>OY728164.1:1755815701-1765815701 GCA_963277665.1 Viscum album | reverse complement strand
TCTAGGTGATTGTTGACTAACTCACCAAGTTAGTTCACTTCCTACCCATCCGGTAGTAGGGATTGATAGAGGGCATGGGATACCTATACATTCAAGAGATAGTGTGGCTACATGGGGTGACTTTGACAGTTGTCTTAGACCATGGTGCTCACTTCACATACTAGCTATGGAATGGATTATAGGAGGAATTCTAAACTTAGTTGTGCTTGAGCATAACCTTCCACCCATATACTAATGGTTAGATGGAGTGAACCATACCGACCATGGAGTACATGATTTGTGCTTCAGTTATTGATTTTGTTCATAATTGGAAGGACCACCTTCCACTGGTGGAGTTTTTATACAACAAGATCTATCAATCAATCATTATCATGGAACCATTTGAGGCTTTGTATGGGCGGCCTTACAGATCAACTATATGCTGGACAGACCCAGGGGAGTCAGCAATCATCGGTCTAGAGTTGGTATGGGCTACCACTGAGAAGGTGAAAATCATCTAGGAGAAGATGATGAATATACAGAGCAGGCATAAATCTTATGTTGATAGAGGAAAAAGGTCCTTGGAGTTCGAGGAGGGAGACCATGTTTTCCAACCTGTCTCACCCTGATGGGGATCATGGAGATTTGGTCGGGGTAAAAAGTTATCTCTAAGGTTCATCGGCCCTTTCCATATTCTTAGCAGAGTTGGTGAGGTGGAATGCCACCTAGCTCTCCCCACACAGGTGAAGTTTTTGCATGAGGTTTTCCACATGTTGCAGCTGAGGAGGTACTTGCATGATTCATCACACGTCATCGACTGGGGAGAGCTGGACATTGTTGATGGGATAATGTTTTCTGAGTTTCTAGTGGAGATAGAGGATCGACAAAAATAGGTCCTTCATGGATGTTTTATTCCTCTGGTGTGATTTTGGTGGAAGCACGGGACTCTCTAAGAGAGAACATGGGAGTAGGAGGTTTAGATTCTTTCTTAGTTCCCTCATTTGTTTGTTTAGCCTTATTTTGGCTTATAGGGATGTGAACCCCTAAAGGTGGGGGTAAGGTGATGTCTTGGAAAATACATGTAATTTTTTTAAATTATATGAGATTATTTTGAGACCAAAAACTTATAAAGAACCTAATTCTAAGGCCCAGTGATCCCATAAGATAATTTTGACCTTTTTTTGTTCTTTTAAATAAATGTACGAGCGAGGTTTTTTAACTTTTAAACCGATGCTTGGATCAAAAATATGAGGGCACTATTGAACTCAAAACTTTGGGATTTTCCTAGAATGGACATAACTTCGACCAGTGAGGGTCGACCGGAAAATGTAATTTCTAGACCTTTCATAAGAGAAATAAAATTAATTAAAAAGTTGTTTTATTTTTTCCCTCACTATTGATCGGTTCCACGTCAGCACTACGGTGCGGCGATGAGACAACGAAGAAACTAATTAAATGAATCCCATTAATTAGGATCTTTAATTTAAGTGTAACATAATAGTTGTTTCATAAATGAAATAGTGTAACGATGCGATGATGCAGCATAACAGAAACAATGTGATGCGTTTCTCTTTTAATGAGATAATGGGTTGGAGAAAGAGTTGATAATCTGGGAATTTCTCTGATGAATCAATGGGGAAGAATCCTATCCAATGATGAATGATTAATTCATTCTCCTTACACCCTTTGTATGATCTCTAGCAACATGGGTGGAAGATCAAGAATAAATAATTAAGGAATGTGACCCAGCTCTTCCCCGAGCAACATCTATCCCGGGTAGGGGTTTAATTTTTGTATTCTAAGGTTCCATGTTCTTCTTTCTAAAACAATGAATACAGATCAACCCAAAGATAGGTTGATCCATGAATCAATTGTTCCTGATGGAGGGTTCTTATTCTCAGGTTTTTTCATCAGGGTAAAATTATTTATAGAATCAAATTCTTCAACCCCCATGTTTTAAACTCTAGCGCGGAGGCTGTAGGATGACACGAATAGGGTCTGGGCCACACCTACTTTGAGTGTTCTCCATGGTCGAACCACTTAGTTTATAGAAAAGTTTTTATGAGGCTGTAGAAGGGAATGTAGTACCCCATGGATACCAAAGGTGCAGACGGTCGGAAGAACAGACTACCAGAGTGGACCCAGTGGTCTGTAGAAATCATGTCAGGGAGAAGTCACCGGAAGCGGCGTCGGCGACCGGAGGCCACAGGTGGGTGACGGTGCACCATGACAGCATGCTGAGGTGAGTATTGTGGCTGTCTCGGGCCGCGCGAGTGCATCAGGAGCCACCCGCACCCAGGCCGGCAGCTGGTGGATGCGGGAAGCGGCCAACCGGCCATGTCGGTGGAGCGGTCTATGTCGTGTGGGCCGTGGCTTCACGTTGGAACGTGGTCTAGTGGGGACCATGTGTGGGACTGAACATGGGAGCCATCTAAGTTGGTTGTGGTGCACATGAAATGGATGCCACCAGGTATCCTAGCTAGAGGATATCGTCCTGCACAGCGGGCCAGGCTGGGGGTACGAACTGGGCTGCTGAGCAGCCCAAGCTTGAATTAAGTCAAACCACTTTTATGGACCGGTCTAGTGAAATAAAACTAGGCCATTGGTCAGCCCGAGCTGGAAACAAACCAGCTCACCTGTTGTGGGATGGGCCGGATGGAACCAGGTCACTGGGCGACCCTGAGGGCTGGAACCCTGGTCGAACTGGGCCAGGTCCAGTAGCCAGGCTAGACGGCGCCGGGCCCAACCCAAATGAGGTCAGGTTAGGTCGGTTGAACTAGGACGGGGCATGTGAGGCCCCTAGGCCGGGTTGGTCAGGTCGGACTTACCGGGTCGGACTAGTCCCAGACACAACCTGCCCCTCCACATAAAAACTTCAATATCCTTCAGACCAGGCATTTGTTTGATGATCCATTTGCATCTTTGGAACCCTCGTGACAAGGCTGTTCTTTTTGGAATGCTTTAAGGATGATTTCGTGGTTGTTGAAATGTAATGAATGTATTGATGATTGGATTCTCCCAAAATCAAGCATGCTACATGTAGGAATCATGCGGCTATCTGAGACCCGAATACTGATGATGATTGGATCCAAGAAACCCTATATGGATCAGCTCCAAGAGACCCTACGTGGATTAACCAGAATCGACCCTCTGTGGATCAGCTACTAGCAACCCTGTGTGGATCAGATCCAAGCGACCCTATTTGGATCTGATAGAATTGGCCCTATGTAGACCAGATTTGATTTCCTATGTGGGAAGTGGCTCCGTGTGATCCAGCAGACCCACGGTACTCATCAGGGATGAGTACCTCAACTGTCCAAGGTTTTTAGTGTTACAACTAATAGTATTGCTTTCTGAAAATTATATTATAACTATGTGAGCTATCTTACTTTGAGGTTTGCTTCATGGTTTTATTTATGGATGTCATTGTGGTATTTCCTTTATGGTTTTTGGTCCCTACTATGTATTTTGTTAATCAACCCTTCACGGGATTCACCTGAACATGTTGTGTCTGGTGTAGATGATTGATGCCTTGATGGATGAATTTGTGGCCTTGGACTTAGTGGTGCCCAGTGAGATCAGGAAGGCGGGGCATACTTCTATGTATTCCGGTAGCTACACTACAATTAACCATCATGTGGGGTTTTCAGTGGATAACTTTTTCATATATCTTTTGTACTTTCCTATTTTCATTTTTTCCTTTGTTGTGTTTGTATTCTTTCCCATTAGACCTACAGCTTGTAGCTTTACTCAATGGTTATTTAGTGGCATGCATGTTTACCTTTCCAGTTTTTGGGGCGTGGGTTATGTGTGTGTGCGTGAAGGTACTCTAGAAAATGCCTCCCATTTTTAGGTTGATGCCTCCGGTGCTAGTCGCCAACCCCTAGCCTTCAGGAGGCGGGTTTGGGGGAGTCACAACACGGGCCCTGGGGGACAGGTTGTGACAATGGGTTTTGAATAATAAAAATCAAATGAATGAGTGAAATGGGTTTCAAAAGGGGAAATTATTATTTTCAGGAATTTAAGAACAATATTTAGAGTTCTGACCATATATAGGTTCAAGATATGTAAACATTCTAAAAATAAAGCATGCATACATAGAAATTATGATACTTTTTTTACATATCAATGTATATATGCATTATATTAATACCTTATGTATATTTAATTATTTATTTTACAAAATAAATATTATTTAACCTTATAGGATAAATGTAAATTGAAAATGGATGGATGTTAATTGTATAAAAAATGATTATGAGGATGGAGTTAAAGAGTTAATCATGTATGAAATAGAACATGCATACGACCCTTCTCAAATCCTTTGTACATGTTTACATTATTTTTATTCAAGATGAATTCATCTATAATTTTTGTAAGAATATTTTATTTATCCCAGAACTGATCATATCTATAATTCTTGGAAAAAAACATGGGAAAACCCTAAGTCTACATACTAATTTGGATGATACGTCCATTTAGGGATCCTTTGATATGAATACCAGTGTAAATGTTGATGGAGATCATATGGAAGAAATAAAAAATTAAATTAAATTCAACCGTCATGATTGTCCAAATCTATTTTAGGAATTAAACAACTATGAAAAGAGGCCATTGTATACCAGTTTTACTAAATAAACTACATTGTTCATTGTATTAAAGTTATATACTATGAAAGTTGGAAGAATATGTCAAGAATCTATTTGTATACATCTACTCGGTATCCTTAATAATATGATACCAAAAGAAAATGATATTACTTTTTTAATATATTTCGATAGGAGAATTTTAATTTCAATGGGTGTGATCTCTGAAAAAATACGTATTTTCCCAAATAATTGTATATTGTTTCACAAGAACAATGAATCTCTCATTAAATTACCAAATTATAACACAAATAAATTCTATAAAGATGGATCAATTCCTTAAAAATTACTACAACATGTTCATATAATTACATGGTTTATAAAACAATATGGATTTCTTTAAATTTATAGAAAATTGACATGACACGCATATACAAGAACTGAACATGATAAACTATGTCATCTAGCGAACTCACCTCAGTGGAAGAAAATTGATCATGAGTAACCTATATTTTGAAATAATCTAAAAAACCTCTATCTTGCATCATCTACAGATAGATTAAATTATTTTGGCTTATAATTTAGTACTAATAGTACAAGGTCAGTTATATTGGAAAATTATAACTTTTCACCTTGGTTATGAATAAAGCACAAGTAAATTATATTTTATCTACTTATATATAGACCAGAAAACCCTATAATGATATTGTTGACTATTTGGATCAATTTACTGAATATATGAAATTGATGTGAGATACAGGTGTTACATTTTATGATGTTCATAAAATTGAATAGTTCCCATTGAGAACCATATTGTACAAGATAATAAATTACTTTCTTTATTATGAAAATTTTATAGGTTATAAAATTAAAGGAATGTTGGGTGCCCCATTAGTGAAGAAGGTACAAACTCAGTTAGGTTGAAAAATTCATCCAAAAATATTTCTTTAAGGCATCAAAAATTTGTACAACAGTGACATAAATACCAACCCTAGATGAAATTATTTGATGGAAATACATAAAAAGGTACATCACCATCCCCACAAATGGGTGATAAACTGTTTGATAAAGTAAAATATATTGACATTGATTCTAGTAAATGTTTTTTGATAAACCATGAAAAGTCAGATTGGAAAATGATATCAATTTTTAAAATTTTTTACTAGAATTGTATAAAAATCATACATTTTCTTGATGTCGTGCACGAAGAAAAACATGCATGTGATATTTTTATTATAACATTACTAAATGTACCACATAAAAACAAAATATGAAATTAAGGCAAGGTTGGGAATGGTTGAAACATAGATAAGGTATGAGTTGGAACCAATGAAGGGTAAAAGTTAAACATTTCTTCCTCTAGTAGCTTACACCCTATCCAGATAAGAAGAATTTCAATTTTCAAAAATTACTTAATAATTTAAAATTTATAGGGTTTTTTCATAAAATTTCAATAATTTCATTCCAATGATGAATATGAAGTTATAAGGTCTAAAATCACATGATATTTATGTTTTGATAAAAGATTTCATTCATGTAGATTTAGGTTGCATTATGCCTATAAATTTATGACATAAATTAACAAGAATTTTCTTATTTTTCAAATACATGTTCATTAAATATATAAACCCATAAATGTTTTCAATCATAAATAAATATATTCTAGTAATATTATGTGAATGGGAGATTTCATTCCCACCATCATTCTTTTATATAATCATCCACCTGATTGTTCACATAGTTATAGAGATTCAATTATGTGGTCCTATATATTATAGATGGATGTGCCCTATTGGAATGGTATACAATGATTTTAAAAGTTTATATCAAGAATCAAAGATATTTAGAATGTTTTATTGCAGAGTGATATATTGTTGAAGAAGCTGATGAATTATGTACTGATTACCTATCAGATGTTGATTTCATTTGTATCCCAAAATCTTTTCACAGATGAAACCTTATGGATGAAGGGTTTTCTTAGAGATATATTTATATAATTACCATTATATATAGGGATCATTCTCACCTTTAAATTTCAAATAATATTATAGAGGTTTCTATATATATTGAATCTCATAAAATACATTGTAGAAATTTGAATCCATTAAGGGATAAAGGATGGATATAAAATACCCACAATAAATAGTTTATAGGGTGGTTATTTTATCATATATATATGGAATTTTCTATAAATCAAAATTCTGTTGTCAAACGACTTTAACGGTTATCTCTGGGACCAAATGTAAATGTTATATCTTAGATTGATTTCTTAATTAATTGTTATACATTCTTTACAATGTAAAAATGATGAATGTAATATGATGTAAATAGTGGAGTTATACTTGTGGTGGAAGTGATTCCTATATCTGGTTCCAAGGATTGAAATACAATTTATGTGAATATTTCATATTTCTGCATCATCAAACTGTTAAACAAGTTGGATTATAAAATATTTCAAATGCCTATTTTCCGTTTCAAATGGGTTGACAATAAGAGTTCGTTTAAATTGGATTTGGATGTTTCCATAGTTGATAATGCTATTTTAAAATTCATATCATTGTTATTTAATCTTATAAATATACATGAGGTGTGTATTTTGAAAATTTTAAATTAAAAAACATTAAAAATTGATGATAAAAGGTAAAAAATGAGGTATTGTATTAAAAAATTGAAAAACAAAGGGGAAACATAAGTTCGAACCATGAAAAATCTAGTTCATCAACCTAGAAATTAAAAGGACCTTTGAAGAGTACCATTACCCCACCAGTTTCACCGCCACATGTCTAAAAATTAAAAGTTCATGTGGATACAACATTCAATGAAAAGTCCATCATCCTGAGTGCATCAGCATTACTAAGTGCATGACCATTGGAAATGGGTGCATCATCCTTGTGGATGAAGTCATTTCTTCATGATCTATATAAAAATGAACAAAATAAGTATCCAATAAAAATGGTAAGTTTATTAACTAAAAAAATGTGCAAAAAATAATGAAAATACCCTAAATAAGTAGGATGTGGTCACCTCTTCAGGATGTATGTATACCATCTAACGCCATGCATTATTTCAAATCATTTATAAAAAAATCTATTTCTTATTTTGAATATGAGAACTATTGATAGTCCTGGTAGTACTATAAAAATATAAATAAAAAAATATTTTTAATTATTTGAAATAAAATTGTAATTATCATCAGAAATTTCACTTCATAGATTTTAATTTTTGATGGAATATGATATCTCTCATAAATTTTCAAACATAATAACCATAATATTTTCCATCGGTTTATTCTAGGAATTGCATAAACATTATGAAAAATTTGTAATTTGGATTTTTATATGTTTTTATAGTGGAATGTTATTAAATATACCAAAATACTTATCCAATTTTATAATTCAATGGGATTTTTGTACTCAAAAACTATCCATATTCCATGATTTTGATGACATTTAAACATCGGCCTCTCGTAACATAATTTCAATTAAAATATAATATAAAATGTATAACCTGATGTTTATTTGTAAAATGTTTCATGTAGTGTATTAAAATTGATAACTGTCATCACATGTGGTCAGTTTTTTGGATATCCATGCATTAAATATAGAAAATTAATATTTATAGTATCTGAATTGACTGTAGTGAGTAACTAGTGCTACCTAAGAAAAGGAATAAATAATTTAATGAATGGGAATATATTTTGTTATTAAATTATATAGTTTTACCCTTGCATCATGGGTATTAATAATATTTTTTCATCTGTAAGTTTTCACTCAACATTATGACCAGTTTTTATACTATTACATCATATAGATTTATATCTAATGAAAATAATTGTCTTGATGTGATGTGAGGACTAATGAGTCCAAATTTATCTTTTCAAGGTTTTATATTCAAATAGTATTCATATATATTCCTGTAAAAATTATGAATAATATTTTGTAATAAAAATTATTTTAGATAATCATTTGGAAAAAAAATCATGAAAACATTCTATATATATATATATATGAGTCAATTAGCCATTGATGCTTGTGTATTTTATTACATTCCAAAAACTAATGTATTTTATAATGGCCTCTTCATATATCTTTTCTTCAATATAAATTATAGTTGTATCACCACTTTCTAACATTATATCCTCATGAACATTTAATGTAAGTAAATGTGGAAGTTGAATGGGATGGGTAAATGTACATTGAGAAGATCTTATCGATTTGTTGGTTAATCCTTTAGATGCTTTTCATTTGATCTTTTATTTCACCCACTACCCTTTTTCTGTCTGTAATAACATTTATTGATTTAAGACTTTTTTCAATAATTATAAATTTTTTTCATAAAAAAATAAATTGTAAATGAATACATACTTATCAACATGTATCTTTACATGATCAAACGACCAAGATATGAAAGATCTAATAGCATTCTCGGCTATATGAATATTTTTTTCATCGATTGGAATAGGTATCTCATTTATTATCTCATTAGCTACATGAATCCCCACTCTCGCATAACCTATTGGAAGTTGTTAATTTTATATAATATCTCCTTGTATATTATACATGTCAGACCTAACAAAAAAGATATGGGTGGGTGTTGATAGATATAAATTAGAATCATTTTTACCCAGTATAATATCAGTATTAGAAAGGTATCAGTGTATGTCTAGTTCACATTTTATAGATAAAAATTATGACATTATTGATTATCGCTTCTATATAATCCCTTTGAGGGGAATGTCTCTCCTCAAAGCTGGTGTGGGTGGGTGGGATCTTTATGTAGTGGTTGTTTTTGTGTTGTTTCATCACATTTATTCCTTCCCATAACATATTCTAACAACTATGACTATAAATTAGGTTTCCCCTCTATAACAAATAATATTGTCTACATCTCTTCCATTTTCTTATATTTATACCCCTGTTTATTTAATTTTTCAAAATATTTTTGTGGTGAAACCCTAAAAAATCACCTTTTATGTCGCCATATGGTTCTGGAAGCTTCAAGAACAAAAATAGTAGTCATTCATTGGGTACAATTGATGATGATTCTTATGTCTAATTTGGATAAACAATATAATAAAATAAGTATCTGTTTTTATTTTATATTGATTTAATGAAAAAAAACTATTATGTCATACTTACACACGCTTCCCTCATTTTTTGTGTGTTTTAATCTATTAGTATCCAATTTTAATTTACACATGCCTCCTTCCATATAGCATGAAGTGCTAAGGACATGCATTTGGATTTTTATTCTTAAATATATATATAAAAAAAGAAACATAAATATTTTTTTGTTTCATGTCACATTAAATTATTATTATAGATTTAAAATTTGTACCATTTTTTTTTCAAATGAAGCATACCCCATCCTTTATTTACGGTAGGGGTACATTGATTTTGTTGCAGGTTTTTATTTTCATAACTCATCTATTGTTTCATAAATTAAAAATTCTTAATTGAATTCATTAATACAAGTATTTTCAAAAAAAATTATTACCAGTTAAAATGTAACTTAAAATATATCTCCACAAGTTGACCAATAAACACATCCCATGCTTGTTGGTTTAGTAGGTGTTCCTACATCAATGGTGGGTGTGGGTCTATTTTCCCTTCAATAACATTGATATGATACTTCATAATAATTGATTTAAATCCTCTATAATTATTTCCAATGAGAATTAATAAAAATTCCATTTAGGATACCTCTACTATAAATCATCTCTACAAGGGACATTGAAGAGTAAATCAACATTTCATTATTTTGTTTTTTATTAAAATAAATAAAGTAAATAATAATTTTATATTAATCTCTTCCTGAATTAGTGCCTTAAGCATGGGCCCAAAATTATTAAATGAATCTATATCAATCGGCACCCACATTCGAGTGGTGATCCTAATGTATCTACTAATCCTAGCCTTGTTGGGGTTAATAGTTCGGCCGCATGCATTCTATCCAACCTCAAATTTGATTCCTTTATTTATTGCCTTAATAACTCTTACTAACATTGTCATACTATGATGCTCAAAATTTTTCTAGGATATAGGTTGTTCACCATCTACTATTTCCTTAGATTTAACTTCATCGATATGTTTTTCCCTAGATTTGCAGCATTGACTTGTGTGTAAGGTTGTTGTTCCTCTAAATTGGGAGAATCAACACGTTGAAAAACCAATTTTTCCTCAATATTGGGAGCATCGACATGTGTAGAAGTCATTATCGGTAGAATTGGATGAAAAATTAATTTTTATTAGGTAAAGGAAGTATTTAAATAATAATAATATGAGGTCACATAATGTATATTACAAAATGATAACCGGGTTATTAAACTATTTTTTTTAAAAAGTTGAAGGGATTTGAGCCATCTATAGAGTATCCAAATCCTCTAATTGTGGTCTCCTATGATGTAACAATATTGACCCCAGTATCATAGATTTAGTTGTCTTTTTATTATAAAGGAATTGATACAATAGATCACATCATCAAGGATCGATTAGTTTATTAGTCTTGAAGAAACTATATACATACATGGTTTCATTATTAAATGTGTAATTAAACATAGTACATAACAAAATAAAATAAACTTCTTCTTGTTACTTATTGAAATATTTCATCTTCATAACCTAGGAAATGAAAAAAAATGGTGAGATGAAATGATCAATAAGGGTAATATGAAAAATAATAAGTTAAGTAAAGTAAATAAGTCATGTATATTATGGTAAGGTAAATAATCTAAAAAACAAATGCCATAAATAAACTGAAAATGAAAATTCATCTGTAGATTTTTTTATAGTGAAAATATCATAGAAATTAATAACTAAATACTGAATGGATAATATGATTATTTATTAGAAATAATGTATCTGGAACATGAACCATTATACCTTCAAGACTGTTTAAGTCTGTAGGTAAAAACATATTTGATTCTGTTTGGAAACAAAAACAAACGGTTTATCACCAACTGTATAGTCTCATGATACCTATCGATTCATTAAGGGTATATAATTCAATCCCACCCATCCCTTCAAGTATAAATAATTCTTCATACAGAGATTTATTTAAAGAATAATGTGCCTTAACAAAATATTTATATCCAGTAGGAAATATCGATGTATCAATATTTCAACATTCAAAGTAAACATTGAATATAAAAATAGTATATGAAAAAGAAAATAATCATATCAAAAATAAAATAAAATATAAATATTTAATATTAATATAATTTAAAATTAAAAAATATCTAAAATGGGTAGTAGATAAACCACATAATAGTGATTTGGTGCACAATACCATATAAGTCTCAATGAAATTTAAATTAAGATGAAATCCCATACCTTATGTTTTTATGTGTTTTACAATTGATCTTTGTGTATTGTATAATCATATTAAATCTATTAATTAATTAATTAAGAACCATATCTAAATGTATTTTATTTTTGATAATTTTATTAAGTTCATTTATGTCTTTTTTCGGAGTTATAAAGTACAATTTTATTGTTTGGGAGTGTTTTTTTCCTTGGTTTCCATGTTTGGTTTACTTTTATATATGTATGGAAAATCATATAAAATGAGAATAGTTGTCCAAAATTGAAATATATATTATTAATGTAATTCCAAAATATTAAATGGGATTATATTTCATTCAGTTATATTGTATGAGTATAAATCATTAGATAAAACGTTAGTGAAAATCATTTTGATTATTTTGATGTTTTTTCTGATTATCACAAACTAGTTTATTTATTAATTAATATAATGAATATATATTATTTCCAAAACAAAAAATAATCTTCACAATATATATTATAACTTTTTTACCAAAAATGGAAATATGTTGTCCGTGAAGGAGGTAAATCGGCAACTCACGGACGATGTTTTCATTTTTATAATAAAAAGGAGAGGAGAAGGGGTTTGATGATGGATTTTCCATTAACAAAATTAAATTAAATTATAAATAAGATTGTGTAGTTATAATGAATGTTTGGATATAGGAGTTTAGTGAAGGATAATTAAAGAAAATAAAAATAAACAAAAATGAAAGGGAAGGATTAAGGGTTTTACCTATTCAATTCTTCTCCTTGAGAACTTCCTTTAGGGACTTGGGTTTGGTATTTTATTGAGACCAAATGCTCCTGAATATGGGAAGAGACTTTGTAAGAGTATTAAGAAGAAATTGGAAAATATTTAAGGCTTTTGTTTTGTGAGGATAAGTGGTGGTGAGGGGTGGAATTTACAGTTCTAGGAGAGGAGTGTTTTTTATTATTTTATGCATTTTTTTAATATTCCAGCATAAGAATATGAATAATGATGACTATTAGAACTAAATATAGTAATTAGTTCATGTGAGTTTGAACTAAGGATAACTACTTCTTGCATGATGTTTTAATTCATGTATTTGGATTATAATTTAAATATCATAAATTACAATATTTTTTTTTCACAAAAATTCAAGTATTTTAGAAAAATACCAAAAGTTCACCCTAACAATTTTTTTAAATTTTAATTCAAAAATGGAATCCATTTTATGAAAATAATTTTATAAATATGTGAAATTTAATTTGTAATTAAAATCATCATTTACTTGTAAAATACCAATTTAAAATTATAACTAATTATAAAACACTTTTAAAAATTAATTAAGGTCTCATAAAGTTATCTTATAGTCACATGATGAAAAAATATTAATTTATGAATAAATTTTATGAAAATAAATTTTCTTTTAAATCATTATATTAATTATAAAATTTAAATTATACATTTATGTTTATAAAAAAATATCAACACTTAATTAATAATTTCTAAAATATTTATTTACATGTACTATGAAATAATTATATCATATTAACATTTATAAGATGCCTAAATTTTATTTATACTTTTATAGGTTAGGTTACTATTCTATAGTCCAAATTACTTTTCTTAAGGGTCACATTACTATTTCGAAGTTTATGTTCCTTAATTTCAGGGGAAACCCCCTTATTTCATTAATTATTTATTTATAAAGTTTTTTTTTGTTCTATATGGGACTTTATATGATTAATAATATATGAAATTATTTTTTGTGCAATGTAAGCTATAAAGTAATTGAATTTATTTAATAGGATATATACTTTAAAATCTTGGAGTGTTATATTTGACATATAAGACCTCACCTATATTCGGATCACTACGAAATGATTGTGATGTCCCAATGAAAGGGTCATCTTATGTAAAATTGAAATCTAACCCTTCATGGGTTTTTATCATTAAAAGAACAATTAGCCACTTTTGGTTTGCAAGAACTGGAATAGAAAATAATTGTACAACCTAGGATTCTATTATAAACAGCTCATCTATATGTCTTTCCTTATATAAATCCACTTTTATGAATCCTAATTCATCGATTTTAATAAAACTCTTATTTTCAACCCATTTTCATGGAAAAATAATCACTTGGAAAGTTGTATAATCCAACTCCCATATTTTATTGATGATTCCAAAGTATGAAAAATTAGAATAAATTTTATTTCTATCATTGGTACTAGATACAAGCATCGCTTCAACCACATGTGTAACTCCACTATTTGTCATTGTATTTGGCCCAATATGTTCTTTTTTATAAAATGTATAGATATTAATTACATAACCATTATAGGATAATACATGCACACATATCCCTCTGGATAGCCAGCAGATTATTACTAAAATGGAATATTTTTTTTCAAAAGGTTGGGGCCGAAGCCTCATTTATTATTAAAGAAAAGTAAAGACCTCTTTAACTGGGTAGAGGGAGACCCATTACATAGCCTGAAGGCCCAGTGGGAATTTAGCCCATTACATGGCCTGTAGGCCCATTTTTAAGGCCCAAACCCCATTCTATGAATAGTACTGCTACAGTACCCACGCAGCTACAATACTTCATGGTACTCATCGCTGCTACAGTACTCTGTCGCCACTACAGTGCCCGTCGTTGCTACAGTGCCACCGCTGCAACAGTACGCTACAGTACTGCTACAGTAGCCTACGCCCAATGGGTTTTGATTATGTGTATTTGATAACTAGATATTATCCCTTGATGGATTCAAATACATAATAATTACATTTTGGGTTTAAACATATTGTGAAACCTCTAAATTGTTATGAAAAACATAAAGGGAAGCCAACTCCCATTCTATGATTACAATTGTGACAACATCTTTTCCATAAATTCCTTTACCCACATACTGCCTCATGTCATGATATTTTAGTATACCAATGCTTTCCACAATAGATAGGTAGCCAGAATATTATTCAATGGCTTCCTTAACAAAAAATCACTCCATAATAAAACCTTCTGGCAGACAATGATTTTTGACATACCCTTTCAAAATCATCATATAATTTTAAATGGGGTACAACCATCTGTAATGTACAAGAATTCGTAATTGAATCTCTCTTACCAATTTAAACATCAAGTGAACTTTTATATCAATGAATTATAATAGTAATAAAATCTTCAATTCACATAATATTATAGATTTTTATATTTTCCATTGGTGGAAATTTCCCCAGGTATATAACTTTGATGCATATGACTTTGAAAAATAAACAAATCTTGAATAATGTATGACATCCTTTCTTAGGATAAAAGAAATATAAAGATATATACATTAGATCTTGCATCAAAATATGACAGTAATGTAATTTAAGACCATTTAACTTTAAATAATTCATTGACATGATATTATTGATATTTATTTAATACCCCTTGGGAACATTTATATCAGTCGTGAATTTTAAAATCCAATATCTTACTAGTTTACAAAGAGTGTAAGATATTGGAAGAAGAAAAGTTTGTTTGCACTCTTCACTGGTACCAACTCTTCATGTATCCCAATTTCAATCATATCCAACCAATCCTTAATTCCATCATTTTTTAGGTTCATTTAATAACATGCTAATGACACTATCACATACATTGTTTCCCATGAATTCCATTAATAAAATTACTAATATAGAAATAATTCTAGTATGGTAATTTAAAAAAACTGGTCACTTTTTCCAAATGATTTTGGTAAGGTTTTTCTAAAATGTTTTACCAAATATAGTGTCTATATCTTTTACTTTCTAAAAAAGTTGATCACAATTTACTGGATACAATGTTGTTACTTCTTTTGAACCCTCATCAAATGATGTCATCCAATATTGGTACTTATGTCATTGGTGTAGAAATATTTGATGTCCAATAAACATAGTATTCAATGAATATGTTAACATAATTGATTATGTACCTTTTCCACAAATGGGACACCCTTTATTTCATTTAATTCTATATTCGACAAATTTTTATAATTAGTAAATTTATTTATCATCCCGTACAACATGGATCTCAATGTGAAATATTCATTTTTTTAAGTATCATACATCGTAACACATGAATCCCATAATAATTTCAAATCCTAGATCAATGGATCCAAATAAACTTCAGTATCATTACCTAATTTTTTTTCCTAATATACACAGAGATAACAAAATGTATTTTTATTTCACGTATAACCAAGGTGGAATGTAATAATTTACCAACCTAAATATACATGTACTATGAGTGATACTTTGAAAACCAAAAGAATTCACTCAATATTTAGATATCACAAGACTATGGTTTCTTGCCTTGTTTCCAAATTCATGATACTTGTGGTCAGTTCTCTTCCATTGAGGATAGTTGGTCAGGTGATGATGTTTCCCACCATTATGTTTTGTATCTATATTCCACATTAATTGTCTTGTAGTTTAATCACTTCCATATAGGCTCCTAAACCTTGGAATGATTTCAAAGTACCATAAAACTTTATTAAGAACAGATTAATCTAACTTTTATTGAGAGGAACCACACTTTGGGAATTTTTTTGTGATTTTTTTTACTTATGAAATAGTATAATTTCATTTGTATATGCATGTATTTTTTCATAGAATATACCCATTGAACACATTATTTTATTTTGAATCATATGTTTAAAATGTAATCTTATTTTCCTCTTAGATAATTTCATTCAAGAGAGTTAGTAGTTTAGTAAAAATAGGTGTCACTCCATCCTTTTCCATTATTTAAAATATATGGATTCAATATGGCTAACAGTGCTATATATTTAGTGAAACCAACATATAATGGTGACTTCTCACTACTCTTTAAAATCTAAAAAAAAATTTGATAATCATGAAGTTCATAATTTACTATCATTTTCATCTCCTCAACACAATCTTCATCATCATTCAAACTTTTAATCATATCCTTGATACAGTCTTCATTATTTTTCACACATTTAATCATATCATATGATCCATAAAACACAACTACATTCAGTTTTTTCCTATGTTTAGTCCATAATTTACTACTTCGGTCTATTCTGTGATAGATTAAGTGTTCTTCCAACTCCTCTAGTCTCATTAGTCTTTAATAACAATAGCATAAACACATAAAAAGGATATGATAAAGGTCATATACATGTTCTTTTTCAAAACAAATAAGATCTCTTTCACCCCATACTCATACTCTTTTTTCATATGATAGAATCCATCGATTTTCGATTCATATTCATCATATTTGATTCAATAATATTAATATTTAGATAATTAAATAAATACATAAAATGTATGAGCAAGGAAAACATAAAAGTTCATTTATAAATAATCATTTAAGCTACATGAAGTCATTGTTCTATGATAATAAGAGTTGAATGATGGGTTTTAAAAATGTTTTTTTGTGATGGAAATCACTAAAGGAGTGGAATGTGTGAAATTTATAATGTTATAAATAATATATTTTAATTTTCATCTATTGGAAAACATACACATATCAATATGGGGTTCCCATTTTCCATTCCCATTTTAGACAGTTCACATTTTATCAAAGGGTCCTTTCAACAACCCATGCCAAGTGATTAAATTCATCAAACACCACAAGAAACTTTAAAACATTTCATTTCATTAATCAATATAAAAAAATTATACAACCCAAGGGGTATAAAAAACCATAACTATCATCCTAAAAAGGATTTAAAAAATTAAATCACCTTATATAAAACATGTAGTGAAAGTAAACCAATCTAAATGGGGTATTGTAATTTGAAAGGGAAACTAACTTTTGAAATTACCATTTATATAATCTCATTTTTAATAAAAAAATTAAAAACCAAGTTTAAGTTATAGAATTTAAGTTCTGGAACCACGCTTTATCCTAAAAAATGTATCTATTTATAAATATAGTTACCAATCATTTCGTTGCACATATTAACACATAATTTTTTAAAGATGTGAAATAATGTATCTTTATTTATATCTATATAGTCTCCATTTAATCTCTTCATTAACAAGAAATGAAAAAAAAAACTTTTCTTCTTCTTATTAGAAAATCAATGTAAAAATCAACTATAATTTTCATGAACTACAAAACGCTTTATGTCTACATCAAGCACCTTTAAATGAATTTAAGTGACATTAATTGTTAGATAATGAAGAAGAATATCAAGATGATAAACTAGTGTAAAATAATCACTAAAGAGTGTAGTATTTTTGAGTTCAAAAACACTTGAGGATTTGAGAAAAGATATAATCACTTTGTTGGATTTATTTTATTAGCTGCATTGTTTTTGGAGAAATTTCATATCTTGTGTCGATATAGTCATACTCCATTGGTTTTAATGTAAGGTTTGTTTGGTCGATATGTATTATAAACATCTAATAGAATGTAATATGTTTATCCTACACATGTCCTGGATATATCATAATGTCAAGTTCTTTTGTACGTGATAGTTCTGTCTACATATAACCTAATTAAGCTCTTGAAATGACCTGTGATATATTAATATCATAATAGTCATTCTCCAATTTTCATGGCTTCTGTAATACTATATTCCTAAAATTCACTTCAGTATACTCACATGATCTTTAATTACACAGTGCTCATTTCGCAAGCAATCCTCTTATGCACCATCAATACCTCATGTACTAATGTGAATTCATAATCCATGTGAAAAACTCATGTGTTCATTCCATATAACATGTGTAAAATATTTAACAAAATTGTATCCATACAATATATAAAATAATAATGTTAAAAATATTAAACAATATTATAAAATTATAAAAAAATAATTCCATAACAATATAAAATTATTAAAACAAAAGAAAAAACAAAAAATAATGCAAATAAATAAAGATTTTGTGTATAAGTATCAAAAGTATAATGAAATAATTTTAATTAAGTTTTAAAATATAAGATTTTTGAACAAATTGTTCAAACTAAATTAAACCTATTTTATAATTACTATAAAAATATAAACAAATAAGGATATATTAAAATGATGAGGGTTGTTCTTCATAGTAATAGAATAAAATGGGCATATTTATTTATTTTAATCCATGGGAGTAGGAGGGATAATTAGAATATGGATCTTATTACCATCTGTTCACCGAAAAATCTTTGTCTAGTTATCATTTACATTCACCACCATATATGATAAGTGGGTATGGTTTTTATGGTGCATAGCTAGGATCCCCATGTATTAAAGTGATAAATTTTGATTAATGAGTGAAATGAATGTGAATGTGGGGGAGATGGTGAACTAACAGTGTCTATAGGTGAGGTAGATTTGGTGGATAATCAGCACGGTAGATCGTGTTCAAATAAGATCACTCGTGTGCACCATTCAAACACTTCATGAAAATAAGAAACACAAAAAAAATGTTTGAGGGGGAGTGACTGATCACAAGTCACATACTTTGGGTTCTTAATGATTCGATTAGTCTGAGATGTTCAAGGAAGGGAGAATAAATATTATTCATATAAATTACAAACATATTGAAAATATTACAAGTATAATAAATATATATATATATATATTACAAAATTATTAAATCCCATCAAATATAAAAAACAATAAATTTTAGTAAATAATTAATAATATTAAATGAAATAAATATTAAAAAAGAATAAATAGAAATTAATAGACAAAACTATTTTAAAAAAATAATTCTTGTAAGATTAACTACATGAATTTTCAACACATATAAATGAAATATATATTAAAAAAATCATTTAAATAACTTAATTATATAATTTACCAAAAAATTAAGAATATTACAACTTAATAAATAAAATGTAATAAATATTAATCCTATAAATTGAAAACATATTAAAAATAATACTCAATAAAATATAAATATGAATAAAAATGAATAAATTCAAAAAATAATGGATCAAAAATGAAAAAAAATAAACATCCCGGGTGAAATAAGTACATTCCATAAATATACTTGTAGACATGTTATATATATATGTTCATCCCATGTACATGTGATCTTATATATACAATGGGTATGGGAGGTGGTGTCGCCACTGTGTTGTGGGTGAAATGGAAAGGATGAGTGGGGCTGGCTGTCATGGGCTTGGCTATAGGTGAAGTGACCAGGATGAAGTGTGGGACAGTTGGACAGGATTAAGGAATCAGTGTAGGTTGTGTTTTGGATGAAGAACGATGGTTGTATGGGTTTCGTCTTAGACTGAGGAGGATGAAGAGAGATCTAGGTGGATGGAGCCTCACGGATGTTGAGCATCGACATGGTCTATGTCTTACATAGAGATGTTGGTGGCGGTAATGGTGGTCTAGTCAAGGTGATAGGGTGCGTACAAACCCTACAGGTTTTCATTGGTCATGGGTTTAGTATCCATTGTAACTATGGGCCATGTACTAAAAATAAATAAGTCTTGATGGGTTCTCTATTCCCATGGGTGGGGGATATGGTCTGCCTTTCCATCCTGCGTATATGGTGTGTGTGTGTTTTAATGAACTTGTACCCCAAATCACCAAATATATATATACATTATTATAAATATATAAATTCAATTATTAGATATTAATGATTCATTACTTATATTTATATAATTATTTGATTTATTAAATTATAAATATATTAATGTATCTTATTTATATTAATTTTATACATGTATTTTGTAATTTATGTATATAAATAGAAATAGAAAATTAATACAAATATGATAATGATATATATTTTAATAATATTTTCTATGAAATGTTTTTATTAGTACTCATAAATATGCACCTTTATCAGTGCTGAAAAATGGGTTCATAATGATAAGCTTTTATTAGAACTTTTATTATGATGATAAATGTTACCTTTATTGGTTCTTTTAGCTAGTTATGTTAAATTTTATCCTTTTATCAGTGCTTTATGTTTAGTTCTGATAAAATTATCACTGGATAAAGTGTGATCTATGGTAGAGTTTGTATAGCAATTTATTTTTTAATAAATTTATATATATATATATGTATAAAATATTTAATTGGCATGTGTAGTGTGTGTCTATATATATATATATATATTCATTTATTGTGTTCAAAATAAATATAAATATATTCATTTATTTTTTTTATTTTTCTTTGTGATCAATGATTTTTAGATATATTTTTCTATATATTGGAAAAAGAAACTTAATTACTATATACAGTGTATACAAAAAAAATAAATTATACTGTTAAATTTTCAATGTATGTATAATTATATACATGTTTATGTATATATATAGATATGCTTATTTTATGTATGGATGTATGTATGTATATGGTTCGATTAATATATACTTGTAAACAATTAGATTTTTAAATACGTGTGTGTGTGTGCCCACGGGTGCATGCATGTATATACATATGGTTCTATATACTTAAATGTATATATATTTGTAAATAATTAAAGTAATATATATGTATGTAATTATATTAAGCTATATGTATGTATGTATGTATGTATGTATGTATGTATGTATGTATGTATGTATGTATGTATGTATGTATGTATGTATGTATGTATGTATGTATGTATGTATGTATGTATGTATGTATGTATGTATTTGTATACACACATACATACATACATACATATATATGTATGTATGTATACCACAAAGATGGCCCCTCGTCCAATCACATTGACGTGGATACCTCCCCCAAAGGATGGCCATGTAATTAATCTGGACGTGGCACTCCCAATGAGAGGAAGGGTGGGTAGTAGAGCTATTTCTTGTAATCACTCTAGAAAAATAATCGCAGATCACCACACTTATTTCAACACCTTCTGGGATACCCTGATAACTAAAACTCACACAATCTATGTCAGAATTTTCTTCTCTCTTGAGAGGTGATGGAAATCTAACATTATGGAATCAAACTACCTCACAGTGATTAACTCCATTAATGCAATGGAAAGAGGCTTTCCATCTTATGGACCTCTCATTTTGAAGATCCAGTCACTTATCCACCACTTTGCGGCTTGTTCCTTCTCCTTTAATAAAAGATAAGTAAATAAAGCATCCCATTTTTTTGCAACTAGGTGTCTCTCAGATGGTTCTCTCACTTTGTTGGAAAAATTCCCTTTATAGATGTTTTCTATTATTCTCTCGAACCTCTGGTCCCCTAAATATATTTCATTTTTTATTGTCAAAAAAAATATCCATACACATTATTTTTTATAGAAATTTATCTATAAGTAAATTTCTTAGTAAATTTTGTTTTTCGAAACAAACACCTAGTAATAGTTTCAAAAACATACATTATATGAAAAAGTTAAAGTTAAAAATTACATATAATATATGGATTTAAAAATATTATTTCTGATATTATAATCCCATTGATATTGATGGATTGAAATATGGATGTCATTAAAATAAAATATATTGGATCAAATGTTACTTGTGGAGAAAAATTTTGGTGATAGAATGCTAATTGTTGGTGGCATTATTAAATTTATTATAAAAATAATGAATGTTGGGGATTGTGAATTGAACATGAATGAAAATTGGTAGGTAATTATAAAGAGGATATGGATCCTTGTTCATGGGCTACATTAGAATAGTTGGATATTTTCAATAAGTTGATCCTACACAGCATCCCCTCATCCATGGGCTCCCGGTCCGATCGAATCCAAAAAATGACTACCCTTGGGGTTGAATGAGGATTCAACAAAACCAATTCTTCAGTCCCTTTGTACAACTACTATCTGGTGTACATGCCCCAATTCCCCCTTTTTATTTGACCTTCTATTTCACCCACTTCCCGTTGCTCATCAACAATAACATTAATTGGTTCAGGCTTTTTTTACCTTAATTGTTTTAGTTTTGTCATAAAAAACATTTAAATGATTACATCCAATAAACATGTACTTTTACATGATATATATGAATTAAAATCATTTTCACCCTATATAATATTTTTATTGGAAAGGTATCCATGTATGTCTTTTTTACATTTTATTGAAAAAAATTTATGACAATATTGATTACTCTATTCTAAGACATCCCTTTGAGGGGAATGGATCACCACAATGATGGAGGGGGTGTAGCAGGGAACTTCATGTTTTGGTTGTTGTTGTGATGTTTCTTCACTTTGATTCCTTCCCATAACATTTTCTAACAACTCATACTACCAATTATGTTATTCCTCTACCCCAACTAATCGTGTTTTCATCTCTTCCATTTTTTTATCTTTATCCCATGTTCAATTATTTTCTGAAAATATTTTTGGTGTGACACCAGAAAACATTCACCTCTATTGCCTCCATACTGTTCTGGCTGCTTCAAGGCCACTAATTTTATTTATTCATCGACTATAGCTGATGATGATTCTTGTGTCTAATTTGGATAAATCATATACGAAAAAAAGTAATCATTTTTTTTAATTCAAATTTAATGAAAAAAATTATTATTTCATACTTATATATTCTTCCATCACTTTTTGTGTGTTTTCATCTATAAGTATCCCATGTTTATTTACCTGTTCCTCCTTCCATAGCACATAAAGTGGTGTAGAAGAGGATTTGTATTTTGATTCATAAATATATATATATAAGAACATAATTATTTTTTTGTTTCATGACACATAAAATTATTATTATAGATTTAAAATACATTCCATCTTTTTCAAGTGAAGCATACTCCAACCTTGCTTTACGGTAGGGGTATTTCGATTTTGTTGCACATTGCATATTTTAAGCACTCAGTTATTGTTTCAAAAATTATAATTCTTCATCAAAGTGATTAATACACGTATTTTCATGAAATGTATTACCAGTCATAATGTAAGTAAAAATATATCTCCTCATGAAAACTGATAAACACATCACACGCTTGTTCTTTTATAATTTATGCATACATCTATAGTGGGTGTGGGTTTAATTTACTTTAAGAAAATTTTAGATGATACATTGTAACAATATTATTATATCCTCTATGATAATTTCATGTGATAATTAATAAAAATTTCATTCAGGAGTCATCTATTATAAATTCTCTCTACAAGGGATAATTAAGACTAAATCAATGTTTCATTATTTTGTTTTTTAGTAAATAAATAAATTATATAATAATGTTACATTAATATCTTCCCAAATTAGTTCCTTAAGCATGAGCCCAACATTTTTCCATGAATCTACATCAATCAGCGCATGCATTAGAGTGGTGATCTCAATGTAAATACTAAACATGGACATGTTAGGGTTAAAAACTTGGAAATGTGTATTCTATAAAACCTCAAATTTGCTGACTTTATTTCTCACCCTAATAGATCATATTAGCATTTTCATGTTATAAGGCTCTAAATTTTTCTAGTATATAGGATGTTCTCTTTCTACCATTTCCTCGGCTTCAACATCATCAATATGTTTTTCCACTAGATTTGTAGTATCAAAATGTGTAGAAGGTTGTTTTTCCTCTACATTGGGAGCATCATCATGTTGTGAAACCAATTGTTTGTCAGTATTGGGAGTTTCATCATGTGAATAATTCATTGTCTACAGAAGTGGTTGAAATTTAATTTTTATTATATAAATTAATTAGTTAACAAATAAAGATATGAGGTAACGCAATATATATTAAAATTAATATAACCTGATTATTGCATACACTTTTTTTTAAAACAAAATTGAATGTATTTGAGACCTCTATCAAGTATCCAAATACCCTCATTGTGGTCTCCTATATCATACAAGACCTCATCTATATTGGGATCTCTATAAAATGATTGTGACATCCTAATGAAAGTTTCATCCAAAGTTAAATTAACATCAAACCCTTCAGTGGTTTTTGTCAATAACAGAATAATTGAAAATATTCAGTTTTCAGGATCTGGAACATAAAATAATTGTATTATATGTTATTCAATTATAAACATTTCATCTATATGTACTTCCCTACTAAAATACACTTTAATGAATCCCAATTCATCTATTTTAACTACAATTCTATTATCAACCCACTTGCATTGAAAAATCAGCACTTAGGAAGTTATATAATCCAACTCTCATATTTTTTTGATGATTCGAAAGTATGAAAAAATGGCATAAATTAGATTTCCGTCTTCGGTACTAGATACATGCATCACTTATGCCACATGGGTAACTCCACTATTTTTCATGGTATTGTGTCCATCATGTTAATTTTTATAAAATTTATAACTGTTAAATACATGGCCATTATAGGATAATAAATGCACACATGGTCTTTTAGCTAGCCATTGAATTCATTCTAAAATTGAAAATGGATTTTAAGTTGACTCCTTAAACATACGGTCTTGAAACCATCATATAAACCATTGACTATCTGTATTTTATATCTATATTTTATCCCTTGATGGATTCAAATGCATAAGAATTACTTTTTGGGTTTCAACATATAGAACAACCTCTAAAATATTTTGAAAAACATAAAGGTTGTCCTACTCTTACTCTATAATATCAATTTTGACAACATCTATTCCATAAATTACTTTATCCACAAGCCTCCCTATGTGATGAGGTTTCGGTAGACCAATACTTTCCACATCAGATATGTAGTCAGTATAGAATTCAATGGATTCCTTAACAACATATCAGTATGAAATACAACCTTCTTGCTAACTTTGATTTTTAACATTCCCTTTCAAAATCATCATATTATATTAAATGGGGTATATCCAACTAAAATTTCTAGGACCACAGAGTTGAATCCCTCTTACCAAGAGAACCATTAATTGAACCATCATATCAATGAATTTCAAAGGGAATAACATCTTCAATTCACAAAATATAATAGAAATTTCCTTTTCTATTGACTAAAATTTCATTAGGTATATTAATTTGCTACATATAACTTCTAAAAATAAAAAAATCATGCTTAATGTATGATAGAAATTCTTGGGAAAAATCAATGTAATGATTTGGGCATTAGATCTTATATCAAAATATGAAACTCATGTGATTTCAGATATTTTAATATTAAATCATTCATTGAAATGATATTATTAGTATTTGTTGAATACCCCTTGGGAACCATTACATCATTAAATAATTTTAAAAACCAATATCTCACTTTCCTAAAAAGAGTGTAGGATACTGGAGGAAGATAAGTTTGGATCTCACTTTTCATTAGTACCAACACTTCGTGTATCCATGTGTCAATCATGTCCAACCAATACATAATTCCATCCTTTTTTAGGTGCATTTAATAACATTAAAAAGACACTATCCCATATATATTTTCACATGAATAGCATCTTGAAAATTCATAACATGCAAACAATTCTAGTATGGTAACCCCAAAAAAATAACTAATCATTTTTTCCAAATAGTTTTGGTAATGTTATTCAAAAATGTTTACCAAACGAAGTGTTCATGTTTTTTACATTCTCAAATAGTTGATCACCTTTTAGTGGATACAATGTTGTACCTTCTTCTAAACTCTCATAAAATGATGTCATACAATATCGGTACTTATGTCATCGAGGAAGAAATATGTGATGTCCTAGAAACACAATCTTTGATTACTATTTCAACTTTATTAACTATGTACCTTGTGTTCCTTTAATGTTATAGCCTGAAAAATTTCCATAAGCAAGAAAGTCATTTATTGTCCTATATATTAGGTCTCTCAATGTGAAATCGTCATTTTCTATAAGAATCATACATCATACCACCTAAATGCAACTATAATTTCAAATCCTCAATCAATAGATCCAAATAAACATCAATATAATTACTCAATTTTTTGGTCCTAATATAAGCAAAGATAAAATAATTTATTTTCCGTTCATGCATAATCATGGTGGAATGTTTTAATTTACCATCATAATTGGCCATGTACTGTGAGTGCTTCTTTGAAAACAAAAATAATTAAATCCATGTTTTGATTGCGCAAGAAGGTGGTTTCTCATATTGTTTCCAAATTTAGGATACTCATGATCAATTCTCTTCCAATGAGGAGAGTCTTTTAGATTATGATGTTTCTCATATTTATTTCTTTTATCTGCATGCCACATCAATTGTCTTGAAATCTCCTCACTTCTATATAAGCACCCAAACCATAGAATGATTTGAAAGTAAATTTCAAATTTCAAAGAAATGGATTCATATTTATTTTATTGAGAATCACCACACTTTGGTCATTTTTAAGTGATCTGTGGTCCTTGTGAAATAGGATATAGTCATTTGGATAGTCATGTATTCTTTCAGTGATCATACCCATTGAATATATTATTTGTTTAGCGTCATATGTTTGGAATGGAAGCTCATTATCTTCAAGGGGAATGTCATTTAAGAGATCAAGTAGTTTAGTAAAACTGGAATAACTCCATCCATTTCCATATTTTAAATTATATAGCTTCTTCATAATTGAAAATGATGTAAATTTAGAATGTGTTTTTTCAAAAAATTAACTCTCTTACAATTTTGGGAAATCATGAAGTTCATCTTCTATTGTAATTTTTATTTCCTCTGTTTGATCTCCATCATCATTCACACTTGTAATCATATCCTAGATATGGTCTTTATCATTGTTCAAGCTTTTAATCATATTAGATTTTCCCTAAAACATAGTCTTATCTTAGTCACTAGATACATTCAGTTTTCCCCATGTTTAGTCCATTATTTATAACATCGATCTAATCCATGAAAGATCAAATGTTATTCAAACTCCTTAAAACTATTTAGTGTTGATTAACTACAGTGTAAACACATCCAAAGTATTTGTGAAAGGTCATATGCATGAAATTTTGAAAACATGAAGAATAGTTTTGCCCCATTCTCATAATCTTTTTTTATACGACGGAATCCATCTATTACTAATTCATATTAATCATATTTGATTCATTAATGTAAATGTTTAACAAAATAAATAAATACACGGAATGTATGAGCATGGAACACATAAAAGGTGGTTCTTAATGAATCATTTATGCTACAAGAAGTAATTGATAAACGATAATAAGTGCCAGATGATGGGTATTGAGATTATTTTTTAGTGGTGAAAATCATTTAAGGGGTGTAATGTGTGATATATAAAAATTTAAAAAAAATCTAATTAAATTTTCATCTATTACAAAACATAAAGATATAAAGCTGGGGTTCCAATGTTCTATTCTGATTTCAAAAAATTCATTGTTTATCGAGGGGGCCCTTCAACAACCTGTTCCAAGTGATTCAATTCATTAAACACCATCGCCCACTTAAAAACATTTCATTTATTAAATCTAAGTAAAAAATATAAAAAACCTAAGAGGCATTAAAAATCACTATCATCATAACAAGTATTTGAACAATTCAATTGCCTGATATAAAACATTGAATGAAAATAAAAAATTCCAACTTGGTCATTTTAATTTGAAAAGAAATTAAATTTTGAAAATACCATTTAGAGAATCCCCTCTTTAATAAGGACATTTAAAAACCAAGTTCATGATATTGAATTTTACTTCTAAGACGACCCTTTTTCCTAACAAATGTATCAATTTATAAATATAGACACCATACATCTCATTGCACGCATTCACACATCATTGTGATAAGATATGTAGTAATGTATCTATATTTATATCTATGTAGCCTCCATTTAATTTCTTCATTAATAAGAAATGAAAAAAACTTTTCTTTTTCATCTTGGTAAAGTGTTGTATAAATCAACTATAATTTTCATGAACTACAAAATCCTTTGAGCATACATCAAGGACCTTTAAATGAATTTGAGTGCCATTAATTGTTAGAGAATGAAGAACAATATCAAGATAATAAACCAGTGTTAAATACTCAGTATATAGTGTAGTAGGTTGGAGTTTAAAAACAATGGAGGAGTAAGGAATCACAATGCTCATTGTGTTGGATTGATTTTGTTAGCTACATTGGTGTTGGTACAATGCCATATCCTATGCCAATATATTCGTACTCTATTGGTGGTAATGTAAGATGTGTTGGGTTTTGACAAAATATAAACTTCTAACGGAATATAAGAAATTGACTCCACCCATGTTCAGGTTACATCATAACATCATGTTCTTTTGTACGTGATAGTTCATTCAGCATATAACCTAGTATAATCTCTTGAAATGACCTACGATCTGTTGATACCATAATACTCATTCTCCAATTGTCCAGGCTGGTGTAATACTATATTCCTAAAATTCACTTCACCAGTCTCACTTGAACTTTACTTACACAATGCTCATTTCGCATGCAACCCTATTATGGACCATCAATATCTCATGTACTAATGTGCATCCATAATCCATGTGCATAAATCATGTGTTCATGCCATATCACATGTGTAAAATATATAAAAAACTAGTATCCATAAAAAATATAATAAGAATGTTAAAAATATTAGAAAATGTTAAAAACCTATTAATTCAATAATAAGATAAAATTACTAAAAACAAACTGAAAACAAAAAACAAAGCATAAAAATAAAGAGTCTATGTATAAGTATCCAAAGTATCCTAAAATAATTTTTATCAAGTGCTACAAATATAAAAATTTTGAACAAATCATACAAACTAAATTAAATCCAATTTATAATTCCTATAAAAATATAAACAAATCAAGATATACTAAAATGATTGGGGGTTTTCTGGTAATAAAAGAAACTGGGAAAAGTTGTTTGATTTCAATCCATGGGAGTAGGAGGGATAATTGGAACTTGGATCTGATTACCATTTATTCCCTGCAAAACTCTTCCTACATATCATTTGCAATCATCACCTTACACGACAAGTGGGTAGGGTTTTTGTGGGGCATAGCGAGGAGCTTCATGCAATCCAAGTGAGAAATAATTATGAATGATTGAAATTAAAGTGGATGTGAGGGAGAGGGCGAACTATTGAAGGGAGAATTTGCAAGGTAGATCGAGGAAAAATAAGATCACTCGCATGCACTATTCAAAACCTTTGGGAAAATAAAAAACACACAAAGATGTTTAAGGGGGGGGGACGGATCACAAGTCACATACCTTGGGTTTTGAAAGTGTTGATTAGTCTGATATTTTCAAGGGAGGGAGAATAAATATTATTCATATAAATTTCAATCATTTTGAAAATATTACAAGTATAGTAAATAAATATATGTATAAATAAATATTACAAAATGATTAAATTCCAAAAAATATAAAAAACTATAAATATTGAAAATGAATAAATAATATTAAATGAAATAAATATTAAAAATGAATTAATATAAATTAATCGAAAAAACTATTTTTTAAAAAAGAATTCATGTAAAATTAACTACATGAATTGTAAACACCTATTAAAATGAAGGAAATATTAAAAAAATAATTTATATATATTAATCATATAATTTTCAAACATTTTAAAAATATTAAAAATTAATAAATAAAATTGAATAAATAAAAAAACATATAAATTAAAAACATATTGAAAATAATAATTAGTAAAATATAAATATGTAAAATATCAAAAATGAAAAAAAAAATATACATAATGTGTTAAGTACACGTCATACATGCACATCTACACATGTTCTATATATATGTACATCCCACGTACATGGGTGCATATACGTACACATATATGCATCTGTACACTTACATCATCTATATATACCCATACACAAAACACACACACACACACACCATAATGTATACACGTATTTGCACATATACATTGATATAAATACATAAATTCAAATATCAAATATTAACGACACATTGCTTATATTTATAAAATAATTTGAAATATTAAAATATTTATATTAATATATCATATTTATATTTATTATATACATGTATTTTGTAATTATTGTATATAAAAACATTAGTTTCTGAATATAAATATGATAATTTTATATATTTTAATAATATTTTTTACTACAAGTTTTTATCAGTGCTCAAAAAGATGCACCTTTATCAAAGCTAAAAAATGTAGTGATAAATGTACAATTTTATTAGCACTTTTTTTAGCACTGATAAAGGTTACCATTTTCGATGCTTTTAGCTAGCGATGATAAAGTTCACCCTTTTATCAGCACTTTATGTTTGGGGTTGTTGAAAACAAGTGTTGGCTAAAGCCCGATCTGTGGTATTTTTTTTTAATTAGGGTATGATGGCATTTTTATTATGAAAGCAAAGACATCGTTCTATTAGAGGGAGACCCCTTACCTAGTCCCAAGACAAAGTTGTATGCATCATGTCTATGTCATCATCTGTTGGCGTCATTCTTGCGCCGCTGCCCCAATGTCAGTGCATGGATCATAAATCACCCAAGGGGCTTCTTAGGATTTGAACCCGGTCTTTTGGATGTAGGATTAAAAGATTTATCATCTAGGCACCACCCTAATTGCATAGTGTTTGTATACCTATTAAACACCAAAAACAATAGAAAAAACAAACCCAACAAACAAGTCCACAAATTCAAACAGGAAAAACAAGTTCACAAATTCGATGGAGTAGATGCTGTCCAACACTCCCAAGCCACACACGTCAAGGAGCGAAACCTCAAGTTTCCTAGCCTCCTTCCCAATAGTGTACTTAGGTGCCCACACAGTTTCTTTTTCCAAGAGATCCCACGCCGCATCCCCTCCTCCCAGGGCTCCCAGTCCGACCGAAACACTAAATTGACTACCCCGGGGATCCAATCAGGATTCAGCCCCACCTCTCCCTCGGTCTCCTTGAACCGCTCCCGTCTGCTGATCAAGCTCCAATTCCCCCATGCGCCCGCTTTATACCCATTCAACACCCACACTTCCGACTGCTTGCCCGCTCCTTCCCCGTATATCCGGACCACTCCCAACTTCCCTGACTGCTCTACCATCATCCTGTCGTCCGCCCTATAGTTTTCATCCGTGCACAGAGCCGGCGGCAGCGGATGGATGGCCCAGGTCTCGAGGTACCCGTCGATGGCCAGAATAGAGTTGCTGCATCGCATCATCCAGTGAAAGACCCCCCGCACAATAATAGGATATTTGTACACCCGCCACGGCTCCGGCAACTTCAAGTCGTCTTTGGGTTTCCACGCCCATGCCTTGGAATCAAACACCTCAAAGTGCCAGATATGGTCATTCACGGTGTTTGGACCCCTGCTCAAAAATCCACGTCGATCAACTAAAACAGATATAGGATTAATTTTCTTGGAAAAAGAAAACAATTATATGAGCTCACAGCCATATGATTTTATAGTGAAGAGGATTGGTGCTGATTACGAGCAAGCCCGCATCGTCGCTGTAGGAGGAATGGATTTGGCTGGGATTTGGGATGTGCTGGCACTGTTTGGTGGTGGGTTTGCAGATACACATGGGATCGACGGCTTGGGCGCTCCCGCACCGGCACAACAACAAGCCATGGCTTGAAGACGCCAAAATATGGACACTCGAAGATATAAAATCCAAGGAAAGGTCCTCGTGCAATCCCATTACGGGACTTACGAACTGGTGCCAGGATCCAGCAAGATAACCGCAAATCATTCTGGTTCTCACCCAATGGTCGTTCCTGAAGTTGGAGGCATAGGTCATGCGGTTCCACTCTTTGCACACTAATCTACAAGTCCTCAAGATCTGCAACGTAGTCCGAGTCAGGATCTCATAAATAATTTCAGACTGGATCCGTGGAAGATTTTCGAGCGGTGCTTGGTGACAGAGTAACATGTTCTGGAAGAATATAGAGAATTGACGGAGTGGAGGTTCAAATTTATAACACTCAAATTTCAAGAATTAAATTTAGAATCTCATCATTTTGTTTTTAAAAAGTCAAACAGGGGGGGGGGGGCATATTTTTATCACGCATTCAAGACGGTGTTTGAAGGAAAAATAATGGGCATCTATTGATAAGCCATTATTTTTTGATTTCAAAATCTATTATTATAATAATTTAATGACCGTAATAAATTCAAGATATAGGGTATTCAGTTATTATTATGTGGGGTGGATGGGTTTGACCGTAAAAGTTTTTAATAAATATATATATTATATTTATATTCAAAAAAATGTTTATTTATATACTTTAATTAAAAACCCCACGTTTATAATTAATATATTTTTTAATAACTCAAATATATATATATATATAATGTTTTAAAAAAAGTATTTATAAGATTATAAATATATATATATATATAATTATAAAATTATAATAATTTTTTTAAAAGGATAAATATATTAATTTTATTTATAATTTTATATTTATAATTTTATATAAATACTTCTAAAATATATTTATTTATAATTATAATTATACAAATAAATATATATTTAAATAAGGGACGAGGCAGCTGGCGTCGATTTCCGTCGAAGCTAATCTAGGGTTTGATGTTTCATGTGGTTCTTCCAGTGTCGAGTTGGCAGACGGCGTTGTTAATCCCAGCATCGATGTCAGTCCCACAGTTTTTGGGTTCTGTGTGGGTTGGCGGCGAGGACGTTGTTCGGATGGATGAGGCTCCATTTAAGACCGGCACTAGTATGTCGATGCAGCAGCATGGTCTGATTGTTGCAGATGTTACAACAGACGGGCTTGTTGTGGGTTTGACCGGCACAAAGGAGCAAGCTTGTGATGGTCTGATCACAATTGATGCGGGTGAGTGTTCTTTCTACCTCCTCAAAGGGTCAACAACCTTTTTCATTCGTCGTAAGGGAAGCATCGCACATGTTAAGGCTGACCAGAATGTGGTGTGAGGGAGACTCGAAACTGGTAAGCATTCTTTCATCATGCGGCTCATTTTTCCTAGGGGATCCATTCCATTGATGATTTGTGATTTGGTTGACCGGTTATCGGAGATTTGGGACTTTTGTAATTAGAGATGTTTTTCGCTGGGACGTGGGTTCTATCATATGCTCTTCCCTTCTGAGAAGTTGAAGATGTGGTCATAGGGGTTCTGTTATGTATCTCTTAATGCTCGATTCCTTCATATTAAGGAATGTGATAGAAAAATCAATCCACAAAATGCAGGTAACTCTTCAACTCAAATTTGGGTAAAGATCAATGGTCTTCATTGGATCCTTTAGCATCCAAAAATCCTTTATGATATTGCCATGTCGACTGGGATCCCTATTAAAAGGGATATGGAAATTAAGATTGCAAGGCTTGGGAATTTTGCATGCTTTTTGGTTGAGGTTGATTTGGGCTCAACCCCGGTTGATCAGGTTTTCTTGTCTACTGATGATAATGAGTTTGATTTGAAAATTGTCTATGAGAGGATTCCAAAAAATTTCAAGGAGGGTAATATTATTAGGCATGTTCTAAACAATTGTTTGAGATCAATTTTCTATCATATTTGTCACACTCATGGTCATGAAAAGGATTCTTGTTTCAAAAGGAGTAGGAAATCAAATATTTTTTATACTCAAAATATTGGGCAGTAAGAAGTTGTCTCCAATGTTGATGCAGGACATGGTGGTCAATTTGAAGGGTTGTTGGAAACTGTTGTTGGGCAAGTGGATGCGAAGGGTATTCAACAGTTAGTTGATACCCCTATGTAGGGCTCTGGTAAGTAGAGGCATTAGTCGAATATTGTTGTGGAGGTATTTCATGATGATGATGGGCAAACTGCTTCAGTGAACAGCGGTAGAGTTATCATTCATGAGGGTAGTCCTTCTGATCTTTCCATCTCAGGCGAGTATGGCATCAGAGAGACTCATGTGCAAGTTGTGTCTGTTTATGATCAAGTGGCTACCTCAACCAGTAAGAAAAATGAGTTTATGGATGCTTCTGTTTTGGCCGAAAGACTAGAGTATATTGAGAGGGAAGCAATAGTGGAGGCCATGGGTAACATGCATGATGGAATGATCTCAGGAAAGTAGACTGTGGATAATGAAAGTTTTCAAATGGTTCCAAGGAAAACCAGCTTTCTTAAGTCACCTAATGTCTCTGATCAGAAACCCGATAAGTCAAAAAAGGTCATAGAGGGTAATAGTTTTGAGGAACTCCTATCTCTTAATGATGGTGAATGTCACTTGTCTAAAGACATGCTTGATGAAATGGGTGTGCCTGAAGTATTGATGAATCCGAAAATTTGGAGGTGATGCGGTCATCCAAAAATCTGTGGATGGAGTTACTGTGATGATTCTAATCAAGAGTGTGGGTGAATCATGCCTTCTAGATCGGCTCAATGAACTCTAGAGAGGGATACGATTAAGGAACAATATATTGCACTTCTTAATCATAGGAATTCATGGTCAGAGAGGGAGTCTGTTGATGATTCTGATGATTCTATTCATAACACTTATCATGATTATGGTGATGCTTAAGTTTCTATTTTTTAATTTTTAATGTGGTCTTGCCTTTCCTCTCTTCTTCTTTCATGTACTATTTATTTTTCTTTCATTTTAATAATAAGGGTATTAACCCTAAACCTTCTTGGTATATATTTAAATAAATATATTCCTTCAATGAATTTGGTCAATAAATATATATATCAATATATCATATGAATAATATTTATTCTCCCAAGAACATAGAGCAATTCTCCTCCACCAAATCAAGGAGAATGTTTTAGAAGTGATTCTCATGGCATTCAAAGGTGAATGACTCATGCGCAAGGACCATATATGCTATCACCAAGAGTCTCCTTCGGCGGTGTTTGGATATTCTAAGAACATGTGTGGATCATCTCTATAGCAAATCTACACATGGTTTCTACAACGCAACGAAGGCACACTGCAGATCTGTCGCTGAATTCATCAATGAAGAAAGAATTCTGTAGAGGTAATTATTTATCTAATTAAATTAATTATAAACAACATGTGTTGATCTCCTCTCTCTCTCAGTTCTGGCGTTCTATCCCTTGTCTATTTCTTTGATTCAATATCGTTGATCATGGCATTTATTATTGCATAGATAACAGATTGATCATCGATTATGAAAAAAAAAAGTTGATCACCACCATTGTCATGCTTCTGTTATGCCTGGAACCTACAAGTGGTATCAGAGCGGGAACAAAATTTTAATAATTATTTAAAAAATAATTGGTGATTTATACATTTGTAATTTAGTTTTTCAATTCATTTTTAATTGTTCTTTTAATTTGAATTGTGATACTTTTTTCTTTCTCCTTCATTTTTCATAGATCTAATCGAGACGTTTAATGTTTTGATTAAAATAAAATCGAGGAACCCATTTGAAGGTGCCAATATTTTTGGATGGACAACACAGGACTTCACACCGTGTAATCGAAGTTACACGTCTCATAGTCATGTTTAATGCATCAAGAATTAGTTCAAAAATTAATTCCAATCATATGCATTGAATACATGCATTAAATTTCACAACGTGTTAACCAGATTTTAATGGTGCATGGTCAGCTGCACAACATGTCGTGTAGCCCACGTACACAACGTGTAGTCCCTTTGAGTCACAGACTGGCTGTGTATTCAATGCATGACCAACCTGACTGGTGACCATGTAACATGGAGTCAACACGGCGTGTGGCCCATTGGAAACGCCGTTTACTCCAAATTTTCTAAGGCATAAACTATATTCCAAGTACCTAGGTGTGTGTATTGGATAGATGGTGAGAGATATAAATTCCATTTAGACTGGATCTACATACTGTGTACTTTTACTAATTATGCAGATTTAAAATTTATTTATTTATTTTACTATGTAAACCTTGAGATATGTACTTGTGTGTGGTCCTAAAGATAGGACACACCATCTAATAGGGTTTAATATAAAAAATATTTAAATGTTTCATCAATATCTGCATAATGTTCAAATCTGCATGTCATGTGTGAGTCATATTACAAGTTGTTACTCTACATGAATTGAAGCATAACACGTGGCCAAAAAATCACGTAATTCGTGTAATCATATGTGAAGTAGAAGTTATGAAGTACGTAATATGTCGTGTATGCCATATGTCACAAGAGTAAAACATTATATGATTATAACACATGTTTAGTAGATTTGGACTGGTATTCAATATGTTTCCTCCAAGGTTAATTTATGTACAAGGTTGATTTTAAATGAATTTATTTAGTTTGTTTAAAATTTTAATGGATGATAATCTCACAGAAATTAAAATAAGGATTAAGATAAAAGGATTGATTATTTAAAGATAGTAATTAATCGATTCGAGTATGATTTATCATAAATATGAACGATTAATAATTGAATGCTAGTTTTATTAAATTCATAATTTGTTGCATGAATATGAATTATCATGAGCTAGAGCAGACCTTCTTTATGTGATTGGTTTCATTTAATTTATTATTGAATTGAATTGTTGGATTGTGTTCCATCTATACATTCATTATATAGGGCCTTCATGCCAATGGTTTCATTTATGTAAATTCCATTTACCCCCTCACCTACATGTGAGTAAAAGGCATATATAATGGATAAATCTCCCATGCTAATGGAAACAGTTCAAGTTCGAAGTCGAGGTGAAACCAATCTGAGGAGATACAAAGTTGGACAAGTGGGAAGCTTCAACACGAACCTTAATTGGTTCAATGAGTTTTTCCCCTAGGTCAACGATTAGTTTATAAACTACTAGATAAACTAACCACTAATAAGATCTCATGATCATACCTCTACATTATTTTATTTCTTCCTATTACATGGTTTTTTTATTATGGATGTCTTGTTACGATCACATAATTAATGAATTAATAATCATGAAAGATAGAACTAAAATAAATTGGATTATGTGTAAATATTATCTAAGACATGGTTAATCACTTAAGTAATTCCACTTAATATGAACAAGAATCTGATAAACAAAATAATTGGAATTTTACACATAAAAGGATAAAATCGCTCAATAAAATATTAAGTCGATATAGCCTTCCATTACTTCAGTAAAAATCAAACCATAGTTCCATGTGCTTGACCAACCAACATTTGGGTGCTTTCAATTATTGGGGAGTTCTAACATGAGGTTTTGGGTTGACTTAACTTGGTTCACATAAAGGTTTGACTGTTAAATTAGGACTTGGTGTAACCAAGATGCAAAGGTAGAGGAAATCTAAATTATTGATTTCAGGATTGAGGAGTCTACTCAGTATGTCAAGGAATTGTGAGTTAATGTAGTTTGAATTTGTAATTCCTACCTAAAACCATTCAAGTAATTTGACCAACCAAATTTGGGTTAATGAGAATGCGAATATGGATCTTTTTCACAAGAATATCCAAGAAATAGGATATTCTAAAACCTATGGTGAGGGATATTGGGTTTCGATAAAATAGTGGGATACTAATAAATATAATATTTATTTATTTGTCTACTTTTTTTAGAAAAAGTACAAAAAGGTTTATTATCATATTTTTCAGAAACAATATTAAAATGAAATCAAACATATCATTGTGTTCCACACAAGATAAGGAAAGTCTTTTCACTAGTACAAATTTCCAAGAGTGGTAAAGAAGCCTACGTGTCATCCTTCACCGTGAAAGGAAAATGTATGTGTTGGAAGAACCTTTACCGGTTGAACCTAGCAATGAGGAAAGTGATGAAGAGCTATCTCTCTATGAGAAACATTTGAATTATGCTACATATGTTCAATGATTCATGCTATCATCCTTGCCCAATGAGATTTTGAAGCAACATGAGGATATGGATGCCTATAGCATGATGTATCACCTTCAGGATCTCTATAAAGATAAGTTGAGACAAGAGAGGTGTGAGATCTCCAATGCTTTATTCAAAAATAATATTAGAGAGTGTGATCTAGATGGGCCTCATATCATCAAGCTCATTGGATGCATTAAACACATGGGAATATTAGGTATTAAGTTCCCTAATGGGTTACGTACAGATCTCATACTTTCATCACTCCCCAAGACATTCTCCATCATTATTCTTAATTACAATGTGAGAAACAATGAAAAGAGTCTTTTTGATCTTTTTACATTAATTCACCAAGTGGATAAGGACATGGTGAGTGACAAACCCACAATCCATATGGTGAATAAGGAAAAGAAGAACAAGGTAAAGGGGGATAAGAATTATAAATAATTGAAAGCTCCCGAGAAACATGTTGAAATAGTGGGTGACCTAGACCCTACTATATAGTACTTTTGATTACCTATCATGTATACAGTTATTTATACATGATGATAACTCACCATTATAGTGTAGACTTTTCTGCGTCTACTATTAAAATGGTAATGTCCTTAGATTAATTTTTGAATCAAAATTTTATAGTAGATCCCAGGCTATAATTAGAACCTCGAGATACAATGACATTAATTATAAAAAAGGTCTTATGGTCTAGATGCATCATACTAACTAGATACAATATATGTTTTACTATCAAGTGACGGGGGATCATTAGCATTGAGACTTCTTCACATGAAGTTTTTACTTGGAGGTCTCTAGTAGTGATATCACGAGGATAGACCCGCCAATAAGAACAACACATGTTTGTGGTGTCATTGGTTGTTACTATCTATAAACATGTGTATTGGTCTCCTAACTTGAGATCATTACCATTGTGTTCCATTTGATTGTGTACTTTGATGCAAGGAAAAACCATTATATTGAAATCATTGTGAGGTAGCCTGTTTTGGGTGCATCATTGGTGGTATGATATTGGTTGAATGGTCAAGAAATATTTTGTTGCATCCAAGTTAAGGAAGTGGAATATCTCAATCCTTGTTGATCGGGATGGTTCCACATTCATAAGCCTTTGGAAAAAGTAGTCGATAAGTAAATCCATCTAGATAGATCAACAAATAATAAAGAAAGAAAAGGGTGATAACATAAGTGTGCATCCTTCTTTATGAGATATTTAAAGACAAAGAGATTATAGTACACAGTATGTATTTGTAGGTTGGTTGTTGCTACTATGACAATCCTTATCTCTTTACGGGCCTTGATGGGTTTCTAGACTCTACTCTTGGTTTATGGATTTTATTCACTACTATCGAGATGACACTACTATATTTTTTAGTTTCGGCGCCTATGGTAGCGGGCGACCACCATTGGCGGTCGCTACTGATACTATTAGCGACCGCCAAAAGCAGTCGCTAAAACCGAAATGAAATGGCGGGATTTTTCCCGCCCCCCACACTATCTTCTTCGATTACTCGCTGCAATAGCGGTCGCCCCTCCCACCGCCGCACCGCCACCACAGGTCACCTCCGTCGCCGCCACCCCGTCGACTCCCGTCGCCCCTACCAATGCTACCGGAAAACCATGCTCGGGGTCCTGCAACCACAGGTCACCCCCGTCGCCGCCACCCCGTCGCCTCCCACACCTCCGGCCGTCGTGGTTCCTCCATGGCCGTCGACCCAAGCTCGGGGTAACCTCCAACATGCCGCGCGTGCGCCCCAGTACAATCGGCACCAAATTTTCATCGATTTTCAAAGAGAGTATTAGCGACCGCCATTGGCGGTCGCTATTGATTAATAGCGACGGCGCAACTGCGACCGCCAAAAGCGGTCGCAGGGCGGTCGCTAATGCCCACATTTCTAGTAGTGAGCCTAGAGGGTCACACACAATAGTGTAGTCAAGAATCCCTCATATTCGGTTGAATTGGTATTTGGACATGGTGGGCCCCACGACAGGGTCCAAGTGTTGTCCAAGGTATCGATCACCAAAGAAATAAATAAATTCATTATTATTCAAGTTATGAATAATAGAGATTGAATTTATTTAATTTATTTACAAGTTAAGTAAAATGAAAAAATATTAATCGAATGAATATTAATTTAATATTCAAGGTTTGTTTAATATTAAGCGGGAATGGAAAGTCGAGTAAAATGAATCGATATTATAATGTAATATATTTTATATATATTGGACGTATGTTATAAATTATTAATAATATTTAGGGCACGGTTTAGTTCGTTATAATTATTATATAGTTGATGTTATATTTCTGGGGGTCGGGGAACCGTACTAGGTGTTTTTCACAATCCAATATTAATAGAGGGAGAGGTTCTCTCATCCCTAGCTATTCATTCTTTTAGAATGAGAACCTCTCTCTACTTGCACATTCTAGAGAGAGTCTCTCCCTCTCAAGTGATGATCCAAGAACGCCTTTAAGCATTGAAAGCAAAGGATTGTGGTGATTGTCGGGATGTAGAATATATCCTTGGATCACTGTGTTAGCACCTGGAATTCAATGATTGGTGCTTCCATTGTCAAGACCCATCCCCCGGGGCCTGTGACGTGACTACCCCAAGCCCTCCTTCCATAGGGTAGGGGTTGGGGACTAGCACCGAAAAGAATATCTCTAAAAATCAGGAAGGCATTGTCTTTAAACCTGCAAACACACGGTCCAAGAATTCAATGAGCACAACCCATGTAGTAAAACTGCAGTAGTAAAAAGATGTGTACTGAAAGTAAAAAAGGTTGAGTGTTGTAAGTAAAGGGGGCTAGAATACAAGACCAACTGAAAAGTAAATCTGCAACAGAAAAATAGTTCTCATAATTGTTCACCGAGGTTCCTACCTAAAGGGTAGGTACAGCTCACGGTCAGTCGTCACAGCGGCACATCACGTCTAAAGGTCCACCTTCGAGCATCGTCAAGTCCTGGCTCCCAAACCTCGGTCAAAGCTATATGTAATCTGCACAAGATACAACAATGTGCGGGTGAAGTCCGTGCAAGGGTGAGTATAACAATACTCGGTTGGGACCCCAAGACCCCCAAAGGTCTCCCATAGTTCCACAAATAAAAAACCACCAAGAAAGACCTCAATCACAAAGCACTAAGAAATAGTCAACTCACAATAGGTATACAACTCAGAGATCAAGAATATATATGATTAGTCTTAATCTATATCATCTTATTTCATTAAGAAGTTCCACAACTGATCCACAAAGAATTTGTTCTAATATCAATCCACTCTTGGACGTAAGTCACTTTTCCACGACAGGCCACTGTAAGGTTGGTCCTCGTCGGGTCACGCTACTGTTGATCCACACAAGGTCTCTATAATGTGGATCCACATAGGGTCGTTGGAATGCAGATCCACACAAGATTTCTGGAATGCTGATTCACACAGGGTCACTAGATGTTGATCTACACAGGGTCGCCAGAGGCTGATCCTCGACGGGACGCTCTAAAACTAGTCCTCGTCGGGTAGCTACGATACTGATCCACACAGGGTCGCTATGATGCTGATCCACACAGGGTCGCTACTTCAAAGACAGCCAGCCACAGGGTTTCCTGAACCCGGTGCGCTCGAGTTCCGTAGAATATTCTCCTTGAGATATCAGTCGTACCTTGACCGTCACTAAGCTTTAAAAAGGAGTAACCCAAAGGACAACCATGTCGTAAGAGTTCCAACGCAATAGACGGTGTGTTAATCAAACACCCGGTATGTCACTTATAATCATTTTAATACCGAGGACCCTGTTGGATCCGGGTTCGATCCAACTGGGTCGGCCCGGCCCACTGGAAGGGTGCGGCCCATCCCGGAGGGGGGCGCAGCCAGGCCCGCAGGGGGGCGCGTCTCGGTCTGTAGGCAGGCGCCGCCTGGCCCGCAGGGGGGTGCACCCTAGCCCGCAGGGGGTCACGGCTCAGCCCACAAGAGGGCGCGGGGCCCACCCTAGCTAGTACGGGGGAGGTGTTCCCCCCTTTCTCCAGAAAGGAGAAGTCGTTCAAGACATAAAGCAGTGGCGCCATGTGGTGCCGCCTGGTCACCGTGGGACCCGTAGGGAGCAGTTCCCTCCTCTGCCGTGACTTTGAGCCATGACTACCTCCAGCGGCGCACGGCGGCACGCCACTCCGCTTCCGCGACCAACCGGTGCCGGCCACCCTACTCAAACGCTGCAGTTGGAAAGCCGCAGCCTCCTCCTCCTGCAGCATGCGATGGTGCGCTGCCACCTCCGTGGCCGACCGTCTCCATCGCCTGCCGGCGCGGGTCATCGGTGTCGCCGCACAGGCACCATGCCGGTGGTCTTCCACGGGCCACTGAGTGAGCTCTGGTGGTCTTCTTTTCCATCTGATCGCACCTACGGGCTTCTCGGGTCGTCTCCTTCACTTCTTGATCCTCATATTTGGGTTTTATCCAACCTGAAAAATCACCTGCGTAGAACACAATGATTGAACCAGATGTGGAGGGATCAGGACTTGTTCGTTTGGCCCGTGCCCTCCACATTAGAATCTTATCAGGGGAGAAGATAAATGATTCAACAACTCCTGAAATTTAAACAAGAAAAAACCCTACCTCGTGAGTTTTTGGAGAGCATCCCATGTTTGAAGATGGGTCGGTGTTCGTCGATCCCGAAGCAAGCCAACAATGATGTCACTCAAACGATGATCTTTAATTCTTGCTTGATGGACCCGTTCTTCATCAAGATGCTCCTCCAAAATCCTCCTCTCCAAAAACACCACCCTTTTCCAACGAAATCAAAAATAAAAAGATGAGGGGAGTTATCCTCACAACACATAATTAAGAGAGGTTCATTAATTGGTGCAATTAATGAATCTCCTTAAATACACGTAGGGTGGCTACACATTTTTGTGTAACCAGGAATTTAATGTCCTACATTAAATGCTCGACCACCCCTTGTGGTCCCCGCCACCAAAACCTAAGGAGTGGGGGAGGATATTTAAAATAAATTAGTTTTATTTTATTAATCCTCCATGAAAACTGCCAAAACCAACTTCCTCTCTCAACTCATAGTGGTCGAGGTTAAGGCTCCCTTAAGTGAATCCTGAAGTTGCAAGTTCAACGGTTCCCTCAGATTTCAATTCTGAGCCCTGGTTCAAATGTTATGATTTCTCACTCACACATTTAATGAGCATACCATAAGAAAGTTTAAAATTCTGTTCCGGGCACACCGGGCATCGGAATCAAACACTGTCAGATTTGAGTTTCAGAACTACCCTTTTTCCTAACAAATGTATCAATTTATAAATATAGACACCACTCATATCATTACATGTATTCACACGTCATTGTGAGAATATATATAATAATGTATCTATATTTATATCTATGTAGCCTCCATTTAATTTCTTCATTAATAATAAATGAAAAAAATCTTTTATTTTTCATCTTGGTAAAGTACTGTATAAATCAACTATAATTTTCATGAACTACAAAATCTTTTGAGCATACATCAAGAACCTTTAAACGAATTAAACTACCATTAATTGTTATATAATGAAGAAAAATATCAAGACGATAAACTAGTGTTAAATATTCAGTATATAGTGTAGCTGGTTGGAGTTTAAAAACTATAGAGGAGTAAATCATCACAATGCTCATTGTGTTGGATTGATTTTGTTAGCTACATTGGCATTGGTGAAATGGCATATCCTATGCCAATATGTTTGTACTCCATTGTTGGTAATGTATGATTTGTTGGGTTTTGACATAATATAAACTTCTAACGACATATAAGCAATTGACTCCACCCATGTTCAGGATACGTCATAACATCAAGTTATTTCGTACGTTATAGTTCATTCTGCATATAACCTAGTATAAGCTCTTGAAATGACCTACGATATGTTGATATCATAATACTCATTCTCCAGTTGTCAAGGATGGTGTAATACTATATTCCTAAAATTCACTTCCTCGGTCTCACTTGTTCGTTACTTACACAACGCTCATTTCGCATGCAAACCTCGTATGGACCATCAATATCTCAATAATCCCTGTGTGTAACTCATGTGTTCATTCCATATCACATGTGTAAAATATATAAAAAAACTCGTATCCATAAAAAAAATATAATAATAATGTTAAAAAATATTAAAAAATATAAAAAATATATTAATTCCATAACAAGATAAAATTATAAAAAACAAACTAAAAAAAACCAAGCATATAAATAAAGAGTCTGTGTATTAGTATAAAAGTATCCTGAAATAATTTTTATTAAGTGCTACAAATATAAAAATTTGGAACAAATCATACAAACTAAATTAATCCCAATTTATAATTCCTATAAAAAATATAAACAAATCAGGATATATTAAAATGATTGGTGTTTTTCTGCGTGGTAATTAAAGAAACTGGGCTAAGTTGTTTGATTTAAATCCATGGAAGTGAGAGGGATAATTGGAGCATGGATCTAATAACTATTTATTCACCGCAAAACTCTTCCAAGATATCATTTGCAATCACCACCTTACATGATAAGTGGGTATGGTTTTTATGGGGCATAACTATGAGCTTCATGCAAGTCGAGTGAGAAATAATGATGAATGAGTGAAATTAACGTGAAGGTGAGGGAGAGGGTGAACTAACACTGGCTCGAGGTAAGGGATATTGAATGGAGAATAAGCACGGTAGATGGAGGTAAAATATGATCGCTCGCATGCGCCATTCATACCCTTTGGGAAAATAAAAAACACACCAAGATGTTCCACTGGGAGTGATGGATCACAAGTCACATACCTTGGGTTTTGAAAGTGTCGATTGGTCCGATATTTTCAAGGGATGGAGAATAAATATTATTCCTATTAATTATAATCATATTGAAAATATTACAAGTATAGTAAATAAATATATGTATAAATAAATATTATAAAAAGATTAAATTCCAAAAAATATAAAAAATTTAAAATATTGAAAATGAATAATTAATATTAAATGAAATAAATATTAAAAATGAATAAATATAAATTAATTGAAAAAAATATATTAAAAAATGAATTCATATAAAATTAACTACATGAATAGTAAACACGTATTGAAATGAAGGAAATATTAAAGAATTAATTTATATATATTAATTATATAATTTTCAAACATTTTAAAAATATTACAACTTAATAATTAAAATTGAATAAATAAAAAAACATAAAAATTAAAAACATATTGAAAATAATACTTAGTAAAATATAAATATGTATAAAAATCAATAAATTAAAAAAAATATCAAAAAAGGAAAAAAAAATATACATCAAGTTTTAAATAAGTACATGTCATACATGCACATCTACACATGTTCTATATATATGTACATCCCATGTACATGTGTGCATATACGTACACATATATGCATCTGTACACTTACACCATCTATATATACCCATACACAAAACACACACACACAACATAATGTATATACATATTTGCACATATACATTGATATAAATATATAAATTCAAATATCAAATATTAATGATACATTGCTTATATTTATAAAATTATTTGAATTATTAAAATATTTATATTAATATATCATATTTATATTAATCATATACATGTATTTTGTAATTATTGTATATAAATAAACAATAGTTTTTTAATATAAATATGATAATTTTATATATTTTAATAAAAAAAATTATTACAAGTATTTATCAGCACTCATAAAGATGCACCTTTATCGAGGCTAAAAAATGCGGTGATAAAGGTACAATTTATTAGCACTTTTTAGCGCAGATAAAAGATACTTTTTTCGGTGCTTTAAGCTAGCGATGATAAAGTTTACCCTTTTACCAACGCTTTATGTTTAGGGCTGTTAAAAACAAGCGTTGGCTAAAGTACTATCTGTGGTATTTTAAAAAAAATGGGTATGATGGCCTTTTTTTATGAAAGCAAAGACATCATTCTATCTGGATAGAGGGAGACACATTACATAGCTTGTAGTCCCAAGACAAAGTTGCATGCATCATGTCTATGTCACTGTTTGTCGGCGTCATTTATGCACCCCCGCCCCAATGTTAGTGCATGGATCATAAATCGCCTAAGGGGCTTCCCAGGATTTCAACCCTAGTCTTTTGGATGTTGGATTAAATGATTTATCAGTCGGCCACCACCCCATTTGATAGTGTTTGTATACCCATTAATTTTTTAATATCTTTATCTATATATAGTTGTAACGTCCCGAACCCGGGTGCCACGCAACGGGTGCCCCGAGCCCGGTTCGCCACATGACCTCAAGCGCATTTCCCCAAACGGCAGAGGCTGCCGACTAGCAGCGAGGACCCAGGTCTGATAGTGGGGAAACTATGCCCTCATTTGTCAAAGTGTAGCACAACGGAATTTAAATAAATCATACAACGACAGTGGAAGCAGTAAACATACACAACTGAAATAAACTACAGCAGTGGATATAACCAACAGTATATAAATGATGACACTACATGTTTCAAGTTCTAAGAAAGTAGTCAGAACATATTATACATCAATACAGTACAACAAAATACAGAGTACAGCAAACAAGCAAAACAGGTGGCAGCGGCATCGTGAGCCTAGGCTCGGTCCCATGCCCTCCTACTCCTCAGCAACAGTCAAGTACTTGTATAAGGACTCTTGCCCCTATCCACACCTACAACAACGTAATCTGTTTGGGCGGAAAAGCGTGACCCAAACAGGGTGTGAGAAATATATCTCAGTAGGCACCCACCAAAGGCCCATGCCCAACTTTGTGTAAAGCATGCAACAAGTGTGCAACAGTAAAATGCAATAAACTAATTAGTAGTCAAAAGTAACTAACTTAACACTTAAATTTCCATTTTATTATTCATTTAATCCATTTAATTTAGTGACATTCTGTGCTCAACAGCACCAAGCCCTCAGGCCAACCAGAACCGTGCCCTCAGGATAAAATAGTAAACCACGCCCTCAGGCTTGCCCTCAGGCCATACAGAATCCAACCCACAAGTATTGCCTTCAGGCATATTAGAAATTGCCCTCAGGCGTAGGAAGTGTCGCCCTCAGGCACAGAAGTGAAGCCCTCAGGCATGAAAGGCTACCCTCAGGCGAAATACGACAGCCCTCGGGCTAAAACAGTCACGCTCTCAGGCCAATCACAACAACGCCCTCAGGCTAAACAGGTAACCGGGTCATGCCCAACATATCAAAATGCAGTAAACAAGCAATTCATCTCAAGGCAATTCTACAGTTACTACATTTAAGGCATACCCTCGGGTATCCTAGCCAAACGGCTAAACAGAGGAATGCACCCCTCGGGATGGTCCTGGATCCAAGCAACGATCCCAAACAACATTTTTACAACTTTATTTAATTACCCATACAGTTCTAGGTAGTTAAATTAGCCACGACCTCAGCCTCACGACACCCCAATATGGGTTCGTAGCTCAAAAACGCACAAAACGCACGACAGTTGGAAAAATAAACACAAAGCCACCTACCTTATATGTCAACGAGCGTTATACACGAACACCGACTCCAGAAGCGCCCAAGAACGGCGTAGATCTGAAGAAGAACAAAACCCAAAACAAACGTAAATAACATACGTTAGGAGAAGAATTGGTAAGAACGGTACCTGGAGAGGAGAGGGCTTACCCGTGTGGTTCCAACGAGATCGTCCGAAGCCAAATCGGATTCAAGACGAACTCCCGGCGGATCTTCAAAGTTCTGGCCTCCTCCTTTGGCTCCAAAATGGCTCAAACGCCTCCTCTTCCAAATGAGGAGGCTACTGCCTGTTTTAAGCCGAAAAAACAAAGTACACGGTGTGTACTTCTAAGTACACGACGTGTACTTATTTCATTTAACTGTTCATTTGGTGGCACCACCACACTGTTCATCTGTCGACATGAGTACACGACATGTACTCCTGACTACACGGAGTGTACTGTCACCCAGTTGGCGGCGACTCCACCGCCTTACTATTCAAGCCTGCCGACTGACTACACGGCGTGTAGGGTACCACTACACGGCGTGTAGTCGGTTCCTACACCCCTCATCGCCGACAAGGCTACACGCCTCGTGTACTCATCCCTACACGGCCAAAAGTACACGACGTGTGGACAAAGGACACGGCGTGTAGTTTCGAAATTTAGCATTTTTTTCCCATTTTGCATATTTTCTCAAAAACACTGAAGGAAAAGAAAAAAGAAGAAGCTCATACCTCCAAAATAAGAACCGGGTTCTTACAATAGTTATAAAACAAATTAATTAGCATGTGTAGTGTGTGTGTGTGTGTATATATAATCACTTATTGTGTTTGGAAAATATATACAAAAGAACCTTAATTAGTATATACAAGGACACAAAAAAAACATTGTACTGTGAAATTTTTGTTATATGTATAATTATATATATGTTTATTTGTATATATATACATATGTTTGTGTGATGTATGTATATATGTATGTACGTATATGGTTCAACTAATATCCTTTGTAACCAATTATATTTGTAAATATGTGTGTGTCTGTGCACGCGCGCATGAGTGCATTCAAGTATATACACATCGTTGTATGTACTTAAATGAATGTATATTTGTAAATAATTAAAGAAATATGTATGTTTGTAATGATATAAATATATATGTATGTATGTATTTGTCACACACACACAAATATATATATATATGCGCATACTTATTAATTTTTTAAAAGAATTTCTATATGTCATTTTCTTAGTGAATTTTGTTTGTCGAAACAAATAAGTAGTAGTTTTAAAAAAAATACATTATATGAAAAAGTTGAAGTTAAAAATAACATACCATATATGGGTTTAAAATTATTAGTTTTCATATCATAATCCCATTGATATTTATTGGGATATAAACTTACACCAAAAAGAAAAGAAAGAAAAAAGAAAGAGAAAAAACAAGTCCACAAATTCAAACAGAAAAAACAAGTTCAAAAATTCGATGGAGTAGATGCTGTCCAACACTCCGAAGCCACACACGTCAAGAATCGAAACCTCAAGTTTCCTAGCCTCCTTTCCAATAGTGTACTTAGGTGCAGACCCATTTTATTTTTCCCAACACATCGCACGCCGCATCCCCTCCTCCCAGGGCTCCCAGTCCGACCGAAACACTAAATTGACTACCCCGGGGATCCAATCAGGATTCAGCCCCACCACTCCCGCGGTCTCCTTGAACCGCTCCGGTCTGCTGATCATGCCCCAATTCCCCCATGCGCCGGCTTTATACCCATTCAACACCCACACTTCCGACTGCTTGCCCGCTCCTTCCTCGTAGATCCGGACCACTCCCAATTTCCCTGACTGCTTGCCCGCTCCTTCCTCGTATATCCGGACCACTCCCAACTTCCCTGACTGCTCTACCATCATCCTGTCGTCCGCCCTATAGTTTTCATCTGTGCACAGAGCCGGCGGCAGCGGATGGATGGCCCAGGTCTCGAGGTACCCGTCGATGGCCAGAATAGAGTTGCTGCATCGCATCATCCAGTGGAAGACCCCCCGCACAATAATAGGATATTTGTACACCCGCCACGGCTCCGGCAACTTCAAGTCGTCTTTGGGTTTCCACGCCCATGCCTTGGAATCAAACACCTCAAAGTGCCAGATATGGTCATTCACGGTGTTTGGACCCCTGCTCAAAAATCCACGTCGATCAACTAAAACAGATATAGGATTAATTTTCTTGGAAAAAGAAAACAATTATATGAGCTCACAGCCATATGATTTTATAGTGAAGAGGATTGGTGCTGATTACGAGCAAGCCCGCATCGTCGCTGTAGGAGGAATGGATTTGGCTGGGATTTGGGATGTGCTGGCACTGTTTGGTGGTGGGTTTGCAGATACACATGGGATGGACGGGTTGGGCGCTCCCGCATCGGCACAACAACAAGCCTTGGCTTGAAGACGCCAAAATATGGACACTGGAAGATATAAAATCCAAGGGAAGGTCCTCGTGCACTCGCATTACGGGACTCATGAACTGGTACGGGGATCCAACAAGATAACCACAAATCATTCTGGTTCTCAGCGAGTGCTCATTCCTGAAGTTGGAGGCATTGGTCATGCGGTTCCACTCTTTGCACACTAATCTACAAGTACTCAAGGTCTGCAATGTAGTCCGAGTCAGGATCTCAAAAATAATTTCAGACTGGATCCGTGGCAGATTTTCGAGCGGTGCTTGGTGACTAAGTAACATGTTCTCCAAGAATATAAAAAATTGAGAGAGTGGAGGTTCAAATTTATAACACTCAAATTTCAAGAATTAAATTTAGAATCTCATCATTTTTTTAAGTCAAACAAGGGGGAACATTATTTTTATCACGCATTGATTAACTCAGGACGGTGTTTGAAGGAAAAATAATGGCATCTATTGATAAGCAATTATTTTTTGCTTTCAAAATATATTATTATAATATTTTAATGACCGTAATAAATACAAGATATATGGTAATCATTTATTATTATGTGGGGTGGATGTGTTTGTTTTGAAAATCAGATTTGCATCTCTACAACTATCATTTTAAATAACCACCCATATCTTTTGACATAATTTTTATATCTATTAAAAAAATTTAAGAGGTTCTTTGTGGCCACTTTTTTAGGCATAAATCGGTTTTCATATAAAGGTGTATCCTTTATCATGGTTTTTTTGAGGGCCGATAAAAGATATATTTATTAGCGCTGATAAAAGTGTTTAATAAAAAATATTATTAATATATATATATATATATATATATTATTTATATTCAAAAAGATGTTTATTTATATACATTAATTAAAACCCCACGTTTATAAGTAATTTTTTTTAATAATTCAAATATATATATATAATGTTTTAAAAAAATTATTTATAAGATTATAAATATATATATATAAATAATTATAAAATTATGATAATTTTTTTTAAAATAATAAATATATTTGTTATATTTATAATTATATATTTATAATTTTATATAAATATTTCTAAAATATATTTATTTATAATTACAATTATACAAATACATATATATTTAAGTAAGGGACGAGGCGGCTAGCGTCGATTTCCATCGAACCCAATCTTGGGTCTGTTTCACGCGGTTCTTCTTGCGTTGGGTTGACAGACAATGTTGTTTCTCCCAGCATCGATGTCGATCCCCCACTTTTTTGGTTCTGTGTGGGTTGGCAGTGAGGACGTCGTTCGGATGGATGAGGCTCCTTTTTAAGACTGGCGTCAATCCATTGATGCAACAACATTGTCCTATTTTTGCAGATGTTACAACAAAGCGACTTGTTGTGGGTTTGACCTGCACAAAGGAGCTAGCTTGCGATGATCCGATCACGCTTAATGTGGGTGCATGTTCTTTCTACCTTCTCAAAGGGTCAACAACCTTTTTCATTCGTCGTAAGGGAAGCATCGCATGTGTTAAGGCTGACCGAAATGCGGTGTGAGAGAGACTTGAAACAAGTAAGCATTCTGTCATAACTCGACTCATTTTTCCTAGGGGATCCATTCTGTTGAAGATTTGTGACATGGTTGACTAGTTATCGAAGATTTAGGGATTTTGTAATTAGAGATGTTTTTCGTTGGGACGTGGGTTCTATCTTACCCTATTCCCTTCCGAGGAGTTGAAGATGTGGGCATAGGGGTTTCGTTCTGTATCTCTTAAGCCTCAATTCCTTCATCTTAATGAATGGGATAGAAAATTCAATCCACTGGATGCAGGTAACTCTTCTGCTCAAATCTAGGTAAAGGTCTACAGTCTTCATTGGATCCTTTGGCATCCAAAATCCTTTATGATATTGCCATGTTGATTCATATCCCCATTAAAAGGGATAAGGAAATTGAGATTGCAAGGTCTGGGAAATTTGCCCGCTTTCTAGTTGAGGTTGATTTGGACTCAACCCTGGTTGATTTGGTTTTTTTCTACTAACAATGATGACTTTGATTTGAAAATTGTCTATGAGAGGACTCCAAAATTTTGCAAGGAGTGCAATATTATTGGGCATGTTCTAACCAATTGCAAGAGATCGGTTGTCCATGAGATTTTTCACATTCATGGTCATGATAAGGATTCTTGTTTCCAAAGGAGTAAGAAATCAGGTATTTCTGATACTCGAAAGATTGGGCAGTTAGAAGTTGTCTCCAATGTTGATGCAGGACATGGTGGTCAATCTGAAGGGCAGCTGGCAACTGCCCTTGGGCAATGTAAGACTTGGTGTCCTAGAACCAACTGGTTGTACATTGATTACATGGACATTTAATGTATTTAAATATTAAACATATTATTACATATTGTTCATTCTTTTGAATGACGATGATGTAACAATGTCCTAGAATATTTGTTGCATTGATAAGGTCATGGAAGTTACCCTCTGTGATGAAAACCTTGAAATACTATAACAATATTCTTAAATATAGTACTACGGTTGGATGACATACTATGATGTGACACATAGAATGCAGACCGTCATGTGTGAGTACTCGTAAGTAGATGAGGCTTCCTCTCATGAAGTTCGCACTTGGTAATCTCCATGACAAGAGATTATGAGAACAGAACCGCCAGTAGGAATTCCGTATGTTTTGGTGTCATCAGATATTTCTATCTACGAGTGTGTGTAATGATCCTTAGACTTTAATATTATAATTAATACGTGTCCCAACTCGTATACTTGGAGAAGGTGCCCCAGTTGGGCCTCATGTAGGAATTCAGTAGGAATTCCATATGTTTTGGTGTCATCAGATATTTCTATCTACAGTTGGATGACATACTATGATGTGACACCTGTATGGTCTTTACCAGAAAAGAGAAAGATAGGAAAGGTTTGAGATCTCTAAGGAACTCTTTTAGAGTATACTTGGAGAAGGTGCCCCAGTTGGGCCTCATGTAGTCAAGCTCATTGGCTTTATTGAGTGCTTGGAGGTTCTAGGGTTTAAACTCCCCGATGAACTGGGTACTGATCTCATTCTCATATCACTCTCTGAGAGCTTCTCTAACTTTGTTGTCAATTTCAGTATGAACAACATTGAGATGTCTCTCTCTGATATTCTTATCCTCATTCACCAAGTGGACAAAGATATGAAGCGTGAAAAGCCTTTTGTCCTTATAGTTAATAAGAGGAAATGGAAGGTGAAGAGATTTAATCCCAATGACTCTTCACGACCTTCCATGAAAAAGAATATAAAAGGGGAGTCAAGGGAACATGAGGTTGTTTGTTTCGCATGTGGTAAGAAGGGCTACTGGAAGAAGAACTGCACCCAGTCTAAGAAGCAAGGGGAAGTTTCATGTGCATTTGTTATCGAATGCAATCTACCTATTTCTACAAATTAAGTATTAGATACAGCTTGTGGTACTCACATATGTATCCAAATATAGGAACCAAGTAGTTTCATGAAGATTGACCGAGGAGAGGTAGATCTACGAGCAGCCAACAGATCCTTACTTGCTGTTGTAGCTGTCGGGGACTACCACCTCACATTGCCAACTAGGATGATCTTGGTGTTAAAGGGTTGTTATTATGTGTCGTTTGTAACTAAAAACATTATTTCTGTATCTAGATTAGATACAGATTGATTTTTTTAATGTTTGGAAATGAATGTTTCTTCTTTTACAAAGATATCATTTGTTTGGGTAGGGAACATTTATACAACGGTGTTTACATGTTGGATTACACAAACCAAGTAATGGAAATAGATAACAAAGATACTTCACATGACACATACCACACCCAACTTTGGAATCACTTGTTAGGTCATGTAAATGAGAAACGCTTGACAAAGTTACATCAAGATGGATATTTAGATTCTTTAGAACTAAAACCACTTGGTTAATGTCATACATGTTTACAAGGAAAAATGACCAAAGCCCCATTTAGTGGGAATGGTGAAAGGGCTAAAGAGCTTATTGAATTGGTTCATAGTGATGTGCGTGAACCATTTCTAGTTGAATCAAGGAGAGGGTACCCGTACTTCATAATTTTACTGATGATTTAAGTGATATGGATATATCTACTTAGTGAGGTATAATTCAGATTCTTTTGATAAGTTCAAAGAATACAAGAATGAAGTTGAGAACCAGCATGGTAAGAATATTAAGAAAATCTACTCAGACCGTGGTGGAGAATGTAAAGACCCAAAATTTTCCATGTATTTATTTTAATTTTATGGGAATGTTATGAGTCTGCAAAAATTGACAGCGCATGATTCTAAGGCCCGGTGTGTCTGGAATGAATTTCTGAACTTTTTTTCGGGTACATTCAGTAAACGCGCGAGCAACTTTTTGTAACTTTTGAACCGGTGCTCGGAATTGAAATCCAAGGGCACCGTTGAACTCGTTGCACTGATATTCACTTAATAATACCTTCACCTCGACTGCAGTAGGTCGAAGGTGGAATTAGTTTTCAAAATTTTCATGGGAGAAAATAAAATAAACATGCTTTATTTTATTTTTCTTTTTGAAACCTCCTTTTTGAATTTGTGGAGGTGGGGATCACACGAGGGTGGCCGGGCATTTAAGGATGGGTATTAAATTACCGTTTACACAAATTGTGTAACCACAAATATCTTTAATTAATAGGGTTCATTAAATATAATTTAATGAAACAACTTGTCAATTATGATTTATTCTTATTAACTCCTCTTGAGGGTGGTGTTTTCGTTGGCAAAAGGGAGAGGAGTGCTTTTCTGTAGAACTCTCAAAGGAAGAAAATTCTCCAACTAAGGATATACTTCGATGTAGAACCACCCCCAATGATGAACGAGGACAATGCATGATCCCGGATCGGAGATGAGTTGCGGGAGCGACAAACCCTAGAGCCCCCTTAACCAACTTCATCTTCTTCCTCGCGACATCTCCAATGAACGTCAAGGTAGGGGATTTGTTTTGTATTATGATTGAATTTATTTGATAATTCTTCATATTCTAGATTTAGAACGATGATGACCAAACTAACATGGCCATCATCCCACACATATACCTTGCTCATTTTTCTTTCGTTCTTCGCGTGTTCTTCATGCGTTCTTCAACGTCAAATAATTAATGACACTAGAAACACAAAGTTTTGATAAGCGTGACATATGGAAATAGATCCCTCAACCCGAGGATCGTGAATATGAGAATGATATAATTTTTGGGCTTGGAACAAAGCCGCGATGGATCGTGGAAGAAGGCGGCAGCCAGCACCAGCCTGACAGTGAGTAAGGTGGGGTGGTGCGCGTCCACGCCGCTGGTTGAGTAAGAGGTTGCAGCCCGTTAGTCGCGGCAGAGCAGGGTGGAGGCCGGCATCCATCCAACCACATGGAAGAGCGGCGGCGTGCGTCCACGCTGCCAGTGGAGTAGTAGGCCACGACCACTTGGCCGCGGCGGAGGCCGAAGGGCGGCCGACACCCGACCGACCACAGAGGACACCAGCGTCATCACGCCACCGGGAGGAGGAGGACTGGCCGGCCTTGGCGCACCGAGTAGGACTCGCTCTGGTGGGTCCCACTTCCAAAAACCGAATGAGCCTTTGGTTTTTCGGGTGACCTGGGAGGCTCCTCCCGCTCAGGTGTCGGCTAGGGCGGACCCCGCCACGACGGTCCACCCAACCGCGGGCTGCACCCAGTGGGCGGGTCGCCACCTTCGCAGGCCTGGCCAAACCATGGCCTAGTAGGGTAGGCCTTCCGTGGCCCAGGACAACCGGGTTGACCCGAACTTGGCCGGGTCAGTCCGACTGGGATGGACCAGACCCAGGCTCATCTAGACACAATTTCACCCTTATGGCCATATCTTGGGAACCAGGAGTCTGTTTGATGAACCGTCTATGGCACCAGGATCCTTGGATCGAGACAGTCCTTTTGTTATACTCCACTTGAGTTTTGAAAAAAGTTGGAGTATGGTCGGGTTGGATCGAACCCTGAATCCAACCGGGCCCTCAGAGTGAAAAAACTAATAACTTACCAACCGGGCGTCTGATTGACACGTCGTCTATTGCATTAGGTCCCTTTTGACATGACAGACCTTTGTGATACTTCTTTGTGGGACTTCATGGTGGTTGAGGTATTACCAATATCTCGAGGGATAGATTCTATGGAACTCGAGCGCACCATGTGCGAGGAATCCAGTGGTTGGCAGTGAGGGGGAGGTTGAAGAAGAATAATACGGAGGTTAGTTACCTATCAACTCTGGGCGGGTTAGATCCTATGTGGGTCATTACAGAGGTTAGTACCTATTGATCCTGTGTTGGTCAGTGCTCAGTGATCCTGTGCGGGTCAGCACATACTGATCCTGTGTGGGTCAGATCCTATGAGGGTCAGCGCTCAACAATCATGTGTGCGTCATCGCATACCGATCCTGTGAGGGTCAGCGCTCAACAATCCTATGTGGGTCAAAACATACCAATTCTTTGTGGGTCAGATCCTATGCAGGTCATTGCAGGGGTTAGTACCTATCGATCCTGTGTGGGTCAGACTCTGTATAATCAGCAGCAATGCCTCTTGATAGAATATGATGATCTAGCTTCACGGATAATCATCTGTACATCTATACTTCACTTATACCTGTGTGAGGTGAGTCTTATATATTTATTGTGTACTTGTGTGGTACTTTAACTTCATGGGGTTACCTGTGTGGTACTCTTACCTTTGTGGTGTTATCGGTGTGGTATTTCTACCTTCGTGGTGTTACCTTTGTGGTATTCTTCCCTCCTGTGTGAGATGATTATATCTTGATAACTTAGGTATATGTATGGGAATATACCTAAGTAGGGTTGAATTTTGTTCCCATGTTTTGTGGTTTATCCTTTGTGAATTGGAGAGACCTTCGGGGGTCTTGGGTTCCCTACTGAGTATTTTTATACTGACCCCTACACGGGCTATGCCCGCACCTTGTTGTGTCTGGTACAAGCAATGGACAACGCTCACTGAGGACGAGGGTACCGGGTTTTGAGGCTTCTCGGAGGAGGTCATTAGACCAGACGATCTTTAGAGACGATTGTTTGAGAGATGTACCTACCCTTCATGTAGGATGCTTAGAGTATGTTCAGTTTTACTTGTACTTCCCAGTTTTACTTATACTTTTCAGTTGGGATTGTATTTTTTCCCCTTTACTTTATGTACACAACCTGTTTACTATATAGTTTACTTTGCGCTTGCATCATGTTGTGCTCTTGGTTTGTGTGACTTTACAGTTTATAAAAGAAATGAATTCTTGTTTTAGGGTATATTCCTTTCAGTGCTTGTCGTTATCCCCTGGACTATAGAAGGTAGGCTTGGGGTAGTCACGGCACGAGTCCCGGGGGATAGGTCGTGAAAAATTGATATCAAAGGAGTCGATTCTACCGAAGAACTAGGACTCTGATCTTTACTGTGTGGCAATAGTGTTAAGTGTGATGAGTGTGGTTTTCAGTTTGGGGAATCCAGTGTTGGTGTGGCAGCTAATATTTCCATACACTAGGACCCTGACCTTTGATTTCTGACTCAGTGCATGAAAACACTGATTATGTATGTGTTTTTGAAAGGTTTTCTTTGTGATCCCTTTGAGTCAGTTCACCAGGTATAAACTTAATTACCGTGGAACACCTTTTTCTTTTCAGGATGCATCCACGCGGATATCCAGGCATGGTTCCTGTTAGAGTATGTGATGACAGCCCACCGAGCAAAGGGGCTTTGGTGTAGGTCCCCCTTACGGCAGTTGTACCATTGGGTGGTGTACCCGCAACACCACTACCCGTTGGGCAGACGATGCCACCGTCCCCAATAGTAGAGGCTGCACGCCACTTGAGAGTGTTGCACAAGTTCCAGTGCCAGAGACCACCGAGGTTCTGGGGTGAGACAGATCCACAAGCGGATGAGGATTGACCGGAATCCATGGTTAGAGCTTTTTGACTAGTAGGGACACCAGCCGATCTCATGGTGATCCTTGTCGCTAGTCTTCTTTATGAAGCAGCGTGAAGATGGTGGAGCTTGATGCTCCATGTTCATGATGATGTCACTCTCATCTGGGCGGACTTCGAGAAACTTTGCAGGGTAGAGATCATCCCAATGACCTTACTCTCAGTGTGTATATAGGGGATTCTCCACTTACAGCAGGGTGGCATGACTGTGGATCAGTATTCAGCGAGGTTCACAAACCTCTCACACTACTCCATTGATATGGTGTGGGACCCTTTCTTTAGGGACCAGACCTTCGAGTAGGGGATCAGATGGGATATTAGAGCTTCGATGGCTTCTTTCAACATCTCGACATAGGAGGGGGTGTTAGAGAGAACACTCTTAGTAGAGAGATTCCTAACTGGGCAATCACCAATAGTGAGATCCAGCATCAGACGACACGTAGCAGAGTCATCGGTAGCTGGAAGCAGATAGATGACGTAGTGGTCCAAGAGGACCATACCTACAGGTGGATGACCACAGGATACAGGTTTGGTGGTGTGGGGCCCTCGAGACAGAGCAAGATCGGCAGGGAACATGCAGTGTTTTTCGTGCGGTGGGTAGGGTCACATGGCTCGTGACTGCCCAACCCACCTTACAGATTACCAGGAGACAATTAAAGGACCGCTTGGACAGAGGTGGAAATTTGATCGAGGAGGTCCGTAGGCAGGAGGTAGGCATGGCAGAAGAGAAGGCCGTGCAGCAGGCGGTGGGCGGTAATTCGAGGTTCTACCACCACCACCTCTATGTGGTCCACCCTGACCACAGGGAGCAGGTGGACAAGGACGAGCTCAGCTCTAGGCAGCTAAGGTCCATAACCATGGCGCTCCAAAGATGATACGAGGTTTGATCTAGTTTACTCCACCCTAGCTGCAGAACTTATAAACACAGTTTCCAGTCATTATTTTATTTCCACGACCCACGTTCGGAGCTCGGAGATTCCGATGGAGCTGTTGTCTTGATCCTTACAGCTAGAGACTCCTATGGGAGTGGATTTGATGATTACACACTGGCGCTGGCAGTGCGAACTTACTCTAGGAGGCGAGAGCTTCGGCTGGGATCTTCTAGTAGCGGCACCGAGGCCTTACGACATCATCTTGGGTATGGATTAGTTATCCATAGTCCATGCTCAGATCGACTGTATTAGGCACAAAGTGTAGTGTGTCTGCATGGATGGGACTAAGTTTTACTTCACTAGAGAGAAGGGAACCTTTGCAGCATGGGATTGAATTACTCGAAGGAGGGTTCATCCAATCACACATCAGTTGGCTAGCCTTATCCTTGGAGTGGTTGATGTTGAGAGTCTGAGCTATCTTGTTGTGGTGGACCAATATGCTGATGTTTTTCTTTGATGATGTTTCGTGTCTACATCCTCACAGAGAGGTGGAATTTTACATAAACTTGAACCCCAGGATGGCACCGATATCTACCCCATCATATCGGAAGACTCCCATGGAGCTTCGAGAGCTGCGAGTACAGCTGGAGGACTTGCAGAGCAAGGAGTTCATTAGGCCTAGTGTTTCTCTTTGGGTATCCCTGATCTTGTTTGCCAAGAAGGTGGATGGGAGTTTGAGACTCTGTGAGGACTATCAGCACCTGAACTAGGTGACTGTGGAGAATAAGTACCCACTCTCAAGGATTTACGATCTCTTTGATCATCTGAAGGGAGCACGGTGGTTTTCAAAGATATTCCTTACATTAGGCTATCACCAACTCAAGGTACGAGACAAGGATGTGCAAAATATGGCCTTTAGATGTTGGTATGACCACTATGAGTTCTCGGTTATGCCATTCGGTGTGACCAATGCCCCAACAGTGTTCATGGGACTCATGAACAGAATCTTCCTGCCATACCTCGATCTCTTTGTGGTAGTCTTCATCGACGATATCCTGATATACAAAGCGACATAGGAAGCGAATGCCTATCATCTGTGGATGGTTCTAGACACACTCTGAGAGCACCAGCTTTATGGTAAGGTCTCAAAGTGCCAGTTCTGGATACAAGAGGTCCAATTTCTGGGTCATGTCATCTTGGATGCTGGAGTTTTGGTGGATCCAGCAAAGATTGAGGTTGTGCTTTCTTGAGAGCCACCCAGGAGCATGACGGAGGTGCGTAGTTTCCTGGGATTGGCCGGTTACTACCGGAGGTTTGTGCCTGACTTTTCCAGAGTTGCAGCACTCATATCAGCATTGAAGAAGAAAGGTCAACCCTTTGTGTGGTCGGAGAGATACTAGCGGAGTTTTCAGGAGCTGATGCAAAGACTGACTAGTGCCCCTATCTTGAGGCTACCATAGGAAGGCGTTGGGTATGTAGTCTACTGCGACACATCAGGGACCATGCTTGGATGTGTCCTGATGCAGGAGAGATTAGTGATCGCGTATGGTTCTCGACAGCTGAGACAACATGAGATAAACTACGCTACCCATGACCTGGAGTTAGAAGCAGTGGTATTTGACTTGAAGATTTGGAGACATTACTTGATGGAAAACGTTTTATAGTCTACTCTGATCACAAGATTATCAGATATATCTTCTCTCAGAAGGACCTGAACCTAAGACAGTGAGAGATTACATTCCAGGTATATTGGATCTACACACTGTGTACTATTACCAATTATTCAGATTTAAAATTTATTTATTTATTTTACTATGTAAACATTGATAAATGTAATTGTGTGTGGTCGTAAAGATAGGACACACCATCTAATAAGGTTTAATATACAAAAATATTTAATTGTTTCATTAATATCTCTATAATGTTCACATCTGGATATCATGTATGAGTAATATTACAAGTTTTTACTCTACATGAATTGAAGCATAACACGTGACCAAAAAATAAGGTAATTCATGTAATCAGATGCGAAGTAGATGTTGTGAATTGCGTAATATGTCTTGTATTCCATATGTCAAAAGAGTACAAAAGTATACGAGTATAATACATGTTTAGTAGATTTGGACAAGTATTCACAGTGCTTCCACCAAGGTTAATTTTAAATGAATTAATTTAATTTTTTTAAAATGATAATGGATGATAATCTCATTGAAATTCAGACAAGGATTAAAATAAGAAGAATGATTAATTAGTGATAATAATTAATAGATTCAAGCATGATTTATCTTAAATATGAACAATTTATAATTGAATGCTAGTTTTATTAAATTCATAATTTGTTGCATGAATGTGGATGATCATGAGCTAGACCAGACCTTCTGTATGTGATTGGTTTCATTTAATTTATTATTAAATTAATTTTTTAGATTATGTTCCATCAATCCTTTAATTATGTAGGGCCTTCATGCCCATGGTTTCATTTATGTAAGCCCCTTTCCCCCTTACCTACATTTTAGTAAAAAGAATATGTAATGGATAGAGATCCCATGCTAGTAGAGGCAGTTCAAGTTCGAAGCTGAGGTGAATCCAATCCGAGGAGATACATAATTGGACAGGTGGGAAGCTGCAACACGAACCTTAATTGGTTCAAGGTGTTTTCCCCAAAGTATATGATTAGTTTATCAACTACTAGATATACTAACCACTAGTAAGAGATCATGATCATACCACTACATTATTTTATTTCTTCTAGTTGTATGGTTATTTCATCATGGATGTATTATTAAGATAACATAATTAATGAATTAACAAGCATGAAAGATAGAACTAAAATAAACCCGATTATGAAAAAATGTTATCTAAGACATGGTTAATCACTTAAGTAATACCACTTAATATTAACAATAATTTGATAAAGAAAATAATTGGTAATTTACACATAAAAAGATAAAATCTCTCAATAAAATATTAAGTCGATATAGAATTCCATTACATGAGTAAAAATAAAACCATAGTTCCATGTGCTTGACCAACCAAAGTTGGGGTGCTTTTAATTATTAGGGAATTATAACATGAGGTTTTAGGTTGACTTAACTTGGTTCATATAAAGGGTTGACTGCCAAAGCAGGACTTGGTGTAACCCAGAGGAAAAGGTATAGAAAATCTAAATTATTGATTTCGGGATTGGGGAGTCCAGTGAGTATATCAAGGAATTGTGAGTTAATGAATTTGGAATTTAGAATGCCTACCTAAAACCATTCAAGTTACTTGAACAACCAAATATAGGGTAATGAGAATGAGAATATAGATATTTTTCACAAGAATATCCAAGAAACATGATATTCTGAAGCCAATGGTGAGGGAAATTGTGTTTTGATAAAACAATGGGAGAATAATAAATATAATATTTATTTATTTGTCTAAATTTTTTCATAAAAAGGACTAAAACTTTTCTTATAATATTTTGCAAAAATATATTAAAATGACATAAAACATATCATTTTTTTCTACACAAGAGAAGGAAAACCTTCTCACTAGTACAAATTTCCACAAGTGGTAAAGGAACCTACATGTCTCCTTCACCATGGATGAAAACTGTATGTGCTGGAAGAACCTTTACCAATTATACCTAGCAATGAGGTATGTGGTGGAGAGCTATCTCTCTATGAGAAACATACGAATGATTCTATAGATGTTCAGTGCTTCATGCTATCATCCATGCCCAATGAGATTTTGAAGCAACATGAGGATATGGATGCCTATAGAATTATGTCTCACCTTTGGGATATCTATCAAGATAAAGTGATACAAGAGAGGTATGAGATCTCCAATGCTTTATTCACGACTAATCTTTGAGAGTGTGATCTAGTTGGGCCTCATGTAGTCAAGATCATTGGATATATTGAATGCATGGACATCTTAGGTATTAAATTCCATGATGAGTTACGTACATATCTCATATTTTCATCACATCCAAAGAACTTATCTATCCTTATTGTTAATTACAATATGAGAAGAAATGAAAAGATTCTTTTTGAACTTATTACATTAATTCACCAAGTGGATAAGAACACGGGGAGTGACAAACCCACAATCCATATGGTGAATTAGAAAAAGAAGAACAAGGTAAAGGGTCCCAATAATTATAAATAGTCTAAATCTCCTGAGAACCATTTTGAAATAGTTGGTTCCCTAGACCCAACTATGCAGTACTTTTGATTTCCTATCGTGTATACAGTTAGTTATACATGATGATAACTTACCATTATAGTGTAGATTTTTTTGCGACTACCATTGAAATGGTAATGTCCTTAGATTATTTTTTGTATGAAAAGTTTATAGTAGATCCCATGATATAATGGGAACTTCGAGATACAATGAAATTAATCTTAAACAATGGTCTTATGGTCTAGATGCATCATACTATCTGGACACAGTATACATTTGACTATCAAGTGATGGGGGATTATTATCATTGAGACTTCTTCTCATGATGTTTGTACTTTGAGGTCTCTAGTAGTGATATCATGAGGATAGACACGTCAATAGGAACAACACATGTTTTGGGTGTCATTGGCTATTCCTATATATGAACATGTGTATTGGTATCATATACTGAGATCATTACCAGTGTGTGTCATTTGATTGTGTACTTTGATGCAAGGAAATAACCATTATATGGAATTCGTGGTGATGTAGCCTATTTTGGGTGAATCATTGGTGGTTCGATATTGGTTGAATGGTCAAGAAATGTTTTGTTGCTTCCAAGTTAAGGAAGTGGTATATCTCAATCCCAGTAGATTAGGATGGTTCCACATTCATAAGTGTTTGGATAAATTAGTCAAAAATTAAATCCATCTAGATAGATCAAAAAATAATAAAGTAAGAAAATGGCGATAACACAAGTGTGCATCATTCTTTACGAGATATTTAAAGTTAAATAGATTATAATACACAGTTTGTGTTTGTAGGTTGGTTGTCGTTGCTATGAAAATCATTATCTATTTATGGGCCTTGATGGGTTACTAGGCTCCACCCTTGATTTTTATATTTTATCCAGTACTCTATAGATAAGGGCCTAGAGGGTCACACACAATAGCGTATTCAAGAATTCACCCTATTCGGTTGAATAAGTATATTGGACATGGTCGGACCCACCACAAGGTCCCAGTGTTGTCTAAGGTATCAATCACCAAAGAAATAAATGAATTCATTATTATTAAAGTTATGAATAATTGGGATTGAATTTATTTCATGTATTTACAAGTTAGGTAAATATGAGAAAATATTAATCGAATGAATATTATTTTAATATTCAAGGTTCATTTTAGATTAAGCGGGAATTGAGAGTCGAGTAAAATGACTCAATATTATTATGTAATATATTTTATATATATTACAAGTATGTTCTAAATTATTAATAATATTTATGGCATAGTTTAGTTCATTATAATTATTTTATAGTGGATATTAAATTTTGGGGGGTTGGGGAACTGTACAAGGTGTTTTGCATCATCCATTATAAAATAGAGGGAGAGGCTATCTCATCAATAACTATTCATTAATTTAGAATGAGAGATTCTCTCTCCTCCAAAATTCTAGAGAGAGTGTCTCTCCCTCTCTAGAGGTTATCCAAGAATGCCTTCAAGCATTGAAGGCAAAGGATTGTGGTAATCATCGAGATATCGAAGATATCCGTGGATCACTGTGCTAGCCCATGGAATTCGATGATCGGTGCTTCCATAGATTTTTGAACAGTGTGTGGATAATCTAGAGGGATCTTGTGATGAATACTTCAAGAAATGATCACAGGCGACGACTTGTAGTCAAGCGCGACTTCAGATCTGTAAAGGTATGTTTACAATTTTATTTTTGTGCTCTTTTAATTTATGTGAGATACTCAGACCTTACCGGGGCTCAGATTGTCAGTGATGAAAAGTTCCGTCATCCCATTGACGATTTTTTTTGAAATCCCTTGCCCACCGGCTTCCACAATGGGCCCCAGTTACTACATTTGGTATTAGAGAGAATCATTTAAATTTTCTAAGCCAAGAAATGTTAAATTGCATAAAATCAAGTAGAGTGTTTGAAATTGGTCCCAACAGTTCAGAACGTGTGCCTATCCAATTCTAAACTACCCAGTTATGACCATTTGAAATATTAGATATGGATCGTTTGCATTTTGGTCTCGAGTATTAAAAATTTCAATTGTTTATTTCTGATATCGATCTAGCTAGGTTTCAGGCATTTTCCGTTCATTGGAATTAATAGTGGTTTTTTTTAAATTATAATTATATTTATTATAATTTGTATTATTATTATAATAATTTATAATTATAATCATATAATAATAAAATTATTATACTAAAATAATAATTTATTATTATAATTAAAGGCTAATATTAGCCTTTGAAAATAATTTGAAGGGTGTGAAATTTTATCCACACCACACAACCAAAAAAAACAAAAACCGAATTGGGTGGGGTAGCTGCTGGACAATGTTTACATTCAAAGTAAAAAAAAGGCATTGGAAAATGGGTGGGAGTGGCCCCACCTGTCGCTGCCCTGCTTCCTATGGCGAGCCGCAGCACCAGCCTCCCTTAGCAGTGGCCGCCGTCCTCCGCGTCGGCCAGATGCCGACCAGTGCTAACAACAACAGCTAGCCTCCCCACCACACCCAACCTTCATCGGCATACCATTTCTTCTCCCCCTGGATGGCGCTTCTCCTGCACCACCTTTAGGCCACATCCCTCCTCGCGCACCGTGGTGCCCTCCCCCGTTGAATAGCACCGGCCGGCGCGCCGGTGAGATGTGGACTGGATCCCACCGCTAAGGGATACCCTTCCCGCACTCTACCAGCACAGCACTGCCTGACCAGGGACGAGCCGGTCCCCATCTCTCACCAGCGACCACATCCGAGGACCTAAGCAACCCCGGGCCGCTGGGCCTCCTGTCCACGCCGCTGCCTGTCGCGGCGGCCTCCATCGCGGCATCCCGATGAGGCTTCTCCGGCACCTACCTCCGTAGTACCCGAGCACCGCATGTCCTCCTCATTGGCTCCACCTTCATGCCAACAAGTGGAGTTTTTTTTTAAATACGTTTTTATAAAAAAAAAATTCTGAAAAACTTCCTAGGTCAGTTTTTTTTAAAAAATACGCTACAAAGTCGGCATCGCAGATGCCGCCTTTGCTCCCATGCGCCGCCTTTGGCCCGGATCGATGACATGGAAAAGGCGGCCGGGGGGAGGCCTCCTTTCGCCTCAGGGTAAGGCAAAAGGCGGCTTCCGCGATGCCGCCTTCGCCTGAACTCCCTCTAAATGGGCGGCCACCCCCCTCCACTCTCCTCACTTGATCATTGCGTTCCTCTCTCCCTCCTCACTTCATCTCTCCGAATTTCTCTTTCTCTCTAAAAACTTCCTTTGCTGTGCAAGTTTTTACGAAGCTTCATTCAGAGGTATGTTTCTTCATTTAATTTAATGTTTTTATTTAATTAATTTAATTTTGTTTAGTTTTAAATCTTTCATTTGTTAAGTAGTTTAGGTAGTTCTTAATATTTGGTTATTTAGTTTTTGTAATTAGTTATATATAGTTTTAAATAATTATTGTTAGGTAGTATAGATTAAGTATAGATTAACTTAAGATTAAGTATTTAGAAATTTTGGTAGCTTAAAGATTATGTGGTTATCTACGCAATTAAATTCCTGTCTGGATACAAACAAGTGGATGTGGCTCTGACACAGATGTATATAGGGGTAAAACCCGAAAACTCCGCTTTGAGCTAGACTCGAATGAGAACTGGTGCACGATAACGGGCCTTGCTGCATCCTGGTTTGACACTCCCGGGGAATATGCTTAAGATGATTCATATTTTCTTTATAAACTACTAAAATTTCTAAGAGAAGAAAAATCAAATCAGTATATTTATCAATGATAAATGATAAATGATAAATATAATGTTATAGAATCAAATAAGGACATAAAAATTAACGAATTAAAGTTATTATTTGTTAATTATAGAATAATAGAATAATTAACGATTAGTTATAATTAGATAATTTTAGAATAATTAATAAATAACATAGGATTAAAACATGGATTCATATAATGATTAGCTAACGATACTAATGAACATATAAAGTGAAATGAAGAAGAACAAACAAAGTAAATAAAAAGGCGCTCTAAAATTACATTCTAATAAATATCATATGGTCAAACATCAGTAGCTTAGTTTATGGTATAGAAAGGTGCACTAAAATTACATTATAATAAACATCATATCGTCAAACATAATTGTTAATATTTGTTACACTCATAATTTTGACGAAAGAAACATTTTTGGCGTAGAGAGCCATGTTTGCCTATGTGTACTATTATGGAGAGACTATTCAAACTGAGCAAGGAGCTTCTTACAGTACACAACCAATTACGGTGGTTAGTACAGTTGATTGTGTTACCATAAGTGACCTTCAAGAGAGAATTCGTGTTTCCTTAAATATGGGACCCGATCAAGAGATCATGTCTATGAGCTATAGACATTTGCAATTTCCAACAACACTGTGGCATATAGCTTGTCCGTTGGTTGCCGATGCACAGTGGGTCCAAGCAATTAATTTATTTTCTCAACGGTTAGATGGTACCATGATGGAGTTATACGTTGTTGTTGCTACTGTACAACAACAACGTCCACTTGTACAAAGATGTAGAAATACAAGAGTGGTTGAAGACAGTCTACCCCATGACATTGAGCCTATTCCAAATGATGCAGTAGAAGAGGAAAACCTAGATGATCTCCCGGATATACATATCAATCCGACTTCTGATGAGGAGTTTCATAATGATGGATCAGATGGCGAAAACAATGCTGACGAGGAGGGACCAACCGAAGATAGAGAGGAGGTTTTGAGAAATGCAATTGTTGTACATCAACCTCGGTCAATAAATCATCCACCACTCTTTTCATCTTGGTCAGAAGCAATGACACGCGTGCCTGAATTCGATAATACTGTTCTCATACCGACAACTGAGTTCCCTGGAGTTGTACCAGATAGGTTTAGTGAGGTGGACAATACCTTATATATTGGAAGGAATTTTCCCAATAAAGATGCCTTAAAAAGCACGTTAAAGAGATTTCATATTGAGAGAAACTTCAACTATGTAGTTCACAAATCATGTCATAGTAAATATGTTATACGGTGCGTGAAGTATGGGGATGATTGTAGATTTCGCTTAAGGGCTATTCCAGACATTACATTTGGAGGTTGGAGAATCTCAAGGATTGAGGCGGCTCATACTTGCGTACAGCCAAGTCTCACACAAGATCATACTTCATTGGATGCAGAATTTGTGTCATCTATTGTTGTTGAGATGATTAAGACATGTCAAGATGTTCCAATATCCCTTGTGCAAGAGAGGATTCTACATACATTCGGTTATAAGATTTCCTATAATAAGGCATGGATGGCGAAACAGAAGGCAATTGTGAAGGTATATGGTGATTGGGATGACTCATATCGAGTATTGCCGCAATTTCTAGCCATACTGAGGCATCATAACCAAGTTGTCTTCCATCTGGATACAAACAAACATGTGTCTCCTGATAATCGACTTGATCCATCTCGTGTTCAATTTCATCGGTTGTTCTGGGCATTCCTTCCTTGTATCTCCACATTTCGTTTTTGCAAACAATTTATTCAGATTGATGGAACATTTCTGTATGGAAAATACAAGGGCGTATTGTTGATTGCGGCAACCCAAGATAGAAACCGTTCACCTCTTCCGCTTGCCTTTGCCATTGTAGAGAAAAAAAACTATGAATCATGGAGTTGGTTTCTGGCATGTATCAGCAACCATTTCACCAACATTCAGGGAGTTTGTTTGATATCTGATCGCCATCGAGCAATTAATGAGGCAATCAATGTAGATCCTGATACATGGAGATACCCAAATGCACATCATCGGTTCTGCATTAGACACATTGCTAGCAATGTGCATAAAAAATTCCACAACGAACCGATGAAGAAGGCAATCACGAGGCTTGGTACGTATTTTATTCATTCTGTTTTACTGTTTCAATATAAAGATAAAATCAATTTATGTGAAATATCATCTACGTTTTGTAGCATATGATTCGGACCAACGACGATTTGAATAATTTTTTGAAAAATTCGTCAGGCTAATCAAGAAGTTTATGATTATATGATGTGGATTTTAAAAGAGAAATAGACATTGGCATACGACGGGGGAAAGAGGTACGGACACATGACGACAAACATTGTGGAGTGCATCAATGGTATCTTCAAAGGACTTCGCAAGCTACCTATAACTGTCTTAGTTCAGGAGAAATTATATCGATGCGTGAAGTACTTTGTGGATAGACAAAAACTAGCATCTGACGGAATACATCAAGGGATAAGATATGGAAGACACTTTCAATGAGAGATTGAAAAAAATATTGAAGAAGCTTCTGGTTATCACGTCTGTCTATTTCGAAGAGAAGACTCCCGATTTGAAGTTCAAGAGCGCTCAGACCCCATCACAAATCGCGTCGGTGAAAAAATGGTGGTATTACTGGAAACAAGGCAATGCCAATGTGAAAAATTTCAGGCCTTACAGTTTCCATGTACACACGCCATCGCAGCATGTGCCTCTGTGAACATCTCATGGGAAGCATATGTTGATCCAGTGTACCAGATGGATATCATTTCCAACTGTTATGCTGCACCATGGACACCTATTGGGGAGTATCGTTATTTCCCAATGACTGAAGGCCAGCCGATAGTGATACCTGACATGAATCGGTTACGTCCTCGTGGGAGACCAAAGGCGAGTAGGATGCGTAATTAGATGGACTGGCCTCAAGAACAAGGACAGAGTTTGCGATGCACAATATGTCATAAAGAAGGTCATAACCGGAAGCGATGCCCTAACGTCGTTGGGTCGACTTCACAGTCTCATTCATAATAATGTATTGTCTTCATTGTGACATTCCCATATTGTAAACTAAATGTTGTTATCTCTTCTTTATTCCTCGGTTTTCTAAACCCAAAACATCTGAGATAAGTTTTCATATTAATATTCATGTTTTCAAGAAATAACTATAAATATGAGATAATAGAATTTATTTCAAAACTCCGAAAGTGGAACACTTAACCCATATTGAAAAGTGTATGTCAGTTAACCCATTAACATGTTTCCTGGACGTTAATATTAAAATTTTTAACCCTAAACCCTCCAACCTAAACCCCAATATAAACATGCAGGATATTTTAGAAAACTGTTCTATAACAAATTTATAGTATCATAATAATTAGCATAAGATATTGAATACATACAATTAGATAAATTCTAAAAACTTCATTACTAATTGACATGGTTTATCTTAATCCAATCCATAAGTAGTTAATCATAAAGCTCCCCCAAAATATGTGTAACCAAATTCAAGACTCAATATTTTAGATAACATAACTTATTTCATATTAATATTCATGTTTTCAATAAATAACTATAAATATGAGATAATAGAATTTATTTCAAAACTCTGAAAGCGGAACACTTAACCCATATTGAAAAGTGTATGTCAGTTAACCCATTAACATGTTTCCTGGACGTTAATATTAAAAATTTTAACCCTAAACCCTCCAACCTAAACCCCAATCTAAACATGCAGGATATTTTAGAAAACTGTTATATAACAAATTTATAGTATCATAATAATTAGCATAAGATATTGAATACATACAATTAGATAAATTCTAAAAACATCATTACTAATTGACATGGTTTATCTTAATCCAATCCATAAGTAGTTAATCATAAAGCTCCCCCAAAATATGTGTAACCAAATTCAAGACTCAATATTTTAGATAACATAACTTATTTCATATTAATATTCATTATTTCAAGAAATAACTATAAATATGAGATAATAGAATTTATTTCGAAACTCAGAAAGTGGAACACTTAACCCATATTGAAAAGTGTATGTCAGTTAACCCATTAACATGTTTCCTGGACGTTAATATTAAAAATTTTAACCCTAAACCCTCCAACCTAAACCCCAATCTAAACATGCAGAATATTTTAGCAAACTGTTCTATAACAAATTTATAGTATCATAATAATTAGCATAAGATATTGAATACATACAATTAGATAAATTCTAAAAACATCATTACTAATTGACATGGTTTATCTTAATCCAATCCATAAGTAGTTAATCATAAAGCTCCCCCAAAATATGTGTAACCAAATTCAAGACTCAATATTTTAGATAACACAACTTATTTCATATTAATATTCATGCTTTCAAGAAATAAATATAAATATGAGATAATAAAATTTATTTCAAAACTCCGAAAGCGGAACACTTAACCCATATTGAAAAGTGTATGTCAGTTAACCCATTAACATGTTTCCTGGACGTTAATATTAAAATTTTTAACCCTAAACCCTCCAACCTAAACCCCAATCTAAACATGTAGGATATTTTAGGAAACTGTTCTATAACAAATTTATAGTATCATAATAATTAGCATAAGATATTGAATACATACAATTAGATAAATTCTAAAAACTTCATTACTAATTGACATGGTTTATCTTAATCCAATCTATAAGTAGTTAATCATAAAGCTCCCCCAAAATATGTGTAACCAAATTCAATACTCAATATTTTAGATAACATAACTTATTTCATATTAATATTCATGCTTTCAAGAAATAACTATAAATATGAGATAATAGAATTTATTTCAAAACTCCGAAAGCGGAACACTTAACCCATATTGAAAAGTGTATGTCAGTTAACCCATTAACATGCTTCCTGGACGTTAATATTAAAAACTTTAACCCTAAACCCTCCAACCTAAACCCCAATCTAAACATGCAGGATATTTTAGAAAACTGTTCTATAACAAATTTATAGTATCATAATAACTAGCATAAGATATTGAATACATACAATTAGATAAATTCTAAAAACATCATTACTAATTGACACGGTTTATCTTAATCCAATCCATAAGTAGTTAATCATAAAGCTCCCCCAAAATATGTGTAACCAAATTCAAGACTCAATATTTTAGATAAAATTACTTATTTCATATTAATATTCATGATTTCAAGAAATAACTATAAATATGAGATAATAGAATTTATTTCAAAACTCCGAAAGTGGAACACTTAACCCATATTGAAAAGTGTATGTCAGTTAACCCATTAACATGTTTCCTGGATGTTAATATTAAAAAATTTAACCCGAAACCCTCCAACCTAAACCCCAATCTAAACATGCAGGATATTTTAGCAAACTGTTCTATAACAAATTTATAGTATCATAATAATTAGAATAAGATATTGAATACATACAATTAGATAAATTCTAAAAACATCATAATGTTATATTTACATTTTACACTTATGACTCATTTTCTTTGTTTATATGCAGATGGATGATACCATACTACTCACCCAGTAGCCTACCCATATTTCGCAGGCCGTGTTAGAGGGTCGTCCAGATCGATTTGTGAAGGTGCTTCGAGCGCACCATTTTCATCACATGGAGCCTCCACATGACATTAGACCTTACTTGCGCCGTGCTGGCTTCTATGGCCTTGCCGTATCAGATTTCACATTTGTAGATCATTACCTACTTGTTGCCCTCGTTGAGATATGGAGACCAGAGACACATACATTCCACTTGCCTGAGGGAGAGATGACCATCACCCTCGAGGATGTCACAGTGCTTCTCGGTCTGCCTATCCAGGGGAGACCCGTTATTGGACCCACTCGTGCAGCTTGGCCAGACCTTTCTCAATGCTTGTTAGGCGTTGATATTTTGTCCGATCGTAGGGCTACAGATGGATCGTCCATATCTATGCATTGGTTGGAGTCGCAGATTCCACATTTACAGGATGATGATGATGAGCAGACTGTCATGCATTACGCCCATGCATATATCTTATGGCTCATTGGTGGGACCATGTGTACTGATCACTCAGGGATGCACGTGCATATGATGTATCTACCCCTACTAGAGGACTTTGATTGGGATGGGACGTACAGTTGGGGATCATCCTGCTTGGCATACACGTACAGATCATTATGCAGACTATCCCATAGGGACCGTACAGGTCTCGGAGGATGCGTCATCCTTATTCAGATGTGGGCATGGGAGCACATCCCAGCATTCCGCCCTGACCTTGCTGGTCAACCGGTCAAGATGGAGGTACTGCATGACGCTCCGCGTGGACGCTGGTATGATAAGTCATTTCTATTGGTTTTTGATTCTACTATGAGTTATTGACTATAATTTCTCATTATTTGTCATTATCGTTGTATTTTACAGGTGGTGTCAGTGACACAATTTTGACGTGGTTCAGAGACAACATTTGGGCGTATATCGGCTACAGTTGGACTGTCTCTTACCTGATCAGGTATGTATATACAATCTATCACTGTCTAATATATTTAACAATAACATCAATTTTGGTTTTTAGTTGAGTGTTTTTTTTGACAAAATCACTTGTCATTTCAGATTTCATGGCTTCCATACTGGAGTATTATAGACCAGTTGCCAGCATACTGCACTGTTGGGCTTGAGGATGCTATGGTTGTAGTTCCCCTCATTCACTTTCATATTATTGAGTGGTAGCAGCCTGACAGGGACATGCGCCAATTTTTTCATACTCAGCCGATTCCATTACCATCAATACAGACAGACTAGCTTCATGGGATGAAGCTGACAGGGAGGCAGGATGATGACTGGTCCCAAGTACATGTGAGTTTTATCGACTGCTGGCACAGACGTGCAGAGTTACATATTCAGGGTGTTCCTACAAATTGATTCTCTCTTTCAGAGAAGGTTGACTATGCGCCATGGTATAGACTGAAGTCTATACTGTATCTTACCCAAGCTGGCATAGAGATGCAGAGGATGGTAAGTCAATAAATTTCTATTAGTTTGTTTATTGAATTATTTTCTAATTCCATTTGATTCTACTTACAGGGAAGTCACACAGAGCAGCTTGTTCGCATGAGTGATGAAGAGGAGGAGGGGGTCTTTAGCCGGGCAGCCGTCCATGCTACAGTGCTGGAGGCGAGGGCATCTTTTCATGCACTTTTCGGGAGCATCTTCACGCGTCTGGCTCGGAGAGAGGAGGTTCTTGCCCCAGAGGAACATCCTGCAGCTGCTGCTGGTGCTGAGGAGCCACGACCACGGTGACGTAGACAGCGTCGTGCTGCACGTAAGGCCTCGCCTATTCCACAGGCAGAGGTCGGGCCTCTAGTAGTCCAGGATCATCCTATTCAGGATGTGCCTCAGGTGGCATGGGATCTATCTTTCCTGACAGGATATCCGCCGTTTACTCCATCTTGGGTTCCAGATCCTTCACAACCTTGGATTCTAGAGTCGTCGTCGTCTTGGGGTATAGCTCCATCACAGGCTTCGTTCCCCTCTACGATGGAGGCAGGTCCTTCTACCACCCTAGTGGGAGAAGGATCCGAATGGCAGTACAAGATGCAGTTGAAAGCTCCTCCCACTGACACACAGATGGAGGATGCGACAGTCGATGTTTCAGTGCCCGAGGATCAGCCTTATCCAGGTCATCAGACTCTACTGCACACTCGACGCAAACGTCCTATTCGCAGACCACCATGTGGGATGGAATCTCCTCGCCACAAACATATGCATTGATTGTACATTATTGTTTACATGTTTTATGTGTACTGAAATCAAAATACTATTATTACTTGTTGGTCAGAGTGGAATCTCAGGAGGGGGTAAATTAGGTTTTATTTATATATATTTATATAACCATACGAACATAATAATAAAACATTAATAATTACTAATTACCTAATTACAAATTATATAATTAATAATTCTATTACTAATTAACTATTTAATTAGTATATAATTAATAATTATATTACAAAATAACTAATTAATTAATATATAATTTGTAATTTGGTAATTAGTGTTTATTAATCATTAATTATATAATAACTAATTAGTTAATTAGTAATAAAATTATCAATTATATAATACTTAATTAGTTAATTTTTTGAGAAAGATAGAGTCAAGGCCTTTTTTATAATTAGTTAATTAGTAATATAATTATAAATTATAATTATTCATTATAATTATTAGTTAGTATTTATTAAAAATTAATATATAATAATTAATTAATTAATTAGTAATATAATTATTAATTATATAATAGTTAATTAGTTAATTAGTAATATTATTATTAAATATAATTATTATAATTTTTAATTAGTAATTATTAATAATTAAATATGTCATAATTAATTAGTTATTTAGTAATATTATCATTAATTATATAATAATTAATTAGTAATATAATTATTACATATATAATAAATATTTAGTTAATTAGAAATATAATTAATAATTATAGCTAATTAATTAGTAATTGGTAATTATTAATTAGTTAATTAGTAATATAAATATTTATTATAATTATTCATTATAATTAGTAATTAATACTTAATAATTATTAATAAATAATTAGTAATTATTAATAAATAATTAGTAATTATTAATTTGTTAATTAGTAATATAAATATTAATTATAACTATTCATTAAATTATTAATTATTAATTATTACTCATTAATTATTACTTATATAATAATTAATTAGTAAATTATTAATCTAACTATTAATTATATAATAATTAATCAGTTAATTAGTAATAATTTTATAATCTTTCAAAGTCACGTATTTGAAACATTTTTAAGTTTCAAGTAGGCGGTTTTGAAAGCTTATAAATTATTTTTCATGAACATTTTTTATGAAATTATTTTTATTTTCAACTATTTGTTATATGTTTAATCCTTGTTTTATGTTTCATTTATATCGGTCTTATGGTTTATATTTTATAGGCTTTCAAAGTAACGTGCTTGAAACATTTTTAAGTTTCATGTTGGTCGTTTTGAAAGCTTATCAATTATATTTCATCAATATTTTTTACGAAATTATATTTATTTTCAAATATTTGTTTTATGTTTAATCCATGTTTTAAGTTTCATTTATATTGGCATTATAGTTTATATTTTATAGTCTTTCAAAGTCACGTACTTGAAACATTTTTAAGTTTCAAGTAGGCGGTTTTGAGAGGTTATAGATTATTTTTCATCAACATTTTTGAGGAAATTCTGTTTGTTTTCAACTATTTTTTATATGTTTAATCCATGTTTTAAGTTTCATTTATATTGGCCTTATAGTTTATATTTTATAGTCTTTCAAAGTCACGTACTTGAAACAAAATCCCACATCAGAAATGCAGAATGTTCTGTGCAGGAAATGAAGAACCAGAATCCCACATCAGAAATGCAGAATGATTTCCAGGGTACGCTTTCTTATAAAAGGGAGGTCTGGGTGAGAGCTTATGTCAGAATCCAGATTGCTGTAATGGCTGTACCGCTGGATCTTTAATAGAAGAGATTCTGCTGAATTTTTTTGTTTTGTTTATATATATATGTATATGTATATATATATATATATACATATATATATATATATAATAAAAAATAAAATAAAAATAAAAATAAAAATTTTCAAAAAAAAAAATTTGTAGGAGAAAGGCGGCATCGCGGATGCCGCCTTTGAGGCATATTTTTAAAAATATTTCTACCCTAAGTGTTTTCTGGAAAATATTTTTTTTAAAAATGTAAAAAAAAAATCCCAACAAGTGACACCGACCCGCAACATGCATTGGCCGACCGTCGCCCCTGTCGGCCCGCTCGCTGCACTTGGGGTTGTCCCGCATAGCACCCACGACTACCACCTGATGAGGTCCCTACTCGAGCCGCCGCACGGCTGTAGTGCTCCTTCGATTCACCCTTCTCATGTGTCATTGTTGGTCAACCCCTGATCCAACTAGATCGGGTGGATCCACTTTCTGATCAGCCTAAGGTACCATCGTACCACTTTTGAGGGCCAGAAATGCTCCTGCGGGTCTTCCCAACTCTAAAGGGTCTAGGTGGACTTGGTGAACCAAGATAAGCCCAACGGGTCAGAGTGGTATTTCGGGGCCCAACCAATTGTTAAAATAATCAAAATTATTTAATTTAATTTTAATATTTAAATTAAATTAATATAAATTAATTTGGTTAGTTATTTTAATACCCGGGGATAAAAAAATTAATATTATTTTGGAATTAAATTAAATTAAATTATTTATTTATCTTTAAGTAATAAAATTAAATTAATTATTAGACTGAAAAATAATTAAATTATTTGAATTATTTAATGCATTTAATTTAATTAAATAACCCTCATACTTTATTTAATGGAATTTAATTTTATCACGCATTATTTTACCCGACGACTGGTCTTGAGCACCGACCCATATATGTCTGCATTTAATTATTTTTCTAATTAATTATTCTAAACTACGTGTGATGTTTGTAATTAACACTACCACAAAAAATGGGCAAGGGAAGCGCCACCTTATATCAACGCTAAGCCAAAACCGCTGATAAAGAAACCCTATATCAGCGCTAAAAATTTAGCACTGATACAAGGTAACCTTTATCGGCAGTAAACATGCGTTGATAAAGAGACCATTTATCAGCGCTAGAAAAGCGCTGATAAAGAAGGCCTGTATCAGCACTAAAATGTTAGCGCTCATACAAGAAGGATTTATCAGTGCTTTTTTAGCGCTGATAAAGCCATATTCCCATATTTTATAAAATCGATCGCACAATGTCCTCATTTTATCGCGACCTAAAGCTCTCGCGGAACTGAAACCCTGCGACTCCCCTCCGCTGCCCCCCGAGCTTCACATTGCCGGACCTCCGCTGCCCCCAATCTTCACATTGCTGGACCTCCGCTGCTAGCCCTTCTTCTAATCCTCCCCCTTGAACCCCTTCGGTGGATCCTCCTCCCCGCAAACCCTACTTCTCCTCCTCTTCGCTCGACCCTACTCCATGCGAACCCTACTCCTCCATTTCTCTTCGGTTGGCGGCTCCTCCCGTGCACCTCCACCTCTCGAAGTTTCCAAGTGTGTGGTAAGTGATTCAATGCTTTTGCATTATTATATGATTTTGATATGCTTTCTTAGTTTCATAGGTTATGCCCATGCTATAACTTCTTATATTTGTATGGGTTAACTATGAATTTAGTGTTTTTATAATGGAACCCCATGCTACCTTATATTCTACCTCTATTAAAATGCTATCATCTGTTATCCTTGTTTATGAAAGTATCATATGATAAAACTATAATTTTGTTTTCTTCCTCATTGGTTCATTATGGATTTTATTTTTTGAGATAGTGGGTTATCTCTAGTCTTAGTGATAGTGACTTATTATATTACATATGGATTTTTGGAAATGTGATTTTATAATAATCGTTCCCTAAAAACGACATTTTTCACATATTTTTTTGAGTTGTACTCTTCATTTTGATGATGTTAATCATGCTCACATATTGGATTAAGATTTTTCATTAGACTTTTACTATTTTAGTGGAATTATAATATATTGGGTAACCACTATTTTTTGTTTTTTTTTGTGTTAGTAATTTATTATTCTGTGTGTTTCATCATTTTTATTCGGAGGAGTATCTTTTAGTTAGGAACCTATTTTATGATTTCCCCCTACAAACACCTAGGGTCAAAATGTAGTGATAGTTTTTTAGAATCTATCTATATGTTATTTTGTTTTAGAACTTTTTTGTCAAGGTGTTCATTTATTGTTGAGGCCTTTATATATGAGAATCGATATTTCCACATCATTGACTTACCCTTTATGTTTGGGGTCCCTCATGATTGTTTGAACTATTAGAAATGGGAATATGTATAATTTCACATTTCTATATTCAAAATTAAATATCTATTAGTGAGAGGAAATTTTGATAGTTATTCATCTTTTCTTGACTATTTTCTTGTTATTAGTGTTGTATTTTTGAATCTTTTTAGAGCTAGACACCTCTCTTACCCTGCCTTGCAAGATCATGCTCCGGGTGTGGGATGCCTTCTGATGGACTCAGGAGATCATCTACCATATTTTCCCTAGGTTTTTCTCCCACTATCTTCTCTAAGGGAATTCTCTTCAGGTTTGTAGAAGGTGACACCAAGGGGACCGATTCCACCCCCCCTAAAATCCTGATCAATAGGGATAGGTTGTCTCCCCCTCTCAGATGTCTCTCAGATGGATTCCCTGACGTCAGTAGGTGTTCTAGTGATGGTTTCCCCCTCATACCCCACCCGATCCTTTGAGATGTCTCCCCCCACCTCTCTCGTTGATGCCATGTAAATCTACCAAGCCCTTGTCCTCTTCATTCCAAATTATTTTCCTTCCTTCTAGTTTTGCACAATTATTCCCTCCTTCTTTCCCTCATGCAATCTAAGTGACTTTGTCTGACAGTGCACTTGTATGGCATGATGCCCAGACCACCAAGCTTTCTAGCCTCGCCACCCCTACCTCCATCTCTATCCTTCTCCCTCACTGAGGTTACTGACTGCTTCTCTAAAGTGGCCAGGCCCCTTCCTATCAGTGTTTGTTCTATCTCCCTTGGTTTTGAGCCTGTCATCTAGCTACAAATACTTATGGATCCAGAGAGAGCTCCCTCACCAACCCCCAAGTTTCATTACCCATCCTTCCCCTTCCCCTTTGGATCCTTATCTCCCACTCATATGAATCTTACCAACCAGAAGGAATTATGAACATGATCAAAATCAAGGGACCTCAATGAGAGATCATCCTCCCACTTCAATAAGGATACTAGCTCTAGATCCAATTCCATAGCCCTATCCTACCCATCATTATTATATTTATATGTAATGCTCATAGTCTTAGTGCCCATGTTAAATCGGACTTCCTCACCATAGAAATAAAAAATCTTAATGCCATTGTTTTTGTTGTCAAATAACACAAAAAACCCTATAATAAACATATAATTCTCCTGGAAGATTAAGTTGCATGGATTTCTACACTCTGACCCCTCCAATAGACACAAATGGGTATTTTGGCACAATAAATATGTTGTTTAGACTATTCAAGATTGTAATCAATTCATCACTACCAAGGTGTCCAACGGTGACACCTCCTTCCTTATGACTTTTGTTTTTTGGAAGCTATGACCCTCTTCAAAGGCAATCTCTATGGAGTGAAAAAATACCTTCGATCCTGGCCACCATCAATAGTTTTTTTGGGGTGACTTTAATGTAATTTCCAACCCAAAGGAAAGGAAAGGTAGAAGCCCATTCCAGAGGAAGGCCATCATGCAGTTTGTTCAGTTCATGGCTGGGAAGGGCCTCATTGATCTTAGCTTCTTAGGTGACAGTTTCACCTGGTGCAACAACTGCAGGGGCCATCACCACTTGTGGGGTCTATTGGATAGGTGTCTAGACAACATTAATGCCACTAAACTATTATCAAATACCATGTTTTTCATCTTGCTTGAGGTATTTCTAACCACTCCCCCCTCTTGGTTTCCATTTCTTCTTGGCATGATCATCAGGAACAGTTTCACTTCCACCAGCAGCGGGTTAACATCCTAGGGTACCCGGACATGGTTTGTGAAATATGGAATGAACCCTTGTAGGAGTATCGGGCCACCTTCTACCTCAATGACCTGACCTCGAACCCTGATAGGTGTATGTCCACCCCTTCCTCCTCAAGAACCTTCACCACCTGGGACTACTGTCACATATGGGATCGTTCAAATTATTATAATAGATTGAATGATACCTTGGGTTTATTGGATTTTTAACACTAGTTTGAGATTTATGTGTGACTATATACTTATTATATTTTATTATTATTTCTTACACACCAACACTTGAGTCGAGTAACCTGATTGAAATCCATATGGGTACTTTTGGTTCTGATGTGGATATGGTTTTTTATGTGTTTGTGACATGTGTATGTGTGGATATATAGGTATTTAGGCATGATGATATTGAATGTAGGGAAGAGACCTAGGAGTGGTAGATGTATCATTCTTGATTATTCTTGTGTTTGGACTGGGGTGATTTGAGGAAACTATAATGAATCTAAAGTAATTATATTTAATGAATTCCATATTGTAGAGATTATGGGAATCCTTTCTTTACTTATAGAGTTGGATACTGGTTTTCATCCATATGTATTTTAGGTTGGTGAGGTATAAAAGGATGGACTAGTTGACCATAGAAGGGTTGACCCAATAGAGGAGGATGATCCATAGAGGATGATGCCATGTGAGTTTTACCATCTATGACATGAGTGATTATCCCCACGAACCCCTTTGTGTTTGGAAACTGTGTTGATTTTGATGGGGGGTCTATCCTAGTTCTGTTGATTTCCAAATATTTATTTGAAATGGTTATGCTCTATTAATCTTTATTTTTATAAGGAAGTGGTTCTCTTATACTGTATTTGGAAGTCTTTTTTTGTGTACTTGAACTACAAATACTAATATTTGAGATTCAAATAGGATGAAGATGAATAAATATTAGATGGATGCTAATCGTTTGACAATAGAGTACAAGAATGGAGTGAAAGAGTTCATCAAGTTTGCAAAGGATCACAAAAAAGATCCTTCTCAAATCCCTTGTCCATGTTTAAGTTGTTGTTATTCTAGACTACTTACTCCAGAGGAGTTGGAAGAACATTTGATATGTCACGGAATAGATCAGAGTTATAAATGTTGGAGTAAACACGAAGAAAAAGTGAATGTAGCTACTGGATGGGATAAAACTGCATTTTATGGATCATCAGATATGAATACAAATATGGATAATGAAGAATACCGTATGGAGGATGTGATTATAGATGTCAATGATGATGAAGATCATATTGAGGAAATGACAAAGACAATTGAAGATGAACTCCGTGATTTCCCAAAATTGTTTGAGAAGTTAAAGAGTTGTGCAAAGACACCATTGTATGTTGGTTGCACCAAGTATACAATATTGTCAGCTATACTGAAGTTGAATAAATTGAAAGTAGGCAACAGATGGAGTGATGTCAGTTTTACGGAACTACTTGCTCTCTTGAATGACATGCTCCCTGAAGATAATGAGCTCCCAAGCCGAACATATGAAGCTAAACGAATGCTACGCTCGATGGGTATGATTTTTGAAAGAATACATGCATGCCTGAAAGATTGTATATTGTTTCCCAAGGAGAAAAAATCACTTACAGAATGCCAAAAGTGTGGTTCTTCTCAATACAAGAAAGATGAATCCAATCCTACGAATGTTTTATGGTACTTTCCAATCATTCCAAGGTTTAGGCGTCTATATGGAAGTGAAGAAACTTCAAGACAATTGTCATGGCATGAAGATAAAATAAATAAAGATGGGAAATTACATCATCCGACTGACTCTCCTCAATGGAATAAAATTGATCATGAGTATTCTGAATTTAGAAAATAGCTGAGAAACCTTTGTCTTGCGTTATCAATAGATGGAGTAAATCCTTTTGGTTTTCAAACCATCACTCATAGTATATGGGCTATTATGTTGGTAAATTATAACTTGCCACCCTGGTTATGCATGAAGTAGAAATTAATCATGATATCTATGCTTATATTAGGACCAAAACAACTAGGTAATGATATTGATGTTTATTTGGATCCTTTGATCAAGGATTTGAAGTTATTGTGGGATTTATGTGTTATGTTGTATGATGCTTATAAAAGTGAATACTTTATGTTGAGAGTGATGATTCATTTCCCTACTTATAGAAATTTGTTAGGCTATAGCATTAAAGGAACTCAAGAGTGTCCCACGTGCGATGAAGATACATAATCAATTAGGTTGAAACATTCATCAAAATCTGTGTTTTTAGGACATCATAGATTTCTACTTCGTCGGAATAAGTAAAAATCTTGGATGACATCATTCAATGGAAGTTTAGAACAATACGCAACACCGTCTCCGCTAACAGGTGATCAGCTGTTTGAGAAAGTAAAAGATGTGAACACTATTTTTGGTAAACCATTTTCGAAAAACCATACAAAAATCGGTTGAAAAAAGAGATATTTTTTTTGAATTACCATACTGGAATTGTTTGTACATCAGACATTTTATTGATGTGATGTATGTGGAAAAAAATGTATGTGATAGTGTTATCAGAACGTTGCTAAATTCCTCTGGAAAACTAAGGATGGAATTAAGGAAAGGTTGGACATGGTTGACATGGGAATATGAGAAGAGTTGGCTCCCGTGAAGGGTCAAAATCGAATGTTTCTTCCTCCAACTGCTTATACTCTTTCTAGGGAGGAGAGATACCGGTTTTGCAACTTCTTAAATGACGTAAAGGTTCCAGAGGTGTATTCATCAAATATCAAGAGCATTGTTTCAATGAATGATTTGAAGTTAAAAGGTTTGAAATCACATGACTACTATGTTTTAATGCAAGATCTAATCCCTACAGCTTTACATTGCATTTTTCCCAAGAATGTTCTTCATATGTTAACCAAACTTTGTTTCTTTTTCAAAGTACTATGTTGCAAAGTTTTAGACCCAACGAAATTGCCAGCTATGGAAATAGAAATTTTCATCATATTATGTGAATTAAAAATGTTCTTCCTGCCAAAATTCTTTGATATGATGGTTCATTTGATGAATCACTTGGTGAGAGAGATTCGACTTTGTGGTCCTGTGCACTATAGATGGATGTATCTTGTTGAATGGTATATGAAGATTTTGAAAGGGTATGTCAAAAATCTAAGTCAGCCAGAGGGTTGTATAGTGGAGCGATATATTGTTGAGGAAGCCATTGAATTTTGTACCGAATACCTATCTGATGTGGAACGCATTGGTCTCCTGAAATCTCATCACACTGGACGCATTGAGGGTGAGGGAATTTTGGGAATAGATATTGTGACAATCAGTATTACAGATCAGGAGCAGGCCTACCTTTATGTTTTTCATAATAGTTGGGAGGTTGCTACATATATTGAAACTCAGAAAAAAATTCTTAGGCAATTGAATCCATCAAGGGATGAAAATGGTTATCAAATACACATAATCACCAGTTTATAGGATGGTTTCAGGACCATATTTTTAAGCAGTTGGATGAAAATCCGAATTCAATTTCAGAACGACTTCGATGGCTAGCCACTGGACCAAGTGTGTATGTATTATATCATAGTGGTCATGTAATTAATGGTTAAACATTCTATAAAAATGAACATGATGAAGATAGTACCATGCAAAATAGTGGTGTTACACTAGTGGATGAAGCGATGAATGTTTCTGGTAGTAAGGACAGAAATCCAATTTATGAAAATATGTCATACTTTGGCATTATCAAACTAATATGAGGGTTGGATTATATGACATTGCAATTGTCGATTTTTCAATGAAAATGGGTTGATAACAATAGTGGTGTAAAAATAGATGAATGAGGATTTGTGAAATTTGATTTTAGTAAAGAAGGTTACAAACACGAAAAATTTATAATGGAATCACAAGCGGTACAAGTTTTTTATGTTCTAGATCCCGCAAACCGAAAGTGGTCGATTGTTCTGTTATCGTCCAAAACTATTGAAGGTTCTGATGAAAATTCAGTTGAGGATGATCATTTCAGTTTTACGTCACAATCCTTTCAGAGCGGTCCCAATCTAGATGATGTATTGTATGTTAGAGGAGACCACAATGAAGGGATTTGGATAATCGACAGAGGTGTAAAATCCCTTCAGCCTTTGAAAAAAATAAAGAGAGTTCAATAAACATGTTATATTTTGTTTGTAATATAGATATTGTTATCTCATGTTATTATATTTTCATTAATGAATTTATGTAATCTAAATTAACTGTTCAACCAATTTTGAAGATAATTAATTCTGCACATTCTGCTGCTCCTAACCTTGAGGCTGAACAAGTCTCTCGGGCTACTACTGCTCCAGCTGCGGCTGCTGCTGCAGTTGCGGCTGCGGCTGCTGCTGCTCCAACTACTGCTCCTACTGCTCCTGCTACTCCTACTACTGCTCATGCTACTGCGGCTCCTACTGCTCCTAGTGTTGAGGTCCAACAACCATCAGAAAATTCTATTGCTTCCATTTAAGATGAATATATAGATGATGTTGATATCGATGAAATGGTCAGGAATGAAGGATCGATGTTGCAGAAAACAAAGGTGCGCTGTAGTTTGACGGTGTTATCCAAAGTTCTTAAGGTGAAAAGCAAAGGCATCAAATTTTATGTCGGATGGAATGAATGAGGCCAACATGTGAATCCAAACAAGGCTATGTTTATTAGTTACATTGGAGTTGTCACTCAGCAACGTGTTCCGATTGACATAGATTCATGGCACTACGTTGTGTCCGGGATGAAAGCTGTGATCTAGGAAGAAATTATGGTAACATTATGAATTTATTTCTTTAATTTACTAGAAAATAGAATAATGAAACAATGTCTTACTCTTCTCAATCTCTTGTAGAGTACATTTATAGTAGAATATTCACACAAGGATTATGTACTAAGGCTTGCAGGAAGGATTCATCGAGGTTTTCGCACTATATTAACAAGATGTCACCTGAAAGATTCCAAAGGTAAAATAAACCCACACCCACCCATTGTCTATGCTCACCTGATATCCCAAGAAGTATGGGATGCATTTATTGGCCACCGTGGGGATGAGAAGATTCAGGTACATTGTGGGTGATAATTCATTGTTTGAGGATACGTGTATTCATCAATTTGATTGTCAATATTTCATTTATGAAACAACAACTCCGCAATGAAAATAAGGAACGTGCATCAAAACCAACATACCCCTATCGTAAAGCAAGGATGGGGTACGCTTCACTAGAAAAGAAAATGGTATGTATTTTAAATTTATAGTAATACTGTTAGGTGCCAAAAAACAACATCATAATTATATTTCTATGTTTATATGTAGATTGATGAGTCTAAAACCAAAGACACTTCCATCCCACGTCATGTGCTTTGGAAGGAGGCACATGTGAATAAAGAAGGGAAGCTAGTAGATGAGAACACACAAAAGTGTCGGAAATTTGTGTAAGTATGACACGATGATAAAAAGATTTGTTTTAAATTGCTATTACATAAAAAAATAGTTATTTTCCTATATCTGACAGTCACAGGAATCAGCTACTCCTGTAGTGGATGCAGACCTATTATCGACGGCTTTGAAGCATCCAGAAAAATACGGTTGTGTCAGAGGTGCGGGGTTTAGGGTGACACCCTGAGTATATTTTGAGAAGAAAAAAAAAACGGATGATATAGATGAAACATTGAAACAAATGAGTGAAAAACTAGAAACCCCTGAAGAATGATTGCAGTGGAAGGGAGAGTTGATAGCAACTTTTATGGGTGGGAAGCAAGGAGAAGACACAAATCAGAAACAACCAGCGCGTGAAGATCCTGCCCCTCCCCACCAGCTTTGAGGTGAGCCATTCCCCTCAAAGAGCTATCTTAGCCGTGGTAATCAATATTCTAATAATTGTTCCCATGAAATGTGAATCAGACAAACACTGATACTTTTCATGTACTGATCTTCTATAGGGTGATAATGATTGTGATTTATATCTGTCAAAACCCACCTATCACCTTGTATAGAGGGCTACAGTGTTCAACATCCTAGATGACATGCTGCATAATAGACCACTTCTGAAAGATCATCTGAAAGTGATGAGTACTGTAGCTCATGAGCCAAATGTAGAGCTACCTATTCCACTTGATGACGATGATATTCATATGGTCAAAAAAACTATTGGGAATTTATTGCATGGCTGTCACAACTTGTAATAGTACATGCGTCCAAAGAGGTATTTATTTCCTTTTTTTCAAGCTAAACCTTTTACAATTAATGAAAAAGGGGTCTGAACCAATGAATGTTATTATAGATGGATAAAGGGAAGGGGGTGACAACCATCGGTTCAAAACCATCTAAAGGACCGACCAACCAATACCAAGGAGATACTGAAAGCACAATAACACCACATGTTCTCTATCCACATTTACTAGCATTTAAGACTCATGTGGATACGAAGCTAAGAGGTGGTAGTAGTCATATAATGGTTTTCGAAGATAATATATACGGAGAGTAAAGTCAAGATTTCGTTGCTGCTGAAAATGTAAATGAGATCCTTGAAAACGGTTGTCTAGGCGTCATAGTTGTAAATAAATATATGAGGTATGTTTCCATGAATTGATTTTCTAAAAGCTGATCTAATGTGAAAATTACGACTAAATGCATTTTATATTGTTGACATATGTATATATGAAAAACGATTGAAGGGATTTTCCCATGATTCACAATTTGGACTTGTTAGTCCTCATTCCACATCATCACATCTAATGAAAATAGAGCCATCAAAAAATAATGAAATAGTTAATGGCTTGCTGAAAACATTTGAAAGCAAGATTACAGATGACATACTATTTTTAATACCAACCATGTAGGGGTAAAACTCTACGATTAAATCATATCAATTATATTTTGAATTATTTTATTAATTATTCCTTTTTATGTTTTTAGGAAACATTGGATTCTAATTTCGGTGAAATTGGATACTCTATTGATTTATTTTCTGGGTTCAAAGCAAGGATATCCATCAAACCGACCACACTTGATGGAGTTTGTGAATCTGTAAGACACTACATCCTATGTTTTAGGTCTAAACATAAAGTAATATAATTTATATTATCTTTTACTGAGGATTATGTTATGATAGGGTGGTGTATCATTATCGTCTAAAAAGGGAATGAGGACAGGGGCTAAGCATAAGGAGGCGAGAAAGTACTACGTCTGGGAAAATATCAGGGTATATATAATAAAATTTCACTATCCAAAAACATCTCAACACAAGTCACTTATTATTTTAATGATCAATTTTTTTGTAGTGTCCAAAAAAAAACAAACAATAATGATTGTGGTTATTATGTTTGTAAATTTATGAAAGAGATCATTTTTCATCGACAAACAAGCATCCCCAAAGAGGTATTTTCAAAAAAAACTACTAGTTCGGTTAATTTATTTATTAATTAATTATTTTTATATTTTGAAGTACTACTCTAACTTCCAAAAAGCATCATACTCACAAGACAATATAGATATGTTCGGAAACGAGTGGGCCGCATAGCTGATGACAGATTGTACACAAATAACATGAAGATCTGACTTGGGGATGTGTACAATTGGAGGTCATTTTTGAGAGGGGTTAAGGGGATCAAAAGATGACACATTATAGTATATAAATGTTCGTAGGAATATTGTAGTTGTTATTAAATAAAACATCCTTTTTCCAATGAGTCAATTTCCCATTTTAACAGATGATAATCACCAACAACATGCAAGAATGATGAACCACTCAAAGGGTCTCTCTTTTGTTTAAAATGGAAAAATTTTGAATTTAAAACAACAACTGACCTACAAAAATCTGAAAAAACGCATTAGGATTGTGTTGATCCTTTATTATAATGATACAAGGGTGTGTTGGGGACATGTACAAGTCAACCCCGCCTCAATACAAGGCACAGTGTGGCCGTTACCACTCAAAGGGTCTCTCTCTTTTTTTAGAATGGACACAATTTTAAGTGAAACAATAACTGACCTATAGAATTCTGACCAAAAACATTCGGATTGTGTTGATACTTTAAGAGAATTATCCATGGGTTCATTGGGTACATGTACGAGTCATCCCCACCTCAATCTGAGGCACGGTGTGGCCGGTACCACTCAAAGGGTCTCTCTTTTGTTTAAAATGGGCAAATTTTTAAGTGAAAACAACAAATGACCTATGAAAATCCAACTAAACACATTATTATTGTGTTTATCCTTTAAGATAATGATCCACAGGTGCATTGGGGATGTTTTAGAGTAATACCTACCTCAATCTGATGCACAGTGTGGCCAGTACCACTCAAAGGGTCTCTCTTTTGTTTAAAATGGACACAATTTTAAGTGAAAACAACAACTGACCTATGGAAATCCAACCAAACACATTAGTATTGTCTTTATAATTTAGAATAATAATACAAGAGTCCTTTGTGATGTTTATGAGTCAGCCCCACCTCAATCTGAGGCACGGTGTGGCCGGTACCACTCAAAGGGTCTCTCTTTTCTTTAAAAGGGACACAATTTTAAGTGAAAACAACAAATGACCTATAGAAATCCAACCAAATGCATTCATATTGTATTTATACTTTATGAGAAATATCCAAGAGTCCTTTTTGATGGGTACGAGTCATCCCTTCCTCAATCCGTGGCACAGTGTGGCCGGTACCACTCAAATGGTCTCAGTTTTGTTTAAAATGGACACAATTTTAAGTGAAAACAACAACTGACCTACGGAAATACAACCAAACACATTTGGTTTGTCTTGATCCTTTAGGTCAATGATCCACGGGTAAAATGTGATGTGTATGAGTCATACCATCATCAATAAGAGGCACGGTGTGGCCATTAACACTCAAAGGGTATCTCTTTTTTTTAAAAATGGACAAATTTTTAAGTGAAAACAAAAACTGACCTACGGAAATCTGACAAAAAACATTAAGATTGTGTTGATAATTTAAGATAATGATCCACAGGTGTGTTGGGGATGTGTAAGAGTCAACCCCACCTCAATCCGAGACAAGGTGTGGCAAGTCCCACTCAAAGGGTCTCTCTTTTGTTTAAAATGGACACAATTTTAAGTGAAAAAAACAATTGACCTACGTAAATCTGACCAAATGCATTTCGATTGTATTGATACATCAGGAGAACAATCCACATGTCCTTTATGACATGTAAGATTTATCCCTGCCTCAATTTGAGGCATGGTGTGGCCGGTACCACTTAAAGGGTCTCTCTTTTGTTTAAAATGGACAAATTTTTATGTGAAAACAACAACTGACCTACGGAAATCTGACCAAACACATTAGGATTATGTTGATCCTTTAAGATAACAATACAAGGGTGTGTTGGAGACGTGTACAAATCAACTCTGCATCAATCCAAGACACGGTGTGGCCGGTACCACTCAAAGGGTCTCTCTTTTGTTTAAAATGGACACAATTTTAAGTGAAAACAACAATTGACCTATGGAAATCTGACCAAATGCATTCGTATTGTCTTGATCCTTTAGGATAATGATCCATGGGTCATTTTTGATGTGGAAGAGTCATCCCCGCCTCAATACGAGGCATGGTGTGGCCACTACCACTCAAAGGGTCTCTCTTTTGTTTAAAATGGACACAATTCTAAGTGAAAACAACAACTGACCTACGAAAATCCAACCAAACGCATTCATATTGTATTGTTAATTTAGGAGAACGATTAAAGGGTCGTTTTTTACATGTAAGATTCATCCCCGCCTCAATACAAGGCACAATGTGTCCGGTACCACTCAAAGAGTCTCTCTTTTGTTTACAATGGACAAATTTTTAAGTGAAAACAACAACTGACCTATGAAAATCCAACCAAACGCATTCAGATTGTGTTGGTACTTTAAGAAAATGATACAAGGGTGTTTTGGGGACGTTTATGAGTCAACCCTGCCTCAATCTAAGACACGGTGTGGCCGGTACCACTCAAAGGGTTTCTCTTTTGTTTCAAATGGACACGATTTTAAGTGAAAATGACAACTGGCCTATGGAAATCTGACTAAACACATTCAGATTGTATTGATCCTTTATTATAATGATCCAAAGGTCCTTTGTGACATGTAAGAGTCATCCCCGCCTCAATACGAGGCACGATGTTGCCGGTACCACTCAAAGGGTCTCTCTTTTGTTTAAAATGGACATATTTTTAAGTGAAAACAACAACTGACCCACGAAAATCCGACCAAATGCATTCGGATTATGTTGACAATTTAAGATAATGATCCAAGGGTGCGTTAGGGATGTGTAAGAGTCAACCTCATCTCAATATGAGAAATGGTGTGGCTGGTACAACTCAAAGGGTCTCTCTTTTGTTTAAAATGGACACAATTTTAAGTGAAAACAACAACTGACCTAGAAAATCCAACCAAACATATTATGATTGTATTTATAATTTATGATAATGATCCAAGGGTCCTTTGTGTCATGAAAAATTCATCCCCGCCTCAATCCGAGGCACTGTGTGGCTGGTACCACTCAAAGGGTCTCTCTTTTGTTTAAAATGGACACAATTTTAAGTGAAAACAACAACTGACCTACAGAAATCCAACCAAACGAATTAGGATTGTCTTGATATTTTAGGAGAACAATCCACGGGTCTTTTATAATGTGTAAAAGTCATACCCGCCTCAATCCGAGGCATGGTGTGGCCGGTACCACTCAAAGGGTCTTTTTTTTAAATGGACAATTGTTTAAGTGAAAACAAAAACCGACCTAAGGAAATATGACAAAAAGCATTCAAATTGTGTTGATACTTTAAGAGAACGATCCACGGGTGCATTTGAGACACGTACGAGTCAACCCCGCCTCAATCCGAGACACGCTGTGGCCAGTACCACTCAAAGGGTCTAGCTTTTTTTTAAAATGGACATAATTTTATGTGAAAACAACAACTAACCTACGGAAATCCGACCAAACGCATTCAGTTTGTATTGATACTATAGTAAAAATATCCAAGGGTCCTTTTTGACATGTACGAGTCATCCAAACTACAATCCGAGGCATGGTGTGGCCAGTACCACTCAAAGGGTCTCTCTTCTGTTTAAAATGGACAAATTTTTAAGTGAAAACAACAACTGACCTATGAAAATCTGACAAAACGCATTCAAATTGTGTTGATCCTTTAAGATAATGATCCAAGGGTGATTTGGGGATATGTACGAGTCAACCCCGCCTCAATCCGAGACACGATGTGGCCGGCACCACTCAAAAGGTCTCTCTTTTGTTTAAAATGGACACAATTTTAAGTGAAAACAACAACTGACCTACGGAAATCCAACAAAACACATTCGGATTGTATTGATAATTTAGGAGAATGATACACGGGTCCTTTGTGACGTGTAAGAGTCATCCTCACCTCAATCCTAGGCACATTGTGGCAGATAGCACTCAAAGGGTCACTCTTTTGTTTAAATTGGACACAATTTTAAGTGAAAACAACAATTGACATACGGAAATCCAACCAAAAGCATTCATATTGTCTTGATACTTTAGGATAACTATCCAAGGATCGTTTGTGACTTTTAAGAGTTATCCCCACCTCAATCTGAGGCACAGTGTGGCCGGTACCACTCAAAGGGTCTCTCTTTTGTTTAAAATGGACAAATTTTTAAGTGAAAACAACAAACGACCTACATAAATATGATCAAACACATTCTTATTGTGTTGATACTTTAATATAATTATCCACGAGTGCGTTGGGGACATGTATGAGTCAACCTCACCTAAATCCGAGACATGGTGTGGCCGATACAACTCAAAGGGTCTCTCTTTTGTTTAAAATGGACACAATTTTAAGTGAAAACAACAACTGACCTATGGAAATATGACCAAACACATTTTTATTGTATTTATCCTTTAGTAGAACGATCCATGGGTCCTTTGTGACGTGTATGAGTCATCCTAGCCTCAATTAGAGGCACAGTGTGACCGATAACACTCAAAGGGTCTCTCTTTTGTTTAAAATGGACAAATTTTTATGTTAAAAACAACAACTGACCTACAGAAATCCAACCAAACAAATTTAGATTGTGTTTATCCTTTAAGATAACGATCCATGGGTGTGTTGGGGATGTGTAAAAGTCAACCCTTCCTCAATCCGAGATACGGTGTGGCCGGTACCACTCAAAGGGTCTCTCTTTTGTTTAAAATGGACACAATTTTAAGTGAAAACAACAACTGACCTATGGAAATCTGACCAAACGCATTAGGATTGTATTGATCCTTTAGGAGAACGATCCATGGTTAATTTGTGACGTTTACGAGTCATCCCTGCTTTGATCTGAGGCACGGTGTGGCCGATACCACTCAAAGGGTTTCTCTTTTGTTTAAAATGGACACAATTTTAAGTGAAAACAACAACTGACCTACCGAATTCCAACAAAACACATTCATATTGTCTTGATATTTTAGTATAACTATACACATGCCCTTTTGGATGTGTAAAAGTCATCCATGCCTCAATCTGAGGCACAGTGTGGCCGGTACTACTCAAAGAGTCTCTCTTTTGTTTAAAATGGACAAATTTTTAAGTGAAAACAACAACTGACCTACGTAAATATGACCAAACGCATTTGGATTGTGTTTATACTTTAAGATAACGATCCAAGGGTGCCTTGGGGATGTGTACGAGTCAACCCCGCCACAATTCGAGACATGGTGTGGCCGGTACCACTCAAAATGTCTCTCTTTTGTTTAAAATGGACACAATTTTAAGTGAAAACAACAACTGACCTATGGAAATATTACCAAACTCATTCAGATTGAATTGATCCTTTAGAATAATGATCCAAAGGTCATTTTTGACATGTATGAGTCATCCCCACCTCAATACGAGGCACAGTGTAGCTGGTACCACTCAAAGGGTCTCTCTTTTGTTTAAAATGGACAAATTTTTAAGTGAAAACAACAAATGACCTACAGAAATCCAACCAAACGCATTCAGATTATGTTGATAATTTAAGATAACAATCCATAGGTGCATTGGGAATGTGTACGAGTCAACCCAACGTGAATCCGAGACACGATGTGGTTGGTACCACTCAAAGGGTCTCTCTTTTGTTTAAAATGGACACAATTTTAAGTGAAAACAACAACTAACCTACGGAAATCCTACCAAACATGTTAGGATTGTATTTATCCTTTAGAAGAATTATACATGGGTCCTTTTTGACATGTAAAAGTCATACCCGCCTCAATATGAGGCACAGTGTGGCCGGTACCACTCAAAGGGTCTCTCTTTTGTTTAAAATAGACATAATTTTAATTGAAAACAACAACTATCCTACGGAAATCCGACCAAAAGAATTCAGATTGTCATGATACTTTAGGAGAATAATCCATGGGTCCTTTTTGACGTGTAAGAGTCATCCTCGCCTCAATCTGAGGCATAGTGTGGCCGGTACCACTCAAAGGGTCTCTCTTTTGTTTAAAATGGACAAATTTTTAAGTGAAAACAACAACTAACCTATGGAAATCCGACCAAATTCATTTATATTATGTTGATACTTTAAAAGAATGATCCTCTGGTGCATTGGTAATGTGTATGAGTCAACCCCGCCTCAATCCGAGACACGGTGTGGGCGGTACCACTCAAAGGGTCTCTTTTTTTTAAATGGACACAATTTTAAGTGAAAACAACAACTGGCCTATGAAAATCTGACCCAACGCATTAGTATTGTATTGATACATTATTAGAATTATCCACCTGTCTTTTTTGACATGTACAAGTCAGCCCCGCCTTAATCCGAGGCACGACATGGCCGGTACCACTCAAAGGGTCTCTCTTTTGTTTGAAATGGACAAATTTTTAAGTGAAAACAACAACTGAACTACAGGAATCCAACCAAACGCATTTGGATTGAGTTGATACTTTAAGAGAATGATCCATGAGTGTTTTGGGGATGTGTACGAGTCAAGACCACCTCAATACAAGACACGGTGTGTCCCGTACCACTAAAAGGGTCTTTTTTTTAAAATGGACACAATTTTAAGTGAAAAAACAACTAACCAACGGAAATCCGACCAAATGCATTCAGTTTGTATTGATCCTTTAGGAGAGTTATCCAAGGGTCCTTTGTGATGTGTACGAGTTATCCCCACCTCAATTCGAGGCACAATGTATAGCATCCCAACTTTTTAATACATAACTCTTCATTACATTTTACAAACAAAGGATCTTTAAAGTCTAGTGTCTTGGAAATCAAGATCATAATACAAGAAAACCACATAAAAATTCTTCTAAAACACTTGAAAGGATTCTCCTTATGTTCATCCTAGGTTAATTACTACATCTCACAACCTGGGGACATACATCAAAGGAAAGGGTGAGCAGAAGGCCTAGTAAGGGGAAACAAGGGGAAACATTTAACATGTGAACTTGAGATGCATCAATAAAGTCATAAAAAAGAAATTTAAGACATGAGAAAGAAATCATGAGGCATATCATAATAAAAATAATGTGTTTCATAACATGAAGATGTGGCTACAAAATTTAACTTAGACAATCATTTCAGTATCACCGAGGTCCATCCCCAAGGTGTCATTAAAAAAATTACCAAGGTTATTCACCACGGTATCGTTAAAATGGTCATCTCTAGAGATTAAGTATTTACCCAACGCATTAGGGCACAATTAGGGCACACCCTTAATTTGTCTTTATTATCATTTGATCCACAAATATCATCATAAATCATTTTATAAATAGCCCATATATCATAAAAGAAATGGGTTTCATTTCATAGTCATAACATTTTAAAAACTATTTTAAAGACGTGATCTTTATGTCACTTTAAACCCACGAAAAAGGAAAGTGGGTCTCATGTATGTAAATCCCAGAATTTAAAATAGAAAATTTTGATATATTTGTGAATACCCCTATATAATAAAGTGTTTTTTTGTATTAACTTAATAAAATAAAATAATTTGAGAAAAATAGAGAGACATTTTGAGACAAAAATTCAGCAGCATAACGACTATGTTGCAAGGTTTTAGAAAACATTGAAAAGAGAGGGGACATGGGTCACCCAATCATAAATGATACATAAAATTGTATAGGGATAGAATATAAAGGATATAAGAACATGGTAATGAAATTTTATGGACATACCATATGAAATGAAAAATGTGAAAGGAAGATAAAAATAAGATTTCTCTTATGAAAAATTCGGCATCCTAACAACGTCACTTGAAAATTAAAAAAAAAATGAATTGATGAGATTAAATAGGGTCTCTAATAATTTGAAAATAAAATGAAAATATTATTAATATAAATATCATACCCAAACATGGAAAAAATGGAACTTGAAAGATTTGACATGAAAGTAGAACTTTGAAAATGGGAAGAGTGAAAGAATCCCTTACAAAAATTCGACAGCCTAACGACGCCACTTAAAAATTCATAAAATGAAATGATGAGAGAAAGATGGGGTATATAATCATATGAAAATGAAAAGGATAATAATATGAATAATAAATAACACCCCCAACATAAGAACATGGGGCTTAAAAGAAATGACCTAAATGAGAGTACTTGAAAAGAAAGTGAGAGGTAGGACCCCTTACCTTGAAGAGTAACTTTGAAAGTTTGAAGGTCAGGACCTTGGGAGGCTTGAGGTAACCTTGAGAGGATTCCTTGGGAGGTAAATAGACTATAAATTCGTTGGGGAGGATTTGGAAATTAAATGAATAAGGGAATGACTTGGTATTTATAGGAGAAGTGAGGGGACAAGGCATTAATTGCCAAGGGACACCTCATCGGTGGTATTGGAAAATCAATGGGCTTGTCCATGGTATTTGCCCATGGTATTGGCCACTTGGGACACCTAATACCTTATATTACTATTAATAAGTCAACTAGAGTTATTTCATAATTATTACATCCTTAATGATGTCATTAAACACCTAAAACTCAAAAATTGTATTTTCACTATCCACCAAAAATTCAACTTTCTCAGAAAAATCCCAAAAATCTACCTCAACAAAATATCGATGCTCTGAATTAAAAAGTGAACTCCATTTTATGAAAATAATTTTTTAAATATATTTAATTTAATTTCTAAATAAAAACACTATTCACTAAAAATTCAACTGTTTCAGAAAAATCCAAAAAATTCACCCTTACCAAATATAGATGATCTGATTTCAAAAATGAACTCCATTTTATGAAAATAATTTTCTAAATATTTTTAATTTAATTTTTAAAATAAAAAACACTATTCACCCAGAAAAACTAATACTTAACCTGTACTTTCTGAAACAGTTATTTACCTATTTTGTTGATTCACATTTCTTAATCAAGGTGCATGGATTATATTAATACTTTCTTAAGTGAGGCTACTTAATTCGTTTGATCACATTACTTATCATAAGTGTAAAATCACTATTCATAATTTACTATTCATCAAAAATTAATTTGATCTTATTAGACTCTAAATTTCTTACTGAACATAACTGTAGAAGATCATTTTTTGAAAATCATTACACATTATTAATTAATTAATGTTTACATAAATATTTTTAAAATATATTTTTTCTAAAATTCATCAATAATATGCATACGATAATTATCCAGATATTTAAAATTCACAAACTTCACTATAAGAAGACATCACAATTTTTTATTTAAATCAAAGGATTGCACAAGGCAGTTATGGTCTCGTTACATAACCCCTTATAACACCAGCATAGAACTTAAGAGTAAGGTGTGCTAGGGTGATAGAATCTTGGGGCGGCTCGGCCAACATTTCCCGAGTAGTGATTTCTATTAGCTTGAACTTCTCGCGAAGGCGATTCCGTTCCAGCTTCACATGATGAAGTTCGGCTTGGGTTTGGTCCAGAGTAAAGCCCAAAGGTGCTACCTCCTTCCCAAGTTCCGTCAGATGAGCTTCGATTGGCCCGAGACTACTGGATGAGGCCACCAAATCTTCTTTCTATATTAATTAATCAATATCACTTGTGATTATAAACAATAATCGCAACATTTAGTTTCCAATGGTCATATTGACCATCGGTCATAAAACATTCCAAACGAAACGGTATTATTTTAATTATACTCATTTTATTAAAAGAAGTAGTTTTGTTACGTATAAAATAACCCAAAAAGTTAGGAAACAAAATTTATTCAAAATTTCAGGTCATTACAATCTTCCCCCCTTATGAAATTTCATCCTCGCAATTTTAAAATTGGGCTTGGAAACTTCGTTGAAAGTCCCACATCGGAAAAAGAGTCTGTAAAACTATTACTTTAAAAGAAAGAAAGGGAAGTACAAAGGTCACCCGAGTTAACCCATACTAGGATTCCATGTAGGAAAACATGGATATGGAAGAGAAAAAAAGGTCAAGTTCTGATGGAGATGATTAAGAGAAAATTAACCACAAGAAGATCACAAACTTAAGATGTGTTAAACGGTCTTTTATTACCCAGTAGGAAACATAAAACAAATTTTTTTTTGTTTTACATTCCTTTTCCTAATTTTGAGGAATTCATTAACTACATAGAATAAAAACAAAAGGAAATATACTTACCTTCAAGTTGAGTTTCATCCCTTAATAAGTTTCCACCAAGACTAATCTTTTCTCTAAACAATGGGAATTCAAAAAGACTTACTCTCATCAAAAGCACAAGAATAATCTTCTAGACAATCACATAATACACAAAAGAATAACTATATTTTTCCCTTGTCTTTAGTCATCAACTATAACTAAAATGGTTAGTACGAGATCATATAATCCCCAAAAAGGATAATCCATTATAAAAAGAAATATGACTATTAATCTCCAAAATTCAACAAAAGTACCCAAAGTTCCAGAAAGACCATTCAATACACAACCATCCTTAAAATTCTTTAGAATAATCCAAACTAAGATTGGAACCCAAAACTCAGAAGGATTTAATCACATAGTCTTCCCCAATAAATCTTAACATTTATCTCCAAATAACATAGACTACTATTAAGGTCTCATACTAAAGTGTAATTAACCTATTCACATATTCTTTATGCTAGGTTAATCATTTTCCAGAAATAACCCAAATCACCAAATGTCCACAATAAATACATAAATTCTTAAAAAAAAAATCAACCATTCCCCCTCAATTTAAATCATGTAGTATTTTATTTCCCTTAGGCATATAGTACTCTAAAAAAGAAAACATCGTCCAAAATAACCTTTATCATTTAATCACCAAATCATTTTCCTATAAAAAGTATATCCATTTGATAAAACATAAGTTTCCAAAATAAACTTATTCTTGATCCAGAAAAATAAAAGGTGCATTAGTCAGTCCAAAGGGAATAACAACAAACTCATAATGCCCATATCTTGATTGGAAAGCTATTTTTTGGAATATCATCATTCTTCACCCTCAATTGATGATAACCAGAATAAAGATCAATCTTAAATAAGAATTTAGTCCCATGAAGTTGGTCAAATAAGTAATCAATTCTTGGGAGAGAGTATTTGTTCTTCACTGTGATCCGATTCAGTTCTCTATAATCAATGCATAGCTGCATCGATCCATCCTTCTTCTTCACAATGAGAATTGGTGCTCCCTAAGGAGACACACTTGGTCGGATACACCCATTCTCCAAAAGATCTCGGAGTTGTTTCTTTAATTCCTCTAGCTCCACATTTTCCATCCTATAGGGGGTCTTTGACATTGGATGAGATCTAGGTATGAGTTTAATGGATAACTCTACATCTCTTTCTGGGGGAGGTCTGGGTAACTCCTTTGGAAATACGTCAACATATTACTAGATGATAGGGATATTTTCTAAAAGAATAAATCCTTCATGAGAAACTTATTTCATTTAAGGATATTTTAAATAAAAAGGATTTGATTTCTTACAACTTCATGCTTAGACAATTATATTTCTCTATAATTCCTTCACAATGATTCATAAAAAGAATGCGATTAACCAAACATATCCCCCAGGAGTGTCGTAACCAAGAGTGCAACAATGCCCATTGTCATGTACCAGATCCCACTCGAGTCTATCTCAAAGCGGTGTTTTTGGGTTTTACCCCTATGTACATCTGTGCCAGAGCAACCTCTACCTTTTCTTATCCAGACAGGGATGTATTTGCTTGATAAACCACTTACTCAATACTCACCAAAATACCAGGAAGATTTCTTATATTTAAACTTTTCTATAGGGTTATTGCTAAAGTTTTCATATCCTAATTTCTATAAATAACTAAATTATCCTTTGATACCAACTATAGCATCTAGAATTTTTAATACATAACTTTTCATTACATTTTACAAACAGAGGATCTTTAAAGTCTAGTGTCTTGGAAATCAAGATCATAATACAAGAAAACAACATAAACATTCTTCTAAACCACTTTAAAGGCTTATCCTTATGTTCATCCTAGGTTTATTACTGCATCTCATAACCTGGGGACATTCATCAAAGGAAAGGGTGAGCATAAGGCCCAGTAAGGGGAAACAAGGGGAAACATTTAACATGTAAACTTGAGATACATCAATAAAGTCATGAAAAATAAATTTAAGACATGAGAAAGAAATCATGAGGCATATCATAATAAAAATAATGTGTTTCATAACTTGAATATGTGGAAACATCATTTAACTTAGATAATCATTTCCGTATCACCAAGGTCCATCCCCAAGGTGTCATTAAAAAAAATTACCAAGGTTATTCACCACAATATCGTTAAAATGGTCATCTCTAGAGATTAAGTCTTTACCCAATGCATTGGATCGCTATCAGGACACACCCTTAATTTTTATTTATTATCATGTGATCCACATATATCATCATCAATCATTTCATAAATAGCCCATATATCATAAAATAAATGGGTTTCATTTCATAGTCATAACATTTTAAAAACTGCTTTAAAGATGTGATCTTTATGTCACTTTAAATCCACAGAAAAGGAAAGAGGGTCTCATGTATGTAAATATCAGAATTTAAAATAGAAAATTTTGATATATATGTGAATACCCCTTTATAATAAATAGTTTTGAGTATTCACTTAATAAAATAAAAGAATTTGAGAAAAAGAGAGACATTTTGTGATGAAAATTTGGCAGCATAACGACTATGATGCAGGGTTTTAGAAAACATTGAAAAGAGAGAGGACATGGGTCACCCACTCATAAATGATACATAAAATAGTATAGGGAAATTATATAAAGGATATAAGAACATGCTAATAAAATTTTAAGGACATACCATATGAAATTAAAAACTTGAAAGGAAGACAAAAATAAGATTTCTCTTATGAAAAATTCAGTAGCGTAACGACGTCACTTAAAACTTCAAAAAAAAAATGAATTGATGAGATTAAATAGGGTATCTAATCATGGGAAAATAATAGGAAAGTATGATTAATATAGTTATCATACTCCAAAATTAAAAAATAGAACTTTAAATACTTGACATGAAAGTAGAACTTTGAAAATGGGAAGAGTGAAAGAATCCCTTACAAAAATTCGACAGCCTAACCGCGCCACTTAAACATTCATAAAATGAAATGATGAGAGAAAGAGAGGGTATCTCATCATATGAACATGAAAATTATGGTAATATTAATGTAAAATAACACCCCCAACATAAGAACATGGGGCTTAAAAGAAATGACCTAAACGAGCATACTTGAAAAGAAAGTGAGAGGTAGGATCCCTTACCTTGAAGGGTAACTTCGAAAGCTTGAAGTTCGAGACCTTGGGAGGCTTGTGTGCACCATGGGAGGACTCCTTGGGAGGTAAAGAGACCATAAATTCGTTGGGGAGGATTTGGAAATGAAATTAATGTGGGAATGACTTGGTATTTATAGGAGAAGTGAGGGGACAAGGCATTAATTGCCAAGGGACACCTCATCGGTGGTATTGAAAAAACCATGGGCTTGCCCATGGTATTGGACACTTGGGAAACCTCAAACCTTATCTTACTATTCATAATTCTACTAGAATTATTTCATAATTATTACATCCTTAATGATGTCATTAAACACCCGTAACTCAGAAACTGTATTTTCACTATTCACTGAAAATTCAACTTTCTGAGAAAAATCCCAAAAATTTACCTTAACCAAATATCAATGCTTTGAATTCAAAAATTAAGTCCATTTTTTTAAAATAATTTTCAAAATATTTTTAATTTAATTTTTAAATAAAAACACTATTCACTGAAAATTCAACTGTTTCAGAAAAATCCCAAAAATTCACCTTAACCAAATATCGATGCTCTGATTTCAAAAATGAACTCCATTTTATGAAAATAATTTTCTAAATATTTTTAATTTAATTTTTAAAATAAAAAACACTATTTACCCAAAAAACTAATACTTAACCAGTACTTTCTAGAACATTTATTTACCTATTTTATTGAATCACATTACTTAATCAAGGTGGTTAGATTATATTAATACTTTCTTAAGTGAGGATACTTAATCCATTTGATCACATTAATAATCATAAGCGAAAAATCACTATTCATAATTTACTATTCATCAAAAATTATGTTGATCTTATTAGACTCTAAATTTCTTACTGAACATAACTGTAGAAGACCATTTTTTGAAAATAAATACATATTATTAATTATTTAATGTTTACATAAATATTTTTAAAATATCTTTTTTCTAAAATTCATCAATAATATGCATAATATATTTATCCAGACATTTGAAAATTCACAAACTTCACCATAAGAAGACATCGCAATTTTTTATTTAAATCAAAGGATTAAACAAGGCAGTTACGATCTCGTTACATAACCCCTTATAACACCAGCATAGGCCCTAAGAGTAAGGTGTGATAGGGTGATAGAATCTTGGGGCAGCTCGGCCAACATTTCCCGAGTATTTATTTCTATCAGCTTGAACTTCTCGCGAAGGCGATTCCGTTCCAGCTTCACATGATGAAGTTCGGCTTGGGTTTGGTCCAGAGCAAAGCCCAAAGGTGATACCTCATTCCCGAGTTCCGTCAGATGGGCTTCGATCAACCCGAGACTACAGGATGGGGCCATCAAATATTCTTTCTATATTAATTAATCAAGATAACTTGAGTTTTTAGACAATAATCACAACATTTAGTTTCCAATGGTCATATTGACTATCGGTCATATAACAGTCGAAACCCAATGGCATTTTTTAATTATAATCATTTTATTAAATGAAATAGTTTTGTTGAGTATAAAATAACAAACAAAGTTAGGAAACAAAATTTATTCAAAATTTCAGGTCGTTACACGTTATGGACGGTACCACTCAAAGTGTCTCTCTTTTATTTAAAATGGATACAATTTTAAATGAAAACAACAACTAACCTATGGAAATCCAAAAAAATGAATTCGGATTGTCTTGATCCATTATGTAAATGATACAAGGGACCTTTTTGATGTGTACGAGTCATCCCCGCCTAAATCCATGGCATGGTGTGGCTGGTACCACTCAAAGAGTCTCTCTTTTGTTTATTTGGACAAATTTTTCAGTAAAAACAACAACTGACCTACGAAAATCGGACAAAACGAATTAGGATTGTGTTGATACTTTAAGATAATAATACAGAGGTGCATTGGATATGTGTATAAGTCAACCCCGCCTCAATATGATACACGTTGTGTCCGGTACCACTTAAAGGGTCTCTCTTTTGTTTAAAATGGACACAATTTTAAGCGAAAACAAAAACTGACCTACAAAAATCCGACCAAATGCATTCGGATTGTATTGATCTTTTAGGAGAATGATCCATGAGTACTTTGTGATGTGTAACAGTTATCCCTGCCTCAATCCAAGGCACGGTGTGGCCGATATCCCTCAACATGTCTCTCTTTTGTTTAAAATGGACACAATTTTAAGTGAAAACAACAATCGACCTACGGAAATCCAACAAAAGGCATTTTTATTGTATTGATTATTTAGGATAAAGATCCATGGGTCATTTTGGATGTGTATGAGTCATTCCCACCTCAATCCGAGGCATGGTGTGGCCGGTATCACTCAAAGGGTCACACTTTTGTTTAAAATGGACACAATTTGAAGTGAAAACAACAACTGACCTACAGAAATCTGACCAAACACATTCCGATTGTATTGTTCCTTAATGATAATAGTCCACAGGTCCTTTTTAATGTGTATGAGTCATCCATGCTTCAACTTGAGGCACGGTGTGGCCGATATCACTCAAAGGGTCTCTCTTTTGTTTAAAATGGACACAATTTTAAGTGAAAACAACAACTGACCTACATATTTACAACCAAACACATTCGGATTGTCTTGATCCTTTATGATAACGATTAATGGGTCCTTTGTGACATGTAAGACCCAACCCCACCAACCCCCTGGACCACCCCACGCCCCCATGGACACCAACCCACCACCTAGACACACCCCACCCCTTTGGACACCCCACCCTCTGGAAAGCCCCCTCAACTACCTGGAAACCCCACGGCCTGGACACGCCAATGGAAAGCCCCCCCCACCTCAGACAGCCACCCCCCGAACACCCTCACCCCCCGGACACCCCCACTCCCTGGACAACCAACACCCCCTGGACGGCACCCCCACCCCTCCTTGACACCCCCATCACCGACATACCCCCAACCCCTGGACAACCCCAACCATGGACAACCACCCCCACCCTCCCAGACACCATACCACCCCCCTTGGATAGCCCCACCAACCACCTGGACCCCCCAGACACCCCCACCCCCTAGAAAGTCCCATGACACCTTGGACACCAGCCCACCCCCTTGGACACCCCATAGATATCCCCCCCCACCTGGACACCCCCCATCTGGACACCCCCTCCTTGGACACCACCCCACCCCCTGGACACCCCACCCCCTGGACACCCCTATCCCCCCATAATCCTCCATCCCACCCTCCTGGACACCACCCCACCCCCCTTGGATAGCCCCACCAACCCCCTATACCGCCCCCACCCCCTGACACCCCACCCACCCCTGGAAATCCCCCTCCCCCCCAACACCCTCGACACCAACCCACCCCCTGGACACCCCCATGGATAACCCCCCTCACCTGGACACCCCCTCCAAGAAACCACCCCACCACCTAGACACCCCCACCCCCTGGACACCACCACCCTCCTTGGACAGCCCCCCAAACTCCTGGACCGCCCCACCCCCTGGACACCCCCATCCCCCCATCCCCCCGGAAACCCCCTACCCCCCCTTGGATAGCCACCCGGACACCCCCTACCCCCCTTGGATAACCACCCGAAACCCCTGAACAACCCCCAACCCCTTGAATTCTAAATATAATTCTTTATGTATTTAATTAACTTATGAATTATGTGTTAATGGTGTATGGGTATACTTGGTGTAATTAGCTTATGATTTATGTGTTAATTTTGTATGGGTATACTTATTGAGATGCTTAATTATTTGCAGGTGCTGTTTGGGTGTGCTGCTGCAGAATTTTTTTTGCAGTAGACATGGCATTTATCAGTGCTTTTTAGCACTGATAAATGAGCCCTTTATCAGCGCTAAAAAAGTTCTGATAAAGTCTTCCTTTATCAGTTCTCTTTTAGCACTGATAAACTGATCCTTTATCAGTGATTTTTTAGCACTGATAAATATGCATTTTATCAGTGCTTTTTTAGCGCTGATAAATGATTCCTTTATCAGCGCTAAAAAAGCCTTGATAAAGGGGACCCCCTTTATCAGCGTTGAGCTTTAAAACACTTTTTAGCACTGATAAAGCCCGTTTTGAGTGCTGATAAAGCCCGTTTTTGTAGTATTATAATTAAATGAAGATCTTCACATCATCTTTATTTTTTGTCAATTTGTATAAGGGTCTGCATCTCCATTCCATTTTGTGTACTTTACACCCATATCCCCCCTCGTATATACATGATTATTTTTGTACATTGGATGAAAATAGTGTATGACGTGACCCCACAAGGATGAGGTGGTGTACATTGACCAAGATGATGCAGGACATCAAGTGGAACCTGTCAAGATGAGGTTGTACTCCAAGATGTGATGTGGACCCTGCCAAGATTATATGGTACTTCAGATGAGAAGCAGACATACATGACTAGGTGAGCGACATCAAGAGTCTAGCTACGAGTCAGGTATGATGACCCTATGTCATTTTAGATTCATAAGACCAGTCGTGTAGTTGTGTAATAACCTGAATTTTATAGAGACAATAAAACCTCCTTGTTGATAAATGAAAAGTGACTTATGTGAAAAAAAGATTTATCGGTGAAAATAAGTTAATAAATGCATTAAGGCCTCACGTAAGGGTAAAATCTGAGTTTGATATCTAGAATATTTAATCAAATATTTTGGATTAGTACACTAAGTTGGGGTGAAATTTCGAGACCTTTAATGCCTCGGAGAAGACAAAATAATTTTCTAATAATTTTTATTATATGATTTTGGAAAATAATTTAATATCTTTCAAATGGTGCATCGTACGAAAAATCAGTGACCATGGTTGGGTCCAGAATGGGGGGTTTGTCCTAGAAAGAGTATACCATTTATAAACATTGGAAGTTCGGTAGTCTTGCTATTGGAAAATACCCTTTTATTTTTAATTAATTATTTATTCAATTTTTAAATAATAAATAATTAATATCTCTCAAGTGGTGCACCATATGACAATTCTGAAACCGTCATTGGGTCTGGAATGGGGGGTTTACCCTAAAAATGGTACAACTTTCATGATAAACGAGCATTTGGTCTGGATGATCATAAATTTAAGTTATATAATAATTAAATAAAATAATTGGTTTTGTTATTTTAATTTAAATATTGATTTAACTCAAAAAAATCAGACTGCACTGTTCATAGTCTTCCCAAATCGTGAAAACTGCATACCCACAATCCATTGATTCTAAAATCATGGAAACTAAACCATTTCGCTCCATTTAAAATTGCAGCATATAAAATGGGAGAAACTAATCATTCCGTTGGAATTCACTGTTGAAATGGTGAATCTTTTTGTGGGATTTGAAAATATTGGGATGAGATAGGGGTTTTGTTCTTATTCTCTAAATACCCAAATGATTCTGCATTTAGCATTTCCACCATATTCGGACAACTCTTGATCCTCCTTGTGCACCCCACTAATTTAGTTTTCTCCATTGATCTGGATGTCGTGGATGCTCTTCCTTGCATGGTCCGGTTTCTCCTTCTTGCATGGTGAGTATAAGAAGAATGTTTGTGTGTTTTTTTAATTTTTTTCCATTTCCTTCTTTCAAAATTCTAAATTCAGTATCTTTTATGATATTGATCAAAATTACATGTCCTCAGTGTTGTTAGATTCATCTCAACAAGCATAACCTGAATCATATTACTGTAGCAGCGGCAGAACTATAGCGGTGGAGACACTGTTGTAGGTACTGTAGCGACAGAGACACTGTAGCATGTATTGTACTGGCGACGGTACTGTAACAGCCCGATTACTATAGTAGTACTATTCATCGTGGGGCTCTTTGGGCCAAAAAATGGGCTTTCAAGCCCAGTATTCAGGCAACTTGGCCTTGGGATTTCGGGCTATGTAATGGGTCTTCCTTTACTCTGTTTAAAGAGGTCTCTGATTTAAATAATAAAAATGAGGCTTCGGCCCCAACCTTTTAAAAAAATCACTTGGATAATTGAGGGATAATTTATTTGAAATTATCAAATGATAATAAATAAATAATTTATCAATGAATAATTTATCCAACATAATGATTTGAAATAAATGTTAATTTGAAAATTATCCATTAGAGAAAATGATTTATCGCAAGTGACATTTTATTTATTCTAAAATAAAATAAAAGAATTTTGTTCTAGGAATCCTTTAATACATTAAGATTTTAATGTTTTGAAAATGTGATCATGAAGTGGGATCATTACTGGTTTATTACTGTTTATTTTTACATCATCAACCTTTGAGGTAGGTGGTTCCTTATCTTTTGGACACTTCTTTACACATGTTTCCATACTTAATTTATGTGTTGGATTATTTAATATCATGATTGACTTGTGATCACATGCAGGTGCGTGTGTAGCCCCTTACATGGTATGATTTGATTCCATGTTATTGATGTGATATCTTGATTCCATGATAATGATTGATTCACATGTTGATGTTTATGATTATGATATATTTATCATGATGTGTGCTATTTTTGTTATCATGCTATGACTTATCATGTTTTCCTTGGAAAGTTAGTATGTGTATACTTGACAGGTGGTCATTGTGGTATGATTACTCCTTGTTGGGTGCGCGCATGATGTGTGGCAAATATGACAAGACAACATTATAACCTTGTAACATGGTATCTCTTTGATGCATTGTGTATTCCGAGTAGATGACCAAAACTTGATGCCTTGTGGATTTTGAGTGTTACCTGATGCGTTGTGGATTTCGGGTAGGTTAAAAATACTCGATGCCTTGTGGATCTTGAGTATTACCCGATGCCTTGTGGATTCTGGTTAGACTATATTCACTCCATGCCTCTTGGATTCTGAGTGACTTTCCAACAACCTTTTGGCTGGTTTTGGATACTCATTGACATTCCTTCATATCCAGAATATAGCTGAAGCAGGTATAGCTGGGGGTTTGTGGTGGCTTGGTTAGAGAAAAACTTCTTGGTTTTGTATTTTGTGTTATTATTCTAGCCACACATTTATTTTATTATATAATACACATGTATACATAAGTACAATAGGTTAAGGACACACTGTTGGTTACCTACTGAGTCTTTCACTCAAACCCTACTTGGGCATTTCGATGAGCTTATAGATATCATGAAGGATCCAACGAAGGAAAAGGGGCCTGTGTTAGATGGTTGAGCAGTGGAGCACAAATCTTGTAGCAGGCTGGGATGGACTCCAGAGTACTGCAATTTATCTTTTACTTATCTACTGCTTATTACATTGGTTTTTCTTACCACCTTGTGATCTTCTTTATTATATGACATGTATGTAAGATTTATTATTCCCCACATTTACCCTTATTATATATATATTTTTATTTTAATGTTCTTTTACTATTGATTATTGATACTATGACATGATATTGAGGGTATAGTCTCCCCACTGACGAACTCAGACCCTCACTACTAGTCAACAACCTCCTGCGTACGGGGAGATTCCCATGAGGTCATGTGGCATTCCAGCTCAGACCATGTGATTCAGGTTGGGGTGTTACAAATTGGTATCAAAGGGTTAGGCTACTAACTAACTTTTTGTTCTCTTGTTTGGGTTGGAATAGGTTTGACAGAAGATATGACTTTGGGACTCACGCAGAGGAACTATGTTAGTTCATGGTTAACACTACATGTGGACCTCCGAGTTTCCATGAATGGGAAGTTTTGTTTTACCATTGATTAAATTCACCTTGGGTGATTAACATGATGTTATATGTGGATGATGAGATTTCATGTATGTTCATGCATTATGACTAGGCATATAGGTTCACAATCCATAAATATACCTATTTTTGCGTTTCATATTAGTTAATTAATTAAATTCCTTGACTTTTTCTATGTGTTTTAGATATTTTATTATGTGTGATATATCTATGTTGCCATGCTATGGGATATATATTTATTGGATTTAATTATTCGAACTCAACATGTTGTTCTGTTAGTATATTTATGTGATAGCTGTGACAAATGTGCAGGGATGGAGACAAGGGATAGTTCTAGGAGGGTTATACCTTAGGTTGATGGTAGAATCTTATGAAATAACCTTTTGTGATCTCATAAACTAGTTAGTACGTATTTATGTTCATAATGTTCCTTCTATCGTAGAAGATGCCGCCTCGAAGACGTCTGATGGGAACAATAGCTATGGAAACCCAGGATGCTCCCGTTTCACCACCTATTGTGCCATGGGATATACCCCAGCATGATACTATATTGGGAAAAAAATTAAGGATGCTGAGACCATTCAGCTGGGACTTTTTCAGATAGTTCCTATCCCTGGAAGACCCACATAGAGGAACATGACTAACCAAGCTCAGGATTTCCAGATCCAGAGACCTCCGGTGTTCTAGGGCACTGGTGGACCACAAACTCTTGAAGAAGGGTGTGTAATCCTGGTGACCTTCATGTTTTAGGGACTTTCCAGAAGATGGTGTACTACTATGAACCAATCTGGGAGATGATAGGGTCTTACTAGGGTGAATTTCAAGGAGCTCTTTATTGATGAGTATTTTCTAGGCATGATGAAGTTGGACCGTTCCAAAGTGTTCATGGAATTATGATAGGTTTCAATGAATGTCACAACATATTCTAACCAATTTGTGTTACTAATTCGTTTTTCTACCTTGTTAGCTGGGATGAGGCGCAGAAGGCTCAAATGTTTTGAGACATGTCTTTGACCAGAACACAGATGTTAGGTTAGGGGCTTTGACATGAAAACATATACACAAGTATTTCGCAAGGCCCTGGAATTTGAAATGGGATCAGATGGGGATAGGGTATTTGGATTACTCCCATACCATCTTGAGATATTGACTAGGTTTCCTCTCACTACTACGGGAGTTCCTTCTGGAAACAATAATAGGAAGACCAGAGACACGAAACAGAGTACCAATATGTAGATGGAGTAGAGTGTAGCCTCATCAGCCCCTTCAGAAGGAGTTTGAAAATTATTTCACTATGGAAAGTCTGGACACATTCATAGGTTCTTTACAATACCTCAAAGAATGTGTCAACAGTGTGGGAAGAATGCAAATCTTCAATAGTTTTTCTCCATGCATTATAGGTTGAACTGTCGTAGAGGTAGGGGTAAGACATGGGGAAACAACCGAGGTTCTCATTAGTGGATTCAGAGTTTCCAAGAACTCTAGGGATAGAGAAGAGGAGCTAAGGAAGGTCGCATGTTTTCTGTGGACCAGACTCCAGTAGATGGTGGAGAGGGAACATCCACTATTCGAGGTACAGTCCTGATCACCTCTACTTTATCTACTATTGTATTTGATGTAGGTGCTTCCCATTCTTTAATATCTACACAAGTAGTTGCTAGAATTGAATTACTAGTCAAGTTATCATCTGAGTTAGTCTCCCTTGATACACCAGTGGGTAAAAGGGTGGATCATCTTCACGGATGCCCAAAATGTACAGTAGTTGTCACAAGCAATGGTCATCTATGAGAATTCATGATTCTATAAATGACAAAATTCATTGTGATTCTCATCATTTACTGGATTACCAACTTCAAAGAACATATTTATTTCTACCATAGATATGTATCTTTTACTTCACCCAAGGGAGATATTTTCTTGATGACCAGATTGTGGGAACTAGGTGTAGGTAGAGTTGGACCAGAATTGAGCCATCTCAGAACAATCACAACACATATGGAAGGCTTTTCCCTTTCATCCGCATCAGTGGAAACCCCATAATCCTTTCCACTAGTCATGAATTTTTATCTGGATGCCCTTCCAGATTAATTCACTATACTCTCTCTGGATAGGGGAGTTGACTTTCAGTTGTATCTCGTATCAGGTGTACAACCCATTTTGATACCCCCATCTCTTATGAATCCAACCGAGATGATGGAGCTCAAGGTATAAATGGATGACTTGGAGAGGAAGGGATTTATCAGATATAATACTTCACCATGGGGCGCACCTATTTTGTTTCCTAATAAGGGGGATGGGGGTCTTCGACTATGTGTTGATTACTGAATGTTTAACCAAATTACAATAAAGAACCGATATCCATTTCCCAGAATTACTGATCCTTTCAATCAGCTACATGGATCTTGATATTTCTATAATATAGATCTTCTATTGGGATACCACCAGTTGTTGGATAGGGAGGAGAACATTCCAAAGATTTCATTTCAAAGTAGATATGAATTGTATGAGTACTTGGTGATGCCATTCAGGCAGGCGAATTCTCTAGCAGTGTTCATGGACCTCCTGAAAAAGATATTTCATCCATACCTGGACTCTTTCATTGTAGTGTTCGTGGATGATATCCTCATATATTCATCGACATTAGAGGAACATTCTAGGAACCAAGAGATTATATTGAGTATGCTTCAGGCACACAAGATTTTTTCAAAACTATAAAAATGAAAATATGGATTAAATAAGTGATGTTCCTAGGACATGTGGTGTCTGAGACTATCATATCATAAAAAATTGAGAATGTAGAAGAAATAATGTCTTGGAAATGTCTCCATAATTTGTTTGATATTAGGATATTTTTGGGTTTGGCAGGATATTACTGGAGGTTTATCCAGGACTTCTCATGACTATCATCAACCATGAAAAAACTGAAAAAGAAGGGAGTGAAGTTTCAGTGGCCAGATCAGTGTGAATAATCTTTCCTTGAGTTAAATATATAGTTGTTGATATCTATAGTACTGAGACTCCCTGATCCTTGGATTGGTTATGCAGTGTAATGTGATGCATCAGGCATTGGTCTGGGGGCAGTGCTGATGCAAAGAGAGAAAGTAGTTGCATATGGGTGTCCTCAACTATGAACCCATGAGAAGAACTACCCTACACATGAATTGGTGCTGGTAGATATGGTATACACTCTAATGTGTTGGAGAAACTATTTCTTTGGTGAGAGGTTTATTTTTTACACATACCACAAAGCCTTTGCTCCATCTTCACACAAATTGACCCGAATCTGAAGTAGAGGCATTGGTTTGAGTATCTATAGACATCCTACTTTGAAATGACTTATACACCAAGAAATTGACATGTTGTAGCATATTCAATTATCCAAAATATACAGGATGTGTAGGAAATCCACGAGAGGTACTTAGAGAAACAATGGCATTTGATGAGTTTATTGGATGATTAGAGGAAAGATGCCATGGAGGACCATGGTTCTATGAATTTTTCTCCCTTAATAGTCACATCCTAACTTTTGGACCTGGTAAAAGATAAACATGAGTCAGACTTAGTTTGTGCTATAATGGGGAAAAAACTAGCTGTTGGGGACTTCATGCTCGGTTGGTCGATGAATGACAATGACGTGATCATGGTACATGGGACAGTTTTGGTGGCCAGTGTTTAAGAGAGGATTTTTCGGTTTTGTATCTTGATTCCTCACCTGTCATAGGGTGAAAGTTGAGTTCTAACATCCTGGAATATTGTTACACACTCCCGACACCTACATGGAATTTGGAAGAAATCATGATGGACTTTGTAAAGGGGCTACCCAGGACCCCAAGGATTTGTGATGCAGTTTGGTTGATTGTTGATCGGTTAACAAAGTTTACTCATTTCTTACCGACCAGAGAGACTCACTCAGTGGAAGATCTGGGAAAGCTCTCTGTCTGAGATATTTTGTGCCTATATGGAGTATCGTGGAGCATTTTTTAGATAGATATGCATGATTTATATCATGGGTTTTGAAGGTCTTAGAAAAATCCCAGGGGATCAGCTGAGATTGAGCACAACATACCATCCTCAGACTGATGGACAATCTGAGCGGACTATATGCATATTGGAGGATATTCTTCGAGGTTTACTACTACAACTTGGAAGATAATGGGTTGATCACCTAGTCTTGATTGATTTTTCATAAAATAATAGTTATTAGACTTTGATTAAGATGACACCTTATGAGGCTCTTTTTGGGAGGCCATGTCATTCATCGTTGAGTTGGAATGAGGCAGGTGAGGCAGCATTTGTTTTCCCCAGTATGGTTCAAGATACCTCTGATAGAGTGAAACTAATATGGAAGAGATTGATCACCACTCATAAGATACATAGATCATATGCCAACCAAAGGAGGCGACCCTTTATGTTTTCTATGGGAGATCAGGTTTTCTTGAGGGTGACTACTCATTTTGGGCACATACGTCTGGGAAATAAAGGTATGTTTTCACCATGTTTTTTAGACCCTTTGAGATTACCGAGAAGATATGGGTAGTGGCGTATCATCTAGAAATCCATTCTCACTATCGAGGTATGCATGATGTGTTCCTTGTTTCACAAATTCGGTGGTACATACACAACCTACGCATGTTATTGATTTCAGGGGTGTTGAGTTGGAGACAGACACATCTTCTAAGGAGAGTCCAGTATAGATCATATATTTTAGCGAGAAGGTGTTGTAAGGAAAGATGATACCACTAGTCCGGATTCAGTTGAAGCATGGACGGATACAGGAAGAAACATGGTAACATGAGTCTGATGTTCAAACATAGTGGCTTGAGTTGTTCCAGAAATACCATTAGAGATACTTATCATGGATGATAAGTCATTAGAGGGGGAGAAATGAAATATCCTAAATTTTATAAAGAAATTAAAACCCCCTTGTTGATAAATTATAAGTGTCTTTTGTGAAAAAAATGATGTATCACTTAAAATAAGTTAATAAATGCATTAAGGGCTTATGTAATAGAAAAACTAATTTAGCTATCTAGAATATTCAATGGAATATTTTGGAGTAGTATGCTAAGTTGGTAAAATATTCTGAGACCCGTAATGCCTCAGAAAATTAGAAATAAAATTTTAATATTTTTTATTATATGATTTTTGAAAATAATTTAATATATTCCAAATAGTGAATTGTATGAAAAATTCAAGACCATGGTTGGGTCCTGAATGGGAGGTTTACCATAGAAAGTGTATACCATTTATAAATGTCGGACGTTCAGATGTCTCACTAGTGAAAAATACCCTTTTATTCATAGTTAATTATTTATTCCATTTTTTAAATAATAAATAATTAATATCTCTCAAATGGTGCATCATATGATAATTCTAAGAACATCGTTGGGTCCAGAATGGGGGGTTTACCCTAGAAATGATATAACTTTCATGAGCAACATGTATTTGGTATGGTCGCTTGTAAATGTCACATTATTTAATAATTAAATTAAATACATGGTTATATTATTTTAATTTAATTATTATTTTAACTCAAAAAAATCCAATGGTTCTATTCATAATTTTCCCAAATTGTAAAAACTCCATACCCATGATTCCATGATTCTGAAATCATGGAAACTAAACCATTTTTCTCCATTTAAAATTGCAACACCTAAAATGGGAGAAACTAATCACTCCATGGGAATTATAGGTTGAAATGGTGAATATTTTTATATGATTTGTGAATAATGGAATGAGATAGGGGTTTGTTCTTATTCTCTAAATACCTAAATGATTCCACACACAATTTTTCCACTGGATTGAAATAACTCCAGATCCTCCACGTTCACACCACCAATTTAGTTTTCTCATCCAGATCTAGAGGACGTGGTTGTTCTTCCTTATGTGGTGTCGTTTCTCCTCCCTGTGTGGTGAGTATGAGCAAATTGTTTGTGTGTTTTTTTTGAATTTTTTTCCTTTTCATTATTTCAAACATCTAAATTCAATATCTTTTGCGATATTAATCAGAATTATGTTCTATCAGCATCATTATATTAATCTCAACAAGCATAAAATAAATCATATTTTTGTTTTAAAGGCAGTAATGTATTCCTAAATATATGTTTTCTCATTTTAATAGATCTGTTAAAATAAAATTTTAAAGGATGATTATGAAAATTATTAGGAGATAGATAAACAATTATATAAGATAATTATGAAAGATAATTTATATAGAATTATCAAATAAATTATCAAAGGATAATTTATAGAATAAAAGTTATCAATGGTTAATCACATGGATAATTGGGGGATAATTTATTAAAAATTATGAAGTGATAATAAATAAATAAATTATCAAATAATAATTTAGAAAACATATACTTTGACCTAAATTTTAATTCAAAAATTATCAATTACAGAGAATTATTTATCATATATGATATTTTATTTCTTCTAAAATAAAATAGTATTATTTGTTTCTAGGAATCCTTGAAGACATCATGCTTTTAATGTTTTGACAATAAGATTGTGAAGTGGGATATTTGCTGGTTTATTTCCATTTAATTTTACATAAGAGACCTCTGAGGTAGGAGGTTCCTTATCTTTTAGACACTTCTATACAAATGTTTCCATACTTAATTTATGTGTTGGATTGTTTAATATCATGACTGACTTGTGATCGCAAGCAAGTGCTTGTGTATCCCTTGACATGGTATGATTTGATTCCATGTTATTGATGTGATAGCTTGATTCCATGAAAAAGTTTGATTCACATGTTGATTTTTATGATGATGATATAAATATCATGATGTGTGCTATGGTTGTTATCATGCTATGACTTGTCATGTTTTCCTTTGGAAGTTAGTATGTCTATACTTGATAGGTGGTTGTTGATAGAGATAATTTTTCCACAGTTTTGAATGAATTACAATTGTTTTAACATTCCAAAATTATCAATTTGAAATTATATGGATCAATTTGGGATTTATAATGTGTTTTGAGCAAAATGGTGAAAAGTGCTTACTTTAGGATTTTTGAATGATTTTTACATCAAGGGTATTTTTGTCATTTTTGAAAACATATAATTCCAAACTGATAGATTCTTTTTTTTAATCCTTATTTAATTTACATAAACATTGTCTTCTGGAATAGGGGCTGATTAGATTATCTTGAAGCCTGAAAAATTCATTGAAGTTGGGGAATTTTATGGCTGCATAGCATGGACCCCACCACTGTAACGGAATACAATATCGACCTAAACACCTCTAATTGAGTCGATTACACCTATAACAGATTGGGGAAACATTGTCACGTTTATAAAACTAATTTTATGGAGTTTTTAAGTGGTAAAGGTTTCCATTGGAAGTTATAATTTTGGAGGAAGCTTCCTGAAACCTTCATCCAAAAAAGTAACCCTCAATAAAAAATTCATTACTCAAGAATGCACTGGCCAAATGAGCTACAATTTTGAGAGGAGGCGAGAAAGACAATGGGGAAGAAATCTCATGATGGGGACCATGCATGAATTATCCATTTAATAGACCTAAAATGTGTCAAATTTATGAGTACAAAAATCTTCCTATAAAAAGAGAGGAGCTCATACAACTCAAATAATTCCTTCCCATCCCCACACCATCTAGGGAACCAAGGAGATGAAGGAAAGGGCCATTTAAGAATTTTATTTCTTTTTTTAATTTAATTTTCTTTTATGTGTAACACATTATTTTATTATTAAAGTGTTTCTCATTTCTTCTTCCATCTTTATTTGTCTTGAAATTGTAATTATCTTCTTCTCTCTTCCCCCTTTCCATCGTGATCTCTTCTCACATTACAATGGAAAGTCACTAACCTAAGGCTTGACCATAGGGGAGGTTTTATGGTGTTATTTATTATTTTATTCCAATTAAAAATGTTTTAAATATATTTGTGGTGGATACGGGGGTAAGGCACAGGTGTAATGGTCTTCCACCACATCACTATTTCCAAATCCATTCATTTTATTTGATTAATCATTTCCCTCCCTTATCTTAGCAAAAAATGTCATATGCTGGAGTTGGGGTTTCTATAAGGGTTGAAACGGACTATGGTGGAGCCGAGTCTTGTATGAAAAACATTCTCAGCTAAGGTGTTACCTTATTTGACTATTGGAGGAGGTGTGGATTGGTGTGCCAGACACATTCTAAAATGACACACTCAATAAATCAACAGAAATTAATTAATTAATGAGGTTTAAATAAATTAATTATCAAATAGAATTTAAAAAAAAAATAAAATGATGAATGAACCCGTGTTATCCAACCCTAGGACCATGACCTTTTTTCCCAGATTTCATTATGTTTTCAGCTAAATTTGAATTCTTCATTTATTTATTTTAATTTCATGTCTTCCAAAACATTTAAAAAATTCATTTTCAATAAATATTAAAAAAACCAAAAAGATTTAGAATAAGTGAACTACAATTAAGTGGTTGAATTGACTGCAATGCTCCTCATGTGAGATGACCCTGATCAGCCACTATGCTGCATTAGGAATATAATTTTCTTTTTCCTTGCCCTAAAACAGGTGTGTGTCAGTACTTGTGGTATGATTACTCTTTGTGGGGTGCATTCATGATGTGTGTAAAAGATGACGATGTATCATGATAAACTTGTAACCTGTCATCTACTTGATGACTTGCGGATTCTGAGTAGATGACCGTCAATTGATGCCTTGTGGATTCTAAGTGTTATCTTATGACTTGTGGATTTTAGATAGGTTGTAGATACGTGATGACTTGTGGATACTGAGTATGAACCAATGCCTTTTGAATTCCATTCAGGTTGTATTCACTCAATGCCTCATGGATTCTGAGTGACTTTCCAATAGCCTTGTGGCTGGTTTTGGATACTTGTTGACATACAATTATATCCGGCATAGAGCCAATGATGGTACAACTAGGGGTTTGTGGAATCTTGGTTAGTGCACAACCACTCAGTTTTGTATTTTGTGTTATTATTCTAGCCACAAATTTATTTTATTATGGAATAAAGTTGTATACATAAGCACATTAGGTTGAGGACATACTAGTGGTGTCTTACTGAGTCTTGTACTCAAACCCTACTTGGGAATTTCAATGTTCTTGTAGATTTCATGAAGGATTTAGTGATGGACAAGAGGCCTATTATAGACAACTTACCAGTGGATCACAGAGCTAGTAGCAGGCGTGGATGGACTCTAGAGGACCACCATTTATCTTTTATTTATCTACTATGTATTACATTTGTTTTTCTTTCCACCTTGGGATCCATTTTATTGTATGACATGTATGCCATCTTTATTTTTCCTCATGTTTACCCTTATTATATATATATATATATATTTTAATGTTGTTTATTTTTGATTATTGATCTATGACATGATATTTAGGATATAGTCTCCCCACTGATGAATTCTGACCCTCACTGCTAGTCGGAAACCTCTTGCATACGGGGAGACGTGCATGCGATCATATGGAATTCTGAATCGGACCAAGTGATTCAGGTTGGGGTGTTAAAAGTAGTTTACCTTTATGCAATTTTTTAATGTTTTATGCATTTTATAATAGTGGGGAAATATATAAAATCATAAATAATAAAATGCATAAAGAAGCGACATGTGTTTTTCTATTAATGTTTGGTTATGAGAGAAATGATATAAATGAACAAGATTAATAGAAAGGTATTACATTCATTGATATAAAAACACTAAAACCCTAAAAGTAATATTAAGTCATTACCACCTTCCCTCATTCATGTTTGAACAAAATCGGGTGTTTGGGGTGATGGTCAGGCCATAGTTGAGGGTGCCTCTTACAGTGGGGGAGTTATTATTAGATTTGTGGGTTTAATTAACAAATGTGGTAGTAAGGATTCACCAAAGATAACATGATATCATTTTATAGTAAATAATTGAGTGAATCAAGTTATGATTTTAGAAGTTGGGAATTCACTCAATAGATTAAGGAACTATAAGTTAATGTGTTTGGCCAAACAAACACCTACCTTGAACCCTATGAGTAGTGGAATGAACATATATTATAGACTATGAGGGGAGGATTAAGGATCCTTTCCACTAGAATACTCAAGTGATAGATTATTCTGATTCTAGTACAGAGGTTTCCAAGAATTCGATAAAATAGTGGGAGATATTGTATGATTAAATTAATTTGTAATGTCTAATTCGGTAATAAATATAAAAGTACTAATTTTATAAAGTATTATTTTTGTAGAAAAATTGAAGTAATACCACAATACAAACTATGATAAATGTTGTAAAAATTAAATGTCCAAAGTAGCACAAAATTAAAAGTGTTGTATAGGTGATTCCACACATTACTACTATATCATAAATTCAAGGTGTTGGTGTCCCTATCTATTATGAAACCTTAGGAAGCGAGGGTGTAAAAATTATTAAAGGAGACTCATGTATATAGCATATGATAGTTATGTAAGAATAATTTCACCAATGTTTGATGTTTGTTGAAATTACAACATCGGTACATGGATGATATAACATTTAGTCTCATCTCCAAGATGTTTACAGGGATAAAGTGAAGAAAGATTTGAATTTTATGCTTACACTGGCTTTATGTAAACATGAAAGGCAGAATAAGATCATTCATGGCATCCCATTCTTATAAATTTTCACCCAATTAATCTAGTTTTATTTAAGGTTATAAATCATTAGTATGAAGTAAGTACTTAATTACCATTTAGGTAAGGTTGTCCAAGTAATAAGAATATTAACAAAAGAACCATCTTTAGTTATTATGGATAATATTTTGAAAGACAAGGTGAAAAGGACAATGAAATTTTACGTAAAAGGAAACTTTGTAATTTCCTTCTATGTATGGAGTTTGGTTATTAAATTAGTGGTTATTTTAATCACATAACATGAAATAAATTTTATAGAAGTTTTAAATGCAATGAACTGAATTAAAGTAATAAGAACCCACTTCTTCTTTAGTTTATATTAATCAATTAAAATGTATTGTTCTTGAAATTACATTTTGTATTAAATAAAATATGCTAATCACATATGTGTATCAAAATAAAATAACTAAGTATAGAAATATTACAATAAGTAACATGTATTCTCGAAGTGTCTAGGAAAGGGTAATTCCTAAGTCAATGGTGAGAAACACATAACTTCTAATTTCCATGTGAATTATTCTTGTCAAACATGTTTTTGAGTATAACCAAAACATTTATATCATGTAACCTTTTGAAATAATGATAAATTATTCCATGTTCAGGAATGAATTTTGTAGGATCCTTTGTTTTGGAACCGGACTAAAGTTTGAAGGTTTTTGAACTTATTCATTTACTAAACCAGTTGTTTTTAAATATGAGCTTCAAAACTTAATTCCGAGAGTTTGATCACACCTAAGTGATGTTTTTGAGCTTGGGGGAAGGCAAAAAAAGTTTCCTGAGTGTCTCAAGAAGTTTCGAGAGTTAGAGAACTAAAAAAATCATGTTTTTGAAGATAGTAGAGGGCCCACGGTTTGCGCACGGTCTGCTAAACCATGAGGCCCATTACAGGTAACTGTGCGAACCCTTTTTAAAAGGGGCAGTGGATTTGAACACAAGATTCACATGGTTTCTTAAACCGTGTTTCTATCCTATTTATTGTGTGTCTTGAAGGCAGTGGGGTAACACATGGTTGGAACACGATTTTCCAAAATATATGTCTTAACCGTGCATGACACCCTGTTTTGGGATTTTAATTATTTTGAAAATTTAATTAAAATTAAAACCTAAAACTAAAATACCGAAAAATCCATTTTCTCTCTTAGATTGCGAAACACCAGGGGGTGTACCCCTTTTACTCATGCTCAGACCCACTTTCATCTCCTCCTTCGATTGCTATTTCCGTACGATCTCTTCATGATTCTTTCTCGAATCATCAAGGTACGGTCTTATTCCCCAATTTCCTTTATTTTCTTGGCCAAATTTGACCACTTATTCAGATCAAAAATCTCGTCCAAACCTTAGATATTTAGGGGCAATCCAATTTTCGGTTTTCTCTTATTCTAGGTACGTAAAAATGTTCTCTCAGGTGTTGTTCTTGCATGTTCTGGAAACAACCACCCAAGGTGAGGTGGTTTGGGTGGTTTCGGGCTACCGAAAACATTTCAGGGCGAGGTTTATACCTTCTTCCTTGTTTCTAACCTCTTGAATGAAGATCTTTATGTTTACTTGACTTCCTTTTTATTAAATAGGAATGGAGTTTAGTTGTTCTGGGTGGTTTTACTTCATTTTGGTTTGTCGTCGAATTACACGACTTGGTTCCACCTTGAGGTAGGTTCCCATTCCAAGTCCTCAAACTTTATAAATGCTTTAATTAAGTTACTTACTGCACATTTGTCATAAATTAATTCATGAAATGAAGTATTATGTCCAATGCTTATGAAATGTGAATTTTTTCATGTTCATTATTTGAATGCAAAATGTATTAAATGATTTTTTGATAAAAAATATCATGTTTTTATAATAAAACCCCTCCAACAGTGGTGCACTACCTTCAAGCTAAAAATAAGTAGTAATACCTTTTTTTTCTTGACGTGTCATGTTTATAATACTTATGCTTGATGTTATGTTGAGATACAATATGCTTAGCACATGGCCCTAATGACATTAGAAACACTGATTTTCCCTTTCTAGAATGATTAAAGGATCGAAGAACTATTTAATTGTTTGGTCTAGTTTTGGGTTGGAATTACCCATGAAGGTAATTTCCCTTTGTATGAAAACATGGATCCCTTTAAATGTAATTGAAATTTTATGGTAAATGAAATGAGTTGAGTTAAATGAATGGTTAATTATTAATTATTTACCCTTAAAACAAGTTACCAAATTGTTTTCAAATGTTTTGAATTAATACTAATAAAACCTTGGGTGACATGTGGGTTCCCAAGTTGGAATTCCATGATGAAATCAATGGGTTTTTATGTTCATAATTTAGGATATACATAGATTCCCATGTAGGAGTTCCATGGACGGACCCGGGTTCATGAGATAAGGATTGGTTCCACACCCGTGGAAACCCTTACCATTTTAAGGGAAGGTAGGAGTGTGGACCTTTCCTATTTAAAACACCTAAATGGTTTTTACTAAATGGTTGAAATTATACTTGACCTATCCAAAGTAATGGAAGAAAAGGATTGAACCAATAAATAAATGGTTGCAATTATACTTGACCTTTCCAAACTAATGGAAGGAAAGGATTGAACCAATAAATAATGGTTTCAACTCTATTTGACCTATCCAAACTAATGGAAGGAAAAAATTGAACCCGATGAATCATTACCTGAATTATTTACCAAATAGGAATGGACTGACTTGAGACCACCTTGGATTCTAAGAGGAGAATACCTTGGGTATATGGAACCCCATTCCGATTCAAGGATATTGTTTTCTTAGTTTGATACCCACCTAGAATCCGATTATTGTCTATTACTTGGATTCTCGGTATACTACCATTGGGTCCATTCTTCTTACATGATACCTTCAATACACTCCTTGGATCCAACATTGACTAGTAGGTGCCATGGTTAAATCCCATCAGGCCATATCTTTTCTTAGATACATTTTACCTTGGTCGATCACCTTGGACTCAGTAGGAAAATTATTGTGGAATGACTTGTATTACGCTCCTTGGATTACACTCTTAGCCCTTAGCTAGACTCAGATACTACTAAGTTAGCTTCCGGTGAGTTTATGTTACCTCAGTTTTTACCCTATAATACTCTCACTGGATATATTTTCTAAGATTCCTTGTTACGTCTTGGAACCTTCACTACTTATTCTATCACAGGATGCCTTGGATACACTCCTTGGGTCCAGCATTGACAATTAGGTTCGATGGTTAATGCCCATCGGGACCGGTCATTACTTAGACCCGTTTTAACTTGGAGGAAACTCCTTGGACTTGGTAGGATTATTACTCACCTGTGACTTATAAATAAAATGGTAAAATGCAATTGATAAACTGGTTACATGTTCAGATACCAACCGAGGGATGAAGCATGTACTTGGGTATTTAGTAACATTGTACTGCTTACTTTATTTATGCATGATTGCACCCTATTTATTTATATTATACTGTCGGGTTTGGGTTAGACACTGGTAGTTCCATCCTACTGAGATTTATATCTCACACCCTACTTGGGCCTCCATTTCACTGGGGTACCCAAGTAGACCTTTCTTGTTTTTAGGGCCGTGGAACTTGTTTTTTGCAATTTTCTTGTACCTTGAGTATGAGTAAAGGGCCGAGATGGAGCTCAGGATGCTCATGGAGATCGCCTTTGGGTTTTTATTATTTTCATTACCTGATTCCAACATTGTATTGTATTAAAAGGCATGTTTTAATGTTTAATTCTTTCTACAATATATCAACACCATGTCTTGCACTCATCTGTTGTATAAAATGGCATTGGCTGCTTTTGTTCATTAATATGAAATCTGTCTCCCGCTGCATTGTCAATTATGTGTTACCGCTACCACTATTGATTATTATTTACTATGTTATACCACTGTGAAACTCTAATAATAGGGTATAGTCTCCCCACTGAGTATCCTTACACCCTTACTGCTAGTAGGCAGCCTCTGGCATACGGGGAGGCACGCGTGAGGTCATGTGGTGACCGATTTGGCCACCGTCTTAGTGGTGAGCCAGGTAAGGACGTTTCAAAGTTGTATCAAAGCTGGTTTTTCCATTTGGCTTACTATTTTGGGTTGGTTGACAGGAGACTAGGAAATTGTCGGTTCTTGGAAAATAGCCATGCTTGGGACTGATCACCCCATGGATGGGGAATAACCAAGTGACAAGGTCTGGGATTTCTATTTATGCTATTTGTTGTTATAATTGATATTATTTCACGTAGTGTGATTGGTTTACATTACACTAATTATGATTTATGGAATTATGAACATTACCCTTGTCCTGTTATGCCAGGGATGAATCACACATTCATCATATTAGGCACTTAGAAATTCACATGCCAGGCATATATGCCAAGCCATGTAGTTTTATTAGTAGGTTGTATGCTAGTATAATTTTTTGCCTTATAAATATTCCATTATTAGGTTTATACATGTTTAGGTAATACACTAGCATGCCTTCTATGCTTACTCCTTATTATAGAATGCTCCTGTGATTGAATTTCCATGCTTCTTTGATTTCATCATGTTGCTATGTGTTAGCTGATTGTAGTGACATGCTAACTTACCTTGATATATGTAAATGGTTTCATGGTCTATGTTATTGGTTGTGATTACCAAAAGATCTAGTTTTTAGTTTTAAGGTGTATGGGAACCTTATAATTTGGAAAAGTTAAGCCGTGTAATTAAACAATTGTAAACAAACTGCTAAATTCAATGTCTAAAGTAAGTTGGTTTTGACAAAAGGGAGCTAAATTCCAAAATGCAAAGTGTATGGGAACTTTTTAGGTTGGTATATGGACACCCATATAAATTTTACCATTATGTTTTATTGTGTTAAATTCTGAATTTACATTGGTACCGATTAATTGGAGCCAATTTCTAGTCCATGGAGTGTATGGATGCTTCATGAATTGGGAAATGACAACCCATAATAAACATGAGGACATGATGCTTTGTGAAATTATTATAAATGTAAAAGTGGTTTGAACTTTATTTGAAATCAAATGGTTAGCTTTAAAAATGAAACTGGACCCAATTAGGTCTGTTGGGGACTGTTTTTATGGGATGAACCATTTGGGTGTTTAAAATTTTAATAATTATGCATTTACTATTATGTTACTTTATAGAGAACCCATGTTGGTTAAAATGAGACCCTTGTAGGTTTCCTTATTTTTTTAAAAAGTATTTTTTTATATTTTTCCTGAAAATAACTGGATTTCAACTAATGTAACTTTTTTAAATGGGAGTTTTATAAAACTTTTATGTTTTTACCTTAGGGAGTTGGTTAAAATCAATTGCCTTGTGATTTGTTTTCAAAATGGTACCTTGGTGTTTTGATAAAAATTGTTGATGATTAAAATGATAAATGTGATTAAATATAAGAGGCTTAGTTATGGAACCTATAGTGGTGTCCACTATTTGAAACCCTCATGTAAGGGTAGTTCAGACTTCTCTTGAGTTGTATTGTAATGGAAGTGTGAGCACTTTCCATAGGCGTTCTATTCCATATCAATGGTGTTATGATCAGATTTTGAGCCTAGTCAATTATGTTTGATGTGAACCGACATCAGGGTTGAAACCTTTTTTTCTCAAGGGCCTAACCTGTGGTAGGTAGTGACCTTAGAATTTGAATGCCTTGGTAGTGCAGTGACTTTTCTCACTCTTGGTGCCTTTTGGGTGCTGTTTTCCCAAGTAGGACTTTTAGTTTTAAAGTGACACCCATTTTCGAACAGGTGTTCATTTTGTTATTGAACATTATATGATTTTGAGCATTGAGTAATGCTCATTTTCAGCCAGTTAGATGTTCCTTAAGCATGGTCGGCTTCTTCGTAGGTCATCTGACCCCTCCTTCTTAGTGATGGATGACTTGGTATGGCGTCGTCCAGGAAAATGGTCGTATGAGGCAATATGACTCCGAAATAAATCTTCTTGTACTGTTGAGTATGATATCAGATCATCTTCAAGTAGAGTGACATTAGCATTAAAGAATCATTTCATTCCAATACTTGGGATGGTTTTCGAAAAACTCGGTTGTTTTGACACACCGATCTCATTGTTATAATCTATCACACTTTTGAGCGGTTAGTTTTCTTCCCCTTTGACTAGGACACCCCTAAGGTGTGTAGTTCCCTATTGATATGGTTAAAGTGACCTTCCAAGTAGAAGGAACACCTAAGGGGACCATTGGGAAATGGTCATGTTGCTTGAATTCCCTTGAGGCTTGAAAGTCTTAAATCTTGTCGGTGCTTTCTTGGCAGCACGACTTTGATCTGGTTTGACTGTTTTACCTTTCAGTTTCTGGGTGTGTTTGACTAGAAGCCCTGTCTTAAATCCTCTTAGGGTACTCTTATTAAGAGAAGAGCATGTCCCATGTCTTAAAATCATCCTCGATACACTAAGAGAGAGTCGGTCTTATGCTGCGCAAAATCAACAAAATATGTTGAGCATGTTAGATGATCTTTGTCGGTGTTACATGATAATGTGTGGTTCTCCTCGAGGCTTGGTATGTCTTGAGTGATTCTTGGGTTCCCATGTAAGAACTTATTTTTTAGATTCATGAACCCCAACAATTTATTTTGAATTTCTCTGGTTGCCTAAGCCGGACTTATACGAGATATGTCGACCAACTAGATCAACTCATTATATCTTCTTTTAGTTCAATGTTTATGGTTGTAAGGATCCATTTTAAAGCATGTTTCCAAGTGAAGGAAAGCATGGTCTCAAGGTCAGCAGTGTCTTCTAAGAAATATTGCTTGACCAGTTTTGTTAGGTCGATCCAAATTTGACCATTTCCTTTTTAATGAAATCATTACATGAGTGTCATAAGAACACTTAGAGTTGTGCTTTGTATGAAATTACGATGGTGGAGGTACCATGGCTTGGTTTACACCTTTATTTAGTTAAGACATTTTTTGGAAAGCACCATCAGTAGAGTGTTAATGAAAGTTTGACGTGATCGTGTCTCTATCTAAATAGGATCAAGTAAGCTCTGTTTCTGTGTTTATGTTGAACTTTGAGCATTGGATCGAGTTGTAAAGACTGAAGTGCAGAGTGCGTTGGAAATGATTAAAGTGATTTGGGAATTAGTAACACTAGGAGACCTTTTGAATGAAACTTAATGACCCTGGTAGGTAGGGTTATGTTTAAATTTTTCTCAAAGGATTCTTTGGGATGAGAAGTTTTTAAGGTGGGTAGATTGTAAAATACTGTGTTTTTGAACCAGACTAAAGTACCAATGTTTTTGAACTTTTTATGTTACTAAACGAGTCATTTTTAAATCCATGATTCAGAACTTAATTCAGAGAGTTGGATCACTCCTATATGATGTTTTTGGGTATGGGTGAAGGATATATATGTTTCCTGAGTGGATAGAGTAGTTTGGGGAGTTTCATAAACAAAAAAACATCATATTTTTGAGGATAGGAGAGGGAACATGGTTTGCGCATGGTCTGCTAAACCGTACAGCCCATTGCAGGTAATCGCATGACCGCTTTTTTAAAGGGGGGTTAGCTTTGCGAACGGGCTATGCACAGTTTCCTAAACCATGTTCCTAGCCCATTCAGGTTGTGTCTTGAGGTAGTGGGGTACCACACAGTTGGTGCACAATTACCAAAATGCACGACTTAACTGTGTGTGACACCCTGTTTTGGGATTTTAATTATTTTGAAAATTTAATTAAAATTAAAAACTAAAACTAAAATACCCCAAAATCCCATATCTACCTCAGATCACGACACACTAGGGGGTGCTCCACTGTGCCTCATACTCAGAACCCATTTTGGATCCTCCTTCGACCGTCATTTCTGTCTAATTTCTTCACGATTCTTCCTCTAATCTTCAAGGTATAGTCTTCTACCCCAGTTTCCTTCATTTTCTTGACTGATTTTGGCCTCTTCTTTGACCCAAAAGTTTCGTCCAAACCCTAGGGATTTAAAGGTAATTCTTTTTTCAATTTTCCCTTATCATAGGTACGTGAAAATGGTCTCTCAGGTGTTGTTCTTGTGTGTTTCGGAAACCACCACCAAAGGCGAGGCGTTTTGGGTGGTTTCGGGCCCCCAACAATGTTTTGGGGTAAGTTTTATACCTTCTTACTTGCTTTAGACCTCTTGAATGAAGATATTTATGTGTCCTTGGCTCCCTTTTATTAAATCGGTAGGGTGTTGAGTTGTTCTGGGTGGTTTCACTTCATTTTAGTTCATCGTCGAAGTACACAGCTTGGTTCTACCTTGCAGTAGGGTCCCTTTCCAAGTCCTCAAACATTATAAATGCTTTAATTAAGTTACTTACTTCAGTTTTGTCATATATTAATTCATGCAATGAAGTATTATGTCCAATTCCTAGGAAATGTGAATTTTAGCATGTTCATGATTTGAATATAAAATGTATTAAATTATTTGTTGATAAACATTATAATGTTTTTATAATAAAACCCCTCTAATGGTGGTGTTCTACCTTCAAGCTAAAAATTAGTAATTAGACCTTGATTTCTCAACTTGTCATGTTTATAATCATTATGCTTGATGTTATGTTAGGATAAGACATTATTAGCACATGGACCTAATGACATTAGAAACACTGAGTTTCCCTTTTTAAAATGATTAATGGACTGAAGCATCATCTAATTGTTTGGTCCAGTTTTGGAATGGAATTGCCCATGAAGGTAATTTCCCATTGTATGGATACGTGGAGCCCTTTACATGTAATTGAAATGTTTTGGTAAATGGAATGAGTTGAGTTAAACGAATTGTTAATGATTAATGATATACCCTAAAAACTAGTTACCAAATTGTCTTCAAATGTTTTGAATACTAATAAAACCTTGGGTGAAATGGGGGCTCCCAAGTAGGAATTCCATGATGGACTCAATGGGTTTTTATGCTCATACCTTGGGAGATACATGTATTCCCATATAGAAATTCCATGGATAGACCTAGGTTCATGAGACAAAGATTTGTTTCACATTCATGGAAACCCTTACCATGTTAAGGTAAGGTAGCAGTTAGGACCATGCACTTTTAAAATGCCTTAATGATTTTTACTAAATGGTTGAAATACTACTTGAACTTTCCAAACTAATGGATGTCAAGGATTGAACCAATAAATAAGTGGTCTCAATTATACTTGACCCTTCCACACTAATGGAAGGCAAGGCTTGAACCAATAACTAATGGTTTCAACTCTACTTGACCTATCCACACAAATGGAAGGTGATACATGAACCAGATGAATCATTACATGACTTTTTTATCAAATAGGAATGGACTGACTCGAGCTCGCCTGGGATTCTGAGAGGATAATACCTTGGGTCTCAGGAACCCCATTCCGATTCAAGGATACAGTTTTCTTAGGTTTATACCCACCTAGAATCTAGTTCTTTTCTATTCCTTGGATGCCTGGTATACTACCATTGGGTCCCTTCTTCTTAGAGGATACCTCAGATACACTCCTTAGATCCAGCATTGACTAGTAGGTTCCATGGTTAAATCCCATCAGGCCTTGTCTTTTCTTAGCCCCGTTTTCCTTGGTCGATCACCTTGGACTCAATAGGTGACTTATTGTGAAATTCCATAGATTATGCTCCTTGGATTACACTCTTACCCCTTAGCTAGACTCAAATACTACTGATTTAGCTTCCTGTGAGTTTACATTACCTTGGTTTTTACCATGGAAATCTCTCACTGGGTATCATTTCCAGGTTTCCTTATTACGTCTTGGAACCTTCACTACTTATACTATCACATGATTCCATGGATACACTCCTTGGGTCCAATATTGACAAGTAGGATCTATGGTTAAATCCCATCGGGCTCGGTCATTGCTTAGCCCCATTTTACATTGGAGTAAACTCTTTGGACTCAGTAGGCGACTTACTCACCTGTGACTTATAAATAAAAGGTCAAAACTTAATTAATGAACTGGTTACATTATTAAACACTATCCAAGGGATGAATCAGGTACATGGGTATTTAGTGACATTGTACTGATTACATTATTTATGCATGCTTTCACCCTATTTAATTTATATTATACTGTCGAGTTTGGGTTAGACACCAGTGGTGCTGGTCTAATAAGATTTATATCTCACACCCTACTTGAGCCGCTATTTCACTGGGGTACCCGAGTAGACCTTACTTGCTCGTTGGGCCTTAGACCTTGTTTTTTGCTATTTTCTTATACCAAAAGTAGGATCAAAGGAATGACCTAGAGCTATGGATGCTCGTGGAGATCACCTTTGGGCATATGTTATTTTATTTTCTTAAGTCATACATTGTATTGTATTGAAATTCATGTTGCATAGTTTACTGCTTTCCATAATATATCAATACCATGTCAGGCACTCATCTATTGTATCGAATGGTGTTGGACACTTTTGTTCATTAATATGAAACACACCTTCTGCATCTTTGTCAATTATATGTTACCTATTCCTCTGTTGACTGTTATTTACTCTGTTATACAATTGCGCAACTCTGATAAGAGGGTATAGTCTCTTCACTGACAATACTTACACCCTATCTACCAGTCAATAGCCTCTTCCATACATGGAGGTGCGCTTGAGGTCATATGGAAACCAGTCTAGCCACCATCTTAGTGGTAGGCCAAGTTGGGATGTTTCAAATGTTGTTTGTAGTGTAACATAATTATAAAATAGAGCCCAAAACTCTCAAATACATTCGATGGATACCTCCGATAGGCACGTGGCTCAAGGTAAATGTAGATGGGGCTGCTGCTGGCACGCCAGGGCCATCTGGATGTGGCAGATTCTTCCGCACACATCGTGGTTTTGTGAAGGGTTGCTTTTACTGTTACACTGATATAGGGGTGGCCTATGAAGCTTAGCTATGGGCTATTATACATGCGGTCAATTTTGCTGTTCAATTCAAATGGAGTTTGTTATGGATTGAATCAGATTCTCAAACTGCAGTGCAGGCCTTGAAAACAAGAACACGAGATGTGCCATGGATAATTCTACCTCACTGGATTGCGTGTCTCAACAAGGTTACCGAGCTCAATATGATAATCTCACATGCTTATAGGGAAGCCAATCAAGTTGCCGATGCTTTGGCAAAGAAAGAAATAATGGAGAAGAATATGATGTGGTCCTTCACGGCACCAGAATACTGTGCTCCACTGGTGGAGACAGACATGCGTGGTGTAATATACTCTCGCCTTTTTAATAATTCCTTGTACGCCTGACTCTATTATCTTTTTCTTAATAAATTTTTTAGGGACGGATCTGACCGGACCCTGGACTTTTTGGTAATTATAAAATAGTTCAGAAATACTTGAATCATATGCAATAATTGATGAATATAAAATGTTATATTTTTACCCAATTGTGGAAAGTTAATTCTTTGTCAAGTATAACTAAAAGCACGTCATGGATATTCCCAGTTTGGTATTTAGGCTCGGTACAGCTAAACACCTTTTTTATTATCGATGTATTTACTTTGGACAAATAATACTTTAGAAATAAATTTATGTCACAAATATTTTGGAATTAGTTCAACAAGTGAGCATGAACTGTTCCAAGGGAAACATAGTGGTAATATACTTTATAGGATTCATTTAAGTTATTAAGGAATATGAAAGTGATGGATAAGAATGGTCAAAATATATGAGTTGTTTCAGATCGGAATGCCTAAGAGTATATTGACCAAGAATCCATGAATCATTATAATGTCACATGGAGTAATCCCTAAACACACAATACCTTATCTACATCATGAAATTGATGATAATAAAGAAAATCGATGACCAGTCTTACATTTTATCATTGATCATGACAATATAGTGTGGAGTAATTTCTAAACAAACATTACCTTATCTTCATCTCAAAATTAATGCTAAAAAAGAGGATCGATGACATGTCTTACATGTTAATATTGATCAACAAAATGTCGCATGGAAAAATTCCTAAACGCACATTCTATACATCAATGTTATGATGTAAGTAGTATCAATGTTACAACTTGATGTAACTTCCATCATATTTCAAGACATGCTTTTCAAATAACGGCGACATCCCATAATTGACATGCCAACTAAAAATGAAAAATAGAAATCATATGAGTCTTAGTATGATAGAAATACATTATGTCATAGGAAATCTGTTAAATATTCAAATAATTTGTTAGGATATAAACAACCATGAATCAAGTTATACACATTTTACGTCTAAGGTAATTATCCCAATCTTTTCTTAGAATATTACATAAATCCCAAAGATAGAAAAGTGGTACTCAAGTGATAGTATACACTTCTATATATGGGTATTAATATCTATTAGAGAGAGTGGGAGAAATGTTTAATTTAGTTTAGTCATTGATAAAGATTCATAAATTATTGTCATAATAAAAAGTTTCACAAGTACATGTGGAAGAGGAGTGTTCCAGAGACACATACTGCGTAGGAAGGTTTAAAACCACGGTGATGGTTTTTAGTTCACTACGGGATGTGATACATTATTAATTGAGAACAATAATCCCTACATGTTAGAAGTATATGGAGAATAAATAAGATTGATAAGAACAATTACAATTCAATAATGGATTTCATGTATCAAATTACAAAGGGGATTCTAAATTGGATACTACGAAGGGTATTCAAGTTAGTTGATACATGGATAGTACAAGAGAAGTACCAATAAGGATCAATTTGTAATACCAAGTAAGTATGCCTAAATCAATTTGAATTTTACTTGTCATAGATAAATTCTAGGATCATGTTATTTGTCATTTTATTTCATGATAATCATTCATGGAATGTTTATATACAATGAAACAAGAAAGGGATGTTTACACCAATGGATGCCAATAGGGGTTGCAAGTTATTGAAATATAGTTTTGGATTAAAGTAAGTAACAAGATATTAGAACATTAATTTGGTATAAATCACTACCATGTGTCTACTAGAGGTCAGTGGGAGGACCAATGTTTTCCATGTGAAATATGCTCAACAAAATATGGAAAATAGATATTGATCTTACAGTCAATTAAGACCAAGATAAAAGTTATTCTCTAGTGGTTGAATTAAAGTAGAAACTAAAGATCTAGGGAACTAGTTCAATTGATCTGAATATAATGGTGGTTGAACCTAGTCAATCATACAAAGAGTGACATGGTATTGTAAAATACAATTTGGAATAATTCAAGAGAAGAATTGTTACTAATGTCACATGGCATAATCTATCCAGGTTTACATATTCGGTACATGGGAGTAGATTCACGTGGAGAGTTCAAATACTTACGCTTTTGCAATGGATCAATTACATATAACATGATATGAACATAAATTGATATTCCCAAGATACACTTCATATTAGGAAGATATTGATTATACCCAGGATCACTATAAGTGATGTAGTAAGGATTATAATATTGTACTCCGGTAATTACAAATGATATGTACTTGGTATATTGAGAAGAAGGATACTAGTTATTGGGGGACACAAACTAGTCTTCATTAGATCAATTTGAAAAAGTATCATAGTTAGGCTAAGGCGATGAGTGATTCAAGCTCATAAATTATAGTGTTAGTATTATCTAAAAATACCGAGTAGGTTGTATCTTCTAAGGAAACTTAGAAGTAGTTATTAAATGAAATGATTTGTTCCAGTTCTTGGAATATCACCCTATAAGTAAAGTATTATCATAATGTAAATTATGATATTCCTACTATCCATGGAATCAAGTTATGGAAGTAGAAAATGGTATATACTCAGGGATAACATATCTTGAGAAGTTTTTTTCATGGATATTAGGTCACATATAAATGAAAAACCACATGGAAGAAACATGGAAGACCTAGAAGCTAAAGCCGTTACGCTGCAGGAACATGATCTTCATCATGTAAGTAAATAACAAGTACAGTTAGAAATTTGGATCTATTTCAAGTGGGAGTGTTGAAATAATGGGTTCCCTAGACCAAACTATATAGTAATTTTGAATACCAAATCATGTATACAGTTTTTTTACATGATGATAACTTAAAATTATTGTTTAGACTTTTCTGTGTCCACTATAGTTTTCAATAATTCATTAACATCATGAAGTTTTCACATAGTGAAATGAGTAACCTTACCTTGTTATACATGGTAATTTATATGATGATTCATGTAGATCATTCATTATCCTTTTAGGGATATGAATTAAAGACTGTGGTAAAGACATTAAACTGAATACCAACTAAAGGTGAAAAAGGAAATCCCTTAGAGTTATGGATTGAAAAGAAACCCATTTTATAGAATACATGTGTATGGGATTGTGAGGAATTTGTTAAGGCCTTCTTAGGAAACGAACTACCACCCTGAGGCATGAAGTGTATCTTTATAGGATATCCAATAGAAATAAAGGCGTAATACCTATATAAAACCTAAAAAAAAGAAAGTGACTATCACTAGACAAGCTGTATTTCTTGTAAGGGGGAACATCCTCAAAAGGGATAGTGGAAGCAAGGTTGTATTAGATGGAGTTGATGCTCACGATACAGAAGAGTTGGTATAAGAACAGATTCCATAGTCCCCCATGGAAAAAGTAGTTACTGAAACACAAGTACTACACCAGAGTGTAAGAGAGGTAAGAGAACCAAAGAGATATGATTTTCTAGTCACTGAATATGGTGACTCATTTTGGTTGAAAATGATGAACCTATATCCTATAAGGAGGAAGTAGACAACTCATAAGCTACGAGATCGAAAGAATCCATGAATTTTGAAATGGATTCCATGTATTAGAACTACGTATGGGGTTTAGTTGATTCCCCAGTTGATGTAAATCCCTATGGGTGAAAATGGGTATTCAAGAGGAAAATAGGCATAAAAGGTAAAGTAAATACCTATAAATAAAGGATAGTAGCTAAAGGAATAAAAAACATCGAGGATTATACTATAATGATACCTTTTTTTTTCCAATTTCCATGTTTAAATCCATTAGAATTCGTCTTTCTATAGCATCATTCCATGACTATGAGATTTGGAAGATGGATGTCAAAACTTCATTCCTTAATGGGATATTAAATAATATTTCTATAACCATTAGGGTTTGTGACTCAAAGTGATGCCAAGAAGATATTCAAGTTTCATAGATCCATTTATGGATTAAAGCAAGCACCTAGGTCATAGATCATTCAATTTGATAAATCTATAAAAGAATTCGGTTTCATTAATAAAAAATAAGATGTGTGTGTTTGTAAGAGGTTTAATGGGAATATGATCATTATTCAAGTACCATATGTTAATGAAATAATAATTATTGGAAACAACATACCAGTCTTACAATCTATTAAGGATTGGTTAAAGAAGTGCCTCTCCATAAAGGACTGAGTTGAAGCGGCCTATATTCTAGGGATCAAGGTCATTCGTGATAAATCCATGAGTCTGCTTGGACTAATTCAATGTACATATATTGAACAAATAATTATGATATTTGGTATAGAACAATCTAATACGGGATTGGTTCTAGTGTCGCATGGTTTACATATTTATAAGAAAATGTTTCTTCAGACACAACAAAAGAAAGTGAGAATGAGAAAGGCCCCATACGCTTCAGTGATATGATCAATCATGTATTCCAAGTCATGTACTAGGTATCATGTTGGCTATGCACTAAGCATGGTGGGTAGATATTATGAAGATCTAGGATAAAAACACTAGAATGCTATTAAGACTATCCTCAAGTATCTGAGATGAACTAAGGATATGTTCCTAGTGTATGGAGGAGACAAGGAGCTGGTAATCATAGGTTATACTATTTCTAGTTTTTAGAAATATTAGAATAATCTGAAATCGCAATCATGATTTGTTTTCTGTTCTAACAGAGGAGTTGTGAACTGGAAGAGTTCAAATCAACCAGTTGTTTCTGATTCTAAAATAGATTCCAAGTATATAATGACTTCTAATGTATTCAAATAATCCATTTAGATTTGTAAAATTTCCAAGAGATTTATGTGGTAACTAGAAGTAAATGCCCTATCACATTGTATTATCACAACACAGTAGCGATGGTTCTTGCAAAAGAGACAAGGTCACACCAATGGGAAAAGCACATACTCTGTTAGTATCATCATTTGAGGGATTTTAATCAAATGGGAAAAGTTGAAATGATCAGAGTCCCCATGAAAGAGAATTTTGAGGATCCATTTACTATATTCCCATATTAGCATAAGCATGATTATCATGTGAGAGATATCATACTAAATATTGTTAGCAGTTGTTTATAGTGAAATCAGGAGTCTGTTGGAGTTGGTCTTCTAGAACCAACTTTTCTTTACATTATTATAAATATGTATTCATTGTTTTGAATATTATAAAACTACTTATCACATCATGATTATTCTTCTATGTGAAATAGTATTTAATAATGTCCTAAGAGTATCTGGCACACTAAAAGGTCATAAAAAATCCTAGCTATGATGAGAACATGAAAGTTCTATGACCCTATTCATGAATATATATTCTATAGCTGAATGATATCCTTTTAGAGACACAAATGATATAGGATATCAGGGAGGGGGGGGGGGGACTAATTGGACTTTTGGATCCTTTTCATGGAGTACGCCCCTTGGTAATATCTAGTAGGATATTATGAGAATGGGACCCGCTAGTAGGAAATCCACATTTATACATGTCATTGGATATTCCTATCTGCGAATGAGTGTATTGGTACTTATACTTTAAAATTATTATTAATGAATATCATGAGTTGTATTGTTTGATTTAATGATGAAAACTACGGCGATAGATGTTCGCGATGAGGTAGGATATGTCGGGTGAATCACAAGTAATACTTCATTAATGAATAATACGCGAAAGGATTTATCATATCTATTCATTAATGGAAGTTAATATCATAAGACCATTGATGGAAATGATATAACTTACATAAATCCATGGCCATTGTGTTTTATAGGAAAGTTCTATTTTTGAAAATTCAAAGAGAGAGACATCAAGCATATTGGTTGACGGAACTGGAATGCAATCATCTCAAGTAGAAATTTTGTGATAAAGGTATTATATCAAATTGTAAGCATCAAAATGTGGTTAAATTTCATTTTAGAATCAAATTATTTCTCTATGGGTGCATTGGAGTGTTGTTAGCCGTTAACCTTGGACTTTAGGATGGTTCACCTAATGTCATTGAGAAAGAGGCCTAGAGGGTCACACACTAAGTGTATCCAAAATCTCAGTTAAATTATATATTATTATTTATTATTTTATACGTTGAATAAATATTACTCCCTCACATGGATTAATAATTATTCATGTATTTATGATCGCAATCATTCTATCAGTAGTTATTCAAGACAATACATTTTGAGTGGAAAATTTAATAAATTTGTATTTTCTATTTGGTGAATATAATATTTATTTATTTATTGGCGAATAGTGCAGTGATATTTTTTTAATTAATAAGTATACATTATTCAAGGATTGATTAATATTGTGAAGTAATGTTGGATCGATTTTAATCATCTATTGAGAAATAATAAATATTGAATATTATTTAATTAAATAACATTTAATTATAATTCTCATGTTAAGCGCATATCAATAAATAATAATAATAATATTATTATATTACATGAGTTTTTCTAAGATTATATAAAATAATCCGGGGGCACATGTTTAGTTATTTTATTTTAACCCTAGCAATATAACACCCAGTTATGTTATTTTATCAAAGTGAGCCAATTCATTTTATTGGTTGTGAACAACAATCTTGGAGAATCCTCTCAAGTCTAGGGAGATCCCATATAAAATAACTCTCCCAAGAATTGAAAGAATTCCTACTCTATAAGATCATGGAGAATGACTTGGAATCAATTCTCGAGGTGATCAAAGGCAGATGATGCAAGCGTAAGGATCATCTCTTCTAGCACCCATACACTCCTTCAGTGATGTATAGGGATTTGTGGAACACGTTTGGATAACCACTAAATGATATATACTCTTGGTTTCTACAATGCAATGATGTTTAACCATAGATCTATTTCCAGATTCATCAATGAAGAAAAAGTTCCTTAGAGGTACTTATTTATCTAATTACACTAATTATAAATAATATGTGTTGATCTTCTATCTCGTGGTCTAGGATTTCTATCCCTTGTCCATTTATTTGATTCAATTCCATTGATCACAACATTTATTATCACGTAGTATAACGACACAAGATTGATGTACATGGACATTACATTTTTAGGACTTCCTAATACATGACACAAATAGACGCCCAAAGACCATATTAGTTTAGTGTTTTGGGAAACTAAGAAACATCATCTTTTAACATGGTGAAAGATCTTCAACATCTCTCATAAACATCTTCCCATTTTAATTTCCTAACTAAAACTATTATTTATATTCTTGGGAAAGGGAAAAATAAAAAGGGTGAGCTAAAATTATCAGTAAGGGTAAACATGGAGAAAATAAAACAAAACATAAAATTTATTAACATAAAAACATGAACAAAAAATTTAAACATCATAATTTTGAGTCATGAAATAAATCTTAGTAGTTCATAAGTAATAAATATAAAGAAACATTAACCATGATAGAATAGAATTGGAATAAAACATGTAATTATAGAAAACTAATAAGCACATAATATTATTTCCATAGTAGTCAATGTATTACTGCCAAGACCATCATACTGGACAAAGTCCATTACTGAACCAGGTTTATTTACCATTCCATCAATGTTTTACTAAACCAAATTTACTTACCATTCTATCCATATCTGTCCCATGAGATATAAATAATTACCCAATGAATTGGATAGAGATATAGATCCATACCATCTCATAATTAAATCATTCATACATGTTCCAAAATAACATAAATAATTCATTATAGAAAACCCAAGAAATAAAATGGGTTTCTTAAACATAATTCCATCATAACATAATCTATACTAGATGAATGGATATAATAACTCCATCATAAACAAAATCAAATAAAATTAATAATAGGTATAGAAACATAACCCTATGTCATATTATATGGAACTTAATTTTGATAAAACACATGAGCTTAATTCCTGAGGAAAATATCCTTTCTTCTTCAGTTTTTTTCTATTCTCAAAATGCCATGCAATTTTAAAAGAAAATAATTTAGTTGAAAAAAATTTAAATAATGCAGATTAATCTTCTTAGAAATAATACATCATGAATATTTTAAAATCCATTCATGCTGTATAATTTAAAAAATTATTATCCTCATACTTTTGCTGGAAAAGTCAAAAAGTACCTCGTATTGTAAACCAAAAAAAGATTCCTTCCATACCTTGTAGTAAAATTCAAAAATGGGTAAAAATGACTTTAAAAATACATAGAAGAATAATAAACATTTTATGATAAAATTATTATAAAACATGGACATTTATGATAAATATATCCCCAATAAATACTTATATATAACCAATCTCAAACAAAAATGAGATAGCAAAATTATCCCTCACTTTAGGTTTGATTTCTTATGTATGTGTCCAAAACTATTTTATAGTGGGTTTAAAAATATTATTAACTTTTAATAGAACCATAATAATATTTATGATATCATATATGATTCACTTATGAATTTATATTATCGGTTCATTTTTCGATTCCATGTTAAATCAATGTTCTGGGTAATAATCGTTTTATTTATCGTACATGTCTTGACTTCTTATTCTTGATATTATTACTCAAATAATGATTTAATTAATTCCTGAATGTAAAAAAATTATTTATATATCATATATATTTTTTATAAATATATATATATATAATAAATATATAAATGAAATGGAATACACTGTTCATGGAGACGGTAGGCCGTATATACGCATGAACACTACTACCATTTCTATGTCGTATTAAAGGACTGAAAACTACATGATACATAGGTATATTATAATTAAATTATAATATCATAAGTTATATAAGTTATATAAGTTCATTTACTCCATCCTTTATACGTTCCATGTATGGCATGAACGAGTCATAACACATTTAGGGGGCGGTAGTCCACACTTCCTCAAATGAAAATATCATATTAACACATTATGGAAGCATATAGGTACGATGTGAATAAAAAATACAGAAGCATATAGAAAATATAAATATAATATATATCATATATAAATATAGATCAATCATAATGGCCACCATGATAGGTGGTTGGAGAAAATTTAACAGTCATCATTTTGTGAGGTAGTAGTTCACCGTGCACAGAAATAATATGTTCGTATCCATTAGATGGAGGTGTTGTAAGGGTAGTTAGAATACTTCTAAAAAAAATCCTAGTATATTTAGGATACTGGTATTTTTATTTAATCAGATAATAAGAATATCATAGGGTGTGGAGAATGAAAATAAAAGAAAAGAAGTTGAGAGATGATGTTACCTCTTAATCAGGTAACTTCTTTGGATTTAAGTCAAAAGGATTTCTTGAATTACCTTCTGCCCAAGTTAAGGATTCTAGGAGGAATAGAGTGATGTGGTTAGATTATTTGGGCAGAATTTTTAAGAGACAATGGGCTTGATAGGAGTGTTTAAATGGGTAGAGGTGGTTGCCTTTTATAAGAGGGAGGAGGGGAACTTTAGAGAATCCTAGAAGTATTAATTTATTATAAATTCTATTTCTTTTAAAAATGAGTCCAAAAATAGATATTTAGAAGATAAGATAAATATAAGTCTAAATAAAGTCACCCAATAAGAATTTGATAGGTTTATGATATTTTATTAATCCTTATCTTTTTGATTTAACCATTTTTACTCTAACCTTTTTATCAAGCATTCAACACTTTGAGAATGAAAATAGTTACCAAAACATGAAAGATGTCCAATTAAAGAGTTATTAATAATATTTTAGACTTATTGTAACCATTTTTCCATAAATAATATTTTTTAGAATTTTATAATATTTAATAAAATATTTAATATTTTAAAATATGAATTATGTCAATTTTGACGCTATTCGTATCATGATTTTTTTTAAAAACCATAAAAACAAGATCCCTTAAAAAAAACATCATTAATTAAAATATCTCAAGTCATAACCGTCCATAAAATTATTGTATGACATAAAAGGTCTCAAAATAAATTTATTTTAATATTTATAATATCATTTTTTTAAATCATTCATTAATAAGGTAATCACTACATCATCATTGTGTCATAAATAAATATATTTATTTGATGTCTAAAAATTATAAATAAAATACCACGATGTAGTAAATAGTTTAATATTTCCAATGAATATTTATAGTTTAACTTATCTTATGTATAACCTCATATTAATTTTTTTCTATTAATAAGGTACAAGTTTATGCCGCATTTCTCTTTATTTTAAATTAATTCTTATAAAATGTCATTTTTTCATCCAAGAAGTTCCATGGGGTCCCAAAATCGACCCAAGGATTTCCATAGTCGGTAATATCTCATACCATAGTATTAGTATATGTGTTAGGGTACTTTAATATTATTATAATATTATTTTTTACCCTTATTTACCATATTTACCCTTTAACCATCGTAAATAAAATTATTACTAAAGTTACTATTCATAATGTCAAAAACTAAAAGGTACTTATTTACTAAATTTGAACCTTATGATTCAAAATATGGGATCTATTTTTAAAAATTTAAAATAACAAATTTTCAGAAATTAATTTCAAAATTAATTCTTGTTGTCAAAACCAAAAATTGGGGTTTTAAGAAGTAATAACTATAAAACGATTGACATGTGTTTATGTCCAATTTAAAAGTGAAATTACTTACAATGTAAAACATTGGCTTAAATAATAAAAATATAATCTAATTAGACTTTAAAAACAATTAAAATTCCAACTTAACTATATTAGTAAATTAGATGAAAAAGAAGTTTTAACTTAAAATACGGTGTTTTCACTATTCATTAAAAAATAAACTTTATCAAAAAATTACAAAAAATTTATCCAAAGAAAAATTTGATGTTACTTTTATAAATAAAGAGTTTATTTTGTAAAATTTAACTTATAAAGGTGTAAAAAACTACATTTTAAAAGGGTTTTCCATCAAAAGGTGGCAAAATTGCATTTTTTGAAAAATACCTCTTTTATCTGAAAATAAAAACTTGTCTTATATAATTTATAGAAAATATATAATATGAATTATAAAATTAAAAATTTGGTTAATACTATTCATATCCTCTAGTTTATATCCGATAATAATATTTTAATAATATATCATTGTTTAGTGAAACTCAGTATCACGTACAACACATGCTATTGAGGAAGGGCACTCTTGCGTGTATTGCAAGACTAGTCATTATTACATGTATTTCAGGAATAATTTGGTGTTTACCATAACCTAATCCAATATAAGTTCATTTATACACTGAAAAAAACTATACTCAGTGTGGCGTGAGATGAATTCTATCAAAAGAACTTGAAATTGTGTGCAATACAAGCCAAGAATACTATTTCGTATACTACAAGCTAATACAATGTTGAATATAGTGTAAGATAATATTTCTATAGTGTAAAACACATGAAAACAAATAAATTAAAAGAATATATCTCATAAAATCTTGGGGTGTTACACATAGATCTCAGATTGATCATCGATTAGGGGAAAAGGAAAAGTTGGGCACCACCCTTCCCGCGCTTCCGATGCTCCCGAAAACTATAGTTGAAACCATCACAAAATTACATAAGATTAGACATAAAATGGACATACTTCTTTTTATGATTAATTATACAAGAATTGGAATCTTTATAGTGGGAGAAGCCATTGCTGTGACCATCCAGACGCGAATCAGCACGATCTTCAATGTGAATTACCAGACACAAACTAGTGGGATCAACTTCACAATACTTTTTATGGAAATATGAATCTATAGAATCATGACTATGAGATTAGAAGACATAATAATCCAAGAAGTGTTCCACAATTAGAGGGTATCAACAGGGAGTCGTTGACTCACCGATAACTAGGGGTACCTTAACAGAGACGGGAGGCCGAATCGAGGGAAACTGAGGGAAATGGGTCACCTCAATAGTCGGGAGAAATGTCAGGAGGCCGTGTGAGATGGTTTGGTTATGTAACCTCCCCAAACCAAAAGCTTCCTCTATATATCAACATAGTGCCTCCCTCCTTGATCAATCCAAATTCCTTAAACAATCTAGCTATGGTGTGCATGTGAAGAAAGACGATGCCAAAGGGCGGTATTGAATACATAACATATGCAGATGAATAATAACAAGGGTGTAATGTATAAAAGAACATTCATGACGAATACATAACACATGCATGTCAATTGTACTCACAAATTAATATATTTATTGATAAAATTCATTATAAGTATATATTTATTTAATTATAATTATAATTATGAATATATATATTTTAAAAGAATTTATGTATAATTATATATATATAATTATAAATATAATAAATATATTTATTATTTAATAAATCTTATTATAACCTTATAATTATTTATATATATATTTATTTAATTATAATGTTATAAATACTTTTTTAGAAGATTATATACATATATTTGAATTATTTAAACCCATATATTAATTCTTAACATACATTTTTATTTAATGTATATAAAAATATATTATTTTTGGATATAAATATAATAAATTTATAAAAATTAACAATAGTTTTTATAAAAAATATTTATTAGTGATAATAATAGCACTAATAAATCTATCATTTATCAGTGCTAACAATAGTTTTCATAAAGGGTACATCTTTTTTAGTGTTTTTAGCATTGATAAAGGCCTACTTTTTATCAGCGTATTCTTCTTATCACATATTAAGTTCACCACTACCCTTGTGTAGATCTGTGGAAATGTTTGTTTGTCTAAAAAAATACCATGAAATAGTTTTTAAGTAATACATTATATGAAAAAGTTAAAGAATTAAAAATAACTTATCATATATGGGTTTAAAATTATTACTTTCGATATAAAAATAACATTGGTATTGATGGATTGAAATTTATAATTCATTTAAATAAAATATATTAGATCAAAGTATGTTAATGGGTAAAAAGGTTGGATTTAGATTTTTGGTGACGTTTTTAAATTTATTATAAAAAAATGTACATTTGGGATAGTGCATTATACCTATGGGCATCTTAGGAAGACAATTGGTAGGGAATTATGGATAGGATATGGATCCCTATTCATGGGGATGCTTCAGAATAGTGGGATATTTTCAATTAGTTGATCCCAGTCGCATCCCCTCCTTCCAGGGCCCCTGATCTGATTGAAACACTAAACCTACTACACCATAGATCCAATGAGGATTCAATGCCCCCACTACGGTGGTCTCCTTGAACAAATCCCATATAATGATCATACCCCAATTCCTCCATCCTCCAGCTTTATAGCCATCCAACACCCACACTCCTGAATACTTGCCCACTCCTTTATTATATTCCCAGAACACAACCAACTTCCCTGACTACTGTACCACTATCCTATCACCCACAAAATTATCTTCATCCATGCATAGATCCTAAAGAATCTAATGGATAGCCCAAGTCTTGAGGTAGCTATTGATGGAAAGAATAGAGATTTTTCATAACATCATTCAGTTGAAGACCCCCGCACAATAATAGAAAATTTTTACATCCACCACAAATCAAGAAACTCAATTTCATATTTTTTGGGATCATTTTCTACAAGCCCTATTTCTCCTAGGCCCAACATAGAGGCCCTTCCAAGGTTCCATCCTAAAACCCAAGGGTGATATGAGGAATTGCCCATCCAAGATTTTATGTGAGGCACCATACTTTATGGAATCTGTTGTGGGATTTACTTTTCACCCTAAAATCATCTCCTCAAACCAAAGACCAAAAAACTGGGTCTCTCCTATAAAGATAATGCATTAGATCTAACCATATTGTACGACCATTTTTCTCATCACTAGGACTCGCCACCAGACCACCACTATCATGGAGATGTTTGATACAAGGCACTATGGATTTGCATGATTCCAATGAGAAACTACAATCATTTTCAATTTTTTGTGGAATAATCCCCCCTATATCAGTCATGGGATGCCCAATAACTCTGGTACAACTTATTGGGATCAATTTCCTCTAGCCCTAGGTCTCCCATGCCTAACACATAGGATCTTCCAATGTTCCCTCCTAAAACCCATGGTTTATAAGATGAATTTTCCATCCAATATTATATGGGATCCACCATCCTTTGTGAAATCCTATGTGGTATTGGGTTTTCACCCAACAGTATCCTTCTATTTTCTAGTGGTTTTTTACCCCATTTATTTGGTGGTTTTCACGTTACATCTGGTGTTCTTTTAATTCTGCACTTTTACACTTTATTTATATCTCTCAATTATATTTGACTTGATTAGAAAATAGTTCATGGTCCTAAAAAGTAGTATGAAAGGGAAACCGTTTTGGACTTAAGAAATTATGGACTAATGACTTGTCAAAATGGTAGCGAAAAATGAGATAAAAAAATACAATGGAAATATTATTTCATTTTGGAAAATGAAGATGGAAGCAGTGCTGTTGAAATATAATTTCCTACAGGTGATTGAAGATAATTTGGAAGGTGTGATTGAGAAGAAATGGAGTAACATGGATGAGAATTCTATTAGCAACATCCATTTGGATTTGTTAGATGGGGTCTTGTCAAGCATTGTGGAGAAGAAGATGGAAAAAGAAATTTGGGATACTATGAAAAATATATATGAGAAGAAGTCACTCCACAAAAAAATTTTCTTGAAGAGAAAATTATACACTCATCAAATAGAGGAGTCATCATTGGAGATCGACCACATCCACTCCCACAATACCCTTTTTTCTCAGCTTACAATGTTGGGCTATAAAAAAATGTATACTAAACAAGTAGAGATTTTAATATAATGTTTTCCAGATTCATATGATCAACTTATCATAATCCGCACCAATAATAACCTAATGGATATATTTCCATTCAAAAATGTTGTAGCTACATTTATTGAAGAATAAAATCGGCATAAGAACAAGGAATACATGTAGAAAACTTCCCACCAAGTGGAATCACTTTCAATGGAAAGAGGAAGAATGATGTAGCATGGTTCCGGTGGGATCCAAAATCATGGTAGGTCCAAATCATGGAGAAAGAAGAAAAATATCAAATTTCAGAAATGCAGTAAGAGGGGGAATGTCAGTAAAGACTATTGGAATAAGAAGGGTGGGGAGAATAAATCTCAAGGAAATGTGTCGAGTACATTTAGAAATGGATATGTACTAGTAAACGACGTGAAAATGACTACTTAAGGAAGGAAAACTCTCGACAACACATGGATTATTTAATTAGTAGAAACATGGAACATGACTTCTCGACAAGAATGGTTTGAACAATATAAAACTACCCCAGAAGGACTTGTGTACATGGGTAAAGATCATACATTTATGATAATTGGAGTCAGAACCATCAAACTAAAGATGCATGATAACATAGTCCAATCCATCCAAGGACTATGCGATGTGGAGGGTCTCAAACCTTGGTAAAATTTTATGATATTGGATGTAAGACTCACAATGATAAAGGGTTGATGATGAGTATGAAGGGATATCTTATGGTGATGAAGGATGATAAGATCTCAAAGAACCTGTACATGCGTATGAGTGAAATGTATAGGGAAGTAGAGATTGTTGTCACATTAACTACCTCGATAGAAGAGTTGACAACATTGTGGCATTATAAGCCTGGCCATATGTCTAAACGGGGGCCAAATAATATTGTAGATAAAAAGTTGTTTCACGGGCTTATGAAGATATCCTTACCATTTTGTAAGAATATTGTTTTGATTAAGCAACATAGGTTAATGTTTGGAACATCAATGGTGAGGAGAAAGGAGATCTTGGAGTTGATTTATTTTGATGTTTGGAAAGAACTGGTTGTGTCCCTAAGTAGATCAAGGTACTTTGTATCTTTCATTGATTATTATTCCAGGAGATGTTGGGTGATTCCAATCACGAGGAAATTGAATGTCTTAGAATTCTTCAAAACATTCAAATCAAAAAAGGAGATTGAATATGAAAATAAGATCAAGTATTTGAGGACTGACAATGGTGGAGAATATACAAATGTTGAGTTTGAAACTTTTTGTCTATAGGAAGGCATCAAGAGGAATCTCATGATGGCATACACTCCTTGTTAGAATGGAGTGGTATATTGGATGAATAGAACCTTATTCGATAGAAAAAGGGTGATGTTGAAGACTGCCGGAGTTACCAAGACGTTATGGAAAAAAGAAGTAAATACCACCTACTATGTGATCAATTGATCACCTTCAGTGGAAATTTATCTAAAGACACCAATTCAGATGTGGTCTTATTAACCCCCTAATTATTCTCTATTTCAAACTATTTTATTCCTTATATATGTACTGTTTCATGACCAGGAAATGTCAAAGTTGGACTTGAGATCCAGGGAATGTACCTTATTGGGATACACTGATGGTGTGAAGGGGTATCATTTGTGGGATCCCAATACCCACAAAATTATCATAATTAGAACATTAATAATTTCTAAAAACAATGTAAAAATGAAGATTGATAAAGAAGATAAGAAAGAGAGTACAAAAACTAAAATAGTTGAGGTGAAGGAAGAAACAAAGGAAGAGATAGTTTTATTTGAGGCATTACCGGATCATGATGATCAAGTACCAGATGATCCAGGAAAGCTACAGTCCAATCAAGAAAAAAGAGCACCAATATGGCACTTAGATCATGTCACTGAAAGCAATGTTTCATATTGCTTATTGAAAAAATATGGAGATCCATAATATCTTTTGGAGGCAACTCGGAGTCCCAATGTATATTCATGGATGGCGGTGATATAGGAGGAACTTGAAGCCCTATATGATAATTAGACTTGGGATCTTGTTCAATTACCTCAAATAAGGAAGACCATTGGGAAAAATGAGTATACAAGAAAAATAGGGGTGAAAAAGACCAGGTAGAATGATATCATGTGAGACCGGGGGTCAAAGGATATTCTCAGAAGGAAGGTATCAATTTTAATGAAATTTTTTCTACAATTGTTAGACTGATGACTATTTGGGTAGTTTTAGTGATGTGTACTGCACACACTATACATCTAGAGAATCTAGATGATAATACAACTTTTCTCCATGGTGATCTTGATGAAGAAATATATATGATCCAACCAAAAGGTTTTGCTGAAGAAGGTAAATAGAACATGGTTTGTAGGTTGGAAAAATCTATGTATGGTCTCAAACAGTCACTGAGGTGTTGGTGCAACATATTTTATTCCTATATCATGAACCTTGGATATAACATACTTAATTCAGATCCTTGTGAATATTTCAAGGGTCTAGATGGTAATTATTTTATCATTCTACTATTGTATGTGGATGAAATGTTGGTGGCAGCCCCAAACAATGATCAAATCCATGAGGTGAAGGCACAATTATCTAGGGAGTTTGATATGAAGGACATGAGACCCGCAAACAAGATTATTGGGATGAAAATTTACCATGACATGAATAATGGAAATATTTGTGTATCATAAAATAATTATTTGAGGAAATTCTTGAAATTCTTCAATATTCATGATAGTAATCCAATTTCTACCCCACATCCCATTAATTCCATGTTATCCTATATAATGAGTCCTTATAATGAAGTAAAGAGTATGGCATTGTCTCGGGTGCCGTATGCATCAGTAGTGGCGTGTCTAATGTCATACATGGATTGTAATAGACATAAATTTCACATGTAGTGGGATAAGTTATTCGGTATATGGTGAATCCAGGACAAGAGAATTGGAGCGTGGTAAAGATGATCCTAATATACATCAAGGAAACCTCAAATGTTGCATTATGTCTTAGAGGATCATATTTCACTATCATAGGCAACGTTGATTCATATTTTTCAGGTGATTCTGACCAGAGAAAATCCACTACTAGTTATGTGTATACTGTTGTAGGAGGAGGTATGATCTAGATTTCCAAGTTATATTTAGTTGTGGATTTATCCAAGATGGAGGAGGAGTACATGGAATCTACATAGGCATGTAAATAGGTGTTTTGGATGAAAATGTTATTGGAGGATCTCGAGATCAAACAAGATCATATTTCATTATTTTGTGACAGTCAGAGTGCCTTAAAAATTGCAAGGAATCTATATTTTCATTCTAGGATGAAGCACATTGGCATAAAATATCATTTTTTTCGAGATGTGGTGGAAGAATGAAGTGTGGACATGCAGAAAAGTCACACTAAATAAAATCTGGAAGATTTACTGATGAAGGTGATTGGTTATGATATGTTCAGATGGTGTAGATCCTCAGGTAGCGTTGCAGAGATATGAGCAACATGTTTTAAGGTTATAAATTATCTGTGTAGATGTTATTGTAAATTAATCAAATCTCCAAGTGGGAGATATGTTCGAAGACTTTATGTAGAGAGAAAAAATTAATGTTGGTTGCCACATTCATTTTGACATGTCATGGTGACACACTACCATTGATCCACCCATTTAATTTGGTAACAAAAATTTAATAGTGGGGAAGCCAATGGAGGGTGAAGGAAAGCTTTAAAATGGGATCTCCTCCACTGGTTTTTTATCATTGGATTCAAAAGTAACACATCTTCATCCTTGAGTGCAGTATTTTGTGAGGTGTTTCTCCATATTTTCAAGAGAGAATTTCTTGTGTATTTTCTCTATGTATCAGATCAAGAGAGATAGTGTTTGTACCCACATTTTACCATATTTAAATACTTCTATTTTCTTGTAGTTTTTTACCCCTTTCATTTGGGGATTTTTCCATGTTACATATGGTGTTCTTTTAATTCTGCACTTTTCCACTTTATTTATATCTCACAATTATTGTTGACTCAATTGGACACATTTTCACAATAATAATAGTATTTGGGATTCCAATACCATTACTTGGAATCAAACACCTCTAAGTTCCATATATTTCTATTCCACATGTTTGGAACCTTGCTCAAAAATCCACCTGGATCAACTAAAACAGTTGTATAATTAATTTGTTTGGAAAAAGAAAAACATTATATGAGCTCATTGCTGTATGATTTTATACTGAAGAGGATTGGTGCCGATTACGAGCAAGGACACATCATCGATGGAGGAGGAATGGATTTTCCTAGGATTTGGGATGCAGTGGCATTGTTTGGTGGCAGGTTTGCAGATGCACATGGGATGGATGGGTTCTACACTCTAGTCCACAAAAACCAACTTTCCTTGGATTGAAGATGCTAAAATATAGAAATTAGAAGATATAAAATTAATGGAAAGGTCATCATGGAACAGTTTTATAAGAATAATGAACCAGAATAATGATCTAGTAAGATGAAAACAAATCCTTATATTTTCTCACCGAGTGGTCGTTTGTGAATGAAAAAAAGGATTATATTTACCTTCCATGATTTATGGATTTCAAACTCTATTATCATAATTTTATTTTTTTTATCAATCGTAATATATAAATGATAAATGGTAATAATCATTTATTATTATGTGGGGTTGATGGGTTTGTTTTGGAAATTTAAATTTCATCTCTATGACATTCATTTTTAAAAACCGCCCATATCTTTTGAAATAATTTCTATATCTATTTAGAATTACACAAATATGTTTTTTTGGGAACAACTTTTTTAGGCAAAAATCATTTTTTTCATATAAGTGTACATGGACCACAATAAAAATTTCTACCTTTTATCAATTCTACATCTAAAAATACTGAAAAAGGATACATTTATGAACACTAAAAAACACTCATTAAGATACCCTTTATCAGAATTTTTTTAACATTGATAAATACACCTCTTTATCAACACCTTTTTTAGTGTTGATAATGTGTGGCCGTTATGAACACTAAAAAAACCATTTATAAAAAGTATATTTCACAAAAAATTATCAATAAAAATCCTATATTTAAATTGGTAAAAATATAATATATTTTATTAAATATTTTTTATATATGACTAAATATATATCTACACTTGATATATAAGATATTTAATTAAAAATGGCATATAAAATAAAAATTATAATTTAATAAAAATATTATTTCATATAGAAATATATAATGATATATATTTATATATAAATAAAAATTTCTTAAATATTATTTATATAATTACAATGTATTATAAATCATATTTTTATGTCTTATATTTAGTGAAGATTTTCTATAATTTAATTATTAATTAGTATTAATTAAATTTTTTTATTAATTAATATTAAAATACATTTAATAATTTTTTTTATCAATGTCAATTTTTTTTTCAAGTTGACATATATATCAAATAATAATAGTTTAATTACTATTTAAAAAAATCGACTAAATATGTTACACTTAATATGTCATAAAATAATATCACATGCAAATATATGAAATTAGTTCAATTTTATAGAGAAAAACAAAATAATAATAATAATAAATTGTTAATATTATTGTTTAGATTTTTATTTATTAATATTTTGTATTTAATATATTATGTTTTAATTACTATATTATATTAATTATTTATATTTATATCGAATATTTACTATTCACTACTTTTAAATAAATATAAATATATATTAGTCAATTTTTTTATTTGTTTAATATTTTTGTAATTTTATTCATTTTTAATTTTTATTTATATTTATTAATTAATAATTAATATTTTTAATACATTTATGATTTAAATAATTAATATATGTATTCAATTTCAGCTAAACATATATTCATTTTTTTACAATTAATAACTATAACTCGTTTTTTACTATGTTTTCAATCTATTCATCTTTTAATTAAATTTTAATCATTTTTAACATTCATTCATTTAATATTACTAATTCATTAATAGTTTTAAGTGTTTATTTTTGGAATTTTTTAATTTATTCATTTAGAATATTTATTCATATAAAATATTTATTGTTTATTCATTTTTAATGTTTTTTGTATATATTAATTCATCAATATATTTTATATTTTTAATAAATAAATATGTTTATATATATATATTTATATAATATTTCTTTAAATATGATTTATATAATAGAAAATATGTATTTACCTTAAATAAGTCATTTATTTATTGAAAAATGTTCTATAATTAAAAATTAATATTAATTAGAAATATTGACTAATTAGTATTGAGTAAAGGATGTTTAATAAAATGTTACTTTTTTCCATTTAACATATATTAAAATTGTGATACATTAATTTCACACACATATACATAATTAAGTTAATTATATATAGAAACACACACACACACACACACACAATATTTCTGTATTTTATTCAATTTTTAATATACATTTTTGAATATTAATTATAAACATAATATATTTAATATATATTATGTTTTTAATCAGTAAATTTTATTCATTTTTTATATTTTTATTCAACAAATACTATTTATTACTTTATAACATTTTTTCATCTTTTTTCCTTTTAAATATTATTTATTCATTAATAATTATAATTATATTTAATACTTTGGTAACTTATTAATTTTAAATTTCTATTTGTATAATATTTTTGTAACTCTATACATTTTTAATATTTATTTACACATTTTATTCATTAAAATTTAATATTTTTAACATGGTTGTAATTTATATAATTAATATGTATTCATGTTCATTTTAATGTATATCCATTTTAATTTTCTAACAATGTATTTAAATAATAACACATATTCCTTTTTTAGTATTTTTACAATCTATTGATTTTTTAAATATAAAATTTCATTTATTTTTAATATTTATTTATTTAATATTATTTAGTATTATTTATTCACAAATAATGTTAATTTTATTTCTTTTATTTTTAATTTATTCATTTGTAATATTTATTTGTTTAATATTTTTGTAATTTATTCATTTTTAATATTTATAAACATCTTCCACCATGATATAAAGGAAAGGGGAAAGAGGAACCCCCTATCGGAGCCCCCTAGTTAGGGGTAAAGAGATAAGAAAGAGTTTCTTTGATATTGATCCTGAAAGAAATAGAATGGACACAAAGCATAATAATATCGAACCATTAATGATAGAAAACCATTTTTTTCCAATAAACTGGTAGAATTGGAACTCAACCCTATCATAGGCCTTCTTCATGTTAAGTTTCCATTCCATGATTCCTTTTTTTCATAAGAACGTTTTTTCAAAGAGTGAAAACATCATGTGAAATAATGGAACTGTCTAAAATAAGTCTTCTGAGGATGAAAACACTTTGATTTTTTTGAGACGATGAAGGGTAAGGAAGGGTGAAAATGATTGACCAAAACCATGAAGAAATTATTGTAGATCTCATTTCATAAACTAATAGGTCTGAAATCTATAACAAATGTTAGTTTTTTTATTTTAGGAATTATAGAAAGAATAGTATGATTTAGATAAAATAAATTATCTTTCCCCATCCAAAGTTCTCTCATAAGGGCCATTGTGAAATTTATTTCACATTATTTTTTGTTAATTAAATTAATTTTATTTTAATATTCTGCTTAAGATTTTTAGGATTTGAAGAACCCTTGACTCCTCCACTGACCATGTGTCCCATACAGCATAGGTTTCATTTTTATTTCTCCACTACGCACCTTAGTTTTCATTTGAATTAGGGATTTGGGAGAGCCCAATTTTCACTGAAGATATAGCAGTGCACCTCCTAGTGTTCAGTGCACCTACGAAGATCTAGTTTGGGTCTACCCTATTAGATATATATCGATGAGAGTTCCATCATTCTCTAAAGATCCCCTTGTTTCTACATGAATGTATCGATTACGAAGGGATGGTGGTTCTCATTATTGATCCCGAAGAATGAAAAATATAGACCATAGTGGACTATTCCACTTATTTCTATCTTAGAGGATGAGAGAGAGATTTTTTTATCTAGTTCTTGACCCTCCAGAGTTGAAGTCAATCAGTGGCTTGATGTAGATGATTTTTGGAATGTGATCTTGGATGATGATGACAATTCTTGGTCAGCTGTGGTACACTAGGAGGGACGAACTGGACTTGGATAGTTTCAGAACACCTAGAGGGAATCTCTATCTCTGATATTTTAATATGTTTTATTATGATGGTTCCACCTCCCTCCTGGTCCAGTTATCCCATGCTTGAAATTTTTTTCTTACTTCATCGCTGAAAGAAGTGGAAGTGGGAAGTGACGATGTGTTATGATAGGGTCGACAGATCTAAGAATCATTAAAAAACAAGGAAATATACTATATACTTGGAAAAAAATGATGAATCTAATGAATTAGACTTGCAGAACTCATCGACCATGATTTCAAATCCCTAAAACAAGATTCTTTAACAATAAGGTGACACCGAGCCTCGGAAAGGGGGTTTTGGTTCTGTAATAGTATTTCTTTTTTAATTTTTTATAAGATTCGGTGTGTTGATTTTTTATCATGTGTGTTGTGAATGACTCTGGTCTTGTCTTTGTTTTTGTTAGTTTTTAGATAATACTTCTGGAATTCTATTTTTTTTTCATAATGGAAAACACATGATGACTCTACCCCATGCATGTAGGCCGTTGGACGAGGCATGAAAATCCTTTTGGTTCCTTTTACTACTTTCTGTTTCTACTATTAAAGACCTATAAATCATTGGACATTTTTCTTCTTAAATATAATTCAAAAATCATACTGATTGTAACGGTGTTGATTGTTTACAAGTTGTTTGGGCATTTTCCTTTTCCGTTTAATATTGGTGATGCTTCCTTAATTAATTCCTTACAACCGTAATTATTGAATGATATATTTGATTCTTGAATTTTATTTCTCAATGTTTCTAGTTTTACTAATTCAATTTCGTACAAATTATTTTTTTTGTTTAATGAGAATTAAGTGCAAGTATTGAATTAGAGTAATGGTCACTACTAGCATGTGACTTGTTCAATGGTGATATGGATTCATTTGAATATATTTCATTTGAATACATTTCATTTGATATTATGGAATTTCAACTCAAACATGGTTTCTATTTATTAGTTTGTATGTAATAGATAACAAATAATCATCATTTTCACATTTTGAATTTTGATGAATCCAAATACCAAATTTATCATTGGATACTGCATGGGGAATCCTCTCTTATAGGGGTGTCCACCGCAATAAAGGCTATTATATCCCAATTTGTTTATGTTTTTCTCTATTATAATTTAAAATTTTTTATTTGTTTATTTTAAATGTTTTTTATTGGATTTTAACTGTTTCTATATGCATTCATTGTTTATATATACTTGGTCATGTGCTCTATTGGAAAATAATTTAGTTATATTACTTATAATTTATTTCCATACTGTTTCCTTGTATTCTTTACCCTTATAAGCCTTAAATAAGTCTCTTGTTTGTTTCTAACTATGTGTGTCGATGGTTTTAGGGTAGGCGTGGGTTCTGTGTGATGTTGCTCTATGTTTGAGAGATGGTTAGTTGTAATGTCATGGAAAGATCTCTTGTCTCTAGTGTCTACCTTTTCCCAAGGATATAAGCCTATGTTATCTCTATTATGTTCCTCCACATCCTTTAGCACTGTTTTCTCATGGTATGGATCAGTAGCGAGTTCCGTGTTGAGGTTTGGGTAGTTTGTGGGAGTAATGTCTCTTGAATGTTCACCAAGCTTCTTTGTTTGTTGTTCTACCTAGTTTCTAGGCTATGTTCTGGTCTCTGAGTGTTAATAAAATAGTGTCATTAGTTATACTTGTCTAATATGTGTGTCCTTTTAGTGTATTTTCCCCCTAGGTTTCTAGTTGACTCCCAGCCATTGTTCTCACATCATTGAGATGTGATATTGGGACTACTTGAAAAAGTCCTTGTAGTTTCCCTTTTGTGTGAGGATGTCTCATTTTTGATTTTGTTTAGGGAGTTGTATACTTGGGTGGAGATTATAAATCCACATTTTAAGGATATTCTAGTGCCTTTCATTGATAGTATTCCAATTATAGTTTTCATTAAGCATATCTTAGTTTAAATCTGACAGTGCATGGTGATCAGTCCTCATATGTTTTCATGGGTTTAGGTGGGAAACATTTTTCTTTGTTTTTTTCCTTTACTATTCCTCCTATCCCTACTATATCATTTTATGCTTTTTTTCAGGATTTCACTGTTTAATTTATGAGTTTCAATTCTATGTGAATTCATTGGGTTTTTTTTCATGTTTTGTGTGATAATGGATGCTACTATGTTTTGTTGGTGTTCTGTAGGCACTGGTAAGTTGTTACAAGGACCTATGTTGGAATGTGTTTTTTTGGTCCTAATTTCCTCTTTATCATCATATTATTGTGTAACTCAAATAAGTGTAGGTATAAATTTTACGATTAAGTTGTTTAGAATTGTTTAATTCTGATCATGTTTTACAGTTGTTTAAATATCATTCAACTTCAAGTGACATGTGTCACATTTGATACATAGTAGGGGGGATGATTGGGTCATACCCCATAGGTTTATTCCTATTTAGGATATTCCCAAGTTGAAGATGTTAGGTGGTGCAAAATAATCATGTAGTTTAGAGTTTTAATTATCAAGGTGGAGAGTGGGATGTTGTTGCATATTAAAATTATTCATGCATTTTATTCCCAAGGTTGAGAATTGTTAAATTTAATTCGATTTATTTTTTTAATTAAATTCATTTTATTTTAATATGATGCTTGAGTTTTTTAGGTATTGAACGTAACATGACTCCTCCACTGACCATGTCTCCATTCCATCTTGGGATTGGGTTTTCTTTTTCTATCCACGCTTATTCAGTTTTCATCAAAATTAGGGATTTGGGGGGGCCCGTTTTTCACCAGAGATAAAGAAGTGCCCCTCCTAGAGTCCAGTGATCCTAAAAAAAATCTTATTTTTGTCTTCCTCAGTGGATAGATATCAACGAGAGATCCATAATTCTCCTAAGATACCTTTTTTGTTGCATGCGAGTATTGATTGAGAAGGGTTGGAAGTGCTTGTTCTTGATCCTGGAGAATAAAAAATGTGGACCTTGGTATATTTTTACACTGGTGTTCATCTTAGAGGATGAGCAATATCTATGGTGGTCTTGTTATTAAACATACAAAGATGAAGTCAAGCAGGGTCATATTGTAGATGGTTTTAGGCATGTGATCCTAGATGCCTATGATTATTCATGGACAACAACGAAACACCTAGATGGCTGCGCTAGACCTGATAGTAGCATCCCACCCAGAGAGAATATCCATCTTTGTTCTTGAAACATGTTTTACTATGCATGTTCCACCTCCCTCTTGGTACATTTTTCCCAAGCTCAAATATTTTCTCTTGCATTGCCATTGAAATAAGTGGAAGTGGGTAGTGGCGATGTGTTCTGATTGGGTTGAAGAATCTGAGCATCATCACCATACACATACATCTATTGTGTATTTGGACAATAATAAATATGTTAAAGAATTAGAACTACAGAACTCATCGACCATGATTTAAACACCCCATGATAGGCTTCTTCAACGATAAGGTGACATCAAGCCCCGATATGGGGGTCTCAGTTCTGTTATAATACTTCTTTGTTCATTTTTTGGTAAACTTGTGTTGGCTTATTTTTCTGTCATGTGTGTTGTGAATATATATAGTCTTGTTCTTATTTATGTTGGTCTTTATCTATTTCTTCTTATATTCTTAATTTTTCATAGTGTAAAACCTCTAATGATTCTAACCCAAGTGTGTAGGCTAATGGCCGAAGTATATAAATCCTTTGTTTTCCTTTTTCACTTTCCTTTTATGATTTTTGACCTATAAATCATTGTACAATTCACTTCATAAACTTAATTGAAATATCAAATTGAATTTAACACTGTTTATTATTTAGAATCTATTTTGGAATTTGTATTTCCTTGTTAATATTGGTGTTTATTCTTGAATTAATGCTTGCATACCTCAATTCATGAATGATATATTTGATTAACGAATTTTATTTCTCAATGTGTCTAGTTTTATTAAATCAATATTTTATAGATTATGTTTTCCATTTAATGATAATTAAGTTAAAGTCTTGAAATGGTGTAATGATTACACCCATCATGTGACTAGTTCAATGCTTCTATTAATTCATTTGAATTTACTTCATTTATTGTTATGGATTTGATACTCTAACATGGATTCTATTTATCAGTTTGTAGGTAATAAACTATAAATAAACATTATTTTCACATTCCAATAGATCATGGGCTATTTCATGGGGATTATTCTCACATAAGGGCATACTCTGCAATAACCATGATGTCTTATCCGATAATGTGAATTTTTTTTTAAAAAAATATGGCAAGAAATTAATCTATTTATGGTGTTTTGGTTGGATGGATCTATTTAAGGGCCAAAAATATTTCATCATTATAAAATTCACACGTAAGTATCTATTTCATTGAATCTATGAAAACCGGCTCAATGAAAGAGGCAATATCATATAAAATATAAGACTCCCCCTTTGTGTAAAGATACTGGAAGAAGTGCAATATAAGATCATGAGTTCCATTTTCATTAATAACTTTATAACATTATTCATTTTTAGGTATGAGATAACATTTTTCTACATCCTTGGTGAGGGTTATCTTGGAAATAGAAAGTATTAGAGTCCCCCTCTATTATATGGTTTTCACATGCAAGTAACACCTAGAATTTATCCTTAATTTTAAAATCCACCTCAATTTATTCTTCGATTCTTAAATTATTAACCAGAAAAGAATTAGTTGGATTACAAGATCACAAATCATTCAATTTTCATTGAATGTTATCATAGTGGAAATCTATTTGAAAGAATTTGGAACAACCCAATTATTTCAATTTAACTCTAACTTTTTGGTTATTTTAATCCATATTTAGATCCCCACCTACCTACAGGAACATATGACATCTTCACATTCACTATCCTTCACCTAGAAAAATTCAAATCTGAAAGGCCTATCATTCCACCTTTTATTTGTTTGTGAACCACATCGATAAGAACTGGGTAGTGGTTAGAGCATCTAGAGGTCATGTGGGTCGCCTGGAAAAATGAAAAAAGAATAGTCCATTCATAGAAACCAAATAATATGTCCAAAAATTATATTATATGATTATTTATCAACTTTTTGTGAAACCAATTGAATGGGTTTATATAATACCCAAGATCAATGAGGGATGCAATCTAAATTTCCTACTAAAAATATCTCATTGGTTCATATGGTTTGAAATTGCGCCCTTTCTTTTCTTGTTGAAATAAAATATCATTGAAGTCCCCACAAATGAGGAGTGGACCAAGAAATGACACCCAAAGAATCTTGAGAAGCTTCCAAGACTTCTCTTTTTCATGATAAGAGGGCCAAAAATAGAATCTAATGAATCCCCACACCAGGGTGTTGGATTCATGGATGGAAGTAGTGACATGGTTTGGGAAAAAAGAATTCACCCTAAAGTCCATGTCCTCCCTCCCTAGATGTTATATTCAACCTGAGTAAAATATACTGAAGTTAGGGAAACATCCATGAAATATTTCTTTTCATGAAATACCATACATGTCATTTCTTTACAATAAGGTTTCAGATAAGAAAACCATATCAGGGAACCTTTTAGTGGATTGGTGCTGGAGCATCTGAAATGAATGTGGGTTACCAAGGCCACGACAGTTCCAACCTTATATTTTTGTTATGATAGGTGGGGTAGGTTCAAGCTAGCCTCAGCCTATAAAATTTCTAGAAAGGACCTTCCCCTAACCAATTTCAAAATTCTTTCCTCCCTCTCAATGATGGTTAGATCCTCCAACCATCTTTTGGGACTACCAGTGTCTATTGTAATCAGATCACATCCATTATACCCTCTCATTTTCCATTTCCACAACCACTATTTTTTATGTTTGGCTTATGAAGGCATGCATGGGTCTTCTACTTTCAAGGAAAGAAATTAGGATACAATGATATGATGGGAAAAGATATGATCTAGGGGGTTGGTACCTTGATACTTCATAAAGATGGGGGTATTGTATTTGTATTCAAAGTGTATCATGTTATCCCTAGTGGGAACATCCTTCTCCCACGAGGGAATGACCATGTATCCACAAGAATATCTATCATTATTCATTGAGTCTAAAAAAACAAACTTATTCATATCCACATAATGTAGATGCCCATGCCATTCAATAGGAAATCCCAATAACCCCATCATGATAGTTTTGTTTTAGACTCGGTCTGCATGCCCAGACGAGGCTTTTGATAATTTCTACATATCTATTTATTTTTTAATTTTGGAATGAAGGAACCCATTGGATTTTTTTCCTCATAACCATGGAACATATTTCATTATAGTATTACTATAATTCCCCAACCCCAAAAATCCCCGGTGCCGGTGCAGTTTCAATAAAACACGGTGTGTAACGTTTTTTTATAAAAAGAAAATCCGATTATCCCAAATCATGTTCCACTAAAGAGGATCTTTTCGGTTTAGTTCCTAGAGAACCAGATACAATCATTACAATTATTCAAAAACTGAAAGAGAAAAGAATCTCCACAATGGTTCCACCAATCAGTGTAACTCAAATCTTCTAAACCTGTAAAATTAAATTTAAAATGTAGGGTGAGCATACGAATGCCTAGTAAGTGGGTTTTTAAAATAAAATAATATATCAAATAATTTTTTTTTGAAAATATTCCTTTAAAATTATTCATAAAACTTTTTCTTAAGGAAAAATTTAACACATGAATCATAACATAACATTTTGTCCAAGAATGATAAGTGAAAAATTCAGGGATTACTAAAATGGTTATAATGAAACATGTTCCAATATTAAGCATGTTCATAAAAAATATATGGTGTACAACATATAAATCAGGATTTATTTTAACAATACTATTTGTGAAGTGGGAAAGTTCTTGTACATAATTTATACATGGAAGTAATACATGATTAGAGTTTCGCACAAAATGATAACTTCAATTTATTTCCTTAATAACTCTAAAATATAAACTGGCTAATACTTCTCTGAGTGTTGAATAAACATTATGCCATAATCCATTAATTCCTTTGATTCTCATTTTTACAAGATCTTTAACCAAGTATTTTCGACTAGTTGAATATTAACTTGGTTAATTAAATTTCATAGTCATAATGAGGAAATTGAATATGCCAGACATTCTGAAACATTTTTCAAGGCCTCAGCCAAGATGTCTAAAATGATGAAGGCCTCAACCAAAATCCATAAATCATAATTGGGAAAGGCCTTGGCCAATTCTACATCTATTTGTCTCAATGAGACCAACTGATGCATCGAGGGGCTATAGTGGGCCCCACCTATCACATACTAAGTCCAATGCATTCCTCATTTCATTAAATCAAAATGCCTCATGAAAATTTGATTTATTAAATTACTCATTACATATCATTCCATGTGTCACATATTACTTGGTTTCTCATCTCATATTATTCAATGTGTTCCATACCACTTTTGAATAATTTAGTTTCTTAATCCATAATTGGTCATAATAGTTTAATTACATTTCTTAGTATTTACATATATATATAGAATCAAGTACTTAAGTGTCAAAACTAAAAAATGCATGGAAATTTAATAAATTACAAGTATGGTAGGTAGATTACAGAACATGTGATGATAACTAATGCATAGAAATAAATGAAGGTTTTGTCATATAAAATGACAACCCTTTAAGTTCCAAAACCTTATTACAAAAGTAAAAAAAATGCATAATGGAAATTCATCAGGGATTGGATGAATGACTAATTTAAATGTAAAAAAAATATTTCATGTGGGGTATTAAACACATAGCTGTCTAAACATTCATTACTTGCATGATTATGTATAAAATATCACAAGTGTACTCTCAATTATTTACAAACATTTTTAAGAATTGAAAAGCATGAAAATCAACCATAATTAAAACATTTTTAAACTTATGAAAATAAGTGAGTCATAAATATGTATATATTCATAAAAAAAATTTTATATTCGAATAATATTTTTAAAATCTAAAATTATCTAGTATTGAGTATTGTGTAATCCGTTTATACACAAGGGTGCATATAAAAGATTGTTTTGTTAAAATTTTCCTTATAAGCCTTTCATTTTTCAAAAACAACATTTGTTATTCATTCTAAACAATCCTTGGAAAATATAAATAAGATTGAGGATCAATGTTTATATGTATAAATATATATATAAATATATATACATCACTGAACATATATAATGTAAAAAAGTGTTTGACACCAAAAATCCAATGACACTTATATGACTTAAATATATCAGGTACATTAATTAACAAAGGTTTTTTAATTTTGAATCATGATTTAAAATTTAAAATGTTTATTTTAAAAAAAACCCACGTACATATATTTATGTATACATAGAAATACACATATATATTTTTTCAAACACAAAAATATCTCAAGCCCTTGTATGGTAAATAATCAAGAATATCATTTAAGGAAAAACAATTACCATCTTACGAGAAACTAGTAGTTCTTGTACTTAATAGTGTACATATATATATATATTCATATATGTATATTTATATACATATATTCAAACCGTAACAAATCAAGACAACTTGGACCCTTACATAGTTCGAAGGAGGAGAATAGGTCGGGAGGAGCTTGATGGAGGGGATGGAGTGGAAGAACACTGTAAGGCTCATGTAAAAATTGAGTTATATATATAAAAAATATATAAAATATTTATTTAATGTAACTTTCAAGAAAAAAAGGCTCCTCAGTTTAAAATAAGACCAAGCATGTCGGTATTTTAGAAAAAGAGTGAAAAGAGGGGCCACTCGAGGTCACAGGTGTGGAAAATAAGAAAAGAAGAGTAGCAAGGGCTACTAGTGCAGCGTATGTCGGAGGGAGAAGATGATGCAGAGGGAAAAAGAATGAATGTTCAAGATTAGATCGCCCCCTTATCCAATGGTTGAGGTGCGTCTGTCAGTTTTATAAAAGATGAATGGTTTATATCTGATGAGGAGTGGATCAGACAACTATGAAAGATTCATGGTTTTTAAAATTAAAAATTTGTCACGATTAAATAATATTTGATCTAATAGATGTGAGAAATGAAACATTTTAAAATGTCTTGAACAGCCATGATTAGATCCCGATTGGATCATACAATTGATAAAAAAATGGAAGATAAACTACGGCTACTAGGAATCGAGGACCGAACCGATCAGACATATCAGATCTCGGACGGAGTGATCTGATGGTCTAAATTAATTTATCGCTGAATATATTCATCCCACATCGAAAAGAAGTGAGTTAAGAGGAATCCTTATAACCCCAAAGCTCCCAGCCATAGCTCAAAAATCTCCCCCCCATCTCTCTAGTACCGCCCCGTACCAATTCTCTACTGGCGCGCTTCTGTTCCCACCCCTTCCGCCATGCCACCCCACACAGTAGCACACTCTAGTTCCCTTGCACATGAACGCCCATGCACACATAGGGATTACTATGCACCCCTGTGTGCGTGACTTAGCACACACCATGCTTGCATAACCCTAGGACATTGCCAGGGGATGTGAGTGAGATTCCCACTAAGGCCTTGAGTGGCTACATACAAGGTTGCCCTCAGCTAGATGGGGTACTCACCTATTTTTTTAGAAAAGTAAATGTTCATTTTAAACATAATAAAAATAGGTTTTAATATACATATATAGGTGTCTTTATATAGAGAATAAAAATTCTCTATTATGACTAAACAAATCCCTAAAACCAATATTTTCGTTATTTTAAAAACACTTGTGTTTTAAAACATAATGTTATAAATCAATGTTTAGTACATCATAAAGAAAATAATATACTAGTATCATAAAAATCCAAAAACATATTTTTAGTTAAGACTTTATTTTTATTCATCCAAGAATGAAAACATTTATAAAATATTTTCAAGACATTTTAAATATTTAAATACATAATTCATTAAATATAGATAAAATATTAAATAAAATAGTAGTTATTAATTTCATTTTCCCAAAGTACAATTTCAAACTCAAAAAATATGTTTCATTGTACCGAACCAAGTAGTATCAAATGTGTGATTCTATTGGTATTTATTTTAAATCATAAGGGTTATGATTCAAACCCATTTTAAACATTACATAATTATCCTTCTAAAATATATAAAAAGAGTTTATTAATAACACGTTTAAAGTTATAACTTCAATACACACTTTAAATACTTGTGAAAACTCATAATACCTAGATACATTAAATTAAACCACTAGAAAACCCAATGACTATATGGTCTTATGGCCGTTATAGACTCAACTATAACCTAAATAAGGAAACGTTCTAATTTAATTAGGCCTTATAAAAACATGACTAGGGTGTTAAAACTTCAAGACAACTTGGTGAATTTGGTGCCATTTATTTTTCCGATGCTTAGCACTATTGTTGTGGTTCTGGTTATACTAATGTTCATCATGACAGATCCAAATGACCCTTACTATTTTCTTGGGCCTTTTGTTTTATTGGGTGGTATCCTTGTGATTTTAAAAGGCCTATTATTGGGTATTTGAGGGTAGTGAGGTTATCTAGTCTTATTGTAATGTAATTATTTCCCTTGTTCATTGAATAAAGAAAGTCTTGTGTTTATTTAAAAGTATTGTTTTGGACCACATGGGAATGAAGTAAAATCATACAATAATGTTATTACATAAGAAATAAGTTTGGGGCATCAGATTATCCCCCCCCCCTTCAAAGAATTACATCCTCGCAATTCTAAAACACTCATACAAGCCTACTAGTAAAACCAGACACACATCACCACCAACATCCCCCACAAAGTCAGTTAATGTGGACAATATGTCGATTACCCCCAGATGGATCCCAATATTGGTTTTCATTACCTTGAATTATTTGACCCAAATACACCGAGAGCACTGAGGATATCTAGGATCATCCCTATTCATAATGCATTCAGGTGTCCAGAGGATGGGTTGTGCAGTGTGGAGATCAGAGATTTTGGAGTGGACTAGATCCCTATAAATCCCTCGTACTATGTCTTTCTTGAAAATTTTGAGGTCATAGAGCACTCCGTACATAGTAAAACTTATAAAGTGAAACAAATAGAACTTCTGAAGGTCACCCTAAAATGTAGCTTCTTGAAACTTAATCAAAGCATGATAGTTCTCAGATAAGGTTAAATATAAGAAAATAAATTCATAGTACTTTCACCTTTGCCTAAACTATGAGAATTGAGTATTTTCGATACGGTGATAGATGTAGCTATCTCCTTTGTAGGGACATAGGATATTTGAACCAAGGGACACTTTATAAAGTTGTTTGCAAGTCAGGGGTAAGATTTCAAATGGTTTATAGTCTTCTAAACATGACTTAACAAATATACGTTCTAATAATTTGGTATAGAGTTATAAAAGGTTGGTTGGTGAACTCATGTCTTCCATTTCATAATTTTAAGAGAGATGATTTAATCAGTAATACATAATCATATTAAAATAGGGATGCTATTTGTAAAACCATGATAAATTAATAAAACATGAAATATAATATTATCCATTTATACAAGGTTCATAATACCCATGATGTTACATAACCATTATCTCCCTATCACAAAACACTAGTATGGATTTTTAGACGTCAACCAAGATGACACTTCCCTGATTTCACCGGTGTTGGAGATTTCCCCAATTCCCAGTTAAACAGATCCCTAAGGTGGTTCCAAAATCCTCAATCTCCTTGGTCCAGATGCAGAACGGGTAGCTCAGATCAATCAGATGTGGACATCTAAGTTTCAAAAAAGGAAAGCGTGAAGTGTATAGAGTTGGATGACATAATATTGAACTTTATTTCTATAATAAAAATGGGTAGAATCATCCTCGAGAATTTCAAAGTCCATGACCTAACCTCAAAGGTTGTAGGTCAAAATTTGACAAAGGTATGCTGCTCAGAGGTCACCATCTTGTGCAACCTCTTGGAAGTTCATTAGTGATTCAAAATTGTCATCCAAGGTAAAGTATTAGAATAGACCTTCATAATACTTTCCCTTACATGCATAAAAGGGATGTTGGGCATGCATCATCAGGAAGTAGTCAAATACATATCCTCGGTTAAGTTGGATTACATGAGGATAATTGGATACACATTAAAGGTGTTTACAAGACAACCAAAGGTTTTCAAAAGTCTCGTAGATTTCTATACATGACTTGGACACTATAGTTTCTAATATTTCTATTGGGAGAGATAGAAGGATATTTCTATTCTATCATCTTAAAATTTTAATAAAACTTATACTTAGTAATACATAATCAATTTTTTTAATGTTGTTTTAATTTTCAAGGGTTGTCTAAAACAGTCCTCTGATTCCAACTCCCACGCAGCGACCCCGGATTTCCCCAGAGCTGGTGTAGTATCAATAAAACATGGTGCATGATTTTTAATAAAAAGAAAATATGATTATCACACATCATTTTCCACTAAAGTGGATATTTTTGGTTTTGTTTCTGGACAACTAGATACAATTTTTACAATTCTTCAAAAATCGAAAGAGAAAAGAATATCCACAACGCTTCCACTAATCAGTGTAACTCAAATCTACTAAAACTGTAAAATTTAAGTTAAAACATAGGGTGATCATATGAATTCCCAGTAAGGGGGTTCTTAAAATAAAATAATATATTAAATAAAACATTTTGAAAACATTCCTTTAAAATTATTCATAAAAAATTTTATTAAGGAAATCTATAACACATGAATCATAACATAAAATTTTGTTCAAGAAAGATAAGTGAACAATTCAAGGATTACTAACAGGGTTACAATGAAACATGTTCTAATCATAAGCATGCTCATAAAAAATATATGGTGTACAACATATAAATCAAGAGTTATTATAAATATACTATGTGTGATGTGTGAAAGTTCAAGTATATAATTTATACGTGGAAGTAATATGTGATCAGAGTTGTGCAAAAAATGATAACTTCAATTTATTTCCATACTAAATGTAAAACATAAAGTGGATGATAAATATCTGAGTGCTGAATAAACATTATTCCATAAGAATTTTCTACCTATGATTATCATAAGTACAATCAATTTAACCAAGTATATTATACTAGTCGAATATTAACTTGGTTAATTAAATTTCATAGTCATAATGAGGAATGTTCATATGATGGACATTCTGAAACATTTTTCAAGGCCTTGGAAAATAATTATAAAATGATTAAGGCCCCATCAAAAATCCATAAATCATAATTGGGAAAGACCTTAGCCAATTCCATGTCTATTTGTCTCATGATACCTACCAATGCATCTAGGGGATATAGAAGGCCCCACCCATCACATACTAAGTCCAATGAATTCCTCATTTCTTTAAATCAAAGTGCCTTATACCACTTTGATTTATTAAATTACTCATTACTTATCATTCCAAGTGTCACATATTACTTTGTTTATCATCTCGTATTATTCAAAGTGACCCATACCACTTTGAATAATTTAGTTTCTTAATACATAATTGGTCACAAAAGTTTAATTACATTCCTTAGTATTTACATATATATAGTGAATCAAGTACTTAAGTGTCAAAACTAACAACTACATGGCAACTTAATAAATGACAAGTATTTTAGGAAAATTATAGCACACATGATGATAACTAATGCACAAAAATAAATGCAGGTTTTGTCACATAAAATGAAAACCCTTTAAAATCAAAAACCTTATTACAAAAGTAAAAAAATGCATAATGGAAATTCATCATGGATTGGATGCATGAATAATTTAAAGGTAAAAAAATATTTCATTTGGGGTATTAAACACATAGTAGTCTAAACATTAGTTACTTGCATGATTATGTATAACATATTACCACGTTAATCTCAATTATTTAAAAACAATGATAAGAATTGAAATGAATGAAAATCAACCATAACTAATACCATTTTAAAACATATGAAAATAAGTGAGTAATACATATGTATATATTCATACACACAAATTTTACATATATATAATAATTGGAAAATCCAAAATTATCTAGTATTGAGTATTGTATAATCAGTTTATACACAAGGGTGTATATAAAGTATTGTATCTTTAAATTGTTCTTTATAAGCCTTTCATTTTTCAAAAACAACATTTTTTATTCATTCTTAACAATATTTGGAAAATATAAATAAGATTGAGGATCCATGTTTATATATATATATATATAAATATATACACCTAACCAAACATACATAATGTAAAAAAGGGTTTCACACCAAATATCCAATAACACTTATATGACTTAAGCATATTAGGCACATTAATTAACAAAGGTTTCTTAATTTCAAATTGTGATTTAAATTTTAAAAGGTTAATTTATTAAAAAAACCCATGTATATATCTTTATGAATAGATAAACATATAAACATACACACACACACACACACACACACACACAGATATATATATATATATATATATATATATTTGTCAAAGACCAAAATATCTCAATCCCTTGCATGATAATGAATGAATAATATCTTTTAAGGAAACAAATTCACCATCTTAGGAGAAACTAGTAGGACTTAAACTTAACAATGTTCATATATATATATTTATCTATGTATATTTATTTACATATATTCAAATTGTAATAATTCAAGAGAACTAGGCCCATTACCTGGTTTGAAGGAGGAGGAGAGGTCGGGAGGAGCTTGATGGAGGCATTGGAGAGGAAGAACACCGTAGGGTTTAGGTGAAAATTGACTTATATATAAAATTCATATATAAAATATTTATTTAATGTAGCTTTTAAGAAAACTAAGGCACATCAGTTTAAAATAATACTGACCACATCGGTCTTCTAGAAAACAAGACAAAAGAGGGGCCACTCGAGGTCACGAGTTTGGAAAATAAGAAAAGAAGAGTAGCAAGGGCTACTGGTTTGGCGCTTATAGGAGAAAGAAGACTAAAAATATGGAAAATAATGGATGGTTAGGATTAGATCATGCATGAATCCAATAGTTGAGGTGCATCCACGAGTTTAATAAAAGATGAATGACTAAGATCTGATGAGGAGTGGATCAGACAGTTATGAAAGATTCAGGGTTTTTAAAACAGATGAACACTCAAAATTAGATCATCTTTGATCGGACGACTATGAGTGACATGACATTAGAAAACATATTTAATGGCTGTGATTACATCCCCATTGGTTTGGATTTTTGATAAAAACATGGAGGAGAAAACGCAGCTGCTAGGAATCGAGAACCGAACTGATCAGACGACAAAGATCTCGCGCGATGAGATCTGAGGGTCTAGATTTTTTTCCTCTAAAAATATTCATCACACATCAAAATTAAGTGAGTTACGTGGCTCCCTTATAACCCTAGAGCTCCCAACCATAGCTCATAAATCTCCCTCCCCCTCCCCGGTACCACCTGTTCCGGGTCTCTGCGGGCCCACTTTTGCGCCCACCCCCGCCGTCGTGCCGCCTCGCACAGTAGAGAACTCTGGTTCCCTTGCACACACACGCCTATGTGTGTTTAGGGATTACTATGAAACCCTTTGCGCGTGAATTATCATGCACCATGTGTGCATATCCCTAGGACATTTCTTGGGGATGTGAGTGATATGCTCACCGAGGCCTTGAGTGGCTTCCTACAAGGTTTCCCTCAGCTAGGTGGGGCACTCACCTATTTTTTAGAAAAGTAAAAGTTCATTTTAAACATAAGAAAAATAGTTTTTCATATACATATTTAGGTTACTTTAAACATAGAATAGAAATTATATATTATAAATAAACAAATACCTAAAACCAATATTTTTCTTAGTTTAAAAATAGTTGATTTTTAAATCATAAAGTTATAAATCAATGTTTAGTATATCATAAAGATAATCTTATACTAGTATCATAAAAATCCAAAACATATTTTTTGTTATGACCATGTTTTTATACATCCAATGATGAAAAAATTTATAAAATATTTTCAAAACATTTGGAATATTTAAATACTTAATTCACTATGTATAGCTAAAATATTAAATACAGCAGTAGTTATTAATTTCATTTTCCCAAAGTAAAATTTCAAACTCAAAAATTTATGTTTCTTTGTACTGAAACCAAGTAGTATCAAACATGTTCTTCTCTTAGTATTTCTTTTAAAACACAAGGGTTATGATTCAAACACATTTTAAACTTTAAATCATTATCCTTCTAAAATATATAAAAAGAGTTTATTAAAAACATGTTTAAAGTTATAATTTCAGCGCACACTTTAAACACTTGGGAAAACTCATAATATCTAGATAATTTAAATTAAACCACTAGAAAACCCAAATACTATATGGTATTATGGCCATTAGAGACTCAATGATCACCTAAAGGAGGCAGAAATTAAATTTACATAGGACTTATAAAAACAAGACTTTGGTGTTCTAACATCAAGACAACTTGGCGAAGATGGTGGTGATCATTCCTCTAATTTTTAGCACAATTTCTATGGTTTTGGTTATACTAATGTCCATCATGATGGATCCGAAGGACCCTTACTATTTTCTTCGGTTTTTTGTTGTATTGGGTGGTCTCCCTATGATTTTAATAGTTATTGTTTGTGGGTATTATAGGATAGTGTGGTTCTCTAGTCTTATTGTAATGTAATCATTTTCAGTGTTCATTGAATAAATAAATTATGGTGTTTATTTTCAGGTATTGTTTTGGACAACATGGGAATGAATTAAAACCATACAATAGTGTTATTACATATGAAATAAGTTTAGGGTGTCACAATTACCACCTATATCGATCAAATTTGAGGTGCATTCTTGTTGGGGTAATCTGTTAAATCCAAAAATATATGGGAACCACTGAAACATATGATTTGGTAACTAACATGGTATAAATGATTTGAGATGTGTAAAAAATGAAAAAAAAATGATATTTTAAAATAAGAGAAACTATATAATCATAAGAACAAAAAGATAGAAAATAAAAAATAGCAAGAAAGAGAAGATATAACATTCTTCGAATCAACATGATCATACATGCATGATAAGAACACCACCCATGTCAGTCATTTTGTTACTAAGAAAAATAAATAAAGAAATAGAGACTCGAAGCAAAACTTGGGTCTTCAGATCAGTGATGGCCTTCCAGAAGATCATTAAGCGGCGTAGTTAGAACTGCGATTTGGAAGCCATGTGGATGAATGAGATTCAATAGGTAGTTCACTTTAGAGATTTTGGTTCAGATGATAGGAAAAGTGACATCATGCCCTTAGAACAAATGACAACAAATTAGATGAAGTGAAAGGAAAAGAAGAACAACTAGGAGCAGACAAGATGGTTGGATCATGGATGATCAATGGTCTATATGACACACTAAATGGGTAAGGATAAAAAATCCTTCCAGTAGAAATTAGTATCATAAAACTATGTAAAAATTGGCTATGAAACTACACCCCCATTAATACATGAATCCCATAAAATAGAATATGAATAAATCATAAGTAAACATTAAAGGAATTAAATTGAAATATATATAAGGTGAATAAAAAAATTCTTTTTCTGTATGGACCATACACCCATAGAATAAATAGAAGATATGTAGCCTTTCATATTCAAAATAAATCCATACACTCGAGTCCTCGATAGAAAGAAAAAACCCCTCACATGAGTGGCTATACCACCTTTATGAGGACTGTAATCTAGATGACTATCCCCCAGAAATATTTATATAATCAATCCCATTAAAATAAATCACATATTTGGTCACCAGTTTTATTAAATTTGATTTCAAATTTCAGGGGATTCCATTAAGGAGGATCCAGTTGGGTTTTTTCAAAAAGGAAATTTTTTGGATATCCTCCTTTTTCTTATGATCATCCAAAATGATATGATGATTGTCAAACGACCACAACCTACCTTTAAGGATATTATGGTCATCTTCTATAAAGAAGAATTAAATGATCAAAAGTACTTATCCTATTTATCTAATGAAAACTCCCTCCTCTAGATTCCATATGTTGTAGAGTGTATTTTTAGGGTGTTAAAGTTAAACACCCTATAAATGATAAGTTTACCAAAAAACCAGGAGTGATAATCGATGATCAAGTAATGAATCTTTATATTTTTTCTACAATAATTTTTTTTTCTCTCCCAGAAAATGATAAATTATTCCATCATGAAATAAGATCATATTCCATTAATCCACTCAAAATTTCAAGGACCCGAAGAGCATTGGAATAAGAGGGGATGTGAATGGTCACATGAACAAAAAATGATAAAATATCACTACTTTCTTGAAAATGGTGTCACCATTGAATAACCACTAGATTTATGAAACCAAAGAAAAACCGAATAACTACTGATCTATTAGAATCATCGCTTCTAGAGAAAGTAGAGAGAGGACAAGAAAAACCAAAAAGATCAGAGATCCAAAGGATTCGCTACCCAACATCAACCATCAATCCGATCACTTCCAAACCTAGGAAAACAAAGGAAAATGAAACCAGTGGAGAAACCTAGAAGGAACCTCTCAACCCATAGTGAGACATATTATGTGCATTCTTACTTCCTACATAAACAAACATTCATAAATCCAAACATATAGACTCATAGACATGCATACATATAGTTATACATATGTACATATATTTTAAATTATCTAATATCAGTATAAATATTTATTTAAATAAATATATTCATTTATATATTATTTTATTGTTTAAAAGAATATTAATAAAATATATTTTCTTAAAATTATATAGACATCATATAATTAATGTATATAAATATACTATTAAACATTTTTAATAATATAAATTTGATAATTATTTATATATAAAATTATAAAAATTAGATTCATTTATTATTAAAATTTATGTAAATAATATTTACATAATATATTTAAATATATATACAAATTTTAGTATAAATATTAATTAAAAACATATAAATATTTATATATAAATAAAACATCTCACTACGACCTTTATCAACATTAGAAAAAAGGGATGAAAAAAGTATCACTTTTATCATCACTAAAAAAGCACTGATAACTAAAGGAAATTTAACTACAATTAAAAAAATGGTGACAGAGTACCATTTTATCTATGTTTTTTGTATGCAATAATAAAATCCCCCCTTTTCATCTAATTTTATCTAGTACTATTTAACATTAGCACTGTATAAAGTGCCATTTGTACTAGTGTGGAGAAAAAATTAGGATGGAGGATATTGAATGTTAATTGAGAGTGACATTATTAAATTTATTATAAAAATAATGTATGGTTGTGATTATGCATTAGACATGTGAGAAACAAAGAATGACAATTGGTAGGGAATTAAGGAGAGCATATGGGTCCTTGTTCATGGGGCCCCTTCAGAATAGTTGGATATTTTCAGTCAGTTGATCCCACAATGAATCCCCACCTCCAAGGGCTCTCAGTCCTATTGAAACACTAAATTGACTACCTCAACTATCGAATGAGGATTCAGTGGATTGAATAACTTGGTCTTATTTATATGTTCCCATCTGATGATCATGCCTCAATTCCTCTATGTTCCCACTTTATTGTCACCCAACATCCACACTCTTAACTGCTTGTTTCCTCCTTTTGATTTATGGACCACTCCCAAATTTTTGACTACTCAACCTATACCCTATCATCCACCCAATTAGGATGATGTGTCATTTTTGGGGGTGGGTTTGCAGATGCACATGGGATAGAATGATTCTACACTCCGATCCAGGCACAATAACATGACTTGGATTGAATAGGACAAAATATGGACACCAAAATATTGGCACTGGATTGTGTGGGAAAAACTTTTTAGGAAGAATGTCCATAGAGGATTGGGATTCTGGGACCTATGCCTCTTCAACGACACACTCTTTTACAAGAAAGGATTTCTATTCATCAAACATACTGATTCTTTTTGTGCTAATTTCATCCATGATAAATACTTCCACCATGAATACTTCTACAGTGCTTCCCTTGGCTCCCATCCCAGCTTTATCTAGAGAATACTTTTTGGAGTGTGCGATCTCATTCTTAGTGGACTTTACTGAAGAATGGGGGAAGGATCCACCAACAAAATATAGACAGATCTATGGCGGGTCAATGATAATGGGGCCAAATCCACCTTCTTCTGAACCATAAGGACTCAAAAAATGATACTACTAACTACCTGCTTAATGAAACCAGCCATGGATAGTGCTCCCAAATGATTATCTTCTTGTTTAATAACAGTGACATGAGAATCATTAGAAGCATCCCATTTTTTTCAAACATGGGGCCTAATTTCCTTTTCTGGAGTACGGATGGATTTGATTTTTATTCTTTGAAATCTATCTACTCTTTTGTGTATAAAAGATCATTTGTGGAGGCTGAATCCATTTGGAGAACAATTTGGAACCTCCCTATCCCTCACAAAGCCATTTTCTAGTGGAAAAACTATATAGGGAATATCCACTACATGGAATTCCTTGCCTCTTTCCATGCGTTGGATGTCCAAACCTATTCTGTCTACAAGACCACAAGGTAATATTCTCTACATGATATCCTTCTCTACCCTAGTGCATGTTTTGTCAGGTGCTCCCACAATCATCACATTGATTCTCTTCTAGAAATTTCCCCCCCATCTTTTTCATCTCTCATAAAAAAATTGTCTTCACTGATTCATGTCAAGGACATGATCTCTCTGTATACTTTGTCATTGATTATATGGTTTAGGAGAAACAAGTTTTTTTGCGCTAGTCAAGGAAGACCTGCACCTCATGGATTGATCTTTTTACTCACTAGTTGACTAGATAGAACCGCTCTGTTATCATACATTGTGAATAATCTGAGAATATGGACCCCCATTCTTTGAACCCTCCCATATTTGGTTCCATGAAGATTAACATTGATTCTCAAACCTTAGAAAATGATATCACTATATTCGGGGCTGTGGTTCGTGATACATCTAGTGCACTCGTCAGAGTAATTCAATGTTTTTGCACGACATCCTTCTCACCAACCATTGTGAAAGCTCAAGAAATTATTTTTTCCTAAGTTCACTATTGAATGAGGATAGAGTACTATCATCCTAGATTTATATTTCCTCATTTTCATTCATGCTATTTCTAATTTGGAGGCCGTCCTACACCCTTTTGGTCCTTCAGATTCTAGAATACATTCTTTTCATCAATGCTTCTCATAATTTATTTTCTCATTCATAAAAAGAGAAGGAAATAGGGATTCCCACCATTTACCTAATCAGGGTCTCTCAAGATATCCCCATGTCTTGTAGTATCATTTCCTCGAATGACTGAATTCCCCTGTTTCTCCTGAGATTCTATCCCATTTATCTAAGACATTCTATTTTTCTTCAAAAAACAACAAATCATTCTGGTTCTCAGCGAGTGGTCATGGGTGAAGTTGGAGCCGTAGTTCATGTGATTTCCCTCTTTCCAATTTCCACATGATTATTTGGATGTTTCCATAGTTGATAACACTTTTAGAACATTCATAGAATTGTAATTTAATCTTATAAATATACACACGGTATGTCTTTAAACAAAAATCAAATGAGAAAACATTAACATTTGATGATAAAAAGTTTGAAATGAGGTATTGTATTAAAAAAAGGAAAAAAAAAGGATAAAAATAAGGCCGAATGAATAAAATATAGTTGATAATCCAAAAAATTAAAATTACCTTCAGAGAGTACCTTCACCCCACTAGTTCCACTACCACATATATAAAAATTACAAACTCCTGTGGATAAAAAATTCAAAGAAATGTACACCATCGTGAGTTCATCATCATTACTGAGTACATGAACCTAGGAATTGGTTGCATCATCTTTTTTAATGAATTAATTTTTTCATGATCTATATAAAAGTTAACAAAATAATTATCAGATGAAAATGGTATGTTTATTAACTAAAAAATGTATAAAAACAATAAAAAATTTCTTAAATAAGTAGTAGGAGGTCACCTCTTCATGAAGTATGTATAAAATCTGACACCATAAATTCTATCCAACAATTTATAAGAAAATTTATTTACACTTTTGAATATGAGGATGATTGACAGTCCTGGTAGTACTAGAAAAATTTAAATAAATAATGTATTAGTAAATATTTTAAATTAAATTTTAATTATCATCATAAATTCCTGTTTATAAGAAAATTTATTTACACTTTTGAATATGAGGACGATTGACAGTCCTGGTAGTACTAGAAAAATTTAAATAAATAATGTATTAGTAAATATTTTAAATTAAATTTTAATTATCATCATAAATTCCACTTCAGGGATGACATTTTTATTGATGAAATATGATATCTATAATAAATTTTCAAATATAATAACTAAAATTTATTTTCATTGGTTTATTCTAGGAACTGCATAAACATTGAAAAAATTATGTAATTTGGTTTCTTATATTTTTTGATAGTGGAATGTTATTAAATATACCCTAATACTTACCCATTCATAGAAGTCGATGGGATTTTTTGTACTGATAGACTATCCGCATTCCCTGACAATTCTGACATTTAAACACCGAACTATCATATCCATAATTTTCATTAAAAAATAAAATAAAATGTATAAATTGATGTTTATTTGTAAAATGTTGCATGTAGTGTATTACATATTGATAAATGTCACCACGTGTGGTCGGTTTGTTGGGTATCCAAGCATTGAATATAGAAAATAAATCTTTGGAGTATTTGAATTGACTACAGTGAGAATGTAGTGCTACCTAAGAAAAGGAATAAGTAATGTAATGAATAAAGATATATTTGATATGATTAAATTTTAAAAGTTTTCCTCTACATCCTTGGTATTAAGAATATTTTTTCAACTTTAAGTTTTCATTCAATCATTATAGATAATTTTTCTACTATTACTTCATATAGAATTGGATCTAATGAGAATAATTATTTTGAAGTAATGTGATGACTAATGAGTCCAAATTTATGTTCACAAGGATTTATATTCACATAGTCTTGATATACATGTCTCTAAAAATTATGAATAATATTTAGTAATAATTAACATTTTAGATCAGATTTTGGAAAAAAATCATGAAAACACACCTCATATATATATTTCCATATGAGTATCCTAGCCATTCATGCTTGAGGATTTCATTTACATTTTCAATAAAAATATATTCTATAATGGCCTCTTAATATATATCTTCTTCTAAATCAATTATAGTCATATCACCATTTTATAATGTTTTATCCTCCTAAACATTTAATGTTAGTAAATGTGGAAGTTGAATTGGTGGGGTAAATGTACTTTGTGAAGAACTTTTTGATTGGTTGGTTGATCCATTAGATCCTGTTTATTTGACCTTATATTACACCCATCCCTTTGTATATGTATAATAACATTCATTGGGTTAAATTTTTTTTCATTAATTGATTTTTTTTTCATAATAAATAAATTCAATATGAATACATATTTTTCAACATGTATTTTTACAAGATTTAAAATCCTTTATATAAAATATCTAAAGCATTATCAGCTATATAGATATCTTCATTATCAATTGGAATAGGTATCTCGTCACTTGGATCTTGATCTACATGAATCCCCACTCTCACATGATCAATTGGAAGTTGTTTATTGTGTAGAATATCTCCTTGGATATTGTACATGGTACCCCTCACAACAAAGAGATTGGTGGGTGTTGATAGATATAAATCAGAATAATTTTTACCCTATAGAATACCAGTATTAGAAAGGAATCAGTGTCTATCAGGTTAACATTTTATAGATAAAATTATAACATTGTTGATTACCTCATCTAAGACACCCCTTTTAGGGAAATGGCTCACCACAAAGCTGCTAGGGAGGGGGGGGGGGGTCATCATGTAGTGGTTACTTCTCTGTTGTTTCTTCAAATTAATTCATTGCCATAACATTTTATAACAACAATAATGGTCAATTATGTTTTCCTTCAATAAAAAACAATTGTTTCTACATCTCTTCCCATTTTGTTATCTTTATCCCCATGTTCATTTCATTTCCCACAATATTTTTTGGGTGACACCACAAAACATTCACCTCTGATATGGACATGCAGTTCTGGCCACTTCAAGGCCACTGATATTAGTTATTCATTGGACACAACTGATTATGATTATTGTGTCTAATTCAGATATATTATATAAGAAAATAAATAATCATTTTTATGTTATACTTATTTAAATAAAAAAATTATTATGTCATACTTACACATGTTTCCCTTGGTTTGTGTGTGTTTTCAGGTATTAGTATCCATTCTTTATATATATGTTCCTCCTTCTATTGAACATTTAGTGGCATGGATGTGGCTTCATATTTTTATTGATCAATCTGTATATATACAATGGAAAATTATTAATTTTTTGTTTCATGTCACATAAAAGTATTATTGTATATTTAAAATACATACCATTATTTTTTTAAATAAATCATACCCCATGCTTTCTTTACTATAGGGGTACATTTATTTTGTTGCGTGATTCTTATTTTCATTACTCATTTGTTATTTCATAAATTAAAAATTGTTAAACAAATTGATTAATACAAGTATTTTCAAACAATTTATTACTAGTCAAAAGGTAACTGAAAATATATCTCCTCACAATAACCAATATATGCACCCCATTCTTGTTGGTTTAGCTGGTGTGCCTACATTGATGGTCGGTATGGTTATATTTTCTATTCAAAAAATTTAACATGATACTTTTTAAGAATTTTTTGAAATTCTCTTTGAGTATTTCCAATGAAAATTAATAAAAATTTCATTCGGGAGTCATCTAATATAAATGATCTCTTCAAGGGATAAAGAAGAGTTAATAAAAATTTCATTATTTTTTTTATTAAAATAAATAAATTATATAATAATGTTATATTAATCTCTTCCAAAATTAGTACCTTAAGGATGTTCCCATCATTGTTCCATAAATCTACATCAAAAGTCACATACATTTGATTGGTGTGACTAATATATCTACTAAACATAGCCTTATTGGGGTTAACAGTCTGACCATGTGCATTCTGTCTAACCTTAAATTTGATTCCTTTATTTCTCACCTTAACATCTTTTATTATCACTATAATGGTATGATGCCCCAATTTTTATCTAGGATATAGGTTGTTCAACATATACCATTTCCTTATCCCTAACATCATCGATATGTTTTCCACTGTATTGGTAGCATTGAAAAGTGTATAAGGTTGTTGTTACTCTACATTGGGAGCATCAACAGGTTAAGAAACCCCTAGTTCCACATTATTGGGAGCATCGGCATGTGCATAATTCATTATCTGCAGAAGTGATTTACCATTTAATTTTAATTACGTAAGTGATGTAGTGAAAATAAAATAATATGAGGTAACAAAATATATACTATAAAAAATATAACCTGATTACGGAACTCCCGTTATTGAAAACAAAGTTGAAGGGATTCGATCCCTCAATCGAGGGTCCAAATTCCCTCATTGTGGTCTCCTATGATGTAACAACCTTGAACCCAATAGCCAAGAGATGGTGGTATTTTTATTACAATGGTGTTGATATAATATATCACATCACCAAGGACTTATCCATTTACTAGTCTTGATGAAACTAGATATACACATGGTTTCCTTATTACATTGGTAATTAAAAATAGTACTCAACAAAAGAAAACAAAAATATTCTTGTAACTTATTGAAATATTTCATCTTCACAACATGGGGAACGAAAAAAATAAAAGGGTGAGCTCAAATTCTCAGTAAGGATTATATGGAAAAAAATAAGTGAAGTAAAGTCCATAGGGAATAATCATTATGGAAAGGTAAATAGTCTAAAAAACATATGCCATCAATAAAAAGAGAATGAAAATTCATCCATAGATTTTATCATAGAGAAAATATTATGGAAATTAATAACTTAATACTGAATTAAGAATATGATTATTTAGTGTACATAATGTATTTTTCACATTAACCATTATACTTTCAAGAAGGTTTTAGTCAGTGGGTAAAAACCCATCTGATTCGGTTTGGAAAAAAACACGTAGTGTTTGTTTCCAATTGTTTTATTTGATGAGACCAATCGATTCATCGAGGGGATAAATGTTGGGCCCCAACCATCACTGTAATTAAAAAATCACTCTTCATTCATCAATTTTTTTTCAAGAACAATATTCCTTAATTTAATATCTTTATTGAGTAGAAAATATTGATTTATTAGTCTTTCGACATTCAATATAAACACCATATGTAATAATGGTATATGATTTAGAAAATAATCATATCCATGACACAAGAAAATATGTATTTTAAATATGAATATAATTTCAAATGAAGATTATCTCAAAGGGGTAGTAGATAAACCACACAAAAATTATTAGGTGCATAATACCATGTAAGTCTCAATGAAATTGAAATTTAGATGAAATCCCATACCTTATGTCTATATGTGTTCTACACATGATCATAATGTCATGGATAATAAGATTAAATAAATAAATTAATTAATTGAGAAAATTTCATAGATTTATTTAATTTTTTATAATTTTATTGATTTCATTTGGTGCCATTTTAATGAGTTAGAAAGTGTAATTTTATCATTTGGGAGCATTCATTTCCTATGATTTCATGTACAATTTACTTATATATATGTATGGAAAATCATGTAAAATGAGAATAGTTGTCTATAGTTGAAATATATATTATTAATGTACTTCTTGAAGATTAATTTTTTTAATATTTCATTCAGTTATATGGTACAAGTATGAATCATTAGATAAAATGCTAGTAATAATCGTTTATATAATTTTGTAATTTTTTTCTGATCATCATGAACTAGTTTTGTCTTATTAATTAATATTATGAATATATATTGGTTCCAAAAATTAAAATAATCTGTAATACATATATTATAATATTTTTTAACAATAAAAATGGTTTTATGAACATCCATGAAGGTGTAATTTAAAAATGAAAACATGTCTTCCATGAAGACGGTAAATCTTTACCTCACCGACAATGTTTAATTTTTAGAATAGAAGGGAGAGGTGAAGGGGTTTGATTATGGATATTCCACTAAAAAAATAAAATTACAGTATATATATGATAATGGAGTTATAATTAATATTTGGATATATTAGGTTAGTTAAGGATAATAGAAGAAAATAAAAATAAAAGAAAATGAAAGGGAAGGATTAATGGTTTAACCTCTTGAATTATTATCCTAGAGAACCTCATTAAGGGACTTGGATTTGGTCTTTTATTGAGACCAAAGGCTCCTAGAATTAGTACAAAGACTTGGGAACAGTGTTAGGAAGAAATTTAAAAATCTTCATGGATTTAGTGGTGTGAGGAGAAGAAGTGGTGATGAGTCGTATTTACAGTGGTAGGAGAAAAGTGTTTTGGATTATTTTATCCATTTGTTTAATATTTTGTCTTAAGTCTAGGAATAGTGATGATTCTTGGGATTAAATACAGTATTTATTGCATGTGATTTCTAGCTAAGGGTTTTTACATCTTGCATGATGTTTTAATTCATGTATTTGGATTATAATTTAAATACTATAAATTATCGTATTTTACAATTCATCAAAAATTCATGTATTTATAAAAATCCCTAAAATTCACCGTAATTTTTTTTGGAAGCGCAGAATTCAAAAATTAAATCTATTTTATGGAAGTAATTTTCTAAATATGAGAAATTTAATTTTAATTAAAACCATCCTTTACGTGGAAAATACCAATTTTAAAATTATAATTGATTTTATTGAACTTTGAAAAATTAATTAAGGTCTCAAAAAATTATCTTCTAATAACATTACAACAAAATATTAATTTATTAATAACTTTTATAAGAATAAAATTTATTTTAAATATTATATTAATTATTAAATTAAAAAAATACATTTGTGTTTATAATAAAATATTAACACTTAATTAATAATTTCCAAAAAGTTTTTTTACTTGTAATATTATATAATTATATCATATCTCCATTTATAAGATGCATAAATTTTATTTATAATTTCACAGGTGATGTTACTATTATATTAGATGAATTATTATTCATAGGGTTCACATTACCATTCTAAAGGTCAAGTTACTATTTCATTGGTATATGTTTCTTAATTTCCAAAAAAGCCTCTTATTTCATTAATTATTCATTTATAATGTTTTTTGTGTTCTATATGTGTCTTTTTTATGATTTATAATATATGAAATAATTTTTTGTAAAATGTATGCTATTGATGAATTGAATTTATATTAGAGGATATATACCGTAAAATCTTTGGGTGTTATATATGGCATACAATAACTCGTCTATATTGGGATCACTATAAAATGATTCTAACATCCCAATGAAAGGTTAATCTTGAGTTAAATTGAAATATAACCCTTTAATTGTTCTGATCTATAATAGAACAATTTACCACATTTGGTTTGGTGGATTTGGAATAGAAAATAATTGTTCTACCTGTGATTCTCTTAGAAACAGTTCATATATGTGGAATTTCTTATAGAAATCCAATTTCATGAATCCCAATCCATCAATTTTTACTAAACTATAATTATAAACCATCTTACACTGAGAAATCATCACTTGGAATGTTTTATAATTAAACTCCCATATTTTGTTGATGATTCCAACGTATGAAAAATTTGAATAAATTGGATATCTATATTTGGTACCCGATACATGAATCGCTTCAACAACATGTGTATGCACACTATTTTTCAATGTATTTTCACAATAATGTTCATTTGTATAAAAAACATAACTATAAATTATAGAACTGTTATAGGATAATAAATTCACACATAGTCCTCTACCTAACAATCAAATTCATACTAAAATTGAATATGGATTTTAAGTCGACTCCTTAAAAATATTATCTAAAAACCATCCAATAAATTATTTCTTATGTGCTATATATATATATATTATCCCTTGATGGATTCAAATACCTAATAATTACTTTTTGGTTTAAAAAATATGGTGAAACCTCTAAACTATTAAGGACAACATAAAGGTGGGATGACTCCAATTCTGTAATAGAAAATGTGTCAATATCCTTTCCAGAAATTCCATTACCCACAAGCCGTCTGATGTGATGATATTTCAGTAGACCAATTCTTTTCGTATCAAATAGGTAACCAATACAATACTAAACAGATTAATTAAAAACATATCACTCCATAATACAACTATATGGAAAACATTAATTTTTGATGCACCCTTTCAAAATCATCATATACATTTCAATAGGGTACATCCATGTATAATGTAAAGGACCAAAGAGTTGAATCTCTCTTACCAAGTGAACCATCAAGTGAACCATTTTATCAAAGAATTTTTATGGTAATATCATCTTCAATTCATATAATATGATAGAATTTTATTTTTCCACAGTTGGTAATTACACAAGGTATATAACATTGATTCATATAACTTTGAAATGTAAACCCATCTTGGTTAATGTGTGATTGAAATTCTTGAAAAAAATATAATTAATAGATTTTGGTATTTTATCTTGTATCAAAATATGACAATCATGTGATTTCATATCATTTAACTTTAAATCATTAATTGAAATGATATTATTTATAATTAATGAATACCACTTGGGATCATTTACATCATTCTTGAATTTGAAAATCCAATATATCACTTTTATAAAAATATTTTATGATTCTAGAGGAAGAAAAGTTTGTTTTTCACTCTTCACTAGTACCACCTCTTCCTGTATCCCAATGTTAATCATATCCAACCTAGCATTAATTTCATCTTTTTTTTAGATGCATTTAATAACATGCAAATGTCACTATCACAAACATTTTTTTTCCACTTGAATAACATCAAGAATATTCTTGATGTACAAATTATTCTAATATGGTAATTAAAAAAACCCCATCCCTTTTTCAAAATGATTTTGGCAAGGTTTTCCAAAAATGGTATACCAATATCAATGTCCATATACTTTAATTTCTCAAACATTTTATCACCATTTAGTGGAGACAATGTTGTACCTTATTCTAAACTCTAATCAAATGATGTCATCCAAGATCGGTACTTATGTCATCATGGTAGAAATCTGTGATGTCCTATAAACAAAATCTTCAAAGAATATTTCAAACTAATTGAATATGTACCTTTTTCAAAAATGGGACACCCTTGAGTTCCTTTAACGATATGTCATAAAAAAATTCCATAAGTAGGAAAGTCATTTATCAACCCGTACAACATGTCTCTTGATGAAAAATATTCATTTTTAAGCATCATACATCGTAACACATGAATCCCACAATAATTTTAAATCCTCAATCAATGGAGCCAAATAAATATCAATATCACTACCTAATTTTTTTGGTCATAATATAGTCAGAGATGACATAATGTATTTTCATTTCATGCATAACCACATTGGCATGTTATTATTTAAAAACATAACTATCCATGTACTATGAGTGATTCTTTTAAAACAAAAAGGATTAACTCAATATTTAGATAGTGCAAGATGATGGTTTCTCATCTTGTTTCAAAATTATAAACACTCATGGTCAATTATCTTCCATTGAGGAGTGTCTTCCTGGTGATGATGTTTCCCATATTGATTTCTTGTATCTGCATGCCACATTAATTGTTCTGTAGTCTTCTCACACCAATATACGCTCCTAAACATCTAAATGATTTCAATGTATACACCATTCATAGGAACTGATTCATCTTTCTTTTATTGAGAAGCACCACAATTTGGTAATTTTTAGGTGATTTATGGTCCTTATGAAATAGTATACAATCATTTGGACAGATATGTATTCTTTTAGAGATCATACTAATTTAAAATATTTTTTAGCTCCATATATTCAATAATAAATCTCATCATATTCTAAGTGAATTTCAATCAAGAGAGAAATTAGTTTATTAAAACTGGCATCACTCCATCCTTTTCTATATTTTAAATTATATTGATACAATATTTCTAAAAATGTTGTATATTTAGTGCAACCAACATATAATGGATTCATTTCACAACTCTTTAACATCTCAAATAAGTTTGGACAATCATTAAGTTCATATTCAATTGTCATTGTCATTTACTCAATATGATGATCATCATCATTAAAACCTGTAATCATATCCTCGATACACTATTTATTATTTTTCACACATTTAATCATATAATATAATCTATAAAACACAACTACATTCAGTTTTCCCCATGTTTAGTCCATCATTTATAACTTCAATCTATTTTTTGATAGATCAAGGGTTCTTACAACTCCTATAAACTAATTAGTCTTGAATAAAAACAATGTAAACACAAAAAAAGGATTGGAGAAAGGTCAAATGCATGATTGTTTTCAAACATGATGATATCTTCTACCCTATCCTCATATTATTTTATCATATTATGGAATACATCTATTTTTGATTCATATTCATCCTATTTGATCCAGTAATATTAATATTTAACTATTTAAATAGATACATAAAAATTATGAGAGTGGAACACATGCAAGGTAATTCTTAATGAATCATTCAAGCTACATGAAGTCATTATTATATGATAATACTAGATGAATGATGGGTATTAATTTTTTTTTGTGATAAAAATCATTGAAGTAATTAAATGTGTGATATTTATAATGTTATAAAAAATCTGCAGAAATTTTCATCTATTTGACAAGAAAGAGATATCATGTTGGGGTTCCCATATTTCATTCTAATTTCAAAGAGTTAATATTTTATCAAAGGGGAATTTCATTAAAACATTCCAAGAGATTAAATTCATTAAAAACCACCATCATCTTTTAAACATTTCATTTATTAAATCAATGAAACAAATTTATACATCCTAAGAGGCATAAAAAACCATAACTGTCATCATGAAATAGATTTGAAAAATTAAATCAACTTTAATAAAACATGTAATGAAAGTAAAAAAAACCATATGGGGAATTATAATTTTAAAGGAAAACCAACTTTTGAAAATACCATTTTCAGAATCCCATTTTTAAGTACAACATTTAAAAACCATGTTAAAGATATATAATTTGAGTTCCTCAACCACTATTTATCCTAAAAAATATATCCATTTATAAATATAGATTCCACTCATCTCATTTTACATATTCACACATAATTTGTAAAGATATGTAATAATGTATCCATATTTATATCTATTTAGTATCAATTAAATTCCTTAATTTAAAATAAATTCAAAAAAAACTTTTCTTATTTATCTTAGAAAAGAACTATATAAATCAACTATAATTTTTATGCACTTAAATATCCTTTGAGCCTGCATCATGAAACTTTAAACGACTTCAAGTTCCATTAATTTTTAGATAATTGAGAACAATATCAAGATGATAAACCAGTGTTAAATAATTACTATATAGTGTAGTAGGGTGGAGTTCAAAAATAGTTGAGGAGTCAAGAATCAAAATACTCATTATGTTGGATTGATTTTGTTAGTTTCATTGGAATTGGATAAATTTTATATCTTATGCAGATATAGTTGTACTCCATTGGTGGTAATGTAAGATGTGTTGGGTTTTGATGTAATATAAACTTGTAAAGGTGTGTAACCAATTGACACCACCCATGTTCTAGTTATATAATAATGTCATGTTCTTTCATACATGATAGTTCATTATACATATAACCTAGTATAAGCTCTTGAAATGAACTGCGATCTATTTATATCATAATACTCATTCTCCAATTTTCCTGGATGGTGTAATACTATATTCCTAAAATTGCTGCAGTAGTCTCACATGAAAATTACTTACACACTTCTCATTTTGTAGGAAATCCTTTTATGCATCATCAATACCTCACATACTAATGTGAATCCATAATCCATGTGTATAACTCATGTGTTCATGCCACATCACATGTGTAAAATATATAACGCAATGGTATCCTTAAAAATATATATATAATAGTAACATATAAGATAGTATTAAAGAAAATTTAAAAAATATTAATTCAATAATAAGATAAAATTATTAAATTCAAACTTAAAAAAAAATAAAGAATATAAATATAGAGTATTTGTATAAATATCAAAATTATCATGAAATAATTCTTATCAATTGCTACAAATATAATAATTTTGAACAAATCCTATAAAATAAATTAAACACATTTTATAATTACTATAAATTTTTTAAACAAATCAGGATATATTAAAATGATTAGGGGTTTTTCATAGTAATAGAATCAAATGGGAATAATTTTTTGATTTTAATCCATGGGAGTAGGAGGGATAACTAGAACATGGATCAGATAATCATTTGTGCACCCCAAAATCTCTTCATACTTATCATTTGCTATCACCACTTTACCCGGCAAGTGGGAAGGGTTATTGTGGGGCATAACTAGGAGATCCATGTAATCAGAGTGATAAATTTTGTTGAATAAATGAAATGAACATGAAGTCCAAAGATAGGGTAAACTAAAAACAGCTCTTGGTGATGGAGATTTGGTGGAGATTCAGCAAGGTATATTGAGGTCAAATAAAATCGCTCACACTCATCATTCAAACCCTTTGTGAAAATAAAAAAACACAAAGATATTTGAGGGGGAGTGACCGATAAAATGTCACATACCTTGGGTTAACAAAGTGTTGATTAGTCTAAGATGTTCATGGGAGGGATAATGAACATTATTCTTATAAATTGCAAACATATTGAAAATATTACAAGCATAGTAAATAAATATATGTCGAAATAAATATTACAAAATGATTAAATTACAATAAATATAAAAAGTATAAATATTAATAATTAATAAATAATATTAAATAAAAAAATATTAAAAAATGAATAAATATAAATTAATAGAAAAAATGATTTAAAAAATAAATTCTTGTAAGATTAACTACGTAAATTTTAAACACATATATAAATGAATGAAATATTAAAAAAATCATTTAAAAAAAATAATAATAATTTTCTAAAAATTTAAGAATATTACAACTTAATTAATAATATTGAATAAATACTAATCATATAAATTAAAACATATTAAAAATAATACTTAGTAAAAGATAAATATGTATAAAAATTAATAAATTTAAAAAATAATATATCAAAAATGAAAAAAATTTACATCCAGTGTGAAATTAGTATATTTCATACATACACATCCACACATGTTCTATAAATTTGTACATCTAATGTACATCTGCCCATATATATACAATGTGCATGGGAGGCGATGTCGCCGATGTGGCACTGGGGAAACAACATATATTAGCAGGGCAGGCGGTCACATGCCTTGCTACTAGCGAAATGACATGGACGATGTCTGGGTTAAGTGTAAAAACTCATGATATCGGTAGAGATTGTGCAGTGGATGAAGAATGATGGTTGTATGAGTTCTATCTTAAACTAAGGAGGAGGAAGGGAGAGCTAGGTGGATGGTGTATCATGGATTTTGAGCATCAACATGTGATACGTATTAGGAAAAGATGTGGGAGGCCGCTATGGAATTCCATTCATAAATGGAGGCTGCATAAAAAACCTACAGGTTTGCGTTGGTCATGGGTTTAGTATCCATTAGTCCCACAAGCCATGTACTAAAAAAAATAAGGTTTGATGGGTGGGCTATCCCCTTGGCTGGGAGCTATGATCTGCCTTTCCGACATGTGTGTGTGGTGTGTGTGTGTTTGAATGTACTTTTACCCCAAAGAACCCAATATATATACACATTAACATAAATATATAAACTCAATTATTAGATATTAATGATACATCACTTATATTTATATAATTTTTTGGATTATTAAATAAATATAAATATAAATATATTTTGTTTATTTTAATTTTATACATGTATATTTTAATTAATGTATATTAAAAAATAGTTTTTTAGTATAAATATGATAACTTTATATATTTTAATAATATTTTTCATTAAAAGTTTTTAATAGCACTCATGAAGATGCACATTTATCAATGCTAAAAAAGGGGTTGATGAAGGTACACTTTTATTTGCACATTTTTAGCACTGATAAAAGTGACCTTTATCAGTGCTTTTAGCTATAACCAATAAAGTTTACCCTTTTATTAGTGCTTTATGTTTAGTGCTGATAAAAACTAGTGTTGGATAAAGCACAATCTATGGTGGTGTTTTTATACCCATTAATTTTTTAATATCACTATCTATATGCAAGTATAAAATATTTAATTGGAATGTGTATTCTGTATATATATATATATATATTAATTTATTGTGTTAAAAAAGAAGTATAAATATATTCAAGAATTAATATATGTGTGTGTGTGATAAATAATTTTTAGATATATTTATCTATATATTGGCATAAGAAACATAATTATTATATATAGTGTATAAAAAAATATACTGTATTGTTAAATTTTCATTGTATGTATTATTATATACATGTTTAACTATATAGATACAAATGTTTATGTCATATATGTATGCCAGAATGTATTCAGGTATATGGTTCAGTTAAAATATACTTTTAGATAATTATATTTGTAAATACACATGTGCGTGTATATGTGTGCTGACATGGGTGCTTGCAAGTATATACTTAATGTTTTTTATACTAAAATATATGTATATTTGTAAATAAAAAATGTAATGTGTATGTATGTAATAATATTAATATATACGTATGTATTTATGTATTTGTACACACACACATATATATACTACAAAAACAAACCCTCATCCAATCACATGCCCGTGGATACCTCCCCCAATGGATGTCTCCAAAATTAATGTAGACATGGAACTCTTTGGGAGAGGCAGGGTGGATATGATAACTATTGCTTGGAATCACTCTAGGAAAATCATATTTGATTTCCAAACTTCTTTCAATGCATTCTAGGATCCCCAGAGATCTAAAACTCACACAATATATGTTGTAATGATCTTTTATCTTGAGAGAGTATGAAAATCTATCATTATGGAATCAGAATCCTCACAGTGATTAACGCCATTCATGCAATGGAAAGAGGCTTACAGTCTTCTACCACTCATTTGGAAGATCTGGTCACTGGTCCACCACATTGCATCTTTTTTCTTCTCCTTTATTAAAATAGAAGGGAATATAGAAGCCCAATTTTTGGAAACTAGGTGTCTCTTTGATGGTTCTCTCCCCTTGTTGGATAAATTCCCTCAGAGGATGTTTTCTCTTATTATCTAAAAAATCCAACCCCATTAAAATATTTACTTCTTTGTGTTCAGGAAAATGTATGCATACACATTACTTTTTAAAAAATTTATCTATAAGTAATTTTCTTAGTTATTTTTGTTTTTCATAACAGACACCTAGTAATTGTTTTTTAAAAATACATTCTGTGAAAAAGTTAATTTTAAAAAACAAATAATCATATATGGGATTAATGTTATTATTTTTGATATTAGAATCCTATTGATATTTATAGATTAAAATTTGGATATCATTTAAATTAAATATATTAGATCAAATTTTATTAATGGTGAAAAAATTTGGACTCCTAATGCCAATTGTTGGTGGCATTAATAAATTTTTTAAAAAAGTAAAGAATGGCTAGGATTTGCGTTGAACATTAATGATAATTGATAGGAAGTTATGGAGAGGATATGGATCCCTATCCATGGGGATGCTTTTAAATAGTTGGATATTTTCAATCAGTTGATCCCAGTCTACATCCCCTCCCCTAAGGTGTCCCGATCCAATTGAAACCAAAAATTGGCTACCCAAGGAGTTAAATGATGATTCAAAAACACCAATCATTAAGTTTTCGTATACCTATCCAATATGATGTTTATTCCCTAATTCCTTCTATTGATTTTACCTTACTTTTCACCCCTTCCCTTTTTTCCTATATTAAAATTCATTCGTTTATGAATTTTTTCCTTAATTGTTAATTTTTTCATAAAAAAATAAATTTAGATGAATACATCCTTGTAAACATGTATTTTTAAAGGATATAACAATGATGATACAAATGTTAAAATATCTTTATTGACTATATGAATATTTTCACCATCAACTGGAATTAGTATCTTATCACTTGGATCATGAGCTACATGAATCCCCACTCTCACATGACCTATTGGAAGTTTTTTATTGTGTAGAATATTACCATGGATATTGTACATGGTACCCCTCACATAAATGTGATGAGTGGGTGTTGATAGATATAAATCCGAATCATTTTCACCCTGTATAATATTAGTACCAGAAAGGTATATGTGTATGTATATTTTAACTTTTATAGAAAAATAATGACAAATTGATTACCACTTCTAAGGCATCCCTTTTAAGGGAATGGATAACCTCAATGCTGGTGGGGGTGTAGGGGGATATTTAAACTGTGGTTGTTTTTGTGAGGTTTCTTCACTTTGATTCATTCCCATAACACTTTATAACAACTAAAAACGATGATTATGTTTTCCTATAAAATATCTAATTATCTTTTCATCTTTTCAATTTTCTTATCTGTATCCACCTATTCATTTCTTTTCTAAAAATATTTTTGGGGTGAGACCCCAAAACAATCACCTCTCATGTGGCCATACCATTATGACTACATCAAGGCCACTGATTGTATTTATTTATTTGGTGTGGATAATGATGATTCTTATGTCTAATTCGAATAAAAAACATAAGAAAATAAGTAATCATTCTTTATAGTACTGATTTAAGGAAAAAAATTATTATTTCATACTTACATATTCTTCCCTCACTTTTTGTGTGTTTTCATCTATTTATTTTCCATATTTATTTACATATTCCTCCTTCTATAGCATATAATTTGGCATAGATGTGGATTTTTATTTTGATTTTTAAATATATTTATAAACAAAGGAACATTATTATTTTTTGATTCATGTCACATAAAAATATTATTTTGGATTTAAAATATATATCATTTTTTAAATGAATAATACCCCATCCTTTTTTACGGTAGGGATATGTAAATTTTGTTTCATGATGATTATTGTAAACTCTCAGTTGTTGGTTCCTAAATTATAAATTCTTCATCATAGTGGATAGTGCAATTATTGTCAAGGAATCTATTACTAGTCACAATGTAACTTCAAATATATATCCTCACAATGATTAATGAATGCATCTGAAACTTATTAGTTTATCAGGTGTTCATACATCTATAGTGGGTATGGGTTTATTTTCCCTTAAATAACTAAGATATGATAATTCATAATAATTTTATAAAATACGCTATGATAATTTGTAGTTAGAATTAATAAAATTTTCATTCGGGAGTCATCTACTATAAATGATCTCTATAAGGGGTAATGAAGAGTAAGTAAATGTTTCATTATTTTTTTAGCCAAATAAATAATATATATCAAAATGTTACATTAATACCTTCTGAAATTACTGACTTAAAGAACATTCCAAACATTCTGCCACAAATCTATATCAATTAATACTCACATTCAAGTGGTGATTCTAAAACCTTTGAGTGGTGAGCCCAATGTAAATACTGAACATGGCCTTGTTAGGGTTAACAACCTAGCCTTGTGAATTCTATCCAACCTCAAATTTAATGCCCTTATTTCTCACCTTAATATCTTTTGTTAACACTGTCATGCTATGATTCTCCAATTTTTTCTAGGAAATATGTTTTTCATCATCTACAATTTCCTCATCTTCAACATCAACAATATGTTTTTGAACTATATTGGTAGAATCAACATGTGTAGAAGGTTGTTGTTCCTTTTCATTAGGTGCATCAGCCTGTTGTGAAACCTATTGTACCTCATGATTGGGAGCATCGAAATGTGAAAAAGTCATTATAATCTGAACTGGATGAACATTTAATTTTAATTATATAAATAAAGTAGTGAATAGATAATAATAAAAGGTAACACAATATATATTACAAAAAATATAGCATGATTATTGAAATCTCTTTTTTTTAAACAAATATGAAGGGATTTGATACCTCTATCGAGTATCCAAATCCCCTCATTGTGGTTTCCTATAACCTATGATACCTCATCTATTTTGGGGTCACTACAAAATGATTTTGATGTCCCAATAAAAGGGTCATCTGAAGTTAAATTGAAATCTAAACCTCTAGTGGATTTTTTCAATAATATAATAATTGATCAGCTTTGTTTTCTTGGATTTAGAACATAAAATAATTTTACCACATGTGATTATATTATAAATAGTTCATCTATGGGTCATTACATACCAAAACTCACTTTCACAAATCGAAATTCATATATTTTAACTACACTCCTATTATCAACCCACTTTCATTAATAAATAAGCCCTTGTAAAGATGTATATTATCACTCCTATATTTTTTTGATGATTTCAATGTATGAATAAATCACATGAATTAGATTTTTGACTTTTCTACAAGATACATGCATTGCTTCAGCCACATGGGTAACTCCATTATTTTTCAGGGTATTGTGTCCATCATGATCATTTGTATGGAACATATAATAATTAATTACATAACTATTATTGGATAATAAATGCACACATGGTCCTCTAGATAGCCATAGAATTCATTCTGAAACTGAATATGGATTTTATGTTGAATCCTTAAAAATATGTTCTTGAAACCATCCTATAAACATTTTATTATCTGTATTTGATATCCATATTTTATCCCTTGATGGATTTAAATCCCTAATAATTAATTTTTGTGTTTCAACATATGGAACAACCTATAAAATATTATAAATAACATAAATTTGAGCCTAATCCTAATCTGTAATAGAAATTGTGACAACTTTTATTCCATAAATTACTTTTCCTCCATGATGCTTGATGTGATGAGATTTTAGTTGACCAATAATTTCCACATCATATAAGTAGTTAGTAAATAATTCAATGTAATCCTTAAAAAAATATCACTCCACAATAAAACCTTCTAGAGGTCTTTGATTTTTGACATAGTCTTTCAAAATCATCATATACTATTTAATGGGTTTCATCCATCTATAAATCTATAATTTATTAGACCACATAGTCGAATATCTCTTACCAAGAGAACTATCAAGTGAACCATCATATCAAAGAATATACAAGGGAATAAAATCTTCAATTCCCATAATATGATAGTAATTTCATTTTCCATAGATATTTCATCAGTTAAATTTCTTTTTTACTTATAAATTTGAAAATTAAGCAAATATTGGTTAATGTATGATAGAAATTCATGGTAAAAACGTAATGTATAGCTACACTCATTAGATATTGCATCAAAATATGATAGTCATGTGATTTCAGACCTTTTAACATTAAATCATTCATTAAAATGATATTATCGATATTTAATGAATACCCCTTTGGAACCGTTTCATCATTCAACAATTTGAAAAAATAATATGTCACTTTCATGGTAAGAGTGTAAGCTATTGGAGGAAGAAAAAGTATATTTTTCACTCTTCATTGGAACCAACTCTTCTTGTATCCCTCTGTCAATCATGTCCTACCAAGCCTTAATTAAATTCTTTTTTATAGCACAGTTAATAACATGCCAATGAAACTATCACATACATCTTTTCCCACATGAATAAAATCAAGAAAATGGATGATGTGAAACAAATTCTAATATGGTAATTCAAAAAAAATCACCTTTTCCAAACAGTTTTGTAATGGTTTTTCAAAAAGGAGTGTCCATATCTTTTACTTTCTAAAATAGTTAATCAAATTTTAGTTGAGGCAATATTGTAACTGCTTTTGAAATACCATCAAGTGTTGTTATACAGTATTTTTAATTATGTTGTTGGGGTAGAAATATGAGATTTCCTAGAAAAATAGTATTTTATGAAGATTTAATCCTAAGAGACTATGTACCTTGTTCACAAATGGGACACCCTTGAGTTCCTTTAATTCTATATCATAAAAAATTTCCATAAGTAGGAATGTCCTTTATCAACCTGTACAACATGGATGTCAATGTGTAATCCTTATTTTTGTAAGAATAATACATCATAACACCTGAATCTCAGAATAATTTCAAATCCCCAATGAATGGAGCCAAATAAACATCATTATCATTACCCGATTTTTTTTCCTAATATAAGTAGAGATAAAATAGCATATTTTAATTTCATGCATATCAATGGTGGAATGTTATACTTTACCAACATAACCGACTATGTACTGTGAGTGATTATTTGAAATAAAAATAATTCACTCCATCTTTAGATAGTGCAAGATGATGGTTTCTTAGTTTGTTTGCAAATTTAGGATACTCATGATCAATTCTATTTCACTAAGGAGAGCTTGTTGATGATGATGTATTCCATATTTATTTATTATATCTACATGCCTTGTTAATTGTCTTGAAGTATACTCAAATACATATAATCACCTAAACCTTAGAATGGATATTACCATAAAAATTTCATAGGAATTGATTCATCTTTATTGTATTGCGAAGCACCACACTTCGGTCATTTTTAAGTGATTTGTGGTCATTGTGAAATAGTATACAACCATTTTGATAGTCATGTGTTATTTCTGAGATCACACCCATTGAAAATACTTTTTAAGCATCAAATGTTTGACATTGAATCAGATTATCCTATGGGGGAATGTCATTTAATATAGAATGTAGTTCAGTAAAACTGGCATCAATCCACCCTTTTCAATCTTTTAAATTATATGGATTCAGTATAGCTGACAATGTTGTATATTTATCATAACCAACATATGATGGGGTACTTTCACAACTCTATATTCTCTTAAAATTTTCGGACAATCATGGAGTTTATCTTCAACTATCATTATCATTTTCTCAATATGATCTTCACTATCATTCCCTCCTATAATCATATCCTCGATATAGTCTTTATCATTGTTCATTATATTAATCATTTTAAATGATCCTTAAAATATTTTCTTGTCTCATTTGCTAGATACATTCGGTTTTCCCCGTGTTTAGACCATATTTTATAACTTATATCTAATCCGTGATTGATCAAGAATTCTTCCAACTCCTTATGACTATTTAGTCTTGAATAAATACAACATAAACATAACCAATGTATTTTTGAATGTTCATTTTCATGATATTTTTTAAAATTGAAAAAATATTTCACCCCATCCTCATACAATTTTTTATATGATGGAATAAATCTATTCCTGATTCATATTCATCCTTTTTGATTTAGTGATGTTATTATTTAACTAATTATCTAAATACAGAAAAGTCTAATAATTGTACACATAAAAGGACATTCTTAAAGAATATTTTAAGCTACAAGAATCCATTTTTCTATGATAATAAGAGACAAATGAAGGTTATTGAGATTATTTTTTAGTGGTGTAAATCATTAAAGGAATGGGAAGTGTGATATATATATATAATGTAATATAGTATCTAATTAAATTTTCATCTATTGGAAAACATAGAGATATCAAGTTGGGGTTCCAATTTTCCATTCAAATTTCATATAGTTCACAATTTATCTATGGGTCCTTTCAACAACCCATGCCAAGAGACTCAATTCATTAAACACCATATTCATATTTAAAACTTTTCATTTCTTAAATTAAAGAAAGAAAAATTAAACAACCCAAGAGGCAAAAAAACCATAATTGTCATCATAAAATGGATTTGAAAAATTAAATCACATTATATAAAACATTGAATGAAAGTAAAAAAATCCAAATAGGGAATTATAATTTGAAAGAAAAAACAACTTTTTAAAATACCATTTAGAGAATCCCAATTTTTATAACAACATTTAAAACCCATGTTTAAGATATAGAATTTGAGTTCCCAAACTACCTTTTTCCTAAAAAATGTATCCATTTATAAATATAGATACCACTTATATCATTGAATGTATTCATAAATCATTATGTTAATATATGTAATAATTTATCTATATTTATGTCAATGTAGTCTCTATTTCATTCTTATATTAAAAAGAAATGAAAAAATCTTTTTTTTCATCTTGGAAAAGTACTGTACAAATCAACTATAATTTTTAGGAACTAAAAACTCCATTGAGCCTATATCAGAAACCATTAGATGAGTTAAATTTCCATTAATATTTCGATAATGAAGAACAATATCAAGATGATAAAACAATTTTAAATACTCAGTATGTAGTTTAATAGGTTTGTGAAACAACCTAGTTTTTCACTAAGGTATGAATATTTTAAATTTTGGTCTAATTATTTACTTTAGAATTAATATGGATTCTTAATGGATTAGAAAAAGTCTCAGCTGTGTCTGGGGTTTGTTTGGTGCCTGGAAAACACATTTTAAGGGAAACTGGACAAGTCACATGGTTAGTGCATGCTTGGCACCGGGTTCACCTAACCGTGTGAATGGTGCTTTTCCAAAAAGATCCACCTCACATAGTTGGCACATGGCTGAGCGTCCTAACCATGCTAGTGCCCCTTCTACCCAGATAACTATGCTCGATTTGTGCATGGTTTATCAAACCATGTGTACAAACTATTCACATTCCATTTTGGGGTAATTTTACAAATTTTTCCTTAATGGTCTATTAACCCACTATCTTCCTCCAAATACGAGAACCAGCGAGATTAACCACTTTTCCTTTCATTTTAGAGCTTTTTGATGGGAAAATATAGGTGTTACAATATCTACTTCATCCGTGATCAATTTGATCTTCCATTAATCACGTTGGATGCGCAATAGTTATTACTATAGTTTGATTAAGTGTTTCCTATCCTCTCTTGCTCTCGACCAAGATATCATGGTATGATAATTTTTATCCTTTTTATAGATCTACTCCGATCCGAGCCAAATCAAGGTCCAATACTAGAGGAAGATATCCGTAAAACCCTAATGTGGGTGGCCTATAACTCATCCCTCAAGTTTGTTGATTTTTGAATTATCGTGTGGGCCCCACAGATTTCATCGAGTGCTATTTATGGAATTTATATGACAAGTTTATAATCATTATATCCATATGGTTATGCTCTTTCCAATATATGTTACTAGTTTAAAGTGGTTACACTTGAAACTCCCTCAATTCCATGTTGAATGTTATGCCATAATTGATTTTTAGTGTTTTGATGCATTTCTACCATCATTTAGGTGGGCCTTGTCTTGACTATTCTAAGGTAAAGCTTTCTTATATTAAATAGATTGTTTATAATGATAATTAAATAATGGAAAGTACCATGTGTTTTCCAAACTTGACCCATCTAAGTTAGGTGATTCAATTTGACAATGACCTATAAAATGTGAACCAGAATGTATATTAATTGTCTGACATGAAATTAAATGTAAATGAATAGTAGGTTGCATATCCATAGCACACCTTACCACATTAATAGAGGGTAGAAAAATGAACCTTGAATAAGGAATATTATTTAAATGAATTAAATGAAAGGTTTCATGCTACTTGGACATGTCACACTAAATAAATGCAAGGATTGGAACAAATGAACTATTGATTAATTATGACTTGATTAAATGGTTGCATGATACTTGACCTTATCATACTAATGAATGGAAAGGCATAAACCAACAGTTGCATGTTACTTGACCTTATCACACTAATGAAATTCAAGGAATGAAACAAATGAAATAATATATGACTTCATAATCAAATAAGAATGGCCTGACTCAATCTGACCTTGGATTCTGACTAGAGAATGACATTAGTTCTCAGGAACCCCATTTTGCTCGAAAGATATGACTTTCTTAGGTTGAGACCCACCTAGATCCCAATCCTTGTCTTTTCTTGGATGCCCAGTATGAAATCGTTAAATTTCTTCATATCATTATAGGATGCATCAGATACACTCCTTGGATCTAGAATTGACATTTAGGAACCATGGTTACAACCTATAGGACCCTATCTCTTCTTAGCCCCATCTTAACATGGATGACCACCTTGGATTCAACAAGAACCTCACTATGGAATGAATTAGAATATTATCCTTGGATTACAGTCTTATCCTTATCCAGACTACATTTATTACTTATCTGGTGACCCATGGGGTCTACGTTTCCTTGGTCATCACATTATAAATTCATTATTAAATTCCATTAATGGTATCCTTGTTACATCTTGAAGCCTTCACTATTTATACAATACCGAGGTGATTTCAGTGATGGCTATGACTCACGTGACCTATCAATATAAATTGGTAATTAATTAATGTACTGGTAACATGTTGAGACACCATCCAAGGGTTGAAGCAGGTACTTGGGTAATTATTTAAATTGTACTAGTTTACATTATATATGCATGCTTTCACACTATTGCATTTCCATTACAGAGGACGAATGATACCATTGGTGGAGGCCCACTGATATTTATCTCACACCCTATCCAGGTGTCATTTGGTTCGTGAAGTATATTACATTTTTTCAAGTGTTTATAAAGGGAAGAATACATATTTAAACACTTGATTTCTTACTATTTATTATGGAGATTGATAGTAGATAATCGAGACAGATCTCAAGATGTTTGGGATAGTTTTTTTATTCCTTTATACTTTTGTGGAACATGTTATTTCTTCTATCTTGTATCCATGTTGTCCAGTTTTCTAGTGACATGACATATCATTATCATTTTTTGTATTCTTGGATGTTATTCAAGTTATTTCAGTTATTGTTTATGTTGTCCCTATTCTTCCACTGCGACTTCGTTTTACTTATATTGATTTCGTGATTTAACTCTATTTACATTCATCCACTATGCTATTATTTGGTAATGAGGGAATAGTATCCTCATATACACACCCTAGTACCTTGCTTCTAGTTGATATTCTTTAGCATTTGGGGAGATGCGCGTGAGGCCATGTGGCCCACCGGGCTCGTGGCACCCGTTCAGTGGCATCCGAGTCTAGAATTTCACAAAGTTTTATCAAAGAGAATTATATTATTACATAAATATTTTGATACAATATATTGTATATTAGTAATTCTTTGGACTTGGTCATAAGTTGTTCTGGGGAATTGTGAACCCATGTTCGGGGTAAAAAATTGGGTTTCCTAAAATTATAATGGTTTTTATGTTTTTTCCTATTATAGTTGATATTATTTAACTATTGGATGATGCACATGTTGTGTGGAGTTTTTGATTATTAGTCATATTGAGTATTTGGAACGATGATTTGAGTTCAAGGAGAATTGTTACATGCATCTTTATAGGCACCTAGAATTAACATGTTATGCATATTTCCATGCCATATAGGTTCTTTCACTACATTGCATTTATCAATTTGTCAGTGATTTCTGAGTGATGATGTGATATATATATTTTATATTTATTAATTTTTGGCTATGATTGAGTGATTTTTTATCACAATTCATATGGTGTATGGGACCTCATGGGTTGCGATGAGTAATTTACCGAGTCGAGCCATTATTCTATAAATAAATGGGTGTTGTTTCTGGTGATAGGTGTATGGGAGCTAATTCATCAGAGATGGATATCCCTCATAAAGTGAATCATGAAATATAAAATGAATTTGTTGCATATTATTATCCTTCCTTGTAATGTTTTTGAAAGGTAAAGGAGTGAACCTAGTAATTAAATGTAAAATGAAATGAATCTTATAATTGAGAACTTACAAATCCTAAGATGTATAAGAGGGGAGTTTTGGGTAGTATGCCTTGAGTAGGGAGTTTTCTAATTTTCAGCTTCCACTAGTGATTTTTCCTTTATGATTATGAATTTTATAAGGTGTGCACTTATAAATTGTAGACCAATGCTGCCATGACATCCTCGTATCATACACCAGGAGGGCCGTGACGACCATGCTCCAGATGTGGGGGCCCTGATCTTCCAGTCTTAGCTTCAGGAGTGACACTTGAGGCAATGTCTACTGTACTTAATAAGGGAACTAATTCCCATGTTCATTATAGTTTCCTAAATTTGATGCAGTCCATGCATGGTGCTCTACATATTGCACCCACGATGGATGATATGACTCGTGGTTCCATCAGCAATATCCTCCTACTTTCTCAAAGGATAGTGGTCTATAGGCTGCTGAGTCTTGGATAGAATCCAACCTACCAATATTTCAGTATATGGAGACACCTCCTCAGATGAGGGTCAAGCTTTCCACAAACATGCTTTAGGATTTGGCCAAGAATTGGTGGGATGTGACTTCCCAGTCTGGTTGTCATTAGGGCATGTTATGGGATTATTTACAATCTGACTTTTATGATCAGTTCGTTCCTTAGATGATAAGAGATGATAGAGCTACAAAGTCTGTGCATCTTGAGTATGGTTCTATGTTAGTTATGGAGTATTCATCATGTTTCATGATATTGCAGCGCTTTGCACCACTTCTAGTTGGCGATGAGCTTTCGTGAGCTAGACATTTTGTGGATGGGCTCCGATACACAATCCATACATAAGTGAATGTATTTATCCTACCAAAATTTTCTTAAATAGTCAATTAGATAGTTATCATTAAGAATTAACTGAGGTGCATAAATTGTTCTTGGTTGAAAGGATCAGTGTTGCATCAGGATAGTAGTACTTTCAGTGGTAGGAAGTGTTCCCTCAAGGATTCTCTTTAGGGACGTGACAACTAGAGTATCCATTTCAATAGCTCTAAAGAGTGTAATCAGTGTGTAATATGGGGGAATCCAAAGCCTCAGTGCGATAGTGACCCAATGGAGTGCCGATCTTGCAGCCATAGGGGGAATATAAAATGTTTCTGTAGGACCTTTCCACTAGAATTGAGTGGGAAAAGGTCTGAACCAGCTCCATCTTCAGGATTGGGTTCTTTTACACTACATCGGGCGGAAATTTTGAATAACACTGGTTAGTCTGGATAGGGTGTAGATCATGGACATGGTAGTTAGACCCGTGATCTCTGGCAGTGCTAACATATTAGTTATGATTGTGGTAGTCTATATATTGCACATGGCTATGGATCAGGCTAGATGAATGCACTACAACTGATACTCGAGGATTAGGCTACAAGACCATCTATAATACAAGGTAATATTCTAACAGCCTCCACCATAATATCTTCTTTATTTTATACATGTGCTAAAATATATACTATCTTTTTATCTATTGTTTAAAGTCTCAGAATAGAGATAAAATATTACTATAGTGTAATGACCCTAGATATGTTGTTATTGGTATGAACTGAGAGGATACACTAGTGTAGGGGCCTCCCCTTGAGGTAGAAGTTACCCTTTATTATGAATCTTATTCATTATTGAGATGACAGGCTTCAATGTCATTCTTGGGATAGACTTTTTGGTTCACTATCATGATTTTGTAGACTTCTATCTCCGTAGGGTATCTTTTACATCAGCAGAGGGTAGCCGTTATCTATAAAAGGGTGAGTGGAATGTACAAGATGGTAGAGATGGACTAGAGCATCATGAGATAGGTGTAGTGACTGCCGAGATTGAAAATCTCTTCATTAAGGATCATGGTTTATGACAATCTGATTTCCCTACAATAGTGGATCATTTCAAGGATTTATTTCCTAATGATTTTCTAGATGAGCTTGAAAGAGAGATGTAGAGTTTTCAATCAAGATTGTTCAGGGAGTTGCGACAATGTTAATTCCTCCATACATGATGGTACCAACATACCTTCCAGAGATCAAGTAGCTATTAGAGGATTTAGAGGCCAAAGTATTTATAGGGAGTAGTACATCCTCTTAGGATTCACTCGTAATTTTATCCAAGAATAAAGACGAAACATTACATCTATGCATGGATTACAGACGGTTGAAACAGATTACACTAAAGAACTGATATCCACTACCTTGAATAGATGGTCTCTTTGACCAGCTCCAAGGAGAAAATGTCTTCTCAAATATCAACTTGAGATCATGTTCCCATTATGTTTGAGTCTGGCCATCAAACATACCTTTTAAAACTTTATATAGCATGCATGGTCTGTATGAGTACCTTGTTATGTTGTTCGGTCATACAAACACACCCATTGTTTTCATGGATATGATGAATATGGCATTTCACCCCTATTTTGACTATTTTTAATGGTATTTGCAGATGAAATCTTGGTGTATTCTCATAGTCATAATGACCATGTAAAACTTATTGAGATCATTTAGAGTACATTGAGAGAGCATCAAATTTATGCCAAGTTTGCTAAGTTCCACTTCTAGATCGAAAAATTTCTCTTCATGGGATATATAATATCTAAATCAGGAGTATATATTGACCCAAAAAAGGTTAGTGATATAATTTCCTAGGATCATCCCAAGAACGTATTTGACATGGAATGTTTCTTGGGGCTAGATAGATTTTATTGTAATTTCATACAATACTTTTACCACCTTGATTCACCTATTACTAGTCTTACAAATAAGGGCTTCAAGATCAAATGGTTAGAATAATGTGTGAAATCATTTTAAGAGATGAAAGGGAGGCTTGTATCAACACCTATTCACACTCTTCCGGAGCCAGGTATAAGTTATTCCATCTTCTGTTATGCAACCTGCCTCTATTGAGGAGCAATGCAGATGAAGGAGGAAACAGTTGCTACATATGGATCTCAATAGTTGAGGCTTCATGAGAGGAACTATCTAACACATGACCTTGAACTAGAAGAAGTTGTCCATGCCTTATATTTTTGGGGGGATTATCTGTTGGGTGAGTGCATTATGGTGTAAAAAGTCCAAAAGAGCCTCAAATATATCTTTTTATAGTGTGACTTGAACCTCAAACAGTATATATGGGTTGAATATCTACAATCATTGTATTTTGAGCATGTGAATATTCTAGGTAAGGGAAACATGGTTGCAGATGAACTTAGTCAAAAATCCCCCAAAAATGCCATATGAGAATCCAATGATGAATGAAAGTTAATGGAACTCTATTTTAAGCTGCATCTAGAGTTTCATGATAGACACGAGCTCTCATACCTCTCATCCTTTTTTGTTAACTCTTCCCTCCATGATAAGGTGAAGGGTAGATAGTTTTTAGATACTAAAGTATAGGTTATTTGTGAATGTATATAAGGAGATAATACGCCTTTGGATTGGTCTATAGATAGAGTTTATGTCTTGCATCTACGTGGATGTATTTGGGTTCCTAAATATATGAGGGAGGATTTGATGATAGAGTCACATTCTTCCCATTAGGCCGCTCATCTAGGAATCTCCAAGATGTATCAAGATATGCAATTCTAGTATTGGTGGCCTGGGATGAAACATCAGATAGCAGGATTTTACCACTTAGTGTTCCACCTATTAGTAGGTGAAGGCAGATCACTAGAGACTTATAGGCTTGTTACCTCCACTTTCATTCCTGAAATGGAAATGGGAATATGTTGCTGTTGACTTTGTAGTTTTCTTACCTATGTTGCTGAGGGGTAGTGATGCTATATGGGTAGTCATTGACTAACTAAAAAAATCACCTCACTTCATTCTTATTTAGGAAACTTTATTAGTTGAAGAGATGAGAAGACTGTATATCAGCGAGATCATATGGTTGGTCATTTCATTCACCCCTGTATAGGATAAAGGTAGGTGAGGTAGCCCTACTAGGTCCTTATCTCATTTAGGAGACTTTAGAGCAGGATCAGCTGATAAGAAATTGTATGACTACCGCATAGTCAATAAAAAATATTATACCAATAATAATGAATGTTCTTTTGAGTTTGAGGTTAGGGATTTGGTTTTTCTTCTAGCATCACCTAGGCTCGGGAATTGATGGATTTAAAATTAGGGAAAGCTATCACCTAATTATATAGGGCCTTTAGAAATTCTAGTGAGAGTCGGGACGGTAGCCTATTGATTGCTATTACCTTAGAGGTACCATGAAATGCATGAAATCATTCATGTTTAAGAGCTTCTCCAATATCATCATGACCCATCACATAACTTTTATCCTGAGGAAGTTGAGTTAGATGCTGATGCTACCGTTGAGGAGTATCCAAAACCTATTATTGACAAGACCACAAAGGCTCTTTAGGGATGATATGTTCCTCTAGTATGGGTGCTATGGTAGCATATACAATCACACAATGAGACATGGGAGATAGAAGATGACATATGTGCCCAATGGCTGGAGTTTTTCTCAAAAAATGTTTCTCCACCATTGTGAGGTGAACTCAGGGGAGAGTTCTTTTAAGGGGGGAAGCCTGTAAGAATCTGTTTTTTCACTCAGGTATGGATCCTTTAAATTTCAGTCTAAATAATTAATTTAGACATAATATGGATACCTAATGAGTTAGTAAAGGTTTCAGGTGTGTGTGGGGCTTGTTCGAAGCCCAAAGAACATATTTTAGGGGAAATTGGCCAAATAACATGATTGGAACATGGTTAGAGCCTATGTCACGACCCGTCCTCGGGGCCTATTCCGTGACTACCCCAAGCCCGCCTTCCATAGGGCAGGGGCTGGCGACTAGCACCGAAGGCGTAAATCGTGATAAAAGGGAAGGCATTGCCTTTATATAAGAAAACAAACACCACAGAGTACACAAGATGAAGTAAACACTAAGTAAAATGAGTACAAAAGTAAGTGCTGGAAAGTAAATGGGCCAGTATACAAACCCAACTGAAAGTATAGTACAACTGAGAAAAGAAAGTACAATAGATGAAAAGTAGAGCAGCAACCACCAAGATGTCCTCCCGAACTCCCACCTGAAGGGTGAGTACAGATAGTCTCGTCGGCTCCTCGAGTCCTACTGTCCACTCCGTGTACGTCCTGCTTGATAGTCCACCTCTGAGTACCGTCCCTCTCCACAAGCCTCAGCCACGATCAGCGTTGTCTGCCGTCTGCAACCAACACAATGTAGTGTGGGCATAGCCCGTGCAGGGGTGAGTATACGATACTCAGTAGGGACCCTGAGACTCCCAAAGGTCTCCCAGAATCTATGAAGGATAAAACACAAAGGAAAGATACAATCACGAAGTATCAACCAACTCTACTTAGGTATATGACCATACATATACCTAAGTCATCAATTCCAGTTCTGCTCCAACTCACGAGCCCAAGTTCAACCCAGTCCACATAGGAAAGTACAACCCAATCCACACAGGAAAGCACAACCCAATCCACACAGGAAAACAAGTCAATCATAACGAAGATAATGATTGAAATTAAAGACTCAGCTCACACAGGTATACTAATCATGAAGAGGGGTGGAGATGATAGTTGTAGCCTCTGAATCATCTCCTCTACCTAACCCACGTAGGATCCAAGTACAGAAGTCGTTGCTGCCGAACCCACGTAGGATCCAAGTACAGTAACCATCACTGCCGAACCCACGTAAGATCCAAGTATAGTCTTCATCGCTGCTGAACCCACGTAGGATCCAAGTATAGTTGTCCTCGCTTCCGAAACCACATAGGATCCAAGTACAGTCTTCCTCGCTGGCGAACCCACATAGGATCCAAGTACAGTCACCATCGTCGTCGCAGTCGCAGCCAGCTCTAGGGTTCCCGCACAAAACACACTCGATTCTGGGAGGGTCTGCTCCACGAGACAAGGGGTTGATACATCAACTATCACTAAGTCAAGAGTTGATGTATCAAAAAGTTCTGTCTCATCAAAAGGAACTCAACGTGACAGACGACGCATCAATCGGACGCCCGGTCTGAGAGTTATTGGCTTTTTCTTCCTAGGGGCCCGGTTGGTTTTAAAGATAAAACCAACCCGACCATAATCCAGCTGCATCCAAAACTCAAGTGGAGTAATCCAAAAGAACCGTCTCACTAAGAGAAATCTAACAAATATGACAGCACGTCAATCAGACATCCGGAGCTCAAGTTATAAGCGTTTTCACTCCAAGGGCCCGGTTGGTTTCGTGTTCAAACCAACCCGTCTGTACCCAAAGTTCTCGAAAACCTTGAGTGTAATCTACCGAAATGACTGCCTCGATCCAAGGATCTCAACTCAACTGACGGTGCATTGATCGGAGGTCTGTAGACCAAGATATGGGCATTTGAACGTATCTGTCCGAAAATAGGGGGTTTGGGCCCAGTCCGACCTGACCCAATACCCCTTGGGTCGGCCCGAACTGGGACGACCCGACCCAGGTCCGGTTCTGGCCCGCTTGGACACAGACCGTCACAGCGCTGGCGGTCCAGCCCGGTGCGGGCTGTCATGACCCATCCTTGGGACCCGTGCCGTGACTACCCCAAGCCCGCCTTCCATAGGTCAGGGGCTGGCGACTAGCACCAAAGACGTAATTACTGATATAAGGGAAGGAATTGCCTTTATGTAAGAAAACAAACACCACCGAGTATGCAAGCAGAAGTAAACACTATGTAAACTGAGTACAATAGTAAGTGATGGAAAGTAATTTGGCCCGTATACAAACCCAAACTGAAAGTAAAGTACAACTGAAAAGAGAGTACAACAGCATAAAAGTAAAGCAGTGAGTCCCAACCGTCCTCTGGAAATCCCACATGAAGGGTGGGTACATATAGTCTCCTCTACTCCTCAACTCCAACCGTCCGCTCCGAGCACCCATCGTCCAGTGATCCATCACCAGGTACCGTCCATCTCCATGAGCTCCTACCTCGATCAGCGCTGTCCGTCCTCTGCATCCAACACAACGTAGTGCGGGCATAACCCGTGAAGGGGTGAGTATACGCTACTCAGTAGGGACCTCGAGACCCCCAAAGGTCTCCCAAAATCAACGAAGGATAAACCACAAAGTAAAGTTACAATCATGAAGTAACAACCAACTCTACTTAGCTATATGACCATACATATATCTAAGTCATCAATTCCAGTTCGACTCCAACATCCGAGACCAAGTTCGATCTAGTCCACACAAGATAGTACCACCCAATCCACACAGGAGAGAAAGTCAATAATATCGAAGATAATGATTGAAAGTAAAGACTCAACTCACACAGGTATACTTCTTCATAAGATGATAGAGATGATTATATGTAGCCATTGATTCATCTAAGCTGTCGGAGCCACATAGGATACAAGACCAGCTAAGCTGTCAGAGCCACAAAAGATACAAGACCATCTACTCTTCCGGACCCACATAGGATACAAGTATAGAGTAAAATACTACCGGACCCACATAGGATACAAGAACAGTAGTCAAGTACTTCTGGACCCACATAGGATACAAGAATAGTTGTCATCACCGTCGAAACCACGGAGGATTCCAGTACGGTCGTCGTCGCTGCCGAACCCACAGAGGGTCCCAGTAAAGTCGTCATCATTGTCGTAGTCGCAGCCAACTCTAGGGTTCCTGCACAGAGCATGATCGATTTCGGGAGGGTCTGCTCCACGAGCCAAGGGGGGTCGATACATCAACTGACATGAAGTTCGGAGTTTATGTATCCCAAAGTTCCGTCTCGTCAATAGGAACTCAACGCGACAGACGACTAGTCAATAGGACGCCCGGTATGAGAGTTATTGGCTTTTTCGTCCCAGGGGCCCGGTTGGTTTTTAAGCTAAAACCAACCCAACCATACTCCAACTGTGCCCAAACCTCGACCATAGTAAGCCAAAAGAACCTTCTAACTAAGAGGAATCCAACAAAGTTGATGGCACGTTAATCGGACGTCCGGAGCTCAAGTTATAAGCGTTTCCGCTCTGTGGACCAGGTTGGTTTCGTGTTCAAACCAACCTGGCCATACCCATATTTCACCAAAACCCTGATTTTAATATTCCAAAAATACTGTCTCGATCCAAGGATCATTATGCAACTGACGGTGCATCAATCAGAGATCTGTAGCCCAAGTTATTGGCATTTTAACGGATATGTCCGGAAACAGGGGGTTTGGGCCCGGTCCGACCTGGACGAATACCCCTTAGGTCGGCCCGAAACGGGTCGACCCGACCTGGGTCCAGCCCGGTTGGGTGCATCCCGGCCCAGCTGGCACGACACGGCTCGGCTGGCGCTGCCTGGCCCGGCGCGGGGTTCCGGCCCAGCGCGGGCGGCCCGTTCCGGTGCGGGCAGTCCGGCCCGGCGCGTGTGGTTTGGCTCGGTGCAGCCGGTCCGGCCTTGTGCGGGTGGCCGTGCACTGAGCGGACGCAGAAGGAGGGGGGGGGGGGGGGGGGGGCGCTGCCCACTCGTTTTGAAACTGCGGCCCCCACGTGGAGGGGCCCACCCTGTCTGTCGCTGGGGGTTACGACCCCCAGACCTCCCGAACGTCCGGCCTTGTTGGCCGGCCGGTGAGCCACCGCGGGTCCCGCCTTCTGATGCGCTGGCGGCCGGCGGATCTGGCCACCCTTCCTTGCACTGCCGTGGCCTTAGGCCGTGAACCTTGTCCGACCGGTGCGGCGCGACGGCCCCACGCCCCTCCGCTGTGGCCCGCTCCGGCCGCGGTTCCCTCGTTCCCGCGCAGTGCCGTTGCACTGCGCCACCTCCATTCCAAACCATGAAGAAATTTAACAACAAAAGGGGAGGAGGTTCGGCCGTGTTCAAGCGGTTCGACCTCCCCTCATTATCTTGATAACAGACAACAAATTATTTAACAACAAAATTCGTTAAATAAAACTCGAATGATGAACAACCCCTAGCTCAAAGAGATTCGTGAAAGCTTTCATTGTGGAACACGGCGTCACGATGTGAGGCTCCGTATAAGTCGATGGAGAAAATACGAGGAAGAAATGGGTCTCCCTTTCTTTGATGCGGGAAGAAGATGGAACGGTGTGTCAGCGTTCTTCACGTTCTTATGTTCTTCAACAAAGATGATGGAATTCTCCAAGACTTAGAGAATTCTCTTCAAATCTCCTCACACAACTAAACAACCCCCAAATAAAATAAGTCCTTACTTATTTTATTAACACATGCCATGCATTTTCAATTCTTCAAAAACTCAAACTAAAAATTTAATTAATTTAATATCTTTAATCAATCCATTTAATTTGAAAGTTGACATGCAATAAAGTGGGGGAGTGGGTGAGTTACATAATAAAAGGGGGTTGAAAAAATGAAGAGGGGGGTTAGGGGAAATTGAAGGGGTGGGGCTCGTGTGGGACCCACCTCACTAAATCATATCAAGAGGAGTTAGAATATTCCCTCACATGGAAATTAAACCACATAAAAAAATAAAGTTGTGACACAACTTTATTCACGTAACACTTAAACCACACTTTTAAACAACTCTTCCCGAGAAAACGCAACTATAGAAAAGGTCTCATTAAGAAAATACTAGTGTTATAGTTTCATCGGTGCCCTCAGATTTCGATTTTGAGAACCGGTTCAAAATTTAGAAAATCCGCTCGTTCGTTCATTGAACGTACCAGAGCTAAACTTCAAAAATTGATTCCGGGCACACCGGGCCTCGGAATCAGGTGCCGTTAGAAACTCCATACTCGTAAAATCCCAAAGAATTTAAGAAAAAAATTTCCCTTGAAATTTATGGGTCTTTACATTACTCCCACCTTAGGAATTTACATCCCTGTAAAGATACATCACAAACTTGGGAAACAAATGAGGGTACTGCGCACGCATCTGAGCCTCCCGCTCCCAAGTGCTCTCCTGGAGGTTCCCGTGATTCCACCTGATGCGCACTAGAGGAATCGACCACCCATGTAGGAACCGCTCATGTCAATCCTCGATCTCCACCGGGACCTCCGAAAAAGTCACCCCATCATCGATGTATAGCTCCCCATGGTCGATGACACGCGTTGGGTCGTGCACGTATCTCCTCAGATGAGATACGTGGAAGAAGTCGTGAACTTGGTGCAACAATGGTGGTAGAGCCAGGCGATAAGCCACCTCGCCTATCCTGCTGAGAACCTGGAATGGTATTATGAAGCACTGAGATAACTTGCCACCCCGACCAATTCTCCGTAATCCACATCGAGGTGAGACCCGCAAGAAAATGTGGTCGCCATCCTCGAACTCTCGTGGTCTCTGCCTCCTATCAGCATAAGACTTTTGTCAGCTCTGAGCTGTCCTAATCTACACCTGGATGACCTGGACCTTCTATGTCATGGCCCGAACCATCTCTGGTCCCACAAGTGCTGACTCCCCAGGGTCTGCCCAGCACAAAGGTGATCTGCAAGGTCGGTCATACAATGCCTCGTATGGTGCCATCCCGATGGTGGAGTGGTAGCTTTTGTTCTACGAAAACTCCACCAAGGGTAGGTGATCCTCCCAGCTGTGACCAAAGTCAAGGAAACATGCACGAAGCATGTCCTCGAGGGTCTGAATGGTCCTCTCCGTCTGACCATCCATCTGAGGGTGAAGAGTGGTGGTCAGGCATAGCTATGTCCCGAATGCCTCCTGTATCCCCTTCCAAAGTCGGGAAGTAAAGCGATCATCTTGATCGAAGACGATAGATGATGGAACACCATGAAGCCGTATGATCTCTTGAACATAGAGGCGTCCCAAGCTCTCCACTGAGCCCTGCTCTCTAATGGGTAGGAAGTGGGCCGACTTGGTAAGTCGGTCGACGATCACCCAAATGGAGTTGTGTCCTCTGGAGGTATGTGGAAGCCCAATCACAAAATCCATAGATATCCTGTCCCACTTCCACTCTAGGACCTCCAAGGGCTGTACCAAGCCTGCTGGTACCTGGTGCTCCGCCTTCACCTGCTGGAAGGTGAGGCATCGAGAAATGAACTCTGCCACAACCTTCTTCATACCTGGCCACCGGTGCTGTCATCTGAGATCCTGGTACATTATCGCCACCCCTGGATGTACCGCTAAAGGGGATGTGTGAAACTCTCTTAGAACCTCCTCCTGTAATTTAGCTGTTACCATGGTATGTCCTCTGAAAATGACGACATGCTCTCCTTCTATAGAGAATCCATAAGGTGCCTGTCCTGTGGAAATCTGTGCACGCCACGTCTAACTGTCAACGTCCCCACGCTGTGCCTCTATAAACCTCTGAAGATGTGGAGGTGTGACTATGAGAGACTGAAGAAAGGCTGCCCCATCTCTATCTATGAAGGATATTTGGAAAGCGGCTAGCTACTCTGTCGCCTCTCCAAGTAGCTCAATGCCCATCCTCCTACTGAGAGCATCAACTACTATGTTCCCCTTTCTAGGAGTATAGACTATCTCAAAGTCATAGTCCTGGAGGAACTCGAGCCATCGCCGCTGTCTCAGGTTCGGGTCCATCTGCGAGAAGATATACCTGAGACTTTGGTGGTCAGAAAAGACTTTAAAGCACTCTCCCATCAGATAGTTCCTCCACATCTTCAGAGCGAAGACCACTGCTGCTAACTCCAGGTCATGGGTAGCGTAGTTCTGCTCGTGATGCCTCAACTGTCATGATCCATAGGCGATCACTGCCCGCTCCTACATTAGTAAACACCCGAGTCCTGTCCCTGATGCATCGCAGTAGACTACGTACCCTACTCCCTCCTCTGGTAGCCTCAAGATGGGTGCACTGGTCAATATCTGTCTCAGCTCCTGGAAGCTCTGCTGGCATCTATCTGACCACACGAAGAGTCTCCCCTTCTTTTTCAATGCTGAAAGTGGTGCTGAAACTCTGGAGAAGTCTAGCACAAATCTTCGGTAGTACCCAACCAAACCTAGGAAACTCCGCACCTCTGTCACGCTCCTAGGTGGCTCCCAAGCTAGCACTGCCTTGATCTTCGCAGGATCCACAGCAACTCCCGCCACAGAGATGACGTGCCCCAATAAGTGGACCTCACATATCCAGAACTGAAACTTCGAGATCTTACCATAAAGATGGTGCTCTCAGAGTGTGTCCAGTACAACCCGCAAGTGGTAGGCGTGATCCTCCTCAGTAGTCGAGTAAATCAATATTTCATCAATGAATACTATGACAAAATGATCGAGGTAAGGATGGAAGATCCTGTTCATGAGTTTCATGAACACGGTTGGAGCGTTGGTTATGCATAATGGCATAACCAAGAACTCATAGTAGCCATACCGACACCTGAAAGCCGTCTTCTGCACATCCTTGTCTCGAACTCTAAGCTGATGATAGCCTGACCTGAGGTCTATCTTCGAGAACCACCATGATCCCTTGAGCTGATTGAAGAGGTCGTCAATCCTTGGAAGAGGATACTTTTTCTTCACGGTCACCTGGTTCAGGAGACGGTAATTGACACACATTCGCAAGCTCCCGTCTGCCTTCTTGGCGAACAAAATCAGGGAAGCCCAGGGTGAAACACTAGTTCGAATGAAACCCTTGACCTGCAAGTCCTCCAGCTATACCCGTAGCTCTCAAAGCTCAGTAAGATCCATACGATATGATGGATTAGATATCGAGGCTGTCCCGGGGTACAGGTCAATATATAAGTCTACCTCTATGCGAGGAGGAAGTCTCGGAACATCGTAAGGAAAAATGTCTGCATACTGATCCACCACTATAGAAAAACTCAGACTCGGCACGTCCACTGCTCCTAGTATGAGGCTATCCAACTGATGAGTGATCGGCTGTACTCTCCTCTGCGTGAGTCCATCCTGTGCTGCAAAAGCTCCCTTCTTGACGGTAAAGGTGAACCTGGTCCCATCGGTGCAGACACACCGCACCTTGCGCCTAATACAGTCGATCTGATCATGGACTGTAGATAACCAATCCATGCCCAAGATGACATCATAAGGCCTCGACGCCACTATAAGAAGATCCCAGCTGAAGATCTCGTCTCCTAGAGTATTCTCACACTGCCGAAACTAGTGCGTAATCGTCGAGTCTGCTCTCGTAGGTGTACTTAGTCGCAAGGATCGAGCCAACGGCTCTGTCGGAATCTCCAAGCTCCGAACAAGGGCAGCGACAATGAAAGAATGAGTCGCTCCTCTGTCTATAAGAACTGCATCAAGGGTGCAGTAGACACATATAGTACCTCAAATTATCTCTGGGGCGCCGTGGTCATAGGCCTCCACTGCCTAAAGCTGAGCCTGCCTCTATCCGCCAGCTCCCTGTGGTCGGGGTGGACCTCCTGGTGGTGGTGGTGGTAGAGCCTTAACGCGTCACCCACCACCTACTGCTCGACCATATCCTCTACCTCGTCCGCCTTCTCCCTACAGAACACCACGGTCGAACCTCTACCTCTGCCTGGGTGGTCCCTCAACCGTCTGCTACTCCTATGCATGGTGGGTCGGGCAGTCATGATCCATGTGGCCCTACCCACCGCATGCATAGAAATGACTTATCCTCGTAAGGATGGCTCTGTGCCGTGTGTCCCGCACCTCTGAGCTAGTATCCTAAGGTCGTCCGCCTGATTGTCTGGTCCACTTGGACCCCTGTGACATCCGTCGACTGCCAGCTGCAGAAGACTCAGCTACATACCGCCCTGCGATAGGTCTCGCTGCTGGTGTAGGCTCAACAAGAAATCTCTCCACAAGAAGGGTTCGCTCCTGTAGTCCTTCCTACGTCAGAATGCTGAGGAAGATCATCGATGCCTGGATCTGATGCCTCAATCCTTGCCCAAAGGTTCAGGCCCGGAAGAAGGGGTCATGTACCATGTCCGTGGAATAGCATGAGAGATTGGTAAATCTCTCCGAGTACTAGGCTACCGTCATGATTCCCTACCGCAGTTGTAGTAGCTCCTGAATGCGCACCGCACGGAGGGTGGAGAGAACGAACTCTGAGCGGAAGAGGCTCTCGACGTTCTTCCAAATAAGAGATGCCTCGTCGTGAACCTGGAGCATCAAGCTCCACCATCTACCTACTGCCGCGTGCAGGAGAATCGCCACAAGGATCACCATGAGGTCAGATGGTGTCCCCACTAACATAAAAACTCATACAAAAGACTCCATCCAATCCTCAGATGCCTGAGGGTCTGTCTCCCTGTGGAACCTGGGTGGTTTCTGACGCTGAAACTTGTGTAGTGCACTAAGGAAACGTGAACTCTCAGCGGCTGGGGCTGGTGGCATCGGTGGCTCGGTGGGTAGAGGTAGCGCCGGTGCCTCCGCTGTAATAGGGCCCGACACCGAGGCCTTGTTGCTTGGTGGGCTGTCATCTCGCACAAAGCTCGAAACCCTATCTTCCTGCCGTCGTGGGGCCATCCTGAAAAGAGACAGGTGCGCCACGGTCAATACAGTATACTTGGTGAGCTTAACCAAAGTAATCACAAAGAAAACTTTTGAAACACACATGCAATCAATGTTTTCATGCACTGAGTCGGAAATCAGAAGTCAGGGTCCTGGTATATGGATACGTTGGTCGCCGCACCAACACTGGACTCCCTAGACTGATAACCACACTCAATACCCTTAACACTATTGCTTCACATAGAAGAAAGATCAGAGTCCTAAGTTCTGTGGTAGAACTGAACTCCTCTGATACCAATTTTCCATGACCCATCCTCGGGACCCGTGCTGTGACTACCCCAAGCCCGCCTTCCATAGGCTAGGGGATGGGAACTAGAACCAAAGGCGTAATTCCTGATATAAGGGAAGGCATTGCCTTTATGTAAGAAAACAAACACCACAATCTATGAAAGCAGAAGTAAATACTAAGTAAACTGAGTATAATAGTAAGTGCTGGAAAGTAAATGGGCCAGTATACAATCTCAAACTGAAAGTAAAGTACAACTGAAAAGAGAGTACATGAACAGAAAAGTAAAGCAGTGAGTCCGAGCCATCCTCTGGAAATCCCACCTGAAGGGTGGGTACAGATAGTCTCCTCTACTCTTCGGCTCCAGCCGTCTGCTCTGAGCACGCCTCGTCTAGTGATCCACCTCCAGGTACTGTCCAGCTCCACAAGCTCCTACCTCGATCAGTGTTGTCCATCATCTGCATCCAACACAACGTGGTGCGGGCATAGCCCATGCAGGGGTGAGTATACGCTACTCAGTAGGGACCCCGAGACCCCCGAAGGTCTCTCAAAATCCACGAAGGATAAACCACAAAGGAAAGTTACAATCACAAAGTAACAACCAACTATACTTGGTTATATGCCCATACATATACCTAAGTCATCAATTCCAGTTCGGCTCCAACATCCGAGACCAAGTTCGATCTACTTCACACAGGATAGTCCCACCCAATCCACACAGGAAAGCAAGTCAATCATATCGAAGATAATGATTGAAAGTCAAGACTCAACTCACACAGGTATACTTCTTCGTAAGATGATAGAGATGATCAAATGTAGCCACTGATTCATCTAAACTGTTAGACCCACATAGGATACAAGACCAGCTAAGCTGTCGGACCCATAAAGGATACAAGACCAGCCACTCTGCCAGACCCACATAGGATACAAGTACAGAGTCAAATACTGCCAGACCTACATAGGATACAAGAACAGTAGTCAAGTACTGCCAGACCCACATAGGATAAAGAACAGTATTCATCGCTGTTGAACCCACAAGGGATTCCAGTACGGTCGTCGTCACTACCGAACCCACAGAGGATCCCAGTACAGTCTTAATCGTCGTCGTAGTCGTAGCCAGCTCTAGGGTTCCCTCACACAGCATGCTCGATTCCGGAAGGGTCTGCTCCACGAACCCAGGGGGTTCAATACATCAACTGACACGAATTTCGGAGTTTATGTGTCCCAATGTTCCGTCTTGTCAATAGGAACTCAATGCGACAGACGGTGCGTCAATCGGACGCCCGGTCTGAGAGTTGTTAGCATTTTCGTCCCAGAGGCCCGGTTGGTTTTTAAGATAAAATCAACCTGAACGTACTCCAACTGCATCCAAACCTCTAGTGGAGTAATCCAAAAGAACCATCTCGCTAATAGGAATCCAACAAAATCTACGGCACGTCAATCGTACGCCCGGAACTCAAGTTATAAGCGTTTCCGCTCCGTGGACCCGGTTGGTTTCGTGTTTGAACCAGCCCGGCCGTACCTAAAGTTCTCCAAAACCCTGAGTAAAATATTCCAAAATGACCGTCTCGATCCAAGGATCATTAAGCAACTTACCGTGCATCGATCGGAGGTCCATAGCCCAAGTTATGGGCGTTTGAACGGATCTGTCCAGAAATAGGGGGTTTGGGCCCGGTCCAACCCGGCCCAATAACCCATGGTTCTGCCCGAACCGGGTCGAACCGACCAGGGTCCGGGTCCAGCCAGGTTGGGCACGGCCCGACCCAGTTGGCGCGGCCTGGCCCAGCCCATGGGACCCGGCCCGACGCGGAAGTTCGGCCCCACGCGAGCGGCCCGACCCAGCGCGGGCGGTCCGGCCCGGCGCGGGCGGTCCGGCCCGGCGCGGGCTTTCCAGCCCGGCGCAGGCGGTCCGGCCCGACGCGGGCGGTCTGGCCCGGTGCGGGTGGTCCGGCCCTGTGCGGGCGCCCGCGGTCTCAGCGGACGCGAAAGGGGGGGGGGGCACTGGCCCCTTGTTTTGAAATGGCGGCCCCCACGTGGAGGGGCCCGCCTTGTCTGCCGCCGAAGGTTATGACCCCCAGACTTCCCAAACGACCGACCTTGTTGGCCGACCGATGTGCCGCTGCGGGACCCCCACGGGTCCCGCCTTCCGATGCGCCGGTGGCCGGGGGATCCGACCGCCCTTCCCTGCACCGCCGTGGCCCTTGTCCGACCAGCGCGACGCGACGGCGCTGCGCCCCTCCGCTGTGGCCCACCCTGGCCCCGACTGTCCATGGAGCTTTGTTGCAGCGCGATGGCGCCGCGCCCCTCCGCCGTGGCCCGTGCTTGGCCGCGGCTTTTTTTGGCTCTCCAGCGCGGTGCGACGGTGCCGCGCTCCTTTGCCGCGTCCCGCTCCGGCCACGGTTCCCTCGTTCCCGCATGGTGCCATTGCACTGCGCCGCCTCCGTTCCAAACCATGAAGAAATTCAACAACAAAAGGGGAGGAGGTTCGGCCGTGTTCGTGCAGTCAGACCTCCTCCCATTATCTTGATAACATGCGGAAAATTATTTAACAGCAAAATTTGATAAATAAAATTCGAACAATGAACAACCCCTACCTCAAAGAGATTCGTGGAAGCTTGCGTCATGGAAGACGGCGTCGCGGGGTGAGGCTCTGTATACGTCGATGGAGAATGTTTGAGGAAGAAACGAGTCTCCCTTTCTTTGACGCGGGAAGAAGATGGAACGGCGTGTCGGCGTTCTTCACGTTCTTACATTCTTCCACGAAGATGATGGAATTCTCCAAGACATAGAGAATTCTTTCCGAATCTACTCATACAACTAAACAACCCCCAAATAAAATAAGGCCTTCCTTATTTTATTAACAAATTCCATACGTTTTCAAATCTTCGAAAACTCAAACTCAAAATTAACTTAATTGAATAGCTTTAATCAATCCATTTAATGTGAATGTTGACATGCAATAAAGTGGGGGAGTGTGTGAGTTACATAATAAAATGGGTTTTACAAAATTAAGAGGGGGGGTTAGGGGAAATTGAATGGGTGGGGCTCTTGTGGGCCCCACCTCACTAAATCCTATCAAGAGGAGTTAGAATATTCCCTCACATGGAAATCAAACCACAAAGAAAAATAAAGTTGTGACACAACTTTATTCACGTAACACTTAAACCACATTTTTAAACAACTCTTCCTGAGCAAAAAAAACTCCAGAAAAGGTCTCCTTAAGAAAATACCGGCGCTGTGGTTTCATCGGTGCCCTCAGATTTTGATTCTGAGCACCAGTTCAAAAGTTATAAAAACCCGCTCATTCGTTCACTAAACGTACCCGAGCTAAACATTGGAAATTGATTCTGGGCACACCGGGCCTCAGAATCTGGTGCCGTTAGAAAATGCGTACTCGTAAAATCCCAAAGAATTTAAGAGAAAAATTTTCCTTGAAATTTACGAGTCCTTACACGGGCGGTCCGGCCCATGGCTGGGCGCTCGGCTCGTGGCCGAGCGGAGCGCGAAGGGGGCGCCACACCCCTTTTCTCGAAATGGCGGACCCATGGGGTCTGCCCTAGTGAGCTGGTATAGGGTTTCAAACCCCCGGTCTTCCTGGAAACGGCCGACCATTAGGGCTGGCCGGTTGAGCCTCGCGGGACCAACGTGGGGTCCTGCCTCCTGGAGCGCCAGCAGCCGACTTAGTCGCCGCCTCCTACAGAACCGCCGCGGCCCGTTGTTGGATTCAGCCTCTCCGGCCTCACTAGTGTGGTGCAACGATGCCACGCACCATCGCTACGGCCCGCTTCGGCCGTTGTCTTCATCGTCCCTACATGGTGTAACGACACCACGTCACCTTCGTTTCAAGCCACTATGAATATCAACTATAAAAGGGCAGGAGGATCGTCCATGGTTGTGCGGTCCGATATCCTCCCATTATATCGACAACAAGTGGCTAATCATTTAACAACGAAGATCGTTAAATAATACTTGAATGAAGAATTAACCCCTAACTCAATTCAAGAAGGTTGATCGCTTGACGAAGGATGGAGATGCTTTCCTTGTTTCGTTGATGTTGCCGCGGAATGACGACATCGTTTCGTCAACGTTGAGAAGAAAGAAGCCCAGGTTGGCACCGACATTCTTCGCGTTCTTCGATGAGGGAAAGAAGTGGAAACGTTCTTCGCGGGAAGAATGAAATTCTTTATCCTCCAATCCTCAACACAACGAGCCAACACCAAATAAAATAAGACTTCCCTTATTTTATTAAAGCATGGCATGCATTTCAAAAAACAAAATTCAAAAACAACTCACTTAATTAATTAAACTTAAGTTGTCTAATTAATTATAAGTTAAGTTGGAAAGAATTAATGTGGGAGAGTTACATAACTTTTGAGGGGTTTAGAGGAGTTAGGTAATGTGAGGGGTTGGACTCATGTGGGACCCACCTCACCTTTAACCACACAAGGGTAGTTAGTAACTAGGGGGTCCCACCCCAACTTACACACCTAGGATTAAACCACTTAGAAAAGAAATAAAATTGTAACACAATTTTATTTTACTCTTCATTTAATCCACATTTTTTTACAACTCATCCCAAGAAAATGCAACTCCAGTAAAGGTGTTCATATGCAATTATCGGCGCTGCGGTTCCATCGGTGCCCTTGGATTTCAAATCCGAGCACCGGTTAAAAAGATAGAAAAACTCACTCGTTCGTTCACTGAATGTACACGAGCTAAACATCATAAATTGATTCTGGGCACACCGGGCCTCAGAATCAAGTACCTTCAGAAACTGCGTACTAGTAAAATCCCAAAGAATTTAAGAAAAAATTTTCTGTGAAATTTATGGGTCTTTACATTAGTCCCACCTCAGGGATTTACGTCCCAGTAAAGATACATCATAAACTAGGGGAACAAATGAGGGTATTGTGCACGCATCTGAGCCTCCTCCTCCCATGTGCTCTCCTGGAGGTTCCCGTGCTGCCACCTGATGCACACTAGAGGAATCAACCATCCACATAGGACCCGCTCCTGTAGATCCTCGATCTCCACCGAGACCTCCGCAAAAGTCACCCCATCATCGATGTCTAGCTCCCCATGATCGATGATATGCGTCGGGTCGTGCACGTATCTCCTCAGCTGAGATACGTGAAAGACGTCATGCACCTGGTGCAACTGAGGTGGAAGAGACAGGTGATAAGCCACCTCGCCTATCCCACTGAGAACCTGGAATGGTCTGGTGAAGCATGAAGATAACTTTCCGCCCCTGCCAAATCTCCGTAATCCATGCTGAGTGAGACTCATAAGAAAACGTTGTCACCATCCTTGAACTCTAGTGGTCTCCGCCTCCTGTCAGCATAGGACTTATGTCGGCTCTGAGCTGTCCTCATCTGCTCCTGGATGACCTGTACCTTCTCTATCGTGGCCTGGACCATCTCTGGTCCTAAGAGTGCTGACTCCCCAGGGTCAGTCCAGCATAGTGGTGATCTGCAAGGTCGGTCGTACAATTCCTCATATGGTTCCATCCCGATGGTGGAGTGGTAGCTGTTGCTGTATGAAAACTCCACCAAGGGTAGGTGATCCTTCCAGCTACGACCAAAGTCGAGGACACATGCACAAAGCATGTCCTCGAGAGTCTGAATGGTCCTCTCCGTCTGACCATCCGTCTGAGGGTGAAAGGTGGTGCTCATGCATAACTGCGTCCCAAATGCCTCCTAAAACCCCTTCCAAAGTCGGGAAGTAAAACGATCATCTCAATCGGAGATGATAGTCGATGGCACACCATGAATCCGTACGATCTCCTAAATGTAGAGGCGTCCCATGATCTCCACTGATCCCTGCTCTCTGATAGGTAGAAAGTGGGCCGAATTGGTGAGTCGGTCTATGATCACCCAGATGGAGTCGTGTCCTCTGGAAGTACGTGGAAGCCCAGTCACGAAATCCATAGATATCCTGTCCCACTTCCTCTTCGGGACCTCTAAGGGCTGTACCAAGCCTGCTGGTACCTGGTGCACCACATTCACCTACTGGTAGGTGAGGCATCGTGAAACGAACTCTGCCAAAACCTTCTTCATACTTGACCACTAGTGCTGTCGTCTGAGATCCTGGTACATCTTCACTACCACCTAGATGTACCGCCAAAGGGGAAGTATGAAACTCCCTCAACACCTCCTCCTGAAAAGTAGCTGCTACCATGGTACATCCTCTGAAAAGGACGGCGTGCTCTCCTCCTATAGATAATCCATCAGGTGCCTGTCCTGAGGATATCTGTGCACGTAGCATCTCACAATCAACATCCCCACGCTGCACCTATCTGACCCGCTAAAGTAGTCTAGGAGTGACTGTGAGTGACTGTAGAAAGGCTGCTCCATCTCTATCCACGCAGTATATCTGCAAAGAAGCTAACTACTTTGCCGCCTCTCCAAGTAGCTGAATGCCCGTCCTCTTGCTGAGAGCATCAGCTACTATGTTCCCCTTTCCAGGAGTATAGACTATCTCAAAGTCATAGTCCTGGAGTAACTCGAGCCATCGCCGCTATCTCAGGTTCAGATCCTTATGTGAGAAGATGTAACTGAGAATCTGGTGGTCAGAATAGACTTTAAAGTGCTCGCCCATTAGATAGTTCCACCACATCTTCAAGGTGAAGACCACTGCTGCTAACTCCAGTTCATGGGTAGCATAGTTCTTCTTGTGCTTCTTCAACTATCGTGAACCATAGGCAATCACTTCTCGATCTTACATCAGGACATACCCGAGTCCGGTCCCTAATGCATCGCAGTAAACTACATACCCTACTCCCTCCTCCGGTAGCCTTAAGATGGGTGCACTGGTCAATCTCTGTCTTAGCTCTTGGAAGCTCTGCTGACATCTATCTAACCACGTGAAGGGTTTCCCCTTCTTTGTCAAAGCTGAGAGTGGTGCTTCAACTCTAGAAAAGTCTGACACAAATCTTCGATAGTACCCAGCCAAACCTAGGAAACTCCGCACCTCCGTCACGTTCCTAGGTGGATCCCAATATAGCACTGCCTCGATCTTCGCAGGATCCACCGTAACTTCCGCCTCAAAGATGACGTGTCCCAAGAAGTGGACCTCTTGAATCCAGAATTGAAACTTCGAGAGCTTACCATAAATCTGGTTCTCTCGAAGTGTTTCCAGCACAACCCGCAAGTGGTAGGCGTGCTCCTCCTTAGTAGTTGAGTAAATCAATATGTCTTCGATGAAGAATACGACAAATAGATTGAGTTAAGGCTGGAATATCCTATTCATGAGACTCATGAACACTTCTAGAGCGTTGGTTATGCCGAAAGGCATTACCAAGAACTCATAGTGGCCATACCGACAAATGAATTGCGTCTTCTGCACATCCTCATCTCGAACTTTGAGCTGATGATAGCTTGACCTGAGGTCTATCTTCGAGAACCATCAGGCTCCCTTGAGTTGATCGAAGAGGTCGTCGATCCTCGAAAGTGGATACTTTTTCTTCACAGTCACCTGGTTCAGGCGATGGTAATTGAAAAACAGTCGCAAGCTCCCGCCCGCCTTCTTGGCGAACAATATCGGGGAAGCCCAGGGTGAAACACTGGGTCAAATGAATCCCTTTCCCTGCAAGTCCTCCAGCTATACCCGTAGCTCTCGAAGATCAGTGGGATCCATCCGATATGCTGGAGTAGATATTGGGGCTGTCCCGGGGTATAGGTCAATATAGATGTCTACCTCTCTGTGAGGAGGTAGTCCCGGAATGTATTGTCAGTAAAAACGTTCGCATACTGATCCACCACAACAGGAAATCTTGGACTCCGCACGTCAACTGCTCCTAGGATGAGACTAGCCAACTGATGAGTGATTGGCTGTCCTCTCCTCTGCGTGAGTCCATCCTGTGCTGCAAAGGCTCCCTTCTCACCAGTGAAGGTGAACCTACTCCCATCGGTGCGGACACACCGCACCTTGCGCCTAATACAGTCGATCTGAGCATGGACCATAGATAACCAATCCATGCCCAAGATGACATCGTAAGGCCTCGATGCCGCTATAAGAAGATCCCATCTGAAGCTATCACCCCCTAGAGTAAGCTCACACTACAGGCACCAGTGCGTCATCGTCGAGTCTGCTCCCGTAGGAGTCTCTAGCCGTAAGTATCGAGCCAACGGCTCCGTCGGAATCTCCGAGCTCCGAACAAGGGCAGCGACAATGATAGAATGACTCACTCCTGTGTCTATAAGAACTGAAGCAAGGGTAGAGTAGACACAAATAGTAACTCGAATAATCTCAGGTGCACCGTGGTCGTAAGCCTCCACTTCCTGAAGCTGAGCTTGCCTCTATCCGCCAGCTCCCTGTGGTCGGGGTGGACCTCCTGATGGTGGTGGTGGTAGAACCTAAAAGCGTCGCCCACCACCCGCTGCTCGGCCAGCTCCTCTGCCTCGTCCCCCTGCTCCCTGCGGACCACCACAGTCAAACCTCTGCCTCTGCCTGGGTGGTCCCTCAACCGTCTGATACTCCTCTGCATGGCGGGTCAGATAGTCCCGAGCTATGTGGCCCTGTCCGCCGCATGCATAGCACTGTCTGCCTCTCATATTACTGACTCTACTACGTGCACCCCACACATCTGAACCAGTGTCCTGAGGTCATCCACCGGATGGTATGGTCTGCTTGGACCTCTATGACATATGTCTACTGCTAGCTTCTGAAGACTTCGCTACGTGTCACCCTACAGTAGGCCTCGCTGCTGGTGTAGGCTCAGCAAGGAAGCTCTCCACAAGAAGGGCTCACTCCAGTACTCCTGCCGGCATTGGTATTCTGAGGGAGATCATCGAAGACCTGATCTCATGCCTCCGTCCCTTATCGAAGGTCCGGGCCTAGAAGAATGGGTCCCGTACCATGTCTACGGAATAACACGAGAGGTCAGTAAATCTCACCGAGTACTGGTCTACTGTTATGCTGCACTGCCGGAGCTGTAGTAACTCTTGAATGCACACCGCACGTAGGGTGGATGGAATGAACTCTGAGCGAAAAAGACCCTCGAAGTCCGACCAAAGGAGAGATTCCTCGTCGTGTACCTAGAGCATCAGGCTCTACCATATACCTGCTGCCGCGTTCAGGAGACTCGCCGCAAGGATCACTATGAGGTCTGCTGGTGTCCCTACCAACCTGAAGTCTCAAACTACATCCTCCAGCCAATCCTCAGCTGCCTGAGGGTCCGTCTCCCCATAGAACCTGGGTGGTCTCTGACGCTGAAACTCATTCAGTGCACTCATGTGACATGCACTCTCAGCTGATGGGGCTGGTGGCATCGGTGGCTCAACGGGTAGAGGTACCGTCGGTGCCTCTGCTGTAATGGGGCCCTACACCGAGGCCTCATCACTCGGTAGGCTGCCGTCTCGCACAAAACTCGGAACCCTAGCTAGCTGCCATCGTAGGGCCATCCTGAAAAGAAACAGGTGCACCACGATTAATACATTATACCTGGTGAGCTGACACAAAGTAATCAAAAAGAAAACTTTTGAAACACACATGCAATCAATGTTTTCGTGTATTAAGTCGGAAATCAGAAGTCAGGGTCCTGGTGTATGGATGCATCAGCTGCCGCACCAACACTGGAATCCCTGGACTGATAACCACACTCAATACCCTTAACACTATTGCTTCACACATAAGAAATTATTAGAGTCCTAAGTTCTGCGGTAGAACCAACTCCTCTGATACCAATTTTTCACGACCCGTCCTTAGGGCCCATACCGTGACTACCCTAAGCTCGCCTTCCATAGGCCAAGGGCTGGAGACTAGCACCAAAGGTGTAAATCTCGATAAAAGCAAAGGAATTGCCTTTATATAATAAAACAAACACCACAGAGTACACAAGCTGATATAAACACTATGTAAACTAAGTATAAAAGTAAGTGATGGAAAGTAAATGGGCCAATATACAAACCCAACTGAAAGTACAATACATGTGAGAAATGAGAGTACAATAGCTGAAAAGAAGAGTAACAACCACCAAGACCTCCTCCGGAACTCCCACATGAAGGGTGAGTACATATAGTCTCGTCGGCTCCTCGAGTCCTGCCGTCCACTACGTGTACGTCCCACCTGATATTCCACCTCTGGGTATCGTCCCGCCCCACAAGCCTCAACCATGATCAGTGAAGTCCGTCGTCTGCAACCAACACAATGTAGTGCGGGCATAACCCGTGCATGGGTGAGTATACAACACTCAGTAGGGACCCCGAGAATCCCAAAGGTCTCCCAGAATCCACGAAGGATAAACCACAAAGGAAAGATACAATCAAGAAGTATCAACCAACTCTACTTAGGTATAAGCCCATACATAAACCTAAGTCATCAATTCCTGTTCTGCACCAACTCATGAGCCCAAGTCCAACCCAGTCCACACAGGAAAGTACAACCCAATCCACAAAGGAAAGAACAACCCAATCCAAAAAGGATAGAAAGTCAATCATAACGAAGATAATGATTGAAAGTCAAGACTGAGCTCACACAGGTATACTACTCATGAAGAGGGGTGGAGATGATATATGTAGCTTCCGAATCATCTCCTCCGCCGAACCCATGTAGGATCCAAGTACAGAATTCATCACTGCCGAACCCACGTAGGATCCAAGTATAGTAACCATCGTTTTCGGACCCACGTAGGATCCAAGTATAGTCGTCATTACTGCCAAACCCATGTAGGATCCAAGTACATCCATCCTCACTGCCGATCCCATGTAGGATCCAAGAACAATCGTCCTCACTGCCGAACCCACGTAGGATCCAAGTACAGTCGCCATCATCATCGCAGTCGCAGCCAGCTCTAGGGTTCCCGCACACAGCACGCTCGATTCCGGGAGGGTCCTCTCCATGAGCCAAGATTTCGATACATCAACTGTCACGAAGTACAAAGTTGATGTATCACAAAGTTCCATCTCATCAAAAGAAACTCAACGTGATAGACAGTGCGTCAATCGAACGCCCGGTCTGAGAGTTATTGGCCTATTCGTCCCAGGGGCCCAGTTGGTTTTAAAGTTAAAACCAACCCGACGATACTCCAGCTACGTCCAAACCTCAATCGGAGTAATCCAAAAGAACCGTCTCACGAAGAGAAATCCAACAAAGTTGGCATCATGTCAATTGGACGTCCGGAGCTCAAGTTATATGCGTTTTCGCTCCGAGGGCCCGGTTGGTTTCGTGTTCGAACCAATCCGGCCATACCCAAAGTTCTGTGAAACCTTGAGTGCAATATACCAAAATGACCATCTCGATCCAAGGATTCCAACGCAACTGATGGTACATCGATCAGAGGTCCTTAGCCCAAGATATGAGCATTTGAGCGGATCTACCCGAAAATAGGGGGTTTGGGCCCTGTCCGACCCGACCCAAAAGGCGTGGCCCGTCCCAGCCGGCGCGGCCCGGACCAGCGCTGGCAGTCTTGCCCGAAACGGGAGGTCCGGCCCGGCACGGGTGGTCCGGCCTGGCATAGGCGGTCCGGCCCATGGCTGGGCGCTCGGCTCGTGGCCGAGCGGGGCACGAAGGGGGTGCCACCCCCTTGTCTCGAAACGGCGGACCCTTGGGGTCCGCTCTAGTGAGCTGGCTGGGGGTTTCAAACCCCCGATTTTTCTGGAACGGCTAGCCATTATTGACGGCCGGTTGAGACATGCGGGACCCGCGGGGGATCCCGCCTCTTGGAGCGCCGGCGGCCGGCTTGTCCGGCCTCCTCCTACAGAACCGCCGCGGCCAAAGGCCGCGGCTCTTCCCCGACCGGCGCGACGTGACGGTGCGACGCCCCTCTGCTGCATCCCACCCCAGCCGTGGCCCCTTGGTGCTCCGGCGTGGCGTGATGACACCATTCCCCTTCGCCGTGGCCCGTTCTTGGCCGCGGCCTCTCCGACCTCACCGGACCAGCGCGACGGCACCGCGCACCATAGCTGCGGCCCACTCCAACCGCAGTCTTCATCATCCCTGCGCGGTGCAACAGCACCGCGTCGCCTTCGTTTCAAGACACTATGAAGATCAACTATAAAAGGGGAGGAGGATCGGCCGTGTTTGTGCGGTCCGATCTCCTCCCATTATATCGATAAAAAGCAGCCAATCATTTAACAACGAAGATCGTTAAGTTATACTTGAACGAAGAATTAACACCTACCTCAATTGAAGAAGATTGATTGCTTGATGAAGGATGGAGATGCTTTCGTTATTCCATTGATGTTACTGCGTAATGACGATGTCGCTTCGTCAATATCGAGAAGAAAGAAGCCGAGGTTGGCACCGGCGTTCTTCGCGTTCTTCGATGAGGGAAAGAAGTGGAAATGTTCTTCGCGAGAAGAATGAAATTATTTCTCCTCCAATCCTCAACACAGCGAGCCAACACCAAATAAAATAAGACTAACCTTATTTTATTAAATCATGGAATTCATTTCAAAATACAAAATTCAAAAACAACCCACTTAATTAATTATACTTAAGTTGTCTAATTAATTAGGTGTTAAGTTGGCCAGAATTAATGTGTGAGAGTTACATAACTTATGAGGGGTTTAGAGGAGTTAGGGAATGTGAGGGGTTGGGCTCGTGTGGGCCCCACCTCACCTTTAACCACACAAGGGTAGTTAGTAGCTAGAGGGTCCCACCATAACTTCCACACCTAGGATTAAACCACTTAGAAAAGAAATAAAATTGTAACACAATTTTATTTAACTCTTTATTTAATCCAAATTTTTTTACAACTCATCCCAAGAAAACACAACTCCAGTAAAGGCCTTCTTAAGTAATTACTGGTGCTACAGTTCCATCAGTGCCCTCAGATTTCAAATCCGAGCACTGGTTCAAAAGATAGAAAAACCCGCTCATTCGTTCACTGAACGTACCCGAGCTAAAATTTGGAAATTGATTCTAGGAACACCAGGCCTCAGAATCAAGTGCTGTCGGAAACTGAGTACTCGTAAAATCCCAATGAATTTAAGAAAAAAATTTACTTGAAATTTATGGGTCTTTACAACCTAGTTTTCCTAATCGTACAAGTGGTGTTATTACCGGACAAAGCCGACTCACATGGTAGGTGCACTGCTGTGCGACTTAACCGTGCACGTGCCCCTTGTTCCTAGGTAACTGTTCATGGTTTGTTAAACCATGAGGACAAACCCTACACATGCCATTTTTTGGGGTAATTTTACAAATTTTCCCTTAATGATCTATTAACCATCATTTTTCGTCCTAACATGAGAACCAGTGGGATTAAGCCATTTTTCTATCATCATGGAGCTTTGAAGTACAAATCTAGGGATTCAAAGATCTCCGTCATCTATGATCTATTCGAGATTATTTTCATCATATCAGATGCACAATATTAAGAACTTGAGTCTATTTTTGTCTTTCCTCTCTTTTCTTTCTCTCAACCAAGATATCAGGGTATGAGAATTTTTATCCTTTTAATTGATCTACTCCTATCCAAGCCAAATCAAGGGATAATACTAGAGGATTAGAGTCACAAAACCCTAATTTGGGTGGTCTATAACTTATCCCTCATGTTATTTTATTTTGGAATTATTATGTGGGGCCCACTAATTCCATCAGGTGTTGTTTATGGAATTCATATGCCATGTTTATAATCATTAGATATTTATAGTTATTATATTTCAAAATATGTGATTATTTGTTAGTTGTTACATTAAGAAATACATCAATTCAATGCTAAATGTTACGCCATAATTTCTATTTATTGTTTTGACACGTTTGCAGCACCATTCGGGTGTGCCTTGGCTTGACCATTCTAAGGGTAAGATTTACTATATTAAATGTATTTTTTATAATGAGAATTGCATAATGAAAAGTATCATGTATTCTCACCACTTGAATCCTCAAAGTTAAGTGATTCAATTAAACAATGAAATGTGAAATATTAATTGAAAAGTATATTAATAATATGACTTGAATTTAAATGTAAATGAATATTAGGTTTTAAATCCATAGAACCACTTACAAATTTAATGTAAGGTAGAGAAATAAACCCTGAACATGGAATATTCTTTAAATGGATTAAATTATTGGACACATTCCACTTGGACTTGTCACACTAATTAAAGGAAAGGTGTGGAAAAAATGGACTTGTTGATTAATTATGACTTGATTAAACAGTATCCTGCTACTTGACCTAATCACACTAATGAATGGAAAGGTTTCAACCAATGGTTGCATGATACATAAACTTATCAAACAAATGAAAGGGAAGGCTTTAAACAAATTAAATATTACATGACTTCATAATCATATAGGAATGGCCTGACTTGATCTTGCTTTAGATTTTGATTGGAGAATGCCATGAGAACTTGGGAACCCCATTCTGATTCAAGGATATGGATTACTTAGGTTGAGACCCACCTAGATCCTGATCCTTTTCTATTATTGGATGTCCGGTATGACACTTTAGGATCAATTAATATCATTATAGGATTAATTGGATATACTCTTTGGATCCAACATTGACATGTAGGTTCCATGGTTATAGCCCATAAGGCCCTGTCTATGCATAGCCCCGTCTTAACATGAATTCTCACCTTGGATTTTGTAGGAATATTATTGTGGAATTCCGTGGAATATGATCTTTGGATTACACTCTTATCTTTATCCAGGCTATAGTTACGACTAAGTTGGAGACCCCTGAGGTATACATTTCCTTGGTTATTACATTGGAACTTCATTATTAAATGACATTATTTTCTGGCTTGTTACTTCTTAGAGCCTTCAATATTTTATACTATCCAGAGGTTATGTCAATTATGGATATGCCTCACATGACCTATCAATATAAATTGGTAATTACTTAATTAATGAATTGGTAACATGTTCATACACTAGCTGAGGGATGAAATAGGTACATGGTTATTTTTTTACCTTATACAGCTTTACATTATATATACATGCTTGTACACTGTTACATTTCCATTACATGGGAAAGATGATATATAAACAATTGGTGGGGGCCCACTTAAATTTATCTCACACCCTCTTAAGGTTTTTTTGGGTACAAGGAGTAGATTACATGGTTGCAGGTGTTGATAAAGGGAAGAATATGGATTCAAACACATGATTGATTAGTTTTTAGTATGGTACCTGATAGTAGATGATCGAGATAGAGATCTCGATGCTGGGGATAGTCTTATGATTCCTTTATACATTTGTGGAACATGTTATGTCTACTGTCTTGTATCCATGTTTTCTTGTTTTCTAGTGACATGACATATCATCACCACTTGTTGTATGCTTGGATGTTAATCTAGTTATTTCAGTTATTTTAACTGTTGTCCCTATTATTCCATGTTGCCTTCTATTTAATTATATTTTTTCTTCTATTTACCCCTGTTTACATTCATCAATGTGATACACTTTGGTAATGATGGCATAGTCTCCCCATGGATATACCCTAGGCCCTCGCTACTAGTCAACAGCCTCTGGTGTTCGGTGAGATGCACTTGAGGCCATGTGTCCCACCGGGCTTAGGGAACCCATTTAGTGGCATATGAGTCCGAGACTTCACCGTTAGAGTTCAAAAACATTAGAGGAGTAGAGAATCACAATTCTCATTATATTGGATTGATTTTTTAGCAACATTGGAATGGGTGTAATGGCATATCTTGTGTTGATGGATTCTAACTCCATTGGCAAAAATGTAAGATGTGTGGGGTTTTGACATAATATGAACTTCTGATAGAATTTAAGTAATTTACACCACCCATGATCAAGTTACATAATAACATCATGTTCCTTCATATGCGATAGTTCATTCTAGATACATCCTAGTAGAATATCTTGAAATGACATGTGGTTTGTTAATATCTTAATACTCATTATCCAATTTTCATGGATGTTGTAATACTATATTTCTAAAATGTGATTCACTATTCTCACTTAAACATTACGTACACACCACTAATTTCACATGCAATCCTGTTATGCACCATTAATATCTCATATACTAATGTGAATTCCTAACCCAAGTTCACAAATCATGTGTTCATGCCATATCATATGTATAAAATAAATAAAAAACTAGAATCCATAAAAAATATATAATAATAATGTTAAAAAATATAAAAACATAAGAAACCAATAACAATAAAAAATTATTGAAAATGGACATAAAATAAAAATAAAGCATGTAAATAAAGAGTATGTGTATAAGTATCATAAGTATCATGAAAAAATTTCTATCTAGTGATACAAATATATAAATTTGGAAGAAATAAAACAAACTAAATTAATCCCATTTTATAATTCATATAAAATTATAAGCAAACCAGGATGTATTAAAATGATTGGTGTTTTTCTTCCTATTAATTGAAGAAACTGGGAAAAATTATTTGATTTTAATCCATGAGAGTAGGAGGGATAATTAAAACATTGATCTAATTACTATATATTCACTGAAAAAAATATTCATATATATAATTTGGAATCACCCCTTACATGATATGTGGGAAGAGTTTTCGTGGTGCATTGATAGAAGCATCATGCAATCATAGTGAGAAATTATGATGAATGAGTGAAATGAAAATGAAGGTGAGGGAGAGGGTGAACTAACAATGGATCGAGGCAAGGGAGATTGGGTGAATAATTAGAAATACAGATCAAGGACAAAAAATATCACCCACATGCCCCATTAAAACCCATTTTGAAAATAAAAAACACACAAAGATGTTAAAGGCAGAATGATGGACCACATGTCACATAACTTGGATTTTTAATGTGTAGATTAGTCTGATTTTTTCAAGGGAGGGTGAATAAATATTATTCATATAAATTACTAACATGTTGAAAATATTACAAGTATAGTAAAAAAATAAATAAATAAATAAAATTAAATATTACGAAATGAATAAATTAAAATGAATATAAAAATATAAAAATATTAAAAATGAATAAATAATATAAAAAGAATTAAATATTAAAAATGTATAAAAATAAATTAATAGAGAATAATATTTAAAAAATGTATTCATATATGATTAAATTCATGAATTTCAAACATGTATAAAAATGAAGGAAAAATTTCTAAAAATCATTTAAAAAACATAATTATTCAATTTTCAAACATTTTAAAATTATTACAACTTAATAATTGAAATTGAATAAATACTAATCATATAAATAAAAAACACATTAAAAATAATACATAATAAAATATAAATAAATAAATAAATATATAAATGAATAAATTCAAAAAATTTATATCAAAAATGAAAAAATATACATCAAGTGTGAAATAAGTATATTATGTACATACACATCTACAAATGTTCTATATATATGTACATCCCATATACATGTGCCCATATAAGTATACACATATATATATCAATACACTTACATCAACTATATATAATCATACACCAAATACACACACAAAACATAATGTATACACATATTTTCACATATAGATTGATATAAATATAAATATTAAAATATGAAATAATTGGGATACAACACTTATATTTATATAATTGTTTGAATTATAAATATATATATATTAATATATCATATTAATATCAATTATATACATTCATTTTGTAATTAATGTATATAAATAAACATTAGTTTTTTGAATATAAATATGTTCATTTTATATATTTTACGAATATTTTTTATTAAATGTTTTATCAGCACTCATAAAGATGCACCTTTATTGGGGGGAAAATGAAGTGATAAAGGTACAATTTTATTAGAAGTTTTTTAGCACTCATAAAATTTACATTTATGAGTGCTTTTAGCTAGCGATGTTAAATTTTACCCTATTATCAACACTTCATGTTTTGTGCTGCTAGAAACAAGTGTTTGCTAAAGAGATATCTATGGTAGTTTTTTTTTAAAATTTGATTTTGATGACCTTTTTATTATGAATGCAAATACCTCTCTCTATTTGGATAGATGGATACCTCTTACATAGCTCGTAGTCCCATGAAAAAGTTTCCTGCATCATGCATGCATCACTACCCATCAACGTCATTCCTATGTCACAACTCGAATATCAATGCATGCATTATAAATCATCCAAGGTGCATGTTATGATTTGAAACCTGGTATTTTTGATGTAGGATTATAAGATTCATCACTCAATTAAAACCCCAATTGCCTAGTGTTTGTATACCCATTAATTTTTTAATATATTTATCTATATGTCAGTAAAATTTTTTAATTGGCATGTGTTTTTTAAATGGTTGGAGGTGATTCTTATTTTAATAGAAATAAGTAAAAATAAAGGAACCAAAGAGGGTACCTGAAAACAAAGAATGATAGACCAAAGCATAAAAGACCAACACCTAAATTTTTTCCCAACCATTGACCTAATTTTCTTTCTTCCTCTCAAATTTCAATCCAGTAAACTCTTTCACGTCCATACCCCCATCCTCTAGTTCTCCCCCTACTTGAAGGAAGTTATTTAATCCTTTCAAGTAAGGTATCAATATGAGTTCTTTCAGAGTTAGATCTATCATATTTTTACTCACTGATTTTTTTGGGGAGGCATCCCTTTCCATTGGAGTCATCATCCCCTCAAACACCTTTATTCCAATCTGAAGAATAATTTCCTGGTGTTTTTCCTCTTCATATATTGTATCAGAAGAACCAATAATTGTATATTTCATATCATTTGAACAATCGATTTTTTGTTTAGAAAAAGTAGTGGGTTAAACTTCATTTGATTACTCAACCACCACTTGAGAATCAATCAGATTCCTTGTTTTCTTGTATGAGAAAAGTTGAAAAACTTTGTTATCTACAATGGAATTTGAAGAAGAATGGTAAAATTTGGAAATTACTAGAGCATTAGATTCTAAAATTTGATTACCCTTTCTTTTACCAGAAGCAGCCATCCTTTATTATGAACGATGATACTCAATCACTTTTTGTATATATTATTCATTAACTTGTTCTACTAGAAAGTCATTATCACTGCATGTAATTCAGGGAGTCGAAAAAATTTGAGCTTGCATCATGTCATCACTTATGCCTGTTCAAATATCAATATTGTGGACATTATCATCTTTATAGAAGATGTCAGCCAGGGATTTCATCATATTCATTTAGGTAGAGGCATTAACACTATATAAATCACTTGTTAGGCATCCCTTCTCATCATTAATTAGTTTGACTGGATCTTCTGGAACAAATACCTACTCTTCACACTTTTGAATGACATTATCAATTAAAATTGCATTTAAATCATCAATATTACAAGGTTCATTGTTATCAAAAGGCAGAATTATCTGAGGAACAACATCTGTCTTCTGAGAAGACATGTCACTTATCTTAAGATAGTTGTTCACATCATGCCCACATAAATAATAGAAACTGCACACTATATAATGCCTATAATTAGACGTTTCATGACCTATTATATTAAAATAATTGTATAATTTTTGTGTCTTCTCATTCATTATATTCAACTCAATAATATCTTTATCTATTGCAAACATAAATTTATCAAATAGATATGAACCAAATTAGTCCTCTAACAAGAACCTAGTGAAGTGTCCAAATCTAGCCACATATGTTTCCTTATCAATTTTAATTGGAATAATCATAGACAATTCAATACCATAAAAAATATTAGGATGCCAAAGTATCCATTTCAACCCATATTCCCTTACCCAAATTAGATTAGTGGTGTTAACAACCTCAAACTGGTTGAATTATTTATCCCATTCGTGTAATTGTATAATCCATGGTTTGAGTTCAATTTAAACAAAACCCCAGGCTCAAAATTTCAGATCTTCCAAGGGGAATAACATATGGAAATATCCCTATCCTAATGATACACTTTTCTAGGGGGAAATACCCCAATTCAAGAAATTCATTCCTTCATTTAATTTATTTTCCGTGGATGAGATCCTTTTTGAAGAAAAAGATGATCTATGATCAAGAAATCACCTATTTTGAGCCACTCTAAACATATTTAGGATCTTCTTTGACATGCAATCCTTTAATTTTCTTTGAATTGAAGAATCAATCACAACATTGAAGATGGAAAATGAGTGATTCAAGTTGATCCCCTCGATCTCAGTATCACCATGTCATGGCTGAGTTCGATGCTCCACCCCAAAACCAGAGAGATGATGAATATCGAACCTCCCTTGGACAAGAAATCTCTCTTCCATGAATCATATGGATTAAGGTATCAAAAGATAGATTAAAACCCTAATTGCTTAAGAATTTTAGAGAGAGACACTATTATTGTTTCTTTCTCATCCCGTCTAATTGGCATGTGTAGTGTGTTTGTATATATATATATATATATATTCATTTATTATGTTCAAAATATATATAAATTTATTCATATATTTATCTATATATTTATGTGATCAATAATTTTTGATATATTTGTCTACATATTGGTATAATAATCATAATTAGTATATACAATGTATACAAAAAACACATTGTACTGTTAAATTTTCACTATATATATAAATATATATTTTTTAGGTATATAAATACAAATGTATATCTGAAAAATGTATGTATATATGTATATATATGGTTTGATTAATATATTCTTATAATCAATAATATTTGTAAATATATGTGTGTGTGTGCACAAATGTATGCAAGGATATACATATAGTTGCATATTCTTAAATGTATATATATTTGTAAATAATTAAATTAATATGTTTGTATGTAATTATACTAATATATATGTATGTATGAATTTGTATACAAACACACACACAAATATATATATATATATATGCATACTTAATAATTTTTAGAATTTTTCTATATGTAAATTTATTAGTGAATCTTGCTTGTCCAAACAAATACATATTAATAGTTTTTAAAAAATACACTATATGAAGAGGATAAAGTGAAAAATAACTAATCATATATCAGTTTAAAATTATTTTTATTGATATCATAGTCCTATTTATTTTGATATATTGAAATTTTTATATCATCAAATAATATAAACTTACACCAAAACAAATGATATCATAGTCCTATTTAAAATTATTTTTATTGATATCATAGTCCTATTTAAAATAATATAAACTTACACCAAAACAAATGAAAAACCAAACTCAAAAATCAAGTCCATAAATTCAAATAGAAAACACATGTACAAAAATTCAATGCAGTAGGTGTAGTTCAAGCCTCCAAAGACACACGCATCAAGCATCCAAACTAGAAGTTTCCTTGCCTCCATCTGAACAGTGAACTTATGTGCCGACCGTGAGGAATAATTTTTTTTATTTTTAGAATAGATTCCACACTGCATACCATCCTCCCAGGGCTCCCGGTCTAACCCAAACCCAAAATTTACTACCTCGGGGATCCAATTTGGATTTTAGGGAACCACTCCCAGGATCTCATTGAATCTCTCTTGTATGATGATCATTCCCCAACTCCCCCATGCACTCAATTTATAGCCATCCCACACCCACACTTTCGATTTCTTGTACGCTCCTTCCATGTATTTCTAGACCACACCCAACTTCCCCGACTACTCTATCGCCATCCACTCATCCCCAAAATTTTATTCATCCATGCATAGAGCTGGAGGAAGCTGTTGGATGTCCCAAGTCTCAAGGTATCCATTGATGGTCAGAATAAAATTTCTTCATGGCATCATCTAATGAAATCAAACTCCTCAAAGAGATGGATCTTTTCGATAACATTCTTTGAGTTTTTTTATAATCTTTCTGATTTTTTTAAAATGAAATAGGTTATTTTTTTTAAAAAATACCCCTTAAATCCAGCATCTGTGATGCCGCCTTTTCCCTAAAACAATAATTTTTTTTGATTTTAATTATATATTTTATATATTTAAAATTTTAATGTTTTATTATTATGTTTGTATGATTATATATATATATATATGAATAAAACCTAATATTTCAATATAATTTATCTTTTATTCAAGTACTTAACTTTTCTAACCTAGAAAATATAAACTGTTAGACTGATATGATTGAAATTTTAAACATTGATTAAACATATAACTAGTAGTCCAAAATAGAAATAATATCTTAAAGAATTTTAGAGAAAAATTATTAATAATATTTCTAATCCACCTACTTGAAACTTAAAAATGTTTAAAGTACTTGACTTTTCTATCCAATATAATATAAACTATAAGACAGACATGAATGAAATTTTAAACATTGATTAAACATATAATAATTAGTCCAAAATAAAAATAAATTTCATAAAAAATGTTTTTGAAAAATTATTTATAAGGTTTCTAATACACAAACTTGAAACAGAAAAATGATTCAAGTATGTGACTTTGTTGGCCTATATAATATAAAATATCAGATAGATATGAATGAAATTTTATATATTGGTTAAGCATTTAACTAGTAGTCCAAAATAAAAATAATTTCATTAATAATGTTTGTGAAAATTTATTTATAAGATTTCTAATCCACCTACTTGAAACATAAAAAAATTTTCATGTACGTGACATTGTTGGCCTATATAATATAAACTATAAGACCAATATGAATGAAATTTTAAAAATTTCTTAAAAATATAAAAAGTACTCCAAGATAAAAATAATTTCTCAAAAAATGATGGTGAAAAATTACTTATAAGTTTTATAATACACCTACTTGAAACATAAAAATGTTTCAAGTACTTAACTTTGGTGGCCTATATAATATAATCTATAAGACTGATATGAATGAAATTTTAAAATTTTCTTAAAAATACAACTATTAGTCCAAAATAAAAATAATTTCATAAAATTTTTTGGTGAAAAATTATTTTTAATTTTTCTAATCCACCTACTTGAAATGTCAAAATGATTCAAGTACGTGACTTTGCTGGCCTATATAATATAAGGTTTTTTCCAACTCACTAAATATATCTGGTACAACTCCGGGGAACTCATTTTCTGGTGTGATAACAATATTGTCAAATTCAGGCACATGTGTAATTTCTTCTGACCAAGATGAAAGGAGTGGTGGATGATTTATTGTTGGTCGAGGTTGATGTAAAACTAATGCATTTCTCAAAACCTCCTTCCTAACATCAGCTGATCCCTCCTCACTAGCACTATTGTCACCATATGATCCATAATTATGAAAATCTTCATCATAAGTAGGATTGACATGTACATCCAAGAGATCATCTAGGTTGTCCACTTTTTTTGCATCATTTTTAATAGACTCAATTTCATGGGGTGGATTGTCTTCAAACACTCTTGTAATTATACGTCTTCATACAACTGGACATTGTTGTTGTATAGTAGAAACAACAACATATAACTTCATCATGGTTCCATCTGACTGTTGAGAAAATAAATTAATTGGTTCAACCCACTGCACACCAGTAACCAATGGAAAAGCTAGATTCCACACTATTGCTGGTAATTGAAAATATCTATAGCTCATAGACTTTATCTCTTGATTGGGTCCTAGATTTAAGGAACCATGAATTCCCTCTTAAATTTCACTTATGGATACACAATCAGATGTAATAACCACTATTATTGGTTGTGTACTATAAGAAGCTCCTTTCCCAGTTTGAATAACCTCCCCATAGCAGTACACAAAGGAAAACATGACTCTCTATGTAAAAAATGTTTCTTTCATCAAAATTATGATAATGTAATAAATATTAAAAATATGGTTGACCATATAATATTTATTAGAATGTAATTTTAGGATGCCTTTATATATCCTAAAATATGCTAGTAATGTTTCATTATATAAAATTTTATTAGAATGAAAGTCACATAATGTTTTGGAAACCGAGGTAAAAAAAGGAAACATCAAATAAGTCTATTTAACATTGAGAAAATAACAATTCTGATTATATAATGTTAAATGAAGAAGAAAAAACACATTAAATAACACATTAATTCATTATAACATACAATAAATTCGTTGAAATTTTTCAATAGAATGTGGTTTGGATGGGATGATTCTCACTCTAGATGAGGTAAAATCCAACTAATTTTTTATTGACCACATAATAACATATTTGAAAGATATGTACTTAACTTTTTAACATTCAAAATCATTATACCTTCTAATGAAATTTCTTAGATGTCATTAGAGGACAACAAATTTTGAAAGTTCAAAAGTTAAGTACATATCCTTCAAAGATGTTATTAAGCTAACAATTACAAATAATCTAAATTTTTCCTCATGTATCAAGTGAGACTCATCTTATAAAAATCGCATTCTATTGAAAAATATCAAGGAATTTATTGTATGTTATAAATAATTCATGTGTTATTTAATGTGTTTACTCTTCTTAATTTCACTACATATTATCTTAAGTATCATTAGTTAATCATTATATGGATTAATGTTTTAATCCTATGTTATTTATTAATTATTCTATAATTAATCATTGATAATAATAACTATTATTTCTAAACTATATAATCTTTATGATTCTAAAATTTTAAAACATTTTCTTCTCCACTTCATTTTTTATAATCACAATTGTCATTTTATCAACTGATTTTCTTAGTACAGTTTTTTATTAATAAATCATTATTGAATCAATATTTAATCATTATTATGTTATTGTTTAATTATTTATTCATTAATCATTAATCATATTATATTAATTATTAAATTATAACTAAAAAATCATATGATTTAATTTTTAATCCTATGTTATCATTAATTAATATATAATTAATCATTACTAATAATAAATATTATTTCTAAACTATATATAACTAAATAAATAATTAATACATAACGTCTTTAATTACTAATAATAAATTTCATTCGTTAATTCTTTTGTCCTTATTTCATTCTATAACATCATAATTATCATTTTATCATTGATAAATGTACTAATTTGATTTTTTTTCTTTGATATTTTAGTAGTTTATAAAAAAATATGAATCATCTTAAGCATATCCCCCAGGAGTGTCAAACCAGGAGTGCAGTAAGGCCCATTATCATGCACCAATTCCCATTTGAGTCTAGATCAAAGTGGTTTTTTCAGGTTTTCCTTCTAGGAACATATGTGCCAGAGCCACTGCCACTTGTTTATATCCAGACAGGGATTTGGTTGCTTAGATAACCATACGATCTTTAAGCTACCAAAATTTCACATTACTTAATCCTATGTTAATCCTATGTTAATCTATAATTAATCTATACTACTAATAATAATTATTTCAAACTATATATAACTAATTACAAAACCAAATAAACAAAATATTAAGAACTACCTAAACTAATTAAAAAATAAAATATTTAAAACTAAAAATAATTCAATTAAATAAATAAAAATCATTAAATTAAATAAATAAAAATACCTCTAAATGATGCTTTGAAAAAACCCAAATAGAAAATGATATTTTTAGGGAGATATAGAGAGGATTTAATAGAGATGAAGGAAAAAATTGAGTGAGGAGAATGGGGGGGGGGGTTCCCTTTTATAGGGAGTTGAGACAAAGGCGGCATCGTCGATGCCACCTTTCGCCTCTGGGTAAGGCCAAAGGCCGCATCAGCAGGGCCGCCTTTGGACTTAACCAGAGGGTAAATCTGTCACCCCCTCCTTTTCTATGTCATCGATCTGGTCTGAAGGTAGCGTGGTGGAGCAAAGGCAACACCACCGATTCCGTCTTTGTAGCGTATTTTAAAAAAAACTAACCTATAACGTTTTAAGTTTTTATTTTCAGAAAACGTATCAAAAAGATCCCCATTATTTCGAACCCTACTCAAAAATCCACATGGATTAACTAAAACAGATGTAGGATTAATTTGGTTGGAGAATGAAAACAATTATATGATATTTCTTTTGTTGTGAATTGGCTTGCGCTGGCATTGTTTGGTGGTGGGTTTGCAGATGCACATGGGATCAAATTCTTCTACGGTCTGGTCCATGCACAATAATAGGCCTTGGCTTGAAGACGCCAAAATATGGACACTGTAGATATAAAATACAAGGAATGGTCATCCTATAGTAGCATTATGGGACTCATGAACTGGTAACGGGACCCAACAAGATAACCACAAATCATTTTGATTCTCCCTGAGTGGTCATTAGTGAAGTTAAAGACATAGGTCATACAATTCCACTCTTTGAAGATTAATCTACAATTCATCAAGATCTACAAGGTAGTCTAATTCAAGATCTCATAAATAATATCAGATGGTATCCATGGTAGATTTTCAACTGGTGGTTGGTACCTAAAAAGGAAAATGTTCTCCAAGAATATAGAGAAATAACATTAAGGAGGTTCAAATTTATAAGATAAAAATATCAATATTTAAATTTCAAATATCATCTTTTGTTTAAAAAATTCAAACATGGGGAAATTAATACTTTTATCATGCTTTCATTACTGAACAACGTTATTTTGAAATAAAAATGGCATCTATTGACCTGCCACAATTTTTGGATTTCTCAATCTATTATTATAATTTTATTTTTTAATGAAGATAATTATTACCTGATATTTGGTAATCATTAATTTTTTTTATTGGAAATTCATTACAATAAATAGAATTATTAATCAACATCGATAAGATTTTTTTGAAAATAAGATTTTTCATCTCTACAACTTTCATTTCAAATAACCACCCATACCATTTGACATAATGTTTACATTTATTTAATTTTATTTTAAAAATGTGGATATTTGAGGAAAAAACTTTTTTTTCCATAAATTTGTTTTCCATATATGAGTTATGTGCCCTTTCTATTACAAAAATCACAACAAACAGAGCTCCCCATTATCTATTAAAACTGGTTTTTAAATTAAATATTTTTCCATGGTTTTTTTATTTTTCAATTGGGATTGTCATTTCAAGTCTACTCCCTATGGGATTGCTAGATGGGACATTGATTTGGATTGGTTTCTAGGCTTACGAACATTAGTTCGACATCTGGGCATGTGGGTGTGGCCTATTCTGCTAGCTTGTTTTGATGTGTTCTCCTAGTCATTGATTTACATTGATCATGTGGCTCTAAATCTTTTTGTTTGTGTTTTTAGATTCCTCAATGATTTGTATTGACGCTACCCAGTTGTTCGTCACCTATGAAACATCATAGATTATTTTGGATTTGTTATGTCATCTCTACCTTCATGATTTCTCCATGTTCCCTCCACCGTCCACTTGTCTTCCTTGACTGCCCGTCCTGACAACATCTCATTGCCTTACTTCCTGTTTTCTTTTATTTCACCTTTGTTGCTTCATTTGTCAAAGCATCTTCATCCCAATGTTCTATATAGTTCCTTCATCATTTTTATATGGATAAGATCTCCACTATTTCAATGTTTTTGTTCCTCCCCAGTTCTGATGATCTTATCGAGTGGACAGATCAAAACTCATGACCTCTATCAGGACCACACCGACTTCAAGGATCTTCAACCCTACCTACAACATTTATCCTTCAGCACTTTCCAGATCCATTTTTGTGAGATTGTTTCTTTTTCATTTTTGGATTTTACTTTATATTTCCCTATTTTTCATTCATTTTGGGTGTCAGGTTTGTGTACATGAGTTCTCCCTACTTGGAGTTTTATGTTACCATCTTCGGCTCGAGTTCACTGTGATTCTTTGAGCAGCTAGGATCTCATGTAGGAAAATATTCTGAGGTCCGTGTTCATTGTTTCTTTGTTATATATTCTCTTTTGTATGTTCTTTGATTATTTTGAATAATAATAATGATTTTTGTGGTGTTCTTACCATGGAGTCGGACCAAAGTATTCTGAACCACGTAAATAATCATTTTATCTTTTACTTTCATTATTTTAATTTTTGTTCTTTCTTTGGTTTTCATTTGTTTTTCTAACTTTTCAAACCTATCACTTCTATTCATTTAAACGACTCCTATTTTTTTTTCTGTGAGAGTCCAACTACCTTAAAACAGACCTATTCCAACCCTCAGAATTGGCAGTAGAGACTCTAATAATTTAAGTGACGTCTATTAAATTTTAAGTCGAGATATTTGAAAACAAAATCAATTTTAACATGCAGAGAGTAAAAATTCATGCAATGTTAGTCCTCAAAGAAATTGAAGAATCCTTGTATGGCTCTAAAAAACCAGTAGTTACAATATCTACTGATGGTTAGTCCACCAAAACATTTTCATATATTGAACCTATTGTCTTAGTGAAGGCTCAATGTAGATTTGTTTTGACCTTAGGAGATATGGTTGTTTATGAAGTTACCCTTGAATCTACTACTATATAAATGTAGTTAAAACATGAAAATATATATGACTATAACTTTTCTTGGTCACCTTTAGAAGAAAATGATAATTTATAACATGAAGATGAATCCCGATTCACCTGCTCGTGTTTATCTTGATGAATTTAATAATGTTATTCTTTATTTAGCATATGTAGATGTAGAAGTTAAAGATTAAGATCAAGATTTAATTCCTTTAATCACTATTTATGATTATTTTAGTCTTTTAAAAGGCACTATGATATATGATCGTGATTCCATTACATTAGAAGAGGTTAAAGTAGCAGTTTTTTCTCTTGATCTTTGAACACATTATTTTAAGGAAAAATGTAATGTGGTAAAAAATGAACCACAATTGTTGAACGTTAGGGTATATAATAGAAACAATGATAGAGAATGGAAGGATAAGAACCAGTTTCAGAACTTCTAATGTCTTTTGTGAGGTAAAACCGATCAAATTAAAATATATTGTCCAAAATTTATTAACAAGGATAGTATGAACCATACCAATATGGTTTCCCCAATTGTGACACTGAGAATATTCTCTGATCTTTAGAATCCCATTATGATAAAAAGATGTATAGTTTCTATGTTATCACCTCTCCTTTCTACATTATTAGGACTGGATCTATTATGTTTGCAGGGGACACTAGTGGGGGGGGGGGGGGGTTCTTTTTGTAGGACTAAGACATTCAAGCTTATGTGGAGGCTATTCTGTTGTCAACTTCTTATTTCTGACGCTTTGTGTTTATGATGCCTTTTATTACTTTCATTGTTTTGATCATTTCTTTGTTTTTATCATCAATATTGTTTTACCATGGGAATGGATGTTTGTTAGCAGGTATTTTCATGCTTAGGAGTTTTGAGTTTTGAGGAATACTTAGGTACGAAATTGGTGAGCTCTGTTGTATAATATTGTTACTTAGTTTCTTTAATTTATGAGAATGTTTTAAAAATATTTAATTTGTTTAAGGGTGGGTAGAGACAGTATGTGTGCCACCATTACACACACTAAGCATATTCATGTTTAGAAGATACTGTAGGATTAGTTTTATTTCCTATTTAATAAAATCTCCCCGACCCACTGGAAGGTTAGATACACCTTTCACAAATTCCATCAGTTTTTTTTTAATTTGAAAAGGTAGAGATTTTTTGAATTTGGTTTTCAAATTTAAAAATATTCCATGAAAAAATGTTTTCATTTTAATATTATTATGAAATTGGTCTTATCATTTATGGTCTCCTCCCTACAGCCTTTATGGGTGGGCCAATGCTTGGCCTTGGATACTAGGATTTTGGTATTTTGTTTGATATCTAGGCTTGTGGGCATGGCATATATTGCTGGCTCATTTTTGAATGTCGTTCTGGATATTTATTAGAATTGATTGTGTGGATCTAATACTTTTTTTTATGTTTTTGATACCTTAGTGATCCATGTTGCTTCTTCCCACCCATTATTTACCCGTCACATGTCCTATATTATTTTTGATTTGTTACACTAACAATACCTTCATGATTATTCCATAAACCCTCTTCCATCCACCTATCATTCTTGACTTCCACTCATGACATCATCCCATATCCATGCTAATTGGTTGATTTTATTTCACCTTAGTTGCTTCATTTTTCGAAGTGTCTTCATCCTGTGGTTCTATGTGATTCCTTTATATTTATTCCTAATAAAAGAGCTCCCCTACTTCAATGATATCACACCTGCACTATTTTGGTGATCTTCTCTAGTGGAGAGCTCATCACTCATGAGAACTATCATGACCGGATCGAATTCTTGGATATTCAACCCTTGCAATGCTGTTTCTTCTTCAACACTTCCTAGATCCGGTTTTGTGAGACCGTTGCTTTTCCATTTCAGATTTTGTGTTGTATTTTGTTGTTTTACTTTTGGTCTGGGTGTCAGGGTTGTGTGGATTAGTTCTTCCTTCCTGGAGGTGTATGTTACCATCTTCAACATTGGTTCACTACGAGTCCTAGATTGGCAAGGATCTCATGCACAGATAACTTCTCTAGTATGTGTGTATTGTTTCATTATTTTATCTTCTTTTTTGTGGGTTACTTATTTCTTTATCATAATAATAATGGGTTTGGTGGTGTTATTTCCATGGTGTTGGACCAAAATGGTTTGAACCATGTAAATTTTCATTTTATCATTTACGTTTCTAATTTTTTTTGTTATTTCTTCTATTTTCTCATGTTTTATGGACTCTTTGATCATCTTACTCATGTTCATTTAAATGATTTTTATTTTTTTTCCTGTGAGATTTAGAATCCATTAAAATGGATCCATTTCAATTCTCTCATTATCAATTATAGAAAATATAATTAGAAAAGGATACATTTAAGAGTTCCAAATAAACACTGATAATGGCTCTTTATTAGATATTTTGTGTGTGTTAATAAATATACCCCTTTATCAACACTTTTTTAGTGGTGATAAATGTGTTGGGAAATGTGGAAAGAGAAAAATGAGAAAACAAACACTAAAGTGAACATGAAATAGAAATATATTTCTTTCCCTTTAAAAAATATTTAAAAAATAAAGTCGATGCACAATAACCAAAGATATGTTTGTAGAAAAATAAATGTTGACACCAGAATTTTTTATCATGGAAAACAAAAAAAAGGTAAAAACCATGGGACCTAGTCCAAAAAAGGGATCCACTAATAATTATGAGTAAATGCCAGAGACTGTAAAATGTGAGTGTGATCTCAAAAACAATACCCAAATAAAAATGAATCAATGGTTGAATGAATATGTAATATGAACACAACCAGAAAAGAAGAATGAAACCTGATAAAGAAACCCAAATAGATCCAACTATGAAAGTAGGTGTTCTTTGTCAGAATAAAAAGTGCCGATGAAAAACACCGATATCGGATCAAAAACCACTTTAGATAAAAGCTGACCAAACCTAGAGAGTTATGAAGGTCACATATCCGAAAATCACTTCCTAAAACTGTAAATGAACCATGATGTAGTTCGGGAGGAGATCCACACACCCTTTGTAGAGTGAATGCCACTCACCGTTTATAGAGATAATACTGCACACATCAAATATATCTCCAGAAAGATATCATAAAACTAATAATAAATATATATATTTTTAATACTCATGGCCATATGAGGTGTTTCCCCAACAAACACCCCCCAAAATCTAATAGGGATCACCGCAACACGTCAATCAATCATAAAGTCTCAAATTTACCTATAGGAAAACTCTTGGTCAATATGTATGAAAATTTTTCCTTAGTGTAGATATTCTCAATATCTAATTGTGTCAAATCAAAGATTTCAATCATCCAATAACACCAAACATTGATATTTTTTGACCTACCATGAATTGTGTAATCCTTTCCAAAAAATAGGAATTTGACTATCACAAAATAAAAAATACACATCATGATAATTGATGAGCTCTGAAATAAAAGTTTTTATCCAAAATAATTATTTTCAATACACTATAGCTGAAATAAATTCAATATATATGGTAGATAAAGAAACACATCTCTAGAATCTAAAATGTCAAGATATAGCTCCCCCTTTAAAAATGATCAAATATCCAGAAGTAGACTTCCTCGAATCTATATCTCCTACCATATCTGAATCTATAAATACAAAAAGAATATGTTTCCCAATTCCAAAACAAAATATCAAATCAAAAGTACAACAATGATAATGAAATATATAATTCACTTCCCTCTAATGATCTCTACATGGATTAGATAGAAAACGACTGACAACGCAAACTGCCTGAGATATATTCGGACTAGTACATACCATCAAGTACATCAAACAACCAACAATAGATAAATATCGCATTTGTTTCATCTCCACTCTATCTTCATCAATAAAAGGTTACTGACTGGTATTGTGCTTAAAATTTAAATAAAGTGGGAGTATTAACCACTTTATCTCAATCCATAGAATATATCTGAAGAACCTTCTCAATATATCTATCATGATATGAACACAAATTTTTAGACTTTCTGTCATAAGAGACGATATACAAAGAATCTATCTTGCTGTCCCAATGTCTTTCTTCGCAAAAGGCCGACATGGATCCTCCTTCAATATATCAATTCTAGAACCATCATGGCCAACAATGATCATTTCATCAACATAAAGCAAAAATATAATGAAATCATCATGAGTAAATATAAAAAAAGATCAGACAATCGCTACTTGAAACCCAAATAAAAAAAGATAGATTCAAACCACTTATACAACTTCCTTGGATCTTGCTTAAAAACATAAAAACTCTTGTTTAATATATAGACATGACTCTATTTACCTATTTCAACAACACCCTTAGGATTCTCAACATAAATATCCACCTCTAAATCTCCACGGAGGAATGATGTCTTTACATCCATTTGCTCAGATTATAGATCCCAAATAGCATCCAAACAAAGAACAAACCAAATGGAATACATTTTGGTAACATGTGAGAAAATATCATCAAAATAAATACATTTCTTCTGACAAAAGACTTTAACAACTAACCTTGACTTGTATCATGAAACATAACTAGATTCTTTATTATTAATCTGAATAATCCATCGATTTTTCAAATATTTCTTACTTATGGGTAATTTCATCTGGTAGAAAGTATGGTTGTAAGGCAAGGATATCATCTCATTATCCATTGACACAACCCATTTATCATTTTTTTCACTTTCTATAACTTCATCAAAAGATTATGGTTCTCACACTTTAGTGAGGAGAATATACTCCTCAGGTTAATACTTATTAGAAAATGTACAATGATGAGAAAATCTCTAGAGTGGAACTCTGCATTAATTAATCACCCCTAGAAATTTATCATCTGAAATAAAGCTTCATTAGAAACAATAAATCCAAACATTGAACCAATAAACACATTTTACACATCAACATGATCATCAAGATCAATAGTATGAGGTAAATGTGAATCATATCCTAGCTCAAGACTGAAAAATCCATCAGAATCTAGAAAAGTTGAATTTTTTCTATTATCTATATCTTAAATATTATAATCATTCTTAAACACTACATCATTCCTTTGGAAAATTTTATTCAAGAAAGGATCATATAATCTATACCAAATATCATTGTGTCCATATAAAATCAAAATACACTATAGTGATATACAATCCATCTTGAATTTGTCATCTCTAGGCGAATGAAAAAAATACATGCAACCAAAAACATATATGTGATCATTCCAGATCACTATTCCATAAAAAAACATGTTGGGATTTTCTGTATGTAAATTAAACACATGTGATAAATTGATAATATAAGTAGAAGTAAATAATTCATCACCCATAAAATTCCCAGGTAACTTTTCATTCAGAATGAAAATAATGAATTATTTCCATCAAATTTCTATTCATCCACTCAACTACACCATTTAGATTAGGTGTCTTAGGATGAATCTTCTAATGATAGATACATTCCATCCTCTAATAATGATCAAAAGGACTAAAATACTCCCCCCCATTTTCAATTCAAATATATTTCAATTTCTTGCCAGATTCCCACTCAATTAAAACTTGAAATTTCTTAAAAAAACTAAGAACCATAATTCTAGAATTCAAAACACAACCCAAATATTACATGATAAGTCGTCAATAATTGTCACAAAATAATGTCTATCGGTAAATGTCTTACATTTCAATGGACCAAAAATATCATAATGTTCTAATTCATGTACATGTGAATTCTTGTTTAAATAATGACTACTGAAACTCACCCTACTATGTTTTCTGTCCATACAGTGATTGGATGTGTCTAATTTGACACTCATAAACATAGAAGAGTATTTCTTATTTCCAGAAAACCCATCCATTTCTCACTATTGTGGTTCAGCCTCTTATTCTATAACATAGACGAAACACTACACTCAACAACGCATGTATTATCACAATAAATTGAAGATATAGTCTAGTAAAAACCCACACGCTTCTTCCCCAAATCCAAAGTCAATGAATCATGGAAATATTCTATTTTCCATCAACAAAAATAATGACAAAACTTTCATTATCAAGAACACTAGCATAAATATGATTCAGATTAACCTCAAGAGAATGTTGAAAATTTTATTAAAATAATCTTACTCCCTATAGTGGTCTATTAAAAAAATAGTCTTGATACCCATAACATCATTATGGCCATCATTACCCATTTTCAAAATCCAAAAATTACCTAGGATGTAAGATGTCAAGAACTCATTTATCGATGTCACATGAAAATATGAACCACTATAAAAAACCCATCAAGAATCATTAGAAGTAATGTTAACAGAGCCATAAACAATAACAAGATCACCACGTGTAATGGAAGCGACATGATTATCTCCATCACCATTCTTATTCTACCAATTTTCCTTCATTCTATTTTCTCATTTCATCTAATAACAAAACTTCTTAAGATTCCCTTTCTTATAAATTTATGAAATTCGAATTCTCTCTAATTTACCTAGATTTTATTATACCTTCTCACTTACCTCAACTGATATGTCCCTAATTCGTTTCTTAGCTTCTCCCATTATTCTTTGTGACTAAAATATCTGAAGAAATTTTTTAATGAGGATGACTCAAGACTTCTTCATTCATAAATTCCGACTTAACAAAAATAAATGTCATAGAACCATTAGGAGAAGAACTGGTTAAAACAAAACATTAATTCTCCCAATAATAGGGTAAAGTGTTAAGTAATAAAGGCAATAAAACCTTATCTAATAAATTAATAACCTTACTGGAAAACTAATCAAAACAACCCTGCTATTAACTAAATTTTTTAGAAATAGACATACTTCTCTGTACCTAAAATTAATTATTTTTTTGAGGAGAAACAAATTATTCTTTCTTTTTTGGAAAGTATAGGTATTTTCATGATTCTCCCACAACATTATGACATGAGAAATGTCAGCAATATGGTCTTCACATTATCATTAAACCACTGGAGAATGAAACCACAAGCCATATCATGCTAAAATGCACATTCTTCATTTTAAATTATTTCTTTCTTCTGAGAACTAAATATTTGAAGTTTCATTCACTTGAAAAAAGTCAAATCAATGGAAAAAGTTAGAAGTAATTTGAAGATAGCCTAAAAAAATAACACAACTTGATATAGAAACCCAAATAGATATCACCGATAAATAAGATGTTTACTATATGAATAAAAAGTTCCAATGAAAATAACCTATATTGGATAAAACACCGTCATATATGAATTACTATTAAACCTAGAACGTTACGAAGGTTTCAGATCTAAAAACCTATGCTTCATAGCACAATTCTATTATGTCGATGTTTATGAGGAGATCCACACAACCTTTGTAGAGTGACTGCCACAACCCTTTTATATAGATACTATCACAGACATTAAATATATCTCCTAAAATATATCATAATCCTCCTAATAGTTATATATTTTTGTTTCCTTTTTTTATATTTCAGGGCCATATGAGGAGGTTCCCCCACAAAAGGGTGGATTTGAATTATAGAATTCAATTCATTTCTTATTTTCATATTGAAATTCTATGTTCGACTCTTCATTCCACAAAATTAATTTGAATTAACTACATTCTTGAAAAAGTAATTTTTTAATTCTTAAATCCTTATTTTATTATTTGTGGGATGCATGTTTAATTATTATAGGGCTTTTCTACTTGGGACTTGTCCTTGTCGTGTGGGCCTTAGCCTTTGACCATCCATACTACATGCACCCCTAGAGATTCAGTGATATGTATTGTTTTTGTTTCGTAGTCATTAATCCATTTCTCCACCCATTGCATCTTACCCATCAAACATTGTGATTCATATATATATATATATAATTGTATTTTTAGTTTAGGTGTGATTCATGGAATATTATAGTTGGATGTACAATCTCAAGAATCATTTTGGTGTTAAGGGGTTTGGTAACCCATGTATTGTTCCACTTCAGGTATCCAATTATTCTCCTTTAGTCTGGTTTTGCTCTTGGTTCTCTTGGGAAAACCCTAGTTATCCATCCTCATCAGCTTCGTCAGAGATTCTGTTGGTGGCTATCATCCTCCCTCAATATATCCTAATGGTTGTTTTATAGTGGAGATGATATCCATACATGTTTAAAGAAGTTCATCACATTCTCATTGATTGATCGACAAGTACAAAGGTAAGATGGAGTACTCAGATCTAGTGGTAGCACATACCCATTTTGAAGAGATCAGGACAGATGAGCCTTAATGTCTGTTGTTCTATATGTTTTTAATATTTTATGACCCTCATTTCATAGTATCAGTTCTATTTTGTTATACTATAGTTTTCTTCATCAATGTACGATGTAATCCCTTTTCCATTTTGATCATAATAAAATTTGTGTGTGGGTGGTGTTATTGTCATTCATATAGGTCCTGAAGGGACCAAACCATGTAAATACTCACGATCTTTATTTTTTTCTACTTTTATTAATTTTTATGCAACTTGATTATTTGGTTCTGAAAAGTTAGAATTCTTCTTTAAATGTCCCAATTCAGTTTAGTTAGGATTTGGGTGTTTTAAATCTGTTCAGTTCACCCTTACCCCTAAAAAAGTGGTATCAGAGCCTTGTTGGTTATTCTTTGTTGAAGAACCAATTTCATTGTTTCAATAACTTATTCTGTTTAATTATGCATTGTGATTAATTCTTAAATCCCAAATTTATTTATACTATAATTGTCTAAGGCCACTATCATGCTTATAATTTATCTCTATTTCTAATCCCATTGGATAAACATCATTTAACATAGATATTGTTCAGTTGTTGGGGGAATATTTTTAATGTTTTCTCTAAGAATTCGACAACATTTATTTGTGTAAACATATCAAAATGTAGATTAAAAATTGATAAATTTTGTGGTGATAATGACTTTAATATTTGTTGAATTAAGATGATATCACTACTAGTTTAATAGGGATTAATTGATTCAATATATGGGACTACGAAACATTTTGAGGCTGTAAATGAAACTGGAGAGACTATCATTAAACCCCAAGATGTTTCCCTAATGTTTTAGTTAATGTACATAGCTATATACTACTTTCTTTAGTAGATAATATTCTCAAGAGGTTCTTTATGAGTCTAAAACTACTGATTTTTAGCATAATCTTGAAAAATTATATATGAAAGCTTCTTTACTTGGTAGGATTTTCAAAAAACATGGGATTTTAAACTTTAAGATGAAACCTGGTTGTTCTATTAAGGCCTATTTAGATTACATTAACAAATTAATTTTATATTTATCTAACAATAATGTAATTGTTGATGATGAAGATCAAGAATTGATCCCCCTAATTTTTCTAGATAATACTTACAACACCGTAGTAGAGACTATTATGTATGGTTATGAATCATTAATTCTTAATGAAGTTAAATATGTCGCTCACATCCATAGAATTAAATTCCAAATCTGGAATGAAAAATGGGGAGGATAGATTTTTTACTAGGTGTAGACCTCAATCAAAAGGTAAAAAGAATTTTTTTATTAAATATAAAAAAATAAAGTAAAGAACCCAATACTATATCTAATTATAGTGGTAAAAAAATTGTTTGATTCCCTTAAGGAAATCCTGTGCATATAAATCTTGAATGTAGAAAACTCAAACAGGAGTAAGAATACAAATAGGACACTGAAGAATCTCTTTTAGTTAACTACGGTTCTGATATAGATGAAGTGTTTAATGTGTCTATCAATAAACTAAATCATGAGTGGGTCATTGACTCAGGTTGATCATTTAATATGTATCCTTTTAGTGATTCAATACTATAATTTTTGGAATGGGTAGAAGGAGATTTCCTCCTAGGAAATAAAAAAATCTGTAAAGTAGAGGGATTTTTTTTGCTAGAACTATATGAATATTCCATAATCACATGGCTAGATGTCAGGTGGGTTCCCTAACTTCATAAAAACCTGATACCTTACAGATCCTAGACTAAAATGTATTCAAATTTAGGTTTGAAACAGGCTATATAAAAATCTAACAAGGATTTAAAACAATAATAAAGGGGTATCTCATTAATAAGATATATGTCATGAATGGAAAGTCCCATCAAAGGAATTTGGGTAGTGTCTACACCCCCATCAATGATAATAATATGAATTGGAATAGGATATTGGGGCATGTTGGCTCCGAGGTCCTAGAATAACTCAACAAGAAAGGGCTATTGAGTGAGATCACACCAAGTAATCTTCCATTTTGTGAAGAATTTGTTATGGGAATGGCTAAGAGAGTTACCATTAATATTCCAAAAATTAAATCATACAACCCTTAGAAAATATTCATTCTCACAAATGGGGACCATCTAGGACTACATCCCATGGTGGAGGTTCCTATTTTGTCACTTTTATAGAATAATTTTCCAGAAAAGACTGGAATTATATTCTAAAAAATTACTCTGATTTTCCCAATGTTTTAAAACATGGAAAATTTTAATTGAAAACCAAATTCCGAAAAGAATTAAAACCACAAGAATAAAAAATGGGATGGAATACCTATCCACTGAACTCATTTAGTTTTATAAATATTAAGGAATTAAAATACATAAGATTATTAGAAAAATCCAAAAACAGAATGGCCTTCCAGAGATAATGAATATGACTATCTTAGAGAGAGTCTGAAGAATTATTGAATGCATGGGTCTCCCTAAATATTTCGGGGAAGATGATACTAGAAATACTATCTGCCTAATTAATATGCATCCTTCCTCAGCCAATCAGTTTAAAAAACCTGAATAATTGTAGAATTGTGATCACTCTAGTTATAGTTAATTAAGGGTATTCAATTATACACTTTATTCTCACATTAATAATGATAAACTAGAACCAATAAATAATAAATAAATATTTATAGGGTATCCTAATGGTGTTAAGGGTTAAAAACTTTTTGTGGATAAATCCAGTTACCAAAAATAAAATATTTGTAGGGATGTCGCTTTCCATGAGTCCTCATCTCTCAAAACCAATGCTGCCACATCGGGAAGCACATATACACTCCTTGAAAACCCTTATAAAACTAAGACTCCAGGCTAGTTTGAGGCTCCGGTATAGTTGACTCAACAAAATGAACAACCTAATGTATAGACTAATCTGATATCTAGTTCATGTTCTAATTCTAAATATCAACCTCTTAGCAACAATAGGGATTTCAAATTTACCCAAGACAAAGAATATAGAGTCCCTAGACCTCCGAATCAATTTATCTAGTTTGAAATGGATTAATATGCCTTTCACATGGCTTAGGATCTTATAAATGATGATACTAAAACCCATAGTCATACCCTAAATAATAAACACTCAAAGCAGTTGGTCTTTTCCATGGATAAATAAAACCAATATTTAAGAAATAATCACACCTTATCTATTGTTAATTAACCACCCAATGAAAAAGGTATTAGTTATAAGTGGATTTTTAAGATAAAATAAGGTAAAAATAATGATTAAAAAATCAAATGAATATAAATTTTCGATTCAAAGGGATTCCATCAAATATAGTACATTGATTATTCTGAAATATTTCCCCCTACTGTTAATAACTCTTCCATTAGGATTTTACTTTCTTTTGTTTCCTATAGCGACCTGAAAATAAAACATTGTGATGTAAAAACATCCTTCTTGGATAGTGATTTAAATGATAAATTTATATGAATCATTTTTATTTTTACACTACATAATTCATGTTAAATAATATATTCACCTTGAATATATAAATTTATGGTTTAAAAAAATCTTCAAGGAAATGGTATATGAATTTTCATTCTTTCATATTAGATAACCCATATACTATGAGTCAATATGGTGCATGTTTCGATTTTAAATAAACTAAAAACTGTATGATTTACTTATTGATTTATGTTGATGACATGATTATCATTCATAAAAATATGAGTATCATCATTGTTATAAAATCAAAATGAAAAGGAATGTTTGAAATGAAATACATTAGTGTATCTAAAAAAACCCTATGTGTTGAAAAAATTATGGAAAGAACCAAAAAACTGATTAATTTTTCTCACCATGCTTATATTTTAATAATTATTAAGAGATATATATCTGAATCTCTCAAACCAGTAAATATCCATCTTGGACACCACATTAAACTACCTTTAACTTAGGAACCCACAATAGTTGACGATGTATTGTTTTTGTCTCAAATATCCTATTCTAATAAAGTAGGTGGTTCCATGTATATCATGATCTACACTAGGCCTATCATAGATATGTAATATGCACCCTTAGAAGATTTATGGACACACCTAGGGATCCACATTGGAATGCCCCCAAATGGATTCTTAGATACTTGTCTTGTAGCCTTAATCTATCTTTATTTTATGGTAAAGATGAGGAAATTTCTGAAATTCATGTTAGATATGTGGATACTGAATATATAGGGAATACTAATACTAGAATATCCTTAACTGGTTATGTAATCACTGCTTGTGGTGGTCATAATTAAAGGAAATTTAATATGAAGTATGTGGTTGATCTTTCAGCCTCGAAATCAGAATATATTGTTTTGAACAAGGTAGTCAAAGAAGCATTATAGATAATAGGGCTATCCTATGTATTTATAATTTTCAATTATATTATAAATATATATTTTGGTTGTCAATATTCATTTCATTTGTCTAGAAATTTTGTATGTCACGATAAATCCTAGAACATATATATTAGGCTGCAATTTCTAGAGACATTATAGAAATTGGTACTTTGTGTGTCATCAAGATACAAACTAAAAATAACTTGAATGATAGTTTGACTAAAATCATGTCCTTGTGTGAATTCAAATATTATTTGGATATGATGAATTTGGTTTGAATTCTATAACCATAGGTAAAAGAAAACATCAAATTTCAATTGAAAATGGTGGAGGTTTGAGAATTATGATAGTAAATCCATTTCATGTTTTCAAAATGAAATATAACATTAAACTATTTATTCTATCCATTTAATTTGAATTAATTACATGCATATAAAAATAGGGATTTTTTTTTAAATTTTCCTTTTATTGTTGCTTGGCTACTTGTTTATTGGCGTTGGGACTTTATCCTTAGGCCTCATCCTTGTTGAATGAGACATGAACTTTAGCAGAACCTACTGCCCACACCCATTGTAACTCAAGGATCTGTTCTATATTGATTTCCTAGCCGTTGAACCATCTTATTTCCATTTTCTTATCAGCCATCAACATATATGCTTAAGATATGTATGTTGATACTTTCTTTTTGGATATGATTCGTGGTGTGTTCTAGTTGAATGTTCTATTTTGAGGTGCTAGATAGTGCCAGGGGGTTTGATTACCCATGTACTATATCTCCTCAAGGGTTCTATAATTCTTCTTTAGTATTTTTTATTGGTTATTCTAGAAAACCCCTAGCTTCCCATCCTCATTTACGTTGTCTGATCTTCTGTTTTGGCTTTTCATCCTCCCCTGGCTTCACCTTGCGGTTATTATGGTGGAGAAAATGTTCTAACGTGGTGGAATATGTGTTTCCCCATCTTGGTGACAACTCTACAAGCATAGAGGTAAGACAGAGTTTTCAAATGTAGTTGTGGCTTAAACCTAACATGAAGAGATCAAGACAATTGGGCATTTATGCATCTGGCATTGTATGTTTATAAAACTTTTAGGATTCTCATTTCATAGTAGTAGTTATTTTTTCTTATAATGCTGTTTCCATTACTGATGTATCTTGAAATTCTATTTTATTTTATAACTTATTAGAATGTTTGCGTCGGTAGTGTTCTTGTCAGGTATGTTGGTCCCCAAGGTATAGAAGCACATAAATACTCATATTATTTCCATTTTCTTACTTCTTTTATTTCTTGCATCTTTGTTAATTAGTTCTATAAATTTCAATTTCTAATTGAAAAGTCCTAGTTTACTTCAGTTAGGGTATGGGTGTTCTGCTTCTGTTCAGTTCACCCTTACCACTCACCGTAGCCTTTATCAGTGCTATTTATTTTTATAAAAAGTAAATTTCATAAAAAAATTGCACCATCAAAAACTATATATTAGCTTAAAAATATATTGATATTGTTAGAAATATAATATTTTATAATTAAATATGTATTATATATGACTAAGTGTATATTTATACATTATATATATGATATTTAAATAAAAATGGAATATAAAATAAAAATTATAAATTATTAAAAATCATATTTCATATAGAAATATATAATGATATTTATATATAAATAATTTTATTAAATATTATTTTTGTAATCCTAATGTATTATAAATCATATTTATATGTCATATAATTAGTGAAAATTATTTACAATTTAACTAAAAATTTATACTAAATAAAATATTGATTATTTAATATTAAAATACATTTAATAAAATTATGTTTTATCAATGTCATTTGTTTTATAAATTTGACATGTATATCAAAAAATAATTATTTAATTATCAATAAAAAATTTAATAAATATGTTAGACTTGATAAATCATACAATAATTTCACATGTTCTTATAGGAAATCAATTCATTTTTATAGAGACAAGCATACAAAAATAATAAATTGTTAATTTTATAGTTTCAGAATTTTATTAATTAATAATAAAAATTTAATATATTATTTTTAAATTATTATATTTTCTTCATTAATTATTTTTTTATTTAATATATACTATTCATTTTTTTATTATATGTATATATATATAATTTACTCAATTTTTATTTTTATTTGATTAATATTTTTGAAATTTATTTATTTATATAATTTATTTATATTTATTGATTATCATTTAATATGTTTTTAATACATTTATAATTTACATAATTAATATATGTATTCATTTTAATTTAAAAATATATTCATTTTTTATTTTTTTAAATATTTTTATAATTAATAACGATAATTCATTTTTTAATATATATTCAATATATTCATTTTTAATTAAATTTTACTCATTTTAATATTAATTCATTTAACTGTATTTTTTCATTAATAATGTTATGTATTTTTTAATTTTTTTATCGTTTACTAATTTTTTAATTTATTCCCATTTTATGTTTTTTATAAATAAATACTCATTAATATATTTAACATTTCTAAAATTGAATGATGTTTATATATATATATATAGATATCAATATATATAATATTTCTTTAAATATGATTCAAACAAGACAAAATATGTATTTACATTAAATAAGTCATATATTTAGTGAAAATGGTTTATAAATAAAAATTAATATTAATTAGAAATATTGGATAATTAGTATCAACTAATGTATTTTTAAAAAAATGTAATTTTTTTGAATTTAACATATATCAAACTTATGTTAACTTAATTTCAAACACACATATATGTAATTAATGAAATTCTACAGAAAAATGCACACTCACAAATAATATTTCATTAATTTATTCAATTTTTAGTATTCATTTTTGAATTCTATTTATCAACACAATATATTTATAATATAATATATTTTTAATTGGTAAATTTTTATTCATGTTTTATAGTTTTTTTCAATTTACACCATTTATTAATTTTTAATATTTTTTAACTATATTCTTTTGTAAAATTATATATTCATTAATATACATAATTAATTTTTAATTTATTAATTAAATTTTTTTCTCAGTTTAGTATTTTTGTAAGTTTATCAATTTTGAATATTTATTTTCACATTTTATTCATAAATTTAATGTTTTTAGTATGGTTGTAATTTATATTATTAATATGTATTTATTTTAATATTAACATATATCCATTTTAATTTGTTTTAATAAATTGTATAATTAAAAACACATATTCATTTTATTAATTTTTTTTCATTAAATTAATTATTTAATTATTTAATTTCCTTATTTTTTGTAATTCATTCATTTAATAATATTTAGTTTTATTTATTCACAAATATTATTAATTTTTATATTTTCTTTTTAATTTATTCATAATCAATAGTTATTTGTTTTATATTTTTTAATTTAATCATTTTTAAAATTTAGACACATTTTTTTCATTAACATTTGATGATTTTAATATGGTTTTAATGTACACATTTAATAAGAATTCATCTTCATTTTAATATATATTTATTTTTAATTTTAGTAGTAATTTATATAATTAATAAAACATATTCGATTTGCTTATATTTTTTTATGTCTATTAGTTTTAAATTATTCAATTCCATTAATTTATAATTTTTTACATATAATACTATTTATTCATTAATAATGTAATTAATATTTACATTTTTATAATTTATTCATTTTTAGTATATATTCATTTAATATTTTCTAATTTATTTTATATAGTATTTATGATAACTTTCTAAAAAGTGCTGAAAAATATAGGGTTTATGTAACATCCCGCCCATCTTCATTTGCTTGAGATGGAAGTGGAATGTTTCTAGGCCTTAGGTGACATCCCTAGGGCAGCAAAGACTGGCAATAAATTCTAATGGCTTCATAAGCAGTTGGGGTCAATTTTACCTTTGAAAGAAAAACAAGAATACAATAAACAACCAACCAATATATGAATATTTAAAATAATGTAATGAAACAAAAGGTAAACCAAACCAACTACAAAAACAAACAATATAAGAGTACAAAGAAGAAACCAAGACCAATATGAGAGTATAAAGAGGATGACAAAAACCAACACTCTAAAACTCCAAAGAAATAAACATCACAACTCCCAGTATGCTCCAACCTCCAAATTCAAAATCCATGCCCATGGTATCACGATGCATCTCAAAAGAAATGATATACCTTGACTATACTAGTGTGTCGATATGCAATATTTTAAAACACACCAATATTCCCAAGTTGGGGGTGAGTATAAAATTCAATAGAATTTTTCCAAATGAATTCCCTACTCATGCCACTAGGATTGAGCAAGTTAGCACATTTATGTTGAAAAATATATTTAAATCAATTGAAAATAGATTATATCAATACCAAAACCATTTTTAACCAAAATAGTTTTCCTTGTAAAGATACTGAAAATGTAATTCATAAAATTTCTCAAATCCATTGGGAATAACCCATTCCATTCCTCACATCCACACCACCATGCCTAGGTGACAGTTATATACTCATGAGTAGTCTCTCATCGATCTACCATGTCATCAAAAGGTAACCATATATGATGTTCTCAAATGTAACACAACCCTTCCACAAAGCCACATCAAGGAAAATGAACACACACCAACCATTTATACTAAATATCATTCCAAACCTAACATTTTAATCAATTTCAATAAAACAATTATTTAATTTAAAAAATTTATATGAAACCATTTCCACGAATCATAACAATGTAATATTTTAAAATCATCATTTAAAAATCATGAAATATTGAACTTTTCACAAGAACCGATTTCCCATAATTCCACAAATCATCACTGAAGAGGGATTCTATCAAGCATTGCACAACAATTTCAAAATTAAATTTAATAAATTCACTCAATTTGAAATAAATTCTTCATGTTCAAATAATTGGAGTAAATATTGAATACACCTACCCTACAAACATAGTTTAAAATAAATAATGACACAAATTATTCAAAAAACATGTTTTCAAACTCCAAAAAACCCTATGTAGATCTTGTTCCCTATCACTAAAACAAACATATCTCTACATGATTATCAATATACATCATTAATATATCCCTAATGTATTATATATATGAATACAAGAGATGGAAGAAGAAGAAACTAAAGAAAAATCACCAAGAACGAGCAGTTATTGGGGAATTTGGCCTCAAACGCACCAAGAATCATCAATGGATTTCCCTTAGATCAAGAGGAAGGGTGTACACAATCATTAAGAGGAGAATAATTAGTGTTAGGTTATATTTAGGGGGAATGTTTGGTTTATAGGAAAATACAAATTAGATTATCATGTTTTGGATCTTTTTTTTAACAGTGCACAGTTTTAGTGCATGGTTAGGAAAATCGAGCACAAACCGTACGCCCGCCACTGCCTCCAAAATCCCTCACACTTTTGGCTCAGATAGTTAGAAAAACAATGATCAAATCATGAAAAAACCGTCTATTACACCCTGTATTGTTTTTCCTGGGTATCCAAACAGATTGGAAAAACCACGAACCAAAATGTACTCCTACCCAGAGCCCACTGATTTAGTTGCACGATTTTTTAAAAGGTTATTCATGGTTTCTACTTCCCATGCTAAAAAAATAGAACTATAGAAATCCCCAAAAAATTTAAAAACTCATAAAAACCTCCCAAAACATAACCCAATAACATTATATACATAAAATAAATAAATAAAGGGTTAATTACATCAAATTTAGGGTGCTACATTCTCACCACCATTGGACTTTCTATCCCAAAAAAGAACTAATTCCCTAAAATAGTTCAGGCCACTGCTCAACTATTTCATTTTCTGACTATAATTTTTCTTCCTTAATCTGATCATGTTTCCATAAAACCGACACTAGATCGAGGATTTTCCCATGAAAGACTTTATCTTGACTATTAACAATCTTCACTAGAACAAAAACCAATAAAGAATCTGAGTATAGGTCAGCATGATTGCATATAATTGCATGGTTAGGATTAAGCTGACACTTTTTCAACTGAGATACATGAAAAAAATTATTCACTAAAAAAAACCTTGGTGGAAAATACAACCGATATACCACCTAACTATCCTATTCAAATATATAAAAAGTGACTATATATCAAGGATAAGACATTCCCTTCATTCCAAAATGATGATGCTGACTCCTTGGAGATATTCTCAAGAACATATGATCGCTCACCTCAAATGAAATTAACCTCAATGATGATAAACATATGATTTCTGATTACTTCGATCCATATTCATTCTCTTATTTATCAACTAATTCTTCTCTATTTTCCCTAATATAAGGATTAGTCAAAATAGGTAAGTATAACCTGTTTCCACCAAACAAAGTGGAGAACGACAAGGAATTCCAAAAAATGATTCAAAATGACTAATTTGTATCGAGGCTCGATAATTGATGTTATATGATAAATCCATTAAAGGTATGTGATCCTTCCATAAACCACCAAAATCTATTACTTAATCCTTATGCATGTCTTCCAACATTTATATCTTTCTTTTGGATTGTCCATCCATCTAAGGATGATACACCATACTCATAATCAACTAAGTCCCAAGGTAATACTATAAGGATTTCTATAAATGAGACATAAACCTTAGATATTAGTATGAAAGTATCAAAATTGGTACACCATTCCTCTTTACCACATCTCATATATAGATTTCAAATGACTCCTCCACCATATGAGATTCATGAATAGGGTTGAAATGGCCCAAATTAATGAGATGATCCTCTATCACACATATGGTATTGTGTTTTGTAAACTTCTTTGGGAGACATGTTACATAATCCATAGATATCTACTCCCATTTCAATACATGAATAGGCAAAGACTATAACATACCCACTGGCCGCTGGTGCTCTTCCTTATAATTCCAAAAGGTGAGGCATCTCATAAAAAAATAATCCACTATTATTTTCATGCCAATCCACTTAAATTTTTCTTTCAACGCCTTATACATATTTTGTATTCCAGGATGAAACACCCATCTCAAATGGTGGTAATCATGAATAACTTATTCTTAAAAACCAATGGTATGAATATTTGATTTCTAAACCACAAAACTGAAATCCCATTCAGCTTTCATCCCTTAATGGTCTCCCCACCATTGAGTTTTGAACTTATTTAAACACTTTCATAATATGATGTTTTTACCTCATTAACCATTTCAACCAATCTTGGAAGAAAAGAAACCCGAAATAGAACAATAAAACTACCCCTATCTTCCCAATCCAAGTGCATGTCAGTTTTCACCGAAATTAGCTACCACTGATCTGAAGCCTCTCTTTCCAACTAACTATTTTATTTTATTCTTAATGAATTATCCACCACATTACATTTACCTGGTGTATACATTAATTCTATGTCAATAATTTGGATGTACTCCATCCATCTTATTTTCTCAGGTTCAAATATCTTTATAAAAAAATGTGTTTCAAAATAATTTAACCTCTAAACACCATGAATTTATCACCCAAGAAGTAATGATTACATGTGTTCATAGAATGGAATATAGAATCTAATTCCAAATCATGTGTTTCATTGTTACTCCTATACACCCATAATCTTCATGAGCTATAAGAAACAACATGTTCTCCTTGTATGGAAACCCATTCCAAACTAGATCCTAAAGCATCATAATAATCTAGATACACTTGTCAAGATTATGAAAATATCATGATTGGTGCTGATGTAAGGAGAACTTTTAGATATTTAAAGGACTTATTAAATTTTTCACCCCATTGGAATGGAATGACTTTCCTTATCAAAGATGTCATTAGTGAATCTAGTAATGAAAAATCATGACAAAAACATCTGTAATAAACAGAAAATCCAATGAAACTGTATTTCTCAAAATCATTATTTTCTTGTTTTCAAGAGATCACAAAATCTATCTCTTATATATCTATATAGAAACCTCTTTTAGATATAACATGGTCAAGGAATCATACATCTTGTATCCAAAAATAAAACTTTGAATGTTTCGCACAAAACGATGATCCCAAAAAATACTCAACATTGTCTCCAAGTGTTTCTCACACTTAGACATTATCATTGAATACTATAATATATCATATGGAAACACACCAAAAAAAGATTCCAAATACCTTTAAAATATATGTTTCTTCAATTCCAAAAAGGTTACTAGAATTCATATGACTGAAGGAAATAACAACAGTCTTTTAACAACCATATCTATCTCATAAAATTTATCTTTGTAATATCCTCATTCAAAACCCACAATTGGTCATATACAAAGCATTAATAAATTCTATAGAACCACTAGTCTCACCAAAATGGATCGAATAAATCATCAATTAATGGAAGTGAATACTGACTCATTATCATAACATGGTTAAGCATATGACACTACACACACAATTGAATAGTTCTATAATCATTTTACACAAGAAAATTTGACACTGCCCATAGAGACAAACTTGGCCAAATGAACCCTTTTCATTCTAACCACTATAACCAAATTTTCAATTCCATTAATTATATTAGTTTCTTATGATAAGATAGAATTGAAATATGGCTGGTATTTAGTAAGAGATCAATCACAAAATTCACTTCTATTATGGGTGGGAATCCTATGAAATTCCTAGGGAAAAAATTTAGAATCTAATAAAAAAATACTTGGAAATGGATACTCTTAATCTTATAAACTAATTTCAAAGTCAAATATGAAAACTTTTATGAGATAGTTCAAATTAATGGTACAAAAAATCCTACCATTCACACCATTACATTTTGATCTTCTCTAAATAGATTCTTGAGGCCATAATCAGTTGTAAAACTAACTCTTATGATATAATAATTGATGTTAGCTTTGAATATTTTCAACCAATATATGCCTAGGATTATGTCATAAAAATCAATCTCAAGCATAGAGAAACCCCATATCAATGCAGCTCCATCAATATTTATAGAACATTGTTGGAACATAAATTATTGACATTCTATTTTTCCAATAAGAGTGTGAAGTTTCAAAACAAAAGACATCATCTCAACATGTAAACCCATAAGTTTTATAGAACCATAAGAAATAAATGAATATGATTAACCTATATGAAAAGGAATACATAAGGTTATAATTAAAAAGAATCATGCCAATCACCGTAGATGGTTGACATTGTCCATCAACAATAACATAATAATCTATATAAGGTTTCTTACTCACTAAACTTTGTTAATGGATGAATTTTTAAGATTTCACTGGATGAGGAGTCATGGTATTCCTAGAATCAAAATGGCCAATTCAGTTCTTATGATGATAATTATTCTAATTCCCTTATCTCATTGATGTATATGACATCTATGAAACATGAGACGTGTCCAGAACACCCTTCCTTGGAGCACTGTGATAATAATACTAAAGATGACCCATCTTGTGGAAATTATGACATACTCTAGGTGGATCCATACAATCAAACTTCATGTAATAAAATAACCACATAGAAAACATACATTCTTTCTCTTTGGTTTAGGATTAAGATTAACCGATCCATTTGTCTAATTTTGAGTCATTCCATTACCTTGGAAATAGGTGTAAATCTTCTTTTTATTTCATTTATTATATTTCACACCTTTTTTCATAGGTATTAACAAGATTCCTCCACAAGTACTAACTAAGAAGTCAATTTTTTCCCATCATCTCTCTACTGACCATGTCCTTATAATCCATTATAAAAAGGATGAAAACGTTTTAGAAAATGTATAACCTTAACCATAATTCAAAATTATGTTCCATCAAGTATGCAAATGTATAATATTTTAGAGAAAATAGACTAAATTCAAAAATTTATCCATATACTATTTCACTGAGAGATTCTCCAGCTTTAATCATAGAAATCATGCTGTTCTAGAAATTCTGAATGTGTGAGAAAATAATTTATTTTTGAATAATTCTTAACAATACTCCCTTGCATTTTCTTGTACTAATTTATAATAAATTTATAAGTCTCACTATTGGAAAGAAATATCCTCTATCATGTACATCACCAACTTGACATTCCACTCTGCTGGTGGTCCAAGGAAATCAAAGACTCGATTCATCCTATTCAACCCCACATATTCTATATCCGGTTTCAAATCACCCTAAAAGATGGGTGGATTAATGTTTTGAAACTAAATAGAATGATCCACTTTCAAGGGTTCATCATTATTTTTCTATCTATATATATCCTAAAAATAATGGACATTAGTATGAACTAGCTGTTTTTTCACCTATGTCTCAGGTGAAATCATATTCTCAATAGCCTCTTCCAGTTGGTTTATTTTACGCTTAATGATTTCCATTTTCTATAACCAAAAGAAATTACATTTTTTCTCACACTCTTATAAACAAAGGCTTAATAATTTCAAATTTACCACATTATACACATAATCACAATGCTTTATAAAATTCATAATTTGACCACTTTCAATGCATTTTTGAAAATTAAACAATGATTTTGAAAATCAAACAATTTTGTAAATATATCTACCATGCCTTTCTAAAATATCATATTCGAAAACAATTTCAACACTTTTTTAATAATATTTTTTCACAAAATCATAAATAATTACTCAAAATGAGATATGAACCCCTAGTGGGAAGTAGTTTCTATCAACGCATGTCATGCTCTTCCAAATAGTTGAACCCATGGAGATGATGTTACAACTCCTATAGGTTCCATGAAAATATTATTTACCCAACTCCCCTATAACCATAGGTTCAATGTAAATAGGTTTTCTATGAATATTTATGATCTACATTTCATATTTTGACAATATTACTCCTTTCCACCATCCCAACTCAAGGACCAACAATAATGATTTTCTAATTCCAAAACTGTCAAACCAATACAATTTCCCCAAAAATAAGAAGTAACAACCATGAATTATACCATTGGTAATATCCCACACCTCCTCATTGGCATGATAAGGAGGTGGAATTTTACAAGGCCTTAGGTGACATCCCCTAGTCACCAACGGTTGGAAATAAATGCCAGGTGCTTCATAAATAGTTGGGGGACAATTTTCCTTTTGAAAATAAAACAACCAAACTAGGATTGGAACATGAAAACAACCACTATATTATTAAATAAAAAAATCTAATAAAATCCAAGGTAAACTAAAAAACCACAAAACCAAACTACATCAGAGTACAAATAAAAAATCATACAAATTTTAGATTATAAATCAGAAAAAACCAGTAATCCAAGACACCAAAGGAATAAACTCCACTGATCCAAATAGGATCCAAAATCCAACTCCACAATCCACTCCCAAGTTATTATGATGCATCAATAAATAAATGGGATACATTTCATTTACTTGTGTCTCGATATCAAATATCTTCAAACGCACCAAATTTCTAAGTAGGGGGTGACTAGAAAACTTATTTGTATTTCTAGAAATGACTTCTCAACTCATGCCACTAGGATAGAGAGTGTTATGAAATTTATTTAAAATAATTTAAAATACTTTATATCCTTACCAAAACAAATTCTAACCAAAATATTATTCCATGGAATGAAACTGAAAAAGTCTTTCAAACCATTTATAAAATCCATTTGACATAACCCATTCCATTACACACACCCACACATTCATGCCCAGGTGAAAATTCCATACCCATTAGGAATCTCTCATTGACCTACCATTTCATCACATGGTAACAATATACTCTATTTTCTAATTGAACATGACCCTTACATAGGGTTATGTCAACGAAAAGGAACACACACCAACCGTTTGTACCAAATACCATGAAAAAAACCCATTTTATGAAATATAAATAAAATAATTCTTTTATTGAAATAATATCTATAAAACCATTTCTAAGAATAAAAAATATTTATATTTTAAAATAATGAATCAATAAACTTTTCAAAATTGCTAATTTTCCAAAATTCCTCTTACTATCACTAATGAGGGTTTCTATCAAGGTTTGTACAATAATTTCACAATCAAATTAATGTTATTCAATCAATTTTAATTCACGTTCTTATAAGTGTATTTGAGAGTGATTCCACCTACCTTGAAAATATAGGAAAAAAGTAGAATGACACAAATTCTTAAAAAACATGGCTTGAAACTCAAAACCCCTGCAAAGATATTTTTCCCTATCACTCCAAAAACCCTAAATCAACATGATCTTCGCCATACCTAATGAGTCTATCTGAAAAATATTAAATTAATAACTCCAATAGAGGGAAAAATAATAATCTAATGAAAAGCCAAATATAAGAAGCACTTACTAAGGAATATGACCTCCAACCCAAAAATAATCACCAAGGGATTGCTCCCAAATCAAGATAAAGGGTCTACACAGACTTTGGGAGGAGTGGAATTCATGTTAGGTTATATTTTTGGGGAAAAAAGTAGTTTAGATGAAAATATGAATTAGATCCACAATTTTCATATCTTGTTTTTAATGTTGAATGGTAATGGATAGTAGTTAGGAATAGAATGCACAAACTATGAACCAACCACTACCTCCAAAAACCCCTCACTTGATTGGATCACACAGTTAGAAAAAATCTGAACCGACATTGAAAAAACAATTTATTCTATTTTTTAAAGTGTCTATTGTGTGTTCCCATAGTTTGCCCAAACTGTACACCGAACTGTGCACATACCCAGAGCCCACTGATTCAGTTTTGTGGTTTAATTGAAGGTACTTCATGATTTCTACTAACTATACTCAAACCACGCACCTCAAGAAAGTCCCCAAAAACTTTTCAAAACACCTCAAAAACTAAAAAAACATAACCTAATAACTTTATATACTTAAATTACACAAATAAAATGTTAGTTACCTCAAATAGACAATAAAATAGAAAGCAGTGACAAAACATATCTTTATCAGTGCAACCTATTAGCGTTTTTTTATCAATGCAAAGTGGTAGCATGGATAATGATAGGTTTTATCAGTGATTTTTTTTAGTACTGTTAAATCTTATATTTCTTAGTTTTTTGGAAGGAATTAATAAAAAACATACCTTTTATTAAATAGACACCTAATAGAAAACCTCACCCAGTCACTCCATTTAATCGCTCACAAAAATCAAATTTTTTCTTCACTCACCCTCAAATTTATCTGACAAATCAACTATTTGAAAACCAATGTTATGTGATTCTTTATACTTATTTTTTTCAATTATTCATTGTTTCACCATTTTGAGAAATGATTGTGAGTTTTTTGTTTTTTGAAAGGGTTTGGGTGCATACAATGATCTGCAAAACTTGATGAAGCTTGAAACCCACTGATGTTCAATGCCACATGCTCCCCACCCTCACACCTAATTTCTTTGATTTTGTGTCACCCCAATTTTTTATAGTTGTTTGATATTTTTTTTTGTGTTTTTATCTTTGTAGATCCATCCAATGAAGCTTGTTATTAGGTTGATCCAACAAAATGGGAAGGCTTCCAATTAAACCTTACAATTAGACACTTATGTTAAATCCCAAAAAAGTTGATTAGAGAGTGATTAAGACAAATAGTTAATTTATTTTAGTTTTTTTAATATATTACTATGTAATTTTACTAGTTATATTGTAATTTCTCAATATTTTAATGATTTCTATTTTAATAGTGTACAAAATACATAACATCGTTCCTAAACAAACCATGGCATATTATTATCTGAATTTGACCATTATAACATAGACATTTAGTTGGAAGGTATTAATATTGAAAACTATATTATAAAATAAATATAAAAGGATTAATCAATAAAAATATATTCATTATTGATCAGAAAATAAGCACTAATTTTTTTGAAATAATGGATAATAATTATTATGTAATGGATGTTTAATAAAATGTCAATTTTTTTCAATTTAACATATATTAAACTTGTGTAACATTTATTCCAAACAAAAATATACATAATTAATGAAATTATATATAAAAAAGGCACACAAATTATTTCTTTAATTTATTCATTTTACATATTCATTTTATAATTTTATTTATCAACCTAATATATGTAATATATATTATGTTTTTAGTGAGTAAATTTTTATCCCTCTTTTATATTTTTATTCAATCTAAAAAAATTATTAATTATTAATATTTTTTTCAAATTCATTCATTTCTAATATTATTTATTCATTATTAATATTAATTATATTGAATATTTTTTTATGGTTTATAAATTTTCAATTTTTATTTGTTTAGTATTTTTGAAATTTTATCCATTATTAATTTTTATTTACAAATTTTATTTTAACATTTAATCTTTTTAGTATGGTTTTAATTTATATCATTAATATGCAATCAATTTTATATTAACAGATATTAATTTTTAATATTTTTAATAAAATACATAATTAAAAAAACTTATTTAATTTTGTAGTAATTTGTAATCCATTGAATATTTATTTATTAAATTTCATTATTTTTTAATACTATTTCATTTAAGAATGTTTAGTGTTATTTATTCACTAATATTATTAATTATGTTTTACTTTTCTTTTTAATTTATTCATTTTTAATATTTATTCATTTAATTTTTTTTGTAATTTATTCATTTCTAATATTTTTTATTTATATTTATCTGTTAACATTTAATTATTTTAATACGGTTGTAATGTACATATTTAATGTGAATTCATATTATTTTTAATATATATTGATTTTATTTTTTTAATAATTGATATAATTAATATAACTTAATTAATTTTTTATATATTTTTGAAGAATATTGTAACGATCCGAATCTGGAGCCCCTCCACTGGTGACCTGTACCCGGTTCGCCACATGACCTCAAGCACGTTTCCCCAAATTCCAGAAGCTGCTGACTAGCAGCGAGGGCCTTGGTGAGTCGGTGGGGAAACTATGCCCTCATTCGGTAATGTATCCAGCAGAAGAACAACCAGACACAATAGTGAAAACAATAAACAACAGACAACAACTGAACTGAACAGCGGAAGCAATGTATACAACAATAATGATGAAACATGGTACATATGTCTACGGAAAGCAGTAAACAAACCAATGTGATGAAGTACAACAGGAAACAAAGTACAAAATAAAACAAAGTAACTCCTCAGCATCGCCAACCGCGGCTCGGTCCCATGCTCTCCAACTCTAGTGCAATCAAGAACATGAAGTAAAAAGGGTGCTTGCCCTTATCTATACCTGCAACAACATAGTCTGCTTGGGCCCAAAAGCATGGCTCAAACAGGGTCTGAGATACAATCCCAGTAGGCAATCACCCAAAGATCTGTGCCTAACAGTCAATAAATACATGGCAGTAATAAAACAAGAAGCAGTGAACAGGAAAGCACAAGCAGCTACAATCCATAGTTATAACAAAAACAATACACAAGTAAACAACCAGCAACAGTAAGGAAATAGGTAACCGTCTGGGTTTCTCTCACAGCCTAACCCCGATGGTTCAACCTATAAGTACTAGAAACCCTTTGGTTTAGCTATGAAATTAATAGACTCTCTGAGGAAGCACTCACCGTCAATTCCCCCTATAGTCTCGTATTGTACTAAAGGCTCTCTAGGGAAGCACTCAATGTCTCATTCCCCCTGTGGCCCACATCGAGGAACTACATACTTTTTGAGGAAGCACTCATCGTCAATTCCCACTGTGGTCTCACATCGTATTAAAAGACACTCTGGAGAAGCCCTTACGTCAATTCTCCCTATGGTCTCCTACACTAGGTACTCACAACCCTATGAGAAAATAAACATGTTCAATGCACGTACATCGTCCAAGTAAACCTCAAGAACTACATGGCTATCATTCTAAGGCTCAACAGCATATCAAAGCAACAGTTCCACTATCCTATAACTAGGCATGGAAATTGGCAACTCTAAATAGTACAATAATCATGGAAAAGAAACCTGAGAACAAAATAAATTACTCTACTCACAAGCATAATCATCTACTATAGCAATCAAGCAAAATAGGCAAATAGTAGGGAAAAATAGGAAACCCACAATTCCCCGCCCAAGGGAATTTGTGGAATTTGCACAAAATACTCATCGACTTTCAACATAAAGGCACAAACCACCTACCTCGATCCTAGGAGATCGATATATGTGAACCACGACGATTGATTCCCCTTAGAACTTCATAGATCTAAGAAAACGCACAAAACGCTCAACATACGATAACTCAAAAATGAAGAGAAATTAGAAGACAAAGCTCAAGAATAAGGAAGATCTTACCGCTGCGATTCCAACACAATCGACTATGCTCGAATCAAAGAACAGACAAGGATACGAGGGCTCATCGAAGATTCGGACGTATGGGTCACTCTCGGATGAACGGGACCTAGAAGGAGGTGTTTTCGTGCGTCAGGCGCAACCCTAGTCCATTTAGTGAAAAAAAAGAAAAGTACACAGCCTGTATTTTTAAAGTACACGGCGTGTACTGGGTCTTTTCTGTAATCCACCAAAATCGGCCTCCACGTCACCCCTACACACCATGTGTGTGGCCCAGGCATGGCCAGCACATAGCTTCGAGCCGGAGAAGAGTACACGGTGTGTACTCAGAAAGTACATGGCGTGTACTTCGAAAATTTCTAGAAAGTTCATTTTTCTTAAAAACTCCAGAAAAAGGAAAAACATACCTGAAACAAAGATCCAAGTTCTTACAAAATTCCCCCCTTAAAGAAAATTTTCCTCGAATTTCCTAGAGAGGCTTAGAAGAGGAAACCCCGAACAGCTCCGGCCACTGTGATCGTACATCGACCTCCCTTTCCCAAGTCTCGTCCTATACTCGCCCGTGCTGCCATATCACCCATACTAGAGGAACAGACTACCCGTGGAGAACATTCATACTGTGATCGAAAATATGGATAGGATGCTCCTCAAACAATGCATTCGCTTCAAGATCAACTTCCTCAGGTTGAAAGACATGAGACGAGTATGAAAAGTAACGTCGGAGCTGAGAGATGTGGAAGATTTCATGCATAGCCCTGTACCTTTGAGGTAACCGTAACTGATAGGAAACCGGCCCAACTCTCTCCAATACCTCAAACAGCCTGATGTACCGCGGTGAAAGCTTACCCTGTCTCTGAATCCTATTGTGTCCCAACCTCAGTGAGACACGAAGGAAAACCTAGTCTCCGACCTCGAACTCCAAAGGTCGTCTCCGCTGATCAGTATAAGACTTCTGTCGAGACTGTGTTGTAGCCATCCGCTTCCAAATCAGCTCTATCTGCTCTGAACTCTCCTAAACAAGATGAGGTCCCAGCAAAGTTGCATCTTCTACCTCCAGCCTACATAAGGGTGATCAACATGGCCTACCGTATAGAGCCTCGTATGGTTCCATCTGAATGGTCACCTGGAAACTGTTGTTGTAGGAGAACTCCACCAGAGGAATATGCTTCTCCTAAGAACCGCCAAAGTTCTGGATGCAAGCTTTGAGCATATCCTCTAGCACCTGGATTGTGCGCTCGGACTGGCCATCAGTCTGGGGATGGTATGCTGTACTCAAAAGTACCTGTGTACCCAAGGCCTTTTGAAGTCCCTGCTAGAATCGAGAGGTAAAGCGCGCATCCCTGTCTGAAACAATGGAGCGTGGAACTCCATGCAGACGGACGATCTATCTGATGTATAGTAATCCCAGATCATCAACACTGAAGGTCTCCTTGAATGGCAAGAAGTGAGCAACCTTTGTGAGCCTGTCGATGAAAACCCAAACAACATCATTTCCCCAAGGTGATCTCGGCAACCCGATCATGAAGTCCATCGCAACATCGTTCCACTTCCACTTCGGAACGGGTAACTACTATAGAAGGCTTGATGGTCGCTGATGCTCTTCTTTCACCTACTGACAAGTAGAACATCTCATGACAAAGCCAACAACATCTTTCTTCATACCTGGCCACCAGTACTGGTGATGTAGATCCTGATACATCTCGCTGACACCAGGATGAACTTCCCAAACAGAGGAATGAAAATCCCGCATCAGCTCCTCGCGTATGTCTGCTGGCACCGATACACGTCCCTGGAAACACAAGATCTCATCTTCGCTCACTGTCCATCCAGAAAGAGGGTCCTCTCCTGACACACTCTCCTGCAGGACTAAGCCTTCTGAGTCTGATAGATGCCTCATCCATACTCGATCAAGTAGTGTAGAGGTAATAGCTACATAAGAAAGGAATGTCTGTCCCTGTCTGTCATGCACCTCCAGATGCATCTTAGAGAACAGATCCATGAGCTTCCACTCACTGCTGGACTCATGAACTACTTGAATCTGAGTTCTCCTGCTCAATGCATCTTCCACAACGTTTCCCTTCCCCGTCGTATAGGTAAGCTCGGAATCAAAGGACTGAAGATACTCGACCCATCTGAACTGTCTTAGATTCAGATCATGCTGAGTGAAGAAATATTTGAGACTCTTGTGGTCGGTGAAGACCACAAAGTGCTCTCCCAACAGGTAGTGTCTCCAACAGTGTAGGGAATGGACAACAGCTGCCAACTCCAGATCGTTCATCGGGTAGTTCCTCTCGTGTGGCCTCAACTACCGAGACTCGTACGCAACGACTCCATCTGCTTGCATAAGCACAGCTCCTAGACCGATACCTGAAGCATCACAATAAACAGTGTAGCTCTTTCTTGGCTCGGGAAAGACTAGTATCGGTGCTAACGTCAACCTTCATTTAAGCTCTTGAAAGGCTGACTAACAAGAATCTGGCCATAAGAACTTCTCCCCCTTCTTGGTCAGACCTTTCAAGGGTGATGCTAGATGAGAAAAGTCTTAAATGAAGTATCTGTAGTATCCAACCAGCCCTAGGAAGCTCCAGACCTCAAATATGTTCTTTGGATGTTCCCAGGAAACTACAGGTCTCACTTTCTCTGGGTCCACAAATAATCCTGCCTCTGAGATGGAGTGACCCAAGAAGTGAATCTGATCCATCCAGAAGTGGCACTTTGAGAGTTTAACATAAAGACGATTCTCTCTCAGTGTACTCAGAACGATCTCAAGATGTGTGGCATGGTCATGTCGAGTGCGAGAGTACACCAAGATATCGTCCACAAAGACCGCAACAATGGAGTCCAAATAAGGATGGAACACTCGGTTCATCAGTTCCATGAAAACTACTGGTGAGTTCGTGTGACCGAACGACATAACTGTATACTCGTAAAGACCATATCTTCTCCTGAAGGTAATCAGAGGTATATCTGAGGGTCTAACATGCAACTGATGATAACCGGACCTCAAATCGATCTTCGAGAACACCCAGGATCCTCGAAGCTGATCGAAAAGGTCATCAATCCTCGGAAAGGGATATCGGTTCTTGACCGTCAACTGGTTCAACTTCCGATAATCTACACAAAGCTGATGGGCACTGTCTTCCTTCTTCGCAAACAAGACAAGAAAACCCCAAGGAGAAGTACTGGGTCGGATAAAAACCTTAGCCTGCAACTCCTCCAACATCTTCTTGAGCTCCTGCAACTCAGGTGTGGCCATCCTATAGGGAGTAATAGACACCGGTGCCGCTCCAGGCACGATCTCAATAGAGAAGTCTACCTCACGTTCCGGTGGAAACCCTGAAAAGTCCCCTGGAAAGACATCCCTGAAATGATCCACCACTGGAGGAAAGTCCAACTATGAAGTCCCCTGGTTATCCAAATAAAGACTAGCAATCTGGGCCGTCACCCTTCCCATCCCATGATGCTCGAGTCCTGCTCGACTCGCCTGAACGTCCCATTCGCCTATATGAATAAAGGATTCACACTCTGGAGATATGAAACTTACCCTGCTGTAGTAATAGTCAACAATTGTCGGGAAGGGAACCAACCAGTCCATCATGAGGATGACATCATAGCCTGCCATCTCTAGTACATAGAGGTCCCATAAGAAACGATACCCTGCAACCTCGATAGGGCACTCTCTACACTGGCGTACACTATATTTCCCCATCCCCAATGGTGTGTCTAGTGTCAATGAGTCGACAGAAGAAAAGATGCACAGTCTAAGGCTCTCCACGATAGCAATAGAGATAAATCTATGCATAACACCAGTATCGAAAAGAGATGAATATAAAACTGAGGCTACTAAGATAGTACCTCGAACTGTAGAAGGGTCGGGATCCTGCTCCTGATAAGTCTGCTCCACAGCAAAAGACTGGCCTACACCGTGGCCCTGCACCCCTGGATGAACACTCTAAGCTGAACCTCCCTGTTGGTGCTGAAGAAATGGTGGCTAACCGCCACGGCCTCGACCTCCACCTTGGCCCGATCAGACAGAAGAATTCCAGTTCCCCGACTGGTGAGAAACTGGTGGTGATGCTCCTGAACGAGGAGTCATGGAAGAACCACGGTCACTAGCTGCTGGTGAGAAAACCTGGCAGAAACGCTGAAGGTGACCCAACTTGCCACAAGATCGGCACTCCACGGGGTCCCTCTAGCACTGTGGCCTCGTGTGCGCTGACCGGCCACACTGGTAGCATGTCACCTAGCTGCCTAACGATGCATCACGATTCCTCGGATCACCATGCGTAGACTCCCTAGGGCACTTCTTGGTGTCATCTGGAGGAAAACTAGCTCTAGAAGCAGAACTGCCCTAGCTTGCAGCTCCAGAGTCTCTCAGATTCCGCTCTGCAATCAGTTCCTGTTTGATGATGGAAGTGATGGAAGTCAACTGGAAGAGATTCACCTGTGTGTGGATCTCCTGCCTGAGACCACCCTCAAACTTCCTTGCCAAGAACACCCCACTTCCATCCCGGAGGGGTGTGAAACGCTGTAGCTTGGTGAAACGAGAGGAATACTCCCTGACAGAAAGATTACCCTGCTCTAAGCTCACGAACTCCCGGGCTCGGTTAGCCCTTAGGGTCTCCGGGTAGAAGTAGTCGTAGAACACATGCTGGAACTCTTACCAAGCCATAGCCTACTGTTGACTCGCCTGTAAGATCACGTCCCACCACCTCTTGGAAGAGTCTCATAGCATGTAGTTAGCGAGCTTGACCTGCCTCTCTGAAGGCATATCTAGATGCTCGAAGATAGTCAGTATGGCTTCCATCCATGACTCTGCAGCCTGAGGTCCTCCTTCCCCCGAGAACGTGGGAGGATACTACTGCAGAAAAACTTGCTTCAGGTCTACCATTGTCGTAGAAGGAGGCGGTGCTCCCTGGAAGGCCTGTATCATCCTCATGAAACCTTCCCTGAACTGCGCATCAGCACCTGTAACTGGAATAACAGCCGGTTCCAAGGCTGGCCCGACTGGAGGGTCGACAGGAAGTCCCTGATCAGCCATGTCTAGTGTTGGATCACTACCTGATGAGAGACATACGACCGTAGGACGTCTCAGAGGCATAGATCTGAAAGATCAAGAGCACACCTTAGTTCAGGAAATCAAGGACAGAGAACACAAGAGTACAAAACGGAAATAGGGGAAGGAAACCCCACAAGTTTACAAAACTCAACTACAAAGAGTGTATAAAAACTACACAGTGTGTCTTCTTAAGACACTGACATGGGCGTGTACTCCTTCCCTACAAGTAATGTACTCTTTAAACAACACGGCGTGTTGACACCACACATGGAATGTACTTGAAAACTGTTCCCCTGCCCGAGTCCCTTAGATGGCTAACCCACACGATTTTCTTAACTGAGACTACATGGCGTGTTCCATGCAGACACGATGTGTTGTGGACAAGGATTTGGCAGCCCGTGTTTTTAAACACACGGCCGTTTACATGGCTGAACCTTACACGATGTGTTCCGAACAAAAACGGCGTGTATAGGCAAGGTGACACCATCCCGTGTTGTTCGTGACATGGCCGGGTACTTGGAAAGACTACACGGCGTGCTCAAAAAGAAACACGACATGTCTGAGTGAAGGTCACGCCGACCCGTGTTGTTTGTGACACAGCCGGGTACCTGGAAGGGACTACACGGCGTTTTCCGTTACAACACGACGTGTGCTACCCAAGCTTCCTCGACCCGGGTTGTTAGTGACATGACCAGGTACACAACTCATTACTACACGGCGTGTACCTACTATACACGATGTGTTCCTAAAGTTACTCTCACGACACCGTGTTCTGCTCACATGGTCAGTGAAACGGCCTAAAAACTACACGGCGTGTATCCAAAAAGTACAGACCGTTTATTCTGGGTTTTTCTGGGAAGTAGTTTAGAAACTGCACAGAACCCCAGAAACACTAAAACAAGGCAAAGAGGTGCCAAATTATGATCTGTGATGGCCCATAGTCTCCACAAATCAAATCTTGGCATCTCCCACAGTCATATACAAGAGAAAACAGGATCATGATCCACCAAATTCCGATTAATGAGGGCCCATAACACCTCAAGAACCAAAATTCGGCATTCATTTTAAGAAACTCACAAAAAAAATAGTCCCTTAACATATCAGTAGAGAATCTATCAAGAATCTATCACAATAGCATGCATAATATACACAAAGCCCATCACAATAGCATGCAATTGCTAATGCACCCTAGATGGCATGACAAGAATGTATGGCATGTGATTTCTACAAGTTCCTATATGATGCATGAGATGGCATACCCACATCTCATCGGGTTGCGACAGAAATAGAACTGAAACATCAAAACAATAATAGCACAAGTCATGTGAATCACTCTAGGTGAAATCAGATCAACCATAAAATCTCAAAATCAGCTAACTGCAATTAAAGAGGAAGTATGGCTTTTCCCTATACAGGGGTTAGCTACTCCCAAGCACAGATTAATACCAAGTACCGAATCTTTCCTATCCCTAGCTAAAGTCTCCAAATAGTAAAGCAAGGGAAAATAACTCCTCTGATACCACTTTTTAACGACCTGAATCTGGAGCCCCTCCACTGGTGCCCCATACCCGGTTCTCCACATGACCTCAAGCGTGTTTCCCCAAACGCCATAGGCTGCTAACTAGCAGCGAGGGCCTTGGTGAGTCAGTGGGGAAACTATGACCTCATTCGGTAAAGTATCCAGTGGAAAAACAACCAGAAACAATAGTGGAAACAATAAACAACATACAACAACTAAACTGAACAGCGGAAGCAATGTATAAAAAATAATGATGCAACATGGTACATATGTCAATGGAAAGTAGTAAACAAACCAATGTGATGAAGTACAACTAGAAACGAAGTAAAAAATAAAATAATTAACTTCTCAGCATCGCAAGCCACATCTCGGTCCCATGCACTCCAACTCTAGTGCAATCATGAACTTGAAGTAAAAGGGTGCTTTCCCTTATCTATACCTGCAGCAACATAGTCTGATTGGGCCCAAAAGAATGGCCCAGACAGGGTGTGAGAGACAATCCCAGTAGGCAATCACCCAAATATCTATGCCTAACAGTCAATGAATACATGGCAATAATAAAACAAGAAGAAGTGAACATGAAAGAATAAGAAGCTACAATCCACAGTTCTAACAAAAACAGTACACAAGTAAACAACCAACAATAGTAAAGAAACAGGTAACCCTCTAGGTAGCTCTCACAGCCTAACCCCTATGGTTCAACCAATAAGTACTAGAAACCCTCTATGATTCACACACAGTCTCACCCCTCTGGTTTAGCTATGAAATTAATAGACTCTCTGAGGAAGCACTCACCGTCAATTCCCCCATATAGTCTCGTATCGTACTAAAGGCTATCTGGGGAAGCACTCAATGTCTCATTACCCCTTTGGCCCGTGTTGAGGAACTACAGACTCTATGGGGAATCACTCATCGTCAATTCCCCCTCTGGTCTCACATCTTTTTGAAAGACACTCTGGAGAAACCCTTACATCAATTATTCCTATGGTCTGCTACACTAGGTACTCACATTCCCATGTGAAAATAAACATGTTCAGTGTGCATACATCGTCCAAGTAAACCTAAATAAATACTTGGATATCATTCTAAGGCTCAACATCATAACAGAGCAACAGTTCCACTATCCTACAACTAGGCATGGCAACTGGAAACTCTAAACAGTACAACAAGAATGGGAAAGAAACCTGAGCAGAAAATAAATTACTCTACTCACAAGTATAAACCTCTACTACAGCAATCAAGAAAAACAGGCAAACAATAGTGAAAAACAGGAAACCCACAATTCCCCACCCAAGGGAATTTTTGTAATTTGCACAGAATACTCATCGAATTTCAACAGAAAGGCGCAAACCACCTACCTCAGTCCTAGGAGATCAATATACGTGAATGACGATGATTGAGTCCCCTTAGAACGTCATAGATCTGAGAAAGTGTAAAAACGCTCAACCTATGATAACTCAAAAACGACGAGGAATCAGAAGACGAAGCTCAAGCAGAAGGAAGATCTTACCGATGTGATTCCAATGCAATCGACCGTGCTAAAATCGGAGAATGGATGAAGAGACGAGGGCTCGTCGAAGATCCGGTCGTCCGAGTCTCTCTCGGACGAACGAGACCTAGAAGGAGGTGTTTCTGTGCGTCAACCGCGACCCCGGTCCATTTAGTGAAAAAAAAGAAAAGTACACGACATGTATTTTTAAAGTACACAGTGTGTATTGGGTCTTTTCCATACTCCGCCAAAATCAGCCTCCACCTCACCCCTACACATCGTGTGTGTGGCCAGGGCACGACCAGCACATGGCTTTGATCCGGAGAAGAGTACACGACATGTACTCAGAAAGTACACGACACGTACTTCAAAAATTTACCAGATAGTTTATTTTTCTTAAAAACTTCATAAAAATGAAAAACATACCTGAAACAAAGATCCGAGTTCTTACATATATTAATTTTAAATTAATAAATTAAACACATTTTTAACATTTTAACTTGTATGATTTTTTATTCATTAAGAATGTAATTAATTTTTAATTTTCTATAATTTATTCATTTTAAATATATATTCATTTTATATTTTTTAATTTACATTACATAGTTTTTTATCAGCGCTTTTAAAAAATCACTGATATATATAGGTTTTGTGTAACATCATGCCCACATTATTGGCTTGAGATGGAGGCGGGATGTTACTTGGCCTTAGGTGAAATCCCCAAGACATCAAAGGTTGGCAATAAATTCTAATGGATTCACAAATATTTGAGGGATGAAATTACCTTAGAAAATAAAACAACCAAACCAAAAATAAAATAACCAAACAACCACGATATGATGCATGAGAACAAGATAATACAAACCAAGTTAAATCAATCCCACCATAGCTAAGTAAAAAGTGGAAACCAAGACAAATATAAAATTATAAAGAGGATGAAAAAACCAACACTCCAAGACTCCAAAGGTGTACACTCCACAACAGACAACATGATCCAACCTCTAAACCCATAATCTATTCCCAAGGTGTCATGATGAATCAATAAAGAAATGAGATAACTTTACTTTATGTGTGTCTCGATATATAATATTTTCAAAAGCACCAAAGTTCCCAACGAGGGGGTGAGTATAAAACTGAGTAGGATTTACCAAAATGAATTCCCTACTCATGCCACTAGGATATTGAATGTTATTAAATATATAATAAAAAAATTATATAAAACAAATCAAAATAATTTATATCAATACCAAAACCATTTCTAACCGAAATATTTTTCCATGGAATGAAACCAATGAAGTCTTTAAAACCATTCCTCAAATCCATTTGGCATAACCCATTCCATTAAACACATACAAACATGCATACCCAAGTGATAGTTCCACACTCATCCATGGTATCATGTTGATCTACAAATTCATCCCAAGGAAACCATATACCAAGTTACCCAATGGTACACACCCCTTCTACATGGCCACATCAATGAAAATTAACAGACACCAATTGTTTATGCCAAATATCATGAAAAACCAATCATTTAAATCTATTTTAATAAAAATTTAATTTAAAAAATTTCTATCAATCAATTTCCATGAATAAAAAGAAATCCACATTTTAAAATCATCATTTTAAAATTATAAAACAAATCACTTAGCATAATAACCTATTTTCCACAATTCCAAAAATCATCACTAACGAGGTATTCTATCAATATTTTCGCAACAGTTTCACAAATAAAATAAACAAATTCAATCAATTTTAAATCAATCCATAATGTTCTAATAATAGTATTTTTGAGTGAATACACCTACCTCACAAACATAGGCGAAAACAAAGAACAAGAAAAATTCTTCAACAAACATGGCTTGAAACACCGAAAACCATTCTCAGATATTGTTCCATATCACCCAAAAAATAATATCTCAATATTATTTTCATATTACATCATGAATCTATCACCAATGGATTAGATCTATGAATCCAAGATAGGGATGAATAAATAAATATGGAAAAACCACCATGAATGAGAACTTACGATGTAATATGTCCCCCAACACACCATGATTCACCAATGGATTGCTTCCGGATCAAGAGGTAGAGAATCTATAGCCTTTTAAAGGGATGAATTCAAGTAAGGTTATCTTTAAGAGAAAATTAAAGGTTTAAATGAAAATATGAATTATATCAACAAATTTTGGATCTTTTTTTAAAGGTGCACAGTTATGGAACATAGTTAGGAAAACCATGTGCAAATCGTGCACTACCTCCAGTATCCACTCACATAGTTGGTTTTCATGGTTATAAAATACATGAACCAACCATGAAAAACCCATCTGATTTACTTTAAATGGTTTCTCCTAGGTGGCCACATGGTTTGGCCAAACCATGAACCTAACCGTGTGCCTACTGAGAGCCCACAATTTTAGTTTCATGGTTTCTTGGAAGGTTCTTCATAATTTATACTAACTAGGGTCAAATTATATTACTCTATAAAATCTGAAAAAACATTTCAAAACCCATTCAAACCTATCAAAACTCAACCCAATAACTTAATATACTTAAAAAACAAAAATAAAGGATTATTTACCTAAAATTTGGGGTGATACATTTTCCCCATGATTATCCTTTCAATCCCTAAAAAGAAAAATCAACTCATTAACTAAAATAATTTGGGCCACAACTCAACCATTCCCTTTACCATTCCAATGTTTCTTTATGAATCTGACCATGTTTCCATAAAACTTGAACTAGACCGATGATTTTCCCACACAAGACTTTATCTTTCCTATCCACAATCAGCACAAGCACACGAAAGAATGAAACAATCAGCTTTAGGACAGTGTGTTCCTATAAAATAACATGGTTAAGATCAAGATGATAATTTTTCCACAGAGATACATGAAACACATTATGCATTGAATTATGTCTTGATGGAAAATCCAATCAATATTCCAACTCACCAACCATTTGAAGTATCTAAAAAGGGAATATGTATTGAGAATAAAACTTTTCTTACTTTCCAAAATAACTATGAAAAACACTATTATAGAGGCTCAAGATGAAATGATTACTCAACTCAAATGAAACAACTATCAATAATGATCCACATATGATTTCTGATATATCTTAGCCACTTATATTCTCTTCATAACCAACTAAATATTTTTTTCATCTCTTACACAAATCTTCGTACAAATAGTGATGTCCCACCTATTTCCACCCAAAAATGTAGATAACAATAAGGGATACTATACAATGCCTAAAATGATAAATATGTATCAGGGGATGAAAAATTTTGTTATGTGAGAACTCCACTAATGGTTGTGCTTCTCCCATGAGCCACTAAAATACATTAATCGTGACCAATCATGCATTCCAACATTTTTATTGTCCTTTTGGATTGTCCATCCATCTGAAGATGATATAACATACTCATAGTGATCTAAGTCCCATGGAATTTTTGTAAGGATTTATAAAAATGAGACATAAAACTCATATCTTGGTCTGATACATTCGAAATTGGTTTCCCATGCCTCTTTACCACTTCTCAGATATATATATTAGATAACTTATCCAATGTGTAAGGTTCAAAAAGTTTGATGATTTCATGAGATGATCCACTATAAAAAATATAGAACCATGTTTAAAAATATTCCTTGGGAAACATGTCATAAAATCGATAGCTATCTACTCCCATTTCCAGAAATGAATAGGCAAAGACTGTAAAATACCAAATAACGGATGGTGCTCTGCCATAACTTGATAACATGTTAGGCATCCCATAAAAAACTCAGCCACTTTTCTTTTCATGAAAACCCTAGGAAATTGTGCTTTAAATGACTTATAATTCATTTTTATTCAAGGATAAATTACACATATCAAATTGCAGTAAGGATGAATAAGTTGTTATGGAAAAGACAAAGGTCAGACCATCTAATTTCTAAACTGCCAAAATGAACTTTCTTGTATCTTCCATCCCTCAATGGTCATCCCACATTTTAGTTTTGACCTTATTGAAACACATTCATAATCAGATATCTATATCTCTTTAACCATTTCAACAAAATCAGTAACAAAAGAAACTAGAAATAAAACTATAACACTACCTTGGTCTTTACAATCCATGTTAATTTTACCTATCACAGACATCAGCTACCACTAATCTGTATACTCTTTTTTCCAATGAACTATATTATTTTTTTCTTAATTCAACCACCACCATATTGCATTTACTTGGTGAATACATGAATTGAAATTAAAACATTTGGAGGTTATCCATCCATATTCATTGTCTCAGGTTCAAATCACTTTATAAAAAAATGTGTTTTAAACTCTTTTAATTTGTAAAAATCGGAAATTTCTCAACAAATAGATTATTATGCCAAGAATTCGAATCATGGAATACAACATCTAGTTATAAATCATTTTTGGGTAGTTATTCTGATGAAACTATAAGGATAATGAGATATAATAAACAACATGATCTCTCTTCATGTGAACACATCCCAACCCAGATCTTGAAGCATAACAATACACTAGATACCCTTGTCATGGTTTTGAAAATATCATTAGTGGTGTAGGATCGAAATAGTGATGTAGATGCTCAATATACAAGAGGGGGGTGAATTTTATACTTTAAAAATTCCTTTGGAACCTTTAAAGTTAGTTAAGAATAACTATGTTTTCCTTAAGCAAAGGAAAAGGCTAAGTTTAACAAAGTTAAACAAAGAAAATTCACAACACCTCTTAACACTGAATGCAAACTAGGAAAGAGATTCCGAATGAGGGTTCCAGAAATATGGTTCCAGAAATTGAATCTTAACAAATGATTAAAATATGAGATTCTACCATAAAGCGTATAGAATCTAAATGAAACAGAGTACAAATAAGGAAGTATAAGAAAGTTATAATTTCCTTATAATACAAAATGCAGCGGAATATAAACAAGTAGTAAAACTACAAGTAACAAGATATAAGTCTTTTAACCCAAAGAGAAGGGTATCCAACAACCTTGGATAAAGGTCCCTTGATTTATACTTTCAAGCAAGTATGTCTTACCCACACCAGGGTAATCCCTCGATACAAAGATCAGAGTCTCTGTCTTTCTATCCCAACAAGGCCTCAACTTCAAGGTAGTTGGCAACCTCTGTCTTCCTCAGCAAGGAAGCCCTCGAACTTCAAGGTAGTCGGCACCTCTGTCTTCCTATCCCCGGAATCCCTCGAATGTAATCACCAACATTCGGAGTCACACGAAGCTTTCAGAGTTAATAAGAGCCTCTCTCTCTAGAATTCACTTCAACAGCATGTATGCACAAAACCAAGTTGTTCATCTGTTATCAGTTTCGAGCTCTTTCAAATGAGCTCCTATTTATAGGTAAGGTCATCTCCTTCTCCAACGGTCATATTTTCCTTAAAGATCAGAGGGACCTGTACACGTGTCACTTAGACAACGATTAGTTTATAACAAAACAGATGACATCATTTTATAAAAAAACAAGTGTAACAGAATGTACGACATCGTTTTAAACTCTAACATAAATGTTCGGAATGAAAACTTCGGAGTGAAGGTTCGGAGTGTAAGGAACAATAGTAAAGAGTAGACAAATTTTAGAAGTGTAAGCAATATAAAAGTTCAGAGTCTAACAAAGATAATTTTCGGAGTCTGAATTAATTCAGAGTGTATAAAACAAAGATACTCAAATTCTGTTTAATAGGTGAATTCAGAATGAGAATTCGGAATAGGAATTCCCAATCAGAAATCGTAATGATAATTCATCATCAGGATTCGTAATGAGAATTCGTCATCAGAATTTTTAATGAGAATTCGTCATCAGAATTCGTAAAGAGAATTCTTTATCAGAATTCGTAATGAGAATTTGTAATCAGAATTCGTAATGAGAATTCTTCATCAGAATTCGTAATGATAATTCTTCATCAGAATTCTTAATGAGAATTCTTCATCAGAATTCGTAATGAGAATTCTTCATCAGAATTCGTAATGGGAATTCAGAATGAGATTTCTTCATTAGAACTCGTAATGAGAATTCTTCATTGGAATTTGTAATGAGAATTCTTCTTCAGAATTTGTATCCTGAATCTGGAATAGAACTTAGTCAGAGTTCATATCCGGAATTCGGAATGAAACTTCCTTATAGTTCTTGTCCAGAATCCGAACAGAATGCTTTATAACATAGTTTCAACGATTCCGAAAAAATGAATCCGAATCTCATACTTAAGAAAAATATGGATGAAAATATGATAAGGATAATTATTCTTATAAAAGAAATTTTCCTTAAGAAAGAAATTTTCCTTATAAGAGAAATTTTCCTTAAGATAAGATGTTTGTGATTTTCAAAACAAGAAGGAATGGAAAAGTCATAAGGAAAACCTTATTGACTCAACAATCTCCCCCTTTTTGGAAAGCACAAACATCCTTACGAAAAAAGAAATTATAAGAAGAGAGAAAAACATTAGGGATTATCTCCCTTTGCTTTAAGGATATTGATGAATATGACTAACTCCCCCTTAGGCTTTGAAACTCTAAGGATCGTATTCATATTTCCGGAGTGATAAATAGAAATGTCTTCTTTAATGAAAAAGCTCCCCCTTAAACAAACTCTTATTAGAGTTTTTCTTTTTCTTAAGGATCTTTTTCTTCTCCCCCTTTGATAAACTCTTATTAGAGTTCTCCTTTTTCTTAAGGATCTTTTCCTTCTCCCCCTTTGTGATTTTCAAAAAGAATTGGAGGGAATGGAAAAAAATAACAAAGTACCTGAAATATTAGTAATGACAACAAAATAAACGACAAGCACAACTTCCATTAAATTTGAAATCTCGACAACAAAGAAAAGATTACAACAAAAAGATCGGATTTGGTTATTTCAGATCTTTTTCCTTTGACATGAGCCCCTTTAGAATAGTCTTGATCTTCTTCAGGTCTTTATGATCTTCTTCAGCTTTCTTCTCTAAGGAAACTATTCTTTCGGATTGAGCTTCAATTTTTTCTTCCTGAGCTTTCAGCTTTTCTTCTTGAGATTTGATATTTTCTTCCTGAGCCTTCATCCTTTCTTCAAAATCAATCCGATGATCCCTTTCAAACTTCCAGTTTTGAGAAACGGAATTCAGCTTCCCATTGAGATCTCTTACTTCTTGAATCCGGAAGTTCTTTTCTTCTATCAGCTTCTCTTCAAAGGATGAAGTTAACTCATTTATCTTCTTGTCCTCGGTCTCAAAAGCATCTTTAACATTGTATTGAAACTCATCGAACAACCTCATTTCTTCCAAAGTCTTCTTCAACCAGTTTGTCATCCTCTTGCAAGATTTTCTATGAGCTTCGTAACCAACGAAAAACGTTTTGAACTGAGCCTCTATTTCAACACACTTGTCCATAACCATAGATACAGAGTCAGTTTTCTGATTCAAAGCATGTTGGAGCATCTGGCATCATGAATCAATACTTGAGAAGGTCGGAATGGTTCCCACCAACTTCTTCAAATACTGAACAACAAAGTCATGCCCCACTAAAGATGACTCCGAATCTGAAACTTTTCTTGGCGAAATTTCTTCTTCAAGAAGTTCAAGCTTTCTCTTTGAAGAGCTACCAACTTCCTTCCTCTTCCTTACTTCTGAGCTCGGAGTATTAGCAAGAATTTGCTTTCCCTTTTCTTTTTCCAGAATTGAATCCTGTTCCAGAGTTCTCTTCTCACTATCAGAAACTTGAACAACATTATCTTCTTCATCAGCAACTTCCTGAACACAAACCCCTACGATTTCTTTCTGAGCAACATCAAGTAAAAGATGTTCTTCTTCTCCATGATAAGAAACTTCTTCCTCTCCTTTCTCTTCTCCCATTGCTGTAGTAACTAGCTTCGAAGATTCTGCTTCAGAAGTTCAGAGTGATAAGTGTTCCGAAGGTGTCCCCTTGTAATCATCTACTTGTTTCAGCACATCTCCGGTTTCACCACTTCCTTCAGCACCCTCTTCTACTTGTTCCACTTGCTCAACTTGCTCTACTTCCTCAGTATTCTTAGCAATAGCTTCTTCTGGTGCAACGAGATTTCTTCCTGGAGTCTTAGGTAGAGATTCCAAGGAGAATGATCTCGGAACAAGAATAGTTGCTGAAACCATTTCATTGAATTTTAACAAAGCCTGAGCTACCTCAGCCTCAGACATCTTCTTCTTGAGCTTCTTTTTCTTTGCTTGTTTTTCAAGCTCATCAGCAGTTCTCTCCTTCAAGGCCTTAGCCTCCGCAGGGTCCAATCCGAACTGCGGATCCCCTTCTTTCCTTTTCTCTTTATCAGCTCTCCACTTTGTAACAACCTCATTAGGATAGGCTTTCTTCTTCTTAGGCTTAGGAGGTGCGGAATGTACTTCCTTGGACTTAGGATTCTCTGCTTGAACTTCCACTTCTTTGAGCTTTCTCTTCCTTACTGGCTTAGATGATTCCGGTTCAGCAGCCTTCGGAACCGCTTCTTCTTGATTTGGCAAAACGAATAATTGACCAGTTTCCTTATTGAAAGCCACATCCATCCTCTTAAGAGTACCATCGCTGACCAGCATGATCTTGCAAACGCTTGGCTTAGATTTTCAAGCCTCCTTGAAAGACTCAAGGCACCGAACAATTAACTTGGAGAGGATTGCTGGATACATAATAATCTGAGCTCTCAGATTTCCTTTCTTCAAATTTTCAATAGTAAGAAGAATGTGCTTCATCAAGTTGAACTTCCTTAGATTTATCAGGAAATCTAAGATATAGATCTCACTTTTCTTCAAGCTATCTTTATCACCTTTCCTCGGTACGATAATTCCTTGCACCCATAACTCCAGAATCCGGATATTTGTAGATAGACTTGAAATCTTCGGAGCCTTGTCATCAGCCAGTCTGAGTGTTTCTAAGGCTTTTTCCTTGTCGAATCTACCCTTAGAGTCCAACAATACATGCAAAATAAATTCGGCTTCTCCTTCATAAGACAGCCCTACCAAGCTTGCAGCCTTGGTGTGAGAAAGCTTGTAAGTCTTTCCATAAGACTTAAAAGAGAACTTCTCCCTATTATCTTCCTTAAAGAAGGAAACTAATTCATAGAACTCGACAAGTAAGTCTGAATATACTTCATCTTGGTTCCCAGTTTTTGATACCGCAACATCTTCCCAGCCATTCAACTTAATGTTCTTTGAAATAAGGGAATCATAGTTGTTGAAGAAATCCGGATGGACTAACCTTTCTCTGTAAACTAACCATTGTGAAATAGGCTTAGTGGATGACATTTCTTGAGATGCTAACTCCGCAGACATTCGGATCTGTAATCCTCTGAGAAGTTCGGAACGGAGACAACTGTAGTTCGGAATGGCCTTAAATCAGAGAGGCAGAGATTCGGGACGCGAGAGCTTGAGATCGATGTGGGACGAGTAATTGGGTTCCCTTTATATAGGCAATGAGATGACGGTTCAACTTCCACGGTTGATCTAACGATTGGAATGAGCTGAGATCAGATCTGACGGTTGAAAACTTGAATCCGATCTTTTTGAGGTTTTTATTAAGACAAAGAATTAAGAAAACTATAATCCGAAAACATAATACAAGAAAATGCCAGCAAGTAAAGTATGACTACGAAAACATGAGTAAGGAAATCATACCTTTCGGATTGGCTTAGGAGGATTATTCGTAATGGAAGATTTTGCAAAAAATTTACTATGAAAAATAAACATAGTACGAAAAACTCATTACGGAAAACTCAGTACGAAAAACAAACTTAAGAAGAAAAACAGTACGAAGAACTTAGTACGAAAAATACATTACGAAGAATTTGGTATGAAAATTCCTTTATGAAACTTCTAGTACGAAATTTTCATTTCGGAAATTTTCAATACGAACACTTCCATTCTAGAATTATTCTGTACGAGAATGTCCATTTTGGAAAATTTTAGTTCCAGAAGTTCCATTCCGGAAATCTTCGTTCCGAAAAGTTTGAAAACAAATTTTGAAAAACTTTGTTAAACAAACAATCAAATGTACTCCCCCTATGAAAATGAGTTTATTACTGTAAGGAGACTTTTTCAACAGAAAGTTAATTAAGAAATATTACCTTACGGTTATCATTCCTAACTTCTGTTTAATATATTCGAACCTATTAGAAGGCAAAGATTTTGTGAAAATATCAGCAAGTTGATCTTGCGTCCTGATAAACTGAAGAATAATATCCCCTTTGAGTGTGTGATACCTAAGAAAGTGATGCCTAATATCTATGTGTTTTGCATGAGAGTGATGTGCAGAGTTTTTACTTAGGGAAATGGCACTTGTCTTATCACACAAAATTTGAGTTTTAGTAAAACTCAAGCCATAGTCTGTGAGTGTGTGTTGCATCCACAACACTTGTGCACAACAACTTCCAGCTGCTACATATTCAGCTTCAGCAGTGGAGAGTGCTACAGAATTTTGCTTCTTGCAGGACCAAGAAACTAGTGAATCTCCTAAGAAATGACAAGTTCTGGATGTACTTTTTCTATCCATTCTACATCCACCAAATTCAGCATCAGAAAAGTTTTTTAAAACAAAATCATTTCTAGAAGTATAAAATAATCCTAGATCCATGGTTCCCTTATGGTAGGGAAAAATTCTTTTTACTGCCTTTAAGTGAGATTCCTTAGTATTGGATTGATATCTTGCACATAAGCATACTGAAAACATTAAGTCTGGTTGACTAGCTGTTAAGTAAATTAGACTTCCTATCATACCTCTAAAAGATGTTTGATCTACTGGTTTCCAAGCTTCATCAAGATCTAAAGAGTTTGAGGTACCAATGGGAGTACTTATACTCTTAGTGTTGTCATAACCATATTTTTTCAGAAGATCTTTAATATACTTATGTTGAGATATGTAGGTTCCTTCTGGTTTTTGAGAAATTTGAAAACCAAGGAAAAATGTTAACTCACCCATCATACTCATTTCAAACTCAGATTTCATTAGACTAGCAAAAGAGTCAGTCAATGATTGCTGAGTTAAACCAAATATAATGTCATCAACATAAATTTTAACAATCAAAACATTTTTCTTATCTTTCTTTATAAAAAGGGTTGGATCTGCCTTTCCCTTAACATAGTTATTTTGAAGCAAAAATCTAGTGAGTCTATCATACCATACTCGTGGGGCTTGTTTAAGGCCATAAAAAGCTTTGGTAAGTCTAAAAACATGATCAGGATATTTTGTATCTTCAAAGCCAGGAGGTTGTTCAACAAAAACTTCCTCTTGAACATAACCGTTAAGAAAAGCACATTTCACATCCATTTGGAAAAGTTTGAAATTAAAGAATGCTGCAAAGGCAAGTAGAATACGGATAGATTCAAGTCTAGCTACTGGAGCATAGGTTTCTTCATAGTCTATTCCTTCTTGCTGATTATGGCCTTTAGCAACAAGTCTAGCTTTATTTCTAACAATGACTCCATTTTCATCACATTTATTTCTAAAAACCCATTTTACTCCAATAACAGAAGTTTCCTTAGGTCTTTCAACCAAGGTCTAGACTTTATTCCTTTCGAATTCATTTAGTTCATCTTCCATGGCTTTAATCCAATCATCATCTCCTAAAGCTTCATCAGTGCTTTTAGGTTCTAATTGGGAAAGAAATGCTAGATGTTCTACTTAATTTCTTAAGGAACTTCTAGTCCTTACAGGTTGTTTTACATCACCAATGATACTATCACTGGGATGATTCTTAAGAAACACTTGATTTGGGTTTTGTAAAACCTGTTCATCAACATAGGGTAGAAAGTCTTCGGGGGTAAATGTTTCAGAAGTATTTTCTAGAACAATTTCCTTATCAGAAGGTTCTTCTATCAAAGGTTGACAATCAGTTTTTGAAAATACATCCGAAGATGTAAGTTGAGATGGTTTAAAAACAAAAGGATCCGACTCATCAAACTTTACATGTACTGTTTCTTCAACAGTACAAGTATTTTTATTAAAAACTCTATAAGCCTTAGAGGTTGTGGAATATCCTAAGAAAATTCCTTCATCAGACTTTGGTGCGAATTTATGTAAGTTGTCTTTAGTATTCAAAATGAATACTTTGCAACCAAAAACCTTGAAGTAGGAAAGTCTTGGTTTTCTATCATTCCATAACTCATAAGGAGTTTTATTAAGAAAAGGTCTAATCAAAACTCGATTTATAGTATAACAAGCAGTACTTACAGCTTCAGCCCAGAAATGTCTAGCAATAGAATATTCACTCAACATGGTTCTAGTTATTTCTTGAAGAATTCTATTTCTTCTTTCAACTACACCATTCTGTTGAGGAGTTCTAGGTGCTGAAAAATTGTGAGTAATACCTTTCTTTCTTTTTGAGCATAGGGAAATCTGGTCTAATATGTCCAGCTCTTTTACATTGATAACAAGTAACATCTCCATATTTCTTATCTTTCCATTCCTTTTTCTTATTCTTAGATTGAAAATTTCTCTGGCCGGCTATCTTGTTCATCCTTCGAGCAAGATTGGCTAATTCATTTTCTGAGACTTCACTCTCACTAGATTCGGATTGGAAAATAACTTTCTTAGACTTGGATCTGGTTACTCTCTCAGGAGTCTTAGCTTTCATCTGATTTGAGGTTGTAGTAAAAGCAACAGTACCATTTCCATTCTTCTTCTTGATGTTGTCAGCATCTCTCTTCATTCTTGTTTCATGTTGTAGAAGAGTTCTAAATAATTCATCAAGAGTAATTTGAGTGACCTTCCTGTTCTCATCTATAGCTGTTCTCTTGGATTCCCACTCATTGGGAATAATGTCAATTATCTTGTCCACAAGAGCTTCATCATCTATACCTTTCTCTCCCATAGATTGTAGACTGTTGACGATAGTCATAAATCTTTGTTGAACTTTACAGATAGGTTCTCCATAAGGAAAATTGAAGCCATGATATTCAGCTCTAAGTATAGCTCTTCTAGTCTCAATCACTTTAGAAGTCCCAAAATGTGTAACCTCTAACTTCTTCTATATACAATTAGCTGCTTCACAAGAAGAAATTTGGCTATATATATTTCTGGTCATTGAACATAGTAAAGTGTTGTGTACCTTATAGTTGAGTTGATATTCTTGCTTTTCCTGGTTAGTAAAAGTTCTGACTTCCTTGTCAGGAATTTTATAATCACCAGTAAGCACAACAAAGTTGTCTACTCCAGTATTGATAACAAAAGTCTTCATACGATCTCTCCAGTATTCATAGTCATTACCATCAAATATTGGTGGTCTTGTAGGATTCAGATTGTCAATTGAACCAACATTAATTCCTGAGATACTCAAAATAACTTTGCACACAAACTTGTCAGTAGAAAAGAATCGTAATAACAGAGTTCAGAATGAGGAAAGTTCGGAATGAGAAAAGTTTCTGAATGATAAAGTGAGCAAGAAAAACTTGTATGTGAGTACAAGTATTTCAGAGACCTTCTCTGATACCAATTGTAGGATCGAAATAGTGATGTAGATGGTCAATATACAAGAGGGGGGTGAATTGTATACTTTAAAAATTCCTTTGGAACCTTTAAAGTTAGTTAAGAATAACTATGTTTTCCTTAAGCAAAGGAAAAGGCTAAGTTTAACAAAGTTAAACTACGCAAATTCACAACACCTCTTAACACCGAATGCAAACTAGGAAAGAGATTCCGAATGAGGGTTCCGGAAATATGGTTCCGGAAATTGAATCTTAACAAATGATTACAATATGAGATTCTACCTTAAAGCGTATAGAATCTAAATGAAACAGAGTACAAATAAGGAAGTATAAGAAAGTTATACTTTCCTTATAATACAAAATGTAGTGGAATATAAACAAGTAGTAAAACTACAAGTAACAAGATATATGTCTTTTAACCCAAAGAGAAAGGTATCCAACAACCTTGGATAAAGGTCCCTTCATTTATACTTTCAAGAAAGTCTGTCTTACCCACACCAGGGTAAGACCTCGATACGAAGATCGGAGTCTCTGTCTTTCTATCCCCGCAAGCCCTCAACTGTAAGGTAGTTGGCAACCTCTGTCTTCCTCAGCAAGGAACCCTCGAACTTCAAGGTAGTCGGCACCTCTATCTTCCTATCCCTGGAAGCCCTCGAATGTAATCACCAACATTCGGAGTCGCACGAATCTTTGAGAGTTAATAAGAGCCTCTCTCTCTAGAATTAACTTCAACAGCATGTATGCACAAAACCAAGTTGTTCATCTGTCATCAGTTTCGAGCTCTTTCAAATGAGCTCCTATTTATAGGTAAGGTCGGCTCCTTCTCCAACGGTCATATTTTCCTTAAAGATCAGAGGGACCTGTATACGTGTCACTTAGACAACGGTTAGTTTATAACAAAACAGATGACATCGTTTTATAACAAAACAAGTGTAAAAGAATGTACGACATCGTTTTAAACTCTAACATAAAAGTTTGGAATGAAAACTTCGGAGTGAAGGTTCGGAGTGTAAGGAACAATAGTAAAGAGTAGATAAATTTTAGAAGTGTAAGAAATATAAAATTTCGGAGTCTAACAACGATATTTTTCGGAGTCTGAATTAATTCAGAGTGTATAAAACAAAGATACTCAAATTCTGTTTAATAGGTGAATTTGGAATGAGAATTCGGAATAGGAATTCGTCATCAGAAATCGTAATGAGAATTCATCATCAGGATTCGTAATGAGAATTCGTCATCAGAATTCGTAATGTGAATTCTTCATCAGAATTCGTAAAGAGAATTCTTTATCAGAATTCGTAATGAGAATTCGTCATCAGAATTCGTAATGAGAATTCTTCATCAGAATTCTTAATGAGAATTCTTCATCAGAATTCATAATGAGAATTCTTCATCAGAATTCATAATGAGAATTCTTCATCAGAATTCGTAATGGGAATTCGGAATGAGATTTATTCATTAGAACTCGTAATGAGAATTCTTCATTGGAATTCGTAATGAGAATTCTTCTTCAGAATTCGTATCCTGAATCTGGAATAGAACTTAGTCACAGTTCATATCCGGAATTCGGAATGAAACTTCCTTATAGTCCTTGTCCAGAATCCGAACAGAATGCTTTATAACAAAGTTTCAACGATTCCGAGAAAATGAATCCGAATCTCATACTTAAGAAAAATATGGATGAAAATATGATAAGGATAATTTTTCTTATAAAAGCGATTTTCCTTAAGAATGAAATTTTCCTTATAAAAGCAATTTTCCTTAAGATAAGATGTTTGTGATTTTCAAAATAAGAAGGAATGGAAAAGTCATAAGGAAAAACTTATTGACTCAACAAGTGGTTCTATTGTAAGTTGAAATTTATACTCTTGAAAAGACTTATTAAATTCATGTTCTCATTGGAATGGAACACCCTTCATTTTCAATTTTATCATTGGTTAATCAATTCATTAATAGTAAAGAGAAAAATATTCAAAATAACTCCCAATTCAATGGAACTGTGTATCTCAAAAACATTCATGGTTGGTTTTCAAAAACATCTCAACCTATAACTTTTATAGATCCATAGAAACACCTCATTCATAGATAAAATTTCCATGGAAACATACCTGTTGTGTCCAAAAATCACACTTCTAATGTTTGGCATACAAATAACAATCCCAAAAAAATACCCAACACTATTGCCACATGTTTCTAATTCTCATCCATTTTCCTTGAATACACCAATATGTCATCTAAAAACACCACCAAAAAATGCATCAATATACCATTGAAATAAATGCTTCAATAAATCTAGAAATACTTCTTATGAATTTGTAAAATCTAAAGGAATAAACACATGCTTGTAATGTCCATATATACTCATAAAAGATCTCTTTGGAATATCCTCCTTCCAAACCAAAATTGGTGATATCCTGAATGCAAGTTAATTTTGTAGAACCACTAGTACCACCTCAATTGATCAAATAGGTCATCAATGCATGGAATTGGATAATAATTCTTTATCCTATATTGGTTAAGATTATGATAATCTTAAAACATCTGAAGAGATCCATCTACCTTTTTCACATGAAAAATTGATGCTTCCCACATAGACATTCTAAGACAAATGAACCCTTTTCTTTCTAACTCTTCTTACAATATTATTAATTACATAAATTATATTGGTTATATATAATAATACATAAATGATAAACGAATGGTACTTGGTAAAATATCAATCGTAAAAACCACTTATATTATGGTTGGAAGCCCTAAAAATTTATTGGGGGAAACATTTGGTAACTGATCAATAACTAATTGGAAATTGATACTCTAGATCCCATCCACTAATTCCATATTCAATAATTCCAACAGGTGTGAGATATTTCTAACTTATGGTGCTAACAATCATGTTGTTCATGACCTTACATTTTGATCTCCTCTAAATAGTTTCTGGATGCCATCATCAGTAGTTAAACTAAACCTTATGTTATAATAATCGATTTGAGCATTGAAAATTTTAAACCAACGCATACATAGGATTATGTCATAGACATCCATCTCAGGCACAAAGATATCCCTTATCAATTCATCCCAATCAATAGTTATAGAACATGATTTTCACATAAATGATCAACATTATATTTGGCCAATAAGATGTTGAAGTTTCAAAACAAAAGAAATATTCTCAACGTGTAAATCCATATGTTCTGTAGAATGAGAAGCAATAATTGAATGGGATTTACCCATATCAATAAAATATTTCAAAAGTGTTTAATTTAAAAGAATCATACCTATCACTATTCATGGTCTAGATTGTTCATCCACAATCACTTGCTCATATCCATATAGTTTCTTACTCAATGAACATTGTTCTTTGTTTCCATGTTGAGATTTCACTGGTTTTTGATTCATGGTATTTATAGAATCAAGATGGATAATGAAGTTCTTATGATGATAATTATTATGATTCCCTCATCCCATTGAAACATATGACATTTGTGAAACATGAGATGTGTCCCAAACAACCAACCATGGATCACTATGAAAATATCACAAAACATTCCCCATATGGTTTTAACTATGATATGATCTAGGTGGTGTTGTAGAATCTCACTTCATGTGATCAAAATAACCCCATTAAAACCATCTATACATGCTATTTGGTTTAATAGTAATATTCACCAATCTATTTTTCTAATTCTGAGTCATTTTGCAACATTGGAAATTGGTTCAAATCTTTTTCTTATTTCCGGCATTATATTTATCACCATTCCCATAGGTATAGAAATGCTTCCTCCACCAGTACTAACTAAGATGTCCCTTTATTACACCATTTTTCTATTAACCATCTCTATATAATCTGCTATACAAACCATGATTTTTTTTGATATAATATCTATCATTAACCCTGATTAAAAAATGTGGGCCTTAAATCACACACTTGTAGAAACATTGGGTGAAAATGGACTAAATTCATAAAATTATCCTGATAATTTATCACTGATGGATTCTACTACTTTAACCTGAAAAATTATGTCATTCTAGAAAATCTGAACGTGTGAGGATAGATTTTTGTTGAACAATTATTTAAAATCCTCCCATGAAATTCTATGTTCTAATTTAACTAGAAATACTAAATCCTACCACTGGAATGTAGGATCTTTCAGCATTTTTATCTCCAACTTGAATTTTAGATATACTAGCATGCTAAGGAAAGTGAAGATTTGATTCATCTTATTCATCCACACATCTTCTTTCCCTAGTTCTAAATCACCCTGAAATATTTGTGGATTCTTATTTTTGATATAATGGAATGATCCAATTTACTTGGTTCATACCTCTCGTTCCCTCTATCTATAACCTAAAAATCATGTAAAATACTATGAACTAGCTGTTGTTTCACCCGTGGCTCTGGTGAAACCGCATTTTCAACAGCCTCTTCCGATTGATTTATTTTATACCTAACCAGTTTACTTTTCTATAACCAAAAGAAACACCATTTAGTATCACTCTCTAGAATCCTATGGCATATAAATTTCAATGTTACCACATTATTTGTATCACCACAGTGGTTTCTGAAATTAATCATTTTTCCATATTCAAACCATTTTTAAAAATTACACAATACTTTTGAAAATAAAATCAATTTCAAAATATAGGTACCATTATTTTTCAAAATATAATATTTGTAAACAATTTCAAAAATTTCCCAAAATAATTTTTTTTGCATAAAATCATAAATCATCAAACAAAATGATGCATAGAACCATAGTGGGAAGTCATTTATATCAATTCAAGTCCAGATCTTCTCAATAAATAATCCTATGATGATGAGGTTACAACTACTATAAGTGTCTCAAATCACCCATGTACCCAACACCCCAGAAACATGAGATTTAGGAAAATAGGTTAGCTATGCCTCGTTACTCTCTACATTTCATTTTCGAAAAAACTTATTCCTTTATACCATCCCCACTCAATGACTAATCAAGAATTATTTTCTAACTCCAAAGATGAAAAACTGATAACATTTGTCCCAAAATAATATGGAATGGACAAGAATGATACCATTTGTAACATTCCACCATCCTCATTGGATTGAGAAGATGACTAAGTGTTACTAGGATTTAGGTGACACCAACAAGACACCAAAGGCTGGAAATAAATTCCAAGCGATTCATAAATAGTTGGGGGAAGATTTTTCCATTAAAAATTAAACATCCAAACCTATAAAAAAACAAAAAAAAACCACAATATTATACATCGGAATAATTTAACACAACCCATGGTAAACAAAACCAACCTCTAAACCAAACCATATCAGAGTAAAAAGTAGAATCCAAACCAATATTAGATTATAAATCGAATGTCGAAACCAACACTCCAAGAATACAGAGGCATAAAATCATTAGCTCCCAACATGATCCGATCACCAAATACAACATCTAAGACCACGATATCATGATCAATCACTAAATAAATGGGATACCTTTCCTTTACGTATGTCTTGATATACAATATCTATAAATGAAGAAAATATCCCAAGATAGGGGTGACTATAAAACACAGTATGATTTTTTGAAATATATTCTCAACTCACACTTCTATGATAGAGCATGCTATCACACTCATATAAAATAACTTATAAAAACAATGTAATATTTTTTATATAAATTCGAAAAAATTTCTACCCAAAATATTTTTCCATGGAAAAAATATAGGTTTCATTTAAACCATTTCTCAAATCCATTTGAAATAAATCATTCCATTCCATAAATCCACACATTCATTCCCATGTGATAGTTCCATACTCATGAGAAGTATATCATCAATCTACCTTGTCATCACATGGTAACCAAATACCAACTATCCTGAAGGCACACACCCCATCTACATGGTCACATCAATGAAAATTAATACACACCAACCGTTTATGCCAACTATCATGCTAAACCAACAATTTTAAGCCATTTCTATAAAATATTAATTTATTAAAAGAATTTCGGTAAAAACATTACATGTATACAAAAACATATTTAAAAATCCTAATTTTAAAATCACGAAACAAATCAATTTTTACAATAACCAAATTTCCAAAATTCCTCAAACCATCACTAAAGAGGGTTTTGATCAATATTTTCCAGAATATTTCATAATTTAATTAAATTAATTTAATAAATTTGAAATAAAGACTCCATTTTTTAATAATATGAGCTTATAGTGAATCCACCTACCTCACACGCTTAGCAGAAATCGAAGAATGGCACAAATTCTTCAAAAAACATGGCTTAAAACTCAAAAACCTTCCATAGATACTGTTCTTTATCACCCAAACAATCCTATATCAATATTATGATCACTATACATCATTAATCCATCCCCAATGAATTATACCCATGGATCCAAGAAAGAGATGAATAACAAACTAAGGAAAGACCACGAATAAAGGGAACTAACCATGGAATTTGGCCTCTAATGTAGCAAGAATCACCAACGGATTGCTTCCACATTAATAAGAAGGGTCTACATAGCCTTTGGATGGCGTTGAATTTGAGTTCGGGTCTATTTAAGAAAAAATGAGATGTTTAGAGGAAAATATGAATTAGATACACAATTCTTAGACATTGTGTTTAATGGGGCATGGTTATGTCACACTATTAGACACACTATGTGTAAACTTTGTGTCAAACACTACCTCCAAAAACCCCATGCAGGATATGATTATATAGTCAGAAAAAATAAAAACCAACTGTAGAAAACAATTAATTCTAATTTTAATGGTTTCTCCTGTGTGGGATGAGGCTTGGGAAAATTGTACACTTAACCACGTGCCTACCTAGAGCCCATAGTTTTAGTTTCACAGTTTCATGGAAGGTGCATCAGGGTTTCTACTAACCATTACCAAACTGTTAACCTCCAGAAAAGGCCCAAAAACAATTCAAATATTCTCCAAAACTACTAACAGTTATCCCAATAGCGTTATATTCATAAAATACATAAATAATTAGTTAATTATCTGAAACCCATGGTGAAACATTTGACCACAAATAAAATATAATGAATTGATAAAACTCATCTATATCAGTACTACCTCTTAGAGTTTTTTTTAACAACGAAAGGAGGAAGCATTAAAAATGATAGGTTATATCAATGATTTCTATTTTAGAAATGATAAAATATGTATTTCCCTGTTGATTTGGAAAGTGATGGATAAAATCTTATGATATTTTAAATATAACTCTTAAAGAGAACCCCACTCACTCACGCAATTCAGGATCTCACTTAACACATCCTTTTTCACAGCTCACCCTCAAAGTTATCAGATGAATCGACTATTTCAAAACTAAAGGAATGTGATTATATATACATAATTTTTTTAATTTATAATTGTTTCACCACTTTGAGAATTTTTGTGTGTTTTTAATTTTTTCAAAGGGTTGGGTGTGTACTGTGATCCGTGAATCTTGAAGAATCTTGAGACTAACTAATCTGTAATGCCACATGCTCCTTACCATCATGCCAACATTTATTGATCTTGTATCATCCTAGTTTCCAATTATTTATATGTTTTTAATTATGTTTTTATCAATTCATATACATCAAAAGAATACTATTTTTTGGTTTATCCGTTAAAAAAGAATAGGTTTCTAATTTATCTTTAAAATGGATACTTATTTCAAAGACCAAAAAATTGAATAGAGAGTGATTAATCCATTGAGTTGATTAATTTTAGTTTCATAAATATGTTACAATGTACTTTAACTATTGATATTGTAATATCTCAATATTTTAAAGAAGACTGTGTTTGATAGACTTGATGTTATGCAACACTGATCCTAAAAGAACCGTGAAATATTATTATTTAAATATGATTTTTATAATATAGACATCAATTTGGAAGGTATGAATAATGTTAAATACTTTATGGGATATATATAAATGTTCTAATTAATAAAAATTTATTCATTAATTCTCACAGAATAAGTACTTAATTTTTAGTAAATCCATTGTATTCCTCAATGATATGTTTTCTTAAAAAATTAATTTTATTTATTTCTACGAGAAAATAATATATTTAATTTCTAGAAATTTTAGAAAATATATTCTATATAATATATAAATTTTATTAAAATTACATATCAAAATTAGACTATGGTGATTTTTTGTAATTTTTCCAAAATTATTGCTTTTTCAATCAATAGTGAAAAACATGGATTTCTATTGAAAAATATAAATTCATTTAAAGTATCTAAAAATTAAAATTATATTTTGGATTATTTTTAAAATTTAAATTGTTTATTTTTGTTAACCATAATCTAATAATAGTATATTTAGTTAATTTTATACTTTATATTTTTTGTCACATAGGTATGAGTAAATCAGGAAATTAAGGTTAAAAATAATTTGACAATGATTAAACAATAACCTTAACACTTGCCTTAATTTTATTGTACGGATATATATCATACATAATCATATACCATTTGAATATTTTACATTTTTTACATATATCCATTATTTTGTCAATTATAATATTTGATGTAATGGAATTTAAAAAATATTATTGTCTTCGTTTTGATAACATTAAATTTTTATTGAAGGGACAAAAAGAAGGTATGCTCAATTATAAATATTCACTTTAAAAATAATTTAATTTTATTTGTAATGGTAATATAATTATAGTTTTTAGTTATTAAATAATTATCGTAAATTCTTATGTAACACCGATGAAATAGTTATTAAGCTATTAGAAAAAATGATATTAAAAATAATAAAGGTGATATAATTTGAAAAAAACTATTGTGGTCCAATAATTTTTTGGATACATATTACATTTTAGGGTATTTTAAACTAATTATATTTGAAATCATTTGTTTTATTTATTTTATTAAATTCATTATAAATTAATAGTTATAAAATTTTCAATAATGATATTTTATAACAAATAATATTTATGAAATTATTTAAAATTCAAAAAAATCATATCATTGGAAAATTTATTTGGATAAGGTTTAAAATATCATCCATGATCTTTTTAAGGGTAAATTTATCTTTTATATTATCTTTATCTTCCCATAAATAACAAAATTCTTAATACCACAATAATTGTCAAAAAGGGTTAGAATGAGATAAAACAAAAATATATGGGTTAAAACATCACCTAAAATCGTCATATATCTGTTTAAAAAGAGGATTAAGACTAAAAAAATATTATATTCTAATATTATAAAATTTTATACATTTTAATATGAAATTTATTTTAGATTATTTTAATATTATATGAAATTACAAGAGTTCCTCAACCATCTCTTTCAAAAGAGAACCTCTTCATCTCACTTATTTTGATTTCAGGAACCGGTTTTTAAACATTTTCTATACAAATAAATTATTAAAATTTATCCCCAAATTATATAGGTCTTATATTGGGAAAATTAACAACCATAATGGGGTTTAAAGTGTAATGAAACTGAGGGTGTCCAAAGAAGAGATTCAGTCCTTAACCAAGTGTTTTCATTTTATTTCTTCTTCCACCTCCTTAAAATCTTATCCAACAAGGATAAGATAATAAAATATTTATATTAGATATATTGGGATGTTATTATTTTATTTCAATAACATACAACCACCACCCTACTCCACCAAATAAAAAAGGAATTCATCTTTCATCTGTAAGGAGGACTACCGCCTCACAACACGATGCAATTTGTTTTCCATCACCACGTCTCATGAATAGTTATAATGATGTATTTAATGTATATATATGAAATTAATTATACATTTATCAATATTTATAATTAATATACCATCAATTTTCTAAAATTTCAATATACTAAATAATTAAAATTTCATTGGAGAGTATGTGTGGGCTACAACCTCCATAAAGCGATGTGATTAGATTTTCATCACCAAATCTCATGTACGAAATATATAAGTATATTTAAATAAAAACTATTTTATTTAGGATATTATTATAATTATTTATATATAAAATAATACATACATTATTTCAATAATGATCTTTGAAAAATGGAAATGTTATGTATGCATAGGACATATCGTCTCCTTTATTGCAACATAATTCATTTTTCATAACCATATTTTATGGTGGTTTTTAAAGGATTAATTAATGTATAAAAATTATATATATTGCATGATTATTATTTTGTATGTGATGGAACAATGGACTATTCTGCCATGGTCAGCACACCAAATATGATTTGATATTAGGGACAAAACATTCTCAATGATCCGAATGTGAACTTAACTAGATAAGTAGTTAATTGTTTCATTTAAATAAATTGTTTAATAAAAAGGTATTAAACCTATAATATAAAATTATTAAATAAAATAACTGATATGAGTTTATCATAATGTTTTGAAAGGAAATATCTTGAACGTTTAAAATCGAGGTAATGGATTTCATCTTAATTTCCATTCATTGAGGCATATTTCAATTTTATTTATCTAATTTATTTTATATGGTGTATATACTACCGTTTTACATTTTATACCATGTATCCTTCATAATTAATGATATTTTTACTTTTAATTTTAATTATTTCATCCAATGGGATTTTACTTTATTGATACCGAGTGGAGAAAGCTTTCATTACTAAATTTTCGTTAGTTGTGTTTTAAATATTCATCATTATCCTTGTTATTCCATTATTATGTGTGATTTTATTTCTAATTTATTTTATTCTTTATTTCAACATTCTTTATATGTATTTACAGATTTTACACATAATATATCCACTTAATAAAACTCAATTAATTTATATGATCTTTGTAAGGGAAATTCGTCTCAATTTCCCTTTCCATGGGACATATATTTATTACATGCACCTAAATTATTTTATGAGGTCTATATACTAAAAAAATGACATGTTATACCACTAATAACCGTATTTTTAGGATATTTTATGATTCATTTGAATTTATTTTATAATAGACATTATGATTGAAAAGTTATAAAAGTGAAAAAGTCATTATGTTACAATCTCTTTTCTTTTTAGGTAAGTTTATATTCAAGGTTCATATGAGAAAATAATATGATATTATATTATTGAAATAAATAACTATTATTATACTCTTGTTATGAATGTTTTTTACAAATTTAATTTCCATTTTCTCCCTTATTGATTAATCATACATCATGAATTTTGTATGTAATTTATGCCTTTATTGCATATTTCTTTAGATTTGGAATCCTTATCTTATATATCCACATCTTCTAAAATGATTTTAAAAATTTTATTTTATAAAAATTAATAATTTTATAAAAATATTTCACATGATCACTTAATTTTTTAAAGGTATTTTAATATAAATTTATTAATATTTTCTAAATGTGTCACTTTTTACTCCCATTACAGAATGATTGAAAATAATTTTTATTTTTTACATTTACCACAAGAAACAATTTTCCCCCCATCATGAAAAAAATATTCCTATAATCCTTATTTATATTTTTCTAATATTATTTTAAAATTAATGTATTTCTACAATATTAAAAAAAAATAGTTTAAAAAAGTGCTACTCTAAGTTAAAATGGTACTTTCCTAAAAAATGTTTTTAATGGTCTGTTAGTGGTATTTCCATACATAAAAATCAACAACCCTTGATGTTAATTTTGGTTCATTGGGGATATTTTTTTAATGATACAATCCCCATTCTTAATATGGATGGATTATGAATGTTTTAATGAGATTATATTGGAACCTATTTATTTTCCACGAGTAATCCATTTATGAAAGGAATAGTTGTTATTTCAATTTGTTTTATAATGAAATGAGACCTATATATACTTTATTCATGTTATGGTTCTTTATAATTATTTATGATTAAGTTTGGTTCCATTATAAACCAAGTATGGGGGTTCCATTTTAAACAAATGAAATATGGTTAACTTATTAACCAATGATGTGTGGGTCTATGATAGATCTCCAATGAATTGTGTATGGAATTAAACTGTACGATTATTACAATTGTAAGGGTTATATAAATATAATTATACTAGACTGATTTTTGTTTACTTATACGGGTAATAAATGTTTCTTTTTGTTAGGTTTGACATTATATGGGTCATGATTATTGATTCCCATGACTCTTTTCCTTTTAAAAATCAATATGCCATGTTTCATGATTTATAATCCAAATATTTATGGATGTAAATTATCTTATTTAATTACCACTAAGATTGATTATATAATCATAACATTATTCCCATATTATCCTCTTTGAGTACATTCAATTCTTAATGCTTATGTTTATCATTATTGAGATTTGATGTCACCCTAATTTTGTTTCATTTCCCCTTTGTTTTGTAAAATAATGATAAACGATTTGAGTATATACATGTTTTATATATGAATAATTTTTTGTGATATATTTAAGACTTAATATGGAATATGAAAATATTTTTACAATGGAGAAACACTATCTTGAATTCGTGATTGTTGTTAATGCAATTGTTTTTCCTAATTCTATGAAACTCTACACCAAAAAGGTTATTGGGTAAGTAAGTGATCCGATATTTCCATTTGAGGTTGTAAGTTTTAGATGAAAAAAATTGGGTCACATTTATCAATATTAAAGGTAGATATATAATTTTTATGTTTTTATCACATGATCCAAGATTGTGGATTTGGGTATCTAATAATGGATATCATAGTTTGGTTTTAACAACATTAAAGATTATGATGTCTTCCTAAGTGGTTAATTTAAGAGTTACCAATACTATAATGGGTTTAGGAGAATAATTTTGATAACATGTTCAATGTCTCAGAAACCCATTTTTTAGTTTTAAGTGATATAATATTAAGGTGACTACTGATATTTTAGGAGATGTTTCATTGGATTGTGGTATATTTAATTCTTAGTTTAAACTGAATTAAAATTTCAAAATAATGTTATTACACTTTTGGGGATGTAATATGAAAGGTATTATATATCCTTTAAGGTTAAAACTTTCATTTATATTATTATTTTGGATATAGGGTTTCTTATTTATTGAAATGATTAACATATCATGGAGATTTTATGATGAGGGCATATAGATTTTTGGTAGGTTACTTTATGAATGAATAATATTTCTTAGAGGTAAATGTTAAATTTATCATGGAATATTATGTGATTAAATCATTCATATTTTTTTTGTTTTTAACATTTTTCTAAAATCTTCTGATGAATTTTAATAATAGTTATTCATCAAATGAACTAAGTTTATCTATGTGTATTACTATTGAATTTTGGAGAATAATGTATTATTTCATCATTTGAATGCTCATTAGTTTTGGGATCTATGTTATCATGTGATAATAGTTTTGGTTTTGATTAAAATCCAAATATTAGAGGAATATCTTAATATACTATTTTAGGATAACGTGATCCATTAAAATTTGATTGTAGAGCTTTAGGCATGAAAAATTCAATTTTAAGACTCATTGTTTGTAAAAAAGATATGATTTCGGTGGAAATTTATTAAAGGATGAAATTATACTTTTGAATTAAATATACATATGTTATTATTATATATGAAAAATGAATTCCTCAAATATAAGAAAAGGTTATTGAAAAAATACATCATATTATCTTCTTCTTCGATAAATTGATGTTTATTTTGACACCTTTTTTGTTAATGGTTTTGTGGTCATTTACTTTATCTAGATCATTCAATATCTTGATATCAATAATATTTGTCACTCTACATCATTGTTTGATATTATATTTTTATTAAATATCCATACGTTTACTTAAAAAAAATTCTCCTATTAATTAACCTACTATGTGTTATTTTAGATAACCATCATATTTCTCTTTCCTACTTTACAGGAAGAAGTTTTATTAGAACTTTTTAAGATGTAGGATTTCAATAAAAGTATTTTGTAAAATTAAAAACCCTAGTTACGAAAAAAAGTTCAAATTGAGAGGGTAAAATTTATAAAATGTGGTTGAAATTTAATATCCTGAGATTTTAAAGAAGACTATGTTCGATAACATACAAGATACCCAACATCGAGCCTAAACGAACCATGAAATATTTTTATATAAATATTACTGTTATAACATATCCATTAAATTGGAAGGTATAAATTGGGTCACATAATATATGAAATATATATATTGTTCCTAATCAAGACCAATTTATTGATTAATTCTAGGAAATTAGAACAAAATTTTTAGTATAACCATTTTATTATTCAAAGGTATGTTTTCTTTAAAATTGGTTTTTATTAAATTTTTTGAGGGAATAATATAATTAATTTCTAAAAATTTAATAATTTTTTTGATAAAATAAATATTATTTTTATTTTATCATATTAAAAATATCCTATTGTAAAATCATGCCATTTTTCAGAAATATTGGATTTTTCAATGAATAGTAAAAGTATTGATTTTTATTAGAAACTATATTTTCTTTTAAAATATTTAAAAAGTAAAAATATATTTTTTATTATTCTTAAAATTAACTTTTTGTATTAAAAATAGTAAAATTATATTCTTTTGAATGAATTTTATAATTGAATTTGGTAAAAAATATTTTTTACATAGAAATATTATTATTTGAAGAATAGTTTTTCATCGCGTTTTTTCTGTATTAATATCAAATTAAATTATAAAAAATCAGTATTTTAATTATTGAAAAACATATTCAGTATTCAGAATCAATATTTATAAATTTTATATATATATCGATTTTATTTTTTGTCATTATGAATAGAAACCTTAGAAAATTTTTGTCACCTCAATAAGTGTAAATCATGTGATTAATGTTAAAAATAATATGATACAGACTAAAAAATCACCCTAACACTTGATTTAGATATACTAAAGGTGTTTATATCATCTATAATATAATTCACTTTGAATATATGTCTTTTTGGTTCCATTTGGCCATGATTTGTACCTTTATAATATTTTATGTAATGAAATGTAAAAATGTCATTCTATTTTTTTATTATCATTAAATTAAAAAAACATAAAAAAAAGAAAATTTTAGAAATAAATATTAAATTACAATATAATTTATATTTATTTATTATGGATATTTATTTCTAATTTTTTTATGAAATAATTACTTTAAATTCTTACACAACATTGATGGGGTAATTATTCACTTATTAGAAAAATAAAATAAATGATTTTAAAAATATAGAAAATAATATAATTTGAAAGAATTATTATGATCCATTAATTTTTGGGATAAATATAACATTTTTTGATGTTTTAAATTATTATATTTTTTTTATATTTGAAGTTATTAAAGTCAAAGTGATGAAATAGTTATACTATTGAAATTATTGTTATTTTATAGTAAATAATATTTCATGAAATGATTTAAAATTCTGTAAAATCATATATTCCTCCAATTTATTAGGATAAGGTTAAAAATACTATTCATGTTATATTTAAGGTCTAATTATCTTTTTATAGTAACTTTATTGAATCCTAAATAGTAAAATCTTTAATATCATTATAATTGTCAAAATGGGTTAAAAAAGGTCAAAAAATAAAAGATTAGTGTGAAATAAATCCCCCAAACATTTTCTATTTTTATGTTAAAATAGTTTTTAGACTAAAAATACTATTATATTCTAATATTATTAATTTTATGTTGCGTTAATATAAAAATTAATTTATTTTAATTTAATATTTTTGGAAATTCACTGAGTGTGCCTTACCTCTTTTATCAAAGGGACCATATTTTTCTCATTTTTAAGACTTAAAGAACCATTTAGTCTATATAATATTTACCAAAATTCCTTTTTTTAATCCATATACACATTCTAGTGGAATTATTTTGTGAATAATACCAACCTTATTGGGCTTAAGGTGATAATCAATGTAGGTTTTCTAATGAATTGATATAGTTCTTAATTAAGAATTTTAATTTTATTTATTATTCCAAATCCTTAAAATATACTTCAACCATGTTTGTATTAAAAAATAATTATATTATATATACATTAATGTTATTATCATTTTGGAATAACTTACATCCATCTCCAAACTGCCTCAAATGGGAAAGGAATTCATCATTCGTGTGTACAACAGACTACCACGTCACAGACTAATGTAATTCGTTTTCCATAACCACCACTCAAAGATGTTTATAATGGTATATCTAATATATATATAAGATATTATTTAATTTTTTTTCTTTTTTATAAGTAATATATTATATATATTATTAACCTTCCAAACACTGAAAAATGATAACATTGTATGTTAGTACGTGCAGACCACCACCTCCACAAAGAGACGTGATTTATTTCCCATCACCACAACACATGGTTGCTATATATAAGTGTATTTATTTAGGAAATATTATATTTATTATTTCATGATAATTATTAAAAGATAAAATAATACTTACCTTCTTTCTGGTGTGATATTTGAAAAAATGGAAACGTTACTCATGTGCACCTATGAACTACCATCTCTATGATTGTAACATCATTTATTTTTCATAAATACATTTCATGGTTGGTTAGAAAGGTATAATTACTGTAAAAAAATATTTTTATTTCCTGATTTTAATTAAGGGGACTATGGAAACCTGACCATTTTGACCATGTTCAATAGACCAAGGCTGTTTTGAAATTAAGGACCGAACATTCTCGTTGTACGTGACATGGAATTAAATCATTAATTAATTAAGTATGTAATTAAAATAAATGGTAAAATTATAAGGGGTTAAACCAATAAAATTTTATTTAAGATATTAAATACTTGATATGTGTTTATTATACAAGCGTTAAAGGATATATATAGCATGTTTGGACTTGAGGAAATCATTTTTTTCTCAATTTCCCTTCATTGAGACATATTTTAATGTTACACACATAATTTAATTTATATTGTATGTATACTTCCCTTTTACATGTTATATCATGAATCCATAGTAATTAAATCTATTTTAAGTTAAAATGTGAATTATTTCATCCAAGGGGATTTGACTTTAAAGTTTCTTAGTTGTATGAGGTTTCATAACTCAATTTTCATTCATTGGATTATAACTATTATTCAGTGCCCTTGTTATTCAATGAATATGTCTGAATTTATTTAAAAATTATTAAATTTTATATTTCCAATTATTTTTTTTGATTTAATTTTTTTAAAAATAATAACTCTATTGATTATCTCTCAATTTAATGATATGATCATTGTAAGGGTTATTCCTCTCAATTTATCTTTCCATAAGAAATATATTTGTCATATGCACCTATATTTGTTTACATAAAACACCTTTGACATTTTATTTCATGAATATTTTTATGTTTATGATAATTAATGTTTGAAGTAATTATTTCATGGGTATTACCCTATAAATGTAACCAAAGTGGAAAATGTTTTTTTTCTATAATCTCTTTTCTTTTCAAGATTTTTTATCTTCAAGGTTTGTTGGGGGGGAGAATTATATGCTATTATTTTTAGTAAAAATATATCCTTTATTACCCTATAGTAACAAATTAGTTTTATAATTTTAATTTCAATTTTCTTCCTTATTGTTTAAATAAAAAATAAGAATATTGCTTGTGACTGATATTGATCATATATCTTTATTTAGATTGAGAATCTTTATCTTCCATATCCATGTTTGCAAAAATGTTTTCAAAAATTTTATTTTCTAAAAATAAATTATTTAATAAATCCATTTTACATGATATTTAAATTTATTTTAAAAGGATTTAAATTAATATTTTTCAAAATTTTCTAAATGGGTCACTTTTGAATCCATTTAAAAAATGTTTAAAAAGAGTGTTTATTTATAAAATTCACAACATGAATGGATTTTCAAACCATCATGACCAATATTTTCCATGAAATGTTCATTATTTGTTTCCATGGTTATTTTAAAATAAAAGGATTTCTATAATAATTTATGAATTATTTATCTTTAAAAAAAAAATTTAATGTGAAACATGAGTTTTTCTCAAAAATATTTTTAATGACCTTTAAATGTTATTTTCATTCATCCACATCAACAACACATTATGTTGCTTATGATATATTGGGTATATTTTGTAATGATAAAATCCTCATTCTTTTTACGGATGGATTGTTATTTTTTCTATGAGATTATCAGGGAACCCATTTATTTTCGATGGGTTAATTATGTTATGAAATGAATAATGGTTGTTTTTCTGATTTTTAGGATGAAATTCACGATCTATGTAATTTAAAAATTTTATATTTCTTGTGAATTGTTAATTATGATGGTTGGTTATGCTAAAAAACAGGGACATGTGGTATCATTATAAACCACGGACGGGTGGTTACATTATTAACCAATGATTGGTGGTTCCTTGATGGCCCTCCAATGCCTTGAAAATAGAATTCAACCATGTGGTTATTCCTTTTGTAAGGGTTCTTATAAGGGTTCTATGATGATAATTTTTCTAGTTACCAACACATTTTCTTTTACGTTTCTATGGTTTATAAATTTCTTCATTAATTAAGATTGACATCACTTGGCTCATGATTATTGATTCTTATGACTCTTTACTTAGAAAAATATTTATGAAAATTTTTATATTTTATGGTCTAGGAATTTATGGGTATAAATTCTCTTATTTTATTCTCATGAACTCTAATTATGTCATCATACCCTTATTCCCATCTTATTCCCATTGAGGATATTCAATTTTTAATGCTTATATTTACCATTATGAGGGTTTGAGTTCAACATTCTTATGATTACTTTTCCACAGGTTTTGAAGAATGATGTTAAATGATTTGATCATAGAAAGGTTTTATAAGTAATTAATTTTATCAGAGATATTGATGACTTAATATGTAATGTGAATATATGGGTATAGTGGGGAAAAACTATCTTCAAGGAAATAGTATTGTTTAATTAAGAGTTTTTATTAATTATCTAAAACTCTAAACCATAAATTTCATTGTGTTTTTATGTGATCCAATATTTCCTTTTGATGTTGAATGTTTTGGATGGAAAATATTGGGTAACATTTATCAATTTCAAATCAAGAAATATAACATTTAAGTTTTTAGGACCAGATTTGGGAGTGTGATATCATGTCTATTATAGATAAATTTAGACTTTTTTTCAAAATCCAATAAGAACATATACAATATTATTCTTATTTTTAAATATTTCAAACTATTAAATTTATCATATTAATTTAATATATACTTGTTATAATATTTATATATTATCTCATCAAACATTATTAAAAAAATTTAAATTGGATTTTTTATAATTTATATAGATTGGAACTTTGAATATGATAAAGTTTATTTTTTAAAATCATTGTGATTTATTTCATAAGATGTTTATAAGGTATTATTTTTTAATTTAAATATTTTTTTAAGAGTACTCAAAGACAGAAAATTATTCAGAGATCTTAATTTTTTTTCTAATTTATGGGAATATCATTTGTGAAAATTTTATTATTATATTTTTTATAAAATCATGTAAATTGAAATAGTTATCGCTAGGGGTTCAGAACAGTTTTGTATTTTATACCTAGGATACTTCGTTGTTATTATAGGTTATATAGAGTTTATAAGGATCAATATAGTTCATTTATATTCTAATAATATAGTGTTAAAATAAATCAATTTGAAGACTCTCTATCAGATTTTCTTTTATATGTGTATTAAACATTCCATTAATTTTGACATATTACCATTGTATTAAAGTTTGATAATAAAATATTTTCAATATGTTACTTAGAGAATACAAACACATATATCTATATACATATGATTAACATGTGATTTCTTTATATTATTTCATCATTTTATTAATAGGATTTCCAAAGGCTTTGGATACTCGTAAATTTTTTTACCTAAGATTGTAATATAGTTGTCTTATCTTTTCTCTCAAAGAGGATGATAATTTATTTACTTTTCACTTAAAACATTAATTGATTCAAAATGAATATAATTAGATTTATTGAAAATAGATTTATGATATAATTCAAAATGGTGTTTTTTTGGAAAATTATAGTGGAAATAATGGGTTTTAAATAATGAAAACCAAATAAAAGAGTGAAAAGTGTTTTAAAAATGTAAAATTTATATATTGATTAATATAATAACTAGATTTAGTGTAGTGACCTTAAAAATGTTCAATCTATGTAAACCATCCCAAAATAATGCACAAATACACTAATATATATATAAATTATATTCATACCTTATGTATATATATATGTATATTAAAAATGAATATTATTTAACCTTATAAAATGAATACGAATTGAAAATGGATGGATTCTAATCATATGAAAAATGTGTATGAGGATTGAGTTAAAGTGTTTATTAGGTTTTCAATAGAGCATGTATAACACACTACTAAACTCCTTTGTTCATATTTAAATTATTGTTATTAAATATGAATTATTCTATAAGATTGGTAAGAACAATTAATTTTTCACATAATAGATCAGATACTTAAATGATGAACGAAACATAGTGAAAAAATGAATCTTCATACTAACTGTGATATCACTACAATTTATAGATCCTTTAATATGAATATCATGGTAAAAAACGATGGAGATCATATGGAATAAATGACAATGAATATTTAAGATGACAATTTTTAATTTACAAAAAAATTTGATAAATTATATAACTATAAAAAGAGACCATTTATTACCAGTTGTACTAAATATATTACATTGTTAGTTTTATTGAAGTTATAAAACTTGAAATATGGAAGTGGATGGAAAGAGAATAGTTTTATAGCACTAATTAGTCTACTATATGATACAATACCAAAATAATATTATCTTCCTTGTTGACCATATGTCACTAAGATAATTATTTTTTCAATGAGTTTGATCAATATAAAATTAATATTCTCCCAATAGACTTTATATTTTTTCACAATAACTATGAATCACTCATAAAATTGTATAATAAAGGAATGAATTAATACATGGAAGATGAATCACGTCCTTAAACTTTTTATGACACATACCTATAATTACATTGTTTATAAGACCATATAAATATTAAAAAACCACTAGAAAATTAACATGGTGCACATATACTGGAATTTAATATGAAAACCACATCACCCGTAGAACACTTCTCAGTAGAAGAAAATTTATCACGAGAAACGTGAATTTATCAATGAGCCGATAAACCTATATCTCCCAATATATATATATATATATAATTAACAATTTTTGTGTATAATGTAGTAGTCATAGTACATGGTCAATTATGTTGTTAAATTATAATTTTAAACATTCATTATGAATGGAGTGAAAATAAATTACGTAATATAGAGACTAAAACAACCTTATAATGATAATGATTTCTATTTGGATCTACTGATGGAAGGTATGAAATTGATGTGGGATATAACATTTAAATTTTATGTTTTTCATAGAATTGAAGAGTTCACATAGAGAAAAATATTGTATGGTAAGATAAATGGATTTCTTTATTATGGAAAATTATCTTGTTATAGAATTAATTGAATGATGGGGTGCCCCATTATTAAAGAGGGTACATACTCAGTTAGGGTAAGATATTAATTGAATCCTATGTTTTTAGAAAATAAAAAATTGTTACCTAAATGAAATAAATATTGATCTTGGATGACATTATTCAATGGAAATATAGAAAATGTCACATAACCATATCTACTAAAAGGTGATAAACTATTTTAGAAATTATACTATATTGACATTGAATCTAGGATTTTTTTTGAAAACCCATACAAAATCATATTGGAAAAAGAGATCAATATTCATGGAATTTTCATAATGTAATTTTGTGTACATCAGAACTTTTCTTGAATCCATGCTCATAGAAAAATTTATATGCGATATTGTCATTGGAATGTTACTAAATTTATTGGAGAAAAATACATGGAATTAAGGAGAGGTTGTACATGGTTTTCAAATGGATAAGGGAATATTTGGCACCAGTGAAGGGTTAAAGATGAACTTTTGTACCTCCAAAAACTTACACTCTATCTAGATACTATTTTTTTCATTTTCTACTTCCTTAATGGTGTTACAATTCCTGAGTTATATTTATAAAATATCGATAATATCATTTTAATGACTTCTTTGATGTTATAGGATACAAAATCACTCGATTTTCATGTTTTGATGAAATATATAATGCATGTAGCATTACATTGAATTATTACTAAAAATATATGACATATATTAACCAAAATTTTATTATTTTTTAAATCCATATTCATTAAATTTATTTACACAGAAAAGTTTCCAACCATCAATATTGAGACTATGGTTTGTTTTGGTGAATTGAAGATGTTATTCCCTCCATCATTATATAATATAATTTTACACTTAATAGTTTACTTATTTAGAGATATTGAACTATGTGGTCCTTTAAATTATAGATGGATGAACCCCATTGAATGATATATGAAGATTTTAGACAATTACGTCAAGAATCATATTCATTTATAATGTTTTATTGTTGAGTGATATATTGTATAAGAAGCTATTGAATTATGTACTAATTAACTATTAGATATTAATAACATTGGTCTCCCAAAATTTAGTCATCTTTGAAACCTTTTGTGGGACGGTTTTTCAGGAATAAATGTTACTATAATTACTATTATTGAGTGGATGAATTGTAACCTTTACATTTTATATAATAATATACTGGTTTCTCCTTACATTGAATCCTACAAAGTACTTATTATATATTTTAATCCATCAAGGTCCGAAGGATGGATATCAAATACAAATAATCAATAGTTAATATAATGGTTCTAGTGTCATATTTTTAAGTAGTTATCTACTATAAAAAATTCAGTTATCAAATGAATTTAATGGCTACCCAGGGGACCAAATATAAATAATATATCTTACACAAGTTTGGTAATTAAAGGTTATACATTCGTTATAGTGGAACATGTAGAGTAAAATACAATGAAAAATAATGGTATTATGCATGAGGTGAAAGAGATGCATATATATGGTTCCAAGGATATAAATTCAATTTATGCAAATATTTCATATTTTAGCATTATCAGATATATAATTGAGTTGGATTATAACAGATTTCATGTTCCTATTTTCCTTTTCAAATGGGTTGACAATAATAATGAATTTAATGTTGATGTATTGGGTTTCCTGAAGGTGATTGTTTTTATGTATGGGTATAAGGAAGACCTAATTATAATGGAATAATATGCAATGCAATTATTTTGAGTCTCATATCCAACAAGCCAGTATTGGAAAATTATTTTATTGATGTCTAAAACAACTACAAGGTCAGATGAAAATTCAATTGAGGATGACCCTTTCATTGGGAGATCACAATCATTTCATAGAAGTCCCAATGTAAAGTATATATTATATGTTATTGGGGACCATAATTAGGGGATTTTGATACTTGATAGAGGATCCAAATCCATTTAACCATTAATGAAGAAAAGAGAACTCAATGATCTGGTTAAAGTGATTTTTAATACACTATTCTTTTCCTCATAATATTTTATGTTCTGAACTACATTTTTGTCATATAAGTTAATTATTTGACTAACCATGTAGATAATGACTTCTCTATATGATAATGTTAGAAATCTTGAGAAATAACTCCTAATTTATGTTAAAACTATGGAATTATTAGTGCATAAACAACATGTTGATGAAAAAACCTAGAACGACATAACATTACCATGTAAACTAAAATTATTGAGGAAATAAGTAGTGGTATAATATTTGAGGTTTTATGTAATCGACACAACCAATATTTTAAACCTAATAATTCAATATTCATTAGTTACATTGGGGTCACAATGAGAATGAATGTTCTAATTGAGAAAGATAATTTTATTGATTCCATTCCTACATTGAAGTCAACCATTTTAGGAAGATATTAGTATAAATTTATGATGTAATTTCTCTATCTTAATAAAAAATTATACAATGAAATGTTTATTTAAATATCATTATAAATTTCAAAGTTTATTTATTTTAGATAATTTTTATAAGAAGTTTGTCAAAATGTTCACTGGAAAAACTCATAGTTCCTTCCAATAACTTCTTATAAATCATCATATCAAGGATAATAGAGGGAAAGTACACCCCAACCCACCAATTATGGATGGAGACATTATATACTCGGAATCATGGAACGAATTCACTAGTAATTGTTACGAGGAATCATTTCATGTGAATTATAGTCGATAATTTTTTTAAATTATTTATTTAATCAACCATGATTCAAAATTGTTAAATTTTGAAATAAAAAAGGAGTACTAAAAATAATCAATGTATAGAAAAACCAATGTACTCCTACTATAATGTAAATATGGGGTATACATCACTTGAATGGAAAATTGTATGTATTTTATATACACAGTAAATGTCTTATGTGATATGAAACGACATTTTCTTATTTTTTATATAAATATTGATGAATCAGAATCCAAAGCCCCCTTTACCCCACATCATGTTATATGGATGGGGGATCACGTAAATAAAGAGGGAAGGAATGAAGATTAAAACACATAGTAATTATGAGAATCACGTGTAAGGATGAAATAATAGTATTTTTTCATTAAAACAACACTATATAAAAATATCTACTTATGTTTTTATTTTTTATACTATTTAGACACACTAATAGAAATTTAATGTACGTGAAGAACAACTAATTTTAACAGATTTGAGGTAGTCATAATAGTATAGAAATGAAAGATGCCCCATTTTTTGAGTGTTACATCAGATATATTTCAAAAAAACAAAACTATAAGAAGATACATATGAGATGAAGAAAGGAATTCCGACATAGATTGATGATTTTAAAGATGTTATTTTATTATCTATTTTGGAAGACCTATATGAATGAGGGGAAAAAAATTAACCAATAGTAGAAAAATGATCTGTACATGAAGAGACACATGAACTCACTAGATTTGAGTCTAGACATTACCCTCAACACACTACCTTACCCAAGGTAATAAATGTTTTCATAAATCTTTATACTAAATTTTAATCAAAATGTTTTTGATAACATTACATTACGAAGAAAGGTGTAATTTTATGCGATTTAAATGTATAAACACACACACATTTCCTTGTTTCATGTGGTATGGTATATAATATCCATGGAGACATGATTCACAATAAAAAATGGCCAAAATATCATGTGAGAGTGGGTATTGAAGTAGCTCTAGAGCTGAGCACTAAGGTACCTATTTCCACATGATTTTTTGGTTGTTACCATAGTTGATAATACTATTGGATATTTAACTTCATTATCATTTAAACATATAAAAATACATGAGGTATGTCTTTAATAATTTTTATTCAAATTAAAAAACAAAAATAGTTTATGATAAATAGATTTAGATGAATAATTGCATTAAAATAGAAAAAAGGGGAACTAGAAGGTAACATCAAGAAAATCTAGTGGATCAACCATGAAATGAAAAGGATCTTCTGATAATACTTTCACCCCACTAGTTCCACTAACACATATAAGAATATTACAAGATCATTATGATACAATATTCAATGAAAAGTTCATCATCAGAAGTGAATTATCATTACTGAGTGCATGATCACAGTACATGGGTACCTCATCCTTATTAATGAAGTCATTTCTTCATGATATCTATGAAAATTAACAATATATTTATTAGATAAAAATCGTAAGTAAATTAACTAAACAAATGTAGATAATATGACGATTAAATTGATGTATTTAGTTCCCTAGAACAATATTATGTGTATTTATGATAACTTTTATTCATAGTTTTTGAATATTAATAAACTACTTATCACATCATGATTTTTCTTCTTCATAACATTAAAGTGATAATGTCCTAAGAGTAGTTTTCCCACTAAATAGTCATAGTAGTTCCCCCACTATGATGAGAACCTGAAAGTGTTATGAAACTAATATGAAATATAGGTTCTATAGACTGATGATATCATTTGAGGGAAAAAACGATACTGGCTATCTGGGGTGGATATTAATAGGACTTTGAGGCACCTTCTATTGGTGTACACCCTTGTTAATATTCAGTAGGATATAATGAGAATGAGATTCGCCAATAGGAAATCGATATTTATATGAGTTATTAGATGTTCCTATCTTTAGACATGTTTATTTATCCTTATAAATTAATATTATTATTAATGATTATTATGAGTTATGTACATTGATGTATTTATGAAAACTATGGAGACAAATGTTTTTAGTGAGGTATGATACAATGGGTGCATCAGGAGTAATATTTCATTAGTTAATAACATGAGAAAGGATTTTAACGTTCTTTTTTTAATGGAATATGATATATCAATCCATTTTATGGAAATGATATAACCTAAATAAATCAATGGCCATAGTGTTATGTAGGAAAGTTCAATTTATAAGAAGTCAAAAAATGATACAACGAGCACAAATGTTGATGGCACTCGCTTTTAACCTCCTTTACTAGATATATTATAATAAAGAGATTATATTACCCAATTAGTGCCCATATGAGGTATCATTTCATTACGGAATTAACTTATTTCTCTAAGAGTGCCTTGGTATGTTTCTAGACACTAACCTTGTACATCAGGCTACTTCACCTAATGCGACTGATAAAGAGACCTAGAGGTTGACACAATAAGTTTATCTATAATCTTAGTTAAATAATATATTATCAATTATTACATAACTAGTTGAATAAATATATTTCAATACATGGTTTACAAATTATTCATGTATGCTTTATCACATATAAATATTTATTTTCTATTTATTAAATATAATATACCTTTATTTATTGGAGAAAAATTATGTGATATTGATTACAATAAATAAATAGTCATTATTCAAGGACCGATAAATATTATGGAGGAATGGAAGACTATATTATATCTTTGCTAATAAATAATAAATATTGAATATTATTTTAGTAAATAATATTTAATTTAATTTTCAAGTTAAGCGCATGTCGAGAAATAAAAAAAAATTATATTATTATTCGACATGGCTTTCTGCCAGGGATTAGATAAATAACAAGGAGAACATGCGAAATTGTTTACTTCTAACCATAGAATTATATAAACAGAATTATATTATTTTCTTAATAATCTAATTAATTTTTGTGTTTGTTGTTGAAAATGATTTTGCAGAATCCTCTCAAGCCCTAGAGAGTTATCTTCTTAAAGAAATCTCCCAAGAAGGGAGAGAAATATTACTCCTCAAGACCAGGGAGAATGATTTAGAATCAATTCTCATCGAAATCAAAGGCAGATGACACAAGAACCTATAGATTCCTTCAACAAAATATTGAGATTCATGGAACATGTGTGGATTTCTACTAGAGGGAATTTTCACTTGTTTGCTTCAATGAAATGATGGTGCATCATAGAATTGTTACCAGATCCACCAATGAGGAAATAATTCCAAGAAATTTAATTCTATATTTAATTAAATTAATTATAAATAAAATTTGATGATCCTACATAACGTTCAAGCATGATTTCTCATGTCTAATTTATTTACCTAATTATGTTGATCATGGCATTTAACATTGTCTGAAATATCAAATTAATAAACGATCATGGAAAAAGAAATGTTGGGAACCGACCATTCACAAGCTTCTACTATGGCTAGATCCTTCATGTGGTATCAGATTAGTCACATAATTATATATAATTATTTAAATATCGATTATTTATTTAATCATTTTTAATTTTGTTTTCAATTGAGGTTTAATCGTTCATTTAAATATCAGTAATTTCTCTAATCAATACGATTAATTTTTTAAATGATATAAAATCAAAGATCTCATCCATAAGTGCCAAGTATTCTGGCCTAATAACATAGTAGTACACAACATATAACTGGATTTACACAATATCTAGATATGTTTAATGGATCTGGAATTAATTTGGAAATTAATTCACTTCTATTCCTTAATGACATGTACTTTGATGTAATAAATAAACCATGTGTTGACTGTGCCAGACTCATACACAGTTATCTGAAGTATACACAATGTTTACCATGTACATATCATGTAGTCCCTTTGAGTCATGGATGGGCCATGTATTTCATACCTGGAATACATGACTAGTGACACTGTAATTCAGTGATCACACACCATGTATCCCACTGTACACTCCATGTACTCCATTTTTATAAAGCATTATTTACACACTGAGTCCCTAGGTGTGTGCCATAGATAGATGGTAAGAGATGTATATGACTTGTATCTTGACTATACACACTATTTACTTTTACAAATTTAAGAAAATTTGAAATTTATTTATTATACTATGTATACATTGATCATGTTCTTGAGTGTGGTCATTAATTTGATAGGACACCCCAAGTGATTGTTTTTAATATATATATATATATATATATATATGTTTAATTAATATCTATGAAATGTGTATATCTTCATGTCCTATATGTGTCATGTTACATTTGATACTCTTTTCATTGAAGCATAACATGTGACTGAAAAATCATTTAAGTCAAGCAATCATTAAGTTGATAAATCACATCATGAATGTACATGATAAGTCGTGTATTCCATATTTCAAAATAGTAAAAAATATAGAGTATAATCAATGTTGGGAAGATTTTAATGGGTAATAACCATATTTCCTCCAAGGTACATTTATGTACATAGTTAATTTTAAATATGTTTTTTAAATTTATGATGGATGAGAATCTAAAGGAAATTCAAATGAAAATTAAGATTAAAAAATTGATTAATTAAATAATATAACTAATTGATTCAAGCACAATTTATTTTAAATAATAATGATCAAGAATTTAATTCTAGTTTTATTAATTATCTAATTCAATCCATGCACGTGGAAGATCTTGATAATAGACTATACTATTGCATGTGATTAGTTTCTTTTAAATTTTTATTAAATTAAATTGTAGGCCTACATTCCTTTTCTCCACTTATTAATGAAGGGAATAAGTGCCCATGGTTTCTTTTATGTAAACACCTCTTTTCCCCTCACCTGTATGTTAGTAAAAGAATATGTAATGGTTGGAGATTCCATTCTAGTGGATGTGGTTAATGTTTGGATCCAAGGAGAAACCAATCCAAGAGAAATACATAGTTGGATAGGTGTAATGCTGTAACATGGAATTAAATTGTTTTAGAGTGTTTTTACTCTAGTTCAATGGTCTGTGCATAAACTTATATATAAAAGAACTAGTAAAGATCATGATCATTCCACTTTATTATTTAATTTTTTTCAAGTTTCATGGTTATTTCATTATGAATTTTTTTTCATGGCCACATATTTAATGAATTTACGAGCATCAAATACAGAACAAAAATAAATTTACTTATATGTAAATATTATCTAATGACCTAGTTAGTGACTTATGTAAATCCAATTAATTTTAACAAATAATTTTTTATAGACAATAATTATAACTTTACGCATAAAAGGATAAAATTCATCAATTATATATATTATGTCTCTATAACCTTATAATACCTTAGTTTAAAATCACACCATAATTCAAAGTGAATAACCAGCCAATGTTGGGGTGCTTTAAATTACTGGGGAATTATAAATTGATGTTTCAGGTTAAATTAACATAGTTTACATAAAGGGTTTGGTTCCAAATCAAGACACAGTGTAACTGAGAGGCAAAGGTTGAGGAAATCCAATTTATGCATTTTAGGATTGGGGAGACCACTCAGAAAATCAAGGAACTATGAGTTTATGAAGTTGGCCTTTTGAATGCCTACCTAAAACCATTCAAGTTGATTGACCAAAAAATTTTCGGTAATGAGAATGGTAATATGGATCCTTTCTACTAGAATGTCCAAAAAATATGATATTTTGAAGAAAATAATTAGAAATATTTTGTTTTGTTAAAATAATGGGAGATTAATAAATATAATATTTATCTATTTATCTAAATATTTTTAGATAAAATAATAAAATTATTCTTATCTTATTTTTAGAAACATAAAAAAATGGAATCCATCATATAATCTATATCCATACTTGAGAAGTACAACATTGTCACCAGAACAAATTTTCAAGTATGGGAAAGGTTCCTACTTGTGATCCTTCATCATGAATGGAAATTATATATGATGGAAGAACCTTTTCCTAAAGAACATGGAAATAAGTATTATGATGAAAAGTTAATAATCTATGAGAAACATTTGAATGATTCAACATATATTCAATGTTCCATGTTATCATCCATTTCTAATGAGCTATTAATGAAATAAGAGGACATGGTTGTGTATATCATGATGTATCACCTTTGGGATATCTATTTAGTGATGGTGAGATGAGAGAGGTTTTAGATATCTAATATTTTTTTACAATTAACCTTGGAGAGTCTACAAGAGTTAGGCCTCATGTATTCAAGCTCATGGGCTATATTGAATAATTAAAATTATTAGGGATTAAATTCCCAACTGAGTTGCAAACAGATCTCATACATTCATCACGTCCAAATACCTTCTCTATATTAATTGTTAATTACAATATGAGTAATAATTAGAAGATTATTTTGGAACAACATAATTTTATTCACAAACTAGATAAGGACATGGGGAAAGATAAACCTACTATACTTATGGTGATCAAGAAAGGGAAGAACAAGGAAATGGTTACCAAGACCTTGAAACAGTCTAAAGATCCCCAACACCACCCTTCCAAGAAGAGAAAGATCCAAAGGCTGGTCAAGGAAAAAGAGGTAGTATTTTTTTCATATAGAAATCCATGACACTAAATGAGGTACTTCACCCAGATGTAAGGGGAATCTAAAGGATAATTTGTTATAGAGTGTAATATTTCAATATCTACACATTGGATATTAGATATAGCTGGTGGTGATCACATCTGTATCCAAATGAAAGAACCATGTAAAATCTAAAAGATCACTATAGTATAGGTGGATCTGGGAGCTGCTAATGGTGCAAGGAGGACTACTCTAGCCATTGGTGACTACCACCATTCCTTACCAATATGAATTATTTTCATTTTCGAATAATTCTATTATGTGCCAATGGTTATAAAGAATATAATTTCTGTGTCATACCTAGATTGAAATGGTTTTATTTTCATGTTTGGAAATAAAAGTTGTGTCTTTTAAAAGGAAACCATATGTTATGGTAAGGAATATTTAAATAATGGTGTTTATGTTTTAAATTATGAATAAAAATTATTGGAGATAGATAATGAATCATGATCACACAATTCATATGATACCCACCATTTGAATCACCCTCTTTTTCATGTAAATGAGAAGAATTTGACAAAGCTCTATGACGATGGATATTTAGAATCTTCTGAGCTAAAACCAATTGAAAGATTTCATGATAGTTTATAACAAAAAATAACCAAACCACCATTTGGGTGATAGGGTGATTGGGCCATAGGGATTCTAGATTGGTACACAATGATGTGTGTGGACCATTTCTAGTAGAATCTAGAGGTGGATATTCTTACTTCACAATATTTACTGATGACTTCAAAAAATATGGTTATGTCTGCTTGATGATGTATAAGTCCATGTCATTTGATAAATTCAAGGAATTTAAGAATGAAATTGGGAATAAATATGGTAAAAAGATAAAGAAGATTCAGTTGTATTGAGGTTGTGAATATCTTAACCAATAGTTTATCATCATTCTATGGGAGTTTGGGATTATATTTCAACTCACTCCACCTTACACGCCATTATGGAATTATGTTGTTAAAAGGAGTAACCATACCTTTTTGGAAAGGGTATGGTTAATAATGATTCATTCATATCATCCAGTACCCTTTTGAGGATATGTATTATATGCTGTGAGAAACACATTAAACCGAGTACCAACTAATGAGGAAAATATAATTACATTCATGTTATAGAGTGGAAAGAAACCTATTTTTTGAATTCATGTGTTTGGGGTTTCTAGGAATTTTATAAGGCCTTATCATGAAAAAAACTAGCACCTTGGGGAACAAAGTGTATCAATATAGGTTATCCCAATGAAATTAAGGGATACTACTTGCATAACCCCTTAGACAAGATAGTAACTATCATTTGGCTAGATATTTATCTTGAGAGGGGCCACATCCTTAAAAAGGTTAGTGGGGGCACAGTTGACATTGATGAATTTGATGCTCAATATACACAATAGTTGGTATTGTAATTGATTCCATAGGTCCCTATGAAAGAAGTAGTTCCTGAAACAAAATTACTGTATAGAATCACAAGAGAGGTCAGAGATCCAGAAACAAATGGTTTTCTAGTCCTCGAAGATGGGGACTCATTATTGGTTGACAATGACAAACATATATCCTATACAGAGGTAGTAGAGATATAAAATGATGCAAGATGGAGATAATAAATGAATTATGGAATGGATTTTATTTATTATAACCATGTTGTGGTTCGGGTCAATGCGTTAGTTGATGTAAGTCCTATTTGATGCAAATGGGTAATCATGGGGAAATTGGACATGGGAGGTAAATTAAATAGCTATAAAGAAAGGATTATGGATAAAGTGGTCAAATAAAATTGTGTAATTTACTAAGACGAAACCTTATCACTAGTTTCAATGTTTAAATCCATCAGAATTGTATTTTCTATAGGTTCTTACCATGACTATGAGATTTGGAATATGGATTTCAAAATTGCTTCCTTTAATAGGAACCATTAGGAAGATGTCTATATGACTCAACTAGAATGGTTTGTGACTCAAGGTGATTCCAACAGGATTTACCAGATGCAGATATCCATTTATGGATTAATTATACTATCCAGGTCATAGAGCATTCGATTCGATGAATCTATAAAAGAATTTGGTTTCATTATGAATAAGAGTGGGCCATGTGTTTACAAGAGGTTTAGTGGAAAAACATTAGTTATCCTAGTAGTATATTTTGATTTAATATTACTTATTGGAAATGACATACCAATCTTAGAGTCCGCTAAGGAATGATTATACAAGTGTATCACCATGAAGGAAATAGCTAAATAATCCTACATTTTACTGATAAATATAATTCATGATATATACAAGAGGTTGTTTGGACAAGGTCAAAGTAAATATATTTACCTGACACTAAAGAAATTTAGTTAGAAAAAATTCCAAGAGTGGATTGGTTCTAGTGTATCATTGTTTACATATTTTATGAAAATGATTCCTTAGACACAACATGAGACAGAATAAATGAGTATTGTCTCATAAGATTCTGTGATAGGATCAATCATGTATACCATGTTATATTCAAGAATTGATATTACCTACGTATTGAGAATGATAGGATGATATCTAGTAGATTTAAGATAATAGCTTTGGTCTACTATTAATGATATCCTAAAGTATCTAAGAATAACTAAGGATATGGTCCCAGTGTTTAGAGGAGATGAGGAGCTGGTCATCATGGGATATATTTATGCTTGTCTTTAGATTGATCAAAATGATCTTAAGTCTCAATTAGGATATGTTTTCTGTCTCAATGGAGGGTCTGTGATCTTGAAGAGTTAAAAGAAACCAGTTTTCCCTAATTCTATAGCTAATCCAGAGTATATAACAACCTATGGTGTATCCATGGAAGCTGTTTGGATGCATAACATTATCTAGGATCCGGATGTGGTACCTAAAATTAAATACCATATCACACTATATTGTCATAATACTATAGCGGTGGATTTTGTAAAAGTTCCATGGTCACACCAATAGAAAAATAATATACTCTGGAAGTATCACCTCTTGAGGGATTTTTATATGAGGGGGGAAGTTATAGTAAGAAGATTACCCTTTAAATTGAATTCGATGGACCCCTTGACTAAAGGCCTATCTTATCCGAAGCATAATTATCAAGCGAGAGCTAGTAGACTCAAGGTTGTTAGCAGTTATCTATTTTAAAAATGGGAGGATGTTGGAGTTGGTTCAATAAAAAAACTTTTGTATTATTTATTATAAATTTTCTTGATAGTTTTTGAATATTAATAAACTAATTATGACATCATGATTTTTCTTCATCTTAAAATTGTATATGATAATTTCCTAAGAGTAGTTGTCGCACTAAAAGGTCACAGTAGTACAATACAACAATGAGAACCCCAATGTGCTACTACACAATTATTAAATATATGTTTTATATCCAGACAATATAATTTGAAGGAAATAAATGATACATGATATTAGGGGTGGAGACTTTTAGGAATTTGAGGAACCTTCTCATGGTGTACGCCCTTGGTAATATTCAGTAGGATATTATGAGAATGAGACCCGCCAGTAGGAAATCATTATTTATATGTGTCCTTTGATGTTCCTATATGTGGACGTGTATATTGATCCTTAGACTTTAATATTACTATTAATGAGTAATATTAGCCACGTACGTTGATGTATTGATGAAAAATGTGATGATAGATGTTCATGGTGAGGTGGTATACATTGGGTGTGTCATGAGTAATATTGCATTAGTAAATAATGCGAGAAATAATTTTTCCCTTCTTTTTATTAACCAAAGTTGATATCTCACGCCCTTTTATGAAAATGATTTGGCTAAAAAAAATCGATAGACACAGTTTTTGGTAGGAAAGTTCAATTTTTATGAAGTCAATGAATGAGACATCGAGCACATAGGTTGATGAAACAAACTTAAAATCTTATAAATTAGAGATATCTTGATAAACGTATTATATTACAAAGTTAGAATCCAAATGAGGTATCATTTCATTATATAATTAAATTCTTTATCTATGGGTGACTTGGCATATTTTTAGACGTTTTCATTGGACTTTAGGTATCATCGCCTAATGGCACTGAGATATAGGTACAGAGGGTCAAAAAATAAGTGTATCCTGAATATTATTTAAATAATAAATTATTATTTATATTTAATAGGTTGAATAAATATTATTCCTGAATTTGGATGTATAATTATTCATGTATGATTTATCACATATAAATGTTTATTTTCTATTTATAAAATATAATATTTATTTATTTATCAGTGTTTAATGTAGTGATATTTATTTAAAAAATTAATATTCATTATTAAATGATCAATAAATTTTTATTGGGGAATGGAGGAATGAGTTATAGGTCCATTAAGAAATAATAAATATTTAATAATGTTTTATTGAAACAAATTTAATTTAATTTTCATGTTATACACATGTCTAGAAATATAATAATAATATTATTGGACATTGGTTTCCACAAGGGATTAGAAAATTAATAAGGGGATCTTGTGGAATTATTTATTTCTAACCCAAAAAATATATAAACCAAATTATATTTTTTAATTAATAATCCAATTCATTTTGTTTATGTTGTGCACAATGATTTTGGAGAATCCTCTCAATCCCTATAGTTCTCCCTTCTCTAAGAATTCTCCCAATAATGGAGAGAAATATTCCTCCACCATATCAAGGAGAATTATTTGGAAGAGATTATCATAGAGATCAAAGGTGTAAAATTAATGAACATAGATATTCCTTCATCTATGTTTGGTGATTCATTGAACACATGTGAATCAATTCTAGAGAGAATGCATACTTTATTTCAACAACACAACAATGGTGCCTCACCGATCTATTACTAGATCCATCAAACAATGAAATAATTTAAAAAATGGTATGTCTTTATATAATTAAATAAATTATTAATAATATGTGATGATCCTCCCAATGGTTCTAGAATTACTACCCTCTTCTATATTCATTTATTTAATTCTATTGATCATTGTATTTAATGTTGTCTAAAATCTCTTATTAATCATCAAACATGGAAAACAAATTTAGTCACTGACCCATCCTAAGCTTCCACTGCACCTATAACCTTCAAAAAATAACTAAATATGTATAAGGAAATAACATCTTCATGATATATGATGAAAATAATATACTATGTATTCTATACATTCATTTCAGAAAAAAAATATTTTCTATCATGAATACAAATAATTTTGACACTCTTGATAGCACTTTAATGATAATAATAAAAAATGGATTGGTAATTAATTTAAATGAAATTATAATTATCATCAGAAATACCACTTTTGGAATGCTAGTTTGTTGATGGAATATGATATCTTCCACATATTTTCAAATATAATTTCCATAATATTTTTCATTGGCCAATTCTATGAATTGAAAAAACATTGAGAAAAATAAGCAATTTATTTTGTTATATGCTTTTTATAATGAAATTTTATTATATATACCATAATACTTATCCATTTTATATAGTCGATAGTCTTTTTGTAATCAAGGAAAATACCCATTCCATGATTTTTATGAAATTTAAACAACACCCTTTCATAATATAATTTTAACTAAAAGATAAAATAAAATGTATAAATCGATGTTTATTTGTAAATGTTTTCTTATACTACTTTAAAAAGTGATAAAATTCACCATGAGTGGTAAGTTTTTCAGGTATACAAGCATTTAATTCATAAAATAAATATTTAGATTATCCAAATTGACTTTAGTTGCGGTGGTAGCCAAGTGGTTAACACACCCCGTAAGCCTGATTGAAACCCAGGATCAAATACCAGTGGATGCATATTTTCAGGATGCTGTAGCAGTACTGTAATTGGTACTATAGTTGTTACTGTAGTGACACAATAAAATTCAGAACTATTATTCTTTTTGGGCCTTCGGGCCACCGATTTGGGCCTATGGACCATAGGGTCTTCGGTCCACCCATGGCCTTCAGACCGCATGACCATCGGGCCATAAAAGACCATGGGGAGGCCTTGATTCCACATAGAGCAAGACATAGATGTGGATTCAGAGAAAATTAGCAGCCACTAGAGTAGAGCTAACTGGATTGGAAGAATGAGAGGGTATGGAAATCACCATCAGGGCTAGGCACCATATAGCTTTTCACTGAGAAATGCTATCTAGTCGGAAATGTGAGGGGGGAGGTAGGTGCCTTCATTTATGTAGATATTGGGGAGGGTTTGTTCTAGTGTGTTGGGCCTTCAGGTCATGCATTGGGCATTATGCCTCTGGTCCCTCGGGTCATGTACTGGGCCGTTTTCCAATGGGCCTATGGGTTATATAAGGGTTCCCCCTCAAACCAATTAAAAAGGTCGATTATCAAAAACAAATAAAAGGAAGGCCTTTGGGCCATTCAAAGCTAATAAAATGAGACTCTTAAAAATTTAGGCATGAGTATTTCATTTACAATCTCAAGTCCAATATAATCTTTAATGGACAATATGTATATCTACTATTCCAAATCAATTGTGGTCATATCACCACTTTCTATAAATTTATCCACAATAAAATTTAATTTTAGTAAATTTGGAAGTTGAATGAGCAGGGTAAATGTGTTTTTTGAATATATTTTCAATTAGTTGGTTGATCATTTAGATCATATTATTTTTATAGACATTTTACCCCTATTACTTTTTCCATATATAATAACATTCACCATTTTGGGCTTTTTCCATTAATTTTTAATGTTTTTTCAAAAAAAATAATTTTTAAATGAATAAAACTTTTCCAACATGTATTTTTACAAGATCTAATCGCTAAAATATGAAATTTCCTATAGCTTTCTCAAACATATAAATAGTTTCATAATCATGTGGAATATATTTCTCAGTACTTGGGTCTTGAGCTATATGAATCCCCACTCTCACATGAGTTATTGGAATTTGTTTGCTGCGTATAATATCTACTTAGATATTGTACGTGGTACCCCTCTCAACAATGTGATGGGTTGGTGTTGAAAGATATAAATCAAAATCATTTTCCCCTATTAAATATCTATATTAGAAAATTATCAGTGTTTCTATGGTTCATATTTCATACAAACAACATTGAAAATAATTATTAAATATTCTAATACATCCCTTATAGGGGAATGGATCACCTCAAAGATGGTGGGGGGGTCACATATTTGTTGTTGTTTTGGTGTTTCTTATCGTTGATTCCTTCCCATAACATTTTCTAACAACTAAGACTACAAATTTTGTTTTGATTCTAGAGAAATTTAATCATGTCTTCATCTCTTCCATTTTTTATCTTCATCCCTCTTTTCATTTCTTTTCTCAAAATATTTTTTTGGGTGACACCCTAAAACTAGAACCTCTGATGAAACCTTACTATTATAGAAGTTTCAATGCCACTGATAGTAGTTATTCATTGGTTATAGTTGATAATGATTCTTGTGTCTAATTTGGATAAAAATAAATATGAAAATAAGTAATAATTGTAATATAATTCCTCTTAAACATAATAAAATTATTATATAATACATAGAAATGATTTCTAAAAGTTTTTGTGTTTTGATCTATTAGTATCCCGTATTTATTTACACACTCCTCATTCAACATCACATGAAGTTGGATGGATGTGGATTTTGATTTTGATTCATAAATATACATTTAAAAAATATTTAATTATTTTATTAGTTCATTTTACATAATTTATTATTATAAATTTAAAATAGATACATTTTTTTGAAGTTTCACAAACTCGATCCTTGATTTATAGTAGGTATATGTCATTTTTTCTACAAGTTTCCTATTTTTCTCACTTAGTTTTAGTTTTATAAATTGAAAAATATTAATCAATGTGATTAAAAAACATATTTTCAAGAAATTAATTACTATTCACAATGTACCTAAAATGATATTTCATCACAATGACCAATAATCACATCCCACGCTTGTTGGTTTATTAGGTGTGCATACATCTTTGATGGTGTGGGTTTATTTTCCATTCATAAAATTTGAGATAATAATCCCTAAAAATTTTCTGAAATCCTTTATGAGACATTTCAACAAGCATTAATACAAATTTCATTCAAGATTAATCTATTATAAATTCAGTAATAATGGTTGGAAAATCATAGTTTAATTATTTTTTTAGTAAAATAAAGAAAGTATATCAAATGGTTTTCTTAATATCTTCCCAAATTAGAATATACGGATAATAATTTTTTCCATGAATCTAAATTAATTAGAATTCACATTTGAGTGGTGAGACCAATGTAAATATTGAACATGACCTTTTTAGGTTAATATCCTAGATGCCGACATTCCATCTATCCTCAAATTAGATGCCTTTATTTCTGTCCTTAAAATCTTTTGTAGACACCATCATGCAACCAAACTCCTGATTTCTCTAGGACACACGTTTTTCATAGAATACCATTTCTTCATATTCAACATCATAAATATGTTGTTCCTATAGATTGGTAGCATAAACATGTTCAAAATGATGTTTTTCCACCACATTGGGAGAATCCGAATTTTTGGAAACCTGTTGTTCTTTAGGATTAAGAGAATTATCATGTTTAGAATTCATTATTTACAAGAAGTGGTTGAAAATTTAAGTTAGATTACATAAATGTTGTCATGAATAGATAATAATATGAGGTAACAAATTGTATATTACAAAAAATATAACCAAATTATTGGAATCCATTTTTTAAAAAAATGTTAAAGGGATATGACCCCTCTATCGAGTATTCAAATTCCCTCATTGTGGTATCCTCTGGCATACAATACATCTGCTATAATGAGATTATTGTGTAATGATTATGACATTCCAATGAAAGAGTCATCCAGAGTAAAATTGACATGTGACCCTTTAGTGGTTCTGGTCAATAAATAAACAATTGACCACTTATTGTTTGTAGTATTTGGAACAAAATACACTTGCACTACTTGTGATATAATTATAAAAAATAGAATTATCCATGGGGGTCGATGGAATTATTTTTACCATCACTTTTTCATCTATATGAATTTCATTTTAAATAAATAATAATATATTTAGACAAAATTTCAATATTGATTTCTGTTTTTGTAAAAAAAGAGGTTCTATGCGGCAATAACCTTTTTAGGAAAATACCAGTTTTCCATATATGAGTTATGTCAGCACACTACTACAAATCCAATGATAAACAACTCTACCATTTATCATCACTAGCAAAAAGCACTAATATTGGATATATTTATGAGTGATAAAAAACACTAATTAATGGTACATTATTTCAGTGATTTTTATCGTTGATATAGACACCCCTTTATCAGTTCTTTTTAGTGATGATATAGGGCGTTCTTTATTAGTGATTTTTTTTGAGAAAAAGTGTACTTCATAAAAAACTATATCATTATAATTCATATATTAATTTACAAATATATTTATACTGGTAAAAATATAATATAATACATCAAATATGTTTAATATATGACTAAATATGTATTTACACGATATAAAATACATTTAATTAAAAATGGCATATAAAATGAAATTTATATATTATTAATAATTTTATTTCTTATAGAATTATATAATGATATATATATATAATTAATTTGCATAAATATTATTTATATAATCCTAATGTATTATAAATTATATTTCTATGTCATGTATTTTTGGAAAATGGTTCATAATTTAATTAAAAATTAATATTAATTAAAAAAATGATAAATTTTTATCAAAAGTCATTTAATAATTTTTTTTATCAATGCCATTTTTTCACTTTGACATATATATATTATATAATAATAATTTAATTATTAATTAAAAAAATTGATTAAATATGTTACACAAAATATTTCAAACAATAATTTCACATGTACATATATAAAATAAATTTAATTTTATACAGAAACACATATAAAAATAATAAATTTATAATATTAACCTTTTTACATTTTATAAATTAATATTTAACACTTAATATATTATTTTTTAATAATTAAATTTTATTCTTAATTTATATTTATATTTAATATATAAAAATCATTTATTTTTAATATATATATGTAATTTAATCATTTTAAATTTGCAATTTTATTCATTTTTCCAATTTATTTATATTTATTGATTAAAATTTAATATGTTTTTAGTTAATTTAAAATTTACATAATTAATATATGTATTGATCTTCATTTAAACATATATTAATTTTTATTTTTTTTATGAATTTTTATAATTAATAATAATAAGAATTTTTTTAATTTTATTGAATTTATTAATTTTTTAATTAAATTAACTCATTTTAAAATTAATTAATTTAATTTAATTTAGTCATTATTAATCCTATTTTTTATTCATTTAAAACATTTATTCATGAAATAATTTTGTAATTTATTCATTTTTATGTATTTTATACATAATTATTCATTAATATATTTAATTTTTTTATTATACAAATATCTATATAAATATATAAATATATATAAAATTCCCAGAAAAATGATTTATATAATACAGAATATGTATTTACATTAAAAAAGTCATATATGTAATGAAAAATGTTTTATAATTAAAAATAAATATTAATTAGAAATGTTGACTAATTAGTACCAGGTAATGGACATTTAATATATTTTTGTTTATTATTTCTATTTTACACCTCTTAAAATTATGTTATATTAATTTGACACACACATATACTTATGTAATGCAATTCTATATTGAAATTCCCATACAAAATATTTTTTTGTACTTAATTAAATTTTTAATAATCAATTTACAAATTTATTTATCAACATAATATATTTCATATATATTATGTTTTAAATAGACAATCATTATTCATTTTTATATTTTTATTCAATATAAATTATTTATTACTTTTCATCTTTTTTCAACTTTATTCACTTTTAATATTATTTATTCAATAATAATATTAGTTTTTTTTTTATATTTTTGTAATTTATAAATTATCAATTTTTCATTGTTCAATAATTTTTGTAATATTATCCAAATTTTAATATTTATTTTCATATTTTATTAATTAAAATTTAATGTTATTAATATGGTTTTATTTTATATAATTATTATGTATTCATTTTCATTTTAACATAGATTCATTTTTTATTTTTTAATAATATTTATAATTAATTACACTAATTAATTTTTTTTAAAAAATCTATACAATATATTGATAATTTAATTATTAAATTTCCTTCATTTTTAACATTATTTTATTTAACATTATTTTGTTTTATTTATTCACTAATAATGTTAACTATTTTTAACTTTTTTTTAATTTATTCATTATTAATATTTGTTCATTTAATATTTTTTAAATTTTTTCATTTTTAACATTATTATACATACTTATTTTTTTATATTTAATTATTTTAACATAGCTGTAATGTGCATATAAAATAATAATTCCTCTTCATTTTATTATATATAAAATTTTAATTTTTTTAATAATCTATATAATTAATAAAACCTATGCTAATTTTTTAAATTTTTTATGTCTATTAATTTTTAATTATTAAATTTCTCTCCTCTATCACATTAATAATTTTATGATTATTTATTCATTAATAATGTAATTAATTTTCACTTTTTTATAATTTATTTATTTTTAATATATATTTGTTTAATATTTTTTAATTTAATTTATATATTTTTTACAAGAACTGTAATGACCCATACTTTACATACATTGTTAATACTTCAAAATTGAAGCACACTTATTACAACATATGACAAAAACCACAAAGGACCGTATAGGTATAGTGTCTTTAGAAACTGGGAAACATAAACAACTGGTTCATAAATCTTCTACAGTGTCTCCCATTTATTTCATCATATCTAGGGTCCCTTTAAGCATATTCTACTTAATATCCATCTTCCTGACCTGGGGAAAAGAAAACATAAAAGGGTGAGCTCAAATGCTCAGCAAGGGCAAATAAAGGAAATAAAAATCATATCATATCTTTTTGAAAATCAAAACCTGCAAAAGAGATCATAATATCTTAACATGGAATAAATCATAGAAGTAAAAATGAGATCCCCATAATCATAACATAAAACTTTGAAACTTTGTGGCATGCACACATAATCATGGAAAATCATTTCTTGTTAGTCATGACTCATTGCCAAGACTATCTTAGTGGACAAAGTCCCTTTCTGAACCGAGTTCACTCCTCGTTTCAGTCATGTATCACTGAACCGAAATAACCTTCCGTTCCAGCCATGTCTATCTCATGAGATATAAAATCTTTACCCAATGCATTGGAGGGAGATATAGGTCCCACCCATCTTATAATGAATCCTTTCTTATGTGTGCCACATAATCATAAATCATACATCATCGCATAACACATGTAACAAAAATGGGATTCTTGAAACATCATGACATCATAAAACAATTCATATAAGATAAAGGAATTCATAAAAATATTTCCATCACAACATAATCAAATCCATGTAATAATAGGGATAAAAACAGAACCCTTTTATTATCTTAGATGGAAAATAATTTTGATAAAATACTTGAACTTCATTCTTGAGGAAAATATCCTTTCTACTTCAAAAAAACTTTTCCTTTCTTAACATGTCATAAAATTTTAAACTAAAAGAATTTGATTAAAAATAAACTTGAATACTTGTAAAGGAAGCTTCTTGGAAATAATGTTTTAAGAATCCATTCATGCCGTATAAGTTAAAAAAAACATTCTTTGTACTTTTGTCGGAAAAGTCAAAAAGTACCTCGTACGAAAAACGACAAAAGATTCCTTTCTTATCATTTAATAAAATTCACCGAAGGTTAAAATTGGATTTAAACCATTGTAGGTGGATGGAAATAATATTACATATTGAGCTAACATGGATGTGGATGATAAAATACACCCCAGTAAATACTTACGAATAAACAATCTCGGATAAAAATGAGATTGTGATATTTCCCCTTACCTTAGGTCCGATTTGCTTTGTACGTGTCCGAAGCTCCTGTATAATGGTTTAAATAATGTTATTGACTTATTCCATAATCATACATATTGATATGATATCATATATGGTCATATTCTTAGCTTCTTGTTAGTAATATTTCATTGTTACTTGTTACTCGGGTCTTTATTGCCTTTTGTTCTTATGTGTGTTTTGCCGAATACATTTGTATTCTTATTTTAAGGTTATAGATACCTTATATACACAATGGTATTAGTGTAACATATATCATATTTATTCATTCAATTCATTTATATAATTACTATGTAATGATGATCATGTAGAACGAGTCGCATCACATCGTGGAGACGGTATTCCGTACGTACGCACGAGTGATGATATCGTTCCTATGATCGTGGAACTGTATTGGAGTATATATATATTATTTCAGTATCAATATTACTTTATAATAATCATAAATAGTTACTCATTACACCATTATACCCATCCTTGTAAAGTTATGGTGGAAAAATAGATTACACCACGGCGTGGAGACGGTATTCCGTACGTACGCACGCACGATGATTTCATTTTTCCGTAGGATGGATATAAGGTGAATTAGGGTTGTTTCATATTTATAATAACATATCAGTATGTAAGTAATACTGATGTTATTACTTTATCATGAAACAACTAAAGAAGAAGAAGTTGAAGAAGAACGAAATTGAAAAGATCGGTAATGGATATTACCTCTTCTTTGGAACGCCTCTTTGAATCATCCACTTAGGGAACTAAGATTGGTCTTTGATGAAGACCAGGACCTCTAGGATTATTCTAGGCAAGTGTAGAGGAGAAAATGGCAGGGGTTTGCCGATCTTGAGTGCTCAAATTGGTGTGATGAGGAGGGGGAGGAGGTGCCCTTTTATAAGGGAGGAGAGGGGCACCTTAGGAATATCTCAAAATATTATTTTATATTAAAGTCAAAATCGGTTTATAATGGTTCCAAAGGGTCTTATTTCGAAGCTAAAGTGGCGATGGGTCGAAATCCTATCAACCAATAGGATTTAGACAAGTTTAGGGTATTATTTTAACCTTATAAATTAGATTTAACTCTAAGTTAAATAATTTAACTTTTACCATGTCTTTTTGTTTTCTTTCACTATATGGTTAATACACTTACTATAACATGCCAAACGAACCCCAAATGGTTTATTATTAATATATATATCTTTATCTAAGTCATTTCGCCGAACATTAGATTTTTAGGAATAAAATAACAATTAATAATATAATATTTTATTTAAAAACTATTTTGTGTCAATTTTGACACTATTTGATATATGATTTTTTTGAAAGTCATAACAGAATTATATGTTCGAACCAAGTTGATTAAATCAACACTAATATATCATAGTAACCTAGAAAATTAGTGTAATTCATAAAAAGTCTCAAATTACATTTATTTTGGTGTTTATAACATCAATTATGTAAATATTTCATTAATAAGATAATTACTGCATCATCATTGTGTCATAAATAAATTAACTTATTTATTGTCTAAAAATTACAAATAAAATACCATTATGTAGGAAATCTTTTTAGCTTTCTAATGAATATTTATAGTCGAATTTATCTTATTTATAACTCCATATTAAAAATGATTTACTTATTAAACTTTGATTTTAACTATTTTAACCCTTCTTTAAATAAATTAATAATAAATGTCCTAATCTAATCCAAGTGGGCCTAAATGGTCATATTTTATTCCTAAGTTTGTTTTTGTTCGAATTACACTTGTCCAATAGAATTAGGACATGTGTTAGGGTAATATTAATATCATATTTACCCTTAGTTACCCTATTTACTATTAACCGCGGTAAAAAAAGTAAAAAGTTACTATTCACCAAAAAATTATTTTTATCTCATTGAACCACATTTTACTTACTGATATCAACCGTGTCTGTCGGATTTTTGAAATTCCATTCATAGAAGCGATACAATTAAGTTTTATGCAAAATTCAGTTTTTAACCTAGCACTTAGTGGTTTCACTATTCATCAAAAATTGAAAGTTTTCAGAAAAATACCAAAATTTCACCCTAGGCTAATTTCGATATTATGAGTCCAAAAATGAAGTCCATTTTGAAAAATAAAATTTATAAAATTTCAAAAAGTGGTTATTACTATTCATAACGGCTAGTTTTAATTGCATATTGTTGTTTAGTGAAACTCGGTATTGTGTACGACGCAAGCTATCGAGGAAGGTCACGATTGCGTGTAAAGCAAGCCAAGCAAGTGTTGTGTAGAAAAAGATTCCTTTGATGATTTATATAACATAAAAGTCTCGGGTGTTACATTCTACCCCCCTTAAAAAGAATTTCTCCCTCGAAATTCATCACTTCGTAACAAACAGATGAGGATACTTCTCCCTCATCATATCCTCAAGCTCCCATGTAGCTTCTTCAAGTTGGTGGTTCCTCCATAAAACATTCACCAATCGAGTGGTCTTGTTTCGTAGGACTTTTTCGCTACGATCCAGAATCTCTATCGGCTGTTCTTCATAAGAAAGATCTTGCTCCAGCGGTACAACTTCTGAGCTGAGTACATGTGAAGGATCTGGTATGTACTTTCTCAAGAGAGATACATGGAACACATCGTGAACTTGAGAGAGATTCGGTGGAAGCGCCAATCGGTAAGCTACCTTCCCAACACGATCCAGTATTTCGAAAGGACCGATATATCTAGGGCTCAACTTCCCCTTCTTTCCAAATCTCATAACCCTCTTCCAGGGAGATATTCGTAAGAACACTTTATCACCCACTTAAAACTCTAGGTATTTTCTTCTGTTGTCGGCATAACTTTTCTGTCGACTCTGAGCTGCTCTTATGTGTTGTTGAATAGATCTAACCTTTTCTGCCATTTAATCAACGAGATCAGGTCCTAATAGCTTTCTTTCCCCAACTTCATCCCAGTAAGTTGGAGTCCTGCATTTCTTTCCATAGAGAGCTTCATAAGGAGCCATCTGAATACTGGAGTGAAAGATATTATTATAAGAAAATTCTACCAAAGGTAGGTGTTGATCCCAACCTCCTTTGAAATCCATAGAGCAAGCTCTCAACATATCTTCTAGGGTTTGAATTGTTCTCTCAGACTGACCGTCTGTCTGAGGATGATAAGCAGTGATGAAACTCAACTCTGTATCCAGAGTATGCTGAAGACATCGCCAGAACTTCGAGGTAAATCTCGGATCCCGATCATATATAATAGAAAGTGGTACTCCATGCAATCTTACCACTTCCTTTACATATATCCTGGCAAGCTGATCTAGATAGAAATCCTCTCTAATAGCAATGAAGTGTGCAGACTTTGTAAGACGATCAACTATGACCTAAATAGCATTATTGCCTTTGGATGTTTTAGGAAGTCTTGTGACAAAGTCCATAGTGATGTTTTCCCATTTCCATTCGGGTATGGGTAATGGTTGTAACATCCCCTTAGACTTTTGTCTCTCAACTTTAACTTGTTGACAAACCAAGCATCGAGAGACATATTCAGCAACATCTCTTTTCATGCCATCCCTCCAGAAGTACTCTTTCAGGTCCCTATACATCTTCGTGCTTCCAGGATGAATAGAGAATGATGAACTATGAGCCTCATCCAGTAGCTCCTTCTTTAATTCGGGGATGGGAGGAACACAAACCCGATTCCTGAACTTTATTATCCCATCACAATCAAGGTTGAATTCAGGAACATTTCTCACCTTCTTTTGTAACTCGACATCTTCTTTCTGTGCCTCTTTAATCTTCACATGTATAGATGGTTGAACATTCATTTGAGAAAGATAAGATTTTTCCCCTTCCATTATAATTCCAAGATCCATCCTTTGTAAATCCATAAATATTGGATCTTTTGTGATCCTCATCATGGATAAACTAGCATGGTCTTGTCGACTTAATGCATCTGCCACCTTGTTTGCTTTCCCAGGGTGGTAATGGATTGAGCAGTCATAATCCTTAATCAGCTCCAACCATCTTCTTTGACGCATATTCAGCTCCTTTTGTGTGAAAATATACTTTAAACTTTTATGATCAGTATAAATTTCACACCTTTCACCATAAAGGTAATTCCTCCAAATCTTTAATGAAAAGATTACCGCAGCTAACTCCAAATCATGTGTTGGGTAATTTTGCTCATGGATTTTCAACTGTCTTGAGGCATAAGCTATCACCATATCATTTTGCATAAGAACACACCCCAATCCCTTCTTGGATGCATCACTGTATATCACAAACCTTTCTCCACTACAAGGCAGTGTGAGAATAGGTGCACTGGATAACCTTCTTTTCAACTCCTTGAAATTCTCTTCACATTCCTCTGTCCAGACAAACTTAACTCCTTTTCGAGTCAACTTGGTGAGTGGATTAGATAATCGTGAAAAATATTTTACAAAACGTCGATAATATCCAGCCAAACCAAGAAAACTTCGAATCTCAGTTACTGTTGTTGGTCTCGACCATCTTTCGATAACCTCTGTTTTTGCTGGATCCACAGATATCCCCTCTTTTGAGATTATGTGACCCAAAAATGAAACTTTTTGAAGCCAAAATTCACACTTGGTAAATTTGGCATAAATCTTCTCCTTTCTCAGGGTCTTCAATATAATTCTCAAGTGATCTTCATGCTCTTCCTTGCTCTTTGAATAGACAAGAATATCGTCTATAAAGACTACCACAAATTGATCAAGATAGTCTCTAAAGACTCTATTCATTAGATCCATGAAGATAGCAGGGGCATTAGTAAGACCAAATGGCATCACTATACATTCATAGTGTCCATACCTTGTACGGAAAGCCGTCTTTGGTATATCCTCCCTTTTGACCCTTAATTGATGATACCCTGAACGAAGATCAATATTGGAAAAGTATTGAGCTCCGCGTAGTTGGTCAAATAAGTCATCAATGCGTGGGAGAGGATATTTGTTCTTGATAGTGATCTTGTTAAGTTCTCGATAATCAATGCAGAGCCTCATTGATCCATCTTTCTTCTTAACAAATAGAACATGTGCTCCCAAAGGTGACGCACTAGGGGGTATGAATCCCTTATCAAGATTCTCTTGGAGTTGCTTCTTCAATTCCTGCAACTCAATTGGGGCTATTCTATAAGGTGTCTTTGAAATAGGCAAAGCACCCGGTACGAGTTCTATTGAAAAGTCAACTTCACGATTTGGTGGAAGACCCGGTAATTCCTCCGGAAAGACATCATCAAAATCCCATACAATGGGCATATTCTTAATCGTGAGTTTCTCACCAACCATTTGAGATAAATAACCTTCATTTAGTGGAATCAATACCCATAAGATGGATGAAATTTCCACTGGAAGGTTATGTTCATCCTTGCATCGATAGACGATCGTAGATTGATCTGGAATATGAAATGTGACTTCCCTTCTTTGGAAATTGATATGAGCTCCATGTAGAGAAAGCCAATCCATGCCAAGAATCACATCAAATTCCACTAAAGGAAGGATCACAAGATTTGAAGGAAGCACTTTCCCACAAACTTCGATCAGAGAAGAATTATAAACTTTTGATGCGACTGTTGTGCCATTAGGTGTTGTCACAACTAAATCAACATCTAATTGTTGAGGTAATATGGTGATACCCTTAGAAAAGTTTTCAGAAATAAAAGAGTGGGTGGATCTAGAATCAAATAAAACATTTGCTACTTTAGAGTGGATGGTAAGTGTACCTTTCACCACTTCGTTATCGTATTCCACATCGCTGATAGAAATTGCATGTGACTTTCCTTTGTCTTTAGCCTTAAGATTTTGTTGACGTCGACCATCATCATCAACCCTTGGATTTGGGCATTGATTGGCATAATGCCCCATATCCTTGCACTTGAATCATTGAAGTGTAGTAGGTTCATTCTGTGTATCCCTTCCTTTTTTTTGCATCATTAGACATCTTCTTCCCATTATCGCGGCATTCAAATGCCCGATGACCTTCCTTTCCACATTTAAAACATTTACTTGTCCCTTTAAGACAACTCCCTCCATGTTTCTTTCCACACTTTGAGCATAAGGAAAAGCTCATCTTCTTTTCCGTGTGCTCTTTAGATTTTTCTTTGAATTCCATCTTCCTCTTCTTATCAAACCCATGTGACTGATCGGTTATTCCAATCTCCATCTCGACTTTGAGAGCACATCGAACGATTTCCTCGTAGCTATTGAAGTCCCTTATGGCTAACGCCCTTCGAAGACTTGGTTTTAAGCCACTAAAGAATCGATCGATCTTACTCTCAGGTTGGATAATAATACCAGAAGCGTACCTTGCAAGTCTTGTAAAATTTTCTTCATAGGTACCAACAGATTCATCATCCCTATGCTTCAGTTCAAGGAACTCTTTCTCCATCTTTGTTCGGAGAATACGAGGGAAGTACTTATTGAAAAATAAGTTCTTGAACTCGTCCCATTCCATAGACTCAATTTCATCCCTTTGCCTCGTATTCTTAATAAGATTCCACCATTGATCAGCATCTCCTTCCAAACGATACACTGCTAGGATGACTTTATCATGTTCAGAACATTGAAGAACTGAAAATATCTTTTCAGTAGTACTAATCCATTGTTCAGAAACTAATGGATCAGTAGACCCACTGAAAGAAGGTGGACGCTACCTCATGAAGGATTCAACAGAATGTTGCTCCTTCCTTTGCTCGTTTGGAAGTCCTGCATGATTCATAGCTTGAGAAAGTTGTGTGAGCATGGCTACAAGATTTTTCATTCTAGCTCCCATATCGTTTGGTTGCTCAGGGGGACAATCATTGCATTGCCCATCGCATTCCGCATTAACACGGTTCCTTCGGGTTCCAGCCATTGACTAAAACCAAGAAGAATAGTGTGAGCAACACTAATTATAATAGGAAAACCACATAATTCAAGAATAAAATTTTCATGCTTAAGGTCTTATCCTAGGTTATTCATGGCCATTTCTAAAACACTAAGATTGTGTTCTATTCTTAGACTTATCCTTAGGCTTCTTACTAAGGCTTTCACATCCTAGTTTCCAAAGGTTTACTATACCTTTCCTCTGATACCAACTGTAACGACCCATACTTTACACACATTGTTAATACTTCAAAATTGAAGCACACTTATTACAACATATGCCAAAAACCACAAAGGACCGTATAGGTATAGTGTCTTTAGAAACTGGGAAACATAAACAACTGGTTCATAAATCTTCTACAGTGTCTCCCATTTATTTCATCATATCTAGGGTCCCTTTAAGAATATTCTACTTAATATCCATCTTCCTGACCTGGGGAAAAGAAAACATAAAAGGGTGAGCTCAAATGCTCAGCAAGGGCAAATAAAGGAAATAAAAATCATATCATATCTTTTTGAAAAACAAAACCTGCAAAAGAGATCATAATATCTTAACATGGAATAAATCATAGAAGTGAAAATGAGATCCCCATAATCATAACATAAAACTTTGAAACTTTGTGGCATGCACACATAATCATGGAAAATCATTTCTTGTTAGTCATGACTCATTGCCAAGACTATCTTAGCGGACAAAGTCCCTTTCTGAACCGAGTTCACTCCTCATTTCAGTCATGTATCACTGAACCGAAATAACCTTCCGTTCCAGCCATGTCTATCTCATGAGATATAAAATCTTTACCCAATGCATTGGAGGGAGATATAGGTCCCACCCATCTTATAATGAATCCTTTCTTATGTGTGCCACATAATCATAAATCATACATCATCGCATAACACATGTAACAAAAATGGGATTCTTGAAACATCATGACATCATAAAACAATTCATATAAGATAAAGGAATTCATAAAAATATTTCCATCACAACATAATCAAATCCATGTAATAATAGGGATAAAAACAGAACCCTTTTATTATCTTAGATGGAAAATAATTTTGATAAAATACTTGAACTTCATTCTTGAGGAAAATAACCTTTCTACTTCAAAAACACTTTTCCTTTCTTAACATGTCATAAAATTTTAAACTAAAATAAGTTGATTAAAAATAAACTTGAATACTTGTAAAGGAAGATTCTTGGAAATAATTTTTTAAGAATCCATTCATGCCGTATAAGTTAAAAAAAACATTCTTTGTACTTTTGTCGGAAAAGTCAAAAAGTACCTCGTACGAAAAACGACAAAAGATTCATTTCTTATCTTTTACTAAAATTCACCGAAGGGTAAAATTGGATTTAAACAATTGTAGGTGGATGGAAATAATATTACATATTGAGGTAACATGGATGTGGATGATAAAATACACCCCAGTAAATACTTACGAATAAACAATCTCGGATAAAAATGAGATTGTGATATTTCCTCTTACCTTAGGTCCGATTTGCTTTGTACGTGTCCGAAGCTCCTGTATAATGGTTTAAATAATGTTATTGACTTATTCCAAAAACATACATATTGATATGATATCATATATGGTCATATTCTTAGCTTCTTGTTAGTAATATTTCATTGTTACTTGTTACTCGGGTCTTTATTACCTTTTGTTCTTATGCGTGTTTTGCCGAATACATTCGTATTATTCATTTAAGGTTATAGATACCTTATATACAGAATGTTATTAGTGTAACATATATCATATTTATTCATTCAATTCATTTATATAATTACTATGTAATGATGATCATGTAGAACGAGTCGCATCACATCGTGGAGACGGTATTCCGTACGTACGCACGAGTGATGATATCGTTCCTATGATCGTGGAACTGTATTGGAGTATATATATATTATTTCATTATCAATATTACTTTATAATAATCATAAATAGTTACTCATTACACCATTATACCCATCCTTGTAAAGTGATGGTGGAAAAATAGATTACACCACGGCGTGGAGACGATATTCCGTACGTACGCACGCGCGGTGATTTTATTTTTCCATAGGATGGATAGAAGGTGAATTAGGGTTGTTTCATATTTATAATAACATATCAGTATGTAAGTAATACTGATGTTATTACTTTATCATGAAACAACTAAAAAAGAAGAAGATGAAGAAGAAAGAAATTGAAAAGATCGGTAATGGATATTACCTCTTCTTTGGAACGCCTATTTGAATCCTCCACTTAGGGAACTAAGATTGGTCTTTGAAGAAGACCAGGACCTCTAGGATTATTATAGGGAAGTGGAGAGGAGAAAATGGCAGGGGTTGGCCGAGCTTGAGTGCTCAAATTGGTGTGAGGAGGAGGGGGAGGAGGTGCCCTTTTATAAGGGAAGAGAGGGGCACCTTAGGAATATCTCAAAATATTATTTTATATTAAAGTCAAAATCGGTTTATAATGGTTCCAAAGGGTCTTATTTCGAAGCTAAAGTGGGGATGGGTCGAAATCCTATCAACCAATAGGATTTAGACAAGTTTAGGGTATTATTTTAACCTTATCAATTAGATTTAACTCTAAGTTAAATAATTTAACTTTTACCATGTCTTTTTGTTTTCTTTCACTATATGGTTAATACACTTACTATAACATGCCAAACGAACCCCAAATTGTTTATTATTAATATATATATCCTTATCTAAGTCATTTTGCCGAACCTTAGATTTTTAGGAATAAAATAACAATTAATAATATAATATTTGATATAAAAACTACTTTGTGTCAATTTTGACACTATTTGATATATGATTTTTTTGAAAGTCATAACAGAATTATATGTTCGAACCAAGTTGATTAAATCAACAATAATATATCATAGTAACCTAAAAAATTAGTGGAATTCATAAAAAGTCTCAAATTACATTTATTTTGGTGTTTATAACATCAATTATGTCAATATTTCATTAATAAGATAATTACTGCATCATCATTGTGTCATAAATAAATTAAATTATTTATTGTCTAAAAATTACAAATAAAATACCATTATGTAGGAAATCTTTTGAGCTTTCTAATGAATATTTATAGTCGAATTTATCTTATGTATAACCCCATATTAAAAATGATTTACTTATTAAACTTTGATTTTAACTAATTTAACCCTTCTTTAAATAAATAAATAATAAATGTCCTAATCTAATCCATGTGGGCCTAAATGGTCATATTTTATTCCTAAGTTTGTTTTTGGTCTAATTACACTTGTCCAATAGAATTAGGACATGTGTTAGGGTAATATTAATATCATATTTACCCTTAGTTTCCCTATTTACTATTAACCGCGGTAAAAAATTAAAAAGTTACTATTCACCAAAAAATTATTTTTATCTCATTGAACCACATTTTACTTACTGATATCAACCGTGTCTGTCGGATTTTTGAAATTTCATTCACAGAAGCGGTAAAATTAAGTTTTATGCAAAATTCAGTTTTTATCCTATCACTTAGTGGTTTCACTATTCATCAAAAATTGAAAGTTTTCAGAAAAATACCAAAATTTCACCCTAGGCTAATTTCGATATTCTGAGTCCAAAAATGAAGTCCATTTTGAAAAATAAAATTTATAAAATTTGGAAAAGTGGTTATTACTATTCATAACGGCTAGTTTTAATAGCATATCGTTGTTTAGTGAAACTCGGTATTGTGTACGACGCAAGCTATCGAGGAAGGTCGCGATTGCGTGTAAAGCAAGCCAAGCAAGTGTTGTGTAGAAAAATATTCCTTTGATGATTTATATAGCATAAAAGTCTCGGGTGTTACAAGCACTTTCCAAAATACACTAATACATATTGGTTTTATTAGTGCTAAAAAAAGTGATGGTAAAACTTATATTTATTACTGCCACCTCTTAACACCAATAAAGCTATGTTTTATCAATACATAGAGGAAGCGTTGATAAAGAACGATTTTATCCCCGCTTTTTATTTTTGTGGTGATATATTCTATATTTATCAGTGCTTTTTGGAAAGTGCTAATAAAACCTTTGCCATCACTTAAATATAAATCTAATAGAGAACATCAATCACTCATGCCATTCAAGCTCTCCCAAAACTCGACCTTTGTCACCCTCACCCTCAAAGTTCTCTGACAGAACAACTCTTTCAAAACCAAAGGTATGAGATTATTTCTATTCATTTTTAGTCAATCTTTCATTGTTTTCCCATTTTTAGCAATTCTTGTATTTTTTTAATTTCTCCAATGGGTTTGGGTGTGTACTCTGATTCATGGAAATCAAAGAAACTTGATACTCGATGAGCTATAGTTCCTCATCCTCCCCACCCTCATGCCTAAATTCTACGATTATATGTCATCTTATTTTCTTTTTGTTGTCCTATTTTTTGGGTTGGGTTTTTGATTCTCTATAGCGTCATCTATAGAAGACCATTTTTTGGGTTGAGCTATCCATGAAAGAAGTGGTTTCCAATTAATCTTTAAAATTATGCACATATTACAAATCCCAAACAAGCTGATTATAGGTAGATTATTCTAAAGAGATAATTCAATTTAGTTTCATTAATATGCCACTAAATACATTTACTATTGATATTGTAATATCATTATATTTTTATTAAGATTATATTCAATGGCTTACAAGATACGCACCATCAATCCTAAACAAACAAAGAAATTTTATTATTTAAATATAAATGTTATAATCCAGCCATTAAATTTTAGGGTATGAATAGGTTTGACTAAATTATTATATATATCTAAAGGTTATAATCAATAAACTTGTATTGATTGATTCTGATGAAATAAATACACAATTTTGTGTACAACTATTTTATTCTTCAAAGGTATGTTTTCTCAAAAATTGTTTTTTTGTGATGGAAAAATATAATTAATTCATAGATCATTATAGAATTTATATTTGATTAAATAAAAATATTTTTTGAAATCAGTATATTAATATTATCCTATGATGATATTTTTAAATTTTTCAGAAAATTTAATTTTTCATTGAATAGTGAAAAATACTTATTCTTATAGCAAATTGTATTTTCTATTAAAATATTTAAAAATAAATAATATATTTTTTATAGTTTTAAATTAAAATTATTTTATTTTAAATATCCATAATCCAATTATAATAGTTTTTAATGAATGTTATACTTTAATTTTTGTCACCTCGATAAGGGTAAATCCGAGAATTATGGTTAAAAATAATAGATAAGGACAAAACAAAGACCCTAACACTTTACATAATTTTATTGGATGGGTATATCTCATCCATAATCATTTAAATTTTGAATATATAACCTTATTTTTTCATTTATCCATGATTTTTACCTTCATAATATTTGATGCAATGAAAAGTTAAAAATATCTTTATCATTGTATTATTAACATCAAATTTTTAGTAAAGGGATAAAAGGAAGGTATATTTTCTTATTAATGTCAATTTGAAATCTATATTTTAATTTATCATTTTAATATATATCTAATTTTTAGTGATGAAATAAATACCATAAAAGTTAATGCAACACCGATGTAGTAATTATTCAGTTATTAGAAAAATAAAATAAATGATATTAAAAATATGAAAAGTAATATAATTAAAAAGAATTATTGTGATTTAAGAATTTTCTCGATAAATATATAATTTTAGTTAATCTTTATCATATTATATATAAAGTCTATTTTATCAATGTTATCAAAGTCAATGTAAATGAATAGTTGAAAATTGACATTGATGATATATTGTAAAAAAATATTTTATTAAATGTTTTAAAATACATATTAATCCTATCATCTAATAGGATATAGTTATAAGGCTACAATATCATCCATGGTCTATTTTAGGGACAATTTCTCTATCATTGTAAATTTATTGACCCCTAAAGACTAAAATCTTTAATAGTATAGTAATTTTCAAAAAGGGTTAGAACTGGTTTAAATAATCAATTAAGGTTGAAAACATCACATAAACATGTAAAATACTAATTTTAAAGAAGTATTTATAATTATAATTATAATATATTCAAATATTATCATTTTTATCCATATTTATATGAAAAATATTTTATATTAATTTTAGATTTTATGAAATCCCAAGAGTTCCCCAAAACTCTGTTATAGAAGGGTACCTCTTCATATAATTTATTATAAATTCATGATCCATAATTTAAGGACAATATATAACCATATACATTTCTTAAATATCTCCCAAAATTATATATGTATTATATTGGGAAAACAATAAGAATATGGTGCTTATTGTGAAAATAAAATGTGGTTGTCCAAAGAAGAGGTATAGTTCTTAACCATGAGTTTTCATTTTACTTCTACTTCCACCTCGTTAAAATATTATATAATATTATGAGATAATAAAATAATTATCTTATATATACTGAGATTTTAAAAATTTATTGTAATAATCTATATTCATCTCTAACCTCCACCAAATGAGAAAGGAATTCATCGATCATGTGTACGACAGACTACTACCTCACTAACAGGTGATGTTCGTTTTCCATCATCACCTATCATAGATGATTATAATGCTGGAATTAATGTATATATATATTATTAATAATATATTTATTATTATATAAAACTAATATAACATCTACTTTTTTAAATTTCCATACTCGGAAAAAGATAACATCATTCAAGAGTATATGTGGGCTACCACCTCCAAAAAGTGTTGTGATTAGTTTTTCATCACCCCATCACTTGGATGATATACATAAATTTATTTAGAGAAATAATATTTTATTTATTATATTATGATATTTTTGTAATTATAAAATAATATTTACCTTCTTTCTATATTGATAATTGAAAAATGGAAACATTATACATTTGTACGGTCTATCATCTTAATGACTGTAACATAATTCATTTTTCATAACTATATTTTGTGGTTAGTTTTAAAATATTAGTTAATTTATAAAAATTAAATTTATTACAATATTATTATACTATATACATTGTAACAGTGACCCCTTTTCCCATGGTGAACACACCAAAGATGCTTTAAAATTTCAGACTGAACATTCTCAAAGTACCCGATGTGAACTAAACTGATTAAGTACATATCTATTTAATTAAAATAAATTGTTTAAGTTTAAGGGATTAAAACTATAAAATATTCTTATGATATTAAATAATTTATATGATTTTATTATACACATATTAATGGTCATATATAGAACGTCTAGAATAGAGGTAAGGAATTTCATCTCAATTTCTCTTCATTTAGTCATATTTTAATGTTATGAAACTAATTTATTTTATATGATGTATATACTAAAATATAAATTCTATATCATGAATCCATCAGTATTCATTGTATTTTAAGTTTTAATTTTAATTATTTCATCTATGTGTATTTGATATGAATATTACCAGGTTGTAAAAGGTTTCTTTACTAAATGTACATTCTTTGAGTTACCGTTATTCTTCATTGAACTTGTTATTGCATGATTATATGAAAATTGATTTATAAAATATATTATTTTTTATTTCTATTTTTTATTTATAATTGATACACACAATCTCTCTACTGATTATCCCCCAATTCAGTGATATGATCTCTATAAGGGTTATTAGTCTCAATTTCACTTTCCTTAGGATATATGTTTATGATATGTACATATATACTTTTATAAGATCTATATACTAACTCTTTGAAATGTTATATAATTAATATATTTATTTTTAGTATATTTAATGATTCATTTGATGTTATTAATTCATAGGGATAATTATTTAAATGTTACTAATGTGTAAAAGGCTTTTTGTTATAATTTCCTTTGATTTCAGGATTGTTTATGTTCAAGGACACTTGTGGGGAAATCATAAGATTTTATATAATTTAACCAAATATATAATATTTTACTCTTGTTAGGAATGTGGTTAAAATATTTAAATTCAATTTACTCCCTTATTTTTTAAAGAAACATCAAGAAAGTTGTTTTTAATTGACACCCATCTTTTATCATTATTTAGATCAGGAATATTTCTCATCCATATAAATATTTTTCTAAAAAAATTCAGAAATTTTATTTTCTAAAAATAATTATTTCCTCAATCTATTTCACTTGATCTTTGAAATTATTTTTTAAAAAATTAAATAGAAATTTCGTAAAATTCCTAAAATGGGTCAATTTCTACTCCAATTACAAAATGTTCGAAAAGAATGTTTATTTTTATCATTTAAAACATTAACGGTATTTTAGTTGTCATGACCATTATTTTACATTAATCCTGATTCATAATTTTCTAAGGATATTTTCATAGAAAATCATTTCAGAAATTTATATTCAAAATATATTTTCTAAAAGTGATTTTCTATGTGAAAAGGTTATTTTCATTAAAAATTTCTTTAATGGTTTGTTAATGATATTTCCATTCATCAACATTAATAGGAATTGGTGTTAATTATGCCCCATTGGGGATACTTTTTAATGATACAATCCTAATTATTATTATGGATGGATTTTGATTTTTTCAAAGTGATTATCATGGAACCCATTTCTTTTCCTTAGGGTAATCAATTTATGAAAGTAATAATGGTTGTTTATATGAATTTTATGATGAAATTACACATATATGTACTTTTTTTCCATGTTAAAGTTCTTGGGGGTTATTTATGATGATGGGTTGTTCCATTATAAACCAAGGATGTGTGGTTCTATTATAAACCAATGATGGGTGGTTATGTTATTAACTAAAGACATGTGGGTCCATGATATCCTTCTAATGCATAGGGTATGGAAGTCAACTATAGAGTTATTCCAATTATAAGGGTTATATAGAGATAATATAATAATTCAGCAACATGTTTTATTTTCTATTTATAAGGGTTATAAAGTTTTCCCTTGATTATTATTGACATCATGTGGCTCCTTATTAATGATTTCTACAACTATTGCCTTTGTTAAATATTTTTTCATTGATTCAAGATTTATAATCTATGTATTGTTAGGTATATGTTGTCTTATATTATTTTCATAAACATTTATTATATCATACATTTATTCCCACATTATGTTCATCGAGTATATTCAATTATAAATGATTATGTTTACCCTTACCGTTCATTTCATCTCCCTCACCCTTCTTCTATTTCATTTTCCCCTAGTAATTAAGAATGATGTTAATTGATTTCAATAAAAAAATATTCGTATTTGAAGAATTTTATGGGAGATATTTATGTCCTAATATGGAATATGGAAAGTTGTTTATAGTGAATAACCACTCTCTTGAAGTCATGATTTTTGTTTATGTAAGAGTTTGTCCAAATTTTATAAAACTATGAACCAAAATAGTCCGTGGATTTATAAGTGAACCAATATTTCCTTTTTGTGTAGTAAGTTTTGGATAGGAAAAATTTGGTCACATTTATTTACATTAGAGGTTGAGATTCAATTATTATTGTTTTATCACTATATCCATGAGTTTAGGTTTAGGGATATAATACTGGCTATTAGAGTAGGGTTTAGAAAAATTTGGAGACTATTATGTTTTCATGACAATTTAGTTTAAGAATTACTAATAAAATGACAGGTTTATGAGTTTAATGTTTATCATATGTTATAAGTTTTTGACACCCATTTTGAGGTTTTAAGTGAGGTTATTTTCAGGTGTCTAATGATTTTTGGGAGTTGTTTTATTAGATTGTGGTAAATGTAACCCTTAGTGTAAGAACCCTCCCTTTTAGGAGGTGTCTTGAGCTTATTTAAATTTACTATTTTACTTATTTTGAAAACATTTAATTTTTTTCCTTAGGATGTTTTTGGGTGAAAATTTGAGAAAATTGGAAGGAAGAAGGGTAGTTTACGATTATTACACAGTTCGACCAAACAGTGTGCCCTAGCCAAGAAAACATTGCAACCCCAAACCGCATGTGACTTCATAGATAGTGTACAATTTTCTAAACCATATTACTTATTAAGATAATCCTTTAACCCACCCCCATAATAACCCCATAGTTAAGGTGCATGATTTGAAAAACTATTGGCCCCTTCCAAGGAAATTATGCGTAGGTTTTTAATTGATATTTAAAATGGATTTAAAATTCTAAAAAACCCCATTTTAACCCAAAATTGACCATCAATCATACATAATCAAATAATATCATTTTTTGTGTCTCCCAAAGAAATTACTAAGGAAAATAACTTCTATTCTTAGTGAATAAAAGGGTATATTGATGATCTAAAACTCCCAGGGTAGGTGTTTTATTCCCTTTTAGATCACTCTCTCTCTTCCGCTCCTCTTCTAGGATAAAATATGGGCGTTTATCTAATGTTGGTTATAGATCTAGATATTTTATTATTATATATTTATTCATTTTATCTTTGATCTAGGATTTAGATCAAGACATTTTTCTTCATCTTGTGTTGGATTGTTCCATTTCAAATTGGGTATTTCCATTGGGCGATCGTTCATCAACCTGATTAAGGTAAGTGACCTTTTACTCAAATCCCAAAGTCTGGATCTAAATTACATGTAAGTAATTCTATAATTTATATTGGATGTTTATAAATTGATTTTCCTAGATTTAACTAATTAAGGGATTGTGAAATTGGGTATATTGATTTTATTGAATTGGAATAATTAATTATTGAATTAATTACATTGACGTTGGGATTGTGAATTTGAATTAATTATTTTTTGAATTAATTAAATGAGAATGTGTTGACTATGTAAATGGTTAGATTAGATTAATTAATTGTTGAATTAATTAATGGAGAAGGTACTGATTATAAAATTGTTGATGTAATTGATTAATTATTGAATAATTTAATAGAATTGATGGGACTAGTTAATAGTTGGATTAATTAATTGAATTAATGTTATTAACTAATTATAATTATTTGTAGGCATATATATATATGAATTGAAATTAAAGTGAATACCCTATGAACATCAATAATGACTCATTAGTCAGGACATCACATAAGTAGACCAACCCATTATGGAATCTGCTAAAATTGTGCAAATATGGGAAAAACTAGCCACATCATTTGAATGAAAAATTATGGATGACACAATATTCTTAATACCGAAAAAAAGACATAAAATTTCTACAATTTAATCATATTAAATATACTTCCAGTCCATTTATTAGTAATTTTGTTTTTTAGGAAACATTGGGTACTCATTGCGGTTAATTTGGATACTCCAATGATTTATTTTGTGGATTCAATGAAAGAATACACAAAAAACCGACCATACATGATGATTTTTTTCAATTTGTAGTATAATAAATCAAATGTTTTAGAAGTAAATATAAATTTATATACTATATATCAATTTTAATTAGAATAATGTTATGATATGGTGGGGTTTAAATATCATCAAAATCATGGAATTTTGACAATCCATACACACAAGGAACCTACCGACTTCTACAAGTGGATAAATATTAGGGTATATATAATAATATTTCAATATCAAAACACATATCAAAAAGAAATTTACATATATTTATCAATATTTTATGAATTTTATAGAACAAAAAAATGGAGTAGATTTTGGTTATTATGTTTGAAAATTTACGAGAGATATCATATACCACAGACAAACCAGTATCCCTAAAAAGGTATTTTCAAAGATAATCACTATTTCATTTAAATTGTTTATTAATCCTTTATTTATTAATATTTTCCCTATTCTACCGTGATTGTCGAAAGTTATCATATTCACACGATGAGATGGGTTTGTTTATAAATTAATGGGAAGAATACCTGGTATCATAATTTCTATATATATCATGAAAATGAGAATTCCCACATCTTATTTAGTTGATTTTCTCATAATTATAGCTAGATTTAGTTAATTTATTCATCATTTATATTTATAAAATTCTAATATTGTTAATTTTCATAAAGATAATAATGAATTTACTTCTTCTACTCGGATGATTCACTCTTCTAATATTACCATGACTCTTTCTGATACACGGTGTACTCAGTATGACTCAAATTATATGGTTTCAGTTTAAGATTGAAAATTTATTAATGTATTATTTCATTTTTATGTTTAATTTATTTATTTATAGTATTACTATCATAATAATTATTTTATTATATATGTGGATTATTTTTCTCAAGTTGTGGTGTTTTGTTCGAAGTTTCTTGTACTTGTGAGCGATTGGATTTCAAGGATACAACTGAGATAATAAAAATAAAGAAATGGGTCAATAATGTACACCAACATCCTAAAAATGTTAAATCATAATACTTAATTCATTAAATATTTCATAATTTTATCTACTATATGTTTGTAAATTCCTTATAATTTTTATCTAATACTTATTTATTTTTTTCACAAATATTTTGGGAAATAATATTTTTTTAAAACTATCTTGAATAAGAATGAAAGTAAAGAAGATGTTCGTTTCTGATGTAAGAGGAAACCCCATTATTATAGAAACAAGAAGTGTTTGAGGCATCATTGGGGTTTCTCTTTCTTTATAATAGAATAGTTTCTCGACATTCTATATTTTTGTAGATAATTAAAAGTAAAACACATATCACATACCCAATCAGCTACACCTAAATGTGATACATAATGTTATTTTTATGACTCGAACTATATATATTTTAGTTTATAATTTACATTTTAGTTCAAAAAACAAATCACATACTCAAAAATGAGAAAATGAATTAATATGTTTTTCGATACGTTCGATCAAAAATCCATAAGTTGTTTTTATGTGTATAAATCATCTACACCTCAATCTGACACATGGTGTGTCCAGTATGACTCTAAGTGTGTCTTTTTTTTGAATTGATATTTTTATAAAATATAACTATAGAATACTAAACAATGATCAAAAACATTTTTATTTTATTTTATCCATCATAAATGATCCCCAAGCAATTTTTGATATTCAAAAATCAACCTCTCTAAAATCTAATACGTGGTGTGCCCAGTATGACTCAATGTGTCCATTATCAGTTTAAAATTGATATTTTAGTTCAAAATTTTTGTTACTCACTGAAAATAGATAAAACAAACTTGAATTATATTGAAAATTTAAGAAAATTATTAATAAGTCATTTTAGACTTGTAGGAATTAGTCTCACATCAAATAGACACACAATGTGACCTGTATGACTCAAAGATCTTGTTTCTAGTTTAAAATGTAAATTTAGTAAAAACACAATTGGTATAGTAAAAAACTATCCAAAACCTTCATATTGTTTCGATACATTTGGGAAATGATCCATAAATCAATTTCAAAGTGTTTGAATCATCCACACATCAATCTATTCCAAGGTGTGTCTAGTAAGACTCCATGTGTGTATTTTAATTTATAATTGAAATTTTAGTAAAAAAATATAAGACACATACTCAAAACCAAGAAAATAATTTTTTATTTTTTCGACACTAGTAGAAAAATATCCATATGTAATTCTTTATGTGTATGAATCATCTGCAACTAAATCTGACACATTGTGTTCCTCATATGACTAAAAATATCCGCTATTAGTGTAACATTGACATTTTATTTCCAAATGTTTGTCACTCATTGAAAACTAAGAAGATTCACTCTTATTATCTTGATAAATTAAGATAAATATTCATATTTCATTTGTGACATTTAAGAATCAATCTCACATCAAATTGACACATGATGTGACAGATATGATACAAAAGTGTGTGTTAGAAGTTTAAAAATCAAATTTTATAAAAACAAATAATATGAAATACTCATAATAGAGAAACCAAATTCATGTTTTTCTTATACTTGAGTAAAATAATATATAATTCATTTTTTGTGTGTAGGAACTAGTCGAACCTCAATCCTTTGCACAGTGTTACTTGTATGAATCATAGAGTGTCTTTTTATTTAAAATTTATTTTTTAGTAAAAAAACAACTGACTTATTCAAAACCATGAAAACATGTTTATATTATTTGTATAGATTATAAAAATTATCCATAATTCATTTGTAGGGTGTAGGAATCATCTACACGTCAATACGATTCATGGTGTTCCTGGTATGACATAAAGTGTCTATTTTGTGTAGAAAATTGGCATTTTTGTTCATAACGCATTTCACTCATTAAAAACATGGAAAACACTCTTGAATTATCTTGATAATTTATAAAAATGATTAATAAATACTTTTTAATGTGTATGAATAAGTCTCATGTCAAACCAACACATGATGTGACCTGTATGACTGAAACTGTGTGACTTTAGTTTAAAATGAAATTTTGGTAAAAAAACACAAGTTACATAATCAAAACCATGAAAAAAATTCGGATTGTTTTGATACATTAAGAAAACAACACATAATTCATTTATGATGTGTATGAATCAATCACCCCTCAATATGATACACAATGTGCCTAGTATGACTAAAATTATCCTTTATTTGTCTAAAATTGACATTTTAGATCAAAATTTGTGTCCCTAATTAAAAAAAAGAAAACAAACTTGAATTGTATAGGTATATATTCATAATCTAATTGGTATGGGAAGGAATTGGCCTCATGTCAAACCATCACCTGATGTGACAGATATCACTGAATATTCATGTTTTTTGTTTCAAATGACATTTTATTAAAAATGACAAGTGGAATACTTAAAACCAAGAAAATACATTAGGATTAATTCGATACATTAGGAAAGAGTTCAGTATGTCAATTGTGACATGTAGGAATTATTCCCACCTCTAATCGATGAATGGTGTGACCGATGTGACACTAAGTGTGTCCTTTTATTTAAAATTTACATTTTAGAAAAAAAGAAAAGTGAAATAATCAAAATTATGAAGACAGATTCATATTATTTTGATACTGCAGTACAATTATCCATAAGTCAGTTTGGGCGTGTAATAATCATCTTCACATTTATACGACACATGGTCTTCCTGGTATGACTCAAAGTGTCCGATAATAGTCTAGAATTTACGTTTTAGTTCAACAAGTGTCACTAACTAAAAACCAATCAAATGAGATCATAATAACCTAATGATTTAGTAAAATGATTCATAATTCATCTATGATGTGTAGGAATTAGAATCATGTAAAATGACTCATGATGTGACTGGTACCAATCAAAGTGTGCATTTTCACATTTAAAATACATTTAAAAAAAATACAAGTAACATGGTCAATAATAAGCAAACATCTTTAGATTTTTTGGATTCTTTATAAAAGTGATCCAGAAGTCATTTGATGCAAATAGTAATTATCCCCACCTAAATATGATGTACAGTGTGACCAGTATGATGTATTTCCTTTTATTTAAAATTAATATTTTATTCATGTATTATTTCATATAAGGTTTAATTTATTTTTTTATAGTGTTACTAAGGTAAATTTTTTCCTTGTACAGGTGAATTAGTTTTCTCGAGTAGGTTCAATTTTTTTGGAAAATGATACCTTGATCATTATTTTATGAGAGGGGGTTGGGTGCCAATGATAATGAAATATTGATGTTTTTGTATTTAAGTTATAGTACTTTATGAAGAAATTTTACAAAACATTGTTTTAAATTTCTATAACATAATGGTTTTTATGTATTTATAATGTAATTTTTATTTCAATTAAATTATGAATTTGAAACATTTATTCAGGTTACTTCTACTGTGTACTATAATATCCACAACACATTGTAGTAGTATGACCTTTCTCAATAATATTTTTAGTACTGATGATGGGTCCTAGCCATATGATATTCATAAGGATATTAATTATCATCAGGGAATTCAGAATGCATTCTACTCTTCAATAATTGGAATGAGAAGAAATTTTTTTGATTATGGTAGTGATAATGAACATCAGTTGGTGTTATTTTACACTGATCATATCACGAATTCAGGTAGTGTGGTTTCCTTTAAGGATGATATCATTGGAATAGGATGAAATTATATTTCAGAAAGAATGCTGCATAAGGGTTATTCTATTCTACCAAAGAACATATCTTCCAGATCTTATTTAAAGGCTAAAAATGTTAGGCTCACCCAATAACAAGAAATGTCTAAATTAGGGATCCTTAGGACTCTCAATCAAGGGAACTCAGAATTAGAGTGGTAAACTATTGAAAAATATAATTATGAATATGGAAATGATCCTTCTTATTATGAATGATAACTAGTTTATTCAATGAGGAAAATATAATTTGTTTCACCCCATATCTTTATCTTAAAATATTTTTCATTACTTCTATTAAGTTTATGAGATTTTATTTAAGTTTGATCTTTTTATTTATTTATATATAATCATTTATTATGTTCAAAAATATATAAATATATTCTTTTATTTATCTATATATTTGCATGATCAATAATTTTTAGATATATTAATCTATATATTTGTATTAGAAACTGAATTAGTTTAGACAGTGTATTAAAAATATACACCTTAAATTTTAATAAAAAAAACACTAAAATTTTTATCTACCCTAATTCTATCATCAGACCAATTGTATTCATCCACACATAGAGCTCGTGGAAGCTATTGGATGTCCCAAGTCTTGTGGTATCCATCGATGGTCAGAACACAGTTTCCTCTTCGCATCATCCAGTGGAATACCCCCACACAATAATTGGAACATTTCCATCCACAATGAATCAAGAAACTTCGTGTCATATTTGGGATTCCAAGCCCATTTCATTGGATCAAAAACCTCAGAGGGAAGAATATTTATTTTTTTTCACATTCTTTTGACCCTTACTCAACAATCCACATGGATGGACTAAAATAGATCATGTTAATTTTCATGGAAAAAGAAAATAATTATATGATCCCATACTTTAATTAACACACAATGTATTTTGAAGGATATAAGGGAATCTATCGACGATAATAATTGTACGATATATGGTAATAATTTCTTATTTTTTCCGATTATACGTTGCAAGAAAAAGAATTTCAATTGGAGTCAGTGGGTTTGTTTTCCAAATCAGAATTTCTTCTCTATGAATTTCATTTTAAATAACCTCCCATATTATTTAACACAATTTCTATATATATTTATCATAAAAAAAGATGTTCTGTAGGGAAATAACTTTTTGGCAGAAATCAGTTCTCCTTATATATGTTACGCATCTACACTATTATAGTACCCCTGATAAATTGCGCTACCCATTGTCAGTGCATGCTAGAAGCACAAACAAAGGATGAATTTAGGAGTTCTCATAAAATAGATAAAATTTATTTTTGTTATTGATTTTTTAGCATTGATATAGAGACCCATTATCAATTTTTTTAATGCTAATAAAGGATGGTCTTTATCAATGCAAAAAAACATTAATAAACATTATATTTAATAAAATATTTCATCAATAAAAATCATATATTATTATAAAATTATATTTTTATTTCTCATAATATAATATATTTTATTAAATATGTTTTATATTTGTAAAAAAATGCATTCACACTTGATAGATAAGATATTTAATTAAAAATGACATATAAAATAAAAAATATGTACTTTTACAAATCTTATTTCAGATAGAAATATATAATTATATATGTATATATATATATATATAATTTTCTTAAATATTACTTATATAATCCAAATGTATTATAAATAATATTTTTATTTCATATATTTACTAAAAAGGGTTTATAATCTAATTATTACTTTATATTAATTAAATAATTGATTAATTGACAGTTAAAGTTATTTAATAACCTTTGGTTTATCAATTTCATTTGTTTTTTTTTCAATTTTAAATATATATCGAAAAATTATTTTATAATTATTAATTAATAAATTAATAAATATGTTACACTAAATATGTCATAATAATTTCACACATACATATAAAAAATTAATTCAATTTTATGGAGACAAGTATACATATATAATAAATCGTTAAAACATTAATTTTAACATTATATTAATTAATATTTGATATTCTATATATTTATATTTTTATAATAAAATTTAAATCATTATTTATATTTATTTTTAATATATACTATTCATTGATATTTAATATATATATATATAATTTATTCAATTTTAATATTTATTTGCCTAATATTTTTAAAATTTTATTCATTTTTAATATTTATTTATAATTATTTATTAAAATTTAATTTTTTAATAAATTTTTTATTTACATAATTAATATTTGTATTCAATTTCATTTAAAACTATATTAATTTTTTTAATGATTTTTATAATTAATAATACTAATAAATTTTCTCATATTTTTTCAATTGATTCATTTTATTGAAATTTCACTCATTTAAAAATTAATTAATTTTATATTATTTATTCATTAAAATGTTTCTGTGTTTTTAAATTTTTTTATAATTTATTCATTTAAAATATTTATTCGTTTAAAATTTTTGTATGTTATTTATTTTTATTTCTTTATATATATAATTATTCATTAATATATTTAATATTTATTATATGTACTATATATTGTTCATTCTCCAGCAATGTGTCGATGCGACAACGATCCTCCTTCGGTTGAAACCTATCCGCATTTTCAGATTTCTACTCACTCTTGATTCTTCTTTTCAATATGATTACACCACCTCCACACATCAACAACCTCCTCTTCCACCTCAGTCTCCAACTATGACTATGTCTCTATTCGACTATGCCTACATATCCTCCGAATTCATCTTCCCATCTACAACTACTCCTGTACCTTGATTTACAACTCCACCTCAGCCTCGATCTACACCACTGCCTCCGATCTCCCTCACCGCTTTACCCTCCTCCTGAATTCCTCCCCACCCTCAACAACGACTACCACCACCCCGGACACTCCTCCCCCAACCCCAACCCCCTTCCTCAAGGTTTTTGTCCCCACCTGCACCGCCTACCCATCCGAATATCGAATCTATTATCCAAGTAACCCTGGATAAACCAAAAAAATTATAAGGCACCGCTAGATGATTTCATGATTTCCAAGGTACCCTATATACATATGTATCCAACCCTATATCATACTAATAATACTTTGTTATCTGATCATTTGGTGAATTGGTATCATATTTGACTTGATAACCATGAAACACTATGTGGATTGATTCTTGCAGCTTCCATAAAGGTCCATCTACTCCAAAAAGCTGATGTTTTTATGATATAACAGTCCTAATACGATCATACATACATCCTTATAGGATTGAATTTTGTGTTGGAAATATTATAAATTTTATTATTCCAATGAGACTCCAGGACCTTACTTATATGGATCCCATGTTAATTTCTTCCCCTCATCGAAGATCACTTACCCCTTTGTTATTCCTCAAAATCATGAAAAAAGCACAACAAATTGTTTTTTACTCATTCATACAACCTTCTTCGCTGCTTCAACTTGACAGTCAACATTATCTAAAAACCACAACCTTTATACCTGTAGGATTTTTACTCATGTTATTTAAAATTATATTATTTACCATTCAAGGACTTCCATTCATATACTTCATGGTTTTGGATTATTCATTCTCTCTTGAATTTATTTTAATTTGGTTGTTTTTAGTTATTCTCCATCACAATTTTTTAGCCACTATACCCTTGAGAGTAGTAATCTCTCCCTATATGGTGATGGATTTTTTATTTCAATTCATAACTTCCTATTTGTATTCATGAATTTATATTTATTATGTTTTTCTTCCTCTTCCTTAGTTATAATTATACTTTGTGTGTTTTCATGATCATAAAATGGTTCAAAAATATTTTTTTGTCTATTTAATTTTTTTATCTCCAAAGTTTCATTATAGTAAAACATCATTTAAATAAATATTACATTTTTTATTTTATATGGAAAAAAATAAGCTATTGATTTTTTCTTTTTATGTATGCAGTTCTTGTCATGATGAGTTCCTTTTGTTCACAAATATTGGATCATCAGAAACCTCACCAAGGAGGACTATGTAGTTGTGATTGCATTTGTTTACAGTTTTAATTACATGAATATCTCTGGTATTCTCAATAATGGTCCCATTTTTAGTAGATTAGTGTCTATAAATATCTATTATCAATTGGAATTTTTTTTAAATTTTAACTATTATATAATATACCATAAATGAATGAATTATTTGAATTTATATAATTTTTAAAATTTAACTATATATGGGAGCGATCTATTTAAATGTATTATTTGATTTTTTTTATTATATAATTGATTTTTTTCAAATTTTTCTATATCGTATATCAAGTTTAAATAAAGTGCATAGTTAGAGTAGAAGTACAACATCTAATGTTGAAACATGTGTAATATATGATTATGGTGATAAAACGTTTACATTACATACACAAACATTAAATTTTTGTAATATTAGATTAGATTCATAATAGATATATATCTACAATTTTATTTTTAGTACACTATGGAATATCATCTCTTTATATATAGGAATTATTTTTCTAATTATCCTATTGATAAAATCAATTTTTTATTACACAAGATGAATATTAAGTTTATATGATATCTATTTTATTGATTATTGTATGATGATTCATGATTTGTTTGTTCTTATTTATCCAAAACATTAGTATACTTACAAATCTATCTATTATGTATTCTATAGGATGTTCTTTATACTATGTCATTACTATGCATATTTCCCTATTGGGGATTCCTTGTTGCACTTCCGGACTACCTCAAATTCTCTATTCTTCTCCATCCCCTATTAATTCCGAATCTTCCTCCTAGACTTCCCTCTATGCCTCTATATCCACCTCTCTAGCTCCTCTTGGCCATGCCTCCTCTCATTCCTCCTCCTACTCAACATGAACCCACAATCTCTTCCAAAATCTATCATTTTTTTATTCTAGAACCTCTCGATCCTCCAAATTCTACCACCTTTGTGTCCATACTCTATAATCCTTGATAAATTATGCATCACATCATTATGAAACATTTTTCTCAACCAATACCACTTCTCCCTTGGTGGAACCATTTCAAAAACTATCTGGTTTCCTACAAATTCTCTCCCCTATATCATTACAAGCCATTGAAGATTGTCTCCCATACAAATTTAGAAACACTGTAAATCTCTCACCTCCATCTCCATGGTTAAAAATCTATAAATTTTGATCGAAATACTACATATTTCCTCCCCCTACCCCCAATTATCTCCCCCTACTCATCCCCTCCACCTCTTGATGATTGTTGTGAAATGTATTCCCTCCTCCATTAGTTCCCTATCTACTTTAATCCTTATACATCATCCAAAATTTTGGGCTCTTCCCCAGTGATATAAAATCACTCTCTTACATCAGTTTCATCACACCCATCATATATATTTTCATACACACCATTTTTTTGTTCTATGACATTCTGTAATAACTCACCTTCTTCATTTGTTGTTAATCCACATCTTACTTAGGCCTAAAACCCCTTACATTCTTTTTTCCCATGTTCCTTCATACCACTTCCATCTTTCCTTTGTTATATGAATTCCATATTCTAGAAATAATCTCCTCTCTAAATCGAGCAGATATACCTCATCCACATATTTTTGTTATCTAAAGGTATGAGATTACATTTAAAATAAAAATAATATTTTTACATTTTTAAATATTTATTGGACTATATTTTTTAAAAGAAGAATATTTTTTTAGTAGGGTTTTATTTTTAATTGTACATATTATTTAGTGGTTTAATTGTTTTAAAAATTTCTTCATATTTTCTTATATATGTATATATGTTTTTGAATATGGGTATATATATTTATTGTTCACACATTTAACTTTTTTTTTGTATTTAGTTGAGTATATGTTTATAATTTTTTTAAAAAATTTATTACAATTAATAGAGGTTAAATAATTTTATTGTTTGTTCATGATTTATTATCCATTTTTCGTTTTCAATATTCCAATAATATTTAGTTTATATGTGAATTTTTCTAATTTTTTATTTAAAAAACTCATTTATGACTTATTATTATTATGTCATTTTTTTGGAATATGAGTTGTTTTGATCTGGTACTTCTACTGTGATATTCTGAACCATTTTCATACTTAAATGTTAAATACATGTTGCAATATATGTTTATATATGGTAACAATATAATTTATTCCACTATTATATAATTGATTCTAATACAATATTCTGTTCAAGTTCATATATGTTCATACATGATACATTTTTTTTAAAGGTTCAAATTTTTCATATTTCTTATATGTACATATTTTTATTATAGGTACATATTTTTTCACCTTTTCCCTTTTACATGGGTTCCAAATTTTATAGATTCGTATTTTTTAACATGTTCATCTTTTATGAGGGTTAATATCTATAAAAATTCTTATTTTTACTAGTTTATATTTTTATCAGGGTTTATATTTTTATAGGTATATATTTTTTCTAGGTTCATATTTTTACTGCATTTTTTTAATATCATTTTCACACAAGTTCAAAATTTTAATATAGGTCCTTATTTTTTACATACCTGTTCCTATTATAAATTCCTAGTGAAGTAGTTATTGATTTTTTTATAATTTAACCCACTAGAATATATAGTTTCGTTCTTTCATTAACTTTTTTTTTCAAATGTTTGTATATATTTTTCATAATATTCAAATAAATTTTTTAATATTTTTTTATACAGGTTCATATTTTTTGTATAAATGTACATTTTTTGGTTCCTTTTTTACTAGATTTTATATTTTTACATGTTCATATTTTTTTATAGGTTAACATTTTTATCCACAATTTACATTTTTATAGGTTCTTAATTTATTACTAGTTGATATTTTTGAATCTTTTATTTTTTTATAGGTTAATAATTCTTCCACTACTCATACATTTATATGTTCATATTTTTTTATAGGTACATATTTTATTTACATGTTTATGGATTTTACTTGAGTTCTTATTTTTATATGTTCATATTATCTTATTGAAGAGTGTAACATTTCTGTGAGGTTCTTTCCCTAAAAAGTTTCTTTTCTCTCTAGGATTAATATATCATACTTAGTTATATATAATTTCATTGATCTAAATTTTCTATGATTAATGGTAATATGGTAGGATTTTTACTTCCCATAATTCATTTTTTTATTTTGTTTCAGATTTTAAAAATAAATAATACATTTTTAGAAGAATACATTTGTTAAATATGTATTTGGTGTTCATTCTAACCATGTATATTATAGTAGCACATATTTGTTGCATATTTATCACAATGAATTTTTTATATGTATTAAGAGTTCCATTTCGAGAATAAGTGGTATGATTTTTTTATTATCACTATATACAGTTCATTATAATATGAAATGGTGGTTCTTTCTCTATGTTCATTTATAGTAGTTTGTAAGATAGATATAAGAGTGAGTCACAGATGAGAGGGTGAATGTTTATTTGGGGTTCAAAAATCTGATGTCTTTAATAATAATATTAATTTTAAAGGGTAATGATTTAAGGGTTCAATGATCCAATGTGTATAATAAAAAGGTTCTCATGTTCCTATCATTGGTTTCAAATGAATCACTAGTGTTTTTAATAAAATTTTACTATAGTATGATTGTTATATATGTGAGAATTAGTAGGAAGAAGACGAAGGTATGATATATCATGACTAATGATAAGTAATTGTTCTGACTATGGAGATACCATAGATAAAATGATGATATCCAAGAGTATCAATAGGGAAGCAAGAGTTTCAAGCTACTAAAAACGTATTAACCTAGATGAACATAAACTTAAAATTAAATTAGTAAGTTATTATACCATTTCACCAATTGTATGACTATATTCTCAATCAAAGATTATTATACTTAGTGGACAACATATCTTAATCTTCATTTTTCATGATTTGGTCACAGGATACCCAAAAAAAATATGTCTCTCTTTCGTTCCCTCCTCTCTAAACTCATCCTCAACTTTCAAACTACATTTTGGATTGTAGTTGAAAAACTGTGGGTGTAGGTGACAAAACCAAATCAGTTTCTCAAATGGTGAACATCAAGGGTCTATTAATCACTCATCTCAAGAGCCACGTATAGGTATGGGTACTATCATTTATCTATTTTTATAATTTCATCCCAATAATCATGAAACCGAGCCACCTTTTAATCCCTTAATCTATTTTTAGTTACACACGAGAATGAAAAAAGTAACTAAGATTTTGTTATACAAATATAACTACCTTCCTCTTAATCCATCTTTACATGTTTGAAACTATATATTAAACCAGTAATAACTCCAATTTTCATTGTAAAAATTCCCATGAATTATAGTAGCCTCCCTTAATTCAAGTACGGAAGTGTGTATGGTTTACCCCTGGTACATAGATTAGACCAACGATATAACATGTATTCAAAATTTAAGGAACTTTTTCCATTATATGTATCATTTACTTGATCATCAAATACCTTTTTATTTATTTACATATCATAATCACTCATATTATTTCTTTTAATCAGTCATCTAATTTCCCAAAAAAGTCACCTATTCATTTTACAACTACCAAATCTGCTACTTTAATGAAATTCACTTACTCCAGATCCACCTATAATATTCTCCTGGCATTGAATTTATTATTTCTATAGATATGATATTGATGCTTATATTCATGCCTAAAATTCCATCTAAACTGATCATTATATTTCAAATTACATTGTTGTTTTATTGCATTATAATCATTTGAATTTTTGATCCCAATATAGTACCCCATTAAGGCTTCTATAACACAATTATTTTCGTTTGTTCTTTCTTGTAGAAGGCAGTGCGGTTTGGTTGTGTTTTGTGGTGTTTTTTATTGTATATATATATTTATCTTTCAATTCATATAGAGTTAATTGTGATAATGTGGTTTTTCTTTGATTTCATCAGTGACTTTGACATGAATGTGATTGATGTGTTATCCCCCAATCCTTTACCAGTAGCATGATCCATAGAAATATGAGAATAATGATCTTTCTATAGACATGAAATCTATGTTGTGTTATCAATAACATTACAAAATCCCTTTTTTTAGCAGAAATATAAAATAATGGGTGCACTGCATGACCAAACTATCCAAATCCTCATGAACTGACTAGCAAGAATTATCCATGAGTACCAAATTTAGAGGCATGAAAAGGGTCCTTGTGGATATGGGATTTGGTAGGATTATTGAATTGTTTTCTATATCTCTCACCATATAATTTCCTAGACATATTCATTAGATCTAATACCACATTATCAGGAGGCATAACATTCCAATCCTCCAACAATGTGTAATTATCTGTCATAGTGATCCCTTGTGCTCTATTTGAAAACCCCCTTACAAAGACTTTTTTGGATGATGGTAACACATGGGAATCAACTTTAAGACATTTATTCCTTTTATGGTCATGTGAAGAATGTAATGTTTTCCCTTATGTCAAATGAGTACTAGCTTATGTATATAAAACTAATTCCTTCCTAGACTCCTCATAATCAAATACACCCCATCAAAATTTCATATGTATAAAACCACATTTAACCTATATCTCTCGTAGCTATTCACACTGGCCAATCCATCTTTTCAAAACTATACCATGATTCATACCAAATTCTATTAACCATATACTTCTATTCTATCTCACTGATCTATTATCACACATAGCAGTTTCCGAATTTCCAAACCCTAAGCAACTATGATTAGTTTTGAGGGGGAAATGTCATTGATATATTTATTCTTTCTAATGATGTATTGATTCCCAAATGACCAGATATAAATTTAATTATTTTGTTCAATCTATTTGATGAAATTTTACTATATGTGAAACTATTACATCACTATTGTGGTGGCATTGAAGGAATACCAAAATTTGATTGATTAAATGTAAAATGACAATGAAATTGCTAAAAAAATGTTTTTGTTCAAGGTGATTATAGTTTATGAGGACATAATTTAAAATAAAGATAAAAGAAATTATATTGCATAAGTAACCTGACAAGAAGGATTGATGTATTTATCAATGAAATAAAAATGGAATAATATTTAACAATTTCTAATTAATTGATTGGTTAATGTGAAAAATTTGATATATGTATTACGGAATGTGACTAAGAATGTAGTTTTGGGAGTTGAGGGTCCCACATAAAAATATTTCTTGATGGATCTATGTCTTTAAAGTTTCCATTTTTGAATTTTTTTGTTATATTACAGTTTTGCCTCTGATGTGGTGCATTTCGGGTGATGGTGAGATGGTCCGAAGAGGATCACAACTCATCCATTTTTTTGGAGACAATCTCCTGTCACATTCACCATTTCTTTGGTTTCGACCCATTGAAAATCCTTATCCTTTAATTGGAGGTTGGATTAACCCTATTGGGACTGGTTAATTAACCCCTTTCACATTGCAAAAATGGTTCCAAAGTCAGATGATCCCATACGGAAATTGCATGGGGTCAAGTACTTGTGCAATCTGTCCTCCTCAGATAAAACATCATTTGATGGTATCCAATGAGTTTATTCGTGGAGCCAGAAACACTGAACGACCACAGTTTCCATGATTTACGGATTTTTTTTCCAAAGGTTGGTGCTCATTTATTGATGATTCATCCAATGACACTTAAGTACTCTATTGTTCTAGAGGATAGGAGGTCAAGCTCACTAGACCCTTCTGGGGGAGTATTATTGCCTTTTTTTTGGACTCTCTTATATATTTATGTCATGTCAATATGTTTTTGAATCCTTGGTTCATTCGTGAAGAGTGTGTCTGAGGGCTAACCTTGGTTTTCAAAATGGTCGTAGGAATGAATATATTTGATGCTACGGAGGTGATGCTGACTTGATCCATATTTCAAGGCGCTCTATTGTATATCTTCATCTAGAGGGTGGAATGTGACTTAATTTTGGAATAATACCCATAATATGGGTTTCCTAAGTATCCTTGGTAGAGGAATTAGATCCCACGTAGTTCGGATTATGTGGGGCTTACACACAGAATATTCTCATTGATGAGAAAATGATTAGGTGAAACCATTTGGATGGGCACCCTTTTGAGCTCTGGTCAGCAGGTAGGTATCCTATGTATCCTAGTTTGATCAGGAATCAGATTTCTCATACTTCAGATTTTTTGGGGCTTACATATATAAGCATACCATTTAAGGATACATGATTGGGTGGACCCTTTTTGATGGGAACGCCTTTTGAGCTCGGACCTTCAGGTCGACGTCCAATGTATCATTGTTTGATCATGAATCATAGTTCTCATAGTTTAGATTGTGTGGGAATTACACATAGAAGATTCCCATTAAAGAATACATGATTGGGTGGACCCTTTTGGATGGGCACAAATTTTGAGCTTGGGCCTTTAGGTAGGATCCCTACACATCCTGGTTTGATCAGGAATCGGAGTTCTCATAGTTCAGATAGTGTGGGGCTTACACATAGAATCATCCCATTTAAGGAGACATGATTGGGTGGACCCTTTTGGATGGAACCCCTTTTGAGCTCGGGCCTTCAGGTAGACACCATACATAACTTGTTTTGATTAGGAATTATAGTTTTTGTAGTTCAGATTGTGTGGGGACTACACATAGAAGCTACCCATTTAAGATGACCCAATAGGTTGGACCCTTTTGTATGGGAACCCTTTTGAGATCAGGCCATCATGTAGGCACCTATTTATCTTGGTTAGTTCAAGAATTTGAGTTCTCGTAGTTAAGATTTTGTGGGGTTCATGCATAGAAGCTTCCCATTTAAGGATACATTATTGGGTGGGACCTTTTGGATTGGAACCACTTTTGAGATTGGGCCTTTAGGGAGGAATCCTACGTATCCTCATTTGATATGGAATCATACTTCTCATAGTTCAGATTGTGTGGGGCTTATGAATAGAATAATCCCATTTAAGGAGGCATGATTTTGTATACCCTTTTGGATGTGCACTCCTTTTGAGCTCAGGCCTTCAGGTAGGCATTCTACACATCCTGGTTTGATCAGGAATTAGAGTTCTCATAGTTCAGATTGTGTGGATTTTGTAATCATCACATACCTCTAATCCCACAAGATACATGCTTGTTGTGAGAAACAAGAGGATGTGAATGATTAAACAAATCACATGATTACTCTCTTTTTGGTGAGAGAGGGAGAGCCTGCGATGAAAGAGGATGAACCGATCATGGGAATGGGTATTGAGCGATGAACCTTTTCCTGAGAAATGAAATTAATGTCTATCTAGATTGGCCTCACATGATTGGGAGATTACTTTTGTAGGAGGGCCCCATAATACTTTTTGGTAAGGGGAGGTGTTTCATCCCCATCAAAAAGAGAAGCAAACATATCTCCTTTGACTGACCACTATTCCACATTGAATTGAAAATCAAGCGATCACCCTAAATCTCTAGAAAATGGAGGATCACACCAGCATCCTGAGGTTGGAATCTAGGTTACCATGGGAATGTATACCCACATGTATTTTCAAAGCCCAAACCATTTGGGGGAGAGCCTTTATGACTCCGATTACCATGTGTATGTAGACTCAAAGGGGCACATTGATGCACCCGATGGTATGATCACATGGGTCTGGTGGCATTGGAGGAGGCTTTGGACTAATGTCCGGGGACAGGCTCATAAAGGGACCGTGGAGGACTAGAATGTAGTGGAGGGGTGATGTTGGAACCGAAAGAAATAATACCCAAAAATACCCCATTCCGTGTACTGATATCTTATGTGGGATGGGGGAGGATCTCCATACCATCATTGAATGAAGATAGAGAGGTCTTATATATACCAATGCAGTATGCAGGAATGGGTAAAGTCCACCATGTACCATGGTGGTACGTGGCCCATCATGCCTCTTTGGGTTCCATCTACAAACTGATGCAGTATGCAACACCGAGTTCAGTCTGAAAAGCAGTGCACTACACAGAGCACCATATTGAAGGAGGGTTCGAGGGATTATTGTTCATGGGAAGTTCATCCACGACATGTATATGGTTCTCAGTTTTTCCATTTAGGTTCACGGTTCTATTATTATTATTAGTTTCACTCCATTTTATGGTTCGCAACTGGCTGTACCTGTGGGGAGTGTGGTTCACGATTTGGGATATACTGATGAATCAAGACTGAAGTCAGAATATTATTCTAACTCTTTCTTCCAACCTATGAGTCCCCTTTAATATTTTATCATCCGTCCCCTCCTCCTCCATTTGGTGATTCTTTTATAGAGCATCAGGGAAATCATACATATGGGAATGCAGCACCATTTGTGGAGTCCCATGAGGAGATATCCTGACCAGCAGAAGACTTAGTCGAATAGGGATTTGCAGAGGAGGGGAAAATTGTTCACGAAAATGGTTTGCAAAAATGGTTTACGAAACCCTTCCCATTCTCTTCATCAGTGAACTTATTAGTTCGCCTAATGGTATGAATACAACCTTCGTGTGAATGATTCCCTCGATGAGACGGTTCGTGGTCGGCTTGGTTCGCTGGCCATCGCTCTGTGGGAAAGCACCTTGCAGATAATTCTATGTAATTGGTGGTTCATTATCCAGGTGGTATGCACACCTTTCTCGGTGATGGTATGCAAACCACTTGAAATTATTTTAAAACATAAATTCCTTCAAGTTTCTTCTTGAATTTTCAACTCATTTTGAATCCATTCACCGAGAGATACTTCTAGGATTACATCATTACATCTTCAAAGTTAATTTGGGGGTATATTCTTCCCTTGTTAGATTTTTCAGGACACTACAAATTCCCCCTTTCAAAATGGTGTCTGTTTGGAATAAAAAAGGGGACTATTCTATTATAAAAGTGGTCCTGAACTAAAATAGTTCACGGTAGAGAAGATGGGCCCAGTAGGAGGGGACCACACCTATATATAGGGGCCTATGTCATTTTTATTTTACCTTTTCTCATGGATAAAAGTTCTCTCAGATTCCATAGACTTCCCCGGCTATTGCGTTCCGTGATCCTTGCGAAAATCATGTTTGTGAACTACTTCGTGTACACCATGAACTGATATTTCCACCATTATTCTTTTCTCATACCAAATTTTTGTTTCACGGATATCATTTTTGAACATTAAAATAAAAATCTAGATTCAACACAGGAGAACACTATGCTGCTTGTGTGTTCACATACCGAGCATGGATTGACAATCCGAACATGAAGAATTATTAATCCAAACCTAAATGTTATTTTTTAAATTCTTAACATGAACATAATAGAGGCATAGGTTTACAGTATCCACCTTTGGTGAACCCTTATATTCCATGGCCAATGATCTGCATGCCAACTCCTTGTGGATGGTTCACATACCACAGTTTTACATGGTGAAATCCATCCGCGTACCGTAGCTTTATGCTTGGTTTCTTCTACTTATCATGTAGTACATAGAATGTGCCTACTACATACCATTTTTTAAAATTGCATGCAGAGCCTTATAAAGACATATTTTAAGTCCTTTAGTCATTCTTCTGTAGGATTTATCCAAAAATTTTATTGGACTGAATTTTTATGAGATTTTGGATCATCATATGTAGGCTACAATGGCTACTTCACAGGCTGTGATAAAATCTATGAAGACAAGGGAGACCATTGTAGTGAATAGAAAGGATCATCTTCGAGCCTGCATCATTTCTCCTGATATCTTCATAAAATATTTCTTGATGCAAGAGCATATATCCTATCTAATATCTATATAGTTTCCAATTTATGACATTGGTCTCCTTGAAAAAATTCATATCTCGTTAGATGGCCCTGATACCCCTTTCATTATATTAGAGGAACCACAAGGAGATGATCGCGCTAACCTTTACCTTGTAGGAGAAGTCATATCCAATCTGATTTAGGAGAATGTATTCATACTCGGAAGATTGACGTGGACTCAGGGCAACCACAGGTGTCACAATAGTGTCCCGAGACCAGGAGCCCAATAGTACCCATCCATTATCACCATCTCCTATGAAACTACTAATGGAGGGTGGAGAACCATGGGGATCTGTGGGCCAGAGGATGTTTCTCTAATGAATGGGCATGGAAATTCTGGGAACATGAGACCTGTTTGGAGATCCTTGACCCATTGGAGGTGGTGGACTTGTATTAGGCAGCTTGGGTTTCTCAATTTGTAGTCTTTTCCCCAAGAGAAATCCTTCCAGTGTTATTGAGTTTCTGGTTTTCAAGAACGATCACATTCCACATATTGCATGGGGATGTGGGGATCAATCTATGGGATATCCTCCATCTTGGAGGACTCCCTATCCTTGGAGATATGTATGACATGTTTCTCCCAGCATCTGCTACATAGAAAGATACTGAACATGTGTCCCCTTTAATAATGATTTTATTAGTTCAGGAAGATTGATTAGTTGATCATCCCCACGAGGATTGTTCTATTATCCCATTTGAGGCATGGATACGGTTATTCTTGCTGGAGAATGCTCCAAGGCCAAGGGATCTCCAGAGTCAAACTCAGCCAACTCATTAGTCCCACTAAACTCCAGGGTCAAATTCTTCTACCCTTGAAATGGGACGATATTCCACATGGGGATATGAGCTTAAACCATTAGGATATCTTTCATATAGGTTAACAGGATTCTTTTCCATGTTTTTGAGTGGATGGATTTTCCAATCCGGCGATGTCTATACCGGGGTTCAGACATATACTTTGATTATAGCGGCCATGATGGTAGAGGTTCGACCTATTAGCTTGGTCCTTCCCACTCTCACTCAGCTTTATGAGTTATTGGAAAAAATACATGAAGGCAGGCCCCCATAGCGTCTCATTAGAACATTTAAATTTATGTATGGGTGGACGGTAGAACACTTCCACTATTATGAATACCAGTATACTTCAAAGGTTTCTCATTTTTATTTTCAACCCACCCTTCTCAACATTTTCTCTATTCATCCTAAAACTCAAAAGTGTTATTGATGTGGTTGGGATGTTGAATGATGTTTCTCATCACTTGCTTGCACTGCATCCTACCCCTCATGGGCCATAAAGAGTTGATATTGGAAATTATTTATAGGAACGATCATACCATATCACACTTCGAGATGGGATGCTCACCGCTCATATAGATCGAGTAGTCATGTGTTAGCCATACCTCCCCTACTGGGATTCCAGGAAATTCAGATGCCTCCAACAGATTACGCTTCTTCTGACTATTCAATTAAGGGGAGAGTCTCGCCCCATAATTCATCACCCACTACTAGTATTTTTAGTATTTGTGATGGCTTATTTGTGACAGGATCCCGTTTCAAATAAGATTTAGCGGCAGGGCCCCATCGTAGATATCCCGTTGTAGAAAACGATGTCGCAAATACCATTATTTGTGATGGGAAACATCACCGTCGCAAATAAGTCTCCGATTATATGCATTATATATCCATAAAATTTTTCGCGACGGGCCCATCGCAAATATTTTTTGCGATGGGCCCTCGTCACGTCGCAAAAAAAAAAATATATATATAAAACGTTCTGCGATGGGACCGTCACAACAAAGTATTTGCGACGGGTAAGTAGTCCCATCACAAGTATGTTTTTTAAAAATATTTAGTTAGACTATTTGAGACGGGGTCCCATCGAAAAAGGTCATATCGCAAATAATAAATCAATTTGAAAAAAATAAATTTAATAAAATTACGATTAATGAAAAAATAATATTACTATTATTAAAAATATAAAAAATATTAAAATTCTCAATATTCACAAAAAAAAAATAAAAAATCATAAAATATTATTATAAATATTATTATTAGTAAATAAAAAAACATTAAAAAATATAATACTAAAAAAATATATTTAATAAAATAATAATAATATTATTAAAATAATAAAAAAATGCAAAATATTAAAATTCTCAATATTCACAAAAAAATATAAAAAAATAAAAAATATTAACAATTGAATTCTGTTATCTTTGCACCGATTTAAAAGAAAGAAAATGTAAATAATTGATATTACAATGTTAAATTCAAATGTTTGTAACATAAAAAAATCACTGGTGGGGGTCCTCTTCTAGAGGAGGTGGAGGAGTTGAAGGAGCTGGTGGAGGAAACTCCATCCCTAAACAACGAGTTAGACGAAACATATACTCCATATTATCTTGATGCTACTGCTGCCATCGATGCATCTCCTCCTCATGTTGTTACTGCCATCGACGCATCTGCTCCTCGTGATGCTGCTCCTGTTGCTGCTGCCACTGACACAGCTCTTCCTGCTGCTTCTGTAAAGTCTCTATAAGCTCAGCCTGAGCTCACAACTGCTCCTGATACTGTGATCCAGAAGATGATGCCTCTCCACGAGCTCCACTCAAGATGGACTCTGACATCACAACAGTACTGTAATAAGTACCGGGAGTCAAATGAGAGCCGATACCAACTACTCTGCCCTTATCAATGCCATACCGAGTCGCCTGCATCAATGCCGCCTCATTGAAATGGTGTGCACTGGTCTACTCAGTCATCTCGTCCTGACCCTCAGCCTATGTCTGAGAGTCCGTAGCCTCATATGACTCATTCAATTCCAATTTAAAATTAAAATTGTGAAAATATTATATTTAGTTAATTGTCAAACTGAAAAAATAATACTAACCACAATCTGACGTTGGCGATCACCTCTAATATCTCCAGTGGCTAGATCACTGTACATCCTCTGATAAAAGTTGAACTCCGTAATATTGGGATTCTCGATTTCCTACAGAAATATAAAATAAAGTTTTTATATTTAAAGTTATATAAAATATTTAAAAAATATACTTACCAAATGATCTCTATGAGAATTGAATGTACAACTACCAGCTCGATGTGTCACCTCCTGTCTCTCCCGGTTCTGCTGTCCCACTGATGATCTCCATTGAAATCCACCACCCATATAGTGTAAACATAATCCATCCCAAATGTGAGATTAAATGTACTCTGGTTAGTGGGCTTTACACGACTCATCACATTCTGTCACTCTTGCTTTCTTGATGGTTGTACTTCTCAAATTATGCAAAAACTGACGAAAACGGTCACACATAGAAACCTAACATACCGCGTGGATAGCATCGCGCATGTTATCATTGACAGGATATGATAAACCCTACTAATAATTTATAATATCATCTTTTTAAAAAAATAAATTTCAAAATAACTATTATTTATTTACGTACCAGCCAATGATGGAACATGTCACGTCGCACAACAACTTGAATCTGTTCCCATGTGATCCACGGCTGAGAAAAATAATTGCGCAGTATAGTGCTCCCCTGTTCAATAGCTACATGCTCAAAACTGTGAAAAAAGAATAAATAATCAAAAAATGATTATATATATAAATAAATTAATGAAATCTAACTAAAATATACAGGTCATCGTACCTCTGTGTGCGGGGATCGAAACCAAGATTTGGACGTTTCTCGGGGATAGGGTTAGGAATAATCAGTCGCACAAGACCGCTCCCCCTCCACGTACCTCATGAACCAATAGTAGGCTGAGGGTCAGATGATCCCACATCCCTATCATCTAAAGGTATCTCAACCTCCTCTAACTCATGAAATAGATCATAGTCAATCTGAAACACAAAATGATTGTTGTTAGCAGATAGTTGAAAATAACTTTATATATAGATATATATTAATTAATATTATAACCAACATTTAACTATGTCAATGTTCATCTTCATCCTCATCTCCATAGCTATCAAGGTCAATGTCTTCATATTCCTCCTCAACATCATCAATATCTATATGAGTTTCAGTTTCAGCATCTCTTGTCATTTCAAATTCATTTGTACCATTATTAACATCTTCATCACCATCGATCATTAATTGTGGGGGTGTGATCATCGATATTCACGTATCTTTATGAATCAGATGTATTTTGAGCAGTCTCTTGAAAAATTTCAATTCCTTCCACTTTAGCGGAACCAAATTCAGTTTGAGTAAACTGATTTTCTCGAGTTTTCATTTTTATTATGCTCCACCAATCACTAAAGTCTCTTGAAGTATCACAGTACATTGCATTATAAATTTGATGTTCTTGTTGAGCCAGTAAAAATGGTCTATTTACTTCAAGAAGATTTTATATTTAATATCGACGATTCGATGAGTCGGATGAACATGCAAGCCTCTCTCAGTATCCAACCACCGACATTTAAACATTGTTATGTAATTTTGTCCTGGATAACACAACATAATAATTTCATCCAAAATTCCATAAAAGTCAACTTCAGATTCTCTATGATGTGATCCTCTCAAGAAAACTCTACTGTTCATTGTTTTTTTGATTCCCCGTATGCATGTCTATGAAATCGAAAACCATTCACCACATATGCATTATAATATTTAACCATTTTGGATAGTGGGTTACTCAATATACACAGTTGCTTATCAATTTTATCAGCATATTGAGACACCTGAATTTTTGTAAAACAATTATCAATATAATAAATAATAAAAGGAATTGATATTAAACCATAAAAAATTTATGTTACCAGTTTTTAAAACCATTGAGAATTTTTTTTGTCTGCGTTCTTCAAGAGAATCTACTATAATCTGTGGAAGTTGTTTCTCGATATGATTATCATATAACCTACAAATAATATAATTTTAAATATTGTAACATAAATTATAGAATAAGTGATAGAATGAATCATAGGAAAAATGATGTCATTTCTTCACAGTTGAGCAGAACGTATGTATGAGCTCTGTGATGTTCATCATCTGAAATACATCGTTCATGAACTCCACCGAAACCAAGATTTGGATGATTAAAAATTGTTAATTGATTTTCCATTTAGTCATTAACATTCACATCATTTCATCCCATGCGATTGTGTTTTGAGGGATATTGAGATTCAGAATAGTGAGAGCAGAAAAAAGCAACTTCCTCTTGCAAATAAGCTTCGGAAATTGAACCTTCAACTGATGCTTTGTTACGTACTTTTTCCTTCAATTTCTGCATGCATCTCTCGAATGGGTACATCCATTGAAACTGTAATGGACCTCCACATTTAGCTTCATGTGTAAAATGTAATATCAGATGTTCCATTGAGTCAAAGAAATCTGGCGGAAATATTTTTCTAGTTTACAAATAATTACAACAACATCTTCTTCCGATTTTCTTAGCGCATTGTAGTCTGTTGTCGCTGCACAAATTTCATGAAAAAAATATGATATGTCTGTTATCGAATCCCAAATCATATAATTCAACAAACCCCTGAATCCAATCAGCATAAGTCTTTCCATTATAACATGAAAATCATGACTTTTTAATCCAGTAATATAACCATTCTTAACACATCTGCCCAAAATGTAAGCATAGCCATTTGGAAGTCTCAAATCTGCAATCCACTGAAAAAATAATAAGCGACTCTCTTTGGATAGTGTATAAGATGATTTTGGATTCAGTAACCTATGTGATCTGTCATTTTCAAATAGTTCATGTTCTAATCGCCTGCTAATTTGGGAAAGATCTAATTATTCCTTTATAGTATCTTTGGTATTACCTGGTGTATCCAAAAATGTATGAAATAAATTATCAAAATAGTTCATCTCAATATGCATTACATCCAACATGTGGCGGACCAACAAATCAGACCAATACGGAAGATCCAAAAAAATGCTCCGTTTTATCCAATTATGTTCTTTCCCAAAGCCATGAATTTTCAGTTGGTTTATTGTTGGTACAGATGTGGTGAGGGTTAATGAAAATACAATTGATTTTAACTCTGTACCTGATATCATCGTTGGAGGTTCATCCATTTCAATTGTACCTTTTCTAAAATGATATTTGTTCCTCCAAAAAATATGATCGGTTGTAATAAATATACAGTGACAATCAAAATAGAAAGGTTTTTTCCATTAATGAGCATAAAGGGTTTGTTTTCTTTCATACAGTAAAGACATGATTTCGGACCATGTGTACTCCAACCAGATAACATTCCATATACTGGAAAGTCACTAATTGTACACATCAATGCAGCCTTTAATATGAAATTTTGTTTCATAGAAACATCATATTTATTAACACCATCACTGCACAATGCATTTAACTCATCGATCAATGGTTTCAAATAAACATCAATATTCTTTTTCAGATGTCTTGGGATTAATAGAGTCAAAAAGATATAAGGATCCTTCATCAACATCCATGGAGGCAAATTGTATAGAGTTATAAAGATAGGCCAACATGAATACTGACTAACATAAGAACCAACTGGACAGAAACCGTCAGTAGAAAGACCCAATCACACGTTTCAAGCTTTTATATAAAAAGACAGATACAGACGGTCAAAATGTTTCCATGAATCACCATCAAATGGATTATTCAATCTTTTATCAGTTGAAATATTGGTATTGTGCCATGACATCATTAATGATGTGTTCTAAGACATAAATAAATGCTACAACCTAGGTGTAAGGGGGAAATATCTCAACTATTTTACTGGAATCAATCTAGGCTTCCATGATTGAGCTTCTTTATACCTCGATGGTCCAGATTTGGGACAACTATCCAATGAATAATTTTCATCAGAATATAAGATGCAATCATTTGGACATGCATGAATCTTCCAATAACTAAGGCCCAGATTATGAATCATCCTCTTTCCCTCATAGAAATTTGCAGGAAACACATTTCTTTCAGGTAACATTGTTTTAACCAAAGAAAATATCTGATCAAAAAAGTTGTTTGACATTGCATTATCAGATTTAACAGCCATAAATTTTTCAACCACTTCTAATTTTCTTATCTTGCAACCAGGATATAATGGATCCTCAACAGACCTCAACAAATCATAAAATTCGGATGGTGCCAACTCAGGAGTTAAATCAATATCATCATGAGTTTTAGTTTGTGGCACAGATGGACCTACAACATCATGTACTAAATTTTGAAACTGTGATTGATCTGGAATCAAGTTATTTGGATCTTCTCTGGAATTGCATTCACCGTGTTGATACCAAAAAACATAATCTAGTTGAAAAACAAACCGCAAGAGATGTCCCCCCACATTGTCAAATGTGTGAAACATTATCTGAGCTCATTTTTTACAAGGACACTTAATTGTGCCTTTTGAAACATATTCTGGTTTTGATGATGCAAATTATAAGAAAGCTTCAATACCCTCAATTTATACAGGATTTAAACCAAAACCATTTAGATTTCGGCACTGATTTATCCAAGCGAGATCATCAAATAATGACTGATGTTGACTTCCTTGTTCTATATTTTTCTACCTAAAATATAAAATCATTACTTTTTTTTAATAATTTGAAATTATAAAAACACTATCTGAAAAAAGAAGATAAATAATTACAACTACTTAATAATTACCCTTAATTATGGGTGACACAATTTCTAGTGGATTGATGACTACTCTTTTGTTTGAAGGCTCATTTAATTGCATCCTTCTCACACTAATTATTGCTAATTGTTGTTAATTGTTGCTAATTATTCCATATTATTCGTAATTATTGCTAATTATTTCTAATTATCCCTAATTATTCCTAATTATTCTTAATTATTGATAATTTTTCCTATTTTTTCCTAATTATTACATATTATTACTAATTACTACTAATAATTATTAATAATTAAAATTTATTACTAATTATTACAATTTATTACTAATTATTACTAAATATTACAATTTATTACGAATTTAGAAATACGTAGCAGTACTTAGAAAAATGAAAACTACTTGAATAATGAAAGGAAATTTGGTAATCATCGTTGTGGAGATGATTACAAATTTTCCCTTCATTATCCAAGCAGATTTCGTGTACTAATTATTACTAATAAAAAAATTATATTACCAATATTTATGAAATAATATTATTATTATTATTAAATTAATAAAAAAGTTATAAAATATTAAAATTATCAATATTTTCACAAGATTTTGCTCTATTCTTAAATTGTTCAAATCTCAAAGGGTCTCCAATTGTCAGGTCATGCACAATAAAAAGTTTTTGTCAGCCAGGTCCAATGTAAACTCTATAATTGTACTTGCATGGTTAATCACCTCGCAAGTAGTGTTGCAATATGATGACCAAAGTAATGTCATTATCGTCTCTAAGAATCATCTCACTCCCTTTACATAGACCATTCTTCCTTAAAAATTTGAGGGGATATCAGTATCTTTCCCACAAATTTTCAAGGAAGAATGGTATATGAAAAGGGTCATGTGAGATAATTATTATAGATAAGAAGGGCATGAATTGGGTTGTCCTATTGCAACACTACTTGCGAGGTGATCAACCATGCAAGGAGAATTATAGAGTTTACAATGGACATGACTGACACAAACTTTTTATTGCGCATAACCTGATAATTAGCGACCCTTTGAGATTTTAACATGTTAAGAATAGAAAAATTCCTATTGCGAATAATGATAATTTTAATATTTTATAATTTTTTTATTATTTTAATAATATTAATATTTTTTCTCATAAATATTGATAATATAATTTTTTATTATTAATTATTACTAATTATTACCAATTATTACAAATTATTACAAATTATTACAAATTATTACAAATTATTACTAATTATTACTAATTATTACTAATTATAACTTATTATTACTAATTATTACTAAATATTACTAATTATTACTAGTTATTACTAGTTATTACTAATTATTACTAATTATTATTAATTATCACTAATTATATCTAATTATTACTAATTATTACTAATTATTACTAATTATTACAAATTATTAGTAATTATTACTAATTATTACTAATTATTACTAATTATTACTAATTATTCCTAATTATTACTACTTATTACTAGTTATTACTAATTATTACTAATTATATCTAATTATATCTAATTATATCTAATTATTGCTAATTATTACTAATTATTACTAATTATTCCTAATTATATCAAATATATTTAATTATTACTAATTATTACTAATTATAACTAATTATTACTAATTATTTCTAATTATTACTAATTATTACTAATTATTACTAATTATTCCTAATTGTTACTAATTATTACTAATTATATCTAATTATTACTAATTATATCTAATTATATTTCATTATATCAAATTATATCAAATTATTACTAATTATATCTAATTATTACTAATTATTACTAATTTTTACTAATATTTACTAATTATTACTAACTATTATTAATTATTACTAATTATTAGTAATTATTTCTAATTATTGCTAATTATTCCTAATTATTCCTAATTATTTCTAATTATTCCTAATTATTTCTAATTATTACTAATTATATCTAATTATAACTAATTATATCTAAATATTACTAATTATTACTAATTATTACTAATTATTACTAGATATTACTAATTATAACTAATTATAACTAATTATTACAAATTATATCTTATTATATCTAATTATATATAATTATTACTAATTATTACCAATTATTAAAAATTATTACTAATTATTTCTAATTATTACTAATAATTACTAATAATTACTAATTATACCTAATTATTAATAATTATTATTAATTATGACTAATTATTACTAATTATTACTAATTGTTACTAATTATTACTAATTATTACTAATTATTACTAATTATGACTCATTATTAATAATTATTACTAATTATTTCTAATTATTGCTAATTATTATTAATTATTACTAATTATTACTAATCATTACTAATTATTACTAATTATTACTAATTATGTCTAATTTTTACTAATTATATCTAATTATATCTAATTATTACTAATTATTACTAATTATTACTAATTATTACTAATTATTACCAATTATTTCTGATTATTACTAATTATTACTAATTATTACTAATTATTACAAATTATTACTGATTATTACTAATTATTACTAATTATTACTAATTATTACTGATTATATCTAATTATTACTAATTATTACTAATTCTAGCTAATTATATCTAATTGTTACTAATTATATCTAATTATTACTAATTATATCTAATTATTACTAATTATTACTAATTATTATTAATTATATCTAATTATATGTAGTTATATATAATTATATGTAATTATATGTAATTATATGTAATTATATCTAATTATATCTAGTTATATCCATTTATATCTAATTTTATCCATTTATATCTAATTATATCTAATTATATCTAATTTTAGCTAATCATATCTAATTATTTCTAATTATATCTGTTTATTACTAATTATATATATTTATTACAAATTATATCTATTTTCTACTATTTGTATCTATTTATTACTATTTATATCTATTTATTACTATTTATATATATTTTTACTATTTATATCTAATTCTAAATTATTACTAATTTTAGCTAATTATTACTAATTTTAGCTAATAATTACTAATTATATCTAATTATTACTAATTATATCTATTTATTACTAATTATATCTAATTATTACTAATTATATCTAATTATATCTATTTATTACTAATTATATCTATTTATTTCTAATTATATCTAATTATTACTAATTATATATGATTATATCCATTTATTGCTAATTATATCTATTTATTACTAATTATATCTATTTATTACTAATTATATCCAATTATTACTAATTGTGAATAATTATTTATAATTATCACTACCAATATCAATTTCTTACTAAAAATAAATATAAATAAAAATCAATTGAAATCTAATTTAATTGCAAATAATAATCAAAAATTAAAATTAATATAAAAAAATAAAATAAAAATAAAATAAAATATAATATAAATACCTTAACCTTTGATATTCTAAAGGTATTGGCGCCTTCCAATTGCTCTCATCTAATTTTTTTTAAATAAAGTAATTTTTTTCTGTAAAACTGAAAAATGAATAGAGTGGGAGAGGAAGATCTGAGTGATTTGGAAAAAAACGGGTGGGGGTATATATATGTTAGATTAGTTGCAACGAGGTTATTTGCGATGAGCCCCGCCGCAAATACTCTCGTCCGCATTAATTACTGTCAGTGATTAAAAGGGTATTTGCGACGGGGCCCATTTCAAATAGTTCATGTCGACACTCTTTTTGCGACGGGACGACATCCCATTACAAAAAGCTATTAACCTCCGTCGGGTATTTGCGACGGGTACCGTCGCAAATACTTTTTCACGGTTTGGCTTGCAAGTCCCACCAAACTATTTGCGACGGGAGACGAAATCCTGTTGCAAATAATTGGTTATTTGCGACAGGCAAATTTCCCCGTCGCAAATAACATGTCGCAAATATTGATTTTTCCCGTAGTGACCAATTATGGATTATGATTATGCATGAAGTTGTCACCATGGATGTTATAATTTCAAACACAACGGGATCCACATTTTTGTTGATGGTGTATGCCCAATTGGGGATGGCCTGTTACCCAAACGGGATGGTAAGAAACCCAGTTCGGTGGGTGTAGATACCTTTAACCATTTCTTGCCATTTCCTTGCCCCAATGATAGTACCACACATTCCTCCTACTGTGAATAGTGTGACAAGTTTTCCTTCTACTCCTATCCCTACAACAACCATGATGGATACACCACCAGTTCCTGCCCTTGTGGTAAGAAGACACTTAGTTCGTCATCAGAGGCATATTAGAGGGGCTTCTTCAGTACAACTTATCTCAGTGTAAAGTGATTCAGACTGATCCACTCTAGCAGATACATCCCAAGACCTTAATGAGGCTAGCACAAGAAGAGTATCATCATCCATCCCAGAAGCTATGCATAGTCTTCCTCATCCGGCTCCACCAGTTGAGACATATGAGGGAAAAGGGAGTCCACCATCTTGGTTGACCTATATTAGGTCCCTTCCTGATCCTACGATGACAGTTACTACTTATAGACACATTATGACAGGGGGGATCATGGTACTGGTGCTGTGGTGGGGCACCAGGTAGGGTGAAAGGAGACATGGCGCCAATTATGTGCTCTTGCCACAGAGAAACCTATGGAAAATTTTGCTGACGAGACTAAAACTTTTTAGCGATTATTCACAGATCTGGGTCTGGGTGGCTTTTATTATCAACACTTACACCTCCTTATCTACTAAATCGTCCTTACTTGAGAAGACCTTGCCTCATATGAGGATAAGCTGGGAAAGTTCAATATTCCCATCCCTAGGTGGCGACCTTGCAAGATGTTACAATAGAATTTGATTATACAACGGCCGAGTTGGTGAAGGCTCATGATTTCGTGGACACCGAAGAGGAAGAGTTTCGGGAGTGTGATGTCCTCACATCATGGTTGAGGAATCAACTGGCCTCTTTGCATGCCAACTGTGAAGCCATCCAGAAGGAAGGGCGGAACCTTAATGTCAATCTGTAGGGTGTGAGCCCGATGGTCAATGCCAAAATGGAGGAGAGAGATTCTTTGGAGAAAAACATTGAAGGCCCACAACAATCACTTTCCATCCTTCTAGAAAGGGCTAACTGAGACATGTTGTAGTTCGGTCCCAAATCATGATATGTACTCTTTCTTTCTATTTATAGTTTGGAGAGACTCTGAACTAGCAATGCTCCTCTATTTTTTTTTGACCTCAATGAAAGTAATTTTCCTTTAAATAATTTTTCATTCCCTTTTCTTAATAGGTCAACTGATCATTATCAATCTCATAAACATCGTTTCAATCATCTATTAAATTTAAACCATGATTTGAAACTAGTAAACTAAAATAATCGAATTGTGCTCATATTTTTCCTGAGTCGCGAGACTCAGCGAGCATAGTTCAACTATTGCAGAGGTTTTATGGAACACCTCACAAAATTTTATGTCTCTTTAATTATTAACTTAAATTTTGCCTATTCCTACTTGACACGGTCTAAGTGGGAACAAATTGAATTTTTCTTAGGCCACCCTTTGTGGGTTTTCGATAAACAAGTTTTACACTTTTTTATTTTGGATCAATGTTTTTACCGAACTAATACATTAATTTTACCTAGAGGTTCCTTTTACGGATTTTACCTCTAGAAAGTATAGAGTATTTTTTTACTGATAGTTCATAGTACTTCCAATAAAACTCATTATTTATGTATTAGGTCAAATAACATTGACCAAACTTATTGGGGTGGGTCCCTAATTTCAGAATGGTTAGATGGGAATGTTCTAATATCCTTCAGAAATATATTATAGATTTTTCTTGACCCTAGATTTGTGAGTTTGGGCATGCAAGAGGATCAGGTGGATTTTTAGGCATACAAATGTAGAAAAAGACTCTCCTGAGAACAATTTTTCCTTTGATTGATGCCCATTATTGTGGCCAACATGTGCAAAGCCACTGAGGAATGATGTGCATAGTCAAACAAAGGTGTTCGCAGGATAGTAGCCTTCCATCTCTGATGGACTAATAGGATCATGTGACCTTTCTAATTTATTTCTTCATTGGGAGCCACAGTGGGTGACTTACCTGAGTAGTGATGTCTGAAACATTAGGGGAATTCATATTGGATTTGAGTTGGAAACTATTCCTTAACGGGACTTACTTGTGTGAGGGAGAGCTGGGGAATTGCCAATTTAGTTAGATGTCCTTTATTATGTCAGGGGAATTTGGAAAGATGAATGTATACAAGCTAGTATCCATAGGATTACCAAATCCGAGGGAGGGGGGGGGGGGGCAGGACATGAATGTCATTTGAGTGTATGGTAGCTGGAAAGCACTCTCCTGAGAGAGAATTTTCCTATAATTAACCTCCGTTTTGTAAGAACAATATGTTGATCCACCAGGACATGACATAAATATTCAAACAATGGTATCTGTGGGAAACTGGCCATCCATATCCGATGGCTATGAAGGAACATTAGTGGTACGATATCTAACCTTTGACAAGAGGTTCACCTTAACACGAAAATGGGCATTTTGGATGAACTTATCTCAGAAATGAGTGGGGGTAGTCTTTTTTTTTGCGGAACAACTTTATGCATTGAGATGGGGTATCCTTGGAAACCTCAAAAGAGACTAGAGATGAATTGGGCATGTATGTTATGATATATGAAAAATGTGTATAGGGAGGAAAATGTAAACCATGAATTTGATGGCCCTTGAATCAGGAAGGATAGAATGAGGCTTGGAATCCATTGAGTGTACTGATATAGAAGAGGACCCTCCTAGAGATGAATTTCCATTGATTGATGACCATTTTTGTGGGAAACATACGCAGAGACTCTGGGCCATGATGTGTATAGTCAAAAAAAGGTTTCTATAGGACACTGGCCTTCCATATTAGATGGCCTTGGAAGATTGTGAGGATTCAAGATCACTCAAAGCACAGAGTTTATGGTATGACATGAGTGTATCCAGATATGCTGGGGACATTTGGGTAAAAATTTACTCTTAGAATCTGGTATCCCTTACATAGATCAGATTCATTTTCATAGTGAGGCATTCATTCCATCTCTGGGGTACCTAGTCATTTAATGGCACATGGACATGACGTGGGTTTCCTCTTGGGGGAGAGAACTGTGGCATCACTTTTATGGTTGTACTACTAGGACCATTTTACATGATTATTTTGCCATAATTTCATGGTGTATCTCTCGATATGATCCCTAAGAACACGTGAGCTATGATGGGTGTGAGAGAAAATGGATTATAAGGATTCTAGGTCATTTCTTAATAATAGAAAAATAAACTTCAATGGGAGCTTTAGGCATAAAACATTGATATGAAGTTGAATATCATAAATCCAGTATGTTTTTGGCCTATAGTTTATGTCATGTGGTGAGGAAATGATGCTGTATAGTTTAGAGTCACGCAATGAAGAAAATTATGTTTTCATAATAATCATTACTACTTTTGGGTTAGTTGGAATCAGGATGTTTCAGCGTTTCATAGACGTGAGTACTGATAGAAGGTGTAAACCGTAGTTCCAGGGGAAACATGAATCAGGAGGGATGATATGGGTGTTGGAAGTTGTTGGGGCTACTGAGATAGGATAAGGCTCTCAGGGGGATGAATTTTCATTTGATTGGTAGCTGTTTTTGTGGGAAACATATGCAGAGCCACTGAGGTAGTATAACCACACTTATTTTTATTACACACATAAACATGATTTATTACATAAAAATATTAACTTGATAAAACATAGAAGATAAATAGGCTTAGTGTCTTTGGGGATTAGAAACATTACATAAAATCTCAGAACATAAAACACAACATTTTATTGAAAACTTCCTTTACATGACCACTACATTCCTTCGTACTTAGCATTGCATGGGATAACCTGAAGACATTCATAAGAAACAGGTAAGTTATAAAGCCCAGTAAAGGAGTAAACAATGGGTAACATGGCGAATAAAGTACATGTTTGGAAATAAGCCTATCAAAGGATTATGACATAAATTCATGATAAAACATGATTATCATGACATGGAAATGTGGCAACAACACTTAATATGGTATTATCATGAGCCAAGGCTCATTTCACTTGGAGAATGAGTAAATCCTCATTGCACAATAATTATCATGATTAATTCCTAATTTAAAATGATTTATCATTCTTAAAACATCATTCAACTTGATTTATCATGATACAATTATTTACCAAATGCATTGGAGCATTATTAGGGCACACCCTTCTTAAACATTTCATTTCATGCATGTGTGTGCCAAATCGATCAAACAACATGGAATCACTAAAGATCATCATTTTTTAAAAGATAAAGAAATTTGGAATTAGTACATGAAAATACATAATCAATAAGTGTATGGGCATAATGGTGAATACCCTTGACAGAGAAATGGGTATGGTATTCAGTACACAATCACTTTGGCGTAGAAAATCACTGTGCAATTTCGGCAGCAGAACGACGTGACGAAAGAATTAATAAAAGTTGTTTATGAGAGATAAAAGGGTGTCTCTTCATATGTACATGAAACTTACAGTTCGGGGATAATATAAATACATGGAACAACATATTTAATGTAATTTATATTTATAATAAAAAATAATTTCTTGATCGTAAATGAGGAGATAGAAATTCCTTATAGAATTTCGTCATAGTAACAGGTGTATATAGGAGGAATTAATGAGAGAGAAAAAGGTCTATCAACATTTAAAAATTCAGTAGTGTAATATAAGGTAAGTGATAAATCATACCCCAAATTTTTTAATTGAAATGAAAATGGTATTACAACCTAAAGACACATTAACAAAAATAAGAAAGTACAAAATCTCTTTCAAAAATTCAACACGGTAATAGGTGTAAATGGAAGGAATTAATGAGGTTTAATGAGTTCTATCATCATTAAAAAATAAATAGAGATTCATTTAGTAGGTGAGAAATCATACCCCAACATTTTTAATTGAAAATAAAAGGGAATAACATTATAAAGAAACATGGACACAAATAAGGAACGAAGAAATCCCTTAATTGGACGTGTGATCCCAAAGGCTTGGGAGAGGCTTGAGAGAGGCTTCTTGGGAGCTCATAGCACATTGGGAGGATTATAGAGAGAGGATTTAAGGGATTTATAGATCTGAATAAGCTTTTAGAGAAGAGGAAGGGGGTTCTTGGGTGGGTTTATAAAGGAAAAGAGATGGAATTCTTTATTATTTCGGTTTTGGACACCACACATTAAACTAATCAAAACCACAAACCAGCCCATGGTTTTTTCCAATGGGTTTTTCCAAAGGGGAGTGGAAAATAATATATAATAAGTGAAATGGACTAAATTATTAAAATACAAGGCTTTCTTATGTGGAGGTGAGTCACACTCTCAAGGAAACCAATTTAAAAAGATAAAATGTTTTATAAGTCTTGGAGGGTCCCCTTAAGATTTGTAAAATAAATAAAACAAACCTAAAATTAAATTATTTTAATGATAAAAAGTATATTGGAAGAACTTAATGTTTATGGTATTTTATTACATAAATATTTGTTCATTATTATGTCCTAAAACCCATTATATTTTTAAATGGTATTTTATTTTTACACAAAAAACCGACTATCTCTAAAAGTTATGAAAAAATCACTGTTGGATAATTTCAATGTCCTGATTCCAAAAATAATATTAATTTTATCTAAATAGTTTTATAAATATTTGAATTTTAACTTTAAAAATAAAAACTGATATTTGTCGAAAATTCATGGGTTTTGACAAAAATAGCTTTCAAACCTCAAAAAAATTACTATTGTATTCATAATATTTATACTGTCATTTATATTTAATAGAAATTAATTTAGTGAAAATATTTTATTAAAATATTATTTAATTAAAAAATCCAATAATAGACTGAAAATGTTATTTTTTTCTTTAAATTTTTTTTACAAATTAACAATAATAAAATGAATGTATATTCCTTATACCTAAAAATGTACACTATCATAGTACTAGGGTCTCATTACATAACCCCTTATAACACTTGCATAAGACCAAAGGGTAAGGTGTGGGATGGTGATGGACTCTTGGGATGACTCAGATAACATCACTGAGGTGGTAATCTCTATCAACTTCCACTTTTCTTGTAGGCAGTTACGTTCAATCTTAATGTGTTGAAGATCGGCTAGGGCTTGCTCAAGAGCGAAGAACAATGACGCCACCCCTTTATGAGCTCTGAAAAATGGGATTTGTAAGAGAAATTATACTAGATGAGGCCATCGCTTCCTTTGTCTTAGTAAATTGGATATGTTAAATCCCTATATTTATACTAATAATGTGATCACTATTCAACGACTATATTTGCAATGATAATAATTCTTAATGTTATTTTTAAATAAAAAAACATAAAAACAAGGAAGTGAATATTTTATATAACTATTTTTCATAATAAGACATTAAATTAAATGAATTTTAATTTTCATTGATAATAGTTTGGGTCGTCACATGCATGATGTTCATAGTCAAACAATGATGTCCACATGACACTGGCCTTCCATATCAAATGGCCTTGAATGATTATGGGAATCTAGGTTTTCCTGGGTTATGGAGCTTTAAAAGATGGACAGGCGTGCCTGGAAATGTAAAGAATACCAAAACCATGACAAACCATGAACTGTTGGAGCTACCACATAAGTCTGACATATATGTATAGGGGGAAGTAAGATCATTTTACTTTTCATGGGTGAGGGGCATGTGAGGGATCTCGTATAACTAGTAACTAGGACACACATAACTATTGAAGAATTTCAATGTTTATCACCATGCGATTAGAACCTTTCATTGACTCCCTGTACATGTTCGACCTACGCATGGGGAAAGGGGAATTTTTGTTTGTGGTGGTGGCAGGGCCAGGATGCAAAATTCAGGCATCACTACGTATCATGCATAGGTAGGAATCAAGCCATGTGTAGTTTTGGAGGTTCCCTATACCGATCTCACTCGAACCATGTGGAAGGACATGTGAGGGAATTTTTTTAGAGATGACTGGGCCAGGATTCCAAATATGGGCATCACTACATTTCTTGATAGGGTATGAATTAATCCATACATAGTTTTGAATGTTCCCTAAACTCGTCTAGCTCAGTTATAGGGGTTGTGGCATTTTAGTTCTATCCCTCACAGTTGAAAAGTATACCATATTACTCTATAGTTATCTTTCATAAGGGAATCCCTTCTACTGATCCTAAGATCACGTGAGTTACACTCGACTTGAGAAACAAGGAGTGATAAGGGTTTCCCATAAATATATGGGGAGATAGAGGGAATGATGGAGGAATTTATTTTTGATGATGGCGGATGGGCCAAGATCGAAGATCGATGATTCACTATGTATCATGCGAGTGCATGAATCAAACCATACATATTTTTGTGAGAGATATTGCTGTTTATTGTCATGTGATTAGGAAGCGTTGTGCCATGTAGTTTAACATCTTATAATGAAGACATGAGTCACAACATAATTTCATGTTTCACAGACATGTTCTTTATAGTTATACATCATGTGGAATAGACAAAAAATCATAGTTTAGGGTCTTATATTTTGGACAATGACTTTTCTTTATTGGTACACATAGTTTAAGGTCTTAGATTTTGGACCATGGCTTTACTTTATTGGTACTCATAATTTAAGGTCTTAGAGCTTGGACCATGGATTCACTTTTTTTGTATTCATAGTTTCATTTCATATAGATTGTTCCCTAGAGTCACTTTATTGGTACTCATAGATTATGTTCATGGAGTTTGGACCATGGATTCACTTTTTTAGTATTCATAGTTTAAGGCATTAGAGTGTGGACCATTGGTTCACATTGTTGGTACTTATAGTTCAGGGTCGTAGAGATTTTACCATGGATTTACATTATTGGTACTCATAGTTTATGTTCTTAGAGCTTGGACCATTGATTCAATTTATTGGTACTCATAGTTTAAGGTCTTAGAGCTTTGAACATGGATTCACATTATTGGTACTCATAGATTAAGGTCTTAGAGATTGGATCATGGCTTCACTTTATCGGTACTCACAGTTTAAGGTCTTAGAGCTTGGACCATGGATTCAATTTATTGGTACACAAAATTTAATGTCATAGATCATGGACCATGTATTCACTTTATTGGTACTCATAGTTTATGGTCTTAGAGCTTGTACCATGGCTTGGTGTGTTACTATGCGAAATACTTGTTCAGAATTTTTTTATTTGTGGGATCCATGATGAGCTATAAATTCATTAATATCTGGGCGTATGTTCCATTGGAATAGACCCTATGTGTAAAATATATTCTTTCCACTTTGTATCAATCTTTGGTGGATTCTTCCTAAGTATCCTTGGGGCTTTGAGGACTAACACCATTTCTCATTCGAGGAAATATCAACGACAAACCTTTTTGTGGAAGGCTCATGAAATACGGTCTTGGTAGATTTACAAATAGCATAATGTGTGTAGTCTTTTTTTCATCTAGCTACTCTAACTAATCAAACCAACTATGGTATTGCTTGTGTGTATACAGTTGATCGCAAATGGCCACTCGATGTGATGGCACTTGGATTTGGATAGGCAAAACCACCTCCACCCCATAAACTAGTGAGTACATGGTTTCTAGGATGGTGGTGTGGATCGTGGTTTAGTAAGCCCACAAATCATGAAGTATCTTATTATTCTACAATTTACTATCCCTCTCAACCTTGTTTTAGAGTATGTTGGATAGGGTTTTGTAGAAATCCTCTCTCTTCCAATTGGCCGCCACATGGTAGCTGGATGATCAGTTAGATTTGATTCCATACACCTGGTATAGCTTGTCCAACTCAACAGAGCATATATTGGTGTCACTGTCTATCAGAATTGAATGATGGACACCAAATCTGTAAATGATGTTGGCCTCCACTAAGATAATGATATTTTTCTCCTCGACTTCTTTAAGGGGTATGACTTCAGCCCATTTGGAAAAGAAGTCAGTCGTTGTGAGTATGAACTTGAATTGTTTGGATGTGGTTGGAGGATATGGTCCCAAAATATCCATCCCCGAGGCAGTTAATGGACAAGAGTAAATAGATGTATTATGTAACTCCAAGGTTTGGTGTATGATATTGGCATGAACATGGTAGGAATGGAACATTTTAGTGAATGTGGGGAAATCTTCTATCATAGTGGGCCAATAATACCCAAGACAATAGATTTGATGAGAGTTATTGGTTGTGAATTGGTGTGATCCACAAGCTCCAGAATGCACTTATTTCATGAAGGTAGCTTTCTCTTCTCCATTAATGCATGTGAGAAGGTGTATGTCAGGGCCTCATTTGTAGAGAACCTTTTATTGGTTTACCCCATTGTATAAGGCAAAGTTGACTACCCATCTTCAGACATGATCCCTTAGAGCCATATATGGTGGGAGTTCCCCCTTCCAATGGTAATTTTAAATGGGAATCATCCAGCCGGTGGTGTGATAATAAGGATTAGAAAAAAAAGGCTAATTTCCTATATTTCCTAAATTCTTCTTTGGATAAATGGAAAGACCATCCAATGGTGGGAAATGCTAATTACTATTTCATCCTGATCTGAATCAGCCATGGCAGTGGCTGTATTTTTCAAAGCATCAGATTGAGAAGTGTGAGACCCAGGGACATTGGTCAATGTTGGTTATGATGGGAATTCATCTATCAATCCTCGAACATGGTTCATCAAGGGGAGCAATACTTATTTTTTAATGGCATAATCACCATTGACCTATTTGATGACTAGTTCTAAATCACCCATTATTTTTAGGTGTTTTTCTTGCACATGAATTTCTAGTTCTAGGCTTGCAATGAGGGCCTGATATTCTGCTTCATTATTTGTACACCTTTCCATAAGTAGGAAAGATTAAGTCAAGACGAACATTTCGGGGAATACGAGTATAATTCCCAACTCTACTTTTTTGAGCATGAGATCCTCCATCTTTTTCCCTATCAGGCTTCAGGAAGCACCATCAAATTAAATTTCGCATGTCTAGGGGTTCTCCTTGATAGAAAACACTTATTCATTCCAAATTTAGGCATTCAATGGTGTTGTTTCTTCCAAGGGGTTATTGGATAGGAATTATACTATTTCCTAGACTTTAATGGACTTCTAGGGCATGTACTATATGACAAACTATTATAGGTTGACCACCCATCATGATAGTCATCCATTTATCATGGTAAGGTTGATGATATATTTGAGCGGGTTGTAGTAGGAGAGTAGTTGAACCTCGTAGTGTTGCATTTAATGCTTATGTTTATGAACTGTGGAGATTAGGTTTAGGTAGTTCTTTTCAAATATTGTATACTCACTCTCAGTATCAATCACTGTTCGACTAAGGTAATAGAGGTTGTTCTCACTAACGATATCATTCCTCTACATGAGGAAGGATCATAATGATCATCCCTAGGCAGTTACGTAAAAAATGAGTTGTCTCCCCTCAACTGGTGGCATCAACACCAGTGGGCTTAGGAGATATATTTTGTGATTGTTGAATTATTCTTCACAATAATTATCCCACTCATACGTAAATCCTTTCTTCATGAGTCTGGTGAGAGGTAAAAAATTTCATGTTAGGTTGGATATGAAGTGACAGATGTAGGAGAGGATACCGTACATACCTCTCTACTCAGAGAGGTTGCAGGGTGGAGACACCCCAAGGATGGATTTTGTCTTCTAGGGTTTGGATTTTATGCTGCGATGGAATATGATGAAGCCAAGTAATTTTCCAAAGGTAACACCAAAGGAACATTTTATGGGATTCATCTTTAAATAGTGCTGCCACAATTTGTCGAAGATAGTTTCAAGATCAGCCAGATGTTTTGAGCACTATCATGATTTAACCACCAGATTTTCAACATAACACATGACACATTTTCCCAAGAAGGGCTTGAAGATACGATTCTTGGTGCATTGATATGTGTATCCATCATTCTTTAGACCAAATGGAATCACTTTATAATAGAACACTCCCTGATGATGTCTAAAAGTGGCTAATTCTTCATATCCTTAGGCCATCTTGTTCTGGTTGTATCCAGAATAGCCATCCTTGAAAGAGAGGGATACATATCCGATTATTTCATAGATCAACAATTCTATGATCAGGATTGGGAAATCGTCTTTTGGGAAATTCTGATTAAGGTCCCTGACATCAATGTAGATTATAATCTGTCTGTTCTTTTTTTTCATAGGGACCATGTTTTTCAACCAGATCGGATATTGGACTTCTTATAAAAAGTTCGCATTGATCATTATGTTAACTGCATCCTCTATTTTGGTAGCATGCATTAGGTGGGTCCTTCTAGCTGCCATCTTATAGCCCCAGTGATCTTTTGGTAAGCCTAGATGATTAATGGAAACCTCAATATCGAGGCCTGGAATTTTGGTGTAGTTTTAGAAAAACGCATCTTGATTCTTCTTTAGGAAGGATGTGTATGAATCTTTATCAATGATAGGAATATCCATAATAATCTTAGTGGGTCTCAGGTCATCTTCAGTGACAAGATTTATCTCCTTATGTTCATCTATTGTAGTGGAGACACCTTCTTCGAATGCAGGAGGGTCATATTCGAGGTCTCCTTCTTCTTGTTCTTCCACTCCCCATATTCATCTAAATAATCTTCTGATGGAGAGAGGATTTTTGAGACGAACTCTCCAATTTTAGGAGAGAAATCTTATTTTTCTTTTGTGATCATGTTGAGGGTAGTTTGAGGTCCCATGGATAGGTCGACAAAATCTATGTTTTGGATTTTTCTGACATCATATAAGATATCCTGTTCTTCCATGTCTTTGGACTTGGTGGCCATAACGGAGACCATGTAGATAGTTGAATTAGCATCCAAACATTCCATTATGAATTCAACTTGGTTGATGGGTAGTACAGACTCTTCTGCAAGCTGCTGGAGGGGGTCGATGAGAGCTGTTTCCAATCCATTCAGGGTAGTAATCCAATCAATTTCGTAGGCTAAAATATGTTTTCCTTCTGAACCATAGAATAATGCATCAATATAATGATACTCACAAGGCTCAAATTGGGATTTATCAGCATGTAATGTCCCATTTTTCCATTAGTGTAATAGTTGATGCACTGATGGTATGATGATGGAATTGCAGCATGATGATGCATCCAAGGTCGCCCTAACAAAAAATTGAATGCCGTACACAGTCGTACAACTAGGAAATTAGAATCTAATATTAGGTCTCCTAGCCTAGTTTTCATCTTGATTCATCCCAATGGTTTCTACTCGCATTTGTCATATCCTAACAGAGATATAGTGTAGGGTGTCAAGCTATATTAATCATTGTCCATCGGACGAATTGTTCATAATGGGAGGAGGTTGACTATAGAGCTATTATTAATGAAAATCATATGTACATCAATTAAATTTTTTTTGATGGACACAAATAAGGGTCTCATGTGACCTTTCACGATGGTGTCTTTATCCCTATCTATGATAGAGATGATGGTGTGACATTCTTTGGGACTGGTCTCCATTCGGTAGAATTCAGCTGTAGCTAATTCATCCTTGAACTCCTTGGGAATTAGTAAGGCTTCAATGAGGGCGTCCCAAAGATCTGAAGATGGGATCAACACCTCCAGGATCATCATTTTTACTCGTACTGAAGCTAGGAACTTTAGAATATTATAAATCTAATATAAAGGTCGGCGCTTCTCGGCTTGGGTTTTCTCTTTCAAAGACACTTCAAGGCATTGGACTTTGGATATGGATGGTTCATCCTCTATATCTAGGGCCGAGGGTGATGTGGTCCATTCCGGGTTTGACCGAACTGGTCCACCAGCATGCCTTGGGCGATTTGATATCTGTTTTTCCCCTAATGGGTATTCCAAGACAATTGGGCATGGATATCTTCCAACAGAGGGGGAGGAGAAATCCAGTTCTTGTTTTGTCTTTTGGAGGTTCCTTCAATTAGTTTCCAAAATATTAATGATTTGAAATATGGGGTGGCTAGGAATTTAACTCCTTCCATGATCTTGACTTCTAGAAAACCTGTGGCCTCTTTTCTATCCTCCTATGGATATCGGTTGGGTGTGGGGAATGTGGGTTCATGCCCATAGTCTCCATTTGAGAATGGTTCCATCAAGTGAATGAAATTAATGTAGCTAAAGATTAGTTCTTGATCAAACACTATTTCTGTATGAATGTCTCCTTCTGATTGTGCCATTTAGTGGGGCGGTTCCCAATGCACCATTTAACGGGGTGGTGCCCGTTGTACCAAGTCTGTTGACATGTAGCCGGAAAGTTTCATCACTAACATTAGTGTTGGTTTCACCTCATATTATTTCTATTTCTTTATTCCCTTCTAGATTTTAGAGGGATGCAGGGTCGAGGAGGAAATTTGCGTTGTATTATGAGCTTCTAGGGGAACAATTGGTTGTTTCAAATGTGATTGGAAGCTTCCATGGACTCAATTGATGTTCTCAAATTCCTCCAATTTTCAAACAATTGATCATACTTAATTGTGATCATTTCCATTACTTTTCCTCTCTTGAGTTTATGGTGGTAACATACGCCACCTGTGCAAGTGGCGGACACAACTTGAATTGCCCAAAATCCACCATCTTTTGTAAGAGGTCCTTGAAAACCAAGCATTCCTACATTGTATTTACCAGTATTTGTCATAGGGACAATAATTTGGGCTGCCTTCGAGACCCACTTAATCAGCTCTCTTTGGATCTGGTAGTTAGATCAAGTTACAATTTATAGGGGCTATGAAATAGCTGCAAAAATGGGTGTCTTGGATCGAGAAAAGTTTATTTCTTCATACTTCTAACTTATTTATTTAGCACCCCGTCACTCATATTTACTGAGGTGGGGGTGGTTATTGGAATCCAGGGGGTCCTGCACAGTTCAGTCGGGGCCTCAGAACTGGAGCTGGTGCCGGGGTGGCATAAGCGTGACAGAAGCCACTACATATTTTTCAATTCTTTTCACAAGGGATAATGGGGCTACTCAGGACTTATGATTGGTCTGTTAAAAGGATTCTTCTTTTATTTGGGTGATGGTAGAGAAATATCCAAACCCATTTGTGTACTACATGGGGATGAGAGGTGTTCGCAGTTCATCTTGAAGTTTATCGATGCACATAGCGAGCATATAATCTTGGGGAAGAGGCTAGTTTAGGGAATAAGTCAGGCCTTTCTATCTAGAAATGAAGTCTAACACTCCTTCGTTCTCTCACTATTTACAATTCATGATATCACTGACCATCTTCTTAGGTATCGTTGAACTAAACTTAAATAGAAACTATTGCTGGAGGTCCTCCCAACCTATTATTTAGTTAGTTATAAAGCTAATATACCATAAAACTCTGATCCTTATAGGTTTAGTATGAAGCACCAGTGTTTTACTACTTATTGCTACTCTAAAGTGCCCATCATGGGGTCAAAATGAGAAGTGTAGTGCCTTAAATTCTATTCTAGGTCACCCAAGCCATTGAATACTGGGAACATGGGGTTTCTAAAATTTAGTGGTGGCCGAACATTTCTCACCCCATCGGGGTTGGGTTTGTGCTTTGTTTTTATCAGAGCACACCACCCCTTAATGGATTCTAATTGAGCTGTTAGTTTCTCGACAGTGTTCATGTTTCCTTGATGCATATCCTGTCCGGCTTGCGCTTGGGTAGGTGCAGTAGTGGCCAAGACTGGGCATTCCAGTGCTGATACCTAGCCTGATGTATCATTTGTGTGTTTACCTGAATATATTCAGGCTACCTTCCATGTGGGGATGTTTTTATGTCCTTCTGGGGCCAAGATTAAGTAGTTTTATGGTTCCGATACCGGATTAAACGGGCCTCTGAGTTTGGCTTCATTCACCTGGATGAGTGCATGTGGAAGGGGAACCACTTTTAGAAGCACATGTTGACATTTGATAGGGGAAACACATTTGGTGAGGTATCTCCCTCAACATAGCTCGACATTAATTACCCTGAGATCTTTCATTTCTTTCTCCAACATGGAATACCTTTCTTGAAGAGTAAGGGATACATTTTTAGGTGGAGGAGAAAGTAGGTCATATAAAAACTTGGATTTATTCTTCTCCTTTTTGGGATTTCACGTGGGAGGTAGTGACAGGTTAACTGAGGGGGCACCCAAATTTAGGACCACTCTCTGGTTTTGGGTATGCACACCATTAGGCTCGATGTGGGATGCCTCTAAGAGGAAACCATCATCCTTATCATACTCTACCTATGCATCATTTTCTGTGAGATTTGTGGGGTTGATGTTTTCTATGTTTACAGAGGCATACCACAGTAGGGGTGGTGTACCCAATGCCGAATGGAAGGAAGGCTTTTTTTTCCCTTTATTGGACTTTATCCTTCCATTCTGCAGTATTCATTGGGTTTCATGGTGAATATTGACTTGAAGGGATCCCGGTTCTTACCATGTAACACAAATTTATCTTAGAGGATACGAACCACAAGAAGGGGTGGAACATGTGACTCCTCTGCCAATAGTTTTACCATATGATTGCAGACAGATGTCCACTATGTGGGGACTCGAGGTAAAAATGCCCCTAGCCCAATCGGCTGGGATTGTTCTCGTTATTCTATTAATTCCCTACAACATGGTTTTATTGGTATTATAGGGGAATTTTGATTTATAAATTCCCCCATGCCTATGGGTTTGGGTTTTTCCCACATTGTGGTGGTAGTTTCTGCTATTTCCACCTTTTTAATTTCACAAACTCTAGACCACGTGAGATCCAAGTATGTCATTGAGACTATATGGAGTCTATGGTATTTTGAAGTCATGGGAGATACTTGCTGGTTTTATTCTCTTAGGTGGGGAAACTACATGATTTTCATGGTTTTCTGACTAAGAATTTTTTATATGGATTGATCTCTTTGGTCCTGACACTTTTGAGACTTACTCAGGGCTAGTTTTTATTGAGTACCCCATCTTTCTTGAGTAGTGGTTTCACTTTATTTCTTCCTTTGGGTGATGAAATTTTAAGATGTCATTTGTAATGGGGTTTGATGGATGGAAAGAGGGGTGAAGTGTATAGCTCCATGTTTTCCCCATCCTTGAATGTGGACTCCAGTCCAGGTGTTCCTAATGTGGACACAAAACTTATGTAGTGCATGGAGGCAAGCCATTTCAAGGTTTTTCCTTCACATTTATAATTGTGGATGCCATGTGTATGGGAGAACTTCTAGGTCAATTAGATGAATGTGTTCCCCTATCATTATGACATGGTCTGGATACTCTTCTTTGGGAAGGAATTTCTCATTCAGTTGACAAAGAGTCATCGATATGTTGTGGTGAATGTAATGCGTACATTCCAAATAAAACTATCCTAGTATTTCAATGTGATAAGTGGTTATAGGACAATATATCACTGGTATATAATCCTTAGCTAGTTTTATTTTCACAAGTAACATATCCTACTGTTGTTCTTCCGGAGGCTCCTCTGCTTGATATGCCCAACTCCATTGATTCTTAATAATTTCGTTCCAAGAAACCTGGATAGTGGGAGACTTATAGATATTTGAACTATGTGGGGGTGTCTCAAAAGAGGAGTATGGACTGAGGTTATCATGTGGCTGAGAAAGATTATCACTCGTTATAGACAGAACACTTGATGTGTTTGACTCCATCTTTCTGAGAACCTCAACATAGGAGGGCTATCTCATATTTTTTCTCGCAAGGGGAGGGCCTTCTCTCTGGCATGAATTTTGGTTGCAGGGAGGACATTTGAAATTGGTTTTGTAATGGAGTGGGATACTATTGTAACTCAAATCCTGATAGTAGGAAATGTTTTTGCGGTGTATACCAGGGGGATCACCATTAGGGTGGCCGTAGTGAGGGGAGGACCTTCTGGTTTCTTGATGTTACTATGGAGAGGACCTTTATAGAAAATTACATTGCATGGAGGGACTTCTCAATGACTGCCATCGTGGTGAGGACTACCACAATGACTTGATACCTATCTATAGGGATAATTTATATAGTGAAAATATTGGGGAGGGCATTCAGGATGTACTATAATGAGAGGAGGACCTTTTCATTTCTTGACATTACTATGGGGAGGACCTTCATATCAACCACCATTGTGGGGAGGTCCTTTGGAATTATTGTCATCATAGTGAGGACTACCATCATGACTCGACTTCCGAATGCAGGGAGAAGCATTTCTACAACGTATACCATGGGGAGGAACATTAGGACGGACAACAGAAGGGAGGGGGGACCTTCTTGATGCATGATCTTTAGGACAATGGGAGGGATACCCCAACCTGTATCATGAGATATTCTCTCAAGACTGATCATTCATGGCCCATGGAGTGAGACCTCATGGGTGCTCTATGGAGGAATGTCAGAGCTGCTGGTAGCGAAATTGCGTGGAGGGGCTTCACAACTGAAACTGCCAATTCAATAATTTTTTAATGAATTGATAGGTTTTTGAGCTTTCATTGATATATGTTTGAGGGATTCAATAACCCCAACATTCATAAGAGAAGGATCATGTATGTTATCTTAATTTACCGGTTTCCTTTGCCACATTTTATCTTTGACCACTCTCTTGTAGGTAACCGGGGCCATCTGCTATTGGTAATGGCCTTCAGATATAGGTCCCTATCTTTTTGGGTCCCGTGGTGTTGTTAGGATACACAGATAGATATCTTGAATTTTGGCAGGGATATATTACTACCATGGAGTAGTCATCACATTGGGCCGACATCCCCCGATTGGAACATGTATTTGTTCCTGATCTGGTTGTCCATTTATCACAGTATATTTCCATCGACCCTCCTCGACTTGAGAAGGGATGCATAATTGCTTCAGAGTGACTAACTCATTTGGAGAGGGAGTCATTCCGTTTTAGGAAACTAGTTCATTGGACCAATTTTTCTCCCCTTCCACTGATGATATAATGTTTTGGAATGTTTGGATGATATGGTCTTGGATCAACGTATGATCTTCCATCATTTCCAGGATGTTATGGGATACATCTTTGGCTGGAAGGGGTATGAAGTCCCAATTCGTTGTCGGGGAAAGAGTTTGTGCCTGATCTAGTCCTCAATGAGTTTCGAGTAGATACTATCAGTTCTCATGTACTAGGATAGGGGAACGACCAGCCACTGGTTGTCTTCTTTGGTTGCAACCGAATTTGATTGGTGGTATTTATATTCACAAGCGGGGATTTTCATCTACTCACTAACCACTATATTTGTCTCACCGGATTTACATCAATCCACAATAATTGGAATCTATTCATATTTTCTTACCTCTCTATTTGGATGGAGGTCATGACATTCTTCAATAGGTATTTGTTTCCACATGTAGCCAGTTGATGCCCTATTTAGATAGTAGGCTTGAAATGCATCGGTTGGTGTTTGTTTCTATGTGTAACTGGGTTTTGCCCTATTTTGATTGTGATATTGTTGTTCCTTTGTATATATCCTCATCTGCATGTAGTTTTTCACTCTGTATACAAGGAGGGACCATCCAACACTAGCAGGAACGTGAATGTGCTCGTATTGTGCCACCCTATTTCTGTGGCGGGATTGAGTGGAGGGGGAAGACTCATATGTCTGCCCGTTGAATGCCACCTCATTAGTACGACATAGATTCTAAATAGGAAATATGGTGATAAAATGGTCTTGATTATATATTCATCACCCCAGATGGGTAGGCAGAGGGGACCGAGTCTCATAGACTTCAACAGGTTTCCTTGGTATAAGGCCCCTTTTAGTAGGTGGAGGTTTGGTCGTATGATGTCATTGTCGATGCTCTCAGGAGGGTCCTGGGAATAGGACCCCTATGCAGTTGATATGAAGTTGTTAGCATTGAATTAATCTCCCACCCTATGGTAATGGAGGTACTCATTTTCACATTCTGGGGACAGGCTCCCAAAAAAGGTTTGAGATGACCAATGAGGCTGCCTTGTGCTGGGGTGCCGACCACAACCAGGGAGGCGGCTGATGGACTTTTGTAGACTAGAGGTCCTGTCTTGCAACCTCCATATTGGTGATAATAATTTTTTTTACTCCATGATATGTGTGTCTGATTCCCAGTATTGAAGACGCTGGGTAGGTGATGGAGTCCTGCTTTTCGTTGGGGTCCCGAACGCTAGCCAGATCGCTAATGTGTGTGTCTACATCAGACGTTTGGATTTATTTTCGACTGAAGGTTGCTCTACAAGAACCTGTAACATAGAAATATTTCATATAGAAAAAAAAACCTCATCAAAGTTTCATTCATTTAAACTTGTTCATTTCTGACATTTCATCTTGGCCCCAAATCCCTCTAATGTTTTTGTTGTGGGGAGAAGGGGCTTTAGTGGGGTAAGATTGACACCTTCGTTATGGATTCCTCTCGGGTTCACCATTTCTGTTCCACCTCCATGGAAGAACATTTCACATATACCGAGGTGAACAAAATAGTCTGACATGCAGTATTATTTTATGTTTGTTATCATTGGGGAATAACCGCCACATTGGTTATGGATTCATGTTGGGTTCATCATTTTTGTCCACCTCTGAGGTGGCACATTTCACCAATACTAGGGTGAACAAAATGGTCCGAAGTGGAGTATAATTTTGTGTCTGTTATCATTGGGGTAGAACCACCACATTGGTTAAGGATTCATGTCGAGTTCACCATTTTTTTGCCTCTGGGGTTGTGCATTTCGAGCAAACTGGGGTGAAAAAAATGGTCTGACGTGCAATATCATTTTCTATCTTTTATCATTGGGGTAGAACAACCACCTTGGGTAAGGATTCACCTCGGGTTCACCATTTCTGTTCCACCTCCGAGGTGGCGCATTTCACGTGTATTGGGGTGAAAAAAATGGTCTGATGTGCAATATCCTTTTATGTCTATTATCATTAGGGTAGAACCTCAACCTTGGTTAGGGATTTACATCGGATTCAACATTTTTGTTCATCCTCTGAGGTGGCATGTTTTGGGTGATGTTGAAATGGTCTGATGAGGATCATCTCCCGCCCCTTTCTCTAGAGACAGTTTCATATCAGGTTCACCATTTCTTTGGGTTCGACCTATTCGGCATCATTATCCTTTAAAGGGAACTTGTATTAACCCCACATGGACTAGGAAATTCACCCCTTTCTCATTGAGAAGGAACTTCCACATTCATATGATCCCAGCAGTGGATTTCATGGGGTCAAGTACATGTGCAATCAGTCCTCCTCAGATATAAATTCCTCATATGGTCTTCAATGGGTTTATTTTTGGATCTAGAAACACCCAAAGACCTTGGTATATATGATTTCTTAACATACTTTCCAAAGGCAGACGCTCATTGATTAATGATTCTACGAAAAACACGTAAGTAATCCATTGGTCTGGAGGATGGGTGGTCAGGCTCACCGCAAGCTTTTGGGGGAGGATTATTACTCGTTTTAGGAATCTCTAATTGATTCTAGACATGTTCATTTGTTCACGACTCCTAGATTCATTCCCAAAGAGTGTGTCCATGGGCTACCATTTGTTTGAAAAATCGATGTAGGTATGCATATATTTGATCCTATAGAGGTGATGTAACACCCGAGACTTTTATGAGAAATATTTTTCTTTTATATTATATAAATCATCAAAGGAATCTTTCACTACACACAAGACTAGCTTGTCTTTCTTTACACGCAATCACGACCATTTTTTATAGCTTGCATTGTACGCAATACCGAGTTTCACTAAACAATGATATGCTACTAAAACATTATTAAAACTATCCGTTATGAATAGTAATACCCACTTTTTGAAATTTTATAAATTTTATCATTCAATATGGACTTCATTTTTGGATTCGGAATATCTAAATTAGCCTAGGGTGAGATTTTTTTATTTTTCTGAAAACTTTCAATTTTTGATGATTAGTGAAAACACTAGGTTACTACTTAAAAACCGACTTTTTATTTAAATAAATAAATATTTTATTTAAAATTATTTTAGGTAAAAATTGATACATAATACCTATATTAGTTCAATTTAATTCATTAGAGTAATTTTATAATAATTTTAGTTATATAAAAATTTTATTGAACTTTTCACCGTCTTTTACCCACCTCCTAGAAGAATTTGGAAATTTCCATAAAACATAATTTTACCGCTTCTGTGAGTGGAATTTTGAAAATCCGAGAGACAAGGTTAAGATCAAGGACTAATATGTGGTTCAATGAGATGAAAATAATTTTTGGTGAATAGTAACTTTTTTACTTGTATTTACCACGGTTAAAAGTAAATAGGGTAATTTTTGGTAAAAATGATATTATTATTACCCTAAAACATGTCCTAATTCTATTAGATAAGTGTAATTCGACCAAAAACAACCTTAGGAATAAAATATGTCTATTTAGGTCCACTTGGATTAGATTAGGACATTTATTATTTATTTATTTAAAGAAGGGTTAAAATAGTTAAAATCAAAGTTTAATAACTAAATCATTTTTAATATAGTGATATACATAAGATAAATTGAACTATAAATATTCCTTAGAAAGCTAAAAATATTTCCTACATAATGATATTTTATTTATAATTTTTAGACATTAAATTAGTTAATTTATGTATGACACAATGATGATGCCGTAATTATCTTATTAATAAAATATTAACACAATTGATGTTATAAATACCCAAATAAATTTAATTTGAAACTTTTTATGAATTAAAATAATTTTCTAGGTTAATATGACATGTTAGTACTGATTTAATTAACTTTTTTATAACTAATAAAGCTGTTATTGGTTTTACAAAAATCAATTACCAAATAGTGTCAAAATTGACATAAAATAGTTTTTAATAAAAATATTATATTATTAGTTGTTATTTTATTTTAAAAAATATAAGGTTCGGCCAAATGACTTAGATAAGGTTATATATATTAATAATAAACAACCTGGGGTTCGTTTGTCTTGTTATAGTATGATTATTAACCTTATAGTGTAAGAAAACAAGAAGACACAGTAAAAGTAAAATTATTTAACTTAAAGTTAAATCTAAATGATAAGGTTAAAATAGAGTCCTAAACTTGTCTAAATTATATTGGATGAGAGGATTTCGACCCATTACAACTATATCTTAGAAATAAATCAATTTTGAGCTATTAAAAACCGAATATGACTTTATAATAAAATAATATTTTTAGTTTTTCCAAAGGTGGCCATCTCCTCCCTTATAAAATGGCACCTCCTCCCTCTTTTCGTCACACCAATTTGAGCCTTCAATATCGGCCAAACCCTACCAATTTATCTTCTCCACTTCCCTAAAAACATCATAGAGGTCCTGGGTTTCTTCAAAGACCATCTTTAGATCCCTAATAGAAGGTTAAGAAGAGGCGCTTCAAAAAAGAGGTAATGTCTGTTACCGATTCTTTCAACATTATTTCTTCTTCTACTTCTTATTATTTAGTTGTTTAATTATGAAGTAATAACATCAGTATTAATAATATACTGATATATTATTATAAATATGAAAAAACCCTGTTTCACATTTTATCCATCCTACGAAAAACGAAATCACCGCGCATGCGTACGTACGGAATACCATCTCCACGCCATGGTGTAATCTATTTTCCACCACCACCATACATGGATGGGTATAATGGTGCAAATAATAACAATATATGATTATTTTAAAGAGGTATTGATTCTTAAATAGTATACATACACTTCAATAAAATTCCACGATAATGGGAACGATATCATCGCTCGTGCGTACGTACGGGCTACCGTCTCCACGATGTGATGCGACTCGTTTTACGTGATCTTCAATGATTAATGATTATATAAATGAATTTAATGAATAAATATGATACATATTACACTAATAAAATTCTGGAAATAAGGTATGCATAACCTAATAGAAGAATAAGAATTTATTTGACAAAACACGCAGAAGAACAAAAAGCAATAAACACCCGAATAACAGGTAACAATGAAATATTACTGATAAGAAGCTAAGAATATGACCACATATGATATCATAACAATGGGTACGATTCTAGAATAATTCAATAACATTATTTAAATCATTATACAGGAGGTTCAGACACGTATGAAGAAAATCGAACCTACGTTAAGAGAGAATCTCTCAACCTCAATTTTTATCCGAGATTGTTTATACTTCGGTAATTACTGGGGCATATTTGTCATACACATCCATGTTTAATCAATATATAATATTATTTGTATCCTCCTAAAATTTTTTAAATCCAATTTTACCCTTCGGTGAGTTTTCAGTAAAATATATTAAAGGAATCTTTTGTCATTTTTCGTACAAGGTTCTTTTTGACTTTTCCAGCCAAAGTACGAGAAGAATGTTTTTTAACTTATACGGCACGAATGGATTTTTAGAACATTATTTACATGAAGATTCCTTTACAAGTTTTCATGTTTATTTTTAATCAACTTCTTTTAGTTTAAAATTGTATGACATTTTAATAAAGAAAAAATGTTTTTGAAGTAGAAAGGATATTTTCTTCAAGAATAGAGTTCAAACGTTTTATCAAAATTATTTTGCATCTAAGATAATATAGGGTTATGTTTCTATCCCTATTTTTACATTGATTTGATTATGTTATGATGGAATTATATTTATGGTGTCCTTTTATCTTATATGGATTATGTTGTGATGGCATGATGTTTAAGAATCCCATTTTTATTACATGGGTTATGCTATGATTTATGATTTTGTGGCACACATAAGAATGGTTTAATTATGAGATGGGTGGGACCTATATCACCCTCCAATGCATTGGGTAAAGATTTATTTCTCATGATATAGACATGGCTGGAATGATAGGTTAAACCGGTTCAGTGAAATAGGACTAAAACGAGGAGTGAACTCGGTTCAGAAATGGACTTTATCGGCTAAGATAGTCTTGGCTATGAGTCTTGACTACTAAGAAATGATTCTCTATGATTATGTCTGTATGAGACAAAGTTTCAGGTTTTAAGTTATGATTATTTGGATTATATTTCACTATTATGATTTATCCCATGTTATGATATTATGATCTCCTTTTCAGGTTATGATTTTCGAAATGTTATGTTCTTATGAATATGATATGAATGATATTTCTTTTGTTTACCCTTACTGAGCATTTTCGCTCACCATTTTGTATGTTTTATTTTCCACAGGCTAGGAAGATGAATATTAAGTAAGATATGCCAAAAGGGACTCTAGATATGATAAAATAAAAGGGAGATAGTGTAGATGATTTATAAACCAGTTGTTTATGTTTCCCAGTTTCTAAAGACACTGTACCTATATTGTTCTTTTGTGGTTTTGTTATATTTTGTAATAAGTGTGCTTCAATTCTAAGGTAATAACAATGTATGTAAAGTATGGGTCGTTATAGTTGGTATGTAACACCCCGATCCCAGTTACCCAGAGTCGCTGCATTATTACATAACATTGTCTTAATCATAAGAAAGATCAAATCTCGAAAGTCCGATTAGTTTAGTAGCCTTAGAAACACTAGATATATTCAAAAAGTTTTACATCACATCATAAAATGAAAACCACAACAATATAGTCTGCATAGTCCACACTCTTATCCCCTCATTCTATCCCTACAGGTCATTCATAAATTACTTCTTCACATCCTGGGAAAAATAAAACACAGAAAAGGGGTGAGCTCAAATGCCCAGTAAGGATACCAATATAGAAAAAATTTTCATAAATAATAATATACATTCAAGGTAATGTATAACTAAAAAAAATCCTTTTAAACATGAACTTCAACATATTATGGAAAAAATAAAATGAAAAAATGCCTTTTAATTATTCACATGGATATTCTACTAATCGAATAATCACATGCAATATCAATAACCACTTTAATAATAATGGAATGCATAATTCCAGACTATCGTAACCACATATCCAAGGCCTTGTGCCAAGACTAAAAATAAGATTTTTCCAAGGCCTTGTGCCAAGACACTAGTTTGTCTCATGAGACCTACCGATGCATCGAGGAGCTATAGCAGGCTCCACCTGAAACATATTAAGACCAATTCATTCCCATATTAAAAGGTTCAAACATAACATAAACATTCGTATTAAAACTAGCATAATAATTGTAAACACTTCATCCATAAACCACAAATGGTATAAAAATAACACATCCACAGTCAAACATATCACAAAACCTTCAATACAATAGACATGTTTTGTATCATAATAAATCAACTTCAAATAAGCATAAAATCCATCAGAGGATGTTGACATAGATGAAATCAAAACACTTTTTAGAGAAATATCTGTTTCTATTTTGAAATCATTTAAGAGTCATATATTTATAAAATAAAACATTTTCTTTGAAAATATTCTTATAATCTTGTAAGAGAAGCTTCGATGATTTTACAATGGTGGAAAATAGCTGCACCCGCCGTATAAGTTAAAAAAACATTCTTACCTTAATTCTGTCAAAAAGGTTAAAAAGGACCTTGTTTGGAAAATGATGGAAAGATTACTTTATAAACCACTTATAAAAGTCAACAAGGGTATAAATTAATTTAACCCATATTCAAGTAAATAGTAAATATGTTTTGAAACACATTTTAAAGAAACATGGATGTGGATGATAAAGAAGTCCTGGTAGATTATTACATATAAACAACCTCGGATAATGAAGAGATTGCAAAATATAACCTTACCTTGTACTTTTCCTTGGTTGGGGTAGGTTAACCTCCTGTATAATGGTGAAATAATTGTTATTAAATTATAAAAGAATCATATATATTATTATGATATCATATATGATCTTTAAACATTTCATTATTAATAATATCTTAGTATTATCGTTGTTTCAGGTTTTAACTTACTCATTTTATTTTATATCTTTTGTTATGTAAGCCATGTTTGTTATGGATACATTGTATCTTATTCATATCCAGAATGATATTAAATCCTTAATCATTATTATTAATCTTCAAATGAGAATTAGACTTGAATGGATTACAATGGAGAATGAATCTCATCGCGTTCGTGGAGACGGTAGTCCGTACGTACGCACGAGCGACAATATCATTCTTTTGATATTAAAATAATATAAAATTGGATGTTATATCATATATAAAGAATCATTATCATGTTATATTTATTATTTACATGAATTACAAATCATTATTATACCCATCCAAATAATAATATATTGAATAACAATTACACCACGACGTGGAGACGGTAAGCCGTACGTACACACATATGGTGAAATGTCATTCAAAGGATGGATAGAATAATGAATATGGTTGTACCATATTTATTATAATATTAAATTATATAGGAGATACTGGATTCATTATTTTAGAATGGGAATAACAAATAATGAAGAAGTTTAAGAAGAAAGGAACTTGAAAAGGGGTGGTGAAATCATTACCTCTTCTTCGGGTTCATCCTTTTGATTTGATCAAAAGGGCTCTGTAGGTTGGCTTTTTGACTAAATAAATGCCTCTAGGATGAAGTGAGGGAAGTTTAGAGAGTATTTGGGCGGAGTTTGGCTGAGCCAAATGGCTTTGAAGGTGTGAATTAATGAGAAGGGTGAGTGACCTTTTATAACAGGGGTGAGGGGAACATTTGGAAAAGCTAGAAATATTATTTTATACTAAATTAATATTCGGTTTCTAATGGCTCCAAAGTGGATTATTTAAAGGTTAAGGTGGGGATGGGTCTAAAACCACTCAACCAATATGATTTAGATAGGTTTGGGTTACTATATTAACCTTATCTTTAAGTATTAACTCTTAGTTAATTAGTTTGGCACTTACCATGTCACTTTGTATTTTTATATTATATAGTTAATAAACATACTATATACCTCCAAAAGACCCCCAAGTGGTCCATTAATGATACACCTATCATGATATAAGTCTCTTGGACGAACCTTAGATTTTTAGGAATTTAATATCAATTAATAATATAAGATTTGTTTTAAAAACTCTTTTATGCCAATTTTGACACTATTTGGAAAATTGATTTTTGTGAAAATCATAACAGAATGATTACTCCGAAAAAAATTAATTAAATAATTCCTAACATGTCATATTAACCTAGAAAATTTATTTAATTAATAAAAAGTACCAAATTATATTTATTGGGGTATTATAATATCAATTATTTTAATTTTTTACTATTATGGTAATTACTACATCATCATTAGGTCATAAATAAATTAAATTATTTAATTTATAAAAATTATAAATAAAATATAATTATGTAGGAAATCTTTTTATCTTTCTAATTAATATTTATAATAGAATTGATCTTATTTTTAACCCTATATTAAGAATGATTTAGTAAATAAAGTTTGATTTTAACTCTTTTAACTCTTCTTTGAATTAAATAATAATAAATGTCCTAATCTAATCCAAGTGGACCTAAATGATAATATTTTATTCCTAAGGTTGTTTTAGGTCTATATAAACTTGTAAAATAGAATTAGGACATGTTTTAGGGTAATATTAATATCAATTTTACCCTTAATTACCCTATTTATTTTTAACCGTGGTAAATAAAAGTAAAAAGATACTATTCACCAAAAATTATTTTCATCTCATTGAACCACATTTTACTACTTGATATTTACCGTGTCTCTCAGATTTTCAAAATTCCACTCAAAGAAGCGGTAAAATTATGTTTTATGAAAAATTCAGTTTTTTTAACTACCACTTATTGGTTTCACTATTCATCAAAAATGAAGTTTTTCAGAAAAATACAAAAAATTCACCCTAGGCTAATTTCGATATTTCGAATCCAAAAATGAAGTATATTTTGAAAAATAAAATTTATAAATTTTCAAAAAGTGGGTATTACTATTCATAACGGCTAGTTTGATTGGTTGTGGTGTGTTAGAATTCGATGTTGCGTACAACACACGCTATTGCATTATTCAAAGAGAAGCATACCGTAGAAGCTTTGGGTGTTACATTCTCCCCTACATCAAATAATTTCGTCCTCGAAATTTCTAGAATACTACTGCATAAAAAGACTCGGGTGGTTCTTCATCATAAGTTCCTCTGGTTCCCATGTTTCCTCTTAGATCTTTTGGTTTCTCCACAAGACTTTTACCATACGAGTCGTTCGGTTTCTCAGTACTTGTTCTCTCGTATCAAGAATCTTGACGGGCTCTTCCCAATAGGACAGACCGGGTTCCAGTTCTAATTCTCATAGGTGAGTACATGCATTGGGCCATGCATGTATTTCCTCAATAGAGATACGTGGAACACATCGTGAACTTTGGAGAGACTTGGAGGCATTGCCAATCGGTAAGCTACAACCCCAATTCATTCTAGAATTTCGAAAGTTCCGATGTACCTGGGACTCAATTTACCTTTCTTACCAAAACGTATGACTCCCTTCCATGAAGATACCTTCAGGAAAACATGATCACTGACTTGAAATTCCAAATCTTTCCTTCGATTATCGACATATCTCTTCTGCCTACTTGGAGCGGATTTGATATGGTTTTGGATTACCTTCACCTTTTCTATCGTTTCCTCCACCGGTTCTGGGCCTACAAGTTTTATTTCACCAACGTCATCCCAATAGGTTGGTGTGCGACATCTCTTTCCGTATAACGCTTCATATGGTGCCATATGAATACTCGAATGGAAGCTATTTTTATAAGAAAATTCTACCAGAGGTTAATATTGATCCCACATACCCTGAAAGTCAAGTGAGCAGGATCTCAACATGTCTTTTAAGGTTTGAATAGTTTGTTCTGATTGTCCATCTGTTTGAGGGTGGTAGGCAGTGCTCAAATGAAGTTCAGTATCCAATGATTTATGAAGACTTTTCCCGAATCTTGAAGTAAAATGGGGATCACGATCAGAATCAATCGATAGGGGTACTCCATGAAGTCTCACCACTTCATTAATATATAGTCTTGCTAGACGTTCTAGTAGTAGATCTTCTCATATAGAAAGAAAATTTTATGACTTGGTAAGACGATCAATAATAATCCATATTGTATCGTTCCTTCTAGGAGACTTTGGTAGTACCACGACAAAGTCCATCGTGATATTATCCCATTTCCACTCAGGTATGGGAAGAGGTTTCAATACTCCACCAGGCTGTTGCCTTCCAGCTTTCACTTATTGACAAACCATACATCTTGACACAAAATCGGAAATATCCCTCTTTATATTGTCCCACCAAAATTGTTCCTTCAAGTCTCTATACATTTTGGTGCTCCTAGGGTGTATAGAGAAATTGGAACAGTGAGCATCATCCAACAATTCTCTTTTTAGATCAAGTATATCAGGAACACAAAGTCTCTTCCCAAATTTCAAAATTCTATCTTCATACACAAAGTCAATCAATCTCCCATCATTCACAGCTTTAATATTCTTTTGAAATTCTTCATCATCGGTTTGAGAACTCTTAATTTTTTCTAGTAAAGATGGTTTGGAAACCATTTGAAAAATCATTGATGTTTCACCTTCCCGGATTATTCCCATGTCCATCTTTACTAGATCCTTGAAAATTGGATCCCTTTCAATTCTCATATTGTTCAAAACTCCATGATATTTTCTGCTCAAAGCATCTGCCACCTTGTTTGCTTTTCCCAGGTGGTAGTTTATCGTACAATCATAATCCTTGAGTAATTCAAGCAATCTCCTTTTCCACATGATGAATTCTTTTTGTGAGAAAATATACTTCAAACTATTATGATCAGTATAAATCTCACATTTTCACCATAGAGGTAGTGTCTCCTTATCTTCAAAGAAACGATCACAGCTGCTAAATAGAGATCATGAGTAGGATAGTTTTGTTCATGAATTTTCAACTGTCGTGATGCATAGTCAATAACCCTATCATTCTGCATAAGGACACAACCAAGTCCTTTCTTCGATGCATCGCTGTAAATAATGAACCCATCATTCCCTGATGGTAGAGTCAATATAGGAGCATTGAATAATCTTCTCTTTAGTTCTTCGAAACATTCCTCACACTCTGTTTTCCAAAAAAATTTAACCCCTTTACGAGTGAGCTTCGTTAATGGGTTTTCCAATCAAGAAAAAATTCTGGACGAAACGTCGATAATAACCTGCCAAACCAATAAAAATGCGTACCAGAGTTATACTCGTAGGTGCTGTCCATTATTGGATTGCCTTGGTCGTAGAAGGATCAACAAAGATTCCATCTCTAGAGACAATATGGTCATGAAAATAAATCTCCTGAAGCTAGAATTCACACTTGCTAAACATTCAATATAATTCATGTGTTCTCAGAGTCTTCAAGATAATGCGCAAGTTAATTTCATGATCTTCGTAGCTTTTGGAGTATACCAAGATATCATCAATAAATACCACCAAAATTCATCAAGATATTCCTTGAAAACACTATTCATCATATCCATGAATACAGAGGGTGCATTATTCAATCCAAAAGAAATTACTGTAAACTTGTAATGCCCGTACCTGGTTCGAAATTCTATCTTCAGAATGTCTTCCTTCTTCACACACAACTGATGGTATCCAGATCGAAGGTCAATCTTTGAAATGTATTGAGCTCCATGCAGTTGGTCAAATAAATCATCAATGCAAGGTAGGGGATACTTTTTCTTTATTGTTATAGCATTGATCTCCCTGTAGTCGATACATAACCTCCAAGATCCATCTTTCTTTTTAACAAAAAGAACAGGGGCTCCCCATGGAGAAACACTAGGGCGAATAAATCCATTATTACTCAATTCATCTAGTTGTTTCTTTAGTTCAGCTAATTTTACAGTGGCCATTATATAAGGGGTCTTCGATATAGGTCTTGATCCAGGAATTAAATCAATGGAAAACTCAACTTCTCGTTCTGGAGAAAGTCCAGGTAAATCTTCTGGAAACACATCTACATATTCTTTCACAATAGGTACATCCTCTATTTGAACATTCCCTTCCTCACCCACTGTAATTTCTTCCTCTTTCTCCCCAATAATTGAATTTAGATGAGCTACTGGGGGTGGATCTAGATAAGAATTAGGTGGTGACAATTCTGCTCTAAATATAAGGTGTTCCTTATCATCATCATCAAAAATTGTAGCCTCCTTATTATTACAATAAATCTTTGCATCATGGTCCGAAATCCAATCCAAGCTGAGAATTATATCAAACTCAATCATAGGTATGACGAGGAGATCAGTGGATAAATAACATTTATGTGCTCTAATGGGGACTGATTCACAAAACATTGTTGCAATGATACTTCCCTTAGGAGTTTTAACTGAACACTCCCTTGTTAAATCAAATTGGAAATATCTAATTTTCTTATCAAACTGGGAAGATATGAAACAATGCGATGATCCAGAATCAAATAATGTATTTTCTAAACTTGAGGAAACCATTAAATTACCTACCACCACATCTTTCGAAGCTTCTAACTCATCATTAGTGAGAGAATAAGCTTAGTCTTGATCCCATGGCCTTTTATAAGGTAAGTTACCTTGACTCTTAGGACATTCATTTGCATAATGTCTCATCACCTTGTAATTGTAGCACTGAACATCGGTAGCTTCCTTCATCCCTTTGCAATCACGATCTTGGTGGCCTCATTCACCACACTTTTAATAGACACCCATTCCCTTAAAGCAAGTACCAGGGTGTTTCTTCCCACATTTACTATAGGATGGATATTCAACCTTTCCCTTCTTCCCCTTATTTCCATTCCCAGATTGATCAGAAGATCTCTTCTTCTCTTACTTTTCTTTAAATTCATATGACTTAGGGAATTCTTTCTCTGTCTTGATATCACATGAGGAAATGTCTTCGTACGATGAAAAGGATTGTGAGACTAATGCTCGACGAAGAAATGGTTTTAACCAATCAAAGAAATAATTAATATTACTTCTCAGGTTATGTATATAATCTCCAGCATACCTTTCTAACCTTGTAAAGTTATCCTCATACTTTGCGACATTCTCATCCTCCTTTTTTCTCAGACTCATAAATTGCCTTTCCATGTCTGCTCGATGGTCGCGAGGAAATTATTTTTCTAAAAACAGATCTTTGAAGTCCCTCCATTCCATATTTGATACTTCATCATATTCCTTTGTGTTTTGAATCAATGACCACCATTGATCAACATCTCCAGTGAGGCGATAAACTGCCATGACAACTTTTTCCTTTTCACTACTCCCCAAAGCCTGAAAATTTTTCTCTAGGGAACTTATCCATTGCTTAGCTACTAACGGATTTTTACTCCAATTGAACGTTAGTGGTTTCTACCTCATGAAGCGATCTAACATTGATCCTCCACGCTGTGGATCAGGGTGCTCCATATAGGTTAGGATATTATTCATAACCTGAGTGAGTTGTCCTAGTATGGTGATTAGTTTATCAACACCAGTTGCATCACCAGCTCCACTATAATTATCTTGAGCAGGAGGGAAATCCCTAGATGGAGTGCGTGCATTGATACAGTTTCCATTTCATCCACAAGGCGCCATTTCTAAACAATAGAATAAACTAGATGAACTTATGAATCAAAATACATAATTTGATACTTATAAAACCGTTAACATAAATTGAACTATTTATGGATATAATCCATAATCATAAAAATGTTTTCTTTGAGGAAGTATATTCTCATAAACCCTTCATAATGATTTGTAATTAAAATGAGAGTTATCCTAAGAATATCCCCCAGGAGTGTCGTAACCCAGAGTGCAGCAAGGCCCGTTGTCATGCACCAGTTCCTGTTCGAGTCTATCTCCAAGCAGTGTTTTTGGGTTTCAACCCTAGGTACATCTGTGCCAGAGCTGCCTCTACCTGCTCGTATCCAGATAGGGATGTATTTCTTGAAAAACTCACAAAATATCTACAATACCAAGATTCTAGGAAGTTATTCTATACTAATCCTCAAAGTACATCTTAAATCTATGTGCTCTAATCAGAGTTTATCTAAATATAGATTCCATGGTTTGTACTAAACTTCCTCTGATACCAACTGTAACACCCCGACCCCAGTTACCCATATTTGGTGTATTATTACATAACATTGGCATGATCATGAGAAATATCAAATATCGAAAGACCGATTAGTTTAGTAGCCTTGGAAACACTAGATATATTCATAATTTTTTACATTACATCATAAAATGAAAACTACAACAATATAGTCTCTATAGTCAAAACTCTTATCCCCTCATACTATCCATGCAGGTCATTCATAAATTATTAATTTTCACATCCTGGGAAAAAGAAAACATAGAAAAGGGGTGAGCTCAAATGCCCAGTAAGGATAACAATATAGCATACACTTTCATAAATAAGAATAAACATTCAAGGCAATTTATATCTAAAACAAAATCCTTTTAAACCTGAACTTCAAAATAGTATGGAAAGAATAAAATGAAATAATTCCATTTACTTATTCACATGGATATTCTACTAGTCAAATAATCACATGAAATATCAATAACCACTTTCATAATAATGGAATGCATAATGCCAGAATATCATAACCACATATCCAAGGCCTTGTGATAAAACTACAAATAAGATTTTTCCAAGGACTTGTTCCAAGACACTAGTTTGTCTCATGAGACCTACAGATGCATCGAGGAGCTATTAAGGGCTCCACCCATCACATATTATGTCTAATTCATTCCCATATGAAAAGGTTTAAACATAACATAAAACTTCATATTAAAACTAGCATACGAAATGTAAATACTTCATCCATAAACCACGAATGGTATAAAAATAACACATCCACAGTCAAACATATCACAAAACCTTCAATACAATATAGAAGTTTTGTATCATAATAAATCAACTTCAAATAAGCGTAAAATCCATCAGAGGATGTTGACATAGATGAAATCAAAACTCTTTTTAGAGAAATATCTCTTTCTATTTTGAAATCATTTAAGAGTCATATATTTATAAAATAAAACATTTTCTTTGAAAATATTCTTATAATCTTGTAAGGTAAGCTTCGACGATTTTACAACGGTGGAAAATAGCGACACCCGCCGTATAAGTTAAAAAAACATTCTTACCTTAATTTTTTCGAAAAGGTTAAAAAGGACCTTATTTGGAAAATGGGAGAAAGATTCCTTTATAAACCACTTATAAAAGTCAACAAGGGTATAAATGACATTAACCCATATTCTAGTAAATAGTAAAAATGTTTTGAAACACATTTTTAAGAAACATGGATGTGGATGATAAAGAAGTCCCAGTAGATTATTACGTATAAACAACCTCGGATAATGAAGAGATTGCGAAATAAACCCTTACCTTGTACTTTTCCTTTATTGGGGTAGGTTAAAATCCTGTATAATGGTGAAATAATTGTTATTAAATTATACAAGAATTATATATATTAATATGATATGATATATGATCTTTTAACATTGATTTGTTAATAATATCTTAGTATTATCGTTGTTTCGGGTGTTAACTTACTCATTTTATTTTATAGGTTTTGTTATGTAAGACATGTTTGTTATGGATATATTGTATCTTATTCATATCCAGAATGATATTAAGTCATTAATCATTATTATTAATCTTCAAATGAGAATTAGACTTGAATGGATTACGATGGAGAATGAATCTCATCGCGTTCATGGAGACGGTAGTCCGTAGGTACGCACGAGCGACAATATTATTCTTTTTACATTAAAATAATATATAATTGGATGGTATATCATATATACAGAATCATTATCATGTTATATTTATTATTTAAATGAATTAAAAATCATTATTATACCCATCCAAATAATAATATATTGAATAACAATTACACCACGACGTGGAGACGGTAAGCTGTACGTACGCACGTATGGTGACATGTCATTCAAAGGATGGATAGAATACTGAATATGGTTGTACAATATTTATAATAATATTAAAGTATATAGGAGATACTGTATTCATTATTTTAGAATGGGAATAACAAATAAAGATGAAGTGGAAGAAGAAAGGAACTTGAAAAGGGGTGGTGAAATCATTACCTCTTCTTCGGGTTCTTCCTTTTGATTTGATCAAAAGTGATCCTTAGGTTGGCTTTATGACTAAAGTAAGGCCTCTAGGATGAAGTTGGGTATGTTTAGAGAGTATTTGGGTAGAGTTTGGCCGAGAAAAATGGCTTTGAAAGTTTTAATTAATGATAAGGGGGAGTGCCCTTTTATAAGATGGGTGAGGGGCACCTTTGGAAAAGCTAGAAATATTATTTTATAATAAAATAATATTCGGTTTATAATGGCTTAAAAGTAGATTATTTAAAGTTTAAGGTGGGGATGGGTTGAAAACCACTGAACCAATAGGATTTAGACAGGTTTGGGTTACTACATTAACCTTATCTTTAAGTATTAACTCTTAGTTAATTAGTTTGACACTTACCATGTCACATTGTATTTTTATATTATATAGTTAATAAACTTACTATAAACCTCAAAGAAACCCCCAAGTGGTACAATAATGATACACCTATCATGATATAAGTCTCTTGGCCGACCCTTATATATTTAGGAATCGAATATCAATTAATAATATAATATTTGTTTTAAAAACTCTTTTATGTCAATTTTGACAGTATCTGGAAAATTGATTTTTGTGAAAATTATAACAGAATTAATACTTAGAAATAAGTTAATTAAATCATTCCTAACATTTAATATTAACCTATAAAATTAGTTTAATTCATAAAAAGTCTCAAATTATATTTATTGGGGTATTTATAATATTAATTATTTTAATGATTCACTATTATGGTAATTTCTGCATCATCATTGGGTCATAAATAAATTAAATTATTTAATGTCTAAAAATTATAAATAAAATATCATTATGTAGGAAATATTTTTATATTTATAATGAATATTTATAATTGAATTTATCTTATGTGTAACCCTATATTGAAAATTTTGTAGTAAATAAACTTTGATTTTAACTCTTTTAACTCTTCTTTAAATTAAATAATAATAAATGTCCTAATCTAATCCAAGTGGACCTAAATGATAATATTTTATTTATAAGGTTGTTTTTGGTTGAGACACACTTTTCCAATAGAATTAGGACATGTGTTAGGGTATTATTAATATCGTTTTACCCTTAATTACCCTATTTACTTTTAACCGTGGTAAATAAAAGTAAAAAGTTACTATTCACCAAAAATTATTTTCATTTCATTAAACCAAATTTTACTCCTTGATATTAACTGTATGTCTCAGATTTTTGAAATTCCACTCACAGAAGCGGTAAAATTAAGTTTTATGAAAAATTCAGTTTTTTTAACTACAACTTAGTGGTTTAACTATTCATAAAAAAATGAAGTTTTTCAGAAAAATACCAAAAATTCACCCTAGGATAATTTAGATATTCCGACTCCAAAAATGAAGTCCATTTTGAAAAATAAAACTTATAAATTTTCAAAAAGTGGCTATTACTATTCATAACGGCTAGTTTGATTGGTTGTGGTGTGTTAGAACTCGATATTGCGTACAACACACGCTATTGCATTATTCAAAGGGAAGCGTACCATAGAATCTTGGGGTGTTACATGGTATCAGAGGAAAGGTATAGTCAACCTTTGGAAACTAGGATGTGAAGGCCTTAGTAAGAAACCTAAGGATAATTCTAAGCATAGAACACAATCTTAGTGTTTTAAAAATGGCCATGAACAACCTATGATAAGACCTTAAGTGTGAAATTTTATTCTTGATTATGTGGTTTTTGTATTATAATTAGTCTTTCTCACACTATTATTCTTGGTTTTAGTCAATGGATGGAACCCGAAGGAACTGTGTTAATGCGGAATGCGACAGGCAATGCAATGATTGTCCCCCCTGAGCAACCAAACGTTATGGGGGCTGGAATGAAAAATCTTGTAGCCATGCTCACACAACATTCTCAAGCTATGAATAATGTAGGACTTCCAAACAAGCAGAGGAAGGAGAAAAATTCTGTTGAATCCTTCCTGAGGCAGCGTCCACCCTCATTCAAAGGGTTTACTGATCCATTAGTGGCTGAACAATGGATCTGTACCACTGAAAAGATATTTTCAGTTCTTCAATGTTCTGAACATGATAAAGTCATCTTAGTAGTTTATCATTTGGAAGGTGAAGCTGATCAATGGTGGAATCATATCAAGAATATGAGGCTAAGGGATGAAATTGAATCCATGGAATGGGATGAGTTCAAGAACTTATTTTTCAATAGGTATTTCCCTCATATTCTTCGAACAAAGACGGAGAAGGATTGTCTTGAACTGAAGAAAAAGGATGATCAATCTATTGGTACCTACGAAGAAAATATTACAAGACTTAAAAGGTACGCTTCTGGTATTATTATCCAACCTGAGAGTAAGATCAATCGATTCATTAGTGGCTTAAAACCAAGTCTCCGAAGGGCGTTAGCCATAAGGGACTTCAATAGCTACGGGGAAATCCTTCGATGTGCTCTCAATGTTGGGATGGAGATTGGAGTAACCCATCAGTCATATGCATTTGATAAGAAGAGGAAAATGGAATTAAAAGGGAAATTTAAAGAGCACACTGAAAAGAAGATGAGTTTTCACTTATGATCAAAGTGTGGAACGAAACATGGAGGGAGTTGTCTTAAAGGGACAAGTAAATGTTTCAAATGTGGAAAGGAAGGTCATCGGGCATTTGAATGCCGCAATTATGGGATGAATATGTCTAGTGATGCGAACAAAGAAAAGGCTACACAGAGTGCACCTCCTACACATCAATGTTACAAGTGCAAGGAAATGAGGCATTATGCCAATCAATTCCCTAATCGAAGGGTTGTTGATGATGATCGACGTCAACAAACTCTTAAGTCTAAAGAAAAAGGAAAGTCACATGCAATTTCTATCAGCGATGTGGTGTACGATAACGAAGTGGTGAAAGGTACACTTACCATCCACTCTAAAGTATCAAATGTTTTATTTGATTCTGGATCCACACAATCTTTTTATTTCTGAATAATTTTATAAGGGTATAGCCGTATTACCTCCACAATTAGATGTTGAGTTAGCTGTGACAACCCTAAATGGCACAACAGTCGCATCAAAAGTTTATAATTCTTCTCTGATTGATGTTTGTGGGAAATTGCTTCCTGCAAATCTTGTGATACTTCCTATAGTGGAATTTTATGTGGTTATTGGCATGGATTGACTTTATTTATATGGAGATCATATCAATTTACAAAGAAGGGAAGTCACATTTCATATTCCAGATCAATCTATGATCGTCTATCGATGCAAGGATGAACATAACCTTCAAGTGGAAATTTCGTCCATCTTATGGGTCTTGATTCCACCAAAGAAAGGTTATTTATCTCAAATGGTTAGTGAGAAACTCACAATTAAGAATATGCCCATTGTACGAGAGTTGGATGATGTCTTTCTAGAGGAATTTCCGGGTCTTCCACCGAATCATGAAGTTGAGTTTTCAATAGAACTCATACCGGGTGATTTGCCAATTTCAAAGACACCTTATAGAATGGCCCCAATTGAGTTGCAGGAATTGAAGAAGCAACTCCAAGAGAATCTTGATAAGGGATTCATACACCCTAGTGCGTCACCTTGGGGAGCACCTATTCTATTTGTCAAGAACAAAGATGGATCAATAAGACTCTGCATTGATTATTGAAAACTTAACAAGATCACTATCAAGAACAAATATCCTCTCCCACACATTGATGACTTATTTGACCAACTACACAGAGCTCAATACTTTTCCAAGATTGATCTTCGTTCATGTTATCATCAATTAAGGGTCAAAAGGGAGGGTATACCAAAGAAAACTTTCCATATGAGGTCTGGACACTATGAATTTATAGTGATGTCATTTGGTTTTACTAATGCCCCTGCTATCTTCATGGATCTGATGAATAGATTCTTTAGAGACTATCTTTGTCAGTTTGTGGTAGTCTTTATAGACGATATTATTGTCTATTCAAAGATCAAGGAAGATCATGAAGATCACATGAGAATTGTATTGAAGAACCTGCGAAAGGATAATATTTATGCCAAATTTACCAAGTGTGAATTTTGGCTTCAAAAAGTTGCATTTTTGGGTCACATAATCTCAAAATAGGGGATATCTATGGATCCAGCTAAAACAGAGGTTATCGAAAGATGGTCGAGATCAACAACAGTAACTGAGATCCAAAGTTTTCTTGGTTTGGATGGATATTATCGACGTTTTGTGAAAGATTTTTCATGATTATCTAATCCACTCACCAGGTTGACTCGAAAAGGAGTTAAGTTCATGTGGAAGGAGGAATGTGAAGAGAATTCCAAGGAGTTGAAAAGAAGGTTATCCAGTGCACTTGTGCTCACACTACCTTGTAGTGGAGAAAGGTTGGTGATCTATAGTGATGAATACAAGAAGGGACTAGGGTGTGTTCTCATGCAAAATGATATGGTGATAGATTATGCCTAACGACAACTGAAAATCCATGAGCATAATTACCCAACTCATGATTTGGAGTTAGTTGCGGTAATCTTTGCATTAAAGATTTGGAGGCATTATCATTATGGTGAAAGATGTGATATTTATAATGATCATAATAGTTTAAAGTATATTTTCACACAAAAAGAGCTGAAAATGCGCCAAAGAAGATGGTTGGAGTTGATTAAGGATTAAGACTGCTCAATTCATTACCACCCTGGGAAAGCACACAAGGTGGAAAATGCATTAAGTCGACAATACTATGCTATTTTATCCATTATGAGGATCACAAAAGATCCAATATTTATGGATTTACAAAGGATGGATCTTGTAATTATAATGGAAGGGGAAAAATCGTATCTTTCTCAAATGAATGTTCAACAATCTATACATGTGAAGATTAAAGAGGCACAGAAAGAAGATGTAGAGTTACAAAAGAAGGTGAGAAATGTTCCTGAATTAAACCTTGATTGTGATGGGATAATAAAATTCTGGAATCAAGATTGTGTTCCTCCCATCCCTGAATTAATGAAGGAGCTTCTGGATGAGGCTCATAGTTCTTCAATCTATATTCATCCTGGAAGCACTAAGATGTATAGGGACCTGAAAGAGTACTTCTGGTGGGATGGCATGAAAAGAGATGTTTCTGATATGTCTCTCGATGCATGGTTTTTCGACAAGTTAAAGTTGCGAGACAGAAGTCTAAGGGGATGTTACAACCATTAACCATACCCAAATGGAAATGGGAAAACATCACTATGGACTTTGTCACTGGAATTCCAAAAACATCCAAAGGCAATAATGCTATCTTGGTAATAGTTGATCGTCTTACAAAGTCTGCACACTTCATTGCTATTAGAGAGGATTTCTCTCTGGATCAGCATTCCAGGATATATGTAAATGAAGTGGTAAGAATGCATGGAGTACCAATTCCCATTATATCTGATCGGGATCCGAGATTTACCTCAAAGTTCTGGCGAAGTCTTCAGCATAATCTGGATACAGAGTTGAGTTTCAACACTGCTTATCATCCTCAGACAGACGATCAGTTTGAGAGAACAATTTAAACTCTAGAAGATATGTTAAGAGCCTGTTCTATGGATTTCAAAGGTGGTTGGGATCAACTCAAACCTTTGGTGGGATTTTCTTATAATATTAGCTTTCACTCCAGTATTCAGATGGCTCCTTATGAAGCTCTCTATGGAAAGAAATTCCGAACTCCAATTTGCTGGGATGAAGTTGGGGAAAGAAAGCTATTATGGCCTGATCTTGTTGATGAGATGGCAGAAAAGGTCAGATATATTCAACAAAACATAAGAGTAGACCAGAGTCGACAAAAAAGTTATACCGAAAACCGAAGAAGAGACCTAGAGTTTGAAGTGGGTGATAAAGTGTTCTTACGAATATCTCCTTGGAAGAGAGTAATGAGATTTGGGAAGAAGGGAAAGCTGAGCCCTAGGTATATCGGTCCTTTCGAAATACTGGATCGTGTTGGGAAGGTAGCTTACCAATTGGTGCTTCTACCAAATCTATCTCATGTTCACAATGTGTTCCATGTATCTCTCCTAAGAAAGTACATACCCGATCCTTCACATGTACTCAGCTCAGAAGTTGTACCGTTGGAGTAAGATATTTCTTATGAAGAACAGCCGATAGAGATCTTGGATCGTAGCGAAAAAGGCCTATGGAACAAGACCAATCTCTTGGTGAAAGTGTAATGGAGGAACCACCAATTAGAAGAAGCTACATGGGAGCTTAAGTATATGATGAGTGTGAGGTATCCTCATATGTTTGTTACAAAGTGATGAATTTCGAGGGCGAAATTCATTTTAAGGGGGGTAGAATGTAACACCCGAGACTTTTATGAGAAATATTTTGTTTTTATGATATATACATCATCAAAGGAATCTTTCACTACAAACAACACTAGCTTGGCTTGCTTTACACGCAATCACGATCTTCCTTGATAGCATGCGTTGTACGCAATACCGAGTTTCACTAAACAGTGATATGCTATTAAAATATTATTAAAACCAGCCGTTATGAATAGTAATACCCATTTTTTGAAATTTTATAAATTTTATCATTTAAAATGGACTTCATTTTTGGATTCGGAATATCGAAATTATCCTAGGGTGAGATTTTGGTATTTTCTGAAAGCGTTCAATTTTTGATGAATAGTGAAAACATTGGGTTACTATTTAAAAACCGACTTTTTATTTAAATAATTATTTATTTTATTTAAATTTATTTTAGGTCAAAGTTGATACATAATACCTATATAAGTTCAATGTAATTCATTAGAGTCATTTTATAATAATTTTAGTTATATAAAAATTTTATTGAACTTTTCACCGTCTTTTACCCACCTCCTAGGAGAATTTGGAAATTCACATGAAACATAATTTTACCGCTTCTGAGAGTGGAATTTCAAAAATTTGAGAGACATAGTTAATATCAAGGACTAAAATGTGGTTCAATGAGATGAAAATAATTTTTTTTGAATAGTAACTTTTTACTTTTATTTACCACGGTTAAAAGTAAATAGGGTAATTAAGGGTAAAAATGATATTATTATTTCCCTAACACATGTCCTAATTCTATTGGATAAGTGTAATTAGACCAAAAACAACCTTAGGAATAAAATATGACCATTTATGTCCTCTTTGATTAGATTAGGACATTTATTATTAATTTATTTAAAGAAGTGTTAAAATAGATAAAATCAATGTTTAATAAATAAATCATTTTTAATATATGGTTATACATAAGATAAATTCGATTATAAATATTCACTAGAACTATAAAAGGATTTCCTACACAATGGTATTTTATTTATAATTTTTAGACATTAAATAATTTAATTTATTTATGACATAATGATGATGTAGTAATTATCTTATTAATGAAATATTAACATAATTGATGTTATAAATACCCAAATAAATGTAATTTGACACTTTTTATGAAGTTCAATAATTTTCTAGGTTACTATGACATGTTATTATTACTTTATGTAACTGTTTTCTAACTAATCCTGCTGTTATGAGTTTTACAAAAATCAATTACCAAATAGTGTCAAAATTGACATAAAATAGTTATTGAAACAAATATTATATTATTAGTGGTTATGTTTTTCCTAAAAAGCTACAGTTTGGCCAAATGACTTATATATGGTTATATATATTAATAATAAACAACTTTGGGTTAGTTTGGCTTGTTATAGTAATTTTATTAACCTTATAGTGTATGAAAACAAGAAGACATGGTAAAAGTGAAATTATTTAACTTAAATTTAAATATAAATGATAAGGTTAAAATAGAAACCTAAACTTGTATAAATTCTATTGGATGAGATTATTTCTACCCATACCCACCTTATATTTGAAATAATTCAATTTGGAGCTATTAAAAACCGAATATGACTTCATAATAAAATAATATTTTTAGTTTTTCCAAAGGTGCCCCTCTCCTCCCTTAAAAAGGGAACCTCCTCCCTCTCTCTCTCACACCACTTTTAGCCTCCATGTTCGGCCAAACCCTTCCAATTAATCTTCTCAACTTCCCTAGAAACATCATAGAGGTCATGGTATTCCTCAATGACCATATTTAGTGCCCTAAGAGATGGTTATGAAAAGGCGCTTCAAAGAAGAGCTAATGTCCGTTAATGATTCTTTCAACTTTATTTAATCTTATACTTCTTCTTCTTTAGTTTTTTCATTATTAAGTAATAACATCAGTATCAATAATATACTGATATGTTATTATAAATATTAAAAAACTCTATTTCACCTTCTATCCATCCTACGGAAAATGAAATCACCGCGCGTGCATACGTACGGAATACCGTCTCTACACCGTGGTGTAATCTATTTTCCACCCCCACCATACTTGGATGGGTATAATGGTGTAAAGAATAACAATATATGATTATTGTAATGTGATATTGATTCAGAAATATTATACAGACACTTCAATAAAATTCCATGATCATGGGAATGATATCATCGCTCATGCGTACGTACGGCCTACCGTCTCCACGATGTGATGCGACTCATTTTACATGATCTTCAATGCTTAATGATTATATAAATGAATTGAATAAATAAATATGATACATATTACACTATTACATTTCTGGAAATTAGGTATCTATAACCTAAAAGATGAATAAGAATTTATTCGATAAAACACGCATAAGAACAAAAAGCAATAAGCACCCGAATAACAAGTAACAATGAAATATTACTAATAAGAAGCTAAGAATATGACCACATATGATATCATAACAATGAGTACGATTCTGGAATAAGTCAATAACATTATTTAAATCATTATACAGGAGGTTCGGACACATACGAAGCAAATCAGACCTAAGGTAAGAGAGAATTTCGCAATCTCAATTTTTATCCGAGATTGTTTATACTTCGGTAATTACTAGGGAATATTTATCATCCACATCCATCTTTCCTCAATATGTAATATTATTTCTATCCTCCTAAAATTGTTTAAATCTAATTTTACCCTTCGGGGTGTTTTTAGTAAAATATATTAAAGGTATATTTTGTCATTTTTTGTACGAGGTACTTTTTGACTTTTCCAGCCAAAGTACGAGAAGAATGTTTTATTAAATTATACGGCATGAATGGATATTTAGAAAATTATATCCATGAAGCTTACTTTACAAGTTTTCAAGTTTATTTTTAATAAACTTCTTTTAGTTTAAAATTTTATGACATTATAAGAAAGGAAAAATGTTTTTAAGTATAAAGGATATTTTCCTCAAGAATGGTGTTCAAGCGTTTTATCAAAATTATTTTGCATCTAAGATAATATAGGGTTTTGTTTATATCCCTATTTTTACATTGATTTGATTATGTTATGATGGAATTATTTTTATGATGTTCTTTTATCTTATATTGATTATGTTATGATGCCATGCTGTTTAAGAATCCCATTTTTATTACAAGGGTTATGCTATGATTTATGATTTTGTGGAACACATAATAATGGTTTCATTATGAGATGGGTGGGACTTATATCTCCCTCCAATGCATTGGGTAAAGATTTATATCTCATGAAATATACAAGGCTAGAACGGTAGGTTAAACCGGTTCAGTGAAACAGGAATAAAACGAGGAGTGAACTCGGTTCTGAAATGGACTTTGTCCGATAAGATAGTCTTGGTTATGAGTCTTGACTACTAAGAAATGTTTCTCAATGATTATGTGTGTATGCCACAATGTTTCATGTTTTATGTTAGGATTATTGGGATTACATTTTACTATTATTATTTATCCCATGTTATGATATTATGATCTCTTTTGGAGGTTATGATTTTCAAAATGTTATGTTCTTATGAATATGATATGAATGATATTAATTTTTCTTTCCCTTAATGAGCATTTGAGCTCACACTTTTGTATGTTTTCTTTTCCCTAGGTCAGGAAGAAGGATATTAAGTAAGATATTCCAAAAGAGACTCTAGATATGATAATATAAAAGGGAGAAAGTATAGATGATTTATGAATGAGTTGTTTATGTTTCCCAGTTTCTAAAGACACTATACCTATACGGTCCTTTCCTGGTTTTGTTATATGTTGTTATAAGTGTGCTTCAATTCTGAAGTAATAACAATGTAAGTAATGTATGGGTCGTTATAGGTGATGTTGAATTGACCCATATAATAAGTATCTTTAGAGTTCATCGTCATCTAGGGGGGATGGAAGGAGACTTAATGTTTTTATTAGACCCATAAGATGAGTTTCTTATGTATCATCGGGATAAGAATTAGAACCCATGTAGTTTGGATTGTATGGGGGCTTACGCATAGAAGCTTCCCATTTAAGTGGAAATGATTTGGTGACACCATTTGGATGTGAACCCTTTTGAGATCCGGCCTTTAGGTAGGCATCCTACAAATCATAGTTTGATCATGAATTAGAGTTCTTTTAGTTCAGATTTTATGAGCCTTTCATATATAAGCTACCCATTTAAGGACACATGATTGAGAGTAACATTTTTTATGGGCATCCCTTTTGAGCTTGGACCTTCAGGTCGGTCTACGTATCATGGTTTGACCAGGAATCAGAGTTCTCATAGTTCATATTATGTGTGGATTAGGCATTGAATATTCTCATTTAAAGAGACATGATTGGGTCGACCCTTTTGGATGGGAACCCCTTTTGAGATTGGGCCTTCTGGTAGGCATCTAACATATCTTGTTTTGATCAGGATTCAATGTTATCATAGTTCAGATTGTGTGGGGATTAGACATGGAAAATGCCCATTTAATGAGACATGATTTGGTGGAAATTTTTTGATGGGCACCTTTTTGAGATTTTTCCTTCAGGAAGGCATCCTAAGTGTCTTGGTTATATCAGGAATAAAAGTTCTATTAGTTTAGATTGTGTGGGAATTACGCATAGAAGCTTCCTATTTAAAGAGACAAGATTTGGTGAACCCTTTTGGATGGGAACCCCTTTTGTGCTCGAGCCATCAGGTAGGACTCCTACATATCCTAGTTTTATTAGGAATAAATGTTCTAATAGTTCAGATTGTGTGGGTTTTACGCATATTAGATACCCATTTAAGGATAGATAATTAGGTGGCCCCTTTTGGATGGGCACCCCTTTTGATCTCTGGCCTTCAGGTAGGCATTCTACATATCCTATTTTAATTAGGAATCAAAGATATCATTGTTCATATTTTGTGAGGATTACGCATAAAAGAATCCCATTTAAGGAAAAATGATTGGGTGGACCCTTTTGGATGTGAATCCCTTTTGAGCTCGATCCTTCAGGTAGGCATCCTATATATCCTAGTTTTATCAGAAATGAGAGTTCTCGTTATTCAAATTGTGTGGATGTTGTAATCATAACAAACCCTTAAGCCCACATGAGTCATGATTGGTGTGAGAAATAAGATGGTGTGAAAGATTCAAAAGATCATATACTTCCTCTCCTATTGATGGGAGAGAGAGAGAGAGCCTACTGTGGAAGAGGCCGAGGAGACCGTGTGAGAGGGCGTTGAGAGATGAACCATTCCATGTGAAAATAAATTAAATGTCATGTGGATTGGCCTCAAAATATTGTAGATGTACCTCAATGGGAGGGCCCTAGAATACATTCTGAGGAGGAGAGGAGTTTTTTTCTTGTCAAAAGGTGATGCAAACATAACTTCTTTGACTGATCACTATTCTTCATTGAATGGAAAAGAAAGTGATCACTTTTAATCCATAGAATAGGAAGGTTCATGTTGTCATTCCAAGGTTGGACTTTGGGTTACCATTGTAATGTAGACCCACAAGAATACCCAAATCCCGAATGGTTGTGGGGAGAGCTTTCATGAATCCACTTACCATGGGTATGTGGACTCAACGGGGCGCACTGATGCACCTCATGGTCTGATCATATGAGTCCAGTGTCCTTGTTGGAGGCTTTGTCCTGATTCTGGTGGACTAGTTTGCAGAGAGACCATGGAGGACTAGATGATAGTGGATGAGATAGGTTAGAACTAGAGTAAATAATACCCAAAAATACCCCATTCGGCATACTGATTTCTTATACGGGATGGGGGAGGCTCTACATACCATCATGGTATGTGGATAGAGGGGGAATCAGGCTTCTTATGCGGTATGAGGGAATGTGTATAGTCCACCATGTACTATGGTGGTACGCGAACCATCATGCCTCTTTGGGTTCCATCCACGTACTGATGATGTACGAGGCGCCAAGTTCTATCCTTGTAGCGGTGCACTGTGCAGAGAATCATATTGAATGAGGGTCTGGGGGATTATCGTTCATGAGATGTTCATCCACGAGAAGTATATGGTTCTCGGTTTCACCATTTATGGTCACCGTTCTATTATTATTATTAGTATCATCAGGTACCCATTTTTTTATGGTTCGTGGTCAGCTATACCTACAAGGAGTGTGGTTTGCTATTTACGCTCCATTGATGAATCTAGAATGAAGCCAGAATCTTCAACGATCTCTTTCATCCAACTTTTGAGTCCCTTTAATGCTTTCTTCATCCATAACCTCCTCCTAAATTCTGTTCTCCTTTTATAGAGTATCAGGTAAATCATATATATGGGTATGCAACACCATTTGTGGAAGCCCATGATAAGATATCCTAACCTACAGAAGAGTCTGTTAACCAGGGTTTGCAGAGGCTACAATTTACGATAATGGTTCATGGAACCCTTCACATTTTCTTCATCCAAAAAATGTTGAGTTTGAAGAATGGTACACGGATAGACTTCGTGTGGATGATTCCTTCGGTGACGCTGTTCATGGTCGGCCATGTTTGCTGGCCCTCGCTTCTTAGGAAAGCGCCTCACGGATCGTTCCACATATCTGGTGTTTCAAAATAAAAGTGGTCTGCGAACCATTCTTGGTGATGGTATGTGGGACACTTGAAATTCTTTTTAAACACGAAATCATCCAAGTTTATCCTGGATTTTGCAACTCAATTTGAATCCATTCACCTTGATAGACTTGTAGGAGTGCTTTTTTCCTTCTACGATGTGATTGTGGAGTATTTTCTTACCGTGGTGGATTTTTCAAGGACCTAAAATTACCAAAGGATGTTATTTCACCTTACATATGTCATCACAACATATTATCTATATAGCATTGTATTTGTATTTATTTTATAGTATAAAAATTCAGATATTCTCTTATTCTCCAGTATGAATTACTAGTTTTCACTTAGAAAGAAGTTAAGTGTGACTTAACTATTGTTTTCATTCATGTAAGCCATGATTTTCCACATTGCATTACCTTTATGAAATTATATAGAATAGAAGTTCATTCCAACTTGCACTTATTTACAATGAATGCATAATGGAAAAATACCAGTTATATATAAGTGAATGTGTAATTAAGTGATCATGTTGTGAAAATGCATGAGTTGGGTAATAGTTTTTAATATAGAAGGATATATATATATATATATCAATATATATAATATTTCCCTAAATATTATATATGTATTAAAAAATATGAATTTTCATTAAAGAAGTCTTATATTTCATGAAAAATGGATTATTATTAAAAACTAATATAAATTAGAAATATTTACTAATTAGTACAGAGTAATGGATGTTTAATGAAATTTCACTAACTTTTTGAATTTAATATATCTCAAACATGTGTTACATTAGTTTCATACTCATATATACGTAATTAATGCAATTCTATATAGAAATTCACACACTCACATAATATTTCTACAATTTATTCAACTTTTAATATTCATTTTATAATTTTATTTATCAACATAATATATGTAATATATTTTATGTATATAATTAGTAAATTTTATTCATTTTTTTTATTTTTATTAAATATACACTGTTTTTACTTTTTATTATTATTTCAACAGTTTTCATTTTTAATTTTATTTATTCATTAATAATGATAATTATATTTAATATATTTGTAATTTAATCATATTTAATTTATCATTGTTTGTTATTTTTTATGTGTTAAGAAGTTTTGAAATTTAATTACATATATCAATTATTAAAATTTAATATTTTTAATATTTTAGGAATTTATATCATTAATACATATTCATTTTCATTTTAACTTATATTCTTTTCTTTATTTCTTTTAATAATCTATATAATTAATAACACCTATTCATTTTTTAATATTTCTTAAATTGATTGATTATATAATTATTAAAAATCATTATTTTTACATTTGTAAATTTAATGTTGTTTATTATTATTTATTCACTGATAATGTGAATTATTTAATACTTTTTATTTTAATTTATCCATTTTTAATATTTATTCATTTAATATATTTTTTTTATTTTTTTTTAAATTTTAATATTTATTTTTACATATTTATTCATTATCATTTTAAGAATTAAATATGGCTATAATGTACATATTTAATAAGAATTATTCTTCATTTTAATATATATTCATTTTTATTTTTTCGATAATTTTTTTATTCAGTAAAGCATATTCAATAATTTAATTATTTATGAAGTCTATTAAATTTTAAATTTTAAATTCCACTAATTTTTAGCATTTAAACTTGTATGATTATTTAATCATTAATAATGTAATTAATTTTTAGTTTCTAATAATTTATTCATTTTTAGGAAAAAGACAGCATTTCTCAGATCGCTCGGAGTATTATTCCATGGGGACGAGACAAAAATTCTCTTATGTGTTCTTAATATTATACTATTTTCAAGATCAAGTGATCGATCATGGAGGCTACTTCGAATCTCATTGATCAATCTTCCAAAAATAAATATCTTCTAAAGAAGTGAGTCGCCATTGTATAGGTCCTATGCAAGGAGGTATTTCAACTGAAAGTTCCCTAGACGAGTTGCTGATATTTTGATATGAATATGTGAGATTAGTTATCAGAGTGAAAAAAAATTCATTGATGTAGAGGTTAGATTCATATAGGTTATCCCTAATTTTATATCTAATCTTGAAAAAATGGGATAAACCATTTAATGGAGATTACCTCAAATCAATGTAATCTAGAATATAGGGATTTGACAATTGAAAAATTATTCCAATAGGTAAGGGATATTTTCATCTTATGTTTCAATCTGAGAAAAAACCTTAGAATTATTGGGGTTCTAGTTTTTATAATATAAACTCTGTCCTTTACTGGATATTTGTGTGGGAGCTTCATTTCAACCCTCATAATCAAAACCACCCCAATGACAAGATCTGGTTTAGGATGTGTGGTCTTAGGTGGGTTGTGTGGAATCCGTTGATCCTCAAAGTCATCACCAACATCATTTTTTCTCATGTTAAATTATATTAAAATACCATATAATTTATGTTGGTTTATTATGCGAGTGTGATGGTGGACACTGATATTCTAAAACCCATTTTTAATAATATCATCCTTATTTCCAATGGTGATAGGTTCGATGTAAATTTTTTGTATGAATCAATTCCCCCTTTCTGTGATTTCTGTAAGATGATTGGGAATCTAGTAGCACATTTCATACATGTAAGTAATTTACAAGTGAAGAAAATAGGCCACACTTAGCAAAAATGATGCAGTAAGGGGTGGTGTCTTGGTGCCATAACCATCAATATACTCAGAAAGGGATATGGGGGTAATCCAGGGATCAAGAACCATTGGTCTAAGGGGAAATGAAGGATGTGGTTATCAAGGTAGGGAAATATGTACATGTGAAGGGAAAGAAAGCTATAACATCCCTGCCTGGATGATAATAATATAGTTCATTGAGCTGATTTTCCACAAGACCACAAGCATGAATCCTTGTATACCAGACGCTGCCGACTAGTAGTGGGTGTCTTAGGTGGAACATTAAGGATTATATACCCTCAAATTATAGTGCACACCTAGATGTAAATAACCAAACATAATATAAATCATAGTACACAAAACAAATAGAAAAACCGAAATAGAAGCACGATGTAATGAAATGAAATATAGTAGAGGCATCAATAGTCATTCCATACATACAACATAGAACTACCATTAGGCCAATAAAATATTAAAAATAAAAAATAGAAAAATAATTATACCAGGTCATACTTCCAATTAGGGGACATATCACTTAACCGGTCTTCAGTACCTTATCATGTTGCTCCAACCTAGCCAGTCGACTCCACATGAGCATCCCGCTCAACCATGAAATCATGGGACTTGACTAGATCTATCACGCATCACTTTCAAACAAAAATAATACATAGGGTTCGCACATATAATGATGTTCACATACTGGGGGGGGTGATAAATATACCTCATTAGAACACCGCAAATAATGAATCTAAAACTTCAACCATAAGTGCATACTCATGAAATATGCTAAGCATAACAGAAACATAACTGAAAAAATAAAAATAAATCAACTATTGTTCCTAAGGTCCCAGACCTTGATCGACCATACCTACATTTCCCAATATTGTGGTGTCATTAAGTACATCTCTATGCCCATAGGTCCCAATTAAATTTTGTTCTCCATATCCATGGTAGCCACAACAAAAAATGAGAATTATGGGGATAAATACGATGATATCCCTATCATCTCAGAGATTAATCTAAGTCATCCCATTCCATGTACTGATAACCTAAACATTATCTCATCCATGGTACCTCAACACAACTATCCGAGTAACCACACAAATGTACTACCCAGCCTTGACCAATAGTCTGACATTAATTTCATGTATCATAAACAATAGAGATCAAAACATTAATCTTGAACCTAAACCATATATCAAAAAAAAAAAAATTCCTAGAGTATCATTACAACACCAAAACCATGGATTAATAGCATGAGTCCACCATCCATCCTAGATGGTATACCATAAATTACTAGCACATTTGTCTGGAAGTGGACCAAAAATGTATATTATCCATGTCGAGATCATCCATATAACATCTAATCCATATAGTATACTATCCATTCAAAGTGTATCAGTCCAACATCTAACTATATACATGTGAAGTAACATCCACTATACTCTACAATATTGCACAATGTTCATGAAACCATGATCTGACACTCAAATCATAAATATGTTATTGGTACCAATATGAAGCATCTTGTCCATCATTCTCAATTACAAATATCTGGAACCAAACCTACTGATCGTTTATCCTGCTCTATCATATACCATATACATTACCAGTAAATCGGTTTTAAAATGTGGCATCCCAACCATATCAAAACAGTCTCATAGGAATAAACCATGTCTCAACATCCACAACCAAAAGAAAACATAACGTGGGTTGGTTGAACACTAATTCCCATGGGAAGATCCTAAAATATCCCAATGGCCATAAGATGCATAAGACACCCAACGATGGGTTCCTATATCTCATACAAGGACTTGGTCTGACCACATTATATGATACATCCTCAAGTGGCCTATAATTTATCCTCAATCAACAACACACTAACAAATGCATCGAAAAACGTGATTGTGCCGCACTACTTTCCCAACAACCAACTATGACATCCAATGATTACTTAATTAAAAACTAGCCCACATGGGTAATACTCTAGAGTACCTTAGACTTAAATAAACTCAAAAAGAGTACAAATACATAACCTCCATAAAAAATGTTAATCATGACTGAAGTCTCTAACAACTCTCATCCTCAAACAACGGATCTAAACCTCAACTACTCTTTCCTTGAGAAACTGCTCCTGATACATTGGGACAACCATGTTGTCATCTAAGAAACTATTGAATGTCACATCCCATTATCTATTCAAATAAAATAACCACATATCCATGGTACACTCCATCCATTATATCTACTGAGCTTCCAAACCTCACCTTGAACTCATAGCTCAAAACCCAACCCACTAGATGATTTTGAATCCAAACACCATTGAAATCCTCCTACTGAATATTTTTTTTCCAAACCACTATCACAATGACCTCTAAATTTAAAAATTTTCCACCATCATGATCTATGGGAAAAAATAATCAGAATGGACTACTCACAATTCTAATTTTGACTCTAGGGAACAAAACACCCAAACCCCCCCAAAAGGGTAACAAATGAGAAGCACATGGTGTGTAAGTCAGGTACATTTTTTTTACCCCACATAGGGTCCCTACCCATGTAACACATATTTCCTAGCCATGTGTCTCTATCTGGCTATGTATTCCTATACTGTGTGTAACCCACACGGGGTTCGGTCATGTTCCTAACATAGCCATGTCCCCAATCACGGTTCATCTGACAATGTACTTAGCCACACTCCGAGTGAAAATACATAATACATCCTCTAGAATACATTGTTTTTAGTCATATTCTTCCCATATTCATATAATTGGAAGAACCCAGAACATGTGGCCTTAAAACCACATGTTGTGTAATCGGTTGTTTTCGAACTGAAAACCCTTGTGAACCACCAGAAGCCCATTTTTTACTCAAATGTTATTGATAAATTCCAATGGGGTATTTATTGATCATATCAGGGATATGAAACTAAAAAAATTAATATATGTGGATCTTGGAATAATACTAATGAACTAGGGAAACTAATGGTGTAAACGATGAACCCTTTGGTCCAAATCCACCATCAGAAGCCACTACAGCTTGAAATGATCCTGATGTACACCATGAACGATGTTTGAGAGAATATCATTCTCCTCCCCCACATAGTCCAACCATCCTGAGCAAGTGATTCACCCTACCCCACCATGTGCAGGAACCCAAAATGCGAGGTGATATGGGTGGTTTATTAATTTTCAAAAATTAAATAATTAATTAAATGTCAATTTTACACTTTTCCAAAGTCTTGGAACCTAAAATAGGTTTATACCTGTCCTTGGAACCCCCCATTTAAAACATAAAAATTTAGTCAGAATCTCAATCCAATGATTTATTCAGAAGATATCAACACCCAAACACATATGAATAATATAATATTTAATTAATTATATATTAAATATTATACCAAAACATGAACTACTCGAAATTACACAAAATTATTATCATAGGTAAATACCATATTCTTGGACCAACAGGGTGAACAATAAAAATTAAATTCGAAAATATTCTTGGGTAAAATGACCAGTTTACTGCTCATGATCACCTGAAAAAATCTAATTTCTGTTCAATTTTCAAAACCCAAAAAAACACAGGACTCTACAAAAGTGTATGGGGGTGAATGACCCATGTCCTGAGGCTACGAAAACCATATATAGAAAATATCCATTAATGAAAAATATTCTTGGTGATTAATATGACATTCCATAGGGAAAAAAGTATGCATCTAACAAACATGATGGTTTATGGGAAGACTCGGTCTCCATTGATGGAATTGGATCTCACCATGATGATTCTAAAAAATAGATTTTTGTATAGGTTGAGATTTATTTGTAGTTGAGGCATGAGGGAATCCTGACCACCTCTTTTGATCACAAGGGTAAAAAAAAATCTGATATTGATTCTAGTATTATAACTAAATGCACAAAACAAACTTCCAATAGTGGGGGACCCTTGGACAAGGAAAGAAAATATCCTTCGGTTGAGTCCTATAATTCCATTTAATTTCTTTTGAGGAAAAGTGATGCATTGATAACCTCTGATCAGGGTAGGACTTCCAATTCATTGGATTCCATACCAACCAGTGTCATAAAATAGAAGGAGACCACTACACTAATCAAGTCTCAATTGGTAAAAGATTATGAATCTCAAAAAATAAAAACCCAGGACACTTCACTCAACTATTTTGAATCACCTAGTTCATTTTATAACAAGAAATAAATGATGAAAAAATTTTCATGGACGAATTTCCTGGTGGCTCTTAGTAAGGAAGAATTCAATTAGATTACTTGACATCTTGAATAGGTCCAGTTGGAAGGAGGTGTTCCTTGAAGAAATATTCAATGATTACAGAGTCTAAGGATAGTCCCAAATCATAGAGACAATCCATAAAATAGATCAAAACGTTGATACTCAGGATGATGAAAAGACTTGGGAAAATATCAACACCTGGAGGAGGGGACGTCATCTAAGAGGTGTTTGTGGTGGCTTATATTAGGACATATGATGAACTCTCCTCTATTTCTTCTTAGGTAGACATCTTCTTTAATTTTTGACACTTATAATTCAGTGTTTTCCACACACCATCTTCTTATGTACCTTTTTCTTATTTTATTTCAAATAATTTTTCAAACCATGGGACAAACTCATGGCTTAGGATTTTTGAATATTCATTTTTAAAATATAATATTTCAATATATTTTAATACATTTTATATATTTTTTAATTTTTTTTCCAAAAATCACTGATAATGATAGGTTTTATCACCATAAAAATAGAAATCATTAAACAAGAATATATTTTTAGTAAATACTATTGGTACTGATAAAGATATGTTTTATCAATTTAAAGAGGTTGAATTGATGAAAATAGATTTTATCACCACTTTATATGTTAGTGCAGATAAAAACAATATTTTTTATCTTTTTGTAATAAAAACCTTAAATTTTTTAAATAGAATCCAATCATGGATCCTCACTCGCTCGTTCCATTCAATCCCTCACAGATCTCAACCTTTTTCACTACTCACCCTCAATGTTCTCGGATGAATCACCTTTTTCAAAAATGAAGGCATGTGATTCTTTATAATTATTTTTAATTGATCATAAAATGTTTCACTATTTTTAGTAATGTTTACATATATTTTATTTTTCCAAAGTGTTTGGGATTGTTGTGTGATCTATGTAACTCAAAAAATATCAAGACCCACTGATCTACAGCACCTCATGCTTCACACCCTCACACCTACTTTCTTGGATTATGGGTTATTCTAGAATCAAGTTTTTATTTTGGTTGTTTTTTTGGTTTGGTTTGTGTATCTCTCTTGAGCCTTCCATTAAATCCTATTTTTGGGTTGATCTACCCAAAAAAGCACACATGGCCAAATAATTCTTAAAATTGTATAGTTTTTTCAAGGTCCAAAAATATTTATTATAGAGAGATATAACCAAATTGTTGGTTCATTTTAGTTTATTATAAAAGATACTATATAAATTAAATATATATATTTTAATATTCTGATATTTTAAAATAGTCTATGTTCGAGAGCACACAACATACGCAACCCCAAGAATAAATGTACCATGTAATATTATTTTATAAATATGACCATTATAACATAGTTGTTAAATTTTTTGGAAAAAAATTTGGTTCAATACATTATGAAATATATATTAAGGTTATAATAAATAACGTTTTACTGACTAATGAATAGGAAATAAATAGTCAATTTTTAGTTAATCCATTTTATTCCTCAAGGATAAATTTTCATAAACAGAAATTATTTTTTTTGTGAGAAAATAAGATATTAAATTTATAAAAATTATAGAAATTATATTTGATAAAATAAATACATTTTTTAAATAAACACATTAAATTATCATCTCCTTAAATTTTTAACTTTTTAAAAAAATCGTTATATTTGGAATTGTGGAAAATAGTGATTTTTAGTGAAAACTCTATTTTCATTTAAATTATTTACAAAGTAAAATTAAATTTTTGATTGGTTTTAAAATGGGAATATTTAAATTTGATTAAACATAATCTAGATATATTATTCAGAAAATATGTTATAGATTAATTTTGGAAAAATATTTTTACAGTTAAAAAGTTGATTTTTTGATAAAATATTTTCCCTCGCGTTTTTCCGATTTAATTTTGAAAAAAATATTTCCACATTTATATTTTATGTTTTGAAAAATAAATTTTTTATTTTTAATATGGATTTATAAATTTGGAAAATAGTTCCCTTTTATTTTTATTCATTATGATTATTAACCAATGTAAATATTTGTCACCACCATAACGGTAATTTAGGTAATTAATGTTCACAATATTATGATAAGGACTAAACAAGGACCCCAACACTTTTCTTAATTGTATTGTATGGTTATATCACATCCATAATCATCTAAAGTTATATTATATTTACTTTTTTCCATTTATCCATTATTTTTAACTTTAAAATATTTGATGTAAGGAAAAGTTAAAATGTCAGTGTCATTGTTTTATTATCCATAAATTTTTAATAAAGGCATAAAAACATGGTATGTTTAGTACTAAATATATATTTGAAATATGATTTATTTTTATTTATAAATTCATTTTATTTCTAATTTCTAATGATGAAATAATTACCTTAAATACAAATTCAATTTCAATGTAATAATTATTCAATTATTAGTCAAATAATAAAATTATATTAAAATTATTAAAAGTAATATAATTTAAATGAATTATTGTGATCCAATATTGTTTTGGATGAATATAACTTATTAGGGGAATTTTAATTTGTTAGTTTCCAATTACATTGTTTTCTCGATGATATTAAAGTCAAACTAAATGAATTGTTAAAAATTAAAGTTGATGATATTTTGTAGCTGATGGATGAGGGTCAAAACCAAGGTCAATGAAAATGAATTGTTCTAATTAATGATTTTTTTTTAATTTGGAGCCAATGTAAATTACAAGTTCAAACTCATTCATTTGGAGCTGCATTGATCCAAAGTAGGAGGATCAAAACCATGGTCCCATTAGATTATCCTCTTCCCAGTTCTGTGTTTTTTAGACTTGACATCATTCTTCCTTGCATGTTGTTACCTTCCACAGTTATCGAAAAATGAGGGTCTCTATTTGATGTGAGGACAGGGTTTGGGGGTTCATAATAGATTCATTTCTTTCTCAGTGGCGGGCTTAGAAAAAACCTTGGACCTCGATTGTATTCATGAAGGTGATAATATCAAAAATGCAAGAGAAATATCCACATCAACTGGACAATTTCCTGAAAAATATGAAAATGTTTCGGGGGATATCTTCATTCATTCATTTAGATCAGATGATACATTTCATTGAGGAGGGAATACGACCATCTTCCCATAAGGATTGTTTTAATTTTTTTTAATATTCCCTGTACCACTATAACCCACTTTGGGTACTTAAAATTACATGCCTTATGGTTGAGGTAGATTAGTTTCTCTGTGAGGAAGACAGAAAGAGACAAAATTATGAGTTTATTATTGTTTAGATTAAATTTCAAATTTATAGATTTATTGAGTCTATTTCTATTATTATTTTTTCCTCTGAAATAAAATATGTCCCCAAATTTTTTAATGCATCCACGCTTTCTACTGCATGAACATGTTTCCATAACAGGCATCTATGTTTGAAAAAAATTCATTCCCCATATTCCTCAGACATGCATAGATGAAGCAAAAATCTGGCAGCTTCTCATACTCAAAGGTAATCCATACGTTGGAATCCTCCATGGTAATAAACTTACCTCTCATGGGAGGTTGATTACTACTGATCAACACCATAAAATCCATTTTCATCCACTAGTGGATAGGGTCTGAATGGTCCCATTCCACAAAAAATCCATTTTGGTCCCCGATATCACATGTGATACCTTTTGATCACCCATAGTAGAGGATACCCATCAGAGAAACACAAAAGGGCATTTTGGATAAAATGATATACTTGATATTCATACCCTACCATAGATCATAGATTAAGATTACTTAGTTATATAATAAACTTGACCTATCTCTAAGAACCTTTTGTCTATTATTTTCATTAATGAATTAAAAAATCAGATGACCTACACCAATTTCTCTAATGGCCACACCATAGTCAAGTAACTATATATTTAACAACCAGTAGTTTAGGGTGATAAAATTTACATGCCAATTAATGATGAATTTTAAGATGGTGAGAAGGGACATATGACGTAGAAGGGACATGTCTTCATCATTCATTTCCATAATAATTGTTTTCTATTTGTCTGTAAATAATATCTTCATCCGTTAGTTAACTAGATTTTACTCTATATCAAAACTATATAGATAGAATAAGTAATGGGTGCTGGAGAAATATGGGTTAAAGTATATAGTCATGAACAGAGTGCTCCAGAGAAACACTGAATTGATCAGATGTGATGGAAGTGGAGAGAAGGATGATTAATCTAATACTAAAACCTTGAATCTTATTGAATATGAAACCCATGATGATAAGATAACGTGAGAACTAACGAACCAAATAAAGAAACCTAAGACAACCCATGGGGGTAGAATTTCTCCCATGTGATGCCGAGTAAATACTAGGATCCCACCCCCAATTTATGAGTGGAATTTGTTAATAAATATAATTTTATAGAAAAAACTATTTTTTTTAAAAATTTATTTCATATAAGATTAACTACATGAATTATAAACATGTATGAAAATGAATAAAATATTAAAAAATGAATTTAAATATCTTAATTATAAAAGTATCATATATTTTAAAAATATTACAACATAATAAATAAAATTAAATAAATACTAATCATATAAATTAAAACTTATTAAAAATTATACTTATTAAAATATAATCATGTATATAAAATAAATAAATTCCAAAAATATTATATCTAAAATGAAAAAATATACATAAAATGTGAAATAAGTACATGGTATATATACACATGAAAACTTGTGCAATATATATGTACATCCCACATAAATGTGCACATATATGTACACATACATACATCTATACACATAAAATATCTATATATAAACAGACCAAACACCCACACACACAATATATCACATACAAATATATTAAAATATATATTGATATAAATATAAAAATTCTAATATAACATATTAAAAATAAAACATTTCCAAACTAAATTGATGTTGTCTTGAATCAATACCATATGGATACCAATCAAAATATTAGTTTGGTCGAAGAACAATAAATATGTATTTTTGTGGGCTCAATGTCGGGAAACATCAGTGGTCAAGTGTTTTTAAAAATGATGCATGCTAGAGGTAGAGAGCATGAATGGGTGCCATTAATTTTGTGCAATGAAATTCTTGATAAAATTAAATCTATAGATTGGAGTTTTAGAAACCAAGATCTTCTAATGAATGATAATGTACAGTATAGGGGATTGATCTTGTTTTCTAGATGCCAATGCAATACATGGTGACAACATGAGACAATGTCACACACAATTTTTTCAAGGTTATTAGAAAAATGATATATTGAAACATCTGGATCAATTCATGGGCATTCATGAGGGAGGGGAATATTTTTTGTGGTTTATTGATACTTGATTTTAGAGAGTTGGATAGAAAGTTGTGGAACTGATGATAAGAGCAATGGTTTTGGCTGGTAAATTTGGGAAGATATAGGAGGTGAGGAAAAATAAAAGAGAGGAAAAAACACCATATTATCATTTTTTCAGGTCTGGGTGTGAAATGTAGTTATGAAACTCTTAGTTCATAATAACGGTGAGGTGTCTTCTATCACATTTAGAGGAATTATTCCAAGTAGAACATCTAATATAGAAGCAGTAGGTAGATATAAGGAGGGATGATGGGTCAAATGGAATCCTCCAAAAATTCCACATAAACGGAACATGGATGTATCCTTCATCTTCAAAGACATGTGAGGGGGAGGGGTTCTTGGTGAGGGAAAATAGGTGGAGATTTATCATGGATGCAGCTATTTTTTTTTCTAGGTAGTTCCCTAAAAGTAACTAAAATAATTGTGGCCCATCCCTGTGGGGCATGTGTCCTACTCACCAAGCCCACTTCTAATAGGTCATGGGTTGGCAACTAGCCCCGAATAAAAATATCCCTAACATGGGAGGCCTTATCTAAGTACATATACACCCAAAAACATATCAAATACTATACAATGTTGAAATATAGAAACAATTGAACAACCATGCTTGTATAAATCAAAATACCACAACTAGAGTATGATAGGAAGTAAAGGAAAGTATTCAAGTCCAAATATAGGTCCACCAAAAATTGTTCGAAAAAAAGTCCAACCTAAAAGTAAAAAAGGGTTTGTTTTCAAGGTTATATAGGAACATTCCTAGGTCAGTCTGATCTCACTATGTATTGTCTAGTCCTGGTTTTTCAATGACTCTGTCAAAAGGCCAATCATCTTCACAAGACACACCACGTGTGAAAAAATCTCATGTGGGGTGAGTAAAAAAATACCTAGTTGGACAACCCAAAACCACAAACCTTATAAGAAATTAGATAAATCATCTACACATAGGTACATGTCTACAGAACATATAACATGAATATCAAGATATAATCAAAATGACACTCAATATAAAGGTAAGACACAACTATAATACCATTCTAGGATTCCAGCTCAAAGGTTCCACAAAGAACTCATCCAGGAGAAAATACTGTTGAGTCTGATAACACTGATGAAATCCATCCGAAATGTAACAATCATCATGTATCATTGTTACAAGAACATGATAAATTTCTTAATAGATATGATATATAGATGAGGATCAAATTCCAATCCACAGGTTGATACCAACAACTCATTCTGGATTAACCTGCTAATTAGAGGATTGAAACCCACATAGTTTTGGTCATGTAAATACCGAGAAGTCAACCTATAGAATTAAAATGAATTGATGATCTCACTTTGAGCCTCATATTGGGATTCCAACGACTCAATCCATGAAGCCCTACTAAAGGAATCATTTTCCTATGTGTAGGAGATGATTCCATACTAACACTCAGAGAATGGATTAGGGGAACACATCCTAGATAAATTTCCCATGATACAAATTCCTTGAAATCCAAGCCTAGTTTTAGAAAATAAATTCCATGTAGTAGGGTTACATGTCATTTCCCATGACCCTGAGTGCTTCCAATGTAAACTGCATGTGTCAGATGACTGTGTCCATACAGAGGTACCTCGCTTGTTAGCATACCATGTAATCAACCCATGTACCAGTACACATCTTAGTCTGTGTACTTGTCTAGGATGTGTCCATGTAAGGGAGTACACAACATGAACCAACGACGTATGCCCCAACCCATGTCCATGTACCCTCCAAGGTACAAGATAAGCCACATAGGAGAGAGAACAAATCGTGTGACACAGTCACATGCCATGTGATAAATAAATTTCTTTGAAACCCTAGCCACTGCTAGTTGGGGCCAACAATGCATGTGAATAGACATTACACGTCGGGTAGTGTGGATTTTCCAAGAATTCCATATATGGGTTTTGTGTTTATTTCTTAGAATTTGGAATTCATTCTATTGAACCTCCCACTGGAAAAATCAATGATGTGCCTCTTTTGAACCTCAACATCAACAAACAAAATGTTCCATCAATTAAATTAGTTTAGAAAATAGAATCATTCATTATTCATCATTTCACACTGAGGAACATGAAATCAGTTATCCAATGTTGTCTAATTCACTATATCTTTCATGATTACACCACCATCATGTCAATTGCAGATCTACATTATCTAGTCATTGCACAAAGAAATGGGTGAAAAATGGCTTATTCATCATTATATGTTATACCATGAGCCAAATTAAGAAATCCTATAGAGAATGACAAACAAGGGGGGAAATATACAAAAAAACCCATAGGGAATGATTATCAACCAATGTTTCCATTAGCCTTGATAAGTTACCTTTATAAAAAGAATAAGGAATCAATAATCAGAAAGCAATTTTTCCACTAAAATCCCTACATATTAACCCATATTGCAAGACAACTGATATGTGAATCAATCTATTGGTGGATTGATTTAGATTATTCATTGAAATTAAGATTGAGAAAAGAATCCAATAAAAAAGTAAAACATTGATTTGGATCTATTTAAAATGATGAATGATGTGGTTTCATGATCATTGGAGAGATTCACTAATTCCACCTCACACCATCCATCAATCCTCGATCTAGTCGCCATCTTCTAATGGAATCCCATTTGATTCTCTCAAATGGATCTCCCACGGTATTTAAGGTTATGTGGATAACATTGATTTTTTACATAAGTTTGTATTTAAGGAAGAAAAATTGGGTCTCTTTATCAATGAAAAAAATAAAACATTTTAATTACTTATATTACTCATTTAATTCCTTTGAAGGCTTTTCCTCAAATTACCTATGTCGATCATGGTTATATCATTCCTAGTCTAAAACAAATCTTCTAAAGTCAATAGTTCCCACAAATTTCTGATCTGAGCACCCATTTTGAAGTTATTCAATATTTCAAAGAAAAATACCCACACGTTCTATTTAGTATATTTAATATATTTCAATAATTTGCTCCAAGCACACTGGGCCTCAGAATCACATGTCATATAATCACCTGGTTTTTAAAATAATCCATAAAATATCAAAAAATAATACATGGAAAATTAAATCCATTAAATTCTCCCCAACTTTCAGATTTATGTTCCAAAAATCTAAAACAAGGGCTACACAAAGAGATGTGGGTACTGAGAATGAATCTGATCCTGAAACTCCCGTGTTATCTCCTAAAGATTCAAATGGTTCCCTGAAAAAGTACTAAAGGGATCAATTTCCCATGTAGGATCCTCTCCAATCGATCATTAATCTATACTATGTTCTCTACAAAGGTAGTTCAGTCCTCGATGTCCAGCCCTCCGTAGTCGATAACCTACAATTGTTCAGGAATGCACCTCCTCAACTGTGATACAAAGAAGAAATAGTGTACATGGTCTAACTACGAAGGTAGAGATACGAGGAACACCACCTCACCAAATCTAGAAAATATCTATAAATGGTCAATAAACCATAGATATATCTTGTCACCTTGACCAAATCTTTACAATCAACGTCGAGGTAAAACCCTTAAGAACACATGGTATCCTTCCTATATATACAAAGGACTCTATCATCTATCAGTATAAGAAATATGATGATTATATTTAGTCTTCATCTACTCATGGATGATTTGAACATTCTCGGTATTAGAGCGCTCCATCTCTGGGCCCCTAAGTGATGAATGTCTTGGGTCAGTCAAGTAATTTGGTGACATATAGGGTCACCTAGACAAAGCCTTGAATAATGTCATACCAATGGTGTAACAGTGTATGCATTTTTATAAAAACTCCACTAATGTTTGGTGATCCTCCCAACCACGTCTAATTTAAAACATTTAAACTTGTAGCATTTCCTCTGGAAATAGAATGGTCCACTTTGTCTGACCATCAATTTGGGGGTGGAATGCTATTCTCAAGCATAAATGAGTCCCAAAAGCCTCATGTAACCCCTCACACATTTGGGATGTGATGTGAGCATCATGTTTAAAAACGATCATCGATGGAAATACATGGAGTCATACTATCTCCTACACATAGTGTAATCCCAATATCACTAATGAACTCCCATCCCCAATAGCTAAGAAGTGGGCTAACATGTTGAGTTGGTGGAATATCACACAGATGGAATCATGTCCCATAGAAATGAAAGGTAATCTAGTCACAATGACCATGGATATCCAATCACACATCCACTATGGAACTCTAGGGGTTGAGGTAAACCTTTTGGAACTTGGTGTTCTTCCTTCACTTACTTACAAATAATGCATCAAGTGACTAACTCCATAACTCCATTCATTATTCATAACCACCAAAATTGACGTTGTCGGTCCTGGTACAACTTTCCCAAACCTGTATGTACCACCAAAGGAGATGTATGAAACTCTATCACAACCTCCTCCTATAACATCCTTTGTATCATCATGAATCCTCTAAATAGAACAACATGCTCTCCACCATTAGAAAATCCATCATGATAATGTCTTGTTAACATCTGAGAACGTAGGATCACATAATCAACATCCAAAACATGTTCCTCCCTAACTGACTACAAGAGTGGAAGGGTAACAACCCTCAACTAGTGGCCAGTTTCGTAATCGCCATCCACAATGGATAACTGCAATGAGAAAATAGCTCTTACTCCTCATTCAATAATTTCGAACTATATATCATACTAAATGAATCTGCTACTATGTTACCCTTCCCAAGAGAATTGTCAATATTAAAGTCAAAATCCAGGAGGAAATCTATGCATTTCATATGTCTCATGTTAAGATCATTATGAGAGAAGATATACAAGATACTTTTTTGATCAGAATAGACGATAAACCTCTCTCCCATTAGGCAGTGTTATGACTTCTTTAGTGTGATGACTACCCCTACCAACTCAATATTGGGGGCCATATAGATCCACTCATTTGGTCTTAATTAAAGTGAACCATTGGCAATCATCACCTTCCTTTTCATCATTACACATCTAGACCTAGTCCCTAATGCATCACATAACACTACATACTCGACACCCTCATATTAAAATCACAAGATGGGAGAGCTTGTCAAACTCTGATTCAACTAATGAAAATCCTACTCGAACCATTCTATCCAAATGAAACATTTCCCCTTTCAAGTAAAATATATCAAGGGTTCTAATACCATGGAGATATCAAGCACCCTTTTCCAGTAATAGTGTACTATCCCAAGGAAGTTCTGCACCTCAGTCATGCTCTTGGGTGGATCCGATGATAACATTGCCTTAACCTTGGTTGGGTCCACTGCCACTCCATCTGTTAAGATAACATTTCTTACAAAGTAGACTACCTAAATATTGAACTGGAATTTTAAATGAATTCTGTAAAGCTAGTGACTTTAGAGTACTTACAAATCCATCCTCAAGTTTCAAACATGCTCCTCCATGGATGTCGTGTATATTACGATATCATCGATGAAGACTTCCACGAACCAGTCTACTAATGATAGAAAGATATGGTTCATGAATCTCATGGAAACAACGGGGGAATTCTTCATGCCAAAGGGAATCCCCATGTACTCATAGTGACAATAGAAACTTTTGAATTCTGTATCTGGTATATCCTCATCCCATACTCACAACTGGTGATAACCTGACATGAGGTGTACCTTTGATAACCATTGATCCCCTCTCAACTAATCAAATAAATCATTGATCCTCAGTAATGGAATCCTATTCTTCCCAGTCACCTAATTCATGAACAGATAGTCCACACATTACAACAAGATCCTATCCAATTCATGATTAAATGTTCAAAAAAAACATCCATCTAGTTCATTGAGAGGTGGGTAAACCTCAATGAATACTCATCTACTGTCGTGATACCCAACTAGAGATGTATAAGCTCTTGGATATGTACAAACCTTAGCGTAGATGGAGAGAACACATATCTAAAAAGGTGAAAAAACTATGACCACATTATAGTTTCCTCATCGTAATAATAGGTCACTAAACCCAAAAATCTACATATTTATCCATGGATAAGGCTAGCCGCCAAGACCACCATATGCTTTGACGGTTTCTTGACCAGACAAAAATCTAGAGCCACTAACTCAAATCAGTCCTCATCTATCTATGGGTTGAGCTAGCCTTGGAACCTGAGGGGTATCTATCATTGAATCTAATTATGTGAGCTCAAATTTTTTTCCACATCTGCTGGTATTAAAGGTACCATAAACTTATCAATAGGTGTTTGTATAGCCGATGAAACCCCAGGAGGTATCATCCCTAGAATGACTCTCTATATCGATTCCTCATCACTAAAGAGATCATCCTTATGGTCATGATTCTAAATCCTACGTATTATATATAATGGAGGCATCATGAAAGTAAACAGGATGTACCAAAATCGATGACTATATATAGATAAACAACTCATGAAGGACATAGAAACCACAACACATTCCTATATGATGCATGTACTATTATTTTTCCTACAAAAACTTTTCTCATATTCTGTGTTAGGAAGAAGGTGATCAGAGCCATGGTGTATGGATATGTTGTACTCTACACCAACACTGCTGTCACTAGCCTAAATGAAAAACCTAAAACACATAACACTGCCACCCCATACCATACTAAAAATCATGGGTCCTAAGATATAATTGACTGCACTCTGATACCACTCTATCTTGGCCCATCCTAGTGGGGCCCATTTCACAACTCCTCAAGACTGCCTCAGATAGTCCTGGGGTTAGCAACTATTTCCGTTTAGGAATATAAATAAAATGAAATGAATTAGCCTATGTACATGTAAACATGAACAAATATCCAAGAATATACAATTTTGAAATGTAAAAACAACTAAACTACCCTGCATGCAAACATATAATTCCCACAACTAGAGTACGAAAAAAAATAAAGGAAAGGTAACAAGAGAAAAAAAAATCCCAACACAAAAGTCTAAAAACTTTTCCATCATGAAAGTAAAACTATGGATTACTATCAAGGTACCATTGGAACAAACCTTAGTCCAACGAACCTCACTAAGCACTATTCGGTCCTGGTCCATCGAGGACTCTATCAAAAATTTAATCTTCTTCACAAGACACAACACATGTGGGAAAATCTCGTGCAAAGGTGAGTATAAAAATACCCAATCAAAAAACCAAAAACAAAAAAGATTGCAACAGTGTAAATATATCTATATCAACATAGGTATATTTCCACCACACATATAATAAGAATATCCATATATATTGAACAATGACCCATAATCTAAAAGTAAGTCACAACTATAATACCAGCCTAGGAATCTAGATCAAAGGTTACACAAAGTACTGATCTATGGGAAATCAAAGATAAGTTTAATAATAACAAGGATGTCTATCAAAGAGGTAACACTAAATAGGTCTCCCTATAAGAAGTACACGCTCAAGGTTAGAAGGGATATGATACAAAAATGAGGATAACTTACAAGGATAGGGGGATACCGTAAACTCAATTTGGTTTAACCTGCTATGTATATTATTGGATATTGTGTGGTGTTGGTTAGAACGATACAACTAACTCCACCTAGGGAATGAAGATTAATAGATGATATTACTCTAGGCCTCATAGAGGGATTCCAAGGACCCTATCCATGATGTATTGCAAAAGGGATCACCGTCCTTTGTGTATGTGATGATTCCATACTAACCCTTATATAATGGATAAGGAGAAGAAAACCTAATGAAATATGTCCAAGACACATAGGAAAATGGATCAAATCCATGTTTTTAGAAGTGAAAATCATGTAGTAGGGATTTGTGTCATGTCCCTTGACCCAGGGTCCTACCTGTGTAAACGGACAACGTCTCATGAACATGTTTTTGTAGAAGTACATGGAACGTCATCTTCCTTAGTAATCTACTCTTGTACCGGTACATGAATTTTTTCATGTACTTGTACAAGCCATGTCAGTGTATAAGAGTACATATAGTGATCCAACCCCTATACCCAACCTGTGTCTGTTTACCCTCTGAGGTACACACCGAGCCATCTTGGAGAGGCCACATGTCGTGTTACACGGTCATATTCTGTGTAAAAAATAACATTCACTGAATCCATAGCCACCAATATAAGGCCTCTACATGGCGTGCGTCTTCGTATTACACATCGTTTAGTGCAGATTTTTCAAAATTCCATATCAGGTATCCATATTTTTTTCTAGCATCTAGTATTTGATCTATTGACCATCTCGCTAGGAAAATCCACATAACACATATTCTAAGCCCCTCCATCATCTAACAGGATGTTCCAAAAAAAAATCCATTTTTAAATTACAATTGTTTGTCATTCTTTATTGTGTGTTGAATAACATGAAATAATGTATCTAATTCCATCTCATTTATCACTACTTCCATCAACGAACCACCTTTTTTGTGTCAATCCCAGATTTAGAATATTGGATCGTTGCACCAGGAAATGATAGTGCAATGATCAAATCATTGGGAATGTCAAACCATGTGCCAAACAAATAATTCCCATAGAGAACAAAGAACCAGGGGAGAAATGTAAAACCATAAACAGAAGGAACAAACATTGTCTAATATTTATATTGGCCTTGATATTTATCCATTAGAAAAAAAGAATCAATACTCTCCAAGTAATACACCAAAAAAATACCCAAAAATAAACCCAACCCACAATATGAAAAATCTAAAAATCAATTTATTTGCTGATTAATTCATGTTCATCATAGAAATTATGAATAATGGAAGAATCTGATAAAAAATCTTACCTCAATTAGGATCGATCAATGATGAATAATGACATTGTGTTGTGATATTTGATCAGATCCTTTGTTTCTATCTCACATTGTTCATTGATCCTCAATATCGTCATCACCTACAATTGGAATCTCATTTCACACTCTCTAATGGATTTCCAATTATTTGTATGGTTATGCTGGAAACCTCAATTTTTTTATAAGTGTTTATTTATTGGAGGTAAATGAGTTCGTTGAGTAAATAAACAAATAAAATAATTTAATTATATATCTAATTCATTTAACACCAGTGGAGAATTTTCTGCAAATTCCACACTCCGATCAAGGTTAAGAATTTCCTGGTTTAAAACATGCATTTTGAACACAAATAGTTCCCTCATGCATCTAATCTGGGCCCCTGTTTAGATGTTATTTCATTTTTTAAAAAAAAATCTCGCAAGTGCTATTTAATATATTTAAAATCATTATTATGATCTCACCAGAGCTTAGAATATCATTCATTCTCAATGCCTGGTCTTGAAAATAATCCAATATATATCCAAAAATAACACAAGGAAAACCTATGTCATTACAACAAGAGTAGTAGTCATCAGACACATAATGTGTAATCCTTTTAATATTCAAATTGTGAAGGATGAGAATGATTCCAGTTTTCTGGTTGTTGTATTCCAAGGGAAGGTCAATCCATGATGGGAGCTCTCTCATCTATTTAGGAAATTTTGGACAACAATTAACCATACCTTTTGTGTGGGCCACACTTGGAGAGAAGATTATTGTGTGGAAAATATGTTGGATAGTAAAGGGAGTCTAGTATAGATCATCATACTATATATCTTCATGGGGTACCTACCTAATGATTGTAAGCTCATTGTCATGGGAGATGCCATTTTACTTAATCATTTTCTCCCATAACGAATCAAGTGGTAATGTTTCTTGGGTTTCATTATCAATAATTATAAATTCAACATTCAGTCAATTGTTTGAATTATTAATAAAATATATTAGTATATAACATTTATATTAATTATTTACATGAATTTTATAATTAATGTATATAAAGAAACATTATTTTTTGAATATTAATATGATAATTTTATATATATTAATAATAACTTTTTAAAAAATGTTTTTATCTACAAAAAAATATGCTAAGAAAGGTTACCCATTTATGATATTTTTGTGATTATCATTGATAAAAGTTAGCACTAGATAATGTGTGATCGATGGTAGTGTTTGTATACTCATTAATATATTAATATATTTATCTATATGTCAGTATAATAATATTAATTATCATGTTTGGTGTGTATATATATATAAATTTATTATGTTTAAAAAATATATTAATATATAAATATTTCTATATATATGTGTGTGTCATCAATAGTGTTTAGATATATTTTTCTATATGTTGGTATAAAAACCTAATTTGTAAATACAGTTCAAAAAAAATATAAATACTATGAAAATTTTATATGGTTAATTTTCACTGAATTTATAATTATATATATGTTTATATATATATATACACATAGGATTATGTGATTCATGTATAGATGTATGTTTATGGTTCTATTAATACATAATTTTAAATAACTATATTTTTAGATATGCGTGTCTATATATATATGGATAGATGCAAGCATGTATATATATATAGTTCTATATAATTATATTTGAAAATATAAAATTATATTGGAAGAATGAATATCAGAATCCACAAGAGATATAATCCATGACATAAATTTATAAAAAAAAGTATCTCTCCATAAGGGCCACATGTTTCCAAAATGTGAGCAGTGTAATTCCTCTCTATTCTATTGAAAGAGAATGAACATGTAGTAAATTGGTGAGTAAGAGACATATTTTTTATGATCATAAATCCAAATGATTGGAAGACTCTTTCTTCTGAATGGATCTAATTGAAAATCATGAGGCAATCTAAATCAAAAATTATGTTCGTCAATCCTCTCTTGAGAGAGAATTACATAACAAAAATAATGATGTGGTAATTTTCCATCAGTGGATCCAAGATTTAATGAAGAGATTCCTATATTGTTGTAATAATTTTTCCACAGGGGTCAAAGACCATTATTTAAACCAAAAAATCATAATTCTATGAAGGTATGTGTCAATGTTGAACTTTAAATCCCTATATGGGGGTTCTCGGTGGGAGAGAATGGGTGACCATTTTTATTTTCCTCCTGTGTATCATGTCTCATCCATGTTTCTACCTAGGACACAACCTGATTTCTCCAAAAGTCATATGGTTTGTAATTATAATTAAGAATATTTTTTTCTTATGAACCCATATGATCCAAGCTATGCTGAATAACATATACATGATCTCTAATGGAAGGGAAGATGACTATAGTTTTATCTTTGAAGAAATATCTAGTGCCTGATCAATAAGATTTATTGGAAGGGATCCCCCAACATTTCATATTGCATTATCCCCATGACAATGAATGATTTCAGGCACAATGGTGTCAATTTTGTCCACGAAAAAATAAAATATGTTGTCATTATATATGTGGAAATAAGTAAGAATGTCTTTAATGGTAAGGATATAACTACATATTTTTCACCAGATGTATGAGACCATATAAGGGGCTACCGAGAACCAAAATTTTTTACAAAGAACATATCCCTCCATGGTCTAAGAATCAAAAGCAAATTTGTATCCATAATTCATAGTATAAGATCACAAAATTTCCTTGATCTAGTAGAATATATCGTTCCCCATATCCCACATGCATGATATGTTCAATATAATCCTTATATCTCTCTCATTAAACCATAATTCATGTTTTTCCATACACCATACATTTCATGTTTTATCAAAGAGAGAGGAAACCATTAGATTTTTAAAACTAGGATCCATTGAGGAGGTTGCAAACATCACATATTTTCCACCATCCAATAGTTCATTTAAATGTTAGACTTTCTAACATCAAAAATCTTCTAGTAGATTCCCTAAAAAATCAAGTATTGTGTTCCCCATATTCTTTCTATATATAGACGGGGAAGGGGGCTAAAGATTCACATCCAATTTCCAAGTGGGGATATTATATAGATTGAAGAATTCATGTATAAATAGTGCATCGGTTCATAAAAATAGACCAAATTTGTTTGGTCTGGAGGGAATTATTAAAGAGGTAGAGGTCCCTAAATCCCATTTCCCCATTCCCATTGGAAAATTAATTCTTATTCCAGGCCATCCTACACATGTTTTTCAATTATTATGACCCCAATAGAAAATTTCTTTACAAGACTAGATTTTGTTGATAATAATTCCATTGAGAATGAAAAGGGACGTGACATAACTTGAAATTGACTGAACCACTACCTTGATAAGAGGTTGCTTCCCTATATTAGGAATCTTCTAGGGTGTCCATCTATAGATTTTTTTTAATTCTATTAATGATGCTTAAAAATATCACATTTTTTACTATTCAATATTAATAATGATCTAAAGATATTTATTATGTTTTTATACCACTTGTATATGAGACAGATGGCTATTCTCTACCCTCATATTCAAAGGGACACCTATGGTAAAAGAAATTTCTTATTTAACCATGTTAACCACCTATCCTGATGAAATCTAATTGAGTAGATTCATATGAAAAGTAGGAATTAAGTCTTATCAAGTGGATACTAAACATATAATCCCTTCATCTACAAAAAAATGATGAGTAATTGGTGGGAATTAGGGAAGTTATTTTTTATTATGAATTTTCTTTGAATTGTTTTTACTGAGATACGATTTGAGAACACATCAACCACTAAAAAAAATAAAAAGTGTGAAGGAGGATATCCCTGTGAAATCCCTCGAGAGGGGGGGTGAATCTCTAAGATAATACAAAATTAATTTTAGTCCTGAAGTATACTATTGAGACACACTGCATGATAACCTTAGTCCACATATATAAGAATCCCAATTCATTCCTAAAAAACTAAAGAAAGGAAAATTTCAGTAAGTCATAATCCTTGTTTATATCAATCACCCTTTATATAATCCATATTTTTTCAATTATGTCTGTTTTCAAATAATTAAACACCTCATGGGACACAATTACATTATTAGTGATATGTGTTTTAGTGGAGAAGAAACATGGGTTCTCAAAAATAATGTAAGGTATCAAAATACACAAAAAGTTGAGAAATATCACTGAGATGATCCTATAAGAGACATTGCCTAAGCTAATTCGTCTAAAGTATAATTCAAGGAGGTGTTTCTTTACCTTTTGGATGATGTTTATTATGGGTTCATTGAGAGAACATATATTTATTTTTTCCTTCCCATAATTCCTTTATATGAAATAAAATATCTAGCTTGATAATTTTCCAATATATATAGAAAATAGGGTGTGGAATCCATCCAGTCGTGGTGCCTTTGTAGAATATATTTTATTGTGTTCCCTCCATATTTAATTATTATAGAAATCCATTGAGAGTTAGAAATTCATATCCTCTATAATCATGGGTTAATAATAAACTCATTATCCGTATAGATGGAGGAGTCCCCTATAGTGTAAATGATCTGAAAAAACATAGAAACCATATCATGTATTGCATTTTCTATGGAAATAACACTTCAATCTGCACCAAATAGGTTAGAGATGGAATTTTTACAATGTCTCACAGTGTCCTTATGGTGTAAATAGTGGGTGTTATCATCTCATTATTTAATTTGGGTTTCAAAAGTGCACATTTACCTTTTGTATTCATTGATAATATGTGAATTATCTAACTCCATTTCAAGACTTTTGATTCTAGAAATATTTTCCATTGAAGGTGGGTTATTGACTGAATGGACCAAAGGCAACAATTTTTATTTATTTTGGATAAACCCCATTTTGAGGAAAAAATGGGGAAACCTCATATGACTTCAAAGAAATGGATACATAAACATAACCCAGTACCAAAACAAGACTACTAGAAATGCCCCTCCCTAGCATCAGTATCGTTATGGAAATCCTCCACCAATGCTTGACCACTCAGCAAACTGTCCCGTGCAAAGATACATGGGCCTGATACCTATGGTTGGGCCATACCCTCTCAATAATCTAAATATGAATAGAAATTCATAGTGGAAGATACCTGCTCTGAGTCCTCATTTGAAGCATTTCTTTGCAGAAATTCTGGACAAGGCCCGCATCAAAAATTACAAACCATATAAATCTAAAATGATTCAACTTTCCCAATTGTTATGACCTTAATCCAATCAAAACCAGAGAAACAATGAAACACCATCACAAAGATGTGGCTCCACTGCCAAAAGTTCTCATTCTCATCATCAACCAATAGTAAGAACAAACAACAATTTAATTTCATCATCCATATTTTGAAGCCAAATGTAACCAGACCTAAGAAAACCGTGAGGAAAAATCCACATAGCACACTTCAACCCCCACTGCCTTATTTGGTAATGCCACATCTAAGAACCTCCTCTGTTAAAGCTAAAATCATAACCACAATTCCAAATTGGATACCAAAAGACACTGAACCCTCCACTGTAGAACACTAAGATCATCAAAAAGCTTAGATTCCCTCACACAAAAATCAGCACCAAAGTATGGATCCATGGCTCCACCAATTCTTCCACAGATCACGACCATCATCCTCAAAAATTCTTCGCTGCTTCACCATCACTTGAAGATGATCAACAAAACCACCATAAAACCAAACACCACAATGAGAAAAAACCCAACTCCAACAACAATTGGCCATGAGTCGAACCAAAATAGCATCCAAATCATAATTAATAAAAATAAGCAACCCTAGATCTGGGCACAAAGCGGACTAAAACAAAAATCCGAAAAAAAAGGAAGAATCAGAATCCATTAGTGGAACGCCTGAATAAAAACCCTATCACGATCCAAACCCAATTCCATCACCACCAGCCAGGTCACCTGTGAAGTCCCTGACACCGTCCAATGCACATCTGGAGACGCAGCATCACCCTCAAGCTGCGGTAGCTAGATCTCGACTGTTGGACCAAAACCGCACCGCTATAGATTCCCTATCCAACAAAAGGGAGTTGACCGAGGAGCAGGACATCAACAATGTAAAATGGTGATATGGCCAAGTCTATGAATCCACATGACACCACCGCGAAAAGAAGACATTGTCACAAGCTCCCTAAGAATGAGGATATTAGCAAGGTCGAGTTGGAATGATGGTGGGAGGTGGCAGCGACGAGGGAAACCCTAAATTTTCAGCGCTCTTTACGGGCTCATCCAGTTACATTTTTATCATAAAAGGATCATTGAAGGAGGGTTATTGAGAAGTGAATTCATGTTCATATCAATTTATTAATATAGAATTTTATGTTTCCAATATTTGAGGTTACTCAAGATCTTTAGTTTATACCCATATCTGGGTCCCCAAAATTCCACCAAGACCATATAACTTCTTCATAATCTCTATATTTTATCTAGTAATATTAAAAAATAAAAGGTTACTTGAATTTCATTTTGTCATATCCTTAAAAAGTGTCAAGGATGATAGGGAAGTTATATGATGAAGCATGAAAAAAGTTATAGACATGATAGAATCTAAATAGGTTAGTCCACTTAGTTGATCCCAAATATCTATCAAGACATTCCATAATGTGATTATTCACAGATTTCCCTTTGAACAAATTAAAAGGGTTTCTTTCATATCCATGGTCGGATATATCCTCCCTCGAGATAGCCTAATAGAAATCCACCATTGAGGAAAGTAATTTACCAGTACACCATTATTTTTTCAGTTTGATATAGGATTTCATTGAAGCCTCTGCTAAAGAGGAAATGTCCTAACAAATAGACCTATAGGGATTGGGGAAGCTTCCAAGACATCCATTTATCTCTCTGTACAAGCCATCAATAAATGTCAGGAATGATCAAAGGAGGGGATTCAAAAAGGTGGATGGATGCAGAAATATGATTTGGAGAAAAACATTTTACCCTTACATCAAATTAATCCCTCAAAGACAGAAAAATCCTATTGAAGTGGCCTTGACAAGGAACTGAGAAGTAGCCAAGAAACCACATTTTTGAGAAAAACCAAACATCTATTTATTTTATAATATGGTTTTAGATAAAAAACTATATCAAGGAGGATATTAGTGCAAGGGAACTGAAGAAACAAAACAAAACATGGGTTGCCAATACCATGATAGCTCCAACTAAAAATAAACATTGTGATAGTTGGGGCTAGTTCAATTCATCCTCCACCTTTGAATATTAGATAATCAATCCATTCTCACCCACCTTACATATTTTTGAGTACCTTTTATTTACTGATTCTCCTTCCATAATTATTTTGGTTTGACAAGTTTCAATCATGATCATATCAATAGTTTGATCCCCTCTCACCTTAATTTTCCACATTCTGAGTTTTTTAGAGTAGCCAGTGCTGATGGAATAGGGTTTTTTATTAGAGAGGATGGGATTGTGGGGTCATCAACTGGTTTGAGGAGAATATGATATTAGGGATCTGAGAAAATCTTTTTGCGACTAGGGAATGTATTTTTAGGGTTTCATTCAAAAGAAGCATGGATGGGTATATGGATAACAAAAGACCAAATGGTGGTTCAACTTGGGATTCAAGTTTATTTTTAAACTCAATAATAATTCCTCTAGGAGTATGATGATTTTTGGTTTCCGATCGAGGGTTATATCATTATTCTATAAGAAAGGTAGCTGGTCACAGCCTGATAATAATATTTTGATGTTTCACTAATTGAGGACTTAAATCCATGGATATTGTTTCCTTATCATTCAATTTATCAACTTCTAGAATAAGGGATAAACCCTTTTTCCTGCAAACAGTGACCATATAGCAATATGAAATTTCATTCACAATTTGTCTTATTAACTTTTCAATCAATCTCTATATGCCCAATAAAACCATAAAAGAAGTAAAAGATTTGGAGTTTTCATATTCGAAGTCTATCCATACACTAGACTCTTCTAATGAAAAAGAAATCAATCTGATAATATATTGTCTTATATTGAAATGTACCTTGATCTTGATTTTTGAAACCAAGTGAAAGGGATCTGAACGGTGGTATTCTAATAATTTACCAACTCGGCCACCTATTTCACTCATGAAATAATCCAATATTACATAGAAGGGAATTCCTGTGATTAGAATCTAGAATGGGGATTTAGATAATAAATTTCTCTAGATATCATCCCTATCTCTAGGATCTTACAATAAGTTGAGATAATTATCAAATTATCATAGTCTCCCACTATGATCCTTTTGTTTCTCCTTATTATTCATGAATTTCAATATCATAAGGCCATCACCTATTTCTCAGATCACCGCACCCTCATCTAATCACAAAATATTTTACATTGTGTTATTTATGTAAATTAGGTTAATGTGATGATTAAAGATCAATTTTAAAACTGTAATAAATGACATGTGGTGCCACATGAATGGGTCACCCTTTTATTTCCATTATCATTTCTTTATCCTTTTCCATCAACAAGAGTTTTTTCTAACATATTTTTAATCCATATCCAAATATCAATGCACCAGTTAATAACATATAGGGTAGAGCTTCCAGAAAAGGTCTCATAGGAAAATCCAATGATGTGGAAACATCAAGGTAGTCTTAATGCCTTTGATATACTGATTCTATTTAATCATAAGGAAGAACTATCATATCATAGAGACTATTAAGGACTAAATAGGACAAGGATACAATATCATCCAATTTCTAATGAGAAGGGGTCATCGATGAACACTGGGAAGAAAACACAACCACCATAGATCGATCCAATCAATAGAAACATAGAAAACCCAAACCCTAGGAAATCCTAGGAGAATCTCTAAACAATGGGAGAAACTATAGGAAAATCTATTCCATGATAATATATGAAAAGAGAGTCATATATATAATTAAATGTATGTATATTTTTTCATAACTAAAGTAAAATGTATAGATGTAATTATATTAATATGCATGTAGAAGGACCCATCTTTATCATCACATAAATCTAGTTAATTCAACTAGGATACATTTATTTCATTCCCAAAGATCATTTAGGATTTTATTTTTAGATAACTAGGTCATAACTCACACATTACAACACATAAGCCAAAAAATCGGATACCAATAAAACAATATCCATTTCTTCCATAATTACAAAAGTTTTTAATAAAATATGAATTCTTCACAAAATTTATCTTTTCTTCTTCTTTTCTCATACCCATACTTAAACCCTGTGTTTCTTTAAAACAAGAGCTGATAAAGAAATTTATCATTATGGGATATAAAAAGAATGAGAAAATTAATCCTTTAAATTATAATTATTACTAAAGGCCACAAGTCCACCATAAAACATAATTATTTTCATTATGTTTTACTAATTTCTTATAATTTTCATTGAAAACCTACTGTCCATGTACTATAAGTTATTACAGGATATTTTTAAGATGCTTTCATACAAAATAGATTAGGAAAGAAATAATTTTGTAAACCACATCTTATTTGGTCTAGAAATGTCAGTAATCAAATCTTTAGGAACCCATAATTACTTAATGGGATTCCTGTAAGTAGTTTGTACACATATAGATATATAAAAAATTTTATTTCCTCTAGTAATATAGATAATATAATTCCATTCCAAATTTTATGCAGTAAAAAAATTTAGAATAGGAAATAGAATAATATTTTCCAGATTTAAGAATAAATGAGTTTTTAGTTATTTTCATCTATCCAGGTTGGTAGCCTAAACCTGTAGTATATTTTGGAGAAATTTTTTATATTTGTGTTAAAATATTTTTCCTATTAGTGAATATTTCTAAATATTTCATTAACAATTAATCAGATAACTTATGTTTATTATTTTATTTATGAAACTGATCATTTTATCCTTTTCTATAGAAACATCAGTTTTAATAGAAATAGTAAGAGAAAAATGTTTTTAAGTGTTTTGTGTTTTTTACATTATCTAAATAAAAGTAAATTAAATGATGTTGCAATAATAAAAAAATATACATTAGTCATGTTCTTATCAACATCATATTTATCTCCATCTTCAGAGTAATGAGTGTTCTGTTTAGGAGATACAGAAGTTACTTCAGATAGATTTTTCATAAAGGACATATTAGATTTATCTACATTTTGATCATGAGATGAATAAGAGTAACTAGAGGAGTCCTCATAAGTACACTAGGTAGACTTCATAGAATTATTATAATTTTGATCCTTGTTATCATAATTCTTCTTGTACATCATTTTTTGATAGTTGGCCTTCACATGTCCTTTTCTCTTTCATTCGTAACATATGATTTCATTTGAATGATCATATTTCTTCCCATCCTTTATTCACTTCCCATAATTGTCATATAGTCCTTTGTAGTTAGACTTCCTAAAGAATTTATTATTTTTAAAAACATTCTTGAATATTTTATCAACCTGATCCATTTCATCATCGGTTTTAGCTGATGAATCTTCATCAGTTGACATTCATATTGTCTTTGAACATTCTCCTTTGTTTTTATTGATGCAATGGTTTTGAAAGTAGAATATTTTCACTAAGATTTATCATATTCTTTTGGATTAAACTTTATATATTATTTATAATTAATCAATTTTCCCATCATCTCCTTTACTGGAAGTTCATTAATTTCAAAATATTCTATAATTCACACTGATGTTTGTCCCGATCATTCTAGTTGAAATCTCAAGAGTTACATAGTCTTTTCTTTTACTATTTTTGGATTTCTTAGTGAGCTCATTTTATTCACGATATCATTGAACATAAGAAACATGTCATATATAGTCTCATCATGATTCATATTAAAATTAAATTATTTAATAGTGTAAGTGTTAAAACTCATTTCAATAACATTTTTATTTCCTTCGTGAAAGACAGATAGAGTAACTCATATCTCATAAACTGTTTTATATTATGAAATTTTATAAAACTCATCATCTCATATTGAATAATATAAGGCATTAATGGATATGAATTTATTATTGTAATAATACTTAGCAAAATCGTCCCATGTTCTTATAGAAGTAGTATGAATTTTATACTCATTTACTATATATGACTAGATCTCAAACCCCATACTTTAGATTTGCCTTTGAATTTTTAATTTCCATTAGAACTACTAAATAACATAGTTTATCCAGTGCTATGGATTTTAAAATTCTAGATAAAAATAATATTAATGACCCCATTTATCAGCACTAAAAAAAGAGCTATTATAGGGGGGTCATTAACAGCACTAAAAACCATTGTTAATATGGGGACCTCTATCAATTCATTTTTTACCAGTGCTGATAAATGAGGTCTTCTATTAGTGCTTGTAAAAAACTATTGATAAAATTATACATTGAAAAAATAATATTTCATAAAAAACAATATATTAATATATAAATATATTTATATTGACATAAATATAATATATATTAATTGAAATATTTTTTAGATGCGGTAAATAGGAATTTACACTTAAAATAAAAGATATTCATTGAAAATGGATTATTAAATAAAAAAATATTTATAATTAATAATTTACTTATTATTACTGAGTCATAGTAATTTAATATAAATTTGATGAGAAAAAAAATCAAAAATATAATAAAAGATCTAAAATAAGTTGAAAACATATCTTTAACATCAAGCTACCATAACTTTTGATCCAGGTGTCTGTTTTGCTCTACCACATTTAAAATTGAATCTTACGACAATATCTACACATTCATGGCATGAGGTAACCCTGATAACTATTTTTTTAAGTCCATAAAAGGTAAAAAAGGCCTCTAAAATTGAGTTTTTATTCGGGGGATGCTAATTTTCTAACATACGATGGATTTTTTCCCCGTTTATGAGTGTCTTTTTACCCTTTCTTAGTGTGGACTGTATTTATTCCATGATATTTCATTCATATTGATACTACAGATTTTAAATTCTGTCATTTTTTATAACATAGTTTTATTTATAATCAAATATAAAACAACATGTACATATTTTGTTATATTCACAAATAAAAATTTAATTTTTTATATAAATAATTAAACATATTTACATATAAGAAATAATTATTAATATATAAACACATATATAAATATATATAAAAATATATGGATAAATAATGTAATGAAATATATATAAATATATAGATATATTAGAAAATGTAGAACAAAACTGTTTAGGTTAGTGGAAAAGGTGATGCTGTATAGGCTAGATGTATAAGGTTCGAAACAAATTGGAAGGAAGGGCATGTGCAGAAGGATTGAATTATCTAATGTTCTAATAATGGGGTGAGGGAAGCACTGATAATGGAGTGTGTTGGTGGGAAGCAATGATATAGGGGGATGGGTGGGCATGGGAAAAAATTATATACCATTTATTAGTGGAGCCTTTATCATCTCTTTTTAGCACTGTTAAAGGCCTCATTCTATAGTTCTAAAAAAAGAGATGATAAAGGGGGCCTTTAATGGTGCTAAAAAGGCATTGTTAAAGTACCGTTTTAAGAACACTTATTTTAGCACAGTTAAAGCCCCCCTTTATCAGTGTTTTTTTAGCGCTGATAAATGTTTTGGGGTTTTAACTGCGCTTCGATCAAAACGGTTTTTAGTAATCATAATGAAATTTTCTAGGATTTATAAAGGATGATTTAGTAGTAGTGTTGGAATAAATAGTCCCATTGAAATATGAAGGTTTGTTACTGGAATAACCATTCTATGTATTATCCATATTAAATGACTATGATATAAACATAAATAAATGAAAATTTAGAATTAAAATAAATTTTATAATATTTACAGAACAATTATAAATGATTCTAAAAAGGGATTTGAGATGAATTTAAATCCTTTGATATAAAATTTTGGATAGATTATAATACCCAAAAGGGAGGGGTGGGGTTAATTGAGTTCTTAATTAAAATTTCTATTGAAATTCGATTTAAAAAATCCCTTAAATTAGAATAAAAGATTTTCCTATTAACTAATGTATCAGATTTAAAAAATGTTTTATCTTTTAATATATTTCTCAATGTGTGATTAATTATCAGTAGAAATAATTACAAATACTATTTTATGTTTCAAAGAAAATTTAACAAATTAAATTATAATACAAACACTATCTATGATTATCTATCGAAGTGGGAAAATTGTTCTCAAATATAAATAGGTAGAAAAATGAAAATATTACCGTAATAACCCGACCCTAGATACCTAGAGTCGGTACATTATTACGTATCATTGGCATGATAAAAAAATATCAAATCACGAAAGATCAGTTAGTTTTGTAGCCTTGGATGTACTAGATACATTTATAAGGTTCACATTGCATCATAAAATGGAAGACTACAACAACATTGTTTCCATATAAAACACTGATATCCCATAGACTATCCCTACAGGTCATTCATAATATAATTATTTGCATCCTAAGAAAAATAATACACTGAAAGGGGTGAGATCAGATGCATAGTAAGGATAACAATATAGCAGAAACTTTCATAAATAATAATAAACATTTAAGGCAATGTATAAGACTAAATCAAAAGCCTTTTAAACTTGAACATCAGTATAATATGAGAAGGATAAAATCAAAATAATTCCATTTTCTTACTCACATGGTTATTCAATTTGTCGAATAAACACATGAAATATCAATAGCCACTTTCATAATGATGGAATGCATAATTCCATACTTTCATAACCATATTTTCAAGGCCTTGTTCCAAGACTACAAATAAGATTTTATCAAGGGCTTGTGACAAGATAGTAGTTTGTCTCATGAGACCTACCAATGAATTTAGGAGCTATAGTGGTCTCCACCCATCACTTACTAAGTGCAATGAATTCCTCATATGAAATTTTTTAAACATAACATAAAAATTTGTATTAACACTATCATATGAAATGTCAATACTTTATCCGCAAACCATTAATGGTATAAAAATAACACATCCACAGTCCAAAATAACACATTCAATACAATGTGGAATATTTTATTGTAATATATTAACCTCAATCGAGAATAATGAAGGATATTGACATAGACGAAAATAATCATTAATACTATTTGAGAGAAATATCTCCCTTTTTCTTGAAAACATTTAAAAGTCACACTATTTGTCAAGAATCCGTTTAAAAATAGATTTTTGAATCAAAGTTTCCCATACCAATTTGAAACTTTTAAAAGGAATTTTAATTTTAAAACATTAATTTCCATATAAATAAGTCCTTAATACCATTTTTAAAATATGGACATTAATAAGAATGATTTAGAAGAATAAATTTTTAAAACACTTAAACTGATATTTTAGTTATAGTTTCTAACCAAATGAGAGATGATTGAATAGAAATAAAATAGGTAATCAAAACATTATAATATCATGGGAATAAATGGATTCATGATATACTATGTCAAAGTACATTATATACACAAAATAAAAGTGGATTGGCACATACCAACAAAGAAGTCTCAATGGAATGTAAGATGTGATGAATTCCTTTATAAAGATTGAATCCTTAGGATAAGGATAAATTAATGAAATAATTATGTGTGAAAAATATAAATAAACTCAATATGATATGATATTTATTGTAAATCAATCAGAGGTCATTCACACATATTCTTGTAAAAACAACACCAATGACTTGGAAGTTTAACTAAATGAATAGAAATTGAGTTAAAATTACTCTTATCAAGTTTATATCGATGACTAGAGAATTTATCAATGTAGGTATTATGTGTATTATAAGTATATCCACACAAAGGGGAGTGGAAATTACAACATAAGTAAATAAATAGAGATTTCACACATAATCTTCCAGTAAAGTAATCAATGAAGTTTGGGTAAAATCGAATGTGTGGAAATTGAAATTTAATATTCCCTTATCAATTTGGTAAGATAAGAAACATAAATCACATTTAATAAGGATCATCCAATGATGATGTAAATAACCATAAATTAAAGAATATTACACAAACAAAACAATCATGGGTAGTACATACACCACACAAAAGGTAGTCATGACAAATATAGCATGAATCTCACTGGAATAAAAGTGAGATGAAAACACCATACATTGTACTTTTCCTTGGTTGATGGTAAGTTAACCTAATGTATAATGGTGAAATAATTTTTATTAAATTATAAAATAATCATATTCATTAATATGATATTATATATGATCTTTTAACATTTCTATGTTAATAATAGTATTATCATCATTTCAGGTGTTAACTGATTCATTTTCCATTATATTCTTTGTTATGTGTGTCATTTTTGTTATGTATTGGATGTATCTTATTAATATAGATAATTATATCAAGTATTTAAACATTATTTTTAATCATCAAATGAAAATTAGTCTTGATTGGATACAATGGGGAATGAATGTCATCGTGTTTGTGGAGACGGTAATCCGTACGTACACACGAGCGACAATATTATTCTTTGGATATTAAAATAATATATAATTGGATGGTATATCATATATTCAGAATCATTATCATGTTTTATTTTTTATTTACATCAATTACAAATCATTATTATACCCATACAAATAATAATGTATTGAATAACAATTACACCACAACGTGGAGACGGTAAGCCGTACATACGCACGTATGGTGACATGTCATTCAAAGGATGGATAGAATAATGAATATGGTTGTTCCATATTTATAATAACATCACAATATATAGAATATACTGGATTTATTATTTTAGAATGGAAACAACAAATAAAGAGGAAGTAGAAGAAGAAAGGAATTTGAAAGAGGTGATGGAATATTTATCTCTTGTTCGGGTTTCTATTTTTTATTTCATTAAAAGGGCTCCTTAGGTTGGATTTATGACTAAAGGAAGGCCTCTAGGATTATGGGAGGACAGTTTATAGGGTATTTGAGAAGAGTTTTTCTGAGCCAAAAGGATTTTATGGTGTAAATTTGTGGGAAGGGGGAGTACCCTTTTATAAGAGGGCTAAGGGGCACCGTATGAAAAGATAGAAATGTTATTCTTATAAGAAAATAAATTTCGGTTTCTAATGGCTCAAAAATATATTATTTAAATGATATGGTAAGGATGGGTCTAAAACTACTCAACCAATAGTTTTTAGGTAAGTTTGGGTTACTATAATAACCTTATCTTTTAGATTTAACTCTTAGTCAAATAGTTTTACATTTACCATGTCTCTTTGTATTTTTATATTATATGGTTTGTAAATTACTATAAAGTCCAAAGTGAACCCCAAGTGGTACATTAATGATAAAAAAATAATTATATAATTTTTTTGGCCAAACATTAGATTTTTAGGAATAGAATATAAATTAATAATATAATATTTATTTTGAAAACTTTTTATGTCAATTTTGACACTATTTGGTATTTTGTTTTTTATAAATTCATTATAGCATTATTACATAGAAGAAACTTTATATAACCAACCCTAACATGTCATGTTAACCTATAAAATTAGTGGAATATATTAAATGTCTGAAATTACATTTATTTGAATATTTATAATATCAATTATTTTAATATTTCATTAATTAGGTAATTAATGCATCATCATTATATCATAAATAAATTAAAATATTTTAATGTGTAAAAAATATAAATAAAATACCACTACGTAGGAAATATTTTTATCTTTATAATGAGTATTTTTAGTCTAATTTATGTTATGTGTAACTCTATATTAAAAATGGTTTAGTTATTAAACTTTGAATATAACACTTTTAACTCTTCTTTGAATAAAATAATAATAACTGTCCTAATCTAATCCAAGTGGACATAAAGGATCATATTTTATTAATAAGTTAGTTTTGGGTAGAATTACACTTATTCAATAGAATTATGACATGTGTTAGGGTAATAATAATATCATTTTTACCCTTAATTACTCTATTTAATTTTAACTGTGGTAAATAAAAGTAAAAAGTTACTATTCACCAAAAATTATTTTCATCTTATTGAACTACATTATACGTATTCATATCAATAATGTATCTAATATTTTTTTAATTCAACTCACAAAAGCGGTAAAATTAATTTTTATGTAAATTTTCAAATGCTCCATGGAGGTGGGTAAAAGACTGTTAAAAGTTCAGTAAAATTTTTATATATCTAAAATTATTATAAACTGAATCCAATGAATTAAATTGAACATATATAGGTATTATGTATCTATTTTTACCTAAAATATATTTAAATAATATAAATAATTATTTAAATAAAAAATTGGTTTTATACTATAACTCATTGTTTTCACTATTCATTAAAAATTGAATGTTTTCTGCAAAATTCCAAAAATTAACCCTAAGATTATTTTGATATTCCAAATCCAAAAATGAAGTCCATTTTGAAAGTTAAAATTTATAAAATTTTTAAAAGTGTGTATTACTATTCATATTGGCTAGTTTGATTGGTCGTGGTGTGTTAGAATCTCAAAGTTGGGTACAATGAAAGCTATTTCATTATTCAAAGGGAAACATACCGTGGAAGCTTGGGGTGTTAAAATCTTCCCCCCTTTTGTAAATTTCATCCTCATAATTTTTAAAATTGGTCTTTGAAACATAATTGAATTTCCCACATTGGAGAAAGAGTCATTAAAACTATCACTTTAATGGAAAGAAAGAGAAGTACAAAGGTCACCCGAGATAACCCATGTTAGGATTCCATGTCGGAAAACATGGATATGGAAGATAAACTAAGTGTCATGTTCTGATTGAGAGGGATGGAAAACATGATCTTGAAAAATCTAACAATAAGAAAACCACAAAATTGTGATGGGACAAACGATCATTAGTTTCCTAGTAGAAAAAGTAAACGGGCAATGTTTTTTTAAGTTACATTTCATAAAGATGAGGAATTTATTTATGAGATTGAACAAGAACATAAAGAGATATACAAAGTTTTTAAATAGAGTTTCATTATTTAAATAATTTCTACTACTAACTCATTTTTTTTTCAAACGATGAGTATTCAAGATGACTTGGTCAAACCAGAAGCGCTAGAATCAACTTATAGAGAATCACATAATCCACAAAGGATAAACTATATATATTTTCATTGTCTTTAAAGATTAACCAAAACCAAAATGGTTAGTACAAGATCTGATGATCCCCAAAAAGGATAATCCTTTAGAGAAAGAAATACTTATCTTAATATCTAAAATTAAACCAACAATACCCGAAGTTCAATAAATACCATTCAATAAACAATGGTCCTTAAAAGACATCAATATAATCCAAAGTAATTTTGAAACCCAAAACATAGATGAATTTGATTACGCAGTCTTCCATGTAAAATTGTATTTCCAAATAACATCAACTACTCGTATAGTCACATACTTAAAATTAATTAACCTAATCACATATTCTCTATAATAAGTTAATTGTTTCCATAAATAAACCAAATCGCTATAAATCCACAATAAAAACATAGATTAAAATCCACCTTTACTCCTCAAATGAAATCCCATAGTGTTCTATTTTCTTTATGCATATAGTATTCCTAACAGAGCAAACGTCTACCTAAATAACATTTATCACTTATTCCCCAAATCATTTTCCTATACTAAGGATATCCATTTGATAATATATAAGATCCCTAATCAACTTATTATTGATTAATAAAATCATTTAACTAAAAATAATTAGTCACACTAACTAGGGACTTCACGTAGTCCAGTGGTAGGCGATAAATCCCAATCACACTATGGGTTTGGGTTCGATTCCTGTAGCTTTGTCCGATGTGACGGGTTGTCACACGGTCTACGTGTTGTCATTTTTCAAAAAAACTATATTTTATAATGTTCCCAAAATGAGATAAATTCTTTAAAATAACTATAACATAATTTCACCTAAAATGTTATCTAATACCTCACATTGTCATCCCAAAATGTAATAACATGTAATTTCATCAAATTCAAGTATCGTATAAACCCAAATTGTTATTTATAACTATATAAATAACAGAAAACACAATTTTTCCTAAAATAGCATTTTCACATAATAAACTGCAGGGTTACACATAAGAGAAAAGTCTTCGAAAGTAATCCCATAAACAAAGAGCACTAATACTTCTAAACATTTTACCATCCATTTATTTCTACATAATTTCTTCCTTCAACAAGGGGTTATCCTATAGAATACAGAATTCACTCGAGCAATTCTCAGGTCCCCTACATTTATGGAAAATGACTGTAAATTGATTCTTGGGATCATTTTTATTTTCTTCCACAGTACTCCTCATTTTTCCTTGGAAATTAATAACATTATGTCCTTCTTTCCAAAACATAAAGCATTTATTTATTCCATTAAGACTCTATCATAGGTGTCTCCTTCCACATTTCCTGCGTGATGGAAATTGAGATTTCTTTTCACCATGGTCTCCACTACTGGAGCTCTTATCATTCACCGCCTTTCTCTTCTTTGTTGAGTCTGGGAGTTGGTTAATATATATGTTGTTGATCATATTTTTGGAAAACTGATTCGGCATGAATACAATATCTTTTAATCCTATCAATATTCTATTCTGTTGCTCAATTTCCTTGTCGTTCCCACCTTGTACATCATGTACAATGTTCCTATGACTTCCTTGGAATCCAACCATTTACAAACACAGGAAATCATAGTGTGAGTAACAGTAGTCATAAAATAATTTATAGAATATCATGACACCAAATTTTCAATTTGAAACACCTTAGGATTATACAAGGTCATTTATTCTCATCTTATATTAAAATCCTTGAAATCAGTTTGTAATTAAAATGTAAATAATCATAAGCATATCCCCCAGGAGTGTCATAACGAAGAACGCAGGAAGGCCCGTTGTCATGTACAAAGATACCCTGGGTCGAGCCCGAAACTCCTTGTTGGATTTTTCACTCCTAGGTACATCTGTGCCATAGCCACCTCTACCATATCATATCGAGATATGGATGTATTATTTAGAAAATCCACATAATCTCTATAATACCAAAATTCTAGGAAGTTCTTCTATACTAATACTCAATGTCTATCTTAGGGTAATGTGCTCTAATCAGAGTTTATCTAAATATGGATTCCAAGGTTTGTAATAAAATTCCTTTGATACCAACTATAATGCCCCGACCCCAGTTACCTAGAGTCGGTACATTATTACTTATCATTGGAATGATCACAAAAGACCAAGTCCCAAAATATCGATTAGTTTTGTAGCCTTGGAAGTACTTGATACATCCATAAGGTTTTCATTACATCATAAAATGAAAAACTACAACAAAAATATTTCCATATACAAAACTAAGATCCCATATAATATCTCTATAGGTCAGTCATAATAAACATATTCGCATCTTGGAAAAAATAAAATATAGAAAAGGGTATGCTCAGATGCTTAGTAAGGACACCAATATAGTGGAAACTTTCATAAATAAGCGTAAACAATTAAGGGAATGTATTAGACTAAATCAAAATCCTTTTATACTTGAAATTAAACATAATATGGCAATGATAAAATCAAAATAATTCCATTTACTTACTCACATGGATATTCTACTAGTCGAATAATCACATGCAATATCAATAGACACTTTCATAATGATGGAATGCATAATGCCAGACATTCATAACCACATAGTCAAGGTCTTGTTCTAAGACTACAAATAAGATTTTGTCAAGGCCTTGTGCCAAGAAACTAGTTTGTCTCATGAGACCTATAAATGCATCGATGAGCTATAGCAAGATCCACCGGTCACTTATTAAGTCCAATTCATTCCTTATATGAAATGTTTGAAACATAACATAAATGTTCATATTAAAACAACCATACAAAATGTCAATACATTATTCACAAACCATTAATGTTATAAAAATAGGACATCCACAGTCAAACATAACTCATTCGATACAATATAGAAGATTTTATTGTAATATATTAACCTCAATCAATAATAATGAAGGATATTGACCTAGATGAAAATAATCATCAAAACTATTTGAGAGAAATATCCCCCTTTTTGTTGAAAACATTTAAAAGTCACACTATTTTTCAAGAAGCCTTTTAAAAATAGATTTATGAATTAAAGTTTCCCATACCACTTGGAAAATTTTAAAATAATTTTTAATTTTAAAACATTAATGTCAATATAAATAAAACCTTAAAACCATTTTTATATCATGGACATTAATATGAATGATTTAAAAGAATAAAATTTTAAATCATTTAAAATTATATTTTAGTTAGAGTTCATAACCAAATGAGAGACGATTGAATACAAATAATTGAGGTAATAAAAAATTTATAATATCATGTGAATAAAGGGATTCATGATATACTATGTCAAAGTAGAGTATATACACAAAATAAAATTGGATTGGCGCATAAAAAAATTGATGTCTCAATGGAATGTAACATGGGATGAATTCCTTTATAAAGACTGTATCCTTAGGTTAAGGATAAATCAATGAAATAATTATGTGTGACAAATATAAATACACTTAGTATGATGGGATATTCAGTTTAAATCAATCAGAGTACATTCATACATATTCTCGTAAAAACAGCCACAATGACATTTATGTTTAACTCAATGAATAGAAATTGAGTTAAAATTACTCATATCAAGTTTATATCGATGAAATGAGAACTTATCAATGGAGTGATTAGGTGTATCAATAGTATATGCACGAAAAGGGGAGTGGAAATTACTACATAAGAAAATAAATAGTGATTTCACACATAATCTTGGGGTAAAGTAATCAAAGAAGTTTGTGTAAAACCGAATGAGTGGAAATTGAAATTTGAAATTCCCTTATCAATTTTGTAACATAAGAAACATACACCCCATGAAAGATGGATCATACTATGATGATGTAAATACCCATAAATTAAATTTTATTACACATACAATACAATCATGGGTAGTACACACACCACACAAAAGGTAGTAGTGGCAAATATAGCATGAATCTCACAAGAATAAAAGTGACATGAAAACTACTTACCTTGTACATTCCATAGTAGAGGGTATATTAACCTCCTATATAATTTTCAAATAATTTTTATTAAATTATACAACAATCATATACATTTATATGATATCATATATGTTCTTTTAACACTGTGTTGTTAATAATAGTATTATCATCGTTTCAGGTGTTAACAGATTCGTTTTACTTTATATTATTTGTTATGTGAATCATATTTTTTATGGATGGAAAGTATCTTATTCATATCTATAATGATATAATTTATTTAAAAATTATTTTTAATCATCAAATAAAAATTAGTCTTGAAAGGATTCGATGGGGAATGAATGTCATCACGTTCGTGGGGATGGAAATCCGTACGTACACACGAGCGATAATATCATTCTATTGAAATTAAAATAATATATAATTAGATGTTATATCATATATAAAGAATAATTATCATGTTATATTTATTATTTACAAAAATTACACATCATTATTATATCTACTCAAATAATAATGTATTGAATAACAATTACACCACGACGTGGAGACGGTAAGCCGTATGTACGCACGTATAGTGACATGTCATTAAAAGGATGAATATAATAATGAATATAGTTGTATAATATTTATAATAAAATAAAATTATATATAATATAATGGAGTTATTATATTATAATGGAAACAACAAAGAAAGAGGAAGTGGAAGAAGAAAGGATCTTGAAAGAGGTGATGAAAAATTTACCTCTTCTTCGGGTTCTTCCTTTTGATTTGACCAAAAGGGCTCCATTGGATGGATTTATGACTAAAGGAATGCCTCTAGGATGAATTTAGGACAGTTTATAGGGTATTTGGGTAGAGTTTGGATGAGACAAAAGGATTTGAAGGTGTGAATTTGAGGGAAGGAGGAGTTCTCTTTTACAAGATGGGTGAGGGGCACCTTAGGAAAAGCTAAAAATATTATTTTATAATAAAACAAATTTCGGTTTATAATGGCTCCAAAATGGATTTACTAACTTCTAAGGATGGTATGGGTAGAAAACCACTCATACAATAGGTTTTAGACAGTTTTGTGTTACTATATTAACCGTATCATTTTTATTTAACTCTTAGTTAAATAGTTTGACATTTACCATGTGTCTTGGTATTTTTATATTATATGGTTAATAAACATTATATAAACTTCCAAGAGAAACCCATGTGGTTAAATAATGATACATCTATAATTATATAAGTATTTTGGCCGAGCCTTAGATTTTTAGGGAAATAACATCAATTAATAACATAATATTTATTTTAAAAACTCTTTCATGTCAATTTTGACACTATTGGGTATATTGTTTTTCCTAAATTCATAACAACATTATTACTTATAAAAAAATTCATATAACCAACCCTAACATGTCATATTAACTTAAAAAAATATTTTCATTCATAAAAAGTCTCAAATTACATTTATTTGGATATTTATAATATCAATTCTTTTAATATTTCATTAAATAGGTAATTACCTCATCATCATTGTGTCATAAATAAATTAAATTATTTAATGTTTAAAAAATATAAAATAAAATACAATTATGTAGGAAATATTTTTATCTTTCTAATGAATATTTATAGTCAAGTTTATCTTTTGTTTAACCCTATATTAAAAATCATTTAGTTATTAAACTTTGAATTTAACACTTTTAACTCTTCATTGAATAAAATAATAATAAATGACCTAATATAATTCAAGAGAACCTAAAAGATCATATTTTATTCCTAAGGTTCTTTTTGGTCGAATTACACTTATCCAGTAGAATTAGGACATGTGTTAGGGTAATAATAATATCATTGTTACCCTTAATTACCCTATTTACTTTTAACCGTGGTAACTAAAAGTAAAAAGTTATAATTTATCAAAAATTATTTTCATCATATTGAACAAAATTTTACTTACAAATATCAACCGTGTCTCTAGGATTTTTGAAATTAAAATCAAAGAAGCGGTAAAATTATGTTTTATGTAAATTTTCAAATGCCTCAAGGATGTGGGTAAAGGACGGTTAAAAGTTAAATAAATTTTTTATATATCTAAAATTATTATAAACTGACATCAATGAATTAAATTGAACATATATAGGTATTATGTATCTATTTTTACCTAAAATAAATTTAATTAAAATAAATAATTATTTAAATAAAAATTTGGTTTTAAACTACAACTCAGTGTTTCTCTGTATTCATCAAAAATTGAAAGATTTCAGAAAAATACCAAAAATTCACCCTAAGATAATTTGGACATTACAAATCCAAAAATGAAGTCCATTTTGTAAGATAAAATTTATAAAATTTCAACAAGTGGTTATTACTATTCATAATGGCTAGTTTGATTGGTCATGGTGTGTTAAAATCTTGAAGTTGCGTACAATGCAAGATATTACATTATTCAAAGGGAAATGTACTATAGAAGCTTGTGGTGTTACAATAAAATTACAAAGGACCACTATAATTAATAATAAGTGGTTCAATATCGTGCATAGACTTAGTCCTCTCCACTTGGTGATCACCCACCCCTATGTAGTTTATATAAACATAATTTTTATCCTCAAACTGGATCAAGGTATACAATAACACATTCAATTTTGTCCATGTCACATAGACCTCTCATAGAGTTATTACGGGAGTATGAAATGTGACAGGCCATGCAGGGGCCTCTTCCACTATTATATGTGGGAAGATAAGGTGTAAAAAGTTATTTTGTGAAGGTATTTGTGTATCTTCCAATTTTGATTAGGATTTTGTGTGTGTTCATAAAACAATGATATTCACAAAACGCTTGTAATGTAAAAAAGTAATCAAATAGGGAATATAAAATAGTATATGGGATAGTGTTACTCTTTGTGATATGCGTTGAATCTTCGTGACTACTTGAAAGTATATTGAAATTGTGTTTGAGTTTTTTTCAGATGGTTTTTCCAAAATAGAGTATCTTTAAAGATTTATTCTTGTGGTGTATGACTGATCCATGTGTAAAACTATCTTCTTCTTCATGCCCCCTTTGAATTCTTGAAGTAGAAGCTTTCACAGATGAAAATGACTCTTTTTTATTCGACAAACTTGTTGAGTAATGTTTGTTCCCATCAATCACTAGTTTTCCCTCTAATTCCATTTGGATTATATTTTTATTTATAATATACAGTAGACATTTAGCATGTTCTCGGTAGTATTATGGTAACTCATTCCTCAAATTGTAGTCTAACATTGATTTTAATGTTTCCTATAATAAACCATTAATTTAATCAGTAAAATTAAATTCCATAAATATGACTGTTAAAAATATTTAATTCAAAAATAAAATGGAAAGGTAGCGGTGATTATTTTGAGTAGTGTCTCATGGATAGTGTTGACTTATTCGTGGGAGTGTTGGAATGGAAATGTCTTCATATTGGTGACACTTTAGTGTACTGACTCAGATTAGCCATGAGTCGGGAACAATTATTCAGAAGTAGTGAGTTAGGAATTGTGAGTTAGGAATAATGAATCATACTTAGTTCATTCTACCAATCTTTTTTGTAATGAAATAAGCTAACTTAACATAGTAAATCATTAGAAAAAAATATGCCTAATTTTTTTTAATTTAAACTAGGATAGGTCAACAGTTCGACACCCATGGACTTTGAAAATTTTTCTCATAAAAATGGAGGTTTTTTTTATACACTTCTGTGAATAGGGAATTTCCTCTATTTTTTACATATTGAAAATGGTTGTTTGGATAAATTTTATTGTTTTTCCCACCTAATAATGTATTTTTAGGTTTTACGTAGTCATAAAAGGAAGGGAGAATGATATTTGAAATTAGATGGGAAAACAGAAGGAAATTAGACTCTTTTGACCCTTTTCCCTTGATGCATGGTTACTATTGAGTCATCCCAACCAACCTCCACATCCCAGATAACCATGCACTTCTAGGAGAATCGAGAATGAACTATTGAAATGGTTTCTGCATGGTTTACTAAACCATGATGATCCTCTATGAAACTATACAAGGTATGTTGGTATGAAGGTAGTGGTTTCTCACACGGTCTATGTATGGTTATCCAAACCGTGCAGACCAACTAAGGAAAAAGTGTGCCCCAATTAATCATGTAAGAACATGAACCATCATTTGTCTAAAGATAAAGTAACCATGCATCTAAATTAAAAAAATTTAACAGAAGAGCACTTATTATCTATATACCCTTCCAAACCACCATTTTTCTTGGGATTTAGTCCCCTAACCTACCCTTGATATTTGGGGATATCCAATTATTTCATGTTGGATCTTTTTAGAGGAGGAGTATCATCAAGAGGAAAATCATCTTATAGGTAGGGAGCCTGAAGCTTTTTCTATGCATTTTTAGTGGTCTCTCTCTTATGGTTTCTTAGGATTTATTAATTATTTCATAGTTTTAATAAACATCAGAGGTAAATAAAGGTAACTTGTTGTAATTTATTCAATTTTTAGCTAATTCATTTTATGATTTGATGTTATTGTTAATGATGATTCTTTGGAATTGAATCCAATTATTGTTTTTGTGTTATTTTTTCTTATCTATCATAATTATCATGTGTTTAATTTCTTTATCTTCCATGAAATTAAATATTAGATCAAGAAAAGTGTTTGCAATGTTCTACAGGGGATTTACAACATGTAATTTCATGATCATTAGGTGAACTCACTATCTACAAGAGGATTTATTTTTATAGATGTTTTTAGAAAACCATATTTCAAACCAAGAAGTTGATTTCTATTAATTGAAATGGACCTCACCAAGCCAAGGCAGTTTCATCAAATTTAAATCCTAGAAATGTGATTTATAATGAATAATACAACCTGATAACAGAATTGATTTTCAATGATCTTCATAACCACCCATAGTTTCAATGCATTTACTCCATTAATTGTTAAAAACAGTTTTTTCATTTTATTGTTTTATGTAAATTGTTTAAGAATTTGAAGAGTTAATCATTCTTCCTTCTGAATGAAATTTAACAATCATTAAATATCAACTCTATATTAGAAAACCCTTCATTTAATTAATGAAGACCTATGAAAAATAACACTTTATCTATCTCTACGGATCCACCCATACTTATGTTATTCTTGTTGTGAGAGTGGGCAATTAAATTTGGACCACTGAAGGTTATATTTCGGCCAGAATGAATCAAAATTATAGTTCCATTACCGATAATAAATTAAATATTTTATGTCATTTTGAGTTTCAATTAAATAATTGTAAACAAAAATTATAAATTCATGAAAATTATACTCTTAGTCCCATATCTATTTTTGGTTATCATTGGTTTTTCCTTTTTATGCTCAGTGTGTTGTTTGATTTTGGTAGGGTTGTAGGTGCATGAGCAGCTAGATTACCTATTAAAAGAGCACCAATTCAATGGAAACACTCTCGTTTTACCCTGTAATTGACCAAACCATCTCTTGGAATCGTCAAGCACTTATGGGAGAACCTAACCAGAATTTCCCATAGAGAATGTGGAGGAGGAATGAATGGATGTTATCAAATATATTGTACAAAATTTTATAGTTTATGGGAATTAAAACAAATATATTTTTGCTGATGGTGAACCAAACTAGCATCCACTAACCAACTTTATTGAGTATGTTCCACATAACCATCAAAGACCACTAGCTAAATTTCTACTGAGATTAGGCATACAAATCCAATAGAATTATCTTCCACTAGAAAAGAAACCATATATGCATCAAAATCAAGATCCCTGTTTTATATAAGAGCATCAATTTATTCCTCCAACTTCTCAAGGACAAATACGTTATTGTTGTACCCTTATGAAGTATGAATTTCCATCAATTCATTAAGAAAATATTAGAATTGTTTGGTCTCCAGTGCAATCGCAACACATTCTGATTAATCCATCCTTTATTCAGACGATTCTGAATATGGTTCAATTAGGTGGTTTACCAAGTGAGGACCGCAATTCCCATATCTCTAATTTTTTTTGAGATATGTGAAAATTTTTGTTACCATGATGTGACACAGGATGCTATTAAAATCCATTTATATACATTATATTTAATTTAAAATGAAATATATTTAATAAAACTGCTACCCCGGCACTCCATCCTCACATGGGAGGAATTATATCAAGCCTTTGTGCCCATATATTTTTCACCCTCCAAGATGGGGATGTTAAGAAATGAGATTCACAACTTTCAGTACTATGAGACATAATCATTGTTTGAATAATAGGATCACTTCATGGAAATGTTAATGAAATTTCCTCATCATGGACTCTCTATACGGATTCTAGTTGAAACCTTCTTGTCGGGGTCCTGCATAAAAAAACTAAATATTTGGTGTATGTGGATGCAAGTGTAACCTGCATGATAAAATCCCCTAAAAAACTATTTGAAATTTTCGGGGATATGTCGGAAAATAGCTTCCAATGGCATTTTGAGTGGGGAACTGAGACGATAGATTTTAAAAACATTGATGATAGTACAATGTTGGAAACTAAACATGATGTTATTTAAAAAAATGATGCATTGAATTCAAATAAAACCTCAGAAGTAAAATAAGAAAACCATCCACCTTATAGAAAATGTGGTTTCAACCATATAATGGGTGAATGTACAAAGATAAGTGTAAACACATCATTAAGTGAAGTAAGTTATGTTTATCATAACCAAGGAACAAATATGTTCCCTCAATGATAGAATTATGCATGGAAAGATAATGAAAATACAAGTTGGGGATAATAGTAAAAAATACTCATCCATGTCCCCAAAAGCCACACAGATATGGAAAATAGAAACATCAAAATCCATATATGAGACCATAATAGGGAAATAAATATCAACAAGGGTCGTATCAATATCAAGGGTATTAAAACCCATATATGACACAACCTACTCAACAACCATATGAAAAACCTATTGGACATAAAAAACTTCAACAAAAATAACCATTAATGTTGAAATATATGATGTTCAAATTCATCCCCACTTCTAAAACGTGATTCCAAAATCAAGAAGCATCTATTTGAAGGCATGGGAATCATATTTGATATATGGATAATACACTCTCTCTAAGGAATCATAGAATAGTACTATGTAACACTTTGAAAAATCATCAGGAGGAGGACTGTTCCGTCACCTTAAGAAGTGGGAAGGACGTTTCTCAAAATGTTACTGCAATGCAAAGATGAGGTGAAACTAAAAAATCAAAATATGTCTGCACCATCTTCAGATGAAGAAAATGAAATAGAAGTGTTTCCCCCTAAAAAAAGAGAAATTAAAAGGGAAGGGTACAATGAATGACAATGAAAAGGAAGTAGTTGAGATTTATAAACCCCCCTTTACCGTTCCATAATTTATGAAGCAAATAAAATGTGGCCAATAGTTTGAAAGATTCAAAGAGGTTTTTAGGAAACTCTACATTAATATACCCTTTGTTGAGGAATTAACCCAAATTAAAACATATAAAAAGTTTATGAAATATATCCTTTCTATAAAAAATTATATACTTGGGCACCACTTCTCTCAATAATAATATCTCTATAGTGGTACAACATTTGATTCTTCAAAATATTCAAGATCCTGGGTGTTTCCCTATTCCTTGTGCAAACTGATCTTGTGAATTTGGGAAGGCCCTTTGAGACTTGAGGTTTAACATGTATTTGATTCATTTTAGTGTATTAACAAAGTGGTATTGAAGGAATTGAATCCCACTTATATTGTACAAAATATAGTTGATCGCTCGATCAAAAAACAATATAGACTTTATGAATATGTGATGGTGAAGGTTGGAAGTTAATTCTTCTAGCTGATTTCATTTATATTTACTTGGAGGCAGATGAATAAGTGCCTCTGATTTTTGGGAGACCAATTTTTCTCATTGTAAAATTGTTGATTGATGTTCATAAATGGGTGTTAATATTTTTTTAGAATTGTGTTGAATCCCTTATCATTAGTTCAGAAGCCTTATAAGCCGATTGTTTTTTAGATCCACCCACAATAGCACTACTATGTTCCATTATTGGGGAGGATGAAAATGAAATAACTATGGGTTAGTAAAATAATGTTCAAATAGAGGATGTACCTATTTTTCAAGAAGATGTTGATGACTATCCAAAGGATTTCCCTGGACATCCTCCAGAGCGGGAAATTGTGTTTCTATTGACTTAATTCCCGATTCTAGGCCAATATCAATGAACCCTTAGAGAATGGCCACTATGTAATTAGTATAATTAGATACAATACTATAGTATTTGAGTTATAAAGGATTCATCTACCCTAGTGATTATCCCTGGGGATCCCATGTCCTATTTATTAAGAAGAAAGTTAGATCTATGAGTTTGTGCATTTAATATAGGGAGATCAGTTAAATAATAATAATGAACAAGTATCCCCTACCTTGAATTATATTTTATTTTATCAACTTCAAAGATCCCCATATTTTTTGAAGACTAACCATTGATATTGATATCATCTGTTTCATTTACGAAAGTAGGACATTCTAGAGACTACATTTTTACCCAGGTATGGGAATTAAGTGTTTGTAGTAATGCCTTTTGGACTAACTAAAGTAAAATCTATTTTCATAGATATAATGAATAGATTTTTCATGTAATATCTTAATGAATTTGTGGTGGTATTTATTGATGATATCTTTTTATACTCTAAAATATATGAAGATCATGAAAATCACCTGTGAACTATTCTAAAGACTCTTAGATAAAATAAATTATAAGGGATGTTTAGAATGTGTGAATTTTGGCATCAATGAGTTTCCTTTCGTGGCCACATTGTCTCTATGGATGGAATATCTATAGATCCTGCGATGAAGAAGGTAGTTCAAGAATGGGCTACTCCAATGAACATAACTGAGGTACGTAGTTTTATTGGTTTAGTAGGTTATTATTAACATTTCTATCATAAAACCACCTGTTTGGCCAACACAATGGCCATGAATAAACATAAAAGGGTTAAATTTGTATGGAAAAAATAATTTGGGGACTATTTTGAATAATATTTGTGGCGATTAGTGAATGCTCCTATCCTAACTCAACCTTTAGGGAATGACCAGTTTCTGATCTATAGTAATGCATCTAAGAAAGGACTTGGTTGTGTCCTTATGAAAAATAATAGAGTTATTTTGTGTGAATCAAGGTACATAAAAATTCATGAACAAAAATATCTTACTCATGATCTTGAGTTAGCTACTGTGATATTTTCTCTAAAAATATGGGGACAAAATCACTATGCGGAATGTTGTGAGAAATATATGGATCACTAGAGTCTGATGTATATATTCTCCCAAAAACAATTCAACATGAGGCAACTGTGATAGCTCAAACTAATCAAGGATTTTTATTATTTTATAAACAACCTCATAGGAATGAAAAATAAGGTAGTTGATGCAATGAGTATGATGGATCATAGAGTTTTAAACAAAATTGGGATTTGAAAGAGATATGATGTTCATGGATATAATAAGGATAGACATGGGAATTATCAATGAAGGTGAAGCATCATCACTTTTTCAATTGGTTTCCCAAACATCTTTATTATAAAAGAATAAAATCTCTCAGCCTAATGATGAGAACCTTCAAAAGAAAATTAATGCGATGAAATATGGGAAGTTTGCTGACTTCATTTGTAAAGATGGAATTCTTAAATTTGGGAAGAGACTAGGTTCTCCCTTAATAACTGATCTAAAAGGTAGTTATTGGATGATTCCCATAGCTCAAATTTCTATATACACCCCAGCTGCATTTAAATTTATTGATATTTGAAGGAACATTTCTATTGGGACAACATGAATTTGGAAATTGCTAATTTTGTATCAAGATGTTTTGTCTTTCAACATGTGAATGTCGAACGAAAACATTGTAGTGGAGTCCTGAAACCTCTACCAAATCCTACATGGAAATGGGATGACATCCACATGGATTTTTTCACTCAATTACCCATAACTCCAAGAAATAATGATGCAATATTGGTTATTGTGGTCCAACTAAGGAAATCTGCACATTTCCTCATTATAAGGGAGGATTTCCCACTAGAGCGGCTTACATGACTCTATATCAATGATGTTGTAATACATATTGGAGAACCTATTTCAATAGTTTCTGATTTGGATAATCACTTTAAATCAAAATTTTGGAAAATTATTTAAAAATCATTGGATACCGAGCTTCATTTGATGACTACTAATCACCCTCAAACTAATTGTAAATCAGAAAGGATGATCCAAATGTTATAAGACATGTTGAGATCACACTCACTCTACTTTCAAGGTATGTGGGATAAATATTTACCCTTGGTGGAGTTTTACTACAATAATAGTTTTCATTACAATATTAAAATGGAACCATATTGTATGAAAAGAGATTTCATACACCTACTTGTTCGGATGAAGTTGGTGAAAGGAGGATAGTGGGCCCAGTACATATGGAGGAAACAATAGTGAAACTAAAGGATATTCATTTCCATATCTAAGTAGATCAAAGAAGACAAAAAAGATATGATGATAATCGAAGGAATGATTTGGAATTTCAATTGGGATTTCATGTTTTCCTAAAAGTATCTCCATGGAAGGGTGTTATATGATTTGGGATGAAAGGGAAACTGAGACCTAAGTACATAGGACCTTTTGAAATTCTAGATATAATTAGAGTCATTTCATATCATTTTTCTATGCCACCTAGCCTTTATAATGTACACAATGTGTTCCATGTCTTAATGCAATGTATGTATATGCCATACTCAAAACCTTTCCTCATTTCTGAATGTATATAATTGGAACATGATCTATCATACTTTGATGAGACTATCCAGATTCTATACACTAAATAGAATGTGTTGAGGAATAAGATGACCTGACAGGTAATGATACATCAGAAAAATCATAAAATTGGGGAGGCAACATGGGAGCTTGAGGAGATTATGATGATGAACTACCCAAATATCTTTGTGAGGTAAGAATCTGGTAATTTTGGGGACAAAAATTTGGTAAGGAGGGGATATTGTAACACCCCAAGATTATGCATATAAAAAAAATTTGAATACATGAAATAATTAGTCTCTATAAATCAACACATTTTCATAATCTAGCCATTACACAATAATTATACCCCCTCTGTGATTTGAATGTTGAGAAAATGACATACACAATTATGTTCGGTTGGATATTTAGAGTTTGATAAAAATAAATAGTTTTTAATGAATAATAACATACCTTTATGAATGGTAACATACCCTTATGAACATTAATGAACAGTAAGTTGGCCAATAAATAGAAACATCACCCATGAATGTATAAATACAATATAGACATCTTCTAATTGAAAAAAGATCATCGTATAAGTATTGGTATATTTTTAAGTCATAAATATTTTAATTAAAATTTTATTATTAATTTAATAATTTAAAATGGAAATTTATTTCCTTAAAATGTAATCATAAATTGTTATTTTATTGTCTTATGGTTATTAGATAATTTTTTGGGACATTGATTAAAATTTCAATGTGTTATAAAAAGAGTTATAGTTATAATATTTTATTGAATAAATTATAATTTTATTTAAAAATTAAATTAAAAATATTTAGAAAATTATTTTCAAAAAATGGAGTTCATTTATTAATTCTACACATAGAAAATTGTTTTGGGTGAATTTTTGGGATTTTTCTGAAATACTTGATTTTTTTGTGAATATTGATATTCTATAATCTACAAAACATGCTAAATATGTCAATTTATGCATCATGATTGACTCATGTAAGGTGTGAATGACCATTGGTTATAACCCACATGGACTTATTTCTATTTTAGGTCCCAATAATTTACACTATTTGTTGTATTTGTCAAAATAAAAAAAACAATGATTAAAATAATGAGAAACCCCTCCTCTCCTCAACCGTAAACCCCCCATCACTCCCTCTTCTCAACACTCCTCTCAAGCCTTGTTCTAAGACTAAATTATGATAAAATATCCTCCAATTACCCCCCATGTCTAGTAGCCTTTGGTCTCATAAAAAGGCTAAAAAACATCTCCCTTAATGACGCCCTCAATGAAGATTACTTCAAGTGGTAAATTCCACTTTTCATTTATTTTATTTTATGTTCTTTTCATTCCATTTTATTTACTAACCCCCCTTCATATGATTGTTTTGATGAATCTATTACATTATATGTAATATAATTTTTTACGATAAAGTAATAATTCTTCATCATCTATCATGTTGGCTTCATTTACACTAAAAATTAATGCACCATCTGAGATGTGTTAATTTATCATATTCAAGGATGAAAGGTTTTCAATTTCTATTTCCATCTTCAATTATGATCATGAAACCATTGTTATGGTTGAAACAGACTATAATATATATTTTTTTCTATCTTTTTTAAAACTCTGGAATACTTTTTTTGCACATGATATTAATTTATAAATAGAAATGAGTTTGTTGTGACCATGAACCGCCAATTAACCCAAACAATTGTCATTAAAGTTTTATATAATGATTCATCTTCACTCACAACAATCAAATAATTTTTATGACCATGTATTATTATTGTTGTTAAATAATAACATACAAATTCTATTCTCTATATCCATTCTCATTCTACATGTTTATCCGTACATGAATATAATTAAACCAATCATGAAAGCCAAGGAAGAAAACGCTTCAAAACAATGAAATTGAATATCTTAAACCATAAAAATGTCACGAATAAACCTAATATAGTTTTAATAAATAAATTATATATAAGGGATGTTATGTAATTATTAATTTATGATCCTAAATTTTATTATTCATGTCATTAAGATCAGGTGGGGAAGACCATTGGAATTAAGTTATGGGTTTTCTACCTGAACATCCATTTTCATTCAGGATACTTGTAATGTCTATATACCTCAATTAAATTCTTATTTATTCATACTTACTCATTATATATTCTTTGATAATTAACTATATATGTTTCCCAACAATAATCCTACTAACATTTATGGGGATTTATACATTTTAAAAGGAAATTTGAAATATTCTTCCCCAAATATGAGTAGGAATCACAAAAATTTCTCAAAATCTTTCCTAATTTTCACAGACAATATATAATATGTTTTTTAAACCATTATCTTTATTAAAGAACTCATTTTAATATTAAATTAATATATTACTTCACTTCTATATATTTTGTAACGTCACGGATCCGGGTGCCACACAACGGGTGCCCCGAACCCGGTTGGTCACACAACTGAAAACACATTTCCCCAAACACCAGAGGCTACCAACTAGCAGTGAGGGCCTAGTATTGATAGTGGGGAAACTATGCCCTCATTTCTCAAAGTGTAGCACAGTAGAAAAAAAGTATAAACATATAAAAGTGGAAGCAGTAAACAATATAAACCTGAAAAGGACAATAGAACTGAAGTAAAATATAACCTATACTCATATATATGATGATGCAACATGTATCTAATTCTAATAAAGCATCCAAAATAGGAAACACTTTAATATGATACAACAGAGCACAAGGTACAAAGTATAGCAAAACAAAACCAAAGTAGCACAATGGGAACACAATATCATATCAATCCTAATCTCGGTCCCATTCTGTCTTATTCCTCTACAACAATCATGTACCTGTGTAGGGACCTTTTCCCTTATCAAAACCTACATCAATATAATCTATTTGGGCCCATGACATGACCCAAATTGGGTATGATATATAAATCCTAGTAGGCAACCACCAAAGGCCCATGCCCAACTGTCAGTGAAAATGTGCAATAATAGTGTGCAATAATGAAATGTAGTAAAGTAGGAAGTACTCAAATGTAACTATTCTTACCAGTTACATTGTCATTTTAATAATTAATTAACAATTCAATATAAATGAATTCATAGTTTTTTGATATTTGGCCTTGATCAAAAGTCTCCTATTCTAGTGCCATAGTAGAAACCACAACAGGCTATCTAACAAGTAAATGATAATAATAATACCAAGCCTATGATTTAGCTTGGTAGGTACAACATAAGAAATCACAACAGTGAATATTCAAAGTAGACATTGTCCTCAGACATGAAAATCCATATCCTCAGGCAAACAGAACTGAAACCCTCAGGTGGCTACCCATAGGCATATCGAATATTTCAATCGGGTATACAATATATCACCCTCAGGCACAGAATCTACTTCCCTCAAGAATAGGAAACCTCTCCCTCAGGAAAAACAAAACCTTTCCCTTAGGCTAATCAAAACATTACTCTCAGGCTAAACAGAACCTTGCCCTCAGGCTAAACAGGACCTTTCCATCAGGCTAAACAAAACCATGCCCTCAGGTATTCTATATGGAAAGCACGTAATTGGGTTGAGCCCAAATCATAAGCAAGAAATTTATATATGTTTCATCTGAAGAAAACTCAAATCATGCTATAATCACAGCATACCTATGGGTATCCCGACCAAACAGCTAAACAAGGGAAATGCATCCTTGGGGTGGGCATGGATCAAAGTAACGATCCCAAATAGTAGTTTATACTTATTTATTAGATTAACTATGAAATTCCAGGTATCTAAACAGTCAATGTCTCAACCATACGACACCCTGAACAAGGTGGTGTGGCACAACAATACACAAAATCAACTCGACAGTTGAAATTAAACACTAAAACACCTTCCTCGATCTCCTATAATCAATATATGTGAATGGAACATCCCGAAACAACCATGAAAGACTTATATCCGAGATAAATGATTACCCATTAGAACCTAAATTAATCCCCTTAGGGAATTAATTGGAAATAATGATTCAAAAAGAGGGAAGAATCATATTCTCCTCCAACGAGACCCTCGATGGAAGAATCAGATTCTCGGTGAGCAATAGGGATCTCCTCTAAGTCTTGGCCTCCTCTCATTCTACTCACGGTGAGCCCTCTACCTGCTCTACCAAATAAGGAGGCTACTTTCTGTTTTTAATGAAAAAACATAACTACAAAACATGTACTTCCAAGTACACTACGTGTACTATTTTTTTAACTGTTCCTTTGGAGGCTACTTTATATCACCACACTATTCATCTGTTGACTGATTACACATTTTGTATTACTATGTACATGGTGTGTAGTAAATTTTTACACCCTTAAAAATAGACAAGCCTACACGCCTTGTATTCTCATCACACACAACCAATGTACATGGCGTGTGTACAAAAGTACAGTACATGTAGTTAGATTTTACAACCAAGCCAACATGCCCTATATTCTCATCCCACAAAGCCAAAGTACATGGTGTGTGAACAAAAGTTCATAGTGTGTTACCATTAATTTTTGGATTTTCCCCACATTTCCCTTGTTTTCTAAAAAACTCTTAGGGAAAAGGAAAACATGAAACCCGTATTGAAATAATAAGAACTGGGTTCTTACAAACTTCCCCCTTAAATAAATTCATCCCCAAATTTACCTTCCACAAGTGGTGCACATAATGTCGATAACAATTTTGGACGCTAAGCATGTAAGTCTGTATCCCGCTCCCATGTTTCATCCTACACTCAGTCGTGCTACCATAGCACATATAGGAGAGGAACTGACCAGCCTAGAAGAACCTTCATGATCCTATCAACATTACGAATTAGATGCTCCCCAACCGATGCATCAACCTGAAGTTCAACCTCCTCGGGGCTGAAAAACTTGAGACATGTCTGAGTGATAATGACACAACTAAGATATGTGGAAGTCATCGTGCATGGCCCGACACCGCTATGGCAACTTCAACCAATAGTCAACTGGCTGGACTCTCCCCATATTCTCAAACAACCATATATACCTCGGTGAAATTTTACCCTGTCTCATGATTCACCTGTGTCCCAACCTCAGTGAAACTCGCAAGAAAACATGATCCTCGACCATGAACTCCAAGCGTCATATTCGGAGATCATCATAATATTTCTGATGTGATAGTACAGTATCCATCCGCTTCTCAATCCATTACCCCTACATTGAAGTCTCCAGCTCAAGAAGTGGTCCCAATAAAGCTGCCTCACCTGTCTCCAACCATCACAAGGGTGATCAACATGGCCTACCATATAAATCCTTGTTAGGTGCCATCTAAATAGTTGACTAAAAACTATTATAGTAGGAGAAATCGACCAGGGGTATGTGTGTCTCCCAAGATCCACCAAATTCTAAGACTCATGCATGCCTCATGTCCTCTAGCACTAGTATTGTATGCTCTGATTAGCCATCGGTCTGAGAGTGGTAAGTTGTGCTCAGAAGCACCTGTGTACTCCGTGCCATTTGAAAACACTGCCTGAAATGAGACTTAAAACAGGCGTACCTATCTGAAATGATAGAACGAGGGATCTCATGAAGATTAAAAACCTCTCGAATATACAAATTACTGAGATCCTCAACACCGAAGGTCTCCTTGATCGGCAAAAAGTGAGCTTCATTCATAAGTCTGCCCGCAAGTACCCATAAGACATCATTTCCTCGAGGTGACCATGGATACCAGGCCACAAAGTACATCACAAAATAATCCCATTTCCATTCTAGAATGGGTTAATATTTTAACAGTCCGACTAGCCTATGATACACCGCCTTGACTAGCTAATAGGTAGAACATCTCGTAACAAAACCAACTATGTCTCTTTTCATACCAAGCCACCAATACTGACGTCTCATGTAATGGTAAATTTTGGTAACTCCAGGATTCACTAACCAAGCTAAATCATGAAATTTCCACATAAACTCCTCGTGTTTATACCATGGAACCAACACTCATCCATGGATACATGTTACCTCAACATCACTTATCATCAAATAAGAAGGAGGGTCCTCACTTTCCACCGAATCCTATAGAACTAGGACTTTTAAATATGATAGCTGTCACATCTTCACTCTATCCAGGAAGGTAGAAGTCACAACTAAGGATGAACAATAGGTTTACCACTAACTATCATGCACCTCCAAATGCATCTCAGATAACAAAGTCATAAGCTGCCTCTCTCCACTCGCCTCTTGCACTCCCCGTATCTGAGTCTTCCTACTCAGTGCATCAGCTACTGCATTACCCTTACTAGGTGTATAGGAAATCTAAAACATGAGTGACTGAAAGTATTCAAACCACCTTCGCTATCTCAAATTCAATTCAAGTAGGGTAAATATGTATTTAAGACTTTTGTGGTCCGTAAACACCACAAAATGTTCTCCCATGAGATAATGTCTCCAACAGCGTAACACATGAAAAAATGTAGCCAACTCAAGATCATGCGTTGGGTAATTCCTCTCATGTGGCCTCAACTACCGAGATTCATACGCAACTACTCGATCGACCTACATCAACACTACTCTCAGCCCAATACCTGATGCATCATAGTAAACCGTATATCTCTTCCCCTTCTCTAGATGAATCAGGATTGGTGCTGATGTCAACCTTCCCATTAACACCAGAAAGGCTGTAACACATGCTTTTGACCAAAAAAAATTCATACCCTTCTTCTTCAAATTCATTAGTGGTGCTGCTATGCGGGAGAAGTCCTATATAAAGCACCTTTACTAACCAGCTAACCCCATGAAACTCGGTATTTCAAACACATTCTTAGGATGATCCCAAGAAACTACTACTCTCACTTTCTCTGGGTCTACCGCAACTCCTGCCTCTAAGATAATATGACCAATGAAGTGAATTTGGTCCATACAGAAGTTTCACTTTGAGATCTTAGCATATAAATGATTCTCTCTTAGTGTACTCAGCACAATCTCATTATGGGTGGAATCGTCGTGTTGAGTGTGAGAGTACACCAAGATATCGTCCATGAAGACTGTCAAAAAATAATTTATATATGTGTAGAACACACGATTCATCAGAGCCATAAAACTAATGGCACATTTTTGAGTCTGAACGACACGACCAAGTACTCATAGAGACCATAACTGCTCTGAAAGGCTATAAGCAGTATGTCTGATGGTCTAACGTGCAACAAATGAAATCTGGATATCAAGTCAATCATTGATAACACTCGTCCTCCTTGATGTTGAACAGAAAGATCATCAATCCTTGGTAAGGGATATCATTTCATAACCATAAATTGGTTTTGTTTTCGATAAAACACACATATTATTAGGGTAACATCTACCTTCTAAGCGAAAAGGACATGCAAAACCCAGAAAGAAATACTGGGTCAGATAAAACCCTTGACTTTTAACTCCTCTAACTGCCTCTTGAGCTCTTTCAATTCTAGTGTAGCCATCCTATACAGAGGAATGTACACCTGTGTCGCTCCTGGCACAAGCTCAATCGATAAATCCACCTCTCTCTCTAGAGGTACACATGGAAAGTCATTCGTGAAGAAATCCTTGATATGATAAACGAATGGAGGGAAATCCTTCTAAAATGTTCCCCAATCATCCAAATATGAACTTGCAATCTGGTTTGTCACTCCACCTCACCCACGATGCTCTGGTCCAGATATGCTCACCAGAACATACCATTCACCCTTCTATAGAAACTCTCTGCCCACTAGTGATGTGAATCTCACCCTTGGATGATAACTATCTACAAAGTCTTAGATGAGTACCAACCAGTAAATCCTGAGAATGACATCATATGATGCCATCTCTAAGACATAGAGGTCCCATAGAGTGTAACACCCACCAACCTCTAGGGGAACTCCTTACATTGACGCACACCTACTGTTGTAATTCCCAATGAAGTGTATAGCATCATGATATCAAATAAGAAGGAAAATAGAGTTCAAGGATCTCTATAATGTGCACAGATATAATGTTAAGTGTAGCACTAGTATTGAAAAGTACATAAGATAAAATAGAAGCAACTAGAATAGAACCTCTGATAGTGGATGGTCTGGGATCCAGCTCATCTTGGGTCTGTTCCACTGTATATATCTTCCTAGTGCCACATCCCTACGACACAACCTATCTACCCTGATCTGACCCGCCATACAGTCTCTAAGATCCTGGTATCTATCTACCACGACCATAACCACCACCTTGGCCTGAACGTCCTGATGTATTCCAATTCCTTGACTGGTAAGAGGTCGTTAGCTCTTCTCCTGCATGCAGAGCCTGCACAGAACCCCTCTCACTAGTCACTGGTGGAAACACCCTGAAAAATGCATAAGATGACCCAGTCTTGCCGCAAGATCGGTACTCCACTAGGACATGTGGACACTGATGTCTCTTGGGCCCCTCTATACTATAATGGTAGCACATTATTTGGACACCTGATGAATTCTTCTAGATAGTACTTCCACTATGAGAGAATTCCATCTGCCTCTTCCACTTGCTGGTAGGAATTGTACCAGAAATTAGTGTCGAACCTCCCTAGTCCACACCACTAGCTTCCCACAGGCCCTGCTCTGTAATCAATGCCTAGTTCACAATAGACTGCACTGTAGGAAACCTGAAAACATTCACCAGTGCTCAGATGTCATATCAAAGATCATACTCAAATTATATAGCCCTCAACATCTCATCACCTACTAGAACAGGTGAAAAACATTATAGCTTTGGGAAGCCGGTAGAATAGTTCATCACTAATATGGGACCCTACTGCAGATTTATGACCTATCGAGCTCGATCTTCCCTTAGAATCTCTGGAAAGAAAAATTCATAGAATACTGCATGAAAATCTTCCCACTCCATGTTTCAGTGATGCTCGATCTAGGTGGTAACAATAGACCATCTCTTAACAGAGTCATGCAGCATGTAAGTTGTGAGCTTGACCCTCCTCCCAGGAGACGTCTCCAGATACTCAAAGATCATCTGCATAGAACCCATCCATGACTCCGCATGTTGTGGTCCTCAATCCCATGAAAACTTAGGTGTATGCTACTGCTGGAATATATGTGTCCTCTCTACCATAGATGTGGAAACCTGTGGTGCTACCTGGAAGGACTATGTGAACCACGTGAAGCCTTCACAGAACTGCGCATCTGCACCTGCGTCTGGTATAACGGCTGGTGTCGCATCTGGCACTGCTGGAGGACCCACTGGTAGCCCATGGCCTACTATCTTGCGAGTATAATCGTCGCCACTCTTTTACCGAACAACCCATGGTCATCTCGGCGACATGACATTACAAGGTCAAACACACGACTTAGTTTAATTTATTGTCAAAGTTTCTTTTGTCTGAATAAGAGATCCAATGAAAAAGGGAATAAATCCACAAGAACTGGCCAAAAAGAGACTACATGGCGTGTATTAGGACTACACTATGTGTACCCTTAATCCCTTACATTTTCGTGTTCTGATGCTGGCATGCGCGTGTCTCAACACTTGGTACACAACGTGTTACACCCGCACATGGCATGTACACCACCCTATTTCCACATCCACATGGCCAGGTCCACACGGTCTCTCACTATTCAAGACTACATGGTGTTTCCCATAGGTAGATGACATGTACTATAAAGGTAACACTGACCGAGTTGTTAGTTACATGGGAAAACATAAGTTCAAATCTACACGATGTGTAAAATCGGTACACGGCGTGATCCCAAAAGAACTTCCCTATCCCCTGTCTCTGCCCACACGACCTATGACATGGTTAGAGACTTCATGGCATGTATAAGTTCTACATGGCATGTACTTAAGAAAAATAGTTTCTTCCTAAATAGAAGAACACATGGCATGCATTCAAAACTACACGGCGTGTATTCTGGGTTTTCCAGACAGTAAGCCTCATAAACTACTCCAGAGCCTAGAAAAACACTGAAACGAACACCAAAGTGCCAAATTACAATCCTTAAGATCCCATACTCCCCGAAAATCAAATCCTGGAATCTTACACATGTTATAATCAAGGTAAAAAAGTGAATGCTCCACTAAATTCCGGTCAATGAGGGCACATAACACCTCAAGAACCAATGTTTGGAAATCATTCAATCAAAACCACAATGAAACAATACCCTACCAATAGTAGGCGTATCAATCAGGGTGCCTATCACAATAGCATCCATTTTCTACCACAACATCTATCACAACAACATGCAATTTCTAATGCACCTACATGGCATGGAATTTATGAATGAAATGTGATTCTAACATGTGACTAAATGATGTATGGGATGACATACCCTCATCTCATCGGGTTTCAACTAAATAAAACCCTAGTATAATATAACCACAAGTGTTTCACCCAATAGTGAAAATCAAATCAACTCTAAAATTGAAAAACCATAAAAATTGAAATTAAACGAGGTAGATTGGATTTTCCCAGTACACGGGTTAGCTACTCTCGGGCACAACTTATTACCAAGTACCAATTTTTTCCTATCCATGGCTATAGGATCCAAATAGTATGTGAAAGAAAAGAAACACATCTGATACCACTTTGTAACGTCCCAGATCCGGGTGCCAAACAACGGGTTCCCCGAACCTGGTTGGTCACATGACCACAAGTGCATTTCCCCAAATGCCAGAGGCTGCCGACTAGAAGTGAGGGCCTATGACTAATATTGGGAAAACTATGACCTAATTTGTCAATGTGTAGTATAGTGAAAAACAATATAAACATACAAAATCAGAAGCCGTAAACAATAAATTCTTGAAATGGAAAACGAAACTGAATTAAAAGATAACTAATAGTCATATATATGATGATTCAACATGTCTCTATTTCTAAGAAAGAATCCAAAAAAGGATACACTTCAATTTGATACAATAGAACACAAGGTAAAATATACCGCAAAACAAAACCAAAGAAGTACTATAGGAACACAGTAGCATCGCAAGCCTATGCTCAGTCCCAAGCTCTCTTACTCGTCTGCAACAATCATGTACCTATGTAGGGACCCTTTCCCTTATTGAAACCTATAGTAATATAATCCGCTTGATCCCAAGACATGGCCCAAAAAGTGTGTGATAAATAAATCCTTGTAGGAAACCACCAAAGGCTCGTGCCCAACTGTCAGAGAAAATGTGTAACAATAGTGTGCAATAATGAAATGCATTAAAATAAAAACTACCCAAAAGTAACTATTACTACCAGTTATATTGTCATTTTAATAATTATTTAACAATTCAATATAATTTAATTCTGAGTTCTCTGAGATTCGGCCTCGACCGACAATCCCTTATACTAGTGACATAGTAGAAACCACAACATGATATCTAACATGTAAAAGATAATAATAATACCAAGACTTTAATTTATCATGGCAAGTACCTCATAAGATATCACCACAATGAATATTCAAAGTAAACATCGCTTCAGACATGAAAATCCTTACCCTCAAGAAAATAAAAACAAACCCTCCGGTGACTACTGCCAGACATAACGAATATTTACCTTTGGCATATGATATATCGCCCTTAGTCACAGATGCTACTGCCCTCAGGAATAGGAAATGTTTCCCTCAGGCTATAAAAATCCTTCCCCTTAGGCTAATAAAATCCTTTCCCTTAGGCTTAATAGATCCTTGCCCTCAGGAAAAATAGAACCTTGACCTCTGGCTAAACAAAACCTTGCCCTCAGGAATTCCAGAGGAAAATCAAGTAACTAGGCCGATCCCAAAGCATAAGAGAGCAATTTATTTATGTTTCCTTCCAATAAAACTCAAACACATGCTATAATCATGACATACCCACATGTATCCCATCGAAATTTCTAAACAAGGGAAACACACCCTCAGGGTGGCCCTGGATCAAAATAATGACACCAAACATCAGTTTATACTTGTTTATTAGATTACCTATGCAATTATAGGTATCTTAACAGTCAAAGTCTCAGCCGTACGACACCTCAAACATGGGCGCGTGGCACAATGGTACACAAAATCAACTCGGAAGTTGGAATTAAACACAATACCACCTACCTCGAACTCTTCTGATCGATATATGTGAAAGGCACCTTCCGAAACAACCTAGAACAACGTAGATCTAAGATAAATGATCACCTATTCAATCTTATATAACTTCCTTTAGGGAAATAATTGGGTTGAAAGATTCAAGAGGAGGGAAGATATTTACCACACGGTTCCAATGAGACTGATAACGGAAGAATCAGAGTCTTGATGAGCGATCAAGTTCTCCCCCTAACCACAACCTCCTCCCCCACTGCTTTTGGTGAGCCCTTTACCTCCTCTACCAAAAGAGGAGGTTACTGCCTATTTTTAATGAAAATACATAACTACACAGTGTGTAATTTCAAGTACACTGTGTGTACTATGTTTTTTAACTGTTCCTCTGGTGGCTACTTTCTACTGCCTCACTATTCATCTACCGACTAATGACACGACATGTATTTCTATGTAAATTACATATAGTTAGAGTTCTCACCCTTAATAATCGAATATCCTAAACACCATGTTTTCTCATCCCATACAGTCAAAGAAAACAACATGTTTACAAAAGTACATGGTGTGTAGTTAGTTTTTACACACAAGCCTACACACCCTGTATTCTCATCCCACATAGCCAAAGTACACGACGTGTGTAACAAAGTACATGTCATGTACCCATAAAATTTGGTATTTTCCCACATTTACCTTGTTTTATAAAAACACTTATGGAATAGGAAATGAAGAAACTCTTACCATAAGAATAAGAACCGGGTTCTTACATATATCCAATTTTTTTTTTCAAAATAACTCTTCTTCTAAAAGTAAAAGAGTATTTATCTCAATAACTACCTAATGATTTTATAGAAGTATCTTAATATATTTCAACACACTTGTTTATTCATTTGTATTACTGGGATAAGTATTTTATGATATCATATAACATATTTAATTTAATTATTTGTGATTAGTTTGATAGTGGATGTTCTATCTTAAATCCATTCACCGATTTACTCTAAATGGTAGTGTTAATGTTTAATGTACATAGAATTTTATTTACAATTCATATATTAATTTCAATATTAATGTAAATGTTGTTTATGTTTATCCCAATTCATATTAGTAATTCATTGGAAATAGTTATTATCTTGTGGGTCCTGCTATATCCCCTCGGTGCATCAGTAGGACCCATGAGACAAACTATGGTCTTGCTATAAGGACATAACAAAATTATTATTTACTGTCTTGGAATGATGCCTTGATGGTATAGTTATGATTTCCCGCATTATGCTTTCCCTAATTATTAAAATAGTATTTATAGTTCATGTTGTTATTCTTATAGTAGAATACCCATGAATATGTTTTATTATGGAATTAATTATTCATATCTTATTTCATTCAAATGTGCTCATGTTTAATTTTAAAGGAATTTTTTTTAGTTATTCAACATGCCTAATGTTTATGTTTGTATTATCTCCCACCATATATCTTACCCCTACTTAGTGTTTTAGCTCACCCCTTTCTTATGATTCATTTTCTCAAGACATGAAGAAGTTTGTTATGGATTACTTGAAAGGATGAACTTATAGTTATGGATATTCCAAACAATATATATGTGTTTCATTTCTTTTCGAGTTGTTATATTGAACTTATATATGTATGTTGTTTAAAAATATACTTAACTACTCAGTCTGTTAGGATTTATATTCCTTTTTTCTATCCTAATGTAATAAAATCAGTCCCTGGATTCGTGCAACAAGGGTCGGGTCCTTACATTACCTCTATAAAATTCTCTCACATAGGGGATTCCAGTGTGAATGCATAGCATGTTCCATTTATCTTAGCTTCGCAAGTGAGGAGTTTTTATTATGTGGATGATGATTTAGATGAAGGTTGGAGTCTTGTTTTAAACTTAAATAATAGGTACTTATATGTTATGGATGATAATGATCAATTGGTTCTTTGTGATAAAGAACCTCATCAACAACAAACCATTGAAAAGTTTTTTACTCATAATATAAAAATTGTAGAACATGAAAAAGAGGATAAAACTGATGGAATTTCCACAATAGAGGTCGATAAAAATGAAAATAATGAAGATGAAGATAATTGAATGTATATATGCTTCATGAAACTTTTATTACAATTTTTCATTGACAAGTGTTTCATACATATATACATTATTATAGTTTTTCCCTTTTTTAAAATGAATTTTATTTTTTATTTTTTATACATTTAATATACCACAACTATTTTAATTTCATAAATGATGAGAACAAATTTTTTTCAGGATCCTAGATTATCAGGAACTCGGAGAACATAACCACTACCAACATCCTCTTTGGATCTTAGTGATTCTGTTGTACCTGAGAATACTAGTGAGCTAGAAGTTTCCCTTGATGTTTTTGGTATCCCACAACTTTATTCACCTCCAGTAATGGATAAGTTGGTCAGTCCTCTCTCTATCTGATATTGGTGTGTAACTGTTACTGTTATGTATTCATTTTCTGAAAAAACATTATATCTTATTAATTATTTAATTCAATTTTCAAAAAGAGAATGATAACCAAAGGGGAGATACAAATATGAACATTATGGATGTATGTTACCTAAATGAACTCAAGAATATCTTTCCATTTGATGAGTTTGGTTTCCATACTAGTGACGCTGCTAGAATCTATAAGAATATTCTTGTGCAGCTTTCATAAGAGATGGTGATATTTCCCATTAATTATAAATATTGGAGGTATATTCCAACATCTTGTAAAAATGAGGTATTTGATACTCAAGTAAAGGTAATGTTAATTTTATATTACTTGATAACTAATTTAGAATACATGATTAATTTTTTATATACTTAAAATGTTTTATGTTTTCTTTAGTTTTTTCATTTTGATGTTGTGTACTCCATTTCATGCCCATGGACATTGGAAAATTTTCGTAACAATTGAAGATAATTTTTTTTCCAAAAATGCGAGTATGTATTTTTAACTATTTTATGCATATTGAAAATGGTTTTTTGGACCAATTATCATGTTTTATACAACCTAAACACTTCTTTTTTATGTAAAATGTAGTCATCAAAGGAAGGGCCAATAAGTGTTTTGAGGAACCAGCCTATTTGGATGTTATCAGAGGCTTATGGAACCTTTTTCCATGATGCACCATTACTACTAAGTCATCCAATATGTGCACCCAAACCTAGATAAACATGGACATCCCAGAGTATCGAGACGTAATCATTTGTAGTCTCTGCATAGTTTATAAAAACCATGTGGAACCTCCAAGAAACCAAGTGGGGTGTGATAGTAAGTAGGTAGTGGATTATCACATGGTCTATGTTTGGTTTTCAAAACTAGGTGAACCAACCAAGAAAACCGTGCACCTAACTTCCTCAAGGAAGAACCTAAAGCATGGTTGGGGCATAATTAAAATAAAAGTGTGCCTAAACCATGTGGAAGGAAAAAAATTCCACCCAATTTATATCAACACTTTCAAACCACCATATTCCCCAATATTTGGGCCCCTATACACCCATTGACACCGGGCGATGTGTAATTAATGAAATCAAGACCATTATAGAGGAGTAGGAGCATCTGATGGAAAGTCACCTTGGAGGAAGGGAGCTTGAAGCTCATTATATGTATTTTTGGATATTTCTCAATTGTGGTTGTTTTGAGTTTTTCATTTCTTTCTCAGATATAATGAACACCAGAGGCAACCATTTATAGTTTTACATGATTAATTAAATGATTAGTAAATTCCCATATGCATTGGGGTTGTGGGTAATAAATATTAGTTGAAATTGTATCCACCTATAGTGTTTGTGCTTGTTTTTTATATCTAATAATTCTTGTATGTTTCTTTTCATTATATTTTTTTTGTAAATTCTATATTGGATTATGAACAAAGTTTCTAGGGATCTCTTGGGGAATTCATACAAGTAATATCATGTTCATTGGGTTCCCTCATTGTCTCCCAGTTGGTTTGTTTTAAAAAATGTCTTTAGAAAACCAATTTTCAAACCAATAAGTCAATTTATTTTAACCAAAATAGAACACACTTGGAAAAGGGAGTTCTATCACTTTCGAATCCTAAATATGTGAGTTATTATAAAAAAACAAAATAAGAAATGTTAATTTATTTTCGACAATCATCATAACCACCCACAGTCCTGATGCATTTCATCCATTGATTGTCAAAAGTAGTCTCTCCATTTTATTGTTTTATGTAAATTATTAATTAATTTGAAGAGTTAATAATGAATCCCTTAGAAAAACTATTCCCAATATTCAAATATCAACTCTACACTTGGTGACCCTTCATTTAATTAATCATGACTCAAGAAACACAACACTTTAACTCTCTATGTGGATCGACCCCGTACATATTCTACACTAGTTTTGAGATTGGGTAACTAAATTTTGTCGAATAGAATTAATATTTTGGATGAAAAAAATTATAGTGTCATTTATGGGGATAAATGAAATTATGTTTTTGTTTTATTTTTTATTTTTTATTGATTAAGTGACAAAAATATAAATTCTGAAAAATTATACTCTTAATCCTATTTCTATTTTTGGATATATTTTGTTTTCCCTTTTATGCATGGTGTGTTATTTAATGTTATGTCAGACCATAGGTTCATATGTAGCTAATCTAATCATTCTAATAACATGAATTCAATGAAAATTCTCCCTTTTGACCCTGAAATTGAACGAACTATCTCCAAGAGGTGTCAAGTACTTATGGGAGAACACAACAAGAACTCCCCCATGGATAATATGGAATGGGGAGAAATTTCTGTAGTCAAATGAGCTTGAAATAATTTTGTAGTTTGTGGTATTTAGAACCAACAACATGTCATTGATGATGAACCAAACCAATATCCACATTCCAAAATTATGGAGTAACTTCCATAGATTCATCAAATACCATCATCCTAATTTATAATGGGATATGGCCAGCAACAACTATAGCAGTATCTTCCACCAAAGTAGCTGTTGCATATTCTTAATAATCAAAAACCGTATTTTTCACAAGAGGGAAAATTAATTCCTCCACTTCTTCAAGAAAAAATTCATCCAATTCATACCCATATGGAGTATATATTTCTATTAATCCATATAGCGGATACAATTATCATCGGGCAGTCGGTGCAAGCTCAACACATTGATATTTTTCCAGAAATTATACAAATGATCCATAATATGGTTGATTTTGGAGGTTTACTAAGAGAGGACCCAAGGTCCCAAATCTCAATTTATTTAGAGATATGGGACACCTTCCATTACCCTGAATTGCCAAAGGATGCAATTTGGATCGTTTTACTCCCATTATCTTTAAGGGATAGAAAAAAATATTAGATAAAATAGATACCCAAACACTCTATCCTGACATGGAATGAATTGGATCACACCTTTCTGTCCAAATACATTCCTCACTCTATGATGTTTAAGTAAAGAAATAATATTCAAAACATTCAGAAACACAAGTTAGAGTCTTTGTATGAACCGTGAGATCACTTCAAGGAAATGTTAAAAAAAATGTCCTCATCATGGACTCCCTATATGAATTCAAGTTAAAGCATGCAATTGGGGTCATACAAGGAACAAAAAATATGTGGTGGATGCAGAAACTAGAGGAACCATGAGGAGAAAATTTCTTGAAGAACTATTTGTCCTTTTGGAGGAATAGTCAGCAAGCAACATCCATTTAAATACTGAGCTGGGAACTCAAAAGAGAGGTACACATAATATTCATGCAACTAAAATTCTATATTCTCAACAATATTTCGTGTCAAATTAAATTTAGGTATTGAATTTTATAAAAACCTCACAAGTACAAGTAGAACACCATCATGATTGTAGTGAATGTGGTGGAAACATAATTGTGGGTGAATGTCCAAGGTTATGTGTCGGACCTTCAAAAAATGATGTATGTTATTATTCTCAAAACTTAGGAACAAAAATTAACCCTAAATAATAGAACCCTATATGGAAAGATAATGAAAATATAGGTTGGGGACATCAACAATGAAATCCTCTGCCATGACCTCAAAATTCGTCTGGTTAGGGAAAATGACATTATCCAAATCCATATCCAAGACAACAATAAGGAAATAAATATAAATATGGGACGTATCCACAAAAAGGGTATGAAAACCCTCATTCGACACAACCTCATTGACAAATACAACAATTTTTTTTTCAACAATAAACTTAGTAGAAACAACCGTCAATGTTAGAGGATATGATGTCCAAATTCATCACCACTACTAAAACAAGATTCAAAAATAAAGAAGCATCTATTTGAAGTCATGAGAACCAAATTGGATAGTTTTCCAACAAATTCTCATAAAGGCAACCTAGTACAGTACTTGGAAACATAGTGAAAAACCCTCAAGATGATTCCAATTCAACCACCTTATCTAGTGTGAAGGATCTTCCTCAACAAGTGACCACAATGCAAGGATGAGGTTATGAAAAAAATCAAAATAATTTTTCAACCTATTGGGATATAGAAGAAAAAGCCACAGTTATTTCCACACCAATTGATACATAAAAATGGAATGGGACCGTGCATGATAAATAAAAGGTGGTGGTCAAGCCTTATGAACCATCTTTTCCATTTACTAAAATTATGAAGTAGAAGAAACTAGTCTAGAATATTCGTAGATTCATGGAGGTCTTAAGGAATTTCTACATCAACATACCCATTGTAGATGCATTAACCAAAATGTCCACATATTCAAGGTTTATGAATGATATAATTTCCATAAAAATAAAAATGGAGGATTTGGGTACCGTCCCTCCCAATAAATAATGCTCTGTGATGGTACAAAAATTGATTCCTCAACATCATCAAGATGTTGGGTGTTTATCTATTCCCTATACAATCAGATCTTATAAACTTCAAAAGGCCATTTTAATCTTGGGAAATAGTGTTTCTTTGAATAGTTTCTATTTGTTTTCAATAATCTAGGACTGAATGAATTGAAGAATACTCATGTATCACTACAAATAGATGATTTCTTGACCAAATACCCAAAAGGACTTATTGAAGAAGTGTTGGTGAAGGTTGGGAATTCATTTCTCTTGGAAAATTTCATTTTTCTTATCATGTATGAAGATGCAGAAGTTCCATTGATTTTTCGGGAGAACTTTGTTGTCCATGGGAAAAGTGTTTATTGATTTTAATCAAGTGGAGTTAATATTTCATGTGGGAGATAAATGAGTATCTTATGACCTCCTCAAATATTTTATACAAGCCTCTTTTGTGGAATGTGATGAATATTGTGCTTTTACAATTTTTGAAGATTATAATGATGGTTTGGTAATTGACATGGGTAGATTTTCTTCTTTCAATGAACTAGATTAAGTTTTCATCCAGCCCAAACATGACCATGAAGAGATGGAATATATTTTAGGCCAAGGAAGTCATTATTGGAAGTGACCAGTAGACCCAGATAGATTGGAAAGGGAAGAATTTTAACCCCTTAGTAATTCTATTGATAAGTATCAACAACTTGATATGAATACTATTCCATCATATCTAGTGTATGGGTATTTGGGTGACAACGAAACACTACCTATCATTCTCGATGCATCCCACACACAATGGAAAGATTACACACTTTTAATGGTTCTGAAAAGAAGGAAGAAAGCTATATCTTGGATAATTGTCAACCTTAATAAAATAATCCCAACCATTTTACCCATATGAAAATTTTAGAAGAGAGTGAAAAACCATGTAGACAACAGAAATAACAGTTAAATACTCTGAGGAAAGAGGTATTGAAAAAGGAAATAATCAAGTTATTACATGTTGGAATGTTATAATCAATTTCAGATAGTCAATGGGTTAGAAAAGTGCATGTGGTGCCCAAAAAGGGGGGAATCACTATGATATAAAATGAAATGATTGATATCTTCTTGACTTAGACTATTACGAGCTGGAGAGTAATCATCAACTAACGATATTTGAATGATGATACAACAAATTACAACTTACCAATACCATTTATGTATCAGATGCTGGAATTCTCAGGGATACATGAATTTTAATACTTCAAATATGGTTGTTATGGTCATAACCAAATTTTTATTCCCCTTGAATGTCAGTAAAAGAACATCTTCACATGTACATAAAATCATTTTCCTACCTTCGTATGTCATTTTGTATATGTAACGCTTGAGTCACCTTCCAACAGTTTATGTTATCTTTCTTCCATGTCATGGTGGAGAAGATTATGAAATTTTTCATGGATGCAATCTCAATCTATTGAAATTCATTTGAGACATACATAAAACACATGGAAATGATAATAAAATAGTGATAGCAGACAAATCTAGTTTTGAATTGGGAGAAATACCATTATTTGGTGAACAATGGTATTGTCACAGGGCACCTGATATATAAGAAGGGAATTTAAGTAGATCCCTCAAAGATATTTTTGATAGAAAATATCCCAATTTCAACTTCAATCTATGAAATATGAATCATTATTTGGAATTCAGGATTCTACTGGCGATTCGTGCAAGATTTTCGATGATTTCTCAACCATTACCTAATATAATTTTGAAAGATACTATCTTTGTATTCAATGAATCATGTGTTAGGGAAATTCAAAATTTTAAATATATATTAGTGAATGATCCAATCCTGATTGACCCAAATTAGGATGAGATATTTTAACTTATGTTTGATGCTATCCGGTACGTAGTGGGATCATCTCTTGGGTAGAGGCTTGATCAAATTTTCTAGCATAAATATTATGCCAACAGTGACATGAATGAATCCCGAATCAATTATAACACCATATAAAAAGAATTTTTGGTGGTTATGTTTTCATTTGACATATTTTTATCTTACATGGTGTTATCAAAAGTTGTTTTGCATACAAATAACATAGCAATCAAGTACATATTAAACATAGAATATGTAAATTCACATTTGATTTGTTGGGTGGTTATTCTTTAAGAGTTTGATTTGGATATTCATGATAAGAATGGTAGTTAAATTTTTTTTGTCGATCATCTCTCCCACATGGAGATTCTTAATTTGTAAAGATAAGAAGATTGGGAGATGAAATTAGACTGTATAGATGTACATTTAATTTCAGTAGCTATTACACCCCAACCATGGTTCAAATATTTCACCAATTATATCTCTATGAGAGTGATTTATCTGAATGTCTATTATTAAAAATAAAGAAAAATAAATCAATGAAAAAGAAGTACTTTTCAGAAGATCCACTACACTTCTGGTCATATTGAGATGGAATAATTCGTTAATTCATACCTGAGGATGAAATAAATGGCATCTTTTAATTTCTTCAATCATCTCCAATTGGAGGGAATCACGATATGGACTACATAACAGCCAAGATCTTACAATTTGGATTTTTTTGGACAACAATGCAATATGATTTACCAAACATCATGGAATAATGTGATAATTTACAATGGATAGGAAATATGGGGCAGAAAGCTAAATTCCCCAACACCCCATTCTAAAGTAATAAAACATGCATGGAATGGTCATAACCCTTGAAAACGACCTTTGATTATTGTAAAATCATGGAAAAATTTCTGATGAATTGTTTTCCATAGAAGCACATGACATAATACATTATGTAGTCCAGTTAATTCAACTAAAATTCACTAATTACATTACCAAATATTTTTTTGGTTTAGTGTTTTAGAATGTTAGGACATAACTCATACATATCGACCCACAATCATAAAAAGTGGGTACCACTAAAATTGTATTCATTTCTTCAAAAACATAAAACATATAAAAAAATAACATGATTTCTTTGAAATATCTTTATAAAATTTAACTTGACTTCCTTATATCTCTTACACATCCTTATAACCTGTATAAAACAAATAAAAAACATGGTATGTGCATAAAAATATTAGTAAGTAATGTAAAAAGAAGGATAGAAACCATTAGTCCATGATTACTTATAAACATATGAAATCTTATTCACAAAGTCATACTCCTCGCCCATTTACACTTACATTGTGAAATCTAGGAATCCCATAAAACATAGATAAAATAAATAAAATCATAAAGGTATAATGGTTCATTACTTACTTAACATTGTAACCCTTATATCAACCTTATGATATTAAACACTCATGGATAACTTAAAATGTAATCCTCACAGCTACCTTATGGTGTAACCATCATAGTAACACATAGAGTAACCAGACAGCTGACCTCCAGCATAAACATGCCCAAAGAATTAGATGGAGATGAAGGATTCACCCTTAGTCATAATTAATTCCAAATAAACCATAACATGGACATAAAAAATTAATAATTTCATAAAAACATTGCTCTTGAATTTTGTAATATAGAATTTCAAAAGAGGATTTTTGGGGAATATTCAATTATAAATAACATATAATTTGATGCGCTAAATATTTGAAAAAAGGGAATAAGGGAATACACCAGAAATACACATAATAAAACACAATACAAGAAAAATTAATTTCCCTAAATATTCTTATTACCACATAATTAATGAATTTGAATGTTAAGACAAATAATTGATATTGGGTTAACAAATCCCTTAACTCTGGATCATATTACATAAAAAATGTTTAAAAAATATTTATAATGGTTATTAAAGTGTTATTCACATATTAAATAAACATATTAATGTTTATAAAACCATATATTATCATCTTATAACATAAATTTTCCCATTAATTATTAATATTTTATTCCTTTCATTGATTCAAGTGCGTTCTTTATATGATTTCAATTGTTGATTTATAATCGATTTCCATATAAAATGGAAGTTAAATTTTAGAAGAGGAATGAAATTGGATTAATATGTTTCCATAATATTAATTGATTCCATAAATCTTTTAGGTTATAAGGTATGAGGATGAATCATTTGATAAATCATTTGTGATATGAGTTTAGATCATTTTAGCTGTTCTTTGATAATCATGAATTAGTTTCATTACATTAAAAAATATAATGTATGTCAAATCCATATCATAAAAGAGGATATATCATAAAATTTAAAAAAAATCAACCATTAAAATAGTGTTATAAATTGTTTGTATTGAATTAAAGGGAATTTAAAACACATCTTCCATGATTTTGGTAAATCAGCATGTCACATTTGGTGATTTTATTTTTAGACTAAGGGAATGATGAGGAATAGAATGAGGATGATTTTATTCCATAAACATGACAACACACAGAATATATTATATAATGGATCTATCATATCTCTTAAATAAGGGAAGGGTATGGTAGTCTAAGAAAAGAAAATGAATTGAAATAGAAACACAAAAAATTGAAAGTTGATTCTTACCTCTTGATCTCTTCTACTTGAGATCCCACTTAAGGCCATTGGTCTTGGACTTTTGGTGATACCAGTATGTTTGTAAGTAGGTAAGATCTATGAGAATATAATTTGGGTTAGTTTAGCCAATTCTTAAAGCTTGAGAGATGCGATAGGAAGAGAGGGTGATAGTAGTATTTATATTGAAGGTGGGAGGGTTTATCCAATATTTTAATCATTGGTTTAATATTTTTTCTAAACACTATGAATAGTCATGATATATGTGACCATACATAGTTAATAGAGCATCTGAATTTGATAAAATGGTTTCTACATCATCCATGATGCTAGAAATAGTGTATTAAACTCAGAATGAATATATATGGTAAAGAACGGTATTTTACTATACATCAAAAATCCATGAATTTCTGAAAAATCCCAAAAAATAACCCTAACCATTTTTTGATGTGCATAATTCAAAAAAGAACACCATTTTCTTAATATAATTTTCTATATTTAATTAATTTAATTTTTTAATTAAATCATAATTTATTCATAAATAATAATTTTAAAACTATATCTCATTTTATATCACCATTAAAATTAAATCAATATATCATTATCTTATAACCTATAGAAAAACTAATAATTATATTATTACCTATTAATAAGGGTTATATTACTATTCATCAGGGTATGTTACTATTCAAAAAATATCATGTTGGTTTTATCAAACTCTTAATGACTTAATGATCACAAAATGTAGATGTCTGTTTTTTAGAAATTCAAATCTTTGAAGCAGTAAAATGGAGTACCACAACTAGTTTATAATTATCTCCTAAAAAAAGTGTTGTTTATGTATTTCAGTATATTTTTAAATCCTTGGGGAGTTAAATTCTCCCCACCTTCTAGAAATTACATCCTCACAATTTTTTTATTTACTTATTCAATAAGTGGGGGTGTAGTTGGGGTTTGGCTTAGTGGTAAGCACCCCATAATTCTACATGGAAAATGGGGGTTCAAAACCCATTGGGCGCAGGAACTGTAGCAACACTATAGTGCTAATGTAGCAGCCGAGATACTCTAGCAATGAAAACACTGTATCAGTGGTAAGGGGTATTGTAGAGGTGGTAGGGGCACTATAGTGGTGGCAGGTACTATTGCAGTGCGGGTACTGTAGCAATACTATTCACAGAATGGGACTTGGGCCAAAAAATTGGGCCTACGGGCTATGTTATGGGATAAATGCCCACTGGGCCTTCAGGATATGTAATGGGTCTCTCTTTCCCCAGTTAAAGAGGTCTTTGCTTTGTTTCAATAAATAAATGAGGCTTTAGCCCCAATATTTTTTAAGAAAAGTGAGGGTACCTTTCCCTCATAGTATTTTCAGATTCACATGTTGCTTCTTCAATAATGTGGTTTCTCAAAAAAACCATTACATGGTGGATTACCTTATTTCTCAATACATGTTCTATTTGATCATGAATCTGAATAGGGTTCTCTTCATAATAATGGTTCTCTTCTAGCGGAACTACTTATGGTCTCAAAACAAGAGAAAAATATAATTTCTAAACATTGAAACATGAAAAAATTGTACCTGTGATAAACTCAGAGGCAATTCTAATTGGTAGGACACTAGTCCAACCTTTTTCAAGATTTCATAATGTCCAATGAACCATGGTCTTTGCAATACTTTCTTATAAAAATTCATAACACTTTTCCATGCTGAGATTTTTGGGAAAAAATCACTCAAGGTATCATTGAAGAATTTTTGAGGTGACTTTGTTTGTTGACAAAGTGGACATCTGAGTGGTGATTGTTGACAAAGAAACACAATGACATTCGAATTTGTTGAAAAAGAGGATTTCATGATGGTATGTCCAGTTCAAGATCTGAGGTCAACGATCTATGTCTGATTCAAAAACGTCGACAAGAGGAATGGATGATCTCGAGGCGGTACAAAAGAACAGATACAAGGTTGCGCCGTTTTACAGTGTTTGCCAAATTTTTGGGCCTGAAAATCATCAAATGATGAAATGTGGTTTTTGGAAAAGGGACTTGCGTGCCGTGTACATGAAGGCTTGAAAACTTGCGCGCCATATGTTTTTCAAGATCAGATCATCAAAATATGGAAAAGGGATAAATGTCGTGCAAGTATTGGTGGTGTCGCGCAAGTGACTTGCGCGCCGTGAAAGAGACTTGTGCACCAATGCCTTGGAAGCTTGAGAACTTGTGTGCCTGTGGTTTTTCAATATCATAAGATCAAAATATGGAAAAGGAAAGAGGTTCAGTCAAGTTTGAAATTAGGTCGCGCAAGTGACTTGCAGGAGAATAGATTTGCGCGCCGAGACTTGCGTGCCGAGGTGAGAGTTGCGCGCCGTCGCGCAGGGGTGACCAAATTCATATAAATACTGGACCACCCCTCTTCATTCTTCACTGGAATTCAACACTTTGAGAAATCATAGATCCCATCGTGCAGGAGTGGTGGTCGCGCAAGTGGTGTGTGATCGCACAGGTGGAGTTGCACGCCAGTGTGAGGAGTTGCGCGCTAGTGTGAGAAGTTGCGTGCCGGTTGGCAGTTGCGCACCAGTATGGGTTTGGGAATAAAAGGAAGAGAGTTTCTCAAGTTTGGAGTTGGGGAAGCTTGTGTCTTGAAAGTGTCTCAGGTGGACTTGCGCGCCCGTTGTGACTAGTGCGACGATACTTGCGCACCGAGTTAGACTTGCGCACCAAGTAAGGTTTAGTTCCGGCAGTGATTTTTGGGCTGCGTGGAAGCTAGATGTTTGCTCGATACCTTCGGTGAAATGAGAGATTAATCTAAATGTGAAAGTTGAACTTCAATAGTTCATATACATACAGAAGAAGATGCATTCTTTCATGAAAATGTAGATTCCTACAGGTCTATAAACTCTGAGTGGATCCTTTCTAGAGCAGTGAGAAAAGGAAGAGGAAGAAGGTGATCCTCTCCTTCGGCAGTGAGCCAGAGTGATAGAAACAGGGAGTAACCCTTGGGAAAGCAGTGATCTGACCCTAAACCTTGTAAAGGTAGTGATCCTGGGACATAGTGACTATGCCCAAACATTGTAATTTACATCTAGTGAAGAATAATGGAATTTGGTATGACCGGAAACTTTTTGGCATATGCTCCTTGGACATAGATCTTAGCGGTGAACCAAGTAAAAATTGATGTGTCCTATGCATGCTTTACCTTCTGTTTATACTGTGCAACCAAAAAGTGAGATAAGAGTGTTTTTTTTAACAACAAAACAAGATCAGAATGAAATTTAATTTTGAATTCGTCATACCCTGATTCACCGCCCTCTCAGGGTACTCAGCCTAGTGGACCTAACAGAGATTCTATGAAAATCATGACCACCTAACTCGAATGAAAAGTTTTTCCTCTTGTTATATGTATAGCTTTTCATCCTACTATGAGCTGCTATCTTGTATTGCTAGATCATATTCACTTTATCATCCACTTCCTCTACAAATTCCTATCCAATAAACTTCCTTTCCCTATCATCATCCCAAAAGCTGGTGTTTGACACTGATCCCATACAATTCCTCAAATGGTTATATCTGTATACTATAACGGAAACTGTTATTATAAGAAAACTCAACTAAAGAACGATGTTGATACCAACTTACCTGGAAGTCCATTGAATTGGATAAAAACATATCCATTAAGTTCTTAATTGTTCTCTTGGTCTGTCTATCAGATTGAGGATGAAAAGAAGTGCTGAAATTTATTTATGTGCCCAACATCTTCTAAAGGCCACTCCAAAAGTTTGAAGTGAACCAGGGATCATGATCAGATACAATGGAATGAGGAACACCATATAACCTAAAAATCTCTTTGATGTATTGACGAGAAATATGTTCCAATGATATAGTATATTGAATTGGATGAATATATATAGACTTAGTTGGCCGATCAATAATAACCCAAATCACATTGTTACCTCGATAAGTCTTTGGTAATCCCACCATGAAGTCCGTGGATATATTCTCCCATTTAAACTCTAGCACTGGAAAATGTTGAAGCATCCCCTTTGGTAGATTCCACTATTCCTTAACCTATGGACATGTCAAACATTTCAGGATATAATCTTCAAAATATCTTTTAATTCCATCCCACCAATAATACTCCCCACGGTCTCTATATATATTAATACTACCAGGACGAACTGAAAATGGAGAGCTATGAGTTTCACACAATAATTATTTCTTCATTTGGGAATAAAAAGGAAAACAAAATCTTTTTCAAAATTTCAAAACAAAATATTTTTCAAGGTTAAACTATGTGAACATACCAATTTTATGAAATTCTACTTTTTTTCTATAACTCTCCATCTTCCATCTACACATACTTAATTCTATCTGACATGGATGGCTACAATAAAACCTAAGAATAACATTCTAATTTCTTGCACCAACAACTCCCAAGTCCAAACTCATCAAATAATTAATCACAGGGTCATTTTCTAATAATAACATGGTTAATGATGCATTATTTTTTCAACTCAAGGAATCCTCCACTTTGTTTTCTTTTCCCAAATTTAAATTGATTGTGAAATCATAACCCTTTATCAATTCAAGTCATCTTCTCTGCCTCATGTTTAATTTTTTCTGTGTGAATATATAGTTCAGACATTTAATGTCATTATATATTTCACTTTTTTCTTCATATAAATGATGCCACTATATTTTCATGGAAAAAACTACAACTACTAATTCCAAATCATATGTGTCATAATTTAACTGTTGATGTATTATTTCTCTTAAATCATAGGTAATTAATTGATCCTTATGCATCAAAACAAAACCAATAACCTTCAATTAATTATCATTGTAGATGAAAAACTCACAATTTTTGGAAGATAGGGCCCAATCTAGAGCGTTCACCAATCTCTTCTTTAGTTCCTAAAAACAATCATCAAATTCTTAGGTCTAAATAATTTTATTCTGTTTTTGTGTTAACTTAGTTAGTGGGATATAATACTATGAAAATTGTTAACAAACTATTAGTAATAACCACATAGTCCATGAAAAACAAGAATCTCTGTAACATTTGTAGGTCGTGGTCATTTATCAATGACTTTTCGAAACAAACCATATATGTTTTTCATTCTCCTACTTACTTTTAGAATATACAAGAATGTCATTGATAAACACAACCAAAAACCTTACAAAAAAACATAACATATTCTATTCATTAGATGCTTGAATAAAGAAGGTGCATTATTTAACCCAGGCGACATAAAAAAATTCATAATTCCCATATATAATATAGAACATAGTATTTCAGATGTCTTCTTCCTTTACATTCAACTGATGGTACCCTAACCTTTGGTAAACATTTTAAAAATAATCTGTCCCTGGATCTAATCAACCAAATCACTGATTTGTGAAAAATGATACATGTTTTTAACTATTATGTTAATCAAGGATCTATAATCAATGAAACGTATCATTGAACAATTAATATTTTTCTCTAACAAGAATGGAGCTCCCTGTAGTGAATTACTGGGTCAGATTAAACCATTATCTAATAATTCATATGGATTATTTTTTAAACAGTAAAAGATCCATTTGATCCATTTGATAATGGGGTTGTGATATTGTCTTAGCATCAGTAACTAAGTAAATAGTAAATTCAACTTCTTGATCATGTATAAAACATGGTAACTCATCAGAAAAAACATCAAGATATTCATTTACCACTAGAAATTCATTATTATGAACAATTCCATTGATTTCAAAAAAATGAGCATGATAACATTGATTTCCATATTTCAACAGTTTCTCAGATTCCTAATATGTTATCAATTTTATGGGTTCCTTCCATTATACAAACTGAAACTATTTCTGAAATACAACTTCTTTACCTCTATAATAAATTTTATCTAGATAAATATAAATACAATCCATAACAAGAATGAAATCAAACTCTAATAAAGGTAAAAAACGTTTTTAGGTAAATTCTTTCCACATACAGCAATATAAAGCTCCACATAATCCCTATCTTCTATAATATTTCCCCATGGATTTTTTCTAATATGTTATTGTCTCACATATTGAGGTGATATTTCCAATGTATTAAAAATATTCTCAGAAATAATAGAATGTGTAGACTACATATCATATAATACTATAGAACAATATGATTTAAGAAACATGGTACATGTTACAGTATCGTTGGATGGCCCTACGTCTCCTGATATAGTCTTAAAGGATATCACTAAACTTTTTTTCATATAGTCTGGCTTCTTTACATCATTCAGATATTTCATTGGGCAGGCATTTGAATAATGAACAATCTCACCACCCATAAAACACTTTACATCTTTCTTATCAAGATTATTATTTGGATCATTTTCATTAAAATATCAGGACATATGTCAATACTTACCACATAAAAATGAATATTGGTTTTGGTAAGGCATTCCCCAGGGTGCTTTTTACCACACTTTTCACAAATTGGAAACTGAATATTCATAACATTAGATTTGTTTCTTTGATTCATATCCATTTCTTACCATTTGGACCACTTATTCTGTTTATTTTCAAGGTATATATAGTTTTCATAAAAATCCATTTCTACCCACTCATCACATAGGACATGTTTTGAATACCTTTTGAAGTCACAGGAATCTAATTCCCTTTGTTTTGTTGTCATCAATCTTGAGTAAAAACAGTTGATTTTTTTTCAAGATCCATAATAAAATTTAGTGCATACCTCACCACTCAGGTGTAGATCGCTTCATAAAGTTCCACTGAATCTTCCTCCTTTTGTTTCAATTAAAAGAATTCCCTCCCTATCCTATGTCCAACCTCCTTTTAAAAATATTTTTTAAGGAAAATACATTTAAATTCATCCCACTATAAGGCATAAATATCCTCTCTATCCCTGATATTCTTGACCAATAACCACCCCGGATCAGATTCACCTTCAAAAGATAAATATAAAGACCAAAATATTGATTATATAAACATCCCAAAACATTGAATATATTTTCATGCGATTTAATATATCCTAAAATCGCTACAAGGTAAGAAGATCTACTAAAAGCAGGATGGTGTTGCCTCATAAAATATTCGACTATCGTCATGTTCCTTTTTGGTAGATCTTGTTGTTATCTAACCTAAATTCCAAAACAATTTATTTCTTGCATAAGCTGAGCCATTACTGTCACTAATGGCTTGGTTCAAATTCCCCCATTCCCGGTTACAAATTCAGAAATATTTCAGCCACTCAGTTCCTTCAAACTTTAGCTTCCCAGTTTATTCCATGAAAACCATTATGAACAAACATATCTTAAATTCATAAACATGGTAATATTTAAATTCTATATCGTATCTGTATAAAAATATTGTAAAAATAATTTCTGGTATTTTATTAACATCATTCTAACTCCCATTGTAATCTAAAATGTGCTCTGATACCAACTACAAGGACCCAACCCTAAACATTATATAATCTAGTAAATTCAACTAGAATACACTTATTTCATTCCAAAATATCTTTTATATTTAGAGTATTATAATGTTAGAATATAACTCATACATATCAACCCACAAGCATAAAAAGTGGATACCACTAAAACAATTTTCATTTCATAAAAAACATAAAAATTTTAAATACAAAACAATGACAAGATTTATTTGAAAAATCTTCATAACATTTAACTTGAAATCCTATTTCTCATAAAAATTCATATAAACTAGGGGAAGCCTTTAAAAAAAATTTATAAACTTAAAAATCTTAGTAAGTTATTTAAAAGGAAGGATGGAAACCATTAGTCCAGGATTACATAGAAATATCTGTAATCATATTCCTAAAGACATACTTCTCGCCCATTTACACTTACATTTTGAATCATGGGAATATCATAAAACCTAGAGAACATAAATAAAACCATAAAGGTATATTGGTTAATTAATTAAATAATATTTTAACCCACACTGATACCTTATGATTTTTACCCTCACTATTACCTTACAATGTAACCCTCATGGATACATTATGGACTAACACCCATAGGTTCACTTGGAGTAACCATACAACCATTCTCTAACTTACAGTTACCCAATGAATTAGTTGGAGATATAGGTCCCAAACTTCATCATAAACAATCCCCAAGAACCATAACATAATCATAAGACATGAATAATTACATAAAATCATTACTCTTGTAATTTGTAAAATAGAATTTTAAAAGGATATTTTTGAATAAAATTCACATACAAATATAATATAATTTGAAGTGAGGATTATTAAATAAAAAGGAACAAGTTATTACACTGTAAATACACATCATAAAACATAATACAATCAAATTTAATTTAACTTAATAATCATATTACAATTTAATTAATGAAGTAGATGGTTACGCCAAAGAATAGAAATTGGGGTAATAATTCCCTTACCTTGGGTTCATCTTACTTCAAAATTTTTGAAATCTATTATAAAATGTTTAAAAAGAATTTTTAATAAATTAAACAACCATTTTCATGTTTATAACACATTATATTATCATTTTATTATAGTGAATTAGGTTTATCCATGTCAAAACCTGGAATTTTCCTACGAATAATTCTAGAGCTAGGTGCAGAGATGACATTAAATTCCATGTCCCCATGTGAATAGATATAATTTTATAAAAATATTGATCTTTTAAATGATGAACATGACCTATGTGTTTTATCTCTCAAATGGTAGTTCAGATGAAAATCTTAAGGACATGTTTGCATCTAGAGCGTAATGTTTACCCTAGACATGGTATAAGTTTTGTTTGTGCAGGGCTAATATTGAAAATTATAGCAAGGGAGATTCCATAAATTAATTAATTTATTTATTTTGGACACCTAATTGAATAAAATATTAATGGAGTCTTGAAATTGAATTTTTGAGACTAGGTTTGAGTCCATAATTCTTGTGTTAACTCTAGGAGTGACATAATTTTTTTGTCAGCACCAGGTTCCATGTCGGTGGTTTGTTAACAACGAGTTAAATGAGAGGAATAATTTAATAAAAAATAAATGAATCCCCTCATATCTACCCCTTTTGTGAAGTAGGAGAATAAGCCTCAACCACCTCTTCTTCTTCATTACAAATAAACAAAATCAAGGAAACAAGGTGTCGTTGGACTCCGATCATAATGGTGATTACTCCTGGATCGAGAAGTGGTAGCAGTAGAGCAAAAATATAGCCACGATGCTTCAACGATCTACAATGAGGAAGGATATTTGTAATTATTAAATCCAAATCCATGTTTATTATTTATTTTTGTGCGACACTTCACCATAGTGATGAAGATCACATCCTGAGGTTCCTAAAAAAGTTTTCATATCATTGTTTCAACTACCAGGGTGTTTCGGGTTTTATAAGGAATCATAGTTATTGATTTCTGGTGTGGGACAGTGGTTTCCGGTGAGGCCTGGATAAGGCCAAGGCGGCACATCATTTTATAGCGGTGGTGGTGGTAGTATCGAGAAGCGAAATGGGGGTGGTCGCAGGGTGGAGTAGTGGAGGGCCAGTGGGCCGATCCACTCAATTTGGTCTGAGGGTGTTTAAACCCTCTTAACTTGAAACTAGGGTTCCGTTCTACTCGATGACTACAACGACCTGACCATTTATTTGAGTTGAACCTTTTGAGGCCACATTGAGGAATTTTTTTTGTAGGACCAAGATGTGGTGCTAACAAATCATAAACATATAATAATAATAATATATTTATTATTATTTGGTGAACATTGGATCGATTGTATCTCCTGCGTCTGATGTCCGTTTGACTCACCAACAGCAGAGTTGAGATATTGAAATAATTTTGTATGTTTTACGAATTTTTTTGTGTTAAAACCAAAATTGAGGGTAGGCCCCACAACGCCTAGTTTGGGGTGTTTATGGTGAAACATTACTTTTTCACTGGGTGTCTCTTTTGAACAAATGAATAGTGGATTAGTATGATTTTTCTGAGATGATCACAATGGTGTGACCTATTTGATGTGTTTTGGGATCAAGCCGTAGGACCCATGTGATCCGTTTAGGCTTGTTGTGGTGAATAGTTCCCTTTTCACTAGTCATCTATTTTTGGAATGTATATAGCTTTTCTTGAGTGTATTTTCACATGGAACATGATGGTAGCCTCTGTTATGGATTACGAGACCCAATGTGACTTAAATTGAGTAGGAATATATTGGATTGGTACTAGGATGATGTTGGGGACTGATGGTTCATGAAGAGAGATGATGGGACACGTACTCCCATGTGGCACCACGGCGTGGGTTTCCCTTACCTCTCAATTTTGGTGGAGACGGGAAATCCCACATTGTGGTTGCAGGTTCATTACCTTTGGGTGGTTTTCATTAAGGTTGTTACTCCCCTTCTAGACTAGGATGTGGGTTCCCTATGAAATTTGTATAGTAAGACAACTCCCCTATCATGAAAGGGTGTGGAAAATCCAATATCGTTGTATGGTTGATTCGGTACTCCCCTAATGTAATAGGGTGTGACTCCTCTAGCCTTAGTGGGGTTGTCCCATACTGTGGCTGTGGGATCACGTTGTTTTCATTGGTGCTCCCCAAACATAGGTGTGAGCTCACCTTCCTCAGTGTGGTCTCCCATTCCATAGGTGCATGCTCACGTTTATCACGGTGGAACTTCCTTATCATGGCTATGTGATCACATTATCTAGAGTGGTGCTCCCCTACTGTTGGTGTGGGATGATGTTTTCTGGATTGGTGCTACCCTACCATGTTAGGTGCAAGTTCATGTTTCATAGGGTGATAATCCCCTAATGTACTAGGGCATAGTTTCGTGTCTATGGAGTAGTTCTTATCTATTCATGATTTGTTGCGGGGAGTGGTCCCCTCCACTTGTTATGCATGATTACTTGTAAATAGTTAGTGATACATTGACAAAATGAGGTGAAGGTCCCTCCAGATTAGAGTGATAGAGGTTTCAATGGTTGGTTTACGAGCTAGTAATCCCGAAAATGTGGGGGTAGTGGAGGGGGTGGGAATCTTTATCATTCATTCAACCTTGCCCTGGGCATAGGTCAGTGTTGGTGGGATCTGTTCTACTGGGTGCTAAAGCTGGGCATAGTGCATTGTAATAGGTAGAGCCTCGAGTAGGAACCTATTACCAGTGATGAGGTTGGTATGTCATGATGTTGGGTGCCTGAGGCACATATATTTGGGTTTTTCAAGGGAATCTCAATGGTAAGTGTTATTAATTTACTTTCCAGGGGCGTTGAGATGACATGTCAAGTGTAGTCGAGGATGGTCTGAAGATGGATTTTATCTCTCATTTTGGTTCCCTATGGTCGGGTCGAGCAAATTGATGTTGCAGGGCGGCACAATGGAGGGTCGACGAAGGTGTCATGATTGTTTTTGGCAGTGGCAGTGATAGTTTTAGGTGTCAGCATAGTGGTGGCTGTAGGGAGGCGCAACGGAGGGTTGGAGGGATTATCCATCTAGTTTTGTATAGTGGTGTTTAAACACTCGTAACATGTAAACTAGGAGTCTATTTTTCATGCCACTAATAGAGACATAACCCTTGCATCGAGGAGGAACTTTTGAGGCCTCTTAAAGGACCTTTATTTGCTCTTAGAACTTAATGGAACAAAATGTTCATTTATAACAATATGAATATATTTATTATTATTTCGAGAACCTTGGATCATCCTTATCTCCTTCTCCTAATGTTAGTTTGACATGTCGTCAGCAGAGTTGAGTCCCTGTAAATAATTCAGACATTTTAGGCCCAATTTCGAGTGCTCAAAACCAAAATTTAAGGGTGGGCCTTACAATTCATGGTTTGTGGTGCTTATGGTGAAATGTTACTTTTTCACCGGGTGTCTATTTTGGATGAAAAAATAGTAGATTCCATGTTTTTTTTGAGAGGATCACAATGATGCGGCCCTTTTGATATGTTTTGGGATTAAGGTGTGAGACCCACCCAATCCGTTATGTCCTTTTCTAGTGGATAGTTCCATTTTCATCAGTTATCCATTTTGGGCAAGAAAATACCCTATCTTGAGTGTTTTTCTGCGTGGAACATGATGGTTTCCACTTTTATGTCTTATGGGACATAAGTGGGAATGAATCAAGTAGGATTCTTATAGAGTGGTGCTTAGATGATGATGGGGATCTGCGGGTCGTGAAGAGTGAAGTTGGGTCAGGTAATCCCCTATGGAACCAGGGCATGGGTTTCCCTTACTTCCATGCATAGGTAGAGACGTGACACGCTACATCGTGGGTGAGAGTTCATTACCTTTGGGTGGTTTTCTCTCTATTTGTTATTCCGTTGATGGAATAGAGTGATAGTTACCTATAATTTTCATATTTTTTGATTTCTCCCCTACCCTGATAGGGCACAAGCTCTCAAATCACATTGTATGGATTATCCAGTACTCCCTTGATGTACCATGGTGCAGGTCCTCTTGCCTCAGTGTGGTGCCCCCTACTATGGGTTTGGGATCACGTTACATGTAGTCTTTATTTCCAAATGGGGGTGTGGGATCACATTATTTTGTGTGGAGCTCCCCTAAAATGGGTGTGGGCTCACATATCTCATTGTGGTGCTCCCCTATCATGTGTGAGGGATCACATTATCTTGAGTGGGTCACTCCTACTATGGGTGCAGGATCACATTTTATAGTGTGGTGCTCCGCTGAAATGTTAGTGTGAGGGATCATGTTTCACATGGTGGTACTCCCTTGATATACAGAAGTGTGGGTATACATCTATAGTGTAGTGCTCCCTCGTTCATGAGTTATAGTTCGGAAAGGGAACCTATACTTGGTACACTTGGCTGTAGGATAGGAGTTAGTCATACATCAACTTACTAAGGTGGATGAACTTCTAGATAAAAGCGACAAAGGTTTCTTGAGTTGGATTCAGAGCTAGTAATCCCTCAATTTTGGGGTAGTGGAAAGGTGTGGGACTCTCCGTAGTTCTTTCAACCTTGTGTTGGTAATAGTTCATTATTGGTGTGATCTATTATGTTGAATTCTAGAGATTGCCTTTGTGTGTTGTTACTAATAGATCATCGAGTAGTAACCTATTACTGGTGAGGATGTCAGAAGCTCAATAGGCTTGGTGCTTGAGATGAGTATATTTGGGTATGTTTTTGGATTCCTCGTGGCATGTTTTGTTTCTTTGACATTCCATGGATTTTGTGTTGAATGGTTGGTTGTAGCCGAGGATGGTCTCAACATGATGTTTCTCCCTTGTTTGGGTTCCCTCTAGTTGGTTTGAGAAAACTGATACCTATTAGTTTCAACATTTTTGGTTTGGTGGTTTTTCGGGCACCTAAAATGTATTATCATACTCACTTCTACTCATTATTTTCCAGAATATGTATTGTTTCATGTGCAGATTATAGCTCCTTTGAAGGAGTCCTAGTTAGACCAAGATATGTCAAATCATATTAGCTATATTTACCAGGGTTTTCATCAGAGATTGACTAAAGAGATTATCAGTGGGTCTTTGAATATGGTCCCATCCTTCAAAGAATGATGGATGCTTTTTCATTTTAATTTTGATGGGTCCTAGGTTTTCCTTTTTGTACTTATGTTGTACTATGGTTTGGGAAAGATATATGCATGCATTTAATTTTTCAGTTTATATATATATAAATCTCTACATTGTTGCATGGTGGTGTATGTGGGTGTTTGCGTAGAGGCGATATGATAAGGTCTCCCATGTGTGCAATAGCCTACTAGGCGCTAGTTGAGAGACCCTGGCCTATTTTTGGCATGCTTGGGGAGTTTAGGATTGGGCCTCTTTGTGTCAGATCGTGTTTTTGATAACATCTTTTCATTAATTATTTATTAATATTTTGTTATATTCTTTGTTTTCGGTGTGTTCTTTACATTATTTCCATGGTCGGTTTGTAAAGTATTTCCTTTTAGAATGGAAGAGAAATTAAATAAGTGGAATAAAATGGTATTATTATATTTCCAATATAATTAGTGATTTCATAAATCATTTTGGTTATATTTTATAAAGTTGGATCATTATATAAATCATTAGTGGTATCCATTTGGATCATTTTTGAGTTTCTTTGATAATCATAAACTAGAATCATTATATAACATAATATTATGTATATATGTTACCACCAAAACATAAAAGAGGATATTTCATAAACTTTTTAAATTGTCCCAACCATTAAAATTATTTTATAACTACTTTTGATATATGTAGAGGAAATTGAAAACACAACGTCCACAATTTTGGAAAATTGGCACTTCATGAATAGTGATTTTTTTTGAAAAAAATGAAGAGGATGGGAAGAACAATGATGATTTTTTCTATAAAAATGATAATTTCCAAAATATAAAATATTATGGATCTTTCATGCCTCTACAATAAAGACAAGGTAAGAGAGTATAAGAAAATAAAAGGAATTGACAAGGAAACACAAGAAAATAAAAGAGGATTCTTTACTCTTGATCTCTTCTCCTTGAGATCCTCCTTAAGGCCATTGGTTTTGGCCATTTGGTGAGACCAAAAGGTCATGGATGTGGGGAAGAGAATTGGGATGGATGTGTGGCTAAATTTACACAATTCTCAAAGCATGAGAGGTGTGGGAGGAAGATGGGGTGAGGGTGGTATTTATAGTGGGTGAGAAGAGGTGTTTTCCATTATATTAATAATTATTTTAATATTTTTTCTCAAGACTATTAACAGTCTTGACTAATTTGACCAAAAATAGTAAATATGGGAAGTGATTTTTAACCAAGGGGTTTTACATCATCCATGATACAATGAATAGTATATTTAACTGATAATGTATATATATGGTAAATTACCATATTTTATTATCTATCAAAAATTGATGAATTTTAGAAAAATACCAAAAATTAACATTAACCATTTTTCAACTTGTATAATTCAGAAATGAAATATATTTTTGGAAAATAATATTCTAAATATGATTAATTTAATTTTTAAAGAAAATATAAATTTATTTGAAGAATTAAAATTTTATAACTATAACTCATTTTATATGACATTGAAATATTAATCAAGATATCATAATCTTATAACCTAAAGGAAAATACTATAATTTTGTATTCACAAGGGTCATATTAATATTCATATTACTATTCATAAGGGTATACTACTATTGACCAAAAAATTCATGTTGGTTCTATCAGACTACAAATAACTTATTGATCGCAAACATCAATGTTCATTTCTTGAAATTTAAATAATAGAAGTGAAAAAATTATGTTTAACGACTAGTTTAAAACTATATCCTTAAAAAAAGTTTTGATACATGCATTTCAATTTATTTTTAAACCCTTGGGGTGTTACATTCTATTTGTATGTGTAGACAACATTTCAATAAGATGTACGATGTGGTTAGAAATACATGGTAAACCCTTCTTAAAGATACAAATGCATTTAGAAAAATGTTATGGGTTAAAAAACTAGTAAAAAATTCCAAATTTCCCTAAAATCAGGTGACAATTATCATATATTTAATAATGGAATGTAGAGATTGACAGAACGTCATTTTGAATGAAAATTTTCCCAGGATGACCATAACTGGGTTTTTAGTTTTTTGAAATAATAAAATGGGCGAGGAATTGTCAACTATATATAGGAAAACCTAATATTGATGTCAAATCATGGGAAACCCACTTCTGAGTTGTTTTTGACATATTCTCATAGACAACACATCAATATAACATGATGTATGGTCATAATTATTCGTTAAACAATTCATAAACGGTGCAATAACCTTTAAAAACATGTTTTGGGGGTCAAAACTATGAAAATCAATTTGGATATCCCTAAAATACATGGACAATGACCATTGAATGAATTTTGAAATATAGGAACCGACAACACATCATTCAAAATTACAGTTTTTATAGGATGTCTGAAAATAAGTTTTTAGGGTTATAAAATGAAAAAATATGCGTGGAACAGAAATAATCATTGAAAATGACCTTATATTGATGTAGAATCATGAAAAAAATCGACTATTGAGTTATTTTAGATGTTTTTGTGGAGAAAAACCATCAGTCCTATGTGTAGTATCACTGAAATTAATTGGTAAACACTTCTTAAAGGTACAAAATCATAAAAAGACTAGTATCAGTGGTCAAAACTAGAAAAATGACATCTGATTTCCCTGAGATCAGAGGAAATTGTCCATAGATTGAATTGAAAGATACAGTAACAGATTGAATTTTGTTTAGAATTATGGTTTTCCTAGGGTGGTCATAAACATGTTTTTATTATATTAAAAGTCTAAAACATGTGTGGAATGGTCCAAAACATATAAAACGACCTCTTATTGATGTGAAATCCTGGTATAACCACTAATGGGTTGTTTTATTGTGTACACATAGAAAAAAAATCTAACTTTAATGTGGTGGGTCATAATTACTCGATAAACACTTCTTAAATGTAAAAGTGCCATAAAAAAGTGTTGGGGGTCAAAACTATGAAAACAGTGACATATTTATATGAAGTCATTAAAAGGTGACTATAGATTTAATTGAGAAATATAGGAACTGATGACACTTGTTTCTAAATTATAGTTTACTAGAGATGTCTATAAATACATTTTTAGTATTTTAATACACTAAAACGTAAGTGGAATGATCAAAACCATAGAAAAATGCCTCATATTTGCATGTAATATTTGGACAACCATTACTGAGATATTTTGGAAATATAGGACTTGTTGTGATATCAATGACTTTTAAATTTTTTTATTTTGTAAATTTCAAGCCCACCAGATGTCCCATTAAATATAAAATTATTTTTTTCGTTATCCCATTTCAGTTTAAAGTGTTGAATATTATCATAGATAGAGATGGTTATGTTTTAATTTTTTTTAAATATATATTATTTTCAATATGATAAAACATATTCTGTTTGGTTACTAAAATAACAAATATAATGTGTAGTATACTTAATATACTCTATGTATTATCCCTCAAATTTCTTTTCATAAATGTTCCGGTCTACATTGTAGGAGCCCAATTCCGACACTAGGAAGAAGTTTTCCCATTTTGATCCATGAAAATACTCAGAATACATTTGGAAAGGTTCTTAGTTTCCATGTTGTGTTGTTTTTTATCAGTAATTCTATGGTAATTCTGATTAATTATGTTTAGTTTGTAGTTTTTTTCTTATTGTTACAATTGATGTGATATTGTAGTTAGTTTCCGTTGATGAGACGTTGTGGAGGTTGATAGATGCAATGGAGGTCTTTATGTTGATATATATTGTGCATGAGTTTTTATTGTAAATATTTAATATTTACATATTGATGACTGAGGTATTGGTTGATAGAGATTGAGGTTATGATGGCTATGGATGTTTTTATATATGACTGTGGATATAAGATGTATGTATGTGGTGGTTATCTTATATTCATGTTTTAGTTAATTTCTTGTATGTTTTTTTATATTTACATTTCTTTTTAAATATTATTAAAAAATATAATTTAGTAATATTTTTTTAGTAACCACTGTAAAATACATTAAATCAATTACGTTTAGCGGATGTTAAAATTAATATCCATTAAAAAATTGGCTGATAATATGTACAATAAAGGGTAGTTTCATTTTATCTATATTTCCCCATAAATTTTTTTAAAATAACCACCACTAAATAAATAATTAACTATAGAAAAATTCTTCAAATATGACACATAACAAAACTACCTCGAAATGACCAGGGACTGTGTAATACACTATGGTTTTAATAATCACTGCTATACCATTAGGTACCGGTTTAAACTGCCACTTTTCCAAAAAACAACCTCCTCTAATGAATTTTTTTTATTGAAATCTTGGTAAAATAATTTCAGAAGGTTAAATTTAGTAATGCCAGAAAACCTGATAAAGGTACCCTTTATCGGCAATCTTTTATTGCATTAATAAAGACACCTTTATGTGTGATTTTATTATTGATAAAGGGAAGATATGAATTATGAAAAAAAATTTGTTTATTTCTTTCAAATTGAAATTAAATTTTCCACACTTTATTTTTATAATTTAAATTTAATTGATTACAATAATTTATAAATAATTTTTTTATTTTTAAATTATTTTCTTATTGTTTATGGGCTACTTATTTAATTGGAATTTGGCCTCCATGTCTGGGACTTATCAATGTTGTGTGGGTCGTGGTCTTCAACTGGCCTTGTTTCTTGGCCCCCTAATGACATAGTGATATATGTTTCATTTATGTCCTGGTCATCGATCTATCTCAATACCCTTTGCATCCTATTCATCCAGCATTGCACTTCAAATATGCCTGTCGCTGTGATTTCTTTTTTTGGTCTGATTCATGGATCATTTTGGTTAGATGTTCCATTTCAAGGGGAAGGCTAGTCTTAGTTGTTTGGCTGCCCCTACATTGTGTCACATAGGGTATCCAATCATTCTCCTTCAAACTAGTTTTTCAGTCTGTTCTAATAGAAAAACCTAGCCTCTTATCCCCGTCTTCTTCACCGGAGGTTCTGTTGTTGTATTTCATCCACATTTGACATCACCTAATGTCCATTTTGTGGTTGGAAAGACGTCTTTTATTTGTGGAAGATTTGTGGTCCATTTTCAGTGGCAACTCCACAATCATGGAGTAAAGGAGCAATCAGATCTAGTCATGGCTGGAATCCAACTTGGAGAGACCAAGACATTTGGGCCACTATGCATCTTACATTGTAAGGTTGTTAATCTTTTTTATATTCCCATTTTATAGTAGCAGTTCTGTTTTCTAATAGTGTTGTTTTCTTCTCCAATTTATGCTATAATCCTTTTTCTGTTTTGATCTTAATGAAATTTGTGTGTGGGTTGGGTTCTTTCCATGAAAGTAGGTCCCGAAGAGATCAAAGAATGCAAATACTCATGTTCTTTCACATTGGTGCTTTATTTTTTTTATGAATATTGATTGTTTGGTTCTGTAAATTTTGAATTCTACTTCAAATATCCTAGTTTGGTTCAATTAGGTTTTGTGTGTTCTTCTATTATTAAATTCACTCATACCCTTCCCAAAGAGGTATAAAATCCTTGTTGTATCTTCATTTTTTTCAAACTCGTTTCTTTATTTCAATAACTAAATCTATTTAATTTGGCATTGTGATCCATTCTTAAATCGCCAATTTCATTCACCTATAATTATCTAAAGGCATTGTACAATTTATAACTTCACATGATTTATAATCCCTTTAGATAAACATCATTTACCCTAGAGATTCGTTGGTTTTTGGCAAGCGTGTTATTAATGTTATCTGCAGGAACACAACATCTATTATTTGGGTAAACATGTCAAAAAATTGATTCAAAATCTAGAACATTGGTTGTGATAAAGACTTTAATCCTGGAAAAATAAAGAAAAGATCCCTAATAGTTAAGAATATCTTAATTGAATCCCTCTATGGGACTAATAAACCAGTTGTTACTGTGAGTGAAACTAGAGAGGCCATCATTGAACACTAATATGTAACCCATAATGTTTTAGTTAAAGTACACAACTCCTTACTTATTTCATAAGTACATATAGTTCTTAGTGAGGATTCTTATGATTCTACATCTTTGGTTTTTTATCACATAAAAGAAAAATTTTATATGAAATCCTTTTTAGTTGGTAGGATTTATAAAAATCAGTAAATTTCACCATTAATCTGAAACCTAGAAGTTCTATTAAGGCCTATGTATATGACTTTAATTAAGTAGTGTTATATTTATCAATCATTAATGAAACAATTTATGATTAAGATTAATAAATACCCATCTAATTTCTCTAGATATTGTTTACAACACCTTAGTAGAGGCCATGATATATTTTCGTGACTAATTAGCTCTTGAATACATTAATTCTTACCTTGCCTCCAAATAATTTCATTTGAAACATTGAATTAAAAATGAGGTGGATAGATTGTTCACTAGTTGTAGACGTAAATCACAAGGTAATAATTTTTTTTATTAAGGATAAAATAAAATATAGAAAATTAAAAAACCCATACCTAGGTCTAATTACATGGACAGAAAAAGTTCCCTTCCTATTGTGGAAAACTTGGGCATACAATGATTGAATGTTGAAAACTCAAACAAGAGTTAGAATCCAAACATCCCACTGACCACTCCATTATAATTGACTCTAGTTATGACACAACTGATGTGTCAATTGTTTCCATACATACACTCATTCATGAGTTGGTACTTGAGTTAGGTTTATACTTTCACATGTGTCCCATTTGAGATTCATTCCTTCAATTGTATGAAATAGTTGATGGAGACATCCTTATAGGAAATAATAAAATGTGAAAAGATGGGTGAATATGTTTTTTTCCTAGAAAAAGATTATCATTCTATTATCACTACTGTTGATTTTAGTTGGGTTCCCAACATTCATATAAACATAATATCCTTAGAGATCCTAGAGAAAAAGGACTTCACCATTTGGTCTGAAACATGCTACCATGAAATCCCCAAAGGCACTTAACTATAATAAGGGGGTCTGTTATTCATGGGTTGTATGTCATGAATGTAAAGACCCATTCAAGGAAGTGGGGTAGTGTCTATAAAACCAAAACTAATAATACTGTGATACTCCAAAAGATATTGGTTAATTTTAGCTCCAAGGCCCAAGAATAATAGAAGAATAAAGGAATCATGAGTGACAACAAATCCAACAACCATTAATTTTGTGAATATTGTGTTATGGGAATGGCAAAGAGAGTTACCATTGTTATTTCCATCTTTAATGCTTCATGTCCATTTGAATATATTTATTTTGACCTACCTGGTCTAGAAAATAACACCTCCAATGTTTTTGGTTCTTATTTATTCACTTTTATCGATGAATATACCAAAAATGTATGTATTTACATTCTGAAAACTAATTATTATGTTTCAAAACTTTTAAAACCTAGAAATGTAATGATGAAAACCAAATTAAGAAAAAATTTAAAATGATGATAAATGATAATGTGATGTAATACCTATCCACTAAATTCATTCAATTTTTTGAATATAAATGTATTAAATGACACATGACAATTATGGAAATCACCCAACATAATATCCTTACATATATAATGAATAAAACTACTTTATAGAGAAAATAAAGAATGATTTCAAGCTCGGGTCTCCCAAAATATTACTAGGAAGGGATTCCATCACTAAAATCGTCCTAATATGTAACAACCCAAGTAAAAATAGATTTTTTTTAAATTGACACATTTTTTTGATGTTTTTAAAGTCATATTAAGGAATAATGATAAATTCAATAAAAATTATATTTCCAAAATAAAATATTTTATTAGATTAATTAAAAAATTACAAAAAAAATATTGAATAGGTAAAAATGGTATAATATTGTGTCTACCATGTAATACCTATTAAATTTTAGTCATTTTGTAATTCTTTAGACCCACAGTAGACTTATTATATTCTAATATTTTATGTAATTCCAAAATTTATCCTTACCTAAATTATAAAGGGGGACTCATTCCATCACCTAATTTTATCACATTGATACGTCTTGCTTTACTATCCTCTAGATAATCATCTTCTGGTAATCCATTTCCATATAATAGTTTTTGTGGCCTCACAAAAAGGCCAATTACACGTATCAAAGGGGGTTCGGAAGTTGGAAATAATTCAAGACATAAATTCTTCCTTCTTCTCATACAAATTGTTTCTCTCATATAGCTTATCCAAACCAATATATAATGTTACATGATAACATAATTATCATATTTGTGATAGAATTTTATTCTGTTAAAGATATATTCATAATGAAATTTCTTATCTTTTACATTTATTATTTAAATTTAAATCTTCGTCCCTATTTTGTCCATTCACCGGGTTCTTCGATGATGAGTTTCTATTTCCCTTTAACCCACTCAGGGAAAGTATAATTTCACTAAAAATTATTTCAAAAGAACGATATATATATTGGTGTGTGACTGTATGTACGTTCTCACCTATAGTATATTATTTCTATTTGACAATAAAATCCATAATGAACCGACTTTGAAAACTATGAAAATAACGCACCCAACAATGGAAATAACAAATTATTATTAATAAATAGGTAGATAGTTGTTATAAAATGATCATATAAGGTACTATAAATAGTAATATATTTTGTCAATAAATTAATATCACTATTTAAACATTATACGACATTTTTGAACACATTTAAAGTAATACGTACCTAAGGAAAATGACATTTCTTTTAAAATAATCTTTATTAACTTATTTTGAAATTAAAAAAAGAATGTTTTTAAAGTATATTGTATGAGAGGATTTTCACAATTTTAGGATGGAATTGTGTTTCTATGTATCCTTTAAATGAATAAATGATTGTTTTCATAGAAAATTATTTTCTTTTTATTAGTTCAATATTCTTCTAAAATAAGTGATTTTACTCACAAAATGTTTTTATAATGCAGGTGTTAATGTTTTCTGATTATGTTCTAGTTCCTAGGTATTCTTTATGATGATAGGTGATTCTATTATAATACTATTATGGGCTAGTGCATGATTTACCTCCAATGAATTGGGTTTGCGGGATGTTGATCTTAATGGTTATTCCCTGTGTAACTACGATGGTTACATCAAAAGTATTCCGCGCGGGTTACATTTTAAGGTAGATATGTGGCTAACATCATAAGGTATTTTGGAGGGTTAAAAAAAATGGTATCCATGGGGGTTACAATCATTATTAAATATTTTTAATTATTCCCCAAGTTTACTAAATGGTTTATTCTTGATATGTTTTATTTAAATCTCATGTTTTTACAAAGTTAATATATGTTAATATCATGGAAATGATTTATATAATTCATATGATTATAATTATTCATGGACTAATGGGTTCTTTCATTATTTATATGTCCCTTAATGATATTTTTGCTCTCATCCCAAGATATAGAAATGTTTTCCAAAGGGTTTATGATGCGTAAAGGATAGGATGAATTTAATATTATAGTAATAATTATTGTTACATAAATAAAGCATGTTTGATTTTAATGTTTCATATTATGAAAAAATTTATATTAAGTAGAAGTTTCTAATATTTAATATATAAGTTTCTATATATATTTTATGACCTAATTATATATAAATCACAATAAAAAAAATGATCTTTTGGAATGTAAGAATGTGAATTCTAATTTAATTTAGTATATTAAGAAATGATTAAGGTAGTGTCATTATAGTTGGTATCAAAGAACAGTTTTGATATCTTTAGGGATTAAGATGATTTTATTAGAATAACCATAAATACTATTTATTTTAGGATTATGTTTAAATGATATATAATTTTTAAATTACCATGCTTCTTCCTCAATGATATATATATTCAAAAATGTTTTATATAGATGAAATAGGGAAGCTGATGTTTCAGGTCACCTATAGGTTGACATCTTTCTGTATCCACCACCTAGAATTAAGGGATTTGGAAGTAAGAAATTTTTTATATTAATATCAAGTTTTAGGTTGGATATACATTTTAGTAGTATCCATGCAATAGAAATAACATAACTACAACAAAGAAACATGATGTGAATGGGAGATTTTATAAGGAAACTCTTTCCTTATTTTAGTGGATATTCTGACATAGTGGTGGATGAAGAGTGGATTAAATCCCTTTAGAAAATATTTTATGTCATAGTGTGTTCAGATAAAAATATATTTATTCATGTTATTTATAATTTTATGGTGTAACCGAAAAATGGTGGTCAATGTATAATAATATTAGGGAAAGGGAAGATATTGATGGCTTGGAATGGGATGAATTTATGAATCTTTCCTTGGAAAATATTTTCCTAATATGGTTCGAAATAGGATGGAAAATAAATTTATCGAATTGAAACAAAATGAGAAAGATTTAGTAGATGTGTAAGAAGAAAACTCCACTCATTTTTACTGGTACAATCCAAATCTTATTGGGGATCTTGATATTAAAATCAATCAGGTTTAATGAGAATTGATGAAAATAAATCTAATGGAATTGGCTTCTTGTCAGTTAATTTTTTTTGAGAGGCTTGTTTGATATTATGAGAGAGTAGAAATGTTGTTTGCTAATAATGACATGTATTTTTTTTAAATACAAATAAAGGGTATAGATGGAAATAAATGAGTTAGAATCAGTCAATGAAATCTGAATGTAAGAAAATACAGTTTCAGGTTTGTGGGAAGTGTGATAAAAAGTTCCCTGGGGAAATCCTTTGCAAATATGTGATGTTTTTCCAATGTGGTAAGTTTGGAAATATGGCCCAAGATTACAATGAAAATGATCATATGTTTAATTATAATTTTGAAATAATAAAGTGTTTTAAATGTTGTGATATGGGGAATTTTGAACATACCTTCCAAAAGAAGGAACAAAATGATAGGAAGAACACATAATATAAGAAGAAAGTTTTAGTGAAGTCCTTTTCGACTACTTCATTAGAATTTGGTACATCCAATGAAGTTGTTTTATGTATATTGTTTCCTTCCTAGATTTCTCTAATTTCATGTTTGATACGCGATCTACACATTCATTTATTTCTGAAGATGTTTTTGATAAATTATAAATTACAATTCAGGAAATGATTAAAAAAAATATGGTTAAAAATTAATGGGAAAATATTACAGTAAAAATAATTTATATGAATCTTTCAACTATTGTATATATAAAATTTTTTACAGTAAACCTTTTTTTTACTTATTAGAGTTTGATGTTATTTTCGTTATATATGGGATTTCTTTTTATGATGATAAGATTGATTTTAATGCTTATGACATTGTTTTTTAGAATTATTTTTAGTTGGTATTCGTGAATGAACCCATAAAATTGATAACATATTAGGATGCCGAGAAACTCTTTAATTATGGAAATGAATGTTATATATAATGTATTGTTGAAAAATGGTAACTATTCATATTAATGATGTTCTAATTGTGAATGAATAATTGGATGTTCTTCTTGATGAGTTGTCTAGTGTTATACTAGATCCAACAGTTGAATTTTCCATTGAATTATCTCCCGATGCTAAGCCAATTAAAAAACCCCCTTATCAAATGGATCTATTGGAACTTCTAGAATTTAAAAAGATGTTATAGTAGCTACTTGATAATTCTTTAATTGATCATAGAAATTCACCATAAAGTTCTCCTATTTTTTTAAAACATAAAGGTGGTCACATTAGGATTTTTATTGATTATATAGCATTAAATAAAATTACTATTAAAAATATGTATCCATTGCCTCATATCGATGGAATTATTGGTCAAATATGGGGAGCCCAGTAATTTATCAATATTATCTTGAGATCCAAGTATCATCACCTGAAGGTGAAGGAGGATGAAATTTCAAAAATTATATTTTTTACTTGGTATTGGAATTATGAGTATTTTATTCCTTTTTTTTGAAAAATTCCCATACTGTATTAATGGAATATTTGAAAAGAATATATTGTAAATGTTTAAATATTTTTTTTAATTTCTTTTATTGAGTATATTTTTGTTTTTTCAAAAATATGTGGGGACCATGTAAAATAGTAAAGGATTGTTCTAGTATCCCTTAAAAAAATAAGTTATAAAATAAATTTATCAAATTTGATTTTTGTTTACAACATATTTCATTTTTTGGGAGCATTGTCAATAAGGATGGAATAATAGTTAATCCCACAAAAAATAGTTGATGATTGGAAAAAAACCTAAAAATGTTAATAAGATTCATATCTATATTGTATTCATAGGCTATTTCCATCATTTTGTTAAAAAATATTTCCCAGTTATCTAAACCACTAACTATGTTATCTTGAAAAGGGATTAAATATGTTTGGACTGTAGAATGGGGTGATTTTTTGGTAATTAAAAATAAGACTAGTAAATGATCCAGTTTTTGTTGATGCCTTCTATAAATTGTTGTTTTTTCATTTATTGTGATGATTCATTTATGTGACTTGGTTGTGTTCTAATGAATAATGTCCAGGTAATTTTTAATGTATCATGGAAAATAAAACACAAAGAGTTAAATTATCCCAGACAAGATTTGGAATTTATAGTAGTGGTTTTTTATTTATAACTTTGGGGGCATCATTTATATAGACCAGGATGTGAAATATATAATTATTATAAATGTTTGAAGCATATATTTACTCAAAATGAATTGAACATGAAGTAGAGAATATTGATAAAACATATAATTTAATATGCTAGTTTGATAAATTACCATCCTAGAAAATAAAATATAGTCATTGATTCCTTAAGTCAAAAGCATCAGGCCATATTTTCCATGTTATGATTGGAACATGAAACCTTGGTTAATGATTTGAATAATTTTGTCTTCAAATTTGTTGTTTTAGGAAATTACTTGGTTTTTTATGTGTTAGTGCAATTTTCTCTCTCAGATTGAATTAAGAAAGCACGCAAGGAAGACCTTAAGTTATTGAAATAGATTAAATTTCATTTTAATGTAATGTTTCTTCATTTTAAAATTTAAAAATATTATTTATTTATTTTTGGGAAAAGAATATTTGTTACTTGTGATTCCCAAATGAAGAAATTATTGTTATGTGATGCTCATAGTTCCCGGATTTATATTTTCCTAGAAACACTAAGATATCCAATAAACTTCATGAGTATTATTGGTGTGATGGAATGAAAATAGATATTACTAATTTTACTCAAAAAAGTTTAACTTGTAAAAAATTTAAATAAGAACTACAACTACCAACAGGGATGATTTAGTATCTTCCAACGCCAGAGTGTATATTAGAAAATATATCCATGTATTTTCTAGTGGGACTACCAATGTCTTCTTGAGGAAACAACACATTTTTCATAATTATTGATCAATAACAAAATATGTGCATTTACTTCCTATTTGAGATAATCTATATTAATATCAAATTTCTCAAAATTCACTCAAAGATATTTTTAGCTTACATTGTGTTACTCTATCCATTGTATGTGACAGTGATCTGAGGTTTACTTATAAGTTTTGGAAAGGCCTTCAGAAGTTGTTGGGAATTGAATTAATTTCAGCACGACCTTTCACCCTCAATTTGGTGAAGTAAATTATTAAAAAAATGACACCATGAAATACATGCTTCATTATTTTTGAATGGATTACCAGGGAATATTGGATCAACACATTTCTTTCTTTGAGTTTTCTTATAATTACATTTTTCATTCAAGTATACAAATGGAACCTTTTATGAATTATAAAGAATGTGGCATCGATCTCCATCATTTTGGGGTGAATTTGGGTAAAAGAAAATTATAGGACTATAATTATTTGATGAAGTGGCGAACAATATGAGTAGGATCCAGGAATATATAAGGTCAAATTAGATCAGGGAAAAAGTTATATGGATAATAGAATGAATGACCTTTCTTTCGAGGTAGGAGATCATGTTTTCCGTAAAATATCTCAATGAAAAAGTGTTATATGTATTTTAAGAAGGGTAATATATGAGCAGAATACATATGACCTTCTTTAATCTTGGATAATGTTTCCCTATTTTTCTACCATGTATATTTGCCTTTGATTTTATCTCAGGAACACAATGTTTTTCATGTTTCAATGTTAAGAATGTATATTCCATATTAATCTCATGATTTGAGACAAGAATAAGTACATGTTGAAGAGAAATATTCTTTTTAAGAGTATCTTATTCATGTTATGGATCATAGAGGGAAATTATTGCAGAATACGATAATTCACCAGGTTAAAGTTTTGTAGAGAAACCACATGGTTAAATAATAATATGGGCATAATAAAATTCAATAAGATAAAGGAATCCAAATTTATTTAATAGTAGAATAAAATGAGAGGAAATAAATTTCAAAATGGTGGGGGGGGGATAATGTAACAACCCATTTACCAATAAAACAATTTGGTTTCAAATTTCACAGATTATTTTGATGTTTTGAAAGTCAAATTATTGAATAGTGTTAAATTTGACTAAAATGGTATTTCATTAATAAAATATTTTATTAAATTATACGTAAAATAAAATAAATATGGAATATGTCCAAAAGGAGAATATTTTGTTTAAAATGTAACACCCTTTATAATTTTGGAATTTTTTAATTATTTAATGCTATAATAGACTTATTATATTGTAATATTTTTTGTAATTCCAAAAAATTTCTCATCTTTATATTAAAATGGGACTAATTACTTACCATAAATTCATCACATTGAGACATCTCATTCAAATGACCTCTGATAAAATATCTCCTCTTCATCCCATTCATCATTCTAGTGTTTCTACTATAAAAAATGAGCATTTTCAGCTTCCTAAGGAGGTTATCAAGGAGGAAATAATTCAAGTTGTAAATAACCCATCTTCTCTTTTAAATTATTCATCACTTCTAACTTATCCTCATACTGAATCCAATGTTTCTTGATAAATACATTATCATCTATATAAATAAATATATATATATATTAGAATTTTATTTTTTAGTGGTATATTAATAATAAGATCTCTTATGATGTCCTTTTATTCTAAAAACAACATCATCGTCCATGGTTTTTCGATTCGCCACATTATTGGATGATGAGTTTCTGTTTCCCTTCATCATATTCATGGAAATATTAAATTCACTTATAATTATTTAAAATGGTGTGTGTGTGTGTGTATTTCTCTGTGTGTTTGTATGTTCTCACTAGTTGAGTATTTTTTCCATATAACAAGAAAATCCATAATGAACCGACCATGGAAACCATAAAATGAACGCACCCAAAACAATGGAAATAACAAAATTTTATTAATAACTAGGTGAAAATTTGTTATAAAAATTCATATAAGGTATTATATGTCCGAATTTTTTTTAATATATTAATAATACTTTTAAGCATTTATATATGAGGTTTGAACATGTTTTTATTGTGATAAACCTATGGTAAGGGGATTTTCTATTAAAAACACCATAAAGTGTTTTTCCCAAAATTCTAAAAGAATGTTATTTAACATATTCAAAATGAGAATATTTTACAAAATTCAAGAATCCTCAAAGGTTTGATGTCTCCCTTACAAGATTACATGTATATTTTCAAATAAAATGTCCCTTTTTTAATTGCACAGTTTTCATTTAAAATAATTTATTTTACTCAAGAAATGTGTTTATGATGCAAGTGATTATGTTTTATGAATTTGTTATGGTTCGTTGAATTTTTTTATGATGACAGGTGGTTCCATTTTAATAATAATATGGGTGGTTCCATGATATCCTTTCAATGCAATGGGTGTGTTGACTGTAACAGTTGTTCAAAGTGTAATAGTGATGGTTAATTCATAATGTTTCCGTGACGGTTACATTATAAGGTTTTTTTGAGGGTTACAATATAATGTATCTAGGAGGGTTAAAAATCATTTTCTCTATGTGAGGTATACATTCATATGGAAGTTTTGTAAATTATTCTTCAAGTAACCAAAATGGGATTTTCATGCTATGTTTTATGGAAACCACCTATTTTCACAAATTATGTATGCATTATTTCAAAGTTATGAAGTATATTTATCATGTTTTTGACGTATTCATGGACTAATGGATTATTTACTTCATTATATGTCCCTTAATGTGGTTTTTTTCTCATCCAAGGTTTTCAAAAAGTTTTTTCACAAGGTTTATGGATGGGTAAAAGAAATAAATAATTCATGTCAAATTTCATGAATTTTATTGCAGAAAGAAAGAATTTCATGTTATAAATTTTATATATTGTGAAAAAATTGATATTGAGTAGATGTTTATAGTTTATAATATATGAGATTCTATGTATATTTTATGACCCAATTCTCTATAAATCTAAACTAAAAATGATCTTTGGGAATGATATAATGTTAATTCTAATTGAATTTTCATAGTTAAGATATTTTTATGGTTAGTTACTTATTTAATTTATACGTTTCTTTACTCTTACAATTAGTTTAATACACCTGAAGGAATGTGGAATGATTATCCCTCCTCTTATGAAATTTTGAGGCTCCAATATAGCCAACTATAAAAGATGAATAACATAATGTATAGGATGAATTCATCTGCCACACTAGATCTGATACTGAATCTAATCCATAGATAACTTATAGGGATTACCCATTGACATGACATTATGAATGGAGAGTGACTATACCTCCTGATTAGTTCAGTAATGATGACATGGCATGATATGCCTTTCATATGTCCCATGATCTTACTGACAATGATGATCCTCAAACCTCTAAGCATGTATTAAATTAACAAGTTTCAAACCAATGGGTCTTTTCCATGGATGAATAAATGATCTCTTTATGAAAAAATTAAACTTTCTCTATTTTAAATAAACCCCCCAATAACAATGTTAATGGTTTGAAGTGTATTTATAATAAAAAAATAAGATAAAACAATGTGAAATAAAATAAATTACATTGAATGGTTAGTTTTTAAGGTAATTATTCAAATAAAAGTCATTAATTATTATAAACTATTTTTTGTATTGTTAAGAAATATTCTTTTAGGATTTTACTTTCATTTATCACCTACAGTGACATCCAAATTAAATAACATAATGTAAAAAATTTCCTCCATTGTTGGACATTTAAATGAGAACCACTATATGAAACCACATGATGGTTACTCTAATGAATTCATGTTAAATAAATTATTCCTCTTAAATCAATCATTGAGTGGTTTAATGAAATCCTCAATATAATGGTAAAACGAAATTTTATTCCTCCAATATATATAACCAATTTAGTAGGAGTCAGATAATGAATGTGTTTTTTTAAATCAAATGAATATTTTATGATGTACATATTGATTTAGGTTCATGATATGATTAAAATTTTTAAAAATGTGGGTCTCATCATTTTTATAAAATCTACATTAATAGGAAAGTTTGAAATAAATGATTATAGTGCATATAAGAAAAACAAGGTGTTTATGTAATTAGGTACATAAAAAATAAAATGATTTACTTGTTTCATCATGCATATATTTTAATGATTCTCAAGATATATATATTTGAATCCTTCAATCATATTCATATACCTCTTGCACATCACATTAAACTGTCTTTAACACATGCAACCTCAACTACTGATGATGTATAGTAAATGTTTCAAATAACCTATAATAATAAAGCAGGTTCTATAATGTATAGAATGATCTACACCAGCCCAAACATAGATTTTATAATCTGAACCCTTAAGAGATTTATGGCCACACATGGAATGCCAAATTGGATTTCCCTAAAAGGGATTCTTATATTGTGTCTTGTATATCTAATCAATATTGTTCTTATGGTAAAGATATTGACATTTTGGAAATTCTTGTTGGATATGTGGATGTTGATTATTCAAGGAATATTGACACGCGAAAATCATTAACTAGTTATGTATTTACTGCTTGTGGTAGTCCAATTTCAGGTAAATGTAATATGAATTCTATAGGTTATCTTTCATCCACCAAATCAGAATATGTTTCATTGACTGAGGTAGTAAAAATTATTTATTTATTAAATGGTTGACCTCTGAACATATTTTTTTCAATTCTATTATAAATTTATATTTTAATAGTCAATCATCCCATCATTTATTCAGAGATTTAGTTTTTCACAATAAATAATATTACGAATATATTTGTCTATACTTATTTAGATACATTATAGAATTTGGAACAGTGTGTGTCAACAAGATAAACACTAAAAATAACATGGATTAACATTTGACTAAAGATGTGTTCTTGTCTAATTTCATATATTATTTAGATTAATTTAATTTGGTTCCAATTCTAGAACCATATGTGTAGGAAAATTTACAATTTTTAGTTAAAATGTTGGAGAATTGTGGATTTGAACGTTCAATTCATTTATTGTTTTCATGTTGAAGTGTTATGTTCAAATCATTATTCTTCCTATTTAATTTGACATAATTACATGCATTCAGAAATACCTATTTTGTTTTTAAAATATCATTTTATTACTATTGGGATTCAATTTTAATTTTCATTAGGCCTTTATGCTGGGGCCTTGTCATTGTCAGGCGGGCCTTGGACTTTCTTAATCCATGCTTCCCACACCCCTAGTGAATAAAGGATCCTTAGAGTGTTTGTTTCGAGACCATTGATTTATCTCACAACCAGTTTCAATTTATCCATCCACTTATGAGCTTATGATATGTATACTAATGTTTTTTCTTTTTGGATCTAATTAGTGTGCTGCTCTGGTTGGATTTTCTATTATGATGTGCCTGTCGGTGTCATGGGGTTTGGTCACCCATATGTTATGTCACTTCAGGTGTCCAATCACTATCCTTCAGTCTATATTTTCTCTCAGTTATCCTCGTGAAACCCTATATCACCATCCTCATCTTCTTCATTAGATCATTTTTTGTGGCTTTTCATCCTCCCATGGATTTAACTTGTGGACATTTTAGGGAAGATATGACATCCTACCTTGGTGGAAGAAGTTATGTCCCTTCCCAATAACATCTCCCCATGAATAGATGTGAAAAGGTATTGTCGAATCTAGTAGTTGATCAAACCCAATTCGAAGAGATCATGATGACCATGTGTTTATGTGTCTAATGCTATATGATTGTTAAGATTCTATGATTCTCATTTATAGTAGTAGTTCTATTTACTTCTGCTTCTAGTTTCTTCATTGATGTATGCTCTAATCCAATTTTCTTTTTGAGCCTAATAATATTTGTGTGTTGGTAGTGTTATTGTCATGCACGTTGGTCCCCAAGGGACATAAGCATGTAAATACTCATGTTCTTTCTCGTTTGATGATTTCTTTTATTTATTGAATCTTTATTGTTTGGTTTTGTAAATTTCCTCTTCTACATTCAATTTTCTTGTTCAGTCCAGTTAGGTTTTTGATGTTCTACTTCTGTTTAGTTCAACCTTACCCCTCACAGTGGAATTTATCAACTCTAATAAGGATTGATAAAAATTGTATTTCACCAAAAAACGTATCATTAAAAATAATATATTAATAAAAAAATATATTTTTATTCATAATAAATATTATATTTTATTAATAAAAATACTATATGACTAAATATACAATTACACTTAATATATAAGATATTAATTTAAAAATGGCATAAAAAATAAAAATTATATACTATTAAAAATACTACTTCATTTTGAAATATATAATGATATATATACACACACACACACACATATATATATATATATAATGTTATTTATATAAACCCATTGTATTATAAAAAATATTTATAAGACATATATTTAGAAAATTTGTATATAATTTATTTAAAAATTAAGGTTAATTAGAAAATTGATTAGTTAATATTAAAATAAATTTAAAAACATTTTTTATCAATTCCATATGTTTTATCAATTTTATATATATTTAAAAAAATAATATTTTAAATAGTAATAAAAAAATTTACTAGATATTTTACACTTAATATTTCATACAATAATTGCACACATACATATACCAAATTAATTCAATTTCATAGTGAAAAACATGAAAAAATAATAAATTGTTAATATTTTTGTTTTAAATATTTTAATTAATATTTAATAATTAAAATATTATGTATAAATGCCCATTTTATTTCAAGGAACTTTTTTTAATTATATGGTATTATTATGAGTCTGCAAAAATTGATGGTCCACAATTCCGAGGCCAGGTGTGACCAGAATGAATTTATGAACTTTATTTTCTACGTTTTGGAAACATGCAAGTGGGAAATCGTATATTTTGAATAGGTTATCAAAATTGAAATCTGATGGCACCGTTGAACTCATAGCACTGGGATTTTTTTAAGGGATCCTTAACATCAACCGTAGTGGGTTAGGTGTGGAAGTTGGTTTTTGCTGTTTCCGTGGAGGATTAATAAAATAAAGTTATTTTATTTTTAAAACGACATCTACATTTCATTAGTTTTGGTGGAGGGGACCACAAGGAGTGGTCATACATTAAATGCCGGACATTAAATTCCCAGTTACACAAAAATGTGTAACCATACAATATGCAATTAAGGAGGATCAATAATTGCACCAATTAATGAACCCCTATTAATTATGTGTTGTAAATATAACTCCCATATCCTCTCTCTATTTTGAGTTTTTTTCATTGGAAAATGAGAGAAGGATTTTGGAGGAGCCCCATGAAGATGAACAGATCCATCAAGTAAGAACCGAAGAACATCGTTTGAGCTGCATCATTGGATGCTTGCTTCAGGATCGACGAACACTGACCCACCTTCAAACACAGGGTACTCTCCAACAACACACGAGGCACAATTTTTTTCTTTTTAACATTTAAATAGTTTTTGAATCTTTTATATTCTCTCTTGTTAAGAAGATAACACAGAGGGAATAGGCCAAACAAACAAGGCCTCATCCCTCTGTCACATTATTTATCATTGTGTTATCTGCGGGAGAATTTTCAGGTTGGGCAGAAGCCAAATAAGATGGTCATGAAGTGAAGGACATGACCCGGGAAGCCCGTTGGTGTGATTGGATGGAGAATACATACCACAGAAGCTTAGTTGGTGGCTCGTGGAAGACCGTTGGCGTTACACTGACGCGACACTAGTGCAGCGGCATTGACGACTAGCACTGGAAGGTGAGGGCGATGACCGACATTGGCCGACCACTGTGGAGGTGGCGCACCCTCACGCCCTACAAGAGGAGGCCATGGAACTAGGCTGCGGCAGTCAGCAGAGCAGCCGGCACGACTGGATTCAAAGGTGGTGCGCCGCGGTGGTGCGTCCTGTAGTAGGAGGAGGCCCCAACATTTCAGCTATGGCGACCGAGATGGGTATCTAGCACTGGCCAACCATTGTGGCCGAGTGGCACACCATCTCGCACCATTGGAGGTGGCCATGACATAAAGCCATGGTGGAGGAGGGACTCTCTCCTTGTGGGTCCCTTGACGACTTGGCGGCACCACGTGGTGTCGCTGCTTCAATTCTGAATGACACAACCATTCGAAAAAATAGGGGAAATGCCTCCCCCTTACCAGATAGGGCGGGACCCATGCCTTCAGTATACTGAGACACACCCCCTATAGGTTAGGATGCAACATTATATAGGTTAGGCGGAACCCCTCGGCAAGCCGGGCCACACCCCATGTGGGCCAGGTTGCACCCACCTCTTGGGCAGGTGGCACCCCCTACGGGCTAGAACGAAACTCTGCGGGACAAACCCTCTATGTCCCAGCCCAACCGGGTTGGCCACTGATGGTTTGGGCTGGGCCGAGTCAGACCCAGATCAGGTCTGGTCGGTCTGATAGGGTCAGACTAGGCTCGGACCCAACCATGCCCAGTTTTTCTTAATTTTCCATAATAGAAAATCCAAACATCCATTTGAAATATAGTCTAGGGCGCTGTGATCCATGGAGTGAGATAGTTCTTTTGGAACACTCTACTCGATCTTTCAAATAATATGGAGTACAACCAGGTTTGATTGAACCCGAATCCAATTGGACACTCTGTACTAAAACACTTATAAATCATAGATCGGTCATTTGATTGATGCACTGTATGTCGCGTTGGAACCCTTATGACATGGTGGCCCGTTGGGTTACTCCTTTGTGGAGATTAGTGATGGTTGAGGTATGACTGATATATCAAGTATCAGTTTCTATAGAACTCGAATGCACAGGGTGCGAGGAATCCTATGGCTGCCTTCTTTTAATGTAGTTACCTTGTGTGGATAAGTATCATAGTGACCTTGAGTTAATTTTCATTGTAGACACCCGACGAGTATATGTTTTATAGCGGCCCGTCGAGGATCAAAATCTAGAAACCCTGTATGGATTAGCATCTAGTGAACCAGTGTGGATCAATATCGAGCGACCATGTGTGGATCAGAATTCCAACGACCCTATATGGATCAACATTCTAGCAACAATGTGTTGATCAGTAGTAGCACGACCCGATGAGGATCAAAATTATAGTGGCAAGCCATGGAATATCGACATACATCCAAGAGTGGACTGATCGCAGAACAACTTCTTGTGGATCCGTTGGGGAAATTCTAGTGGAATAAGATGATATATTTTAATACTAATCATCTATATTCCTAATCTCTGAGTGGTATAGCTGGTGTGAGCGTAATACTAAATTATGCATTATGATTGAGGTATTTATTTATGATTTTTTATTTTTGGAATTCTGGGAGACCATCATGGGTCTCGTGGTCCCTACTGAGTATTTTTATACTCACCTCAGCATGGGTTTTTCCCACACCATGTTGTGTCTTGTTCAGATGATAGACATATTTGACCGAGGTTTGGGAGCCGGGGCAGGATGGTGCTCAGAGGTAGACCTTTAGACATGATGTGCCATAGTGATGAATGACCGTGAGCTATGCCTACCATTCAAGTAGGAACCATGGTGGACGATTCTGGGAGCTATTTTTCTTTTGGTATTTTACTTTTCAGTTAGGCTTCTATTCCAGCCCACATTACTTAGAGTACACACCCTTTTTACTTTCTGTATGCATATTTTTTACTACTGTAGTTTTAATACGTGGGTTTTGCTCGATGTATTCATGGACTAGGTGTTTGTATGTTTAAAGATAATTCGTTTCCATTTTTCAGGGATACAACTTATGATGCTAGTCACCAACCCCAGGACTATGGAAGGTGGGATTGTGGTAGTCACAACATGGGCCCCGATGGATGGGTTTTGAAAGAGTGGTATCATAGGAGTTGGTTCTACAAAGGAACTAGGACTCTGATAATTTTAAAGGAGCAATAGTGGTAATTATTTTGAGTGTGGTTTTCAGCATGGGGTGTCCAGTGTTGGTACGACGGCCGACATATCCATACACTAGGACCCTGAATTCTGATTTCCAAATCCGTTCGCTAAAACACTAATTGCTATTGTTTTGTAAATGTTTTTACTTTGTTTTTTATTGAGTCAAATCATAAGGTATAACTTTTGACCATAGTGCACCTGTTTCCTTTAAGATTCTTCCACGTAGACAACCATCCCGAATTCCTGAGAGTGTACACGATGACGGCCCCCCGAGCGATGAGGCTTCGGTGCAGGGCACTCAAACGGTGTTAGAACCTTTGGGAGGTGTACTGACAGCACCAATACCCATTGGGTATCTCTTTACACCACCCAAACTAGTAGATGGTGCACACCGACCGAGTGTGTTGTATTATTTTCAACGGCAGATTCCTCTGAGGTTCTAAGGCGAGGCAGATCCTGAAGTGGCTGAGGACTGACTAGAGGTTGTGGCTAGTGTCTTTCTCGTGGTTGGGACAACAACCGACTAGATGGTGATATAAGATGCTAGTATTTTTTAGGGAGCAGCTGGGAGATATAGAGCCTGATGCTCCAGATACATGAAGAGACTACCCTCAACTAGGAATATTTTTGGGGCCTCTTTCGGGCATATTTAATTCGATAAAATCTATGCATAGTGCATATACAAGATCTACTAGAGTTACAATAGGGAAGCCTGACCATATCCCAGTACTTGGAAAGGTTCACCGACCTCTCGCACTATTATACCGACATGGTGTAGAACCCTTTTTCAAGACCCGGACCTTCATGCAGGGACTCTGATAGGAGATCAGAGATTCAATTGTATATATCAGCATCCCGATGCATGTCGGAGTGCTGGAGAGAGCACTCTTGGTGGAGAGTTTACTTGCTGGGAATACACTGATAGTGGGACCCACCACTAGGAGACACGTAGCAGAGTCATCAATAGTTGGTATTAGGATGATGACACATAGGTCCAAGTAGGACAAACATTATGTTGGATGACCCCAGGACGTAGGGCCGCATGTGTGAGTCTCACGAGGTAGAGAAGGCCATCAGAGGAGCAGACTGTGCTTCATGGGACGTGGGCAGGGTCACATGGATCTGGAATTCTGGACCACCCATACTAAATACTAGAAGACAGTCGAGGGACCACCGAGGAATAGGTATATATTTGTGTGGGGAGGTCCACATGCATCATGTGGACGTGGTAGAGGAGCTGGCCGTGCAGCAGGCGGTCGGAGGGGATTCAATGTTCTCCCACATCTACCTCTAGGTTGTCAACTACTACCACAGGAGGCAGGTGGACAAGGATGAGCTCAACTTTAGGTAGCTGAGGCCTATGACCATGGAACTCTAAATATGATTCGAGTTACGATCTATGTCTACTCCACCTTAACTATAGTACTTATAGGAACATGTGTCGGTCACTATTACATTACAATGACCCTTGTTCGGGGATCAGGGATTCCGATTGAGACATTGGATCAATCTTTATGGCTAGAGACTCCTAGAGGATGAGATTCGATGATTACACACTGGTGTCGGCAGTTTGAGCATACTCTAAGTGGCAAGATCTTTGACTAGCATCTTTTAGTAATGGCTTCAAGGACTTATGACTTAATCTTGGATAAGTACGAGATATCCACATCCTATGACCAAATTGACTACATTAGGCACAATGTGCGGTAATTATAAAGGAATGAGACTAGTTTTTCCTTCACCGGTGAGAAGGGAACCTTTTCATCACATGATGTAATAAAATGGAGGAGGGTTCAGCCACTCACACATCAGTCAGACTCCCTTACCCATAGAGAAGTTGATGTTGAGGGTCTGAGATATCATGTAGTGGTGGACCCATATGCTAATGTATTCTCTGATAATATTCTGGGACTATCTCATTGCAGAGAGGTTGACTTCCACATCAACCTGTACCCCAAGACTACACCAAAATATACAACAGTATATTGGATGGCCCCCACAACGCATTGTGAGTTACAGTTACTGCTTGAGGACTTACAGGGGAAGGGGTTCATAAGTCCCATTGTTTCTCCATGGAAATCCCTGATTTTCTTTTCCAAGAAGGTAGATGGGTGCTTGAATCTCTATGTGGATTATTAGAAAATAAACTAGGTGCCCGTGAAGAACAAGTATCCACATCTGAGGATTGATGATCTCTTTGATCAACTGAAGCGTTCTCGTTGGATTTTGATGATAGACATAAGATCAAGCTATCATCTGCTCAGGGTACAAGATTAAGATGTGTAGAAGTTGACCTTCAGATGTCTGTATAGACAATATGATTTAATTGTTATTTCATTAGGTGTAACCAATGCACCTAAAGTGTTCACAGGACACATGAACAAGAACTTTCAGCCAAAACTCAATCGATTTGTGGTGGTCTTCATCGACAAAATCTGGGTATAATCGTCATTACCGGAGGAGCATTCTTATCATCTGTAGATAGTTCTGGATACACTTCGAGAGCACCAGCTTTATGGTAAACTCTCGAAGATCCAGTTTTGGATACGGTAGATCAACTTTCTAGGACACATTATCTCATGGGATGGTGTTATAGTGGATCCTAAAAATATAGAGGTTATGCTTTCTTGGGAGGCACCCAGGAGTGTGACTAAGGTTCAAATTTTCTTGGGGTGGGTTGGATACTACCAGAGGTTTTTACATGACTTTTCAATAGTCGAAACACCCATATCAGCTTTGACAAATAAAAAACAACCATTCATGTGGACAGAGATATGCCGACAGAGTTTTCAAGAGCTGAGACATAGACTGAAGAGTTCCCCCATCTTGAGGATTGAAGAAGAGGTCATTGGGTATGTAGTATACTGTGATGCATCAGGGACCCGACATGGATGTGTTCTGAGATAGTAGTGAGAAGTTATTGCTTATGAAACACGAAAACTGAGGCATCATGAGCTGAACTACGCTACCCATCACATGGAGTTAGCACTAGTGGTCGTTTCCTTGAATATGTGGTGACACTACTTGATAGGTGAACGATTTACTGTTTACTCTAATCACAATAGTCTCAGGTATATATTCTCACAGAAATACCTAAACCTGAGATAAAAAAGTTTTCTATTGTTCCTCCAGGACTATGAATTTGAGATACTCTACACTTCTAGGAAGGGGGACGTAGTAGAAGACGCACTCAACAAGAGGTCTAGTTTATAGTTTCTTAGGGCCTCGACAGAGCAGCTAGCTGCGTGGAAGATATAATTTGTGGATAAAGAAGGAGCATCTTACCTCCAATATATGACTGTCACTCCCCCACTTCCTCACTGAGTTTGAATGCACAGCTTGGGGACATTGACTGTGAGGATTTATGCGCTCAGATATCCTCAAGACAAGCACCTGATGAATTTTTTAAAGGTTGGTAGAACATCATTTTATTTGGAGGACACACTATGGTACCTACGGTGCAATGGGAAGAGGTGTTGACGTATTACCATACATCCCCTATAGTGGTATATCCTGGTGTGGAGAAGATGTACTAGGACCTCCGACGTTAATACCAGTGGACAAGGATGAAGAAAGAAGTGGCAGAGTTTGTTTCACAATAACTCACTTTTCAACAAGTGATGGATGAGTATCATGTTCTAGCAGGCTGAGAAAATCCATTAGAGGTACTAGAGTGGAAGTGGGATGGAATTTTAATGGTTTTATGGACAGGGATACCACATACATCTAGGGGCCTCGATTCCATCAGGGTGATCATTGACAGACTCACCAAGATGGACCACATTCTACCTATATGAGAGCATGGATCAATAGAGGGATTGGGATAAATCTACATATAGAAGATTTTAGACTTCATTGGGTTCCATCAGTTATCATATTGGACCATGACACATGTTTTACATCCTGGTTTTCGAACAGATTGCAGGAGGCTTTCAGGACTCAACTACATTTGAGAATCGCCTTTCTGCCTCAGACGGATGTTCTGAAAGAGCGGAACATTCACACAATGGAGGACAAGCTTCTTTCTTGCATCCAAGATTTTGGCCGCAGTTCGGAGGATCAGTTTACCTTGGTGGATTTAATGTACGATAACAACATTAACTCCACAATTGGTATGGCACCATTTGAGGCCTTGTAAGGTTGACCATGCAGATCACCTCTATGCTGGATAGACCCAGAGGAGTCAGCACTTGTGGGTCCAAAGATGGTACGAGGTACCACTAAGAAGGTGAAGATCGTCCAGGAGTGGATTAAGACTACAAAAATAAGAAAAAAGTCTAATGAGGACATGAGATGGAGACAGTTGGAGTTTGAGGAGGGAGACCATGTCTTCCTATGGGTCTTATCTCAACTAGGTTTGTTGGGATTTGGCCGAGGTGACAAGATGTATCCAATGTTCATCAGACCCTTTTAGGTTCTCAGCAGAGTTAGTGAGATGGAGTATCACATAGCTCTTCCCCCCACAGATGCATCAGGTGCATGAACTTTTCCACGTGTTGCAGTTGAGGAAGTACGTGCATGATCCATCACACGTTATTTACTGGGGAATGCTGGACATTGATGATTGGGTGACATTTACGGATTTCCTAGTGGAGAATGAGAATCTATGGGTGCAGTTCATTTTTGGATGATCGATACCTCTGGTGTGCGTTCCCTAGTAGCATGGGGATCTCCAAGATATAACATGGGAGTGGGAGGCTCAGATTCATGATCAGTTCCCTCATTTGTTTCCCAAGTCCATGTTGTGGCTTTCAGGGATGAAAAGACCTAAGGTTGTGAGAATGTAAAGACCCAGTTTTTCCATGTAATGTTTTTAATTACATGGAATTATTACAAATATTGAAAAATGGAAAGTGTGTGATTCCGAGGCCCGGTGGGCCCAAAATGTATTTCTGAACTTTTTTTTTTCAGTACATTCTATAAAAAGTTTGAGCGGGAAATCCTAAATTTTAAACTGGTGCTCGAAATTTAAATATGAGGGAACCATTTAACTCATAGCATTGTGATTATCTTAAGGGTGTCAAAACCTCGATCGTAGTGTGTTGATAGAGGAAGTTGGATTTTTTGGTTTCTGTGGAGGTTCAATAAAATAAATTTAATTTAATTTTAAAATAACCTCCACCTTTTTGGTTAGGTAGTGGGGATCATAACGGGTGGTTGGGAATTTAATGCAGGGCATTAAAGGAAATGTTACACAAAAATATGTAACCATCCTACATGCAATTAATGTGGTTCATTAATTGCACCAATTAAAGAAATATCATAATTATGTGTTGTAAATTTTACTCCCCTCTACACTCTCTCTTTTGAGTTATAGTTTTCATCGGAAAAGGATATGAGGATTGAAGAGGATCCCCTTGATGAAAAATGGGCCCATCAAGCAAGAACTGAATAATGTTGTTTGAGAGGCATTGGGGGAGGCTTGCTTCTGGATCAAGGAACATCGGCCCGACTTCAAACATGAGGTTCCCTCTAACTACTCATGAGGTAGGGTTATTCCTTGATTAAATTTCAAGAGTTTATGAATGTTTTATCTTCACCCTTGTTAAGATTATAACGCCGAGGGAACTTGAAAAACGAACAAGGACCAGTCACTCTGCCAGTTGTTTTATCTTTGCGTTCTATGTGAGAGTATTTTTGGGTTGGAAAGAACCCAAATATGAGGGTCAAGAGGTGAAGGAGATGACCCAGGAAGCCTGTAGGTGCGATTGCATGAAACAAATGGACCATCAGAGCTCACCCGATGGATCATGGAAGAACGCCAGTGTGACACCGGTGATTGGCGCCAACGTGTGATGGCATCGGCCAACACCAGTTGACCGCGGTTGAGGTGACGCACCATCGTGCGTCGTAGGAGGATGCCGCGACATTAGGCTAGGAAGGTCAGTAGAGAGGCTGATACTGGCCAGCTACGAAGGTGGGGAGGCGCCTCGTTGCATGCCGTAGGAGGAGGAGGCCGCACCTTTTCAGCTGCAGTGGTCGAGCAGGGTGGTCAACACTGGCCGACCTCTAAGGTGGAGCAGCGTGCCACCACGCACCGCTAGAGGTGGCCACTGTACGAAGTTGTGGCAGGGGAGGGACCTGCTCCCTATGGGTACTGTGGTGACCTATCCGCACCATGGGGCACCGCAACATCAATTACTAATGTCACAACCATTTGGATAACAGTGGAGAAAATCCACCCGTCGTGCCAGCTAGGACGGGCCATGTGCCTCTAGCATGCTGAGAAGTGCCCGTTGAGGGATTGTTTGCACCCTCTGGTGGGTCGGGTGGTGGCTCCCTGCATGGTTGTCCGTGCTTGTTGTGGGGTGGGCCATGCCCCCCCCCCCCGTGGGCAGGGCGACGCCTGCTTAGGGCCGGGCCAAATCGCGACCCATCGGGCTGAACCAACTACGGCCTAGCCCAACCAGCCCGGCCCGGGCCGGGTCGGTTCGACCTGGTCGGACTGGACCCAGACCCCAGCTAGAGTAGTTTCACATAATTTTCCATAAATTGAAATCCAAATGTCTGTTTGACGAACTGTCTGTGTTGCTGAGATCCTTGGAGCTTGATTGTCGTTTTGGTATACTGGAGTCCAATTTTGGAGAATATGTAGTACGAACAGGTGGGATCAAACACGAATCCAACTAGGCCCTCATACTAAAAAAATATTAATCACAAAATGGGTGTCTGATTTATGCGTCATATGTCACATTTGAACCCTTACAATATGGAAGTACTTTGGGTTTCTCCTTTGTGAAGCTTAGTGGCTATTGTGGTATGATCGATATCTTAGGGATCCATTTCTATGGAACACAAGCACACGAGGTGCGAAGAATATTGTGGCTAGGTATCTTTAATGTAATTACCCTATGTGGATCAACATCATAGAGACCCTAAGTGGATCAATATCATAGCTACCCGACAAGGACCAATTTTATAGTGTCCTGTTGAGAATCACCATCTAGAGACCCTGTGTGGATCATCATCTAGAGACCTTGTGTGGATCATCATCGAGCGACCCTGTGTGGATCCACATTCCAGTGACCATGTGTGGATGAGCATTCTAATGACCCTATGTGGATCAACAGTAGCATGAAAAAACAAGGACCATCCATACAGTGGCCCGTCATGGAACATCGACATACATCCAATAGTGGACCGATAATAGAACAACCTTTTGTGGATCAGTTGTGTTACTTTTAATGGAATAAGATGATATAGCATAAGACTAATAATCTATATTCTTGATCTTTGAGTTGTATACCTAGTGTGAGATGACTATTGCTTCCTGATTTGTGATTGAGGTATTTCATTCTGGTTTTTCCTTTGTGGAACTCTAGGAGACCTTCAGGGGTCTTAGGGTCCCTACTGAGTATGGTTGTACTCACGCCTGCACGAGTTTCACCCGCAGCTTGTTGTATCTTCTTCAAATGTTGGAAAACTTTGACCTAGGTCTAGGAGATAGGATTGGACTATACTCAGAGGTGGACATTTAGACATGATGTATTGTAGTGACAACCGACCGTGAGCTGTACCTAACCATTAGGTAGGAACCTTAGCAGACGATTCTGGGAGGTATTATTTTGTTGCTATTTTACTTTTCAGCTAGGCTTAAATTTCAGGCCCTTTTACTTACAATACTCACTCTTTTTTACTTTTAATACCCATATTTTTACTACTGCAGTTTTATTAAGTGGGTTGTGCACATTTTATTCTTGGACTGTGTGTTTGCAGGTTTAAGGCAATGCCTTTCAATTTTTCAGGGATATACATTATGGTGTTAGTCGTCATCCCCTGGCCTATAGAAGGTAGTTTTGGGGTAGTCACGGCACGGGCCCTGAGAGACAGGTCGTGGCATTATATTTTAAATATTAAATTTTATTAGTTTTTTATATTTATATTTAATATATACTATTCTTTTCTTTTTAATATATATATATATTTATTTACTCATTTCTATTTTTTTGTTTAATATTTTTGAGTTTTTATTGATTTTAGTATTTATTTATATTTAATGATTACAATTTAACATGTTTTTAATACATTTATAATTTTCCAAATTAATATTTGTATCCATGTTCATTTAATCATATATTAACTTTTATTTTTATGAAAAATTATAATTAATAATTCTAATTTTTTTTTAAAATTATTTCAATCTATTCATTTGTTAAATAAATTTCATTCATTTAAACATTAATTCATTTAATTTTATGTCTTCATTAAAAATGTTAAGGGTTTTTTCATTATTGTTATTATAATTTATTCATTTAAAATATTTATTCATTTAGTATTTTAGTAATACATTTACTTTTTAGATATTTATTTATAATTATTCATCAATATATTGAATATTTTAATATAAAATTATTTCCATATATATATATATATATATATATCAATATACATTATTCACTTAAATATGATTTATATAATAAGAATTATGTATTTACATTAAATAACTAATAAATTTAGTGGAAATTGGTTTATAATTACAAATTAATATTAATTATAAATATTGGATAATTAATATAGATTAATGTTTGTTTAATAAAATGCCAATTTTTTTCTCAATTTAACTTACATCAGACTTTTGTTACATTAATTCCACAAACACACACACATTAGTAATTAATGAAATTATATATAGAAATTCACAGTCAAACATAATATATCTGTAATTTATTAAATTTTTAATATTGATTTTAGAATTTTATTTATCAATATAATATATTTAAAAAAATTTATATTTTAATCGGTAAATTTTTATTCTTGATTAAAATTTTTATTCAATATAGACAAATTATTAATTTTTAAAAAGATTTAAAATGTTTTCATTTTTAATATTGTTTATTCATTAATAATCATAATTATTTTTAATATGTTTTTTAATTATTTAATTTTCAATTTTTAATTATTTTTTTGTAATTTTATCCATTTTAATATTTATTTACCCATATCATTTAAAAAATTAATGTTTTTTGTATTGTTTCAATTTATATAATAAATATGTATTCATTTTCATATTAACATATATTCATTTTTAGTTTTTTTAAAAATCAATATGATTAACAAAAAATATCCATTTTATAAGATTTTCCCAATCTATTGATTAGTTAATTATTGAATTTAATTTATTTTAAACATTCATTCATTTAATAATATTTACTATCATTTATTTACTAATATTTTCAATTATTTTTTACTTTTCATTGTAATTTATTCATTTTAAGTATTTATTCATTATATTATTTTTAAATTTATTCATTTTCTATATTTTTTTTACATAACAATTCAAAAAAATTTAATGCTTTTAATGTGGTTGTGATATACTTATTTAATAATAATTCATCTTCATTTTATGTTTTATATTTCATCCTGCTGCTCCTCATTTCCTTCAGATGGAAGTGGAATGTTTCTTGACCATAGGTGATATCTCTATGACAACAAAGTCTGAAAATAAATGAAAATGAATTTAATAACAGTTGGGGGATGATTTTACCATTGAAAATAAAAAAACACAACCAAGAATAAAATAACAAAACAACAATTATATAACGCATGAGAACAATGAAATGTATTGAAATATAAACTAAACCACCCCCTAAACCAAGAAATATCAGATTACAAATAAAAAACCAAGACCAATATTAGAATATAAAGCGAATGATAAATCCAATAATCCAATAATCCAAAGGTAGAACCTCCACAGATCCCCATAGGCTCCAACCTCCAAATCCACAATCCATGCCTAAGGTGTCATGATGCATAACTAATTAAATGAGATACCATTCCATACACTATATCTTGTTATACAATGTCTTCAAATGCACTAAAGTTACCAAGAAGGGGGTGAGTATAAAACTCAGTAGGATATCCCTAAATGAATTCCCAAACCAATCCCTTAGGATATAACATGTTGTCACATTTATATAAAACTATTTATATAAAAAAACTTATAATAGTTTATATCAATATGAATCCCATTTCTAAACAAAATACTTTATCATGGAATGAATCCGAACACGTCATTAAACCATTTATCAAGTCCATTTGGCATAACCCATTCCATTCCACAAATCAAAACACTCTTTCCCAGGTGACAGTTCCATGCGCATCAGTGTTCAGTCATCGATATGCCAAGTTATCCAATGTTTACCACATACCAAGTTCAATAATAGAACACAGCCCTTCTATAGGGCCACACCAATAAAAATGAACACACAACAACTATTTATGAAAAATCTCATCACAATCCAACCATTATAATCCATTTCAATAAAAAAAATTATTTAAATGAAATTTTTTATCATTCCATTTCCATGAATTAGAAAATATTGGTATTTTTAAATCATCATTTAAAATCATGAAACAGATCATTTTTCATAGGAATTGATTTTTTACAATTCCACAAAACTTCACTAAAGAGTGTTTTTAAAGATTTTAACAAAAATTTAAAAATTTAATTCAAACAATTCAATCAATTTGAGATCAAACATTCATGTTATAATATTAGTATTCAAGAGTGAATCTAGCTATCTCAAAAACTTATGTGAAATTGGAGAATGACACAAATTCCTCAACAAACATGATTTGAAACACCAAAACCCCACCTTACATCTTGTTCCATATCACCCAAATAATCATATAATAACATTATATTCACTATTAACCTAGAATATATCCTAAACAGATTTGATCTATATATCTAAGAGGGGGAAGAGGAAGAAACTAGGGAAAACCTAGTAAGAAAGAGCACATACCAAGTAATCTGACCACTAAGACCCAAGGAACAACCAACGGATTGTAACTATATCAGGAGAAAGGGGATCTACAACCTTTTGATGGAGATGAATTCGATTTAGGTTAATTTTATGGGAAAAATTAGTTTTTTTGGGGGAAAATATGAATTAGATCCACAATTTTTTGATCGTGTCTTTAAAAGAGCATAATTATGGTGCAAGGTTAGGAAAATCATGTTCAAACCATCCACAACCCACTCCCTCCATACACCCAGGGTACTGTTGGCTCACACGGTTAAAAAAACATGTGCCAACTATGAAAAAACCCTCTGTTCCACTTTGCATAGTTTCTCATAGGTGTATGCATGGTTTAGAAAAATTGTGCACCTAACTTTGTGCCTTCCAGGAGCCCACTATTTCAGTTCCACAGTTTCCTAGAAGGTATAACAAAGTTTCTACTAACTAGGATTAAATTGTTCGCCTCATGAAAAGACACAAAAACATTTGAAAAATCCTTCAAAACTCCCAACACATAACCAAACACAAATATATAGTTACAATACATAAATAAAGGTTTAACTACCAAAAAATGTGGGTTCTATATTCTCCCCACCATTCTCCCTTATATCCACTGAAAGAAAAAATCCAGTAATTCCCAGAAAGAGTTCGGGCCACTGCTTTCAATTTCTTTTTCCCATTATAAAGTTTCTCCATTAATATCACTAAGTTTCAATAAACTAGCAATATATTGATGTTCTTCCCACAAAATATATTATCTCGACTTTCCACAATCTACAGAAGAACATGATCCCACAATGTCTCTTTCTATATGACAATGTCATTCCATATAATCACAAGGTTATGATCCGGCTAATACTTTTTCAACTGAGATACATGAAATAGATTATTCACTAAACAAAACTATGGGGGATAAAAAAATTTATATTCCACCTCACCTACCCATTCAATTATCGAAAACGAACCACTGTATTGAGGATATAACATTCTTTACTTTCCAAAAAGACGTTCTCGAAGCCTTTGAGGTATTTTTAAGAACAAATGATCACCCACCTCAAATAAAATGACTTTTAGTGATGATTTATATCAGATAACATTGAGACATATCCATTCTAGTCCCGATCAATTTATTCTCTCCATTATCTCTTATAGAATACTCAGTCCAAATTGTGATGTCTCACATATTTCCACTCAACCAAGTGGATAATGGAAATAAATCACATATAGTTCTTTAAAGAGATCCATATATATCGAGGATTGATGAATTTTGTTATATGAAAACTACACTAATAGAACACGCTCCTTCCCAAATCCACCATAATCCATTAGAAAATACCTAAACATTACTTCTAAATTTTGTATTGTCCTTTCTAATTTTTCATCCGTCAATGGATTATATGTCATACTCATAATCAATTGAGGCCCAAGGGATTACATTATGGATTTCTAAAAATGAGGCATAAACCTAAAATACTGATCTGTTACTATTGAAATTGGTATGATATGCCCCTTTAACACTTTTCAAATATAGATTATTGATAACACATCCCATGTATGATATTCAAAAATGGATATGTAATTAGACAAATTCGTGCATTGATACACTATCACACATTTGGAATCATGTTTTTGAACTAACCATGGGAGACCTATTAAAAAATCCATAGGTTACTACCCCCATTTCCAAATAAGAATATGTAAAGATTTCAATATACATAATGGCCACTGGTGATATGCCTTAACCAACTAATAAATGATTAATATCATAACAAAATAATCAAATTTTATTTTCATGCCAACCCACCAAAACCATGTTTCATCATTTTATACATTTTATTATTCATGGATAAATAGACAATCTCAAATGGTGGTAAGAATTTAGAACATTTTTCTTAAAATCCAATGGTACGACCATAAAATTTCTAAAACACAAAACTGAATTCCCATCTATATTTCATCTTTGAATGGTCTCCCCTACATTAAATTTTATACTTATTACAACACATTTAAAATCTGATGTTTGGGCCTCTCTAACCTATTTATCCAAATTAGGAACAAAATATCACTAAATGAAAACTATAACACTGCCTTAGTCTTCATACTATCAATGTGTGTCAATTATCACTAACATCAGCTAACACTAATCATAATATACTTTTTCCAACTAACTATATGACTTTATGCTTAATGAATCCAGCACCACATATCCATTATCCAATGTGTACCTGAATTCAAACTAAAAAATTTTGATGTACTCCATCCATATTCATTTTCTTATGTTCTAATCTATTTCTAAGAAAATGTGTTTCAAACTCTTATGATAGGTAAACACCATGAATTTTTCACTAAAAATTGAATGAAGCCATGTTTTCATAGCATGGGCTACATCAGATAATTATAAATAATCATTTTGGTATTTATTCTCATGAATCCATAATTTTCATGAGACATACGAAACAACATGATTCTATCTTCATGAAAAAACATCCCAACCGTGATCTTGATGCATTATAATACCTCTAATACACTTTTTATGATTCTAGAAATATCGTGATTGGTGAAGATGTAAGGTGAACATTTTGTTTTTAATATACTTTCTAGATTAGTCATCCCATTGGAATGAAACACCCTTCCTAGTAAAATCTGTCATTGGTGAATCTATTCGTTAAAATTCCTTAAAAAAACATCTTTAATTACCAACAAATCCAAGGAAACTATGTATCTAAAAAAATTATTTTTCATTTTCAAAGAGATCACAACCATTATATTTTATTTATCCATAGAAACACATATTTTAGAGGCAATGTGGACAATGAAAAATAACTATTCAATAAAGAAATCACACATTGAAATTTTCCCATAAAAATTATGATCCCAAAAAAATACCCAACACTATCGCCCAATGTTACTCAGCCTCAGACCGTGTCCTTGAATACACCATTATGCCTTCCACAAACAACACAAAAAATGAGTCAATAAACCTTTGAAATATTGGAATCATCGATTCAATAAATACTACTTGTTAATTCATTAGACCAAAATGTTTATGCATATACTCTTAATGGTCATATCTAATTCAAAAAGCTTTCTTTGGAATATCCTCCTACCAAACCCATTATTAGTGATATCCCAAACATAATTTGTTGGCGCCAAAATTTGGAATGAAGAAAAGGCCCCATGATAGCCCCTAAGACTACCTCACAAAGACCCTTCGCCGAGTCCCCCCAGCACCGTGGCTGCCGCGAAGCAAAGAAGGCGGGAGGTTCCTCAAAATCATTTGACGTTCACGATCCCACTGCAAATCCAAGAAGGCGGGAGGCTCCATGAACACATTTTACGTTCGCAAACCCGCCACGAAGTGAAGGATTCGGGATGCTCCGTGACCCCAGTTGACGTTCATGAGCCTGCCCCGAAGACACCCGACCCCTCATCGTGCCGCATGAGCCCTAATCCATGGCTCCTCTTACCTATAAATACCAGGCTCCCCCTGAGATCTCTGGATGGACAATACAACCTTTTGGATTCTCATCTCCTGAATCGCGAAGAACTCACCGGCTTAGTGAATCATGAGTTGCGCGAGGTACTTCTACTTCGCGAAGTGCCTCCCCATTGTCTCATTTTGATCCCCTCTTCTAAGAGGGAATCCTTTTGTGATGCCTAATGGATTTCTCAATGGAATGGGATCTCCAAGGGGACCTGGGTCATCATGAAGAATTTATGATTTGCGAAGCACCCTTCATGTACTCTTGATCAATTTGCTAAGGTAGGATCACTGTACATCGCGAAGCACATTGCTTTCTAAGACCTTGATCCGTGAGGCACCTTTTCTCCGCAAGGCTGTGCTCTGCGAATTCCCATCCACTTTGTGAAGCACCTCCTATTTGTACCTCCGCACCATGCAATGGCTAAGGCACACCACTTCACGAAGCACACCGCTTAGCAAGTTCCCTCTTCCACTTGGAGAAACAGAGCTCCACAAGTCCCTTGCCTATGCAGCCCTCTGCATGGAAATTCCTTTTACCGTGCGACCATCCAGGTTTGCACGATGTGACTTCAATGTCCCATGGACGATACCACCAACAACGTTTCTGCGCGTAATGCTTCTTTGCATTGGCCCTCTAATGGCTATTGCTTTTTCTCATGGTCATGCTAACGTTGAACCCTCGATGGTTTGCTCCACGACACCCCCTCAGTATGGCCTTGCCGATGCCTTCCCTCCCACATGGAGTAGAGGGTACTAGTTATGTAAGTCCTAGGGGTGCGGAGTTAACCCACCTCATCCGAGATACTAGACATTAAACCTACAAGAACTTTCATCCTCAACACATGATGTTAAACTGTGACATGTCCTCATGCCTCCCACGCAGGGTCCCCCAGCCTCGGACATTCTCCACACCCCTAGTCTCCACAGGGGATGATATCCTCTTTCTTGGAGTGGAGTTTTTCCACGGGGAAGGGTGGCCATCTTGGTCTAAGCCCCTATCTGTTCTTTCAAGAGGCGACACCCCTGCACCTCCTCACTTCCTCAATGCCAAGGCCAGCAGAGGGCGTGATAAGGAACGGGGCTCCTCCTCTCTTTAGTCCCAAATTCCTCTCACGCTGTGCCTTTTCACCATCGAGCCTCCATCTTGGAGTAAGTCCCAATCTCAATCTTCCTAGGCCGCTCCATGCGTAAGCCCCACTCTACATCCCATAGACACACTTTTCGTGAGGTGATCGTCAGGTCTCTACTGCCTCTTGTTTCTCACACCATGGATGACTCACGTGGGCTTAGAGTAAGCATCGACCATGAAGACACCCCCATCCAGCATGATGTTAAACTGTATTTCACCCCCATCCCGCATGACATTAAACTGTATTTCGTCCCCGTCCCGTATGATGTTAAACTATATTTCTCCCCTGTCCTGCATGATGTTAAATTGTATTTCTCCCCTGTCCCACATGACGTTAAACTGTATTTCCCCTTGTCCCGCATGACGCTAAATTGTATTTCACCCCCGTCACGCATGAAATTAAACTATATTTTACCCCTATCATGTGTGACGTTAAAATGTATTTCACCCCAGCCCCGCATGATGTAAAACTGTGTTTCACCACCGTCCAACATGACGTTAAAAGGTATTCACGAACTACAAGGACATTGATCCATGTCAAGGAATGGTACATAGGAAGCAACCATGAGGTTTAATGCCACCAACCATTGGCCCCGACCATCTCTGTGTCGGTGCATCAAGCCCCATCAACACCCTTGGAAGCCTAGAGTGTAAGCCCCACACCATCCAGAACTACGTGGTCTCTGAAACATGTCAAGAAATGGTACATAGGAAGCCTCTCTGAGGTTCAAGCCTGCCATCCTCCCGGACGAAGGTCCTTATTCATGTCTATTTTCTGATACCCCATCCTGAACTCTGTGTTCTTTGATCCATGTCAAGGCATAGTACGTAAGAATCCTCCACGAGGTTCAAGAACACCCCCGGTCATTCCAACTCCCCTTCACGTCAGTTCACCCTATCCCCCATGACGTTAAACTATATTTCCATACTATTTGGAACTACATGGACTTTGATCCATGTTAAGAAATCCAATTTAGGAAGCCTCACGGGGTTCAAGACCATCACCCATCGGACCCCCAGTCCATATTCACGTCGGTTCGCCGACACGCCGCATCCCAAAATATAGGGATGTTGATCCATGTAAAGGTATGTTATGTAGGAAGGCTCACAAGGTTCAATCCCAGCACCAGTGGAACCCTTGGTTCGCCATCAAGTCGGTTCGCTGACGAAACCATTCCTGAACAACGTGGACTTTGATCCATGTCAAGGCATGGTACGTAGGAAGCCTCCCAGAGGTTCAAGACCACCACACGGTCATTCCGACCGTGTCAGTCCACCAACACCATGGGCCTATTAGAGCGTAAGCCCCAAATGACCTTATCCCACATGATGTTAAACTATAATCCCCACTACCCGAACTATGCAGACATTGATCCACTTCAAGGCATGGTACGTAGGACGTCTCTTGAAAGCTCAAGCCCAAAACCATCATCTATCCTAACTCTTACCCGGGACACCACATCTCGGTGAGATCATGCCACCTTGTTCCCCTCCACAACATTTAGGGAGCTGCCCCTGTGTTGGCCCCAATATCGGTGTTCCCTCTAGGGGGTTCCTTAATCTGATCCACTCTAATCAGTGTTCTAATCAGTCTGATCTATCCACATTGGACGTCAAACACACGACATACCCTATGTTAAACATGGGAAGATGAGGGAAACCTCAGATACATGCCTATGGCATATGATTCCCCAGGTTCGATGTGGGATGCCTCGGGCTTCCGCGCCCTAGAGAATCCCTATAATAAGGAAAAGTAGAAAGAAAAACCAATCCCCAGTGTCCAGACATGCCATTGATGCCTAGTGTGACTACTCCCCTAACCTAAGGTTGCTTCCCTAACCAGATCCCTTGGAATGTTCTGACAGAATCAGCGTAAATAACTAGTGTCCTTGAAAATATGGTGCCGAGAATACTTTCACGAAAAACATATTAAATCTATGTGGGAGACCCAGAATGGGTGATGAGTTCCGAGGAGGAATCCACGGAAGGGAGGACTGTCATCCCATAATACTGTTTCAATCAAGGAGAAAACTTCCTTGAACAAGGAGCGAATGCCGCCCGCCTTTGGAAAGTGGGAATTTGGGGTAACAAAATTTGCGCCTATATCACTCAAACAGACGAACACATGCACCCAGGCGAAAGAATTGAAAAAAGAAATAGTGAACCCAACGTGAAGATCTTCACCTCAAAATGGAGATTAGTAACACTTGGGGAATCAATGGATTGATGTTTCATCGGATCCAGCTATTTGGCGCCGGGTCCCACCATGAAAAATAGCTTGCCTGGCGTGAAACTCACCATATGTTAGGACAGTAGAACGTTGGACATCCCGTTCTGTGAAATTGTCAGCGTGAATCCATTTTTACCAGTCACGGAAGATGGGATGGCTCTGGGGCATTGGTCGTCGATTCCTTTTTCCTTTCAACATCGACGAGTCTATCTCCCTACTTCTCAAGAATCAGTTTTCTGCTATAGGAAATTGATCACCCCCAACCTGCCTACGCAGGTGCTAGGGAAACGCCAGCATAGCCCCTCCGTGTGGCATCAGCGCTTCCTCAATGGCTTCTACGTCTATGATTATGGGGCGCCCACTCCCCATCTACCAGTCGTAAGTCATCCAATGGAGGGTGATTAAAGACCTCGTACGTCGTTACGAGGAGGGGGGAATAATCCCAACCTGGGTTATGGACTGCCTAGACTTGGAGGCGTCCATGCCTCTCCGTCAACGCTACCCCCGAGGGCTGTGCAGGGAGCTGCTGCTCCCCACTATAGCATTCAATTGTTTCAGGAGCCGGCCCCTAGAGTTCTTTGACGACTACCTGCCTTATGCTGATGAGGTGGGTGATGTTCGGCCCATCCCGTTAAGAGTCTCAGTCTAGGGGATCCCAGTCAGGGCCTCCACATAGCTGCGTCAACGCCACCGCCTGACCTTACCAGAGGATCAGGTAAGTTATGCACCTGCACCACCAGCACCACCTCACCTAACCCGACGCCATCATCGGGCATGAGTTGAGGACGCCTGCCAAGGGGAGTCAACTTCAATGACAACTGTGGCCTGAGAAACCAACGACGCATATCATCAAGTCCTTGCACACACTGAACATGGTCTCTCCTACACCCAGCCGAGATCGAGGCCCCAACCGCCCAACGGGACGGCTGGGAAACTCTCATGGTCACAAGCACAAGCAGGGATTGTTGTGAACCAACCCACATCAATTCCACCCCGTACGGATGTCCTCACCATACCACTACCACATAGAGCATGGGTCATCCTCAATTCAAGGATTTACATGAAGGTCTTCCCCACGACAGTGACGTTCGTTACGGAAGCCTCTCCTGTGACCATCTCATCGGGTATGGAGCCCTTCCTCCTACCCCCGACCATCGATGTGGAGACACTTCCCATCCGGTCTCTCTCCAGTGTGCAGATCCTCCCTACATCCTCTCCACAGTTGGCGAAGGTCCTCCTTGCCCCGACAACCAGAGGAGTGAAGGCCATCCTCGCTCCACCTGCACCAAGCATGGAGGTCCTATCCATGCTCCTGCCAGTTCCAACCGAGGTATTGCCCGCTCAGGTTCTATTCATGGAGGTCCTCTCCATGTTCCCTTCAAAATTTTTCTCGGTGATCCTCATGCCCCGACTATCTCAAGTGGAAGTCCACTCCGCCTTGGCACCACTACGGCCGAAGAACCACATGTCGAAAATAAGCCCTGTCCCGCAGAGCCACCCAGGGGTAGGAAGGCGGGTTGTTGCCGCCATAATAATAATCCTCGGAAGGTCCGGACAGAGATCAAACTGGTCTGTTTCTCAAACTCTAAAGCAGAGTTTGACTTAGCTAAGGAACACTCCCCTTGCTCATCTGAGTCAAGGGTCGGGCAGAGACGAGGCGCATTAACCTGATTCACCCAGAATGTGAGGTCCATAGGATTCCCTTATCCCTCTACTGATTTATCTAGAAGGATGAAGATTTGGAGACCCGACAGGTTATGGTCGTGCAGTCTCCACCATCATTGCTGGAAGTGCTTTCTGTAAAGACCCGTATCTTGACGTACATGGACATTACATTACATTTGCGGAATACTTAGTACATAACAAAAACACACACAAGGATCGTAATAGTTTAGTGTCTTTGGAAACTCGGAACGTAATCTTCTAATCCTGGTGAAAGATCTTCAACATCTCCCATAAATATCTTCCCCTTTTTTTTACCTAAAACCTTTCTTTATATCCTGGGGAAAAGGAAACATAAAAGGGTGAGCTCAAATGCTCAGTAAGGGTAAACAAAAGAAATATCAATCACATAATTTTCATAAGAACATAACTTTTTTGGAAATCTTAACCTACAAAAGAGAGCATAATTTCATAACATGGGATAAATCATAGTAGTGAAATGAAATCATAACTTAAAACATTACTCATTGTGGCATACACACATAATCATAGAGAATCATTTCTTGTTAGTCAAGACTCATTGCCAAGACTATCTTAGTGGACAAAGTCCATTTCTGAATCGAGTAATCCTCGTTTCAGTCCTGTTTCACTGAACCGGTATAACCTACCATTCTAGCCATGTCTATCTCATGAGATATAAAATCTTTACCCAATGCATTGGAGGGAGATATAGGTCCCACCCATATCTTAATGAATCCTTTCTTATGTGTGCCACAAAATCATAAATCATACATCATTGCATAACCCATGTAATAAAAATGAGATTCTTAAACAACATGACATCATAAAACCATTCATATAAGATAAAGGAATTCATAAACATAATTCCATCACAACATAGTCAAATCAATGTAAAAATATGGATAGAAACAGAACCCTTTTATTATCTTATATGGAAAATAATTTTGATAAAACACTTGAATTGAATTCTTGAGGAAAATATCCTTTCTTCTTCAAAATCAATTTCTTTTCTCAAAACATCATGCAATTTTAAAAGAAAGAGATTTTATTGAAAATATTCATGAAATCTTTTAGAGGAAGCTTCATGAAAATAAGGCTTTATAAAACAGTATAAATCCGTTCGTGCCGTATAAGTTAAAAAAACATTCTTCGTACTTTTGTCGGAAAAGTCAAAAAGTACCTCGTATAAAAAAAACGACAAAAGATTCATTTCATATTCTTTACTAAAAACTCACCGATGGGTAAAATTGGATTTAAAATATTTTAAGTGGATGGAAACAATATTACATATTGAGGGAACATGGATGTGGATGATAAAATACACCCCAGTAAATACTTACGAATAAACAATCTCTGAGAAAAATGAGATTGTGATATTTCCCTTACTTTAGGTCCGATTTGCTTCGTATGTGTCCGAACCTCCTGTATAATGATTTAAATAATGTCATTGACTTATTACAGAATCATATTCATTGTTATGATATCATATATGGTTCACTTATGACATTATATTACCCGTTCTTTTGTAAACTCCATGTTAAAGAAGCGTTTTGGGTAAAATCGTTTCATTTATCGTAGGTGTTTTGACTTGTTGTTCTTGACATCATTATTACTTATATCATGATTTACTTACTTCCAGAATATAAAATATGATTTATATATCATATATATTCAGTATATATATATATATATAATAGGTAGATAAATAAAATGAAAAACACCGTTCATGGAGACGGTAGTCCGTACGTACGCATGAACGCTGTTTTCCTTTCCTTATTGTCTTGAAATGGAAGTAAGTAGATGACATAAATATGTATATATATACATAAATCCAGTAGCTTTATAATGTCATATATTTCATTATTATTTCTTATATATACATTATAATCATTCTTAAATGGTTAACATGGAGAATGAATCTCATCGCGTCGTGGAGACGGTAGTCCGTACGTACGCACGAGCGATGATATCATTTATATAAATATTGAATTGAATTGGAGTGGATTATACAATATATCAGAATCAATATGATGTTGTAATAACTATGTATAGTTATTCTTTACACCATTATACCCATCCATGTAAGGTGGTGGTGGAAAATAGATTACACCACGGCGTAGAGAAGGTATTCCGTACGTACGCACGCGCGGTGATTTCTTTTTCCGTAGGATGGATAGATGGTGAAATAGGGTTGTTTCATACTTATAATAACATATCAGTATATGAGTGATACTGATGTTATTTCTTCATAATGAAACAACCTAAGAAGAAGAAGTGGAAGAAGAAATAAAGATGAAAGAATTGGTAACGGTAATTACCTCTTCTTTGAAGCGCCTTTTGGAGACCTCCTCTTAGGGCACTAAAATTGGTCTTTGAGGAAGACCAGAACCTCTAGGATGTTGCTATGGAAGTGGAGAGGAGAAATTGGCAGGGGTTGGCCGAGCATGAGTGCTCAAATTGGTGTGAGGAGGAGGGGGAGGAGGTGTCCTTTTATAGGGGAGGAGAGGGGCACCTTAGGAATATCTCAAAATATTATTTTATATTAAAGTCAAAATCGGTTTATAATGGTTCCAAAGGGTCTTATTTCGAAGCTAAAGTGGGGATGGGTCGAAATACTATCAACCAATAGGATTTAGACAAGTTTAGGGTATTATTTTAACCTTATCAATTAGATTTAACTATAAGTTAAATAATTTAACTTTTACCGTGTCTTTTTGTTTTCTTTCACTATATGGTTAATAAACATACTATAACATGCCAAACGAACCCCAAATTGTATATTATTAATACATATATCCTTATCTAAGTCATTTGGCCTAACCTTAGATTTTTAGGAATAAAATAACAATTAGTAATATAATATTTGATTTAAAAACTATTTTGTGTCAATTTTGACACTATTTGATATATGATTTTTGTGAAAGTCATAACAGACTTATATGTTCGAACCAAGTTGATTAAATCATCAATAATATATCATAGTAACCTAGAAAATTAGTGGAATTCATAAAAAGTCTTAAATTACATTTATTTTGGTATTTATATTATCAATTATGTCAATATTTCATTAATAAGATAATTACTGCATCATCATTGTGTCAAAAATAAATTATATTATTTGATGTCTAAAAATTACAAATAAAATACCATCATGTAGGAAATCTTTTTAGCTTTATAATGAATATTTATAGTCTAATTTATATTATGTATAACCCCATATTAAAAATGATTTACTTATTAAACTTTGATTTTAACTATTTTAACCCTTCTTTAAATAAATTAATAATAAATGTCCTAATCTAATCCAAGTGGGCCTAAATGGTCATATTGTATTCCTAAGTTTGTTTTTGGTCGAATTACACTTGTCCAATAGAATTAGGACATGTGTTAGGGTAATATTAATATCATATTTACCCTTAGTTACCCTATTTACTATTAACCGCGGTAAAAAAAAGTAAAAAGTTACTATTCACCAAAAATTATTTTCATCTCATTGAACCACATTTTAGTCCTTGATATTAACCGTGTCTCTCGGATTTTCGAAATTCCATTCACAGAAGCGGTAAAATTAAGTTTTATGCAAAATTCAGTTTTTAACCTACCACTTAGTGGTTTCACTATTCATCAAAAATTGATGTTTTTCAGAACAATGCCAAAATTTCATCCCAAGCTATATTTCATATTCCGAATTCAAAAATGAAGTCTATTTTACCAAATTCATAACATAAAAGTTGCATTCATTAATTTTATAATTAAATCCCACTGTTAAAACAAATAGCGTGTTTTTAAGAAACAATATCTATCAAAAGATTGACACTTGTTTATGTCTAGTTTAAATGTGAAATTACATCCAATGACCAACATTGTATTAAATTGTAAAAATATATTCTAAATATACTTTAAAACCACTCAAATTAATGATTTATCACTATTAATTATTTTGATTAAAAAAGTTGTTTTTAATTATAATTTAGTAATTTTCACTATTCATCAGAATATGAAAGTTATCCGAAAAGTACCAAAATTTCACCTTAGGCTAAATTCGATACTCCGAATCCAAAAATAAAGTTCATTTTGAAAAATAAGATTTACTGGATTTCAAAAAGTGGTTATTACTATTCATAACGGCTAGTTTTAATAATATTTTTATAGCATATCGTTGTTTAGTGAAACTCGGTATTGTGTACTACACACGCTATCGAGGAAGGTCGCGATTGCGTGTAATGCAAGACAAGTCAAGGATGTGTGTTGTGCAAGCTCCTTTTGGTGTAGCGTACAACACAAGACATTAATAAAATTAAAAAGAATATTTTTTTATAAAATCTTGGGCTGTTACATTCTACCCCCCTTAAAATGAATTTCGCCCTCGAAATTCGTCGGGGTTATAAATGGTTTACTATTTGAAAGTTTCTTTAATAGAAACCCACATAGTAAAAGGGAATACCAAAACATGGCTTTAAAAACTAAAGTATGAAATGTAACGATTACCCAAATAAACTAATCACTGGGTTTCCACATAGGTGAAAATATGGATATGGAAGAGAAATCTAAGCATCATGTTCTGATGGAGAGTGGTAGAGAACATGGCTATGGAAAAGCCAGTAATCACAAATCCATAGATTTGTGATGATATAAGGTACCATCTGATTCATCAGGTATAAGAGAACTAGGACAACATTTTTGGTTTTCAAGATCATTTCCCTAAAGTTAAAGAATTTGAATTAGAATAAATACTTACTTTATTTTGGTACAATCTCACTGTTGTTCGTGCCTTTAACAATTTCCACTTCATCTCTTAAATAAATGAAGTTGAATTTGTTATTCGTGAAGTGTTAGCAGATCATGTGATAGAATGATGGGTCATTCCATCTGTTTCAAACAAAAGGTTAGCAAAATTATATACATAAGTCGATCTATAGTGAGATTAATCACATATGGACTTATACTTCATATATCATACTGCTTAATATAATAAAACTAGTTTCTACTAAACAGGGACTTCCTGTAGGCTAGTGGTAGGCGATAAAGGCCAGTCGCACTTCGGTTGTGGGTTCGATTCCTACAGCCTTGTCCGAAGCGATGGGCTGTCGCCCATCCTGTAGGTTGTCCCTTTTTCTAAAACTACGTTACTATAACATCCCATCAATAATATCGAAAATCTTCTATCCTTAAACAATACTAACTTATGTCCAACATAATCCAGTCTAATCTTTAGGCTTATACATAATACTGCAGTCCACTCTCATAATATAGTGACATCGATTACCATAGATTTAATACTGTCGTTGATCCCCACATATCATAAGATATGTCTTGTTGGTCACATTCCAAACATTCAAAGTCCTTAATCGTGTATTCTCTTGAATACCTTAGTGAAAACATGAGTGCAGTTAAAAGTTAACACTTTCCACATACCAAAATCCTCAAAATTCTATATACTCAAACCATGATATCACTTAGTCCTTATATCAATCATGAGCTCATGAATATTGTTAAACAATTAATTTTCTCATTTTCCCTTCATTATGCGCATAATATCTCAATCACTTTGAATACCACATTAGACCAATACATAAATATTCCAATACTCCATGATAAAACATTATTTTGGAATCCCATTACATAAACACTTAATCATTCCACCACATCATTGTCATATTCAACATCGCCAATAGTGATCGCATGTGACTTCCCTTTGTCCTTTGCCTTAAGTGGTTGCTCATGTTGATCATCACTAACCCTTGGATTAGGGCAATTATTAGCATAATGCCTCATTTCTTTGCACTTGAAGCATTGAAGTGTTGGTAGTGCGTTCTCTGCAGTGTTTGCTTTATTCACATCATTAGAAAACCTTTTTCCATTACTTCGACACTCAGCTGCTCGATGACCTTCTTTTCCACACTTAAAACATTTTCTAGTCCCTTTAAGACAATCTCCACCATGCTTCTTTCCACACTTTGTGCATAAGGAAACATTCATCTTCTTTTCACCATTATTCTGGGATTTCTCCTTGAACTCCATCTTTCGTTTCTTGTCAAAACCATGAGATGGATATGTAACACCAACTTCCATTTCTACCTTGATAGCACAACGCACAATTTCTTCATAGCTACTGAAGTCTCTTATAGCTAATGCCCTTCGAAGACTTGGTTTTAAGCCACTGAAAAATCGATCAACTTTACTTTCAGGTTGGATGATAATTCCAGAAGCATACCTTGCAAGTCTTGTAAAATTTGCTTCATAGGTACCAACAGATTCATCATCCCTTTGCTTCAGTTCAAGAAACTCTTTCTCCATCTTTGATCGAAGAATACGAGGGAAGTACTTACTGAAAAACAAGTTCTTGAACTCGTCCCATTCCATGGACTCAATTTCATCTCTTGGCCTCGTATTCTTGATAAGATTCCACCATTGATCAGCTTCACCTTCCAAACGATATACTGCTAAGATGACTTTATCATGTTCATAACATTGAAGAACTGAAAATATATTTTCAGTAGTACTAATCCATTGTTCAGCAACTAATGGATCAGTAGACCCACTGAAAGAAGGTGGACGTTGCCTCATGAAGGACTCAATAGAATATTGTTCCCTTCTCTGCTCATTTGGAAGTCCAGAATGATTCATAGCTTGTGTAAGTATAGCAATAAGAATTTTCACTCCATCTCCCATAACATTTGTTTGTTCAGGAGGGCAATCATTGCATTGTCCATTGCATTGATCAACACGGTTCCTTCGGGTTCCAGCAATCGTCTAAAACCCATAAAGAATAGTGTGAGAGGCAAAAATCATGCTAGGGAAAACAACATAATAAAGGGGGAGTAACTTCAATATCCAACATCTTAGGTTTAATTCTATGATCGTTAGCGTAATTCTATTACTATAACCTATACGTATACTTAACCTTAGAGACATCCCTAGACATACCTTAGAAATATCTCTAGGGATCTCACTAACGTTTTCGCATCCTAGTTTCCAAAGGTTGACTAAACCTTTCCTCTGATACCAACTGTAGAGACCCGTATCTTGACGTACATGGACATTACATTACATTTGCGGAATACTTAGTACATAACAAAAACACACACAAGGATCGTAATAGTTTAGTGTCTTTGGAAACTCGGAACGTAATCTTCTAATCCTGGTGAAAGATCTTCAACATCTCCCATAAAGATCTTCCCCTTTTTTTTTACCTAAAACCTTTCTTTATATCCTGGGGAAAAGGAAACATAAAAGGGTGAGCTCAAATGCTCAGTAAGGGTAAACAAAAGAAATATCAATCACATAATTTTCATAAGAACATAACTTTTTTGGAAATCTTAACCTGCAAAAGAGAGCATAATTTCATAACATGGGATAAATCATAGTAGTGAAATGAAATCATAACTTAAAACAATACTCATTGTGGCATACACACATAATCATAGAGAATCATTTCTTGTTAGTCAAGACTCATTGCCAAGACTATCTTAGTGGACAAAGTCCATTTCTGAATCGAGTAATCCTCGTTTCAGTCCTGTTTCACTGAACCGGTATAACCTACCATTCCAGCCATGTCTATCTCATGAGATATAAAATCTTTACCCAATGCATTGGAGGGAGATATAGGTCCCACCCATCTCTTAATGAATCCTTTCTTATGTGTGCCACAAAATCATAAATCATACATCATTGCATAACCCATGTAATAAAAATGGGATTCTTAAACAACATGACATCATAAAACCATTCATATAAGATAAAGGAATTCATAAACATAATTCCATCACAACATAGTCAAAATCAATGTAAAAATATGGATAGAAACAGAACCCTTTTATTATCTTATATGGAAAATAATTTTGATAAAACACTTGAATTGAATTCTTGAGGAAAATATCCTTTCTTCTTCAAAATCAATTTCTTTTCTCAAAACATCATGCAATTTTAAAAGAAAGAGATTTTATTGAAAATAGTCATGAAATATTTTAGAGGAAGCTTCATGAAAATAAGGCTTTATAAAACAGTATAAATCCGTTCGTGCCGTATAAGTTAAAAAAAACATTCTTCGTACTTTTGTCGGAAAAGTCAAAAAGTACCTCGTATAAAAAAAACGACAAAAGATTCATTTCATATTCTTTACTAAAAACTCACCGATGGGTAAAATTGGATTTAAACTGTTTTAAGTGGATGGAAACAATATTACATATTGAGGGAACATGGATGTGGATGATAAAATACACCCCAGTAAATACTTACGAATAAACAATCTCGGATAAAAATGAGATTGTGATATTTCCCTTACCTTAGGTCCGATTTGCTTCGTATGTGTCCGAACCTCCTGTATAATGATTTAAATAATTTCATTGACTTATTACAGAATCATATTCATTGTTATGATATCATATATGGTTCACTTATGACATTATATTACCCGTTCTTTTGTAAACTCCATGTTAAAGAAGCGTTTTGGGTAAAATCGTTTCATTTATCGTAGGTGTTTTGACTTGTTGTTCTTGACATCATTATTACTTATATCATGATTTACTTACTTCCAGAATATAAAATATGATTTATATATCATATATATTCAGTATATATATATATATAATAGGTAGATAAATAAAATGAAAAACACCGTTCATGGAGACGGTAGTCCGTACGTACGCATGAACGCTGTTTTCCTTTCCTTATTGTCTTGAAATGGAAGTAAGTAGATGACATACATATGTATATATATACATAAATCCAGTAGCTTTATAATGTCATATATTTCATTATTATTTCTTATATATACATTATAATCATTCTTAAATGGTTAACATGGAGAATGAATCTCATCGTGTCATGGAGACTGTAGTCCGTACGTACGCACGAGCGATGATATCATTTCTATAAATATTGAATTGAATTGGAGAGGATTATACAATATATCAGAATCAATATGATGTTGTAATAACTATGTATAGTTATTCTTTACACCATTATACCCATCCATGTAAGGTGGTGGTGGAAAATAGATTACACCACGGCGTGGAGACGGTATTCCGTACGTACGCACGCGCGGTGATTTCTTTTTCCGTAGGATGGATAGATGGTGAAATAGGGTTGTTTCATACTTATAATAACATATCAGTATATGAGTGATACTGATGTTATTTCTTCATAATGAAACAACCTAAGAAGAAGAAGTGGAAGAAGAAATAAAGATGAAAGAATTGGTAACGGTAATTACCTCTTCTTTGAAGCGCCTTTTGGAGACCTCCTCTTAGGGCACTAAAATTGGTCTTTGAGGAAGACCAGAACCTCTAGGATGTTGCTATGGAAGTGGATAGGGGAAATTGGCAGGGGTTGGCCGAGCTTGAGTGCTCAAATTGGTGTGAGGAGGAGGGGGAGGAGGTGTCCTTTTATAGGGGAGGAGAGGGGCACCTTAGGAATATCTCAAAATATTATTTTATATTAAAGTCAAAATCGGTTTATAATGGTTCCAAAGGGTCTTATTTCGAAGCTAAAGTGGGGATGGGTCGAAATCCTATCAACCAATAGGATTTAGACAAGTTTAGGGTATTATTTTAACCTTATCAATTAGATTTAACTCTAAGTTAAATAATTTAACTTTTACCGTGTCTTTTTGTTTTCTTTCACAATATGGTTAATAAACTTACTATAACATGCCAAACGAACCCCAAATTGTATATTATTAATACATATATCCTTATCTAAGTCATTTTGCCGAACCTTAGATTTTTAGGAATAAAATAATAATTAGTAATATAATATTTGATTTAAAAACTATTTTGTGTCAATTTTGACACTATTTGATATATGATTTTTGTGAAAGTCATAACAAAATTATATGTTCGAACCAAGTCGATTAAATCATCACTAATATATCATAGTAACCTAGAAAATTAGTGTAATTCATAAAAAGTCTTAAATTACATTTATTTTGGTATTTATATTATCAATTATGTCAATATTTCATTAATAAGATAATTACTGCATCATCTTTGTGTCATAAATAAATTATATTATTTGATGTCTAAAAATTACAAATAAAATACCATCATGTAGGAAATCTTTTTAGATTTCTAATGAATATTTATATTCTAATTTATCTTATGTATAACCCCATATTAAAAATGATTTACTTATTAAACTTTGATTTTAACTATTTTAACCCTTCTTTAAATAAATTAATAATAAATGTCCTAATCTAATCCAAGTGGGCCTAAATGGTCATATTTTATTCCTAAGCTTGTTTTTGGTCGAATTACACTTGTCCAATAGAATTAGGACATGTGTTAGGGTAATATTAATATCATATTTACCCTTAGTTACCCTATTTACTATTAACCGCGGTAAAAAAAAGTAAAAAGTTACTATTCACCAAAAATTATTTTCATCTCATTGAACCACATTTTAGTCCTTGATATTAACAGTGTCTCTCGGATTTTCGAAATTCCATTCACAGAAGCGGTAAAATTAAGTTTTATGCAAAATTCAGTTTTTAACCTACTACTTAGTGGTTTCACTATTCATCAAAAATTGATGTTTTTCAGAACAATGCCAAAATTTCATCCCAAGCTATATTTCATATTCCGAATTCAAAAATGAAGTCTATTTTACCAAATTCATAACATAAAAGTTGCATTAATTAATTTTATAATTAAATCCCACTGTTAAAACAAATAGCGTGTTTTTAAGAAACAATATCTATCAAAAGATTGACACTTGTTTATGTCTAGTTTAAATGTGAAATTACATCCAATGACCAACATTGTATTAAATTGTAAAAATAAATTCTAAATATACTTTAAAACCACTCAAATTAATGATTTATCACTATTAATTATTTCGATTAAAAAAGTTGTTTTTAATTATAATTTAGTAATTTTCACTATTCATCAGAATATGAAAGTTATCCGAAAAGTACCAAAATTTCACCTTAGGCTAAATTCGATACTCCGAATCCAAAAATAAAGTTCATTTTGAAAAATAAGATTTACTGGATTTCAAAAAGTGGTTATTACTATTCATAACGGCTAGTTTTAATAATATTTTTATAGCATATCGTTGTTTAGTGAAACTCGGTATTGCGTACTACACACGCTATCGAGGAAGGTCGCGATTGCGTGTAATGCAAGACAAGTCAAGGATGTGTGTTGTGCAAGCTCCTTTTGGTGTAGCGTACAACACAAGACATTAATAAAATTAAAAAGAATATTTTTTTATAAAATCTTGGGCTGTTACACTTTCTACCTCCACAAGAGATCATGAAGAGCTATTCTAGGGACCAATGGTAGGCGAGGAACATCACGACCCACCACCGGCATCCCTGGCCCCTGAGTCATGAATGGTGGCCGTCAGCCCATGCTATTGCGACCTAGCGGCCAATTCACTACAATCCTCAAAGGAAAACCCAAGAATCAATGTTCAGTCAACCTGTTTTCCATATTATCCACCAGCCAACCTTCCATCCCAGTGGTCTGCCTCAGTACCACTGCCAATTTCTCAACCACCCCCAGTTGGTGAGTGGGGTAATCAAGGGCCAGGGCATAAAATTGAGCCAAGGAGCTTCTAGAGCATCCTTGCAGTGGACCGATTCCCCGAGGAGTTCTGGCCTGTAGCAGCGCATGATTTATTCATACTCGAGTCCCTCACTCCAGAGGAAGTTGAGTGTCTTCGCTACACCCTCTGGGTGATGCATTTCGGTCTCCATCATCTGTGCGTGGTATATCCAATGAGCCAAGCACTTTTTAAAGGCATCAGCGAGGAGTGCCGTCTAGTCAATCTGGCCGCACTCCCGGTGGCCTAGCACCCAAAGTCACCATGCCGTTGTGAGGACCTCCAGTAGTAATGCATTCACAGTATTAAGGTAGTCTACAAAATCATCATCGAAGCAACACACCACATGCAAGTCTGTGGCTGGGGGATGTATGCTTCCCTTCTCTTCAGCCCAATCCGATGGCAGCCTAAATCGCTTTACGATATTGAGGAAATTCCCCTAGGAAGGGTCACGGTCCACATGGCTGACATAGAGGACAAGGAGGAAGAGATGGAGTTTCTTGATGTAGAATTACCCCCTGAGGGAGTGCCACCACTATTGGACCCATCGGGGAGGATTACTCATTAGTAGAGTAACCTCCTGGGTCTCCTAGTGCCCACCGAGTCGTTGGTGCTCAGCCGAAATTTCTGTAAGGGAAAAGATCTTGTTAGAGTTGTCAAGAACACTGAACCACACATGTCAGTGCAGAAGATGGAAGAGGACCTCGAGAAGGCCACATTGCACCATCAAATTGTAGAGAAAAAGTGATTGGTAAAAAAACTCCTGGTTGAACGTGCAATAGAGCGACGACCCGACTATGACGATCCTATGTCGGGGTAGAAGGGGCAGGAACAACTTCCCCACGGAGAGATGCCTCCGAGAAACCCTGATCATGCCTCTCCCGCTGACAGGGATGAAACCGGAACTCATGGAAAGAGGGAGCAGAATGTCTCACCAAACCCTCCCAAACGACACGAAAATCTGATGAATCAAACCTGGGCTCTAGGAGCTTCCCCACAGGCCATCCCACCAGTCGCTCTACGAGCCACTGAACCCATCTACCAGGTTAAAGAGCCTAGAAACGCACTTGTGATTATGGATCCCCATCATGACAGGGACCCTCTTCTGGATGATCCTATGGAAGCACTCATTGCCACCCTTGAGGCATTGGAAATGTGGCAGGTGGAAATCCCACTGGATGAAAAACCATACCAGGCTTGGGTGGATTATATGTCGGCACCTCAGGGTTTCGAGAATGCCACCTTCTCCCCCATAAATGGGACATGGGACCCGCTGCAGCACCTATCCCACTTCAACTTGAGGTATGGGCCCATGTTGGGGAATCCAGTGCAACAGGAGGCCTCCATGTTCCGCTGTTTCGTTCAGACAGTGGAGGGGCTGGAATTCATCTGGTACAGCCAGCTCCCTATAGGATCCATGACCTGTTGGGAGGACCTTCACAGGAAGTTCCTCTACCAGTTCATCTCTACCACCCAGAAGACCCACATTGCAGACCTTTTCAAGTGCAAACAGATGCCTGATAAGCGAGTCACAGACTTCATCACCCGGTAGAAGGGACTCACATACTCCCTCGAAATGCCACTAAATCAAGATAAATTGCTGAAGATGTTTGTAGGGAATGTAAATACGGAACTAGTTCCCTCCCTGATCACTCAGAACTATCTTAGAGGGTTCATAGACTTCTCCGATAAGGCCCAACTCCTCAAAGAAGCCCTGCAACAAGCCAGGCCGGCACATCTATTGCCCCCTTCAATCCCAACAAGGAGAGATGCTAGAGTCGAGCCCATCGCAGTGGCCCAAATAGAAGCCCCCAGGAATCTAGAATTGATACATGTAGCACTGGACTCACAGACTCGCAGAGGTCCTCCACCTCAGGCATAGCCTCCGGCCTCACAGCGTCCTCAAAATTAGATGGTGCCTCCACGTAATGTGCCACCACTACCCAGGTGGGACAATCCGGGTCCACCTCCTCGAAAGGACCCTCCATCTCCTCATCAAGGCCTAGCTCCATGGGATCCCTATCTGGAAAGAAGACACCATAATAACTAATTCATCAAAAATCAGGTCCCTGGTTACTTCCATAGTTCCCTAGAGCATGGGATTGTGCGCTTTATAGAGTGCAGAAGGCTGGAAGAGGTGAATCTCACCAATCAACCTACTACAGCCCCTATCATCAGATTTTGGGGAACACCCTCAAGTAGTGTTATGTGTCTAAGGACTTGCTCGAAGACCATGTCGATAACAACATAGTCAGGTTGGTTCCGGCTCTGGAACAAGTGGAGGGGGTCTTTGTGAGGTCAAAAAGCGGTAGCAATGGTGAATGTGAGTGGAAGCAGGTTCCTGGCCACAGGTCCCAGAAGTAATACGACTGGATAGCTCTTAAAATGGTTGCTCGCACCCATTGAATCAGTAAGGAACACCTGAATCAACCATATCCTTCATAAGATGCAGCCACCACTTCTGAATCATCATCTCATTCGGCCTATTCCCAAAAGAGCAAGCATCAGCAGCGCAAGAAGAAGCAACATGCCCCACTGATGCCATCGTCGTCCCACACTCACGACGACTTCATGCCCCCCCCTGTGATGTGGATCCCTCCCATAATTTTCCCAGAAGTGGATGACTCGTCAACTGACAGTCAAGGGTACACTTTGGTTAACATCATCGAGTTGGTAAACACCTATAGGACTCCCGACTAGGGGGAACGCCAGACGAACCTCCCCAACATCCCCAGCTGATGCCAACATCGGTGGAGCCAAACTACATGGTTCATCGAGTCGCATCAGTCAACACCTCCAGCCAGGTCGTGCATGCTACAGAGGCCAGACAACAGGCCTAGTGTAGAGCTCAGCACTTTCATCCTCTTTATCCAGTGTCGACAGGTCCGCCTCCACCACCGTTTGTGCTACTCGATTAGGAAGATCCACTTCGGTCATACTGTGACTAGCTTCTCCCTGCAACCGGTCGGCCTCAGTCACCCATACCTCATCCGATGGCTACTCTTTAGGCTTTGACTAGTGAGCAGCGGGATATGCCCCGCACCATGCAGTAGCCAGTCCATCCGATAGGGTCTGTCGTGCCTCGAATCATAGAGTGGCCTTCTGTATGCCGATGTTCTCACCTGGCATGGATGTATGATGTTATCAAGCACCTTTCCGGCATGCAAGCGAGGATTTACAGCCTCTAATCCATCCGCTTGTCATCAGATATGCGTGAGGCCCTCGCTAAGGCTTTAAGGATCCCCCTACAGTTTGAGATGGATGTAGCAGTTGTAGAAGCCTTTCATGATGAAGCAGTTGAAACATCCAAATTCCAGGCGATCATTTCATTCTCTAGAGAAGATGAAGGATCTCCCATACAGGGGAACATCTTCCCATTTTACATCACCAGCCAATTTTACAGCACGGACGTTCATCACTGTCTCATTGACACCGGCTCTCGGATCAACCTTATCCTAGCATAGACACTGTGAAAACTGGGGTTATCTGAGGATGAACTGACTCCCTCTGATTTAAGGATCTAGGGATATGAAAGGACATAGCAGACCCCAATCAGCAAGATCTGTTTGAAGGCCTAGTTCAGTGGCCTAATTTCTAGTACTGAATTTATGGTCGTCTCCCAGGACACTACCTATAATTCATTGATGGGAAGGCCATGACTCTACCTGCATGTGGCAGTCCCCTCAACATATTACCAGTGCCTTAATTACTCCCTTATTGGTCGAGTAGGCATACTAAAAGGTGATGCATCTCCTTTCCCCTCTTGTGAAGTCTGTTATCTGGATGTTGACTATTACAAGAGCAAGTATAATCAGATTCTGGAAAGTGAGGTTTAACCCTCCCCAATCACTAGTGACCCCTGAGCAAGTCTGGATGACACCTATGTCTTCCCAATCCATCGATTGGAGGCCATGAACTCCAACATGGGTCAACAATTTGTTGTCTCGGGTACAAGAGGAAGGCATATTCCCAAGTCCAGGTGGCGATGGGAAATCACCTCATACTTCTACACAAACTAGGCTCAGGTGATCCCGGAACCTCCTACCCCTGTTTGATATCGGGACATCCGCCCCTTGGAAATGTAAGTACGTTATACATGTCTATTTTTCTGGTCTAGGATTAACTGTCCCAAGCCGACGCGCCACCAATGATTTGATATCATCAAGTGTGGCCCCTTGGGCCAAAGGGCAGATGAGATTGGATCGACTTCCTTCATCGCCATGGTCTCTGCGGCGCGTGAATCTCCTGATGTAATTTCCACTGCTATCCAGGTTGGTTCCAACTTCCCGTCATGTTCCTCCGACCAAGTGGATGCCTCACCCACTGGGAATCCCTCCTCCACAAGTGAAGAAGAGGATTTGGAGGACACTCCCCTCACCTTTGAAAAAGGAATCTCTGCCACGGTCGATGAACTGGTACTGGTGAACCATGGTAGCGAGGTAGAGCCAAGAACCATGTTGATTAGTGCCACCATGTCCCTTGAGGATTAGAAGAGGTATGTGGACTTCCTTAAACAGAACTGTGACATGTTTTCCTGGAGTTACAACGAGATGCCAGGACTAGATCCCCAGGTAGCTGTCGACCGTCTCGGTCTCCCGACAAGCCAACGCGGGTTCAAGCATCCTCCCAAAAAATGCACCCCTCCCACGGTGCCATGGTCAAGGCTGAAGTTGAAAAACTCATCAGGGCCAAATTCTTCAAGGAGGTCCAGTACCCCAAGTGGCTAGAAAATATTGTGCTAGTCAGAAGGAAGAACAGATAGATCGGAGTCTGTATCGACTACCGAGATCTCAACCGTCACTATCCGACAGATTATTTTCCCCTTATAGTAGTAGAATTTTGGATCGATGCTACGGCCGGGTTCTAATCCCTCTCTTTCATGGACAGTTACTCTGGATATAATCAGATCCGGGTTGCCCCTGAGGATTAATAGTCAATAGCTTTCAGGGTGACTCAAGGTACTTTCTGTTACTAGGTTATACCCTTCGGCCTGAAGAATGCCAGTGCCACCTATCTACGGGCCATGCATCACATATTCAAGCCAATTCTCCTGACTGTGGTGGATTGCTATATGGATGATCTATTGGTTAATCTCTCCAGTTCCAGGACCATCTCAAGGACCTCAAGAAAGTGTTCAGTTTTCTCCGTTCCCGCCACTTGAATATGTACCCGTTGAAGTGTGCCTTCGAGGTTCTCTCCAGAAAGATTCTTGGATTTGTTGTCAGGTACTGAGGCATCGAGATCGACCCCAAGAAGATCAGGTCCATCAACCAGATTCCTCCTCCGAGGAATATTCGAGAGCTTCAAGGTTTTTAAATCCACTTAGCCTACATACACCAATTCATTGCGAATATAGATTGAATGTGTAAGCCCTTTTCTTGGCTCATGAAGAAAGGCTCCACCCATGAAAGGGATGAGGAGTGCCAGACGGCCTTGGAGGAAATCAATAAAATTTTGTCCAACCTCCAATGTTGATGACACTCATCTTCGGTAAGACGCTAATCCTGTACCTCACTACCCTGAACCGATATCTCAGTTCCCTTCTCGCCCAGATGAACTACGAGGGGAAAAAGAAGAGTCTCTATTACCTCAGCCGCATGCTTCTCGTTACGGAGACCATATAATCCCTTATCGAGAAGAGCTTCCTTGTGCTCGTATTTGTTGTGCAGAATTTGCGAAATTACCTACAACACCATGAGGTACAACTAGTCTCCCAGGTAGATTCGCTGAAGTACATCATGAATCAGCCCATGTTGACCGGCCATCTAGCACAGTGGTCCGTGATCCTCCAGCAGTTCGACATCCGGTTCATACCCTAGAAGGCTATTAAAGGGAAGGAATTGGTAGTCTTTCTAGCTACCCATCCAACCTCCACAGATAAGTCACTGGACATGGATTTTCCTGATGAGGAAATCCTCTCATTCAATCATACCGTTCCATGTGGGGAGATTCACTTTGATGGCACCTCCCGGAGTCCCACCAGTAGGAGGCTCAATGATCCTAGGCACAACAGAGTGGGCCTGGGTATCGTCTTCATTACCCCAGCATAATCTATTCTGCCTTACTCATTCCTGTTGTTAGAAGGCTGAACCAACAATGAGGAAGAGTACCAGGCTCTTATCACTGGCATCAATCTGGACCTTGAGATTGATGTGCCCCATTTTCATGTGAAAGTGGATTCCGAGCTGGTCATCAAGCATATCAACCGTGGCTATGTTCTCAAGAAGCTAGAGCTTACACCATTTTTGGAGCATACCCTCCATCTAATGGCCCAATTCCCTTCTTGACTAGAGGTTACCCATGTCCCTCTATCATAGAATGGTCGAGAAGATGCTTTGTCCGGATTAGCAACATCACTTGAAGAGCCCGAGCAGGATGATCTGATTATACATGTGGCACACCAGAGAGTCATTGCCCCCGTCACCCCAGAGGATGATGATGGCCTACGAGGAAGCCATATTACCACTGGATCCTCCATGTCAGGACTGCTAGGCTCATCAGATATAGTGGTTGAAGCGAATCATGACCGGAGAGCCCATTTTTTCGAGTATCTCCAAAATGGTTTCCTCTCGGCTGATCGGGCTGAGCATGAGAAAATACGATGCCGCACACTGTAGTTTTCCCTATAGAGTGGTCCCAGTCTTGAGCAGATCCTATATAAGCACAGTTTCGATGGTGTTATCCTTCGTCGCTTCCAAGGAGTCAAGATTCCAAAAGTCATGGAAGAGGTTCATGCCAGTTTCGGTGGTGCCCACCAAGCTGGAACAATGCTGTCCCATCATATCTGGAGACTGTGGTACTTATAGCCCTCTATGATCCATGATTGTATTGAGTTTTCCAAGAGATGTCACACGTTCCAAGTGCATGCTAACTTCCTGCATTGGCCACCAGAACCCCTCCACTCCACCTAGTACTATAAGCCATTTGTGTTGTGGGGACTCGATGTCATGGGACCATATCCACCAGCGATAGCTCCCCAGTGCAGGTTCATCTTGACCACCAAAGATTTCTTTTCCAAGTGGGTAGAGGAAATTATGCTCAAGGAAGTCAAGGCTCGTCTCATCATTGACTTCGTGAGCTCTAATATCATCCACCGGTTTGGATTTCCTCACGCCGTCCTCACCGATAACGGCAAAAACTTCAGAGTAGCAGAGATGAAGAAATTTTACACCAAGTACAATATCCATTTGCACCATACCTCCCGCTATCACGTGCTAGAAAATGGACAAATTGAGGCGTTCAAAAAAACACTCTCTAACATTTTACAGAAAATGGTTAGTCAGAATAAGAAAGTTGGACGGACAAGCTCCCCAACACCCTATGGGCCTATCGGACGATGACTTGCAATTCCATTCAAGTGACCATGTATTCCCTGGTGTATGGAGCTGAGGTTGTCCGGCCCATCAAGATCCAGCTGCCTTCATTACACACTGTAGTATATGACCAGAAGATTCCAGATAAGGTGGCCAAAATCCATCTAGAGGAATTGGAAGCACTTGACGAGAGTAGGCTTCATGCCCTGCACAATATGTAAAGGTACCAAAACAAGATGGCTAGTGCCTTCAATAAGAAGGTTCACCTCTTCTATTTTCAGCAAGGTGACCTGGTACTGGCCCTCTGAGCGCCAATGATCCCTGGTAGGAAACCACCCAAGTTGGAGCCCATATGGGAAGGGTACTACATGGTCCAAAGTGTTTACCCCAGTGGGGCATACTCCTTGGAGACCATGGACGGTGAGCGTATAACTCCTCCCACCAATGCCAAATTCCTCAAGAAATACTTTTCTTGATCCTCATGGTCCTGCATGACCTTAAACCAGATGGTCCTCCACAACCTTAAACTTGATGGTCATTCACGACCTTAAACTGGATGGTCCTACACGGACTTAAACTGGATGGTCCTACACGACCTTAAACTAGATGGTCCTGCACAAACATAAACTAGATGGTCCTATATGACCTTAAAATGGATGGTCATAAATGAATTTAAACTGTATAGTCCTGTATGACATTAAGCTACGCATCATCTAGCATGACGTTAAAATGCATTTCTAGAACTACGTATGGCTTGATTCCCATCCACATGGGATACGTAGGAATGCTCCAACACTTCATTTTGAGCCCACCCCAAACTATCCTCTTCAACTACCCCCCTAGGTATAGCTTTCTCAGAGTATCCTCGCATGATATGGTGTTGGCTTCCCTAGCCCCTAACTCACACAAGGATTATAATGGTCGCACCACATGCCAACTCCTGTTCTTCTATCCTCCCATGTCTTCACCGCACGACATTAAATTTCATGGCCTTCAAGAACTACGTATGTCTTGATTCCCATACTTATGGAATATGTAGGAAAGCCCTGGAATTTTGTCTGTTGGCCTAGCCCAAATGCTAGAATCTTCCACCCGGGGTCAAGACGTATGGCAGGGGTGCAGACTTTTTCCCCAATTCACATTGAGCTAACCTTGATCCGGCCGTACATCCCACTCCATGGAGACGTTTTCCTCTATGAGAGATGGGTACAAATATGCTTCACCCACTCCTTGACTAGGATTCCATAAACTTTATCATCTTTAAGGGCCCCTAAATGGTATGAATATTGGGCCTAAGGGATCTCTCATACGACTTTGCACAATGACCACTAGGATGTCGAGCAACAAGCTGATACAAGTCTCACATTTCAAATATGGTCTGTGGTCGATGCTCATTTTTTGATCCTGAATGGTCATTATAAGTACAATGTGTTTCGAACATGGTCAACAACCATCCTAGATCGTTAATACCATGCCAATATGTCCCAAACATCGAGTGTAGTGGTTCATTCTGCCCTGTTGTATCTCCAAGTGACGAACTCCCTCCAAAAAATTCCAACCATCAGGCCCCTTGTCCTTTTTGGGCCCCCATCCCAATTTGTATCTTATGGTATTGTGCGGTGCAGTATGGGATTATGTCTTCATTCACGATGGGTTTCTCACCATGCCGTACACACCCCCGGATGAGACACCTTATCCTCTCCATGTACTCACTGCAAGACCATAAACTGCAAGGTGGTCAGGCCTCCCTGACAGCGGCCCAGCCTCATGCCCCTTGGCCTTCTCGGGCCCCCAGCCCTCATCCTCACTACAATAAATTAAATTACAAGCTGGTCAGGCCTCCCTGACCAAGGCCCACCCTTAGGTCCATTGGCCTTCTCAGGCCCCCAACCCTTGTCCTCACTACAAGATGTTAAACTACATGCTGGTTAGGCCTCCCTGACTGAGGCCCAACATCAAGACCCTTGGCCTTATCGGGCCCCCAACCCTCGTACTCACTGAAAGACGTTAAACTGCAAGTTGGTCAGGATTCCCTGGATGAGGCCTATCCCCAGGCCCCTTGTCCTTCTCGGGCTCCCATCCCTCGTCCTCACTGCAAGATGTTAAACAACAAAGCTGGTCAGGCCTTCATGACCGAGGCCCAGCCTTAGGCCCCTTGGCCTACCCTTCCCTTAGAGAGGGGAGTATATGCTGTGGCATGGGATTATTTCCTCTTTTGCGTCGAGCTTGTAACAACCAAGCTGCTTACCTATCCCTCCTGAGCACCCTCGTCCACCCTCTTCATCGGTTCACCAATGTGCCTAAGGGTACTCTGGTTTAGTACCCGGAATGTCGGACTCTCCTCGGACATTCTTCCACCCACTTTTCAGGCTTGGTGTTTCCCTTCATTAGGGCTTCCATCACCTCTCACACCCGAAGGGACCCCCGAGTGGCATGTGTTCTAGGCCTAAGGGATCTCCTACCATTACAGGACAATGCCCCTAAGGGTTGTGTACAACAAATTGATACAAATCCCACATTGCGAATATGGTCAGGGGTCGATGCTCATTTTTTATCCCACTTCGGGATAACGTGATGTGGATTCTATGTTTCGAACATGGTTAACAGTAATCCTCCATTGCCACGCTAACCCTAGTAAGCCCAAAATGTCGGTTACATGATTGACATCCTTCTCCACATCATCATGTCCAAATAGGACTTCGAAACACATGGTACTATTTCTTAGTGCGGATCCGCGTGTTAGGAGGACCAAAGTCGCGATAGGGGCTCCGCACAGATTTCCCTTTGGCATGCATTCTAGGAATTTCAAAAGACATATTCCTCACTTTTTTCCCACACTGTGTTTAACTCACATGGATTTAAGGATCATGTTGAGGTATGCACTTACTTAGAGGGTTTTTTCTTATCTAAGTTCCGATCTCTAATTCCATAAAATAAGATCTCGTTCAGGACTACGTGAGGTATGATTTTCATTCTTATGGGATACATAGGACCACCTAGACACCATGTTTTCAGGTCCAGCTCATTTGGGTGATATTTTCTCCTACCCCTTTCCCTATTACCCATATTTGGGTCCCTTGGCCCAAGGTCCCCTCTCGGAATGGCATACGATGTGATATGGGATCATTTCCCCATTCACCTCGGGTATGTTTTATTATGCCGTACACATTCACCATATAGCATCATCTCTACTACATCTATGATGCATGATGTTAAAATGCATGCCTGGTCTTATCACATGACCTTAAACTGTGAAATTATTGTCCTGGCCGCAGGACAAAAAACGGCACTACATCGTGATGTCCACACCCAAGGGGACACAATGTTTGGTATTAATAACATGCCATACCATTTGTCAACGCATACTATGGATTGATTCTTGGGGCGGTGCTAGGGTCTTATACCCTCGGCCTATCGGTTCAAAAAATAACCACTCACCTTAAATTACAGACAAGATTTAGCAAATATTTCTCCTCTTGGTGCGAGGGCGATGCCCGCACACCCCCTTTTCCCTTGAATTGGTACCTTACCATGCCACCTCAAGAACTACTTGTAGCTTGATCCCCATTCTCATGGGGTATGTAGGAACTTTTTTCACTTTGACTTAGGCCTTGATCAACTCTTGTTTTTGGTCCCTCGACCTAAAACCTCTCTGAGGAACACGTGCTGGCCAGAACCCCCAGTTCCCATTCTCCTTAGGTTTTGTAGTTACCCCTCAAGGGGCCTCCCGTGTTTCCTACCATCTAAAGTTTGAGTTATATGACCCTAAACTAAGATCTCCCTATGGTAAGTGACATGACTCCCTCTATATAATACGTCTCGTTGCCGTATTCATATGTGTTTTGAAAAAGAGCCAGATGTGTGGAATTTTCACACAGACGTTCCCCCCATTCCATGTCCAAGATTCATGAACTCGCTATTAGGATCCTGATCCACTTTCATATCCGAAGGTACCCCCTAATGTCTTGGTCCCATGCTGTATCATCTCACTAACCATACGAGGCCAATGACCCTAAGGATCTTTGATGACATTTGCGACATGTCCCGTGTTTCAAACACGGTCAATGGTCGACCCTCATCTGTCTGTCCCCATTCCAGGCTAACGTGATGTGGATGCTATGTTTCCGCCATGGTCAACAGTTATCCTCCATCGTCACGTCGCACTCATTGTGGTCCACATATTGAGTGTCATGATTCACACATTTCCACTTCCTCATGTTCAAGTGTAATTCTAACATACTCGGCTTTATCTCTTCATGTGTCTAGGTGTGCTTCATAGACGGGTTAACATCATTGGGCCGGTATTAACCAAGCCTACCTTCACCCTAACATGTCCCTTCCTATGTTTGTAAAGTCCCACCACTACTTCTTGTTTCCCACATCAAGCACGAATCATGTGGGCTTAGTAGTTTTGGTAGGATGTGCACCAGCGCGACTAGGATTCTCATCATCCTGCATGACATTAAACTACACTCTTAGAACTACATATGGATTGAATCCATTCCTCATGGGGTACGTGGGAACACCCAACCACTGTTCTTCGGGCCCAGCCTAATTCTCACTCTTGGTCCCTCGACCTGAATATTTTCCTCTGGGGATACGTGGTGTGATTGGGGTTCGAAGTCCTCATTCATGACAGTTTCAAAGATACTGCACCACATAATCCATGGGATATTCCCTTTAACTGAACATCCTATCATGTGACATTAAACAGCAGAAGTCTATATGTCCTTAACGCATGGCACTAAACCGCGGTTCTACCCTAAACAAGTTCAGGATGCCCCATGTTTGTCATGGGATGCACCAGAGCCTCTACTAGAGAGGATTTCACATGTTAGTGTTGGTCTATTATTACCCTATGATTCTAGAACTACATATGTCTTGGTTCCCATCCTCATGGGATATGTAGAGACACCCCGGTATTTTGCCTAGGGTCCAGCCCTTGGAATCATAATTCGTGTTCCTCTGCATTTCCGCCCCCAGGCCTGACCCCTTGTGGGGAACTGTGGAAGTGAAACTTTTCTCTGAACAAGTTCGTAATTCCCCAAGGTGACATTGGGAATCGATGGATCTCTCTCCAGAGAGGTACTGTCAGAAATAAGAAATGATCCATGATCAAACAGATGTTTCCATCTAGTGTTATCCCCCCATGGTGCTATAACTTCAAGAGTGTTGGATGTTATTCGATCAAACTGTCACTCCACATTCCAGGATTTTCATGCACCTTATTCAGACCCCCGTCTTCTCTCATTTCTGGAGGGACCCCCTAATAGTATGGATTCTCAGCCTATGGCCTACCCACTATCCTGGTCCAACGTTCCAGAAGACTAATGGATGGAATTTACGACAGGTCCTGTGTTTAGAACATGGTCAATGGTCAACCCTCATTTCCTATCCCCACTCCTGGCTAATATAATAAAAATAATATGTTTCGAATCTGATTAACAATTATTCATTATTGTCACGCCATCCCACAATGCTCGGAATCCTGGGTATCATGATTCACACATCCCAATTCCCATATTTTTGGAGCAACTTTATCACCCTTGGAATTACACCATTCGTGAACATGAACACACCAGGAAAACGGTAATTTTGCTATTTTGAGAGCTTCCTTCTCCAGCCAGGATTCTCCTATTTCCTCCTGAAAATACGGACCGGTTGTTCAAACACTGGATGCCCGAAGCTTGGTTTTCACTTTTACGCTTGGACGGGGTGATTAGGTATCCATCACTTGTTTCGCACATCTGGCTTGACCCATGTGAGATTAGAGAATGGTCGCGGGACGCTCCGCGAACATCATAAGGATAAAGTAAAATAATATGAAAAACGGAACTCATAAATGCTATGGAATTCAGACAATGAAAGCTAGAATTTATGTTTAAGGGTTTCTAATCATTACAGTATCTAGGGGTTGACACCCCCCATAGACGGATTGGCCTCGTAAAAGGATCATTACAGCTCCTCCACCCTCTGGTTGGTGGCATCTAGGAGCAATTTCTGGTTGTTCACCTCCCTCTCCTCCTCAGTGGCGAGAGGGTTCAATTCATTGGCTGTAATTTGGGACCACTCCAGGTCAGCCCGGATAGCAATCATCTCCCTAGAAGCTCGCCTCAGGCCCTCTTCGGCTTCTACAAGATGGGTCTTCAGTCATGATATTAGCCCAGATTGTGCATTGAGGGAGGTCAAGTGATTGTCCGCCTAGTTTTGCAGCCGCTGGACCACGCCTTCAGGCTTCTGGAGCCCGTTGATGTTCACCGCCTTCCTCTACTACCAACACACACCAAGTCCATGGTCATACTCCCGTATCTTTTCTGCCCTAAGATCTCGGATGATCATGTGAGGACATCAGGCATCCACTCCCCCTTCACACATTATGCGCAGGCGCGAGCGAAGTACGTCCATATCATTCATCAATAGCACTTGGGGGGTGTCATCGATGAAGAGCGTGATCAGCTTCCACAATCCGCGACAAACTATTTTGATGTCCTCCTCGTCAGAGTTCATCTCATCCTAGTCAGCATGATTGGCTGGATCATATGCAGAGAATTCCCCCATGAATTCCTCCTGTGGGTCCACGCCTGGCATCAGATCGAGCGTGGATGGGATTGAATCATCTGGTTGATCCTCATCGTCGGATCCCACCCCAATGATCCCAGGAGCAGTCCCACTGGCGCACTCGCAGGTGATAGGGAGCACTGCAGTTCGGTTAGGCTGGATGTTCACCTCCACGACCATCAGCATGCCCAAGGGAAGGGTGCTACCAGAAGCCCCGACCAACTATGCCGTAGCTGCCCAGGACAGTTGGAGGACTGTACACACCAAGAAGGGGATGTGAATGTCAGTTAATGTGGTCAAGGTATGACAGTTATGGATGTAGTAGAGAAGACTTAGAGAGTTCAAATCCCTAATCTCGCTCTGGGGATGATGTTATCAGGACCCCGAGACGTGGCCCCCCATATATAGTTGGCAGGTCTGGAGACTCCAGGGGAGCCACCTTGACTGTACTATCCCCACCAGACACGGATGTTGATGCAGCCACAGGGATGGATCCTGAAGGTCCTGCATCGGCGCCCACTGAGGGGCGGGAACAAGGTCTATGCAAAAGGTCCTCATGCACAACACAGACACTAATAAAGAATCCAGAGTAACCTAAGGGCAGACTCTGAATAAGGAACTTGGGATTTCTCCATGAGAACCTTTGAGAAATCTTAGATATATGAGGGCTGGCCACCGAATTCTCCCTCCTCCAGTGGTCTTTCTCTACCAGCCTCGTCTCCCCAAGAGGACTCATTTGATTCATCCAGCAGGGGGAAGTGCTCCCTCAGATCAGCGAATGAAAGATGTGGAGCAACCGTGCATCCCAGAAGCACCCTTACTTGGTCAATCATCAGGTGTAGGGAACCCCAGGAATGGATGTAGTCCTCCGGCTCAGCTACGTATTACTCCAACTCCACCTGGGATTCTTCAAATCAGGCTCTAAACGGGCCAATCCCCGGCTAGTCCATCCCGAGGTGGTTAAGGTGCTTCCTTAACTTTGATGGGACAAGGAATTGATGGTTGACTTCCCAGATGTCCCAGGCCTCTAGGAAGACATCATTCTCCAGCATGTCAATGTGGCACATTCGTTTCCTTAGATCCTGAGTGGAAATCCTGCAGAACCCTCTCGGTGGCTGCCCCTATGGATGACTCTGTTCCATTGGGACCACCTACTCCGCTGCTTCTGCCAGATCCACCACTACTGCTCTCTCCTCAGCTTGTGCGGGTGCCGCCGCTACATCATACCCACCACTACATGACTCCCTTGTCGCCTTCCGGCCTTGGCCCCGAGATTGAAGAAGCTCACCCTCCCCGACCAAGATGGTTGGCCACTTTAGCATCTCTCCTGGATAGGCCACCTCCCAGCTCTGGGTGTATTCTTTTATCAACCAAAGGACAGAGGTCGGAAGAGGAAATACATTCCGCATCTTCCCTTCTTCCCATGTGAACATGAGCCACATCTGCCTCATCACAAATGGGGGTGCTCCTTGTAGTGCACCCGCAGGTAGACCTATCGGGTCAGCTACTGTAGGCACCGAAATTGCCTGGCCAAAATGGGTGGGGTGTACGGCTCATAGAGACACTCGCGATACACGATGGCCACCATGACTCCACCTCGAAAGTCCAGGAGGTAGGCTCAGTGCACATTCATTCCCTGACCATAATCCATGAAGGCCCATGTCAGTAGCGGGAACAGGTGGAAATTGAATTCCTCCACCCTCCACAACCAGTTTAGAACCGATGGTGCGATCAGCTTGGTCGAAAAGATAGCCACGACGTTAGAGATTGAGTGATAAAAATTCAACTACGAAGGTGAGATGGGGTTCAGATACTCATAGGTCCCCCTGATGTGCACCACCATCCTCCCGTACAAGAGGTGGAATGGCCCACATACCCTTTGTGGCCTCTTCACCTCGCTGATGTTCCACAACATTTTTTACTAATTGGCAAGCATCAGGATCCCCAGGTTGACTCTTACTCATGTCTCCAAAGTGGATTCTATGACGGAAGTGCTTGGACGCACTCCCATGTTTGTATCCCTCCCCAGTAGGATCCAACCACAGATGAGGGTTGCGATGAATGCCACCAGCTTGACTATTGGTCGTTGTTCGGAGCTGACACTGAACCCCAAGGTCTTCCACTGGATATCCTCCAGCAGCCACCAGTATGAGTTTTCCTTACACCAGGCACCCTTCTGGAAAGTTCTAGGCCTCACCGAGAACTACCTGTTTTCTGGGAAGTTCAAGATCTTCTTGAACTAGTTCTGGAAGTAGACATCCCTCAAAGCCTCCTTGTCTTCCTCGGGCACGAGCTCCATCAATGACATCACCAGACGTAGAATCTACTTTGGATCCTCCCATGAACCCATATCTAGGAGGAATTCATTATACATCACCCCCAGTATCGGGAACCCCGAGATCTGATGCATGTCCCATAGGCTGATGCTGACCTCCCCAAGATGCAGGTGAATGGTATTGGTCCCCAGTGACCACTGGCTCAACAGCTCCGACATCAACTGCATTGGCTGGTAGATATGGAACTGGGAAGCCCATGCGGCCTCATATAGGCCCACTATTCTCAACTCTGTCCTGAACTCCTCACATGAGGCACCTACCCAGTAGGCCCAAGCCCAATCTTCGGTGAAGTTTCCCCCCTGGTGCAGGTCCCGTTCCTCATACCACCCCTTCTTCGGGTTCCCTAGCGCCGCCTGAAGGATGGTTCCACACAGGGGAGGGGACGTCTCCAGATGCAATGCCCTCCCGTCGATGTTGTTCAGGTGATTGTACAGAAAGTCGATGACATTCATGCAATCCTCCCAGGCATGACCATCATGCTCCCTGAACCATCGGTGCTGGAACGACGTGCTCCAGAACCAGTAAGTTGGCTTATCCCTTCCTGCTGTAGGGATGAAGACGTCATCTTTCAGCCCGATGCCTTACAAAGGAAACCATATACTGAGCGAATAGTTCTTCTGGATCTCCAATAATAGCACCACCAAAGAACTATGGTCTGAGTGGCTCTGGACTAGCTCTCCTAGCCCCAGACTATTCGCAATTTCGTCCCTCCAGGCGGCATCCTCAAGGACCCCATTGGAAGCTTCTTGATGGGCCATTTGGTTCTTGAACATGGATGTTTGTTTGGATAGTTCGTGAAGATCATTCGTGAAGTGAGTTCACAAAGGCCACTGGCGAAGACTATTCGCGGGGATGCTACCTCGATGATTAAAGACGGATAACGAAGCGCAAACATGGAGTCAGGGACACATTGTGTGCCTCGAAGACCCGATTCACAATGATCACTAATAGAGTACGTAGAGATTCACGAATCGAGAGCACAATAAGGCAAGATAACAGAGAATGGAATGGAAAAAAGAGATGGAAAACTTTTCTATTTATAGGCGATGGCCGGTGGAGCTTCACGGAGCGTCCAGGCTTCCTGGAGATTCAGTGTACACCCAGGTCGCACGTCTCCCATCCACCTCGCGATCCTCCTCATGAATCCTCACCACAAATTCCCAAGGATTTTTGCGATTTCACTCAGACTTCGACACTTGATCCCTCCGTGGATATATGTCTGAGGGGGGGCATTTGTTGGTGCCAAAATTTGGAATGAAGAAAAGGACCTAAGATTGCCCCACAGACTGCCTGAAGAAGCCCCTTTGAAGAGTCCCCCTCTGCACCACGGCCACCACGAAGCAAAGAAGGCAGAAGGCTCTGTGAATGCATTTGACATTCACGAGCCCACCATGAAGCTACGAAGGTACGAGGATATGTGAATGCATTTGACATTCGTGAACCCGCCGTGAAGCGAAGGCAACAGGACGCTCCGCGACCCCAGTTGAAGTTCGTGAGCCCACCACGAAGCCACCCAACCCCTCTTTGTGCCGCTTGAGCCCTGCTCCATGGTGCCTCTTGCCTATAAATATTAGGCTCCCCCTGAGCTCCCTGGATGGACAATCTGAGCTTTTGACTTCTCATCTCTTGAATCGAGAAGCACACTTCTGCTCGGTGAACCATGAGCTGTGCGAGGTACTTATGATTCGTGAAGTTCCTTCCCTTTATCTCATTTTGATCCCCTCTTCTGAGAGGGATGCCTTTCACGAAGCCTAAGGGATTTCGTGATGGAAGGGTATTCCCAAGGGGACCAGGATCATCGCGATGTGTTTATGCTTCACGAAGTACTCTTCATGTACACTTGATCAATTTTCTAAGGCAGGATCACTGTAATTTGAGAAGCAAATTTCTACCTAACACCTTGCACCACAAGGCACCTTTGCTCCGCAAGGCTGTTATCCGTGAATTCCCTTCCACTTCACAAGGGACCTCCCGTTTTCACCTCTGACCCATGCTAAGGATAAGGAACCCCACTTCATGAAGAACACCCCATCATATGTGCCCTCCGTCCTGAGGAGCAACAGATCTCCACAAGTCCCCTGCCTGTGGACCCTTCTGCTTGGAAAATCCTTTTTCCTGTGATAACCCCCACGTCTGCACGATGTGACTTCAATGTCCCCTGGACGATACCACCAATAGCGTTTCTGCACCTAATGCTTCTTCACATAGGCACAGTAATGGCTAGTGCTTCATCGCATAGCCACACAAACGTGGACCCCTCGATGGATCGCTCCATGACACCCCCTCAGTACGGCCTTGCCGATGTCTTCCCTCCCACAAGGAGCATAGGGTACCAATTATGTAAGTCCTAGGGGTCCGGAGTGAACCCACATCATCCAAGGAGTAGGATGTTAAACTACAGAGAACCTTCATCCTCAACACATGACGTCAAACTATGACCTGACCCCGTCCCTCACATGTAGGGTCCCCCTACCTCGGACATTCTCCAAAATGCCTAGTCTCCACAGGGGATGATATCCTCCTTCTTGGGGTGGAGTTTTTCAACGGGGTAGGTCAACCATCTTGGTGTAATCCCATATATTTTCTAGCAGGAGGCGGCACCCCTGCTCCTCCTTACTTCCTCGGTGCCAAGGCTATCAGAGGGTGTGATAGGGAATGGAGCTCCTCCTCTCTTCGGTCCCAAATCCCTCTCCTGCTGTGCTTTGTTTCCATCAGGCCTCCATCTTGGAGTAAGTTACAATCTCTCTCTCCCTAGGCCTCTCCATGCATAAGACCCACTTCACATCCCACAGATTCACCTTTCGCGATGTGATCGTCAGGTCTCTAATGCCTCTTGTTTCTCACACCGATCACGACTCACGTGGTCTTAGAGTAAGCATCAAAAATGACAACACCCCCTCTCTGCATGACATTAAACTGTATTTTACCCCCATCCCCCATGATGTTAAACCGTATTTCGCCCCCTCCCTCATGACGTTAAACTACATTTCGCCCCGTCCCGCATGACATTAAACTATATTTCGCCCCTGTCCCACATGACGTTAGAAAGTATTTCACCCCCATCCCTCATGAGGTTAAAATATATTTCACCCCTGTCCCACATGACGTTATACTATATTTCACCCACATATCGCATGATGTTCAACTATATTTCACCCCATCCCGCATGACATTAAACTGTATTTCACCCCCATCCAACATGATGTTAAACTATACACCTGAACTATTAAGACATTGATCCATGTCATGTCATGGTACGTAGGAAGCCTCCACGAGGTTCAATCCAAACAACCATTAGCCCTGAACCTCTCTGTGTTGGTGTGCCAAGCCCCATCAACACCCTGGGTAGCCTAGTGTGTATGCCCCAACCCATCCTGAACTAGGTGGTCTTTGATCCATGTCAGGGCATGGTACGTAGGAAGACTCCCTGAGGTTCATGCCAGCCATCCACCTGGACCAAGGTCCATATTCCCGTCAGTTCTCCGATACCCCATCCTAAAATACATGGTCATTGATCCATGTCATGTCATGGTATGTAGGAAGCCTCCACAAGGTTCAAGCCCACCACTCAGTCGTTCCGAGTCCCCAGCTCATCAGTTCACCCCATCCCGCATGACGTTAAACTATATTCTCATCCCATTCTGAACTACGGGAAAATTGATCCAAGTCAAGGCATGGTACGTAGGAAGCCTCACGAGGTTCAATCCCATCACCCATCGAACCTCCGGTCCATCTTCACGTCGGTTCTCCGACACACCCCATCTCAAACTACGGGGACTTTGATCCATGTCAAGGAACAGTATGTAGGAAGCCTCACGAGGTTCAATCCCAGCACCAGTAGACCCCTGGGTTCACCTTCACATCTGTTCGCTGAAAAAACCCTTCCAGAACTACGTTGACTTTGGTCCATGTCAAGGAATGATACATAGGAAGCCTCCCCAAGGTTCAACCCCACCACCCAGTCGTTCCAACCATTTCAGTTCACCAACACCTTGGGCCGCTAAGAGAATTATCCCCTAATGATCTCATCCCGCATGATGTTAAAATGTATTACCCACTTCCCAAAGTACGCATACATTGATCCTTGTCAAGGCATGGAATGTAATAATTCTCTTTGAGGCTCAATCCCAAAACCATCGTCCATCCTGACTCTTACCCGGGCCGCCACATCCTAGTGAGATCAGGCCACCTCATTCCCCTCCACAGAATTCAAGGAACCTCCCACGTGTTGGCCCCAGTATCAGTGTTCCCTCCGGGGGTTCCTCAATCTGATCCACTCTAATCAGTGTTCTGATCAGTCCGACCCATCCCCGCTGCATGTTAAACTCGCGGCATACCCTATGTTAAACATGGGAAGATGAGCAAAATATCAGATACATGCCTATGGAATATGATTCCCCACAGTCAATGTGGGATTCCTCGGGCTTCCACGCCCTTGAGAAGCCCTATAATAAGGGAAAGAAGAAAAACACACCAATCCCCAGTGTCCATACACACCAGTGATGCCTAGCGTGACTAATCCCCTAACCAAAGGTTGCTTCCCTGACCGGACCCTTTGGAATGTCCTGACAGAAGCATCATAATTAACTAGTGTCCATGAAAATATGGCACCAGGAAGAGTTTCACGAACAACGTTTTAAATCTATGAGGGAGACCCGGACTAGGTGATGAGTTCTGAGGAGGAATCCATGTAAGTAAGAACTGACATCCCATCATCCTGTTTCAATCAAGGAGAAAACATCCCTGAAAAGGGAGTGAAAGTCGGCCGCCTTTGGAAAGTAGGAATGCGGGGTAACAAATGCCATGCTTGTCACACTCAATCAGACAGACGCGCACTCGCCAATGAAAGCATCGGAAACATAATTATATTTTGGATAACCACTGATCAATCATCAATTAACCAAATAAATCATCAATGGGTTGAAGTGGATACTAATTCTTAATCATAAATTGATTAATCTTATGATAATACACAAAAAACTGAAGAGTTCCATCCACCTTTTTCACATGAAAAACAAACACTTCCCATAGAGACACACTAGGACGAATGAACCCTTAGCTTCTAACTCTTCTAAATATATTTTCAATTCCCTAAATTTTGTTGGTTCAATATGATAATACATATTTTATATATGGGTGGTACCTAATAAGGGATATATCAAAAACTAGACTTATCTTATGTGTGGGTACCCTAATAAATTATTAGGAAAAACATTGAAAAACTAATTAGTAACCACTAAGAAATCCTTACACCCCATCTCATCCACCGATGCCAATGTAAAATCATACAACTAGTATGAGATAATTCTACCTAATATTGAAAACAATACTTCTGTGCATCCATTTACAATTTCATCACCTCTAAATAGATTCTCGACATCATCATCAGTTGTAAAACTAACACATATAATATAACAATCAATGTGATATTTTAGCATTTCAACCAATTCATACATGGGATTATGTCCTATAAATCCACATAAATCATTAGGAAATTCCATATCAATTATTCTCCATCAATATTTATAGAACATGCTTTGCACATAATGGCTCAATATTCTCTTTGGTCAAGAGGAGTGTGTTGTCTCAAAACCAAAGGCATAATTTTAACATATAATCCCAGATGTTAAACAATATATGATTAAATAAACAACTGGGAACACTAATATCAAATAAATATTTCATAAGGGTATAATTGAAATGATTCATTGCAATCATCAACGATGGTACAAATTTTTTAACCCCAATAACATTCTTAGATACATAGTGTTGATTACTCATTGCACTTTGTTAATTGTTTCCTTGTTGATAATAAAATGGTTGGGAAGTTATGGTATTACTAGAATCACCATGGAAAAATCAGTTCATCTAGAATTATTCGGATTCCCTCATCCCGTTGAAGCATATGACAACTTTGAAACAAGAGAAGTGTACCAAAAACCCGACCATAGAGTACTACTACAATAGATCTATGTATGTGCCATCTGGTTTCAATTATGACATGATCTCAGTGGTTTTGTAATAACTCACTTCAAGTGATAAAAACAATCACACTGAAAACATCTCTGCATATTGTTTTGGTTTAGGATGACGATTCTCTAATCAACCTCTATGATTCTGAGTCATTTGAATACCTTGGAAATATGTTTCTCTCTCCATCATATTTCCTACATTAGAGTCCCCACCCATTACCATAGGTATAAACAAGCTTCCTCCATCAGTACTTAACACATATTTACCTTTATATAACCACGTCTCCTTTGACCGTAACCATATAATCCATTATAATATTCACAACACTATTTGAGTGAATAACTATCCATAACCTCAATTAAAAAAAAATGTGTTTTTCAAGGATGAAAATATAGGAACATCATGTGAAGAATAGACTAAATTCATAAATCTATCTGCATAATATATCACCATGATATTCTCTTTCGTAACGAAGAAAAATTACGCCATTATAGAAATTGAAGACATGTGGTGATAGAATTGTCTGTTGACTAATTCTTGAAAATCCTCCCATGAAATGCCTTGGTCTAATTTATCCGGAACATCCAAATCCCACCATTGTCTTAAAAGATCCTTTATGATGAGCATCACCAACTTGACCTTCATCTCTGATGGAATTCCTAGTAAATCGATGATTCATTTCATCTGATTCAGCCACAGATCATCTATGTCGTGTTTCAAATCACCCTGAAATATGGTTGGATTAATCATTTGGAACTAAATAGAATGATCCATCTACCTTGGATAATCCCATATTATCCATCTATCCATATCCTAAAAATCATTAACATTACATTAAACTAGCTATTGGTTCACCTATCGATCAGGTGAAACCACAATCTCAACTGCCCCTTCATGTTGGTTTTGTCTTTTTCCAATCCTATAAAATTTTCTACAACTAAAAGAAACACCATTTAGCCTGAATATCTTGAAACCATAGGCTTAGTAATTTTATATTTAAAAAATTATACATATCACCACATTACATTCATAAATTTATTATTTTTCCACATTGAAACCATTTTCGAAAATTACACCATTATTTTAAAAATCAAACGATTATAAAAATATCTCTACCATGCATTTTCAAAATCTCACATTTGAAAAAATATTCAACATATTTCAGAATTTTTTTTCATCATAAAATCATTAATCATTACCCAAAATGAGTTATGCACCCCTATTGGTAAGTAATTTCAATCAATGCATGTCATGAGCTTCACAATAGCTAAAACCATGATGATGAGGTTAAAACTCCTATAAGTTTATCAACAAAGATACATACCAAACTCCCCAGTAACATGAGATTTAACATAAATAGGTTAGATATGCCTATTTATGGTCTAAATTTCATGTTCTGACAAACATAAAACTTTTTACCATCCCTACACATGGAATAATCCAGAATGAAATTCCAACTCCAAAACAGACAAACAAATACCATTTGACTCATAATAAGAAAGACCATCGAAAGGTAGGAAATAAATTTGAAGGGGTTCATAAACAGTTGGGGTGAGATTTTCAATTGGTAAATAAACCAACAAAACCAAGAAAACAACAACCAACCAACCAAAATATGAAGCATGATAACCATGTAATAAAACCCAAGGTAAACCAAACTAACCACTAAACCAAACCTTATTAGATGAAAATGAAGAAAATAGAGAAATATTAGATTATTAATTAAAATTAAAATCCAACAATTGAAGACACCAAAGCAATAAATTCAACTGCTCCCAAATGCTCCAAGATCCAACTCCACATTCCATTCCCAAGTTATCAAAATTAATCACTAAGGAAATGGGATATGATTCCTTTATTTTTTTATCGATATATAGTATCTACAAATTCATCAATGTTCCCAAGAATATGGTAACTATAATACTCCGTAGAATATAAAAAAATTTCTTCTCAACTAATTCTAGTAGGATATACTATTTCAACAATTTTTTTTGAAATAATTTATATAAAACAATTGAAAATAGTTTATATAAATACCAACACATTTCTTAACAAAATGTTTTCCATGGTATGAAACCAAATAAGTCATTAAAACTGTTTCTCAAATACATTCGACAAAACCAATTTCACTAAACAAGTCTATAAATGCATGCTTATGTGGTAGTTACATCTCATGGGTGGTATCTCATTGATCTTCTAGTCATCAAATGGTAACTATATACCACATTTTCTAATGGATGATGCCCATTCAACATGGTCAAGTCAATGAAAATAAACACATGTCAGCCATGTATGCCAAAGATATTTCAAAAAAAAAAACATTTAAATAAATTTTAACAAAACAGTTTATTTTTTGAAAAAAAAATCTAAAAAATTCTCTTATAATAAAAACAAATTCATATTTTAAATTACTTTTGAAATCAATAAATAAATAAATATACACACCAACTAATATTCCACAATCCCTCAAACTATCACTATAGATGGCTTGGTTAAGAATTTCACAAAAAAAATCTTAATTAAATTAAAAAAATTCAATCTATTTTAACTCAAGAATTCATGTTATATTATTAATTGTATATATTGAAGCCATCTACCACACATGCATAAGATTAAAAGAATAACAACACAAAATTTTCAAAAAACAAGGCTTTAAACTCCAAAAAAACACCCCTATATCATGTCCCTTATCACCCAATAAATCATATATCAACATGATTATCACTATATATAATGAATATATCCCTAATAGATTTTATCTTTGAATTAATGTGAATGAAGAATTAGAAACAAAGGGGAAACCCCAAGAATAATCACTCTCCAAGAAATCTATCCTCCATTGCAACAAGAATCACCTAAAAGATTTCTCCCATATCAAAAGAATGGGTCACCACAACCTATGTAATGAGTGGAACTTGATTTAGGGTCTATTTAGGGGTAAAATAGAGGTTTGGATGAAAATACATATTAAATTTGGAATTTTTTTATCCTATTTTTAATGGAGAATAGTTTCGGCCCACTCATAGGAATATAATGCACAAACTATCTCCCATATACTATCTTCATACACCCCTAACATGATTGGATAACATGGCTAGAGAAAATTTGAACCAACTATGGAAAAACCATCTATTAAATTTTTTCAGTTCCTCTAGAGTGGTCACAAGGTTTGTGTAAACCATGAAACAAACTGTGAGCCTACCCAAATCCCACTATTTCGATTTCTTGGAATCCTAGACGATACCTCATGGTTTCTACAAACCATTATCAAATCGTGTTCCTATATAAAATTCCAAAAATATTGAAAAAACTACTCCAAATATAGAAAAACTAATCCCAATATCATTATACATATAAAATTCTTAAATAACAGGTTAATTACCTGAAATTGACAATAAAATAAAAATCTTGGATTAAACATATTTTTATCATCAATTCTTTTTAGCATTGTTTTATCAACACAAAGAGGTAGTGTTGAAAATGATAGGTTTTATCATGTGATTTGTATTTTAACAATGATAAAACCTATATTTCATAGTTTTTTTTGGAAAAATATGATAGAAAACAAACCTTAAATTAAATAGAATCCTAATAGTGAACCTCACTCGCTCCATCCATTAAAATCTCACATAACTCAACCATTATCCTCACTCACTCTCAAAGTTTCTAGATGATTTCGATATTTGATTATTTATACATATTCTCTTCTATATTTTATTGTTTTACTATTTTGAGTAATGTTTGTGTGTTTTTAAATTTTCCAATGGGTTTGGGTGTGTACTGTGATCCGTGAAACTTGAAGAATATCGAGACCCAGTGATCCGCAATATATCATGCACCCCACTCTAACACCTAATTTAATTAAATTTGTGTCATCTGAGTTTCTTGTTTTATTTATTTATTTATTCATTATTCTGTTTGTGTATCTATGAGAATCTATCCCATGAATCTCGTTATTGGGTCGAGACAAAAAAAAAGAACAGGTTTCCAATTTATCCATAAAATATGACCCTTTTTTCAAAGCCCAAATAAGATGATTAGAGAGTGAATAAGCCAAAGGGTTGATTCATTTTAGAATATATAATATGTTACTATGTACATTATGTATTGATATTAAAATACCTCAATATTTCAAAGATGACTATGTTCATCAGTGTACAAGATATGGAGCATAGAGCCTAATCGAATCATGAAATATTATTATATAAATATGACTGTTATAACATAGGAATTAAATTTTTGAGTATTAATATGATCAATTAAATATGAAATATATATAAAGGTAACAATAAATAAAAAATTATTGACTAATTATTAGGAAATAAGCACTGAATCTTTAGAAATATTGGCTAATTAGTATCGAGTAATGGATGTTTAATAAAATGGTATTTTTTAAATTTATTATATATCAAAAAAAAATTAAGTTAATTTCACACACATAGATATAAAATTAATTCAATTATATATATAAACTCACATATGAACATAATATATCTAATATATAATCTCTTTGAAATTATAAATTTCAAATTTTATTTATCAACATAATATAGTTAATACATTTCAAGTTTTTAATAGAAAAAATTTTATTCACGTTTTATATATTTATTCAATACAATCAATTTATTACTTATTATTATTTCTAAGACTTTATTCTTTTATAATATTATTTTTTAAAAAATAATATTAATTATTTTTAATATTTTTATAAATTATGATTTTTTTATTTAGTTGGTTTTTCAATTTATTGATTTTTAATATATATTTACACTTTTTATTTAAACATATAATGTTTTTAGTATTCTACTAATTTTTATAATTCAGATGTATTTATTTTCATATTAACATATATTCATTTTTTATTTTTTTAATAATCTATATATTTAATAGCACATACAAATTTTTTTAATAAGTTAGAATTATATTAATTATTTAACTATTAAATATCAATAATTTTTTTAAAAAAATATTCATTTAATAATATTTAGTATTATTTATTCATTTATATTGTTAATTGTTTTTAAATTTTATTTTTAATTTATTCATTTTCAGTATTTATCTGTTTAATAATTTTTTAATTTATTATTTTTTAGTATTATATATAGATATTTATTCATTAACATTTAATGGGTTTAATATGGTATTAATGTAAATATTTAATAATAATTCATCTTCATTTTAATATATATTTATATTTTATTTTTTTAATAATTTATATACTTAATAAAATATAATTTTTTTACATTTTTGTAGTATATTAATTTTAAGTTATTAAATTACACTCAGTTATAAAATTAATACTTGTAATACTATTTATTAAATAGTAATTTAAATAATGTTATTATGTATTATAATTTATTAATTTTTAAAGTATATTAGTTTAATTTTTTTAAATTATTCTATACAGTTTTTGTCATCACATTCAAAAAAATCATTGTTAAATATATAATTAATGTGACATCCTGCCCCTCATTAGCTTGAGAAGGTGGTGGGAGGTTATTATGCCTTTGGTGACATCCCCAAGGCATAAATGTCTGTAAATAAATGCCAATGTCTCCATAAATAGTTGGGGGATGATTTTACCTTTTAAAATAAAACAACCAAATTGGGAATAAAATACCTGACCAAACACTATATGATGACTAAGAACAAAGTAATAAAACTAAAGGTAAATCATACCAACCAATAAACCAAACCATATCATAGTAAAAATTTGAAACCAAGACTAATATCTGAGATAAAGTGGAAGATAAAACCAACAATCCAAGACTATAAAGGCACAAATATAGAACTCTAAACTTTCTCGAACCTCCAAATCCAAAATTCATGCCTAATATGTCATGGTGAATAAATAAATAAATGTGCAACCTTTTGTTGACCTATTTCTCAATGTACAATATCTATAATCGCACCAAGTTACCTTTTATGTCCTGAGTATAAAACTTAGTAGGATTTCCCCAAATGAATTCCCTACTCAAAAAACTAATATAGGTCATGTTAGTACATTTTTATAAAAAATATTAATATAAAACAATTGAAAATATGTTATATTAATACCAAATCCATTTCATACAAGAATAGTTTTTCATGGAAACAAACTAAAAATGTTTTTCAATCTATTTCTCAAATCCATTTGAAAAAACCCATTTCATTCCACACATCCAAAAATACATGCTCAAGTGATAGTTTCATACTCATGGGAAGTCTTTCAATGATCTTCCAAGTCATCACAAGGTAACTATATACAAAATACCCCAATGGAATACACCCCTTACACATGGCCACTTCAATTAAAATGAACAATCACCAAGCATTTATTCAAAATCTCATCTTTCTATCTATCCATTTTAATCCATTTCAATAAATTAATTTTTTTAGTTGAAACATTTATATCATACAATTTCAATCAATAAAAAATTCATATTGAGAAATAATAATTTTAAATTCATCAAAAAAGAACTTTTTAAAAGAACTGATTTTCCACAATTCCTGAAATCGTCACAAAAGAGGGTTTCTATCAAGATTTTCACAAAATATTCACAATTAAATTCAATAAATTCAATAAATTATAAACCAATATATAAATTTCCAAAAGTACCTGTAGATAGTGAATCCATTTTCCATTATAACATAGAAAAAAACAAATAATGGAACAAATTATTCAACAAACATGGCTAAAAACTACAAAAACCATCCTCAGATCATGTTCCCTATCAACCAACCATAATATATCAATATGATTGTCACCATAAAAAATTAATCTATCAAAAAAATATTATTTACATGGATCTAAGAGAGTATAGAATAAGAAACTTAGGGAAAACCACCAATAATGAGCACTTACCTAAGAATCTATCCTCCAACGCATCATCAATAACTAATATATTGCTCTCGGATCAAGAGGTATGTTCTAAAAAACATTTAGGAGGAGAGGAATTAAATTTTGTGTTTTTGAGGAAAAAATTATAGGTTTAAAAGAAAAAAAAATAGATCCACAAGTTTTTGATCCTGTTTTTAACAGTGCAACATTAAGGTGCATGGTTTGGAAAACCGTCTGCAAACCATGCACCAACCACTAAATCCAAAAAATACTCACATAGTTGGCATTCACAACTATAAAAACCATGTTCCACCCATAAAAAAACTATGTTCCTTTTTCATGGATTCTACTATGTGGCCACATGGTTTGGCTAAACCTCGCACTTAGCAGGGCGCCTACCCATAGCCCACAGTTTTAGTTATGTGCTATACTAGAAGGTTCTACATGGTTTATACCAACCATTATATAATAATTCACCTCAATAAAACCCCCAAAAAAATTTCAAAATTCCTTATAAAAATCAAAACAGTTATACCAATAACATTATATACTTAAAATACATAATTAATGTGTAAATTACCTAAATTAGGGGATGATAAATTCTCACCAACATTGGCCTTTCTTCCCCAATATGGTAACAAACCACATATTCCCAGAATGATTTAGGGCCACTGCTTGAAAATTTCCTTTTATCATTCTAATTTTTCTTCCAAAATATAACAAATTTTCATTAAAAAAATACCAGACCAACACTTTTCCCATTGACAACATTATCCTTCCTATCCAAATTCTTCACTAGAACATGAATAAATGATTCATCCAACTCTAGGTTAGAGTGGTCAAAAAGTATCAAATTATTAGGATCAGTTTGATACCTTTTCAATTGATATACATGAACAAACAATATGCACTATTCAAAACATGGTTGGAAGTTCAACTGATATATCACCTCACCCACCCATTCAAGTTTTTAAAAGGGGCCCATGTACCTAGATGATAAATTTTCCTTCTCTCCAAAATTATTATGAATGTTGACTAGAGTGATTCTTAAGAATACATGATCACTCTCATCTATTGTTTTCTATATATAAGAATCCACTTGTGATTTTTGAAAATTATTATCTATCTCCATTCTATTATTGATAAAAAAATCTTTTCTATTATCTTTTATACACTATTGGGTCCATTTAGTAAAGTTTTACCTATTTCCAACCATCAATGTGTGGAACGAAAAAGACTCACATAAATTTTTTCAAGAGGATAAATTTGTATTGAGTCATGACAACTATTGTTATACAAGAACTCCACTAATAGTATGTGATCCTCCCAGGAGACACCAAAATCCATTATATAACCCCTAAACATGTATTTCAACATTTGTATTGTCTTTTGGGATTTCCAATCCATATGGGAATGATACCCCATACTCCTAGTCATATGAGACCCAAGGCCATGCATGCTGTATGGATTATTAGAAACAAGACATGATCCTTAGATCTTGGTATGATACTATTGAAATTGGTATTCCATGTATCTTTACCAATTCTCCGATATAGATTATAGACTAATCCTCCACAATATACATTTCATGAAGTGGGAATAAATGGGATGAATTTGTGAGCCAATCCACTATCAGACATATGGAATCATTTTTTGAAAAAATCCATTGTAGAACATTCACAAAATACCATACTGTATACTGCCAATTCAAAACAGGAAAAGGGAAAGATTTGAAAAAACTTTCCAGCCACTAATGCTCTGCCTTAGCCTGATAATATATGAGGCATATCATAAAAAACTCAACACAATTCTTATTCCTGTTAACCCACTGAAATTTTTATTTTAATAAAATATACATATTTTTTTCTACGAAGAAAAACCCATCTCGAATCGTGGAAAGCATGAAGAAGTTATTCCATACATGCCAAAGGCATGACCATCTAATTTCTAAACCACAAATCTAAACTCCCATCCATATTCCATCCCTCAATGGTCTCCCAACCATTAAATTTTGACCTTATTGGAAAACATTTTAAATCCCATGTCTATTCCCATTTAACCATTTCAACAAAACCAAGATCAAATGAAACCAAAAAGAAAACAATAACAATACATCGGTCTTCATAATTAATGTTCTTATTGACTATCACCGAAATCATCAACCATTGATGTGATGAAAAATATTCCAATTTACTATATGACTTTATAACTAACGAATCCACCACCATATTTTATCTACCATGTTTATACATGAATACAATGTAAAAAATTTTAGGTACACCATCCAAGTTATTCCACTCCAGTTCAATACAATTTCTAATAAAACGTGTTTCAAAATATTATGATCTTTAAACACTTTGAACTTCTCAAAAAATAGGTTGTGAAACAAAATTTTAAAATCATGTACTAAAATAGAAAATTCGAAATCATGTGTTGGTAGTTCTTCTCATGAAACAGTAACACTCATGAACCCTAAGAAACAACATGATGTCTATACATGGGAACACATCCCAAATCAGATTCTAAAAATCATAATACATGAGACACGATTGTCCTAATTCCATAAATTTCATAATTGATGTTGATGTAAGGTAAATATTATGCTCATTAATAGAATTATAACATTTCTCATTACATTATAAGGGTAAAACATCCTCTTCCATGATTTTTTTGGTGAATCTAGTCATGAATAATCATAAACAAAACATTTCTAATAACTATCAAATTCAATGAAACTATGTATATCCAAAATAATATACAATGGTTTTCAAGAGATGATAACCTATATTTTTTATGGATTCACGTAACAACATCTTGTAGAGATAAAATGGCCAAGGAAACATACCTCTTGCAAACAAAAATCACTATTATAATGTTTTTCCTAAAAAAGATGATCCCACAAAATACACAACATTATTGCCATGTAATTCCAATGATCATCCCTTATCCCTGAATACAACAATATTTCATCCCCCAAAAGAAGAATATAGTTACCAATGAATTATCTAATTCATAATTTCCCTAAAGTCTAATAGTAAATTAATAAGACCAAAAGGAATAACCACAAACTCATAATGGTCATATCTACTTCTAAAAGATTTATTTGGAATATTCTCCTTTTGAAACCACAATTGGTGATATCCCGAACGGAAGTCAATTTTGGAGAACCAATGGTCACACCTCAATTGATCAAGTGTATCATCAATGCATGAAATTGGATACTGATTCATTATCATAATATGGTTATGATTATGATAATACACACCCAACCGAATAGTTATGCCCACCTTTTTATCAAGATAAATCGATGCCTCCCATTGAGACGTACATGGTCGAATGAATCCTTTTCTTTCTAACTCTTGTAACTAGAATTTTAATTAACACAATTCTATTAGTTCCATCCAATATGATTTAAATGAGATATGGATTTTCTCTTGAAAGAGACCAATCATTAACTACACTTATCTTATGGGTGGAAACCCTAAGAAATTATCTGAGAAAACATTCGAAAACTGATCAATAGCTACTAAAAATTCATTACTCCCAATATCATTCACCAATTCCAAAGTCAAAGATACCATCTAGTATGAGATAGTTCTAACTAAAAGTTCTAGAAATCCTATTGTGCCTGTCTTTAAATTTCAATTTCCTCTAATGAGATTCTCAATGCCTCAATCAGTTGTAAAACTAAACAATATGGTATAACAAACGATGTGATATTTGAACATTATCAACCAATCAAAAACTAAGATTATGAAATAGCCACCCATATAAAGAAAATAGAAATAACATATCAATTCTATTCCAGTAATAGTTATCAAACAATATTTTCATATAAATTATCTACATTATCTTTGGGAAAGAGGAGGGTGAAACTTCTAAATAAAAGGAATCATCTCAACATGTTAATCTAGAAGTTCAACAACATGATAAGAGAGAAACAGATGGGATTCACCCGTATCAAATAAAACATTCATAAGGGTCAAATTTAAAATAAAAATACATATCACCATTGATGGCCTATATTTTTCATCCACAGTCACATGGTTAATCTATACAGTATCTTACTCACTACACTTTGTTCTTTGTTTCCTGGATAAGATTTTATTGGTTATTGATTCATGGAATTCATAGAATCACCATCGGTAACATAGTTCTTCTGATGATAATTTTTCTGATTCCCCCATCCCATTAAAGCATAATGCATCTTTTAAACATGACATGTTTCCTAAAACCCAAACATGGAGCACTACAAAAATAGCATTGAAGATGTCCCAACTAGTTTCAATTATGACATATTCTTGGTGGTGCTATAAAATCTCTCTTAATGTGGTCAAAATAACTACACTAAATATATCCACACATTCTCTTTGGTTTAGGAATATGATTCACTAATCCATTTTTCTGATTCTTAGTCATTCCACAACCTTAGAAATAATTATCACACTTCTACTTGTTTCCAGTATTAGAGTTCCCACCATTTATCATAGGTATCAACATGCTTCCTCCACTAGTACTAACTATGTTTTCCCATTCTTCCAACATCCCTCTATTGACCATATCTAAATAATATTCTATACAAATCACGATAATGTTTAAGTAAATATCTATCCTTAACTCCGATTAATATTTTTCCATCTCAAACTCAATTATTGCAACATTAGTGAAAATACAGGATAAATTAATAAATTTATCTACATACACTGTCACTAAGAGATTATAATACTTCAAGATGAAAAGTAAATCATTTTAGAAATTATGTAAATGTGAAGATATAATTCTTTTTTTTTTGAGATATTCTTCAAATTCCTCCCATGAAATTATTTTGTTTTATTTACCAGAACTACTAAGACCCACCACTAGCTTGAAAGATCCTCTAGTATGTACATTTACAACTTGGCATTTATCTATACTAGTATGCCAAGGAAGTTAATATTCGATTCATCAAATTTAGTGACAAATATTCTTTACCTATTTCTAAATCACCCGGAATGATGGGTGAATTCATCATTTAGAATATAATGTATTGATCCACTTTCATTGGTTCATCACTAATATTTCCTCTACCCATAGCCACCAAAGAATGGAAAATACTATTAACTAGCTACTTGTTCCCCAGTGGATTAGGTGAAACCAAATTCTCAGTAGTCGCTTCTAGATGGTTTCTTTTATGCCTAACTAGTGCCATTTCCTATAACTATCACGACCCAACCCATGTTGGGGCTTGATCTGCAACTGCCCAAGATTGTCTCCACGGGCTAGGGGTGGAGACATGCACCGAAGGGAAAAAACATAGGGAGAAATTTTTCTATTTAATTATACATGTTCACTTAGCCAACTCAAGGAAAAAGTACAAAGGGGAAAGGTAAAAAAAGATGCAACACTGTAATAATTAAACCAAGCCTACATGGAACTTTAATCAATACATGTATGGAAAATTAAACTAAAAAGAAGAGGGAAAAATACTCAACCAACCAGAAAACTATCCCAACCTGACAAAATTTGGAAATGTAAAATAGATTATAGAGACCTGATGCTATATCCCAAGCAATGAACACAATATACATTCCAAGCACCTCATATACCAAAGCTCATCTGAATTCATGATCAACCTATCAGTTGTATTCATAAGTAATAACACGTGCAAGAAAATACCCTGAAAGGGTTAGTATAAAAATATAGAATAGGACACCCCAAAAAGGAAAATGGGGATAAGTAATATATACAATGAAGTGGAAATAATTAGATAAAACATGGCACAATAATAGAGTACATATCGACCCAACTGGAGAGTGAATGTAAAATCATCTAAACACAATGAGATTGAAATGGTGAGAAGGTGAACTACTCGATGAGTCTTTAATAATTATAGTAGGAGAGTAGTCTCATCCCAAAATGAGAATCTAGACACAAGAAACACAAGTCATGCATCATGCGTCTTCACCTCTCTATAAAGGAGAGTAACCAAAACGTGAGGAGTAGGTTATGAAATAGGATATATATATATGTATTCCTTGTAAAAGAAGACCAAATGGGAGAGTTATGGGATCTCTATATCATATCTCATCCTAAGAAGAAGAGTCTCCAACAATTCAAGAAGTCCACCAATGATGCCCAACACATCACAATTATTCCCTATACATAAATGTTATGGGGACCCAATCTCCACACCTTGTAACCATCCTTTTTGGACAGCACTGACTCTACCACATTGTAATATGTCGCATTATAAGGACATGTCTTATTGAGGAATGAATCTGTATTACACATGAGTCTAAAGGTACATCAACCCATCTTTCTTCACTATTCATCAGAGTCGAGGGATCACAATTTTATAGTAGATGAATAATTCCCTAATGAGTTAGGGGGACCACATTAATATTTTTTTTTAGGACTCATACCCATGCTGATGGGGGGTTCTATTATCAATGAAGTTATATAAGACCCACTCTGATGCTAATGGAGGTTTCCACTATTCAAATATCTGTAGACAAACCACACCTTAGTGTGTCAAAATGGTTCCCCTATAGAATCAGGGGGACCAGCACCCTGTAACAATAGTGGGGTTTAACCCTAGTCATCGACTAGTGCCCTATTCCAAATGGGGGGATTCCACTCAGAAGGGAGAGGATCAACACCCGTTATAATAGGGGGTTCAACTCTTCTGTCGATGAGGTCTCATGAATTGTTATTACACGGGGTTTCTACTCATGTTCATCAAGTACCCATTCCCTACCCAATAGGGGGGTTCCACTAGAATGTAACTATAGAGGAATCACACCCGTGCACGTTAGGGGTTCCACTCTAGAAAAAGACTCTCATGATTATGCATGATCAAATCGTCATCGAGTGTCTCTTTGGTTTGGTGTCACAACTGGAACAACTCACACCGTATCAAAAATTTATTACGGAGGGAACCATCATGTTCTACATAAAAAAACCAGGGACATCTTCCTCGTGGGAAAAAATTGAAGTCCAATGAATTATTTGATAGGTATAGTATTCATTAAGAGCTACATGGCTCGTATATGGCCCATACGAATTGTCACCTAGACATGATGTTTGGTTGTGTAAAAAGCCATAATCGGGTAATAAACTCTGAAAAATTACCCCATTGCATTCCAGTGTCCTCCCAGAGTACATCACACATCTTTCCAAAAGGATTATGACTGAAAGATGCTTGTCGTTGTACCGATGGAAAAAACAAAAACATACAAATATCCCTCCTCAAATTGACCTACAAACCAAATAGATCACAAAACTGAAATCCTTCCAAGAAAATGCAAAGGATCGACTATTCAGTTGCCCGAATCAGACACCTAGGGAAGATGCATCATTTCAACACAACATGCCTGAACATGGCCACGTCGGGCCTGCATCTCGATCCCAATTTTAAATTCAAAAACTAGCCTCATAATGTTAACCTCAAATGAACTATCACATTTCCCTAGTTGACACATCAATTGAACATTACATTTAGAATTTATGATCATTCGAACAGCTGGATGCGAACTTTTATAGACCTGAAACTAACCGAACATGGGATGACCACAATGGCTAGTCCACCTACCACTATGGTGTGGTCATACATAAACAATTTATTGTATTGGGTCCACTCAATGTGTTGTATGACCACCATCAGTCCGTTTACAGTCACTAGCCCTGCAACAGCTCAAGGTGTCGCGAATTCATGGTCATCCATGACCTTTCTCTCTCCTAGTCACCCCTGTTTTAACTGAGGTCTGGCCTTTTTCTACCTCGGCCCAGCCCACCTAGCCTGCCTCGCCCCAGCTTGCCCAACCAGCTCTATCCTGGATTGTATGGTTGGATTTGGCCCAGCACGCCAGGCTCATCTTGAACCATCTTGCCTGGCCCATCATGGACCAGCCTATCTCGACCCAGTATGCCTCTCCAGCTTGACAATGTGGCTTCCCATTGCATCGCGCTACAACCTTCCATCCAAGAGGCCAGTATCCACATTCTGTGGCCAGTTTTCACTACCACACATCACTCGAACACACCAGGAACCCACCTTCGTTGCCATGCCACTCCATCGTCTTCATCTCCATGCCCATCTCTCTTATCACCTCACATTACTCAATAACTGTTGTTCGAAATGGCTCTTCACCATTGTCGTAGTACCCCACGTCCTACAAGACACAGTGACCCCTTCACTCAATCGTCGGCTGGTTCTTGTTGCTGCCTTGCCGATGGTTCCATTCATGGACCACAATGACTCCTCTGATTCCCAAAACATGAGAGGAACCTATATCTAGAATCCCTAGATAAATTAATATATATATATATATTTCCCACTCAAAAATCCTTATATGTTTCATCATTCCAAAATGTTAACGATGAAGATCCATAAAGAACTGGGGAATGAAGATAGATCGATTTGTGGTCATGATAGTTTGGCCATCGAAGTTGATGTTAAAAGTAGGGATATCAAAAATTCATTAGTAATAAATCATTAATTTAATTCAGGGATACAAAATTCAATGGAATTAATCCTACCTCAATTGGTATCTGTTTGATGCTCACATGCATGACCCCCAATGATCGTTGTGTTTCATCAAAGAATCGTCATTGAATATATAGATGGAGGTGAAAACTTCAGCATCAGTGGTGGGTGTATTATGTGAAAAAACTATAATATCTTCATAATCTCTTATTTGAAACATTATAATTATGTTAACGTTAAAAATATTAACTACACCATCCAATGGTTGCGAGATCGAAACATCCTATTCCCTCTCACTTTGGGTGGAACATAGGCAAAGAGGCACATTACAAACTCAACAATAGGCTCAGATTTCCAATTTTAGTCCCCATTCAATAGTAATTCAAATCAAAATTCTAAATAAAATAAAATAAAATAATTTTTATATTTCTTGTTACATCCTCGGTGAATTTTTCTATATAATTCTTATGCCATCAAAAGTTATGTCTCATCTAGGGTAAACACCACACTCCAGAATCAATCATGGCCTCTAATTTATGATACGAGATTCCATTTTAATGTTATTCTACTTCTTTCACATTCATCGCATAAAATATACTTAATATTTTTTTTAAAATTAATTATGGGCACATCGGGCCTTGGAATATAATGTCCTCTAATTTCATAACACTGAAAATATGTGTAGAAATATTTTAAAGACTCAAAAGAAAAAATGGTTCTCTACATCATTTCTTTATTCAATTATTTTGATCCAAAAAATCACAATCTATAAAAAGTGGCGGGGACACTATGCTTGCAACCTGATATTCCATACACTGGGATTTATAGTCAATGAAGAAGTGAGAAACTCCTTCATCACATCCTCTCACAGAACAGTCAGAATAACTATTTAGATCTGATAAATAATGATATGATTACCTTCATCAAAAACCCATCGGGTGATTCTCTGATGGATATCTAGTCACACAAGATCTCATAGTTGGTGTCTCACAACTGAGACTCTATCACAAGCTCTATAAGCGATGGAGTTAACACCATTGACTAAAGAAAAATTGTACTATGCTTCTCCACAAGGGTCAACTAATATGAAGATAACTATTCTAAAACATCCTACACTAGTTAATATTTGGACTTACTAGTAAGGCCAATAGCCACAATGTTTCCCTTTCCCAGAGTACTGACTACCACGAATTCGTTGCAATTCAATAATTCTGACTGGTGTCACTAGCTTAGGATCATCTTTCTCTATGTGAAGATGTACTTGAAAAACTAGTGGTCTATGTATACCACATATCACTCTACTAGAATGTAGTGACACCACATCATAGGAAGAATACTAATGCTCTCAGCAGTTGGTATTGTGTCACGTAGTTATGTTTATGTGGTCTTAACAGCCTCAACCTGTATTCAATAACTGTTTGTCACTGTATTGTGCATATTATATAGTTTCATCATATACAGAATAATAATAATGAAACAATTATCAAATTTATTCAAAAATTATACTTTTAACCCCAATCATGAACGATGTTTTCAAAAAATTAATTACATTATGATCATAGAGATGGTATGTTGTACGTATATGTGGGAAACATTTCCATTTTTAACGATCATTATTAAAAGGAGTAAGATAATATATTATATTTAAATAATGATTATAATATAATATTATTTCCATAAATATAATTATATATATCATCCACTGTTGATCTACATTTTAATTCTTTCAAATCAGTGATCAAGTTAATAATAATGTTTAAATTATCTCTGATTTATGTTAATCTCGATTATCCTTGTTTATACAAGATTTGAAACAATTCTAAGTCAATTAGATGTGGTTTTCATAAGACACAGAGCTACCGATAGCTAGAGCTACCGATAGCCAGAGCTACCGATAGCCAGAGCTACCGATAGCCAGAGCTACCAATAGCCAGAGCTACCGATAGCCAGAGCTACCGATTGCCAGAGCTACCGATATCCAGAGCTACCGATAGCCAGATCTACCGATTTCCAGAGCTACCGATAGCTAGAGTTACCGATATCCAGATCTACCGATAGCCAGAGCTACCGATAGCCAGAGAGCTACCGCTGCACAGAGAGCTACCGATGCACAGAGAGCTACCGATGCACAGAGAGCTACCGATGCACAGAGAGCTACCGATGCACAAAGAGCTACCGATGCACAAAGAGCTACCGATAGCCAGAGAGCTACTGATGCACAGAGAGATACCTATGCCCAGAGAGCTACCGATGCACAGACCTACTGATAAGAGCTACTGATAAGAGCCACCGTTAAGAGTTTGAAGAGCTACCGATGGAAGATCCTACACCGAGTCAACCGTACACTTCTACAAACAAAAGACTACCTATAATGAATTGCGGAGTCAAATAATATATCCTCGACACTATTTGTTTATTATACTAACAGTTACATTTGTTACTTTTGATGCATTTAATGTTATTAAATGATTTATGTTGCCATTTCAAGAAACCGTACTATGTACGATCAGAAAATATAATCATTCCTTCTTCTTAGAACAACAAAAAAAAGGGTATAAAGAGGACATCGTGTATGTATCAAAAAATGGGTGAGAGACAATAGACTTATAGAGATCGAGCACACAGAACACACTTGCGATCAAGCTCAAAACGTGCCAAGAACAACTGGAGAACTTACACTCACGAGACTACAACTACCATCCTCCAGAACATAGAGCATACATCGAGCAATCTATAATAAAGAAGAACCACTGAAAACTCTTCATTCTTTGAGCCGATAAGCATGCTGAACCTGGAAGTCAAGGAAACAGATGATACACTGTTTTCCAGACAAAAACCAGAAGAAGACTCAGAACGAATTCTAATCAACAAAAGGAGTCAAGAGCTGCACGAAGATCACTAGATCCATTTCTAAACTCTAAATCTTTATCTCTGTGATTTACTTTTTACATTACGAGCAGTGTGTGTTATCTGTTGTATTTTTCACACACACTGTCTCCTGAACCTTAACTGGAGGATTTGTAAATCCTCACTCACTATCTTTTCATTCATTTTCCCACTGTGGATAGTGGTAGAGGTCGTGTGTGACCTGGACAGCTGGTTGCTGTTGTTTTGTTTCCCACGAATAACAGTGGCATAGGTCTTGGACCTGGACAGTTGTAAACTGTTGAACCCCGATCCAGGGTGTGGATCATCTTTATATAGTCTTTTGAGAGGACTAAGTCTTGGCTTGAGACTGAACCTCTTTGTTAACTCCTCTGTGTTTTTAGTTAAAGTTTATATCCATACAGTGCATATTTATTTCATATTCCGCTGCTATTACTTTGAAATATAATTTATTTTCAAAGCTACTTTGATAGTTAAACTCGCAAGTGTTTATATTTATTGTAATCCAGTAAGTTAGTTTCAAAAGTTAAATTAATCATAATATTAAGTTAACTGAGAACTAATCAATCTTTGAGAAACTAATTGAACCTTTATAATTTGTATAAATTCACTACAGTTTAATCTGTTTTTGAAATTGGGGGATTTTAATAGAAATTGTTTTTAACAGAAATTTTAATTGGAACTCAATTCACCCCCCTCTTGAGTGTCCACTCCGACCAACATTTGGTATCAGAGGATTGTTAATATCTTCTAAATTACTCTGTTTTCAACTGTGATTTTAGTTGTATTTTAAAGTTCTTAAAATTTCTGTTATTTCTAAATTTTTATCTCTTTAAATTTTGTTTGTAATGGATAATAGACTTGAGGGTGCTGCTACTAACTGGACACCTTTCTTTAATGGATATAACTATGCTCAGTGGAAACTTAAAATGAAAATTCATCTAGAAAGCATGAGTTTTGATATTTGGACTGCTATTGAATCTTAATACAAAATTCCCACTACTGATAGATCTACTTGGGATGAACCTACAAAGACTGCTTACAATAATAATTGTAAAGATATGAATGCTCTGTACTGTTCTCTAGGAGATGAAGAATTCAACAAAATTTCTACATGCAAAACTGCTTTTGAAATTTGGGATACCTTGGTTGTTTCTCACGAAGGAACAACTAATGTTAAAGAAATGAGATTAAACACTTATACTATTAAATATGATAATTTCAAAATGAAGCATGATGAACCTATTTCTGACATGTATCTCAGGTTCAATGAGACAGTAAACACAATGAGCTCACTCAGAAAGATTGTTCCTGCAAAAGAACAAATTATGAGAATACTGAGATGTTTGCCAGATAGGTGGAGAGGTACATCCGTTTCAATTAGAGAATCTTGTGACATTGGAGCACTGCCTACCAAGGAGTTAATTGGTAAGATGATGATGTATGAAGAAGAGCTTAATGTAAATAAAGAAGAAGATGTGGAACCCAAAAGAAAATCTGTAGCGTTTAAAACTACTGCCATTAAGAGTAAAGACAAGGATAAACTACAAATGGAGACTGAGAGTTCAATGAGTGAAAATTTAGAATCTGACAGTGATGCCGAGATGGCTCAAATATCCAAGAGATTCAAGAAGTTTTATAGGACAAAGAAATTCTTTAGGAAAACAAATTATAAAGGAAAGTACGATCAACAAGGAAAATGGAAAAAGGATTGGAAGAAGGCTGACAGGATTGATGAAGTTGTCTGCTATGAATGCAAGCAAAAAGGACATATCAAAGAAGACTGTCCAAAGTTAAAATTCAAAAAGAAATATGATTACAAAGACAAGAAGTACAAGAAAGCCATGAAGGCTACCTGGAGTGCTTCAGAAGACAGCACTAGTGAAGCCGAATCTTCGGAATCTGAAAGGAATCGAGCCAACATATGTTTCATGACAAATACATATGAGGTAACATCTGAGACTCCTGTTTTAAATTCATATTATTCTGGAGATGATTCTGATTCGGAAGACATCTCAAAATCTGAACTATTTGAGTACTGTGATATGTTGGAAGAAACCTGTAATGAGCTTAAAGACAAATACAAAGGTTTAAAGAAACAGTGTGCTTTAAGTGCTAAGAATAAATCTGATCTTGATATAGAAAAGGAAAAGAATGCTCAACTACTAAAGGAAAATATAGAACTGAAACTGTCAAATGAGCAACTTAGAAATGATTTAGAAAAATTCACAAATGGAAAGGATGCTCTAACTCAAATGCTAGGAAAGAAAGTTGCACCTAGATATGCTACTGGTTTAGGATACCAACTAGGACAGAGACAGTTCACCAGAACCCGATTTATTCCTAAGTCTGGAAAAAATAATGCTAGTTCCAGTTTTGGAAATTCATATTCTTCAACAGGATATTCATATGGTTATAGACCAAATAAAGTCTATCTTTCAAAATCTGTTACTTTTGTTAATTGTATAAAACCAATAAAACAAATCTGGGTACCTAAAGCCCTGATTGCTAGCCTATCTGGACCCAAGAAAATCTGGGTACCAAAGTCATTTCCTATTTAAATCTGTTTTATAGGAGACCTGCTTGAAGATCTGTCACAAGAAGATATGGTATTTAGATAGTGGGTGCTCAAGACACATGACTGGAGATTATTCTTGCTTCAAGAGCTTAATAAAGGTTGATGGAGGTCATTCCACCTTTGGTGACAACTCTAAAGGAAAAATCATCGGCCTAGGCCAGATTGGTAACACGGACTCAGTATTAATTTCTAAAGTTTTATTCGTTGATGGACTTAAATATAACTTGCTTAGTATATCTCAATTATGTGATGATGGTTTCAATGTCAAGTTTGACAATGATTCTTGTGATGTTTTTATCTCCAAAAATTCTTTAGTATTTTCTGCTCTAAGGAATGAAAATGTTTATGCTGTTGATTTAAATTCTTTAGCCAAACAAAATATCTCGTGTTTGAATGCTTTTCATAAAGAATCTTGGCTATGGCACAGAAGATTAGGACACTGCAACTTTCACTCACTCAGAAAACTGGCTAGGAAAAACATAGTTAGAGACTTACCTAAATTAGAATTCCCAAATGACAAAGTGTGTAATCCCTGTCAAAAGGGAAAACAACACAAAGATTCTTTTAAATCAAAGAAAGAAGTCTCAACTTCTCAACCACTTGAGTTGGTTCACATGGATTTGTTTGGACCATCAAGAGTTTCTAGTTTAAATGGGAAGCATTATGTCTATGTCCTTGTAGATGACTTTTCTAGATATACTTAGGTATACTTTATAGCTCACAAAAGTGAAGCTTGTCCTTACTTTGTTAAATATTTCAAGTCTGTAGAGAACCATAGTGGACTTAAGATTAAAACCCTAAGAAGTGATCATGGTCATGAGTTTGAAAATCATGAGTTTGAATCTTACTGCTCATACAATGGCTATAGTCACAATTTAGGTACCCCTAGGACACCCCAACAAAATGGTGTAGTATAAAGAAGAAACCGAACCCTTCAAGAAATAGCTAGAACCATGCTCAATGAATATGAACTGCCTATTTACTTTTGGGATGAATCTGTTAATACAGCTTGTTATGTTATCAATAGAGTCTTGATCAGACCTGTTCTTAAGAGGACTCCTTATGAGTTGTGGAACCATAGGAAACCTAAGGTTAACTACTTCAGAGTTTTTGGCTGCAAAGTCTTTATTCTCAATACCAAAGACAATCTTGACAAATTTGCATCCAAGAGTGATGAAGGAATTTTTCTGGACTACTCTATTTCAATTAATGCTTATAGAGTTTTCAATAAGAGAACCAAATGTGTGGAAGAATCCGTTCACATCAAATTCGATGAAACTGATCCACATGAGCCTAAAACCTCTCTTGAGAATCTTGAAGAATATTTGTCTATTCTGGACCTTAATGATAAATCTAAAGAACCTGTTATAAAAACATCCAGTTCTGGACTTTTTCTAGAATCTGCTCCTGTTGAACCCGAACCTATAGATGAACCTGAAGTTTCTAGTCCAAACTTTACAAAATCGACTAAGATTCTAAAGAATCATCCTTTAGATTCTGTTGTTGGTAATCTTGATAGAGGAACACAAACTAGAGCTTCTCTAAAGAACCAGGTTGAACATCAAGCTTTTCTGTCATAGCTAGAACCCAAAAATATCAATGATGCTACCAATGATGAATTCTGGGTAATATCCATGCAAGAAGAGTTAAATCAATTTGAAAGAAACAAAGTCTGGGAATTAGTTGACAGAACCAAGGACACCTTGATAATAGGCACAAAATGGGTTTTTAGAAATAAAGTTGATGAATCAGGAAACATAGCTAGAAACAAAGCTAGACTAGTTGCACAGGGATATAGTCAAGAAGAGGGTATTGACTATAGAGAAACTTTTGCACCTGTAGCTCGACTGGAATCTATTAGGATCTTACTTGCATATGCATCACATCTGAATTTCATGTTATATCCAATGGATGTCAAAAGTGAATTTCTAAATGGTTTTATAATTGAAGATGTTTTTGTGGAACAACCACCTGGATTTACAAACCCTCATTTTCCAAATCATGTTTTTAAACTTTCTAAAGCTTTATATGGTTTGAAACAACCTCCAAGAGCTTGGTATGATAGACTCCGCAATTTTCTTATTTCAAAAGGTTTAATTAAAGGGATTGCTGATCCAACCCTTTTTATTAAAAGAATTTCTAAAGATGTTTTAGTTGTACAAATCTATGTTGATGATATTATATTTGGATCATCTAAACACTCTTTATGTAATGATTTTTCAAAAAGTATGCAAAATGAATTTGAAATGAGCTTAATGGGAGAGCTTAAGTATTTTCTTGGTTTTCAAATTTTTCAAACTAGAGATGGAATTATTTTAAATCAAACTAAATATAAAAAAGATCTTTTAAAACGTTTTGGATTGGATTTTATTAAGGAAAATGATACACCTATGAGTACTACCTGTAAGTTGGATACAGATGAAGCTGGGAAAACAATGGATCAAACCAATTACAGAGGTATGATTGGGAGATTACTTTATCTTACTTCTAGTCGACCAGACATTATGTTCAGTGTATGTATGTGCGCTATATTTCAAGCTAATCCTAAGGAATCACACTTACTGGCTGTTAAAAGGATTTTTAAATATCTTAAGCATACTGTTAATTTAGGTTTGTTTTATCCAAAAGGACAATCATTTGACCTAACTAGCTATTCAGATGCTGACTTTGCTGGATGTAAGTTAGAAAGGAAGAGCACATCTGGAAGATGTCATTTACTTGGAAGATCCCTAGTGTCATGGTGTAGTAAGAAATAGAACTCAGTAGCATTGTCTACTGCCGAAGCAGAGTATATAGCTGCTGGTAGTTGCTGTGCACAAATTATGTGGATGAATCACACTTTATTGGATTATGGATTTGAGTTTAAACATGTTTCAATTAACTGTGACAACACTAGTGCAATAAACATATCTAAGAACCCTGTATCTCACTCTAGAACCAAACACATAGATGTAAGACATCATTTTCTGAGAGATCATTATCAAAAAGGTGATATTACTATTGAATTTATTGGCACTGAACATCAATTGGCCGATATTTTCACTAAACCTTTAAGTTCTGATAGGTTAAGTTACATTAGGCACGAGATGGGGATGTTAAATTCTCACCGATGTTAAATTCTCACCGATGTTAAATTCTCACCGATGTTAAATTCTCACCGATGTTAAATTCTCACCGATGTTAAATTCTCACCGATGTTGAAATTCTCACCGATGTGGAAATTATCACAGATGTTGAAATTCTCATCGATGTTAAGTTCTCACCGATGTTGAAATTCTCACCGATGTTAAATTCTCACCGATGTTGAAATTCTCACCGATGATCAATTCTCACCGATGATCAATTCTCACCGATGCAATGTTTTAAAACTTCTGTCAGCCTCCAAGAATATGAATTGTTTTATTCTTATTTTATTTTACCTTATTCGTTTATGTATGATTCCTACATGATAAAACTAAGCCTAAGCCGCTTCTCACTCCACCAGACCCAAAACCTTTCACCTTCGAATCTTAGCTCCCTAATCGACTGAGAACCCTAAATCCGTAATGGAAAAAACCAAGATTCCTGCCAGCAGAGATGACAGTGTAGAGCCTAAAACAAAGAAGCAGAAAGTGCAACAAGAAGCTAGTGGATGTAATGTCAGAACTAGGTCGGGAAAGCGACCAGTAAGCCCTCATTTGCAGAATAGAGATATTGTGATTGAAAAGGAGCTATGCGTAGATTGGCTGCTACCAAGCAAGTCGTTGGTGCTTGAAATTCTGGAAGATCAGAGATGGGTAGATTGTTTTTCAAATAACAATGGTCCCTACTACCCGAAGTTAGTGAAACAATTCTACGAATTCGTAAGCTTTGAGATGTCTGAGAATGAGAATCGGGTAAGTTCTTTTTTAAATGGAAAAGAAATGACATTTTCTTCAGTAGAGTGGGCTGAATGTTTAGATGTCCCACATGAAAGTGTATCCGGGTATGTCTCAAGAACAATTCCACCTACCAGTAACATCTTTGACTATGAAACCGCTTTAAAAGAACTAACGGGTAATGGAAGTCAATGGCAAGTGGTTGCTACTGAATTGGATGCAGAGAACAGATTTTTTTTCAAATTTGTTCAACTTGTTTTGATACCAAGGAGAGGAGATTTTTCTAATCTGAGATATCAAGATATTTATCTTCTACATCTGTTAAGACATGGTGTGAAAGTTAATCTGTTCAGACTGCTGTTGAGTCAAATGGAAGACATGATTAGGCTGAAGTCAAAGACTAATGCTTTATTCTTTGCCAAAATGATCTCTGTAATGATAAAAGTTAAAGGGATAGCTGAGTCTAAGGATGAGACAGTTGTAGTTAAAAATAACTTATGTATCACTAATACAGTTTGTAAGTACATGAAAATCAATTGGAACCCGTGGAAAGGAGAATGGGTCAGTGATGACCAGAAGGTGTATGATAAATTTAATCCTGTAGATTATCCTTCAAGGCCAAAGGATAAAAGAGATCCAGGTTTAGGACCTGATGAAGAGGAACCCGAGTACAGTGATGAATCAGAAGAAGAAGAAGAAGAGGAAGAAACTCCTATGGATATTGGAGGAGATCCAGACTTGCCCCCAAGTCCTGTTACTGAGTTTGTATACTCATGAAAAGGAAAAGTAGAGGAAGTGTTATCTATTCATGAGGAAGACCATCCAGTTCCTCAGCAAGAAGGAGAAAAAGAGAATGTATCTGAATCGTCTGATTCTGCTAGGTTGAGTCTGAGTCCATTGATTGGAAACTCAGTTGTGCCTACCGGTGAAGTAGAAAAAGAAAGAGAAGAAACTGTACCTTTTCCAGAAAATCTCCTTACTGCTGATGAGATGGAAGTTGTTGTGGAAGATTCTGATGAAGAAAGACCAGCAGAGAATGTAGTTGTTGTACATAAGAATGCACCCATTGAGGGGGAGAATCATTCCAATCTTGGAAATGTTACAATGGCTGTTGAGGTTGAAGACTGGGTAGAAGACCCAAGTTTTATAGTCTATGGTTTGGATTATCCTGATTTGGATAATGAAGTATCTTTGAATAGACCAAAGATCAGCTATGACATCAATTCTGAGTTATTACCTGACGATGTGGTCCGAGTGCAAGATTTAGATGTGCTGAAAGAAAATCTCAAAGTCAGTTTTGTAGAAGAAGTAAAGACAATGGAATCTTTTTTAGTATCATCGATTCAATCAGTCATGAATGATTCTGTAGTCAGTTTAGATTATGCAAGAGTATCTACTACAGTTGCTCTTACTGATTTTGTTATAAAGTCTGATCTCGAATCCCTAAAGCATGAGCTGAAAGAATCCTTCAGTGCCTCAGTTGCTGAGATGAAGCACTGTTTTTGTGATGAAATGAAGTTGTTAGAACAATCTCTTGATCTTTCTCTTGGTTTCAATCTGTCAACTTTTATGGGTGAGCTAATGGAAGCATTCAAAGAATTCCAGACCCATTCTTCTAGAATAGAAGCAGATCATGAAGCCTTAAAGAAGTCTGTTACTGCTTTAGATTCTTACATGAGCTCAAAACCTCAAGCTGATAAGGATTTATCCTATGTGAAAAGTGTTGTAAGGCCAATGGTCTCAGTATTTGAAGATTTCAAATCTTCTATAAAGGATCATGTTATAAATCAGGACTCTTAACTGCAAACTCTGATTAGTGGTTTGACTAAAAGTTTCAAAGAAACTGTATCTTTCTCAGTTCGTCCTCTAGCTTCAAAACCTGCATTTGATTTGAATCAATTACGAGCTATGATGAAGGAGGAGCTTGGTTCTATTTCAACCAGTGGCTCTGTGGACTCATCAGATCTAAGCCGAGTAGTGCTCTCTACAAGAGATTCAGTCAGGGAAATGGTGAAAATCGTCCACGACCATATGAAAGAGGCCTCTGCCTCTCAGGAGGACATCAAGAACAAGGTGGATTATTATTTCCAAAGTATTTTTACCAAGAAACAACTCAACCATCATTTCAAGCTGCTGTTGGAAAACATGAAGTTTCCCCCTGTAACTCAAGCCTTACGAGAACAAGTGAGAAAGCTAATGCAGATGACTCCTGCCTTAGAAAAATTCATGGAGAACAAAGATGATTTTATATCTTCTATGTAAAGAGGAGGATGAATGATTTTGGATTTCAGAAATCTGTTGCTGCCCTTTTTGCATGTTGATGCCAGACCAGTTATTGTCCCTCCTGCCTTGCCTGCCTCTGCCTCTGCTGAGTCTCCCATCCAGATGACTCCTGCTCAGGCCATTAGAAGCCTCACACCTATGATCACTCAACAAACTTCCCCATAAAAGCCAGGCACTGTATCAGTGGCTCAGCCTCCTGTGATAATTTCTAGAATTCCAACGCCCTCACCCACATCCTCACCTCCTGCTTCCTCTTCTGATCCACAAGGAAGATCTCATGTTGAAGATCAGGATTTCTAAAGTGGGCAGGCTGTTTGATAGGAATTTTTTTTCTTTTCTCTTCTGTTTATGTAAGTTTTGTATGGTCTAATACAAATTCTTTTCTTTACACTATCTCTGTTTATCAGTTTTCTATGTCTGCTTTCCCACTTTTTGATTATCACAAAGGGGGAGAACAATATAAAGAAAGGGGGAGAACAATATAAAGAAAGGGGGAGAAAATATAAAGAGAGGTATAAAGGGGGAGAAAATATAAAGAGAGGGGGAGAAATATGCTATAAAGAGGAGGAGAAATATCAAAGGGGAGAAATTTGAGCCTTTGATACTATTCATACATTTCATTCTTTGGTACCAATTCTTTCAAAGCTTATCTATGATACTATTTTATTTAATACTAACTATGATAATTTATGATCTATCTCATTCTATTACTATTTCCTCTATTTCCTCTAATACTTCTTTCTTTGAGAGATTCCAATATAAATGTTATATTCTCTTATACTATATTCTCACTATTTTTGGTCATATCATAAGTTGTGATTATCAAAAAGGGGGAGATTGTTGACCTCACCTGTTTTGATAATCCCAATTATGTGTTCATATATTATGCTATTCTCAATCACTATTGATCTACATTTTAATTCTTTCAAATCAATGATCAATTTAATTATAATGTTTAAATAATCTCTGATTTATGTTAATCTCGATTATCCTTGTTTATACAAGCTTTAAAACAATTCTAAGTCAATTAGATGTGGTTTGAATAAGACACAGAGCTACCGATAGCCAGAGCTACCGATAGCCAGAGCTACCGATAGCCAGAGCTACCGATAGCCAGAGCTACCGATAGCCAGAGCTACCGATAGCCAGAGCTACCGATAGCCAGAGCTACCGATAGCCAGAGCTACCGATAGCCAGAGCTACCGATAGCCAGAGCTACCGATAGCTAGAGCTACCGATAGCCAGAGCTACCGATGCACAGAGACCTACCGCTGCACAGAGAGCTACCGATGCACAGAGAGATACCGATGCACAGAGAGCTACCGATGCACAGAGAGCTACCGATGCACAGAGAGCTACCGATGCACAGAGAGCTACCGATAGCCAGAGAGCTACCGATGCACAGAGAGATACCGATGCACAGAGAGCTACCGATGCACAGAGATACCGATAAGAGCTACCGATAGGAGCTACCGATAAGAGACACCGATAAGAGTTTGAAGAGATACCGATGGAAGATCCTACACCGAGTCAACCGTACACGTCTACAAACAAACGGCTACCTATAATGAACTGCGGAGTCAAATCCTATATCCTCGACACTATTTGTTTATTATACTAACGGTTAAATTTGTTACTTTTGATGCATTTAATGTTATTAAATGATTTATGTTTCCATTTCAGGAAATAGTACCAAGTACGATCAGAAAGTATAATCATTCCTTCTTCTCAGAAAAACAAAAAAAGGGTATAAAGAGGAAATCGTGTATGTATCAAAAACGGGTGAGAGACAATAGACTTATAGAGATCGAGCACATAGAACACACTTGTGATCAAGCTCAAAACGTGCCAAGAACAACTGGAGAACTTGCACTCACGAGACTACTACTACCAGCCTCTAGAACATAGAGCATACATCGATCAATCTATGCTAAAGAAGAACCACTCAAAACTCTTTATTCTTTGAGCCGATAAGCAAGCTGAACCTGGAAGTCAAGGAAACAGATGATACTCTGTTTTCCAGACAAAAACCAGAAGAAGACTCAGACGGAATTCTAATCAACAAAAGGAGTCAAGAGCTACACGAAGATCACTAGAGCCATTTCTAAACTCTAAATCTTTATCTCTGTGATTTAATTTTTACATTACGAGCAGTGTGTGTTATCTGTTGTATTTTTCACACACACTGTCTCCTGAACCTTAACTGGAGGATTTGTAAATCCTCACTCACTATCTTTTCATTCATTTTCCCACTGTGGATAGTGGTACAGGTCGTGTGTGACCTGGATAGCTGGTTGCGGTTGTTTTGTTTCCCACGAATAACAGTGGCAGAGGTCTTGGACCTGGACAGTTGTAAACTGTTGAACCCCGATCCAGGGTGTGGATCATCTTTATATAGTCTTTTGAGAGGACTAAGTCTTGGCTTGAGACTGAACCTCTTGTTTAACTCATCTGTGTTATTAGTTAAAGTTTATATCCATACAGTGCATATTTATTTCATATTCCGCTGCTATTACTTTGAAATATAATTTATTTTCAAAGCTACTTTGATAGTTAAACTCGCAAGTGTTTATATTTATTGTAAACCAGTATGTTAGTTTCAAAAGTTAAATTAATCATAAGATTAAGTTAACTGAGAACTAATAAATCTTTGAGAAACTAATTGAACCTTTATAATCTGTATAAATTCACTACAGTTTAATGTGTTTTTGAAATTGGGGGATTTTAATAGAAATTGTTTTTAATAGAAAATATAATTGGAACTCAATTCACCCCCTCTTGAGTTTCCAATCCGACCAACAAATATTATTTCCATAAATATAATTATATATATCATCCATGTGGTGTGGTGATGAAAGGAGAGCCACATCACTTTGTGAAGGCAGTAGTCCACATGTACCTGAAGGAAGAAATCATCTTTAAGTGAGTGAAAATGTAAGAAATAAATTGATATATTATCTTTTAATAATGAGAAATATGTTATTAATTTCATAATTATGTCATTTATATCACATATATTCATTTAAATTATCCTTAATATATTCCATATATAATGTTAGTGAAAAACAAATCACATCGCTTAATGAGGCGGTAGTCTTCCATACACATGAGTGATGCTATTGTATCACTTGAGAAATTTAAAGTAAAAAATATTATATATGATATAATGAATCCAAAGATATTATTATGTTATAAATATTATAAAGACCCATAATTTACATAAATTGTTATTACTTAAAAATTTAAGCACACTTATTACAACATATTATAAAACCATTAAAGGACCGTATAGGTATAGTGTCTTTAGAAACTGGGAAACATAAACAACTGGTTCATAAAGAATCTACATTGTCTCCCATTTATTTCATCATATCTAGAGTCCCTTTTGGAATATCCTACTTAATAACCTTCTTCCTGACCTGGGGAAAGAAAACATACAAAAGGGTGAGCTCAAATTCTCAGTAAGGGTAAACAAAATAAATATCAATCACATCATATTCATAAGAACATAACTTTTTATAAATCATAACCTGTAAAAGAGAACATAATTTCATAACATGGGATAACTCATAGTAGTGAAATATAATCCCAATAATCATAACATAAAACATGAAACATTGTTTTATACACACATAATCATTGAGAATCATTTCTTAGTAGTCAAGACTCATTGCCAAGACTATCTAAGCAGACAAAGTCTATTTGTGAACCGAGTTCACTCCTCGTTTCAGTCCTGTTTCACAGAACCGCATTAACCTGCCGTTACATCCATGTCTATCTCATGAGATATAAATCTTTACCCAATGCATTGGAGGGAGATATAGGTCCCACCCATCTCATAATGAAACCATTCTTATGTGTGCCACAAAATCATAAATCATACATCATATCATAACCCATGTAATAAAAATGGGATTCTTAAACATCGTGCCATCATAACATAATCCATATAATATAAAAGGACTTCATAAAAATAATTCCATCATAACATAATCAAATAAATGTAAAAATAGCGATAGAAACAGAACCCTATATTATCTTAGATGGAAAATAATTTTGATAAAACGCTTGAACTCCATTCTTGAGGAAAATATCCTTTCTACTTCAAAAACATTTTCCTTTCTTAAAATGTCATATAATTCTGAAATAAAAGAAGTTGATTAAAAATAAACATGAAAACTTGTAAAGTAATCTTCATGGAAATAATGTTCTAAAAATCCATTCAGGCCGTATAAGCTAAAAAAGAACATTCTTCTCGAACTTAGGCCGAAAAGTCAAAAAGTACCTCGTACGAAAAACGACAAAAGATTCCTTTCATATCATTTACTAAAAACTCATCAAAGTGTAAAATTGTATTTAAAATTTTTTAGTAGTATAGAAATAATATTACATATTTAGGAAACATGTATGTGGATGATAAATATTCCCTAGTAAATTCTGAAGTATAAACAATCTCGGATAAAAATGAGATTCCGAGATTTTCCCTTACCTTAGGAAAGATTTGCTTCATACGTGTCCGCACCTCCTGTATAATGATTTATATAATGTCATTGACTTATTCTAGAATCATAATCATTGTTATGATATCATATGTGGTCATATTCTTAGCTTCTTATTAGTAATATTTCATTGTTACTTGTTATTCGTGTGTTTATTGCCTTTTGTTCTTATGCGTGTTTTGTTGAATAAATTCTTATTATTATTTTAGGTTATAGATAAATCATTTATATAATGGTTTTAGTGTAATATATATCATATCTATTTATTCAATTCATTTATATAATCATTAAGCATTTAAGATCATGTAAAACGAGTCGCATCACATCATGGAGACGGTAGACCGTACGTACGCACGAGCGATGATATCATTCCCATGATCGTGGAATTTTATTGAAGTGTATGCATACTATTACATAATTAATATCACTTTACAATAATCATATATAGTTATTTTTTACACCATTATACCCATCCATGTATGGTGGTGGTTGAAAATAGATTACAACACGACGTAGAGACGGTATTCCGTACGTACGAACGCACGATGATTTCATTTTACGTAGGATGGATAAAAGGTGAAATAGGGTTGTTTAATATTTATAATAACATATCAGTATATGAGTGATACTGATGTTATTACTTAATAATGAAACAACGAATGAAGAAGAAGTATAAGAAGAAATAAAGTTGAAAGAATCGATAACGGACATTACCTCTTCTTTGAAGCGCCTCTTCTTAATCTTCTCTTAGGGCACTAAAGATGGTCTTTGAAGAAGACCTGGACCTATAGGATGTTTCTAGGGAAGTGTATAAGATAAATTGGCAGGGTTTGCCTGATCTTGAAGGCTCGAAGTGGTGTGAAGAGGAGAGGGAGGAGGTTCCATTTTATAAGGGTTGAGAGGGACACCTTAGGAAAAACATAAAATATTATTTTATTATAAAGTCATATTCGGTTTTTAATAGCTCAAAATTGATTTATTTAGAAGATAAGGTGGGGATGGGTCGCAACCCTCTCATCCAATAGAATTTAGACAAGTTTAGGTTTCTATTTTAACCTTATCATTTAGATTTAACTTTAAGTTAAATAGTTTTACTTTTACCGTGTCTTCTTGTTTTCTTACACTATAAGGTTAATAAACATACTATAAAAAGACAAACGAACCCCAAGTTTTTTATTATTAATATATATAAGCTTATCTAAGTCATTTGGATTAATCTTAGATTTTTAAGATTAAAATAACAATTAATAATATAATATTGTTTTTAAAAACTATTTTATGTCAATTTTCACACTATTTGGTACTTGATTTTTGTGAAAATCATAAAAGCATGATTAGTTTGAAAAAAGTTAATTAAATCAATACTAACATGTCATATTAATCTATAAAATTAGTGGAATTCATAATAAGTCTCAAATTACATTTATTTGTGTATTTATAACATCAATTATGTTAATATTTCATTAATAAGATAATTAATGCATCATCATTGTTTCATAAATAAATTAAATTATATAATGTCTAAAAATTATAAATAAAATATAATTATGTAGGAAATATTTTCAGATATCTAATTAATATTTATATTCTAATTTATCTTATGTATAACCCTATATTAAAAATGATTTAGTTATTAAACTTTGATTTTAACTATTTTAACCCTTATTTAAATAAATTAATAATAAATGTCCTAATCTAATCCAAGTAGACATAAAAGGTCATATTTTATTCCTACGATTGTTTTCGGTCGAATTACACTTATAAAATAGAATTAAGATATGTGTTAGGGTAATAATAATATAATTTTGACCCTTAATTACTCTATTTACTTTTAACCGTGGTAAATAAAAGTAAAAAAGTTACTATTCACCAAAAATTATTTTAATCTCATTGAACCACATTTTAGTCCTTGATATTAACTGTTTCCCTCATATTTTTGAAATTATACTCACAGAACTGGTAAAATTATGTTTTATGTGAATTTCTAAATTCTCGTAGGAGGTGGGTAAAAGACGGTGAAAAGTTTCAATAAACTTTTTATATAAATAAATTTATTATAAAATGACTCCAATGAATTAAATTGAACTTATATAGGTGTTATGTATCAATTTTGACCTAAAATAAATTGAAATAAAATAAATAATTATTTAAATAAAATGTCGTTTTTTAAATAGTAACCCAGTGTTTTCACTATTCATCAAAAATTGAATGTTTTCAGAAAAATACGAAAATTTCACCCTAGGCTAATTTCGATATATTGAAACCAAAAATGAAGTCCATTTTGAAAGATAAAATTTATAAAATTTCAAAAAGTGGGTATTACTATTCATAACGGCTAGTTTTAATAATATTTTAATAGCATATCCATGTTTAGTGAAACTCGGTATTGCGTACAATGCAAGATATAAAGGAAGGTCACGATTGCGTTTAAATCAAGACAAGCAAGTGTTGTGTGTGGTGAACGATTCCTTTGATGATGTATATAACAGAAAAACAAAATATTTCTCATAAAAGTCTCGAGTGTTACATTCTACCCCCCTTAAAATGAATTTCGCCCTCGAAATTCGTCACTTTGTAACAAACAGATGAAGATACCTCTCCCTCATCATATACTCAATCTCCCATATAGCTTCTTCTAATTTGTGGTTCCTCCATAAAACATTCACCAAGCGAGTGGTCTTTTTCCGTAGGACTTTTTCGCTACGATCTAGAATCTCTATTGGCTGTTCTTCATAAGAAAGATCTTGCTCCAACGGTACAACTTCTGAGCTTAGTACATGTGAAGGATTTGGTATATACTTTCTCAGGAGAGATACATGGAACACATCATGAACTTCAGAGAGAATCGGTGGAAGCTCTAATAGGTAAGCTACCTTTCCAACACGATCCAGTATTTCGAATGGACCGATATACCTAGGGGTCAGCTTTCCCTTCTTCCCAAATCTATTACTCTCTTCCAAGGAGATATTTGTAAGAAAACTTTATCACCCACTTCAAAATCAAAGTCTTTTCTTCGGTTGTGAGCATAAATTTTTTGTCGAATATGAGCTGCTATTATGTGTTGTTGAATAGATCTGACCATTTCTACCATCTCATCAACAAGATCAGGTCCTAATATCTTTCTTTCCCCAACTTCATCCCAGCAATTTGGAGTTCAACATTTCTTTCCATAGAGAGCTTCATAAGGAGCCATCTGAATACTTGATTTAAAGCTATTATTAAAAGAAAATTCCACCAAAGGTAGGTGTTGATCCCAACCACCTTTGAAATCCATAAAGAAAGCTTTTAACATATCTTCTAGATTTTGAATTGATCCCTCAGACTGACCGTCTGTCTGAGGATGATAAGCAGTGATTAAACTCAACTCTATATCCAGTGTATGCAGAAGAATTCGCCAAAACATTAAGGTAAACCTCGGATCCCGATCAGATATAATGGAAAGTGGTACTCCATGCAATCTTTCTACATCCTTTACATATATCCTGGCAAGATGATCCAGAGAGAAATCCTCTCTAATAGCAATGATGTGTGCAGACTTTGTAAGACGATCAACTATGACCGAGATAGAATTATTGCCTTTGGATGTTTTAGGAAGTCCAGTGACAAAGTTAATAGTGATGTTTTACCATTTCCATTCGGGTATAGGTAATGGTTGTAACATCCCCTTAGACTTCTGTCTCTAAGCTTTAACTTGCTGAAAAACCAAGCATCCAGAGACATATTCAGCAACATCTCTTTTCATGCCATCCCACCAGAAGTACTCTTTTAGGTCTCTATACATCTTCGTTCTTCCAGGATGAATAGAGAATGAAGAACTATGAGCCTTGTGCACCAGATCCTTATTTAATTTGGGGATGGTATAGAAACAAACCCAATTCCTGAACATTATTATCCCTTCACAATCGAGGTTGAATTCTGGAACATTTCTCACCTTCTTTTGTAACTCTACATCTTCTTTCTGTGCCTCTTTAATCTTCACATGTATAGATGGTAGAACATTCATTTGAGAAAGATAAGAATTTCCCCTTCCATTATAATTCCATGATCCATCCTTTGTAAATTTATAAATATTTTATCTTTTTGATCCTCAACATGGATCATCTTTCATGGTCTTGTCGACTTAATGCATCTGCCACCGTGTTTGTTTTCACAGTGTAGTAATGAATTGAGTAGTCGTAATCCTTAATCAACTCCAACCAACATCTTTGGAGCATATTCAACTCCTTTTGGGTGAAAATATACTTTAAACATTTATGATCAGTATAAATATCACTCCTTTCACCATAAAGATAATTCCTCCAAATCATTAATCCAAAGATTACCGCAGCTAACTCCAAATCATGAGTTGTGTAATTCTGCTCATGGATTTTCCACTGTTGTGAGGCAGAAGCTATCACTATATCATTTTTCATGAGAACACACCCCAACCCCTTCTTGGATGCATCACTATAGATCACAAACCTTTCTCCACTACAAGGCAGTGTGAACATAGGTGCACTGGATAACTTTCTTTTTAACTCCTTGAAATTATCTTCACATTCCTCTGTCCAAAAAAACATAACTCCTTTCTGAGTCAACCTGGTCAGTGGTTTCGATAATCATGATAAATTATTCAAAAAACATTGATAATATCCAGCCAAACCAAGAAAACTTTGGATCTCAGTTACCGTTGTTTGTCTCGACCATCTTTCAAAAACCACTGTTTTTGCTAGATCCACAGATATCCCTTCTTTTGAGATTATGTGACCCAAAAAATGCAACTTTTTGAAGCCAAAATTCACACTTGGTAAATTTGGCATAAAGCTTATCCTTTCTCAGGGTCTTCAATACAATTCTCTAGTGATCTTTTTGTTCTTCCTTGCGCTTTGAATAGACAATAATATCGTCTATAAAGACTACCAAAAACTGATCAGGATAGTCTCTAAAGACGATATTCATCAGATCCATGAAGATAGCAAGGAAATTAGTAAGACCAAATGGAATCACTATAAAATCATAGTGTCCATACCTTGTATGGAAATCCATCTTTGTTATATCCTCCCTTTTGACCCTAAATTTATGATACCCTAAATGAAGATCAATCTTGGAAAACTATTGAGCTCCGCGTAGTTGGTCAAATAAGTCATCAATGCGTGGGAGAGGATATTTGTTCTTGATATTGATCTTGATAAGTTATCGACAATCAATGCAGAGTCTCATTGATCCATCTTTCTTCTTAACAAATAGAACAGGTGCTCCCCAAGGTGACGCACTAGGTTGTATGAATCCTTTATCAAGATTCTCTTGGAGTTGCTTCTTCAATTCCTGCAACTCAATTGGGGCCATTCTATAAGGTGTATTTGAAATAGACACAACACCTGGTACAAGTTCTATTGAAATATCAACTTCACGATTTGGTGGAAGACCCAAGAATTCCTCTAGAAAAACATCATCAAACTCCCCTACAATGGGCATATTCTTAATCATGAGTTTCTCACCAACCATTTGAGATAAATAACCTTCATTTAGTGGAATCAAGACCCATAAAATGGAAGAAATTTACACTGGAAGGTTTTGTTCATCCTAGCATCGATAGACGATCATAGATTGATATGGAATATGAAATGTGACTTCCCTTCTTTGGAAATTGATATAAGATCCATATAAAGAAAGCCAATCGATTCCAAGAATCACATAAAATTCCACTATAGGAAGGATCATATGATTTTCAGGAATCACTTTCCCACAAACTTCAATCAGAGAAGAATTATAAACTTCTGATGCGACTACTGTGCCATTAGGGGTTACCACAGCTAACTCAACATCTAATTGTTGAGGTAATACGATGATAACATTAAAAAATTCTTTAGAAATAAAATAGTGGGTGGATCCAGAATCAAATAAAACATTTTCTACTTTAGAGGGGATGGTAAGTGTACCTTTCACCACTTCGTTATCGTACTCCACATCACTGATAGAAATTGCATGTGACTTTCCTTTGTCTTTAGCCGTAAGATTTTGTTGACATCGATCATCATCAAAAACCCTTGGATTAGGGCATTGATTGGCATAATTCCCCATTTCCTCACACTTGTAACATTGAAGTATAGAAGGTTCACTCTATGTAACCGTTTCTTTGTTCGCATCACTAGACATCTTCTTCCCATCATTGTGGCATTCAAATTCTTGATGACCTTCCTTTCCACATTTGAAACATTTACTTGTCCCTTTAAGACAACTCCATCTATGTTTCTTTCCACACTTTGAGCATAAGGGAAAACTCATCTTCTTTTCAGTGTGCACTTTAGATTTTCCTTCGAATTCCATTTTCCTCTTATTATCAAATGCATATGACTGATGGGCTACTCCAATCCCCATCTCAACCTTGAGAGCACATCAAACAATTTCCTCGTAGTTATTGAAGTCCCTTATGGATAACTCCCTTCGAAGACTTGGTTTTAAGCCACTAAAGAATAGATCGATCTTACTCTCAGGTTGGATAATAATACCATAAGCATACCTTGCAAGTCTTGTAAAATTTTCTTCGTAGGTACCAACCGATTCATCATCCTTTTTCTTTAGTTCAAGAAACTCCTCCTCCATATTTTTTTGAAGAATACGACGGATGTAATTATTGAAAAATAAGTTCTTGAACTCGTCCCATTCCATGGACTCAATTTCATCCCTTTTCCTCATATTCTTGATAGGATTCCACCATTGATCAGCTTCACCCTCCAAATGATATAATGCTAAGATGACTTTATCATCTTCCGAACATTGATGAACTGATAATATCTTTTCAGTGGTACTGATCCATTTTTCATCCACTAATGGATTAGTAGACCCACTGAATGAGGGTGAACGCTGCCTCATGAAGGATTCAATAGAATGTTGCTCCTTCCCTTGCTCATTTGGATGTCCTGCATGATTCATTGCTTGAGAAAGTTGTGTGAGCATGGATACACAATTTTTCATTCAAGCTCCCATAACGATTGGTTGCTCAGGGGTACAATCATTGCATTGCCCATCAGATTCCTCATTAACACGCTTCCTTCGGGTTCCGTCCATTGACTAAAACCAAGAAGAATAGTGTGAGAAAAACTATTTATAATAGGAAAACCACAAAATCAAGAATAAAATTTCACACTTAAGGTCTTATCATAGGTTTTTCATGGCCATTTGTAAAACACTAATATTTTGTTCTATGATTAAACTTATCCATAAGGTTCTTACTAAGGCTTTCACATCCTAGTTCCTAAAGGTTGACTATACCTTTCCTCTGATACCAACTATAACGAACCATACTTTACATACATTGTTATTGCTTGAAAATTTAAGCACACTAATTACAACATATACCAAAACCATGAAAGGACCATATAGGTATTGTGTCTTTAGAAACTGGGAAACATAAACAACTAGTTCATAAAGCATCTACATTGTCTCCCATTTATTTCATTATATCCCGAGTCCCTTTTGGAATATCCTACTTAATAACCTTCTTACTAACATGGGGAAAGAAAAAATAAAAAAGGGTGAGCTCAAATGCTCAGTAAGGGTAAACAAAATAAATATCAATAACATCATATTCATAAGAACATAACATTTTAGAAATCTTAACCTATAAAAGAGAGCATAATTTCATAACATCAGATAAATCATAGTAGTGAAATGTAATCCAAATAATCATAACATAAAACAGGAAACTTTGTGGCATACACAGATAATCATAGAGAATCATTTCGTAGTAGTAAAGACTCATTTCCAAGACTATCTTAGCGGACAAAGTCCATTTCTGAACCGAGTTCACTCCTCATTTTTGTCCTGTTTCACTGAACCGGATTAACCTGCCGTTCCAGCCATGTCTATCTCATGAGATATAAATCATTACCCAATGCATTGGAGGGAGATATAGGTCCCACCCATCTCATAATGAAACCATTCTTATGTGTTCCACAAAATCATAAATCATACATCATAACATAACCCATGTAATAAAAATGGGATTCTTAAACATCGTGCCATCGCAACATAATCCATATAAGGTAATAGGACTTTATAAAAATAATTCCATTATAACATAATCAAATCAATTTAAAAATAGGGATAGAAACAGAACCCTATATTATCTTAGATGGAAAATAATTTTGATAAAACGCTTGAACTCCATTGTTGAGGAAAATATCCTTTCTACTTAAAAAACATTTTCCGTTCTTAAAATGTCATGGAATTATAAAATAAAAGAATTTGATTGAAAATAAACCTGAAAACGAGTAAAGTAAGATTCATGGAAATAATGTTCTAAAAATCCATTCATGCCGTATAAGTTAAAGAAGAATATTCTTCTCGTACTTTGGCCGGAAAAGTCAAAAAGTACCTCATATGAAAAACGAAAAAAGATTCCTTTCATATCTTTTACTAAAAACTCACCTAAGGGTAAAATTGGATTTAAACAATTGTAGTAGGATATAAATAATATTAAATATTGAGGATACATGGATGTTTATGATAAATATTCCCATGTAAATTCTGAAGAATAAACAATCTCGGATAAAAATGAGATTGCGAGATTTTCCCTTACCTTAGGTTCGATTTTCTTCATATGTGTCCGAACCTCCTGTTTAGTGAATTAAATAATGTCATTGACTTATTATAGAATCATAATAATTGTTATGATCTCATATTTTGTCATATTTTAATCTTCTTATTAGTAATATTTCATTTTTACTTGTTATTTGGGTGTTTATTGCTTTTTGGTTCTTATGCGTGTTTTGTCGAATAAATTCTTATTATTCTTTTAGGTTATAGATAACTCATTTATAGAATGGTATTAGTGTAATATATATCATATTTATTCATTAAATTCATTTATATAATCATTAAGCATTGAAGATCAAGTAAAACGAGTCACATCACATCATGGAGACGGTAGGCCGTACGTACGCACGAGCGATGATATCGTTCCCAGGATCATGGAATTGTATTGAAGTGTATGTATACTATTTATGAATTAATATCATTCGTGTGTATGGAGGGCTACCGACTCACGAACCCATGACTTTCCTTTTTTACATTACCACCCCTCATGGTTGGGTATGATGATGGATATAAAGTATATACATGATAATTATATCATATTTATAGATTTTGTGTTACTATATCATATATAAAATATTAATTTTCATTCCTTAGGTGATATGATAATGTCACTCGTGTGTAGAGAAGAATGCCACCTTATGAAGCGATGTGATTCATTTTTCACTAACTCTTTACATGGAGGGTAATAAGTATAAATTTAATGTGTATGTGTGATATAAATTGAATTATTATGTTGTTAATGAAATATTTATCATTAATAAATGAAAATATATCATTTTATTTCTTACCTTTTCACTCAGTTAAAGATGAAAAAATCATTCGTGCACGTGTGGACTATGACCTTCACAAAGTGATGTTACTATATTTTCATCACCACAGCACATGGATGATATATATATATACATATACATATATACATATATATGAATATTTAAAAAATAATATCCTACTTATGATATTATTTACATTTTAATAAGATGATATATTACTTACCTTTTTTCCAAAATGATCATTGAAAAATGGAAATGTCACCTATGCATACATATGACCTACTCCCTCCAAAATCATAACATTATTAATTTAATGAAAAAAATATTTCAGGATTGTATTTAAAATACAATTGATGCATAAATATGATAATTATTTCATGATTACTATTTTGGAGATAATTAAACTATATAATATTCACAAGAACCATAACATACATGACAAAACAAGCTTGGGAAAACAAGGAAACTAACACCCAAAACAATGAAAATAAAAAATATATTAATAACTAATAGATGATAATATATTATAAATTTATCATATATGATATTATAAATATGAATATGGTTTTATTATAATTTAATACAATGTATAAAAATTCTCTACATGATGTTAAATCACATTTAACCAAAATGAAGAGTGAGGTAAGGGATTCTTTATCAATTTCATTTCAATATTGAAAATTTGTATGGTATATAACAATTTCATTTATATTGAATATATACATTCCATTTCACATGTAACATCATGAATATATTATTATTCATGTTATTTTATGTTTCAATTTCAATTATTTCTTCCAAGTTGATTTGACATGAATATAACCAAGTGGTAATTTAAATTGTCTAAATTTCCCTTCATTGAGGAATATTGTAATGTTATTCACCTAACTTCGCTTATATGATGTATATAATAACCATTTAAGATGTAATATAATGATTCAATAATTTTTTATTATTTTCAATTTGAATTATTTTATCCTAGTGGATTTGATATAAATGTTACCAAGTGGTAATGAATTTCATAGGTCAATTTATTTTCATTTGGTAACAATACTTCATTATTGCCTATGATATTATATTATTATTTGTTCCAATACTTATGAATATATTATGTTTGTACACCTATTTTATATATATTTACATTTGATACATTTTATTTATACATTGAATAATTCTCATTTCAATGTTATGATTTCTATACGGGTTTATTTTAAAATATCATTTTAATCAATATTGTTTATACATGAATTTAAATTAAAAAAAATTATTCGATAATTATTTAATAAAACATAAAATGTTCCATTGTACTTTTTTTAATATTTTAATGTAATAGAACCATTTTCTCAAACTTTGGTACATTAAATTATTGGGAAATTTTGTTAGTAATATCTGACTTTATTTCTCTATTCAATTAGAACTCATTTTTTCCCAAACCCTATTTTTTTAAAAAATTAAAATATTTTTAACCCTCTTTTAAATTATTTATTATGGAATTTTGTAAACATTTTTAATTTTTAAAAACATTTTTTAATGGAATCTTCATTTCATTTAGATAACAAGTAATGTATGAATTTTACCGAAAATGTGAAATAAATCCTTATTTTAATGGGCGCAACTAGTACACTATTTCCTTACATCATGACCACTACTTGTTTTAGAACATCATTTAACATTTTAAATCATTATTTTTGAAGAAATTATTTTTTAAATTATTTTTTTAATTTTAGTTTTAAAATTGATTTTCAAAATGAAAAGGATTTTTACCTCAACAATGTCTTTAGAGATCTTTTCAGGGTTTTTCAAAATATCCATGAAAAAAACCCTTTATTATTACTCTAACAGTTATAAGATCTATTAATAATATCTTTATTCATTATATGGATAGTCTATGATCATTTTATCTATGTAAAGCGTTGAAATTAACTATCTTGAATTATTTATTTAGTAATTAACTTTCATTTGAAATATTAAATGTGTTGTGATCATTGGATTATAAATTTATCCAATATATCAATATTATTTATCATGAATATGATTATTTCATAAAATGTATACATTTATACATTCTTAGTTCTACCTTGTATGTTAGTTTTTTGACTTGGGAAATATTTATAACCCATATTATTTCTTGAAAATGAATTTTTAATTGGAAGGAATATTGTTCATGAATAAAATGGATTATTCGATATATGAGGAATTTTTTCTACATGATGATATGGGTGAGTCCCAGTTATTGATAGATGATATATGCATCAGTTGTCTCATGAGATGAATTAGTTAGATGGATTTAGTAAAATAAGTTTAATATATATACATACCCATTGGTTTTAAATTGTCTTGAAGGAAGATCTTGATGGTAGCAGTATCATGATGCCAGAGATAATAATCATCAAAATTAAAATTTTTATTATCTATAAAACTTTTAAGGGGAAAGTAAGAATGCACACAACCAACCCAAATCACCCACTAAAGGAAACAATAGTGTTTTTAAGGATAGTTAAATTGAGTGTAATCATTATCCATATACTATTTCTTGGATATAGAAGTTTCAGGCAATTGGGGATAATCCTTTAGGAGGTCTTCAAAAAGATTCAACAAATATTTCCAAGTATGAAAATATTTCTCTTTGTTGATATTACTCCCATTAAATAATTGAATCAAAATACAGACTTTCTTCCAAATCCTATCACCATCCTCAGTAGAAGTATCCACTCATAGTGGTGTTCCCGTCATTTCTTTAGCATCCTCATTTGGAGTGTTACACATCAATCTATCCTATACCATTTCCTGAACCGAAATCATGAGCAGTTCTAGAATATGCCCCAGAACTCGGGGTTTATCAAACCATGTACTATCTATGGTTTCATTGAAAGGAAAATCCATATAGGTTGCAGTCTCAACCCAGATAGGGGAGCTAGAGGCTCTGGGATTAACTTTTATCACCTTACATTTAAACTATTGGATGAATATTGTCTTCATAAGAAGGGGAAATATGAATAATCATTCCGAACCTTTTGTGTTCCTTTCTAAACCTTAAACATATTTTTATTAAGGATATCTTCAACATGAATATCTTCATTACTATCTCTTGAAAATTGATAGGATTAGTCATCACTAGAAAAATCATTGAGGTCTCTCTAATCCTCAATTGGTTGGTTAGATCAGACTGCTTAAACCACATCTTCCAACCTATAATCGAATCCCTCAAAGTGGTTATCCAGATTTAAAATATAATAATACCTTGTTGGTCATGTCCCCCTTCATACAACTGTTTCCACTACTACCGTCTTAGGCTCTTTGGATTCCTTTCATCCTATAAAACCTTTTTAAGTGCAATGCATCCACATAGGTTACAACATCGAGATTCATTTCACCTTCACCTTTGTCTAATTGGACCCCTTTAATACTCATGGTACCCATGATAACAAATGAAGATGGAATGGGATCTCTGGTTCCACCAAAATTTACCCTACCGGTAAAAGCGGTCGTTGAAGTACAAGTAGAGATTGAATCCACAGGGACCGAAGAAGAAACCTTGAGACACTAAGATTAAATACAGGATTGGCTATGAAGTAGCTAACTATAGTGTTGATTGATTTGAAGAAATATTGATTTAATTTAAAAAACAAAAGCAATAAAATTACTTGAATTAAAACAACTAATTAAGGTGAGTTTATCCTAGGTTGTCTCTTGTGCTTGATTGGATGTATTTGTTTTTCATTTGATTTTCTGTTCATCAGTCCAAGAGGTATCCATTAAATGAAATAATCCCACAATATCATTCTACAATTTAATCCATACACAATTTCAAGGCTAATCACTAATTCACTTATAGGATAAATTAGATGAGAACTCCAAGGAATTGAATCGTACTAGCACTCAAAATATGTCATCGTTAATGTTTTTGTAGACAAAGAAGAAGATAAATCAAAGAAAGGAACTCTTAAAATAAAGAACAAATTTAAGAATTTTTGAACATAAAATAACATTCAATCCAGCCCATGAAACTCCCTAGTATCTACCCATAAAATTTTATCCCTCCAATGATGCTATTCTATCAATGGAAGCGGGTAGTTGACTTAAAGAAGCGGGATTGAAGAAGAAAAACATTAATCAAAATGAATACTCCACCGTTGTGTGATGAATTCACAAGCGTGGGTGTGAATAAATTCACACTTTTATTCAACGATATCAACACATGAAAAATGGAAAATAAAAATTGAAGAAGAATAAATTTTATTAAAATACTAAACGTGAATGAAAAACTTACATTAGAGAAATTGATGATGCCATTACAAAATGATAGCGGGAAATTACAATTGAAAGAAAAACATGGATTCAAAGAAAAATGCTAGATGATAATTCCTTTCACAAAAATATTTTTATATTGTCATATTAGGAGCCTTAGAGACACCCAACACATTAAATTCCATCCCCATTAATTTAGAGAGTCAAAAGGAGGGTGAGAAAATTAAGGGATTTTGACATTTCAAAGTTGACCCAGAAATTTCGTCCAGATTCGTCCACCATTTGGACGTGTGAATTTGGAATTGAAGGCGGCCGAATCATCAGTGGTTGTAGAAGACAAATATATTAGTCCGTGTGTCCTCTATCATTTTAAAAAATTTCAGGTCATTTTCCGCATCCATTTGGATGTTATGGTCGAAATGGTAGGACGACTTTATGTGCATTAATGTCGGGCACACCATTTAAATCTCAACATCAGATCCCATTATAATCATGAAAACTTCAGTATTAGCTCCATCCACAATTGAATAAAATGATACTCATATGTTTTGATTTCTACTGTAAGCATTTGAGCTTCATTGAGCTTGGTTTGTGGGCCCCACATTTGTTTGATATGCCTTAGGCCCAATATGCTTTTTCCAGCAAATTTCTACATTCGGGCGCAAAAATATCAATCTTCCATTAGGATTCATCCATCGGACCTAAAAGATAAAATGTTCAAAACAAAGTGATAAATCATATCCCAAAATATCAAATTTATAAAACGAATATAATGTTATCCACAAACAGATGAAGTTTTGGACCCAAATTTTCATTTTAAACATGAATTGAATTTAAGATGAGAAATGAAGTTTTATTTATATAATGCACTAAAAACAATATTTATGGACATTGGAACAATGAATATAAAGATATTAAAAATGAATATTAGCCACTTTTAGTGACTAATAACACCCCCCAACTTAAGATGAGTATCCATTTTTTTATTCTTTTGTTTGTTTTTCTAACCACAATAGACATGAAAAGACTAACTCTGGGCAGAACAACTATGGAGTCGTGATCCCCATGTGCCGGACGCCACACATATTGTCAATTCCATTATCTAAAATAGATTTATAAAGCCTAAATCTAGGAAATAAAACTATGGAGTCATGATCCCCATGTGCCGGATGCCATGCATTTGGAAAAAACATTTCTCTATGTGGTCATTATTATTATTTTAAAATTTGTTTTTTGGTTTTTTTGGTTTTTTGTTTTGGATACTCAAATTAAACTAAATGTGACCCCAGTACCCTATGCTATAATGAAATGGATCCAAGAACTCAAATTTACACCATTGATCCAGTAGACGTGCATTGTGGAATTTTTATTAAGAGGATGAAAATGTAAACTTTGAAAAATCACATCAGAAAACCGAAATTTTCAAAAAATATGATCATGAACATAGACTTTCATTAAAATCAGAATCAAGGCTTGCAAAATTTATCGATATCCAATTTTGGAGTTTGAAATGTGTGTTATCATGTTCAAGGTTAATGGAATTTTTTCTTTCCATGAATGTTCTTATTAAAAAAAATCATTTTTTATTTCATCTCCCCCCAACATAGAATAACACTATCCCCAGTGTTTAAAGAAATGAAAAGTTAGAAGGGTGTTAGGAGAGGAGTTCAAAGAGAAAATTGAAAATGATAAACATTGAACAAATTCACCTGGTTTTTGAAGTTGAAGTTCATGCCACAATCTCCCTTCAATCATGGATTCGAGTCTCAGCGGCTTGGACGATGGTGAATGGATTTTCCTTAATCCTCAAGATTTGTCCTTTTAATTTTTTATTATATATATATATATATTATTTTTTTAACCTACAAAAAATATAAAAATAAAATAAACTGATGATACATGGTCTTCTTTTAAATTTCTGGGTAAGGTATTACTCAGGGATCACGCCACGTGACACGGATGAATATGGCGCTCCCCTTTCATTCCCATCCTTACTCATAGTAGAAGAACATGTCAACAATCTATGGTAATTTATTATATGAAAAATAAAATTATTCAAAATTATTAGAAATATGAAAACCATGGGTTGCCTCCCATGCAGCGCTTTTGTTTAACGTCGTTATCTCGACTTGAACCCCCCAACTTATCCAATTCCAACATTCAACATTTTTAGGACCCCATTTTTCTCCACTTCACCAATATTGAGATTATTTATTTTTTTAGAAGTTATTTCATGTGAAATCCTTTATTCTACAACGTGTGGGAAAATCCATCTAATATTAGAAATGGTGGATTTAATTTCTTTTTAGTCTTTTCAAAGACCTTAAGAATCATTTCCTCTTTATTGGTTTCGAGATAAGAAATTGTGAAAATTGGAGGTTTTTGGCTATCCCCAATGAATGGAAACTTAAGGGTGGATGGAAAGTCCATTTGTTCAAGTTCAGGTAGTATAACACTTTTAGACATAGGATGGAACTTTGAATCAAACTCAATTTTATTTTCAAAATTGCTCAACAGAATTGATACCTTTTTAATAGAAGATTCAACCACAAAATTGGAAAGATAAATTTTAGGAATGGGTATGGACTAAATGTTTGTGATTTATCTCAATGGTCCAATGACTGGTGTTTTTGAAAATTCATTAATGGAGTTATACTTAGGAGACTCAATCCATGATGACAAATTCTTCTCTTTTGAATCCAAAAAGTCAATTTCCTCTTGATTTAAAGACCCTTCAAAAACTACTCGATCCTCTCCAATTATCCCAAATTATAAGGTTAGTTCTTAAATAAATGGATGAGGGGTTTGTGTGTTACAATATTCTTCTATCAATATTTAGGGAGAGGGGGTTTGAGTGGGAATGGGGTCTACACAAGTTTTATTTCTTTTTAGTTCATGTCTAAAACTTGATACCATTGAATTCATTTTTTCCATTTGTTCACACAATTGTTTAAGAATTATTTCAAGCTTAGGATTGAAAGATATTTGGACATCATGGACTTCCTCATTATTAATATTTTCAGTCATTCATGATAGGTATGTAAATTGATCTTTTAAACATTCATGTTTACAAATTTTTTTCATCTTATCAGGTGTGGGATATTCATTCAAAGGTTGATTAAAAATGGTTGGTGATTCCCAATGTGGATTTTCAAACTGATTCCATCCTGAGTTTGTGAAGGGATATTGTTGATGATACTCCATTGCAGTTGAATGAAATTTGGATTTGGATTTTTTTGGGCACATGAAAATATAAAGGGGAATAGAAATGAGAAATATAGGTGAGAAAAGAGAAGTTAGGTGAGAATAGAAGGTGGGTGTCTAAGAAACCATTCTTGGGTCCCCGGAAAGAACGCCAAAATTTGGTTGTGCCCAAATTTACCCTACCGGTAAAAGTGGTCGTTGAAGTACAAGTAGGGATCGAATCCATAGGGACCGAAGAAGAAATCTTGAGACACTAGGATTAGATACGGGGTTGACTATGAAGTAGCCAACTATGGTGTTGATTGATTTGATTAAATATTGATTTAATTTAAAGAACAAAACCAATAAAATAACTTGAATTAAAACAAATAATTCAGGTGAGTTTATCCTAGGTTGTCTTTTTGGCTTGATTGGATGTATTTGTTTTTCATTTTATTTTCTGTTCATTAGTTCAAGAGGTATCCATTAAATGAAATAATCCCTCAATATCATTCTCCGATTTAATCCATACACAATTTCAAGGCTAATAACCAATTCACTTATAGGATCAATTAAATGAGCACTCCAAGGAATTGGATTGTACTATCACTCAAAATATGTAATCCTTAATGTCGGTGAAGACAAAGAAGAAGATAAATCAATGAAAGGAACTCTTAAAATAAAGAACAAATTTAAAAATATAAGAACATCAAATAACATTCAATCTAGCCTATGAAACTCCCTAGGATAAACCCATAAAAGGTTATCCCTCCATTGATGCTATTATATCAATGGAAGTAGGTAGTTGACTTAAAGAAGCATGATTGAAGAAGAAAAACATTAATCAAAATGAACACTCCACCGTTCTCTGATGAATTCACAAGTGCGGGTGTGAATAAATTCACACTTCGATTCAAAAATATCAATGTGTGAAGAAAAGGAAAATAAAAGGTGAAGAAAAATAAATTTTATTAAAATACTAAACGTGAATGAAAAACTTACATTAGAGAAATTGACGATGCCATTACAAAACAAAATTGGGAAATTACAATTGAAAGAAAAACTTGGATTCAAAGGATAATGTTAGATAATAATTCAATTCACCAAAAAATCCTTATATAGGCATATTATGAGCCTTAGAGACACCCCACCACAATAAATTCCATCCCCATTAATTTTGATAGTAAAAAGGAGGGTGAGAAAATTAAGGGATTTTGACGTTTCGAAGTTGACCCAGAAATTTCGTCCAGATTCATCCACCATTTTAACGTTTGAATTTGGAATTGAAGTATGCCGAATATTCAGTAATCGTAGAAGGAAAATATCTTAGTACATGTTTTCTATATCGGTTGTAAAAATTTCTGGTCATTTTCCCCATCCGTTTGGAAGTTATGGTCGAAATGGTAGGACGACGTTATGTGCATTAATGTCGGGCCCACCATTTAAATCTCAACTTCAGATCCCTTTATCATCATGAAAACTTCAGAATTAGCTCTGGAAACAGTTGAATAAAATGATCCTCATATTTTTCTATTTATACTGTAAATTTTTTAGCTTCATTGGGTTTGGTTTCTGGGGCCCACATTTGTTTGATAGGCCTTCGGCCCATTATGCTTTCTCTAGCAAATTTCTGCATTCGGGCGCAAAAAATATCCATCTTCCATTGGGATTCATCCATCGGACCTAAAAGATAAAATGTTCCAAACAAAGTGATAAATCATATCCAAAAATATAAAATTCATTAAATTAATATAATGTTATCCACAAACAGATGAATGTTTGGCCCCAAATTTTCATTTTAAACATGAATTGCATTTAAGATGAGAAATGATGTTCTATTTATATACTGCACTAAAAACAATCTTTATTGACTTTAGAACAATGAATATAAAGATATTAAAAATAAATATTATCCAAATTTAGTTACTAATCACACCCCCCAACTTGAGTTTTTCTAGTCCCGAGCAAAATAAATTACAAATATGAAATTCAAATCCCCTTTTCCAAAAACATTTTAATACACATTGCTCACCCAAGGACCTCATACCAAAAAAAATATGAAACCCATCAAAATAATTTAAAACAAGCTAGGTCCATAAGAATATCCCAAGCCCAATCCAATACATTCATTCAAATTAATCGCCACATTTCATCCAATTCCAATTAAGCATGATAAATTGTTGTGTATCATAAAAGATATGGGGCCCATTTTATTGTTCAAGGGGAAAAATGGAAGCACTAGGTGGGAATCACATTAAAACTTAAGATGAGTATCCATTTTTTTTATTTTTTTGTTTGTTTTTTTAAACCACAATAGATATGAAAATACTAACTCTGGGAAAGACAACTATGGGGTCGCGATCCCCAAGTGTTAGATGCCACATCAATTTTTCAATTCCATTATCTACAATATATATATAAAGCCTAACTCTGGTCAAGACAACTATGGAGTCACGAACCCCAAGTTCTGGACGCCACACATTTGGAAAAAACATTGCACTATATGGTCATTATTTTTTTTTCAATTTTTATTTTTATTTTTTTTGTTTTTTTGGATACTCAAATTAAACTAAAAGTGACCCCATAAACCTATTCTATAATGAAGGGGACCCAAGAACTCAAATTTACACCCGCGATCTAGTAGATGTGCATTGTGGATTTTTTATTAAGAGGATGAAAATGTAATCTTTGAAAAATCACATCAGACAACCAAACTTTCAAAATACTATGATCACGAACTTAAAATTTCATTAAAATCAGAATCAAGGATTGAAAAATTTTTTGATATCCAATTTCAGAGTTTTCAATGTGTGTTATCATGTTCAAGGTTAATGGAATTTTTTCATTCCGTGCATATTCTTATTAAAATAATCATTTTTTATTTAATCTCCACCCAACATAGAATAAAACTATCCCCAGTGTTTAGATAAAAGAAAAGTTATAAGGGGGGTAAGAGAGGAGTTCAAAGAGGAAATTGAAAATGATAAACATGGAACAAATTTACCTGGTTTTTGAGGTTGAAGTTCATGCCATAATCTCCCTTCAATCTTGGATTCGAGTCTCAGCGGCTTGGATGATGGTGAATGGATTTTCCTTATGAGTAAAGATGTGTCCTTTTAATTTTTTATTATATATATATATATATATTAATTTTTATCCTACAGAAAATATAAAAATAAAATAAAATGATGATACATTGTCTTCTTTTAAATTTCTAGGTAAGGTATTACTCAGGGATCACATCACGTGACACGGATGAATATGGAGCTCCCCTTTCATACCCATCCTTACTCATAAAAGAAGAACATGTCAATAGTCTATGGTAATTTATTATATGAAAAAGAAAATGATTCAAAATTATTAGAAACATGAAAACCATAGATTTTCTCCCATGCAGCGCTTTTGTTTAACATCATTATCTCAACTTGAACCCCAAAACTTATCCAATTCCAACATTCAACATTTTTAGGACCCCATTTTTCTCCACTTTGACAATATTGAGATTAATTATTTTTTTTAGAAGCTGTTTCATGTGCAATCCTTTGTTATACAATGAGTGGGAAAATCCATGTAATATTAGAAATGTTGGATTCAATTTCTTTTTTAGTCTTTTCAAAGACATTAATAATCATTTCCTCTTTATTGGTTTCGAGATAAAAAATTGTAAAAATTGGAGGTTTTTGGCTATCCCCAATGAATGGAAACATAAGGGTGGAAGGAAAGTCCATTTTTTCAAGTTCAGGTAGGCTAAAACTTTTAGACATTGGTTAGATCTTTGAATCAAAATCAACTTCATTTTAAAAATTGCTCAACAAGAAATGATTCCTTTTAAATAGAAGATTCAACCACAAAATTGGAAAGATCAATTTTAGGATTGGCTATGGACTCAAAGTTTGTGATTTATCTCAATGGTTAAATGGTTGGAGTTTTTGAAAATTCATTAATGGATTTATACTTAGGAGACTCAATCCATGATGAAAAATTATCCTATTTTCAATCCAAAAAATCAATTTCCTCCTGATTTAAAGACCCTTCAAAAACTACTCAATCCTCTCTAATTATCCCAAATTCTACGGTTGGTTCCTCAATAAATGGATGAGGGGTTTTTGCGTCACAATATTCTTCTATCAATATTGTGGAAGAGGTGGTTTGAGTGAGAATGGGGTCCACACAAGTTTTATTGCTTTGTAGTTCTAGTCTAAAACCTGATACCTCTGAATTCATTTTTTCCATTCGTTCACAAAATTTTTGAAGAATTGTTTCAGGATTAGGATTGAAGGATATTTGGACATCATGGAATTCCTCATTTGTCATCTTTTTAGTCATTTTTGATAGGTATGGAAATTGATCTTTTAAACATTCATCATTACAAATTTCGTTCATGTTATCAGGTGTGGGGTATTCATTCAAAGGTTGATTAAAAAAGGTTTGTGATTCCCAATGTGGATTTTCAAACTGATTCCATCTTGAGTTTGTGAATGGATATTGTTGATGATACTTCATTGGAGTTGAATGAAATTTGGATTTGGATTTTTTTTGGGCACACGAAAATAGAAAGGGGAAAATAAAAAAGAAATATAGGCGAGAAAAGAGAAGTTAGCTGAGAATAAAAGGTGGGTGTCTAAGAAAACTTACATGGGTCCTCGGCAATGGCGCCCAAATTTGGTTGTGACCAAATTTACCCTACCGGTAAAAGTGGTCGTTGAAGTACAAGTAGGGATCGAATCCACATGGACCGAAGAAGAAACCTTAAGACACTAAGATTAGATACTGGATTGGCTATGAAGTAGCCAACTATGGTGTTGATTGATTTGAAGAAATATTGATTTAATTTAGAGAAAAAAAATCAATAAAATTACTTTAATTAAAACAACTTATTAAGGTGAGTTTATTCTAGGTTGTCTCTTGGGCTTGATTAGATGTATTTTTTTTCATTTGATTTTCTATTAATCAGTTCAAGAGGTATCCATTAAATGATATAATCCCTCAATATCATTCTCCGATTAAATATATACACAATTTGAAGGATAATAACCAATTCACTTATAGGATCAATTAAATGAGCACTCCAAGGAATTGTATCGTACTAGAACTCAAAATATGTCATCGTTAAAGTTGGTGAAGACAAAGAAGAAGATAAATCAATGAAAGGAACTCTTAAAATAAAGAACAGATTTTAGAATTTAAGACGATAAAATAACATTCAATCCATCCCATGATACTCCCTAGGATCAACCCATAAAATTTTATCCCTCCATTGATGCTATTCTATCAATGGAAGCAGGTAGTTGACTTAAAGAAGCAGGATTGAAGAAGAAAAACATTAATCAAAATGAACACTCCACCGTTGTGTGATGAATTCACAAGTGCGGGTGTGAATAAATTCACAATTCAATTCAACGGTATCAACATGTGAAGAAAAGGAAAATAAAAAGTGAATAAGAATAAAGTTTATTAAAATACTAAACGTGAATGAAAAACTTACATTAGAGAAATTGACGATGCCATTACAAAACGAAAGCGAAAAATTACAATTTAAAGAAAAACGTGGATTTAAAGAAAAATGTTAGATGATAATTCCCTTCCCCAAAAGATCCTTATATGTCATATTAGAAGAGTTAAAGACACTCCACCACAATATATTCCATCCCCATTAATTTAGAGAGTCAAAAGAAGGGTGAGAAAATTAAGGGATTTTGACGTTTCGAAGTTGACCCGGAAATTTCGTCCAGAATCATCCAACATTTTGACGTGTGAATTTATAATTTAAGGAGGCCGAATAATCAGTGGTTGTAGAAGACAAATATCTTCTTTCATGTGGCCTCTATCATCTCTCCATATTTCAGGTCATTTGGCGCATCCATTTGGATGTTATGGTCGAAATGGTGGGACGACTTTATGTGCATTAATGTCAGGCCTACCATTTACATCTCAACTTCAGATCCCATTATCATCAAGAAAACATCAGAATTCCCTGCAGCCACAGTTGAATAAAATTATCCTATTATTTTTCTCTTTCTACTGTAAACATTTTAGCTTCATTGGTCTTGGTTTTTGGGCCCCACATTTGTTTGATGGGCCTTAGGCCCATTATGCTTTCTCCAGTAAATTTATGCATTTGGGCGCAAAAATCTGCATCATCCCTTGAGATTCATCCATCAGACATAAAAGATAAAATGTTCCAAAAAAATTGATAAATAATATACCAAAATATCAAATTCATAAAATTAATATAATGTTATCCAAAAATTGAAGAATGATTGGTCCCAAATTTTCATATTAAACCGGAATTGCATTTAAGATGAGAAATGAATTTCTATTTATATAATGCACTAAAAACAATGTTTATAGACTTAGGAACAATGACTATAAAGATATTAACAATGAATATTATCCACTTTTAGTGAATAACCAACCTCCCATATAGTTGTTCAACCACTAGATGAAACCTGCCACCAATGGGTTTGCCACCTAAGTCTTTTGTTGAATAGACATAACTTTTTTTGGGATAGAGGCAACCAATTAGCTATTTACCAAGATGTATATAGCTTTAGGATCATATTTAAGAGGTTTAAATTGATTCATCCTCTCATTGATTGCATCATATGAATTTAAAATACTAGAATATGGGACAAATTGAACATGAGATGATATATCCTGACACTCAAGAAATCTATTATAGTCTGTATTCAGAACACTTCCATTACATGCATCCCAATAGTAACCTATTACAAAACTATTGTCCCATTCATCTTTATAACTAAATATTTTCTAAGAGATGAGCTACAATCACATTGAATATGTCCTGGACGATATCATTACAAATAAAAATTGAACCAATGATGAAAAACCTTGGGTTGAAGGGAAAAAATAACTTTATCAGTCTCAATCCAAATTTCCTCAATAGTGGGATTTGAGATGTCAACATCCACAAAAATATGTCTTTATGTTGGATGGATCAATGAACACGATCTCTCATAAAATTTATGGAATCTCCTTATGAGTTTTCCATACATCTAAAGAATTGTGAGGTTTTGGAAAGGAATGGGAGGGCTTGGGAAGCTCAACCAAATCACTATGATGGTGAGGTCCCATTTCCAATGAAAATCATAGCACCACCAGAGAAAAAAGAATGAAACCCCTTAATAGTGGAAAGGAACATTGGGCCACACAATAGAAAAATCATTAACTTTGGTTAACCATAAAAGGGAGTGCAAATATCAAAAATCACAATGAAGGAACATTCTTGCAATGGTCAGGTACTGTTGAGGAAGAGGTAAAATTTTATCAAGAGATGGTAAATGTTATCCAAATAAAGAAGTCAATGATAGATCATGTAGAGAAACTACCTCTGAGAACTTTTGGTGGGATAAATGAAGTAAAGGGATTCATCAATGAAGATTCCAGACCTTCAGATGTAGATGAATGCTAGGGATGTCTGGGAGGAGGGATAAATTTGTAAATTTGGAGAATACTTATGCATCATGCCTATAATTCTAGAGGAGGGGGGTGGATCATTTAATCCATGGTCATCACATAAAAGATGAGTCACCTCATTTTAGGGTTCCATGTAGAATGAGTGGAGAAGGGGAACCACCACCTTCTTTAATAATAATTTGAAACCAATAATATTCTAGAGATCATGACATCCAATAATTAATCCTTTTTCATTATGAATTCAGTTATTATTATCAATGGTATTTTTGTAATGATATTTTATTTTGAGGCATTTTATTCTCAGTTCACTGGTTAAAATGACATAAATATTCATTTATTTACCTTTACATATTAATTAGTCCATATCTTATCAAGATAGTTAATATGATTAAATGGAATGTGTTTTTAATTTTTTACCTTTTCATGTTTATTAAGATTATTTTTTCATGATATATTTCAATATACTTATCCATTACTAGGTATTTGATATCACACTTATTTTGTTAACATTTTCCAAGATTCCATGAAGTGTACTATGAATTATGTATGAGGATATTCTATAGGGAATAATATTATTCTCAAAAAATGTTTTTCGTAATTCTTGTTGTCAAATATAAAATGGGAATAATGTAGGTACCTATTTTACAAAGCCCTCTGAACTATATTATGCTTATGGATGATTTTACTTTTATGTTATACCATTTTAATAAAGTAGACATGAACTATAGGCTTCCTGAGTCTTATTCACTAAATTAGATATATAGTTGACATGAGTTCTTGGTTGTCCAATTACTAGACATTTTTTTAAAGACCCCTAAAATAATTGGGTACAACCATGAAAGCAGCATGCATGAAAGGAAGAAAATACATTTAAATCAATAGCCTGGGGACATGACCCTGCAACCAAAACCATATCCCATACACATCCTTACTCAATGTTCCTTCATTCTTGGGACATCTATATGAAAATATTAAATTATTTTTTATGGTATTCTTCTAGTTCATGAAAATATATATTTATGTAGTTTTCAAAAAAATTCATGGAAACTAAATATGTCAACAGAATATGTTTTCCCTCATGATAATAAAAAATATTTTCATGGTTCTCCCACATGGTTTTCTCAACATCATCTACCAAAACAACCATCATGAAAAATAATATTTTCCATGGTCCTTACAATCTTTAAAACTCTTAAAAGATTTTTTAAACAATGTGTCAATTCCTAAACACCATTGAAGAATGTTGGTGAACATAATAACTAATAAAAAGTCTCTATAATTACTATTTCCACTTGGTCTTTTTCATCATATTTTGAATTCTTCAAGCAAGTAGACTAATAATTCCTTTTTCATAGACATGCAAGTACCCCAATCAACCTATGGAATTACATGTATTCTTTAATGAACATGAAATTAAATGCCCTAATAATCATCATATTCTCCTATAAGTCTTCCTCATATATTAAATTTTTGATATACAGATAATAAAGACAACATTCATTCTTGAATCCTTCAATTGTTATCTTAAAGTTCATTTCCAAATCCAGGATATTATTGGTAAATTTTATTCAACTATGAAGTGTCTTTGAGTTTATAATTTTTACCATCTTGAATTCATATATCTTCATATGTTGTTAGTTTCTATTCAATCTACTCACATCCATATAGGTGCTATGATATTTGATAGTATTTACTATTTCAAAAACATTCAAATTTCAGTATTCATCTTTCTTGTATTAAGATGCACTATACTTTGGGAATTTTTTATTTGATTCATGGACCATATAAAATTATATACAATCCTTTGGATAGGTATGAATTCTTTCAAATATCATACCTATTTCATGTAACATTCTATTATCATCCTATGTTTGATTATAAGTCTCAGTATCTTCTAGTATCATATCATTAATGAGAGAAAGTAGTTCATTAAGGTTGGTTTCAGTCCATCTACTTCTTTGTTTGAAAATTTATTTCATCAATAGGGATGAAAATGCTATATATTTAGTACAAACAACATATCTTGATTTATTTTCAAAACTCATTAACTTCTATAATAAATTTTTTAAAAAATTAAATTAATCATTAACGGACATTTCCATTTTCCCGATATGATCCTGATCATTGTTTAAATATTTAATCAAATCCTCAATATGATATTCACCATTATTCACACCTTTAATCATATTTGATGATCCATAAAATGTGTTATCATCCCAATCACTAGAAACATTTAGTTATTCCTCATGTTTTGGTCTAACATATAACTTTGATGTATTCATTGAAATATCATGTGTTCTTCTAACTCTTATGGAATAATTCATGAATAACAGCAACATAAAAACTATTTCCCTTGGTTCCCTAGAGCCAAATTATATTTACATTATGTTTAATGTTTTCACTATTTTAAATATTCATAAATTTTTAACATATCATGATTATTATTTTGTGTGACATACTATTTGAAAACATTCTAAGAGTAATTATGACACTAAAAAGTAATATTAGTTCACTATTATGATGAGAACACATAAGTTCCATGATAGTATTAATAAATTTTTTGTCTATAATTGAATTATATCATATGATGAGAGACAAATGATACATTATATTAGTGGTAGAAACACATAGTACTTTGGGAAACAATATCACAGTGTACACCCTTGATAATTTTTAGCCTTGGAGACTATGAGAACAAGACCCACCATTTGAAAATACTCATTTATGTGTATCATTGTATATTTCTTTATAGAAGTTTTTATTGATAATTAGACATTAATATTGTTATTAATGGATATTGTGAGTTGTGTACATTGATGTATAGATGAAAACATTGAAAAAACATGTTCGCGAAGAGATTGGATACATTGACTATTTCATGAGTAATATTTCACTAATAAATAATGCGGGAGGGGATTTTAACATACATTTCCTCAATACAATTTGATATATTAGGCCCATTTATGGATATAAAATAACTTAAATAAATTTTCTTCCATGGTTTTTGTGGGATTGTTTGTTTATGAAAAGTTAATGAAATAGACATAGAGCACATAGGTTGATTACACCAGCATGAAACCTACTTGATTAGAAATATCATGATATAAGGTTTATATTACACAGTAATAATTTGTATGAGGCTATATGTCATTGAGATATTAACTATTTTCTCTATGGGGGTCATGGAGTATTTCTAGATGGTAACATTGGACATTGTGTAGCTCCACCCAATGCCACCAAGAAACAGGGCTAGAGTGTAACACACTAAGTGCATCTAGAACCAATGATAAATATTATTTATTATTTATTATTTAAAATTTTGAAAAAATATTATTCACATATGTGGTTTAATAATTATTCATGTTTTCTTGGATAAAAACATTCAGTCACTAGTTATTTGTGGGAATATTTTATGATGAAAATAATAAATAACTATTTATTTTATATGTAGTTACTAAAATACATATTTAATTATTTGTGAATAATGTAGGGAAATTTATTTATTAAATAAATATTCATTATTCAAGGATTGACAAATATTGTGGTATAATGGAGAACCATGTTTAATTTTCCAGAAAAAAATAATATATATTTACTATTATTTGAATAAATTATAAAGAATTTATTAATGTAATATTTTATAATTAAATTTTTAGATTTGTTCATGTTAATAAATAATAATAATATTATTATTATTATTATTATTGTTATTACATACATGGGTTTTCTAAAATATTAAGTATATAATTTAGGCACATGTGAAATTATTATTTTTCAAACTTATAACAATATAAACCCAATTATATTTTTTCTTAAGAAAATTCTAGCCATTGTATAACTTATGCATAATTATTATAGAAAATTCTCTCAAGAACTAGATTGAACAACACTAAAAACACATTCATGAATTGAGATAATTCTTCCTCCACCCGCATATTAATATTTAAGGGATAAAAAAATCTTCTTTCACGGAAGAAATTATTATGGTGATCGAGGTTAAATGTCACAAGAACTAAGATCTAAGACTTTAGAACCGGTAGAATACTATGATGATGCACAAAGGTTTGTGGTACATGTTTGGATACATGCTAGAGGGAATTTATACATGATTCATGTGATGAAACAAGGATATGTCATGAAGGCATTACAAAATTCATTAATTAATAAGTAATTTAACCATATTAATTTCATATAAAAAAATAAAATATTACTATGTGATGATCCCATATTTTGGTTCAAACATTCACATGTAAATTAGTCATTCATTCAATTCTATTGGTCTTGATGTTCTTCATCAATTTACAAAATTGATTAATCCTCAATTATGACAAAAAACAATGTTAGGCATGTCTAATTGGTGATTCTGTTGTACCCAAAAAACTTCATGTGATATAATAATGGTCGCATAATAATATATACTTATTTAATGGACATTGATTGTATTTTCATTTATTTTTAGTTTTTGAATTCATTTTTTTTTCAATCCGAATCATGATATCTTCAATTATTTATCTTATTTATCACAAATATAATCAATAATTTGATTACAATATAATGAATATCGATCAATGAACTGATCCTGAAATACCCCATAATTGGGCATGAATGCACAATAGAACACGACATATATCCCATTTCTATACACAATGTACCCGTTTTTAGTGAACTGATCAACAGATGAAGTAATTTTGAGTGTGTGAATTAATTAGGAATTTTTTATTTAATACACCATGTTTTTACTGGTCTATCATGATTCACAGTTGGCGAGATTACATGGTGTGTTACTTGATATAGGACATGTATTCCATTAGTAAAATTTGATCCATATATTTTATTACATGAGATACACCACTAGATACTATGAAACATTAATATGACACGATGCTTATCCCCTTTAATTCTATGTAATCTATTATTTCCGTGAAGGGTTAAAATTACCCATCCCTAGGCATACACTATGGATAGTGAAGACTTGTACACAATGTGAATATATCATCTACAATATGTGTATATTAACTATTTACCTAGAATATAAAATAAATCAATTATATTGTATAAAAAATAACACCATGTATTTTATGTGCCCTTCAGTGTAATTTTACAATCCATGTAATGGGTTATATATTTGTTAAATATCTAATTAATATCTTTGCAGTATTCAAAACAACATATCACGTACCATTCACAATATATTGTTTACTATACACGCATTAAAGAATCACATGACATTGAAATAAAATTTGTAAAATGTTCCAATAATTTGACTCATAAATTCCTTGAAATTATTTGATAATATGATTATTCTATAAACTATATGAGTAAATAGTATACAAATACACTATATGATTAGTGGTTGGTATAGGTACTCCCCTCATTGCATATAAAATAAAATTTTGTACCACGTAAAATGTTAAATAAAATTATTTAATTTTTTTTAATTTTTTTTGAATGAGAATTTTAATAATGTTTGGATGAAAATTATGATAAAATGATTTATTAATTAGATAATATAATTAATTAAATCTAGATTTTTTAAATAATAATGATATTGATTGGATAATTTTTTATTTAATTCATAATTCAATGGATTTATATGGATGATCCTAAAAATATACTACAACTTTATTTTTTATTGGTTTCCTAAAAATTTATTATTAAATTATAATGATGGTATACACATTAGTCCTCCTCTCATTATGTAAGGACTTGTATGTAAAAAGAATATTTTTTTATAAAAACACCCTTAACTAATAATTCAATTCCCCTCACATTCTTGTTAGTAAAATCTAATGTAGTGGATGGGTATATCATGTTAGTATTGGAAGATCAAATTTAGAGCAATGAAAAAAAATCAATTAGATAGATGGGTGGAAAATTGGAAAGATACAACACAAACCATTACCTTGTTCTAGGAATTTCCCACTAGGTTGAAAAATATATTATCCTCCTGTAGAAATACTATCCATTAGTATATTTTCATTAGAATACCACTTTTATTATTTTATTTTTGTCTTTTTACATGGTTAATTTCATTATTGATGTTTTTTCATGATCACGTGAATTAATGAATTAAAAATAATGAAATATTAATCTAAAATGAATTGGGTTCGGTGTAAATTTTATCTAAGACATGGTTAATGAATTTCGTAAATATACATAATATTAAAAATCATGTAATATTTATAAAAAGGTTATTAGAAGATAAATGATTCAAAAAATCAATTATGAATATTCAGTCTGTATAACCATCCACTATTTTATTTGGAAACCATCTATAGTTCAAGGTGACTAACCAACCTCTCTTATAGTGGTTTCAATTATCTAGGAATTTCTATCTTGAGTTTTTTGTCAACATAACCTAGTTCATATTAAGGGTTTTTTTCCTCCAAAAGACATATTGAAACTAGAAACTGAAGAATTGAGGAAATAAAAAATCAAGATTTCATGATTGAGAATTATACTCTAGATATTAAGGAAATATGAGTTAATGCAGTTGGAATGTTAGAATTACTTAAATACCTCTGAATATCTTGATAGACCCCTATATGAGTTTTGATAAGGGGCATGTGAATCATTGACACTAAAATATACAATCAATAAGACATTTCAAAAAAAATGGTATGGAATATTATGATTCGATAAAATACAGAGAGATTATTAAATTTAACATTTATTATCTAATTTTATCAAATAAAGATATAATACCATCCTATTCTTTATTTCGGAAATGTCCGTTATTACTTTTACCACTACACTATGATCTAGAGTTGAGATGGATAGAATTCTCTCAAAAACTACTACCATGAATGAAAAAGTTTCAGGCTCATATTCCAGAAAGATAATTATATGTTCTCAAAAACCTCATTCCTAGAGATCTAGTCCAAGAGGATAGTATGGATGAATTATCACTCAATAAAAACAATTGGACGATTCAACCAATTTATGATGTTAAATTCTATCTTCTATGTCCAGTAGAATTTTAATGAATCATGAGGATAGGGATTTTTATATTATTACGTCTTGCCTTTATAATTTCAATCAAGAGAAAGATATAAAAGAGAGATATGAGATCTCCAATGCACTATTCATGTGAAATCTTAGAGAGTGATAAAATTTTGAGGCTCATATTGTCAAGATTACATCATATATAGAGAACATGGAAATCATAGAAATTAAATTATATGGTGATAACGATAAAAACTCATCTTTTCGTTACTATCTAAGTCATTATATAGTTTTAATATTAATTACAACATGATCAATAATGATAATAATATTTTAAAACTACTTAATATCATTATACATGTTTTCAAGGACACGGGGCATATAAAACCACAGTCTTTATGGTGAAAAAAAGGTTGAATAAGGTAAAGTGCTCTAAGTGTCAAAAAAGCATAAATCTCCTGAGAACCATCCATAAAATATTAAAAAAATCAAATATATGTTAACGAAAAAAAAATGAAATATTGATTTCATGTTGCAAGCTAGGACCCGAGAAGATGAATTGCAACAATATGCAATGGGATGCTAAAGGTGGATTATTTATCAAGTGCAATTTTTCCATATATACACATTGGGAACTAGATATCACTTGTGGTACCCACATATGTGTCTTAATGGCTAATCCATCCCTATTTATAAATATTTACTGTGGATAGGTTGATTCTCAATACGCCAATACAAAATGACTCGCTACCTCATCTATAGGAGACTACCATAATACATTGGCAATTTGAATGATTTTTGTTTATAAAAACTGTTATTTTGTTTGATGTTTCACTAAGAACATCATATTTTTTTCCTTCCAATACAGGGATGGGTTTAGTTTCAAATTTTTAAATACATATTAAATCTTTTAAAAATTCAACATTTTTTACAATATGGATTAACATAATACTAGTCATTATTAAATTATGATAAAATATTATAAATTGATAAATAAATCATGTCTACTTGACTCACACAATACTTAGTTGTGGAATCATTATCGTGGATAGATAAATGGGATGAATTTGAAAAACATCTTTCAAGATGGTTATTTGGATTCCTTTTAGAAAAGAACACTTGGAATATTTCTTTCGTATTGCTTGTCAAAATGACTAATCCGCCATTTGGACGATATTGTGAATGGTCAATAGAGATCATAATAATGGTACACACTGATGTGTTAGGACCATTTATAATAAATGATATAGGTTGATATTCTTACATCATAACTTTTATTGAGGACTTTTGTAGTTATGGTTATATCTACTTCCTACGGAATAAGTATGAGGACATTTCGAAATTTAAAGAATTCATGAATGACATATAGAATCTACATAGAAAGAAGATAAAGAATCTTCGAACTGATCAATGTAGGGAATAGTTAAACCAAAATTTTATCAAATTTCATTAAGAGTTTTGTATTATATCCCAAATCATTCCAACTTAAACAACATAGTGAAATGGTTTAAATAAAAGGGGGAACTGTACCACCAACAAGCTTGTAGTTGAGTTGTAGAGGAACCTTACTGGAATCCAAATGACATGAGTTCAAATATATGGATGGGTGATTTTCAGAGTCACTATAATACATACTATAGACAAATAAATATTTTTCCATTCGAGGCCTACGAGCTTCTAATTTGAGACTTCATTCTGTAGGTATTATAGGCCCTCACAGGACTTTGGGAAATGGATTCGATTCCACAAATAGTTTTTCTTGGAAATAAAGATTTAAGGCCATGAAACCTTTAGGTAAGCCCACAAAAAACAATTACCTAGAGGAGGAATCATTCCAAACATAATCCACCCGAGAAGAACTGGCTAGATTTGGAATGAAGAGATAGATAAAATGGTTAATTCTTTCAAGACCAATAATCTTTCCACTCTAAACAAGTTAATGGTATTCAATCACTCATGCGAGGTGTGGAGTGTGGTGTTATTAAACAATAAGATGTCTAGAAGGGGCAGTTCCAATATTGTTTGGTCATTAGGACATTATTTCATATACTGGGCCTTATGACTCTAGGCCTCCAAGTCATTTATAGGGTCCCTCTCAACCAAGTTAATAAGGGAATTATATAAAAAAGGTATAAAAACCTTAAGGGATTTTAGGATATTGTCACCATGAAGGAGGAAAAATACCTTGGTTGACATGTTAAGGTATATTACGATTCATACAGATCACATATGATCCTTTTGCAGATATGAATTACATGCTACAACACATACTATAATTCAAGTAACAACAAAGAATAATAATAGAATTCCAAATGGGTTAATGCAGAGATAGATATATGTGTTTTCACACACACTAATGAAAGGGGATGAAAGGAATTTGTTAAGCCTTAATTAGGAAACAAACTAAATATATGAGACATGAAGTATATCCTTCTAGAGTATCCCAAAGAAAAAAAGATATAATATCCATATAACACCTCAAATACAAATGTCAGTACTGCAAGATAAGACACCTTCATTCGTGAGAGGGATCACATCCTCAAGAAGGTTATCAAGAGAAAGATATAATTATATTAAGTTGACACTCAAGATACACAAGAGTTGGCGTAGGATCAAATTCCAAAGGTCTCCAATGTTGAATTTGTTCTTGAAACACATGAATTGCATATGATAACTAGATAGGTAAGAGAACTAGGAAAATATGGTTTTCTCTTCATAGAATATGGTGACTCATTTTTGGATGAAAATAATGAACCTCTATCCTAAAATTGGTTTTAGAGAGATCAACAACAAAATTACTATCCCTGCTATTTTTGATTCATTTTTTGTGTTTTCATATGTTTAAGTGTGATTTTTTTTAATATCACTAGATTTTATTCTGATCATTTCCCTATTTATAATGAAAACATATTTGACATCCATATTTAAATTCTAACTATTCTGAAAAAGATGACACTATAACATATTAATTTATTAAATGAAAATATTATTTTAATTATATGTTTTTTAGAAAAATTATATTTGAAGACAAATTCTATTAATTATAAAAACATGCATTGATGGTTTTTTGAGTCATAATAAAATTATTTTAATTTATTTTATCATCCAAAACCATAAAATTGCCAATACGATCAGTTTTTTAATTAATTATTTAATTATAAAATGACATAAAAACATTAATATGAATTGAGATTTTGAGAATAATTAATATTGTTGTAAGAATGAGAAAAATGAATGATTTTACCAAAATAACCTAAATTTTAAAATTTATAAAAACGTTAAAATAATGGATTTAATAATAAAAATAATTTTAATTACTAATGAAATTTATTGAATAAAGAATAATGTTATTAAAATCAGAAAAATTAATGGCTCAAAAATTTTAAATTCTAAAAGAATTATAATTTCAAAATATTAATTCATCTCCCATTTAGAAATAATGTAAAATATTAAGATATAATTTAACATTATTGGTTTAATTATTTTAATTATAAAGGAAAAATAAATTTTATAGGAATTTATTCAATATTTTTAATTAAAAGATCAAGAAAATATTTTCTTCGTTATTTCCCTAAGAAAATTTTGAAATTGGGATAGAAATATTTATGGTTATTTTCCAGTGTACAAATAAAATTATATATCAAAATAAAATAACAATGACCTAAAAGAATCATAATTTCACACAAAATGTTTGTAAACAAAATGAAAAACCCATTAAAATTTATTGAGAGATTACTTTTTATCTGTTTCTTAAAAAAATTGGAATAAATTATATATTTTTTTTACCCATTGAGAGGTCATTCCAAAATTATATTAATAATAACCAAAAAAATTCCAAGCGAGGGGCCCAAAATTTGTCAAAAAGAGAAGGACTAGTGAGAAGAACCAAAAATTGTAAAAAAAAGTGCCAAAAAGTTATACAGATGAGAAGAATCAATGAAAATAGGAAAAAAATCTGTAAAAGGATGAAAGATTGATTAAAAAAGAATAACAGATATCATACCTTCAATATTACGGTTTATTCATTTTGGAGATTCAAAGGAGGTGAAAACATGACTCATCACTGATTGAGCTTGAAAACAATGAGAAGGGGTGATCTTAGCAAGAGTAATTTTACAATTGGGTTATGTGTTTTGTTAACAGTGATAAAAAATGTTCATAAAAGATATAGTTATCAGTGATAAAATTGAATGTGTGGACAAAACCATGATTTATGAGCTCTTTATTAGTCCTAATAATGAGAATGATTTATTATCTCTAAAAAGAATTGATAAATCATTCTGTTATGAGTTCAAGCTTATAATAATGTAAAAATGAATGTTTTATCAGTGCATAATAAATCACATATAAATAAAAATGAAAATTATGAAAATAAAAATAACTAAAATAAATAAATCACTAATTATATAAATATCTATGTTAAAAATTACATTTTAAAAAAAAATAATTATTCTTAAAAAAGACAAAATATTAAAAATAGAAAATAATAAATTTTATATTAGATGTTCTATCAAATGCGAGAATATTATGTTAAATTTAGAATATTATTAGAAATGCATTAATAATATCATATAATTTGTCAATCATTATGGTAAAAAAATAATGCTCAAACCCCTTAAAAAATGAGGACATGCCACACCCCCTTCATAGGTTGACCCAATCACTAAAAATACCATTACATTAATTATCATGAAGGCCTGGTGATGTGAATTACATTACATGGGTCTGCAACATTTCCTATCTCACTCACGCATCACCATCGTGTGTCATATCCAACATTGTCGTTTATCTACATTAGCACCTATGTAACCACTAACATCATAAATCTCTCAAGGGGGATACCTCGATTCAAAACCTAATCTTTTTTTTGGAGGCCTATAATGATTTTAAAAATAATAAAAATGTATATACATTAAAATAAAAATGAATAAATTTTAAAATTTTCATTTAAGTAAAAAATATTTAAAATAATGTATTAATTAAAAATGAATATATAATAAATGAATAAATATTTAAATTAAAATATGAAAATAAAATTGTGTAAATATTAATTTTTAAATTAAAATCATATTGAAAATAGGAAATATAAATGGATTAAAATTAATAAATGAACATTTTAAAAAAATATTAATCGAATAAATATGTATATTTCTTTTTAAAAGGATCAGGAAAATCCCCTTTAAAAAAATATGTAAATTGTGAAAAAATGCTAGAGTTAGACATGGAAATATTTCCCTCCTTAGTGAATAGTCAAATAATTAATTTTCTTATAATTATGATATATATCTTGGGTTCCACATCATTTAAGGCATTCTAATCAACTTGTCTGTGTCCATGCCTGCATCCACGACCTCTAGGACAATGGCATCCCCTATAAGTTCTCTCTTATTGAAAGTGGACTTCATTTTAAGTGGTCTCTGAGATGGAATCAACATCAGGTTGTGGCCAACTTCATAGACAAGGTGACTTCAATTGAATTTTCTATGGGAATATAAACATATATAATTGATTCAGAGATCATTCATGTAGGGAACACATTAATCTGAACTCTTCCATGTTATAAATCATAATTAGAGGATTCATTTACATCCCCTTTCTCTGAGGATTGAGAAAATAACCTTTCTTCCATTATTTTTTTTTACCAATCCATTCTCTCAAAAAATCATCTTAGGAATATAGCTTGGAAACATTAGTTTTCATTAAAATGTCGATATATAATGGAGGCTCAATATGAAGAATATGGGAAATTGATCTTGCCACATGAAGTGCCAGAAGGAGATAAATTTACAAAATCCCCAACAATCCTACTTTAAGGACTTTCTTTTGGATGTTTTATCTAAAATTTCTTCATTTTACTAATCTAAATTTGACTAGAAGATTTGTGAACCATCTGTTAATATACAACATTTTTTTGATTTTATTTGGATTGATGTACTAGAATCCCATATTATCCTATAATTTCTTATTTTATTTGTTCATTTTTGAAGAAATATAAAACTTGTGCCTAAATGTTGATCAATAATCTCATATGCAGTTTCTTCAATAGTGTGATGATCATTTTTTGAGCCTTGAACATGTCCATCCACAACAACATGATCAACAATGTAAACAAAAATTACATCCCTTTTATCATCCAATTGTTATTGTTGATCCACAACTTCATTAGATGAATTTACCTCACCTTTAAACTCCCCTTTTCAACTTCAACCATGATATGGTAACTATTTTTCCTTAAGATCACATGAAAAAACGGATTCTTTTTCGATTCAATCATGAATTGATGTCACATTTTCTCATTGAATATTTGACTCCCACAAGAATTTTGGTGTTTTAATGGATAAAAATATGGGTAGAAGGAATGATATCGCTTCTCCAGTTGAGATTAGCACACATAATCACTCAATTAATTTTTTAAATAGGTCAGTTGTAGGTTGTTATCACCGAAAGGGAAATGCTACATTGGGGAACGCTGATTTAGTAGAAGTCTTAAAAAGGATTCAAATTGAAGAGAATTCAATCATTGCGTGAATAGTTTTTTCAAAAGTCTCGACACCGTGAAATTTTGAAGGTCTTACCATGTATCATTCAGATTTATAGGGACTTTCATATTCGGGTTGTTTTTTGATGGGATGGTTTTTTTCATTTTCTCTTTAATTCTCAGGATCTAAAATTTTTTCTTTGGGAATTTGGCCCCGTATTTCTCAATCCATGATTTATGTACATTTGGGAATTGAAACAGAAATTACACCATCTGGTGGTTGGTAAATCCTCGGTTCAGGTATGGGTCTAAGATTTTGGATTAAATTGGATTGTTGGGAACCTAATGACACTTTATAATATAATGATGGATATAGGAGTTCCAATTAAATTGGATAAAGAAACATAAGTGTCAAGATTTGGATATTGTGAAATATTCTTTGTTGAACTAGACTTATGGATTAATTTCATTGATAGAATATTATTCTCAATAGAAGATGATGAGATATATCTAAGAATTGAATTTGAAAACATTCCTTATTTCTATATAGGATACAATGTCATAGGACATGATTCTTCTAATTACAAGAAATCAATTGTCTTTGGTTTCTTCTCTATGTGGGAGCCTGATAAAATATCATGTCTTTAAATGATGAAAAATGTGAATGCTAGTGCACTTGGTTAGACGGAAAGCACATAATAAGCTATGCCTAAGAAATTATGTACTCAAGTAGACCTGGAGGGTAATGGACAATGGTATCAGCTTGATCAAAATATTGATGTGCAAATGGTCTGTCAGGAAGAACTCTTTGATGTTGGACCTGTTAACACCTTTATTGGATAATCCCTTATTATGGGGGTCCACCAAAAGTGGAATTAAACTTATAAATATTTTAAATGAGTAAATAAAATAAATATTAAAAGTGAATAAGTGTTAAAAATTAATAGACAATACTATATATGTATATAAATTTTTTAAATAAATAAAATATAATAGTTAAAAATGAGAAAAATGAATAAATATAAAAAAATGAATTATTAATTTTTATTATGTAAAATACTGAATTATTAAAATTGAAAACCCATTTAAGGATATTAAAAATTAAATTTTATAAAATTATATTTATAAAAAAATTTGATTATTAATGTATTGATAATAATTTACTAAATATTTAAATGCCAATATATGAAAATAAAAATAAATAGATATTATTTAAATAAATTACCTACAATTTAAAATTATTGAACATATATTATTTAAATTTTTTAAATAACTATAAAAGTGTAGAAATTAAAAAATTATTAAATGAATAAATTTAAAAATGAAAAAATATTAAAAATGAACAAATTATGGAAATTTTTAAAAGTGTAGACATTTTAAAAATTGAAAAATAATTTTAGAAAAATAATTGTTGAAAATGAATAAAATTTTATATCTAAAATTAAAATAATTACAAAAAATATTAGAAAATGAATAAAAAATAATAATTTAATTGGTTACAAAAACATTTAAAAGTAAACAAATATTAATATATATATATATATATTAAAAAATTACATATAAATTCTTGATATTCATGATTAATTTGTAATAAAAAATGAATACATAATATTTGTATAAATATTTAAATAATAAAAGTATTAAAAATAGAAATTAATAAATATTAATTATATAAATTGAAAAAATATTAACAGTATTAAATATTAGCTACTAAAAATTTATGAATAAATATAAAAGTTTTTAAAAATGCAAAAATATTAAAATTGTATACATATATATATATTTATATAAAATTACAATAATAAAATTTGAAAATTGGATTCATTTTCAATTGATTGCACGTGTGATCATGTATATATACTATAACGAGATATGCCAAATTACAAAAATGACTTTTTTTGGTATAAAATTAAAAATTCATATTCATTTACACATAGATTCACATTACACACAGACATACCTACACATTATATACATACACAAACAGAAATACATACGTAATGATCTATACATACATACAAATACATAAACATATATTCACATACATTCATATTCAGGAATATACCCATTCATTCATGTACACCCTTATATATATATACTCATAAATAAAATTACATACACAAACAAATGCATACAAACATGTACCACATAATCTTATACATAAAACGTAAATATGCATGCAACCGCACATGCGTGCGCACAAACTCCCACACACACACATCCACAAATACAAATAAACATACACATACATACATACATACATACAAATACACATAAACACATACATAAAAAACACATAAACATATATATATTTATATATACACAAAATCATATTCATAGACACATATATATACACATAGAACACATACATACGTATGATCCTTGGAATACGTACATATAAATGAGCAAACATACAAATACATACACATACACAAACATACAGACACACACATACATACACACTCAAACACATACAAACAAATATATACATATGTTTTAAATTATTTAATATGAACATAAATATAATAATTCAATGATGAACTATATTTAATAAAAATACTTTCATTTATATATTTATATAATTATATATTATATATATTATAAGTAATGTATATAAATATATTAGTAAATTTTTTTACTGATTCATATGAAGATGAAAATTTTATATATTTAAAATTATGAAAATAATTCTGATAGTAATTTTTTTGTTATAAACTAGATATAGAAATCATATATTATGTTATATTAATTTATATACTGATTGTTACATAAATTATAGTTAAAATATATAAAAAATTAATATAAATAAAATTAATCATGGTACTCATTATCATCACTTTTTTAACATTTTCAAATTTGAGTCTTTTATCAATGCTTATTAATGTGATGACAAATAGAAACATTATCAATGCTAAAAAAAGAACTGATAAAAAAATAATCTCTTATCGTAGCTGAGAAACTATTAATAAAATCATTTATTTGGAAATTCTTTATTATCACTAATAAAGGTTATCAATTATTAGTGATTCTCTCCCAATATAAGTTGGGAGAATTGATTCTTCTATAATATTATTTATTCTATTTGATTTTTTAATTATTTTGTTAATAAAATCATATTTTACCTTTTTTTATAATAATTACATATCATACATTTTTTTTCAATCATAATATATATTTACACATATTTATAATGAGTTTCTATTTGTTGGGGTTTTCTTGTAAAAATTAATAAATTAAGATAGGTTAAAAGACATTTATCAAAATTGGCCCTTGATTATGAGAATGAAACACAATATACTTATATATCTTGGATTAATGAGATTCTCATATATATATATATATATATTAAATTTTATTTAAAATTTTGTAATTTTATATAAATTTATTTATATTAAAATAATTTGAAAATATTACTGAAAACCCAAAATAGGGAAACCATTAATAATAAAATTTTACTTGGAACCCCATAAGGAATTTTCATGTGGGATTCATGTTTCACTTTTTAATTAAAAGAATAACTATTACCCCAACCATGCATTTTCATGGGACACGATATTGAGAAAATCAAAGAATGTATAGAAAGTGTAGATGAAGTTAATAGTGATATGTTTTACCACAATAAACTATTTTGGAAAAAACCAAGGTGATTATTGTGTAGAACAGAAAAAATTTAAACAAAATAGAAGATCAATAATTTTAAAATTCACAATTGGATAACATGTAACTATTTTATACATGATAAAAAATATGTAAAAATGTAAAAGGATCCTGTTGGTAGCATTATTTTTTACTAAAACTATGTAACACCATGTTTTAAGATGTAAAAATAGTCAATGTAAATATATTTATGAGTAATCAAGGGAAAAGAAAATCATTATTGTGTTTAATATGTAAAAAATTTAATGAAATAAATGATTAAAACAACTAAAACCACTCAATATCATGCATTCTAACATAAAACCAAAAAATTGAATTTGTATCTACAAAATAATTAATGAACATTATAAAATAAAAAATGTGAATATTTGTAGCAATTGAATCTGTAGACGAACTCCAATTAAAAATTATAGTGAAAAAATTGATCAATTTTAATAGGAATAAAATATATATTGACCAAACCCATAATAATTTCCCCTTAACCATTTTTATACACATGGGATCATTGAAACCCTAAAATTTTTCACTTAATATCTATATATATTATAAATATAGGATTATTAAGACCCTAAAAAACATCATACACTCACTACGAGTCACCCATATCTCTCTGGAAAACTATTATAAATGAACAATGAAAAATACTTATTATATATTTTGTTATAAATTTTACCTAATGATAAAAAATCACAAGTGTAAATCTAATAAATAAACTCCTAATACATATAATAATAAGTCACACTAATACATATGCTACAAATTCACATTGATAAAAAATGTACACTCAAAATTAGCTCATAATACATATGTTACAAATGGATGCTACAAGAAATGTATTATTTCATTTTATAAAATTGTATAAATTCACAATGAAATATTTGAAATAAAAGCTGGACCAAAATACCATTAATTCTACATAAATTAGATCATTTAAATTAACAGTAATTCAGTTTTATCTATTCATCATGGAGGAGAAATTTTTTTTGATATAGATTCTGATAGGAGCATTACAAACCTCAAGAATAAATAATAATACATATAAAAATGATAGTTTTATGAAAAATATCAGAAAATAAAATATATAATGTGTAATGATTTCTAGAATACATATTAAATAATGACTATTTAAATGATTTTAAAAAACGGATAACGTATTGATCGGACCATTCCTAAAATGGGTTTTTGTACTTTATCACTTTTGATATTGAAATTTTTCATCTAAAATACTAAATAATTTTTTAAATCTATAATTTCTTTCTCAACATATTAGAGAACATGTGTAGTGTGCCTTTTAATAATACAAAAAAGAATAAGGTCACCCAAATGCAGTGATATTTTTGCTAAATTCTGTAGACAATTATAAAAATATTATGTCCACAATTTTCATCATCATCTCATCCAGGATAATAATAGATGAATTATTTATATTATACATATATATATATATATATATTAGGTTCTTGGGGGTAAAATTACATCAATCACACAAAAATATCACACAAATGCTGGAAAGGGAGGACATAACTCCCGCAAGAGGATAGCCCACCCATCAAGACCTTTTTAATTTATATGGAGGACATGAAGGCCCAGGGGACATGAATCTCACCACAAGGAACAAAGGCCTGTTTTACTAGCCTGAAGTCATAATTCACTGTCATGCCCATATCATCCTATATTTTTCCCCAAATATGCATCATGGATGCATCACAGCCTGGCCATATCATAAATCCTCCAAGGGGCTAGCCTAAATTTGAACCATGGTCATTTGAATGCAGGATTACATGGTTTCCACTCATAATCCACCATAACTATGATTATATTATTTAATTAACTTATCAATGTATGAATAAGTTCCATGTATATTTATCCTCTTAGTACTCTGAGCCACTATATTAATTTAAGGATAAATATTAAGACCTTGTAAAAAAATTCTTTTTTAACACAATGGTGACATCATTTAATTTCATATCATTTTCATGGACTCAACAACTTCTTTATCATTAAATCATTAATGGGAACCAAAAAATAATTATTAAAATTAGTTAATACACATAATTTAACGGACATGGTACAAGTGTTTTCCTATTTGTAAAATTTTAGTCTCAAGTTATGATAAATAATTCTTTATAGGTATTATTCTCATTTATTTAAAATTTAATGTAATATCTAGCATCACTATATGACTTACTCATATTTTCACTATGTAAATGTTTCATTAGATTATTTTTATCTAAAATAAGAACATCAAGGAATCTTGAATCATATCGATGAACTACAAAAATTATATAGTTGGCTGCAAATTAAAAAATATTATTAGATGTAGAGGTTTGATTCAAAATTGTAATCAAGTTAATCCACACCCTAAAAAAATTATATAAATTCTAATTAAATTTAATATTACTGAAGTAATAACTTATTTATAAATACCTTATGAACCATACATATATAAAAAACAAATAAATAACAGATTTTAGACTACACTAAAATATTATATTAACATAATCATAAATAATAAATTTATAGACAGATAATTAAAAAATTATTGTGAATGGAAGATTTTAGATAATAAATAACATATTACATTAATTTAAATAAATATAATATGTTTAATAAAATATTAAAAATGTTTAATAATAGATTAGCATTAATTGAAATAAATAATACACATGTTATATAATATAATACATAAAGATATTCCAGGTGATAATTTACTTATTATTATAAGAATATTATAATTCCAAAATCATGTTATCAATATTATAGATGATTAGTAGTAAAATTATAAATCATATCCTATATGTATATGATATGAAGTAAATACTGGCGAATAGATGTATACAAAAACAAAATTAACAATACATATTATTATAGACTAAGCCATCAATTGATGTAAAAGTTGATCATTCTAATTAAAACTATCAGTTATTGATAAATTATAATTCCAAAATCATTTAATTGATGTTATATATTATTTGTAGAAAAATTATAAAATAGATTTTGAATAAATAATACGTTAATAAAACACTAATAAATTTATGTATACAAATAAAAATTAAACATAAACACTGATTTAGACCAAACCAAACATTATTGTAAATGATTATAATTGTAATTAAATGAATCATTTATAACAAAATTACAATCCCCAAATTATGTAATCATTAATGTATATTATTATTAGTAAATTTACAAAATAGATGTTGTATTAATAGGATGTGAATAAAATAATAAAACATTGATGTAGACTGATCCAAAATACACGAACACAATGATGATTTATAACCCCTTGGATAATTCATATTTTAATTGGTGAGGATTTCATACACTCATTGTAGAATATAACGAAAATATAATTCTATTAATTATAGAAATATTTATTTGTCATATTATAGTCAATTAGATATAATAATTATGAGAACCCTTTTTAGTAGTCAACAAAAAGAGAGATAGCATTCTGTCAAAAAAAACATGGTGAGTTTAGAAAAACACCTAGATCATCAACAACATGAATATACCTTATATTGTAGTAGTCACTTAAAATATAGATATAACTTATATACTAGGTTCAAAATTAACCTACCATAGTACGAAGAAAATTAGAATAATTGTTCACCTGTAATATAGTTATAGTATAAAATCTAATGTGTTAATTGTTCAAGAATGGTGTAAAAATAATACAAAATTTTAAAATAAAAAAATGTATAATATTTTTGATATATTAAAAAAAATTAATAATAGATATATAATAAAATAAATATAATGGAACAAATTGAAACACAAAAAGGGAACCGGTTCCTATAATAGGGAATTTGTAGATTTATATTAAAGTTTCTATGGAATATTTAAAACCAAATCAAACTATATACCTTGAATCAGGTGATTCGTTTAAAATATTCTACAAGTTGAATATGTACACATCAAAAAATAATTTAATGGGGTTGGTTGTTGACACACATTTATTGATTCTATAAGGAACTAATTCTTGGGGATGGACACTAAGAAGAGGATATAAAAAATAAAAGGACCCCTAGATGTATCAAAGAACATGGATATGTTGCTGGAAGAACTATTGTTTTGATGGAAATCATTATTAATAAGAATGATGTAAAACATAGTTAATCAAAACAAAGAATGGAAATATAAATCATTGGGTGATATGAGTAAATAGAAAACATTTTTGGATGACCTAATTAAATATGATCTCAATGTGACAAACATCTAGGATAGATATCCATGTTCTGTTGACTGAGTTGGATGGTTCGATGGGAATGATAAGGGTAGCCGAAGAGCGGGAAAGTGGGTATTATTTTCAAGATGAAATAATGGAGTAAGTTATGTGGGATATGTGGAGAAAAATAAACAATAGTATTGAAGGGAATATAGATATTATGTTTCCCACTTGGAAGGTGTAAAAAATTGGGAGATGTAAAGGGGTGAGTTGCGATGATGGTGACATGTAGAATCTGACTAAATGTTGTTGTGACATGTGTACAAGGAGGAATATGATTTTATATAACTATATATTTTCTAACAACCCATTATCATTAATAAAAACTACACAAATAACACAAAAAATTCCATCTATATTCATATAAATCAATGTTGTATATCACTAATAATATTTTTAAAATAGTTAAATACTTATTATTTTTTCCACATATTTTTCTATTTCTAAACTCAACATATTAGAATAATAGTTACAAGTGTCAGTGCATATCATATCCATGATTTTATTTTGGGGTATTTTATTGTTCAATTTTATACCATGTTTATACATGAGTGTTACTAAATGTATTTTGTGAAAAAATGGGGGTTCAGGGTTTTGGAATGAGGTGTGTGGTTGGTTTATAGTTTTTCATACCATAGGTCTGAACCAAGGAAACCATGCAGAAAGGCAGCATTTTTGTGTAGTGGAGAACTGCATAGTTTTCATATGGTCTGTAAACTGTGTGCGATAATCATGGGGTGTGTGTCTCTTGTATAGTTAGAGGCTAATGGTTGATACATTGTTTGGAAAACTGTGCAGAAAAATAATATGACTTTTTGAGGACATTAAAATTAGAAAAGTCCATTTTTGTCTTCTTGTGATTTAACCCAAAACAACCCCCATCATTCCCATACACAATTTTAATCTATTGGAGCTCCCTTAATGAATCCTTTGACCACTTGTGAACTATTCCTTGAGAAAGCTAAGTGTTGGAGCATCAAGAAATCATCACATTTGTGATTTCTCCATTGGTTTCTTCCCACTTTATAGGGTTTTCTTCACTCCATCATGGGTTCCTATATTCCAGCTGGTGTTTTACCTAAAAAAGTGTTTTATCTTGTGATATTTGGAGAGATAATTATGTTTTGTTGTTAAATATTTACATTATTGGGTCTTTTGGTGGTGTGGGTGTGGTTCTGCATCATGTTATGGAGGCTTCCATGTGTGAGGTAGGTGGTTCCACACTCTAACATTTTGATATGCTTGGGTTATTCTTTTTTTTACAAATGTGTTATATGAATTTCTCAGGTGGTGAGAAAGTTGTTTTTGGAATTATTTGGACATGTATATGTGTTGAAAATGGTATTTTTAAAGGAAATGGTTATTCATTGTACATTCTTCATTATGTTACTTATTTTAATCATTTTTATGATTTCCTGAAATGTGAAAATTGTGTTTCCAATGGAACATGAGGTAATAATACATTTAATGTGGGGTTTTCAACGTAAATGTATTCTTTTTCATGTTTGACTTTTTCCATGATTAAATGAGATTTTTACTTGTGTAAATTACGTGAAGCACATTTTAAAGTGAACTTAGTTTATGTGTGAATATGAAAGGGCCATGGAAAAAGTAAATGGTTTGATTCATTTTTGTCTTCTAATGTTCCAAAATGGGTCTCTATAATTGTTTGTGTGGTGGAATGTGCGTATTGAAATATTTTTGTGTTTGAGAAATGGAAAGTGGTTCGGTTTATAGAAAATGGTGGTTTCTAAGTGATGTTTTGTTATTGATGTGATTTAGTTTTGTGATTATGTGACATGTCATGTGTTGATTTATGTGAGGATTGTATGAAACGTGAAATGACAATTTTAGCACAATGGGAATCTCATGTATCTAGTTGGGAAAACTAGAACTTGTATTCAAGTGACACAAAAGTGGAAGTGGTCCGGATTCACTTAAAAATATTTACACTTGCAACACTAACGAAACATATGATATGATCAGAGACCATATGTTCCTTGGAATGGTCCGTCATAGTGTCTTGTGCATGGTAATGTGGTACCTTATTATCTAGAGACAACTACACCCTTGGTAGGGTCCCTCCTAGTTGCTTGTGTAGAGGATGTTTTTGGTAATTGAGATGGAGGATATTGATCACCAAGGTACAAGGTTCTCGATGATTCACTTGTGCTAGTTACCCTATGGTTTTAACCCATGGATATCTCCTGTGAAATTATATAAATTATATGTTACCGACCATTGGTATATAGTGGAATGTGTTTAATTTATAGAATTGAGGCTAGTGGTTTTGAAAAATAGTTTATCTGGAATGAACATTTCCTTAAAATGATTACATCAAATGTACTTTGAAAATGGACAATGTTATTTCATATAAATTTGGATGATCATTTATTTATAATGCTGTAGCATGGAATATTTTATTTTTGGTATATTCATACTATAATTTCACTCACATCATATATAGTCCTTTGGGAGTATGTTTACTTTGTTATCTATGACCTAGGTAAAGGAAAGAAATGTTATGTTGATGGTGGTTCTTTTTGCAAGAGTTCCACGTGTTTTAGTTGTAGGTGGTGGTGGCTTGAGGGTGAATCCCCTCACGTTTCGTGGATGTTTTTAGAGGTTGTGTGGTTTCCATTCCATTGTAGTGTTTTAATTTTTTGTCAGATTTTTAAAAACATGATTATGAATATTTTTGTACCTTTTTTGGTTATACTATCAGTTATGGATTGTGGTTTGATTTTTTTGAATGATTATAATGATAGTTATGGGTGAAATAATTCCTAATTTATATCATTGATACAAAAACACTATTTTCCAACCTGTAATGATTGATAATAGCCTTCAGGACATACCACGGGCTAGTTCGTGTGTCATTTTGGATGCCACTCCAGTTTGGTTCATGAAAAATTTCTATCATAGTAGGTTTTTTTTGGGTCATGATATTTGGGATAATATAGTATAGAATAGGTATACAGTTTTCAAGGGCTGATGTTCTGGTTGTGAGTCTGGTGCTTGACCAGAACACCTCGTGAATGGTCTCAAGATTCCATGGAATATTAGGTTGTGGTTTGAATTTTCATCCATGTGAGACGTATAGGTTGTATACTATAAATGGACATTGGGTATTGGTGATGTTGTTTGACATGTTGTTCCATTTTAAATGGTTTTTCTTTTTTATGTAAATAATTATGATTTTTTATTATATCTTCTGTTTTTTATAAGACACATTAGTGGTTGTGTTGATGGTTTCTCTCATGGTTATTGTTGGTTGAACCTAAATTCCTCCTACGAGAATCCATGTGATGCTGTGAGAATTGGCTGGTGAGAATTCTATATCAAGAATTGACCAGAGGCTACTAGAGGCAGTGCTTTCGCATATCCATGATTTGGGATGTGGAGTGTGATTCTTACATTCTCGGGTTAGGTAATCCAAACCAATTCCAAGAAAGAAAAAACATCAATTAATTCTCAACTGAAAGCCTCCCTCATTCTAGGGGAATTCTGTATCTCAAGATGAAGAGGAGTGTCTCAAGAATATATATAGAATGTTTTAATTCCTTAATACTCTTGAAGCTATTGGAGTGAAATGTGATATAATTCGGTTGGATGTTCCCAGTTGTATGTGTAGGGACTTTGTTATGAAAGTTGGAAAGCATGAGGAGATGGTTTGGTTATATTTCAAGATTAACTTTAATGATATGAATTTTCCGAGGTATTTTCTTATGCTTGTTCCTAGGAATTCATGGATCTTACCCAGGGTGACCAGACAGTGATGGAGTGTTCCCATCGCCTAATAGATTTTTTTCATGATTCACCTAAAATTGTTTCCAATAAGAATATGATGTCTAGTCTGTTTTTTTCCGGGTTTCATATGGAAATTTACTCTCCTGAATTTCTCTTTAAGAAAAAACTTATTCCGAGGTTGTAGACCATGCTTGCATGGTGGATATTGATCAATATGTTATGTAAGGTTCCATTGGGGTTATGTCATCTTCATGGGGTGGTGTCCCATCTATGTTGAAGAAAAAGCATGATGTGTTGGAGAAGAGGGGTGGTGGTGGTTTAATCCATCTGTCTCAACTGCCTTAATCCATGGATTCTGGTGATGCGTCACTAGTGTTCCAGTGCAAAAAAGTGGGACACAAGTGATCAAATTATTCATCACAACACTATCCTTATCATCAATGCAGATCCATGGGTCACTTAAAATGTTTTTTCAAGGTGTTTCCCCTCAAATTAGATTGGTGATAGATTTGTAGCTTATAGGAGGATGTCAGCTCAGCAAGAACCATCCAAGACAATTCGATCTTAGATTGGTGGTAATGGAGGTAGGGATGGATCTTCATTCAGTTAGAGACAGTTTACTGTAGATCTGCAGTTTAGTGGTCATTCCCAGTCTTAGAAAGGGATGTGGAATATTCATGTGATGGATAGTGATCCATTAGAATTGGATACACGTCATGTAATAGTTCTAGATACCATTTTAATTCAATCATCTTTAGATATTTGACTATTTGATATTGGTGATTCCATATCAATTATTGTTGTTTGTATTAAGGATTTGTTGATGTTTCCAACAGAGCCTATGTCATATGAAATGGAGTCAGTAACATTTCTTTGTATGAAGCATGAAAAGGTTTTCATGTTTCTATATTGTACACTCAATATGCTCAGTGTCGAACTAAAATGGGATTTTTTTGATTTAGAGATGGACCACTTTGTCATGATCCATGGTATGGATCAGATGGTGCACTTATAGGCACAAATCAATTGTTATAGGTGATGAGTGAGTTTTTTTTAGTACCTGATAGTAGTACATGGAGATTTCATGGTGAAATGGATCGTCAATTAGGACACTCTATACCACCACTTACGGAGTTGGGTAACCATGTGTATCAGTTCAAATCACTCATGTTGGAGGACAATGATGTAGTTCGAGAGATGGATTACAACTTGTGGTGGTTGTGATTCTAGAGGTTTTTTAGAGGATTTCACGAGTTTTACTATGGAGAGAGATGTGAAATTATCTAATGAATTGGAACCGTGAAAACATATGATATCTCTTCCTTATATTGTATGACCCCCACTGAGTTGATGGAATTGAATGTATAGATGGATGCTTTGGAATGCAATCGATTCATTCACTTAGGAATCTCACCATGGAATACTCCACCTCTATTTGTGAAAAAGAATGACCTATATCTTGGGTTTTGTATATATTACCAGAATTTGAACAAGGTGATTATCACGAAAAATAAATACTTTCCCTACATTGATGACATGTTTGACTAGTTAAATAGGAGAGGTGTTTTTCTAATATTTGTTTGTGTTATAGGTATCATAAATTTAGTGTTATAGAGGTGGATGTTTCAAAAACATTATTCTAATGTATGTACGTCCACTTCTAGTACTCGATCATTACATTCAGGATGATAAATTCACTATTTGTATTAATGGATCTTATGATTAGTGTGTTTCATTGGTACCTTAACTCCTTTGTCATGGAATTCATAGATGTAATCCTAGTTTATTCCAGATTTTAGGAGGAGCATGATTGGAAATTGAGAACTGATTTGGGCACTATTCGAGAGAATCACCTCTATATGATGTTTTAAAAGTGCACATTCATGAAAAGGGAGGTGATGTATTTGGGTGATGTAATCTCGAAAAATGGGTTTTAGTGGACCCCAAGAAGATAAATGTAGTTATTTTACAGGATGATCTCAAGAATTTGTATTAGATCATGAGATTTTAGGTCTTGGCATGGTATTAAAGGTGGTTCATTCCGGGTTTCAATCAAATAGATTCATCCATGATGATACTAAGTTGAAAAGGGGTAAAGTTTGAATAGGGTTATGAATTCCAAACATTATTTGATGAGCTTAACTGGAGGTTGACTATAACTACGATTCTGATTTTTCAAGAATTTTGACAGGGTTACGTGGTTTATTATGATGCCTCATTTATAATTATTGGATGCCTGTTGATACTGGATGATAATGTGGTGATTTATGGATCTCACCAAGTTTGATCTCTTGGGAAGAAACATATGACCCATGATATAGACTAATAATTCATGATGTATTCCCTTATGAAATGATGCCATTATATTTTTAGGGAGAATTTTTTAGTATAGTATGATCAAAAGAGTTTGGCTTATATTTTGTTCAAAAAAAATATAACTTGAGGCAGAAGCATTGGGTTGAGTACCTTCAGGGGTTTGACATCGATATAGTGTATACCCTAAGGAAAGGTAATGTAGTGGAAGATTCCCTGAGAATAAATATTTTAGTGAAAAAATTGATGATGTCCCATGATCAGTGGACATTGATGGACCATTTTTCCTAGATCAAAATGGATAAAATGAAATACTATGGGGGTTCTTTCTAGGATAGTGTTTAGTTGACTCCCCTTTCGGAGTTTATTTGGAAGGAACAATTGAATGATGATTTTTTATAGTGTTCTATGTAGTTTCTTTATAATGGTGTGGAGCCCAGTGATTGTTCTTTGTCTCATAAGGGAGATTAATGGTTTAGAGGACTCTTTTTTGGCGATTTTCTATTGTGGAAATAGTGATGTCAGATAGCCATCAGTCCTAGTTGGCCATTCACCTAGGTTCTACCATGATGTTATATGATGTTCACCAGTTGTTCTGGCAGCCATGTATGAGGAGAGATATAGCTCACTTCATATCGTGATGCTATACGTGTCAGCATGATAATTCAAAGCACTAAATACCTCATGGATTGATTCATCCATTTATGATCATATCTTTAAGTGGGTTGATATTTGCATATATTGTTTTGGGGGCTTACCTTGTACATGATAGGGGGGACACCAATTGGGCGGTGATTTATCATCTGTCCTATTAAACTAATTTCATTTTGATCAATGATTTTTCCAATGTTGATGAGATAGGCAGGTTGTATGTTCAGTAAGATGGGAGGGTTTATAATGTGTTCCATATTTCACAATGAAAATGTATAATTCAGATCTGTCCCATGTGATGAGAAGGTAGGATTTAGAGTTGTTGCTTGATCTATTAGTGATTTAGTAGCCAGTGCATATTATAGATTCCTTGGAGAATGATCTTTACAAGAACTCTATTCTCCTGGTTAAAATTAATTATTTGTATGAAAGTGTTGAGAAAGAGATTTGATAGTGGAGGTCATTGTTTGAAAAGGAGTACCCACTCCTATTTTCCAATAAGGCTTCAGAATTACTTTTCAAGAGTGGAATGTTTTAATGAATGGTCGAATTGTTAAATCAGTGATTTCATTTTGATTTATTGATCTATTTATTTTTATCACATATTTTTCCTTTAGTTTTAATTGGTGTATTTTTTGGAAATGTTTTTTTTCTGTTGACAACATACAACACACTGTAGGTACATGATTTTTCAAATCTTGCATCCATAAATAGGAAACCATGCACCCATTTGAATTTTTTCGGTTCTGGGAAACCAAACTATTATCAAACGTTTTTTAACCATTTGGGATCACTGTATGGTGTGTGCCTCTTGTACAGTGAGGGTCTTATAGTTTTCTCACAACATGGGATACAGAGTGAAAAAATCACGTGCCTTCCACATGTCATTAGAATTTAGGAAATTCCATTTATGTTCTCTAGGTATTAAACAACTAACCACCCCCATTTAACACCCCGTGTGCTTTAAATCCATTGGGGCATCCTTCACACTTCTTTGGACCGCTTGGTAACCATTTCATGGGTGATATTGTAGTATAACCTTCATAGAACCATCATATATATTCTTTTTTCCTGGGATTCATCCCTATTTCTTGGGTTTTATTCCCTCTTAATTTAGTTAATATTTTATATTGTCTGTATAACCGAAAAAAGATTTCTTCCTTTTTATACTGGGGGAGATGATGATAATTTTTAATTAATCTTTCATTTATTGGTTCTTGTGGTGGCACCATCATGATTTTTCATCAATTTCTCAAAATTTCAATTTGGGTGGTAGGTTGTTCCATGATCTAACATTTTTAGATTCTTTTGATATAGCATTTGGGATTTAAAAATGTGTTCTATGAATTTATTGTGCGGTGAAAAATGATTTTTGGAATGAGTATGACATGAATATGTGATGAAAATTGGATTTTATAGGAAAATGATTATTAATTGTATGTTCAATATTGTGGTATTTCTGGGATGTATTTTTATGATTACGGGAATGGTTAAAAATGTGTTTTAAATTGAAATTGAGGTGAAAATGCATTGAATGTTGGTTATAAAAGGGTAAGGGTTTATTTTGGAATGTTTTATTTTTTTAACCATTATATGTGATTTTTTAATTGTGTTAATGACGTGAAGAACTTTTTAAATTGAACTTGTTTTATGTATGAATTTTGAATGGGATTGACCTATGTATATCATTGGGTTCATCATGTTTTTCTCTTATAATTTTTCCAAATGGGTCTCTTAAATTGTGAAGGTGGAGGAAAGTGCATTTTTATATGGATTTGGTGTGCGTAAAATAGAATGTTGTTTGGTTTATGGAAAATGGTTATATCCACATGATGTTTTGTTATTATGATGATTTATTTATGTGTTTATTTGACTTGTGAGGTGTTTAGGAATGTGATGATCATGTGAAATTTGAAAATATAATTTGAGCACAAAGGGAATCCCGAGAATCTAGGTAGGAAAACTATAACTGGTTTTCTAGTGAATCAGATGTGGAAAAGGCCTAGATTCAGTTAGTAGGATTTACAATTGAAAAACTAAGAAAAAAAATTATATGAAAAAAGATCACTAGGCCCTTTGGACAGTTTCAACTATTGGTTCATACATCGGAAAGCTATTGATTATTATTTGTAGACTGCTAGTACCTTGGGAGGGTCTCTCCTTGTGTCTCGTGCCTGAGAAATTTAATGGTAGTTGATTTGGAAGATATTGAACCCCAAGGTATGAGGTTCGTAGTGACTCACATGTGTTTACTACTCTAAGATATTTACCCATGGTGATATGTTATTAAAGTATATATATAACATGGTTCCATGCATATGTATATGGCGGGCCATGTGTGATTTGTGGAATTGAGGCTAGTTCTTTTCAAAAATGGATTATTTTGAAATAACTTTTTTGATAAAATGCTTACATCAAATGTACTTTGAAAACTTTCAAAGTGCTTTAATAAAATTGTTCATAGTGATTTATCTTATAATGTTGTAGCATGGAGTCTTTTATATTGGGCTTTATCCTAATAGGCATTAGATAACCCCCAAGAGACCCCATTGGATGAATGAGAACTTTTTTGTGTACGACCCAGGTAAAGGCATTATATGTCATGGTGATGGTGTTTCTGGTTTCTAGAGTTCCACATGTTACAGGTGTTGGTGGTGGTGTCTTGAAGGTGATTACCCTAGTGTTTCACTAAGGTTTATGATATGTTTTGTGGTGCCACTTATGTTTTAGTATTTTGGTATTGGGTGAAAGCTGTAAAACCTAGATTCTAAAATCTGTTTTAACTTGTTTGGTTATGCTATTAGTTATGAATTGTTGTTCTGTTCTATTGAATGATTATAGTTTTACTTATGGGTGAAATAATTACCAAATCATATTATTGTTACCCATGAACTAGTTTCCGGCCCATGGGGATTGAGAACGCCCTTCAAGCCATGCCATTAGCTAGGTTGGGTGTCGGGTTGGATGGAACTCCGGTTTGGTTCTAGACAGTGAAACATTTTCTCCCTAAATGTAAATACCAAGCATTATCGAAATATTCTTCACAACAATGGTCACTATTCAAACTCCACTACTATCATATATTGAAAAGGGTTGGTTTATATAATTGTTTGAATGAATTTTATAAATAGAAATAAAAAAATTATAAACAATGATTGAATATTTCATTTAATTTAAATTACAATGGTGAATGTGTTTCTGATTTAATTAGATATCACAATTGATTTGAACCACTATCTTATTTTTAGCTTTTTTGTCTCATAGATACCATATTATGTTCTTCTACAATGGATTCCATAAGCTACAGATGTACCATATTGGTGTGGAGAATAGACATGAGATTTAAGGCACCATGAATTACTATAGGTCCTTGAATACAAGTGTTTTTAAACAATATAAATGTACAATATATATCTAAAGGAATCGATGAACTGATAAATAAAATTCAAAGAGAAATTAATAATATAGGAAAATAAAAAATGGAATTGTAAACTTGTATCAAATATTATACATGAGATGAATCCTTATATTGGAGTTCCACAATAACTACTTATTTCACATACTTGTAAATACCAACAATGTTCACATGAAAATAAAAGGACACAAAATAGGGTCCCATACAGTATGATTAATCAAGACTGATTTAACTAGGACTTTAGAAAACTAGTGATGGTCAAACATATCCACCTTAAAAATATATTCAAAATTATTTTATGATACGTAGATATGAAAACAACTCAATATTTAATATGATAAATAATCATTAAAAATTTAATATCAGAAAATAAAAAATGAAAATAAGTGAACACTTTTAAATATAATGTAATTGTATTTTACTTATATTTTTTTAAATAAAATGCTTTATTATAATGAAAAATATAACATAAAAACATATGTTAAAAATAGTAAAAATATTTAAGATTAAACTACAAATAACAACAATTTTTTTATGAGTACAATGAAGGAAACCATAAATAGTTAATATGAGGTAACACATTTTGGTTATTTATACCTATAAATATAACAATTATGAAATGTGAAAGTAGTTGATACCAACCTCAGAGGGTCACACATTGATAAAAAATCAACCTTCAATGAAAATGTATTAGATTATCTACATGGAAGAAGTATTATATTGTTGAATGGCTGAGTAAACTATAATGATATATATGAAATGAAGTAGTCACATAAAATATAAACAAATAAGAAAAATTTAGTTTTGAAGTTAGACAATTAAAAGTATAATTTTTTAAAAATCCCTAATCTAATATATAATATGTGAATTCAACCATAGCTGTTATATATATTTATCCTCAATTAAATCTGACATTCCAACACAACATTAATGAATATACTACAACTTCAAATAAAATGAAGAAACTAAAATGTGAGTAGTAGTATATGAAATATTGAATTTGTGACTAAAAATGATTTATAAGTGATTAAGATACATTCCATTTAAGAGAACCATTAAACACTACCATGAAACTAACCTTAAACATTTATTAAAAATTATTATTAAATATTTATTATAAAATATACTATTTAAGAGAACCCAAAAACATTTCCCTTTAAGAAACCATAAAGATTTATTAAAAATATTTGAAAAATTCTTATGAAAACATCTTGTTAAGAAATCCCTATAACCATGCTTAAAAAGTAAAAGCATCCGGAAAATATTTTTTTATGTTTTAATTTATATATGAAAATTATGGGATGATAAAATTATAGATACCAATCTTAGAGGTCTATACAATAATAAAAAACCAATAATCCGGGAAATTTCATTCGTTTCTCTTCATAAAAATGTGTTCCTATATTGAATGATAGTTTAAATTATAATGATAAACATGACATGAATTATTCAAATAAAAAATAATAAATTTAAGCTATTTTCATTTATAAAAGTATACAATTAAAAAATATATGTTAATAAAAATCAAAAATAAAACATATAATATGTGAATTCAGCCATATCTATTATATTTATTTCTCCTAAGAGAAATAATATCTTCCAGTGAAATATTAATGAACATGGTTAATGTGAATATAAAATGACGGTGATAAAATGTGAGTAGAAATATATAAAATATGGACCTTTTGTTTTTGAAATGTTTGTAAACTGCATAAAAATTTACCATTTAGGATCTTAAGAAAAAAAATAATCTATACATATGAATATTTCTAGTTTAGGCTTCCATACATATGAATTACAAAAATTATGTGAAAACTTTACGATATATATAATATGTAAAACAGAATGCATAGTAATGTAAAAAAATTAAGAGAATTAAATATGTATTTTTATTGTACTCCATGGTTAAAAAATTATAAATTTTTAGTTCACATTTGAGACTATAAATAAGGATATAGACTATATATCTTGTAAATTATATAATGAAAATTCATTACATTATTTTTCTGGAATTGAAAAAGTTATAAAAAATTTTAAATTATAGATTTTAACATAGTATAAATGAGTAAGAATTTAAACATAATTCAATCAATGGATTAGTCATTCTTGTAATCTTTATTTTAAAAGTTACGTGATTATATAAGTATATAGTAATATTAGGTAAAAAATGATAGTTGTGAATATTGTAAGTAGTTGTGTAGTAAACGACATAGAAGAAATGAATTATTAATAAAATTCCTCTACAAAATTTTCAATTTCTCTAAATCTTTTAAATTCATCGAGTTCATGTAACTTGAATTATTTATAGTAGTTGGATATCATTCAAGAAATTTGGTATTTGATAAAAGTCAAGAAAAAAGAAGCTTACTGGTTATGTTATTCCTAAATGAATTAAATGAACTATTTGCATCATTCATCCTAGAAAAAACCATTGAACCGACACATGAATATTATTTAAGAAAATAAAGAATGAATATAAAAAAGAATTGTTGATGATAGGTAGATAGTGAAATTTTTATTTTATTGGTATTCTATGAAAATATTTAAAACTATTTATGGAACATACTATTAAGGAGTTTCACAAACAAGAGAATCTATATTCTTTCTAACTTCCACACTATCCTTTATTATATAAGATTGAAACAAATTATCTTGTAATTTTTGGAATTATTGAAAACATAAAATGGATACCTTTTTACATTTAGAACATTAATAGAAGTGAAAATTTATTTTAATTGTAATGAATATATTGAAATTTCTTAATTCATATTACCCATTTTTGACTTAAAATAGAGATATAAGATTATATGAAAATTAATATATATAACAAAAATATCTAAATTTAGTGGTCTTTTATGGAAAAGTTCCATAAACTATTGAATTGTATATGGTGTCAACAAATAATGGAGTAAGTATTTCACTAAAATTCAATTAACTCACTAATAATCAATTTAATCTCATTTTCACTTGTACCTAAATATTGAAATATATAGTTGGGCTCTAGAATAAAATGGAAGTAGTGAACGGTGTAAGTAGTTTTTGTAGATAATTATAAAATAAAGCATTATCCATAACATACCTATATCAATCAAGAAGAGACTTAATCTTGAAAAACATAAAATAATATATTGACTAGTTAATTAAAACTCATGAACATGCCAAAGAGTCCTCAAAAATAACTAAAAAACAATTAAATTATTTTAGAGAGTCAAGGAATGATTAATGTAATTGATTCCTGAAGAAGAATAATATCAAATAAAAATTCAGGTATTCAAAATAACCCATGCTCAATGTTGAGGGAAGAAACGATTGAAATTATGGGGAAGGGAGAAGTAAAACCTACATGGTCATGGAATTTGTGCTAATTAGAGAGGATATGATGGTTTAAAATCAATTAATACCTAATAGAAAATATGGGAAGGGTAAGAGATAGACAGAAGAGGACACATGAAGGGGCATAGGAGGCAATAATCATATTAAGTAATATATACATATAAGGTAATATAGGATGGGTAGGAAATAGTTCAACGAGACACTACCCAATGGGGATGCAGTGGATCTGAATTGAGATATGGAGGTAATGGATCTATAATAAAATAATCCCTATTCAATGAAATATATCATAAGTCGATGTGAGGATACAAGACTGATGAATCAACTATGCAAGTTGTCTTGAATAGATTATAGGGACAATGTTTATAGGAGATTTTATCTATATAGAACCTTGGTTTAAATATATGTAAGAAAGGATATATTTTGATGTATATGTAGCTCATTTGAATAGAGAAATATTTTGGTATTTGGTTTGGTGATGTATATGACACTATGTGTAGGGATTGATTAGAATGATGGAATTAGAGGCTATGATATATATAGAGGGAGGAAACATGATAAAGCATGGGGGGATAAGAATGATCGGAGAAACTTAATTAGAACCGTTGGAGGAATGGAAGAGAGGAAGTAGATATGGGGAATGGAAGAAGGGGAGGGGGATTAGTTAAAAAGTGGTATGTATAAATGGAGCCTAGAAATGGGGGAACATATATAGAAAGTAACTTCATTTAGTATAGATAATATATAATAATAATATAATAATAATAATATTAATACATAGTTAGTTATCAAATAACAATAACAACAACATCCATAATAATAAAAATAATAAAAATAAATTATTAATTAATATAATTAATGATGAATAATATATTTAATTTAAATAAAGTGATTAATAATTTCTTACGCGATTAAAGATAATAAATAATAATTCACATTATAATAATTAAGAATTTATTCAATGATAAAAAGTAATAATATAATTTTTATTTAAATATAAATAAATTTTATTTATTAACAATAAAAATAATTTTTTTACATTACAATTTATATTATTTATTAATTGAATAAAAAACAAATAAATCACAAACATGAAGTCAAACAGACACCCATGTCAGGTCACTGTAGTGACTTAATACGACTTGGTCCCCATGGTCAGATCTTAATGGGCACATAGAAAAATAGACCCTCATATATTAACACATGTGTAGCGATAGATGTGCCTACTTTTAGATTAATATCATCACATGTTTGGATCTCATCCTGACCCTCAGTGTTGTTGTTTCAAGACATCCATGTAATCTCTTCATATCATGGTCATTAAAAAATAGAGGAATAATAATTAATATGGCTATAAAAATATTAAAAAGTTGGGCTAAATTCCATTCCTTTATAAATAATGATGAAAATTTTCCCCATTATGCATGATGGTGGTGATACCAGTTTGGTGAGCTACATGATTCCATGGAAAATGGAATTGGAATCAGTATAATTATTTACTACATCGTGATTCATAGTTGGAAACTAAAATGAAAAGATAATATAAGGTGGGATTTTTTTCTATTTTTAGTTCCCAAACCTTGGACTATACTTCTTATACATTTTGTTGAAAAATTACATGTCGTACAATAATTCATGTGGCCATTTTCAAGGAGAGTATTCCAACCAAAATTGAATCATTTATGATTAAAATTATAATCATAATCTAATATTAATGTCTTTTAAAAAATCTAATATGAATTTACATGGTTAATTTACACTAGTAATTTCCAACAGAATATTCTATTTGAAATTTCCACAGTGAATTCCAAAAAAAAAATCCAATATTTCATTAACTATAAATTCACACAGTGAATTTGTAGTTGGAATTCCGAGTTGAAATTAATACTTTTTTCTTAAAAAGTGGATTATGATTTAAAATTTATTTATGGTGAAAATTTGATATGGTATTTACCTATAGTAATTTAAGAGTAAATTGGATATAAAATTTACAGCTGGATTTCCCATTGGGGGTATCCTATGGAATTACCATTGAGTATTTCTAATGATATTTTCCATGCATTGGACATTTCCAATTGAGCTTACGAAGGTCCTGTATATTTTTCCACTGGTATTTTCTACTACGAAGTTAAAATACAAATTTACATAATGATTTCACAGATTATATCTCTATAAGATTTTCACACGTTAAATTCGTGTTTAGAATTCTTTCATGATATTTTCAAATGATTCAGATGAAGTGAATTTTTAATTGATTTAATGTGGTTATTTTTTCTTTCATTTTTATATTATAATGTAAAATTTAATCCTAATGTAAATTTGTACTCAAATTATCAATTGGAATTTTAAAATAGAAATTTCCAATGGGAATTTCATATTGATTCAAAAGAAATCCTCCCATCCAAAAACATTTATAAAAAATGTGATCTATTTTTTTGTGCACATAAATTGTATAGGTTAGAATGAATGTGATCGATATGAATATGTCTAGTGTACATGATTAAGAACACATAAATTCAATTCATTTGAATATTTAAAATCATTCATATAATTTTTACATAAGGGATCAATGAAATTATAACTTTACAAAATAAAATTTAAATATAGAGATGACGCTCCAAATTCATAAGAATGCACCCAATATAATCGAATTTGTAATATCCCATGAAAATAAAGAATATAAAATGTTCATATTTATTAATATTTTTTAATTAAATATTTTTTCATTTTGAAGGAGATGTTATATTCAATGACGTACGTAACATGCAACAATGTGTTTTTCTGAAGACTTCTGTTTCTCAGAATAGCGAGTCATAGGGAAAAAATTATATATTAATGTTTTAAATTTTAATTAACACCTAGAGCTGTAATGGTGGGAATGAGAATAACTAACTACAATATTATTATATAGGTTTGTTAAATGTTTTTATATTTAACAAATAAAATTTATAGGCTTTAAATGTTAATAAATTTAATTTTAAGCATAAATACTCTAATTTTCTTTAAAAGATTGATTTGCCATCTATTAATGGTGAACCAACTTAAAATTTAGTTTTGGTCACTTTTATATGTTTTATTTGAAAAAAATTCTTCTTTATAATCAGGACATCAAAATTTACATTGGGTAAATTTTTTAAATTTTTCTGAAAAAATTCATTTACTAATGAATAGTGAAAAATACTGCATTTTAATTCAGAAGGGAATTGAAATCTAATTTACATATTTGCATAGATTATATTTTTAGATTACTTTAAAGTGTAACTAGATTATTTTTTTTACAATTTAATAAAATGTTGGTCATTGTATGTAATTTCACTTTGAAATTGGACATAAATAAGTGTCAATCTTTTGATGGTTATTATTTCTTAGAAACATGTTTTTTTGTTTCGACAACAAGAATTCATTTTAAATTAATTAATGAAACATTTATGTTTTGAATTTGGTAAAATATATATCATTTTTGAATTCATAATATTAAATATAGCTTACGTGGAATTTTTTGTATTTTTTGAAAAACAATCAATTATTGATGAATATTGAAAACACTATATAGTAGTTTAAAAATGGACATTTTTCATTTATATGAAATTTAACCAATTTTTTGAATTGAATTTTGAAAATATGATATAAATGGTTGTTATCAGTAAGTAAAATATAGTTCAATAAGGTGGGAAATGTTTTTGGTGAATAATAGCATTTGGCTTTTATTTACATAGTTAACAGTTAATAGGGTAATTTAATATAAAAATAATATTATAATATTATAAAATTTCCTTAACACATGTCCTAAAAATATTTTAGTAGTCATGGCCGACCAATACAGTCCTCTAGAGTGATTTTGGGCATTTGAAATTCCTTTGGGTAATATAATGACAATAATAACTTTTTATTTAAAGTAAAAATAAAAATACCATAAACATGTATAGTTTGTCTAAAACAATTTTAATGTGAGATTATATAATTGATCTATTTTAATATAAATATTAATTATAAATATAAAAATATCTTATACATCATGGTATTTTATTAATAATTTTTCAGATCAAATAAATAATATTATTTATGACCAAATAATGATGATGTGTTTGCTTGATTAATGATTTATTTAAATAAAAAATTTTAGAAAAATTAAATAAACATAAAATATATGTCCTATTCTAATTGAATGGTTTTATTTCAAACAATGGTCATCTTGTCTTCGTTTTGGACCTTTAGAAACCAAAAATCATTAAAAAATAAAATAATATTTTCAATCTTTCCTAAAGAGCCCCTCCCCCCTTATAAATACCCCTCACCTATAACCCATTACTCACACCTATAAAGCCCCTTGTCTCGTCAATCCTTGGAAAAAATAATCTCTTAGGACCCATTTTTTCAACCTTGATGCATTTCTTTTGGTATAAGGAACGACTAGAAATCCTTTTGGTTCAAACTAAAGGGAGTTACCCGATTTAAAGGTAATGTCTTATCTTATGTTCTCATCTTTTATTTTACTTCTCCAACCCACCTAAACATTTTTTATTCCTCTATTTCATAAAAACACTAGTATACTCAATATACTAGGTTGTTGATATGATTAGGATTCTAACTACACTTACACACACCTCCGTCTAATGGGTAAAGAACATACTGTTTTTGGGGATGGCGAACTAGTGTCTCACAAAATAACGATTGTTCAATCTTCTCATACCAACTCTTATGGTGATCATTAAAATGACACTTTATTTACATTTGAAATTTATTATATTTGTATTGTATTTATACTTCTTCTTTTTTCATTTATATCATACCCTTAAGGATTCCATAACGGGTAAATACTATAATTTAATTTGAGGAAGTGCAGACTACCGCCCCCTTATTATGATATGACTCTTCCATGCCAAATGTGGAACATATAAAGGAAGGAAATAATGAAATTATATTTTATATTATAATTTAATTATAATATACCAATTTATAATTATGTTATTATTTAAATGAAATATGAAATAAAATGAAAGCATCCTTCATACGTACGTACAGCTTACCATCTCCATGAATGATGCATTTCATTTCATACCTCTTAATGCTTTGTACTATTATAAATAATTATATATACTGGATATATATGAAATATATGAAATATATGATATATAAATAATGAATATAATTCTGGAGATAATGGACATTTTACCACATGAACAACTTGTAATTATAAGAAGTTCTTTTTGGACTCAAGTACCAAATATTGTCAAAATGAACATTATTAACGTAAATGATTGAATTTTGATTATAAAATAGTAATGAGTGATGTAAAATTAATAATAAACCTGAAAATGGTTATTAATAAAGTATAAATTAAATTTAGTTTATTATTCAAGATATGAAATAATGAATGTGTGATGTCGGACACGAGGTAAGGGGTTTCTTATGCGACTTTTAATTCCGTGAGATTTCCCTTGATCACCACTTATTTATTGAATGTGGTGTATTATGTTAATCCATTTCATATATATTATTATGAATATATTTATATTCATGTTTTTATGGGTTTAATTTTTTGGTTAATAACTTTTGGTCATACGAATAGATTCATTACAACGTGGTAAGGGGTTTTCATCTCACTTTTTATTCCAGTGAGATTCATGCTATGTTTTCACCCATTTCCTCTGGTGTAGTGTATATACTACCCATGATTGTATTCATTGGTAAATATTGTTTAATTTATGTATATTTAGATCCTCATTGTATGATCCTTCTTTATTGTAGTATATATTTTGAAAGTTACCAAATTAGTGAGGGAACTTTTTAAACCCAATTTCCATTCCTTGGGTTAATATTATAATTCTTAATTCTGTCATGCTACGATTAAGTGTGGAATCACTGTTTATTTATTTATATTTTAATTTCCACTCCCCTTTATGTGGATATACGTTTTATACTCATAATCACTCCATTTAAAAATTCTCATGTCATTGAAATGAACTTGATATGGGCAATCTTAACTTAATTTTCATTCCTTTAGTTAAACTTCTAAGTCATCGCTTTTTATTTTAAAGGAACATGTTTGAATGTACTATAATTAATTTAAACTGAATATGCAATCATTTTTGAGTTTTTTATTTTTCACATATTATTATTTAATTTATTTATCCTTAATCAAAGGATATGTTTTTTATAAGGGATTTTGTCACAATTTATCTACAATTGTAACTTCATTGTTGTTATGAAGTAATTCACATTTATGTGGTGATAATACTATCCTTTGGAATATTAACTCAAGAATCCCTTTATTTTCATTGTATTATAATGTTTTGATTAATATTATTCACCAATAACTTGTATTCAATCATTTCTCATTTGGTCAGGAACTCTTTAACTAAAATATCATTTTAGACATTTTAACAATTTATTCTTCTAAATATTTCTCATTAATGTACATGTGTTAAAAAAGGTTTTATGTATTTATTTACATGGACTTGAATGATTGGAAATTAAAATTTCATTCAAATTCTTCAAATTGGTATGGGAAACATTGATTCAAATACCACATTATTAAATTTTTTTAATGGTTTGTAAAATGGTCTGATGAAGCATTGATTATGTCAATATCATAGAATGATATATAATTATTGCAATGTGGAAATTTTAACATTCCTTTATACTTTTTTATGTGTAATTAATATGTTATGTTTATTAGGAATTGTATACATATATGCGTGGTTTCATGATAAACCTATGGCAGGTGAGCCCGATATAGCTTTCCAATGCATTGGGTAACATGACGAAGAAAAACGTTAATGTTTTTCCAAAGAGATTTAAGGAATATACTGTGATTTGTATTCCAAATGTAACTCACTATGTAGATGTGAAATCTACTATGTAATTATGTTATGGATGCCACAAGTTACCATTGTGACTTATGATTTCTATGTATTATTAAAAAATATTATGATTTCATAAGGAATGATATAAATGAAAAGTATGGTTTCATTGATTTGTATTTATTGATGGGATAATATTTTTATTCCCTATTTTATAACCCTTAATAATATTTTTATTATCATCTCAAATTTTGAAATGTTTTTCACACGACTTAAAGATAAATAGGGTCAAGGATGGGATCATGGAAAATCCGGGCTGTCTAAAACAATGAACCAGAAAAGTTTATTTTTTTAAGAGTTTTTATTTTATGAAAAAAATGGAAACTGAGCAGAAGTTTCTACTTTGTACTTTTTGAGATGTAATAGTTATGGTCTAATTATCAAAATCTGTATACTACAAAAGATACTCAATGTGAATTATTCACTTATTTCACGATTATTTAATGTTGACGAATAGGTCCTTAATGTTGGTATTCAAGGATGGTTTATATAACATTAGAGGTTAGGGTATTATTAAAGCATAAGAGACATAACCATAATGGTTATCATAATAGAAAGAGTCATAGTTATTTTATAGGTGATAAAGGGTTATTACATTTTTGGGTGGAAAATGAAAGGTATTAGATATCCATTGAGGACAAAATATTTTACGGTTATTTATGAGGAATTTGTCTCTTTATTTGGAATGTTAAGAAATTATATAATTTTTTAAAATGGAAAAGAGCATGACCATGTGACAACACGTCATGTTGGAAAAATATATGGGAATTGAACCCACAACCAAAGTGCGATAGAGATTTATCACCTAGAACTGGACTACGGGAATTCCCTAGTTAGTATTCTTAATTAATTTTAGTTTAATGTTTTTATGGATCAAGAATAAGTTTATTTTCGATCTTATGTTTTATAAAATTTGAATCTTTAGTATGTGAAAATTATTTAGTTATTTGGTGATAAATGTTATTTTGGAAGACATTCTCTCTTTTGGGAACACTATATGATTTAGGAAAAAAGAGTACTCTGTCATTTAATTTGTGGAGTAATGGTTGAAATATTATTTTGGAAAAATATGTTTTTATTCTGGATATAAGGTGAAGTGGGTTATTTTTTGAAATGATTAACCTATCATAGAGAATTTTTTATTAGGTTAATTAAACATCAGTGTGATACTTTAAGTGTAGTCGTTGTTCTTTGAGATAAATGTTAATATTTACTCTGGAAGGCTATGTGATAAAATAATTATGAGTTTTGGGTTTTAGTTTTAGTTTGTATTTTTTGAGGAATTTTAAGGAAAATTATATATTGAATGATGTTTCTTGATCATTGGGTACTTTTTGTGGAATTTTTGAGATTATGAGTAGTATTTCTTTTTATAAAGGATTATCCATTCGGGAATTATCAAATCTTGTACTAACCAATTTTGGTCTAGTTAATGTATAAAGATATGGGAAATATGTAGTTAATACTTCATGGATCAAGTTATAATCTAGAAGATGATTTCAGTTTCATTTGTGTCCAATTCCTCCTGAAAACTCATCATTTGAAGAAAAGAAGAGTTTTTGGTAGAAATTTAGTAAATGATGGAAGTCTACATGACATGTAAGTATGGGTATTCATGTTCTTAGAAAAGATCATAAATAAACTCCTCAAAATTAGGAAAAGTAACTTAAAACAAAACTGTTGTTCCTTTTCCTTTCATACTGGGAAACCAATGAATGTTAAACCATCACACATTTGGGGTTTTGTTGTTGTTAAATTTCTCCTAATCATGTTTTCTACCACTCTTCGTCAAAATATGTAACCTAGTTTCTCCTCCATATCCATGGTTTCATGGAATCAATGTATTGGTTATATCAGGTGATATTTTTTACTTCTCATTCTTTATTATAAAGTGAATTTTGTATTTACTCTTTTTATAATGTGGGACTTTAAAAAATGATTCCAAGCCCAATTTTGAAATTGCGAGGAAGTAATTTCCAATAAGGGGTAAGGATGTAACATCCCAGGAAAATAATGAATTTTACATTTTCATATTTATTAATATTACTGAATTAAATATTTTTTTATTTTAAAGGGGATGATATGTTCAATGGAATAACTAACAAGCAACAATGGGTTTCTCTGAAGTCTTTGGTTGCACACAATGCTAAGTCAAACGGAAAAATAATAATATATTATTATTTTAAATGGTTTTTAATTCCTAGTTCTTTTAATGGATGGAATTAACAAAACTAACTAAAATATAATTATACATGTTTTTAAAGGTTTTTACATTTATCCAATAAATTTTAGAGACTGAAAATGTCAATGAATCTAATTTTAAGCATAACCACTCTAATATTCTTTAAAAGGTCGATTTACCGCCTTTTTATGGATAAACCCCTTTAAATCATGATTTGGTCAATTTTATATGTTATATTTGACAAAATAATATTTTTATAATTGGGACATCAAAATTTACTTTGGGAAATTTTTTTCTATTTTTCTAATAATGTTCATTTTTTAATGAATAGTGAAAAATAAGGCTTTTTAATTCAAAACATTCTTTTAATATAATTGATTTATACAATTATATTATGACTTTAAATGGGTTAAAAGTATAATTAGATTTTATTTTTACTATTTAATCCAATATTGTTCGTTGGAAGTAATTTCACATTGAAACTGGACATAGACAAGTGTCAATCTTTTGATAGTTATTATTTCTTAAAAACACGCGTTTTGTTATGACAACAGAATTAATTTTGAATTAATTAATGACACATCTATGTTTGGAATTTGGTAAAATAGACATCATTTTTTAATTCATAATATCAAATATAGCTTAGGAAAAAGTTGTGGCATTTTTCATAAAACCATCAATTTTTGATGAATAGTGAAAACACTAAGTAGTAGTTTAAAAACCGACGTTTTCATTTAAAATTTATTTTAACACTTCTATGAATTGAATTTTAAAAAACTAGAAATAAATGTTTTGTTATTAGTAAGTAATATGTGGTTCAATAAGATGAAAATATTTTTTGGTTAATAGTAACTTTTGACTTTTATTAAATGTGGTTAAAGGAAAATAGGGTAATTCAAGGATAAAATAATATTATAATAATATAAAATTACCTTAACACTTGTCCTAACCTAATTGGATGAGTCATGGACGACTTATAAAATTGTTGGGTGAGATTTGTGGCCTTTGAAATCCATTTGGGTAAGATAATGACATTAATAACTTTTTTTTAAATTAAAAATTAAAATATCATAAACAAGTATTGTTTTTATAAAAAAAACTTATTGTCAAGTTATATTATTGATATATTTGACTATAAATAATAAATATAGAGATAAAATTATTTACTACATCATGGTATTTTATTTATAATTTTTAGTCATCAAATTAATAAAATTATTTAGGACACAATAATAATGTAGTGTTTACCGCATCAATGATTGATTTAAATAAATAGGATTAAAAAAAATATAAACATCATCCAAAACGTGTCCAATTATTATTGAATGTTTTTATTTCAAAAATTTGTCATATTATATTTAATTTTAAAATGTTTTGGACATGTCGAAACTGAAAATCATTATATAATAAAATAATATTTTCAAATATTACTAAAGAACCCCTCCTCCTGCTTATAAAAATCCCTCGCCTATATCCCATTACTCACAACTCTAAAGACCATTGGCTCATATAAAATCTACTAAAATAATCCCTCATGATTCCTCTCTTCCTACTAGAAGCCCTACCTTAGGAATAAGGTACATCAAGTAATCCTTTTGGTTCAAACCAAACAGAGTTACTCGATTTGAAGGTAACATCTTCTCTTAATTTTTTTTCGTTTATTTTACTTCTCCAACAACTCATAAACACTTTTTATTCCATTATTTTATAAAAAAACCACTATCATAAATTTACTAGGTTGTTTATATTATAATCAATATAACTAAAATTACACACACCTCTATCTAATTTGAATAGAACATACTGTTTCTATGGACGATGAACCACTACCTCACCAAACGATGATTGTTCAATCTTCTCCTACCACCTCTTACGGTGAAAATTAAGATGAAACTATATTTAAATTTTATATATATTATATTTATATTGTCTTTATACTTCTATATTTTTCATTTATATCATAACCATAGTGTTTCCATAATAGGAAAATATGATAATTTCATTTGAGGAAGTGCGGACTACCGCCCCCTCAAAGTTATATGAATCATTGATGACATATGTGGAACATATAGAGGATGGAATAATTTAATTTGAAATTCTATTATATTGGAATTAAAATATATATATTTATCATTAACTTATCATTCCATTAAACATGAAATATAAATGAATGTAGCCTTCAAGCGTATGTACGAATTACCGTCTCCAGGAATGGTGCATTTCATTTCTTATATCCAAATATTTTGTACAATTATAAATAAATATATATTGGATATATTAGAAAAATATAATATCTAAATTATTAATATCATTCTATAGATAATATAATTTTTACCACATGAACAACTCGTAATTATAAGAAGTTCATTTTCGACTCAAGTACAAAATATCGAAAAAAGGACCATTATTAACGTAAATGATTTCATAATGTTTTAACATGTTAATGAGTGATATAATAGGAATAATAAAATTTTAAAATGTTCCTGATAATTTATATATATAATTTAGTTTATTATTCAAGATATTAAAAAGGAACGGGTCAAGTCGGACGTGAGGTAAGGGGATTCTTATCTCACTTTTAATTCCATGTGATTTCCAATGGTCAAAACTTATTTATTGAATGCGGTGTATTGTGTACTTCCAATTGATATATATTATCATGATTATATTTATATTTATGGTATTATGTGATTAATTTGGTTGTTATTAAATTTTGGTCACCCGACTCGATTGATTACAATGTGGAAAGGGGTTTTCATCTCACTATTTATTCTCGTGAGATTCGTGCTATTTTAGCCACTATTTTCTTTTGTGTGGTGTATGTACTGACCATGATTGTGTTATTTTTGAAATATAATTTATTTTATGAGTATTTACATATTCATTGTATCATATTTCTTTAATGTGGTGTATGTTTCGTAAGATACCAAATCGGTAAGGGGACTTTTTTTAACCCAACTTCCATTCCTTGGGTTAATGGTCTAATTCATAATTATGTCATGAAAAGATTATGTTTGAAATAACTATTTATTTTGATATGTTTTAATATACACTCCCCTTTGTGTGGATATACTTTTGATACACATAATCACGCCATTGATAAATTCTCATGTCATTGACTTGAACTTGATAAGGGTAATATTAACTCAATTTCCATTCATTGAGTTAAACATCCATGTCATTGGTTTTGTTTTGAAAAGAACATTTTGAATGTAAAATGATTTATTTAAACTGAATATCCAATCATATTGATGGTATTTATATTTTTCACACATTATTTTGTAATTTATTTATCCTTAATCTAAAGATACAAATTTTCTAAGGGATTTCGTCTCAATTTACATTCCATTGAGACTTCCTTGTTTTTATGAACCAATTCACTTTTATATGGTGTTAATATTGTCATTGGGAATATTATATCATGAATCCATTTATTTTTATGATATTATAATGTTTTGAAAAATGTTATTCCCCAATTATTTGTATTCAAGCGTCTCTCATTTGGGTAGGAACTCTTTAACTAAAATATCATTTTAAATGTGTTAAATATTTATTTTTCTAAATCCGTCTAATTAATTTCCATGTTTTAAAAATGGGTATAATGATTAATTAATACAGACATCAATGTTTGGAAATTAATGTTTCATTCAAATTCTTCAATGTGGTATGGACACTTTTATTCAAAAATCTATTTATTAAATGTCATAAACGGTTTTGAAAATGGTTTGATAAATAATTGATTATGTAAATATCATGAAATTATATATTGTGATTGAAATGTGTAATTTTTATCTTTCCTTTATTATTGTTTTTTGTGTAATGAAAATTTTATAGTTATTGGTCATTGTTTATGTATACTGGTGGTTCCGTGATAAACCTAGGGCGGGTGAGTCTGAGATAGCTCTCCAATGCTTTGGGTAACGTGATTGAGGTAATCATTAATGTTTCTCCTTAGATACTTGAGAAATATACTGTGATTGGTATTCCAAATGTTACTTCCTATGTAGTTGTGAATGCTACAATGTATGTTTGTTATGGATGCCACAAGTTACCTTTATGATTTATGATTTTTTTGTATTATTCATAAATCTTATTATTTAATAACTTATGTTTTGATTGAAAAGTATGGTCAAATTGATTTGTATTTATTTATGGGATAATATTTTCTTTCTTTATTTTATAACCCATTGCTGAACTTTTTATGCTCATCCCATGTTTCGAAAAGTTTTTCATAGGACTTACAGATGAATAGTGTCATTGATGGGATAAAGGGAAAGTCATCCAGTCTATGAATAAGGAATATGATATTTTTGGAGACATTTTCATGTATGAAACTGACTTCAACTAAAAACAAAGTGTGACAACATGTGTATGTTTCTAGGAATTAACCATCATAAGGCCATTGTAATTTTCATTCCATTGTTTTTATATCACGAGACAACATACTTATATAGTTGTTTGTTTAAAATATTTCATTATTCTTATTTTTTGAAGGTTCATGAGACAATTTTCAAATAATCAAAAAGAAGCTATGTATAAATCCATTTCATTACTTATTGCTAAAACAATACACAACCTATGGAACAAGAAAATAATTTAAAATAGAATTAAACACTTCGGACCAGTAATGAAATGGGTGTCAAAATTGTTTGAAAAATTCAAAAAAACAATTTATGGGATTTATAAGAGTTCAAAATTTGTGAAAGTGTAGAAAAAATCCAACCAGAATGTAATAATAAAAATTTGACATGGATTGAATATACTTCCAAAGTAAAGGGAAAATGGGTTCATTGTTTTATGAAGATTGCATTATCTTTGGAATTTACAACACATGGGTGAGTGAGAGTTTCACTAGTGTATTAATAGATTACTTTTATATTATGCTCAATGTTCTTAAATTCTTATAATAGTTTGAGAATGTGTTGTAGAAGAATCAATATCAAGAAATGAATGATGGGTTTTAGGTAATGGAAAATCTCCCACACAATCAAATTCCATATCATCCAATCATGGTACAATCCAATCATTTTTACACAAAATTCTATCCTTTTCAGTATGAAAACCAACTATGTTGTGAATGTTTACACATGTAATCTAATGTAATAGTTTCACTAATTTTTTTTAAAAAATTATAGATTCATAAAATGAATATCCAATTATAGTGTTTCCAGATTCACCTGTGATAATTGGGTACACATACATGAAATTTTAGAACAAAGTGTTTTCTTCTTATCGTAAGCTCAAAATATTATATTGGTTGGATGTACAATGATTTCCAGTGTATTATATTCATAAGATATAGATATGAAAGTACCACTATCTCCACACAATTGACATGAAAATTAATTTTCATGATGATGATTTAGTAGCAAGAATAATTAAATGATAATAATTGTTGGAATGAATGGATAAAAATCTAGTAGTGGAATACTTTGAGTTTAAACAAGGGAAAATGATTGTGTTGTAAAATCTAAATAGTTGTTCTAGGGAAATATTGGATGAAAGAAAAAATTTACCTTCAAAATGAATTCCAGAATAATCTAATATTTAATGTTGTCCACAATTTAAAACATCATTATATAAGAAAGATAAAAATAATGGCGGTGAGAGGTTCAAATGTTTTCTAGATACGGAATGAAAAAAATAAATATCATACACAATATCCTAAATCAAAATATCGTAAAACCCATAAGAAATATTTATTTTATGCCTATGTTAATAAAATATTTTAGTTTGTGATATTAAGAAAAATTATGGTTATAATGTTGTTGGAAAGAAGTGTTATGGAGATATCAAATGCTGAAAACCATGGATATTATACCAATGATATTATCGTATGTAATTATTGTAATTTATGTTGGAAAACATTAAATTTGTACACAATTTATTGGGTCTTCATATATTTTGATCATTAAATTATGAATGAATAATTTTATTAAAAAATTATAGTGTTTCAATTTTTAGTTATTAATTAGAAAATCCTACAAATATTAAGAGGAATTCAAGGAAAATTTTCATCCATTCAAAATGAAAAATTCAGCAACAAATTCCTCCTTTCATGGAGTCACCAAAATTGAATAAAAAAGTTCTTCAAAATTAGATGTTTTATTGATAAATAAAAAACTATAGAAAGAAACAAGGACAAAATTTTATATTAAATTTTAAGGAATTTTTTTGTAATCAATTAAATAAATAATCAAATTTTGAAGTAATTCAACAAAAATCATTATGGTAGTAGAAGTTTCATGATTGAAATGTCAATATAAATATTTCCAAATTTTGTTGATCTATGAATTCAACTGCAGATGTCATGAAAATATCCAATTGTTTATGAAAATGTATTTTATAAATAATGAAGTGGTTTTTCATAGTGTATTATTGATACAATATCTTCCTCTATAAATTTTCTCTAATGTTATTCTAAATTATATTTTTTTGGGTTACCATTCATTTCTTATAATTTTAAGTATGGGAAATTCCAATTTATTTCCTCTAAATTTTAAATGAAAATATTTAGTATGATCTGACCACTAGGACCTTCCCATGGCCATTTCCTATTGGAATTTATAATTGTTATCCTATCTAAATTTTCACTTCCATTTTTCAGCGTCAAGTTCCACTGGTGTAAATTTGTGTTGGAAATTTTCAAATAATAAAAATTTAAACAACTACTCAACCAATTGATTTCATGAACTAATAGTGGATACTATAAATAAAGATTAAATTTTAAAGATTATCATATAATCAAATATTATATCAATATTGGCTTTATTAATATGTTCATTTAGGTCATAGAATAAAAATTTCCTCCCCCTATCTACTGCTCACCCAAAAGGTCTGAATCAATGTGGGAATTATCACTTAGAGGTTAAAGATGGATTTTCGCTATAAATTCCCAATGGTATTTTGTAGTGGGAATTTATATGTACTTAATGCTTAAAATTAATTCCATGAACTGAAATTGGATACGATAAAAGATAATTTAAATCTAATAACTATTATACAATAACTAATTGCAATTATATCATCACTACAAATATCTTCATCTATATCAATAATTAACAATTTCCACCCCAGTCTACCACCCATCTAAATGGTCATAATCCAAGTATAAATATCCACTCATATATTACAGTGACATTTTCCACTCTAAACATCCAATAGGAATTCCGAATAGGAATTTTAATGCACTAGTTTACTCTAATTGATGATGAGAATTAGAATTAGTGACTAAAAAGTAAAATTATAGTATAACTTATATCATTCCATCATAGATTAAATCAATATTATCATTATTAATAGGTTCATTTAGATCACTAAATAACCACTCCCCCTATGTACTACATAGAAAAATTGTCTGAAAGAAAGTGTAAATTTCCACTCTTAGTTTACAGTGGATATTTCAAATAAAAATTTCCAGGTGGGAATTTATATGCACCGAAATGTTACAATAGATTCTATGAACTGATGGTGGTGACATTAAACAAAATTATTGTCTAATAATTATAATAAATTAATATTGTATATCAATATGTTCATTTGGATATCAAAATAACAATTTCCACACCTAATCTCCCAGCAACATAGATCATCACAACAAATCATATTATTTACTTTTGTTAAATGAAATCAAAATTTCTATTTTGGTGAATGCACATTTTAAATATATTTGAAGATTATTTCACCTACTACATACCATTTTCACTTAGAATTTATCTCTGGATTTGACCTTCTATGATTATTTAGAAAATAATGAACCATATTCAATCATCATCCACTTGTTACATTTTACTTCAAATTATAAGGAAGGGATACACTTATTTCAAAACATTAAATTACATAAAAATTATAACACTATAGAAGTTGGGTCTCCCTACTTCGGTGTATTTTTAGTTTTCATATTTCATTTATATTTCTTCATGTTTATTATAATGTTAAGGATAAAAATGATCTTCCTAATATAAAGTCTGTCAAAAATATCACCGATCATCCCATATTTAAACAAGGAATTTCTACAAGGATTTTTATTGGGAATTTATATAGGGTATTTCCAGTAGGATTTCGACTAAGAATTTTCACCAGGAAATTTCAACGAAAAATTTAAACTAATTTTGTAAATTTATCTATAGTTATAAATTAAAATCAACTTACACTAGTAATTGACACTATTATTTTCCACTAGAAATTTACAATAATAATTTAGAATAGTAATTTCTACTATGACATTCCACTAGAACCCACCTCTAGAACCTTGTACTGAGAATTTATATTGGTAATTTGTAGTGGGAATTTCTACTAAGAATTTCTCATGGAATTTCTACTCGTATTTTCCTATAGGATTTCCACTAGTAATATATATTGGTAATTTACACATCGAATTTATATTAGGATTCTCATTGGTAGTTTCAAGTGTGAATTCCCACTAATAATTCATATTGGAAATTTTCAACTGGTTCAATTAAAAATTTACTTGTAGATTAAAATTTTAATTAAATTTGATTGGTAATTTTATTTATGGATTATATTGGGAATTTAAATTGGGAATGTGCAATTGAAATTTCTACTGAGAATTTCCAATGGGAGTTCTCACTGGGAATTTTCATTGGGCTTGCTCGATGGGGATTTTAAATTGATTAAAAATTATTTTTTAGTAGTTGGAAATTATATTTGAAATCAACTAGAAATTTCCACAACAAATTTCTAATTAAACATTGCAGTCAAATTTTCACAGGGAATTGACAATATGGAATTTCTAGTGAGACATTCCACTATAGAATACTCAATATGGATTGTCAGTGGAAATTTCAACTAGGAAATAACTTTTTAAAGTTTCTATGTTGAAATTTCAAATTATAATGTATTGAGAACTTCAACATGAAATTAAAAAATGAAAACCAATCATTTCAAAATTAAAAATATATTTTATACATTAATTTTGAAAATTTTCTCTGGAAATTTCAAGTTGTAAGATATTTTAAATTTAATTGTGGATTTATAGTGGAAATATTAAGTTCAACATAATAGTGCATAAACATTCAAAGTAGGAATTTCGAGTTGGAGTTTCCCCTGAGAATGACTTGTGGAAAATTACAACGAGAAATTCCCAGTCATAATACCCACTTGAAATTTCCACATTCAAATATAAATGAATAGATATTCCCAGTATAAACATATATATGAAATTTCAATTGCCAATATATAGTGAAAAATAATAGAGAAAATTTAAAATTTATTCAACTTTGAATTAGAACTTGAAAATTTTATATAACATTTAAATATTAAATAAATTGATAATAAAAAATCAGATCAATTTTAGGAAATCTAAATTCCCTATAGATGTTTTCAATAGAAATATCATGTGTAAATACTAATAGGAAACTATAAGTTAAAATTCCCTTGTCAACTTTCATGTGAAATCTACAAATATATATTGTATGAAATGTTTACATTGAAATAAAATGAATGTTAAAATTCCCAATGAAAAGTGACTATTGAACTGTCAACCAACAATTTCATATTATATAATATTCAAAAATAATATTAATCCCTTAAATATTAATCAATTCAAAAAAAACTATAGAGTACCAATATAAAAAACGTGTTCTTTAAATCAATCCAAAAAGATACAAGTTAAACACAGATGAACAATTACCCCTCTAAATAGAAATTACCAGTATGAATTTATAATAAAAATGGAAGCATAAATTTAAACTACTAAGGAATTTTATGAAATTGGAAATTTCAAATTGAAATTCATATTTTAAATAAATTGTAATTTCTAGTGAAATTTCTTATTCTTGAAACTGATTGAAAACAAAGGGAACAACAATATGAAATTAATAGTTTACCATCCTAGTATAAAAAATCCAATTCATCACATTCATATTTCCCCATTTTTGGAGATTCATGACAAAAATATTTTTTAATGAGACCAATATACACAATTACTAACATCCAAAAAACAATACCTCAATATATAAACTATGATAATATTAATATCTCTATATTTGTAGCTCAAAATTGTTATTAAAAACACACCCAACATGAGTCTATCTTAGTAACTCAAATAATTTATAATGTAAATGACTATAAAAAATTTCATAAACCACATGTCATATTCCATATTTTTTTGGTAAAATACATAGATCGAAACACTCGTACAACAATCACTGAGGGTTATTCCAAATGGTTTGCCGAGGGATCTGCTATCGGGTTTTATAAGATGTTCACTAAGGTGTTCAAAAATGTGTTCATTGAGAGATTCAGAAAGTGTTTCGTCTATCCATTCTCTGAGGGGTTCATCAAGGGAATCGCTGAAGGTTTTACAAAAATGGTTCATCAAGGGATTAGACTACCAATTTTTTTTTGAAAATTTACCAAAATTCATTTTTAGGCCTTACGATTGATTGAAAGTCAAAAAAAGTCATTAGATATGTCGCACCCAACCAAAATAAAAAACAATTATTATGTTAAAATTGGTACCAAGGTTTATATTTTAAAACTAGTGCCACACATGAGGCCCCCAAAATAGAAAATTTTCATAGGAAATATGATCTTGATCATTTTCTATGGACGTGACATCCACATGATCCATGAATATCGCATTCTTCAAACAATCCTATCTATTTTTCCATGATTTACACTATATAATGGAAAAATTTATGTTTAACCATTAACGAAATATTATAGTACACATATGGGATGATTACACATGTCCTATTATATTATCATCTATCAGATAATTTGTTTAGGTCAATCCAAATATTTAATTTTGTATATGGATTTTCCATTGTATGTGGAAAATCTCTAGTGATTGTAGTGACATGAAAAAATATAATGAAAATGATAAATCTATTTAGGTTTGGTAACAAATTTTTCTAGTGGAATGACTTTGATAGTGATAAAAAAATCCATTTAACAAGGTGTTGGTTTATCCCCAAGACTCCTACAATGAAAATATGTGTTTCTTCTTATATAAGAACTTCTCATACACTAGCAGGGTTTAATCTCACTTCTTAGCACACATTTTTGTACAAAATAGGCACTAATGGATGAAGAAGGAGGAAAAACTTTTCTATTTTTATTGAAAAATATATTCTACATATTAATGGAAAATCCAAATCAGATTTCTGAAAAACGAAATATTATTTTGTTACCATTACATTTTTAATACATCTCTATTAATAGAAGTTGTTCATAAATGTTGCAAGTTTATAATTTCTTAATTAAAAAATATACAATATCCTTATTTTTAATTCTCATCACCCCATGGAAAAGAGGGAAAATAAACTATTTAAAATTTTTAATCATGAAAATTACATTGTTAATTTCAATTGAGGTTCTACAGTAACTTTTATAACCCTAAAGAAAGTTTTATATTATACCATAATTGTTTTTGGATTGAGGGGGGGGGATTGTTCGATTGTTCCCTATTTCAATTTCAGTCCAACACTAATTCCTTTATTCCACTGATGTTCCCACAAGTGAGTAAAAAGTAGTTTCCACTAAAACATCCACTATAGGTTACACTAGAGCCTCAACTAGTGGATATACAAGAAATTCCACTTCAGGTTCGACTAGAACATCCACTTGAATCTATTATACATAATCATATGGAAAATCTACCTATGGAAAATTTCATGTTGTTATTTCCCAACATAACATTCTGTGGTTCTTCCACTTGATGTTCACGTGGGAAATAACATGTAATATTATAACATTCAAACGTATAATTTAATTTGTTGAATCCCAGAAAAACATTTGTAGTAAAAAAATTACATTATTTAGATGAAAATTTTATGTTGTTATTTTTCACTAGAACATCCATTAGAGGTTCAATTATAACTTACCATTAATTTACAATGGATTTTCCACTGGAAATTGCACTATAACATAATCTTCCTAATTATTATGAAAAGAGGCCTTACGTAAAAATTCAAATTGTTCCATCCCACTAGATTTTCTAGTGGAGATTCCATAGAATGTTTTAGTGTATCTTCCATAGGATGTACCAATAGATCATGCAGAGAATGTTTTAGTGGAACTTAAATTCATATTATACATTTCAAACCTATAATATTTTTTTGGAGGAGAAAAATATTTTTTGTAAAACTTTTACAAGACTGAGATGTAAATTTTATGTCATTATTTCATACTGTAGCTCCCATAGGATGTTCTATGGGAACTTCCCATGATGTTTCATAGGAGGTTCCACTGTAACACCCAGTTGAGGTTCCCCTGGTATTTCCTTTGGAACCTATAGTCATACTATAACATTCAAATCTATAATATATTTTTTTGGTATCACAAAAATAAATATTTATTCAATATATTGGTTATGTTTTTACAGGAGTTGGTAGGGAGTTTCATTATTTTCATTCCCACCTGAAAATCTATAAATATTTAGCTTGGGGTGTTGTTTGTTCCTAGAGGAACTAGTGAAGAAAATGTTTTTACGTCGGTTATTTTTCACTATTAACGCCTGTTTTTAGCCGATGTTAATACGGACGACATTATAAATATTGTTTTTCTCGTCAGTTATTTACAAAACAACGTAAAAAACATAACATCGTGGTGTTTATAATGTCGGTTGTTAATTAAACGACGTGAAAAACCCAAGGGGGAGGGTTTATCACAACGGTTATTATATAACCGACGTGATAAAACCGTGTGGCGGTGTTTATCACATCAGTTTTATAATAACGGATGTGATAAACCATTCCCCCGGCCATTATCACATCGGTTATTACATAACCGACGTGATAAATCGGGGGGGGGGGGAGTTTATGACTTCGGTTATGAAATAGCCAAAATGATAAACCAGTCCGGGGGCCTTTTATCATGTTAGTTATGTGATAACCAACATGATAAAAGGCCTGGGAAATGCTTTATCATGTCGGTTATCTTATAACTGACGTTATGAACCAGTCCGGGGGCATTTTATCTTGTCGGTTATTTGAATAACCGACATGCTAAACCCTTCCCCATTTTTTTCACATCGGTTATAAAACAACCAATGTGAAAGACCAAAGTTTTTTTTAAAAAAATGGAATGCAGTCCTCTGCTCTACCCATAAACAACGAGAATCCAAATAAAGAATTTGTACCACAAAAACAGAAGTAGTCCAAAACAAGAACCAAAGAATAATTAAGCATTTACCCCACTGGACATCCCCCACCACACCCATGGACTACCCCCCGCCCCCTGGACAGCCCCGAACACCCCGGGACAACCCCCCACCCTCATGTATACCCCCCCACACCCTGGACAGCACACCCACACCCCTAGACAGCTCCCACACCCCTGGACACCCCCACCCTCCTGGACACCCCCACCCCACCAGATAGCCCTCCCACACCCCTGGACACCCCCACACCCCTGGACAGCCCCCACACCCCTGGAAATCCCCCACACCCCTGGACGACCCCCCACCCTCCAGGAAACCCCCCACACCCCTGGACACCCCCACCCTCCTGGACATCCCCCCCAGATAGCCCTCCCACACCCCTGGATATCCCTCCACCCCACTGAACTCCACTTGTAAGTGTTTGATGTCTTGAGATATATCGGGTTGAGGGTCATCAAATAGATACAAATGAAAAGTTTTATAGTTAACCTGTATAATGAATAAATCAAATTGAAATATTTTGGAAAAGTATAAATGGAAATATTACCATGTAAAAGTTCACAACTATCCGAGTTGTTATTATTTCATACATAAATCTTAACATGTAATATCCACATTCGATGAAGCCTTGTTTTTCATGACAATTCTGTTTTAATGAGTATAAAATCAATATATTATTTTTATGTAATAAATCAAAATGTACAAATTATATATGGATATTTACCTTCGCATTTACATATTTTATCTTTTCACTCCTTTTATTTGTGTTTTTTCGAATGTAGACCCATGCCCTGTTAGAAAATAATACGAATGGGGTAAATTTAAAATTAATTATAATATATACAACTATTGAGAAATTGAAACATAATTTTTCCAATATATTCATAAAACTTTCGCGCACTTCATTATGGACAGAGCATATCCAATGAAGTGTTTTCTCCCTTGGGAAAAAAGCCCTAACATCCAATGATCACTGATAAAATGAAATATAAGGTTGGTGGTTTTTTATTTTAAAAGATAATGAACTCTTTGAGAGAGATGTGTTTCATACCTCTCACAGAAAGACATCATCCAACATTGTGTGACTATATTCTATTCAAGTCTTTCAGAAATATAAAGCATTCTTTTTTCCTCATCCAATGCACATGCTTCAGGGGAAATAAATTGTTGGTCCATGGATCCATATACATCTGTCATCTTATTCCTCTCACAAATTTTATAATGATACCTAATAAAAAACATACATAAGTATACGTTTTTAATAAATATAACGCTGGGAAAAGGTGTTCATACTTACATGGAAAAAATTTTCACCACATTGATGCCCAAATTATCTCCAGTAACAAGCTCCCTGATATCAATTTTCATAATCCCCACAGTTATTTCATGTCCACAAACATGAGCTTCCATTGGAAACTCATAATGACCCGCCAAAAAATTTGAATATCTTGACAATGTGTCAAGACTACTAGAATCTGTATCTGATGTCATATAAATTTGTCATTGTTGTTGTCTATACATTATTTCATTACCTTTGAACTATTCTTGTAAAAATAAATAGAAAAATGTGTTACTTTTCAAATGATAAAACAACATTAATAAAAAAATAAAATCTAAGATATAATATTCATACCTCTATGGTATTGAGTATAAGAAGCCTGGAAGGCCAAATTAAAAAATGGTCGATACTATATCCAACTGTCTTCACCTCATATATAGCTAATGGTATTGGAGATGATCTACCTATAATATCCTTTACAGTGACGCTCTGATTCTCTACCTATAATTGTTGATGATGAACTGTATCTCTTATACAATATACCAACCCATATGCAACTTTATTATGTTTATGATCATAAAAATACAACTCGAAATAAGTAAGAAGCTGCGACGGAGGAGTAGGATAAAAAATGGGGTCCACCGGGTGAGGTGGGTGAGTGGGAGCTACTGGAAGAGGTGGAGGATAAATAATGGGGTCTGCAAGGGGAGGTGGAGGAGTGGAAGCTGTAGTTTGAAATTTCCTTTTCATGTCTGCAAACATATACTGTACTGACACTCTAATATTTTCCTCCATCGTTGCATTAATATTACAAACTTCAGCCTCCAAGGATTCTATTTTTTTATAAACACCCTAAATGTTAGAATTTCAAGAACGTTGCAACACTTTTCTTACCAATACACCTACCAGATATCCTCTTACACGACCAGGATTTTTGGGATTTCCCAATGATACAGATAAAATATCTTGCCTCCCAGTAGCTATAAATTCCCCCTATGATCTCTGCTCCTCAAGAGTGTCCTGTATTAATTAATTGAACATTTCTGTAATCATTGAAATTATATGAAGAGAATAGTTAACTTAAATAAATAAAATATATAGCATACAATCCTCTCAGCTACGATTCTCGATTCTTCTGGAAGATATTGCCCTTTTTTGCCCATCTGAGATCTATTCAATTTTTCATGTCTAGATGGAGGGGATGGAGGGGCCACCTCTATAGAGCTTGATGTATCAGGTCTTAGTTTTTGAAAATTTTCCACCATCATTTGTTCTAAAAAAATGCATACCCTCCCCGAGATAAACTATGAGGGAATACTTTTTTAGATTGGATCTCCGGATGAGCATTCCTTTTTAGTTGTAAATTAAGAACAATAAATCATTAACAAAACATTAATAAGATCATTTATATAAGAATGCTTATAAAATTTTACGCTACCCTTACCAAAAATGACTCTTTTCTTTTACTTTCAACAAATTTTCTCCATGTGTCTTCATCTATAAAAGGATATATATGAAATGGATTGTCATGACCCCTATGACCATAAAGGAAATAATATGAGAGGGTTGATTTGAAATCCCTCCATCTCCTGGAAGCCATCGATAAGCATTTCTTCCTGACTCCTCCAGTGTCAGGAATATCAAATGTCATCTGATGAAGAAGAGGTTAAAAATATTATATAAACTAGAAAAATTTAAAAAATAGTCAAACAATAGTAAAAGATCTTCCCAAAATCATCTCCCACAATTGAGAGATTATCACTTTATCCACACTACTCCATTCATCATACAAAATGCTTATTTTTCTCTTATCCTGAGTTTATATATAACTCTTTATATCTTTTGCATTCGGACCTCTAGTAATGTCATCATCATCAAACTCAACGAGTATCCTCTAATCCTACGTACGAGAAAGTGCTAATTTTGGTAAATGTGTACACCCACGTTTACCAAATCTTGAACCCTTTTTCGTAATAATAGTACATGGGGAAGATTGGGGATCATCAAGTGGAGCATGTGAATGTTCCTCCCTAGAGGTATGGCCAATATGATCATCTCAAGAATCATGTGGTTGATCAACTAAATGATCTGTCATTATCCTTCAAATAAAAAAACAAACATTAGTTCACAAATATACAAATTCAAATATTTTAATACTACTATAATCAGAAAATAGAAAATGTACTAAGTTACGTAATAGTATACATTGTTAATATGACAAGCATGTTAAGAAATGGTAAAGATGGTAAAGATGGTAAAGTTGTTAAACATGGTAAACATGGAAAACCTGGTAAACCTTATAAACATGGTAAATTAGTTGTCACTAAACAAGAATAATAGATATATAATTCATGTAAAGGTAAAAATGATAAAGTAAACTAAACAAACTTGAAACAAAAAAAAACTTATACTTATTTTGTTTTAATACATGTTTTAATAAAGAAAAAATTTACAATATATAACATTTAATGAAAAAAATAAATGTAAACAAGAAATAAACATATGTTACCTATAATTTTAGGAATGTAAAATTTGATTGTTTTCCCAAATTCCTTCGTCGTGATCGTTCTTTATGGCACAAAACATGTCTTCAACATGCTCATCCTTATGTTCTATTAATCTTTCCATTGAAGTAGGGATCTCACATAAATCAGCATATTCATCAAGTTCATCCTCATGAACATATTGTTTTTTCCCTAGTAAAACAACATCCCACTGCATATCTGATTGATCTACTACATAGAAAATTTGTTTTTCATGTGTTGCCATTATAAAAGAATCAGCTGTGTCTTCCAATCTATTCAGATTAAGAGGTGTCATTACAAATTCATCTTATCTAACACTACTGTTAACAATAAACCATTTACAGTTAAAAAAAAGAACTTTATTTTTAAAGTAATCAACCTCACATATGTATTCAATCACTCCATAATATGCACATGATGCTGAAATTGGGTTTTTGTCCTTAGCACTTGAAAAATGCATTGCTTCTGCAAACACTAATACACCACTATTCTGAACTGCACTTCTATTGTCCTGATATTTCGTATGAAATGTATAGCCATTAATGTCATAACCGGACTAGGTTATCACATTTAAACATGTACCACGCAATATCCATTTTAATGTCTCTGATAGATCTAATGTACCAAGCATGGTCTTTTTAAAGCATGACAAAAATGTTTTGTTGTGCTCATTCAAAACCTACATTTCTTTCTTCTTTGGATGCATTTGTTTCAACTCATTAATATGCAATGTGTTATACGGTTGAGTATCAGCTATGTTATTCAGGATGTATGATTCTAACTTCTTCATCAGTTCATATGACAATGATTTTTCTTTCAAGACACGAATCCCCTTTCCCTCATTATTAACTCGTTCATGGTGAGATGGAGGCAAACCGATGTGCTGTGCCGCAGCCAAGTAGCTCGTACAAAACTCTGCAACCTCCTTAGAAATATACATTTCAATAATGTAGGCTTTAGGTCGATATAGATTCTTAACATACCCCTTCAATATTTTCATATACCTTTTCAAAAGGATACATCCAACAAAGATATGCATGTCCACAAATATTTATTTATCGAAACCAATGAATCATTAAATGCACCATTACATCAAAAAAAAGTTGGTGGAAAATACATTTCCAATTGACAAAGTATAAAAATCGAATCCTTTTCCAAAATGTTCAATGCATTCACATCAATCACCTTATTAAAAATTTAATTGAAAAAATAACACAACTTCATTATAGTATTTCTAACACAGATGGGAAATATTCCACGCAATTAAACTGGTGGAATTTTTTGCATCATGACATGAAAATCAGGTGATTTCATACCTATTAACTTCAAGTACTTCAAGGAGACAAAATTTTTTACATTTGAAGAATAACCCAGAGGCACTTTGATATCATGAAGACACTGACAAAAGAAAATTTTATCCCTCTTCGATAATGTATGATAAGCTAGGGGAATAAATGTTTGTCTTCCATTAGGAGTGGGAGCTAACTCCAAACCTATTCCCATTGAAAGTAAGTCGAATCTTTCATTCAACCCATATTTTTCCTTTCCATTAATATGTAACAATGTTCAAATCAAACAATCACATATATTCTTCTCCACACACTTGAAATCAATATTATGTTTAACTTCATGTTATCTCTAATATGGTAGCTCAAAAAAATATTGACCATTTCTAACAAATATGTCTATCATTACTAGATTTCTGTGTCTTTCCCAATGTCACATCAATATTTTTCACCCTCTCAAAATACAGATTAAGGGATAAATGATTTGGAGTAATATCATATTCTTGTGAGCCATTGAATGCCTTTTTTAGTCTTCTATATGGGTGATCCATAGAGAAAAAATTTTGATGACCCATGTACACAATTTTCCTACCATGATGCAATTGACAATGAGATGTCTATTGTTCGCAAATTGGACATGCTTTATTCCATTTAACACTGTATCCAGACGAATTTCCATATGCTGGGAAGTCATTTATAGTGAACAAAAGCACTGCATGCAATTGAAAACATTCTATTTTATAAGAATCATACACCCTAATACCATCAGCCCATAAAAGTTTCAAATCATCAATCCATGGTGACAAGTAAACATAAATATCATTGAGGGTTGCTTCGGACCAGATATCATTATACTCAACATGACATATTTGTGCTTCATTAAAGCTCCAGGAGAGAGGTTTTAAATTACCAATAAAACATGCCATGATCTATGTGTGATAATGAGGGTTAGGTATGGATTCATTCCATCTGTGCACAACTCTAGTCTATTATTTATAATTTCATTTCCAAATGTAGAATACTTCTCATCAATTTTCTTCCATTATGGACAATCAGCTGGATGATGTATTTTTCCATCACATAACTGCTCATCTGCATGCCATATTAACCTTTTGGAATCATGTAAATTAGAAAATAAACGTTTGAAACGATAAATTATAGGAAGATACCAAAATACCTTTGAAGGGATCTTTGTAATCTCTACATTAGCCTGTGCTTTTTCTATCACCTTATACCATGATGTCCAACATTTAGGACAATCTGACAGAAATTTATATTCCTTCCTATATATAATATAGTCATTTAGACAAGAATGCAATTTTTTTGTATCCTAACCCCATCAGGCATAATATTTTCACGGCCTTATAATGTGAATCAGGAGGATCAATATCTTTTGGAAGAATGTATTTCATCAATTGTAGCAGCTCTGTAAAACTTCTGTCACTCCATCCATGATTCCCATTTAGGTTAATAAATCTTAAAACCACCGTGAAAATAGTAAAATCTGTACAACTAGGATATAATGGTTTTTCAGCATCACCATATAGATGCACAATTGTTGGTTCTATCTCAATTTGTTCTGTAGCAATATCGTGAATCATTTATTCAATTCCATCGGAGATACCATCTTGTGAATTATCATCATCAGTGACATTTCGTCCAGTTTCATCATGCCAAATCCAGGGGCTGTAACTCAAATTAATACCATGCCAAATCAGATGATCTTTTGTCTCTCGACTTTTCAACTTCTTCATATTCAAATATTTCAGGCATGGATAGAAAAAAATTTCAGTACTTTAAACATTTCGTTTAGAAAATTCCAAAAAGGCATCAATACCTTCCATATATTCAATGCTCATTCTATGTGCTGTAATCCAATTTCGACTCCTTTTTACCTGTAACAAATATCAAAATTATACATCTTTTTAAGATAAGACAAATATATGTTTATATGAAAAAACATTCATAATTTGAATGTAAAAATATTTTGAAATATAAAACAAATCTATGCATATTTAAAAAAATATGCTTGAATATGATTTTAAAAAGAAAATATAGTTAGATATAACAGTTTTAAATTCCATCGAATCAAAGAAAACCATGGGGCCTCAAATGGACACCCTGGACACCCCCAACCTTCTGGATAGCCCCCCGAACCCTATGAACACCACCTCACCCCATTGGACACCCCTAGACACCTCCACCCCCTTGGACAGCCCCACCCCTCTAGACAGCCCCCACCCCATGGACAGCCCCCACCCTCTAGACAGCACCCCACCCCTCTAGGAAGCACCCCCATGCCTCCTGGGCGCCACCCCCACCACTACCCCCTTGGACACCCCCTGGACAACCCCAACCCTCTGGACATACCCCAACCCTCGGGACTGCTCCCCACCCCCTAGAAAGCCCCCACCCCTCTATACATCACCCACACCCCTTATAGTCACCACCCCCACCCCTAACCCCTTGGACACCCCCCTGGACAAACCCCAACCCTCTGGACAGCCCCCAACCGTCTGGACAACCCCCACCCCCTGGACAACCCCCACCCCTCTAGACATCACCCCACCCCTCCTGGACACCATCCCCACCACCTACCCCTTGGACACCCCCATAGACAACCCCCAACAATCTGGATAGCCCCCACCCCATGGATAGCCCCACCCCTCTAGACAGCACCCACACCCCTCCTGTACACCACCCCCCATCCCCAACCCCCTTGGACACCCACTAAACACCCCAACCCTCCAGACAGCCCCCACCCCCACCCTCCCAGACAACCCCCAAACCCTCTGGATAGGCCCCCACCCCCATGGACAGCCCCCACCCCCTTCGACACCCCCTAGACCCCCCACCCCCTCCCCCTCCCCCCCCCACACACACACCCCTAGACTGCCCCCCCCCCCCACCTCCATGGACACCCTGGACACCCCCAACCCTCTAGACAGCCCCAAGAACCCTCTAAACACCACCCCCACCCCCTTGAACACCCCCTGGAGACCACCAACCCCTTGGACAGTCCCCCACACCTCTGGACAGCCCCCACCCTCTGGATAGCCCCCACCCCTCTAGACAGCACGCCCACCCCTCCTGGACACCACCCCCACCCTTACCCCCTTGGATACCCCCGAGACACCCCAACCCTCTGGACAGCACCCCACCCCCCGTACAACCCCCAAAACCCTCTGGACTGGACCCTATCCCTTGGACAACCCCCCCCCCCCCCCACCTTCTTGGACAGCCCCCCACGCCCTTCGACACCCCCACCCCTTTGGACCCCCCCACCCACCCACACACCCCTGGACTGCCCCCCACACCTCCACAGACATCCTGGACAGCCCCCAACCCTCTGGACAACCCCCAACCCCCTGGAAAGCCACCAATCCTCTTAACAACCCCCCAGAACCATGGGATTTTAACCTCAAGATACTAGTTTTGGAATATCTGGTGATTTTAACCTCAATATACTAGTTTTGGTATCATGTCGTTATTCGAAAATAGAACCATGAACTGTATCTCCTACAATTCTAAAATTCTCTATTGTGCAATGAATCGGGTTTTAAGAGCATCTGAAGACTTATAATAGTCCACAAAAATAAGCGATGTAAATAGAATATGGAACTACAAATAGTGATACCCAAAATAGAAACAACCAAGGATCCAAAACAAACATTCCACCATGAAAAACCATATATACTTATAAAATAAATCACACCGGTACATAGAATGGGTGTATAACAATGATTTACTTATAAATTGTAGTAATATAGGTGAATGAGATCATTAGTTGTCAATGACAAAAAAAATTACCATCAATGTCAGGCATCCATGAAACAAAAACAAACGAAATAGAAGTAGGTGAGGTTTACATGAATATTGCGAGTTGATATAATAGATCTAGTTATAATAAATAAGATGATGATGCAAAAACTAGCTAAGATGGTTTGAAATCGATGAAACTTACCTAGTTTAAAAAAAATCGCAAAACGTAAATATAGTCTATCCCGAAAAAAAAACGAACGAAATAAAGTCGTGGGTGGGTTACTTGAGTTTGCGAGTGGAGATGATAGATCCAAGGAAAGTAAAGATGATAAAAGATGATGCTAAAACATGTTTAATGAAACGATATTGAAGAGACTATTAGGGTTTTCCGTGCAAGAGTGACGAGCCGTAGGGCTGTCGATCGAAAAATCCTAAATGACAAGATACGCGGCGTGTTAATTTTTTAAATGTTTTATATATTCAGTTTTTTAATAACCGACATTATAAAATATTTTTATTACATTTATAACATCAATTAATATAATAACTGATGTTATAAATGTATCAGATAATGCAGTTTTTAGGTCGGTTATAAAATAAAAGACGTAAAAAACAAATTAGAAACCACCGTTTTTACGTCGGTTATTATATAACCAACTTAAAAACATTCGGGTGTTTTGGGTTTTTAGGTGAGTTATAATATAACTGACGTGTAAAATTCATCATGTTGGAATTTTACATCGGTTATTTGATAACCGACGTCACAAAGGCCTCAGATGCCGCTTTTTTATATAGGTTATTTTATAACCGACCTAAAAAATTCGTAGATACCTCTTTTTTTACATTGGTTATCAAATAACTGAAGTAAAAAATTTACTATCCATATTTTTTATGTCGGATATAAAATTACCGACATAAAAACCCACATTTCACAGATTTTCATGTCAGTTATATATAACCAATGTAAAAAATAGTCACGTTAAAAACGTTTACTGCACTTGTGAGGACATCGAGTGGTTTTTCCACTAATAGTACTCGTCTTAATATACCTTTGAAACCATTACTGAAATTTTGGGAATCCACAACAAACATGTTTTCTAAATTATTGTGAAATTTGTATAGGATTCGAAAACAAAATTTTTATAATCTTTCTAGTCATATTTTATGGTCAATGATTTATATGGAATGGTCTTACGTTCAATTTTTAGGAGTGTATTTTTGGTCCAATCTGACATAATTTAGAATATTTATAAATTAAATAAAACCAAAATTGGTAGAAGATCATAAAAATTATTTCAGAAAAATTTCATTTGGGAATATGTATTAGGATTTTCTTTCCAATACTATATCATCATCTTTTTGTATAAAATATGAAGATTTTTCTTTTATATACTAGATTATTGGGATACCTCAACAAATGCTTTCCGAATTGGTGGAGTGGGAGGAAATATATTTGAAATTTTTGTCAAAATAATTTTTGGGATAACTGTTGGTGAAATAGAAATAGAATACTCATACTCTTTCAAGATAGCTAAGGTATTGTTTTATAAATGGAAATTTCAAAAAAGAGTTAGATTATTGACACAAAAAGGAAATAGAAATATCTCTTTTCAAAGATGTAATAGGAAATTAATAAGTGGGTCTTGTTGACACTAAAATAATTATATGTTTATAAACACATGTTATTTTGATTTCCCTTACTATAGGTTCGTACTTTAACTATCATACAAAAACGATATTTTGAGAGACATGTGAACACTAAAGTGGTCTCGTGTAATGAACCTATATTTTTTCAGTCTATTAAATGTGTTCACAAAAAGTTTTCAATGATTAATTAGGTTATTCTCACATTAATTGTATGGATTAATATTTATTTATAATTATATATATAATCATTTCTACATAGAATTGTTATTTTTTGTAGTATTGGTACTACGAAAAAAGTGTATTAGTGATGGGAAATGAACATTCTAGAAATCCACCATTCAAAAAATTGAACCTGCTATATTTTGAATCTTTTATAAAAAACTAAATATTAAAAATCATGGAGGTATTGGAGTTTTTATATAAATTATATACTAAAATTAATGATTTTATAAACCCATGAGCATGCAAAAAAATAATATTACAGATATAGTAGCATAAAGAATTTCTAGGGAGACAACGACCAGTAAGGAATATGGTGTTGAATAGAAGGAAAATGTTGATGAAAGAAATGACAAAACAGAAGGAATTGAAGAATAAAATTCATTATTTGAAATAAAACCAGATAAAATTGAAGGAACTATTAGGAGACAAGCATAAAAAATAAAAAAACTGAAGCTTTTGATAACTAACAACCACATCAAAGAGGAAAGAAGAAGATAACCATTACTTTCTATAGAGGAATTAACCCCTTATATAATTTAGGAAAACCAAATAGTAGGTACCAATGAAAAATATATTTTGGAGGTGGTAGAATATGTGTAAGAACCTAATGATAAAACCACACCTCTTCCATACATCATCCAAGAAGAAAAGATGGAAATAGAAACTCATTGAACCTGATAATTTATTAAAAAAGTAAAATAATGAGAAAGAAAGGAAATTGAATTTTCCATAGGTTTATGAAACCTGAAATATAAAAAGAAGAGTTGTGGTAGATCAATCAAAATTAGTAGAAGATCTAGTTGAGATATAAAAAACAATCAATGTAGCCAATTTTTCAATGAAACCAGAAAAATAGATGCGATGTTATAGGAATAGATTTTAAAACAAAATTGTTCTTGTATAGTTAGAGACTCCAAAAAAATACCACAAGCACCTTGAGGATATTCTGTAGTTGGACCATACAGAATATGTTTTTAGGCGAAAAGGGAATTACCAAAATTAATTTAATGTTTTCTACGAACTTCCCTTGAACAATAAACGTTTTATTATAAATTACTGATTTTATAATGTAGAGAACGTGTCTAGGAATATAAGAAAAATTTATATTCAGTATCAATGGATGATATCTTCTCTCTTTTCAACAAATAAATTTCATGTAGAGGGATGAGTAATTAGTTCGTTAAAATATATATTAAACTAATGTTAAATTAGTGTGAAATTCACCAATCGCATTAAATAATATCCGGTTAAATATTTCTATTGTTAGATAATACAATAAAGGTATGAAATGGGGAAGAAAAATGGAATATTCAAAGATAAAATGATGATTGCTACAAGTTATACCATGATGGGTTTATTATTATATATATTCATAAGTTTTAAATATATTAAATAATAGTTCATCTAAATTAAATCATATTTAGATGGAATAATATACGTGAAAGACCAAAATAGTATAGAGATTATTGTAGAGAAACTAGTTATTTATTTACTACAGTTAAATGGAAAAAATTTAATCTCTATCATCATAGAAAATGTGTACAATAAATTTCCCATTATTAGATGCAGACAAAAAATTTCAGAAATTGTAACTCCATGTAGCCCCAAATGGGTTTTAATGGAAATGATAGTTATCATAAGGATTATTTATAAATGGTAATTGTTATCTTATTCAAAATGAAATCCATTTTAAAATAAACCAACTGAATTAATAAATTATTTACAACAAGAATAAATAATTAATGTGAAAAAACATCAATTAATGGATCCTGAATTACTTGGACATGACTCCCCCCACGTACCCATTCCTTGTAGAAGATACTCCTCAATAGGGGTACATAACATCAAACTGTGGAGTAATCATTTCATACCTTATGGAAATTTTTGAAACTAATTAATAATATAAGAAGAAGCTATAATAAAAAGATATTGATGAACTACAATTTTATATGGATCATTTCTTCCTTACTAACCTTGTTGACAATTATAAAGAAACAACATTTTAAAATTGGTATTTTTTCTTTGAATCAATGCTGCATACAATGATATAAAAATTCAAAAAGTTTGGTTTTGTGGTATTGAAATCATGGTAAAATTGAAAAGAAAATTATGTTATTATACATTTATATAGACTAGTTTTATGGATGTGATAGGAAATGAGAATCAAATGTTTTCATATTCTTAAACATATATACAACACATTCTTATGGCTGTGATAGGAAGCTGGAATTGAATGAACTTGGGTTCTTAAAAATTTGTACAACCTAATTTTATTGCTATTATAATAAAGTAAAATTGATTTTTTTAGGTTGTTAATCATTAGTAAAACCCAGTTTTATGGTCATGATAGGAAAACGAAATAGATTATTGATTTTGTGAAATTCTGTAGATGGGTAATTCTATATTATATCTTCTTATTTTTTTCTTAATATTTATATTAAATTTTATGAGGGTTTATAATAGATCATTAACTCCTACAGATTATTCTTTAGAGGGGAATATAAATGTAGATATTATTTTTCTCAAATGGATTCAATTGAATGACTAGAAATGATTTTATTAGGGAACGAGAAACATATATATTCTTTTATTTCCACATTATTTAATTTTTCAAGAGTGTTAGACTATAAATTGGGATAATTTTAATTAAATGGATTATTTTTGGTATCCTCTATTAAATGTAGTTATAAAACTAATTATATATGAATAATTTTAAATTTAGGATGATGGAAATGACTTTATAATTATGTTATGTGATTATTTAATTTTATATTTTATATTTTAATGAATCATGTTTTATCTAAAGATTCACATACTTGTTTTTTGGTAAAAAATGTTTTCTTTGATTTCAATTTTTCTACATCAAAAGATATTTTAGAAATTATTATTGAATCTGAGTAATTTTTGGATATATCATTAATTTAAGAAAGAAATATTTACTTGGTTTATTTCTATTATATTTTTTGATAGGGGTTTCAACTTATTTATACTTTTTTCAGTTCTGAATTTGAATAGATCCTCTATATTATATATTTTGTTATTAATTTGACTTCCTAGAAATCCTCCTCAAAGTAGTGGTGGTTTTAGGGAGGGTATTTTTATCGAAGTTATACTAAATATTGGTATTTTTGAATAATATTATTTATTTTACAAACTAGATCTTATTTGATGGTGTTAATATATTTTTTTGTTCTGGTGGTTTTTTTAATTGGATGTTCAATAATGTCTATTTTTTTCTTGGGTAGATTTTGATGGGTGTATGTGGAATTTTATTGTTTCATTGTGGGGTTTTTATTCAACAAATAGAATTTAATTTTTCTTATATTAATGATAATATTGATTCTATTTTAGTTTGTAAATTGATACTAATGGTGGTTATTTATAGGTATTGAATTGTCATTATTAGTGATTGTGTGTTCTTGACCATTTATGTTTCTTAGAGATGGATATTTCGTTACAATTATACAATGTATACAATATTTCTATTTTACATCCTCAATTTCAGAATATTTATTATTTATCCAATAAAATATTTATAATTAAATTCTAAAAACATTGTTATATTTCTTTTATAAAGGTACTATATTTATTTTAGGTAATGTTGAAGGGAATATTACAGATTTTATGATTGAGAGGGGAATATTTTTTCCAAGTTGCGGTTCTTAATTTTTTTCTTCATTTCTTGACATAATGATAGAATTTATACTATTGTTGATATGTAGTTATATTGAGTTTATTTTATGTTTGGTTAAATTAGTAGAGTGTTTTAAGAGAGAAGTGACTGTAATATTATATTTTTCTAATGAGTAGTTGTTAAGGTGTGTGAATTATTTCAGTTTTGTTATCATAGTGTGTAGTTTGGAAGTTGTTTGGTGGATTACAATAATGTTTCAAAAATATTTGGCTGGATTTTTTTTATTTAAAAAATACTACTATAATAAAAACTAAATAAATAGAAAACAATATTAAAGTAAGAATATTTAAAAAACAAAACACATCAAAATTATCCTTGTGATTATTTTCATTCATTTTATATCAATTTTTTACTATATTATGTTTCTAAATTAATAATAACATTTATTCCAATGTACCCATGGATTTTCCATGTTCTGATATTTAATATTATTTGTAGGAATTATTATTTTAACATTTATAGAATAGAAAATGTGATCTTAATTGGTATCAATTTCACATTTTCATACAAAAATTTTCATATACCACATTTTCAATTTGATCAAATGGAATCCAATCCATTATGGGACTAGAAAAGCTGTTGTATTATCATATGTCACATTTTTATAAAAATTATAGTTTATTAAAATGGTATCTCAGTCCATTACAACTGAAACATGAAAATGATTTATTTCAGCCTATAAATTCTTCAATAGAGTCATTATAATTAAAAACATCCTTTACATAGTGTAGAGACATGAAAATTATATGAAATACAATAAGTATCATCTAATGTCTACACTGCTCCTACCACTTATAATTTTATGAATGTCTACCTATAAAGATAAAGTACCAAATTGATTGAAAATTCTTCATGGAATAGAGAAACAAAAAACATACAAAAATAATATAAAATAATATAGCTACCAAATTACATTTTATACTATTTTTTAGTAATGAAAAATTAGTATTATTTTTTGTGAACTATTGTTACTTGTGTTCAAAGAAAATGGATATTAGATACCACATTACAGTTATAAGTCTAATCTTAAAAGTGGAATGGAACCTAAAATGAAATCATTCCATCATCATAGTAGAAGTATTGTTACTATTTTTATTCAATTGTTTCCTCTTTTGGTAGCCATTTTCTAAAACAATTTTTACTCTCTCCACCTTCAATGTTTTGATTCCATTTAAAATAATCCTTCAATAATGTTGTTAATGAAATTTGATGACTAATAAATATATTGTATGAAGTATTTTTGTTTGTAAATAATTTTTCCAAATTAAAAAAATTATAGAAGGAAATTTCATAACCTATTTTTGCATCACAATAGATTGTAATAAACTTCATTATCCTTCATGATAATTCATTATAATGTTTTTCAATAACTAATTATCTATCAATATATACTTCAACATATTTGGTTTTGAAAATCACAATATTTATATCCAATCTAGTCCACCAACCCAAAATATATATTTTTAGGAATTGATCTGATATTAATAGTATTATAAAACTTAAAAACATGTTAACAAAATTACCCAACTGATTCAAAACATTCAACATGATCATTGAAAAACATCATTGGAAGCCAGATATGATATACAAAATTAGTCATCACAACCAACCATTCTAATAACATAAAGGAATTATACTACAATTTCAATAAGTGATATCATAAGACAATCAACAATCATTTGATATTCATGTTGAATCAAATAAAATAACATATATGTGAATTTATTATATTAATGGATCATTTTTGCACTATAAGGGTAAAAATTAAAAGGAATATTATCTATCATCTCAATTTCATCCTTTGTTTTGCGATATAGATTTTTTCTAACATTCAATCAATATGCTTAAATATACCAAAAAAACATCAATTTCAATGAACATAGTATTTAATAAATATATTAAAACATTCACGTAATTTAGTGTTCTGAATACCCAATGTTATATAATCTTTTTTCAAAAATTCCACTTTTCCCACAACACGAATACATCATCTCATCACTGTGTTTTACCATACTCATATTCATGTCTATGGGAATCCCATTTCTGATAAAATTGATGTGAATAATGGAATTTTAACATACACCTCTTAAATAAATTTGGAAAATTGGATCCATATTTAATCATATTTCATAAATGCTAAATACCATTTTTCATTAAATTCCATGAAAAAATGAAATATTGAGTTCCCAAAAATACTTTTAAAATGGATTTTCACATTGTAACATCATGATGAATAAATATAGTGTGAGTTTACTTCATGTAATGCACCTATAAATTTATTTCAAGAAACTGTAAAAATGTAGTTTTGGTTTCATCATATAAAAACACTTCCCAAAAAAGACAATCTCTCGATGATGATTGAATCCCAAAAAGAAACCAATGAGACTATACACATTATTAGTACTGAAAATTTGGTTGGAAATAACAATATATCCATACAGATAATAATTTCCTTTATTTTTTTTTATCCCCAAAAAAGATACAAATTCTCCTATTGATTTCAAAATTCACAATATACATAAAATATGTATTGTCCTAACTATGTCATTCCCGGTACTCTAACATGAAACATACATCACCACGAACCAGTTCTATTTCCCAATTAAAAATTAATAAATTCAACTGATTGACACATGTGTACACGGTAGAATCTCAACCCCCTATAATAGTTTTCTCTAAGGAGGTGGAATCCTTTGGTTTAATACCTACTGAAGTATTAACATCCAACTCAGTTTCTTGTGATTCTGTAAATTTTCTTTGGTACCTCATCATATGAATTGATTTAGGGCTATGAAAATAATGATTACACCCTTCAACAGATATAGTATAATCATATTTTCAAGAAAAAAACTAACCCCCATTCTAGCAAAGAAAACATGTACACATCTTAGAATGAGAAGATTTTGCAATTCTATCATGTTTTCAACATTCATATGACCTTCCTTGCAATTTGAAAAAGGCATGATGTGACAACTGATTTATCTATCAACCTTTTATTCTTATATTTTCAGCGTACACTCCCCCATACATGACATATAATCATTTCTCATCTCTAACTTATTTGAACATCATACCTACAACAAGTTTAAGAGATGTTGTTATAGAATTAACATCATTATAATTATAACAACATAAAGAAAAAAGTTTAGTAAAAGTATATATGTATTATAAAAGGATTTAATCCATTTGAAAATGTATAATCTATTTGTAAAAAAATGTAACTAAAAAACTTATAATTAGAGAAAAATATTAATTAAAATTATGAATAATATAATTTTATTTCTAAAATATAAATAAAAGAAATATAATATATAATCATTATATTTTCCATTGAAAGGTCAACTAGAAGTTCCAAAATGAATAAAAATATATATTTCTATAATTATGAAATGTATTATTAAAATGTAATGTTTAATAAATTCATATTTATTAAATACAATTATATAATATGAATTTATGTTTTTAAATATTGTTTTGCTAAAATGACTTAATATATCAATTGAAAATTTGTAATCTAATAAAAATATAGTAATAAAAAAAATAAAAAAAATAATAAATGTGTAACACGCAGTGGGACATTTAATAAATTCTATTTTTTTAAATAAAATTATATGAAATATGAATTGAAATTGTTGCATAATTTTTTAAAAAAATTACTTAATTTAGCATATGAAATTTTTTAAAAAAATTTGAAAAAAATTATATAAAAATTATATAATTGGGAAAACATTATTTAAATGTATAATAATTAAAATGGTATTTATGAAATTATAAATACAAAATTTATAAGATATATTGATTTTATTTTTCACTGCATATTCAAATAGAAGTTCCAATGTATTTTCCTTTGGATGTTCTGGTTTAACTATAATGGAAGATATAGTGGAATACCTATAATGTAATAAAACTATATATTTATTTTATTAAAAAATCCATTTAAAAAATCATCAAACATTCTTGTATAAAAACAAATTCCATATTTTCAAAAAAAAAATGAATAGTAAAAAACATCAAATATAATCTCCAGTATCATCACATCCATTAAAAAATTCATTATATGATCATGGGTAAAACTAATATCATATTTACCACAACAAAAATAGTAAAAAACATCAAATATAATCTAAAATACATTATTCTGTATCCATTATAAGATGCATAAAAAATGAGAACTCCAAAATGCATCATACTTAATGATACCACTCTCCACATCGTTAAATCCGGGAAAAACTCACATACATTCAACAATGCACTCCCATGAATATGATGATTGGCACTACCCAGATTCTTGATACATCGAAAATGACATTCATTAAACACTAAAATCTAGAGACTCCATTGATTCATGTTGTGATTAAATCCACAACCATTAAAACCACATGAAAATTACAAATACTACAGTTCAATCCTACAACACCTTAGAACATGCTCATTGAATCCTATGTAAAGTGCAAAACCATGGCATGAAATATAGTATAGGTATGAGTTTTATCATCTCCTACCATAAAATTTGATAATCCCATAGTCCTTTTCTATTATAAAACTAGTGAAAATGCCAAATCAAACTATGTATTCCTGCAATCCCTGAGAGCATGCCCAATGAAACCCAATGAAAATTCCAAATCCAAATCACACTATCCCATTTTCATGAACCTTATTTCCCATTAGTTCAAGATTCCCTCCAACACCCTCAATAAAATTTCCCAAATATTCTACTTGCATGGGTGAAAATGAACATGTGTTAAGATCGAAGCACCTCACAAGAGAATCCTATATTACAGGGAACATGTAAAAATAAAAATGCGCAATGTGAAAGCCAATTTATTCTAAGATGGTTGTGTATTATGTATAGGCCAACAAAATTTATAATGACTCTGTAGTATCTCCTGGTCAACTCGCATTCCCACTAAACAACCAGATCGCCATGTCATGCATATGATCCATGAAGCTCTGTCAACCATTATATGCTTATATACCAGGTGACCGTGTAATGTACCAGATTTTCCATGATAATTAATTGAAAGTTATAGGTGATTACTTAGATCCTAGCTGCTACGATAGAACATGATTCCAAGGCCTAGATTTCATGAAATATATGTTCGAACAATTTTTTTGTTTATTAAAAATAGTGCTCATGTGGTGTTTTAGTAACATCTAAATGAGTTCCTGTATTTTAAATCTGAGGGAACCATTGTGTTTTGAGTAGTGGGGTTTCTTTAGATAGGACCTAACATCGACCGACTTCGGTTGTCTGTAGAAATTTTTTTATTCATTTGACATGAAAATAAAATAAACATTGAAATAGTTTATTTGAACTTTTAACAGTGATGTAGCAGCACTACGATGCCATGACAAAGCTGTTGTTCGCAATGATAAATAAAATAGTCTAGGAATGATTTAACTTAGTGAAACAATGATGCTAAAATATGGTTTTTATTTTAATTTATTGGAAAAGATATGATATCAGATTCACAATCTCTTAAGGCTCCATAAAAAAATGGAAATTGTGTTGGAAAATCCACTCGTCGACCAATGTAAAATGGTGGTGGATCGATGATCATATTCAATACAGGCATTGGTGAATTGACAAACAGTGATCATAGGACTCACGCCTCATCACCAGTCAATCCAATCCTCAATGAAGTAGTATTATTTGTTCTTTCTGATTTTCCACCATTCTTGTTAAAAAGGAAGAACACGGGCTGACCCACAATCAGGTTGATCCACTGTTTAATCATTTTGGAAGATTTTTAAAAATATTTGTTTAAAGGGGAAGAATTATAAAATTTCTTTTGTTACTCTTTCATAATTTTTCCACTAACATGAATAGATCAAGGTCGACATGAACAAGTACACAATTCATTATACAGGCGTTATTGTGCTTATTGCTCTCCCATGTTCTTGGGTTATTCATCGATAAATCCTCGTGGTGGTGATAGGATTTTTAGGAGGATCTAAACATGAATGGACCTATGGATTGATGTAAAAAACGAGTTGGAGCACATGATGATGAAGAACACGACATGAGGGTTTCAGGCATTCTTCCATTTCGATTAACGGATCATCAGAGTGAGACTGACAACTTAAAAAGGAGAGGTGATGGCATCGACAAGCGATGACACCGGAGGTGGCATAGGACAGTGCCCCCCCCAGGCAGTATATGGCCAATGACTGAGGGCCCTGCATAGATGAAACTGCAAGCATTTGTGACAAACTGTGGTTGTGAGATGTGACATTGGGAGGACATGGCTCCCTGAGCTGCATTAGACGAATGACTAATGACCAAGCCATAGGTGGAGCTGGTCACGTGGACCACCTAGTTATCCTGGGGAAATGCGGTCAATGGGAGACATACGGCTAGAGTGGATGAATCCGCGTCCACGTGGGCTGGGCAAGTAGTGGGATTGACCCAGTCTGGGTGTGATAGACCTAGTTGGTAGGGTCGACCCGGCAGACCCAGAGTGTCATGTTTGACCTGGGTCGGGTCAGACCAGACCTAGACCCAACCAGCCCGTTTTTATAAATTTTACATAACTGTCAAATTGTGTGTAAATTTAACCAGCTGTTTGTGGTGTTTGGAAGATATACTCAAATTGGGTTTTTTTGGAAGAATTTTTTTTTAATTTTGTCATGAGGATTGTGGTCTCCCAGAAAAACCGCGCATTGATTGGAATTGTGTTACTGGATATGACATGGAGACTATATGAAATTTTGTTTACGTGACTTCATGTCTAAGTGACCCATCGGGTCTAAGTGACTCATCAGGTCATTGTGACTCATCGACTCTTATTGAATCATCTGGGCTATGTGTCTCATAAAGAATATGTGTCTCATTGATACTGGGTTTTCTATGATAACATCTTTTAATTTTGATTTTCATGATTTATAATTATAAATATCTTATATTACAATACTTCATGTATACATTTCATTAAGGTTCTATGGAGTCCTAATGAGTACAATTTTACTCACCCCTACACATGATTTTCTCGAACGTGTCATGTCTTGTGCAGTCGATTGACATTTTGATAGAGACCTAGGTTGTCTAGGACCAGGTGGTGCCTAGGGAAATTAGACAGAAGATTCATACTTATATAGCTTCTAGATGCTTCCCTTCACCTACCATTCAGGTAGGGTCTTCTATAGATGAGATTTAGTACTAGGCTTATATACTCTTCATTTTTTGGGTGGGATTTTACTCTGGACCAAGTCAACCAATTGTACATTACTTCTCTATTACACTATAGTTGTGTTATCCATAGTGTTTTGCATGCATGGTTTACATAGTGTTTTACCTTTCAGAATTGTGTGTGTGTATAGGTACATAGTAAATGCCTCTCATATTTGTGATATAAATACTCGGTGCAAGTCACCAACCCATGGGCTACAAGAGATCAGCTTGGGGAGTCATGAAACAGACCCCACAAGATGGTTCATGATAGTGTGTTATCAAAAGGGTTCAATTACACATTTTGACCAAGAGTTTTTTAGGTTGGTTTAGGGAATCAATGTAAAATATTTAGGGGTTTTATTTCAGTCCAGGTACACTAGTGTGGGTGAAGTAGTTGATGTATCCATACAGTAGGACACTGGACACCTGCTGTCTGACTCGGTACATGAAAAAACTAGTTGCATGGAAATAAATGATACATGAAACGTATATAGTTTTTGATTTTCCCTCATGTCATTAAGTCATATCACCTTGAATATTTTATTGACCATGGATCATGATGATCTGTTTCAGGATGCCTCAGCACAAACAACCAAAGAAGATTCAATTGTGTGACCATGAGGATGTAATTCCTAGTGACGAGGCATCGATACAAGGACCAGTACTGATGTCCACCCCACTAATTGGTGAACCAGTGATACCACCACCCTTCAATCAGCATTATATATCAGTTCTACTAGTACAAGATGCATTCAAGAACAATACATTACCTGAGTTCTAGAAGCTGAGAACTCCTAGGTTCATGGGTGAGACAGACCCCATAATCACTGATTTTTGGCTAGAGGCAATCACACAGGACTTTCACCTTGTGAGAACACCCCATTCTAGATGGATGTACTAGCCACGAGACTTATTTAGGTATCAATAGGATGACGATAGAGTGTAGTGATTCAGATTCCTGGCGAGATGACCTTCTCTAGGGGATAATTTGAACACATTTTTAGGGAGGAGTTATTTTCAAATACTTTTCACTCAGTACGCATCTAGTAGCTCCTACATCTGAAGCTGGTTATCCATGAAGTGGTGCTATATTAGGAGAAGTGTACAATGATTTATCATTACTCCATATACATGGTGTGATTCATGTTCTTCAGTGGTCAATTTTTTGAGTAGGGATTACATAGTGAGATGAGGGAATCCATGGTATCTCTTAGCATCCCTACCTAGGTTGGGTTGCTAGAGTGAGCTCTACTCCTGGAGAACATCCTAACTGAGTAGACGCCTGGAGTGAGATCTACCAAAAGACACTATGTATCAGTGTCTTTTGTAGTCTGAAGTAGGTAGATGATGCAAGGATCCAAGAAGTTCTTGTCTTGAAGGTGATGACCCTAGGACATAGGGTTGGTAGTATGAGGCTTCCAGGATATAGGGAGTCATCAGATAAAAAGGTTTTGATACTCATGCTATTGTAGGGGGAACATGGATCATGATTTCTTGAATCACCATACAGAAATCCAGAAAACGGTTGAGGGGTAGCAGATGTAGTGGAAGAGAGTTGAGTATGCTAGTCCATAGGGTGGCAGTCATGGAAGGGGAACAAACATGGAAATAGGTTGTGGGTAGAGATTCGAGGCACTTCCACCACCACCAGATGCTCTACCACCCATTACAATAGATGGTGGATAGGGATAGGCCAGGCATCAGAAAATAGGGGATTGTGATTCTGATTCTCCAGAGATGATTATAGGTAAGATCTTCTTCTTCTCCACAATATATATATTTCTTATATACATAAGTGATGGTAACTATTTCCTCTCCATAGACCATGTTCAGATCTCAGAGATTTTAGTTGCGTGGTTGGCTTGATCCTTACACATAGAGACTACTAAGGGATGAGATTCGATGATCAGACATTGGTGCTGGTAGTGCGACCATAATCTTGGATGAGATAACTTTAGCTGGATTCTCCTAGTAGCAGCATTGAGGAATTTCAACATCATTCTCGGTATGGAACAGATAACCACAGTCCAATCTCGGATTGACTGTATTAGGCACAGAGTGCGGTGTGTCTATGGAGATGTGACTAGGTTTTCCTTTATGAGAGAAATAATAATTCTTGGAGCATAGTATGGACATTATCAGAGGATGGTGTAGTTGATCACTCAACAGTTGTCTAGGCCTACCCTCAGTATGGTAGATTATAGGATTCATCAATTTTATATAGTTGGGGATGAGTATGAGGAAATATTCCAAGAGGAAGTTTTGAGATTACCTCCTCATAGAGAAGTTTAATTATGTATTTATATGTACCCCGAGAGGAAACCAATATATACACTAGCATATCATATGGATCTTGTGATGCTTCGTGAGTCGAGGTTATATCTTGGGGACATGTAGATGAAGGGATTGGTGAGACCTAGAGTCTCACCATGGGTAGTCACAATATTGTTTTCCAAGAAGGCATACAGGGGCGTGAGGTTATATGTGGACTTCTAACGCATGAATCCATTGGCTTTGAAAAATATGTATCCACCAATGAGGATTGAGGACATCATCATTTTTATAATGGTAGAGAGGTGATTATCATAGATAGACCTCAGATCAGGCTATCCTCAACATTAAACGTGGGATGAGGACATCCTAAAGATGGATTTCAGATGTCACTATGGCCACTATGAGTACATATTGATGTCATTTGTAATGATGAACACACCAAAAATGTTCATGGGACTCATGAACATGAACATCTAGTCAAACCAAGTTAAGATTTTAGTGGTCGTTATCCATGACATCCGGGTGTACTCAAAGTTCAAGGATGATCATAATATACACTTAAAGACGGTCCTTGACTTACTCTAATCATTATGGGAAGAACTTGTAGTGTTAGCTATAGATACGGGTGGTCTACATTTTGGACCACATTATTTCAGAGTCTATATTTATAGTATATCTAGTTAATATAGATGTGGTTCTTTCTTGGGATCCACCAAAAAATGTTACCGAGATAAGGAGTATCCTTGGGTTGGATGGGTACTCTCAATGTTTCATAGTGGTCTTTTCCAGAGTAACAGAATCCATGAGATACTTGAAATAAATGGGGAAACCATTCATTTAGAAAGAGGAGTGTCCAGAGAGCATTCAGTAGCTGAGACATAGTGTAGGAAGCACTCTACGAGTTTTTTATACATTTTAAAAAATATTTATTTTTCAAATTACGGTTAGGGAAGATTTTTTTTTCAAAATGCACCCGAAAGGTGGCATCCCGGATGCCGCCTTTGCATTCCGGGCAATGGAGGCTTCGAGAATGCCACCTTTCCCCAATTTTTTTTTGAAATTTTTTATTTTTATTTTGTTTTGTTTTGTTTATATATATATTTATATTCAAAACAAAAAATTTCAGCAGAATTTATCTGCTATTTTCAATCCAACAGTACTTCCATTACAGCAGTATAGATTCTGACAGAACCCCTCACCCATGCTCCCTTTTATAAGAGAGCTTACCCTGAAAATCATTCTGCATTTCCAATGTGGAATTTTGGTTCTCCATTTCCTGTGCAGAACATTCTGCATTTATGATGTGGGATTTTGTTTCATGTACTCGACTTTTAAAGACTATACAATATAAACTATAAGACTAATATAAATGAAACATAAAAAATGAATTAAATATATAAAAAATCGTTGAAAGCAAAATGAATTTCATAAAAAATGTTGATATAAAATAATTTATAAGCATTAAAAACCACATTATTGAAACTCAAAAAGATTCAAGTACGTGAATTTATAATTCTATAAAATATAAACTTCAAGACCAATATAAATGAAACGTAATACATGCATTAACCAAATAAAAAATAGTTGAAAATAAAAATAATTTCGTAAAAAATGTTGATAGAAAATAATATATATGATTTCAAAACCGCATACTTGAAACAAAAAAAGGTTTCAACTACGTGACGTTGAAATTAAATAAAATATAAACTATAATACTGATATAAATGAAATTTTAAACAATGATTAAACATATAAGAAATAGTTGAAAACACAAATAATTTCCTATAAAATGTTGATGAAATATAATCTATAACCTTTCAAAACTGCCTACTTGAATCATAAAAATGATTCAAGTATGTGAATTTGAAATAATATAAAATATACACTATAATACAAATATAAATGAAATGTTAAACATTGATTAAACATATATTAAATAGTTGAAAATAAAAATAAGTTTGTAAAAAATGTTAATGAAAAGTAATTTATAAGCATTCAAACCCACTTATTTGAAACTAAAAAATATTTCAAGTACGTGACTTTGAAATACAAAAAAATATAAACTATAAGACTGATATAAATTAAATTTTAAACATTGATTAAAAATATGATAAATAGTTGAAACAAAAAAAATTTCCTCATAAATGTTGATGAGAAATAATCTATAACCTTTCAAAACTGCCTACTTGAAACTTAAAAATGTTTCAAGTACGTGAATTTGAAAGACTATAAAATATAAACTATAATACTAATATAAATGAAACATTAAAAATTTATTAAATATATAATAAATAGTTTAAAATAAAAGGAATTTTGTCAAAAATGTTGATGAAAATTAATTTATAAGCTTTCAAAAATGATTACTTGAAACTAAAATATGTTTCAAGTACGATACTTTGAAATACAATAAAATATAAACTATAAGACCAATATAAATGAAATTTTAATCATTGATTAAACATATAGTAAATAGTTGAAAAAAAATCCCTCAAAATTGTTGACGAAAAATAATCTATAACCTTTCCAAACTGCCTACCTGAAACATAAAATTTTTTCAAGTACGTGAATTTGAAAGACTATAAAATATAAACTAAAAAACGAATATAATTGAAACATCAAACATTGATTAAAAATATAATAAATACTTGAAAAAAAAAACGAATTTCCAAAAATATTTTGATGAAAAGTAATTTATAAGCTTTCAAAACTGCTTACTTGAAACAAAAAAATGTTTCATGTATGTGAATTCGAAAGAGTATAAAATATAAAATATAACACCCATATAAATGAAACATAAGAAATACTGATTAAACATATATGAAATAATTGAAAACAAAAGGAATTTCTTAAAAATTGTTAATGAAAAATATTTTATAAGCTTTCAAAAACACCTCATTGAAACTAAAAAATGATTCAAGTACGTGAATTTGAAAGACAATAAAATATAAACTATAAAACGAATATAATTGAAACTTTAAAAATTGAATAAACATATTATAAATAGTTGAAAACAAAAATAATTTCCAATAAAATATTGATGAAAAGTAATTTATAAGGTTTCAAAACTGCTTACTTGAAACTAAAAAATGTTTCATGTACGTGAATTCGAAAGATTATAAAATATATATTATTAGACGAATATATATGAAACATAAAATTTTTTGATTAAACATATAAGAAATAATGGAAAACAAATGGAATTTCCATAAAAATGTTGATGAAAAACAATTTATAAGAATTCAAAACAGCCTACAAGAAACTAAAAAATGATTCAAATACATGACTTTGAAAGACAATAAAACATAAAATAGAAGAATAAAAATGTTTCAAGTACATGACATTGAAATTTGAAACGTTACTCATGCGTACATATGACCTAAAATCTCCAAGATTGTAACATAGTTCATTTTTCGGAACTATATGAAATGATTTTATTTAAAAGTATAGTTAATTTATAAAACTGATAATTATGAAATTATTATTATTCATTATATGGTTTATTAAATAAATTTATGACCATATTCCAATTACCATAGTCATTTTGAACTTATGAAACTAATGTCATAAAAATATCCAAAGTGCATTTAAATAATTATGTAATTGTTTATAATATTATACTATGTGATATAAACGTAATAAGTAACATTGATATAGTTAATAAGAATGTATAAAACTAACAGAATTTTATTATTATGGAATATAAAGAACATATATGACGTGTCAGAATCATGGTAAGGGACTCTTTAACTAAAAAAACTTGATTTAAACTACACTCGATATTACCAATGGTGTACACCATGATAAGTTTCTCAAATATCTACCCCTAATAGCATGTATATTATTTTGTACGTGTATGCATTCTTAAATGAGTTAATTTGTGTTTTGATTTATATTTTTTAATAATTGTGGTCATTTGTTTATTTACATATAAGACTAATTCATGCTTATTTTATTTGGATAGAAAATCATTATTTAGCATCACTCAAAAACTTTAGAGTTTGTTACCACCCCTTGAAAATAGCTGAGTATGTCTGGAGTTATCATTAAATATATCATGTTAACAAATATTATATATATATATATACATATATAATGATAACATTACATATATATGTTCTCTTAATATTTATAACACATGTTTATAAAATATTAGTTTTTTTATCGATGTAAACACATAACATATGTTTAATAATGTACAAATAGCACATACTATATGATATAAACACTTGTGTCAAGCCTATAAAACTCAAATAATGTGACAAAATATATATCATATAACTAGAATTAAACCTGATTTACAGAGTTAGATTTACGGAAAGATAAAAATATTCAATCACATAAAAAATCTGAGTTCATTATTAACAGTCCTATCAAAACAAGATTTTATCTATATATCCGAGTTAAGAATATATACAAACATCCTGATAATGTCAATTATATAACTTTTAATTGTATAATAATTAGTTAGTTAATTATTAACTATTAATAATTAATTATATTATAATTAATTATTTAATTAGAAATATAATTTGTTAAATAGTAATATAATTAGTTAATTAGTAATATAATTAGTAATTATATAATAATTAATTAGTTACTTAGTAATATAATTATAAATTATATAAAAATTAATTAGATTATTAGTAATATAATTATTAATTATATAATTTGTAGTCATTTAATCAGTAATTAATAATCATTAACTATATAATAATTAATTAGTCAATTAGTAATATAATTATTAAATATATAAATATTTAATTAATTAATTTTTTTAGAAAGATAGAGCCGATGCTCTTTTTATAATTAGTTAATTATTAATATAATTATAAATTATAATTATTCATAATAATTATTAATTAGAATTTATTAAAAATTATTATATAATAATTAAATAGTTAAATGGTAATATAACTATTAATTATATAATAGTTAATTAGTTAATTAGTAATATAGTTATAAATTATAATTTTTCAATATAATTGTTAAATTGTAATTATTATAAGTCATTATATTACTAATTAATTGGTTAATTATTATATACTTATGTATTAATATTTACTATTTAACTAATTAATTATTATATAATTAAATATTTATATTATTAATTTAATAATTTAATAATTTATTATATGTTTAATACATGTGTTAACTTTAAATTATATCAGTTTTATAGTTTATATTTTACAGTATTTCAAATTCACGTACTTGAATCATTTTTTAGTTTCAAGTAGGAGGTTTTGAAAGGTTATATATTATTTTTCATCAACATTTTTGAGGAAATTATTTTTGTTTTCAACTATTTCTTATATGTTTAATAAATGTTTAAAATTTCATTTATATCGGTCGTATAGTTTATATTTCATTGTATTTCAAAGTCACGTATTTCAAAAAAAAACAATTAGTTTCAATTACGCAGTTTGGAAACATTATATATTATATTCTATCAACATTATTTACGAAATTCTTTTTATTTTCCACTATTTTTTATATGTTTAATCCATGTATTATGTTTCATTTATATTTTTCTTGTATTTTATATTTTATAGGCTTCTAAATTCACGTACTTGAAATATTTTAAGTTTCATGTATGTGGTTTTGAAAGCTTATAAATTATTTTCTATCATCATTTTTTATGAAATTATTTATGTTTTCAACTACTTATTATATGTTTAATCTATGTTTTATGTTTCATTTATATTGTTCTTATAGTTTATATTTAATAGTCTTTCAAATTCCAGTACTTGAAATAGAATCCCACATCGAAATTGAAGAATGTTCTGCGTAGGAAATGGAGAACTAGAATCCCATATTGGAAATGTAGAATGATTTTCAGGGTTTGCTCTTTTATAAAAGGGAGCTCTGGGTGAGAGGTTCTGTCAGAATCCAGACTGCTATAATTGCAAAATTGCTGGATTTAAAATAGCGGATAAATTCTGCTGAATTGTTCTGTTTTGTATATATATATATATATAAACAAAACACAAGAAAATAAAAATAAAATATTTCAAAAGAATTTTTTTAGGGGAAAGGCGGCATCGTGGATGCTTCCTTTCAGCTGTAGTGGAATGGCGACATCCTTGATGCCACCTTTTCCTGGAATGCAAAGGCGGCATCCCGGATGCTGCCTTTCAGGTGAATTTTGAAAACAAATTCCACCCTAACCGTTTTTTAACAAAATATATTTTTTAAAATGTATAAAATAACTCAGCACTCTAATACTGAGATTTACAGTGGAGGGTATTGAGTATGCGGTGTTTTGCGACACATCGGGGACCAGACATGGTTGTGTCATGAGGCATAGGAAAGTGGTGATTGCCTACGGTTCATGAAAGTTGATTCCACGTGAGCATAACTACACAACCCATGATATAGATTTGGCAGTAGTTTTCTCCACATTGAAGATGTTGAGACACTTAAATAAGGTTTAGCGGTTTATCATCTACTTAAACCACAAAAGTATTAGGTATATATTTTATTAAAAAGATCATAACCTTAAACATTAGTGTTGGTTAGTGTTCTTGCAGGACTATGAATTCAAGATAATATATACACTTGGGAAGGGTAACATGGTGAAAGATTCTTTAAGCTGTCGAAGAAGTTCAGAATAATTGAATGAAACCACAGAGAATTTGGCCTCCCTTCAAATATCCTTCATGGATGGAGATGATACAACTTATGTCCAATTGATGGTGGTTAGCACTCCACTCTTATAGTGTGTATGTGATGCATAGATCAGATATGTTCGATTCGATACTGCACATGCTTAGATATCCACTAGGGAATTCCCCTAAGGGATATTCTAAAGGGGGGGGGGAACATTATCCTCTTTAGAGGGTGCATAGTTGTACCAGCAATGTTAAAGGATGAGTATTTGAGGGAGTTCCATACAACCTTATTGGAAGTTCCTCCAGGTGTGGAAAAGATGTACCAAGTCCTCCCACTGTAGTTTTGGTGGTTGATGATGAAGAAGGTAGTGGAAGAGTTTGTCTCTAGATGCCTAACTTGTTAGTAAGTTAAAGTTGAGCACCAGCTTCCATCAGGTTTAACTCAACCCCATGATGTGCCATAGTGGAAGTGGGATGGAATATCGATGGAATTCATGATAGGTGTACCATGTATTTCCAGGAGGGAACAATACCATTTGGGTGATTTTTGACCGACTCACCAGGTTATCCCACATCTTAAGGATCCGAGAATATGCTTCTGTAGGTAGAATGGGAGGACTCTATGTACATGGGATATTTCGACTCTATCGAGTCCAATTGAAGATAGTGAAATATCAGGTTGAACTCTTTACATCATGGTTATGTAAGAGACTGCATGAGGAATTTGGTACTCACCTATGCTTAAGCATATCTTTCCACACATAGAAAAACAACCAGATGGAGCTGACCATTCATGTCTTAGAGGACATGATATGTTCTTGAATCCTTGATTTTTTTTCATATTTGGAAGGATCAACATCCCCTAGTGGAGTTCACGTACAACAACAAATACCAATCCACCATCGGTATGGAACATTTGAGGTCTTGTACCTTCCACCCTATAGGTCACCACATTGTTTGAATGACCCTGGATAGTCTGCACACAAGGGCTACGAGTCAGTATAAGCCACTACAAAGAAGGTGAAGGTCAACCAGGAGTGGATGAAGATTGCACAGAGCCGTCAAAAGTTCTAGGATGATATGAAACAAATACCCTTGGAGTGCAAGCAGTGAGAACATGTGTTCCTTGGGGTCTCTCTTAGATGTCATATACTGAGATTTGGCTGGGGTAGAAGGTTATTTCTGAGCTCATTAGATAGTTTCTGATACTATGTAGAGTGGGTGAGGTTTCATACCGCTTTGCTCTACACATGTAGTTAGAGTGTTTGAACGACATCGTTCATGTATCCCAGTATATGTGGTATATACATGACCCTTCACACATCATGGACTGAGGAGACCAATACATTGACGAGAAGAAGAATTTCATGGAGTACCTAGTGGAGATTGTAGATCTATATGGGGAGAGCCTTCATGGATAATAGATTCCTCTAGTGCATTTTTTTTATCATCTTGAGAATCTCCAGGAGAGAAGATGGGAGTGGTATGCTCAAATTTGTGCTCATTATACCCATTCAATTTTTTATACCTTATTTTGCCTTTTAGGTATGTAAATCCATAATGTGGGTAGAATGTATTGTCCCAGATTTTCCATGAAAATGTTTTTAAAATTATATGGGTTTATTTTGAGACCATGCACTTAGAAGACACATGATTCTAAAGCCTGGGATGCCCAAAATTCATTTTAGAATTATTTTTATGTTTATAAAAAATATTTTTCATGTTTGGTTTTAGTAACATTAAAAAAAGTTCTCAGATATGAAATACGAGGGAACATCTATTTTCAGATAAACATATTTTCTTACGCAGGACATACCTTTGATCGATGTGGGTCGACTATGGAAATTGATTTTCTTGACATTTTAATGAAAATAAAATAAATAAATAAATCTTTTATTTTTACATTTAAGAGTGACACAATGACACTAAGATGCCACAAATAGGTAATTATTTCATTTTATAAATAATATAGCATGGAAATGCTGCATCTCAGTGAAATAGTGATTCTAAAATACATTTCTGGATTTAATAGCCTGGTAGGTATACATGATCAGATTCACAGTCCTTGGATGACCACGAAAAAAAGAAAACCCAGTGGAAAATCCTCTCATCAATAGAAGGAGAATAGTTCTAGATCAAGGATCAGATTAAGAACAAGAAATGATGAATTGGCTAATGAGGAAACTATGACTCATGCTTCATCAGCGATCGTTCCAATCCTTAATGAAGGGGAGTATAAAAACCCTGCACTTTATTACACATAAAAACATGATTTATTATATAAACATGCACTTAAGGCAACTATGAGGATCGACAGCCCTAATTTCATGGGAAATTAGGAACATTACAGAACAACATTGAACACAAAAAACAACATCTTTATTGAAAACGTATTTTATGTGACCATAACATTCCTTCAAACATAACATTGAATGGGATAACTAGAGGATATTTATATGAAAATGATGATCTATAAATCCCAGTAAGGGAGTAAAAATGTTAAAACATGAATAATATAGTACATGTTAAAAATAGTAACATCAATGGATCACAAGAGAAACATGAACATAAATGCAAGATATATCATGATTATCATAACATGAATATGCGGAAACAACATTTAACATGATATTAGTATGAGCCAAGGATCATTGCACATGGAGAATCTGTAAACCCTCATTGAACTTGAATTAGCATGATTAAAACCTCATTAGACATGAATTATCTTGAGTAAACCCTCATGGTACTTGATGTATCATGATACTAATCTTTAACCAATGAATTGAAGTGCTATCTAGGAACACCTTTCATAATCATTTAATTTCATAGTTAAGTGTTTCACATAAGTCATACATCATGGATTCATTAAAAATCATCATTTATTCAACGATAAACGAATTATTAATTAATAAATGAAAATAAATAATCAATAAGTTAATGTGCATGAATGTTAATACCCTTTATAGAGAAATTGGAATGGTATTCACTACACAATAACTTTGGTTTGGGAAATCACGGTGAAATTTTAGTAGCATAACATTGTGACATAAGAATTCATAATAATGGCTAATGAGAGAGAATATGGTATCTCATAATATGTAAATGAAATGGTTGTTAAGGGGATCATATATATACGTGTCCCAAAATATTTAATGTAATTTAGATTCATAATATAAAAGAATTTACTGAATGTAAATTAGGAGAGAGAAATCCCTTATAGAATTTCGGCATGGTAACAGGTGTACATGGGAGGCATTAATGTGAGATAAATGGGCCTATAATCATTAAAAAATAATAAGGAAAGTATAGGGGAGGTTAGAAATCATATCCCAACATTTTTAATTGAAATTACAAGGGTATAGAAACATATTGAATCATGGACTAAAATGACAGAGAACAAAATCACTTATTTGGAAGTGTGATCCCAAAGGATTTGGAGAGGATTCAAAGATTCTTCGTGGGAGTTGGGGCACATTGGGGGATTCCAAAGTCATGAGGGTAGGGTTTGGATGTGATCCAAATGTTTTGAGTGAAGAGAAGTTGGAGCTTGGGTGAGTTTATATAAGAAAAGTTTGGGAATTCTTCATTATTTAGTGTTTGGATACTACTAATTTACTAATCAAAACCAGAGAAAATACCATGCTTTATGCCTGTGGGTTTTTCCAAAAGAGAGTGGAAAATATTATTTTATAAGACCAATCTAATAACTTATTAAAATAATGTTCTTGATTATGTAAAGGTAGTCACACTCTCAAGGAAATTATTTTAAAAGTTAAAAAGTTTTATAAGTCTTGGAGGGTCTACTAAGGCTCTATAGAAAAATAAAACAAACCTAAAATATAATTATTAAAAAAGTAGAACATATATTTTCTAAACATACTATTTATTTAATTTTATTACATCACTATTTGGTCATTATGATGTCATAAAACACATTATATATTTAAACAATATTTAATATTTAACAAAAAAATCAAATGTCTCAGAAAATTATGAAAAAATAACCATTTGATTATTTTGACATCTTGATTTTAAATATAACATTAATTTTATCAAAATTATTTTCTAATTATGCGAATTTTTCTTTTTGATATGAAAACATACATTTATAAAAAATTTATGGATTTTGACAAAAACAACTTTCAAAACTTCATAATAAATTACAATTGAATTAATAAAAATTATACAATAATTTATATTTAACAAAAATTAATTTAGTAATAATATTTTAATAAAATATTATTTAATTTAAAAATTCATTAATTCATTCAAATAGATTACCTAATTTAATATTAACTAAAAATAAATTTTTTACAATTAAAACTATTTATAAAGAAAAAATAATAAAATGAATGTATATTATTTATTATATTCAAAAATAAAGCACATAAACATAGTTCTAGGGTCTTTTTACATAACCCATTATAATACCAACATAATACCTAAGGGTAAGGTGAGTGATGGTGACATACTCTTAGAGTGGATCAGATAACATCGCTCAGGTGGTAATCCCTATTAACTTTAACTTATCCTATTGGCGGTTACATTCATTCTTAATGTGTTATATCTCATCTTGGGCTTGGTCAGGAGAGATTCCCAATGAAACCACCTCCTTTCAATGCTCTAAAAAATGGGCTTTTTATGGAGTAATTCTACTAGATGAGGCCAACACATAATTTTTCTGAGTAAATTGTATATTTTAAAGCCCTATATTTATACCAATCATTTGTTCACTATTCAAATTCTATATTAGAAACAATAAAATTTCATAACGTTATTTTAAAATAAAAAAAAACACAAAACCCAGTAAGTGAATATGAATTATATAAACATATTTCATAATAATATATTTAATTAGATCAAGATGACTTTTCATTAATAAAAATTTTGGTTGTTACAATCTTCTCCCCTTATGAAAGATATGCTTTAAAATTTCCTTTTCCTAAACTAAAAAAGATACGGGTAACTCTACTTCATCACTTCCACTTATTCCCATGTTTCCTCTTTAGTCTTGTGGTTTTTCCACAACACCTTGACAGGGGGAATTGTCCTATTTCATAGAATATTTTCCCTAGGATCTAAGATATCTACTAGATTATCTTCATAGTTGAGGTTATTCTATATTGGAATTAAATCCAGATTGAGTACATGTGAGGGGTTAGGTATGTACTTCCTCAAGAGTTATACATGAAATATATCATGTACTTCTGACGAGTATGGTGGGAGTGGTAGTCGATCGACCAATGCTCTAATCCAATAAAATATAACAAAATGGTATACATACATTGGACTAAGCATTCCCTTTTTCCCCAAATCTCATTACATTGTTCCAAAACAATATTAAAAGTAATATTATTCCTCCTACATCAAACTCTAGGTCTCATCGACGATTATCATCATAACTCTTTGGTCAAAATTGAACATCTTTAATGCGAGGCTTGATTGTATTAACCTTCTCCACCATTTCATTGACCATTTATGGAACACTGAGTTTTATCTCTCCAACTTCATCCCAACGTGCCTATTTTTTTGCAACTCTTCCCATAAATGGATTTATAAGGTGTTATTTGGATTCTTGAGTGGAAACTGTTATTGTAGGAGAAATCAACCAGAAGAAGATGTTAATCCCATATGCCTTTGGATTCTATTTCAGATGCTATCAACATGTCCTCATGTGTCTGGATTTTCTGCATAGGTTGGCCATTAGTTTGAGGAAGATAAGCCATCCAAATATTCAGCTCAGTATTCAGATTGTTTTGGTGACTCTTCCAATACATAGAGGTGAATCATGGATCTTGATCGGATACAACGGATATGTGAATTCCATGTTTCCCTACAACTACTTTAATGTATATCAATTCCGGCTAATCCAATGTGAATTCCTCCCAATTTGTAATGAAGCGTGCAGTCATTATAAGACAATCAACAACAACCTAGATAACATTGTTTCCTTTAGATGTCTTCATTTGTTCAGTGAAAAGTTATATGGTGATGTTATCCCATTTCCATGATGGCATGGGTAATGGTTGCATAACCCCCTTAGACATCTTTCTCTCAGCATTCACATTATGACATATCGGGAACTTCGATGTATACTATGTGATCTACTTCTTCATGTTATCCAACAAATAATGATCTCAGGGATATCAATACATCATTGTGTTTCCTGGATGAAAGGAGAAATTAGAACCATGAACATCATCTAAATGTCATTTATTCAACTCTAGACAAGATGAAACATATATTATTTTAAAAAATCTGACAATTCCTTCTTCATTATCATTGAAATCTGAGGATATCCATTTTCTGATTGTTCCGACATTCTTCTGAATTCCCACAACATCATTTTGATCATCCTTTAACAATTCCAAAAGAGACGATTGAGCAATCATTTGTTAATAGAAGGCTGATGTTCCCTTATTTATGATTACCATGCCCATATTCACTAAATATAAGAATATTGGATCCATTTAAATTCTCATCAATGATAGAATCACTGGGTCATTTCTACATAGAGAATCTGCAACTTTGTTCACTTTCCCTAGGAGGTAATTGATTGAGCAGTCATTGGCTTTGATCAGCTCTTGAAATCTTCATTTGTGAATATTCAACTCTTTTTATGTGAATATATACATCATGATATTGTGATCCATATAAATTTCACACTACTCCCGAAATAGGCAACGTCGCCAAATTTTTAAAGGGATGATTATTATAGCCAACTACAAATCATGTGTTGGATAGTTTTCTCATTAACATTAAATTACCATGAATCATAGGCAATGGAATTGTCATTTTACATCAATACACATCCCATGACCTTTTTTAATAATCACTGAATAACACAAGAAGTTATCCACATGTGGGTAATGTGAGCATGGTCACAATGATAGGCCTCCTTTTTCTAATCCTTGAATCTCTCTTTCTATTCATCACTCCATGAAAACTTGACACCCTTTGCAGTTATCTTGGTAAAAGGGTTTAACAATCGTGAGATGTTTCTAACGAATTAGAGATAATATCCATCTAACCCTATGAATATACATATATCTATAACTGATGTTGGCCTCATACATCCCTCAATTGCAGCTATTTTGAGGGGATCCATAGATATCCTATTTTTTGTGATGATATGAATAAGGAATGAGTCCTCCTTCAACCAGAACTCAAACTTTCTATACTTATCAAATAGCTTCTCCTTTTGCTAGGTCTCTAGTATAGATTTTATATTCAATTCATGATCCTCCACCATTTCAGATTATTATAATATCATCTATAAAGACTACCAAAAATTTGTCAATATAATCTCTAAAGAATCTATTCATCATGGTTATTAGTGTGTCTGAAAGGGATTACTATTAATTCATAGTGCTAGTATCTTGTACGAAAAGCAGTCTTGGTGATATCTTCTTTCTTCAAACTTAATTGATAATATATTGACCATAGATCCACCTTGAGAAGTATTGTACTCCACGTATCTGATTGAACTAGTAGTCAATTCATAGCTGTGGATACTTATTCTATTGCATTATTTTTTTGAGCGGATGATAATCAATGCAAAGTTGAATTGACATGTCCTTCTTCTTGAGAAAAGGACTCATGCACCCCATGGTGAAGCGCCTGGGCATTTAAAACCTTTATCTTGATTATCCTATAGTTGTTTCATAATCTCTTAAAGAGATGAAACATCTACTCTATATGTAGTTTTGGATATTGGTTGTTCCCCAGTTATAAGTTCAATTGAGAATTAAAAATCTCTTATAGGAGGAAGAGCATGAAACTCCTCGGGAAACACTTCACTGAATTACTTTACAATAGGCATGTCATCAAGGATGGTTGCTTTCTTAGACTCAATAATTTGAGAATTATTCGCTTGATCATAAGGAAGTAATACCCACACTTGAGATTATAGTGCTAATGAATATTCATCCTCCCCCTTATACTTGTATAGAATCATGGGTCAATTTTTTATATGAAGAGTGATTTCCCTCTCATGGAAATTTATGTTGGATCTATATAAGGAAATCCAATAAATGCCATGAATTTCATCAAACTCCACTAAAGGGAGTATGATTAGGTTCATCGGTAAGTTCAATTCAAAAATTATGAAAGGGGTGGATTTATATTCATGGGATGCAATGATTGCACCATTTTCCATTCTCACCAATATCTTTACATTCATTATTTGTGGTGGTGTTGGGATTGTTCTACTAAAATTTCAGGATATAAAAGAATGAATGGAACCAAAAATCAAAAGTTTGTTGGCTATTCTTAAATAAAAAAATAGTGTACCTATCACCAATTTGGTGTTGTGGTTTTCGTCGACTGTAGTGGCAGAAAAAATACCACCCTCCCTACCTTGGAGTTTATTGGTTGCCTCCGAAAACCCTTGGCTTTGGGAAATGGTTTGAAAAGTTACCTAGTTATTTGTAGTTGAAGCAATGAGCAATGAATTGAGGGTTTAATGGAGCATTGATCTCCACTATCACAATACTAGGTTTTTTCCTATCTGCAGTTAATATCCATGTTCTCTTATCTTCCACACCTAAAGCATTTTCTCATCCCCTTGAAGAAATTATTAGGGCCCTTCTTTATGAACCATTGTCATGTGGGGTTCTAGAATTTCTTATCACTGTTGGATTTATCCATAAGACTGCCAAAAATAAATTCAACTATACTCTTCTTATCCCCATGATTCCATTGATAATCCCAAATCTCAATTTATTCTTCGAGGTCACAACAGACAATTTCATCATATCTCTTGAAGTCACATATCTCTATGTATTTTGGTAGGTTAGGTTTTAACCCACCAAATAAGTTGTTAAACTTTCATCCAGAGGTAACAACAAAGACAAAGTCATATACTTCTAGACATGAGATGTTTTCCCCAAACACTCCAATGAATTTTTAATATTTTTTCTTGAGGGAAAGGAAGTCCCTTTCTATCTTTTGTTGGTGGGTGCATGGAATATATTTATCAAAAAACATTTTTTGGAAATACTTCCATTCCAATGACTTGATCTCTTCCTATGGATTTGTATTATTGATCAATATCCACCACTGATCAGTTTCACACTCCACACAATAAGCATCAAGATGAAACTTCTATTGTTCACAACATTGAAAGATGAATAATATTTTTTCAATGTTTTTGATCTATTGTTCCTAGATTTAGGGATCATATGATCAACGAAATGTAGACGACCTTTGTCTCATAAAGTTCTCGATTGCGGTTTTTTCTTTCATGGGGGGGGGGGGGGGGTGGTTGGATGTTCATTTTGACTAATGTTTCTATTAAAAACCTATGTTAATTGAGATACTATCATGACAATGTTAATGATTCCCACTCCAATCATATTGGGAATCTCATTAGAATAGTCATCACATTGATCTTCTCATCGGTTTTTATCATGTGTCCTCCTATTACCACCCATTGTCTGGGATAAAAGGATAGTTTGGGGAAACATATAAAGGGGAATAGAATTAAAAAGGAATAACATAAAAATTACATTTATTTACTTATCTTATCAATGTTATCCATGATATACTTCCCATCATATATTATTAGGGGATTTTTTAAATCCATTAATAATTATTCATAATAATATTATTAATTTACTAAATCATATCCCATGGAAGTGTCATAACCCTGAGTGAATTAATAACCATTTTCATGCACTAGTTCCCATACGATTCTATCTCAAAGCGATTTTTCAGGTTTTACCCCTAGATACATCTGTCCTAGAGCTACCTCAACCTGCTGGTATTCAGAAATGGATGCATTTTTATGAAAATCCACTAACTCTATACTCACAAAATTTGAGGGCTATTTTTATTATACATAGTCTTATCCCTAAGGAATTAAATAGTGTTTTATAATCCTCATTCCCAAATAAATAAACCTATCCTAGGATACCAAATATAACAACCATGTTCATTATTACACACATAGACATGATTTATTACATAAAATTGCACTTAAGACAACTATAAGGATAGAGAGTTCTAGTGTCTTTTGAAATACGGACCATTAAATAATAAATTTGAACATAAAAACAAAAAATTTATTGAAAACATCTTTTAAATTTCCACAACATCCCTTCATACTTAACATTCATGGGACAACCGAAGGACATTCATAAGAAAAGGGTGAGATATAAAGCCCAATAAGAGACTAAACAAGGCATAACATGAATAATATAGTAAATTTTATGAAATTGGCATATCAATGTGGCACATGAGAAACAAGAAAATACATGCATGATATAGTATGATTATTATAACATGGAATTGTGGAAAAAACATTTAACATGATATTAGCATGATCCAATGATCATTGCACATGGAGTATGAGTAAACCCACACTAAACATGTATTAAAATGAGTAAAACCTCATTGCACTTGAATTATCATGAGTAATCCCTCAATTCACATCACATATCATGATAATTATCATTTACCAATGCATTGGAGAACTATCAAGGAACACCATTGTTAATCATTTCATTTCAATCATAAGTGTGCCACATAGATCATACAAAATGGATTAATTAAACATCATAATTTTTTCCCTGATAAAGGAATGTGGAATTAATACCTAAAACTTTATAATTAGTAAGTATATGTCTAAGACGGTGAATACCCTTGATTGGGAAAAGGGAATGGTATTCACTACACAATGACAATGGCTTGGAAAATTGTGGTTCAATTTTAAAAGAGTAACAACATCACATAAGAATTCATAATAACGGTTGATTAGATAGAAATGGGTATCTAATCATATTTACATTAAATAGACTGTATAGGGGTCATATATATAAGTTTCACAACATATTAAATGGAATTTTTATTCATAATATAAAATAATTTCTTAAATGTAAATGCGGAGTGAGAAATCCCAGACAGAATTTGAGCATGGTAACAACAGTTCATGGGGGGAATTAATGAGATAGAAATTTGTCTATAATCATTAAAAAGTAAGGAAGAAATTACCGGGTAGGTGAGAAATAATTCAACAAAATTTTTAATTGAAAAGGTAAGGGTATAGAAACAAAATGAATGTGGGACAATAATGAGAGACGAAGAAATAACTTACTTGGACGTGTGATCCCAAAGGATTGGGAGAGGCTTAGGAGAGGCTTATTGGGAGATTGGGGAAACATTGGAGGATTATAGAAAAATGAGGGAAGGGGTTGTTCTAGTTCCAAATGTTTTGAGTGAATATAAGTGGGAGATTAGGTGGGTTTATATAGGAAAAGTGAGGGAATTATTTATTATTTATTTTTCGGACACTACACATTAAACTAATAAAAACCAAAAAACATACCATGGTTTTTGCTCATGGTTTTTTCTAATGGGGGTGGAAAACATTATTTTAAAATTCCAATGGTAGTACTTACTAAAATATTAGTCTTTATTATGTAGAGGTCAATCACACTCTCAAGGAAATCATTCAAAATATAAAGTGTTTCATAATTCCTAGATGGTCTACTAAGGATTTGTAAAATAAACCAAAAAAACCTAAAATCACATTATTTTAATATTAAGAAATATATTAGATGAAAATAATAATTATAGTATTTTATTAAATTACTATTGCTTCATTATGATTCCATAAAACACATTATATATTTAAAAGGTATTTAATTTTTAACCCAAAAATTCGACTGCCTTAGAAAATGATGAAAATTTCACCATTGGATAAATTTGACATCCGTATTCCAAAAATAATATTAATTTTATCTTAATAATTTTATAAATATTTGAGTTTTTACTTTTAAAATAAAATCCGACATTAATGGATAATTCATGTGTTTTGACAAAACATTTTTTAAACCGTAATAAAAATTACAATTGTATTCATAAATATTATATGATCATTTATATTTAATAAAAGTTAATTTAGTAATAATATTTAAAGGTGTATGATGGTGACATACTCTTGGGGTGTCTCTGATAACATTACTTGGGTTGTAATTTCTATTAACTTCCACTTCTCATGTAGGAAGATCCATTCAAGCTTATTGTTTTGAGGCTCACCTTGGGCTTGGTCAAGAGTGAAGCCCAGTGATGCCACCTACTTTATGAGATAAAAAATGGTCTTAGTATGGAGTAATTCTACTATATGTTTAAATAAATTCTTTTTTCTGAGTAAATTGGATTTGTTAATGCTTTCTATTTATACTTATGATGTGATCATTGTTAAAGAACAATATTAGAAATGGAAAAAATTCGTAACAGTATTTTAAAATAAAAAAAACATAAAACCAAGGAAGTGAATATGTTTTATATAAAACATTTTTATTTAAGTATTTTAGTTAGATAAATAGGAAAGTTCATTAATACATTTTTTCGTCATTATAGGGGGTTTATTTTTTCGTTGTGAATACTTTCCCCATTCTTTTTTTCAACAATGAACAAAGACCAACCCATGAACGAGTTGATCCATGGTATGATAATTCATGCTGGATGGGTAAAAATTATGGATTAAGGGGGATGAATTATTAAATATTATTTTGTTCCTAATTCATATATTTTCTACTTACATGAATGGACCAAGGCCAACACGAACAAGGACAAGATCAATTATAAGGATGTTCTAGTGATCATCTCTCTTTCATGTTCATGTGTTCTTCACCGAGACACCCCCATAGTTGAGTTGGGTGTTTCTGGGATGTTTTGAATGTGATAGGACCCCAAATCAAATGTATGTTGATTTGGAGCTCATGGTAATGAATAACACGACCTGGGGGACATAGGTGTGATTTTGTTTATAAAAACTGAGCAACAGAGTGTGTTCGTCCACCATTAGAAGAATAGTGGCCACTGATGATGCTTGTGTTGGTGGGTGGTGGTGCGATCACCTAGTGGTAGACGACCACCGACTCGATAGAAAGTGGAGGAGGGTCCCACAACTAGGTAGCACTAGGTGAAGGTGATAGGACACTACAGTGATCCAATGTAGAGGGACCCTCGATGGTGGGGCTTCATGCAGCGATGATAGGCCATGACTATAGGAACCCAAATATTCTTTTTTAGGTATGTGACCCTAGTTTTATATTTTTCATGGTTTGAAGATTAAGGGCGATGAATGGGAGAGTCAAGAGAACTTTGAATGATGTTTTGGGGCAAAAGGGAAGCTACACGGGCGGAGCATAGTTTTTCTAAACCATGCAGCCAAACCGTGCATAACTGGTCTTAACGGCAGTAGCTTCCTCATAATTAGCACATGGTTTGTCTAATTGTGTGGCCAATCCATGATAGAGGGGTGGTCGAGGCTGTGGTGGCCGCACGGTTAGCACACGGTTTGTCTAACCATGCGAGAAAACCATACAGGCACTTCAATGAGATCCTAAAAATCTGGATCTCACCTGTTTTAGCCTCCAAGTGGATCATTTTTGCTCCTAACCATCTATAACTAGGGATTTTTCTCCTCCTATGGTCAGAGAAGGTTCTCACATCGTTTCAGAGGTGATTCTAAGGCTTCTCTTGGTGAATAGAAGCCGTTTTTTATGGTATGTGATCGTTCTTTCTCAGCTTCTTAGATCCACTTAGATCTACTCCTACCCTTCTCTCGGTTTCATAGATCTATGCCCGTTATTGTTTGATCTATGTGTGTGGATGACATGATTGATGTGATTTTGTCTTGGTATGGTTAGGAGAAGACATCTATGGTGGGTTCTTAGAGAATCTACCTGGGGTTCTTGTGCGTCTTTCATTTTTTGGGGTTTTCATTAAAACCTTTGAGGTAGGTGGTTTGATGCCTTACATTGAACATCTTTGAGTTTTTGTGCAAATGTTATGGATACCCATGTATCGGGTATCTCAGGTTAGGGTTTTAATCGTATTTTATTATTTTTTATAGACTACTTGTATGCTTGAGGCTATTAGATGAATCATGATTACTTGATAGCTTGTTTGAGGAATTTCCCATTAGTGTTTCCCTTGGATTGGTTGTTTATCGCCATTTGGATTAGGTTTCCTGTGAGGTAGACCTTGTTGCATTGGTTTCTTTCCTTGATATAATTGATTTCATGTATTTTCCCACCATTTATATGATTTTGATGAATTTTTGATATTATCCAAGTAGTTTGTTGAACTTACTTATGGCTGCTGACAGTCGATTATGCACGACATGACTGTTCAAGGCTATGTGAACCTAGTGCGGTAGACTAAAGAGGGAATTGATGATTAAGGGCTTCCCTAGGGAGTCTGTTATAAAGAATTTTCATACACAGGACCAACATGAATTGGACTTTGTGCCTCCCATGTGTGTCCTTAGTTTATGCACATATCGAGAACACGGGAGGAATTAGACGCAAGTGCTTCCTTAGAGAGTCCGTAGCTATCCTTGCAAGACCAAAAGGGAATTGATGGTGAGAGCTTCCAAGAGTGTTTCTACCTTGTATGATTATTTGACTAGAGGGTTCCGCCAGTATGAGCCTCCCAGATAGTCAGTGTGAATATTGTTTTTTGGTTATGATGAGTCCACCAAGCCAAAGATCAAGCTTGGGTTTTGTACTGCTTGTTGTCTAGGTAGTCTGCTGAGATGCCTACTTTGTTACTTTCTATGCCTTGGGAATATAGATATGTTCCTAGATTCCTTTGTTGATAATGAAATTATTGATTGAAATTAATATATAAATGTAAATGGGGATTGGTAGGATTGTTTACGTAGTGTACTCTTGTTTCTATGCTGCACTTATTTCCTATACTTTTTCTATATTTCTCATTGATAGTAGGGAAAAGATCTTGTGGTGGATGCCTACTAGGATTACTCTCACACCCAGTTTGGGTCATGCTTTTTAGCCTAAACAGGTTATATGGTTCCATGTTTGGATAGGGATTGTGGCCCTTCTACTTCAGGTACATGAATGCTAGTTGGAGTTGGAGAGCATAGAACCGAGCTTAGGCTTGAAATGTTGCTGGAGTTACTGTTTACGTTTAGTGATTTGTTTCTATGTTGTATTTTAGCACATTGTTGTGTTTTCAAATTTCCTTTGATACATGTACCATGTTGCATTTTTATTATATTATACATTGCTTTTGCTGTTTAGTTTCAGTTGTTGTATGTTGTTTACAGCTTCCGTTATTGATGGTCATTTCCTTTTCCTTGTAGACCTTAACAAATGAGGACATAGTTTCCCCAATGACTTACCAAAACCCTCACTACAAGACAGTAGCCTCTGGATCTTGGGGAAATGCGCTTGAGGTCATGTGGAAAACTAGGTATGGGGCACCAGTTGACTGGCTCTGGATTCGGGTCATTACAAAGTGGTATCAGAGGGAGGTTGTTTTATTTTTTTCTATTGAATTACCATATAGTGACATTAGACAAAGATTGTATGGAATATGTAAATGGTAAATAGTGGTTCCAAGGAGTTCTAGAACCCGTGTACTAGGAAAAAAGCCAGGTTACCTTGAATATTGGAATTTTTTATTTTTTCAAATGTTACAGTTTAATTGATTTCACCATTGGGTGGTGCACTTGTTTTGTGTTGTTACTGTTTATATGATTGTGGTTCTATTTTGTTGCAACCGGATGAGATGAGGTTATTCCATCTCATGCATCATATAGGAACCTGTTAGAAAATCACATGTCATGCATCATGCCATGCCATCTACATTACATTAGAATTTTCATGCAGTTGTGATAGAATTGGTGATAGAATATGCATGATGTTGTTATATCTACTATGATAGAATACCTTCTATGTTGATAGGGTATCATTTTTTTAGAGATTATTTATCATGGATTCCAAACTTTGGTCTTAGATGTGTTATGGGCCCATGAGGATCCGAATTTGGTGGATCGTGAGTTATTATACATTTTACTTGTTATATGAACTGTTATGATGCCAGGACTTGATTCGCGGGGAGTATGATCCCTCATAGATCAGAATTTGGTACCTTAATGCTTGTTTTTCTGTGTTTTCTGGACTCCGATGCAGTTCTGAGGATATTTTCCAAAAAAACCATAATTCATGGCATGTACCATATGAATACACGTCATGTAGTTTTATGCCGTGTCACTGACCGTGCGAGCAAGGAAATAGGGTTCTAGAAAATCTTGCAAGAACATGCGGTGTAGTCTGAAATAGTTACCCAAACGTGTCACAAACAACATGGGCCAGGTGAATCTTGTTAAGTACACACCATGTTTTCCTTGAACACACAGTGTAGTTTTGTCTTAGAGGAGCCGTGCGGCTTAACCGTGTAGAAGGAATTGGTTAAGGAATGTAATTCAAGTACACGTCATGTGTTGGGATAACACATCGTGTATATGGGGTGTTACATGACCATTTTAGGTTAGAGTACACACCCATGTAAATGACATAAGGTAACACACCGTGTAGAGGAAGAATATACCATATAGTCGTGTCTTCTTAACTTGAATGACTTATTTTACCTATTCATTCTTGTGCCATAAGTTTTCCTATATTGGTTAATCCTGAATCTGAAGTGTGATTTTTTCCTTTTAGAGATATGGCACGGAGACGTCCTCCTGTTGTCCTTCAGGAACCAGGCAGTGACCGTACACCTAACATGGCAGATCCGGGACTACTAGTAGTTCCGCTTATCATTCCGGACATGGCACCTGCAGTGGTTACAGACACTGGTGCCGACGTTCAGTTCAGAGAGGGTTTCATGAGATTCATGCAGACCTTCTAGGGAGCTCTACATCCTGACCCATATATGGCAGAGTTGACGTGGGTTTTTTAGCTGCAGCATCCTCCGACATTCACAGGGGATGGGGGACCGTAGGCTGCGGAGTCATGGATAGAAGCCATGCTATCCATCTTCAAGCATCTGGAGACACCTACGGAGAGGAGAGTGAATATAACGACTTATATGCTGTGAGATTCTTTCAAGAGATGGAGGGATGTGGTCTCGAAGGCAGGGCACCAACATGGTACGGCTTGGGACGAGTTTTAGCATACGTTCTATGACTACTTCTACCCAGCGTCGATGAGGGCTGAGAGAGCCAAAGAGTTCATGAACTTGCAGCAGGGTAATCTCATAGTTATAGAGTATTACTCTCGCTTCATAGAGTTACAATGTTTCACTCCTGTTTTGGGAAATGATGAGTTGTTCATAGTGAGGAAGTTTGAGGAAGGCCTTAGACAAGACATCATATCACATGTGAACGTTTTTAATTTGACTTATATTAGTCTGATAGTCAACCAAGAACATATCATGGAGAAAAATCTGAGGGAGACTGGAGTTGTGGACCAAGGAGGTTCAGCATCCAAGGCTGATTCTTTTCAGGAAGATAGTAGGAAGCACCACCAAGAGTCTACACAAGGTGACTTGAAGAAGTGATGTATTCCATCTGGTAGACGTGATCTTCCTTCTAGCAACCATGTGGGGTGATTTCAGTGTGGAAAAAGTGGGAAAAAGAAGCCTCAATCCCTGAGATACCCAGTGGAGTTCCGATCTTGCAGCAAGATGGGTCATCTGTTGTGTTTTGGCAGGGTTCTCCTGCCAGTGGCTAGTGAAGGGGGATCAGTTTCGACTCTGCGTACAGGAGCATGATTACCAGTTCTGTAGCAGACTGGGGGCTAGAGTTGTTCAGGTCGTTCAGGCCAGGGTAAAGGTCACATGCTTAGTGATCAGGCTCATAGAGGGTCACCTTAGGGATCTCATGCTGCTACAAATGGCCGCAGTGCAGGCCAGACTTTTGCAGTAGAGCAGATTCACCAGGAGAAGGATCCTCGAACTTCTATAGTTCGAGGTATGATTTTAGTGGCCTCAGTTTACCCTCTGAACTTTTTGATACAGGAGCTTCTCATACCTTTATTCCTCTATATACTGTGGAAATCTTTAGACTTACTATTTATACATCTGAGGTAATGTTGACACTAAAAACACAGTTGGGGACTAGGACAACTAGTGTTCTTCAGTTCTTAGACTTCCCCCTTGAGGTTGGGGGGTGTCATTTTTCGTTGAACCTCTATGTTTTGGAAATGACAGGCTACAATGTCACTCTCAGGATGGAATGGTTAGTTCCCTTATAGTCCTTTTTCGATTGCTATCGCTGTTGGGTGAGTTTCACATCACCGGTGGGAGGATCTTTTCTCCACAAGGGCGAATGGGATGTCCAGGTGAGCAGAGCTAGACTAAAGAATCATGGTTTGGTAGGTATTATGGCACAGATTTCTAGCTTATATCTGGATGACCAGGGGACTCCTTAGATGGATTTTCCTCTAGTGGTTGATCACTTTCCAGATGTGTTTCCAGAAGAATTTTCAGGTTTACCTCCAGAGAATGATGTAGACTTTTCTATTGTGCTTGTTCCAGGATCAAAACTGGTATCCATTCATCCTTATAGGATGACTACACCAGATATAGATGAGCTCAAGATGTAGTTGGAGGAGTTTAAAGAAAAGGGATTTTTCCAACCCAGTACTTCTCCATGGGGTTTGCCCGTTCTATCTGCAAAGAAGGTGAATGGTACATTACGTCTTTGTGTGGATTATCGTAAGCTAAACCAGTTGATGGTCAAGAACTAATATCCACTGCCACAGATAGATGATCTCTTTGATTAGCATCACAGAGACAGAGTGTTCTCGAAGATCGACTTCAGATCTGTCTATCATCAGTTGCGTGTCAAACCATCTGATATACCTCTTACAGCCTTCTGGAGTAGGTATGGTCTGTATGAGAATTTGGTTATGTCGTTTGGTCTCACGAACACACTGGCAGTTTTCATGGCGCTGATGAACAGAGTTTTCCATCCTTACTTGGATTCTTTCCTGGTGGTTTTCGTGGATTATATCTTGGTGTACTCACACACTCGACATGACCATGCTACCCATCTTGAGATCGTTTTGAGTACACTGAGAGAGCATCAATTATATTCTAAGATCTCAAAGTTCCACTTTTGGATGGACGAGATTCACTTCCTGGGTCATGTAATCTCGGAGACAGGATTATTAGTATACCCATAGAAGGTGAGGTCAGTAGTTACCTGGGTGCAACCGAAGAATGACTACGAGGTACGATGTTTCTTAGGGCTGGATGGTTACAACATGTAGTTTATACAGGACTTCTCATGCTTATCAGTGCTATTGATAGGTTTGACTAAGAATGAGGTGAAGTATGTTTGGTTAGAAGCATACGATTCATCCTTTCAGGAGCGGAAGGGGAGACTGACATCAGCACCGATTCTAGATTTGCTGTAGCTGGGCAAGAGTTATACAGTTTTCTGTTATACATCTGGCATCGGGGTTAGAGCAGTGCTTATGAAGAAGCATCATGTCATTGTATATGGATCTCAACAGTTGAGGCCACATTAGAGGAACTATCCAATGCATCAACTGGATTTTGCTAAAGTTGGGCATGCTTTGCATTGTTGGAGACATTATCTTCTCGGAGAGAATTTTGTGGTATATAGTGACCAAAAGAGCCTCAAGTACGTCTTCACGCATCATGACTTGAATATGAGATAGCAGAGGTGGGTTGAGTACATACATTATTTTTATTTTTAGCTTACTTATATGCCTACTAAAGGAAATGATGTGGCAGATGCACTGAGCAGGAGGGCTCAGATACATGCAGTTTAGGAGGACAGCAACTAGTGGCGGCTTATGACTCTGTTCTCTGAAATGCATTTAGAGTTGTACGACAGACATGGTTAGAATTTTCTTTCATCTATTTTTGTTACCTCTAACCTTCTTGACCAACTTTCAATGAGGCATCTATCATATTTAGAAGGCCTAGTCTTACGGGAAAGCGTGTCAGGAGAGGACTCTCTTTCCGGATGGACCATAGGTGAGGATGAGATCTTACGTTTCCAGGGATGCGTATGGATGCCAACAGATATATCTGACAATCTAATCTGAGACTTTCATTCCTCAGTTTGGAAAATTCATCTTGGCATCACCAATATGTATTGTGATCTACACCACCAGTATTGGTGTCCATGTATGAAATGAGATGTTGCTGGTTTTGTCATGATGTGTTCCACCTATCAGCAGGTGAAGGCGGAGCACCAGCGACCAACAAGGCTTTTACAGCAACTACCCATTTCCGAGTTGAAGGTAAATTATGTCATGATGGAATTCATGACAGTATTACCATGATCTATTTGAGGGAATGATGTTGTATTTGTTGTCATTGACATTCTCACGAAGGTTTCACACTTATTTCTGATTAAGGAGACCTTCGGTTTTGATGAGATTGGACGGTTGTACATCCATGAGATTGTACTAATGAATGGGGTTCTGTGGAATATTATTTTATATAGGGACACCCTCTTCACGTTGAATTTCTAGAAAGGGTTACAGAGGGCTTTTGGTACATAGGTACTTCTGAATACAGCTTACCATCCCCAGACAGATGGCCAGTCCAAGCGCACGATTCAGGTGCTAGAGGACATGCTACGAGCATGTGTCCTTGATTTTGAAGGTTCATTGGGAGACACATATACCTCTAGTGGAGTTTCCCTACAATAATAGTTTCCATACAAATATTCAGATGGATCCTTACAAGGCTTTGTATGGTAGGCCATGCCGATCACCCTAGTGTTGGCTGGAGGCAGGAGAGGCAGCTATGCGGGGACATCACCTTGTTCAGGAGACCACAAAACACGTGGAGTTGATTTGGAAAAGGATGGATACTACACAGTCTTGGAATAAATCTTATGCTGATCAGTGGAGGTGACCTTTGGAGTTCAGGGTCGAGATCAGGTTTTTCTACGTGTTACCCCGATGTTGGAACACAAGAGGATCATGAGACTGGGTAAGCTTTCACTGCGATACGTCGGGCCATTTGAGGTTCTGGAGAGATTCATGCTGGTTTCATATAGGTTGTAGTTACCTCAGAGGAACTATTCTATTCATGACGTCTTCAACATTTCTCAGCTCCGACGTTACTTTTTAGACCCGTCTCATGTCTTTCAACCCGAGGAGGTTGAGCTCGAGGTGGATGCATCATTTGAAGAGCATCCAATCCATATTGTCGATCATAGTATGACAGTTCTCCATGGCCGGTTTGTTCTTCTGGTATGGGTTCTATGGAATCATGGGCGAGTTAAGGATGATACATGGGAGAGGGAGACCGATGTACGATCATAGTGGCCGGAGTTGTTCGAGGTTTCTTCTTCTACGCCTTTCTAGGTAAATTCGGGGATGAATTTCTTTGAGGGGGGAAGTTTGTAAGAACCTGAATCTTCTTTTTCAGGTATGGGACCCTTGTTTGATGTTTTTCATGGTTTCAATATTAAGGGTGATGAATGGGAGACTCAGGAGAACATTGAAGGATGTTTTTAGGCAAAAGGGATGTTGCACGGGCGGAGCACGGTTTTTCTAAACCATGCGGCCAAACCGTGCATAGTTGGTCTTGGAGGCAGTAGCTTTCGCATGGTTAGAAAATGATTTGTCCAACAGTGTGTCCATACCATGCAAGAGGGGTGGCCAAGGCAGTGGCTACCGCACGGTTAGCGCACGGTTTGTCTAACAGTGCGAGAAAACAGTGCGGGAACTTAAATAAGATCCTAAATCTGTAGATCTCACCCGTTTTAGCCTCTAAGAGAATCTTTTTACCTCCTAACTGGCCAAAACACAGGATTTTTCTCATCCGAAGGTCAAAGAAGGTTCTCCCATCGTTTTGGTGGAGATCAGAAGGCTTCTCTTGGCGAATCGATGCTGGTTTTTTAATGTATGTGATTGTTCTTGCTCAGTTTCTTTGATATACTTAGATCTACTCCTACTCTTCTCTAGGTTTCATAGATATACTCCTGTTATGGGTAGATTTAAGTGCATGGATGAAAATATTGATGAGTTTTTGTCTTGGTCTTGTTAGGGGAAGATATCTAAGGAAGGTTCTTTGAGAATCAACCTGGGGTTCTTGTGTGACCTTCGTTTGTTGGTGTTTTCATCACAACCTTTGAGGTAGGTGGGTTGATTTGAGTTTTTGTGCATAAGTGATGGTACCCATGTATTGGGAATCTCGGGTTAGGGTTTGATCATGTTTTATTATCTACTTTAGATTTCATGTATGCTTGAGGTTATTAGATGAATAATGATTACTTGTTAGCATGTTTGAGGATTTTCCCATTACTGTTTTCCTTGTTTTGGTTGTTTATCACCGTTTGGCTTAGGTTTCCTGTGAGGCAGACGTTGTTGCATTGGTTTCCTGCCATGATATAATTGATTTCATTTATTTGCCTACTATTTATATGCTTTTGATTCATTATAGCTATTTTCTAATTTGTTTGTTGAACTTACATAGGGATGCTGGCAGTCGATTATGCATGACTTGACTGCTCAGGGTTGTGTGAACCCGATGCAGTTGAATAAGAGGGAATTGACGATGAAGCTCTTTTCTGGAGAGTTTGTTATAAAGTAGATTCGTACGTAGGACCTACATGAATTGAAATTTGTTATTCCCAAGAGTGTCCTTAGTTTACGCATGTATCAAGACCACACAAGGAATTAGATGTAAGTTCTTAATCAAAGATTCTATAGCTATCGTTGCAAGACCATAGGGGAATTGACAGTGAGAGATTCCCAGATTGCATGTGCCTTGTATGATTATTTGAATAGAGTGGTCTACCAATATTAGCCACCCAAAGAGTCAGTGTGAATATTGTTTTTTGGTTGTGATGAGTCCACCAAGCCAAAGAACAAGCTTGGGTTTTGTAATTCTTGTTGTTTAGGTAGTCTCCTGAGATACATATTGTGTTACTTGCTATGCCTTGGGAATATAGAGTTGTTTCTAGATTCATTGTTTGATAATTAAATTACTAAATGAAATTAATAAATAAATGAAAATGGAGACTTGTAGGATTTTTTAATTAGTGCACTCCTCTTTTTCTACTACATTTATTTCTTTTACGTTTACTATATAGCTCACTAACAGTAGGGCACAAATTATGTCGTGGTTGCCTATTGGGATTAGTCTCACACACTGTTTGGGTCCTGCATTTTAGCATAAACAGGTTATATGGTTGCAGGTGTGGATAGGGATTGTGGCCCTTCTACTTCAGGTACTTGATTGCTGGTTGGAGCTGGAGAGCATAAGACCGAGCTTAGGCTTGCGATGCTGCTAGAGTTTATATTTACTTTTAGAGCTTTGTTTCTCAGTAGTATTTCAGCATGTTGTTGTGTTTACTTCTTCCCTTAGTTACATGTACCATGATGCATCTTTATTATATTATAAATTGCTTCCGCTATTTAGTTTTAGTTGCTGTATATTGTTTACTGCTTCTCATATTGATGGTTATTTCCTTTTCATTGTATACCTTACCAAATGATGGAATTGTTTCCCCAATGACTTACCAAGGACCTCGCTGCTAGTCAGCCGCCTCTGGATTTTGGGGAAATGTGTGTGAGGTCATATAGCGAACTGGGTATGGGCCACCAGTTGAGTGGCTCCATATTCATTTCGTTACAATGAAACTGTGCCACAATGATGGGAGGAGGTGTCTCCCTGATCTTGGGTGGATCGGGTCACACGAACTAGCCATGTGGAATGCAAACTGATTATGTGGAATGTGTTCTAGCCACATTGACCCAAGGAGATTCAGGTAGCATGCCGGGTGCAATTGGAGTGGAAGCGGTAGCCACTGCGTCCATGCGGGCTGGGTTGGAGCTTATAGGACGAGCCGATAGTGGGCTGAGCCGAAATTTGGTCGGGCCCACTCATGGTGGGATGGTTTGACTCGGTGGGTTGGGTTAAACCCGACATGTCAGGTCAGGTCGGTCAGACTAGTCCTGGACCCAATAGACCCCTTTTTACTAAATTTTTGGTAACATTCAAAGAACGTGTCCCTTTAATGAATCATTTTTGGCATTGGGTCCCAAACGACGCGGATGTCCTTCTGAGATACTCAATCTGGGTTTTTTTGGAAGTAGACGTACATCCTTTGGCTTGAGGAGTAGGTTCTCTTGGAAAAATATTACTATGAGCAGAATCCTATGGCTGGTTGTGACATGGAGACTATGTGAATTGGTGATCACATTACTTTGGGTCTATGTCACTCCTCCATTCTATGTGACTCATCGTGTCTAAGTGTCTCATTGGGATTGAGTGACTCATCGAGTCTATGTGACTCATCGAGTCTATGAGACTCATTGGGTCTCAGTGACCGATCAAAGCTAAGTGTCTCATCAATAATGGGTGTTCTATGATTATGTCTGGAAATATTTATTTTCATTCTTTAGACTTATAACATTGTGATTTGACAATAATTCATGTGAATGTTTCTATATGGTCTTTACATTTTGGTTTTGGGGGATCTTAATGGATACTATTTTACTCACCCATGCACGATCCTTTCCCCCATGTGTTGTGTCTTGTGTAGACAACCAATATTTTAAAAGAGACCTAGGTGGCCTAGAACTGGGTGGTGGAAAATGAAATGAGACAGATGAGACACACTTCTATGGATTCATATAGCTAACCATTACCTACCATTCTGGTAGGGTCCTCTATAAATGAGCTTCAGTTCTGGTGTTACAAGCAGTTCATTTTTTGGTGGCCTTGTATTTTGGCCCGGGTCACGCTATTGTACATTACATTTCTATTTACCTATGGTTTTGTTATCCTTAGTGTTTTTCATTCATGGATTACTTATTATTTTACCTTTCGACATTGTTTTCATGTGTACAATTACATAGGAAATTCCTTTCATGTTATTGATTTTCATACTCCGAGCTAGACACCAAACCCATGCCCATTAGAGCTGGGTTTGGGGAGTCACAACATAGACCCGTATGTGACGGGTTGTGACAGACTATCCCATTGGTCGCTCCTAATATTCCATGCAGGAACTTCAATCTTTGACTGAATTTTTCTTTATTAAGAAAAAATCTTTTTCGGGAAAAGTGAGAAACCATAAAGTTCAACATAACACCCAAAGAACCCCAAGAAAAGAAAATAGGATCTTCCTCGTCCAAGATTAAGCAGAAACCACCATCCCCAATGAAAAACCACTCAGCAATCCCATCGAGGCTTGGTCCCTCCTGATAGAAAAGTCATCCCTCTCAGTCAACCCAATCCCAAATGTCCTGCAGAGGTGATAGCATAATTCTCTAGCCCATCTGAAGCCGATCCTATCAAAATTCCTGGTGAAGGTTAACCAAAAAACACACCAATAATATATATTTAAAATCAACTAGTACACATTTCCCTTAAACATGTAATTATATATTCCAATAATATATATATATAGAATCAACTAGTAAACATGGTCTATAAACATGTAATTATATATTCCAATAATATATATATATATATATTTATATATAATTTAAAATACATTTATATATGTACAATTTTTTACCTATCCCAAAAACAATAACCCATTCATCATATTTATTCCATTGTATTTTTGTCTGGATTTTGAATTTTTCATAATGTCCATCCACAAAGATATGAAAACAAGAGACCGAATATGCATCATAACAATGTATGACATTATTAAATACAATATTGAATGTTCCCTAAGACAACTAACACCGATTACAAAAATTTTATAGGAAAACATTATTCAATTTAAAGGATTATAAAATGTAAATAAAATATTGAAAAAATAAATTAAATGTCTTTTAAATAGTTGAATTAGGCATATAATCATTGTAATCAATATCATCAAATAGTTATGATATATAAATAAAAATAATAAAAAACCCCACACTGAAAGATCACATAAAAATGTTCCAATATTTGGAGGAAATGATAATTTCTATGTATAAAAATTAGACATGTTCTGTTAAAATTTGAATCCTGAAATGAATTTAATGAACTGTATTTTAAATAATTCTAGAAGGTACCTATGTGTTGGGGACTTTATTTTACCTAATAGTGTAAATATGAGGTGAATGAAAAAAATAGTATATCCTAATACTCTTCATAAATATTGAAGAGGTGGGGTCTAGAGGTTGGTGGACCAGCTCCACATTTGGGTTATATGATTTTAATCACCTAAACAGTGCTCTATTATTTTATTAGAAGAATAAGGAGGTTCTATTTGAAGTAATGGTGAATGATGACTCATTTTGATACCAAATTGTAGAAACATACTAAAATTTTGAAAAATAAAAATTATGAATTATTTGGAATAAACAATAAATTTAATGTTGAAAACATATCATCATGAAATAGTGAGAATTCTGCACCCGAATTGGCATTGGGATTATCATGTTCCAAGTCTGAAGTGTGAACCAGTGTAGTGTGTGCATCGGGTTAAGAGAGAATTCTAATGATGGGTAGATTCATGCATGGAAACATTGGATGAGTATAAAATAGGTCATTTTTTTCATGGTAGTGTCTTTAGAGCATATTGGGTGGGTCCCGATAATAATCATAGGTGGAGAGTGGCGGTGCATTGTGTGAAGCAGTGTCGACCGAGGAAGAAAGGAGAAACCTTTGGCAGGAAGCATTGTGTGAGTGAGATACTAGGAAACTCTATGACGATATATAAAAAATGGATAACTTTTCACTAATACTACTGAAATATTATTAACACATTAATTATTTTTATCAGAGGTTTATGGATTGATCTATGTATTATCCCAAAATCAAGCTGTTTCATGAGTGGACACATTGCATCTAGGTTCAATCGCAAACACATAAGATTTTGGAAGTGCACTCATAGTTATATATTCCATGTCAATTTTAATCTAGATTACCTCCTCACATAATATTTCTTGTGGGGTCCTCCCACCTTGTATACTCCTAATCTAGGCAGATGATAGACTTGATGATGACTTCCCACTCCTATTATTTTTTTCATGCAAGTGAGGTATCTTTATTTTTTTCCAATGTCTACTGGAAAACTAACTCAGATCTAAATAATAGGTAGTTTAATTATTAAATTATTATTCTAGTATAACTCACTCTACGATGGGGAAACATGTCCAAGTTCATTTCCCCCATTTTGATCGACATGTGGGGTGGGTGGGTACACGTAATATTTTAGATATGAATACGAGTTTTTCATTTTATCGTCGACATCATGATATGAAACCAGATTCATCTCTATTGGAAATATAGAGATTCTAGTTATTCTTGAATGTTCTAGTGGGATGGAACCTAAATGAATTACTAGAAGATCCACTTAAATTTTTGGAATACACACGAACCCACTCCATTGAGATTTTGGATGCTTTGGAGGGGAAATTAAAAGGTTGAATCCCCACTAGAACTTTTATGAATATGAGGCTGATAATTTCAGTGAAAATTTCATTTCCCATATTCATTGAACTAACACTAGGAATCCACCTCACCAGAGGACTAAATATTTCACTAAAATTTGTGGAATACACTCTTGACTATGTAGTAAAATTTGGAAGTGTTTATTGGGACAATTTAATGGTTTCTTCTGGTTGGGGAAAAACCGTCAAGGTGTATTCATGGTTTTTTTGGTGGTTGTGTTTGTTGAAATATCTAGAAGACTATGATTTATTATGGCTAGTTTTGAAAAGAATATTAATTTCAGGGTTCATAGTTTATTAGTGTTTACAAAATATTTGTACCTTATAATCAACAATATAAACTATTGAAATGGAAAGGTTTTCAAAAAAGAAGTTCGTATAATGAAATTTGTGGACCATGAAGTAGTGATTTCAAAGACCAAAAGGTTGCACAACTTAATTTTTTAGATCACAATGTAGGTATACTAAATTGAATAGTAAAATAGGTATAGAAAGTGTTTTTCACATAGCAGAGCTATACGGACAGTGAAGTGCACTATCCAAACAATCGAGGAAAATTTGTTCGCATGAGGCTCGTAGTTCTTGGGAGGTATGTCATTCAAATGAATCTCATCTTTCTATAATTGAAGTGATGATTGTGGTTCATTAAATGGGATATTCATTTGTGTATTAGTCCAACCACCGTAAAGGATAAAGGTGCAAGGTGGACAATATAGAAATTCATAGTGAAGGCTTCACTGCATTGATGTTTTGGGTAATTCAGATTAAGTGGGTTTTTATATCTATTTTCCTATATAAAGACCCATAATCAGATTATTATGTGGAGATAATTTCATTGGAAAATATCATCATATAAAGAATTCATATAATTCTAATTTAGTTCATATAGGAGGATTCTGTGGTAGAGGATGTAGTTACCAAGGGATCAATTCTGCGAAGGAGATAGTTCATGATGACTATACATGATATGGGTTTGTGTGGTTTGGTTTCTATCATGGGAACTGGTACCACGTAAGAGATTAGGTCTGTGAAGCATCAAGAGTTTGTGAAGCATCACACTTTTAGGATGCAAAGTTAGTTTGTGAAGAAGTAATAGACCTCAATGCACTTGAACTATGCATTGTTGTAGAGTTCATGTAAAATTCATGGTTGTTCTCAGAGGATGAAAGAAATATTATAGTGGGAACATGTATGATTATAAAGGGAATATATCATTTTCTGAAATAAATTTCAACAAAATAACAGTAAATGGAATGTTTTAATTCATCAACTAGGTGAAAACATGAATTCAACAATGAATCTACCTACATTTGAGGATTATTTCATTACTGATAATGAATGGACATACATATCCATAAACTAAGTATGGATTCATTATAGAGTATTGAGTAATTAATGTGGAAGAAGTGTGTTCTTTCCACCGGTAGTGATCCATCGAAAAAGAGTTAGGGGGTGACCCTAGGGAATGTTGTGAGCAGACACAAAAAATTGTATAGGCAGTGAAAATGGGCATTGATGTGGTCTAACATGATCCTTGTGTTTTGTATGGGAGCATTAGTTCATTTCAGACATCGGCATATTTCCATTGTATGATCCTTATATGTAGCCCAGTGAGGGTGAACGAAGTAAAATTTTAATGTCTCATGCTTTCTTTCATTTATATTCATACATTTCTACATGAATGAGAGATAATAGTGTTTTTTAACAAAAAAAAACAAGATATGAAGTGGTTTTTGTTTGAGTCTACCATACTATGATTCTCCCTCATAAGGTTATTCAATCTAATTGGGATTGAAATTTAGAACAGTGGGATTGGTTGACTGTTAGTGGATCTCTTTGTAACAACATGAACCTAGTTACCTATAGTTAGTGCATTATTACATAACCTAGGAAAGATCACAAATGATCAAGTCTTGAAAGACTGATTAGTTTAGTAGCCTTAGAAGTACTAGCTACATTCATAAGTTTTACATTACACTATAAAAATAAAAAAAACAGCAAAATTTTCTTCAGTAACCACATTCATATCCCATAGAATATCCCTACATGTCAATCATAATATACTTATTCACATCATGGGAGAAATAAAACTAGAAAGGGGTGATCTCAGATGCTTAGTAAGGATAACAATATAGTAGAAACTTTCATAAATAAGAATAAACATTTAAGAAAATATATAAACCTAAAAAAAGTCATTTAAACTTGAACATCAGCATAATATGGAAAATATAATATCAAATAATTCCATGTACTTATTCCCATGGATATTATACTGGTCGAATAATCACATGAAATATCAATATCCACTTTCATAATGATGGAAGCATAATGCCAGACATCATAACCACATAGTCAAGGCCTTGTTCCAAGAATACAAATAATATTTTTTAAGGCCTTGTGCCAAGACAATAGTTTGTCTTGTGATACCTACTGATGCATCTAATAGTTATATGGGATCCACCTGTCACTTAGTAAGTCCAATGCATTCCTCATATGAAATGTTTTAAACATAACAAAAACATTTGTATTAAAAATAGAATACGATATTTGAATACATAATCTATAAAACATGAATGGTGTGAAAATAAAACATCAACAGTCATACATTGTACAAAACCTTCAATACAATATGGATGTTTTTATCATAATAAATCAACTTCATACAAGTTTAAAATCCATCAAAGGATGTTGACATAGATTAAATGAAAACTATTTTAAAAAATACCTATTTCTATTTAAAAACCATTTAAAAGTCATATAATTATAAAATAAAACATTAATTTTGAAAAAATTCTTATAATATTGTAAGGGAAGCTTCGACGATGTTATAAGGGCAGAAAAAGCCACACTCACCGTATAAGTTAAAAATCATTTTTACCTTAATTTTGTCAAAAAGGTCATAATGTACATTGTTTGGAAAATTAATAAAAGATTACTTTCAAAATATATAAGGTCAAATACGAGGTTAAATTAAATTAACACATTTTCTATTAAATAGTAATTTTTTTTGAAATACATCATTAAGAAACATGGATGTGGATGATAAAGATGTCCTAGTAGATAATTACATATAAACAAACTCGGATAATGAAGAGACTGTGAAATTAACCATTACCTTGTACATTTCCTTCGATGATGGTAGGTTGAAATCCTCTATGATGGTGGAATAATTTTTATTACATTATACAAGAATAATATAAATTAATATGATATCATATGTGATCTTCTAATATTGCTTTGTTAATGATATTTTAGTAGAATCATCATTTCAGGTGTTAACTGATTCGTTTTCCTTTATACGATTAATTACATAAGAAATGTTTGTTATTGATAGGATGTATCTTATTCATATTCAGAATGATTTTAATTATTTAAACATTATTTTTAATCATCAAATTAAAATTAGTCTATAATGGATATATGATGGGGAACAAATCTCATCGCGTTCGTGGAGACGGCAATCCATACCTACGCACGAGTGACAATATCATTATTTTGATTTTAAATCATTTATAATTTGATGGTATATCATATATACAGAATAATTATCATGTTACATTTATTATTTACATCATTTATACTAATTATTATACCCATACAAATGATAAAGTGTTTGAATAACAAACTACCCCACGATGTGGAGACGGTAACCCACACATACACACGTATAGTGACATGTCATTTATAGGATGGATAGAATAATGAATATGGTTGTACCATATTTATAATAACATCAATGTATATATAATATAATGGAGTTATTATTTTATAATGGAAACACAAGGAAAGAATAAGTGTAAGAAGAAAAGAACTTGAAATATGTGATGAAATATTTACCTCTTCTTCGGGTTCTTTCTTTTGATTTGATCAAAAGGGCTCCATTGGATGGATTTTTGAATAAGGTAATGACTCTAGGATGAAATTAGGATAGTTGAGAGAATATTTGGACATGGTTTGGCCGATCCAACTAGATTTCATGGTGTGAATTTTAGAGAAGGGGAAGTGCCCTTTTATAAGAGTGGTGATTGGAACCTTAAGAAAAGATTGAAATATTATTTTATAATAAACTACCTTTCAGATTATAATGGCTCAAAAATGATTTATTTAGAGTCTATGGTGTTTATGTGTCTAAAAACAATTTACCAATTGATTTTATATTTATTTGGGTCACTATCATAACCTTATCTTTTATATTTATCTCTTAGTTAAATAGTGTGGCATTTACCACATCTCTTTGTATTTTAATAATATATGGTTAATGAACATACTATAAACATTAAAGAGAACAAAATGTTGTTAATTAATAACTTATATAATATTATGTAATCCCTTTGTCCTAACCTTAGAGTTTTAGAAATAGAATATCCATTAATAATATAATATATGTTTTAAAAACCCTTTTATGTTAATTTTGACACTATTTGGTATTTTGTTTTTGTTAAATTCATAACAGTATTATTTTTTAGAAAAAATTATTTTAATCAACCCTAACATTTCATATTTACCTATAAAATTAGTTTAATTCATTAATAGTATCAAATTAGATTTATTGGGATATTTATAAAATCAATTATTTTAATCTTTCATTTATAAGGTAATTACTAAATCATCATTGTGTCATAAATAAATTTAATTATTTACTGTATAAAAATTATAAACAAAATACCATTATATAGGAAATATTTTTAAATTTCTAATGAACATTTATATGTGAATTTATCTTATGTATAACCCTATATTAATACTGTTTTAGTTATTAAACTTTGATTTTAACTCTATAAACTATTCTTTTAATAAAATAATAATAAATGTACTAATCTAATCCAACTAGAACAAAGAGGATCATATTTTATTCCTAAGGTTGTTTTTGGCCGAATTATACATATCCAATAGAATTAGGACATGTTTTATGGTAATTATGATACAATTTTTACCTTAATTACCCTATTTAATTTTAAATGTGGTAAATAATATTTAAAAGATACTATTAACCAAAAAGTATTTTCATTTTATTAAAATGAATTTTATTTAATTATATTTACTGTGTCTCTTGGTTTTTTGAAATTAAACTCACAGAAGTGGTAAAATTATATTTTATACAAATTTTCAAATGCTCCTAGGAGGTGGGTAAAAGACGATAAAAACATAGATAAAATTTTATAAATCTAAACTTATTATAATATGAATCCGATAAATTACATTTAACATATATAGGTATTATGTATCTATGTTTACATAATAATAATTAAAATAAAATAACTAAATATTTAAATAACAAGTTGGTTTTAACAAATAATACAGTGTTTTTTTACTATTCATCAAAAATTGAATGTTTTCAGAAAAATACCAAAAATTCACCCAAAGCCAAGTTCGATATTCCGAATCCAAAAATGAAGTCTATTTTGAAAGATAAAATTTATATATTTTCAAAAAGTGGGTATTACTATTCTTAAAAGCTATATTGATTGGTTTTGGTGGGTTAAAACTCCAAGTTGTGTACAATGCAAGCTATTGAATTATTCAAAGGGAAACAAGTTGTGGAAAATTATGGTGCTACAATATCTTAGTTAAGAAAATAGAGGTTATAAATCATAAAGGGATTCTGATATTTGATATAAAAAATTTCAACTATGGAAGAATTAGATGGAACACTATTTCCTATCATTAGGAATGTATATCTTTATTGTAGTGATTCATGGATTTCCATCCAATATCCAAAGTGGATATTTATCAAAAGCTAACCAATGATATTTTTTTTGCTGATTCCAAAGAAATCAATTCCTTCGATGGATCCTTATCTAATGTTATCTATATGAAGGTTTTTTTTATGTAAGTCATGACATGATATGTTGGAAATTTTAAAAAAATATGAGGGATTCTCAAAATTTTGAAAAGTAATGATGTATTTTCTAAGGAACATGTATGAGGATATTAGATAGAACCCTAAAGATTCTGTTAATGCATTATTTGACTGAGTGAATGTTAATGTGGAACAAACATGTAGTCATGGTGAAATGATCGATGATTTAAATACTATCCATCACATATCAAGAAGACATTTACCTCATTTCCATCCAATAATCTGTATATTGGAGGATAAATATCCAAATTACCTAACATTAGATAGCCTTAACAGTAATCGTATTGCATTATAAATTGGAAATGATGATAATTATTCTTTTGAAAAGGGAAAGTTTATAAAAGTGTCATTGAAGTCCATGGATAATATCACTATTGAATATGGGTGGGAAGAAGAAGAGTTAAATGAATTAATTCTATTCCTTCAATTAATTTTATAAAGTGGAAATTGAAAGATCAAATGGAAACTCCCACTAGCATGCTTTCTACATGGAAAGGTTGGACATATTGGAATGTGGTGACCTATGATGTTTCTTGTTGATGATGATGAAGAAGTAAAAATATCAATCAATAAGTCTTTAGCCTATGTTAAATGTAAGATTTTTTTTTCAAATATAAGAATATGCTTTCAAAAGAAGATGATAGTTCATAAGAATCTAAGGAAGAGGAGTTAGGGGAATACAAAGACCATGAAGAAGATGCTATGGTAGAAGTTGCAATAAATAAATAAATAAGGTATTAATGATACAATAATGATGGAAAAGTTTAAAGATTATTTGTCCTTCTTGTCATATAAGAATATTATCATGAATAGATAGACATTTTGAGAGATAAAATATAGAAACCCAATAGTGTGGTTCATGATGAAAAACTCTTTATACATGAGTAGGAAGAAGATAAGTCTGAGATGATAGATGAATTTGAAAAGCTTAATTTTTCAATGCTAGAGATCATATATACGATCAGTGACTATAAGATCAAAGTTGAAAAAAGAGGGGTGATCGATGGTTTATATAATATATAAAAATATAAAGATAAAATCATCGGAAGCATGAGAAGGATGTTATCAACCCGTGAACGAAAGTGGATGATCAAGAGAAGATGTGGACTCCAAAAATGTCGGTCACAATGGTTATGGAAATAAAAATTATATTTCAAGGCATCAATGAAACAAACAAATAAATTTACAGAGAATAAAACATAGATTCAAACATCACAACTGATATGATGCTTGATTGAAAAAAATGTATTACTGATTATAGTTAGACACAAGAACCCGATTTGAGATTGAAGATTTATTTGTGTATGAATCAGAACCCAAATATTTTGAGAAACTAACGGAAAAGTATTTGTGCAGTAGTGACACACATGAATACACTACACATTAGATTTGTAATGACAAGTAAAATTCAAGGGGAATTTTTTTCTTAATTTTCTTTGGGATTTTACAAGAACGCAGTTTCTGACGGCACCTGATTCCTAGGCTCGGTGTGCCCAAAATCATTTTCCAAAGTATATATCGGGTACGTTCAGTGAAAGAACGAGCGGGTTTTCAAATCATTTAGACCGGTGCTCGGAATCGAATTCCGAGCGCACCGATGGAATCAAAGCGCCGATAATTGCTTAAGAACACCTTTTCTAGAGTTGCATTTTCTTGGGTGAGGTTATTAATTATTTGGGTTAACTAAAGAATAAAATAAAATTATTGTGAAACAGATTTTATTTTTATTCTAAGTAGTGTTAACCTAGGCATGGTGGTTGGAGTGGGAGCCACTGATATCCTAACTCCTAGGTAGGATATTAGTGAGGTGGGGCCCACATGAGCCCCACCCCCTTTATTTCCTTTTACCTCCCACGTGCATTTATTTTGGTAACTCATCCGCACCCCCCTCTGTATTTCCAAGTCAACTCTCGCATTTAATTGGATTATTAAATGCCTCATTTAATTGGTCAACGCACGACAATTGCATCATGTTTTAATTTTTATTTTCAAAAATAGTTGGCATGAGTAATAAAATAAGGCAACACCTTATTTTATTATTGTTGTTTTGTTGTGTGAGAGGGATTTGGAGAAGAATTTCTCAAAGCCTTTGAAATCTTCATCTTCTTCATTGGAGAATGCGATGAACGATGACGAACACCGGCCTCCGACGGAAGACGATGAAGAATGCTAGTTCCTCATAGATCGAGGACGCGAAGTCATGTACCACAACAATGACAATCCTATTCCATGTGACACTGTGTACCGCGACACTGGCGATCCTCTTCCGCGCGACGTCGTGTACCGCGACACTGATCCTCTTCTCCGCGACGTCGTGTACCCCGATGCCGACGATCCTTCTTCCGCGACATCCTTTTCCCCACATCGAACCTTCGTTCATCAATGCTTGAGGTTGGGGTTGGGTTTATTTTATGTGGATTAAATCCTTGACATATGATTAAATTTTTGAAAGTCGTTTGAGCCACTAACGCGGTGGGTACGGACCAACGAACAAGTCCAAACCCGACAATTCATTGTTCTTTGTGTGCGGATCGACGGGCAATGATGAAGCAGGCCGCAAAGGCGTTTTGAACCCTTTGCAGAATTCTATGGGTCCTGGAAGAGCCATAGGCACAAATGAAGGGCAAAACGGACCACCTGAACGCGTCCGGTGGTCCGCTGAAGGCACTGCCGGCATGCCACGCCGGCAGCCGAAGGCGGGGGCCGGCACAGGCCGGCCGCCTGGAGGTGGCGGCGCCCCGACACGCCACTGGTAAGAGCTTCCGCGGCGACAGTGGGGTGACTGGATCCCATGGCCTCTTGGGATCCGGGGGAGACGCGGTGCTCGCCGCATCCGCTGGCGAAGGAAGGGGGGACCGCGTCCCACCGTGCTCGGCCGTTGGCCAAGCCAGCGAGCCACCCAGCAAAGTCGGGCCAGCTTGCACGTACTGGACCGGGCCGGCCGCGCCCAGCCGGGCCAGACCCGGACCCGGGTCGGGTCGACCCAGTTCGGGATGAACTAGGGGTGGTTGGGCCGGGTCGGACCGGGCCCAGACCCCCCACTATCGGACCACTTTCGGTCTTTTGCCCATAATATGGGCTACGGAGCTCCGATCGACGCACTGTTAGTTGTGTAGTGATCCTTTGATCGAGACGGTCATTTTGGTATATTACAATCAAGGTTTCAAAGAACTTGGGGGTATGGAAGAGTTGGTTCGAAGACGAAACCAACTGGGCCCTCGGAGCAGAAACACTTATAACTTGAGCTCCGGGCGTCCGATTGACGTGCCGTCGACTTTGTTGGATTCCTCCAAGTGAGGCGAACATTTTGGATTACTAATCTTGAGGTTTAGATGTAGTTGGAGTGCGGTCGTGTTGGTTTTAACATAGAATCCAACTAGGCCCCTCGAAGGAAAAAAGCCAATAACTCTCAGACCGGGCGTCCGATTGAAGTGTCGTCTGTCACGTTGAGTTCCTCTTGTCGAGACAGAACTTTGAGATATATCAACTCCGGACTACGTGTCAGTTTATGTATCGACCCCTTGGCTCGTGGAGCAGACTCTCCCGGAAACGAGCATGCTGTGTGGTGGAACCGTAGTGCTGGCTGCGACTGCGACAATAGTGACTGCACTGAAATCCTATGTGGGTTCGACAGTGCTGAAGACCGTACTGAAATCCTATGTCGGTTCGACGGTGATGAAGACTACACTGAAATCCTATGTGGGTTCGGTAGCGATGAAGACCGTACTGAATTCCTATTTGGATTCGATGGTGATGACGACTGCACTGAAATCCTATGTGGGTTCGGCAGCGATGAAGACCGGACTGAAATCCTATGTGGGTTCGGCGGTGATGAAGATTGCACTGAAATCCTATGTGGGTTCGGCAGCGATGAAGACCATAATGAAATCCTATGTGTTTTCGATGGCGATAAAGACTGCACTGAAATCCTATGTGGGTTCGGCATCGAGGAAGACCGTACTGAAATCCTCTGTGGGTTTGACGACAATAAAGACTGCACTGAAATCCTATGTGGGTTCGACAGCTTGTCTAGTTTCATATCCTATGTGGGTCCCAGCATAGATGAATCAATGGATATATCAGATCATCTATTTTTCCGAAAAAGTATACCTGTGTGAGCTAAGTCTTGACTACAATCAATATCTTTGATATGATTGACATGATTTCCTATGTGGATTTGGTTGTGTTATCCTGTGTGGATTGGGTTGTACTTCTTTATAGATGTTATCAAACTTGGGCTCAGATGTTGGATCCAAATGGGAATTGATGACTTAGGTTTATGTATGGGCATATACATAAGTAGTGTGTGTTGTTACTTCGTGATTGTATCTTTCCTTTGTGGATTATCCTTTGTGGATTCTGGGAGACCTTCAGGGGTCTCGGGGTCCCTACAGAGTAGTGTATGCTCACCCCTACACGGGCTATGCCCACACGACATTGTGTTGGTTGCAGATGACGGACACCGTTGATCATGGTTGAGGCTTGTGGAGCCAGTCGGTACCTGGAGGTGGGCCACTGGGCGGGACGTACTCGGAGCAGACGGCTGGACCCGAGGAGCTGAGGAGGCTATCTGTACCCACCCTTCAGGTGGTACTTGCAGTGAATGGCTCGACGTTGTGGCTTTAAATTCATTTACTGTACTTTTTTCCAGTTGTACCTTACTTTCAGTTTGGGTTTGTATTCTGGCCCACTTACTATTCCGCACTACTTTTGTACCCAGTTTTACATAGTGTTTACTTCAGCTTTCTTACTCTGTGGTGTTTGTTTACTTTATAAAGGCAATGACTTCCCCTTTAGTCAGTATTTATGCCTTGGTGCTAGTCGCCAGTCCCTGGACTATTGGAGGCGGGCTTGGGGTAGTCACGACACGGGTCCCGAGGACGGGTCGTGACAAATTGTTATCAGAGGAGTTAGGTTCTACCACAGAACTCGGGACTCTGATATTTCTTCTATGTGAAGCAATAGTGTTAAGGGTATTGAGTGTGGTTATCAGTCCAGGGAGTCCAGTGTTGGTGCGGTGGCCGACGTATCTGTACGCTAGGACCCTGACTTCTGATTTGTGACTCAATGCACGAAAACATTGATAGATATGTGTTTAATGAGTTTTCTTTGTGGTTACTTTGTGTCAGCTCTCCAGGTATACTGTTTGAAAGTGGCGCAGCTGTTTCTTTTCAGGATGGCTCCACGACGACAGCCATCTAGGGTTCCGAGCATTGTGTGAGATGACATCCCACTGAGTGACAAGGCCTCGGTGTAGGGCCCTTTGATAGCGGAGGCACCGGTGGTACCTCTACCCACCGAGCCACCGATGCTACCAGCCCCAGCCGCTGATAGTGAACGTCACCTTAGTGCGCTGCACGAGTTTCAGCATCAGAGACTGTCCAGGTTACACAGGGAGATGGACCCTCAGGCAATCGATAATTGGCTGGAGGTGGTTTTTTGTGTTTTCAGGTTAGTGGGGACACTAGCTGACCTCATGGTGATCCTCGCAGCGAGCCTCCTGCACGCGGCAGCAGGCAGATGGTGGAGCTTGATGCTCCAGGTGCATGACGAGGCATCACTCCTCTGGACGGACATTGAGAGCCTATTCCGCTCAGAGTTCGTCCAAGCCACCCTCCGTGCGGTGCAAATCTAGGAGCTTCTACAACTGCGGTAAGGCAACATGACGGTCTCCCAGTACTCAACAAGATTTACCGACCTCTCGAGCTATTCGACGGACATGGTACGAGACCCATTCTTCCGGGCCCGGACCTTTGAGCAGGGATTGAGGCATGATATCAGGGTATAAATAATCTCCCTCAGCATTCTGACATAGGAAGGAGTACTGGAGCGAGCTCTTCTCATAGAGAGATTTCTTATCGAGCCTACGCCAGCAGCGAGACCTACCGAAGGGAAGCACGTGGCAGAGTCGTCTGCAGCTGGTAGTCGACGGATTTCAGAGGGGTCTAGGCAGACCGGACCATCAGGAAGACAACCTCAGGACACTGGCTCAAAGGTGTGGGGCACAGGGCGCAGAGCAACCCTTCCAAGGAGCAGGCAGTGCTACGCATGTGGCGGGCAGAGCCACATGGCTCGTGACTACCTGACCCGCCGTGTAGAGGAGCATTAGATGGTTGAGAGGCCACCCAGGCAGAGGCAGAGGGTCGATCATGGAGGTCTGACAAGAGCAGGAGGACGAGGTAGGGGAGCAAGCTGAGAAGTAGGTGGTGGACGACGCTATGAGGCTTTACCACCACAACCACCAGGAGGCCCACCCCGACCACAGGGAGCTTGCGGGCATAGGCAGGCTCGGCTTCAGGCAGCAGAGGCCTACGACCACAACATGCCAGAGATGATTCGAGGTACTATATGTGTCTATTCCACCCTTTATGTAGTTCTTATAGACACAGAAGCGAGTCATTATTTTATTGTCACTGCCCTTGTTCGGAGCTCGGAGATTCCGATAGAGCCGTTGGCTCGATCCATACGGCTAGAGACACCTACGGGAACAGACTCGACGATTACGCACTGGTGCCGGCGGTGTGTGCTTACTCTAGGAGGAGAGATCTTCGGTTGGGATCTTCTTGTAGCGGCGCCAAGGCCTTAAGACGTCATCTTGGACATGGATTGGTTATCCACATTCCATGCTAAGATCGACTGTATTAGGCACACGGTGTGGTGTGTACGCACTGATGGGAGCAGGTTCACCTTCCCTAGCGAGAAGGGAGCCTTTGCAGCACCAGATAGACTCTGACAAAGGAGAGGACAACCCATCACTAACCAGTTGTCTAGCCTCATCCTAGGAGCAGTTGACGTGCAGTGTCTTAGTTTTCCTGTAGGTGTGGATTAGTATGCGGACGTTTTCCCTGACGACGTTCTAAGACTACATCCTCGTAGAGAGGTAGACATTTATATTGACATGTACGCCGAGAGAGCCTCGATATCCAGTTCTGCTTATCGGATGTCCCCCGATGAGCTTCGAGAGATATGAGTATAGTTGGAGGACTTGTAGGGAAAGAGATTCATCTGACCCAGTGTTTCACCCTAGGCTTCCCCGATATTATTCACCAAGAATGCGGACGAGAGCTTGCGACTTTGTGTCAACTATCGTCGCCTGAACCAGGTGACCGTGAGGAACACGTATCCGCTACCGAGGATTGACGAACTCTTCGATCAGCTCAAGGGAACACGGTGGTTTTCAAAGATAGAACTTAGATCAAGCTATCATCAGCTGAGAGTTTGAGACGAGGACATATAGAGGACGACCTTCAGATGTCGGTATGACCACTATGTGTTCTTGGTTATGCCGTTCGACATAACCAATGCTCCAGTAGTGTTCATGGGTCTAATGAACATGATATTTCAGCCATACCTCGATCGATTTTTTGTGGTCTTCATTGATGACATATTGATATACTCGACCAATGAGGAGGAGCACACCTACCACTTGCGGGTTGTAATGGACACACTCCGAGAGAATCGACTTTATGGAAAGATCTCGAAGTGTCAGTTCTGGATATGTGAGGTCCACTTCTTGGGACACGTCATCTCTGAGGCTCGAGTTATGGTGGATCTTGTGAAGATCGAGGCAGTGCTATATTGGGAGCCACCCAGGACCATGATGGAGGTGTGGTGTTTCTTGGGGCTAGCTAGGTACTACCGGAGATTTGTGCCATACTTTTCCAGAGGTGCGTCACCACTCTCATCTTTGACGAAGAAGGGGAAACCCTTCGTGTGGTCAGCCAGATGTCATCAGTGCTTCCAGGAGCTGAGACAGAGATTGACCAGCGCACCTATCTTGAGGCTATCAGAGGAGGGAGTAGGGTACGTATTCTACTACAATGCATTAGGGACCGGACTCGAATGTTTCCTGATGCATGAGCGGGCCGTGATCGCCTATGGATCACATTAGGTGAGGAAGAATGAGCAGAACTACGCTACCCATGACCTCGAGTTAGCATCAATGGTCTTTGCTCTGAAGATGTGGTGACATTATCTGAAGGGCGAGTGCTTTATAGTCCACTTTGACCACCAGAGTCTCAGGTACATATTCTCGCAGAAGGACCTGAATCTGGGACATTGGCGATGGCTCGAGTTCCTCCAGGATTATAACTTTGATATAGTCTATACTCATAGAAAAGGGAATGTGGTAGTCGATGCCCTCAGTAGGAGGACGGGCATTCAGGTACTCGGTGAGGCGACAGAGCAGCTAGATGCATTTCAGATATCCTTCGTGGATAGAGATGGAGAAACCATTCTTCAGTCACTCAAAGTCACTCCTCTACTACTGGAGTGGGTTAGAGAGGCACGACGTGGGGACGCTGAATGTGAGATACGGTGTGTGCAGATATCCTCGGGACAGGCACCTAATGGATTCTCTGTAGGAGGAGAGCACACCGTCCTTTTCAGAGTACGTACCATGGTACCAGTTGCTTTACAGGAGGAGGTGCTGAGAGAGTTTCACACTTACCCTTTGGCGGTACATCCTGGAGTGGAAAAGATGTACCAGGATCTCAGATGATAGCACTGGTGGCCGGGTATGAAGAAGGTTGTGGCAAATTTCGTTTCCCGATGCCTCACCTTCCAGTAGGTGAAGGCAGAGCACCAGGTACCAGCATGCGTGGTACAACCCTTGGAGGTCCCGGAGTGGAAGTAGGACAAGATATCTTTGGATTTCCTGACTGGACTTCCATGCACTTCCAGAGGTCACGACTCTATTTGGGTGATTGTCGACCGACTCACCAAGTCGTCCAACATCTTACCCATTAGAGAGCAGGGCTCAGTAGAGATCTTGGGATATCTCTACATTCAGGAGATTGTGCGGCTTCATGGTGTGCCATCATCTATCGTCTCCGATCAAGATGCTCGCTTTACTTCTCGACTTTGGAAGGGGTTGTAGGAGGCATTCAGGACGCAGCTACGTCTGAGCACCACCTTTCACCCTCAGACAAATGGTCAGATGGAGAGGACCATTCAGAATCTCGAGGATATGCTCCACGCATGTGTCCTCGACTTTGGTCGCAGCTGGGAGGACCACCTACCCTTGGTGGAGTTCGCGTACAACAACAACTACCACTCCACCATCGGGATGAAACCATATGAGGCACTGTACGACCGACCTTGCAGATCACCTCTGTGATGGACAGACCCTGGGGAGTCAGCACTTGTGGGACCAGAGATGGTCCATGCCATGACAGAGAAGGTTCAGGTCATCTAGGAGTGGATGAGGACAGCTCAGAGCTGACAAAAGTCTTATGCTGACAGGAGGTGAAGACCACTAGAGTTCGAGGATGGAGACCACGTCTTCTTGCGGGTCTCACCTTGACGTGGATTATAGATATTTGGCTGGGGAAACAAGTTATCTCCACGCTTCATCGGACCATTCCAGGGCCTCAGCAGGATAAGCAAGGTGGCTTATCGCCTGGCTCTACCACCTCTGTTGCTCCGGGTGCACGACATCTTTCACGTATCTCAGTTGAGGAGATACGTGCATGACCCGTCGCATATCCTCGACCATGGGGATATGGACATTGACGATGAGACGACTTTTGCGGAGGTCCCAGTGGAGATTGAGGATCGACAGGAGTGGGTCCTACATTGATGGTCGATACCTCTAGTGCGCATCAGATGGAAACAAGGGAACCTCTAGGAGGGCACTTGGGATTTGTAGGCTCAGATGCAAGCACATTACCCACATTTTCCCCCTAGTTTATGATGTATCTTTACGGGGATGTAAAGTCCTGAGGTGGGATTAATGTAATGACATGTAAAATTTATCTTAAAATTTTTTTTCTTGTTTTTCTTTGGGATTTTACAAGAACATTGTTTTTAACGGCACCTGATTCCGAGGCCCGGTGTGCCCGGAATCATTTTCCAAAGTTTAGCTCGGGTACATTCAGTGAACAAACGAGCGTGTTTTCCTAACTTTTAGACCGGTGCTAGGAATCAAATTCCGAGGGCACCGATGGAATAACAGTGCTGGTAATTGCTTAAGAACACCTTTTCCGGAGTTGCATTTGCCCGGGTGAGGTTATTAATTATTTGGGTTAACTAAAGAATAAAATAAAATTATTGTGCAATAGATTTTATTATTATTCTAAGTAGTGTTAACCTATTCCTGGTGGTTGGAGTGGGACCCATTGATATCAAATCTCCTAGGTAGGATATTAGTGAGGTGGGGCCCACAAGATCCCCACCACCTTTATTTCCTTTTACCTCCCACGTGCATTTATTTTCGTAACTCACCCGCACGCCCCTATTTAATTCCAAGTCAACTCTCACATTTAATTGGATTATTAAATGCCTCATTTAATTGGTCAACGCACGACAATTAAATCATGTTTTAATTTTGATTATAAAAAATAGTTGGCATGAGTAATAAAATAAGGCAACACCTTATTTTATTATTATTGTTTCGTTGTGTGAGAGGGATTGGGAGAGGAATTGATCAAAGCCTTTGAATTCTTCATCTTCTTCGTTGGAAAACACGAAGAACGACGAAGAACGCTGGCCTCCGATGGAAGACAACGAAGTACGCTATTTCCTCTGATATCAACGAAGCAACGCCATGTACCGCGACCCCGACGATCTTCTTCCGCGCGACGCCGTGTACCGCAACGCCGATCCTCTTCTCCGCGACGCTGTGTACCGCGATGCCGACGATCCTTCTTTCGTGACGTCCTCTTCCCTGCAACGAAACTTCATTCAAAAACTCTTGAGGTAGGGGGTTGGGTTTATTTTATGTTGATTAAATCCTCGAAATATGATTAAATTATTGAAGGTCGTCTGAGCCACTAATGCGGTGGGTGCGGACCAACGAACAAGTCCGAACCCACCGATTCTCTGTTCTTGGTGTGAGGATCGATGGGTGACAACGAATCAGGATGTAAAGGCGTTTTGAACCCTTCTAGGTATTCTACGGGTCTCGGAAGAGCCGCATGCATAGACGGAGGGCAAAACAGGCCACCAGAGCGCATCCGGGGGTCCGCGGAAGGCACAACCAGCGCGCCCCGCCGGCGCGGCGGTGCCAGTACTGGCTGGCCGCCCCGAGGCGGCGACTCCCCAGCGCGCCGCCGGCGGGAGCCGCCACGATTGAAACCATGGCCGCAGTGGGGTGACTGGATCCCACGGCCGCGTGGGATCCAGGGGAGAGGCGGCGCTCGCCGCATCCGCTGGCAAAGGAAGGGGGGGGGGACCGCCTCCCCCCATGCTCAGCCGCTGGCCGAGCCAAAGAGCCACCCGGCCGAGCTGGGCCATGCCCACCAGGCCAGACCCGGACCCGGGTCAGGTCGACCCGGTTCGGGCCGACCTCGGGGGGGTCGGGCCGGGTCGGATCGGGCCCAGACCCCCCACTTTCGGATAACTTTCGGTATTTTTCCCATAACATGGGCTACCGACCTCCGATCGACGCACCGTCAGTTGCATAGAGATACTTGGTTCGATACTGTCGTTTTGGTATATTACAGTCAAGGTTTTGGAGAACTTTGGGTATGGCCGGGTTGGTTCGAACACGAAACCAACCGGGCCCTAGGAGCAGAAACACTTATAACTTGAGCTCTGGACGTCCGATTGACGTGCCGTCGACTTTGTTGGATTCCTATTAATGAGACGGACCTTTTGGATTACTCCACTAGAGGTTTGGATGCAGTTGGACTGCAGTCGGGTTGGTTTTAACATAGAAACCAACCGGGCCCCTAGAATGAAAAAGCCAATAACTCTTAGACCGGGCATCCGATTGACGCGCTGTCTGTTTCGTTGAGTTCCTCTTGTCGAGAAGGAACATTGAGAAACATAAAATCCGGACTACGGCTTAGTTGATGTATCAAACCCTTGGCTCGGGGAGTGGACCCTCCCAGAAACGAGCATGCTGTGTGTGGGAACCCTAGATCTGGCTGCGACTGCGACTGTGGCACTGCACTAAAATCCTATGTGGGTTCGGTAGAGATGAAGACCGTACTAAAATCCTATGTGGGTTAGATGGTGATGAATACTGCACTGAAATCCTATGTGGGTTTGGCAGCGATGAGGACCGTACTGAAATCTTATGTGGGTTCGACGATGATGAAGACTGCACTGAAATCTTATTGGGGTTCGGTAGTGATGAAGACCGTACTGAAATCCTATGTGGGTTCGGCGGCGATGAAGACTGCACTAAAATCCTATGTGGGTTCGGCAGCGATGAAGACCGTTCTGAAATCCTATATGGGTTTGAAGACGATGAAGACTACACTAAAATCCTATGTGGGTTCGGCAGCGATGAAGACCGTACTGAAATCCTCTGTGGGTTCGATGACAATAAACACTGCACTAAAATTTTATGTGGGTTCGGAAGCTTGGTTGGTTTCGTATCCTACATGGGTCCTAGCTTAGATGAATCAGTGGATATATCTGATCATCTCTTTTACCGAAGAATTATACCTGTGTGAGCTGAGTCTTGACTTCAATCAATATCTTCGATATGATTGACTTTCTTTCCTATGTGGATTTGGTTGTGTTATCCTGTGTGGATTTGGTTGTACTCTTTTGTGGATGTGATCGAACTAGGGATCAGATGTTGGAGCCAAACGGGATTTGATGACTTAGGTATATGTATAGGCATATACCTAAGTAGTGTGGGTTGTTACTTCGTGATTGTATCTTTCCTTCGTGGATTACCCTTTGTGGATTCTAGGAGACCTTCGGGGGTCTTGGGGTCCCTATTGAGTAGCGTATACTCACCCCTGCATGGGCTATGCACGCACTACGTTGTGTTGGTTTTAGACGACGGACATCGCTGATCGTGGTTCAGTCTTGTGGAGCAAGTCGGTACCTGGAGGTGGACCACTGGGCATGACATACTTGGAGTGGACGACTGGACCCGAGGAGTTGAGGAGGCTATTTGTACCCACCCTTCAGATGGGACTTCAAATAGACGGCTCGACGTTGCGGCTTTACTTTTAGTTGTTGTACTTTCTTTCCAGTTGTACTTTAATTTCAGTTTGGGTTTGTATTCTGGCCCACTTACTATTCCACACTACTTTTGTACCCTGTTTTACTTAGTGTTTACTTCGGATTGCTTACTCTATGGTGTTTGTTTACTTTATAAAGGCAATGCCTTCCCCTTTTGTCGGGATTTACGTCTTGGTGCTAGTCGCTAGCCCCTGGCCTATGGGAGGCGTGCTTGGGGTAGTCACGACATGGGTCCCGAAGACGGGTCGTGACAAGATGTTATAGTTATTGAAAGATGGGACACTCACAAAATTTCAATTCCATTCCCAAGAGGTATTAATGGTAATGAGGCCAAAAAAGGTATCCATATAGATCTCTGTATTCTAAGACATCACTCGATGGTCATTATTTCTGGTGTGGTTGATTCAGACACAAGGATTGATGTTTCCCATTTATAATGGAAAAGAATGTGATCATGTAGACTAATTGTTATCATAAGAATCAACTAAATGTATCATCAAAAAGGATGAAAATTAAAAATCAATTTCCAGCCCTATAAGATAATTCTAGTTTATCATACTCCTAGGAATATTGTGATTGTCAATCTATACTGTGTATGTATTCAAAAACATGGATAAAAAATAAGGGATATGAACATGTAGTTTTCATAGAAATTGATGTCAAAGCATCAGATCCCACGTGAATAATGATAATTAATAGTTTATGCAACTCCCATATGATTGGAATCAAAGAACTAGTGATGATAATATGATATAACAAGGAATGTATCATGCGATTTAGTAATGTTAAAGGATAAAAAATTATTGGATCATGAAAATAATTTTTTTTTGTTAAAATACATGATATGTGAAGTTGTCTTGGTTCTTGATGGTTTTTGTCAAAATAGTATAAGTGTTACTTAATTATGTGATTCATTACATGCCAAATGTTTTTCCATGAAATTTTGTGTAATCAAGGAAAAATATGATGCAATATTTTTACAGGGAAAGCATAAGAAAGGGAATCATTACCTAGTGAGTGAAAAAAACATGTGTTATCTGTCCATGGATAATAAAATAGGTTGTGGAATAAATTTCATGGTTACTAGTTCCAAACATAATTAGAAGATCATGTGAAATATTATCTTTCTAATTACACCCTTAGGTTATCATATGATTGTACTAATATGTGTGATGTTGTTCAATAATGGAATATCATTCGAAAGACATATAAGAAAAATGAGAAAATTCCAAAAAAGTGCTTGAGTTGGTTCTTATTGATGATTCTAGGCCTTTTCCACAAAGATATATTTATGGGAGAAGACATTATTTTGCCTTCATTTATGATTTTAAAAGAATGGAATAGGTTTCAGTCATCAATCAATAATATGATGTGTATCATATCATAAAAAACTATCAAAGTGAAGTTGAGAAGATTCAAGGTCAAAAAATCTAGAAGATTTGAATAGATAATATAATATTGTGGATAAATTTTGATGTGGAGAATTATCTCAATAAATATGGGATAATGCACCATGATTCAATATTAATAACTCCATAGGAGAATGGAGAATTTGAGAGAAGAAATCAAATTATTATCCAAATTGATAGAAAAATGATCATTGGGAAAGACCATCTAGAAAATTTTTTGGATGAATCAATAATGAAATCATTCTACACATCAAATAGAGATTTATTATTCCCAAAATAAGAGGTAAATCCATATGAGTTATTTTCTGAATGAAAGACAATATTGACGTACCTTCGAGTCATTAGAAAAAAGGGTTTCATTTTCAAAAAAGATAAATGTTTGGAACAAGATGATAACGATTTTTATCATATTTTGGTGTTCTCTATTGATGTTAATTAATTATAAAATAAGGATCACATCACATTGAATTTAGTGAAAATTGGATTAACCATCGTACTCAAGAAATCATACTCACCTTGAGTATAGAATGAAATATAAGATAATAATGAGGAAGCGAATCCGATTTAACATGGATCTAATATAAATATAACGATTATTTTCTATTTTGTATTTTCCATTATACATAAGAATGTTGTGAAACTTGTGATGTATGCTTGATGAATGAAAAAGGGAGAACATGTGTTGCCAATTGTATTTAGGCTAATAATTTAGAGGATTGTAGGAAGGACATATTGTTTATAGAATAATAGGATTTTTTAACACATCCCAATGAAGGTAAAAATTTTATGGATAGGATAGAAGGTTTTAATACATTCAAATAAATTCCTGACGATTCTATGATGATCATCAATGTAACAAAATTAATGAAGGAATTAAAACTTGCATATATATGCTTGTAGGATAAGGGAATTCAGATGTTAAATATATGGTAGTCTCAAATCATCAGTATGAGAACATCATATTCCGAATTTTTTATTGTTTGGATGTATTGATGTATAAAATGAAGAATCAAAAATATTGAAATCAGAATTTGGAATTGGAATAAGACAAATCAAAACGAAAAATAAGAATGATATAAATTGAAATGGAGAATCAAAATGATAGAAATAAGAATAGTGAATTATAATGAGAGTAATTTTAATGGGGAATCAGTATGGAAGAAATAATAATGGAGAATCAGAATGATAGAATTAACATAGAGAATCAGAATGATAGAAATCAGACTATCAAATTGGATAGAAAATCAGACAAGAGAATTTGAATCAGGCTAATGTTTATTAAAAATTATGAATGGTGTGGAAGAAAAATAGAAATGCTAATTTTAGGGGAATTTGAATGATTTAAATATATATCTGAAATTGATGTAATTTATTGGATTTAGAAAAATTCAAATAATGTTATGATATTTAAGGAAAATTTATGAGTTGAGAAATTTAGTAAAGTGAGAACCATTTTCAGAATCCCTGTTAAACCATTTGGGTGTGACTATAAAAGGGGGGGATACATTCTGTATAATGTAGCATGAATTTCTTGTGTAATAGGAGAGGAAAGATATAAAATTATAGAAAAATGTAATTTTATGATTATTTTTTTGAAGAAGTTATCCAAATAGAAGAATAAGTGGATAAAATTGTATTCCTTGTTTTTTGGAAATTTGATAATGAAATCAGACATGGAAATCAGATTGGAGAATCATAATGGGATTTACAGACTCATATTAGAGGTGTTTGATAATTGTTTCAGTGGTATTATAATAGATAAATATTTTCATATTGAAACAATCGGACTAGTAAATCGGACAAATAAATCACATTGGGAAATTGGACTTGGAATTCCAGAATCAATAAAAGTGGATCAAATTTTCCTCTAAGGTATTCGAACAGAAGTATATTTTTTAATAAGAAATTCAAACTAGGGAATGAAATTGGAAAGTCAGACTACCTATCATTATAATGTTCTTAATGTTCTTACCTCCTCCTAGGTAAGAATGTGAAGAATTTTTTTGGATGTCTAATTTTTTTAAAGATGATCAAGTAGCACAAAAATTATGTTACATAATATTGTTTTATTAGAAGAACATGCACTATCATATTTATCATAGTGTTGTAGGATTTTAAGATAATATCATACTCATTTTATTCTACAAAATAGAATTTGTTTCTAGTGAATTGTGTGATATTGAATTATATACAAACCGTACTATGCTTGTTGCTAATCATGATGAGTATTAATCCTTGTAAATTGTTATGTTTTTTTGGATGTTGGTTTAAATTGTTTTAAAGGACAATGAAATATGTAAGAGGATGTAAAGGATTTTTCATATATAGGGAAACAGAGAAAAAGTAATCAATTCTTCACCCCTTCCCCTCTTAGTGAAACAACAATCCGGACTGGGTAATGTTAATTAGTATTAGATCAATGGTTCATGTCCTTTATTCATTACTTATGTTTTGGAAGAGAATTTTTTATGGGGAATTTGAATTGTGCCCATACTAAAGGTCTTTAAATCTATAATGGTACGAACTATCATATCTGGAAATCTACATTGTTCCCTTATCATATGTCCCAAGAGTATGATATTCTTAACATTACAATAGATGTATTTCCTCCTATTGATGACAATGTTCCTCCTACTCCCATTATTAAGAATAATCAAGAGAATTATGGAAGGGTTAAAAATTATTTTCACTAATCACTTCTAGAAAGTGAGTTTTAATAGTAAAATGTGTTTCCACAACCAATGGTATTTTGGATAAGTTGAAAAAAAATTTGTAGGTAATAAAAAAGCAAAGAATGAAAAGATATAAATATAGAAGTTGAAGTATAAATACTGTAAAATGGTGATTATGATTCTTTTGGGGACTTCTTTACCAAAATTAATAAAATTTTTAGAACATCAGATGCCTTGGAGAAATGTTAAATGATTATACAGTTGTGTTAAAGATCTTGAGAATCCTTCCTGAAATGTTTGATACTAATGAATCTTTATTTTAAATTAATGATCATGAGACATTATCTATAGATTATTTTAATTGAAATCTCATCACTAATGAATTGAGAATGAAAAAATCTATGAAAAGTACAAAAAATATTGATAGATAAATGTCATTCAAGGGTACCAATAAAGATAACTCCAAGAATATTCGTATTAAATAAAAAGCTAGTGGTTATGATTCTGAAAATAATTTATATAAAAATATTGATAAAATTTTATCATTGTTTTCTAAAAATATGAGAAGAGGTACAATTAAATATTAATGGAACATATCTTGAAGTGTTTTGAATGTGGATCCATTAGGCACTTTATGGACAATTTTTATTGAAGAAAGAAACAAGTGGATAGTGATGAAGAAAAAAGAAGGCCAAAAAATGTCGTGGAAGAAGTATGTTGATTTTTATTATAACGAAGAAATAGATAAAAATAACTATAAATATAAATTATTAATCAATTTACCTAAAAATGAAGAAGATGACGAAAATAAATATGAATCCAAAAACCTTTTTTGAGAATATTGGAGAGAATACATATATTTAAAATATGAAAAATGAATAAATTGGATGAATCAATTTTGAATAATAAGAAACTAATCATGAATTTTATTTTATTTATGTGTTGAAAGAATTTATGATAATGATTGGAATGATTAAGAAGGAATACATGAATTTGATAAATGAAATTTACTCAATTAATAATCATAACAGTTTTCCTAATGGAAAAGTCACGTTGTTAAAAGATAGGGACTAATTGAATAATTTATTTGAGAAATAATATATTTAGAATGAACATATGGAAGTAATGGTAATGGAAAATGAATAATATTTGGAACTTTTCTGAGAATAAGTTTCTAAATATAAATAGAGAGATTTTTTTAAAAAAACTATATCTATGATGTTGTTGAATGTTATCCTAAGGAAGAACCTAAGAATATCCAAAGTCACCGTAAAAGGTTGAGATGAAAGCTATAAATGTTTTTGGAAAGAATAAATTTAGGTATTTTTGGTATGTGGCCAAGAGAAAAAAAATTCATGATGAGATAATTTTCTAAATGTTTTGAGTCCAAAAAATATTCTATTACTTCTTCTTCGGATATGAATGAAAAAAACTTATCTAAATAACACTTTTTCATTTAAAAATAGAATGTTTAGTGGAAAAAAGTTCTCTTAAAAAGGTTTATAAGAAACATACTCACAACACCCATTAATTTAATAATTTTAGAGGAAAATATTATTTCTATGGATACTTCCAATATTAAGGTAGATTTGGACATACACAAAAATATGTATTGGCTCAACCAAAAATATTACTACAAATCCAATATTTATAGAAGGCATGGTTTGAGGAGATTTAATCCTCTCAAAAGATGAAATATGAGGATGTTGTTTTGGAGAAACCAATGTAGGTTGGTGTAATATATTAGAATAGGGTCAAACCCAAAGAAACTATTTGTGAAAGATGTGAACAACCTGGCCATCTTCACTAATTTTTATCTAATTTTTTACAAGAAAAATAAATGTTTTTTAACAATTATCAAAATATGGAGGTAAATAATGAATTTATTCTTGTTATTAAAACCTCTTTAAAATCTATAAAATGATAAAAAATTATATTATTGATTGCGGGTGTTATTATCACATGATAAAAGAATAATTGTTGTCGAAGGATGTGAATGAATTTAGAAAAGAAATAGTGGCATTTAGAAATTATGATTCCTTAATAATCAAAGGTGTTGGATCATGCATCATTGGGATAGAAAATATGAAATCTATTAGAAAATTTTATTTTCATGGGATAAAACATACCCTACTGTTTGTTTCAAATCCTCACGATGAGGGAAACAAAGATATATTTCAAAAATATGGGTTTGTTTTGAAGAGTGAGGAATTTTGAAAGATAATTAAAAGAGTCCAATATACAAAGGGAAACATATTTCATGTTGTTTAGGTAAAAAAACATTATTACTTTAGTATGGTGGAAGAAAATAAATCATGGAATAAAGGAATAGAAAACATGATTAAAAGAAACATGAAATATTTATCTAAAATTAAGAATTCATGGGTCATTGTTTATATGTCAAGAAGAAGATATTGGTGTTTCACTATGTTTCAAAAAATAATTATTAATAATTTTGTCCATAAGGAAGTTTAAATTTGTTTAAAAATACCCATGGAACATATTCATTCTGATATTTGTAGGAAAATGAACAAACAATAAACTAGTGGACATAATTACTTCATCACTTTAATTTATTACATTACTCACACTACTTGTGTTACATATATGAAACATAAGTCAAGTCCTATGAAAATGTTTAAATGTTTCAGGATGAATGCTGAGAGAAAATTTGGGAATTTTGTAAAGAAGTTCAGAACTAATAATGGTTGTGAGTATAAGAATTAATAGTTTGAAATTTATCTTATGATGTATAGAATTTAACATGACTTCATTTCACCATATACTCTTTAACAACATAGGGATTCTGAAAAGTAAAAATGAAGTTTGGTTCAAATGGGGTGAATAATGTCACATGAAAATGGTCTTTCATTTTACAATTGGAAGAAATCCATGAGTACAGATGAGTAAATTCAAAATTAATGTTTCTACATGCTAAATTATAATATGACTTTATTTGAATTGTTTTATGAAAAAATTATATGTTTGGAACAACTAAGTATTTTTGAGAGTCTATGCATTATAAGGATGAAAGGTGGAATCATTGGAAAATTTGACCAAAGAGGTGATGATGGAATTTTTATGGTTTTTTATTTGAAAGGAATAGGATATAACTATGTTTTAGAAAATAAATAGAAATAATATTTTATTATATTTATCTTGATGTTATTGGAAAAATATAGGAGGATAAACATATTCAGTACGATAAATAAGTTGAATGGGATATGGGAACTTTTCATAACAATTCTGATAATGATACAAATTATTTTATTCCTACCCAGGAAGAATAATCAAACTCATCTATTTCTAAGGATAAGGAAGATACTAAAAAATATCAGTCAAGGTTGAGGAGGCAAGAGGAAGCACAAAACATTATTTGTGATCAAGATTAGAAATTTCAATCAAGATGAATATCAAATTCCATTTCACCCACATTTTGATATTCAAAATTAGAACCTAAAGATTCTAATGACGATTTTGTGTATTCATAATGGGTTCATGCCATGAATAAAGAACTAGATCAAATTGAAAATAATGATACATGTGAAATCGTACCTAATCCACACAAAAAAATGTTATTAGAACAAGGTGGGTTCTTCTGAGGAAGATAAATGATGAAAATGAAGTGATAAGGAAAACTGGAAATACTTTTTGGTAATGGTTTTCAGATATTGATGGTATTGATTTTAATGAAGCCATTACTTTGGTTGGAAGATTAGAAACTCTCTGAATCATTATTGAAATTACAGAAAAATAATTTTACAATATGAATCCAACGGACGTCAACTCTGCATTCATAATTGGTTATCTTAATGAGGATGTTTACATTGTAGAACCTTGTGGTTTTATATATGGGAATGATGAATGTTATGTGTGTTTGGTGAAAAAATCCATGTATTGGATAAAACAAGCTCTGAGGTAATGCTATTTTAGATTGGATACCTTCTTAATGAATTTGAATTTCAAGAATGAAATTGTTGATAATAATCTTTATATTATGGAAGTCCATGATTTTTCCCTCATCGTTATATTTTATGCGGAAGATAATATCATTAATGGTAATGATGAAAGATGTTGTGAATTATTTCCAGAAAATACGAATTTTTTGATTAAGATGTCCATGTTAGGGGAAATGAAATGATTTCTTGGGTGAAAAATTTGACCGATGAAGAAAAACATATTTATTTCTTAAGAAAACCACGCTAAATAACATATAATGATTTTCAGGATGGAAAACTAAAAACCATTTTCCATACTTATTTTTGTGGTAACTAAGTTGATTAATGACACAAAATCTAAGGATGATGATCAGAATAAATTTTGAAAGCTGGTCAAATGTATTTAATTTTTGACTTCTTTAAAACCTAACATTTTTTATATTGTTACCTTGAGTGAAAGATTTCAGAGTGCTCCTAAAAGATCACTTTTAATTGCTAGAAAAATAATTCTTTGAAATATCAAAGGAATAACAAATTTATAATCATGTGTGATAGCTTAGAAATTATTGACTTGTATACATATGAAGATATTGATTGTGTAGAAAATGTTTATGAGAGAAGATCCACATCAAGTGGCGTTTTCTTTCTTGGAGTTTTTTTAGTCTGTGTAAAAAAATCAAACGCTTAGTATTGATGAATCTAAGAATGTGGATTCAACTCAATCCACTTCTTAACTTATGTTTATGATGACCTGGTTGGATGAATTACTTTTTTGAGTAATGTTACCCTTTGTCTTGGAATGTGATAATAAAATAACAATAAACATTACCTAGAATATGGTGAAAAATTCTCATTAAAAACATATAGTTATAAAGTACCAATTCACCAAAAAAATTTGCGAACAAATCAGTTGAAGTTGGTCTATATCCATATATCAAAAGAATTTGATGAAATATTCACAAAACATTTACCAAAGGAACATTTTTATAAAATTATGTTGAACATGGGATTATAACCACTTTCTTCACAAGGTTGAGGTAAATGTTTTTTCCCCTCTCTCATCTTACGTTTGGAAAGTGTTTTTAATGGAGAGAATCATTTCATAAATCAATCCTTATAGAAGCATGAAAAAAGGGGTGATTTGGGTTAGTTGTGAATCCAATATGTAAGTTCCTAAACTAATCAAACTACTTGTGTAATGGTTTTAGGAAACCAAATTTTTATTCTTCCAAGGAATCTAAAAAAATTATTCTTAGGAAGAAAGAAAGGCTGAAGATGAATACACAAGTTTTTTTCATAAGTCATTAATTTTGGACAACATTATTTTGTTATTAATGATTCTTCTTTCCTATAATGAGATTGATCACGTAGGATTAGGATTTGATAAATAATCCATAGCATGAGGACAAAATGGTTAGGGTTTTATGAATCTTCATTGACAAAAAATAGAAATGGTGTGATTGCGAGGACCAAACTAATAAGTATGTTTATCATATTCATGTATTGTTATTTCTTGTTAAAGAATTATCAAAGAATGAGAAATCACCTCACTATGATTTTGGTGAAAATCAGACTAGAAATTGTATTCATAAAATTGGACTCACCATGAGTTCATAATGAAAAGCATAATAATAATGAGGAATAGAATCAGATTCTTCATGGATCCAATATAAATCATATAATGGTATTTGTTTTGTACTTAAAACAAATCATAAGTAAATTTTTGAAACTTGTGATGCAAGCTTGATGAATGAAATAGTGATAAGAGGTGTTTTCAATTTTACTCAAGCTAATCATATTATGTCTAGTTGAGATTAAAGAACATTCCTAGAAAATAAGTTATTATAATACTTTCTAATGAAAGTAAGATGTAGCTAGAAAGGAAGGAAGGTTACAATAATTTCCACTAAAAGTCAAATGGTGCTATCATGGTCTTCAATGTTACCAAATCCATTAACGAATTCATACTTACAAGATTATTTTTGTAAGAGAAGTAAATTTTAGAGGTTAAGGATTTTTTCATGTGAAATCATTGGTCTTAGATCACCATATTCAGAATTGTTTAAAGGATGGTTGTCTTAATGAAACCAAAATGCAGAATCAGAGTGAAGGAAATTAGATTGGAGAATCAAACTGATATAAACTATAAAGGATAATCAGAATGATAGAATTTATAATGGAGGATTCGAATGTCATGAATTAGAATGGAGAATCATAATGACATAAATCAGACTAAGAAATTTAACTCAGACTAGAGTTTATTAAAATTTATAATGGGTATTGATGTTAGTGAGATCTCCAAATATATAAAGGATTTTTATTATTAAAATATATATACAAAATTGAAGGGAATTAAATAATGTGGAAAAATTCCATGAAAGGTCCACGTTTTGAGGAATTTTGAAGAGTCGATAAATTTGGTAAAGCATGAAACATTTTTAGAATCCCAATTATACCATTTTAGAATGATGATAAAACAAGGAGAACACATTCTGTATTATTTAACTTGTCCTTCTCATGTAAAATGGTAAAGATGATATGAAAATATATTAAGAAAAAGTTTATGGATTGTGTTTTGTTGAAGAAGTTTTCTAGATTGAAGAAGAAGAGAAGTAAATTGAATTCAATGTTTTCTAAAATAAAACTTTGAAACCGGATTGGGGAATCATAATTTGATTTATAGACTCATATTATAAGTGAATTATAATTTTTTTATTGGTATTATAACAAAACTGTGTTTCTGTATTGAAATAATTGGGTTCGGAAATCAGACATGAAAATCAGAATGGGGAATCAAAATGGGATTTTCAAACTCATATTAGAATTGGAACATTATTATGATAGTGATATTTTAAAAAAATTGTTTTTCTAAATTGAGAAAATTGGACATGGGAATTGGAATGTGGAATTATATTGAGTATCATTACAATGTCTATGAAATTCATACTCACTCCTGGTTAAGAATGTGGAAAATTGTTTTGAATGTTTATGTTTTTGTGGAGTTTGATCTAGAAGCACAAAATTTTATTAAATAATTCCATTCTACTGAAATCCCCCATTCAATTTTGTATTGAACATAGTTACACATGAGTGTAAGCGAATATCCTAATAACTGTATTCAATATAAAAGTATTTTATTTCCAATGGATTTTGTGGCTACCCAAATGAAACTATCATAGGATAATAAAGGAAATGCACTTAATGTCACATAAGAAAAAAAAATCATTAGTATTCAGTTATACCTAACATATAAAAGACCTTATATTGTTTTTCAACATGAAAAGAAGCACAATATTAAATAAATCCTAAAGAAATACACTTAATGTTACAAAAAATAATACTTATAAATATCAAGGTAAAGATGTACGTTGGTTTTTTGTATGATAAAAAATATCAGAAAGAGTTATTAATAAATAAAAATATAGATTTGGCATGTTCATTTGATGATAGAAAATTGACACTAGTTGGTGAATTCTATCATGGTGGACTATATATTTCTTGACTAATAATGAATGATGATTTAATTTCATTGACCACCATAGAAGATGCATATATTGTGTCCACTCAATATGGTATAGAATTATTGTTGATGGAGAAAAATCATGATGATATGGTAATTATAGTGTGGTCTCTAATCATAATCCATTGTAATAATTTAGGTGAAATAGAAAAAATACAATCCAACACTCGAGGAAAAATCATGTGGAAATCCAATATCATTTTATCATGGATAAAGTGGAGTAAGGGATTATGAAGTTGTGTTATGTTCCTATAGAACTACCTGTTGCAGATATTCTGAAAAAAGGCCACATCCAAAAAAGGGTTTGAACGTCATAAAATGGATATGAGAGTTTAGATGACTACCTGATTTTGAAATGGTGCTAATGTGGGACCCTCTCCCTGAGGTATGATGTGTTTTCCAGTGATGTGATGATCTATGTTGTTTACCCTATTACATACCCTAGTGAAGTGACCTTTAGGTATGTTGGTAAAGGGGGAGAAATTTTGGTTATAAAACTGGATAAAATGTTTTAATTAAGACAAGGGAGAAACTAAAACGGTGGGAAGTGATGTAGGAGGGTACACTAATTCTAAAGATGCTAAAGGTGATTAATCAAAGGTTTGATATCCGTATAGATATGGGTTGTGATAAAAAGTGTTGAATGGGACAATAATGAATTTATTAATTGATGAACATTTCTCGGTACTCTTTTTTCTCATGTCAAGAATGGATGTTGTGGGATTAGAGTATGTGTTGCATAAATCTTTGATTGTGATCATAATTGTAAGAAGGGAATTTCTGTAGAATTTAGATGATGATTTAAGGTTGTATCAAAATGTAATGAGTTTTAAATAAACCCAATGGGGGATATTGTTGGAAAAAATCACTACTGGAATCATGTCGGCATTTTGGGGTGATTTTCTTAAAAAATCAAGATGACCCAGAATCATAATGGATGGCATTGTTAATGAATATGCATTTCAAGTGGCGTAAGGTTTTTTAGGGTATGGTAACACGTAATGGAAATGATATCTCATAGTAGAGGAGGTATTTGATGAATTGGTAGTTTATAGAGAATCATATGTCTATTAATAAAAGACAATCCATGAAGAAAACATGAATGAAAATAACTAGCGGCTGTCAGTGTGATGAATTTTGTAGGGAATTTAAGGGAGTACCCAATGGATGTAGGAATATTCATGATGGGTACATATAAGATTTTAATGGCTCTAGATCAGTTTGAGAAAACAATTTAAATAAATAAAATTTATTGGTAAAATTCAATTTTATCTACCAAGTGAAAATATTATTTCAATAGAGAATCAACCTAGAGTTGAGGATGCATTAATTTTTGACAATTATGTGACCAATATATCTATAAACTATATGTGGATTCCTTCTAGAGTAGTGAGAAAAGTACATGGAATAACATGACACCTTCATATATATGTGATATATCTAAAGAGAGTTATGGAGTGAGCCTCGGGAAAGATGCATGATGACCCTAAATATTGGAAAACAAGTGAGCCGAGTCATATATGGGATTAGGACCAAAACATATATTTTGGTAGTGAGCCATAATTTATTAGGTACATTGGCACATTACCATTTTATTCTACTTAGATGTAGCCTTTTGAGGGTGATCCACTAAAATTCTTGTGTATTTTGCATTCTTTCATTTTAGTTAATATATTGATACCAGAAATATGGAGAAGTGTGTTTTGTTTAATGATGAAACAATATGCATTGGGGGAGTTGTTTGAATATTTCATTCCTTGATTCTCCCCCGTCTCTTGGTATTTAACCTCATTGGTCTAAAATTTCCCTACATCAATATCTATGAAATTCTAGGGGAACATCCAAACAACCTATACTAGAAGATCTAATAAAAATCAAAGTCATGGGTTGGTGAATTTTTTATTGAAATTTGTGGAATACCAACAAATAAATTTCACCAAAAAAATTCATGAATGTGAGGGAAATTTGAAAAGTTAATTTTTCAGTAGAAAATCCATTAATAGTTAACTGAAACATCCAATGGAACTTATAGTAGAAATTTTAGTCCCCATAGTTTTAGGAAATTTCATGGGAAGTCCCCCCAAGGGATGACTGAATGTTCCACTGAAATTTTTGGAATACATAACAACAGTTTTTATTTTATATTTTATGGCCGGAGTGTGTAAATTGAATGGTTTAATCCCCATTAAAAATTATAGGGGATCTTCTTGACCACAAATTATTGAATGTTCTTGTGGGAATCCAAATTAAGGGGTGACTTGATATTCCACTATCAGTTTTGGAAGAACCAATAACAATTTAAAATGAAAATTTTCAAGCATGAGAGGAGAAATTTAATGGTTTCATCTCAATGAAACCATGATGAATATGTTACTTGAACATCTAGTTTAACATCAAGTCCTATGAATTTTATTCTCCAATTTTAAGAAACCAAAATGGTTTAGTAGAAGTTCCAATGAAATTTTAGAATACCCAATAATACTTTAAAAATAAAATTTCTATGATTGAGGGGTAATTGTAATGTTTCTTCCGCACTAAAACTTCTGGGAATTCCCATTGGCTCTTCTGGTGGAAATTTTATTGGATATTTCTACCCTCCTATTATTAGATGATATAGTGAGAATCCACCGAAAGGGGTTACTGAATATTACACTAAATAATGGAATAACATTCAAATGAATCAACTAACAATGTAATTTATTGAGAGGGGAAATTAATGGTTTTATTTACATCATAAAATTCGTGAAATTTTACGGGAACTTATAGTGGATCCTCTAGTAATATTACTCTTGGATATTCCAATGGGATGAAACCTCAATAAATTATTGGGATATCCAATGAAATTTTTGAAATACCCACTATCACATTATAATGAAATTTTACTGACATAAGAGTGGAAAATAAATTTTTTCATCCAAGTACAACTTCTATGAAATTCGATTGGATCTTCAAGACCAAAAAATTCTTAGATGTATTAGTGGGAAGCCACCTCAGGGGAGGAAACATGAACATGTAGTGGAAAATGTATTCCACATATTCTATGTTCTATAAAATTTAACTTAAATTTTCCTTATTTTATTTTCATGTGGACATTTTAGATCAAATATAAAGGCCTTAAATTGAATTATACAATTAATTAAACAAAATTTAAATGAGGGATATACAAAAACATTATGAGACAGTGAATTTAATGTATATGTTTAACAGTTTGACATTGAACTTAGATGATTGTAATTCTATTTCTTTATTTGGGACTACATAATATGAATTGAATAAGGATTATGACATGTTTTACTATATCCTTCAAAAAATACATTACATTTATATTTCCCACATGACAAAAAACAAACCCCAATTTGATCAAAGAAACTTGTACATATCTTTACATAAGGACATTTCATGATTCTATCAAATTTTTCAATATTCATATTTACTTTTATTCTACATTCATAAATACATGATATGTGATTTGATATATCCTTTATCCTTTTACTCAATTATTTTTTGTGTATATTATACCCATTTAGTCTTATATATGTAAAATAAAAACAATGTTCATCGTCATGATATTTGAAAATCATCCATATAAATTGTTTAATAAATGATTATAAACCATCAAAATCCTCAGAATTAGTACATCATATAGAATACAAACGTCACTTCAAGGAATGTAAAATAAACAAAAAAATAAGAAAAATATAATTTATTTTTTACAAAAACATTATAAAAAAAATTATAATGTATTCGATGGGAATATAAATGGATGTTTATATAAATGTTCACCTTTAAAATCCAATCAATGACCTGTGAAAAATCCATTCAATGTTACAATGGAAGTTACATTGATAATTTAGAGGATTTTTCTGTAGATAAACCAATAAATGTTCTAGTGGAACCTTCACTGAACCTCTAAATTTATAACAAATGCATGTTCTTATGAGGCTATAGTGACTTCCCTCATGTATAATCCTTTATATGATCCACTAAAATTTCTACATTAAAATACATTAGAACCTTCACCAGAATATCCACTTTAGGTATGAGAATATAAAAGAACATATATATTTAAGAAAATAAAATAATATATTAATATGAATAAATGTTAATAAATATATTTTTAATAAATAAAATTATAGTAATGATGTCTTATATTTGCTAAATATTTTTCATAATTAACAAAAGAAAATTTATATGATATATAAATGAAAATTTAAATAAAATTAATATATTTAGAAAAAAAATGATTACAAATATTGAAAACACAAGCATTATTTTTAAATTATAACTAAAAATAAATGTTAAATTAATTCACTAATAAAATATAATGAATAGAATTTTTCCAATATCTTTATAAATAGAAATTATAAATCCATTATGTAAAAATCTTAGTGAAAGTTTCACTATAAATTTTTGTGAGGTTCTAGTGAATGTTCTCGTCCAATTTCAGTCAATTTTCCCCTAAGACATCCACTCGAACACCCACTAGAACATTACCTGGAACATCCATTATAACTTATAATAAATATTTTTGGATAAAAAAGTATATATTTATAAATGTAAAAAAATTTATGCATAAAATTTTTTTTAATAAATATATTTAAAATACATGAAACTATATAAAGTATGTATTATATTTTTAAAATAATTATTTAAATTTACCTTATAAAATTGTATAATATATATGATAAAAAATTTAACTATAATTTATATATTTTACAACTTTTTTTAAAATATTTTTCAAATCAATTTATTTTTATATAATTAAAGTAGTGTTTTTTCATGCAACATCCACTTCTATTAAAATTAATTTCCCACACACATGGGATTATTTTTTAAATTAGATATCATAATTATAATTAATTGGTTTTATATTTCCTAATAAATACCAATTTAATTTAGTCTTAGTGGATAAATTAAATAGGTTCGAAAACTGGTTACCATAATAAAAATCAAAATGGTAAAAGTGGGGAAACGTAGATGTTAAGGACCGAAATTAAAAAAATGAACTTATTTTGGTGTGGTGGAGGTTTCTATATACCATAATTTCACTTTACTGAATTATATTTCTATATTTTAGGAACATGAGGTATGTGAAACATCCCAATAGTTTTTACTTATATATATTTACAATAATGTCACCCCCTCCAATAAAAAAAGGCATTCACTACCCCACTTCTTCACACATCATAAGACATTAGGATTTTCCATTACCAAATATGTGAGGCTAAACCCCCCCCCCCCCCCTCATAGATGAATCTTTAATTTTCATATAAAACAAACCAAGGAAATATTTTTGAACAATCCAAATGTAGTAAACTGAGGAGGAGTTAATGTTTTTCAAATATCCCTTTTCATTCATTTCTGTATAAGCCCATTAAATTCAACATATACACTTACTATATATCAAATTTAGTATACTCAATATAATGGAATGTTTTAATGTCATGGTTACAACCTAAACCTTAACACATTTCCATCAAATGGAATACACGGTCATAGTCCATGTGTACGGAAGACTACCGCCTCGTGAACCATCATATTTCGTTTTCCCATTACCACCATTAAAGGATGGGAGTAATGATATATTTATAGTTTATAGATTATATTTCTTATATATTTATTATTATTTAATATTAATATAACACATACCTTTTTTATTACCATTTTTTGGGAATATGATAAATTCGTTTCAAGATATGTAGACTACCGCTTCCTCAAAGTGATGTGATTCGTTTATGCTATACATGGAATATATTAAGGATGGTTTTAATAAATTGATTTGAAATATATGAAATTAATATGTTACTGGTATTATAATATATATATATATCAAATACTTTTTAAATATGACAATGAAATGGATGTAGTGTTCAGGAGTACACACGACCTTCCATCTCTATGAACAGTGCATTTAATTTCCTATCTCCATATTTTTTTTATTTTTATAAATAATTATATAATGGCTAAATATGATATATAAATCTTGTGTTAAATAGTTTACATTATTTAATCACGTTATAATTAATAAGAAAAAAATCACAAGTCAAGGAAAACTTGATAAACAAGGAAATTAACACCTGAAATGATAAAAGTGATGAAATATTATTAATGAGCTTTTTATAATCTATTATAAAAGGACAATATATATATATATATATATATGATATCATAGATATTAATATGTTACTATTTTAAGTTGATAAAATTGTTATAAACATTATACTAGAGGTTAAATATCATTCAATGAAAATATATTGTAAGATATTGGATTTCATCTCAATTTACATTCGGTTGAGACTAATTTTATTTTGCACACCAATTCCAATTAATAGGATGTATATAAATACAATTTTTTATTTAAGATCATGATTCAATCATACTTAATGATATTATATTTTACACATGGAATTATCTAATCCAAGTGGGGTTCACTTCATAATTACTGATTGGTAAAAGTTATGATTACAATATCACTTTCTTTTGTAATTGTTAACATTATATTGAAACAATCAATTTATTGTAAAAATGTTTCATTATTAATTAAATTTATATAAAATATAAATTTTATTGTATAATTGATATGATTATTTTCTAAACCATATTCCAATTTTTATAATGATTTTACTTTAAAGGTTAATTGATTAAAATGTGAAATATTTGTTAAATATGTATCCTTTATTTAGTATAGATAATTGATGATAAGGCACATTATTTATTTCTAAAAATAATTATACTATATTTGAATAAGGATTTTAGACTATAAATACAAGTGTTACAGACCATTAGAAATAACCCCTGATACATTAATAGTCTAATGGGATGAAATAATTTGCTGACAGACCCTAAAATTTGATTCCTATAATATTGATTAAATGAATTCATTGTAATATTATTTAACTATTCAAATTTATTAGGATTTAATTAATCACGATTACTTCTCCTATTTGTTTACCCTTACTGAATATCTGAGATCACAATTATTTTCTTTCTATTCCTCGTGATATAAAGAAGAATTCATGGAATGTGTTTCAAGGATTCGTTTTTTTAGTTTTTTATGAATTATGTTAAATTTACTATTCCAAATATGAAATTGATATAATTTATATTATCTAGTTTAAAAAAAATACTTAATTAATCATTCCATTGGGATTTGATTCCTTTTAATAATACTAATTTTATTAATTAGGGAACCATCTCTGGTATTCTGGGTTCGGGTCGTATCATTTTTTATCAAAGGAAGTTTAGAATAAACCATGGAAACTAGATTTAGGAAAACATAGAGTAGGCAACATATGATTGGGATAAACAATCAGAATAAAAATACAACATCACCTCAAATTTTTATTATTATTATGAGATTAGGTACATATAATTTTTTCATTTAATGTTTTTAATTTTTCTATTTTTTAGATAATGTAAAATAAGAACTAATTGACTCTGTATCATCATTTAGAAATGGAAAATAGCATAAGAAATGTGAACCTAACCAATAAACATGATATAAAGAGTAAGAATGATCAATTCTTTATGTTATTAAGACAGTATTTAGAAGGGAACTAGTCTCCCAAACATTCTCATCATATGATGACATATTTTCATGTGCAAACAAGAAAGAGAAATAATTATCCATGTATTATGGCTTCAGTTGGAGGCAAAAGAACAAGGGGATAACATTAATTTAATTTGGATAAAAGGGATAAGGGACAGAAGTATTTTCCCACATTTAATAAATATGGATATAATCATCATAGAACATGCTTAAAATGAATAGTAGTTTTCCACCATTGTGGAGAGAAAGGCCACTATGCATGGGATTCCATGGTAATAAAAATATTTGCAATGTAAAATTAATCAAATATAAGGAGATAGGACACTATAAAAATCAGTGAATCAAGTATTAATGCAATATACCCAATAATATGCTAATGGATCATGGTAAATAATTTTTCTACTATATTAGAGGTATATTAATTCTAAATAAAAATGTGTTTTGAATCAAGAATTATGTAATTTGGGTAAGGTATTGATCATGAGAATTATACAATATATTAGTATTTTATAATAGTAATTTTCATTTCTCCTCTGTGTAAAGGCTTTTTGGGTGTGGCTTTATCCGGATAAATTTTTTAGGATCCTCAGTTGGTGTAACATGGCGAATTTTTCTACATGTTAATGCATTGGTTGTGAGGAGATGATGGTATTGTTATAGAATGATGTTGGGGGTGAATTTTCACTCAAAACAGTTGTTTGCAGCAATATCTAGTGTGCATCATGGTCATCGATTGGTGAATAATTGTCCTTTGACACTGTCATGTAGGGCCTAAACCTCGATGTAAAGTGGGTCAGCCTCAATGGTGGCAGTCATCTCAAACGACTCTCGATGATTCTGATCAAGTCAAGATAATGTTTTTTAATCATATATTTAAATTTTAATCCTTTATATTCTTGGCTGTGTTGTTGTTGTGACGAAATGACTTAATATAAAGGGTGTGGGAAACAACAGTATTGTGAAACAGTCCCTTGGTCATGGAAATGTAGAGGTTCTATAGTGTAGTGGTTATTGCTGAAAAAAACTAGAACAAGTAAGGATGATAGGGATGTGGTGGCTTTGGGGTGATGGCCTCAAGGTAGATGGTGAATATCTTTGTTGATGTGGTGTTGGTGCAGATGGATGGATAGACATCTAGGTTTCACTGGATTTGGATTTTTGATGAGATTTCCATGACCATTTCGATTTGTTTTATGGGGTTTTTTCTATTAATTGAATTACAATGGAATTATTTCTCTTAATCCTAAGGTTGTAAACCTATGGCCTTCTAACATGTAATGGGTTCCCCCTTTACTTTCACAAAAGGGCTCCATAATTTTCATTTTCTAATAAATAGGGCTCTACCTTAATCATTTTGATAATATACTATAGTATTTTTCATTATGGATTTAGAAGCATGTGTTGAATGGTATCAAGAAAATTGATTCTGTATCAAGTTAAACTATTTGGGAATCCCATATTTGATGTAAATACTACCCTTGACATTTTTGTGATGTTAAGACAATATTGTTTTGATAAAGTGATGATTGATATGGATATAATATAAAGAATTTTATAGACCACCTTGGTTAGTGAATAATGATTTGTTGACAATGTGGTTTATTATATCATTGATGATGTTTACAACACTTTTTTATTTAATGAATATATCAAATAACATGTGTTTTACTTAAGGAATATTGAAAAATTCTAGTTTCTAATAAATTTTTATGTTAATTAATGTTATTAACGTGTTTCCAGAGAATACATTATGAAGGTATTCACATTTTCGGAATGTGACAATTAAGATTTGATTCATGTTAATTGAAGGCTAATGATAAATTAATTTTTTTAATTCAGTCACCTTACTTCTAAATTTATGCTTAATAATATTTTTTAAAAGATAACAATTTATGAAATGATTTAATTTTATCATTGGATTAGGTTTTAGTCATTAATGTATCAATTCCAATATAAGGAAACATATTCTATAAAATGAAGAAGAAATAGTTTAAGGAACCACAAAACAATAATATTTTGTCCATGAAATAGAAATGAACATTTACTTATATTCTAAGAGAAACAAAGAATTTCTCAACAATAGAAAAAATTGAATTAGAAGAAATTTTTTTCCTATTATGATCATTTTTATGATATCAAGAACCATCCTCATAATTCATTTTAAGGATTTGTTCTCATCAACATTCATCTGAACATGTTCTATATCACTATCAATTGGAACATAATTGTTATATTTCTCTTCAATGTCATAGTAATCACTAATATTTTCTTATTTAAAAGACCAGTTTTGTGGTGAGATTCTCATTTTCTTGTCCAAAATAATAAAATGAATTGTTATTAACCCTCTTTACAATGTGGTTTTTCCAAAAAAAGTATTTTAAAATATCAAACCCCTGAGTAATATGATCATGTTTAAACTGTGAGAACACAATTTAATTATGGAGGGGTGAATGTAACACCCCATGAAATTACAATATTATCATTTTAGAATAAATTTAATTTTGTTTCTAGCATAATGTATATGCAATATCATGTTATTATTTTCATAAACACAATACTGAGTTAGCAAGAATTACACGAAAGCCAATGTTTTACCATTAGTATAATTAATTTATCAATTATCACGTTGGTATTAATTTAGTGGCCATAAATAGGATTAACTATATTATATATATATATTATATTCAATCTAATGTTTTTAAATTCTACCAAATTGTTTGAATGGAATATGATATGAAAAAATAATCAATGTATGCATAAAAAGCAGTATTTTTTACGCAATTTTACCGCAGTTTAGCAAAGAACGTATTTTAATATAATATTTTGATACTTTTATAAATTTTATTTTTGAAAATGAAGATAATTTTTTAAATAAGAATGTCAAAATTATCTTCCGTTGATTAGTTCTATACTTTTCTAAAAAATTACAATTTTCGAAAAATATTGAAAAATACTTCATTTCAGTGGAAAACTACTTTTCATTTAAATAATAATTTATAGTAATGTATATTTTAAATTGTATTTAAAGTATTCATATAATATATATATATATATATATATTAATCCAATTTAGGTCATTAAAATTATTTTTATGTTTAAATTAGATTTAAAAACAAAACAAACTTTTTAATATTTTCCCTTTAAAAACCAGATTTCTCACCACCCCTACAGGATTAGATTTAATTTAATATTTCTCATTATGTAAATTAAATTTGATAGAAATGGTATATATATTTATAATTAGTATAATATTATTATTCTAATGACATCAACACATTTTTTCACTAAAATAATTATTTAATGTAATTAAAATATAATATTATGATTATAGTAAGGAATTGTTTACTTAGTGGTCAAACATTAATCTTTAGAGTTGAAAGACTAGAAACATGTCCAAAATCGATTGGTTTACCACATTTCGACCACATACTGTCTTCTTTATAATTGAATGTGTTTTTGGGATATTATTCCATTAAAGAGTCCAATAATATATCTTATGTAATAAAAAAAATACAAAAGAGAATCTTTTTTTAACATTTACATTTATAAATCCATAGAATATTGGAAAAACATCATATTTTAGGTTATAAATATAATTTTCAAATATAATTGAGTTTTTTTCAAATAAATATTTATCATTAATTTTTATAGATTCATTTATTACATAAAATTCATAAGAAATTCTAATGTAGTTGTTTTTGTCAATAATTAAATTAAAAAATGATAATAAAAATATTAAAAGTGAAAAAATTTAATAAATTAATATGATCTCTTAATTTTTAATGAATATTTCACTTACATGGATATAAAATTAATATAATTAAATTCCATCATCATTTAGATATTTTTAAATTTAAATTAAATAAATAATGTCAAAATTGATATTAATGATATTTTATAATCGAAGATATTTTAATTTAATATTTAAAGTTTACTAAAAACTCTATATTTTAATAATTTATTTTCATATTTTTAAAAATATCATATATGGTCTTTTTATGGACCAGTTTTTCTCTTATAATGAACATATTGACCAATCAATAGTAAAAATATTGTTAGGACAATTCTTGTTAAATTGTGTCTGAGCATTAAATGTGCTTCTATTAAAATTAATTTTGATTCACACATGAGATAATTAATTTTTTAATTATATATAATATTTAAAATTAATTGGTTCTATATTTTCTAATAAATATCAATTTAATTTCGAGTTGATGGTTAAATTACATAGGTTAGGAAACATGATAGTTTAATAAAAAAAATGGTAAAAGTTGAGGAACATAGATGTTAAGGAAAGAAATTATCTAAATTGACTTCTTTATTTCTTTTGGAGGTTTTTGGTACATAATTTAACTTTAATAAACAAATTTATCAATTTTCGAGGCATATTAGGTAATGGAGACCTCCCAATACAGTTTACCTTTATATATAAAAAATAATGCCACTCCCCCCTCCACTATAAATAGGCATTCACTCCCCCCACATAAAACACCTCACAAACCATTTGGCTTGTCCAAACAAAGAATAAATAACCTCTCATTATTCCTCCTCTATTCCTAGAAACCTAAATTTTGGTAGAAATAAAACCAAAGAAGACATTTGTTATAAACCAAAAATATTTACCCGAAAAAGTGGTAATGTTCATCAACAATCACTTTTGTTTCATTTATTTATCCACCACATAAATTTTTAATATATCAATATTATATAATAACAGAAGTATTCTCAATATACTATATTTTTTATGTAATGGTTAATACCTAACATTTCAAAACTTCTATCGAATGGGATACACAATCGTCGTTCATGTGTTCGGAGAACTACCCTCTTGCAGACTGATGTCATTCATTATTTATTTAACCCCATTCAAGGATAGTAATAATGATGGATTAATATTTCATATAGTATATTTTTGACATTTATTATGTCATTATTATTATTTAATTTTTATATAACAAATACCATTATTCAATATATTTTGTGTAAATTTGAATACTTTGTTTTGAGATGTGTGGGCTACAACCTCCTCAAACGTTATGTGATTCATTTATACTATACATGGAATGTATTATAGATGGTTTTAATAATATTTTATGAAATATCTAAAACAAATATGATAGAATAATTATAATATATATGTATATATATATATAAATAAAATTATTTTTCAATACAACAATGAAATGGATGTAATGTTAATGTGTTTGTATGTCCAACCATCTCCATGAAAGGTTCATTTCATTTCCTATGTCAAAATTTTATAGACTATTATTAATAAATATTTACTAAATATATATATTATCTAAATAAATTTGTACAACCATGGTATGATGAAATCGTGATATAATTAATAGTAACAAATATAATATGTCAATACAAACTCCAAAAATAATGTTGGTAACATACGAAATGATCAAAATGATGAAAGATTATTAAATAATAAATAATAATATGTTCTAAAAGGTCTATATAATATTTAATAGATATTAATATGGTTCTATTGTATGTTAATAACTTTATTAAAGAGTGTATACAGTAGGTTAAATGGTGTTCAATAAAAATAGGTCTTAATGTAATGGATTTCATCACAATTTACATCACGTTAAAACATATTTTCTATTTTTAACCAATAAACAATAATTGTGTGTATATATTTCCAATTATTCATTTATTATCATGATTCTATCATAATTCATTGTATTTTAAATTTCATTTTGAATTATCTCATTCAAAGGTGTTTGACTTGAATATTACCTAGTGGTAAAAGTTATATTTTCAGTATCAATTTTTTTGTTTACTTTCTCTTGAAATAATAACATTATTGTAATACTTTTTAATTGGTAGTTAAATTTATTGTAAATATAAATATTCTTGTGTAATGGAAGTGATTATTTCCTAAAGCATATTCTATTTTTTCCATATGGTGTTTACATTTAATGTTATTTGATTAAATGAGTAAATGTCTATTAAATGTACATAATTTACTCAATATAAAAATTTTATGATAAGGAAATTTTTTATTAGTTAAATAAACTATTATATATATGAGGAATTCTTTAGAATATAAATAAATAGGTTTGGGATTGTTATAAATAACCCCTTGATGCTTAAGTAGACTCATGAGACAAAATCAATTGAAAAAAAACCCTTTGAATTTTTTCCCAGAAGAATCAGACAGGTTTACAAAAACAGTAATAAACTATCCTGAGGATATGTGTTGATTGTATAGTGGTTCATGTTCTAGATAAATTATTTTTGATAATTGAAAATTTAATTTATTTCAATTATTATTATACATATGATTTTCTCTATGAAAAATATATATGGATGCATTTTATTTTTAGTTTAATGATTACATGTCATGTGTGTTTAGTTATTTACCTTTCTATATTGATTATACATTAATGATTCATGAATGTCTCATTTGTATGCTTACCCTTACTAATAATATATTCTCAACCATATTTTTTTTCATTTCCATATGATATGAAGTTGAATTCATGGAATAAATTTCATAGAAGCGGTTTATTATTCTTTGTTATGTGTTTTCATATATTCAGCATGTGAAATGGGTATCATTTTGGTAATCTGATTTTCCCAAACTGATATACTGACCAGTACTTCATGATTTGATTCCATATATTCATTGAAATGTAATAATGTAAGGCCCCACCACTGGTATTATGAGGCTGGTTCATAACATGTGGTATGATTCATGAGAGTTTTTATATTTATTTACATTAATTATTTGGTTTTTTTGGTCTAACACATTAAATTATTTTTTAATTATACCTTACCATATAAATAATCAACATTATAAAATATGTATCATTTATTTCAATATTTGAAAATAAAATCATCTGTATCAATTTTAGATACCAATATAATGTTTTTAATAACTAAAGGCGCATAAAATAACCCTTCAAAAAAGATATTATTATAGTTTTCCAAATTTTGTGGTTGTTATTGGTAGTTATAGCTAGAAGTTCATCTCCTTTGTCTTCTCTTAAACCTAACTCCCCACAAAAAAAACATTATAAATCTACATGGTTCTTATATTTTAATAAACATTTAAGAACTAAAATCCTTATCTAATACAATATTTTTATAAACAAATAAATTACACTAGATAAAAAACTAACATAAGGATTATTCTTTCTCTTTGGATGTGAGGAAGTGTTTCTTTTTGTGACTGATCTTTCCACATGAGAAACAAACAACATCCTATTACATTGTTCTCTGATGGATATTCCTATTCATGGAAGGTCATGAATAGATTTGGTCTTAAATCTATTAATATTATCCTTCATTTTTTCATTATAAGGATGGATGGATTTTCACATTTCATATCATTATCCAATTGTATATGGAGAATAATATTTTCTTGAATATATTTTTCAATGTTATTTAATTAAAATTTACAATTATTCTAGATAATTTCTATGGAAGTTATCCTATAATGAGATGGGAACCTCATTATATGGGGAGTCTAAAACCTAGATCCTCAAGAAAATCAAGGTATCCAAAGACCTTGACTATGTGAGGCCCATTTGGGGAAACCTCTCCATTATTTATTTGAAAAATAACCATGAAAATCACAATACAATCCTATCTATCTATATCATAGAAAATACCTTGGAGGTTCTCAAGAAATTTATATGAATGATTATGTTTATGAGAAATCATGAGTTCACTATACATATTTTAATGAATAAAAAATTCAAAATATACATCATTATTCAGGTTATTATTGTAGTCTAGAAACTCTCCACCACAAGCCTCCTTATTAGGAGGACCATGAAATGAGGCTTTTATCACATATGATATTCATTCATGGAACAAGACAACCAGAAGGCATCTGTACCATTCAAATAAGTATCTTCTATTTAAGAGGTTTTCATTATCCATTATTGATCATTGGGATAATGTGGTCGAATATATTTCTATTTTATTCTAAAATTAGAATTGTATATTAGTACTTTTCTAGAATTAAAAATTATGTGAAAACAATAAATAATTTTTATTAATAATTAAATATCATAATATTTTATCAAGTACTAATATCATCACAACTGAACTCATATTATCTAGTTACTAGTAAATACTCATGGCATTGATCCATATTCCCAATTGTATGACCCCAACAAAGGATAGTCAATTTACTTGATGGTATTTAGGTCGGTAGGTATTTGAGAACTATGGGCATGCAACTCCTTGATCTGTTGAGTGGACTTCCTTATCCTAAAATCCTAACATGGATTTCCACAACCCATGCCTCCAAATTATACCATGTCTGGAAAGGGATATCACTCGTAATGTAAATTGTTTAATTCAACCGATAATCTTTATAACAACTCACCTTATAAAAGTTATTATCCTAATAAGTGTTGGTCAAACTCTTAGTTCTACTGAACATGATTCCTAATCATGCAATTGAAGTCCAAGACTGACTTAAAATTTATCTGATGGATTTTGATTTATTATGCACAAAGTTTATCATGTTTTGTCCATTACATGTGTTGTAAATAACTTGTGGATGTTAATTAATTAATTAACCATTTTGAAAAATATTTATGAAAAACTCATATATTTAATTTCTAAATTTGTTTATTAGTTCATTTATTTATGTGATCACCACGTTTCATCCCTAAAATAAAAAATTTCATAGACAGAAATAAATAAAAAATTAATTGAATTGTTCATGTGATATATCTAGTGGTTGATTTAGTGAGTGGACATTAAATGAACCATTGACCTATGGGAAATGAATCCTATTGTTGGTCATGACATGAGTTTCAATATTCCAGAAGTCCACCTATGTATCACCTGATAATGCATCATAATGGTTCTATCAAGAATGATGTCAACACACATTGGGATACTCTATTAATTATAGGTATTTATGAATCACCGATAGGTGAGGGGAACCAACATATTTGTTAGAATGTAATTACATTAATATCCATCAACATGTAGTTCTTATATAATAATGGAGGGATGGATGACATACAGAACATCATATCTAATCTAATAATATTTAATTTCATACCAATGAAATAAATAAATTTAATCATTCAACCCATACAAAGGTCTTTTTCAATCTCATCAAAGGTCCTATATGCAGTGAATACGAGAAAGTATCCAACCTTTATTCATTAAATTATTTTTTCTTTATTATTATGATGAACACATTTACATTAATTAATTAATTAAATTATTAAATTGCATTTTAATTATCTTACAAAAATAATCATATATACCGATTACAAATGGAATTCATGGAAAATAAATTAAATAACCACTAATGACATATTATTTACAAATAATTTATTGAGTAATTAATAATCATTAAAATTGATATTTAATATTCAAACAAAAAATAGTGTGGAAATCACTAATATAATGTTTTAATTGTAATTTTTTTTAATAAAATTAATTTTTTAATTCTGTCTATTTATGGGAGACTCCATGGAATATATATCCAGTAACATGCTATATATTTCAGTTTCAGTGTACCTAGGGTACACGTCTAGGTCTATGGTGTGTAACATATCTTTACTACATGACAAGTACATTCTATCTAAATGTTGTGTTTTCTACTTACTATTTGTCTAGGATGCACACCTTGGTCTTTATTGTGGTTTTAAATATGGGAATTAATTAAATACACACTGTGTACACCACAAACACACTGTGTATTTTATAAATTCTTCAAGATCTCACTCTCACATTGATTTGAACATTTATAATATCCAAAAAGATATTTTGATTTAAATCACTAACCCGTGTATACTACACTCCATGTAATCTAATACATGTCGTGTAATCTAATAATTTTGGTCTATGTTCGTAGGTCAACGCACAATGTAGACCATGCGTAATTACTTCATGGTGCACCATGTATACCTTATCACATACAAATGCAACAAACTATGATAAACAACATGTAATTCCAATCAAACGACATGTAACCAAGTCTTACATGCTAAAAATGGTAGTTTTCAAATGCAATCTGCTATCATTATCCAACTATAATTAATCCTTTATTAAAATCAAAAAAAAATTAACTGATCATTATTAATATGTCGAATGATGTTAATTTAAATTGGATAAAATAATGAATAACATGATCTAAATATCTAAAAACAATTTTTAATAGATAAAAAATCTATTAAATGATTAAAATTTTGAACATGACAACTTTGATACTAGTTGTTGGTTCTAGGTGCAGAGAATCATAAAATTGTGGGAGATATATTACAATTTCTTTTAATTTTTGTTTCCCGAAACCGTGAGTGAGAACTTTCATGTCAAATTTATAAATAAATTTTTAATACCTCAAGGTATGAATACCTGGTGATAGGAAAATTATTTATTTATGAATTTTGATATTCCAAAATGACCCTTTTAGATTTCCTTTATTTTTATATGAGGATCCAAGGAGAGAATCCATCTTGTGGAGAACTGCACATAATCATATGATCTTCAAGAAACACCACTCGATCTATTGGTGCTAGTATGGAGAATCAAAAGGCTTGAATTTTTTTCTTGATCGGTTTTACATTAGTATTTATGAAATATATCTTGAGTTTCTTATTCTTATAAGGGAGAGAGATGGAGGAGGAGTTGGGAGAGAAATCATTGTGTGCAATAATTCTCTCTTTTGATTTCCTGGTTTGATACTACACATAGTAGATATAATCACCTTCTAATACAGAAAGGATTTAGGTAAAAATATTTATTCAATGCATGCAAGACATTAAATAATATTATAACATTTAATGAAACCCCATTACAAATAATATCACAAACATTTTTATATTCTAGTGTGTACCATGTTTTTCAAATTTATAACTAATATATATTTACCATTTTGTAAATAATAATATATCATTAGATTCATTCTTGAACCATTGAATATCCTACTTTTTTGTTGAATACAAGAATAAATAATTTATTTAGAAATAATTATTTCATTCACATATCAGTGAATAAATGTTTTTGAAAGATTAAATAATATATATATATATATATATATATTCACATGTTGGTTTGTAAATATATATTAAAATTATGTGATCAATGTAAATTGAATAAAATAATTCCTCGATATTGAGACTAATATTTATCATATCAACTAGATTCATATTGAATTTAATTGAGATCAACAAAAACACATAGTGGGTGACCCTCTCGTATTCATTCTCATTAAAATTAGACGGGCATGACCACTGTCCAAGATTACTATACAGTAGTGGGACAAAGAATCCTATTGATAAAACATAATTTCAAATTGTTGAAAACCATATATGAATTCTCACTGTGTAACATAATACCTTTTTCACAATATCTCATGAAGAATGCTGCCTGAAAATGTCATCAACCTATATGCGTTAAATGTCTTTCATTAACCATATGAAATAATAATTTTATTACCCCATGGACCTGGAATTGAGAATGATGGTTCTCTTATAATAAAGGGTTGAAATATTATATTTCCTAAATTTGGAATGGAAAAACCTTTCCTCAACTTAACCATTAATGGATTTTCATCTATGATGCACCCAATGTACCCTACATTACACAAACATATGATGTGACTTTTTTTAGTAAATATAAGTTCATGGGTCAGGACTTGTACTTATGATAATATTAAAGTCTATGGACTATTACAAATTCTTGCGTAATGGAATATATGATGGCACAAAAAGAAGAAAAATTCATACTGGAAAGTCTACCCTCAAAATCTACAATCAGGGAGACTACCAAATTTGACCATCATGAGAAGAATCCTCATCTGCTTATGAGAACTGTCACATGATTTTATAAATACTATGTATACAATCATAGAAATTATCAAAATCGATAACTATATTAGGAATAGTTTTATAAAACATAATGGTTTTTATCATAGTAGGGATTTTATATGATATTATCAATGCTACAAATAAAATGGGATATTAGTTCATAAAATAAATTCATAAAAATGAAATATATTTAAAAATATGTTTAATTAATAGTAAATAAATAAAATATAAATGTAAAAAATTACAAATAGTTCGTCGCATGACCACAACTCAAATAATAAATTGACACCTCCAAAGGATGTATGTCCCACCAGAAATTTTTTATAATGAAATTTATAAAACCTCATCCACCAACTCCGATATGAGTAAGCTCACTATATCTTATGTTGATCGACCACATTAATACCACCTTTCTTAGGTATCCAATTATGAATCTATTGATTTTTTACACTTCCCCATCCTTATCACGAAATGAGGCCAACACATCACTACCAATACATACTATGATACCATTATATGATCCACGAGTCGAACGCATAGCCCCTCTCCCTCCAACTATGCATATGCAACTGAAGGTGGGACACAAAAACTAGTAATCATATCCATGATAGGTCTCCAAATGTCACCCATAAGAAGTGGGAATTCATGGTTCTCTATCTAAAATAATAAATAGTCACATGGGGATTAAATTCTAAAATAATTTAATACACAACCCCATGAATACCCAATAAAAAATATAACATTTAAAATCAAATGTGAGAACATGTGTTTTAAGGATCTATGTATCAACATCATTCAAATAATAATAATATGATCTAACAAAACATCAGTTTTAATCTATTGAAAATTATTCTATAAACTATCATGCACCATGACACCATAAACATAACAAAACATATAATTTAGTCTTGACAAATTGGGTATAAGGACAAAACATTTAGGTCCCTGTGGATGGGTGAATTTGATTTTCCAATTTCAATTGAGGGATGGAAGATCTACTACAAAACTGGTTGTTAATAGTGCTATAATGGTCATTGTCATCACAAAAAATGAACATACTACTAAAGAATGCTTAAAATCACTATAATTTTGTTACCACTATAAAATTGCTGATGAAGTGATCATATATCAATGATAAAAATCACTTATTAAGGGTGCCTTTATCATCACATTTAGAATATCTGATCAAGGACTCCATTGATCAATGCTAAAATGAACAGATAATGGGACCCATCCTCATCTATTTTCATAGAGATGATAAAGGATTCATTTATCAGTTCATTAAATAGAACTAAGAAAGGATACCACCATTAGAACATTTATTTACAATGATAAAGGGACTCTTTTTCTATCATTGGTTTAAAAAATTACATGACTATGTAGAAATTATCATAGAAATAAAAAACATCAATTATACTTTTTCTTCATCCGCTGACCCCCACTCATGTAATTTCTAATCAAACCACCTGATCATGAGAAAAACATTTCACCTCTATGAGGAATCAATTCTTCTATTAGTAATATTATATTGAAATAAATTAAATATAATGTGATAATTCTAATTGAAACATTGAGTCATATCATGAACACCATGTATCAAATTGAGTTATGGTTGATTCATGCATATTTCCCCAATTCTTATTCATCCTATAGAACTATCAATGTAAAATTTCCTAAATTAGTATAAAATAAATATTATATGGAATTTAGTTAATTAATAACATATAAAATTTTGGAAAAAAATCTGATCTAATTTCCTTGGTTTTGGCAATGTGATGTGCATTTAAAACTAAAATAATACTTATAAATTATAAACACAAAATTCGAGTTATATTATCCACATCATGTATCAAATTGACATGAAGAAAATTTGTATAAGTGAAAATGATTTTTTGAACATTTTAAAAAAATATCAAAATAATCTAAATGTGTTTTATTTGTTTTATATGCCACATGTGTTTCTTACTAAGATTTAATTTTATGCATGAAACACACATATTGAGTTACATTGAGGAAATAATTTTCTAGTTTGATGTGAGACTAACTATTACACATTAAATATCTTATAAATAATTTTTATAAATTATCAACACAATCAAATCATGTTTTCTCTATTTTATGTGAGTGAATATTTTTGAACTAAAATGAAAATTTTAAAAAGAATATAGAAACTTTAAGTCATACAGGGCACATCATGTATCATATAGAGGTGTGATAATTCCTACATGTAAAAACTAACATATTTCTCATTTTTATTATGTGTAAAAACAATTGGGATTAATTTTATTAGTTTTGTGTATGTCAAATTTCTTTTTTACTAAAATTAATTTCATTTTTTTAATAAGAAGTCACAATTGGAGTGATATCATGAACAAAATCATTTTAAATGAGGTCTGTATGATATTTATACATAAAAAAGGACTCATACATAATTCTAAAAATGTATCAAAACTATATAAATGTTTTTTCTTGGTATTGAGTATGCCTCTTTTTTTTCAAAAATGCATTTTTAACTAAAAAATAAAACATTGAGATATACAAGTAACCTCAAATGTTTTTTATGGGTTATTTATTAATATATGTTAAACATTTCATATTACTCATTTTCTTAAATGATAAAAATAATCTTAGTGTGTTTTCAAAATTTTCAGTGTGGGACACCCTTTTTTAACTGAAATATCAATTTTAAACTAATAACATGCACTTTGTGTCATAAATAGAACATAGTGAATAAAATTTATGTTTAAGTGATTCTGACATTTCAAAAATTAGTAATAGATAATTTTAATAATGTATAATCATAATCTGAATCTTTTATCTTGGATTTATTTATGTCACTTGTCTTATAAAATTAAATTATACAAAATTTTAAATAAAAATAAATACTGAGCTTCAGATTGAGGTTTGGCTTATTCTTAATCATCATAAACTATGTATGGACCATTTTCGTAAATTATCAAAACAATCCGAACATGTTTTCTTAGCTATGAGCATGTCACTTTTGTTTTTTTAATAAAACATATGTCAAATTTGAATAAAAACACACTTTCCATAACACTTGTGACACTATGTGTCTTCTTGGGTTTTGAATGATTCATACACATCTAAAATTACATATAGATAATTTCATAAAGTTTTAAAACCATAAAATTTCATTTTATCAATTTTGATTATGTCACTTGAATTTTTTACTTAAATTAGTGTGAATTTTAAAAAAGAATATAGAAAATGAGTCATAACGCTCACACCATGCATTAGATTAATTTCTGGGTGATTTATACATATCACAAATGACATAAGGACCATTTTTAAAATGTGTAAAAATAAAATGAAATTTTATTATAGGTTTTGAGCTGTAATTTTCCTTTTGTATTAAAACATCATTTTAAACTGGAAACATACACATTGAATCAGATCAATCACATATTGTGTTAGTTTGGCATCAGAATGATTCTTATACAACATAAGTCACTAATAAATTATTTCACATAACTATCAATACAATATGATCTTGTTTTATAGTTTTTAGTGAGTGACACACATTTTGAACTAAAATGTTAATTATATAATTATAACAAACACTTTGAGTTATATTTGAAAAACATGCATCATATTGAGTTGTTGATGATTCATATATGTCACAAATGATTTATAAAACATTTTACTAAATTATTAAAACAACATGAGTGTTTTATTATTGATTTTTGGAAGTTCACATATCTTTTTTACTAAATTTAATTTTAGTTTTAAATAAAAAGACACATTTCGAGTCATATCGGGAACACCGATCATAAATTTGAGGTGATATTGATTACTACACATAAACATCGACTTATAGAACATATAATTAAAGTATAAAAACAACCAGGATGTGTTTTGATCAGTTTTGAGTATTTCACTTTTTGTTTTTTATAAAATTAATGTTAATTTTGATTACAAAGGCAAAATCATACTAGTCACACTGTGCATTATATCGAGGCATGGTTTATTCATACATTTCATTAATTTTATATGGATTATTTTTCTAAATTAATAAAATAATACTAATGTTTTTTCATAGTTTTGAGTATGTTAGTTGTCTTATTTACTAAAATTAATTCCAATTTTAAATAAAAAGAAACAATTAGATTCATATCAGTCACAAAAAATGTACAAATGATGTGTGGCTAATTACTACATGTCATAAAGGACCTATGGATTGTTTTTCAATCGTTTCAAAATAATATAAAGGCGTTTTTTCTATTTTGAGAATGTCAGTTGTATTTGTTAAAAAAATTAATTTCAATTATAATTAAAAGGACACATTTGGAGTCCTAATGTTCAATCCATGTTTTTGATTGAGGTGTGGATGATTCCTACACATTCCAAAAGACTGATGGATCATTATCCTAATGTATCAAATCAATATGAATGTGTTTAATCTATTTTTAGTATAATGTGAAACCATCATCTCTCAGAAAATTTGTATATATTGAAAATATACAGGGGAGAGAATAAAATGAAAATGATGATAACTGTGAAAGAATTTTTCCCATCCATATTAGAATTTAATTTTATTGCTGGTATAGAAAAAAATAAAATATAGTAGATTATAGAACACACATAAGGTAATGTAGTATTTCTTTTAATAATCATTAATGACATTGAGGAAATGGCCCGATTTGTCAATATGTGTTGATGAATAAGTTTATGAAGGGTTTTAAATGATAATATATTATTAATATAGAAATAAAATGTGTCTATGTATATTGATAAATAATATTCACATGATGGAAATGATATTTGAAGCATAAAATATGCTTGTTGAAGTATAAGAGTTTGTTTCGTACAGTGTGGTGAATGTTGGATTCCATTTACCAATACAGAATCTATGATTAATAACTGTGTATTTCAATAAAATGGTTTATATTTTTTATACATTATATTAATATACAAATGCATCATATTTAAGGAATTAGGAATTGATACACCACCTAATGAATTCTATTATTATAGGATTATATGAATAGTTAGACATGAAATATTTTTAGGATTATATAAGTTGATTGATATTAGGATACTTAAGTTAATAAATGTAATTATATATAGGATTACTATCTATAAAATCACTTTTTTAGAGGTTTGAAGAAGAAATACATTGGATGATCTGGAAGAATTGTATCTACCAAGAAGTATGAATTCACTGAAGAGAAGAAGAAAATTCGTGGAGAAAAAAATTCAAAATGATTTATTATGTGAAATAATAATTTATTATTATTTATTAATATTATTTTTTATTTTTATTTAGAAGAGTATCTGATTTGAATATGTTTTGATTTTTCTGGTTTTGTCTATAATGTATATTTTGGGGTAAGAATTAGCTATTTCAGAACTTCTAATGGATGAAAACATACTTTGGATGAGTCATACATGACTTCATATGAGTCATGATGGAATTTTTAATGTAAAATTAGGTTTTTTATGAGTTATACCTGAATTCACATGAGACATGTAATTAATTTCAATGGTTAAAACATGAATCTATATGTTCCATTTTCCACTCTAGAAGAATCTTTGGATTTTGTGAGTAAACATAAACATTGTGTGATCCATTCAATACATTTTATTTCATAACCATGACATAAAAGAGTCATTGATTATTTTGATAAGTTAAGGAAATACAAATAATGTGTCATTGGTTACATTGAATCAGTGATATAGAAATTTATAACCCCAAATTATGACATTAGATATGTTATCTTCTTTTCGAGATTTTAAATAAATAGATATGAAGAAATTATATTATTCTTGTATTAATATTTTAATTAAGGTAATTATTTTATATGATACTATTTTTTTATAAATAAATGAATATTAATATTAATAATTGATATCACAATTTGACCTATGTCTATGGAAAATATATATGATTAAATGATATAATAATTAGAATGACAATGAAAACATATTTTTAATAAGTAACAAGCATCACAAAAGTTTATTTCTTTGATCCAACCTAAGAAAAAAGAATATGTGATTCAATGTATAAGTTTATGTGTGTGTAGATGATTATATTATGTATATGAGTAAATCAATTTATGAAATATCAGGTTTCTAAGTCTTCATATTCTTGAATCACATGTGAATGGATACCATAATCATCATAAAATTCGTCTTGAATTTCAATAAGAGTGATTGTAATACATCCAATGGTAATCCATCATCATTTATATAGGTAAATTATGTTGTTTCTATGAAGATGAAGGAAAAGATAAAATGGGGTCTGAATACCACTATTCAAGGTGGATATAGTCTTCTTATGGAAGGGGAACCACAAAAATAATTTGATGTTTTTATTTAGTTATCCATTCCCTTATACATTATATACATTCAAATAAGGAAGTGGAACCACAATCTGATACTTGAGGATGATTGGGAATTAACACTATCCTATAAAAATTTATTATATTTGATGATTTATCAAAGTGATTAATAAGTGGGAGATATGATATATGTTTTTTATGCATTGAATGGAGATGTAGGAATTGATTTATGATGATTACATAAGGATTATATAAATGATTAAAGTGGTTTGATAGCTCTATTTGTGTTTTCATATGATATTAGTAGAATTTTGGTGACCAAAAACTGATATCAGTCCACAATCCATATGATAAATGACAACTATTATAGAGAATAAAAATTAAGGAAGAAGAAGAAACATCTATATAGTAACTCATAATTTTTTTTGGTTTAATGTAACAATATGGTACCAAATTATGCTTTAAATGATCATTAATTTTTCCGAAAACTATCTCCCCCATGAAAAATATTATATTAAAAACATTTTCTAGTGAAGATGGACATAAAGTGTGCCTTGACGAATATTCAGTTTCTATTTAGACTCATCTAGAAAATCAGAATTACCCTATAATGGAATAATGATAATGGATATGTAGTGGTGTAATGTGTTAAAAAAAGGTTTTATCCATTAGTTTGATAGATGGTATGAATTTGTTTTTGTTTTATTTCCTATTCACCAATAATCTTGTTTAAGTGTGTCTATGGTCATATTAAGCTTGATGTAGATGAAAGATTATTTCTAAATTTTTATGAGATTTTGGTAGTAAATATGTAATATGGATTATAAAGAATTTATTATCATAAACAATTAATAGCATATCAATTTATAAATCAATGAAGTTAGAGGATTAATTAATGAAAAACTACAATGTTGTAATTTAGCTCACTAATTTTCATTGATAAAATATAGATATAGTTGTATGTAGATCAGATCGTGGGGAATTTATTTTCTATTTTCTGAGTATGTGATGTGCGTTTTGAACTAAAATTGAAATTAGAAACTTAATATATACATTTCAAGTTATACTGTGAACTCTTTGCATCATATTTAAGTGGGGATAGTTGAGTATTTGATGAGTATTTTTCTTTAAATTATCTTCACCAGGATATAACAGAAAGAAATTTTCTACTTGGATGGAAGAGGAAACCCCATTATTTTTGAAACTCCTCCTCCAAATGAAACATGATTCCTCTTTTATAGCAAGATAAATACTGTTGAATGAAAATATAGCTTCCTAAATGGTCTATGAAAAAAATATTAGATAAAAATGATAAATAAATTAACTTAAAAATAGTAGATAAAATTTTGAAATAAATACATAAAATTGAAGTGTAAATTTACCTAACATGATGTCTATATATTCCTAACCCATGTCCATGTTTTCATTATCTCTTTTGATGCCACAATGTACAATCTATCATGAGAATGATCCTCTTCAATCAAACCACTATAACTCGAGAAAAAGAATCAAGCAGTATAAGAAAACAATTCTTATTTTATTAATATTAAATAAATAAATTAAATATAAAAATTAAACAAAAAAGACACAAAATATCAAATATGAACTAAAACCATACAATTTTAGTCTTATCAGGTACACTGTGTATCATATTGCGGTATGGATGATATCTATACAGAAAAAATAATGGAGGGTCATTTTCTAAAAGTATCAAAACAATATGAATGTGTTAATTTTTTATAGTTTTCAATTACTTCACATATATATTTTACTATAAATAAGGTCATTTGGAAACTCAATCAATATAATTTAAGTAATATCTGTCACACAATTTGTCAAGTTTATGTGTGGCCAAATCGTATATGTGAAAAATGAATTATTGACTTTTCTCTTAATGTTTGAAAATATTCCTAGATTTTTTTTCACTTTTTTTCTATTTTTACATTTTCTCTAAACTAAAATGATGTATTTATAATTAAAACATGTACATTGGGTCATAATAAACACATTGTGTCTTGAATTAGTGTGATGTAAAATCTTATATTTGAAAAACGAATTAAGGAAATTTTTCGTAATGTTTGAAAATAATTTAAGCTCATTTTCTCAGATTTGAAAATTTGATTTATTTTCTAAACTAAAATGATAATTTTTTATTGAAAACACATACATTGACTCATATCGACGACATCAAGTGTCCAATTGACATGTGGTCAATTCCAACATGTAAACAAATAAATATTATATTGTTTCCGAAAGGATTGAAAATAATCCATGATCATTTTCTCAGTTTTTGACATGTGACATGATTTAAAATAATGTTAAATTTTAACAAAATAATAATCAGATAAAAATGATAATTAATTAAAAAAATGGATAATATGTGGAGGAAAAAATAATTAGTAGGAAGTAACCTATTCATGATGATTGTATACATTCTAACACCATGTATTCTAGTTTGTAATCAAATTTATTTCCTCTATTATACTTCTACATGTGAAGAAGATCAGAAATAATATATAAGCATTTTGATACAAAATATTCACACACCATATATATTTATAATATCAATGACCTTACTATATCACAAACAAAGAAGTTAACCACCTAAATTTTTTATTGGTAACCATTTTGATACCATGTATGTTTTCCACTCATCTCTAAAAAAATTAATTCTTCAATAGAGTATGATTGTTGTCAAAATTCATGTTATTTTTGAAAAAATACGGACATAAAAATTTATATTTTTTTAATGAAATTGTAATTATATAATAAAATTATCTATTTTTGGATTTTTGTCTTTTCATGGTTTAAGATCATTCTCATATATTTTCTAACATAATATGAACAATAATTATCATTATAAAAATTTGGAAATTATTGAAACATTTACCAAAATTTGTAAATTATTTAGAAATATGATTTAATAGTAAACTATTTCTATATATTACTAATTTTTTTTCTATTTGAATTAATCTATAGAATTTTTTAGTCACAGACTTCATTCCATTTTTTAGCTTATATTTAAGGACCTCTCAATCAAATGAAAATTATTAATAAATAGCATGTTGTAATATATAATTCAAATTTTAGCAAAACATGTTGATTACAGTGTGTTACAAATTCACAACACTCATCATAAGCGGTAATTCATTTAGATTTACATGCATTGGATCCATAAAATAAATATTAGGTGTATATTGAATAACTATGATCAGAATTCTGTTCTTCCTAACAAAACAAAAAACAAATAAGTATTGAAGTAAATAAAAAATATTTCTATTTGATAATATTAAAGATTTTTACCCCTACAATGTCAGAATCCAAAGGATTATTTAATCTATGATTTTTTTCTCAAACACAGAGTTTAGATCAATTTTTTCTTATCAATTTATTCCTTATCCAATGATGTTTCTTGTATTGAAATTATACAAGGGATAATGAATCCAAAATCATTTTTCACATAATTTATATTTATATTGTAATATTATAAATTATTATAAAAAATATGAAAAGTTATTTACATTTATAGAAATATTATATCATTTTTTGGAAAAGATTATTTTGAAATTTTATTAGACCTATGTATTCTCAAATGAGACTCTTTAACATTAAATTTTTTGAATATTAATTATCCTCTATATGAAAACTACATCTATAATAAATGTTCAGTATAATTATACTTCATAAGGATTTTAAAACATAATAACATATTTAAATGTGGTTTTTAAATGAAGTTGTAATGATAATATATGTTTTTTCAGAAATAATGCAGAGAATGTACTTCTGGAAGGTCCTTTTAATTTTTTGGTGGATTCATTAGATAGTCATGATCTATCCTTCCAATAACCAATCATTTTATCAACAAGTAATACCACACCTCACTTCAGACCATTTTTTATCAACTATTATGGGTTTTTATATGAAATAATTATTTAAGTACATAAAATATATATCATTATAATATTACATGGCCATGATATTAATGTTCTAATAACATCATTAACCATTATTATATCTGGATCATGATGTAGAAAATGAAACTTAGTGGTTAGTTCCTGAACTATCTCAATTGACCCTATCATGTGATCTTTTGGGAGTTATTTATTATATACCTTGTCACCTTGGATATTATATAACAAACTCCTGGAAATAAGTTATTGTGTGGGTGTTGAGAGATAGAAATCAAAAAAAACCATTATCGAGTTGAATTTTAGTAATATAATGTTATAAAAAATTATTTGATTCACATTTAGGATAATTATTAATGATTACCTCATCTTTTTTATGTGGTTGATGTAAATTACTAGCCTCAATTCTATTTGGGTCATTTGGTTCATTATGCACTTTTATTTGTTCCATCATTTATTTTCTTTGACCCTTTCTCGTATGTTGGTCTTCTAAATTAGACCAAAAAATAATTTCAGACAAAGCATCTATTGGTTCTTGAATTCAATTTATCATCTTATTTGTATCCTATTTTGGTTTCATCTTTTTTAAATATATTCAATAATAAATTACAAAACATACTCCTCTACCATGACCATATTGTTTTTGACACATCAAATCTATTAGAAATAGTTTGTCTTCTCGTATGATCAATGCTGATTCTTATGTCTCAAATATATACGAAAAATATAAAAATAAATATATATTTTTATGTAAAAATTTTATAAATCATAATGAATGACTGTTATTTCATACTTATACATGTTTCTCATACTACATTTCTATTTTCATTAACTATTTTACCCACATTATCTGTGAGATCCTCATTCCATAGCACATGAAGCGGGATTAAATATGATTCGTATTTTGATTCAACAAAATTCATATTAGAAAATAATCATATGTTGTTTTATATCACGAAAAACATTTATTGTTTATTTATAATACCTACCAATTTCTTCTCTGTTGACGTGTACCCCACCCATGCTTATTGATAGTGTTATATTGGATTTGATGCACATTCTATATTTTCAACACCATTTTTCTATTTCATTAATTAATAATTTCCAATTAAATTAGATAATATAAATATTGATTAATAGTATGTTATCTACTAAAATGAAACTGAAATTATTTCTCATGATGATGAATGATTAAATAATTCATTGTTTCCAGTATTATAATGTGTTTCTAACTAACAGGTGTGTGGAGTTTCACTTTCCTCTCCACATCCCTAAGATGTGACTTGGTAAAAAGTGTTTGGAAGCCCCTATAGGATTTTCTAGTAGCCATTATGACATATTTCATATGGAAATATACTAAAATAAATGAACTATACAAGGAATAATGAAAATCAAAGCATTATTTCATTAAATATTTTTTTAGAAAAATAAATAATGTATATCATAAAATTACCATTATATCTTCTCAAAGGGTTTCCTTAATTATTGATTGGATGTTGTTCTATGGATCAATATCAATCAACATATTTATCCTTATTGTGAACACTACATAACTAATGGACGTAGACTTTTTGGGGTCAATGTGCTGGCTATGTCGATTCCATTCAACCTCAATATTTATACCCTTACTTAATTACATGGTAATTTCACTTAATATAGTGATGTAATGATATTATTTTTTTTCATCAACACGTTGTTGTTCCCTTAATAATTCTATATTTTTAAAATTAATAGTATTGTCTTCTATGGGACTAGAAACATCATCATGTGAAGAAGTGATTTTTTCATGAATATTGAAATATGTAATTTATATTGTGTTACTATAGTACAGAAAATATCAAAACATTGAAGAAAATTATATTATATTAAAAAACATAATAACATTTTCATTGATCTATCTTTATTTTCTTAATGTTTAAATGGATTTGGATCCACTATCGAGAATCCAAATACCTTTTTTGATGTCCCCTCTAACATACAACCCATTATAAACATTATTGTCTATATGAGTTTATTTTGATCTCACAATGAAAGGTTCAACCTCAATTGAATTTTCAATTTACCCCATAGTTAGTTTAGTCACCAGTAAGACAGTCGACCAATTCTTATTTATTGGATAAGAGACAGAAAATACATTCATTGTTTTTCATCCATTATGAATGTCTCATCCTTTTCAATTTTCAGAAATAAGTCACCTTCAAAATTTCCATTTCATCAACATTCACTAGACTATTATTTTCTCCCAATTTTCAATGAAAAGTGGATAGTTTAAATATGGTATAATCTAACTCATAAATCGATTTTATAATTGTAAAATACTATAGATTTTTTAAATTTGATTTCTATCCTTGTAACCATATATGTGCATCAAATTTCCCACTAGAAAATATATACATATTTTCATTAGACTAAAATAATAGTGTTATTTGTTATAGAATTTATAAAAATTCATTACAAAACCAATTTATCATATAAAATTTTCATTTTTTCCCCTGGCAAAGTATCATAGCCATTCAGCAATTGAATTAATATTTTTAAACAAATCCATAGAAATTTGATATTAGAACCATTCTATTAACTATTAATTATTTTTATTTGATATGCATCAGAAATCACTTGATGGAATCATATATATAAGAATTTATTTGTGGTTATCAACATATAGATAAACATATTAACTGTTATATAAAATTTAATGTTATCCTTGCACCCACTCTATGGTGGTAATTGAAACAACATGTGTTCTAAAATTACCTTCTCCCATAAGGAATCTGATGTGATGAGTCCTTTTAAGACTGATTCTATCAACATATGACAGGTAATGGGTATTTAATTCAATATATTTTCAGTATTATATAATTCAAAAATACAAACATCTCACTGACTTTGATACATGATATACCCTTTCAAAATCCTCACATACTACTCAATGGGTTATGTCCATTTATAATGTACATGAGAGCATTCTTGGACCTTTGTAACCAAGTGAACCATTTGGTGGACCATTATATCAATTAATGATGGTGAGAATTAAATTTCTAATTCACATAATATGGTTAGATCCTCCTTAATCGTGATTGAAAACTTCACCGAGTCTATAATCATACAACATGTGACTTTGAAAGAGAATATGGGGTTGGTTAACATATGTCATACATATTTAATAAGAATACAATATAATGAAACAAATATAAAATCATTCATCTGAAAAATATATTCATTTGATTTTTTTTCTATTTATCATAAAATTAATCATTAACATAACATTATTGATATTTGATGGTTACCCTTCTTCAGGTAATACAATATTAAAGAAAATGACAATTTTAATATTTTCATGTCTTAATAGAGTGTGAGAAGGTGAATGAATAAATTATGTCATTTACCCTCCATTGTTTCCAAATATTCCCTTATCCCCTACCAATCATGTCCAACCTAGCCTTCATTCAATATTTTTGTTTTTAAGTATAATTTAGAAACATGTTAATAATACTATAAAACAGTTTTTTCTTTATAAATGATATCAATATTGTGGAAGATGTATAAAAAATTCCAATATGGAAATTTAATGAATATTTTTCCCTTATTAAAATATAGTTTCCAAATGTTTTTTAATATTATTTACCAAAAATACTATCAAAATAATTTACATTGTCTAAATGTTGATCAGCCATTAGGGGAGATATTGTTAAACCATGCTTGTTATTCCCACTGAATCCTGGTATCCTGGATTGTGATTTCTATCATTGAATTAAAACCTTATGATGTAATGCCCAAATAGTATTCAAGGAATGATTCAACCTAAATAAATATGTGAATTCTTCATAAATGGTACACCCAAATATTTCTTTAATGATATATCCTGAAAGAATTTCATAGATTGGAATGTCATTTATAATTCGTTAAAACCTGGTCCTCAATGTGAATTCTTCACTTCAATTATTATCTTACATTTTTACACATGTATCCCACATCAATTTTATATATTAAAAAAATGGATCCAAATATATATCAATATCATTTCTAGGATGTTTTGGTTGAGATATGGGGAGAGATACAATTAAGCATTTTCGGTTCATGCATAACCATAGTGAAAAGTTATAATTTACTCACATGACGATCCATGTACTGTGACCACTAATATGTACACCAAAAGTATTTATTCCATATTTAGATAATGAAGTACAAATGTTCCTCAACTAATTTCCAAATTAAGATTACTAGTAATCAATTTTCATCCACTAAAGAGACTATACTAGATGACATAGGTTACCATATTTAATTTATGTATTTCAATTCCATGTCATTTTTCATAGAGTTTCCTAACTTTTATATAACACTCTAAACTATGGAATGATTGTAAAGTACAAATAAAATTAGAACAACTTTATACATTTTTCATATATCGATCCATGATACACATAGGGAATTTTATGAGTGATTCATGCTCTTTTCAAAAAAATAAAAAATAATTTGGACAAGGACTTATTTTTTAGAAATCATTCCAATTGAATATAAAATTTGATTAACATCATATGTTCAACATGACTGTTCTTATTCCTATAGTATCTTATCATTCATGGGACCATTTAGTTCTGTAAAGCTTGTGTTTCTCTATATACTACAATCATTGAAATTATATAACATCAATATAGCAAAAAATATTTCTTATTTACACAAAATGGTATAAAATGCTCTCTTAGGGAGACAATTTAACATCCTAAAAAGCATTGGACAAAATTGAAAGTCATCATTGACTATGTTTTTCATTTATTCTATGATATCTCTAACACCATTTAAACTAGTATTAATATCAAATGATCCAGAAATAGCAGTATCATCCCAATCGTTGTGAATGTTGTGTTTCTCCCTTGTTTTGTCTAACATTTATAGCTATAATATTTTTTTTCACAATTCCAATGTTATTCTAATCTTCTAGGAAATGTTTCATTAATAATTACAATTTAAACATGGGGAAAGGATATGAGAAGGGTCGTACGCATGCTCTATTAAATAATGGATCAAACGTTAACACTATATTCATAATTTTTTCTAATAAAATTATCATTCATATATTTTAGGTTCATATTCCTCTTATTAGGTTCATAAAATATTAATTTTGTGCAATATAAAATAAATAAACAGATACACATAAGATATTAATTATCAATGTTAAATGTTATAGATAATTTTAATAAGTGGTACCCAATACTTGATTGTTTCAAAAAAATTTAGAATTTTTTAAGGGAATGGGTTATTGAATTTAAGAATCAATTTACTCACCTATGATAGGTTTTATCCTCTAAATTCATCCAAAATGATCATCGGTACCTATTATGTGGTAACTAATACTCAGAGTAGTTAAATAAGCATATAATCAGGTCCAAAAGAGATGGATGATGATTCTTGAGAGACAAAATTCAATAATAACATTTTGGGGGGAAGAATATTAAGATGATGAATGTTTTCGGCATATATCTAATTTTTTTTATGTTGGGAGTTGATGAATCACTATAAAACATCATAGTTTGTTTCCTAAATTTCAAATGTTTTTTAGGAATACCATGGTTTGACAAATTAGTATATCATAAAATACATGTTCATAGTTCTCTTACTCTTTTATACGAAATTACCCATTTCTAATTGGTTGAGATACATGATCACCTTGGATTGAGTATACATGAATCACTATCCCTCGAATAAAATAATTGTTTCACTAAGACTATAATATGATCACCTAGTGAAAATAGATTCATGAAATCCTAGTCTTTATTTTAGACACTATGGTGATGCTCGAAGTTGGTATAAAAGAAATAAAACTTTGAATTAATATTTTGTAGAATGTAAGAAAAAATAAGTGGATGAATTCAATAAAAATAGGCTTTAAGAAAGATATTAATGAATTAGATATTAATGAAATTATGACTATGAATCTTTTCCAAATTCCATATTGAAACGAACCTCTTAAAAAACCCTTTCAAAGTCACCTAAAACTTATAAATTACCAAATATTAATTTAAAATTCAAAATTAAATCTCAAAACCTCATTCAAAATTTATATCGTTGATTTTATAATTTTTCAAACCCCACATGAAATATTTTTTTTAAAATTAAACATTAAAATTGACCTTTTAAAAACAATTAATAGGGTATGAACTGCCTTTTCTATAAAAATTCATAGAATTGTGTAAAAAATGTAAAATCACATTAAAAAAATATAAACAATAACATAATTGTTTAAAACTATTTCCATGGAAATACACACATTAATATGTTTACAAAATTATAATTCCACTTGGAAATCACATCATGAGTTTCAAAACACCATATCCAATTTAGTTAATTTTGAGGAAAAATTTGTTTTTCAATTTAAAACCCCACTTTATCAATTAAAAACAGGTCTCCTTAATCAAAACTATATTATTAAATAAGAATTAAAATTATAAGTATGCCCCACAAAGTATAATTAGAATAATAACTATAAAAATTTTATAATTATGACATGAATTCTTATTTTTTGAATATAAGATAAAATTTAAAATTTAAATCCTTACATGATTGTCTTGACTACACCATAAATTATTTAGGTTACCATGGGATTCATTAAAAATTGAATCTAGGGACTATTCATTTATAAAACAAATTCATCAAATATCACACATGAAGCCAGAAATTCTATCTTTCATATGTAATCAAATTTATTCAAGAATCCTGACAAAGAATGTTTCAAAAAAAATCGAGACATTGGTAATTATTTTCCAAATGTTCATGACGTGTTAGATGTAGTTTGTTTGTGATTTCAAGAATAGGTTTGATTTAAATTTATCATATTGTGAGTCCAATTGTTGGTGCTCTAGTACCCGGGGAGAGAGATTGATAAAGGATTTGTTTTTTTGATTGTAAAGGAACCAACAAAGATGTTTCACCATGCATCAAGATTATAAATTTTTGTGGGTGTTTAGAAGATAATAGGATGATTTTTCTTCTTTAGGAATTTCGGCAGAGCATTGATATAGCACATTTATGGGTGTAAAAGACAATTTTAGTGTAAATTATTCCAGTGGGTGACTGAATAATAGTTTTTCACGAGACTGGGTGTTGTGATATGGAAACCACATCGTCTGTATTGTTCAAATTATATATTTATTCTTGGTTTCTGGTTTAATATATGTAAAATGTGTTTACTTGTTTTAGAAGTCTTAATTTTATGAAAGTAATGTTTTAACTTTTGTTCTTTAATTATTTTGAATTCATTTATTTATATATGTTTATTCATAGATATTCAATATACTCCAAATAATTTTAAAATACATAAAGTAATGTAGCTATCATATGTTTTGTTTTTGTTTCCTCACATAATTTTGATAAAATAATCCAAATATTCACATGTGCTCCCCCATTGTACATGAATGGGATATACTATTTGGTAAATATTTATGTTTTCATACCATGAGTACTTTTAGTAATCCTAGATTTAGTATTAAATAATGTATTTAAATTGTGTAAATATAATTAGTTATGTATTCTATTTTATAAAGTGTCTGGTATTAGAAAGAAATATTTTTCACTTCAATGCAACCAATAAGAATTATAAGACAATTAAAAATACATAGGCATGATTTAGTGATTGCATCATTGATGAGATAATTTAAGGTTTGATTAATTGGGAAGGAATGATTTTGTTATGATAACTTATTATGTATCATTAACATTTATAATTTTAGAAACTGAAATAATACTTTTTTAGTACTAAATAATAGAGTCCCACTTTCTAAATCAACCACACTCAAGCTAGAAAAAATTTAACTAGTTTTTTCCCTCATATAACATAATATTTAGTTACCTAAAATTCCCAAGAATAAAAAACCAGGCGAGGAGGTTATAAAGAAATTGATATACAGACATATGATAATGAAAACAACATCCTAATCCTCAACTCTAATAACCTTGCGTATAAAAACTCCTTTCACATCATATATACATTATAAATCGATAAACATCCCATAATAGGGACACCAAATAAAAGGGGTGGTCAATGAGGGTATTGTGAGGTGTAAACCATTTTTAAAGTGCCAAACATGAGGTTAAACAAAATCTAAATTAGGGGGCCAATTTAGTTTCCTTTCATTTAAAATTCAAAAATTTCAATGCTTTGGAGCTATTTAGAAACATGCCATTATTTCAACATTTTATTAAAACATGGTTTCTTACATTAATACCGAAAATATGTCCGAATACATTCATGTTTCATTAAAATTGATTAGAAATTCCTCATAAAAGTATTATAAAACACACGAAATTATCAAGCATTTAATTAAAATTAATTCAATTAAATTCCATGGGAAAATATTTATGCCAACAATGGAATTTTTCCATAATATTTTCTTATTCCTTCCTAATCATTATTAAAGGAATATAATAAATAAAAATAAATATAAAAATATTCATGAATTCCATGATATATAATATGAAGGTTTGGAAGAGAAAATCCTACCTTAAGAAACCAGAATGTGGGGTGTAAATGCCAAAATTTGAAGAATGAAAGAGCATATTTACGTTTAAAATAAATGAAAATTGATAAAGGAGACACCTAAATCGATGTATAAGGATGTGGAAACCGTCATAGGGATCCATTGAGGCTTGATTAATCTTGAGGGATAATAGAGGATAATATGCAACAAAACATCCCAGTAATGAAAACTTTTGAACCCAAAAAAGCAATCAATAAGAGAGGATTAAAAAAACATACCTTAGATTCATTGAATGATTTTTCTAAGAGAACGTCAAGGAGTGTCGAAATCAATGGTATTTCTTAAAAGCATGAGAATCACTAATGAAATTAGTGTAGTGAGGGTTCTTTTATATAGGTCGGGGAGGAAGTTATCAATGTATCCAAAAAAGTGCTAATAAATATATGTTTATCAGTGTAAAATTAAAAAGTGTTGGTAAAATTTATCTTTTTTAGAACTGAAAATTTAGTGCGGATAAATGTTTTATAATTAAAATTATAAATAATTTTTTTAAATATTTCTATAAATATTTTTATATTACATAAAAATTATTTATATATTTATATATATTAATGTAATTGTATATATTTTATATATTAGTTAATTAAATATATCAATTATCATATTATTATCATTTAAATATATATATATATTGGTTTCATATAATTAAATAAATACATTTTGAATATTTTTTACTTATAATTATTAATATATAATTTTATGAATATAGTAGATATACATTTATAAAGATATATATAAGTAAATATATTTATAAACAAATATATTTGTAAATATATATAAAATTATTTATTTAGAATTATAAAAATATTTATTTCATTATATATATTTATATAACAATATATAGATTTTATATAGATATATATATAAATGTAAATATAAATATAGTATATACATTCATTATTAAAATATATTTATTATAATTTTATATTTAAAAATATATTTATTTTGTAAAGACCCAACCGTATAAACCCAGAGTCGGTGCATTATTACGTATCATCAGCATGATCACAAAAGATCATGTCTCGAAAGAATGATTAGTTTAGCAGCCTTGTAAGTACAAGATACAATCATAATGTTTACATTACATCAAAAAGATGAATAATACAACAACATTGTTTCCATATCAAACACTAAGATCTAATAGACTATCCCTGTAGGTCAGTCATAATATACTTTTTCGTATCCAAGGAAAAATAAAACATAGAAAGGGGTGAGCTCAGATACTTAGTAAGGATAACAATATAGTGAAAACTTTCATAAATAAGTATAAACATTAAAAAAATATAAGACTAAAACAGAAGCCTTTAAACATGATCTTCATTATTATATGGGAAAGATAAAATAAAATATGTCCATTTACTTATTCACATGGATATTCTACTAGTCAAATAATCACATGCAATATCAATAGCCACTTTCGTAATTATAGAATTCTTTATGTCAGAACTCATAACCACATAGCAAAGGACCTATGCCAAGACAATAAATAATATTTTTTCAAGTCCTTGTGACAAGACACTAGTTTGTCTGATTAGTCCCACTGATTCATCGAGGAGCTATAGCAGGCTCCACCCATCACTTACTAAGTCTATTGCATTCCTCATATGAAAAGGTTTAAACATAACATAAAAATTTGTATTAAAACTAGCATATGAAATGTCAATACGTTATCCATAAAACATGAATGGTATAAAAATAACACATCCAAAGTCAAAAATATCTTTAAACGTTCAATATAATATATAGGTTTTGTATCATAATAAATCAACTTCAAATAAGCATAAAATCCATCAAAGGATGTCGAGATAGATGAAGTCAAAAAAATTAGAGAAATAACTCTTTCTTTTTTGAAATCATTTAAGAAATTTTTTTGGAAATATTATTATAAGAATATAAGTTATTCTTCGACGATGTTTTAACGGCCGAATATTGTCCCATCCACCGTATAAGTAAAAAAATATATTCTAACCTTAATTTTGTTGAAACAGTTATAAAGGTCCTTGTTTGAAAATGACAGAAATATTCATTTATAAACATCTTATAAAAGTCAAAAAATGGTATAAATTACTTTATCCCATATTCTATAAAATTTTAAGAATGTTTTGAAATACAATTTTAAGAAACATGGATGTGGATTATAAATAGGTCCCAGTATATAATTATGTATAAACAACCTCAGATATTGAATAGATTATAGAATTAACCCTTACCTTTTACTTTTCCATGGTATAGGGTAGGTTAACCTCATGTATAATGGTGAAATATTTGTTATTCAATTATACAATAATAATATTAATAAATATGATATCATATATGACCTTTCAACATTTCTTTGTTAATAATATATTATTATTATCGTCATTTCGGGTGTTAACTGATTCGTTTTCCTTTATATGATTTGATACATATGTAATTTTTTTTAAGGATAGGATGTATCTTATTAATATTCCAAATGATAATAAGTCAATAAACATTATTTTTAATCATCTAATGAAAATTTGTCTTGAATAGTTATGATGGAGAATAAATCTCATCACGTTCGTGTAGACGGTAATCCGTACGTACTCATGAGCGACAATATCATTCTTTTGATATTAAAAAAATAAATAACTGGATGGTATATCATGTATACCGAAATATTGTCATGTTATATTTATTATTTCCATCAATTACACATCATTATTATACCCATCCAAATAATAATGTATTGAATAACAATTACATCACGTCGTGGAGACGGTAAGCCATACGTACGCACGTATGTTGACATGTCATTCAAAGGATGGATAGAATAATGAATATGGTTGTACGATATTTATGAAAAAATTTATTATATAGAAGATACGAGAGTTATAATTTTTGAATGGAAACAACAAAGAAAGGGGTAGTGGAAGATGAAAGGAACTAGAAAGGGGTGATGAAATATTTATATCTTCTTCGGGTTCTGACTTTTGATTTGATCAAAAGGTCTCCATAGGTTTAGTTTATGACTAAAGGAAGGCCTCTAGGATGAAAATAGGAAAACTGAGAGGCTATTTCGTCAGGGGTTGGCTGAGTCAAAAGGCATTGAAGGTGTGAATTTGAGGGAAGGGGGAGTGACCTTTTTTAAGAAGGGGGGGGGGGCACCTTAGGAAAAGCTAGAAATATTATTTTATAATCAAAACATTTTCATATTATAATGGCTCCAAAAATTATTATTTAAAGGATAAGGTGGTGATTGGTAGAAAACCACTCAACCAATAGGTTTTACATTGGTTTGGGTCACTATATTAACTTTATCTTTTAGATTTAACTCTTAGTTAAATAGTGTGACATTTACCAAGTCTCCTTGTATATTTATATTATATAATTAATAAACATAATATATACATCCTATCCAACCCCATGTGTCTCATTAATGATAAAAATATCATTATAGAATAATTTTTTCCAATCCTTTGATTTTCTAGAATATAAAACCAAATTATAATAAAATATTTGTTTTAAAAACTCTTTTTTGTCAATTTTAACAGTATTTGATAATTTTTTTTCTAAAATTATAACGACATTATTACATCAAATAAAATTCATCTAACCAACCCTAACATGTCATATTAACGTAGAAAAGTCATGTAAATCATAGAAAGCCTCAAATTACTTTTATTTGGATATTTAAAATACCAATTATTTTAATATTTCATTAATTAGATAATTACTGCATCATCATTGTGTCATAAATAAGATAAATTATATAATGTATAAAAAAATAAATAAAATACCATTATGTATGAAATTTATTTAGCTTTCTAATGAATATTTATATTCGAATATATCTTATTTTTATCCCTATATTAAATATGGTTAAGTTATTAAACATTCAATTGAACACTTTTAACACTTCATTGAATTAAATTATAATCAACGTCCTAATCAAATCCATGTGGACCTAAAAGATAATATTTTATTCCTAATGTTGTTTTCGGTCGAATTATACTTAGCCAATAGATTTATAACATGTCTTCGAGTCATAATAATATCATTTTTCCCTTAATTACCCTATTTACTTTTAACAGTGGTAAACAAAAGTAAAAAGTTACTATTAACCCAAAATTATTTTCATCTTATTGAACCAAATTTTACATACTAATATAAACTATGTCTCTTGGATATTTGAAATTAAACTAATAGAAGCAGTGGAATTATATTTTATGTAAATTTTCAAATACTCCTAAGAGGTGGGTAAAAGACGGTAAAAAGTTAAATAAAATTTATATATATCTAAAATTATTTTAAACTGACTCCAATGAGTTAAATTGAAAATATATAGGTATTATGTATATATTTTGAACTAAAATAAATTAAACAAAAATATGTAATTATTTAAATAAAAATTTTGTTTTAAAGTATAACTCAGTGTTTTTAACTATTCATCAAAAGTAGGAAATTTTCAGAAAAATACTAAAAATTCACACTAACCTAATTTCGATATTCCGAATCAAAAAATGAATTCCATTTTGAAACATAAAATTTATAAAATTTGAAAATGTGGGTATTACTATTTATAATGACTAGTTTGATTGGTTGTGGTGTGTTAGAACTTGAAGTTGCATACAACACATGCTATTGTATTATTCGAAAAGAAGTGTATCATTAAAGGTTGGGGTGTTACATTCTCCTCTGCTTCAAATAATTTCGTGCTCGAAATTTCTAGAATATTACTACATAAAAATACTTGAGTGGTTCTTCATCAAAAGTTCCTATGGTTCCCACGTTGCCTCTTCTATCTTATGGTTTCTCTAGAGAACATTTACCAGACAAGTCATCCAGTTTCTCAGTACACGTTCTCTTGTATCAAGAATCATGAAAGACTCTTCGCAATAAGATAGATCTGGTTCTAGTTGTAATTCCTCATAGGTGAATACATGCGTTTGGTCAGGCATGTATTTTCTCAACAGTGACATGTGGAATACATCGTGAACTTTAGAGAGACATAGCGGCATTGGAAAATGGTAAGTTATAAACCTAATTCGTTCAAGAATTTCAAAATGTCCACTGTACCTAGGAAAGAATTTACCCTTCTTACCGAAATTTATAACACCCTTCCATGGAGATACCTCCAAAAAAAGTATCTTCTACATGAAATTCCAAATCCTTCGGTTATCAGTGTAGCTCTTCTGCTTAATATGAGTTGGATTGATGTGGGTTTGGATTAACTTTATCTTTTCCATCGTTTACTCAACATTTTTTGGGCCTACCATCTTTCTTTCACCAATATCATCCTAGAAAGTTGGTGTGTGACATCTCATTCCATATAACACTTCATGTGGTTCCATATGTATACTTGAATGGAAGATATTGTTATAGGAAAATTCTACCAGAGGTAAATGTTGATCCCAGATACCTTGAAAGTCAAGTGACCAAGATCTCAACATGTCTTCTAAAGATTGAATAGTGAGTTTTGATTTTCCATCAGTTTTAGGGTGGTAAGAAGTGCTCAAACAAAGTTAAGTATCCAGGGAATTCTGAAGACTTTTAAAGATTCATGATGTAAAATGGGAATCCCGATCAGAAATAATCGATAGTGGTACTCCATAAAGTCTTACAACTTCATTAATATATATTTTTTCTAATTGTTCAAGTGGTAAATTTTCTCTTATAGCAGGAAAATGTGCTGACTTATTATGACGATCAACAATGACCCATATTGCATTGTTCCTTCTAGGAGACTTTGGTACTCCCATGACAATTTTCATCGTAATATTATCCCATTTCCACTCAAGTATGGGAATAGGCTTCAAGACTCCTCAATGTTGTTGCCTTCCAGCTTTCACTTGTGGACAAACTATACATCTTGACACAAAATCAGCAACCTCCCTCTTCATGTTGTCCCACCAAAAAAGTTCCTTCAAATCTCTATACATTTTGGTGCTACCATGGTGTATAGTGAAATTAGAGCTACGAGTATTATCCAACAATTCCCTTTTCAGATCAGGTATATTAGGAACACAATGTCTCTTCCCAATTTTCAAAATCCCATCTTCACATACGAAGTCAATCAATCTTCCATCATTCACAGATATAATATGATTTTGAAATTCCACTTCATCAGCCTGATAAATTTTTATCATTTCTAGTAAAGATGTTTTGGGTACCATTTGACAAAAAATGATGTTTCTCCTATTATGGTTATTCCCATATCCATCTTTACAAGATCCATGAAAATAGGATCCCATTCAACTCTCACATTGTTCAAAACTCCATGATCATTTCTTCTAAAAGCATCTTCCACCTTAGTTGCATTCCTTGGGTGGTAGTGTATCGTGAAATCATAATATTTGAGTTGTTCAAGCCATCTATTTTGCATCATGTTGAGTTCTTTCTGTGAGAAAATATACTTCAAACTATTGTGATCGGTATATAAATCACATTTTTCACCATAGGGATAATGTATCCATATATTCAAATCAATGAATACTACTTTTAACTCAATATCAAGAGTAGGATAGTTTTCCTCATGAATTTTAGCTATCGTGATGCGTAGGCAATAACCCTATCACTCTGCAAAAGGAAACTACCAAGTCCTTTTTTTTGAAGAATTACTAAAAATAAAAAACCCATAATTCCATGATGGTAGAGTCAATATATGAGCATTGACTAATCTTATCTTCATTTAATGAAAACATTCTTCACACTCATTTTATCCAAAAAAATTTGGACCCTTTACGTGTGAGCTTGGTTAACGAGTTAGCCAATCAGGCAAAATTCTGGATGAAACGCGGATAATAACCTCCTAACCTAATAAAATTGTGTACCTCAGTTATACTTGTTGGTGCTGGACATTATTGGAATGCATTTGTCTTAGAAGAATCAATAGATATTCTACACATAGAGACAATATTGCCATGAAAAGATATCTCCTAAAGCCAGAATTCACAATTGCTAAACATTCCATATAATTCATGTCTTATAAGATACTTCAGGATAATGCGCATGTGGTTTTCATCATCTTCATATCTTTTGGATTCTACAAAAATATCATCAATAAATACCACTATAAAGTCATAAAGATATTCCTTGAAAACTCAATTCATTAGATGCATGAAGATAAAGGGTGCATTAGTCAATCCAAAAGGCATTACTGTAAACTCGTAATGCCCGTACCTAGTTCAAAATGCTATTTTTGGAATGTGTTCTTTCTTCACACACACCTGATGATATCCAGATTGGCGGTCAATCTTTGAAATGTATTGAGATATATGAAGATAGTCAAATAAATCATCAATGAGAGCTTGGGGATACTTGTTCATAAATGTTATAGCATTGATCTCTCTGTAGTCAATGCACAACCTCATAGATCCGTCTTTTTTCTTAACAAAGAGGACATGGGATCCCCATAGAGAAACACTAGTGTGAGTAAATCCCCTATTACGCAATTCCAGTAGTTGATTCTTTAGTTCCACTAATTCCACAGTGTTCATTCTATATGGTGTCTTCGATATGGGCCTTGATCCCAGAATTAAATCAATGGAAAACTAAATGTCTCATTTGAAAGGATGTCCATGTAAATCTTCTAGAAACACATAAAAATATTATTTCACAATATGTACATCCTCTATTTGAACAGTTCTTTACACACCCAATGTTATTTCATTCTCTTCATCACCAATAATTGAATTTAGAAGAGCTACTGGGGGTGGATCTATATAAGAATTTGGTGGTGACATTTCTGTTGTAAAGATAAGGTACTCTTTATCATCATCAATAATGGTAACCTCCTTCTTCTTAAAATTAATTTTTGCATCATTGCCTGAAAGCCAATACTTACTGAGGATTATATCAAATTCAATAATGGGTATGATGATGAGATCAACAAATAAAGAACATTTATATGTCCTAATGGGGACTGATTCATAAAACTTTACTGAAATGATACTTCCCATAGACGTTTTTACTGAAAAATTCAATATTAAATCAAATTTGAAATATCTAATTTTCTTATCAAACTGGGAAGATATAAAATAATGCAATGATCCAGAATAGAATAATGTATTTTATAAACATGGGGAACCATTAAATTACCTTCCATAACCTCTTTTTGAGCATCAAATTCAGCAGTAGTGATAACATTATCATGGCCTTGATCACTTGGCATTTTCTGATGTATGTTCTACTGACTCTTACAACATTCATTCAAAAAATGCCCCCTTTCTCTACTATTGTAGAATTAAACATCGACAGCCTCTTTCTTCCCCTTGCAATCACAAGCTTGGTGTCCAATTTCACCACACTTGTAACAGACTCATAGTCCCTTCAGGCAGTACCAAGTTGATTCTTCCCATATTTACTATAGTATGGATATTCAACATATCCCTTCCCCCCCTTATTTTTATTTGTAGAGTGTTCAGAAGATCGCTTCTTCTCTAGATTTGTTTTAAAGCCGTAACACATAGAGAACTGTTTTTCTGTCTTGATAGCACATGAGACAATATCTTCATTTGACGAGATAGATTGTGAGACTAATGCTCATTGGAGAAATTGATTTAAACCATCAGTGAAATGATCAATCTTACTTATCTGGTTACGAATATAATCTGCACTATTCCTTTCTAACCTTTTAATGATAGCTTCATACATTGCAACATTCTCATCCTCCTTTTTCCTCGGACTCAGAAATTGTCTTTCCATATCTTCTCTTTGGTTATGAGGAATGTATTTTTATAAAAAAAATTCCTTTAAACTCCCTCCATTTTTTATTTTATACTTTCTCATCATCCATTGTGTTTTGAATCTATAACCACCAGTGATCAACATCTCCAGTGAGGTGGTAAACTTCCATGACAACTTTTTCACTTTTACTACACCCCAAGGCGTGGAATATTTTCTATAAGGAATTTATCCTTTTCTCAGCCAATAATGGATTTGTACCCCCATTTAATGTTGGTGGATGTTGCCTACAGAAGCAATCTATCATTAATCCTCCATCATGTGGATCAGGGTGCTTCAAACGGGTAAGGTTATTATTTATAACATGAGTGAGTTGTCCCAGTATGGGGATTAGATGATCAACACCAGTTGCATCACTAGCTCCACAATAATTATCTTTAGTATGAGGGAAATCCCTACATAGAGTGAATGCATTGATATGGTTTATATTCCTTCCACTAGGCACCATTTCTAATGAATTTCATAAACTAGATTAGTGTATGAATCACAATACATAAATCCAAACTTGTAAAACACATGACATAAATTTAATTTTATATGGATATTATCCATAATCATAAAAATGTTTTCTTTGAGGAAGAATATACTCAAAAACCATTTATAATGGTTTGTAATGAAAATGAGAATTATCCTATGTATATCCCCTGGAAGCGTCGTCACCAAGAGTGAAACAAGACCCATTGACGTGCACCAGTTCTCGTTCGAGTCTAGCTCAAAGTGGAGTTTTTTTTGTTTTTCCCCTAGGTACATCTGTTCTAGAGCCGCCTCTAGCAACTCTTATCCCGATAGGGATGTATTTCTTGGAAAACTCACCAAATATCTACAATACCAAAATTCAAGGAAGTTCTTCCATACTAATCCTCAACGTTTATTTTAGGGTAATGTTCTCTGATAATAGTTATTCTAAATCTAGATTCCATGGTTTGTACTAAACTAAATCTGATACCAACTGTAATGCCCCGACCCCAGAAGCCTATAGTCGGTGCATTATTACATATCATTTTCATGATAATAAAATATCAAGTCTCAAAAGACCTATTAGTTTAGTATCCATGTACGTACTAGATACATTAATAAGGTTTACATTACATAATAAAATGGAAAACTAAAACAACATTGTCTCTATAGACAACACAGAGATCCCATAGACTATCTCTGCTAGTCAAAAATAATATACTTCTTCCTATCCTAGGATAAATAAAACATAGAAATGGGTGAGCTCAGATGCTCATTAAGGATAACAATATAGAGAACACTTTTATAAATATGCATAAACATTTAAGGCAATGTATAAGACTAAAAAAATACTTTTAAACTACAAATTCAGCATAATATGGAAAATATAAAATCCAATAATGCCATTTACTTATTAACATATATATTCTACTAGTCGAATAATAACATGCAATATCAATAGCCACTTTAATAATGATGGAATGCATAATTCCAGACTTCATAACCACATTGTTGAGGCATTGTGCAAAGACTACATATAAGATTTTGCCACAACCTTGTGTCAAGACACTATTTTGTCTCATGAGACCGACAGATGCATTTAGGAGCTATAATGGGCTCCAAAAATCACTTACTATGTCCAATGTATTCCTTATATGAATACGTTTAAACATAACATAAACATTCGTATTAAAAATATCATATGAAATTTCAATACTGTATCCATAAACCATGAATGGGGTAAAAATAACACATCCACAGTCAAAAATATTACAAAACCTTCAATACAATATTGATTTTTTGTATCATAATGAATCTAATTCATATAAACTTAAAATCCATCAAAAGATGTCGACATAGATGAAATAAAATCAATTTTTAATGAAATATCCCTTTATATTTTGAAATCATTTAAGAAAAAAATTGTTTTGGAAATATTGTTATAAGCTTGTAATGGAATCTTTGATGATGTTATAATGATAGAAAATAGCCGCACACACCATATAATTTAAAAAATATATTCATACAATAATTTTGTCAAAAAGGTTATCAAGGACCTTGTTTGGAAAACGACAGAATGAATCCTTTATAAAAATCTTATAAAAGTCAAAAAAGGGTATAAATGACTTTAACCCATAGTCTATAAAATTTTAAGAATGTTTTGAAATAAATTTTTAAGAAACAAGGATGTTGATGATAAAGGGGTCCCAATTGATAATTACGTTTAAACATCTCGGATAATGAAGTTATTGTAGAATTAACCCTTACCTTGTACTAATCCTTGGTCGAGGGTAGGTTAACCTCCTGTATAATGGTGAAAAAATGGTTACTAAATTCTAAAATAATAATATACATTAATATGATATCATATATGATCTTTTAAAATTGATTTGATAATAATATATTAGTATTATCGTCGTTTCAAGTGTCAATTGATTTTTTTTCCTTTATATGCTTCGTTACGTAAATAATTTTTTTTATGGATAGGATGTATATTATTAATATACAGAATTATATTAAGTCTTTAAAAATTATTTTTAATCGTCTAATTAAAATTATTTTTGAATAAATACTATGGGGAATGAATCTCATCGTGTTCGTGGAGACGGTAATCCGTACGTACACACGAGCAACAATATCATTCAATTGATATTGAAATAATATATAATTTTATGGTATATCATATATAAAGAATAACTATCATGTTATATTTATTATTTAAATCAACTAAACCTCATTAATATACCCATCCAAACAATAATGTATTGAATAACAATTACACCACGACGTGGAGATAGTAAGTCGTACGTACACACGTATGGTGACTTGTCATTCAAAGGATGTATTGAATAATGAATATGGTTGTTATATATTTATAATAACATCAAAATATATATAATATACAGGATTTATTATTTTATAATGGAAAAAACAAATAAACATAAAGGAAATAAGAAAAGAACTTGAAAGAGTTGATGAAATATTTACCTCTTCTTCGGGTTCTTCATTTTGATTTGATCAAAAGGGCTCTTCAGGTAGGATTTATTACTAATGTAATTCCTCTAAGAAGAATAGAGGGTAGTTTAGAGGGTATTTGGGAAGGGTTTGGTAGATCCAAAAGGCTTTGAATGTGTGACATTGATGGAAGGTGGAGTGCCCTTTTATAAGAGGGGTGAGGGGCACCGTAAGAAAATATAGAAATATTATTTTATAATATAATCATTTTCTGTTTATAATGGCTTAAAAATGAATTATTTAAAGGCTAAGGTGGGTATGTTACTAAAACTACTCAACCAATAGGGTTTAGAATGATTTGGGTCACTATATTAACTTTATATTTTAGAATTAATTCATAGTTAAATCGTTTGACATTTACCGTGTCTCTTTGTATTTTTATATTATATGGTTAATAAACCTACTATATACTTACTATAAAACCCCAAGTGGTTCATTAATTATACAACTATCATTATATAAGACTTTTTTCCGAACCTTATATTTTTAGGAATATAATATTAGTTAATATTATAATATTTTTCTTTAAAAACTCTTTTATGTCAATTTTGAAACTATTTGGTATTTTTTTTTTTTAAATTCATAACAACATTATTACTTAGAAAAAAATTCATCTAACCAACCATAACTAGAATATTAACCTATAAAATTAGTTTAATTCCTTAAATGTTCAAATTAAATTTATTTGGATATTTATAACATCAATTATTTTAATATTTCAATAATTAGGTAATTTCTGCATCATTGTGTCATAAATAAATAAAATTATTCAATGCATAAAAAATATAAATAAAATATCATTTTGTATGAAATATTTTTATCTTTATAATAAATATTTATAGTCTAATTTATCTTATATGAAACCCTATATAAAATTGGTTTAGTTATTAAACTTTGAATTTATCATGTTTAACACTTCATTGAATTATATAATGATAAATGTCTTAATATAATCTAAGGGGACCTATAGGATCATATATTATTTCTACGGTTTTTTTGGTTGAATTATAATAATCCAATAGAATTATGACATGTGTTAGGGTAATAATAATATCATTTGTACCCTTAATTACCCTATTTACTTTTAACAATGGTAAATAAATGTAAAAGGTTACTATTGATGAAAATTTATTTTCATCTTATTGAATCAAATTTTACATACTGATATCAAAAGTTTCTCTTCGATTTCTGATATTTAACTCACAGAAGCAGTAAAATTATGTTTTCTGTAAATTTGAAAAAACTCCCAGAAGGTGGTTAAAAGACGGTAAAAAGATCAATAAAAAAACTTTTATATCTATAATTATTATATACTAACTATAATTAATTAAATTAAACTTATATAGGTATTATGTATCTATTTTTACCTAAAAAGAATTTAAATAAAATAAATAATTATTTAAATAAAAATTTAGTTTTATACTATAACTCAGTGTTTTCACTATTCATCTAAAATTGAATGTTTTTTTAAAAATACCAAAAAATAACCCTAAGATAATTTAGATATTCAGAATCCAAAAATGAAGTCCATTTTGAAAGATAATATTTATTAAATTTTAAAAATTTGGTATTACTATCCATAATTTCTAGTTTGATTGGTTGTGGGGTGTTAGAACTCGAAGTTGCTTACAACACACACTATTGTTTTACTCAAAGAGAAGTGTACCGTGGATTCTTGGAGTGTTACATATATCATTATATATTTATAAAATTATATATATATATATAATAAATAAATAAATAAATTTACATAGTAAATAAATATAATTATAAACATAAATTTATTAAATATATTAATCATTTTAATATTTTTATTAAAATTTAATAAATATTCAATTGTATAATTATATAATTATATAATTATTAAACTATAATTATATAAATAATTTATAAAAAAAATATTTTTTATTTCAATATATATATTTATAATATATATATATATATATATATTTAATATATATATATATATATATATATAAGTTTATGTATTCTAAATATATTTATGATTTAAATAAATTTTTTATAATTTTATAATTATTTAAATAGATATATATATATAGCTGTAATTATATAAATAAAATTTATGAAAATAAAATTTATTTATTTGTATTTATAAACATATAAATTTGTAAATATAGTAAATATAAATTTCAAATTATATTTACTTTTAGATATTTATTTTGAAAAATATTTTTAACACTTTTAATGAATATATAATCTTAAATACATGCATGCTAAAAAAGAGTACACATTAAAAATATTTAAAAAATGTATATGATTTATTAATTAATTAAAAATTAATTGAAAAATAATGATATTTGTTGAAATACAAAAGAAAAATATATAATTCACAATGTTTAGGAAGAAAACACTTTCTATTATGAAAGAAAGGTCTTCTTTCTATCTGGAAAGAGGGAGACACAATACATAGCTCATTTGCCAACGACCACGTGGCCCATGAATTTGACCCAATGACCCAATATAGAATCACGCCTACTTTATCCAATCTGTGTCATTATGATTGTGTGATGCCTATATCACCACATCTATGGACCACTGCTTGCCTTGCGTGAAGCATGTATCACCGCGTGATCGTAAATCCCCCAAGGGGTATTCCAAGATTCAAACCATGGACTTTCAGATGTCATGTTATTAGTTTTACCACTCACGTTCCAACCCAACAGCATAATGATGATTACATTTAGAAAATATTAAAACATAGAAAATTAATATATATAACTAAATATTATAAATTAACTAAATTCCAAAATAATTAAAAATAAAAAATATAAAAAATGAATAAATTATAAATAAATATAGTAATGTTAAAAATAAATAAAATAATTTTCAAATTTAATATGTAATATATTAAATGTATCGTGTTGCATAATGAAATTTTAAACTGAATAGTAAAATTTGAATAAATTGCATATTAATTATGTGTAAGTGTTTATAAATAAGATTTCATTTTTTACGCAAATATTTTCCCTTGTGTGTTGCATATAAAAATGCATTAATTATGTATTTGTATGTGTGAAATTAATATAACATATGTTATATATATATTAAATTTAAATATAAAATGTCATTCAATTAATGTCACTTTCTTGATAAAATTTTCCATTAATTTTAATGAACAATAATTTTTAATTATAAACCATTATTCAATAAGTAATTGAATTATTTAATGTGGGATTAAATATTGATTTTAATATAAATCATATTTTATAAAATATTATATTTATTGATATATATAGATATATATATGAATATATATCTATATTAAATGAATTAATGAATAATTATTTATAAAAAACATTAAAATGACTATGAAAATAATACGTTTTTAATTACATCATTTTATTCGATTAATATATTAATAATTAATATTTATTATTTATAACTATTCATAATTTATATTTAGAGAGTAAATTTTTAATGTTCATTAACTATTTTTTCATTAATAATAATTTTTTCATAATTTTTTAATTTATTCATTTTCTGTTTAACTATTACATTTTATTAATGTTTATTTATATTTTTAATTATTTAAATTTATTAATTTTACATGTATTTATTTAATATATATTATTTATCAATATTTATAATCTATTGTATATGAAATTGAAATTTATACATTTTTGTTAATAATTATTTAATTAATAAAATGATTGATTTTTTTCCTTAATTTACACATTTTTAATTTAGTTTTAATATTTATTTCATTTAATTTATTTTATATATCTACATTTCATATATAATATTTATTATTAATTATAATTTTTATAAAGACATAATAATTTTTTCATTTTTCTCATGAATTGTTTATATAATAGAATTTTTAGTAGGTTTTTAAAAAATTAATCATTTTTATTTTTTATATGTTTGATTATCTAATTTTAAACCTTTTAAATATCTATATTTAATATATAATATTTACTATATTGATATATATATTATATTTTTGGTGGTATAATTACATTAAATACTCACACAACAAACACATGCCCTTGTAGGTGTGTGTAGTGTATACGAGAGCACATCCCTACAACAAGCTTCTAATCCATAGAGGTGGTTTAATGATATATAATAGAGTTCTCTATCATGCGCTATTTTGATGTGGGATTCGCCTGGCGATTGAGAAAATTCATAGTGTAAAAAATAAAGTGCTGATAAATGGTACCTGTAATTGGCAGTAAATATAAATCCCTGATAAATGTAACATTTTATCTGTGCTACAAAAAAACTATGATAAAGGTGCCCCATATTTGTGATTTGTTCTAGAACTAATAATGATCAAAACTATTAATTGAATTATTTGTAGCATTGAATGTTGAACTATGTTAACGATGATTTTTGGGATGTTTTGAGGGTTCTAGTTCACCAGAAGAGCAGTCAGACAGAAGTGACAAGTGTTGGTGGTGGGAAAAGAAAGTGGGGTTTGTTACAGTAATCCGCTAAGTACCGGATGGAGGTCCATAGGTTGGGATGACCTTATAATGGTAATTAGGGATTTAGTGACATAAACTAGGTATCCAATGGAGTCACCAGGTACATAGTGGGGGAGATCTTGTATAAGGAATGGTTTTAGACAATTTTTTAGTTGGAAATAACTATATTTTTATGTTCCACTTCAATAGAAATACCCTTTATCAATGCACAAATTGAGAATTTCATTGATATAAATTTTTTTATTTGATAAGTGATGATAAATACATTTATATTACCAGTTCTAAAGAAGCATCAATAAAGGGAACTACTTTATTCTCTTTTCTAGTTTTTCTAAATTCTAGTTTCTTCAAAAAAAATTATAAATAATAAAGATAGATGTTATCATCATCAAAAAATTTCTCAAAAAACAAGAAAAATATTATTAGAAAAAAGTTAGTTACTCCAAGAATTCCCCCATCGGTGCTCTTCACACCCTTTATCATTTCTCACAAACCATTCTCACCACCAACCTCATCTTTCTTTTATGTGAATCCCCCTATTAGTGCTACCTCCTTCTTGCTCATCTGCGCATGCCTAAGATTGATCCTAGGACCTAGAAGTTTAATGAGAACAACCTTACCAATGATCTATATTTCTTTTTTCTTGAATTATACCATATAAAAATTTTATATATATTCAAATACATATTGATTATCTTTACAATTATTCATATATTTATAAAATAATTTTTAGAAATATTTATAAAATATTTGTTTATTTGATTGTGTGTGTTTATAATAATATAAATATGTCAGTGTGTGTGTATAATTGAATAATAATATTTGGTATAAAATATTATATATTAATATATATTTATGTATATTGGAATATATAACTAAATATATATATACATATACTTTTTTTAACATACAAATACACAATATTATATATAATCATTATATATGCATTTGTATATGTACATAAATAATCAAAATTTTTATAAGGTAAATAACATTGACATTAATTTATTTCAAAAAAATATATAATTATCATTATTTATTTCAGGTTTTTAGATGAATATATGTAAATATTTTTTATACAATTATGATTATATATTAAATATATTAAAATATGAATTAATGGGCATATTTTATCATAAATAGAACTACATTATGCGAAAAGTTAAAATTTGAATTGAATAATATAAAAATGATTATAAGCCTAAAGATTAAATGTTTTCTCTATCAATTATAGGTAAACTTATTCATTTAATGTAAGTATAAATTCCATTCAATGCATAGAAACAGTTGTATCTCTTCTAAAAACTCCATTGTGGATCCCTTACGTGCCATTTTTTCCAAGAAAAAATAGAAAATAATACATATGGTTCAAAAAAAATAATTCAATTAGGAAACATTAATTGAAATCTTGTACAACCCAAATGGAAACTTTTATAATAAGGTATATTTTTTTTATTATCAAGAGTTTTTTTTCCCTTACGTGCCATTTTTTCCAAGAAAAAATAGAAAATAATACATATGGTTCAAAAAAAATAATTCAATTAGGAAACATTAATTGAAATCTTGTACAACCCAAATGGAAACTTTTATAATAAGGTATATTTTTTTTATTATCAAGAGTTTTTTTCAACTTCTCATAGGATATGAATTAATTTATCAATCTATTTTGTTAGGAAATTGATGTTAAATATCTATTACATGATACTAACAAAAATTTTTATTTATTAATTAATATTATTTATTTTATAAACCATTTTTCAATAAATATATTATATATTATGTTTAAATACATATTTCTTATAATATAAAAATTATTCATGGAAACATATTATATATATCTAAAAAAATATATTTTAATATTAAAAAATGATTTTAATAATAATTTTTTAAAAGTGTTTATATGAGTGTTTAAAAACTATATCATTTATTAGTTATTTTAGCTAGTGATTATAAAGGATTAGTGTTTAATAATCTTGGTTTTGTAGTAGTGGTCAATTAACTATATCATTTCAAGTGGTGAGATACTTGGGGAGAAAATTTTGGCTGGCCTATGACACTATTCTTCCCCCTCTTGGTATCCCTACATTAATCCTTCAACTGGATGAGGATCAAGGGATAGTTATTGAATAAATTTTCATAAACACATACCCTCCTTGTATAGAGGCCCTATAATTTGATGTATTATATTTACAACACTTTTGGATTATGCATAAAAATTTATACAAAAAGGACACTCAAAAATTGTTGTAGTATATTGCTTTTGGAATCATTGAAACATAAACCATAGTACATAAGTGAGTTGTATTATCACCCACTAGGATCTTCATAACTATCACAATTTCTGGGAAAATCAAATATAATTCATATATTTTTAACCTATGTAAAGGAAGGAAAAAAATGAGTGAGCTCAAATTCCCAGTAATGGTAAACAAGGGTGAAATATAACCTTAATCATGAGAGTAAGGGTATAAGAACAAGTTCATGAAAATAGAAGATCATACCATACATATCATCGAACATAAACATGATTCATGGAATAATTATTATATGTTCACATGACATGGGTCATAAGGAAATAAATAACATAATACATGAAAGCATAACATAGAAATCTGGAAAGGAATTTCTTATTGACACGTAATCATATAATTTTTTTTCTATATTTGTCAAGGAATCATTTACAAGGCAGTATTAGTGTGTGGGTCACTACCCATACAGTCTTGGTAGTAATGGTTCACTCAATGTCCATCTTAGTAGTCACGTTTCACTCAAAATACCTGCATTGCGGATAGTGTCCATTACTGAATCGAGTTCACTCCTCGTTCCAGCCATGTCTATCTCATGAGATATAAATATTTACCCAATGAATTGGAGAGAGATATAGGCCCCATCCATCATAATTAAATCATACATACATGTTCCATGAGATCAGAAATATTAATATTGTAACCCATAAAATGAAATGGGTATCATAAACACGCAATAATTTCATAACCTTTGGAAAAGATATAGGTTTTATAATTAGAAAAACCATAACCCCATAAAAAAGGGTATCAAAAGAATATTACCCATGAAAGTTTAACAAGTATCATAAATATAATTTCATCAAAACATATTCCATTCATAGAATGATTATGAATGGAATATTTGGGTCATTTAAAAGAAAATTATGATTAACACCAACTAATAGCATAATAGAGAGTAAATAATTTTTATTGATAATTTCCTGAGGAAAATGTTCGTTCATATTTGGAAAATTATTTTTAAAACATAAAATATTTTTAAAAAAATATTCTAGGAAAATATATTTGAAAGAATATAATGGATGCTTTTAAAACCCATAAAAAATTTCAAAGTCCTTTTTTCGTGAAAATGATCTTAAAATTTCATTTTAAAAAATTGATCTCATTGATTTTTTACAGATTTTTGACTGAATAGAGGAATTGGGAAAGGGTTTATTGAACATATATCTTAATATTTGAAGTAAAAAACTATAGAAAATGGTACTAAAAAAGAAAGATATAATGTATATCCATAAGATAAGAAATTGCATGAGTGTTATAGAAATATGGATCATATTATTTCATCAACCGAAGCCTAATCATAATCTCTCAAGTTAAACAATGATATTGTTTAAATAGACTCTTACCACTTGGAAACTATGAATCATACACTCCATGTCATAAAATTAAATTATATAATGTTTAAAATATCATGACAAAAATTGTATTCATGATATAACTTGTCAAAGTGGATAGTGTACAACATGTAGAAGACTATAGCTGCATAATAAGACATATTTCTCAAAGAAGGAAAACATAGACCAAATTACATTACTGTTTTGGAAATTTTTGAAACCTAATCACCGTGAAAGAATTATCATAAAATTTATATGTAAATAGTAACAAAATTATTTATAATAATCATGAAATAAATCCATGGGTAGTATGAACACCAATTATAAAAAAATAAGAGGTTAACATCTCTTATGTCTCACAGAACGTAAATGCGAGACAATAAAACCCTAACCTTATGTATTGATTCTATATTTAATCATTCAAAACTCATGTATGTTATATATAATTTAATTATACATATATAAACTAACATATTTATATATATTATACTATATATTATTTACATATTAATTTATATTAAATGTTTATTATTAACTTATTGTTATATTTATGTTTCGAGTGATAACCTCCCTCTTTTCGTAGATGTTTGGGCTTATTAAATTTAGTTCTATTAGTTATATATTGATTTAATTATTTCTATAATTTAAAACATGATATTAATATCATATATATTCTATATAATTTTATTTAAAATAATATTTAAAATTTATAAATATTAAATGAAATAAACCGTTCATGGAGATCGTAGATCGTAAGTCCGCAAAAACTATGTATCCATTTTCTTATCGTATTAAATGAAAGAAAATAAATGTAATACATGTTAATATATGTATATATATATAATATTTATATTTTATTTATAATCTAATATATATCATATTATTTTAATAAAACCATCCTTAATACATTCCATGTAAAGTATGAATGAATCACACCACTTTAAGGAGGTGCACATCCACACATCCACAAACAATGTTATCATATAACCACAACATGGAAATCATAATGGCATTATATATATAAAATTATTGAACCGTAAATAATTTATAAATATAATATATATCATATATAAATTTAGTTTTCATCACAATTCTCAACATGATAGGTGATAATGGAAGAATGAACAGGTATATTTTTTGTGGTGGTAGTTCACCATAGAAAAGAGCTATAAATTCGTTACTCCTTAGATCGAATTGTGTGTCTGTTTAGGTAGAAATAATAACAAAAAAACATCTTAGTATATTGAGGATACATACTTTTTATTTAATAATGGAATTAGGATAATTAAAATAGTGGAGGAAGAAAATATAATAATGGAGCTTGGGGAAGGATGTCACCTCTTGTTAGGGTAACTCATTTTGTTTTTCACCAAAGAGATTCCTTGTTTCTATTTCTACCTAAATGGGGGATTCTAGTAAGAATTTTTGTATTCTTGGAGTTAATTTGATTATAATTTTGGTGATAAAAGTTTATTGAGAGGTGTGAAGAAGTGGGAGTGTAATTAAAAATTAAATAAAAAAAATTAAATTCTAAATATCATATATGTAATGTCAAAACATGTTGTTGATAATAATTCCTATCGTGAGAGGAGGAAAAAGAAAAAACAGACAATTTTAATTTCATGATGTGGTAGTTGTATGTACACAAAAGGTATGTTCGTTAACCATTAGATGGAAATGAGTGTAATTAAAGGTCAAAAACAAAGAATAAAATATCTAAATATTATTAGGATACTTAGTATTTTATATAATAATTTAATACGTAGTGTTTAGGTGGTTTATGATGAAAATAAATCAAAGGATCTTGAGGAATATTGTTACCTCTTCTTTGGGTAACTCCTCTTGGTTTGAACCAAAGGAATTCCTTGAATAGTTTTAAGAAAAAACATGAGGCATATAAGTGAAGGTAAGGGATTAAAAAAGAATAGTTGATCAGATTTTTTCAAATCCATTGGTCTAGATAGGTGTGAAGAAGTGTTAAGGGTCGGTTCCTTTTTATAGTTGAAGAGGAGTGTTATTCATCAATATTTTTAAAATGGAATTCCGCCCATGTTTTTTCCATGACATGTGTAACAAATAATAGTCCAAATATTATAAAATCCCTGATATGGTATAAATATATACACAAAATGTCCTTTGTACACGTTTATTTTTTATTCTGGTCGTTATGATTATGTTTTGGTCTTTTATTAATATAATTTTTCTCTTAATAATTATAATTAATTTTAATCAATTTCACTAATATTTCTGGTAAAAAAATATGATCAATTTTTAAGGCATTATAAATTATGATGACCGAAAATATGGAATGAATTTTTCAATATTCCAATCAATTATGTGACAAAAATTAGTTTAAAAGTAAACTCGCAGATGGGACGAAAATGTGAGTTTTTAAAGTAAAAACATTCAAAAACATTGTTATGTTTTTGTATAAAAATTCAATGATAATTTTATTACAATGTCCTAAATTGTATTAATATATTTAAAATTTATCTAATTATGTTTTAAAACCAATAAATATACAATTTAACCTTTTTAATGAATTAGATGAAAAATCATCTTAAAATTAAAATTAAGTATTTTTCACTATTCATAAAAAATATGAAACTTCACAGAGAAATAATGAAAATTCACACCAAACTTGTTTTGATAATGATATTTCATAACATAATATTATTTTTTCATATTAAAATTATAAATGTTTCCAATTGAATATTTAAAATATTTTCACCAGTAAATTGCTGTAAAACAGCTTTTATAAAAATATAGGTTTTTATGAGTAATATTGGGTATATTCTCACCGTATTCATATCCAATATATTGAATGAATATGAAAATATTTTATTGGATATATAAAATATATATTTAATATATAAAAAAGATAAAATTTTAATAATTTAATTGACTTTGAAAATCATGAATAAATAGTATTTTGTATAAACCAGATTTTGTGTGCACAACAAACGAAGTCCGTGTTATGTGTTTTCTAGAAATATAAAAAGTAAAAATTGGTATAAAATGAAAATATTGGGATGTATTGTGGTGCTAAAAAATACCAGTCTTGTGACATGGATGTAATTGTTACAATTGTTTTGTTTGTAGAAAAAATACAAGAGTGGAGTTGAAAACAATGTAGTATATTTCATGGGTAGGTTTCCTCCTAAAATAGAGGTAGTGATTCGAGAAAAAAGCCACATAATTAATTATTTCAAGGGGAATAACATTATTTTATTAAATTAGAGAAACCATGGAATGTTAATATGCTATATTTTTTTTGTAACATCTCATGTTAAATCATATCTAATAAAAAAAATTATAGTCTCATGATAAATAAAAATTTTACGTTTTGGTTGATCCATATATTTTGAAAATTTGAAATGAACAAATTATAATGAGATATTTTCCAAGAATTAAAGTAGAACATTCACTATATATTTTTCACAAATTAGCTTATGGAGGACATTTTCTTCATTAATGAACTACTATAAATGTTTTATAACATGGAATATATTACAAAAAAATGATTAAAGATGTAAAATCCAAAGGATTATTCATTGTGGGGGGTAATATAATTCTTGTTTAAATTTGTGTATTTTATCTCATTATAATTCTTTCAGGTATTTGAAATGGAATAAATTTTTTTGAGAGGATTAGGTAGGTCTACAGCTAAAAATCTACAGGCTATAATAATTTACAGTATGACACTTGGTGTCATGATATGAATGGCATGGAGGGGTGTCACATTTCAGGACTATTTCAAGACATGAACTATAAGTTTACAATGAAAAACAATCATAGAGAGTTTTCTAAAATAAGATTAATAAGATTAATTAATTAATTGAAAATAGGTTATAAAATAAGAATATTGGCTTCTTCTCACCTAGTAAGTGTGACTTCTTCCCATCATCTTGTTTTTTCCTCCTTCTTCAAAGATTTTCCCCCATCATTTTTCCCTGAAATTGATTTTTGATCATTACGATAGAGAGATAGGGGTAATATTATCCATCCTCCTTTGACCATTCTTTGTTTCATTCACTATCTTGAGAGTTCTCCCCATTTATAGTCATTTTACCGGATTTTAGGGTTCTTATTTGATTTTATGACTCTCACACATTGAACCTAAATCAATGGATGTTATTAAATGAGTAAAAATCATTAATAATATGGTATATGGTTCTTATATTTCTCATAAATTTTTAAATCTGTTATGTGATGAATGGTAAATAGGCATGAGTGGGGTGGTTTGAGTGAGATCTATTACTAATTTCTTATAGTTTTTACTTTTCATGGATACATTCCATTGGTTATTATCATGCATGATTTTTTTATTAATCCATGAAATGAATTAATGGTTTAATATGGGGCTGCTTTGTTGATTTTTTCATGATGGTACCCGTTGTGGGAATTGTTTTATTGATACGATGGTTGAGTTGATTCCATGGGAATGTTTTGAGTTTTACCCATGCATATGTGGGTGATGTGGATCACCAAAAGTGAGGTGAAATGGTACATCAATATAGGATAGATGGTATTGATCATTACCGTGGTTGGGTGACATGTCTTGGAAATGAATAAAGAGGGTCACTGGGGGTGTAACCTAGTTTTTTTTAATTCCGCAAATATTTGATGAATTTTACAGCCATTGGGGTCATATTCACAAAAGATAGTACCAATTTAGTTATGTAATCAACTCATTATGGTTGGATGCCTCTATATAATAAGAGACATAATGTATGGAGTGTACCGTTGGTAAGAAGTATGTGATCATTGTTGAAGGTCACAATTTATTGACGTTGAGACCACTAATTAATTTTAGTTGAGAAAACTTTTTCAAGACACAAGAATAAACATTTATATTTGGTATATTGGGATAGGGTCATGAAAGGAATGATATCATTGTGCCTCTAGTTCATCGGGATTTTGAGTCAGAGGTTGGTTAAAGGAAGTTAAATTCATTGGTACTAGTTATATGACTTCCAGACATTCCTTGTGGTGTTTTTTTGAATTGAAATTATAATGAAGTAATAAAGACTTTTGTTACTCGGTAGTATGGGGTAATGGTTGGTTTGTCACACAGTGTTACATGAAAATTCTAGGAAGGTTGGCGGATATTACAGTATAATTATCCATAGATGAATCATTCAATTATAGGTCTGGATACAGATGTTATAGGCTCACATGAGGCTAATGAGAGAAATTGGGGTGATTTGTATAATATATGGTTGATTTATGTGTATAAAAAATTTCACATATAGTGGTGTATATATTGATCTAATCTAGCGGCACCTTTGATTGTGTCCCATTGAGTTTATACTCACACCTTTATGAGCCCTTAATCGTATGTGAATACATTATGTATTTGACTATGGTCATGGAAAAAAGATATAAATTTGGATCTCAGTGTATCGGTTCATGGAGTTGGTGCACATGCATGATGTAATGGCTTTTAGAAGATGATCTGTGTGGTTTCTTAGTGTTGGGATGGTGATCTTTTGGTTTTTTTGATCATGTATATACTGAGTTGGATCAATGGAAATATGTTTTACTCATGTATTACTAGAATGACATGTGCATATTTTCTGGGATATATTTTAGGTATTTCTGACTTGTTATTTAAATTGTTTAATATTTGTTCGGTGGTGTTTTAGTAATTTCATTGGTTTAATTGTTATTTTTAATAAAAAAATAAAAACAATAATAATAATAATATTACAACTACTATCAAAACAGGGTTTAGTCTACCCACAATCACCAATAGTCCCACACTGCTAGTAAAAATCCATTGGCATATGGGGAGGAGCATGTAATGACTCACGGTGAACCAATCTGGATACAATATTGAGTGAACTAGGATTATGACATTACATAGTGGGACCATATGTATTTTTTCTCTAATATAGAATAAAATATTATTGGTATTAAATAGGTGTTTTGAACTACATTAATTAAGAAGTGGTAAAAAGTGCTCATTTTTTGAAATGTGGTATTAAATATGTGTTAATAGAAACAGATTTTTTATTTGAGCTATGATTCATAAGACTTATATTAATGTGTCAAAACTTGGGATGGATGTTATGTTGTGTTTCTAGATAACACCTACATGAGATGAATTCCATGTAACTATAAAAACTGGGATTTCTATAAGGTATTATTGATTACAGTTTTGTTATTTTATTTGGAATAATTTTTATTTCATCTTTTTTTTAAATTGAAAATCCTTTCTCGGATATGAAATATTTTATACTCTTGAAATATATTAGGCATGTAGGTAGAACATGACATATGTTTGTGATTTTAAAAATTAATTATAAATATTATTAAATGAATGTGGTGAGAAATATAAAGAAACAACAAAAGAAAAATATATATTTTATTGAGCATTCAATTTGTGGGATTCTACATGGATTCCCAAGGAAAGGTAGTGGTTTTATAAATAAAAAAGGTTTGAAGAATTTAATGATTATGTAATAACCTATATGATGTTTTCATATATAGTTTCCTAGTGGAACTCTATTTATATATCCCTGGTATGTCATTCCTTGTGAGAGATGTGTTTGGATCCTGCATATATATATATATATGGTATAGGTTATTCCTATACCTGATACGGACTTGGAGGGGTCCATTGGTGTGGATGATATGTCACATGGGTGTGGGAGTGATGAGTACGTATTATGAGATTCATTTCATGTTACCGAATTCCATATTTTTTATATATGGATTTTTATATATACGTTGATTATAGTATTTAGTTATCCTAAATTTTACACCTATTAAAACTCCATTTGATCATCAATAATTCTAGGATGTGGTCTTTTTAGGGAATTAATGGGATAATACCCCTATGGTTGGGGTCAGCATGAGCCATGTGGAGAGGCACTGAGGATGGTAAGAGAACCAAAAAAGGTAGAGGAGTTTGGGAAGTGCTTAGATGATAATTTCATGGTGATCTGGGTGGGATTAATTTAGATTATTAACTAGGAACATCATGGAGATAATCTATATGTGATATATTTGATGTGGGAGTTCATATAGTAACACATTCCTTTTTTCTAGGATGTTGGTGGAAAAAATGTGTTGGGGTTTTTGATAGATTATATAATGATTATATCTGAAAAAAATTAGACAAACCCACGGTTTAGGGTAAATTTTGAAATATAAATACACGTAGTATTATTAGAACACTATTGGGAAGTAAATATACAAGTGAGCTATTGTGGAGGTGATGTAAAAGGAATTTGAGGCCATGTATTTTTTTCCCTTTTTCCATTAGAAACCAAAGGAGGAACATGCTCTCTGGTTCTTGAAATTGCAATAATGGGATGCCTCATTCATGGATTATAATGGTAGTTTTATAAATCTATTGTGTTGTGTACTTATGATAGTAGGAGATGACATCACTATGGTGTTATGGTTTATGGTTGGTTTACAACATTATACAAAGGTGAAAGTAAACATCTTCAGGTAGAAATCATTCTCACAAGTAGTGGATCGAGATCTTATATTCAAGAATAACATGATTCATAAAATTATTCCATGCCAGATAGTTGTGTATGGTGAGATAGGTAGTGGTGGTCTACAAGTATGGAAGTGGGACCATGAAGAGACCAAAAAGTGATGTCTAATAATATATTCAAGGATATGACCATAGTGTGGATAATTGAAGGAATTTTAACACTGTTTGAATATAAGAATGATTGAACCCAATGTGATTGGCCCCCAATGGATTATCGTCCATGCTTATATATGGGTTACCTAGATGTATTTTATTGAAACAACTCAAATATTGTTGGGATTAATGGACTAGGTCCGACTCATGTATTAGAGGTAGGGTAGATAGTGGTACCAAGAGCTAGTAGTCAGGATGCAATTACACATAAAATGATAATAATAGTGAAAGGTACCCAAAATAAAATTAAATTTACAATTGAGGCTTCAACATTAATGGAACTAAATGCATTAGGTCACCAATATTCGTTTTAGCTACATGTAGTCGAGCAGACTTCCAGAGAGTATATAGAAGAGCCACTGACTATCAGAGGTACATTTTGAGTGTGTGACTATGGTTTTTGGTTTTGATAATGTATATTGATGAATTAGGAATTTGTATGATGAGTAATTAACCAACTATCATTTAATTTTTTGGTATTTAATGGGATGTGGGACTTATGTGAGCATTTGGTGTGATGTGGAATTTGTGTGAGCATTAGGTGAGTTGTGAGATTTATGTTGTAATTTTTTGTGTTGTCGGACATATTTGAAAACATTTTGTGATGTAGGACTTATATGGGAATTATAATTGAATAAGGATTTATGTGATCATATTGTGAGATGCATTATTTATGTGGGAATCAGATGCAATGTTGGTATTTTATGGACACCAAATGTGACATGTGATTTCTGTAAGAATTGAGAGAAATTCATGATTTTATGGGAATTATGTGAAATGATGTAACGAAATGTGCATCTTATGAGATGATATAATTAAGGCGTATGGTAATTGGAACATGTTTGTTTTGAGTGATGGTGTGGTACCATTGGAATATTTATAAATTATGTCATAAAGTTACCAGATAGGTAATACCAATGGTGAGGAGTGACCATGAATTGATTAATTTCATTATGTTGTATACCCCAGATATTACATTTATATTGGAATGAAATGGATGAATTTCGCATCATCTCAGTATTTGGTAAAGTGGGGAGCATGATTTTTTGGTTGGATTAATTTTTTGTACATGAATATACCAAATACCTAAGGTCTAAGAAATTATATGGTAATGAGGTTGTAAAACCCTAGTGATTCTTCTAATGTGTGGGATTATTTAGTTTTTTCATAAAATTAGGTATTTAACTTCATTAAAAGTGATTCAAGATCTAGAAATGGCTAAGAAACATTTTTAGAAGATTGGGTATGTCTACATCCATTCACGACATTACACTTTCTGTCACGATGTTAATGGGTCAGCCAAAGGGGGTATCCCATATCCTAATTATTTCACAATGATGAATAAATGTTCATTCCTTGAACAACATAGGGTGTAATTTTTATAATTGTTTAATTATTGTAATTAATTATCTAAAATGTTTTATAATATTAGAACTGTGGATTCTTCTCGCCCAGTACATATGGCATCTTCACCTCCCATTGATTTTTATTCCTTTCCAACGTTTTTTTCTCCTTTATTTCTATATATAATAGCTGAACAATCATTATGATGGCTGTCTAGGGGTAAATCAATAATTCAACCTTTTACCTTTCTCTACATCATTAACATTTTAGAAAATGATAACCATTTATAGCCATAATTCCCCATTATATGGTTTTTATCGTATATTTTGATAAAAATCATTGATTATGAAAAAACAATTAATATTATTTGAGTAATTATATATAAGAATAAGCTAGGTAAATATTATATTTCTAAAAAATTTATGTGTGTTTAATTTCATTCATGATAAATAAGCGGGAGTGGGATGGTTTGGTTGAGACTAGTTATGAGCTGATTATGTTTTTTTGGTACTAAGGAGATACCACAGTGTAGTTTCATTCATTAAATGGTGAAATAGATATTGGTAAGACATTTAATGTGAGATATGGGGTTTCATGGTTAGTTTTTTTATATTTGGTATGATAGAACCTACTTCTAATATAATAATGATTACATGTATTCGTTGACTAGAATGATAATGATGTTTTGTGTCATATAATGATTATTAATCTACATGAAATCATAAGTGATAATGTACTAAAGATACAACGCACATTGTATGTACATTGAAATTCAAATATTATTAATGTATTCCTTAAAAACAAGTTCTAAGAATGAATGATATTGTCTTATGGGATATATATGATATAACATATCATATATAAGAGGTTCATAAGAAATTTAGTCACCTTATCATAGTGTTCACCCTAGGTGATCACCAAGAAGGGGGTTATGATAATTGAAATTCTAGTTGGAAATCCACATTTTATGTTCCTTTCAATGTTCCTATTTGTGGACAAGTGTATTATTCCTTAGACATAAATATTACCATTAATGAATACCATAAGTCAAAAACATTGATGTATTGATGAAAACCGTGATGAAATATATTCGTAATGAATTTGGATAAATTAGGAGCACCATGAGTGATATTTCATTAATGGATACTAACCGGAAATATTTACCACTTCTATATATATCAAGAAGTTGATATCCTAGGACCTTTGAAGGGAATTGGACTACATGGATAAGACCATTCCCATGATATTTAGTGGGAATGAATTTTTATGGAAATTAAAAGAAATACACATCATGAATATTTTTTTGTGACACTAGTATGCAATCTTCTTGTTTAGAGATATTAAGATAAATGAATTATTTTACAATGTTATCATGAATAAGATGTATTTTGTCATTGTGACATTAAATTCATTCTATATCAATGTCTTTTCATGTTTCTAAAATCTAAACAAAGAAATCAGACATCTCTTCTTATGTCGACCATGAAAAAGGCCTAGATATCCACACACTAAGTGAATCATCAATATCAATTATAGTCAATGTTGGATTTCACAAGTTCGAATAAATATTACTTCTTATTTGGAGTTTATTAATTATTCGAGATTGGTTGATAATAATTATTTAACAAGATGTTATTAAAATCAATAAGTGAAGTAAATAATAACGGAAAATATTTATTTAAAAGGCTTATAAAATATAATATTTATTATATTTATTGAATAATAACTAATTGATATTTAATTGTTAAATAAATATTCATTATTCAATTTTCAGTAAATAGCATGAAGGATAAGAGGTAATATCATAAGGGTATTGTATGAAATTATGTAAATGATCTTTTTCAATATATTTATTATGTGACACACATTTTAAGTTATTTATAACAACAATAATAATAATCATATTGTAATTATTATTATATGAATGGTTAGGGTCTATCCCATAGTGGTTCACCTAGACAACAGAAATTTGATAGTAACACCACAAGATCCCCTATAATAAGTGAGGTGACTGAGACTACTGTTGAATAGACTTGTTAAACAAAAAGGATGTCTTAGCCTAAGGAATAAGTACACACACACAATTCTCTAAAAACTAGTATAATGTAGAAATAAATGAACCAACATATACTGAATATTCATGAATACAACTAATATCACATCAAAATATGAAATTGTTATTTGGAAGCAATGTTCCAAATACAATCCCACCAAAACTATAAAATATTCCAACCTGCTAGTGAAATGGGGTTTTTGATGATATGAAAATCCTATAATAGTCCAATCTATATTGGGAACTACTAAAAAGTAACAAGTCTTCTTCCTCCTATGACATCATTGAGAATCATTTCATCCTCATATGTCATGATATGTGCGGGAAGATCCCATTTAGTGGTGAGTATAATCTAACTACTAGGACACCCTAAAATAAATAATGACAAAGAATCAGTATAGACATGAATCAATATAAAAAACGAGATTCAATAATTGAGTGAAACTAAAAAATCCAATATATTCTCAAATATAGACAAAACATCTCAAAGTGATGTGATATCATCATTCCCAATCTAAGATTCTTCTTGAGGCCCCAAGGTAACACTTATTCAAGACAAATCACTCCTTATGTCTTGTTAACACAGAAGGTTCTCATCTGAGAGGTCATTTTCATTGGGCCATACCAGGAATAGGAAACCATTGAATCCTATTTTATAATGATAAATTATTAAGGGATTGAACCTAGGGTATATGGGGGATAACTTATCCTACCATTAATAATCACTATAATGGGGATCACAAGCCTTGAAAATTGGTAACATGATACCTGACCAATCCTGGGAAGAATGATAGATGATCAGACCAAGCATCACATTAAAGGGGTACATGAATATTTATAGAAAAAAAATCATTGTGGGGATAAATCAACTTATTCATAGGAAAATATTCCAAATTATTCCCTTATAGAGGTGAACTAAAGAAACAAACCCAACAAATATAGAACTAGACTAAGGGCGTTGTGGGATCTAAACTTCTAAGGCAAGGTTACACAATGTTTCCTACTAAATATTAATTTTCTAATTACATTATTTCCATTACCATGTTCTCTAAATATGCCCATGTACAATGGCAGTGTCAGTTCATGGGTACTCTTCTGAGCCTATGTACCCTAACCATGATTGTGCATGTATTTCCTAGAGTACATGATGTGCCACCGATCAATATACAGATAAAGTATGAACCATTCTCATGGAATGTGATATTTATCCTTGCATGTAATACCTATTTTTCATGGATGTGTGTCTACATAGTCTGTGTCTTTCCAAACTACAAACCATGATTTTTGGGATTATCTAGATTCCCATAGTCTTCATACATATCCACTCACATCACCTCCCCCTATAATTTAGGTGTAAATGACACCTCTAAAACTAAAATCCATTTTCAATGAGCATAACTCATCATTAACGACAAGATTTATGCCCCCTTTAGGTCATAAAAAATCTCACATCATCACCATCATGAAGAAAAACATGATTCAAATCACAAAAACTCTACTAACCATGCCATCATCGGATCACCATTATCATTATAATGCCTCCATAATGACATAAATGAAAAATTTATTTTTTTGCTGATCCAATATTTAAAATATAGATTACACAATGATTGATGTCAGGGTATATAGTTGAATTTCATGTCAATAAAAATACCACGGATGAATGTTGAAAAAATAGGCAAGGAAACAATGAAACTAAAAAAGTGAGGAAAAATACAACCAATTTTTTTTAGCCCTCATACATTAATGGTGGAAAAATTAATGAATTATAGTAATCAAAAATCATTAAAAAAATCCATCAATTCCTTATTCAAAGGTGAAAATCATCAAATGTAACTCATCAATCAATTCATGAATTATTTTTCTAAAATAAATAATTCATGTTTGATATAGTGGAATAAAAATCATAGATTAATCAAAAAAATATAAAATATTTACCTCCAAATATGATTTATCACTGTTGAATAATGATTTGAAATTATTTTCATTGGTGATATCTAAGAACTCTATTGGTGATGAAATTTTCCTTGGAAACCCTATTTTGATCTATGTCCCCATTGTCTTCTAGTATAGATCTCCCCTATGTCCCACTATAATCTATAGGGTAATGTGGATAACCGTATTATATAGCCATATCGCTGATTAAATATTATAGGATTATGTCACAAATAATTAATATATAAAAAATTATTTAGTCATATTAATTATATATTGTTCTTACCTTTATTTTTCATAAACAAAACACAAAACACACACAAATATTATGTCATGATTATATTAAATATCATATTCCTTATTTATTGTGGTATCAGTTTTCCCATATGTGAACCATTCATTGAATATTCAATAAAAATTCTTATTCATGTTATATTATATTTAATATTTATATTATATCAACACTGAGGTTCCATGGGACCCGAAAACCTATGTGGAATCTATTCCTAACTACGAAAATATTCATCAAAATATTCCAAATTGTTACAAGGAAGAAAATAATGTTTTTACAATCTCTTCACCTTCAATACATCTTATCCCGAATTGAAAAAAACAACCCCAAAAGATACGGGTGTTGATCTCACATCTCTTTTTCAATATTCTAGGTGCTCTCTCAAAACTTCCCATGATGAAATTGAACACACGATAATGGATTATCTCCCACATTAAGGATGATCTCTTGTGAATACGAAATCTCTACTTGGTACACTACAAATGTATCTCCTTTCTTGATGTCCAACTCACCTCAGTTGGAAACATGTGATAGGTCCTAAACATACCCCCTCAGATACGACTCATGAAATTCATCGTGCGACTGATCTAAGTGTGGTTATTGGGTATTGTGGCCTCCCAATTCCCCATCCCTATACAATATATAGAATTGGATAATGAATCATGATGATAATATTTCACCCAGACTAATCCTCTGAAATCCTCATAAAGGATATGCCTTTGAGAAAACATGGTATCCCTCATAGAACACCCAAGGACTCCTTCATATGTATTCATAATACTTATGATTTCTCTGGTTAGTCCACATTCCCACCTAGATGGATTTCGACTACTATATTATCGATAAAACCAATTATAGGACAATGTGATAACTCCCTGGGATCATTCCAACATAGTTGTGAGCTAAAGGGTCTCTGTTAAATGGGATTTAATTGTTCCATACATATGGTGGAGTGAAAGTTTTTTTTATATGTAAATTCCACAAATGTTGAACGATATTCCAATTTTCAGCTAATTTCTAACGTGAAATAATAAATCATGTCCTCCAGAACATAAATGGTATGATTTTCATTATATATTTTTGAGGACGAATCAAAATTCCTGAAAAAAAATGAGTCTAAAAAGTCACTTAAAACTCTATCCATAATCAATATGTTGATCGAGCATCATGTTCTAAAGCAATATTTACGGTAACTCCAAGAATTTAGACTATCACTCACATGTAGAGGCATCCAAATGATTTTACTAAACTATATACTAAGATTTCTATGATGTCGGCCAACATGGTGATTGGGTATACAATCCACTGGATAATGGAGTGACCTCTATCCAACCATGGTAGCCTCATCACAAAATCCAAGGATATACAATCCCTCTTCCACTCCATCACCTCATGTGATTGTGCCAAACCCATTGGAACCTGGTGATTGGATTTCACCTATATGAATGTGAGTCATCAAGAGATACAATAATCAACACACCTATTTATCCCAAAGGAAACGAAATTTATCTGATGGATTTGATATATAATTTCCATTAATAGATGTACCGCTAAGGGGTATTTATGAATCTCCCCTGAAGCCCCCCTTATAAAGTTACAAGTACAATAATCCATCCTTAGAAAAAGATAACATGTTACCCACTTTCACAAAATCCTTCAAGAGCACGTCTAGTGGATATATTTCCATAATATTCACCAACATTGATATATCCACGCTAATACGCCCCTATATGATGAATATGTACAATGGTAAAAATATCATCTGGAGTTAAATTGTATTATTCTCGTTCACTATGAACAACTAAAATGAGGCCTACTACTTTGATTCCTCACTCAACAACTATGAACACGATCTCCTGCAACGAGAATCTTACACCACATTCCCTTATTAGGGATTACTAGAAATATAAAATTCATAATCCAATAGGAACAAAATCCATAACCACCGACTCATGTTAAGATAATTATATGAGAATATATAACTGAGTCTCTTGTTATCATAATCAATGATAAATCATTCTCCCAATAAGCAGTGTTGCCACATCATCAGGGTGAAGACCATTGAAGAAAACTCCAAATAATATGTCATAATGTTATACTCATGGATTCTTAGTTGTTAAAATATATATTCAATCACCACAATCCTCTATATTAGAAAACAACTAATCCCAAATTTGGAGGTATCACAAGACATGACATACTCAACACACTCCTCTAACAGTCTCAAGATGGGGGATCTTTTAATCCTCTGTCACAACTCCTAAAAATCTTACTAGCATCTCTTTATCAACATAAAAGGATGACCATTTTAGGTCAAGGTAGTAAGTGGAGAAAATCATGGAGAAAATGAGAAAAATATCTAATAGTAACCTATTAATCCAAAAACGTCCTGCACCACAGTCATACTCTTTGGTGGATTTTAAGATGGAACTTCTTAAAACATTATGTCCTTCGATGCTAATCCCACTTATATGATGAAATTCCCTAGGATGTGGAGTTATAAAATATAGAACTAAAGCATTTATACTATCCCATAATGTTGTTCCTATTAGAGTACACCAAAACCATCCAAAAATTTCATGCACGGTCATCCTATTATGAAAATTAATCATGGATTTCATTGATAAAGACAATTATGAACCAGACACATAAGGGCTGTGAGATCCATTTTATGATTCACACGAACTCTACTGGGGTGTTCATTAGGTTGAAGGGATTCATAAAATAATCATTGCTACCATATAAAACCTAGAATTGTATCTTTTCTATATAATCCTCTCGACCATGGTGTTGTTGATAACCCGACATGAGTTAAATCATTAAGAACCACTTTTACCCTTTCATTTGGAAGAATAGGACTTTAATTAATGGATTTGGATATTTTTTTCTTGATGGTCACCGTATTTTTGTCATGGTAATCCACACAAAACCACAAGTAACTATTTTCCTTCTTGTAGAATAATATAGGGTCATATAGGGAGGACACACTAAGAATGAAAAATAATTTCCTCTACAAACAATCCATTTCTATATTTATCTCTTTAATCTCCATAGAGGCCATCTTATATACAATAATTGATATCTGGGAGTTCCTTAGGTGAAATACTACATAGAAATAGATCATTATTTGAGGTTGTAATCCTAGCACATCAATAGTAAAGTCACAAAATTACTCTTCCACTATTATAGGAAGAAGAAAAATTATAAAATCTTCTATTAGAGGGGTAATAATATTCAGTTTATGAGTAATTGATTGTATCATGGAACTTATAATCCATTTATACTCTACTAGGATTCACTTATAACCAATGAAGTAAAATTTAATCCCATCAACTCAAACACACTGCATCTTCTACATAAAAAATTTAATATGCACATGGATTATGAAGGTAAAATAAATACCTAGAGTAAATTCATATTCCATCATAATGGATACATAAATAACCAAAAAAAATCTCTCTCCTCTATGAGTCAAATTATAGTTTTAGTAAAAGTCTGTGATCACTCAATCTTCCCCTGTAGGAGTCTCCAACTGCAAGTGTCGTGCCCAAGACCCCACTAGAATCTCAAGATCCTAAACAATGGATATTTCATCAAAAGAGTGGATAATTTATATGTATATCAATACTATAGTTAATGTAGATAATATACTTATCATATCGTGAATCATCTTAAAATCCTTTGGGTTGTAAAACTCTACCTCAGGAAACTTCCCACAGACTTTTCCAAAAGCTCCCAGATCTGGACATGGAAAACATTCGGATGGTGATGATTGAAAGAGATAAAAATGTTCTCCACCTTCCTATACTCTCAAACCACATAATCCACATATTCTACCCTATGGACCTCCTAGATCCATCTGTTCCCTCAGTCTAGGTGGTGCATCTATTGTCTCCCAATATACTACATGCTGGGTCGGTTGATCCCATTTAATTGGACCTCACCCATCATGGAATTGAATCACCTCAAGCTTGATTGACTAAAACTATCTTATTATCATTAGATGGAAGTACCTTTATTATGAGGCTATCACTTGAAGTGCCTCATATACACGGATCCCTGACTTTTTCATTGACTACAAACTATTGATGCCCCAGATTCATGGTGACCACTACCAGAACATAATATTGGTGTCTTCATAGAGATTCTAAGCCTAAAAAATATCAAGTAAATTTTCATTGTCCAAGGTAATATTTAAAAAAAATTGATGAAAAATATCTATTGAGTACAATGAAAGGTTATTGAAGCTCAAAAAACACAATGAGACTAATATGATTCCCTAGAAGTTCTCCATAAGCTCATAAATATGTACTTATGAAACATCACATGCTAAAACTCCTTTCATAGGAGGTTCTCAAACAATTTTAAGGTAACAGTTTCCTCATCATGTGTCTGCATCACGAAGCTCCACCATCACTCTATAGAGCGATAGAGAAGTCTGGTACTAGGACCACAATTTGATCAGGAGGGGTATTAGAAAGTTTTAACACTCTCCCAACTACATTAAGAAATTAATATATATCATGTGTTCATGATCATCCCTAAAACTAAGTGGTATCATACTCTTGAACTCATTATGTGTTATTATCCTACACACATCATCTATATGTACTACCAAAACAACCAATTGCTTAGTGGGAGGTGGTATGATTTGAAAACCCTATGGAGGAACCACCTTCTACACATTCCACTAAACTGAATCCTCATAAAAAAGTGGAACATCATCATGATCTTAGTGTGGAATCAATTCAAAATATCAATGTGGATTAATCATAGAATAGTAAAAACACACCTTGGTCATAGAAAATATATATGGTGCTCACTTGTGAAGGAAATTAAAACCACAACATGTTCTTATTTGGTGAATATAGTGATTTTGTTTCACTACAACCAGTTCTAGAATGCATCAAATCACCAAGATGTTTATTAAGGTCATGTTGAATAGATACATCGGTTATTGCACCATAACATTGGCACTTTTCTTGAGAGTCTAACTCATGACATATTAACAACATCACCATAGTTCGTAATTCAATCCTCACAACTATACTATATCCAACTATGGTCCTAAGATATAATAAGATTTGATAGCACTCTATCATGACCCAACACACTAGATCCTTCCTAGTTAGTGACAAGCCAAGTAGGATATGCCATATTGGCTGCAATTGGATAGGGGATAGTGACCATAACTCAGTAGGAATATCACACAAAAGGGTGGAAATTCTCTAAATTACCTATACACATGAACACATCTCCAAACACCAATATAATGTAGAAAAAAATAAAAAATGATACAAAATACAAATAAATACAAATAATCACCCATAATAGTATAAAATGAGCATGATAAAGAATGGTCCAACTAAAAGACTATAAAAACTACAAAGGAGTCTAAACTGGTAGTAATAAAAGGGAATGTAGATGAGATGAAACTCCGAGAATGGTCTATGGTTCGGATACCACTATTATACTCCAGCTTCTCCCAGTCTTCCAAGGACCTTGTCAAAAGTCCCATAGTCTATATATGACATGACACATGTTGGAAAACCCCATATATGGTTGAGTAATAACATAAATTTTTGGACATCTCAAAATCACTAAACATATAGAATAAAAATAATGACATCTAAAAATAAAAAATTTGATTCAAATAGAGAGTGAGATAAAAAAAAATAATATATGATCAAATATAGACACCACAGCTCAAATTATTTTCATATCGTCACATCCATTGTATTATTCGACATCGGGCTCCATGTTCATGCTCCTGTGAGAGAACTAACTACCTATGTCTTACCAACACTAAAGGAACTCATCTGATAGGTCATTATTGATAGGAATCACCATTAATAAGTACACACTAAATCATGATATATGTAGATACATGTGTATGGGATCAAAACCTAGGCCAATGGGGGATACCTCACCCTATTCTGAATAACAAACTAGATGGGGATCACATGCCCTTAAAGATAGAAATGGGATACCTAATCCAGAATTGGGAATAATGATAGAGGATCACACCCTAGAACACATTTTGGGATTCTTGGATCTCTCTATAACTGACCCATAAAGGGGATCACTAATATTATTCTCAAGATATGATTCCTCATTGTACCACCATAGGGATGAACTAAGGAAACACAACCAACTAATACTCAACCAAAAAATGGAGATCATGGGATCCAACCTAAATAGGCATGGTTACATGATATTTTGGATAATACATGTAAAATCTTATTACATTATTGTTTATCTTTGCTAGTCAGGATGTGCTCGTGTTCTTTGTTTGTGACTGTGTACAATAGTTCGGGTCTTTCTCGTGTGCCCTGGTTTTTCCCATATAAACTGAATATTTATCTTTTTGTGTACCATAGGGTACACCTTCAGTCCCTAATAAAGGTACACACAGTGTGAGAACAATTCATATATCATGTGATATTTATCATTTTGTGTAAAACTTAAACATTGTGGATGGGGTCCACGTGGTGTCTATTATTACGAAATTCACTCCATTTATGTTAGGATTTTACAAATTACCACCGTCTACACAGTCATCTAACTATGTAACCACATCTTCCAATCCAGCCATAAATCCATCCCATAAATTCCAGATATGATTTGACTGATCATGCCTTATATTTAGTTTCTAGATTTTGGATACTTTTGGATTTGAAAAACCTTTCAGCATCACCATATCATTTCACCATATAATATGGTTCGCAGAAACCCCACAACCCACACGATCATTATATCACCATAATCATTAATCCACCTCCATCATTCCTTAAATCGTAAAACTAATCCCATGATGGAAATCATTTTCATTAAAAACCCATTGCACAATGATTAGTTCTTAGGTATCATAAAACAATTTGTCAAAAAAAATACAGACAATGTGCATTAGAAGAACGAGGGGTGGAAGGAACAAAATGTAAAAGGGGGAAATGGATATCACCTATTTTTATAGTGTTACAACATACATTAAAAGTTCAAATAAATAATGATAAAAAATTATCATGAATTAAAAAATCATTCATCAATTACATATTCCATGGAGAAATCCACTAACAGTAAACCCAATACCATCCGCTGAACTAATTTCCTAAAATAATTAAACCTTATTTTACTTAGATTAATCAAAAAGTAAAGATCAATCAAAAACATAATATACTACCATAAAATTTGATTGATCATTGATTATGAATGATTGTTTTTCATTTCTATTGATGATTGAGTTTAATATAGTTCTGATATACATTACATAATTTATTGGTTTCAAAAATGAAATAGTTATGTTTCTTGAATTATGGGATCCCAATATAGTAGATTTTATTTTTCATTAGGATATATTTTATTGGATTATATGTATAGATGACAAATCCAAATATTTAATGATTCCAATTCTATTTGATTAAATATTTTTAATCTATTATTAACTTATCACATATGATAATTAGTTTTTGAAATAGAACGAATGTTTGTTATGTTAGTACAAAAATATTAAATAAATGGAAAATGATTTTTTAAAATGATATACACTTCTACAATATAAAATATCATATCTAATATGTGTTATAAATTATTTTCAATTATTTCTATGAAATAGTCAATATGAAGATGGAATACTTATATTAGTTCCCATCATCTTTAGAATACTTAAAATCTTTAGGTAATATCATTATTATCATAGGGATGGAATGATGATAATGTACATGGGAATGAAAAAAATTATCGGTAGCCATCATTTTTGACTTAAATAAATATAAAAATAAAATATTAATAATTATATCCATGTAATAGGGAATAAATTTCCATAATAATAAAAAAATATTTGGGAACAATTTGGTTACAATTAACAAAAAAATATGTATAAAAAGAATTATTTATTTTTACATTTATATCAAGGGTGAATGTAAAATGTATAAAAACACATAAAAAAGAAGCTAAACATAAATTATTTCTTCAACAACATGTATAAATTAAAATATTATGACATTATTCTAGATTAGAATAATATTTAATTAGAAAAATTCATGGAATATGGATAGTCAATAAATACAATATTAAACATTCAATAATTTAGCATATAAAAGTGTTCACTATAAACACATGCTACAAATTAATTAAAATATTTAGAAAATTATAAAAAATATTGAAAATTTAGAAAAAATAATAAAAAATGAAATATAACCAATAAATACCTTTGAATGATTTTATGAATGTATAAATAGTGCAAAAAATTTAATTATGAAACCACAATTAATAGGAATCCAAATAATTAATCATTACATGGAGAAAATCATAAAATTGTATGCTCATGAATGAAATATGTTTTAATGTGTAACTAAACATCTATTATAATAGAATAAAAAAATTATATTGGATATTAGTGGAAATATAAATTCACCAATAGAAATCCACTTACTGTAGAAAATTGGAGGGAACAAAACAAAAATAACTAGCACGTTTCCTATATTATGGGGAAAACACATTATATTGGAAAATTTATCTAGTTATGAAAGTTAAATTCAATTTATGTGTGTGAGGTATGTATTTATCAAGATAAATCATATAAGGGATGGTTTCACAATGTTTGATCATACATGGTTAGTGAGAAACCACAGGAGGAAGTGGATCAAATGGGAAGGGTGAGTTCAAGTGAAAAATTAGGGAGGTGGGGTGTTCGCATCAGGGGAGAATGATCTTAGGAAGGTGGAGTGGTTACACAAAATGAGGATGATCATATAATGTTTGGTGGCTACATTAGACCTGAATGGATCCTTATTGAACAGGAATATCTTGAGGAGGTGGTGCGACCGCATCAGATCTGCATAGATAGGGAGGATGGGAGGTCGTGTTCAGAGCAGCATGAATGGAGAGTGGGGATGGCTATGTCAAATATGGATTGGAGGAGGAGTATTTCTGGGAGTTTGGGTGGATTTTTTAGAGGATTATAATTACAGGAAGGGGAATATCATAAGGTAATAAATGATCGAGTGATAAATAATGGGAGGGGTTTGAAATGTTGGTTGAAGGGTTTTTGGTATATGCATATATGTTGGTTATCACCACGGTTTTTATAAACCATGTATATAGACCTTATTTCTAATATTGGATATGAATTAATTATTACACCAAGTACATGGATTAATATAATTATCCCCCAATAGGAATATCCAATAATGCATATAATTTATAGAATTATTATTGATGGGTATGTTCTCATAACCTCCTTTATTTGAAATTACGAAATACGAACATCATGAGAAGTCTAATCAATTTATTATGATACCATTGAACACAATAACCAAAAAAAATCTGTCTATCATCAGAAAAATTTGATCTAACCACATAAATTATATTTTAGATTTTTATCATAGAACATTAAGGTGCACTTTATAGTAGGGAACTATTATGACCTTTTCGTATGGAATATACTCTAATGAATTAGTTACATTAATGTTATTCATTATTACTCCGATTAGGTGTTATGATATTTGTTATTATTAAAATAACTCAATATATAGGTAATCAAGAGTATAATGTAGTGGTTTCTATTGTAGTAACTCCCCATAAACACTCACAATAACTAGATCCAACTATTACTGGATTTTACTCTGTTAGTTCTAAAATGATATTCATATTTCTACTGAGATAAGGATTTAGTTAATGATTTTACTATGTTCTCATCAATGGAAACACTTCTTACTATGAATTTTCCCATTTCAGAAATATTCATCAAGTGGGAATAATTCTAAATTATATTCTCTGCCTATTGATGTGACCTTAGTTCCATGGTTAGGGCCACTAATGTAGTATTTTCATATTAAAATATAAAAAATAATTATCAATATGAACAACATTAATCTACAAGATGATGATGTGTATCCCCAATATTTTTATAGATACATCAGAAAAAATATATACTAATAATACATTATATATTAAGTGACCCATTGTTTCATTAATTGTTTTCATCCCATAAATCATCTATTAAGAAAAAGAGGCATACACTGACTATGATTTATGTTTCTTTTAATATATATGGAACTAGAATCTATATATACCCTTAAAACTAGATACTCATCTCCCCTATAAACTTGGAACATATCCATATTATTCCAAATATACTTTAGGATAATCATCATTTTAGTTTGATGATGTTCTCCTAAATTTAGATGATATCTTCCTACCATGATCATGGTGTTGGAAATATAAAGCCTAGTATATAGCATTCCATAAATGATAGATCCTATAATTGATGAGTATATATATTTTTTATAATCTTCTCTCTCTTATATTATGATTGAGGAAACATTTTCTTGGTGATATATATACCATGGGACATTGGAATCAATCACCTCATATATTGTTCAATATTGAATCAGTTAATACCATATTAATGTATATACCCTAAATTAGTCTAACAAACCTCTTAGATCTATCATGGGTGACCTTGATCGCTATATTTTAATATTATTCACATAGGTCTATCATAGAGAATCACTTGTTCAACCATGTCTTAACTGATTATATGACTTGTATCTTGTTTATCATTTTCAATATGTCATCAACATAAAATAAAAAAAATTCCTACACGCCAAAACAAACCTCTTATATACCCATGAGTCACATTAATAATTTTATGAATCCAAATTTTATTATGAATTCATAAAAGATAAATTCCCATGATATTAATGATTTCATCATCCCATAAATAGATTTATACAAATTTTATACATTATTTGAATCATGGGGAGTTAAGGAACATTTTTATTTTTCAAAATAGATATATTACATATGTTCCCCATTAATGAAAAAAAATTGACATCATTTTTAAAATCATGTAATCAGGGTACGTTATTATGGAATTCATAATTATGACAGATGTCAAAATAAAATCATGTGAAAATGTTTCATCATAGTTTATGTATTTATGTTTCTTAAATTCATTAACAACAATTAATTCTTTTATAATTACTATCAATACCTTACATGTATAACTTGTTCTGGAATACCCATTTTACACCAAACATGATTTACATATGAATAAAGATCAGTAAGAACACTCACTTGGTTTGGATACATGTATGTGAAATCAGAATTCATGAACATTTTCTATCTAGGGACATTTGACCTACTAACATCCTCCATGTAAAAGAAAATTTTTTCATTATAAACTAAAAATGAGTCTCCATCCATAGTTAGTAGAAAACCCCCTCTTTATGGGTCTATAATACCATTGTTTATTATATATAGTACATGTGTCTCTTGAAAAATTGTTTCCATGGGGTTTCATGGAATTTGTTAAAGTTCTAACTCTTATGTATATTGAGAATCAACATCATTGAAGTCAACCATTATCTGACCATAATTTTAAAATATGTTTCCACTTTCTATAAATGTGGAAAATATATCAACCAAAATCCTTTTATATGAGTCTTTTTATATATAATTACCTTTAGTTTTCATAGTATATATTATAAATAAACCTTAATTACATAGGGTGAAATTCTGTTTCTAGAGATAGACTTAACAAAAAATTCTCATCCCAATACTCATATATGTGACAACATAGGTTTATTCATATACCAAAGCACATATATAATATTTCTTATTCCTGTAGTTGATACACATTTCAGTGAATATGTGATGGTCTATAATGCATTTTCTAAAAAAATATAATGGAAGACTTATATGATTAATCATCAACCACACCATGTTCAATAAGGTGTGGTTCCACTATTCACTAACACCATTCCACTGTTGTTTATAATATAGAAGAATATGAGATATTATCCAAAATGCTTTAAATATTTAATCAACTCATGGATGTGATATTCTACACCTTAATCCAATTGATATTTTTGTATCTTCTTAACTTGATTATTCTATATTTCATTCTAGTATTCCTTAAATTTATCTAAGGAATATGAGTTATACATCATTTAGTATACATATAAAAATATAATATGTCATCATTAAAAGTAATAAAATAATTGTATATCCATCATGATTTAGATTTAAAAGGTCCATAAACATATTTGTGAACAAATTTATGAATCTCCATAGCCCTTTCACTGATTCCAATAAATAGAGGTCTGATCATCATTACTTTTAAACAAGAAAGACAATTATCAAGTGGTTTTAATTTAAAATAAATAAAATACACTTATTGATATTTATTTTTAAAATTATTCTTGATTACATTACCATGTTAGTGATTCCACAACTAGGCATTAAATGAGTCTTTTTAACATCATAAGTTATCAATTTCCACCATATTGTTTTTATATTTTACTACTTTATGAGAACTATTAAGAAGTTACATACCATAATAAATGATACCTTTTTAAAATTAGAATATAATATTCCCAAAATATGAATAAAAATCGATCCTTGTATGAATCATGCATGGATATTATAATCTTAGTAACATTATAAACATAAAAAAATATTCAAAACCATAATTATTTTTCGTAGAAAAGTTCTGTGGTAGTGTCTTTTAGTTATTGTAGCCATAATTTATCCATTGGAAACTGAAAGATCCCCCTCACCTTTTTAATACTTAATCAATATAATTTGTTCTATTATTTGTATAAAAATATGATCACCAAAAGCTGTATCTAATTCCCAACATGTAAAAACACTGAGGTAGCATTTTATTGTAAATGCATCGGAAGCATCCTAATCTTCTTAAATAGGGAGAAATTATTCCTAATATAGCCCTTTAGTTCACATGAAAAACATTCTATATATTTTCATTTAGTATACCAATAGATGTTATTTCTCTTGTTCATGTAGTGTGGCCAATCCTTATACATAGAATTATTCTTATTTCTCTTTTCCGAGCCCTTCCACATGACCAATAATGGACTATTGGTTATTATTGCATAATATCCTTATCTTCCTAGAAAATAAATGAAAAGTGTTGTATGAGATAATTATCAATATTGTTTATCCTAAAATTTATAATAAAAATGGAAAATATCTAAGTCAATTAGGAATTCCAAATTTTAATGTGCAATCTATTATGATGATTAAAAACAAGGATTTAAAAACACCCAATATTATCAATAATCTTGACTAAATAAGGTTTGGATGTACCACACTATCTATGATTTTCATGAAAAGTTCCTTAGAGATCTCACACATCTCTTTTCAAGATTTCTCTTGAAAAAGATAAAGGATACGGTAAAATATCATGAATGGATCCATATTTTCAGGATTTTTATGGGGATCACTAGAACTATATTAAATCATGGGGCACTAGACATTTAATAATTCATAACCAAGATTCCATAATATACATTTTTCCTCCATAATAGCCTCTATAGAGGGCTCTTTCTCTAGGATAGGGGACTCTAACTTGTAGAACATACTCTAGGGTTGCATTACTATTTGTAGGTACATGTACCACTCAAGGATGGTTGTGCTAGTGAAAAGATTATATTTCACCAATATCAATAAAATATATAATGCTAAGGTCATATGACTTGATATATAACAAATATATATAATATAAGGTTTTCTATACTTAATATACAGTTTTCAAAATATGAAATAATATATTTTATTTTATAATTCTCATACTTTTATCAAATCTGAATAACCCTCACCATTGAATTTAGAAAATGATATTGTATGTATATTTTAGTGGAAATGATCCATATTTCCCATCTCATAACCCAAAAAATTGCATGATTACTCTAATATATTTTGGTAAGCGTTCTTCCCAACTGCATTAACTCACATTTCCTTAATCTCTTGATGCACTCCCATTCAAAAAATCCTAGAATGATATTAAATATGAAATTTCCTCAATGTTACACCGTGTCTTACATGAGTTCATCCTCTTAACTAAGTCATCATTCTTATGGACCTCCATGTATGTCGATAAGGGAAAAAAGGTAAATATGTATTCGAGAGAAGGATGATGTTCCTCCTCTGTTCGTATCACCCAAGACTCCTCATTTCCGAATAGATATGTGGAAAAATGAAAGAGATGACTGACCTTGATCCCTAGCTCGTATTATAACACCCCATGGTTTTAAAAATAATTTGAAATGCTTGAAACATTGATTTAATAAGATAATTATAAGTATACTTTAAGGGAAAATTTTCCACTAATATAATATGAATTTTTAAAAATGGTCATCTACAATTGTGTTTAGCTAGTTATTTGGAGTCTGATGCAGCCAACTTGCATTTTTGGTGAATTTAAACATACCATTATGAATAGTAATATGGATCTAATGAATTGAAAATTTTATTATAATTTAATTTTCTTAAGGCTTTAAAATAATGACATCTTGGTTAATTTTTCAATGTGATATAAAATAATTTTTAGTTTTTAAATTATTAATTTCCGAGTTAAGTACGATTTTATTAAAAAATTAAATTAATGATATTTCAAAAATTATTTTCAAAAAATGGAATTCATTTTTGAATTCTACATACTGAAAAATGTAAAGGGTGATTTTTTGTTATTTCTCTACGATTCTTGATTTTTCAATGAATTGTGAAATACAGTAAAATTACTTATGTTCAAATTATCTGCTAATTACATGATTTATGACATAATAAGTAATTTAAGACAACATTTTTTTAACTCAAATGACAATATTACTATTCTGGGTCACATGAATTATGAATATTCATAGTATTGTGAAAAAAATTATATTAACGATTAAAATAGTGAAAAATACCCCTCACATCCACTATAAATACCATCCTCATTATCCTCTTCCAACCACAGCTCTCAATCCTTACTCCTTAACTATGTTCTACCCATTAATCCTCTCAAGGCTATTCTCTACGTCCAAGTGCTACAGGTATAACCAAAAGGCAAATGCCAAAGGCCTTAAGATGGATCTCAAGTAGAAGAGATCAAGAGTTAAGCATCCTTTTTAATTTAATTTTTTATCTCATTATATGTTATTATTTTCATTCCATTTTTCTTATGTTGTGAAATTACATTAAATAATCCCATTACTTCCCATATTATGTATTAATTTTTAGATACCACTTTTCTCTGTACAAAATATTTTATGAAATTTTATGCGACTTCGTTAGGCTGCCGAAATTTCATAAGGGATTTTCCAACTCTTCTTTTATTTTATGTTCCTTTATTTTCTTATTCTTTCCTATGATCCTCCTATTCAAGAGTAATTAATGCTCCAAAATATTGTATATTTTTGATGTTATCATGTTCATGGAAAATCCATCATCAGTATTCTTATCCTATCCCACTTATTCAAGGTATAAAAACATTGTTCGTGATGTGTCGAATTAGAGACATCGTGGATGATGTGATTTCAATTATCATTAAATCCTTCATGGATTTTGACGAAACAATTTTATGGTTGAAACAAGTTATTATATATGTATTATATCTCATAAATTGTTTTGGAATAATTTTATACACATTTTATGAATTTATGAAACTAAACATGTTCTTTACGATCGAAGAGTCTGGAAAATGAGCAAAACAAATATCAATAAAGTTATAACTTATTAATCATCCTAATGTAATAATTAAAAATGTTAAATGGAATAATTTATTGTTCTAGATATATATAAATACCATTACATTCCAATTTTGGAGTTTCAATTCCAATTTACAAGATAGACCATCACGAACCAATCATAGGATCATTTAAAGAACTCATCCATAATGGTGCAAGGAGAAAAATACTAACAATTAATGCGTGAAATTATGTAATTAAATGATAATATAAGTTATTATAAATATGGATATGTTTCTTTAAGATATTAATAACACACTTTTATCCAATATTAAGGAGGTTTAAATTTGTTGGAAGTAAGACAAACCCAATGTAAGGGAATTCTTAACCCGGTTTTAATTCTTCGGGTTATCCTTACACTTCATAATTTATGTAGTATTTAAATGTTTTGTGTGATTAATTACGAATATATTTTTATTATTATGTGTTTTTATAGATTATATACACATTATATGAACTACATTAATTCTCACTTCAATTATATGATATATATAAAGGACTTTTCTTTTAAAAACATCTTTTAAAATTCTATTTTACGAAATTCAATAGAAATATTTTTATGCTATTATTAATGTTTTATAATTATGTTCTGGTTCATGGAAATTGTTCATGATGAAATTTGGGACCTATATATCCCATAAATTAATTGGGTATGTATATTTTGGAGGTCGGACTTATGGTTACTCCAAGTGTAACTATGATGGTTACACAAATTGTAAGGTAGTTGTGGGGGTTACAAATTATACGGTAGATGAGAGGGTTACAAGATTATGTAAGTAATGACTCAAAGATACATTTATTGTTCTATTTGTGATATTATGTATTGTTTACATCTTTTTTAAATATCATGTTTCACAATGGAAGTATATATATAGTTGATTTGAATGTATCTTGAAAATGATTTCATACTTTACTAGTATTGATGGGCTAATGTGTTATTTCCTTCTTTTTATATCCTTGACTGACCTTTTTTTGGTCATCCAATGTTTTTAAATGATTTTCACATGTTATAAGGATGTCTAAGAAAAATAATGATGTAAAGATAAATGTTTTATGATTTAACAATGAAATAATGAATTATTTGAAAGGTTTTATATTTTGGAAGAAATGAATATTGTTTTATGGTATCCACCTTGTAATAATGTGTAATTTTATAAATGTTTTTTGACTCAAATATCAAACTCTATAATGATGAAAATATCTTCAATGTTAATGGAAGTGATATCATTACTAAATGCAGGATTATGTAACGTACTAAAGTCAGGTCCTTGTAGTTGGTATCAGAGGTTGGTTTAGAAAACATTAGGGGTTTGGAAGATATTAAAATAATACTATAAATGATTTTCACTCTATGATAAATCTGAAATGATATAGAATTTAATGATTACCATGTTACATCAACTATGATATGTTTGTTAAGAATGGTTTTCTGTAGATGAAAAATGGAAGCAGAAGAGGAGAGGCACCGATAAAATGATATCCTTCTGAATCAGTAACCTGAAATAGTATGGATTGGAACAGAGAAGTGTGTGACAGTAATGGATCAGATAATGTAGGAAATAAAAGGCAGATGAATACATGCAAGATAACAACCAATGGTAGCACAATTGAATATGAAAATAGTGGAACATTTTATGAGACAACACCCTCATACTTTCAATGGAGCATCGCCCCCAAGAGTGGCTGGAGGATAGATTAAAGCCCTTGATAAGATATTCGATGATATGGGATGTTAAGATAATCAAATTGTAAGACTTTCTATTGATCATATTGATGGTGATGTTGATCATTGGTGGAAAATGGTATGAAATATCAGAAATATAGTGGATTATGGTTCCTTAGAGTGGGATAATTTTAAAAGTAGTTTCCTTGAGAAATATTTTTCTATGGTGGTGCGACTTAGGATGAAGAATAAATTCATTGAATTTAATTAAAACAAGGAGGATTTCATGTTTTTTTATGAAGAAAACACCACCCAACTGGTGAGGTGTGCACGAAATATTATTTTGGATCTCGATAGAAAAATCAACTACTTTTACCCAGGACATAAACCAAGGTATTGAAGGGTGTTGGCATCTAGTGAATTCAAATATTATAAGAATTTTTTTTTGATGTGCTAAGAGGGTAGAGATATAGTTTTTTTATGATCATGTGCTTTTTGGAAATAAGTAGAAGAAGAGGGCTATATAGCAAGTGATGGCTAAAAACTAACACAATAAATTTGATGGTATGAAAATCTAGTTTCTATTTTTTGAAAAGTGTGGCATGAAACACCTTAGAGAATGTCTTTCCAAAACTAGGAATGTTATAAATGTGTTTTGTTTGGACATATAGCATGATATTGTAATGAAAAAGATCAAAATACTGATCCTGAAATGAAAAATGTAATGTGTTTTAAATGTGGTGTTATGGGTCAGTTTGGAAATGTATCCCCAAAGAAAGATCCAAATGATGAAAAGAAGCCAAATTATAAGAAAAAAGGTGTTGTGAGATCTTTTTCAACTACGACAGCCGATGCCGAGCTATCCAATGAAGTTGCATCTGGTACATTTTTTGTTTACTCATATTTTTCTACGGTTTTGTTTGATAAGGGGTCTACACATTCCGTCATCTCTGAGAAATTTTCTATTAAATTCAAAATACGATCTCATCAAATGAGACTAGAAAATGTTGTTAATACACCAGGGGAAAATATTTTAGCAAATATTAATTATAAGAATCTTCATATAATGGTCTATTGAAGGACATTGCATGTAATCATTGTTTTTTACCCTTAGTCAAGTTTTATGTTATTTGGAAGAAGAATTGGCTTTCTGTTTATCATGTTGTGATTGATTATAATGATAAAGAAGATGTTCTTTATAAATATTTTCTATTTGTATACAATAATTAACCCATAAAACTGATAAAATATCAAGAATATGAGATAATATTTAATGATGGAAATGAAATTTATCCTTCTTATATTGTTGAAAACACGGAAGCTATTAATATTAATGACATGTTAGTGGTAAATGAATACCTTTATATTTTTACTAATGAGTTTCCTGGTGTCGTACATGATTGAGAAGTCAAATTTACAATTAACTTAGTTCATAATGATATTCCAATTTCAAAACCCCCATATTGTATTGCTCAAATAGAACATATTTAATTGAAAAACCAGTTGCATGATATACTTGATAAGTGATTAATTCATGCTATCACATAACCATGGGGTGATCTTGTTTTGTTTGTTAAAATGAAATATGGTTCCATGAGAATTTTCATTGATTATAGAGATTTTAATGACATCACTATTAAAAACAAGTATTCTTTTTCTCATATCGATAAAATTTCTTATCATCTATAGGGAGATCAATACTTTTCCATGTTTGACATGAGATCGAGATACCATCAGCTAAAGGTAATGGAAGATTGAATCCCAAAAACAGCCTTTCGTACTCTATATGGGCATTATGAAATTTTTGTTATGATTTTTGGGTGAACTAATGCACCTTCTGTATTCATGAATCTTATGAATAGAATATATCATGAGTTCTCAGTGATGTTTTTGGTAGTTTTTATTGATGACATTCTAATATTTTCTAAAAATAAATAGGAGCATGAAAAACATCTAAGGGTTGTTTTACAATCCTTAAAGGAAAATACATTGTATGAAAAATTAATCAAGTGTGATTTTATGTAGAAACAGATTAATATTCTTGGGATCATTGTATGTAAATATGGAATAATAGTTGATCATGCAAAAATAAAATAGGTTGATCAATTTCCAACACCTAAAAATGTTACATAGATTCATAATATTTTGGGATGAGACGGTTATTATCGACATTTTGTTAAGAACATTGCATAGTTATCTAGACCGATAACATAGTTAACTTGAAAAGGGGTTACATTTATTTGGAAATAATAATGTAATGCATGTTTTCATGAACTGATGAAGAGAATGGTGAATGTTCCAGTTTTGTAATTTCCAACCTGAAATGGTCAGTTTTCAATCTACAATGATGATTCTTTGATCGGACATGGTTGTATTTTGATGTACAACGATCAAGAAATTTCTTATGCATTATGTCAACTTAAGCCAAATGAGTTAAATTATCCCACACATGAATTGGAATTGGTATCTGAAATTTTTGATTTGAACATTTGGAGGCATCATTTATACTGATCCAAATGTTAATTATATACTGACCATAAATGTTTGAATTATATATTTACTCAGAAGGATTTAAACTTGATCTATAGAAGACGGCTTGAAATGATAAATTATTATAATTTCACGATCAATTACCATCCCAGAAAAGCAATGTGGTGGATTCCTTGAGCCGAAAACGTCATGCATCATTAACCATGATAAATTTGGAACATGATCCATGGATTAATGATTTGATGAATTTTGGCAATGAAATTTTTCATCTAGGAAATTACTATGTTTTTCTTAAGGTTTTAGTGAAGTCATAATTATTAGACAGAATTAACCAAGTGTAGAAGGAAGACCATGAGAAACAGAAAAAGGTAGAATTGTTTAATATGGGTATGTTTCTAGAATATAACCTCGACTAATATTGTGTTTTATGATTTAGTAAAAGGTTTTGTGTGCCTTCTGATTCCCAATTTATGAATGGATTGTTGTGTGAAGCTCACAATTCTACATTTTTAGTTCATCCTGGTAGTACTAATATTTACAAAGACCTTCAAGAGTATACTTGGTTGGATGCAATGAAAATAGATATTCTTGATTTTATCGTGAAATATTTGAGATGTCAATAAGTTAATGCTAAGAAAAAATTACCAAAGGGAATGCTTCTGCCCTTTCCAGTGCCATAGTGAAAATGGGAGAATGTATGCATGGACATCGTGGTAGGACTACCAACTACCTCTATAGGTAACAATGTGATTTGGGCTATTGTTTATCAGCTAACAAAATCTACCCATTTTCTTTCTATTTGAGATACAATGTCCATGGATTAGCTTTTTCAACTGTACCTCAAAGAGATTGTTAGGATACAAGGAGTTCCTTTTTCCATTGTATATGACCCGGATCCCAGGTTCAGTTTAATGTTTTGGAAGGGCCCTCATAAGTAGTCGGGTACATAGTTAAATTTTAGTACAACCTTTCATCGTCAATCAGATGGGATGTTAGAACAAACAATGAAAACATTTTCAGATATGCATCGAGCTTGTTTAATGGAATATTAGGGAAGTTGGGATCATCATATTTCTTTATTTGAGTTTTCTTATGATAATAGTATTAATTACAATATATAGGTGGAACATTTTGAGTCATTATATGGAAAGAGGGGCTAGGCTCCATCGTATTGGGATGAAGTCAGTGAAATAAAGTTGATGGGGAAAAAATTAGTAGAGGAAGTGGCTGAGAAAATGATGATCATCCAATGGCACGTGAGGGTAGTTTAGAACTGGTAGAAAAATTATGCATATAACAGAAGAAAAGACTTCTATTTTTGAGGTAGGTTACCATTTTTTCTTTAAAATATCTCCTTGGAAATATGTGATGTGTTTCTGTAAGAATAGGATTCTAAGTCTATAGTTTATCGATTCATTTAAAATCATAAATAAATTTGGTCACGTTGCATAATGAGTAGCTTTTTCTCTATGTTTTTCTCATGTACAAAATGTTTTTCATGTATGGATGTTGAGGATGTATGTGCCAGATTAATCAAATATCGTGAACCCAGAAGTAGTTCATCTGAAAGAGATCATTTCTTTTGAAGAGAAACCAGTTTAGATTATTGATCGAAGGTAACATGAATTGCAGAATAAGTTAATCCACATGGTATAGGTTTTGTAGAGAAAACGAATGGTAGAATAAACAACATGGGAGTCTGAATATTATATGAGAGAAAGGTACTATCAATTATTTAAAATGAATATAAAATTGTGATGACCCAATTTCTAGATGGCGTGGATAACTTAACAGCCCAAGTATATAAAAATAATTTTAAATTCATGAAACTTTGTTTTATGTAGTTATTTATAACTAGCCTTTAAAAATAATTTTCCCACTTCTATGTTTTGAATTTCAATAAACGATCATCTACAATTGTGTTCAGTATGTTATTTGTAGTCTGATAGTGCCAACATGTGTTTTATGGGGATAGTAACATTCCCTTATGAATATTAATATGGCTATATTTAATAGTAAATATTATTATTATTTTATTTTATTAAGGCTTTATGATAATGACTTCTTGATTAATTTTACAATGTGATATAAAATTGGTAATTGTTTTTAAATTAATAATTTTTGAATTAAGTATATTTTTTTAAATTAAATAATTGATATTTAGAAAATTATTTTCTAAAAATGGAATTAACCTTTGAATTATGCACATCGAAAAGTGGAATGGGTGAGTATTTGTGATTTTTCTGAGATTCATGAATTTTCAATGAATAGTGAAATATAGTAAATTACTGTATGTTCAAATTATTAGTTAAATACTCTATTTAAGAAATCATACAGGCTGTCAACCCACATTGTTCGAACTCTAATGTCATTATTACTATTTGGGTTCATATTAATTTCGGTTAATAATAGTCTTGAGAAAAAAATTATATTAATGATTAAAATAATGAAAAATATCCCCTCTCCTCCACAATAAATACCACCCTCATTCCATTATTTTTCCCACACCTCTCTAGACTTGATACATTCTTTCATTCTACATAATAATCCTCTCAAGGCTCTTATCCATGTCATAGAGATTCTGGTCTCACCAAAATTCCAACACCAAAGGCATTAAGAAGTATCTCAAGGAGAAGAGATCAAGAGGTAAACATCACCTTTTTTTCATTTTATGTTATTTTTTTCATTCCCATTTTTTAGGTTGGGATATTCCATTACATATTCTCCATACATCCCATATTATGTATGAATAATGAGAGACCTTTTTTCCCTCATAAAAATATTTAATGATATTTTATGTGATGTCATTATTTTGTAGAAATTTCATAAGTGGTTTCTCAAGTGTTCTTTTATTTTGAGTTCCTTTATTTTCATCCTCTTTCATCACCTCCTCTTATACAAGTAGCACAAATTCCCCATAATCTTGTATATGTTGTTTTTTCTCTTGTTCATGGAAAATTCATCACCAATCTTATTCTCTACCACGACTTATGTAAGAAATAAAAACATTGTCTGTAATGTGTCGAATTACCGACATCGTTGGCTATGTGATACTAATTTGCATTAATTACTTCAAGGAAGTTCATGAAACAATTTTTATGGATGAACCATGTTATTATATATATATTTGTGATCATCCATGGTTATGTAATAATTTTATACACATGTTATTAATTTATGAAACAAAATGAGTTCTTTATTGTCAAAGAATCACTAAAAGGGCCTAATTAAATATCAGTAATGTTTTGATATATGAATCATAATCATATAAGAATTAAAAAATATAAATTGTATAATTTATTTTTAATTTAGTATCAAAAAATCATTCCATTACAATTTTGGAGTTTCACATCCAAATGACATGAAAAACCATCAGGAACCAATCATAGAAATCGTGTAAATAACTCACCCAAAATAGTACAAGGAACAAAATACTAACATTTAAATAGTGAAATGATGCAATGAAATGATAATATATGTTATTATGTTTTTGGATATTTTTCATTAATATATTTATAACAATATTTTAACCATTATATGTGAGGTTTAAATGAGTTGGATGTAATACCAACTTGAGGTAAGGGAATTCTGAACCTGATTCATGTTATTTGTGTTAACCTTATACATCATTATTTCTGTTGTATTTAAATTGTTTGTTTGATAAATTTTGAAAATATTATGTTGATTTATGTTTATTTATAGAGTATATAAATATTATGTCCACTATATTATGTCTCACATAAATTATATGATATTTATAAAGGACTTCTCATTTAAAAACATCTTTTAAAATTTCATTTTATGAAATTGAAAAGAAATGTTTTTATGCTATTATTTATGTTTTATGATTATGATCTTATTCTTAGGAATTGTTTATGCTGAAGAGTGGGACCTATATTTCCCTCCATTTCATTTGGTATGTGTATGATGGAGGTCATCCTTGTGGTTACTCCATGTGCAATTGCACTGGTTACAAAAATTGTAAGGTCAAAGTGCGGGTTACAATTTATAAGGTAGTAGAAAGGGTAACAATATCATGTATGCAATTCTCACAGGATACCATTGTGGTTTTATTTATGATCTTATGTTTTGTGTATATCTATTGGAAATCTCATGTTTCACAAAGTAAGTATATATACATGTGATAATTATATCTTTTGAAAATGATTTCATACATTACAAATATTTATGTACTAATGTGTTCTTTCCTTATTTTTGTATCCCATAATGAGATTTTTGTTCTCATCTCTTATTTTTAAATTATTTTATCAAGTTATTAGTATGTTTTAGACAATTATATAATCCATGTAAATTATTGATGATTTTACAATGAAATCATGTTTTATTTGAAATGTTTATATTTTGGAAGAAATGAATATTGTTTTTATAGTATCCACTCTGTAATGATATGTAATGTTATAAATGCTTTGTTTCTCAAATATTGTATGCTATATACATGAAAAGACCCTCAATGTTAAAGGAAGTTATTTCTTTGCTAAAATAAATTTTATGTACTGTTATGAGGTCAATTCTTTACACCCATACCAACATACTCCCCTACAGGAGGGAGAGTTGCTCCTGCATCTTCTCATCCTTCATGGTCGATGAAAATAATTCAGCTCAGAACACTTTCTATAAATAAGCCCATATAATTTCGTCCTCCTTCATATCCCCTATGTACATCATCCACCATTGATGCACATCTCCATTCCTCTGTCTCTCTACTAATGGAACTCGATTTTCTATCGGAGCCCAGATCATACTGAAGGTGATACCAACCTCCTCAATTCATCCCTCCATAGCTATATCTGAAATGATACCCTCATACATTCCTAGATTATTTCACTTGAAAGCATGTAATGTTCTTAGCATTTGGTCTTCCTCCCCCACTAGATCATTCCTCCATTAATCGAATGGATGTTCTTGGTGAGCCTCAACTGCCCAAGCCACATGTGGATGACGTCCGGGTGCCATAACTAAAACGATTAACAAGAAATTCCTAATCTTGGGTAATGTGGAATTTTATTTATGACATAATTTATCTATTTTAACTCTTTATTTCTTTCAAATTTTCATAAATTCCCAATTAAAAATGCAACATAAGTAATTACAATTCATTTTCCTTTCATAGGGTATCTACTATTCATACGTTCTAGTTTTAAATGGTTATTTAGTAGGCTCATAGTCCATGCATTGGATCATAGGGGTGCCTAAATTCTCATGTTCTTATATGTATTCACTGGCCTATGTCATTAACCAAGATATCCTTACACTATTTCTATACCAACCCATTAATTCATAATTGTTCCTAAATTCAAACATCATCCCCTCTCACAACAATAATCTCTGATACAATTGTGTCATGACCCTCCTTCTTCAAGATGGAGAATGGGTGCAAAAGTTCCATGACCTTCTTTCATCATGATGAAAGAGATATAATGACCCCATAGTCCCACCACCATTAGGCCCAGGGGTGGTGACTAGCACCAAGGGTATGTATATATTCTCACAAAAAAGGGAGGCATTACACTTTTTAATGAAAAATTGATTGAAAGATATGGTGGTCCATACCCAAAAAAACATCTCCCAGTAATGTATATATATGGAAACTAAAATCCATCCCACATGTATGTATAAATAAACTGTTAAAAATAAAATAAATCATCAAAAAAAGAACCAAAGGAAAGCTAAGTAGTGACACTAAAACATTCCCAACTACTGATCTAGTAAGGTCCAATAGGGTCCATGTAATCCACATGGAATCCTGAAAATAGTTTTATATAAAAAGGGTGAGCATACAAGTATACTCATTAGGAAAATCCAATGTCTGTTATGCTTAAGTGGAAGAGGCATACTAATTCCCTTATGGGAAGACAAAAAAACCTAACAACACCTAATAAGGTATACTAGACTCCCAATAATCACCAAGGCATGCTCAACAAATAAAGCAAGTCAAGTAAGGAAATATAGTAAGCTATTGATGATTTGGGTACCCCACACAATTTCTCATGGGTTAACTGCACATAAACTAATGGAAAACTTCATAGTTCTTCTACCTCTTCCAAAAGACCCATGCCACAACCAACACACACACATCTGGTCCAAAGAGCTATTCCCGAAAATTTGTAAAATGATGAATATAACAACCCACCAATAGACACACGGGCCACAACCACATCACATCCTGCACGAAAACACCTAGGCCTCACAATCCACAACATAATCCTAATGAAAATTGTGAAATCACAACACATATCATCTCAAAGATAGATGGGAATAAAAATGTTCCTACAAACAACTGGGCCTCACATTCACACCCCAACCTACCCATAGTTTCATGGCTACCAATTCTTTGAAGAGGGATCCAGGAAACGCAAGTCACCATCCATTCATCCTCCCACCAGGATGTTGGTAAAAGAAACCCTCCCCTATGATGATGGGGGTTCTCCACACATCGTTATCAATTTTTGTGGGGTGTATATAGAAATCACATGAAAATACAATTGGGTGTGAGTATATATAATACCACGAACTCAGCCAATCCTAGGTGTGTTCAAAACAACAACTAGTCCCTAAAATCACCTTTTATTCTACCTCTAAATGCACAACAATGCCACCGACCTCAAACCCAATTCATAAAAAATTCAATTATATTTAACTAGTTCTCATTATTTATTAAACAATTAATTTATTCATTCAACCCATACCTAGGAAAATACGAAGCACATCACATCACAAGACACACAACATAAACCATGTGGAGGATAAAGAACATTGGTAAAACAACCCACATCACATTCATCTCCACCTAGCACCCATTCCAACTTCATACATCATCATTATCCATATTAATTCTGACCAATCCATCCTTTAAACCCGAATAACATCCAAATCAAAACCACACTAGACCAAACTCACCTAGTAACAAGAACAAGGCACCAACCGATTGTAGTGCCGCTGCATAACTACAATACTCCCATCACATCCCCACAACATGTCAACATTAATCCAAACACTCTATGCACAAAAAAAAGAAAATATTTTTCACATCAATAACACATTCTAATAAATTTTAAAAAGGCTCCCATTATTCATATTAAACTTTTTAAATTGATGGTGTGATGGAAAACCCCTAATATCCTAGGGCATCTGAGTTAATTAATTGTGTATACGTGATAAATTATGTTCATATATAATTTCGTTCAACGTAATATCCAAAGTACTAATTACCAAGATATTATATTTGAGAAAAAATTACCACCAACAAAAATAATTTTTCAGTAGGAATTTATCCCTTACAGTTCAAGTCATGGATCAAAATAAAAATAAAACATAAGCATGTGTCACTTTCCCCATCCCATGTTTTTTGTATTTTAACAGATTTGACTATCCTCATTAAATTTGGATTGAAATTTTCTTACATGGAGAAATTGGTACACCCACTCCACCAGATAGAAAATAAAGAGAGTTAAGGGACCCCTAGAACTAGGAACATAAGATCAACACTCCCTTCTTGCACCAAAACCCGGGAAATGAATGCAACATGATGAAGCCTCGAGGGAAATGCAATCAAAGGCCACAACATAACCACATGAATCCTTGGATAATAATGGTTATAGGGACTTGCTGTACTGAAATTATTGGTAATCAAACAGGGATAAAAAGATATCATCTTTAGAATAGTCAAATCCTAAATCAATAGAAGAAATGGTTGTTACAAATCCATTAATGTCATATCGGGACCAACACCATGCAGCTTGGCCATTTAGAATCCTTCCGAGTGTTATGAATTTAATGATATATTTTATATCCCATAAATTGACATCAAAACCACTTAAATATGTGAGTAATCTCAATTCAAGTCAAATTAAATATTAAAGGGGAAAACCAGAAAAAATCATATAAGTCATGAATTTTGAAAAACTGTTGGAAATGACTCACTATTTTGTTAATCACCAGTGAAAGCTACCAGTGTGAGGCTGCATTAAGTGAGTCATTGTCATGACACACCACCATTACTCACCATTAGGATCTACCGGTGAATGATTAATTATTGTATGACAAATGAATGGATGAGTGATCATTGTGAATCACCACGGGTAACCAAAAACTGTGACCCACAAGCAGTGACTCACTATTGCGAGACACCGGTGTGAGTCACCATCGTGAACAAATATGACCAGCTACCATTCATGACTCACCAGTCCTAACCCAATATTTGAAAACTGAAAAACTAGAAAACTATTTAAACATTCCACCATAACCTCCAAGAAAACCTCAAACACTAGATTTTCACAAATTAATGGAATAGAGAGGTATGCGTCATTACACATCAAATCCATCATCCACAAAAAGCCTTATTGAATAAAAATTACAGAAAATATTTTAACTCCTATAACTCATCAGTGATCTATTTAGTGATGAACATCAAATTTTTAACAATTCAGTTGAAAGAAAAAAAAATAAAATAACTAATATTGATGATTGGTTAATGTGATAAGTATTTTTTTGTGAGATAAAAACTATTAATAAATACAATTTTTAGAAAAAATAAATAAAAATATAATAAGTTGAATGTAATTTAATATATAATATGTTGAATTTTTTTAATTTATATTCATTAATCTATTCATACACTGTGGAATTTTTTTATTAGTTCTTTTCAAATATTTTATTATAATGAATCATTATTATGAATTTGGTGAAACTATTTTACAAATACATATTGTTTAGTAAATTTTTTCACTCTTAGTGTATATTAATGGAATATATGATTGGGTTATTATAATCAACTATATATTTTCACACTCTTAAAAGAAAACATTTTTTTATAGTTTAATCTAGTTCTGATATACATTACATAATTTATATGTTTCTATAATGAAATAGTTATGTTTATTGGATTATCGGATCCCAATATGGTAGATTTTCTTTCTCATTAGAAATTTTTTTATGATTCTATGTATATATGAAATATCCAAATATTTAACGACTCAAATTCTATTTTATTAAATATGTCTAAATCTATTATTCACTTATCACATATGATAATTAGTTTTCCAAAATGAACAAATTGTTGTTATGTTAGTAAAAAACATATTTAGTAGGTGGAAAAAACAATTTTTTACAATTTCATACACTTCTACAAAATGAATTCTCATATATGATATGTGTTATACATTATTTCAATGATTTATATAAAGTATTCATTGTTGAGATGCAATAATTATATTAGTTCCCATCATCTTTATAATACTTTTAATCTCTATGTAATATCAATATTATCACAAGGTTTGTATGATCACAATGTAAAGGGGGATGTAAAAATTTGTCTATTGCCATAATTTTATAGATACAGAAATATAAAAATGAAATATTAATATTTATGTCCAAGTCATATGGAATAAATTTCTATAATAAAAACAAAATATTAGAGACCAATTTTTTTTAATTAAAAAAATATAAACAAAACATAATTATTTCTTTTGACATTTAGGTCAATGGTGAATATAAAATGTATCCATCAAAAATATAACATGGAGGTACACATAAAATCATTCTTCAATGACATTTATACATTAAAATAAAATTATATTATTTTGAATTAGAATACTATTATATATGAAAAAATCCATGGAAAATAGAAAATCAATGAATACAATATTAAAATATTAATAATATAGCCTAGGAAAGTGTCCATTATTAACAAATGCAATGAATTAATTAAATTATTTAGGAAAATATAAAAAATTTAGAAAATCTTGAACAAAAAAATTAAATATAACCATGAAATACCTATGAATGATTGTAATAATGTATAAACAGTGAAAAAAATTAAATTATGAAATAATAATATAGTGGAATCCAAATTATTAATTACTAAAGGGAGAAAATCAAAAAAGTTCAAGATCATGAATGAAATATGTTTTAATGTGTAACTAAACATATATTATAATAGAAGAAAAAATATATATAGGATATTGGGGGAAAGATAAATTCACCAATATAAATATTCATACCGTATAAACTTGGTGAGAACAAAACCAAAATAAGTAGCATGTTACGTATATTATCTGGAAAACACATTGTAATGGAAACATTATCTAGTTATGAAATAGAAATTCAATTGGTGTGTATGAGGTTGGTATTTCTCCAATTAAATCATATAAAGGAGGGTTTCATAATGATCGATCAAACATGGTGGGTGGGGAACCGTAGGAGGAAGTGGATCAAATGCACAGGCTGAGTTCAAGTGAGAAATCGGGGAGGTGTGGTGGTCGCATCAGAGGACAAGGATCATTGAATTTTGTGGTGGTTACATAGAATGAGCATGATCATAGAATGTGGGGTGGTTACATTAGATCTTAATTTACCCTTGTTGAAATAGAAATATCTCGAGGAGGTGGTGAGGCCACATCCGATCCACATCTTTAGGGAGGTAGGGAGGCCGTTTCAGTGTAGCATTAAGGGGGAGGTGGGCTGGAAATGTAAATGATGCATTAGAGGAAGAGTATTTCTAGATGTTTGGTGGATTTTTTAGACAATTAGGGTTATAGGTAGGGAATATCATAATGATATACTAGATAGAGTGATAAAATAGGGGAGGGGTTTGGCATGTTGGCACATTGGTTTTTTGGTCTATGGATATAAGTTAGTTATATCCATGGTTTTTATAAACCATTGGTATTGAATTTGTTTATGATATTGGATATGAATTATTTATAACACAAATTATAAAGAATAATATAATCCTCGATCAATATTTATATCCAATAACACGTATAATATATAGAATTACTCTTGATGGGTATGTTCTCATAACCTCCCCACTTCGAGATTACAAACTACAAAAATCATGAGAAGAAGAGTCAATTTATTATGATTCCATTGCACTAAATAACTAAACATAATATGTCTATCATCAGAAAAATTTGATCTAACCACATGACATATATTTCACATTTTTCTCATAGCATTTTATGGTTCACATCATAACATGGAACTGTTATGACCTTTTGATATGTAATATACTCTAAGGAACTTGTTACATTTATTTTATGCATAATAACTCTCATTAAGAGTTATGATATTTTTTAATATTAAAATATCATAATATATATGTAATAAATAGTATAATGTAGTTGGTTCTAGGGCACTAACTCCCATGAACTACCACTTTCACTAGATCCAACTATTAATGACTTTTAATATGTCTGTTCTCACATGATATTCATGTTTCTTATGAGATAATGTTTTAGTTACTAACTCTACCATGTTCTACCCAATGGAATCTATTCCTACAATGAAATCTCCCTTTTGAGAAAAATTCATCAAGGGGTGATAATTATGAATTATTTTCTTAGATTGTTGATGTGAACTTAGTTCCTTAGTGAGGGAGACAACTATATTATTTTCATTTTAAAATATAACAAAATAATTAGCAATAGGATCAACATAAATCTACTATATGATGCAGTGCATCCCCAAAATTTTTATAGATTCATTATAATATATAATATACTAATAATATATTATAAAATAAGTTTCCAGTTGTATCATTTATCTATTTCATACCATAGCTTCTTCATTAAGAAAAAATGCATTCCCTGACTACGATTACTGATCCTTTTAATCATTCTGGAACATGAATATATATATATACACACACTAAAAACTAGCTACTCATCTACTTTATAAACTGGGAACATATCCAAAATATGCTTAAGAAACTTTTTGAAAATCAATAAAGTAGTCCAGTGATGTTCTCCTGTATATAGATGATATCTTCCTACTATGGTCATGGTGTAGGCAATATCAAACCTAGTACATATCATGACATACATGATAGATACTATCATTGATGAGTATGTATATTATTTCTAATCTTATCTATATTATATTATGACAGAGGAAACATCTTCTTGGTGCGATATATATCTTGTGACATTGGGATCTATCCCATCATATATATTTCAATATTGAATCATTTGTAATATGTCATCAACATAAAATATTAACAAAATGACTGCACTCCCACAAAAAAATTTATATACCCATGGCTCATATATATAATTTTAGGAATCCAAATATTATTATTAATTCATTAAAGATAAATTTACATGATATTGAGGCTCCCTTCAACCCATAAATATATTTCTAAAAATATTATACATTATTTTAACCACATGGAGTTACAAAAAATTTGATTCATTCAAATATACATATTACATATGGTCCCAATTATTAAAAATAGTTTTGACATCAATTTTAAAATCTTATTATAATGATACATTATTATGGAAAGAATAATTACGACTGATCTCAATACAAAAACTAGTGAAAAATGATTCATCATAGTATATGAATTGTTGTTTCTTAAACTCTTTAACAACAATTAATGATTTATAATTACTAACATTAACTTACATATGTAACTTCTTCTTGAATTCCCATTTTACTTCAACATGATTTACGTATAAATAAAGATCATTAAGAAAACTCACTTAGTTTGGATACATGTTAGTCAAACCAGAATTCAGGAACATTTTCCATCTTCGGAAATTTTACCTACTTACTACCTCCTTGTAAAAGAAATGTTTTTCATTATAAACTAAAAATTAGTCTCCATCCATAGGTACAATAAAACCAAATCTCTATGGGTCTATAATATCATTGGTTATTATACACAATACATGTGTCTCTTGAAAAACTATTTCCATGAGGATTAGTTGAATTTGTTAATGTTACAACTCTTGTGTATCTTGGTAATCAACTTCATTGAAGTTAACCTTTCCCCCACAATAATTTTAAATTATGTTCCCACATTAAATAAATGTAGGAAATATATCAACCACAATAATTTTATCTAAGGATTTTTATATATAATATCCTTTAGTTTTCTTAGCATATCTTTGAAAGGCACCTTAGTTCCTTAGGGTGGATGTTTGTTTCTAGAGATAGACCTAACAAACAATTCTCATCCCCATACTCATATATGAGGCAACATAGGATTATTCATATACCAAAGCACATATATAATACTATTTGTTCCTTTATTTGGTACACATTTTAGTGAATTTGTGATGGTTTATAATGCATTTCCCGGTAATGATAATGGAAGATCTATATGATTAATCATCTACTACACCATGTTCATTAAGGTGTGGTTCCACCATTCACTAACACCATTCCACTATGGCTTATAAGGTAGATGAATTTGAGATATTATCCAAAATACAATAAATATTCAATTAACTCATGGTTATTATAATTTACACCTTAATTCAATTAATATTACCATATATTATTAACTAGAATATTTCCTATTTCATTCTTGTATTCCATAAATTTTTCAAAGGAATTTGACTTATATGTCATTTAGTATACATATAAAATTCTATAAAGTCATTAATAAAACTATTAAAATAAGTGTATCTCACTCAATATTTAGCTATAAAAGGTACATAGACATAATTTTAAACTAATTCAAGAATCTCTATGGCCCATCCACACATTACATTAAATGGAGGTTGGGTCATTTTTACTTTTAAACAAGAATTACACCTATCAAGTGGTTTTAATTAAATATAATTAAAATGAAGTTATTGATATTGATTTTTGAAATTTATCATGATTACATGACTAATTTGGTGATTCAACAACTAGGAATTAAATGAGTCTTCTTAACATCATTTGTTATCGATTTCTAATACATATTTTATATATTTTACTACATAAAGTGAACTATTAAGAAGTTCCTTACCAAAATATATTATATATTTATAAAATTAGAATGTATTATTCCCAAAACCTGAATAAAAATTCATCATTGTATAAAGCATGCATTGATATAATAATCTTCGTAATATTAAAAAAATAATAAAAAATATTCCAAAATCGAATCATTTTTCTTAGAAAAGTACGCTTGTAGTGTCTTATTGTTAGTGTAGAAAAATGTTCTCAATTGGAAACTCAAAGATCCACCTCAATATTTGAGTCCTTTCTAAATATAATTTTTATTCTTTTTGGTTAAAAATGTGAGCACCAAAATCTGTATCTAATATCCAACATGTATAAATAGTGATGTAGCATTTTATAGTAAATGCATCAAAAGCTTCCTCATTATTCTTCACTGGGGTGCATTTATACCCCATATGGCTCGTAAGTTCACATGAAAAACATTCTATATATTTTTCATTAGTATACATCCAGACCTTATTTTTTTGTTCAGGTAGTTTGGACAATCCATAAACATAGAATTATTCTTATGTCCCTTTTTCAAGAACATCCCCATGTTCACTAATGGACTGTTAGTTTTTTATTAATTATATTCTTATCTTCCTAGAAAATAAATTCTAGGTGTTCTATGATATAATTATCAATATTGTTAATAATATAATTCATAATAAATTTGGATAATATATAATTAAATTAGGATTGCACAATTTGAATGATCAATCCATTATGTAGATTAGAAACAAGGATTTAAAAACACCAAATATTACCCATAATGATGACTATATATGGAATTTTTGGAACATTCAATCTATGATTTAACTTGAAATGTACTTTAGATATATTGAAAATTTATTTTCTAGATTTCCCTTGATAAAAATAAAAGATATGGGCAAACATCCTTAATTGATCAATATTTTCAGGATGATTATAGGGATAACTAGACATAGATTAAAACATGAGGCACTGGACATCCAATAATTCAAAACCATTTTTCTAGAATATAATATTCCTCTCCAAACTAGACTCTATAGAAGGATCTTTCTTTGAGATAGGAGACTCCAACATGTAGAACATATTCTAGGGTTATACTACTAAGTGTAGGTGCATGTACCACTACATGATGGTCATGCTACTAAAAAGATTATATTTCACCAATATCGATCACATATATAATTCCAAGGACATATGACTTGATATATAACAAATAAATATTTAATAAGGTATTTTTACACTTAATATATTGATTTAAAAATTTGAAATAATATATTTTATTTTATAATTATCATACATTTATCAAATCAAAATAAACCTCACTGTTGGATTTATAATATCCTAGTGTATGTATATTTTAGTAGAAAGGATCGGTATTTCTCATCTCAAAACTCATAAATTTGAATGATTACTCTAATATATTATGGTAAACGGTCTTCTAAATGGCATTAACTCACATTTTCATAATATCTTCATGCACTCCCCATTCCGCAAATCCTAGAATCAAATAAAATATGAAATTTCTCCAACGGTACATCATGTATCACATGAGAAAAAAATCTTGATTGTAAATTTTTTATGTTGAACTAAAATATTCATTATAAAAACTAGACTAATGTAACTATCCTAGCAAGGTTTATACAAACTCTTTAATATATGGTTTTATCCAAAATTTGGTAATGGAAGGTGTTTCTAACATAATATAGCTTGTAAAAATATTCATATTATATATGAATAATTTTTACTTCATCCTTTTATACAATTTTTAATCTCATTATGATTTTAAATAATTAATTAAGCATGTCTCAATAATGTAATTTCCCCAAAAACCTATTATTTAATTCCATCTTATGTTCTTGTGGATTTATTTATTTTATGTTATCATTTTTTTAAACAAAATAGACATAAATAATTGACCATGTATCAAAAATGAAAAACATAAATTTGAAAATATATCATTAGATTTACTTTTGGTTAGTTTGTTGAGAGGTAAATAAACCAACCCCTAGACATAGGGGAATGAATCTTTGAATCAATCATAGTTTGAGTGGTATCATTCCATCAGTCACCTAGATTTATCTTTTCTTAGTGTCACATCATATTTGATTTGAACAATCTCCAATATCTAGGTAAATTATTTATATATGTTAACTCACATATAGATGATGAAAAACTGTTGTTTAGGGTTATATAAAATAAATTATGTACACCCTGACGCATATATAATAAAGGGATGTGATATTACACAGATTATCATTTTAATTTAATAATAATTAACATGAAAATTCCAGAAATAAAAATTAAATTAAAAAAACAATCATCATAAATATTTCACTAAAACTCATGATCATCTACGCATGAATCAAATCCACATTTTGAGCTATATTTCATTCGTTTTAATCAGTTCATTTTTAAAGAATTTTTTTTGAATTAATAAAACAATTATCTTATTATTTTTTATATTCTTTCTTCTTAATTTACATTTTAAATTTCAATAGATTAATATACATTATCATAATTAATAAAATAAATATATAAACATAATTTAAAATAAATTCAAACATGACATGTATAAACATGGAAGACAACATATACTGATATTATTATTCTTAAATTATATATGGAATTTTACAAGGCATATAAGAGAGGCAACACAATGTGTAAACTTTCTAAATAAATGTAAATATCACTTACATGATATGTGACTACACTCTTTATTGTCCTTCTTGTGCACTTCTTACATACACAACATGTAGCATACACAACATGTCACAATATTACATGATATTTAGTTTTGTGGGTATATCAGCATAGTCTCACGAAAATTTATTACTACATGGTACACCATTAATATACATGACGTGTACTTACAGAAGTGTGTAAATTAATTTACAAGTAAAATAACCACACACATCGTGTAGTTCTATAATTAAATGAATAATAATTAATTTCAGCATTTAATACTACATGACCCATTGAAAATAATTCATCTTGTAATTTAAGGGAATACTCTATCACCATATATGTGTACTCCAAGTACATGAAATATTGTATGATTTTTATTATAATAATTAATATTCATTCCATTTAAATAATTCATTAGGTACATCCTATCTTGTCATGTACTCTGAGTGAATGGGTTGGGGATATAGAACACATGTAATCCATGACACATTGTGTGCTCTATTTTTTTGTCATATTCAATGCATATATGGGAACTTAATGTGTTTTATACATAAAAATTTATAATTTTCATGACCCTTACAAAATCTAAAAATATTTTAATCACAATATTTCCATGTTGATGGGGTTTTTGTTAATATATAGTGTGAAATAAATACATGATTCTTTTTCACCAAATTATTTTTGTGATTCATGGGTGGTCAAATAATGTAGGGATACATGATATTAATTCCATAATATTTAAAGTAACCCTTTAATTCTTAATTTAATTTAATATATAACCACATGATGTGTAATTATTCCATTTATAATTCCCTTACAAGACGTGCCACATTTTCTGCAACTAGTCCCGGTTTCGTGAACGTAGGTACAAGGTGTGTAATTTTCCATTACACCCAATGTATCTAAGTCATATAGCCATATTCATCCAAATATAAATATTATATATTTAATAATTTTTTTTTCTTTTATTTTTCATTATAATATAGATTTAAATGATCCTAATATCTAAAATCCCAAAATAGTGAGAAGAAAAAATTAAAAATTAAGAAAAAACAGTCAAATAACCAAATCAATCAATGACAAAAAATAATTAAAAGTTAATATGTGGAACACTTTTATACCACTAAAAGCTTATGACACAGAGAAAATGTGTATGGGTTTATTCCCAACACTTCTTCATCACTAGTTTCATTAGATAAATCCTTATAAACATACCCACACAAACCATGAATATTCAAAGAGTGTAAATTTTTATATATTATTTATAATTAATTTATTAAAATATGTATTTAATTATCATTAAATAGTTTCTCCATTATTGAATTAGTTGATAAATATTGTCTTACCATGAGTTTAATAAATCCTTTAAATATAGAACCCCTTAGCGATATCCACACATGCTCTAAAAAACGTTGGAACACCATCATCAGTTCTCTGGGTCCTAGTGTCGATGAAATGATCTACATGTAGCATTTATCATTGATCATAACAAGATTTAATTTTTTGCATTCTATGATTAAATCATTTTATATAAATATTTTAATGGAATATGATTATATATTCCATTTTTTCATGACAAATTTCATGAGATGTTCACTCTAGGGATTGAGAGGAATAACTAATGATAAATGTTGTGCAAAATAATTCATTTTATATAAATGATATAAGCAATTTTATATAAATACATTAAAGATTTAATTATTTCACAAAGGTCATTATCCAAATAATTAATTATCCCTAAACCTCAAGTAAAATAAAAATAATATTAATTGATTTATATGCACTAATCTTATACAAATATACATATTATTCAGACCGGACCTTTAACTGGGCTCTTTAATAATCCTTAGTATTTATCATAAATTTAATAAATATTTATTTAGACAAATATATATCATTTTATTATTCATTCATTTTATATTTATGTGACCATTATACCCTAAATAACTATGATAACTTATAACATAATAATATACATATTCTAATATAAATTCAAATAGAATTTTATTGTTGTTCCGGATACACTTATTGTGTTACCATCTAGGCCACTATCATAGTGATATTTTGTTAACTGGCACAACATCCAAGGTCCGTGTGTAGAAAAAAATCAAGAAACCCATATATAAAGGCTTTAATTCATAATGGTTTCAAGATTTTATAAACTTTTATTGTGTAATATATTCCCTTTTGTCTCAATATCTCGCCATGTATTTTTCATACTTGTGACATCCACCTATATGCCTGATATATATATATACATATATATATATATTATTCTCCTGAATTTAACTCATCAAAAAACAACCATGTATATTTAATTAATTATATATTTTTATTAAAATAAATAGTTATAATATATATATATATCCATTGAAACAGAAGTGGAAAAACCATTGACAACGTACTTTTCAATATCATTTAAAATATGACGTACCCAATGTATCCAACCTCACCATAAGAATATGTCATCACAGTTTTCATCAATACATCAATTTACATGATCCCTGATATAAATTAATTTTAATATCATGTCTACAGAACAATACACAAATCCATAAATATAAATATCCAATGATACATATAACATAAGGAGTTCTTACTATTAGGTATGTTCTCAAAACCCACGCTCCATGGGATTACAAAGTTTGAAATTTATGAGAATAACTCTAAATGTATTATGATCCCCCTAATCCTAATAGAACAAAATCATTTGTGCCCCAATAGATAAATGTAATCCATCCATGAAACATATATTAAATAATTTTATCACATAAATTCAATTTCCTCATAATAGTGGTGAAATTCTATGACCTTTTACTGCAATAGATAATCTAAATAAAATATCACATTAAACATATACAAGATAACACTTGTCATATGATAGGATATTTATAATTATTATTTTACATTAATATATTGGTAATAAAATGTATAATATTATTGGTTCAAGGGAACAAAATTCAACAAGAGGGTTTTAAACCATTTTTAAATCATTTTTATAATGACCTTGTTTATTATGAGAAACAATCCATGCATGAATAAAATTAATATGTTTTCAATTATAGTCAAAACATCGGTGAGTTTGGGGATTTGTGATGAAAATGATTGGGTATTTATTTTTTGAAAATAATTTTTTACAATATAACTCTTTTTTAAACCTTACTTGACATTTAACATATGAATTATCCCATGAAATTCATGAACAACCAAGTTAGGTAGCCACATTAGAAGTCTAAAATCCATAATTACTTAGTTTTAACAGTAAATTATTGATAATAATTAAACTCAAGTGTGGGCGATAGGTTCTCTCCATAGTTAAAATGTTAATTGTTAAATATTATAGAATAGAAAGATGGTTTATTTATGTCTTAAAGAAATCATAGCTACTCAAAACAAAATCATCGAAGTTATTGTTCAAGATAAAACAATTTAACACAACTAATATAAAAATAATTTTGAGGACTGTAAGGAGAATATTAAAGAAAAATATAATAAAATGATTTTTATATTATTTTTAATCTAAATGATAAAATATATACAATTTATATTACCATTCATAGTAGTATATAACACCCCTTAAAACGATTCCTTTGAATTAGAGTGACACCAATTTACAACATGTCTTTTTTCATAATGGAAAAAATAATCATTGATTCTCTCCTTTTACAATCTAGAGAAAAAAATCAAATCCCACATTTAGAAGTGGAGGAAGAATACTCCTTGCCTTCATTTATATCCACCTACAAATCAAAGAACCAAACATGTACTATAATAAAGGAACAAAAAAGTACATGTTTTTTCCAAGTAATCATAACCAACACATAATTTTCAAGGGAAGGTATAAACTATGAATCATGAACCAAAATAATTTAATTGAGAAAAAAATAAATCCAAATGAAATATTGAAATTTTAAACAAAAGAAATATATTGATGGTGGTTTATGGATATCGAATAAGATAGATTCAGTCCTTATCCGTAGGTGTTGAACAATAAATCACTAAAAACTCATCAAAGACAGTGTGTCAATGATAAATCTCTCAACATTATAGTATTACTATATCAACTGTTTTGTGTCATTCAATGCCTATATTAATCCATTTAAAAATATATGTTAATGCAATGGATATTATCTCCCTGATAATCATTTTTATAAATGATCAATGGTAATATCACATAAAAATAGCTGGTAAGGATAAAAACCATGTAGAAATAAATTCATTAGAATAATAATTGGACAAATTTAAAGAAATCATTAAACACTCCCCTAATAATCGATAATTGAATGCTACGAATAATCCCTATAATAACAAAAGAAGAGTATCCCTTTATATTATTTCTAATTATATTTGAATAATGATATCCTATAATTTTAGTCAAAGTATATTTAACAAAATGATAATGATATTCCTTCCATGAAAAGATTATTTTGATAATTATAACTTCACATATATATATATATATATATATATGAAATAAGACTCCTAATAAAATCCAAAACTCATAAAATTAAAAACTATCCCTTTTAAATAAATTCATTACCATGATATAGAATTCATTTTTCATACCACAAACATAGGGTTTTTTGATCAACATATAACATATATAGAATTACGAAACATTAGTCTATAATAAATTATCAAAATAAATTGTTGAATTTATAATATATTCCCCTTAGTGAAAATATTATCTCTATTTATACAGAATAATTTTCTCTTGTATTTAAGGCCAATGCTATTATAATTTTCTTTTTCTCTATAATGTGTAAAATTTTATACTTGAGAAAATTTCCATAAAAAATCATGTATAATATATTTGAGAAAATATGTAATATAATTTACCCAAAATTTAATATATTTTTATCTTTTAATGATACATATTATCTATTGGGGGATGAGAGAACCAACTAGGGATAATTGTGGAGTAACCCGATGTACAAAAAACAAAAGTGGGATCCTATATCCCAAGGATGTTCAACAACTATATGTCATGTGACGAAGAAACAAAAAACCTCATAGAATAAGATCATTTAAACATAAGAATCTATAATTCACACTAAATCACCATACAAAAAGTATTCCTCATAAAAATACACAATTATGATCAAAAAGAAAAGTATAGAACACTTTTAGATTTACATGGGTTGGATTTTAATCTCACATCTACATGAGGACACTGTATTGTAATATTTCTATTGATTTATGAAGATTTTATCATGGTAATTTTTTATCCTCATGGTCCACTCTTAAAATGTAATCATGTTATAGATTAGTATGTGGTTCACACATTATATATATAGTGGGGTCAGTAGATCTCCTACATATAGTGACTTCTTATATTCATTAGACATTGTCCATTCATAATAGTAACTAATGATATCCTATAAAAATCCTCATAATTTATTGATGTACCTGGTATAGTAATGATAAACAAATTATAATGATAAATGACACTAACAGTTGTTATATCTTCCAATGAATAAGAAATGTCATCTTAACTTCCACACGATTAATATATTTATGGTTGACATATTTCCACTACTGCCACCTTCCTATGAACTAAATCTAAATCCATGAAGAGTGGATTCAAAATCCCAAAAATTTCCCATATAAAAAATGATTCACGTATCACTAGGAAAACATAAACACATAGATATAATCAAACTTGGTCCCCCCTTCTGTAAAGAAATAGTGTTTTCCTCAACCATTTGGACACTATATTTGCACAGAGTCATAGTGTTGACTCGTGATTTCTAGGATTATAAGCATAGTGCACGTATCAGATATATTTTTTATCCATAAATATTATACAAGTCTAACTCCCCATTCCCAATCAAATTTCTATTGTAGTAGTATTTCTAGTAGAAATGATGTATTCCTGATTGAAACTCCAGATTTTTTTGAACTGAATCACACTGTGGATATCACAGTAATGTAAATTTTTTTATGATTCCTATATAGCTACACCAATAATCCTTTCAAGAAAACTAATTCCATCAATGATTTTTTATAGCTAAATATTTTGCCTCCATAGTTGAGTGTTAAATTTCTAATTAAAAATTTGGCATCCAACTGATTTTTATCCCAAAAAATGCAAACACAAAGTTTTTTGTACCCTTGAGAGTATTAGAATAACCTTCATAATCTATATCCACATACCCTTTAATTGGTTTAGATAGTAAAAATAATAAGTAAAACCCTTTCGTAGTTTTTAGGTATCATATGGTCCACATCACATCTTCTTATTTATATTTATTCGGATTATAAATATAATGACTAATAATACCCACTAAACATGAAATGTCATGGATTGTTCAAACCATATAATAACTAAAAATTCTCACCTATACATGTATTTCACCTCATATTAGATATGTGGTGATTACCGTTTATAAAATTTAATGTTCCCAACCATATGTTTTAAACCTGATTTGTATCCTATCATGTCAATCCACTCGATAAACTTCTGAATGTACTCCCTTTATGACAATACTAAAAAACCCATTCTGTATATTTATTTTAATAATTATACCAAGAATATACATTTCAACATTTATATTATTCAATTAAATTTTTTTGATTAAACACTTTAAATCATGGATTCATTGAATATTTTGACCCACCATAAGCATGTCATCAATATATAAAAGTTTGGATGATAAATCAATAATCTAAAAAACCTTATGAATGAAATAGTGATTATAGATGTATCTAAGAATGCCTATTTCAACAATGAATGAATCTTATTTTTGTTTGACTAACATGGTTCTTGTTTTAAGCCATATATAAATCATTACATCTTTAAAACCAAATACTAATCCAAATTAACATTAAAAACTATTGTTCTCTTCATGTAAATCACATATTTCATTTCACCTTCAACGAACACAGTCTTTAAATCCATTCATTCAAAACACAAATCATAATTTGTAACAGAACACAATTCCCCCTATATTTTAGAATGCCTTACAACTAATGAAAAACATTAGAGAAATAAACTCCCTCTTTCTATTGAAATCAATTCACCACAAGCCTATCCCTATACCTATCGCTTCTGTCAACTTCTTTGTCAACCAAAAAACATATTTATTCTTAGGATATTTATTTCCTTGTGTTACAACTTTTATCTCTCATATCTCATTAGAATAAATCGAATCCATTTCCTCTTCCATTTCTAACTTCTAGTTACTTGAATAAATAAGTGATTCTGCTACTCTTGGGATCTTAGAATCTCCACCATATATTAGAAGTAAATGATACAGGTGATGACCCATTAATTGAATAGAACATCTTACTATATAATACCGTATAAATGTTATATGTGATTCGACTCCTGAAATTATTTCATCTTCAGGTCCTCATATCCATATCAACTTGATCTCAACCTATTTATTACATGAACTAATATTAAGATATTACCATGTTTATGTATTTATATAAAACCCTCTCATTAAAGAGAAATTTTTTAGATATAAAAATATTTTGATTAAATTAATCCCAGAATTTACAACCAATGTTCTCCCCAATATAGCCCATAAAGAAATAAATTTCAGATTAGGCATCAAACTTATCTTATCATTAGCATAAATTTAAACATAGTCTAGACGTCAAAAAATTTACAGATAATCTATTTTCATTATCTATTTGGATTAAAAATATTGAATAATTTTCTACAATACTTCTGTAAATGGACATAGGTTAAATAGATACAATGTTAATTTTGGTTTTTTTCTCTTAATCATATAAACTTGTGCTAGTAAAAACTCATTTGATGTGCCATATTAGTCAATGTTATGTTTATCCTTTCAACTGCACCATTTTTTTTATTTTTGCATATATATTTTTATAATTCTTTATTCCTATATTTTGATATATTTTTTTCATGTCCCTTGTATTTTATTTATAACCATTATCTTATTTGATGATGTTAAGCATTATTTTCCTCTCCCTTTCAACCATGTATTTCCCTTATTTGAAAATTCTCAACCCTTCTAAATTGTGATTCAAAAATATAACAACTCATTTTTTCATCATAAATAAATTTGACACTATATAAATAAACTCCATGAGAGTTAACTAGATCTTCCCCCATATATCAGTAAGAATGGTTTCAAGATTCTGGATACAAGTATTCATTCTATTAATATTAAAAGAACATTCATCTTTATCCTGCGTATACAACTCTCATGTGTTCAATAATAGATTTGTTCAAGATTTATAATAGATTTAGTAACTTGAAACCTTATTTTTTTCACAAAGATATAATATGGGGTTAACTCCATATCTCTCGAAATTTATAAATTATAGATCCAAAAATCAATATTGCATCTAGTATTATGATCAGATACATGGTCCCATCCACGAATCCTATCTACAAAACCACAGAATCTCAAGTAATTTTACAAAAAAACATTAGTTATTATTATTCTATATCCTTATTCATCAAACCATCCAATTTAAATTTGATTTTTTCCTATAATAATGGACTTCAACTCACTCCCTTAATCATAAAAAAGTTTTCATTCAACATCTGAATATTCACATTACACCTTATGACAACATCAAGAGCCATGTCATTCATAAAGTGTAGCATATCAAATCTTCCAGATCCATAATTCTCAAATCAGCCTTTCCCTTCAGTGGAATGAAATTATTCTTCATAATATACAACCCATGATTACATAAGAATATTAACACTTTATAGAAAATTAGTAAAGTCTTTCAATAAATTTAATGAAATATATGCTCTAGAAATTTTTCTTTTGGAAATCAATCTAAAAACATTAAAATCATTATTAATATTCCCCAACATGAAATAGTTCATTCAAGAAGTTATATTTTTAGTATATTTACCTCTACTATCATACTAATATTTCTTTTCTTTCTTCAGACTCAACTTATTATTTGGTGACCATCTTATATATTCCATTCACAAGTCATTTTCAAAAGTGGAATGTACTTTAATTATCCTGAGATAATAATTTTGGATTATTTCTTTGACATAATAAAAAATTAACTCACATTATCTTGTTTAATTACTCACTATATTGTTCATTTCCTCCCAATTATATGGCTGCGATGATGGTAACATTAATGCATAACTATCTTTCTTAACGTGACGTTATCTAACTCAACCGAAATCCTGATCCTGTCAAAATTATTAACAAGGTCAAAATATTTTCCTATATTTAATAAAATCACACCGAACAACCTATGTGTAGAGACCCAATGCTTGATGTACATGGAAAATACATTATTGTTTCGGAATACTTAATACATAACAAAAAAAAAACTCAAGGATCGTAATGGTTTAGTGCCTTTGGAAACTCGGGATATAATATTCTATTCTTGGTGAACGATCTTCAACAACTCCCATAATGATCTTCCCGTTTTGTTTTCATACTTAAAACCTTTCTTTAAATCCTAGGGAAAAGAAAACATATAAAGGGTGAGAATAAATTATTAGTAAGGGTAAGCATGGAAAAAATAAAACAAACCATATACCATTGAACTTTAAAACATGAACATAATGTTTAATCATCAAAATCTTGAGCAAAGACATAAATCATGGAAGTCTGTAAGGCATGTATCATAATGGAACATCAGTCCTGATAAAATAGCATGGGAATAAAACATGTAATTGTGGAATCCCTTAAGAACATGTTATGATTTCTATAGTAGCCAAGCCATTGCTACTGAGACCATCTTAGTGGACAAATTCCCTTTCTTAATTGAGTTCACTCCTCGTTCTAGTCCTGTAACACTGAACCAGATTAACTTACTTTTCTAGCCAGTTCTATCTCATGAGATATAAATCTTTATCCAATGCATTGGAGGGAGATATAGGTCCAACCCATCTAATAATTAAATCATTCTTACTTGTGCCACAAAATAAACATAAATCATTTATCATAACCCAAAGAATAAAATGGGTTTCATAAACATCATCCCATCATCACATAATCTATATAAAACAAATGGATATCATTTCATAATAAGAAAAGTGAAACCATTTAAATCATAGAGACATTATACTTGAAACATACACATATGAAATAATTTCATCTTAGATGGAAATTAGTTTTGATAAAACAATTGAAAAGAATTATTGAGGAGAATATCCATTCTTCTTCAAAATCATTTTTTTTCAAAAAAATGACACAAAATTTTAAATGAAAAGGATTTTATTGAAAATAACAAAAACATGTTGAAGAGGAATATTCATTGAAATATGTCGTCATGAAACTGCAAAAATCCATTCACACTGTATAAGTTAAAAAAACATTCTACTCGTACTTTTTTCGGAAAAGTCAAAAAGTTACTCATATGGTAAACCAAAGAATGATTCCTTCCATAACAAAAAGTAATAGTAAAAGTGGGGTAAACATGACATTAACCATACATGGAAGAATTTTAAACACGTTATGAAAAACATTATTTGGGAATGGATGAAAAATATAACTCCAGTAAATACTTACGTATAAGCAATCAAGGATAAAAATGAGATTTGAAAAATTATCCCTTAACTTATGTATGATATGCCTCATATGTTTCCGAACCTCCTTTATAATGATTTAAATAATTTCATTGACTTATTACAGAATAATATTCATTGTTATGATATCATATATGGTTCACTTATGACTTTATATTACCCGTTCTTTTGTAAATTCCACGTTAAAGCACCGTTTTGGGTAAAATCGTTTCATTTATCGTATGAGTTTTGACTTTTTGTTCTTGATATTATTAGTTTTATCCTGATTTACATAATTCCAAGAATGTAAAACATGATTTATATATAATATATATTTAGCATATAAATATATATGATAGATCGATAAATGGAATGAAACACACCGTTCATGGAGACGGTAGGCCGTACGTACGCATGAATGTTGTTTTCGTTTCCTTATTTAATTGAATGGAATTAATTATATGACATAAATATATATATATACATAAATACAGTATCATTATTATGTCATATATTTCATGATTACTTATTATATATACTCTATAATCATTCATGAATGGTTAATCATTGAGAATTAATCTCATCGTGTCGTGGAGAAGGTACTCCATACATACGCACGAGTGATGATATCATTCCCATGATCGTGGAATTGTATTGAAAAGTATGTGTGATATTTTAAAATCAATATCACTTTACAATAATAATATATAGTTATTTATTTACATCATTATACCCATCCTAATAAGGTGGTGGACAAAAACAGATTACACCACGGCGTGGAGACGGTATTCCGAACGTACGCATGTGTGGTGATTTCGTTTTCCGTAGGATGGATAGAAGGTGAAATAGGGTTGTTTAATATTTATAATAACATACCAGTATATTATTGATGCTGATGTTGGTACTTAATAATGAAACATCTAAATAAGAGGAAGTAGAAGAAGAGATAAATTTGAAAGAATCGGTAATGGATATTACCTCTTCTTCAACATGCCTCTTTGAAACCTCCTCATAGGGCACTAAATATGGTCTTTTAAGAATACCAGGACCTCTATGATGTTTCTAGGGAAGTGGAGAAAAGAAATTGGCAGGGTTTGGCCGAGCTTGAAGGCACAAAGTGGTGTGAGGAAGAGAGGGAGGAGGTTCTATTTTATAAGGGAGGAGAGGGGAACCTTAGGAAAAACATAAAGTATTATTTTATTATAAAGTCATATTCGGTTTTTAATAGTTCCAAATTGATTTATTTAGAATCTAAGGTGGGTATGGTTCGAAATAATTTCATCCAATAGATTTTAGACATGTTTATGATACTATTTTTTCCTTATCATTTAGATTTAACTCTAAGTTAAATAATTTAACTTTTACTATGTCTTTTTGTTTTCTTACACTATATGGTTAATAAATTTACTATAACTATCCAAACGAACCCCAAGTTGTTTATAATTAACATATATAACCTTATCTAAGTCATTTGGCGAAACACTATATTTTTAGGAATAAAATAACAATTAATAATATAATATTTGTTTTAAAATCAATTTTATGTCAATTTTGACACTATTTGGTAATTTATTTTTTTGAAAATCATAATAGAATGATTATTTCAACAAAATTTAATTAAATCAATATTAACATGTCATGTTAACCTCTAAAATTATTTTAATTCATAAAAAGTTTCAAATTACATTTATTTCGATATTTATAACACCAGTTGTGTTAATATTTCATTAATAAGATAATTGTTGCATCATCATTGTGTCATAAATAAATTAACAAATTTAAAGTCTAAAAATTATAAATAAAACCCCATTATGTAGGAAATATTTTTATATTTCTAATTAATATTTATAGTCGAATTTATCTTATGTATAACCCTATATTAAAAATTATTTATTCATTAAACATTGATTTTAACTATTTTTACCCTTCTTTAAATAAATTAATAATAAATGTCCTAATTTAATCCATGTGGACCTAAATGGTCATATTTTATTACTAAGGTTGTTTTTGGTGGAATTACACTTATCCAATAGAATTAATACATGTGTTAGGGTAATAATAATATCATTTTGACACTTAATTACCCTATTTACTTTTAACAGTGGTAAATAAAAGTAAAATGTTACTATTCAACAAAAAATGTTTTCATCTCATTGAACCACATTTTAGTCCTTGATATTGACCGTTTCTCTCAGATTTTAGAATTTCGACTCACAAAAGCGGTAAAATTAAGTTTTATGTAAGTTTGCAAATAGCTCCTAGGAGGTAGGTAACAGACGGTGAATTGTTCAATAAAATTTTTATATATCGAAAATTATTATAAAATGATTCAAATAAATTAAATTGAACTTATATAGGTATTATGTTTCAATTTTTACATAATATAAATTTAAATAAAATAAATAATTATTTAAATAAAACGTCGGTTTTTAAATAGTAACCTAGTGTTTTCAGTATTCATCAAAAAATTAAAGTTTTCAGAAAAATACAAAAAACTAACACTAGGCTAAATTCGATATTACAAATCCAAAAATGAAGCCCATTTTGAAAAATATAATTTATAAAATTTCAAAAATTGGGGATTACTATTCATAACGGCTAGTTCATAAGAATATTATAATAGAATATCTTTGTTTAGTGAAACATGGTATTGCGTACAACACATGCTATCATAGAAGGTCGCGATTGCGTGTAAAGAAATCCAAGTAAGGGATTCATGTAGTGCAACCTCCCATTTGGTGTAGCATACAACAGATGACATCAATGAAATTAAAAAAAATATTTTTCATAAAATCTCAGGGTGTTACATTATACCCCCCTTAAAATGAAATTTGCCCTTGAAATTCGACGGGGTTATAAATGGTTTACTACATGATAGTTACTTTAATAAAAAACCACATCGTTAAAAGTAATACCAAAACTTGACATTAAAAACTAAATTATGAAACGTAACGGTTTCCCAAATTAACTGATAACTGGGTTTCTACATAGAAGAACATAGGTGAAAATATGGATATGGAAGAGAAATATAACCATCAACTTTTGATGAATAGTGGTAGAGGACATGGCTATGAAAAATACAGTAATCACAAAGCAATTAATTTTTGATGATCTATGGTTCCATCCAATTAATCAGATATGAGAGCACTAGGACAACATTTTTTGTTTTCAAGATCATTTCCCTAAAGTTTAAGAATTTTTGAATTAAAAGAAATTCTTATTTTATTTTGGTTAAAATCTCACTGTTTCTCGTGCCTCGAAAAATTTATAGTTCATTTATTAAAGAAACGATGTTGAATTAGTCTTCTGTGAAGTGTTAGTAGATTATACAATAGAATGATAGGTCATTCCATCTATTTCTATCTCAAAAAGTTTAGCACAATTTATTAAATATACAGAAGTCCATCTATGATGAGAATAATCTTATATAGTTTCTAAAATAAAATAAAACTAGTTTCTACTAACCAGGGAATTCTTATAGGCCAGTGGTAGGCAATAAAGGCATGTCGCACTTTGGTTGTGGGTTCGATTCCCGCATCCTTGTCCGACGTGACGGGTTTTCATCTGTCCTACAGGAAGTCCTTTTTTATAAAACAATACTATCATTATATCAAAAATCTCTATCCTTAAAAAATACTATCTAATGTCCAACTTAATCCATTCCATCCTTTTGGATTTTCAAAAATACATCTATCTAATCTTATAGTATAAAGAGAATGATTACTAAAAAGTTCATATAACAAGAACGTGAATACCCTCATTTATCCCTCATATATCACAACATATATCTTTTTTATCACATTCCAAACATGTGAATACCATAATCCTGTATTCTATGAAAAAATTAATACCCATTGAACCTTACTGAAAACATGAATGCTGTCAAAAGATAAATCTTTCCACTTACCAAAATCCTAAAATTTAGATATACTCAAACCATGGTATTAGTTTGTCCTTATATCAGTCATGAGCTCATTAATACTATCAAACATATTATTTTCACCTTATCCATTCATTATGCGTATATCATCTGCTTTCCAAAAATATTTCATTCACTTTTCATGGTCACCAGTACCATATTATTATTGAAAACCACAATTTACCAATACATTGATATTCAAATATGCCATAAAAGTACCTCAACAACATTATTCTTTAATACAAATACAAAATCATTTCAATCCATCCTTTTAAATGATTTTCATTGAATATGTCTATCCTTGATTTAGAAGTAACCTTTAGGATAAGGAATTGAGTTGGGTGATGCACATGTTCTCTACAGTTAATACATTGAACTCCATAACAATCGGTCACTCTATGACCCTTCTCTCCAAATAGATAACATCTTCCCCTCGGTTTGATGTATTTATCAAGGATCTTCTTCCCTTATTTAGAAATCTCGATCTTCCTTTCTTTATGCTCCTCAACATATGAACATGCATAAAATTCTATCTTCCTCTAATTTGATAAATTAATAATACCACTAAATTTCACCTTTTTAATCATATATCGCGATAACTGATTCGGCATAATCACAATATCTTTCTCTCTAGGAATTACGCAATTTTGTTCTCCATAGTCACCAATTTTTCCATTGGATTCAATGTCAACCGAATACCTTCTGGTTCCCTCCATTGACTAAAACACAGAAATAATTTTTTGAGAGGCAAAAATCATACAAGGAAAATAACATAATACAGGGGGAGTACCTACGACATCTAACATCTTAGGTTTAATTCTAATATTGTTACTGTAATTCTAGGACTATAACCTAAACTTATACTTAACCATAGGGACATACCTTAGAGATATCTCTAGGGATCTCACTAATATTTTCGCATCCTAGTTTTAAAAAGATGACGAAACCTTTCCTCTGATACCAATTGTAGAGACCCAAATCATGACGTACATGGACAATACATTACTATTTCGGAATACTTAATACATAACAAAAACCAAAACTCATGGATCGTAATAGTTTAGGGTCTTTGGAAACTCAGAATATAATATTCTAATCTTGGTGAAAGATCTTCAAGAACTCCCATAAAGATATTCCCATTTTTTTCTTACCTAAAACCGTTCTTGAAATCCTGGGAAACGGAAACATATAAAGGGTGAGCTCAAATGCTCAGTAAGGGTAATCATATATAAAATAAAACAAACCACATACCATTGAACATAATAACATGAACATAATGTTTAAACATCAAAATCTTGAGCAAAGACATAAATCTTGGAAGTCCGTAAGGCATGTATCATAATGGATCATCAATCTTGATAAAATAGCATGGGAATAAAAAATGTAACTGTGGAATCCATCAATCACATGATATGATTTTTATAGTAGCCAAGGCATTGATGCCGAGACCATCTTAGTGGAAAAAGTCCCTTTCTGAATCGATTTCACTCCTCGTTCTAGTCCTGTAACACTGAACCGGATTAACATACCATTCCATCAATGTCTATCTGATGAGATATAAATCTTTACCCAATTAATTGGAGGGAGATATAGGTCCCACCCATCTCATAATTAAATCACTCTTACTTGTGCCACAAAATAAACATAAATCATTTATCATAACCCAAAGAATAAAATGGGTTTCATAAACATCATCCCATCATCACATAATCTATATAAAACAAATGGATATCATTTCATCATAATAAAAGTGAAACCATGTAAATCATAGATACATTTTAAATGAAACTTACACATATGAAATAATTTCATCTTAGATGGAAAATAGTTTTGATAAAACAATTTAAATGAATTCTTGTGGAAAATATCCTTTCTTCTTCAAAATCATTTTATTTTCAAAAAAATGCCACCCAATTTTAAAATAAAAGGATTTTATTGAAAATAACCATGAAATTTTTTATAGGAATATTTATTTAAATAATTCTTTATGAAACCTCAAAAATCTATTCACACCGTTAAGTTAAAAAACATTATCCTCATACTTTTGTCAGAAAAGTCAAAAAGTTACTCGTATGGTAAAAAAATGAAAGATTCCTTCTATAACACAAATTAAAATTTAAAGCAGGGTAAACATGACATTAAACATACATCTAATAATATAAAACACTTTATGAAAAACAAATTGGGCGATGATGAAAAATACAACCCCAGTAAAAACTTACGTATAAGCAATCTTGGAAAAAAATGAGATTTGAAAAATTATCCCTTACCTTATGTCCGATATGCTTTGTATATTTCCGAACCTCATGTATAATGTTTTAAATAATGTCATTGACATATTACAGAATCATATTCATTTTTATGATTTCATATATGGTTCACTTATGACTTTATATTACCCGTTCTTTTGTAAATTCCATGTTAAAGCACCGTTTTGGGTAAAATCATTTCATTTATCTTATGAGTTTCGACTTGTTGTTCTTGATATTATTACTTATATCCTGATTTACATAATTCCAGAATGTAAAACAATATTTATTTATAATATATATTCAGCATATAAATATATATGATAGATCGATAAATGGAATGAAATACACCGTTCATGGAGACGGTAGGCTGTACGAACGCATGAACACTGTTTTCGTTTCCTTATTGAATTGAATGGAATTACGTAGATGAAATACATATATATATAAATAAATGAAGTATCATTATTATGTCATATATTTAATTATTACTTATTATATATACTCGGTAATCATTCATTAGTGGTTAATCATTGAGAATGAATCTCATCGCGTCGTGGAGACGGTAGTCCGTACGTACGCACGAGCGATGATATTATTCCTATGATCATGGAATTGTATTGAAGCGTATGTATAATATTTCAAAATCAATATCAGTTTACAATAATAAAATATTGTTATTTATTTACACCATTATACCCATCCACGTAAGGTGGTGGTTGAAAAAAGATTACACCACGGCGTGGAGATGGTATTCCGTACGTACGCATGCGCGGTGATTTCATTTTCCATAGGATGGATAGAAGGTGAAATAGGGTTGTTTCATATTTATAATAACATAATAGTATATGAGTGATACTGATGTTATAACTTCATAATGAAACAACTAAATAAGAGGAACTAGAGGAAGAAATAAATTTGAATGAATCTGTAACAGATATTACCTCTTCTTCGACGCGCCTCATTGAAACCTCCACTTAGGGCACTAAAGACAGTCTTTGATGAATACCAGGACCTCTAGGATGTTTCTAGGGAAGTGGAGAAGATAAGTTGTCAGGGGTTGGCCGAGCTTGAAGGCTCAACTTTGTGTTAGTAAGAGAGGGAGGAGGTGCCCTTTTATAAAGGAGGAGAGGGGAACCTTAGGAAAAACTTAAAGTATTATTTTATTATAAAGTCATATTCTGTTTTTAATAGCTCCAAATTGATTTATTTCTAAGCTAAGGAGGGTATGGGTCTAAATACTCTCATCCAATATATTTTAGAAAAGTTTAGGTTAATATTTTATCCTTATCATTTAGATTTAACTCTACGTTTAATAATTTAACTTTTACCGTGTCTTTTGGTTTTCTTACACTATATGGTTATTATACATACTATAACAATCAAACTGAACCTGAAGATGTTTATTATTAATATATATAACCGTATCTAAGCCATTTGGCCGAAACATAGATTTTTATTAATAAAATAAAAATTAATAATATAATATTTGTTTTAAAAAATATTGTATATCAATTATGACACTATTTGGAAATTGATTTTTGTGAAAATAATAACAACATTACTAGTTCAAAAAAAGTTAATTAAATCACTTCTACCATTTCATATTAACCTTTAAAATTATTAGAAGTCATCAAAAGTCTCAAATTACATTTATTTGGAATATTTATATCACCAATTATGTTAATATTTCATTAATAAGATAATTACTGCATCATCATTGTGTCATAAATAAATTAAATTATGTAAAGTATAAAAATTATAAATAAAATACCATTATGTAGGAAATATTTTTATCTTTCTAATGAATATTTATATTCGAATTTATATTATGTATAACCCTATATTAAAAATGATTTAGTCATTAATCCTTGATTTTATCTATTTTAACCCTTCATTAAATAAATTAATAATAAATGTCCTAATCTAATCCATGTAGACCTAAATGGTCATATTTTATTTCTAAGGTTGTTTTTGGTCGAATTACACTTATATAATAGAATTAGGACATGTGTTAGGGTAATAATAATATCATTTTTACCCTTATTTACCCTATTTACTTTTAACCGTGGTAAATAAAAGTAAAGAGTTACTATTCACCATAAATTATTTTCATTTCATTAAACCACATTTTTGTACTTGATATTAACCATTCCTCCCAGATTTTTGAAATCCCATTCACAGATGTGGTAAAATTATGTTTTATGTATGTTTTCAAAATGCTCCTAGGAGGTAGATAAAAGACGGTGAAAAGTTCAATAAAATTTTAATATATCGAAAATTATTATAAAATGACTTCAATGAATTACATTGAACTTATATAGGTATTATGTTTTAATTTTGGCCAAAAATAACTTTAAATAAAATAAATAATTATTTAAATAAAAAGTTGGTTTTTAAATACTAATATAGTGTTTTCACTATTCATCAAAAATTTAATGTTTTCTAAAAAATACCAAAAATTTACCCTAGGATAATTTCGATATTATGAATCCAAAAACGAAATCGATTTTGAAAAATAAAATTTCAAAAAATTCAAAAATTTGGTATTACTATTCATAAAGTCTAGTTCATAAAAAATATTATAATAGCATATATTTGTTTAGCGAAACTCGGTATTTCATACAACACACGCTATCGTGGAAAGTTGTGATTGCGTGTAAAGAAAGAAAAGTAAGGTATGCATGTAGTGAAAGCTCCCTTTTGGTGTAGGGTACAACACAAGACATCAATGAAATTAAAAAGAATATTTTTCACAGAATCTCGTGGTGTTACACTATGCATCATGAAAATTTATTTTAAAATATTATTCCCTTTATATATTATTGTCAGACCTATCATCATTTATCGAATTGTTTTCTTCTCTCAGATATTGAGATAAATATAACATTCCATTGAAATATTAGTAAAATTAAGTGAATAGTAATTTATCCAATCCAATTTATATTTATTCATCTTCTCCAGTTTCATTCTAGTTAATAGAATATACATTTCTTTTTTGATTAGATGTTATTCATAAATATCTTTTTGAATCCATATTCTATTCTGTCAAGTTATCAATCCAAATATTAACATAGTAGGATTACAATTCTATGATGAAATAAATCACACTAAATCTAATATCACTAAAGAAGAAATGATATAAAGATAATTGGGTATGATATGTATATCTTAAATCAAGGTCTAATACACCTTTTTAGGTAGGATCGGAACGACTCATCATGAAGAAATAATGATTTCAAGGAATGTAAAACAACTAGAACATGGATCATTCATCCACAAAAAGATCTACCTCGATACGTCATATTTATTAGATGCAGAAAACCTCCCAAACTAATAGATTTGGTACCTATGAATCATTAATGGACCCTAAATCACCATGACCAAAGTTATATTGACAAACATTAACAATAATGAAAATAAAAAAATAAAATGTATAAATGTAAAGAACACATGGATTTATGTGGTCCAAATTATCGTCATATGAGCCTTTATAAACACTACAAAATATTATTTCACCATATGTACAATGATTTAAAATTTTACACATTTTAGACATTTTTTTCAATATTAACAAGTAATAAAGTTTCATATTGATAGGTTGTACCACACCAAATATATAGTGAGGTCCATTCAGTCTCCTAGTTTCACTAACCTCAAAATTTAATTATCCTCCATCTATTTTTAATTGTAATCCTTTATCTTATATAGAATGTATCATCACGACTAATGAAAATTAGTAGAATGAGCACAACACAATTTTCTATACAATCCACATTATTGTGTATTCTATTTTACATTGAACAAATAATTCCATACAAAATATTTTATCAATCAATCTACTAGTGGATGAATTTTTACTCCTACATCATCCTTTTAAGAAACTAAATTTAGATCATCTAATATGCTTCAAAATCCAAACAATATAATATCTTTAATAAAATATCAAAATGCATTGTTTTTTAATCCATGCATATGGTTTTCATCCAAAACTCCATGATATGTAATATATTCCTCCCAAATATAACAATTTTTACTATAAGGAAATGAATTATGATTTAGAAAACATTCATCAACACAAAATAAACTTCATTATTTTTTATTAAAATTATTTAAGGCTTTAAAATATAATCATTAATTCCATCCAATATGAAATATGAGAATAATTTAATCGTAATAAAGAAAAATTTAATAAAAAATATATTATAGGGAAATATAATTATAGAAATATAATAAATAATGTGGAAACTATACAGTCAAAATCCTCCGAAATTTTTATAATTATAAAACCAGCTCAAAATTATCAAAATAGAACCATTCTCCCCCTTTTTAAGGAAAAAATGATAAGAAAATGAATAGTATATCCAAATAAAAATAACAATAACCGAAACTGTTAACAATAATCATTTCTCCAGAATAGTTAAAAATTCCAATATTAAATATTTAATTTATGTACTACAATTAATATCAAGACAATATGTCAATAGAAATGTATAATTTTATTAATTTTAATTTATTAAATATCCCCCAAAAATAATAAAAAAACAAGGGCTTGAAACCATGACATTAATCATATCACCCAAATTTTAAAAATTGATAAATAATTTGATAATAAAAATAGGATAATAAATATATGAATTTCTTATTCATCATACTTATGAATATTTAAAATAACAATAGAAAATTAAACACGATTCTATATAAATATATAATAATAACTCCCCCTAGAATCATGAAAATAAATCACCCCAAAATGCTATGAAATTAAAAAGAATAAAATATCCCCATTAATTCAATCCTTCTCTCTTATGAGAAGATTAAAATGTGAATGAATTATGAAATTCATTGAAATTTTCATATACAAAAACATATACTACAAGGACCCAAAAAAACATGTTGATGATATTTATATAATTAAATAATGATATATAATGAATAAAAAATAAAACATAGTCAACGAATTTGAGTAAAGAAAATAAAATAAAAATATATACATACTCCCTGAAAATAATAGAAAATCGAAAGAAATAAAATAAACATTTATGTCGTCATATGAAAATAAATAACTATGAAGTGTATACACATTGTCCATAATAAAAATATTAATATTTTTATTTTCACCACTATAATGATCACTTGAATTTGAATTTTTATAACATCTTCATGCATCCATAATTTTGTCCTATTTATATTTGAATTATCATCTATTCATTTATTTTTAAATCTTAATCAATTTGGTTTGATGTGACCTTTCTTCTAGTATTCACAACATTTAATATTTGAATTTATATTTGATATTTCTGTCCCACTAACCATAATAGACTTCATTATTTCTCTTTTAGACTAATTATTATCTATTTCTTTGTAATATCATTGAACAAATTTAGTTTCTATTTGTTTTCCATCAGTTGAGGAACATGATTCATGATCTGAAAAATTAGAATATGTAATTGCAAATGTAAAATAACTACCTTTTTTCATCTCATTAGCTTAATTTTTAATGCTTTTCAATTCAATATTATATTATTAGAGTGATCCAATGTTATTTTACAAAGTATATTCCTTTAATTTCTTTCGTTCATAAATTGAAACATTCTTATCTTTCTGCTTCATGGGTAGTGATCTATGAACCCTTCCTACCATATTAGAATTGCCAATTGTTTCTCCAAGATCACTCATCACATTCATATTTCTTGTGAACATTATTATAATCCTCATTTTCTCCCATACTATAATATTTTAAATTATCCGATAATATTCTATGTTTTTCATCAACTCATCTGAACATTAATGAGTTACTTAAAAAATTCTCCATATATCATTAACAGGCGTACATGATTATATATGAGGAAAAAAATTTTGTCTAATAAAAAAATAAATAATATCAATGATCTTATTATTATTAAATCACATTATTGCATTAATACTGGTAAGATATTATAGAAAATTCTTAATCAATTAATAAATTTTTACCATCATTTTCCAAAAAAAACTCCATAACTGGTTAAGGAAGTTTTCTATCCTAGATTACTAGTAACCAATGTGATTTCCATTGAAAATAGGTGACCACTATGGAATCCATCCTTCATTAGAACCTTGAATTTCAATATAAAATGTATTACCCTTAGATCATTCATTATAAGGTAAAAAATAAATTATTTCTAAAATATATACATCCCTAGTACTAATTGTGGAGGAATTAGCTAAAATATCAATAATGTATATCTAAAAAAGGGTTAGTCTTGGATACCAATTATAAATACTAGATATTGATAGATGAACATTCCATTTCAGGGGGTGAATTTTCAATCATAATACATTCTAATTTTATTAATAAAGAAATGATAAATTTAGTAGATAAGGAAAAAATTCAACACAACCAAGGTAAATGTATCTCCAAAGTTGGTTCATTCACTTCTAAGTCATATTTTGAACATTGTATGCTACCTAGGACAAAGATGGTTGGGGTGGCCTCCTTTGGTGTAATGAGATTCTAGCAATGTAAAAAAATCTTGGTTTTCTGTACAATGAACCATGAAAACTCTAATGATGTTATGGTTAAACAGTAGGGGATATGGTAATCTTTAAGAACCTTTTTTATGGAACCTAAATGAAGAATCCACTACCCATATGTTTTTCTATAGAGAGCGGGTTATCACAGTTGGGAGTATGTTTGGAGAATTCACTATGTTTTTCATCCTTCGTCCTATCACTGCAGACTTCCTCTAGATTTATTATAGTTATGTGGATAACAAAACCCTCAAGAAGAAAGCATAGAACTTTCTTATAAATATTTTATACTTCTATATTTGGGAGGCATGATGTATTCCCTATTATGATGGATCCCACACACCATGGTGAACATTGGTTGCGATGCCCGAATGTATTATTGCAGTCCTTACCTCACTTTTTATTTACTGGGACGATGCACTCTCCCGTAGAAATTTAATGTTTGGAAGGAACACTTCCCCATATTCCCACATTTTATTCCTTCAGATCTACTACATCTGAGGCCTCCTTCAACCAAATTCGTAAACATTACTTTCAAATCCACATATAGTTTCTATATCATGTGGGTGGAGGTGTTGTTCATGATCCCAATGGATTCATGATATTATTCATTTACAATGTTCTATGGGAAAGTGGACTCTCAAGGTATGTAGGCCAACTCCATCCTCAACGTTAATGAATTATTCCACTCAATCAATAATGTTATAGATGAGTTGGAGACTAATTCTACTATAATATTTAACTCTGTTAATGTACTGATCTCCACTCCATGGTACATATCTGACATGATTCTCAGAATCAATACCTCATCAATCATGAGATAGATCTTCTCCACATGTGGTTTAAAGATAATATGGTTTCTCACTTATTTCATCAAGGTCCACCCAAGAGATTCCCCATATCACTTATTCTGTCATTGGATACCTCCCCATGGTTTCTTGAAATCATTATAGGGGATTATCTTGGGATACACTACTATAGGATTCCATGAACACTCAGGTTCCCCCAAAATATGTCGCATAAAATTTTAATAAAATAATTATATTTTCAATGAGGGTATGTCACCCACTAGAAAATACCATTTTAAGGTGTGTGAAAACTCTTTGTAGCATGAAATTTTAAGATGTTGGGAACAACAAATATATCTCACCTTTTGACTATTGGGGGAAAAACCTAGAAACCTCAATTGGAAGTAGATGAACAACAACCCTTGCATTTATCCATATCAAATGCACAACTAAAACACCTACCTTTTACTGTACCCAATACCCATTTAGCATGTGTGACAGTTTAGGGTATGCAAAACAAACGTGTACCCTTTAATGGATGGTATACTCCATGATGAATGATAGAAAAATCATTACATTGAAAAAACAAATCCCAATGAAGGATAAAATAATAACATGAAATAAAGTTGTCGATGGTGTAATGTTTTGTATGGATAATATAGCTTCATCCCTTCTCAATAGAAGGTGAAAAATGATCCTCGGGTAAACTAGAAAAGTAACTGTGTCATAGATCAATATCCAAAGATTATAGAATGTCAATATTAATAAATGATTTTCATTCAATTCCAAGTTTCATCCTTTTAAAATCGAGTAAAATATAGTGATTATAATCTATAGGATAATCCTACTCATAAATAATCAAAGATAAAATCATGTCTTCATTTCCTATAATGAAAATAAACCTATATAAATAAAATCCCTAGAATGTTAAATAAATAAACATTGGAAAAATCACTGAATACTCCCTTATTAAAAAAATGAACACTTAGAATAATCCATGTAATCATGGAATAATAATTAGCATTGATATTCCACTAAATTTAATTTCAATGATGATATAACATTATATTAGTTGATGTATATTTAACTATAGTGTGATAATTTTCATTCCACTTCATAATAGTTATGATAAATATAAGTTCATGATGTTATAGACAACAAAAGTCCTAATAAAATTTGAAACTCATAAAAGATAATACTGCAATTCCATGGTTCTAGGCCTCTCATCAATTCTTGTATCGGAGCGCAAATTGACCTCATGTGTGCCTCCCAATATTCTAGATGTTTTTGACTATATTAGAGGGCCTAATATGTATATTGGGAAGACAATACAATTGAATTAATTCTATAAAACAATGGAAAAAACAAAAATATACACCACCTAATTAGAGTTCACATTATCAAAATAAACACATTGTTATTTCAAAATACCCATACATAATTCATACAATCATAGAATCATTGATCAACCAAAAGATACTCCCCAATGAAAAATAAAACAAAAATCCAAATCACTCACATTCTCCTAACATTCATCATCGATCCTTGTACATCCCATCTCCAAATACACGGGAGTTTCTCTAGACAAATCTAATGCATGACATGTTTTCAACATAAAAGTTGGAAAATGGTCTACAGACACACCACAATTATTGTACTGGGTGTGATAAATTAATCGCAATATGGTATCATGATTTTCTCATATTATAATTCATTTTATATGTGCATTCATGATTAAATAAATAAACATGTCACACAAGTCACATGGACATCATGTGTTAACAAGACCACCCTGAAACCCTATGTTTCAGGTCACAGTTTTCTATCCATGAAACCAAAACACGTGATCATACCTATATTGGGACACCATTGTGTATATGATTTATTTTTTTTCAATATGTGTCCATAATGGTAAAAAAAATAAGGAACTCCAATGTGAATAGAGATTGGTTGAAGTGGAGATTCATGAATAATTGATATAGATTCATATAAATGGATATCATGATTAGGAAATTGTCCATATTTTTACAAATCATACGATTGATACATAGATCTTAAATGTCCAAAGAACTAGTATCATGTTTGATAAAACATTTACAACATTGAAGTATAATCCTTTTAAGGATTATTGATAGACATTGGATAAGATAATCCAAAAATGGCAGGAGGTGGAAGATGGTTGAAGAAGGGTTTTTTGTCTTTGAGGATGTCTTGAACATATCATAATATGTCCTTGAATTTCATTTAGAAGGTTTATTTTTTTTCTTACAAAAATATGGGCCAACGTACAAGTCCAGCAGAAGACCTAATACCTCAAGCATATGTGGGACTCGAGGGTCAACCACACCCAAAGGGAATCCCTAAATGCCATCCCGCAAGAGGTGCATAGGGGACATGAATAATCCCTTAGGTTATGCATAGTGTGTGCTAGGTGTGCACTCTAGTAGGAATGTTGGGTGCTAAGAGCACGCCCACAATGAACCGGTGCAAGGCAGAACTGGAGGGGGCAAAAGAGTAATCTGTCGATGGAGTAGATTGGCTTGATATTTTATCTGCAAATCTCTGAATTACTGATTAAATGTGGGACATGTTTTAAAAACCTCAGGCTTAATCTCGGCTCTATATATCATCTGGAACCATGGTCTACCATCGGATCAGCCATGACATTTGATCTTCCAAATCTCCACCACTCATCTGATCACGTTCCTTGTGTGATTGAATCATAGATGTTGATCCTCCCACAACTGTGGTCTTAAACCTTCAAACCACCAAATGAATTATAGTTTCATGGATAACTTCCACACCCCTTGATTGTTCTTTGGGAACAACTGAAAATCATCTCGAAATGAGGAGTTCCATTGGAACAAGACAATACTAAGCATGAATTATATATCTTTATTGCATACAATATCTCAAAGAAGAATCTTCTATTGAGGAACACACCGATTCCACGACCATGAGGACCCATGATAAATTTACACATGAAAATCATGCATGTGATCATGACATCATCTACAATGACTAGATCTTTTATTGAAGATAAAAAACAAGGGTATTATGGAATATCTTCAGGCGGAATTTATTATTATCAAAATTCTAGAAATATTGAGAATTTAAAACATGATACCCATAGATTCTCACATGGATTGTGGACACAGAAGAGTAGATAACCTCACCTATAAAAGTATGATCCCTAAACGATAATATTTTCTTCTCCCACACACCTGAGAGAAAATATTTTTTGAAAAACAAATCATCTCTCTAGGTATCACTTAGTGAAGAGCATCTATGAGTCCCACAATCCTTCTACTATACGAAGAATAGTTCTCGTGATGGGTTGATAAGTTATTTACACTCCCAAACAAGTTTTTGAAGAATTGGTTCCCATGAACACATGATTGGTTATCTAAAAATCCTTATTGTGCTTTGCAATGACTAGGCAACCAAAATCCAGTGGTTGAGTCTTTAGCCTCCCACTATGCTTTGTGAAGTCCAACACACTCTATGCATAGAAGACCCACACATCCTATCCATGAAAGATAAGACCCATGGCCATTCTTATTTCATGAAGAATGGTGAGAACAACCTCATGTGTTCTTTCGTATAATCTACTATTTTTGAAGGGTTTTTTTATTGAAGATAAAACAGATTTAAAGAGAATGTAAGCATAGGTTTACATGCTAATATGTGCGAGATCTAAAAGAATCTTGATGCCTTGTGTGTGTGCTTGTAACGAATCTGTCCAAGGGATATCACCCATTAGGGAGTAGTTGATGTGAATAAGATATTATGAATGAAAAACGTAGTTTGTGTTCCAAATTTAATAGACCTATTAATGCTTCAAAATAATAAATTGAAGGGGAAATTTCATGAATGCATGCACATGAATGTGTAATGACACCATAATAAAAGAATCAAACATGTGTAAAGAAGAATGAAATAATGGATGAAATGTTCAAAATAAAAAGGAATATGCATGATCAAAGGAATTCAAAAACAAGATAGAAGAACTAATTGTGATGATGGAAAGTAACCTAATCTTCATTTCATGAATAATCACATTGGTGTAAGTGATTCTATCTAAATAAATAATAAGAATAGTGTAGATGGTTTTTCACTAGAGAAAAAGATTAGGAAAAAAGGAGAAATTTTTTCTTACTGCTTTGCAAGAAAAGAAGTAAAGATAACTAATGATGAATAAGAGAGGAACATATTATATTAATAAAGAAGAAGACTATCTCCACTTGTATAATGAAGAACCAGAAAATATTATGCAAGTTGAGCTAGGTCATCACTAGTTCATGATGAGAATTTTTTCCCTTTCCACTCAATTTTGTAGCAACTCACACTATCCAGATAGTTGTTTCACTAGTCAACCCACTCTAACAACATATTAAATTATAGTGGAGAATCCATATGCTAGTCATTCCCATGATTGGTAAGGAGGTAACTAATCTTATTGTCTAGTGAACATTGTAAAAATATTAGGTGCATATTTTTACTTCATTATATTATTGCATGAAACTTGGAAAACTGAATAAGAGATTCATTATCCTAAAAGGACAAGAGGTATAGGGATAAAAAGATAGAATGGGTTTAAAAGGTCCCCAACACTAATTCACCCCCACTCAGTGTATGGTATATACCAAGTCGGTCCTCTAAACAGAATTTGGAACTATGATATAGTTCACCTCATCTCTCTCATGTGTATACTCATTGGGTCATCAAGTGATATTAAATTCATTCTAATTCATGAACCTACCTGATTCAGCCAAATCTAGAATAAGGTTTAAATCATGTGTCATTGTACCCGATTCTAGGACAATACCCAAAGACCTAGGGTAGGGAGACATCCAAAACAATGATCCACTACCTATAGACACTATGAACGATCACACATCCATTTCTCAAATTGTTTCCTTAAAAGTCAATGAAGGCTCTATCAATCTTATCTGGTCATCCCACTACCCATATCCTTAGGGTGGTGCTCGATCTGAGCTGCTTTAGAGAGGTCCATCGTCACATATCAACCCATTACCTCTCACTCAAGATGTGATAATTCATGCCTTCACACTCAAAAATAATTCCCCATCCAGAACAACTTCCCTATCACTGAGGGTATGTCCCAGCAACATATATACCAATCCTATCTACAATTGGAAAGTCCATTGACCAAAAACTTGATGTTTCAGGTCATCATTATCACAATATCCATCCCCAACGACTATAGGGTGTTCACATTAATATCTTCGATCCAAGCATCCTTATATCATTGTCTCACAAGAACATGAACACATTCTTACAACCTATCACATAGCTCATCTGCTAATCATTGAGGAAATTCACTCATAACATAGACCCTCATAGTAACATTCCCCACCTTTCTCATCAAGGTTCCTAATGGGACCACCAAACATTTATCTACATGTGTTAATCGATTCTACCTCATGTAGATCACCCATCAGTGACATTACAACCTGAATAGTCATTATTTATGGGACATCAAGGATTGGTCAAACCTCTCCAAAGAATCCATCACTCATGGTCCCACTACCTAGGGACCATTCCAATCCATATATCTGTAAACGGCCTTGGAATCCTCAGGCATGGTCTTTAGGAATTTCCCCCGACCCACACTATGACACATTTTTCATCTCCTATGGGAGATATCTCAACCCATCACTCAAATAAAATACATCCTATCACACCCCATCTAGTACTGAAGGAATATTACTACTCACATCACTTTTTATGTACCCGAACCTCCCTAAAAAATGGTTCTCATGTTACCCTTAAGGAATTTAGTAATCTTCTAAATCCGGTAAAGGACCATGTCCAATCATGTACACTATCTAGATCTAGGTGAGACCACCAGGGAAACATTTGATAAATTTTACATCCCTAGACTACCAAAAGTATTTCAATAGCCTAAATTATACTCCCTCCCATATGGAGACATAGTTTTTGGATGATCTAGAACACCGAAAGTGCATAAAAACACTTTTAACAGGCATAAGATTATAAACAACAACCTATGTAACAACACTCCCAAGTTCGTTATATATTAAATCGATAGACCAGTTCACCACACAACCTCATAAGTCCCTCCCAATAATCAAATGGTCAGTGACAAGTTGCAGGGGTGTAAGATGTTTTTTATAGATATTATACCTAGTATATCATATTTTATATAAAAAAAATAAAAAAATTAATTAACCATGGAAATAAAAAATCCAAGTACATAGAATAAATAAATGAATAGAAATATTATATGAAATGTTGTAATACATGAAAATCGATGTAGACTCAAATAACAAACTACCCATAAGTCTGATAATAGAGACATTATTCAAAAAAATAAAGGACTCAACTGAATTCTCTAGAAGAACCTCATCTAGTCTTATGAAACCATCTGAGCAATCGTAATCGACCATGAAATCCCAAGACATAGCCCAACCTATTACTAAAATTAGTTGATTGTCTACTCAAGTACCCAAGTGTAGTGGTGGCCCGATCTGGGTGCGAGTATAACATAGTTAGCCACATCCAACTGTGTCTAGACAAATCCAAATTGTGTTTACAATGAATGAAATAATGTGATAAAAAATGGTTTAAATTTAATAAAACAGTACATTAAATCAAAAAACCTAACCAAGCCTCATGATTTGGGATGAACCCTTTGGTCAAAAAAACTACATTGGCCCCACGTTGAATTTATATATCTAGTATTGGATCTTCCCACATTAGGATAAATCACCATACTGATACTAGATTTTCCTTCATCGTGTTGAATCTATAGAATCATGACTCAAGTAACCAACTGGGCACAATGTGAATTTCCATGCCTAATTATCTTACAACATCCCATGTGCACATCAAAAGGGGTATATATCATATCATCTAATGACAGGCTCCAAGAGAAATTCTATGTTGTAGACACTTACATCTTACAATGTGCATGTTATAAGGGAAGAATCTCATCTCATAACAACCGGTGGATTCCTCAATGATAGGATGCATTTAAGGTTCCACGTCTCTCATGGTAATAAGAAATTACTCAGGAATTATGTCAGTAGTATCAAATATAACCAACCATGTATACAAGCATAAAACATGCCAAAAATGTTATTATAATCCCAATAGGAAAAATTATCCCATTACTAATTAACTAGACATTCATTCCCAAATGTTTCATTCTCCAAAACCAGGATGAATCACCATCATCAAATTATGTCAGGATATCATTTATCACCAAATGCATATTATGGAATGCTAGTCAATTTTTCTCATTATCAAATGACAAGGAATTCATTATCATTTAGTGGATTATCCAACCTAGGATGAATCACTGGAGGTAAACATCATGTAACTAGACATATATAACCCATCCAGATAAATTCATTTATTTACCAATTTAAAAATCAATCTGTTTTTTTTTCACCTTGTTCTCCATTATCATAAAACACACACATCATAAAAAATCAGATTATTAATATTCCCAATCCATTACATATTCATGGGTTGGCCTAAATCATGGGTGTACACAAGTATAGTCTCTACACCTGTGCTCGATGAGGTCTAAAAAAGACACTACTACAAAAACAGGCAAGGGAAGTTCCCCTTATATCAGCGCTAAGAAAAAACCCCTGATAACGAATCTCTTTATCAGTGCTGAAATTTTAGCCCTGAAAAAGGGATTCTTATCAGCACTAAAATTTTAGCACTGATACATGGATTCTTTATCATCCCTTTTCTAGCACTGATAAAGACTACCTCTATCAGTGCTAGAAAAGCGCTGATAAAGAGTCCCTTAATCAACGCTATAATTTTAGCACTGTTATATAGTAACCTTTATCAGCGCTAAACAAGCGTTGATAAAAAGTCCCTTTATCTGTGCTAAAAAAGCACTGATAAAGAATCCCTTTATCAGCGCTAAGATTTTAGCACTGATACAAGTAGGATTTATCATCGCTTTTGTAGCCTTGATAAAGAGGACCATTATCAGTGCTAAAAAAATTCTGATAAAGGATACCTTTATCAGTGCTAAAATTTTAGCACTGATAAAACCTTTTTCGATTTTTTTATAAAGTTAGTCGCACAATGCCCTCGGTTTATCGCGACCGAAACCTCTCGCAGTACTGGAACCCTGCGACTCCCCTCCACCGCCCACTGAGTTCATGTTTCCGGACCTCCGCCGCTCGTTGAGTTCGTGTTGCTGGACCTTCACCTCCCGCTGTGTTCGCGTTGTCAGACCTCTTCCACCCTCGAGCTTCGGTTTGTTAGACCTCCTCCACCCGCAACACCCTCGAGCTTCGGTTTTCTGGACCTCCCTTTAAGGCATGTTTCCCAAATCATTTTTTAATATTGTCTCCTCTCCCATCACAGACAACCACATGTTGATTTGGCATGATAGATTTAATGGATATTTGAGATTTTGATGGTTGTAGGATTCACGATTCATCCTTTTTTCTTCATGCTGGTCTCTAGGTTAATGCCCCCTATCGAAGCTCGAGTTTGGTCCAAATTCTTCTAATGGTTCTAGAACTATTATTCTATATATCATATGACAATATTAAAACATTTTCAATTGGAGTTTTGTTATGTGAGTCTTTCCCATCAGTGGTGTTCTAGTGGATTTTGTGTTGAATTATTTCATACCTAGGTTTCATTTCCTCTGATGGTGATGATTCTGCTTCACCGTAGATTCATGAGTGTTCTTTCTACATATTGTAATGGGGTTCTTGGGGGTGATCATCCAATATATTTATATTACTTCTAAGGTATCACCTCTTTTCTAATGAATACGGTGGGTTTTTAGGTGATTCGGTATTTGTTTATTCTAGATCCTAGAAACCATTCAATTTGATGGTGGTATGGTTGGATATGTTATATAAATTCTTCCAATAATCACTTTTATGATACGTTTTGGTTTTAATTATAGAATAAACATGATTTTAATTAATTATATTATTAGGTTATGTTGGGTTGGAAATGGGTGATGAGGTTCGTAAGGTGATGAATTCTAGTTTGTTGTCTTGTTAGTGAAGTTGTTGATGATGATGTTGATCAGGCGCATCATAGTGCATGTATCAAGGCACGAGTATCATCATGATTTGAGGCATGATTAAATAACATATTTTTTTTTTGAAATTTGAATTTAGTGGTGTTTTATGGTGTATGTTTTATAATTTTACATACTATTTGAGAATATGTGGCTATGACATATTTTTTTTTCATTTATCATCACTCCATTATTCTAGGATTTCTTATTAGTATAGTTTTTTAATGTAAATAAAAATTTGGAATCATTGGGGAATATTTTACATGGGTTGATTATCATTAAAAGGGATGGTTTATTCGTGTAAAATATCTCTTAAGAAACCCAGTATTGGTGGAAAGATTGATATGATCATCATCAATGGTGATCAATGAGTTTATAATATCAGAGTGAAGTTTATGAAAAATTTATGGTACTTCACACTTGGATACTATTTTCACTAGATTAATCCTAGGTATCATCAATTCCATTAGATCCAACACCTTGTCACCGTAAAGTAAGGAATGAAGGATAACATTTTTTTAAGGACAACACCACCTGGTTCTGATGCATTTCTAATTCATCCAATGCTTGAACCCTATTTTCATCGAGGGGTTCCCCCCTTCATTCCTTCATGCTATCAAATTGACTTTGTATGGCAGTGAACTTGTATGGAATGATGTCCAGACCACCAAGCTCCCTAGCCTTGCCACCCCTACTTCCATCTTTGTCATTCTCCCTTGCTGAGGTTACTGACTGCTTCTCTGTATTGGCTAGGCACCTTCCTAGCAGTGTTTGTTCTGTCTCCCTTGGCTCTGAGCCTATCGTCCAGCTCCAAATACTTATTGATCTAGAGAGAACTCCCTCACCATCCCCCATGTTTCATTACACATAATTTCCCTTCCCCTTTGGATCCTCATCTCCCAGTCATATGAAACTAACCAATCAGATGGGATTATGAACATGCTTAAAATCAAGGGACCTCAATGATAGATCATCCTCCCACTTCAATAAGGCTACTAGATCTAGATCCAATTCCAGAGCCCTATCCTACACATCATTATTATCATCATATGTAATGCTCATGGTCTTAGTGCCCATTTTAAACCGGATATCCTCACTATAGAAATCAAAAAGCATAATGTAATTGTTGTTGTTTTCAAATAACACAAAAAACTCTATAATAATCATAGAATTCTCCTAGAAGATTAAGTTTCATGGATTTCTACAATCTGACCCCTCCAACATACACAAATGGGTATTTTGGTATAATAAATATGTTGTTGAGACTATTCAAGATTTCAATCATTTCAACACTACCAAGGTGTTCAACGGTGACACCTCCTTCCTTGTGACTTTTGTTTTCAGAAGCTATGACCCTCTTCCAAGGGAATCTCATTGGAGTGAAAAAAATATCATCGATCCCAGCCACCATCCACTGTTTGTTGGGGGTAAATTTAATGTCATTTACAACCCAAATGAAAGGAAAGGTAGAAGCCCATTCTAGAGGAAGGCCATCATGTAGTTTGTTCAGTTCATGGCTGGGAAGGGCCTCATTGATCTCAGCTTCTCAGGTGACAGTTTCACCTGGTGCAACAACTGCAGGGGCCATCAACACTTGTGGAGTCTATTGGATAGGTGTCTAGACAACATGAAAGCCACTAAACTATTATAAAATACCACGATTTTTCATCTTGCTTGAGGAATTTTGATTCAATCCCCCCTCTTGGTTTCCATTTCTTCTTGGCATGATCATTAGGAACGGTTTCACTTCTACCAGTAGTGGGTTAACATCCTAGGGTACCAGGACATGGTATATGAAATATGGAATGAACCCTTGTATGAGTATCATGCCACCTTCAACCTCAGTGAACTGATCTCGAACCCCGATAGGTGCGTATTCATCCCTTCCTCCTTATGAACCTTCACCACATGGGACTACTGTCGCATATGGGCTCCTTCAGAGTATTCTGTTTAATGGAATGATACCATAGGTTTATTGGATTATTAAAACCAGTCTGAGATTTGTGTGTGACTATATACTTATTATATTTTCTTATTTTTTCTTACACACCACAACTTAGTCGTGTAACCTGATTCAAATCCACATTGGTACTTTGGTTATGATGTGGATATGGTTTTTATATGTTTGTGACATGTGTATGTGTGGATATATGGGTATTTAGGCATGATGATATTGAATGTAGGGTAGAGAACTAGGAGTGGTAGTTGTATCATTATTGATTATTCTTGTGTTTGGTCTGGGGTGATTTGAGGAAACTATAATGAATCTAATGTTATTATATTTAATGAAGATGAATAAATACTAATGGTTAGGATCTATTAATCTCGATTTTTATATAGATGTGGTTCTCCTATACTGTATTTGGGAGTATTTTTTTGTGTACATGAACCATAAATAAAAATATTTGATATTCAAATAGGATGAATCTGAATAATGATTGGATGGATGCTAATTGTTTGAAAATAGAGTATGAGAACAGAGTGAAAGTGTTCATCAAGTTTGCAAAGGATCACGCAAAGGATCCTTCTCAAATTCTTTGTCTGTGTTTACGTTGTTGTTATTCTAGACTAAATACTCCAGAGGAGTTGGAAGATCATTTGATATGTCATGGAATAGATCAAAGTTATAAATGTTGGAATAAACACAGATAAAATTAAAATGTAGCTACTAGCTGGGATAAAATTACATTTTATGGATCATAAGCTATGAATACAAATATGGATAATGAAGAAGACCATATGGGTGATGAGATTACAGATGTCAATGATGACGATGATCATATTGATGAAATGATAAAGGCAATTGATGATGAACTCCGTGATTGCCCAAAATTGTTTGAGTAGATAAAGAGTTGTGAAAAGACACCATTGTATGCTGGTTGCACTAAGTATACAACATTGTCAGCGGTACTGAAGTAGTATAAATTGAAAGCAGGAAACAGATCGAGTGATGTATGTTTTACGGAACTACTTGCTCTCTTGAATGACATTCTCCTGGAAGAAAATGAGCTCCCAAGCTGGACATATGAAGCTAGACAAATGCTACGCTCGTTGGGTATGATTTCTGAAAGAATACATGCCTGGCTGAATGACTGTTTATTGTTTCTCAAGGAGAACAAATCACCTACAGAATTCCCAAAGTGTTGTGATTCTCAATACAAGAAAGATAAATCCAATCCTATGCATGTTGTATGGTAATTTCTAACCAGTTCTAGGTTTATGTGTCTATATAGAAGTAAAGAAACTACAATACAATTGTCGTGGCATGGAGATAAAAGAAATAAAGATGGAAAATTATGTCATCTGACCGACTCTCCTCAATGGAAGAAAATTGATCCTGAGTATCCTAAATTTGGAAATGATCTATGAAACCTTCTTCTGGCATTATCTACATATGGAGTGAATCATTTTTGTTTTCAAACCATCACTCATAGTACATGGTCTGTTATGTTGGTAAATTATATCATGCCACCCTAGTTATGCATGAAGCAGAAATTCATCATGTTATCTATGCTTATATCAGGACCAAAACAAATAGGTAATGATATTGATGTTTATCTGGCTCTTTTTAATGAGGATTTGAAGTTATTTTGGGATTCAGATGTTATGTTGTATGATGCTGATAAAAGTGAATACATCACATTGAGAGCGATATTGTATGGGACAATAAATGATTTCCCTGCGTATGGAAATTTGTCAGGCAATAGAATTAAAGGAATTCAAGGGTGTCTCATGTGCAAAGAAGATACATAATCAATTAGGTTGAGACATTCATTGAAATTTGTGTTTCTATAACATCGCTGATTTCTACCTCGTCGGTATAAGTACCGATCTTAGATGACATCATTCAATGGAAGTTTAGAACAATACGCAGCACAGTCTCCACTAACAGGTGATCAGCTGTTTGAGAAAGTAATAGATCGTAACACTATTTTTGGTAACCATTTTCGAAAAAACATACGAAAATCAGTTAGATAAAGTGATCAATTAATTTTTGAATTACTATACATAAATTGTTTGTACATCAAAAATTTTCTTGATGTGATGCATGTGGAAAAAAATGTATGTGACAGTGTTATCGGAATGTTGCTAAATTCCCCTTGAAAAACAAATGATGGAATTACGGCAAGGTTGTACATGGTTAACATGGGTATATGAGAAGAGTTGGCTCCCGTGAAGGGTGAAAATCGAATGTTTCTTCCTCCATTTTCTTATACTATTTATAGGGAGGACAGATATCTGTTTTTCAACTTCTTCAATGATGTAAAGGTTTCAGAGGGGTATTCATCAAATATCAAGAACATTGTTTCAATGAATGATTTGAAGTTAAAAGGCTTAAAATCACATGATTGAAATGTTTTTAAGCAAGATCTAATCCCAGTAGCTTTACATTTCATTTATCCCAAAAATGTTCGTCATACATTAACCAAACATTGTTTCTTTTTCAAAGCTATATGTAGCAATGTTTTAGACGCTGAAAAATTTCCAGTTATGGAAAAACAAATTTTCATCACATTATGTGAATTAGAAATGTTCTTCCCGCCAAATTTTTTGATATGATGGTTCATTTGATGATTCACTTGGTGAGAGAGATTCGACATTGTGGTCCTGTGTACTATAGATGGATGTATCCTGTTTAACAGTATATGAATATTTTGATACGGTATGTCAAAAATAGATGTCGGATAGAGGGTTGTATAGTTGAGTGATATGTTGTTGAGGAAGCCAATGAATTTTTTACCGAATACCTATCTGATGTGAAAATAATTGGTCTCTCGAAATCTCGTTACACTAGACGCATTGAGGGTGAGGGAATTTCTGGAAGAGAATTTGTGACAATCAGTATTACTGATCGGGAGCAGGCCCATCTTTATGTTTTTCATAATAGATGGGAGGTTGCTCCATATATTGAAACTCACAAAGAAATTCTTAGGAAGTTGAATACATTAAGGGATGAAAAATGGTTATCAAATACACATAATAACCATTTTATAGGATGGTTTCAGGACCATATTTTTAAGTAGTTGGATGAATATCCGAATTCAATTTCAGAACGACTTCGATGGCTAGCTGCTGAACCAAGTGTGTAGGTTTTATCTTACAGTGGTTATGTAATTAATGGTTATACATTCTATATAGATGAACATGATGAAGATAGTACCATGCACAATAGTGGAGTTACACTAGTGGCTGAAGTGCTGCATGTTTCTGGTAGTAAGGACATAAATCCAATTTATAAAAATATGTCATACTTTGTAATTATCAAACTAATATGGGAGCTGGATTATACGACATTCCAATTGCTGATTTTTTAATGCAAATGGGTTGATAAAAACAGTGGTATTAAAATAGATTAATGGGGATCTGTGAATGTTTATTTTAGTAAAGAAGGGTGAAAATACGAACAGTTTATAATGGCATAACAAGTTTTACAAGGTTTTTATGTTCCATATCTGGAAAACTGAAAGTGGTCGATTGTTATGTTATCGTCCAAAACTACTGAAGGCTCTAATGAAAATTTAGTTGAGTACTTTCCTCTCAGTGGTTTTTCGCAATCATTTCGGAGCGGTGAAAAATTTGATGATGTTTTGTATGTTAGAGGAGACCACAATGAAGGGATTTGGATAATCTATAGAGGTTTAAAATCCTATAAACCCTTGAAAAAAAGAAAGAGAGTTAAATAAATATGGTATATAATTTTTTAATATAGATCTTGTTATCTCATGTTATTATATTATCATTACTAAATTTATATAATCTAAATTAATTATTCAACCACTTTTGAAGATAATGACTTCCACACATTTTGGTGCTCTTAAACTTGAGGATGAACAAGTCTCTCACGAAGCTGCTGATGCTGCTCCTGCTGCTCATGAAGCTACTACTGCTCCTGCTGCTGCTCCTAGTGCATCTCCTATTGCTCCTACTGCTCCTCCTGTTATGGCTCCTATTGCTCCAACTACTCTTGTTGCGGCTGCAGCTGCTGCTGCTATTGTGGATCCTGTTGCTTCCAGTGTTGAGGTCCAACAACCATCAACACATGTCATTGATACCATTTCAGATGAACATATAGATGATTTTGATATCGATGAAATGGTTGGGAATGAAGGACCGATGTCACAGAAAACATAGGTGCATCGTAGTTTGACGGTGTTATCCAAAGTTCTTAAGGTGAAAAGTAAATCCATCAAATTTGAAGTCGGATGGAATGCACGAGGCCAACATGTGAATCCCAACATGGATATGTTTAGAAGCTACATTGGAGTTGTCACTTGGAAACGCGTGCCGATTGACATAGATTCATGGCACCATGTTGTGTCCGGGATGAAGGCTATGATCTGGGAAGAAATTACGGTAACATTATGAATTTATTTCTTTAGTTTACTAGTAAATAAAATAATGAAACAACTTCATACTCTTCTCAATCTCTTCCTGAGTATATTTAATGTAGATGATTCTCAAAAGGATTATGCACTAAGTCTTGCTGGAAGGATTCAATGAGGTTTTCACACTATTTTAACAAGATGTCACATAAAAGATTCCAAAGGTTAAATAAACCCGCACCCACCCATTTTGTATGCTCACCTGAGATCCCAAGAATCATGGGATGCATTTTTTGGCCTTCGTGGGGATGAGAAGTTTCAGGCACATTGTGGGTGATACTACATTGTTTGGGGATAACTGTATTCATCACTTTTATTGTCAATGTTTCATTTATAAAATAGAAAATTTGTACTGAAAATAAGGAATGTGCATTAAAACCAGCATACCCCTATAGTAAAGCAAGGATGGGGTACACTTCATTAGACACGAAAATGGTACGTAATTTAAATTTACAGTAATATTATTAGGTGACAATAAACAACATTATAATTATCTTTCTATGTTTGTATGTAGATTGATGAGTCTAACACCAAATACACTTCCATCCCACGTAATGTGTTATGGAAGGAGGCATGTGTGAATAAGGAAGGGAAGTTAGTAGATGAGAATGCAAAACAGTGTGGGAAATATGTGTAAGTATGACACTATGATAAAAAAGATATGTTTTAAATATCTATTACATAAAAATAATTAGTTATTTTCCTATATCCGATAGTCACAGGAATAAGCTCCTCCTGTAGAAGATACAGACCTATTATCGATGGCCTTGAAGAAGCCAGAAAAATACAGTCATGACAAAGGTGCGGGGTTTGGGGTGACACCCTGAGTATATATTGAGACGAAGAAAAAATAAATGATACAGATGAAAAATTGTAACAAATGAGCGAAAAAATAGCAACATTTGAAGAACGATTACAATGGTAGGGAGAGTTTCTAGTAACATTTATGGGTGGGAAGAAAAGGGAAGAGACAAGTCAAGAACAACCAGCATGTGAATATCCCACCCCACCCCCATCAGATTTGAGGCGAGCCATTCCCCTCAAAGAACTGTCTTAGCCGTGGTAATCAATATTATAATAATTGTTCCCATCAAATGTGAATCAGACAAACACTGATAATTTTTCTATACTGATCTTCTACAGGGTGATAGTGATAGTGATATATATCTATCAACACACACCTATCACCTTGTAGCAAGGGATACAGTGTTCAATATCCCATATTCCACGCTGCATAATATACCCCTTCTGAAACATCATCTGAATGTGAAGATTACTATAGCTCAAGAGCCAAATGCAGAGCTACCTATTACACTTGTTGACGATGATATTCATACGGTCAAAAGGCTATTGGGATATTCATTTCATAGTTGTCAAAATCGGTAAAAGTACATGAAGACAAAGAGGTATTTATTTCCCTTTTTTCAAGCTATACCTTTAACAATTAATGAAAAAAGGGTCCGAACCAATGATTTTTGTTATAGAAGGAGAAAGGGAAGGGCGTGACAAACATCGGCTAAAATCCATATAATGGATCAACCAATCGATCCAATGGAAATACTGAAAGCACAATAACACCATGTGTTCTCTATCCACATTTACTAGCATTGAAGACACATGTGGATACAAAGATAATAGATGGTAATAGGAATATTGTGGTTTTCAAAGATAATATATATAGAGAGGAATGTGATGATTTTTTTGCTGCTGAAAATGTAAATGAGATCCTTGAAAATGGTTGGCTAGGCATCACATTTTTAAATGTATATATGAGGTATCTTTCCATGAATTGATTTTCTAAAAGCTGATCTAATTTGAAAATTGTGACTAAATGCATTTCATTTTGCTGACAGATGAATTTATGAAAAACAGTTGAAGGAGTTTTTCCATGACCTAAGATATTGACACGTTAGTCCTCATACCACATCAACACACCTAACAGAATTAGAGCCATCAAAAAGGAATGCAATAGTGAACGTCTTGCTGAAAACATTTAAAAGCAAGATTATAGATGACAGACTCTTCCTAATACCAACCATGTAGGGGTAAAACTCTATGATTAAATAATATCAATTATATTTTCACTTATTTTATTACTTATTCCTTTTTGTGTTTTTAGGCAACAATGGTTTCTAATTGCGGTGAACATGAATACTCCAAAGATTTATTTTCTGGATTCAAATCAAAGATAACCATCAAACTGACCACATATGATTGAGTTTGTGAATATGTAAGACACTACATATTATGTTTTAGGTCTAAAAATCAAGTAATATAATTTATATTATCTTTTACTAAGGATTCTGTTATGATAGGGCGGTGTATCATTATCTTATAAAAAATGGAATGAGGACAGGGGCTAAGCATAAGGAGGAGAGCAAGTACTACGTCTGGACAAATATCAGGGTATATATAATAAAATTTCACTATCCAAACACGTCTCAACAAAAGGTACTTATTATCCTAATGATCAATTTTTTTGCATTGTCCAAAACAAAATAAACGATAGTTATTGTGGTTATTATGTTTGTAAATTTATGAAAGAGATTGTTTTTCATCAACAAACTAGAATTCCTAAAGCAGTATTTTCAAAAACAACTACTAGTTGGTTTAATTTATTTATTAATTCTTAATTTTTATATTTTGAAGTACATCTCTTACTGCCGAAAAGCCTCATACTCACAAGAAGATATAGATGTGTTCAGAAACGAATGGGTTGCATACCTGATGGATGATTGTACACAAATACAATGAAGATATGACTTGTGGACGTGTACAATTGGTGGTCATTTTTTGAGAGGGGTTAAGGGGATCAAAATATGAAATATTGTTGTATGTAAATGTTCATAGGGAAATTGTAATTGTTATTATATAAAAAATCCTATCTCCAATGAATTGTTTTAAAATTTTAACAGATGATATGAACAAGCAACATGCAAGAATGTTGAACCACTCAAAGGGTCTCAATTTTGTTTAAAATGGACACAATTTTAAGTGAAAACAACAACTGACCTTTGAAAATCTGACCAAACGAATTCGTATTGTCTTTATATTTTATAAGAACGATCCACAGGTCCTTTGTGATGTGTACGATCCATCCTCGCCACAATCTAATGCAGGGTGTGGACGATAGCACTCAATGGGTCTCTCTTTGTTTTAAAATGGACATAATTTTAAGTTAAAACAACAACTGACCTACGAAAATTTGACCAAACACATTCAAATTGCCTTGATCATTTAAAAGAATGATCCAAGGGTCCTTGGTGACATGTAAAAGTAAACCCAGCCTCTATCCAAGGAACGGTGTGGCCGATACCACTCTATGGGTCTCTATTTTGTTTAAAATGGACACAATTTTAAGTGAAAACAACAGCTGACCTACGGAAATCTGACCAAACTCATTAGGATTGTCTTGATAATTTATACGAATGATCCAGGATTCCTTGGTGATGTGTACAAGTCAACCCCGACTCAATTCGAGGCACGGTGTGGCCGGTACAACTATAGGGGTATCTATTTTGTTTAAAATGTAAACAATTTTAAGTGAAAACAACAATTGACCTACGGAAATCCGACTAAACACATTCGTATTGTGTTGATGCTTTAGGTGAATGATAAAATGTTCCTTTGTGACATGTAAAAGTCATCCCCGCCTCAATCCAAGGCACAATGTGGCTGGTATCACTCAACGGGTCTCTATTTTGTTTAAAATGGACACAATTTTAAGTGAAAACAACAACTGACCTACAGAAATCTGAAAAACCCATTAATATTATGTTGATCCTTTAGGATAAAGATCCACTAGTCCTTTTTGACATGTAAGATTCATCCCCGCCTCAATCTGAGGAACGGTGTGACCGCTATCATTCAAAGGGTCTCTCTTTTGTTTAAAATGGACACAATTTTAATTGAAAACAGCAACTAACCTATGTAAATCCAAATAAAAACATTGGGATTATATTTATCATTTAGGAGAATGATCCAAGGGTCATTTTTGACATGTATGATTCAACCCCACCTCAATCCGAGGCACGGTGTGTCCGGTACCACTCATAGAGTATTACTTTCATTTAAAATGGACACAATTTTAATTGAAAAAACAACTGACCTATGTAAATATGACAAAAAGATTTAGGACTGTCTTGATCCATTAGGATAACGATACAAGGGTCATTTGTGACATGTATGAGCCAACCCCGACTCAATCCGATGCACGGTGTGGCCGATATCACTCAAAGTGTTTTAATTTTGTTTAAAATTAAAACAATTTTAAGTGAAAACAACAACTCAGCTACGAAAATCCAACAAAACAAATCTGTATTGTTTTGATACATTAGGAGAATGATCTGCAGGTCCATTTTGATGTGTATGAGCCATCCATGCCTCAATTTGAGGCCTAGTGTGGCCAGTATCACTCAAAGTGTCTCTCTTTGGTTTAAAATGGACAAAATTTTAAGTGAAAACAACAACTGACTTACGGAAATCAGACCAAATGCATTCTTATTGTCTTTATAATTTTTAAGAACGATCCATGGGTCCTTGGTTATGTGTAAAAGTCAACACTACCACAATCTGAGGCACAGTGTGGCCGGTACCACTCTAGGGGTCTCTATTTTGTTTAAAATGTGAACAATTTTAAGTGAAAACAACAACTGACATACATAAATCTAACCAAACACATTCTGATTGTGTTGATCCTTTAGGAGAGAGATCCAAGGGTCCTTTTTGACTTGTACGAGTTATCCCCACCTCAATCCGTGGCTCGATGAGGCATGCATCACTCAAAGGGTCTCTATTTTTTTTAAAAGGGACACAATTTTAAGTGAAAACAACAACTAACCTTCGAAATATGACCAAAACCATTCGGATTGTGTTGATCATTTAAAATAATAATAAAAGGGTCCTTTGTGATGTTTAAGATTCCTCATTGCCTTAATCTGAGGCTCGGTGTGACCACTATCTTTCAAAGGGGTTCTCTTTTGTTAAAAATGGACACAATTTTAATTGAAAACAACAACTGGCCTATGTAAATCTGACCAAATGCATTTGGATTTTATTGATACATTAGGAGAACGATCCAAGGGTCCTTTGTGACATGTATGATTCAACTCCTTCTCAATCTGAGGCATGTTGTGGCCGGTACCACTCAAAGGGTCTCACATTGGTTTAAAATGGACACAATTTTAAGTGAAAACAACAACTAACCCATAGAAATCCAACCAAACACATTCAGATTGTCTTGATCCTTTAGGAGAACGATCCATGGGTCCTTTGTGACATGTAATATTCATCCCCACCTCAACATGAGGCATGCTGTGGCCAGTATCACTCAAAGGGTATATATTTTGTTTAAAATGGACACAATTTTAAGGGAAAATGAAAATAGACCTATGTAAATCTCACCAAACACATTCTTAATGTGTTTTTAATTTAAGAGAATGATTCAAGGGTCCTTTTTGATGCGTACGATCCATCCCTGCCTCAATCTGAGGCACGGTGTGTCCGGTATCACTCAAAGGGGCACTCTTTGGTTTAAAATTTACACAATTTTAAGTGAAAACAAAAACTGACTTATGGAAATCTGACCAAACACATTAGGATTCACTTGATCATTTATGGTAATTCCCCACGGGCCCCTAGTGATGTGTAAGAGTCAGCCTCTCCTCAATCCGAGGCACGGTGTGGCCGGTACCACTCTAGTGGTCTCTATTTTGCTTAAAATGTAAACAATTTTAAGAGAAAACAACAAATGTCCTAAGAAAATCTGACCAAAAGAATTCGTATTATGTTGATATTTTATTAGAACAATACAAGGGACTGTTGTGACGTGTATGAGGCATCCCCGCCTCAATCCGAGGCACATTGTGGCCGGTATCACTCAAAGGGTCTCTATTTTGTTTAAAATGGACACAATTTTAAGTGAAAACAACAACTGACCTATGGAAATCCAACCAAACCCATTATTATTGGGTTGATCCTTTAAGATAACTATCCAAGGGTCATTTGTGATGTGTATGAGTTATCCCCGCCTCACTCCAAGGCATGGTGTGACCGCTATCATTCAAAGGGTCTCTCTTTTGTTTAAAATGGACACAATTTTAATTGAAAACAACAACTGGCCAATGTAAATCTGACCAAATGAATTTGGTTTCTATTTATCCATAGGAGAACGATCCAAGGGTCCTTTTTGATGTATACGAGTCAACCCCACCCCAATTTGAGGCACAGTGTGGCCGGTACCACTCAAAGAGTCTCACATTGGTTTAAAATGGACACAATTTTAATTGAAAACAACAACTAACCTATGAAAATTTGACCAAATGCCTTTGTATTATATTGATACTTTCGGAGAACGATACAAGGGTCCTTTTTGACGTGTATGAGTCAACCCCACCTCAATCCAAGGCACGGTGTGGCCGGTACAACTCAAATAGTCTCTCTTTGGTTTAAAATTGACAAAATTTGAAGTGAAAACAACAACTGAACTATGGAAATATGACCAAACACATTTGGATTATGTTTATCCTTTAGGAGAATGATCCATGGGTCCTTTGTGACATGTAAGATTCAACCCAGCCTCAATATGAGGCACACTGTGGCCGGTATCACTCAAATGGTCTCTATTTTGTTTAAAATGGACACAATTTTAATTGAAAACAACAACTGACCTATAGAAATCCAACCAAACACATTAGGATTGTGTTGATACTTTATGATAAAAATCTGTGGGTCCTTTTTAATAAGTATGAGTCAACCCCACCTTAATTAGAGGCACAGTGTGGCCGATACTGTTGTACCTCTCGTACCCCTCGAGGTTTAATTTTCATGATCACAATCACTCTCATCTTTATCTAATTTTGTTTTAAGTGTTTTTATGATAGACATGATTTCAGATGGCCAAGGAATTGGGCCAAGAAAGCAAGAAGCCATAGTGGACTGATCTTCAGTCCACCGGCCAACCGGTGGCTTCACCACCGGCCAGCCGATGGACCCTGGGCAGAAGGGACACCCACAGCATTCTCACCGGCCAACCGATGGCCTCCTCACCGGCTGACCGGTGGCACCCAGATAGAAGGCTGAGCCACTGCCTCAGCACCGGCCAACCGGTGGCCTCAGCACCGGCCAGCCGGTGGCACCCAGCCAGAACAGTGTCAGCCACTACCTCAGCATCGGCCAACCGGTGGCCTCCTCACCGGCCAGCCGGTGGTGCCTGAGCCCGAGCCTTCTCCTTTTTCCAAACACCGGCCAACCGGTGGCACTGCACCAGTCCGCCAGTGGAACCAGTCAAACATGCCGTTGGGCTATGACCAGGCTTGTCCACTTGACTCCCAACGGCTCCGAAGGCCTCTCCAACGGCTCCGAAGCCTCCCAAAGGCCATTTGAGGGTTCCCCCTCTATAAATAAAGGACTAGGAAGCCCCGGAACACAAGTGAAACATAAGGAAGCCCACGGGACACATTTTACATCATTTGGCGAACCTCTAGCGGATTCTTCCAAGGAACTCCAATAGCTCCAACTCACTTCCACATCCAAGGAGCACCACCATAGAATCTTGGGAGCGCTCTTCATCAACTCCATCAATCCTTTGGCGCCCAAGACTTCCCCATTAAGGATTTTCATTGTTTTATCATTTTGAGCTTTAATTTGGGTTTGCGCCTACAAACCCCCATCTCTTTCTCTCGTCCTCTCTTTTGGGTTCTCACACCACCTTCAAGGTGTGAAGAGGTTAGTCAAGCCTTCCCTTTTAAAAGGCTTGAGACATAGGTGAGCTGGCCTTCACCTGTAAGAAGGCTAGTGGGTTCTTGCTCAACCATTGAAAGCAAGTGGGTTCTTGCTCAACCAATAAAAGAAATCTGTAATAGGTTCTAGACTAACCTTAAAGTCTAGTGGGTTTCTTGATAAAACCATTAAAAAGCAAGCGGTAGTAAATCTCTCAACGATTGAGTTGGGAGCGGAGACGTAGGCTTGGGTTTAAGCCGAACTCCGTTATCAAGTTGTGTGTTTTGCCTCATCTATTTCTGCTGCACTTTCACTTTGATTTTAAATTGTTTATTATTTTTTAAAAGGCAATTCACCCCCCCCCTCTTGCCACCACTTCCTTTTCTTCTCCGCCCAACAATTGGTATCAGAGGCAAAATTTGAGTAATACCTTAACCGGTTTCAAATTCAAGATCCTTTTTTTGATGGCATCAACCTCTTTCGCCCCCGAAGGCTATTCTTTGGGTCGTGCTCCTTTTTTTGATGGAACCGACTATACATATTGGAAAACCCGCATGACCACTTTTCTTAGAATCATTGGTTATCCCATTTATAGAATTTTCATGCATGGTTATTCTCTCTCCTCTCCCGATGAATCCAAATGGACCCAAGCCGATATTAAAAATTTCGAGCTTGATGGCAAAGCCATGAACGCTCTACATTGTGGCCTTGATCGTAATGAATTCAATCGAGTTTCCACATGCACCTCATCACATGAAATCTGGAAACTTTTGGAGGTTATTCATGAGGGGACCAACAAAGTCAAGGATACTCGATTGGACATGTACCGTCAAGATTTTGAGTCTTTTACCATGCATCCATCTAAAAATATTTCTGAAATGTTTACTCGTTTTACTAATGTTTGCAATGGCAGAAAATCTCTTGGAGATAATATTTCTGCAGAAACAATGGTCAAGAAGATCCTTTGGATCTTACCAAGCTCATGGGCACCGAAGGTCATGGCAATCCAAGAAGCAAAAGACATAAAGAACATGCCGGTCGAAGAGCTCATCGGATCCCTCATGACCTATGAGATCACCATGAGGAGGCAAGCTGAAAAGGAAGGCAAACCGATCAAAGTTCCAAAAAACATCACCTTCAAAGTTCAAAAAGAAGAAAGCTCCTCCTCCTCATCATCTTCCTCTTCAAGCGGCGATTCCGAAATGGAGAATCTTTCCCGCAAAATGAACAAGTTCATGAATAAGCACAAGAAGAAGAAATCCCGCAAGGCTCGAAAGAAAAAAGACGACGAAAAATCTGAGCCGGAGGTAACATGCTACGGGTGTGGCAAGAAAGGTCATTACAAGCCCGATTGCCCACTCAACAAGAAAAAGGCCAAGCAAAAGGAAAAGATGAAGGCATTCAAGGCCACATGGAGTGATAGCTCCACATCCTCCTCCTCCTCCTCAAGCGACAACGGTAACAAATGTCTAATGGAATTTCATGAGGTAACCTCTTCCGACTCCTCGTCCTCTTGTTCTTCAAATTCATTTAATCATTTATCTTATGAGGATCTATAACATGCGAGAGATCAATTGGAGGAAGGTTTTCACGAACTTTCTTCCAAATTTGTTGCTTTAAAAAAGAATTTCAAAAAACTTTCTTCCGAAAAGGAACAACTTCTCATAGAAAAGGAAGAGTTGTCCCTCAAAATCCAAAACCTTCCCGATGTTGATTCTATGGAATCAACAATCAAAGATTTAAGGGAATCCCTAGCCAAGTTCACCCAAGGTGAACAAAATTTGACCAAACTCCTAGGTTCCCAACGCATATCTAGAACCACCGAAGGGCTTGGCTATTCCAAGCAAGCTTCCTCTTCCCATGCTCCAACTATTTTTGTAAGGGGGAGCTCCCAATTTAAATTTTGTAATTATTTCAAAAAACCTGGGCACTTAATCTATGAGTGCAATTGCAAAAATGCCCGGTATGGTAGGCCCAAAACCATTTTCCTTAACGATGAATTTTATAGGAGAAGACCCGCCACTAGACAAGTGTGGATTGAAAAATCCCTTTTAGCGAGTCTCACCGGACCAGAATTTGTCTCGGTTTCAAAAACCTCTCCCCGGTGATTTGTTGTTTTTATTTAGGGGCAGTTAGGATTGTTTAAGCTTTTTTTGCATTTTTCATTTCAAAATTCTCATTCCAAAATTTTCGATTCAAAATTCTCAATTCAAAATTTTCAATTTCAAAACATTCAAAAATTTCAATTCAAAACGTTCTATTCAAAACTTTCAATTCAAAATTCTCAATTCAAAATCTTTCAATTCAAAACATTCAATTCTCAATTCTCAAATTTTCGATTCAAAACTTTCAATTCAAATTTCTTCAATTCAAAATTTTCGATTCAAAACATTCAATTCAATTTCAAATATTTCAATTCATTTAAAATCTCTATCTTGTTTTTCAAACTTATCCCTCAATCAAGTTTTATGCCCCGTGCTATTTGGATAATCACAAAGGGGGAGAAATTCGTGGTTGATTGGGGGAGAAATATTTCTCTCATGCTTTAAAGGATAAATTGGAAAGTAAACAATTTAAAGCATGCCTCTCATTTCAGTCTTTTCACTTTACTTGTTTTGGTGATTGTGATCATCAAAATAGGGGGAGATTGTTGTACCTCTCATACCCCTCGAGGTTTAATTTTCATGATCACAATCACTCTCATCTTTATCTAATTTTGTTTTAAGTGTTTTTATGATAGACAGGATTTCAGATGGCCAAGGAATTGGGCCAAGAAAGCAAGAAGCCATTGTGGACTGATTTTCAGTCCACCGGCCAACTGGTGGCTTCACCACCGGCCAGCCGATGGACCCTGGGTAGAAGGGACACCCACTGCATTCTCACCGTCCAACCGGTGGCCTCCTCACCGGCCGACCGGTGGCACCCAGATAGAAGGCTGAGCCACTGCCTCAGCACCGGCCAACCGGTGGCCTCAGCACCGGCCAGCCGGTGGCACCCAGCCAGAACAGTGTCAGCCACTGCCTCAGCACCGGCCAACCGGTTTCCTCCTCACCGGCCAGCCGGTGGTGCCTGAGCCCCAGCCTTCTCCTTTTTCCAAACACCGGCCAACCGGTGGCACTGCACCGGTCAGCCGGTGGAGCCAGTCAAACTAGCCGTTGGGCTTTGACCAGGCTTGTTCACTTGACTCCCAATGGCTCCGAAGGCCTCTCCAACGGCTCCAAAGCCTCCCAAAGGCCATTTGAGGGTTCCCCCTCTATAAATAAAGGACTAGGAAGCCCCGGAACACAAGTGAAACATAAGGAAGACCACGTGACACATTTTACATCATTTGGCGAACCTCCGGTGGATTCTTCCAAGGAACTCCAATAGCTCCAACTCACTTCCACATCCAAGGAGAACCACCATAGAAGCTTGGGAGTGCTCTTCACCAACTCCATCAATCCTTTGGCGCCCAAGACTTCCCCATTACGTTTTTTTCATTGTTTTATCATTTTGAGCTTTAATTTGGGTTTGTGCCTACAAACCCCCATCTCTTTCTCTGATCCTCTCTTTTGGGTTCTCACACCACCTTCATGGTGTGAAGAGGTTAGTAAAGCCTTACCTTTTAAAAGGCTTGAGACATAGGTGAGCTAGCCTTCACCTGTAAGAAGGCTAGTGGGTTCTTGCTCAACCATTGAAAGCAAGTGGGTTCTTGCTCAACCAATAAAAGCAAGCTCTAATAGGTTCTAGACTAACCTTAAAGTCTAGTGGGTTTCTTGCTAAAACCATTAAAAAGAAAGCGGTAGTAAATCTATCAACGGTTGAGTTGGGAGCGGAGACGTAGGCTTGGGTTTAATCCAAACTCCGTTATCAAGTTGTGTGTTTTGCCTCTTTTATTTCCGCTGCACTTTCACTTTGATTTTAAATTGTTTATTATTTTTGAAAAGGCAATTCACCCCCCCCTCTTTCCATCACTTCCTTTTCTTCTCCGCCCAACAGATACCACTCAAAGAGTATCACTTTGGTTTAAAATTGACAAAATTTTAAGTAAAAACAACAACTAACCTATCAAAATCTGACCAAACGCATTCGGAGTGTCTTGAAATTTTATAAGAACGATCCACGAGTCCTTTGTAACGTGTAAAAGTCAACCCCGCCTCAATCCATGGCATGGTGTGGCCGGTGTCACTCAAAGGGCCCATATTTTTTTTAAATGGACAAAATATTTAGTGAAAACAACAACTGACCTACCAAAATCCAACCAATACGATTCATACTATGTTGATATTTTATGAGAACGATACACGGGTCCTTTTGGATGTGTAAGAGTCGTTCCCACCTCAATCTAAGGCAAGGTGTGGCTGGTAGCACTCAAAGGTTCTCCCTTTGGTTTAAAATGGACAAAATTTTATGTGAAAACAACAAATGACCTATGGAAATCAGACTAAACACATTAGGATTGAGTTGATACCTTAGGAGAACGATCCAAGGGTCCTTTGTGACGTGTATGAGTCATCCCGACCTCAATACGAGGCACAATGTTGATGGTATCACTAAAAGGGTCTCTATTTTGTTTAAAATGAAAAAAAATATTTAGTGAAAACAAAAACTGACCTACGGAAATCCAAACAAACCAATTTGTATTGTATTGATACTTTAGGAGAACTATAAACATGTACTTTGTGACGTGTATGAGTCATATCTTCCTCAATGCGAGGCACGATGTGGCTGGTATCACTCAAAGGGTCTCTATTTTGTTTAAAATAGACACAATTTTATGTGAAAACAACAACTGACCTACGGAAATCCAACCAAAACTATTCTGATTGTGTTGATCCTTTAGGAGAACGATCCATGGGTCCTTTCTGACATGTACGAGTCATCCCTACCTCAATCTGAGGCATGGTGTGACCGCTATCATTCAACGGGTCTCTCTTTTGTTTAAAATGGACACAATTTTAATTGAAACTAACAACCAACCTATGAAAATCTAACCAAACGCATTCGGATTGTCTTGATCTTTTATAAGAACGATCAATGGGTGCTTTTTGACATGTATGAGTCATCCCCACCTCAATCTGAGGCACGGTGTGGCCGGTAGCACTCAAAGGGTTTGTTTTTTTGTTTAAAATGGACACAATTTTATGTGAAAACAACAAATGACCTTCTGAAATCCGACCAAATACATTCATATTATGTTGATCTTTTAAGAGAACAATCCACGGGTCCCTTGTGACTTGTATGAGTCATCCTCGCTTCAATCTGAGGCACGGTTTGATCGGTATTAGTCAAAGGTTCTCTATTTTGTTTAAAATGGAAAATGTTTTATTCAAAACAACAACTGACCTATAGAAATCCAACCAATCATATTCGAATTACCTTGATATTTTATAAGAACGATCCATGGGTCCTTTGTGACATGTATGAGTCAACCAATCCAACCCCCTGGACCTCCCTCACCCCCTGGACACCAACCCACCCCCTGGACACCCTCACCCCTCTTGACACTCACCCCCACCCCCTGTAAAGCCCCCCCACCCCCCGACACCCTGGAAACCATCACACCCCCTGGAAAGCCCCCTCGGACACCCCCATACCCCCGGAAACCCCTACCCCCCTTGGAAAACCACCCCAAACCCTTGAACATCCCCCCGACCCCCTGAATTCTGAATTGAATTCTTTATGTAGTTAATTACTTATGAATTGTGTTAATGATGTATGGGTATACTTGTTGTATGGGTATACTTGATCGAATTAGCTTATGATTTATGTGTTAATTTTTAATTGGTATACTTCTTCTAATTATCTTATTGAGATGGTGAATTTTTTTGTAGGTGTTCGGGTGTGATGCTGTAGATTTCTTTGTAGCAGCAGATAGGGCATTTATCAGCGCCTTTTTAGCGCTAATAAATGGAGCTTTTATCAGCGCTAAAAAAGAACTGATAAAATTCACCCTTATCAGCGCTAAAGAAGCACTGATAAAGGTTCAGTTTAATAACACTAAGGGAGCTCTGATAAAACATGCCTCTTTCAACGCTCTTTTAGCACTGATAAACGGTTGTTTTATCAGCACTCTTTTAGCGCTGATAATGTCCACCTTTATCAGTGCCTTTTTAGCACTGATAAAGGGTCCATTTATAAGCGCTAAAAAGGAAATTATAAAGGGTACCCCCATTATCAGCGCCATTCTTTACAATGGGTTTTAGCGCTGATAATGCCCGTTTTGAGCGCTGATTAAGAACATTTTTGTAGTAGTGAGATGTGAGAATAAATTTTCATCAATATAGGAATTATTTATTTCATTAGGTCACATGAATTGACTAAAATATTTATTTCATATATTGAATATAATATATCAAAATTAAATAGCCATGAGGTAGTTATTCTATACCACCCAACTCCAACACAGTAAACACCTTGCAAAAAGGTTCCAATGACATTGCTCATGTTTCTCTAGTCTATTTCATCTTCCATAAGCACCATGATTTCCTATCTCATACCTATGAAGTACAATTTATAAATAATAACTAAATTATAATTAATTAATTTATAATAAAGAACCTCTCAACCAATAATGAAAAGATGAAATACTCACTGAACATCATCCCCTAACTGGAACAATGACCCAAACGTCCACTGGAGGTCTGATATGATCATCCAACTCCATTTTGGAAAAAATATAAGGCATCATCCTTAAACATTACATAATCATGAGTTACATCGAGAATTCACATTGAGGGTATTTTCGTGATTATATTTTTAGAGAATTCGACCATAACTATTACATATCCACTTAAATATTAAAGATAAGAAACTTCAACTACTTATCCATTTTTTCACAAAACATAACAAGTTAAAATAAAATTTGGTTTATTTTCATGACAAAAACCTTCATAAAATTCATCTTGAAATCTTATTTTCTCTTACCAATCCTTATACCATGTGGAAAACATTTCAAAAACATGGGATGAGAACAAAAATCTATGAAATTTCTTAGACATTCTATGTATTATATATAAATATTATATGGAATAATTATGAAGCCAGGATTAGTGGTGGTGTGCAATTCAGAGGTATGGAGTGCCCAAAATAAATTTTCCAAATTAATTATACTTTTCAACTGAGCTTGAGAGTAGTTTTCTTGAAAATGTGAAATAAAATTTAATGGTTGCCCGGATCAAAAAACTGAGGGCACCGTTTTGTTCATTGTGGCGACTCAACCATAGGCATGGCCTCACATCAACCGACGTGGGTCAGATAAAAAAGTTATATTTTGGTCATTTTTAATTGAAATAAAAAAATTATTTTTTTTAATGTTTTCTTAAAAAAATGACCTAATACCAACATATTAATACCGTCTCATGGAAGACTCATAGGGCTAGTCACAAAACACAATGAATTTAGGATTATCAATTAAAGGTTCAATTGTGAACTCATTGGTAGACAGTGATGGCGTGATTGATCAATGCATCTCATATTCGATGAACCCCACCGAAAAACGTGACACAAAAATCATTATTCAATAAAATCAAGGTAGGGGATTTATATTTCGATTTAGTTCTTCCCCATTCATGGATTAACTGATGAATGTGAATCAATCCACATAGAAATTTATCTTTGGACCGTGCATCCTTGTAGGAGGGTTTTAATTTTAGTTTCATTAGTGGTTTTTATTAAGGAATACTTTTTATTAAATTTTTTGGATCATCATTTTATTATACATTACACCTACAAATGGGAGTGGATTTACACAGTGAATAATGATGGCAGAGGTGTGTTCCTCTTTAACATGTTGAATTCCATCCTCCTCCACCCCGCATTCTTCAAGTTCTTCAAGGGGCGATGAATAAAAAATCATTTGGAACCTGTTTCAGGACACAATAATACCAAATCAAAGATCCAACCTCACTAAGACCTTGAGAAGATGTGATGATGATTGCAGATAAAAAATTGGGTCAGATTGTGGAGGACTGTTCTTCATGTGTTCTTCACCTCGGTGGATAAAGACATGTTTTTGGGGCCAATCCGAGGCACGAAAACAATGGTGATGGATTCAGGATGTTGGGGGAACCTCAATCTTCGAGTTTTACAATGATCAGATGATTGGATCTACTAACATAGGATTCCCCGGGGCACATAATAAAGATCATGATGTTCTTGAAAAAGGAGATCATCATAGGATTTTCTTCGCTGAACACACAGTGTGGGGGTCTAATGGTAGCATCCAGATCTTGTACACAACACATGGTGAAGAACACATCATGCACCTCGAAAACAGGGTGTGTGGGCCCCACCCAGTGGTGGCTGGAGTTATCGAGTAACATGAAGCATAGAAATAGCATGTTTCCACTATAAAATAGATTGTGGGTCTTTACACGAGACTCGTTGTGTATCTCAGATGTTTCATGTACACATGGTGGATTAAACACAATATACTCTACTACACGGTCATGCGAGGCCAATTACATTGGTTGGCATATACAGTTTGAGGAAATGTAAATGATCATGGATAGAATACAGAGATTAGACCCCTTATATTTTGACATGACATGTGATCCTTCAAACACACCATGTATATATGCGTTTTTACCTGTAATGTTCTCTATACTCAGGCTGTTGTACAAGGGAAATACCCGGAGTCATGGTACATGATGTGTGAACACTCCTACACATCTTGTACTCTCTTTTAAATGGATTGATCCTCTTGTCCACCATTACTTGAAGTAGTTTCATTTGGTTTTGTGCACCATTTTCATTCCCTTAAAGATCATGTATTTTTTACTTCCACATGAGTATGATCGCTTCAGAAAGTTATTCCAAGATAGAGTCAGGTATCCCTCCGAGAGGCTTGGAGAAAGATCCTCTATCCATTCATGAATCTTCTGTGAGTCATGTATCGACCTGACTAAACCTATAGGACACTAACCATCATCATAGTAGGTGAATCTAGAAGAGTCGACGTATCCTCCATGGACCTAGAATTGATCATCATCTATGTATTGTGATCTTTCCCCACTGAAGAGTGTTTTCTTCTAGAATAAGTGTATATGTTCTCTCTTCAGATCAATCAGTGCACATATCTCTCTCATGGATTTTCCCAATGAACATTATATCATGGATGGATTTTGTTTGAGATATCATAACCATGGAGTGTTCTCTCCTAGATGAGTTCTTTTTGGAATCCTGGAACTCAATACCTATCATCGGTATGCAGTCCTTGTAGACTATGGGTCTTGGTATCAAGTATATATGGATGTGTTTCTCTTAATATTTGTTTATAAGTCATATAATGTGTTGAGATGATTGTACCATCAATTTTTTATTGCTTTTTGGTTTTTGGGGTCCTCTAATATATATTGTTATACTCACCACTTCATGGGATTTTCCCGCACGTGTCAGGTCTTGTTTAGTTGAGCGGCAGTTTGATGGATTCCAGGGCAGACGAGGATCAGACCAAGCCTTCTCAGTTACATGTAGGCCGAGGTGTTCGTATGACCATGAGTAGTAGTCCCAGTACCTATTTCATGTTATAGGTTGGACATTGTTGTTTGTAGAATATTATTTTAGTTGGGCGTGTATTATGGCCTAGTTTTCATTTCACACATTACATTATTTTGTACTATATTGGTTGGGTTAATTTGTATGCATGAATTTTCATCCTTAGTTTTTTATACTTTTCATTATTTATGGGTATGGAGATGCATTACTCGGTATATGTACATACGTCATGCCTCCCATGTTAGTGATATTCTTACTCGGTGCTAGTTACTAGCCCCTCACCTATTGGAGGTGGGAATGAGAGTCGCGGCACCGGTCCCACTAGAATAGATTGTGGCAGTGTGGTATTAGGGGTGGTCAGTTCTACCATAGAACAAAGATCCTATGATATTGGTTTGAGGAAAAAGTGTTAAGTGTTTCGAGTTCAGATTTCAGGATAGAGACTCCAGTTTTGGTGCGGGTGGCCGGCGTATCTATAAAACCTGAATCCAATAACATGTTTTTTGACCTGGTACATGAAAACACTAGTTATAGGGAAATAAATGAATGGTACATGCATAATATCTGAATGGGTGTTGTATTCCATATACTTTGTTTCATATATCAAGATATACTCATTGACCGTGGTATAACTTGTTTCCTTATAGGATGCCTTCATGACGTATACCCACAAGGATTCAGCAGCTCAATCAATATATGACCCCATCAGTGACAAGGCTTCAATACAAGGACCAATTCCTCAAGCATTAACTCCAAATGGTGCACCTAATATACCACCACCATTAGAGCTACCATTGGTTCCTATAGTACCGACAGTTGAGGTACAAATGATGAGCATGCTACTTTAGATTTTGAGAAGGAGACCCACAATTTTTCAAGGAAATTCATACACTAAGGCGGCTAAGGACTAGCTTGATGCGGTGACCAGTGTTTTCTGTCTAATGAGGACACCAGCTGACCAGATGGCGATCCTCAGAGCGAGCCTTCTTCCGGGTTCATTGGGATGATGGTTGAGTTTGACCACTCAGACTCACAATTAAGAGACTCTTTTATGGACATATTTTGGGTGACACTTTATTTAGGTGTTATCTCGAGTTACACTGAGAGTAGTGAGTATCTAGGAGCTTCTTTAGATTCAGTAGGGATTTTTGACAATGGATTACTATTCATCAAGGTTAACCAACCTCTGCAGGTACTCGATGAATATGGTTATAGATCATTACTTCAAATATCATTCCTTCAAACAAGGTCTATGACATTATATTTAATCCAGTATTGTGCCTATACAAATTTTTACTTATGTTGGAGTGCTCGAGCGGGCCTGGGTGATCAAGAGATTCTTGGTAGAAGAAAGGCATGTTGTGGTATCAATTAATAAACGTACATGTCCAAATACATCGTTAGTAGGGAAATGAAATCATGAAAATGGTTTGGGACATGAGAGATGTCACAAGAGGACCCAGGATAGAGGATCAACAATCAAGGGATCGTAGGCTGCATCCAGTCAGCCTAGGGAGAGATGATGATACTCATGCGATTGTAGGGGACATATCACTAGAGACTATTCAACCCGTCAGTTTGCTGATAGGGAGGTGGTGGATGGACTACCGAGGGAGAAGAGAATAGTGGAACAAATAGACTAGACATGTGGCATATTGGACAGAGGAGCATTGAGATCTACATTTGGGGGCAAATGTTTAGATCTACTTCCATCACCACCCCAAAGAGTTCCACACCCAGCTTAGGGAGCTATGTACAAAGGAAGAGAACTCGCATGTTGCTGAGGTGTACAACACCGGGACACTAGGAATGATATGAGGTATGCTCAGGGTCTTTTCAACCATATATGATGTACTTATAGAAACATGTGCTAGTCGTTCCTTACTCAACGCATTTCTGGTTAAAAACCATTAGATTTCAGTAGTTTTGATGAATCAACCCTTATGATTAGAGACACCTACGGGAGGAGATTCAGTTATCACGCATCTTTGCAGACAATGTGGCCTTTCCATTTTAGGTGATAGTTTTGGTTAGAACCTCTTGGTTGTATGGTTAAGGCCTTACGATGTCATTCTCATTATGTATTGTCTATATGTGGTCCATTCCCAGATTGACAATAATATGTGAAGTGTGTGGTGTGTCTGTAGGAATAGAATGTGGTTTTACATTAGTGGCGATACTTATACCTTGGAAGCACAATATGGGATCTTATGTTGGATGGTGTAGCTAGTCACCCATGAGTAGAGTAGCCTTACCCTTAGAGTAGTAGATGTGGTGAGATTCCAGTTCCCAATGGTAGTGGCAGAGTGCAAGGAAGTATTTCCCAAAGATGTTCTAGGGAAACCCCCCCCCCCCCTTTGGAGATCTTCATCTACATTGACTTGCTTCCTGATACGACACTGATATCCTCACCATCATATTGTATGGATCCCAGAGAGCTTCATGATATGATGTTAATGTCGTAGGATTCAAAGAGAGAGGGATTTGTAATACCATGTGTTACACCCTGAGTAGCCCTAGTTTTGATTTCCATGAAGGAGAATGGGTGTTTGAGGATATGTGTTGATTACATGCACCTGAATTAGGTGAAAATGAAGTGTAAGTATCCATTTTTAGGATCTATGACCACTTAGATCAACTGAAAGGGTGACAATGGTTCTTGAAGGATGACCTCAGGTCGAGTTATCACCATCTTCGAGTACAGGACGATGGTGTGCCAATGAGGGTTTTGAGATGCCGCTATGTTTAGTACAATTACATGATGATGACTTTAATCTTGAAGAATTCCCCCACTATGTTCACGGGGCTTATGAACCGAATCATCTAGCCATACATAGACCAGTTCGTAGTGGTCTTCATGGAAGACACTTTTGTGTTCTTAACATCAGAGGAAGAAAATATGAGACACTTGAGGATGGTAATAGATGTACTCCAAGACCTCTAGCTTTATGGGAATCTCTTGAAGTGTTAGTTAAAGATATATGATGACAACTTTTATTGGAAATGTTATCTCAGTATATGGAGTAGCAGTGGCCCCACAAATTTTTGTGGCTATATTAGCATGTGAGCCACCCCGGAGGATGAAATAGGTGTGTAACTTCTTTGGGATGGCAGGATACTACCATAGATTTATCAATGAATTCTCTTGGATATCATCACCAATGAAAGACCTACCCCAAATGTGGAATCAATTCTTCTGGATAGACAAGTGCTATCACTATTTCCAGTAGTTGAGGCTGAGTTTGAGGAGCACACCGATCATGTGATTTCCATATGAGGGTGTCGTGTACATAGTTTTATGCGACACATTAGGGACTAGGCTTGGTTGGCTCTAGATGTTGATATAGGTGTTGATTTCTTATGGTTTGTACCAGTATAGGCCACCTAGGAAAAACTATGTGACCCATGATCTAGTGTTGGAAGTGGTAGTTTTGCTATTGATGTTGTGATGACACAAATTTATGGGAGAACATTTTATCATCTACTCTAACCACAATATCCTCAAATACATCTTCTTGCAGAAGGATCTGAATCTAAGGTAGATGTGATTGCTAAAGTTACTCCATGATTTTGACTTTGAGATCATCTATATTCTTCTGAAGGGAAATGATGTAAAAGATGATCATAATAAGAGATCAAGTTCACAGTTGTTGTGTGAGGCGACATAGTAGTTTTCCTCTCTATAGTTATCCTACAAAGATGGAAATGATTTATCTTATCTCCAATATATGGTTTTCACCCCTCCATTGATAAAACGAGTTAGGGAGGCACAAATAGGGGGTATCTACTACAAGACATGACATGATCAGTTATCCACACAACATGATCATGATTGATATTTGTATGGTAGGGATCATGTCATCCTTTTTAGAGGATGCACAATTGTTCTAGATGCATTGTGAGAGTATATTCTGAGGGAGTTTCATACACCAACATGGTTGTACATCCTAGAGTGTCAAACATGTACCAGGATCTCTAGTGTCTGTTTTGGTGGATAGGTATTAAAAATGTAGTGGCATAGTTTTTTTCTCGATGCCTTACTTGCTAGAAGGTGAAGGATGATCCCTAGGTTCCACCAGGGTCAGCTCACCCCTGGATGTGCTAGAGTGGAAGTGGTATGGAATATCGATCGAATTTATTATGGGATTACCATAGACATCCAAGGGAGATGATTCCATCTGGGTGATCTTCAACTGACTCACCAAATCAACCAAATTCATAGATATTAAGGAGAAGATTTTTGTAGAGGGATTGAGATGAATCTATGTATCAGAGATAATTTAGCTTCAGGGCATCCCTTAGACGATCATCTCCGATCATGATGATTGTTTCACATAAATTTTTTTGAAGTGATTGGAGGAGGATTTGTGGACTCATCTATGCTTTAGAGAAGTGTTCCATCCCCAGAAAAATGCTTAGATAAAGATGATCATTCAGTTTCTGGAGGATATGTTGCAGTCTTGTATCAGGGAATTTGGTCATAGGTCGGGGGGAATTTACCTCTATTTGACATTGTGTACCACAATATCTTTTACTCCACTATTTTCATGGAACCATTTGATGACGTATACGAACGACCCTCCTGCTCACTGCTCTGCTGGACCGACACCAGAGAGTCAGTACACATGGATCTTGAGTTCCAATGAGCTACCATCGAGAAGGTTCAGATCATATAGGAGGGGATAAAGTCTACACAGAGAGGGAACAAGTATTATGATGGCAGTTAGAAGTGACCATTGTACTTCGATGAGGGATACCGTGACATCTTTATGGTCTCACCTCGTCGGTGGTTGTAGTGATTTTTCCGGGGTGGAAAGTTGTTTCTGAGGATCATAGGCCCTTTTCAAAAACTGCTCAGAGTTAGAGTAGAGGAGTATCGTCTAGATATACACCCATAGTTTCACTAGTTACATGGTGTCTTCCATGTGTCGTAGCTGAGGAGGTACAAGAATGACCCATCACAGGTTACCGACTAGGGTGAGCTGGACATCGAGGATGGACAACCCTTCTCAGAGTACTAAGTATAGATTTATGTTTCTCAAACGATAATCAATTTTGGGGGAGTGATTCCACTTTTTTGTGTTCGGTAGCAACTTTAGTATCATTAGGATAGAAAATGGGAGTGGGAGGCTCAGATTCAGGCACAATACATAGATCTGTTTGAGTAGCCAATAGTTTTGTCCTTTTGAGGACATAATGCCCAATGGTGGGGAAAATGAAATGTCTTAGACTTTCTATGTATTATTTTTAAAAATTATATGTAATTGTTATGAGGACCAAATTTTTGATGGCATGTAATTATGAGGCACGAAGCACCCGGAATAAATGTTTGAAATAATGTAATCTTTTAAACATCATGTGCAAGCAGTTTACTTGGAAAAGTGCAATAAAATTTAAAATGATTCTTGGATCAAAAATCAGAGGGAACTATTGCGTTTACAGTAGCAACATTAGCTTTGGTGGGGCTGTACATGAACTATCTTGGGTCGGATGAAAATGTTAATTTTCAGATGTTTTAAAGGAAATAGAATTAATAATAATTTCTTTTATTCTAAATGATTCCTTAAATGCAGATAATTGATACTCCCCCTATTAATACATGATTAAGAAATGTTTGTAGGGTTGGATGTGTTCCCCTGTGAGATGAGGATTTGAAATTGGAGCATTGTAGAAGAACCCATGGGTGGATGAAAATGGTTTGATCAATCAACGCATCATAGATTAGATGAACCTCACCAACGATCGCAACACGACAATTGTTCATCAATCAAATCATGGTAGGTGTTAGATATTTTTATTTAGTTCATCCCTGTTCATGGATTAAACAATGAACACAAATAAATCCACAAACATATTGATCCTAAGATTGTACATTCTTGCGAGAGGGTGATTATTTCTGTTTCTTTTGGGGTTTTGATCCTAGAAATTGTTTTTTGATAATTATTGCAACATCATTTGATTTTTCATTAAACCAACTAATGGGATTGGAAAAACGCTGTGAAGAATGATGAAGAAGGTGAGTTCCTCTTTGGTTATTGAAATTATACTTCATATGCCATGTATTCTTAACGTTCAATGTGGGAAAATAAACAACAAATTGTTACAAACCCATTTCACGATGCCACGATCCCAAATCTAAGATTGAATATCGCAATGAAATAACAGAGGTGTGATAACGATGGTGGATGAAAAGTTTTCATGGATTGAGGAGGACCATTCATCGAGCGTTCTTCACATGGGTGGATCAAGATGTGTTTTTGAGTCTAATCAGAGGCCCGATAACAATGGATAAAACATGGTAGCGACCAGGACTTACACACACGCACACGGTAAAGGAAACGACGTGCTCCTAGAAGAAACTTTTTTGTAGACCCCACACAATGGTGGATGGAGTTACCAGGAAACAGGAAGCGAAGACACGACAGGCGGGACTTTACAAGAGACCAGGTGTGTGTCTCAGACAATAAATGAACATGGGGTGGAGTACAAACCATATTTTTCACAACTCGGCCAGGAGAGGATAGTTTCATGGTTCACCTCATGTACCAGTTTTATGGGTGTTATACATGTTTTGATTCCATGTACGAGCACATGGATAACTTACATATAATGAGCCATGGATACCTTTACACATCATTTCATCCTTCCTACATGCCATGTATACACATTTTCACATGGAATGTTCTCACGACTCGTGTCGTTGTAGATGGGAATTATCCATTGCCATGGGACACTGCTTGTGACCACTCTTACACACTGTGTAATATATTCTACAGATCATGATTATCTTCTCTATAGTTCAATGGATAGGTTTCATTTTAGTTAGTTCCCATTTATTGTTTCCCTGAAGGTCTGGTATCGTTTTGTTCCACAAGAGTATGATCCATTCAGTATGACTTTCCGATATATAGTTAGGTATCCCACCGAGAAGACCATAGAGAGATCCTCTATCAATTTTTACCCAAGTATGTGTTCGTTATAGATGTGACTAATCCTATATGTTCTAATAATTTATCTAGTATGTGAATTGAGAAGAGTCGCAGTGTCCGCCATGGCCCAGGAAGTGATCCTCATTTGTGTATCGTGATCTTTCCCTACTCAGGAGTGTGTTATTCAAGAATGAGTTTATATGTTATCTCTTTAGATATATTAGTGCACCTATCTCTATCATGGCTTTTCTTTTAGAATATTAATTCTCAAACAAATGTTATTAGTGGTATCATACTTGTGGAGTGAGTTATCTTGGATGAGTACATTGTGGAATCTTCGAACTGAATTACTAGCATGGGTATTAAGTTGTTGTAGACTAAGGGTCTCTATTTGATGTATATATGGATGTGTTTATCTTGAAATATGTTCCGTACACATATACTTTGTAGATATGAATGTACCTATACATAATGTATTACTTTATGGTTTTTGAGGTCCTCTACTGTGTATTGTCACACTCAACCCTGTACGGGATTTTCACACACATTTCGTGTATTGCACATATGAGTGAACTTTTGACAGAGTCCAGTAAGGATTAAGACTAGACCGAGCCTTCTATGTTCTTTGAAGGTCGGGGTGTTCTAACACCTATGAGAAGCCATCTTGGTGCCACTTTTTTGATACAGTTTTCACATTGTAGTTTTCCGACTCTTGTTTTTGGCGAGCATGTTTCTGGGCCTGTTTACATTCTACACTTCACATTTTTTTACATTATTTGTTTGGTTTAGTTGTATACATGTATTTTTATTCACAATGTTTTTTTAAATTTCAACATTTATTGGCATGGAGATTCTAGCTTGTGTACAAGTACATAGGAAATGCCTCTAATGTTAGTGATATGCCTACACAGTTCTAGTCAATAGCAATTTGACTATTGAAGGGGGATTAATGAGTCGTGGTGCGGTCCCCTCTAGTGTGTGTTGTGAAAATATCAGTAAGGAATATAAAATAAGGAATAAAACAATTATTCCAAAAATATATTAAAATCATGAATGAATTTTAAAATAATTATTATTTTCACCCATAATACATAAACACTTTATCTTAGCTTTTGATAATAATTAGATTCATATAAAACTCATAGAAATAGTATATCATAAATGTAACTTGTGCTATCCATATCATACATACATTGTATCTTTATCAGCTACATAGGGAGTAACCTTCTTAGATACATTGGAATACTCATCACAATATATTTCCTAAATCCCTTAGGGAAAACCCTACCATTAATATCAATATCAATAACCAATGCATTGGAGAGCTATCACGGGCTCACCCGCCCTCATTTTATCAAAGAACCATCTGTATACATAAACAATTCCCATGAAACATAACATAATCATAGCACAGAAAACAAGAATAATAGAAGAATGACATTGGCACTTTGAAATCACATTTCAATTTTTACATTATTGTGCACTAATAAATGATAGCACAATATTTGAAAATAAATGTGAAAACTTGTAATGTGAAAAATCAAAACATCAAAAAGACCCATTTTTTTTATCAATGGTAGTAAACGCTCTGTCTAGGGGTTGGTAAGCCTCATTGGGGATTATTTAAAATGGAGTGGTCAGGTGGTGAACAAATAGAAAAGATCCTTTTACACAACCAGTAAGTTGTCTGATTCATGGGTTAGGGATGTGGGTGCTATATTGATTATGGAGAGGGGATACTTTCCTATGGAGTATCTTGGGGGCCCCGGTGAGTCCCTAATCTCTAAGTATACATCACTTTGATAAGCTCATAGGAATGATTTCTGGGTGAATTATGAACTGGAAAAATAGGATTCTATCTATCGCTGGTCTTATCAATTTAGTGTATTGGCCTCCCTTACAATGAAAATCCTTTCTAATATGAAGATTACTAAAAGTTTGATTATAAAATTGGACAAGATTATGGTGTCCTTCATTTTGGATGGGCATACGGAAGACATGCATAATTGGGCTTCAGGGAAATGGCTGGAAAGACCTCTCTCTAAAGGGGGTATTAACCTGAGGAGTGTTTCTACAACAATGCAGGGGCTGCATGCAATGTTGGCATGGGAAGTGTTGGAAGGTTAGTCTCTTTGGATCAGGACTATGAAAGACATGTGTGGTAAATATATGTGTGATCAGAGGTCCAACTTTTCAAAGATTTGGAATCTGATTCAGCCTCTGACGGAGATTATAAATCATCATTTTTGATTGTTAGTCGGAAAAGGGAATATTAATTTTTGGTAGCATGATTTGGGGGTTGGTAGGATGTATTTTCTAGGATGTCCTACGTTAGGCATTTCTTTCATTGGAGCTAGTGGATATCCATGTTTTCTTTAGGCTGTTTTGGATGATACACAGCTTTCTATTTTAAGAAAAATTGTCACTTGTGAGGATCCTGATAAACAAGTTTTCACAGGTGCATCTTCGGTGATTTTTTCTATTAAGGAGTTCATTCAAGAGACAAGGTTCACAACAGAAAATTATCCCTGGTAAGTTAATATATGATCCAAATATATTCCTTCCAAAGTTAATTTTCTTTTGTGGCGTGTAAGAAACAAACAGCTTCCTACTGATGAAAACATGAAACATATGTGTGTTAATATTGTGTCCAGATACTGCCTCATTCTGAATAAGTGGGTCACTAGTTTTTTGGGAGTGAATGGTCTAGAGGAATGTAGAATTATTTTTTAATCTTCTTTGGCTGGGATGAGTCAGTAGAGGTGCAAGGTGATTTCTTCAATTCCTAGTTTAGAGGCACGGACAATCATGGAAGAGAGAGGAAGGCCATGATGCTTTTTCTGGTGGATGGTTGCTGGATTTTATGGTAGGCTAGGAATGCGATGTGCCGTAATCAAAGAAGGGTTTCCCAGGATAGTATTTTATTCTTAATGAAGAACTATGTCTTGTATTATCTCCAGCTGTGTCCAGACGCCAAAGCAGCGCCATCTGTGAACCTGCTGTTTCCACACCTTGCACGCGACCAGCTGGAGGGGGTACCAATGCAGGGGTCATGGGTTTGGTGGCAGGTGCCAAGGCAGGGTTTAAAACTGAATTCTAATGGATCTCTTCTCATGGAGGCGATGCGAGGGGGTGGGGTCATGCGGGATATGTTTGACTCGGTGGTTGCTAAGTTTTCAGTGGCGTATAGAGATGGTGATGCTCAGCAAGCGGAGGCCAGGGCAATGGCTTATGGTTTGTAGATCTACAATCCACACAATATTAATCTATGCATTGTGGAATTTGACTCCTCGGTTTTGTGCAATGATTTGACAGTAAAAGGCAATATTCCTTGGAATATTTCTTATATTATCAGGAGATGCAGAACAATTATGGGCAGGAACATGGAGGTTTCTCATACTTGGAGGGAGGGGAATATGGTAGCATATTTTTTTGTTTCTATGGCTCCATCAAATCAAGATATTTCATCATTATTATCCTTGAGGTCTTTTCCAAAGGAGGGGATGTGGTTTCTAGTTAATGATTCTATTTGTTTACATTATTTTCTCCCTCCATGAGGTTAATTTCTTGGTGTTTTTCGTAAGGGACCTTTTGGAAATCAATAAAAATCAAACATTTCATTCAAAAAAAACATCAAAGAGACATAAAAGTTAGTAATTCATTTTATGACGTATATTTTAAATAAAACATTTCATGTTATTAAAATAATCTAACCATTTTTAAAAAACAATTAAAACATTTAAAAATAATATTTTTGAATCAAACATGTCCCATACAACATTGAAATTTTCTAAAAGGAATAGTCATTTTATAACATTAATGTATATATAAATAAATCCCTAAAACCATTTTGAATACATGGACATAAAATAAATATATTTTATAAGAATAAATAATCAAAACATTAAAACGAGGTTTCTAGTTAAAAAGTATGTTACCACATTATAAACAATTGAATAAGAATAATTAGAAAATATCCTAAAAAACGTCAAATACCATGATAATATAATAATTCATGATATGACTTTTCAAATGGGTTTTATATACACCTTATAGTATAATAATGGTTCACAATATCAAGATAATCCTTAATGAAAGAAGATTGAGAGGAAGTCCCTTACATTGAGTATGACTTCTCTCTTTCATTCCTTATCATAATGAATAATATACATAGGCTAATTTATACATTCTTTTTAACCCTTATCGAGTTGATTTTTCCCATTATGTCACTTATTCCCATGTTATAACAATTAGTTAATTATCTGAGTCCATGTCGAATGTTTCGATAATATTCAGTTATTAAGTTGGAAATGAACATGGTATGATTTAATTAGTCCATGTGGCCATAAGTCCATCATCTACATAATAATCATCATTACTTAATCATCACTTTTATACAGTAATAATTATTTTTAAATAAAACCATTAAATATGGTTATGAAAAATTAATAATGTCATAATCAAGGATAGGGTACATCGTACGTACGCATGAGTAATACCTTAAATTTTCATTGATCATTATGTAAGTAAATTAATTATCTACAAATAATATCAAATTATTAATTTTAATATACTTAAATATATCATACACTTGATGTTGTCATTAAAAATGAATCACATTGCTTTGTGGAGTTGATAGTTCACATATACCCACAAAGGACATTATCATTTTATTGTTTGGAAAGAAAGAAATTAATTTATATAATATTATCTAATAATTTTTATTATTTCATGAATATAACATAAGAACATTACGTCTATCATTATTAAAAGTCTTTCATGATGGGGGGAAAATGAACTATATCGGTTAATGAGTTGCTAGTCCGCCAAACAAACAAACGATAAGTTCATTTAACATTGGATGAAATTGGAGATGGATTAAGGTGATGATATTAACAAAATAAAATATAATTATATTTATTATATTTTACATATTATCACATTATATTTTAGGAGATTTTCAGGAAATGGAAGATCAAATAAAAAAGAAATACTTTCAGAAATAAACACCTCCTCTTTGGTTGATCACCCTTAAAAACACCGTAACACCTCTAAGGAGGGAATTATACCTCAACTAAGTCCACGATAACTTGGGGAGTGATTCTATTAATGGTTTTGTGTAGATATTTTCTTATAAAAAGAGTTTTATACGTTATAGTAAATTAGAGGAATTGGTACTTTTTATAGGAGGGGGAGGGGCTCCCTTGGCATTATTAAAAGTACTAAATTAATATAAATTCAATTTAGATTCCAAATGGTCTCAATGTCATATATTTAAAAAATAAAACAAAGATAGTTTGAAATCCCTCACCTAATCCAATATTTTTTAGACAAGTATTGATTTTATTTTAAACCATATCTTTTTTGGTTTACCCTTAATTATTCTCTTTTAATTTTAATTGTGGTAATAACATTTTTAATATTAAAAGTATCTAAATATTACTTATATGGGGTAAAGTTTCAATAAATTGATACTAAATTATCTTTTAGCCCTTATCATAGTAACTTTATAATTTTTTGGTTTATTTATAATTTTGAAATAATTTCATAATAAATTAATTTTATAAAATATCAATAGTGCCAATTTTGACACTATTCATTTCAATGATTTTAAATAAAATGTAAACAGAAATATAACATTTATCTAAGCTATTAAATGGAATTATAATATGTCATGGTCACACATAAAATTCATTGATTGTGTAAAATATTTAAAAATATATTTATTTAAATATTACTATTATATTTTATTTAATTCTTCCTCCAATAAATCTATTATTGCATCAACATTTTTTCATAAATAAATTTAATTACTTATTTCATAAAAAACATAAATAAATTACCAAGATATAGGTTATCACTTGATATTTATAAGGAATATTCATTTCCTATGATATCACTTATATAAATCCATTTTAAAATTGTTTCAATTAGAAGAGAAATGTTTATGACATATTTTCATTTAAATTAAAAGTTATAAATGTTGTAATCTCACCCACATTGCTTCCAAAGGCCACAATTTCAGACCAGGTATTTTTATGTTCATTTATAAATTATCAAATAATATAATAACATGTTTTAGGGTAGTTTTATATTATTATTATTTTAATTTTACTATTATTTACTTGATTTACCCTTTAACATTGGCAAACAAACTACTGTTACTATTCATAATGATAAAATTTAAAAGGGAACTATTTAAATAATTTGTAACATATGATTCCAAATATAAAATCCATTTTTACAAATCCAATACCCAAAATTAGAATAAATTAATTAATATTTAATCCCGTTGATGGAAATATAAAACATGTTTTTAAGTAAAACGTTCAAAAGTTTATTTAGTTTTTATACTCAATTTAATTGTGAAATTGAATATAATGACCCACATTTTTTTCAATTATATAAAAAATATTTAATTATACATTAAAACCAATTGAAATTATAATCTATCTACAGATGTAAAATTAGATGAAAAGCTAGTTTTAAATAAGAATGCAGTTTTTTTCACTATTCATTAAAATATGAATTTTATCATGAAAATATAAAAAAATCAACGAAAGTTAATTTTTATGTCCCGCATCCAAATAAAAATTATATTTTTTAAAAAATGCGTTATTAAAATGATTGAAATTAAATTTAAAATAGGTTCTCCCTCAAAAGGTGGTAAAAATTCATTTTTTGAAAAATACTCCTTTTCTGTAAAAATTAATATTTGATCTAATATAATGTTGAAAAAATATATAATAGTTATTTTATAAATCCAATTTAATTTATATTTAATTTATATTATCCATATAGGTGTGATTTTATAATTTCATAAACATTATTATCCACATTTAAATAAATTTTCATGAAAATAAATCCTTCATATTAAATTGGGGTTTATTTCATTTCATGTTAATTTCGTAACCATTGAATCATTATATTTACATTTTTAAATAATATTTTCATAATTATGTTGACATTTTCCATTCCATTAATTATATAATCTAAATGATAACTACTATATTAAATAATATAATTTAGTTTTTAGTTTAAATTCATTCTGGCATATCATGTACATTATGGAACATTGTTGTTCCTTTTAAAAACTAAAGATGTTACAAAAAATACATATAGATAAAAAATAAAATAACAAAATAATTAATATATTTAAATTATAAACCTTGAAAAGAATAAACTATCAATGTACCGTTAACATTTTCCATTCAACGGTGCACATTCATCCACATGGGATGCCCTCTTTCCTTGTGGATCCATGATCTCATCATAATTTGAGAAATCCATTATGTTTTGGTTGACATATCTATCTTATTTACCGATTAGTATCATGATACTTATAAACTATTAATGAGATTTATATGATAAAATAATCAACTTGGGATATTAGAATATATCTCAATGAACAATGCTTTAATTTTTGGAGAAATGAGACCGGATGATCCCTCGAAATTCCAAACCATTATTCGAGTAGGTTTATTTATAAGGGTCTTTATTTTGATATTGTTTAGGCTACATAGTATTTATTGATGGGAGATACATGTGGTTACCCAATATTCATGGTGTAGGGAAGCAGATAAAGGATGTGGTTCCAGACTATATGGCAGATGATGTGTATAGAGAGAAGATTTAAGTAGCCAATCAATGAAATAGGGATAACAACAAACTACTTCAACAACACACTCAATGGGTTTATTTTATATCCAATCCACACAACAATGAATGTTTCTTGATGCATGGAATTGTTGGACTTGTGATCTTTGATCACCAATCAAACATGTAGATTTTCAAGTCAGGAATGCCCAAGGGAAATGGGGAAAACCAGGACAATCCTCACACAACAGAGAGAATGAAAGCATAATATCTCAATTAAATCTTGAATAACAAATATTATATGTCCATTTTATCCATCCATGAATGAAGATATCAATTTTTCCTTTAATGAAGCAATTTGGGTTCCCATTTTTGCATTCATCCTATTTTATATCCCACGAATCATCAGGCCTTGAAAATCCTACTCCTCTACCTAGGTAATCCACTCAGTGCCATCAATATGGTTCACATTATACTCCCCTATTAAAAAAGAGATTTCCTTGACACTTCAACCTGTACACCCAAAAAAGGATAATGATCAGAAACATTTAAAGTGGAAATTAAAGCATACTCACAAGGAAGTGCTATCTTGTAAGAATTATTGTTAATATTCTCAAGCACTCTGAATAGTCCATCTCTTAAAGGGATAGGTTTCTATTTCACCATTTCTTGAAATCTTTCCTTCCACATGTGATCCTAGACTAACTCACATGGCTCAAACAATATTATCTTTTGACCCTTGTTTGCATGATTAACATATTTTCTTGTCACATGCTTCATATTATTCATTATCTTTTTGGGTATTTTCTTGATGAATTATGAACGACATTTGACATCCATATTTGTTTCATCCCATAATGAAAAAAAAATAGATCGATAGGGGAAAGGGGAATAAAGTCTCAATGAAATTCCAATGCCGAAAATTGAGTTGTGGAATTCTTGGCCTTATTATATAAATATTATACAAGTGGAATACACTCCTCCTAATTCTTTATGTTCGTCATGAAAATTTTTTCTTAGAGGGATGATAGTGTCCGATTCACCACCTCTATTTTTTAATCACATTTGAAATCACATGTAGTGGTAAATTTTAAAGATCTTCCTAGTTTTCTCCAACGATTCTTCCCAAAGTAACTGAGTAATTTGTGTCTAGATCTGACACAATCATCGTTGGAGTTCGATAGAGTTTGACTACTTTCTAAATGAAAAGTGTCCCAATGTTAGTGGCATCATCTATTTTGTAATAAGGAATAAAATGGTCCATTTTTTAAAATTTATCCCCCACAAAAAATGAAATCTCTCCCATTCTTGGTCCATGGTAACCCCCAAATAAATTCCATTGATATGTCCTCTTAATGGGTGAGGAGGATTGAGTGTGGAAGATATTGTCCTTGTGGGTTCAGTTTAGATTTGAATTTATGTAATTCAAAGCACCTTCCCACAAATTTCTCTACATATCTATATATCCTAGGTGAATAAAATTTCTCACTATGAACACTTATATTTTTTTCAACTCCAAAATTCCCCATTTACCCACTTGAATGTGACTCCTTCAATAAAAGTAAATGGAGAGAGTAGTTGGGAATGTAAATCTTATTTATAAAAAATCATAATCCATCAGGTAAATAATAATTTTAACAACTAAATCCATCTTTAAAATGTTCATAAGGTTCTAAAAAACCACAATAAAAGGTATCTAAATCCTTTATGCATTCAAAACTAGGGATATTTGAATCCAATAAGGAAAAAATAGAATGTCTATGTGAATGTGCATCGAATTTAGTATTTTCCTTGCCCTTCTTATTCTTAATGACATATGGAAATGATTCAATGAATTCCAGAAATATATCTTGTCTCTTATTTAGTTTATTTTGGATCCTAAGGTATTTATGATCCTTATGATCAGAATGGATCACAAATTATTCTGTCCAATGAAATTGTGTTCATGTATCTAGTACTGTAAACAACGCATGCAACACTTTATCATATGTATCATAGTTTATAGTTTGTCCATTTAATTTATAAAAAAAATAAGCTATAGTCTTACCTTCATGTATTATTAATCCACTTATAGAAATTCCACTTGCATCTCAATGAATCTCAATTGTCTTACCAATGTCTATGAGTGAAATTAGAGGGGAGTGGGTGAGTCCATCATTGAGAGCGTTGAATGCCTACTCATGAGTTGTCCCCCATTTTAATGGATCATTATTCATTGTCAACTCATTAAACGGTTCTTCTAATCTGCTAATTTCATTCACAAATATTCTATAAAAACTAGGAATCACATGAAAACCTATTACCTGTCCAACGAAGGTAGTAGTTGTCCATTCTTCCTCTACTTTGATCATCATAGTGACAAATTATAATCCATTACTACTCACAAAAAATCAAAGGAAAACAATATTATAGATACAAAATTCACACTTATTTATGTTTCCAATAAGGGATTATTTCGTTAACACCACTAGGACTTTTCTTTTGGAATCTACATGTTCATAAAAAGTCATACTATATACGAGAATATCATCATAGTGAACTACCAAAAATTTTACAATATATGCACATAATACATGATACACTAACCTCATTAATGTGCTAGGTGAATTGGTGTGACCAAAGGGCATGAATAATAATTCATATTGTCCATGTTTTATCATAAATGTCGTTTTCCACTCATCTCCTTCTTTCATCATAATTTGATTTTAGCCACTTCATAAATAATTTTTGGAGAAAATATTAGAGCCATATAACTCATTAATAATTTCAACTAACCAGGGGATAAGATGATGAAACTTGACCATGATGTTATAGATTGATCTTTATTCAATGCACATTCTCTTCTTCACATACTTATTTTTTACTAGATGAACTAATACCACAAAAAGACTAAGGCTCTCTCTAACATACCCCACATACAATAGATATTTATCATTCCTTTGAATTTATTTTTCCTCCTTAGAATTGGTGTGATATGAAGGGTGGCCCAATTTTGATACTCTTGGAATGAGGTCAATTTGATACTCAATGCATTTAATGGGTAGAAAAATAGGTGTCACCTCTTTGGGAAACACATCATCAAATTCATGCAACAAAGACTCAACAACATGTGGAAAATATGATGTTATGTTGTTAGTGTTCAACATCTCCACATTGTACATAGGTAATAAAACATTTTTATGAGGAATCAATTTTTCCTTAACTTCACTCTTTTTTTCCAACATCACACCGGTATATCTTGTAAAATATTTTTCTCTTTATTTTCCTTTGGTTTTTTTCTTTTATTCTCCCATTTTCTATTTTTACCACTCCATTTTCATTTTCTTTATTTTTTTCCTCTTCACCTATTTATTTTTTCTCTCTCAAAATGTGATCTTCCAGAATTTTTTTGCAGAATGGAGTTGAGGGTTATAGGATCCCCAAGTAGTAGAATAGATTGACAGTTTAGGAAACCATTTCAAGAAACACATTAATTGTACTACCATTATCGACCCACAAATATGTGGCACTAATTCATGGGAACAATGTCGCACAATACCTCATCCTTCTATTTACAAATAGAGAACCATAACTTCACTTGTCAGTATACATCTTTTGTCTATAATCATTCAACCACTGAAGTCGATATGGATATTGATGATTCAAAGTCGGAAGCCCTAACATCTCCACCATCTCAGTGATTGGTAAATTTTGACAACATCCTTCGTCAATAATAACAATACATTCATTCCTATGGATCTTTCACCATCAATGGAAAAGGTTCTACAAGTATTCCTTCTCTCCCATAGTAAATTCTATGCATAAAACTCTTCTAGTGGTAATAATCTCAACATCTTTTGGAAATTTTACATTATCAATTTCAAGAGATTCATCATTTCCCCCTTAGATCTCCCTATATTGGACTCTCATTCCTTATACATGTTGATAGTTATGGTGTGCCGATTTGGGGATTCAATAGTGATGTGAACCATCCATGACATTTGAAACACAGAATTTACAGATTCCTTATTTTTTATTCTCAAAAGATAGATTCTTAAGTGGATTAATTACCTTGTCACTTTGGTGATCTACCACCACTTTCAGCTTTGATTATTATCCAATCTCATTCCTCTAATTTCTCCATGGAGTAATAGGGGTAGTTGGTTTCCTAAGGGTTCTCCCCCTTTTGATGATTTTCTCAACCTTGGAGGATTGGTGGATCATATTTTTTTACATCTACATTGTGGTACATCTCCACTTGATCAACAATATCCCGATCGATCCCATTTATAAAACATTGTTATGCATGTTGTCAAATCCTCATCGATGATTTATCAAATCATATAAAATTTTCATCTCTTTGTATTAATCTTTTTCACTATTACTTTATTGGGTGAGCTGCTGATGTTTTTTGAGGAGATATCTATGGTAGTGTGAGGGGAAAAACTGCTTCTGCATGGAAAACATCATGTCATCACATGTGTTGATGGGACTTACACAATACCTATCCCTATCCTTTTTAATTTGATCCAAACAAATAAAAGAACAATAGAAAAATTTAATGTAACAATGTTTTAACTTTATCACCTCAGAATACGCATGGCATAAAAACACATGATCGATCTGTATCTGTGACACCATGTATGCTTCATGGTTTCTTTTTTCCTTAAATAGAGGGAACCTAAACCTTTATCTGGCCATGTAGGTCATCATTATGTTGTGTCCTTTGTCCTCTTCTCTGACATTGGTACAACCTACTCTATTGGGAGACACACTCATTATTGACATCAATTCTCACTGTCTCCTCACAGTTTTTTAGTTTCTTAAGAAAGAAATTATGTTTACCTATTAAATTAAACTATCACCAGTATAGTTCATACAATTTACTAGAATCTGAATGGCCACAATGATGTGTAGTTCTTGTATCCATTCAAGTGGTATGAAAATATATAATATAGGATTCAAACCCCACGTGTACTTAGTCATTGATCTTGTGAGGATGATGAAAATTTAGTAAACACAAGAAAACGAGAGTTCAATATTCTACTGGGTTAATTAGTTAAATGATTACTAGATTGGTTATATTTTTAATATCACTATGTATATTTGGTAATATAAACTATTTTTCCCCTATAGTGTTTGAATTTAGGAATTTATGTAGTATATGTGTAGGTCAATTAGTAAACTGATGAATGGTTTGTTACCATTTATATTATTTGTATGCGTGGATATATTAGGAATTTCTGTAGTCTGTGTGTTTGAATTCTGGTATTTTCTTGTAAAAAAAGTTTTTATATCATATAAATGATATATCTATGAAGGTAGAGACATGTTTTTAACCATGGTAGTATATTATAATTTCCATAGTTAAATTGTGTTTGTATCGAGTAATACCCATGGTAAAAACTATGGCTATAGAGAACCTATAACCACAGTTTTAGCAGTGGCCCTTGGATAGACATCTTGTAATGGATGTAGTAGCCATGGTTTTATGGCCTACCACCACGATTCCAAACCATGATCGTAGGTGAAATTCTAGTTGGGTAATATGGTGGAGCTTCTCTCTCATCATTGTGAGCAGTATGATTGAGAATTTATTCACAATTATTTTTCTCTTTCCAATTCAACATCGAGAGAATATGTACTCTTCAGGCATAAAATTATGTAGTTTCAAGCAGCCATAAACATTGATACTTCTTAATATTTATATTTCTCATTATGTTGGAATATAGTCTTTTTATAAGATATAATGGAACATGATTCACTGGGTTTAATAATCATTCTCTTCAGAATTTATTATTAGGCTAGGCTACTCTGATTGTTTGGAAATCCTATGAGTTTTTTGAAGTCTTCTTGCACCTCCCACACAAAAATTCTAAATTTTTTATGTTATCAATTATTGAAAACCTCTCATGAAATTTGTATTACTAATATTTATGTGGAAACATCTATTTTCCTTTAGCACATTACTTCTCTACTATTTTCTTGATTTGTTTTTCCCATTTACAATTGGTTTATCTATATGATCAAACATTATTACATTAATATGAGACACCAATAAATCTTTTTTTATTTTTGGACAATAATTTGTCTATAATTGTATGCCTCTTGTTTTTTTAATTATTTTTTTTTTTAGATTATGTAGGAGAAGATATTCTCTTACAACATATTTCAGCTGCTCATAAATACTGTTAAGTTACTCAAATTTCCCTCATCCTCATTTCAATAGATTTTGAGTTTTATTCGAGACTATTAACAAAAATATATTTATCAAAATTAATAATTTGTGAGGTGGGTGGTACCTTTTTTCCTAAGGAATGTATGGAATAAACATTAGATTATATAAGGATTGATTACACCATTAAAAGATATTCTTTAATAAGAACCCCCGTAGAAGTAAAATTTTATGAAACTCAATTTTTAAAAGATTGTGAATGCATATATTAATTTTCTTTCAGATTATTCAATTTATCAATACATTATGAGAGTTTCTTGTTGAAAATATATTTCATATTCCCTATTATCTTCATTCATTCTACACATTCCTTCATTGTTTTATTAATATCATACTCATCAATTATAATATTTTATTTTTGTAAATGGTAAAAATATTTAATGTTATTTCCATTGACCTCATGTTTAGTATTTTCAACAGTATCTATCACTTTAAATTAATGTGTCTTTTCTTCAATCACTTTTGTGGTTCTTATCTCTCATTAATTTTGGAATTTTACTCATTCATAAAACTATATACACATCCATGCCCTTCATTATTAATCTTTTTAAATGTTATCTGGAACATTACTCAATTTTTATGATTTCTTCCCACGTTCTTCTAACATGTCTACAAATGAAATTGACAATACTCTAGGAATGATTGTTAGGGTCTTCATCTAATAAATACATGAATCACTGTGTTCCACATCACCTTATTATTTAATGATATAATCTTTAACCCTTATACATGGATCATCCAGATAATAGTTTTGATAAGGGATTTTTGTTTCCCATTATTATTATATAGATGATGAACAAAATGGGGTAGAGGTGTTTTCTATCATCATATTAGTTAATTGGGTAATAGATATTATTCTTATATAACTGATTTTTGATCATTGTGATTTTGTCATGGGGAGACCCATTTTTCTTCCTGTTTTCTGAAGAGTGATTTCTTAACATTACATGTTTATCAAAGAGATATATTATTAATAGATATGTTAGAATAAACACTTATTTTATTACACTTAATTAGTAGAGACTCATTGTTCTATTCTTCGGTAGATAATGAATTTCTTAAATTATTTCATTCTATTATATTCATGTTGTTTTTTGACTTTATATATATATATTCCATGATTACATTAATACAAATCTCATAGGCTTCTTCAAATCCCAACATCATAAATCCTCTTCAAAAAAATATTTAGATCTTCATTAAGAAAAACATTTTGTATAAGATTTTATTTAGAGGGTTGAACCTAACTAGATAAAAGTTAAATGGATTATAAAGGGATATGCCAACATTGAAAGAGTAGGGGATGAATTACTGTTGGTTTACTTTTAATCCAATTTTAACTATTATCACTTGTAACCTATTTACTTTTTTAGTGAATGTATTCCTTGTTCCTTTTTTCTCCATGATCATAAATTTGGTTAATATACATGTAGATATAAAAATGATTTAAACAAAATAAGGACACCAATTTTTTATGGGGTTTATCTCCTTGATGATGTATATATCTCTATTGTACTATGGGTTTTCTCCCAATCACACATATCTTTTTTATTATAAAAATAAACACATGGAAGTTTATTTAGTGAGACCCATTGTCCTAGTACCAACCATGTACAAATGAAACAATGTATTGTTTTTTGTAATCTATACCAAATGAAGGATTAAACCTTATACTAATGATGTATGATTAGTAACTCATCTTAGGTTTTTAATTGAAAAAAATTATTAGTCCCCCTTCTCAGTTATAGTATTTTTATATTATTCTCCAATCTATTCCAGTATTTGTTCTATCACTACCCAAGAAACTATTAGCCACACCACACAACTAGCCGCAGAATAAAATCCATGTAGAGGAAAAAAACTAAGGTAAAATTAACTCACTTACCATTTCCTTTCATTTTAAGGATCATTCATGAAAAAGTCATACCAAACCCATCATACAGTATGAAGCTTTCTCCCTTCTCTTCATTGGGAATCTCTGGGTGAATTTCTCATATGAAGTAACACAATCCATCTTCAAACACATCCATCTCAATCCATTTTCTAGAAAAAATTCCAACTCAAATCCACACTCAGAACCACATCATGATCACCACCAAATTTAAAAGCCCCAGTTGTAGAAACAAGCCACACCACATCCACATGACTAACCCAAGACCGTCTATCATGCCCAAAACCACAACACCTCAAGAGATCATGTGGAGAAAATATGTGTTTCTAAGAAAACATTGGAATTTCTTTTCATCAATGAGAACTCTTAATGGTGGAAAAAATATTGAGATCATGTGGAGAATCATACACCTTATTCCTTATGAGAAAAAAAGCCCACAATTCAGATAAATATTCTTTCTCTAAATATTTTTTTTGACTTGTGGGATTAATCAAAATTCTTTTAAAATATGGATTATTAAAAATAATGAATATCACCTCACATGATGAAGGGTTAAATTGATAATGTAATATGAAATCAACCACCCAAAAGAATCTTAAAAGGATGATTTTTCAACTCAAATATAAATGAATGAAAATCTGGAAAAATTACATGAGCTATCAAAAGAAGAAATATGTTGCTGCTTTTGGTTATTTGGATATAGGGAAATCGATAATTAGTACAATACGTCTATAAGTAGATATTAGAGATTCCCTAAAAAATAAGAGAATGTTTAAAATAAAAAATAATCATAATTATGGGAATCAAACAACACACCTGAGTGGCCCGAAGGCCTTTTTTTTTATTTATTTCTTATAACCCCATATTTCATGTATGAGGGGGAACCCTTACAAGGCCCACATGATTAGATATTACATGACCCATAGGTCTTAAAGAAAATATTCAATCAATTACTACATGGAAGTTCTCCTCCATATCCTCAACATCATGATATTATATCTCCACGTTCACATGACTATTAAGAAAGGCTTCCCATGCATTCACATTATTGACATGACACATCCCACGCAACCCATGTTGTGACACCCCATGGCCACCATCCATAGGCTAGGGGATGGCGACTACCACTGAAAGGTATATTCGCTAAAACTGGAAAGCCATTTCCTTTATAACCTATAAACACACACAACCAAGCACAAAGTTGGATACGAAAAATAGTAAGATGAATAGAAAACAAATTGAGTACAGTAAGAAAAAGGGTCCAGAGTACAAGCCCAACTGGAAATTACAAGAAACTGCAAAGTACAAGTAAACAGAAACTACTCATGTGAACACCCTCCAAGGATCCTACCTGAAGGGTAGGTACTGCTCTTGAATGATCATCTATGTGGTACACCTCATCTAATGTATACCTCCGAGCAACCTACAGTTTTGGTACTCTCATCCTATGTTAGTGTTGTTCATTGTCTACACCAAACACAACAATGTGTGGGAATAGCCCATGTAGGGATGAGTATAACGATACTCAGTAGGGATCCCGAGACCCTCAGGCTCTCACAAAATTCACAAAGGATAAACCAAAAATCATGAAAGAAACTGACAACCCTACATAGGTATATGCCCATACATATACCTACATTATCATGTAAACCCATCTCAATCATGAGGAAACACAGAGTCCAAATCAAAAACCCAATGCTCAGCTGTTCCACTAAGGAAGGATACCACGAAGGTATGTACCCCATAGGAATTCCACACATAAGAACACCACCAAGGTATCACCACGAAGAAAATTACCACATAGGTATGCCACATAGAAGAATACCACCAATGTATCACTATGATTGTAAAGAACACATGGGTACAGACTCTTCTCACATCAAGAATACCTTATGTACAACAATAGAGATGATTAGATGTAACTATTGAGTCAAGATACCTTGTTAAAAGGAAGACCCATGAAGGATACTAAATCATCGTCAGACCCACAGAGGATCATAGTACATATCCAGACCCACAACGGATCCTAGTACCTCATCAGACCCACATAGGATCCTATTACATCATCAGCCCCACATAGATCCTAGTAAATTGTCAGTAAATCATCAGACCCATAAATGATCCTAGTATATCTTCAATACATCTTCATTCCCACAAAGGATCCCACTACATTTTCAGTACGTCGTCAAACCCCCACAGGATTGTAGTACATTGTCACACCCAGATACAAGATTCACACACTAAGCTCGCTTGTCTTTGGAAGGGTCCTCTCCTCAAGCCACCATTTGATACTCCAACTACCAAGAAGTCCTAATAAGATGTATCCCAAAGGGCCTCCACGTCATATGGGTCTCCACACAATATATGATGCATCAAACGAAAGCCCGGTCTGTATGTTATTATCCTTTTAGCTCCGAGGGCCTAGATGGATTTGTCCTCGATCCAACCCGACCATACCACAACATTATCTAATTCTTAAATAGGGTATACGAAAAGGATGGTCTTGCTCAATGGTTTATAAACCCACTAAAAATTCTTCAAATGGATTCTTGGGGATAATGTTACGGTCAAAAGTGTAGAATGGGTCAAAAATGGTCCTGGTCCGGTCCGACCTGGTCGGACCGACATGGCATGAACCATCCTGGGCTGACCCGATTTGGGTCGACCCGGTCTGACCCGATTCGGGTCGCCCCGTCCAGACATGCTGGGTTTGGACCTGCCCACGCTAGGCAGTCTGACCCATGCTGGGCAGCCAGGTTTTCTGGCCCAGCCTAATGGGGCAGCCACGGGGCGGCCGCAGTGCAGCGGGGCATGACAGGGCGGCGGTCCACTGAGGTTCTGTTCCGTCATGCAGCATAGTCACACCAACACCTTCGTTAAAGCTGGTAGTTAGCCGACCACCATTCCAGTACTCCACCTGTGCAAAAAACCAGCTTCGTTTGTCATCTTTCTCCATCGCAAAGATTCATCAAAATCTAAAAGGTAGTTTGGAGATGTCAGTCCATGTTCGTTATCCCCGCACCGTATACATTAGAGCGGTAGAAAGAAATTAAAAAACTTTTTAATCCTGAAGAAATATCAATAATGGTTAAAGAGGTATTTAAAAAATCAAATCCTACCTTCTCGTTCGTTGGTGGAGGTCACGAGGAAGGATATGAAGTGGTTGGGAATGGTGGCATCGATGTTTGTCACATCCGCTAGATGCCTCCGATCTCAGCTCTAGTATGATCCTCGTTCTTCGTTAGAGATGGTGCATTCTTTGTTAGATATGAGTTCCTCCAATGTTTTCACAATTCCTCCCTTTCTCCAACTATTTCTTCCCCACCCAAAAAAATGAGGACCCAACCCAAATAAATTATGTTTATCAATTTAATTGTTTGCACAATTAATTGAAAATATTATTTAATGAAAGGTGGAACAATTTATGATGGAGGATACCAATGGTTATCTACCATTAAAGGAAATTTCAAGGGGATTCTCCCATTAAGAGGGTTCGGGTGGTCGCCACCTTTAGGAATTCAAAATTGGGGTTTTTGTTTTGGTGGTCCCCACCCATGTAGAGAGGTTTCAACAAAAATAAAATAAAACTGTATTTTATTTTATTTTTATTTCCACGAAAAAGTGGAAAAAATGATTCACCCTTGACCAACTATGGTAGAGATAAAGGTCTCCTTATGTGAAAACCGGTGCAATGAGGTCAACGGTGCCCTCAGATTTAAATTCCAAGCACCTGTTCAAAAGTTACAGAAACCCGGTCGCACGTTTACTGAACGTACCCAAAAAAATTTTCCGAAATTCATTTCGGGCACACCGACCCTCAGAATCATGCGCTGTCAATTTTTCTAGAATCATAAAATTCCATATAATTAAAACAAATTACATGGATATTCAGGGTCTTTACATTCTCCCCACCTCAGGGATTTGTGTCCCTATAAGCCACAACTCAAAAACTAGGAAATTGAGTGGGGATATTGAGCATGTATATGAGCCTCCTGCTCCCATGTGCCCATCCGGAGGTTCATGTGCTGCAAGAAAACACACAACAGAGGTATCAACCATCCACGAAGTACACTTTCCTATATATCCTTAATCTCCATTGGAACCTCTATAAAAGTCTCCCCATCGTCGACGTCCATCTAACTGTGGTCAATGATGTGAGAAGGTTCATGCACATATCTCCTTAGCTGGAATATGTGGAAGACGTCGTGAAACCTGTTCAACTGATGGGGATGTGGTAGCCGGTATTCCACCTCACCATCTCTACTGAGGACCTGGAAAGGTCCGATGAACCTCAGAGATAACTTGTCACATCATCAAAATATTCATAAACATCATCGGGGTGTGACTTGTAGGATTACATGGTCACCATCCTCAAACTCCAAAGGTCTCCATCTCCTGTCGGAATAGGAATTATGCCTTATCTCTGTAGTCTTCATCCACTCCTGGCTGATCTGCACCTTCTCTGCGGTTACCCGTACCATCTCTGGTCCCACTAGTGATGAATCCCTTGATACAGTCTAACACAAAGGTGATCTTCAAGGTCGCACATACAACGCCTCGAAAGGTGCCATCACAATGGAAGAGTGACATTGGTTGTTGTATTCAAACTCCACTAAAGGAAATTCATCCTCCCCAATATGACAGAAGTCGAGGACGCAAGCATATAGCATGTCCTTGAGGGTTTCAATACTCCGCTCAGTCCGAACATCCGTCTGAGGATGGAAGGTGGTGCTCAAACGAAGTTGTGTCCAAAAAGCCTCCTACAACCACTTCCATAGCCAGGAAGGGAAACATGCATCCCGATTAGAGGAAATATGTGAAGGTAATCCACGTATCCACACAATCTCTCGCACATAGAGGTGTCTCAATCTCTCTACTGAACCCTGGTCTCTGATCTATAAGAAGTGGGATGACTTGGTGAGTCGGTCGACGATCACCCATTTTGAATCATGACCTCTGTATGTACTTGGAATTCCTATCACTAAATCCATGGATATCCCGTCCCACATCCACTTTGGGACCTATGAATGACGAACAAAGCCTGCTGGTACCAGATGCTCCACCTTTACTTGCTGACAAGTGAGGTACCGAGGGACAAGATCTTCTACTGATTTCCCAATTCTTGGCCATCAGTGCTCTTGTCAGAGGTCCTGGTACATCTTCGCCACTCTTGTATGTACAACTAGATTTGATGTGTGGAACACCCTCAACACTTCCTCTTGAAGCGACACAGGTACCGTGATACATCCTCTGAAGAGGATGATGTGCTTCCTACCTTCAGAAAATCCATCAGGTGCCTATCCTGGGGATATCTGAGCACGTTGAGCCTCATAGTCGGTGTCCCCATGTTGCACCTCCCTGACTCACTAAAGAAGTGGATGAGTGACTATAAGTGATGGAAGAAAATATTCTCCATCTCGATCCACAAAGGATATCTGCAAGGTGGCCAGCTACTCTGTTGCCTCACCTAGAAGTTGTATACCAGATCTCATACTAAGTGCATATGCAACAATTTTCCCCTTCCTTAGATTATAGACTATCTGGATTTCATAGTCCTGGAGAAACTGAAGCCAATTTCGTTGTCTCAGTTTCAGGTCTTTCTGAGAGAAGATATACTTGACACTATTATGATCCATGTAGACTGTAAAATGATCTCCCATCAAGTAATGTCACCACATCTTCATGGTGAAGACCAATGATGCTATATTCAGGTAATGGGTAGCATATTTATACTCATGTTGTCTTTGATATCGAATACCATATGCGATTACTGCTCACTCCTGCATCAGGACACATCTGATCTCTGTCCTTGATGCGTCACAATAGACTACGTACCCTATGCCCTCATCTAGTAGCCTCAAGATGGGGGCACTTGTCAGCCTCTACCTCATCTCCTGAAAACATGGCTGGAACCTCTCCGACCACATGAACGGTTGCCCCTACTTCATCAATGCTAATAAAAGAGCATCAACTCTAGAGAAATCTAGGATGAATCTCTAGTACTATTCGACCAAACCCATGAAACATCGTACCTCCGTCACACTCCTTGGTGGTTCCCAAGAAAGTACCACCTCAATATTTTCTAGATCCACTACAACTCCTACCTCTGAGATGAAATTCCTAAAAAATTGAACCTCTTGAAACTGGAACCAGTACTTCGAGATCATACCATAAAGATGGTGCTCTCAAAGTGTGTCCAGATCTATCTGCAAATGATAGGAATGCACATCCTCAGTAGTCGAGTAGATCAGAAAGTCGTCGATGAAGACCACTAAAAAGTGATAAATGTATGGAAGAAAGATCCGGTTCATGAGTCCCATGAACACTACAGGAGCATTGGTCATGTCGAATGTCATAACCAAGAACTCGAAGTGGCTATATTGACATCTGAAAGCCATCTTCTGCACATCATCATCCCGTACTCTGAGCTGGTGATAACCAGACCTGAGGTCTATCTTCGAGAATCAATGTACTCCCTTCAGCTGATCAAAGAGGTCATAAATCCTTGGGGGTGGGTTCTTGTTCTTTACAGTCACCTGGTTTAGGCGCTGATAGTCAAAACAATGTCTCAATCACCCTTCCAGCTATTTGGTGAATAAAATCATGGCTTCTTAGTAGAATAATTGGGGCTGATGAATCCCTTCCCCTCGTTGTCCTCTAGATATACATGTATCTCACGAAGCTCTACAAGAGCCATCAGATACACTAGTGTAGATATCAGTGTCATCCTGGTGTACTATTCAATGTAAAATTCCACCTATTTACATGGATTTAGACCCGTAACATCATCAGGGAACACATCAGTGTATTGGCCCACCACTACAAGAAAACTCTAACTCTCCACCTCAAACACTTTGAGGGTATGGCTAGACAAATAATGATTGATTAGCTACACTCTCCCCTCGGTAATTCCATCCTGGGCTGCAAAGACTCTCTTCAAACTAGTGAAGGTAAACCTAGTCCCATCCATGCAGACACACCACACTTTTCACCTAATATAGTCAATCTGAGCATGGACTATTGATGACCATTCCATACCCCAGTTGTCATCATAAGGCCATGATGCCACTACTATGAGATCCCAGTCGAAGCTCTCGCTTCCTAGTGTAAGCTCACACTGCTGGCACCAGTGTGTAATCATCGAATCTTCTCCCGTAAGAGTCTCAAGTTGTAAGAATTCATCCAATGGATCCGTTTGAATCTCCGAAGTCCAAACAAGGGTATTGGAAACAAAATAATGGTTGGAACCTGTGTCTGTAAATAAAGTATCTAAAGTGTAGTAGACACATATCATTCCTTGTATCATCTCCGGAGTGCTATGGTCGTAGGCCTCAACTGTCTGGAGCTAACCCTGCCCCTGTCCACCTCCTCCCTGTGGTCGGGGTGGACCACTGGGTGGGGGTGGTAGTAATATCTCCAATTTTCCCCAAACACTAGCTACACGGTTATCTCCTCTACCATGTTCGCATGTCCCTGTGGTCCTCCTCAGTCGATCCTAGGTCTCTTCCTAGGAGGTCCTTCAACTATCTTCTGATCATCTGTATGGAGGGTTGGATAGTAAAGAGCCATGAGACCCTACCTGTCGCATGTGAAACATTGCATGTTCATCGCGTGACTGGCTCTCTCTATGGTACCACATACAACTGACGCTGAATCCTGCGGTCATCCACCGGTAGGTCTGGCCCTTCTGGACCTCTGCAAAATCTGTCTGCTACCAGCTATAGAAGACTCCACTACGTGATGTATAGTGGTGGGTCTCACTGATGGTGAATGGACATCAAGAAAAATCTCTACTACGAGGGCTCACTCTATCACCCCCGCCTGCATCGAGATACTGAGTGAAAACATCGATGCCCTGATCTTCCACCCGACTCTCTGGTTGAAGGTCTGGGACTAGAAATATGGTTCTCACACCATATAAGTCGAGTAGCATGAGAGTTCAGTGAACATCGCTGAGTACTGAGACACAATCATGCTGCCCTACTACAGATGAATATTCTATTGTATGAGCACTACACGAAGAGTTTCTTGGACAAACTCTGCCCGAAATAGACTCTCAATGTCTGCCCAGAGAAGCGTCACCTCATCAAGAAACTAGAGAAAGAAGCTCCACCATATATATGCTGCTATTTGTAGAAGACTGATGACAATGATCACCATGAGATTAGTTGGTGTCCCTAGTAGTTGGAAGACTATCACCCTACATAGTTATATGCTCGTACATATACCTATGTTATAATGTAAACCAATTTCAATCTTGAGGAAAAGCAAGGTCCAACTCAAATTCCCAAAGCTCAACTGTTCCACAAATTAAGGAATACCATAAAGGTATATGCCACACAAATACTCCACATAGAAGAATACCCCCAAGGTATCACCATGAAGAAAATTACCACACTGGTACGCCACACAGAAGAATAACACCAAGGTATCACTGTGATGGTAAAACCCACAAGGGTACAGACTAAGCTCAAACCTGGTATATCTTCGGTATAGTAGTAGAGATGAATAGACGTAAATACTGAATTATATTACTCTATTAATAGGCAGACCCATGAATGATCCATAATCATCATTAGACCCACAGAGGATCGTAGTACATCGTCAGTCCCAAATAAGATCTTAGTACTTCCCCAGACCCACATAGGATCCTAGTACATCGTCAAACCCACACATGATTCTAGTATATCGTTGGTACATCATATGACCCACACAGGATCCTAGTACATCATTAGTACATCGTTAGACCCACACATGATCCTAGTACATCGTTAGTTTGTTATTAGACCCACACATGATCCATGTACATCGTCAGTACGTCGTCATACCCACACAGGATCCTAGTACATTGTCAGTACGTTGTTAGACCCACACAGGATCCTATTACATTTGTAGTATGTCCTCATACCCACACAGGATCCTAGTAAATTGTCATAGCCAGATACATAATTCCCGCACTATGCTCGTCTGTCTCCGTAAGGGTCCTCTCCTAAAGGCACTGGTTGATACTCAAACTTCCACAAATTCCCAAGAAGAAGTATACCAATGGACCACCACATAATATGGGTCTCAATGCAATAGAAGGTTCATCAAACAGATGTGCAGTCTGTAAGTTACTAGCATTTTAGTCTCGAGGGCCCGGTTGGATTCAAGCTCGATCCAACTCAACCATACCCCAAATTTATCCAAATCTTAAGTGGGCTATTCCAAAAGGATGGTGTCACTCCATGGTTTCCATAGACATAGATGGTTCATCAATCGGATGCCTGTTTCCAATGTTATGGACAAAAGTTTGGAATGGGTCAAAACTGCACTATGTCTGGTTCGACCAGATTCCGGTCAACCCAGCCCGACCCGTTGGGTCCGGCGCAGCCCGCACAAGTTGTATTTTCCTGGAGGGGAGGCCACAATATAGTGGGGTTTATGTGGAGTGGTGGGGTGGTCATGGTACGGTGAGGGGCTGCGGTGCGGTAGGGTGGCCGCAGTGCAGCGGGGCAGCGTTCCACCATGGTTCTCTTCCGTCAGGAGGCACAGTCACACTGTCACCTTCGTCACAGCTGGCGGTGTGTTGGCCACCATTTCCATACCCCACTATTTCTAAAATCCTATTCTGTTTTCTATCTAAATCCATCACAAAGATTCATCAAAAACCAAAAGGGATTGAGGAGAGGTTGGGCCTTGTTCATGTGTCCCCCACCCTCTGCGTTAGAGCCATATCAGGTGGTTCAAAAACTTATGAATCACAAAGAACAATCATGAACGAGTAAGGGGGTATTTAAAACCTCAAACCCTACCTTGTCATTTTTTGGAGAAGGTCACAAGGAATGAGATGATGTTGTGGGGAATGGTGGCATCAACATTTTCCGCTTCCACAAGATGCCTCTGATCCGGGCTCATGGGTCATCGTCATTCTTCATTATAGATAACACATTCTTCATTAGAGATGAGTTCCTCCATATATCTCACCATTCATAAATTTCGACAATGATTTCTTCCCAATACAAAAAAATGAGGTTCCATCCCATATAAATTAATAATATCAATTTAATTTTTGGCACAATTAATTAACAAACATAATTAATGGAAGGTGGCACAATTAAAGTTGGAGGATATAAAAGGTTATCTCCCATTAAAGGGGAGTTCAAGGGGTTTCTCCCATTAAAAGGGTCCGGGTGGTCCCCACCATTATGAATTCAAAATGGGGGTTTTAATTAGAGTGGTCCCTACCAATGTAAATAGGTTTCAACAAAAATAAAATAAAAAATTATTTTATTTTATTTCTATTTCCACAAAAATGTGAAAAACTATCTTTCACCCTTGACCTACTACGGTCGATGTAAAGGTCTCTTTAAGTGAATACCAGTGCTGTGAGTTCAATGGTTCCCTTGTATTTTAATTCTAAAATCTGGTTCAAATGTTTCAAAACACTACTCGAACGTTTATAGAATATACCCGAAAAAAAGTTTTGAAAATTCATTCCGGGCACACTAGGCCTCAGAATCATGCACTGTAAATGTTCTAGGACTTGTAAAAATACATATAATTTAAAAAAAAGACATGAAAATTATAGGTCTTTACAATTTTGGTCCCCATGGAAACATTATACCCTCTCTTTCTTCAACATCTGTTAACTTCTGCTCTGGTGAATACCACTACTCTAAATCCTCATATAGAGTCTTCTCCTTTGTAGAGTCTGCCTAGTCCCTTCAGAATAATTTCAGGTGGAATGAAAAGCCTTGAGGTGGCCCAAAAGCCATACTATCATGAAGGTCTTGGTTGGCCCAAAGGCCTTAAAGGACCCGGGGATATAACCAGTGGCCCAAAATACCAAATAAATGAATAGTTCAAGCTAATATAGTATTGATGCATTTAACGAAAATATGACCACATGTGGATTTGAACTCATGTCTCTTGGATGCACTTTCTATGTCCCCACCAACTGGGATGAGGCTCTTATTTAATTGAATCAAACAACATAGAAAATGAGAAATCAATTCATGAAGAATAGTTTTGAATGATTCGAAAACATTTATGATATGTGTTAAATACGGGGTCAATGTATTGATGAATGATGGTAAGATTCATTCAAGTATCATTCATATAATAATGACTAAAAGGAACATAGATAGTAAGAGAATAAGGTTAAGTAAGAAATAATGTCTACCTAGGGTTTCGAATAACAAAACAAGTGAACAACCAAGAAGACAGCGAGATGTGATCATAAGGATATTTAACACCCACAAGTAGATTCATATTTTATGGAAAGTTATACCACACCATGGACCTTTTCATGATTTCTAGGAATTTCAATGTTAATGGGAGTAAGATAAAATCAAGAAAAGAGCCAATATAATATAGTGGAAGTAGGATTGGAATGGTGGTTGACACTCTTGGTGTAGGTGAGATGTTTCCAAAAATGGTCAACTCAAAATTTAATATAGTGAGTGAAAGGTGAAATGATTATATTCGTAATGTAATCAAATGAATGTAATGTATACCTAATCAAGAATATTCAGTGAAATATAAATTGAAATTAATGTGATCCCAAGATCAAAAACTTTTTCTTTAAATAATAAACCCACACTCAAGAAGAAGGATGATAATTTTCCTAAAGATATATTAATCATAATTAATAAATAATTGGAAGAGGCTAGAATGATCAAGTTGAAGAGAATCAAATACTATAGTTGCTAATGTTTTCAATGTTGAATTTCTAGTTCTATCTAAGTAAAATTCCAAAATAAAAATGAAGATTATGTTTCATAGGGGTTAACATATTTGGAATGTGAATGGTAAACTAATCATGATGACTTTTATACAGTTTATACCATAAATGAAACGATTAATTTTTTTTGATTTATCTATCTTAACTCTATTTCGTTTTTTGATGACTTTGTGTCAGTGTAAATTATTCCCTTGATTGTTTTTTGTGTGTTATAAAGCTAGGAATTAATGGTGATAAAATTTGGAGAGTGTACTTAAAAATAGAAAATAATGCTGGAGATTTATTAATTGCCTAAAATATATAATTATTAACATCTCCTTCATAAGTTTAGGTATGTGGTATGATTTTAACTCTTATAATTATGATTTAATGTAGAATTGTTCTACATAACAAGAGGAAGTGATTATCTAACTGAATGAGAAAGACTATAACTTCCACATGATTGTTTTGTGTTTGCGTTTCAATTAATGTGAGTATAGGATTATTTAAATAAAAAAATATATATTATTTTCCTATATGAATGGAAATTTGTAATTGGTATCAAAATGTGGATAATTATGGCCATCCTTGTTTTCAAAATTTTCTACTACTGATTTTTTAATTTGTTATCCCACATCAACATTATGAATGCCACATTATGAAGATTAGTCGGGTGACACCATTCTATTATGGATAAAAATTAGTATAGTGGATGTGAATGAAAAATAATAGAGAATAAGTTTCTTCTATAAGAGAAGATATATCCTTGGATGTTGTAATGTTTGAGTTGTTGTTGGAGAAGTAAACATTGTATACTACATGTGTTAAGCAATGATATGATGCTGTTATGGATGAATATACGATATGGAATAAAATTGATTTTATGTGATGGTATTATTTTATTTTTAAGAATAATGAAAATGATGATATCCCATCACATTCATTAAATCATAAGTCAATTATAAATGGAGTTATTTTAAAATAATAAAAATATGGAGAAAACTGAGTTTTGAGATATTTTGCATCACATAAATAAATTTCCACACATTAATTTATTACATTATTCAACATTATTTGTTTTACATCACATGAAATTTTGGGTATATTTTTTTATATTAGTTTAATGAGAAGAAAATATTTTGTGGATATAATTTACAATAGATGACGATGAGTCCCTTTTTAATAAAAAAAATCATCTTTTTCCATGAGAGTTTCATTTAGTATGAGTATTTCAAAAAATTCCCTCATGTTGAAAAAAAATTCCATTAATTAATGTGGAACACAAAATCAAGAATTATATGATGGTTTCATTTTGCGGGAAATGATGAGGCACTCTGAGTTTTGTATTTGAGGGAATTAGTAATGATGGGAGAAATTGAAATGTATTAAATGAAACCACATAGGAATGAGAGGATTATGGAAGAATAAATTGAAAAGGAGAAGCTTCTTCTTAAGGTTTGTTTTGAAATCTTAGAGCTGGTGTGATGTGTGATACCATGAAGAACATGGAAAGAAGAAGAACAAGGAGGATTTGATAATAAATGAATTATTTTGAACCATTTTTATTGAAGTTAAAATATGAATAAGAATCAGACCGTCAATCTATGTTCATTTATTGAGTATGAGGAGATTTTATGGAGATATTAATAGTGATTATGTTTTTAGATCATTTGTGAGTGGAGACTCCCAGATAATGGGTGATACGACTAGATGAATATATTTTTCTAAACCTTGTGATGTTGAGCTATGAGAAGTGACTGAGTTAAACCATATTATTTAATACATTATTTAATTCAATGTTTCTTCTCGTATGAAGAATGATATTTATCTTATTGATGTAGAAGCATTCTGTAAAAATATTTTGATTACCTTCTAAGAAGGAGATGTAAGGAAACACCTTCTTATTAATTGTGTCAATACATATAACTTTTGGAACTCAAGGAATGCAAGGAGATCATAGTGTGACTCAATGAATAATAAAAGATGTTATTGTAAGGGAAGTGTTGTGAGAATATTCCAAATGTATACACGATGAGACTCGGTGTACGTGTGGGTAGAACCAACCATTGTAGTCAACATTTTATTTGAGTATAAAAACCATGATTAGGGTAAATAACGAATCCTGGTAAGGAGTATGTCTTTGAGATGATCCTTTTAAAAATATTTCATTCTTTTTATCTACATTACATGAATGAATGTGGTTGATGATTTCATAGAAAAACATTAAATATATCATATCGAACTCATCAATAATTCATATTTAATCCCATAATGGGTAAAATATTTTATGAGAATCTAGAAGTTGTAAAAAAATAGGAATATTCATTTAAACCCCCCATCAGATGTACACATTGATCTTAATGGGAATTTCACAATAAAAATCTCCCCATAATCTGCCTAAAATATTATTTGAAAATGAACTACGATGTCAATTACAAATGAACTAAAATGTTACTATGAATTATAATCTTAAATAAAATTTAATTACAATGATACTTAAAAGGATATCCTATAAAAAACGAGATATATAATTTATCCTAAATGACCTACATGGTCATTTAAAAAGGAAATAAATGTTTCATAAAAATTAACAGTAACATCACATAAACCACTAACTCACTATTAATTAACATAATATAAATATATATATAACAACTAATACACTATTAATTTTTCCATCCCATATTCCAATAAATATAGTAAAGATATATGGAGGAATCTACAAATCAACCCCCAATATGTTACATAATAATCCTAGATGACTAGTAAGGATAAAAATCAATCTGACCGATGAATTATTGATTTTTATATTTTAGTTCCACAAAATAGTAGTTTAGTTCTAAATTTTATCTCTTATATTTTATATTTTAATATGAATATAATTTTTTATAGTAATGATGAAAAAAAATGACATTAAAAACATAAAATAAAACCATGTGGTAACACATTGATATTTCCCAATGAACTCCCTATCATTCATAAAAATAATTGAATTCCTATATACACCAAAAATCAATTTCACACTTGAGTAACAAATTATAATACTCCAGTTCCATATTTTGATGACATCATTATTTTATGGGTGATATCATAAAAAAATTCGAAAATTTCAATTATCAAAAAACTATCAATTATAAAAAATTAACATTGATATGTCTGATTAAAAAAGTATTGAAATATATTTTTTAATTATAGGAGTTGAGTGTTAAAAACGATCAATAACGAAAATTGTTTAATTCCAAATTTTAACATATAACATTCATATATATGTGTAATTTTTGAATTGACATAGCGAAATGAATTGTTAATTTTGTTATTAAAATTATAATTAAAAATATAAATAGTTGAGTTCCACAAACATGATAATAATTGTGAAAATCATTCACTTGGTAATGTAAATAAGGGGATTGGATTAAATTTATAGACTAACTTTCATAATAAATATATGTTTACATTTTTATTGAAACCATATTTATGTTTTTTTACAATTTCAATTCTAATTGTGAGTATATTCCAACAGATAAAATCACATTTCAAATATCATTTTATCTAAACTTGTTCCCTTAATCCCCCCCCCACATTGATTTTATAATGAAATGGTGGGGATGACTTCTCACTGTATATTTCGGTTGTGCATTACATGGGAATGTTTTTGGTGGGTTTTTTTATGTTTTCTATTATTTCCTTATGTAATTCTTGATATTTTATGTCCCCTGATTATACAATAATGAATTTAAAATAGATGATAAGTAGTTATTAATTACTTTATTAACACTGTACATTTAACTGAAATGACCAATCTCTTAAATGATGCTGATTAATTGATTTCAAACTGATTTTAAAACCATTTTCATTCATTTTGTGACGTTATAATTAAAAAATCACCATGAAGATAATTTTTATAAATTTAATAATATTTTTTGATAAACTATTTGTTTTAAATCAAATTGAATTTTTTGATATAATTGGGCGATTTAAGATAATTTATTCACTAATATAATATTTTGTTAAAGATTATATAAATATTCATAATACTGTTTTCATTATTTTATATCTCTCTATTTTATTAACATTTTTCATAATTTTTTAGGACCCTATTAACTCAAAAATTCTTCTTTTATATGTTCCCATATTAAAATATATAAAATAAAATAAATAATTATGTGGTTTTAAAAATTAAAATTGAATTAAGAGCATTGGGTGAAAGTATGATATAAATATTTTATCTTATTATACATATATTTTATAATGATTTAATGGGAATGATACTCTTAAAAACATTTATATATATTTCTTTAAATTTTGGGAAAAATTGATAAATCTTTGAAAATGTAAAAATTTTCTAATGGAATTAAGTAATTTTATAAAGATATATAATTCAATTATTTTTTGGATGTTACTCAAATATTTATAAAATTTATTATTGTTGTCTTATTCTACATAATATAAATTTTTAATTTTTAGAAATTATTATTGAGAAAAGGTACCACTAATATGAGTTTTTTTATGTTAAACTAATAATATATATATACACCCACATACACATGCAAACACATACATTTAAATGAAGATGTTATGGTGTCTAAAATAAACAAAAAAAAGTGGAGCATTAATTATGTAATATATATTAACCAATTATAAAATCTATTTAAAAAATAAAAAGAATGTTTCACTGCACCTGTTGTTTTTGGATTAAAGGTATGAAGGTCGTTCACTTTTATATATATATTATAGTCTTTGAATGAGATACACTCTATATTTTTTATCCCCATCATCATTTTCTTTATAATTAGTTTCAATAGGAAATATTTTTATATAATGATAAGATTATATGTATATTTGATATTTTATATATCTTATGGACTTTGTTCTCCCTAAGTGTGTCTGTAGTTTTTCTTTTAGAGAAACAAATGGGGAATTGGATGTTCAGTGCTTCCTAAGAGTTTCTAATGTTACTAATACGATACCAAAATGGGGAATTGATGGTTAGTGCTTCCTCAGAGAGTCTTTCCTAAAGTTGAACCAGAGGGGTTAGACTGTGAGTACTTCTTAGAGGCTTGATTTTGTTTGATTGGTTAAACAAAGGGGTTAGGCTCTGAGTAATTCCTAGAGGGTTACATGTTTTTTATTTGATTCTTATTGATAGTTGAAAATGAATAAAATCGAAAGTACATGATTGTTTAATTTTATGTGATTCATTATTTAATGATTCATTTTTCTTATTGCCTACCATATAGATTCACTAACTGTGGGGCATAGATATTTTGGTGTTTTCCTAATGGGATTCGTCTAGCACCATGTTTGGGCCATGCAATAGTTCCCAAACAGATTATATAGCTACAATTATAGGTAAGGGAAAGTGTCGATCTACGTCCGTTACTTGACTGATGTGGAGCTGGCGAGCATGGGACCAAGTTGGGGACTGTGATGATGCTGGAGTTTATTTGTTTTCATTATAAATTGGAATAGTACTGTATTCCAGAATTGTTCATATTTGGATGATTTACTAGATATATGTATCATGCATCACTTATATATGTTCTCTAGTTTTTATTATGTTCAGTATTCCACTAATTACTTTTTTATGTTGTTACTACTCTTTCTTTTGTTATATATTTAGTTTTGATGCATTATAGTGCCAGTGAAGGATTAGTTTTCCCACTATCACACCGAAGGCCTAACTGCTAGTCAGTATCCTCTAGCATTTGTGGAAGTGCTATGGAGGCCACGTGACCAACTGGGTACAAGGCACCTCTGGGCGGTACCCAGAACAGGGATGTTACAACGTTGTATCAGAGGGAATTATTTTCTTCTTGAATTTATGTTTGGATCCTATTTTCAGGTATGGGGGGGGGGGAATATGTAGTTGGTAACAAACTGTGCTTGAGAGTAGCTGTCTCGTGTATAAGGAAAATCCAAATTAACTTTTTCATTGATATTTTAAGGGTATTGTAATTAATATATTTAATTTTATTTCATCGTTCATGGATACACATGTTTTATGTGGTCATCGTTGATATCATTGAGGTTCTACATCTGTTGCAATCCTATGAGAGGAGGGGATACCATCTCATGCCTCATATTAGCACTTGCTAGAGATGACATGTCATGAATTCTTTCCATGCCATTTTGGGAGAATTACTGATTTCATGTTGTTGTGATAGATGTTGTTCTATATATGCATGATGTTTTGATTTATGCCTTGATAGAATAACTGATATCTAATAGGGTATTTAATTGTGTAAGGTTTATTCTGAATGAACACCCTAATTTGGCTCTTGAGGTGTTACGTGCCCTCACAGATCATAATATGGTGAATCGTTCCATTGTTATTCTTATATATGACATTTATAATATTAAAATATTTACTTCATGGGGATTATGGGCCCTCAAGGATTGGAATCTGGTACATAAATGTTTGTTATAGTGTTTTTTGGGCTTCTGGGGTAGTTTCTCAGGCTTAATGTTCAAGAAAAACCCAAAATACATAGTTTCTATTGCTATATAAATGCCATGTATAATTCTATTTGGGAAGGAAATATTTTTCATACGTACTCAATTTTGACTGTATATATAGGTCGTGTAGTCTCTAACTTTGTCACTAGCTATGTGGGAAGAGATATGGGGTTAGAAATTCCTTGGTGGAAGACGCCGTGTCCCAGATGTACACACTATGTGTATAGACCATGCGTCCATCCCTATGACCAACAAAACAGTTGGATGAAATCCTTCTAGTACGTACCGTTTTAGGAAAAACATGCCGTGTAGAGTTAGCTGTGTAACCGGCCGTGTGAATAACAACACAGTTCAGTGAAGTTTATTCTTGTACACGTCATTTCTGGCACTAACATGCCATGTAGCCTTTCTCTATGAGAACCATGTGGGTTAGTTGTGTAGAAGAAATCGGCTCAGGGGAAACGATTCAAATACACGTCATATTCTGGGAGAACACAGCATGTGTATGTGGTGTTTCATGACAAGGGTTGGAAGAAGTACATGCCCATTTGAAGGCTTAAAAAACACACCATGTAAGGGTCATAAACGTTATGCATCCTTGTTTTGAAAAAAAAATGAATTCTTTCCTTCTCATGTGACTTTATTGAACATCTATGTTTTAGTCCTTCAAAATCGTTAACTGTGGTGTGCTTTTGACCTTTAATAGTCATGCTACCATGACACCCTCTGGTTGTACACCAGATTTAGGGGAATGAGAAAACTCATGACATGGTAGTTCATGGACTACCAGCATATCATCTAGTCGTTCACAGCTAGAAACCTTCCATTATCCATGATATAGGTTTTGATGTATGGTTTCGAGAGGTATTTAGGATGTTTATACAGACCATTAGGGGAGCACCGCATCATTCTAAGTCAATGGCAGATTTGACATAAATTTTTCAACAATAGAACAGTCCCACATTCTTTGGGGAAGGAGGACATCAGGGTACAAAATCAAGGTTGGAAGCCATACTATCTATATTCGAGCATTTGGAGATGCCTCCCGAGAAGATGGTGAAGCTCACTATGTATATTCATTGGGACTCCACCAAGAGATTTTGGGATGCGATCTCACATGTAGGACACCAACAGGTAATGACTTGGGATAAACTCATGTGTGACTTCTATGATTACTTTTACCCAGATAATTTGAGGGGTGATCTACCCCAAAAGTTCATGAGTTATGAGTAGGGTACTCTCTATTTCATGGATTATTCATCTGGCTTCATAGATCTGCAACACTTCACACCCATTCTAGGTGGTGATGAGTTATTTCTATAAATTATTTTTGATGATGTTATAATTCATGAAATATTATCTCAAGTGAACATCTTCATGTAGAATTCCATCACCTATATTTTCAACCAGGCGCTGATCACAGAGCTCAATCTGAGGCATTCTAGAGCTGTGAGCCCAGGAAGCTCAACATCTGGAGTTGGTACCCATCTGACTGACAGTAGTAACTACCACAATTCTTTTAAATGGGGAGAGTTGAGTTGACTTTATACTTATTTTGGTATCTAGGTGTTGTTCTACAAGTACGGGAAGAGAATGCATACAAAGCCTCGTTGCTTGAGGGCCCCTTTGGAGTGCTAATATTAGAGAAATTTGGGTCTTCATTGATGTTTATGTCAGTTCATATCACCCGTAGCAAGTGATAACTGTTCTGGTATGACTACACATTTTGGAGAAGGACCACCAGTTTCTCATCAGAATTGGATGTGGAGTTTTTCTGGCCGTTCAGGCGGAGGTGGAGGTCGTGGTCATGGTATCCAATTGGCACACATTCAATGAAAACATGGTGGATTAGCTTAGGGTGGTTAGGTAGGGTCACAAGGACAAGGAACATGCCATAATTTTTCTGTGGAGCAGACCCAATAGAAGTAGGATCTCAGAACCTATACAGTTTGAGGTATGATCTTGGTAGCCTTAGTTTTAGCATCAACACTTTCTGATACATGGGCTTCCCATTATTTCATATATGTTACTATTTTAGAGAGCCTTGGGCTCTTTATCTATTCTTCTATAGAATTTTTTACATTTGAAAATATGTTGGGGACTAGAATGGATACTGTAAAATAGTCTAAGGAGGTCCCTCTCATGGTTGGTGGGTGTCACATCTTATGGGACCTTTATGTCTTAGAGATTACATTCTATGATGTCATTTTTAGAATGTACTGGTTAGTTCCCTTCCAGTATCTTATTGACTGTTCTCATCATAGGGTGAGTTTCACATCACCATAGGGTGGTTTGTTTCTACACAAGGACGAATGGGACGTCTAGGAAAGTAGAGCAAGACCAGAGCATCATGGGTTGGGAGGAGTTACAACCCAGATTTCATGTCAATATGTGGATAACCAGCAGACTTCATAGTAATATTTTCCTCTAATGGTTTATCATTTCATGGATTCTATTCCAAAAAAAAACAGGTTTTCCTCAAGAGCGAGAGGTAGACTTTTCTAATAAGATCATTCCAGGAGTGTCACCAGTGTCCATTCCTTATTATAGTATAGCTATACTAGAGTTAAATGATCTCAAGAAAATGTTATGGGAGTTATGTGATAATGGTTTCATCCGACCCAATACTTCTCCTTGGTGTTCATCTATCCTGTTTGAGAAAAAGGCGGACTTTACCCTCTGACATTATGTGAATTAAAATAAGTTTAACTTTTTTATGGTCTAGAACCGATATCCCTTACCTAGGATTGATGATCTCTTTGATCATCTTTGAGAAGCCCCGGTGTTTTTGATGGAAGAATTGAGAACCTATTAACATTAGTTTCACTTTAGACCATATGATATAGCTCTTATAGCCTTTCGGAGTTGGTATGGTCTATAAGAGTTTGTGGTTATTTCGTTCAGTCTAGAAAACATGAATGTAGTTTTCATAGCCCTACTGAATCTAGTGTTCCATCCAAACGTGGATTCCTTCATTGTATACTTCATGAATGATATCTTGGTGTACTCTCACACTTGACACGACCATGAAAAACATCTTGAGATCATTTTGGGAACACTAGGAGAGAATTAGTTATATGGTAAGCTCTCAAAATGCCACTTTTGGATGGACTAGTTTCACTTCATGGGTCATGTTATCTTAGAGACAAGAGTATCAGTAGACCCAAAGAATGTGATATTAGTAGTTTCCTGAGAGCATCCAATGAAATTCTTTGTGGTACAAAGTTTTTTAGGGATGTCTTGTTAATAGATAAATTTTATAGAGGACTTTTGACTCTTAGCAGTGCCACTAAAATGGCTCACTATGAACGGTGAGAAGTACCTATGGAAAAATTTATGTGATCCAGCCTTTCAGGAGCTGAATGGTAGGTTGAATTTAGCAATGATACAAGTATTTGTAGAGCCGAGAAAAATCTACAATGTATACTGTGATTCATCTATTATTGGGTTTGGAGTAGTGCTTATGTAGGGGAATAGAGTCACGGGATACATGTCTCGGCATTTGAGGCCATATGAGAGGAATTAATCAACACATGATCTCAATTTAGCTGCAGATTTTCATGCTTTACGCTGTTGGAGACATTACTAGTTGGGAATTAATTTTGTGTTTTTCACCAACCACAAAATCCCCAAGTATATCTCCACTCAGCGCATTCTAAATCTGTGACAACTAAGGTAGGTCGAGTACCTTTATTCCTTCTATATTGAGCTTTCCTACAAACCTTAGAAAGGTAAATAAATGGCTGATTTATTGATTAGGAGAACCTAGATACATGTATTTTAGGAGGACAAGAATTAGTGGGAGCTTATGGCTTTGTTCTCTGAGATGCATTTGGAGGTGCACAACAGACAGGGGAAGATTTTTCATTCTTCAATGGATATTACCTCTAATATACATAATAGAATGCGAATAAGGCAGAAATCAGATTCTGAAGGCCTAGTGCTATGGGAATTTGTGTCAGGAGAGGAAACTATACCTAGATGGACCATAAGGGAGGTTGATATCTAGAACTTTCATGGATGCCTAATGGTGTCAACAAACGTACGCGAGGAGCTGATGTAGGAATTTCATTCCTTGGTTTGGGCAGTTATTCTCGGTGTAACTAAGATGTATCGAGATCTACACCATTGGTATTGGTGGCCAAGTATGAACAGAAATGGTTCTAGGTTTTTGATGATGTGTTCAACCTGTCATTCGGTGAAGGCAGAGAATCAATGACTAGTTGGGATTTTGCATAAGTTACCCATTCCCAAGTGGAAGTGGAATGATGTCAAGAGGGTCTTCATGATAGGCTTACTGAGGTCTCCTATAGGGAATGATGTAGTTTGGGTTTTTATTGACAGACTCACGAAGGCTAATCAACTCTTCCCGATCTAGGATACCTTCACTTTTGATGAGATTGGAAGGTTGTACATTTGAGAGATTTTACGTTTACAAGGGGTTCGACACTCCACCATTTTGGATAGGGACATCTGTTTTACATCGTAGGTCTGGTTGGGACTATATAGGTCTTTAGGTATATTGGTACATCTAAGTACAACTTTCCATCCCCAGAAATATGGCTAGTCTAATCATACGATTTAGGCGCTGTAGGATATTCTTTGAGCTTGCGTCTTATATTTTTGAGGTTCTTGGGGGGGGGGGATCACATATCTCATGTGGATTTTTTTCAATAATAGTTTTCAAGATACTATTCAAATGATTCCTTATGAGAATTTGTACAGTAGGCCATGCCGAGACCCTTATATTTGTTGGATGCATGAGGGACACTATGTGGGGACCTCATCTTTTTTAGGAGGTGACGGAACATGTGGAGTTGATTTAGAAGAGGATGGCTACAGAAATGTCAAGCATAAGTCTTATGATGACCGACGGAGATACCTGATGGATTACGAGGTCGGAGATTAGTTTTTCTTATGTGTCATACCGAGGTTGGGACACACGAGGATTAGGAGATATGGAACGATTTCACTGAGATACATTGGATCGTTTGTGTTTTTGGAGAGAGTCAGGCCAGTTGCCTATCGGCTGCAGTTACCTCAGAGGTTTTATTATATTCAAGACGTATTCCACATTTATCATCTATAAAATTACTTCTCAGAGCTATCCCATGTTTTCCAACTCAATAATTTTATTTTGTAGGTGGTAAAATTGTTCAAGGAGCATCTTATCTTGATTATTGATCGTAGTGCAATGGTTCTCTATTAATGATATGTTCCTCGTGAACGACCAGTGTGGCCACATGAACAACTACAACATGATACTTGGGCAAGGGAGACTGATGTCCAATCACAGTGGAAAGTGCTTTTCGATGAATCATTTTCTATGCATCCTTGCTATGGAAATTCTGGGACAAATTTCTTTTAGGGGGTTTTTGTATGAACCCGGACCATCATTTTAGGTATGGGTTTTCATTTCATAATGTTTTTGAGAAAAACATTAGAATATATAAAATTTTTTATTACATGTCGTGCACATTGGAGTACACGTCGTTTACCTAGTTTTTGTGGGTGACCATGCACTGGCCGTGTAATATCCAAGTACATGGTCGTGTTAGTTGACCTGGAGACCGGCTAATGCTGGGCCTCTCAAAGGAATATATACATCATGTAATTTTGAATGAAACATGGTGTAATATTATTTTTGATTGTTTTATCAGACCAGGGCCACGATTCATTCAATAAAACCCCTTCTTCTAATTATTTCTTGTCCAGGAGCGACCGTGGAGTGTGATTCTTCCCTGAGCGCCCGACCTGCTGCACATTCGCCAAATCAACCGCCGTCAATTGCATTGGAATCGCCACAGTGATTTCTTACATCTTCTAGATCCTTTTCTCTTGATTTCTCCTCTTTTATGTGATATCCATGGTTGATTTTTTTTTTCTGTTTTGTAGATCTATGGAATTCTAGGTCGAATCAAAGGTTGGGATTCAACTATATCAATCGTACAACATAATGGTAGGTGTTTTGTTCCTTTCCTTAGTAATTCTATGAACATAGTTGTACACTAATGACATACACATGGTTTTGCGAACCCGGTTTAGTAGAACATAGGGGGAATGGATTCTGAGGGATTCCCGAGAGTGTTAGTTTACTATTATGTTGTGAGACAATCGGGGGGGGGGGGGGGGTGTACTTTGTTATCACTCAGAGTGTCAATAGTTCCATGTGGAGAGAACACAGGGGGAATTGGACATTGAGTTCTTCCTCATAGTTTCTAAATATATTCATATGAAACTATGGGGGGATTAATGTGGAGTTCATCCTCAGAGAGTCATTTCTAAAGCTAAACTAGAGGGGTTGGGTGGTGATTAATTCCCAAATGTTTTTTTGTTTGATTGATTGATCTAGTGGGGTTAGTATTTGAGTACCTCCATAGGGTTAATATTTTTTTATTAGCTTCTTACATTATATTTGAAAAGGAATTCAATTGAAACATTAATATTGTATAAATTTCCACACTTCCTTTATACTACATCATTTTTCTTATTACCTACCATATATATTCACTGGCTATTAAACATATTTCTTTTTGTGGATTCCTACTTCTTATACTATTGTTATCTGTTTCATTCCACTACATTACTCTGGAAATGAGAGAATAGTTTCCCCACTATCACACACATGCCTCCCACTACTATTCAATTGCCTCTGGTGTTTTGGGATATTCACATGAGTCCATGTGCACAACTGGGTACATGGCACCTCTGGGTGCCACCCAGAACCGGGACATTACAAAAATAAACATGCAAGTAATTGTAGAATCTAATGAAAAGAAGATAACTAAAGAATCTATGATGACCATGTGGAGATAGGTGGGGCGGTGAAACCTACGGCATAGATTCACCTTTATCTACTTTTGGAACGACTAAAGGACAAACCCATAAAGGATATTGTATTAAAAATGATTGGAATGAAAATAAATCAAATTCAAATCCATGTATAAACACAAAAAACTGGTTATGATAAAATTGATTCATTATTTGATACATGATATAGATTCGTAGTCATACTAAAAACAATATCCAACAATACTTTCCTTGTCTCCACCAGAAAAGATCTTGAGTAGGAGGTATCGACATGGAAATGATGATATGGATTGATGATGGTTGGGAAATCATTGTTTCCCAATTCATCTCCAAGACATTTCCATTAAAACCTCATGAACAACCAATTGGAGCTCCCATAACTAGATGATAATAGTCACCAAATAGAGAACGAGATACCGAATATCCAAAAACAAAGGCATTGAACCTCATAATGGTGTGTGAGGTGTCAGACAACACCGGCCAAGGAAGCGGGTTGGAAGCCATGTGGTTGGTCGGGGTGAATGATTTAGTTTGCGTAACCAAATAATATCTATTAAGCATCATAGTAGGAGTCATGTAATTAATGGTGAGAAGGAAAATATGAAACAATCTCCTTCCAAACATATATTGAAGCATCCAACACCATTGGATCAATAGGCCCATGATTCAGATTCAATCCACTTATCATTATGGAAAACTAATATCTAAGGAAAAAATTAATCCAATAAAATATGAACGAATAATAAATCCACAAATAATGTGGACAAGAATGAGAAGAATACATTTACACAAAAATGCCAATGCAATGATGAAGAACAGATAAAAAATTGTAGGTAAAATCATTTAAATGAAACTTCAGGAAGTATTAGATAGAAAATATAAAAAAAATTTAAATGAATCGAGGAATGGTGTTCTTAAAACTGAAAATATATAATTGAGACTTCAATCATTAATTTTAATCAATTTGTGAATTTATACAATGATGTGACCATAGTAAAAATGTCATATGGATTGGTATTTTGTGTCAATCACTATCCTAGATTCAACAATATCCAAATCCCAATGAAGTCTAATGTTAATGTTCTTTGATCTACCAAGGTATACATATTTTTTAGATAAATTAATGTCATATTGGATAGAACAGTGGACTACAATTCTATTGAGAGATAATTATATCTAATTAATCAAACCTCATAACCATATAGATTCCGTAATTTCTTTTTCCAAATCCATATAATACAAAGTTTTATTAGAGAGTGAAATCATAGATTTCATATTGCATTTCATGATGAGCAGACCTCTATATTAAAAAAATATATAACTAATGAGTGACTTACAATTATCAATATTAATAGCATAATCAGAATCAACACATCCAAAAATATAATCATAAAAATACCATTTTTTCATTTTTAATAGAAAATGAAGAAGACAGAGAATAGTACTTGAGGACCCACAAAAAAGTGTTTCATTATCATTTGTCATGTTTCAACATAATCCTGCTCGATGTTCACAAAAAAATGTAATTTCAATTCTAGGTAATACCATTATAGAAAAAGGACTTCCATCAATACTTGTATAGAGGATGTAATTCACGGAGGTAGGCTCATCATCATTTTCATGGAATTTTTCTAATTAAGGTTTAAAATGTTGTCCAAAAGGAATACAATATGGTTTAATGTGCTCAATGTGGATCCTTTTAAACAATTTATTAATATATGAATTCTGAGATAGGTTCAAGCTTTGGGTCATACTATCTATAATTATCTACATAATAGAAATTTATGATCATATCCTAAATCCTTCTCAATGAAAGAATTAAATTAAGTAATATCAAAATATATAATCCTAATATCTTTACAAATTTATATAGAATATGTAAAAAACTCAGGTTTGAAGATTTAATGTTGAATCTGTCCTCATATTATCATTTGGAAAAATATTATTTTCAATCACAATGGAATAAAACTTGGTATACTATTTCCTAAAATATTGTTAAAGTCTATAAAATTACTTCTATTGAAGGTATACATTAGTTTGTTTAATATTATTTAAAAAACCCATTAGAGGAGTCAAACTAATGTTTTATAAAAGAGTATAATGTAAAATAGAAGTTTTTACATCCAATTGATCTATATGTTAACAAAAATTATAAGAAAAGCCTGAAGAAACCATATAGAATAGTGATTAACTACTGGGGATAAATTTTCACAATAATAAATTCCTTTATGTTAAAGGAATCATTTTTCTATTAATCTGACATTATATTTGATTTTATAATCTCTAAATTTTTTCCCATTTAAATGAATAACCATTTATAATATATAATTTTATCATTAAATTGATTGGTTATAACAATCTAGGTTTTATTCATAAAGATTGAATTCATCTCATCTTTCATAAAATCTTGCCACTACCAAGATTCCATGGGCTTAAAATCATTCATATAAGTTTTCTGTCACTCACTAACATATCATGATAAAAATTAAATTCATCATAATCCAAATAAGGTTTGTTGAACCATGCTATAGGGAAAAATATTCTAATATCTCTATCTCGATTAGCCTAATAATATCTAAGATTAGCTAGCACTTTGGATTCAGGTTTAGAATCTAAATTGGTATCAAATTCATCATGAGTATGAGGAAAATGATGGAAATAGTGATCTATATGTTAATGTTGGTATTAAGGTTCCAAAGGTATTTCAGTATGTAAATTTTCACGATTTTATTAAAAGATTCACCATCCATACCGAAATACCCAATTGACTCTATTTATTTTTCCCTAGAGACCAATATAATGAAACACTACATCACATATAACAGTACACTTATGATTACTAGGTTCATCAATGCACAAATGATAACCCTCAACACCCTCAGGATATCCCTCAAATATTAATTTCATAACCCTATGATCTCTCTTATCATTCTTGGTATGAGGTTAACCTATGGATCAAAATGTCCCAAAGTGTGGAAGAATAGGGAATAACCCTTACATATTTTATCATGTGTTTTTAATGAATTAGTGGATGTTGGGAAATGGTTGATCAATTAAATAGAAATTGAGGTGGCCTCGGCCATGAAGGACATTATGAGTTTTTAATGGGATAACATGCATTGAAAACCATATAAAATTGTTTTATTTATTTTTTCTACAAATTTGTTTTATTGTGGGGTTAAAAAATATAAGTGTATCTCTTAATACCCTAATATTCAAATAATTCTATGAATTAACTAAATAGGTACTCTAACGTTTTATCAATTTTAAGAGAATTGAGTTTCTTATCAGATTAACATTCTATAAAAGATTTTCATACCATAAAATTTTGAAATGTATCAGACGTGTGCCTAAATATATTAATACAATATTTCATAGAGTATTTATCAAAAAATGATACAATGTATCTCCCAAAACCATGGTAAGTGGCCCTAGAAGGACCCCAATGAGCAGATAACAGACACTCAAGGGGTTCTCTAGCCTTTCACATTGACTAAACAAATCAACCCCTTCAAGACTTTATATATACGCATTCTTCATAGAATAAAATTATAATAAGACAGACGTTACAAGAAAAAGTGTTTATTAAGTTCATCAAGTCCTTCAGCACTTACATTAGATAACACCTATGAAAAATGTTGGTATTAATTATAGCTGAATTACTAAAGGAATTCAGCTAATTTATAAGAACTCTTTCTAACACATAGATTATTTAGAAAGTTTACTTTCATGAGAGTGGGAGATCATCAAGAATTTCTTATACTTCCAGAGTCTGAAATGTAGGAGTATCCATTTTAATCTAGGACTTTTAGGGAAATGATGATTCTATTCAAATCGTGTACCCATTTATCTTGTTCAATATTCTTGATAGTCTTATCATGATTCTCTAAAGATATTGAATCTATCAACATAATATGAAAACTCACATTATTCCCTAATAACACCTCACGAAATTCAATATCCCTCAAATGAGTGAAATGATCCTTCCTAAGACACATGTGGGATGAGAATATGGAATTAAGGATACATTCATCCGAGATGGACACGCCATAGAAATTTAATACTTAATTTGGGTAAATATCATGTTCAAATAACAATTAATGGATTTTTACTCTTTTCATTATATTCACTTTTCAATTAATATAGTTCCTTATTTTGTGGATATGTTGTTTACCCTGAAATAATTTGATTATTTTGTTCTTTGATTTAGTTCCTTTTTTCTTAAATTGTCCTCTATGTCTCCCACTACAACAAGAGTAACTTCTACCTTAGTTTTTTGGACCCTTAACATCTGCCTTAATAGTACCAAGCTTTTGAATTATTTTGGGGAGAAAAGTAGATTTATCTTCCTCGAGAGTAAGAGTGTATTTTCCAAATATCATATACCCTATAGAAGAATTAAAAGAAACATCTAACGATGTTAAAGTTATTAGGGCTTGATCTTAGTCATCTAACATAATGACTATGTTTACAAGGACAAAATATATTTTATTAAATTCACCAATGTGATACTTTACATAAGTTACATTACACATTTTGAATATATACAATCTCTTTTTTATATAATATAATAACAAGAGACATAGTCATTTAAAAGGATTCAAACATGGACCATATACCTGAATCATATACATTTTATGCAACCAATTTTCGAACCTTATCTCAAAATGATTAATGTATTATAATGTAGTAATAAATGAAGACCTTTTTCAGGAACATCATCATATGTGACAATTGTTTGTTTATCTCGGGAAAGTTTGGTAACATTATTTTTAGGGACAATTAGAGAATCAATCAATAAATTGTGATCCAGAAGTGTCCACCATATGTTAAAATGATTTTAACTATAAAAATAATCAAAATAATACTTTATTGAACATATTATATACATTTTATAACACTCTGAAAACAAATGTTGCTGGAAATGATGTTTCAATTTCCCCGAAGAATAGTCAAGGAACTATGGATGCATATCCTTGGGTTACAAATTGAAATGATAAATTTGTTTCATTTGTTAATTTAAAAAAACTAGTTTCTTCATGATCAAACTTATTGTATACAAGAACATGAATGAAAAAAAATATAGGAAAGAAAACCAATATATAAAGTGCTTCATATCACAATGAACATGTGTGCATGGAGAGTGTCGAGGGATATTGTTTTATTGCTAAACAAAAATGTGAAAGTAATTACATAATCAAATTCAAAGAAGAAAACCATAGATTCTATTTGAGGTGGTCATACTGGTCATCAAATGTGGTGGCAATGAATCTAATCACACAAATTCATCTTCATTGAATTGTGGTATAGTATCAAACATGACTGGAAATAAAATAAATCGATTATAGAGCCCTTTTCAGAACTGAATCCTTTTTACAATGAAATGAATTTGTGATCTAATGGTGCCTTCATGTGTGTAGTATTCCTAGACCCCAGATCAATCCATCTTCCACTACATTTCCTATGGAATAGGGTATTGTTGCAAGAAACGACATATAAATAACTAAGGGGAGTACAGATGGTCATGAAACCACAGTTTCCATCTTCTTCTCTGGTTGCTTTCCCTTGAACCTCGTGAATATCCTTCAAGATCACTCAAAACTAGACTATAATAGGCTTGAAATGGGGTGGGGAAGACTGAATTCCCAAAACGATGGATCATGATGATAAAATGGTATGTCAGGAAGAGTTCTATGGTGCATGTGGATGATGTGGGATTGAATCTACATGGACATTCAGGATAAAAGATTCAGTTTGATTAGCCAATGTGGACCTGAAAAGGATAACATCTGGAAGCACCCAATTGTACGTAGGAAGGATAATATATATCGGGCAATCACCAAGAAAACACATGAATCGGAAACCAAGACCTTTGGAACAGAAAGATCCATGGACATGATTTAATCTTCTAATCAGTAAGGAAAACCAATATCCTGGTAACAAATAAATTCATGGAAATTTGAATGAATACTAAAGAAACGTATATACTAGCCATCCATGAGAATAATCCAATGAAATAGTGAGACAGTGCAATGAAGAATAATAAAGGATAAACCAATACTAGTAAAAAAATTAAGTACAACATGGAAATATACAATAATGGTGTAAAAATACATTTTATAGGTTTTTCCCTTGTCATGATAAAAATGATAAATATATATTAATGTTCTGTTTATCTCTTATCCACATTTTATGGTAGTCCATGATTCGTATATAGGAAAAGTTTTTTAATTCAATGGGAATGAAAATTTTACATTAATAATTATACAATAAAAAAATATTACCAAAATAATATATAAATGAAACACTTTCAAGATATAAGGCTGAGTTCATGCGATCAACAGTCAATGGAATGCTCATTTCTAAGAAGCATCTTTGATGAAATTTTGTTTTGAAAGTTGCTTTCAAAATATGAGATTTTCCTAAAAATTCAATTTTAATGGGGTTTCTTTAAAAATCACCTTCTTCATTACTATATCATGGAAGGATCGTTCCATAAAAGCACCTTATTGGAAATTAATTTTGACAGATCAGTTTTCTATGTAGTGGAATTCTTGATAATCCTATAAGAAGGCACACAATAAAAATGTTCCTTATATTTAACCCGTAAAACCCGCTCGACCAGGATCTCGGTCATCCTAATAAGCCTCTCATGTCATAGTTCATCCACTTCACACTCTCCTCTCCTATTTCAGTACATCCCATCATCGTCTCTTCCAGTTAAATACTCATCTACTCTCTCATCATGAAATTGAACTTTCGGTTCGACAAAATAAATATCTCACTTCCCAACGAAGCATCGATATGCAACCCATGAACATGGATGATATTTCATTATACTTGTCATACTCGAATCGAGACCTCATTTCCCTAAGAATCATTGTTATGGTTTTTAAAAAATCTTTTTACACAACCCACAATGTTGATGACTACCCCTGATACTAAGGTCACTTGTGAGAAAATCATTGTCTTCAACCACAACTCATGACGCAATGTTTACCCCATCGCGAAACCACTCAAAAATGGTTACATGAATATTTTCATATGAATTACATAATTCTATTATGGTTTTGTTTATATATATATTATTCAATTGTATAAAATATCTATGTAAAAAAATTAGTGATTTTGAAATTAATTTTTATATATATTATTTTATTTTAATTACTATTGTAATATAAATTCAAATATTATGATATTGAAAAATAATAAATTATTATTATATCATTGTATCACTTTTAATATATATTATTGCATTGTATAAAATGTATTATTTGTTAATTAATTAGTAATTGTGTTTTTAATATAATATTACATTTTAAAAAAATATAATAATTAGTATGATAATTTTACATTAATATTTTAATTTAGTTCAATTATTTCTTTTGTAAAATTTAATTTTCTAATTTATATATATATAAATAAATTATTATATTCCAGAAAACATACTAACATATATATTTATATAATATTACATTTTTTAATATAATATTATTGATTTCTATTTAATAAATTAAAAAATTATCCTATAATTCATCATGATTTCCCATTTACACTGTATGATTAATCTTTTGCCAATGAAATTATAAACTAAATAATAATATTTCATGATTCATAGTTTAATATTTATTTGAGGAAATGATAGTTCATATATTTAACTCAAAATTTAATTTCAAATCAATGTTTTAGAAGTATGTCCAAATAGTTTCATGAATTTGTATATCATGGAGGTGAAATAATAGAAGTGGGACACGATATATTGTATATTAGTGGACTTCCAAGATTTGAAAATATGGATGTATGTGATATGATGAATGAAATTAATAGTAAAATTCACGATTGATTGAATATTTCTTGGAATTAGTGTATATCATCTGTTGTTTATAAATTTCCTCATACTCAGGATAATCATGATTACATATGTCATCCCTTGGTCGATGATGAATAGTTGATGCTATCTTATCTTACATACAATGTTCATGAATGTTTTAGTGCTAAAAATTTTTATATTGATGTTAGTACGATTGAAGATGCCACTAAAATCCAACAAATCATATCAGATTTTGTTATAGGGTATTTTCTTACATATGTTCCAGTTGTTTAAGGAGGACGAGGTGATTAAAATAAATGTATAGAAGAGAAATTATTTTAGATAAAAGTAAATGTTGATTTTCATACAACATCTTCTATTGAAGGTGATCCACATATGGGTGTGATCAATGATGCATATGATGGTTTTTGATGGATGAGGAAGTATCTGATAGAGAATATGATATTATTCCAACCAATGATGCAGAAAATATAACATGAACAAGCTATGAAAACAAAATATTATATATCACCAGTCATCCAAAAGTAAGATGAGGATGTAGTGACACCAATAACCAAGTTCACAGGTATTTTCGAGCAATTAAATGTTGGTACTAATGATGGTGAATTGTCTGTTGGAAGATAATTTTAGAGAAAATAGACATTAAAAATAGTTATAAAGCATTACAACATTAAGAGTCATTGCATTTATCTAATGTATGATTTGACTGTTGGTTCTTCATGTAGTTGAAGCATTGCGATGGAGGGAAATATATTAAAATTTCTATTAATAATTGTATCCCAAAACCAAGAGAGTGGATCTTGAAAATCAAATTTATAATTTTTTTATTTAATATCGGTTGAAATTTATTTCATGGGATTAATAATTTTTTCACTGATGATTTCTGATCTTCTAAAACTGCCCTTCCGGATTGCCTTCGTTGCATTTGTGATTATCCAAGGGTATAATCCCTCCAGTGGTGATCCACACATGCTCTGATGGTCTCCTAGAAACTCCACCTATTCTTTAGGTGCTAACATGGGGAATTGAATGTCTTGCCTTATTTATTATTAATCCCTTGTTCTTGAGTTGTAAGGAAATTACCTTAGGGTTTTCTCCTTCATGAGAGGGATAGAGGAGGAGGAGTCGATAGTGAATTCATTTTTTGCATCAATTTTATATTCTCAAACATGTTACTGGTTTCTAATATTTTACACAATATTCATAGTTTTCTATTTTTAGAGACGAGATTTTAGTAAGATAATTTAATTGCATTGTACAACCATAAATATATAATTATAACCATTAATCAATTCTCATGCCACATATTATTATTATTTTTATTATTATTATTATGATTGTTATTATTAATTTGTGGTGCACCAATTTGTGAAAAATTGATAAATTAAATTTACCTACTCAAAAATATTTATTTTATCACCAAACATAGTCTTGGTCTGTTCGGACTCAACTTGCATTTATTTTAAACCAAAATAAATATTTTATTCTCGTAAATAATTTTTTTATTCAAAAATTTGTAAATAAATATTTGTTAAATGTTCTATAAAAAATGTATTTATTTTATTCACAATCCGGTGAATAAATATTTATTTAAAATATGTGATCAATATAACATGAATATCATCGTTCCTTAGTATTGAGAATAATATTTATTTCATTAATTAGATTCAAATAGAATTTAATTGAGGCCAATAAAAACACTCAGTGTGGGAATTTATAGGACTCATTCTCATTTCCATTAGGTGGGCTTGCCTAAAGTCCAATATTACTATCTAGAAATCGGTTGAGACACCCTAGAGAAAGAACTTACAGTCACAACGATGCCAACCACATACATATGACCATTGTGTAATATAATACCTTTATCACAACATCTCATAATGCATGTTTCATGATTGTTTCATCAACCTTTAGGATCATTACATTATTCATTGACTATCTGAAATAAACACGTCGTTATACTATGACCATGGAATTTTGTGAGAATGTTCTATTTCAATCAAAGGGTTGGGATATCAACTTTCATAATGATGGAAGGGACAAATTGTTTACTAAATTATCCATTAATAACCTGTCGTCCATGATATACCCAACATACCTTACATCACGTTAACATATTGCAAGACCGTTTTCCTCAAAATAATTTTTTTTTCAGTCATGACATTCATTAATCAAAATCATATAGTCTAAAACCCATTATACATGATTACAGATAATAATATCTGATGATAGGAAAACAGATAGAATTACTATTGGATGGTGTGTTCTCATATGCTCCAATCTAGGATATTACCATGTACTAACATCATGGGAATATGTATGATATTCTTATGAGTACACACACCCAATGGTCTATATACTATGTTTCACATTAGGGCATGTTATCCAAACACAGAACTATATAAAGAGTATATTCATATCACTTATAGGTACTCATCATAGGGGGGGGGGAACTAATATGACCTTATTAGTGCAGAAAATATTACAGGACATTATTACATTAATGTAATTCAGAACAATGAACAATATGTAATAATATGTTTAATTTAAAAATTAATACATCAAATATTCATGTAATCAATATAAAAACAGTTGGTTTTAGGAAACAAACTCTAACAAACACCCACTTTGACATGAGACAACCCCTAAGACTTTCAGTTTTCAAGACCTCACATGATAATCATGTTTCTGCTGACTCAATACATTATTCATGGGAACATCCATGTTGTCATGAATGGAAATACTTCTTATTGAAACCTCTCATCTATGATAAAAAATCCATCTGGAGATGAGTCATCTGAATTATGTTTTTTCCCACTAATTTGACCTCGGCTCTTTTGTGAGATCCATTTTTGCAGTATTATAACAATATTGTGTGTTGGCATATTTACTTCTTAGTGCCAAAACAATATCTTGGATGAAATTGCGCATCCAAACTACATCTTTAGTTACCTGAGGAGCTGTAATATACTCAGAATTTTCCATAGAATATGTGACCAAAACATTCTCTTAGAACTTCTAGCTCCCTATACCTCAATTCAACACGAATATGTATCTCGTTTGTGACTTCCTATCATCTTATTCTGTTTTGAAACTCAATTCTACATATCTGATGATGACTAGTTCCTCAACTCATGGATCACCTTGATATCTACTAATCACACATAATGTGTTGGAAACATCTAGCCATGTACAGATAAAAATATATAAAACTTACCCAATCACTGATGTATATGGAATCCTATCTATTTTATTTATTTCATCATGGGTCTGGGGACACCTCCTCTTGAAAAGAATAATTCATTATGATGCTAGGAACAATTCCATCTATAATTGTTCTATAGTAAATCACTTCAGTTTCATGTCTTTGAATGTTCCTTTTCACTGGCCAATCAACCTCCTGGATCTATCACAACAAATATTAATCCTATGAGTATATATTGGCTCACCCATGTCTTTTATGGAAAATCATTTATTCAACGATCCCATAAAAGACTGCAAGACTAGTATTTTATTTCTAATAAGTAATATGTCCTCAATGTATACTATTAAAAAATGATTGTACTCCCAATAATTTAACTGTAAACACATAGATCACATTCATTCTTTATAGAATATAATTTTATTATGGTTTTCTCAAAATGAATGTTCCATGGCCAGAATGCTTTATTTAATCCATAAACAGTTTTTTTGCAGCTTGCATATCTTATTGTCATCCATTTGAGTCAGAAACCCTTCAGGATGTGTCATGTAGAAATATTCCTAAAGGATCCCATTAATTAAGGTTGTTTTGACACCAATTTTTCAAATATCATAGTCATGGTAACATTCAATGGAATTTATAATTTTGATGCATTTCAGCATTGAAATTGGTGAAAATATTTCATCATAGTAATAGCCTTGACACAATTTAAACCCCTTCAAAAACAATATATCCTTATAATTATTGACTTTTCCTTCTATGCATGGTTTCATCTTTAATATGTATATGCTACAAAATATATATAAGTCCAATTGATTATCTACAAAAATCCATACATGGTTTCAGTACATGAATACCATTTACGAATTCATGGCTTCTTTCCAATTGGAAGTACTTGTGCCACATGATGATTCCTTGTTTGGTTAGAGGGTCATTATTAATAACTAATAACGAATCACCGTCATTGGTAACTATAAATCCATAATGATCAGGTTCTCTCACCTCTCCTGTATTATTATACAGTTCACGTGTCTTTGGAATAGTTTCTTCTTCTACAAGGTTTTGTGGAATCCAATCATATACCATCTATTTTATGCCTTGAGCCTTGACTTCATTGATGTTTATCAATATCCCACAATCACTTTTGGGTATTTTTACCCTCTTATAGAATATGGGGGGTGTCTTTCCTCTAATTTTTTTTACCAAGGGGTCATATAGGTAATGTCACTTTTTATTACGATATCAAATAAATGTACACTTTCTTTCACTAGGTGAAATTTTGTTACCTGAAGAGTCATTAAAAAAAACTTCACTTCCCACGAATGTAAATAAAAAAACACAGCTTTTCATCCACTCGAAGATTCTTATGGAATATCATGTATCGATTTAGTTGTTTCATTGTTTTTTATGTGTGCATCTATTTGTAACCCATATTCCCAAAATGATAATGGACGACTCAGATGACTCATCATTTATCTCACTATATCCGACATGGTGTGGGTCCTCCTTTTTATTAATCTATTCCACTAAGTCATGTAAGGATGAGTGAGTCAGGATAGAATTGAAAATTCTTATCAGTAATCAATGAATTATGGTTTAAGATATTCTCCACCACAGTCTGAGTGGTTTTTCATAATCATTCTACCAATTTAGTTCGCAACTTAATTATTGTATTCCTTGAATTTATCAAAATAATTAGACCTATAGGTTAGTATTTAAATATATCCATATCTACTAAAATAAATTGTAAAAGTTATAATTTACTAGTACCCACCCCTTTATTTAGTATGAAATTTTCCACATACATTAGTATGAACTAATTCAAGAATTTCTTTGTCCCTTTTACCATTCCTACTAAATAGGAATTTGGTTATTTTTCCATGAAAATATGTGGTACATCCACCAAGTGGTTTTAGTTTGAAATAATATATATATATCCATATTGATATTTTTTTTCAAGCATTTTCCATTTAGATGACAGATCCAGTGATTCCAATAATGGGTGTTGTCTAAATCATGTGATGTAACTTCATTTTCGGTTTCCATTAAATTGTTCATGTAATCCTACAGATAAAGACTCTTATGTAAATGTGCCTTACCAAGAAAATGACATCCTTAAAAAAGAAGCATCATTTATTTAAAAAATTTAAAATGAATACATCCATACATAGTAAGGATACAAAAAAATGTTTTTGGTATCTGAAGGAACATAATAATAACACTTTAAAACAAATATCATTTTGGAATGAAATGTGAGGTGGTAGTCCCTAATAACTACAACAACAAGTTTAGCTCAATTGGATGCTCACATATCTACCACCCCTCAGACTGTTTTTATGAATCTACTTGGTTTTGATATTTGAATAAAAATGTGTGCACGATTAAATGTATCTAATACGAAATTCGTAAAAATAGATAAATTTCACTCAATATCAAACGCACCTAAAGCATCGCCTTACTTATTTATCTACATGTTGTTTTTCTTCCATTGTCCCTTCTAGCCACATGATAAACAGTCAAAATCATGTTCCCTTTCTTCCAATTTGATATTATTATTCATGGAAGGTCATGAAGAAGCTTTCGTGTTAAAGCTATTTTCCCTTTCCATTTGTTAACCATAAGTATGGAAGGATTTCTGTATATCATATCTTTATCTACTTGGTAAATGAGGAGAATAAGATCTTGCAAAGACTTCTCAATGTTGTTCATATTAAAATTCACATCAAAACATGAGAAACATTGAGGGAGTGATGAATGGATGAGATAAATGCCTAGGTCATTCGGGTTTTTAAACCCTAGAACCTCTATGCATTCATGTTTTCTAATGATGTTGAATAAATTAGGCCCATATGTGGAACCCTCTCCAAACCTACTCGGAATTATCACCTTTGAAATATCAAATATTTTGTATCTATCACTCTCCAAATAAAGACAATGAAGTTTCTCCTGAATACCATACACATCTATTTTTTCGTGAGACATCATGGGTTCACTATAAAATGATGAAAGCATAAAACATTTTAGGTCAACCACATCATTAATATGTTTTTCATACACTATGAACTCTTCATCACTCACCTCTTGAGGAGGCAGATCAAGCATTGAGGATTCTACCACATATGATTTCTTTTCATGGTGTATAATAACCTGATGGAATGTAAACACCACATGGAATTTACTACCAGTGAGGAGATTTTATTAACCCAATATTTATCATAGGTATGGTGAGGAAGATAAGCGTTTCATTTTCTTCTATAATTTAAAAGACAATTTATTAGTACTTTAATTGATTGAAAATTTTGTGATAAATAAAAAATTAATTGATTTTTTTAAATATCCCTTGATTTTATCTTGTCCCAATAGCCCTCACCATTGAACTTGGAATGTCATGTTGTTATGAAATTCTGGTGGAATGGTTCCATACTCCCCTTCGTATAACCCCAAAAGTGTTGGTTAAGCTATTTAAATGGTTTTAGGTAGGAAATTCTTTGACAACTACTGGATTTCATCTCCTTAATCCATTGAGTGATCTCCCCAATCTTGAAATACATATGTATATTTTCTCAAAACATGCCTCTAAATTGCATGATGTCAAGAAAAGTCAACTCTTATTGATGTAAAATGGTTATTTCAACCTAAAAAATTTATTTTAACTCCCCTTATAAAAGTATGTTTCTAAATAAGTGTTGGTAATATACATTGTTCTATTGATTTTTGTTCCTAATCGAGTAATGGAAGTTTTTTGTATTCCATAATATTATATTGAGGTAATTTATTTTATTATGAATAAATTTTTATATTATTTTTTTCATAAATGTCTTGTAAATATTTTAGTGGGGTTTTACATAATTAGTTATCCATGATTGGACTAAACATTTATGAAAAATCAATTTTACATAAATTCCTTCAATGAATATTAATTTTTTCATTAATGTTGTCACGATCTTGCATCAATAAATATAAATATAATAAATTTTTCATAAAGTAAGTAAATAAATAAATGACCCAATCACGAGACAATATAATTTTTGATATAATGAGAGGACATAAAATTTTCCAATGACGTAGGTGAAATAACTCCTTATGTTGGACATAGAATGAGAAATAACATTCCACCTATATACCTATGTATGGTAGAGTTGACATCATTATGGTTCTGTCTTTAAGAATCTCCACGTTACATATTATTATCGATTAATTAAAATTTCTTATTATTTACACGTTGGTCAGGGAAACAAAAGGATTGGTTAAATGGAATTATATAAGTATCCATGGACACAAAAGTCCTATATAAAAATGGAGGGAGGGATTAATAAGAAGTCATATTTTAATTTAATTTTAAATAATGGAACAATGATGCATTAAATTTAATTAAATAAATTCAAACACATACATAGGTATTAGTCAAGCTCAATATTGTTCATACATGAAACAAATATTGATAAAATAATTGGAGAACATTCATTTGTTCATTTTTTCTTTATTATTAAAATTAATTCGTTAGTATTAATTTATTATTTCCATTTTATCGTAAAAAACATCCAATATTAATTGGATTTACCCATCAATTGGTAATTTATGGAAGATAAATGACAGAACCATTAATGAAAAAAATATTACTATAAATTATTTGAGAATTTAACAATATTTGGAACCATTATTAAATTTTCGAACACAAAAATTGTGTTCCAATAAATAAAATACTGTATTAATGCTAAAATTTTTCCAATTTAATGTAATTTGTATTTTTATCATTAATGGGAGACTTCATGGAATGGACATACGACTATATGCTATATACATTGTTTTTCGTATAACCAAATCACATGTCTTCGGCTTCATCCTATTATCTCGGAAAGACAAACAATGTGTGCATTCCAACAAAACACCATATATCTACATTCCATGAGCCAGGATGGCTCGATCAAAATTTGGTGTGAAAAAAAATCATGGTGTGTTATTAATTTCCAAAAAATCTACATAATATGCACATGGTTAGACAGTGTGCGCTTCTACTACACTCAGTGTAACCTATATTTCCCAGCCAAATATGGTCAAGGTGTCACCCAAAAACAAAACCCATCAAACACAACTCTACTATTATGGCCCCTTCAAGTCCAAAAGTAGTTTGTGTTCATCCATTATAGTTGTTAACAATTCTTGTGTTTATGTCAAATATAAAATGTAGTAATATAAGTAATCATTGTTATGTTTTAGTGATTTATAGGAAAACAATTTTTTATTATGTCATAGTTTCAAATTAATCGCACACTTATGTATTTTCATCTATTATTATCCCATATTTATTTTCATAGGATTCCTTCCATATCACGTGATGTGCGATGGAAGTGGAAGTGGATTTTAATTCATAGATATGTTTATAAATAGAGAAACATGATTATGTTGTTTTTATGTCACATAATATTATTACAGTTGATTTAAAAGACATACAACATTTTTTTGGTGGATTTCACCCCATCATAGCATTATGGTATAAGTAAATTGGTTTTGTTTCCCATTAGTTATTCTCATCACTATGTTACTGTTACGTAAATTAAAAATTCTCAATCGATATGATGAGAACACAAATTGTTAGAAATTTATTACAGTCCAAAGTGTACATGAATAGATGTCTCTCCCCAATGTTTAGTGTGTGAATCACACACTTCCTGGCTTATTATGTGTTCATACATAAGTGGTGGATGATGGTTTATTTTCCATTAAACATATTTAAGATTAAATATCATTAGAATATTTCCAAACAATCAATGAATCCTTTCAGTAATCATTAATAAAACTTTATTATGAGAATCATCTAATTGTAAAAATATCTACATAGAATGATGAAGAGTATGTAAATGTTTTATTATTTTATTTATTATCAAAATAATGTATGGTTATGGTAATGTAATATTAAAAAATTCTGAAATTAATGTCTTCTCTTTGGTCACAACAAGGATCCATGAATCTAAAACAATCATCACACATTGTCGAGTGATGAGACCAATGTAACTACCAAACAAAGACTTATTTGGGTTAACATAATGGCCCCACACATTCCATTTGACATCAAATTTTATTCCTTTTCATTTAAACATTATTATATTTTCAAACACTAAAACCCTATAGTTATTATATTTTTTCTACAATATCAATTTTTCATTTGTCATGAATTTCTCATAATCATCATTGTCAATATGTTATTCCTTTAGATTATTAGCATCAACATGCGTATAAAGTGGTTGTTTCTCTACATTGGGTATAGAAACAGAATGAGAAACATGTTATTCCTAAGGATTGGGAGCATAAACACATGCATAAGTCATTACCGTCATAAGTGGTTTAACATTTAATTTAGATTACATAAATACACCCATGAAAATATAATTACATGAGGTAACGCAATATATATTACAAAAATGATATAATAGGACTATTAAAATCTCCCTTATTTAAACATTGAAGAGACATGACCCCTTTATTGAGTATCCAAATCCCTTAATTGTGATCACCTATGTCACACAAAACACCTTCATAATTGAGACCACGATAAAATGATATTTATATCCCAATGAAAGGGTCATCCTAGGTAGAATTTTCATCATCCCAATTAGTGGTTTTTGTTGATCAATGAACAAAGGACCACTTTTGGATTATGGGATCTAGAACATAAAACAATTTTACAGTATTTGTTGCCATTATAAATGGATTGTATTTATACCCCTCTTTATGGACAATGAATTTCATGAATCCCAATTTATCTATTTTAATAGTCATCCCGTTATCAACCCTCGTGAATTGAAAAATCATCACTTGGATTGTTGTATAATCAAAATTTAAAATTTTTATTGATGATGAAAAAATAGGATATGTTCACATAAATTGTATTTCTATCATTTGTACCAGAAAAACGCATCACATCATCCAATAAGGAAAGTCCACTATTTTTCATGGTACTTACTATATCACGTTCATTTTTATATAAGGTATAACCCGTAATTACATAACCATTGTAGGATAATACATACATACAAGGGACTTTGGTAATAAATCATATTTTTCCTGAAAATGAGTCTATATTTTCAAATCACCCCTTAAAAATATTGTCTAAAAAAACCACTTCTAAATTGCTGATTACGATTAATTAATATACATCTTTTAACCCTTGATTGATTCTGTTGAGTCAAAATTTTTCCTTTGACTTCTATATCATGTTTTGGAAATCACAAATGTCTTTTATATTGTATTGTACTGACTATGTCAATCGTATCGTACTGACTCTTTCACTCGTATCGTACTGACTCAGTCAATCGTATCGTACTGACTCTTTCAATCATATCGTACAGACTCTGTCAATTGTATTGTACTGACTCTATCAATCATATCGTATTGACTCTGTCAATTGCATCGTACTGACTTTGTCAATCGTATTGTACTAACTCTATCAATCGTACTCACTTTTTTGTAACTTACTTTGTATCATATCAATACATTACATTTAGTAATACTTATAATACTCATACTTTCATACTTTCTTGTTTTGGTACTTAGTCCGAAAACCCATGTTTCATATTAATTGTACTCTTGTTTTTCATCTTCATATGTCTTATTTTAACCAATATAATGTCTTTGATTTAGTTACAAACTAATCAAAACAATGTCGTGCTTTCTATTTCCACGTGACCGTTATAATACCAGTTGTCCAAGTCCCTATGAGTTTTTCTGTGAAATATGACCGTTGGAGGAAATGTGACTGTTAGAACCTGTGGCCTATAAATAGGAGGTCATTTGAAGTCGAGAAAGGACGATGGTGATATAAATGTGATACATTTCTTCTATCAAGTTCTAGAGAGAGACGATGTGACTTCTCTCATGCATTGTGCTTTTTGCGTCTGATCATTGTATCAAGGGCTTTAAAGTAATTGAAATACAAAGGTCTCGATTACCTACAAAATCGAGGGCTGCCGGGGATAGGCAGACAGACGTTCCGATCATCGTATCGAGGGCTTCCGGGGATAGGCAGACAGACGTTCCGATCATCATATCGAGGGTTGTTAAGGATAGGCAGACAGACGAACCGATAATCATATCGAGGGCTTACCAAGGTGGCAGTAAGATAGACCTCTTATCCTATGTGAAAGGATAACCCTTCTCTTTGGGTTAAAAATAATTTTAATACTTTTACATTTCCGCTGCTGTATTTATTAGAAAGGAATTTTTATAGTTTCCTTTCTTCATTACAATTTCAACTGTAATTGTTTCAATTACAGTTAATCTATTAGAATTTGTATTAATAGATTCTATATGATTTATGGTAGAATATCTCTCACTTGTATTACTCTGATTATTTTATTCATCTTGAATACAATTTCTTTACATTTCTAATATTATTACATTACATCTTACCTTTATATTAAATACAATTGTGGTTGTTTCAATTTTATTAGTTTAAGATCTTTTAAACTAATCTCTATGTGTTTAAACTCAATGTTTTAAACCTATAATTCACCCCCCCTCTTGTATTGTTCCATCTAATATACATATACATATACATCTACATATTTGATCCAACAATTGGTATCATAGGAGGTTTCCACTGATTAGTATTACTTTCTCTATTTCTTTCAAACTTGCTCGAAGGATGAACTATATTGAGGGAATTAAATACATCCAATACAGATTCAAAAAGAAAGATAATAAGGATAAGAAAGATTTGGAGGTAACTTGTTACGAATGTAAGAAAGTAGAACATATAAGCCATGAATGTCCTTTACTGAAGAGAAAAGATTGAAAGGAGAAACATTCTGAAATAAATAAGAAAAAGTATTATAAGACAATGAATGTCTTAAAAGAAAATGACACTTGGAGTGCATGTGGTAGTGATTCTTCAGAAAATTTTTCAGAATATGAGTCCTCAAGACAGAGAAATATTGGACTTATATCTAGACTACCAATTGAAGATCATTGTCTTATGGACATGGTACATAATGCTGAAGCTATTACAAATTTCTCTTTAAATGAAAATTGTATTGATAATAAATATTATAAATATTCTAAATTATGATTCTTCTTCATCAGATGATGATACATTACCTTATTTTGACGAAGTATCTAGTTTATCTAAATTACTTGAAAATGAAAATTCTATACATAAGAAAAAGCTTCATAAAGCAAATTCTAGAATTTCAGTTTTAACTAAAGAAGTATAATATCTTTCAATTGATCTTGATAAAAAACTTATGATTTTGAAAGTATTTTAGAAACTCTTACGAAAGCCAAATCTGATAAGGATAAACTTTCTATGGATCTAGAAAATGTGATTTCTATGAAAAATGTTTTAGAGCCTAAATCTAGTTTAAAATCCAATGTTTTGGAAGATAAAAACATAGTTTTAAAACTAATGTCTGCAATTTTCTTTTTAAAGAAAGGTTTTTCAAACATTACTCATGGAAAGGAAAACATTGACAAGATGTATTCTCAAATTAGACCTTTGAGGAATCATTCTGGACTTGGTTATACTTATTCCAAACCGGTTTTTAGTAATAACTATTTTTTCCACAAAAAAAACCTTATTTTTCTAAGTGTCAATGTGGTGGACACTGGAAAAGAGAGTGTTCTCTTAATAAAACTCAATCTTTAGGATTTCATAAAGCTCATTTTGTAAACCAAATGTTGATTCCAAAAATTCTATTACCTAACCCTTTGGGATCCAAACAAGTTTGGATTCCAAAAAACTAATTGTTTCTTTTTCATGAAAATGAGATGTGTACCAACAAGAAAATTTGGTACATGGATAGTGGTTGTTCTCAACATATGACCAAAAAGAAAGATCTTTTTGAAAATATTATCAAAACAAAAGGAGGAAAGGTTACCTTTAGAGATAATTCTCAAGGAAATATTGTTGTTATAGGTAATATTGATTTTCTTGGAAAAGATCTTATATAAAATGTTTAGTTTGTTAAAGGTCATAGGAAAAATCACATCAGCATAAGTCAATTATGCGAAGAAGGTTATCTTGTGAATTTTAGAAATGATAAGTGTATAGTTCACAATTCCAAGGATGAGTTCATTCTATATACCCATAGGCAATTAATGTATACACTATTAACATAGATAACCTTAGAAGCCAAAATTTACCCTACTTAAGTGAAATAGAAGACCATTCATGGTTATGGAATAGAAGACTGGGACATTGTAATCTAAGAAAACTATGTAAACTCTCTAACAAAAGACTTATAAAGGGACTACCGGATCTTTGATATGAATCATCAAATATCTGTGATCCCTATAAATTTGGGAAGAAACATAAAACTAGCTTTAAATCAATTAATGAAGTTTCAACTTCTAATGCATTACAGCTAGTGCACATGGATCTTTTTGGTCCTTCAAAAACTTGAAGCATTGGAGGCAAATACTATGTATTTGTTTTTGTTGATGACTTTACTAGATTCACATGGGTCTATTTTCTAAGAAATAAATCTGAAGCCTTCTCCTATTTCAAAACATTTAGAGCCCATGTAAAAAATGAGAAAAACCTACCATTGATAACTATTCATAGTGATCATGGTGGTGAATTTCAAAATTCGGAATTTGAAATTTTTTTTAGTAAGAAAGGTATTACTCACAATTTTCAGCTCCAATAACTCCCCAGCAAAATCGTGTTGTTGAAGGAAGAAATCGTATTCTTCAAGAAATGACTAGATCCATGTTGAGTGAGTACTCAACTGCTAAGCACTTCTGGGATGATGCTGTTAGTACTTCTTGTTATACTATAAAATGTGTTTTAACCAGACCCCTTCTTAATAAAACACCTTATGAGTTATGGACTGGCCGAAAACCTAAAGTTTCATACTTTAATGTTTTTGGGTGCAATGTATTCATTCTGAATACAAAAGATAATCTACAAAAATTCACACCAAAATTTGATGAAGGAATCTTTCTAGGTTACCCCACAACTTCTAAGGCTTATAGAGTTTTCAACAAAAAACTTCTAATGTTGAGGAAACAGTACATGTAAAATTTGATGAATCTGAAACTTTTGTTTTTAAATCATCCCAACCTATATCCTCAGATGTGTTTTCAAAAACTGATTATCAACCTTTGTTAGAGGATCCTTCTGATAAGGAAAATGTTCAAGAAGATACTTCTGAAACATTTACCACAGAATAATTTCTACCATATGTTGATGAACATTTTTTGCAAAATCCAAATCAATTGTTTCTTAGGAATCATCCTTTTGATAATATCATTGGTGTTGTAAATCAACCTGTAAGGATGAGAAATTCCTTAAGAAATGACATAGAACATCTTGGTTTTCTTTCATAATTTGAATCTAAATGTCCAAGTGAGGACTAAGGTGATGATGATTGGATCAAACCAATGCAAGATGAACTAAATGAATTCGAGAGGAATCAATTCTGGACATTAGTTGAAAGACCTAAAGAAACAACTTTAATTGGAGTAAAATGGGTTTTTAGAAACAAATGTGATGAAAATGGAATCATTGTTTGAAATAAATCATGACTTGTTGCTAAGGGCAATAATCAACAAGAAGGAATAGACTATGAAGAAACATATGCTCTAGTAGCTAGACTTGAATCTATTCGTGTTCTATTAGCCTTTGCAGAATACTTTTACATAAAACTATTTCAAATGGATGTTAAATGTTCTTTTCTAAATGTTTTTTTCCCAGAAGAAGTTTTTGTCGAACAAAATCCTGGTTTTCTAGATCCAAAACATCCTAATCATGTTTTTAAACTTACCAAAGATCCATATGGTCTTAAACAAGCCCCTAGAGCACGGTATGATAGACTTCCAAGATTTCTTTTACAAAACAATCATACAAAAGGTACATCAGATCAAACCCTTTTATAAAAATGGAAAATAAAAATGTTTTAATTGTTCAAATTTATTTTGATGACATCATATTTGGATCAACTCAGAAATCTTTAACTGATTCTTTTTCTAATTTAATGAAATATGAGTTTGAAATGAGTATGATGGGTGAGTTAACATTCTTTTTATGTTTTCAAATTTTCAAAAACCAGAAGGGACATATATATCTCAACCTAAGTATATTAAATACTTACTCAAAAAGTATGGATATGACAAAAATAAAAGTATTAGCACTCTAATTGGTACCTCAAATACACTTGATCTTAATGAAACTGGGAAACCAGTAGATCAAACAATCATTAGAGGTATGATAGGATGTTTTCTATACTTGAAATCTAGTCGACCAGACTTAATTTTATCTGTATGCTTATGTGCAAGATATCAATATAATCCAAAAGAGTCTCATTTAAATGTCATAAAGAGAATCTTTCGGTTTTTTAAAGGCAATATGAATTTAGGACTTCTTTACACTTCTAAATAAGATTTTGTTTTAAAAAGTTTTTCAGATGATGAATTTGGTGGTTGTAGAATGTATAGAAAAATTACATCTGGAACATGTCATTTCTTAGGAGATTCTGTAGTTTCTTGGTCCTGTAAGAAACAACACCCGGTAATACTTTCCACTATTGAAGCTAAATATGTAGCAGCTGGAAGTTGTTATGCCCAAGTGTGTGGATGCAACACACACTCACGGACTATGGTTTGAGATTTTCAAAAACCCAAATTCAATGTGATAATACTAGTGCCATAGTTCTTAGTAAGAACCCAACACACCACTCTCATGAAAAAACACATAGATGTTAGGCATCACTTTCTTAGGGATCACACAAAAAAACGAGATATTATTTTACCATTTATCGGAACGCAAGAACAGCTTGCTGACATTTTCACCAAACCATTACCATCCGATAGATTTGAGTTTATAAAACAGAAGATAGGAATGATTACATTAAAATAATCATTTAAATCCACTTCATGTTTTACATTTATCCTTACATCAAACAACTCCTCCAGAAAGGGGGATACCATTTCTTACTATCTTTCTTACTATGTTTCTTCTTATATTATGATCTTTAATTATTTATAATCATGGTATGTGTTTTTACTTTTTAGTTTATCGTATTGATAGTTTTATCGTATCATTTACTTTTCTGTTTATCGTATTGACAGTTTTATCGTATCATTTACTTTTCTATTTATTGTATTGACAGTTTTATCATGTAATTTACTTTTCTATTTATCATATTGACATTTTTATCGAATCGACCGATCATGGTAATGAATTTATTTTCCACCGTATTGACCGATCATGGTAATGAATTTCTTTTCCATCGTATCGACCGTCCATGGTAACAAGATTGTTTTCCATCGGCTCATTAGTTAATGATAACAAGATTGTTTTCCATCGGATCTTTAGTTAATGGTAACAAGATTGTTTTCCATCGGCTTGTTAGTTCATGGTAGCAAGATTATTTTCCATCAGCTCGTCAGTTAATGGTAACAAGATTGTTTTCCTTTGTCTTATCAGTTCATGGTAACAAGATTTTTTTCCATCGGCTTGTCAGTTCATGGTAACGAGTTTGTTTTCCATCGGCTCGTCAGTTAATGGTAACAAGATTGTTTTCCATTGGCTTGTCAGTTCATGGTAATGAGTTTGTTTTCCATCGGCTCGTCAGTTAATGGTAACATGATTGTTTTCCATTGGCATCTCAGTTCATGGTAGCAGGACAGTTTTCCATCGGCTTGTCAGTTCATAGTAACAAGATTGTTTTCCATCGGCTCATCAGTTAATGGTAACAAGACTATTTTCCATAGGCTCGTCAGTTAATGGTAACGACTTGTTTTCTATCGGTATGATGATTGATAGTATTCTTTTACTTCGTATGCATGTGTTTCTTTCTTTCACTTAATACTATCTAAAACCAACAATTACCTTACGATCTCCGGCAGGTACATACTTTCTTCTTTCTTTTTTGTTTTAATCCTATCCGTTGATCTTATTTATTCTAATCTCAACCGTAGAAGATCAACGGTCACCCTTTTTTCCACCTATAAATATCCCCCCTCCCCAAACCCACATTGCTTTTTCAGATTTTGTGGTGAAGCTCTGCTTCATTGATTTAGGTCATCGTACGATATTTAAAGCGGCTTCACCTATATGTCTCAATCATCTGCTAATACTCCCTCCAAAATGTCTTTAAAAACTTTCACAGAGAAATAATTTTTCATAGAAAGGTTTGATTCTCGGGACTTTTTTGATTCGTACGATTCTACAATCATAAGAATCATTTTGTTTCCAGGCTCGGAACATCTATGTGTTGAAAAACCTGTTTCTCAAGATCCAGTTCTTTTTTATGAAGTCACACAGTTTTATAAAACCGTATTGTATGATAAAAATATTACTATCAACTTTTCTGTATATGATAGAACGATTTCTATGTCTGTGAGTCAAGCAGCTCATTTTCTGAATGTTCTGATAGAAGGTGACTCTTTCTGTCCATCTCATAAAATACCAGAGGAAGTAGGTACGTTTAACAAAGGGAATACTGAAAAGTCTTTAATTATAATAAATGAAGAAAAGAGGAAAGTGGGTCATCTTTCTCCAGACAATAGGTTTTTGACGCTTTGGATGCAAGCTTTTCTTATCCCAAGGAAAGGTGATTTTGAAACTCTGAAAGTTTTTGATGTTTTTATGCTTGACAATCTTGTAAATATTAGAAAATTAAATCTCATGGGATATTTTTTTTGAAACTATCAAGAATGTTAAGTCAGGAGGAATTAAGTCCCAAATGATTATGTATCCAACTATTCTTACAAAATTCATTCTCGAGAGTATGAAGCTTTGTAATATTTATTTTAAATGAAATATGATAGATTTGAAGCACTCCTAGATTAGAAAAAGTACTATGAATAAGTTGAATGTTTGTTTTGACCCAAATTCAAAACTTTTTATGAGAGATTTAGAGGCAGAATTAGCTCAGAATCAATCGGCACCTCTACCAGCCAAATACAATCCTTCTATTGGTGTTCCTAAAAAGTCAAGTCCCCAAACCAGTTCAAATCTAAAGAAGAAACCAAAGTAAAAAAAGGAGGTTGTGGCCAAGTGGAGAAAAGAAAGAGAACAGAGAAAGGAAGGTGATCCAAAGTTCGGTCTTGACCCAGCTTAAGATTTTGCAGAAAGAATAAGGGTAGAGGAAACCCATAAAGCTAAAAATAAAGAAAAGTCTGTTTTTAAAAGAACTGCTCAAGACTTTGATATCTCTAAAGTTCTCAGAATGGTTGAGGATGCTAGTGCTCAACTAACAGAAGAAATACATCAGGAACCAATTGTATAGAGTCTTCCAGAGAAAGAAAAAGGAAAACAAATTTTGCAAGAAATAGAAGAAAATGATGAAGAGGAAGGATATTTTCTTCTTTAATTCCATAAAAGTTTGAAAAAGAGTAGAGAATAATCGGTTCATAAACAGAGTGAAGGTATTCAACAAGTTTCTCATGCCGATCAAGCACCTATTGAAACTGCTGAATCTACGGATAAAACACCCCTCAAGTTAATAAAGGTTCTCAATCCTCTCATAGTGAAAAAGTTATTGTCATCAGTGACAAAGTAGAAGAAGAAAGAAGGGAGAAAGAAAAAGAAAAAGGAAAACAGCCTGTTGTTGACTCAAGATGATCAAATGGACTGTTTTCGTACGATGACGACACTGATTAAGAACAAACAATTTCTCTCAAGAAATGTGATTACATTGTTCATGTTTTAAGGAGGGTTGAAAAGACTATTCCTTTCTTTCCCAGGCTGGAAGGAAAATTGATTTTATTACTGATAATCAGAAAAAGAAGTTTGGTTCTGTAAGAGAATTGAGAAAGAATGTTTTGTCAGTTGAAGCTTATTTAAATGTTCTTTCTGATACATCGGCTTCTCATAAGAAGGATTGAAACAGTATGACCATGTGGTCATATAAAACATAAAGCTCGGTGAATGACCATGAGATAGAAAATTAAGATATAAGGAGGTTGTCAATTGTTCTTGCGATTTCTTTCAATATGATTTACAAAGAAACTGTCGTAAGGATGAATCAGGTAACTCATGGAGATGATATTCCGTCAGTGAAAGAATTGCAAGCTAGAATGAATGATTTTCAGTCTGAATTCTCAAAGGTTTCATCTTTCAAAGATGAAATGGTTTTGTTAATGAAACAAAATTCTCTGTTATCCAAAGATAACAAGAATATGCAAGACAGAATTGATACCCGTGAAGAAGTAATAATAGTCTAGGAGGAGACTATCAGAAATCAAGATCAACTTTTTGCCGACCAACAAGAGCTTCTTAGATCTCAGGAAGATTCAATTTCTGAAGATAAGAATGAAATAAAAAAGATGGAATCTGTTCTTCATGAGCTGATAAAAAATGATAAGGAAAGAGAAACAAATGATTGTTGTATTTTTTTTTTCTAATTGAACCTCTTTGTTTTGTAATGACTTTTAGGATATCTTTTCTTTTGTCCTGTATTTCTTTTATCTAACTCATTCAGGAAACCCAAGGTTACCCCATTCATTTTGAAAATCACAAAGGGGGAGAATGTTTTATAAAGAGGGAGAATGTTTTACAAAGGGAGAATGATTTAATTAAATAATTCAAATCCAAGTAAAATCTTTGAATAAAATCTTTAGGAAAGTATACGTCTAAGGGGAGTTAGTTTTATTCAAATTCATATTCAGAAGAGTTTCCAATAACTCAGTGGGAGATAAGTATTTCTTTTTTTCTTTACTTTGGGTATTGTGCTTTCCAAAAAGGGGGAGATTGTTGAGTAAAAAGTTTTCCTTTGACTTCTATATCATGTTTTTGAAATCCCAAATGTCTTTTATCTTGTATCGTAATGACTCTGTCAATCGTATCGTACTTACTCTGTCAATCGTATCGTACTGACTTTGTCAATCGTATCGTACTGACTCTGTCAATCATATCGTACTGACTCTGTCAATCGTATCGTACTGACTCTGTCAATCGGATCGTACTGACTCTATCAATTGCATCGTACGGACTCTGTCAATTGTATTGTACTAACTATGTCAACCATACTCAATTCTATGTATCTTACTTTGTATCATATCAATACATTACATTTAGTAATACTTATAATAATCATACTTTCATACTTTCTTGTTTTGGTACATTGTCAAAAAAACACATGTTTCATATTAATAGTACTCTTGTTTATCATCTTCAAGTGTCTTGTTTTAACCAATACAATGTCGTTGAGTTAGTTACAAACTAATCAAAATGATGTCGTGATTTCTGCTTCAATGTGACCATTATAATGCCAGGTGTCCAAGTACATCCGAGTGTTTTAGAGAAATGTGACAGTTGGAGAAAATGTGACTGTTGGAACCTCAAGCATATAAATAGGAGGTCATTTGAAGCCGCGAAAAGACGATGGTGATGTAACTGTGATACTTTTCTTCTATCAAGTTCTATAGAGAGACGTTGTGACTTCTCTCATGCTTTGTGCTTTGTGCATCCGATCATCGTATCGATGTATTTAAAGTAATTGAAATCCATAGGTGCCGATTACCTCAAAATTCAGGGTTGCCAGGGATAGGCAGACAGACATTCCGATCATCATATCAAGGGCTACCGAGGATAGGCAAACATACGTTCTGATCATCGTATCGAGGGCTACCGGGGATAGGCAGACAGACGAACCGATCATCGTATCGAGGGCTTACCAAGGTGGTGGTAAGACAGACCTCTTATCCTAGGTGAAAAGATAAGCCTTCTCTTTGGGCTAAAAAGAATTTTAATACTTTAACATTTTCGCTTCTGTTTGTATTAGAAAGGAATTTTTATAGTTTCCTTTCTTCATTACACTTTCAATTGTAATTTTTTCAATTATAATTATTCTACTACAATTTGTATTAATAGATTCTATACACATTATGGTAGAATCTGTCACACTTGTATTACTCTGATTATTGTATTCATTTTGAATACAATTACTTTACATTTCTAATAGTATTACATTACTTCATACCATTATATTCAATACAATTGTGGTTGTTTGAATTGTATTAGTTTAAGATATTTTAAACTAATATCTAAGTGTTTAAACTCAATGTTTTAAACCTACAATTCACCCCCTCTTGTATTGTTCCATCAAATATACATATACATCTACATATTTTATCCAACAGATTCATATTCCAAATAAATTATTGGAGGGGTTTGACATATGGGTAATCTTACAAACTGCTATGCAAAATGTAAATTTTGGCCATCTATTGATATGTAATATTGATTGTGACTACATATAATAAAGAAATTATTTTACCCCAAAGCTTACTAGTTTGATGAGATTTCTGTTGACCAATACATTCCAATGTAGACCGGTAATCTATATATAATTCAATAGATTCCCCAAAAAATGTCACTATGATATATAACACTCGGAACAACATTTATTTTCGACATACCATTTCAATATCATCCGATATCATTCAATTTTAAAATTCAAACTATATTGAACATGACCACATAATTGAATCTCTATCACCATGTTAACCAACATGTCACTACAACAAAATCGACTAATAGCGATGGTTCAAACCACAACTATATGGTTCTGTTATAGTTTCCATATAATGAATGTTACATTGGAATCCATATCCAACTCACACTACATCCATCCATTTAGCACTGGGATCATGAAACCACCTTAGAAAATATATTTAGCAGTGATTTTATGAGTTTTAGTGGTCGTTTCTATTCCCAAAATTCTTCAAGATCATAGTGGCAGTTTGAACAACTGTTATTGCCTCATTATTTTTTGGGTGTAGAAAACACTGCTCATACTAAAAAAATCATCCCTAAACATATTTCGACCTAATATATCTGTGTTTCAAACCACTACTTAATATTCAGTAGGAATATATTAAACCAATTTAAAGCACAAATAAAAATAAATTTTTCATATATAGCAGGGGTTTTAAGAACTGGAATATATATATTTAAAAAAAATAAATAAGCAGAATATGCCTCACCAAAGCAGCCAAACAAAAAAACAAAGCAATTGAAAATTTTCAAACAAAAAAATTAGTTAAATTTACATGTATATATATATAAAATAAATAGATGTTTGAAATAGTGAATCATAGAATAAATATTAATAAACTAATCAGAAAATAAGTGATTTAATAAGATAAATCACTAAATGTCGAGAAAAAATAGGAAACCACATTAAACAACAACTCATGAACATAGCACTATCACATGAGAGTATTTGAAATCCAAAAATATGATTAAACATTAAAATTCCACATAATTATATTTAATTTATAAATCATATAGAATAAGCCAATATCCTGTGAATCTAATTTATAAAATATTACCTTTTATCGATCATTATATAAATTCATTTCAAACCACTAATGAATCATTATTTTAGAACCTAATGGGTATTTGGTACATGTAAGTGTTATTAGATCCAATAGGTTCTTTTTAATGTGGTAGATTTTGAAATTATTGGTGATATAAATAAGAAGACATTCAATTACTCAAAAATAATGTGCTATTATTTAATGTAAATTGTGGAAGAAGTTGTGGTACCATTATATATTTAGTGTAAAAAATAAAAAAATGAAAAATAAAATTAATGGAAAAAGTGATATAATTAAAGATAATATTCTTGAAATGAAGTTCTGCATGGAAAAGGATAAAATCTATGATGCATTCCGGACTAACCATAGAGAACAATGTAAAAATTGGGTAATGAATATATATAGTGAAAAAAAATAATCAGTATTATAATTTAAGAAGAAAAATGATGTATAATAAAATTAATAATCTTGAAGGAGATAATTGGAATATATGGTATATGTGAAATAGAAATTATTTTCATGGGAGGACATTGGGTGGATGTAAGAAATAAGTTATTATAGATTAAAGTAAAAGGCCAAAATTGTAATCCATTTTCAAGGGCAGTCTTATAGGGAATTTTTTTTATAGAATTGGAGACACTATGAGTGTGTTTATGGAATCTAAAAGGATAAACAAAAAAATAATTACCTGACGAAACCATACCTCAACTGATACAACATTAACATGAAATTATATTATTAGAATATGTTATATTTTTGATAATATTTTTATAGAAACAAAATTGATGAAAATTTAATGTCCAAATTCGAAGTTTTTATGAATCATAGCATGCGGTGTAACATGTGCTAATGAAAAATATGATATATCCCAATATTAAGTAGCCATTTTTTCGGAAGAATTTTAGTATTTTTCAATTTGTGTAAATATTTTCAGAATTTAATGGATATCTTATTGAAGAAACTTCTTCATTCATAAAGTAATGTTTGTTTTACATTATTATTAAACATAAAATCATCATCGTGTAAATGTTAATTTTTTATTACTAAAATCAATTAAGAAGATTGATTTTTCAAACATCAAATGTTTAAGATAAAAAAATATTTCAAACTAGGGAAACATGTTATGAAACCATCATATGTTTAGTTAATCATCATCTCCATATTACAATAGACCCCTAATCACTACCAGATTAAATTATATCAACACCCTCCTCATCTCCATATCCACTTCTTCATGTATTCACATACATGACAATTATGTTTAAAATAATTTTTTTTTGATATTTAAATAAAATTATAAAACAAATAAATGTTTGTGTATTAACTGATTTTAATGTTTTTTGATTTACATCCTCACTACCAACCATCGATGAAATATTAACAAGGATTTATCTAGTATTCATCTGATATAATTATATCAATTCTTTCTATAGATAATTGACCTTTTCAACAATCATCTTTTATGATATCCATAATCATGAATTATATTTTTCATTACAACAAAATGACTCGATCCGTATTGAGGTAGGGAGTCACTAAAACTGGGAGAATATTTTGTTTCAATACATAATGGACTATTAGTGATCTAATATGGAAATGGTACCAACTCATCTCACACACTCAAATAAAATTTTCATTCCAAAGGACATGACAATCTGGGTCATCTTGGGAGACTGAGAAAGACCACGTAGGATTTGAATCCCATATATATTTTTAACTATAAATCAAATATCAGTCATATTTAAAGTATTTCATATTAAAATCATAAACACTAACAAAAAGATATATTTAATGAAAAAGCGAATTCATACCCCAATTACTTTTGTAGGATCATTAACATAACTCCCATAAGAATTTGTATGAACGTCAAACAACAGTTATTTTAGAGAGACATGGTTCCCTAAATTCATTTATTATATTAAACAAAGATGAATCAAAAATTTGTTATATTAATTACATAATTTTAACTTATAAATATTTAAATTAATGAAAATAATACCAAGTTGATCTATTTCTAGAAAAACTCTTTGTCTCAACTGTATATAGGGTGACTTGTTCATATTGAATTGATTTTTTTCCTAGAATCATCATGAAATAAATCACATGCAATTTAATAGTAATTCATGATAATTCATCTCTTTTTCATATGAATATTTATATCAAAAATTAATTTAATGTAATAATTTATATTTCAATACCACATTTTTCTCATGAAGATGACACTACTAGAAAATTTCCCTATACCAATGGTTTGAAACCATGGTTATATCCATTGAAACGATGGGTGTAGGCCATAGCCATGGATTCAAGTAACCATGGAAAACTGAGGAATCGGTATAGTCTCGATATATACCCAATTTTTTGGATATTGTGGGTAGAAGTCCACTCCACCATGTTATTAACCTATACCAATAGTTTTTAAAACTATGGGAATAACATTGACCAAATACGCGGCTGGAAGATTCAATACCTTGACCAACCCTTTACTCATCGGGTTCCAAACCACTACCATAATTTTCTTATTGTTATATAAATATGTATTTAGATATATATTTTTATATAAATTGTTTCTATAGGTAGAAAGACCTAGAAATATATGTTCCCGTGGAAATTTTTAGTGGCTCACAAATTTTTTTCCCACCATATAACAATGAAAATATATACCCATAGTTTTGGAAGACCATGGGTATATGTCCTCTAATAACAACCCTATAATAACAGGATTACAAAAATATGTTTATAAGTCTCTAAATAACATCCATATACCCATATTTTAGGAAAAACTATGGGTATAGTTCTTGAAAAACAACTTACACCCATGGTTATCATAGAACCATAGATATAGGTGGCCTATACCCATGATATTCCAAAACTGTGGGTATAGGCACTCAGAGTATACCTATACCCATGGTTTCTACCAAAACCATGAGTAAAAATCCAATTTCTAGTACTGTGAATACCAAAAAAACCTTCTATTTCTCTCTAGGTAAAAAATATATTACATTATCATACAGCTACCAACTGCTCAACAAAGTATCGTTGAATTCATTCTATAATCTCCATTTAAAACCCATCTATTTCTTACCCAAAATTTTTCAATGTCAACATTCATGCGATCAGATCCGCAACGATAACTTGAAAAAACATCTTTAAAATGAGATTCATTTTAAAAAAATTTGGATTTAATAATATAATAAAAATAAATTACACCATAATGTATTAAAAATAAAATTATCTGTAAATCAAAGACATCTTTTTTTCGGGTCTAAAGAGTTTTTCTCCAATCTGAATAGGTAATCAGAAGGGTAACTATATCCATCTCTATCTATCCTAGAATGTACTTAAATAATATTACATCATCACTGGTGGGGAGTACATAGTTTCCAAATGGGACAACTATCTTCATTACGTTAAAATTTTAGACATCTGACTATTCGTATTTTTCACCATTATGAAATTATTTTCATATTTTATGTAATAATTGTGTTGTATAAAATAGTGAAATAACATTATTAATAGTAAAATTTGTAACTATATGTATCACCCTCCAAAATTTTAGTGAGAAGACCTATTCACTCTCTACAAATGAATTATAATGGGGATACACTATATGAGATGTGGGTGGGACACTGAAATTTGGTGGGTCACAAGAATAATGAATGGAGGGTTTGAGAGATGATACATGGGGTGGATAGAGGGTGTCTCAGATGTTTTAGGTAGTGAGAAATATGGATCATCATCTATCATTGTGGTCAAGGGAACTTTTACTTTGAGTATACATAGATTAGTGAAATGGTACCACATTGATATTCCTATCGTTTAATTAAATAAAATTAAATTCCGAACAAATATATCCAAATATTCACGTTGAAAAAAATTAAAACACATATGAATTACAAAGTTGGAAAAGAAATAAATGGAATTGAAAAAAAAACCAAATTATTTATAATAAGATTAATATTTTTACTAAAAATTAAAATTTAAAAAAGGATATCAATCATCGAAATTAATCTCCTTAAATTATCATAGGAAATATTGGCCTTAATCGGGGACTATGAACCATATACAGCAAGAATAAAAAAATGGAATCCCAAAATCGGGATAAGATTTTTCAAGGCTATGTGAGTAGTAACACCTATAGATAAAATTTTCAACTAAATCAATTCTCAGTGTCTATATAAAACCGCTTATTATAGGTAATTTCTTTTGTTGAATTATCAATATGATTCTTTAATTAATCACCATAACTCATTTTATAAAATAATTACGTAAATCTATACTCTGTAAAATGATTTTAAAATAATGGAATAATGGTATACACTATGGTATGTTTATCATTATAAAAATATATAAAATACTAAGATATATAAATGTAATTAATAATGAAAATCATTCAATTATTAGGAAACCAATTTAATATTATTATTATGTCAAAATTATTAAAACCATGATATAGTTACTATTTCAAAATAATTATATTATGGATACATGATAACCTCCAATAGTGTTTCTAAAAGACTTAATCATTTCTTTCAAAAATAAATTTTACTCAAATCATTTAATAACAATTAGAAAACATATATAGTGTGTTATACAACACTTTTCAATTCCACGATATTACTTTTCATTAAGACCTAATTGACTTTGACAGGTACGATTCCGGAATTAATATTTAAACATACTCATTAAATAACTATGTTTTTCATCATAAATATAAAATATTTTTTATTTTATCCCAAAATATAATTCTAGTTATCTATAGGGATAAAATATGATGGGCTAATAATTATTACATGAATATTTTTTTGTTCTTTACCAAATCCTCATTTGAACTGCTTCTAACATTAAGTTATAATTATAACAATATTACCTATGTTTAAACCAATTAAAGGAAATAACAACCAACTCTTAACCTGTTCAATCATTCACCTCCAATATTGGACCTAGGTTCCCACACTAAGCTATATGAATAATAAAAAATAACTAGATTATTTGCTGTAATACATAATCAACTAGAAATGTAAAAAGCGAGGGTCAAAAAATATTATGGATTTCCACATTTGGAATGATAAAAAACTAATACGTGAAATTACAAATTTAAAGAATACCTATAAATGAAATTCTAAAGAAACAATTTTTCTGAATCTAATAAATCATTATAATGAAAATATCCCATGTAGTCCATATATGAAGAAAAAAAATTTATTTATACCCAATAATTTTAAATCAACACATGACCCAGTTATCCAAACATCCCAACCAGAAAACCAATGAATGTTAAAGTAATCATTAATAGTGCAATAAACATATATGATGCATGATTCCTAGATATTTTGATTCTAAAAAAATTACAAAGGGAACATCAGTTTTGTAAAGTCAAATTCCCTTCAATAAATCATTAATTTCAACCAAAGAAATATGAACCATAAAATATATTTCAACAGAATATATGTAATCATGGATATAGATTCAAAAGCTAGTATCAAGGACAAATTCTTCATCCATTCATCTTATTCTCAAAAAGTGACTGGTTGTGGATCCATGATTGAGGCAGAAGGGGTGGAAATGAGGGGGATTAACAGTGGTGTGGTGATGATGAGAGAAGCGACAATGAGGGATTGAAGAATAGTGGGTTGTGAAGATCATGTTGAATAGGGGTGAAGGGGGGTGGGGATGAGGAATGTGATTAGTGTGAGTTGGGGAAGAAGATGGCTAGTGGTGGGGGATCATGGGAGAAGGGGGTTACTGTAGATGTCTAGGTTTTAGGGGGCTAAGTGGGATAGGGGTAGAGTTTTTAGTTGCAGGGGTTCAGGGGGGGGGGGGGGCGGTTGGGCATGATGTATAAACTTTTTGAAAAATATTCACTATTTTACCAATGGTTATTTAAAAATATCTGGATAATTTTGTGGATTTTTTTAATGAAGGTTTCGTAAACTACTACAAATAACTAATTTTGGGGTAGTGAGTGAACCATCATTTCAAAAATTTCATGTATGATGAACAACTAAAATTCACATAACATGATGGAAATTTCCATTTAAAAAGTCGGTAATTTATTAGGTTTATAAATTTTCTGCTTATAGATTTAAAAAATAATCATAGGTTGGATAAATTATGATAGACATTTTTGTAAAAATTCAATATAATGTTACAGAAATTAGATCTTGAATTAATACATGATATTCATGTGATTTCAATATCATTAAGAGTAAATTTGTCAATGAAATGATTTTCTTGATATTAGATGAATAAACCTCTAGAACCATTATATAATTCATGATGTTAAAAAATAAATATCTCTATAACCAAGAATGATTGTAAGCCGTTGGAGGAAGAGAAGTTAATTTTTTACCTTTCACTGTTGCGAAATCTTCCCATATTACCATGTGAATCATATCCATCATAGATTTTATTATATACCTTTTTTTCATGTGAATTTAGTAACATTCCATTGAATCTACCTTATAAATTTTTTCAACATTCATAACACGAAAAAAATTTCAGACATACAGTCAATTCCAGTGTGATAATTTAAAAAATTGATCTCTTTTTGTGACAATATTTCATAAGGTTATTCAAAAAATGTTTTACTAAAAGATATTTCCACATAATTTACATTCTAAAATAGTTCATCACCTAGTATTAGAGATTTTATTGTACATACTTATGATCATCCATCAAATTATGTCATATAGGATCAGTACATATGTCGTCAGGGCATAAATAAGTGACGCCCTAAAACAACGTCTTAGATGATTGTTTCAAACTAATTGATTGTATATTGTGTTCTCATATAGGGCACAATTTAGTTCCTTTAATTCTACATCCTAAAAAAATTCTATAGCAATGAAATTCATTTATCATCCCTTACAAAATGGATATTAATATAAAATCTTCATTTTTGTAAGCATCCTACAATGTAACACCAGAATCCCGTAATAATTTCAAATCATCAGTCAATTGGGACATATAAACATCAATATCAATAGCCAGTTTTTGGTCCTATTATAATAATTAAAAATATAATGTATTTTCGTTTCATGCAAAAGAACAAGGGAAATTTATAATTTACCCACATAACCATCCATTTATTGTGAGTGATTATTTTAAAACCAAAAGGATTCCCTCTTTCTATTGATAACTCCTAATGAATGTTTCACTATACATTTCAAAATTCATGATTCTCATGATAAATTATATTTTACCAAGGAGAGACTATTGGGAGATGATGTTTCCGATATTTATTTTATGTATATGTGTGTCACCTCAGTTTCCTAGCGGTCTCCTCACATCCATATAGGTGCCTAAATGGTGGAATGATTGGAAGGAACCATAAAACATTCATAAGACCTAATCCCACTTTCTTTATTTAGAAGAACCATAGGTTTTGAATTTATTAAAAGATTTTTCTCCTTGAGAAATAGTATACAGTCATATAATCAGGCATTAATTCTTTCAGAGAACATACCCATCAAATGTAGCATTCATGTAGAATCATATTTTCTGCTAGGGAGATCATTATCATTTTACAGTACATAATTAAAAGGGAAACTGTAGTATAGTAAAAAAGGTGTCACTCCATCAATTTCAAACTTTTAAATTTTATAGATTCAGTATGTTTGAAAATGTTGTATGTTTAGTGAAATATCTATACAATGAAATAATTGCACAAATCATTAACTTCTCACACAATTTTGTACAATCATGAATTCCATCTTCATCTTTAATTTAAATGTACCAAATAAAATCTATATTATAATTCACACCTATAATCACATCATCTATATTGTCTTCCTTATGTCCCTTATATATAATCATATCAGATGATCCATAAAACATAGTGATATCCATGTCATTAGCTATGATATCCTTTTTCCAATGTTTTTCCAACATTTATAACTTTAATAAATTTTATGACAGATCAAGGGTTCTTAAAACACTTTTGGAAAATTTAGTTTTGAATAAAAATAGTTTAAAAATTGAAAATTAATTTGATAACGGTCATATGCATGATCCTTTACAAACTTGATAAACAAGTTTTCCCCATCTTCATACTCTTTTTTCGTACGATTCACATCCATCAATATTCTATTCATATCTATAATATTTTATTCATTAATATTTATATTTAACAAAATAAATTCAAAATGGGGGATTTAAAATAAGGTCAACCCAGCATTGTATTTTATCAAATAATTTCATCAAACATTGAAGGGAATTGGTAATTGAATTTAAGAAAATAATTACTCAACTGGTTGTACTTGTTATCTGATGAATTCAACCAAAATGTTCCCTGATACCTAGTATGGGAGGACTACTAATCTATGTAGTTCATGAAACATATGTTCATGCCCATAGGGGATGTGGGATAAGTCTCAAGAAACAAAATTGAATAATAACTTTTTTGAATATAATGATGTTGTGGATTATAGTTAATATTGTATTTTGATTCCTCAGACTCTTCCCCTTAGAAGATAACACCAAATTATAGGGAAGAAATTAATAAATAGGGCCAAGAAAAATAAACTCTAAAATATGTTAAATTTAATATGAAGCACATGAATTAATTGAATGAAAATTGAATGATGGGGAATTTTTTATCATCCCACGTGACGAGAAACAGAAAATTATTTAAGGAAATATATAAATATAATAGATGATTTTTAACTTTTAAAAACTATTTTTTAATTAAATGGAATGGTGTAGGATATAATAAAATTACGGTGATGTAATTTGGATAAAATTATGTTCTCTTTGAAAATGGAATGAGTCACAATCCCTTGAGCATTTCTCAACTTTTTGACAATATGAATAAATACATTTTATGGTAGAATAAATGATTGATTGAAATATTAAATTATATAACTATAATAATGAAGGATTAGTGCTCAATAAATAAATTATTTCATATTTTTAATAATAAAAACCAATTTTTTATGCGTATAAATTAAGTATAAATTACATTTTCTTTATAAAAATTTGATGAAATATGACTATTAAAGGTAATAATGAAAAAATGAAATATTATCTGAAAACAATTTTCATAAAAGAAAATACAATAATTGAATATAATAATGGTTTCACAAGTTGAAAAATAAATTATTATCATTTTAATAATATTTTTAACACTAAAGTTGTATTTATGAAAGTTTAAAAGTAATAAACTATTGAAAAATTGAAAAATTGAAAAATTTATACATGTATAAAAGTATAAATTGAAATTGTATATATATTTATATTAGTATATATAATCGTAAACTTATATATATGAATAAAATTTTATATAATTTGTAAAAGAGATTATATTTTAAATAAATATACATAATTTATATATGTATATAAATTTATAAAGCTATATAAAAGTATATACATTTTATAAAAATATATATAATATATATAATTATATAGTTTTAGAAAATTTTAGTAGTATAAATTATAAAATACAAAAGTAAAATTTATGAATGTATAAAATTATAACAATTAATAAAATTTTATTTTTAAACTATATATGTATAATATGATATACTAAAAAATTGATAAATGAATATAAATTTTTAAATGAATAAATCAACAAAATAATAAATATTAAAAAAAACTATTGTTAAATTTTACATGTATATTATGATATACTATAAAATAGATAAAAGTACATAATTTTGATAATGTATAAAACTATAAATTTATAAATTTTTACCAAAATATTTAATATAAATTATATAAGTATAACATGATAAAATTCTAAATTTATAGATGTGTATATAAGTGTAAAAATCATATCATGAATTATAAATATAATGAAGTATACTTATAAAAAAATATAAATTTCTATTGATTATCATTTAAATATTTATAAAAGTAATACTTGATGTTAATAAAAATTATTTTTATATATGTGTTTTAGGTATTTGTTTTGTGTTGGTGAGTGTTAGGATGTTGTGAAGGAAATGAAGAATGAATTTGTGTGGGAATCAAACTTATAGGTCGTGGTGTTATATCAAAAAAAGTGTAGATCTTGACACTTGAACACCTCTTGTTGGAACATCTAACTATAGAACCTGGACAAGAACATCCATTCAATGAATTTTGACAAAGATCATTCTCGTGCTATTGTTATTAGGATGGAAATAGGTAAGAAGTGGTGGTGTGATGTGGTTTATGGGTGGTGTGATGTTGTGAAGGGTTTCATGGAATGCACTAATTCATTGCATACAGTATAATTGGAATTAGAGTGATGGCGGTGGTAGGGGTATTGTCCATCAAGAATGGCATCACAGCAGCAACATCATTCAGTGAGAGTAGTGAATGAGGGTGTCAGGTCTGGGGAAAGAGGTGGCATAGTTGTAGTGGGGTTCAATGAGAGAGGTGGTATGATGGAAATGGGGTTTGGTTAGGGTAGCAATGGCGGAAGAAGTCAGGTTTTGGAATGTGTGGCTGTGCAGTAGTACTACATTTTTTTGAGAGTGGAAGCACAATGACCATGGGGTTCAACGAGAGAGGCGACACAAATTTTTTTAGGTTTTCTATAATCTTTATTGTGCGAAAGATAAGACAAAAAACATTAGAAGAAGGGACATGGATTTTATCAGTGTATTTAAAAATTACCTATAATGAGTAGTTTAATCAGTGCTAAAATAGAAAGCACAGATAAAACTGCTTTATTTCAATGTTTTTTAGCACTGATAAAGATATCCGTTAATCAATGGTAAAAAAGCACTAATCAAAAGTTTCTTTACCAATGCTAAATTTATATCGCTGATAAAAAGTAGTATTATAATCATTTTGTAGTGCTGATAGAGGATTATCTTTATTAGTTCAGAAAAAGATCTCATAAGAATAAAATAGTAATTAATTATTTATATAATTATATATATATTCATAAAAATATATATATATAAAATAAATAAATATTTATAAATATTTTTATAAATATAAATAATTATATATGTATTTCTAAATATATGTATATTAAATATATTTATATATATATTTATATATTTATAAAACTATATATATTTATAATATTATATGTATTATAAATATATTTATTATATATTTAATTATAAATCAATATATATTTATTTTTAATTATAATTATAAGTATATATATATATAATTAAATAAGTATAAAAATATAATAAATATATTTATTATAATTTTATAATTATATAATTTTATACAGAAAATATATTATTAAAATTTTATAATTATTTAAATATATATATATATATTCATTTATAATTATAATTATAAATATATTTATATATTTATAATTATTTTTATATTTTTATAAATATAATTATATATTTTTATATTTTTTTAAAATTATAAATATAAAAATTCATTTGTTATAAGTTTATAGTTATATATATATAATTAATTAATTATAAATAAAATAAAAGATATATAATTATTAGTATTTTGATATTATATATATATATATATATAATAAATGTATTTATAGTAAATTTATAATTAATTAAATATATATATTAATAATTATACTAAAAAACATCCATTTAGAAGACAAAGTTCCTGACCATTTATTATTTGGTGAAATAAGTGACAAGCAAGCATGAAAATAGATGGGGTCATACAGTGCAACTTTCCCTCATCTTGATAAAAGAAAGGCAAATTAAGGAATTCCGGTTCATTCCAATAATCATAATAATAATAATAATCATCATCATTAGTACATTCCCACATTGACATCAAATTTCTTTGATTGAGGATCAAAAGGATCCTCTACTTGGTCCTTCCCTGCAATGTATTGAGTTGGATCATTGATACTGTGGAAGATGATTTCATAGATCCATTCATGGGAATAGTCGAATAATCCTTCCCTTCTTTTTGGAGGAATAAGGGCAATACCCTGACAGGTGACCATCTTTCCCTTGACATTTATAACAACATCCTTAAAAGAACTGGATCACCACATCCAATATATTAGAGATGATTGGTTTCCAACATAACCATAAACTTTTCCTTATCACTTCCATTATTTAAATAATTACCCATTTACTAGATAGTCCTAATGAACTAATGATTTTATGAATCTCATGAATATAATCTACACTCTGTTGAACAAAAAATTTCCCAGTTATGTATTCCTATAGAACATTACCTGAAAAATATGTATCCAGGACTATAAAATACAGCCTTTTCCATCATTTAGTAAGGGAGAACACCCATTCACAACAAGAACATTCTCATTAGACGTCTATCCTGCTCCACTAGTGTTCATTCCATTCAGACCAATGAATTTCATTACAATCAAAAGAGTTATTCCAAATTTTTGAACATGTTCAGATGGATGAACAGTAAACCTACTATTTGGTTCCACATTTCCAATAGAAGGATCTCTAATAACATCCAAATAAAATTATTCAGGATGGGAAAAATGAACCACTAGTATCCAATGAGGTTCCTCCTCCAACCGATTCTCCACCATCAATTTATTTTTTGTACACTAAAACCCCTTGATTTTGAGGATGCTTATCTAGATATGGAACTGGATACTTCCTAGGCTACCCATGTACTGACTTCCCCAGGGGCCTAGATGAATCCTTCTTACCATTACCACGGCAGTCCATTTAAATATTCATATTAAAACCAGAAAATCAAAATCTTTCCTCCTACATATCTCATCTAGATATATAGAATATCTTAAATTTTTACATAACATAGGACAATTTTCATACTCAACGATAGTTTATATATTCATAGGGGAGATTTAAGAGTAAAATTACTAATAATAGTTGAACTAAAATTAATTGAAACAACAATTTTCTCAATGTGTCTATGCATGGCCTGTTCTATCTTCTTATCTTGGTGAATCAGAATGCCAATGGTAGAAATAAAATCATGAATGATTATTTGATGCCATAGAATCAATTTGAGTTTTTTTACTTAATCCAATCCTATTAAAAATAATTACTAAGCCTTGAAACATTAAAATATATCATGTATTCATAGAGATTAAGCATTCATGCCTTCATAAATAATGAAAAAATGGACTGAACATGAATCTTGACTTCATCATATTGAAATAATGTAGAAATAAACGTATTCCTAATAAAATTCAGATCGAATTAAAAACACCCCGTAGAAAAGAGACCCTAAGAACAATATCATCATTCTACAATGGCTTCTAGCTTTTATAAATAAAAACCCTAAAAATTATATATTTATTACAGAAATATAGAAATCCATAGACAGTATAAAAATTACTATCATCATGGGTGGATGATCCATTCTGAGGGATCATTCCAAAAGAGAAATCCTTAAAGTTGACTAGTGGACGCCGGGAAAAATAATTCCTTCAATCAGAGGCATTACCCAAATCCCTTCCTATAGCTGAGACCCCATCTGACCTGCATCATGAAGAAATAACTGAAAGTTACTCCATATTCATCATATGTCTATATGATGCATCCTAATCATGGATAAAAAGGATATCAATATTATTGTGATGATATTTTAGTGATCAATTTGTATATGAAACATGTTTTATAAAATTATTATAATGATTCTGAGTTCCACAGATATGATCATTATATTTCTATGAAGATAGTGTTTATAGTGGTTTATCCCTGGATCATTGGATGAAGTCAATTCTAATGTTTCTATGTATTATGTTCCTTGTTAAATACATATCAATATTGGATTATTATGATTCTCAATTTTTTTGATGGATAAAATAGGGAGAATCTCGGAAGAAAATTTCTATGGTGGAGGGTATGATGGAGATTCCAAGAAAGGCCACACCCATGGTTGAGTTTATTTTGTTGGTTTTGAGCATAGTAAAACTTCCACACATCTTACACCATATCATTGTGTTGATTGTGGGGCATTGTCAGTGTTCTTGTGTGAAACATCAATGTAAAAAAATGGTTGTGGGGAAGGAAGAGGTCCAATGATAATACTATAGTGAAGAGTTGTAGTGAAGCATACGAAACACATTCTTAAACATTCCCATGTTACATGTCATGGGGTTTATGATGTCTCCCTATGAGAAAATGGGTCACCAAAAATTGTTTTAGTGGTCCTCAAATGTTTTCATAATCAAAAGGTGGAGTAACATGCCATAATTGGAAATAGTAGGAGACCACACCCATGGTGGAAGAGACTACGGTCTATATGTGGAGTTTTATATCAAAACATCATGAAGAATGTGAAAATTCTTGTTGAGATCCATATTTTTAAAGAAAATCCACTAAGCATTTTTTACTAGGATGTAGTGTAAGGAATGTCAACATGAGACATGAGTATTTCATGTGAAATTACCTAGGTGATACATGTGTTGGATTTATAATGATTCATACATCATGTGTGTTAGTTTTTGACTTTTATGAAAGACTAAGTATCGGTTTGGACCATCAACCCCTTAATCTAATGATCCAAATCTTCTTTATAATTTTATTTGTGAATTTATTTTTTTTGTGTTAGTTAAATATTTACCAATCTAAAAATATAAGAATGGAAATGTTTGGAACTTACCATCTGTACCTACTACATGATCAAATGGTACAAACTATGAAATTCAAGTGATATTGTGATAGTGAAAATGTGATAAAACAACCAACCATGGGTCGATATTGACTATGTATTTTCCTAAAAACAAGTTGATGTTAAAGTGATCATATGTGTACTAAACCTACCTTATTAATGTAACAATGTAATGTGAGACCCACTGAAGTAACTGCATAATGAAATCCATTTACTGTATGAAGGTCTGGAAAATTCGCTATGTGTTTTACTAACAACTTGTGTTATTGTAGTAACCAAATGAAGAATTATACCTATAGAAAGAACAATTCAAAATATATCACGAAGAAAATTACCTATCATAATTTTTATTTCCTGTAAAGAATATTTGAATTTTAAATTATATAAAATGGATTTCAATTCAAAATTCATAAATGGTTATATAGTTATGTTTTCTTCTGTCAATCTAACTTTGGTATTTTAACACCCTAATTTACTATATCATGTATTCAAATTTATTAAATCGTTATTTGGTATAAAAAAATCTCTTAGAGGTTTCTATGATAAGATTCATTAATTTTTTAATTGAAAATATTTTTCAAAAGGAATTGGAAACCCAACACTATTTATTATCATAATTTCATGAGATGTTTTATGTGTAAAAATCTATATTTATCATAATATTATTGCATCATCCAAAAACGATTAGAGAAATGAATTTTAAAAAATTAGTATAAATCTATTTTAAATGAGTTTGATGGGTTAGTTAAAATTTTCCTCCATTTTCATACTTCATAAAACAAGGAATTAATTACTATAAATCAAGGAAAAGACTCTAAGGATCTTATAAAATGTTTTGGTATGATTATTAATTAATATAGTAATACTACCAAGAGTTAAAGCAATAAAATGGATGTTGATAATACATGGAAACTTGTTTATCAACCTAGTTATAGGGGTATGATTGGTAGTTCATTAAACATAACTCCTATTCAACCAGATATTATGTTTAGGGTGTGTATGTTTTAAATCAATTCAAGAATAATATTTTTTTAATTTTCCTATAATGAAATTTTAAATACCTCAAATTTAAAACCAACATAGGGTTACTTTATTATAGATGGTAGCCATCTGATTTTTTATTTATGATGATGCAGATATTGGTGGTTGTTATCTATATAGAAAAAAACATCTATAACCTATCAATTTTTTGGAAATTAAATAGTTTCATGGTGTATTAAGAAATATTATTATATTTAATTATCCATTTCCAAAGCAATGTACACAGCTATATAAAGTTTATGGTCACTTATTCTATTGATGAAACAAACATTCCTAGACTACATAAATAAATTTTTTCATATCCCTAAAAATTATGACAATAGATGTGTAATAAATACAAAAAATGATCCTTTATCACATTCATGAACAAAACAAATTAATATAAGATATAAAATTGAAAGACCAATTTGAAAAAGATGATATAACTCTTTAATTCATTAGAATAGATCGTCATTATACAAATATATTAGAAATGACTTTGAATATTGAGATAGTTAAATATATCATTGGATTTGTAGGCACATGAGATTTAATTGAAACCCCTATAAAAAACAATGGGTGCCTGACCTAGAAAATAACTATAAGAAACCAAACTCTGTCAAATATCCTATTTGACCGAGGGATCGAGTGGGTATAGGTCTTGAGAAAAATTATGTTTTTCAATATTCTAATGATGATGTGGTTGTTAGTGTGAAATAAGTATAAGATAAACAAGTGGAAGAAGAAGAATATGATATGGTGTCACTAGATAAGGGATCTAGAGTTGCTCAAGTGAATAATATAAGACTCTCTCTTGCTATATCATTTGGAACACTTCATTATACATTGAATTTAAGTTCCCATGAAAAGAAGCAGCAATATGACGATGTTATAGATACAGAGGTGTCAATTATTTGGTATGTGGATGAGTCAATTGACATTGAAGACATTGAAAACAACTCAGATAGTTCCCTTAGGTCATGAATTACACCCAAAAAATATATACTAGATGAACCCAATAAGGATGATAAGTACTATGGATATGTAGTAAAGGGATTATATTATCCAATGTTTGATGAGGATGATGATAATGGGTGTCGTCCTCTTACACATATAAGAACTCCCACCCCTTCTACTCAGAGGGTTCTAAAGGATATCAAATAGATGCTATTGATTCTAAGAATTTAGTCGAGACAACTCCATAAAATTCTTCAATGGACCTAACTCTACAAAAATATTTTTGTTTATTCTCCCACAGAGTATGGTGAAGTTTATAAGAATGTTAGTGCTCATTCCGATGATTCTGAGGATGTAGAGTCTACTATTAATGAAGATGTTTGGATGCTAGTGATATGGCTACATATTATTCTCAAAGATATGGGCATGTTGATGATTTGGTTGACTTGAGTAGAAGGAATAAATCCTATGTTCCAGTATCCTATTTACATTCTTCAAACCCTTTTAAATCTTATATCACAAGGGATGATTAAAATTAGATCATGTTAGATGTAATGGTTGAATTCATAGAATTTTTTATTTTTTAAGAATTAATTGGATCCAACACAAGAATATGATATTATAAGGATAAATATATTAGTAATTTCTCATATTCCAACTAAATATTATCTAATGATGGGTTTTAAATGATATTAAATTTAATAATTAAAAAATTATTTATGTGGTTTTTTGGTAGATTTATTTTATATTATTATAAACCAAGACGAGAGTCATATATATTTTATATTTCATGATTCTACATCTACTTCTCCAAATCATGCTCCTCTTTCTCAACCTTTTATTGGTGAAGGTAGAAAATATATCTCATTAGATAATAGTTAAAAGTTGTGACTGATGATTTAATGAAGATTAGGTAAGTGGGTTTTAATATTTTTCAAATACGTGTTTCGAAATATTATTTAATAAATAGGAATGATGTCAAGTAAGATGGGAATGATCGAGAAATAATAAAGAAGGCCTATGATTTATACCTAATATTAATCTTCTCCAAATCATATTTTAAGGGTATGTTTAGAATTCTATCCATGGATATTAATATTAAAACATTGAAATAATATTTTATGTATAAATTTGAGATTCCCAAGGTGATTACCCTAGTGTTGGAGGCCTTCATGGAAAATAGAGAATACATTCTTCAAGCTACGAAGCATGGATCTCAGGTAGTGAGTAGTTTTACAAGGCTGATGTAACCCTACCTTTAAACTTTTAATATTTCTCTGAAATCCCCTATATCCATTATTATGTACTTATATCCTACCAATACATCCTCAACCCTAAATCCCATTGTCTTCTCTCCTAGTAAACAAATTGATAATTTGGGAAGAGTTTTTAGTGTATATTCAATGGTGGAAATGATTTCACATATGAACCAAAAACTACATCATTAATCTCTATTTATATATTCAAAAGAAAGGATCCTATCATTTTTACGGTTTCATAGAGGTTTCATATTCATAAATAGAGTAGAATTTTGGATGTGGAATCCTTTTAATCTATTCTCAAGAAACTTTTTAAATATTAATGTAATATACCTCATTATTCTTTTTGTGATTATATTTTCAAATTAACATTTTATTTATCTCCATAGATAACTTTTTGATAATCCAAAAATGGGGAGTAATGGTGGGAATATAATTGAATTTATTATAAATATTCAAAGAAATTAAGGGACTTGATAAAACCTTTAATAAATGAAAAATGACATGTTTTATTTCATTTCAAATATATTTTTTGGGTTATTAATTTATTTCATTTTTAATTTCATTGTTTGTGATCCTTAAAAGGAATAGATTATTATATTTTACTAGAACATAAGTATTTTAGTTATCCCAAATCATCTTTATAATGTTATTATTGAATTTCATTATTTGTGTTAGTTGATTATTTTTCTATCCAAACATGAAAATGTTGGGATGTTTGGAACTTACCATGTGTAAATATTGTAAGAAAAAATGTTATCGGTCATGAAGGTCAAGTGACCAGGTGGTACTTTCCATGTGGAAAAACTACATACCATGTTACAATTATATCTATGTCTTGTACTAACCATGTATTGATGTTTATGTAAATTCATGTCTATTAAACCAACCACATGAAGAAAATAAGACAATGTGAGACCTAGTTACGTGACCGTATAAATAAATATAGTTACTATATAATGGAAATTAATTTTACTCTATGTGTTGTACTAACCACATGTGTTATTTTAGTGACAACATGAAGTGTTATACCAATCAAAAGAACAATCCATGTAACCACATGAATAAAAGTTCCCACTTTGATAAGTTGAGTAATAAATTCATGAAGACAAGTACCTAATATGAGAAGGAGAGTATTGACTGCATGAACATATTTACCTTCTACCTAATGGAATGATGTGACCATGCCTATTTTTCATTCCAACAGACAATTCCTAGTTATTGTGATAACATGTGTCCATTCCTATGTAAATACCAACCTAGTTTTTGTAACATAAATAGTTGATTATTTTTAAATACCCAATCAATAATTTTGTATTGTTAATTGTATATTAAGTACATTTAAGAATGAAATTAATGTTCTCTAATGTATACTATAAAATGGAATTAATTATATGGAGAATATCACTTTGTTAAATTGTATGTGACTCTTACAGAGAATAACATAGGAACAAAATCTTGGGTCTATAATACAGAAGTGTTTCGTTTAGAAAACATCATGGATATCTATTTTATTGATACTCCTATGAGTTTCATTGATGCATTTAAAATAAAAATTAAAGGAATAATGTACAATTGAAGCTAATCGAATTGAGCTTAATCTAGTATTCACATCTCTAAACACTTTCTATTTCTATTTAATCATAAATTTCGAGTTATGTTTTTCATTACACTATTTATCTATAAAACCAATCTCAAAAATTGAATTATGAATTGAATGACACTCTCTAAATTACATTGTTTTGTAGTCCCATGTATTACTATAGAAGAGGTTTTGTGTGATATTAACTCTTTTTTATCCCACTAAGAACAATAGAAGAGGCTATTTTATAACCTATACTATCCTGGTATAGTTTCTTATATATCCCAATATAGATTGAGGACCAATTAAATATGTAATAAAAATCTTGTTAGTAGGTTATCTCATTGTGGAGGGGATTAGATATAGTCTTAAGACCGATAACCCTATTTAAATTTCCATATGTGTTTTATTCCATTTTGATTTCCTTTGGTTCAAGACCAAACTAGGATCTTTTATCAAAACTAATAAAAAAATTACTTTGATATTTTGATTTATTTTTTGTCTCATATAAATTTATTGATACAAATAAATTATTTTGTGATGGAAGAAAGTGTTTACGAAAAATAATAACTTAGTTCTTATCAAACTATTGAGAACCCTTTTGAAATACCAGATTTTATAATTTCAATATCTTAGTAGACTCTGTGTTTTTAATAAATTACGATACTTGTGTTTTGAATATTTTCAAAAGAAATTTACATTGGAAAATAAATCCACCCCCATCTTGAGTATTCAACTTTGACCGGAAAAAATATTTAAGGAACATGAAATATTACACTAATGGGTTATTTGAGGATTAATTTATGCAGCAAGTGGATAGAGAAATAGATCTACAAGGAATTTATTATGGTCTGTGGTCATAAAGATCATAGAGTATGTTTCTAGAGTTATCATATCTTATTTGATTGGTCTAATAAAATTGTGAAAAGTGTCAAAAAATTGGGATGATGATTCCATTATATGAAATGGACGTTTTGACATCCAAAATTGTGTGAGTAATGACAAAATCATTAACTGATTATATGTGAATATAAAGAAAGAGAGTTCCTCTATGAAATATACTGTTTATATATGAAAATCAAAAAAATTATCAAATCCACTATATTTCTTTCTATGGAATTTATATGTTTCTATGTTATATTGTAAATATAATGTAGTTTAGTTATACACTTACATGGAAGAATAATCAAGCAGAAGAAGAGTTGTTTTAAAAAATATATATTTTTCATTAATAAAGAATAAGAAGTGTGTTACTCCTAATATATAAAATATCCTAAGAGGGGGGGAAGGGGGTTAGGGTATGATAGATTAGGATTACTTCCCCATTTTATATTGTTTCATCGTTAATGAAAATACTCTTAGATCTTCTCCCATACCAATATATTAATATAAATGAAATAATGCATAGGAAATAACGATTTTACATGGTTAACTCTCACAGGGATATGTCCAACAAGTATACAATAGCAGTGTGCCAATGTACCAAAACATTATGTATCACTACCAAAATAAAATTTTGGGATATAATAGTTCTATACCCAAACTCACATCCTTTAAAATATTTACTGTAAACTAACTACTTTTGCAAGGGTCACACCCTGAGTTTCTATTTATAGCATACTATCAGTGGAAAGGATCTCCTTTCCCTATAATTTTTTTCACTTTTATTGGACAGGATGCGCCCACGGTTTATGGAAATGTAGGTCCCTTCATTATCACTAATTAATGCATCCTCATCTATAGATAGTTTCTTTTTTAAAGGTATACATTCATCCACTTGATTAATACCACTTTACCATAGTATTATTCAGAAACTTCAATCGTTCACGCAATATTTTTGTGTCTTATGCACAACTTATATTCATTGTGCACAACATTTATAATTTGTCATGGAAAAACCAAAAATCCACTAACTATTTCGGAACAACCTCATGACAACAAATCCTTTCCTACACGCAACTCCATTTATACGTGAAACTCCCTTTGTACATAATTCATACATTATTCAGAGACTCATATTTCTATAATGGATGAACTTATGAATGGTGGGGGTACGAATATTATTTACAGGACCAAATGACCATGAACATAAGAACCTAACACATCTTCCTCTATTCATGTCAGATTCTTCCAGAGAAAGTAAAATAATTTTTTATGTTTAATTGGCTGTAGAGATATATTTTTCATAGATAACTTCATCTCTATTTCATGGGTTTTCAATCTCATCATCCATATGAACTAAAATATTTAATGTGATATTTTTGTTTCCATTTGTTGATGTGTTTATCCCAAATGAATTCATATATTCAACATTCCAAACCACCTTCAATATTGTACTCAGCCCCATTTTCAAAAAACCCCATTCCACATTCTCCAGTTCTGGAACGTATAAATTTAGAAAACATTAGGAAATAGTTCCATCATGCATATGATCTTTTTCTACCACCTATAGAGTGACCATTCATTATTATTTGATCTTATTCAACATATCCTTTCAAATATATCAAAAGGACTCCCCAAATGACCAAGGAAACCCTCTTTGTTAAAAAAATCATCAACCAAAATGTATCACATTTTTTCATTGATGGATATTTTCCCAACAACTCATTTTTGTAAGTTCGATAAAATTATTGACAACACCTAATACTATGAAAATAATAGATGTGTAAATTTCTATTTTCAGTAAAATAATGAAGGTCCTTTAATGGTCATATGAATGTGAAATTAGAATAATATGTGAGAAACAATCAAAGAAACAACAATACATGAGTTTGAATTTTTTTTACAATTTCTATTTGTTATTACACCATGCAGTAAATTTTGGAGAGACATTATAAAGAATCAATGAAATGTTGTGGAGTGTGGGAAACACCAAACATGGGTATATGGATAAAACCTACTCAGTTATTTTATTAGGTTGATACCAGTTGATCATATAATCTTGGTGGAATCCAGATCACAACAAAGACTAGTCATTAATTTTAAAAGGAGGTCCTTGTAAATCATTGTCTCTTAAGTGTGTATCGATGATCCTTGAAATAGAATATTAAAATTGAGAGAGTGAGAGGGAGAAAATAGAGATCATCACCTAATAATGTATGATGTAAAAGTTAGAGATGCATTAAAAAAGTAAAAATTGTACATCTACGATGATTCTCCCAACATCAATGTATATTTTATCACCAATAATTCCTTTTAAACGGTATCAATGGTTTGGATGTTTAAATTTATTATATTTTCAAGTTAATTTTGTTCTCTTTGAAGAATTTAGTTTTCTTTACTATATTAATTAGGAAGTTTATGTTTAGATAACTTCTTTCAATTCCAAATAAAAACTCAATTTCTACCAACACTAAGGAGAAAGAAAAAAAAATTGTAGAAGAAGATGATGATGATTCATCACTTTTAAAATTAGGATGATGATTTATGCGCTCCAATAATGAAAGATAAATCTATATTTGAAGCAAAATGACTTGTTGTTCGATTTTTCATAAAGGATTTGGGTAAAACTTTTACACCTATTGGGATAAAGTGTTTCTATGGATCATAAGGTATTTGAAAATTATTATTTAAACTATACATAAGAAAAATCAACATGTTTTTTTGATCATAAGACAATATATTTATCTATTTAATCATTAAAATATATTCTATATTTTTACCCTAAGAAATAGTTTCATTCAAATGTAGGATTTTTTAATGTAATAAGGAAGAAGTCCGTTAACTTCAAAATGAATCAAATAACATAGAGATAAATTTTGTGAGAAATATCTATAACCTATAGAATAATCTCTTATCATGTTACTATCAAAGAAGGGGAGTTTGAGGATATTTAAGGAAGATACTCCGCATTTTAATAGATGTGTATCAATACAATGCATTATAAAGATAATTCCACTGTGAATTTTGAAAATAAGATAGGTGCATTCAAAGAAAACCTAAATCATATCATTGTTGTCAAGAATGTAAAATTGGATATAAAATCCAAGGGGATCTAGGATCTCGACATATTTTCAGAAGAGATAGTTTTACGGCATGAATATGATGTTGATAATGTAAAGACCCAAAAATTTCAAGGAAATTTTTTTGTTAATTTTCTTTGGAATTTTACAAGAGCGCAGTTTTAGACGGCACCTGATTCCGAGGCCCGAAGTGCCCGGAATCATTTTCCGAAGTTTGGCTCGGGTACGTTCAGTGAACGAACGAGCGGGTTTTTCTAACTTTTGAACCGGTGCCCGGAATCGAATTCTGAGGGCACCGATGGAACCGTAGCGCCGGTTTACGCTTAGGAACTCCTGTTCTGGAGTTGCGTACTTGCGAGTGTTGATAATAAAAATTGTGGATGTTTACTTTGTAATTACACTACAATTTTTATTATTTTACTCTAAATGTTATCTCTTGTTGGAAGTTGGGTAACCACCCAACCTCCCATGGGAGGTTATGAGGGTGGTGGGGCCCACACGAACCCCACCCCTTCATATCCTCTAAAACCCCCTCAACTCCCACTTAAATTATGTTAACTTAAGTTATAAACCTATGACTTAAATGTAATGAGTTAATGAGGTGAGTTGTGTGTGGTTATTGAATTTCAAACCTTTGAAATTCAAAGAGGTTGGGTTGTGTGAATAAAATAAGAAAGAGTCTTATTTTATTTTTGTTAGAATTTTATCTCCTTGAGAGAGTAGGGAAGTCTTCTTCATCTTCTTCAAACTCAACGAAGAACGCGAAGAACGCCGTTCTTCAACGAAGAACTTCTCGGCCGAAGAACACGGTCCATCCGCGACGCCGTATCCGCGACGCGACGTACTTCTTCCGCGTCATCTCTTCCGCGACGTGCTTTCCGCGGCGAACCTACGTCCGACGCCGCAACGCACTTTCCGCGACGTGCCTCTCGCGGCGAACCCACGTCCGTCTACCGCGACGCCATAACCGCGATGCCAACGACGTCTTCCTCCGTGATGTCCGACCTCCGCGATGCTCGTCCTTCGCGGATCGTTGACGAGCTCCGCGAGCTTCCTTCGAGGTAGGGGTTGTACCTTATTTCTTAATTTAATTTACGCCTTCGTAAATAAATTATTGGACCGCTTGTTATCATTAACATGGAAGGGGATCGGACCGCACAAACACGGTCGATCCTCCTCCCAAACCTTGCTGTTGGATTTTTACTCGTGGTTCGAAGAAGAGGCGGAGCGGTGCCGTGACACCGCGCTTGGACGCAAGGGGTTCATGGGAGTGCGCAAGATTGACGCGCCACTCCGGACGACGAGGGCCGTAGTGGTCTCCCACGGCCGGATTGACCAAGCCGCCGGAGCAATGAGGCGCGGCCCGTTGGCCGCGGCGGAGTAAAGGAAGTGTGACCGTTGGATGCAACGCCGCCGTGCCGCATCGGAGGAGAAAACAAAGGCGCCGCGGCCGGAGCGGGGCCGCGGTGAAGGCGCGTGGTGCCGTCGCACCGCGCAGGACGACGAAGGCCGCAGCCGGTTCCGGGCCGCGGCGGATTGAGAAGACCGGCGGCCAACCGGGCCGCCGGTGTCGGAAGACGAAAGGGAACCGGCCGGCCAGGTCGGGCCGGCCGGAAGGAAGTCAAACCGGGGAAATTTATTTTCCCCGGTTAGCCGTTAATGGCCCCCAATTAAATTGGGGGCCGGTTAACTTTAGAAGTGGGGGGGGGGCAGCGCCCCCCCGTGTCGTCCAGCAGGCCCCCTCATGTGAGGGGGCGGTTTAATTTTGAAACCGGCGCGGCACGTGCCGCGCCTCCAGGGGGAAAAACGGGGGGGGGGGGGGGGGCGGGGGTCTCACCCGCGCACCGCCGGCCGAACCGGCCGGGCCGGTTCGGGCCGGGTCGGCCCGGACCCCTTCCTTCTCGAACCAGAACGGTTATTTGCCCGTAACTTGAGCTACGGGCCTCCGAATGACGAACCGTCTGCAGCTACGCGATCCTTGGATCGAAACGGTCGTTTCGGTATAACTCACTCAAAGTTTCGAATACTTTGGGTTCGGACGGGTTGGTTCGTACACGGAACCAACCGGGCCCTCGGAGCGGAAACGCTCATATCCTGAGCTACGGACGTCCGAACGGCTTCCGTCAGTTCTGATAAGTTCCTCTTAGTGAGACATATCTTTTGGTATACTCCGCCCGAGGTTTGGATGCAGGTGGAGTACAGCCGGGTTGGTTCGTTCACGAAAACAACCGGGCCCTCGGAGCGGAAACGCTCATATCTTGAGTTCCGGACGTCCGATTGACGTGTCGTCGACTTTGATGGAATCCTCTAAGTGGGACGGAAATTTTGACATACTCCGCTCGAGTTTTGGGTACAGTTGAGATATGGCCGGGTTTGGTTCGCTCACGAAACCAACCGGGCCCTCGGGACGAAAAGGCTAATAACTCACAGACCGGGCGTCTGATTGACGCGCCGTCTGTTGCGTTGAGACTCCTTTGACGAAGCGGACGTATGTGGCACTTCTTCGTTGGACTTTGAGATACTTGGAGTATCGACCAGTAGCTCGTGGAGTGGACCCTCCCGGAGACGAGCGGGCGGGGGAGCGCTTGGGTGTAGCGGCGGACCCGTGGTACTTGACAGTGGTGGTGCGCTTGGATGCAGCAGCAGACCCTTGGCGGTGGAGCGCTTGGTTGTAGCGGCAGACCCGCGATACTCTACGGAGTGTGTGCGCTTGGTTGTAGCGACAGACCCGCGACGGTGGAGACGTGCGTGCGGAGTACGGAGACCGTGTAGCCGACTGAGACCTGACGGCTGCTTGACCGACTCGACTTGGAGTGAGTCGACTAGCCCAGTGGACGGAGCACCCAGTAGTTGGCAGCAGACCCACGGAGGACGGAGCGCCTGGTAGTTGGCAGCAAACCCGCGGTACTCGACAGGAGGAGTACCTCAGCAGGCTATTTGGGTGAGCGCCCGGTATTTGGCGACAGACCCTCAGCGGACGGAGCGCCCGGTAGTTTGCCGCAAACCCGCAGTACTCGACAGGAGGAGTACCTCAGCAGTCTTATGGTTAGTGAGCAGTACCTCGGAGTCGTGACAGGACCACTGTACACTCTAGAGACGGATCTCTTCAGTAGTTACGGTTTCGATAATAAAAATCCTGGTTTCAGCTGAGTCAATGATCATTGTGTTTCCTTATGATTGAGATGGGTCGCTTGATAACTTAGGTATATGTATGGGCATATACCTGGGTAATGGTTATCCGTTGATTTCATAAACATGTTATAAACTGTGTGGACTTGTACTGTTATCCTATGTGGATTTACTGTTTACTCTTCTTTGTGGATTGGGTTGTTCATGGGCTCGGTGTTGGAGCCGAACGGAAATTGGTGACATAGGTATATGTATGGGCATATACCTAATCAATACTGGATGTTACTTCGTGATTGTATCCTTCATGTGGTTTTTCCTTTGTGGATTTCGGGACACCTTCGAGGGTCTCGGGGTCCCTACTGAGTATCTTATACTCACCCCTGCACGGGCTATGCCCGCACTTCGTTGTGTTGGTTGCAGACGACGGACAACACTGACTGCGGTTGAGGCTTACGGAGTAGGTCGGTACCCGGAGGAGGACCACTGAGCAGAACGTGCTCGGAGCGGACAGTTGGACCCGAGGAGTTGTGGAGCTATCTGTACCTACCCTTCAGGTAGGATCCGTGGTGGACGATCCAGGAGCTGAGCCATATGTACCTACCCTTCAGGTAGGAATCGAGGAGGACGTCCCAGGAGCCGCTTGTACTTTCAGTTGCTGTTTTCCCTTTCGAGTTGTACTTTACTTTACAGTTGGGCTTGTATTTCCGGCCCCTTTACTTCAGCACAGTTGCTCTAGTTTTGTGTACTGCTTTACTTTCGCTTGTTACTCTGAGGTGCTTGTTTACTTTATTAAGGCAATGCCTTCCCTTTTTACTGGGATTTTACGCCTTGGTGCTAGTCGCCAGCCCCTGGCCTATGGAAGGGGGGCTTGGGGTAGTCATGGCACGGGCCCCGAGGGTGGGTCGTGACAAATTGGTATCAGAGGCGGTCGGTTCTACCGCAGACTCTGATCTTTTTTTTCTATGTGAAGCAATAGTGTTTAGTGTATTGAGTGTGGTTATCAGTCCAGGGAGTCCAGTGTTGGTGCGGCGGCCGACGTATCCGTACATCAGGACCCTGACTTCTGATTTCCGACTTAATGCACGAAAACACTGATTGTGTGTGTGTTTCCCAAAAGGTTTAAAGTCAGCTCAAACCAGGTCAGCTCACCAGGTATAAATCGTTGACCGTGACACAACTGTTCAGGATTTCACCATGCAGATAGTTAGCTGGAGTTCCGAGAGAGTTCTCGATGATGGCCCACCGAGCAGCGAGACTCCGGTGCAGGGCCCTTTTTCAGTGTTGGCACCTTCGGGTGGTGTACCAGCAGCACCACCACCCGTTAGGCAGCAGATACCACTAGCTGACGGTGCACGCTAGCAGAGCGCGATGCACGAGTTCCAGCAGTAGAGGCCTCTGAGGATACGAGGCAAGACAGATTTCCCAGGCAGCAGTGGACTGGATGGAGGCGGTTGCTAGAGTTCTACGCCTAGCTTGGATACTAGTAGAGCGGATGATGATCTTAGCTCCTGGTTTTTCCAGTGAGTGACCATGAGGTTGGTCCTTATAGTAATGAGGCTTCGGTACGCGAACCGATACCTGGGATAGTACCTACGGGTAGTGCGCCAGCTATGTCACTACCTGTTGGTCAGCAGACACTACCGGCGGTACCAGTAGCAGAGACTCACAGGCTTAGTGCCTTACATATGTTTTAGCACCAGATATCCCTCATGTTTCGAGGTGAGCCTGACTCGTAGGTGGCTGAGGACTGGCTTGAGGAGGTGGTTGTGAGTTTTCTGGAGCTAATATAGCTTCGACAGTATGACATGTCGGAAGCAGAGCACTCAACGTGGCTTACCAATCAATCTTGGTACTCGTTGGTTACGTTGTGATCAGTTCTTTAGACTCGAACTTCTGAGCGAAGTGTGTCTAAAGGCCATCCGAACCATTACTTTTCCTCTATGCATTCCTACCTATGGTAGGATGCTAGAGAGAACCTTTATGGTTGTGAGTTCTTGTGCTAGTCAGTTACAGCCTGTGAACGTTAGCAGTGAAAGGCAGGAAACTAGCGCCAGTCTCAGAGACTCGGGCATGTAAAATGTTTCAGGAGGAGGAAGTGCTAAGGACAGATGAATCTGCAGGGTAGCAGACGTGGAAGCGGAGCTTGGAGAGAAACATGTGGTGTTGTACATTTCGACATGTTACGACCACCCGACTTAGTAGTCCCCGCCAGGCTCAGGGAGCAGGAGGGCTGGGGAGGAGAGTAGCTGCATTGCGGTCAAGGAGTGTGACCCAGGAGCTCTAAGAATGATTCGGGGTACGAATTATGTCTACTACGAGCTGCCATATCTATAGACATAGGAACCAATCATTCTACCCTTCCACGAATCATGTCCCAGACCTAGAGGTTCCGGGTAAGCCGTAGACTTGACCCTCATGTCTGGAGATACCATTGGGAGGAGACTCGATAATCACACTTATGCCGACGGTGTGATTTGACCTCGAGGCGAGAGTTTCGGTTGGAATCTCTTGGTGGCAGCGTAGAGGCCTTACGACGTTGATCTGGGTATGGTTTTGATTCACAAATCATACCCCGGTTGACTGTTTTAGGCAAACGTCGGAATGGGTTTTCCTTGGTCGGCGAAAAGGAAACCCTGGGCAGCACATGTTAAACTCAGGCATAAGAGGGTGTGACCGATCACTCTTGAGTTGGTCAACCCTACCCTTGTGGCAGCAGGAGTTTTGAGTTTCAGTTCTAACCTAAAAAGGGAAACCTCTTGAGTTCGAGGGTGACGAACACATTCTTATACGGTCTCAACCCGATGAGGTTTCGGAGATGTGGCCGAGGCGGCATGTTATCTCCGAAGTTTGATGGACCCTTTTTGATCTTCAGCAGGGTAGGCGAGGAGGTTTACCGCTTGACCCTACCACCTCAGTCGCACCGGGTGCATAATGTCCACCACGTGTCTCAGTTGTGGAGATACGTGTATGTTTCTTCACACGTCATCGACCTCGGGGAGTTGGACGTCGACGACAGGGCGACAAGCACAGAGGTTCTAGTAGAGAATGAGGATCGACAGGAGCAGGTTCTACGTGAATGGTTGCTTCCTCTGGGGTGCTTCACGGGTAGCACGAGATCTTCAGGTGAGCATATGGGAGCGTAAAGCTCAGTTGCGTGCTCAGTACTACTTTGTTTCCCTTAGGTGTGAGTTGAAGCTTTACGGTGACGTAAAGCCCTGAGGTGGGAGTAATGTAAAGACCCGGAAATTTCAAGGAAATTTTTTTGTTAATTTTATTTGGAATTTTACAAGAGCGTAGTTTTAGACGGCACCTGATTCCGAGGCCCGGAGTGCCCGGAATCATTTTCCGAAGTTTGGCTCGGGTACGTTCAGTGAACGAACGAGCGGGTTTTTCTAACTTTTGAACCGGTGCCCGGAATCGAATTCCGAGGGCACCGATGGAACCGTAGCGCCAGTTTACGCTTAGGAACTCCTGTTCTGGAGTTGCGTACTTGCGAGTGTTGATAATAAAAATTGTGGATGTTTACTTTGTAATTACACTACAATTTTTATTATTTTACTCTAAATGTTATCTCTTGATGGAAGTTGGGTAACCACCCAACCTCCCATGGGAGGTTATGAGGGTGGTGGGGCCCACACGAACCCCACCCCTTCATATCCTCTAAAACCCCCTCAACTCCCACTTAAATTATGTTAACTTAAGTTATAAACCTACGACTTAAATGTAATGAGTTAATGAGGTGAGTTGTGTGTGGTTATTGAATTTCAAACCTTTGAAATTCAAAGAGGTTGGGTTGTGTGAATAAAATAAGAAAGAGTCTTATTTTATTTTTGTTAGAATTTTATCTCCTTGAGAGAGTAGGGAAGTCTTCTTCATCTTCTTCAAACTCAACGAAGAACGCGAAGAACGCCGTTCTTCAACGAAGAACTTCTCCGCCGAAGAACACGGTCCATCCGTGACGCCGTATCCGCGACGCGACGTACTTCTTCCGCGTCATCTCTTCCGCGACGTGCTTTCCGCGGCGAACCTACGTCTGACGCCGCAACGCACTTTCCGCGACGTGCCTCTCGCGGCGAACCCACGTCCGTCTACCGCGACGCCATAACCGCGATGCCAACGACGTCTTCCTCCGTGACGTCCGACCTCCGCGACGCTCGTCCTTCGCGGATCGTTGATGAGCTCCGCGAGCTTCCTTCGAGGTAGGGGTTGTACCTTATTTCTTAATTTAATTTACGCCTTCGTAAATAAATTATTGTACCGCTTGTTATCATTAACATGGAAGGGGATCAGACCGCACAAACACGGTCGATCCTCCTCCCAAACCTTGTTGTTGGATTTGTACTCGTGGTTCGAAGAAGAGGGGGAGCGGTGCCGTGACACCGCGCTTGGACGCAAGGGGTTCATGGGAGTGCGCAAGATTGACGCGCCACTCCGGACGACGAGGGCCGTAGTGGTCTCCCACGGCCGGATTGACCAAGCCGCCGGAGCAATGAGGCGCGGCCCGTTGGCCGCAGCGGAGTAAAGGAAGTGCGACCGTTGGATGCAACGCCGCCGCGCCGCATCAGAGGAGAAAACAAAGGTGCCGCGGCCGGAGCGGGGCCGCGGCGAAGGCGCGCGGTGCCGTCGCACCGCGCCGGACGACGAAGGCCGCGGCCGGTTCCGGGCCGCGGCGGATTGAGAAGACCGGCGGCCAACCGGGCCGCCAGTGTCGGAAGACGAAAGGGAACTGGCCGGGCAGGTCGGGCCGGCCGGAAGGAAGTCAAACCGGGGAAATTTATTTTCCCCGGTTAGCCGTTAATGGCCCCCAATTAAATTGGGGGCCGGTTAACTTTAGAGGGGGGGGGGGGGCAGCGCCCCCCCGTGTCGTCCAGCAGGCCCCCTCATGTGAGGGGGCGGTTTAATTTTGAAACCGGCGCGGCACGTGCCGCGCCGCCAGGGGGAAAAACGGGGGGGGGGGGGGGGGTCTCACCCGCGCGCCGCCGGCCGAACCGGCCGGGCCGGTTCGGGCCGGGTCGGCCCGGACCCCTTCCTTCTCGAACCAGAACGGTTATTTGCCCGTAACTTGAGCTACGGGCCTCCGAATGACGAACCGTCTGCGGCTACGCGATCCTTGGATCGAAACGTTCGTTTTGGTATAACTCACTCAAAGTTTCGGATAATTTGGGTTCGGCCGGGTTGGTTCGTACACGGAACCAACCGGGCCCTCAGAGCGGAAACGCTCATATCTTGAGCTACGAACGTCCGAACGTCGTGCCGTCAGTTCTGATAAGTTCCTCTTAGTGAGACGGATCTTTTGTTATACTCCGCCCGAGGTTTGGACGCAGGTGGAGTACATCCGGGTTGGTTCGTTCACGAAACCAACCGGGCCCTCGGAGCGGAAACGCTCATATCTTGAGTTCCGGACGTCCGATTGACGTGCCGTCGACTTCGATGGGATCCTCTAAGTGGGACGGAACTTTTGACATACTCCGCCCGATTTTTGGGTACAGTTGAGATATGGCCGGGTTTGGTTCGCTCACGAAACCAACCGAGCCCTTGGGACGAAAAGGCTAATAACTCACAGACCGGGCGTCTGATTGACGCGCCTTCTGTTGCGTTGAGACTCCTTTGACGAAGCGGACGTATGTGGCACTTCTTCGTTGGACTTTGAGATACTTGGAGTATCGACCAGTAGCTCGTGGAGTGGACCCTCCCGGAGACGAGCGGGCGGGGGAGCGCTTGGGTGTAGCGGTGGACCCGTGGTACTTGACAGTGGTGGTGCGCTTGGATGCAGCAGCAGACCCTTGGCGGTGGAGCGCTTGGTTGTAAAGGCGGACCCGCGATACTCTACAGAGTGTGTGCGCTTGGTTGTAGCGACAGACCCGCGACGGTGGAGACGTGCGTGCGGAGTACGGAGACCGTGTAGCCGACTGAGACCTGACGACTGCTTGACCGACTCGACTTGGAGTGAGTCGACTAGCCCAGTGGACGGAGCGCCCAGTAGTTGGCAACAGACCCACGGCGGACGGAGCGCCTGGTAGTTGGCAGCAAACCCGCGGTACTCGACAGGAGGAGTACCTCAGTAGGCTATTTGGGTGAGCGCCCGGTATTTGGCGACAGACCCTCAGCGGACGGAGCGCCCGGTATTTGGCCGCAAACCCGCAGTACTCGACAGGAGGAGTACCTCAGCAGTCTTATGGTTAGTGAGCAGTACCTCGGAGTCGTGACAGGACCACTGTTCACTCTAGAGACTGAGCTCTTCAGTAGTTACAGTTTCGATAATAAAAATCCTGGTTTGAGCTGAGTCAATGATCTTTGTGTTTCCTTATGATTGAGATGGGTCGCTTGAAAACTTAGGTATATGTATGGGCATATACCTGGGTAATGGTTATCCGTTGATTTCATAAACATGTTATAAACTGTGTGGACTTGTACTGTTATCCTGTGTGGATTTACTGTTTACTCTTCTTTGTGGATTGGGTTGTTCTTGGGCTCGGTGTTGGAGCCGAACGGAAATTGGTGACATAGGTATATGTATGGGCATATACCTATTCAATACTGGATGTTACTTCGTTATTGTATCCTTCATGTGGTTTATCCTTTGTGGATTTCGGGAGACCTTCGAGGGTCTCGGGGTCCCTACTGAGTATCTTATACTCACCCCTGCACGGGCTATGCCCGCACTTCGTTGTGTTGGTTGCAGACGACGGACAACACTGACTGCGGTTGAGGCTTACGGAGTAGGTCGGTACCCGGAGGAGGACCACTGAGCGGAACGTGCTCGGAGCGGACAGTTGGACCCGAGGAGTTGTGGAGCTATCTGTACCTACCCTTCAGGTAGGATCCGTGGTGGACGATCCAGGAGCTGAGCCATCTGTACCTACCCTTCAGGTAGAAATCGAGGAGGACGTCCCAAGAGCCGCTTGTACTTTCAGTTGCTGTTTTCCCTTTCGAGTTGTACTTTACTTTACAGTTGGGCTTGTATTTCCGGCCCCTTTACTTCAGCACAGTTGCTCTAGTTTTGTGTACTGCTTTACTTCCGCTTGTTACTCTGAGGTGCTTGTTTACTTTATTAAGGAAATGCCTTCCCTTTTTACTGGGATTTTATGCCTTGGTGCTAGTCGCCAGCCCCTGGCCTATGGAAGGCGTGCTTGGGGTAGTCATGGCACGGGCCCCGAGGGTGGGTCGTGACAGATAATATAAGGAAATATTTTGAATAATTAATTATGTTTATTAATGTTAAAAATAATTATCTCAATATGATGTTTCTTGAATTGGAAATCATGTTTAACATTTTTAAAATGAAATATGTTGATTCTTCACAATCATGTAATATGGAGCTATTACGATAATAAATTATAAAGAGGATTCCCATGTAAAATGCATATATTATGTTACAAGACAATCTAAAAATCATTTTATGATCTAAATCAATAAATTTCATAGAATAAGGTACCATCCATATCCAAATTTCATGATCTTTTGAAATTTATTTTCATGAAAGATGTATATTTTAAATGATAAACCAATATAATTATTCATTAGATGAAGTGATTATTATTCTACCGCCATGATTATGGTGGATTGAATAATGTTTTAGGATGACTATTTCCCCATATAATCCAAAAAAGTGATAAAGAAGGCTAAAAACATGTTCACAAGTATGGAAATTCTTGAAAACAATAGTTATTATGTAGTAGTCTGGGTTTGTTAGGTTCTTCTGATGTTGATATTTATTTGGTCATTATTCATTGTATTTTTTGTATAATATTTTTAATTAAAAATATCATTTTATGAACATTTCAAGGAGAAGAAATATCAAAAATATTCAATAACCACAACTCAATAAAAATATGTATATATTACATAGATTTGTAAATATTATATGTATCCATGGTGTTTTCCATATTGATGGTTACAGAAGGCGTGAATTTTCATCTCAACATATGTATGATGACAATGGGAAGAAAATAACAGAAGATTTAATAAATAAAATTGATTAATACTTGGGTTCAATGTTTTTGATATCTGAAAACATATTATCCCCAAGAACCAAGAGTCATCCTTAGGAAATAATTTAAGGCAACATGAGATTCATTGAATATCCATGAAGAAGGGGATGTGTGAAAAACCAAGAGTTAATGGATTAAATAATAACACTAATAATTTTCCATGTGGATACTCTAATAAGTCTTCCAATAGACCTAAATATATATTAAATTTTTAGTATATTATCTAGAGAAATAAAGGAGGGTGGATAAAGAATAATAAAAATCTAGTTCCCAAGGAGAATAAGAAATTCAATAAGAAAAATTCAAATTTCAGGAGATGTTATTAACAAATAAAAATAATTGTGTTGACTATGTTCTAAATGTAAGGTGAAACATAGATCGATACACTCTTAGACATTGCTCAATATTAATTACTGCATCAGAAGAGTTCTCAAATATGATGAATGTAGTACCAGGTGATAAAAGGTCCATAAATTTTCTCTAGAAGGGAAAATTCATGTAATAAGAAATTTATTAATTGATTATTACCATTCCACCAAATGTTAATCAAAATTATATGTCAGATGTACAAGCAAGAACAACATATGAAATGTATTATTTTGGATCACAAAATATCAGTATTATTTTTCAAATTAAATGGGAAATTTTATCCACATTATTGCCATATATATATGTATATTATGTGTTGTAAATGAACATACAATAAAATTAATTGAAGGTGAAGCCAAATCCCAAATTGAGAAAATAAGTAAAATAGCGTGTTTTTAACAACTAGAAAACATAGTTTAATAATTCACTATCCTAGAAGTGATTCCTCAAATATTATAGGGAAAAATGTAATAGGGAATAATGACTGATGAATTTTAAGAAAATGTTTTAAATATTATAAAACACCAATATGATGATTACTTCATATTTTGATATATTCGTTCTAAAGATAATTCATTAATGAAGATAATTCCTAGGGATGATGTTTAAATTTTCATGAATAGAGAGCAACATATAGAATTTCATTTATGGTGTATTATCCATATTGTAACATCTATAAAACACTCATGAATTGATTAACTAATATGATGATTTTTCGGAAGGTCTCCCTTGAGAGGGATATAAGTGAATAATAATGAAGGGAATTGATAGATGTAAATATGTTGATTGATAAATTTAATTGAAGATGAATCTTGATGATTATGAGGTATTGATTATGAATGATTAAGATTCTATGCATAGAGAATAAGATGACCCTACCTATAGTGTTCCATGTTTAGTGCGTCATTCATTTATGACACATGTATTAGAATATTAGATTAATGATATGTAGTTCCATAGAGAGGATATTAATATCTCTATAATGATTGATTTTAAATAAGGATAATCCATGGATATTTTGATGATGTTAAATTATATGTTCTCATGTATGATATTCCTCATTGATGTAAATATAATGATTTCACTATAATGATTTTGGATTTTAACATTGTTTTAATAAGGATAGAGAAAGGAGGTCGAAGTTAGAATGGAAACACCAATAGTGTATGATGTGATGTGGAATCCAATAAAATCCACAATAATGATTGATGTAGTTTTGGTGGTCGTGGGAATTAAAAAATGGACACCCATCTTTCCCTCTGTCATAGGGTTGAGTGTGGTGTATTGTATGTGTTCTAGTTGGAAATGGACATGGAAAAATGGAAATGAATAATTCCATGGTCATTGGATTATAGTATGATGAAGACATAAAATTTAAAAAATCCAATATATGCTTCACCCTAACCATGATTTAAGCCATGGTGTTAATGATGTCTAACTATAAAAAATGGGGACCTCCAAAATACGAATAGTGGTGCTTGAAGGTACTTGTGGTTTATAAGTGGATTAGCATTTCAAAATGGGTAGAGGGGAAAAACCATGGTCATAGTGGAATATGATGTGGACGATATGTGTATTTTTAGACTGAAATGGTTTTATTTAGGAGACCATGCCCATGTCTCTCAAAATATTAATGGAAATATTTCCAAGTATTTTTTACCAGGTCATGGTGAAAGGTTTTTAAATATAGAACATTCTAATTTCATCAGAATTTCTTCAAGTTACAGATGATATGTACATATAATGATTAATACATCATGTGTCTTAGTTTCTTTTTATGATAATAGAGGATAAATATTTAAGTAATATACAATATAACTCAATTATATTAATTTATAATTAATTCATCCTATAAAAATACATATAGACAATACCATAAGGATGTTATGGTGGTCTGTCTTTATGAAGACCATGAAGAAATGTTTTATAGGTATTATAGGTTTTTTTAATGGTGTAATTTGATAGTGAAATGTTTCTAGAATTTGGGACAAAGATTCTATTTTCTGAAAAGGATATTTCGTCCCCCCAAATGGTGTGAGTGATGATCAGAGAAATCATTGAATATCCATGGAAAATTTGATGGAGAGAGACATCATAAAATATGAATTATATATATGAAAAATAGATAAGAAGATTGGCCCAAAAATATTACATACTTTAGAATTTCAATATGCTGAAAAATGTACATATATAAAGTGTAGTTTATTTATACAGTGCTGTTTATGTAGAAATAATTAGAAAAAGTAATGTTTCGAAAAAATACATCATGTAATGAAGAGGAAGAATATTTCATCCAATAAATATAGTAAAGGATACAACTTCACATTGTACTATGAAGAGAATATATGGGTACATTTCAATTCTCATAAAAAATATGTGTAGGCCCTTTCATACTGTTGTGCATGTGAAATTTGAAGAAGACGTGAGGATGTATCAGATCAAAAATATTAAAAGAGTCTCAATTTGTATCGGGAATTCTTATTAATATATAATTATATAGTAAACTATATGGAAATTAGTATAATGAATCCATTTGATTATGTGGAGTCTTAGATTGAAAAAACATGTGTACAAGGACAAATTGTACCCTATTATATTAATATTTCGATACTAGTGTATCAAATTATCTTGGTGAATCCCATATAATTTATAGGATTAGCCTTTTTTTTAATGTTAATAATTGAAAATAATAGTCTATCTTGTGTGTGTGTATGTGTTCAATAGTGTTTCTTAAAATAACAAAGAAAAATAGAGATATATATAGTCTATCTTGTATTCCTCATCAGAATTTGAGAAACAGAAAGGTCTAATATCTATCAAGACCTTCTTAGAATTATTTTTATGGAAGTGACGACCCACCATGTTGCCCCTGGGTGGCTCCTGAGGAGAAGGAAAATTTATAACATGGGGACCTTCAGCCGCACTGGTACTGGGGTAGAGAGGGTCTCCACCAAAGAAAGCTTGGGTGTGAGGAGCCCCAGGACAGATGTTAATTGGGACAAGGGGAGGACCTCCATTGGTAACACGGGAGTGGGAAAGCCCTCCGCTGGAAGTGGAAGAAGCATGGGGAGGACCTCCATGATTGTTATCCCTAGCGACCTCAGTACAAGGAGGGTCCTTGTACTATTCTAGCTGAACATAGGTAGGACCTCCGTACTGGGTGCGGGTGGAGCGATGTTGGCCCTCACCCCTCTGGTTGCCGAGGTGAGGAGGACCTTCACCAGCTATTGAGAAGTCATGGGGCGGCTTCTATTCTGAGTATCACCGCCGTGGGAAGTCCTTCATTCGGATTGGGTGTGGCATAGGGCAGACATCAATTCCAAGCCTGAAAGTGTGGAAGGATCGTTCTCTCTATGGTAGTGGTATGGGGAGGACCTCTGTATGGGGTTCCATTACTACGAGGATAGTTCGCAGCTACCATTGCTTGTGCCAGAGTCCAAGAGAGTTGACCCAGCCTGCCCGTGGGGTGGTTGGGTCTTCGATCTCGGTCGGGTGTATAAGTTCCCCTACTCAGTATATGCATTGAATTGATGATATGTGTCAGCTATGGATCAGGCCATAGTAGTTGCCGATGTTGACGCCCATTGGCAGGAGTCCTCCTTAGTATGCCCCCACAACTATCATTGGGTCGGACGAACCGGGTCCGGTGGTGTAGGTACGTAGCTTACCTGCTCCTCATCCCACAAGACTGGGCAACGACACTGATGCGGCCGGGTGGGAGTCCTCGATGCGAGCACCTGGAAATGGGGACTCTGACTGGGATGGGTCAGATGTCACCTAACTTAACTGCGTAGGGCAGGTAATCATCAAATCGTTCTAGGGACAGGCTCCCAAAATAGTTGTATGTAGGTGTGGGGAGCAATGGCTCCCTGCGCGGCCCTCCATGGCGGTGTTGGTGATAAGGAGAACATTCCTCCACATCCATGTGTGAAATATCCCAGGTCATGATTATTCCCTCCTTCTCATAACGACACACGAGGTCATTGATCACCCTTATTTGAATGACCCTGGATAGATAGAGGGGGTGTGGGAGCCCCATGGTCATAGGTGAAGAGGCTATCGTGGGAGAGGTGAATCCATATGGAACATCTGTGTTAGTGATGCCCCTATCCCTGCGTCGATGGGAAGGTAGTGATCACATCCCAGAAGAAGCCACTTTATTCCTAAGAGTAGGGATATTAACTTGTTAGCGTTGAAAGAAAAAGGAATTGATGACAAATTCCCCAGCGTTTTCCCGTCTTCCACGACCGGGAAGAGGGATCCATGCTGACAATGTCACAGAATGTGATGTCCAACATTCTACTACCCCAACATCTCGTGAGTTTCACACCAGGACCACTATTTGGTTAGAGGGACCTGGTGTCGGATAACAAGTTCCGGTGACATGTCAATCCATTCATGTATTGAGAACTACTAATCTCTATATTATGGAAAATAACATCATGTTGGGTTCACCATTTTTGTTTCTAATGCTTTCTCCGGGGCACACGCGTCCGTCTCTTTGGGGGGGGGGACGATGGTGATGTCTGTTTCCCTAAATTCCCTCTTTCCAAAGGCTGGAGTAATCCATCACATTTTCAGGAATGTCACCTCCTTGATCAAAATGGGATGATGGGATGTTAGTTCTTCCATCCATTGATTCCTCCTCAGAACTCGTTACCCTGTCCGGGTCTCCCTTATTGATTTAATATGTAGTTCATGAAACTCGTTCTTGTGCCATATCATCATGGACACTAGTTAATTACACTGCTTATATCATGACATTATAAGGGGAATGGTCAGGTAAGAAACCTTCGGTCATGGGAGTAGTCACGTTGGACATCACTGACTTGTTTGGATGCTGGGACACTGGCACGTCTGTCTTCTGTCCCTTATTATAGGGCTTCTCGAGGGCAAAGAATCAGATGCAATCCAACATCGAACGTGTGGAATCATATTCCATGTGCATGTATATGAGGATTTCCTCAGCTTCTAATGTTTAACAAAGTGTATTACTCAAGTTTAATATCCAACAGAGATGGATCGGACTGAACAAAACACTGACTACAGTGGATCAGATGGGTGTTTCCCATGGAGGGAACACCGATGTTTGGGCCAACACATGGTTGACATCATAGTTGTTATTAAGGGGAATGTGGTCTGAGGTTGAATGATACCACTGGGATGTGGTGGCCTGGGTAAGAATCAAGATGGATGATGAAGCAGATTAATGATGTGGATGGTGAATTGGATGGAACTCCCATAAGGATGACGAAGGTTTTGGGCTTGTGTCTTGAAGAGGCTTCCTACTCATCCTAGTGGTATGGAGTTAATGACCACATAGTTCATCTAACGATGGATAATCACTGATTGGGGTTTTAATGGTTTTCTGCTGAATGGGGTGACAATGAATTACCACTAAAAGAGTGACAACGACTTACCACTAAAAGAGTGAAAACGGTTTATCGCTGAAAGAGTGACAACGACTTATCATTGAGTGGATTGACAACGTCATACTGGTGAATGGGGTGAAAACGAATTACCCATGAAAGAGTCCACAGTTTAACGTCATGTGAGACAAGGAGAACCAACTTGAAATAGGTTGGAGAAACTGAATTATGGGCTTGAACCTCAGGGAGGCTTCCTACGTACCTTCCCTTGGCGAGGATGAAAGACCTCGTCACACAGATGGTGGCATTTGGGGATTACGCTCTGAGGCGGACCAATGGGTGGTAAACCGACGTGAAGAGGTTTGGGACGACCAATGGATGGTGGTATTGAACATCATGGATTCTTCCCATGTACCTTTCCATAGCATGGATCGAAGACTGTGTTGTTCAGGTGGGTCGGTACACCGACGTGAAGGAGGACCTAGGGTCCCATGGGTGGTGGGATTGAACCTCGTGGAGGATTCCATCGTACATTAACTTAGCAAGGATCATAGACCACTCAGTTTAGGTGGGGGTGAACTGAAATTAAGGAGGACCAGGGGTCCCATGGGGGGTGGGATTGAACCTCGTGGAGGCTTCCTACGTACCTTACCGTAGCAAGGATCAGAGACCATGTAGTTCATGTGGGTGGTGAACCGACTTGAAGGAGGACCTAGGGTCCCATGGGTGGTGATATTGAATCTCGTGGAGGCTTCCTACGCACCTTTCCATAGTAATGATCAAATACCACGTAGTTCAGGTGGGTGGTGTGGGGCATACACACTAGGTTTCCCAAGGTGTTGGTGAACCAACGTGAAGGGGGTCGGAGAAACCAATGGGTATGGGGAATGAACCTCATGGAGGCATGCTATGTAAATTGTCTTGACAAGGATCACTGACCTCATAGTTCAGATGGAGTGGTGTGGGGATTACACTCTAAGCTTCCCAAGGAGGATTTTGGGGTTGGAGATTACTCTAATCCCATGTTAGTCATGCTCGGTGTGAGAAACAAGAGGAAAAAATGACATAACGATCATGTCACAAAAGGATCATCCGTGAGAAGTGAAGTGGGGATTATATGTGATCGTATACCAAAGAGGAAACATGGGGTTTTGTATGGTTAGAATCCCGAAGAGGTTGGGGATTACTCCATGATGGAGGCCCGACAGAGACAAAGCCCAGCAGGAGAGGGACTCGGCACCGATGAAAGGAGGGGTCCAGTATCCATTTCCCCCTCCCCAATGGTCCTAGGGACCGAAGAAGAAAGGAGGAGCAGGGATGCTTCCTCCTACAATAAAATCCAGGGGCTTACACTGAGATGGTATCCCTTTCCCCACAGGAAAACACAACTCCTATAAAGAGGTTATCATCCCCTATGAGGGAATATCTCATCCTCGTGGAGACCAGTAGGCATGAAGAATGTCCAAGGTGGGGGCACCCCACATGAAAGACATGTGTCGAGGCCACAGTTTAACATTATGTACTGAGGAAAATGGAGCTTTGCAATTTAATTCCCTACAGCTCGGACGAGGTTTGTTTGCTCTTCACCCCTAGAAATTACATAACTGTTACCCTCTGCTCCGTGGTGAAGAGAAGGGATAGGAAACGCTACATCTAGGGGGTGTCACAGAGCAAACCATCAGGGGGTCCATGATATCGTGGCAATCTGAATAAGAAATGTCCAATAGCATTCCTATTCGAAGAAGCATGAGGTGAAGAAATGTGACAACCAATATCGTCCAAGGGTCTTTGAAATTACATCATGAAAACATGGTGGGTCCCATGGGAAAAATAATTTCAAAGAAGAGAGTTTCATATGCAGGGGCCTTGTGAAACTCTGCTACTCCCTGTGGCGGAGGGTACATGCGAAGGGGTGTGCTTCGCGATGTGGGGTGCCTCAGCCTTTGTATAGTGCAGAGGTGCATATAAGAGGTTCTTCGTGATGTGGAAAGGAATTTGTGGAGAAATTCCTTGCGGAGAAAAGGTTCCTCGTGAAGCATGGAATCAGAATCAATGTGCTTTGTGATGTACAGTGGCCCTGCCTTGGCATGTGGATCATCTATACATAAAGGGTGGTTTGAAAATCATAAATGCTCTGCGATGACATGTGTCCCCATGGGGATCCCCTTCCTTCACAAATGACCTTAGGCTCCACGATAGTCATCCCTATCGTAAGAGGGGGATAAAACAAGGCAAAAGGGAGGCACTTTATAGAGTATAATTACCTCGCATAGCTCATGGTTCGTAGAGCGGAAGGTGCTTCACGATTCGGGAGCAAGGAAGTTGAAACATCAAATGATAAGCCTCTAGGACTTGGGGGGAGGCCAGTATTTATATACGAGAGGCACCGTGAGGTAGAGATCGCTCGACACAATGATGGAGCTTTTTCCATGGGGGGCTCGTGAACGTCAAATGTGGTCGTGGAGTGTTACTACCTCCTTTCTCCTTGGTGGGATCAGGAACGTCAAATCTGGTCATTGAGCATTACCGCCTCCTTGCTCTACGTCGGTCTCACGAATGACAACGGTGCTATTGGAGCTTTACCACCTCTTTGCTCCACGGCGGCCCCACAAAATTCAAATCCATTCGTGTAGTAGCCCACCTCCTTGGTCCGCGGCGAGCACGGTGCGATTGGGGCCCCATGAATGGTCTTCACATGGAATCCCATTGAGGATTTTTGTTTCTTCCACTTATTCTCCAATTTTGGTGACAAAAAACAACACAATCCTTTACCAATGATGGACAATAGTACCAATCTCATTGTGTGAGGAGGTGTTGAGGTAGTTTTATACCACCCCCTTAGTGGTTAATCCTAGAGTAGAAAATACGAAATATAACAACATATTTATGATTTCAACCTTTCTGTTGATGTATCAGACTCATTTTAGGTATAATCTTATATTTTTATTATAACTTGGTTGGGATTTACATTGGGGCTGTTTTTGGTGAATTTGGAAGCCCATGGGACTGTGCATGATTGGTTCACAATTCTTGAAAATAATGTCTTTTTCTACAGGAAACCATGCTCCCCTTTTTGCAGTCATTAGTTGTGTTTCACTATTTTACCAAACAGGTTGGCATACCTCCCCAAACCATGAACCCTTGGACAGAGGGTGTTTTCATGGTTGGTGCATGTTATTAAGGACAAATTAATCCACCTAGGAGTATCCATTCACCCAATAATTGTAGGTTCATATTTATGGAACAAATTTTGGAAGACCATGTTCCTTGCCTTGGAAACCAAACACAAGGGAAATTATAGCCTTGATTTTTTATTTTAGAATTCCCAAACCACCATTTATTAACCCTAAACATCATGATTCTTCCTAACCCAATTTCCATCGATTTTAGAGGCTCTCAGGAGGATTCTATGGTTACTCAAAACCATTTTGTGGTGAATTGATGATTCAGTTGAAGGAATCGCATGTCTTTAATAAGAGATATCATCCCCATTTAGTTTCATTTTTCTCTCATATCACTTTCCCAATAAAGAAGAATGATTTTCTTCCATTGGTAATTGGTTTCGATATAGGTTTTGATCGATCATGTTTTTTGGTATCTTGATCCAATTCTTTGATTCTAAATATTCCATGCCACTATGATTTTTTTTATTATTCATTGAAATGAGGGTTATGATTTTGTGAGCATCTGACAATGAAATTTGGGTAGGTGGGTTAATTATCAATTCCCATAGTCTTGATCATAGTTGTGTGTATGTAATTGTGAAATTTGAATTTCAACATTGGGAAATTACATTATAAGTTTAAATTTATTTATATTAATTTATTCCTTGATTCCTTGAGAAAGTGGAACCCTCCATGGATCCCAATGGACTAATTTTTTATTATAGGAAATATTTTGTGGAAACCAAAGGCATGTCTCAATACACATGAAATGATGATTTCTGAATTGTAAAAAAATTATTTATTGGTTAATGTAATTGAATTAAATCCTTTATGCATCTTTAACAATGGGATTCAAATAGTTTTTTTGTCTTAACCTTGATGGGTTAATGATTTGTGGAATAAATAATTTCAATAGTTAATGATTGATCTATAAATATGGAACCAGGAAATTTAACATTTTATATGATATAACAATGATTTATGGGATATGTAAAATTTCTCTATATAACCATGGGGTGAGAGATTATTTATCTGGGGCCCCAATGTGTGAATGTAAAATTACAATATATGTGATCACGATGTTATGGGATATGTAATATTTCTCCAAATAACCTTGTGGTTATAAATTTATTCTCTAGGACACCAATGTGTCAATGTGAAATTGAAATTGATATGAATAGTGAAATCCCATGAAATAATGATTTGAGATATTCCTTAGTGTAAGGTTAAGGTTCTGGAAAATGATGAAGTTTAAATGATTGGATCAGGATGTTAACAAGAACCCAAGGGCCTATATGGTAAATTAAAGAATATTGAATGAGAAAAATATTTAGCTTATAATTTTACATTATTCGTTATAAAATAACAGACAGTGTTATAGACTTCATATTATTTTAGATGTCATTGGTGGTGGCCTACTAATTTATACTCACTCCGTACTGAAGATTCATGATTAGTATCTAAATAGACATCATGTTTCCATGAGAAAATATGGGAAAGATCATTACGTTATATTGTTGAGTTGGGATTTAGGATGGATAAAGGATGAGGTAACCAAACATGTTTTTGGGACCCTCATTGATGATTTTAGTGTTTCATATTTTATGTTTTCATTAGACAATTTACACTCATTAGTGCTGACCTGTCTACTGCTTTGATTTATACTCATATTTTTCTATTTTTAATTCATTATGTGATGTTGGATTATTGTTGATTATGGTATTATTATAGTTTTGGTTTATCATCTTTTGGATATTCATTATTTATTTCCAATATTGTTCTACTTTGATTGAGAGGTTATTTTATCCCCTTTTACATATTATATAGTCACTACTATTCGGTAGCCTATAGAATATGTGGAGGTAAGCCTGATGTCATCTCAAAAGTCATCTTGGGTCATCGATATGTGGTACCTAGTTCAAGAAGTCACAATGTTGTGTCAAAGTATTTTTATTTTATTCTAATATATATTTATACATTGAAATTAATTAAAATAGACTATGATTATCTTGGCATTGGTCATGAGATTGTTCATCGTAGTAGTAAGCCCATATGTGGTGGAAAACTCATGTACCCATGGTGGGATGGTTCCGTATGATGTTTTTGGTTACTATTAAATGTTATTTCACCTTGGGTGATGCACATGTTGTCTGATGTTATTATTTTTTTTGTTTTTCATTATGTCTCATTATATTATAGGTGTGTTATTTATATGCATAATTCTATGAACTCATGATTGATTATTACATGAATCATTATAAGCACACATGGAAAAACAGGTTTTCAGTGATATGTGGTAATGATTTTGTTCTTAATTTATATATCATAAAAAAATAGTTCCTAATGTTTAATTGATAATTTATAATATATGGTAAATTTAGTTTCTTTGAAATAGATAAAATTGGTTTATAATGATAAACCATGAAAAATGAATGAGTTTTACCTTATGTTGGACCTGATCTAGGTAAGGGAAATTTGAGGGTAGTGATGGTGCTTTGGTTACGATTGTGTGGCATGAATGGTTTTAGATTTATGTGAATGACTCTTAAATAAGTGGGATAATTATTTGTTATGTATCATAATATGCGTGTTTATAATTGTATATTCATGCCTCCATAATGACATTTTGTCATAGGATTCCAGGATGATATGAATGTAAATGTAACTCTAGAAGAGGAATAGAGACACCAATTGTCTTGGGGGATGGGATGGGAGATCAGTTATGTGAAAAATTTGCTTTCCTTATATATCTTATGGATAGAGACCCAGTTTGGGTTGTTCAGAATATGTTTGACATGACATAGGTGTACCATTGTAGCACCCTCTAACCTTTAATGGAGTGGGTCTACCATAGGTATCATAGTATGGGATTAACTCTTTCAAGTTGATCCTTGACTATTTAGAGAATCCTATAGAGAGGAGATTCCATTTCTATTCCTATATATTCCATAGAAAGTAAAAAATTGTTGGGATATTCATACTCAAGATGAGTAACTAGAGAGAATGGTGTGGAAATGAATTCAGGATATGTTTCTAAAACACATTTACAAAGAGATTCTCAATAAAGAGAGGGAATATGAGATTTTGTGGTTGACCTATTGGAATATGACTATGATGGACTATGTTGGATGCACCACCAATTTTAATCATTTTTTCCACCATGAACAGGAGACATGGAAACTGTGTAGAAAATAATTCATGGTGGACATAAATATGAGATCATGGACCGGATTTAAAAAATTTGTTGAATAAGTTATATGAGGTGGTGAATTAGGAACTCATTTTTGGGGGTAACATGAAGGAGGATTCCATTATAATGTTGATGGTTTCTGCTTGATGACCAGGAGGTTTGACTTCTAAGAGTTGGATGCATTGCTACAAGAATCTGACATGGGGAAATAGAAAACAAATTAGAAAGGGAGAAGGATTACTTTCTCAAATAAGTCCCTGAGTATACTACCAACAATGTGGAAGGTCAGGAAACATTCATATATACTTTACAGGACCACCAATGGAGTTCCATGACTATCTCAGAATGGGTCATTTATAGAGGTATTGAAGAAACCCTTAACTAATGGGTAGTTACAATGGATCTAATCAATATTAGATTACTAGAAGGTGGTATTCTACCCAAAATCAATCTATTATTTGGATTTCTTCTAGATGTGGCATTAGAGGTGGTAGATGTTGTACATTAGAGAAAATTCACACGTATTAGTAGAGTGGTGCTTTTCAAGGGACTCATATTTTAGCATAGGGAAAAGGGGTAGGATTGTTTCATGTCATTCATCCTGCACATAAGGATAATGAGTATTTCACATCGATAGGTTGTGTAACTATTGTTTTAAAATGTATGTTCTCTAGTTACTAATTTTTTACAGGAACCTCTGATTATATTATATCTTATCAACTTTTAAATGGTTAGAGTTTTATGGTCGATATTTTGATTGTGGTTATTATGATCGACACACCATTAGGAGTATTATTTGATAGAAATATATTTATGTAATGGGTGTTATCTCATGTTTTGGGATATTTTTTTGCGGTCATTAAATTTTTTACATTTTATGTTTTGTCTTGATATCGAGTATGGTATTACCAGTATCTCACTGATCCCACATTGATTGTGACAATATGATATTGACCTTTAAGTAAGTTGAGGGTAATATTTATGTTGATGGTGGATAATGGGACATCCAAGAAGGTCATGAAGAGACATTTTATCAGAAACTAGGGAGATCACAACATAGGTTTCAAGAAAATGGATAGATAGAAGGGGTTTGAAACATTGTGACATTACACAAAAACAAACCAATTTAATGAAGTATTTCCTGAGGAATTATCATGCCTACCACCTTAGAGGGTTGTTGAGTTTGGAATTGAGCTCATATCCAGAGCAGGACCAATTTCTGTACAACCTTACAAGATGGAACCAATAAATATTAAAGAGATTAATACATTTCAAGAATAGTTAAGGGATAAGGGATTTATCCATATAATTTATGCAACCTTGGTGATCCATAGTCTAGTCTTCTAAGAATGTTGATCTAAGGGTTCATTTATGTGATGAATTATTGAAGTTGAACCGAATGATAGTGATGAACTGATATCCTCTTCTTCATATCAATGATGTATTTTTTTTACTTGAGAGGAGAATATGAATTCTCTAATACTTACATGATGTATGGGTGTCATCATTTGAGAGTTAGACCATTGCATATATGATGGACTACTTTAATAAGTGGACACATCCTATAAATGATTATCGTCATGCCGTTCGGGCAGAAGAATTCTCTATTTTTGGTTATGGACTTGATGAAAAAAATAATTCAACTGTACCTGTATTGGTTTTTTGGATAATTTTTTTGATTATATGTTGGTGTAGTATAATTCTCCTTGAGATGATTCCCAATATCTTGACATCAAATTTAGTACAATAATAGTGAATGATCTATACACCATGTGACCTAAGTGTCAATTCTTTATCCATAAGGTTCATTTTGTGGGTCACATCATCTTATAAGAATGTGTATTAGTGGACCCATAGAAGGTTCAAAAAGGTTTTAATTGGGAGAATTATATATATTTTTTGATATGTGAATCTTTCTAGGGTTAATAGGTTATTTTTATAAGTTCATCCATTATTTTCCCACTTAGAAACACCACTTTATGGATTCAACAAGAAGGTTATCATCATTGAGTAGTCTGGAGAATGTGATAATTCATTTAAGGAGTTGATGAAGAATTTGACTAACAAAACTATCTTGATCCTAACGAATTCATCTGAGAAGTATAAATTTTTTGTGATGAATATAGGATAGGACATGGAGTAGCATTGATACCAATAGATCGAGTTGTGGTGTCTGATTCATGGCCATTAAGGCCACCTCAAAAAATTACCCTATGAATGATATCATGTTAGTATTGGTGGTTTATGACTTAATGTGTTAGCAATATTACCCATTAATTGAAAATTATATTGTGTATAATGATCACAAGTGCAAAATTTGAATGTTATCCCATCAATATTTTATCCTATCAAAATTGATATGGTTTTATTGTATATTTTATTTTAATTGTAATCTAGACTATAAATCAGGGAAGGAAATAAGTTTTCATAACTCTTAGATTTGAAAATAATAGATTCAGGAAGTTTGAGAGTCTAGTTCTATGAAGAAGATGATAACCATACTGGCTAAGAGGCATATTGAAGTTTATGAGGACCAAGAGAATATGACTTTTGTATCTATATCAACCAAATCCACCATTATGAGATGGAATATAGAGAGATAGTCTAATGATCTAGAGTATTTTTTCTTGAGGGAAATCCAGGAAGGTAGGGAGTAAACTTTGGAAAAAATATATATATGTGGATGAGATCAGCTATGTTCATAACCATGTTTTTGTGACTACATGTATGCTTGAGGAGGGTATTCTTTATTTTCAAGCTAGATAATGGTTGGTTCTCCCAATTTTGAAAAAAAAAAGAAATATTCTAATTAAGTATTGTTTTCCATTATTGGAAATGGAGATTTCAGGTTTTGTAACATGATGGTACTTCTATACGTATGTTAAGGTCGAGCATCAATAACCTGGTGGTTTATTACATCCATTTCCAATTCCAGAATGAATATGGGATGAAATTACCATGGAATATTTGGTGGGTCATTTGTGGTACCCTCATAATAATGATGTTAAATGGGTTACTATAGATTGATTAATGATAGTTTACCATTTATTTCTTATCTAGAATAATTTTAAAATAGAATAGATGGGGGTATGTAAATTCAAAAGATGGTTTGTTTTCATGGGGTACCATACTGTATATTTTAAGACCGTGACTCATGTTTTACCACACAATTCATGAATGGAATACATAAGGAAATGGGAACAAATGTGTTCTTGAGTATGTATTTACACCCATTAAAAAATGGGTAGTGAAAATGTACTATTTAGGTACTCGAGGACATTTTAGGAGGATGCATCCTAGCCCTTATTGGGTATTGGGAGAATAAATTAGTACCCGTTGAGTATTCCTATAACTATAGTTATCTAGTCACAATACACATGTATCCATATGAGTCAATATAATGTAGTCCATGCATATCTCCAAATTATTGGATGGACGTTGGAGACTCTATTTTTTTGGGACTGAGTCTCACGTATGAGACATCATAGAGGTTTGATTGGATTTGAAAAAATGTTATTATTTATAAGAGTATGAATAATTCATATGTGTATTGACCTCATCCACCACTTGAGTTTAATGTGTGCAATCATGTATTCCTTCAGGTGTCACTATGATTGGGTCACTATATATTTTGTAGGCAGGGAACTTCAACACTTAGGTTTGTAGGAACTTATGAGATTTTAGAGTGAATTGGTCTAGTGGTGTACAAATTGGATCTTCAACCGATATATAATGGTTTGAAAGTTTTCTAACATGATTAGTAGATACAATAGTACCACCCCAACCCTTATAATGTGATTTATGTTGGTGATGTTGAGTATGAGGTTGAAGTGTCATTTGAGGATAATTTGATTTGTGTTGTGGATTGTAGTGATAAGGTGTTATGAGGAAATATTGTGTCATTTCATCTAGTTCTATAGTATCATGAATGTTTTCAATATAAAACTGAAGAGATAAAAACAAATTTGTGGGATCAGAGGACCATTCCATGTACCTCAAAATATTAGAAATTATTTAGAGTATATCTCAAAGATGAGTTGTTATAGTGTGGGGATATTGTATGATCTCAACATTTTGGGAGGTGTATCATACTCATTATCATGTACTAAATTACCATTTTCTGAGTTTTTCATGGTTGGGTTATATTTTTCTGTTTTTTTTGAATTTAGATAAATTTAAAATCACATGGGGCTATGAACGGTTGACATATGGTTATGGAAAACCATGTGGTTTCACAAAGAAAATGTGAATCCCTGTTTAGAGAAATAATAGGTGGCACACTCATTTTCAAAACCATCTGGCCTCCATCCCCAATCCATTCACAGTTGGACATAATGTTTTTAAATGGGGTTTTCATAGTATTTTCAAACCATGTACCCTCTTATGGTTAAGAATTTACCCCATATTTAGTGGTTCACTATTAGCGTACACCAGTTTTTAAACCATTCCACAATCCCAGGAAAACCATGCACGCAAGAAATCAAAGCCCCTATTTTATTTTAAAAAATATTAATGCCCCTATTATTAACCCTAAACAAACTATTTAAAACTAACCTGATTTCCTTCAATTTTAGAGGGTACTAAGTGTTTTCCAAGGATCCATTATTCCCTTTCTTGGTGAATCAGTGGTCCAGTTGAAGGATCAACCCCTCTTTGGTAAGTGAAAACCTACCAATTTGGTTTCCTATTTATGTCGTCTCTCATTCCTCATGAAGGGTGATGATTATTCATTTTTTAAATTATTTTAAATCATATTTTTTTTGGATCTTGAGGAATTGGATCATGATACTATATTTTGATCTATGATATTGTGTACCAATGTGATTTTGATGTTTCCACATCAAATTATGGGTTATGATTTGGAGATATGATGCCAATGATATTGAGGTAGGTGGTATAATTTATATATACCATAATATTGATTAAAATTTATTGTATATAATTTTGAAATATCAATTTCAATGTTGGGAAATAGAATTATTATTTTTAGTTGATTTAAATTAATTGCTTCCATGAGATTATGGAACCCTCCTCATATCCTATTGAAAAAATTGGAAATAACAGGAGTAAATATGATGGAAACTAAGGGGGTGTGAAAATGCAGATGAAATGATGATATATGAATCATATATTACATCCATGTTTTGTATACATATCACATATAAAAATAGGATATGAACATGACATATGTCTCACAGAAAATAAAAGTGAGATGAGAAAACACTAACTAAATGAGTAACTTTTGAATAATGATCCCCATGAAAAAATAATCATAAATAAAAACTTTATTATCATTACAAAAAATAAAATTTGTGATATATCATTTAAATGGTATGTATATACACCAAAAAAATAATAGAGTGGTGAATATGACATGTATCTCATGAAAATTAAAAATTGAGATGTAATTACCTTACTTTGACTATGACTTGTCATGCATGTATTTATCATCGAAAATAATAAAAATATTTTAATTATTTAATATATTTATAACCTTTTTATTTTTTATTATTAATAATACTTCTATTATTAAAATTTTGAATATAACCACTTAATCAATTATGTTTACATCACATGTTTTGATCAAATTCGGTTCATGTGTTAAAAACAACATTGTTAGGTCGAATGTGGTCTAAGGCAGAATTATATAAAAATATCTAGAATAATGACATTGAAATAATAAAATATTTATACCTCAAATTTTATATTAAAACCAAACATTAATTATTTTTATGAAAAATGAACAAATGATACAATCATGGAGTGGGTACGTCGTACGTACCAATGAGTAATGTTCCCATTTGTCAATGATCATTATGAAAAGAAGTTAATTAAAATTATTTCTTTAAAATATTATAATTACTTATAAATACCATTTTATTTAATCATATAAATATATATATACAAATTTTTGGTGTAAAGGTAATCAAATCGCGTTGAGGATGCGGTAGTCTACACGTCTGTGAACAACATTTTGGATTTTTTGTGTGTGAAGAGGGAAATATTGAAAAATGATATGTTATATTTACTGAAATGTAATTATTTCATAAATATAATATAGATTTAATTTATGTAAATATTTTTCAATTAAACCAATCCATAATCCAATCCATGTAATGTATGAACATATCACATCAGTTTGAGGAGGAGATGGACCACTTGTCCACAAACCAAGTCATCTTATTTAAAAAATATGGAAAGCCTGAAGGTATGTTATATATAATAATTAATGTAGAATAAATAAATCATAAATATCATTTATATAATATAAAAATATTTTTCCATATTAATTCACACCCAATGATGTGGTAAAGGAAAAATGAACAACATCGTTTCATAAGGCATATGTTCTTCGTAGTCAAGAACGGTACGCTCGTTATCCATTTGATAGAATTGTGTGTAAGTGTTGGTATAACCCATATAATAAAAAATAAAATTTTATTTAGCATACATAGTTTATTATATAATCATGAAATAATAATAATTTAGGGGTTGTATAATGAAAATAAATCAAATGGAATTTAGGTACATTGGGAGGATGCATTATCAAGATTTTTCGGGGCCAAAATGGATTGAGAGGTGTAACAAGGGGGAAGAGAGGAGGTGTTTTATAAAAGGGGAAATGCCACATTGGGTATTCTTGAAAATATTTGAGTTCCCTCCAAGATTTACATGTCCCAAAATAGTATAAATTGGATAATTATGGGTCTTTAGAGGTGTAATGGACGAAATATGTCCAAAACATAATTTTTAGACATGTGTAGGTTCATTTTTACAACATATTGTCAATGTTTAGTTTTTAATAATGTATGTTTTTACCTTAATCATTATAATTAATTTTATATAAATTCAATAAATATTCATGGTAAAAAACTAATTTTAAATTCCATTAATATATTAATTTTTTTATTATTAATATAGAATCAGGTTTTACAAATTCCAAACACATATGTGGAAAAATTAATTTAAAATTAATCCTACATACGGGATAAATAAGCAGGGTGTTAAAATAACTATGTTCAAAATGTAGATTATTTCTTCTATCGAATAAGAAATTTGTAATTGATTAAAATTACCAAAATTGGGTTAAATTTTTTATAATTGATATAATGTTACTTTGGAAAATTTTTAAAACATTATTTAACTATATAACTAAATTACATGAAAAATTTGTTTTGAATTAAAATATAATGATTTCACTATTCATTGAAAAATGAAATTAATCGAAAAATTCCACAAAATTACCCCATCATATTTAAAAAATAAAGTTTAATTTTTGAGACAATAATTTTAGTTATTTCAAAAATCAGATTTATGTTGGTTTCTCCATTAAAAGGTGATAAAATTTCATTTTAAAAAAATACTACTTTTTATTCTTAAAATTGGATTTATTCCTATATTATACTTATAATGTCTATTGGATGAGTATCAAAAATATTATTTTAATATGTAATATATAAATTGTTTTATGAAAATTATTTAAAATTATTTTATTTATTTATTTAGATAATACTCTGATTGTACATAAAAAAATAGTTTCGTTGGAAAAGTAATTTCATTATTTCTAAATAGTTTTAACATTCACCTATACTAATTGTTTACCAAAGGATTAATTTAGTTCATATTTTTCATAAATTCCATTCCAATTTCTATGTGGTATCTACAATATTTTACTAATATTAATATGAATAATATATTGCAGTTTGTTAAAATTCGGCCTTCTCTATAATGAATGTTATTGAATGGAATTGGTATTGAATGTTACACAATTCAAAAATAGTGTTCCGTGTACCAAAATACAATCTATACATTATTTGTAAGACAATATTAACATTGATTTCCATACAAAAAAATAAATATAAATATGTATTTTTATAATAAAAGATATAGTTTTTAATGTGTGAAATAAAAAATATCAATAAGATTAAATTAAAATGTCAAAAAATCTGGGAATGTTACAAAAACTACCAACATATGGATAAGAAATATATATTATATTAATGTAGAAACTATATAGATATAGTATTATTACATAAAGGATCTCTATAACAAATTTTACGATGAATAGCTGATAATGTCTACAAGGTGATTATCATGTATAGACATAACACTAAAATGTTATTTATCATCATGGATGCATTATTTGATTTAATAGATTAGAAATTATGAAATTGTGTATAAGTAATCTCTAAAATTATATATATTTGGATCATAGGTTATCCATGGTGAATAATATAAAGCAACTCCAGTATCAAACTAGGATCACTACAAATACCCAACACTGTAAGAGTATGTCCATGTCAATCAATAAAAGCATCCCAAGTATCACTCTTGGTGTGGTGTAAAGCATGAACCTATATGACCTTCCCTGATATCTCACATTGGGGACCAAGAATCAGATGATTCAGGGTATGACCATCTTTCCCACTAATACATTCCATGGTGAGTCCACTAGGGGGCTGACATCCCTCATAGGATGGTATGTAACCCTCCCGGTGAGCCCATCCAAGGAATTCTATAAAGAATCAAATTATCACTCCTGACTTATTTAAAATACATAACAAGTCCTTAATAATAATCATGATGATCCCATCTATGTCATACTTAAATTGGTACAATTTTATCTCCCATTCATTAGTATGAAGGTACGATTTAGTTTTCCATAACTCATACAATTTTTCATGGAATTTCATTCATAACTCTTTATTCAAGTATAAAATTCCATTTAGTTCAATTAATGCATGATATTAAACAAGTATAAGGGTCTAACAGATGGGAAGAATATCAATAGATCATTTCGTCATTCATATGTATTTAGTTCAAGGTAAATCCACAACTCAATTGGGGGTTTAATTATATTCTAGACAATAGTCTTTTAAGACTTTAATTAAGGGAACACACCTAGGGGTGGATCACATCAAGGAGTTCAACTATCGATGCCAATTATCTATTATGTAGGTCCGTATTAAACATGGAATGACACATCATTTAATAATACTGACTTTAGGGAGGCAACACTGGAGGATTCCAACGCGTAGCCCAATGCTGTATAATATAAATGCAACAGTACTTTTGTAAAAGAGCTATTACACCTAAACTAAACATGTAGTACTCTCCCCATCCATTATCATACCTTGAATCATGATATAGAATTAGGAATGATAATAATAGAAAAAACCCTTTAAAATATTTCATATTAGATTACACAAATATAGCACAACATATAGAAAGATAAATGAGGATAGGAAGGAAGGGAAATTATGAACGTACCATTGTGAATCCTACACACACAAATGTTAATAAAATATGGATCATATGGAGTATATCTGGATGAACCTACATGAAGAATTGAGTAGCTCTCTAATAGGTATGTATTCCTATTCAAGAGAATAAATGGTCCCCTAGATGAAAATAAGGTGTTATGTCCTTTTTAAGAAAACTCTCCCTGTAATCTACAAAGCCAATAAATATATTATATGTCATGTAATGTACAAGTCCATTCCCCCTAAGAGAAATAAATTAAACAATGTGTAAATTCATTACATATCATGTAATTATTGTGGTTTCCCTTTCATAGGAAAAACTAATTCACTTCATACAAGTTCTCTAACCATTACATTACAGGTTCGGTATATATAAAACATCCTACCACCAGCCTTTTCAACCATTCCATTATAGAATTAATTGAATGGCCTATGGTCTGGGTCACTAGATTCTAGGATGAATTATGAAATCAACAAGGGTTAAACATAGACTAAAAGTAAAATATTACTCACTAAAAATGAATGAAATTACATCCAACCCTACTTAGAACAACTCGTCCCAGAGTTTACCTTCCATGGTTGGAAAAGCATCATCTGGAAAATGTTCCCTCCACATAGATTGTACATTAGTATCTATCTCCTAGGCCTCACCATATATATAATCATTCATCCATAGCACCCATCCCATATGAACATACATGCATTATATATCCTTCATGATCTAATCAATGATATGTATCAGATACTCCTTAAAGGAAGAATATACTTCTAGATCAATATACTCAAGGAGAAATTAATGAGACTGGTTAAAATGATTTTGAAAAAGTAGTGATATGTGGAAGACATATTTTATGGACCAGTATATATGATGTCAATCAAAATTGGTGGATGTTATACCAAATATCTCTATAATATCAAAAGGTACAACACAATAATGTGAAAACATTTCCCATATTTGAATACGACTATGACCTAATCTATGTGAAACTTGGAGAAAATCCTGATTTCCAACCTTGAACTTCAGAGCTCTACAATGATGATTAATATAAGACTTTTTCTCAGACTGATCTATATCCATACACTTATGAATCAGGTATACATTATTTAATTTCATTTAATGATATGAGTATATAGTATCACTACCTCACCAACCTCCAACCAGTATAGGGGTGAATGGAACAACCTACTATAAAATAGTCATAAGGTTCCATATAAATCATTTCATGTAAGTTATTATTATAGAAAAACTAATGAAGAGGATTATGTTATTTAAATGAACCTATGAAATAAAGGTTCCATTCTCAAATCACATCCTGAAACACATGTATTATCCAATTGGACTATCTATATTTTTGAGCATGACATGTTGTACTCAAAATCACATGTGATCCCAATGATTTAAAAACCAGTCATAGAACCATGTTGTAAAAAAACTTATTTCTCTGAAAAGATAAAATGGGAAACACTGTGTTGGAGTAAAATTTTACAAATATAAATCTATTAATGCTTATAAAATGAGATGTTCTCTCAGATATGAATAAAGTGCGTGTATGGTCAATCAGTTTATGTTAACCTGTAATGCCTCACAACCGTAAGGGATCTTGGTAAATCCTTCATGAAATACATAGTGGAATCTTCCCACTTCCACTCATGAATAGACATAGGCTATACAATCACATTATTCCATCAGTGCTCCACATTCACCTATGTATAGGTGGAACACTTGCAATACGTCTCTTCATACCCGGCCAATAATACTACTGATGTAGGTGTTAGTCCATCTTGGTATGCCTATGGTGAACTTCCCAAAACAATTGATGATATTACAGCATCATATCGTCATGTATGTCTATAAGAACACAAATTTAACAATGTAAGTGATGAATGTTATCATTTTCGATAAACCAACCATGATATGGGTCCTCACCTTAGACACAATCTCCTAGGATTAGGCACTCGGTATCGGAAATTTATATCACCCTCAACCATTCTATTATAGAGGATGTCCCTACTAAATATTCAAAAAAAAACTTCACATGACACTCTAGAACATCCAGGTTCTTTTAAAAATAGATCCATCAGCCAACAATCACTTCTAGACTCTCAGATGACATGTGTTTAAGTCTTCTGGCTTAGTGCATCAACTATTTAATTTCCAATAATTGGTGTATAATAATGAACAAAGTCAAATGAATGTAGGTATTCTACCCACCAATATTGCATAATTTGGAAATCCCCCTATGTGAAAATATATTTGAGGATTTTGTGTTTCTTGTAAAAAAAATTGTTCTCCCAATAAGTTTTGTCTCCAATAATGTAATTCATGAATCATGGCTACTATCTCAAGGCTGTAGAAGGGTAATTCCATTCATGGGGTCTTAATAAGTGGGACACACACTGTAAAACTAAATATATGTACATCATAAATACTCCAATATTTATTCCTAAATCATCATTATAATCATCATAAGTTATACACAGATCAGGAAGAATTGGGATCATTGGTAAAGTCAGTCTCCCTTTCATCTCATAAATGACTAACTTAGTGTATTTGGATGGTAAGGACTTCTAACATTTTTTAGTCAGTCAAATAATAGACTCTTATGGGAATGAACAATTATGAATATTTTTTTTAATAATTAGATATCACAGAGACAATATGTATGTCAATGACATTCCTGAGATTCTACCAAGAAACTAAAATTCTCACCTTCTTTGAATCAATTGATTCCCCTGCAACTGAAATCATATGACCCATGATGTTAAACATATCAATATGAATGTAGAATTTGGTTATTATTTAATATAGAGGGTAATCTATTAGTGTATACATCATTATCTTAAGAAGTTTTTCATGGTAGTATCAAGTGTGAGAATACTCAATGATTTTTTCTAAAAAGACTACAACAAATGAATATAGATATGGGTGAAAAAACTGATTGGATTCATGAAAATAATTTTCACATTCTTATGGTCCAACAACATATCCAAATACTAATATATCTTGTATCTACTCTGGAACACATTAGGAAATATGCTCAATTGTCTCACACATTCTTGATGGTATCCTGACCACAAATTGATCTTATTGAAGCCCATTTCTCATCAGAGCTAGTAAAATACTTTCTTATACAAGGTAGTGGATACAAATTATTTATCATAATCTAGTTCACTAATAAGTAATCTATGCGCACCTTAAGGGCCATGTTCACCAAAAACACTAATGGTGACCCATCCTACTTCAATACAAGCACTCAATAGGGATCCACATACATTTGGGGATCTTAAAGCCTATCATACCACATTGGTGAATGACCACATAATAGTTTATGTGTGTCATTTGGATGGAAGTACCCCTACATGCAACCTCAAAATGACATTTCTTGCCACTAGTGGAATTGTCTCCCTACCTCAAACCTGAACCAACCTAACATAGATTTTCAGCTTTCCTTATGTTTCACTTAGGGATGTGGGAATTGTTGACAATCACAGAGATAATGTTCAACCAAAAAACATTCACCTATAATCATACAGCGTATACATGTCGATCCTCAAACCTTATCTTAGTCATAAGTTTATCCTTAGTTAGTGTCTGTATGAAATTATAAAGTTCATGAAACTATTCTGAATATTCCTTCAAAAACATAGCACCCTACATGATATTTACTAAACCTCTAACATGGTCTTCTATTAATTTCATTAGAATGATGTAATCAGAGGGAACTTTCTTGAATCAAACCTTGGCCATACCCTGAAGATGATCATAATCAAATATGACTTCCCACCAATGTTGGTGGAGACATAGATCATATATTTGGATACATTGCCCTTATAATATAGATGTGGCTTCATATGTTCAAAGATTGATAAAATGGATTCTATCGAATATTCTGCAGCCTATGGACCACCATACTCTGATAATGTGGGAGAATGATTCTATAGGAATTAATGCATCAATTGTTTCATAACATGGGTAGTTCATATATCTCTGTATACCAAATTCATTAAGTGGATGACTCTATCTCAAATCCAAGCATCAATTCCTAGTGAAGGATCAAAAGAATGTTCATGTAGTGCAACTTATATGAGGTAATACTGTGGGACCAAGTCCCATTACCTATGATGCATGGTCCTCACCACCCTCATTGAATTCGACTTGAGGATGTTGTGGTTGTATAGTTCTACAATTACCAAGCAAATGATTTATATATTATTAAACAATAGGTAGAAAAAAACATAAATGTAATGGACATGTACAAATATTATTGATAAATGGTTCAAACCACTCTCCCTTTTCCTAATCCAGTTCCAGCAAACAAGAAGATCATAATTATTCATAGGATATACTTCCTAATAAAAACTACTAAGGTTGGGTCAGAGTTGAGGTCTTGTATAACACAATAGCGGTTATGGAATAGGATGAGTAAATTAAAATGATTAGATGATAAAACACCTTACATTACAACTAGAAGCCCCATTTAGTGGTAAAAATTTCATTTAATCGTCAATTTTTATATTTCATACTCATTTATATGTATGTATTTATCACTGTTTAGTAATATTTATTACCATTAGCAATTAACAAAGTCCCATACTCTTTATAAATTTCAATTTTTACCTCATATAATTATGAAATGATAGTTACATCAGGTATTTGGAAAAAAACATGTCATATATATGGATTTCATTATATGAATCACCGTTACAAATTTATAAAATTACATACATTATAAATTACAAATGGAATTTTTCTAATGAAGACAAATATTTTTTAGTCCCTAGAACAGATTGTTCATTGAACAAATATGACATAATTGATTAATTTAGGTACCATCATCAATATATGTGGGAGGATTTATTTTTTATTGGTGAAGAAACATTATTTAATCCATTAAATTTGTCCCTACTAGAAACAATATCACAATTACATACATAACAATCCATGTACTATCTTTATACTGTAAGGTAATGCATGGAGAATGTAAATGTGGCACGAGAAAATGCATAGATTATAAATCCTATAGTTCCAATAATGATCCTTGTAATTCCATATGATTACCATACTAATATTAGGAAAAAGGACATGCCTAAAACTATTATCCACAATAATAATGTCACAAAACATGTGTGTCACCCATTGGTGGAATCAATTCAATAGTAACATGCACAAACCAAAAAAATAAAACCCCTTCCCATGAAATTTGTCTTTCCATAATATACAGTTTAGATATTACTAGTAAACAGATCATTACTAAATCATGGATCATTCATAATCTCCTAAATAATTCAAAGATACTATGATAAAAGGAAAAAAGAAGCTTTGATACAACATTATGGTACCCTTCCCTAGAATCCACAATGAAGTTCCATGAGATGGTTGTCCACCTGATCTCAAGAATGCCTCATCAATTTCCAAAGGCTATTGTATTGAAGTGAGGGTTTGTGATGGTACAATGGTTATACTATACCATCATGATTATAGTAATTGATAATATAAAATATGAGATTGAACCAGTTAATTCAATTAAAAATTAGAATAAATGGAAGATAAAAAATATGCGTAAGCCGAATCATAAATAGAAACCAAAATTATGTTAATCATGTCATGTAGCTACAATAAAATGAGGTAAATAGAATACCTGATAAAAAAGAATATAATTAATGGTAATAAAAAATGAGATAAGAATATTTCTCCACCGACATCATGAGCCAAGGTTCAGTCCTCTACTTTTGTAATTTATCCTAGTACTGAAAATGAAGACTCAGAAGTTGGATAGATACCATAATCCATACCTATATATATGAAGATTGTTAAGGTTTCATAGGTCACCAAAACCTGTTGTGAGATATACAATATTTTCTGCCACCAATGGTTTTTAGAAAAATCACTTCGGTTCATATATAATGTGTAATATATAGCTATATAAAAAATGCAAGGTGAGAAATAAATAAACACATCAGACTGGGTTCCTCATGGATCTCGTGACCAATAATACCTGCTTTTCCTTAATAAAGTTCATTCAGAATCAAGGTAAACCTACAGAGATATAATATGGGAATATAATGGTTCACTAGAATATAGGAATGGATGAATTATTGAGTTTTTCAATAAATAATGTTTCATGAATTTACTAAACTTGCATAATTTATTTGGTTTTGAGGAATCATACATTGATTTAATAGAATTAAATTTCTAGAATTTTATATACAGAATCTCTAGAATTTAATAAAGGTAAATAATAGGCCCATATAAGGGTAACTATATAATGGAAGCATATAATTATACCAAGATCACTATAATATCCCAACACCATAATATTTCATCTATGAAAATAAATAAATTGATCCCTAGTATCACTCTTGTTGTGGTCTTAGTTAAGGACCTCTGACTCCATACTTGGTTTCTCTTATAGGGGACCCAGTATCAATCGTGACATAGAATAATCATCTTTCCCACAAATATCATCCCTAGTGACTCCACTAGGGAACTGATATCGCTCATGTGAGGCGATGTAATCAAACCGGTGAGCCCATCCCAGGAATTATATAACTAATCCACGTATCTCTCCTGATGTATTTAAAAACCATAATAAGTAATTTATTATAATGTGTGATGAGGCTGTTATGTTAATACTTTAATTAGGACCCTTGTATCACCTTAGTCTAGGTATGAAGGTATGGTTTATCAATAAATACTCATAATTTTTTTTCACAGGATTACATTCATTACACTATATTAATGTTGGAAATTACAGTTAGTTCAATTATATAAATTTATTGAATTAGCACAAGGGCTTAACATTATCTCATAGTAAGGTGAATCAATGTACCCATATAATGTTCATGAATAGTTTTTTGGGAGCATCCAAAGTATTTTTTTAATATATAAATCATTATGGGGTATCCAGGATATTTTGAGAGGTTAATCTAGACGTTTTCTTCTTAGAAATAGATCTTTCTTGATTCACCACGAAGGGTACAATGTTGGAGTGGTTTGGAGAATGTGATAATTAATTCTAGGAGTTGAAGAAGAATTTTACTACCACAACTATATTGATCCTACCCATGTCGAGTGTGGACTATAACATCTTTTTTGATGCACTCGGGATATCACATAGAGTAGTGTTGATTCAAGGTGATATGTTGTGGCTTATGTTTCATAGAAATTGTGGGAAAATGGGAAAATTACCATATTCACGATCTCATGTCGGCAGTGGTGGTTTATTCCTTATTGTATTGGTGATATTACCAATTATGTGAAAGTACTGTTGTGTATTTTTATCACAAGAGCATATTTTAAATATTATCACCTTAAGATTTATCCTCTAGAAATGGATATGGGTTGATAATATATTGCCTTTGGAATTGGAGCTAGCCTATACATCGTGATGGAAAATGATTTTTTTACTCTTTCATATAGGAAGTCCAGGAGGCTTATTCTGATAGGAACATAAAAAATGGGCTGACTGAGATGCATATTGAGGCTCAAGAGGTCCATAAGATGTTGAATCTTGAATTCATAACAACTGAATCCAAACATATGATCCAGATTAGGGAGAGATAATATGATTACTTAGAGTTTTTTCCTTTGAGTTAAATCCATTATGGTGGGCAGTCACATTCCTATTAAAATATAGATGTGGACCAGATCACCTATATTCAAAATGATATTTTTGTGCCTATGTTTTTGTATGTTGAGATGATTTGTGATTTTCATGCCTCAAAGTGGTCGATTCACAAAATATTGAGGAGAATTTATGGAGATCTTATATGATTGTATTGTTTTCCATGAATGAAAAAAGATATTGAAGGTTTTGTAACATGATGCTACCCATATTAGTAGGTTATGGTCGAGCATCAATGACCTAGTGGTTTACTACATTCATTTCCCATTCTAGAATGGTTGTGGGATTTCATTACTGTGGAATCATTGGTGGGACTTCTTAGTGGACCTCAGATGAATGATGATATATGGGTGATTGTTGACCGATTGATAAAATTATCCCATTTTGTTCTTATATTGGATCGTTCACGATGGATTAGTTTCGGGATATGTATATTCAAAAGATGGTTTGTTTTCATGGGGTGCCAGGGATTATATTTTCATAAAATGAATCATGATTTACCTCACAATTCTGGTAAGCCATACATATAGAATTGGGTACTCATGTGTTTTTGTGTATAGATTTCCACCCAAAGACAGTTGGGCAGTCAGAATTTACTATTCGGGTACATGAGAACACACAACGATGATATATCATAGACCTTGATGGGTATTTTGAGAATAAATTAGTGATTGTTTACTTTTCCTATAAAAATAGTTATCAGGTCACTATATTAATGGAACCAAATGATGCACTATACTATATACCATGAATATAACATCTATGTTGGATGGATATAGGTGAGTCATTGTAATTGGTATTAATTCTAATATATAAAACATCAGATAAGTTTTATTTGATCTAAAAACGCATGGTTATGGATTAGAGTATGGATACTTAATAACATGATCGACATCATCAACCACATGATGATAAATGGGTGTTCATGTATTTTTTTGGGATTCACTATGATTGGGTAACTCTTGGATTTAATGACAAGTGATATTGGATGCACGATTTGGAAGACCTTTTGAGATTTTGGAGACAATGTTTCTTGTGATGTACAAATTGGCTCTTCCACAGATACATAGTGATATGAAATATGTATAACAAGTATCTTAGGTTCTATACTATCACCCCAACAATTATCATGTGATTGATCTTGATGATGTCTAGTTTGAGGTCAATGTGTCCATTGAGAAACAGCTGGTTTCTGTTATTGATCTTAGAGATAAAGTGTTACGAGGAAATACCATGTCATTGTTTTGAGTGATAAAGCAGGACAGATGTGTTTTGGATGAATCATGAGTCATAGAAACATATATGTGGGATCAATGGCAAAATCATTTTATCCTAAAATCATTGAAATTCTTGGGAGTACAGATCAATGAAGAGATGTTATAATGTGTGGAGATAGTAATATCTCATCCTTTTTGGAGATGTATCATACACATTATCATTTACTATATTACCATTTTTGGGTATATATTGTTTGGGTTTTTCTTAGGGTCATTTTGGGTGAATTTAAGGAAATTTGAAATTACAATTGCCAATGAATAGTTGGTGCATGGTTAGGGAAAACCATGCGGTTTACCTGGGAAAATGTGCATCCCTTTTTAGAAAAACATAAGGTGGAAAACTTTGTAACAACCCAAGATTTTGTAGTACGTTATATAATAAATTTAATTAAATATCATTCCCTACATGCAACACTGAGTTCGATCACACCATGACTTTAAAAACAAGCCTTTCCCAAAATGGTTCTGAATATTATTTACTGAATTTCTAATTTTATATACTCCATATAATTTTACAATCTATATTATCTTTTTCTAAAACATAATATAAAAACAAATTCATTTTTTGTATATAAGAAGTATTTTTCAAAAAATGAAATTTTAACGCCATTTAATAGAGGAACCTTTTTAAAAGAAATATTTGACACTTTTATATATTAAATTAAATTTAATTAAATTTTTATTTACTAATAGGACATAAAAATTTAGTTTGGAAAAAATATTGGTACTTTTCTGAAAACCATGATATTGTTATGAATAGTGAAAATACTAAATTTTAATTGAAAACATATTTTTTAATGAAAAAAATTTATTGTGTTAAATTATTAATTTCAATGGTTTTCAAGTAAAATTAGATTTTATTTTTCTTGTTTATTAAAATTAATACATTATAAGTAATTTCACATTTAAATTTGACATAAATACATGTCAATCTACTGATAATTTTTTCTTTTTAAAAACCCAATTTTGTTTTCAACAGCATGAATTAATTTGAAAATAATTAGTACAACATCTATGTTTTTTATTTTGAAATATAGAATTCATTTTTGAATTTGGAATATTGAAATTAGAATAGGGTGAATATTTGGATTTTTTCCGAAAACATTAAATTTTCTTTGAATAGTGAAACACTCCCTTATTGTTTAAAATCGAATTTTTATTTAAATAGATATTTAATTTATTTAAATTGTTTTAATTAAATAAATATATTTAATAACTATATATGTTCAATTTAATTCAATGAAGTGATTTTATAAAAAAATTAGATGTATAATATTTTATTGAACTTTTTAACCTCTTTTACCCACCTTCTAGGCACATTTGAAAATTTGCATAAAAAGTAATTTACCATATCTGTGAATTGAATTTCAAAAATCTGAGACACACAGTTGACATAAGTATGTAAAATTTAGTTAAATAATATGAAACTCATTATTGGTAAATAGTAACTTAAGACATTTATTTACAACTATTAAAATTAAATAAGGTAATTAAAGGCCAAAATGATATTATAATAACCCTAACACATGTACTAATTGAATTGGAGAATTGTATTTAGATGAAAAAAACATTGGGAAGAAATATGATCATTTTTATCCACATAGATTATATCTGTACAATTATTATTATTTTATTTAAGGAATAGTTAAATGTCTTAAATTCAATGTGTAATAACTAATCCATTTTTAATATAGGGGTATACAGAAGATAAATTCAACTATAAATATTAACTAGAAATATAAAAATATTTCCTACATAATGGTATTTTATTTAAAATTTCTAGAGATTAAATATTTAAATTTATTTATTAAACAATGATGATTTAATAATACCTTTATCAATGAATGATTAAAATAATTGATATTATAAATATAATAATAAATTTAAATTGAGGATTTTTAGGAAATAAAATAATTTTATAGGTTAATATATAATTTTAGGGTTGATTAATTTTTTTAAGTGATAAATTGTTAAAGAAATTACCAAAAAAATATCAAATAGTGTCAAAATTGACCTAAATGAGTTTTTAAGACAAATACAATATTATTAATTGATATAATATTTATAAAAATATATGGTTCTGGAAATTTACTTAGTAAAGGTTACATATATCAATACTAAACAACTTGGTGTTATTTTGGCTTATTATAGCATGTTTATTTACAATTTATTATAATAGTAGAAGAGGACATGGTAAAAGAAAAACTATTTAAATGAATGTTAAATTGAAAACATAGTGTTAATATGGTGATCTAAACTTGTCTAAGACATTTTGGTTGAGTGGATTTCGTCCCATCCACACCTTTTCATTGAAATAAATTAATTTGGAGCCATTTGAAAACGAAAATGATTTTATAATAAAATAATATTTCAATCTTTTCCTAAAGTGACACATCACCTCTCTTATAAAAGGGTACTTCCCATTATATCAAAATCACACATCCAAATCCATTTGGATCATCCCACCCCAGCCCAAATCTCCTCCCGTATTCCCTCACTACAACCTAGAGTCCTTACCTTGAGCAGAAATCCAACTGATGAAGCCATTTTGTTCAAATCAAAAGGAAACACCCAAAGAATTGGTTATTGTTTTATCACCTCTTTCAAAGATCTTTTCTTCTTCCAATTTCTATGTATTTGTTATTTCCATAAAAAAATAGCAACCCAGTACCATAAAAATACTATGATTTTATTATAAATATGGTTCCACCATAATCATTATTCTATCACTCCTATGAATTATAATGTCACCATCCATGCGTACGTACGACTTACCGTATCCACGCCCTAATTTAATTTGTTATTCAAGACAATGTTTATTTGGAGGGATGTAAGGATGATAAATATATATATATATATAATGAATATAACATGATAATATCTTAGTAAAATTAATATAACATCAAATTCTACACCTTTAAATAGATACGTAAATGATATCGTCGCTCGTGTGTACATACGTCTTACTGTCTCCACGATGCGATGAGATTCATTTCCAGGTTCACCATACAATGACGATTATATGTATATATATATTTAAGTATTTATACATGGAATATTTATGATACTAGATATATATATATATGTATATATATATATTTATGTATGTATGTACTTACATATATCTTATTCACTAAATTCTGTTCAATACAATATGAAAACAGAATCATCTTTTATGCGTATGTATGGCATACCCTCTCTATAAATGGTATTTTTCATATCATATATTTATATATATCTATTATAGATATTTATATTATATATATATATATATATTATATAAATCATGGTTTATATTCTGGAATTATTTAAATCATGATCTAAATGATACAATCAAGTATAACATGTTAAAAGACATATGATAAAGAAAGTGATTATTACCCAAAATATTAATGTACCGTGGAAATATATATTAAATGAGTATTAAAAATTAATAAATGAATCATGTATGATATAAAAAATATTTATATGGTTCAGGTATAATTTAATAATACACTATGGTCATTATACAAGAGGTTAAATGTACCCTCGACCAAAGGAAAGTGAAAGGTAAGGGGTAATTCCTCAATCTCATTATTATCAAATATTATTTACATGTAAGTATTTTTTGAGACATATTTATTATCCATGTCCAATTTTCTTAAAAAAAATTAAAACGATTATTTTAGGGTAATCATTAACTAAAAAATCCGATTAAAATTTTAAAATATTCATTCATCTAAATATTTCTTATTAATGTCCATGTTTTGAAAATTGGTTTCAAGGATTTATTACTAAGAAAATTATTGTTTTTAAATGTTGATTCTATTAAAAAAATTCAAAGGGGATTGGTAAAATTGTATTCACAAATCACTTTTAAATGTCTTCCTTTATAAATGTGTGGATTTTAAATGATTAAAAAATTGATATTTCTCTCAAAATGTTTTACTAATCATTTTAAACCATTTCAACATCCTTTACTGGATATTATTTTTAATAATGGTTGATTTATTATAATTGAATTTTTCCATATTGCATTTAATGAGTTATAATATGTTTGACAGTGGATGTTCATTTTTATACCCAACATGTTTTATGGTTGTAATATTGGCATTTTCTATGCTTGTTTTAATACGAATTTCTATGTTATTTTTCAAATTTATAATATGAGTAATGTAATGGACTAACTATGTGACGAGTGGAGCCCTCTATAGCTCCTCGAAGCATCGGTAGGTCTAATGAGACAAATTAGTGTCTTGGAAAAAGGCCTTGAAAAAAATTTTATTTGTAGTCTTGGAATGAGCCCTTGAATATGTAGTATTGTTGTCTCGTGTTAGGCATTGAATCATTAGGAAATTAATTATTACTTGTGATGATTTTACTAGTAGAATATCCATCTGCATGTTTATATGGTCATTTATAATTTATTTTCTCCACATTATGTTCTAGTTTATGTTTAAATGGATATTTTTTTATTGCACATCTTTCCTTAAACGTTTATAGCTTCTGCTAAATTATTTTCCCATACTGAGAATATGAGCTCACCCATATCTTATGTTTTGTTTCCCAAGATTCCTAAAAGTGTATTATGTTTGATATGTAGGTTTACGATAGAGGAATAATGGCTTTCTCAACAGATTATTTATGTTTTGTTTTATGTTTAAATGTATAATGTAACGTTCAAGTATGTAAAATATTTTCCAAGGCTACAAAAAGGATTGGGCCTTTGGGACTTGATTTCTAGTAATAATGCCAATGTATTTAAATAATGCACTAGGTCCGAGAATCTATGGTTGAGGAGTTAAAGATGGTATCATAGGATAATTAGTACAAACCTTTAAAACTAGATTTAGAAGAACTGTAATTATATAACATTAACCTAAGATAGACATTGAGGATTAGTATATATGAACATCCTAGAATTTTATTAATGTATAGATTTTTTGTATTTTACAAGAAATAAATCCCTGTCTGGATATGAGCAGGTAGATGTGGATCTCGAACTGATGTACCGAGGATTGAGAGATCTAACAAGGAGTTTTGGGCTTGACCCTGGGTATCCTCGTACCCGACAATGTTCCTTGCTGCACACTTGGTTATGAAACTCCCACAGGATATGCTTAGGATAATTCAAATTTTCATTACAAGTCATTATGAAGGATTTAAGAGTAAATACTTCCTCAATGGAAACTATTTGTTTACGAAAATAGATTATATGCATAATCTTTTCAATTTACGTTATTTATTTTATATGTTATGAATTATGCATTGTGATTCACAACTATCCTAGTGTGTGCCATTATTGACAATTGGTGGTCAGTAGAAGGAGTGTGAACACCAACAATACACATGATCCAAATAGTAAGAAGGATCGTATATATCATGTTATTAAGCCATCATTTAGAAGGTAAATAATATCCCACATATTCGCATCATTTGAAGAAATATTAACATATGTTAATAAGATAAGTAATGAATTCTACTATTCAAATGGCTTTGAAGGGAAGAAAGAGAAGAAAAGGATGGTAAAGAGAAATATGGATAGATGGAAGAGGTAAAAGAAGTATTTTCTCATATGTGATAATAGTGGAAAGCGTCATCGTGGTTAATGATTGAAGGGAATGGTAGTTTTTTATATGTGTGGAGAAAAAGGACACCAAATACGTGATTTCAAGGGTAATAAATATGTTTCAATTATATAATGATTCATATCCTATGAGTTGGGAATGTATGTGAATCAATGTCTAAATCATCAGAGTATGCACCAAATGATACTTTGGGATAACAATAAAGTTATGATACTACCACAGATAAAGAGGAATGACTAGTGTTATTATGGTGCTTCTAAAAAATTATTTCATTTGAGTTTTTATCAATGATTTACTAGTTATGTGAAATATGGAATTAAATTTGGATTATGCTACAGTACTATTTCATCAAGGATTTGAGATTATATGGTTCTTAGAAAAGTGACTAAATAGCTAGCTATTTGTTTTTGGAAAATACATGGTTAAAGGTAATATTAACCTTAATATGGTTCTGATACTGAGGTAATGATTCTGTAATAAGATAAAATTGACTTGGATTAGTTATAATTGACATTCTTGAATACTTTAAAACTAATTAATAGTGTTTTTATTCCAATTTTGTTGAAGTTTACAACATTATTTGATATATGGAGTATATCCAGTATTCTATAAGGAATATGGGATCATTAATGTAAGAAATAAGTATATATGGTAATTCAGGATGTTTCCGTGTTTTAAAAGAATATATTAGTAAGGTATGAACATGTACTTACGTGGAACAAAATATCTTCACTGTGTTTACCTTCATTGTAAATTTTGTACTGTGAGTTTAGGCAAAATTATTTTGGATTATTCTAATGGTTTTAATGGATTAGTATTGACATTGGATACTATTGTTACGGTTAAATAATTCATTAGGATTATTTTTGGATTTTTATAAAAAGGACAACCTGGAGGTTGGGCGACAAGCCGTCACGTATGGCAAGGTCATCAATCTTGAACCCACAACTGAAGGGTGACAAGGGTGCATCACCTAACACTGGCCTATATGTTGTCCTGGTTTGTAAAATGTATTTTTCTTAAATATTCTGACAAATTAATTATAATTTCATTATTTTTGAAACACTACACGATTAGGATAAATTGAATATTTTTTAAATCTATGATATTTTGGAATGAAAGATGAGTTTGTGGTAGGAATTATTTAAAAGATAAAACTCTACATGTCATGTATATTTTTTTCCACATATTATATGAATAAATTAATTCATAAACATGAGGGAGGGGATCTTAAAACCAAAAATCTGTTATCCAAATACCTTATGTTTTGTTGAACCAATAATATTTTAAGTCAACATAGATTTATGGACTTTAGGCCCTCAATTTTACATTTGTTTTTGATTGATGATCTCAATCAATCCATACAAATTTTTATGTTTTCTCCCCAATTATGAGTTTCTAATTTCAATCAATGTTCTCCTAAGTGAGACAATAATTTGGAAGTGACTATTTCATTTTCATTTCCCTCTTATTAAGACTAAATTTTATTAACCCAATTTCCTATTAAGGGTTTTCCACAATGTTATTTTTTGATTTTTAACATTTTATTTTCAATGAACAATTTCAAATTCCATGGGAACAATTTACTGAAGGATTGGAGAATTTAACACCCCAATAATTCATAGTATGTTATCTCTTCAAGGAAAATAATTTACTTGCACTACAAGAAAAACTTAGTTCGAGTGCCCCATGACTTACCAAACTAGCCATTGAAAATGTGGTTGTGAATAGTATTAACATAATTTTATAATTTTATATAAAAATTATAATTTTAGAATCCATGTTAAATGTTTCTTATACATAATTCGATAACATGTTCTTTTTTTTCAGATAAAAGATGTATTTTTCCAAAAATGAAATTTTACCTCCGTTTAAGGGAGAACCCTTTTTAAAACAAATATTTTTCATTTTAATATTTTCAAATTAATGAACTAAAATTCTCATTGAGAAGAGGTACATAAAAATTTACATTGGATAAAGTTTTGGTACTTTTTTAATAGCATTTATTTTTTCATCAATAGTGAAAAATACTAAATTTTAATTGAAGAAAACATTTTTAAATGAAATGATTTACTGTATTAAATTATCATTTTAAATGGTTTGGACGTATAATTAGATTTTATTTTTATCATTTAATACAATTTAGGTCATTATAGATAATTTCACATTTAAATTTTATATAAAAACATGTGATTCTTTTGATAGTTTTTACTTTTTAAATTACCACTTTTTAGTTTTGAAAATGATAATTAATATTAAATTAATTAATGAAACATCTATGTTTTTAATTAGGAAAACTAAAATTCATTTTTGAATTCAGAATATCAAAATTTTCTTATGGTTAATTTTTACTATTTTTCTAAAAACATTCGATTTTTTATTAATAGCGAAAAACATTATGTTATTGATTAAAACTGAATTATTATTTAAATAATTTATTATTTTATTTAAAGTTATATTGTGTGAAAATAGATATATAAAACCTATATAAGTTAAATTTAATTAATTGGAGTCATTATATAATAAAATCTGATGTATAAAATTTTATTTACATTTTTAACGTTTTTTACCCATCTTCTAGGAACAATTGAAAATTTTCATAGAACATAATTTTTCCGCTTCTGTCAATTGAATTTGAAAAATACACGAGACACGGTTGACATCTATGTGTAAAATGTGGTTCAATAAGATGATTTTTTTGTTGAATAGTAACTTTTGACTTTTATTTACCATAATTAAATGTAAATAGGGTAGTTAAAGGTAAAAATGATATTATAATTACCCTAAAAAATGTTGTAATTCACTTTGATATGTTTATTTCAACAAAATCCAAACATATTAATAATATATGATCCCTTTTTTTCACTTGGATTAGATTAAGACATTTATTATTATATTATTTAAAGAAGAGTTAAAAGTGTTATATTCAATGTTTAATAACTAAACCATTTTTAACATAGGGTTAGAAATAAGATAAATTTGACTATAAATATTCATTAGAAATATAAAAATATTCCCTAAGGGATGGTATTTTATTTATAATTTATATATATTAAATAATAATATTTATTTATGGAAGAATGATGATTCAGTAATTACATTACCAATGAAAGATTTAAATAATTGATATAATTTATATAAATTATAAAGTAAATCGAGGCCTTTTATTCCATAAAATAATATTCTATGATAATAGTACAATTTAGTGTTGATTAAATATTTTTTTTTGAAATTATAAAGTAGTTATGACTTTAACAAAAACCAAAATACCAAAGTGTCAAAATTGACATAAATGAGTTCTTTTTTAAAATACAATATTATTAATTGTTATAATATTTCAAAAAATCTATGGTTCATCTAAAGTACTTATATAAGGATAGTTATATCAATAATTAACCAGTTGGAGTTCTCTTGTAATTTTATAGTACGTTTGTTAACCATTTATAAAAATAATACAACTGGACATAGTAAAAGATAAACAATTTTACTAAGAGTTGAATCTAAATGATATCGTTAATATGATTATATATACTTGTATAAAACCTATTGGTTGAAATTATTTTGACCCATTATTACCATATCTTCCAAATAAATAAATTTGGAGCCATTATAAAATGAAAATTACTTTATAATTAAATAATATTACAATTTTTTCTTAAAGTGACTCTCACCTCTCTTATAAAAGGGTACTTACCTTCACTCAAAATCAACCCACCAAATCCATTTTTCTCAGCAAACAACTTCCCAAATATCCTCCCATCATCCCTCAATTCAGCCTACAAGCCTTCCCTTGATATGAAATCCATCGTATGGAGCCATTTTGTTCAAATCAAAAGAAAACACACAAAGAAGAGGTAATTATTTTATCACCTTTTTCAATGTTTTTTTCTTCCACTTTATATTTATTTGATATTTATATAACAAAATAATATCTCTAATAACTTCTACATACTGTGATTTTATTATAAATATCGTACGACCATACTCATTATTCTATCCATCCTAAGAATGATAATGTCACCATGCGTGCGTATGTACGACTTACCACCTCCACGTCGTGGTGTAATTTTTTATTCAACACTGTGTTATTTGGATGTATATAAAGATGCGTCTTATTTATATAAATAATGAAAATAATATTCTAATTTTTGTGAACAATTAATATAACATTCAATTCAACAACTTTTAATAATTAAGTAAATGATATCGTTGCTTGTGTGTATGTATGCCTTACCGACTCCACGACACGACGAGATTAATTTCTATGTTCACCATAAAATGATTATTGTAAAAATATATATTATTAATAATTATGTAATATAAGAAATAATAACAATAATTGAGAGAGAGAAATATATATATACATACATATATCTTATTCACTTACTTCTGTTAGATATGTTGTGAGAAAGGGAACAACGTTTATCCATACGTACAACCTACCGTCTCCATAATTGGTGTTTTTCATTTCATATATCTATATATTATACATATTTATATTCTAAATATAGATGGTATCTGAATAATGATTTATATTACTGTAGTTCATAAATCATGATCTAAATTATACGATCAATAATAACAAGTTAAAACTTATACAATAAAAAAGCTATTATTACATGAAATGTTAATTTAACATGGAAATCATTATTAAATGGGTATTATAATGTCATAAATGAATCATGTACGATATAATAAATATTAATATGATTCAAGTATAATTTAATAACATAATATAGTCAATATATAGAAGGTTAAACGTACCCTCTCCCAATGGAATGTTCATGAAAAGGGTTAATTTCTCAATCTCATTATTATACAAGATAGTTTATGTGTAAGTATTTTTAGGGACATAATTTTTATCCATGCCCATGTTTCATTAAATTAATTTTAAAAAATATCTATTTCATGGTACTCTTTTTCTAAAACATCATTTTAATCATTTTAATTATTCATTCTTTTAATTCATTCTTATTAATGTCCATGTTTTCCAAATTGTCTTAAGGATTTATTTATATGGAAATGATTGTTTTAAAATGATAATTCCTATCAAACGTTTCAAAGTGGTATGAGACACATGGATTCCAAAATCTATTTTAAAATAATTCTTTTATAAATGCGTGGCTTTTATGTTATTTCAAAAATAGGGATATTTATATCAAAATGTTTTGTTGCTCATTTTCTTATATGTCATCATACATTACTAGATGTTATTCTTGATTAAGGTTGATTTATTATAATATAATATATCTTATTGAATTGAATGAGTAATTATATATTTGACTGTGGATGTACTATTTTTATACCCATCATGGTTTATGGATGATGTATTGACATTTCATATGCTAGTTTTAATAAGAATGATTATGTTATGTTTCAACATATTCATATGAGGAATGTTGTGGACTTAGTAAGTGATGGGTGTAAACCACTATAGCTCCTCGATGCATCGGTAGGTCAAATAGGACAAATTAGTGTATTGGAATAAGGCCTTCATAAAAAAATTATTTGTATTCTTGTCATGTGGCATTGGCTATATGGTAATTATGTCCAAGGTTAGGAATTCCCTCATTAGAAAATAAATTATTACATGTGATTATTCGAGAAGTAGAATATCAATCTGCAAGTTTATATGGTGACGTTTGATTTATTATCTCCATATTAGGTTAATGTTTATGTTTAAAATTCTCTTGTTTTTATTACACATCATGTATTAAATGTTTATAGCATCCACTAAATTATTTACCCTTACTGAGAGTCTGTGCTCACCACTTTTATAAGTTTTGTTTTCCATGGATTCGAAGATGTATATTATGTTTGATATGCATGGTTATGATAAGGGAATAATGTCATTCTCAATGGATTATTTATGTTTTTTTATGTTTGAATGTGTATTGAAACTTTCATGTATGTAGTCTATTATCCAATACTACTAAACTGATCGATCCTTCGGGACTTGATTCATTGTAATCATAACAATGTATTAAAAGTATGCACCCGATCATAGATGTTGAGTCAATAAGTTTTTCCTTATGACTTTTCCATTCCTTCTTGTTTTGAAAATCACAAACACCTTATACTTAAGAAAATATTATCTTTACCCGCATAAGGAAAATTTATGTCTTTAAGGAAATAAACCTTAACCTAGATTTTATTATAAATAGCAATATTTTTTCTTAATTTCAAAAACTGGATTCATAACCAAATTTCTGGAGCCATATAATGAAAAGATTTGGAGCATTCTGTTTTTAGGATCCGAATTTTGGAAGTGATCTGTAATGTAGTTATAATCGGAATTCTGGATTCCGAACTCTTAAAAAGTTCGATTTCTAACTCTTAAAAAGTTCGACTTCAAACTCTTAAGTAGTTCGACTCCAAACTTTTTAATAGTTCGACTCCGAACTCTTAAGAAGTTTTACTCCGAACTCTTAAGTAGTTCGACTCTGAAATTTTTAATAGTTCGACTCCAAACTCTTATGAAGTTCAACCCCGAACAGTTAAAGTAGTTCAACTCCGAAATTTTAAGAATTTCGACTCCGAACTCTTAAGATGTTCGACTCCAAACTCTACGTGTTTAGAATCCAATCCCTTGTGAAACCAGACTCCGAATATCTATAAAACAGAATCCAAAAATTTCCTAACATAGACTCCAAACTTCATTTTGGTTAGACTCCGAACTTTTGACTTTCTTACACTTCGAACTATTGATTAGATTTTACTCACAAATGCATTTTTTGAAAATGATGTCATACATAGTTTGTTATAAAACGATGTCGTCTTTTCTATTTCTAATTAACCGTTGGTTGAGTTACACGTGTACAAGTCCCTCCGAGTTTCATGGAAAATATGACCGTTGGAGGACGGAGCAGACCGTTGGAAATTTTCCTATAAATAGGAGCTCATTTGAAAGAGCTCCATACCCAATTAAATTGATCAATCTAGGAACCACACGATGCTAAGGTGATTTCTAGAGAGATAAAGCTTTTCATGCCTTGTGCGTACTGATCCGCTCGTTCAGTTTTTGCTTCTTGCGACTCCGAATATTGGTGATTACATTCGAGGACTTCCGGGGATAGGAAGACAGAGGTTTCCAACACCTTGAAGTTGAGGGCTTCCTCGTTGAGGAAGACAGAGGCTTCCAACTACCATGAAGTTGAGGGCTTACGGGGATTGCAAGACAGAGACTCTAATCTTCATGTCGAGGGCTTACCCTAGTGTGGATTAGACAGACCTGCTTGAAAGTATAAATCACGGTACCTTTATCCAAGGTTGTTGGATACCCTTCTCTTTGGGTTAAAAGACTTATGTCTTGTTACATGTAATTTTACTACTTGTTTATTTTCGCTTCATTTTGTATTATAAGGAAAGTATATATTTCTTATACTTCCTTACTTGTACATTGTTTCATTTATATTCTATACACTTTAAGGTAGAATCTCATATTGTAATCTTTTTTCAAGTTTCAATTTCTGAAACCATATTTCTGGAACCTACTTTCGGAATCTCTTTCCAAGTTTTCATTTGGTGTTATAGGTGTTGTGAATTTTATTAATTTTAACTTTGTTAAACATAGCCTTTTCCTTTGCTTAAGGAAAACATAGTTAATCGTAACTATCATTAATGGTTCCAAAGGAATTTTTAAAGTATACAATTCACCCCCCCCCCCTCTTGTATATTGAGAATCTACATCATTATTTCGATCCTACAATTGGTATCAGAGCAAGTCTTTGAAATACTTGTATTCACGTATATGTTTTTCTTGCTCACTTTATCATTTAGAACTTTTTCATTCCGAACTTTCTCATTCCGAACATTCTCATTCCAAACTTTGTGATTAAGATCTTTTTCTACTAACATGTTTGTGTACAAAAGGTTGTTCTAGTATGGCAGGAATTAATGTTGGTTCTATTGATAATCTAAATCCTACAAGACCCCCAATATTTGATGGTAATGACTATGACTAATGTAGAGATCGAATGAAGACTTTTGTTATCAATACTGGAGTGGAAAACTTTGTTACACTTACTGGTGATTATAAAATTCCTGATAAGGAAGTTAGAACTTTTACTAACCAGGAAAATAAAGAGTATCAACTCACCTATAAGGTACGCAATACTCTACTTTGTTCAAGGACTAGAAATATATATAGCCAAATTTCATCTTGTGAAGCAGCTAATTGTATCTGGAAGAAGTTAGAGGTTACACACTTTGGAACTTCCATGGTGATTGGGACTTGGAGAGCTATGCTTAGAGCTGAATACCATGGCTTCAATTTTATGTATGCTGAACCAATATGTAAAGTTCAACAGAGATTTATGACTATTGTCAACAGTCTACAGTCTATGGGAGAAAAAGGTTTAGATGATGAAGAACTTGTGGATATGATAATTGATATTATTCCAAATGAGTGGGAATCCAAAAGAACAGCTATATATGAGAACATGAAGGTTACTCAAATTTCTCTTGATGAGTTATTTGGAACTCTTCTACAACATGAGACAAGAATGAAGATAGATGCTGACAACATCAAAAAGAAGAATGGGAATGGTAATGTTTCTTTTACAACAACATCATATCTGATTAAAGCTAAGACTCCTGAGAGAGTAACCAGATCCAAGTCTAAGAAAGTTATTTTCCAATCCGAATCTAGTGAAAGTGAAGTCTCTGAAAATGAGTTAGCAAATCTTTATCGAAGGATGAACAAGATAGCTGGCCAAAGGAGTTTCCAATCCAAGTATAAGAAAAAGGAAAGTAAAGATAAGAAATATGGAGAAGTCACTTGTTATGAATGCAGTAGAGCTGGACATATTAGACCAGATTTCCCTTTTCTCAAAAAGAGAGAATGGATGGAAATGCATTCAGACAGGAACAGAAAGAAGTATTATAAAGCCAAAGCTAAGAAATTTTTGAAAGCTAATGACACCTGGAGTGCCAGTGGTGGTGACTCTTTAGATCAATCTTCTGATTATGAATCTTTAGGAGAGAAGAATCTTGGTCTTATAGCCAGATTACCTATTGATAATCATTATTTTATGGCTAAGGTACGAAATGATGATTCATTGACCAATGTTTCTTTAAATTCAAATGATATTAAGAATTATAACTCTTCTGATGAAGAATACACGTCTGATGAATAAAATACTTTACATACTTATGAAGAAGTTTCTAGGTTTTATGAACTTCTTGAAATTGAGAATTTCAAACTCAATAAAAAACTTGATAAGGAAAACTCTAGGAATTCTATTCTTATAAAAGAGATATCAGATCTTTCTAAAGATCATGATAGGAAAAATGTTGATTTTGAAAGTATTTCAAAAAATCTTGAGGAAGTATGTTCTGATAAGAACAAACTTTCTAAAGCATTAGAAAAAGTAATTTCTAAGAAAAATATTTTCAAGCCTTGCTCTACTTCTAAACTAATGATTTTGAGGATAAAAACTTGGTTATAAAACTCAAGTACAAAATTTTTTCCTTGAAGAAGTGTTTATCAAACATAACCCATGGTAAAGAAAATTTTGATAAAATGTATTCCCAAATACGACCTTTAAGAAATAAATCCGGATTTGGTTATACCCATGCAAAACCAATTTTTAGTAACAATTATTTTGTTCCTAAAAGTGCCCCATTTTGTACCAAGTGTCAAGGTGGTGGTCACTGGGAAAATAATTGTTCCTTAAACAAACCCAATCTCTAAGATTTCACAAAGCTTACTTTTCTGAGAAGACGTGGGTTCCTAAAATTTTGTTATCTGGTAATCTCGGATCCAAACAAGTTTGGATTCCGAAAGTCTAATTCTCTTCTTGATTTCAAGAAAATAAAGAGAGTACCAGCAACAATACATGGTACATGGATAGTGGATGTTCCCATCACATGACTGGTAACAAATGCTATTTTGAAAAGTTTATCAAAACGATAGGAGGAAAGGTAACTTTCAGAGATAATGCTAAGGTGAGATTGTTGGTATTGGTAATATTGTTCTTTTAGGAAAAACTTTTATTTAAAATGTTCTTTTTGTTAAGGGTATTAAGCACAACCTCATTAGCATAAGACAGTTATGTGATGAAGGTTACCTTATAAATTTTAGGAATGATAAGTGCTTTGTTCACAATTCCAAGGAATAATTTATTCTCTCACCCAATAGGCATGAGAATGTTTACACCTTAAACATAGAAGACCTAAGGAGTCAAGATTTACCTTGTCGAAGTGCAATGGAAGATCATTCCTGGTTATGGAATAGAATACTAGGTCAATGTAACCTTAGGAATTTATGCAAACTCTCTAATGAGAAACTATTTAAGAATCTACCAGAGCTTACATTTGATTTTTCTAATGTTTGTGATCCTTGTCAATATGGAAATCAACATAAATCTAGTTTTAAATCAATCGGTGATGTCTCAACAACTGATGCATTACAGTTAGTGCACATGGATCTTTTTGGTCCAACACAAATTGGAAGTATTGGAGGCAAATACTATGTGTTTGTTCTAGTTGATGATTACACTAGATTTACTAGGGTTTATTTTCTAGAAAAGAAGTTTGAAGCTTTTTATTATTTCACAAAATTTATACGTCATGTTAAAAATGAGAAAAACCTTCCATCGAAAACTACTCATAGTGATCATGGAGGAGAATTTCGAAATTCTGATTTTGAAACTTTTTGTAGTAAAAAAGGTATTACTCACAATTTTTTAGCACATAGAACACCTCAACAAAATGGTGTAGTTGACAGAAGAAATAGAATTCTTCAAGAGATAACTAGAACCATGTTGAGTGAATATTCTATAGCTAGAAATTTCTGGGCTGAAGCTGTAAGTACTTATTTCCATACTATAAATCGAGTTTTGATTAGACCTTTTCTTAATAAAACTCCTTATGAGTTATGGAATGGTAGAAAACCAAGACTATCCTACTTCAATGTTTTTGGATGCAAAGTATTCATTCTGAATTCTAATGATAACTTACATAAATTCGCACCAAAATCTGATGAAGGAATTTTTTTAGGTTATTCCACAACTTCTAAGGCTTATAGAGTTTCTAATAAAAATACATGTACTATTGAAGAAACAGTACATGTAAAATTTGATGAGTCTGATCCTTTTGTTTTTAAACCATCCCAGACTACATCCTCAGATGTGTTTTCAAAAACTGATTGTCAACCTTTGATAGAAGAACCTTCTGATAAGGATAATTTTCAAGAAGATAATTCTGAAACATTTACCCCAGAAGACTTTCTAACCTATGTTGATGAACATGATTTTTAAAACCCAAATCAGGTGTTTCTTAAGAATCATCCAAGTGATAGTATCATTAGTGATGTAAATAAACCTATAAGTACTAGAAGTTCCTTAAGAAATGAAGTATAACATCTATAATTTCTTTCCCAATTAGAACCTAAAAGTAATGATGAAGCTTTAGGTGATGATGATTGGATCAAAGCCATGCAAGATGAACTAATTGAATTCGAAAGGAATAAAGTCTGGACCTTGGTTGAAAAACCTAAGGAAACTTCTGTTATTGGAGTAAAATGGGTTTTCAAAAATAAATGTGATAAAAATGGATTCATAGTAAGAAATAAAGCTAGACTTTTTGTTAAAGGTTATAATCAGCAAGAGGGAATAGACTATGAAGAAACCTATTCTCCAATAGCCAGACTTGAATCTATCCGTATTCTACTTGCCTTTGCAGCATTCTTTAATTTTAAACTTTTTCAAATGGATGTGAAATGTGATTATCTTAATGGTTATGTTCAAGAGAAGTTTTTGTTGAACAACCTCCTGGATTTGAAGATACAAAACATCCTAATCATGTTTTTAGACTTACCAAAGCTTTGTATGGTCTTAAACAAGCCCCGCGAGCCTGGTATGATAGACTCACTAGATTTTTGCTTCAAAATAACTATGTTGAGGGAAATGCAGATCCGACTCTTTTTATAAAGAAAGATAAGAAAAATGTTTTGATTGTTCAAATTTATGTTGATGACATCATATTTGGTTCAACTCAGAAATCTTTGACCGACTCTTTTGCAAGTCTAATGAAATCTGAGTTTGAAATGAGTATGATGGGTGAGTTAACTTTTTTCCTTGGGTTTTAAATTTCTCAAAAACCAGAAGGAACCTACATATCTCAACATAAGTATATTAAATATATTCTCAAAAAGTATGGTTATGACAACACTAAGAGTATAAGTACACCTATTGGTACCTGAAACTCTTTAGATCTTGATGAAGCTGGGAAACCAATTGATCAAACATATTTTAGAGGTATGATAGGAAGTTTACTTTACATAATAGCTAGTCGACCAGAAAAAATGTTTTCAGTATTCTTATGTGCAAGATATCAATCCAATCCTAAAGAATCTCACTTAAAGGCAGTAAAAAGATTTTTTCGTTACCTTAAGGGAACCATGGATCTAGGATTATTTTATACTTCTGGAAATGATTTTTTTCTAAAAAGATTTTTTGATGCTGACATTGGTGGATGTAGAACGGATAGAAAGGGTACATCCGGAACTTGTCATTTCTTAAGAGATTCATTAGTTTCTTGGTCGTGCAAGAAGCAGAATTCTGTAGCACTTTCCACTACTGAAGCTGAATATGTAGCAGCTAGAAGTTGTTGTGCTCAAGTATTGTGGATGCAACACACACTCACAGACTATGGCATGTGTTTTACTAAAACTCAAATTTTGTGTGATAACACAAGTGCCATTTCTTTATGTAATAATCCTGCACATCACTCTCATGAAAAACACATATATATTAGGCATCACTTTCATAGGGATCACACACAAAAAGGAGATATCAATTTTTAGTTTATCGGAACACAAGATCAACTTGCTGATATTTTCACAAAATCATTACCCTCCGATAGATTTGAATACATTAAAAAAAAGTTAGGAATGATAACTATAAGGTAATCATTCTTCATTAACTTCTTGTTGAAAAATTCTCCTAAAAGTAATAAACTCATTTTCATAGGAGGAGTAAATTTTTTAAAAAAAAATTAATTTTTTTTTAAACATTTCGGAACTAAGATTTCCGGAATGGAATTTTCTGAAACTAAAATTTCTGGAATGGGAATTTCCAGAACTGAAATTTTCAGGACTGAAATTCTTGGAATGAAAACTTCCGGAATGAATGTATTCATACTAAAGACTTCCGAAGTGGAATTTTCGTACTAATAATTTCGTAACAAGATTTCCGGAAAGGAGATTTTCAGACTGGGGTTTTCGTAACGAGGTTTCATAATGCAACATTCGTAATGAATTTTTTTTTTCAAGAAGAATATTACTTATTTCGAATAATATTTCATTTCAATCCATAAGTTATGATTTTCCTACTTATAGTTTTGTAATTAAATTTTTCTTACTGTTATGTTCCTTGTTTAGTTCGGATTCTAGTTTTTCCTCAAATCCGAATGTTTTCTTTAAAAAAAACTTCAAAAGATCGGAGTCAAATTTTTTTCTTGCAGAATTATTATCAACCGTCAAATCATATCAATGTATTTTCAACCATTGGATGACTTTTGGAAGAGCAACGGTCAAATTATTTGCCTATAAAGAGTGGACCCTGAGACTCGTCCCACATCTATTTTTCAATCTTTTGCGTCTCGAAGCTCTGCTGTTACTCTTAAGGCCGGTTCTGAATCTTGTGAAGCCAATCCGAATCTTACAGTTTATTTCATTCCGAATGTATGTTGAAGCAACCTCTCAAGATATGTCAACTATCAATCCAATTTTAAAGTGGTTAGTTTACAGAGAAAGGTTAGTTCATCCAGATTTTTATAAGCTTGATTCTTTTATTTGAAAGAATATTAGACTCAATGGATGGGAAGATGTATGCATAGCTAAGTCAGATAAACAGGATCTGGTTTATACTGACTTGTTTATAGAGTTTTATGAGTCTGTTTCCTTCATGGTGGAAGATGGAAGAGAAATATTTTATTTTAAGTCTTATGGGAAGACTTATAAATTTTCTTACACTAAGGCAGCAAGCCTGGTTGGTATATCATATGAGGGAGAAGCTGAATTCTGTTCTCAAAAACTTCCTGATGTGCAAGGAAGTTTCAATAAGGAGAAGGCACTGAAGTGTCTTGGGCTTAAGGATGATTCAACAACTAAGATTTCTCAGCACACTCCGAATAATAGAATTCTTCAACTATGGGTGCATGGTTTTCTGGTTCCGAGAAGAGGAGATAAAGAGAATCTGAAGAAGAGCGATATCTATGTCTTAGATTTTTTGGTAAATATAAGAATGATAAATCTGAAAAGGCATGTCTTTGTTACGATCAAGAATATCAATGAAAGTAACATGAGAGCTCAGATTATGATGTTTCATGCCTTATTGTCTAAGTTGATTGTTTGTTTCTTAGAATCTTTCAATGTTTCCTACAAATCAATGATCTGGAATTGCAAGCTCATGCTTGTTATGATGATATGCTTAAAAGAATGAAGATGTGATTTTCTAGTGAATCTGGAGAATTTTACCCCTATCCATGGAGAAATTTGAAACATCTGAAAACGAATATTCGGATCCTTCAAAAAAGCAAAGGAAGAAGAGAAAGGCTAAGGAAGTAGTTACTGATGAAGAAGTTCCTCAGCCTAAGGAAACTGAATCCGCACCTCCCATGCCGAAGAAGCAGAAAATCTATATAGATGAAGAAGCAGCAAAGTGGAGGAATGATAAAGAAATGAGGAAGGAAGGGGATCCTCAATTCGGACTGGACACTGTTGAGGCTAAGGCATTAAAAGAAAAAGTTGCTGAGGAGCTAGAAATGAAAGAGAAGGAAAAGAAGTTGAGAAAGAAGATGTCTGAAGCTGAACTAGTGCAATGTTTGCTAAAAGATAAAGATTTAGCTTCCGAAAGGCTTCCAGTTCCGGAAACCTTCGGTGTTGAACCTTCTTTACCAGAAACTCCATCAAAAAACTATGTCACTCTGGAAAAGGAAAAGGGTAAAGGAATAGTTCTAGAAGCTGAGAAGGAAGTTGCTGAAGCAGTAGAGGAAAAAGATGAAGAAGAATAGGAGAGTGAAGATTTTGATACGTTGATCAAGAAAGTACATGACTACAAAGATAAGGCTGAATCCGCAAAGATAGTTACCTCAGGAAAGGGAGATGAGGAAGTCAGCAAGCAACATCCAGAAGAAGAAGAATAAGAAAATGAGTTGTTTGATGAAGAAGAATCCTATGAGAGGAACTTTTTTGAGGAAGGACAAGTAAGACAGAATCCAGATGAGGATCAGATTGTTCAAGTTTCTAAATCTGAGGAAGTATCTCAAAATGTGAAGTCCATTTCAAAATCTGATAAAGGGAAGCAAACTCTATTGAAGACACCCATTAAAGATGTCATCAGAAGGAAAGAGGTTGGTGGTACCTCTAGAAGTAAGATGATGCTAGTTGAAGAAGAGGAATCTCAAAAAGAAGTTTCTGATTCGGAATCATCCTCCCACAAGCATGATTTTGGGGTTCAATCTCTGAGAATGTTGGTGGACACAATTCTGATTCTTCCAACAACAGACTCTAGATTCCAGTTCCTGCAACAATCTATGAATCAAAAATCAGATTCTTTATCCATGGTTATGGATAAGTTTGTGAAGTTGGAAGCTGAACAGAAAAGTTTTCTGATCGACTATGACGTTCATAGGAAGTTCTGCAGTAATGTAACCAAGTGGTCTAAGAGAGTTGATGATGATTTAGTTCAATTTGAGAATTTTCAGGCTGAAGTTCAAAATGCTTTTGAAATAGAGGATAAAAAGGTTAATGAGATTTCTGAGAAGATGACCTAGGATCAAAATTTTTGGAATCAACCGGTCAGGGATATGAATGGGAAGCTTAACTCAGTATCTCAAAATTGGAAAACTGAAAGAGATTTCCGGATTGAGTTTCAGCAAAAGATGGAAATGAAAGATGAGTTGTTGAAGTTGCAGAAAGAAGCCTTGGAGGCTCTGGCATAGGCTTTAAAAGATCAATATGAGAAGGTAAAATTCTTGGAGAGGCAAAGAGAGGAATATCAAAGAGACTTGATGAAACTCAAAGCCTTGTTGAAGCAGCTCATTCCGAATGAAAAGAAAGACAAATGAACCCACTCCGATCTTTGGTTGTAGTTGTCTTTTATTGTATTTTTTTCCTAACTCTAATGAAATGGTTATCTGGTTGGTTTTTTTCTTGTTATATACTAATGTTTCAGGTAGCATAATTTGTTTTCCATTCCCTTCAATTCTTTTTGAAAATCAAAAAGGGGGAGAAGAAAAAAGAACTACTCTTAAGGAGGAATAAGGGAAAATTTTCTAAGAGAAATATCCTTAATGAAAGGGGGAGTTTCACACTACTAAGTTTTTTCACTCTTATATTATTGAAAACTCCACTCCGAAAACTCAGAATACAATCCTTAGAGTTTCAATGCCTAAGGGGGGGATAGTTGTATTCATTTCTATCCATAATCAATGGGAGATACGTTTTATTTTCAAAGTCTAATAAATTTTTTCAAAATCCTTATATTCTTTCTCGAAAGGATGTTTGTGCTTTCCAAAAAGTGAGAGATTGTTGAGTCAAAAAGGTTTTTATTATGACTTTTTCACTCCTTGTTTTTAAAATCACAAACACCTTATACTTAAGCAAATATTATTTTTACCCCCATAAGGAAAATTTACTTCTTTAAGGAAATATACCTTAACCTAGATTTTCTTATACATAGCAATATTTTTTCTTAATTTCAAAAAACGGATTCATAACCAAATTTCTGGAGCCATATAATGAAAATATTTAGAGCAATCTATTTTTAGGATCTGAATTCTGGAAGTGATCTGTAATGTAGTTCTAATCCGAATTCTGGATTCCAAACTCTTAAGTAGTTCGACTTCAAACTCTTAAGTAGTTTGACTCTGAACATTTTAATAGTTCTACTCCGAACTCTTAATAAGTTTGACTCCGAACTCTTAAGTAGTTCAACTCTGAACTTTTTAATAGTTCGACTCCGAACTTTTAAGAAGTTCAAATCCGAACTCTTAAAGTAGTTCGACTCCGAACTTTTAAGAAGTTCGACTCCAAACTCTTAAGAAGTTAGACTCCGAACTCTACAGGTTCAGAATCCAATCCCTGGTGAAACCAGACTCCGAATTCCTATAAAATAGAATCCGAACATTTCTTAACATAGAATCCAAACTTCATTTTGGTTAGACTCTGAACTTTTGACTTGCTTACACTCCGAACTATTGATAATCTTTTACTCACAAATGCTTTGTTTCAAAACGATGTCGTACATAGTTGGTTATAAAACAATGTCGTCTTTTCTATTTCTAATTAACCATTGGTTGAGTTGCACGTGTACAGGTCCCTCCGAGTTTCATGGAAAATATGACTGTTGGAGGAGGGAGCAGACCATTGGAAATTTGCCTATAAATAGGAGCTAATTTGAAAGAGCTCCATACACCATGAAATTGATCAATCTAGAAACCACATGCTGCTAAGGTGATTTCTAGAGAGAGAATAATTTTCATGCCTTGTGCGTACTGAACTGCTCGTTCAGTTTTTTCTTCGTGCGACTCCGAATGTTGGTGATTACATTCGAGGACTTCCGAGGATAGGAAGACAGAGGTTTCCAGCACCTTGAAGTTGGGGGATTCCTTTCTGAGGAAGACAGAGGTTGCCAACTACCTTGAAGTTGAGGGATTGCGAGGATAACAAGATAAAGACTCTGATCTTCGTATTGAGGGCTTACCCTAGTGTGGATAAGACAGACTTGCTTGAAAGTATAAATCAAGGGACCTTTATCCAAGGTTGTTGGACACCCTTCTCTTTGGGTTAAAAGACTTATGTCTTGTTACTTGTAATTTTACTACTTGTTTATTTCCACTGCATTTTTTATTATAAGGAAAGTATAAATTTTGTATACTTCCTTACTTGTACTCTGTTTCATTTAGATTCTATAACCTTTAAGGTAGAATCTCATATTGTAATCTTTTTTCAAGTTTCTATTTCCAAAACCATATTTCCGGAACCTACTTTCAGAATTTCTTTCCATGTTTTCATTTGGTGTTAGAGGTGTTGTGAATTTTCTTAAGTTTAACTTTGTTAAACATAGCATTTTCCTTTTCTTAAGGAAAACATAGTTAATCGTAACAATCTTCAATGGTTACAAAGGAATTTTTAAAGTATACAATTCACCCCCCTCTTGTATATTGAGCATCTACATCATTATTTCGATCCTACAATAGATTCTGGGGTGGGGGTGTTATACACTATTTTCCGAAACCATGCTGCCACCCTCCCTAAACCATTCACCCTCAAACATAGGGGTTTTCCTTGGTAGATTCATTGTTTTTAAAACTTTGTTCCAACCTAGAAGTTATAGTAAAACCCCTATGTAGATGTTCTCAATCAAGGTGCATAGTTTTTCAAATCTCCCCCCCCCTTCATAGGAAAACATGAACACAAGAAATTAAAGCCGCATATTTTTATTTAAAATTCATGAACCCCATTTTATTAAGCATTAATATCCTATATCATCATAACTAGATTTACTCCAATTTTGGGGAAACCAAGAGGATTCCAAGGCTCCATGATTCCCTATTATGGTGAATTGATGATCTAGTTGACAGATCAACAATTATTTGGTAATTTATGAAATTCTAATTTGGTTTCCTCTTTCTATCATCTCTCGTTACAGACTAGGGAATATATTTTTTCATTTTTTTGGAAATTATTTTAAATCTATGTTTTGATGGATCTTGTTTCATTGGATATTGATCCTAGTTAATGATTCAGGATCATATATACCTTTTTGATTTTGATCATCCCACATTGAATTATGGGTTATGATTTAGGGAGATTAGGTCAATGATCATAGTGGGGGGGGGGTAATTTATAATTCTCGTAAACGTGATTAAAATTTTGTGTATGTATTGAGATATTTCCATTTCCATGTGGGAAAACAGATATATAATTTTATATTCATTTAAATTAGTTTATTCATTGAGATTGTGGAACCCTCTATAGATCACATTGGTCCAACTAGAGATAATAGGATAAAACTTTATGGAAATCTATGTGGTGTTCCAATACACATGAAATGATCATTAATGAATTAAAAAAATAATGCGATAATGGAGTTAAATCAAATCCTTGGTTCATGTTTGATGATGGGATTTTAGTAGTATTTATTTTCATAACATTTAAGGGTTAATGAGTTGTGAAATAAATGATGAAAAAGGTTGATAATTCAGTTAGGGATATGGAACCATATGTCATATGATGGTTCATATAGTAAACCTATTGATTTTAAAGTGTTTATCATTTATTACTTCAAGTTCCACTATGATTGGGTCATTGTAGGACTTAGAGGCATGCAAAGATATCACATAGGTTAGTTGGTCATTTTTAGAATGTTATGAGAATTAGTCTACTGGTGTACCAATTAGTTCTTTGACAGATATATAGTGATATGAAAGATGTATATGATATTTCATATATTATATAGTATCACCTAAACCCGTCTCATGTGATTGATGTTGATTATATTGAGCTAGAGGATGATGTGTCTATTGAGTCTAATGCAATTGGTTTTGCAGATCATAGTGATAATCTATTACGAGGAAGGATTGTGTCATGGGTACAAGTGCTATAGAAACATGGATGTTTTTAAGATGAAACGCGAAATAATGAAACATATATGAATGCTCAGTATCCAAAAACCACTTTCCTAAAAATCTTATATATTCATGGGAGTATAGATCAAGTATGATATTTTATATGTTGGGGAGACTATAATATCTCGAACATTCCATAGATGTGTCCTACTCATTCTCAAGTACTCTATTACAATTTTATTGTATATCTGGTTTGGGTTTTACATTGGGGTTGTTTTGGATCAATTTAGAGAGATTTAAAATCCCATGGGGCTATGAATGGTACGTGAATGGTTATGGAAAACTATGTGGTTTCCCGACGAAAATATAAATCCCTTCTTAGAGAAAAAAGGGGCGCCACATTGTTTTCCAAAAAATGTGGTCTCTCTCCCCAAACCATTCACCCTAATACATAGGGGATTTCAATGGTTGATTCATAGTTTTTCAAATAGTGGTCCCACCTTAGTGTAATATTAACCCCCCCTATGTTGAGGTTCACAATTAAGGTGCATAATTTTTCAAACTATTCCCCCTTACTATGAAACTATTCATACAAGAAATTAATGACCCATGTTTTTATTCTCAAATTCATGAACCCCCTATTATTATCACTAAACACCCTATTACTGCATAATTAGATTTCTTTAAAATTTGGAGGCTACCAAGAAGATTCCAAGGCTACTTGATCCCCTTTCTGTGTGAATAGAATATCTTATTGAATGATATAATCCTCTTTAGTATGTGATAACATCCCAATTTGGATTCATCTATAAACCGTATCTCATTCCTGATTAAGGGTGATGGTTTTTAAATGAATGGAAATTAGTTTAGATCTATTTTTTGAATTATTTTATTATGTTGGATCTTGATCCTAATTTTATATTCTAGATCTTATGTCTTGTTGTGATTTTTCTCTTTCCACATTAAATAATGTTTTACGATTTTGATAGATTCTATCAATGATATTGAGGTAGGTGGTCTAAATTATAATACTCATAATCATGATTAAAAATTTACAAACAAAAATACTAGAAATTAAATTTTCATGTTTTAAATAACATTATATTTTTATCATTATTTAAATGTATCGATTCTATGTGATTGTGGAACCCTCCACAGATCCATTGTACACATTTGAGATAATATGATAAGATTTGATGGAAAGCCATAAGTTGTTCCAATAAACATTATGTTATGAATTATGAATTGAAAATAAATGAATAATGCATCAATGAAATTGAATAAAATCCTTGGCGTATGTTTGATGCTGGGATTTGAAGAGTATTTTTTCCTTATCCTTGATGAGTTAATCATTTGTGAAATAAATGCTAAAAATGGTTGATGATTGAGTTTTCAAAATGTATCCATGATATTTGATATTTGTATGTCATCAATAAGTTAGTTTTGGGATAGGAGCTACTACTCCAAATTCTCACATGGTTCTAGAATACTTCTCTAGGCCTGCAGTGTATGCATATGAAATTATTCTTTTTGTGATAAGTGATTATTGGTATAAAGACTGCTGATCCATATAAAAATTGGGTTCTATACCACCTCTCTAATCCCTCAATATTTGAATGGTAAATATTAATTTTAATGACTATTTAAAACCCATGAAACAATTGTTAGTCATATTCCTTGGTGTATGGTTTAGACTCCGACACAGGACCATATAGTTATGATTGGTGTGGGTGTCACCAAGAACCCTGGGTCTAATGTGGTTAATTAAATAATATTATAAGTGAAAATATTTAACTTTTCATTATAATTTATAATTTATAAAAAATCATAGATTGTTACATACCTGATATTTCTTTATAATCCATTGTTGGTGAACTAATTGATTGTACATAGACCCAACATAGTTTTCCTGGTTGGTACCTTATTGGGCGTCATGTTTGCATGATATGAAAAAGTCAAGATCCCTATGTTAGATGGATGAGTTGGGATTCTAGATGGACTAGGGATGAGGGAACCTGACAAGTTTCATGGACCTACATTGGAGGTGTTAGTGAATTATATTTTTGTTCTTTATTAGACACTTGACACTCTTTATGTGTGGAAATATTTACTGATTTGGTTTATGGTAATCTTATCCAATTTTGGAATCATCTTGAGATGTTGGATTATTGTTGATTATGGTATTATCTTGGATACTATTTATAATATTTTGGATATTATTTATTTATTTATTCTATTGTACTATATTGATAAAGAGGGTATAGTATCCCAACGTTACACATTAGGCACTTGGTGCTAGTCAAATGCACCTAGCATATAATAGGAATGCCTGAGTTCATGTAAAAAATTTTCATGGGGAACTGGCATATGGAACATGGGTTGGAATAGTAAATTTAGTGGAAATATCTAGGGGTTGGTATAAGTTAATGTGTTTTTGAGTTTATTTGTGGATTCCTCACAAATCAATATGTGAAGGAAAAAAATCAAGTTCTAGGAGGTTTGAATAAATCATATGAGATTCTAGAAAGGAAATTAATATTAATATATTTATTATGGTTACTCCATGAGTAGTGAGAGTCCATGATGCTATCTAGGTGATTATTGGTCAATTATCCAAGTCGAGTCACTTTTATTCTACATGGGTGTCGAGTTTGGTACTGATTTTCTGGTCATTACATGTGTGGAAGATCATTTGACTTATTGGGGTAATGAAAATGACTATCTATTAGTGTGTTACTTAGTAAACATCATGGTTGTATAGAGGATTTCAATAGTCTTTTAGGACCCAATTACAGATGAGTATAAAATACCATCCCCAAATGTATGAATTGATAGAACAAAACGTCTATGTTTTAGAGTATACATTGATTGATTGGGTGTTATACATTAAATAGAGTCGAGTGAATTGCCTTATATTAGTTGAGTTTGCTTATAATAATAGATATCTATAAACTCATAGAATGAAACTTTTTTAATATCTATTCTAGAGACCATTTAGAAAAACTTTTACTGGATGGAGATAGGTGAGTCATCAATTATGGGTAAGGAGATAGTACATGTGATGTAAAATAATGTTGAGGTGATCCAAAATATATTAAATACCACTTATTTTCAATAGTAATCAAAACCATACAAACATTTCAGACCCCTATTCATCGATCGGGTGACCATGTGTTCCTAAAAGTGTTTTCATGATGAGGTTTATAATGTTATTTTAGTGTAGAAATTTATCCCAAACGTATATCATACTATTCTAGTTCATGTATAGGGTTTGAAGTATTAATTTTCGTCTTCATTTACCACTTACATGGAACATGTGCATGATATCATCCACATGTCATAGGAAAAGAGACACATGAGTTACCCATAATGAATTATTGTCTAGGAAAGAATGGATGGTTAAGATACATTTACCCTTTTGATGTATTTGTTTCTCAATGGGGATTGAATGAAGTGGATCCTTAATGGTAGAGTTATCTTAGTTGTGAACATTCTTTAATAGTATGTGAACCTCCATGAGAGCTCAAGGGAGAATGCAAGATAGGTGTCGGCTCAGTACCCTAACCATTTACAATAGGTTTTCGGTTTTTTGGAAAAAAATCCTTAATGTTGGGGATAATTTAAAAACCGTAGTTTTGATGTTTAAACACATTGGATATTTACGTTATATATATATTGAATTTAATTGGATTTGGAGTGACGTTATGTTTGACATATAACCCCATAATAGATATATTAGAGAAATTAAATATACTAAACCATGGGAGTGTATCATTTTAAAAATAACGGTTTTACCAATTTATCAGATTCTTATATTTAAAAATCTAAGTTAAATGTTGGATCCTAAGTGTTTGGTTTACTCTTTTCACAACATAATATTCACACGAATTTAGTTTGGGGTCAATGTTAAAGCACATTCAATGCATTAAGTAAATTAAATAGTAAATAAATTTATTTATTTTATGTTTATCCTAGGATAAACACATATTAAACCCCATTATATCTAATCCCCATGGTTAGCCACATAATCCTCAGAGATTGAGAGCTATAAGAGAAATCACTATGGGGATGTACCTTCCGTTATTGAACAAATGAGGACTAGATTTCAAATAATGTATTTATATATCATTCATCATCAATGATATATTTTCTAGATCTCACCAATGATGATTATGTGGACGTTTTTTTCATTACTGATCAATCAATTATCTAGGTAGAACAATTATATTAAAGTATTTTTCAACCCAATCATTAATTATTTTTACATAGAATAATTTAACTTTTATGGATCCTAATACCCTCTAATATTCTCTAGGACTTTTAATTTACAGTTTGGTTTTTTCATTTTTATGATGAATTATTCTTTATTCGTCAGTTTATACTATTGAAACTTATGTCTATATCTATATCAGACTATGATGATATTCACTATGATGTTTCTTTAGTTTTATCCCACCATTCTTCACATCTATCATTGTCGGCCTTTCTCCATGTAGTAAGTGGACTATTATCACTTTGGTTCAAATTATGATCAAACACTAGAATTCATATTGATGTATTTTTATATGAATTTTATGATCATGGCTCATAGATATAGATGAAAATTATGTGGAAATAAGATCTATGGATAGAATGGTATTTGTTTCCCCAATATTATGTGTACAAAAATGTCGGGTTTGAAGGATAATATCTATTTTTGTTATTTGAAGGCTCGAAATTGATTTCCAATGGTGGTAGATCCATGATTGCAAAATCTTGTGAGATAATAGGAATTATCAGAATTTGAATTGTTAGAATTTGTGAGATTCCATGACAAAGACACATATATCCCAAAAAATTTGACTACACTACATATAGTTTGAGGAACATATTCTGTGTATCCCCATAATTTGTGGCAACTAAGGTTTCTGGCAATGTTAAGTATCTGAAAGCTAGGTTGTTGTCCCGTATGTTGCATGATTCTACTCGGATTGTCGAGCTATGTTTTGGGAGAACATTCTTATTATCCTGGGTTATCCCACACATCATTTATCTCTGAGAACACACCCAGTACATGGTTTTTTACATTCTATATGGGGAAATGAGACATATCCAAGTAGAGACATTCTATTATACCATGTGTACACAATGGGACACATTCTATACATTTATTATGATTTTATACCTCCCATTCCTCCTTCATATGAATTCATATTTGGTACCATGAGTATAAAATTTAGAGTAGAATTACATGTAGGACAAGATGGTGGCATCTATTTTGTCATCCGAGATAGAATATGATTTGATGTGAGATATACTCTTCTTTCATTGAAGCTTGGAAAATGGTGGGGCTGAGGCACAATCATCATAATGATATTGGGGTCCATACTAATCCTAACAGTTGGGTTTTTAGGTCATGGTTTCCCCATATCATATATACATGTAGAGTCAGTATTACCCAAAATTTTATTGATATATGTATTATATATGTGGAGTTGGTACTCCTCTATCATTGATCATTAGATTAGAGTTGGAACTCTCCTAGAGTTATTGTTCCGTTGTCTATGACGCCAATTAATAAGGCGTGGTTCAACCATTCAGATTCTCAGGAGGGTACCCATGGTGGATAACACTGGACATGGGAATAATATACATGTTGGTAGACTAATACGTCATATATGGATATAAATATCAGGATTACACACTCTTTTATTGAGGTTTATTTATCATTATATATGATGTTAAGTTTATTTCCACTCTTTCTCTCATTGGTTGAGTTGAATATTTATTTCGTTGAATTGCACATTAGGTTTTGGTGCATCCTAGAAGGTATGTATATAATCACCCCTACATGTATTTTTTATTCCATGTTTTTATCATTATAAAAATGAAAAACATTTATATGGGGACATTGGAAGGCCTTGTGTAGCTGGAGTCTAGTCATACTCCATAAAAGTTGTCATTAGTTGGTGGTTGGTATGAGAGATCATGGGAAAGACTGTCCCCATAATCTTTTGTTATTGTAAGACTCCATTTATTTCTCAATGGGCATATATTTATTCTATTTTACCAGATTTGTATATATTGATTCGTTTTAGTATTATAGTGGTTATTACATTATTTTTCATACTCTTAGGTTAGTGTAGTCTTTCATCCTGCATGATTATGATGTAGATTGAGATGTGAAAGTGTATGTGTTAATCAATATGAGGCCTTCCCTTTGTGATATATTTTTTGTACGTCATAGTCTCTATCTCCTGAAATATTTGAGGAAAGATTGTGGTTTCAAAAAATGACAAATAGGTTCCCTAATGCAGAAGATGATATTCTTGACTCAGTATATTGTCTTTTCTGGCTCGTATAGTCCCCACCCCATTAGATGGTTGAAATCATGGCTAATCTTCTTCATGGTGTGGAATGTCCCTTGTGGTTTCTATTCACTCACACCCATGATGAGATAAATCCATAATGGATAGAGTTCGATACCTTTTTATATGATGAGTAATTTCCATTAATATTTTTCAATATACATATCAAGGAGCCTCTAGTGTTGTGGTAGGGAGATAATATTTTTGCAAAGTACACATGAAGGATCACTGACCTCACATGTTACTCCATTGATATAGTATATGATGGATACTTCTAGAAAAGTGATAATGAGGAGAAAAATCATAGGGAAATTTTACCTAGAATGATATCTCTATGTATTACAAATTATGATGGAGTGATAAATAAACCTTAATGAAAATTATATTCTTGATATAGGAGCATCTAGAAGATGGATATGGTAGATCATGGATTATCTTCTAATTCTTGAAGATGTCAAACATCAGGTTCATAGAATTGAAGGTCTTCACATAATCATTCACAGACTCAGGGATTAGTATCATAAAGTTCATTCTAGGTATCTAGTCAGCTGAGAGATAGGTGGTCCAATACATACATCTAGTGAGGTCACTTGGTGTGTGATTCTATGACCCAACATGTGGTAGATGGAGCATAAGTTGTGGATGAACCTCCACAGTAGAGTTATTTTCATGATCAATGATATCCAAGAATTGGTTATAGAGGACCCTAGGGAGGTGATATTGATATAAGAGATTGAAGATCTACAAGAGGAGGAGTGAAATGTGGAGGAAAACATTATAGTCTACTTTAACCCCCACTAGTAGGTGGTATACATTAGGATCATAGGGTTAGTTGATGAGGTTGTGATTAGTTGTGGGCTATGGTAGGATATGATTATGCTACAAATTATATGATTCGAGTTACTATTTATGTGTTCTATACATTAACATATATCTTAGTAAACATGGGACTCATTCAATATTTCATCACATTACACCTTTCATAAGAGCATGATATTACTATGGAGCCTATATCCCATTTATTTTGGATGGATATTCCAATAAAAATTGATTCCACTATTTATCACATATTACAGTAGTGTGAGTAAATTATTAGTGGAGAGAGCTTCATGGAGGACCTCCTGTTAGTTTGAAGGATGTTGTATGTAATCATTCTTGGTATATAATGACAATCAGATATATGTTCGAAGATATATTATCCATACATGATATAAAGATTATTAAAAATTAATGGAATGAGATTATCTTTTAATGGATAGAAGTACCTGATAGGGGAGTGAGTGGGAATTAATATAACATAGTTGAAACCTATCTCCCATCAGATAGTGAATTTATCCATTGTTTTAGTGATCACATAATATATTTTTATTCCCATAGTAATAGATGAGTACATATATGTGTTCCCTGATGCAATCCAAAGACCATCTCTACTTATTTATATCAATTTATCCATCAAATCACACCCTAGTAAAAACAGATATCTTATTTAGCAGATAAAATATTTCATTCTATACTTTTTTAGTTCACGGTATAGTTGGAGGAAATTTAGAAGAATGTTTTTATCAGAGAAATATTTCCACTATAGGTGACTCCCATGTTATTTTTTAAAAAATTGGATTGCATCATAAGAGTATACAGTGATTATTATTTCCTAAATCAAGTGAAAATTATGAAATATTAATATTTTCAAGGATCAATGAACTATTCAAACAAATTAAAGGGGAAATATGGTTCCCAAATATTGGTCTCAGGTCTGGTTACCAACAGTTTAGGGTTCACAAGGAGGATATTATGAAGAAGATATTATGATGTTCCTATATGTATAATGAGTTCCTAGTGAATACCTTTTATGTGATAATTTCCCCTATTGTTCTCATAAAAATTATGAATCATATCTTATATCATTTCTTGGGTTCGTTTGTGGTTGTATTTAGAAATTATTTTCTCATTTACTCTGCATTAGAGGATGATCACATAGGGAATTTAATGATTTATATGGAATTCCATTGGGAGAACTAGTTATAAATGAAAATCACTTAGTGTCAATTCTATATTAGAGAGGTTCGCCTTCTAGGGAACATCATTAGCGAAGATAGTGTTGCTATAGTCTTACTGATAATATAGGATGTGATATCATAGGAACAACTTAGGAGGATGATTAAGGTAAAAAAAATTCTCAATTTATAAGGGTACCATTAAATATTTTGCTAGGATTTTCAAGGATTTTATCCTCTGATATCTTTGACAAAAAAGGGGAAGTTGGTCACCTAGATCCAGATAGATCATATGGAATTTGAGGATCCAAGGGAGATGTTGACCAATGACACTATTTTCAAACTTCTAGTGGAGGAGTTTGAATATGTAGTGTGTATTGATTCCTCTTATGATAGGATCAAGTGCATATTGATATAGGGTACAGTGATGATAGAATATAGATACAAGAATTTGAACCCCCATGAGGAGAACAATATAAGCCACGAATTAATGGTAGTAGTTGTGCTATTCACCCTGAATATATGGATGTTATATATTCTTGATGAGGGTTTTTGGATTCCTTAAAACACTATAGTCTCAAGTATATGTTTTACTAGATAGAACTCTTTATGAGAAAGGAAATATGTATTGAGTTCTTATATGACTATGAATAAAAAATAGTCTATTCACAAGGAAGGGAAATGTGATGGAGGATTCCCATAGTAGGAATCATCATTCTAACATGGTGGAGTTGGAGTTACAGCAGTTATCCTATTTACTACTAACCTAGGTAGAGAAGGGTGGGATAGGCTATTTCTATTCAATTTTAATAAAAACATCATATATCTAGTTTGTGTGTGAGGATTATTTATAATAAATCCATTTTTATGTGCTGCATAACTAGATATCATTAGTATATATAGAAGATTTTTTTTTGGAATTTGGTAAGAATATTATCCCTTTATAAGGAATGATAGTGGTTTTGATATATTTGGGTGAGTATTTTATATGGTACGAATATACCTCATTCCTGTTGGAAAATATTAGAGTGAAAAAGATATTCCTGGACCATTGATGATGGTACTTGGTTAGTAGGTGTATGGAATGTGTTACTGAGTTTTTTCTCAATGCCTCATCTATCAAAAGGTGAAGTTAGAGAATCACGTTCTATAAAGTGTTACATTACATATTAAAATTAATGAGAAGATGTTGGGTGAATTATTAATAAATTTTTTGGTTGGGATTCCACGAATAATGAAATAACGTGATATTATAAGGGTGATTTTTTATTGTCTTACTAAGGTATATCACTTTATCTCTATCCATAAGTAGAGTTCTTTGAAGTGTGGGAGTAATTTTATATTTCAGAGATTATCTAAATTCATGACGTACTCTTTAAATTTGATCATACCACAATGCTCGATTCAAATCTTGATTTTTTAGAGGTTTGCAATAGACCATTGAGACCTAGTTATGAAGATCATGAAATTACACCCTTGGAAATATGGCTAGATAAATTGAATAATCCTGTTTTTGGAGGATATGATGATAGGCATAGAACTAGAATTTGGTTTGAGATTAGAGTTTAACATTACATTTGAAATGATTTATTATACTAACAACTATCACTTAACTATCACCGTGGAAACATTCAAATCCCTATAAGGGAGACACTACAGGTCACCAATATACTCGACATATATATGTGATTCATCACATATGGGACTAAATATGGGGTAGATGCCAAAAGAGAAATTTTAATAAATCTATTACTAAATAAACACCATTAAGACTCATAAAATAAATTACAATGACTGTCATCATCGACCCTTTGAGTTCAAGTGGAGATATCATGAGTTACTGACATTCTATCAATAGTGAGGATTGTTGATGTTTGGTCCTGGTAGCTTCTTTTCCATAAGGAAAATAGTGTTATTGTAGTATTTTTACATTTTTTAGAGGTTTCTTGTCACTTAACAATAGTCCCACAATTAGGAAGGGTTAATGGAGTCTTTAATGTGTCATATATGAGTACATATGCACATGACTCATAAAGGGGTTTCGACCATGGAAATGAAGACATCATGGATAGAGAATCATTGTCATAGTACCCAGTGGCCATCATAGATAAATAAGAGAATATCCTCTATTTGTTTGTTGTGATATATGAATGAGTTCATTGAATGTGTGGAAAACTACAGTATTGCTCATGGGAGTGTGAGAGATAGATTTATGCTCAGTTCCCTAACCTTTTAAAGAACGTTTTTTATTTTTTTGTGTGAAAATACATGAATTTTGGGAGAATTTTAATTATTCAATTTTTTTTCAAGTATATATATATATATATATACGAGGGAGAGAGATTGAGTTATTCTTTGGAGTTTCCATATGATTGCACATGTCATAGGACCTGAAAATATATATATTTATAAAATATTAAATATATTCAACCAAAAATGATAATTTTTCTTAAAATAATGGGTTTCTCATTGATTTTAGAATAAAATGGGAAATCCAAGAGAACTATTTGTTTTAAAATATATGGTTTACCCATGGAATGATACATGTTTTATGCACATCATTTTTCTAGTCGACATGCAATATGGGAAGATATTAAATGAAATAGATAAATAAATTTAATTTATTAATTTAACATTACTAAACAAAATTATCTCAATTGTAATCCTTTTTCTGATTATTATATAGGGTTATACACATATCATTGGTGGACTTAAAGGGTTAGATCTCCACAGTGGGAGATAACCTTCATTAGACAATGTTGGAGGATCAACGAACAAATTCGAAAAGGCTATCCATCAAGGATGGAATTCATATAGATAACACATAAAACGATAATGGATTTAGTCTTTTTGGATGATAGATTCAATGAAATGGTTTTGAATAATTATTTTTTAATGCTTCACCAATTCTATTTAATTTTCATCCAAGATTATTTAGAATAATTTTTTATACATATACATTGTTAAATCATGAATATGTCAATTGGTTTTTTTCATTGACCCCGGATTATATATCATGTTTCATATTTTAGTTTATTTTACTATGATTCTATAGTAATGCTTCAGTTATATGTTCACTGTGACAAACAGTTATTTCACATAATTTATTATGGCTTTCAACCTTGTTTCTTATGGTGTAATTCATTAGACTATGGTTATATGGATATTCAATGACTAATATAGATTGAGGAATGATAAAACCATCGAAACATGTGGTAATGTACGGTTCATAATGAAAAAATTAATTATATAAGTAGTGATAATACATATTGGATTTATGGATGAATGATGGAGGACCATACCCAGAGGAGACAATGAAAGGATTACCAACATCATGTTGGTTGGTGAAAATTCAAATATCCAGCATCTGAAGGTAATAAATTTTTGACTAAAAGAGTTTCCTACAAGAACAAGTCATATGTTTTATCCTTGTACATGATTGAAAGAGATATTTATAGAGATTATGGTTTATTATAGATTTATTAAGAATATTATGTTCTTTTTAATACCCTGACTAAATGATGTGTCTCCTATAATATAGCATGACATATAGACCACTTTATATGATGACTTGGGTTTCTGACCAAGATAAATATCAAAAAACCATGTGGCGGGATCACATAGCATGTGTCCTTACCTGGATCATTGATCCATGTGCTAGGAGTACATTCCTAGGTCCATGGGTGGTCCACACATTATGTTCCATTATTAACACACCATTTATGTGTTTCTCTATATACTGAGTAGAGATGTAGTAAAATAGTAGGCTTTGAATTATTTGTACAACCCAATCACACAAAGGGCCACTCTAAGATATTATATTATATGGTTTTACCTCTCATATGTCCATCATGGTTATTTTTATTTACATCTTATTTTAGTCAGTAAAAACAATAATTTTACAAATAATGTTATGATTATATTTGTTTTGATATCAAATGTATAACTTGATGTTTAATAACCATATTTCTTTTTCCAACATAGATGAATTACATTGAGACTCAACTATGATATTCAGAGTTAAATCAAGTTTGGAAACCACAATGAAGGAATATATATTCATGGGAATGTGTCCTCAATATCTTTGGAATAGTTTGGTTTTGTACCCCATAGAACCCTCTATGGGAATGTGTGTCATTTAATCTGAGTCGATCTCTCCGCATCTATGATTCAATGGGGGAATTTATCCCCCACTTGGGTCAATACCCACTCGATCAAGTATTGCTCTCAACAAGGCATGGTTCCCCTGATACTAATGTAGTGATGTTATATTCAACTATTTAAATAATGAAAAAACTAGCTCTTGGATCCATGGAAAGAATCATAATCCTTAAATAGCTGTTAATATTTAGATCTTCCCCTCTCTTCGTTCCATTTCTTATATGGGAATATCTATGAATTTGGATTATTCTCCAATATTTCTCACATGGTTTGACAGTAAAATTTGTTTCCATTACACCATTTGGTTTTCATAGAATCATTCAAGGAATGTATAAAACCACTCCTACGATGGATTTTCCTATATTTGTTGTGTATTATGCATATGGTTAGTAGTTAGGCCTTGAATTTGGTTAGCCTATTGTTATTAGTGCATAGATGTTTTCGGTAAAAGGGATCCCATGTTGGTGGTTAGTATTAATTATTGTTTGAATGAACTTCACCCACATCTAGAACCTGGTTGTAACTACCATTATATTATAGTTGGGTGTGTATTTTTCATACTTTATACCATGGTTATTTTAATATTACTACACTATGATTATTTTATAAATTATTCATTGAATTCATTAACACTTGGGTTTATATGGGTTTTTATCCTGGGTGGTAGTGATGTCCTTAGAGGTGTGTGTCTCTGTGTGTGTTGGTTCATTACGCTAAGGCCTCCCATTTGTTTGATTGGTCTAATCATCAATAGTCGTGAACCCCTCGCCTATTGGAGGTTGGCATGAGGGTCCACACTAAGCTTATTGTGTGTCCATTAAGGGCCCCGAAGGGTCTTTCCTAGTTAGTAGGTATGAGATAGTGCATTTTTGAGTTTTTTTCTTAATGCACCACCTATCAATGGGTAAAGGCAGAGCATCTATTTACAACATATTTTACATAACCTATTTGGTTCCCTTAGTGGATGTGGTATTTCGTAACTATGTATTTTATGATAAGGCTTCCATGAACTATAAAAGGTGATGACAATATATAGGCGATTATTCATCAGATTAATAGGTCATCTCTTTTTTGAAACATATAAGGGTAATGTTATATAGCGAATTTGGGACTCTTTTATATGTTTTAGACCATATGAATTCATGGGTTATCCTAAACGATTTTATATAACCATTATTCTCAATTAATGTCACGGTTTTGGAGTGGTTTGAAATTGGATATTACGACCCAGTAATGGATGATCACAATGTTAATGAATGATAAAGATGTCATTATAGAATGAACCAACTATGTTTTGGAAGATAAGTTGAGAAATCACATGTTTGACCTTATTAAGAGTTTGGATAATCACTTTCCATTTGTGTATTTTTCCATTAACAATACCCATCACTCGAATATTGTCATGGGACCATTCAAATATTTTTATCGGAGATTGTGCATGTCACCCATGTGTTATACAGTGGTTATCATGTCATCACTTATATAATTAATGATGGAGAAGATGATGATAGCGAATTATTAAGTGATCTGTATGAAAATGAAGACAACTCAAATTTAGAAAAAATATTTTACAAACTAATATCATAGACCATTGGAGTTCATGTATGTAGACCAAGTGTTAATGATGATCTCTCCATGATGAGATTTTAGGGGTTTGGTAATTGTAGAAATTTGTTCTATGTCTCATCAGGACGTACCAAGTCCTGTATAAGTTTGGAGAGGATAAATATCCCCAACCATAATCCCACACATCTATACCGAGTTTTTGAAAATTCCTTGTTTCACACTTGAGGAGATATGTGGATTACTGTTCATACATTAATGATTGGGTCATGATGGAAATCAAGAATGAAAATAGTATTTTAGAGTACCCAATTTCCATGGAGGATAGGTAGGATAGGTTTATCCATTGGTGAGATATCTCAATTCTGTAGGATCTTTGGTACCTTATAAACATCCAAGATAGCTTGTTAGAGCATGAGGTCTAGAGGCGAGCTCAAAACCCTCAAATGTTCAAGAATTTTCCACATTTCTAGGTGTTATAGGTGTCATAGGACACCAAAATTGATATATTAAAAATATTAAATATATTAAAACATGAAAATGCATATTTTTTGTAATTTTTTTTATTAATCAGATTCACTTATGGTAAATGTGAGACTATTATTAATTTCAAAATGAATTTTTTACCCTTGGTGTGACATAAGTTTTATACACAATAGACTTCAGGTCAACACATAGTTGTAGGAAGATATTAAGTTAAATAAATAAATTTATTTATTTAACTTTCCTAAATCCAATTCTCTCCATTAAAATTTATATTATATTGATTATATTGGTTTCGAAACATCACCCTTGGGTATTGGGAGGGAAATATCATTACGATGAGAGAGAAGTTATTTCACACAATGAAGAATGATTGATGACCATATTTTTTAGGTCTCACAATCAATGATGGAATTCATGGAAATCACCAAAGAAACCACGATATATTTTTTCTTCTCATGTGTTCAATCCAATGTTGAGGAAATTATTTGATGTATGGTAAATCATATTCCATTATTTGAGATTTTATGCATGGATTGTTTATTTTATATGTATTTTTGATTCTACCTTGTAAAAATCTAGCCCTGTAAGATGATTTATTTTTTTGAAATCAGATTATAAGTATTGAATTGGATTTCATAATCTATTTATTATTTTCCATGATTATGAAATACTTATAGGTTTTCTATATACAATTATGATTTCATTTTTTATTATTCATGTCTACTTCATTTCATTGTATATTCATATTCATAATGTGGTTGGGTGAAATTTTGATGACTAATACGATTCGAGATGTGATCAAATGGAAACATTATGTTGGCCAAAAAATTTATTTATTGATATAATTATTTACATAAGATGTGCTGATTCATGGTGTCTTAATAGATGAAAGAAGGAGGGAGGGAAACACGGGCTGTGAATGAAACATGACATGATTCACCCATGTTGATGTAGAATACAATTTCTATCCATTGATGGTCAGAAATTGGTGACAGGAGAAGTTTACTATAAGATCGGAGCATTGGAAACATTTTTTTTCATGTTTGGTGGTGAGATTTTTTTAGTAGATAGTGTGGTGAGACATTTTAAATAAGATGATGTTTTGTTATAACCTAACTACACACTATTTATCCTAAATGTATATTGGTTGTCTAGTACAATTTTTTTAGTAGATAGCGTTTCCAACCAAGTTAAATATAAAACAGTCATGTGACTGGACCGCATAACATGTGACACTACCTTACTAGTCGATTTGTTTATAGGAATTACATGATTAGAACCAAATGTGGCCACACATGTTGTGTACATTCATTTTAATGTCATGTATATGCTTCTCCACATGATGAGTATAGTGACATGAGACATCTAGGCATAGAATTGGGTGTACATATAATGACCCATACTTTACATACATTGTTATTTCATCATAATTGAAGCATACTTATTACAACATATAACCAAACCATGATAGGACCATATCAGTATAGTGTCTTTAGAAACTGGGAAACATAAACAATTGGTTCATAAAGCATCTACATTGTCTCCCATTTTTTTCATCATATATAGAGTCCATTTTGGAATATCTTACTTAATACCAGTCTTCCTATCCTAGGGAAAAGGAAACATACAAAACGGTTAGCTAAAATTTATAGTAAGGGTAAACAAAGTAAATATCAATCATATCATATTCATAAGAACATAACATTTTGAAAATCTTATCCTGCAAAAGTGATCATAATATCATAACAATGGATAAATTATAGTAGTGAAATGTAATCCCAATAATCATAAGAAAAAACATGAAACTTTTTTCCATACACTCATAATAATGGAAAATCATTTAATATAAGTCAAGGCTCATTTACAAGACTAACAAAGCGGACAAATTCCATTACTGAACCGAGTTCACTCCTCGTTCTAGTCATGTATCACTGAACCAGATTAACATACTGTTTCGGCCATGTATATCTCGTGAGATATTAATATTTACCCAATGCATTGGAGGGAGATATAGGTCCCACCCATTTCATATTTAAACAAATCTTATGTGTGCGACAAAATCGTAATTCATAAATTATAGCACAACCCATCTAATAAAAAATGGGATTCTTAAACACCATGCCAGCATAACATAATAAATATAAGACAAATGGAATTCATAAAATTAATTACATCATAACATAATCCAATCAATATAATAATCTGGATAGAAAAATAGCCCTATATTATCTTATATGGAAAATAATTTTGGTAAAATACTTGAACTCCATTCTTGAAGAAAATATCCTGTCTAGTTCAAATTTTTTCCTTTCTTAACATGTAATACAATTTTATCATAAATGAAGATAATTGAAAATAGACATGAAAATTTATAAAGGAAGCTTCATGGAAATAATTTTCCTAAAAATCCATTCATGTTGTATAAGTTTAAAAAACATTTTTCTCGAACTTTGGCCAGAAAAGTCAAAAACTATCTCGTACTGAAAATGACAAAAGTTCATATCATAACTATTACTAAAATTTCACCAATAGTTAAAATTGGAATTAAACATTTATAGGAGGGTTAAAATAATATTACATATTTAGGAAACATGGATGTGGATGATAAGTATTTCCCAGTAAATTGTAAAGAATAAACAATCTCGGATAAAAATGAGATTGCGATATTTTCCCTTACCTTAGGACCGATATGCTTTATACGTATCCGAACCTCCTGTGTAATGATTTAAATAATGTAACTGAATTATTACAGAGTTATATTCGTTTTTATGATATCACATATGGTAATATTTTTATCTTCTTATTAGTAATATTTCATTGCTACTTGTTATTCAGGGGTTCATTACTTTTTGTTCTTAAACGTGTTTTGTCGAATAAATTCTTATTCCAATTTTTCGGTTATAGAAAAATCATTTAAAAAAAGTTATTTGTGTAATATATATCATATTAATTCATTAAATTCATTTATATAATCAATTTTCAATGAAGATCATGTAGAATGAGTCGCATCACATCGTGGAGACGGTAGGCCGTACGTACGCACGAGTGATGATATCATTATTTTGAAATTAAAATCATATATAATTGGATGGTATATCATATATAAAGAATTATAATAATGTTATATTTATTATTTATATAATTTATACTCTTTATTATACCCATCCAAATTATGAAATTTTTTAATAACAAACTACACCATGATGTGGAGACGGTTAGCCGTACGTACTTACGTGTGGTGACTTTATCATTCATAGGATAGATAAAATAACCAATATGGTTGTACCATTTTTATAATTTATCACAGTATTTAGAATATATTATAGTTATTATTTTATAATGGAAACAACAAAGAAGGATGAAGTGGAAGATTAAAGGAACTTGAAATATGTGGTGCGATATTTACCTCTTCTTCGGGTTCTTCCTTTTGATTTGATCAAAATGGCTCCATAGGTAAGATTTCTGAATAAAGGAAGGACTCAAGGATAATGGTAAGAACGTTTATAGGGTATTTGGGAATGGGTTGGACGAGATAAATGACTTTTGAGGTGTGAATTAGAGGGAAGGGGGAGAGCCATTTTATAAGATGGGTGAGGGGCACATTAGAAAAAACTTAAAATATTATTTTATAATTAATCAATATTCTGTTTACTTTGGCTCCAAAGTGACTTATTTTGAGGATATGGTGGTTATGGGTCTAAATAATCTCAACCAATGGGTTTTAGACAAGTTTTGGTTACCATTTTAACCTTATCATTTAGATTTAACTCTATTTTAAATAATTTACCTTTTAAAGTTCTTCTTGTATTCTTACACTATATTGTTAATGAACTTACTATAAAATTACAATCGAACACCAATTGGTTCCCTAATGTCATATATATTATCATATAAGTCTTTTAGACGAACCTTTGATTTTTAGTACCATTATATCTACTAATAATATATTATTTGTTTTAAAAACACTTTTTTGTCAATTTTGACACTATCTGGTATTTTGTTTTTTCTAAATTCATTACAGCATTATTACTTCGATAACAATTACTCTAACCAACCCTAATATGTAATATTAACCTGTAAGATTAGTGTAATTCAAAAAAAATCTCAAATTATATTTATTTGGGAATTAATAATATCAATTATATTAACATTTCATTAATAAGGTAATTACTGCATCATCATTGTGTCATTAATAAAATAAATTATTTAATGTCTAAAAAATATAAATAAAATATCATTATAGAGGAAATATTTTTATATTTCTAATGATTATTTATATCCGAATTTATCTTATGTAAATCAATATATTAAAAATGTTTTAGTTATTAAACATTGATTTTATGTATTTTAAATCTTCTTTAAATAAAATAATAATAAATGTCCTAATGTAATCCATGTGGACGTAAAGGGTAATAATTATTACTAAGGTTGTTTTTTTCAAATTAATCTTATCCAATAGAATTAGGACATGTGTTAGGGTAATAATAATATCCTTTTTACGCTTCATTACCGAATTTATTTTTAACCGTGGTAAATAAAAGTAAAAAAGTTGCTATTCACCAAAAATTATTTGTATCTTATTGAACTATATTTTACTTATGGATATCAACAATGTCTTTCGGATTTTTGAAATTCAACTCACAGAAGCTGTAAAATTATGATTTATAAAAATTCTCAAAATCTCATAGGAGGTGGGTAAAAGATGGTAAAAAGATCAATAAAATTTATATATATCTAAAATTAATATAAAATGACTCTAATGAATTAAATTGAACATATATAGGTAATATGTATCTATTTTTACCTAAAATAAATTTAAATAAAATAAATTATTATTTATATAAAAAGACGTTTTTAACCAATAACTAGTGTTTTCACTATTCATCAAAAATTGAATGTTTTCAGAAAAATAAAAAAAATTCACCCTAGGATAATTTCGATATTCCGAATCCAAAAATAATGTTTATTTTTGAAAAATAAACTTTATAAAATATTAAAAAGTGGGTATTACTATTCATAATGGCTAGTTTATATAATATTTTAATAACATATCATTGTTTAGTGATACTCGGTATTACGTACAACGCAAGCTATCGAGGAAGGTTGATTTTGAGTGTAACACAAGACAAGATAGTTTTGTGTGTAGTTAGTGATTCCTTTGGTGTTGTGTATAACATAATACATAAAATCTAAATATTTCTCATAAAATCTCAGGGGTTTACATTATATACCCCTTAAAAATAATTTCACCCTCAAAATTCGTCACATCGTAACAAACAAATGAGGATACCTCTTCATAATCATATCCTCGAGTTCTCATGTAGCTTCTTTTAATTGGTGGTTCCTCCATAAAACATTAACCAAGCGAGTGGTCTTGTTTTATAGAACATTTTCTCTACGATCCAGAATCTCTATTTGTTGTTCTTCATAAGAAAGATCTTTCTCCAACGGTACAACTTCTGAGCCTAGTACATGTGAAGGATCGAGTATGTACATTTTCATGAGAGATACATGTAACACATTATGAACATGATAGATATTCGGTGGAAGCGCCAATCGGTAAGCAACCTTCCCAGAATGATCCAGTATTTCAAAAGGACCAATATACATAGGGCTCAGCTTTCCCTTCTTTCCAAATCTCATTACTCTATTCCAATGAGATATTCGTAAGAACACTTTATCACCCAGATCATACTATAGGTATTTTCTTCAGTTGTCGGAATAACTTTTTTGTCGACTCTGAGCTGCAGTTATGTGTCGTTTAGTAGACCATTCCTTTTCTACCATCTCATCAATTAGATCTGGTCCTAATAGCTTTCTTTCCCCAACATCATCCCATCATGTTGGAGTTCTACAGTTCTTTCCATAGAGAGCTTCATAAGGATACATCTGAATACTGGAGTAAAAGATATTATTAATAGAATATTCCACCAATGGTAGGTGCTGATCCCAACAACCTTTGAAATCCATTGAGCAGGATCTCAACATGTCTTCTAGAGTTTGAATTGTTCTCTTAGACTGGTCGTCTATTTGAGGATGATAAACAGTGCTGAAACTCAAATCCGTATCTAGAGTATGCTGAAGACTTTGCCAAAACATCGAGTTAAACCTCGGATCCTGATCAGATATAATGGAATGTTGTACTCCATGCAATCTTACCCCTTCTTTCACATATATCTTGTCAAGCTGATCAAGAGATAAATCTTCTCTAATAGAAATGAAGTGTGCCAACTTCATAAGATGATCAACTATAACCCATATACGTTTATTGCCTTTTTTTGTTTTAGGAAGTCTAGTGACAAATTCCATCATGATGTGTTCCCATTTCCATTATGGTATGGGTAATTTTTGTAACATCCCCTTAGACTTCAATCTCTCATCTTTGACTTGCTGACAAACTAAGCATCGAGAGACTTATTCAGAAACATATCTTTTCATACTATCGTACCAGAAGTACTCTTTTAGGTCCTTATACATCTTCGTTCTTCCACAGTGAATAGAGAATGATGAACATTGAGTTTCATCCAATATTTCATTCTTTAATTCTGGGATTGGAGGAACACAAACACGATTCCTGAACTTTAATATATCATCACAATAGATGTAAGATTTAGGAACATTTATCACCTTCTTCTGTAACTCTATATCTTCTTTTTGTGCCTCTTTAATAATTACATGTATAGATGGTTGAACATTCAATTGAGAAAGATAAGATTTTCCCCTTACATTATAATTACAATATCCATGCTTTGTAAATCCATAAATATTGGATCTTTTGTTGTCCTTATGAAGGATAAGCTAGCATGGTCTTGTTGACTTAATGCATCTTCCACCTTGTTTTCTTTACCAAGGTGGTAACGAATTGAGCAGTCGTAATCCTTAATCATATCCAACCATCTTCTTTGGCGCATATTCAGCTCCTTTTGTGTGAAAATATATTTTAAAGTTTTATGATCAGTATAAATATCACTCCTTTCACCATAAATATAATGCCTCAAAATCTTTAACGCAATGATTACCACAACTAAATCCAAATCAGGAGTTGGGTAATTTAAAAAATTTCTTTTCAACTATCATGAGGCATAATCTATCACCATATCATTTTTCATGAGAACACACACCAATCCCTTCTTGGGTGCATCAATATATAACACAAACATTTCTCCACTACAAGGTAGTGTGAGCAGAGGTGCACTGGATAACCTTCATTTTCACTCCTTGAAATTTTATTCTCACTCCTCCATCCAAACGAACATAACTCCTTTTCAAGTCAACCTAGTCAGTGTATTAGATAATCGTGAAAAATCATTCACAAAATGTCGATAATAACCAGACAAACCCAGAAAACTTCGGATATCGGTTACTGTTGTTTTTATCGACCATCTTTTGATAACCTATGATTTTTGATGGATCCATAAATATCCCCTCATTGGAGATTATGTGACCCAAAAATGTACCTTTTTAAGCCAAAATTCACACTTGGTATATTTAACATAAAGCACACCCATTCATAGGGTCTTTAATAAAATTCACATGTGATCTTCGTGTTCTTCCTTGCTCTTTTAATAGACAAGAATATCATCTATAATGACTTCCAAAAATAGATCAAGATAGTCTCTAAAGACACTATTCATTAGATCCATGAAGATAGCAGGGGAATTAGTAAGACCAAATGGCATCACTATAAATTCAGTGTCCATACCTTGTAAGGAAATCCGTCTTCGGTATATCCTCTATTTTGACCCTTAATTGATGATACCCTGAACGAAGTTCAATCTCGGAAAATTATTGAGCTCCATGTAGTTGGTCAAATATGTCATTAAGGAGTGGGATATGATATTTGTTCTTGATACTGATCTTGTTATGTTCTCGATAATCAAGGTAGAGTCTCATTGATCCATATTTCTTCTTAACAAACAGAACAAGTGCTTCACAAGGTGATGCACAAGTGCGTATGAATCCCTTATCAAGATTCTCATGGAGTTTCTTCTTCAATTCCTACAACTCAATTGGGACCAGTCTATAAGGGGTCATTGAAATGGGCATAGCACCCAGTATGAGTTCTATTGAAAACTAAAATTCACGATTTAGTGAATGACCTAGAAATTCCACTAGAAAGACATCAAAAAACCCCTGTACAATGGGAATATTCTTAATTGTGAGTTTCTCTTCAACCATTTGAGATAAAGAACCTTCATTTATTGGAATCATGACCCATATGATGGGAGAAATTTCCACTAGAAGGTTACATTCATCGTTGCATCGATAGATGACCATAGATCGATCAGGAATATGAAATGTGACTTCCTTTATTAAGAAATTGATATGAGCTGCATCTAAGGAAAGACAATCCATGTCATTAATCACATAAAACTCCACTATAGGAATTATCACAAGATTTTCAAGAAGCACATTCCCACAAACGTCAATTAGAGAAGAATTATAAACATTTTATGCAACTGTTGTGCCATTAAGAGTTGTAACGACTCACTCAACATCAAATTGTTGAGGTAGTACGATGATATTCTTAGTAAATTCTTCAGAAATAAAAGAGGGGGTGGATACAGAATCAAATAAAACATTTTCTACTTTAGATTTGATGGTATGTGTATCTTTCACCACTTCGTTATCGTACTCCACATAAAAGATAAAAATTACAGGTGACTTTCCTTTTTCATTGGCCTTAAGAGTGTGTTAATGTCGATCATCATCAAAACCCCTTAGATTAGTGCATTGATTAGCCTAATTCCCAATTTACTTGAACTTGTAACATTGATGTGTAGGAGGTGCATTCTATGTAGCCTTTTCTTTGTTTGCATCTCTAGACATATTTTTCCAAACACTGTGGCATTCAAATGCCTGATGACCATATTTTCAACATTTGAAACATTTACCCGTCCCTTTAAGATAATTCCCTCCATGTTTCATTCAACACATTGACCATTTGGGAAAACTCATCTTCCTTTCAGTGTGGTCTGTAGATTTACCTTTGAATTACATTTTCCTTTGCTTATCAAACCCATATGACGGATGGGTTACTCAAATATCCATCTCAACCGTGAGAGCACATCAAAGAATTTCCTCATAGCTATTGATGTTTCTTATGGTTAACTCCATTCGAGGACATTGCTTTAAGACACTAAAGAATCGATCGATCTTACTATCAGGATGGATTATAATTTTGGAAGCATACCATGCAAGTCTTGTAAAACTTTCTTTGTAGGTACCAACAGATTCATCATCCTATTATTTCAGTTCATGGAACTCCTTCTTCGTCTTTGTTCAAAGAATACAAGGGAATTACTTATAGAAAAATATGTTCTTGAACTCATCCCATTCCATAGACTCAATTTCGTTTCTTTTCCTCATATTATTGATAATATTCCGCCATTGATCAGAATCACCTTCCAAACAATATACTACTAAGATGACTTCATCATGTTCAAAACATTGTAGAACTAAAAATATCTTTTCAGTGGAACTGATCCATTGTTCAGCCACTAGTGGATCAGTAGACACATCAAATGAGGGTGGACTGTCATGACCCCCTCCCACCAAAGATGCCCCTCCTGAGCTGGCAATGGTGAAAGGGAGATAATGACTCCCGAGTCCCGCCTCCAGTAGGCCCCAGGTTGGCAACTAGCACCAAGTGTATGAGTTTTCACAAATATGGGAGGCATTACCGTTTTTTATCATTTAGGATCGGGAAATAGGACAATTCAACCACCAAAAAGGAAAAAGAACAACTGTATATAAATAAACCCAAACCAAGGCCACATGCATGTTTAAAAAATTTTATAACAAGGTGGAAGTACAAGAAAGCTCAAAAGTACAATACCAAAATAAAAAAAAGGTAAAACAACTACAAAAACTCCAACTGTCCAACTAGTAGGGTCCTGCATGGCCCTGGTAGTCCTCCTGGAAACCTGAATGTAAACGTAGGGTGACCACACAAGTATACTCAGTAGGGAAACCTAAATCTCTCGTGCACATGTGGGGAGACATCCTAATGTCCCGTGAGAACAACAGAATAAACCTAACAAGGAAATCTATCCACCCAACCTTGCCAGCCACACTAACCAAAACACAATCACAATAGGTAGTAGTTGTATAAGAACAAGAGTATTGGGTACCCCACACCATTTCCCATTAGTTAACTGAACGACCTGACGTTGTCACACTCTCCCCGCCCGCACACACCTGGGCCTCACAACCACATATCCCACCCGCACACACCTGGGCCTCACCACCACGTATCCCGCCCGCACACACCTGGGCCTCATTACCACAACCACATCCCCGCCCGAAGACACTTGGGCCTCATCCCGAAAATTCTTGGGAATAGTAATAGTAACAAAACTCTCGCCCGAAGACACCTGGGACTGAAATCGAAACCTACCTGAAGAGTCTTAGGTGTAAGGTATCCTCAAGCCATCATAGCCTATAAACCTGCCCGAAGATTCTTGGGCCTAATCACCCCAATCAAAACCTACCCGAAGAGTCTTGGGTGTAAGGTCTCCTCAAGACATCACATCCTAGGGGAGAAGAAGCAGGAAGGAGCTAGTAACTATGGGAAAACACCCTCTCCCATGAAATGGGAGTGTTCGACACTAAGTTCTCAACATGGGTGTAGTGAGATAAAACACAAAAGATACAGACATATATATATATATATATATAGCAACCACTCAGCCCAACCTATGGCTTCTAAAAAGAGAAACTGAGCACGTGCCTCGGCACTGCTATCACGACACATGCATACAAAAACAACCCCAACCCCATTAAGGTTTTAACATTTCAGCAGAAATTAGCTTATTTAGATCCTTAACTACTGGGAAACTATCCACAACCAACCACTTCAAACGTTCGTAAAACATATCCCTGCCATTCACAAAGCATGTTAGGGAAACACAATCAGCACAATAAAACCCTTCTTAAAAACCAACCAACCCATTGATTATTATTTATGTTTCATTACCAAGCCCCATCATTCATTAACTATTCCACTTTTATTTATTAACCACAACCCATAACCCATTCACATTAAAACCCATCCCTACGGCCCCGCTTCCAACCGCCATAACCACAACCGCACCGAAACCACACATCATCATCCCTTTAATACCATTTATTGTAGCCCCTCCGCCCATCACCATCACCACATTCACACAAACCCACAACCAAGTCAACCGCAGCCCCACTGCTCACCCGATCCACAACAACCCACAAAACACCCCCAACACATGCCACGTTACCAAGAAAACACCTACATGTTCATTATTCCATTTTGTTTAACCGGGGTGATCACACAAGGGTTCCAGATTTCCATTTAATCAGCTAACTTTATGTGATTATCCAATTTCCACATTCAACAAAGTTCCACTCACAAAAACGGTCTAGAAAGATAGGGAAACATTTAATTGCTCAAGCAAAGGCCCCCCACGACCGTGATTTTCTATAGGCATAAGACTATTCATCTCACAACATAATATCATAGGATATAAAAGGTAAAGTAACTGCAATCACAAAATTCCCATCCCCCTTCTTTAACCAGTTATTATATTTATTTAAAGGTTCAACTATTTCTCATGAAAACAATAAGGATACCCACCCCGCATGATGCCCAAATTAGAGAGATGAAGGTAAAACCCCTACCTCAACAGATTCTGGTAACAACGCTCCCCCGGATCAACTTTAGAAGACGTTCGTCGGCATCACGGAAGAACCTCATCGGGTAGAAGTTGGAGAGAAGAAGCCAAAGGAAAGCCAACAGATCCAAGCTCAGAAGTTCATCCTCGTCGTTACGATCCCATGGCCGCTGACGGATCTTAAATCGGAGCTCGTACGAAAAAGTTATGGAAGAAAGAGCCATCGAGTCTCTTAAGAGAGCTCTGCTCCGAGGAGAGGGGAGGAGAGGTGTGAGTTGAAAGGAGGATGGGACCACTCATTTTATAGGCGTGAAAAGAAAAAGTACACGGCATGTACTTGGCCATTTTCCCACGGTCTCCACGCGGCCTCCAACGCGGCTCCGCGGCCGTTAACTGGTCAACACACGGTTTGAGGGTAACACATACGCGGGGAAGGCTACACGGCGTGTATTTTAGATACACGACATGTAGTTTAGACACACGGAGTGTACTCATTTATTGCACACGGCAAGGACACGGCTCCAACACGGTACATAGTCGTTTACTGGTAACGTGTACGCAGGGAAGGCCTACACGACATGTTGAACTGGTCTCACGGCGTGCACCCATTTATTGCACACGACAAGGACACAGTCTGCAACACGAGGTATACCCGGAAAGGGGGTCCACGGCGTGTACTCAAACTACACGTCGTGTAGTTTCAAAATTCTGGAAAGTGTGGGAAAAAACCATTTTACCCTCGAGAACACTTGTATCCTTCTTTTGACAGAGGAATTGGCCGGAGAGGTCCGAGCCATTACATCAGATACCTCTTAAAACATTCTCGTCCCCGAGAATTCAAAAACCAACCCAGGGAACCCCATAAAGATACCTCTTAGGGTTCTCGTTATAACAGGAACCCAACCAACACCCTAATCATATGTGTTAGGATTTCATTCTCCTATGTTGAGATATTATCCGCTTTAGGCGGCACTGAATCGCCTGCACGAGTTTAATCGCATCCTCATTAATGCTTCTCGCTTAGAATTGGGTCTTCCCACTTTCACACTTTAGGAATTTTCAACTCGCACTAACCCTAAAACCACACAACCAACACACTGCCCGAACACGTGGGTTTGGGAAATTCCTTCACCTATATCGAGATATTATCCGCTTTAGGTGGCACTGACTCACCTACACGGGTTCAATCGCATCCTCATTAATGTGTCTCGATTAAGAATCAGGTTTTTCCATTTCCCACACATCCAGACATGTTACACATCACTAGGGAAAAATAAGGAAACAAAAGGTCTCACAACTGATAAGCCAAGTATTCTATATATCAAAGGTACAGAGTACAACATCAACACAAAGCTCATAAGAACAATGGGAAAAAACAAGTCAAAACAACTATGGGTACTGAGCGTGCATCTGGGTCTCCGGCTCCCAAGTGCTCTCCTCGAGACCGCCATGCCTCCACAACACACGAACCAAGGGAATGGTTCATCGACAGACCACCTCCTCTTTGTGATCCTCGATTCTGACTGGTCGCTCCTCGATGGTCACGTCATCTCCCATATCTAACTCTCCCCAGTCGATAACGTGAGAGTCATCGTGTAAGTACCGATGAAGCTGGGAGACGTGGAAGACGTCATGGACTTTCTCCATCTGAGGTGGCAGGGCCAGTTGTTATGCCACCTCGCCAACTCGCCTCAACACCTCAAAAGGTCCGATGAACCTAGGTGAGAGCTTTCTCCCCTTCCCAAACCTCTTCTGCCACCGTCGAGGGGAAACCTTCAAGAACACATGATCCCCCACCTCTAACTCAAAGGTCCTCCTTCGACAATCAACATAAGTCTTCTGTCGGTCCTGATCCGCCTTCATCCTCTCACGTACATGCTGTACTTTCTCCGTGGTGCTCTGTACTACCTCTGGCCCAAGAGCACCTGTCTCACCAACCTCTACCCAGCAAATGGGTGAACGACATGACCTTCCATACAAAGCCTCAAACGATTCCATGCTAATAGTAGAGTGGAAGCTGTTGTTGTAGGAAAACTCTACTAAAGGCAAGTGTCGTACCCATGATCCTCTGAAATCCAGAACGCATGCTCGCAGCATGTCCTCCAGCGTCTGGATAGTCTGCTCTGTCTTCCCATCAGTCTGTGGGTGGAAAGCAGTGTTGAGGCGTAGCTGGGTGCCAAAAGAATGTGGTAAACCCCTCTAGAATCGTGAGGTAAACCAAGTATCCCGGTCTGAGATGATAGTCCTCGGAACTCCATGAAAGCGCACCACCTCGTCTACGTACCTCGGTGCTAAGGTACTCACCGGGCCCGACTCCTTTATTGCTATGAAGTGAGCCGATTTAGTCAGAAGATCCACCACTACCCAGATAGCATCATAACCACCCTGAGCTCTGGGTTGTCCAGTGACGAAGTCCATGGAGATGTCATCCCACTTCCACTCCGGGACATCTAAATGATGCAACAAACCACCGGGAACATGGTGTTCAGCCTTCACTTTCTGACACACTAGGCACTTAGCCACAAACTCCACCACTTCCCGTTTCACCCCGGGCCACCGAAACTGATCCCTCAGGCCTCAGTACAATTTTGAAACTCCTGGATGTACTGCCAAGGCTGAGCTATGGAACTCACAGAGAACTCCCTCATGCATTGTCTTCGGAACAAACAACCTTCCATGGAAAATCATGCTATGTCGGCTGTCCTCTGCCCATCCTTCTAGAGCATTCCGCTGATCGACTCGATCTCGCATAACTTCTGCCTTGGAGTCCCCCCACTGAGACTCTTCCTCCAGCTGCAACAAGGAGGACTGCATCGTCATCTGGAACAAACAATAGCCTCTAACACCTTCTTCCTTTGCATCTAAGTCCAGGGCAGCCAACTCTCCCATCACCTTCCAAGCATCAGCGGATTCCCGAACCACTTCCTTATGTGACTTCCTACTCAAGGAATCAGCCACAACGTTGCCCTTACCATCAGTGTATGAGATCTCAAAGTCATAGTCTTGGAGAAACTCGACCCATCTCCACTGCCATAAGTTCAGGTCACACAGGGAGAAGATATAACACAGGCTCTTGTGATCTGAGAAGACCACAAAGCGCTCCCCAAAGAGGTAATGTCACCACAACTTCAATGTGTACACTACTGCTGCAAGATCCAATTCATGGGTGGAATAGTTATGCTCGTGAGGGCGCAACTTCCTAAAACCATAACAAATCACACCCATCTTCTGCATAAGCACACACCCCAAACCAAGGCCAGAAGCATTACAAAACACTTCATACAACAACACTTCCTCTGGAAACCTGAGCATGGGAGCACTAACCAGATTCTCCTTCAGGTATTCCAAAGCTTTCTGGCATTGATCGCTCCATAGGAAGACCCGATTCTTCCTAGTCAAAGTTGTCAATGGAGCAGCAACTCGAGAGAAGTCCGAAACGAACCTCCGAGAGTAACCTGCTAACCCCGGGAAACTATGATCTTCTGCCACGCTCTTGGGTGCTGCCCATGAAGCAACTGCCTCCACCTTCGACGAGTCCACTGATACTCCATGCTAAGATACCACGTGCCCAAGGAAGTGTACTTCTTGTGTCAAGAACTTACACTTTGAAAATTTCCCGTAATGATGGTGGTGTCAAAGGACTCCCAAAACTGCTCTGAGATGTTCAACGTGCTCCTCCTCTGATCTTGAGTAGACCAGGATGTCATCGATAAACACAACGACGAACCGGTCTAGAAACTCTCGGAAGACAATGTTCATAAGTCCCATAAACACAGCCGGTGCATTCATAACTCCAAACGGCATCACTACAAACTCGATGTGCCCATACCTGCACCTGAAGGCTGTCTTCGAGATGTCACTGTACATCACCCTCAGCTGATGATATCTCAATCATAGATCAATCATAGAAAACCAACATGCTCCCCTCAGCTGGTCGAAGAGATCATCTATCCTTTGAAGGGGGTAACAGTTCTTGACTGTTACCTGGTTCAGCCTTCGGTAGTCTATGCATAGCCTGAGACCACCATCTTCCTTCTTCACGAACAAAACTGGAGCACCCCATGGTGACACACTAGGTCGAACAAAACCCTTCTCCATCAGATCGTCAATCTGAATCTGCAACTCCCGCAACTCCAAAGGTTTCATTTGATAAGGGGCCATCGAAATCGGATGGGCACTAGGCTGTAAGTCTATCCCAAACTCAACGTCACGTCGGGGGGGGGGGGGGGGGTAGAGTCACAACCTCCTCAGGAAAAACATCGAGGAACTCCCCAACAACTTTCGGGACATCCATCATCTCTGTATCAGCTGGAACCACTGATAACCCACTCAACAAGGAAAGGAAAGGTCCCACATGCCGGCTTCCCTCCTGATAGCTCCTCTCGCCAACAAAAGATACGCGTTTCCAATCCACGTCGGAGAACACAATTCTTCTCCGGAAGTAGTAGATAACGACACTAACAGAAAACAACCAGTTGATGCCTAGGATGACATCGTATGGCTGCATCTGTAACAGAATAAGGTCTCCCCTAGATCGATGTGGTCCCAACGTCAGCCCACATCCCCGACAAACACAAGATACGTTGGTCTGGCCCCCAACTGGTGTACTCAGTACCAGTGGCACGAAATGTCTCTCTACGTCTAATCCCAAATCATGGGCTAGACCAGGTGTAACAAAAGTGTGCGAGGATCCCGAATTGAACAAAGAAGAAACAAGAGTGCTGAACAAACAAATCGTACCACGTACCAACTCTGGTCCCGCTGGAGCTGCCAACTCTGTTGCGTGCAACTATCCACGCCCATCTCCTCTTCCTATCTGATGTCGTCCACTTCCCAGACCATGCCCTGGTCGAGGTCCCAGAAGAGAACCCTGAGGTCGGCCTCCTCCCGCATAGTCTGCCCTCGGAGGAGCATGGTCCTACTGCTGCTGGAAGGGCCTCACCGGCAACTGCTGCTGCTGCGGTGGGCGCTGAACCTGCCAACCTTCACTGTATGGAGCTCGGGTCAGGCACCGACTCTGAACGTTCCCGAAACCTCCACAAGAAAATCACCTCGGTCTTGGGCTCGTGGAAAAGGGACGACGACATGAAGATCTGAACTGGAACTGCTGGGGCCTACTTGCCACTGGCCTGAACCTGGAAGGTCCTTTCGCAGGAGACCTGCTACTGACTGCCTTCCCCTTCGACGAACCTAGTTTAAACACCTCACGCGGTGCACCTCCCAGTGATTGCATCCTCTCTATGACCTCTTCCTTCTTCTACACCGCCATGTACGTCGGAAGGGTGAAGTGGGTGACAGCATACTAGAGAGAAGGATGAAGTGCCTCCTCCAAATGTCTCGCCCGAGACTCCTCATCCGAAAAGAGATCCAGATCAAAGCGCAGGAGATCCTTGAACATGATCCCTAAATCTTCTACCGTCATACTACCCTGTTGAAGGGAGAGTAACTCATGCCGCTTCTCCACCTTGATCATGGAAGAAAGGAATTCCTCTCGGAATTCCTTCTCAAAGTCAGCCCATGAATCCTCTGCCTCTACCATCTCTCCGAGGTAGAGTGTCCACCGCTTCCACGCCGCACATCTCAGCTGACTGACTACTAGGGGAAGCCAGTATTCCCTCAGAGCATGGATCAAGGTGAAAGCAATCCCTAGCTCCTCAAGCCACCCATCTGTCTCCGTATCTGAAGTATTACCCTCTTACTTCTTGAGGGTCTGCCGCTGGAAGGAACAGAGAGTCTTCTGCCACTGGCTATCTTCCTTCTCTTGGTCAATCCTCAACTGATCGACTACCTGGATCTGCTGGGCCTCGGCCGTCTGAGCCACCCGGGGATGACGTCCAGGTGCCATAGCTGTACTGTAAACAAGGATTTCCTAATCCCAAGTAGTAAGGAAAAACACAAGGTTTTATTTATCATTTTATTTCAATTTCTTTCCCAGAACACCCAAATCAAGTAAATCACAATCATGATGATGCATGTACCTTACCTAGGGTCTCTACCCCGAAATCAATGTAGTCTCACTTGGTCATTCGGTAGGCTTAGAGTCCTTGCATCGGATCATGGGGGGCCCTAAAATCCCATGTCCTAGCCGGTCTTCCCTGGCCTATGTCACACACCAAGGTTAACTAACACTATTTCCCTACCATCCAATGCAATCCTCACTGTGCCTAACTCCAAACTCCATCCTATCTCTCAACCAGAAGCCTCTGATACCATTCTGTCACAACCCCCTCCCACCAAAGATGCCCCTCCTGAGCTGGAAATGGTGAAAGGGAGATAATGACCCCCGAGTCCCGCCTCCAGTAGGCCCCGGGTTGGCGACTATCACCAAGGGTATGAGTTTTCACAAATATGGGAGGCATTAACTTTTTTTATCATTTAGGATCGGGAAATAGGACAAGTCAACCACCAAAAATGAAAAAGAACAAGTGTATATAAATAAACCCAAACCAAGCCCACATGCATGTTTAAACAATTTTATAACAAGGTACAAGTACAAGAAAGCTCAAAAGTACAATACCAAAATAAAAAAAAGGTACAGAAACAACAACAACTCCAACAGTCCGACTAGTAGGGTCCCGCACGACCATGGTAGTCCTCCTAGAAAGCTGAAAATAAACGTAGGGTGAGCATACAAGTATAATCAGTAGGGAAACCTGAAGCTCTCGTGAAGAAGTGGGGAGACATCCTAATGTCCCATGGGAACAACAGCAGAAACCTAACAAGGAAATCTATCCACCCAACCTTGCCAGCCACACTCACCAAAACACAATCAAAACAGGTAGTAGTAGTATAAGAACAAGAGTATTGGGTACCCCTCACCATTTCCCATTAGTTAACTGAACGTCCTGATGCTGTCACACTCTCCCCGCCCGCACACACCTGGGTCTCACAACCACATATCCCGCCCGCACACACTTGGGCCTCACCACCACGTATCTCTCCCGCACACACTTGGGCCTCACTACCACAACCACATCCCCGCCTAAAGACACCTGGGCCTCATCCCGAAGATTCAAGGGAACATTAATAGTAACAGAACTCTCGCACGAAGACACATGGTCCTGAAATAGAAACCTACCTGAAGAGTCTTAGGTGTAAGGTCGCCTCAAGCCATCATATCCTATAAGCCTGCCATAAGAGTCTTGGGCCTAATCACCCAAATCAAAACCTACCGAAGAGTCTTGGGTGTAAGGTCGCCTCAAGCCATCACAGCCTAGGGGAGAAGGAGAAGGAAGGATCTAGTAACTATAGGGAAACACCCTCTCCCATGAAATGGGAGTGTTCGGCACTAAGTGCTCAACATGGGTGCGGTGCGATAAAACACAAAAGATACATATATATATATTTATATATATATAACAACCACTCAGCCCAACCTATGGCTTATAAAAAGAGAAACTGAGCACGTGCCTCGACACTGCTATCAAGAAACAAGCATACAACAAACAACCCCAACCCCATTAAGGTTTTCACGTTTCAGTAGAAATTATCTTATTTAGTTCCTTAACTACTGGGCAACTATCCACAACCAACCATTTCAAACGTTCGTAAAACATATCCCATCCATCCACAAAGAAAGTTAGGGAAACACAAGCAGCACAACAAAAACCTTCTTAAAAACCAACCAACCCATTGATTATTATTTTCGTTTCATTACCAAGCCCCACCACTCATTAACTCTTCCACTTTTATTTATTAATCACAACCCATAACCCTTTCACATTAAAACCCAACCCTACAGACCCACTGCCAACCGCCATAACCACAACCGCACCAAAACCACACATCATCATCCCTTTAATACCATATATTGCAGCCCCGCTGCCCATCACCATTACCACATTAACACCAACCCACAACCAAGTCAACCGCAGCCCCGCTTCTCACCCAATCCACAACAACCAACAAAACACCCCAACACATGCCACGTAACCAAGCCAACACCTACATGTTCATTATTCCATTTTGTTTAACCGGGGTGATCACACATGGGTTCTAGATTTCCAATTAATAAGAAAACTTTACGTGATTATCCAATTTCCACATTCAACAAAGTTCCACAAACAAAAACTGTCTAGAAAGATAGGGCAACATTTAATTGCACAAGTAAAGGCCCCCAACGACCGTGATTTTCAGTAGGCATAAGACTATTCATTTCACAACATAATATCACAGGATATAAAAGGTAAACTAACAGCAATCACAAAATTCCCATCCCCGTTCTTTAACCAGTTATTATCTTTATTTAAAGGTTCAACTATTTCTCATGAAAACAAAAAGGATACCCACCCTGCATGATGCAAAAATTAGAGAGACGAAGGTAAAACTCCTACCTCAATAGATTCTGGTCACAACGCTCTCCCGGATCAACTTTAGAAGATGATCGTCCGCGTCCCGGCAAAACCTCCTTGGGTGGATGTCGGAGAGGAGAAGCCGAAGGAAAGACAACAGATCCAATCTCGGATGTTCCGCCTCGTCGTTATGATCCCATGGCCGCTGACGGATCGTAAATCGGAGCTCAGATGAAAAAGTTATGGAAGAAAGAGACTTCGAGTCTCTTAAGAGAGTTCTGCTCAGAGGAGAGGGGAGGAGAGGTGTGAGTTGAAAGGAGGAGGGGACCCCACCTTTTATATGTGTGAATAGAAAAATCACATGGCATATACTTATGGTACACAGCGTGTACTTGGCCGTTTTCACACGGTCTCCACGCGGCCTCCAACGCGGCTCCGCGACCATTGACTGGTCAACACACGGTTTGAGGGTAACGCATACGCAGGGAAGGACTACATGGCGTGTAGTTTAGACACACAGCGTGTACTCATTTATTTCACATGGCAAGGACATGGCTCCAACACGGTACACGGCCGTTGACTGGTAACGTGTACGCGGGGAAGGTCTACACGGCGTGTAGAACTGGTCACACGGTGTGCACCCATTTATTGCACGCAGCAAGGACACAGTCTTCAACACGGGGTATACCTGGAAAGGGGTTACATGACATGTACTCAAACTACACGGCGTGTAGTTTCAAAATTCAGGAAAGTGTGGGAAAAGTCCCTTTTACCCTCCAGAACACTTGTAGCCTTCTTTTGACAAACGAATGGTCCGGAGAGGTCTGGGCCATTACATGGACGATGCCTCATGAAGGATTATACAGAATGTTTCTCCTTCCATTGCTCATTTCGATGTCCTACTTGTTTCATAGATTGATAAAGTTATGTTAGTGTGGCTACAAGATTTTTTATTCCAGCTCCCATAACGTTTGGTTTCTCCAGGGAACAATCATTTCATTTCCCGACGCATTCATCATTAACATGGTTCCTTCGGGTTCTATCCATTGACTAAAACCAATAAGCATTGTGTGAGAATCACTAATCATAATAGGAAAAACACATAATCAATAATAAAATGTCAAACTATAGGTCTTATACTAGGTTATTCATGGACATTTCTAAAACACTACTATTCTGCTATTTACTTAGTCATATCCTTAGGGTTCTTACTAAGGCATTCAAATCCTAGTTTCCAAAGGATGACTATACCTTTCCTCTGATACAAAATATACATACCCATACTTTACGTACATTATTATTAATTCATAATTTAAGAATACTTATTAAAACATATAATAGAACCATGATAGGACCATATAGGTATAGTGTCTTTAGAAACATGGAAACTTAAAAAACTGGTTCATAAAGAATCTACATTGTCTCTTATTTATTTCATCATATCTAGAGTCCATTTTGGAATATCCTACTTAATACCCTTCTTCCTGACCTGGTGAAAAGAATACATACAAAAGGGTGAGATCAAATGATCTGTAATGGTAAACAAAGGAAATATCAATCATATAATATTCATAAGAACAAAACATTTTGAAAATATTGACCTACAAAAGAGATCATAATATAATAACATAGGATAAATCATAGTAGTGAACTTTAATCATAATAATAATAACATAAAACATGAAACTTTGTTTCATACACACATAATCATATAAAATCATTTCAATTTATTCAAGACTCATTTCCAAGACTATCATAGCAGACAAAGTCCATTACTGAACTGAGTTCACTCCTCGTTCCAGTCATATATCATAGAACCAGATTCACTTTCCATTTCAGCCATGTATATCTCTTGAGATATAAATATTTACTCAATGCATTGGAGGGAAATATATGTTCCACCCATCTCATAAGGAAACTAATCTTGTGTGTTCCACAAAATCATTAATCATACATTATAGCATAACCCATGTAATAAAAAAAATGGATTAAAAAACATCAAGACATCATAAAATAATACATATAAGATAAAAATAATTCATTAAAATAATTCAATAATATCATAATACAATCAATGTAATAATAGGAATATAAATATAACCCTATATTATCTTATATGGAAAATAATTTTCATTAAGCCAATGAACTCCATTCTTGAGGAAAATATCCTTTCTACTTAAATTGTTTTTTCCTTTCTTAACATGTCATACAATTTTAAACTAAAATAAGTTTATTGAATTTTTTTTGAAAACATGTAAAGTAATCTTCATCAAAATAATGTTCATAAAAATACAATCATGGCGTATAAGTTAAAAAAACATTTTTCTCGTACTTTGGCCGGAAAAGTAAAAAATTATCTCGTACTGAAAACGGCAAAAGATTCCTTTTTTAACTATTACTAAAAATTAAGCAATAGGTAAAATTGGATTTAGAAAATTTTAGGAGGGTAGAAATAATATTACATATTGAGGAAACATGGATGCATATGATAAATAATCCCCAGTAATTTCTAAAGTATAAACAATCTCGAATAAAAATGAGATTGTGTGATTTTCCCTAACCTTAGGTCAGATATTCTTCGTACGTATCCGAACCTACTGTATAGTGATTTATATAATTTCATTGACTAATTAATGAATCATATTCATTTTTTTGATATCATATATGGTCATATTTTTTTCATCGTATTAGTAATATATCATTGCTACTTGTTATCCGGGTGTTTATTTCTTTATGTTCATATGCGTGTTTTGTGAAATACATTTTTATTCGTATTTTTAGGTTATAGATACCTCATTTAAAGAATTTTATTAGTTTAATAAATATCATATTTATTTATTAAATTCATTACTATAATCATTATTCAGTGAAGATCATGTAGAATGTGTTGCATGACATCGTGTACACGATAGGTCGTATGTACGTACGAGGGATGATGTCATTCTTTTGATATTAAAATCGTATATAAATGGATGGTTTATCATTTAAAAAGAATCATAATAATGTTATATTTATTATTTATATCATTTATACTCATTATTATTCCAATCCAAAAGATGAAATGTTTGAATAACAAACTACACCATGACGTGGAGATGGTAAGCCATATGTACACACGTGTGGTGAATTTTTCATTCAGAGGATAGATAAATTACCTAATATGGTTGTACAATTTTTATAATAACATCACAGTATATAGAAGATACTGGAGTATTTATTTTAGAATGGAAACAACAAAGACAGAAGAAGTGGAAGAAGAAAGGAATTTGAAATAGGTGGTGAGATATTTACCTCTTCTTCGGGTTATTCCTTTTGATTTGATAAAAAGAGATCCTTAGGTTAGCTTTGTGACTAAAGGAAGGCCTCTAGGATGAAAGGAGGTTATTTTTTAGGGTATTTGGGTAGGGTTTGGCTGAGCCAAATGGATTTGGAGGTGTGAATTAGAGAGAAGGGGGAGTTCCCTTTTATAAGAGGGGTGAGGGGCACCTTAGGAAAAAAATAACATATTATTTCATAATAAATTCATATTCAGATTATAATGGCTCCAAAGTGTGTAGTAAAACTTGTGTAAAATATCAGGGTGTTACAGTACACCATGTGTAAACTAAGGGATATTATATATACTTCCATTATAAGGTTATACCTCTCATATCTCTTTCCTCAAGGATTGAATTCCAAAAAGTGGTTAGTCCTTCTAAAGTTAAATTCCATGTAGATGATGATGGGTTCAACATTAGGGATATGAAGTGTGGTAAATGATTTAGAGCACACCTTTCCTAATGGTTGGGTGACAGTAATAATATACTGTGATATTCATAAGCACATTAGTGTTAGAAACCCCAATTTAATCATCTATATGTCAGGGTATGGGGCCACCACTTCCTTGATTGAGATAGGGTATGTACCGACCCATACCGACTTTGGGCATGGGAATCCCATACCCTAAGTTGCTACAACAATGTATGAGCTCTAACAATGTGTGGATCATCAATTGGGTCTGGTACCCCTTGACCATGAAATACCATTGACAAAGGATGAGTACCCAAATATGGATCTTCTAAGGATACATTGGTATGCTTGCATTAGGAAAAAAATTTCTCATTGAGCTACAAAAAGACTCATTCCTTTAGCCCCAACCAGATTATATTGTTGTAGGTATATAGAAGAGAAAAATTCCTTTTACATTAGGTTCTTGAAAGTTGTGGAGCTGGTGATCATGGGGCCATGCTATGTCTTGTGATTCTGTTGATGCTCCTATTTCATAACACAGTCTAAAACAAATGAAAAGGGAAATACCTTGAACCCTAAGTGATTCAACCTTTGAAGAAACATAAAAAATTGACAAAGGCATGAACAAAGATTCATTTTCATTTGTCTCGTGTAAGATTCACCAAGGTCACGCAAGTATACTTACGCACCACATAGTGGTCATGCTGGTGACTTGCGCACCCTATTTGATTTTTTTCCCAAGGTCTTACCTAGACTATAAATACCCCTGGTGGGCCCCACATTTTAGGATGGAAAAATTCCAAGACTTATATCCAAACTCTGGTCACCCAAGTCACTTCTGGTAGTCTTCTGAACATTTCTAAGGTAAGTTCTTACATAGAATGGGAGCTCTAAATAGGGGAAACAAGGCATAAGTGTTGAAACTCATCAAAACATGCACGCCTAAGTGGTCAGCCCTTAAGGGAAATGGCCACACTTGTGCGACACCTTATCCCTTCAACAAAACTTGGGAGCCTCTCTTTTGGAATCCTTTAGGGATAATACTAAGTGCTTGAGCCAAGTCTCGCCCAAGTATTACCCTAAGGGTTGAACGTCGTGCAAGTAACCATGTGTCGTGCAAGTATACTTGTGGGACCAGGACTTGCGCGCCTATGAAGGACATGTGTGCCTCTCTATTTTTGGGTTCCCCTCCTGCCTATTCACTTAACTTCTTCAAATACACCTCTCATCTTCATGATCAAACCTTCAGAACCATTTTGAAAGCTATTCATGGCATGGTTCCTTTGTTGGTTTCCTTCTCTGAAAGGAATTCTATGGAACATATCTAAAAACATAGTGATTTATATATCTTTATATAACTAATGTGAGATATTTCATTCATTCATCCTCATCCTTTAAAGATGAGAGGATCTTTAACTTGGGATTCCTTTTCAGGATTAAGCCCCAGTCATAATTTCCCTAAATTGGGCATCCTTATTAGGAGTAAGCCTCACTCATAAATTTTATTAACATAGGCTTCCTTCTAAGGAATAAGTGTTATGTCTCAATGTATCATTAACAAATGGGACACCTTCTCAGGATCATGTCCCAATATCAAATTCCCATGACATGTGCATCCTCCTTAGAAGTTAGCCCAAAATATCCTAAACCTGGACTTCCTTTTCAGGAGTAATCCCTAGTCTTTAAGTTCCAAAATATGGGCATCTTCCTTAGGAGTAAGCCCCAAATTCCAAATTCCTTTAACATAGGCCTCCTTCTTTGGAATAAACCCCAGTTCTCAAGTCCCTTAACCGGGCTTCCTTTTTAAGAGTAATCCCCATTCATAATTACCTTTAACCTGGGCCTCTTCATTAAGAGTAATCCCCCATCATAAATTATCTTAAGGAGTCATAATTTACTTTTGATTTGGACTTCCTTCCCATGAGTAAAATCCAATCATAATTCCTCTCTAACTTGGGCATCCTTCTCTGGATTAAGTCCTAAGTTATGTATCCAAATCACCGTAAAGCACATATACCTTTGTGGAGCTCATTCCCGGGTGTCTTCCCTTAAGTAAATCCAAACATTCATCCATCTGGGCAGTCATACATACATAATCCCCACATCATTACTTATAATTGCATCTTTAATGGCACAATTGTCTAGTTTTACCAATACCTCTTGTTTCTCATACTGAGCATTGAATCACGTGATCTTAGAGTGTAAAAGTAATTATGACAACTTTCTATGAGCCATCAATCATGCATAAACCTCATACTTCTTTATTCAAACTACATGGGTTCTGATTTATTTTCCAAAAAAAAGGATACGTAGGTAGCCGATCTGCAGGTACAATACCAACTCTGTAATAATCTATGTCCTTCTGAATGACAATAAACTTCAAGTGGCCCGCTGTGTGGCTTTTAAAACCAGTATGGTTATCAAATTCACCAAAATATTTCTATATAATGTGTCGAAGGATACCATTGAATAAGAATCTCTAACAAATAAATATGATTCTCTATCGATGAAGTACCTTGAATATTTATAAAAGACACTGTAAATCTCATAAATATTAATCATTGATTGTCCGATCTAAAGAAAATCTCATTTTCATACTTGTTAATGTAATAAGGATTCACGAACATATCTTAAATCTATGAGGATAGTCCTAGAGTAGTCAATAATTCCCCTAAAAATGTGTGATAAGTTTTACCTCCCATCCTCTTGACCATTTCAGATTATTAAGCCTCATCAGTTCACAACTAATGAGCACCTACCATCAGAATGTAGATACAAATAGATATGGAATCATTGGATGTATCCGTTTCTACGAACAAACCAGTTAGAAACTACATGGAATGTTTGAACCTTAAATCAATGAGGTCATCCCCAATTTCAGAGGAAACAAAAAATGGTGAACCTGACATGAATACCTAACCAAGATGAATTGTTGTTTTAATTATTTGTTAGGACTTTATTTAAACTCCATGAGAGGGCCAACAGAGAAATCAATAACATATGAGTTCATCAAAAATATGTAGTGTCTGAACATATCTTGATTATATATATTATATAAAACATGAATACTTTTCCAAGATCTTATGCATTACAGAAATGGATTCTCTTATGTTGACACCTGTGAATAAATCTATTGTGAATGTCGCAGCTGCTACTCCTATTGGATCGTCGTCCGATCTGAGGATGAAATCACATACTCAGCATCTTCAACGCTGGGTATCAAATGCGATGGTTAAGGAGTACCTTCAATATTTTACTATTGCAACTATGGAGGCCACTGGACAAGCCCTCCAAGTCAATAATTCACCCTGGTCATCCGGACAGTGACGACCAGTGATCAAGAAGCATGTGGTTCCAACCACCGTTTCCAATCGTTTCTGGTCATTATCCCAAGAATTCAATCACAAGTCCCTCCCATATTCTGGGGAGGTGAATGAGCAGGTCCCTTAGGGCCTTAATTCAAAGAGGCATGAGTCCTGCCTGAGGAATCCCATCAACAATTGCCACCAGACTGGTGCGGAAGTGCGCCCTCAACATGATGAGGGTGTCGTCTCAAGGTGTTCGGCTCAGGTACCTCGAACCTGAGGAGGCAAGACGAACCACCAAAGGTGAAAACCGGTCAACAGTGAGAAGGTTCCCATCTCTACCGTTTCCAGAGAAGTCCACCAACCTATCTTGGTGGAGAGCAATAAGCGGGCACACACACCCGTCCGTTTTAATTTCGCTGTCCAGCAGACTCATCTGGAGGAAACAATCCAATCCTGCTAGGGAATTCTTGCGGAGTATTATAGACAGGAAAGTACACCTATTTATAAGTAATCATCTAGTCAGCAGGCTCATCTGACTACATACGATGAAGCCTTCAAACCCAATGTGTTGACAACTTGTAAAAAGGAACATACACCTGCATACACTCATTAGTCCTTCCAGCAGCCTCGTCTATCAGTATTGAAGGAATTTCATCATCCACGTTCAGTGGAGTGCAATAAGTAGGCACATACACCTACTAGTATTGAACATTACTACCATTAGTCTCGTTTGGTAGCATTCTGAGAAGTTAGTCAGAAAGCTCCGATGACAAACAAGGGGAAGACTCCACTATCTACCCCCCCCACATGAGTACTGTCAGAATACACTAATAGGAAAAGGAGGAGAGGAGAAGGAACACACACCTATTCAAAGCACAGAGTGGACATATATTCACATTCTGGTAGATGAAGTTACCAAGAATATTCTATCAATGCTGAAAGAGCAGAAGCAAATCCCTACTCATATTATGGATGCCGGCAAGGATATTATAACCGCATCAGTTGCATCACAGGGGAAGAAATGCAAATCTATCCCTACCAGTTGAGTGAAACATCAACAATTCACTCCGGAACAGACACACACCATGTTTCCAGTCCAAGAGGGTTGTGGGGAATACTCCCCCATATCATATGGACAACCAAGTAAGGCACATACACCTGATTTGAGTGGAGATAATCATCCTAATCTAATCATTTCTCCTGAGTAGGCACATACACCAGACCATAATGACCACTTTCATCAAAAAATGGTTCCCAAAGTGAGTAATAAGTCATCTAAAAATAAGAACCATCCGAAATATTCATGAAATAAAGGGACAGTCTGTAATAAGGCCTTACTCGATGCTGGAGTTCTTGATGCACTAAGAAAATTATCTGTTGCAACCCACGATTCTTCTCTCTCAGTTCCCAATAGTGGGAACATTAATCCAGAAGGTCTTCATCAGACATGTTCTCATGAAGTATTGCTTCATGAATGTTTTATTGATCTCAAGGTTTTATCTTCAGATGAAATCCATAGTAACCCTCTACGTGGCCAAAAGATCAAGGAGATAAATGTTTCCTCTTTTGCTGTAACCCACCATGGCGGTCCTCCCCATGATGATGAATTTAGCTGTGAAAGTCCTCTCCCCATTAAAAATTCACATTACCTGGAAAATGGTCCAATGGAAAATGTAGTGACGAAATAATCCCTGTTATCTAGAGGAACTTTTAAATGTGAATCCAGTAATGTCTGCTTCTTTAACACAAGCAGGTGAAATACTTTCTCAATCAAAATATTGCCTGGGGTGTAGGTCATTCTCCAAACCACCCCTGGGTTGTTCATCTTTTTAGTTTGATTACTGAATTCTCTAACGATCTTGTTGAATCTAATGAAGCAACAAGGAAGAACACACTCTGGTCCAATCATGTAGAAAAATCATCATTGAATGATAAAGAAGAAGTAATGAATATGAGAATACAACTGGCGAAAGGTGATGTTCCAGTCATTTTTTGGCCTTTGGCTGACTCTCAGTATGACATTCCAGAGTTGTTGACGGAAGATGGAATTCATGATATTCGTCTCAACATATGGAAAACACTTTGTCAGTTGACAAAAAATATTATCTTATGATGAATATGAAAATCATGTCAAGATAATAGAAGGGTTACAGCTCTAAATTGATTTGGAATCTCTCTCAGATTCTCGATATCCAAAGGCTGAAAAGCAGCAGAGAGCCCTTCAGCATTCATGACATGGTGCACTAAGAAGATTGTGCCAGTTAATTGCCAATGCCCCGTCTGATATTCATATCAGGGGATGAGGTGTTCATAGAGCACTACATTTCACTGTGCTCTCTAGTCAACAAAGCCCGCCAGAAATGGTCTCATGCAATGTTATTTCCCATAGCCTCCCACAACCAATTGGTTTTGTTTGTAACAAAAGGCTCGTTCAAGAACATGCCTCAACTATTTCTTCTCAAAATCAGCCATAGAGAGAACAAGTTATTGAATTACTCCTTCATCAAGAAAACAAGAATATTGAACAGGCCTCTCGTTTAGAGAAACCTCATCATCAAGTGACAGAAGTGTGAGATATCATCCAACAGTCTTATGAGCCGGGTGATAAGAGTGGATGTAGGTTGATGCATCCAGCCAATTTCTGGACTAAAGTCCAAAACATTAGGAGTGATTTTAAGAAAGCCTCAAATATAGCAGCTCATGAATCACCCAGACTTCCAGACTGGGGACTCTATTAACCCAACCCTCAGAATCAACAAATATGATTCGAGGAGTTGATTAGAAATAGCAGGAACAGCCCCAGTCCATAGGACTAAGGACTTTTTGAAATCCTCAATCTCTTCCTTAGAGAAATTCAGTCTTCTCTCGATTAGGGAAGAAGCCTCCAGAGGAAAGAAGAGCCAAATTATCAGAGGATTCCTTCCAAATTACGGTTCATCAAGAAGTTCCAGAGGGATCAAATCTACAAAAGGCAATGTCTCATCAGGGACATGGAAGAAGACAATATCTTAGAAATGTCGATAGGAAGGATGCAATGCCTTATGCATCAATCAATTTCATCAATTCCGTTGTTACTGATCCACCAGATGAGGCTCACTCATAGGGATCAGATGAAGAGTTTCCTACTCATGATGTTGTACGCACAGACACAAATGAAGAAGGTGTGCATACACGAAATCAAAGGCTTACACAGAATCTCGGTGTTCCTTCAAATAACCCACTTCCCCCTCTATGAAAGGGATCAAACATGGGGAAAGTAATGAATCTAGTTATATACCCTTCCTCTGGAGAAGGCCATTCGCTCTCACTAGGGCAAACATTTTCATAATAGGAGGAAGAAATGAAGGAATTGAGGATGTTGAATGCAGAACTACTTCAGGGTAGTCTTCCTCCTAAGTGTTCTGGAGTCAGTCTGTTAAGGGAATTTATTGCGGCTAATGAGAGGGATCATGAATATCCTCCTCTACCAGTACATCCTCACAGGTCTAATCCAATGGGTCATATGCAATAACAATCAGCGGTGCTACCATCATTTGCATTACCAGCCACCACATCTTTCCAAACTCCAGGCATTGCACCTGCTCAGGTCCAATATCAAACGAATGTTTTTCAAATGTTAATAACTACAATTGAGTCCTTAACAGCTATGTTGGAATCTATAGAGGGAAATCATGCTCAAAATCAACAAGAAAAGAGAGCTTATCCGGAATGGGTTGATGTAATTCCTCCCCTATCAAATTTTGCAAGTACTACATTCCCAATCATTAATGGTTCAAGAGATCCAGAGAAACACTTAACACATTTTGTTTCTCATTGTGATCCTATGATGGGAACCCCTCAGCAACAAGAAAAAATTAATCTCAGGTGTTTTGTACAATCATTACAAGGGCCTGCCTTTGTCTAGTACAAAAGCTTGCAATCCTTGTAAATTACCGTATGGGAGGATCTCTGGCAACGATACATTATTCAATTGAGTTCAACATTTCCAAAGACAACAATTTTTGATCTTACAAACTGTAATCAAAGGGAGAGTGAAAGGGTTTTAGATTTCATTGCTCGCTGGAAGGGATTAATATATTTCCAGATTTTAGCACTCCATCAAGAATAATTGTTGACAATATGTGTGGAAAATATGTGTGATGAATGACGCATGCCAATGATCCCTGTGAAATACACAGGAGAGTTTCGAGAACTTACTTCAATCGCTCAGCAGATTGAATATTCTCTTATGAAAAATAAGGATAAAACTCATGTAATTCCATCAGCTCTAGGAAGGAGAATGTGTAATGCAGAGACTTCTACAGTTATGTTTAAAAAAGCACCTGTACCTGCTTCTACATCAAAAGCTTCATCTTCCAGAAGGGCTCCGCCTCTTGAGCATAAACAACAGAGGTCATTTCCTCAAGATGATCAAAGAGATAAAATATAGAAACAATTTTAGGTTCCAAAGAGAAAAGTTTACTCTTTATGAAAGGAACAAGTTCCCAGTTACATCATTTCGCCTCTAGAAAATAATTTGGTTCAATTGCCAATGCCCAAGAGGCCAAACAAGGAAAGATATGAAGACCGTCCCAACTATTTCCTGTTTCATCAGATGTTGGGGCATCCCATTCAGGAATGTTTTGTCTTCATGGACCTCTTGAAAAAAATGGTCGACTCTGGACAAGACAAACTGAATGGTTCTTCAGCTCAGGTATCATTTATTAATTCTACAAATCGAGAGATAGAAGGTGAGTGGAAATATATCAAGAAAAAAATGCGCAAAAATATAATGATTGGATGGTCAGAAAAATGATCAATCAAACTCATGCCATTTTGCGAACGAAAATGAAGCAACCAATTGTGTCATCTAAAATGAATACCACAGCAAAACCCTCTTAATCAAAGGGAAAATACTAAAATGGGTGGCATAATTCAAAGAAAGAGGAACAATCAGAAGAAGATGGAATTGTGTCAAATCCTATGTTGTCATTGACTCTTGAAGGTTTTGTGCCATCTACTTCAAAGCCATGTGCATTGTCCCACCAAACGGCACAACCCAAATTGGCTAATCAGGCAGAGTCTTCATCAAATGAATAATTGATCATTGATTCTATTAATATGATTCACTTAACAGATCATTATGCTAGTCACATTTTCGAGTTTGATGAGCCTGAGTTCCCTATATCAGACAGAGGAATCAGGGGAGGTTCCAGAGGCTCAGGGTACAAGGGAAGACGTGGATCTTTCAGAGGCCACTATTCCAATTGTACCCCTGCTAGAACTGTGTATGCAGTAGAAACTCATGGAAGAGCCCTTCAAAGGGATCAACAAGAATAAGAAAATTCTTCCACCAATAGTAGACTCAGTCCTGGCACTATTATTCTGGAAGATCGGTTAGAGGTTCCTCCTTCTTCCTCTCAGAAATTAAATAAACCTAATTTGTCTAATCTTCCAAAGACAGGACTATTGCCAACTCCTACCCCAATACAAGATGCATCAACATCCAAAGCATCAACTTATAAGGCACCAGTGAAGCCACATGTTCATGTTGGGAAACACAGACCGTTGGATCAAAATTATGATGTATTGAAATTGTTGACCCAAATATCAGCCATGTTATCAATTATGGATGCTTTGAATTTATCAAAGTATCCTTGGGAGGCACTCATTGAGGCTTTGTCGAGTCCTCAGGAGTATGAAAATGAAATTGTTGTAGCTGAAGAATACCATGTAGAGAATAATCATGCATAATTCCATGCAGTGATATCTTTCACATATGAAGATGAAGATGATGTCGTGCTTGGACATATTAGAACTTTGTACATATCTGGCATGGTCAATGGTGTAGAAATATGAAGAGTTTTCATTGATAATGTTTTAGGAGACAACCTTATCCCTATTCATAAACTTCGTCGATCGGGCATCATGGAATCTGATTTATCTCCTTCTAAATTGATGTTACAAGGATATGATAAAAATGAACAAGAACAATTGGGCGAGATTATACTCAGAACACAGTTTGGAGATCTTGTATCTAATTCAGATTTCATTGTTGTTGATCATGACTTAGCCTTCAACATCATGCTTGGAAGACCCTGGCTACATCAACATGCTGTTATCCCTTCATCATACCATGTCTCAAATATTGTTTCGATCATCAAATTGGGACATTGTATGGTGATAAGTCCTCGTTCAAGACATGCGAATCACAATACATTGAGGCATAATTCTATCACATCAAGGAAATGAAAAAATCCACAGCAAAGGAGGTTACCAATGTTAATGCTCCATATGGTTTGGAAAAGATTCTAGTAAACCCATTCACACATGTGAGTACAGACTATGTGTTGCCTATCCGTCAAATTGACTGGATAAACCCAAATAAAAATACTCTTTTCTAAACTTCCATAATGTTAATTATGGAAATCAAGCCATACAGCATGGGAGAAAGTGGTGATCCACGATGCAATGTTGAAAGCTCAAATGGGGATGTCTTTATTTCATCCGCTGAAATCTAGAAGGTCTATACTTCACCAATTAGGAGATAAGAAGTTATAGAAATGTCAGAGGTGAACTATGATGTCAATTCTCAATCCATAATCTCCTCTATATTACCCAAGGGAAAACCTTCATCATCAATAGGGTAAGAAATGGAAGCCTCTACTTCAAGATGGTAAAATTTTAACATCTCCTCTAATCATTGAAATTCTTCTTCTTCATTAACTATGCAAGTAGAAATAGAAGAAATAACCCATGTTGAAGAAGAAGTGGAAGATCTCAGAGATGCTTCTCCAGCATTTGAAGAGGGTATCTCTACCACCATGAATGAACTCAGAGAAATAAGTCTGGGTACAAAAGAGGATCCACAACCCACTTTACTATTGCGGCCATTACTTTTGAAGAAAAAGAGATGTACATTTCATTTTCAATAAATAAGCGATATGTTTTTTCTTGGAACTATACAGAAATTCCAGGGCTTCATCCTGTTTTTTCCACTCATCATTTGGGTTTTCCAGAAGAACATCGAGGATTCAAACAAGCCGCCAGAAGAACACACCCAACCAATGCTTCCAAAATTGTGGCTGAAGTGGATAAGCTTATCAAAGATATCTTTGTCAGAGAAGTTCAATATCCCAAAATGGTTGGAAAATATTGTCCCAATGAAAAAGAAGAATGGTAAAATTATAGTTTGCATTGATTTGATTGATCTTATTCAGTATTATCCTAAGGATAATTTTCCAGTACCGATTACAGAACTCTTAATTGATGCGACAACTAGCTATGAATAACCTTACTTTATGGATGGATATTCAGTATGTAATCAAATCCGAATGGCTCAAGAAGAAGAAAAATCTACATCCTTCAGATCCCCTCAGGGTGTGTTTTGCTATCGGGTAATTCCCCCTAGCCTGAAGAATGTAGGCGCAACATATCAGTGTTCTATGCACTGTATCCTCAAACCCTTTTTAGGGAAGCTTGTTGAATGTTATGTGGAAGATTTGGTCGATAAATCCAAACAATATTCTAATCACTTGGCTGATTTGAAAATCATATTCAACAAGCTTTGGTAACATAATATGAAGATGAACCCCTTAAAATGTGATTTTGGAGTAATTTCAGGAAAATTTCATTTCATTGTTATACCCCATCGTGGTATTGAAGTTGATCCTGAGAAGACAAAGTCAATCCTTGGTAAGTCAGATCCTCAAAATTTGAATGAATTGAGAGGGAATCAAAGAAACTTGGCCTATATTCGGCGTTTCATCACCAATTTGGCAGGAAAAAGTTTACCGTTCACCAAATTGATGAAGAAGGGAGTCACTTACAAGTGGATTGATGAATTTCACGAGGCATTCGATATTCTAAAGAAGTATCTCTTGAGTCCACCAGTATTAATGCCACCTATTTAGGGAATACCACTTATCCTCTATGTGACAGATTTAGAGAGATCATTGGGTGCGTTTCTTGCTCAGAAGAATGATGATGGGAATGAAAATAGCCTCTACTATCTCAGTCGGACTATTCATGAAGCATAAACCCGATATTCAAGTATTGAGAAGTGCTTCCTAGCATTATTAATTGAAGTTAAGAAGTTTAGACACTACCTACAACATCACGAGGTCCAATTGAAATCTCACAATAACCCGCTCAAATTCATCCTTAGTCATCCATTGGATACTAGACATCTAACATGGTGGGCAGTTATTTTGTAGCATTTTGATATTCAGAATGTGTTTCAGAAGGCGATAAAGGGTCAAGCTCTGGATGATTTCATTATTGAACACCCTTCAGTAGAAGATACATCTTCAGATATTGAACTTCCTGATGAGAAGGTCTTCTTTATTCAAGATAGTCTTCAAACATAGGAAAAGTACTTTGATGGTGCATCCAGAAGTCCAATAGGGAGGAAAATGGGAGATCCTAAATTCTACAAATTTGGGTTAGGAATTGTGCCCATCTCACCAGAAAAGGCAGTGCTACCCTATTCTTTCTCATTTTTGTGAGGTAGTACAAATAATGAAGAGGAATACCACGCTCTAATTGCAGGATTGGAATTTGCACTTCAAGCACAAGTGAATCTCTTAAATTTGAATGGTGATTCAAACTTGGTAATCAAACAAGTCAATGGGGACTATGCCGTCATAAAAGAAGATCTAATCCCATTGTATGATTACGTCAGAGTGTTAATGGAGTAATTTCCTTTAGAACTGACATTTTCTTATGTCCCGAGATCACAAAATTCCCAAGCTGATGCAGGGGCTAATATAGCTACAGATCTGGAAGATCCAAATCAGGATGAGATAATCATCAGTATTGGCCACCGTCGTAAAATTTTACCTTATGTGGAAACCATAACATATGAAATCAATTAAATTAGTCCAATCCCTGAACCATATGGTCATACTATAGGATGGATGACACCTATCAGGGAATACCTTAAGAATGGATCACTTCCACTTGATAGAGTTGTGAAAGAACAAATCCAGTGACGTGTGGTCAATTTCACTCTTCATGATAGCCCTGATCACTTAGAGAAAAATATCTACAAAAGAGGTTTTGATGGAATCCTCTTCAGATGCATTGATCGTGAAGAGACAATGGCTGTCATAAAAGAAGTACATGCAGAAGTCTGTGGTGCCCATCAGTCTTGACATTGGAAATCTGATCAAATTTGAAGGGTTGGATACTTTTGGCCTTCAATGATACAAGATTTTATTGATTTCACAAAGAAATGTCATTCTTTCCAAGTTCATGCCAATTTCCTTCATGAACCCCTAGAGTTGCTTCATACAGCTAAATACTAATGGCCATTTTTCACATGGGGAATGGATGTAGTAGGACCTTAACCTTTGGCTACATCCAAGTAGTTTATGTACATTCTTACTACTACTGAATTCTTTTCCAAATGGACGGAGGCAATACCTCCCAAGAAAGTCAGTTATAAAATCATTGTTATCTTCATCAAGTCTAACATCATTACCATATTTGGGGTCCCTCATACCATATTGATGGAAAATGGCACCAACTTCTATTCATCCAAGGTAAGGAAGTTGTGTCAAGAATACAAAATCAAATCCAATCATTAATCACGGTATCATGTGGTGGAAAATGGCCAAATAGAAGCTTTCAACAAGACTCTTTCAAACATACATTAAAATATGGTGGATAATGATAAGAGGTCATGGCCAAACAAACTCTTTCATGATTTATGAGCTTATATGACCACCACCCAGACTGCAACACAGTCAACTCCATATTCATTGGTATATGGAAGGGAAGAAGTCTTGCCCATTGAGGTTCAGTTTATCTCGCTCAGAGTAGCTATCTTTTATCAGTCATCTACAGATGAAAAATCTCAAAAGAGATTGGATGAATTGGAATGATTGGACGAGAAAAGATTGTGTACCTTGCACCACATGGAAGTCTATCAGAATCGAATAGCAGGAGCTTTCAACAAAAATTTTCATCTTCATTCATTCGTTCAGGGAGAATTGGTATTGGTTCTTAGAACTCCAACGATACCAGGAAATAAACCGCCCATGGTGGAGCTAAAATGGTAAAGAACTTATTAAGTACATAAGGTCTACTCCAATGGAGCTTATTCTTTAATCTCAATGGATGGAGAACTCATCACTACTCCATCCAATGCTTGATTTCAGAAGAAGTATTTTGTGTAACAAAAATACTTTATCCTCCAGAAATATGTTAAACTACATGATCATTGGTCCATGCATATGAACATAATCTATTTTCACCCATTTCATCCAACATGATGTTAAACGGTGTTGTCCATGCTTCAAGACTTTAAACTTCCTAGTCCCTTTTGTCCAACAAGACGTTAAACTGCCCCATCACCGGTCTATGGATATGACCTTAAACTATTCGCACCATTGTCCAACTTGATGTTAAACTGTGACGTTCTAGATACATGATGCTAAACTATACAGAAGACCCTTACGTCCAGCAGGAAATTAAACTGTGAAAAAGTCCCTAATATATCTAACATGACATTAAAATGTGTCATATTTTTTCCTTACTGGATGACATTAAACTGCACAGTCCCCCTTTTGTCGAACATGAAATTAAACTGTATTGACCCCATCGTCTTAGCTAGAGGACTCTAAACTATACTTATCATTCGACCTACATGACGTAAAACTGAAAAAATTCCCTTAATATGTCATACATGACGTTAAACTGTATTTTTTCCCTACTACATGACACTAAACTGTGCAGCACCAATAGTCCTCACTGCAAGACATTAAATTGCGTAGTCCCTTTGTACGTCCTACATGACATTAACATGTGTATCATTAAGGTTGTTGCTCCCTCTTTTTTCTCACACAGAGTTTGACTCACGTGATCTTAGAGTAAACTTCAACCATAACACTCTCTCTGGGCCACTAACCATGTGTATGTCCCAACAACATTTTTAGGTCGTTTTTCTCAAAAAACAACTTGATTACTAATTTATTCATTAATTGAACTATGCAGACTTTGATCCTTTCCTTCTAGGATGGGTACGTGGCGAAATGTCTGAGGTTCAAGCCCAAAACCAATCTCTACACATTGGTTCACCTCCATCTCATATGATGGTGATTCATGAAGCCACCCCAAGAATCAATCACTTCACATTGGTTCACCATTGTCCTTGATATATGACGTTAAACTATACAACACATTAGTCCTATATGACAATAAACTAAAATATTCATTGATACCTTCACTTGAGAGGGAGTCATTATTTACATTACTTTCCAATAATGTTATATTGCAAAGACTACGTGCATACATGGCAATTCCTGAACCATTAATCTTGGTTCAAACCATCATTTCACTAAATTCCCCTTTTCACCCTTTACTTGTACGAAGCAAATCTGTGCATAGATTATTTCTAGAACTATGTGCGGCTTGATTCCCATTTTATTTGGGATACATTGGGACGTTAGAGCATCCCTCGAATCCAGCCCCAAATCATTGGGCCTAACCCCAAATTCCACTTTCACTCCCCTAGAAGAAAAGTCCCCCTATGAAAACACACACTGTATACTCATTATTATGGTCCGAGCTCTATGACCCTAATCTAAGATCTCCCATACATTCGTCCCACATGACGTTAAACTATATTTTAAGAACTATGTCTGGCTTGATTCCCATCCTTATGAGATACATAGTGAAGTCAAGTATCTCAATTCAGGACCCAGCCACAACATGATTATGGTCAGTATTGGTCTATGTATCTCCTTCATGTATAATGAAATAACCATTTTTATGTGTCATACACCAAACCTTAAATACTTCCAGATCTCCATAACCCTTTTCTCGACTTCTCGTCACAAAATGTCCAATTTCTGATAGTTCTTTTTCCTTACTATGAAGCATGTTCCCTTAGGCATCCTTACATAAATAGTCTACATAACAGACATGTCATCCATAAGATACTATTATTTAACTATGCAGCCAATGCCCTTAGTTGTACCTACATAATTAAATCCCCTAACGGGTTTGTTGAATAATGGTAACTTCATTCATGGGAAGAAAAACTCTTTTGTCTTTAGTTGTCTTAACAACAATATGTAGGGATCCGCAAAAATAGACATCTGTAACATACTTGTCCCATGTTCTATTTCATGATCTGAAAGTATTCATGTCTATGGTTTATGTTTTCCATTCCCTAAATTTAGGTCAAACCTACATAGGAGTGACATTCATCCAGTTCATAGAAAATCTTGTTTGGAAATATCTTCTCCATATTCAAGTACCTCTCTCCATACAGCAAACTCTATGCTTTGGAAAATTTGAATCTCCAGAAACATTCACTAGATTTTTAGCAGTAGAAAAGTAAATTTTTGAGAGTTCTTTTGCTTGACTATGCAACACATGCCCTTAGGTGGCCTTGTAAATGTAGTCTACATAATGGACCTGTCATCCAAAAGATAATATTACTTGACTATGTATCCAATGCTCGTAGGTGGCCCTACATAATTCAACCCCCTAACGAGTTTGTTAAATAATGGTAACTTCATTATTGGGAACTACTTATTCTAATACTTTTTAGCCGTTTTTCATATCATTCCTTAGATTCAAAATTATTTAAGTCATCGTTTACATTTTCCCCCATACTTGACCATGGTAATATAGTTTCAGATAATTTATCAAGGAATTGAGCCAATTATAATCCATTTTGTCAAAGGTATTTCAACCTTAAACATTATCCTTTTTACATTCAATGTGCATGACTTTAAACTGATCACTAATGACTTGGGAACTCTAAAAAAAGTCAAGTTCCATTTCACTAAACATACATTTTATATGATTTTAGGTAATATTGAGAAATAAAAATATTAAAAGTTTGTTGGGTTATTTATAATAATCCTATCAGAAAATCAAACTATGATTACTAGGCCCATTGGATTTGGTAAAATTTAAAGCATGTAGAAAAAGAAGGCATGCACAAATGATTGAAGATGAAATAATTTTTTTCATTTGATGAACAAGTGTTAGAAGGACATCCATAGAATGTAGTCTCTTCTCTTTTCCAAGAATTACAAAAGTATTTCAACGTAAATCCTCATTTGATTTACAACATCCCGAGCTTCATAAGCAGCAACTTTAAGCCCATGCACTCGACCAACTTCACACTTTTTTGCTTGATGGAGTGATTTCTTAGCATCTTCAATGGCTTTCGTACCATTCATTTGAACACCTTCCAATGAATTATTAAGCTAGTCATGTTCCCCAAAAACAACATCTAACTGTTTCTAAAGGTACATCTCCTAGACGTCTTTCTCTTTGATCTAATTCTTCAGCTCCTTCAACTTGGCAGCATGATCTGCCTCAGCTCGGGACACCGCATGCTCAAATTCGTTGATATTGACTGACAGCCTCACCCAGGTCAAATCATGACGACACTTTTTCTCCTTCTCCCTTATTAAGATGACTTGTTTTGCAACGGCATGGATCTCTTGATATCCAAAACCACCAAGTCCTAACATGATAAACATGTATAACAGTCACGGGATCTTTGATGAAAGCTCTTATAAAGGCACATTTGATAGGATCTTTCATATGTTCTTCCATGCCATGCGTCATGAAACTTGGAGCGCATTTTGTACTTCCTGGTCCGACTCAGCATCACTGTCACAGTGGGGAATATAATTCAGGATTAATGCACTTAGGGAAGTGCCCTATTCTGCTCCTTCCCCGCTGACCCGTGTTTCTTCACTCTCTATTGTTGTTAGGGAGGAGGATGAGGATTCATCTCCAGATCTAGCCACTGAAATTGATGGCACTGCATAATAAATTGAAATTATTGGTTAGTTTCAATGGATAAAAAAAGTTGATTGGATGTCTTTCAAATAATGTATAGTCGCAAAAATCGTTATCTCTTACCCAACGGTAGATTAGTAACTTGAGAAGGCTCCTCCCAACCTTTCATAGCTTCAACAGGATTTTCAGGATGAGTTTTAGGGAGCTCTTCCATGTGAAGCTCCACTCGAGCTAATTTCTCTGCAATGGTAGAGTTTTCTGTATCTGCTACATGCATTGGAAGTTCAGCAGCATGCTCAGATAGAACTGCATATATGTGGCGATTATGTTTAGAGATTAATAAGAATTTTTTTTAACAGGATTAAGGATAACACTCACGTCCATAATAATCAAAATAACAGGGTAATTTAACATTATTTAAAAAATATTCAAAAGATGCACCAAGTTCCATCATTTCATCGAATGTAATCTTAGAATCCTTGTTAATATCACTAGTGGGAGAATTCTATGTGTCTTCTTGACGTCCTTCATTCTATGGCCTCTGATCATGAATAGCTTATTCATATAAAATTGTGGAATCAGTTGCAATGGACGCCAAGAGATATAGTGCAGTGGTTGAACCTAAATTATCAAAAAATGGAAGTCAGTTGACGTTTCATTCAACATTTTATGAAGCATTGTTAACGTACCAGAAGCAGGATATTATCTTCTTGCAACAGTAGTAGGAGGGATACTAGGAACAGACATTGTCTCTTCCCTGGGAGCAGCCAAGTCAGCCTGAGCTTGTGATTGTTCACCAGTACCCTCCATGGTCCTGAAAGGAGGATCAGTTCTCTCCCTCAGAGGGTAAATTTAAGAATCCCCTGAAATCCCAAAATGTTTGAGAAACCTTTTCCGGGGTTATGACTCATGATTATCTGAATGACATACCACTACTGATGAAGTGTGTAGTTTTGGACTTCTTCCTTCGATTTCTTTGTCTCTTTGGTTTCATGGTAGTGTCGACAGTATCCTTTATAGGTACATGATTTGGAGAATGGAAATACATGTCCAACTTCTCATCCATGGCTTGCTGCCCTGGAGATATTTGACCTGGCTCGCAAGGAGATTTAGAAGCCCCGATGCAGTACCCCCAGGGCTATACAATGGTAAAAGAACCTCTGCAGTTCCATTCTTTCCAAGTTTATGGATAAAGAGAATAATTTCCTTGAGTAAAAAAGCTTAGACTGAAATCAAATTATAAAGAAAATAAGGAAAGATAATTACATCTTCAGGAGCCACGTAATCGTGACATTCCTCATTTTTGGAAGCACCGATCCACTCAGTGGTGCCATGATCTATCATTTTGTTCACCTTTTTGGTGAAAAGAATGGAATCATCAGTGGAATATATGATAATTTCTAACTCTATGATGTAATCCTTAAATTCATTGAGGTTTTCCTTGAAATAGATATCAGTGGATGCCAGAAGATTCCCTATTCCAAGGATGTGTATCCCCTCGCACAAATCCAGCTAGGTTGTTTCAGCATCACAGTATAAACTCTGCCATGTATGGATAGCCACTGGTCGTAGATATTCAGTATGTATACCAGAAGGCTGTAAGGAAGGTCCTACAATTTTGGACTTCAGTTTCATCCCAGCTCCTACAACTACAATTAGTGAATAAGAAAATAAGACTTGTTCCTCTATAAAGTAATTCCGATTAAAGTGAATTAAATGATGTAAATTACTAGGAGTTGATGGAGTTGGTCATTTTATTCTGATAGGAGGATTATATCTAGAACAAGTCCACATTTTGGCATGTGGTTCCTCATGATCCCCATCCTAGGAATCCGGAAAATCAGCTCCGAGTGGTGAAGAAGAATCACCTTCCAAATGAAGGGTTTATTTCTCTAAAGTTATTTTCCTTTTCCCCACCTTGTAAACCGGGTAATTAAGTACCCCTTCATGGTATGATGCTATCTAGTTCTCGGTGTACCATGTGGTAAAGTTACTCACTGCCTTATCAACTGGTAGATCAAATATGACCCGGTCTTCTCCCTAAATGTTATCAACCATAGTTTTCGGGAAACCACCGGATGTTTCTATGACCTGATATGCACATGGGGAGACACAATAGTCAGCTGTAAACTCTTAAATTGATGTGCAAATCTATATGGATCATATGCCTCACATATAATCTCTCTGTCAATCCTGGTGACCAGTACACTATCTCTGCAGGCCAGCATGTATTCCCTTAATTCTAGGATGGTTGTTCCATCATCAATGAACTTCCAGGTAGGAGGATTTCCATAAGTAATGAAATTGAATTCCTTATACATGCTCAGCCTCACCTTCACGTCATTGGAATTGAGATCTATTGGAGAAATTCCAGAGAATGCCTACACTGATGGCCTGAAAGAACTTCCGGGGATCTGTACTTCGTTCTGTACATTATACGACCTCAAGGGAGTGGCGATCCATCCCCAAAAAACTTTTAATGGTCCCACTATTCTCAAAGGAGACATACCCATGAAGACATGAAGTAATCTTCTATGAATCTTTGCTAAAATCGGGGTAGCCATCCAAACAATTTTCCCCTCATCCAACTTGGATTCGACAACAAAGGTCCCTGGCCTGATTCCTCACATCGAGTCCCTGACTAGAAAAAGAGAAACACTGAGCCACAAGTCCATGAATCCCGCCAGACGAGTCTTCATTGGGATTATTTGATTCACTTCATATCCTCACTTCTCAAATTCTCCTACTTCCAAGGTCAGTCAAAATGTGCTAGGATCACCCCTCTGCTATGTTTTGGGGCAGGTAGTAGAACGAGCACAGATGGTCCCCTTCTCCTTGGCCCCCTTCCCCTTTGATACCTTCTCATTCGGCTCATTCTTCTACTTCTTGGAATGAAACATATTAATCCACTCCTCTAGATGAATATACATTCAAGAATGAGTTTGGGAGGTCTATGAAATCTTGAGCTTCTGGAACATTTTCAATAATTCCTTATCCAAAGTCTGGGTCATCTCCGAATAATTCCATATATCCTTTGGGGGGGGGGATGAATTCATCATACATGTAGCCTAGAATTGGAGCCCTTGATATCTTGTGGACATCCCACAGACTAATTCATACTTCTCTATGAGTCAGATTGACTGAATTGGTTTATGGGCTCCAATGGATGTGTATCTCCTGCACAAAGTCATCATATCTGTAAACATATGTTTTCCCAGCCCAGATGGCTTCATATATTGCAGATCCTTTTAAATCCATTAAAAACTCTACGAAGGTTTGTTTCACCCAGTGTGCCCACAACCAAGTTGGCTTCACAGCTCCTCCAAGATGAAAGTCCCAACTCTTCTTCCAGCCCTTGGATTGATACATCTGAGGGTTTCAGAAAATTGAGGGACAACAATGTGGCTGCAACTCAGGATTTTTAGGTTTCATATCTGAGGTACATGGGCTATGATGAATTAGGTAGGCTTTCTCCACTTTTCTAGTATTTATAAATTCTCATCCACTGGAGATATTTTTTGAAGCAATGTTGCTATAATTCTGAATCCAAGAATGTGAGAGATAGTTCTTTGCCTCTGGGATGGTGACTTCTCACAGATGACCATAACCATACAGAGGTAGATAAATGCTTTGTAGGATGTCAAGATGATACTTCTTCAGGTACTTAGCCAAATCTGGAAGAGTACTGTCACAAATAGTATAATAATCATGGCCCACGATGCTCATCATATCATCAATTCCCTTTCTATCCAGTTCATCAGCCTTTTCGATTCTCCTGGGAGCCATTTTATTTGCACAAAGGTTGAATAATTAAGTCTTAAGTAAGTTTATTTTTCATAAAATTTGGGTTTAAAAGAGAAAAAATGTATAAGGCATTAAGGCGTGCAAGTCCCAAGTTAGCGTGCAAGTATAAGTGTGTCGTGCATGTTTTGGCACGCAGGTATCATCGTGCCAGTCCAAATACCTCTACAAAAGCGTGACAATAAAGAAACAACAGAAAATATAGAAACATGCGCAATGAGGGAAACTTGCGTGGTGAGATAATGAATTTCGAGAACCGATGGCTTTGCGTGAGAATGATCACATATTAATATGTCAGGATTCACCCCTGCGTGCCGAAGCCTACGCGACTCCACTTGCATGCCGCCATCTATGCACTCAAAACATGCACACCATAATTCCTTGGTTTTCATCTTCACCTCAGAGTCACATCCTCTTTCTATCAGATCCAACTCTGAGGGGGGGGGGACTTTTGTTGACCCTCCTTTTTCATCACAGAGTCTAAAATGAATGAAAAGGAAAATACCTTGAACCAAAAGTGATTTATCATTTAAAGAAACATCATAAATTGACAATGGCATGAACACATATTCATTTGCATTTTGTTCGCGCAAGTTTCACTAAGCTCATGCAAGTATACTTCCGCGCTGCATAGTGGTTGCGCATGTGACTTGGGCACCCTCTTTGATTTTTCACTAAAGGACTTTCCTAGCCTACAAATACCCCTAGTGGGCCCCCATTTCAGGACGAAAAAATTACAAAACTCATATTCGTGCTCTGGTCACCCAAGCCTTTTCTAGAAGTCTTATGAACACTTCTAAGGTAATTTCATACCTAGAATGAAAGCTCTAAACAGGGTAAACAAGACCTAAGTGATGAAAATCATCAACAATTGTGCTCCTAAGTGGCCAGCCCTTATGGGAAATGAACACACTTGCGCGCCACCTTATCCCTTCAAAAAAACTTGTGCGCCTCTCTTTTGGAAGCCATTATGGATCATACTATGGGCTTGAGCCATGTCTCTCCCAAGTATTACCATAAGGGTTGACCGTCGCGCAACTACCCATGTGTCTCACAAGTATACTTGCGCAACCAGGACTTGCACGCCTATGCAGGACATGCACGCCACTCTTTTTTTGGATGCCCCACCTACCTATTCACTTAATTTATTCAAATCCACATCTCCTCTTCAAGATTATGCCTTCAGAACCATCTTCAAAGCCATTTGTGGCATGGTTCCTTTGTTGGGTTCCTTATCTGAATAGAATTCTGTGGAACATCTCTCAAAACATTGCGATTTATATATTTTTATATCACTAAAGTGAGAGATTTCATTCATTCAACCTCATCCTTTAAAGATGAGAGGATCTTTAACCTGTGCCTCCTTTTCAAGAGTATGCCAGAGTCATAATTTCTCTAAATTGGGAATCCTTATCAGGAGTAATCCCCACTCATAAATTTCATTAACTAAGGCTTTCTTATCAGGAACAATCCCTATGTCTCAATGTCTCCTTAAAAAATGGGCCTCCTTCTCAGGAGCATGTCCCAATCTCTAATTTCCATGATATGGGCATCCTCTTTATAAGTAATCCCCAAATATCCTAAACCTGGGATTCCTTTTCAGGAGTATTCCCCAGTCTTTACGATCCCAAATATGGGCATCCTCTTTAGGAGTAACCCCATATTCTAAATTCCCTTACCCAGGGCCTCCTTCTAAGGAATAAACCCGAGTTCTCAAGTCCCTTAACCAGGGATTCCTTTTTAGGAGTGATCCCCTGTCATAAATCCCTTTAACATGGGCCTCTTCTTTAAGAGTAATCCATAGTCATAAATTCTCTTTACTAGTTTTAATTTACTTTTGATTTGCGCTCCCTTCCCAGGAGTAAAACCCAATCATAATTCCTCTATAATTTGGGCATCCTTCGCAGGATTAAGTCCTTATTTAAGTATCCAAATCTCCATAAAGTACATATACCTTTAGGGACCTCGATCCCAGGATTTTTCCCTGATGTAAATCCTAATCTTCATCTATCTGGGCAGTCATACATACATAAGCCCCACATAATTTCTTATAATTGCATCTTTCATGGCTCAATTGTCTGGTTTTACCAACACCTCTTGTTTCTCACACTGAGCACTGACTCACGTGAGCATAGAGTGTAAAAGTAATCATGAAATATTTCATTGATCCATCAATCATGCATAATCCTCATAATTCATTATTCGAATTTTGTGGGTTCTGATTCATTTTCCAAAACAAAGGATACGTAGGTAGCCCATCTGTGGGTATGATCCCAACTCTGAAATAATCTATGTCATTCTTAATGAAAATAAACTTCAAGTGCCCCACTGAGTAGATTTTAAAACTAGTATAGTTATCATAATGACCAAGAGATTTCTAAATAATGTGTCGAAGGATACACTTGCCTAAGAATTTCTAACAAATACAGATGATTCTAAATCGATGAAGAACCTCAAATACATATAAAAGATTCTCTAAATCTCATAGATATTAATGATTGATTGTCAGATATAAAGGAATGATCATTTTCATACTTGGTAATGTAATAAGGATTCAAGTACATAACTTATATCTAAAAAGAGATTCCTGGGGTAGACAAAAATTCCCCTAAAAAACGTGTGATGAGTCCGACCTCCCATCCTCTTGACTATTGTAAATTCTAAAGCCTCATTAGTTCACAACTAATGAGAAACTACCTTTAGAAAGTAGGTCTAAATAGATATGGAATCATTGGATATTTCTGGTTCTACGAACAAACCCGTTAGAAACCACTTGGAATGTTTGAACCTTAAATCAATGAGGTCATCCCCAATTCCAGAGGAAAATGAGGCTAAGAAGTTTATATTCTTTCTTTTACACATTGGTTTATAACTGTTGTATTTCATCACTGTGACTTGTTTGGATGATTTTCTAGACATATATGAGATATGCATCATTTATATAAAAACTTTTCTCTAATTGTGACTTTATTAGTCTTCTGTTGTTTACTATTGTTACATATTTATTGCTTTCGCTAGTGCGTATTGATTACTTCTGCTGTATACTCTGCCAATGTGGGCATAGTTTCCCCACTATCATACCCAAGGCTATCGCTGCTAGTCAGTAGCCTCTGGCATTTGGGGAAATGTTCTTGAGTCCATGTGACCAATCGGGTATGGGGAACCTCTGGGTTGCTACCAGAAATAGGACGTTACAAAGTGGTATCAGTAGTGTTCTTTTCTCTTGACTTACTGTTTGGAGCCTTTATCCAGGGATTGGTCGAAATAGGAACTTGGTAATAAGCTTTTCCTGGGAGTATCTAACCCATATATAGGGAAAATCCATTCTATCTGGTTTAATTGCAATTTTTATGGTTTTCCAATTATTACAGTTGATTTGATTTCACCAAGAGTGATTCACATGATTTGTTTTGTTATTGTTGATGTTATTGAGGGTATCTTTCTGTTTTAACCTGATAATATGGGGGAATTCCTTCTCATGCATCTTATAAGAACATAGTAGAAATCACATGTCATGCATTTTTATAATGCCATCTAGGATGAATTAGAGATTGCATGATGTTGTGATAGATGATGGGTAAAGTATGCATGTTGTTGTGCTTTATTCCTTGATATAAATACATCTTGTTTGATAGGGTATTGTTTTCTGTAGAGATTTTATTGAATTAATGCCATTCGTTGGCTCTTGAGGTGTTATGGGCCCTCAAGGAGCGATATTTGGTGAATCATTTCTTTGTTTTCCGTGGTATAACTTGTTAAGATGCCAAAAATTTATTCACGGGGAGTATGGGCCCTCAAGGATCATAATTCGGCACATTTAGTGTTAGTTTCAGTGTTTTTGGGGCTCTGGAGTAGTTTATGATGCTTACTGTTTGGAAAAACATAGAATAAATGCTGGGTAGTTTTGACAACATGCCATGTGTTCTTCTGTTCAGGAAGAAACTGTTTTTCATAAGTACATTCCATGTTACTGTTATAAACATCATGTATTCTCTAACAGTGTTACAAGACATGTGGGTAGAGACATGGGATAATAAAAATATCATGGGAACAAGCCATGTACTGAATTTTCAAGTCATGTAGGGTAATCCTAGGTGTCTGATCATGTAGGTAACCACACGGTCGATGGATTCTCTTCTTATAAATGTCGGGTGTACCTTGAACATGCCGTGTAGTTTGACACACGTACCCGGTCGTGTCACGAACAACATGGGTTGGTGTTATCCTTTCACGTACATGATGTGGCTGTCATAAACATGCCATGTGGTTCAAGCCATGTGTCTGACCGTGTCACTAACAACACGGGTTAGGTGAAGCTTGTCTAGTACATGCTATGTCTTCTAAGAACACGACGCGTAGTCTTGTCTTGATATAGCCATGTGGCATTGCCGTGTAGAAGGACTCGGGCAGGGGATGAGGATTCAGGTACATGTCGTGTGTTAGGATAACATGTCGTGTGTTTGGGGTGTTACACAACCAGTTTAAAATGGAGTACATGCCCACGTAAATGAATTAAAGAAACACATAATGTAGTAAGAGTACACGTTGTGTCGACATGTTTTATAAAAGTTGAATGCTCTCTTTCATATGTTCTTTTCTTGTCCATTATACTTTAAGTCTTGTATAATCGTTAATCTAAGGTATGCGTTTTACCTTGAAGAGTCATACCACCGAGACATCCTCCAGTTGTCTACCAGTTGCAGGGCAGTGATCAGATACCAGATATAGCTGATAAAGGACACCCCGCAGATCCTCATGTTGTTCAAACCTTGCTACCAGAAGTGGTACCAGTTATAGGCCCCGATGCGCAGTTAAGGAATGGATTTCTGAGGATGATACAGACCTTCCAGGGAGCACTGCCTCCTGCCTCGACTATGGAAGACTTGATGTGGGTTTTACAGTAGCAGCATCCTCCCACCTTCTCAAGGGAAGGAGGACCTCAGGCTGCAGAATCATGGCTAGAAGCCAAGATGATGTTTTTTTGTTCATCATGATAGGCCTCCATAAAGGTGGGTCAAACTCGCTACCTAAATGCTACAAGACTCCTCTAAGAGGTGGTGGGATGTGATCTCACTGGAGGGTCATCAGCAGGTTATGGCGTGGGAGGAGTTTCAGTTCTTTTTTATGACTACTTCTATCCAGAGACCATGAGGGTCGATCATGCCCAGGAGTTCATGAGCCTAGAGCAGGGTACACTTCATGTCATAGATTATTCCTCTCGTTTCACCGAACTTCAATGTTTCACACCCCTCTAGGGTGGATATTTGATGTTCATGGCATGGAAGTTTGAGGATGGGCTCTAACAAGAGATCCTCTCACAGGTGAATATCTTCAGGATGGCTTCCATTGCTTCCCTCGTCAACCAACCACTAATTTTGGAGCGTAATATACGAGATTTAATAGTTGAGAGCCAGGGTGGTTCCACTTCCAGAGTTAGTGTTTCACTAGCTGACAGCCGGAAGCGCCATAAGGAGTCTATTCACGGTGATATGAGGAAGTGATACATATCTTCAGTTATCATGGTAGTATGATACCAGTGTGGAACGACTGGGCATACGACGCTGCATTCCTATAGAGACCTAGTGGAGTGCCGATCTTTATTCAATATGGGTCACCTTCATCTCTTATATCAGGTTTTCTCACCAGCAGTTAGATATAGGGGTTCATCCATGACTCCTCATTATGGAGTAGTGCCACCAGTTTATCACCAGTCTAGGAAATGGAGTTCTTCTGGTCGTTCGGGATAAGTTGGAGGTCGATCCCATAGTGGTCATTCCCCAGTCATTCAGCAATAACATGGTTGATCAGCTCAGAGAATTCAAGCAGGGACACATGGCTGTTGTACATGTCATCCTTTTGCAGTGGAGCAGACACAGCAGGAGTAGGATCCTGTACCCTATACAATTCAAGGTATTATCTTAGTAGCTTCAGTTTTGTCTTCTGCTCTATTATATACAGGGGATTCCCATAGATTTATCACTATTTCTATTATGGAGATCATTGGGCTCTGCATGTTTTTTCTACTAATACATTGACTCTAGACACACCATTGGGGACTATGATGACTAGTGTACATCAGTGCAAGATGTTCCCTCTATAGGTGGATGGGTATCACATTATATGTGTCCTCTATGTCCTAGAGATGATAGGATATGATGTCATTCTCAGGATGGACTGGTAAGTTCCCTCCCAGGAAGTCGTCGACTGTTATCATCGCAGGGTGAGCTTCATATTACAAGAGGGTGAATATTATCTTTATCGAGGCATTTGGGATGTCCAACCAAGTAGAGTAGGATCCGAGCATCATGGTCTAGGTGTAGTTACAGCTCAGATTGTCAGTATGTATCTGGATGGCCAGGGGACATCACAATTACACTTTCCTCTAAAGTTGGAACATTTCATGAAGGATTTCTAGAGGACATTTCAGGTTTTCCTCTAGAACGTGAGGTAGTCATTTCTATTGAGATCGTGGAAGGAGCGACACCTATGTCCATTCAACATTATAGGATGGCTACACCTGAGATGCGGGAGCTGAAGAATTAGTTGGAGGAGTTGCAGGTAAAGGGATTCATCTGACCCAATACTTCTCCTTGGGGTTCACATGTCCTATTTGTGATGAAGGCAACTAGCACCCTTAGGCTTTGTGTGGATTATCGAAAGCCGAAACAGTTGACTATCAAGAACCAATATCCCTTTCCTAAGATTGATGACCTCTTTGATCTGCTTCGAGGAGCATAGGTGTTCTCGAAGATCGTCTTGAGGCCAGTTTATCATCATTTGCACATTAGACCTTAATATATACCTCTTACAGCCTTCAAGAGAAGGTATAGTTTACAAGAGTATATGGTTATGTCATTTGATCTCACGAATGCCCCAGTAGTTTTCATAGAACTGATGAACCGAGTGTTCCATCCATACTTAGATTCCTTCGTGGTTATTTTAATGGGCGATATCTTGGTGTACTCTCACACTTTACATAACCATTCCAGATATCTTGAGATCATTCTTTGTACACTAAAGGAGCATCAATTATATGTTATGCTCTCAAAATTATACTTTTTGATGGATCAGATTCACTTATTGGTTCATGTTATCTCAGAGACAGGAGTATTCGTAGACCCATAGAAAGTGGGAGTAGTAGTTTTCTTGGAGCATCAAAAGAACTTCATTGAGGTGTGGAGTATTCTAGAACTGGCTGGATACTATAGACTTTTTATACAGGACATTTCACGCTTAGCAGCACCACTGACAGGTCTATCCCAGAAGGGAGCGATGGTCTTATAGTTAGATTCTTGTGAGTCATCTTTTTAGGAGCTGAAAGGGAGGTTGACTTCACCACTGATACTAGTCTTTCTAGATCCAGGAAAGGGCTATACTAATGACTATGATGCTTCGGGTATGAGGCTGGGAGCTGTGCTTATGCAGGGAGATGGAGTTGTTTCGTACGGGTCATGCAGTAGAAGCCACATGAGAGGAACTACCCGACACACGATCTTGAGCTAGCGGCAATTGTTCATTCCTTTCACTTTTGGAGGCATTATCTATTGGGAGAGAAAATTTTCGGCTTCACAGACCACAAGAGTCTCAAGTACTTCCTCACTTAGCATGATCTGAATTTGAGACATCGATGGGGGGTTGAGTACCTTCAGTCTTTTGACTTTGAGATTGCATAAACGCCGTGAAATGGAAATGATGTGGCTTATGTGTGGAGCAGGAGGTCTCTTTTTTAGGATGTTAAATAGGCTAGTAGTGAGTTTAAGCTTATGGCTCTGTTCTCCAAAAGGAATGTGGAGGTGCACGACAGATAAGCTGATACTTTTTTATCTTCTATATCTATTACCTCTATACTTCATGACTGAGTTTGAATGAGGCATCTATCACATTATAAAGACCTAGTCCTACGGAAGAGTGTGTCAGGAGAGGACCATATTCCTGGTTGGACCGTAGGCAAAGATGAGATCTTGCATTTCTAGGGATGCATATGGGTGGAAACAAATATACGCATGGTGCTGATGCGGGATTTTCATTCCTCAGTTTGGTCAGTTCATCCTGGTGTCACCAAGATGTATCGTGATCTTCACTGCCAGTATTGGTGTCCAGGTATAAAAAGATATATTTCTAGTTTCATCATGAGATGTTCTACATCTTAGCAGGTGAAGGAAGAACATCAGCGACTGGATGGTCTTTTACAGCATTTACCAATTCATGAGTGGAAGTGGAACGACGTCATGATTGACTTCATGACAGGGTTTTCGAGATCCCCCCCATTGGAATGATGCTATATGGGTCATCGTTGTTAGAATTACGAAGGTCTCTCACTTCGTTCCGATCAAAGAGACCATCAGTGATGACGAGCTGGGACAGTTTTATATCCGTGAGATCGTACATTTTCATAGTGTTCCACACTCGATCGTTTCGTACAGGGATGTACGTTTTACTTCATGGGTCTGGCAGGGGCTAAAAAAAGCTTTGGGTAAAAGGGGATTCTGATTACATCCTACCATCCTCAAAGAGATGGCCAGTCTGAGCATACAATTCAAGTGCTTGATAACATGCTCTGAGTATACATTCTAGATTTTGGAGGTTCTTGGGAGAAGAATATACTTCATATGGGTTTTTCCTACAATAGTATATTTCAAGAGACTATTTAGATGCCACCTTATGAGGCTTTCTATGGAAGGCCATTCCTACCAACCTTATGTTCTCTAGAGGCAGGATAGGTAGCACTGATGGGAAGTCGTCTTGTTTTGGAGACCTCAGAGCAGATAGAGTTGATTTGGAAGAGGATGGCTACTACACAGTCTCTTCATAAGTCTTATGCTGATCAGTGGAGATGACCATTGGAGTTCGAGGTCGGGGATCATATTTTCCTACGTGTCACACCGAGGTTGGGAAACAGGAGGATTAGGAGACAAGGAAAGATTTCAATGATGTACGTCAGGCCGTTAGAGGTGTTAAAGAGAGTTGGGATGGTTTCTTATCGTTTTTAGTTAGCTCAGAGGTATTGTGCTATTCACAACGTCTTCCGCGTTACTCAGCATTGATGTTACTTTTCAGAACCATCTCTTGCTTTCCAACCCAATAATTCGAGTTAGAGGTCGATACAACATTTGAGGACCATCCTATTCGGGTTGTCGATCACAGTACAAAGGTTCTCTATGGCTGGTATGTTCCTCTGGTATGGGTGCTATGGCAGCACAAGTGAGTATAAGATGAGACTTGGGAGAGGGAGGCCGATGTACAATCACAGTGGATGGATTTGTTCAAGGTTTCTTCTTCTACGCCATGCAAGGAAAATTCAGGGACAATTTTCATTAAGGGGGGATGTTTGTTAGAACCTGGATCTTCTTTTCAGGTATATTTTTCCTTTCTCATAATTTTTAGGAAAAGAGAGAAATATGGAAATTTTCAAAGTACACACCGTGTACATTATATTTAAACGCATTGTACTGTGATGCTGTTGGATGCCTTGTGATGGCTGTGTCATGGCCACACACACGACCATGTAAGGGTGACATGGAGGCTGACTAAATAAGAGTACAGTAAAGGAGACTACATTCCGTGTACTCCAAAAGTACATGTCGTAAATTTTTTTTTCATTAAATGTACCAGAGTCGCGTTTCACAGAAAAAACTGTCTTCTTCTAGGCTTTCTTCATATGAGAGAACCCACATGACCGCAGATCTTCGACGAACCCTTGAGCCTCCATATGTCCTCCAAATCAAACATTGTATGTTTCATTGGAATTGAGGTGGTGTGTTCTCTCTTCTCCTAGAGAAACGTTTCCCAATTCTTTCTCATTTCAATGTTATCGGGGTTTTATCTTTTTAGACGTTTTTGTATATATTCAATGTTCTAATGAAATTCAAGCCATGTGGTTCAAGTATATCGATCTCCTAGAATCAAGGTAGGTGGTTTGTTCCTTTCTGTTTAATGTCTTTGAGTATTATGTGAAAATTCCACCAATACCCTTGAACGGGGTATTGTGTGTTTAATGTTTTTCCCCTATTGTTTTCCTACTTTATTTGTGTTTCTGAGTAGAGGTTATTGTTTGTGAATTTGGTAAATTTTTGTGCTTATTATTTATTTCTCATGCATTTATTGCCTGATTATGACCATTTGGTTTAGTTTTTCCTAGTAGGATATTGCCAGTTCCATGCTTAGTATTGTAGGATGGTGTGACTGTTGTTCTTCTATGCTGAGATGCTACAGAATTCTAGCCAAGTAGTGCTAGAGGATACTATGGCTGATACGTGCGCTATGATTATATGATTTACACAGGTTCGTGAGATCCTAGTGTAGTATACCATAAGGATAATGGACGTAAGGGCTTCCCCAGAGTGTATTTATAATACAATGTGAGACCACTAGTGGAACTGACGTTGAGTGATTCATCAAAGTGGATGTATTTCCTCGACGTGTGCTTCTCTAGAGTATCATTATAGTGACCTATGATTTTAATACATTAATATTACATGATTTTTTTATAATACCTAATAATTTACATGAAAAAATTCCCAAACACTGTTTTAGTCTGGTGGCTTTGGAAACATGAGAACAAAAATTTTGGAAAATAAGTAAGCGACATTTTCTCATAATAGGTTCTTCATGACAAGCACCCTCCTTAGTCATAATATACATAGTATACATCATTATAACATGGATAAGAGAAACAAAATAAAGGGTGAGTTTAGATTATTAGAATGGGTAAACAAGGGAGATATGTTAGAATATTCAAGAACATAAGCGTATGAGATCATGATCATAACATTCAAGGATCTTACCTTTCATATCGAACATCATATGCATCAGTCATGAAAAAAATATTGGTAGTTCATTAGACATGAATCACGTGGGAATCAAGAGTATAATACATGAAACCATAACATAAGAATAAAAAATGGAATTGTGAAATACATATAAACATGTAACAACATTTCTTATAAGTTCGTTAACATTTCTATAAAATAAAAGGGATATGATGGGGACTATAATTACTTGGACATACAAACAATAGTCCCCTATCACATTCATAGGCTTTTATGGGTTTAGAGTTCCCCATCATCCCATATTAGATCGTGTTTCCCAATCATCCATAGTGAATCAATCCTGTTGAAATGGTTCCCATCATTATCTCATGAGATATAAATATATACCCAATTTATTAAAAGGTGATATAGGTCTCTGCCATCATATAATGAAATAATTAATACATTTTCCACAACATCATAATAAATCATATCGTTACCCAATAAATAAAATGGGAATCCTACAAATATCATCATATCATATCCTATGAAATATGCATAGGTTTCATGATCCTTTAATCAAGTCATAACCCATTAAAAAGAGAGGTTTTCAAAATAATATAAACCATGAAATAGAAAAAACATCATTAACATACAACCCGTGAAGGAGATACAAGTTTCATCAACAATTTTTATAAAATCATTAGTAATTCAGAGAGAAAAAATTGATGTTACATGTAATGACTTAATTATTCTCATTTTCTTGAGGGGGTCGATGGATATTTCTAAACATTAATCAAAATCCACAATATTCGAAAGGATGGAAATAAAAGCCGAAGTTCGTCAATACATGTAGGGAAGGATTTTCCCTTTAAGGAATAAACTGCTAACCAAACAATACATAAAAAAATCACAATATGATTCCTGATAACAATGATAAAAAACTCTAAAATTTATTTATCCAACCATACTCAAAAATATCATAGATTATGAAAAACTAATAAACAGCAATACAACTAAAAGACTTCATGCCCACAGGCTACGTGCTCTAACATCATCAAACAGCCCAAGTATCATGATGTAGTTCTGAAGATGTGCAATACTTTACCTTTTCCCATGTCATGGTATGTGATATCTACAAAACAATTAATGTGCCAAATGTATGGAGGGGTTCTAAAACACATTGGTTTTATTCTAAATTAATTCGATACTAACTCCATAAGGATATAATTGTTAGAAAAATTTAAGTAAAGTATTTTTTATAGAACTATTTCCAAAATAGTTTATAACTAAATATAAAAATGTATCATATCAACAAATTCACAAGAAAATTAATATTTTAATGAATGAAATAAAACAATGTTCTAAACCGACATTACTTGTTTCCTTTGGAAGAACCATTACATTTCATATATTCATACAATCAACCGTGTATGCCGCATTATGACTGCACCATACTCATGAGTGGATTGTCATTGATCTACCATGTTTTCACAAGGTAACTATTTACCCACATTCCATTACAAATTTGGCCCTGAGCACCATGGAATCTTTCAGCCAAGCCTCATAAATTCAATACGAACATACACACCACATAGGCCCAAAACCTATACCAACACCAACAAGCCAAAAACATTTCAATAAATTCATCACTTTATTGAATACTCTTTCCCAACAATCCATCTCAAAAATCGAGAAATTCCATATTTTAAAATATCTATTTTAAAATCATGAAACTAAATCTCTTTTCATAACAATTCACTAAAATTCCAAAATTTCACAAAATCATAAATTACTACTAAAGAGGATATTTTTAGTACATTCACCTAGATTTCACAATCAATATGAATGAATTAAATCGATTACAAACTAATCGAATAAATTATTGTAAGATGAGTCTTGTGTGAAACCATATACCATGAGTGTTTTGGAATGTATAATAAACGACACGCAAAACAACTCAATAATGGTTTGAATCTACACAAAACCACCTTAGATCTCTGCCCCTATCCTGAAACCATCCAAATATTTATAATATTTGGAATACAGAACCATTGGTCATCCTATAATGGGACTTTATATAATAAAACAAAAGGATGGGGGAAGTAGATATATAAAAATTCATCATGAATGATGCAGAACTAAGCCTTATCAAATTTATCGAGCTTCAATACACCACAAGATGGCTCCAAATTATGTCTAAAATTCTCGAGAGGGGTTATCTAACCATTGAGAGACCACAATTCAATGTAGAGACTACGTTGGAGAAAAGATTATTGGGTAATGGGGTACAATGAGTGAGATCCCGTTTTTAAGGATCTAACTTTGACCCTGTGTATGGTTTAGTCACATGGGTTGATAAACATGCACTTACCATGCTCCTTATTATGTCATAAGAATGATCTAACATAGTTGGCTGACACAACTGACAACTCGTGCTCTAACCAAGAAAAATATCGATGTCCAATATTTACACCACACTAAATTGTTTATCTTAGGAATCGTCATAGTTTTGAAAACCTATGCACAACTCATACACCACCACTTTAGCCCAGTTCTCACTATGCATGGTTTCCTGCAAGTGTTTCATAGCTTTCACAAATCATGCACCAATCGTGCACCTATATAAAACCCCCAAAACATTTCAAAACATCCCCAAAAATCTCCCAAAAATTCACTGTTATTCATTATGTAATTCAAGTACATAATGAAAGGTAAACATACCTGAAATATGGGGTGTTAGATTCTTCCCACCACTAAACTTTATATCCATAGAAAGTAGAAAACTGATGCTACTATGAAAGTGTTTTGGACAGTTCTTTTTCATTTCCTTCTTTCAATACCATGTCTCTTCATAAATATGACAATATTTACCAAAAACCAACACTAGATCATTGATTTTCCCATTAAAGATATTCTATTTCTTTTCCAAAATCTACACCTGAATATGTATCAATGAAGCTTCCAACCCTAGGTCGATGTGATCCCATCTTATCACATGGTCCGGATCAAGCTGTTACATTTTCGGTAGTGATAAATAGAAACCATTGTGTACCAAACTGAATCATGTTGGAAATAATAACTGATATACAACCTCCCAAACCTTTTCCAGTATCTCATAAGGGATAATGTATCAAGGAGAAAATTTTCATTTAATTACAAAATTTCAATGTCCATGCCTTGACAAAATCCACAAAAACTCAACATCACTAACTTTAATGAACAACGGTCCTCGATGACGAACCACATAAGGTATTTGATGAATCTGATCCATCACCATATATTTCTTAATCAATTGAATTTGCTCCATTGATTCAGTGACAAGGCCCCACCCAACAAATGAAGTTTCACCTGATTCTACCAATCATATTGGCGAATGATGAGGATGATGAGACAATGATTCAAATGGATTCATATGTGTTGAGTTTTGATGGATGTTATTATATGATAACTCCAGTAATGGTATGTTATCTTCCCATGATCCACTAAAATCCATTACAAAATCCAAAAACATATCCTATTGCATTTGTATAGTCTATTCAGAGTGGTTGTCCATCTGGTGATAATACACTGCACTCATAGTCAAATGAGTCCCAAGGGACTTCTCTAAGGATTTCACGAAATGATATGTGACCCTTGGGTATCTATTTGATTTGATGAAAACTAGTATACCAATTCTCATTACCACTTCTTGGATATATATTTTTGATATGTCCTCCACCATATGAGTTTCACAAATATGAATGAAAAGACATGACTTAGTAATCTGATCGACTATCACCCATATAAAATAATTTTTATAATCCACTCTTCGTAGACCTCTAACGAAATCCCTATCAACCTTCTCCTATTTACACAAAGTAATTTCTATGGACTACAACATTCATTCAGATCATTCATGTTCTACATTAACTTTCTAAAAATTTGATAATCCTGAAACAAAATCAGCCAACATCCTTTTCATGATGAACCACCAAAATTTAACATTCAATTCCTTATAAAACTTATGTATTACTGGATAGAATTACAATCTCGAATGGTGGTAGGTATAAATAATCTATTCTTTAAATTCCATAGGTAAAATCATTTTATTTTAGAACCACAACACTAAACATTCACAAAGCTTCCAACCCTCAACCTTTTTACTTCCATTGAGTTTTTAACTCATTGTATGACACTAAACAACATATTTTTGGGACTCTTCAGACATATATACCAAACCAATATCCTTCGATACTGAAAATAATCCACAATATCAGCTCATTCATCACATTTCCCACACATTCCATCTAATACGGGAATTAGACACCACTCAATTGAAGCTACCTTCTCCAATTGAGCATATTAATTTTTTCTTAATGAATATTCCAATAAATTTGACATACCTGAGGTATACATCAATCAAAATTTGAAAATATTATGATAATTCATCCATATTTAATTTTTAGATTCAGATCTTATTGTGAAAAAATATTCATCAAGATCTTATGATCCGCGAGCATAGTAAATATCACACTTAAGAGATATCAAGGCCAAATCTTCAAGGAATGGGAAACTGCATCTAATTCCAAATCATTTTCAGGTGTTTATTCTCATGAAATATCAACATCCATGAGCCATAAGACACAATATGATCTCCTTTCATGAGATAACATCACATCCTAGATCCTAAAGTATCACAATACACCACACACCATTATTATTATTAGGTAATTATCAAGATATGTGCAGATGTAAAATGATCGTTGAACTCTTTGAATGATTTCTCATAATCCTTAGTCCATTGGAATGCAACTTTATTCTTTTTCAAAACATTAATAGGAAATTTTAGTCATGATAAGTCTCTAAAAAAATTCAATAATAAGAAATTAAAACTAGAAGGCTTCATATCTCAAACACATTCATTAATGGATTCCAAAATATAACAATATAAATCTTCTTGGGATGCATATAAAAACATTTTTATAGATTATATGACCACGAAACTTTCCTATTGTATCTAGAAATAATACTTTGATAATTTGGCATACAAACGATGGAACCATTGCCAAGTGTTTCTCATGCTCTTCAGTTTTCCTTAAAGACAACAATATTTCATCCACATAGTACAGTATAAAAAACCAGATATCTCTAAAATATCTGATTAATCAATGCTGTAAAGACTTTTTGTACATTTTTAAGACAAAGGAGAATTACCATATATTCATAATGTGAATATTTTCTTTGGAAATCTTTTTTTAGTATATCCTCCTTCTTAAATAACAATTAGTGATATCATGATTGGAATAAATTATTTTAGAACCTCTTAGATGCCCTCAATTGATCAAATATATCATAAATCTATGGTATTGGATAATAATTCATTATTATAACATGGTCAAACGTACTATAATTTACATAAAGTCATAGAGTTCCATATGATTTCATCTTGAAGATTACTTGTACTACCCATGGAGATGTGTTTGTCTGAAAGAATCCCTTGCTTTATAGATATTCTAACTGCACCTTTATTTCTATTAACTATCATACTTCCATCCAATAAGATTTATGCGAAATATTATTGGTTCCTATATGAAGATCAATCATAAACTCCACTTCCCATAGAGGTGGTCACCATTATATGTTCATGGGAAAAAAATCTAGAAACTGATCCACCATAACTAGGGAAATTTTTATTCTCAATCTATTCTATGGATACCAAAGTCCACACTACCAACTGGAAATATATTTTTACCACTACTGGTGCCAAAATGCCTTTATCAACTATCTTTACCTTCTTGTCCTCTTTATAGTGATTCTAGACACCATCCTCTGTCATGAAACTGACTATTTTTGTATTACATTCAATGTGAGACTTATGATTTGTCCACCAATCCAAACCTAGGATGAAATCATTGACATAAATCTCTAACACTTAGAAGTATAATTTTATCTCAGGTCCATCAGTAGGTATAGAACATTATCTACAAATAAATCATCAACATTAATTATTCCAAGACTAGTTTAATGTTTTTCCATAGAGGGAATCATCTCAAATATTAAAAGTAGAAAATAAAAAACATGATGTGTAAAGAAGTAATGTGATGCAGTAGTATCATACATTACTTTAATAAGGGTATAAATGAAATGAATCATACCTCTTGCCATATATTTTCTATATAGATCGTCCACAATCACCTACTCGGATTTATATAAGAACTTTGTTGATGCACATTTCTATTTGTTGCCTTGTTGATATTGTCCTGGCTTAGGAGTCATGGTATACATAGAATCACAATGGCTAGCTCTACTCTGTTGATGTGTGTGATTGTCTTTCCTTCACCTCATCGAAACATATGATCCGAAAACACCTAAGAAGTGTCACGAGCACCTGCCCTTGGAGTACTCCGACAAAAGCACTTATGATGTCCCATATTGGTGTAATTATGGAATTCTCTTAGTGGTGTTGTGCAATCTATCTTCATGTGGTCAATAGAACCACATTAAAAATGACTTTCATGTATATTTGGAAAAGGATGAAGGTTTATTTCTCATACCGTTGGATTCTAATTACCACTCCACCTATAAATAGATTAACCTATTCTACATTCTCCCATTATTATAGTTCCCACCATTTTCCATGGGTATCAATATACATCCTTTTCATATATCCCATTAAATTTCCCATTCATCCACCATATCTCTATTGACCGTCTTTGTATAAGTTTCAAAACAATGCACAGAAATCTTAGAGGAGATGTTATTTCAAACCCCCAATTCAGAGATGTGTGACTTTAAGGCCACACTAGCTGCAACATCAGGTGAAAAGTGCACTAAATTCATTTATTTAGATTTATACTCCATTGCAATGGGATTTTACTACTTCATGATTAAGAAGTTTTTCAATCTCTAGTTCTTGAACATGTAGGGGTAGAATTTTTTGTCAAATTATACCTCAAAATCCTCCCAACTAAGTCAATGATCCACTTTATCTAGTAACACATGATCCACCACTCGTGTGAAAGATCCTCAAAAATATAAATTGATAAATTGTCTTTCAACTCTGGTGATGTGACAATTAAATCAAAGATACGATTCATATAGTTAAGGAACATGTATGCCTTATATAGATCATAATCTCCATAGATGGTGGGTTGATTCTTCTTTAGAAACTAAAAGAAATTTTCTACTTCTCCAGGCCCATCCCCACGGTTCCCAATGTCCATAGCCTGAAATTATTGGATGATACTGTGAACCAACTATTTGTTCACAAGTTTCATAGGTGCAACCACATTCCATGCAACTTCATAAAGTTGGTTTCTGTGATTCCTATAGTGTTCTATTATCTATATGAAAAAATTATCCATATTACTCACTCTCTAGAATCTAATGTAATGGAATTTAAAATCATATCAAATAAATTATCACAACATATTCTTTCCAAAATCAATATTTTCCATGATCAACCATTTTTTAATACAGAAAAATTGTTTTGGAAAATTGTAATCATTTCCAAAATATCATAACAATTATATATTTGAAATTATTAATTTGATAATAGTATAAAATTTTACACAAATCATATATTTTGTAGAAAATAAAAAATCATAACTCAAAATGATATATGCACTTCTAGTGGGATGTTATTGTTTTATTAATGTCCTCCTTGTCTCATTGGACAACCCCCTAAAAATGAGATTCTAAAATCCTATAAGTGTCTCCAACACACATATGTACCCAAATACTTTTTTACATGATGTTTATCATAAAATGGTTAACTACATATTTTTATTATATACATTTCATGTTCTGAAAGTCCTACTCCTTTATAACATCATAACCCAATGAATATAAAATAATGATTTCAACTCCAAGAATAATAAAACTGATGAACACTTTTTCTTTCATTGATGGACCAAGATGATACATTTTTTAATTACCCACTTATTACCATTTTCATGAGTGGGTTGTGTGATATTACTAAGCCTTATGAAATATCCACAAGATTCCAAATCCGTATAATAAATTATGATGGGATTCAATACATGTGGGGGATGATTTTCCATTTATGGAATACAAAACTGACCAAACAATCCATGATAAAAAAACTATATGATGCGTGATAACAATGAACAAACAAATGAAAATTTATGTTATCAAAACATACTTAAAACTGCCATAGTTGAAGATTACAATATCAAATTAAACATCGGAAGACAAACTAAAAAATACCAAGACAACCACAGGACATAATTCTCCACAAGATCCATGCTCTAACATCATCAATCATCCCATGTATCATGAAATAATTATAATTTTTTGTGATATCGTACCTTTTCCCATGTTCTAGTATGTGACATCTTTGAAATAATTAAATTTCCAAAACATGGGTGAGTACTAAAACTTAGTAGGTTTCCCCAAAACGAATTCCCTACTCATGACACAAGAATATAATATTTACCAACATTTAAATAAAAATGTTAGAATAAAAATATTTCCAAAATAGATTATTACTATATATAAACAAGTATCATATCAAAAAAATATTTAGAAAATTTCATTTTTAAATGAAAGAAACCAAACAACGATTTAATCCCATTTCACAAGTTACCATTGGCATAAACATTACCTTTCAAATATTCACACTATAAACCATGCATTAATCATTATGACAGTTCCATACTCATTGGAGGATTATCATCAGTCTACATGGTTCTCATAAGGTAATTATTTCCCCACGTGCCATTACAACATTAGGACTAAGAAAATGTCATATTGAACCAAGACTCATAAATACAATATAAATAAACACACCAAGTATGCAGAAAACCAAAAAAAATACCAACATGCCAAAACTATTTCAATAATTACATATTTATATTGAAAACCATTTTTCAATCAATCCATTTCAATAATCCAGAATGTCCATATTTTTAAATATAAATTTTAAAATCATGATACCATATCAATTTCCATAACATTTCACTAAAATTTTACAATTTCACCAAAACTATAAATCATCACTAAATAGGATTCAAATCATACATTCACCAAGATTTAACAATAAACATCAATCAATAAAAACAATTTGAAACTTATCAAAACAATTCTAGTAAGAGGAGTCATGAGTGAAGCCACCTACCTCATGTGTTTTGGAGAAAATGATAAACAACATGAAAAACGTCACAATAATTAGTTGAATCTACATGTACCCGTCATAGATATATTCCCCTATTAAGGGAAAAGACAAATATTAATAATATTTGACATCCCCAACCCTTGGTATACCAGCATTGGGTATATATATATGAAAAAGAGAGGAAGGGTGAACTAAATATATGAAAATGCATCAATAAAAATGTATAACAATGCCTTTTCGCAAGAATCAGGATTCAATGCAACAAGAGAAGGATCCAAATTGCTTCCAAAATGTTTGGGAGGGTTCACCCAAAAATTGAAAGACCAGTATAATTTGTTACGACTATATAGGAGGAACAATGTGTGGGTTAAAAGTTAAAACGGGTGAGTTACAGTTTTTATGGATTTAACTTCGACCTTGCATATGGATTAGTCACACAGTTAGATAAACAATGCACTAACCATGCTTTTGATAAATTTTTATGATATTCCTCACATAATCGTCTTGCTTGGATCTCCACCCATTCTCAAACCATGAAAAATATCTCTATCAAACATTTACACCACACTACATGGTTTATCCAAGGCTTCCACATTGTTTTGAAAACCCATGTGAAGCCTCTGAACCGCCCATTGAGCCCCTATTTCACTACGCATGGTTTCCTGTATGGTTTTCATAGTTTTCACAAACCGTTAACTGGCCATGAAACAATACAAAATCCCCAAAAATATTTAAATGTTTTCCAAACTCCCCCATAACCCACCCTTGTACGTTATGAACTTTTAAGAATAAATAAATAGGTCATACAAAAAATAAGGGGTGTAACATTATCCCTTCCATTAAAATTAATATCCCTAGAAAGTATAAAACAATCGATTTTGTGAAATATATTAGGCCATTTCACTTTCATTTCCTTCTCGATTTCCATGTCTCCTCACGAACCTGACCATGTTCCCAAAAAAACCACCATAGACAAATGATTTTCCCACATAAGAGATTATTTTTACTATAAAAAATATGTACTAGAATATGTACCAATGATGTATCCATCTCTAGGTCGAATTGATCCTATATGATCGCATGGTCATGATCCAGCTGATACCACTTCCACTATGATACATTGAAACCTTTGTGTACCAAACAGAACCATGGTGGAAATTCCAACTGATATGGGTCAATCTAACCCACTCTAATATATAAAAAGGGATTATTTATGAAGGAGACAAATGTCCATGAGTTCCAAAATTCCAATTTCCAATCCTTGAATAAATCCTAAAAAAACACACCTTCACTCACTGCAAAGGAAAAAATTCATTGATGATGACCCGCATAATATTTTTGACGAATGTAATCCATCTACATCTATTTCTCGATCAACTGAATTTTTTCCATTATTTCATGGAAAAGGATTTTTCCAACTAGTGATGTCTCACATAATTATTCCCAACATATTGGAGAATGACAAGTATGGTCATATAATGATTAAAAAGGATCCACTTGTATCAAGGCATGATAGATTTTTTATATGATAACTCCACTAATGGTACGTTCTCTTCCCATGATCCTCCAAAATCCATTAAAAATCTATCATAATGTCCTATATCATTTGTATCATCTGTTCAGACAATCCGTCCTTCTAGTAATGATATGTCACCCTCATATTTAAATAAGTCCCAAGGGCCTTCTGTATGGATTTACAAAAATGATACATGAACCTTGGGACTGTATTTGATATGATCAAAACTAGTCATCCATTACACATTACCACTTCCTTGATATAGATTTATTATAGGTCCTACACCATTTTATTTTCATGAATTGGAATAAAGATAGTTTGTTAGTAATTGGATCCACAATCACCCGTATGGAACATTGTTTCTGAACTATTAGTGGGAGACTTGTAATGAAATCTATATCTATCCTCTAACTTTTTTACACAAAATATTTTAAAGACTGCAATATACGTTCGTATCATGGATGTTCTTCCTTAACATGCTGACATGTTATGAATCTTGATAAAAATTCATCCACCTTTCTTTCATGCTGACCCACCGACAATGTACCTTCAAAGCCTTATACATCATTCGTATTCCTAGATAGAAATACCGTCTCAAATTCTATTATGAAAGAATAAGATATTTCTGAAAATCTATAGGTACAGTCATCTGAATTCTAAACAACATCACTAAACATTCATCGAGCTTCTAGCCCTTAATGGTGTCACTGCCATTGAGTTATGAACTCATTGCAACACATTATACATTGGATGTTTGAGAATCTTTAACAATTTCATCCAAACCATTAACTATAGAAAAAGAAAATAAAACAAAACACCACCTCAGTCATAACATTCCACACACATGTCACCTAGTACTGACATTATCCACCACATATTCAAAGCTATCTTCTCCAACTAATCTTATTTATTTATTCACAATTCATATGCAACTAAATTACACATACCTATTTTATACAACATATCAATGTTTAACATGTGAAAATACTCTTTCCATCTATTTTTACTTATATTCATTTAAATTTTTGAGAAAATATGCTTCAACCTCTTATGATCCCTCAACACAATAAATTTCTATCGGAATATATAACGACACCATGTCTTCAGGGCATGGGTACATGAAACTAACTACAAATCATGTGTTGGGAATTTCACCTCCTGAAATATCAACTCCCTTGAGCCCTAATCCACAATATGATCTCCTTTGATGTGAAAAAATAACAACCTAGATCTTATAGCATCACAATACACCACATAACCATGTCCATATTCAGTCAGTATCAAGATAGGTGCTGATTTTAAATGATCATTGAACTCTTGAAAATATTTCTAATACTCCTCAATCCATTGGAATGGAATTTTCTTCTTTTTCAAAAATGTAATAAGAAAATCTAGTCGTGGGATGTCACAAAAAAAGATTTTGTAATAACATTCAAGACAAATAATTTTTTCTATATTGAAGTCATTCCTCAATGGTTTCTAAGAGATAACTTGTTCGATATTCTATGGATCCATAGAAAATCCTTTTTAAGATTTTATATTTCCACAAAAGTGTACCTCCTATATCCAAAAATTACACTTTGATAATTTTTCATTCATACGATGGCACTATCGCCATGTGTTTATCATGATCATCATGTGTCATTGAATACACCAATATTTCATCCACAAACACCACCACAGAAGAATTCATATATCACTAAAATATTTGATTCATCAATTCCATGAATGATACTGGTACATTCTTATTAAGAAAATTAATTACCATAAATTCATAATTGGAATATCTATATTTGAATTCTGTTTATGGAATATACTCCTTCCTATATCACATTTAGTGATATCCAGATAACATTATATTTTATAAAACCACTCATCTTACCTCAATTGATCAGGTAGATCATAAATGCATGTTATTTCTTACCATTTCTTTATCGAATCTTGGTTAGGATTATGATAGTTGACAAAAAGATGAATATTTCCATATACGTTCTTTATGTACATGATTGGTCCAACCCATAGAGACGTGCTATGAAGAATGAAACCCTTTCTATATAGATCTTCCAAGAGCAGCTTAAATTCACTAAACACTTTTCTTTCCATCCTATAACATAAAATGGAAATAGAACTGGTCCTTATAAAGAGAAAAGTTATATTATCCACTTCCCATAGAGGTTGTAACCCTGAGAAGTTCTTAGGAAAAAATCTAGAAACCGATCATCCAATAATGGGGAAACTACTATTCTAGATCTCTTCCATGGATGAAAATTCCAACACTACCAATTGTTAAGAGATTTTTTGTACTACAAGTTCCAATAATCCAGTTTCACCTTCCATTACAACCCTCCCCCCTATATAGTGATGATAGATTCCATAATTAGTTAGGAAACTAACAGTTCTTATAAAATAGTTTATGTGAGCCTTAAACTTTGTCTACCAATCCATCCATAGGATGAAATCATAAGAACCCATCTCATACACTGAGTTATTCTATTTCATCTCAACTCTATAAATAGTTATAGAACATGATCTATAAACAAAGGCTTGACATTATTTATCCAATGAGGGGTTTAAAATTTAATAATAGAGGGAATAATCTAGACTTTTAAACATATAATATAAAAATAATGATAGGTAACAAAGTAATGTGATTCCCTAGTATCAAACATCACTTTATTAAGGTTAGAATTGGAATGAATCACAACTCTCCCCATAGATTATCTAGACCAATCATCCACAATCACCTCTTGTGGGATGTATAAAGAGGGGATTTAATGATATTATATATGTGGGAAGTATAAATGGTGGATTTAATGATATCATATATAATATTATACTAGAATTATAATATATCTTTATATAATTATGATTTCATTCCATTAAATACAAAATAGAAATGAAAGTAGGGTTCATGCGTACGTACGACTTACCGTCTCCATGAACAGTGCATTTTATTTCTTACCTCTAAATGTTATGTAATATTATAAATGCATGTATCTAATGGATATATATGATATATATGATATCTATATCATGAATATAATTTTGGAGATAAAGGATATTCTACCCCATAAACAAATTTTAATTATAAGAAGTTTATTGTTGACTCAGGTACCAATAATCGACAAAACAACCGTTATTAACTTAAATGACTACATAATTTTAATAACATGGTAATAAGTGATATAAAAGGGATAATGAACTTGAAAAAGGTTCCTAATAAATTATAGATTAACTCTAGTTTATTATTAAGGAGATTAAAGAACGATCGAGTCAAGTCGGACACGAGGTAAGGGACTTCGTCTCAATCACCTTTCATTGAGGCATATTTTGTTTTATACAAAAATTTCATTTATACGGTGTATAAGCTCCTTTATATTTTACTTTTATTCAAAAAGAATCTTTTTATACGAAGTGTTTTTACTAAATTAAAAAATGAATGTTTTGTCTTATGTATACGGCGACAACGACTTCTCCACTGCTGTGACCATTATTTGAGTTCTGGCTTCCTCTACAAGCCATAATTGTTTTTAAATGAAAAATAAATTCCTTGTTTTAATTTTCATTTATTTTGGTATTGAAAATGGTTTTGATTATGTTTTTATTATATCAATGTGTTGTATTGATATCTTGTGATTGAAATGTGGAAATGTTATGTTTCCTTTAAGCATGTTTTAAGTGATACGATTATGTTATAGTTTATGATATGTTTAAACCTATTCATATGAGAAATGCATTGGACATAATAAGTGACACATGGAGCCCATTATATCTCCTCGATGCATCGATAGGTCTCATGAGACAAACTAGTTTCCTGGCACAAGGCCTTGACAAAATCTTATTGGCAGTATTGGCACAAGTCCTTAACTATGTGGTTATGATAGTTTGGCATTATGCATTCCATCATTATGAAAGTGGTTATTGATATTGCATGTGATTATTCGACTAGTATAATATTCCTGTGAATAGGTAAATGGAATTATTTCATTTTATTTTTCCATATTATGTTGAGGTTCAAGTTTAAAAATCTTTTCTTTCAGTTATACATTGCCTTAAATGATTATGTTTATTTATGAATTTTCCTGCTATATTGTTATCCTTACTGAGAATCTGAGCTCACCCATTTCAATGTTTTAATTTTTCTAGGATGTGAAGAAGTATATTATAAATGACATGTAGGGATAGTATGAGGGGAAATGAAGACACGATGTTCTTGTTGTTTTTTTACTTTATGATGTAATGTAAGACTTATGAATATATATAGAGTTTCCAAGGCTACTAAACTAATCTGTCTTTCGAGACTTGATCTGTTGTGATCATGACAATGTTATGTAATAATGCAACAAATCTAGGTAACTTAGTTCGGGGAGTTACAGTTGGTATCAGAGGCAGTTTAGTACTAACCATGGAATCTAGATTTAGATAAACTCTGATTAGAGCACATAGCTCTAAGATAGACTTTGAGGATTAGTATAGAAGAACTTACTAGAATTTTGGTACTATAGGGATTTTGTGAGTTTTCCAAGCAATACATCCCTGTCTGGATAGGAGAAGGTAGATGCGGCTCTGGCACAGATGTACCTAGGGGTAAAACCTGGAAACACCGCTTTGAGCTAGCCTCGAATGGGAACTGGTGCACGAAAACGGGCCTTGCTGCAATCTTGGTTACGACACTCCCGGGGGATATGCTTAGGATAATTCATGATTTTTTACAAACCATTATGAAGGTTTTATGAGTATATACTTCCTCAAAGAAAACATTTCTTTTTATGATTATGGATTATATCCATAAATAGATCAATTTATGTTATGTGTTTTATAAGTATGGAATTATGTATTTCAATTCATAAACTAATCTATTTTATGACATTGTATAGAAATGGTTCCTAGTGTAAGGAATGGAAACCATATCAATGCAGAAACTCCATGTAGGGATTTCCCTACTCTTCAAGATAATTATAATGGAGCTTCTGATACAACCGGTGTTGATTAGCTTATCACCATACTGGGAAAACTCACTCAAGTTGTGTATAATAACCTTACTCATATGAAGCAACCTGATCTGCAACGTGGAGGATCAATATTAGACCTCTTCATTATTCAAAAACCACCAATATTCAATGGGAGTACAAACCCATTAGTATCTGATCAATGGATAAATTCATTAGATAAAATATTCCATGCCTTGGGGAGTAGTGAAAGGGAAAAGGTTATCATGGAATTTTACCGCCTCACTGGAGATGCTGATCAATGGTGGTCATTGATTCAAAACAAAAAGGAAGATGATGAATTATCAAACATGGAATGTAGGGAGTTCAAAGAGCATTTCATAGAACAATAAATTCATCGTGACCATCGAACAGATATGGAAAGGTAATTTTTGTGTCTGAGACAAAAGGAGGATGAGAATTTCGCAAAGTATGAGGCCAACATTAAAAGTATATTGAGGTATACTGCAGATTATATATGTAACCCAAGAAGTAAGATTGATCATTTATTTTATGGGTTAAAACCATATCTCTGTAGAGCATTGGTCTCACAATCCTTCTCGTTATATGTAGATATTGTCTCATGTGCTATCAAGACATAAAAGGAATTCTCTAAATCTAATGACAATAAAGTAAAGAAAGAGAAGAAGAGAACGGAGGAACAAGAGACAGATAAAGGAAAAAATGGAAAGAAGGATTTTCCCTAATGAGATAATTATGGGAAGAATACCCCGGTACTATCCTAAAAGAATTGGGAGATTGTTATAAATGTGGAGTAAAAGGTCACCAGGATCATGATTGAAAGGGAAAGAAAGAGGCTATCATTGTTGAATTCTACAATTGTAGGGAAATGGGGAATTATTCCAATGAATTTATTAAGCTTCAGGGAAACATATCTTAGAAAAGGCGAAGGGATCAAGGCCAATCTTATGTTGTTACTACAGTTGAAGTGGAATTATTAATGTATTTGTGCTTTTGGACCCAAGGATTATATTCTAGTTATAAGAAAAATGTGATGTATATAATGATTGTACTATAGTACTTGTTGTTTTCATTAAGGATTTAATATGATGAAGGTAATCATATTTTTAGTATGTGACAATAATATAAACTTTACTTTGTTTTGGGAATCTTATGATACAAATGATTTTTGAATTTAGAGAACTTTTAGAGAATGTCTAGACATAGGTATTTTGGATAACTATAAAGTTTGGAATGGATTAAGTTAAACTTTGGATAGTATTGTCTATGGTTAAAACATTTCTGAAGATTATTTTTGGAATATTATAATACTATAGTTTTAGGAAAAGGAAAACCTACAGGTTGGGGGATAACCCGTCACGTCGGACAAAGATGCAGGAATTGTACCCGCATCCATAGTGCGACATGCCATTATTACCTACCACTAGCCCGCATGAAGTCCCTGGTTATTAAAAAATATTATTCCTTATCTAAATGGTATGTGTTAATATTTGGAACCTTGTGCGATTTGGATAAATATAATATTTTTTAGTTCTATTATCTTTTTGAGTGAAATATGAGTTTGTGGTAGAAATTAGTTGAAGGTTGAAACTCTACTTGTCAAGTATATTTATATATATATACCTCTCTCTTATTCTATGAAAAAATTAATTCTTAAACATTAGGAAAGGGATATTAAAAAAAATTGTTTTCCTAATACCTTATATTTTGTTGAACAGATGATATTTTAAATCACCATAGATTGAAGGCTTTGAGGCCCTCAATTTTACACTTGTTTGTGATTGATGACCATAATCACTCCATAAAAATATTTATGTTTTCCTGCCAATTATTTTTCTCTAATTTACACCAATTTTCTCCTAATTGAGATCATAATTTGGTGGTGACTTTTTCATTTCCATTTCCCTCTTATTAAGGATAAATATTATTAACCTTATTTCCGATGTGGGTTTTCCACAAAGGTATATTATACTTTCAACCATTTATTTTCAAAAAAAAATTCAAATTGCGAGGATGCAATTTCATAAAGGAGGGTATAATTTAACACCCCAAGCTTCCACGATACGCTTTTCTTTCAATAATGCAGTAGCTTGCATTGTATGCATGTTCGAGATTTTAACACACTGCGACTAATCAAAGTAGCCGTTATGAATAGTAATACCCAATTTTTGAATTATATAAATTTTATATTTCAAAATGGACTTCAATTTAGGATTCAGAATATCTAAATTAGACTATGATGAATTTTTGGTTTTTTTATGAGAACATCCACTTTTCGATGAATAGTGAAAAAACGTAAAAAAATAATTTAACAAAAATAATTTATAGTGATAAATTATACTATTGAGTGGTTGTAAAGTATAATTAGAATATAATTTTACCAATTTATCCAATGGAGGTCATTAGAATTAATTTCACGTTGTAATTGACATAAACAATTGTCAATCATTTGATGGATATTGATTCTTAAAAACACGCAATTTAATTTGACAGGGTGAATAATTTTTAAATTTATTTATACAATTTTTGTGTTTGGAATTTGGTAAAATTGATTCCATATTTGAATCAGAAGGACCAAATTATGTAATTAAGACACTTTTGTTTTTTGACATTATGAATTGTAACGACGGTAATTATCTTTAATTATCGTGATTAATTAATAATCGTGTAGTTAAGGGTAATAAAATAATATCATAATAATAAAAATATGACCCCAACATGTGTTCTAATGATACTGGTTGTGTCATTTCCGACCATGGGATACCTTGTTCCAGACATTGGGACCCCATGGAATCACTTTTGGGTGATAGTGACATTTTATTATATTATTTTTTACACGGAAAGTATAACCAAAATATTTATCAACCAAGTAAAACAATTTTAGTTTTGTCTGTGTAAATGATATATTAGACTATAAATAGTCATTTTAATGATAAAAATATTTCCTACATCATGAAATTTTTTTCAAAATTTTTAGACATTATATGAATTATCATTTTTATGACACCAATATGATGTAGCGATTACCTCATTAATTAACGATTTAAATAAAATGAAAAGATAATGTAAAATCTAAGACATAGACTTGTAAAAAACATATTGGATGAGTATATTTATAACCCTTATCACCTTATACTCAAAATATATCATTTTGGGGCCTTTAAAATCCGAAATGTATTTCATAATAATGTATCATTTCATGACTTTCCAAGAGTGCCCCTCCACTCCTCTTATAATAGGCCCCCACCTCTACCACTTTATTCAAAACTTCATAGCCATTTTCATAGGAACAACTATGCTAAAATACTCTCTCATCTTCCCTCTATTAATCCTAGAATCCTCACTTTTGTCATGAGTCTTCCCAAGGAAGCCTTTGGCTCAAATCAAAAAGCATTACCCGATTTTAAGGTAATGTCTTCTCTTATGTTCTTTTGTTTTATTTTTCTTATCCAACCACTTAATCCATATTATTCATAACTTTTTTAAAAAAACAGCATATTAAATATACTAGGATGTTTTTATGAGATGTATTTGATTTACACTTACACACACCTTCGTCTAATGGTTAATGAACATACTGTTTCTGTTGGTGGCGAATTACTGCCTCACGAAACGATGACTATTCAATCTTCTTTTAACACATATCATGGTGGCCATTATGATGACACTCTTTCTATATATGATTTATATTATGTTTATTTTTTATTTATGCTTCTGTATGTTTCATTTATGTCATACCTTTATGATTTCCATTATGGGTAAATGTGATAATTTCATTTTAGGACGTGCGAACTACCACCCCCTCAAAGTGATTGGACTCGTTGATTCCATATGTGGGATGTATAAAGGATGGAGTTAATGATATTATATATGATATTATACTGGAATTATAATATACCTTTGTATCATTTTGATTTAACTCCATTAAATACAAAATAGAAATGAAAGTAGCATTCATGTGTACGTACAGCTTACCGTCTCCATGAACGGTGCATTTCATTTCATACCTCTAAATGTTTTGTAATATTATAAATGCATGTATCAACTTGATATATATGATATATATGATATCTACATCATGAACATAATTCTGGAGATAATGGATATTTTACCCCATAAACAACTTGTAATTATAAGAAGTTTATTGTTCACTCAAGTACCAAAGATCGATAAAACGACCGTTATTAACTTAAATGACTACATAATTTTCATAACATGGTAATAAGTGATATAATAGGGATAATAAACTTGTGAAAGGTTCTTAAGAAAGTATATATTAACTCTAGTTTATTATTCATGAGATTAAGGAACGATCGAGTCAAGTCGGACACGAGGTAAGGGACTTCATCTCAATATCCTTTCATTGAGGCATATTTTGTTTTATAGAAAAATTTCATTTATACGGTTTATAAAACCCTTTTTCATTGACTTTTACTCAAAATGAATATTTTTATACAATTTGTTTTTACTAAAATACAAAAGGAATGTTTTGTCTTACGTATGCGGCGACAACGAATTTTCCGCAGCCGTGACCATTATTTGAGTTTCGGCTTCCTCTACAAGCCATAACATTTTTAAATGAAAAATAAATACCAAGTTTTAATTTTCATTTATTTTGGTATGGAAAATGGTTTTGATAATGTTTTTATTATATCAATGTGTTGTATTGATATCTTGTTATTGAAATGTAGAAATGTTATGTTTCCTTTATGCATGTTTTATTTGATACAATTATGTTATAGATTATGATATGTTTAATCCTATTAATATGAGGAATTCATTGGACTTAATAAGTGACTGGTGGAGCCCAATATAGCTCCTCGATGCATCAATAGGTCTCATGAGACAATCTAGTGTCTTGGCACAAGGACTTGACAATATCATATTTGTAGTCTTGGCACAAGCCCTTGACTATGTGGTTATGATAGTCTGGAATTATGCATTACATCATTATGAAAGTGGTTATTGATATATCATGTCATTATTCGACTAGTAGAATATCCATGTGAATAAGTAAATGGAATTATTTCATTATATTTTGCAATATTATGCTGCGGTTCAAGTTTAAAAGGCTTTTGTTTCATTTATAAATTTCCTTAAATTTTTATATTTATTTATGAAAGATTCCTCTACATTGTTATCCTTACTGAGAAGATGAGCTCACCCCTTTCAATGTTTTAATTTTTCTAGGATGTGAAGAATTATTTTATGAATGACCTGCAGGGATAATATGGGGGGATATAAAGACAAGATGTTGTTATAGTTTTTTTACTTTATGATGTAATATATGAATTATTAATATATCTATTATTTCAAAGGTTACTAAACTAATCGGCCTTTCGAGAGTTGATCTTTTGTGATCATGCCAATGTTATGTAATAATGCACCGACTCCAGTTAATTGGGGTCGGGGCATTACAAATGGGGTAGGGGCGTTACAGTTTTTATCAGTGGAAGTTTAGTAAAAACCTTGGAAACTATATTTAGATAAACTCTTATTAGAGCACATATCCCTAAGAAAGGCTTTGATGATTTGTATAGAATAACTTACATGAATTTTGGTATTGTATAGATTTTGTGAGTTTTCCGACCAGTAAATTCTTTTCTAGATAAAAGAAGGTAGAGGCGGCTCTGGCATAGATGTACCTAGGTATAAAACCCAAAAACACTACATTGAGCTAGACTCAAATGAGAACTGGTGCACGAGAACGGGCCATGCTGCACTCTTGGTTATGACACTCCTGAGGGATATGCTTAAGATAATTCTCATTTTCTTTACAAACCATTATGAAGGGTCTGTGAGTATATACTTCCTTAAAGAATTTTTTTTATGATTATGGATTATATCCATCAATAGTAAAATTTATGTTTAGTGTTTTACAAGTATGTAATTATGTATTATGATTCATAAACTACTCTAGTTTATGCCATTGTTTAGAAATGGAACCTAGTTAAAGGAATGGAAACTGTATCAATGAACACACTCCATGTAGGGATTTCCCTCCTACTGAAGATAAATATAGTGGAGCTGGTGACGAAACTGGGGCTGATCAGCTAATCCCCATACTAGGACAACTCACTCAGGTTATGAATAATAACCTTAACCGTATGGATCACCTGATTCGCAGAATGGAGGATCAATGTTAGACCTCTTCATAAGGAAACAAACACCAAAATTCAATGGGAGTACAAATCCCTTAGTACCTGAGCTATGGATAAGTTCCCTAGAGAAAATATTTCAGAATTTGGGGAGTAGTGAAAGGGAAAAAGTTATCATGGAAGTTTATCGCCTCACTGGAGATTCTGATCAATGGGGGTCATTTATTCAAAACACCAAGTAAGATGATGAAGTATCATATATGGAATGGAGGGAGTTCAAAGAGTGTTTCTTAGAAAAATACTTTCCTCGTGACCATCGAGCAGATATGGAAAGGCAATTTCTGAGTCTGAGGAAAAAGGAGGATGAGAATGTCTCAAAGTATGAGGATATCTTTAAAAGGATAGCAAGGTATTCTGGAGATTATATAAATAACCCAAGAAGTAATATTGATCGTTTATTCGATGGGTTAAAACAATTTCTTCTTCGAGCACTAGTCTCACAATCTTTCTCGTCGTACGAAGATATTGTCTCATGTGCTATCAAGACAGAAAAATAAATCTCCAAGTCTTATGACATTAAAGAAAAGAAAGAGAATAAGAGATCTTATGATCAATCTAGAAATGGAAATAAGTTGATGAAAAGAAATGTCGAATATCCATCCTGTAGTAAATGTGGAAAGAAGCACTCCAGTACTTTCTTGAAAGGAATGAGAGTCTGTTACAAGTGTGGGTAAAAAGGCCACCAAGATCGTGATTGCAAGGGGATTAAAGAAGCTATCGATGTTTAGTGATACAATTGCAGGGAGATGGGACATTATGAAAATGAATATCCTAAACGTCTGAGGATCATACCTTATAAAATTCCAAGGGATCAAGGCCAAGCTTATGTTATCACTACAATTGAGGATGAAGCTCCAAAAGATGTGGTGGCAGGTAATTTAATGGTTTCCTCAAGTTTAGAAAATTCATTATTTTTTTCTAGATCATCACATTGTTTCATATCTTCCATGTTTACTAAGAAAATTAGATATTTCCAATTTGATTTAATAATGGAGTTTTCAGTTAAAACTCATAAGGGATGTATCATTGGTACAATGTTCTGTGGATTCATTCCCATTAGGGTATATAAATGTTCTTTATCTACTGATCTCATCGCCATACCCATGACTGAATCTAATATATTCCTCATTATGGATTGGTTTTTAGACCATGATGCGAAAATGTATTTTAAGAAGAAGGAGGTTACAATTTTTTATGATGATGATGATAAGGAACACCTTATATTTAGAGCAGAATCTTCACCACCTGATTCTTATCTAGATCCACCCCCAGTAGCTCAACTAAATTCAATTATCGGGGAAGAAGTGAATGGAATAAAATTGGGTGAAGAATGGAATGTTCAAATAGAGGATGTACCTATTGTGAGAGAATTTTTGGATGTGTTTCCAGAAGATTTACCTAGACATCCTACAGAATGATTAATTGAGTTTTCCATTGATTTAATTCCTGGTTCAAGGCCTATATCAAAGACCCCTTATAGAATGTCCACTGTGTAATTAGTTGAACTAGAAAAAACACTAGAGGAATTTAATAATAAGTGATTTATTCTCCCAATTGTTTCTCCATTGGGAGCCCATTTCCTTTTTGTTACGAAGAAAGATGGGTCAATGAGGTTATGTATCGACTAAAGGGAAATCAATGCTATAACAATAAAGAACAAGTATCCTCTACCTCGCATTGATGATTTATTTGACCAACTGCATGGAGATCAATACTTTTCAAAGATTGTATTTCGGTCTGGATACCATCCGTTATGTGTAAAGAAGGATGACCTTCCGAAGACAACATTTCGAACCTGGTCTTGGAATTATGAGTTTACAGTAATGCCTTTTGGATTGAATTATGAACCCTCTATATTCATGGATCTAATGAATAGAGTTGTGAAGGAATATCTTGATGACTTTGTAGTTGTATTTATTGATGATATCTTGGTATACTCCAAAATCTACGATTATCATGAAAGCCATTTGTACATTATCCTGAAGTCTCTGAGAAGATATGAATTTTATGGGAAGTTTAGCATGTGCGAATTCTAGATTCATGACATTTCTTTTCTAGGCCATATTGTCTCCAAATATGGAATATCTATTGATCCTTCTAAGACAGAGGCAATCCAAGAATGGGCAGCACCAACAAGTATAACTGAGTTACACAGTTTTATTGGTTTACCAGGTTATTATCGACATTTCGTCCAGAATTTTATTTGGGTGGCTATCCCATTAACAAAGCTCACACGTAAAGGGGTTAACATTGTTTGGATAAAATAGTGTGAATAATGCTTCAAATAAACGATGAAAAGATTAATCAATGCTCCTATATTGAATTTACCATCCAGTAATGATGGGTTCGTTATTTATAGTGATGCATCGAAAAAAGGACTTTGTTGTGTCCTTATGCAGAATGATTGATTTATTACCTATGCATCAAAATAGCTAAAAATTTATAATAAAAACAATCCTACACTTGATCTTGAGTTAGATTTTTTAATCTTTGCTTGGAAAATATGGAGACATTATCTTTATGGTGAAAAATGTGAGATTTATACTGATCACAAGAGTTTGAAGTACATTTTCTCAGAGAAAGAACACAACAGGAGACAAAGGCGATGGCTTGAACTACTCAAGGATTATGATTGCAAGATACACTACCACCCGGGAAAGGAAAATAAGGTGGCAGATGCTTTGAGTATAAAAGATCATGGAGTTTTGAACATGATTAGATTTGAGAGGGATCCTATTTTCATGGATCTTGTAAAGTTGGATATGGGAATAACCGGGGAATGTGAAAAATCAATGATTTTTTAAATTGTATCCAAAAAATCTTGACTAGAAAGGATAATGAGATCTCAAACTGATGATGAAGGGTTTTAAAATAAGATTAAAGCAATGAATGAGTATAGATTGAATGACTTTGTTTATAAAGATGAAATTTTGAAATGTGGGAAGAGACTTTGTCTTCCTGATATTCCTGATCTAAAAAGGGAATTGTTGGACGATGCTCATAGTTCCAATTTCTCTATACACACTTGGAGCACCAAAATGTATAAAGATTTGAAGGAACATTTTCGGTGGGACAAAATGAAGAGTTATATTGATGATTTTATGTCAAGATGTATGGTTTGTCAACAAGTGAAAGTTGGAAGGCAACATCCTGGAGGAGTCATGCAACCTCTTCCCATACCTGAGTGTAAATGGGATAATATCATGATGGACTTTGTCATGGGACTACCAAAGAATCCTAGAAGGAACGATGAGATATGGGTCATTGATGATCGTCTTACCAAGTCAGCATATTTTATTGCTATAAGGGAAGATTTACCACTTGAACGTCTAGAAAAGATATATATTAATAATGTTTTGAGAATTCATGGATTACCCCAATCGATTGTTTCTGACCGTGATGCCCGTTTTACTTTATGATTATAGAAGAGTCTTCAAAAGTCATTGGATACTGAACTTTGTTTGAGCACTACCTACCACCCTCAAACAAATGGACAATCAGAATGAACTATTCAAACCTTAGAAGACATGTTGATATCATTCTCACTTGACTTTCAGGTTATGAGGGATCAATATTTACCTATGGTATAATTTTCCTATAACAATAGCTTCCATTAAAGTATTCAGATGGCACCATATGAGGCATTATAGGAAAAGAGATTTCGCACACCAACCTGTTGGGATGACGTTGGTGAAAGAAAACATGTAGGCCCGAAACTGGTGGAGGAAACGATGGAAAAGGTAAAGGCAATCCAAAACCACATCAATGTTTCTCAATGTAGGCAGAAGAGCTATGCCGATAACCGAAGGATGGATTTGGAATTTAAGGTAGTAGATCATGTTTTCTTGATGGTATCTCCATGGAAGGTAGTTATATGTTTCGGTAGGAAAGGTAAACAGAGTCCCAGGTACATCGAACCATTCGAAATTCTAGAACGAATTGGGGATGTTTCTTACCATTTGGAAATCCCTCCAAATCAATCTTAAGTTCAGGATGTTTTCCACATATCACTATTGAGAAAATACATTCCTAACCCAATTCATTTACTTACTTAGGTGGAATTAGAACTAGAACATGATCTGTCTTATTGCGAAGATCCCATTAGGATTCTTGATATGAGAGAATAAGTGCCTTGAAACAGGATGACTTATCTAGTAAAAGTTCTATGGAGAAACCATAAGATGGAAGAGGAAACGTGGGAACCCAAGGAACATATTATAACGAACCACCCGAGTCCTTCCATGTGGTAGTATTCTAGATATTTCGAGGATGAAATTATTTGAAGGAGTGGAGAATGTAACACCCCACGTTAGCACGCTACGCTTCTCTTTGAATAATATAGTAGGGTGTGTTGTACACAACTTCGAGTTCTAACACACACCACAACCAATCAAAATTGTCGTTATGAATAGTAATAACCACTTGTTGAAAATTTATAAATTATATCATTCAATATGGACTTAATTTTTGGATTCTTAATATTGAAATTAGCTTAGGGTGATTTTTTGGTATTTTTCTGAAAACATTCAATTTTTTATGAATAGTGAAAAAACACTGAGTTATAGTATAAAACCAAATTTTTTATTTAAATAAATATTTATTTTATATAAATATAATTAAGGTCAAAATAGAAAAATAATACCTATATAAGTTCAATTTTATTCATTGGAGTTAGTTTAGAATACTATTAGATATATTAAAAGTTTATTTAACTTTTCACAATCTTTTACCCACCTCCTAGGTGAATTTGGAAATTCACATAAAACATTATTTTACCGCTTATGTGAGTAGAATTTTGAAAATACAAGAGACAAAGTTAATAACAAACTGTAAAATGTTGATCAATAAGATAAAAATAATTTTTGGTGAATAGTAACCTTTTACTTTTATTTACCACTGTTAAAAGTAAATAGGGTAATTACGAGTAAAAATGATATTAATTTTACACTAACACATGTCCTAATTATATTGGAAAAGTGTATGTAGTCCAAAAACAACCTTAAGAATAAAAATATTATCATTTAGGTCCACATGGATTAGATTAGGAAATTTATTATTATTTAATTCAAAGAATAGTTATAAGAGTTAAAATAAATGTTTAATTACTAAATCATATTTAATATAGAGTTATACATATGAAAAATTAGTTTAAAATATTAATTATAAAACTATGAAGATTTTATACATAAGGGTATTTTATTTATATTTTTTAGACATTAAATAATTTAATTTATTTATGACACAATGATGATGAAGTAATTACCTAATTAATGAAATATTAAAATAATTGATATTATAAATATGAAAATAAAAATAATTTGAGACTTTTAATGAATTCCACTAATTTCGTTGCTTAATATGACATGTTATTATTGATTTAATTATTTTTCTTTGATGTAATCATGCTGTTATGATTTTCACAAAAATCAAATACCAAATATTTTCTAAATTGTCATAAAAGAGTTTTTAAAACAAATATTATATTATTAATTGATATTAAATTCCTAAAAAAACTAAGGTTCAGCTAAAGTAATTATATCATGATATTTGTATCATTAGTGGGCCACTTTGGGGTTGAATGGATGTATATAGTATGTTTGTTAACTATATAATATAAAAATACAAAGTGACATGGTAAATGTCAAACTAATTAACTAAGAGTTAAAACTAAAGGATAAAGTTAATATAGTGACCCAAAACTATCTAAACTCTATTGGTTGAAAGGATTTCGTCCCATACCCACCTTATAATTGAATAATCCACTTTGGAGCTTTTAGAAACTGAATATGAATGTATTATAAATTAATACTTTATGTTTTTCCTAAAGAGCCCATCCTGCACCTTATAAGAGGACCCCACTTCTAACCAATTCTTCACACCTTCAATGCCTTTTGGTTCGGCCAAAACCTGCCAAAATATTCTCTCAAATTCCCTCACTTCAACCTAGAGGACTTATTTTGATCGTAATACCAACCTATGGAGCCCTTTTGATCAAATAAAAAGGATGAACCTGAAGAAGAGGTAATGTTTTCACCACCCTCTTTCAAGTTCCATTCTTCTTCTACTTCTTCTTTATTTTTTATTTACATTCTAATATAATTAATTTAGTATCATATATATACTTTTATGTTATTATAAATATGTTACAACCATATTCATTATTCTATCCATCCTTTGAATAACATGTCACCATACATGCGTACGTATGGCATACCGTCTCCACGTCGTGGTGTAATTGTTATAAAATACACTATTATTTGGATGTGTATGATAATGATGTGAAATGGAAGTAAATAATAAATATAACATGGTAATGATTCCTTATATATGACATATATCCAATTATATATTATTTTTATATCAAAAGAATGATATTGTCACCCATGCGTACGTACGGACAACCGTCTCTACGAACGTGATGAGATACATTCCCCATCGTATACATACAAGTCTAATTTTCATTTGATGATTAAAAATAATTTTTAAGGACTTGATATAATTATGTATATGAATGATATACAAAATAAGGATAACAAACAAGACTTATGTAAGAAAACATATAAAAGAAAACGAGTATGTGAACACCCGAAATGACGATAATACTAAAATATTATTAATAAAGCAATATTAAATGATCAAATATGATATAAAATTTATGTATATGATTATTTTATAATTTAATAACAATGATTTCAGTATTATATAAGGGTTTATCCTAGCTAAATCTAAGAAAAAGTACAAGGTAAGGGTTTATTTCACAATATATTCATTATCCGAGCTTGTTTATATGTAATTATCTACTGATAACTCTTTATCATCCACATCCATGATTCTTAAAAATTCATTTAAAAACATTCTTAATATTTTATAGGATATAGGTTAAATTCATTTATACCTTTTTTAACTTTTTATAAGATGTTTATAATGGAATATTTCTGTAATTTTCGAAACAAGGTCCTTTTTAACCTTTTTGACAGAATTAAGTTAAGAATGTCTTTTTTTAACATATACGAAGTGTGCGGCTATTTTCCACCATTATAAAATCTTCAAATCTTCCCTTACAAGATTATAAGGATATTTTCAAAGTAAATGATTTATTTTATAATTATGTGACTTTTAAATGATTTCAAACAAAGGTATATTTCTCTCAAATAGTTTTGATTTCATCTATGTCAACATCCTTTGATGGATTTTAAGCTTATTTGAAGTTTATTTGTTATGATACAAAACATCCATATTTTATTTAAGGTTTTGTGATATTTTTGACCGTGGATGGGTTATTTTTATACCATTCATGGTTTATGGATAATATATTGACATTTCGTCTGCTAGTTTAAATACGATTGTTTATGTTATATTTAAACTTATTCTTATGAGGAATTAATTGGACTTAATAAGTGACGCGTGGAGCCCGATATAGCTCCACGATGCATCGGTAGGTCTCGTGAGACAAACTAGTGTCTTGTAACGAGGCCTTGACAAAATCTTATTTGTAGTCTTGGCGTGAGGCCTTGGCTACATGGTTATGATAGTCTGGCATTATGCATTCCTTTATTATTAATGTGGTTTTTGATATTGCATGTGATTATTCAACTAATAGAATATCCATGTGAATATGTAAATTGAAGTATTTCATTTTATCTTTGTCATACTATTCTGAAGTTCATGTTTAAAAAGCTTTTTTTTAGTTATACATTACCTTAAATGTTTTTTGCTTATTTATGAATGTTTCTGCTATATTGTTATCCTTACTGGGCATTTGAGCTCACCACTTTCAATGTTTTATTTTTCCCAGGATGTGAAGAAGTATTTTATGAACGACCTGCAGGGATAGTATAAGTGGATATTATTGTGGAGACAAGATGTTGTTGTAGTTTTCACATTATGATGTAATGTAAATTTGATGACTGCATCTAGTTATTCCAAGGATACTAATCTAATCGGTATTTCAAGACTTGATTATTTGTTATCATGCCAATGTTATGTAATAATAAACCAACTCTGGGTAACTGGGGTCAATGATTTACAATATTGATGGATATATTAAAAATTATGTTGGTTCTGATAGAAATTTCTATTATAGTTTGGATGGTGTTTGATGAGAACCTTTAATAAATACATTCAATAGTTATAGAATATAATATAGAAATTTATCTAGAATATAAGATGAATGAGTTGAAGAAATGAAGAATATATCCACTATTTATTATTCTTGGATTAAACCAGAAATATTTATTTGATGATTTTTTAAGGACTATAATTTAATTTAATAACCCTATAATTCTTATAATGATCCCAAGTTACATAGTGCTGAAACTAAAAAAATTGAAAAGTCCCTGTATTTAACACTTTTCCATTTTAGCGTAAAAATTTAGAGTGTCATACTTGTGTTTAATGTAAGGATACATGATGAAAGATTAAATTAATTAAAATCCTTTTAACAAATAAGAAGTCTTAATGCTTTTATAAATCTCAAATTTTTTAATGGCTGAAAATTTCTGTTTCCCAAATTTGTTATCAGATGTCAGATTTTATCAGTCAATGATTGTTTGACATTATTCATGGATTTAAATTCATGAAAAAAAATGTTATGATCCAAATAAGGTAATGTAATCACCAACTATGTGAGAATCTAATGTCAATAAGATAAATCCACAATACATACTAAAAATGTCACAATATCCTGTTGACGTGGAAATTCCAATGTAAAATGGTTGTCCCAGATTTTATGAATGATTTAAATTTTGGAATAGAACATGATAATGAAAATTAACAGATTATAAAAAAAATGTTTCTCCCACAAAATATGTTGTAAGAAAATTAATAATGATTTTACTCATGGTTTATGGGTCTTTAATGAGTCATATCATGCCATTGATATTCAAGGAGATATCAAAAACAATTAGGGACATGATGTTCACACAATATTTGGTATATAAAAATAAAAATTCATATGAAGGAAAGGATATGTTTAAAATTATATGAATGAGAACCAATAAACTATTTTATCAAATAAGAATATCTAATAATAATTAATGATTATTATTGTGTATATAAGTGGAAGGAAATCATCATATCGACTCCACGTGGAGGCTCATATACTTGGAAATTATTCGTAAAGGAAACGATTTTGGATGATTTTATAACATAACTAGTTTGTTCCACTACTGGAATGAGTTCATTGTAAAGACCCAACCCCAGTTTCCTATATCAAATGGTTACTTTATTACAATGAAAATGAAAGAAGAAATCACATCCCAAAGGACTTAATAGTTTAGTAGTCATGGAAAAATAGACACATAAATAAATCAACCATTACATTTGAAATAAATAAAATGAAATATAGTATTTTATTTAAGAGAATAATTTTTCCCTCTAGAATATCCTTTCAAATCTGTTACAATACAAAACCCGACATCGTGGGTAAATGAAACATAAGAGAGGTATGATCTCAGATTCCCAGTATGGTTATATGTACAACCGAACACAACATGGAATATATAATGCATTGATATATTTATAAGAATAAATGACGATGAAATTAGTACATATAAACAATCACGTGATATTTAATAAAATCCATGTATATAATACCTGTTAAATTAATCACAAGAACATCAATAACCGATTTCATAGTGATGGAATACCTAATGTCAGACATCTTAAACATACCATTCAGGCCCCATTGTATGAAATCTATATAAATTGTAATGGAATCGTAAAAATAAATAATTTGTTTCTCATGTGACCCACCAATGAATATAGGGGATACCATGTTTTATTCCCCAACCATCAGTTAATATTTTAAAATAATTCCTTTTCATAAAAAACAATATAACTTCATCAACATGCCTTGAAACGAAATAAAAATCCATATTAAATGAACTAGCACAAGAAATATCAATACCATCCCCTATCACACTAATCATAAACCATTCATAAAATTATAATATATGGTATAATTATAGTGTATACATAATATAAAGTAGTATGCATGAAATAGCTGTTCACATAGTGGAATATAATTTAAAAATATCACTTAATGTTTTCATGTGTAAAATACCCTTTTATATTTGGAATAATTTATTTAATATCGTATAATTTCCCAAATATTAATAAAAAATTTTCATTCTAAAGAATATAAGACAATTTTAAAGAAAGAATCAATGTCTTGGTAATCATGAAGGTGGCATATGTTTTTCAGGTTGTGTACTTTAAAAAAGTATTTCTTTTACATTTGCGTTAAAAAATAATAACCACATTTAGAAAATGACAAAATGATTTGATTCAAACGAATTTTTGAAAATTAAAACATTGAAAAAAATGTATATAATAAGTCATTTTTTATATTAAAAATAATATTTAAAACATTTTATGTGAAATATAGACATGTAAGGAAAATATTTCCATCATCGTAGAAAAAAAATCTATTTCCATAAAAACATTATTTCGATATCTTGAGTACATAAAGAGTGGAAAATGAAATAATATTCTTATTTATATAAATATTCATAAGTGAATAAAATATATTTGGTTAGATATTTAAATATCAAATAATTCCCCCCAGTAGGCATAAACATAAACAATCTTGAATACTTATGAGATTGTGAATTAAACACTTACCTTAGGTCCTATATTTTTCATATGTGTTTGAACATCCTATATTATAAAATTATATTTATTATAAATATATTATATAATTATTTTATTATATATTATTTACATATATCCTTTAATCCCCTGTTTTTTAACTACCCATTACCAAAACCATTGATCTGGGTGATAACTGCATCATTTGTCATGTATGTTATTGTTTGACTATTTTGGTCCTTATACTTTTATCATTGTAAAATCATATAATTAATTTTATAATTATATTTATATATTAAAAATTCATTATGAACACAAATATTTATAATCATCTATAAAATTTTAGATAGATAAAAATTAATTACACAATTCATGCATACAGTAGGTCTTACTTATGAATGAATAACATATTCACATTTGTAAAGGAAGGAAAAAATAAATGTAAATAATAATTCACAATTCTAGAATTATTATAATATCATATATATCATATATATTTATTAATTATACATTTATTACATTCCATGTAAAAAATAAATAAAAAACTAATTGTAGTAGTTCGTAGTGGGACTAGTTTACTTATACTCATGAGTGACATTATCATTCTTCAATGGATGGGAAGGTAAGAAGGTAAATAGAATATAATTATTCCTAAATAATAATTATTTCATAAATATAATATATAAATATTAAAACCATCATAATAACCATCCCTTAAATATAGGTATGGATGACTTATTTTATCTCTACCTGATGGTGGTAGTCCACATGTACACATAAGGGATACTGTTATTTCCCATTTTATGGAAAATATGTTGCAAAATGGTGGTTTAATAATCAAAATAAAATATAAGTATATTGTTGACACATATTTTATTATTTTATGATAAATACTGCATGTTTATAAGAGGAAAAATAAGAAGAAAAAATAAAATCAATGTTTACGGTGATTACCACTTCATTGAAAGAAAAATGTTAGATCTTTTCATTAGCATACTAGAGTTGGTATTTTGGGACTAAAATCACCAATATAATATTTATAATGATTTTAGAGGTATTTTAGTTTGTTTTGTGAGATATATGGATCAAATTGGTGTATATATGATAGGTTATGTCTGTTCTTTTAAATGTGGTGGAGAGGAAACACATGGGATGTCTAAAAAGTTCAAAATATAATAATGTCATTATCCACCCAAGTACTTCCAAATGTCCCGAGGATTGAATAAGGTATAGTATGAGGTATAAATATGGCAAAAATATAGTATTTATACAAATTTAGTTTTAAATATTACCCTAATCTATTTGTTTGACCCCTTTTAAATCCATTTTAACCATAACTACAGTGGCACATTTTTTTTTGTAATTACTATTCATTATGAGAAAAAAATAAATTTGAATTATAATAAAATTGTGCTTGGTAATTAAAATTATAGAAAAAAGTTTATATAATTTAATCCATATAATGTTTTTAATTTAATTTTTTTTAATATCAGAAAACATGATAAAAAGTGGTTTTCCATAAAAAACATTTTTTGAAGTATAAAATATTTTTATATTATGATCCACATAAAAATATTTACAATGACCCTAATTGAATTTTTACTGATATAAATAGACTAATTATGATTCTAATATCATTTTTTAAAATATTTAAAAATTTTAAATGCATGTGATAAAAATGAAATGTTTAATAAAAATTTAATTTTTTTTTTAAAATTCAAAAAAAATATCTTTTTAGAAAATTCTTGAAATTATACCCATAGATAATTTTATCGTAATGATTGAAATAAAAAATAAGAAAATATTATATAATAAATTTTCTAAAAGTGGGATAATTTATTTATATTATTTTTTCCAAAATAAAGAAAAAATATTTGAAGGAAAAATATATTATTTTTGCATATATGGACTATACTTAAAATTATGCAGTTATTTATTAATATATTTGATTTATCTACAAATATTTTTAATAATTGGTTATTAATATTTATATAACCAATTTAGTAGATTAGTTATATAAGTATAATATATTAAAATTAATTTATAATAAAGATTCTGTCTATCATAAGCAATATATTAAATTTTATTATTTTGATTTGAGATATATCATAAAATTTTGGGGTGTTACTTTCAACCACAATTAAGTTGAAATTATCCCTAAAAATTCTATAACTCTGATGAAAATATTTTATTACTATGATTCCATATAATATCATCATGTCTCCAAGTAACTTCCTCAAATATTTTGTTTCACCACAAAGCCTTAACTAGGTGAGTGTTCTTATTTTATAGAATTTTATCTCTATGATATAGAATCTTAACAAGTTGTTCTACATAATAGAGATATTGCTCCAATGGTATACCTACTATTGTATTACACATGAAGGATCATTTATATTCTTCCTCATTATAGATTCATGGAATACATGATGATATTGAGAGTGATTTCATTAGATCACCAATCGATATGATACTATCCTAAAACGAGAAATAATTTTGAATAGAAAAATATACATGGGGATTAGTTTTACATTTATTACAAATATCATTATATTATTTTAGATTTATATTAATCAAAATTACTTTCATCTAAATTCAAACTCTATATATCATATATGATTCACGACATAATGTTTTTCGATATTAGTTTCCCCTATGTAATGTTGAATGAATCTAACCTTATCTACCATTTCCGTAGATAGATTTTCTCCTAGTAGATATATTTCCCCAACTTCATCCTATCACATTAGTGTTATGTACATCCAACAATATATGTAATCATTATAATCATTCTTCATTATTGTGTGAAATATATTATTGTATGAAAATCCAACAAATGGAAGTTTTCAATAGAAATAACCATTCAAATCTATAGTAAAATATATAAACATTCCCTCTATAATTTGAATGGTCCTATTAGACAGCCCATATGTTTGAGGTTGATATTTTTTTGAAACATAAATTTTCTTCCAGATCATATTAATGTATTCTAAATATCATCAAGGTAATGTTCGAATCCAATATAATTGAGAGTGGTACTCCATGAATTATTACCAATTAAATAAAAATTGAACTGTTTCTATCAATAGATAATAAAATATGATAGTTACAGAAAAATGTATTTGATAAGTGGATTCACTACAACCCATATAACATTATCCCATTTTTACATTCTATGTTGTCCAATGATAAAATCAAAGGTAACGTTTTACAATTTCCATTTTTGTATGGGTAATGGATATAACATAACCTTATAATTTTCTCTCTTAGAGTTAACTAGTAGAGATGTTAGGTGTTATGATACATTCTCTGAAATATTTGTTTTCATGTTATACTCTGTATATTACTCTTTTATATCACAATAAATATTTTTTACTACCAATATGAATAGATAATTTATTTAACTGCATGTTTCCCTCAATAGATCCTTCATAAAGTGTCATATTTAGGGGAAACATAATCAGTTTATAATCATTATTATTCTAGTTTGATTCTGGTTAAACATAGAAAATTTAACACCTTCATATGTAATTCCTTATCATTATTCTACACAATTGTAATCCTCTAAAAGATGGATGGTTGAAAATTTATCTGAGAAAGATATGATATTTATAAATTCCCCATTATTTTAGTATCTATCTTCATAATTTATAGAAATATAGGATATTAGTAAATGCTCATTGTCGAAAAACACTGATGGTACTTCTGACTTAGAGGACAAGCCACCATGTTCACCTTTCTAGGTTAGTAACGTTTTAGGAAATCATAACATCAAATAAAATCTAACCATTTTATATGTTTCATATTTAACTATTTATATGAAACTATATACTTAATATTTTTATTAATAGTATATATATCATACCTTTAACTGTAAAAATAACTCATTTATATCTTTTATGAAACAATTACCACATCCAACTCCGAATAATGAATGGGGTATTTTTTTCTCGTGAAATTTTAATTGATAAGGGGAATATGTTATCTCCATGTTATTTTACCCAAGGAAACTTACCATTAACATAATTTATATAACAACATATATCATAATCCAATCAACAACATTGGGTAGTGTAATTAAAGGGGAACTGACCATCCTACTCTTCAGTAATTTGAAATTATATTCATAATCATCTATCAATAAGAACATAGCCCATTCTAAGTCAACACAGTGACTGTATTATATGTTAATGTTAAGTATTTAAAATATAATCTATATTATAAAAAAAAGAAAACTATGAATTTTTCATCAAGGATGGTATAATAAATTTCTAAATTTGTTTTTCATTTGAAAAATCTATTAATATACTTCCACTTAAGATTATAAGACCCATGAATGAAACTTTTTGAATCCAAAATTCAAACTTGGTAAATTTACCATACAAATTATACTTCTAAAGGGTATTCAATACAATTCTAAAATAATCATCATGCTTTAACATGATTTTTCAATATATAACAACATAATATATAAAAACAACCATAAATTGATCAAGGTCATATAGAAAAAATATATTCATTAAATACATAATGATAGTACTAGAATTTTTAATTCCAAATGGAATTCCAATAAATATACTGTAATGCCCTGACCTCAGAATCCATAATCAAGTGAATTATTTTAATACATTGTAAGGATTTCAAGGAATCATGTCCTGAAGGACTGATCCATTTAGTTGTCTTGGAAAATAGATAACATTCATGAATGTTACAACACGTATTTCAAAATAAAAGACTACATAAATAATCCATTTAGAATTACATTATTCCACAAGCTTAACCCTGTATTTCAAATATAATACACATTATATAATCCTATGAAAATAGAACATATGAAAGGGGAGATCTCAGATGCTCAGTAAGGGTAAATAATTTAGTGGAAGCTATAAAATTTTAATGAAAGATGTGTAATAAAATCAACAACCTTTTAAACATAAACATGAACATTATATAGAGAAATGAGATCTAACATTACAATATAAACAAGCACATGGATATTCTACTATTTGAATAACCACATGTAAAAATTAATTTCATAATGAGTGAATGCCTAATGCCGGACATCATTACCATTCAGTCCAGGACTCGTTCCAAGACTACAAACAAATTTTTTTTCATTGCCTTGTTCGATGTCACTTATTTGTCCCATGATACCTACCGCTGCAACGAGGATCTATAGTGTGATCTTCCCATCACTTACTAATTCCACTACATTCCTTATATGTAAATGATGAGACATAAGATATATATTCATATTAAAACTAGAATATGAAATGAAAATACTTCAACCATAAATAATGAAGGGTATAAAAATATAACATTCACAATCAAACAGATCATATAACATTCAGTGCAATATAGATGATTTTATTATAACAGATCAACATTAATCCAGAATAATATCTAGTAAAGGATGTGGACATAGTTTTAAATGATCAGTAAAAATTTTTGAGAGAAAAATCTCATTTTGTGAAATCATTTAAAATCACACATTTATTAAAGAAGTAATTTTAAATAGATTTTTTAATCAAATTTTCTCATACCACTTTGAATCTTATACAAGTAATTAACCTTTTAAAACAATCATGTCCATATAAATAATCCCTTAAACCCATTTAGAAAGAATGGACATTAATGGAAATGATTTAGAAGAATAAATATATAAAACAATTAAAATGATGTTTTAGTTATAGAGTACCTCAAAAAATAATATTGAAATGTATTTTATGAATCATGAAAATTCATAATAAATATGTCCCAGAAAATTCTCACACAAAATCAATCTCAAATAATAATGAGATTGAGGATTTAACCATTTCCATGCACTTTCCAATGGTCAAGGGTATGTTTAACCTCTTTTATAACTACCAATGTATGTTATTTAATTATAACAGAATCATATTCATATATATTATATCATACATGATTCATTTATGATGTTATACAACAAATTTAATAATGATTTACATGTTTAATAAAAATTTTGATTAATAATCTATTCCTTTATCGTACGTGTTTTAACATGTCGTTCTTGAGAATGTTATTTGGATCATGATTTAAAGACATCCAGAATATAAAACATGGTTCATAGAGATAATATATTTAGAAAATAAATATGTATAATGGATATATATATATGAGATGGAAAACATTGTTTGTGGAGACGGTAGGTCGTACGTACGCCTAAACGTTGTTTCCGTTTTCATATATTATTGAACAGAAGTAAGTGAATAAGATATATGTATATAAACATACACACACACACACACATATATATATATCTTCAGTATCATTATTATTTCATACATTACATACTTATTAATGATATATATTTGTATTGTGATCATTGAATGGTGAACCTGGAAATGAATCTTATCACATCATGGAGTTGGTAAGCCGCACATACACACGATGGAATAGATCATTTATTTAATGATCAAATGGAGTGGAATTGGATGCTTCATTAATTTTATATTTAAATTCTCATGTTATTTTCATTATTTATATACATATTACTCTCTATATATCAATCCAAATAACATAGTGTTGAATAAATAATTACACCACGGAGTGGATACGGTTAGTTGTACGCACGCACGCATGGTGACATTATCATCCATAGGATGGATAGAATAATGTGTATGGTTTTAATATAGTTATAATAAAATCATAGTATGTGGAAGGTACAGGAGTTAATATTTTTCATGGAAATAATAAAGATATAGAAATTGTAAGATGAAAAGAACATTGAATGAGGTGATAAAATTATTATCTCAAATTTGGGTGTTTCCATTTGATTTGAAAAAAGGGCTCCTTATGTTGAATATATGATCAAGGGATGTCCTGTTGGTTGAAGGAAGGGATGTTAGGAGGGGATTTGTGTAGGGGTTGGTAGGGACAACGAGCTTTGGTGATGTGATTTAGAGAGAAGGGGAAATACCCTTTTATAAGGGAGGTGGGGGTCACTTCTGGAAATGATTGAAATATTATTTTATTATAAAATCATTTTCAATTTCTAATAGTTGTAAATTGATATATTTTGAATATTTGGTGTTTATGGGTCGAAATACTCTCAACCAATTGGTTTTAAGAATGTTTAGGTCACAATATTAACATTATATTTTAGATTTAACTCTCTGTTACATAGTTTATATTTTAGCATATCCACCTGTATTGTTATAATAAATATTTAATAAACATAATATAAAAATCCAATAGAACCAAAAGTTGTTCATTATTGATATATCTAACATTATCTATGTTCTTTGGAGGAAACGTAGATTTTTAGAAATATTATATCATTCAATAATATAGTATTTCTTTTGAAAACTCATTTTTGTCAATTTTGACACTATTTGGTATTTTGTTTTTGTTAAAGTCATAACATATTTGTCACATAAGAAAAATATTAATCAACCCCAAATTATCTTAATAACATATATAAGTCATGGATGACATAAAAATACTCAATGTAAATTTATTTTTAGATTTCTAATATCAATTATTAGAATATTTAATTGATAATGTAATTACTGTATCATCATTGTGTCATAAATAAATTTAATTATTTATTCATAAATAATTATAAATAAAATACCCTTATGTAGGAAATCTTTTTATCTTTAGAATTAATATTTATAGACAAATTTATCTTTTTTATGACCATATATTAAAAATGGTTTAGTTGTTAAATGTTGAATTTAACTCTTTTAACTCTTCTTTAAATAAAATAATAATAAAAGTACTAATCTAATCCTAGTGGACCAGAAGGATCATATATTATTCAAATGGTTTGTTTTGGTAGAAATAAACGTTTCCAATAGAATAAGGACATGTGTTATGGTAATTATAGTATCATTTTTACCTTTAATTACATTATTTACTTTTAACTGTGGAAATAAAAGTCAAAAGTTACTATTCAAAAAAATTATAGTCATCATATTGAACCACACTTTACTTACTGATGTCAACTATGTTTCTTATATTTTTAAAACATAATTCACAGAATCAGTATATTTAAGTTTTATTCAAAATTGCAGTTGTCCCTAGATGTTGGGTAGAAGATGTAAAAAATTTAAATAAAATTTTTGACATATAATTTTATTATAAAATTAATCCAATTAATTACATTGAACTCATATAGGTATCATATATCTATTTATAAATCAAATAAATTTAAATATAATAGATAACCATGTAAATAAAAAGTCAGTTTTAAACAATAACGCAATGTTATTCACTATTCCTAAAAAATTGAATGTTTTCAGAAAATTACAAAAAATTAACCCTTAGATAATTTTGATATTCTGAATTAAAAAAGTAAATATATTTTAACCAAATTAAAAACATTTGGGCTGCATTAATTTTTTTAAAATAAATTCTCATTGTCAAAACCAAATAGTGGGTTTTTAAAAAGTTCAAACAATCAAAATATTGACACTTTTCTATGTCAAATTTCAATATGAAATTACATATAATGGCATAAATTATATTAAATGATACGAATATAATAAATTTATACTTACAAACAATTAAAATTCATATTTTAACACTATAAATTATTTTTATTAAAAAATATATTTTCAATTAAAATTTAGTAATTTTCACTATTAATAAAAATATGAATGTTATCAGAAAAGTTAATAAAATTATGAAAAATAAATTTTTATGTCACAATACTAAATTTTTATTATCTTCATAAATTAAATATATAATAGAGTAAAATATTGGTTTTATAAATGGTATTCTATTATGAGGTTGTAAAATTGAATTTCTTGAAATATACGAATTTTATTTGAAAAAATGAATTTGTTCTTATATTATGTATAAGAAACACATAATATGGGTTCTAAAATTATATCGAGTTTATAAAATAAAAAATTCCATTAATTCTATTCATAAACACTTTTGGAAAGGATATTTTTCTAAGTCGTGGTGCGCTCGAACTCACTGTTGCATGTAGCTTATGTTATTGAATTTGTTTGAAGAGAAAATTTACTATGAAATCATGGTGTTTTACATTATCCTATCCTTCAATAAATTGAGTCCTGTAAATGTGAAATTGTTCTTAGAAAATAAATGGTTCAAAATAAAAAATACCTTTGTCGAAAACCCACATCATAAATTGGATTAATAAAATTTAGTGTTAATATTAGGGAATGGGAAATGAAAATGTCACCACCAAATTATGATCTCGCTTAGGAGAACATTTTTAGAAATTAGATATACATAATTGTAAGAAAAACACAAATACTTATAGGTAGTTATTGTGGTCATCAATCACAAACAATTGTAATGTTGAGGGCCTCAAAGCCGTCAATCGATAATGATTTAAAATATTACCAGTTCAATAAAACATAAGCTATTAGGATAACACATTTTTGGTTTTATGATCCCTTACATAATGTTTATGAAATAATTTATTCATAGAATAAGTGGAAAAAATATACTTAACTAGTATAGATTCATCCTTTAACTTATTTATACCACAAAATCATTATTCATTTCAAAAGATAATAGAATTTAAAAATATTCTATTCATCCCAATCATATAGGGTTCCAAAAATAATGTGTTTTTAATTTATTTTTCATAATATTTAAATAAAAAAATTATAAACACTAGGACATTACATAATCCAATGGTAGGTGATGCACCCTTGTCAACCTTCAGTTGTGGGGTCAAGTCTCAGGGCCTTTCCAGATGCAATATTTGTCGCCCAACCTCCGACATGACCTTTTTATAAGAATTAAAAAATAATCATAATAAATTCTCTAATCTTAACAACAGTATACAATTTCAATCTTAATCCATTATGTCTCTTAGACTTATCCAAAACACTTCTGTCCAAACTCACTATCCAAAATTTATAAGGAAGGTAAACATAATGATGATATTTTTTCCACGTAATAACATTTGAATACCTTCATCATGTATTCATTGAAAGCATGGTAACAATTTGAATTACCATAAAACCTTATTGATTTCATTTTGTCTCCCTTATTACTTATAGAATACTAGATATACTCCTTATATAAAGAAATGTTGTAAAATCCAACAAAAAAGGAATAAAAAAATAATTAATAGGTACAATGTAGTCATGATTATAAAATTTAATTTATCCAAATACACCATACATTATTTAAAAATCACTATGTCATCATCAGAACCATATTAAGGGTTATCTTTCCTAAAACCATTTATTTTCCAAAAAAGTTTCGCATGCTACTGAGTGACATTTCCTAGAACCATATAATCTCAAATCATCAATGAAATAACATTGCAATAAAATCCATATTTAGATCCATACTTCATATAACCAGTAATTCATTGATATAACACCCAGATGATATAATTCTTCAATAATTAAAATAGAACACTAGTCATTCCTCTTCATCGGTGGTAGTATTATAACATGATTATTATATAATAACATCATTTGGGGAATACTCCGATGATTTGGACATTTATTCACGTAGTATCCCAACTATTTCCAGATGAAGCATTGTACATTCGAACCATTTTTTGTACCCATGAATTCAAGTAATTGGTGTCCTTTTGAACCAAACATATAACATCCCTCCATTTCCTTCAAGCGTTTACCAAAGTGATTTTTTCCACAGTTATAACATATGGAGAAATCCTTCTTTACCCACTCCCCTTTATCCATCTTTATCTCTACTATCCTTTTCTTCTCTTGCTTCACCTCAATTAATTTGGACTCAGAAAATTATATACATATATTATTAACACATGATACTATTTCTTCATATGATGATAATATGTGGGTGACTATAACCCTTATAATTGTTGGCTAAATAACATGAAAAATATGATCCTTCTTATTATTTGGATCATGCATATTACTAGGGTCATAATTCATTATACTGGGAACCATTTCTTAACAATGTAATACATGGGGTTAGTATATGAATTTCAATGAATAATTCCAAATGTGTAAAGTACCTAACATAAATTGTAAAGACTCTGCATATAATCTATAATCCTAAAAAATAATTTTTATTCATTATGTATTTACTCCTAAATCATTAATTATGGAATGTAAATCAAATGTGAATTATCCTAAGAATATCCCCCAAGAGTGCCGCAACCTAGAGTGAAGCACGGCCCGTTGTCATATAACATGATTTCCCAGGTGAATCCCAAAACTCCTTGTCAGAGCGTCCACTACCTGTTCGTATCCACACATTGATGTATTTCGTATTAAATAAACTAAATCCTTAAAATATGAATATTCTAGGAAGTTATTCTATACCAATCATCAAAGACCATCTCAAGGTAATGTTATACAATTTGAGTTTTTCTAAATCAAGTTCCCAAGGTTTTTAATGAACATACTATGATACCAAATGTAACACCCTCGACCACAAAATCTCATATTCATGCATTGTTTTAATTCATTATCATGATTACAAGCAGTCACGTCCTTAATGACCAATTAGTTTAGCAGGCTTGGAATATAGATTACATACAAGAACGTTACATTACACATCGAAACATAAATCACAAAATAAGTAATCAATTGATTACACCATTATTACCCAAGCATAACCTTTCTTATCAAACATAATACACTTCTTGGAATCGTAGGAAATCCAAACATAAGAAAAGGGTGACCTCAGATGGTTAGTTAGAGTAAATAATTTAGCGGAAGCATTAAACATTTAAGGCATGATGTGTAATTAAAAACAGACTTTTAAACATAAACATGAAAATAATACGGAGATAATAAAACAAACATTAACAAACAAACATGCATAGTGATATTATACTAGTTGAATAATCACATGTAATAATTTATTTCATAATGAGAGAATGCCTAACACTGGACATCATTACCACATAGTCAAGGCATCGTGCCATGACTAAAAATATTTTTTTTCAAGGCCTCATGCCAAGACACTGTTTTGTCTCTTGAGACCAACCGATGCATCAAGGATCTTTGCAGGCTCCACCCATCACTTACTATTTCCACAACATTCCTCCTTAATTTTTTTAAACATAACATAAACATTCGGGTTAAAAATATCATACAGAATGTCAATAATCCAAGCATAAACCATGGAGAGTATAAAAATAGAACATCCACATTCCAACATATAAAAACACATTAAATAAACTATGGATTATTATATTATATTAAATCAACCTCAATCAATAATAATGTCCAGCGATGGATGTGGACATAGATGACAAAGATCTGTAAAACTTTTTGATAGAAATGTCCCTTTTTGTCGAAACATTCAAAAGTCACACATTTATAAAAAAATTCATTTAAAAGTGATTTTTGATTCAAAGTTTCCCATAACACTATCAATATTTTTAATGGAATTACCATTTAAAAGCTATCATGCCTATATAAATATGCCCTTAAAACCATTTTGAATAAATGGACATTAATGATAAAGATTTAGAAGAAAAAATATTTAAAACATTTAAAATTATAAAATAGTTAAAGAGTAACATAAAAGAATAATTTTGAAATTTCTTTTATGAAATATTGACATGGATATTAATTATGTCCAAAAAATACATATATATATATATAAAGTCTCCGATAATAATTATATTTAGGAATTAACCATTACATTTCTCTTTCCTTGGGTCGAGTGTTGTCACGACCCATCCCCTGGGGCCCATTCCGTGACTACCCCAAGCCCACCTTCCATAGGCCAGGGGCTAGTGACTAGCATCGTAAAAGAATATCCCTAAGACTGGGAAGCTATTTCCTTTGTAACCTAAAAAATCACTCAAAAATGCATACAATAATATTGGAGCACAAGTAAACAATAGAGTAAAAAGAGTGTATACAGTAAGTATTGGGGCTGGAATACAAGCCCAACTGGAAAGTAAAAGTAAAACTGAAAAATATCTCATGTGAACACCCGCCAAGTATCCTACATGAAGAGTAGGTACAACTCTCAAATGGTCATCTCTGTGGTACGACTCATCTAAGGTCAACCTCCGAGAATTTTACAGTCCGAGTTCCCTCAACCTCAATCAGCACTGTCTATCGTCTACACTAGACGCTGCATGGTGCGGTCATAACCCGTGCATAGGTGAGTATAACGATACTGATTAGGGACCCCGAGACCCCTGAAGGTCTCTCAGAATCCATAATGTATAAACGACATAATGAGACTACAATTAAAAAGATAGAATCAATAGTCAACCCTATTAATGTTTATGCCTATACATATACATAATTTGTCAAGTAAAATCATCTCATTCATGAGGAAACACATGGCCCAACTCTTTATCCAAATGCAATATCCTTTCGTGAAAAACATATTACTATGAAGGTAACACCATGAAGGTAATCACCATAATGGTAATGCCACATAGAAGAATACCACAAAGGTAGGTACCAAAAAGGTAACTCCACACAGAAGAATACCACGAAGGTAAGTACCAAAAAGGTAACACCACACATTAGAATACCACAAAGGTAAGTTTTACAAAGGTAACACAACACAGAATATTACCACAATGGTAGGTACCACAAAGGTTACACCACAGTGTAGAATACCACGTAGGTAAAGAATCAGCAAACACCAAGTACACCATAAATACAAAATTATAGATGATTAGATGTATTTCTAGATCATCTTACTTCCTCAAGAAGCTCTGTAGTTGACCCACCCATGATTGAAGATGATCTACAAAGGATCTGAAGTTGACCCACATAGGATCCAATGATGACCCACACAAGATCAAAAGAGGACCCACACAGGATCTGGAGGTGTTGACCCACACAAGATCTGATGATGAACCACATGTGATCCGAGGTGCCCTCAAGTACAGCCAACCACAATGTTTTTGCACTAAGCTTGCTTGATTCTGGGAGGAGGATCTCTTCAAGACATAATTTGAAACATCAACTACCACTAAGTCCCATGAAGAAGAATCTCTATTGTCTTACACATCATAAGGGACCCAACTCGACAGATAGTGCGTTAATAGGATGCCTGGTATGTAAGTTATTTCTGTTTCAGTTCTGAGGCCCTGGTAGGATTCAGGTTCGATCCATCCCGACCATAATCCATGTTTATCCAAAATTAAAGTGGAGTACACCAAAAATAACCACCTCGATATTAGGAACCCGGGGTCCCAGACGGTTTATCAAACAGACGCCTGGTTCTCATGATATGGCTATAAAAGCGTATCTGGGTCTAGATTGGCCAGGATCACATCTGACCTGGTCAGCCGATCCGAGCCGATCGGTCCAAACCAACCTGGTTCAGGTCCGACCCAGATAGGCTGGTTCATGACGAGCCTCCCCCACGCTAGGTGTGACCCACAGTGCGGGGACCATTGCGTGTGGCCATCAGGGCGCGACCCGCTCAGGTGGGTGTTGTCTGGCGTGGTGGGACCCTCTCTAGCCACTACTCAGGTAGAGGCACCCCCTAATATTACAAATGATCAATTGGACTGTTCGGCTTGGCCAACTGGGCGACACCACATGGGGCCTTCTGCTGGCATGCAAGACCAGCTGGAGTGGGTTGCACCTGGTGTGTCATGGTCAACCAGCAGTTCTAGTTGGCTCCCCCATTCTAGCAGCGCGATGGTGCCACTGTCCTCCCACAGCCGGCCAGCTATCAGCTTCCCTCAGAGTGCACCACCGTGGCTAAAAATCCATGACCACATCCTCTACTAGCTGTGAAGATGTGCACTGCCCAGCCTCCAGGTGGGCAGCCAACCACTCGGCTGTTGTCCTCCCACCGTTGTAGCCGACGGGCCATGGCCTAATTCGCTACCACCATTGAAAACCTGCGCTGTCCCGATTCTAAAATTCTGGTTCGGGTGTCGGCCACCTCCTTCCTCCGTAGCGTCCGACGGGCCGCAACCTCTTTCAGGGGCTTGGTTGCGCCACCATTGCCCGTACCCTTCGGCTTTGGTTGCCGACGTCGTGGCTGGGTTCTGCTCAATCGTCGATCCGTCCTTGAAGAACACATCAAATAATAAGGAGCGGAGGGATCAGGCTGTGATCATTTAGCCTACACCCTCCACATTAGATCAATATCATGTGGTTCATAGATTGGAACCAACCAATTACTGAAGAAAAATTATAAAAAAATTCCCTACATCTTTTGTTCGATGGAGTCAGTGTAAGGAAGAAGATGAAGACGCCGATGTTCATCGCTCCTGCAACACACTACTTATTCGAGCTCATGTGTCATCCTCATCGGAGGTTCCTTATTTGTTGGAGGAGGTTCTTTGTTGGAGGATGCTCTTTCAAAGTCTCTCCCAATAATCCTCTTTAGGTAATTATAAAACTTAATTAAGTTCAATAATTAATTAATTACAGTAATATTGTTGGAAAAACAGTTGGGGAAACCAAGATTTAAATGGTTTCAAGGTCGGGTGGTCCGCACCTAATTTCAAATTAGTGGTTTGTTGAAAAAATAGAATAAAAGGTATTTATTTTATTTTTTTAAATTCACCCATGAAAAACTAATAAAACTAACCTCCACCATTGACCTATTGGGGATGAGGTGAATATATCCTGAAGCGAATATTGGTGTTGCATGTTCATCGGTGTCCTCAGATATCAATTCTGGGCGACATTTCAAAAATTAAAAATCTCTGGTTGCGCGTTTACTAAATGTTTCTAAAAAAAGTTAATAAAGTCATTACCGGAACACTGGGCCTCAAAATCATTCTCCGTAAATTTTCACGGACTATTAATATTTCAATATAATTAAAAAATTTACTGGAAAATCCAGGTCTTTACATTCTCCCCACAATAGGACTTTGCATCCCCGAAAGCCACAACACAATCTAGGGATACAAGTGAGGCTATTGTGCATGAATCTGAGCCTCCATCTCCCACGTAAAATCCTAGAGGTTACTGTGCATCCAACCAATGCGCACCAGACATATCAATTACCACAAAAGACTCTCTCCTGTCGATCCTCAATCTCCACTGGAACCTCTGAAAACTTCACCCCATCGTCGATGTCCAGCTCACCCAGGAGAATGATGAGTGAAGGATCATGTACATATCTCCTCAGCTAGGATACGTGGACAACATTGTGAACCCTGCGGAACTGAGGTGGAATAACAAAGTGGTAATCCAACTCACTAACTCAAATGAGGACCTGAAAGGGTATGATGATCCTTGTAGATTTATTGTCTCCCTGTCCAAATCACCAAAAACCTCATCGATGTGAGACTCACAGAAAGACATGATCAACATCCTAAAACGCCAGAGGTCTCCATCTCTTGTCAGTATAAGCAATTTTTCTGCTCTGTGTAGTTTTCATGAGCTCCTGGATGATCGGCACCTTCTCGGTGGTAGCATGTACCATTAATGGTGCCATGAGTGCTGACTCCCATGGGTGTTAAAATTTTTTGTATGAAAATTCTACCTATGGAATGTTATCATACCAGGTTTGTTCGAAATCAAGGATAGAAGTAGCCAACATTCCCTAGAGAGTCTGAATGGTATGCTCTGTCGGACCATCCATTTTAGGTTGAAATGTAGATACCAATTGAAGCTAAGTCCCAAATGCATCATGCATCCCCTTCCTTAGCCCGAATGTACAACATGCATCACAATCAGAGATAATCATTGAAGGCACCCCATGAAGCCTTAAAATCATCTGAACATAGAGGCGTCCCAAGACTTATACTGATCCCTGTTCTCTGATAGGTAGGAAGTGGTATGACTTGGTGAGTTGTTCAATGATCACCTAGATGGATTCATGACACATGGATTTGGGTGGAATTCTAGTCACATAATCAATAGAAGTTCAATCCCACTTCAACTCTAGGACCTATAGTGGATGAACTAATATTGCTTGAACCAGATGCTCTACCTTCATTTGCTGACATGTGAGGCACCATGAGACAAACAGTTCCACTACTTTCTTCATTCCCGACCACTGATGCTGACGTCGATGGTCTTGGTACATCTTCGCCACTCCTGGATGTATCGCTAGAGGGTATATATGTAAGTCCCTCAACACTTCCCCTCGTAGTTAACCGGTTCCATAGTACATTTTCTGAAGAGGATGATGTGCTCACCAACTTTATAAAATTCATCAATAGACTATAATGAGGATATCTATGCACGTCGAGCCTTGTAGTCTGTGGCCCCATATTACGCATCCCTAACTCACTAATGGAGTCGGGGAGTGAATAACAGAGAATGAAGGTAAGATGCTCCATCATGATCCACATAGGATATCCACAAACAGGCTAGCTGCTCCATTGTCTCACACAGTAAATGTGTACCATATATCCTGCTATGTGCATCTACTACTACATTCCCATTACCAGAAGTATAGACTATCATGATGTCATAGTCCTAGAGGAACTCAATCCAACATCATTGTATAGGGTTTAGCTCCTTCTGAGAGAAGTTATAACTGAGACTATGGTGATCAGAGTAGAGTGTAAAACGTTCCCCCATCAAGTAATGTGGCCACATATTCAAGGAAAAGACCACTATTTCCCATTCCAGGTCATGGGTAGCATAGTTCTGCTCAAGCTGTCTCACCTGTCGAGAACCATACTTGATCACTGCATGCTCATCCATTAGGACACATCCCAGCCCGGTCCCTGGTACATCATAATAGACTACATACCCAACACCATCCTCCAGTAATGTCAAGATGGGGGAACTCCTTAGCCTCTGCCTCAACTCGATGAAAATCTACAGGCATCTCTCTGACCACTCGAAGGATTCCCCCATCATCGTCAATGCTGATAAGGGTGCCACAACTCTAGAATAGTCAGGAAAGGACTACTGGTAGTAATCAGGTTAACCAAGGAAACTCCACACCTCTATCGCACTACTGGGTGGATCTGAAGAATTCAATTCCCTAATCTTCACTGAATCCACCAGAACTCCAGCTTCTGAGATGACGTGTCCCAGAATGTGAACCTCGCAGATCTAGAATAGAAACATAGTGAGCATACCATAAAGATGGATCTCTCTGGGTGTGTCTAGAAATATTTGAAGATGATAGGCATGCTCCTCCACTATAGCAGATTATATCATGATGCCATTGATGAAAAAAACCCCAAAGTGATCGAGGTATGGCTGGAAGATCATGTTCATGAGTACAATGAACACTTCTAGGGTTATGGTTAGGCCAAATAGAATAACCAAGAACTCATAATGGTTATACCGACATCTGAATGTCCTCAACTTCACATCCTCGTCTCATACCCTAAGCTGGTGATAGCCTGATCTATGATCTATCTTCATAACCACTGTGCTCCCTTCATCTGGTCAAAGAGATAGTCAATCCTCAGTAGTGGGTACATGATTTTCATGGTCACCTGGTTCTGGAGCTGAATGTCCCCACAGAGTCTGAAACTCCCATCTGTCTTCTTGGAGAATCAAATTGGTGCTGCACAAGGAGAAACACTAGGAATAATAAACCGATTGCTTTGAAAGTCCTCCAGCTCTACTCGCAGCTCTCGAAGATCCACGAGAGCCATCCAATAAACTGGCGAAGAAATCAGTTATGTCTCACGGTATAAGTTGATATAAAAGTCCACGTCTATAAAAGGGGTAGACCTAGAACATCATCCTGGAAAACATCAACCTCTCTAAGGGTAATTCTATCCAAAAAATTAGTGATCGGATGCACCCTCAACCGCATAATTCCATCATGTGCTCCCAAGGATCCCTTCGTTCCGGGGAATGATAACTTGTCTGCATGCTCACTGATAGACCACACATTGCACCTAATACAGTCGATATAATAATGGACTATAAATAAACTATAATTAATCAAGATGACGTCATAATTCCTTGATGCTGCTACTAGAAGAACACAACAAAAGTTCTCATATCTTAGAGTAATCTCACACTATTGGCCCCAAAGTGTAATCATCTAATCCTCTTCTATTGGAGTCTCTAGCCATATAGATCGAGCCAACATCTCCACCAGAATCATTGAGCTCCAAATGAGGGCCATGTAAATAAAAGAGTGATTGTGACATGTGTCTATAAGTACTGCAACTAAGGTGGAGTAGACACATATCATTCAATGAATCATCTCCGGAGTGTTTTGGTTGTAATCCTCACCTTCCTGGAGTTGAGGTCATCCCTGTCCACCTGCTCCCAGCGGTCAGGGTGGACTACCAGGAGGTGGTGGTGGTGGTAGAACCACGAATCGCCTCCCACCACCAGCTACACGTCCAACTCCTATTCCACATCTGGCACTTTCCTGCAAACCTCCTACATCAAATATTTGTATTTTCATAGGCGGCCCTTCGACCGTCTGTTAGTCATCCATATAGTGGGTCGAGAAGTCACGAGCCCTGTGACCCTGTATGCCGCATGAGTAACACCGCCTGATCCTCGCCTATCCTAATCTGTCTCAAGAACCTTTCACAACAGAGCATGTATCATGAGGTCGTCCACATATAGGTCTAGCCCACATGGAACTCGACATCATCCACCTGCTGCCAGCTAATGATGACTCTACTACATGACATATGGTGGTGGGTCTCGCAACTAGTGAATGCTCCACAAAGAAACAACCCCTAAGAGTGATCGCTCAAACATCCCTACGTACATCTGGATGTTGAGGGAAATCCACGACACATGAATCTCCCATCTCAGCCACTGATAGATGGTCTGGGCCTTAAAGAAAGGTTCCCTCACCATGTCAGTGGAGTAGCACGAGAGTTTGGTGAACCTTATTGAATACTAAGCCATAATAATGCTTCCCTAATTCAAGTAGAAGAGCACATGTATATGAACAGAGCGTAAGATCGCAGGGACGATCTCTACCCTGAAAATGATCTCGATGTCATCCCAAATGAGAGTCACCTAATCATGAACCTGGAGAATCAAGCAGCAGCATCTTCCAAAAACATCTTGATGAAAACTGGCAGCATGGATCACTATGAGATCAGCTGGTGTCACTTCGAGTTGAAAAACACTAACCACGACCTCCAACCAGTCTTATCCCCCATATGGATCCATCTCCCCATAGATCCTTGGTGGCCTTTGGTGTTGGAACTTTCACAATGCGCTGAAGGGGAAGCACCCTATACTACTAGGGATGGTGGCATCAGTTTCCCAACGGGTAGTGGTGCTGCCAGTACGCTACTCGATGGTACAAATGCCAATTGGGGGCCCTTCACCAATGCCCCGTCACTCAGTGGGCCTTCATCATGTACTCTACTTGGAACCCAAGCTGGATGTCTGCATAGAGGCATCCTGAAAGAAATTGGTGTACAAATGACAATAAGTAATACCTGGTGAGGTGACTCCAAGAGATAAAAAAGAAAAAATTTGAAAAACACACTCACAATCAGTGTTTTCTTGCACTGAGTCAGAAATCAGATGTCTGGGTCCTAGTGTATGGATACGTCGGGCACCACACCAACACTGGATTCCTAGAATTGAAAACCACACTCAAAACAATTAACAGTATTTCTGATTAAAAATGACTGGAGTCCAAGTTCTCATGTAGAACCAACTCCTCTGATATCAATTTTTCAGGACCCGTCCCACTAGGCCCAGGCTGTGACTAACCCAATCCCACCTTACATAGGCCAGAGGCTGGAAACATGCATCGGAAAGCATATCCCTAAAACAGGGAAAGAATTCCATTTTTAACCTACAAACTCAAACAACTAAGAACACAACCAGAAATGAGAACATGTAAACTATATAGTAAAACGAGGGTTTAAAGTATGTAAAAGAGCTGGAATACAAGACCAACTAGAATGTACATGTAAAACAAAAAAATAGATCTTGTTTACTCCCGCCAAGGATCCTACCTGTAGGGTAAGTAAAACTATTTAAAGGTCGTCTCTACGGTATGCCTCATTTAAGGTCCACCTATCAGCAGTCTCCAGTCATGGTACCCACAACCTTGATCAATGTTATCCATCGTCTGCACAAGACACAACAAGGTGCAGGCGTAGCCCGTGAAGGGGTGAGTATAATGATACTCAGTAGGGACCCCGTGACTCTCGATGGTCTCTCATAATCCACAATGGGTATATCACAAAGCAAGACTAAAATTACATAGCACAAATAAATATTCAACTGTACTTAGGTATATTCCCATACATATACCTAAGTTGTCAATTAAACCCATATCGTTCTTGAGGAAACACAAGTTCCCACTATTTATCCAAAAGCACAACTGTTCTTTAAAGGAAAGATTACCACGAAGGTACCACCATAAATGTAAGTAAATAAATGTAAAAACCCAAAGACGAATTCCACGAAGGTATGTACCACAAAGGTAACTCTACATAGAATAATACCAGGAAGGAAAGTAACACAATGGTAAAACCACATATTAGAATACCATGAAGGTGACTACCATAAAGGTAATGCCACAAATAAGAATACCACGAAGGTAAGTACCACAAATGTAATGCCACACAGTAGAATACCATGAAGGTAGAAACTGAGTTCACACCAATTACAACTTATGAATGGTTGTATAGATGATTATTTGTATTGATAGATCATCTGACTTCATCAGGAGGCTCTGCTGTTGACCCACATAGGATCGAAGATAACCCACAGAGGATCTAACGATGAACCATATAAGATCTGGAGATGACCCACACTGGATCTGAAGATGACACACACAGGATCTGAAGATGCTGACTGACACAGGAACTAAACATGACCCCATAATGATCTGATGTCCCCTCAATTACAATCATCCATAGGGTTCCCACACTAAGAATGCTTGATTCTAGGAGGATCTGCACCTCAAGACAGCAGTCGACACCTCAACTGCAATGAATTCCCATGATGAAGTATCTCAAAGGTCCTCCACATCATATGTGACCAAATGCAATAGATTTCATGTCCATGGACGCCTGGATTTCATGTTAATAGTGATTCTGTTTCGAGGGACCAGTTGGATTCAGTTTTGATTCAACCCTGCCGTACTCTAACTTTATCCAAAACTCATGTGTAGTATATCAAAAGTACTGTCTTGATATATGTATCCCGGTGCCACTTATTATTCGTCAAACGGATGTCCCAATCTCATGATAGGGCTATAAAATCATATCTGGGACCATGTGGCCCCGGGTCTGTCCCGTATTGGCTATGCCACAGTGGAACCTAACCGATAGGCCACGGTCTGTTGCGGCCTGCCGAGCGCAGCCCACTCAGCAGTGTGTGGGTTTCTATGGCGGGTCCCACCCTAGATGCTTCCAGGGGAAGGTGTATCATGGTATTGCGAACGGTGCATCAGACCATTCGGTATATCCAACCTCGTGGTGCCACGTGGCGCTGCCTTCTAGACTGTGGGACCCGCCAAAGACGGTCGTGCTTGGCATGACTCGGCCAGTCGACAGTTTTGGACAAATCTCCCCTTCCTTTGGTGTGGTGGCCCCATTGTCCTCCTGCAACCGGCTGGGTGTCGGCCGCCCTATAGGTGCACCACCGCGACTAAGTAGCTGCGTCTTCCTCCTCTATCGATGGCACAGATGTGTGCCACACTACCTCAATGTAAATAGCTGATGCATCGTCTTCCATCCTCTCACCACCGCGGTAGACAGGCTGTGACCTCCTTCACTACCGGTGGCGCGGATGCGCGCCTCCATGATTCCACGTGGCCGACCGTGGTGTCGGCCGCCACCTACCTCTACCACGTTTGATGGTCCGCACCCTCCTTCAGCGGCACGGTTACGCTACCGTCTGTACCATACCGACATTGGTCTCTGGTGACGTTTTCAGGTTCCGCTCATCCATCTATCCGCCCGCGATGAACATGTCTATTAAGAAGTAGCGGAGGGATCTATCCTTGTTCAATTATCCCACACCCTTTGTGTGAGTTGGATAACAGGAGGTTTTTAAATTGGATGCAATGATCTACCAAAGAAAAATCATAAAAAAAGTCCCCACCTCATTCGTTCGTTGGAGTATGAATGTGGAAGAAGATGAAGATACCGACATTCATCACTCGTGCAACACACTCCCGATTCGAGCTCATGCATCATCCTCGTCGTAGGTTTTATCTTTTTTGGAGGTGGTTCTTCGTTCGATGATGCTCTTCCAAAGGCTTTTCCAAATTATCCTATTTTCCAACGATCCTCCACCATGTGAGGTGAGGAGACATCTCAATTAACATCATGAATTAATATTTTCTTAATTAATGGTGGCATATCAATTAGGGAAACCAAGAGTTACATGGTTTCATGATTGGGTGGTCACTATAAAATGTCAAATGACAGGTTTCAATGAAAAAATATAAGTTATTTATTTTATTTTTTTCATTTATCAAACAAAAATAAGAAAAACTAACTTCCACCCTGGATGAACTACGGTTGAGGTGAAGTTCTCCTTAAGCGAATATCGACGCTGCGAGTTCAACGGTGTACTCAGATTTCAATTCCAGGCACCAGTTCAAAATTATCAAGATGTCACTCACACATTTAATGAACATACCTAAAAAAGATCAAAATTTCATTCCGGGAACACCGAGCCTCAGAATTACACACTGTAAATTTTCACGGACATGAAATATTTCCATATAATTTAAAATAAATACATGAAAAAATTTGGGACTTTACAATGGTACTTTTAACCTCCTGTATAATGAACATAGTATGCTACTAAATTATAACCGAACTATATTCATATTTATTATATCATACATGATTCATTTATGGATTTATACTACCCGTTTAAAAATGATTTCTAGGTTAAATTAACATTTTGGGAAATAATATCTTTTCTTTATCGTACGTGTTTTCAATTGTTATTCTTGATCGTATCATTTAGATAATGGTTTAAATAAATAAATAATATAAAAAAGGATTTATATATATATTATATTTTTATAACAAAAATATGTATAAAAGATAGATATAGGAAAATGAAAACACCATTTACGGAGACAGTAGGCCGTACGTATGCATAAATGAAGTTTTTGTTTTCAAATCATATTGAAAAGAAGTAAGCGAATAAGATATATGTATTACATACATATAAATATATAAATCTCTAGTATAATTATTTTTTCATATATTAAATACTTATTAATAATATATATTTTTGTAATCATCAATGAATGGGGAACCTGCAAATGAATCTAATTGCGTTGTGGATACGGTAAACCTACATACACACGAGAGACAATATCATTTCCTTATAAATTATAAGGTGTGGAATTGGATGATATATTAATTTTAAAGAGTAATTATCATTTATAGTAATAATTTCTATACATATTACTCATCCTTCTATCCATCCAAATAACACAGTCTTGAATAACAAATTACACCACAGCGTGGATATGATAAGACGTACGTACACACACAAGGTGAAACTAACATCCATAACATCGATAAAATAATGATTATGGTTGTGAAATATTTCTAATAACATCAAAATATGTATATGTTGTTGGAGTTATTATTTTGTTTTGGAAATAATAAAGAAATAGAATGGGGACGAAGTATTGAAAATTGAAAGAGGTGATAAAATAATTATCTCTTCTTTGGGTTTTTACTTTTGATTTGAACAAAAGGGAACCATAGGATGGATTAATGATCAAGGAAAGGACACTAGGTATATGTGACGGATGTTGGGAAGAGATTTGGGATGATTTTGGCCGATCCAAATGGCATTAGTGGTTTGATTGTGAGAGAAGGGGAATAACCTTTTTATAAGAGCGATGAGGGGCACATTAGGAAAATATTGAAATATTATTTTATTAACACATCATTTTTGGTTTCTAATTGCTCAAAATTAATTTATTTAGAATATAATTTATGTATGGGCTTAAATAATCTCAAAAAAAGGTTTTAGAAAACTTTATGTCACCATATTAACCCTATATTATAAATTTAACTCTTACTTAAATAGTTAATCTTTTACCATGTCCTCATGTATTATTATAATAAATGGTTAATAAACATAATATAAAAAACAAAGGGGACCACAAGTGGTTCATTATTAATATATTTTACCTTTTCTAAGTACTTTTACAGTTCCTTATATTTTTAGAAATATTATATACATTAATAATATAGTATTTGTTTAAAAACTCATTTATGTTAATATTGAAACTATATGGTATTTTATTTTTTTAATTATAAAAACATTATCACATGAAAAAAATTTATTTAATCAACCATAAATTTACATATTAACTTAGAAAATTTTTCTATGGCATAAAACTCCCAATGTTATATTTATTTTTTTATTTAAAATATATATTATTTTAGTCATTCATTGATAATGTAATTACTGCATCTTCATTGTGTCATACATAAATATAAATATTTAATCTCTAAAAATTATAAATAAAGTACAATAATGCATGGAATAGTTTTTCAACTCTAATAAATATTTATACTCTAATTTATCTTATGTATAACACTATATTAAAAATGGTTTAGTTTTAAAACATTGAATTTAACACTTTAAGCTATTCTATAATAATAATAATAATAAATGTCCTGATCAAATAAAATTTGACAAAAATATTAACATTCTATTCAAAATGTTTGTTTGGTAGTAATAATATTATACATTAGAATTATTTCATGTGTTAGGGTAATTACAATATCAATTTTAACTTAATGACCCCTTTTCTTTTAACCGTGGTAAAGAAAAGTCAAAAATCACTATTCAAAATAATTATTTTCTTCATATTGATCTACATTTTAATTAATGATGGAAATTATGACTCATGGATTTTTGAATTTCAATTCACATAAGGGGTAAAATTTCATTTTATTGATATTTGTCAGTGTTCTTAGAAGGTTGGAAAAAGACGTTAAAAACTTCAATAAAATTTCATACATTTAATTTTATTATAAAATGACTCCAATGAATTAAATAAAACATATATAGGTATTATATAAATATATTGAACTAATATAAATTTAAATAAAATTAATAATTGTTTAAATAAGATGTCTGTTTAAAACAACAACGCAGTGTTTTTCACTATTAAATTTTTTTTAATGTATTCATAAAAATAACTAAAATTCACCCTACGAAAATTTTGATATTATGAATGGAAAAATTAATTCTATTTAAACAACATAAAATCATATATGTTTCATTAATTTATTTAAAAATAAATCTCATTGTCAAAAACCAAAATAAGGTTTTTAAAACGTAAAAACTATCAAAAGATTGACACGTGTTGAAGTCATATTAAAATCTGAAATTACATGTAATTACCTACATTGTATGAAATGATAAAAATATATTCTAATTATAATTAAGATACATTCAAAGTAATAATTTAACTATATAAATTATCTCTATTAAAAAATAGGTTTGCAATTAAAATTTAGTATTTTTCATTATCCATCATAATATGAATGTTATCAGAAAAGTACCAAAAATTTATCCAATATAAAATTTTATTACCCTCTTTAAAAGTAGAATTAAATTTCAATAAATTGAATATATAAAAGTTTCATATATTGTGTTTAAAAAGGGTTCACCATTAAAAGATAGTAAATTTTAAGTCTTTGAAAAATAATTCATCCAACTAAAAAAAATGAATTTGTTCTTATATTTTCCCTATGAAACACATAATATGGATTCAAAAATTATATGGAGTGTATATAATTAAAAATTCATTTAATATTATTACTAATCAATTTTTTAATCATTTTTTTGGTATGTCATCGTGTGTTCGAACTCAGTGTTTCATGTAGCGCATGTTATTTAATTACTTTGAAGTGATTACATACTATTAAATCATGGGGTGTAACATTTATAATGACCATACTTAACATAAATGGTTGTAATGGAAATATCCTTAATCATTTTCCATAGCCAAAAATATCCAGATTAAAGATAAGTCTTTGAGAAATATAGATATCCATTTAATATAATGAAAAAATCATCAGTATGTGGAAGATTATAAATAATCTTGATTTTGATATTTTTATGTTCTCGATAATACAGTAAGAGTTTCATTGAATCAATTTGATTCCTAAAAAAGAAGGGGTTCACCACTTGTGGAGCTCTATATTGGATGTATTCTTTATCTAAACCACTTGAAGATTTGTCCCAAATTCTTTTATCATAATTGGTCCAATTCTAGATATATTATTTGAAATAGGAATAACACTATGTATAAGTTATATTGAAATCTAAACATCACTATTCTATGGGAGACTAGGATAATCTTTTAGAAATAAATCCCCATATTCCTAGATAATTAGAAAATAATCTATATTCAGTTTCTCCCAAACTATTTAAGCTAAATATCCCTTATGAATATATATAAAAACAAATATGATGGATGTTTTTTCAATTTGGGTTTTCACTCTCATCATCGCAATGATAGATGATTAATGAATGATTTCGAATATCTAATATAACATATCTTCATCAACAATTGATATAGAATATATAATATTAAATCCAATCCATACCCAAAATGATATCAAATTCAACATGATGATGAATAACAAGATAAGATAGAATAACATTCCAAAAAACTTCTATCTAAGAGGATATATAGACTTGGGATACATTTTTTATACCATTAAGATCATTCAATGACAAATCAACATCTAATAATTGCGGTGGGGATGAGATACCCATATAAAAATATTCAAATATAAAATAGTGGGTAAAACCAAAATCATATAAAAAATTTTCAATCCTAGAGTGTATGATATGTGTTCCATTCACCACATCACTAGGAACTTCCACATCAGATGTAGTAATTTCATAATATTGGCATTCTCCCCTTACATTATTCTATGGTAAGTCCCATTTATTTTTTTGGCAATTTTATAGAATAGTTTCCCATATAATTATAGTTACAACACTATACATTGATGTATTATACCATATACTTGAATAAATGATCATGATGCAAATTTTCACTAAACTTTAAGAAACATTCTTTCCATTTTAATCATGTACCATTGTGTTTCCATCAACAAGTATAAAATGACCGAAAATGCCCATTTATATTCTTCTACATATCCATTTTTTGTGATGTTAACCACTTCCTCTATTTATTTTCTTCAAAACCATAAGATGATGTGAATTATTTCTCTATATTGATAGCACATGATATTATATAGTCATATAATGTGAATGTTTGGGAGAATAATTTCATTCGAATGATTGGATTAATTCCATCAATGAAATGGTCAATCATACTCTTTCAGTTAAGTTTCTAGTCCAAAAATAACCTTTCTAACCTTTTATAGATAGATTCATACATAGATTCATTTTCTCATTCAATTTATACGATTATCTATAATTGTCTCTCCAAATCCACTCGTTGATCACGATGAAAATAATTTTCAAAAAAATTTACCTTGAAATACATTCATTACATGATATTAATTTACTCCTCTTACTCAGTGTTTTGAATCAACATAAACCATTGATCCAAATTCCCCATGAGTTGATAAAATAACATGAAAAAACCCCTCCACTAAATTACATCCCTATGTGAGAAATATATTTTATATAGATATTATTGATTTCTTTTAGTATAGATGGATTTTCTGATCCATTTAATGATAGAGGATGTTGTCACATGAATATGTATAACATTGTCACACCATATTTCATTTATTTATGATTCTTTATATTGTTATGGTAATTTTAAATTACATAATTTAGATTCAATAATATTGTTTTAATTTATTTAGTTTGAAATCTTGCACGAGTTCTATATTTATTATCTTAACTAGGAGTCTAATCCAATCAATTATCGCATGAATTAATATAGTTTCCACTCATTCTATTTTGAAATAATTATATATAATCACACGAACGTGATATGATCATGAAATTATGAATAAAAATTTATAATTTTGATACTAGTAAAAACATAAAATAAATTGAAAATTTATGCATAAAAAATCTCAGAATCATAAATTTTGATTTTTTATAAAACCTATGAAATTTAAAAAAAAAAATTATAAAATTATTCATAATGGTTTTAAATAAAATGTGAATTAACCCAATTACATTCCTTATAAGGGTAAAACCAGGTGCATTCTCAGGGTCCACTCACTGTACAATAGAATTGTGGCTGAGATATACTCAACAAAATTTTATTGGGGTAATTATCCTTAGATTCATACACACAAAATGCATGTCAACTTATATTTTTTAGATAGGGATTTATTTCATAGGAAATCACATAATATCATTCTTAACAAAACCCTAGGTTTTTATCCTATACTATACATATACTCAAATTCATAAATATGGTTATGTTTCAAAATATATGTTTTCCAAAATCTACTGCCCAATGTTTTTAAAAAACTTTCTATTATACCAACAATATATAATCTTACCCTAGTATCCCAGATTTTGTGGTTATATTATTACACTGGTACCAAAAACAAATTATCATATACCAAATTAGAAAATATTTTATTTGTCTTGGAAGACTATATATATACTTATTGTTGAAATTACATTTGAAAAAAAATAATCATAGTTTTTTCTTTGTTAAAATCCTTATTTCATACAGTATTAACACACCTATCAATAATAATTCACATCATATAAAACTGGATAAAGGAAAAATAATAAATGGGTGATATTTTTTTATTCAATAACGGTATATGTAAACAAATTCTAAGATGGGATAAATAAGTCATGAATAATATGGATGTAATAAACGATGGTCCAATAATTCCTCACAAACACTCAAATACTCTTTAAAATAATCCATGAATATCATAACTATAAAAATTATCAAATGGAAATAACTAATTTATTTCATTTTATTGGAATTCATAATTCTAGACATCTTAAACTCACTTTCAAGGCCCCAATCCAAGAGATATACATAAATTGGTATGACCTTGGCCAAATATATGACAAATTTTGACTAATGAGACATACCGTTGTGTCAAGGGGATCTAAAATTCTAATCCCCACACATAGAATAATAAATAAAATTCATTCACCATATGAATGAATAATAAAACATACCCTACATACTTTAAAAATCAAAAACTGTCACTTTCAGAAGAACTAGTATTCATAATTTCAATAATTACGCAAATAAAACTGATTTTAAACCATCCAGAGAAATATGGTGTATGATATAACTATAATATCTCATTTTTAAATCATTATACTCATCTAATAATTCTTAAATATAGGAATATAATTTAAAAATCACATTAAATGTTCTTGAGGAATGAATTCTTTTTCAATTTGAAATCACATATTTAATGTCTAAAAATTTCAATAATAATAAATAAAAAAATTATTTGAAAGTATCTTTTAAAAAAATTAAATTATCCTCCATGTAATTGGTTGTTCATGAAGGTGGAAAATTTAATTCTTTCCACATACATTAATTCATATATTTCTTTTACATTTTTGAAAAATAACTCAAATGTACATAATAATATAAATTAAAAGAATATATCTTTTAAAATAAATTAACGAATTAATAAATTGGTAAAAATTACATTTATAAATTATTTTATAATATTAAAAAATAATTATTCTTTTAAAATATGTAAATGGATGAAAATAAATTCCAATTTAGAAGAAAAACAAAGTCTATTATCCATAAAATTTTAATATTTGTATCCTTAGTACAAAAATAATGTAAAAAGAAAGTAAATTATACAGATTTGAAAAAAATAATGAGAATAAATTATATTGGATTTAATATTTAATGGCAAAATAATTCACCTATAGCATACATAAACATAAACAATCCAGAATAATGATGAGATTGCAAAATAAACCCTTAGCTCTGATAAGACATCCTCCATATGTGTTCAAACATCCTTCAAATAAATTAAAATAAAATGTTAATATATTATATAAAATTAATAATATATATCACATCATATATGATTTAATTATATCCTTTTATCACATGTTAATTAACAACTATTTTTTTTAAATCATTATATTGCTTCATTTTTTATGTATGCATTAGTTTCATTGTTTTGTTCCTTGTACATTGATCATGTTTTAATCATCTTCATATTTTCAATTATTATATAAATATAAATAATATTTATTATATAAATATAGTCTTATAATAATTCATTGTAGGTATATATTGAAAAATTTGTTACATTGTTCATAGAGACAGTTTGTTTATATACACGTCGACATTGTTTTAACCTTTTGACAACCTGGATGAAAGTTAGATAAATAGTAAATCACCTTCATAGAATCATTATTATATAATATTTATCATATATTTTGACTAAATATATACATATTACCATCTATGTAAATTTTAAATAAAAAATGGATCACATCGCATCATGTAGGTGGTAGTTCACATGGACGCACGATCAACCTAATCATTTTTCAACAGATGTTCATGTAAGAAAATAATTATGATATTATAACTATTTAAGAATAATTATTTCATAATTATAACATATAAAAATTAGTCCCATAATAATAAACATCCATATAATATGGTGAAGTAAAAATAATTGTATTGCTCTCTCGAGGCAGTAGTCCACACGTATGCACGAGCGATGCATTCACTAATCATTTGATGCAAAAGAGGGACTATAATTGTGGTTTCATAACAATAATAATATAATTGATTTATATATAATATAATTAATTTCTTATTTTATTATAAATATCACATAGTCTTACGAATTAAAGGATAAACTAATAAATGTGATGGGTTTTGACTGTTACCCCTTCTTTGATAGAACTCCTTTAGATATCCTCTTAAGAACCCTATGGTTAGTATTTTGGGAATACCATAAATTAAATAATGTTTATATGGATATTTTGAAGGAATTTTGGTTGTTTTTTTCTTATATATATGTCTCAAATTAATGTAAATAAGATATGTGAGGGTTTTCTATTTATAAGTGTGGGAGAAAACATGCATGGGATTTCTTCAAAGATAAAAATATTATAATGTTATTATCAATCAAATGATTAAAAATTGATAGAGGCTTGATTTTTTATATGATTTTTTGGATCTATGTATATAAAATATGATTTAAATTATTTTAATTTGAATATATACCGTTAACTATTTGTTTAACCATGTTAAACATGTTTTAACCAAAACCACAGTGACAAAATTGTATGGTTTTTAAAATAATTTTTTGACCAAAATTGAATGAAGACTAATTTTAAAAAATAAAAATAAAATTCCAAATATTAATTAAATTTTAATAATTTAAATTTATATAATTGGAAGGACTTAATTTTAAATTAAACATAAAAAACATGATGAAAACCGATTTTGTAGAAAAAAATTAGTTTCATAGGTATAATTTTTATTTACAAATATCAAAATAAAATTAATTATAATGTATTTTATTATATAAATAAATATATAAAAAAATTACTTTTAAAATAATATTATACAAAATTTATCATTATAAATTCCTAATACAAAAAATCATTTTTAATAAAAAAATGTATTTGCACTATTTATCATATAATTGATCTTTTAAAAAAATTAACAAAAAAATAACTGTAAGATAATATTATCATTATGATTTGAAAAATTAATTAAAATTTTCAAATAAATTTTTAAATTTTGAAAAATTTTATGAAATTATTTTTTCACAAGAAGATATAAATTATTTTAAGGAAAATGAATTTTCGAAGCATAAAAAGAACTTACTTAAAATTGAGTAATTATTTATTAATACATTTTATTTATAATTTTTTTAAAAAAAATTGTTTATTACTATTAATGTATCATATTTAATGTCTGTGTTATAATAGTATAATATATTAGAGTTCATTAGACTCAGTTATGTGTTTATCACAAACAATCTAATCAATTAAATTTATTTAAAGAGAAAAATATAATAAATTCACGGGTTGTAAAAGTAAAGGACATACTCTTGAAAAATGAGTATTTATAATAATAATAGTAATTTAGACATGGTATTATAACTATGACACTCAAGGTATAAATCCATTCTAATGGGGGAGGATCTTGATAATAAATCTTGTGTGCCTTTCATTACTACATCAATGATAATTTTGAGACCGGGTTGCTATAGAAGAAGTAATGTTTATGTGATTTTGATTTTTTATACACACTGATTCCCTCCCCCAACAACAAAATGTTAACACCCTACGTCAGGTCCAAATATTTCCCACATTAATGGTTTTGTAGATGGTCTACCACAAAATCACACAGTACATAGAAAGTTTAGATTATTTGATTGTGTGAGCTATAATTTTATATTAAACACCTAAATTTTTATCGTATAATTGCATTTTGGTAATTAATTACCTATCATCATTTTTATTAAATTCCTAGAAACTAGAGTATTAGTTTTAAATTTTAATAAATGAAAATTAATATTCATTTTTGGTGAATAAAGTGAGGATTTTAATTTTTTTAAAAGACGTAAGGTAGATCTATATACTGGAGAATGCTATAGATAAAAGTGGAAGGAATTTTTATAACCAATTAAGGATGAAGAATATGAAATACTTTTAACAATTATTTAATATATTAATAAAATATACACACCTACTACAAATTATTTGGAAATTAAATCATGTATGGAAAATAGCCATGTAATGCTAATATGGGCGAGTATTCGAAACCTGTGGATACATTTTTAAAGAAACATCATAAAACCAACCACAGAATCTGAATGTGAAGATTTTACCAATCTATATAATTGTGAATAGGAATCATTAATTAGCTCTAATAAATTATTTATGTAACATATTGAATTCATTGGGCTACATAAACCAAAGAGTCGTAACACAAAATATTAAGTACCACAATTAGCGCTCAAAACACTAAATTCTCAATTGATATACTCATATTTTAAGTTAGATATAATCACTTATTGTTTGTAAATCAATTTAGTTATATTCAATTAAATGGTAATGATTATTTGCTATTTTTAGAAGGTATAAAACTTCAATAGGACGGTCTATATCATTCATGAAATTGATATAACACTTCATTTACCATGCATAGTATTCCAATGTAATTTGATAAAAATAAAATGGGTGAAGGAAAATGTAGGACCAATACTAGCATAAAATAATATTGGGAAAAAATTTAATAAAAATACTTAATTATAAGATCATTTAATTTTTTTTGATATCCCTTAGCTTATTTCGGTCCATGAGGTCCCAAAAATAGGTTCCATGGTTATCAGTAATAAAAATATGAAAAAATTTTGGTCAGAAAAGTGTCAAAATGGTGATTCCATATTGATAATATAAAAAACTACTTATGCAATAGAATTTACCCTTCAAATATTAAATTTTTAGACTAAATTCAAAATAGGGAAACTAAGAATGAAATTTCATATTTTCCAGATGATTATTCTTGTTAAAACCAGATTCCCATTACCGTATATGATTATGAGAAAACCATATTTACATACCCCTTTGAGAAATGTTCATACTGATTATTTATCTGGGTAATGTGTGGTTCACTAACGGAAATTCAAATATGTATGATGTTTCTTTTAGCAGAAAAGATTCATAGGATTATTAATTTGATTTTGGTTGTTTTATCCAGAGTGGGAAGAAAAATTTAGAACATTATCATGAACATGGAATTGGGTTTTATTATGTGTTAAGAGGATAAATTGGTTCTTAATTAGGTTTCAATTCATGGTCAACAATGCAATATTTCATGGTTATATAGACTAAAAAATTGCAATTGAGTCTAACAATGCTACAATCAAAGTGTTCTAAAATCATCCCCCTCCAAAAATATAAAATGAATTTGTAGTTTATTATGAAAATATGGTTTATAACAATGATTCATTAAGTATTTTCCAATGATAACTATCCCCCTTTACTATTTTCTTATCCATGATGTTCCATTTTTTGAATGGTTTGGTCTGTAATGAGACCATTTAGTTAATGTAACACATTAGGGACTCTCAAATTAGGGTTGTTTTAAGGTAATGATAGAAAATAGAAAAAATGTGATGTGTTATTTTATTAGGTATATTGATGATGAGAAAAAAAATTACACCACAAATAGGAATCAATTGTTTGAATTTTTTTTTCATTATAAATATAGAAATTTCATGATAGGATCAATGGTTATAGTATTTACTAATCATGTTTCACTAAAGTATCTAAAACAAAAGTAATATGAATAATAAAAACTGATGAGGTGGATTATTTTTTTAAAATTTATTACATTGTAAAATATAAATAAGTAAGGAATTGATAATTTTGTAGTTTTACACCAATCTAGAATACCCAACACCCAATAAAATGATCAAATAGGGATTAATTGTAGTTTTATAGATGAAAACTGCATCTATATTCAATTTAGAAAACCTCTTGGTATTATAATTTTTCTAAATTCTTTATTCGTTGATTCATATCGTGGTATATCAAAACAAATTAGAGAAATAAATTTTTTTTGGACCATAGTAACTACTATTGGGATATCTATTTTTATTTTGAAGGTGTGTTGGTGGAATTCTTATGAGCTTCATGCCCAAGGAAGAATTGATTCCATTTTGTAAAGCTGCCACTGTTCACCAATGAGAGTATATCATGGTTGATAACATCCCAAAAAGATCTTCAAGGAATTATAATTTACTATTATTTTATGAATATTATGAGAATAGTTGTGGAATATGACAAATTCCCATGAATTGTAAATGATTTTAGAATATTAGAGCTCCATCAAAAGGTATTTTTAGAGGTTTTTATCTTTGATTTTTTGGGATGGGATTTTATAGTTCCCTTCCAAACCCCTCAGGGAAATGAACACAGATTAGTGTTTTGGAATATATTTCCAAATATAAATAGGTTTTGGATATACATAATTACAATGAAAAATATCTTAATAATGATCATTTATAATTTTTTTGGGTCCTAGGGGATTCATCACAGAAAATGATACCCACTTTAAGAACCTTGAGCTAAAATAATTAATTGAAATATATTTTGGTTTACAAGATACTATAGTTCACACCATCCTTGATCATGTATCCAAGTCACGGTGTCATATTGGGATCCAAAACTAATCATGGGAAAAAATATTTTTCATAAAGAGTGACTGGTCAATAAATTTATATGAGGCCTTGTGAGCCTATAAAACTTCTTTTAAAACACAAATTGGAATGACTATTTACCATATTCTCTTTGGAAAATCATTCCATTTAACTATTTGACCTAAAAACACAATCTTTTAGGAAGATAATTACATAAATAATTCTATTAAATATAATAGTGAGTGGTGATTTCTATATATATGTGAATTATAGGATATTATAATAGAATTATAGGAAAATATAGGATTTATAAAGAAACAACCAAGATCTTTCATGACACCGTCATCCAAAACAGGTTTAGAGTTGGATAGGGAGTGATTATTTCTTAAATCTCGATCATTGATCATTCTTATATAGATGAATACTAAATGGTATATACCTTTCAACATTCATGGAGTCTTATTTAATTTATCTTTAGAGATAGTAGGGTAAGATAATAGGAAATAATAATTAATGCGAATGCGGTTATGCATTACTGTGAAGGGTGGCCAACGTTATTGGATGACATATCAATATTTGATATTTTAGCTTTCAATACATCTAATTGAGGACTTAAACATCAATGATTTATGGGATTCAAACCATAAACAATTTTATATGTTTTATTATTTTTTTAAGAATAAAATTATTTTTTGATCATCATTTTATTCCTTTCATTGATGATTTGATTTGATCCAGGTTTTCCCATTATGTTCTTGAAAAATATATTTATGTGAAATAAAAATAAATGATAAATTTGTGAACATATAAAATCATATTTTGATTTTTTATTTATATTTTTTATGTGAATGAAACATGGTAACCATATGATTTTATTTTTTGTGGTTATATAAAGGATTTATTATTTATTTCTAGAGATTATTTTACATTAAATTTTATATTTATTTATCTCAATAAATTATTTAATGTATACGTTGATATAACTAATTAATTTAATGGTTGTTAAATTAAATGAATTAATGATTTAGAATGCTGAATAGTACTCCAAATTTTAAACATTTTTGAACCTAAACATCAGTCATGGTGCTACCCCTAAAAACTGTAAAATTATATTTATTAATGATTTAGATCATAAATACGAATATTTTCGAATTATATTGAAGGAAAACATTTTATTACATAATCATACACATAAAAATGTGTTTAAATCTTATAAATTGAAAATATTATTGAATATAGTGGGTTTATATGTTTCTCTCACCTTATAATTTTTCACCATGTCCAATGTTGTGTATTAAGTATAGGGGATGTGTATATTTATTTTTTATGTCATACTTCAATAAAATATATCAATTTACCATTAAAAGGATTGAAAATTTATTTTAAAAAAATCATTACCTCTCAACTATAGTGGTTGTAAAATTATCTTCTGCTTAAGGACTAATTCTTTACATGGACTGATTTATTATTTTATATTCTCCCATGGGCTCAAATTTGTTGAATCATTTTAGTTTCTCTATTGAAAATTAATTATTCTGGTAAAACATTGGGAGTAATATTCCCAATATTATTTAGTTGGGAACTTTTTAATTGAATTTTAAAGTCAATATATTTTCATTTATATGGGTTTAAAAATAACTTTTAATCATTGTGAAATTTCTATTTTTTATGTTGAATCTGGTGGATAAGTTAGATATCATTACATTCAATTATTAAATCAACGCATAAAATTATTTTTTATAATTACACTTTTCTCATTATGTCATGCTCTTCACCCTAAAAATATAACTTTTGTAAGATATTTAATTTCTATTTTATGTTTGTCAAATTATTTCATATTTTTCAAATTAAATCACTTATGCTAATATAACACTAAATTTTGTTCCAAATTATCTTGAGTAGGGAAATTATATCTACAAACTTGATGTAGTATATATGTGGGAAAATTTTGACATATCACTTTTGTGTTCTATATTCCTATATTTAATTTTTGATATTAATTTAGCTTCGTTGAAATAAAACTATTGTTTATTTTAGGACAATATATTATTTAAGTGTTTGTGAATTTGATGTGTCTTATTTTAATTTACATTTTTTACATTTTTTCTTATTTAATTTATATTTTTTTAAAAAAATTCCAATAAAATAATATATTATTAAATATTTTTAATATTATGATGAATTGTTTTCATGGAATTAATTTACGAAAATCTAGAATTTTACTTTTAAATCAATTAAATTTTCTTTTCATTTTTTATATGCTTTTAGATCCAATATATTAGTTGATTTCTATAAAACTTTTATAGAAATATCCATTTTTATTTGATATTTAGGATTTTTTTGAATAAAATTATCAATATACCATGTATTATTTTCTAAATGGTTTTGGAACACAATTTTCAAATAAATTTTGAATTCTACATTTTTTCCATGGTTTAATATTTTTGATTATTTATTTCATATTGAATTGATTATATTCACATGTATTAATTTTTATTTTAAATTATACTTTAATTTAGATTCTATGTAAGGATAATATAGATACCATTTATTAAGGTCATCCACATATGGATTGTTCACATAATGCCTGATGGAATCGTGAAAAAGTGTCCTAGTTAAAATAGTATAGGTATGAATACATTCTCATGTAATGGAATTACTACGATTACTTAGGTGTAATGGAAATTATGTAAATGTTATTCCTCATCTTCTGTGATTCTTTAATGAACACGATGCCTAAAATAGAAAGGTACCACCTTACAATGGGTGGTAGAAAAAACGAATCCCATGAGTTTCAAATCCAATGGAAGGGTAGCTTCATGCCATTGTGATCACTGTATTTTAATAATTATTTTTAATGGTTATGTATGGTTAGTCCACATATTTTAGAACTAAATCACAATACCTTAATCCCACTAAAAACATACGTTAATGTACCAACTTAATGGAAACCAATTCATCACTAGTCTATCAAATCTCCCTCCATCAAAGTGGCAAGCCATATCAAGGTAAAATGAAAGAATAATTAAAAAAAAGTCAAGAAATTATCCAGATTTAAGTAATATAATGTGAGAAGATCGTGCTAATAATACGTTTTTTGGACATTTAGTGAATATTTCTCAATATGACTGAAGAATTTAATGGGATTTAATTTCATCGTAGTTATAAAGACTGGGAAAATAAATTAAATCAAGAAGTGCACATGGGGTATGAGATATTTATTAATGGGAGAAACATGAGTCTCTTGAGGTATAATATGATCTATAGTGATTGCTACATGTGAGGACAAGGAATTATATTGGTGAATTTTTTTAAAGGGTAGAGTATGGAATCAGTGCATGATTACAGTCAAAAGTGGGTGGAATTTCAAATAAAGAATTATTCCATCCATGAATCAATGAGAGAAGAGGGATAATAAAATGAATTAGTATTATGTTGAGTTCAAACAGTACCCCCTTGACCAAGAAACAACGTCTCACTCTATTTTTCATTATACTTAATCTTCATAAAATCCCTTTGTATTGTTAAAAAAGGTATTTTCTGGATATACAATTTTATGGTGGAATGAGATTGATTATCATTTTCCCCTTTAATTCATTCTTAATAAATTTATCCAACTATATTTTTTTCAAAAAAAAATGAAAATTTTATTTAAAAAAAAAACAGTATTCATCATTATGTAGAATTGTGGATTCAGTGGTTGAAATACTATTGAATTCACCCAGAAAGCATTATCGTCCTCAACAAGAGTTTTTTATGACAACTTCATTATTGGAAACTCAGTTTGTAATTTTATAAATAATTAATTAATATCAATTTAATAATAATAAATTGGATTTCCCCTTATCATCATCATCATCATCAATTTTAACCTAAAATATACAATTTGAAATTCACCTAGTTGCATATATTCACCCCTATTTTAGAAATATTTTTTTATCACATCTCACTTGAGCCACGCCCATCAATTTTTCATTTGTATTTATGTATTGTTATTATATTTTCATTGAGTTTTTTAGTATATTCATAATAATTTTTTAGGTTTTCCACCCAACTCAATATTTTACTAGTATTAAATTGAAAATAAATTATTAAATTTTAGGATTCAGAAAAAAATTATCAAAACATTAGTGCTATTTTCTGGGAAGGTGTCGTGTGACCATGAAAAGCTAAAATAGTAATAAAATAATCATGTTCTATTGAGAAAACACATACATATATTCTTTTTCATGATCATTTCTGAAGAATTTCATTTTTTATGCACTATAGGTATAGGTCTATGTCCATAGAGCTCATATCTCTAAAATTCATAGACCCCTTATATATTTAAAGGGAAATAAAAAAGAAATGGTATAGATGAGAGTGAGTGATTCACTTTTTGGAATGTAAAAACCATCAACCAATTCATATTTAATGGGACCTATAAACTCCTTCATTTATTGTGTTTCAATTTATTTAATTGTAAAAAAATCATTCATTGATTATGAAAACTCTTATATATAAGAACTATAAATTAAAATATCCCTATATTTTACATTAAACCACATCTCATGGATTTAATATATATATATATATTAATACTCCATTAGGTACTTATTCAATGCATTATATCAATTACTAATTCAATAGATTAATGAAAATGATGTTATTCTGAGATTTTTCCATTTTTCCTAAATAAAAATTCTTGGAACTATTTTATTGTTCTTTATGAGGAAATCATTGAAACATTGGAATGTATCTATGAAAAATTTGGGATGAAATATTACCCAAATATTCTTATGATATAATTTTCAATAAAAAATAAATTATTTTTACCACTAGGAAGGATAAGTCATTAACGATGTATGAAATATATGTAGGGGCCAAATCAATCATTTTCCCAAACATTAAATATCTATCCATATAATTATAGAATTTTTTATGATTGGTTATCATAATTAGTCAATAATTTGTATCAACAATATGATATAGGTAATTACATTACCAAAATATATAAATTTAAAAAAATCTTGAACACTCAATCCATAAACTCACATAAAAAATTGTATAGGATAAGGAGATGAAATTAGATTTAGTTCAACAATTTTTTATGTATAAAATTGTATTGAAATATTTTTTATATGAAGGAATAAATATATTTCACTATGAATAATCATTCTCAATAATGGTTTAATGAAATTATAACTGAAATAGAAAACAATAACTTAGTGGATAATTCACTAGTGTTGTATATTATTTCACTATAATAGTTGTTTTCTGAACATCCAAATTCTATCACAACCCTTATAAGATGCAAATTTTTCATAGAACTGTCCAAGGATACATTTTATAGATAACCCATCTCTAAACAACTATATTTATGGGTATAGAAAACACCCAAAACATCCATTGAGAGTGAAAGGGATGATGATATAATCAACCCCCAGATTCCCACCACAATTAAGGTCCCAATATCAAAACCAACTTAAGGTTGAAACCTCTAATTCTGTAGAAGATTTAATTGCTTTGTTCCAACAGGATATTGTGAGGTTTAACTCGCAAATGGAAGTATAAGAATCCAAAAAAACAATATGATTTAGAGAATTAAAAATATATTATTGGATACATAGTCTAGATTTATAAATGGGGAATTTGGCTAGGTCCATGAACACAATAGATGAAGGGAATGTTTCTAGCACCACTGAAGTGAACATTACATAGAATGAAATGGTTTTAATAACTCTAAGTGTTTTAAAACCCTTCCAAAAATATAGAAATGATTGTATGACAACTATAAATAAATTTTTTAATGAAATAGGAAATAAAAATCTAGGATCATTTTAATCCGGATATATAGATTACTATACTGAAATCAATTTAAAAACATTCCTAATAGAAAAAAAATTTAAATTGATATGAAAATAATGAAAAATAAAAGGAAATTATATAGTGGAGAAGTACTTGAGAGGATGCCTGAATTTTAGAAGAATGTTTCCACACACACCTATCTCTCTTGTAAAACTAATAAATAATATCATGATCTTAATCTACTAATATTCCGTATGTATTTTAAAATGATTCCCAATAATATCCCTTTTTTAATGTGTATTTCAATTGCCATCATATCTAAAAAATGATGAAAAAATATATTTTCAGACATTTAAATTTTTGATGAGTTTACTACCAATATCCCAAGAGAGAAGAATAATATTGTTTTATTGGGAAGAATATATTCTATTCTAAATGATCTATGTATATTTCTCATTAATTTACCATTATAAAATATTGGATGCATCATGAGTATTTGGGAGCATGGATCCAACATAATTATGACCCCCTACACACTATTTATATATATAATTTTGGGAGAACAATTTTCTACTATATTGTTCTTGGAGTTGGATAACATCTTAAAAACCAACCCCATTGTATTAGGGGACATTTTTATTCATCGAGTCAGAATAAATTGCATCTCAATTTTTAATCATATACATGGAATGTTGAATGTAATACCTATCATACATGGTAGTCCTATTGTTTTCACTATTAAAGTAGTCATTAATGTTTCCAATTGGATATTAATATTCAAATTTGGCATTCAAATAAATGATTATAATTTTATTTATAAATATAAGGTGACTCCACAAACAAGAGAACACTATATAGATAAAATTTTATAATTTGAAAAACTTTTTGAATAAAATGAAGAATAATTTGTAAGAATGATTGATGATATTAATGAAATTCCCACAACTACAAAAAAAATTTATGAATCAGTTCATGTAATGAAAATAAAGACATTTCATACTTATGTGGTTGAGTTTTTGGGAGATCATTATAAATTTTCATTTGAAAACATCTTGAAACTAGTATTAGAATCTGAATGTGTGGATTTGTGAAATCAACATAATATAGAACTCGAGTCATTATTTAGATTCCATTAATTAATAAATAAAAATATTCAATCCATGGGACTCTTAGATCCCAGATAATACATTTTGGCCAATAAGATCAACAATTAGAGCACAAATCACTGCCTTTTCCCCAGAAATATTCAATTTTCAGAGATAGTTCATCACTGACAAATAGTTTATCTGAGGAATTAGGTAAAATTCAAGAAGAAATGTTACTGGATGTTTGGAAAATATAAAAATATAAAATAATATTTCCAATAATTTATATCAAATAAATTATACATTTATCTTATATACACAGTGTCACGATAGAACCTCGTCATAAGGGCCAAATGAGGATCAATCCTAATATAAATAATGTTGCGAGAGGATAAGAAATTAAATTAATTTTTATTAGGAAAATTTTGTTTTCCACAAGTATTTAGTTTTTCAGGGTGATGTGGTTCCTAAATAAGTATGTGTTATAGTAATCTCTATCAAAAAGGTTTAGAAAAATCTCATTATGAAAGAGAATAAATGGATTATCTATATTGAATTTAGAAAACCCCACTCTATCACTAGGAATAAATATTTCCCTATTTCATTATTGAACAAAATTATAAAGTGGTAATTTTGGGATGATATTTTTTATTCCCATAGGGTTATTATAGTTACAACAAGATTATTATAGACCTTGAAGATCAGGATATAACCTTATTCAAATGGGAATTCAGAAGATTTTATTAATGAAGAATTCTCTTTGGATTTTGTATTTTCTTAAAAAAATTCCAAATATTTATTATGGATATTTTTTCAAATATTATTGACATGATAATTGATATGTTTATATATATTTTTTCCATTATATGATCTCATTTGAGAACTTTTTGTAAAAACATTGATGTAGTATATATAAGGTATCATGGAACTAATATGGTTATTAATTAGGAAAATTACAATTCATGGTCACCTACAGAATTGTTCTTAGTTATAAGGTTTAAAAACGTTAATATAATGTTAAAAGTTTAAAATAAAATTGATTTACAATATGTCACATATAGAACATGTTTATGTTTTTAATAGTTTTAAAGACCAGAGAGTTTCTACCATAAACTCATTAAATATTTTTTGAGGATTGGTATATAAATATTTATTTAAAATTAAATGTTTTTACATTATTTGATAATTTTTTTGAAATATCTAAATATTCTCAATGATAAATTTACCTCAGAACCTGTACTCAATACCCCAAATTGGAAGGATCTTGTTGAGTTAATGTGTAATTCTAGTGACTTCCCAATTTGGTATGTTTTGTGATGAGTAATAAAAAGAGACATTATTTAGCATTAAAATATAGTATATCTATATATGTGCCCTAAAATAATTACACTATATCTATGAAAGAGTTGTTAGTAGTTATTTCATCTCATGTAAAATTATAGAAGTAGATGATTGGATCAATGATTATAGAACTTTTTAACCAATATACCCTAATGTACTTGCTAATAAATAAATATGGAAAACCAATATTGATGATGTGGTTGACCATGTTATAATATTTTTATTTATAAATTATATAAAATTAATAATATGAAAATGTAGTGCTTGATCAGCCATGTGGGTGACCAAAAACCCAATTTGATGACCAAAATGTGATAAATTTCCTTTTCCTAAATGAAGGAATGCCTCTATTTTAAATTATGTAAAATTAATTGTATGAATATTTTATTAATTTCTATAATTTTTTATTACATCTATGGTATTTCACATAAAAAAGAGATAAAAAATTCATTTTAGATAATAATTACAAATTTTCGGACAACAATTTGTTTTTTTATTGAACCCTCAGGAGGTGTGTAACCAAAGAAGTGATGGATTCCATTTTTGATGGCTGAAAATCTACAACAAGTAGAGGACACCATTAAGTATAAATAATAACCCAAAAATTCCATTATCTGGGATTTGGTTTTTCTACAATTTTCAAGGATGAAGAAATATTAGTTTTGTGTTATGAAATATGCTAATGAATGGGAAATGATGGTAGAATATATGATATTCTTAACAGGTTAATTATAATGGTTGAGATATTTTTTAATGAGGTTTGGATTATAGGGATCATTTTAAATCCTGTCATGAGAATGATTACATATTATTGGTTATTCAATATGATTACAAACATAAAGAGGCTATAGAACTTCCTAAGTAGACAGACAAATAGTGTAGTAAAATCCATTAAAAAGATTATATCATCATTATTTGAGGTTTCTATGGCCTTATGGACAAGAAATGGTACACCATTTTAGAAAATCATGTACAATGATTTGATATAAAAATATTTGTGTGATTATATTAATAAAACTGCACTCCATCATCAGTTGAGTGGATCATTTGAGTTTCAATTAAGAATCATGAACTGATCAAGGAGAAAATAATATGTGTGACTATAAAGAACTAGTAATCAATGTAAGTTGAGTCCTTGTTTTATGATATAACTACAATTAAGACTCCAATAGTAATGTATCCTCATTTTATAATCTTGAAAAATCATTCAATTTACCTAGGATACATTAACAATATTCCTTTTTTGCAACGAAGGCTCTAAAATATTATTTTAAATATACTATTGAGAAAATTTTATTGGAGCTAAGTGAGTTAGAGTATATTATAAGAGAATCATATAAAAATTCAAGTATTTATATGGAAAATGACCAATAACATTCATTACTCAACCATCAAGATTACGGTCTTCAAGGATGGTTAGAGAGTTCTTCCTTTCAATTCAAAATTTATGTTTTTTCCTGTAATGCTAAAAAGTAAATGTTCTAAAACATTCATTACCTAGAGAGTCATTTTTAGTAGATATTTAGATCAATTAGCATAAATGTATACTATTCCTAGTTAATTTTGAAAGGGTAAATTACTAATCTAAAGCGAATCCAACAGTTTGGTTAGTAACACTATTTTTTAAAATTTCAGATTTCATTAAGGAAATCTAAGGAAATAAAATTTTGTCATTCATAAGAGTAAACCTACATTCATTATAATTTATTTATTATATTTTAATACATAATATAATTTTTCTGTGATCGAGTTATTTTTTCATTATTTATGATGGTATTTCATTATTGTTTTCCATCTCTGTACTAATAAATTAAAATTAATGTGTTTTAAAATAAGGGAATAATTTTTTTCTAAAAGGGATTAATTTTACTTTTTTTCAAACAATAATAGTTAAATGATATTTCAATTAGTTAATCATAGGGAAGGCATTTTTTTAGGATTGAAAAAGAATAATGCTTCATTTTTGTGGGTGTTTTTATATTCACTATTAAATATATTTTTCTCCCATCATTTTTTAAAATACTTAACTAAATATTTTATTAATTTATGATATAATAATTATATAAATTAAATATTTTTCATTTTTAATATTTATCCTAGTTTTATATATTTAATAATTGATACATTATAAAAACATCTGTCCCAAAAAACCTACCATATAATTCTATCTGGTAACATGATAGATCATTAATATGAATACATTCTGAATATGTGAAATATAAAACATATTTTTTAATATCATTCTATATATAAATATCTGATTTATTCTATTTTTTCAGAAATATTTTTTTAACTATATTATTTAACTTGTTTCTCTCTCATTATAATTCAACATTGTGGGGAATTCATTACTTTTAATTGTTAGGAAGGATCCTATTTCTATACTAAGTTGTACGTCCTTGATAACAAATCAAATTTACCATAAAACAATTCAAAATTTATTTTCTCTTACTATTTAATTATCCTCATTATTGTTTATAAATTTTTCTTCAACATGTGGACTTTTTTTTTCTACATTGAGTAATTTGTCAATTTAAAATCTACCATGGGATCAATTTTGTAACGTCCTTTTCATTAATCTAATAAAAATTATTTATTCTTTGAAGAATTTTTTTTTAATTAAATGGTTTTGATATATTTTATTTGATTTTAAACTCATAATATTTAAATTTAAAATGGATATGAAATGAATTTTTAGTCAGTGTGAACAGTTTATTATTTAGGAAACAATTGGTGAAGTAGTTAATCATCCATTATTTTAATTATTAAAAATTCATATCCACAAGTTTTGTATAATTATTTTGTTATATTTATGAATTTATTTTCTCCTTTGAAAAATGATATGTTTTGGAAGAACATTTAAATGAATAATTAAGTCTATTTAATTATTTTCAATATTTTATATATAATCATTTCTGAAAAACCGAAAGGAAATTTTAAACAAACCTTTTTTATTTGTGTAAAATAATTTACAAAATTACATGATGAATTTAATAAGGTAAGATACATTTCAAAATCACATATATGATGATAATAAAAAAATTGAGATTAATTTCCATTTAATATTTATGATTAATTGATTTCAAGATGAAAATAAATTCTTAATGTTTTGGTGAATTTCATGAGTCGTATTTCTATTTCACGTTTTACATATTTTTTTGAAATAAATTCTAGTGGTTATTATTATTATTTTTATATGATTCAAAATATTTAATTTTTAACAATTTTAAGGGAAGTAAAAATTCATCGAATTATATTATTAATATTAATAACTTTACTGATTAATTGATCAATGGTTACTTAATTTAAATTCTATATAGTATAAGAGACAGTATTGTGGTTTATTTTTCTTAAAATTTAAATGAAATGTTCATTAAGAAGTGATTTTGAGTTTTTTTGTTTAGAATTTAGAATTTTCAAATTATATGTTTTTTCTATAAGAAATATTATTTGGAAAACCTTTTTTCAATTTTATTTTTAATTTTTTGTTTTTATCCATTGTTAACTTTTTTTAAAGTTTTATTTGTCATTAAATTTATTATCTTCATATATTTTTATTTCTATTGAATTTTAAAAGTCTATGTAAAATATATATAAGTGGAATACTAATTCAATATATATATTTCGACCATAGATGGATAAAAAACTAAAATATTGAAGGTATCCTGTATAGGTGTCATAGCTATTATATTATATGAGTTGTTACCGATTCATGAAAGTGTGATCCTATTAATTAATGAGTGTCAAAATCAGTGGTGTAGTGATGAAGGGATATGAAAAATGTTCTGAACTTGTCTTCAGTAATTTTTTAATTGTATCTAGTGTAATATATACGCTGCATTAACACTTGACTAGTGCCAAATACATAGTGTGACATGACCTCAGGTGGACCTCCTCATTTTCTAGAGGCTGTCAACTAGTAGAGAGGGTTTAATTTTTTTACTATGGGGTAACTATACCACCACATCTGAGTGTGGAAGAACAAGAAAATAAACCAAACGTCATCGTCAACAAAAAACAATCATTTATCATGTAAGATATAAAAATATCCAAAAATAATAAATTATTAATGAAGAAAAAGGTCAAAAAATCACAATCATTCCATATTACAATGAGAGATGACACATCTATCCAATGACATATACATGGTAAATAATATAATTAAAGACATTGAGGCTCTACTGCAATCCTATAGACTCCCCATCAATATCATTAATCTCTTCTACGTTATCACACAATATCAAGATACTCTGGAACTCTACATGACCTGAGTTTGTGGTTAGTTAAGTCCAATATGGTTCTCAATTTCCAAGTCCACCCATGTAGGTTGTGAGTAAAACTCAGTAGGGGACCACCATTGTATTTCGATAAATAACTAGTAAAAGTAGTGTGCACATGTTCTATTCTTGAAATATATATTGAAAAATAGCATAAGAGTATATAAATAACACCATTTATTATTGAATTCTAACATGACAGTCAAGATCAATCCAAATATACTTTGGATATTTTCGATGTGTCTCTAAGCACATCTCATAATAGTTCTATCAAGTATCATGCCCATATAAGGTTCCAAGGAGTATTTCCTATGAAATAATGTAATTTAATAATTATAGGATGGTTCCTAGGATAAAAATATATGAAATCCAAATTAAGAAACAATGATATGAATCCAATGAATGTGTCCATTCCTTTCCAATATGAATAAAATTTGTCTCAATCCATGAAGTTTTCCTTGTAATTCGAATCCAAATAACAACATGATTAATCCATGGAGTGTTTATAGGCCCATTCAACCTCAATAACCTGAATTAAAATCCAATCATTATATCTAGGTAATTCAAAAAAAAATATATGACTGCAATCCAAAAACTATTTACTAGTAATTGAATCCCAAATATCCAACTAAATATAAGAAGAATATATAAAATATTCTAAACTCATATGTAACCTCTTGGATTTCCTTATCAAGAATACGAGTCATCTAGAAACCAAAGGGAGTTCCCAATGATAGTCCTAGTTGCATAGTAGTAGGAACAAATTTTGAATCAAAGACTATCCTAGACATCCCAGGTATCTCAAATAAATCTAAACAAGAAGTGTGTCCCACCAGAATAACCACTTAAATCATATGATGGTAGGGTCTTCCTTCGGCCTTTACTATTCCCACAATATGTTATCTACCTCCCATGTTCATGAACTATCTTCATCATAACCAACAAAGGATCATCATAGAATCATGTTTTAAGGTGAAACTGACAATCATAACTACACATTTCCCATGTTCACTATCTCTAGTGTTAACATATCACTAGGCACCCACTCAGTTCCCCTAGGACACATCTATTCGAAGACCCATCGCTTGGGATCCTCTATCACATTCTCATCACCTCGTTCACCTCCCATCACATAGATGGTATAACATCCCTATGTATTACCATAGTCATAAAAATTCATATATGGAATCCTATGTAAGACTCAAATGTATCACTATTAATAGTTAGTAAATGGTCTCATATTCATTCCCATGCACTCCTGTGATTGTCGACTCACCCAACAAATCATTCAATCTCTATCCAGTCTACCCACTTAATCTAAAATTTAGTGGTAGATGTACACTCTCCTCATGGTCAAATCACATGTTCAATGTCATTAAGTTTTGTCTATGATATCAAATATCCAATCCCTTGGCCAGCCTCTTTAATTCATTAGTAACCTCAACCTGGAGTTTGCTAAGAGAACCGTACACTAGGATTTTCACATCCCATTTACTTCCTTAAATTTAATCTATACCCCTTATGGTATAAGTTTCATAAGACTCTATTTTATAGTTAAGGAATCAACCATCAATGGAATATGAAATCAAGATAGTAAAAAAGGTTCCATCATGGTATTCGGAAATTTTTTAATCTTTTGCAAGGGAATTAAATTTTAAATGAGGTATTACATAATTTCAGTGGTTTATCATACTCCATGGAATAAATGGACATGTAGAATGAATATAAATAAAATTCATAATATCGATGTGGTAGGTATGAGGGACAAACTACCTCATAAAAATATTATTACATTTTAATACCATATCATACTCATCACATCCTAACGTGTAAAAGTAATAACTCATCCTCTGTTCCCAAATTCATTAACACTCACAAAAACCTTAATCAATGGGGTAAATTACCCTCCAAAAATACAACTAAACCTCAATAAAAAATGAATGAGCTTGTAGAAAACATTTCCTTACAACCTATATCCATAACAAATAAAATTCCCTGAAATCTCAGATGACTTATAATATTCCCTATTAAAAATATTAAATTAACCCAATAAATATTTGAACCAAAATTCAAGGCAAGAGAAGGGAAAATAATGAAAAATAGAGAAGAACCAATAATTTCCATCAAAATTCAGATAGAATCACCGAAATGTAAGGGGAATAATGGAGGTAAGGGAAATATGAGAGATTAGATGAATTACATTCTCATATCGACTACATCCAGTGAAACCCCATAAATCTGAGCAACAAAAAATTTGGACATTCCCACATAAATAAACACAACCATAAATCCATTCATGGAATGAAAATGTGGTTTCACCCCATTCAGTACTTAGGGCTGATGGGAAACCCCTCTTCCATTAAACATTCACAGTATAAACCATTGGTTCTTTGCATGAATAAAACAATGAAAGGGATTACCCCTTATCAAAACCATTAATTAATTGAGAGGAACCCCATGAGAATATTTAATGAAATTTAACTCTGTTTAATGGAAAAAATATCATATAAATAATTCCCCACTTAGGATACCCCATAACTACTTGAAATCACCCACATAAGTTGTTCAAAACATGACTAACACCAAATACACCATAAATATAATGGAGATAAAAATTTAAAATATCATGTACCCATAGAAACATATAACATATATGGATGAACACTCATGGCATACACCAAGCCACAAAACATAACCAAAAGGAACATTTAATGACGTCTAAATACTCAGAATCCCAATAAAAATAGAAATTATAAAAAGAAAAATATCTCCAAATCAAAATTTATAATTCCCTCAAAATTTGATAACCTATTTGTACACAAGTTATTATAATATCCATTCTATAACACATCTCATACTCGATAAGTAAAATTGACCATTCAATAAACAAACTCAACCTATCCTTGTAATACATACAAAACCAAATCATTGTTTTCCACTCTGGAATGATAACCATTCCATTGTTGTAAATCTCCAAACACTATGTGTGATGGTCATACTATATCAATATACCACTAATCATAATCATTTTATCATCATGATGACATTCAATAATTCCTTTCTATCACAATACATCAAAGTTTTATAAATCTACTCATGAACTAGCTTATTGTACTCCCCGATATAAGTATTTTCATATAATGATTTTTTTATACAGACATTGTACCCAAACAATCAGAATCACATTAAAAAACACAATTTATAGTGGTAAATGAACTCATATGTTTGGTTTACACCTCACCACACCATATTCCATTCAAAAATCAAAGGTCATATAATCTCTAGATGCCAATTTGAAAAACATATTGGTCTCACATGAAGGCATGAAATCTAATTACCCAATATCTATTAATTTACTCCATAAGGTATAATAAGATATTATAATTACCAACATAAAATTATCATTCTAAATTTTTTTGTAATTCCATGATTATTGAATTCTCCAACCAAGTACTCTATCATTAGTCACTGACAATGCATTGATGAAACCCTAATATGAATCATTCTCGGATTATTCCAAAACCACAATTATCCCAATTAATGTTCATCGACACCATAAAACATTTAATTTTTATCCCACATATGATTTTCTCCATGTATCTAGATATAATAATTTTTACCTTTTCAATGGTAAGTAAACATTACAACACAAAACCAATGATCAGCCTCATTATTCCATCAACACTACCAATATGGGGCACACCTACATGATTCACACTCCATATATTAACACTCATTAATAGTGGATGTGACCACCTATATCATAACTATGTGCCAATAAGAATAATCAACTAATATAAATTTTGGGCTCACCTGGAAGGTTATCCTTGGTTGCTTCCTAAACCAATCTGAAATTTGTGTCACACCCTCAAATAGATAATGTTGAACTCTCCACAATATTATATTCCTTATATATCTTATAGAGAATATCCTCAATGGACATCATAATAATGTTTGTGTATCTTACTCAGATCCATACTCGTTTATCATATCAATATCAAACTAATATTAGCTCGAACTGGTCATTCCACTACAACTGATCCATTTTGAAGTGTCATCTACCATTTTCAAGACCCATCCTCGAGGCCCGTGTCGTGATATTACAATGAAATCCTTCTATAGGCTAGGGGATGGCAACTAGAACCAAAGGCTTATCCCCATTAAAAAGGGAAGGCATTTCCTATAAACCTGTAACACAAACTGTCTGAACACAATCAGTAGATGCAACAAGTACTAATATAGAAAAGAAAAGTGTACTGAAAGTAAGTGGGCCAGTATACAATCCCAACTAAACAACAAGTACAATTTGAAAAAAGAAAATAGCTCCTGGATCGTCTACTAGAGAATCCTACCTGAAGGGTAGGTACAGAACTCGAACAAATCGTCCCAGAAACGATTCATGTCTATACATGCTCCGAGCAGCCTCCCATCCGTCACCCTCAACCTCTATCACAGTTGTCCTTCGTCTGCACAGAACACAACAAGGTGCGGGCGAAGCCCATGCATGGGTGAGTATAAAAAAACTATGTAGGGGACCCCGAGACCCCTGAAGGTCTCCTTGAATCCAAAATGGATAAAACATAGAAGAAATATGAAATCATGAAGTATCAACCAACCCTAGTTAGATATTTTTCCATACATATACATAGGTTATCAATCACAGTCAGACTGCAACTCTTGATCCCAAGCACAACCCATTACACAAAGGATGTAATGTCAATCATCTCGATGATATCGATTGAATGTCAAGACTCAGCTCACAAATGTATACATATTTTATATAGTGATATAGATGATCAGATGTAGTCACTAATTCATCTATGCTGGTATTGTATCGTCATTGTCGAACCCACATGGGGTCCTGTCATCCCAGTCGTAGCGAGCCCTAGGGTTCCCGCACATAGCACACTTGATTCCAGGAGGGTCCTCCATTAGATCCAAGTGTAGATACATCAAATACAATTATGTCTCGATTAGATATATCTCGTAGTTCCGTATCATAAAATAGAACCCAACATGATAGACGATGCATCAATCTGATGCCCAATCTGTGAGTTATTTGCATTTCCGTCCCAGGGGCCCGGTTGGTTTTTAGGCACAAACCAACCCATCAGTACCCAACTTATTCTGAACCACATTTGGAGTATGACAAAAAGAATCTTGTTGATACATTAGTTATATCGCCATAGTCAGTATGTCAATCAGATACCCATAGCCATAGATGCGGGCTAAAAGGTGTAAACTGTCATTGTGGGTCCGAGTCCGGTACAACCCAGTCAGACTGACCCAGCCGACCCCGTCTAAACTGGTGTCCGACCTGGTCCGTGGGTCCAACCCGGTTTGAGGAAGCGACCCGAGCTTAGGGGACAACCCGACCCTAAGAGATGGCCTGACCTCAAGGTGGCCTGGCCGAGGGCGGCCCTATTGTGGGCGGCCCTGCCGACAACGGCCCGACCATTGGAGGCCCGATCGAGGGAGGCCGCGCATTGGGTGGCCCATCCGAGGGGCGGCCCGGCCCGAGGCGGCCTGGCCGACGGTGGCTAGGCTGTGGCGGCCTGGCCGAGCATACGAGTGAGGGGAGTGCCACGCCCCTACCCGGTTTTGTCAAACATAACCGGTGCGCTGTGTTAGTTCCGGGGTTGTGAGACCCGGATGATCCCACTCATCTAGCTCCACGGAGGTCGAACTGGCCTGCCGCCATAGGTCCTCCACCGCGGCACACCGGTGCCACATTCCCCCTGCTCTCTGCGTGGCGTGATGGCGTTGTGCCTCCACCACCACGACCCATCTTTGTTGCGGCCTTCGGCTCCACAGTGTGGCACGTTGGCACCGTGCCCACTCCGCTGCGGCCCACGGCTCCTCTGCATGGTGCGATGGTGAGATGCCTTTTTTTGGTGGCATTGTACTGCCTGTTTCCTTGTGGACAGCCTGTCTCCAACCGCTGAGGCTCCACAACAGTTCACTCTTCTGTTGGCGCCGTTGCACCACTATCGTCGTAATCAAATCAAGATCCAATGGAGGGACGTCAGGCGATGTTTGTTCGGCCTGCTCCCTCCATTTTAGGTGATAACAATTGGCCAATAAATAAACCTAGGTTGAATGAAGAATAACAAGAAAATAATTCAACTACAACCCCTACCACGTATTTTTCATTGAACGTTGATGAGTCATGGAAGAGGCAACGTTAATTCGTTGACGTTGGGGAGCATACAAGGAACAATCATCATTAGCATTCTTCGTAGGTGGATCCTTCTCTTATCTCTTGGTCTAATATTGAGGACGGTGTTCATTGTTCTTGTTGATGAGGAGTGTTCATCATTGGAGAGGATGTCGTTCTTCGTTGGAAGAAGTCGTCTCTCCAAGAACTCCCAATCTCCACCAAAGAGAATCACCAACCAAAAATAAAATAATATCTCCCTATTATTTTATTGTTTCCATGAATTCAAAATAGAAATCAAATTTTTTTTTAAAATACAATTAAAATAATCTACCTCACATTCTTTAATGGGTGGATTAGAAACATTATAGGGACAATGGAATGTTTTAAAAAACAAGAGTTGGCTTAAATAAACTCAAGGGAAGTTTAAGATACTTTTCCCAATTTAATTAGAGTTACATGGGGGATAAAGGGGTTTATACACTTGTGGGTCCTACCAAGTTATATCCTCCAATGGGAGGTTATGCGCGGGTGGGACCCACCTCCATCATCCCCTTGGAGGATTAAACCTCCACAAATAAAAATATTTTGTACATATTTTTGTTGATATTATTTAGAAAACTCCCAAATATTAACTTCTAACCTCGATAAAACATAATTATGGTAATGGTCCCCTTATGTTAATATTGGTGAAGTGAGTTCAATAGTGTCCTCAGATTTCAATTCCGAGCACCTGTTCAAATGATATAATATCCCGCTCGTACGGTTACTGAAGTTAAAAGAAAAAATCGTCAGAAATTGATTCTGGGCACACCGGGTTTCAGAATAAAGTGCCATAAAAAACTGCAGACTCATAAAATTCCCAAGTATTTTAAAACAAATTCCACATAATTTTTGGGTCTTTAAAATCTCCCCAACATTGAGATTTACGTCCCCATAATCTACAAATCACACTAACAAAAAAATAGGGGTACTAAGCATGCATCTGAGCCTCCCGCTCCCATGTGCTCTCCTAGATGTTCCTATACTGCTATGAATGCACACAAGAGGAATCAACCATTGACGTAGAACCCGCTCCTATCGAGCCTCTATCTCCACTAGAACATCCGTGAATATTTCCCTGTCATTTATATCTAGCTCCTCGTGATCGCTGATGAGGGACATGTCATGCACTTATCTCCTCATCTGAGATACGTGGAAGACGTCGTGCACCCGGTGCTATTGAGGTTGAAGGTCCAAGAGGTACATGACCTCGCCTAACCTGTTGAGGAGCTAGAAAGGTCCGATGTATTGCAGAGATAACATGCCTCCTTGGCCAAATCTCTGTAGAAAACCTTGATATGAGACCCGTAGAAAGATGTGGTCGCCATCCTCGAAATCCAGTGGTCTCCATATCTTATCAGCATAGGACTTCTGCCTGCTCTGTGTAGTCTTCATCCACTCCTAGATGATCTGCAGCTTCTCCGTCATAGCCTAAAACACCTCTGGTCCCATAAGTTCTAAATCCCCTTGGTCAGTCCAGAACAAAGGAGATCTGCATGGTCGGCCGTAATGTGCCTCGAAAGGTTCCATCCTCATGGTGGAGTGGTAGCTATTGTTATACGCAAACTCACCCAAGGGTAAGGGATCCTCCCAGCTACGACCAAATTCGAAGACGCATGCATGGAGCATGTCCTTGAGAGTCTGAATGGTCATCTTAGTCTGACCATCTATCTGAGGATGGAAAGTGGTGCTCAAGCGAAGCTATATCCCGAAAGCCTCCTACAACTGCTTCCATAGCTGGGAAGTGAAATGAGCATCTTGATCAGAGATGATTGTCAATGGAACAACATGAATCCGTACAATCTTCAGTACATAGAGGCATCCCAGGATCTCTACTGAACCCTGCTCTCTGATCAGGATTATGTGGGATAACTTGGTGAGTTTGTCGACAATCTCCTAGATATAGTCTTTTCCTCTGGATTTAAGTGGAAGTCCCATAACGAAATCCATCGATATCCCATCCCACTTCATCTCTGAGGCCTATATAGGATAATCCAAGCCTTCTTAAACCCATTGTTCCACCTTCTGTTGCTTTCAAGTGAGGCATCGTGAGACATAATCTGCTACCGCCTTCTTCATACCTGGCCACCAGTGCTATCGTTGGAGGTCCTGATACATCTTCGCCACTCCTGGATGTACCGCTAAAGGAGATGTCTGGAACTCCCTCAACACTTCCTCTTGAATTTTAAATGGTACAATGATATGTCCTCTAAAAATAATGATGTGCTCCCCACCTTTAGAAAATCCATCATATGCTTGCCCTAAGGATATCTGAACATGTCGCATCTCATAGTCAACGTCCCCGCACTGTGTCTCCCTGACTCGATGAAGAAGTGAAGGAGTGACTATGATAGACTACAAAAAGGCCGCTCCATCTCTATCCACAGTGGATATCTGAAACGCGGCCAACTACTCCATCGGCTCTCTTATATGTTGAATGCCTGATCTCCTGCTGAAAGCATCTGCTACAATGTTCCCCTTGATAAGAGTATAGACTATATCAAAGTCATTATCATGGAGGAACGCGATCCATTTCTGTGCTCTTATGTTTAGGTCCTTCTGTGAAACGATAAACCAGAGACTATGGTGGTCAGAGAAGACTATAAAATGCTTTCCCATTAGATAGTGCCACCACATTTTCAAGGCGGGGAAAATGCTGCTAACTCCAGGTCATGGGTAGTGTAGTTCTGATCATGCTGTCTCAACTACTGAGAACCATATGTGATCACTGAATGCTCCGGCATCAGGACACACTCGAGTCTGGTCCCTGATGCATCATAGTAAACCACTTACCTAACTCCCTCCTCAAGTAGCCTCAATATGGGCCCACTAGTAAACCTCTACCTCCACTCCAGAATGATATGATGGCATATCTATGACCACACGAAGGGTTTCCCCTTCTTAGTCATTGATGAAAGTAGTGATTCAACTCTGGAGAAGTTTGGCACAAATCTTTGATAATGCCCAGCTAGTCCCAGGAAACACCGTACCTCCGTCACACTCTTAGGTGGATCCCAAGCATGTACTGCCTCAATCATCACTAGATTCACTGTAACTCCATCCTTTGAGATTACATGTCCAAAGAAGTGAACCTCTCGAATCCAAAACTAGCACTTCGGTAGCTTACCATAAATATTGTTCACTCGGAGTGTGTCTAGTACTACCCAGAAATGTTATGCATTCTCCTCCTCAGTAGTCGAGTAGATCAGTATGTAGTCGATGAAGACTAAGACAAATAGATCGAGGTAAGGTAGGATGATCCCGTTCATGAGAGTCATGAACAATGCTGGAGCATTTTTTATGCTAAAGGGCATAACCAAGAACTCGTAGTGGCCATAGAAACACCTGATGTCCGTCTTCGGCACATCATCATCTAGAACTATGAGATGGTGATAGCCTGACCTATGGTCTATCTTCGAGAAACATCGTGCTCCCTTTACCAGATCAAAGAGGTCATCAATCCTCATGAGTGGGTACTTGTTCGTCACAATCACTTGATTCAGGTGACAGTAGTCAAAAGACAGTCGCATGCTCCCATCCACCTTATTGGCGAACAAAATTGAGGATGCCTATGGTGAAACACTGGGTCAGATAAATCCCTTCCCCTGCAAGTCCCCCTACTGTACCCGCATATCAAAAAGATAGGCGGGAGCCATCTGATATGCTGGTGTAGATATCGGTGATGTCATGGGGTATAGGTAAATGTATAAGTCTACCTCTCTACGAGGAGGTAGTCCTAGAATTTCATTAGGGAAAACATCTGTGTACTGATCCATCACAATAGGAAAACTCAGACTCCACACATCAACCGCTCCAAGGATGACACTAGCCAACTGATGTGTGACCGGCTACCCCCTCCTTTTTGTAAGTTCATCCTACACTGAAAAGGCTCCCTTCTAGCCGATGAAGGTGAACCTGGTTATATCCATGTAGATACACTGCACTTTGTACCTAATATATTCAATCTGAGCATGAACTGTGGATATCTGGTCAATACACAAGATGACATCAGAAGGCCTCGATGCCGCTACGAGGAGATACCATCCAAAGCTCTCACCTCGAAGAGTATGATCACACTACTGGCACCAGTGCATAATCGTCGAGTATGCTGCCGTAAGACTCTCTAGTCGTACGGATTGATCCAACAGATCCGTCAGAATCTCTTAGCTCCGAACCAGGGTTGTGGAAATAAAATATTTACTCTCACCTGTGTCTATATGTTCTCCAACAATGGAAGTGTAGACACGTATATTACCTCAAATCATCTCAGGTTCACCATGGTCATAGGGCACGAATTCCTGGAGCTGAGCCCACCTCTATCCTCCATCTCCCATTGGTTGTGCTGGACCTCCTGGTGGTGGTGGTGGTAGGGCCTCAAAACGTCTTCCACCACTCGTTGCGTGGCCAACACCTCTTCCACGTCCACCTGCTCCTTGTGGACCACCATGGTCTAACCAATTCCTATGCTTGGGAGGTCCCTATACTATTTGCTGCTCATCGTCTTGGCAGGTTGGGTTGTCATATGCTATGTGACCCTACCCGCTGCATGCATAGAACTGCCTGCTCCTCGTATAACAGGATCTGTCTCGTGTTTCCTGCACATCCAAACTTGTATCCTGGGGTTACCCACTGGATGGCCTGGTCCACTTGGTCTTCTGAGACATCTTTCAACTACCCGCTGCAGAAGACTCTGCTACGTGTTTCCATGTGGTGTGTCTCGCTATGAGTGTTTGCTCAGCGAGAAATCTCTCCACTAGAAGGGCTCTCTTCAGCACCCCACCTATATAAGGATGCTGAGGGGGATCATCAAATCATGGATATCATGCCTGAGTCCCTTCTCGAAGGCCTGGGCCCTGAAGAATGGGTCCTGCACCATATTTGTGGAGTAGCGTGAGAGGTCAGTAAACCACACTGAGTACTAAGCTACTATAATGCAGCCCTGCTGCAGATGAAGTAACTCCTGAATCTGCACAGAATGAACGGTTCCTGGAACAAAATCTGAGTGAAATACACTCTGGAAGTCTGTCCATAGTAATGATGCCTCGTCATTCACCTGGAGCATCAGTCTACATCATCTTCTTGCTGTTGCATGCAGGAGAATCACGACAAGGATCGCCCTGAGGTCAGCTAGTGTCCCTACCAATCTGAAAACTATCACGACAGCCTCCAGCCAATCCTCAGCTACCTGTGGGTCCATCTCTTCTATGAACCTGAGTAGCCTCTCGCACTGGAACTCGTGCAATCCACTCAGATGGCATGCACTACATACTGCCGGAGCTAGTGCTAGTAGTGTATTAGCGAGTAGTGGAACCCATGGCAACTCTGCTATGAGGGGGAACTACATTGAGTCCTTGTCGCTCGGTGGGATACCATATCGTATGAATCAGGGAACCCTAGGTGGCTACCTTCATGGGGATATCCTGAAAAGAAACTGGTGCACCACGGTCAAAACATTTTACCTCTGAGCTAACACAAACTAATCATGAAGAAACAATCATTTCAAAATGGAACACACATGAAATCAGCGTTTTCCTGCACTGGGTTGGAAATCCCAAGTCAGAGACCTAGTGTATGAATACGTCAGCCGCTACTCCAACACTGATTTCCCTATACCGATAACCACACCCAAAACACTTAAAAATATTTCCACATAAAAAATCAATTTCTATGTTCTGTGGTAGAATCGACTCCTCTGATACCAATATGTGACGCACCGTTCTCGGCTCCCGTGCCATGACAACCCCAAGCCCATCTTCCAAAGTCCAGGGGCTGGAGACTAGCACCCAAGGAGTATCCCCATTAAATAGGGAAGGAATTGACTTTAAACATATAACACATAGTCTAAACATAATCAGTGGAAGAAAAAAGTACTAATATAGGAAAAAAATGTGCTGAAAGTATGTGCGCTAGTATACAAACCAAACTGAACAACAAGTACAATAAAAAAAAAGAAAACACCTCTTGGATCGTCCAATGTATAATCCTACCTGAAGGATAGGTATAGAACTTGAAGAACTCATTCCTAAAGCGTGTCCTGTCTAGTCCATCTCTGAGAAGCCTCTCGTCCGTCACCCTCAGCCTCGATCTATGCTACTCGTCTTCTGTACAAAACACAACATGGTGCGGGCGAAGCCCATGTAGGGGTGAGTATAACAATACTCAGTAGGGGACCCTGAGACCCCCCGATGGTCTCCCAGAATCCAAAAAGGATAAATCAAATGAAAAATATACAATCAAGATGCATCATGCAACCCTACTTAGGTATATACCCATACATATACCTATGTTATCAATCATTGTTTGACTCCAAATCTCGAGCCCAAGAACAACCCATTCCACAAAAGAAATAAAGACAATCATCTCAATGATATAAACTGAAATTAAAGACTCATCTCACACAGGTATAAATCATTTGTAGAGTGATATAGATGATAATATGTAGTCATTGATTCATCTATGTTGTCGGACCCACATAGGATTCAAGACCAGCTAAGCTGTCGGACACACACATGATCTAGGGTCAGCTATTCAGTCAGACCCATACATGATCCAGGAATAGAAGTCAGAACTGTCGGACCAACGAAGGATCCCAGTATTGTGGTCATCACTATCAAACCAACGAAGGATTCTGGTACAAAATTCTTCGGTGTCAAACCCATATAGGATTCTAGTAAAATATCATCATTGTCGAACCCAAAAAGGATCCTGTCATCTTTGTTGCAGCCAGCCCTAGGGTTCCCGCAGAGACAATGCTTGATTCCTAGAGGGTCCACTTATCGAGCCAACTATCGATACATCAACTACTAAAAATTCTCGAGTTGATTTATCCTGTAGTTCTATCTCATCATAAGGACCCCAATGTGATAGATGGTGTGTCAATCAGATACCTGGTCTGTGAGTTATTGGCATTTCCGTCCCAGGGGCCCGTATGGTTGTTAGGGTCAAACAAACCCAACCGTACCCCAACTTCTTCCAAAACACATGTGGTGTATGCCAAAAGAATCATCTCACACCATGAATTCCATCGCCACATGAGTTACGTCAATTGGACAACCATAACCATAGATGCAGGATATAATGTGTAAAGGGCCATAGCAGGTCTGGGTCCGTTCTGACCCAGTCGGACGGACCCGGTCGACCCGGATTTATCCGGGATCTGACCGGGACGGTAGGACTGACCCGGTCTGAGGAAGCGACCTGAGATGAGGGGACGTCCCAACCCAAAGAGATGGACCGGCCCAAGGGCAGCCTGGCCGAGAGCCTCTTGGCATTGGGCGGCACAGCTGAGGGTTGGCCCAGCTGTAGCGGCCCAGCCTGGGTTGGCCCGACCGGCCAGGAGAGGGAGGGGGGGTGCCGCGTCCCTCCTCGGTTTTTCAAACATAACCAGTGCACTACACCGGTTCAGGGGCCACGGGACCCTGCTGGTCCTGATCGTCCAGCACCACGGCAGTCGGCCCGACTGGCCTCCACCGCTCCTTCACCGTGGAATGATGGCTCTGAGGTCCTCCTACTCTCCTCGCGGTGCAATGACACCGCGACTACACTACCATGGCCCGACCTGGCCGCAACCTTCGTCTCCACTGCACCGAGCGACGGCGCCACACCTCCTCAACCACGGCCCAGTTTGTCCACTGCCCACAACTCCTCTGCGAGGCACGAAGGTGCTGCACCTTTTTCTGGCGGCCTTGCCCTTCCGATTTCATCCTGGTTGGCCCGCCACCGTCAGCCGATGCTCCACCACGATTATCTCTTCTAGCGGTGCCGTTGTGCCACTATTGTCGTCAACCAATCAAGAACTAAAGGAGGGACGTCAGGCAGTGTTTGTTCAGCCCGCGCCCTACGTGTTAGGTGATAAAAATAGAACAATAAATAAACCGAGGTTGAATGATGAAGAACAAGCAATGAATTCAACTCAAACCCCTACCATGTATTTTTCGTTGAATTTTGATGAGTCGCGAAAGAGGAGGTGTCAATTCATTGACGTCGGGGAGCATCCGAGGAAGAAGCATTGTCAGTGTACTTGGCAGGAGAATCCATCTCTTATAGCTTGGTCAATGATCAAGGATGATGTTAGACATTCATCGGAGATGAGGAGCATTCTTCGTTGGAGAGGATGTCGTTCTCCATTGGAAGAAGTCATTTCTCGGAGAACTCCAAATCTCTACCAAAGAGAATCACTAACCCAAAATAAAATAATATCTCCCTATAATTTTATTGTGGCCAAACATTCAAAATATAATTCAAAAGTTTTTAAAAAGATAATTAACATAAGATACCTCACTTCATTAATGGGTGAATTGGAACCCTTATGGGGAAGGTGGAAAGTTTTAAAAAATAAATATGGGAGAGTTGGCTTTAATAAACTCAATGGATGTTTATGAGACTTACCCCAATTTAATAAGAGTTACGTGCGGGTTAAAGGGGATTATACTAGTGTTGGTCCTACCTAGTTACATCCTCCCAAGGGAGGTTATTTGCGGGTACACCCCACCTCCAACCTCCCCTTGTGGGATTAAAAAGCCAGAAATAAAAATATGTTGTACATATTTTTATTTAATTTATTTAGAAACCCCCGAAAAATTAACTTCAAACCACGATAAAACGCAACTGTGGTAAAGTTCTCCTTAAGTGAATACCGGTGTTGTGTGTTCAACATTGTTCTCAGATTTCAATTATGAGCAGCCGTTCAAAAGATATAAAATCATGTTCGTACGGTTACTGAAGGTACCCGAACAGAACATCAGAAATTGATTCTGAGCATACCGGGCCTCAGAATCAAGTGCCGCCAGAAACCGCGGACTTGTAAAATTCCCATGTATTAAAAACAAATCCACAGAATTTTTGGGTCCTTACAACCATAAATGGGAATTTTCGCTTTTTTATAAAAATTATTAGGAAATATTACTATATAAGTTTTTAAATTTAATTATCCCTTAACTCACTCAAAACTTCTATCTAATTTTTAAATTAAACAAAATTGTGTGAAAAAAGACACTCTACCATTATAAAATTTAAATTTAAAAAACAATACACTCTTGTACCACTCTATCGTATAACATAAATCATAATATCATGATTCATACATTACTAAACATAGTATCATGTGTCAAAATCATTGAACATGATCTAATATATGTTAATAGCATCTATCTAGAAGAACACTTTATTCTCCTATTTAAAATCAGACATTTCACAAATTCTATGGTCTACTATATAATCACATATCGGGAAATTCCATTCCCAAATCAAATTCTTATAAGGAAACTATATCCAACCTAGATCCACCCATCATGGATAATAAACTATTCTCTCATATGGATGTATTGTTGAATACACATGTTTAATGCATCCTAAAATATGCTACCAAAAGCACAAAAATATTTTTCCAAGGAAAAACTATGGAAGAATCATGTCTGTAGATTATAATGTAGAAACTCATATTCACATATATCAAGAAATTTAACCTACAAATTCCATCCACTTTAAAAATATATAATTAATCATTATTAATATATCCCACATTCAATAGCACATCCATTGCATTAATCTATAAACTAGAGCATCTACCAATGATTCGTATCTCTATGTCATTTAAAAGTTTTGGCCAACCAATCTCTCTCATTTCACCCACGAATAAATGATAATATTTGGTTTCATAATAATTATCATAATCACCCATTAGGGGTCCATCTCAATGGTATTTAATTCTTTTAAAAACCTATTCATTTCACTAAACATCTTTTACAAGATAAATTATATAGTCAACACTAGAGAGGATCATCTCATTGTAGAATCCACAGGAAAAGTCATCCGAATTAGATATAATATTGTAGATATATGTATAATATCACCACAATATTATGTAGAAAAAATTTATAAAATTTTCTTATGATACATTAAACATCTAAAAAATGATTATTAGTGATATGAATCAAACATCATCATTGAAATGTCAGTTGAATCCTACATTCTATATATGATGCATGAATATAGATATCTTGTCAATGGAGCAAGTCTAAAACCATAATATATCATTAGTCTCAAATCCCATGTGAGTCACACAAGTTAAAATCAAATTATTTTAAATTCAAAAACTATGAAAAATAATCTCATTCCACAGATAACCTAGACTTCCTACCATAAATGGTGTTTTTAACACAATATTCTTATATCATCCAAAATATCCAATACATTCCAATAAAACTTGTATATAATATGTACAAATAGGATGAAAACATAAAAATATAATAAAAAATGTTATATAAGTCAAAAAAATCACTTTGGTACCACTTTGTAACTTCATCGAACCATGACCACTCAACTGGTGACCAAACCAGATAGTCACTAGAAATCATTCATGCATACTCATATTATAACGGCTTCTGATTAGAAGAAGGGTTCTTGGTTATTACAATGGGGATAATGTACCCTGATATTAGAGTGTACGATAATATGTTATTAAACAAAACATCAACCTCACCAATAAATAATTATACTATTTGGATGAAATAAATATATATATTCATAATAAACAAATAGAGAATCATGTAGTTATATAGATTCATGTTCACAAAGCATACAATGACCAGTCAACCAATGAGCTGATCACATATAAATGAACAATAAAATCAAATAAGCTATTTTGTCTCAACCTTTATCCCCATGCCTCCTCATAACAATCACCAATATGGTTTGAGGTGTCCCATTCCATCAATATTCTACATACCTTTTACCATCATGAACTAGTGATTAAATAAGCATATTTGGGAACCCATTTATCATGGCCACCCAAGTAGGGTGTGAGTATAACTCAGTAGGAATTTAAAAAAACGGGCGCATATATAAAAAATAAATGAACTCTATATTTGTGACATCCAAATAATATTAATAAAAAAACTATGGAAGACTAAATAAATAACCCTGTCGATCCTTATGTTCTAACATGCGACTAAAGATCAACCAAAACATGTTTAATCTTTCATGGGAGTATTTGGGAACATTACATCATTATTCTAACTAATATAAGTCCCCTCAATGATTCCTAAGAGTAATATCTAGGAAATCCTCTTGTATCATTTCGAATGGTCAATTCATATGATCATTTTCAAGGTATTCCAAATTAACAAAACATGAGATGAATATATGGATAAAGTACATGGAATTTCATCCTGGATACCTATGAGATATCAAAATAGTATTTATAAAAAATTACAACTCAATCAATCGAGATCAAAATCCAAAGACTCTTTCCAAGACATTCCAACCCAAAAATCAAAGGGACAATTACATGGGTATTTTAAAAGGAGTTAAAACCAAAATATAATCAACTTAATACCAAGCAGAGAGTCCAAGGAATTCCGACCCAAATAAAAAATTGAATCTGATTCAATAGCATATCCCATGCATTAATCTTTAACATGAAGCATCTACAAATGATTTATATCTCTATGTCATTCAGAAGATTCGGCGAACTTCTCTCTCTTAAGATAACTTTTCCAACATCGTAGATCATATCATCCATTATACCAAGATCTCTTATATCATTATCCACATCTCAAAATTCTATTATCTCCCACTTATCCCATAGGTTAAAACTCACATATTCCAGACCTAACGAGAAACACATATTTGGTCCCATCTCAAATGTCACTTGGAAATTCATGTGCCAAACTAACCACTCTAGGGTCTCATGTGTGTTTCATGAAATTCATGACAATTCATCCAAATAGATTTTTTATAATTCTTTCTAGGCATATTCATGTGAAACTAGACCCTTAATAATCATATTTTTACTCTAAAATGGGTCATCTTAATGCAAGAACAACCCCCAGAAATATCATGATCTCAAGAAGATCATCACCGGGCCACCACATATAGGATAAAACCCCTTAATGAATACATTATCTTAAATTTAAAGACATAATTACATATTATTACATCAGTCCCACCATTTTCAAGGTTGAGTACACCATAATCATATGGATTGGTTTAGTAGAATACCACCAAGAAGCTATTTACGAAAACACCAAATAGGTTATTTCATAAACATTACTTGAATGTGACTATTTTGTAAAATAATAAGTATTATAATCACACACTAGGGGTCCATATCAGTGCAATATAATTTTTTACCATCATATCCATTGCTGTTTGAATCTTTTAGTAGATAGATTATATAGTCCACACTATAAAAGATCATCTCGTTATAGAATCCACAAGATGAGGCATCAGAATTAAATATACTATAGTCCTACTATGTATAATGTAACAACCATGTTATATAGGAATATATATATATATAGTTTTTTTGATACATTAAAAAACATTAACCTAGTTATTAATTATAGGTATGCAACACAATTATTGAATTGTCAAATGAATCATATATTCTAAACAAGATGCATGAATACAGATCTCTTTCAAATGGACTACGATCCAAAAACATAATATATTATTAGTATAAAATCCCATGGGAATTAAAATAGTTTATATAATATAATTTTAGAATAAGAATCCATGAACAATAGTCCAATTACACAGATAACCTAGACATCCTACAATTAACGATATTTCTAACACACTATTATTATATCCACCAAAATATCTGATACATTCCTATATAACTTGTTTATCATATTTACAAATAGTATGAAAACATAAAAATCTGATTAAAAATGTTATATCAGTCAAAAAAATCACTTTGGTACAACTTTGTAACACGTTTGACCCCTGACCACTCAACTGGTGCCTGGACCTGAGAGTCACTAGACCTAATGCACGCCTCCTCATATTCCAGAGTATTCTTACTAGAAGATGGGTTCTAGGTTTTCACCATGGGGATAAATGTCCCAATATTATAGTGTACAATAAAATGTTAATAAAAAACATCAGCCTTAGCAATTAATAATTATAGTGTCTGGTTGAAATAAGTAAATACATTCATAATAAACAAATAAGGAATCATGTACTTATACAAATTCATGGTCTGAAAAAATACAATGACCAGTCACTAAATGGGATGATTACATATAAATGATAAATAAAATAATAAATTCTATTTTTTTATCTACCTATATCCCAAAGAATGCTCATCCCAATCCCCAATCTTTTCTGCGTTGTCCAACTCAATCAATCTACTCCAGCCCACTTCCTATCATGAACGAGTGATAGATTATGTATACTTTGGATCCCAAGTGGAATGGCCACCTGAGTAGGGTGTGATTATAACTCATTAATAATACAATAAAATTTTCTCATATATATCAAATAAAATAACTATATACATGTGATATTCTAATAATATAAATAAAACAACTACAGAAGATCTAATTAATATCACCATCGATCCTTAGGTTATAACATACCACTTGAGATTGACCAAAACACGTTTGATCTTGTTCAGGGTGCCTATGAGCTCATTAAATGGTTATTCCAAGTAATATTAGTCCCATCAATGATTCATAAAGGAAATTCATAGGAAATCCATTAGTATCATTCCCAATGGTCAATTCTTAGGACCATGTCCTAGATAATCCAAATTAACAAAACATGAGCTGAATATATAGATAATTTAGAAGGAATTAAATACCTTCTACATCTTAGAAGAATACGTGTAGTATTTATAAATAAATAAAACTCAAAAAATCGAGATCAAAATCCAATGAGTGTGTCCGAGACATCCCGACCCAAAAAACCATGAGTTGAATCTATGTGAAATTTAAATGGAATTCCAACCAAAATACAGTTTAACTAAATCCAAGGAGTGTATCCAAGGAATTCTGACACAAATAACCAACTGAATATGAGGATCATGTCCAATTCATTCCAAACTCATTTGTAAACATCGGGGATTTCCTTGTCTTGAATACAAATCATCTGGAAACTAGGGGATAACCCTACTGGGAATCCAATCACATAGTAATAGGAACGAAGGCCAGATCCAAGGGGAATATAAAAGGTGAAACATGTAACTAAAATACAACTAACATACATATTCATCCAACCCATATCATCCTATACAAAATATATCAACTGTGTTGGCCTTATACTCATACTCATCCCCCCAATGTGAGAGTTTCCTCTAAATTTCGATACCTATAAATATGACATCCAAAATAGGATCGTCTTTAATTTACTTTCTATGTAAAATAAAAAAATCATCACTAACCATATCTCATAAACACCCTCTATGTGTTCATCATATCACTTGGCACCCACTCAGTCCCCCATGGTCACTTCATTAGCAATACATCCCACCTAGGCACCTCTATCCCATTCTCTTATCACTGGCCAATACTTATCATTTATAGGTCATAGATTTTATGTATATCATCATATTCATATTATGTAATAACTATCATAATAATAAAACTACAAAGGAATCACTCTCAAAAGATGAAAAATAGACCCATATCCATTATAAATTCCTCATAGGTTGATCCACTCACCCAACCTATACATAAATCTATATAGGGTCAACCTACCATGTGTATCACAATATTAAAAATGGAGGTACACTCCCCCCATGTTCACCAAACTAGGGAAAAGGGTTTATGTAATATAAAGGTTCTCTTAATGCCAATCCTTAGTTCATACACCTCAAATCAACACTAATCTATAATTAGAGGCCACTACGGTTTCCTAACACTAGTGTCATTACATATCATTCACATACTTTCATTTGATTTACACCCCTACAGGTCCAATATTCAAATTTGAAAAAATCATAATCAAGGCCTCAACCATTATATTCAATGGAAATCAATCCTTTGAAGAGGGTTTCATTGTGGCCCTTCGAAAACTGTTCAATTGATTCATTGAAATTTAATTATAACATAACAACTATATAATTTATTAGTCCGATATTTCTTAGTGGAGAGACCACACAAATCACATAGATATAGATAAAAATAATAATTATAAAATTTAATTTAAGAGGGAAAAACATCCTTATATTGTTGTTATTCCATTTAAATTCAATAGCCTGGCAATTATTTCCTAATATCTTCCAAACATCACCACATTTCTTATGAAATGATCTATAAACAATAATTGAAAGCTCAATAAGTGAGGTGTCACCACTCATAAAATGATATTGGGTCTCAATTAATATTCTATGAAAATTAATTCATGAATTGTCTCATGAAGTCTCCTATCCATCACACCAAAAATACATATCAGTTTTAAAAAATTTCAACAATGGTTCAATTGATTTCATTAATAATCCTAGAAAAACTCAAATTGAAATAATGGATAGTGAATTGAAACAAAAAAATTAAGAAAAATGTAATTACAAAATTATGATCTCCATTTATGTGCATATGTTATATCCCCAAATAGAATGGGAGTGAATGATATACGGGGGGTAGGAGAGGTCATTCGAATTGCGTACTTTTATAATGTACAAACCAAAAAATATCAATGATAAACTACCAAAAAGATGTCATTTCCCCCATATAAAATCATATTCATCAACAAATTCATGGTGTGAAACAATAGGTTTATTTCATGAAATACTTATGTTTTATGAGCAATAAATCTACCCTGACACTTTCATAGCATGAAGCACTAGTTAAAGGAGTGAATAGTTCAAGGTAGTTAATAATCTATGATCCAACCCATTCACAGAATAAGTGGCACCCCAAATATATATTTTAGGAATTGAAAAATTTGTTCATGGTTTGGAATCTATTTTTTATAATCCCCATTTTGGCATACCCAATTCATAGGCAAGAATTACCCCCATTAAAGTCATCCACAACATAAATGAACCCTATTATTCCAGAATTATCCTATATCCACAATAATATAATAGTCCGACCAACGAGTCACCTCACTAATGTCTATTTCAACACCTATGGAATCCACAGACCCTTAATCCACATTCAAAATCACCTTTTAAGGGCATCCAAATAGTTAAAATCCATATTTTATCCCTTAAAATCAAAATAAACCCTTCAATGAATTAAAATATCAAAATCTATTTGGATTTCATGAGCTATCTAGATATATATTGTTAAAACATGCCAAATTATTGAATGTTTCCCATATATAGATGAGTATATCTATGTTAATCCTAAAATTTTAAAATACTATGTTAGGGTTGCTTCCCATTTTTGGGATCATGTTTGGGTAATCCTTTAATTTGGATGTTGTGTAAGTGAATTCCACAAACATTTGAATTGATTAAAGTTACCATTATCCCTCTCAAAAGTTATATATATGAATATATATAAGGGTAAGTCTATGCTTCACAATCTATGCTAAGGTACCATAGTCAATGTTCTGAGCCACATCAAGAAACAAAAAATGATCAATTAAACCTCTTAGATCCCAAAATTCCTAATTTAAAAGTATAAAATAGATAATAAATTGGGATAATTAGAAGTTTTTGTGAGATCCAATAAAATATATTGATGATGATCGATGAATGTATTAAGCCACTGCTATATCCATGTATTAAATCTAGGGAAATGTAGTCAACTCACCATTTTCATATGGATGTTTTGATATTCGTTGGTTGGGGGACACTTGATTGACATGATGTATAATATGTGTAACTAATTTAATTATTATAAATGAAATATAATTTTTAATGAATAAATCCATTATTAAATAAGTTAGTTATAGAAAAAAATGACTGCATTATTTTTTGGACCATTATAAACTATATCTTTTTTTATTTAAATGATCTTTTTCATCATAACCTTATCTAATATATTATTTTTTATATTTAAATTTATATTACTAAATATTAATCGGTGTGATAAAGTCAAATTGACATAGATAGAAGGATTGATCTCCTTGACCTGTAGGATTATACCCTATGATGCACATTTATCGATGATTTTGAGGGAGGTGGAATCAATGTGATTTTCCATTGACATGGCCTATGATAAAATCCAATAAAACAAACATGAAAAAAATCATTTATGGGTGTGTTTTATGTTTATCGTGACCAGGGACCAAACCATATTCATTGATCCACCCTATGAATGTTCCATCATGGAACACCTTACCCTTATGGAATACACTGATGTAATATGGTATAATGTATCTATAACATAATAATATTAATTTTATATTTTCAATAAAAACAATTATTTTGTTTATCTCATATTATTATTAATTTTTATATACAGTTATATGTGAGTTGATGAAAATTATATTTTTATACGAATAAAAGAATATTGTATTTTTGGAAAATATATTTTTTTGACACACTTTTTTATAAATCAATTAATTTTTAAATAAATATTTGATCACATAATATATTAAATAATATATTTTTAATTATATATAAATCATTTTATAATTTAATGAAGTCAAATGTAATATTTGTAAGGGATAGAAAATTATTAATATCATAAAAACAAGTGTTTTCCGATAAATCAATATTTTTATTTAAAAGTGTAAATACTCATATTTTGAGAACTATACGGATAAAAGAAATATTATTTTTTAAATTAAAATATTTAAATTATCCATTAGTGAATTTTTATCAGTTTTCTTATATATAAAAATTTTAGAGTAAAAAATAAATATAGTATAAATATACAGAATATTTTATGACATCAAAATGGCCAAACTGTGAGGTAGTGAATGGAATAAAATTAATTCAAGAAAAAATATATATTTCCACTTAAATGTAAATTTTTTATGTAATGTTATTAATATTAATAACTTTTAATGAATCCTCCATAACCTATATAATATTTTCCAGTTTTAATGTCAATTCGTTATGAACATAATGCGCATCCACATCACTAATGTTGTTATTTTAATATGTTCATATTTTGTCTTTAATAAATATTTAAAACCACTCCATTTTGTTATATATTTTGAGAAAAGATCAAGTGATTATTTTACATTATTATTTCAAATAGAGTAAAAATCCTAGGTTTATAAGTTAATAATGAATTCCCTTCTATTTTTCTATAAGATCCCAACCAACCTCCCACTCCACTACACTAAAAGCACATTAATCAAGAATTAATATCTATATAACTATATAAATCCATATCAAGGTGTTCCAATGCTCTTAATAAGATCCTCCAAAATAGATAAATTTTTCTTATCTTGTTAATAGATTCTCTCTTATTTATTAAAGAACATTCATTGTATTATATCATTTGATTTCCAATTTTTCATATTGTAATGTGATTCTACACATACCTTTTTTGTACTTATGATTTTAAATCAATGAGATACAACCTTTCTGTATCAAAAATCCATTTTAAAATTCACTATGTTAAACATTTATGCTACCAAAATTATCATGTGATTCTCAATGAAGATAACTTTTTAGTGAATTCTCATCTCCATTTACACACATGAGTAATAAAAAAGATTTACCTATCCTTTATTTATTATGAAATTCCATTTATATAACTCAATATATTTCATCATGGGATTAAAATTAATGAAAGGATTTTTTATTTGGTATGAATTATTTTTCTAAATAATGCTTGTAGATGATATAAATGTTATTGGTGGGACTAAAATTACATGGTATTCCAATGAATTGGATAATTATTTTACCACCAGATATACCATGTACGAATCATGGAAGGTTATCCTAAGCACACTGTGTTATAATGTCTCAGTAGTTCAAATTTACCTACACATATGATGTCATGTTTTATGTTTTTTCCCCATTACTATATATCTGTGATCTTATCATATTAGATCATGATTCAATGTTCATATATAAGATTTTCCCCTTTTAGGTCACCTTGATATGCTTCATGATTAATATGTATTACATTCATCATGTTATTATTCTATTATTCCCTTATAAGGATTTATTATCATCATGATATTATATAAATAGAGATGATGTCCCATGTAGTATTATAAGACCAATGGAATATAAGGGATTATTTTTGTGTTTTTAAATAATGTTATTATATGCTCGTTTCAAGTTATTATGCTATGTGTCTGATTACCCAATTATACCAGGCCTCAAAAAATTTTGGACTCTATTACATGTAACATTATTTAAAAAATTATGAAATAATGTGTGTCAAAGATGAGGGTTGTCATAAAATTATCCACATTAACCCGTGACTCATGGTGACAAAGGATTTGATGGGAGATGCACTTAGTAATCTATGGATTTTGCGGTGTCATATCATGATTACATTAGAAATTGGTAAGACCTAAAGAAACAAAAAAATCAATATTCATCCATCATCAAGTACAAACGGAGAACCATAAGACTGGGTTTCATCTTGAATGAATACTGGACCACCTTAAAATATAATATTATTCGTTATATCTTCTTTATTTAACCTATTTTAATTAAATTTCGTTGCATTGTTGAAAAAACATTATTTTTGGCTACAAATTGTAAGGGTGAAGAAGATTTATTATTATTTTCATCCCATTAATAATTTGATTAATAAATTATCATACTCTGTTTCTTTTTGTCAAATATCAAATGAAAATTTGATCTTAAAAAAACTATCTTACATCCTTTTATGGCTATGTGAGTTTTGAGGTTGAAATTATAATGAAATCACCCAAATAATCTCTACAATACATGATGATAGATATTAGTGACACATTGATTATTTGAAAGTCAATGTAGTATCTTTGAAATAATAAAGTAATATAAATTTAACAATAATCAATTGGATTTCCCCTATCCCACTTTGTTGTTTCCACCTTAGATATACTACTTTAAATTCACCCATAATCATAGTCTGACATTTTTGTTGACCATTTTTTAATTCAAATATTACCCAAAAAACTTCTATAATTTTTATTTTTTGTTTTCTTTCCAGGTGTTTTATTCTCCATGATTTTTTTTTATTTTCATCTATTTTCAAAATCCTTCTATCTATGGTTGATCGTACCCATTAATATATTATTTTTAGGTTTAAAATAAATAAATACATTATTGGTTTCAATGGAATCTTATTTTGGAAAACCACTAGAGGTGTTCTACATAGGATCATATCAACAAAACATTGGTACAACCAAATTGAGATTTGAAAGATCAATATCTACATAAAAGAAATAACCATATGAATTTTATTTTTTTATAATTTAATTAGATTGAAATTTAAAAGTAAAGAAACTATAAATAGTTTCAAGAATAATTCATTATGTTTATTCAAATAATATCATGATAAAATTCATTATTTTTTACATAGTAATAACTTATTCATTATATTCAACAAAAAACATCATCAGTTGTAGGCTTGACTGAATTCCATAGCACACAAAACCATCAAGTGTTATCAAAGATGACAGATTCAAATTTATAATTATTTATTATTCATTGATCAATTTACACATTTTCTGTCAGTATTTAATTTCCATTTCAATATTTAATCCAAAAGATGAAATTTATCGTTTCAACCTTTATGTGATCAAGAAATGTGTTAATACACATGTAGAATATCTATAAAACTAGTTAGGATGTACTGAGTTTTTTATCTGGATTACACAAACTTACATGACATATAGCCTGAATGTACACAATATGTGTCCATGTTCATTGAACCATGATTAACCATTAAATTTTTTCTAATACATCATGTAATGAATTTTGTGTTATTTTATGACATAGCACATGTTTACTGAGATGGATTTCATTTTTTTAATTAAATAATTTGTATTAGTTGTACATGATGTGTTGTCCATTAAAGTTCATTTTGGAAATTGCATGGTTAAATATGTGTCATGTATTTATTACATGACATATAGGACTAGTATCTAGGAAGAAATAGGATATGTGATTTATTGAAACCATTTAAAATTTTATACAATGTTATTTTTTTATGGTGAAATGATCACCAAGCCATAGGTGTGTATCATAGTAAAATAGTGACCTATATTCATAGTATGTATCGAGAATAATCATCTCCCTATGCATTACCTATTTACACTGAAATAAATAATCAATTACACAATTTAACCAAATCTATATGTGTTTAGGTTTCATTCCATGTGATAGGTTTATAAAACATTGAAATCATAGTTAATTTACACATAAAACATGGAACTACATGTTGTTTACTTTCCTTACACCCCATGTACACCACATGAATTTTGAGTAGTACATGCCCACTGATACAAAACATTCCCATGTGTTATTTATTGATAGTAAATTTTGTGTAAATTCATGATATAACATTTAATCATAATGTTGCGTGACTACACAATACACAATAAGTACAATATAGGGCATTTCAAATATGTGCAGGTTGTGTTTCCTCCATGTACACAACATGCTCGTAATTAATCTTAAATAAAATTAATTTATAAAATTTGTTAAAAATTTAAATGTATGGAAAACTATAAAAATATGTGGATGTATATTTAGATAAATTAATTAATGAATTATTCTTTAATATTTATTATGAATTATTTAAATGGTTACTAGATAGTGATTTTGATTCATATTAATTTCATGCATAGAAGATCATGATCATACATTAGAAAATGTTTTTGTTGTATTTAATTAAATATAATTATAATTGTTTCATTATTCTTAAATTAAAATGATGGAATGATTTTCACCCCCCTCCAATTATTATGTATTAACTGTGTGCATATGATTTCATTTTTATAAACCCCCTAACTATTCTAGTGCTTCCCCTCATGTATGTCTGTGTAGACATATGTAATAAAATAATATCAAAGGACGAGAGGTGATTAGGACCCATTTCAAGGTGAAATAAAACAATAAGATGCAATGGTTAGTGGTGGAATATATATACAAAATCCAAGACATTCTCAAGGAGTCAATTACCATACTATTAAGGGTTAGTTTATCATATTCATGTCAAATTTTCCTGTACAAAACTCATGACAATTCCACATTATTAATTTTATTTTCGTTCACTACGTGGTTAATTTAACTTATTCTTTTCAATGATCAGATAAATTATTAAATTAAAAATAATTCCTGCGAGAATTAAGATAAATTTGATTATGAAAAAATTGATTTTATAAAAATATGGAAATTAATTATAAAATATTGTCATAATTTTAATGAGATATGTTTATGAATAATAAATAAATACCCCTAAAAATTATTAAATATATTTATTATTTATATCATCTAAATTGGTTCCCTAGAACAAATGATTTTTTACATTAGATTGTCTACATTAAAATATGTAAATTTCAATAAACAAATTTCCCCATATTTAATTTTCCCTTTAATAACATTAATATGAAAATATCCAACAGTTTATTTCATATTTAAAATGTAATAACTATTCCCATATATTACGAAAACATAGAAATTATATGAATGAATTTTAAATATATTTGATATGGTCATATGATATCAAATGATGAGAAATAGATATTGCAGACTCTTAGGTATTGGATACTCATATGATTGAAATACTTCAACTCATGAACATAATACTTAGTAACCTCTAATACGGGAGAATATGAGGATAATCATGAAAATTGGAAATCCATATTTTTGAATGTCACATAATTTTCTAATATGTGAACTTTTGAAATATTCTATAATCATTAGGATTTTTATTAATTTCTGTCATGATGCACATATATATATATTTCCCTAAACCATGATAAAATATATTCAAGGGGATGTTGGTAAAATTGGGTTCACCATGAATGATATATTGTTAATGAATAAATTGGGGAATGAGTTTTCCATTCCATAGTTATAAAAGTTTATAACTTGAAACGTTGAATAAAATATACATTTGAAACCCAATTCCATAGCCACAATGTATGGGAAGTTAGAAAAGTTTCTCTTGGATGCATTTATGTGATTCATGTAATTGATATTAGACATTATAAAAAACCATCAAATTATACTAATGAATAATTCTATTGGGTAAAACACTTAGTGTGTAACCCAAAATGGTTAAAAAAAATTAAATTAAATTCATGAAACATTATTTTATTTGAATATTTATCACTATCCTTTAAACATATTTTGCAGCTTCTATTTTTTGAATATTGAAAAACAATCAGCTTCATTTATGTTCAATAAGTTATTTGGACTCTAATTGAGACTAATTGTTTTTTTTGGTGAAATTTAACATACCCTTATGAATAGTAATATGCCCCTACTGAATAGTAAAGTGTATTATTATTATTATTTTCTTATGTCATCATGATAATAATGTCTTTGTTAATTTTTCGATGTGATATAAAAGCAGTTATAGTTTTAAAATTGTTTATTTTTCAAATAAGTACGATTTCATTTTAAAAAATAAACTGTATGATATATTGATGATTATTTTAAAAAAATTGATATCATTTTTGTATTCTACACATCGAGAAAATGTTAGGGTATATTTTTGGGATTTTTCTGAAATAGTTGAATTTTTGGTTAATGGTAAAATACAGTTTCGAGTTTCGGTGTGTTAATGACATCATTAATGATATAATAATGATAAAATAAATCTGGTCAACTTTTTTATAGTAAACATAGATTTGAGGTCTCCCAAAAGTTTAATATCTTCAGTAAATAACATGGGAAAGCCCATGAGTTTTCAAATATCACTATTGAGGTGTCACGTAGAAATTATTAATATATTCCTTCTCTTTTACAATAAATACCAAACCAGTAATCCATTAACATCATTAAAATTCCTTCCTAAACTATGCTATGGACTTATTACCTCCCTAGTAGTCCTCCAATGGTTTCTGAAAGGCCTTAAGTTCCCAATTGTAATGTATTTGGAGTTACACTACAAGGGTAGATAATTACATACATATTTCTTTTTCCATTCATGTTCTCTTCATTGTGGTATAACTTTCACGTTTCCATACCATTTTATTTTTTGATTTTTATTCATGATATATTTTTTATTTTGATTCATTTATGGATTGGTTACCCCTTTCCCCTCTCTTTTGAATATTTTATAAAACCATGTTGTGTATCCGTTAGGCTGCATATTTTTTGTATGGGATTTCTCAATTATTATTTTATTTTGAGTGAATTTATTTTATTATTCTATCCTCATATACTCTTAACCAAGAGGCATTAAATATCCTTAAATCATGTGTATCCTTGATGTTACCATTTTCCTGTAAAATTCATCATTTTCTTTTTATCCTCCCTCACTTATTCAAGGAATACCGACATTTGTTTGTGATGTGTCAAATTACCGACATCATGGATGATTTGTTTTCAATTTGCATTAATTCTTTCGAGACTAGACCTGAAACCATATTAATTGTTGAAAAATTTTATAATATATTTATTATGTATCATCCACTATTTTGGAATTCTTTTTTACTCATCGATTTAATTTATAATATAAAACGAGGTCATTATTATCAAAGAACCACTAAAATGATCTAAATGAACATCATTAATGTTTTAAGTTATAAATCATCTTCTTATCAAACATCAAAATGAAAATTGGTATAAATTATTATATTGAAAATATTTATATCCCTTTCCATTCAAATTATGTAGTTTCACTACCAATATACAAGATTATCAATCACTAACCAAACATGGAAAACATGTAAAGAAAACACCCCACAACAATGCAATGAACAAAATACAAACAATTTAAGTGTTAAATGATGTAATGAAATGATAATTTAAGATATTATAAAGATAGATATGTTTCTATATAATATTAATAACTTTCCATTATCAATTATAAAGGATTTTAAAAAAAAATTGAAGTAAGAGGAACCCGAGGTAAGGGAATTCTTTACCCGATTTCCATTAAAGGGGTTAACGTTATTCTTTATTCATTATGTGGTATTACAATTATTATTATGATAAATTCTTGTTTATATTATGTTGTATTATGTGTATTTACAGTGTATACACATATCCTTTCAATTCTATTAATTATCACTCCAATTATATTTCAAAGGACATTCCTTTTAAAATTGTTTTTAAAACTCTCTTAAATTAATTTCAAAATAATTGTTTTCTATTATGTTTATGAAATTAGTAGTTTATACTAATATGAAGATACTTTATTACGATTACATGTTCCTTGTACATTATTTATGTTGGTTTGAGCCCATTATTTCTCATTATTTGTTGGGTTGATCCCCTTTAATGCTCAAGATATGTTGGTTTGAGCCCATTGTAGCTCGATATATGATGAGTGAGCCCCATAATAGCTCTCCAATGGTTTGGGTACTCTAGAGATGGATGTTGACTAAAAGGATTTTCCATAGATATGTGTTAATGTATGTGTGATATGTAAAATATGTGACAATGTAACATCATGAGTTTACTATTCAATGTTGTTTTTATGATATGGGTTTTATTGGGTTTTTTGTTGTATCTTTAATAATGATTTCTATATTTATATACCTTAATGGGTTTTATACTCATTCCATGTTTTTAATTTTTATTCATTTTATATAGAGATGGGTAAGAGAAATAATGGATTCATTATGTTTGATATGGAGTGGTATCAATGAAATCATTCTTTATGCATTAATGTCTTCTATTTTGAAAAAATGGAAAAAAATTTATACTGTAATCTTTTTATGAATGTGGTATTTTATGTAAGTTATACTAATTATTTAATACTATAAAACGAAAAATATCATCAATGTTATTAATGTATCTTTCTGTTTAAAATTCAATATTAAGTATCATTTTAAGGCATGGTCCTTGATTTTTTTATCAAAGGATGGTTAAGAGAAAACTTGGGGTTGGGATGATATTAAAGATTAAACTAATGATGATTACTAAATCATAATATGAAAAGTTATAGAATTAATTATTTCCATGTTTCATCATCTGATTTATGTCTATACATAATGATTTTCCGCAGAAGAAACAGGGAAGCGGGTGTAGGAAGGCACTAAGATGCTGATGTTTATCAGTATCAATTGCCTAAAATAGAGGTAATCGAATTCTACTAGTTTGTGACAATAATGGCTCAATTGACCCTAGTGATAAATGGTGGTCGTATCAATTCAAGAGGGGTACGTGATAAATAATGAAGGAATTTTACTTTGAGGAGAATTTTATGAGGTATCATCCTCCAATATTTTGTTGAACTGTAGATATAGAGATAGACGAAAGTTGGTTCAATGCACTAAAAAAGATATTTGATGTTATGAGATGTTCAAAATTTCAAAAGGTAATACTAGAAATTTGTAATTTGAATGGTGAATTCGATCAATGGTGGAATATAGTTATGAAAATGTAAGACTATGATGATCTTGAGATTTTTGAATGTGATTATTTTAAGAGTCTCTTTTGGGATAAATATTTTCCCAAAACTCTTCAACTCAAAATGGTGAAAAAATTCTTGGAACTGAAGAAGAAAGATGATGATTCTGTGGTAGCATATGAAGCCAATTTTTGAAGACTCTCCAGGAATGTACCATATTTTACTCGTTATTTTCAAAGTAAAATTAATAGATTTTACTCTGGTTTGAAACCATTTTTGTGAAGAGCATTGGACATAAAAAAGTTTAAATTATATGAGAAGATTTTTCATTGTTCTCAAAAAGATAATATGGAGTTTTTAGAAACATATGTACATCATGATGACTAGAATAATAAGTGATCTAGTTTGCAGGAAATGGGGAAGAACATGTCATTGATTTATGGAGGGAAGAAAAATAATTTCACTTCTTGTGAAAAGTGTGGTAAAAGGTATTGTCGTGAATGACTTAAATTTTGGGAAATGCTACTGATGATGTACTTTTTGAAACATTTCTTGTTGGTTCGAGGAAAATGATATGAAAACTAATGAGAATCTGACGGTAACATTCTTTAACTGTTAAGAAATGGGTCATTTTGATAATTGTTTTCCAATGCAAGTTACTCAAGCATAGAATTTGCAATATTGGATGTTGAAGTGTTTTGTAAAATCATTTTCAACCACTTTAGTAGATGTTGAGCTGTCAAATGAAGTGGTATCAGATAAATTAGTTTTACAGATTATAGAAATGTGTTTTTGGATTCAGAGTCAATACTTTCATTTATTTCTGAGAAATTTTCAATAAAATTGGGAATTCAACACAATGAAATGATGTCAGATCCCATGGTAAATACACGTGGGGGAAATATTGTGGAAAAAATAAAATATAAGAATATTCCTATCCTTTTATATGGAAGGAGTTTATCTTCAAACCTTGTTGTTTTTCCTCTAGTAATGATTGATGTTATTATGGGTATATACTGGGTTTTTTATCAAGCTAACACAGATTCCAGAGAAAAAGATTTTTTTTATCCGAAATTATTTTAGTTTGTGTCCTTAAATGAACACATATCATTAATAACATATCTAGAAGATAAGAAACTGATTGATTATGGAAATGAATGTTATCTTGCTTATACTGTTGTTGATATGGGAACTATCCAGATTAATTATGTACCAGTGGTAAAGGAATACATATATATTTTTCTCGATGTTTTTCTTGGTGTTTTTCTTATTCGAGAGGTTGAGTTTACTATTGAATTCATTTTTAATGCTAAGAAAATTTCAATACTTCATTCTCAAATGGACCAAAAGGAACTTCTAGAATTAAAAAATGTTTAAAGAATTATTAGATAAATTCTCAATTCTACCCATCACTTCACAATGGGGTGCTCATTTCTTCTATGATATGAAAAAGGTGGTTCAATGAGACTTTTCATCGATTATAGAGCCTTGAATAACATTACAGTTAAACAAAGTATCGTTTTCCTCATATTGATGATTTGTTTGATCCATTCTAGAGAGCACATTATTTTTTGAAGGTTGACCTGAGGTCGGGTTACCATCCATTGTATGTCAAGGATAAAGACATCCCAAAGACTGTGTTCCATACTAGATATTTTCATTATGAGTTTTTAGTTAGGCCTTTTTTGAATTCCAATTAACTGGATGTATTCATATATATTATGAATAGAATATTTTATGAGTTCATGGAATGGTTTGAAGTTGTTTTTAATGATGAAATTATCATATATTCCAGAATTAAATATTACATGAAAAACATCTAAGGGTGGTTTTGAAAATATTAAATGAAAATAAACTTTATGGAAAATTCAGAAACTGTGATTTTTAGTTGCAACATATTTCATTTCATGGGATCATTGTAAATAAGGATTGAATAACAATTGATCCTACCAAAACATAAATGGTAGATGAATGGCCGGACCTACAAATGTTACAGAGATTTGTAGTTTTTTTGGATTAGGAGTTTATTACCAAATGTTTGTCAAAAATATGGTACAACTATCTAGCATGCTAACTATGTTAACACGAAAAGGGGTTAAATGTTTTTAGATAGAATACTATGATATTTTTTTCATTAATGAAAATGAGATTGGTGAATGCTCCAGTTTTGGCATTGACATCCCAAAAATGGCATGTTTTTTGTCTACTATGATTTATTGTTGAAGTGACTGGGTTGTGTTTTGATAAATATGGATCAAGATTCTGTGTAGTAATCGTTATCAGATAGAATTATGAAAACAATGAAGGAAGACCATGAGTTATAGAAAAATGTATTATTAGTTAAATTGGGTAAGCTATAAGAATTTAAACATGATAATGATTATGATTTAATATTTGGAAAAAAGTTTTGTCTACCTTGTGATTTCATGTTGAAGAAAGATTTGTTCAGTGAAGTTAATAGTTCTTCATTTTCAATTAATGTTAACAGTTATAAGATGTAAAGATACCTTGGGGAGTATTATTGGTGGGATTGAATGGAAATGGATATTACAGAATTTACCATGAATGTTTTTACATGTCAACAGGTTAAAGTAGAGTGGCAGTTATCGAAAGGGATACTTTATCCTTTTCTAGTGGAATAGTGGAAAAGAGAGAATGTATCCATAATCTTCATGTTGGGACTACCAAATTCATCACTAGGTAACAATGAAATTTTGGTTATTATTGATCAGCTGACCAAATATTAATATTTTATTTCTATTTAAGATAAAATATATTTAGATCATATTTCTCAACTTTACCTCGATGATATTGTCAGGACACACAATGTTCCTCTATCTATTATATCTGACCAGGATCCTAGGTTCATTTTTAACTTTTGGAAGGGGATTCAGAAGATGTAGGGCATAGAATTAATTTTCAGTACAACTTCTCATCCTCATAAAGATGGTCATTTAGAGAAAATGATTCAGAATTTGAAGGATATTCTCCAAGCTTGTTCAATGGACTTTCATTGAATTTGTATCAACATCAATCATTAGTTGCGTTTTCATGTAATAACAGTTTTCATTTAAGTATACAGATTTCATCTTTCGTGGATTTTTATGAGAATCGATGTCATAGTCTGACATTATAGAATGAAGTCGGTGAATGAATTTTTATGGGGAAAAATTAGTAGAAGATGTGGCCGAGAATGTGAATATTATCCATCAGCACCTGAGGACAGCACAGAGCAGGAGGAAATGTTTTGTCTTAATTGAAGGAAAAACCTTTCTTTAGAGGTAGGTTACCAGGTTTCCCTTATAATCTATCATTGGAAAACTGTGATGTGTGTTTGTAAGAAATAGAAGCTATGTATTTTATAAATAACTTCTTTTAAAATACTGGATAATGTTGGAAAAGTTGAATACTGAGTAGATTTTCCTCTAAATTTCTATCACGTACACAATGTTATTCATGTTTCGATGGTGTGGAAGTATGTGCTAGATATATCACATGTCTTGATCCCAGAAGTAGTTTAGCAAGAATGGAACCATTCTTATGAACTGTAATGAGTTCATATTCTTGATCAATGGGAACATTTATTGCGGAATATGGTAATCAACTAGGTAAATGTTTTGTTTTGAAAATATATGGTTGAATAAGCAACATGGCAGTCTGAAAATAAGCTGAGTGAAAGGAACCGTCCATTGTATAATAAGTATCAAAAATTGCAAGGACACAATTTCTATTAGGTTTGTATAATTTAATACCCTAAAGCTTAAAAAAAAATATAAATGAAATGCATGAATCTTTTTTTGAATCATATATTTATAACTATGATTTAAACATAATTTTGCATCTCCTATATTTTGAATTTCAAAAAATAGTCATCTAAAATTGTGTTTAGTATTTTATTTGGAGTCTGATAGATAAAACATGTTCATTCATTGAATAGTGGAATAACATTATGAATAATAATATGACCCAAAATGATTTTAAATTGAATTTTTATTTTATGTTCTTAAGTAATTAATATAATAAAATCTTGGTTAATTTTTTAATGTTATATTAAAATAATTATAGTTTTAAAATTATTTATTTTTGAATTATCTATGATTCCAATTAAAAAACAAATTAATTATATTTGAAAAAATAATTTAAAAAATGGACTACATTTTTGGATTATACATGTCAGAAAATGTTTAGGGATATTTTGGGGATTTTTCCAAAACAGTTGAGTTTTTGGTGAATAGTAAAAAATACAGTTAAGTATTTCAATGTGTTAATGACATCATTAATTATGTAATAATGATGTAATAAATCTGGTCAACATTGGTACAGTACACTAATTTTTGAGGTTTCCCAAGTGGCTAATACCTTGGTAAAATACAACGGGTAGGCCCATGGTTTTTCAAATACCACTAATGAAGTGTCCCTCGGAAAATATTAAAATATTCCCTCACTTTTCCGATTAATATCAACTCGTTCCTTCATTAAATTCATTCCAATTTCTTACTGAATGAATCTCTAGCATCCTGACCTCTCTAGTAGTCCTCCCAATGCTTCCTCAATCCCCCAAAGTCCCAATCATCATGTTTTGGGAGTAACTCTACAAGGTAATAGAATTCTCAACTTCTTTCTTTTTACATTCAAGTTATCTTTTTTGTGGTATATCATTGATGTTTCCTTACCATGTTTATATTTCAGAATTATTATTGATCTACTCTGTATTATGATTCATTTCTGGATGGGTCACCCCTATCCCCCCTCTTTTTAATATTTTCTAAAACCATGTTTGATATAGATTTTTTTCAAAGAAGTCATGATTTATGTTTTAATGTCTTATATTCTGAAAAAATAGAACTGGTTTTAATAGTGTCTTCTCTGTATGAATGTGGAATGTTAGGTATGTATGTTATCCTAATTATTTATATCACTAAAACAGAAAATATCCTCAAATGTGTAATAATTTATGTTCTTGTTTAAAATTCAGGATTAAGAAAAGTTTTAAGGCTGAATGATTATATAGTGTTTCTATTTATCTCAATTAAATTAACTTAAAATTTTATTATTTAAATAAATGTTATTCTCGATACTAATGAATAATATTTATTCATGATTTATTAATTTCATATATCCAATCATTAGTTTATGTGGGTTAAATATTAAATATAAAACTTTTTCATGATATTGGGAATATTATTTATTTTATTATTATTATATATGATAAAATTTTTTATTTTGATATTGGTAAATACTGGTAATGATGGGAAAACTAAGAATGATATCTAATAACTAAAATGATATATTAAATATCATTTAAATTAATATTATTTAATTTAATAATATTTATATTATCAATGGGACATGGATATGTAAAATAAATAATAAAAATAAAATTATTATTATTATTATATGTCAGATAATGTAAAGGTTAATAAATATTCCAAAATCCTTTGGACGTTATATATCATCTTCCCCTAGCACTATATATGATCAATTATATCTTTTTTGTTGTTATGTGAGAATAATATGTTTTTCTCATTATTTCTCTCTAATAGAGAATTACCTCATCAAATAACGTATCTAGGGTTATCTCTCAAGAATGAGATAATATCTTTCCCATTATATCTCCTCTAAATAATGAGAGAAAAAGAATCAATCCTTAAACCATAATGGTTAGTATAATGATCAACGAAGTGAATCAAGATAATATGTACAACCATGCTATCACCCAGAGTACTATTAGAGACAGTTTGAGATCAAAGATGAATTTGAATATCACCACATGATTTATTATACGTTGAATCCTAAAAATGAATCTATGGTACAATTGAATGATATATCATGTAGTAAAATTTTATAACGATGATATTTCCAAATTCCATTGTAATTTCTTATAATTAAATTAATTGTAAATTTAATTCCTGTGATCCAATATTTGAGTATTAAATTAATATAAAAATTATATTAATATATAATCATGGTAAATGTTTTTTTCATTATTTTTTATTTATTAATTAGAATTACTAAAAAACCAATATATTGAGTATAATGGACTATCTATTATTACACCAAGAACCTTTATATCTCAATCAAATTTATTTTTGAATTTTTGCAAAAAATTTTTGGGAAGGGAGGAAAATTTTTATGTGATAGATATTATTCTATTAATTAATATTGATATAGTGGAAATGACCAAATATTTTAATTTTAAATATTCTCTAATTTATTTTTTCCACTTTTTTAATGATTATTAAATCTTTGACTATTTTGACGTGAAATGTGTTTCTATTGGAGTTCACATCATTAACATCATAGTAAATTTTATTCAAACTCAATAGTTTTTTTGTGATCTCATAAAAAAACAAATATTCGTGTGATTTAAAATAAAGACAAATAACATCTTCATGTTAACTACAATATGGGATGGGAATCCACTATCAAGAATCCATGGCCTAATAGTGATAAAAACATACAAAATCAATTATTACATAGAATTTCTGTATTTTCTATCATATTTTATGTTGAAACCTTTTTTGGTTTCCAAAGAAGTATGGTCAGACATTATTTTTGATATCTATCATACTCATCACATATTTTGTGGAACACCTCATGATAATCAAAACAACTTTGAATAAGTTCTACAATAATGATGGAAAATTCCTTCGACTTATTAAATGGTTATTTTTCATGTTATTTTGATATATTATCCTTAATTTATTCATTCTATGGTTCCATGGGAAATAAATATCCTACCATAAAATTTATTATATATGTCCAAAAATACCACATGTCAGTAATATCCATTAAAAATGTTCATTTTATGAAACTATTGACCATGGTTATGAAATCATGCTTTTTTTGAACATTGTAGTCATAAATTATCTTTTTCATAGGAGAATATCAATTATTTTAAAATTTTCCAAACACTCTTTTAAAAATAATGATTCCTATTATAGTTTTTATTAATTGATTGTTTCTTATATTTACATTTAAATGCTAATGTGTATGTTGTAATAAAATTATCTTTTTAAATAAACAGAGGATCCAAATTTACCTAAACATATGTTAAATATTTTTAATCAACTGATGATGACTCTATATTAAAACACATACAATATTTATATCACAAATTATTCATACTAATTGACCTGTTATTGTTAATTCTCCTTTACTCCACCATATTATTTTCTTTTTTTATCAAAATAATTCTTTTAATTTTTTTTTATTATTTCATGCTTAGAAACATTCACATTTAGATGTTTGATCACATTAATTTGATCATTATATCTTATGTGAAACTCGTCTTCCTTTTTATTAATGTTGATAACTTATTTGATGAGAAATTTTACTTATTTATTACGCTTAGTGATTCTATAGAGGAACACATTATGTTATATTCTAAATATGTTATCTATATAACTTTCTTCTCCTATTTTTCTTCTTCACATGAACCGTCTTAATTTCATTCAAAATGTTTCACAAAATTGGTGTTTTCCCAAACATTTTCCCTCAGAATAACTACATGATGAAGATAGTTCATCTTCATCTTTGTCCGAAATTCTCATCTTCTTTCTACCTTTCATTCTTTTCCTAACTTAATTAATATTATTTTATTCATTGAAATATATTAATTTTATCTTTTTTTGGTGGCTTTTGTTAATATACTTTATCAGTATATTCCATACACCAGTTCTTTTTTTGATATTCTGATCAAAGTGACCAATTCACCCACACATGAAGTATTTTATTTGAATATTTCCGTTAATATTATCCTTTACCTCTAATAGTTTTTTTTATTAATGAATCCTATAAATATTTTATTATTTTTATCACTCTTATCATATTATTATAGATTACTAGAGGACACATATTATTCTTCTATGATCATCAATTTATTTTTTTTATTTAAATTATATTTTTATAGTAGTATTTATTCCAAAAAATTTGTTATTTTTTCATCATATAATTTAATAGAGTATTTTAGAAGTCATCAAGTTAATGATCAGAAGAATATTATATGTATAAAATATTTCACAAAAATATATTTGGAAAGTCCCTCATTAACCATTTGACAATAGTAGACTCATTTACCTTATCACCAAATCCTCAGATATGACTAAATATTTTATAAAACATAGGGAAAGAGTCATAAATATTGTTATCTTAATCAATAATGATATATCTAAATTTGGAAATATGTTCTTTTAGAATTTATTCTTTAATCTTGATAATCTCAAAATACATGTTTTCTATCTTTTCACACATTTCTTTAGTAGTTCTATACACCATAACATTGTTATAGAATTTATCAGTCAGGGAGGATATAATTATATTCCTAGACCACCAATATTACATTAAATTTCTCTTATCTATACTGGTCCCTTGGTAATCCCTCTCTAGTGGGTGGAACCCATAGTTACAACATTTCTTACCTCCTAAACATATGATAGTAAATATGGAATGATTTTATTATTCCATCAAAGAATATTATTTCAAAAAATCATTGAAACCATATATTATTTACTAAAATCATAACCTCCCTAATTAAACCATTTAATATTATAAACTCACAGGGAACCAATATTTCCACTTATCACACTAATTGAACCAAGGTCGATGAAAAACCAAAAAGAGTGGGGTGAATCTGTGGTTCATATTTTATAATTTCATTACATTATCTTGAATGATATGAATACATTACTACTCTATAAAAAATATATAATATCAAATTATCTAGGATCCAACAATTTCAATTTCTACAGAAACCATATAACAACATGGGTAACACCTTACAATTTGAAATATAAAACTCAAAATTCACTGGGATAACATTATTATTCGTTATATAATATCCTTGAAATTATTCATAGTTCTTTTTTATGTTCCCATGGGAAAATAAATATAAATAAAGGGTGATCTCAGATGCTTAGTATGGTTCAGTGTGTTGTGTAATACATAATATATTAAACTATATGTTATTAATATATAAGTAATAAGAAATATAAATATTACATATAACTAAATTCATAATCATGAAATGTATCCATGGTTAACATAACTAAATAAAATATTACATAAATAATAGACACCGAATTCATAATTATAGAATGAATACTATAAGAAATATTTATCTTCTCATTAAGAAACATACCAATACACCATATAGAATAGTTAAGGAATATCTAAATACCCAAGGTAGTTTGTCTCATGAGACCTACCTATGCAGTAAATAGTTATATAATCATGGGACCCACATGTCACAAAATAAATACAATGAATTCATCATATGAAAGGAATGAATAAATAAAATAACACATAATAATAATAACTTATTAATCAATAAACATCCACATTGAAACAAAAAATAAACAAAATTTCAATATTTACTCATCTAATAAATGAAATACTTCATGGTAAGATCCCATAAAAGTGAAACCATATATATTAAAAGGTATAATGTTATGTTAATATTAAAAAATAAAATGTATAAATAGAGTAAACGATATAGTCCATCAATGAGTTTAAATAACATTGGCATGAATAAGAAAAATAATGTCCAAAAAGAGGTTAATAGTAATAGAGAACATAACAATTATTAATAAGGTAAGGTATGAAATATAAAGTAAAAAAGAGAGGAAGAGAGACTATTAATTAATTATACATGAAATTAAAACAAAAAATAAAACTAAAATAACATAAATTTGAGTAAGATAAAAAAACCTGAAATATAAAAATAATACATGAAAATAAATGATGCTTAAAAAACGCACAAATATTTTTTAAATTTTAGATGAAAGTTTTCCAAAATAGTGGGAAATGATTTTTATTCATAAAACTATAAAAATGTGAAGATAAATCATGAAAATTAATATTGGAAATAAATAAAGGAAAGAGAATACATGTGGTGAATGCTAATATTGATCAGAACTCAATGAAATGAAGCTGATTTATGAATTCCTTATCCTCAAGTGCTAAGTCTCTTGGTACAATAATATAAACACTTGAATAAGCATGTTTAGTTTATTAAAAATATTTTTCATATCCTTTTTCATGTATATTACATTTTTATGATCCATAAATTATCATATTTCATTCATTTATCAAATATTGTTTTCTCTCATCATCTATTTTGGGTTGCTGGTTAATGTCCCCAAAATTGATTTGGTATGTTTATAAGTGGTAATGTAGTTCAAAATTGTTTCATAATCCATATAATTATAGACTAATATGTTTATTATCATTTTAGTTATAAGATACATATTCAGGTACAAAGATTATCAAAAAATAAATTCAAATTGTAAAAGATGTTTCATTATTTTTATTTTTGAGAGATTAAAATTACCATGATAATTTATTCTTAATATCATTGATGTACTGAACAATTTATCATTATATAATATTAATAATTTCATAATTTTTTTATTTACTCATTTAATACATTAATGAAAAGACATATTTCACAATTTCAAAATAATTTTTTTTGATATTAAATTAATTTAATTACCTCATGTTTATTTATATTTTGAGTTCTAATTATATACTCAATTAATGTGTGAAATCATTTGATTATGAAAATTTTGACCAAAATGTCCAAATTTCATATTTTATTTACATTATTAACATTATAAATGGATTTTAACTAAAAACTCCTGATCATTTTGTTCTGAAGTATTGGTGCATAGAATGTGACATTGGAAGTCATGTTTGATAAGAAAAATGTTAAAGATTTTGTTGATGCATGGAAAATTATTATGGACACATCTTCCCTAATAAATAATGAAAAATATTAAATCAATTAGTTTTTATGATAAATTTTATCTCAATGAATGTGTCATTGTTCGCCTATGTTTGAGTCATTTCCTCAGCATATGTGTGTATCCACACTTTGTATGTGTAATTTCATTTATATATGAATGAATCTTCCTCTGTGTATATGTTAAACATAACATCATAAGTATCATAAATATGATAAAATAATTTTAAAGATTATTACATGTATACGTCAAGGGACTCACCTATGCTACGGGTCAGGGATTTGGATTTTCACTTTGGTATGCATGCAACCAATCAAAAGAGTTTGCGAGGATAATAATATGAAAAATATTTTGAACAAGAACAGGGGAAAACTATATATTATTATAAAGATAAGAAATAATAGATATTTGAATATATGAAGTGGAATTATAAAATTAGTATGGTTAATAATAAACTATTTTACGAGATATGACTAATGAAAGGGGAAGGAAGATGAAAAATTAAAAGAAAGGGTGACAAAGGATGGAAGAGGAGTTTTGGTCATTAGTTCATGACAGAGAGTTCATTTTTGCTCTTTATAATATTTTAGTTTTAATATTATATCTTCTATAATGACTAAAACTTATCAACACATCATTATTTAGCATTAAATAGAGGTGTAAAACAATATGAAAGTTTATGGAAAGGTTTTACTCATGTAACAAATGAATCCTGGTCTTGATGAATAAAACTCTATTCTGTTAATTGATTATGGTTTTTTTGGATGTTTGAAACATTAAAAATAATTATTTTTATGTTTTTATTCATTTTAATTATTTAATTCTTCTTTTTAGAACATTTAATATCTCTCTACATAATTATTAAATTACCACAACTCGAGTATCTTGAATCATATGATTACATTACTACACCTAAAAAGAATAAAAGAGATTACATTATCTGGGATCCAATAATTTCAGAGCCTTAGAAACTATATACAAACATGGGTCACACATTACATTTTGAAATTTAAAACTAAAAAATTATAGTGAAAACATTATTATTATTTATTGAATATCCTTGTAAGTATTCATAGTTATTTTTGTGTTACCATTGGAATGTTAATATAAATAGACGATCGATATCAAAACATTAGTTATGGTTAGTGTATGGTGTAATATATCATAAAATAAACAATATTTGATTAATATGGAAGGAATAACTAATAAAAATATTAAATATAACAAAATACATTAGCATGGAATGTATCCATGGATAACATTACAATTTCTAAATTACATTCATAATAGTCACTAATTTCATAGTGATGGAATGAATACTGTATGAAATATATATCTTATCATAAAGAAACATAGCAATAGATCATATAGTATAGGTAAATAATATCTAAATACCTAAGGTATTTTGTCTTATGAGACCTACTAATGCATTAAAGATCAACATAATTGTAGGGCCCACAGATCACTAAATAAATCAAAGGCATTAATCATATAAAGGGAATGAAAAAATAAAATAATAAATTATAATAACTACTTATTAATCAATAATCATCCATATTGATTAAAAAAGTATAGAAAATTTCAATACTTAATCTACTAATAAATGGATCAATTTTCTTGATAATCCCCCATAAATGTGATGATATACATAGTATTCAGTATAATGTTACGATAGAATTAGAAAATTAAATATTTAAATAGTGTAAATGATATAGTCCATCCATTAGATTAAATAACATGGGCATGTATGAGAAAAATAATGTCCTGATAGAGGTGAAGGGTATTAAGGACGATAACACATATTAATAATGAAATGTATAAAAAATGAAGTAAAAAGAGAGGAAGGGAGACTATTAATTAATTATAAGTGAATTAAAATAGAAAAGAAAACTCAAATAACATAAATTTTAGTTAGATAAAAAACATGAAATATAAAAATATTTCATGAAATGGATAGATTCCTAAAAAAATCCCAAATATTTTTTAGATTTAAATATTTCGAAAATAATGGGGAAAGATTAGTATTTTGAAAACTATTAAAATTTTAAGAGCAGTCACGATAAAGAATAATGGATATAATGGCGGGAAATGGAATACATGCATAGAATTTTAGTAATTAGCATAGCTCAATGGAAGGAGTCTGATTTAAGAATTCATTATCGTAACGTTCTATGTCTCATAGTACGTGAATATAACCATATGAATAACCAATTTTAGTTTATTTTAATCTTTTTTTCAGAAATTTTTTTCATGTATATTACTTTTTTATGGTATGTATGTTATCAAATTTCTTTAATTTATGATATAGTTTTTCTCCCATCACCCATTTTTGGTCACATGTCAACTTTCCAAAAATAGATTTTATATGTTCACCAGTGTTAATGAAGTTTTAAATAGTTTCATTTTATAAATAATTTTAAATTAATATCTTTATCATCAATTTAGTTATAAAATATTTATACAGTTACAATGATTATACAAAAATAAATTCAAATTATAGATGATCTATTAGTATTGTTGTTTTTGGTAGACTAAAATTACTACGATTTTTTATTATTAATATCAATAAATTAACATAAAATTTTTCTTTAAATAATCTTTATAATGTCATTAATATTTTACTTACTCATTATATCCATTAATGAAATAAAATATTCCATAAATTCAAAATATTATTTTTGATATTAAATTCATTTAATTTCCCCATGTTTATTTATTTTTTGAGTTATAATAATTTTAGTAATTAAAGTGAGAAATCATTCAACTGTGTATATTTTAACTAAAATGTATAAGTTGGGAATGCAATTTTCGTGTTTATCATTATAAATGGATTTCAACTGAAAAATATCAATCATTTCTTCTGAATAACTGGATCATAGAATGTGACATTGGATGTCACGATTGATAAGAAATATTTTAAAGAATGCGGTGATTCATGGAAAGTTATTACAGATTTATCTTCCCCACAAAATCATGAAAAATTGTAAATCAATTATTGTTTATAAGAAATTTTATCTTTTTGAATGTGTCATGTTTCACCCATGTATGAGTGATTTACTCTACATATGTGAGCATCATCCACTTTTTATTTGTCATTTTCATTATAAATGATTGAATCTACCATAGATTATGTGTGATCTAAAAATTCATAATTTTCATGAATCTGAGATAATAAATTTAATGATTATTGAAATAATACTTCAAGGGACTCACCTATGCTACTAGTATGAGATTTGGGTTTCCAGTTTTGTATGCATGAAACCAATCATATGAGTTTGTGAGGATAATTATATGAGAAATATTTTTACCATGAACAAGGAAATAAAACTTGATATTATTAAAAAGATAAGAGGTCTTAGATTTTTGAATCTATGAACTTTAATGATAATATCAAAATGTATTAAAATAAAATATTTTATGAGATGAGATTAGCAGAAGGAGAAGGAAATGTCAACATTTAAAAAAAGAGGTCCAAAGGAATGAAGAGGAGTTTTGGTCGTGAGTTCGTGATAGATAGTTCATTATTTTAAATTATAATATTTTAGTTATTATTTTATATCTTCTTTAATGATTGAATGTTCTCAATCTATCTTTATTATGATTTAAGAAAAGGTTTAAAACCATACGATAGTGTATGGGAAGGTTTTAATCTTGTAACTACCTATTCCAATAGTAGATGAATACACTATTATGTTAATTGATTTTGGTTTTCGTGGATGTTTGAAACATGTAATATAATTTCTGTATGGTTTTTTTATTTTCATTATTTAATTATAGGTATTAGAACATTTAATCTCCCTCCACCCAATTAAACATGTCTATAAAGGTACATGATTCATTGTGTAGTGAATGTATAAATATTTTTAGCATGTATGTGGAGGTAGTGAGTTTCTTCAATATTTATTTGGAACATCCTCACATGAATTGTTATTTCCATTGTAGTTTAATGGGGATTTAATGTTTTTTTATCTTTGAAACTTTTTACACTCACACACACATGATGGTGGGATAACCAAGTAGTAATCACTATTAGATTAGTCTTTATAATGATCTTTATCATTGGGTGTTTTATGAATCAATTGAGTAAATTATAATTTAGGAATTAACATAAATAAAAGTAAAAATATTTTACAGAACATAATAGAATTAAATATTTATATCCAACCCTTACTAAACTTTCATTTCATCATATTGTCTTCAAACTATTTCTTCATTTCTTTAGATTATTTTTAAAACTGAAACAATTTCAAAATACACTATTTTTATTATTTAATAACATATTTTGTGTAATTATCTATGGAGACAAGATTGGGTTAACATTAATAGTACATTTAAACTATGAAATAATTACATTATCTATATCTCATGAAAGGTGTGAGCCCAAAACATGGTGTCATTATCATGGATTTAGTTCCAAAAGATATCTTTTAAAATTTAATGATCCAATCTTAAACTAATAAATTTTTTTACACATATATTGAAATAAATGTACTACCTAAATTGAGATATTTATATTTAAACTTTGATATTGAGGTAATTTCCATGAAATTATCACATGAAAAATCTAATGTTCACCTTAAGCCTACCATCATGGTAGCCAGCTCTCACCAAACCCTAAGAGACATATGTGAACAATAATTCATATATTAGAATAATATGATATTTATGACTACTTTAAAAATGATTATAACATAAAAATTTTCTTGATCTAATTTCCACCAAAATTATATGTATTGGATACAGATGATTTATACAAGGGACTAAAATAGTTTACAATTGCACTGTATACAATAATATAATAGTAATAGATCAATATTAAGTTAATTTGAGGGAATTATAATTTTAACATGAAGGGGAAGAAATTTTATTGTTGTACAACCTATAACCACCTGAATTTCATGACAGTGATGACCCTTCAATTTCCTTACATCATAAAAGTTTACATTCCAAAACAACTTCATCCATGAGGAAGGTTATATATGTCATAGAAAATCTTTCTGATAATGTCACTATGAATACTAAGAGATATTTTAGAGGTTGTCTTCTAGTTTCCCACAACACGATATAGAATTGATCTAATTCATTGTGTTATGTTGTCAATTATTTTTGAATAATTCATGAATATTTAGGGAAAATCATCTAAAGGGGGAATGAAAGAAAAATCGATAACTTAATCCAATGGACTGATTAGGAACATTTCCCATAACTCATAATACTTTCTCATATCATGTCCTTATATAAGTGATATTCATGAGGTAAGAAAATGACAATCTTATCCATTTTTAGAATCAAAAGCTAAAGAAATAACCAATATTATATAGAAATTGATTTTGAATTATATGATTTATTAACAAGAACAATATGATGTATTTATTTTATATTCAACCCTACAATATTTTACTAACATGTGTTTTTTAATATTGGGAACATAAATTTGTACATCTTTATTCTCGTGCAGGTTATTTTGACAACCCATTGAAGGATGGAGGGATAATTCCAAAGTCTAATAATGATTTGTGAAATAGAAAAATAATTTTATTCCATGATACCTAATCCAATTCCAATAAAATCCATATTTTTACATAAAAAATTCCATATTCTAGAATCAACCACCTTTAAAAAATATAAAAGAAAAAATATCCCCAAATACCTTACTAGTATCCCCCCCCATTATAATAAAATAGACTATTTTAATAAACATTAATGAATGAAAAAACATTTTCCAATTGAAACTAGGATATAATGTTCTAAATGAGTGGACTAATGTAGTGGAATTAATTAACCAAATTATAATTCTTATATAAATTTTATTCGAAAATAAAATAAAAATATCTGACCTATTATTATCTAATAAAAAGATAAATTTAAGTATTATGACCAGATAAAGTGTAATGGATATCCCACCACCATTCCCAACTGAACTTGAACGAAAATTATCTAATCATGAGGAAAACAATGTATAAAAATTCTTGGACGGTTTTTATAACCATCTCCATGAATGGTAGATTAAATTGAAAGAGTAGTGTGTTGTGCCCAGATGGAATAAAAAATTAATTACACTGTGGAATAAACAATGGGATAAAAAAGATCTCTACCAACATGTCCTATCATTCATTATTCAATCCATGATGATTTAAGATGAATAACATCAAATAGAAATTCTAGAAAAAATTTAAATAGTTGAGATCAATATTCCCCGTTTGGAATGTTTCAAAAAAATATACCCATGTATACAATGTTCCAATAAAATATTTTCACTAAATATATAATATTCAAGGGAATTAGAGGAATAACATGGGAACGACTGTCTCATCCGGGATTACACTATAATTAAAACCAAAAATCAATATCTACTGATATTTTCTATCCCTTTCACCAATGATTCACTAATGGTTTTAAAATGCTTTATGTGATTTAGGTTCTTTTATTAATTTTATAACTCACATTGTTTTTAAATAAAAATTTAGATAACTAAATCCAATATTATGGGTTGTATAAATAAATAAAACTATATTAATTTTTTAGAGTGATACTTGAATGATATTCCAATTTGAGTTTAAAATCATATTTTTCCAGTACACATTTATGTGTTGAACATGGAAAATGATAGAGAATCATCCAAATAAGAAATTATTATATAAAACTACTCTAAATTCAACTAATACCATAATCAATGTGATTAATGAAACCCTCATTATATACATAATGATAATTATATCCAATTTATCATTTTTTATTGAATGATGAAAATTTAGAGGATAATTCATTTATTTGACATTCCCACATTAAATAGGATATAACCAATTAATATCCAAGTGTGTTTCATGAAATATTATCTATAAGAAAAAAATAAATATTTAAAAAAAATGTAAAAATAATGAATATATATAGAAATGTATAAAATATGTTTTAATATTAATAAAGTGAAAACCATTAAATTCATTGATGGATATCATTGTTTATTTAATAATTATGTAGCATATATGGAAACTTATGTTTAAGAAATCCATGATATGGATAGTGAGAAACGCCAATCAAATTTTGTCTCTAGTGAAAACAATTAATCTGGATATAAATCAACTACCCAGTAACTTTAAATATGTGTACATAGTGGTAAGAAGAAAAAAATACAATTTATAATTACTAAAAATTTACCTTGATCCATGAAAATAAAAAGATAGAACTATTAATAGAAAAATTGTAACCAATGGGTTGATTTTTATGTGATATTCTAAGAATTAATATAAATATCTATCTTTAGAGAATTATTCATGATGAATATTCTTTATCTTTTTGGAATCCCCAATAGTTGCTAAATCCAACCATGAACGATGTTATTAAGATTGATATATGTAATATTTCAAATTTATACATCATATACCCCATTTCAGACTCTGAAATTTTCATCTCCATTCATATGGTTCAAAAAAACAACTATACTATCCATTTTAATGATTGAGAAAAATGTGTTGTTACCTATTGTAATTTACAATTGTTGGAGGGACTATATTGATCATTGGAAATTGAATTCTGACACCTGGAAGGATAACTTTACTATTCATTTTATTTACTAAATATTGGGTAGAATAAATGTAAGAAATCAATATTTTATTTTGGATTGGTTTTCATGTTATTTATATATTCTCATTATAATCTAGAAACAAGAGATAACTACATTGATATATCCCTTTGGAACACCTTCAAATATAAGGATTTCATTTGCATTATTTAATTCCCCACGTACATTTCAAATTTTTATGATATTCATAATTTATATCACATTGATGGATTCCTAGTGGAATTTTTAGATGAAATTCTTATTTTGGTAAATTATTATAACTATTTCATGAACAATATGTTTAAAAATTTGAAAACTGACATTAAAAATAATATTTTTAATATTTTTTTAAAAATTAATTTCATGTTGGAGATACGAATAGTATATGGGAATGTCATTTTAGAAAAAGGCCTTGATGTGGATAAGTCAAAAAATGATGTGATAAATTCATTGATTTATTCAACTTATTTGAACTGTGTTAGATAAATTATAGGATATTATTCACCCCACCAGTGACCTAGCCTTAAAAATTGGAATAATAATTAGATCTCAATTATGGCTATTCCCACTATTATGTTAGAGTAGTTATATCCAAAAGTATTCATGAAAATTCTCATGAAATATCAAATAAATAAATTGGTTGATCACATGATCTAATTACCCATCATATTGTATGTGGAAATTTTAGATCATTTGTCCAATCAATGAACACATTACAGAATACCAGTTTCACCTGATTGAACAATAAGTTATCTAGTATGTTGACATAGAAAATTATATTATAAATCAAAAATTCTAATAAAAAATTAACCCACAATAAATTCATATACTCAAATATAACTCAATAATATACATTTTTGAAGATCCATATCTTTTAACAGTTTAAATTCCCAAGTGAAAAAGTGGAATTTTTGGGATTAAAACGTAATATTCATTCAATTTTTTAAAACACTATATTTTTGGAAGATACATTGTGCCCCAAATGAATGTTAATTTTATTATAATCATGATTATATTGGTCCACAATGATAAATGATTCAGGTTAATGTTTTAATAAGATATAAAATATCAATTCATTAGAAACATCTCAAAGAGAGAGGAAAATTAAAAAAATCCACTAAATTTTTGTGAAATTTTATATGCATGTGTAAGATAATTCATGGGACCCTTTCCCATGTGATTTGGTAACTCATAAATTTTTATATTAGTTATTTATGTTTCTAAATTGGTTGAATAATTGGCCCCTAATGATACTGAAGATAATATTATATGGGGTTTTTTAGGACTATCATTTTCTATATGTTTAGAGTCCCATGATCAATTATTAGTGATAAAGGAATCCATTTTTTAAATATGAGGATTAATGATTTTAATAATAATTATATGACTTGCCATAAAATTATCAATAAGTGGAAAGACCAAATGAAATGATAGGCATGAGGTTTCCAATGGTGAGATTCAATATATTTTATTGAAACCCACTAATCAAAATAAGAATGCTTAGATCCAAGGGTTTTAAGTAACCTTATAGTGTTATAAGATAGTTTACAAAACATCCATTTGAATATGTCCATATAGGTTGATTTATGGAATGATTTGTCACCTATCATTGGAGTTAGATCACAAGGCACACTGGACATTGATATATATTAATGTTGACATATATAATGCTATAAAATAAAGAAAAAATTAGCTATAGGTGTTGGGATAAATTAGGATATAATATTTTTATTATTATATAATTTATAAATAGGGAACTTGGTTGGATCAGGAAAATTTAATTCAACAATTATACATTCATCCATGGGACCAACTGTGGTTATACTATCAAATTTTTATTTTGATGAATGTAAATCATCATTCTCATTGCATATGCCTCATTATATTAACTAATGTATATCCATTCCCTATGTTCAAGATCACTAAATAATGAAACAAGAACCACTTCATTGTTAAAGGTCATAGGCTGATGAAATTCCAAGGAAATATTCCCAATGAGCCAGTGGAGGAGATCACTCCCCTATATATTTATGATTGAAAAAAATACTTTAAACCTCTACGTCAAATTTACATGATTATTGTTATTACATATAAAATATTATATATATGATAATATTATAATTATTCATTATGTAAAATAATTCATATAAATGTTGGGGAGGGAACCTATATAGATTAGGACATTCAATTTTTTTTCTTTTATAATTTTTGTGTCCTTGGAAAAAATATAGATTTTTAATTTATTTATAGTTTTTTTAACCCATTGATCTCTATTTGAAAACCCATGCAATATTTAAATATAATATAATTCTAAATAACTAATTGGAACCATAAATTATACTTAATGTAATACTAAAATGAACATGTTTTGAATGTATATGTTATCATATTTCTTGAAAAGACCAATAAATTTTGATTCTCATGCCATGGAATACTACCCATCATTTTAAATCACCTACCATAGATTAATTTTTTACCTTTGAAGTGTTTTTTGATGCTTCAAGTCTAGGCTTGGGGTGTGTGCTGATGCAGCAATAGGGCTGATCTCTTATGGTTTAAGGAAGTTACTCCCTAAAGAATGTAACTATTCATCCCAAGATTTGGGTATTTTTGTAGTTGTGTTCACGCCGAAGATGTGGTGACATTACCTCATTAGGGAACACTTCTCGGTCTTCATAATGTAAAATAACCAATGGTATGTATTCTCCCGGTGGGACCTATACTAGCAGCTGTAGAGGTGGATGAATTTTATTCAGTATTACATCATCGATATCTCTAACACATAGGGAAAGGGGAAGGTAATGTTGGATAATATGATAAGGAAGCCACAAAATAATGTGGTTCGAGATTCTGAATATTCATGTAAGGTAATTGAGGATTTGGTTTCGTGACATATGGGCTTGAGAGTTGAGGATGGTAGAGGCAGTCTAAATAAGATGACAGTGTAGTCTTACTTTGTATGATAGGGGATGAGTCTCAGTGGGGATATTAGATTCATAATAAATGCATGATAGTGTTATCTAGGGTGATGATCTAGATAGATGATTGAAGGATAGTCAGATTTATAAGGTGTTCCATGAGAATATGTTTGTCCCGGTGGCATTGTGTGAGAGAGTTCTTGGTGAGTTCCATAACTCACCCCTATCTATAAAACTAGGAGTCCCCAAGATTAACTGGTGCATGATGGGTTGGTTTTGGAGTCCCAGAATAACGAGGAAAGTGGTGGGGTTTGTGAAATATTTCCTCGTGTGTTAGTATGTGAATGATGAACACCATGTTCCCAATAGTCAATTGCAGCCATTAGATTTTCCTCTATGTATGTGGGATAACATGTTGTTGGATCTCATCATAGGAATACATATGGATGAGGGAAAATGTGATGACATCTGGGTAGTGGTGTCCCATTTGACAAAACTCATCACTTCATAGTGATTAACAATTCGAGCGTAGTGGATGCTTTAACATAGAAGTACATGGATGCAGTTGGGAGGAAGCACTGAGTTCCAAGAAGCCTCATTTTTTATCAGGATACATGATTTACATCATGATTTTGTAATGGATTACAATTTTTTTCAACCATCTATTCCATAGATCTTATTTCTACCCTTAGAAGGATGGAAAGACAGAGAGAGCCATCCAGACATTGGAGGATGTGCTGCGAGCGTGTGTTCTGGACATCAGATGATCATGGGTATGAAAAATTCCCAAGATATTTTTTTCCTACAAAATAGCTATCAATATTTCATTTACATTTCCCTGTTTTAATCCTTGTATGGAAGACCTTATTGTCCTCCTGTGTTGTAGAAATAGGTTTATAAGTCATGTGTTGTTGTCATAGAGGTGGTGCAGATCAAGAAAATGAAGGTTAAGCTTGTACATGAGATGATGAAGATGGATCCAGACATGAAAAATACATAATAAAATCTTAGGAGAAGACCCTTGGAGTTTGATTTTTGTAACATGTTTTCTTAGAGGTCTCCCCTCTACGTGGACAATGGAGTACTTGTTGGGGGAGTAAGCTTTATCTCACATTCATTGGACCCATTGAGATTTTGGATTAGTCAATGAGGTGGCATATCATCTGGCATTACCACTGATGTTGTAGAAGATCCACATTTCCTTTCATATCTCTGAACTCCATTGGTATTAACACGATGAATCCCACATCCTCGAGTGGGGAGGGTTGTATATTGAGGACAATACAACATTCGTGGAGTGGCCTGTGAGAATTGATGATCATTAAAATATAGAGATTCATGGAAGGACCATTCCATTCGTTAATGTGCTGTGGAAGATTTTTGTCCTATATGAGAGTAACTGAAATGGGAGGTAAGTATTCATGCCCATTACCTATAGATATTTTGAGTTGTTGTGCTATGTTTTCATTGATGTTTTTACTTTTCGGCATTGTTGTGATATAATTCATTTCACTATTGACTATGTGATGGGTTATCTCCAATTCTCTCTAAATTTGTATGAATGGGCCAGAAATGTGGGGGAATACCTAATTCATAATCTTGATGCATTAATCTAGACACAATTAAACCCGTATGATCAAGTCTATACTGGCCAAAGCAGATAGTATCTTGACATGGTGGAAGGAACTCACTAATTCATAAGTCTGTACGATGGGGATTTTTATGTGGTTACATAGTTCTTTGACACTTGTTCGTGATATAGATGAGGGAGGTGTTCGTTTATTAGGAGGTTTTATTCCTGATTTCGAACGACTCTTGGTGGTTTTATTCCGGAGATGTGTCATATGGGAATGTTTTTTGGGACCCTCTCTTTTCATTGGGTTTTTGATGAATTATTAGGGGAAATAATAGTTTTAGAGGTATATTCTTTAACATCCTGGATGCTCATGTTCCTTTTATTTTATATATTCTAGTGTTTGGGGTTTCCTAGACACCATACATGAGTCAGTAGGGTGCTAGTGATGGTGGCAGGGTCACCGTGGTTTCACATGTCGTTATCGCAGATTGATGCCACCAGTAAGCCCTCATCAGTGTCTCAACGATTGGTGCTCCCAATCGCCCCTGATAGGTGTTGCACTAATTGATTCCATTGATGTGTGTCTCACTCTTCGGTCTCACCGATAGGTATCACACACAAACAATGCCATATAATGGTGTCATGGTTCTTTCCCCTGTTTTCCCGTAACACCTCTCAACATTTCATTACCTATTTTAATGTGGTTTAAGATGGTTTTATGGACGTTAATGAATATCCAAAATCCTCGAAAAGTGGGAATACACTTTGCTTACCAAAACATGTGTCATGTTTATCATTTTTACACCCTTTCCCACGTTTCAATTTATGCCTCTATTAGGCATCATTATCAGTTTAATTGTATCCTATCAACTATCTGATGTGTAATGTTCTATCTTGTTATCACTAAAGGACTTATTGAATCTCAAAAAATTTAAACATGTGCAACTACCCAACCAATTCATCAATCTAAGATCCTCTTTTCAAACACGTTGAGATTTTACATCTTGTAACTCTAGGATTAAGCATTTTACCAAACCATGTTCTTCTTGTTCCTTGGTCCCTTTGATTTCCCTTGGTGATCTTGGAGTCCCTATTCCTGAGACGAGGCATTCCTACATGAGATCCATCCTGTTCATTCCTTTTTGGAGTTTCCTTTCACGTGAACCCAATTTTATTCCTATGGAGGAAACTTCAATATGTGATCATACAAGTAGGATTTTTCCTTCTTCTCCACATATTGTGTATCATGTGTGGTGGGTATAATGATGTTACCTCAGTATGTCGATGAATCAAACATTTACATATATAATAAATAGACATAAAAATAATGAAATAATGAGAAATATTATGATATTTCCTTGAATTACATTCATTTTTATGTTGTGAATTGTATGGGATCATGTTCACTGAAAATAATTGTCGTTGGTGGTCATTTTCGGAGTGCTCTATTTTTCTGGAGAATATTTTGATTGGATTATTTTAACAAGGAAACCAATTAATCACAAAATAAATGTTGATTAAATGGATACCCCTTGGATAATAACTGTTGTGTGATATCCTCCTTTAACCAAAAGTAATGAAGGAATGTAATGAATTGTGTGGGATAAATATGAATACTCCCTTTCATTGTTCTGATGATATTCATGGTTGTTTTGTTTAATGATAATGGGGTGACATGGATATTATGGAATCTATAATTAAAATATTGTTTGTTTGTGAATGTAAGGCTATGTGGAGCCAATGGTAAATTTTCTAGACCCAGTATGATAGGCCATGGTTTGGTTAATGTACTTCGAGGGATCTCACAAATTCCATTATAATGTTGTTACAGTTAAAGGAACTGGGAGTGAATTCTAAGATGCATTAATGGACGTTTTTCATTTAGTTGTTATTTTGTCTTGTGGTTATGCCTGTTACAGTCATGGTATTGAAGGATTATTTTTAATTGGAATAACATGAACATGATAATGAGAACTGGTAAGATGGGGAACTATTTTAATTAAATTAGTTGTGCTTTGGTTTTTATTGTTGCATGCATGTGCATGTTGGGATAGTAGCAAGATATGTTTGGTATATTCTAGTTGATTTTTCCTAGACCCTATGTTGGGATGAGTTCATTGTTACTAATATGTATGATATTTAGTTCTTTTGTTTCTTATACGAATCCTACAATTTTGAGAACTTCGTTCCAAACTACACCATTTCATGTAGGTGGGTGGTTTTCCCACTTTCCTATGAGAGGATGGTTATTTGATCCTTTATTATCCCTCTCCCACATATCCCAAGACTCTTCGGGCTAGCTATGACGACTTGAGGTTCATTATGGCCAAAGACACATTAGGCCGAGTGTGATGAGGTGGGTGGGACCAGGAGTGTATACATTGGGTTGTATTCCAACTATCATCCGGATGAGGCCTAGGTGTCATTTGGTATGGTAGTGGTTATTCTAGCCCCGGTGTATTTTGGAGTGGCACTGGATGTTCTGGCCCAACTGTCTTCGAGCATGGAATTGGTTGTTCTGAATTATGTGTCTTCATGCGTAGTGGTGGTTATTATGGCCCAGGTGTCTGCAGGAGTGGTTATGTGTTGTTGTGGTGGCCCTGGTGTCTACGGGCGGAATAAACGTACGGTTGGGATGGACCAAAGAGTTGTTATTGGGGCAGTTGTGGGGCATTAGTGGAAATTGTGGAGGATGTCATATGCATACGATGTTCAAAATAACCAGTGGGAAACTGGTGTGGGTTGCCCATATATCGATTTTCTATTACTATTATTTTACTTGTCCAGTGTTATTTGGGGAGTGTACCTTGGGGAGGTTGGGTGGATGATTTTACTTATATGGTGTTTTTTTACCCCTATTTTGTCTCATAGACCATTATTATGTATGCCCACATGTGGATGAGAACTTTTGGTATCCCTATTGAGTATACTTTTATAATTACCCTACGTATATAAAACTGCTTTTAGGTTCTAGGAGGAGATTGAGAACCGTGTCAGACCTTACTTTCTTGGGTGTTGGGACCTTTGTCATTGTGGTATTTCCTTTCATTTGGTACTTTCCTTCAGAGTATTCATGTACTTTGTAACAGAATATTTTGGACATGAATGTAGGAATGGATTACGGGATTTATATTTATTTCAGGATTTGGCATTGTTTAGGACTTACCTTTTTATATGAAGATATTGTTCTATAAAAAGGATAATGTGTTTGATATTACATGAGATTATTCTATGCCGTTGGTTCTAGTCACCACTCCAGGGCCTAATAAAGGCAGGGAATAGTGGACATTATCTCCCTTTGAACATTAATAATGATGGGTCTGGCAGTTTTCTATTCCTTTGCTTTTCTTGGGGAAGGTGGGTCGTGACATTTCCAAAGGATGGGAATTCAACATTTCCCTTCATCATTTTATTTCCTTTTCTAGGGTTTTTAATGACCCTCTTATTCTATTGATTTACTTTAAAGTCATCAAATATTGACAATTCCATTTATATCATGATATCATTTGAGTCTATATCTTCGTTTGTTGAGAAATATTGTGAGACCAGTTCTTATTAGTTGAATGGTTTTAACCGATAAATTAATAGATCCAAATTACTTCTTGGGTTATGTATGTAGTACAAATCATGAATTTATATGCTTTTTAATGTATCATAATACGTTACAACATTTTCATCCTCCTTTTTCCAAGGACTCATAAATTTCAATTCCATATATGCTCACTATTTATGAGAAAATAATTTTTCAATGAATTTTTCTATAAACTCCATATATTGAATATTTTGTAATTCATCATCCTCCTGTGTGTTTTCATATAATGACCACCAATGACCTGCATCTATAAAGAGATGATAAATATCCATTAAATTTTTATCTATTCACTAAACCCAAGTGTATGAAATATTTTCTCTAAGGAAATTATCCAATTATTATATACATATGGATTTTTAGTCCCTTTTAATGTTTGTGGTTATTATCTCATGAAGCAGTCTAACATTGAACCTCCACATTGTGGATTTGGGTGCTTCATTCGGGTAAGGATATTATTCACAACTTGAGTCATCTATCCTTGTATAGTTAAAGGTAGTTCAACACTAGTTATATCACCAAATCCACTATCATTATATAACATATCAGGTAAATCTCTACGTGGATCACATGCATTGATGTGTATTTCGTTCCATCCAAAATGCACCATTTCAAGAAAAAAGGCATACATTAGATTATGTTTTGAATCATAACTTATAATTCTATACTTGAAAAATATATATAACATTAATTGATAATTTTAGGCATATCTAATCTTTAAACATAAAAATGATATAATTAAGGACCAATATACCCATAAATCCTTCATAAATTTTTGTAAAGAAATTCTTATTTATCCTAAGAATATAATCCAAGAGAGTCAAACTAGGTGGTTAGATAGCCCAGTTGTGGTATACAGTGTGTCCCCGAGTCAGACCCAAAACACCATGTCAGAGTTGTTACTCATATTTACATCTATTCCAAATCCACATCCACATGATGTATCCAAAATGAGTTGTATTGCTCAGAAGACCCACATAATCTAAATATTTTCAAAATTTATGAATGTTATTATATACTTATCATCAATTTCTATATTAGGGTAATGTTATGTAATAAATGATTTTCAAAATATAGTTTCTATGGTTTTTCCTAAATATCATTTTATAAAAATGGTAACTCCTCCACAATAGATGGCAGGAGCCGGTGAATTATTTTATTATATTTTATTGATCACATGAAATAAACTATAAAGGACTGATACCTTTAGTATCCTAGAAAAAACATGACCAAAAAATAATTTCTCCATTACATAATGAAATTTAAAAATACTATCTTCTTATAAAACACTCATATCCATTAGAATATCCATATTGTTTAACCATAATATAAATCATTGAATACTTGGGAAAATTAAACATAAGAAGTTTGTGATGATAGATTCTCAATAAGGATAAACAATATAGTTTAAGTTATCATAAATACATATAAACATTTAATGAATGAAATAAAAATAAATCATAATAATTTTAAACATAATATTTAGTATAATATGAAAATTATGAATTATATAATTGGATTTAATCATTGTCATTCATATTCTAATTGTACAATAATCAAATGTAGTATTAATAAATAATGACATAATGTGTGAACGCATAATTTCATTCATCATTACCATACCACCAAGGCCTCATGCCAATACCATATATAAATAAGTAAAAACAAAAAATATATTTTCTCAAGAGACTAACAATTGAATTGGGGAAATATTTTGGGCCCCTCTGGTCACTATTATAACAAATTAATTCCTCATATGAAAAGGGGAAATATTAAAAAACATAAACATTCATATTAAAACAACCATACTAAATCTAATTACATTATCCATAAATAATTATTTATTTAAAAATATAACATAAAAAATTAAAATATTGATATTCCCTTCAATAATATATGATATGTTGTATCGTAATAAATCAACAATAAATAAACAAAAGTTCCAAAAAATTATTTTGACAGAGAAGAAAATATTGTAAATAAAATTTTTATGATCATTATTACATAAATACCGTGTTTTTTTAAAATATTTATTTAAAATAAGTTAAAATATTAACTGAAAATATTTTCATTAGAAATAATATTCTATTATTGTAAAGGATTCATCAAAATTTAATGTCATCAAGATGCCAAGAAAATGCACTAGTGGCGTATATGTTAAAAAACATTCTTCCCAAACATTGTTGAAAATATCAAACAATGTACCTCATAATGGAAAACAAGTTTCCATTTTATAAATTTGAACATATGTAAAAATGTCATTAATCAATTTTAAAATAATAATAATAATGTTTTGAGTTGAATTATTAATAGACATGGACATTAATGATAAATGTTTCCTAGTAATTTCTTATATAAAAGGAATCGCAGATAATAAATATATGGCAAAATTGATCATTATCATGTACTTTCATTTAGTATAGATTATGTTAACCACATATATAATGGTTAAATATAGTTAAAGATTATACCAAAACCATATAAATATTTTTTATATCATATATGATCCTCATATATCAATTGGTTATTACTATTTTATTATTAACATTGTTTCTGGTGTTATCTACTTAGTTTTAATAAGAATGTTTTGTTTTCTATTTCATGTTTATTTTGAATATGATATATTTAATACATATCCAGAATGATATTATGTTCATAAATGTTATATTTACTCATATTACAAATTTTTAAATCATACTTCAATGGTTTTTGTAGAGAAGGAATCACATCATGTCGTGGAGATGGTTGGTCGTAAGTACACATGGGGGATAATATCAATAATGTAATGGTTAGATGGTGTGAAATTGGATGGTATATTAAATACAGAAAACTATAATCATGTCATATTAATTATTTATGTCAATTATAATCATCTGTATAACCATCCATATGAAGTGGTTTTAATTTACAAATTACACTGCATCATGGAGTCAGTAAGCCATACGTATATTTGCATGGTGATATTATTATTTGTATGGTTGATAAATGTAGTAATATGGTATTTACATAATTCCAATAAAATCATAGTATATATAATATAATATTTTTGTTACGTTATATTGGAAATAACATAGTACGATCATGTATAAGAAGAAATGAACATCGAAAGAGTTGATAAAACCATTACATCAACTTCGGGTGTCCCCTATTTAATTTCAAGGAAGGACACATTAGGATGTATTTATGGTCAGTATATGGACTCTAGGATGAATTTAGGGATGTTGGTAAAATAAGCGGGTAGGGTTTGGTAATGAAAAAGGGCTTTAGAAGTGTGAATTAAATAGAAGGAGAGGTGGAATTTTATAATAGAGGGGAGGGTCACTTTTGGAAACATCAAAACTATTAATTTAATATAAATTAATTTTAGATTTAAAATAGTTAAAAAGCTAGTTATTTAGATGATTATATTGTTATGAGTATAAATCCTTTAAAACAATGTGTTTTAATTTTTTTTCCTCCCACGATTAACCATATCTTTTGGATTTAACACATAGTTAAATAAATGAACTCTTACTATGTCCACTTTTATTTTAATTCTAATTGGGTAATATAATTACTGAAAAATTAATGATAACCCCATTTGGATCATTTATGACATAATTTGAAATATAAAAGAACTTCTTTCAAAATATTAATTTTTTTTTATAACATTTACTAAATAATGATTATTTTAAATTACCAGTTGTTGCAAATTTTTTACTATTCAATTAATCATTTTTGCAAAAGTCATCACAACTTGATCACTTCAAAAAAACATCATTAACTAATCCATAACATTTGAATGTTACCCAAAACAATTCTTCTATGAATTAAAATATTTTTATACTATTAATATCATTTAATTGATTATTACTTTAATAAATAAATTACTACATCATCATGGTGTCAAAATTTAATTTAATAATTTAATTCAAAAAATAATGTATAAGTTAGAATTATGTAGATGAAAAATTTTTATTTATAAATTCTAATAATAGACTACCATATCACTTATATAACATAATATTAAAAATGATATAGTTATTAAATGGTGTCCTTGAAATTTTTAACTCTTATATAAATAAAATATAATAAATGCCCTAATCAATGAATGGTGGCTAAAAATGATAATCTTTTCAACCTAAGGATTATTTTTGTATAAAAACACATATACAATGAAATTAGAAAATCTTTAAGGGTATTTTATTAATGATATTGTATTATTTTGATAACTTTAATTACATAATTTACCCTTATCCATAGTAAATACATATAAATCACCAAAGATACTTTTCAAAAAAAAATATTCTATTAGATAAAGTATTTAATAATAATTAAAACAATTTATCTCCGGTTTTTGAAATTCAATTCTTTGTAGTGGAAAATTTATGTTTATTTCTAATCTTGTATGTGCCTTTAGAAGGCGGGTAAAAGAGACGTTCAAAAGATCAATAAATATTTATATCTAAATATTTTATAAAAATGATTACGTTGAAATACATTGTTGGAATGAATCGTCCCCCGGGGCCCATGTCGTGACTACCCGAAGCCTGCCATCTATATGCTTGGTGCGGGCGACTATCACTAAAGGAGTATTCTCTAAAAATGGGATGGCATTGCCTTTGTAACCTGTAAACAAACGCAACCAATCAAAAAAAAAGACACAAACACATGAAAGTAGTTTAACAAAAGAGTGTATTAAGTAAAAGGAGCCGAAATACAAGTGCAACATTAAATGTACAAGTACAATTGAACACAATACAACTAAAGATAGAGAAAAAGGAAGTTATTGTGTCGTCCTCTAAGGTTCCTACTTGAAGGGTAGTTATAGATCGCCTCCTCAAAATTCTTTGTTCATCTGTCTCATCCGTGTACCTACACTATGTATGGTCCACCTATGGGAACAATCCAGTCCTTGTACTCTAAGCCTCAATCAGCGTTGTCCATCATCTGCAACCAACACAACAAGGTTCGGGAATAGCCTGTGTAGGGGTAAGAATAAAGATACTCAGTAGGGACCCCGAGACCTTCAAGGTCTCACGAAAATCCACCATCGATAAACCACAATGTAAGAAATAAATAGATAACCATAAATATTTATATGACCATACATATACCTATGATATCAAGTAATCCATCTCCATCAAGCGGAATACAGAGTGATACGGACTTAGTTTATACCATGAATTATTCTAGAGGTAGTAACATGTAACATTATGAACCCTTGTCTGCTGGAGAACTCATCCTCTATAGAGTATAGTGGTCTTGCCGCATCATATATAGGACCTTCACACTGAACATGGACTGTTGAGGTACATCTCCTTTTGAGTACCATGGGTCTGCCGCGTCTCATAGAGGCACTCCCCACCGTGGGTCTGTCGCATCACACAGAGGTGCTCCTCCTTATAGCCTATTGAGGTACTCCTCCTGTCGAGTACCATGGGTTTGCTACGTCAAAAAGTCACTCCCCACTATGGGTCTACTCCATCACCAATACGCTCCCCACTGGCCAGTCGAGTCACTTCGAGTCAAACGGTCAACAGTCCTCAAGTCTCATCCAGCTACTAGGTTCCCCAAATAATGCTTTCTCATCTCCAGGAGGATCCTCTCCACAAGAAATTGGTCGATATTCCAACTGCCATGAAGATCCACAAATAAGTATCATAATGGTATGTCATGTCATAGGGGTATCAATGCAACAAAGGACATTTAAATCAGATGCACAGTCTATGAGTTATTAAACGTTTAGACCTGGTCACCCAGATAAATTTGTGCACAATAGATCTTGATCGTACCCCATTTCAATCCAAAACTCATTGGAGTATCACTCAAATGGACTGTCTTGATCCAAGGTTTTTATCGCCGCTGAGTGTTCGTCAAATTTATTTCTGGTGCCAAAGATATGGCCAAAAGAATGTAAATGGGTCGTAGTAAGCCTGGTTCTGGTCTGACCCGGTCGAACTGACCCGGCCCACAATGTGGTATGGACCGTTGGGTCTGGCCTGACAGGCTGCGAGGGGCCACGGAGGGCAGTGGGTGGTCTCTAGGGCGCGAGGCTGCCGGGGGGCTCGGCCGGGGTGGCCTCGTAGGGCCGGCGGGTGGTGTGAGATGGTGCAGACCAGTGGGTCGTGGGCAGCGCTAGCTACGGGCGGCACAGATGGCCGGTAGGTGGTTAGATCCGGGGTGGTTTAGAGGGTCGTGGTGAGTGTAGTTTGGCCGGGGTGGAGGGCCAGTTCGGCTGGGAGGCCAGAGCGCCGCAAGTCGGCGCGGCTGGGGCCTGGAGGCAGTGCACGTGACCAGTTCGTTCGGGAGAACGACATGCCACGAGGAAGGGACGGGTCATGGAGGATGCAGGAGGTGGCTCTGTTTCCTTTATCACCATCATCTCGTTCCTTATTTTCGAAGACTACACCAATGATGAACTGCAGAGGGGTCGGGCCATGTTGTTTTGGCTCGCACTCTCTGTGTCTAGATTGATATCAAGTGGTTCACAAAGAATGAAGCATGAACGAGTATGGAAGATATTTTTAAACATCATTTCCCACAATCTATGTCAATCTCTATTCCCAAATCGCACAAAAGAATTATAAGGGTAGAACATGGGAAGTGATAATCAATAAACCCCTCACTTCTCCATTGTTTGTGTTGGAATGAGGAAGAATGTGTATTCGTTGATGAATGTCTCATCTACCAAACACCTCCAATCCGGGACTCATGAAATTTTTCTTCGTAGTCGAAGACATTCCTCTTTGAAGGGTGTCCCGAGGAAGTTGTCGAAGTCATCATTTTTCGTCGGTGGATCACTCCTCATTGGAGAGCATAATCCTCCAAGTGTTGGGCATCACGACACCTTACGAGTGATTCGTCTCTTAGTGAAGACATCCCAAATCCTTTTCTCAAGCACTATATATATATGAGAGGGGGAGAGGTATGTAATGATAATGGAATTTATGACTGTTCATTTATTAGGAACCTTCAAAAATTATAACGATTATATTATTAAATATATAGAAAGGGGTCATGCCGATTAATTTATGTTGGATTAAAAAAGTGGTGTATTATCACAATATAATATGGAGGAAACAGAAGAGGCTCTTCCACATTAATTTGGGAGTTGAGAAGTTTCTTCCTCATTAAATTATTTAGGTGGTCCCCACATCTTAAATCAACCAGGGGAGATTTTTCTCGTGTGGTCTCCACCACCATAACCACTCGTGGGTGGTTATGGTTTGGTGGCCCCCACTACCTAATTTCACATGTAGTTGTTACAAAGAATAAAATAAAATGAAGTGTTATTTATTTTATTTATTATTTACACGAAAAAGACAAAAACTAATTTTCACTCTAGACCAACTATCATAAAGGTGAAAGTCTCATTAAGTGAATAACAGCATTATGAGTTCAATGGTGCCCTCCGATTTCAATTCCAAGAACAAGTTTAAATGTTAGAAAAATACGATCATAGGTTTGTCTAAATGTACCAGAAATAATGTTCAGAAAATCATTATGGGCACTTCGGGCCTCAGAATCAGGCGCCATCAATTTTAGTGGACTCATAAAATATTATTAATAAAAAACATTACATTGAAATTTTCGGTCTTTACCTTCTCCCCACCTCAGGTCTTTACGTCCCCATAAGATAGAACTCAAACTAAGAGAACAATTGGGGGTACTGAGCATGCATATGAGCCTCCTACTCCCGTGTTATCTCTTGGAGGTTCCCATGCTACCAGCGAAAGCACACTAGAGGTATCAACCATCCACGAAGGACACGCTACTTTCGATCCCAAAAATCTACTAGGACCTCCATAAAAGTCATCCAATCATCGATGTCAAGCTCTCCATAGTTGATGATGAGAGAAGGGTTATGCATGTATCTCCTCAGTTGGGATACATGGAAGATGTCAGGCACCCGGTGCAACTATGATGGTAGAGCTAAGCACTATGACACCTCTATAGCTTTGTTTAGGGCCTGAAAAGGACAGATTAACCTTATAGATAATATTAAACCTCTGTGAAATATATGAAGACCTTGTCGGGGTGAGACCCATAGAATGATGAGGTCGCCATCATCAAACTCTAGAGGTCTCCATCTCCTATCGACATATGACTTATGCAAGCTCTGTGAAGTCTTCATCCACTCCTGGATGATATGAACCATCTCAGTGGTAGCCCGTACCATCTCTGGTCCCATGAGTGCTGAATCACCTGGGTCTTCCCAACACAAAGGGGATCAGCATGTTTTCCCATAAAATCCGTTAAAAGGTGTCATCCTAATGGTGGAGTGATAGATATTGTTTTATGAAAACTACAACAAAGGTATGTGATCTTCCTAACTTTGACCGGAGTCAAGGACACAAGCACAGAGCATTTCCTCAAGAGTCTGAATGGTCCGCTCAGTCTAGGCATCCCTCTGAGGATCGAATGTGTTGCTCAAATAAAGGTGCATCCCGAAAGCCTCATGTAACCATTTCCATTGTAGGGAAGTAAAACATAAGTCAATATCGGAGACAATCATTGAGGTTAATCCATGTATCCTCACAATTTCGTGCACATAGAGGTATAAAAATCTGTATATTGTACCCTGCTATCTAATCAGAAGGAATTTGGTAGACTTGGTGAGTCAGTCGACGATCACCCCAATCAATCCATGTCCCTTGGATGTAAATGGATGTACTATCACAAAGTATATGGATATCCCATCCAACATCCACTCTAGAACCTCTAAATTCTGAACCAAGCTTGTTGATAACTTATTCTCTGCCTTCACTTGCTGACAAGTGGGGCACCAAGAAACAATCTCTACAACTGCTTTCAACATTCCCGGCCACCAGTTCTGTCGTCGAAGATCCTGGTACATCCTAGACACTTATGGATGTACCGCTAGAGGGGATGTTTGGAACTCCCACAACACATCATCATGAAGTGACATTGGTACCATGGAACATCATTTGAAGAGGATAATGTGCTCCTACCATTAGAATATCTATATGGTGCATATCCTGTGGATATCTGAGCATGTCATGCATTGCAATTAGAGTCCCCACGTGGCACCTCTATGACTCGCTGAAGAAGTGGGGGAGTGACAATAAGATACTGATGAAATGATGCCCCATATCTATCCACAAATGATATCTGAAATGCGTCCAGCTGCTCTGTCGCCTCACCTAGAAACAATATACCATATCTCTTGCTATGTTCATCTGCGACAACGTTCCCTTTCCTAGGAGTATAGACTACATCGATGTCATAGTCATGGATGAACTCAATCCAATGGAATTGTCTCATGTTCTGGTCTTTCTAAGATAAGATATATCTATGATTCTTGTAATCAGAGTACGTAGTAAAACACTCACCCATAACATAGTGTTTCCACATCTTCAAGGCGAAGACCACTACTGATAACTCTAGGTCATGGGTAGCGAAGTTCTGCTAATGTTTTCTCAACTTCCGAAAACCAAATGAAGTAACTTCTCGCACCTACATCGGGACACATCCCCATCAATTCGCTTATGCATCACAGTAGACTACGTACCCTATGCCCTCTTTTGGAAGCCTCACGATGGGGAACTAGTCATCCTTTTCCTTATCTCTTGAATGCTCTACTCGCATCTCTCCGACCACAGAAAGGGTTTCCCCTTCTTCGAAAAGGTTGATAGTGGTGCTATAACTCTGAAGATATCAGGTCCAAATCTCTGCTGTTATCTAGAAAAACCTCGGAAACTTCAGACCTCTGTCACACTCTTGGGTGGCTTTCAAAAAAGTACCACCTCAATCATCACTGGATCTTCTAAAAATCCAACATCCGATATGACATTTCCAAGAAATTGAACCTCTTGGATCCAAAATTGGAACTTCAAGAGTTTACCCTAAAGCTGGTTCTCTCATAGTGTGACGAGTACTACATTCAGTACATATCCATGCTCCTCCTCAGTAGTCGAGTAGATCAGAATTTTGTCGTTGAAGTCCACTATAAAGTTATCAAGGTAAATCCGAAAGACCTTTTTTATGAGTCCCATGAACACGGCTAGAGAATTTGTTATTCTGAATGTCATAACCAAGAAAAAGTAGTGGTCGTACCGACATATGAATTCCATCTTCATCACATCCTTGTCTCGATCTCCGTATTGGTGATAGCATGATTTGAGGTCTATATTCGAGAACAATCGTTCTCCCATCAGCTGATTAAATTTTTTGTTAATCCCAGAGACTAGGTACTTGTTCATCACAGTATTGTGGTTAAGCTTCAGTAGTTGAAACTATGCCTCATGCTCCCATCATCCTTCTTGGAGAACAAAATCAAGGCTGGCGAAGGTGAAAAATTGGGCAGGATGAACTCCTTCCACTGGAAGTCCTCTAGTTGTACCTGAAGCTCGTGAACTCCGCGTGAGACATCCGATATGCGGTTGTAGATATCGTTCTCATCCTGGGGTAAATGTCAATGTAAAATTTCACCTCTCTACTAGGATATAGACATGGGAAATCATCAGGGCAAATATCTGTGTACTGGTCTACCACAACAGGATAGCTCGAACTCTCCACATAAACTGCTCCGAGGGTAGGGTGATCAAACTGATGTGAAATTGGGTGAACCCTCCTCCGGGTAAGTCCATCCTTCACTGCAATGGCTCCCTTCTCACCGGTGAGGGTAAACCTTGTACCATCCATGAAGACACAACACACATTTCACCTAATACAGTTTGTATGATCATGGACTATAGATAACATGTCCATAACAAAGATGATGTCATAAGGCCTCGATGCAACTACTAGAAGATCCCTGCTGAAGATCTTGCCTCCTAGGGTAATCTCGCACTACCGGCACCATTGTGTAATCATCAAATCCGCTCCCGTAGGATTCTCTAGCTGTAATGATTGATGCAACATCTCTTTCAGAATCTACGAGCATCGAATGAGGGTGGTGGAAATAAAAGAATGGTTGAAACCTATGTCTATAAGTAATGAATCTATGGTTGAGTAGACACATATCGTAACTCAAATCATTTCTGGAGCTCCATGATCGTATGCCTCTACTACAATGAGCTATGCTCTCCCATTTCCACCTTCTCCCTACAGTTGGGTTGGACCTCCTAGTAGAGTTGGCAGCAATATCTAGAATCATCACCCCCTACCAACTGCATGACCATCTCTTTATCCACGTATGAATGCTCCCTATGGACCACCTCGGTCGAATCTCTATCTCTCCCTATGCGGTCCTTCTACTACCTGTTGATAATCCGAACATTGGGACAGACAGTTCCTAGCCATGTGACCCTGCCCGCCGCAAGTGTAACACTGCCCAATCTAGGTATGACTGGCTTAACTACGAGCGCCCCACACAATCGATCCTGAGTCAGGCGGTCATCCACCTATAGGAAAGGTCCATTTGGACCTCTGTGACATCTATTTACATCCATCTGCAGAAGACTCTACTACATGATGACTATTAGTGTGTCTCACTGCTTCTTGACTGCTCAAGGAGGAAACTATAAACTAAGAGGGCTCTCTCTATCACCCCATCCTGTGTCTAGATGTTTACTGAGGTCATCAATTCCCTGATCTCCCTTCTCGACCCCTGCTAGAAGGTTCATGAATTATATAATGGGACCCACACCATATCTGTGGAGTAACGTGAGAGGTCAGTGAACCCCGCTGAATATTGAGCCACTATAATTATTTGCAACTAATGATGAAGTATCTCATGCTTGTGCACTATGTGAAGAGTCTTTGGAACAAAATCTTCCAATAAAAAGCTGTTCAAGTCTTCCCATAGAAGCATCACCTTGTTGAGAACCTAGAGCATCATGCTCCACCATCTTCCAGCTGCTTCCTATAGATAGATGGAAGAAATTATCACCATTAAATCAGCTGGTGTCCCTACCAATCATAAAACTCTCACAATGACCTCTAGCCAATCCTCTGACACATACAGGTCCCTCTCTCTCCTAAACCTCTGTGGCATCTGGCACTGGAACTCGTGCTACAAACTCAAGGGGTGTGCACCATCTGCTACTAGGGATGGTGGCATCGGTGGCCCAAAAAGGAGTGGTTCCACTGGTTCCTCCACTAGTGCCTATAATGGAAACGGGACGTACACCAAGGCCTCATTTCTCAATGGTCTATCAGTGAGTTCAACTATCAAAACCCTAGGTGGCTGTTTATGTGGAGGCATCCTAAAAATAAATAGGTTCACTACAGTAATGAGTTATACCTGTTGAGGTGACCAGGTCAGTTGAATCAATGATTTCACAAAGAAGACTCTTGAAATAACACACACAATCAGTTTTATCGTGCACTGATTCGGATATCAGAAGTCAGGGTCCTGGTGTATGGATACATTGACTGACATACCAACACATGACCCCATGAACTAAAAATTGCACTCATTACACTTATCACTATTTATTCCCAGAAATAATAGATAATAATTCTAATTTCTATGTTAGAACAGACTCCTCTGTTACCTATTTGTCACGATCTGTCCTCCAGGGCCTTTGCAGAGACTTCCCCAAGACCTCCATCCATAGGATGGGGGCTGACAATAAGAACCAATGTAATATTCCCAAAAACCGGGTAGTAATTGACTTTTTAACCCTTAGACACATGTAACCAAGCATAAAACAAAATACGAACAAAAGAAAACTATATAACAAAAGAGTGGTGTAAGTAAAAGTGGCAAGAATACATTCCCAATAGTAAAGGTACAAGTACAACTGAAATATAATATAACCGAAGATTAAGACAAAATAACCTACTCGGTCTTCCTCTACGTTTACTACCTGAAGGGTAGGTACAGATCGCCTCCTCATCACGCTATATCCGTCCGTCTCCTCCACATACCAACATGCCATATGGTTCACCTCTAGGCACCATCCAGTCCTAGTACTCTCAGCCTTAGTTAGCACTGTCCATCATCAGTAACCAACAAAACAAGTTGCATGCATAGCTCGTGCATGGCTGAGTATAATGATACTCAGTAGTGACTCCAATACCCTCAAGGACTCACACAAATCTAGCATGGATATTCCAAAAAGAAATAAATCAACAGATTACCCTACATAGGTATATGGAAATACATATACCCATGTTATCATGTAATCCATATCAATAATGAAGAAAACATAGAGATACTGACTCAGTTAAACCCATGATTTATTCTAGGGGTAGTAACAAATAACATTATGGACCTTTGGCTTCTAGTGAAATCCTACTATATCAAGTAACGTGGTCATGTTGTGTCACACAAAGGCACTTCCCACTATCCTTGGACTTCTTAGGTACTCCACCTGTCGAGTACAGTTGGTTTGGCACATCACACAGAGGCGCTCCCAACAGTGGGTCTGCCACATCCCACTGAGGCGCTCCACCTTGTAGCCTACTTAGGTAATCCTCTTATTGAGTACCATGGGTTCACCGCGTCACCAAGGAGCTACCCAATTTGGGTCTAACATGTCACCAAGGTTCTCCCCATTGGGCCAGTCGAGTCACTCTGAGTCAAACGGTTAGTAGTCGTCATGTCTCAAACAGCTACTAGGTTCCTGCACAAATACTCACCTGTCTCTGAGAGGATCTGCTCCACAAGCTATTGGTAAATATTATAACTACCACGAAGACCCACAAATAAGTATCCCAATGGTCTCCCATGTAATAGGGGTCTCAACACAATAGACGGTGCATCAATAGGACACCCGGTCAGTGTGTTATTATCCTTTTAGTCTTAGAGGCCCAGTTAGATTCGTTTTAACCCCACTTGACCATATCTCATCTCAAACCAAAACTCAATGGAGTATCACTCAAAGGAATCATGTCACTGCATGGTTTCGAGCGCCACTTACAGTATTTCCAACAGACATCTAGTTCCAATGCTATGGCCAAAAAAAATTAACTCGGTCATCGTGGGCCTGGTTCTAGTCCGACCCGGTCAGACCAACCTAGGCCACCACGACATGGGCTTACCTGGCTCCGGTCGACCTGGCCTGACCCCCTGGGTCTTGCCCAACCCGATATGCGGCCTAGACAGACATGTTGCGAGGGGCCGTAGAGGGTTGCAGGTGGCAATAAGTGCATCAGGCAGGGGGCGACTCAGCTGGGGTTGCTCGTATGGACGACGGGCTGCGAGAACTATGGCGGCTCAGAGGGCCGCGTGCGGCACGATCCAGGGGAACCTCATAGGGACAATGGGCGAAGAGAGATGGGGTGGCATCGAGGGACGTGTTGAGGGCTGTTCGGCCGAGGCGCGGGGCCATTTTGGCATGGAGGTGGGAGCGCCGGATCAGCCGGGAGGCCAGAGCACCCCGGGGGCGTGGGGCCAGCTCGGCTAGGAGACCATAACGCAGCGGGGGTGGCGTGGGTCATGGAGGCCATGATTGACCATGTCGTTTCCTTCATCTCCTTCATCACCTTCCTCTATTTTGAAGAGTACACCACCGAATAATGGCTGAGGGGTCGGGCCATTTTGTATGGCCCACACCGTCTGTGTTTAGAGTGATAGAATGTGGTTCACAAAGAACGAAGCATGAATATGTATAGAAGATATTTTAAAACATGATTTCCCACAACCCATGTCAATATATATTCCCAAATCCCACAAAATAATTATAAGGGGAGATCATGGGAAGTGATTATCAACAATCCCTTTCCTTGTCCATTATTGGTGTTGGCACGGGGAAGAAGGTGAAGTCTTAAACATTCATCTCGTATGCCACAGACCTTCAATCCTAGGCTTGTGCATCTGTTCTTCGTAGTCTATGACATTCCTCCTTGAAGGGTGTCAGGATAAAGATGTTGAAGTCAGTGTTCTTCGTCGGTGGAGCCTTCTTCGTTGGAGAGCGTAATCCTCCATGTGTTGGGCGTTGCAACACTTTACTAGTGCTTCATGTCTTGGTGAAGCCTTCACAAATCCTCATCCCATGCTCCATATATATAGGAGAGGGGGAGAGGTATATAATGATCATGGAATTTACGACTGTTCATTTATTAGGAACATTTATAAATTCCAACGACGTAGTTACTTAATATTTAAAAATGGGTAAAGCTAATTAATTGACGTTGGGATAATATAGAGGTACTTTGGAACAATTTAATATGGTGGATGCTCAAGTGGATACTCCACACTAATGAGAGATTTGAGAATATTCTCCCTCATTAACAGGTTCGGGTGGTCCCCACATCTTAAATCAAACATGCGTGGTTTTTCTTGGGTGGTCCTCACCTCTATAACCTCTCATGAGAGGTTATGGTTTGGTGGTCCCCACTACCAACTTCCACATGGAGTGGATAAAATTAATAAAATAAACTAAAGTGTGATTTATTTTATTTTATTATTTCAACAAAAAATCCAAAAAATAACTATCACTCTCGACCAACTATCATCGAGGTGAAAGTATCTTTAAGCGAATACTGGCGCTGCGAGTTCAACAGTGCCCTCAGATTTCAATTTCGAGAACTGGTTTAAAACATAGAAAACCCAGCTCACACATTTACTAAAAGAACCCAAAATTAATTCATAAATTTATTCCAGGAAATCTGAGCCACAGAATCAAGTGCCGTCAGTTTTTTAGGACTCCTAAAATTCCCATTTATTAAAAAAAATACATAGAAATACTAGGTCTTTACAATTGTACTAATATATGTATAATTTATCTATTCTAACATTGAAATAATTTTAATTTAAATAAATTATTTAAACAAAAATAATATTTTTTTAAAAAAATGCAGTATTTTTTTACTATTCATGAAAAATTAAAACATTTCAGAAAAACCAAAAGATCCCCCTAAAATAATTTTGATATTACAAATTCATAAATAAATCACATTTCATAAAAAATAAAAAATTTCATTACGTGGTTAATACAATTCAGAACCACTTTTCAGACAACTATTTTGATAGGTCATTGTGCGCTTGACTATGTGTTTATCATATTTCCAGATATTGAATTTTTTAAAAAGAAGTGTATTGTGGAAGCCTGGGGTGTTGCATGAAAAATTTATTCTCATGGAATAGAGGAATTTTTTGATGAAATTATTTGATTAGAATATCTATCATGATTATTGTACTAAGATGAAGAGAATTTTCCTTATATTTAACAAATGGTGGAAGTAAGTGTTGCAATGTATGAAGCTACCTTTACATGGTTAGCAAGTTATGATAAGGATTTAATATAAAACACCGAATTGAATATCTATCATTTATTTGAAGGACATAAGACACATATCAGAAGGGAACTAGTGTATCATAACATTTATTCAACCAATGAAATAGTTTTATGTTCAATCAAGGTATATAATGAATTTTCCATGCATTATGGCTTCAATGGAGACCTATAGAAGAATATGTCTTCTGGAACCCATGAAAAAGGGAACGAGTCAAAGAAGATTAAGGTAATGAATAATTTTACATCATTTTATTTATTTTGAAATAATCACCTTGGTAAATGATACAATGAATTTGGTGTTTCTTATCCATGCATGGAAAAGGGACACCAGGAAAAGTAATGAAAAGAAAAAAAATAAAAAATGATATTAAATTTAACAACAGTAAGGAGATGAGGAACTATGTAAATTAAAACCCCAAGCATTAGAGGAATATACATTCTAAGAAGATATGGTAACAAAATCAAACATATGATATTTACCTGATTGATGTTTAATGATTACTATACTTATATATTTTCATCTTTAACGCATGTTTTAAATGTTTCTCAAGGATGATATTCTCATCTTATGTAATATGAAATGTTTTAGTATTTTAAATAATTAATTTTTCAATAAATATTTTCTCACAAGTGTAAAATGGTACAATGAAAATTCATTGAATAGAAAATTAAAATTTTCATAAAACATATAATTAAGGGAATGAAAACCGTTAATATGGTCCAAATGTTGAGATAATGACGAAAAAATTATTGAATTGGAGTACTGTTGAATTACTTTGATGTAATTAATGACTTATTGACAAGTATTATATTCTATCATTGATGATATTGAAAACAATTTAGTATTAAATGAATATATAGAATAATGTATGTCTTATATAATGAATAATGAAGAATTCATGTTCCAAATGTTGTTTTAGGGTTATTCAAGTTATTATCATTTTTGACGTGGAAAAATGATAAGGTTATTCACATGTTAAAAATTTGAATATTTTTTTCTTCATTTTCATTAAAGGATAATGATAATATAATATTGGTAATATAGTTTCTTTCCATAAAATGTGATTGAATCATTATCTATTGGAATATTTAACCATTTATAAAACCAATTATGTTGATCATTTTATGATATTTTAGTGGTTAATGTATTATTTCACCTATTTTTTCAACATGTTATAAGATATGATGTAGAAATTGAAAAAGGTATAATCAAAAGAAAATAATATGTTTATATAAACATATATTTACTTATATTCTCATACAGTGAATTAATTCCTTAAAAGTAGAAAAAATATGTTTTTGAAACATAAATTTTATCTTTTATCATCATTTTTTACAACATCAATTTCCATTATTCATACCTAAGGATTATTGTTTTGTGGTAAAAAACATTCATCTAAAAAATTTCTCTAGCTGTCTCCATAATAAATTGATTATTTTAATTTTTCATCAATATCCATGTTTCTATTTTCCACAAACGTTCTCCTACCAAGGGACCTATTTACATGACCATTGTACTTTCCTTTCACCCTTGATAAAAATATGTGACATTATTCCTTTTTATAATGTGAGATATTTTACAATAGTTTTTTTTCAATTTCTAGATTTCTTATATTATGATTAAATTTTGAGGGAACAATTTTATTAAGGATGTGATAATATAGATCCCTAAAATTCTAGAGTATCAATATTTTATTTGATATTGTTAATGACATGAGACTCCAAGCATTTAATGGAATATTTTATCTAAATACTATAAAATTTATTTACTATTTTAATTATATTTTATATATTTTTTACATTTTAATGCACTCAATTCCAAGATAACTTGTGTTACTCACAAGATCAACATTCTTAGATGTCTTTCTTTGCACGCAAGACCAAGTTGTAACGAATTATAATTTATTATCATAATATTATTATTTAATATAATAAGATTTATAATATTAATTTTAGAACTATTGAACTATCTAGTGAAAATATATATTTTACACCACTAATTTATTGGTTAAAAATTCATTATAAATAAGAATAATAACAAGATGAATAAAAACTGAATATTTATATAGACATCTATTTTTATGCACAACAACTATTTTACCCTAATAAAATAAATGAATTTAAAATAAATAGTGATATTAATGTAATATAAATACATATATATATTATTAAATATATTTTTTATATTAATTAGTTATATTTGATAAGGATGAGAAAAGAACAAACACAATTTTATTCATGAAATACTATATTTTTATGACAACATTTTTAAACCTTTTAATTGAAAAACCATTTTATGTAAAAAAATTAAACATTTAAATATTTAATATTTAAAAGATAACGTCATATTTTAACGGGAACATAAAAATTAGAATATGATGATTTTTTGGTATTTTTTTTTCTGATTTATTTTTTATGAACAACGATAAATTAATAATTTTAGTTCCGAACTGAATTTTCATCAAATTTATTTATAAAGATATTTTACATATAAATTGTGTTTAATTTTTATAGATAATTATTTTTAATACTAAATACTATTTTTTTCATTGGAAACAAATTCACATTGAAATTGAGTATAAATCCATTGCGATGTTTGGGAATTTTTTACCTTAAAACCCTGTATTAGCCTACTGTCAACGGGATTAAATATAAATTAATTTATTCCCCTTATGTTTCTGAAATTTTGAAAAATGGAATCCATTTTTTGAATTATAATGATTTTTTATTTTCTATATGTTCAACATCGTTGATTACAATAAATATTAGTGAATGTAACTAAAATTAATTACAAAAATTTTGGAAAAATTATTCTTATTGAGCGACTAAACCTTAATCATAAGCGCCCAAATGAAAATAATTCTTTCCAAGGGAAATTTTATGGACATATATAGATGCTAAAATACATTTTATTTACTTTTTTGAATTATTGTATCCACATTTGATTTGAAAAATTTACATTGAAATTTGTTTCTTAAATTATAACAAGAATTACACTTCTCCTCCACTATAAAAAGGACTCCTCTCCACCCACATCCTCAAACATCTTAATCCAAATTTATCAACCCAAAAAATATAAAATAGATAATAAAAATATATCCTCTCATCCAAGAATACAACTATTGTAAAAAAATCCATCCACGAAAGCCTTTTGTTGCAAACATAAAGATGTTACCTGATTAAGAGGAATCATCATTCCTTATATTCATTAATTTTTGTCGCATTATCCTCTCAATATTCTATTATTATTACATTATTCTATAACAACAGCACTATAATCAATATAATATTATGTTTTTAATATAAGCTTGCATTCCAAAAAAACTCACTCTTCCATCAAATGGGTAACGAACACACAATTTATGTGTACAATGAACCATTGCCTAACAAAATGACGATTGTTCATTTATTATATTTTACCACCTCCCTTGGTTGAAATTATAATAGGAAATATGTTTTTATAAGTAACATATGATGTGTATCATTTCAATGTGATTATTTAATTACTTTATAACATATACCCTTGAACATTCCATTTTGCATAAATATATGAACAACGTTTGTTGGAGTGTGGACTACAGCCTCATCAAAGCGATTTGACTCATTCATGATATACATGAAACTTATTGAGCATGATTTTAATAATAATATGTAACTTATATAAAATATATATTATACATTAATTATAATATTCATATTTTTAAAATAATTTTTTATTCTTTTAATATTAAAATTGATTGATATCATCATTCATGTGTACGTATGGCCTACCATCTCCATTAATGGTGCATTTCAATTCTTATCTCCAAAATTTAGAGATTATTTTGAACACATATTTAATGAATATATATGATAATTAATTCACATTTTATATTATGGATATGATTAAATCATGGTCTAATTAATAGGTTAATCTAATAAAAATTTATAACATAAATGTTAGAAGTAGCCAATTAATACCTATAATAATAAAATAATGAGATATTGTTAACTAACCGGTAATAAGATGACATAATAAGATGATATATAATATTAGAAATGTGGATATGGTTCTAATATAAGATAATAAATTATTTTAAATCAATATATAGGGGGATAAATACCAGACACCAAATGTAAGCTTAATATAATTATCTTTGTCTCATTTTCATGTGATGAGACATATTTGACATTACACAAAAATTAAACATTATTTGGTGTATTTACTGACCAAGAACTTGTTATATCATGAATATAATAACAATCATGATATTCTATGTTTCATTTTTTATTATTCCTTTATATAGTTTGTGATTTAAATGTTTTAAGGTGGTATGGGACATAGTGTAATTTTTGAATTGTCATTTCCCAATGATTGTTTTTATGATATTTCAATTGTATTTACATACCATAACAACAACCTAAATTATTGTTAATTATTCAATATTGGAGAACTGTTGATAATTATATTACAATTATTAAATATAGATATATTTATATGTAACATTATTCATGATTTTGAGGAATTATTTCGACCACTATTACATGAGTGGGGCCTAGTTATAGTTAGACCTAGGATTCAACAGTAGTGTCATGAGATTAATCAGTTAGAGAAATCAGATTGTTATTTTCCTAATATGATTTAAATTGTCTTCTAAATGGTCGTGATGTTAAAGGTAACTCATACATAGGAATCATGAAATCTAGTAATTATGCATTTTTTTAATTTAGATATAGTTATTCTTAATCCACGATATCTTTCATTGACATATCTATGGATACATTGTATTCTCATATTATTGATTTTGATTGAATACATTTATTTTTCTTATATTGATATATTTTAATTTCTTTATCTAATAATTTTAATGGATTTTGTTATCAGTTATTTACCTTATCCTTTAAATTTATTTCGATTTATTCATTTTTTCATTGAAGTCTTATACCCTTGCTGACCATTTTAGATCACAATTATTATGTTTCTTTCCCATATATTATGAAGAAGAAATTATTGAGTAATAATTCTTTAGAGACCCAAAGCTTGACGTACATTAACATTACATTACATTTGAGGAATACTTAGTACATAACAAAAACACACACACAAGGATCGTAATAGTTTAGTGTCTTTGGAAACTCGGAATATAATCTTCTAATCCTGGTGAAAGATCTTCAAAATCTCCCATAAAGATCTTCCTTTTTTTTATACCTAAAACCTTTCTTTATATCCTGGGGAAATGTAAACATAAAATGGTGAGCTCAAATTCTCAGTAAGGGTAATCAAAAGAAATATCAATCACATCATATACATAAGCACATAACTTTTGGAAATCTTAACCTGTAAAAGAGATCATAATTTCATAACCTGGGATAACACATGGCAGTGAAATGTAATCACAATAATCATAACATAAAACATTAAACTTTGTTTCATGCACACATAATCATAGAGAATCATTTCTTGTTAGTCAAGACTCATTGCCAAGACTATCTTAGTGGACAAAGTCCCTTTCTGAACCGAGTCACCCTCGTTTCAGCCCTGTTTCACTGAACCGGTATAACCTACCATTCCAGCCATGTCTATTTCATGAGATATAAAATCTTTACCCAATGCATTGTAGGGAGATATAGGTCCCACCCATCTCATAATGATACCATTCTTATGTGTGCCACAAAATCATAAACTATACATCGTAGCATAACCCATGTAATAAAAATGGGAATCTTTAAACATCGTGACATCATTAAACAATTCATATAAGATAAAAAAATTCATAAAATTATTTCCATCACAACATAATCAAATACATGTAATAATATGGATAGAAACAGAACCCTTTATTATCTTAGATGGATAATAATTTTGATAAAACACTTGAACTCCATTCTTGAAGAAAATATCCTTTCTACTTCAATTTTTTTTTCCTTTCTTAAAATGTCATAAAATTTTAAACTAAAAGAAGTTGATTAAAAATAAACTTGAAAACTTTTAAAGGAAGCTTCTTGGAAATAATGTTTTAAGAATCCATTCATGCTGTATAAGTTAAAAAAACATTCTTTGTACTTTTTTCGGAAAAGTCAAAAAGTACCTCGTACGAAAAACGTCAAAATATTCCTTTCATATCTTTTACTATAAACTCACAAAATGGTAAAAATGAATTTAAACAATTGTAGATGGATTGAAATAATATTACATATTGAGGAAACATGGATGTGGATGATAAAATACACCCCAGTAAATACTAAAGTATATACAATCTCGGATAAAAATGAGATTGTGATATTTCCCTTACCTTAGGTCCGATTTTCTTCGTAAGCGTCCGAACCTCCTGTATAATGATTTAAATAATGTCATTTACTTATTAAAAAATCATATTCATTGTTATGATATCATATATGGTTCACTTATGACTTTATATTACCCGTTCTTTTGTAAATTCCATGTTAAAGAGCGTTTTGGGTAAAATTGTTTCATTTGTCGACCGTGTTTTGACTTGTAATTATTCATATGATTACTTAGATCATGATTACATAATTCCAGATTATAAAACATGATTTATATATATATATATTCAGAATATACATATATATAATAAATCAGTAAATGGAAAGAAATACACCGTTCATAGAGACGGTAGGCCGTACGCATGAACGCTGTTTTCGTTTCCTTATTGAGTTGAACAGAATTAAGTAGATGATGTTAATATATTTACACATAAATACAGTATCATTATTATGTCATATATTTTATGAGTACTTATTATATATACTTTATAATCATTCATGAATGGTTTAAATTGGAGAATGAATCTCATCGTGTCGTGGAGACGATAGTCTGTACGTACGCAAGAGTGATGATATCGTTCTAATGATCGTGGGAATTTATTGGAGTGTATGTATACTATTTCAGAATCAATATCACATTAAAATAATAATATATAGTTTTTATTTACACCATTATACCCATCCAAGTAAGATGGTGGTGGAAAATAGATTTCGCCACGGTGTGGAGACGGTATTCCGTACGTACGCATGCGCGGTGATTTCGTTTTCCGTAGGATGGATAGATGGTGAAATAGGATAGTTTCATACTTATAATAACATATCAGTAAATGAGTGATACTTAGGTTATTACTTCATAATTAAACAACCTAAGAAGAAGAAGTGGAAGAAGAAATAAAGGTGAAAGAATCGGTAACGGAAATTACCTCTTCTTTGAAGCGCCACTTTGAGACCTCCACTTAGGGCACTAAAATTGTTCTTTGAGGAAGACCAGAACCTCTAGGATGTTTCTTGGGAAGTGTAGAAGAGACTTTTCCAGGGGTTGGACGAGCTTGAAGGCTCAAAGTTGTGTGAGGAAGAGAGGGAGGGGGTGCCCTTTTATAAGGGAGGAGAGGGGCACCTATGGAATAACTAAAAATATTATTTTATTATAAAGTCATGTTCGGTTTTAAATAGTTCCAAATTGATTTATTTCGAGGATAAGGTGGGGATGGGTCGAAATCCTCTCATCCAATATAATTTAGTCAAGTTTAGGTTCATATTTTAACCTTATCAATTATATTTAAAATTACGTTAAATAATTTTACTTTTACCATGTCTTCTTGTGTTCTTACACTATAAGGTTAATAAACTTACAATAAGAATCCAAACGAACCCCAAATTGTTTATAATTAATATATATATCCTTATCTAAGTCATTTGGCCTAACCTTAGATTTTTAGGAATAAAATAACAATTACTAATATAATAATTGTTTTAAAAACTATTTTATGTCAATTTTGACACTATTAGTAATTGATTTTTGTGAAACTCATAACAGAACGATAAGTTCGAAAAAAGTTAATTAAATCAATACTAACATGTCATATTAACCTATAAAATTAGTGTAATTCATAAAAAGTCTTAAATTAAATTTATTTTTGTATTTATAACATCAATTATGTCAATATTTCATTAATAAGATAATTACTGCATCATCTTTGTGTCATAAATAAATTAAATTATTTGATGTCTAAAAATTAAAAATAAAATAAAATTATGTAGGAAATAATTTTATCTTTCTAATGAATATTTACAAACTATATTATCTTATGTATAACCATATATTAAAAATGTTTTAGTAAATAAACTTTGATTTTAACTATTTTAACCCTTCTTTAAATAAATTAATAATAAATGTCCTAATCTAATCCAAGTGGGCCTAGATGGTCATATTTTATTCCAATGGTTGTTTTTGGTCGAATTACACTTATCCAATAGAATTAGGACATGTGTAAGGGTAATTATAATATCATTTTTACCCTTAATTACCCTGTTTACTTTTAACCGTGGTAAAAAAGTAAAAAGTTACTATTCACCAAAAATTATTTTCATCTCATTGAACCACATTTACTTATTGATATCAACCGTGTCTCTCGGATTTTTGAAATTCCATTCACAGAAGCAGTAAAATTATGTTTTATGAAAATTTCAGTTTTTTTAACTACCACTTGGTGGTTTCACTATTCATCAAAAATTGAAAGTTTTCAGAAAAATACAAAAAATTAGGACTAAGCTATATTTGATATTATGAACTCAAAAATGATGTATATTTTAACAAATTCAAAACATATCAGTTGCATTAACTAATTTAAAAATTAATTCCCGTCGTCAAAACAAATAGTGTGTTTTTAAGAAATAATAACTATCAAAAGATTGAAACTTGTTTATAATTGGTTTAAATGTGAAATTACATCCAATGACCATCATTGTATTAAATTGTAAAAATATATTCTAAATATACTTTAAAAACAATAAAATTAGTAATTTATCACTATTAATTATTTCGATTGAAAAAGTTGTTTTTAATTAAAATTTAGTAATTTCCACTATTCATCAAAATATGAAAGTTATCCGAAAATTACCAAAATTTCACCCTAAGATAATTTCTATATTCCGAATCCAAAAATGAAGTCCATTTTGAAAAATAAAATTTACAAAATTTCAAAAAGTGGTTATTACTATTCATATCGGCTAGTTTTAATAATATTTTAATAGCATATCGTTGTTTAGTGAAACTCGATATTGCGTACTACACACGATATCAAGGAAGGCCGCGATTGCGTGTAATGATAGGCAAGTCAAGGATGCATGTTTTGCAAGCTCCTTTTGGTGTAGTGTAAAACACAAGACATTAATGAAATTAAAAAGATGGTTTTTCATAAAATCTCGGGGTGTTACATTCTGCCCCCCTTAAAATGAATTTCTCCCTCGAAATTCATCGGGGTTATAAATGGTTTACTACTCGAAAGTTTCTTTAATAGAAACCCACATCGTAAAAAGGAATACCAAAACCAATCTTTAAAAACAAAACTATGAAATGTAACGGTTACCCAAATAAACTAATCACTGGGTTTCCACATAGGTGAAAATATGGATATGGAAGAGAAATATAACCATCATGTTCTGATGGAGATTGGTAGAGAACATGGCTATGGAAAATCCAGCTATCACAAATCCATAGATTTGTGATGATCTAAGGTACCGTCTGATTCATCGGTTATAAGGGCACTAGGACATCATTTTTGGTTTTCAAGATCATTTCCCTAAAGTTGTTGAATTAAAAGAAATACTTACATGATTTTGGTACAATCTCACTATTGTTCGTTAATTGAACAATTTCCACTTCATCCCTTAATGAAATGAAGTTGAATTTTTTATTCGTAATGTGTTAGAAGATCATGTGATAGAATGATGGGTCATTCCATCTGTCTCAAACAAAAGTTATAAAAGTTATCAAAAATACATAAGTCCATCTATAGTGAGATTAATCATATATGGTTCCAAAAATGGACTTATATTTCATATATCATACTGCTTAATATAATAAAACTAGTTTCCTACTAAACAGGGACTTCCTATAGGCCAGTGGTAGGAGATAAAGGCCTGTCACACTTCGGTTGTGGGTTCGATTCCCACATCCTTGTCTGATGCGATGGGCTGTCGCCCGTCCTGCAGGTTGTCCTTTTTCTAAAGCTATATTACTATAACATCCCATCAATAATATCGAAAAATGTTTTATCCTAACTTATGTTCAACATAATCCATTCCAATTTTTAGGCTTATCTAAAATACTTCAGTCCAAGATCATAGTATAATGAAAATGATTACTTGAAATGTCACAGAACAATCACGTGAATGCCATCATTTATCCCCCATATATCATAAGATATATCTTGTTGGTCAAATTAAAAACATGTGAATACATTAATCATGTATTCTCTTGGTGAATGAATACCCATTGAACCTTAGTTAAAACATGAATGCAGTTAAAAGTTAACACTTTCCATAAACCAAAATCCTCAAAATTATTTATACTCAAACCATTATATCACTTAGTCCTTATATCAATCATGATCTCATGAATACTGTTAAACATTTCATTTTCTCGTTTTCCTTTCATTATGCGCATATCATCTTATTTCAAAAAATATCTCAATCACTTTGAATACCACATTAGACCAATATATAAATATTCCAATACTCCATGATACAACATTATTTTGGAATCCCATTACATAAACACTTAATCATTCCACCACATCATTGTCATATTCAACATAGCCAATAGTGATCGCATGTGACTTCCCTTTGTCCTTTCCCTTAAGCGGTTGCTCATGTCGATCATCACTAACCCTTGGATTAGGGAATTTATTAGCATAATGCCCCATTTCCTTGCACTTGAAGCATTGAAGTGTTGGTGGTGCGTTCTCTGCAGTGTTTTCTTTAATCACATCATTAGAAACCCTTTTTCCATTACTTCGACACTCAGCTGCTCGATGAACTTCTTTTCCACACTTAAAACATTTTCTAGTCCCTTTAAGACAATCTCCACCATGCTTCTTTCCACACTTTGAGCATAAGGAATCATTCATCTTCTTTTAACTATTACTCTGAGATTTCTCCTTGAACTCCATCTTTCGTTTCATGTCAAAACTATGATATGGATAAGTAAAACCAACTTCCATTTCTACCTTGATAGCACAACGGACAATTTCTTCATAGCTACTGAAGTCTCTTATAGCTAATGCCCTTCGAAGACTTGGTTTTAAGCCACTGAAAAATCGATCAACTTTACTTTTAGGTTGGATAATAATGCCAGATGCATACCTTGCAAGTATTGTAAAATTTTCTTTGTATATACCAACAGATTCATCATCCTTCTGCTTCAGCTCAAGAAATTCATTTTCCATCTTTGTTTGAAGAATACGAGGGATGTACTTACTGAAAAACAAGTTCTTGAACTCGTCCCATTCCATGGACTCAATTTTATCTCTTGGCCTCGTATTCTTGATAAGATTCCACCATTGATCAGCTTCACCTTCCAAACGATATACTGCTAAGATGACTTTATCATGTTCAGAACATTGAAGAACTGAAAATATCATTTCAGTGGTGCTGATCCATTGTTCAGCAACAAGTGGATCGGAAGACCCACTGAAAGAAGGTGGACGTTGCCTCATGAAGGACTCAATTGAATATTTTTCCCTTCTCTGCTCATTTGGAAGTCCAGAATGATTCATAGCTTGTGTAAGTATAGAAATATGATTTTTCACTCCATCTCCCATAACACTTGTTTGTTCAGGAGGACAATCATTGCATTGTCCATTACAGTGATCAACACGGTTCCTTCGGGTTCCAGCCATCGTCTAAAACCCAAAAAGAATAGTGTGAGAGGCAAAAATAATGCTAGGGAAAACAACATAGTAAATGGGGAGTACACTTAATATCTAACATCTTAGGTTAAATTCTAAGATTGTTACCGTAGTTCTAGGACCATATCCTATACGTATACTTATCCTTAGGGACATCCCTAGACACACCTTAGAAATATCTCTAGGGATTTCACTAATGTTCTCGCATCCTAGTTTCCAAAGGTTGACTAAACCGTTCCTCTGATACCAACTGTAGAGACCCGAAGCTTGACGTACATTGACATTACATTACATTTGCGGAATACTTAGTACATATAAAAAAACACACACACAAGGATCGTAATATTTTAGTTTCTTTGGAAACTTGGAATATAATATTCTAATCCTGGTGAAAGATCTTCAACATCTCCCACAACGATATTCCTTTTTTTTATACCTAAAACCATTTTTTATATCCTGGGGAAAAGTAAACATAAAAGGGTGATCTCAAATGCTCAGTAAGGGTAAACAAAAGAAATATCAATCACATCATATACATAAGCACATAACTTTTGGAAATCTTAACCTGTAAAAGAGATCATAATTTCATAACCTGGGATAACTCATGGCAGTGAAATGTAATCACAATAATCATAACTTAAAACATTAAACTATGTGGCATGCACACATAATCATATAGAATCATTTCTTGTTATTCAAGACTCATTGCCAAGACTATCTTAGTGGACAAAGTCCCTTTCTGAACCGAGTCACCCTCGTTTCAGTCCTGTTTCACTAAACTGGTATATCCTACCATTCCAGCCATGTCTATCTCATTAGATATAAAATATTTACCCAATGCATTGGAGGGACATATAGGTCCCACCCATCTCATAATGATACCATTCTTATGTGTGCCACAAAATCATAAACCATACATCGTATCATAAACCATGTAATAAAAATGAGAATCTTTAAACATCGTGACATCATAAAAAAATTCATATAAGATAAAAAAATTCATAAAATTATTTCCATAACAACATAATCAAATCCTTGTAATAATATGGATAGAAACAAAACCCTGTATTATCATAGATGGAAAATAATTTTGATAAAACACTTGAACTCTATTCTTGAAGAAAATATCCTTTCTACTTTAAAAACATTCTTCCTTTATTAAAATGTCATACAATTTTAAACTAAAAGAAGTTGATTAAAAATAAACATGAAAACTTGTAATGTATGCTTCTTGGAAATAATGTTTTAAAAATCCATTCATGCCGTATAAGTTAAAAAAACATTCTTTGTACTTTTGTTGGAAAAGTCAAAAAGTACCTCGTATGAAAAACGACAAAATATTCCTTTCATATCTTTTACTATAAACTCACCAAAGGATAAAAATGGATTTAAACAATTGTAGGTGGATTGAAATAATATTACATATTGAGGAAACATGGATGTGGATGATAAAATACACCCCAGTAAATACTAAAGTATAAACAATCTCGGATAAAAATGAGATTGTGATATTTCCCTTACCTTAAGTCCGATTTGCTTCGTAAGTGTCCGAACCTCATTTATAATGATTTAAATAATGTCATTTACTTATTACAGAATCATATTCATGGTTATGATATCATATATGGTTCAATTATGACTTTATATTACCCGTTCTTTTGTAAATTCCATGTTAAAGAGCGTTTTGGGTAAAATTGTTTCATTTGTCATCCGTGTTTTGACTTGTAATTACTCATATGATTACTTAGATCATGATTAATTAATTCCAGAATATAAAACATGATTTATATATATATTCAGAATATACATATATATAATAAATCAGTAAATGGAAGGAAATACACCGTTCATGGAGACGGTAGGCAGTACGGATGAACACTGTTTTCCTTTCCTTATTGAGTTGATCGGAATTAAGTAGATGACATTCTTATATATACAAATAAATCCAGTATCATTATTATTTCATATATTTCATTATTACTTATTATATATACTTTATAATCATTCATGAATGGTTTAAAGTGGAGAATAAATCTCATCGTGTCGTGGAGACGGTAGTCCGTACGTACGCACGAGCGATGATATCGTTCTCATGATCGTGGGACTGTATTGGAGTGTATGTATACTATTTCAGAATCAATATCACTTTAAAATAATAATATATAGTTATTATTTACACCATTATACCCATCCAAGTAAGGTGGTGGTTGAAAATATATTTCACCACGGCGTGGAGACGGTATTCCGTACGTACACACGCGCTGTGATTTCGTTTTCCGTACGATAGATAGATGGTGAAATAGGATAGTTTCATACTTATAATAACATATCAGTATATGAGTGATACTGATGTTATTACTTCATAATGAAACAACCTATGAAGAAGAAGTGGAAGAAGAAATAAATGTGAAAGAATCGGTAACGGAAATTACCTCTTCTTTGAAGCGCCTCTTTGAGACCTCCACTTAGGGCACTAAAATTGGTCATTGAGGAATACCAGAACCTCTAGGATGTTTCTATGGAAGTTGATAAGAGAATTTGGCAGGTTTTGGCCGTTCTTGAAGGCTCAAAGTTGTGTGAGTAAGAGAGGGAAGGGGTGCCCTTTTATAAGGGTGGAGAGGGGCACCTTTGGAATAACTAAAAATATTATTTTATTATAAAGTCAAGTTCGGTTTCAAACTGCTCCAAATTGATTTATTACGAGGCTAAGGTGGAGATGGGTCGAAATAATCTCATCCAATAGAATTTATAAAAGTTTAAGTTCCTATTTTATCCTTATCATTTATATTTAACATTAAGTTAAATAATTTTACTTTTACCGTGTCTTCTTGTGTTCTTACACTATAAGGTTAATAAACCTTCTATAAGAAGCCACACGAACCCCAAATTGTTTATTATTAATATATATAACCTTATCTAAGTCATTTGGCCGAATTGTAGATTTTTAGGAATAAAATAACAATTAATAATATAATATTTGTTTTAAAAACTATTTTATGTCAATTTTGACACTATTTAGTAATTGATTTTTGTGAAAATCATAACAGAATGATAAGTTCATACTAAGTTTATTAACGCAATACTAACATGTTATATTAACTTAGAAAAATATTTTAATTCATAAAAAGTCTTAAATTACATTTATTTTGCTATTTATAACATCAATTATGTCAATATTGCATTAATAAGATAATTACTGCATCATCTTTGTGTCATAAATAAATTAAATTATTTGATGTCTAAAAATTACAAATAAAATACAATTATGTAGGAAATATTTTTATCTTTCTAATGAATATTTAAAAACGAATTTATCTTATGTATAACCCTATATTAAAAATGTTTTAGTAAATAAACTTTGATTTTAACTATTTTAACCCTTCTTTAAATAAATTAATAATAAATGTCCTAATCTAATCCAAGTGGGCCTAAATGGTCATAATTTATTCCTAAGGTTGTTTCTGGTCGAATTACACTTATAAAATAGAATTAGAACATGTGAAATGGTAATAATAATATCATTTTTACCCTTAATTACCCTGTTTACTTTTAACTGTGGTAAAAAAAGTAAAAAGTTACTATTCACCAAAAATTATTTTCATCTCATTGAACCACATTTTACTTACTGACATCAACCGTGTCTCTCGGATATTAGAAATTCCATTCACAGAAGCGGTAAAATTATGTTTTATGAAAAATTCAGTTTTTTTAACTACCACTTAGTGGTTTCACTATTCATCAAAAATTGAAAGTTTTCAGAAAAATACCAAAAATTAGGCCTAAGCTATATTTAATATTATGAACTCAAAAATGATGTCTATTTTACCAAATTCAAAACATATCAGTTGCATTAACTAATTTAAAAATTAATTCCTGTCGTCAAAACAAAAGGCGTGTTTTTAAGAGATAATAAATATCAAAAGATTGAAACTTGTTTATAATCGTTTTAAATGTGAAATAACATCCAATGACCATCATTGTATTAAATTGTAAAAATATATTCTAAATATACTTTAAAACCACTATAATTAATAATTTATCACTACTAATTATTTCGATTGAAAAAGTTGTTTTTAATTAAAATTTAGTAATTTCCACTATTCATCAAAATATGAAAGTTATCCGAAAATTACCAAAATTTCACCCAAAGCTAATTTCGATATTCTGAATCCAAAAATGAAGTACATTTTGAAAAATAAAATTTACAAAATTTCAAAAAGTGGGTATTACTATCCATATCGGCTAGTTTTAATAATATTTTAATAGCATATCGTTGTTTAGTGAAACTCGGTATTGCGTACTACACACGCTATCAAGGAAGGTCGTGATTGTGTGTAATGAAAGTCAAGTCAAGGATGCATGTTGTGCAAGATCCTTTGGGTGTAGCGTACAACACAAGACATTAATGAAATTAAAAAGAGTGTTTTTCATAAAATCTCGGGGTGTTACAAATTCAGTAATACAATCTATTTTATATTATTATTTATCATGTTTCTATTTACTTTTCCCAATGTATTATTTGTATCATTTACGTAATATATCTTTAAAATACTTCTAAAATGATCGATCCTTTAGGATTTGACAACATGTAATAATGTTATTTTAATAAAATTATGCAATAGATATGGGATTAAGGGGTATGGAAATTAAATCTTTACTATATAAGAGGGTGATATAAGCGATTCCAACTGAGCATCATATCACATACAAATATATAATTATTCATACATTATGAATCAGTAGAGTCACCCTAAGGACCATTTGCATTCCACAAAACTCATAGGTCACAATTTAGTCAATACCGAGGATCTCCCATCACAAAAAAAATGAATGGGTCATGTGGATTCAACATCGATGACATCCCACCCATCCAATATTTCTAAAAACAAGGGAATGAAAATTTCCATGGTGGTTTTCATGTTAATCACTTTCACCCCTTCAACAGGAGTGACAAATAGGCCCCTTGAATCATATTTAAATTAATAAAACCATATACATAAAAAGGAATGAAATAACCATTACACATTGGTAAATAATATAATAAAATCCCCTTTTTTATCATTCATTAAAAATTTTCACGTCAGTCAATATTCATCAAAATCACAAATTACAAATTATCTGCCACCATGGTCCAATCATTTTTTAAAATCCAACTACACACATAATTTAAAAAAAATATGATTTTAAAACCCCATTTAAGGTACACATGTCATCATTGAACAAATTATAAATATATTAAAAAATCCAAACCATTCTTCAGATGTCACAATGAACATAAAAAAACCAATCATACATTTAATAAAACAACTGGTTTGAAATATTTAACAAGAAAAATTTACTTGTTAAATAATATGGGGAAAATAACTACTATGAACACCAAACAAGATTTTCAAAGATAACACCTAATTATTAATCAGATAAGATAGGTGAGAAAAGAATAAAATAAATTATTATTAAATTAAAAAAATCAACTGCAAGGTAAACCAACCTAAATCTCTTGACACCTCAATAACACACACCCAAAAAACATGGCGAAGTTTCAATGATCCATTATTTATAAAGTGAAAACCTAAACATGAAAAAATCCAAAATAAATAAATGGAAACACGAACCCTAGATTAACAAAGACAATGTTAATGAGAAACACATGGTTAAATGGAAGAATGGAGGAAGGAGTAGAAGAGATGAGATTTCCATGAGATATTTTTCTAAAAAACAGTATGAAAACCTATATACACACAAATGGATGAAGGAAGAGACTTTTAGAATAGGGTGATGAACCCCTAGTGTCTTATAAACTAGTTGTTGAATAGGGTATGTATTTATTGTTAAAAATAATTAGTGGGTAGCATTTGAATTTCACAAAATTTAATATATGTGTTGATCGAATAGTTTAGGAACATGGTATTCCCAATAGTTCACTAACCATATGTCCCATACTGGACACATTTGGGAATCCACAAGGGTAGGCCATGTGATTTCCCAACTGTGTACTAACTATTTCAATCATCCCAGTTTGGAAACATAACCTTACTGCATGCATTCTAGAAGTCATGAAAAGGCATGCACATGTCATACACCATGATTATTCCACCAAAACCAATCCCACACGACTTCATGGAGAAGGCAACATGATTTCTCTAACCATGTTCCAACTATGTGCACACTACATCCTTGCATAAAAACTCAAATTTTATCAGAAACTATTTGGAAAAACAAGGAACGACCACATAATCAAAACTAAAAAAATAAACACATCGAAGATTAAACACCATCACAAATGATATTGAATACAAAAACAAAGATAAAATTGCACAACAATAGAGATCGAAAATAAAAATCGAGTGTTATAATTCTCCCCACCATTAATGTTTTCCACCACCAGACAACCACAAAATCTCCCTATTGACCGATCAAAGAGTAATTATTACCATATTCTCATAATCCAACAACATGAAAAAAATATCTCAACCACTACCAAATAAAACGTATTCCTATATACTGATATAATACAACAATAAAAAACCACTTCCTAATGAACTATGGGTATCTTGAGCCACAACCCCAAAACTGTGCTTATAAAATCAACATCATGCATACTCCAATGAATCCAAACACTCACCCAAAACATATGGAAGCCAAAAATAAATAACATAAAATACAATTAATTCAAGAATAAAAATAGAAAAAAAATTAATCATCAACATCAGCGGATGGAATGGTATCCCAACCTTTTAGATTCAACTAAAACTGATCCAATCTAGGATAATATACAAAGAGACCCGTAGTGGGTCTCCAAAACATTAATGAACTGATCAACATGGGAAACCTGAAATTAGACACATGGATACAATTTTCCATAGAAATAAAAAACCCCACCATAAGGGGAAAATAATAATTTTTTAAAGGGTTCATTTGGCACTCTCCATTTCATCACTAACCCAAAAATCTAGAGGAATTTACCTTACACCCCCAATATTTCTTACTATACACCAGCTTCAATATTATAATTGTACCTAAAGCCCTTATTTTTGAATAATTTATATTCTCTTTGAATAGAGCTACTGATATCTAATAGGGACTCTTTCCACCCTCCAGAATAGTGGTTTTTGAAGATACAAACTATTCATTTCCCACCCTAAATAAACGAAAGTAGAAATGAGACAAACAATATATCACACCACCCATATTGACCTATAGAATTTAGAACCTTCAATATACAATAATTCCATCATTTTATCCTTTGTTTTTAGGAGACCCAAAACAACCCCTTAGATAAAAAAATGGAACACCAAAATAAAAAACTTCCATAATAGGGAGAAACAATACAATATAATGGGACATTAAAAAGTCCTAAAAAATTCACCAAACTCATGGGAATTGGATCTGTTAGGTCCACAAGGCTGAATACCCTGAGAGGGGGGGTGAATCAGGGTATGACTAATTTAAAATTAATTCCCGTTTTGATCTTGTTTCGCTGTCGAGCAAAACTCCCTTCTCTCTTTTTTCCTATTTCACAAAGTAAATAGAAAGCGAAGTATGCACAGGACACAACAATTTTACTTGGTTCACTACAATGGGCTACGTCGAATGAGCATATGCCGACAAGTTGCCGGTCGTACCAAATTCCACTAATCTTCACTAGGTGTGGATTACAAGGTTCGGGCTAGATCACTTCTAAGCCCAGGCTCACTGCCTTTACAAGTTTAGGTTCAGCTCACTACTTTCCAAAGGGTCACTCCCTGTTTCTCTCTCTCTCTCTGGCTCACTTCTGGTGGAGAGGATCACCTTATTCCTCTTCTTAAGCTCACTGCTCTTGGAAGGAATCCACTCACAATTTATAGACCTGTAGGTCTCTTCATTTGCATGAATGAATGCATCTTCCTCTGTGTGTAGATGCTCTTTTGAAGTACAACTTTCACCCGTAGATGAATATCTCTTTGCACCGAAGGTATCGGGCAACATACCAGCTTCCACGTAGTCTGAGAAGTACCGTTGGAACAAAACCTTACTTGGCGCGCAAGACCATCTCGGCGCGCATGTATCGGCGCGCAAGTCACAACGGGCGCGAAAGTACTCCTCAGACACTTGAGCGACTAAAGTTTCCCCAACTCCAAACTTGTGCGACTCTATTCCTTTTACGCCCAAACCAATATTGGCGTGCAACTGCCAACCGGCGCGAAACATCTAACACTGGCGCACAACTTCAACTACTGGCGCGCAAATTCACATGCGCGACCCACACTCACCACTTGCGCGACCACCACACCTGCGCGACGGGAGCATTGATTTCTCGAAGTGTTAAACTCCTTTACACATGAGGAGGGGTGGTCCAGTATTTATAGGCAATCTGACCACCCTGCGTAACGGCGCGCAAGTCGCCTGCGCGACCCAGTTTCGGCGCGCAAGTCCCCTGTCATTTTAGACACTTGCGCGACCGACTCCCAAACATGCACGAACCACTTTACATTTCCATATTTTGATCTTATGATCTTGAAAAACATATGGCACGCAAGTTTCCTATACTCCAATTCCTCGGTGCCAAGTCCTTTTTCCAAAAACACTTTTCTTCATTTGCCGATTTTCAGGCCCAAAAATTTGGCAAACAAAGGAAAACGATGCCACCTTGTATCTGTTCTTTTGTACCGCCTCCAGACCATCCATTCCTTTTATCGACGTTCATGAATCAAACATGGATCATTGACCTCATCTCTTGAACTCGACATTCCACCATGAAATCCTCTTTGTCAACAAATTTGTATATCATTTTTTTCTTTGTCAAAAATCACTACTCAGATGTCCACTTTGTCAACAAACACAATCACCTCAAAAATGCTTCAATGATAACTTGAGGGATTTTTGCCCAACAGGCTCCATGTACCTTCTTGAACACAAAATGATAGTATAGTATTAAGTGTCCTTTCACCCCTCATGAATTATATGTCCTTGAGTCACATATACATGATGGATTCTTATAATCATTTTTTTTGCATTCATAGAAAACCAAGATCCCACGCTTGGAAGATTAAAATGATGTATATAAAGGTCTATTAATTCCACTTGAAACAATAATAGATCTAGTACATATTCTATTATTCTAACTTTAATTCCCCCTTGACTTCCAAGTACTAGAGTAAGGTCAGATGCATCACGAAATACTGTTATAACAACACGAAAATGAATATCATGCTTAACCATATTGGAAAATTATGATAGATTTAACTCCATCATATTTGATTGCACATCAAGACCAATCCCACACTTGAAATCGCAATCCATCAAGGAATATACCTTAAAATCTCCCAGATCATATAGAAATAGGTCCACAAAGTGACAATAGAGCTCAAACATTTAACCATCACCCTATTGTATATAGAAATTATCCATTAAACTTCATACCATTATCATCTCAGTAAATTATTTTTGGATGAACGAATCCGTGAAGAACGCCACTGTAATATCTTCTCGTGGATTGCTTGCGAGACTGACTTCAACCATAGACCTAGAGAATTGTCAATCATAATGGTAGGAAACTTCATCTTCAATGACTAAGAAACCATAATAAGTCTACTATTCTTTTCAATTTTCAAAATCTAGTCATCTACTTCACAATGATCTGATTGGATGTAAGTTAGAGGTGGATCGATTATTATTAACTCATGAAAAAAAATCCATATGTTGATCAACGAGACGAAAAACAATTGGGAAGCCACTCATAGCTACACGACATACATACATAAAATTATTTTGATGGAAAACACTAGTAAATAACAATTAAATGAGATGAATCAAAACAAACTCATAAATAAGTGTTCTCAAAGTCATACACTATATAAGAATCATTCAATAAATATTAGAAAACCATAAAAATGAATAATGGATTAATATAAATAAACATTCTTATTGAAAAATATTTTGAAAATAGAAAAAACATGGTGTATTTTCACACTCGTCAATGGAATTACCTATAGTATCACTCACATAGAAAATTTTTCACCTCTTTCGGTATTATAAAATCATGCCATACTGGGCACTCATCCACCCACATAATCTTCCATCAACATTCCATAATCATCCATTACTTTGAGCACCCAATGAGCTACCAATAGTTGAAAAAAATATACTTTTTTCAAATATTATAAACAAAGCCCATAAATTAATCATTACAGAATGTTGAATTAAGTGAAAAATTCTCATTGAGCAACATTTCAGGTTTAGTGCTTCATAGATTTAGGTTAAAACATATACAAAACTATTTGAAATATTACATGGAGACACTTCTACTCAGTATCGAATTATTTCATGAAATAAAAACTCTCGAAAAAAAGAGTCATGTCTAGTTCCTTATTTAAGATAACATTCATTTTATTTGATCCCATACATGACATTATTCATCTTTAAGTCCTGTGAAAAACATTTCAAAAAAACATTGTATGAGCATAAAAAGCTCATAAAGGGATACACAATGTAGGAAAATAATTATTTTTTCAAAAAAACAAGAAAACCATGAATAATTAATCATCAGTAGTACTTTTAACCATTAATAAGTAGAAAATACTCTTTACTAAATAAAAGTACACTTACTACCCATTTTAACCAAATTATTTACATAAACCCCATATATAGAACACATATCATATAAATGTAACCTGGGACATAAACATACATACATGGAATAACCATACGGTTGATTTCCACACATACCACTAAATGGAATTGACATATGGCCAACTTCATTACCCAATACGTTAGAGGTTATAACGTAACCACCAATCCTATTTTATCACAGCTCCACCCATCATTTGGTTTATCACCCAAACATTAGTCAAATTTCCAAGTACCATTATAAAATAATTACACATAAAATATTTCATTTCACTAATAAAATTTCCATTGCAATCACAAGAGATCATTTAATGATATTGAAAAAAATAAATCTATTTAAAAAACCATTTTCAATACCAAAACACCCAAAAAGGGAATAATGGATTTATTTTCCTTTTAAAAACAATAATTCTTATAGAGGAATCAAAATAACGATTACGACGATAGAGAGTTTATTGTCACGGAAAATGATAAAAACATTTCTTTTGTTGTCTAATAAAAATATTCTTAGAAAAAATATTCCCTTTTAATGAAATAACATGTCAATGGGGTTTATTATATATCATATAAAATAATTATTTATATATTATCAAAACATGCCTCAATAAAAGGAGATTGAGATGGAGTCCCATACCTTATGTCCGACTTTACTAGTATATTCTTTAATTTCATGAATAATAAAATTATGTTCATTTGTAATTTCATAAGAACCATTTTCATTCTTATTATTCCTTTTATATAACTTATTAAGTTTCTATGACAATTAGTTAATTTTGTGAGTTCATATTTGACCTTTTATCAATGTTCAGAACTTGACTAAAAAATAAACTTATTATAATTATCAATTTTCAATGTGTTCATTCTTCCATTATCTGTAAAATAATATTCATTATTTATATATCATATATATGATATATATTATGTATATATGTATTTAGAATATTCCATATCATTTGGATATATGAAAATGAAGTGCACCGTTCATGGAGACAGTAAGCCGTACGTACGCATGAACAATACATGTTTATGGTTACTAAACATAATTTAACAAAGGGATAAAAAGGATGTGGATTAATTATATAATCCCACATTAAAATTGTTGTAGAAAAACAATACATGTTTATGATATTTTTATTTTAACTTTATGTCAATGTTATTAATGTATTTATCTTAACCTAGTGGCTTTCAAAGGCCAAAATATTCTCCCAATGATTTTATGGGTTTCCCTTGACTCATCCAATAAGGTTAGGAAAACTATTAATGTAAATATATATTATTATTACTTATCTAAACCATGTATATTGGATTTTAAAAATTCCATTCGCAGAAGTGGTAAAATTTTATTTAAATGAAAAATTCTGTTTTTAACAAATAAATAGTATTTTTCACTATTCCAAAAAATTGAAGGTTTTCAGAAAAAACAAAAATTCACTGAAAAATAATATTGATATTAAAAATTAAAAATTCATATATATTTTGCCAAATTAAAAACATATATGGGTCATTTATTATTTTAAAATTAATTTCCATTGTCAAAACTAGAAATCATGTTTTTAAGAAATAATAATTATCAAAAGATTGAAAATTTTTTAGTTCCAATTTTAAAGTGAAATTACATCCAATGACTAAAATTGGGGTATATAGTAAAAATATAATCTAATTACACTTTAAAACCAATTAAAATGATAATATATCCATATAAATAAATTAGATTAAATTGAGTTTTGGAATTACAATGCAGTATTTTTCACTATTCATTAAAAAATGAACATTGTCATAAAAATATAAAAAATTTACCCAAATTAAATTTAGATGTCATGATTTTAAAAACGATTTTCTCTATCAATTATTACACATAAATGTGATTAAAACTATATTTGAAAAGGGTTATTCATCAAAAGGGAGTAAATCATCCTTTTAATGAATATTAGAGTATTTATGCTTAAAATTGGATACATTCACATTTTAGCCTCTATAGTTTATTGGATAAAGGTAAAGGAATTTAACAAACATGTATAATCATATTGTTGTTAGTTCTATTCATTCTCGCCAACATAATGGCTTTGTGTTACTACTATTTTAAATAATAATATTATATTATAATTTTTCAGTATAACTAAACATTGTGTAAAACATAATATTTCAAGGAAACCTGTTGTTGCGTATCAAGTATGTCATTGAACATAGCATCCCATTTAAAGTAAAATTAATATTCAATTTACAAATATTAATAAATATGAAAATGTCTTACTCATTTTTTCCCTAAGATGTAACATCCTTTCCCATTTTTGAAAAGTGCATCCTCAAAATTTTATTCACTTATCTAATAAATGAGTTCATTTATCCCTCCTATCATTTTCTGATTCCCACATTTCCGCTTCAACCATATATATTTTTTCACAAAACCATGACATGATGAATTACTTTATTCCGCAACACATTCCCTCTTCGGTCAAGAATCTGGACTGGTTTTTACACATAATACATATTTTCTGCCAATTGAACTACCTCTAGACTCAAAGCATGAAATGGATCCGGCATATACATTATAATCCTTAGATGGTGAAAAAATTGTGTACCTAGGATAAAATTGGAGGTAAATCCATTATGTAGGTAGATGATCCAACATTTTATATGATTTCATAGGGTCTAATGATCCTAAGACTCAGCTTTCCATTCTTTCCTAAATGAATCACTCTTTTAATGGAGATACTTTTAGAATGATATGACCACCTACCAAAAAAAAAGATCATTCCTTTGGTTATCTTCATAAATTTTATTCCAACTCAGAGCTGTTCTCTAGTGCTTCTGAATCAACTGAACATTCTCTACCATATCTTCTACCAATTCTGGTCCCATAATCATTCATTCTACTAATTCATCCCAAAAAGATTGAATTTGACACCACCTTCTATATAATGTATCAAATGGATCCATCTGTTTATTATAATGAAAACTGTTATTATAAGAAAATTCAACCAATGAAATATGTTTGTCTTAACTTCCATGTTAATATATTGAAGAAGCACATATCTTATCATCCAACGTCTGAATTGTTCGTTCAGACTGCCCATCTGATTGTGGACGAAAAGCTGTATTAAAATTGAATTCAATACCCAATGACTTCTGAAGTACATTCTAATATTTAGAAGTAAAACTAGGATCATGATCAGATACAATATAGAGGGGAACTCCATGTGACCTGACCCGCTCTATAACATACAAATGAGAAATTTTATATTGAAAAAATGTATATCAAATAGGAAAAAAGGAGCAGTATTCATAAATCAATCAAACTATACCTCATATTTCATTATAACATCGATATGTCAATGATAATCACACAAAGAAGTCCATGGATATATTTTCCCATTACATCTCAAGAACTAGTAAGGGATTAATCATTCTATTCAGTAACTGTCACTCTAAATTAACTTGTTGACAAGTCAAACACTTCACAATAATGTTAGTAATATCACTTTTCATTCCATCCCCCCATTAATACCCTCGATGATCTCTGTATACCTCTGTAATTCCTAGATGAACTAAAAATGGAGAACTATGTGCATAAAATATCAACTCATTATTCAATTATGAATCACATGGGACATATAATCTCTTCCAAAAATCTAAATATACAATCATTATCAATGTAAAAATCAGGCAACTTACCCTTTTAAACAAACTCTATATTCTTCTGCAACTCAATATCTTATTTCTATGCTTGCTTTATTCGGTCTTATAGGGGTGGTTTCAGGGACACCTGAAACAAAAAAGAGGAATATCTGGCATAAAAAACTACTATTCCAAGGTTCATCAAATAGTTAATCAAAGTATCTTGTTCCCAACGTAACATGGATAATGTAGCATCACAATTTTGACTCAAAGAATTAGCCAAATTATTTTTCATTGCTAGATAGTAATGAATCGTGAAATCATAATACACGGTAAATTACAACCATCTCCTATATCTCATGTTCAATTATTCCTCAATTAATATATAACACAAGCTTTATTGGTCCGTACATATTTTACAATTTACACCATAGAGATGATGCCTTCAATTTTTAAATCAAAAACCACAATAGCTAATTCCAAATCATGTTTACAGAAATTTAATTAATGATTTTTCAACTGAAATAAAACATATGAAAATAACTGATCATTCTTCATAAAGAAAAATAAAATTACTTTCAATGAAGCAGCATTGAAGATATCAAATTCAACATATCTGGAAGGTAGCACCAAAACTAGAGCATTCACCAATCTTCTTTTCAATTCCTAAAAACAATCATCACATTATTTTGTCCAAATGATCATAACACATTTTTTAGTTTAGTTATTAATTGTTCTTGATAACCATGAATTTTTTTCAACAAACCTCCATTAATAACCTGTTAAAAAATGAAAACTATGGATATCTATGATATTGGTATGTCTTGACCCGTTCATTCTGTAGATCCTAAATAATAAACTAAAGTCAATTTTTACAGGCATAAGAAAAATTTTCAAGTTTATTATTTCATTTATATCACTTATTAACTTTCTATAACAATTACTTAATTATTTTATTTCATACACATCATTTTGTTGATGTTAGGAACTAGAGTATAAAATGAACTTATTGTAAATATATATTATCAATGTGGTTCGAATTCCATTATCTCAATATTGATATTACTGATTTATATATCACATATATCATATATATCCAGTATATATTTATATATAATAGACCATATCATTTGGATATATGATAATGAAATTCACCACTCATGGAGATGGTAAGTCCTACGTACGCATGAACACTACTTCAATTTCATTTATTCATTTAAAAAATAATGAAAAAGAAATTATACATTGGTATATAATTATTTAGGTATAATAACATATTTTATATATGTTGTGCATGTTCATTTGCACTCTATCATACGTTCCATGAATGAAATGAACGAGTCATATCAATTTGAGGGGGCGGTAGTCCGCACTTCCTCAAATGAAATTATCATATATATACAACATTAAATGAAAAAAGGTATATTATAAAAGAAAATTTCAGAGGAATATAGATAAAATAAATATCATATATAATTACAGTGCCAACATAATGGCCACCATAAGATGTGGTAGGAGTATATTGAACAATCATCGTTTCGTGAGGCTGTAGTTCGCCATCCACAAAATCATTATTTTCTATATCCATTTGACGGTGGTGTGTGAGATTTTAGATTTAATTGTTATCATAATAAAATCCATGTATATAGAGGATACGTGGGGTTTTATGTAAAATAATAATAAAAAGAGAATAGGTTTTGATGAAGTAAAATAATAGAAGAGAACTAGTGGGAAGATGTTACCATTAAAATGTTTAACTCCCTTTATTTTGAACAAAAAGGCATTATTGAAGCCCCTTATGCCTAGGATAAAGACTATGGTCGGAAGATAGGGATATTCGGAGATTTTTAGGGGAGAGTATGGATGAGGAAATGGGTTTTAAAGGTGTGATTAATGGCTTAGAGTTGATGGACTTTTAAAAGGGGGAGGAGGGGAACTTTGGAAAACATTGATAGAATTATTTTATTATAAAATTATTTTTTTTATCAAAACATCCAAAACATATTTAATTCTATAATAAGTTGCATATATGTCTAAATAAAATCATCCAATAATAATTGAACGTGTTTGGGAAAATTTTTTATTCTTTTCACTTTTATTTGACCTTTTGTTAACTTATTTTACTTTTACAATGTTCTCTTATATATTCATACTATATGGTTAATATAGTTCAATATAATGACAACAGAATCAATAGTGGTTCATTGATGACATTTTCGACCTTATCTAAGTAATTTTTCCAAATCTCAAATTTTTGGATTATTATATCATTTAAAAAAATATTGATTAATTCAAAAATCCATTTATATCAATTTTAATTCTATTCATATCAATATGTTTAAAAAAGTCTATAAAAATGATTATTTCGAAAAAAATAAAATAATTCAATAATAAAAAGTCATAATCATAAAAAAAATTCATCGATGGTATAAAAGGTATAAAAATAAATTTATTTTAACATGATAATCTCATTTATTTAAAACAATCATTAATGGTATAACCATTACATCATCATTGTTCCATTTATTAATTTATTTATTTGATGTATAAAAATGATAAATAAAATAATATGTTGTACGAAATCTTTTTAGCTTTCTAATGAATATTTATAGGAAAATATATCAATTATATAACCCCACATTAAAATTTTTATAGAAAGAATATATGTTTATGATATTTTTTTATTTTATTTAAATAAAAACATATTACTGTATTTATCATTCCCATATTGCTTTAAAAGGCCAAAAGATTCTCCCAATGATTTTATTGGTTTTCTAGTACGCATAAAATAAGGTTAAGATATGTTTTAATGAAATTTTATTTTGATATAATGTTATATTTAACTTGAATTACCCTATTCACCTTTAATCGTGGTAAATAAAAATCAAAATTTACAATTCACTGAAAATAATTTTCATCCAATTGATCCACATTTTATATACTAATAACATCCATGTATGTCAGATTTTTAAAATTCAATTCATAGAAACACTAATATATCATTTAAATGAAATTGTTGTTTCTTAACTACTAATCGATATTTTTCACTATTCATAAAAAATTTAAGGTCTTTAGAAAAATAAATAAAATTGTCTCAAAGATATTTTTGATATTCTGAATTCACAAATGATGCATATTTTACAAAATTCTAAACATATTAGTTTAATTAATTAATTTAAAATTAATTTTCATTGTCAAAACTATAAAATGTGTTTTTATGAAATAATAACTATCAAAAGATTTACAATTGTTGATGTCCAATTTCAAATTGAAATTACTTGCAATGTCCCACATTAGATTATTTGGTAAAAATATAATATTATATAACTTTTTAAAAATTAAAATGATAATCTATCAAAAAAAATAATGTTTGTGAATATAATGTTTCGAATTAAATAGCATTATTTTTCACTATTCATTAAAAAAGAACTTTATCAGATAAATAAGAAAATCATACCCAATGATTATTTTGATGTCACAATTTTAATAAAGTTGTTTATTTTGTCAAATCGAACATGTAAAAGTGAAATATACTAGATTTAAAAAGGGTTCTCCAACAAAAGGTGTTAAATTGACGTTTTAAATAATTTTAGTGTATTTATGTTTAAAATTGGATTCAATCACTTTTTAAGCCTCTAACATTTATTGGATAATGGTAAAGATATTTAAAAAAAATGTTTAATCATATTGTAGTTAGTTATGTTCATTCCTTCATATACAAGGACAATTCATTAACTACCATTTAAAATAATAATATTATAATATTATATTCCATTATAAATCAACAATGTGTGCAAGGTAATATTTAAAAGAAACCTGTTACTGTGTATCAGGTATTCCAATCGGACATAGCATCCACTTTAATGTAAAAATAATATTATATATAAAAATATTATTAATTTTGAAAATGTCTTACTCTTTATTTATCAAGGATGATACAATAAATACCCACTAAAGTTATCACATTCTAAACCCACTTCAAATATCAAAGAATATTAATAATTTTCAAAATATAACAAAAAACTTATCAATAGTCATTTCAAACGTCCCACATCAACAAATTTTAGTCAGACAAAATTTTTATAGGCTTAAAATCTTATTGTATCAAATTAATTTTATTATTATCCCACTAATTATCATTTAAAACACCTTACAAAAGAAAAGTACACATTATAACAACAAACATGGATAACCAAAAATTTAGTCATGGTTATATGATCCCCATTTCCTCAAATAATATTTAATAAAAATACATTCTATAATGACTTACATCAAATTAATTCTGAATATTGAATATACATCTTCACAAAACTAAATTATTTTCATTTCAAAATCTAGTTTTCACAATCCAAAAAGATATTTTTTCAAAACAAATTTCAAAATCATTTTGTGCCCAAGAAAATAATACATGGAATCTAGTGTTGAAGGTAGAATAATCCATGTCTTTTGTGTAACACCCCGAGATTTTATGAAAAATATTCTTTTTAATTTCATTAATGTCTTGTGTTGTACGCTACACCAAAAGGATCTTGCACAACACGCATCCTTGACATGCCTTTCATTACACGCAATCACGACCTTCCTTGATAGCATGTGTAGTACGCAATACCGAGTTTCACTAAACAACGATATGCTATTAAAATATTATTAAAACTAGACGTTATGAATAGTAATAACCACTTTTTGAAATTTTGTAAATTTTATTTTTCAAAATGGACTTCATTTTTGGATTCGGAATATCGAAATTAGCTTAGGGTGAAATTTTGGTTATTTTCGGATAACTTTCATATTTTGATGAATAGTGAAAATTACTAAATTTTAATTAAAAAAACTTTTTCAATCGAAATAATTAATAGTGATAAATTATTCATTTGAGTGGTTTTAAAGTATATTTAGAATATATTTTTACAATTTAATACAATGTTGGTCATTGGATGTAATTTCACATTTAAACCAGTTATAAACAAGTGTCAATCTTTTGACAGTTATTATCTCTTAAAAACACGCCTTTTGTTTTGACGACAGGAATTAATTTTTAAATTAATTAATGCAACTGAAATGATTTGAATTTGGTAAAAGAGACATCAATTTTGAGTTCATAATATCAAATATAGCTTAGGCCTAATTTTTGGTATTTATCTAAAAACATTCAATTTTTTATGAATAGTGAAACCACTAAGTGGTAGTTAAAAAACTGAATTTTTCATAAAACTTAATTTTACCGCTTCTGTGAGTGGAATTTCAAAAATTCGAGAAACACGGTTGATGTCAGTATGTAAAATTCGGTTCAATGAGATGAAAAGAAATTTTGGTGAATAGTATCTTTTTACATTTATTTACCACGGTTAAAAGTAAATAGGGTAATTAAGGGTAAAAATGATATTATTATTACCCTAACACATGTCCAAATTCTATTGGATAAGTGTAATTCGACCAAAAACAAGCTTAGGAATAAAATATGACCATTTAGGCCCAATTGGATTAGATTAGGACATATATTATTATTTAATTCAAAGAAGAGTTAAAAGAGTTAAAATCAATGTTTATTTACTAAAACATTTTTAATATAGGGTTATACATAAGATAAATTCGATTGTAAATATTAATTAGAAAGATAAAAAGATTTACTACATAATGGTATTTTATTTGTAATTTTTAGACATTATATAATTTAATTTATTTATGACACAACGATGATTCTGTTATGAATTTCATAAAAATCATGTACCAAATAGTGTCAAAATTGACATAAATTATGTTTTAAAACAAATATTATATTATTAATTGTTATTTTATTCCTAAAAATCTAAGGTTCGGCCAAATGACTTAGATAAGGTTATGTATATATTAATAATAAACAATTTTGGGTTCGTTTGGCTTCTTATAGTAAGTTTATTAACCTTATAGTATAAGAACACAAGAAGACACGGTAAAAGTAAAATTATTTAACTTAATGTTAAATCTAAATGATAAGGTTAAAATAGGAACCTAAACTTGTCTAAATACTATTGGATGAGAGTATTTCGAACCATCCCCACCTTAGCCTCGAAATAAATCAATTTGGAGCTATTTAAAACCGAACTTGACTTTATAATAAAATAATATTTTTAGTTATTCCAAAGGTGCCCCTCTCCTCCCTTATAAAAGGCCACCTCCCCCCTCTCTTCCTCACACAACATTGAGCCTTCAAGCTCGCCCAACCCCTGCCAAATTCTCTTTTCCACTTCTCTAGCAACATCCTAGAGGTTCTGGTCTTCCTCAAAGACCAATTTTAGTGCCTTAAGAGGAGGCCTCAAGGAGGCGCTTCAAAGAAGAGGAAATTTCTGTTACCGATTCTTTCACCATTATTTATTCTTCCACTCCTTCTTCTTAGGTTGTTTCTTTATGAAGTAATAACATCAGTATCACTCATATACTGATATGTTATTATAATTATGAAACAACCCTATTTCACCATCTATCAATCCTACGGAAAACGAAATCACCGCGCGTGCGTACGTACGGAATACTGTCTCCATGCCGTGGTGAAATCTATTTTCCACCACCACCATACATGGATGGGTATAATGGTGTAAATAATAACTATACATAGTTATTATAAAATCATATTGATTCTGATATATTGTATCATCCACTCCAATTCAATTAAATAATTATGGAAACGATATCATCGCTCGTGCGTACGTACGGACTACCGTCTCCACGACGCGATGAGATTCATTCTCCATGTTAACCATTTAAGAGTGATTATAAAGTATATATAAGAAATAATAATGAAATATATGAAATTATAAAGATACTGGATTTATGTATATATGTATGGCATCTACTTAATTCCATTCAACTCAATAAGGAAACGAAAACAGTGTTCATGCGTACGTACGGCCTACCGTCTCCATGAACGGTGTATTTCTTTCCATTTACTAATTTATTATATATATGTATATTCTGAATATATATTATATATATTTCATGTTTTATATTCTGGAATTATGTATTGATGATCTAAGCAACAATATGAATAATTACAAGTCAAAACATGGACGAAAAATGAAACAATTTTACCCAAAATGCTCTTTTAACATAGAATTTACAAAAGAAAGGGTAATATAAAGTCATAAGTGAACCATATATGATATCATAACAATGAGTATGATTCTGTAATAAGTCAATGACATTATTTAAATCATTATACAGGATGTTTGGACACCTACGAAGAAAATCGGACCTAAGGTAAGGGAAATATCACAATCTCATTTTTATTCGAGATTGTTTATACTTTGGTATTTACTGGGGTGTATTTTATCATCCATATCTATGTTTCCTCAATATGTAATATTATTTCCATCCACCTACAATTGTTTAAATCCATTTTTACCCTTCGGTGAGTTTTTAGTAAAAGATATGAAACGAATCTTTTGTCGTTTTTCGTACGTGGTACTTTTTGACTTTTCCCACAAAAGTACGAGAAGAATGTTTTCTTTTAACTTCTACGACATGAATGTATTTTTAAAACATTATTTCGAAGAATAATCCTTTACATGTTTTCAAGTTTATTTTCAATCAACTTCTTTTAGTTTAAGGTTGCATGACATGTTAAGAAAGGAAAAATGTTTTTGAAGAAGAAAGGATATTTTCCTCAAGAATGGAGTTCAAGTGTTTTATCAAAATTATTTTCCATCTAAGACAATAAAGGGTTCGTTTTTTATCCCTATTATTACATTTATTTGATTATGTTGTGATGGAATTATTTTTATGAATTCTTTAATCTTATATGAACTGTTTCATGATGTCATGATGTTTATGATTCCTATTTATATTACATGGGTTATGCAATGATGTATGATTTATGATTTTGTGGCACACATAAGAATGGTATCATTATGAGATGGGTGGGACATATATCTCCCTCCAATTCATTGGGTAAAGATTTTATATCTCCTGAGATAGACGTGGCTGGAATGGTAGCTTATACCGGTTCAGTGAAACAGGACTGAAACGAGGGTGACTCGGTTCAGAAAGGGACTTTGTCCACTAAGATAGTCTTGGAAATGAGTCTTGACTAACAAGAAATTATTCTCTATGATTATTTGTGTATTCCACAAAGATTCATGTGTTAAGTTATGATTATTGGGATTACATTTCACTACTATGATTATCCCATGTTATGAAATTATGATCTCTTTTGCAGGTTAAGATTTCAAAAATTATGTTCTCATGAATATGATGTGATTGATATTTATTTTGTTTACCCTTACTGAGAATTTGAGCTCACCCTTTTATATTTTCTTTTCCCTAGGATATAAAGAATGGTTTTAGGTAAGAAAAAAAAGGAAGATCTTTATGGGAGATGTTGAAGATCTTTCACCACGATTAGAAGATTATATTCCGAGTTTCCAAAGACACTAAACTATTACGGTCCTTGTGTGTGTGTTTTTGTAATGTAATAATTATTCCGAAAAAGTAATGTAATGTCCATGTACGTTAAGGTTTGGGTCTCTACAGTTGGTATCATAGGAAAGGTTTAGTCAACCTTTGTAAACTAGGATGCGAAAACGTTAGTGAGATCCCTAGAGATATTTCTAAGGTATGTCTAGGGTTGTCCCTAAGGATAAGTATACTTATAAGATACAGTCCTAGAACTATGGTAACGATCATAGAATTTAACCTAAGATATTAGATATTGAGGATACTCCACCTTTATTATGTTGTTTTCCCTAGCATGATTTTTGCCTCTCACACTATTCTTTTTGGGTTTAAGACGATGGATGGAACCCGAAGGAACCGTGTTGATCAATGTAATGGACAATGCAATGATTGTACTCCAGAACAAACAAAAGTTATGGGATATGGAGTGCAATATCTTATTTCTATACTTACACAATCTATGAATCATTCTGGACTTCCAAATGAGCAGAGAAGGGAACAATATTCTATTGAGTCCTTCATGAGGAAACGTCCACCTTCTTTCAGTGGGACTTCTGATCCACTTGTTGCTGAACAATGGATCAGTACCACTGAAAAGTTATTTTCAGTTCTTCAATGTTCTGAACATGATAATGTCACCTTAGTAGTATATCGTTTGGAAGGTGATGCTGATCAATGGTGGAATCTTATCAAGAATACGAGGCCAAGAGATGAAATTGAGTCCATGGAATGGGACGAGTTCAAAAAATTTTTTTTCAGTAAGTACTTCCCTCGTATTCTTCGAACAAAGATGGAAAAGGAGTTTCTTGAGCTGAAGCAGAAGGATGATGAATCTGTTGGTATATACGAACCGAATTTTACAAGAATTGCAAGGTATGCATCTGGCATTATCATCCAACCTGAAAGTAAAGTTGATCGATTTTTCAGTGGCTTAAAACCAACTCTTCGAAGGGCATTAGCTATAAGAGACTTCAGTATCTATGAAGAAATTGTGCATTGTGCTATCAAGTTAGAAATGGAAGTTGGTGTTACATATCCATCTCATGGATTTGACAAGAAACGAAAGATGGAGTTCAAGGAGAAATCTCAGAAAAATGGTGAAAAGAAGATGAATGTTTCCTTATGCACAAAGTGTGGAAAGAAGCATGGTGGAGATTTCCTTAAAGGGACTAGAAAATGTTTTAAGTGTGGAAAAGTAGGTCATCGAGCAGCTGAGTGTCGAAGTAATGGAAAAACGGTTTCTAATGATGTGAATAAATCAAACACTGCAGAGAATGCACCACCAACACTTCAATGCTTCAAGTGCAAGGAAATGGGGCATTGTGCTAATAAATTCCCTAATCCAAGGGTTAGTGACGATCGACATGAGAAACCGCTTAAGGAAATGGACAAAGGGAAGTCACATGCGATCACTATTGGCGATGTTGAATATGACAACGATGTGGTGGAATGATTAAGTGTTTATGTAATGAGATTCCAAAATAATGTTGTATCATGGAGTATTGGAATATTTATGTATTGGTCTAATGTGGTATTCAAAGTGATTGAGATATTTTTGGAAATAAGATGATATGCGCATAATGAATGGAAAATGAGAAAATGAAATGTTTAGCAGTATTCATGAGCTTAGGATTGATATAAGGACTAAGTGATATCATGGTTTGAGTATATAGAATTTTGAGGATTTTGGTATGTGGATAGTGTTAATTTTTAACTGCATTCATGTATTCACTAAGGTTCAATGGGTATTCATTCTTCAAGAGAATACCTAATTAAGGTATTCACATGTTTGTAATTTGACCAACAAGATATATCTTATGATATATGGGGGATAAATGATGGCATTCACGTGATTGTTATGTGACATTTCAAGTAATCATTTTCTTTATATTATGACCTTGGACCGAAGTATTTTACATAAGCCTAAAGATTAGAATGGATTAGGTTGGAAATAAGTTAGTATTGTTTAAGGATAGAAGTTTTTTTGATATTATTGATGGGATGTTATAGTAATATAGTTTTAGAAAAAGGACAACCTGCAGGATGGGCGACAACCCATCGCGTCGGACAAGGCTGTGGGAATCGAACCAACAACTGAAGTGCGACTGGCCCTTATCGCCTACCACTGGCCTACAGGAAGTCCCTGTTTAGTAGAAACTAGTTTTATTATATTAAGCAGTATGATATATGAAGTATAAGTCCATTTTAGGTACCATATATGATTAATCTCACTATAGAATGACTTATGTATATTTAATAACTTTTGCTAACCTTTTGTTTGAGACAGATGGAATGACCCGTCATTCTATCACATGATCTGCTAACACTTCACGAATAACAAATTCAACTTCATTTATTTAAGCGATGAAGTGGAAATTGTTCAAGGCACAATCAACAGTAAGATTTTACCAAAATAAAGTAAGTATTTATTCTAATTCAAATTCTTCAACTTTAGGGAAATGATCTTGAAAACCAAAAATGTTGTCCTAGTGCTCTTATATCTGATTAATCAGATGGTACCTTAGATCGTCACAAATTTATGGATTTGTGATTGTTGGCTTTTCCATAGCCATGTTCTCTACCACTCTCCATCAGAACATTATGGTTAGATTTTTCTTCCATATCCATATTTTCACCTATGTGGAAACCCAGTGATTAGTTTATTTGGGTAACCATTACGTTTCATAATTTTGCTTTTAAAGATTAGTTTTGGTATTCCATTTTACGATGTGGGTTTCTATCAAAGAATCTTTCGAATAGTAAACCATTTATAACCCCGATGAATTTCAATGGCGAAATTCATTTTAAGGGGGGTAGAATGTAACACCCCGAGATTTTATGAAAAATATTCTTTTTAATTTCATTAATGTCTTGTGTTGTACTCTACACCAAAAGGATCTTGCACATCATGCATCCTTGACTTGCCTTTCATTACATGCAATCACGACCTTCCTTGATAGCGTGTGTAGTACGCAATACCGAGTTTCACTAAACAACGATATGCTATTAAAATATTATTAAAACTAGACGTTATGAATAGTAATAACCACTTTTTGAAATATTGTAAATTTTATTTTTCAAAATGGACTTCATTTTTGGATTCGGAATATCGAAATTAGCTTAGGGTGAAATTTTGGTGATTTTCGGATAACTTTCATATTTTGATGAATAGTGAAAATTACTAAATTTTAATTAAAAACAACTTTTTCAATTGAAATAATTAATAGTGATAAATTATTAATTTGAGTGGTTTTAAAGTATATTTAGAATATATTTTTACAATTTAATACAATGTTGGTCATTGGATGTAATTTCACACTTAAACCAGTTATAAACAAGTGTCAATCTTTTGATAGTTATTATCTCTTAAAAACACGCCTTTTGTTTTGACGACGGGAATTAATTTTTAAATTAATTAATGCAACTGATATGTTTTGAATTTGGTAAAATAGACATTATTTTTGAGTTCATAATATCAAATATATCTTTTGCGTAATTTTTGGAATTTTTCTAAAAACTTTCAATTTTTGATGAATAGTGAATTCACTAAGTGGTAGTAAAAAAAACTGAATTTTTTATAGAACTTAATTTTACCTCTTCTGTGAGTGGAATTTCAAAAATCCGAGAGACACGGTTGATGTCAGTAAGTAAAATGTGGTTCAATGAGATTAAAATAATTTTTGGTGAATAGTAACTTTTTACTTTTATTTACCACGGTTAAAAGTAAATAGGGTAATTATGGGTAAAAATGATATTATTATTACCCCAACACATGTCTAAATTCTATTGGATAAGTGTAATTCGACAAAAAACAATCTTAGGAATAAAAGATGACCATTTAGACCCACTTAGATTAGATTAGGACATTTATTATTATTTAATTCAAAGAAGAGTTAAAAGAGTTAATATCAAAGTTTATTTACTAAAACATTTTTAATATAGGGTTATACATAAGATAAATTCTATTGTAAATATTCATTAGAAATATAAAACTATTTACTACATAATGGTATTTTATTTTTATTTTTTAGACATTAGATAATTTAATTTATTTATGACACAACGATGAGGCAGTAATTATCTTATTAATGAAATATTGACATAATTGATGTTATAAATACTCAAATAAATTTAATTTGAGACTTTTTATGACGTACAATAATTTTCTAGGTTAATATGACATGTTATTGTATATTTAAGTAACTTGTTTTGAACATATCATTCTGTTATGAATTTCATAAAAATCATGTACCAAATAGTGTCAAAATTGACATAAATTATTTTTTAGAACAAATATTATATTATTAATTGTTATTTTATTCCTAAAAATCTAAGGCTTGGCCAAATGACTTAGATAAGGTTATATATATTAATAATAAACAATTTGGGGTTCTTTTGGCTTCTTATAGTATGTTTATTAACCTTATAGTATAAGAAACACAAGAAGACACGGTAAAAGTAAAATTATTTAACTTAATGTTAAATCTAAATGATAAGGTTAAAATAGGAACCTAAACATGTCTAAATTCTATTGGATGAGAGGATTTCGACCCATACCCACCTTAGCCTTGAAATAAATCAATTTGGAGCTATTTAAAACCGAACATGACTTTATAATAAAATAATATTTTTAGTTATTCCAAAGGTGCCCCTCTCCTCCCATATAAAAGGACACCTCCTCCATCTCTTCCTCACAAAACTTTGAGCCTTCATGCTCGTCCAACCCCTGAAAAATTCTCTTCTACACTTCCCTTGAAACATCCTAGAGGTTCTGGTCTTCCACAAAGACCAATTTTAGTGCCTTAAGAGGAGGTCTCAAGGAGGCGGTTCAAAGAAGAGGTAATTTCCGTTACTGATTCTTTCACCTTTATTTCTTCATCCACTCCTTCTTCTTTGGTTGTTTCATTATGAAGTAATAACATCAGTATCACTCATATACTGATATGTTATTATAATTATGAAACAACCCTATTTCACCATCTATCCATCCTACGGAAAATGAAATCACCGCGCGTGCGTACGTACGGAATACCGTCTCCATGCCGTGGTGAAATCTATTTTCCACCAACACCATACATGGATGGGTATAATGGTGTAAATAATAACTATACATAGTTATTAGAACATCATATTGATTCTGATATATTGTATCATGCACTCCAATTCAATTCAATAATTATGGAAACGATATCATCGCTCGTGCGTACGTACGGACTACCGTATCCACGACGCGATGAGATTCATTCTCCATGTTAACCATTTAAGAGTGATTATAAAGTATATATAAGAAATAATAATGAAATATATGAAATTATAAAGCTACTGGATTTATGTATATATGTATGGCATCTACTTAATTCCATTCAACTCAATAAGGAAACGAAAACAGCATTCATGCGTACGTATGGCCTACTGTCTCCATGAACGGTGTATTTCTTTCCATTTACTAATTTATTATATATATGTATATTCTGAATATATATTATATATAAATCATGTTTTATGTTCTGGAATTAAGTAATTATGATCTAAGCAACAATATGAATAATTACAAGTCAAAACACTGACGACAAATGAAACAATTTTACCCAAAATGATCTTTAACATAGAATTTTCAAAAGAAAGGGTATTATAAACTCATAAGTGAACCATATATGATATCATAACAATGAGTATGATTCTGAAATAAGTCAATGACATTATTTAAATAATTATACAGGAGGTTCGGACACCTACGAAGAAAATCAGACCTAAGGTAAGGGAAATATCACAATCTAATTTTTATTCGAGATTGTTTATACATTTGTATTTACTGGGGTGTATATTATCATCCATATCCATGGTTCCTCAATATTTAATATTATTTCCATCCACCTACAATTGTTTAAATCCATTTTTACCCTTTGGTGAGTTTTTAGTAAAAGATATGAATGGAATCTTTTGTCATTTTTCGTACGAGGTACTTTTTTGACTTTTCCGACAAAAGTACGAGAAGAATGTTTTCTTTTAACATCTACGACATGAATGGATTTTTAAAACATTAATTCCATGAAGAATCCTTTACATGTTTTCAAGATTATTTTTAATCAACTTCTTTTAGTTTAAAGTTGTATGACATGTTAAGAAAGGAAAAATGTTTTTGAAGAAGAAAAGGATATTTTCCTCAAGAATGGAGTTCAAGTGTTTTATCAAAATTATTTTCCATCTAAGACAATAAAGGGTTCTATTTTTATCCCTATTATTATATTGATTTGATTATGTTGTGATGGAATTATTTTTATGAATTCTTTTATCTTATATGAACTGCTTCATGATGTCATGATGTTTAAGATTCCCATTTGTATTACATGGGTTATGCAATGATGTATGATTTATGATTTTGTGGCACATATAAGAATGGTATCATTATGAGATGGGTGGGACCTATATCTCCCTCCAATTCATTGGGTAATGATTTTATATCTCATGAGATTGACATGGCTGGAATGGTAGGTTATACCGGTTCAGTGAAAAAGGACTGAAACGAGGGTGAATCGGTTCAGAAAGGGACTTTGTCCACTAAGATAGTATTGGCAATGAGTCTTGACTAACAAGAAATGATTCTCTATGATTATGTGTGTATTCAACAAAGTTTCATGTGTTATGTTATGATTAGTGAGATTACATTTCACTACTAGGATTTATCCCATGTTAGGAAATTATGATCTCTTTTGCAGGTTATGATTTCCAAAAGATATGTTCTCATGAATATGATGTGATTGATATTTATTTTGATTACCCTTACTGAGCATTTTATCTCACCCTTTTATGTTTTCTTTTCCCCAGGATATAAAGAAAGGTTTTAGGTAAGAAAAAAAAGGAAGATCTTTATGGGATATGTTGAAGATCTTTCACCACGATTAGAAGATTATATTCCGAGTTTCCAAAGACACTAAACTATTACGGTCCTTGTGTGTGTGTTTTTGTAATGTACTAAGTATTCCGCAAAAGTAATGTAATGTCCATGTATGTTAAGCTTCAGGTCTCTACAATTTGCATCCATATTACAATCTCACAACTATCCATAAGATTATTCTAGGGTAATGTACCTAGATCAACATGGACTTCTAGGGCATACGATCTCACTATGATCACTAGAATAACCCCTTTTTACCTCAAACACCAAAAATACACTAGAACAAAATTGACCAAATAAATCCTGTTTCCCCATGGGATCCCATGGAGTTGTATAGGAATAGTTTTCCAGACACTCCCTCATACCAACACCATGATGTTCTGACAGTCAGACTCTATCCACCTTGTCATCCCCAAATGACATTGTTCACTTTGAAAGCTTGTTACTACAAAAATATTCATGATCTAAAACCATTTTTTCATGAACCCTATGTTTTCATCCCTAAAAAGTTCACCTGACCGAATCCGTGTCATGGATCGAAAGGGCTTCCCGATCCCCCTAGGATCACAACCAATTTAATGAATCAATAGAAAAAGAATAAGGGAATGATTTCACCAAATATAAATAAATAAACTAAACAGAGGAGAGAAAAAGAAGGATTCCAAGTATATATTTATATATCAATATAAAAATTTACCATATTTTATAAGGATGAATGATACAATAACTGAAATTCAAATCTCAAATGAAAAAGACAACAACAACATCTACATGAGACCCCGATGTTCACTCTATGATACCAAAAACCACTATTGACCACAATGATTGAGACTAAGATGGTACATTCATAAAATGAATAAAATAAGAGAAAACCTTAGAGTGAGTATTAAAACTCACTATAAATGAAAAAACAAATCTATACCAAGTTCACTTCATTTGAAATGAATGAAAGATCAACATCATTATTGAATTACAATATTAAACAATAAAATTTTTTCACAAAAATTTCCACATTAAATTAAATTATGGTTCATTACACTTTTTTTATTAGAAAACACATTCTTTTCCCAAGAGGGAACCATTTACATTGAAAAAGTGTAGAGTAATTATTTCATTACAAAATAGATAGATGATGATTTAAAACATCTTTAAGAGAAACTATTCGTTCAATAGAAACTATAAAATAAATTTATCATTTTCCAAAGAATCCACCCAACTCAAGAAACACGATCATATATTACAAAACATTAGAAATGGAAAATATGACATAAGATTATCAATATGATTATGAATTTCAACCATATATCATAATGAACAATGTTCAAATAGACAAGGGACAAACCTATGAGCTAGGGAATATTCTCGAACCTACTCATACAAGTTGACTCATCTCGAATGTAATTCTTTATTCGATAAAAAAAATAACTCCCAAACATGCTCGACCACACCTTAACTACTCTAGATAGAGCGGCACTATCCTATAGAAATAAAACTGAATATATCTTTATAAAATAGGCAACTAGTAAGAGGAAAACCCTATGTAGTGCATTAACTATTCATAGAAAATTCAATCACTATTGTAGGTTCTCCATATTTATATTATAATAGATGGTGAGACAACCAATTACAATTGACCATCCAATCACATAGACATATATTATAATAATCACAAAAGGCATCACTAGAGTCACATAAAAGATCAATCTCTTACCATACCACCCATAGGTCACAAAAGAGTCCATATAGAGGATCACTCATCTGAAAAAATATAAATAGGTCATGACGATTACACTATGATGACCATAAACCCATTCAATATTTATATAAAAAAGTAAATATGATTTTCCATGGATAGTTTTCAGGTCAATCACTTTTTCCAATAACACAAAAGTTATAAATAGTCCTTCAGCATCATCTTTCAAAAATTCAAACCACCTTCCTAAAAATGAAAAATACATCATTTACCATTTTACAATCATTTCATAAAATCAGATTTCTGACAGTCATTAAACAATTTATAGTCAATCAATTTTCCTCAAAATAAAAAATGGACTATTAACAACCACAACATTCCCAACAATTTTTTATAGATAAATATACAATTCCTGTAAATACAACCTACTTTTAAAATTAAGTTTAAGGAGCCGACATCATCATTTCATACATCATAAATATAATAATAAATCCAAACTATTATTGAGATATCAAAATACACATGATCATTACAACCATATGTTTAATAGATCACATGATATGTAATATTTCACAAGACAATTCAATTAATAACATAACAAGGGAGGAACCAATATATTTCACACCAAAAGTATCTTCTAGGAAAATACGTCACCATTTATCAAATAAGGGAGGCTATAAAATCATGAAATATATAATTCATAAATTAAATTGTTGAGTTCAAAGGGAACATACATCAATCTCAGGGTGCTTCAATGAATCACTCCCAAAAACATGACATTAATGTTCCATGATCCAAGATTGAAAAAAGGTACCCTAAACATGAAAAACCACCCACATAAATGAATGGAATCATATATCATTTGTCAACATGACCATGGGAGAAGTTAAACACTAGATAATATGGATGAATGAAGGAATTGTGAAAATAATAGAGGAGATTATGATGAGATATTTTCCCCAAATCACAAGGAAAACATATATCTATAGTAAGGGATGATGGTGGAGGCATAGAGAACTAGGGGGATGCACCATTTGGGTCAAAACATATAGAGATATGAGAGGGGAGGTGTTTTCAGTTAATGATCCTAAGAGTGTAGGTTAGTTATTTCAAAAAATTTAAGATGTCGATAGCTTGTGTCATTTGGCCACATAGTAAACCAATCTCTGGGCCAACCATGTGTCCCTTATTGAACACACTGGGGCAACCACATGCACTGGTCGCACAGTTTTCAAACCATGAACTAATAATTCTAGTCAGCACTTTGTGAAAATAAAACCTCACTATGAAAATTCTTAATTGATTGAATAACCATGCAGAAGCCATGCTCTATGCCTCTACCTCTGACATCTATGGTGTACAACTCCCAAGAGAAGTCCTCACATTTTTAGAACCATGTTAAAACAATTTGTAGGATACTTCCAATCTCAAAATACTCAACTATTCTCAAAAAACTCATTAGAAAACTATGAAACTACCATTAGGTCAAACCAAAACAAAATGACACCTCAATGTTTAAACCCTATCAAACTAGAAACTCAAGAGAAAACCCAGGGTCGAAAAATACACTATAATAGAGGTTAATAATAAAAATGTGGGTGTGATTCTTATATTTTATATACAAAAACTTTAAGAAAATATATTTTAAATAGCTATATAACTAGGCATGGAATAACAAGGAACATAAACTAAATTATCATATAAATAATAATAACATCATATTAACAAAATCTAAAGAAGTATCATGTAAATCCAACATCATATTACTAAAATAGAAGTCTAGTAATGAACAATGTATAACAGGATAATATATAGATAGTGTTGTGGAAAAATAATAACTAGATAATAAAATAATATTTCTATTCCAACCATCACTATATTATGTTATTGAATTACCCATATTCCAACTCTTTTTATAATGAATAATAAATTCATGAACTCTTAACCACAATGAATTTTTTTCCACTACCTACATTTATGACACTAATTCTATATAACCATGATCTTTATATGCAGTGTTTATGAAAGAATCAATAGTATTATTCCACCACACGATCAATGTATAAAATAAATAATGTTGACAATTAAACGTTTTTTAGCAATAAATAAAAAAATAAGATTTTATATATACAGAAAATACATGTACTAATAGTTAACATATGTAAATATTAACATAATAATGTAATATTTTTGAATTAAATTATTATTCTATAGATGTAAAATAATAATTTAATGATACACTTTTTTAATAATCATAACAATTAAATATAGGATAGTTCCTATCAGACCAGGGAAAAGAAAACTATGATTATTGTACTAGGAAAGTAAATGAATTAAAATAAAAAATAATTTCCTTGTTATATGACATTAATGTAATGTTTTAATTATATTACATTCCCATGTAATTTCATTTTTAGTGTTTTTAAGAATTATGAAAAAAATTTACTTAAAAAACTCATTTATTTTTAAACTAATTGATATGTTTCCATTTTATAAAAACTTTTTGTGGAATGAGTTGTATTCAACAACACCCATATTTTATTCCATTCTATTGCTTTATAAACATGACTTATGTAATGATTTTATATACAACATGGGGAAAGAGAACATATGAAATGGGTGAGATTATATTATATATGATGGTAATCATTAGTGATAACAATTAAATATCATTATGATGAATCAGATATAAAATATTTGAGTAGTTCATATAAAAATGAATATATATTGAAAAATACATTATAAATCATGGAGTGCAACATCAAATAAAAAGAGTTTGAAAACCATAGTCAAAAAAAAAAGAATAAAATTGATCCATAGAACATAATAATGAAATATGAACAATAATAAAAATTTAATTTCATATCATTATGAGAATATCCCCCACAAAACGAGATCCCAATGAATATTATGATTATTTATAAAGAACACAACATTATCCGTGTCTAAACATATATAAATCCTAAAATATTGATATAAAAATTATATCTTATGTGATATAATCCTCGTCCAAATGAATTTTCGTGAGATTTAACCCCCTGTAGTGACCAAAAATTCCCATAAAAATATTACATATGTATAGATCTATATTAAATATTTTTCAAAAATAAGCTCATTTGAACAGTTTATGTTTTTTATAATTCGATACTATATACATTATCTTTTTATTCAATTAATTATATTCAATGTATACATTAAATTTATTCCATTAGTTTACACTTAATTGAAATAAATTTTAAAAAATCTTTTAATAGGACCGGTGTAAATTAAATATAAGAATGGTTGAGGTTAGATGCTCAATAAGGCTAATCATGGGAGATATTAGAAAAAAATTATTATATGATTTTTATAACCTCTAAATAAAATTTGAATATAATATCCTATATATCATAGATGATAATAATGATAAATGAAATAAATCAAGTTATTTTATAAGAAATTAATCAAAATATCATCAAATAATATAAGATATAGTTGGAACAAGGCATGCACATGAAGTGTTCATGGAATCGTATAATATTTTTTCTATCATATCTACCAAGTAATCAATGAAATGATAGCATTGGGTTAAAAATCTTTTTACCTTCGTTAGGATTGTGAAATCCTCATATGTAACCTAAATATAGTTGAGGACAAAATCTCATGTATGCTTTTTTGGGTTCTGGATAACCTCTCATGTACCCTTTGATATCATAAAACATTATTAACTACTTAATGAGTTTGATGGAGATACATGTTTCACCCATCATATGAGCTTTACATTTCGATGGTACATGATCATAACTCATCCTGTGAATAGAAATTTTTTGATAAACATTTCACAATAGAAAAACATGTGGAAAAAAATGGGTTCCATAACCATTTCATAATTTTATAAATAAATTACCATGGGATGATATATGGATTTCATAAAAATATTTTAATAATAATCATAAACTATTTAGGTAATAAATATGAATGTTATCCTTGGATCATACCCCCATTAAAACATAAGTATAATGATATTATTTCATTAAATACAGAATAGTGTTTTGAAAAAAATATATCAATGAGTAGATAATGAAGAACATTATAGTTCCTCATGTATTTAAGAAAAATTACAATAATTTTCATAGAAAATACCATTTAAATTATATAATGGATGATTTAATGACCATTTGAAACATTTATAGAGAAAATTAACCTTTCATTGTAGAAAATAACTATATAAACGTTTTAAATTTTAAATAAACGTTTTCTTTGAAGAAATAATTAATATCTTGTAAGGTAAAGATAACATAATACAGTGATATTGAAAATATTAATTATTTATTATGTTAATAATAGACTCATTTCACATTTTTGGTAAAATCCAAATGTGCATTTTTTTTGAAGAATAAATCAATATTCATTTTAAATCAATGTTTAAAAATCCAAAAATGGTAAAAATAGCATTAGAAAATAATAGCAGTTCATAATATCATTTTGGAGGAAATTATTTTGAAATATGTATATTGTTGAAAATGATTTTTCCCCTAGAGAGAGATACAGTCATTTTCACTAAAATCATTCTTATAGAATAAAGATAAATTAATGAGAGGTAAATTAAGGGATGGAACCGATTCTCCATGAATTAATAGAGGATTAGAAAAAATCATATTTTTTGAGATTCAGTTTGAAATATTTCATCATCAGAAGTGTAAACATATAAAATTATGATAATAATGTGATGTTTTTAATAGAGCCTATACAACTTTGGTAACATAAAATTGTAAGACCCATGATTGAATAAAATTTAATTAAACATAAAAATTAAGGATATCAAATAAATTCATTATATTACAATTGAATTGGTCTATCTACATACCTAATAAAAAAACATAGTTGGATATCAGAACATATGTCCCTATAATGAAAATTGAGACAAAAACCATTACCCAATGTCTTCAATTCTAGCATACACATTAAATTATCTTATATTGTAAATTTAATTTAGTTATTAATCTACTAATGAACCATTATTATATATATCATTTCACGTAAGATTTATTTATGACAATTTATTACCCAATTGTTAATATTTATATGCTAGAAGCACATTTTGGGTGATAACTACATTTTTTCCCGGATGTTTTGTTTTTAAAATTTTAGTCCACTTAAATTTATATTGGTTATATATTCTAAATGTAGATATTGGTTAATAAAATTTCATTTATATAATTATATTTGTATTATGAGTAATTTATTAATGTTATATATAGTAAATGAACTACACCATGTAGATGGTAGGCAATACATATGCATGATAAAAACTGCATCTATCACATGAAATAGAATGAAAAATAATAAATATTATATAAAAATACATGATAATTTTCTATTAACACACACACAAATATCATATATTAATTAGCTTGAATGGACCGGAGGCCTTCTTTTTTATTGATTTTTTATAACCCCCCCTTCATGGGATTTTGGGGAACCCATACAAGGCCTGTAGGCTCAAAGATTACATGACATATAGGTCGTTGGAAATATACAGACGGTTCTTGGTACTCCTCCTCCCATGTTTATCATCATGATATCACCTCTCCTCCTTTTCATGGCTATTCAGATGTACTTCTCCTGCAAGCATGTGTTGGTCCCGATGGCAATAATATTCCCTCCCTTTATGATAAATCTTCTTTGCTTCTGCTCTGGCAAATGTGCCTGCTCTAAATCCCAGTGAGCGGGATACTTCTTGTAGAGTGTATCTAATCATTAGAGAACTATTTCAGGTTTCCCAAAGGACATGGGTTGGCCCTAAGGCCTTGAGGTGGCCGGAAAGCCTTACTGACATGAATGCCTTTGGTGTATCGAAGGACTTAATAGACCCGAGGCCCAAACTGGTGGTCTGAAAGCCCACACATATGAATGATGTTATTGTATCTGAAAATGGAATGTGATATGGATTATTTGATATCATAATTATATAATTATAATTACATAAAACATATCATATATATATTTTGAATTATTATCTATATCCATCCAGATAAAATACAAAAAAAACCACACCACATCAGGTCGCTGGGCAATAATCTTCCAAACACACAAACAATTATACTTTACTCTAATAAAAATAAAGGTATAAAGGAATATGTGGTATTTAAACTAAAAAATTATTATAATATCATTAAAATCTATTATAATCAATAAATATATCAATTTGTTTCTTAATGAGAGGTGTTGATCCATGAAGAATAATATTTCTGCGAGATATTATAGTATGCCAAACACACTATTATCAATTTTATATGATATTTTATTTATGTGGAAATGGATTTAAGATATTCATTGATATAATAAGATAAAATTATATTTTATACACTATTATAATTATATCATAATAATTCTAAAATATTTAAATTTTGTGGAATTTGAAAAAAAAATGTTTATGAATTTTAAATAATATTTAGAGTCCTATTTAAGGTTTACACCTAAATCCTTTATATGATGGATTCCTAAGTATTATATTAAAACTATTATGAGTGAAGTTAAGTATGTATTGTTTTTGGGATGTTCCTGGCTAATTTTTTTTGTAATCATGAAGTGGAGAGAAGAGGGTTGAACTTTTATATTATGTGAAGAGGATAAACATGGTAATTTTGGATAAAATAATGTGTACTAATTTTTTTCCAATATAAATAATCCATAATAGGTAATTATAGAAACTATAAGTAATATGGTCTAAATTTTTCCTTTCAATAGTGTTTTCAAGAGATTCTTGTCCATTTCCCCCTTATCTTTCTAGTTCAACACATTGTAAACCATTTTATACTTAATCGCGATAAATAATTTTTAATGATTTCATTAAGAATTATGGTATAATATTATGTTTATATTATTATATAATATTAATTATTTATATTCCAAATATAGTTTTTTAATCTCAATAGATGAAATTAGATGAGTTTAATTTAAAATTAATCTAAAATAGTTGATGATATGAAGTGTTCAAAAGATTATAGTTTCAAAAGAAAAATATGATTTTATTTAAAATATAAATATAAAATCGATTCCAACTAAATAAATTTAATTTAATGATATATAATTAAAATTATATTACATTTAAAAGTGTATTTAAATTACATTTATATTCTACATTATTTTAATAAAAAATAATTTTTCAGTTAAGACCTGTATCTTTCAACATTCATAGATATATATCCAACTAATAAAAGTCAAAAAATAATTTCCCTAATATAATTTTAAAATGAGGATTTATTTATAATTATATTTATATATATATATTTTTTAAAAATGGTTCTAAAATATTTAAAAATTTGTTTTATTTTTTTTATAAAATGAATTAATTTTTTTTGTGAATATTTTATTTTTGAAAGATATATAAATATTACCATAGATGAAGTACATTTTTATCAGTAAGATTTCATTATTTATGACCATTATGAATGATATAAAAAAAACTGTTTTTGCAATTTATTATTCAAATTTTAATGTATAGGTAATAACAAACCAGTTTAAATGCAAATATTTATGGTTTGTCATAGTTTTTATAAACATGGTGTTTTTTGTAACATAATAAATTGACGGAATTAAATTAAATTGAAAAATAATCTTAACAAATGTACTGTGTGTAAAATTATTCACCATTAAAATGAATTTCACCCACAAAATTCTTCACTTTGGTGTAATCATTGGATGATTATGTTTTTTCCTTATATCCAAATGTTTAGTGGCTGCTTCTTGAAGTTGGTGGTTTCACTATAAAACATTGACAAGGTGAGTTGGATTTTTTAATAGGAAATTATTTACAGTATTCAAAATCTCCATTGGTTTTTCCATATAATTAATATCAGGCTCCAATTGTATGATCCATGTGTTTTGTACAAGTGATGGATCAAATACGTACATCCTCATGATAGATAAATAGAACATATTCTATACATAATAGAGGACTATTTGAGGAACAATGTAATAAATTATGATCATGATATGATAATGAATTTAATAAGGATATATATATATATATATTATTATTTTACCTTCATTATAGTATTGATAATTTCAAAGAAAAAACTTCTCATAAATAAAAAATTCACGATAATATCAATGAATCTCTGTATATTATTTCATTCAAACTTGTTCTTTCCAGACATTTTTATGGATCTAAGTATATCTAATATTTTATCAGAAATATCAGGCTATAATATGTTTTAAAATGTCATAATTTATCATGTACATTGGATTTATATAATTTATTCATTAATGGAATCAAAAATATGGCATCATAATGCTCGAGTAAAATCTGTTGTAATAGGAAAATAGAACTAAGGGAGGTTTTATTCTCATTTTTTGAAATCTATATAAAATTATAATAAAATATCCAATAGGGGTATAATTTTTCTATAAAAATGATAATCATTCTATGGATGATTCACAGTGGTGAAACATTGACATTTAAGTAGGGAATACTAAAGTATTCCTGGTAAAAACTTTAAAAACCATATATGATGATCAAATATTATTGAATGTGGTATTACATTAAACTTATCTAATTTAATAATTTATATTATAGCAAACTCATGGAGAAATAAATATTAATTATGTTAAACGTTGTGTGATAACTTCATTAGGGGTTGACTAAAACCCATAATGACCTAAAAAATATTTCTTAGATAAAGCATAAAGGTTACTGATACCATTAATCATATTTCCACAAGCAAAAATTGTATTCCTCTAAAAACAATATTCTCACTAAAAACTATACAAGGACAATTTTTTTATGGAAATATATTTCTCTTAAAATATCCATTATTATGATAGTACCCCTTTACATAAAACCTAATATTATGAGTCAATGAATTTCGATGTAAAATAATCATTAAAATCCTATACCCATGATAGTATCAATAAATATTAAGTTTATATTACTTGCCTATACATGAGCTTCCAAAAGATAATTCATACTTTTATCCATTAATAATATCTTATCTAATACAAAAACATTTCTAATGAATAACTTTGTCCCCTATACTAATAAGATATCAAATGTGATTTCACTATTCAAGAATCCATGGGGAGGGGGATAATCAATTCTAAACATCACATGAAAATATACTAATGTATGAAAAATAATATTTTCAATGTATCATTCCTAACAAATCAATCATGAATTTTATAAATAATGAGCAAGGGACATGTGTTCCATAAATATCATGAATTTATTCATAAATTTTTATTAAATATACTTTCCCTGTCTTATTTTCCATAATTTTTTTGGATTATCATCACTATTCGCCATTGGATTGGGAAATTAATAAAAAATAATCCAAAAAATCCATATATTTGAATATCTATTGTGGGGGACATGAATTAATTTTATTTGAATTATCTTAAATCATATCATTAGCTAACACCATCTGATTACATTAGTGATTAACCACTCTATGAACATCCTTTACAAGTATATAACATTTAGTAGTCCCTAGAATAAAACTCCCTCTATGTTTTCTACCACACATTTATGATGAAGGAATGTTCATCTTAATTTATCCACTATTTTTATACATTCTTATGAATTGAATGCTTATTTTATCATTAGAAATATATTATTAATTGGTCACTCCAATATAAATTTCCACCTTGATAAAAAATTATATTATTTCATAATAGATATTAATGTCCCATATTGATATAATCATGTAGGGACATTGGATTAAGACACTAGAGAATTTATAATCCAATTATTCCTGTTTTATTTTTATACAAGAATCATACATCATATGTCTTGTAAAAATTTTATCATATTTACCAGCTAATTAATCATACTTATAATTTATCTCGAGGAATAAATTCTCACTTAAAATATGATGAATATGATGAATTTAATTTTAAAAATATAAGTTCATAAATTTATCTCATTACATGGATTAAATTTAGTCATATGTACTCATATTGTGGATAACATTCCACCATTGATCCTCTATCACTTCTGACTGATATGTAGCAAAAATAGCTTGTTTAGGATACAAACAAATGAGAATTTTAAATGTAATTTCAATTCTTCTAATCCAATTTTTGACAATGAGCGTATTAGAAAAAAATGACGATGGTTGCGGCCTCATCATTGACACAATATATTATTTCTTCCCCTTTTTCTCATTTTTTGTTCCTCGAGATTTAATGATTGAGAATGTAGTTTGATAATGGGAATTTTATTCTTCATTTGTGATCCCCCCACAAATGGTTTACTAGGAGTAAACTTATTACATTTTATAATTCATTCATAATTAAAAAGGTTATATTTGTAATCAATAATTGAATAAAACAAAACATATATTTAACAACACTAACAATATTTGAAACCCACATAATTAATAAATAACTTATACGATTTCAATATAATGAAACCATCATTTAATTATAACTCACCTATGATTTATCATAGGAAACTGATGGAAATTTAAGATTTATTTTATGTTGTTTCATAAAGAGTTGGTGAATTTTCAAAACAATTCCCCATGGAGTGTCAAACTAGATTTTCTAAAAGGATTGTTTTTGAGCTCTAAATAATGATCACTTATAGCTCAATTCAATCATATTGATGTTATTAAACAAAATTAAATCAATTCTAGAACCACATAAACTTTTATAATATTTATAGTTATGTAAATTTTGGGATACCACTCACTTTATCCCCTACAAGAATTATCCTAAATGTTTGTACAACTTAACTCATCCATAGACATATCCTCAGATATATCCCAATACATATCGATACAAATATAATGGGTATTCTCAATATTGTATTCTAATCCTAGTTTCCAATGGTTAATTAATCCTTTTAACTAATAAAAATTTTTGGGACCCAAACATACCAAACATAAATAATATATTTTGGTTCGTGAATACTCAATACATTTCAAAAATACAGATCAATGAACCAAATATGAATAGTGAATTTGGAAAAAATATACTATATCTTCCTATTGAATGAATCTAATAATGTGGTGTCTCTGATTATACAGACACCCCATCATAAAAAGGACATCAGGTCGCAGTCTAACATTATCTATCCATTTCCCCGCCAACACATGGCCTCCTACATTGGGACCACCCATGTCCATGAATGAGTAGTCAAACTAATTATTTCACTTGCATGAAACAAAAATGTTATTTTATCATAATTTTTCTCACTCAAACACATCCATGGAAACATAATTCATATTAATTTACCATTCATGATAACTACCCCATGCCACACATGCGAAATTATGGAGTTAAAAGAAGGTGGGCCATAATGTTGGCACCGAGCGTCTATTTGAGAAACCATGTGTAGCACCAGAAAACTTGTAGTGAGCCCGTCCTTTTTAAATACCTCACATAAGATTTGGATAAATATAGGGTATGGTCGGGTTGGATCGAACATGAATCCAGCCAAGCCATGGGAATTAAAAGGCAAATAACTTACAGACCGTGTGTCCGATTGATGCACAATCTATTGTGTTGAGACCCCCATGACATAGCGGTCCATTAGGTTAATCATCATGGGACTTCATGGCAGATGAAGTATCTAATAGTGTCTTGTGGAGAAGACCCTCCCGGAGATAAGAAATCTTAGAGCGGGAACCCAGTAGCTGGATGAGACGTGATGGAGGAATAATTATCATGTTTGTGTCAACACCTAGCGATTGTTTGTGGGTAAGAACTGAGCGTTCTTGTGTGTGTCAGCACCTACTGATCTTGTATGGGTCGGCACCGAGCGATCCTATGCATGTCAGCACCGAGCGATCCTATGTTTTTCATCACCAAGCGATCCTTTGTGGGGTAAGCACCTAGAGAACCTATGTGGGTATGACGACACATTGGAGATGTACTAGGATCCTGTGTGGGTATGAAGATGTAATGGAAATTTACTCTGATCCTATGTGGGTCTGACAATGTATTGTCGAGTTACATGGATCCACTATGGGTCTGACGATGTACTATGATACTCTGTGGGTCTGATGATGTATAGGGATCCTGTGTGGGTCTGAGGATGTACAATGATCCTCTGTGGGTCTGGTGTGAGTTGAGTATCTACCTTGTGGTACATTTCTTCATGGTAATACCTTGGTGGTATTCTTATATTTGGTGTACCAATGTAATAAATATATTTGTGGCATTTATTCCTTTGTGGAATAGTAGAGCATTGGTATTTTAGTTGGAATTTATGTTTACATCATTATTGAGATGGTTATACTAGATAACTTAGTTATATCTATGGGAATATACATAAGTAGGGTTTTCAGTTGTTTTCATGCCTTGTGGTTTATCCATGGTGGATTTTTTTGAGTCCATGAGATTCTTGGGGTTCATACTGAGTTTCATTATACTCACCCCTTCATGGGATATGTCCACACCTTTTTGAGTTTGGTGCATACGACAGATAGCACTGATCAAGGCTGAGGGTACCAGGGCGAGAAGAGGCCCGTAGGTGGACCATTCAGCGTGACAATAATTAGAGCATATGGACGGACGTGGAGTCCTAAGGACACGATCTGTCACAGAGGTCCAAAAGGACCAGACATACTAGTGGACGACCGCATGATTCCAGGTCTGTTGTGCGGGGCACCCGAGGCAGAGCTAGTCAATCCAGGAGAGAGCAGTGTTAAGCATGTGATGGACAAGGTCACATGGCTTGTGATTGTCCGAACCGCAGTATAGATGATCATAAGATGGTCGAAGGACCAACCAGATAGAGGATCTTGCCGTGAAACTAGCATTGGGTGACGATTAGAGATGTTACCACCACCACCACCAGGAGGACCACCCCGACCGCAGGGAGTAGGAGGACATGGGCGAGCTCAGCTCCAGGCACTTGAGGCCTATGATCAAGATTCTCTAGAGATGATACAAGTTATGATCTGGGTCTACTCCACCTTAGCTACAGGACTTATAGACAAATGATCCAGTCGTTCTTTTATTTATACTTCCCTCATTCAGAGATCAAATATTCCGATGGAGCTGTTGGATCAATCCTTATGACTAGAGTCTCTTACGGGAGTGGATTCAACAGTTATGCATTGTTTTCAATAGTTAGAGATTACTCTAGGAGGTTAGATAATTGACTATGATCTCTTACTAGTGGTGTCGAGGCCTTAAGACGTCATCTTGGGAATGGACTTGTTATCAAAAGTTCATGATCAGACTGGCTATATTAGGTGCAATGTGTGGTGTGTACGCTAGGATAGGAATAGGTTTACCTTCACTGGTGAGAAGGGAGCCTTTGTAACAAAAGAAGGACTACCCTAGAGGATTTTTTAGGTGATTACACATCAGTTGACTAGACTTACCCTCAGAATGGTAGATGTGCAGTGCTTGAGTTATCCTATAGTGGTGGACTTGTATGCTGATGTATTCCCTGATTATGTTCCGGGTCTACATCCTCACAAAGTGGTGGAATTTTACATTGACATGTACCCTGGGAATACACCGATATCTACACCAGCGCATCTGATGATACATACGGAGCATTGTTAGATGCGGATACAGCTGGAGGACTTACATGGGAAAAGATTAATTTAGCCTACTGTTTCTCCTTGGGCAGCCCTGATTTTATTCTTCAAGAAGGCAGATGGGAGCTTTAGTCTTTATGTTGACTATCGGCAGATGAACTAGTTGACCCAGAAAAACAAGTACCCACTCCCAATGATTGAAAAAATCATTGATCAGCTGAAAAGAGAATGGTGGTTCTCAAAGGTTGTCCTCAGATCTGGCTATCACCAGCACAGAGTGCGAAATGAGAGTGTGCAGAAGTCGGATTTCAGATGTTAGTACAACCACTACGAGTTCTTGGTTATGCCATTCAGCATACCCAATGCTCCAGTAGTGTTCATGGGACTCAGGAATAATATTTTCTTCCATACCATGATTGAATTGAATTAGTATTCATCAATGACATTATGATCTACTCGACTAATAAGGAGGGGCATGCATATTAATTTAATGTAGTACTTAACACACTCCGAGAGAACCATAACTATGGTAAACTCTCGATGAGACAGTTCTATATTCGAGAGGTTTACTTTTTGAGACATTTCATCTCATAGGCTAGAGTTACAATGTATCTAGTGAATATTATGGTGGTAATTTCATGGGAGCCACCCAGGAGTGTGACAGAGGTACAAAATTTCATGGGTTTGGTTGGATACAATCGGAGGATTGTGCCAGATTTCTCCAGAGTTGCAGCACCTTTACCATCATTGATGAAGAAGGAGAAACCCTTCATTTGGATGGAGAGATACCAACTGAGTTTTGAGAAGATAAGGAAGAGGTTAAATAGTTCCCCATCTTGAGACATCCATAGGAGGACGCTGTGTACGTAGTCCACTGCGAAATTTTAGGGACTGATCTCAGATGTGTCCTGATGCATGAGTGAGTATTGATCGCATATAGTTCATGACATTAGAGGATTCATGAGTAGAACTATGCTACACATGACCTAGAGTTAGCAGCAGTGGTCTACGCCTTGAATATATAGGGACATTACATGATGGGGATCATTTTACCGTCTACTCGGATCACAAGAGACTTAGGTATATATTCTCTCATAAGGATCTAAACATGATACAGTGACATTGGCATGAGTTCCTCTAGCACAATGACATCGAGATAGTCTGTACTCCTTTGAAGGGGAATGTTGTAGCAGAAGCACTCAATAATAGATCTGGTTAACAACTACTAGGTGAGGTGACAGAGCAGCTATCCTGTTTGAATATTTTCATAGTGGATCGTGATGGAGAAGCTTTTCATCAGTATTTTACAGTCAGTCCACCACTTCTTCAGCGGGATAGGGAGGCAGATCATGGGGATACTAACTATAAGGCTCAAAATTCTAATATATCTACATGAATTTAAACTTATAGATTTTCTAAAGGTAGGGAGCATGTCATTCTCTAAAGAGAATGTTCAATGCTACCTGTGTCTCTCGGAGAGTAATTATTGAGGGATTTCGACACAAACCCTCTAGCGGTATATCCAATAGTAGCGATGATGTACCAATACCTCCAGTGATCGCAATAGTGGTCGGGAATGAATAAATTTGCAGTAGAGTTTGTCTCAGTTTACCTCAGTAGTCAGTAAGTGAAGGCAGATCATCTGGTTCCAACAGGCATGGATCAACCAATAGATGTACCAGATTGGAGGTGGGATGGGATACCCATTGACTTAAGGACAAGACGTATGTGTACATCCAGGGGTAGTGACACAATTTGAGTGATCATCGATCGACTCACCATGTCGGACCACTGGCTACCGATCAGAGAGAAGGGTTCAGTAGAGATATTTGGACACCAATATGTGTAGATGATCATGAGGAAACATGGTGTACCCTTGAAGATTGTCTCCGATTGTGATGAATGTTCACTTCCCAGCTATAGAAGGGGTTGCATGAGGCTTTCAGGATGCAGCTTCTTTCATGCACTACCTACCATCCTCATACTGATGGTCAGACTGACTAGACCATTCAGACCCACAAGGACATGCAACATGCTTGTTTCCTTGACTTCGGTCATGGATAGAAGGATAACATGCCTTTGTTAGAGTTTGTATACAACAACAAAAATCACTCCACTACTTATATGGAACCTTTTGAGGCCTTGTAAGACCGACCTTGTAGATCTCCTTTTTGCTGGAATGACCCAAGGGAGTCTGTACTCATGGTACCAGATATGGTACAGGCTAAAACAGAGAAGGTGCAGATCTTCCACGAGCAGATAAAGACTGAAATGTGTTGACATAAGTCATATGCCGATAGGAGACACAGACCTCGAGAGATCGTGGATGGTGACCACCTGTTTCTATGAGTCTTACCAATGAGGTTTGCGGAGATTTGGCCGATGTGGAATATATATCTGAATTTTTTCAGACACTTTCAGGTCCTCAGCAGAGTTGGTGAGATGGATAATCACTTAGCTCTTCCACCTTAGTAGCACCGAGTGCACGAAATCTTCCACGTACCTCAGCTATGGAGATACGTGCACAACCCTTCTCACATCATCGACCACAGCGAGATGGGTATCGATGAATGGGTGACTTTTTTTGAGGTTCCAATAGAGATTGAGTATCAATATGACTGGGTCCTTCGTGGGCGGTTGATACCTCTGGTATGCATTTTCTAGAAGCACAGGATCCTCCAAAAGAGCACATGGGAGATATAGGCTCAGATTAATGCTCAGTACCCCCACTTTTTTATTTATTTTTTATTGAGGATTACAGGGACGCAAAGCCCTGAGGTCGGGACAATGTAAAGACCTGGAAGTTCCATGTATTTTTTTTATTTATATGGGAATTTTACGAGTTCGTGAAAATTGACGATATGTGATTATGAGTCCTGTTGTGCGCAGAAAAAAATTTCTGAACATTTTTTCTGGTACGCTCAATAAACATTCATGTGGTTTTTTATTATTTAAACTGGTGCTTGGAATTGAATTCTAAGGGCACCTTTGAACTCGCAGCACCGAAATACGTTTAAGGAGACCTTCACCATGACCGTACTAAGTCGAGGGAAGAAGTAAGTTTTTCACTTATTCATTGAAGAGTAATAATAAATTTTTTTATCATTTTATTATTAATTGAAACACCCGTGTGAATGTTATAAAGGTGGGGAACACCAAATTTTCAAACCTCCTAATTATAAATTAAAGGTGGGGACCACCTCAACCCTCTTATTGTGGAAGAAATAACACAACTCCACATTAACTCTTTTCCTCCATTAATTTGATCCAACTAAATTTTCACAATTATATATTCCAAAAACATATTTAATTATTATATCCAACCAAAAAATAATGAAAATTTCCATCCTTTTTAATTGTTCCATCAATATTAATCAATTTAATTTAAAATAATATGATGGATATTCCTTTTTGTGTTGGATGTGGGGAAACTGTTGGTAAAGGGGGAAGCTTTGTAGAATCATGGAGAAACTCATCCTCCAACGAAGAACACACTTTCCAATGAATAACATCTTCAACTACGAAAAACTGACGAATTAGATCGAGATTGGAGGTCTGTGGTGGGTCTGACAAATGTCGACATCTTTGAATTCTTTATCGTGCCAAAATCAATAAACCTTTGATGTAGGGTGTTTGTTTGAATTTTCTTCCCCTTTCAAGTTCTTGATAATTCATCATAAAATATGGAAGATATTATAGACACTTGTTATCACTCTAACGCGGAGTGTATGATGGCTGGCCGTGCCACCACCCGCAGCCATGGCCTCCCCGTGCTGCCCGCCGCCCCTGCCACCCCGCGCCCTCGAGCTGCCTGTGGCCACCGCCGCCCTACGGCCTCCGCCGCCCCACCGCCACACACTGTATGTGGCCCCCACCACCCCACGGTCGCGCACCACTAGCATCCCCCATCCCCCAGTGGCCACGTTCCACACGCGGCCTCCACCGCCCCAATTCCTTACACTTCCCGGGCCCCCGACCACCCTGTGGCCTCGCTCCCACCGCATCATCAACTGCCCCATGGCCTCCCTCTGCCTAAATCCACCTCCGCCTAACTACCTCACCCCATCAGTGACCTCTGCCGCCCGATGGCCTCCCACCGTTCATGTCCTCCCGCTACCCAGGTCGGGCCGTGTCGTGCCGGGTCGGGCTGACCGGGTAAGACCGAACCCAGACCAGTTTCGACCCTATACTCTCTTTTGGCCATAACATTGGCATTGATCGTCCGTTTGATGAACCGTTCATTGTTCCAATAAAATTGGAGAGAGAACATTCTTTTGGTATACCTGACATGAGAAGTGGATAATGTTGTGGTATGGTATGGTTGGATTGAACATGAATCCAACCAGGCCCTCACATCTAAAAGGATAATAACATACAGACCGAGTGTCTGATCGATGCAATGTCTATTGCGTTGAGACAAATAAGATGTGGCAGTCCATTGGGTTTCATTTTCGTGGGACTTATTCATAGTTAGAGTATTGTCTAGTGGCATGAGAAACCGACCCTCCCAGAGATGCGCATGCTTAGTGTGGTAACTCAGTAGCTGGCTGTGATCTGAAGAATGTATAGTGATCTTATGTGGGTCAGCAAAAAGTGATCTTTTGTGGGTCAGCAGCTAGCGATCCTATGTGGGACAACACCACAAAATCTTGTGTGGGTCAGAACCGACCGATATTTTGTGGGTCAACCCCAAGAAATCCTATGTGGTTCAACACCTAGAGGACCTATGTGGGTCTTATAAAGTACTATATATGTACTTGGATCCTATGTGGGTCTGACGCCATACTGGCGATGTACTAGGATCTTGTGTTGGTTTGACGATGTACGAACAAGGTACTAGGATATTTTGTGGGTCTGACGATGTACTACGATCCTCCATGGGTAATAATGATTAGGGATCCTCTGTGGGCCTGCCTCTTAATTGAGGAAGATGATTCAGTAGTTAAATATATTCATCTATACTATTGTACCGGATAAATACTTGGAGTTAGTAGAATCTGTACGTTGTGGTACTTTCTTTCTTGTTAATAGCTTGGTGGTATTTTTTTTTTGTCGTACCTATGTGGTACTTTCCTTCATGGTATTCCATCCAATGTGGAATAGTTGAGAATTGGGATTTGAGTTGGACTCTTTGTTTTCCTAATGATTGAGATGGGTATACTTGATAACTTAAGTATATGTTTGGTTATATACCTAAGTAGGGTTTTCAATTGCTTTCATGCCTTGTGGTTTACCCAATGTGGATTTTGTGATCCCTTGAGGGTCTTGGGGTCCCTACTGAGTATCATTATACTCACCCCTACATGGTATATTCCTACACCATATTGTGTTTGCTGTAGATGACAGGTAATTCTGATCGAGGCCGAGGGTGCCAGGGCTATACGAGCCCTGAAGGTGGACCATACGGCATGATAATACATAGAGGAGGCAGGCAGACAGGGATTGATGAGGAGGAGATAAGACATAGAGGGCCCAAAAAACCAAACCTACTGGTGGACGACCACATGATTTATGATTGGCTCTATGGGGCACCCGTGGAAAAGCCAATAAATCCTAGAGAGAACAATGTTACGCATGAAACGGGCAGGGTCACATGGCTCGTGACTATCCGACCCACTGTACGGATGATCAGCAGATGGCCGAAGTTCCACCCAGGTAGAGGAGTTGGCCGTCCAACACATGGTGGTAGATGATTCAAGATATTACCACCACCACCACTAGGAGGTCCACCTCGACTGCAGGGAGAAGGAGGACCAGGGAAACGTCAGCTCTAAGGAGTTGAGGCCTATGATCACGACATTCTGTAGGTAGTACGAGTTATGATTTGTGTCTACTCCACCTTAGCTATATTACTTATAGACACATGTCCCATTAATTATTTTATTGTTACTTCCCTCATTCAGAGCTCAGATATTCTAATGGAGTCGTTGAGTCGGTCCTTATGGATAGAGTCTCCTCTAGGAGAGTATTCGACTATTACACACTGGTGCCAGTAGTTTGAAATTACTCTATGAGGTGATAGCTTCAGTATGGATCTCCTAGTAGTGGCTTCGAGACCATAAGACATTTTCTTTGGTATGGAAATGTTATCTACAGTCCACGCTCAAATTTATTGTATTAGATGCAAAATGTTGCGTGTCTGCAAAGATGAGACTAGGTATACCTTCACCGGCGAGAAGGGAGCCCTTGCGACATAATATGGAATTACCCGGAGGAGTGTGCAGCTGATTAAACATCAGTTGGCTAGCCCTAACCTCCGAGATGTTGATGTGGATTGCCTATGATATCCTGTAGTGGTGGACCAGTATGTGGATATCTTCCCTGATGACGTTTAGGGTCTACCTCATCGTAGATATGTGGACTTTTACATTGACTTGTACCCTCTGATGACACTGATATATTAAACCAGCGTATTGGATGACACCCATGGAGCTTCATGAGCGGCAGGTATATCTGGAGGACTTATAGGGGAAGGGATTCATTCGGCCTTATGTTTCTCCTTGGGCACCCCCAATTTTATCGGCCAAGATGGAAGACGGGATCATGAGACTTTGTGTTGTCTATCGACACTTGAACTAGGTGACCGTTAAAAAAACTACCGACTCCCAGTGTTTGCTGACATATTTGATCAGAAGAAGGGAGCATGGTAGTTATCGAAGATAGTCCTTATATCATTCTATCACTAGATTAGAATGCAAGATGAGAATGTGAAGAACATTACATTCAGATGTCGGTACGACCACTACATGTTCTTGGTTATGCCATTCGGTGTAAAAAATGATCCAGCAGTGTTAATGGGTCTTGGGAACATGCTCTTTCAGCCATACCTTGATTAATTTTTAGTAGTCTTCATCACTGACATTCTAATCTACTCAACTACTGATGAGGAGCATGCCTATAATTTTCATGTTGTACTAGACTCACTCTGAGAGCACCAGCTTTATGGTAAACAATCGATGTGACAATTTTGGATCTGAGAGGTCACCATTTAGGAAAATTCTTCTCAGAGGCTAGAGTTGCAGTTTATCCTGTAATGATTGAGGTGGTACTTTCTTGGGAGCCACCCAAGAGTGTGACGAAGGTATGAAGATTTCTAGGTTTTGCTTGATACTACTAGAGGTCTGTACCATATTTCTCCAGAGTTGTAGCACCATTATCAGTGATGACGGAGAATGTTAAACCCTTCGTTTTTCTAGAGAGATGCCAACATAGTTTTCTAGAGATGAGGAAGAGGATAAATTTTTTCCCCATCTTTAGGCTTTATAAAGAGGGCGTTGGGTACGTGGTCTACTATGATGCATCAAGGACCAGACTCTGATGTGTCCTGATGCAGGAGCGAGTTGTGATCACATATAGTTCGTGAAAACTGAGACAGCATGATCAGAACTACACTACCCATGAGCTAGAGTTAACAACAGTGGTCTATGCCTTTAAATTGTGGAGACATTACTTTATAGGTGAGGGTTTTATAGTCTACTTGGATCACAAGAGTCTCAGGTCTATCTTCTCCTAGAAGGACCTAAACCTGGGAAATCGACATTGGCTTGAGTTCCTCCAGGACTATGACTAAGAGATTGTCTATACTCCTAGGAAGGGGAACGTTGATTCAGAGGCACTCAATATGAGATCTTATATACAACTTCTAGGCGGGGTGACATAGTAGCTGGACTATTTTCAGAGATACATTGTGGATCGTGATTGGGAAGATTTTCATCCATCTCTTACAACCCATCCCCCACTTCTTCAGCACTTCAGGGAGGTGCATAGTTGGGATATATACTAGAAGGCTCGTCTCTACCATATGTCTATAGGGAAGACACGAGATGGATTTTCTATAGGTAGGGAGAACTTCATTTTCTTTAGAGGACGTACCCTGGTACCAGTGTCCCTCTGAGAGGATGTTTTTAAAGAGTTCCACACATCCCCTCTAGTGGTATATCCAAGAGTGGCGAAGATATACCAGGACCTCCAGCGACAACACTAGCTAATGGTAATGAAGAAAGCTGTAATAGAGTTTTATCTCGTTGCCTCACTTTTCATCAAGTGAAGGTGGAGAATCAAGTACCAGTAGGCTTGGATCTGCGTTTAGAGGTCCCAGAGTGGAAGTGGGATGAGATATACATTGAATTTATGATAGTAATTCCACATACATCTTGGGGTAATGACTCAATTTGGGTGATCATCGACTGACTCCCCATCTTGGCCCACTAGCTATTGATCAGAGTGAAGGGTTCAGTAGAGATCATGGGACACCACTTTGTGTAGGTGATTGTGTAGATACATGGAGTAACATCAACGATTTTCTCTGATTGTGATGTTTGTTTTACTTCCCCTCGATGGAACTGGTTGTAGGAGGCTTTCGGGATACAACTCCTTTTGAGCACTACCTACCATCCTCTGACGGACAGTCGGACTGAGCAGATCATTCCGACCCTTGAAGACATGTAACGTTCTTGCATCCTCAAAATCAATCATATATGGGAGGATAAATTTTCATTGGTAGTGTTTGTATACAACAACAACATTCACTCCAACATTGGGATGACCCGTTTCGAGGCCTTATACAGCCGAACTCACATATCACCTTTGTTCTAGACTGACCTAGGGGAGTCAGCACTTGTAGGACTAGAGATGGTACGTGCTACTGCAGAGAAGGTGAAGATCATCCCAGAGTGGATGAAGACTGTATAGAGAAGACAAAATTCATATACTAACCGGAGATAGAGACCTCCAATGATCGAGGACAGTGAGAACATCTTTCGACGGGTCTTTCCCCAATGAGGTTTGTGAAGATTTTCCCGATGTGGAAAGTATCTATGAGGTTCATCAGACCCATCCGGGTAATCAACAGAGGTGGCGAGGTGGCTTACCACTTAGTTCTTCCAACTCAGTAGAACCGAGTGAACGATGTATTCCAGGTATCTCAGTTGAGGAGATATGTTCATGACCCTTCACACATCGTAGACCATGTAGATCTAGACATCGATGAAGGGGAAACATTTACGAAGGTTCTAGTTTAGATTGAGGATCGATTGGACCGGGTCCATCGTGGGCAGTCGATACCTTTGTTTCGTGTTCACTATCATCACAGGATCCTCTAGAAGAGCACATGGTAGTAGGAGGGTCAGATTCATGCTCAGTATGCTCACAGTAGTTTGAGGGAAGATAGAGAACATGCACCAGAGGGCACTGTTGAACTGGAAACACCAATATTCACTCAAGGATACCTTTAACATCACCACAGTAGGTCGATGGCAGTTGTTAATTTTTCACATTTTTGTGGAATAATAAATATAAAATTGTTTACCATTTTAATTTCATTTGAAACACCCGTGTGAATGTTATAAAGGTGGGTACCACCAGATTTTAAAAACTCCCACTTGAAATTAATGGTGGGGACCACCCAAACCCTCTTAATGGGGGAGTGATGAGGAGGAGATAAGACATAGAGGGCCCAAAAAAACAGACCTACTGGTGGATGACCACATGATTCATGATTGGCTATGCGGGGCACCCGAGGCAAAGCCAATCAATCCTAGAGAGAATAGTGTTATGCATGCGATGGGTAGGGTCACATGGCTCATGACTGTCCGACCCACTGTACGGATGATAAACAGAAGGTCTAAGTACCACACAGGTAGAGGAGTTGGCCATCCAACACGTGTTGGGAGATGATTCAAGATATTACCACAACCACCACTAGGAGGTCCACCCGACTGTAGGGAGAAGGAGGACAAGGGCAACGTCAGCTCTAGGGAGTTGAGGCCTATGATCAAGACATTTTGTAGGTAATACGAGTTACGATCTGTGTCTACTCCACCTTAACTATATTACTTATAAACATAGGTCCCATTAATTCTTTTATTGTTACTTCCCTCATTTAGAGCTCAGATATTCTAATGGATTCATTGATTCGATCCATATGGATAGATTCGCCTCTGGGAGAGGATTCGACTATTACACACCGGTGCCTGTACTTTGAGATTACTCTATGAGGTGATAGCTTCGGCAGGGATCTCTTAGTAGTGGCTTCGTGGTCATAAGACATTTTCTTGGGTATGGAAATGTTATCTACAATCCATGCTCAAATTGATTGTTTGAGATGCAAAACATTGTGTGTATGCAAAGATGAGACTAGGAATACCTTCACCAGTGAGAGGGGAGCCCTTGTGACATAAGTTGGAATTACCCGGAGGAGTGTGCAGCAGATTACACATCAGTTGGCTAGCCCTAACCTCCGAGAAGTTTATGTGGATAGTCTATGATATCCTGTAGTGGTGGACCTGTATGTGGATATCTTCCCTGATGACGTTCCGGGTCTACCTCCTTGCAGAGATGTGGACTTATACATTGACTTGTACCCTCGGATGACACTGATATATTACACCAGCGTACTGGATGGAACCCATGGAGCTTCAGGAGCTGCGGGTATATCTGGAGGACTTATAGGGGAAGGGATTCATTCGGCCTTATGTTTCTCCTTTGTCACCCCCAATTTTATCGGCCAAGAAGGCATATAGGAGCATAAGACATTGTGTTGACTATCGACACTTGAACTAGGTGACCGTGAAAAAAACTAACGAATCCCAGGGTTTGACAACATATTTGATCAGAATAATGGAGCATGGTAGTAATAAAAGATAGTCCATAGATATTGCTATCACTAGCTAAGAGTGCGAGATGACAATGTGAAGAACATGACATTCAGATGTCGGTACGACCACTACAAGTTCTTGGTTATTACATTCGGTGTAACAAATGATCCAGCAGTGTTCATGGGACTTGGGAACAGGATTTTTCGGCCATACCCAGATTAATTTTTAGTAGTCTTCATCGTTGACATTCTAATATACTCGACTAATGCCGAGGAGCATGCCTATAATTTTCATGTTGTACTAGACTCACTCTTAGAGAACCAACTTTATGGTAAACAATCAATGTGACAATTTTGGATCTGAGAGGTCACCTTTTAGGACATGTCTTCTCGGAGGCTAGAGTTGCAGTTTATCATGTAATGATTACGGTGGTACCTTCTTGGGAGCCACCCAAGAGTGTGACGAAAGTATGGATATTTCTAGGTTTGGATGGATAGTACTGGATGTTTGTACCATATTTCTCCAGAGTTGTAGCACCATTATCAGCGTTGATGGAGAAGGGTAAACCCTTCGTTTGTCCAGAGCGATGCCAAAATAGTTTTCCAGAGCTAAGGCAATGGATGAATTTTTCCCTCATCTTGATGCTTCAGAAAGAGGGCGTTGGGTAAGTGGTCTACTACGATGCATCAGGGACCAGGCTCAGATGTTTCCTGATGCAGGAGCGAGCTGTGATCACATATAGTTCATGAAAACTGAGACAAAATGAGCAGAACTACATTACCCATGAGCTAGAGTTAACAGCATTGGTCTATGCCTTGAAATTGTGGGGACATTACTTTATGGGTGAGGGTTTTATAGTCTACTTGGATCACAAGAGTCTCAGGTCTATCTTCTCCAAGAATGACCTAAACCTAGGACAATGACGTTGGCTTGAGTTTCTCTAGGACTATAACCAAGAGATAGTATATACTCCTAGGAAGGGGAACGTTGTAGCAAAGGAACTCAACAAGATATCCGATATACAACTTCTAGGTGGGGTGACATAGTAGCTGGCCTATTTGCTGAGATACATTGTGGATCGTGATGGAGAAGCTTTTCATCAATCACTTACAGCCCATCCCCCACATCTTCAGCCCTTCAGGGAGGCGCATCGTTGGGTTATATACTACAAGGCTCGTCTCTCTCATATGTCCATAGGGCATGCAAGCGATGGATTTTCTATATGTAGGGAGAATGTTATTTTCTTTAGAGGACGTACCATGGTAACAGTGTCCCTCTGAGAGGATGTTTTGAAAGAGTTCTACACACCCCCTCTAACAGTATATCCAGGAGTGGAGAAGATATACCGGGACCTCCAGCGACAACATAAGCTGATGGGAATGAAGAAAGCAATATTAGAGTTTTTATCTCGTTGCCTCACTTTTCATCACGTGAAGGTGGTGAATCAAGTACCAGTAGGCTTGGATCTGCATTTAGAGGTCCCAGAGTGGAAGAAGGATGAGATATCCATTGAATTTGTGATAGGAATTCCACATACATCTAGGGGTAATGACATGATTTGGGTGATCGTCGACTGACTCCCCATCTTTGCCCACTAGATACTGATCAGAGTGAAGGGTTCAGAAGAGATCATGGGACACCTATATGTGTAGAATATTGTGTAGATACATGGAGTAACATCAACGATTGTCTCTGATTGTGATGTGTGTTTTACTTCCCCTCTATGGAACTAGTTGTAGGAGGCTTTCAGGATACAACTCCTTTTGAGCAGTACCTACCATCCTCAGATGGGTGGTCGGACTAAGAAGACCATTCCGACCCATGAAGACAAGTAACGTGCTTGCATCCTCAACATCGATCATAGCTTGGAGGATCAATTTTATTTGGTAGTGTTTGTATACAACAACAAATTTCACTCAACCGTTGGGATGACCCATTTCAAGGCCTTATACAGCCGAACTCACAGATCACCTTTGTGCTAGACTGACCTAGGGGAGTCAGCACTCGTGGGACTAGAGATGGTACGTGCTACCACAGAGAAGGTGAAGATCATCCCGGAGTGGATGAAGACTGCATTGAGAAGAAAAATTCATATACCAACCGGAGATAGAGACATCCAATGATCGAGGATAGTGACCACATCTTTCGACTGGTCTTTACCTAATGAGGTTTGTGGAGATTTTCTTGATGTGGAAAGTATCTATGAGGTTCATCGGACCCTTCCGGGTAATCAACAGAGTTGGCGAGGTGGATTACCACTTTTTTCGTCCAACTCAGTAGAACCGAGTGCAAATTGTATTCCACATATCTCAGTTGAGGAGATATGTGCATGACCCTTCACACATCGTCGACCATTTAGAGCTAGACATCGATGAAGGGGAAACTTTTACGGAGGTTCTAGTTTATAATGAGGATCGATTGGACCGGTTCCATCATTGTCGGTCGATACCTTTGGTTCGTGTTCAATATCATCAAAGGATCCTCTAGAAGAGCACATGGTAGGAGGGGGTCAAATTCATGCTCAGTACGATCATAGCAGGTTGAGGGAAGATAGAGAACACGCACCAGAAGGAACTGTTGACTAGAAACACCAATATTCACTCAAGGAGACATTTAACATCACCACAGTAGGTCAAGGGAAGAAGTTAATTTTTCACTTTTTTGTGGAATCATAAATATAATATTGTTTAACATTTTAATTTTATTTGAAACACCCGTGTGAATGTTATAATGGTGGGTACCACTAGATTTTAAAAACTCCCAATTAGATAATAATGGTGGGGACCACCCGAACCCTCTTAATTGGGGAGAAACCAAACAACTCACCATTAATTCTTTTCCACAATTAATTTGAGAAAATTAAATTGATACAATTAAATATACCAACACCTCATTTAATTGATAGATCCAACCAAAAAATAATGAAATGTGTCAGCATTTTTAATTGTGCCATCATTATTAATCTACATAAATTTAAAATTATAAGTTTGATATTCCTCACATTGGTGGAATTGGGGAAACTATTGGTAATGGGAGAAGCTTTGGGGAATCATGGGGAAACTCATCATCCAATTAAGAATGATCTCACAGATGAGGAACATAATCATCTAGGATAAACCGACGAACAAGTTCGGGATCAGATGTGTGTGATTGGTGCAACGAACATCGACATATTTGAGTTCTTTCTCACACCAAAATCAACAAACCTTCGAGGTAGGGTGGTTGTTTGAATTTTTTCCCCTTATCCCCGTTCTTGAAAATTCATCATAAAATCAAGATGATATTATAGCCTCTTTATATCACTCTAACATGGAGAGTGCATGCAAATTTTACATGGCCCGACCTCTCCTCAAATATTGTGTTTAATTGTGGTGTTCTTCACGATGGAGGAGGACGACAACCACCTTCGGAGGGGCATGAGTACGGCCGCTGATAGCTCTGGCACACGTGGCTGCCGCTGCCCCGCGCATCCCGTGGCCGTGACCGCACCTTCCACCCTGCGCCCTCACATCTTTCACGACCACCGACGCCCCACGACCTCCCCCGCCCCGCCGCCTTGCGCCCCCCGTGGCCCTCGCCGCCTTGAAGCATTGCACCCCCACGACCACTACCACCCCAAGGGCCCATGATGCACGTGGACCGTGCCACCCTATAGCCTCACGGTATGAACAGCCTCCACCACCCCTCGGTCTCACAAGGCATGCGGCCTCAACTTCCCTGCATCTTCACGCCGATCGCAGCCTCCGCCGCCCCATAGCCTTGCGCTACCCGGGGGCCCCGCCGCCCCGTGACCCAATGGTCCATGCTTCCTCCACCTCCCCGTGGCCTCCCGCTGCCCGTGGCCACCGCTGCCCCACGACCTCGCGCCACCCAAGGCCTCTGCAGCCCCATAACCTCACACCGCATTTGGCCTCCTGCTGCCAATGACAGTCTGATCGTGTAAGATCAGACAGAGAGTAGTTTCAACCCTATACTCTCTTTTGGCCATAACATTGGATCCGATCTTCCGTTTGACGAACTATCTGTGGAGCCAGAAACCATTGAGAGAGCACAACCTTTTGGTATACCTCACTTGAAATTTGTATAATGTTGGGGTACAGTCAGGTTGGATTGAACATGAATCCAACCGGGCTCCCCGAACAAAAAGTCTAATAACTAACAGACTGGGAATCTGATTGAAGCACCATCTTTTGTGTTGAGACCCCTAAAATGTGGCGGTCCATTGGGTTACATCTTCATGATATTTTGTAGCTGTTGGAGTATCGACCATTGTCTTGAGGAGCAGAACCTCCCGGAGACGAGCATGCTTAGTGAGGGAACCCTGTAGCTAGCTGTGACGTGAAGAATGTATAGAAATATTATGTGGGTTAACACCGAACGACACTGTGTCGGTCAGCACCTAGCGATCCTCTGTGGGTCATCACCGAGTGATCCTATGCGGGTCCGCACCAAGAGATCCTATTGGGTCTGATGATGTATATTAGATGTACTGGGATCTTGTGTGGGTCTGACGATGTACTACGATCATCCGTGTGTATGATGATGATTAGGGATCCTTTGTGGGTCTGCCTCTTAATAAATCTAGATGAGTTAATAGTTACATCAAATCATCTATACTATTGTACCTAGTTAATACTTGGTGTGAGATGAGTCTATACCTTGTGGTACTATATTTCATGGTAATACCATGGTGGTATTATTCCCTTTGGCATACCTGTGTCGTACTTACCATCGTGGTATTCATTCCTTTGTGGAACAGTTGAGCATTGGACATTGAGTTGGACTTTGTGTTTTCCTCATGATTGAGATAGGTATACTTGGTAACTTAAGTATATGTATGGGCATATAGCTATGATGGATTCTTAGTTGTTTTTCATGCCATGTGGTTTATCCTTGGTGGATTATGTGAGACCTTGAGGGTCCAGGGGTCCCTACTGAGTATTGTTATATACACCCCTGCATAGGTTATGCCCCCACCTTGTTATGTTTGGTGTAGATGACAGACTGCGCTGATCGAGGCTGAGGGTACCAGGGCTAGACAGGGCCTAGAGTAGGATCATACAACGTTACGGTATGCAGAGGAGATAGGCAGATGCGGAGTATTGAGGAGTTGATCTATACGTACCCTTTAGGTAAAATCCTCGAAGGACATCCCAATAGCTACCTTTCTTTTCTTAATTGGGTTTTAATTTCAGTTGTACATATACATTACTTTTGGGCTTGTATTCTGGACCCTTTTTACATTCATCACTCTTTTTTCTATCAAGTAGACTTCTGTTCGAATCTTGTTGAGTTCTTGGTTCCATCTCTTTACAGGATATAATTGCAATGTCATCCTGGTTATAGGGAATATGCATTTCAGTTCTAGCCACCATCCCCTGGAAAATGGAAGGTGGGTTTGGGATAGTCACGGCATAGGCCCTAGGGGGTTTTCATGAAAACTCTGCGCACCATAAAAATATTAATGCAGTGGAAAAAGATAAAACATGTCATATTGAACATTAATAGAGATAAAAAACAATTATATATTTTGAAATGTCCTAATAAAACAATATCATATATATATATATAATTTTAATTGAAATTACATTTTGTGGAATTTTATATTATTAGAATATAAATATGTATATATATTATATAAAAAAATTATTTTCTTGAATATAAATGTGTATAAAATATGTAATTTATTAAAATATATCATTACCTGTGTTGGGAGGCAACCTGATTTTTCATTTAAATTATTAAATAATAAAACTATATTCATTAAATATGTACCAAATAAACATTATAAATCTATAATTGATATTATATTATATAATTTATTATTTAATGTAAATTATTTTAAATAAACCATTTATTAAGATAAATAAATATTTAACATTGATCATGTTTGTTTTTATGGGAAAAAAATGAAAACATCAACTCATTGAGGTTGTAGTTTGCACATGCACACTATTTCTGCTCCCATTTCCATAGAATAGAAAGAACATAATTAAGAAAATAATATATAATTTTAACATAAATGAAATATTAAAAATATTTTATTACCATAGTCGATATTTTTTTGATCTCTTCAATAAAAGTTGGTAAGAAAAATTGACAGTATAGCTTCATGGAGACTGTAATCCATACACATTATATAAAAATTATTATTGTTTATTCATTATATATCTCTATGAGAATATATATTTTTAATAAAATTATAATAATAACACCAAAAACAATAATAATTTTTATTATGTTAATAATCATTTGATATTTCTTAATTGAAAATGAAATAACAAGAACGAATTGTAAAAAAGTCTTTTTGAAAATGTTGGGAAATTAAATATTATTTTGTGGAAAGTATTATATTTGAGGGAAATAAGATAATTTCATTTGAATATGGTATTTAGGTCATGCAATAGACATTAAAAGAATGAATTATGAGTGGGGTTAATGAAAATTTCGAATGGGAAGTGGTGTACAAGATGTGTGGAAATGATCCCACATTTATATTTTAAGATGTTAGAAATTTCTCTGGAAAAGAATGTTCATTATAGGGGTAATATTAGAAGGGAATGTAAGGTTGCTAATTTAGTTTAAAGAAGGATGATAGTAATTTTACCACTAATATGTTATTTCATTAAGGACTAATGGTAATTTTAATTATTAATTATTTGTTTATCCACAGATTAGTCTATTTAAAACATTTTAATCTTATTAGAAAGTTAATGAATTAATTAATTTTAGTACTAAAAAAACATGTGAAACCTTATTTATAATATTTTATATTTTTAATAAAAATATTTTCCCCATGTTATCAATTTAAATTCATATGTATAATCCTAAATAAATTTAAATTCAAAAATAAAATTTGATACAAAACAATTTTTTTGTTTAAAAATTCATCTTTATTTGTATGGGTTATTCATTTTATTAGACAATGATTATAAATTAAATGGTTATTAATTAATTTTAATATATATGTTAATAGTATATTATATCATCAATATATAATAAAATGTTTTAATTTTTAAAATATATGATATTTTGAAAAGAAAAATTCATTGATACATAACAATTTCACTTGTGAAAGGAATATTTACAAAAGGAAACATAATATATATGCATAAATATAAATGATCATTTTTTAGATAATTTAGACCAATATATTATTAAATTTTAATCCATTTCATTTTAATCCACCGATAATAATATGTTAGAAACACTATGATATACTTTTTTAAAAATAATTTCTGTCAAAATATAAATTATGTTATAAAATATCAAAAAATGGTTTGAAATGAAAAATTAATATATTAAAATAAAAAAATTAATTAAAAGGAACATATTTTGTCATTAAAATGTTCACAATGAGATTAATTTTATCCTTATACCCATTAGTTATTTTAAAATTCATTATATATTAAAAAAATTATTTTTCCTTATTCACCTTAAAATCAATTATTTTTGAACATCAGAAAAAATCAAATTAAAATATAATTGTAATATTTTAACCAAAATAAGACATTATTTTTTTAAAATTATGATATTATGGATAGGGTGTAGACAAAATTTGAGCTCTTGGTATTCCATTAATGAAAAAAAAACAATAGCATATGAGGTCAAACAAAGGAGAAATCCCTCTGCATGAAAACCAATTTAAGAGTTTTAAAAAGAAGGATCATTTCCAAGGAAATTATTTTATTGATGTGAAATTAATATTTTACTATTTTTTTTAAGATGAAGTATTTTAATTTATAATGTGACATAAGATAATGAAGATTATATTAAATCAAATTATCCTATGTATAAGGACATTTAAACATCAATTACCAAATCCACAGTTAGCCGTGTACAAGAACAATTATATATTCTTACACTAAACTACGAAGAATAATCGAAGGATTTATTGACATTAATCACTAGAGTTTTCTATATTTGAAATTTCCCCTTTAGCCTCATATAGTGCATCATATCTGGAACGAAATCATTACTAAAAAGGATGTGTGATATATAATGTGAAATAATATAATAGATAAATACATATTACAAAACCCTCCTATGTTCATTATGTGTTAACCTTAATTTTTACCCAAATAAATGTAATAATATGTTATAAAAACAATGATTCATTTGAAACACTTTTATCAAAAACCATTCTCAAAAAATAATTTATGTTCTCAAAAATATATGTAATAGGAAATGGTGAAGTAATTTTAAATTGGTGGATCTTGTAATATTTATATTAAATAATACATAAACCACATTAATACATAATATACTTATTTAAAAACATGAAAAATTGTATATAATATAATTTAAATCATTAAATGGGTAATATTTATAAATTTTCATTATGAAATAATAAATTCTAATTTCATCAATAATAGGTATGAAAATGAAACATAAATTTATAAATTATATACATTAATAAAACTATACACTATATCAAAAACCAAAAAAATAAAGAATCAAAATATAATTAAATAAATCTATTTATAGTTATTGTGTATTACCTTAATATATTTCAAAAAATATTTTCTAACAAGAATGAATACATTATTTTTAAAATGAAAAAAAGTTTTCATATAGTAATGTATCACACCCATGGGGTCGTTTTTATTGATTAATTTTATATTTTTTTTGTTTTCTATTAAATTATATTTCATTTACTTTGATTTTTTATAATGTTGGATTAATATAGAGAAAATAGTTATCAAATAGTTAGTGATAACCATATAAGACGACCCAACGATTGGGGAGTGAGTTACCCAGTGGAGTATACATGGTTGTATCATTAATTAATCCATAATAAAATGTACATATAAATAATTAAATTTTATTAATTCTATATGTAAGGTGATACAATATACTATACTATTATAAATATATTATTTTTGAAACTGAACGCTAAGTTCATGAAATCTAAAAACATGTACCAAATCCCAAAATATTTTCCTTATACATGGGGTAATTTTGTTTAGTTACTACCACATTTATATAAAATAGTTTTCTAAAATTTATTTCCACAATATGTAGAGTATGTATAAATATGATGGTTCCATAAATGGTTTTATTTCGTTGTTTAATATTATTTTTAAACAAACCATATGATTTTGCAAATTTTATTAAATGTATAAAATTAAAAACCTCACCACTCTAAATTTAAATCACCATAAATATTAATTTATCATCTCTCGATCTTTCAATTCCATTGTAAATTAATATATAATTTATATTCCTTTTCACATGATCTATAAATAATAATTCTCTATGATTCATCAAGGAGTCACAAATTAATTGTTTTTCTTTTCCCTCTATAGTTCACACATTTTATTTACAATAATTTTGTTCCACCATTTGGCCTAATACGACATATATACCATGTTACATAAATTTAATGGTATGTGTTTTGTTTTTTAGATCATTTTATTGGATTATATGTATCATTCCCCCTATTTTGAATTTTATTAACGCCATCTATTATACTTTTCATCAAAATATGTTCTGTGATTCTATGTACATCCTTTTTTAATGAACTATATGTACTTCAAATATGATAATTGTGTTTCAAATGTTTTAAAAAGAATTAAACCTAATATGGGAGACTAGTATATATATAGGATATAATTTTTTGTATTCATTCTCTTTTGATATTAATATTTGTTGGTATCTCAAAGGCATGTTTCATTATATAAAGTTGATGATTACTATAATAAATTTATTGTAGTGGTCCTTATAGTAAATAATATGAATATAAAATGGCTCAACCTTTTGTGAAGACTATGTGAATAAGAATGTGACTTTCTACAAATATATTACATAGACTGATTAAATAATATCTGACCTATAATATGCAGTTATATTTCCACTATGGCTAGGGAAAACCCCTCTAGTATTATATAAGACACTAGCTAGTATCCATAATTAAAATTTATAATTTTTTACAAAACATAAAATAATAAAACTTGTTTGACATGACATTTTTTACCATATTGAACATCACAAGGTTCTTGGTTAAAAATTGTCATAATTTCATGCTATATATTGTACAAATTATATTACTTGTTACATTAAATTATGATATTAAATAGTATATTCAGATGGTTTATTCTAAAAATATAATACATGGATTATCTAGAAAATATATCTCATTGTACAGTTGTTCATATCATAATAAAAGAGCTATTGTCACAACCTATTTTCTCACATTCAGTGTATGTGGGCCTTATTGTGGTTGATATTATAAATTTCAATGCTCATTTTGGTGGTTTTGTATGTGCATGTTATTTTTGTTAGGGTTTCTTTGAGGTGACATGGAGGAGTTATCCATTTTGTCACATTGATAATGGAAATAGTTATTATGTATCACTAATGTATTTTTTTGTGGAATCATGATAATTTTATAATATTTTAGGATTTTTATCCACCTATTTCCTATTAATATTTTGATATATAGTTATGATTTTATTCAATTTAATTTTGGAATATTTGACACTATTGTTTTTTTGTTTTTATGTATGATATTCTATTGTGAATTAATTCATGTATTGCTCTTTTTATTTTTTTTCTTGCACGACTGTCCAATGATTTGATATGTAATTTTGGTTTCATATTTGGTACCATTTTGATTGTTAATGGATTTTTAGGTGAAATTGTTCCCCAAGGTGTATAATTTATGCCAATGAACTAGTTTCCTTCTCATGTTGATCATGAATTCCATTTTTATGTTAACGTATTCCATATGATATGTGATGTTAATTGTATCTTGACTCGGTTCAATACAAAATAGTATTATTCAAATGATCTGAATTTTGATTCAGGGATTTCTATGTATAAAATAGATATACTTTTTGTGACTTGATAGGTATGGTGTAATTATGTTTCCAAAAGAAAACTCATCATAATGAGCCTTAATTATCTATGATATAATGGAAAATGTGTACACTTAATGTGTTTTGATTTGTTCTGTATAATTTCTATATGAAAATTTCATGTTTGAAGTGAATTTCTTTGATGAAAAATTATGTCACATGAGTTATAGATCATGATAAAATCCATGAAAAATTTACTAGTTAGGAACAATAGTGTTACCTTCATACTTGGTGCTTTTATTTTTAGATCATGTGTCTATCTAATTTACGTAAAACCCATTACAATATTTATACATTTATTGTTGGTGTATTGTCTGGTAAACCGTATGGCATAACTATTACCATTGGTAATTATGAATATTTATGTGCATCATATTTTAAATTATTTATTAAGATTCATAATATTATTTGATAATTTTTTATGGATTTATATAGGGTTAATTACAAAATAAAATTAATATGTTTTAAATATTATATTTTATGTCGTATCATGCCCACTTGAATACCCCATGTGAAACCTCACGGGAATACTATTGATGGCATTCCCTAAGATAATCATCATTTATATTATAATTTTATCAAATTGATAGTAATAACTATTTTATCCATAGAACATAGATTAGTCGCTAAACAATCTCAAAAAAATGGACAGGTCATGGTATGGATCATGATAAAGACAGAGCAGAATGGTTTCTACCCCATTATATCATTTTTCTAGGTCATCAGTACCATTCAACATATTGTAACAATTAGATAATTAAAAACTAATACATATCAATCCATATATGTTTCATAATTCATGAATTTTTATACTTTAGTAGTTCAATATCTCTAAATAATTATTAAATCAATAATTAGTCACTATTATCTTTTTCATTAATACATATTTCCCATCATATATAATTTGTCATATCTTCATCAACAACACTATAACCATTACTCATACCTCATTCCCAATTCCTTTCATGAACTTTCCCATAAGGACAACGAATTTAGAAATTCCCAATGATTAATCATTTAATAAATTCTTCCTTTGATAATACATTTTGGACACCAATATTATCATCTATTTCATTAAATAAACATTTTAAATTTTCCATGAAAATCATTATTTATTTTTCTTCATAACTACTCAAAAACATAATATAATTCAATTGATGAATTCTATAATGTGATTCACCACACATTCTTAACAAATATAAAATTTAATCCTCATTCCTCCATGGTCTCCAACAATCTTACACATAAATAAATCAATCATTAAATTATTTTGTGAGTGTGATATTTTTCTAATTTTCATGTTTCTAATCATATATCATGATATAAATTTGGAATATTCCCAATATCCTTCAATTTTATTTTCTTTCCATTAAATTTCCCATGAATAATTGTATATCACATTGATGTTTTCAATCATATATAATGATAAATTAGTAGTTATAGTCATAAAAAATATAACTCTATTAGTAATATGATTTGGTTTCTTATCTGTAAATTGGATATTATATTCATCATTAATCATTTTCCTTCATGTTTCAGCCACTAAATAAAACAAAAAATAATAGTTTGATTAATAATATTCATAGCGGGAAATAAAAAAATATTGAAAAATAACTTATATAATTTTTAAATTATGACACATTATTTTAAATATATGAACCTCTAGATTATCATAGGTTATGAGATGTCAGTATATAAATCATTCAGGATGGTCTGTAAATGGTTTTTAAATTTCAGCAGAATATACCAAGGTTGTTTCAATCTAGGTGTGAACTATGTAATATTTTTATGAACTCGGTGATGATCGATTGTAGATCAATGAACCTTTTTAGAGTAACTACCACTAGGTAAAATTGTTTTAAATCCATATCAACTATTATTTTCCAAAAATGGGTGAATTATATTGGAAACTAGTCACTCTATCCTTTAAAAAATTTCTCTTAACTTTTTGAATACTATGAATCATATCTATAATTATCCTTAGATGTATCAGAAGTAAAATCCTAAATTAAATCCCGAGGGATTTCATTTAGTTTTTCTCATAATTGACTTATATTTTTAATCAAGACTTTATATAATTCCAAAATTAAGGTCCAAAACTTTTCATATTTATATCCAACATCTTAATAGGTGAGTATTCATTATATATCAAATAAAAACCTGCCAGAATCATTTATATCTACTTCCATTGGAAAAAAGTACCAGTTAATAACAGAACTATATGTTTTCTGGTTTATCTCCCCCTGATATATTCTTAATTAACTCCATTATTTTTTATACTATATTTAATGCACTTATTCATAACATATAGAAGGAAACATAAAGAATATGACCTCAGATTCTCAGTAAGAATAATCATATGAGATCCAATCAAATATATTATAAAATTAATTATTAATCATAAATTTATTTGGTACTAAATGTAGAATACAATGTTCATACCCATCGTATCATATGTCATAAAAAATTTGTTGTCCTAAATCATTATAATTTTAGAAAACACATGGCATAAGAGTGAGAAATAATAAAAAATAAATGAATAACCATCATATTATGTCATAAATTTGTAGCACCATCATAACAATAGAAAAATATTTATTTCATGGTTATGTAGAAAATCCATAATAATAGTATATCCGGATATATTACCTTTATCAAATTTTGGACCTTTACACACCTATATCACATAGTGGATCTGGAGACACCAGTTCCCCATAGTAGTTCATGACTAACCTATTTAATATAGTGAATCAATATCATTTACTTATATCCCATTTTTATATATTGGGATATAATATTTTAACCAATAATTTGGAGGGAGATATATGTCCCATCATTCATATAATGAAAATAATACCAATTTAAACCAAAATATCAAAAAATGAATCATATCAGATCCCATAAAAATAAACGGGATTCATAATAGCTTCATCGTAATATAACCTTTGAAAAACCCATCTTTATAACAATTTCATCATTTAATCAAAGCATAAACCATGGAAAAGATTTTTTTTCATGTAAAGACCCGTAAAATTCAAGGGAAATTTCCTTTTATAATTTTCTTTGGTATTTTACAAGTACGTAGTTTTTGACGGCGCCTGATTCTGAGGCCCGGTGTGCCCGAAATCAATTTCCTAAGTTTTGCTCGGGTACGTTTAGTGAACGAATGAGCGGGTTTTTCAAACATTTGAACCAGTGCTCGGAATCAAATTCCGAGGGCACCGATGGAATCGCAGCGCCGATATTTGCATTGAAACGCCTCTTCCAGAGTTGCGTTTTCTCGGTTGTGGTTTTTAATTTTTTAGCGTTTAAGTTAAGAAATAAAATAAAGTTGTACGACAATTTTATTTCATTTCACGTAATGTCGCTTAAAGACCACTTTAAGATAATTAAGCTGAGTTTAAGCGAATAGGGTGCAAATCAAAATATCCTACCCACTTGGTAGGATATTTGTGAGGTGGGACCCACACGAGCCCCCCGTTTCTTTCCTTCTTAAGTAACGTACCCGCACCCCCTATTAAATGAAGTCAACCAACGCGTTTCCATAATTTCATAACGCCTCTTTTTAATTGGGTAGTTAAGTTTTACAAATAATTATTTGAAATTAATTGTGAGGGTTACGTCGTTTGAATTTTGAAATCGTTGGTGGAAAGCAATAAAATAAGGCCTTCGCCTCATTTTATTTTGGGGTTGGGAAGCTTTGCGCAGAGTTTTCCTCTCCTCCTCCTCCTTCACCGGATAACGCGAAGAACGCGCCACCTCTGACGAAGAATGCTCGATTTTCCCATTCCGCGGCGAGACTCTTCAACAAATCTTCTTCTTCCCCTTCATCGTCAACAGATCGACGAACTAGCTCGAAAACGGAATCGAGTAGCGAGCGACGACGGCTTCTCCTTCCCTCGAGTCGGACGAATGCCAACGTCCCCCTTCGACGTCATCATCCTCGCGACGCCATACCGCAATGAACCTCGAACGACGACGCCTCCTTCTAATCGGCTTATACCCAAGGTAGGGGTTTACTTTTGAGTTCGGGTTTTATTCCTTTGACGATCTTCGTTAATTTCGAAAACCAAATGATATCTAACTAACGAGGGGGGGGGGACCCCACGAACACGGTCGACCCTCCTCCCATTGTGGCTGGGGTTTGTTGCCGAAAGGAATGGAAGTGATGCGGTGTTGTTGCACCGCGTGGGGACGACAAGGATCACATTTGGAACAGCCCGCGTTGGTGGTGTGCAGCGCCGTCGCGCCGCGCTAGGGAAACCGAGAGAGATCGCATTCGAAACGACATGCGATGGAGGATGCGCGGCACCGTAGCGCAGCGTCGGGAGACCGAAGGCCACGGCTTTTGGTCGTGGTAGGAGAGAAGAGCCGTGACCCATACTGGCCACGACAGGAATTCCGGGGCGGCCGGAGGAATCGGCCGCCAGTTCTGGGGAGGCAGGACCTTACGGTGCCGCGGCAGAATCTTTCCAGCCTGCCAAAACGGCCGACCGGTTACCAAATCACCAGGGGTCAAAACCCCCGGCGCATTTACTTGAGTGGGGCCCCATGTGGGGGGCCATTTTTTATTTTTTTTCAAAGGTGCGACACTAATTGCCTCGCCGGGTTATTTTTATATAAAAAGGGGGGGCTTTCCCCCTCGTGCGGCGACCCAGCAGCCGGCCCCCCACGTGGGGGGCCATTTACATTTGAGGGATGACACGATGATGTGCCGTTAGTGAACAAGGGGGGGGGGGGGGACTTTGCCCCCCGCGCAGCGGGATATGTGGCGCCCAGGCCACGCCGGCCCGCGCCTGCCACGCCGCCGTGCCGACCCGTGCCGCCGCGCCGTGCCATCTGGCCGGATCACTGTGCCGGGTCACCGGGCCAGGTCGCCGCCCGGGCCGGGTTGACCCGGTTCGGGCCGGCCCAGGGGGGTACCGGGCCGGGTCGGACCGGGCCCATACCCCCGTTTCAGATAGAATTTTTAAAAGGCCCATAACATGGGCTACAAACCTCCGATCGACGCACCGTTAGTTGCGTAGTGATCCTTGGAACGAGACGGTCGTTTTGGTATATTACATTCAAGGTTTCGTGGAACTTTGGGTTCGTCCGGATTGGTTCGTACCCGAAACCAACCGAGCCCTCGTTGCGGAAACACTTATATCTTGAGCTCCGGACGTCCGATTGACATGTCGTTGACTTAGATGGATTCATATAAGTGAGAAGGATTTTTTTCTTACTCCGCTCGAGGTTTTGATGTCTTCAGAGTGTGGTCGGGTTGGATCGCTCATGAAACCAACCGGGCCCCTGGAACGAAAAATCTAATAACTCACACACCAGGTGTCCGATTAATGCGCTCTCTCTCTCGTTGTATTCCTCTTGATGAGACAGAACTTTTGGCATACCTCGCCCGAGTTTTGGTTACAGTTGTATAGTGGCCGGATTGGATTGTACCCGAAATCCAACTGAGCCCTTGGAACAGAAAAGCTGATATCTTTCAGACAGGATGTCCGTTTGAGGAACCGTTCGCGACATTGATGATCTCGTTGAAAAACGGTCCCTATGAGTTTACCCTATGATAGTTTAGGGTACAATTGAGATACGGTCGGGATTGGTTCACTCACGAATCCAACTGGCCCCCTGGGACGAAAAGGCTAGTAACTCACAGACCGGCCGTCCGATTGATGCGTCGTCTATTGTGTTGAGACCCCTATGACGAGGCGGTCCTTTGAGATACTTCTTAGTGGGACTTTGATATACTTGGAGTATCAACTTGTAGGTCGTGGAGCGGACCCTCCCAGAGACTCGCGTGCAGAGTACGGAGACCGTGTAGTCGACTGAGACCTGACGACTGCTTGACCGACTCGACATGGAGTGGGTCGACTAGCCCAGTGGACGGAGCACTACTTTGTGAGGTGAATACCCATGGCGGACGGAGCACTAACTTTGTGTCAGTGCAGACCCGCAGTACTGGTCCGGAGAGTAACTTAGTAGGCTACTCGGGGGTGTGCACTACTGTTTTTGGGTGGCATACCCCGGTGGGAAGCACTACTGTGTTTGGGTGGCTGGCCTGCGGTACTCGACAGAAGGAGTACCTCAGCAGTCTTAGGTTAGTGAGCAGTACCCCGGAGTCGTGACAGGACCACTGCACACTCCAGAGACGGAGCTCGTCAGCAGTTACGGTTTCGATAATGAAAATCCTGGTTTGAGCTGAGACTTTTGACCTTTGTGTATCCTCATGATTGAGATGGTTTACATTATAACTTGGGTATATGTATGAGCATATACCTGGGTAGTGGTTATCCATTGATTTCACAATCCTTGTGTTTCCTCATGATTGAGATGGGTTACTTGATAACTTAGGTATATGTATGGGAATATACCTAAGTAGAGGTTATCTATTGAGATCTTCTTTGTGGTTATCCTTGTTGGTTTTTGTGAGACCTTGAGGGTCTCGGGGTCCCTACTGAGTATCTTTATACTAACCCCTGCATGGGCTATGCCCGCACCTCGTTGTGTTGGTTGCAGACGACGGCAGTACTGACAGAGGCCGAGTGTTCGAGGACTGGACGGTACCTGGAGGTGGACTACATGATGAGTCAGTATCTGGAGGTGGAATTCACGATGAGACGACACACGGAGGAGGTTGACGGGCGAGGGCGTTGTGGAGGCTATCTGTACCTAACCTTCAGGTAGGATTCGTGGTGGACGATCTAGGAGCTGCGCCATCTGTACCTACCCTTCAGGTAGGATCCGAGGAGGACGACCCAGGCGCTGCTTCCATCCCTCCAGCTGTTGTCTTTTCTGTTGTACTTGTTTAGTTGTAGTTGTACATTCTTTTGTGTTTGTATTCTGGCCCATTTCCTTTTCAGCACATCTTTTTTGTACTCAGTGTTTTACTTCCTCTTGTACTTTGTGGTGTTTTGTTAACTGTTATAAAGGCAATGTCGTCCCAGTTATCGGGATTTATGCCTTTGGTGCTAGTCGCCAACCCCTGGCCTATGGAAGGCAATCTTGGGGTAGTCACGGCACGACCCCTGAGGACGGGTCGTGACAAATTGGTATCAAAGGAGTCGGTTCTACCGCAGAACTTATAACTCTGATATTTTCATTCTATGAAGAAATAGTGTTAAGAGTACCGAGTGTGGTTTTCAGTTCAGGGAGTCCAGCGTTGGTGCGGGCGGCCGATGTATCCATATACCAGGACCCTGACAACTGATTTCTGATTTGTGCATGAAAACACTGATTGCATGTGTGTTTTCAAAGGTTTCCCCTTAAAACAGCTCAAACAAGGTGAGCTTACCAGGTATAATCGTTTGACCGTGTCACATTGTATAATTCAGGATGCCTTTTCACGGACGACCAGCTAGATCCCAGAGGGACGTGCGTACTGACAGCTTGACGAGCAACGAGGCTTCGGTACAGGGCCCTCCTGCAGTTGAGGCACCAACAGAGGCACCAGCAGTACTACCATACGTTGGGCCACTGATGCCACCAGCCCCAGCAGTAGGTGATGCACGCCACTTGAGTGCCCTGCACGAGTTCCAGCGCCAGAGGCCACCCAGGTTCCAGGGAGAGACGGACCCGCAGGCGACTGAGGATTGGCTGGAGGCTGTGGTGAGAGTCTTCAGGCTAGTGGGGACGCCGACAGACCCCATGGTGATCTTTGCTGCCAGCCTTCTTTAGGCAGCAGCAGGCAGGTGGTGGAGCCACTTGTTCCAATTTTGCGACGGGATGGCCTTCAAATGGGATGACATCGAGACCTTCATCAGGGTGGAGTTTGTGCCAGTAGATCTATACCCCGAGCGTGTACAGGAGCTTCTGCCTTTGCCGCTGGATTTCGATCAGTAGCCGAGTCATCTGTGGGCAGTAGAAAGACGATGCAGAGGTCTAAGAGGAATAGAGCCAGTCGTACGAGGAGTAGGAAGTGTTATGAATGCAGCAGAAAGGGTCACCTGGAGCGTGACTGTCCGAATCCTCGTACAGTTGATCCACTAGCTTTGGAGGAGCCACCGAGGCAGATGTAGCGGCGGGTGCTTGAGCAACAGACGAGCGGTGGACAAGGAATTAGAGCTCCGAGAGTAGGTGGACTGGAGCGAAACTAGTGGATACATCCCTTGTAGTCTAGTTCCATTTTTCTGTTGTATTCGTGTCTCTGTTCTATGAGCTGCAATAATAAAAATACACTGATCTTTGTGATGTTTTCTTTCATATCCTTTTGTTTGGTTGATACTTAGTGGTCCTGGTTAAGACTGTTGACATGACCCTCACATTCATGATTTATACTGGAGGAGACCCAGTGACCTCGCACTGATGCCGACAGTGTGACTCGACCCTTGGAGGTGAGAGTGACAGTTGGATCTCTTAGTAGTTACGTCGAGGCCTTACGACATCATCCATGGAATGAATGCATCATTCATATCAGGATTGACTGTATTAGGCAATGGGTGTGGTTCATCCATGGGATGAGACCAGGATTCTATTTTCGGAAAGGGAGAAATTTTAACAGCTCTTCCAGATCGTAGACAAAAAGGTAAAGATCACCAAGGAGCGGATGAAGACTGCACAGTGGAGTAAAAAACAAGAAACTGGAACCAGTAATGGAGACACGAGAATGTTAAATGTTTCCATAAGAGGAAGCTTAAAGGAGAGATGAGTCTGCAAAGCAGAAGACGTGGAGGCAGAGCTAGGAGAGCAGCCTGAGGTGGTGTACATCTTAACATGCTACAAACACCCGCCTTATTTATCCCCGCCAGGCTCAGGGAGCTGGAGGTCAGAGGAAGAGTGCGGTTGCATGCGGTCAAGGAGTCTGACCCAATGTCTCTAAAAATGATTTAAGGGACTACATGTGTCCACTACTAGCTGCTGTAGTAATAGACATCGGTATGAATCATTTATCGCTTTCACAAATCTTGTCCCAGAACTAGAGTTTCTGGTAAGCCGTGGACTTGACCCTCACGTTTGGAGATACCTTGGGAGGAGACTCGATAATCACACTTACGCCGAAGGTGTGGTCAGACCCTCGAGTCGAAAGTTTCGGTTGGAATCTCTTGGTGGAAGCGTCGAGGCCTTACGACGTTGGTTTGAGTATGGACTGGGCAATCATAGTTCATACAAAAATTGACGTTATTAGGAAAAAAGGTTGTAGTTTAACTACGACGTCGGGATGGGTTTCCCTTGGTCGGCGAAAAAGGAAACCCCAGGCTGCTCAGGGTAACTCTTGCACAGGAGGGTGTGACCGATCAATCTTGAGTCGGTCAACCTTACCCTCATAGCAGCAGTCGTTTCGAGTTCCAGTTCTACCAGGAAATGGATACCTCTGGAGTTCGAGGATGACGATCACGTCCTTATACGAGTCTCACCTCGAGGAGGTTTATGGATATGTGGCCAAGGTGGCAAGTTATCTCCGAGGTTCAACGGACCTTTCTAGGTCCTCACCTGGGTAGGCAGGGTGGTTTACCGCTTGACCCATCCACATTAGTTGCACCAGGTGCACGACGATTTCCGCGTATCTCATCTGAGGAGATATGTGCTCGACCCTTCGCATATCATCAACCATGAGGAGCTAGACGATGGTGATGGAGTGACTTTCACGGAGGTTCCAGTGGGAATCAAGGATCTATAGGAGTGGATCCTTCAAGGATGGCCTATTCCTCAGGTGCGCTTTAATGGGCGGTACATGAACCTCTGGGTGAGCACACGGGAGCGGAAGGCTCAGATGCGTGCTCAGTACCGTTTTTGTATCTCTAGTTTATGTTAATGCTTTACGAGGACGTAAAGCCCTGAGGTGTGAGTAATGTAAAGACCCGTAAAATTCAAGGGGATTTTTTTTTCTATTTTTCTTTCGGATTTTAGAAGAATTCTGTTTCTGACGGTGCCTGATTCTGAGGCCCGGTGTGTCCGTAATCAATTTCCGAAGTTTGGCTCGGGTACGTTCAGTGAACGAAAGAGCAGGGTTTTGTATCTTTTGAACCGGTTCTCAGAATCAAATTCCGAGGTCACCGATGGAATTGCAGCGCCAGTATTTTCTTAGAAAGGCCTCTTCCGGAGTTGCGTATGCTCGGTTGTGGTTTTAAATTTTTTGGGGTTTATGTTAAGAAATAAAATAAAGTTGTATGACAATTTTATTTTATTTCACTTAAAGCTGCTTAATGACAAATTTAAGCTACTTAAGCTGGGTTGAAGTGGATATGGTGCAAATCGAAATATCCTACCCACTTGGTAGGATATTTGTGAGGTGGGACCCACATGAGCCCCCCGTTTCTTTTCTTCTTAAGTAACGCACCCGCACCCCCCCAATTAAACGAAGTCAACTGACGCATTTCCTTAATTTCTTAACGCCTCTATTTAATTGGGCAGTTAAGTTTTACAATTAATTCTTTGAAATTAATTGTGAGGGTTACATCGTTTGAATTTTGAAATCGTTGGTGGAAAGCAATAAAATAAGGCCTTAGTCTCATTTTATTTTTGGGTTGGGAAGCGTTGCGCTGAGTTTTCCTCTCCTCCTCCTCCTTTGCCGGAGAACGCAAAGAACGTGCCACCTCTGACGAAGAATGCTAGATTTTCCCCTTCCGCGGTGAGACTCTTCAATGGATCTTTTTCTTCCACTTCATCGTCAACGGATCGACGAACTAGCTCAAAAACGGAATCGGGTAGCGAGCGACGACGGCTTCGCCTTCCCTCGAGTCGGACGAACGCCGACGTCCCCCTTCGACGTCATCATCCTCGTGACGCCATACTGCGACGAACCTCGAACGACGACGCCTCCTTCCAATCAGCTTCTACCCAAGGTAGGGGTTTACTTTTGAGTTCGTGTTTTCTTCCATTGATGATCTTCATTAATTTCTAAAACCAAATGATATCAAACTAATGGGGGGGACCACACGAACACGGCCGACCCTCCTCCCATTGTTGCTGGGGTTTGTTGCGGAAAGGAATGGAAGTGACGTGTGTTGTTGCACCGCGCGAGGACGACAATGATCGCGTTCAGAACGGCCCGTGGTGGTGGTGCACGGCGCCGTCGCACAACGCTAGATAAACTGAGGGAGATCATGTTCAGAACGACATGCGACAGAGGATGCGCGGCGACGTCGCTCCGCGTCGGGTGACTGAAGGCCGCGGCTATTGGCCGCGGTAGGAGAGAAGTGTCGTTACCCATACTGGCCGCGGCAGGAATTCTGGGGCGTCCAGATGAACCGGCCGCCAGTGCTGGGGAGGCGGGACCTTACAGTCCCGTGGCAGAATCTTTCCGGCCGGCCAAAACGGCCGGCCGGTTTCCAAATCACCGGGGGTCGAAACCCCTGGCGCGTTTACTCGAGCGGGCCCCCTTGTGGGGGGCGGGGGCGTTTTTTATTTTTTTTTCAAAGCTGCGACACTAATTGTCACACCATGTTTTTTTAATATAAAAAGGGGGGCTTGCCACCCCGTGCGGCGACCAAGCAGCGGGCCCCCCCATGTGGGGTCCATTTTCTTTTGAGGCACGGCACGATGTCGTGCCGTTAGAGAAACAGGGGGGGACTTTGCCCCCCGCACGACGTATATGCGGCGCCAAGGCCACGCCGGCCCGCGCCTGCCGCGCTGTCGTGCCGACCCTCGCCGACGTGCCGTGCCGCGCCGCCGCGCCGGGCCGCCGGGCTGGGTCGCCGCCCGGGATGGGTCGACCCGGTTCAGGCCAGCCCAAGGGGGTACTGGGCCGGGTCGGACCGGGCCCATACCCCCGTTTCAGACAGAATTGTTAAAAGGCCCATAACATGGGCTATAGACCTCTGATCGACGCACCGTCAGTTGCGTAGTGATCCTTGGAATGAGACAGTCGTTTCTTTATATTACACTCAAGGTTTCGAAGAACTTTGGGTTCGGCCGGATTGGTTCGTACCCGAAACGAACCATTCCCTCGGAGTGGAAACGCTTATATCTTGAGCTCCGGTCGTCCGATTGATGTGACATCGACATTGATGGATTCCTCTAAGTGAGACGGTTCTTTTGGCATACTCAACTCTAGGTTTGGATGTCGTCAGAGTGCGGTCGGGTTGGTTCGCTCACGAAACCAACCGGGCCTCTGGAACAAAAAAGCCAATAACTCACAGACCGGACGTCCGATTGATGCGCCGTCTGTCTCGTTTTATTCCTCTTGATGAGTTGGAACTTTTGGAATACTTCACCCGGGTTTTGGTTACAGTTGGATAGTGGCCGGATTGGATTGTACCCAAAATCCAACCAAGCCCTTGGAACGGAAAAGCTGATATCCTTCAGACAGTATGTCCATTTGACGAACCATCAGTGGCGTTGATGATCTCATTGAGAAAAAGTCTCTATGAGTTTAAACTATAAGAGTTCGGGGTACAATTGAGATATGGTCGGGATTGGTTCGTTCACGAAACCAACCAGGCCCCTGGGATGAAAAGGCTAGTAACTCACAGACCGGGCGTCCGATTGACGCGCCGTCTGTTGCGTTGAGACCCCTATGACGAGGCGGTACTTTGAGATACTTCTTCATGGGACTTTGAGATACATGGAGTATCTACTTGTAGCTCGTGGAGCGGACCCTCCCAGAGACAAACATGTGGAGTACGGAGACCGTGTAGCCGACTGAGTCCTGACGACTGCTTCACCGAATCGACTTGGAGTGAGTTGACTAGCCAAGTGGACGGAGCGCTACTTTGTGAGGTGCAGACCCATGGAAGACTGAGCACTACCAGTGTGACAGTGCAGACCCGCAGTACTCATCCGGAGAGTACCTCAGCATGCTACTAGGGGGTGTCCAGTACTGTGTTTGGGTGGCATACCCCGGTGGAAAGAACTACTCTGTTTGGGTGGCTGGCCCGCAGTACTCGACAGGAGGAGTACCTCAGCAGTCTTAGGTTACTGAACAATGCCTCAGAGTTGTGACAGGACCACTATACACTCCAGAGACGGAGATCATCATCAGTTACGGTTTCGATAATGAAAATCCTGGTTTGAGCATAGACTTTTGACCTTTGTGTTTCCTCATGATTGAGATGGGTTACTTGATAAATTAGGTATATGTATGGGCATATACCTGGGTAGTGGTTATCCATTGATTTCACAATCCTTATGTTTCCTCATGATTGAGATGGGTTACATGATAACTTAGGTATATGTATGGGCCTATACCTAACTAGAGGTTATCTGTTGAGATCTTATTTGTGGTTATCCTTCATGGTTTTTGTGAGACCTTGAGGGTATCAGGGTCCCTACTGAGTATCGTTATACTCACCCCTTCACGGGCTATGCCCGCACCTCGTTGTGTTGGTTGCAGAAAATAGAAGTACTGACGGAGGCCAAGTGTTCGAGGACTGGATGGTACCCGGAGGTGGACTACACGACGAGTCAGTATCTGGAGGTGGACTTCGCGACTGGACGACACACGTAGGAGGTTGACGGGTGAGGTCATTGTGGAGGCTATCTGTACCTACCCTTCAGGTAGGATCCGTGGTGGACTATCCAGGAGCTGCGCCATCTGTACCTACCATTCAGGTAGGATCTGAGGAGGATGACCCAGGAGATGCTTCCATCCTTCCAGCTGTTTTATTTTCTGTTGTACTTGTTCAGTTATAGTTGTACTTTCTTTTGGGTTTGTATTCTGTCCCATTTACTTTTCAGCACTTCTTTTTTGTACTTAGTGTTTTACTTCCGCTTGTACTCTGTGGTGTTTTGTTTACTTTTATAAATGAAATGCCTTCCCAGTTATCGGGATTTATGCCTTTGGTGCTAGTCGCCAGCCCCTGGCCTATGGAAGGTGGCCTTGGGGTAGTCACTGCATGGGCCCCGAGGATAAGTCGTGACATTTCATAACAATTTTATCATGGTATAACCAATTTAAGGGAAATTTTTTTCACATAAATCATATCATCACAACCACAAAAATGAAGAGGAATATTAATAGTGATTTTAATATATCATATCCATGATAATGAAATGGCTACTTCAGGGCAATTAATATAAGATTGAATTTTAATCTCAAAAGACAATTGGAACATTTCTTGAGGAAAATAACATTTTCTTGAAATTTAATTTTTTTAAAAAATTTCGTAAACAAATTTTAGAAAGAATTTCATTAAATAAAAAAATTGAATATTATAACGGATTATTTAAATTTGATTCAACATGACTGTGTAAAATACCATGTGTTCTATACACATTAAAATAATGATACATTTTATGTATTCATTAATTGTGCATTTAGAATTTTATGAAATCAGACTTGATGATTCCATTCAATTTATTTTATAAGAAAAAGTTGGTAAATAATTTATAATAAGTCATTAAATATTTTTTGTTTTTGGAAAATATGGTTTTTCAAGAAAAAGGTTTTTTTACCAATGAAATATATTAATAAGTTTTTTATTAGACAAATTAATTCAATCACATGAGTATATTTAGATAACATAATTAGGGGAACATATTTATAATAATGAAATAACCGTAGGAGATGAAAATCATAAATATTCATGAGATATGTGTCACCAATTTCATCTTCAGATGAATTAATATAATCAATCCGGATAAATGATGATATTGTATCATAAAACACTTACCTCATTGGTAACCCTGAATTGTAATCCCCATGAAATGAAAATAAAACTGATATGTAAATATCAATAATGTTTTGGCGAATAATCCTAAAACACATTAATTGGATGTATGTACCCTATATAAATGTAATAGGTAATGAATATGTCATGTTTCTCATTGAAGATAATTGTGTGATGGAAATGACGGGAAATATGTAGCGACATCTGAGATACACATTGAATATCCTCTATAATGAATATATTTTTATTATACATCTAATATAGAAGAATAAAAATATATTTTATTTCCTATATGATTTATTTAGGAACATGTATCACCCATTTATTATAGTGTCTTTTTAAATTATGTGTTTTGAATAATCACTACATTATATTTCACGTCTTCATCGATTTTGTACTTTTTATAATGATAAATTGATCATTTTTCGATAATCTCCATAATGCTAAACATTAGGGGTGTCCATGGGTCGGGTTGGGCTGGGTTGGGGGCTATTTTGGACCCGACCCAAGAAAAATATGTCTGGTTAGGTGGGGTCGGGTTAGAGATGTCTTTAGAGTTAGACCTGACCCGACCCAACCCATCTCAATTCAGGTTAGGTCAGGTCGTGTTGATCAGGTTAAGGGAAAAAAATTGGAAATTTTTTAGGATCTCAACCCCCAGGTTGACCGAGTTACGACAAAAAAAATTGTTCAGATCTATTTTTGGCTATCTCCATGGGCGTTGATCGGGTTATTTAGTCCTCTACTTCATCTTTTTCACCATAAAAAGAAATGCCTGCGTCCTCCTCCCTATAATAAATTGACCCCAAAAACATCAGTTTGTGACTCGATGATGTGATGTGATTAGCTTTCTGGCAAGTAGTTATGAACGTTTGAGGAGGTTCAAGGTGAGCCAAGGAGGGTGATGAGAATGGGGTAGTTCCTAACACCGATTGATTTGGCACCACACACAGTCACGATTGAGATTGAGGTGGTGGATAAGGTAGTGGTACATATAGGTGCAGTGTGGGGGATACATAGGACCGGTGAGGGAGAAGGATATGTTCAATGATTGTTTTCTTAGTCGATCCTCCACCGTCGGATCTTGGAATCATTAAATTTGTTCTATCATCCTTTTGTTTTTTTATTTTTCTATAGTTCTGTAGCAAAATAGAATGAAATCCAGTTATCTTCGTGTTTTTTTGTTGACTGGGCATTGTTTTTCCCTAGATTTTACATGTCTTTATTCCTTTGAATTTATTTTACATTTGTATTATAAATGTCATGGAAGATAAAATCAACTATGAGATTAATAGAGTCTTAATGTAATGGTGGGCGATGGCATGTACTCAATGGATAGTGTAGGAAAGTGGAAATAAATCGGTGTATGGTGAGGGTGAGGGGTCATTGGGTCGAGAGGAAGGGGGAGAGGGCGATGTCTAAAGAGGTGACTCACAGTAGATGGGTTGGTTGGGTCGGGTTGGGTTAATTTTTTCCCAAACCATGACCCGACCCAACCCGACCCTGATATAACCCAACCCGACCCAACTCGTGGTATAAATGTTTAACCAGACCTATCCTAACATGACCTGATAGGGTCACGTCGCATTGGTCGGTTGGGTCAAGTCTGGACACCCCTGTTAACCATGATATAAATATCAAAAAATTCATTATATCTATATTTATTATAATATAAAAACGTTAGATATGGTTAATGAAGAACAACATTCATAGAGATTATAGGCCATATTTTACAAAAAAAATACCTCAAGATAACAATGAATCCGTTTCAGGTGGATTGTGTTTGTTGAAAAATAAGGTTTCCAAGGAATGTTTTAGAATTCCAAAGGTATGGTTGACAATATCTATTGAGAAAGTTCAAATATTAAGGAATGGACATTTTGGAGGTGATACAAAAATATCATATAAATTGTGGAGAATTTTTGTTGGAAAATAAGAAATGTCTTTCTAGAAAATGGGAAATGTGTATTTGGAAAAGGCGGTAGCACACCGGTGTTAACGAGGCTTGGAATATTGATCACCTTGCAAGTTTCAAAATCTGAATATAAAACAATTGAAATGAAAAGCATGGATCACAAGCTATGGAGCTGCAAGAATGATGAGGCTGCACGGTCATGAGACCACATGCCTGATGGAGAAGTTCCAAACCAATCACTCATAGACATCAAAATTCCTATAAATAGATTTTTACTACTCTCATTTTGAGGATTCTCAACACTTATGGAAAATCAGAGCTCTAGACTCACATGTGGTGATGGTGGGAATGTAGTGGGTTACATATAAGTTCTGCTTCAGATGAGAGTTTCATCACAATAGTGATATGGATGTAATAGGTTATGTTACATTCAAGTTGTGATTATAATAAAAATGTTGTGTGCAAGTAGAGTGTGACACAAAAGATGGTTTTCTACAGTAAGGGAAAAGTTATTACCAAGCTATTTTAGTGTCCTACATTTAATCTTAATATTCTATAGAATGTGTTAGTTTTACAAATAATTATTTAGAAAATTGGTATTTATCAGTGATTGGAATTTAAAATTCCATAGAGCATCTATTGATAGTTGAGGATGCTGGATTTCATCAAAATGAAAGAACAATAACTTCCATAAACACTGATTGGTTAACTTCGATTAGATGTGTCTGATGTAAGAAGAAGAAGATGATCATTCCCATAGGTAGTGATCCATAGGAAGAGACATAGGGTGTGACCATAGGGAAAAGAGATAGAAAACCCTAAACATTTTAACATCACTCATCCTGGACATAGAAGAGATCAATCCAGAACAATGTAAAGAACATTTCACTTTTAGTTGATTTGGTACATCGACACATTGTCATTGTAATCTCTATGGACATATCCCTATGAGGATGAAAAAAGTAAAATTTAATTTTTTCATACATGTTTTAATTTATATGATTTTTTTTTTGTTTTAATGAGTGTGATGAGAGGTTTTTTATATATAAAACAAGATGAAAAAGGTGTGTTGTTTTAAACTGTTATACCCCGAATCACCCCTTAGGTGATTTGACGTAGTGGGCCTAAAATCATACATACAAATTATCAATGTTTCCATTTTTTACATATATAAAATAAAATAAAGAAAAATAAAATATCTCAATTATAGAATCATTTTTATATATTACATGTCGAATGTGTTTATTTTATCTTATTCTTATTAAAATCAATGTAAAGAATATTTTAATAATAAATCAAATAACTTTATGAATCGATAGTTATTCAACCAAAAAAAATATGATACCATATTTCAACTATAATATGATAAATTTTTTAACATATAAATATATTCATGAGTGTATTTGACATGCAACACCGAGTTTAAATGACCCATGATATATATAGCCATTATAACGTAGCAATTAAATTTATTATTATGGATAAATCAATGTCATTTATGATATATATATATATATTTCAAATGAAATATAAATTAATTATATATTTTTTGTAAATAGTTAATCATTCATTGTTAAATTATGTTTAATCTTAAAAAAAAATTATTTTATTTTAAAAAAGTGAATTTATTATTTTTCATAAGAAAATATTAGAAATAGGATTTCAACATTTAATAATATAGCAGTTAAAAATTACAAAATCATATAAATGAAAAATTAAATATTTACATTGGTTGAAATTTTTGGGTTTTTGGAAAAATATCAATTTATCAATTAATAGAAAAAAACGGTTAATGAAAATATGTAATTACATTAAAACAAAATTGTGAATTTAAAAGTAATATTTGGGATTTAATTTTAAATATTGTTAAATAATAATAATAAAGTTAGATTTAAATCCAATATTTTATTTTTATTCAACATCATATTAAATTTTATTATAATTTTGTCATTTGGTTTAAGAAATAATTTTTTTGAAAATAATTTTTTTTCTTTACGTTTCTCTAGCTTAATTAAAATAAATTCAACATAATGAGTCATTATATAAATTAAATTTATAGATTATATTTAAATAAATATTATCTGAGATTAATAAAATATTATATATTATTTATTTAGTTAATATTATATAATATTTTTCATTTAAAATTAATTTCTTGGAAACCGATTTTATCATCGTATCTACGAGGTGAAATTTAATTATAATTCTCCAATTGACATGAAAATGATTTTGTGAAATCGGGTTATTTTTTAATGAGAATAATTTTTATTTTAAAATATTTAAAATTTAATTTTTTAGAATAATTAATAGATAAAATATTATAAATTAATTTCTATGGTTAATGTAAAAAATTGGTTTACTAGGGGCTCAATAAAAATGGGGAAATGACCAAAAAACATGTCTGAAAACATTTTTATGAACATTTTTCTGTATTTTATTGTTTTTGAGCCAATAAAAATTTATTTGGGATAGTTTTGTCATGTGAACAATGTGGGATCACAATTTTATATTAAATAAATACATTTGTTCCACAAAACTTACTTATAACTGGCCACCACATTCCCTATATTATTCACAAATTCATACAATTTTACAGCAGACCATCCCTAAACAAATATAATTAAAAATATCAATACTCGAATACATTAATTATTTTTTGGTTAGTATGTAATTCTAGTAATAATTTAGGTATACTACTAAAGAGGTTGTCTTAGAATAGGTAAAATACGAATACATTAGTTTTTATTTAATTTTATATACCATTACATTGAATATTATTAAAACATAATAATATGATGAAACCAATAACTTATATACACTTAAATGATATTATATTAATTTAAGAAGATAAATACATCACATCTTCCATTATAAAGTATATTGATTCATCATTTGTCTTGATTGGAGACCACCATCTTCACGAACTGATAAAAATTTTCATCCTTTATCTCATGTCAAATAAAGTTGAAATGATACATTTACTATATTCACATTATATTGTTATGATATTTATTATCCTGGTTTTTTTAATTCTTTTATAAGATATTTGTTTCAATTCCATGTGGCACACAATAACATTGCTAATTTGTACGGTAGACTACCACCACACAAATCATTTTTCACCATATTTATACATTGAATCTAATAATTATAATGTAATTAAATATATGTTATGTTAATGACCACATAATGATGATAATTTCATATTAATCATTGAGAAAATATAATATATATAAATATATATATATATATATATATATTCATTTCTTACACTGGAAAATGATAATGTCACTCTTGTATGTGTGGACTACTGAATCCGCGTTGTGGTGTGAATAATTTTTCCTAACCACATGAAAAGAATAATATATATAAGAAAATTTAAATTAATATAATAATATTTCTCATGTTATTATAATTAAATAAATATAAAATAATAAATAACATCATTCAATAATAATAATTGAAAAATAAAAACAATATTTAAGCATACATACGATATATCATCTCCATGATCATAACATTGATCATTTCACCTTACTATTTTTCTATATTGATCGTTAATGTATTATTCATTCACAAATATTATAATCATTTCATGGTAGTTATTCTATATATGTTGAAATAATATCCTATTTGAGCACATCAAACACACTAATTAATTATTGGAAAAATGAAACATAGGTCGACAAAACACCAGATGTGGACATAATTGATAATATATCTAAATATGTCATAAAAATAAATACAATAATTTATTTATTTATAAGATATTTTACCTTGAAAAAATTCTTAATAAATAAATTTTTTTATTCAACTTGATTTTGAAGGATTCAATGGGAATACATTGAATGTCTTGACTTGAGGTACATCTTTTTTTTGTATTAATATTATATATGTGATACATATTCTATATTCACCACTTTTGGATGTTGTTTGGTGTATATGATGATAGTTAATGTTTTTTTATACTTTTAGTTATATTATTATTATTTGAAAATCTATATGAGGATATATATTTCATTTTGTTTTGATATAGTGATTACCATATCTGTATGTAATTTTATATCCATTGAATTCTTTGAGGCCCATTGTATTTTAATGCACCTCATGTCTTTTATATGGTTTCTATACTACACTTTTAAAAATTATATAATGAAAATACTTATGTTCATCATGTTAAATATTAAATTTTATATTATTATTTAAATATTATTAGTTTTGTATAGTAACCGATATTTCAAAGGCTTTATGTTGTAATATCTTTTCTTTGAGGATTTAATATGTTAAAGACAATTTTGGTTGAAATAATTTGATTTAATTTAAATGAATAAAATATCTACTTTTCATATGTTTATGAATATGGGTTATATTATTTATTAATATTTTCTAATTTTTTATTTTAGAAAAATCATGAATTTTATTTATAAACGATTAAGATCTAGTATATTTCTTTTAAAATGTGTATATTTCTTTTCCATAAATTTTTTTCTAAAACCTATTAAAAATGAACTTTTTTAAAATAAATTAATTCCATAATCAATTTAAATTGGCAATTTTAAATCTTTTTAATTGTTTTAAAATGAAAATTTTCCAAATTTTTATAATGGTTCACTTTTTACACCCTTTTTCAAAATGGTATAAAAATAATGTTTATTAATAACACCAATGGCCTAAAAAACAATTCAAACCATAATGTATATTGTATTCCATGATGTCTACTTAATATGATTCATATTATTATTTCAATGAAATGTATTTATGATATATTATGTGTATTTTTAGCTTTTAAATGTTATCTTAAAATTGTATAGCTTATTTTCCCAAAAAATGAATATGATGACATTTTTATGGTAATTCAATTCATCAACATCAAAAACTGTTGTTGTTACATATTTTCATGTGGGGATATTTTTTAATTATACTACCCTCATTCTTTGTGAATACTGAATAATATTCACTATAATTGGTTACCATTGATCTTATTTATTTTACATGGTTTTTAAATATTTAAATGTGATTGTTATATAACCTATATCTTATACAATGTTCAATCATGTGTCAATGATATTATTATAAACCTATTATTTTCCAAGTGATAAATATATATCATAATGTTTTTTATGGGTCTCATTTCATTTCAATAGGATAACCGTGTTTCAAATTGATTATTACAGAACTTGATCATTTTCTTAAGATAAATTATATTATAAATATATTGTATTTGAAAATGAATATTTTATATGAGTTAAATTTTTTATTAAATAAATAATTATTGTATTTAGAAGTTTAATTATCAAAATAAATAATTTTTTACTTTTTTATGTTGTTGTTTTTATAAATTGTTAAATGAAGGGTGAACCCTTATAGTTTTTGGAGAACCCAATATAGATTATATGGTGGGAATAACAAGATAACACTCCAAAAGATCATGTACAGATTATTTTTTCTGAATAATTATATTGGAAGTCATATTTAATGATTTTCTTATTACAATTGTTTTTATGGGTTCTATCAGGGCTCTATTATGATGATTTCCCATAATTCAATTTTTTTTCATTGACATCATTGGGTACATAATGTTAGCTTTGATCAACATATTTATCAATTGACTCCTCATTATTGATTATTATAACAATATACATTTTTAAATTAAATTTAACGTTTCATGAAATCTTATTTGTGTATTGAATGGTATAATTTTTCATATGATTCACTAATACTAAGTGATTATTTAGTTAAACACTTATTCACATTGTATGATCATGAATGACATTCAATTGATAATTTTAATCTTTACCATCACTGATAATTGGATCATTGACTTATTTTTATTTATTTTACCAATGCTTTTGTGTATAATGTTGAACAAAGTAGTACTAGAAGTGTTTCATATTGATGATTTTGAAGACATAATATCTAAATTTTTTAAGATTTGTATATTGTTAATGATATTCTATTCAATTATTGTGAGTTTTTCAGGTAAAATTTCATTATAATTTCCTAATACTATAATCATACATTTTCCATCATAATGTAATAGTTTAAATTTTTAATTTTGGATATTTATGATTTAGATTAAAAAATATGTGTCCTCTTAATAGCTCTAAAATCTATAAATGTGGTGTTTATTATTTAAAAACTAGATTTGAGAGTATAGGTTTTTTGATTTTTATGTATGTGTCATAGTAAGGATTAGATAACATTGAGATTAAGATGTTTCCAAATGGGATTATCATTATAGTTATAGAAACCATCTCAAGTATATATTATTATGGATGGTAGCATGGTAAAAGTCTAGGAACACAATTTATTTTTTATTCTTTGATTTCTAAAAGTGATTAATAACATTTTATGGGACATTATAGTTGGTCTATGTGTATGTAATTATTTAGTACAATGGTGTTTAAGCATTTATGTTATGTTAACATGTGTTTTAAGGTATTGATAACATTTAGGGTTTATAGGATTCGTGATCTTGTAGAAATTATGGTAAGAACTGTTTAATCATGTAAATAATAACACGGTAGAAAATTTATTTGGTTAAAAAAGGATTATTGTTATTTCAAAATTATGTCGTCATTATTTTTATTTTAAGATTAATTATATGATATAAGACTTAAGAATAAAACATGATTTAATGATGATGTTATAATGGTTATTTTGTATACAATATTATATTTATTTATGGAATTAATAGGTTAACTTTTGTGTGTTACTGTAGAATATTAGGGAAAAACGTTTTATATTTAAAATATTTTTTCATTAATTTTTTTAGATATTATTTATTATTTAGAAAATAGTGAAAAATAACTATTTTGGAAAAAATGACATTTCATTTCAATAAATTAAGTAATTTATTAGTACAATTAATTTTTAATATTATTTTATGGAAAATAATTATTATATATTTATATTTAATATTCATAATTTATTTTTAATAAAAATTATATTTGAATTTTCTATATAATTTTATTTCGTTTATAAATGGAGATTTTTGAGAAAATTGATTTTTATAGGAATAAGTTTCTCCTTTTTAAATAATTTAATAACCATACAAGGAATGATTTAAAATAAATAAAAATAAAAATATATAAATAAAAATTAATTTATATTCTAATATTAATTATTATTAGTAATATATTTAATATGGAATCATATTTTTGTTGGAAAATAAAATTCATGAAAAACCTATTTTTTGGTCACTTATACATGTTTAATTTTAATATTTTTAGACTTACATAAAAATAATTTGTTAAAAAAATTTCCATATTTTATTTAATTAAATTTATATTTTTTGGTAAGGTCTCATAATTTTATTCCATTGAAATTAGAGAAATCAATAAACATTAATTACCACGGTTATGGAAAAATTATCTTTATATGGTGGTTAAACTAAATTGATAACATCCAAAATGTCCTTATAACAAGTCAAAAAACTATTTAATGGAAATAATTAAACATTATCATTACCATGTATCTATAAGACTCTATTTTTACCATTTATTTATATGCATAAGGATGGTACACCATTTTTTTAATAAATTGCAAGTGTGCCACTCAAATCACTTATAAATGGACACTCCGTTTCATATATTATTCCTAAATTTAATGAAATTTGGATCAGAAAAGTCATACCTATATCAAATTCTATCATATTTAATATTAATGTGTAGGCCGTTGGTTTTTTTCAAATTTTTTTTAAGAATACCATAGGATTAATCGTCAAGAGGTGGTACATGAAGTTGTAAAATTCATTACCACTTGTTTTTGTTTTATTTCTTCTTTCATATAATTAAAATATTATTTGAATGTGATAATATGATAAAACCAGAATCTTGTATCTGATGATATATTTATATATGAATGTAATAACATAAATAAATATTCCCTTTCATCAAATGGGATACAAAAACATCATTCATGTGTATGACATACTACCCACTCACGAACCGATTTCATTCTTCTACCATTATCGTTTGTCATGGTTTATTAAACATTTTAGACATTCAATATATTTATATATATTTATATATATGATATTTGTAACATATTTATAATTATAGATTCATCATATCACATATAAATTTTTTACATTATATTCCATGACGGATATGATAATTTTGCTTGTGTGTATGATTAACTACCACCTAACAAAGCAATGTGGTTGTTTTTTTAGAAACCTGTTTCATGAAAGGTAATATGGATAATGTTAATGAAAATATTTTATATAAATTTCATAATAATTAAATTCAAAACTTATTTATCATTTTTATGTTAATTTATCTATTTATTTCTTATACTGAAAAACAATAAAGTTGTCTGGGTACATGTAGACTACCACCTTCATGAAGTGAAGTGCATATTATTTAATTATCCAATGAAATGAATGATATATATAAGTATGTGAAATGAAATTGTATTTAATTTAAGATATTATAATTATTATGTATGCATAATAGAATATATATTTTATTTCTATAATGCTCAACAAATAATAGAAATTCCACTCATGATTACATTTGACTTATCATCTCAAGGATCGTATCATAGTTCACCTTATATAAAGAGATACCATAACTAGTTTAAAATTTATATTTTCATGAATAAATATGATAATTTTTTCATGATTAGTATTGTTTATATTTTGATATAATGACCAAATTTACCATGATCAACACACTGAAGCTGTTTTAAAAACATGAACTGAACATCCTCAAAATAGAAATAGTAGAAATAACTAATTAAATACATTAATATAAAATAAAAATTTAATATAGAAAATGAAATATGAATAAGGTATTAAACCATGATATATTTTTTAAAATAAAATAATTGATATTAAATTTTTATATATGAGTTAATTGAAATACATGGAAGGTCTCGTCTTGTTGTAAGGGGTTTTCTTGTCTCACATCTATTTCCATGAGATGAAAGACATATTTAACCTATTTTTTATTATATATTTAATATAATGAACATTAATGTTTTTTATATTTACTTAAAATAATTATTGTGAAATTTAAATCAATATGGAGTTCTCTAATATTTGGGTATTTATTCAAATATCAAAAATCCATAAGGGATTTCAACACAAATCATATTCATTGATTCATATTACATTATATTAAATCTAATTTATAATAATGATTATACTATTATATTTGAGATATAATATAATGAAACTATTTATGTAAATTATATATTACAAATCATTTGATTTCATTCATTCATGTGTATTATTATTGAGTAGCTATGAATATGGGAAAGTCATTATGTTTTAATCTTTTTTCTTTTGTGATTTTATGTTCATGTTTTTTTGGATGTAATGTTATATTTTTCTAATAATAAATATATTTTATTCTAATAAATTTATGAATGTGTTTAATATTTCTAATTACAAATTCATACCTTTTTTATTGAAGAAAAATAAAGAATGTTGTTATAAGTGAAACTAATCATATATTTTTCTTTTGGAAGGGGTATCCTTCGATTCAACACATATTGTTTATAAACGTATTTAAAAATATTATATATTAAATATAAGTTATTCCATAATGTAAATGTGAATAATATTTTACAATTAATTAAATGGGTTTTTAATAAAATTTCATAGCATTATCCAAATTGGTCACTTTTCACTCATTTTTTCAATTTTTTTTTGAAAAGTCTGTTTATCTGTAACACTTATAACATGAATTGATTTTACATGAATAATTTTTATAATTTTATGTGTATTTACTTTATATATTACAAAATTTTTTCATGTATAAAAAATTTTAAAATAATCTTTTGAATATTTATTTTATAAAATTGATTTTCATAATAAATATTTTATTTTCAAAAAACATATAATGATCATTCCCTGGTATTACGATTCATAAAGGTCAAATAACATGTTGTTACATATTCTATAATGGGGTGAATTTCTAATGATAACATGATCTTTATTTATCTATATGGATTACAATTTTTTGAATGATGTTGACATTGGTTACATTTATTTCCTAAATAATAATAATGATTCAAATATACTGTTGTGGAATCCTTTTCATTTCACCTAGTAAACCTAGAACCAATGATATTTTTATGGAATCCATTTTCATTACATAGTATAATCATGTCTCAAAAATATGTATATGGAACCCATTTCTATTATAATGTTTAATCATGATAGAAATATAATATTATAGGAACTATTTCTATAACATTTCAAAATAACGATTCAATGTTATTTTCAAGTAACTAAATTCATATTCAAGGTTATATAAATTAATCAAATTAATCATTATTGATTATATTATCTTTATGACTAAATATATTCAATATTTACATTATTAATGTTCGGGTTTATCGAAATTTTTGTACATTGGGTTTTCCCAAATAGAGATGGTTGGCCTTGATATAGCTTTTACAATAGGGGTACCCAAATAGAGTTCCGATGAAATGGGTAATGATTATTTGATTGTCAAAAATACTATTAGAATTCATTTATATAGTTAATCCTATTTTGAGTGTTTTTTATTTTTTCTATGAATATGATTCCACTAGATAGTAACATGATTTATCAATGCATTTCTTGGGATTATAATGTTTCCTTTAGTTATTACTGTTGTCATGTGGCTCATGATTATTGATTATAATGAGCCTTTAAAATTATAAAAAGTATTCAATGTTTAATGATTTATTATTTGGGTATTTATATGAGTGATTACCCTTATTATTCACTTAAGCACTATGATTATGTTTTCATACAATTATGCCCATTTTTACTCATTGTCATCATTTAATTGATAAATAATGTGTTTATAATTTTTTATATTTTAATATCACACATCATAAGTTACATATTACCCAGGTAATAAATTATTATTTTGAATGAATTTTTTATTTAAGGTTTTTATATGGATTATTTTTAAAATATAATATAGAATATAGAAATATGGATATAGAGGTAAAGATTCCATTTTAAATTGTTAGGAATTATTTATTTATGATTTTTCACTTATTTTATAAAACAGTAATCCTATGAGTTTAATGTGAATATATGTAATCTAATATTTATTATAAATATTATATGTTTTGGATGAATAATATTTGGGCATCTTCATTAGTATCAAATACAAAAATATAATGTTTCTGATTTCACACCAGATTTGAGAATGCGGTTTGTAGGATATTATACCCCCAAAATGGAATGTGAGGTAAAATATTTGATATAATGAATACATAAAAAATTTCCCAATTAACATATATAATCAATAAATTGTCATTATATCATCCAGGGGGAGGTGATGATGGAAATGAAATAAAATTGGGTCGTGATGCTATAGTCCTCCATACACAGGAATAAAAATTTGTAAACCTATTCTATGGAAGATGAGAGATATTTAGGTTATGAAATTAACATAATAACATATATGAATATATATGATTATGAGTTTTCAATATCGTAATGGTTTAATAATAAAAGTGGGGGTTGAAAATGAAATATATAAAAATTCATGATAAAGGACAGTACCTCTTCTTCAAGAAAATTATTTTGTATTGCACCAAAAGGATTCATAGGATTGATTTATTACCAAAACAATATTACAATATTATAACAGATGGGTAAATAATTATTTTTGATAGGTTTTGGATTATTGAGTGGGGTTTGGATGTGTGAATAGGATAGGAGAGGGGATGGCCTTTTATAATTGTGATTACTAGAAAAACAATTATAAGATAATGGTTTACCCATGTTTTTCACATCAAATGGATAAAAAATTTAACCCATTATCATACCATATATTAAATAAGGATGAAATAATTCTAAAAACATTGTGTTGGAATAGAATATATGTCATTTTATCCCTTATACATTTAGATTAACTACACTATAAACCCACAGCAAACTTAACTATGCTAAATAAGTATTAATATTTTTATTTTTCATTATAATAATAATTATGGTTACAATATTATATAATATATATTTAAATAATTCCAAATATATAATCATTTTGTCCAAATTAGATTAACAAAACTGAAAAATTTTAATTTAAGATAAATCATTTATTTGCGATGAGTATGTTTTTTATAAAAGAGAAAATGTTTAAAAGAATTAAATTTTTTGATATAATAATCCAATATCAAATTCATTTTAATGACCAAAATTGAATGTGAGGATATAAAATTGAAAAACTAGTAATCTTGGAACAATATTAAGAAAATTTTTATACATTAAAATTTGTTATAATTAAAGAAAATGATTTATAAAAACTTTTATTTGTCACTATTTCTATGGAAAAAAATAACTCATATCATTTATAAGAATTAACCCAATGATAATTTTTGACATATTTTTTCATGAAATAATATTAATTTTTTAATTTTTTATCCCGAATATCATAATTTTTATTAAAAACAAAATTGCACAAATTACAACAAAATGTTTTCTTAAAAACAAGTTCAGTATAAATATGTATTTATTCTTATATGTTTTCTAGAAAATAATAATTTTAATGATTATCATTTTATAGAATACATTATATTTATATATAATTATATTTAGTCACCGAAACTTATTTCTTTTTTTATAGTTAAAATGTGTTTTTTGGCATAGAAATATTTTTCTACAATATGATAACATTTTTTTAAAATATTTTATATTTTCATTTATAATTATATTTCAACGACGAATTAATTTTTTATACATGTTTGATTAGTATATTTTCATAATTCAGTTAATCCTATTAATCCCCACTATTATAGTTTCCAGAAAATAACTACTGTATTGAATATAATATAGTAGTAGTAGGGATTGTTTCCTTTAAAATCAATGTTTCTTGTTCTTTAGAATAAATTTGGGGTTGTGTATAAATCTGGATAAACATAGTGTTATTTGTTTTAAAATTGGAACATAGTTTCTATTGTTTCATAAAATAACACAAAGATTATAATTATTTGAAAATATATATATTAAAAAACCATATTGTGTAACATTTTTTCTATATCATATATTGAGTCACCCTGGGGATTCATTATTCTTGAGATGTACATCATTTATATAATCCAAAGGATGGATTGGATGACTAACATTAAATTTCATAATAATTATTATAATTAGACGGTGTCCTTCATTGGAAGTAATGGGAGATCACCATTATTATATTAATAATGAGACCCCTGGCCTAAGAAGGTGAGATACCATCTTACAATGGTTGGTATATTGATATGATAGTTTTAGTATATACATGTATTTTATGGTGACGAAAATTTCATTTTTTACTATCCTCTATTGTATAGAAATGTAATGAATCAGGTTTTCCCTATAAGAAATTAGAATATTCATAAAAATAATTTCTAAGCCTAGAGTCATGTATGCATTGGATACTTCTTCACGAATATCCTCTTCATGGTAAAATTAAAAATATTAAATATATTGTATCACTCTTATGTAGATTTTCTTGAAACAAAAATCACTCCTGATAAGAGTATCAGATCAGATTTTCGTCATTGTGCATGAATTTAGAACATCATGTTTACCCTAAGCAAGACATAAACATTTCAGCACTGGGTGTCAGTTCGAAGGCGAGTTGAGCCAGAGTGTTATGTGCATTTTTTTAAATAAAAAATATAAAAAATAACTTATATCTCCATTCTCCCCATTGGTTACCACATAGGAGTAAGATCTATCCCCTCTTCCCTTATTCCTCTCCCTTCGACTGATAGATCAATGAAGGTGAGGTGGTGTCTCCAGATCCTATTTTTATTATTGTTCACCACACGATCAAGATTCAGAAAATCACACTCATCATTTTTCACCTGATGTATTTGAGTTTCGCCATAATTGTAGATGGTGTTTCATTTTAATCATAACCCTCTTCTTTAATCTATGTTAAAAGTTTTTGGATAACACAAAATGTTACTAAGGACCACAGAACGGTTGTCTTGAGTGTTTCTGGTTGAATGAGGGTGTTTTATGTCTTTTATATGGAATTTACCATGGATTTTACCCATCTACATGTTTTACAAACTAGTCTTACACACTGTGTGTTCTTCCAGGATTGGGATGATGATTTTTTTGGTTTACGTGCAATATATCGGGGGTTACACACCATTTAGTTAAACCTTATCCTGTGGCTGGGGGAAACAACCTACTAACCATGTTAAAATACACGACCATGCAAAAAAACACAACCAACCTACAAGGAAATGAGGTCTGGTACATAGTCATATGCAAACCAAACTTCCATGTGTCTATTTAGGCTAAACATGCCATGAATTATTGGACGCACAATGTGTAAAGGGAATAATTGGCCAATCAATATAAAGGAGAAAAATGGATAGGGGCCTTGTGTAGTGGTAAACAATGTGCAATTACTTTACATGATGTGTACTGCTACATGGGTTGGAGAACAGTGCAGAATGGATACACAGAGAGGTTCTCAGTTAGTCTCACCCCGTGTGTGGATCCCATTTCACGTCTTGTACTCCATAGAGATCTTCTCGATACCGTCCAAATTATGTATCTCATCCATTGGGTATTGAAATCAGGATCATGAGAAGAATATCCCTAGAGTTTTCTATTTATAACAAGATTGTGACCTTAGTTTGGGGTTACACATGTGGAAAATGTTCGTTTGCTAGGATTGGGTTTCATAAAGTCTATTTCAGATTGTTTTGAGTTTGTCTTTCTGCATTGGGACTCTAGTGTATGTACAAGTGGACGATGTATCCATTTAAAATGACCCTAATAACATTACATTCAATTTGGTACATTATGACAATCTTCAAATGTAAATGATGTTTCATGTGTCATATATGATTGGGTTTCAGGATTCATTCCTATCCTTCATGAGTTAGCTCTATTGATATACTCTTTGACTGTATTGTTTCTCAACATGGATTTAGGATGATTCTATAATTGTAAACATCAATGATATCCTATTTGGGTTTGGAATACATCCATATGTGGAATGTGGTTACTTTGTAGGGGCATGGTAATGAGTTACGTTCTTCTCTAGTGGTACAACATGTGGATCCATCACCAATTTAGTAGCATGTAGACCCACATTCATGAGTTTAGGTGAATTAATCTTGTAAAACTGAGTCATGGATGGATTTGTCAGTTCCATACAATGATTTCATGTAGTCACACACATACCATGAGCATCAGAGATAGAGTTCTACCAAGGTCTGGTTCGAGCATGACCCAGAATTAGCACACTTGAAATGCAAGAGGCACCACCATATTTTATGGAAAACACATTTAATAATGGGGATTTATACAAATGATTTGGTTAGTAAAAATATATGTTCTTCAATGCTCGTGAATAATGATGAAAAATATCGAGAGATTCTCTAAACCGCCATGCTACTGAATGAGAATCTTACAATGGACTATCATGGAAGTGAAAAATGTTTTTGGGAGGGTTTCAAGTAGTGAATTATGTTATAGAGTCAAAGAATTAGGTTATTTTTGTATCTCTGATTCTTTCAACAACCACATCCCCCAAGTGGTCCATCATATTCTGAAGGAGCTAGTGGCCATAGAAAATGGAATGTTATGCGCACTGAGGGTTTTAACCCAAAGGCCCAAATGAATAGATTAAGGCTATATGTCCTTTATGTGTTCTATATTAGGATTGTAAAACATTAATAAAAAGTACTCTTACCATTATGTTTCTTACTTGTATTTTATTTTTGGAATGACATAGGGCCCTCGTGGAGACCAATGTAGGTTTTTTTCATTGTTTCATTGAATTCATATGAATGAGACATCCTTCCCCCACCGAGACATGTTATTGTGAGAGTCTCGGTTAGCCAATGTTGTTAGTTCATAACATGCATACGTAAAGTGAGATAGTATGTAGGACACTCGACAGGGTTTTTGGTATGGTTTTTCATGGATATTAAATCACTATAAGGTTGGATTATTTACTTCTAAGACACATCATTTAGATGTTATATAAATCAATGTAGGTGATATAGTGCCGCCCAAAGAGGATAGAATTGAGGAGTGGTGGATGTTTTTTTTGAGCTAGGAGTTTAAAGAATATTTCATGTGTTTTCTGAAGACTTTTAAAGTATTGTATGTCCTTGTCCATAGACATAGGGAACCTATTTGTTCTCCAGGTGGTGGAGTATATTTTCCTTATGGTTTTGATATTTTTTGAGGTATTTCATGATTGGATATCTAGAGGTCATGTTATTGGGGTATTTTACTTATAGTGTGGAGTGATTCAACATTCCATGTTTTGGAGGTGGCAAAAATCATGTGGAGACACATGTATTTGAGGATTTATTTTTAACTTGGTGTTTTTTTGTGTTAGAATAAACCATTTGGTGTTAGATGATGCCTATTAGGGCTGGTTAGGGATAGTTGTAGACTGATGAAGGTAGATATGGGTGTTTGACAATGATATATTGTGTTCAGTTGGATATTACTGAGGGTATAATGTGTTAGTTTAGCAAACATGGTATCGATGATGTTAATAACTATCTCTTTGGTTACTAGAGTGTTGTTGAGGTTCCTTGTGGATGGGGGCTCTAGTAAATTATATGGTTTGAGTTTGGTGTTTTCCACCTGTCTCAACATAGGAACCAAGGACCACTTTTTTCATGATGTTGAAATTATGGGAGATTAATGGTGTCAGATTATAATATATGTTTCCCCATAGTAATTTTTTTTAAACATAGAAACCCTTGGTGGAATTTTTTGGGGTCTTGTTATTTTTCTTGATGCGTGTTTGTTACAATATATGATCTTATGGTGAGTGTTTTGGCATGGGTGTCCCAATGGAGAGCCATGTTCCATTCCTATTTACATATGGATTATATTTTTTTTGTGAAAAAATATTTACCATTATTAGGTTGTATAGACTTAGGTTTTTAACTATAAGGATTTGTAATATCACTCTAATTGTTTTAACATCTAAGAACTATGTTATCACAGGCTAATGAGCCCAAAGACCTTCAAAAATTTAATATTAAACAATTAAATATATTGTATCACCCATGTAAAATTTGTGTTGTAATGTGAATATCTCCAATGATGAGTCTCATATTGGGATGTATGAAAATGTTTTAGATTTTATATTCCATTTATTCCCAAGGTGTGACATAAAATTTCTTTGCACAAGGTGTCAAGTTAGAGGCGACTATGTTTGGGGTGTTAAATGGATTTTGTTTTAATTGGAATTTCGACAGATATCCCCTCTCCCACTTATAACCTATGGTGCGAATGTAGGAGCTGGAATGATCCCATATTCCGATCATTTATTCCGTTCAATCGATGAATGAACTAAGGCGAGGACATTCCACTAGATCCCATTTCTGATGCAGATCATTTTTATATCTCGAATTAGTGTGTGTCAAGTATCATTTTGCACATGAATATTTTACCTTTTGACATTGTGGTAAGATGTTTTTTGGTTTAATACTTAAAAGATAAATTATTTTTTTCTAATGTTTTGTATACCATGAAATATTTATAGGCACCGCTCAAGGTTTTATATAATTGTTTTAGGTCAAATATAGATATTCTGGGAAATTTGTAGGAAAGTACTGATATATTTTCCCCTTTACATGGTAGGGAAACCAGTCCTATATGATGTTTGTTATTCTTGTTTTGGTATGGTGATGTTTTCAGGTATACACAATATATATAGGGGTTTCATGTTTTTTAGTAGACCCTTGTCATGTGTTTTGGGGAAATAGACTTGAAACTGTGTGATTGTATAGGACCATGTATATTAACAGTACCGAAATACACTAATATTAGGTCTGGGATGTAAGCATAGGAAAACCATACAACCAAGTGGTCATTTAGTCTTACCACACCATATATTAAAGGATTCACAGTGTGTATGGGACATATAGGGGTAGTCCATGTGATGAAGAAACACTTCCAGGGGATGGGTGAATTGGGTCATAGTGTGTACTATCTCTCCTATAAGGGATGAAAAACATTGTGCAAAGGATACAAGAACATGTTTGATGGTGAATGAAACAACCAGTGGTCCCCATTGTATGGTATGTATTCCTTGAGGATCTTATTGTGATCATATGACATTTGTATTTTTTCCATCAGATATCAGATTTATTCCAATGTGTATCCTATCCTAAGTGGTTTTCCAAGTAATATGTGATTGTGTCCATGGTTATCATCATGGATATGTGCTGTGAAGGCATTTTTGTGTTGGTAATTTAAGTTGAGTGGCCCCCTAGTGATTTTTCCTGACATTTAGGCTAACAAGGTTGAGTGTTACTCAATGGTCCTTTCTATTGATTCCTAGAAAAGATGAGTAGATTGGTTCCCCAAAAATCAATTTGATTTGAGGGTTTTAGTATCATGTCCTCTCCATAGGACTATGACCCCACTTTTGCTGGTTTGAGAACACGTCGTGTGGGTGTTACCAACATTATGGATTGATTTGTCTCAATCTACATTGACAAGATACTAAATGGATTTATAGCATGTTATTCCTTGAGATGATTATTTTGATCCTCATATCCTTTCATATTTACATGTAAGGGTTGTTATAATCTGTGTTAACAATATCTACACATGAATTGATCCTCTACCAATAATAATGTTCCAAAGGGCATATATCCCTTAGTGATACCTATTTGTGGAACCTCATCTGGGTTTTAAGATCCACTATTTCCCCCAATGATTTATTATGACATTTTCCAAGGTAGATATTTTAGAATTGGTATGTCCTGTTCTACACATGAATTGATAGTCTACTAGGTTAGTTGTTCAAGATCATGGATGTAGCGTGAGACACCATTTAAATTTTAATTCCTCCAATTGGGGTTGTTGTATCCACCGATGGATCATTGGTGGTTTCCACCACATGGGGATTGATTGACCACCCAAATGGTTAGATTAATTCCCTAGGGCACAAGTCAAATTAGATATTTTAGTGAGCCGATTACATTAATAACAACCAGGGAGCAGTATTGTAGATGTTCGGGGTCGATCCCATGAGGAGGGTGTTATTATTTTGTGGATGAGAAATACAGAATTCATTATTTTGTAGGAGTCCTTACTTGCATGAATAATGTTTGGGTGGTGTCTAAGTTTTTTTGGGATTGACGTCAAATGATTAAAGAGGATTTGAATCAAGTATGAGTATCCTGATAAAGGGGATTGTAGTTCTAATCGGGGAAATGTATGAAGTGATTTTTCTGGGAATCAAGTGGTAGTCTCTAGTCATACATTGTCTATTATTCTTGTTCTACCTAGAATGTAAATTTTTTTTCTCAAGAGGCTAGCTACAATCCTTGATTCATTACTTTCAACCTCTATTGTAGAAAGTTCCCTATACTATTGGTTATTGTCATAGTTTACTCAAATTATTATAGAGTCATTTTCTAGATTATCTGATGGTCATGGTACAATATCACTAATGGGGTTTTACTATTGGTTTATATATTAATTACTAGTCTAATTAGGTTTACCATTATTATAACTACATATCTAACTAAGCATGTTGATAAATTAATACTTGACCCCTAACCGGATGTATTTAGCTACTCATTGTTGTAACAAAAAAATTGAAAGGGGTAAAGAAAATCGTAACTATGATAATGGAAATGAATAGATATGTGATTAATGTGCATGAAATAATTAAATAAATCCTTACTAGAATGGGAAAAAAATTAAATTATGCAATTTCGGAATTAGAGCCATCAAAGAAAAGGAATAAGTGGATTTTCGATTGTAAATATAAATGATTTACAAAGAACGATGATTTTTAGAGATAGAAGGATAAATAATACATAAAAGAATTATAATATGGAGATAGAGGTAATCCATGAATGTCACAATGTGCTGCCTAAATGCTTCTTATATTGGTGAAAATGATCAGGATGTGTATTTAATCATGACATCGTGAACCCTTAATCCACATTATTTCAACCAGGATCACTATCGTGGAATATAGATCGTCCACATATTAATAATGTTTGACCATAGCCACATCGTGTATAGGTGGTTCACAATGTGTACCCCACGAACGCCAATATTATCACAATGAATCCTTGCGGATTTCCTGACTTCTCATTTGACTTGTGTCAAGACTTATAGGAGGGACTCACAACATGAACTAAAAATTTATTCAGTCTTCAAGGTTGGTCCCGACATAGGCTTCACATTTTGTTGTAGGCTATAATTAACAAGCACATTATGTGAACATGGCTATCACGATGTGTACATGGAAACTTTTGAATCTTTTCCGTGTTCCATCGTAGGAATATTCTAAAGCTTCATTCCATGATAAATTGGACATCTACCATAGACATTATCAAATATACGAATGAAATTAAATGGAAAAGTGATAGAGTAATATATATAACTTTTGTAATGATCAAAATCACCGGAGACAAGAAACATTTCATTTCCTCATACAATATATCTCAAAAATGTTTTCAAAAAGGATAAGAAAATTTTAAAGAAATAAATGTACGTTATGTCCATGAAATTAAATTAGCTGTAAAGAGAAGGGTATCCATGTTTCAATTTTAATACTAACTAATAAATTAGTCATGCATCATAGTTACAATTTTAAAAACCAATTATATTATTTTAATCATAATAATTTAATATTTCCTTATGCTATATGCCCTGTTGTAATTTACCTCACCATGTGTTTCTCTCATCACTCAGTGTAAAAATGTATGCAATGTATTCTTGTACTCGTAGTCCATATTAATATACATAGTCTTGTACTATTTATATCATATTCAATTTTTAATGAAAATTATAAGAATAATCTTGAGGACTTTTAGTGACATGGTTCAAATGACTATGAAGCTATAGGTAGGTAGGTAAAATGTGAAAATTAGTCTTAGAAGGAGGGTATGAACTAAACAATAATGTAGTTGCAACATGATAAGTGTGACCAAATTCCACCATCGGGCGTGTCATGTCCGTACTCTATCAGTTTAGGATGGATCCATATGTGTCACTTGTTAGTAGATAAAAAATAATTCTATTTCATTAAATTTAATTTTTATTTTTCGAATGTATTGCCTAGGATATAAGTCACATCCATAACCTAACCACATATGATTATTATAAGGATTCATCACTCAAGAAAACAATTATTTTTAATCCTCATAGTACACAACCCATAATTTTTTTAATCTTTTAAAAAGAAACATAATACCAATGTGATACAAAAAATCATATGGATCACAACCTAATAGTAAGGTTACTTCACCGTACATATCTGATTGTGAAATAATCCAAGGTAGTCAGAAATCCCCCCTCACCTATTAAAAAATAATCATTAAGCATTGTACATTGATCAGGATAAGATGTAAAATAGGCTTAAAATATTTCTTCTTCTAATAGGTCATTTCGAAAAACAATGTTCTATATGAAGGAGAGATTCCAGGTGTGTCTTAGGTAAAATGGATATCAATGGTTTCCTCAATAAATTTAAAATTACACTACTTCAGTCAACAAATTGATATTATCTCAATGAAAGATATTTTAGGATTCCCTAACCAATGAATATATCAAGAAATATGATAAAAAAATCAAATTAAAGGCATAGAATCCTCCGGGCTAATGATAATAAAATAAAAACTGGCAATTACATAGGGAATAAATCCTATGTAGTGAGTCGATTTATAATAATTATAATTATTTAAAATTTAAATTAAACTCTTAAACCCATGAGTCATTCTAAAATTCCATACAGCGATGAAACATGGTTCTTAACATGTTGCTTTTTAACATTATCTTTAATATACACGAGAATAACAATTTTAAAATTTTCACCATTCATGTCAATTTGAAAATTGTATCCTATAAAAATGAGAACAAACAAAATTTCATGTGTATGTAAGTGAAAATTTTAGAAGGAATCCCCCCCACACACACACAAAAGGAGAGAATGTCTGCACTATCTATGACATAAGGGGTGGGAGTTCTATGATTTTGATTTCTGATAATTGAATAGACATGGAGGTGATGAAAAAAAATTAAAAAGAGGGAATCGAGAGCTCCATGAGATAAAGTGGTATGGCTTGTGTTGTCTGAGATGTCATAAAAATGGTGTTTTATGGACATGAAAAATATGTTACTAAATAAAACAATGCACTATAGATTAATCGTTAATCCTCAGGTTTAAACTTTTGAATATATAAAAACATCATGTGTAAAAAAATGAATAAAGGTAACCATTGTAATTATTGAATAAAATTTTGTACTAAAAAATACAATGAAAAACTAAAAAATTATAGACTCAGACAAAACACAAAACAATTATGAGATACCTCCCATAATGTGAAAACTTATCATAATTACACAGATATAAGGGCAAAAAATTTAAAGAGTTGGTCATCCGCTTCAGTTTCTCCTCTTATGTTTACATATATAGATCACTATGTCCTCAAGTTCATGTGGTCGCTTAATTGGATTCACAATATGAGGTAAATCTTGATCGAATATTAAATTTAGTAGAAATGGAATCATTGGTGGGGGTGCTTTTTATGCTAGCAGGTTTCCAATGATAAAACCAGAATTTGAATGGTTATATATGCACCATGCTGGGTTACTCATTACAGATGAAAAAATGGAGGATTGGGTCTATCGATAGAATCAAATTACTCAGAAGTGATAGAAATTTATAAAGAAAAAATATCAATCAAAAGTATACAGACATGAAAATGGTAATGAAAAGCCAAATAAATAAAGAAATATCCTAGTATATTTCAAAATAAGGGAAAAACAACCCGCCCCTACAAAAGGTGTCCCACAACAAAAGAAGTATGAAAATCAAAATCAGTGCTCCATATAACAACCCATATTTTACATACATTGTTATTATTAAGAATTTAAATATACTTATTACAACATATTACAAAACCATGATAGGACCGTATAGGTATAGTTTCTTTAGAAACTGGGAAACATAAACAACTAGTTCCTAAATCATCTATATTGTCTACCATTTATTTCAACATATCTAGAGTCCCATTTGTCATATAAGACTTAATACCCCTCTTCCTGTCCCAGGGAAAAGAAAACATACAAAGGGTAAGATCAAATGCTCAGTAAGGTAAAACAAAGTATATATCAATAATATCATATAAATAAGAACATATCATTTTGAAATTCTTATCCAACAAAAGAGATCATAATATCATGAAATGGGATATATAATAGTAGTGAATGTAATACCAATATTCATAACATAAGGCTTGAATATTTTTGTCTTACACACATAATCATATAAAATCATATCATATTAGTCAATACTTATTTCCAAGACCATCATAGCGGACAAAGTCCAATACTAAATCGTGTTCCCTCCTCGTTCAAGACATGTATCACGGAACCAGATTAACTTTCCATTCCAGCCATGTCTATCTCATGAGATATAAATCTTAACCAATGCATTGGAGGGAGATATAGGTCCCACCAATATCAAAATGAAACCATTCTTATGCGTGCCACAATATCATAAATCTAACATCATAGCATAACCCTTTTAATAAAAATGGGATTCTTATACATCATACCATCATAAAATAATCCATATAAGATAAATGTACTTCATAAAAATAATTCCACCATTACATAATTAATTCAATGTAATAATAGTAATAGATATATGACCCTATATTATCTTAGATGGAAAATAATTTTTATAATACACTTGAACTCCATTCTTGAAGAAAATAGCCCTTATACTTAAAAAACATTTTTCCAGTATCAAAATGCCATAAAATTTTAAACTAAAAGAAATTAATTGAAATCAAAACATGAAAACATGTAATGGAAGCTTCATGTAAATAATGTTCTATGAAATAAAAGAAATCCATTCTTTCCGCATAAGTTAAAAAAAGATTCTTATCATACTTTTGATGGAAAATTTAAAAAGTATCTCGTACTAAAAACCACAAAAGATTCATTTCATATATTTTACTAAAAATACACCATTGGGTAAAATTTGATTAAAAAAATTATTGGAGGATAGAAATAATATTAAATATTGTGGAAACATGGATGCTGATGATAAATATGCCTCAGTAAATTCTGAATTATAAAAAATCTCAGATAAAAATGAGATTGTAATATTTTCCCTTACCTTAGGTCTGATATGCTCTGTATGTATCTGAACCTCCTATATTATGATTTTAATATTTTCATTGACTTATTCCAGAATCATATACATTGTTATGATATCATATATGGTCATATTATTATCTTCCTATTAGTAATATTTCATTGCTACTAGATATTCAGGTGTTAATTTTTTGTTGTTCTTATGCATGTTTTGTCGAATAATTTTTTATTCATATTTTTATGTTATTGATACATCATTTACATAATGGTATTAGTATAATATATATCCCATTTATTCATTCGATTTGATTATATAATCATGGTTTAATGAAGATCAGGTATAACGAATCTCATCGCACCATGGAGACGGTAAGAAGTACCTACATACGAGCGACGATATCGTTCACATAATTATTGAATGGTATTGGAGTGGAAGGTAGAATATATTAGAATTATTATCTTGTTATAATAATCATATATAGTAATTATTTACACCATTATATCCATACATGTATGTTGATTGGGGAAAACCTATTACACTACAGCGTGGAGATGGTATTCCGTACATGCACACATAGAATGATTCGTTCTCCATAGGATGGATATAAGGTGAAATTTTTTTGTTTCATATTTATAATATCATATCATTATATGAGTTATAATGATGTTACTACATTATAATGAAACAAATATTATAGTGGATGTACAAGAATAAATTAATTTTAAAGGATCAGTAAAGGATATTACCGCTTCCTCGACACGCCTCTTCTAAACCTCCTATTGGGGCACTAAAGTTTGTATTTGAAGAAGACCATTACATATAGTATGTTTATAGGGAAGTGTAGAAGGGAAATTGATAGTTTTTTTTCTGTGAATGAGGGCTCAAAATGTTGTGAGGAGGAGAGGGAGGAGGTTTCCTTTTATAATAAAGGAGAGGGGCACTCTTGGAAACCTCCAAAATATTAATTTATAATAAACTCAAAACCAACATAAAAACCTCCAAAAATGTCTCAAATCAGAATATTATAAAATATAGGATTGTAATCTCATCAACCAATAAAATTTAGACATGTTGAAAAATTATTTTAAACATTATCAACTGAATTTATCCTTATTTAATCTATTTAATTTTATTTGAGGTAATAATATTGTAAATTTTAAACTTTTATAAATAATTCCTTATGTGTTCTGAATTGTCTATAATTGGATACAATATAACAATATAGAACATATAAATTTCAATTTATAATTTTTAAATATTTGTGTGATTTTTAAACAATTTTATAATATGTTATTTTGTAAAATAACAGTAGTGTAAATTTTGAAACAATTCATTTATTTTCATTTAAATAAAACCCACATAGAGAATATATTTGAACTGAAATATTTAATAAATTTATAACATGTCATATTCCTCTAAATTTAATTTGAGAACATCAATTAGTTCATATAATATTTATTTTAATAATTTTAAAACCATTAATTTGATATTTCAATCAAGAAAATAATATCTACATCAGTATTGTGTCATTATTTATAATAACAATTTAATCCCTAAAGTTATAACTAAATTCTAATGATTTATATAATTTTATTATATTTCTGTAGAATATTTATATTCGAATTTTTATGAGGTTTATCATTAAATTAACATTATTACACTTATAAGATAGAATAGAGTGACATGTTGTAACTTTCTTTGGTTTTAATAATAATTATATCATACTGGACAAATGAAGGTTGTACAACCTGCTGACATGGGCCAAAGGATTGATGTTGGGGTTCCTTTACCAATGGTTGATTCCACTCCATGAGTGGATGGAACAAGCTGGGCTGATAACACTGATGGAAATAATCAAAATGAGGGAAGCATCTCTTTTAAGGATGCTTAGGTCAGAGGAATGGATTGCAAAATAAATGGATACAACCATGAAGATAGCGAAGCCAAAAGGGAAAACTCAACACATGAGGCTTCACATGATAGGGTTAGGCATGATTTGCATGCCCTTAAATCGGGGAAAGGTATGTTACTGATTTTTTCTGCAACTACGGGGAAGTGTAAGACCAATGGTCAATCTATAAATGGTGATAGCATTGTAGAGCACAAGGAAAGATTGTGGCAGTTTTGGAACCCACTCCACTATAGGTCTTTGGTGTTCGCATTGACGCACTAGCTAATGAAGATACTTTGGTTACCAGCAGCAAAGAATAGGGTGCGCATAGCACTGACATGCATGAGTTGGAGAGGAATGGAAATTCTTTGCAAAAGGATGGTATGATGCCCATGCAGGATATCACAACGACTACTGATAAGGTAATAAGTAATGTTGATGTTACAAATTCATTTGAGTTTTTTTCTACCAATTTTAGTGATGTTGAGTCAACCCCCGTTGTGACTACTTCCAATGTTGCGGACGCAACTTCGGATGGTAAATGTGGCGAATGGATATATGCAACTTCTGGAAGGAGGGGTCGCCACTCCCAGGGAAATGGTAGGCACCTCCCTTACCAAAACATGAGTACCCACTATAAAACATGTTAAATTTTCCTCCTGTTTTCCGTTTATATTGTTTTGTTCCTTGTTCCTCTCCTGGACTCCTTTTTTAATTCAATGAAGTGGCCTTTGCATCTCAACTTTTTTTAAAAAAAATATCATTTTCATTGTCAAAAGACATGAAAATGAATCTATTTCAACCCTTAACTGAAATGGGTCAACTTTTATTCATCCAATAGAATTTTGGCTGGTCTTAGGGTAATTTTAAAATCTTATTTTTACCCTTAATTACCAAATTTATCTTTAACTCTAGTAAATTAAAATAAATGTATTTACTATTCATAATGTGAAAAAAATAAAAGTAACCTAGTAACATAATTTGGAACCATTGTATACAAATATGGAATAAATTTTTCATTATTCAAAACAATGAATGTGGAGTAATTAATTTAAAATTAATCTCGTTGTTAAGAAAACGAGTTTTAAAAGTTAAAATATTGTCAAATATTGAAATGTTACTAACTATTAATTCAATGTAAAATTAATGTTAATGAAATACAATATATAAATTGTAAAAATATATTTTATTTATAATTTTAGACTATCATATTTTATCATCTAACTATGTAAATTATCTTGATTAAAATATTTGGTTTTTAGAAAAACTTAGTGTATATTTACTATTCATCAAAATAAAAAAGTTTTCAGAAAAGTATAAAAATTTATCAAATGTAAATTTTTATATCCTAATTCAAATGAAGCAGATTATTTTGTAAAATTGAAGTTATAAAATTGTCAAAAATTAGATTTAAAATGGGTGCTCCATTAAAGGGCGGTAAAACTGCATTTTTTAAAAAATACTTCTTTTATCCAAAAATATGATTTTGTTTTCATACCTCATTCTATAAAATTGTTAAGATGATTTATAATGTTATAAAATTCAAAATTCAGTTCTTTCAATTCATAATGGCTAGATCATAATATTATAATAATATATCAATTTTTTTAGTGAAACTCAGTGTTGTGTACAACGCAAGCTATCGAGGAAGGTTACTCTTGCGTGTAACACATGAAAATCCAATGTTGTGTGTAGTGATAGATTCCTTTAGTGTTTTGTATAACATACGACATTAAAAAATATATCTTTCAACAAATCTCAGTGTGTTACATTTTACCCCCCTTAAAATGAATTTATCCCTGGAAATTTATCACATTGTAACAAATAGATGAGTATACCTCTCCCTCATCATATACTAAAGTTCCCATGTATCTTCTTCTAATTGGGGGTTCCTCCATTAAAACAATAACCAAGTGTGTCGTCTTTTTTCATAGAACCATTTCACTAAGATAATGAATCTCTATCGGCTATTCTTTATAAGATAGATCTTGCTTCAACGGTAAAACTTCTGAACTTAGTACATCTGAATGATCCGGTATATATTTTATCAAGAGAGATACATGGAACATATCATTAACATGATAGATATTTGGTGGAACTTCCACTCGGTATGCTATCTTCCCAACACAACCCAGTATTTCGAAAGGATTGATATATCTAGGGCTCATCATTCCCTTCTTTCCAAATCTCAACACTCTCTTCCAAGGAGATATTAAAAAGAACACTTAATCACCCACTTCAACCTCAAGGTATTTTTTTTGGTTGTCAGCATATCTTTTTTATCGACTATGAGATTCAATTATGTGTTGTTTATTAGATCTCACCTTCTCTGTCATCTCATCAACAAGATCAGGTCCTAATAGCTTTCTTTCAGTACCTTCATCCCAACAAGTTTGAGTTCTGTATTTAATTCCATGGAGAGATTCATAAGGATCCATCTGAATACTGGAGTGAAAGCTAATATTATATGAAAATTACACCAAAGGTAGCTGTTTATCCCAACCACCATTGAAATCCATAGAGTAATCTCTCAACGTGCCTTCTAGAGTTTGAATTGTCCTCTCAGACTGACCATCTGTCTGAGGATGATAAGCAGTGCTAAAACTCAACTCTATATCTAGAGCATGCCAAGACTTCCCCAGAACATCAAGGTAAACCTCGGATCCCGATCAGATTTAATGGAAAGTGGTACTCCATGCAATCTTACCACTTCATTTACATATATCCTGGCATGATGATCAAGAGACAAATCATCTCTAATAGCAATGAAGTTTGTCGACTTCATAAGATGATCAAATATATCCCAGATATAATTATTTCCTTTGGTTGTTTAGGGATGTCCGATGACAATGTCCATAGTGATTTTTTCCAATTTCCGTTCAGGTATAGGTATTGGTTGTAACGTACCTTTAGGCTTATGTCTCTCAACTTTAACTTGCTAATAAACCAAGCATCCGGAGACATATTCGGAAATATCTTTTTTCATTCCATCCCACAAAAAGTACTCTTTTAGGTCCCTGTAATTATTGTATGGGAAGAATATAGACATGTTTCCAGATCCTTACTATCCCATCACAATCAAGGTTGAATTCCGGAACATTTTTCACCTTATTTTGTAACCCAACATCATCCTTCTACGCCTCTTTAATCTTCACTTGTATAAGTTGTTGAACATTTATTTGAGAATGAAAAGATATATCCCCTTTCATTAAAATTCCAAGATCCATCCATTGTAAATCCATAAATATTGGATCTCTTGTGATACTCATCATGGATAAGCAAGCATGGTCTTACTTACTTAAGGCATATTCCACATTTTGGCTTTCCCATGGTGGTAATGAATTGAGCAGTCGAAATCCTTAATCAGCTCCAACAATCTTTTTTGGTGCATATTCAGCTCCTTTTGTGTGAAAATATTCTGTAAACCGTTATGATCAGTATAAATATCAAAACTTTCACAATAAAGATAATCCCTCAAAATCAATAATTCAATGATTACCACAACTTACATCAAATCATGAGTTGGGTAATTTTGCTCATGTATTCTCAACTGTCATGATGCATATACTGTCACCATATCATTTTGAATGAGGACACACCCCAGACCCTTCATGGATTCATCACTCTAGATCGAAAACCTTTCTCAACTATAAGGAAGTGTGAGAACAGGTGTACTGACTATCCTTCTTTTTAGGTATTTGAAATTCTCTTCATATTCCTTCATCCAAACAAACTTAACTCCTTTCCGTGTCAATTTGGTGAGTATGTTAGATAATCTTGAAAAATATTTCACAAAACATTTATAATAGCCACCTAAACCAATAAAACTTCATATTTTAGATACTATTTTTGGTCTTGACCATCTTTCAATAACCTCTATTTTTCTAGATCGACATATATCCCTTATTTTTAGATTATATGACCCAGGAATGAAACATTTTGAAGCTAAAATTTACTCATGGAATATTTGGAATAAATCTTCTCCTTTCTTAGGGTCTTCAATACGATTCTCAAGTGATCTTCATGTTTTTCCTTGGCCTTTGAATAGACAAGAATATCATTAATATAGACTACCACTACGTGATCAATATTGTCTCTAAATAATCTATTCCATAGATCCATGAAGATAGAATGGGAAATTGTAAGACCAAATGGACTCAAAATAAAATCATAGTGTCCATCACTTGTATGGAGAGTCGTCTTTGGTATATCCTTCATTTTGTCCCTTGATTGATGATACCCTGAACTAAGATCAATCATAGAAAAGTATTGGGATTAGAATAGTTGGTCAATTAAGTCGTCAATGTGTGGGAGAGGATATTTTTTCTTGATAGTGATCTTGCTATGTTCTCAATAATAAATGAAGAGTCTTATTGATCCATCTTTCTTCTTAATTAGTTGAATAGGTGCTCCCCAAGGTGATTCACTGGGGTGTATGAATCCCTTATCAAGATTCTCTTGTAGTTTCTTCTTCAATTCCAGTAACTCAATTTGGGCCATTCTATAAGGTCTCTTTGAAATGGCCAATGCAGCTGGTATGAGTTCTATTGGAAACTCAACTTCACGCTTTGTTGGAAGATCTGGCAATTCCTCTTGAAGGATAACATCAAACTACCATAAAATGGTAATATTCTTCATCGTGAGTTTCTCTCCATCCATTGGAGATAGAGAACCTTCATTTATTGGAATCAATACCCCTAAGATGGAAGAAATTTCCATTGGAAGGTTATATTGATCCTTGCATCGATAGATGATCACAGATTGATCAAGAATATAAAATGAGACTTCTCTTCATTGGATATTGATATGAGCACCATATAAATAAATCCAATCCATTCCATGGATTTCATCAAATTCCACTATAGAAAGGATCATAATATTTGCAGGATGTACATTCTCAAAAAATTCATTTGTGGAAGAACTGTAAACATTTGATTTGAATGTTGTGACATTAGGAGTTGTCAAAGCTTACTCAACAATTAATTGTTGGGGTAGTACTATGATCCACTTAGAAAATTCTTTAGAAATAAAAGAGTGGGTGGATCTAGAATAAAATAAAACACTTTCTAATTTAAGGTGAATGTTAAGTGTAACATTCACCATTTCATTATTGTACACCACATCGCCGATAGAAATTGCTTGTGACTATCTTTTTCTTTGGTCTTAAGAGATTCTTGACGTCGATCATCATAAAAATACTTGTATTTGGACATTGATTGGTATAATTCCCCATTTCCATGAACATGTAACATTGAAGTGTAGGAGGTGTGTTCTATGTAACCTTTTCTTTGTTAGCATCAGTAGACATCTTTTTACCATTATTGTAGCATTCAACTACTCGATGATCGTCTATTCCATAATGAAAACATTTACATGTCCTTTTAAGACAATTCTCTCCATGTTTCTTTACAAACATAGAAAACACATCTTTTTCTCAGTGTGGTATTTAGATTATTATTTCGAATTCCATTTTACTCTTCTTATCAAACCAATATTCCTGATGGGTTACTCCAATATCCATCTCATCCTTGAGAGCACATCGAATAATTTCCTCGTAGCTATTGAAGTCCCTTATATCGAATGCCCTTTGAAGACTTGGTTTTATGCTACCAATGAATCAACTGATCTAACTCTTAGGTAGTATTATAATCCTAGAAGCATACCTTTCAAGCCTTGTAAAATTCTCTTCATAGGTACCAATAGATTCATCATCCTTTTTCTTTAGTTCAAGAAACTCCATCTCTATCTTTGTTCGAAGAATACAAGGGAAGTACTATTTGAAAAAATAAGTTCTCGAACTCATCCCATTCCATGGACTCAATTTCATCCCATTGCCTTGTATTCTTGATAAGATTACACCATTGATAAACTTCACCTTCTAAATGATATATTTCTAAGATGAATTTATCTTGTTTAGAACATTGAAGGTCTAAAAATAACTTTTTAGTGGTATTGATCCATTGTTCAGCCACTAATGGATCTGAAGAACCGCTGAATGAAGGTAGATTCCACCACATGAAGGATTCAACAGAATGTCTCTCACTCCATTACTCTTTTTGGATGTCATGCATGATTCATATCTTGAGAAAGTTGTGTGAACATGTCTAAAAGATTTTTCATTCTATCTCCAAAAACGTTTGGTTGCTCAAGGGGACAACCATTGCATTCCCCGTCGCATTCAGCATTAACGTGGTTACTTTAGGTTCCATCCATCGACTAAACCCAAGAAGCATAGCGTAAATCCACACTAATTACAACAAGAAAACCACAAAATCAAGAATATAATTCCACACTTTAGGTCTTATCATAGGTTATTCAGGGACATTTCTAAAACGCTAAGATTGTGATATATTCATAAACAAATCCTTAGGGTTATTAATAAGGATTTCATATTCTAGTTTCAAATAGTTGACTATTCCTTTCCTCTAATACCAACTATAACAACCCATACATTACATATATTGTTATTACTTCAGAATTAAATCATAATTATTATAACATATAACAAAACCATGATAGGACCGTATAGTTATAATGTCTTTAGATACTGGGAAACATAAACAACTTGTTCATAAATCATCTACATTGTCTCCCGTTAATTTCATCATATCTGGAGTCCCATTTGATTTATCCAACTTAATACCATTCTTCTTGACCTGGGGAAAATAATACATACAAAGGGTGAGCTCAAATTCTCAGTTATGGAAAACAATGGAAATATCAATCAAATGAATTTCATAAGAACATAACATTTGGAAAATCTTATCCTGGAAAAGAGATAAAAATATCATGACATGGGATATATCATAGTTGTGAAATGTAATCACATTATTCATAACATAAGACATGAAACATTGTGTCTTACACAAATAATGATATGAAATCAGTTCATATTAGTCAAGACTCATTTCCAAGACCATCATAGCGGACAAAGTCCATTACTGAACGTAGTTCACTCATCGTTCCAGTCCTATATCAATGAACCTGATTAACTTAATGTTCCAGCAATGTCTATCTCATGAGCTATAAATCATTACCCAATGCATTGGAGGGAGATATAGGTCCCACCCATCCAATAATGAAACCATTCTTATGTGTTCCACAAAATCATAAATCATACATCATAGCATAACCCATGTAATAAAAATGGGATTCGTAAGCATCATGCCATCCTAACATAATCCATATAAGATAAAAGAAATTCATAAAAATAATTCCATCATTAAATAATCAAATAAATGTAATAATATAGATAGAAACAGAACCCTATATTATCTTAGATGGAAAAATAATTTTGATAATACACTTGAACATCATTATTGAATAAAATATCCTTTCTACTTCAAAAACATTATTCCTTTCTCAACATGTCATACAATTTTAAACTAAATGAAGATAATTTAAAATAAAATTGAAAATTTTTAATTGAATATCAATTTAAATAATGTTATATTAAATATTAAAAATCCATTCATGAAGTGAAAGTTGAAAAATCAATCTTTTCATACATTAGATGGAAAAGTCAAAAAGTATCTCATATTGAAAAGGACAAAAGATTCCTTAAATTTATTTTACTAAAAATTCACTAATGGGTAAAATTGGATTTAAAAAATTGTAGGAGGATAGAAATAATATTACATATTTTGGAAACATGGATTTGGATGATAAATATTCCCCAGTAAATTCTGAAGTATAAACAATATCAGATAAAAATGAGATTGTGAGATTTTCTCTTACGTTAGGTCTGAATTGCTCTGTACGTATCGGAACCTCCTGTATACTAATTTAAATGATGTCATTGTGTTATTAAAGAAATATATGCATTGTTATGATATCATATATTTTCATATTCGTATCTTTTTATTATAAATATTTCAATGCTACTTGTTATTTGGCTGTTCATTGCATTATGTTCTTCTGAGTGTTTTATCAAATAAACTCTTATTCCTCTTTCTAGGTTATAGCTACACCATTAATATTATTTTATTAGTATAATTTATATAGGATTTATTCATTAAATTTTTTTATATAATCTTGGTTTAATAAATATCGTGTAGAACAAATCACATCGCATCGTAGAGACGGTAATCCATATGTACGCATGAGTGACAATATCATTCCCATAATTATTTAATGTTATTGGAGTGGAAGATAGAATATATTAGAATTAGTATCATATTATAATAATAATACATACTTAATTCTTTACATCATTGTACCCATCCATGTAAGGTGGTGGAGGAAAATAGATTACACCACGGTGTTGAGACGGTTTTTCATTTGTACGCATGCACGATGATTTCATTTTCAGTAGGATGGATAGAAGGTGAAATAGGGTTGTTTCATATTTATAATAACATATCTGTATATGAGTGATACCGGAGTCATTACTTTATAGTGAAAATAATAATGAAGAGGATGTTTAAGAAGAAATAAATTTTTAAGGATCGGTAATGGATATTACCTCTTCTTCGACGTGCCTCTTCTAAACCTTCCATCAGGGCACAAAAGCTCGTCTTTGAAGAAGACCAGGACCTCTAGTATGTTTCTAGGGATGTATAGAATATAAATTTATAGGGTTTGTCATAGCATGAAGGCTCAAAATTTTGTGAGCAGGAGAGGGAGGAGGTGCCCTTATATAATACAGGAGAAGGTCACTCTTGGAAAACTCTAAAATATTAATTTATAATAAACTCAAAACCCATATAAAAACCTATAAAAATGGCTCAAATAAAATTATTTGATGATATAGGGTTGTAATATCATCAACCAATAAAATTTATATCAGTTGAGAAATTATTTTAAACCTTATCAACTTTATTTATCATTATTTAATCTATTTAATTTTATTTTAGGTAATAATGTTCTAAATTTTAAATTATTATAAATAATTACGTATGTGTTGTGAATTGTCCATAATTGGATACCTTATGTCATTTTAGACCATATAAATTTCAATATATAATATTTAAATATTTTTTGTGATTTTTGAACAATTTTATAATATGTTATTTTTATAAAATAACAATAGTGTCAATTTTGAAACTATTCATTTATTTGCATTTAAATAATATCAAAAGGGAGAATATATTCGAAAAAATATATTTAATAGATTTATAAAATGTCTTATTCCTCTAAATAATTTTTTAATAACATTAATTAGTTCATATAATTTTTATTTTAATATTTTTAAAACCTTTTATTTGATATTTCAATCAATAACATAATTTCTACCTCACTATTGTGTCATCGTTAATGATAAATATTTAATCCATAAAAAATATTAATAAATTCTCATGATGTAGATAATTTTATTAGATTTCTGGGGACTTTTCATATTCGAATTTTAAGGAGGATTATCAGTAAATTAAAATTATTACACTTATATGATATAAGGGTGTGATATGTTGTCACTTTCGTTGGTTTTAATAATAATTATATCATTTTCATTTTCAAAAGTCCATAAAATTATTCTATTACAACCAATATGTGATATGGGTCTACTTTTATTCATCCATTATAATTTTGGCAGGTCATAGGGTAATTTTATAATCTTATTTTTACCCTTAATTACCGATTTTCCTTTAACTGCAGTAATAGAAATTTCCATAATTACTATTCATAATGTCAAAAAAATAAAATTAAAATATTAATATAATTTGGACCCACTAAATCCAAATATGGAATAAATTTTTCAAAATAAAAAACACAGAAGTTGCAGTATTTAATTTAAAATTAATCTCGTTGTTTAGAAAATGAGTTTTATAAGATAAAAGATAGTCAAAGATTGAAATGTTTTTACCTCTGAATTAAATTTAAATTTAATTTAAATGACATAAATTATATAAAATGATAATAATATATTATATTTATAATTTAAAACAATTATATTTTATCATTTAACCATATAAATTATCTCGATGGAAAATGTTGTTTTTAAGAAAAATTTAGGGTAATTTTACACTTCATCAAAATTTGAAAGTTGTCAAAAAAGATAAAAAAATTTATCCAATGTAAAATTTTATATCCTGATTTAAATGAAGATGTTTATATTATAAAATTGAACTTATAAACTTTTCAAAAATTATATTTAAAATGGTTTCACCATCAAAAGGTGGTAAAACTGCATTTTTATAAAAATACTTCTTTTATCTGAAAAAAATGATTTTTCATTCATAACTCATTCTAGAAAATGTGTATGATAAATTATAATGTTATAAAATTAAAAAATCAGTTAATACTATTCTTAACTACTAGTTCATAATATAATAATAATATATGATTTTTAGAAAAACTCAGTATTGCGTACAACGCAAGATGTCTTCGAAGGTTTCTCTTGCATGTAACACCATCCAATCAAGTGTTGTATGTAGTGAATGATTATTTTGGTGTTGAGTATAACCTAAAAATTAAAAAAATTATTTCTAATAAAATCTTAGGGTGTAACACTCTAGGCCAATAAAATCATCCATGGTCATACAATCATCAGAAGATGAGATGATTATTATCTCATTTGTTTTTATTGAATATTACTAGGATTTCTAAGTAATTTAATAAAATATTTTCTACATAAAATATCATATGTAACAATTTTGACCCAATCCATTACATTGATTATATCATACTCAATATTGAAAGACAACATAGAAATAAATATATTTATTGAACAGGAAAATATAATATTCACCAATAAAAGTATTTTATTTCCATTATTACGTTTATTCAAATTTTTTTAATAAAATATTAGTATCATCATATTGATGGATTCATTAATTTAATAATAAAATCATCATCATCATGCGATTATATTGGAGAAATATATCTTCTATAAAATTTAAAATTAAATATTATTGATGTATTTAAGCGTTTAATATTTCATAATAATTTATATATTCTTGCATATATTTAATTTATCATCATATTAAATTTATTGTACATTATAAAAGTAAGTGTTTGACATTTTTCACTCTAATTCATTTTAATTTTATCTACGTCATTTTCCAAGAATTTTTTTAATAAATAATAAATTTTGGCCTATGGATGTAAAGGGACGAATAAATTTCAATAACATCATTCAGGAATCTTATAACACACTTTTAATATTTTTATACTAATATTTCTTCCCATAATTAAATAATTTACCCTTATCCTTGATAATATCAATTAATAAAGATATTATTCATATATTTCCGAAAAAAGAACATAATATGTAATAATATTTGAAATTATTTTTCCAAATATGGAATTCTTTTTTAACAATTAAAAACTCATTATATTCTAATATTAATTTAATATTAATCCCAAGGTCAAAACCTGAATATTTGATTTTAAAGTGAAAACTTTCTTATCATTGAATCGTTTTTATATCAAATATCAACATGAAATTGATATCAATTACCTAAATTTGATTATATGACTAAAAATGTTGTAAATTTTCATTAATATATTTTTATATAACTTTACCAATTAAATTATTTCAATGCAATGTCTGATTCAATTAAAAATTAGTAATTTATAATATTCAAAAAAAGTAATTTTTGAGAAACATAAAAAATATTCATCCAAATTAAATGATTATATAAAAATATACATGAATATGTATAATTTTTGAAAAATAATTTACAAACTTGTATGATACAATATATAATACATGTCCTATATCAAATGTAGTAATGAATTCCTTTAAAAAATTTAAATGTTAAATTGGATTTGTTCATTTATTATGTGTATAAAAAAATTTGATAAATTTAAATAATTATATTTAATAGATTATATATATTTTAAAAAATTAATCATACATTGGTTATTTTTTCTGTTGGTATAAAAAACACATTATGTCATTTAAATAGTTTTCCAGAAAAACATTCCCTTTTATTTTAAATACGTGTTTATATTCATTTATAATTGTTTGGTGAAATAATTAAATATAAATTTTTAAACAATAATATAATAATTCAGTAAATCATACCTATTACATCAATTATATTAAATATGTTATTCATTACATGATTATTTTTTTATAGAAAATGATGTTTCATAAAAACCTAGTGTTTTGTGTAATGAAAGATAACTCGGGTTTTCTTATAACATGTGAAATAGAAGAAATAAATAAATGTTAAATAATATATTCCATAAAAAATAATGTAGTTATATTTAACATCAATGAATGTAATTTATTTATCAAAAATAATTAGTGACATCAATGTTTTGACAAGTGAGAGTAACATTTATAGAAACCCACTACATAAACATGTATATTAAAACATCACTTTAAAAAAAGTCAGAAGATTAAAGGATAACCAAAGTAACTCATAACTAGTTTTCCACATAGGATATCAGTTATGGAAAATAAAACATGTGTATAGAAGAGAGATATATAATGATCTTGTTTTTGTGGAGAGTGATAGATAACATTTTCATTAATATGTTTATGACCAGAAAACCATAGACAAAATAGTAATGGAAAAAGTCCATTATATATATAAAAATAATGATAACTTGAATGTTTTCGTAAAATTATTAATATTATACAATTACTTTATATATCCTAGACATATTATTTAATTATATGGTTGGAACTCGATCAATTTCCCGTTCAGCACATACTCAATGAAAAGATGATGTTAAAATTGTATTTTGTGAAGAACTAGTGGATCATAAGATTCACAATGGTATGAAAATGAGTTCATTTTTCCTCTTGTTATAATCCCAAAAACATATTAGCACATGTTATCTAATATGTATAAATAATCATACGATGAGATAATATATTAACCTCTAAAAACCCCATATTAAGATTAACGTAAATTGTTCCATAAATGGTTAACCTTATAACCATTATGTGGGATGAAATTAAAAAACATTATAAATAAGGTCACTAAATTTCCCAAAATTATATGTTAATATATCACCAGTTTATCATCATGTAGCTCTTATTTTTCAAAAACAAAATATGTTAAATACATCATGTTGTGTTATCTTGAATCATAGTAATTAGCATAAAATCTATTTAAAATCAATAATTTTATCCTTAAAAATTATTGTTGTATATATGCCTTATGTAATTTTTTTTCATATAATCCATATTTGATAGCATGAACAACCTTTTCAAGAAATAATCAATCATTTCCATGGTAATAAGTACCATCAAATTTACATATTAATATTAGAAATATCTTTATAAAAATATCAGTATATCATCATTAGAAACATATTACGTAACACCGCGACCCCAAAACCATGAGCAGGTGTATTATTTTAATACAATGAAATGATTACAACGAGTCATGTCTCATAGGACAGGTTAGTTTAGCAGTCTTAGAAAAATGATTTCATACATGAACCATTCATTACAATTAAAAACATAAAATGAAACATTGTCCATTCTTGGAGTACAGCCTTATTATTCTAGCTTAACACTCAATATCAAACAAAATACACATTTTATCATCTTGGGACAATGAAACATATTAAATTGATGAGATCAGATTCTTAATATGTTTAAAAAACGTACTGGAAGCTATCATAATTAATAATAAACATTATGGTTAGTATAAAACTAAAACATAAGTATATTAGTCATAATCATGAACAAAATAGGGCAAAACTAAATGTATTAATTCCATTAAAAATTTACATGGATATTCTACTTGTCAAATAACAGTGGTTAATATAAATAAAAAATCCCATAATTAGTTAATACATAATTCCATACATATAAAACATATCGTAAAGGACTTAGTAATGACATATAAGAATAAAAGGGTAAGGCCTTAGCAAAATAAGAATGTGAAAATAAAGGGCCAATGCCTCATTCAAGTCCATATATTGTTTTCCAAAAGAGAACTATTGATGCATCTTGAGGCCAGATCCTTCCCCACCTATTATATACAATGTAGAATACATTCCATATATTGTCACAACCCGTCCCTCGGGTCCCGTGCTATGACTATGTCATGCCCGCCTTCCATAGGCCAGTGGCTGGCTACCAGCCCTAGAAAGTGTATCCCAAAAATGGGGAGGCATTTCCATTTTAACCTGTATGGGCACAGAATAATAGAACATGACATGAAACCACCAATATGTACACTACTATAGTAAATAGAGCGCTAAAAGTAAAGGGACTGGAATACATGTCCAACTGTAAAAGTACAAGTACAACTGAAAGGTAGAATACAATTGGAAATGGGAATCAACTAACGGTTCATCCTCCGAGGATCATACCTAAAGGGCAGGGAGAGATTGCCTCATCTGCACTCCACGTCCACTCATCATCTCCCTGTACTGTCTAGTTATGGCTCTCTCAATCCTATGCTCAAATAATCATCATCTGCACAAGACACAATATTGTTTGGGTGAAGCCCATGTAGGGGTTACTATAAAAATACCTAGTAGGGAACCCAAGACCCCAAAAGGTCTGTCAAATTATCACAAAGTAAATCCACAAAGCATGATCTCAATCACAACTAACAAATCAACAGTCACTCCTCAAAAAGAGTCTCAAATCAAACCATGTTTTTCGTGTTGTCTAGAAGTAAATATGAATAGTCATGAAGCTAGATCATCTTATTCTATCAAGATGCATTATTTCTAAATAAACTAAGTCTAATCCACATGGAATTGATAGGTACTAACCCCTGCAATTATACACAGCTGGTCTGATCCACCCAGATTCAAAAGATACTAACCCCCACAATGACAGAAACATGATCTGATCCACACAGGTACGATATGTGTTGACCCACAAAGGATCAATGATCGCTGACCTACAAAGGATCTCTCCCACATAGGGTCGGTTTGGGTTGGCCCACACAGGATAGCTGAGCGCTAACCCACATAGGATCTGGCCCACACAGGATCAGTGTTGGCCCATATAGTATTGCTCTGTATAATCCCCCGTATGATCTGTCTCCAACCTTCTCCTCACTGCCAGCCAGTGGATATCTCACACCCGGTGCACTCATGTTCTATATTATCTTGCCATCTTTATATCAGTCATACCTCAAATGCCACTAAGATCCAATAACGAGTAAAAAAATTACCACCATCTCATAATGGTTCAAATCTGATAGACGGTTTTTCAATCAAATGATCTGTTAGGGAGTTATAATCAATTTAGTTCTGGGGGCCTGGTTGGATTCTAGTTTGATAAAACTCGGTCATACTCCAACTATCTAAAAAAATGAAGTGGATTATTCAAAATGAACCTTCTTGATCCATGGATCCCAACGATGAAAATGGTTTGTCAAATAGAATGCAGGTTCTCATGATATGGACCTTTAAGTGTTTCTGGACCCGGTGGGGCCCGGCCCAACCCGCTAGGGGGAAGATCGACCAGCAAAGGGTGTCTTTCAAAGGGTGTCCCACAAGGGTGTCCAAGCCCGTGTATGACCCGGCCCACGTAAGGCGTTGCATGAAAGGTGGTGTCTTATCCCGCGTAGGGTGCTGACCTCAAGGGAGCAGCCCAACCCACATAGGGCATGACCCACAAGTGGGTGGCTCGACCATGTTTGGAGAGGCCCGTATGGGGGTGGCCCAGCTGTTGTCCACCTAAGAGGAAAAGAAGGGAAGCTTGTCCCCCCCGGGTATCCTGAACAGCCCGGAGTCCATTCGGTTTAATGAAATGGTGGTGACCCATGGTCTCCACACAGTCTCTATGTATCCTGATTGAGGCGCATGTTCTGCCTCCTCTATGGATTCAGTCATGGCTACTTCTCGCCGATGGAATGCTGGTTGCGCTGTATCTTCTTCCACAGCTGAACAACGTGCCTACTGCCCTCTCTGATCGATGCAGCTGATGATCCAGAGTCCTTTTCTCATCGGTGTCACTCGACGGTGCACGACGACATGTCACACCTCTTTTACGGCCGGTCGGTGCCATCTGTTTCGATAGCCACCATGACATTGTGTCATGGAATCCTCATGGGTCGTGCGTCAGAAGACAACATCTTCATCGCCAGTTGGTTTCGCTGCGCTGGCTTTATTCCATGGACAATGCAAGGGTGTAGAAATGTAGCGGAGGGTCTGGGCCGGGTTGTTTATCCCTGTGCCATTAGCATTATCTCTAAACATGAGGGAGGATAAAGGGTTAATAAATTCACTTGAAATAAACATGATTCAAAACCCATTCATCATAACCTAGTTGACGTGAATCTGCACATGATGATGGATCATGTTCTTCAATCCTGCAGTATTTTTTCAATAACACTTCTCTAATGATTTCATTCTATTCGTGGTTCAGTGTAATCGGTCACCACCTACTTGGATCATCTCCGTCCTCTAGGGGTTTGGCATCATAACACTCCTTCAGCACTTCGTCGCTTGGTGATTATTTGAGACACCCCATCCCAATATCCATATAATTAAGATAGGAGGAGGGTAAGATATGATGTGGGGAATTAATGGGGGGTTATTAATTAGGTACCATTGTAATTCCCCAATGACGTCATTATGTAAGATTGAAAGGTCAAGCCATTTATTGGCCTGACACATCGTGGGTCCCACACTGTGCATGTTGGATGTAGGATAAGAAAATAATAAGAAAATTATTTTATTATATTACTTTTAATAGTCAAAAAATATAACATTATATCTATACCTACTGCAGACAAAGTATTGTCTCTCTTATGCGAATTTTGGCACTGTAGATACAATGATTCCCTCATATTTTTTATCTGATCATCAGTTCAACTGTTATAAAATGTTGCTCACATTATTAATGAACGCATCATAAAGAAATTTCGGAAATTCATTTTAGGCACTTTGGGCCATGAAATAATGTTCCATCAGTTTTTACAGCCTCATAATAATTCCATCTAATTAAAAAAATTTCATGGAAAATATGGGTATTTACATCCCCCTACCTTATAGATTTTCATCCCTGAATGACTCGTCATAGACTAAGTAGATAAATGGGGGTACTGAGCACAAATCTGAGCCACCCAATCCAATGTTCTCTCCTAGAAGATCCAATGTAGCCAGCGAACGTGCACCAGAGGTATCGACCTCTCATGAAGGTCATTATCATGTCAATCCTCAATATCTATTTGATCCTCAATAAACTCGCCCCATCAACGAAGTCCAGCTCACCATGGTTGATGATGTGTGATTGTTCATGCACGTATCTCATCATCTGGGATACGTGGAAGACGTCGTGCACCATCTCTAGCTGCAGTGGACGTTCCAAATTGTATTCCACCTCACCTATCTTCTGATGTATCATAAATGGTCTGATAAAAATTGGGGATAACATACCTCCCCATCAAAATATCTGTAGTCCCCATTGAGGATACACTCATTAGAATACGGGGTCCCCCTCCATGAACTCCAAAGGTATCTGTCTCCTATCAACAGAAGACTTCTTTCTGCAATGTGCATTCTTCCTTTGATCCTGGATAATCTGCACCTTCTCAGTGGTTGCTAGTACCAACTCTCGACCCATAAGCACTGACTCCCCTTGGTCTATCATGCATCGAGGTGATCTGCATGGTCGACTGTACAAGTCATTGAATGGTTCCATACTGATGGTGGAGTGACAACTGTTGTTATATAAGAAATCCACCAACGGAATGTGATCCACCAATCTTTATCCAAAATCTAATAATCATTAATGATGCATGTGTTCTAGTGCCTCAATGTTCCGCTCTGTCTGACTATCCATTTTAAGATTATAGGCAGTTCTCAGACATAGTTGAGCCTCGAACGCCTCCTATAATCCCTTCCACAACTGGGATGTAAATCATGTGTCACTATGTAAGATTATTATCGATGGAACCTCCTGAAGTCATAAAATATCATGTACGTAGAGGTTTCACATGCCCTCTACTGATCCCTACTCTCTAATCGGTAGGATGTGGCCCGAAATGGTGAGTCATTCAACAATCACCCATATGGAATCATGCCACTTTTTCATACATGGAAGCCCTATCACGAAGCCCGTGAATATCACATCCCACATCCACTCTGGCACCTATTGTGGTTGTCCTAAGCATGATGGAACATGATGCTCAACATTAACTTGCTGACAAGTGAGGCATCAAGATACAAACTCTGGCACTTCTTTCATCATCCCTAGCCACCAGTGAAAACACCAGAGGTCCTGTTACAACTTCACCACACCAGGATGTACCGCCTGTGGGGATGTATGGATTTCCCTTAACACCTTCTCCTATAGCAGTAGTGGTACCAAGATACGTCCAATGAAGAGGATGAAATACTCCCCACCTTCATAAAATCCATCAGGTGCCTATCCTGAGGATATCTGAGCACGTCGAGGCTCACAGTCTATGTCCCAATGTTATGCCTCCCTGAATCACTGATGGAGTGGGGGAGTGACTGTCATAGTCTAGAGGTAAGCTACCTCATCTCTATCAATGAAGTATGTCTACAACGTGGGTATCTTCTACATCCCCTCACTCAATAATTATAGACTATACCACCTGCAGAGTGAATCTGCTACAATGTTCCCCATCATAGGTGTATATTCTATCTCAGAGTCATAGTCATGTATACATCAACCCTATCTAAGGTTAACTTCCATCTAATAGAAGATATAACTGAGACTCTTGAGATCTGAATAGAGAGTAAAACATTCACCCAAAATGTAATGTCACCACATATTCAAGGTGAAGACCATTGATGCTGACTCTATTTCAAGGGTTGTATAGATCTGCTCATGTTTCCTCGGCTATCGTGAGCCATAGGTGATCACTACTCACTCCTGCATCATGACACTCCCACGTCCTCTCCCTAATTCATCACAGTAGACTACTTACTGAACACCCTATTTGGGTTGCCACAAGGTGGCATCACAGATTAGTCTTTTCCTCATCTCTTGAAAACTCTAATGCCATATCCTCATCCTTACAAAGGGTTTCCCAACTTCTTCAATTATTATAAGGGTGTCGAAACTCTTAAAATTCATGCATGAATCTTCGGTAGTATGCAACATATCATAGGAAACTTTATACCTCAGTCACCTTCCAGAGTGGCTCCTAAGAAATTGCATCCACTATTTTCGCTGGATCCACTACAACTCCAGCCTTCGAGATAATATGTCCCATAATGAATACATCTCGTATCTATAAATAGAACATAAAGAGCTTACCATAAAGCTAGTGCTCTCGTAGTGTATCCAGATCTATCGACAGATCATAGGAATACTCCACCTTCATCACTGATTATATCAAGATTTCATCGACAAACAGCCACACAAAGAATTCAAGGTATGGCTGAAGGATCCTTTTCAAGAGTCCCGAGAACACTGCTGGGGAATTGATCTTGTTGAAAGACATAACCAATAACTCATATTGGCCATACCGATATCTGAAGGACGACATATGCATATCATCATCACACACCCTGAGAAGATTATAGCTTGATATAAGGTCTAGCATCGAAAACCAATTAGCTCCATTCAGATGGATGAAAATATCAGCAATCCTCAGAAGTGGATACATATTCTTAACGTTATGTAGAAATGCAAGGCCTTATTCACCAGTTTCTCTCCATGTCCTCCAACTGTACCCGTAACTCATGAAGCTCGGTGGGTGCCATCTGATATGCTGGTGTAGATATCTTTACTATCCCATGGTACATGTCGATATATAATTCTACCTCCCTGTGTGGAGGTAGTCCTGGAACATCATTAGGAAAGACATCTGTATACTGGTCCACAACTATAGGATAGCTCATAATATAAAAATCTACTGATATGAGGGTAAGGCTAACCAACTGATGTGTAATCGGATACACCCTCATCTGGGTAAGTTCATTCTAGGCTACAAATGTTCTCTTCTCACTAGTGATGGAAAACATGCCCTCATCTTCCCAGACATGCCACACATTGCGCCTAATACAGTCAATTGATGCATGTAATGTGGATAACCAGTCCATACCCAAGATGATGTCTTAAGGACTCGACACCGCTACTTGGAGATTTAGCCCGAGCTCTCGCCTCATAGTAGAAGCTCACATTGCTGGAAGCAATGTATAATCATCGATTATTCTCCCATATAAGTCTCTAGCCATAACTATGAAGCCAGTGACTCCACCAGAATTTCCATGCTTCGAACGAGGGTAGTGGAAATAAAGGAGTTTATGGAAACTATGTCTATATGTACTGCAACTATTGTGGAGTATACATTGATCGTACCTCTAATAATATCTGGAGCATCATGGTCGTAGGACTAAGTTGACTGGAGATGATCTCATCCAGGTCCTCTTGCTCATTGTTGTCAGAGTGCACCACATAGTGGTAGTGTCGGTAGAACCTCAAATCACCTCCCACAGCCTACTGCATGGCCAGATCCTTTTCCATGCCTGCCTGCTGCCAGTGGAAATCATCGATAAAATGTATACCCCTACCTCATATTTTCCCTCATCGTCTTTTAGATCTCTGTTTGGTGGGTCACGCAGCCACAAGCCATATGACCCTGCATGCCGCAAGTGTATCTCAGCATGTCCCTAGTCTGACCTCATCTATCTCATGAGCTCTGCACCTCCAACCCTGCATCCTGGGGCCATCCTTCAGGAGGTCTGGTTTGCTTAGCCCTATGTGCCATCTTCCTACTACCAGTCACAAATGACTCTGCTATATGTCACCCAGTGGTGGGTCTTAATATTGGTTCCAGATAATCTGTGAAGATCTCCACCAAAAGCGCTCTCTATAGAACACTAGCATGTGTTGGTATGTTGATAGATATTATCGATGCTCTGATATCCGGTTGGAGACATTGCACAATGGTATAGGCCCTGAAAAAGGGGCCTGTAACATGTCAGTGGAGTAGCATGAGAGATCAGTGAACCTCACTGAATACTGGGCCATTGCCATGCTTCCCTGATGTATGTATAGAAGCTCCTATACACGCATAGAGTGTAAGGTGGTTTGGATGAACTATACCCCTGAAAAGGATCCTAAAGTCCCCCCAGACTAGGGTCACCTCGTCATCCATTTGATGCATCGTGCTCCACCACCTCCCTGATGCTTCCATGAAGAGACTAACTTCATGGATATCCATAAGGTCAGCTGGTGTCCCAATTAAGCGGAAAAATATGACTACAATATCTAGCCATTCTTCAGCCAGAAGCTTGTAAGTCTCGCCTTAGATCCTTGGAGGCCTCTTCCGCTGGATCTTGTGCAACACGCTCAGTCGGTGTTCAACCTATTCCTTTGGGGCTGGTGAAAATGGCTACCCAACAGATAGTGGTGCTCCTGGTACACCACCAAATGGTGTTAATGCCGTAAGATTGCACTGCACTGAGGCCTCATCACCCGGTGGGCCATCATCGCGTAGACTCTCAAGAATTTTTGCTGGATATTGATGTGGAATCATCCTGAAAGGGAACAAGTGAGCAATGGAAAAAAGATTATACTAGACGATATGAATTAAATAAATGCCATGAAAAAATATTCTAAAACACAAGAAATCTGTGCTTCGGTGTACGAAGTCAGAAATCAGAATTCAGGGTCCTCATGTATCGATACGTCGACCACCACACCAACACTGGATTACTCAAACTGAATACCACACTCATAACATGTAACCATATTTCCAAATACAAAATATTAGTTTCCTAGTTCTTCTAATGAATCAGATCATCTGATACAACTTTGTCATGACCTATCCCCCAAGGCCCATACTACGACAACCCCAAGACCTCCTTCCACAAACCAGGGGCTGGCAAATAGCACTGGAATAGCGTATCCCTAAATCCGAAATGCATTTCCTTTTTAACCATTACACACACACAGTCCCTGAACATGAACAGATGAAACCACAAATTAAACTATTTTAGTAATGATACTGTTAAAAATAAAAGGTTCAGAATAAAAGATCAACTATAAGAGTAAAATTACAATTGATAGTAACAATACAACTTGAAAAAGGAAACAGCTCATGGGTCATCCTCTGAGGATTTTACCTGAAGTGTAGGTATAGTTTACCCACTATGATCTCGACGTCCATCCATCTCATCTTCAAATTGTCCAGTCCTGTCTCCCTCAAACCTCATCCCATCATCTAATCATCTACACAAGACACAACAAGGTGCTGGAAATTCCTTTGCAGGGGCGAGTGAAAAAATACTCATTAGGGATACCAAGTCCTTCGAAGGTATCTCATGAATTCAACAATGAAAAACTATAATGAACGATCTCAATCACAAAGAACAAAGAATTAGAAATATCTCAAAAAGAGTCTCAGCTCAAACAATTTTTCAGTAATGTATATAAGTACAAATTATAAGTCGTGAAGCTATATCATCTTATTTTGTCAAGAGGCACTACTACTGACCATACGGAGTCTGATCCACCTTGTATCGATAGGTACTAACCCCCACAATGATCCACACCAGATCCGACCAGGCCAGAGTGGACTGGTACTAACCCCCACATTGAACCACCATGGATCTGACCCACACCCGATTTGACCCACACTGGATCGGTATGCGCTGACTCACACAGGATAATGGAGCGCATACCCACACAGCATCTGACCCACACAAGATTGGTGTGTGATGGACCATAGGGGATCAATGAGAACTGACCCACAGAGGATCTAACCCACACATGATCTCTCAGTTCTAACCTCTGTATGATCTGTCTCCCACCTCCTCCTCACTGCCAGCTAATTGATATTTCATTCTTGGAGCACTCGAGTTCTGTAGTTTCTGACCATAGAGATATCAGGAATACCTCAACAACAACTAATCTCCACAATGGAGTAACCCAGCGGAACTCCATGTCGTAAGGGTTACAACGTGATAGATGGTGCATCAATCGGACGCCTGATCTGTGCATTATTAGTGTTTTATTTCTGGGGGCCCGATTGGTTTCCGATTCGATCCAAACCATCCACACTCCAACTATCTCCAAAACCCATTAGGATTATAATAAAAGGACCATATGGATAAAAATATCCTAATCTCGTAGATGGTTCCTCAAATAGTTGTATGGTTCTCTATATATGGCACTTTATGTTTTTTTGGGCCCAATGTGTTTCGGGTCCGGTCCGACCCTGTCGGACTGACCCGACCCAATCCGGTCTGGGCCTGGACATGGAGGGCTCAAACTCTAAGGGGGCAGCCCAAAAAGGAGTCCGGAATTAGTGGCCCATCCTATAAATGGTGGCCCCCAAGGGTGGCCCGAACCGCAAAAGGGTGCCCGCAAAGTGCAGCACGCAAGGGGGTTACTGCAAGTTGGAGGCCCGACCCGAGTAAGACACGACTCCCATTGGGGAGGCCCAGAGTGCATATGGCGCAACCAGCAATAGGGTGGCCTAGCCTTTTAGGGTGAAGTTTGCAAGTGTGTGGCCATGCCGCTATCCACCTAAGACAGGATGTGGGGAAGTGTGTCCTGCTGAGTATCCCGAATGGACCATAGGCAGATCGGTTTCATGAAATGGCAATGCCACGTGGGCGTCACCCCGTGTCCAGAGATCCTGCAGGAGGTGTGGGTTTTTCCTATGCTGTGGTGATAGAAAAAAATTCTTCTCACAAGTGGCGTGCTGGTCATGCCTCTTCTTCTTCCACGACCAGCTGAAGTGTCGACCACCTCCTACAATTGTCGCGACTAATGAGCAGCATCCCCTTTATCATCGGTGTCACACGGTGGCACACCACACCTCTTCTGCAGCCTGTGGGTGATGTATGTCCCAATGAATTCCATAAATTTATGTCGTAGCATCCTCTTGAGGCATGCCTCAGTGCAGAACATCTACATAGATTGTTTGTCTCACCATGTTGGCGGTATTCCACGGAGAAAGCTAGGGTGTAATGAAGTAGTGGAGGGTCCAGGGCGGGTTCATTTGGCCCATTCCCTCTACGTGAGAACGTAACATTAGGGAGGATAAAGGGTTCTATACATTCACTTGAAATAAAAGAGAATCAAAACCCCTACCTCGTAAATCCATTGGAGAGCATCCTCTTATGAGGGTGGATCATGTTCTTCGTTCCTGCAACAGGTTCCCAATGACGCCACTAATACTTTGTCCATCAGTTCGAGGTTCGATGTTATTCGACACTTCTAGTTGGTATCGGCTATGTAATCTAAGGGTTTGATATCATGACACTCATTCAACTATTCATTTATTGGTGATGTTGTGTGACACCCCTCCCCATACTCCATTTACATAGGAGGGGGGTACGTAAAGACATGGGGAAGTAATGGAAACTCATTAATTATGATCCTTCATAATTCCTCAATGATGTTGTTATATATGATTGAATGTTAATTCCATTTACTAGCACATCACATTGTGGGTCCCACACTCTACTTGTCCGTTGGAGGATAACAATAAAATAATAAAAATATTTTATTCTATTTCCTTAAATAGTCACAAAACAAAACTTTTTTCTCCAGACCTACTACTACCAATGTAAAATCTACCTTATGTGAATCTCAAAGATTCAGAATCAATGGTTCTCTGTGATTTTTAGTCCTAGAAACGATTCAAATGTTATAAAATTCCAGTCACGCATTTTCTGAGTGTACCTTAATAAACATTCAGGAATTAATTTGGGGCACTCCATGCCTCAGAATCCCGGGACATCAATTTTCAATGTCTAGTAACAATTACATATAAATAAAGTAATTACATGGAATATACATGTATTTACACATATATAAAGGGTGAAACATAAAACAAAAATAGAATTAAATATAGCATCTGAAATGTTATTATTTAAACCATAAACCATAAACAAAATTAAAATAGCACATCCATTTTCCAAAATATACTAAACCCTTCAACACAATATGCATGATTGTATCATAATATGTTAATACTAATTAATAATAATCTCCTAAAAGGATGTTGACATAGATGAAATTAGTCTAATAAAATCATTACAACTCTCAGAGTGAGAAATCACTTTTTTACTTTGAAAAAATTTAGAAGATTTACAATTATAATGAAAATAACGGTTTTTAAGAAAACTATATATTATTGTTAGTGATTATTCAAAGTGTTAACATGTCATAAATGTGAAAAATGTATTCTTTTTCCATATATGTTGAAATCATACATTCCTTAATGTGTATAAAAGGTCATAAATTCATCATTTGGAAAATAAGGGCAAAATTCATTTGATTTTTTTTAAAACATTAAAATGGGTATAAAAGATATTAAACATTTTTCTAGAAATAAAAATAATATTTTGAACTAAATTTTTAAAAAACAAGGGAATGGATGATAATGAAATCCCAAAAGATACTTTGGTATAAACAACCTCAGATAATAATGAGATTCTGAAATTAACCCTTACCTTGTATTTTGTTTAGTTGAGGGTGATTTACCCACTTGTATAATTGTTAATGCATGTTAATTAATTATAATAGAACCATATCAATATCTATGATATCATATATGATATTATTATAATATTTTCTTACTCGTTTATTATTAGTCATTAATTATTTACTGGATTTTTGGTTTTAATCGCTAAGTATTTTGAATTAGTTTTGACTAATTATTTTTTATTCCCATTAATTATAATTTGATTCCAGTATATATGGAATTTAAAACATGTTATAAATATTGTAAATTTTCAATGACTACTATATAATCGTATCCTGAATATATTTACATCCTTTGTGAAATTCATTGAATTCACGAATGATATAGAGAGTCATCATGGTACGGAGACGACTAATATTTAATCGGATTGGGGGTGGTGAAAATCATTACCAAGAGTTCATAAATTTTCTAAAGGAGTTTGGTATTATATCTGAAATAATCCCACCTTATACACCAAATTTGAATTGTTTTAGTGAATGGAGGAACTATACCTTTTTGGACATATTAAGGTTGATAAAGATTCATAAATGTCTTCCATTATCTTTATAGGGACATTCATTAGAAAATGTGGAATACACCGGAAATTGAGTAATATCTAAAGATAAAATAGAAATACCATCATGTTATGGTTTAGAAAGAAATCAATTTCATTACATACACATTTATGGGGTTTCATGTAAATATTAATGCATCCGGGGGAAACAAACTAGCACCTTGGGGAATGAGCTATATCTTTATATGTAATATCTCAGAGTCTATGTGATCCTACCAATAAAACCCACGAGAAAAGAATGTTATTTTTTCCAAAAAAAATCCATTTTTCTAGAGAGGGATAACATCTTCAAAATTGATATTGGGAGAATAATTGAATTCGATGATAATGATGCTTCAGATACACAAAAATTGTTAAAGGACTATATTCCAAAAGTCTATGTGGAAGAAGAAGATCATGAACCATAGGTAGTGCATAACAGTGTAAGCGAGGTAACAGAATAAGAGATATATGATTTTCTAGTCACTGAGGACCATGAATAATTATTAGATTAGAATTATGAATCTCTATCACAGCAGTATGACATATAGAGCATAGAATCAACATAAGATCCAAAATTTATGAATTATGAGATAGATTCGATGTATGAAAACAATTTTTGTGTTCTGTATGATGCTCTAGTTGATGTAATTCCTATTTATTTTAAATTGTAATTCAATCGGAAACAGGACATGGAAATAAATTAAATAACTAAAAATAATGGCTAGGGGCTAAATGGTTAAAAATATTCTTAGTAATTAACTATGATGAATCATTTTATCCAATTTCCATGTTTAAATCCATCAAAATCAGATTTTCCCTAGAGGATTGCAATGACTATGAAATTGGGAATATCAATGTCAAAACAACATTCCTTAATGGTGTCCTTCATGAATATGTCTGTATGACACAACCAAAAAGTATTGTGACTCCATGTGAATCTAAATAGATATTCTACATGAAATGATCCATTATGAATTGAAGCCAACATCTAGGTCCTGTAACATGGGATTTGATGAATCCATTAAAGAATTTGGTTTCATAATGAATGAGTGTTAGACATTCTTCTAAAAGAGGATTAGTAGAAATTAATTTTTATCTAAGTAGAATATGTTTATTACATATTAACTATTGTGAAATAAATACAAGACATACAATTAGTTACGAATTAGTTAAACAACTGCTTCTCTATGAATGACATAAGAGAAGAAGCCTATAGTTTTGGACACTAGATCATGAGTGACATACACACGTGGATTCGTGTACCAATTCAATGTACCTATATTTACGAGATACTAAATGTATTTTGTATGTAAAAATAAAAGAGGTTATTGGATCCAATGTTCCGTGGTTTACATAATTCTATCAAAATGTATCCCCATACACAATAATAAATTTTGAAAATGAGCAATATCATAGACGCTTCAGTGAATGGATCAATTATTTATGACATGTTATGTATTATACATGGTGTTTCTAATGCATTGAAGATGATGTAAGGATAGAAAAAAGATCCATTATAGCTACATTGGAATGTTGTTAAGTCTATCCATATGTATGAAATAAGAACTGAGGATGTGCTCATTGTGTATGGATGATATGAGGAGTTGGTCATCATGGGTTTTACTGATAAATGTTTTCACATAGATAAAAATGATCTATTGTCGAAATTTTGACTTGAATCATGTCTCAATGGAGGATCTATAAGATTGAATAGATCAATGTTTCTAGTTGTTGAATATTCTACTATAACATCCGAGTATATAGTGGATTTTGATGCAACCAAAGTATATAGTTGGAATAAAATATATCTCTAAGATAATGATGTGGTACCTAGTAGTAAAGACTTTATCACATTCTATTATGATAATATTTCATTAGTGGCTCTCCCAAATGTGACAAGTTCTCACAACCATACAAATCATATAATATGTATGGGTACCCTCTTAATAGTTTTTTATAAATGGGGTGATGTTGCAGTTAACAGTGTACCAGAAGAAGATAATATAGAAGTCCCATTGACTAAAGACCTATCCCAGTAGAAGCATGAGTATTGTGTGTGAACTAGAGGGTGTATGGTTGTTTGCGATATGCTCTAGTGAATGTGGGAGTCTTTTGGAGTTGGATCCAAATATCCATATTCTAGGTATATTAAGATAAACATGTATTCATTGTTTTTACTATTTATTAACTATATATCAAATCATGATTTTTCATCTACATGAAATCATATGAAACATTCTTCTTAGATTATTTGGACCTCTATAAGGTCATAATAGTTTCCCACTATGATGAGAACCTAGAAGTGATTTGACAATATTTTTGAATATATTTTCAATAGAGATATGATATCATATTAGAGACAAAAATGATACAGGATATTAGTTGTGGGGATACATAGGACATTGAGGCACATTATAAAGGTGTCCTCCATTGGTAATATCTATAGGGATATAATGAGAATGGTACCCACTAGTATGAAGTCCACATGTATATTGGTATTTGGATGTTTTTATCTACAAACATGACTATTGTTCATTAATTGTTAAAAATATTATTAATGATAATTACGTGCCACACACTTTGACTTATTGAGGAATACATGATGATAAATGTTCATAGTGAGGTATGATATGTTCGGTTCATCATGAGTAATATTGAATTAATGGATAATGAGATAAAGTATTAGTCTCTTATAATAAATAACATAAGTTAATATCTCAGTCCCATTGATGTAAATGATATATATAAGATAAAAACATGTCCATGGTGTTCAATAAGAAGTGACTATATTCAAAAAGTCCAATAAAAGGATATTGAGCGCATGTGTAGATGGATCTATAATGAAACCTTATCAATTAGACATATTGTGATAAAGAGATTATATTGGATGGTATTTTTTTCGAGTTTACATGTCCTTATGGAATTAACTTCATTCTGTATGGGTTCTGTGGAATGTTTCTAGACGCTAACCATGGACATTAGGCATGTTTATTTAATGCCATTGAGAAAGTGGTTATGAAGTTCACACACTATGTGTATATATAATCTCAGTTAAATAATATGTTATTTCAAAAAAATCAATAATTATTACTTTCAGTCATGGTTTAAAAAGTATTCATCTATGATTGATCTCATTTAATCCATCAATAGTTATTCAATAAAATATATTGTGAGCATAATATTTAATAAATATTTAATAAATATTTATTGAATATAAATTTTATATATTTACTAGAGAATAATATAGTAATATTTATATGATAATATATTAACATTATTCAAGGCTCAATAAATATTGTGGAGGAATGACATACCATGTTTAATGGTATGGTAACAAATAACGAATAACAAGTATTATTTATTTAAATAATACTTATTTAAATTTCTCCAGATAAGACCAAATTAATGAATAATAAAATTGCTATTTTTATTAGACATGAATCTTTCTATGATTAAATAATAAATTAGTACACATGTACAATTATTTCATTTCTAACCTAGCTATACAAATACATAGTTAGGATATTTTTCTCATATGACAATTCAGTTGTACATAATGGAATTTGTGAAAACCTATCAATCCAATAGAGTTTTATTCTCTAAGAATTATCCCATGAACATATATCAATCATATTCTACTGGATCATGGAGGACATGTTGGAATGGTTTCTAGACCATATCAAAGGTAGACGATGCAAGCACAAAGATATTACATCATTGAACATGAAAAACCCTTTAGGGATGTTCTAAGTGTCATGAAACTTGTGTGGATCACCACTAGAGGAATTCAACACATGGATTATACATCACAACGATGGTTCATTGTAGATCTATCACTGGATTTGTTAATGAATAATGAATTCTTCAACAATAATTCTTAATATAATTAAATTATTTATAAATAATATGTGATGACATCATATCATTCATTTCTAACATGATAACCCATGTCTATTTTATGTTATTAAATTAAATGGATCATTTCAATAATATTTTCTATGATATCATATTGATCATTTATTATGGAAATAGTAAAATTGCAAACCAATCGTACCACATTTCCATTGCACCTGAAACCTAAGGTTGTCATGATATTCCACATTCCACTTAATGTTATTCTCTCATGTTAATGAGGATTAAAATGATTTATATTGGTAAGTGACAATTTTTAATGTATAATTTTATTTTTTTCAATAATGTTTTAGTGATATATCAACGGTATATCAATTCATTATCTTCAACAACCCTTGATGTTACTTATCCACCACTAGGGAATTATTTATAAATTGTGTTATTTCTTAAATTTTTAATTTTTATGATAATTGAAAACATTTATTAATTAATTAAATTATTCGACATATGAGAAATGTTTTTGATGGAAATGACATAGGTTGGGGACCATTTAATGTTACCCCATCGATATATCAAAAGTCTCATTCAGTGAAAACATGTTGAATAATCCCTTTGTGTTTGTAACTAGTATCTCATAAAGAATCTTTTAAATTTTTTCTAGAGTGTGAGGCTATAAATGATGAACTAGTTTATAATGAGCATTTTTTTTAAATTGTCTTGTAAATGCTCTTAAATATAATGGTTCGATTTTCATAAGAATCATGGTATCCAAAAATTAATCATTTCCCTCATTTATACTCATTCATTGTTTATCCATGATATTTTTCATCAACTAATCTATGGATTCATTTTATTTACCTTTTATTGACTAAATGATATGTTATATAGTTATTTACCTTTCCATGTAGATTATTAAATATCAATTAATTCATTGTATTTTTTTTTCATTTTTTACATTGCAATCATGGTTTATTCTAATTCATTTTAATATTTTATTCTGTCTTAGAAAACCTTCATGATAATTTTATCTCACCCTTAATATGCATACATTCACCATGTTATGAAGAGGAATAATTTTTTATGTTCCTATTGTATTATGGGAATCATTATGTAATATGTTTTTCTAATAATTATAAACTGATATTTACTTCCGGATTTGATTTCTTATGATCATTCAAATATATCGTAGGAATATACCGGGATTATGCATTCAGGGTTGAACAATTATAGTTGGTGTCGAAATAATATTACTATCTACTATGGAAACTACATTTCTAAATCTTAAATTATGGAAAATAACCCTATTATATTCAATGTACAGATAACTACCTCTAAACAAAATGATGATGGTTCATTTATTATTTTTCATCATTCATTGTTTGGAATTTGAATGAAATAATGTATATATATGATATATATATATATAGTATATATAATTTCATTATGGTTATATGAAAATTATATAGGACATATCTTCTTACATTCCATATTTTGTGGATAAGATAACATCATTTTCGAAAGTGTGAACTACTACCTCCTCAATGAGATGTGATATACTAAAATAACACATTGAATATATTGAGGATGAGTTTAATCAATAATATGGGACATAAATAACATTTTTATGATTATAATGACATTTTTTAATTTTTATAAATACAATATATCATTTTCATTATTTTCATTTTCACACACACAAAATGTAATACTGTCGATCGTGGACATGTGAATTGAAACATCTTTGATGTGATATGATTCCTTTTACATCAATTGAATTATATTTTTAAATATATTTGAATAAATAGTATAATACTTTTATATAATTATCTTTATTAAGATATAATGAATTTATTCCATACATTCCATAAAAATCTTTGAAAAATGTGAACATTACTCAAGCATACGTATAACTTGATGTTTCCATGATTGTAGAGTTGGATCATTTTCATTACATTTTTTAATTATTGGATTTAATATTATATTTAATGTTTAAATATGATAATAATTTCACGATTACTATTCTATAGATGTTTATAGAAAAACCCCTTTCACCATAGTTGGTCTACCAAAGTCATTTTGACACATAAACCATACACGGTCAAAACATCCAGTGTAAACTAAATAATTTATGTAGTTGTGTAAAACAATATAATAAGATAATTGAAAGTAATAATACACATGAAAATGGTTCTTAGTCACATAAATAATTCTTATAATGTTATTATTTAAGAATATAAAGTCAACTATGATATGTTGGACTTAAGGTGATGGATTTACTCTCAATTTACACTCTATTGAGTTTTATGTTCAGTTATGAATCATTACAATCTATTGTTTTATATATACTGATATTTTCATGTTATATAATTAGTCTCATTATTATATGGTTATATAAAATTTAATGAAATTATTTCAATTAATGGGGATTATTATTCAAATTCTATAAATTTTTAGTGGTAATTTTTAAAATTTTAATGTTAATTATCCTCAAGAATGATTTCATGATATTTTAATTGTATGTTCATTAATCAAATTCAAAATCCCATGATATTAATTATAACCAACTAGTTAATTGTTGAAAAATCTATATTATTTATTCAACATTGATATTTTATGACAAGGCACATTTTTTATTAATTTAATTGATTATTCTATATATGAGGAATGCTTTGAACAAATATGATATGTGTTTGGGAGTGTTTAATATAATCACCTCAAAGAATCAATAGTATTGTATAATTAAATTAGGTTGGAAACACCATTTTCATTTGTATCCATTATGTTTTGAACTATATTTTGAAATGTCATCACAGTATAGTTATCATTGGATAATCTTAATTGGTTTGTAACTAGTATGTTTTAAAAGTTTAGTTGAAAACTCATGAGTTTAATGGTTCCATTTTACTAGGAATAATATTGTCAAATGATTATGAATATCCCTCATTTATACACAATTATTTTTTAACCGTGACATTTTTCATTAAATATTCAATGGATGCATTACATTCTAAATAATTATCTAAATGGAATATTTAACAGTTATTATCCTTTCCATATTTATTATTCATTATCTATTTATTTGATTGGAACGTGTAATCATTTATTAAACTTTCCATGTATATTTAATCAAATTAAATTAATTAATTATTCCTTTTTACATACACATATTCTTAATTTGATCTCACCATTATAATGATTCTATTACCAAGTATATGAAGTGGAATATATTGTATATGTTTAAATGATAATAGGAAATTACTTATAATATTATTTATTTTCTTTTCCCAATGTATTAGGGTTCCATCTATATAACATGGTATAAATAACTTCTAAAATGATTGGTTCGATTAGATTTTATTTTTTAATCACTCCATTAAAATAATGTAATATTCTACATTCGAGCTTCTCGAGATGGTGCATTTAACGGATGAATTATCAAATTCAAAAATTAATAAATTAATAATTTCAATGAATATTTTGTTACAAAATTTTACTTTTGTGTGATTTATTTTTTTATTTTATAGAATTATACTCTTCTCGAATCCATTGTTAGGATATTTTATAAATTCAATAATAATTTTTCTATTTTTTTTCTGATCATGTGCAATTGAATGCTTATAAGGATATTAACAAAGTTTGTTTCTAATATTATTGATCAAGGGTTATTGAGGATAGAGAAAAAATGGGTTATTTGATCTTATCATTGAATTATTCCTTGAGTATTAAAAATAGTCATTTATGGTTTCGTTAAAACCATGTAAACCTCATGTCTGGGTTATTGACATATTGAAAAAATATACTTAATATATTTATTTCCATATAATAATTTTCACTTTCATACATTCATTTGAAAATATTTTAATAAAATATTTTAATAAGTTATGTTTTCAAATGTGTGTTTTGTTTTTCAAATTATGACATTATATGTCTAATCAATTCTAAACTCACATATAAAAAGAAAAAAAAATGAATCATCACATATTAAACCAATATATGATTGTTAAGGAAAATTTTTATTTTCATTTTAAACAATAATATTCAATCCAAACTCACTCCAACGTTTATTACATAATATAATCATTCTACCCTATCTTTTTTCTGATGAGAGGGTTTTCATTTTTTGTTAAATATATATTTGTGATTTATATTTAATATTAACGTGTTTTTTATATAATGTACCATATTTCATTTTTTAATATGGCCTGATTAGGAGTCATGACATTATAGAATCCCAATCCATAATGAAAAACAATTTTTTTGGATATTTTGTTTATTATTAGATGGGTCACATAAGTATATGAATTTTAAATATTGGAGTAGAATTTTTTTTGATGGTTGTTGAAAATTATGATATTTCAGATAAAAAAGTTAATATTTCCACAAAATAAGGGAAATATTATTATATATTGAAATATTTAGTTTGAAATTAAATCTTGTTTCAATAAAAAGATATATATATTGTATGGAATAATTTTTTTAGAAAATAATAATAATTTTAAAAAACTCGATGTCACTCATTTGGGGATATCAAATACTTTTGAAACGGGGGGTCCAATTTCATAAAGATAACTATAATGTATCTGATTTTATATGTAGGGAAAATATTAAAAAAATGCCTAAATGACTTATAATTTTTTTTATAATATAATATTTAATGAAGATAAACATTTTAATGATAGAATTTTTGTTTAAAATGCTATAGTTAGCATTCCAAATCAATGGTAATCTATGTGGGAAACTATAGATGATAAAAATATTCATTGAAACATATTATTATATGATATTATTGGAACCATAATTTAGTTTGAAGGAAAATTAAATAAATATTAAAGTGATATAAAAAATTGGAGTAGAATTTATTTGACATCCTCAGTAGCTATGTCAGTTGTATAATTTGAAAAAGATTATAAACAATCAATGAAGAAGAATGTAAATGTAGAGAATGAATGTAGTTCTTATGAATAAAGTGAGAATGAAATATATAATGATACTAATATAAAAATAAAATACTGGTTAGGAATTATTTACAATATAAGAACAAGAGAACTATTGATGTTAAGATGATAAAAATGAATCATCCAATATAAATAGTTATAAATGTAATAAATCGAGTAATATCAGATGAAATATTCCGAGAATAAAGAAGTAGGACAAGAGGGATAAAATTTATAATATGTTCAACAATCATAAAAAATGAAGATTCTATTTTTATTTGAATCCATGAGATCTAGTATTTTAGGCATATCTTTAGAAAATTTTTCTAATGATAGTTCCAATCACCATAATACTGTTGGATTATATATTTTTAATACGAAAGAAAAATAAATATTTAACAGTTAAGGTATTTTCTAGATAAATTAATAATTAAATTAAGAATATGAATTATTATTATTATGGATGAAAAATTATATCTCAATATTTACAAGAATGAAAATATACTACATTTGATGAAGTTCAACCATTTCCTTTCAATCAGGATGTTAAATTATATGATACATTGTAATAAAATAAATAATAATGTTTCCAGAAAATATGAAAATTATAAGCCATAACATGCCATGAAAAATAAAATATTTTTATAAAATCAAATAGAGGCATCAAATCAAACATATGTATTGGAAAAAATTATACTCCACATCCTCACCAAATAATAATGTTTTAGCTTTAAAAGAAAAATATGAATATAATAATCAAAAAACGATCATATAAATGTTTAATCTCAGGAATTTAATTTTATTTAATATGTATAGTTTAAATATCTCTCATTAAATAACATAAATAATAGTTTTTACATCATTAAAACCTCTATTTAAAAATACCTATATTCTTTCTGCAAGTTAACCATTCACTAAAAAATGATAGTTTAATTGAAAATTAATGATTAATTGTTTGTTGAATATGTGAAATCATCATGTTTTCATCTTGAATATATTTTAATATAATTAAAATCAATACAAAAAATTATTTTGTGAGGTGTGGATTTTAAAAACAATATTTTCTTACAATACTTGACCTATGTAATTTAGGATACTGATGTTCTAGATTTATTATTTTCAAAAAAAAAGATGTCTCACGACATAAAATATATTAATAATAACTATATTATTTCTACAAGTTCACCATTCACTTAAAAATATTAGTTTAATTGAAAATTAATGAATAATTGTTTGTTGAAAATGTGAAATAATCATCTTTTCATCGTGAATATATTTTATTATAATTAAAATCAGTACAAAAAATAATTTTTTGGGGTGTGGATTATAAAAACATAATTTTCTTAAAATACTAGACATATTTAATTTAGGATACTGATGATCCAGATTTATTATTTTCAAAAAATAATATGTGTAACAACATAAAATATATTATGTACATAGACAACTTATGTAAAATATATGACCTAAAACATGAACCAAATCATGATGATCATCACAAAAATTGTTTAAATTAAACTTTTCGTTATAATTTTAATGGATAGATATATGGAATCAATGATATTTATCATTTATAAATATATTTAATTCATAAAGATTTATTTTTTATGGGACATAAGAACAATATAATTTGAATATTTCCAATGTGTTATAAAGGATATGTTTTGTTCTTTCAAAAATATAAATGTAATATTCATAGTTCAAAATGTAAATTTATCCTTTATACTTATTTTAATAACAAGGAATTCACTCTAAAAATACTATACATTAGGTACTGAGAAATTAATTTCCTTAATACTATGGATGATAAATCTTGTTTATGAAATAAAATTTTAGAAAAATGTAACGTTAGATCAATACCCAAACATTCTAAAATATTACTATCTATATATTAATAGGATCTTCAGTTTTACATATCAATATTGTGTGACATATGTAAATTATTAATTCAATATAAGTACATATTTTAATCCAGTAGTGTTGTTTTCACATCAAATTCTTTATAGTTATTTTATGTTTAATTTTTTAACCCAACAAAAAGGGATGTATATGAAAAAATAATAATTTATATTTATGTAGTCGATGATTAAATTACATATAAAGGGTTCTAATTTCATGCATCAAATATTTACGAATCTTTCTATTTTAATAATAATTATTATTTTCATAAAAATTAGAAAAACATACCATTGGTCTATTTTCATTGTAATCATGCTGGAGAATTTAAAATTTTATATTTTTGAACACATTCAAGTAAAAAAACTTATAAATAATAATTTTTCATCAATATGAAAACATTATAATATTGTATATTTTAATGATGAAATGGATTTCTATAATAATGTACTAGAACCATATTTTGTTAATACTCAATTACTAACCATTTTTTCACTGAAGTTGTTAGGAATTATTTAAATATGAGAATAAAATTATTACTTAGTATTTTTTTAATATTTTTTTTATTTGTTGATGGGCAGAAATAGATAAATTCTATCTTCATTGTTTTTAGATGTATTGTAAAATTATTATAATTCTGAAGTTAATTTTCATAAATTTTTTCTAAAATATGACGATGGAATATTTATTCATTATTACCTAACATGAATGACCTGTAATGTTTTAAATTAAAACTGAAGTAATATTTTAATTATAGTTCATAAAAATTTAGATGAACCATATCCCTTTGTTTTTTTTAAAAAAACACCTCTTCAGTAGATAAAAAAAGAACTAAAATTCAACCAATTTTGGATATGTATTCCCATAATATAAAAACTAATGGATTTTCTTAATCCTATACCTCTATAAGAATCTCAATATAATATTAATGAATCGGGTTTTAAAAATGCATGGAATCCAAATATATTATGTAATTATAACAGTGAATATATTATTAGAAATGTAGATCTATTAGCCAAAAATATTAGTTCTTTTCAAAATGATTGTGATAATTGTGAATTTTTATAACATTTCAAACTGAAGACTACTGATGAGTCTTTTCATTAGTAATATTAGATAAATTTATTGATATATAAACTTGGTGAATTAAAGAGGAATAATGTTTGGACATTAGATTAATGTCTGAAAAATATTCTCACAATTATAGTAAATTTTTTTTCTATTAAGAACACTATTAACAATGAATAATTTATATTAAATAATTTTGACATTTTGAAAAGGGTTATAACCAATATGTTTTAATTGAATACCTTGAAATGTTATAACCTATCACCAGACAATATAGAATTTTTATAATCAATCCAAATGAATACTCTTAATTTTTACACTTAATCTAATATATTTAATGTGTTCATTCAATAATGAATACTTAAAAGTGAGTGTTTATGTAAAAAAACCATAAAAAAGAAATAAATTATGAATAATTTATATATAGTTTCTAAGGAACCATTATAAAATAAAAAATCCACAAAATACTAGTATGTTTGATTAATGTGATTATATTAATTTTTTTATGATCAAATGTATTTTATTTAATGTTATCTTATTTTAGCATAATTTTTAAAATTTATGTCAATGATATTATATTTTTCTCAACTACAAAAGTACATACTGGTTCCGTTGCACATATATTGATGTATGAGTTTTGAATGATCATGATTAGAGAAGTAACATATTTTTTGGTTAAGAATTTTCACAAATCCAGAATGTACCCTTATTCCCAAACAATTATGTATATAATATATACTTAATTTTTTTGAATATGATAATTTTCCTTGTATTATTACTGATATAATATCATAAAAAACTTATATCATGATGAATATATTTAATTATATTATCATATTTATTATAGTGAAATGTATGGTTATTTACTATACCGTTTAAACAGTCTGTGAAAGATAACAATTTAGTTCTTATTTTAGTAGAGATACCCCTAAAATCCAATAGAGACTCAATATAAATAATCATAAGTAATTATATATTACCTTAGTAGGACTAAGGTATCTGATTTAATTTATTAATTTTGAAATGATTTTGAATCGAATTATTTTATGGATTCTATCATTCCTTGGTGTTAAACAGATCGAAAAAAATATTTAGAATGTATCATTACACATGATTGGATTTGGTTTCATGATATTTTAAGAAAAAATGTTTAGTATAAATTTCCATTATTGAATATAAATATGTGGATGATAGGTGATTTTTTTTCTCTGGTATTTTTGATTCATCACATATTCACAATCATTGATATGGGATTTTGAAATACTCCTATTTTTTGTGATAAATCATGTCCAATTGCATTCATTAAAAACCATACAGAACAATCATGAGATAAGAACTCATATATAAGAAACCATTTGTAATGGGGTCACTAAAAAAAAGAAATATCATTGTATAATTTTTAGATCCCTAGAACCACATGTTGATATTTTTAAAAAATGCTCAATTCGAATATAATTCAATACAATAAATAGAATTTTATAATAGAAAACATTGAGTAACTATTTTCCACATTTTATTTATCAACATCTATATATTAATGTAATTCTAAATAATGAGGGAGAAATTATATATTATGATTTAATGTCTTCTCTATAAAATTATGCATAATTTTTTACAAAATAAATATCATAATAACTTTACCTAAATAATTGGGTTTTCTTATAATCATTTCAGAAAAAAAAATCGATGAAATTTCTTAGAAGCATTTTTTCATTTTTCTATAATAATATTTATAATTTATTTTACAAATATAATTATTTTGAATATATTTGAAGAAATTGTTTTTTGTTTTTTTTACAATATACAAAAATTCATAAAATTATGTCTAATAGTATATATGTTCAATATTAATATATACATTAATAATAATATCTACAACATTTTTTAAATTAAATAATTCTGAATAATTCATTTCCTATAGAACTTGAAATAATTAATTAAAAAGTTGGTTTTTCTTTAAAAATATTTTCTCAATATATTTTATTTAAAAATAGTTTTATAAGAACATATTTATCTAATCAAATTTATTCAAAAAGTAATACATTTTCATATGTTTATATAATATTTATGTTTTATTAGAATTTTTCCAATTTTATACACAATCAGGTGTTTCAAAAATTATTATTGGATAAAAATAAAAATAATTGTGTGCTTCAATTAGAAAATATATTAGATCAGTTCTCCCCAACTCTATATTCGCCTCCAATTTCTGTGTTGTTTATTCAAAATATCGATTCTCCTCTATATAGTTTTCTATGATCATCCAAATACATCAGATTATTTTCAGAAATGATGGAATAAAAAAATTATTTTTATGAAAGAATATATATCATTTTAAGATAGATATAGATATTTTTGTATTAAAATTAGAATTCATTAGTGAAGACGTGGATAGTTTTTATTGTTTGGAATTCAATATGCGTATCATGAATAATTTTATTTTCATAACCATAAGATAGTCAATGATTTTCGATCTAGATATTATTTAATTGATGTTGAATTTTTAAAGCTCGGTACCTTTAATATTTTAATGATGTTATACATACTAAACAATAAGTTTGTGTTTGGTATTTTTATAATGTATTTTAATTTTACACAATATAATTCTCCCCAAACTCACCTCATATTTTATTACATTATATAATCATTCTAATCTATATTTTGAAGCTTATAGGGTTTTTAATTTTTTAAAAATATATATTTTTTATAATCATTGTTATAGTAAAGAGTTTTTGGTTGGTAATAACATATTTGATTTTTTTAATTTTACCTGATTAAGAATCAGGACATTATAGAATCTAAATCCATGAAGGAATCCTATATTCAATGGTTATGTTATTTACTATTAGAGGGGTCACCTGAGTACATGAATTTTAAATACTAGAGTAGATTTTTTTTTATTGTTGAAAATTATGAAATTACTGATAAGGAGGTTAAAACTCATAAAAAAGAAGTGAAATATCATTATATGTTGAACTATTTAGTTTGGAATTCAATATTGTTTTCAATGAAAATAGGTATATATTTTATGGAATAATATTTCTTATAAAATAATAATATTTTTATAAAACTATATGCCACACTCGTGGGGACCTCAAATATTTTTGTAATGGGGGTTCTATTTCACAATGATAATTATAATGCATTTGATTTCATACCTGGTGAAAATAATACTAAAAGAACTAAATTACTTATAAAAATTTTCTATAATATAATATTTCATGGAGATAAATATTTAAATAATAACAAATTTTTTGAAAATATTATAGATAAAATTCCAAATCAATATAAATCCAAGTGGGAAAGTATAGATGATATGACGAATCATACAAATATATGATTATATGATATTATTGTAACTATCATGTTGTTTGAAAAATGATTAAATAGATATGAAAGAGATATAAAAAATAACATTGGAGTAGAATTTCTCCAACATCCTTAGAAGCTAATACAATCATATAATTTGAAAAATATTCTAAACCTTCCAAGATGAAGAATGTAAAATTAGTGAATGAATGTAGTTCATATAAACAATGTGAGAATGAAATAAATAAAAATAATAATAGTAAAATAAAAAACAGGATTGGAATGATTTACATTATAAGAACAATATTGCTACTAAATATTGAGATGAAAAAAATGAATCTTCCATGATGAGTAGCGATAAATGTCATAAATCAAGTCATATCAGATGAAATTTTCCCAGACTAAATAAGTAGGCTAAATGAGATATAATTTCTAATATATTCTACAATCCTAACCACATGATGAGTGTAAATTTTTTGAATTCATGTGTTCTAGTTTTAGAGTCATCTCTTTTGACAAAAATTCTAATGATAGTTCCAATCATTGTAATATTGTTTTATTATATGTTATAATTACGATGGAATAAATAATTAATAGTTAAGGTATCATTAAAATTAATAAAATAAATAAATTTCAAAATTGAATTATTATTATTATCTATGAGAAAATATAATTACATATTTATAAAAAATAAAATATACTACATTTAATGAAGATTATCTATTTCCTTTCGATGATGATGATTCGTAATATAAAAAATTGTAATTAAATAAATAATAAAGTTTCAAAAACATATGAAAATTATATGGCATAAAATGTAATGGAAAATTCTTAAATTTTATAAAATTCAATAGAGACATATAATTAATCCCATGGATTGCAAAAAAATTCAGATCCACCTCCTCTGCACATAATAATGTTTTAGCATTAAAAATAAAATTTGAAAATAATATTCCAAAAACGATCATTTAAATGAATAATCTCAAAAGGAATTTTTTTGATAATATATATAGTTTAAATATAACTAATTAAATTACTTCAATAATAGGTTTCAAAACATCATTACCTTTATTTAAAAATATCTATATAGTTTCTACATGTTCACTATTCTCTAGGAAATGTATGTTTTATTGAAAAGTAATGAATACATTATTGTTAAAAATGAGGAATCATCAGGTTTTAATCATGAAAATATTTTAATATAATTAAAACCTAAACAATTTTTTTTAGAGTTGTGGATTATAAAAACGTTTTTTTCTTATAATACCCGACCTATGTAATTTTGGATACTGATATTTTAGATTCTTTATTTTCATAAAATAAGAAGAGTAACAACATAAAATATATTATTTCCATGGAAAATTGATGTTACATATATATGTCATAAAAACAGAACCTAATCCAGATGTTCATCATGAAAATAGTTTCAATGAATCTTCTGTTAATAATTGTAAAAGAAATATATATAGAATCGATGATATTTTTCTTCTTCGAATATCTTATATTTATAATGTTTTATTTTTTATAGGATATAAGAAATATATATTAAGAATATTTCAAATATGTGAAAAAGGATATGTTTTTTTCTTTAGTGAATTGAAATGTGCCATTTAAATTTCAAAATGAAATCAAATACATTTTATTAATATTATTGATAATTAATTCACTATAATCATATAATATATTTGAAACTAAGATACTAAATTCCTTAATACTATGGATGATAAATATTTTTTATGAAATAAAATGTCCAAAACATTTAATTATATATCAATACCAAAACGTTCTATAAAAAAATAGTTAGATATTAATAGGATCATATGCTTTGCACATCTAAATTTTGTGATATATGTCAATTTATAATTCATTTTAATTAATGATTTAAATCTATTAGTGAAGTTTTAACTTCAAATGATTTATTGTAGCTAAATTTGATTTTTTATCCTAGCAATAAATGGGATTTATAAGAGTAATATATAATTCATAATCCTTAGTTGACGATTACATATGATAGAAAGAGAGTCATTTTTCTGTAAATAATACATACATCTCATTCTATATTAATAAAAGTTAATTCAATTTGTTAAAAATGAGAAAAACATAACATTTTTATCAATTCATAGTGACCATGGTAGATAGTTTCAATATTTTTATTTTTAAACATTTTTTAGTAATAAAACGTATAACACATAATTTTTCATCAACTTAAGGACCTCATTAAAATTGTTTTTTTAATGAATAAATTGATTTCGATCAGAAATTACTATAACCATATTGGGTGAATAATAAATTACTAACCATTTTTTAACTTTAGTTGTAAGGAATTATTTTAACATGATAAATGAATTAATATATACACATTTTCTTAATATATCTTATTTTTATTTGATGATGGAATGAATTTAAACATTCAATCTTCATTTTTTTTGATGTAATGTAAAAAATTTTAATTATAAAGATAATTTTCATGAATTCTATCTATAATATTATGATGGAATATTTCTTCATTATTATATAACAATAATGACTTATAATGTTTTAAATTAAAATTAAAATTATATTTTAATTATAGTTTACAAAATTTTGGATGAACTATATCCCATTATTTTTAATCCAAAAAATTCCATTATCTGGTTGAATTTAAAAAACTAAAATTCAACAAGTGTGGGAAATTTATTCCCACTAGATAATGCAAAAAGATATTTTTAAACCTATACCTCTAGAAGAATATCAACATTCTATTAAACAATAGGCTTTTAAAAAGAAAATATTATCCTAATATGTTATGTAATTAATCCTCTAATAATATCATTAGAGAAGTATATCTATCTATCAAAAAAAGTTGTTCCTATCAAAATTAATGTTATAATTGTCTATTTTTATCACATTTCAAACTCATGTCAGATGATGTGTCTTTTCATTAGTGATAATAGATAAATGTGAAGTAGGACAACTAAGTGAATTAAAAAGAATAATGTTTGGACATTAGTTTAATTTCTGACAAATATATTAACAATTACATGTTTTTTTGTAAAAATCCATATGAATATTGAATAATTTATATTAAAGAATTTTGACATGTTTAAAAGTGTTATAACCAACAAGAGGGAATATACTACATTGACACTCTCTATCTTGGAGTAAGAAATGATGTAATTCATATAATAAATCCAATTGAAACTCTTAATTTTTACACTTATTCTAATATATGTAATGTGTAACACCCCAAGCTTCCACGGTACGTTTCCTTTCGAATAATGCGATAGCGTGTGTTGTACGCAACCTCGAGTTCTAACACACACCACAACTAATTAAACTAGCAGTTGTGAATAGTAATACCTACTTTTTGAAATAATATATATTTTATATTTCAAAATGGACTTCATTTTTGGATTTGGAATATTGAAATTAGCCTAGGGCGAAATTTTGGTACTTTTTGGATAACGTTTATATTTTGATGAATAGTGAAAATTACTAAATTTTAATTAAAATCAAATTTTTTAATCAAAATAATTAATATTGATAAATTATGAATTTGAGTGGTTTTTAAGTATATTTAGAATATATTTTTACCATTTAATTTAATGTTTGTCATTGGACATAATTTCACAATTAAACCAGACATAAACAAGTGTCAATCTTTTGATAGTTATTATCTTTTAAAAACACGCTTTTTATTTCAACAACGAGAATTAATTTTAAATTAATTTCGGCCACTTCTGTGTTTTGAATTTGGAAAAATGAATTATATATTTGGAATCAGGATGTCCAAATTATGTAAATAGGTAACTTTTATTTTTACACATTTTCAATAATTATTGCGGTATATATTTTATTTACCATGGTTAAAGGGTAAATCCGGTAAATAAGGTTAAAAAATAATATTATAATAATACAAAATTACACTAAAACGTGTCCTAACCTTATTGGTGGACACATAACCTACCATGGGCATCCTTGTGTCGATCTGGGGACCCCATAGAGCCATTTTTATGTGGTAGGGACACATTATATTAATAAAGTTTAAATAAAAATAAAAATGGCATAAGCTTACATCTTTTAGAAGAACAATTTTTACATAGGGTTATACATGTTGGATTTTCAATTATAAAAATTAATTAGAAAGCTAAAATGATTTCCTACATAATGATATTTTATTTATAATTTTTAGACATCAAATAATTTAAATTATTAATGACACAATAATGATGAAATGTTTACCTCATTAATAAATCATTTAAATAAATAAGATAATAATGATTAAAATATTATTTAAAACCTGTCCAATTCTTATTGGTTGATGTTATTTAGAATATGATTCATCTTATCTTAGACCTCAATGATTTTTGGACCATTATAAATCGAATATAATTATATTATAAAGTAATACTTTCACTCTTTCCTAAAGAGCCCCTCCTCTCCCTTATAAAAGGAGACCACTCCTTCTCATTTCTTCACACCATAAAAGCCTTTTGGTTCGGCCAAACTCTGTCAAAATACTCTCCCAACTTACCTCACTACAACATAGAGGCCTTAGTTTGATTAGAAAGCCAACCTAAGGATCCCTTTTGATCAAATCAAAAGGAAGAGCCCGAAGAAGAGGTAATGATTTCACCACCCTTTTCCAAGTTCATTTCTTCATCCACTTCTTCTTCCTTTGTTGTTACCATTCTAAAATAATAACTCCAGTATCTCACATATACTGTGATGTTATTATAAATATGGTACAACCATATTCAGTATTCTATCCACCCTTTGAATAACATGTCACCATACGTGAGTACGTACGGCTTACCGTCTCCACGTCGTGGTGTAATTGTTATTCAATATATTATTATTTGGATGGGTATAATAATGATGTAAAACTCATGTAAATAATAAATATAACATGTTAATTATTCTGTATATATGATATAACATCCATTTATATATTATTTTAATATCAAAAGAATGATATTGTCGCTCGTGCGTACGTACGGACTACCGTCTCCACGAACGCGATGAGATTCATTCTCCATCGTATCCATTCAAGTATAATTATCATTTGATGATTTAAATATGATGTTTAAGGACTTGATATCATTCTGGATATGAATAAGATACAAAAATCATGTCTTATGTAACAAAACATATAAAAGAAAATGAGTAAGTTCACACCCGAAACAACGATAATACTAAGATATTATTATCAAATCAATATTAAAAGATCATATATGATATCATAATAATGTATATGATTATTTTATAATTTAATAACAATTATTTCACCATTATACAGGAGGTTAACCTACCCCAATCAAGGAAAAGTACAAGGTAAGGGTTATTTCACAATCTCTTCATTATCCGAGGTTGTTTATACGTAATAATATACTGGGATCTCGTTATCATCCACATCCATGATTCTTCAAAATGTATTTGAAAACATTTTTAATATTTAAAAGAATATGGGTTAAAGTCATTTATACCCTTGTTTGAATTTTTTAAGAGGTTTATAAGGGAATCTTTCCGTCGTTTTCCAAACAAGGTGCTTTTTAACCTTTTCGACAGAATTAAGAGAAGAATGTTTTTTTAAACTTCTACGGCGGGTGCGGTTATTTTCCACCGTTATAAAATTTTCAAAGCTTTCCATACAAGCTTATAAGAATATTTTCAAAGAAAATGTTTTATTTTATATGGATCTTAAATGATTTCAAAATAAAAGGAGATATTTCCTTAAAAAGAATTTTGATTTCATCTATGTCAACATCCTTTGATGGATTTTAAGATTATTTGAAGTTGATTTATTGTGATACAAAACTTCTATATTGTATTGAAGGTTTTGTGATATGTTTGACTGTGGATGTGCTATTTTTATACCATTCATATTTTATGGTGAAAGTATTGACATTTCGTATGATAGTTTTAATACGAATGTTTATGTTATGTTTAAACCTTTTCATATGGGAATGCATTGCACTTAATATGTGACGGGTGGAGCCCTCTATAGCTCCTCGATTCATCGGTAGGTCTCATGAGTCAAACTAGTGTCTTGGCACAAGGCCTTGACAAAATCTTATTTGTAGTCTTGGCACGAGGCCTTGACTATGTGGTTATGATAGTCTGGCATTATGCATTCCAACATTATGAAAGTGGTTATTGATTTTTGCATGTGATTATTCGATTAGTAGAATATCCATGTGAATAAGTAAATGGCATTATTTCATTTTATTTATGCCATACCATGTTGAAAGTTCATGTTTGAAAGGCTTTTTTTTAGTTATACATTGCCTTAAATGTTTATTCTTATTTATGAAAGTTTCCGCTATATTGTTATCCTTACTGGGCATTTGAGCTCACCCCTTTTCTATGTTTTATTTTTCCCAGGAAGTGAAGAAGTAAATTATGAATGACCTGTAGGGATATTATGTGGGGATATGAGTTTGGATTATGGAGACATTATGTTGTTGTAGTAGTTTTTCATTTTATGATGTAATGTAAAACTTATGAATATATCTAGTGTTTCCAAGGCTACTAAACCTATCGGTCATTCGAGATTTGATCTTTCTTGTGATCATGCCAATGTTATGTAATAATGCACTGACTCTGGGTAACTAGGGTCGGGGCGTTACAGTTGGTATCAGAGTAAGTTTAGTACAAACCTTGGAAGCTAGATTTAGATAAACTCTTATTAGAGCACGTAAACCTAAGATGAACTTTCAGGATTAGAATAGAAGAACTTCCTAAAATTTTGGTATTGTAGAGATTTTGTGAGTTTTCTGAGCAATACATCCCTGTCTGGATACGAGCAGGTAGTGGCGGCTCTGGCACAGATGTACCTAGGGGTAAAACTCGAAAACACCGCTTTGAGCTAGACTCGAACGGGAACTGGTGCACAACAACGGGCCTTGCTGCACTCTTGGTTACGACACTCCCGGGGGATATGCTTAGGATAACTCTCATTTTCATTACAAATCATTATGAAGGGTTTATGAGTATATAATTCCTCAAAGAAAACATTTTTATTATTATGGATTATATCCATAAATAGTTCAATTTATGTTGACTGTTTTATAAGTATGGGATTATGTATTTTGATTCATAAACTGATCTAGTTTATGCCATTGTTTAGAAATGGCGCCTAGTGGAAGAAATGGAAACCGTATCAATGCACACACTCTATGTAGGGATTGCCCTCCTGCTCAAGATAATTATAGTGGGGCTGGTGATGCAACTGGTGCCGATCAGCTAATAACCATACTGGGACAACTTACTCTGGTTATGAATAATAACCTTACCCATATGGAGCACCCTGATCTGCAGCGTGGAGGTTCAATGTTAGATCGATTCATGAGGCAACAACCACCAACGTTCAATGGGAATACAAATCCCTTAGTAGCTGAGAAATGGATATTATTCCTAGAGAAAATATTTCAGGCTTTGGGGAGTAGTGAAAGGGAAAAAGTTATCATGGCAGTTTACCGCCTCACTGGAGATGCTGATCAATGGTGGTCATTGATTCAAAATACAAAGGAAGATGATGAAGTATCAAATATAGAATGGAGGGAGTTCAAAGATCTATTTTTAGAAAAATACTTTCCTCGCGACCATCGAGCAGATATGGAAAGGCAATTTCTGAGTCTGAGACAAAAGGAGGATGAGAATGTCACAAAGTATGAGGCTAACTTTACAAGGTTAGCGAGGTATGCTAGAGATTATATTCGCAACCCAAGAAGTAAGATTGATCGTTTCTTTGATGGGTTAAAACCATTTCTCCGTCGAGCATTAGTCTCACAATCCTTTTCATCGTACGAAGACATTGTCTCATGTGCTATCAAGACCGAAAAGGAATTTTCTAAGTCTTATGACTTTTAAGCAAAGAAAGAGAAGAAGAGGCCTGCTGATCAATCTGGGAATGGAAATAAGGGGAAGAAAGGAAAGGTTGAATATACATCCTCTGGTAAATGTGGGAAGAAACACCCCGGTGCTTTCTTGAAGGGAATGAGAGTCTGTTACAAGTGTGGTGAAAAAGGCCACCAAGCTCGTGATTGCAAAGGGAAGAAGGAAGCCACCAATGTTCAGTGCTACAATTTTAGGGAGATGGGACATTATGCAAATGAATTTCCTAAGAGTCAAGAGAACATACCTCAGAAAAGGCCAAGGGATCAAGGACAAGCTTATGCTATCACTACTGCTGAGGTAGAGGCTCCAAAAGACATGGTGGCAGGTAATTTAATGGTTTCCTCAAGTTTAGAAAATGCATTATTTGACTCTGGATCGTCGCATTGTTTCATATCTTCCCAGTTTGCTATGAAAATTAGATATTTCCAATTTGATTTAATAAGGGAGGTGTCAGTTAAAACTCCTAAGGGAAGTATCATTGCAACAATGTTTTGTGAATCAGTCCCCATTAGAGCACATAAATTTTCTTTATCTTCTGATCTCATCGTCATACCTATGATTGAGTTTGATATAATCCTCGGTATGGACTGGCTTTCGGACTATGATGCGAAGATTTATTGTAAGAAGAAAGAGGTTATGATTATTGATGATAATGATAAGGAACACATTATTTTTAGAGCAGAATCGTCACCACCTAATTCTTATTTAGATCCACCCTCAATAGCTCAACTAAATTCAATTATTGGGGAGGAAGAGAATGAAATAACTGCGGGTGAGGAATGGAATGTTCAAATAGAAGATGTACCTGTTGTGAAAGAATTTGTAGATGTATTTCCGGAAGATTTACCTGGACATCCTCCAGAACGAGAAGTTGAGTTTTTCATTGATTTGATTCCTGGATCAAGGCCTATATCGAAGACCCCTTATAGAATGGCCACTGTAGAGTTAGTCGAACTAAAGAAACAACTAGAGGAATTGAGTAATAAGGGATTTATTCTTCCTAGTGTTTCTCCATGGGGAGCACCTGTTCTTTTTGTTAAAAAGAAAGATGGATCTATGAGGTTATGTATCGACTAGAGGGAGATCAATGCTATAACGATAAAGAAAAAGTATCCCCTACCTCGCATTGATGATTTATTTGACCAACTGCATGGAGCTCAATACTTTTCAAAGATTGACCTTCGATCTGGATACCATCAGTTGTGTGTGAAGAAGGAAGACATTCCGAAGACAGCATTTTGAACCAGGTACGGGCATTACGAGTTTACTGTAATGCCGTTTGGATTGACTAATGCACAATCTGTATTCATGGATCTGATGAATAGAGTTTTCAAGGAGTATCTCGATGAATTTTTGGTGGTATTTATTGATGAAATCTTGGTATACTCCAAACCCTACGAAGATCATGAAAATAACTTGCGCATTATCTTGAAGACTCTGAGGAGGCATGAATTATATGGGAAGTTTAGCAAGTGTGAATTCTGGCTTCAGGATATTTCTTTTCTTGGCCATATTGTCTCTAAATATGGAATCTCTGTTGATCCTTCTAAGACCAAGGCAATCCAAGAATGGCCAGCACCTACGAGTATAACTGAGGTACGTAGTTTTATTGGTTTGGCATGTTATTATCGACGTTTCGTCCAGAATTTTTCCTTATTGGCTAACCCATTAATGAAGATCACATGTAAAGGGGTTAAATTTGTTTGGAAAAAAGAGTGTGAAGAATGTTTCGAAGAACTGAAGAGAAGATTAGTCAATGCTCCTATATTGACTCTACCACCGGGGAATGATGGGTTCGTTATTTATAGTGATGCATCAAAGAAAGGACTTGGTTGTGTCCTTATGCAGAATGATAGAGTTATTGCCTATGCATCACGACAGTTGAAAATTAATGAACAAAATTATCCAACTCATGATCTTGAGTTAGAAGCTGTGATCTTTGCTTTGAAGATATGGAGACACTACCTCTATGGTGAAAAATGTGAGATTTATACTGATCACAAGAGTTTGAAGTATATTTTCTCACAAAAAGAGCTCCACATGAGGCAAAGGAGATGGCATGAATTACTCAAGGATTATGATTGTACGATACACTACCACCCGGGGAAGGCAAACAAGGTGGCAGATGCTTTGAGTAGAAAAGACCATGGAGTTTTGAACAATATGAGAATTGAAAGGGATCCAATTTTCATTGATCTAGTGAAGATGGACATGGGAATAACCAGGGAAGGTGAAACATCAATGCTTTTTCAAATGGTTGCTAAACCATCTTTACTAGAAAAGATTAAGAGTTCTCAGACCGATGATGAAGAATTTCAGAAGAAGATTAAAGCTGTGAATGATGGGAGATTGAGAGACTTTGTGTATGAAGATGGAATTTTGAAATTCGGGAAGAGACTTTGTGTTCCCGATTTACCTGATCTGAAAAGGGAATTGCTGGATGATGCTCATAGTTCCAATTTCTCTATACACCCTGGGAGCACCAAAATGTATAGAGATTTGAAGGAACATTTTTGGTGGGACAACATGAAGAGGGAGATTGCTGATTTTGTGTCAAGATGTATGGTATGTCATCAAGTGAAAACTGGAAGGCAACAACCTGGAGGAGTCATGCAACCTCTTCCCATACCGGAGTGGAAATGGGACAATATTACGATGGACTTTGTCATGGGGCTACCAAATAATCCTAGAAGAAACGATGCAATATGGGTTATTGTTGATCGTCTTACCAAGTCAGCACATTTTCTTACTAGAAGAGAAGATCTACCCCTGGAACGTCTAGCAGGACTATACATTAATGAAGTTGTGAGACTTCATGGAGTACCCCTATCGATTGTTTCTGATTGTGATCCCCATTTTACTTCATGATTTTGGAAAAGTCTTCAGAAATCCATGGATACTGAACTTCATTTGAGCACTGCTTACCACCCTCAGACAGATGGAAAATCAGAACAGACTATTCAAACCCTAGAAGACATGTTGAGATCTTGCTCACTTGACTTTCTGGGTATGTGGGATCAATATTTACCACTAGTAGAATTTTCCTATAACAATAGCTTCCATTCGAGTATTCAGATGGCACCATATGAAGCGTTATACGGAAACAGATTTCGTACACCAACCTGTTGGGATGAGGTTGGTGAAAGAAAACTTGTAGGCCCAGAACTGGTGGAGGAAACGGTGGAAAAGGTGAAGGTAATCCACAATCACATCAAAGAAGCCCAAAGTAGGCAGAAGAGCTATGCCGATAATCGATGGAAGGATTTGGAATTTCAAGTCGGTGATCATGTTTTTTTTAAGGTATCTCCATGGAAGGGAGTCATAAGTTTTGGTAAGAAATGTAAATTGAGTCCCAGGTACATCGGACCCTTCGAATTTCTAGAACGAATTGGGGTTGTAGCTTACCGATTGGCAATGCCGCCAAGTCTCTCCAATGTTCACGATGTGTTCCACGTATCTCTGTTGAGAAAATACATGCCTGACCCAACGCATGTACTCACCTATGAGGAATTAGAACTGGAACCCGATCTGTCTTATTGTGAAGAGCCTGTCAGGATTCTTGATACAAGAGAACAAGTACTGAGAAACCGGACGACGCGTCTGGTAAAAGTTTTGTGGAGAAATCATAAGATGGAAGAGGCAACGTGGGAACCCGAGGAACTTATGATGAAGAACCACCCGAGTATTTTTATGCAGTAATACCCTAGAAATTGCGAGGACGCAATTATTTAAAGGAGGGGATAATGTAACACCCCAAGCTTCCACGGTACGTTTCCCTTCGAATAATGCGATAGCGTGTGTTGTACGCAACCTCGAGTTCTAACACACACCACAACTAATTAAACTAGTCGTTGTGAATAGTAATACCTAATTTTTGAAATCATATATATTTTATATTTCAAAATGGACTTCATTTTTGGATTCGGAATATTGAAATTAGCCTAGGGTGAAATTTTGGTACTTTTTGGATAACATTTATATTTTGATGAATAGTTAAAATTACTAAATTTTAATTAAAATCAACTTTTTTAATCAAAATAATTAATATTGATAAATTATGAATTTGAGTGGTTTTAAGGTATATTTAGAATATATTTTTACCATTTAATTTAATTTTTTTCATTGGACATAATTTCACAATTAAACCAGACATAAACAAGTGTCAATCTTTTGACAGTTATTATCTCTTAAAAACACACTTTTTATTTTAACAACGGGAATTAATTTTAAATTAATTTCTTCCACTTCTGTGTTTTGAATTTGGAAAAATGGATTACATTTTTGGAATCAGGATGTCCAAATTATGTAAATAGGTAACTTTTATTTTTACACATTTTGAATAATTATTGCGGTAAATATTTTATTTGCCATGGTTAAAGGGTAAATCCGGTAAATAAGGGTTAAAAAATAATATTATAATAATACAAAATTACCCTAAAACGTGTCCTAACCTTATTGGTGGACACATACCCGACCATGGTCATATTTGGGTCGATTTGGGGACCCCTTAGAGCCATTTGTATGTGGTAGGGACACATTATATTAATAAAGTTAAAATAAAAATAAAAATGGCATAAGCTTACATCTTTTAGAAGAACAATTTTTACATAGGGTTATACATGTTGGATTTTCAATTATAAATATTCATTAGAAATCTAAAAATATTTCCTACATAATGATATTTTATTTATAATTTTTAGACATCAAATAATTTAAATTATTAATGACACAATAATGATGCAATGTTTACCTCATTAATAAATCATTTTAATAAATAAGATTATAATGATTAAAATATTATCTAAAACCCGTCCAATTATTATTGGTTGATGTTATTTAGAATATGAGTCATCTTATCTTAGACCTCAATGATTTTTGGACCATTATAAACCGAATATAATTATATTATAATGTAATACTTTCACTCTTTCCTAAAGAGCCCCTCCTCTCCCTTATAAAAGGAGACCACACCTTCTCATTTCTTCACACCTTAAAAGCCTTTTGGATCGGCCAAACTCTTCCCAAATACTCTCCCAACTTCCCTCACTACAACCTAGAGGCCTTAGTTTGATCAGAAAGCCAACCTAAGGAGCCCTTTTGATCAAATCAAAAGGAAGAGCCCGAAGAAGAGGTAATGATTTCACCACCCTTTTCCAATTTCATTTCTTCTTCCACTTCCTCCAGTATCTCACATATACTGTGATGTTATTATAAATATGGTACAACCATATTCAGTATTCTATCCACCCTTTGAATAACATGTCACCATACGTGCGTACGTACGGCTTACCGTCTCCACGTCGTGGTGTAATTGTTATTCAATATATTATTATTTGGATGGGTATAATAATGATGTGAAACTCATGTAAATAATAAATATAACATGTTAATTATTCTGTATATATGATATAACATCCATTTATATATTATTTTAATATCAGAAGAATGATATTGTCACTCGTGCGTACGTACGGACTACCGTCTCCACGAACGCGATGAGAATCATTTTCCATCGTATACATTCAAGTATAATTATCATTTGATGATTTAAAAATGATGTTTAAGGACTTGATATCATTCTGGATATGAATAAGATACAACAAACTTGGCTTATGTAACAAAACATATAAAAGAAAATGAGTAATTTCACTCCCGAAACAACTATAATACTAAGATATTATTATCAAATCAATATTAAAAGATCATATATGATATCATAATAATGTATATGATTATTTTATAATTTAATAACAATTATTTCACTATTATACAGGAGGTTAACCTACCCCAACCAAGGAAAAGTACAAGGTAAGGGTTATTTCACAATCTCTTCATTATCCGAGGTTGTTTATACGTAATAATCTACTGGGATCTCGTTATCATCCACATCCATGTTTCTTCAAAATGTATTTCAAAACATTTTTAATATTTACAAGAATATGGGTTAAAGTCATTTATACCCTTGTTTGACTTTTTATAAGAGGTTTATAAGGGAATCTTTCCGTCGTTTTCCAAACAAGGTGCTTTTTAACCTTTTCGATAGAATTAAGATAAGAATGTTTTTTTTAAACTTATATGGCGGGTGCGGTTATTTTCCGCAGTTATAAAATATTCAAAGATTTCCTTACAAGATTATAAGAATATTTTCAAAGAAAATATTTTATTTTATATGGATCTTAAATGATTTCAAAATAAAAGGAGATATTTCCTTAAAAAGAATTTTGATTTCATCTATGTCAACATCCTTTGATGGATTTTAAGATTATTTGAAGTTGATTTATTATGATACAAAACTTCTGTATTGTATTGAAGGTTTTGTGATATGTTTAACTGTGGATGTGCTATTTTTATACCATTCATAGTTTATGGTGAAAGTATTGACATTTCGTATGCTAGTTTTAATACGAATGTTTATGTTATGTTTAAACCTTTTCATATGGGAATGCATTGGACTTAATATGTGACGAGTGGAGCCCGATATAGCTCCTCGATGCATCGGTAGGTCTCATGAGACAAACTAGTGTCTTGGCACAAGGCCTTGACAAAATCTTATTTGTAGTCTTGGCATGAGGCCTTGACTATGTGGTTATGATAGTCTGGCATTATGCATTCCAACATTATGAAAGTGGTTATTGGTTTTTTCATGTGATTATTCGATTAGTAGAATATCCATGTGAATAAGTAAATGGCATTATTTCATTTTATTTATGTCGTACCATGTTGAAAGTTCATGTTTGAAAGGCTTTTGTTTTAGTTATACATTGCCTTAAATGTTTATTCTTATTTATGAATGTTTCCGCTATATTGTTATCCTTACTGGGCATTTGAGCTCACCCCTTTTCTAGGTTTTATTTTTCCCAGGAAGTGAAGAAGTAAATTATGAATGACCTGCAAGGATATTATGTGGGGAAATGAGTGTGGATTATGGAGACATTATGTTTTTGTAGTAGTTTTTCATTTTATGATGTAATGTAAAAATTATGAATATATCTAGTGTTTCCAAGGCTACTAAACCAATCGGTCTTTCGAGATTTGATCTTTCTTGTGATCATGCCAATGTTATGTAATAATGCACCGACTCTTGGTAACTAGGGTCAGGGCGTTACATAATGTATTCATTATGTAATGAATATGTAAAAGTGGTAATTTATGTAAAAACCCTTTAAAAATCAATAAATTTAGAATCTTGTTTATATTGTTTCTAAGGAACCATTTGTAAATTACGAAATCTCCAAAATGCTAGTATGACAGATTAACGAGATTATATTATTTTTTTGTTAATGTTATTAAAATGAAAAGTTTTTTACTAAATGTTGTTATAATTTTAGAGTAATTTTAAAAATTTATATCAATGATTTTATATTTTTATCAACTATAAAATTACTTACTAATTTAATTGAATATATAATGATGTTTGAGTTTTAAATGATTATATTTTCTGATATATCATTTTTTGGTTAACAATTTTTTCAAATCCCGGAAGTAACCTTATACAAAAACAAATATATATATATATATATAATATATTTATGTTTTTTAGATATGACAATATTACATGTATTGGTACTCATATTGTAGCTTAAAAACTATATCTGGATAAAGATGGTTAATTATATTATTATATTAATTTGGGTGGCATGTTTGGTTGTATATTATACCATTCAAACAATATCTGAGATATAATAATTTTCATATTATTTTATGAGATATAACCAAATAATACAATATAGTCCCATCATAAGTAATTATAAAGAATTTTATATTATCTTAATATAACTAAGTAACATGAATTTTATTATTTATCTAGAAATTAATTTGAATTGAATAGTTTTTGGGACTCAAACATTTGTTGTCGTAAAAAAATAAAGAAAAAAATATTTGGAATGTTTCATTTCATGGGAAATGATTTAGTTTCATGATATTTTATGAAAAAATTGAAAGTATCCATTTCCTTTATTCAAGATGAATATGTCGTAGATTGATTATTTTTTGCACTGTATTTGTTGATTCCTCACATAGTTACTAATATTGACATGAATTTTTGAAATAATCATATTTTTAGTGATAACACATGTTCAATTGAAATATGTAAAAACAAAACACACGAGTCATTAGATAATAAATTTGATATAGGAAGAAATATACCCTAAGATCACTAAAAAATAAACTATCATTTAAAAATTTATTAGATCTCAAGAACATCTTCTTGATATTTATACAAAATTATAAATTCTAATATAAGTCAATATACTATATAATTTTATAATAGACAACATGAAATGATTATTTTTTTCCACATTTTGTTTATCAGCATCCATATATAAATGGAATTTCCAAAAAATTGGAGCACATATATATTATCATTTATTGTTTTTTCAATAAAAGTCTACATAATTTTTTATGAAATATTTATCATAACAAATATACATAAATAATTTTGTTTTCTCAAAATCATTTCAAGAATTTTTTTCCTAAAAAAATTCATTGAAACATATTTCAATTTTCCATAATAATATTTGTAATTTATTTTTCAAAAATAATGGTTTTGAATATGTTGAAAAATTTTATATTTAATTTATTTTACAATATACTAAAATCATAAAGTTTTTTCCAAAAAAATATAAGTCCATTTTTTTATATATACATTAATTAGAATGACTATGAAATTTTTATACGAAATAAATTCTAAATATTTTATTACATCTAGAAAATTAAATAGTAAATTCTAATTGTTATTTTAAATTAAAAATTTTTTCAAATTTTTTTTAAAATAAATTTAAACAGAACAAATACATATAATAAATCTTCTTCAAACATTAATATATTTTCGGAATTTTGAAAATATTTATTTTCTTTTAAATTATTTCAGTTTTATATATCATTGAGTTAGTAAATAATTATTATTAGATTAAATGAAAAATAATAGTGTGTTTCCATTAGTACATATATAGGATTAGTTCTCCCCCACTCTATTATCACCTCTTATATCTGTGATGTTTACTTAACCTCTTGATTCACCACGATCTAGTTCACTAGGATCATCCAAATTGATTAGATTATTTTAATAAATATTAGAATAAGAAAATAATATTTTTAATCGATATATATCATGTAATGCAATATAGAGATATTTTTGTATTTAACTTAAAATTAATTTGTGAAGAAATTTATTGTGTGTATTGTTTGTAATTCTCTATGTGTATCATGAATAATTTTATTTTTAGAACCCTGAGATAGTAAATTATTTTTTATTATTAGATGAGTTAATTGAAGTTGATTTTTTGAAGGTCATTACCTTTTATTTTTAAATTATATCATACAAACATAACAATATATTGGTGTTTGGTATTGTAAAAATTTATTTTTATGGTCATGAAACTACAATATCCCACAAGATTATAGATAATTTTATTAGATTTGACAAATTAAGTGATAGAAATTATCTTTTATATTCATAGGAAAAAGGTATGAATGTATCCTATCTATCCATATTGGTCCATGAAAAATGGATATATGGTTTCATTGTTTTCTCATTTCAATTAGAGAGTGTGGCGTCACACTTAAGGTAAAATATATACATTTTTTTTCCTTTTTAACTTTAGGAAGTGAATCCTTATAATTTATTTCTTCAATATAATTAATGAAGTGAAAGTTGGAATGAAAATTATTAAGATTATTAGTTTCAAAAGGTTTTTTAAACATTTCATGGTAATAATTATTGATGTTAATAAAATAAAATATTATGAGAACCAATTAGAGAATGTGTATCATATATTTTTGGGCAAACTTTCAATATGATGTATTTGGTTTAGATATGTTATAAAAAATTATTTGTATATAAAATTGATAATGTTTTGTCCATTAAAAAAACTAAATATTATATTCAAATTGTTATTTAAATGATGAAGGCATGTGAGAAATATCATCCCAAACAATGTGAAAAAATGAAAATGCAATGATTGAAAAATATCTAATTTCTATTCTGAAAAGAAAAAAAAATAAGAAACATAATGATCCATATTTTTGTTTGTATAAGGAAGAATTTTTTGATATAATGTTGATATACTATTTGAGAAATCATTAAAAAGAAAAGAATTAATTACTAATAAATGAATGAAATGAATAATTTGATTTCGATTTTCTAAAATTAATTATTGTGATGTATGGAAGTAAAATAATTCTCTAATATCTATTGGTATAATGGAAATCATATTGAAGTGTCAAATACATAATAGGCATTATATAAGGGTAATATAATGTGAATTTTCCTTTGAAAAAACAATTTCCAAGGATATATTAGATATTGTAATATTTTGAGAATAAATAGAATTATCCAATCAATATTCTCATCTTAATGAGTTGAATATTTTTCAAGGTATGATAAGAAAAAAATAAGTCATAAGTTGGTAATGAATTGAGAAGTTATATAGATATCATGGAAATGGCTAATGCATATTAAAATTTTGGACCAATTCAATAAATGATGTTTTCTTATTTGACAAATAAGAATGAACATGAATCCTTATAAAATAGTGAGAAATATTATGAATCATAAAAATTATAGAAATATTCATCTGTTAATAATGTTAAAATTAGATATCTTTTTGTTGGTAAATTTGTTAATATAATATAATAAGTATTCACTTATAGGCCTCCATGTTCTTTAGTTTTGATAGTTCTACCCGATTCAATTAAATAATCCACAATCATAGGTATGAAGAATATATAGAAGAAAATGAACATTCTCAATAATGTAATTCATCAGTTTGATGTACTAGTTTTAAATATTCTAGATTTACAATATGTGAAAAAGTATATTCCTAAGAAAACAAACCCGATAGAGAATTGTATCTCCTTAAATCAATAAGACGAGATAGTAATTCAGAATGAGGCTGACTCTAAGGATTTTAAAAGAAGAAAAAAATAAGAATCATTTAATTTTAATAAACACATCTGGAGAATCAAATATATTTATGTAAATAAGACATTTTTTAAAAGATTTATTGAATTAAAGTATAAATATAGTCAGTTTCTAAAATGTCAATACTCCTTCAATTTTGATGTTTGTGACACTACAAGGTATGATTATTATATTAAATTTCTATATAAAATCAAGATGATGATTTTTAGAAAAAGTTAATTAATAACTAATAGTGGAAATATAAATATTAAAGTGTTTATAGAACAATAATTTTCTATGTTGGGGACTCTGGTAATATCTTAAAATTATATTCATTGGAATAATAATTGATAAAGAATATGATTTTAGTTTCTTTGTTATATAATTTTCAATAACATTTAAGGAATAATAAAATGATAATTATGGGGATCTCAAAAAATATTTTTTATAATACATGGATTATTTAAATGAATTTGAAAAGGGAAAGCATTTGTTTTTTAAAAATAAATGATGGATGTTAAGTCCTTATAATAGGGATTTTTTATAAATATTACTGCCTGTGATTAATTTATAATTTTTTAGAATGAATTTTTTTCAAAAAAAAAATATCTTAAGTGTTTTGAATATTTTGTTTTGGGTATGATTTAATTTCCTATTATTTTAGGTATACACTCTTCATCCTATATATCGTTTTTAAATTTAAAAATGGGAGAAAGGATTTGATCCTGTAGAAAGAGTGATTTATCCTTTTGGGAGTAAGAGATAAACAATTTCTGAGAATGATTACCTATACAATATAATCTAAACAAAAAAATTTGGGAGAGAGTAAGATAATGTGGATATGAGTGATCAAAGTGTTATTATATAATATAATGTGATGATATTATTTTTTGTTTTTTAACATCATCATTTCTCTTAAAAATATATTTTTTGTTTATTTAGTATAGTGGGATATTTTTCATTCAAATGACATATTTAAGACAATTAAAATATAATTTAGAAAATCCTAGTTGACTTATATAAAATATTATACTTTAATAAAAAAAATTTCAATTTTTATAAATTTTTTTATATAAAAGGAATTTAAAATAAATATAGGATTACAAAAAAACATTTCTAGGAAGAGGAACTAAATAATTATAGAAGAACATCTTTAAAATATACCAGACATATAATCTCTTTTAAAATTAATAATGAAAAATTATTTTACCAAAATTAATTATTTAATAAGTATGATAACATTATTTCAGGATGACTATTAGAAAATTTATATGTGATGATCATTACAAGTGAATGAAATGTTCTTTTGATGTAGTTTCAACAAGATATGAGATAATTGTAATATGACTGTTAATGAAATTATTAAAAATATAAGATTTTTTTGATGTAGGGTAAGATTATTAAAATAAAAAATTATTGATTGAAAATAATCATTAATGATTTTTTAACATCATGTTACTTGAGTGTTCTTCCTTGTAATATTTTTTCAATGTTTATTAAAAAAACCTTAAACTAGGATAGTATTATTTAAATGGATTTATAATTTAATGTCCTATGATTATTTTTTCAATTGTGTGTGAATGATGGAATCCATGGTTTTGAACCACATATAGATCAAATAAATCAGATATTCGGTGCACGAGTCATGGGAAACAGAGGCTTATCTCATCATAGTATCAGCGGCTTCATTGGAAGATTAAGATAAATAATTATGGGTTGGATCAAATCATGCATTCTAAATGTTATAGTTACTGATTTCCTTAGTAGTAATGGTTAATTTTTGTAACTTATTAGAACACGATTCTATATGTTTTTATTACTATTCTAGTATAGTATTGTAATTTCTAGTTTCTATAAGTTGGATTATCACTAGTAATTTTCATAAAAAAGATTATATTGTTTGTTTAAAATTTTCTAATCAATTATTTTAACAATAATTAAACATATTAATAACCTAATAAGCATACAATATATTATTAAGGATTTTTTTTGATTTTAAAATCTACAATTCACATCTATTTTTATATTTCATGTACAATTTCAATCCATCATAAAGATATGTCCTTTCATAAGGATTAATAAAATAAAAATCATATATATGATAATATTATATTATTGTCTTGTAAAATGATTGTAAATTGAATTAATACTTGAACGTTAGATCTATGGTTTCAATGATCTATCCAGATCAATAGAATAAAATGAATGACCTAAAGGCATTTAGATTTATTCTAAATTACCTATGGGTATAATATTTATAATGGATAAATGAAAATAAGTAGACATAAATAGGCTATCAATAAGTTCTTTATAAGATAAAAAAATTCATGTTGAAATTTTTTAATAATATAAATAAAATACATAATATAATATATAAATAATTTCCCTCAATATATATATATTTTTGTTATGAAAAACATTTAAATTTCATGAATAATATTAAACATATGAATATACAAAATCATGTTTAAATAATCAAGATATAATCAATCACATGACCTTGAAATATATCTCACCATAAGCCCCAAACCCAAAATACCACATGAATACTAAATCCGGGAATTCTTCAAGGGTTGGTCATTTTCTTATACCCATATCTTTTATAACAGAGTTTAAAATACATCATGCGATACATTTAGGTTATGAGAATAATATATTCGATAAGGGGACTATAGAAATCAAGGTAATGTTAATAATAAATCAACTTCTGTATTTATATTAACATAATTGATTATATTTTAGGTACTGGCATAGTTTAAAACAATTTTATATGATTTGTCATAAAAAATGAAATCGTTTCAGTTTTTATTGTGATTATCATATACTATTTTGTATTATTTTATAGTAATTTTTTATAATTTATATTAAAATAATTTAATAAAAATCATTTTAATTATGGAATCCACATATAATATTTATTAGAGATGGAATGTTTTTTATTTTTACAAAACAATTTCATTTGTAGATGAATAGTAAACATTATACATATTTATAACAATGTTATTTTATTTTTCATAAATTTCATGTAATATTATATATTTGTTTTAATGTAACATTAAAACGTTTTTACTAAAATTAATCCAATTACATCAATAGGAATTGATGTTATAATTTATTTTTGAATAAATTTATTTTTTATCCTGAAACTCATTTGTATTTTAAAGTACATAGGACTGTGTTTTATATCCAATATTTAAATTCATTCATTCTAATTCTATAGAATTAATTTCAAAAATTTATTCTATTTTTTGAATAAAAAATATTAATTTTATTAATGTTGAATATATATATATATATTAAATTAAATAACAGAAATAAATTAAATTATTAAAACAATAAGGGGTAGAAGGAATTAATTTGGGTTAAATCATTGTCATGTCGTCAAAAAATCTCATCTAAAATATCATTGGAAAAGATTATTTTTACCATAATCACTTGAAAATAAAAAATTTTATTTATTTATTATCACATGATCAAGATTATTTCATTTAAATATTTATAGGTAAAAAAATATTAGAAGAGTGTTTCTACCCACCCTTATTAATTGTAACATCATCTCATCATTTATTCACAAACATTGTGCACTTTATAAATATCATTACCCATAAAATACCATCCCAAATATCAACATAGTATATTATATGTTCGTTAATCTATATTATATCATCCATGATTTCTTAAGGATTATGGTAATAGAGGTTTTCAAAAGAAGATAAGTTAATGAATCTGTGTAGCGAATTAGATTATGTGAATTCAATATTAATGAAAATATTATTTGAAATGTTTTAATGATTTATTAATTAAAAATTTTCCTCCCTGTATATGATTCTTAAAATGTTTTACTAATTTTATTCATATAATAACATTATGTTTTATTCTTTTTAAACTATATTTATAATTCATTACTATTGATTAATTATGAATATTTTAATTTTTTACAGAGTATTAATTTTTTAGAAAGTTTATTAAGAATATTTTAAATAAATGAAAGAAGAAAAAAATTCATTCCATTATAATGGGTTGTCATTATGAATATTAATTTATATATTAATATATTTATTGAAAAAAAAATCCTATTGATATTTTGAAATTATCCTTTTAGAACCTTTCATTAAGAGATAATTTTAATCAACAATTTTACCAGAGGATGGAACGTGATTGTGAATATATTTTAAAAACTAATTTATAATATTTTAGAATTAAAATTAATTATTATATGTTATTTATCTATATTATGTTCATTGAACATTTTTTATTATGGAATTTGAGACTATTGTAGCTCATGAATACATTAGATCCCAATATTTTCCAACAACATAGTGGGTAATAATTTCAATATATTGATATTTCTATAGTAATTAACCAAGTATATTATTATATATTAATAGTTATTTATGGGATCAATTAAAATGATTTCCCACGGAACCATAATCAATTCAACATGCAGTAAATAATGTTTTTTAGAGATGCTAAATTTCACAATGTATGAAAACAATATTATTTTTTATGAAATATAGTAAATATTTTATTTGAGAAAGATGTAAATGTCATGAAAATTTTATTCAAGGGTTCAGTTGTTTTTGAAGAATCAATAATGATATGTATTTCTCCATTATTATTTATTTTAAAATGTTTTACTAAAAATATTATGTAATAAACACATATCATTTATATGTAAAAAATTATTAGTGATAAAATATTTTTATTTAAAAAAGGAAAATATTTCCAAAAGATTTCCATATTTTTAATATGTTACAATGTGTTTCATTAATTTTCACATCCCTTCCAATGATGTTTTTCATATTTTATGTTTTAAAATATTTTTTTATAAGGCCCATGATTGACTACGATCTATAAAAAGGTCAATATTTCCTCAATTGTGGATCATTTATAAATTTTTTTAAAGTAACTCAAATGGAACAAACATTACAAATTATGTTTCATGTTTTTTATGAGAAATTAACCTTTAGTATAATGTCAAATATTTTAATTTTTGGGTTTGATTTGTATGAAATTGTCATATTTCTATAAAATTTAAACCTAAAACATCATAATAACTTTAAAAAGAGAAATACTTTATTTTAATGTAATATTAATAGGTTGTTAGTGGCATGTGTCTTTATTGATTTATCACATGAAGGGTTTATAAACAAATAATGTTTTGGATATTATTGTGATAAAACATTTATGGAATATTAATTTATCGATGATATTATCACGGGAAAACAATGAGTGTTTCATTATTTTTTCTTCTATTCTATGTCCATTTTAGTATTTTTTTTATTTCCTGGAAATAGAATTATTAATTTGTAATGGAAACCTATGGAAAATATTATTTTAAATCAACAACACAGAATAGTTTGAATTAGAAAAGATTAGTGTTTATCTATGTTAACTCATTTTAAATGGGAAATTTATGGTGGTATCTAAATTAGAGGGATACTTAACTATAAACATATAAACATAACTATATTATCAAATATTAAGAAACAAAACCATCCTGCAATTCGTAGAACATCATAATCAGTTTTAGCTGAAGGATAAATCAATTCAATAGAACATATATTTGATGTTTATGTAGTTCGAGTAATGAAAGGTACTTATTTCCATTTATCATCATACATATAAAGGTAATTAGTTGTGGTCATTATTTTAGAATACCAAGTAAAATGAAAAAACTGATTTTAGTGTATAAAATGTATTATGAACCATTTCCATGATAATTATATTTTTACATTGATATGAATTATGATTTAAATGAATTTTTGGTATTTGAATTAATTTTATTGGAGTTTTTATCCCCCAATAAGAAATTTTTATATTATGGACATAAATGCACCATATTTTTTTTGAGAAAGATATTAAAATTCCATAGTTTTACTAAGTATTGAAACATTTTATTGGATATAAATTTCCACTTTTTATTTTAAAATCCTTGATAAATTTTTATTTTCATTTAGAAATATAAGATGTATTTTTTTAACTTTAACAAAAATAATTATTAGATGTAGACCATATGTAAATAATTTAGAAAGAAATAATTTAATAAATCTAAATTAAAGATGACTAAATTTCCTTCTTGTGATTACTGTGTATAGAATAATCCTAATGTGTTCAACATCAAATGTGGGAAGTGTATTTATTAGGTCATTTAGGTAAATATATATTGTGACAGAAAGTGAAAGGGTAATGATTATGTTTAATCCAATAATGATAACCATGGAGTAATGTGGGGTAATTGTAATGATTGTAGCCATTATAATAATGAGTGATATCAGATAAACATGAATAATAAAAATCAACAAGTTCACAGGATTAAGGTTGTGTTTTATTCATTCCCACATACCGCCATAAATGTAGAAATATTGAATAATATATTTAAGGGGTCAACAATTTTTTCACTAATTTGGGAAATGTATTATTTAATTATCAGTGGGATGCCTTTGTCTCATGAAGCTATTGACTATGACTTGTTCATTATTAGGGTGGGTTTGTTGTACTTTCCTATTGACCCGCAGCTTTATTCGAAAATTGTTTTAACTGAGAGAGTATCATGACAGCGTTCACGATTCTTACTACCATCGGATTAGGAAACTCATTAGAGCATTCATCAAATTGATCTTCGAATTAGTTGTTAGAAGGAGTCCTGTTATTATCAGTCATTTTCTAGAATAAAAGAAAACTTATTTTAAACAAATAAAGGGTAATCCAAAGTCAAAATGGATGATTTATAAATTTCTTTTATTTCCTTAACTTATGAATCTAAAGTTTTATTCAATGTTTTCCATGATCTATTTCCCGACATATATTCTTATATTTTTTAATTCCCTTACTAATGGTTCATAATAATATTGTGAATTTACCAAATAATATCCCACTGGAGTGTCGTAAAAAACAGTACATCAAGGCCCAATGTCGTGTACAATGATACACCAGGACAAGCTCGAAACTCCTTGTCATAGTTTTCAATCCTAGGTACATATGTTCAGATCATCCTCTACCTTCTCATATCCAGATAGGGATTTATTTTCATGATAAGACACTTACTCAATACTCACCAAAATCATGGGATGTTTTCTATTATACATAGTATTTTCCCTAATTGTTCACTGAGGATTTCAAATCCTAATCTCAAATATAACTAAACGTATCCTCTTATAACAACTATAACAACCCTAATCATTATTACACACTCAAAAATGATTTATTACAAAAAATCATTCACTTTATACAACATAGAATATCAAGAGGTCTAGTGTATTTGGGGATTATGAACCTTACATAACAACAAAGAATGTAAAAGACAGATCATTATTGAAAAATTACTTTATATGATCACTACTTTCCTTCATAGTTATAATTTAATGAGATAACCCGAGGACATACATAAGAAACGGGTGAGATATGAAGCCTAATAAGGGAGTAAAAATCATAACACTAATAAGAGGGTAATTGTCAGGAAATATGAATATCAATATATAATAGGGGAAACATGAACATATAGGCATGATATAACATGATTAAAATAAAATTGAAATATTGAAACGAAATTCAACATGATAGAATGAGACAATGACCATTCAACATGGAGAATGAGTAAACCCTCATTGATCATAAATTAGCCAGAGTAAACCCTCATTTCGCAGTACATATCATGATACTAATATTTACCCAATGCATTAGTGTGCTATCAAGGTGCACCCTTCCCAATCATTTCATTTCATGGGTAAATGTGCCCCATAGATCATACAACATGGATTCATTAAACATAATCATGTACTCAACTATAAAGGAATTTGGATTTCATACATTAAAATATATAATCAATATGTAAATGTTTATAATGGTGAATACCATTTATCAAGAAATAGACATGGTAATCACTAAAAAATGTGTTTTTTCATGGAAAATCATAGTGAAATTTCGACGGCATAACAATGTGACTTAAGAATTCGTAAAAATGGATGATGAGAGAGATAAAGGAGTGTTTCATCTTTTTTTTTAAAAAATTACAAAAAGGTGATCATATAGATGCATGTTAGAACATACGTAATGTAATTTGGATTAATAATACAAAATAAATTCTTGAATGTAAATGAGGAGAGATAAATTCCTTATGAGTTTTCATCTTGCTAATAGGTGTACATGAGGGGAGTTAATGTGAAAAGGGAGTGGTATGAAATCACTCAAACATAAAGAGGTCAGTATGGGGGAGGTGAGAAATCATACCCTAACATTTATAATTTAAATTAAAAGGTATTAAAAATATTAAGAAACATGAATTAGCTGAGTAAGGGCGGAATCCTTAATTTTTAAATGTGTTCACAAAGGCTTCAGAGAGTATTGAGATTTGTTTCATGGGTGATTGAGGCACCTTTGGAGGATTCTAGAAAGATGAGGGAAGGGTTTGGTCAATCACCATATTATTATAGTGAAGAGAGATATGAATATGGGTAGTGATTATATAGGAACGGAGTGGGAAATATTAATTATATAGGATTTGGATCATACTCCTTAAACTAATCAAAACATCAAACTGTCCCATGGTTTAACCCATGGTTATTTCCAAAAGAGAGTGGAAAAATTATTTTATAATTCCAATAGATGAACTAATTAAAATATTAGTCTTTCTTATGTGGAGGTGAGTCACACCCTTAAGTAAAACATTTTAAAAATAAAAAATTATTTATAAGTCTTGGAGGGTCCACTATAGAAACATAAAATTATTCATGAAAATATAAAATAAAATTATTTTAAGGATAAAACATATATTATCCTAAAATATAACTTACTGTATTTTATTACATATCTATTGGGTAATGAGGATATCATACAACACATTATATATTTAAACAATATTTCATTATTACCCACAAATTTTACTAATTCAGAAAGTTACAAAAAATTCACCATTTAATATTTGGACGTCTAAATTCAAAAAATAATATTAATTTTATCTAAATAATTTCCAAAATTTATGAGTATTTACTTTTAAAATAAAAACTAACATTTATAAAAAATTCCAGGATTTTAAGAAAAATAGATTTCAAACCATAATTAAAATTGAAATTGTATTATAAAAGTTATATGATCATTAATATTTAAAAAAAATTAATTTTAATAATATTATTTTATTACAATATTATTTAATTAAAAAATACATTAATTTATTAAAATATATTTCTCCATTCAATATTAACTAAACATACTATTTTTTCATAAAAAAATATTTTCAAAGTAATAGTAATAAAATAAATGTATATTATTTATACAAAATTAATGTACATAGTAATATATCTTGGGTAATGTTATATAACCCCTTAAAACATTTGCATATGACCTTAGGGAAAGGTGGGAGATGGTGACCAACTCTTGGGGTGGCTGCGATAACATTGCTCAAGTGTAAATCATTATCAACATCAACTTCTACCATAGGTGAATCTTATCATGTTTAGTGTATTCTATCTCGTCTTCGGCTTGGTCATGAGTGAATCCCTATGATTCCCCCTATTTAAAGAGTTGTGATGAATGGGATTCATAAGGATTAATTAAACTAGATGAGGCCATCAATTCCTTTGTCTAAGTGAATTGGACTTGTTAAAGCCCTATATTTATACTAATCATGTGGTCATTATTCATCGAATCTATTAGAAACAATCATGATTAGTGATGGTATTTTAAAATCCAAAAAAATAAAACCAAGGAGGTGCATATGTATTACATAACCATTTTACATTATAAGTCATTTAAATAGACAAAGTGGAATTTTCATTAATGATTGATTCAGTTGTTACAGTCATTGAGGTTATGTAATGGGGAATATGGATATATTCCCCACGAATGTCCAAGAAACTAGATATTTAGAGTTAAAAAGTGTGGCATATTTATACATTATAAAATAGTTTTATATTTAATAAGGGAAAAATTAAATTAATTACTTCCCAAAATATTTTTATTAATAAAAATTACAAATAATAATCTATTTGATTATAGAATAATATGTAAATCCAATGATAAAAATTCTTCTTATAAATAATATTTTGGAAAGGCAACCAATTTACTAGAAGTAAATTCTTTAAGTGTTTTAGATTCTACTTAGTTATATTGTGAAATGAATAGAAATCATGAATTCAACAATTGTAAATTCCTAATCATCATTTGATAAAGATGGGTGATAAATAGTTCATGGTATATTAAATTAATTTGATTGACTCAACCATCATTTAATGTGTGATTTCGTAATATTTGTCGAGGTAACACATGATTTCTATTGAAAAAATTATGTGTATTTAATGATGGAGCTATTCTATTGTCATTAACATAGGATAGAATGATTTCAATGATTTGAGATCACTAAGATCCACAAACATATAAATCAGGTGTATTTTTACCCATTATGACCTATTGTATTGAATCTCATTTCCTACTTTGACTATGTAGATTATCTAGGTTATAAAAATCTCAATGGAACTAGGGACTAATGTCATTTTTCTATCAATTCATCAAAACATCTATATTATTTATGAATACTAATATGATTTATATTGAGCGATTTCAACTAGATGTTATCTCTATTCCTCAACAAGAATATTGGGATATAAATCTTAAAAAATAGTTCATTACTATGGTGAACATACATAATGTGAAATCATAAAAATTTGAGGACCAATATTCCTCACAAAATTCCATAGAGATGAATATCAAGGGGAAATCAATGGAATATGATACTATTTGTATCGCATGTGGGTTGAAGGAACACTAGAAGAAAAAATGTAACCATCCAAATAAGGATGTAGAATTTTTAGGTGGTTTTGTAATGATGTGAATTATATACATTTCAATCAATTGTTAATTATGAATAGGACTTATTTCAAACATACATATCAATATACATGAACAAATTTTACTCAGAAATATTTACTAATGGGAGTTATCTCTACAAGCAGCCAAATCAGATAATCCTTCTAATGTATCCATCGATGGATATATCCTATTGTATATAATAGGAATGATTTCTGATTTAAAATATTTGTTATTATGTTTGTTCTATTAAGATAATTGATATATGAATCTAGATATGTTATGGATTATTTTTTCATGTTCCTAAATGAATATTTTAACTTTTATAATGATCGCCTTTTTATGGTAAGGAGTATATAAAAAAATCCATTGTGTTTAGTATTACACAATCTATGTAATTACAATAGAAAATGGAAATTCATCATATAACTAAATAAACCACAATATATTTCATCTCTAGAGAATTATTGTAAACCAAAAGCATGTGAAAAAAGTATACGATGATATATAATTTAATTTATTTGTAATAAAAACACATGGTCTTTGTCACACAAGGATACAATATAAAATGTCCAAATATTGATTCAGTCGAAATGGAGAAAGGTCCAAAAATATTCTTGAATTAGTTCATCGAGATGATTGTGCAAACATTTTTTATTGATGAGTTGATTAGTTACACATACATCATAACATTTAATAATATATTCATTACATACAGACATGTCTCATTAATGAGGTATAGAATTTAATAATTTGATAAATTCAGGAAATAAACTATTAATTTTAAGAACCATATTGCTATGAAAATTATGATATGACACTGAAATCATGGTGGAGAATATCATAATCAAGAATTGAAAAAATTATTATTAAATTTTGGAATCCTATCTCAACCCACTTCTATTTTAAACTATAGTCGATTGGTGTAATTGGTTAGATGAACCTCACAATGTTTGATATCGAGATATTATTTTCATGTCATGAAATTATTCCATTGTCCATTTCATAAGACAATATTATATTAGTATAAAAAACTAATTCAATGTAAATATAAATTATATGATGGTATTAAATATAATTTCAGGAATGGAATGATACTTAAACTATCGTAATTACATGTATGTATTTTTGAAATGTATTTCATGACATTTTTAGGTAATAAGAATTTTCCTCAAGGCACATAGTATAAAATTATATGAAAAAAAATAAATAAAGGGATACTACCTATATGAAACATAATAAAAAAATTTGTAAAAAAAACAACTTATTCCATTAGATGAGAAACATATATAAATGAAATCGTCAAGTAATTTTTGAATTTGATGAAGTTGAGGAAGAACGTATTGAAATGTTGGCAGAAGAAAAAATTCAACAAATCCTTAGGAAAGAAGAAACTATTTTAGTACATAAAATCGATGATTTACACCAATCTGTTTTGAAGAAAAAATTGGAAATTGAATTACATTTGAGTAGATACAATGCAAGATAGGTCTTAGAAGGGTTTAGACAATATCATGGAATAGATTAGAATGATACATTTTCACGAGTTAAAAAGAAAATACAATCATAATTATATTGTCATTAACTATAAATTGATGGACCCCTAACCTGTCACTGAATCCGGTCTGCACCCATGCCGGATTGGCGTTCTAAATCCCCATGGGCTGTAAACTTGTGTCTGGAAAAAAAAATTATCTGGTAATTATTTATCCATACAAATACAGATAATTAAAAAAATAAAGTATGAAAACTGTTAATGATAATATAAATAAAATAATAAATGAAACATACCACATGTTACCTCATGGGACACCATGGAACATAAACCATGATTACACCAAGATAGATCCAATACCAGAGGAACATGAAAATGAAACTAATAGACTAGGATTGTGCACTAAGCTTCTCAGTAAGAATTACAAAAATAAATCGTGCATGATTCTAGTACCTCTAAAATTAATCAAATCAGGCTAGTATAAAAATAGGATATAATGACATATTTTTTTAATCATTTCAAATTCAATTTAAAAGTCTAAATTTATATAAGAAAATTTCAATTCAACTATAATTTCAATATCTAATCAAATTATGAATGATGTTATCAAAATTAGTGGGGAAAAATTTAAATTAAAATAATTTTTTGCAGAATAATGGGTGAAAGATTCAAACAAATGAAATGAATACCACATTAATATAACCATGGGAAATACCTAAGAATCAAGCGTATTTTTGGGACATAGAATCATTGTACCTTAGGGAACTGGGAAATAGAAACTACAACCATCAGCATTTTCATACATGATTTTCTTGGAGGAGACACTCTAATGTCCTAGTGGTCTTCAATCATCTCAAATGTTTAGTTATTTATTTATCAAACATAATGAAAGTTGAAAAGTAGATGAACCACTTTTGAAAAATCTATCTTACTAGTCCTAGTTTTCCTTGTTATGTTCCTGAGGGTAACCCATGTGATATATTTGAATACAGGTGAAGATTTTTCGAGAAACAATATATTAATTAAAAACATTATTTATCGAAAAAACATTCAATATCCCTCTACAAATCTCCCTCCATATGTTCAATCCCATTTTTAATAAACACAACTTTTCACAAGCCATTACAGTATGCACGTATCATATATCATACATTAAAACAATAACCGCATTTCTCAAATAAGGTGGAATGCCTCAATAGTGGTTTTCAACATTCACAACCATTCTCAATGTGACAAAATTTCCTCATTTATTTTTCAAATAAAATCAACAATTATTAATCATTTTAACTCATCGTTTTTATGTTCCAAAATCTTCTTAAAATTAAAATTTCACTTCCAAGGAACAAAACATATAAAAAGATAATAGTGAACTTGTTTAAATAAAACAATAAATTTAATAAATAAACAAACAAAATTACATAAATGTCATACCAAAACCCGTGAAATTTTTTAAAAACTAACCAAATCATAGATTCCTTTTTTTAATGTCATATATGAACACACAATCATTAAAAATGAACATCCCCACTAGTGTACACACCCAAATGTTTTGGAAAAACCCAACACATACTGAAATCCATTTTAGAATCCACTTTAATGATATATCATATAGGACCAATTTTGAATTTGAAATGTAGTACATTTTCCAAAACTAGGTCTAGAGAATCTATCAACATGAAAAAACACATTGAAATATAGGAAAATTATGCAAAACAAATGAATAACACTTTATAACAATCACAACCATATCACATATCTTATACTGAAAATACATAAAAATAAAACATATTTTTATAATAGTAATGAAATTATAGAATTTAAATTTAAGGGCCACGAAAAGGGGAATTACCTAAAACATGAAACTATTTTTCAATGATCACACGAATTGAAATTTTTCTCAATAACACACACCCAAACAAATTAACACACAAGGAAACTCACTCATTGCCCATGGAGCGTTGCATATATTCCCCACTACATGAGGGAATATGTACAAAGAGGGAATATATATATATTCCTTACATATGCTTGTACATATAGGCGTTCATTTCACCCACAATTTGAAACAATAGAATAGAATTCCAAAACACACTACAAATATTCCAAAAAACTCATGTATCACAAAATCAAAAATTAAAATTAAAACAAAATAGAAAAATCGAAGAAAGATTACCTAAAACCCAAGGAGAAACCTTAATCTTTCATTAATTGTGGCATGTAAAAACCTAAATAGGGATAAGAAACCCCAAATAACAAGAATCGAACAAACAAAAAGCCCCAAAACAGTTTACGGTTGCGATAAACCTATGCTCCACAAGGATGATATAAAAACCACCAAATCAAATGAGGAAATGGGATAAGGGACTCACCAAAGAGAAAAAAACATAAGAAACGGAATGTGGCTACCCAATAAAGAAGAGGAGGCACACTGGGAGACCTTGGAAGGTGGTGGTCACATGATATAGAACAGTTTTTGGGGATGTTGGGTTACACGAGTAGGTAAGGGGATAGTCGACCACACAAGGAGGAGTTGGTAGTGTGGAGGTGCAGTGGATTGTGGGCTGCCAAGAGGAGTGGGTGGTGTGCTCAGGGGAGAGTTAGGGGATCATATATCGTGAGGGATAAGGGAAAGGGGAAGAAAAGATACCCTCTATTTTCACGAAAATAGAAAAAAAATTATACCGAATAGATATTAAAAAAATTAATAATAAGTTATTGATATAATACTAATTTTAATAATAATAATAATAATAATTGTAAAAATTATGAAATTAATATTAATAATATTCCCAAAAATAATATCATTATGATGATTATTATTATTAAAACCCATTAGATTTTATTTCTTATTTTTTAAATTTTATTTTATTTTCATTTTAACTCTTTTTTCTTTCTTATTTTATTTTTATTTGTTATATATTCTAGGAATGATGAATGGTGACCCTGGAGAAGGTTCATGATTTCCTAACCTTGCAATGCCTAGGTTTTATTAGCTTCCTAGCTTTTAAAAACACATATTTCAATAATACATGAATATTAAAACTCAGATTCAATCCAAACTCCATTAAAATATCCATATGTAATAAAATAATTAAAATGAAATATTCACCAGGGTCAGAGAGACAATTATCCTAACCACAAACACATTATTCTCCTAGGAAGTCACCAATCCAAATGTTGAATAAAACTCAAGTTTGAAAATGAACGAGGCCAATGAAATCATGACATCAGTGTGACTTTTCATTCTACCAGACACACCACAACAAGCTCTAAGAGAAACCACAATGAGAAATATGAGAAAAAATATGGGGGTTCTCCTACTATAAGAAATCATCTAATACCATCCACTATAAAAAGATATCACAACAGCATCCCTAGTGGGTTACCCCAATATTTATGAGTCATCCATCATAGAAAAAACAAGGGTATTCCAGCACATGATAGTTATATAACTACCAATGTGAACCGAATTAGGAATCACCAAAACAGACCAAAAATTCCCATACTGACCAACATGAACAGAAACCTGATATTTGCAATCCCAACTACAAACCATTATCACAAGGGAATCCCAATGAAGGAAACTCAGTTCAAGAATTGATCTATACCAAAATTCATCATTTCTAAAAGACACTTGCATCTCTAAACATGCACGAAAAAAATGAAAACCACTCCACAATTTCTAAACCAAGATGGACGACCAATCATAGATTGAAATTTGAAAATACCCAGATATATTAATCCAAAGAAAATTTTTCCACCACATCATTATACAGACAATTGGAAAATCATAGGAACACATGACACAACAACAAATAAATATTCAATGAAAACATAAATTGTATCCATTCTGATGTTGAGGAATAAATTGAACTGATGTCCCCCACAATCTAGAAAATTCTTGAAAATGTGATACGCTTCACTCTAAGACCTATGGCTTGAAATATGATGTCATGACCCAACTACTATCCAGCAATTTGATGCTGATGACTGTCTACTGAAACATTATCTATTAGTAGAGTGACATAAAAAACCACCAATTATATTGACCCTATAATTTATGATGAATGAAAAATATCATTGTAAGCCTTTATTAATGAGAATTTCTTATTTATTTTGGATAATTATTATAGGGGAAAATAATGAAGACATGGGTGTGGTCCATAATCCGGAAAAGTTTCGTCTCTATCACACAATACAATGTTCGTCATGATTCGTTAAATTGGGTATTCTGAGAAAAACACATTCATGATTTTCAAAAAAAAAACATAACCACTATTGTTTTTTACAGTATTTATCAACCTATAAAAAACCCACACAGATGGTTATCCTTTGATTGAGGAGGAAATGGTGAAATAATGTATTCTAACTGAACACAAAATAATTAAACAAGAGAGTGTCCAAACTATTATAAGGTATAATTGATACAAAATATTGAATTAAAATGTTTCATATGGTTCGCTCTATTCAACGGATTAGGAAACCATCCCAAATTAAAAATGGGAATCATTCATTGTACCTTGCAATGATAACCTACATAAGATAAACATTAACAGATTTTTTGAATTTATCTTTGGAGAAAAAGGATCCAACTCCTTCATATGACCCTTTGATGGCATCATTGTTTATTGGGATTTCTGAAAACTCATGAGAAATAGAACATAAGATAAACTATAACTGTTCAATTATTTATATATACGTGTATATAAATTGTGTTTGTTGAGTTTGGAAAAAATAATTCCCTCTAATTTTTTGTTCGATGCCTAGGTGTTTTTCACCATCAAATGGGATCATGAATACCCTTTAGGTATGTGATGGATCCGGTCAGGTTCTAGGATTGAGGGAACCCTAGGTTGGTTCATTAAAATCTATATTTTATTAGAATAATCATTTTCCCTATAAGTGGTTTACACTTCATCAAAATGGTAGTTCACTGTATCATAGGGACATAACAATAATAAAAAATAAAAAATAAAATAATCTCACGAATAATATTGCAATGGATACCCAACTAATGACCTAATAGGTAAGGTAGATTCCTTATAATCAATTACATTATGATGTATGTGTGAGTTTATTAGTGTGTGGAAACGAAGAACTAATACCTCAAATCAACAAATAATTTTCCTAATCCGTGATAATTATATCTTGCTATACTGTATTTTCATTATGATATTATAAATGATGTGCATGTTTCCCGAATTTTATTTCTTACTAATTCCAAAACAGATACCTTCATAAATTATATAATTTCATTTTGTCTTATTGTGGAATTGAATAATATACCTTTTCAATCATAAAATGATGTAAAACATGTTCATCGCTCATTAAAAAATTGATATCATGGGTAATAAGTATGTTAGTTGGCTGCATTTTATTTCTTCTATGACACGAAAAAAACACCCCCATGAAATAATATTTATTTTACAAATTTTTTGGTAACATAATTGTTAATTTAGATTTCTCATATTTATATAATTTATCATTATTTAATATATTTATTGGATATACTATGTGTCAATAAATTCCAATTTATATAAATTAGATACGATATGAATAAATTGGACCAAATTTAAATGAGATCCTATCAATTTTTCTATTATATACATTGTTTATATTAGAAATCCATAAAAATCATCCCTTCCCCTATGTATAAAAAACGCAATGTCATAATTTTTCAAAATTTCATTCATTTGTGAGTCTATAATGTTTCTATCAATAAAAAAAGATTTCCTGATTTTTAGATGTTCAAAATGAAATTATTCACATTTTAAAAATGATTCATTTGAATAAAAAATAAATTAACACATGATGATTGATATTTTTGTTCTAGATAACACATTACAAAAAATAATAATATTGTTATAATATTATGAAATTGGGAAATAGAATTATTATAATACTTATTAATGGTCATTGTGCTACTAAATAATATCATAAATGAAATACTTTTTTTATAAATATATTTTTTCCTCCCACTATTTCTAGTTAATTGATGATTTAAAATTATTCCACATAATGGACTTCAGTAAATATTATTTAATGTCATACAAAATGTGAATTACTGATCCATGAATGAAGGATCTATAAGGGCTATAGATGAAAAATAAATTATGACTAATCATCCATTCTCAAAGATGTTAATCTATCGGTTCATTTCGAAGATCAAAGGACCATGTTTGGATCACCACTATAAGAGATATAACTTTCAACTCGCTAAACCAAAAAAGGTAATTTTAATAATTGAATTCTTGTTATCCAAATAATTATCAAACAGTTATCATAAAACAATGTAATATTTCATTAGATGTAATGATAATTAATTACAAATTATATGTGTTAATGATTCTCTTTGGGATCCAGGATTTCGATGCTAATACATGAAGGAAAATATTTATGATCATTATGTTTATGTCTTTAATAATTAGAAAATGACCCTTCGAATCCCATCATTACCACTACAGTTATCCAACCATAATTTTATTTTACTCTACCTAGAACCATAATGTGGTGTTTGATAGAGGTTAGTTATTTGGTTTATAATAATCTATTTTATAATCGATCTATTATGAACAACTATGCTTCAATATTTTATTTCATTATAATTTTTTATTTAAATATGATTTCTAAATAACATGGTGTGACATTTATATTTTCATTTTTCAAGAATAATTATTTATTAAAGACCAAAAATAGATGAATAATAATTGGAGATTCCATATTGAATTGTGATTAATATTACTAAGGGACTGTGTTACAAGACATCTATCTAGTGTAAATTCAATGTACCCATGTGGAAATCACCTTCAGGATTCGCATGATACATGATGTGCAATGAGAAAATAATAATTGATGAATTTTTTATAAACCACATGTGGTAAAGAACAATCTAGGAAAATAGATTATTATATTAGACATTATGTCGATGGTCTACACATTGTTTTACTCTAAACATTTTGACTATGATATTCAGGTTATCCTTGTGGTCTAATACATTAGTTCTAATCATATGAGAATGAAACCATGTATAAATTAATGATATAATCAACATGTAGATTGATTAAACAAAATAGAACACGTTACTTTCAAACACTATTTAACATACTATGTCCCATAATGGTTTATAGTGACACATTTCAAGTGGGATGGGGTAAACAAAATTATGAACTAAACCTTATAAACCTTGTCTGATCAATGATGGGTGATGTATGTCAAAAAATAACAATTTTAGGAAACATGTTAAAAACATAAAATACATAAAATGAAAATTTATAAATAACCAGGTAGTTGATATTACCTTGAAATTGGGGAGTATAATAAAACTCATGTTGTCATAGTTACATTTTTGGTGACATTAAGATCTTTTTTCCACCTTCATATAAATAAATGCACCTTGATAAAAAAAATTGTGCACTTATAGGATACCCCAATGAAATAATAAGATACTAAATAAAAAAACATTTTGAAAATTATTGTTGATTGAAAAATTCCCAAAATTCATTAAGATGGAATGTATCTCTATAATAGAGGTGGAGAGTGAGATATGGATCAATGAAGTGCATTTGTGTAGTAAATATGATTTTACATAGGATGAAAATTAACAAATCACCAGGAAAGTAGATGTACCAATGAAAAAAAGAAATAAATTGGAGTACAAGGGATGTTAGAGAACTTAATTAGTATAATTTTCTAGAAACCATATATTGTATTTCATTATTAGAATGTAATAATGAACATATAACTTACATTGAATGTGAATGTGGCATATATTTTTCAATGTGGAATGAATATATAAATTCAGTAAAGGATTACATGTAATAAAAAAAATTTATGATTTATTTGATTATCTAGTAGATAAAAACACATTTTATTGTTGATATGTATTATGAAATAAAATAAACATGGATAGTCAAGTCATTATATTTAAGTAATATATTGTTTGGAAAGAGTTAAAATAGATTCAAGAAATAGAATACGATGGAACTATTTTAGTTGTATCAATGTCTATATACCTAGGCATTATATATTACATTATGAAATACGATGACTATGGAATTTGGAAAATGGATATAAAAATGGACATCCTAAATTTTAAATATCTAGATGTTCTCATTATGAAAAAACAAAGTATGTATATGAATAAAAAGGATTCCTTCAATTTATGAAAATTTAAAATACAAATTTACAAATAAAATAATGAATCCATGTCATGGATCATTGATTTTCAAAAATTCATAATGTAATTTTTATTTTCCAAAAAAGAATACGTGCCTAGTTTTAATTAATGATTTTTGGGTAGTGGGTTCAATTTAGTAGTAGTTTATACAGATGACAAACTATTTATTTGTATCAATGCACTAGTATTACTATATATTCATACCATGTTGTATAAATTCATATCTGAGATGGAAATATATAAAGAATCATATATTCATGGGACCAAGACATATTGTGAGAGATCAATGTGGTCCCTCAGTCTATATCTAGGTACATATCATGATAAGATACGAAATATATTCGATATGTAACTATAACATACAGCTACAATTTTAAGGTTTTCAAACACCCCTCTTTTTAAAAGGATTTTTAATGGGATCATTAGGGGTTTCTTCTGGTGAAATATTTAAAATTTTGTAGATTTCTCGGATAATGAATGGCTTTCCAATGGTTAGTCACAATTTTGCACCTTTTTATTGAAAACTACAAAAACCCAGGTTGTATGGGTTTTCATGGTTGGAAGATGGTATTTATAATCATGAACCTGCTTATTATAGTATATGAAACAATTTTATTTTTGCACATCGTTAGCATTCATAGTTTTCCAAACTAGGCAGATCAATTGAGGAAACTGTGATTGCTAGTTTTTCCTTAATCCAAATATTGAAAAAATTCCCAAACCCCCATTTTAGGCCCCTAACACATTGGTACAACCCACACCCAATTTAATCATATAGGATTGATCATATCATGACCCGTCATTGGGGCCCGTTCTGTGACTACACCAAGCCCACCATCCAAAGGCCAGGGGCTGGCGACTAGATCCAAATGCGTAAATTACAAAAGAAGTGAAGGCATTGACTTTATGAAGTAACAAACACAACAGAGTACTCAAGTGAACTAAGCACTAAGAAAAACTGGGTACAAGGTAAGTGCTGAAAGTAAATGGGGCGGGATAAAAACTCAACTAAATTTACAATAAAACTAAATGGAATGTACAACAACAATAAGTAAAACAGTAACATCGGGTCATCCTCTGGAAATCCCACCTGAAGGGTGGGTACAGACAGTCTCCTCAGCTCCTCGGGTCTGGTCGTCTACTCCGTGTATGTCCCGCCAAGTGGTCCACTTACGGGTACCGTCTAGCTCCACAAGCCTCCACCTAGATCAGTGTTGTCCATCCTCGGCATCCAACACAATGTAGTGAGGGCATATCCCATGCAGGGGTGAGTATATGATACTCAGTAGGGACCCCGAGACCCCCATAGGTCTCTCAGAATCCACAAAGGATAAACCACAAAGCAAAAGATACAATCAAGAAGTATCAATCGACTCTACATAGGTAAATTCACATACATATACCAAAGTCATCTGTTACAATTCATCTCCAACTACCAAACCAAAGCACAACCCAGTCCACACGGGAAAACACAACCCAATCCACACAAGAAACACAACCCAGTCCACATGGGAAAACACAAACCAGTCCACATAGGAAACAAAACCCAGTTCACACAGGAAAGCTTGTCATTCACATCAAAGAAAATTATTGAGAAAGACTCACCTTACATAGGTATTCATCTTTCTTATAGCAATGGTGATGATCAGATGTAGTCACTTTTTGATCTAAGTTGTTGGACCCACGTAGGATACAAGACCAGTTATGCTCTCAGACCCACATAGGATACAAGACTAGCTATGCTGTCGAACCCACATAGGATATAAGACCACCTACTCTTCCAGACCCACTCAGGATACAAGTACAGAGGTCATACTGCCAGACCCACGTAGGACAGAAGATCAGTAGTAATCGATGTCGGACCCTACGGAGGATCCCAGTACATTTATCATCGCTGTCGAACCCACGGAGGATCCAAGTACAGTCGTCCTCACTGCCGATCCCACAAAGATTCCAGGTAAAGTCATCCTCCCTGCTAAAGACATGGAGGATCCATGTATAGTCGTCCTCACTGCCAAACCCATGGAGGATACAGGTATAGTCCTCCTCACTGCCGAACACATGGAGGTTTTAGTGCATTCGTCCTTGCTGTCGAACCCACAGGGGATCCAAGTGCAGTCATCCTTGATGCCGAACCCATGGAGGATCCAAGTGAAATTGTCCTCACTACTGAACCCACAAAAGATCAATGTGCAGTGGTCCTTGTTGCCGAACCCACGGAGGATCCAAGTGTATTCATCCTCGCTGCTGATCCCATGGAGGATCCAAGGGCAGTCGTCATCGTCGTAGTCGCAGCAAGCTCTAGGATTCCTGCACACAGCATGCTAGATTCCAGGAGGGTCCACTTCTCGAGCAAGAGAGAATCAATACATCTACTGTCACAATGTCTTAACCTGATGTATCCCAATGTTTAGTCTCGTCAAAAAAAAAACCCGACGCGATAGACGGTGTGTCAATCGGATGCCCGATCTAAGAGTTATTGTCTTTTCTATCCCAGGGGCCTGATCAGTTTTTATGTTAAAACCAACCTGGACGCACTCTAGCTATGTCCAAACCTCATACAGAGTAAGACACAAGTTCCGTCTCAATTAATGGATTCCAACTCAATTGACAGCACACCAATCAGACGTCTGGTTCTTATGATATAAGCATTTCTGCTCCATGGGCCCGGTTAGTTTCGAGTCGAAAACAACCCGACCATGCCCAAACATTGCTGAATCCTCATGTGTAATATACAGAATCGACCGTCTTGATATAAGGATTCATAAAAAACTAATGGTGTGTCGATCAGAGATCTGTAACACAAGTTATGGGCAAAAGACCGAAAGGAGTCCGAAGTGGGGGGGTCTAGGCCCTCCCCGACCTAGCCTAACAACCCATGGGTCGACCCGAACCAAGTCGACCCGACCCACGTCCGGGTATGGCCCAGCTAGGAGTATCCTGGCCCGGTTGGGTACGACCCGACCTGGTCCGTGCAACCCGCCCCGACCCGGCTGGTGGGTGCGCTGGCTCTGCTAGCGGGCCGAGCAGGGGGACGCAGTCCCCCCTTTGTTCCGCGGACGCGGCGCCTGGCGCCACGTCTCACCCAGATCCCGCGCGGCCACGGGATTAATCCCCTCTCCACCACAGCTTCTGCCATGTTGGGCTCCTGTCGGCGGGGCCCCGGGGTGCCGCCGCCTCCGAGAGGCCGGCCGATCCCGGTCACCGCCTTCTGGTGGTCTGTTCTTGCTCTTGAATATCCCTGCAGTCATATTGGGACCTGTACATCACTGTGACGTCCTTCAATCCCCAAAATGGTCATGTTTCATCATCACCAAGGATTGCGCGCATCAGGAACAAAACACTGGTGGGATCAGACTTGTTAGTTAGTCCATACCCACCGCGTTAGTGGTTTAAAAATACACCATCAATAATGAATTCCATGTCGAGGGTAAAAAATGACATGATGGAATTCATTCGAAAACCCCTACCTCATCAAGGAAGACGATCATCGGCGTCGCGGTACATGACGTCACGGAGAAGAGGATTGTAGGCGTCGTCGGGGCGTGCTGAGGAGGAAGCGGCATCTCCTCTCCGGCCGCAGGGAAGATTATTTGTGGTGTTTCGTCGATCTCTGAGGAACCAGCATTCTTCGTCATTCTTCATCGAATACTGGAGTTCTCCATCGTTCTTCTTTGGAGGATGGTGTTCTTTCTCGCATAACGATGCTCTCCCCTTGATAAAATTTTAGTTCCCCCTTATTATTTTATTATATGAAAAGAAACTCTCCCATAATTAATTCACCACACTAATTAAAATGTGTTAACATTTAATTAATGAAGGGATAGGGAAGGTTCCCTATAATTAAACGCGTTGGCAGTTTAAATTAAAAAGGGGGAAAGGGAAGGTTCCTCAATAAATTATGGGTTGACAAAATTTAATGTATTGAGGAGAAATTTAATGGAGGTTTTTCAAATTAATGGGGATTTTAAAGAGATTTATAGGTAATTAAATGGTGGGGTCATGCGGGATCCCATCTCTCTAACATACCCTCTTGGGTAGTTAAGTGGCTATAGGCCCCACTCTTAACTACCCATGGGAGGGAATAAACACCGTAATAAAAGTAGAAATTGTTCTGATAATTTTTATTTATTTCTTAAATAATCCCCCAAAAATTATTTTCTCCTCTTTTGCAAACACAACTATAGTAAGTGTCCCCTTATGAAATTACTGGCACTGCGAGTTCATCGGTGCCCTTAGATTTTAATTCCAAGCACCATATCAAAAGTTAAAAAAACCTGCTCATTCATTCACTTAACGTACCTCAGATAAAATTTGAAAATTGATTTCGGGAACACTGCTTCTTGGAATCAAACATCGTTAGAATCCACATACACATAAAATTACAAAGTATTTAAAAAAATTTCATTGAAAATTTTGGGACTTTACATCACTCCCCCTCAGTTCTTTACATCACTGTAATGCTATAACATAAACTAGAGGAACAAATTATGGTATTGAGCTTGCATCTGAGCCTCCTGCTCCGATGTGCTCTCCTGGAGTTTCCCGTGGTGCCAACGAATGCACACCAGAGGAATTGACCGTCCACGTAGGACCTTCTTTTGTCGATCCTCAATATCCACTGGGAATTCCGCACATGTCACCATGTCATCAATATCCAGCTCCCCGTGGTCGATGATGTGAGTCGGGTCATGCACGCATCTCATCAGCTAAGATACATGGAAGATGTCGTGCACCCGGTGCAACTATGGTGGAAGGGCCAGGCGGTAAGACACCTCACCTACCATGTTGAGGACCTGAAAAATCCCGATGAAGCGCGGAGATATCATTCTTCCCCAACCAAATATCTGCAACCCACGTCATGGTGAGACCCGTAGGAAAACATGGTCGCCTACCTCAAACTCAAGTGGTCTCCGCCTCCTATCAGCATAGAACTTCTGTCTGGTCTGTATAGTCCTCATCTGCTCCTGGATGACCTGCACCTTCTCCATCATAGCCTGATCCATCTCTGGTCCTATGAGTGCTGACTCCCCTTGGTCAGTCTAACACATTGGTGATCTGCAAGGTCGGTCGTACAGTGCCTCGTATGGTTCCATCCCGATGGTGGAGTGGTAGCTTCTATTGAAGGAAAAAATCACCTAGGGTAGTTTATTCTCCCATCTATGACCAATGTCAAGGAAACATGCACGGAGCATGTCCCCGAGTGTCTGAATGGTCCTCTCCATCTGGCCATCCGTATGAGTTTGAAAAGTAGTGCTCAGGCGTAGCTGCGTCCCGAAAGCCTCTAGTAACACCTTCCAAAGCTAGGAAGTAAAGTGAGAGTCTCGATTGGAAGCGATAGACAATGGAACACCATGAATCCATTCGATCTCTTGAAATTAAAGTCATCCCAAGCACTCCACTGAGCCCCGCTCTCTGATCGGTAAGAAGTGGGTCGACTTGTCAAGACGGTCGACGATCACCCAGATGGAGTTGTGTCCTCTGGAATTATGTTGATGCCCTACCATGAAATCCATGGATATCTCATCCCACTTCCACTCTAGGACCACTAAGTGCTGTACCAAGCCTGCAGGTACCTGGTTCTCTGCATTCACTTGCTGACAAGTGAGGCATCGTGAAACGAACTCTGCCACAACCTTCTTCATACCCGACCACTAGTACTGTCGTTTGGGTTATAGTACATCTTTAATACTCTAGGATGTACTGCTAGAGGGGACGTGTGTAACTCCCTCAGCACCTCCTCCTATAGTGAAATTGGTACCATGGTATGTCCCCTAATGAGGGTGACATGCTCCCTGCATTCAGAAAATCCATCGGGTGCTAGACCTGAGGATATATGAGCACGTTGCTCCTCAAAGTCAACATCCTCACACTGTGACCCTCTATCCCGCTGAAGAAGTGGAGGAGTGAATGTGATGGAATGTAGATAGGATTCCCCATCTCTATCCACGAAGGATATCTGCAAATCAGATAACTGCTCGGTCGCCTCTTCAAGTAGTTGAATGCCCAATCACCTGCTGAGAGCATTAGCCAAAACGTTCCCCTTCCCATGAGTATATACAATCTCAAGTCATTATCCTGGAGAAACTCAAGCCATCACCGCTGTATCGGGTTCAGGTCCTTCTGAGATAATATACACCTGATTCTATTGAGGTGGAGAGAACCGCAAACCATTCACTCAACGAACAGTGGGTGAGACTAGCCGATTGTAAGAACTCATATCCACACTTCTTCATCTACGTTCCATCCAAGAGCTACTGAGATTTATCCTCTATCGAAAAGATATATATGGTCTCATCCCCTGGATGAACCATGTTCTTTTCCTAATAAAGTCAATCCTGACATGAACGATACTATTTCATGCCATGGATGATGTCGCAAGGCCTCAATGCTATTACCAAGAGATTCAACCGTCACTCTCACCTCCAAGGGTCGAGTCACACTGTCGGTACCAGGGTGTTGTCATTCTATCTCCTCCTATATGTTTCTCGAAGTGTGGATCAATTCAACAGTTTTAAACCTAAACCTCTTAGTATCAACCATACAAGTGGACATGAAAGTAAAATTCACATTGATAAGTGTCATTTATTACTGTAGCTCGTAGAATAATGACAAAAAGAAAACACAACAGCGGCTATAAGGAAACTAAAACAACAAGAACAAATTACTCCACGCCTAGTCCTGCTCCTTTCAACATACTTCTAGAGCTCCACAATCGTATGCTTCAGCTGCCTGATGTTGAGCTCTCCAATGTCCAGCCATTCACTATGGTCGAGGTGGTCATCCTAGTGGTGGTGGTGGTAGGGCCTCGAAAGGTCGTCCTCTATCAACTGCTTGGATAGCCCCTCTGCCACGTCCGCCTACTCCCAGCGGACCACCATGGTTTAACCTCTTCATGGGAGGCCCATCTACCACCCATTGCTCATTTGTAGATCGGGTCGGGTAGTCTCGAGCCATGTGACCCTACCCGCCGTATGCATAGCACTGCCTTCTCCTAGTATGGCTGGATCTGTGCGGTGTGCTCCACACAGCCGAACATGTACCCTGAGGTATCCCACCTAATGATCTGGTCTGCTTAGACCCCTATGTATGCAGTCTACTATCGGCTACAGAAGTCTCTTCTACATGCCGTCCTACAGAGGGTCTTGCCGCTGGTGACTGCTCAGCGTGAAAACCCTCCACTATAAGGGCTCTCTCCAACACTCCCGCTTGCATTGGTATGTTGAGGGAGATCATTGAAGCCCTGATCTCATGCCTTAGTCCCTTATCGAAGGTCCGGGCCTGGAAGAATAGGTCCCATACCATGTCTGTGGAGTATCATGGATGGTGGGTAATCCTCACCGAGTACTGGGATACTTTCATGCGGCCCTGCCACAGTTGTAGTAACTCCTGGATGTGCATCGCACGGAGGGTGGCTGGAACGAACTTAGAGCAGAAGAGGCTCTCGAAGTCCGTCCAATGTGGAGATGCCTCGTTGTGAACGTGGAGAATCAGCCTCCACCATCTACCTGCTACTACGTGTAGGATACTCACTACAAGGATCACCATGAGTTCAGCAAGTGTCCCTACTAATCTGAAGACTCGGACGATAGCCTCCATCCAATCCTCAGCTTCCTGAGGGTTCGTCTCTTCGAGTAACATGGGCGGTTTCTGTCACTGAAAGTCGTGCAGCACACTCAAGAGATGTGAACTATCCGCTACTGGGGATGGTGGCATTGGTGGATCGGCGGGTAGAGGTACCGCCGGTGCCTCCGCTGAAATTTGACCCTGCATCGAGGCATCGTCGCTCGGTGGGCTGCCATCTCGGACATAACTGTGAACCCTAGCTGGCTGCCGTCGTGGAGCCATCATGAAATGAAACATGTGAGCCACCGTTAATACAATATACATTGAGAGCTGACACAATGTAATCACAAAGAAAACTTTTGAATGGAAACACACATGCAATCAGTATTTTCATGGACTGAGTCGGAAATCAGAAGTTATGGTCCTAGTGTATGGATATGTCAGCCGCCGCACCAACACTGAACTCCCTGGACTGAAAACCACACTCAAATACATTTATCACTATTGCTTCATAGAGAAGAAATTATAAGAGTCTTGTGTTCTGTATTAGAAATGACTCATATGATAACAATTTGTCACGACTCTTTCTCGGGGCCCGTGCTGTGACTACCCCAAGCCCGCCATCCATAGGCCAGGGGCTGGCGACTAGAACCAAAGGCGTAAATTACAAAATAAGGGAATGCATTTCCTTTATGAAGTAACAAACACAATAGAGTATGCAAGTGAAGTAAGCACTATGATAAACTGGGTAAAGGTAAGTGCTGAAAGTAAATGGGCCAGGATACAAACCCAACTGAAAGATCAGTACAACTGAAAGGAAAGTACAAAAAGAGTAAGTAAAACAACAATACCGAGTCTTCCTCCAGAAATCCAACCTTACGGGTGGGTAAAGACAGTATCCTCATCTCCTCGGGTTCGGCCGTCCGCTCCGTGTTCATCCCGAAAAGTGGTCCACCTCCGGCTACCGTCCAGCTCCACAAGCCTCCACCTAGATCAGTGTTGTCCGTCATCTTCATCCAACAAAACATTGTGCTGGCATAGCCTGTGCAGGGGTGAGTATACGATACTCAGTAGGGACACCGAGACCCCCATTGGTCTCTCAGAATCCATGAAGGATAAACCACAAAGGAAAAGACACAATCACTAAGTATCATATCGACTCTACTTAGGTACATGCCCATACATATACCTAAGTCATCAGTTACAGTTCGTCTCAATTTTCCGAACCCAAGAACAACCCAGTCCACAAGGGAAAACACAACCCAGTCCACACAGGAAAGAAAACCTAGTCTACACAGGAAAGAAAGTCATTCACATCAATGAAAATGATTGATAAATGCTCAACTCACATAGGTATACATCTTTCTTATAGCGATGGAGATGATCAGATATAGTCACTATTTCATCTATATTGTCGGACCCACGTTGGATACAAGAACAGTTAATCTATCAGACCCACATAGGATACCAGACCAGCTAAGTTCTCGGACCCACACAAGATACACGACCATCTACTCTACCAGACCCACTCATGATACAAGTACAGAGGATCCATGTACAATCGTCCTCGCTGCCAAACCCACGGTGGATCCAGGTACAGTCGTCCTCACTGCCGAACCCACAGAGGATCCAGGTACAATCGTCCTCGCTTCCAAACCCACGGAGGATCCTGGTATAGTCGTCCTCGTTGTCGAACCCTCGGAGGATCCACGTGCAGTCGTCCTCGCTGCCGAACCCACAAGGGATCCAAGTGCAGTCGTCCTCACTGTCGAACCCAAGGAGGATCCAAGTGCAGTTGTCCTCGCTCCCGAACCCACAGAGGATCCAAGTGCAGTTGTCCTCACTGCCGATCCCATGGAGGATCTATGTGTAGTCGTCCTCACTGCCGATCCCACAGAGGATCCAAGTGCAGTCGTCATCGTCGTAGTCGCAGCCAGCTTTAGGGTTCCCACACACAGCATGCTCGATTCCTAGAGGGTCCACTCCTCGAGCAAGAGAGAGTCGATACATCAACTATCACTAAGTCCTAAGTTGATGTATCCGAATGTTCTGTCTCATCTAAAGAAACCCGACGTGACAGACAATGAGTCAATCGGATGCCCGATCTAAGTGTTATTGGCTTTTCTGTCCGTGAAGCCCGGTTGGTTTTTAAGATAAAACCAACCCGGCTGCACTCCAGCTGCATTCAAACCTCAAGTGGAGTAATCCAAAATGATCGTCTCAATGAATGGATCCCAACGCAATTGATGACACATCAATTGGATGTCCGGTCCTTATGATATATGTTTTTTTACTTTAAGTGCCCGATTGGTTTCGAATCCGAACCAACCGTGCCTTATACAAAAATTGCCTAAAACTCATGTGTAATATACCAAACCCACTGTCTCGATCAAAGGATTAATACTCAACTGACGGTGTGTCGATCAGGGGTATGTAGAACAAGTTATGATCCAAATACGGAATGCGGTCCGAAGTGGGGGGGTATGGGCCCCGCCCGACCTGGGTCCGGGTCTGCCCCGGTTGGGTGCGGCCCAGACCGGTCCGTGCGACCCACCCCGGCCAGGCCGGGGGGGGGGGGGGGTGTGTTGGCTCTGCCAACGGGCTGAGCATGGGGGACATGGTCCCCCCTTTTTTCCACGGATGCGGCGCCTGGCGCCGTGTCTCCCGAGGATCTAGCGCGTCCATGGGATCCAACCCCTATTCGTCGCGGCTTCCGCCGCTGCCGGCTCCTGCCGACAGCACGCCGCTGGGATTTCCGCGGGCCATCAGAATCATTTCGGTGGTCCGTTCTTGTGGCCGTCTTTACCTGCGGTCATCTTAGGACCCTTACATCACATCGACATCCTTCAATCGCCAAAACGGTTTTGTTTCATCGTCACCAAGGATTGCGTACATCAGGATCAAAATTGCGATGTTTTCATACTTGTTCATTAGTCCAAACCCACCCCATTAGTGGTTTTAAAAAAACACCATCAATAAAGAACTCCATTCATAGGGTATAAAAATCACTTGAAAAAATTTATACCAAAACCCCTACCTCATTAAGGAAGACGATCGTCGGTGTCGTGGTACACGACGTCGCGGATAAGAGGATTGTAGGCATCGTCGCGGCGCGCTGAGGATGAAGCAGCGTCTACTCTAGGGCCACTGAGAAGAGGATTTGTAGAGTTTTGTCAATTTCTGAGGAACCGGCGTTCTTCGTCGTTCTTCATCGGAGGTCGGTGTTCTTCGTCATTCTTCGTTGGAGGCTGGCGTTCTTTCTCGCACAACAAATCTCTCTCCTTGATAAAATAATAGGTTCCCCCTATTATATTATTATATGCATATAAACTCTACCATAATTAAATCACCACACTAATTAAAATGTGTTGAAATTTAATTAAATAAGGGATAGAGAAGGTTCCCCATAATTAAACGTGTTGGTAGATTAAATTAAAAAGGGGGGATGGAAGGTTCCTCATTAAATTATGGGTTGACATAATTTAATGGATTGAGGTGACATTTAATGTAGGTTTGTCAAATTAATGGGTTTTCTTAAGGATATTTAGAGGGAATTAATTGGTGGGGCTCGTGTGGGCCCCATCTCTCTAACATCCCCACTTGGGTAGTTAAGTGGTTGTGGGCCCCACTCTTAACTACCCATGGGAGCCAAAAACCACCTTAAGAAAAATGGAAATTGTTCCAAAATTTTTTATTTATTTCTTAAACAAACCCCCAAAAATTATCTTATCCTCTTTTGTAGATGTAAATATGATAAGTGTCCCCTTAAGAAATTACCGGCTTTGCGAGTTCATCGGTGCCCTCTTATTTTAATCCCGGGCATCAGTTCAAATGTTAGAAAAACCTGCTCGTTCGTTCACTAAACGTACCCAATATGAACATTGAAAATTTATTCCAGGCACACCGGGCCTTAGAATAAAATGATGTCTGAAGCCACAGACTCGTAAAATTCCAATGTATTTAAAAATAAAATTTCCTTAAAATTTCCAAGTTTTTACAGATCCCATGAATTGATTTTGTAACCTCATATTTATAATGTATGTGATTCAATGCTTGAAGAATGTTGGTCCATCTATTACCACAAGGGTTCCTCATCCTATTTTCATTCTACCACTATATATCCTCTCACCCCTTAGGTTAAATGGATACTCAGGGTGATTTTTTTATCACATAACCTCTATTTGGATTTTTCAACCAATGATTGATCCTTGATACCTAGATTATGTGATTATCATTCATGATCTTCTAATCTCAATTATGGTCTATTGATTCAAGATATGTCGATGTCATGGTAGGTGGTTCCATCATGATTCCTAATTAATGTAAAACCAAATATATTTTTTTTAATTTAAATTATTTTAATTAAATTAAATTTCTTAATTTTAAAATAAATTTCATTCAAATTGTTTGCTGAAAATAAAATAGTACCATTTAAATGGGTTATTAAATTGTGGGATTTCCACGAAATGTGAAAACCTAAAATACAATTAATTTGTTTTTTGTTTGTGTATGTTGATTAAATAATTAATGATTTAAATTATAGAAATTTATTTGATGAAAAATTGTGAAAACCCCCATTTCCTTTGTATTGGTGGTTTGTTGTAGAATTGATGGAATTTTTTGAAGAGTATAATTCTGGAATATAACCTCTAAATGTGAATTTTTAAATTGAATTTTAAATTGATTTTAAATTCATATCTATGATAATGTATTACAAATGGTTTAGATAGAAACATTAGAGGTTTATCTTTGATAATTGGCATGTTTAGATCAAATGTGTGAATCTTTTTTATTCCCTTAATTATGGACCCATATCTTTTGACTAAATGAGTAAAGGAAATGGTAAGGGTGAATCTTATTATGATAACCATGGATTGATGTGGGACAATTTTAATGATATTATCCAATATAAAAATTATGGTTAGAAGGTACACAAGAAGAATGAAAATCATCAAGAGCATAAGATAAAGAGTGAGTTATATTAATACCCCAATACCTCCATAAATTTAGGAACATTGAATTATGTGTTGAAAGGGTCCCTAATTTTCTCACTGATTTGGAAAATTAATTACTTAATGATTGTTTTAATCATTACATTTCTTTTAGCATATTTTCTTTTTAAATGGAAATGTCACAATAAAAATTGGTATATAACTTTTTGTTAAAAATTATTATATATTGTCTTCATTATTCAATGAATTATAAAAATATTATGAATATTATATGTGGAATTTGTTTTCATACATTTATTTTTTTTCACATTTGTGTGTTTGGTTTTATTCTTAGTTAGTTTTGTATTTAAACTTATCATACAAAGATAAATGGTAGTGATAATAATGATTATATATTATAATTGAGATTTAATTTTATATGAATGACTCCATAAATACGATTACATGTCATGAAACAGAGAAATTGATAAAAGACTGTAGAATGATTTATCACTCTAATATATTTAAATAAATGAAATTTTACATATAAATTTTGATGATAGAGTAAAGGAAATGAGTAATTCTATCATGATGATTTATTTTTTGTTATTTCTAATCATGATATTGAATTCACCATTTAATTTGTTCAATAACAAAAACCTATTAAAAAATCCCATTATTAGATAACACCATTAGTGTTATTAGAAATTGAAAGGTAGTTATAGAGCTATTAGACAAATGATTCATTCATTCTATATAATCACATTATTTAGATGGAGTATTTTTATTTAAATTAAATATAACTCTATATGGATATTCATTGATTATAGTGAACAATATAAAATAATTATTAAATTCATGATTCATTTTATTCATATAGTAAACATCTCAGATCAGTTTCAAGGGTAACTACATTTTTCAATGATTATCCTCATTTTAAGATAACCTTAGATGAATGTGAATGAGGATATCAGTATGAATACTATATTTTATACTATTAATTACCATTTTGTTATTGTGGTTATTACCATTATGATGGATAATGACCCTACTATATTCATGGATTATATGAATTTATTTTTCCATTATTACATGGATAAATTTTTCATTACTTTATAGTTACCCTTATATAATATTATAAAATAGATTATGTTCATGAGAAACATTTATGATTATTTTTACAGACATGAAAATTAATCAATTTGAAAATAATGTTTAGTTATTGTGAGTTTGTATTTCAATAGACTTATTTCGTTGGAAATATTGTTTCTAAAGATGGCATAACTGTTTAAAATACTAAATATAATGTAGAGTAGGAAGGAACAATAGATAGTATTGTGATTGATATTTTATGTTTTATATGATTAGAAGATTATTACCAAACGATTCTCGATATAAATTTTTTGAACGATTACAAACTAAAAAATTGGCCTCCAAAGGGTCTAAGATTATTTTCTAAAATGGTATGTGAAAATTATTTTTTGGAATTATGAAATATTTTTGTATAAGATATAGAATTAAATTATGAATAATGAAATATTGAGTAATATATATCGAGTGATGCTTCATTTATGGGACTTGGTGTTATATTATTTCCTAATAAATGGGTAATTATTTATACATCACTCCAATTAAAACCTAAGTATGAAAATTATCAAATGCATTTATGTGAACATGAAGTGGTAATTTTTAATTATATTTTGTAAGGTATACATATTTTTTGAGAAAGGTGGATATATATTTATCATAAATATTTAGTGTACATATTCATTTATGATGAATTAAACATGAGGGATAGTAATTAATATAATTTATTCGTGATATTTTTTTAAAGGTTAAATATTGTCTTCTAAATCTAATAAAGTGGATGATGAATTTTTTAAATTAGATATTGTATCATTAACAATGATAAATTTAGATCATAATCCTATGATCTATGATTTGATGAATTTTATAAATGAAATTTTCCATGAAGGAAATGTTTTCCTTTTATCTTAGATATGAGATTTAGAATCCACAGTTGAATTACATACGATGACCCAAAATAATCATTTTATTTTTAAAAACATAATGAATCATGATATGAATGGTAATCAAAATAAATTTAATTTTGATAATTTATGGGTTAATGAATTAGAGAGATAATCAATTTTATGATGGGGATGGATATTTTGGTCTTTTGGATGACATTTGGTTACAATGATATCACATTAATTATTAAATCAGTACCCAGTACATGTGTATTTTACTTATGAAACTCATCTACATGTGTTCCCACATACATTTTCGATCGTTTCCTATATATCATTTTACATTCATTCCAATGGAATGCATCCATTTATATATTCCATTCTCTCTTCAAATTTGATGATGATATCAATGGATGGGAAGATGTATCTTCCATTAGTTGGTCACATTTTCTATTCCTAACTATCGTAATGATTTTAGTTGTATGTGTGATGTTCTACCAAGTTAATGTACAATATATAGTTGTTATTAGAGATATGAACTGATGATATGAATTTATATGAGTATATATATAACATGTTGTATATCATTAAAATAAAGGTTTAGGATCCAATGATTGTATATCAATTTCCATGAACTATAGATTTTATCACCATTCAGGTTGGTGGAATGATTTATTGATTATCGATTAGTCCTATGATGATTTTTTCCTATATAACCCCATGAATTTAATTATAACCAACATTTATTAGTGACATATATTATCAAACATTATCCTTACAATGAATCTTTGACAACGACTAATGTGTTTTTCATTTAAGGTTTTATGGATATAAATAATTTATGTTTTATTGACACTCAATTAATATAAAATATATTGATTTTTTAATTTCATATAACATAGAAACTTATATATTTTAGTTTAACGTCATATGATATGGACATTTCATGTTATATTAACATCAAAAATAATGGACTATACTCAATGTATTTTAAATTAATGATATAAGTGATATTTGGTGACTAGGACGTAGAAACATATATTGTGGGACTTAATCTTGATAAACGTTTTCTTATTTAACAGAAAAAATGAATCAATTGATGCTTTAATGTGGGATACACAGATTTATAGTTTAAATTAATATATAGTTATTTTAATGATCATAAAAAATTATGATCAATGATATTATTCATCATAAACCTTGTAGGAGTCCCATCTGAGTAATTAACCTAATGGAATGATTTAAAAGTCAACATATATATTTATTCAACCTCAGTAGATGTAATAAGAGAATGGATGTGTTTAGTTTTTTCATATCTATCCATAGTAGAGATCCTTTATGATGTAGAAAACTAGATGTAAATTTCATTAAGGTAATGTAATTTATAGAAGATGAATATATTTAGATTAAGAGCCTAAGATACATATAATAATGACTTTCAGTGTGAATGGGTGGGTTTTTTAAATGTAAAGGTGTTTAAAATCTTCTAGTCGTAAATATATTTCTAATTTTGTAACATTTAATAAAATTTAAAAAAAATCTAAAATGGTCATTTACTAGAATCCCCATGATTAATTATTCCATTAATGGAATTACCACAAAAACCATTACATGGTTCTCTATCTCCCTTAATGTATTAGCCTCCTAAAAAAATTTAGGTAATGCATTGATGGATTATCATGAAGGGGATCCCCCATGAAAGTAAATTCATCTCTCAAATTTATTATACAGAAAAATCCTATATCTATTTTGCAAAGTGTGTCATAGGGGTTTTTATATTATATTTGAGAATTAATTTTCTCTAGACTTTTTTGGATCCACAATCATGAAATATATTCATGTTCATATATGTCTAATTATAAATTTATTAATTAAACAATAAATAATATCATAGGTAATATAATTTTTTATACAATATATTCATTTATAATTAACGTAGTTTCTCATTTCATCATTCCTATCATGAAGAATCAACCAGTTATTTCTATCATGACATTAGGAAATGAAATCATCATCTCTGTAAATATGTTTCCATAACCATGAGAATACTATACAGATATAATTAATTATCTACTATGTTACTAAAAAAGACGTTTTAGTTTAACAACGATGATATGTATATATTTCTTAATGAATTCCTTTGTATATTAGGAATTTCTTTCAATGATCTCATGGATGGAAAGCATTTATGAGAACAGTATAACTTGGATAAAATGAAATATAACCTCATCTCCATGAGTAAAATTTTATAGTATCAACATTTCAACACAAACACAACAAATTTCTTCTATAAAATCATTGAAAAAAAACACACGACTAATGTGATTTATTTTAAATATTAATAGATATATTTTTGGTAAATTAATTTTTACCATTTTTCATACATTTATAAATTATTCAAAACAATTATGACATATTTATAAAATGAATAAATACACCTAAATTATAATTTGATTTGTTTAAAAAAATTACACCGAAATATGATGAAAGCACGTCACATACCCTAACACATGAATTATAAAATATAATTATTGGTGAAAATGTTTCATATCTAACTGTATTAATAAAATAAGAGCTTACCCCATTTGAGTTAATTAAGTAGATCAATGATTATTTAAATACTATATGACATGAAAAAGAACTATTTAACCTTCAATCTACACACTAAATTACTTACATAACAATAATGTGACATTTGAAAAACAATTTTATGAAATTAATATTTCTGAAATCCATTGCTTATTAGTGTACTGATAGAAACATCATTATTTATAATAATTTATTTTTTGGAATTAACGTCTAAAAATTTATTAGATATATTATTTAATTCTAATTTATTTTGATTTTATAAAATTTATTAAAATTTTACTATGAGTTGAATATACCATCATATCATGTTTTTTGGTTCCTTTCTTATACTTACAGGAATCATATTTCATTAAATTATCCCAAAATGTCGTCATAAAATATAAATTTCAAAAAATATAATCATCTACATGGTTTTAAATTAATATATATTCTCCCATTATTATATATGTGGGTAACTCTTAGAAACAATATATAATTATACATATTACCAATATATGGATTTAATATTCATTTAAAATTGAATATTCTTACAACCCAAATAAGTGAAAACCCTGAAATTGGACCGAAATTCAATGTGTGATTGGCCAAGAAAACTTTTCTATAATAAAATGCTTCATTAAGGTGGGTAGAAATCTATTGATTTACATTATTTGTTATATACCATAGATAATAGAAAAAAACATCCATTCGATAACCTGATCACTACAACTAATCATATATTCCAATGAGAACATTAACAAACATAATATTGTGGAGTTATTAAGATAAGATCCTTCACCCTATATGTATCATCAGTGTTGGTAATGGTTTGACCTTCAAGGAACACCTATTCTATGTTAACTTAGAGGATGTTCCTCAAGTTATTGGATTATATAATTTTTTCTGGTATGTCATTCATACTAGCATTTTATTTTTCAGAAGATACCATATATATTTATTACACTTACCTAATTGAAGAAGACGTACCTGTTTAGGAATGAATATTATATTTTATAGCTCATTGATTGAAATTTAATGGATTCAGTCTTAAAATATTTTCATGATTAGTTAATTCAAACAATATCTATTTAGGATATTGTTAAACAGACCCATCCACTAATATGTGTATTGTTTTTCCTCATAAAGAGTAATATAGTTGTAGATATTTTCCCATAACTTGATATACCATTCAACAACTGGTTAAAAAAAATTTTATGATAAATTTTTCAGGTCCACATATATGGAGTTCTCAATATTACCATACCTAAAAAACTAATAATCTTATTGTTTCCTTCTAGCCAACACCCATTTAAGGAGAACATAATAAATTAGGTTCAGATATAATTCTAATGTTCACTAGATTGATATACTTGTTATCTATTTTGTAAATGTTTTTATTGTGTATCACTTACTAATACGTCAGTTGGGAATTAGGTTATGTGTTAGGATCACTGAAATAGAAGATCTATTAGGAATATTTTTTTCCATTTAACCTTGTTGTATTTATTTTATAATGTCAATACCATAATTTTATTCAAATTTGTCATTAGAAAGCATCATTCAATATTCATTAATTATTCCATGGTTTTTGGAGTCTGATCACAACCCACATGATAGAGTTCGAGTATTTCAATGAACATGAAATTATATTATCTATTTTATTCCCTTATCACTATATCATTTTTTGTCATAATCCAATACAAATTAATAATCATGAAATGGGAAATAAATTAAATTTTATAATCAGTTCAAATTTTCAACATACCCCATCTTCATCAAAGAAAACATACCAATGAAACTAATATAGATCAATATCATTCATTTATTATAAAACCGATTGAGGGAATTGAAAATTCATATGTCTATGGTGAGACTATATTTAATGCATAAGATTCATATAAATGTTGGTGAAAATAAAAATTCTTAAAAAAATTATTATACTAATCCACATAAAATTTTTAATGTATATCAACACCATGTGGTTGAATTATTATTTTGGGTGATAGTAACATGTAATGAGATACTCATGCCTGTTTACATCTTATTGTTATACTCAATATTAAGTTATAATATAATGATATTTAATCATGGATCTCGTAATAAAATAGTTTATAATTAGAAGATGTTGTTCATTAATTCATGTTTAAATTAATGACTAAAAAGAATGAAAATTATTAATGGTTGATGAAGGTCAAAATACCTCATAATGTGAAGATTAAAAAACATTGATGGATAAATCAACAAATAAATGATTTTGATTTCTTATATACTCTCCACATATGGGCGGGTTATCTTTTTTTCCAAACATCCGATGAAAAGATAAATTTAACAAATTCTAAATGTACTGAGGTTTCTTTTGGAAAACATTATATATATGTATAATATATATAATAAATTTTTATATAAATAATATTTCCAATGTAATTATACTTATATTAATTTAATTATATTCTCATAAATAACATGAATGTTATTTTGAAAATGTGAAAAATTTACCAAGACAAATGAAAAGGAATAGATGAAATGAGGGAAAAAACCGGTGATCTGAAATATAAAATATACCACAAAAGTTAAAAAATAATGATACAACAACAATCATCAATTATGAAGAAATTGATAAATAATATAGGTTGGTCTAAGATAGATGGATAGTTTTTATTTAGAATGATCAATAGAAACAACCCAATGGTAAAAAACTTAAACCATTATTAGGAAAACATAGTAGGGAATGTTATAAAATGAAAAAAAAACAAAGACAAATATGAACTAGTAAATAATAGAACTACAAAATCATCCTCATATGGATGTCTACAATCAACCACAAAATATTCGGGGGGAGAATTTGGTTAAACAGATGAACAAGTGTATTATATTTCCTTATATACCACTTAAAATAAATATTCAAACTTTTAATTTTCTGTGAAATCCATAAAACACATCGTATGATGTGTTAAAATTTTTATTGGAAGCAATATTCTATACTTGAGATTCCTTCCATTTGTGAATATGAAACATTAAAATAATTCATCTATAGTGGAATAAGATGTATCATTATTGGGTTGAGATATCTCTCTAAATCCTCAGTGAAAAAATAAGTCTCATAAAGGAATTCAAATTCTATCTCAACCTCCATCGTTGATCCTTTCTCAATGAGTATACACATGGGAATATTCCCATCCTTTCTATGATTGTTATCTATATTTATATTCGTGTATTTTTGTTGGGTACAGGTCACCACATGGTAGAAAAAATAACCTATGGTATTAGATGATTAACCATTTAAAATTATGTGTTCCTAGTTAAGATAGTATTTACTACTGTTGTATCATCAAATATCATGTATTTCAAATAAGTCATCAATATATCCCACTTGTTAGGAACCAGTATATTAATTAACAATTTATACATCAAAATCATCAAATTAATTTTCATTTTATCTGGTTTCGGGATCCATAATATTTTGGGGCTTCTCATGTCTTGAGACACAAGGATAGAAATATTTATAATTCTTATCCTCATCCAACAACACGTGAGTAGGATAATTTACAATTGTGACTAGGTCACTAGGATCACCATTGTAATTATTAGTATTGATAGTGGATTTCAATAGTATCATGTGAATTGTAGTAATTCTGAATAATAATTTTTTATTAATGGAATAATAAATTTTTGTATAAACTCATATTGAGAATGAATAAAACATGTACCTCCAAAGATCTATAGAGAATACTTCTTTATATAAAAATCCATAAGATAAATAATTCCACCCTTGTTGGATAAGTAATTTAAAAATATAATGGATTTATTTTGAATCTGTTCAAAACATTTCGGAATCAACATCATGATCAATGTGATACTCTATAAGACTAACTGTATTTAACATCATAAGATAAGGAATCAAAATTAGGGGTTATGATCATCACTTGTGGAATAAATTGAAGTGATTCCCTTCTACGAAAGATTGATGAATGTAATTGATGCAACCATCAAACACAAATTTATTTTAAAAAACATATGTATCCTCAAAATCAAACAATGTGAAAGTTATGTGTGTTTGGGATACCTCTTATTTGGCATATAATCGGTTATGAACCATGGGAATCCCAACCATATTTAAATTTATTATATTATCAATAAAATTATACTGAAAATGAAGTTATAATGTAAATTTAAGCATGTAAAAAAACATAATTAAATTGATAACATAATTATATTTCTAATATAATTTTTCTGTTATATATACAGATATATTTATTTTATTATTTAATTGTTTGAAAAATAAAAATGTATACTTAAAAAAATGATTATTAATATTTAATTTAATTATTAATATTATTTAATACATAACAGTAATACAAATATATTTGAATTTTTAATGTCAAATTAATACATAAATATTTTTTTTGTATCTTGAAATAAATTTACTATATATATTTATACATATTGGAAATATAAATTAATTATATTTAATTATTAGGTTTAGAAAGGATATATTTAAAGGAAACAACCCACAATCTCAAGGGTTATCAGGGCAAGGAAACAAATCCATCATGGCTTGAACCTCACCAAATCTATGAAATAATATTTTTCATAACACGAATGAACCATAATCAGGATCCAAATAGCCATTTTTTCTCAATCATCCCACAAGTGAATAGTAATACTACATTTTTCCAACTAAATTACAAAGTATCACTAAACATGATTCTACTATATCATTAGAATCTCATAAAAAATTAGGCGATTTCTTGGGTTGATCCCATGATATCAAGATTGTCTAGATTTATCTTATAATACGAAAGTATTAATATTATTGTGTTTGTGTGTGTATATATATATTAAAATAAACAATAGAAAAATTATATATATATATTGAAATGTTTGAGGCTTAATTAACATTATAAATGATGCTGAAGAAAAAATTATATATTTTGAATGCCAATACCCTTTGTAGTTTCATAACCCAAAACAAATCTTGTAAGATTAGAAAAATTAAATTTATTATAAACATAAATATAATAATAAAAATTTATCAATAATTATAATTATGTTAATTATTTTATGAATATAAATATAAAAATGACTAAAAAAATTATATATTTTCATATTTTTAATTATAACATAACTATAAGTTAATTTTTTATTATGTTTATAATATAAAAATTAACTTATAAATATATAAAATATATAAAATATAATATTTAATTATTATTTTTCTATATTATTTTCATTCTACATATTTACATTAAAACATTTTTTATGAGAGCATATTGGTTTTTATTTTTTATGAAAATTTTTAAAAAGTAAACATAAGTGGATCTTTGTAATGAAGTATCAAACTTGGGTATTATATTTTATCCGATTGTGATTGAGACCAAATGAAAATCCATGTATGTATTTTCTTCATTAACATTTAGTGGATCTTCTTGTTATGAATCCATAATAACTAGAATACCCAATTCAGAATGAATGTTTTATGATAATCTAATAATAAAATTATTTTCAACAGAATCAGGTATCAATCATAAATCATTATATGAGATCCGAATTAATATATATATATATATAATATACATATTTTTCTTTGTGGTTGTGTGTGTATCATGTGATGTAGCATTGTGGAACATAGCCACTGGTTTATACATCCATTAGGTCATCAGTTCCAGAACATATGTGTAGCAGTATTATACGGGTATTATGAAGGATTGTTATGAAGACTGTGACTTTACATGGTACAGATGTAGGCATGATTCATGTTTGGTGACGTGGGTAGATTGATGTAGGCATGATTCCATAATGGACCATTGGGAAAAAATGTTCCTTCGTACAATGTTTCGATCATTATTCGCACTAGGTATTAGGGGAATTATAATTTATAATGGGCTACTATTTCTGCGGCCCAGTCCATGGGGGAGAAATGTGATTTGAATCCTACTAGTCCATCATTTTTGTGCGTGATTACACAATTTGTAACCACAATACCATATATAAAATAAATAAATAATTGTTTGTCTGTATATATCAATATATGTATGCATATATAATAATAATAAAATCATATATGTTGTTATATTTTTAATATTATTATATATATATTTTTTAAAAACTATTTTTATTAATAGAGTCGTATTCATATTCATATTTAAAATATAATTACTTATATAGTACATTTATATCAATAAAAAAATAAAAAAATAAAAAAGAATAATTATTGTTTTGTATTATCATTTTCCATGAAAAATATAATTTTATTTATATGGAAAGTAATTGAAAATATCTTGTGTATAGAGCCCCTTTATTAATTTGACAATAACGTATGATTTGTAGAGAAACAGAAATACTTACCTCCAATTCAAAGACATGTGAATAATTTCCAAAAATGACATATATATAATTTATTTATTACTACACAAATCTATAAATATAAATAATATTTAATATTACAAAATATTAATTAGAATATAAATATTTTATATTAATAAAATTATTATTGAAATTATTATCCTTATAATATGATCCCACATGAAAATTAGTTGAATGAGGTGATACATCATATCATGAATTTTAGGGATTAAACTATATACATCCCCAATTTGGAAGGATTTTATGAATGGAGATACTATATCACTATAACAGTTGGGAAATCATTTTTTTCCAAGGAAAATAATTTTGTATTTTGATTACCTGAATATTGGATGAATTTTAGATTAATTGAATATATTAATACTTATTTTTAATTTTTTATGAGTAACCTAATGTAAAAATGATCTAGTGTGTACATTGAACTGATAAGGCCATATCAATGCACTACTAGGATTAAAAACATAAAATTTTATGATGATATACATAAATAATATAACATGGTTGGATAATTTACTATGATGAGAGAAATTGTACATATAGTGATAGGTGTGACTCCTTATAATATGATTATACTTCTTCTCATCATGTTTTTAGATGATAATCTCCATGATGGAAGAATATAAAAGATGACCTGCAAGAAGAAATTCGTCTTTTTTTGGTGTCGTCGGATATTTCTATATGATAGAGTGTGTAATGGTCCTTAGTCTATAATATAAGCATTAATTTTTTTAATGACATACTTAATTATGTTAGATTATAAAAACCTTGAAAATATATCTTGTCATTGAGGTAAGGTACATTGACTGTGTCTTAATTGCCATGGCATTAGTGGACATGTCAAGGATTGATTTTCCATTCTAATTTTATGGATGTTGATATTACAGACCATTAATAGGAATAACATTGTCGCAATAAATTTCATGGACATTTTGTAATAATGTGTTTATAATATATTTTCAATGAAATATGTATCAAGGGAAAATGATGGCGACACATATGTGAATATAAATTTATGATAGATTCAGAAAAATGTATTGTATTTTATAGTGAAGAATCTTATGATGTTTTCATCTGTGTGATATTATGTTCATTCTCAAGGGTGTCCAGACATGTTGCCAAAATGTAGTCATGGACATTATGAAAGTCCACAAAATTCCAACAAGAAATAATCATATTGTGTCACATGCTATGTGTAAATGATACTCATCAATAAATTCAATTTGATTTTATTAATTTGAATATATATTAATCTCTAAATAGTGGGATAATTTTATTCACATTTTTTTGAGAGATATTATTTATTAATGAATAAAATTTATAAATTATATATTTATTTGGGATATCAATAAACACACGAGGAGATTAAATGGACATATAATGTTCTCATTGAAAAATATTTAAACATAAAATGATTAAATATTTATTTATTATGAAAATTGGGACATGAAAATAATAATAATATTATTATTATTATTAAGTAGCATCACAACCACTAATCACACAATATACAGTCATGCACATTAATATAGTGGAACAAAAAAGTGCTAACAAATCTAACAAATCTTCATATAATAACAACACTAGTAAATGGGTTCCCTTTATTGGAGATTTTCTATAGCGCAATCAATAGTCCCCCATTTATCTTCGCTTTTTTAGCACGGATAAATGTTACACCATTATTAGTTATTTTTTCTAGCATATATAATGGATGTAACAATTAATTTTATCTATGTATGAAAATTAATTTATTTTTTTAAAAAATATTTATATTGTATGATTTTCAATATGTAAATCTAATTTAAAAAAAGATATATATAACTTTTAATAAAATATGAATCTTAATTTATAAATTTTCTATATAAATGATTATCAAAATAATATTACTGAAAAATATAAATAGTTTATTTATATAAATTTATTATAAAATGTAAATATAAATAAATAAAATAAAATATTATAATACATTATATAAAAAATTATATATAATATAAATGAATATATTTATTTAAATATATATTTATATTGATATTGAGTAATTTGTAATATAGGAAATTTTTTTATCACTATATGTATATCTATTTGATTATGAGTGTTTATGAATGTTTGTATGTGTGTGTAGATGTGTATGTGTATATATGAATGATTATCATGTTTACATGAATGTAACACCCCGAGATTTTATGAAAAATATTCTTTTAATTTCATTAATGTCTTGTGTTGTATTCTACACCATGATTACCTTGCGTTATACGCAACACCGTATTAGCTTGCAGTATACGCAACAATATTCTTGGATTGTGTTACACAAAATTTTGATAATAGTTATTCTACACAACATTGAGTATATATATTTATATATTCAATGTATAAATGAAATATGGTTGGATTCTGTTATACGAAACAACTAAGGATTCTTTCACAACACGCAACCCTGACTTGGCTTGCATTACACACAATCGCGACCTTTCTCGATAGCGTGTGTTGTACGCAATACTGGGTTTTAATAAACAACGATATATTATTATAATATTGTCATGAACTAGCCATTATGAATAGTGTTAAATAAATTTTGAATTTTATAGCATTATTATTCATCTTACACATTTCTAGAAAATGGTATAAGAACACAATAAAATTTTCGTGTAAAATAAGTATTTTTAAAAAATTGCAGTTTTGACACCTTTTGATGGTGCACCCACTTTAAATCTAGTTTTTGACATGTTTATAATTAAATTTTACAAAATAAAATTCTTCTTTTGAATCAGGATATAATAATTTACATTAGATAAAGTTTTGATATTTTTCCGATAACTTTCATATTTTAATGAATAGTAAAAACAAGCTATATTTTAATAAAAAAAACATTTTTCATCGTAATATCATGGGTGGTTAAATTATAATAATGAATGGTTTTAAAGTATAAATAGAATATATTTTTTCCATTTAATATAATTTATGACATTAGCATTGATTTTACCTTGAATTAGTAGGTTAAATCAATTCAATCTTTTGCAATGTTTTAAAGAAAACCTGTTTTCTTTCGACAACGGGATTAATTTTAATTTTATTTCTGCATCTTTTGTGTATTGAATTTGGAAAAATGGATTCCATATTTGTAATCAGTGGATCCAAATTATGTTAATAAGCTAAATTTTATTTTTGGGAAATATGAATAGTAACTCCGGTAAATTTTATTTACCATAGTTAAAGGTAAATCGGGTAATTAAGGGTAAATATAATATTTTAAAATTACCCTAAAAAATGTCAAAATTCTATTGGATGACTAAAAGTCGACCCATATCACATAAGGGTCGGATAATATTCATTTAAATAATTTTTTCAATGAAAATAATTTAATTATTATTAAAACCAAAGAATGTTACAACATGTCTCTTTTTTAAATCTTATAAGTATAATAATTTTAATCTAGTGATAAACATAATGAAACTTCGAACATAAATATTATCCATAAATATAATACAATTATCTATATCATAGGAATTTATTTAGAATTTTTATGGATTAAATAATTATCATTTATTATGACACAAAGATGATGTAGTAATTGTCTTATTAATTAAATATTGACATAATTGATGTTATAAAAACCCAAATAAATGTAATTTGAGACTTTTTTATGACTTACACTAATTTTCAAGGTTAATATGACATGTTATTGTTGATTTACGTAACTTGGTTCTAACTTATCATTCTGTTATGAATTTCATAAAAATCATGTACCAAATATTGTCAAAATTGACATAAAATAGTTTTTAAAACAAATATTATATTATTAATTGTTATTCTATTCCTAAAAATCTAAGGTTCGTCCAAATGACTTATATAAGATTATATATATTAATAATAAACAACTTGGGGTTATTTTGGCTTGATATAGTATGTTTATTAACCATATAGTGTACGAAAACAAAAAGACACGGTAAAAGTTTCATTATTTAACATAGAGTTAAATCTAATTGATAAGGTTAAAATAATAACCTAAACTTTTCTAAATCCTGTTGGATGAGAGGCTTTCGACCCATCCCCACCTTATCCTCGAAATAAATAAATTTGGAGCTATTTAAAACCGAACTTTACTTTATAATAAAAAAATATTTTTAGTTATTCCAAAGGTGCCCCTCTCCTCCCTTATAAAAGGGCACCTCCTCCCTCTCTTCCTCACACAACATTGAGCCTTCAAGCTCGGCCAACCCCTGACAAATTCACTTCTACACTTCCCTAGAAACATCCTAGAGGTTCTGATCTTCCTCAAAGACCAATTTTAGTGCCCTAAGAGGAGGTCTCAAAGTGGAGCTTCAATGAAGAGGTAATTTCCGTTACCGATTCTTTCACCTTTATTTTTTCTTCCACTTCTTCTTCTTAGGTTGTTTCATTATGAAGTAATAACATCATTATCACTAATATACTGATATGTTATTATAAGTTTGAAACAATCCTATTTCATCATCTATCCATCCTATGAAAAATGAAATCACCGCGCGTGCGTACGTACGGAATACCGTCTCCACGCCATGGTGAAATCTATTTTCCACCACCACCTTACTTGGATGGGTATAATGGTGTAAATAATAACTATATATTATTATTTTAAAGTGATATTTATTCTTGAATAGTATACATACACTCCAATACAGTCCCACGATCATGAGAACGATATCATCGCTCGTGCGTACGTACGGACTACCGTCTCCACGACGCGATGAGATTCATTCTCCACATTAACCATTCATGAATGATTATAAAGTATATATAATAATTAATCATGAAATATATGACATAATAATGATACTGGATTTATGTGTATATATATGAATGTCATCTACTTAATTCCGTTCAACTCAATTAGGAAATGAAAACAGCGTTCATGCGTACGTACGGCCTACCGTCTCCATGAACGGTGTATTTCATTCCATTTACTTATTTATTATATATATGTATATTCTGAATATATATATATATATATAAATCATGTTTTATATTCTTGAATTAAGTTATCATGATATAAGTAATCATATGAATAATTACAAGTCAAAACACGGACGACAAATGAAACAATTTTACCCAAAACGCTCTTTGACATGGAATTTACAAAAGAACGGGTAATATAAAGCCTTAAGTGAACCATATATGATATCATAACTATGAATATGATTCTGTAATAAGTCAATGAAATTATTTATATCATTATACGGGAGTTTCAGACACTTACGAAGCAAATCGGACCTAAGGTAAGGGAAATATCGCAATCTCATTTTTATCGGAGATTGTTTATACTATGGTATTTACTAGGGAATATTTTATCATCCATGTCCATGTTTCCTCAATATGTAATATTATTTTCATCCACCTACAATTGTTTAAATCCAATTTTACCCTTCTTTGAGTTTTTAGTAAAAGATATGAAAGGAATCTTTTGTCGTTTTTCGTACGAGGTACTTTTTTGACTTTTCCGACAAAAGTACGAAAAGAATGTTTGTTTTAACTTATACGGCATGAATAGATTTTTAAAACTTTATTTCCAAGAAGATTACTTTACAAGTTTTAATGTTTATTTTTAATCAACTTCTTTTAGTTTAAAATTGTTTGACATGTTAAGAAAGGAAAAATATTTTTAAAGTAGAAAAGATATTTTCCTCAAGATTGGAGTTCAAATGTTTTATCAAAATTATTTTCCATCTAAGATAATAAAGGGTTCTGTTTCTATCCCTATTATTACATGTATTATATTATGTTGTGATGGAAATATTTTTATGAATTCCTTTATCTTATATGAATTGTTTTATGATGTCATGATGTTTAAGATTCCCATTTTTATTACATGGGTTATAGAATGATGTATGATTTATGATCTTGTGGAACACATAAGAATGGTATCATTATGAGATGTGTGGGACCTATATCTCCCTCCAATGCATTGGGTAATGATTTTATATCTCATGAGATAGACATGGCTGGAATGGTAGGTTATACCGGTTCAGTGAAACAGGACTGAAACGAGGGTGACTCGGTTTAGAAAGGGACTTTGTCCACTAAGATAGTCTTGGAAATGAGTCTTGACTAATAAGATATGATTATATATGATTATGTGTGTATGCGACAATGTTTCATGTTTTATGTTATGATTATTGGGATTACATTTCACTACTATGATTTATCCCATGTTATGAAACTATGATCTCTTTTGCAGGTTATGATTTCCTAAAGATATGTTCTTATGAATATGATGTGATTGATATTTCCTTTGTTTACCCTTACTGAGCATTTGAGCTCACCCTTTTATGTTTTCTTTTCCCAAGGATAAAAAAACGGTTTTAGGTAAGAAAAAAAAGGGAAGATCTTTATGGGAGATGTTGAAGATCTTTCACCATGATTAGAAGATTATATTCCAAGTTTCCAAAGACACTAAACTATTACGGTCCTTGTGTGTCTGTTTTTTGTTATGTACTAAGTATTCCACAATAGTAATGTAATATCCATGTACGTTAAGCTTCGGGTCTCTACTATTGGTATCAGAGGAAAGGTTTAGTCAACCTTTGGAAACTAGGATGCGAGAACTTTAGTGAGATCTGTAGAGATATTTCTAATGCATGTCTAGGGATGTCTCTAAGGTTAAGTATACGTATAGGTTATAGTCCTAGAATTGTGCTAACGATCTTAGAATTTAACCTAAGATGTTAAATATTGAGGTTACTCCCCCTTTATTATGTTGTTTTCCCTAGAATAATTTTTTCTTCTCTCACTATTCTTTTTGGGTTTTAGAAAATGGCTGGAAACAAGGTGATTCATGATAATGGAAGATATGATGGACAATGGAATGATATTTTTCATGAGCAACCAAATGAAATGGGATTTGGATGTCCAAATGTCATTATTATTCCAAATCAGCAATCTCATAATATGATCAATAAAGTAAAATTTGGTAAGTTTCATGACTCAGCTAATAAGAGAAATATGGAGTTTCATGATGATCATAGAGGAAAGAATGTTCAATTTCCCCTATGTAAATAATGTGGGAAGAGGCGTCAAGGATAATGTTTCAAAGGAACTGGAAGATGCTTTGGGTGTGGAAAAGAAGGACACAAAGCCAGTAAGTTCAAAGGAAAAGGTTCAGTTAACACCAGGGATGAGGATAATGGTATTTCTACGACATCAACAATGGTTAAATGTTTTAAATGTGGAATGTATGGGCATTATGCAAACCAATTCCCTAAGGGAAAGTCTCATGAAGAGAATCAGTACAGCCGTATGGGTAGTATTTATGTTGATGATGATGAAGAGACTACAAATGATAAGTGAGATGAAAGAATTGTTGAAGATCGGTCAATGGTTTAAGAAGGTAGTGGAATGATTACATGTTTATCAAGCGTAAAGAATCTCATGGTACTATGGAATAAATAGACATCTAAGGATTGTTACATTGTTGTCTTTCCTTGAGTTTTGAATGCGTGTGATTAATGCTACCAGTATCCATGAAAGGTTATTCAGATATTTTTGGAATGAAGATGATATGAGCATAATGAAGGGATAAGGAGAAAATTAAATGTTCGATAGTATTCATGAGATAATGACTGATATAAGGAGAAGGTTATATCATGGTTTGAGTATATAGAATTTTTGGATTTTGGTATGTGGAAAGAGTTAACTTTTGACTGCATTCATGTTTTCAATAAGGTTCAATGGGTATTCATTATTCAAGAGAATACATGATTAAGGAATTCACATGTTAGTAATTTGACCAACAAGATATATCTTATGATATATGAGGGATAAATGATGGCATTCACTTGATTGTTATGTGACATTTCAAGTAATCATTTTCATACTAGGAGCTTGAACCGAAGTATTTTGGATAAGCCTAAAGATTGGGATGGATTATGTTGGACATATGTTAGTATTGTTTAAGGATAGAAGTTTTTTCCGATATTATTGATGGGATGTTATAGTAATATAGCTTTAGAAAATGGAAAACTTGCAGGACAGGGGACAGCCCATCACATCCGAAAAGGCTGTGGGAATCTAACCCACAACCGATGTGCGACTAGCCTTTATCGCCTACCACTGGCCTACAAGAAGTCCCTGGTTAGTAGAAACTAATTTTATTATATTAAGCAGTATGATATATGAAGTATAAGTCCATTTTAGGAACCATATATGATTAATCTCACTATAGAATGACTTATGTATATTTAATAACTTTTGATAACCTTTTGTTTGAGACAGATGGAATGACCCGTCATTATATCACATGATCTGCTAACACTTCACGAATAACAAATTCAGCTTCATTTATTTAAGAGATGAAGTGGAAATTGTTCAAGGCACAAACAACAGTGAGATTGTACCAAAATAAAGTATGTATTTATTCTAATTCAAATTCTTGAAATTTAGGGAAATGATCTTGAAAACCAACAATGCTTTCCTAGTGCTCTTATATCTGATGAATCAGATGGTACCTTAGATCATCACAAATTTATGACTTTGTGATTGCTGGCTTTTCCATAGCCATGTTCTCTACCACTCTCCATCAGAACATGATGGTTAGATTTTTCTTCCATATCCAAATTTTCACCTATGTGGAAACCCAGTGATTAGTTTATTTGGGTAACCGTTACGTTTCATACATTTGTTTTTAAAGATTGGTTTTGGTATTCTTTTTTACGATGTGGGTTTCTATTAAAGAAACTTTCGAGTAGTAAACCATTTATAACCTCGACGAATTTCGAATGAGAAATTCATTTTAAGGGGGGTAGAATGTAACACCCTTAGATTTTATGAAAAATATTCTTTTAATTTCATTAATGTCTTGTGTTTTATTATACACCAGGATTACCTTGCACTATATGCAACACCGTATTAGTTTGCAGTATATGCAACACTATTCTTGGATCGTGTTACACAAAATTTTGATAATAGTTATTCTACGCAACATTGAGTATATATATATAGATATTCAATGTATAAATGAAATATGGTTGGATTCTGTTATACGAAACAATGAAGGATTCCTTCACAACATGCAACCCTGACTTGGCTTGCATTACACATAATCACGACCTTCTTCGATGGCGTGTGTTGTACGCAATACTGGGTTTTAATAAACAACGATATATTATTATAATATTGTCATGAACTATCCATTATGAATATTGTTAACTAAATTTTGAATTTTATAGCATTATTATTCATCTTACACATTTCTAAAACATGGTATAAGAAAAAAATAAATTTTTTGAGTAAAATAAGTATTTTTAAAAAAATGCAGTTTTCCCACCTTTTGATGGCGCACCCACATTAAATCTAGTTTTTGACATGTTTATAAGTTCAATTTGATAAAATAAATTTCTTCTTTTTAATCAGGATATAAAAATTTACATTAGATAATGTTTTTATATTTTTCCGATAACTTTCATATTTTAATGAATAGTAAAAACACGCTATATATTAATTAAAAACAACTTTTTTCATCTTAATATCTTATGTGGATAAATTATAATATTAAATGGTTTTAAAGTATAAATAGAATTTATTTTTACCATTTATATAATGTATGACATTAGCATTGATTTTACCTTGAATTCGTAGGTTAAATCAATTCAATCTTTTGCAATGTTTTAAAGAAAACCCGTTTTCTTTCGACAACGGGATTAATTTTATTTTTATTTCTGCAACTTTTTTGTATTGAATTTGTAAAAATGGATTCCATAATTGGAATCAGTGGATCCAAATTATTTTAATAATCTACTTATTATTTTTTGGAATTATGAATAGTAACTACGGTAAATTTTATTTTACATAGTAAAATGTAAATAAGGTAATTAAGTGTAAATATAATATTTTAAAAATACCCTAAAAATGTCAAAATCCTATTGGATTACTAAAAGTAGACCCATATCACCTAAGGGTTGGATTATATTCATTTAATTAAATTTTTCAATGAAAATAATTTATTTATTATTAAAACCAAAGAATGTGACAACATGTCACTTTCTTAAATCTTATAAGTATAATAATTTTAATCTAGAGATAACCTTCATGAAACTTCAAACATGAATAGTCTCCAGAAATCTAATACAATTATCTATATCACTTGAATTTATTTATAATTTTTGGGGATTAAATAATTACCATTTATTATGACACAAAGATGATGCAGTAATTGTCTTATTAATAAAATATTGACATAATTGATGTTATAAATACCCAAATAAATGTAATTTGAAACTTTTTATTACTTAAACTAATTTTATAGGTTAATATAAAATGTTATTGTTTATTTAAGTAACTTGGTTCGAACTTATCATTCTGTTATGAATTTCATAAAAATCATGTACCAAATAGTGTCAAAATTGACATAAAATAGTTTTTAAAACAAATATTATATTATTAATTGTTATTTTATTCCTAAAAACCTAAGGTTATGCCAAATGACTTAGATAAGATTATATATATTAATAATAAACAACATGGGGTTATTTTGGCTTGATATATTAAGTTTATTAACCATATAGTGTAAGAAAACAAAAAGACACGGTAAAAGTTAAATTATTTAACTTAGAGTTAAATCTAATTGATAAGGGTAAAATAATAACCTAAACTTATCTAAATCCTATTGGATGAGATTTTTTCGACCCATCCCCACCTTAGACTCGAAATAAATCAATTTTGATCTATTTAAAACCGAACTTTACTTTATAATAAAAAATATTTTTAGTTATTCCAAAGGTGCCCCTCTCCTCCCTTATAAAAGGGACCTCCTCCCTCTCTTCCTCACACAACTTTGAGCCTTCAAGCTCGGACAACCCCTGCCAAATTCTCTTCTCCACTTCCATAGAAACATCCAAGAGGTTCTGGTCTTCCTCAAAGACCAATTTTAGTGCCCTAAGAGGAGGTCTCAAAGAGGCGCTTCAAAGAAGAGGTAATTTCCGTTACCGATTCTTTCACCTTTATTTCTTCTTCCACTTATTATTCATATGTTGTTTCATTATGAAGTAATAACATCAGTATCACTCATATACTGGTATGTTATTATAAGTATGAAACAATCAATTTCACCATCTATCAATCCTACGGAAAACGAAATCACCGCGCGTGCGTACGTACGGAATACCGTCTCCACGCCATTTTGAAATCTATTTTCTACCACCACCTTACTTGGATGTGTATAATGGTGTAAATAATAACTATATATTATTATTTTAAAGTGATATTGATTCTGAAATATTATACATACACTCCAATACAGTCCCATGATCATGAGAACGATATCATCGCTCGTGCGTACGTACGGACTACCATCTCCACGACGCGATGAGATTCATTCTCCACTTTAACCATTCATGAATGATTATAAAGTATATATAATAAGTAATCATGAAATATATGACATGATAATGATACTGTATTTATGTGTATATATATGAATGTCATCTACTTAATTCCGTTCAACTCAATAAGGAAACGAAAACAGCGTTCATGCGTACGTACGGCCTATCGTCTCCATGAATGGTGTATTTCTTTCCATTTACTGATTTATTATATATATGTATATTCTGAATATATATATATATAAATCATGTTTTATATTCTTGAATTAAGTAATCATGATCTAAGTAATCATATGAATAATTACATGTCAAAACGCAGACGACAAATGAAACAATTTTACCCGAAACGCTCTTTAACATGGAATTTACAAAAGAACAGGTAATATAAAGTCATAAGTGAACCATATATGATATCATACCAATGAATATGATTCTGTAATAAGTCAATGACATTATTTAAATCATTATACAGGAGGTTCAGACACTTACGAAGCAAATCGGACCTAAGGTAAGGGAAATATCACAATCTAATTTTTATCCGAGATTTTTTATACATTGGTATTTACTGGGGCGTATTTTATCATCCATGTCCATGTTTCCTCAATATGTAATATTATTTCCATCCAACTACAATTGTTTAAATCCAATTTTACCCTTCTTTTAGTTTTTAGTAAAAGTTATGAAAGGAATCTTTTGTCGTTTTTCGTACGAGGTACTTTTTTGACTTTTCCGAAAAAAGTACGAGATGAATGTTTTTTTTAAATTATACGGCATGAATGGATTTTTAAAACATTATTTTCAAGAAGCTACCTTTACAAGTTTTAATGTTTATTTTTAATCAACTTCTTTTAGATTAAAATTGTATGACATGTTAAGAAAGGAAAAATATTTTTGAAGTATAAAGGATATTTTCCTCAAGAATGGAGTTCAAATGTTTTATCAAAATTACATTCCATATAAGATAATAAAGGGGTATGTTTCTATACCTATTATTACATGGATTTGATTATGGTGTGATGGAAATATTTTTATGAATTTCATTATCTTATATGAATTGTTTTATGATGTCATGATGTTTAAGATTCCCATTTTTATTACATGGGTTATACAATGATGTATGATTTATGATTTGGTGGCACACATAAGAATGGTATCATTATGATATGGGTGGGACCTATATATCCCTCCAATGCATTGGGTAATGATTTTATATCTCATGAGAAAGACATGGCTGGAATGGTAGGTTATACCGGTTCAGTGAAACAGGACTGAAACGAGGGTGACTCGGTTCAGAAAGGGAATTTGTCCACTAAGATAGTCTTGGCAATGTGTCTTGACTAATAAGATATGATTCTATATGATTATGTGTGTATGCCACAATGTTTCATGTTTTATGTTATGATTATTGGGATTACATTTCACTACTATGATTTATCCCATGTTATGAAATTATGATCTCTTTTGCAGGTTATGATTTTCTAAAGATATTTTCTTATGAATATGATGTGATTGATATTTCCTTTGTTTACCCTTACTGAGAATTTGAGCTCACCCTTTTATGTTTTCTTTTCCCCAGGATATAAAGAAAGGTTTTAGGTAAGAAAAAAAGGGATGATCTTTATGGGAGATGTTTATGATCATTCACCACGATTAGAAGATTATATTCCAAGTTTCCAAAGACACTAAACTATTATGGTCCTTGTGTGTCTGTTTTTGTTATGTACTAAGTATTCCACAGATGTAATGTAATATCCATGTACGTTAAGCTCCAGGTCTCTACTGTTGGTATCAGAGGATAGGTTTAGTCAACCTTTGGAAATTAGGATGCGAGATCTTTAGTGAGATCCCTAGAGATATTTCTAAGGTATGTCTAGGGATGTCTCTAAGGTTAAGTATACATATAGGTTATAGTCCTAGAATTGCACTAATGATCTTAGAATTTATCCTAAGATGTTAGATATTGAGGGTACTCCCCCTTTATTATGTTGTTTTCCCTAGCATGATTTTTTCTTCTCACAGTATTATTTTTTGGGTTTTAGAAAAAGGTTGGAAACAAAGTGATTCAAGATAATGGAGGATTTGATGGACAATGAAATGATATTTTTCATGAGCAACCAAATGAAATGGGATTTGGAAGTCTAAACATCATTATTATGCCGAATCAGCAATCTCATAATATGATCAACAAAGTAAAATTTGGTAAGTTTCCTGACTCGGCTAATAAGAGAAAGATTGGGTTTCATGATGATCATAGAGGAAAGAAAGTTCAATTTCCCCTATGTATATCATGTGGGAAGAGGCATCAAGGAGAATGTTTCAAAAGAACTAGAAGATGCTTTGAGTGTGGAAAAGAAGGACACAAAGCCAGTAAGTGCAAAGGAAAAGTTTCAGTTAACACCAGGGATGAGGATAATGTTATTGCTACGACATCAACAATGGTTAAATGTTTTAAATGTGGAATGTACAAGAATTATGCAAACCAATGCCCACAGGTAAAGTCTCATGAAGAGAATCAGTACAGCCATATGGGTAGTATTTTTGTTGGTGATGATGAAGAGACTACAAATGATATGTGAGATGAAATAATTGTTGAAGCTCGGTCAATGGTTTAAGAAGGTAGTGGAATGATTACATGTTTATCAAGTGTAAATAATCACATGGTACTATGGAATAAAGAGACATCTAAGGATTGTTACATTGTTGTCTTTCCTTGAGTTTTGAAAGTGTGTGATTAATGCTACCAGTATCCATGAAAGGTTATTCAGATTTTTATGGAATGAAGATGATATGCACATAATGAAGGGATAAGGAGAAAATTAAATGTTCGATAGTATTCATGATCTCATGACTGATATAAGGAGAAGTTTATATCATGGTTTGAGTATATAGAATTTTTGGATTTTGGTATGTGGAAAGAGTTAACTTTTGACTGCATTCATGTTTTTACTAAGGTTCAATGTGTATTCATTCTTCAAGAGAATACATGATTATGGTATTCACATGTTTTTAATTTGACCAACAATATATATCTTATGATATATGAGGGATAAATGATGGAATTCACGTGATTGTTATGTGACATTTCAAGTAATCATTTTTATACTATGAGTTTGGACCAAAGTATTTTGGATAAGCCTAAAGATTGGGATGGATTATGTTGGACATAAGTTAGTATTGTTTAAGGATAGAAGTTTTTTTCGATATTATTGATGGGATGTTATAGTAATATAGCTTTAGAAAAAGGACAACCTGCAGGACAGGGGACAGCCCATCGCGTCCGACAAGGCTGTGGGAATCAAACCCACAACCGAAGTGCGACTAGCCTTTATCGCCTACCACTGGCCTACAAGAAGTCCCTGGTTAGTAGAAACTAATTTTATTATATTAAGCAGTATGATATATGAAGTATAAGTCCATTTTAGGAACCATGTATGATTAATCTCACTATAGAATGACTTATGTATATTTAATAACTTTTGCTAACCTTTTGTTTGAGACAGATGGAATGACCCTTCATTCTATCACATGATCTGCTAACACTTCACGAATAAAAAATTCAACTTCATTTATTTAAGAGATGAAGTGTAAATTGTTCAAGGCACAAACAACAGTGTGATTGTACCAAAATAAAGTAAGTATTTATTCTAATTCAAATTTTTCAACTTTAGGGAAATGATCTTGAAAACCAAAAATGTTGTCCTAGTGCTGTTATATCTGATGAATCAGATGGTACCTTAGATCATCACAAATTTATGGCTTTGTGATTGCTGGCTTTTCCATAGCCATGTTCTCTACCACTCTCCATCAGAACATGATGGTTAGATTTTTCTTCCATATCCAAATTTTCACCTATGTGGAAACCCAGTAATTAGTTTATTTGGGTAACTGTTGCGTTTCATACTTTTGTTTTTGAAGATTGGTTTTGGTATTCTTTTTTACGATGTGGGTTTCTATTAAAGAAACTTTCGAGTAGTAAACCATTTATAACCCCGACGAATTTCGAGGGCGAAATTCATTTTAAGGGGGGTAGAATGTAACACCCCGAGATTTTATGAAAAATATTCTTTTAATTTCATTAATGTCTTGTGTTGTATTCTACACCAAGATTAACTTGCACTATACGCAACACCGTATTAGTTTGCAGAATACGCAACACTATTCTTGGATCGTGTTACACAAAATTTTGATAATAGTTATTATACACAACATTGAGTGTATATATATATATATTCAATGTAAAAATGAAATATGGTTGGATTCTGTTATACGAAACAACAAAGTATTCTATCACAACACCCAACCCTGACTTGGCTTGCATTACACACAATCGCGACCTTCCTCGATAGCCTGTGTTGTACGCAATACTGGGTTTTAATAAACAACGATATATTATTATATTATTGTCATGAACTATCCATTATGAACAGTGTTAACTAAATTTTGAATTTTATAGCATTATTATTCATCTTACACATTTCTAGAACATGGTATAAGAACAAAATAAATTTATTGGGTAAAATAAGTATTTTTCAAAAAATGCAGTTTTTCCGCCTTTTGATGGCGCAACCACTTTAAATCTAGTTTTTGATATGTTTATAAGTTCAATTTGACAAAATAAAATTCTTCTTTTGAATCAGGATATAAAAATTTACATTAGATAAAGCTTTGATATTTTTCCGATAACTTTCATATTTTAATGAATAGTAAAAACACGCTATATTTTAATTAAAAACAACTTTTTTCATCGTAATATCTTATGTGGTTAAATTATAATATTGAATGGTTTTAAATTATAAATAGAATATATTTTTACCATTTCATATAATGTATGACATTAGCATTGATTTTACCTTGAATTCGTAGGTTAAATCAATTCAGTCTTTTGCAATGTTTTAAAGAAAACTCGTTTTCTTTCGACAACGAGATTAATTTTAATTTTATTTCGGAAACTTTTGTGTATTTAATTTGGAAAAAGGGATTCCATATTTGGAATCCTTGGATACAAATTATGTTAATAAGCTACTTTTTATTTTTGGGAATTATGAATAGTAACTCCGGTAAATTTTATTTTACATAGTAAAAGGTAAATCGGGTAATTAAGGGTAAATATAATATTTTAAAATTACCCTAACAAATGTCAAAATCCTATTTGATGACTAAAAGTCGACCCATATCACCTAAGGGTCGGATTATATTTATTTAATTAAATTTTTTCAATGAAAATAATTTAATTATTATTAAAACCAAAGAATGTGACAACATGTCACATTCTTAAATCTTATAAGTATAATAATGTTAATCTAGTGATAAACTTCAAACATGAATAGTATAAAGAAATCTAATATAATTATCTATATCATAGGAATTTATTTAGAATTTTTAGGGATAAAATATTTATCATTTATTATGACACAAAGATGATGGAGTAATTGTCTTATTAATGAAATATTGACATAATTGATGTTATAAATACCCAAAAAATGTAATTTGAGACTTTTTATGACTTACACTAATTTTCTAGGTTAATATGACATGTTATTGTTTATTTAAGTAGCTTTTTTCGAACTTATCATTCTGTTATGAATTTCATAAAAATCATGTACCACATAGTGTCAAAATTGACATAAAATAGTTTTTAAAACAAATATTATATTTTTAATTGTTATTTTATTCCTAAAAATCTAAGTTTCGGCCAAATTACTTAGATATGATTATATATATTAATAATAAACAAATTGGGGTTATTTTGGCTTGATATAGTAAGTTTATTAACCATATAGTGTAAGAAAACAAAAAGACACGGTAAAAGTTAAATTATTTAACTTAGAGTTAAATCTAATTGATATGGTTAAAATAATAACCTAAACTTGTATAAATCCTATTTTATGAGAGGATTTATACCCATCCCCACCTTAGCCTCGAAATAAATCAATTTTGAGCTCTTTAAAACTGAACTTTACTTTATAATAAAAAAATATTTTTAGTTATTCCAACAGTGCCCCTCTCCTCCCTTATAAAAGGGCACCTCCTGCCTCTCTTCCTCACAAAACATTGAGCCTTCAAGTTCGGCCAACCCCTGCCAAATTATTTTCTCCACTTCCCTAGAAACATCCTAGAGGTTCTGGTCTTCCTCAAAGACCAATTTTAGTGCCCTAAGAGGAGGTTTCAAAGAGGCGCTTCCAAGAAGAGGTAATTTCCGTTACCGATTCTTTCACCTTTATTTCTTCTTCCACTTCTTCTTCTTAGGTTGTATCATTATGGAGTAATAACATCAGTATCACTCATATACTGATATTCTATTATAGGTATGAAACAATCCTATTTCACCATCTATCCATCCTACGGAAAACGAAATCACCGCACGTGCGTACGTACGGAATACCGTCTCCACGCCGTGGTGAAATCTATTTTCCACCACCACCTTAATTGGATGGGTATAATGGGGTAAATAATAACTATATATTATTATATTAAATTGATATTGATTCTGAAATAGTATACATACACTACAATACTGTCCCATGATCATGAGAACGATATCATCGCTCGTGCGTACGTACGGACTACCGTCTCCACGACGCGATGAGATTCATTCTCCACTTTAACCATTAATGAATGATTATAAAGTATATATAATAAGTAATCATGAAATATATGACATAATAATGATACTGTATTTATGTGTATATATATGTATTTCATCTACTTAATTCTGTTCAACTCAATAAGGAAACGAAAACATCGTTCATGCGTACGTACGACCTACCGTCTCCATGAACGGCGTATTTCTTTCCATTTACTGATTTATTATATATATGTATATTCTGAATATATATATATAAATCATGTTTTATATTATAGAATTAAGTAATCATGATCTATATAATCATATGAATAATTACAAGTCAAAACACGGACGACAAATGAAACAATTTTACCCAAAACGCTCTTTAACATGGAATTTACAAAAGAACGGGTAATATAAAGTCATAAGTGAACCATATATGATATCATAACAATGAATATGATTCTGTAATAAGTCAATGACATTATTTAAATCGTTATACAGGAGGTTCAGACACTTACGAAGAAAATCGGACCTAAGGTAAAGGAAATATCACAATCTCATTTTTATCCGACATTTTTTATACTTTGGAATTTACTGGGGCGTATTTTATCATCCATGTCCATGTTTCCTCAGTATGTATTATTATTTCCATCCACCTACAATTGTTTAAATCCAATTTTACCCTTCTTTGAGTTTTTAGTAAAAGTTATGAAAAGAATCTTTTGTCGTTTTTCGTACGAGGTACTTTTTTTAACTTTTCCGACAAAAGTACGAGAAGAATGTTTTTTTAACTTATACAGCATGAATGGATTTTTAAAACATCATTTCCAAGAATCTTCCTCTACAAGTTTTAAAGTTTATTTTTAATCAACTTCTTTTAGTTTAAAATTGTATGACATGTTAAGAATGGAAAATATTTTTGAAGTAGAAAGGATATTTTCCTCAATAATGGAGTTCAAATGTTTTATCAAAATTACTTTCCATCTAAGATAATAAAGGGTTCTGTTTCTATCCCTATTATTACATGGATTTGATTATGTTGTAATGGAAATATTTTTATGAAATACTTTATCTTATATGAATTGTTTTATGATATCATGATGTTTATGATTCCCATTTTTATTACATGGGTTATACAATGATGTATGATTTATGATTTTGTGGCACACATAAGAATGGTATCATTATGAGATGGGTGGGACTTATATCTCCCTCCAATGCATTGGTTAATGATTTTATATCTCATGAGAAAGACATGGCTGGAATGGTAGGTTATACCAGTTCAGTGAATCATGACTGAAACGAGGGTGACTCGGTTCAGAAAGGGACTTTGTCCACTAAGATAGTCTTTGCAATGAGTCTTGACTAATAAGATATGATTCTATATGATTATGTGTGTATGCCACAATGTTTCATGTTTTATGTTATGATTATTGGGATTAAATTTCACTACTATGATTTATCCCATGTTATGAAATTATGATCTCTTTTGCAGGTTAAGATTTCCTAAAGATATGTTCTTATGAATATGATGTGATTGATATTTCCTTTGTTTACCCTTACTGAGCATTTGAGCTCACCCTTTTATGTTTTCTTTTCCCCATGATATAAAGAAAGGTTTTAGGTAAGAAAAAAAAGGAAGATATTTATGGGAGATGTTGAAGATCTTTCACCACGATTATAAGATTATATTCCAAGTTTCCAAAGACACTAAACTATTACGGTCCTTGTTTGTCTGTTTTTGTTATGTACTAAGTATTCCGTAAAAGTAATGTAATATCCATGTACGTTAAGCTTTGGGTCTCTACAATGAATGTGTCTTCATTTGTCTATTTAATGATTTGATATTATGTATTACAATATAATATCTCCCCATTTTATTTTATTTTTTAATTTTCACATAAATTTATTTTTATATATTCCACACAAATATTTAAGTGTCTGTGTTTAAATTAAATTGATTTTATTTATTTATATTTAATTTAATTATTATTATTTAATTATATCTATTATAATTAATTTTGAATATTTTTATTATTTATATTTTTAAATTATCTGTTTAATAATTTATAATAAATGTTAATGTGTATATTAGTCATGTAAATGTTAATAAAGTATTTTTTAATATTTTAATAATTTATAAAATCTTATTTATTAATATATTATTATATTTTACATACTACTGTAAATATATATTTATTCATTTTGTAATATTTTTTTATACATACATATGTTTACTCTATATATAAAATTTAAATTTTTTTTTTAATTTATATGAATAATATTTATTAGTTTTAATTATGTTTTTGAATTTAAAAATTTAGTGAAATTTATATAATTAGACTATTAAAATGAAATCCAAATATTTATTTAATTTATATAGATATTTATGATATTATTAATATATATTATAAATTTAAAAAATATTTTAAAAATAAATAAATATATAAATAAATATATTAAATGTTATGGTGAATATATTTAAATGGTATATATAATTATAATTATTTTTATACTAACATATATATATTTAGAGCTTGAGGGTTCCATTACATTCAAATATACAGACACTACATACATGTGCTAGAAACAGGGAATGAAGGGGCCCATGGAATGAAAAATATGCCATCATCAAAAAAACATGTAAAATAATAAGAAGTAAATTATTGTATATCTACGTATTTCACATATTACTAGGGTGTCAACCCCATTCATTTTTTGTGGACATCTTCTCAAAGTCAATATCTATTTTACTAGGTCAAATTCATATACTAATGAAGAGTAATAAAATCATGAATAGTCAGGAGGGATGGATAGAATTATATATTTCCTGATAGATTTTGATAGTCCACATATGAATTGGATCAAAATTCAACATTAATGATTGAAACTAGATAATTTTGAACTTTTAGAAATCATGTATATCTAAATAAACTATATTCATTATTTGAATAAATTAATCCAACAAGTTTGTCATAATAATCCCCCTCTTCCCATCGTTAACCCTAAGGGGGAATTTTTCCTTATTATTCATACGTAAGAGTATTCCGTTTAGAATTTATTTCTCTAGATATGTCACATTCATTTTCCAAAGCCATAGTAATTGTATTATAGGAACCCCACATTTAACCAGAATATTTTAAGGAAAAATCCATTCCGTATTTTTATTTCCATCTTCTCTCTGACCACAAGATTAAATGTACAAGGGGTTAACATCACATATATTGTCATTTCAAACAACTTTTGTAACATTTATAGAACAAAATTAGTTCCCTATAATTTACTGAGATACAAGTGGATTATATTTCATATATGAATCTATTTGGAAGACTTATAGGTCTTTTTTTATTTTCTCACACTAGGATGTGGGGTACTTATTTTACAATACAGAAGGATGAAAAGAGGGACAATGAATTGATGAGACCATTTTAATATATTATTAACATTTTATTAACTAGATAATAGTATATGATACTCCGAAAAATTTTGATTATCACCTTCCACTAGGTATGATGATTCTACATCATTTTGTTCATCTTCTTGTGTTTAAGAATTACCCGCACCAAAACCATTGATACGAATTCAGTAAAAGTATATATCATCGTCAACCATGTTTTCCTCAAATTGATCCTTCATTGTATCAACATTAAAATTGATGACAACTATAGGTTCCATAGATTTCCCCGTAACCATTTTGGTTACAAAATTCATTATTTTACATACCAGATAAGGATTCAACATGCCCTCAATGTCTCCATTCACCCCAATACCAGATGAAGGAGGATCAACGTGCTCAGTAAAAGAGTTTTATGTTTTACAATCTACCTGATTAAAATAATTAAAAACCAATTGATTAATTTGATCAATACAAGAAACACAATAGTAAATACTAATGAATCATACTTATGTCCCTTCAGATAAAACAATGAATACAATACACTTCGGTGAAAATTATATTTCAATATTCGAATTTACTGAAAAATAAAACTAAAGTGGTATGTTTTTCATATTTATCCTTTAGATAATATCATTATCCAATGTAGAAAGTATGTATTTATAAGTTAAAAGTTTATTAATATCATACTTATCATGAATCCTTGATAAAAAACATATTGGTCTATATTCGTAGCTTTATCCATTTAATTTGGAATTCCAAAATCAGACACTATATAAAAGTGTATTTTTAGATTCCACAAAATATTGTTTTGACCTAGGATTTTATTACATATCTAAATATGGTTATTTCAAATCTTATATAGAAACAAAACAAAGATTCAATGAAATAATAGAAAACACCCATATAGGTCTCAGCCAATCCACAAAATTTTAATGAAGGATAATGAATTCTCTTCCAATAAGGATACATCTGCATTATGAAAACCTAAGATAGCATAAATCATCATTCTAATGTCTTCCACCCTCATGGGTGACTCACTTATGTGATATTTCAAATAGTCGATGATAGAATTAAGACATATCATATGAGAATAAATTATGGCATCCTTATTGTTTTAGATATGGTAAATCAATTTGTTACTAATGAATTATTCCAGGAAAGAATCCAACACAGAGGAGAAATATATTATCATCCCATTTTTATTTTTACTTACATAATATTTTTTCCCTAGAGCAATATGATATGTTTCACATGGATTCGTAGAGAAGGAATCCCCTCCACCTAAGAGTTTTTATCCTATAGAATGTGGAATTATCACACTAGCAAAACCCTAATTGTCATGACGACCCTCTATAGAGCCCTCACACAATCTAACCATCATCCAATTCAATAGTTGTGGAATTAAATAACTATAAAATAAGAAAAAATATATGTCCGTAATAAATAAATATATTATTTTTATAATTATATATATTTATAAATTAATAATTATAAATTTTTGTTTACATAAATTTATATTAATATATAAAAATATAATATAAGGTAAAATATAAATATTTTTAATTATATATAAAAAATCATTAAATATACATTGTTATAATTATATTTACATATTATTAAATATATTTCTATATAATTATAAAAAATTAATATATTTATTAAAAAATATATATTTAATATAATTATATATATTTATAATTATAAATTATTAAAAACATTTCTTTATATATATATATTCATTTATAAATATTTATATATTTTTATAATTCAATATAAATTGTTATACAAAAATTATCTACAAGTATAATTATAATGAAATAAATATATACATATTTTTAAATAATTCAATAATTATAATAAATATATTTAATTAAAAAATATATATACTAATATATATTAAAATATATAAATTAGATATATATTAATTCATTGTTAGAACTGATAATGATTTATTATTATCAACCATTTTTTCTTATTATAGATCTTATCAATATCAGTGAAACATTATTCACACTCATAATGTTATGTTAATTTAGTGGTAAAATAACAGATAAAATGCCATTCTCATCATAAAGAGATCCATAATATAATCATATTCCCGGTCATCATTCATGCTCTCATGAAATGGACTCCTCTGTGCCGATAATCATCGATCTTAAAAAAACCGATCCTCACAAATTCCATTTGTTTTGCTGATTTATTTTTTTGGCACATGAAGATCCACTAATTGCCCCAAGAAACAACCTAACTCATGTCAGAACCCATGAATATTGAATTTCCCTTCAAAATACTTAGTTTCTTCTCAAAATAACCCCAATTCTAATCAACACATCTATCCCAAATATTATACCACAATATCTCAACACATAGAAAACAATCTATCAACCATTAATTGGTTGGTCCATTCAAAATTATTCATCTACCAACACTGATGTTCAATTCATTTACCTAATCTTAATGACTCTATTCTTGAGGTAATCACTATGCCATTAAAAAAATATCCTCTAAAATCACAATCTACCATTTTATCTTCACTATTTTACATTGTATCATGTTGTTTGGTATCTTCAATATTTTTTTGGATGATGGTTGTTCATGTTCTTTTTTTCATATATATCAAAATAACCACACTGCATATTTACAAACTCGCCAAAATCATAATGATTTTAATAGAAACCTAGTGAGCCTATGCCAATTTTAATTGTTTTCTATGTTACCCACTATGAATATTTTATTAAATGTCGTCTAAAATTAATAATTTCTTAAATGATCATATATTTTGATAATTGATATTTAAAATATATTTTCATGTATATTTATATATACATTGTCAAATATAATATTTACTACATATTTTCACAGTAGTAATTATATTTATATCTAATGATAATTAATAATTATGAATAAGTTTCATTATATGTAGAAAAATTATAAATAATCATTTTTAAAAAATAAGTTTAGAAAATGTATATTATGAAATTAAATTATTACCTCGAGTTAATAATTTCAATCAAAAAATTATATATAATTGTAAATTAAGAAATATTTAAAATTATATTATCTACGTAATAATTTATAATTTATATGAATCCCCAAAAAATCATTCTTAATTAATAGTTTTAAAATAATATTTTTCAGTTATTTTGAATTATTATTTCCTAATTAATAAAATAAAAATAGAATTTATGAATAATTTAAATTACCTTATTTTTAAAATTTTAATTTTGTTTATATATATAAATTGGATTATGTTTGTATAAATATTTTTTTTATTAATGTTTATATGTATATAAATATTTCTTCAACCAATTTTCTCAATTAGAATGAAAATAAATTATCTACATAAATTTTTTAAATATATATTTTGAAAACCCTCATGATATCATTGTATGTTATTTGTTTTAATTTAACTCAACATCTTTCATTACAGTGAACATTGAGTTCAAGCGCAACTTAACTTACAAAACTAGCCGTTAAAAAAGTTATGAATTGAAATAACAAAACATTAAATTTTATAAACTACATATAATTTTAAAATCAGTAACATTTTTTTCTTGGAGATAATATAATAACAAATTCAATTTTTCAGAAAAAAGATGTAAATTTCTAAAAAAAAATCAATTTTACAACCTTTTAATCGTGAACACATTTTAATCTCCACATTAAACACTTTAATATATTCAATTTGAGAAAAATACACATTTTTTTTGATGTGAGACATAAAAAAGTTAGTTTGGTTAAATTTTTGGTGCTTTTCTAATAACATTCAAATTTTGATGAATAGTGAAAAATATTTAATTTTATTTTAAATAGACTATTATAATCTAACTAATTTATTGTGTTAAAGTATAAATTTGAATGGTTTTGAATTATAAATAGATTAATTTTTGATAATTTAATCCAATGTTATCTATTGTAAATAACTTTACACATAAGTTGGAAAAAAACAAGTATCAATCGTTTGATAGTTTTATTCAAAAAAACTCGAAATATCATTTTGAAAACATGAATATTTCGTTAAATAAATTAATAAAATTTCTATTTTAGTGAATTGTTAAAATAGAAAACATTTTTTAATCTGGAATATCAAAATTATATTTGGGGGAATTTTTTGGCATTTGTCTAGAACCAGCCTATTTTGATGAATAGTAAAAAAATGTGTTATTGTTTAAAAGTACATTTTATTTCAAGATTTATTTTTTTTATATAAAATTATTTTAGTCAAAATAAATTCATAATAGAAATAAATGTTCTATTTATTTATGTGGAGTCATTTTATAAAAAAAATGTATAAAATATTAATAAAATTTTAATGTATTTGACCCACCTTTTAAGAACATTTAAAAATTTTCATAAAACGTAATTTTACCTCTTCTCTAAAATAAATTTCAAAAATCTGAGAGACACAGTTGACATCAGTATGTAAAACGTGGTTCAATAGGGTGAAAATAATTTTTGGTGAACAAAAACTTTTGAATTTTATTTACCATGGTTAAAATTAAATAAGGTAATCAATTGTAAAAATGATACTATAATTACCCTAACACATGATATAATTCTATTGGATATTTGTATTTCGAAAACAATCATCGATTGGAATAAAATATAATAATTTTGGTCCACAGGGATTTGATAAGGACATTTATTATTATTTAATTTAAAGAAGAGTTAAAAGTGTTAAATTCAAGGATTAAAAACAAAACTATTTTTAATATAGGGCTATAAATAAGATAATTTAAAATATAAATATTATTTTGAAAGAAAAAATTACTTCCTACCTAATGGTATTTTATTTATAATATTTATAAATAAAATATTTTAATCTACTTATGAAACAACGATGATGTAATTATTACCCTCTTATCGAATGATTAAAATAATTGATATTATAAACATTAATATAATTGTAATGTAAAACTTTTCTTTTATTCAATGAATTTTATATGTTAAAAATACAGTATAGGCTTTATTAAATAATTTTATTTCTATGTGATAAGTTTTTTATTACATTCACAAAAACCTAATATTAAATAGTGTCAATATTAACATAAATGAGTTTTTAAAACAGATACTATTGTGATAATTGATATATTGGTCATAATAATATAAGGGTAGGAAACATGTCTTATATAAGGAAAGATATATCAATAATTAACCACATGGGGTTCTATTGGTTTTTTATTGTAATTTTTTTAATTATTTATTATAATAATACAATGATACACGTTAAAAGAAAAACTATTTAACTAAGAGTTAAATCTATAGGATATCAGTAATATGACAATCCAATGTTATCTAAAACTATTTGGTAGAGAGGATATAGACCCATCAAAACCATAACCTCGAAATAAATCCTTTTGGAGCCATTATAAACTAAAAATTACTGTATAATAAAATAATATTTCAATCTTATCCTAAGTGACCCTCACATCTCTTATAAAAGTGTACTCCCCCTTTTCATAATATCAAATCTCAAAATACATTTTTATCAACCAAAACATGATCAAATATTCCTCCCAACTACCCTCACATAAACCTAGAGGCCTTAATTTGATCATAAATCCATGTTAAGTATACCTTTTGTTCAAATCTAATGTAAGCACCTGGAGAAGAGGTAATAATTTCATCACCTCATTCAATGTCCTTTTCTTCTTACACTTCCTGATTTCATTGTAGTTTATAAACAAAAAAATAACTCTTGTACCATATAAATACTGTGATGTTATTATAAATATGGTAATATCATATTCATTAGTCTATCCATCCTATGAATTACAAAGTCACCAAATGTGCGTACGTACGACTTACAGTCTCCACATCGTGGTGTAGTTTTTTATTCATCAATTCATTATTTGGATGGGTATAATAATTAGTATAACATATGTAAATAATAAATATAACATTTCAATGATTATTCATATTTAATATATGATCCAATTACATATTATTTCACTAATAATAGAGTGATATTTTCGATTAAGCATACGTACAACTTTCCTTCTCCACGAAGCGATGAGATTTTGTTCCCCATTATAACCCTTCAAGAATAATTTTCATTTAATGGTTAAAAATAATGCTTATTAACTTAATATCATTATTTATATTAACATAATACATATTATCAATAACAAACCATACTTATGTATGAAAACATATAATAAAAATGAATCATTTAACACCCGAGACAATGATAGTTATGAATTATTATTAACAAATAAATATCAGGAGTACATATATGATATCATATTTATGTATTTGGTTCATTTATAATTTAATAAAAATTATTTCACTTTTATAAAAGAGGTTTCATACCATCGACTAAGGAAAAGTACATGGTAATGGGTTTTCATCTAACTTATTATTCTTGTCAGATTCAAGCTATATTCCCACTATTTCCTTTTGTGTGGTGTATGTACTGCCAATGATCATATTTCATTTGTAATATATGATAATTAATGGATATTTAAATCATAATTATATGATTTTTCTTTCATGGGGTGTAAGTTTATAATGTCATCTAATCGGTAAGGTAATTTCTAGTTTTTATTTCTACTCAATGGGTTTTACACCAACATCATTGATTATTTTAATCCAATATAATGTGTGAAATCATTAATTCATTATTTATGTATTAATATGAACTCCAATTTTTGTGGATATACTTTTATACATATTATCACTCCATTGATAAATTCTCATGTCATCGATATGAACTTGATAAGAGTAATCTTAACTCAATTTCCATTCATTGAGTTAAACATCCGAGTCATTTGTTTTGTTGTCACAAAAATATATAGGAATGTATTCATATTGATATACACTGAATATACAATCATATTGAGTGTATTTATATTTTTCACACATATTTGTGTCATATATTGTTACTTAACCTAAGGATACGATCTTTATAAGGGATTTCACCTCAATTTAAATTCTATTGAAACTTATTTGTTGTTATGGTTCTATTAACTTATATATGGTGTATATAGTATAAAATGACATATTATATCAATAAAAACCATTATTATCATGATATTATAATGTTTTTATTACCTCCATTATTTTAATTCTTTTGTTTATTATTTTTTATGAACTTTGACTAAAATATCAATTTAAATATTTTAAAGATTTATTCTTACAAATATATTTCATTAATATCCATGTTTTAAAAATGGTTTTATGAATTAATTTATATGGAAATTATTTCTTTAAAATTAATATTTATTTTAAATGTATTTATGTTTTATTGGACAATTTTGTTCAAAAATCTTTTTCTAATAGCTTCTAGATTAATGGCCAGACTTTTAAACGTTTTGAAGAAAAATGGGGAAATTATCTCGAATAGTTGTACTGATTAATTTCATCTATGACAATATCATTCATTATTCATTATTGATATTGATTTAGTATTATAAAATCATCCATATTGTATTGAACAAATTATGTTCGACTTTGGATGTACTATTTTTATACCATTCATCCTTTATGGATAAAATATTGACATTTCGTAAGCTAGTATTTACATGAATTTTTAGATTATGTTTCAACATTTTAATATGATGAATAAATTTAACATATTAAGGGATGGGTGGAGCCCTATATATCTCTTTTATGAATCGGTATGTCTCATGAGAGAAACTAGTGCCTTGGCACAAGGCCTTGACAAATTTTTTATTTTTTGTCTTGGCACGAGGACTTGACTATGTGGTTATGATGTGTGACATTATACATTCCATCATTATGAAATTATCTATTTATATAACATGTGATTAATTGGTTAGTTTAACACCCATGTGAACAAGTAAATGGAACTATTTTAGTTATCTATTCAATGTTATGATTAATTTTATTTTTAAAAGGAATGTGTTTTAGTCTTATAAATTGCCTTAATTTTTTTTATTTTTTATTATAGTTTCCCATATATTGTTACACTAACTAAGAATCTAAGCTAAAAACATTCTTATTTATTCTTTTTCCTAGGATGTGAAGAAGTATATTATACTTGATCTGCAGGGATATGTTTAGGGATATGATTGTGTTCGAAGTGAACATATGTTTTTAGTTTTCATGATGTAATTTAAAACTTATGTATTTCTCTATTACATACAAGGCTACTAAAATAATTGGTTTTATGATATGTGTTCTTTTTTTTATCATGATAATGTTATTTAATAGTTCACTGACTCTGGGTAACTCAGGTTGGAGTGTTACAGTTGGTACCATAGAATGTTTTTTACAAACCTTGGAAGGTATATTTAGAAAAAACTCTAACTTGAAAACACAACCCTAAGATAGACATTGATGATTAATAGAGAAGGACATCAATAAATTTTGGTAATGTAAATATTATGGGGATTTTAAATGCAATATATCAATGTCTGGATATGAGATGGAACAAATGTACATAAAGGAAAAACATGAAAACACCACTTTGAGGTAGACTGAAATGAGAACTGGTGCACGACAATGGGCCATGACACACTCTTGGTTAGGACACTTCCTGGGAATATGATTAAGATAATTCAAGTCTTCTTTACAAAATGATATGAATTTTCTTAATATAAGATCATAATAAATTACCTTGATTATTCATATGGTTTTTATGTTTGAAAATATGGCGTCATGATATTCTCGATGGTATTTTATTACGAATGTTACTCACAGTCTGCTTTTAGGTTACAATCAATGAATGGATTCCAAGGAAGTCATAGTAACATAGAACATGATTTTCAAGGTTGTAATGGTGGTCAAAATGAGAAATGAACTGGAATATAGATATGCATTAAAGATATCATGTTCATGTATAATATATTTTCAAAAAATAAGATCAACAACATATAAATTAACCAACTCTTGAACTCAAAAATGAAGAGAAAGGAAGAGATTGAAAAGAGATCTAGCACTGGAGACCATGGAGAAAAGAAATATCAATTTTAATCAGGTTGGGAATGTGGATAGAGATACTCTAGAAAGTGACTCAATGGAATGACAAAGTTCATTATGGGTGTAAAATAATGACATACTGTAAAGGATTTCTGAGGAAAAATGAAGAGTACTATAAATGAAAATAAAATTAACCCTAAGAATCCATTTACAACAATTTTCCATAAATTTATTGGACTAAATAACTACCCAATGCAATTCCCTATTTTATATGATAACCATTAGGTCATGGAAGACTGTATGTGGAAATAAATAGAAAGTGAATTGTTTAAAATTATTAATGAACTTTGTTGATGTGATTACTTATGATGAATTTTATATTGTTTGTGTAACACTACATTTTGTTAATTGAAAATTATATTTGAGGAGGGGTTTATTTTTTTGGATATAGTTATAAAGAACAATTTGGGTTTATATGATCATTTAATATGAGAAAATTAAAGGTTATTTATTTTTCAGATAAAAATGAAAGGTATGCGATAAAATTTTTGGGTAAATTACGAAATGGTAATTTTGAAGAATTTATTTCATTTTTTTAATGTCATAAAATATAGTTTTGGAAAATGGACCACATGTAGACAATGTTAAAACTCGTCACGTCGGAAAATGTTGCGGGAATCAAACAAACATCCAATGTGCGACCGGGGATTATCACCTACCACTAGACTACATAAAGTCCATTGATAGTTTAACTAATTATTATTAGTTAATTGACTTTATTGATCAATAAAAATTTGATTTGAGATCTTGAGTTTTGTCAAATTAATATCCATAGTATTGGAAACTAATTAGGTCATTAATTGATAAATTTCATTTTGGAAGATGTTTTCATTATTGGGAACAATATGTTCATAGGAAAATTAAAATACTATGGGATTTCGTATGAGGAGTAATGGTGGATTTTTTAGGATGAATATATATTTTTATAAATATTCAGGTTATTAAGGAAAATGATTAACCTATCATTGGTAATTTGTGATTAGATTAATTACACTTCTGTATGAAAATTTAAGAGTAATTGATGTTATTAGTAGATAAATGATAAGATTTATTAGGAAATACTATCTGAATAAATTTTTCTGAGTTTTCTATTTCATCCTCAGATTGAATTATATTTAAATATTTTATGGTAAATTGTTTATTTAATGGTCTTTTTTTAACATTGTGCATTGTTTTTCTAATTTTGGAAATTAAGTTTATTATTTCTTTCTATAATGAAATATCCATTGCGAGGATCATCTGTTCTTGTACTAACCATTTGGTTTTGGAAAATCTCAAAATAAAATTGAAATACAATGTTCAACCATTGTGGATCCTGTGATTCTAGATAAGTTAATTCTTGCGCTTCAGGTGTGACAAAGTCGTCCTGAATACTTATCGATTGGAGAAAAAATGAGTTAGTGGTAAAAATTTATTATATTATGAAAATATGCTTATAAATTATGTATACCTCTTAATGTTCTTATTCAATCTCATAAATATATACCTCAACATTATGAAATGGTTTTTTAAATAAAAACATGGTCAGTTTAATTTTCCTATTGGGAAACTAATGACCGTTTAACCCATCACAAGTTTGTGGTTTTATTGTTATTAACTATCTACTAATCAGGTTTTCTATCACTTTACATCACAAATTAACACTTATTTTATCTTCAATATCCCTGATTTTAAAAATCTAATACTTGTATGGGTTATCATGGGTGACCTATATACTTACCTTTAATTCTTTTAAATTCATAGTTTTATTGAATCTTTTTCTGATGTGGGACATTAAATGATGTTCCCAACAAGAATGTTAAAATTTATATGAATGAATTTCATAAAGGTTGGAAGAATGTAACACCCTATAATATCATAGTATGTTATTTTATTTAAAGTAATTCAATATCTAGCTCTACACGAAAAGCCATGTTTGATCACACCATGAAATACAAAACAATCCATTCAAAAACAATTATGAATAGTGTTAACTAACTTTTAAATTTTATATACTCCATATAATCTTAACATCCATGTTATGTGTTTCTTACACATTATATAAGAACAAATACAACTTTTTAGATTAAAGAAATATTTTAAATAAAATGCATGTTTACAGCCTTTTAATGGAGAACCCTTTTAAAATTCAATATTTCACTCATTTATATAATCAATATGACTACATAAACTTCTTATTTAGAAGTGTGACATAAAAATTTATTTCGGATAATTTTTTGGTGATTTTCTGATAACTTTCATATTTTTTTGAATAGTGAGAAATACAAAATTTTAATAAAAAATATCTTTTTTAATAAAATTAATTTAGAGTGTTGAAGAATAAATTTGAATTGGTTTTATGTATAATATGACTATATTTTCATCATTTAATCCATTTTTTGTCATTGGAAGTAATATTACAATGAAATTGGAAATAAACACATATCAATATTTTGATAGCTTTTACTCCAAAAAAACAGGCTTTCTGATTTTGACCACATGAATATTCTATTAAATTAATTAATAAAAAACCTATGATTGGAATTTGGTAAAATATACATAATTTTTGATTTTGTAATATCCAAATTATCTTATTGCATGGTTTTGGTATTTTTCATCAATCATTAAATTCTTGATGAATACTCAAAAGCAACATGTTAATGATTAAAACCAACTTTTTATTTAAATAATATTTTATTTTAGTTAAAATTATTTAATATAGAAATAGATACATAATACAAATATATGTTCAATGTAATTCGTTGAAGTCATTTTATAATGAAATGTATAAAAGATTATTGATATTTTTATCATCTTTCACCAATGTTATAGACATATTTTCAAATTTGCATAGAACATAAATTTACGCCTTCTGTGAATTGAATTTCAAAAATACATGAGACATTGTTTAAATCAATAAGTAAAATGATGTTCAATTTGATGAAAACATTGTTTTTGAATAGAATCCTTTGAATTTTATTTACCAAAAGTAAATTAAATATTGTAATTAAAGGTATAAATAATTATTTAATTTCTCTAACACATGTTCTAAATATATTGGATACATGTATTTCGAACAAAATAATCATTAGTAATAAAATATTATATTTTTTTTCTACTTGGATTAGGTTAGGTATTTTATTATTATTTTATTTAATGTAGAGTTAAAAATTTTAAATTCAATGTTTAATAAGTAAACACTATTCAATATTGGGTTATAAATGAGATAAAATAGACTATAAATATTAATTAGAAAGTTAAATTTTTTTGTAAATAAATTAATTTATTTATACATTTTAAACATTAAATAATTATATTAATTTATGAAAAAATGATGACGTAGTAATTACCATATTATTGAATGATTAAAATAACTGATATTATAAATATTAATATAATTTAATATTGAGACATGTAATGTATTCCATAAATTTTCTCGGATAATATTACATGATAGGGTTGATTAAATAATTTTTTTCAAATTGATAAATTTTTTATGACATTCACAAAAACAACAGACTGAATAGTGTAAAAACTGTCATGAACGTGTTATTAAAAAAATAAAATATTATTGATTGATATAATATTCTAAAAAATATAACAAAATGAAAAAGGACGTAGATAAGAATGTATAAATATATATATATATATATATAATTAACCATGCTGCGTTCCCTTTGCTTTTCATCACCTCTTTCAATGTTCTTTTCTTCTTCCACTTCTACTTTCATTGTTGTTTCCATACCAATATAATAACACCAGTATCATCTGAATAATATGATGTTATTATAAATATAGTAAAATAATATTCATTATTAAATCCATCCTTTGAATGACAAAGTCACCATACGTGCGTATGTACAACATACCGTCTCCACGGCATGGTGTTGTTTTTTATTCAACAGATAATTGTTTGGATGAGTATAATAATGTGTATAACAACTTTATATAATAAATATAACATGTTAATGATTAAGTATATAAAATACACTATATAATTACATATTATTTCACCACTAATAGATTGATATTCTCGCTCGTATGAACTTATGGCTTTCCGTCTCCACGAAGAAATGAGATTTTATTATCCATCGTAACCATTCAAGAATAATTTTTATTTTATGATGTAAAATAATTTTTAAGAACCTAATAAAATTATACATATGAATCAAATACATCCTATCAATAAACATGATGACTTATGTAATAAAACATATAAAGGAAAAAAATCATTTAACTCCCGATAAAATGATACTACTGATATATTATTAACAATGAAATATTAAAAGATAATATATGATGACATATTTAGGTATGTGATTCTTCTATAATTTAATATCGATGATTTAAATATTATATAAGAGGTTAACATAAGCTCTACTATGTAAAAGTATAAGGTAAGGCTTTTCCTTCTCATTTATTATGCCAGTGTGATTCATGTTATATTTCAACTATTTCCTTTATTGTGGTCTATGTAATTCACATGATTATATTAATTTTGTAATATAAATTAATTTATGTTTATTTATATTTCCATTTAATGATCCTTTCTTCATAGGTTTTATGTTTCGTATGTTACCGAATCTATAAGGTAATTTCTAATTTCGATTTCCGCTCATTGGGTTTTAAGAAAACATCATTGATTATTTTACTCAACGAATAATTTTTGAAATTGCAATTTATTTATTTGTGTTTTAACTTTTACTCCCATTTTTTTGGATATACATTTGATACGCACAATAAATCCATAGATAATTTATCATGTAGTCAAAATGAACTTGATAAGTTTAATATTAACTCAATTTACATTCATTGAGTTAAACATTCAAGTCGTTGGTTTTGTTGTTACAATAATATGTGTGAATGTATGAGGATTTATTTATAGTTATTATCCAATCAAATTTATCGTATTTATGTTTTTCACACATAATTAGGTCGTTGATTTATCCTTAACCTCATGATACAGTCTTTATAAGGTATTTCATCCCAATTTACATTCTATTGATACTTCTTCATTGTTATGGACAAAATCACATTTATATGGTGTATAATATGTTCTTTGATGTTGTATATCATGAATCCCTTTATTCTCATGAGATTATAATGTTTTGATTAGATCAATTATTTTTATTCAATCATCTTAGAATTGGTTAGGAACTCTAACTATGATATAATTTTAAATGTTTTAAATACATATTCTTCTAAATATTTCTCATTAATTTACATGTTTTAAAAATGGTTTTATAAATTTATTTATATAGACATAATGTTTTAAAATTAAAATTACTTTTAATTGGTTCAAAGATGTATTGGACACTTTGATTAAAAAATTTATTTTTAATTACTTCTTGATAAATATTGATACATTTAACTGTTTTAAAAAAAGGGGATATATATCACAAATATTATTAATGATTATTTACATCTATGTTAATATCCATCAATATTATTTACTGGAGTTGATTTATAATAATATTGTCTTGCATATTGTATTTAATGATTTATGGTTGACTGTGGATGTGAGAATTTTATACCATTCATTATTTTTGTTCAAAATAATGACATTTTGTAAGCTAGTTTTAATATAAATGATTATATTATGTTTCATCCTTTTCATATGAGGAATTTATTGGACATAGTATGTGATAGTTGGAGCCCTCTATAGCTTCATGATGCATTGGTATGTTTCATGAGACAGACTAGTGTCTTGGAACAAGGCCTTGACATAATTTTTACTTTTAGAATTGCCAAGAGGACTTTATTATGTGGTTATGATTTTCAATAATATGCATTCCATAATTATTAAAATTACTATTGATAAAACATGTTATTATTATACTAGTATAATTTCCATGTGTATAATTAAATGTCAGTATTTGATTTATCTTTTCCATATTATAATAAAGATTAATTTTAAAAGTCTTGTGTTTTAATCTTATATATTGCCTTAAATTTTTATGATCATTTATGATTGTATTCTCTATATTGTTATCCATAATGAGAATCTTAGCTCACCCATTTATTATATTTTATTCCTAGGATTTGTAGAAATAAATCATGCTTCATTTGTAGGTATAGGTTAATGGTTATGAGTTTTTTCAAAGGGGTAATATTGTTGTTTTGTTTATAATGTTATTTAAAACATATGTATGTATCTAATAATTCAATGGATACTAATATAATAAGTTTTTCAAGATATGATCTCTTGTGATCATGACAATGTTATTTAATAATACACCAACTATAGGTAAACGGGGTAAGGGAATTACAGTGGGTATCAAAGGAAGTTTAGTACAAACATTAGAATCTAGATTAAAAAATAGGTAATAGAAATTACTACCCTACGATTGAATTTAAATATTAGTATGTAAGATCATCCACAAATTTCGGTACAACAAATCTTATGTGGTTTTTCTGAGTAAAAAATCCATGTTAGGATACTATCACATAGAGTCGGTCTTGGATGAAATGAAAGTAGGTGTAAAATCTGAATCCACCACATTAAGAAACCCTCGAGTGAGAACTAGTGTACGAGAACAAGCCTTTCACGCTATTTATTAGGACACTCCTGGGATATATTCTTAGGATAATTCACGTTTTCGTTACAAAACGATTTGAATGATTTTAATATAAGATAATTATAGATAACCTTGATAAATCGTATAGTGTTTTATATTTAAAATAATGTGTCATGATATTATCTAAATGATTTTATGTGTATTTTTACTCACACTAATATTTCTAGTTATAGTCAATGACGATATTCTAATGTAGTCATTGTAACATTGAAATTGATGTACAAGGTGGGAATAGTGGTGGAAATGAGGAATGAAATTGAATTTTGATAGGCATAAATATATCATGTTCATGATGAATCAAATTTCCAAAAATATGATCAATAACATATAAATTAACCTACACCCAAACTCAACAAACAAGAGAAAGGTGGAGAATGATAAGATCTCCAATAGTGGAGACTGTGGAAAAAATAAAGCTAAATTTATATTATACATGAAATTTTGAAGTTTTCATAAAAGAAAGTGTCTCAAAAGAACAATTAAGTTATTTATTTATGGGAAATATGGACATAAATAAAGAATAATAGAGGATAAATGAATAGTATTACAGAATAAAATAAAAATGATCCTCAGAATCAATTTTCCATCATATTCCATAAATGTTGGGGACCTTGGAATTACCCGAGCTAATGCCCTATTCTATAGGATAACCACTAGGTCATGGAAGAATCTATGTGTAAATAAATGATGGAGAAATGTTTAAAATTATTATTTCTCTTTATTGATGGGATTACATTGGAAGACTTTTCTCTTCTATGTGTAAACCTATAGTTTGTTTTATGAATATTCAATTTGAGGAAGAGTTGTATAATTTTTTTGTGGATATAGTTATAAAGAGCCATTTGAGTTTATATGGACATTGAATTTGAGACAATTAATGGTTATTAATATTTGTGAATAAAAATTTGAGGTGTGAGATAACATTTTTGGTTAAATTATGTTATTGTCATTTCGAAAAATTTATCTCATTTTGGAAATGTTATAAAATATTGATTTTTAAAGAAGGAAAACACGTAGATCATGTGATAACATGTCATGTCGGAAAAATATGTTGGAATAAAACCCACAACCAAACTGCTATATGGATTTATCATCCATATCCATGTTTTCATACAAGGTTTCCTAGTATTGGTTATCTCGAGTGACCATTGTACTTCTATTTCATTATATTAAAGTGATATTTTTACTGACTCTTTTTCCAATGTGGGAAATTAAATAATTTTCTAAAGCCCAATTTTAATATTTTGAGGATGAAATTTCCAAAAGGGGAGATTAATGTAACAACCAAATATTTCATAGTAACTTATTTTCCTTAAAGTAATTCTATAGTTGACGCTACAAGAAAAAATGAGTTCGGGCCCACCAAGAATTACCAATACATCAATTAAAAAATAGGTTACAAATATTATTTACTAAATTTTGAATTTTATATACTCCATAAAATATTAACATCCATATTATGTGTTTCTTAGACATAATATAGGAACCAATTCCATTTTTCAGATAAAATATGTTTTTTTTCAAACAATACAATTTTACCACCTTTTAATAGAGATCCATTTTTAAAATAAACATATCACACTTTTATATATTAAATTTGATAAAACAATTTTTTCTTTTGTAGAGAGAAATAAAATTTTAATTTGGATAAATTTTCGGTGCTTTTTAGAAAATGTAAATATTTTGAAGAATTGTGAAAAATATTAAATTTTAATTGAAAATAAATTGCTAATCTAAATAATCTAGAGTGTAAAATTATAAATTATAATTGTTTTGAAGTATAATTATATTATTTTTTCTAATTTAATCCAATTTTGGTCATTGGAAATGGTTTTACATTTAAATTTGACATAAACACTTTCCAATCTATTGATTGTTTTTACTCCTCCAAAACTCTCATTCTAGTTTTGAAAATGGTGAAAAAATATAAAATTACCTAATACAAAATCTATGATTTGATTTTGGTAAAATAGACATCATTTTTAAATTTGGAATATCAAGATTATCATTAGGAGAATTATTGGTATTCATTAGAAAACATTCATTTTTTAATTAATAGTGAAAACAATATGTTATTTATTAAAACCTAATTTTTATTTAAAAAATATTTATTTTATTTAAAATTATTTTAAATCAAAATTGATACATAGTAAAAATATTTGTTAAATTTAATTCATTGGAGTAATTTTATGAAAAATGGAAAAAATATTTTTGAACTATTTAACGTATTTTAACCACCATTAAGGAAAATTTAGAAATTTCTATAAAATTTAATTTTACCACAACTATGAATTTAATTTCAAAAATCTAAGATACAAGGTTGGCATTAGTAAGTAATATGGGGTTAAATTGGATGAAAACTATTTTTTTGTGAATAATATATTTTGAATTTAATTTACCCGAGTTAATAGTAAAAATGGTAATTAATGAAAAATATTATAGAATAATTACACTAACACATGTTTTAATTCTATTTTAAAAGTGTATTTATACCAAAATAAACCATTGGAATAAAATATTATCATTTTGGTCTACTACGATTATATTATAACATTTATTATTATTTTATTTAAAGAAGATCCATAAGTGTTAAATTCAATATATAATAACTAAACCATTTTTAATATCGGGTTATATATACGATAAATGTGACTATAATTATTCCATAGAAATATAAAAAAATTTACTACATAATTTTATTTTATTTATTATTTTTATAATTTATATAATTAAATTTATTTATGACACAATGATGATGCAGTAATTACCTTATTATTGAAAGATAAAAAATTTATATTATAAATATTTGTATAATTTAAAATTGAGACATATTATGTATTAAATTAATTTTATAGGTTAATATGACATGTTAGGGTGGATTAAATATATTTATTTCTATGTGATAATGTTTTTATGACTTTCAGAAAACCAAATACTACATAGTGTCCAAATTGCCATAAATGAGTTTTTAAAACAAATACTCTATTATTAATGGATATAATATTCCTAAGAAAATAATGTTTGGAAAAAGTACATATAAAAGGATAAATATATTAATATTGAAACGATTTTGGTTCTCTTTACTTTTGATAGTCTCTTTATAAAAAAATTCTTACAATAATACAAGAGTAGAAGTTTAAAGTTAATAAATTTAACCAAGAGTTAAATTTAAAGGATAAGGTTAATATGGTGACCCAAACCAATCTTAAACCTGTCTATTAAGAGGTTTTCAACCCAAAATCACCTAATAATCGAAATAAAATTTTTTATGCCACTATAAATCGAATATTATTGTATAATAAAATAATTTATCATGAAATTCCTAAAGTGACACTCACCTCTCTTATGAATGGGTACTCCCACTTCTGTTAATATAAAACCTCCAATTCCTTTTTTTCTTTGGAAAAACATACTCAAATATCTTCCCAAATACCCTCACATAAACATAGAGTCTATAACTTGATCATTAATCCAACCTATGGATCACTTTTGATCAAATCAAAATGAAGAACTAGAAGAAGAGGTAATGATTTCATCACCTATTTCAAAAATTTTCTCATCTTCCACTTCATATTTAATTATTGTTTCCATAGAAAAATAATAAATCCAATCTATTCTACAATCTGTGATGTTATTATATATATTGTACAATAATATTCATTATTCTATCCATTTTATGAATGACAATGTCACCATACGTGCATACGTATGACATACCATCTCCACGTCGTGGTGTAGTTTTTTATTCAACACTTAATTATTTTTATGGGTATAATAATAAGTATAAATGATTCAAATAATAAATATAATATTTTAATTATTTTATATATATAATATAGCATCAAAATACACATTATTTTTCCACTAATATAATGATATTGATGTTCGTGCATACGCACGACTTACCGTCTCCAAAAAGCAACGAGATTTTATTCCCCATTGTAACCATTCAAGAATAATTTTCTCATGATGGTTAAAAAAAATTAAAAAAATTAATATAATCTTGGATATTAGTCAGATACATCACATCCATAACAAACATGGCTTATATAACAAAACATATAATGGAAAATGAATGTGTTAACACCTGAAATGGTGATACTTATAAAATATTATTAACGTAGAAATACTAGACGATCATATATTATATCATATATAGGTATGTGGTTTGTGTATAATATTATAACAAATATTTAACTATTATAGAATATATTAACGTACCCTACACTAAGTAAAATTACACGGTAATGGGTTTTCATCTCACTTTTTATTCCCGTGAGATTAATGATATCTTGCCACTATTTAATTTTTTGTGGTTTATACACTAGAGCATGATATTATCACTTGTGTAATATACAATAAATATATTTATTCACATATTTATTTTATGATCCTTCTTTCATTGGGTGTATGTTTCATAAGTTACCAAATCAGTAAAGTAATTTCTAATTTTGATTTCCACTCATTGGGTTTTAAGAAATCTTCATTGAATATTTTACTCCATGATTATGTAATAAATCACTACTTATTTGGTTATGTAATAATTTCCTCAACCCTTTTCATGGATATTATTTTGATACACATTATCACTCTATTTATAAATTTTCATGTCACCGATATGAACTTAATAAGAGTAATCTTAACAAAATTTCCATTCATTGATTTAAACATCCATGAAATTGGTGTTGTTGTTATCAGAATATGTGTGAAGGTCTTTTGATTTATTTAAACTAAATATCCAATCATATTTAGTGTATTTATATTTGTCACAGATTTTTTGGTCATTGATTTATCCTTAACTTAACGATACTATCTTTTTAAATGATTTCATCATAATATACAATCTATTGAGACTTATTTGTTGTTTTTCCCAAATTCACTTTTACATGGGGTTTATATTTTACATTAACATAGTATATAATGAATCCATTTTTTCTGATGATATTATAATGTTTTTATTACCTCAGTTTTTTTATTCAAACATCTCTCATTTAGTTAGTATCTCTAACTAAAATATCATTTTAAATTTTTATTGATTTATTATTATAATTATTTCCCATCAATTTCTATGTTTTGAACATACTTTTAATGAATTATATATATAGAAATGAATGTTATAAAAATAAAATTCATTTTTAAAGATTAAAAGTGATACGGGACACTTTGATTACAAAATCTATTTTTAATAGCTTCTTGATAAATTGTGAGACTTTTAAATGTTTTCAAGAAAAAGGGGATATTTATCACAAATAGTTTTACTAATTATTATAATCTAAATAAATATCCTTCATTATTACTGATTTGGTTCACTTATTATAATAAAATCATACATATTTTATTGAATGTGTTTTTTTACTTTAGATGTGCTATTTTTATACCATTCATGGTTTTTGGATAAAAAATTAACATTTAGTATTCTATTTGTAATATAAATACATAGATTATTTTTAAATCCATTCATATGATTAATGAATTGGACTTAGTTACTGACATGTAGAGAATGATATAGCTCCATAATGCATTGGTAGGTCTCATGAGACAAACTATTGTCTTTGCAAAAATCCTCGACAAAATATTTATTTGTTGTATTTCCATGAGGTATTCACTATGGGGTTTTTATTTATGGTGTTATGAATTCCATAATTATGAAATTATTTATTTTTTTACATGTTTTTATTAAAATAGAAGAATAACCATGTGAATAATTAAATGAAACTATTTGATTTATGTTCACCATGTTATACTAAATTTTATTTTTAAAATTCCTGTGTTTTAGTCTTATACATTTCTTTAAATGTTTATGCTTATTTTTGATTGAATACACTATATTGTTACCCTTACTAAGCATCTGAGATCAAATATTTCTTAGTATTTTGTTTTCCTGGGATGTGAATAAGTATATTATGCGTGATTTATAATGATAGGTTAAGGGATATATTTGTGTTAAAATGGGACATATTGTTCTTGTTTTTTATGTAAAATATAAACTATGTATGTATCCACTACTTCTAAGTCTACTAATATAGTCTTTCGTTGTATATAATCATTTTGGATTTGTTTCTCTCCCACAAACAACTTCATTTTTTTAATTTTATTTAATGTTTTTTAATTGATAATGTGCAATGGTTCATATTTATTCTTGATCTACCTCACTGATTCTCTACCATATGTATATTTCCTTAAGGCATTGTTAATTCACCCTATCCCTCCACTGTATGTTTATTTTCCCACATTAATAATTATTTATCACTTCGATTAAATGGTTCTAGTAGTTGTGAACCATAAAACCACTACCATCATACTACGTACTATGGTTACCTAAAATGTTATGTAGTCATTGATATTCAAGTGATCAAATGGTAATCAGACCCATGTTCCAAATATCCCTCAACATAATGTGAATTAAAATAAATAAATTATTCTAATTTTCTTCCATTTATCCTTCAACTCCTATGTATTAATACAATAATGTCTTCTTAAAACAGGTTATTACGTTATCAATTTTATTTTTTAGATATTGTTAGATTATCATCATTTTATATTTATATATATAATTTTTATAAATACAAAACCCAGAATTAACTTTTTGAAAAATGTTGAGTGTGAAAATATTAAATCTAATTTCTGGATAGTTTTTTATAAAAATATTTATCAAGCATTGACATAGATAACTAGGTTCGAATCATCTTATTAATTTCTCTATGTTAATAATGTATATTTTGGGTTATGATACAGGGATGTCTCTTTTGGTACCCAAAACATTGAATGAGATGGTACACTGTGTAAATACAACAAAACTTTTTTTTATGATATTCGACATTAGTAAAATCATGAAAAAATTATAAGACAATAAATGGCCTTAAAATCATAATCATTTAAAATATTTCCACAGACTAATATTTCAATCTTAAAATTATTTCTTTCAATAAAATGTATTTCTTGTAGTTTTTAATATGGACATTACCATATCCAATAGGATGGATATGGATAAATAAAGGAATGTTACAATCATATGATATAAGAGTATGAGTATGCGATGAGAGAGTTAATCAAGTTTTAAAATAATCATGTATATGATAATTCTAAAATTCTTTTCCATATTTAAATTCTCTTTATTAATGATTATATTGTCCATATGATTTAAGAGAACAAATTTTTTCCCAGACTATAATTATTCCAATAATGTTGGAATAAATGTACGAAAAACATACTGTAGATATTTACAATGATTATAATTCAGTTTATAGATCATATGATATTATAACAAGTCCGAACAACGTTGAATACTATATGGAGTATTTGATTTCAGTTGTCAACAATATGGAATATCATACATAGTAAATAAAAATGATTGGTGAAGATGAATTTCATGATTTACCAAAAAAATTATATTTTATAGAGTTTTCTAAATACTCCATCGAATGACAATTGTGCCAAATATACTGCATTTTTAGATATACTGAAGTTTTATATTTTAAAATATTATAATGGGAGGAGTGTTATTAGTTCTAGTAAGCTACATACACTTTTAAATGAAATTATCATAGAAGAAAATGATCATAAGTTCCAAAAATATAGTGTTTAATTAATGATACATTAAATGTTTTTGGTTTCTGAATGAATACATTCCTATTCATTAAATAGTTTACAATTTCGGAAATACCACTAATAACATAAAAATTTCAGATGTTTTGGTCCATCTCTATAAATTAATGAATAATCAGTTATTATGAATGTTGTATGGTGAATTCCTATAATTCCATGGATTAGTCTTATATTAAGAAGTGAAAGGATTATATGACAATTGATGTAGCACACTAATACATTATATAAATGTAACGGCCTGGTCCCTCCTGGTCCAATACATTCCCAAAAACATGATTCCATAAAATAGATCCTCCAAAACGGTGGCACCGGTCACGGTATCACACTGATATGGTGGCACTGTGAGGGTGACACCAAGTCTGTGGCACTATAAAGGTGGCACCATCACTATGGCATCGTGACAATGGCACAATGAAGGTGGCATCGTGAGGGTGACACTGTGACGGGGGCACCGTGACTGTGGAACCGTGAGGCTGCCACCGTGACAGTAGCACCGTTTGGGTGACGCCGTGAAGGTGGCCCCGTGAAGATGACACCGTGAGGGTGGAACCATGTCCTCACTAAAGTAGTCTTTATTCTTTTCTAGTTCCTCACTTTTTCCTCTCCGACAACATATCTTCTGAAGTAAAAATTAATTAATTCCATCTTTAAAATTCATTTAAATCCCATTAATGCTATCTTAAAAATTCCCCAAATACGACATCCTTATCTTACCAAACATGTGGTTTTTCTTCAGTGTCACACCATTTACCCATACCTTCCAGTTCTACCCCTATTGAACATTTTCCCTCTAATTAGAGAAAATTGTTTAATGCAAAACTGTTATGGCCACCACTCCAATGGGAATTATTAAATGACAGTTATTTATATCGTTCATAAACACCCAACCACGTGGGAATCCTTGTTCCGACATTTACACAATTAATAATTCTAAAATCCCGTAACTTCAGGATCTGACCCTTTAAATAGAATGAAGATCTTTCATTCATTATCGACTATTATCTCTTCCTTTCCTTGAGCGTTTAAGTTCCCACTTCCATAGAAGATTGGTGTGCTCTTCTTACAATCCCTCTTCCACATTCATGGAGTCCTTGGATCTCTTCCCCTTAAATTGTGCATCGCCTACTGTCGGTGTAGGGAGGAGAAACTTCGACCGTTCATCATTCAAGTAGGTTTTTCCTTCATCTCTGTTTATTGTGTATCATGTGGGGTGGTTATGCTATTGTTTATATAGGGATGGATGAAACCAAGCATTAATAAAGATAAAAAAGGGACATTTAGAGAATTAATGGGTGGTGTCATCGTGGTTTCTATTGTATTTACTTATCAATGATAATTTATGTTGTGATTTTTAGCGAGCTTATGCCCACTAAAAATTATGGTCGTTGGGGGTATTTCCATGTGCACTAATGAACCCTTGTCATTTATGATGATTTAATTGCTTAACATGGAAATTTATTCATCACATAAACTCAGATGATTTAATTAATTCATAGTGGACAATAATCCTCGTGTGATCACCCCGGTTAACCAAGAAGAAGGATGAAACATAATGAATGATGTACATGAGTCTGGAGACATCCTTGCTCTGTCATGGTGGTATGTTTATTTGTTCTTATTGATGCTTATGTGGTTATATGGATAGAGTTGGGTTGCACTATTGTTTTATGGTTGTTGGTTGTGGATTTAAGGCTATGTGTGGAAGTATATTGAGAATTGGATTGGTTCTAGTAATATGAGAGATCAGAAAGATACCTTTGTTGTTGTATCCTTATAAGAGAACCAGGTGTGAATGCTTAAAAGTGTATCTTGGCTATTTTTCCATTCCACAGCTTTTGGTTATGCATGTTAGTTTCCTAGTATTTCAAAATTTTACTTAAATAGAATCACTTGAACATGAAACAAATAATGAGTTCAATAGGGAATTGGTTCGTGAATGTGTTGTGACTTGGTTGTTAGTGGTGTGCCTTTTTTTGAATGCACAACAATGAGTGTGTTTGTGCTTAGTATGGTTTTGGACCCCCTAGGTTGTTATGAGTTCCCATTACTTATACATATTATTTTAGTTCTTATGTTTCTTACTCGCGCCCCACCCCTGTTGATCACTTTGTACCGAACACCACAATTTCATGGGGGAGGGTTTATTTCCCACACTCAAATGATTGGATGGTAACTAGATCCTTTTATGCTCCATTTAACAAATATCCCAAGTCTCTTTGAGCAGGCTGTGATGGACTGATGTCCATTATAGAACAAGATTCTTCGGGTAGAGTAGTTGTGGTGGTTCACCCAGGTGTGTGCGGTCAGGTTGATTCCAAAGTTTCCTCAGGATGAGGCACATGTGTCTTCAGGTGTGGCAGTAGTTTTCTTGTCCCAGGTGTTTTCGGGCATGGATATGGGTGGTTTTAGTAGCCCAGGTGTTTGCAGGAAGGATGTGTGGAATTTATGGCCCATGTTTGTTCGGGCAGGGTGTGGTAGTGAGACTACAGTGAGAATGGCGGGAGAGGTTCGATTCTTAAGATGTATTTAATAACCACTAGTAATGTGTCATGGGGTACCCAAACGTCGATGTGATATTACTATTACATTACATGACTTGCGTTATTTGGGGAGTGTGCCTTAGTGAGGCTTGGCTGGGTAGTTTTCCTTGTTATGTGTTTTGGTAATCTCTTTTCTCACGGGGCATTAGAATGCCACCCCACTTGTGCACGAGAGTATTTGGCTTTCCCTACTGAGTATAGTTGTATTCTCTCCCTACGTATATAAAAATGTTTTCAGGTTTCCAGGAGAACTTATAGGATCGTGCAGGATCGTACTAGTTTGGACGTTGGCACAATTATTGTTGAGGTTTTTTTTGCATTTCTTTGGTACATTCATTTTGGGGTTTTCTTATACCTTTTAGCATTTAATTTTGAATCTTTCATATAGGAATGGTTTGTTTTCTCTTTTCTTGTACTTACATTTTTGGTGTTTTGGGAATTACTATCTAATCACCCAATATTATTAAAAAAGGGTAATGCCTTCCATCTTGTGTGCGATTCCACACCCTTTGTGCTAGTCTCCACTTTGGGACCAATTGAAGGCAGGTATCAGGGGTCATTATATCTTCTTCAACTTGAATAAGGAAGGGTCTGGAAACCTACTATCCCTTCTCTCATCTAGATGAGGGCGGATCATGACAGAATGGTATCAGTGGAGAGGTCGGGGGAAGTGATGGAGTCTTGGGTTATGAAAAGTGAGGATTGAATGGGATGGTAGGGCAACAATGTTTGAAAATATTGGTACGGGAAATATTCCAGGGATGACCAGCTAGGACATGGGATATTAGGTCCCCCCATGATCTGATGTAATGAATTTAGGCCTATAAAAAAACCAAGTAAGGCTCTAATGATTGCAGGCTAGTGACCCTTGGAAAGGTGGATGCATCATAATGATTTGTGTTCTATTGTTTTTTGATCATTTTGGGGATTTAAAATCAAAAAGAATCCTATGAAAATTTAAAATCAATATTCTACACTGCTTGGGCTTAGGCATTCCTTGTTCACCATGTAGCTATGGCACCCAGATGGCGACCAAGGGTAATGTGGGTGATCGAGGATCAGAAGTTTGATTTGGATGATCGAAATAGGGCTGACCGAGAGGAGGGGGATGATCAGTAGCATATGATGCATCGTGAATTTCAGTGATAGAACATTGGGATGTACAATGTCACAACCTCAGACATGGATACTAAGTACTAGCTCGAGGAGCTGGTGATAGAGTTCACCATGATTTGGGCTCTGACCGAGTACTGGGTTCATTTGGCTGTATGCCAGATGTGGGGAGCAGCGCGTTAGTGGTGGACGCTCTAACTCAAGGTGAAGAGGGAGGCTAAGGATACATGTGCTGAATTTAAGAATGAGTTTTAGGAGGAATTCTTCTCTTCCATGATGAAGGCTGAGTAGTGGTAGGAGCTTCTCTCCCTCAAGTAGGGGATCATGTCATTGAGAGAGTTGGGGATCAAGTTAAAGGGTCTCCTTTGATTTTATACAGAACTCTGTTTGGATGAGGAGCCTTGGTCAAGACATTCAGAGGAGGCCCTTTGACCAGCTCTTCAATATGTTGTTACTCCCTTCTCCATACCGACATTCATGGAGGTCCAGATGAAGGCTGAAGTTGTATAAAGGGTGCACATGCTGGGAGGTGTGCCACATGAGGGAGTCCAGTTGGTCATGTCGATGGGGAAGGTCATTAGGAGAAGGCCTCCAACATCAGTTCCCGCAAGGTGTGACTAGTAGGGAGTATGCCTCACCATTTCCAATTCTGATCTACCAGTCCTCACCCTTTACTTTCAGTCCCAGGACCAACACGCTTCATCTGTGGCAGCCATGTTCACCTTCAGAATTAATTCTCGAAAATAGTAAAGGACAGTGGGGGTGGGTTGGTGCATCACCTGCCTCTACCACAAAAGTTTCATCCAGGCACTTTCAGCAGCATCAGCAGTAGGGACAACGATCTTCCACTCCTCCAAGGGCAATGGTTGCAGGAGGAGGCCAACCTCAGGCTGCACCTCAGGGACCTCGACCTGGGAGCGGCCTTGGAGGCGGCCAATAGAAGTGCGAAAGGGGATCTAGTCATTGGAATTTTCAGGATGTGGTGGGGTAGAGACCCGAAGCTTGACTTACATGGACATTACATTACTTTTGCGGAATACTTAATACATAACAAAAATAGACACCAACGGACCGTAATAGTTTAGTATCATTGGAAACTTCGAAGATAAACAACTAATCATGTTGAAAGATCTTCAACATTTCCCATAACAATCATCCCCTTATTGTTTCCTTACCTAAACCCTTACTCTATTTCCTAGGGAAAATAAAAAATAATAATGGTGAGCTCAAATGCTCAGTAAGGTCCAACATAGAGAACATAAAACAAACCATAAACATTTGAAATAAAAAACGTGAACATGAAATATAAACATTAAAACCTTGAGCAAAGACATAAATCATGGAAGTACGCAAGGCATATATCATAAAGGAAAATCATTCATGATAAAATAGCAAGGTAATAAAACATGTAATTGTGGAAACCATTCAACACTTGTTATGATTTCCATAGTATCCAAGGAATTTCTTCCAAGACCATCGTAGTGGACAAAGTCCCTTTCTGAATCGGGTTCACTCCTCGTTCCAGTCCTGTATCACTGAACTAGAATAACTTACCATTCCAGCCATGTCTATCTCATGAGATATATATCTTTACCCAATGCATTTGAGGGAGATATAGGTCCCAGCCATCTCATAATTAAATCATTCTTACTTGTGCCATAAAATAAACATACATTATTCATAATAACCCAACGGATAAAATGGTTTTCATACACATCATCCCATCATCCCATAATCCATATAAAAGAAATGGATATCATTTCATAATAATAATAGTGAAACCATTTAAATCATAGATAAATTTTACTTGAAACATGCACATATGAAATAATGTCATCTTAGATGGAAAAATGGTTTTCATAAAACACTTGAAATGAATTCTTGAGGAAAATATCCTTTCTTCTTCAAAATCAATTTCATTTCACAAAAAGTCATGAAATTTTAAAATAATGAGATTTTGTTGAAAATAGTCATGAAATATTAAGGAGGAATGTTCATGAAAATAAGGCTTTATAAAACCATAAAATTACGTTCAATCCGTATAATTTAAAAATAATATTTTTCTCATACTTTTGTCGGAAAAGTCAAAATGTGGCTCGTATGGGAAAAAAAGGAATCTATACATACCATGTATTAAAAGTAAAACATGGTTAAAAAGGACTTTAAACATACATGAAATAAAATTTAGAAAACATTGATAGGGATGATAACAATAACCCTAGTAAATACTTACGAAAAAACAATCTCAGATAAAGATTGGAAAATTTATGCCTTACCTTATGTTCGATATGATTCATATGTATCCGAAACTTCTGTATAATGATTTAAATAATGTCATTTACTTATTACAGAATCATATTCATTGTTATGATATCATATTTGGTTCACTTATGACTTTATATTACCCGTTCTTTTGTAAATTCCATGTTAAAGAGCGTTTTGGGTAAAATCGTTTCATTTGTCGTCCGTGTTTTGACTTGTAATTATTCATATGATTACATAGATCATGATTAATTAATTACAGAAAATAAAACATGATTTATATATAATATATATTCATAATATACATATGTATAATAGATCGATAAATGGAAAGAAATACACCGTTCATGGAGACAGTAGGTCGTACGTACGCATGAACGTTGTTTTCGTTTTCTTATTGAATTGAATGGAATTAAGTATATGAAATAAATAAATATATATATATATATATATATATATATATCTAGTAGAATTATTATGTCATATATTTCGTGAATACTTATTATATATACTTTATAATCATTCTTGAATTTTTAACATGGAAAATGAATCTCATCACATCGTGGAGACGGTAATCCGTACGTACGCATGAGCGATGATATCGTTACCATATTTATTCAATATAATTGGAGTGAATTATGTAATATCATAGAATCAATATGATGTTATAATTATCATATGTATTTATTCATTACACCAATATACCCATCCATGTATGGTGGTGGTGGAAAAACACATTACACCACAGCGTGGTGACGGTATTCCCTACGTACGCACGCACAGTGATTTCGTTTTCCATAGGATGGATAGAAGGTGAAATGAAGTTGTTTCATATTTATAATAACATATCAGTATATTATTGATACTGTATTTTTACAATATAATTAAACAATTAAAGAATAATATGTGGAAGAAGAATTAAAATTGAAATAATCGGTAATGGATATTATCTCTTCTTTGACACGCCTCTTTGAAAACACTAATTAGGGTACTAAAATTGGTCTTTGAAGAAGACAAGGACCTCTAGTATGTTTCTAGGGAATTTGAGAAAGGAAATGGGCAGGTTTTGTCCGAGCTTAAAGGCTCCAAATTGTGTAAGGAGAAGAGTGAGGAGGTGCCCTTTTATAAGGGAGGAGAGGGGCACCTTTAGAAATATAAGAAATATTTGTTTATATTAAATCCCAACCCCACTTAAAAACATTCAAAATGACTCATATCCGAATATTATATGATACAGGTTTGTAATCCCATCAACTAATAAAATTTAGACATGTTAAGAATATATTTTAAACATTATCAATTTTATTTATTATAATTTATCAATTTAATTTTATTTGTGGTAATAATATTCTAAATATTAAATTTTTATAAATAATTACATATGGGTTGTAAATTTTCCATAATTCGACACTTTATGAAATTGTAGACCATATAAATTTAAATTTATAATTTTTAAATATTTCTGTGATTTTTAAACAATTTTATAATATGTTATTTTTATAAAATAACAATAATGTCAGTTTTGACACTATTAAAATATTTGAAATTAAATAAACAATATAAAAAAGATTTGTTCGAACTAAAAGATTTAATAGATAATTACATTTAATATTTATCTATAAAATTAGTGGAGCATATTAAATAGTTCATATAATATTTATTTTAATATTTTTAAAGCCCTTTCTTTGATATTTCTCTTAATAAAATAATTTCAACATCAATATTATGTCACATTTAATGATAATTATATAAGCACTAAAAATTATAAATAAATTCATATAATTTAGATAATATTATTATCTTTCTGGAGACTATTTATATCTAAAGTTTCATTAAGTGTATCACTAAACTAAGATTATTATTCTTATAATATTTAAGAAAGTGGCATGTTGTCACTTTCGTTGGTTTTATTAATAATTAAATTAATTTCATGGAAAAAAGTCCATTAAATGAATATAATCCAACCCTTAGTTGATATGGGTCAACTTTTAGTCATCCAATAGTATTTTGGCAGGTGTTAGGGTAAATATATAATCTTATATTTACCCTTAATTACCCGATTTACCTTTAACGATGGTAAATAAAATTTACCGTTGTTACTATTAATACTGCCAAAAAAAAGTAGCTTATTATCATAATTTGGACCCACTGATTCCAAATATGGAATCGAGTTTTCCAAATTCAATACACAAAATTTGCAGAAATTACATTAATATTAATCCCGTTGACGAAAGAAAACTTGTTTTTGTTTAAAACACTGCAAAAGTTTGAATTGATTTAACCTACGAATTCAAGGTAAAATCAATGATAATGACATACATTATATTGAATGGTAAAAAAATATTCCATTTATAATTTAAAACCAATCAATATTATATATAACCATATAAATTATTACGATGAAAAAATTTTTTTTTAATTAAAATATAGCGTGTTTTTACTATTCATTAAAATATGAAAGTTATCAGAAAAATAGAAAACTTATTCCAATGTAAATTTTTATATCCTAAATCAAAATAATAAGTTTATTTTGTAAAATTGAACTTATAAACATGTAAAAAACTATATTTAATTTGGGTGCTACATTAAAAATAGGAAAAACTGCATTTTTTGAAAAATACTTATTTTAACCGAAAAATTTATTTTGTTCACATACCATGTTCTAGAAAATGTGTAATATGAAAAAATAATGTTATAACATTCAAAATTTATTTAATAATATTCTTAACGGCTATTTCATCATAATATTATAACCATATATCATTGTTTAGTGAAACCTGATATTGCGTATAACACACGCTATCGAGGAAAGTCGCGATTGCGTGTAATGCAAGCCAAGGTAGGGTTGCGTGTTGTGCAAGAATCCTTCCTTATTTCGTATAACAGATTCCAACCATAATTTTTTTATACATTGAATATATATATATATATATACACAGAATGTTGCGAAGAATGACTATTATAAAACGAACTTGAAATTATGTGTAACACAAACTAAGAATAGTGTTGTGTAAACTTCAAGCTAATACAGTGTGGCGTATAGAACAAGTTAATATTGTTGTATCATAAAACACATGACATCAAAAAAATTAAAAATAATACTTATCATAAAATATCGGTTTGTTAAATTCTACCCCCCTTAAAATAAATTTCTCCCTCGAAATTCATCGGGGTTATACATGGTTTTCTACGTGAAAGTTTCTTTAATTACAACACACATCGTAAAATGAAATACCAATAAATAACTTTAAAAACTAATGTATGAAACGTAACAGTTACCCAAATTAACTAATCACTTTGTTTCCACATAGGAGAATATAGGTCAAAATATGGATGTGGAAGAAAAATATAACCATCAAGTTCTGATGAAGAGTGGTAGAGGATATGGCTATGAAAAAGACAACAATCACATAGCCATAAATTTGTGATGATCTAAGGTACCATCTGATTCATTGGATATAAGAGCACTAGAACAACATTTTTGGTTTTCAATATCATTTCCCTAAATTTGAAAATTTTGAATTAGAAGAAATACTTGCCTGATTTTGGTACAATCTCACTTCTGTTCGTGCTTTGAACAATTTCCACTTCATCTCTCAAAGAAATGAAGTTGAATTTGTTATTCGTGAAGTGTTAACAAGTCATGTGATAGAATGATGGGTCATTCCATCTATTTCAAACAAAAGGTTAGAAAAAGTTATCAAATATAGATAAGTCCATCTATGGTGACATTAATCATATAAAATTCCAAAAATGAACTTATACTTCATATATCATAACGCTTAATAAAATAAAACTAGTTTCTACTAACCAGGGACATCCTGTAGGCCAGTGGTAGGTGATAAATTCCAGTCACACTTCGGTTGTGGGTTCGATTCCCATAGTCTGGTCCGACGTGACGGGTTGTTATCCATCCTGTAGGTTATCCTTTTCTGAAACTATACTATCATAACATTTCAGAAATAAAAATTTATATCCTTAACAAATACAATATGATGTCCATTCCAACCATTAGGCTTATCGAAAATACTTCATTCTTATTATTAGAAATTCATCTACCGAGCATGTGAATTCCTTCATTTTCCCCCCATATATCATAAGATATATCTTTTTGTTCACATTCCAAACATGTGAATACCTTAATCATGTATTCATTTGAAACATTAATTACCATATAACCTTAGTGAAAACATGAATTATGTCAAAAGTTAACTCTTTCCACATACAAAAATCCCAAAAAATATATATATAATCAAATCATGATTTCACTTTATCCTTTTATTAGTCAAGAGCTCATGAATACTGTCAAACATATTATTTTATCCTTATCCCTTCATTATGCGCATATCATCTTCATTCCAAAAATATCTGAATAACCTTTCATGGTTACCAGTACAACTCAACATATATATTCAAATAATTTTGAAAAAACAATTTTTTAACAATTCTTATAGGATTATTTATTTCATAGTACCATAAATTATTCTTGATAAACAAACAATCATTCCACTAACGTCTTAAACCACTAGCTGAGCTTCATCATTTCATTCATCTCGTATTTCAATTGTATTCTCCTCATTATCATCCACATAAATACTACCCATATGACCATGATGATTCTCTTCATGAGATTTTCTCTTAGGGCATTGGTTTTCATAATTCCCATACATTCCACATTTAAAACATCGAATCATAGTTGATGTCGTAACAATACCATTATCCTTGTCCATGTTGTCAACTTAAACATTTCCTTTGAACTTACTTGCTTTGTGTCCTTATTTTCCACAACAAAATAATCTTCCAGTTCCTTTGAAACAATGTCCATGATGCCTCATCTCACATGATTTACATGAGGTAAATTGAATTTTCTTTCCTCTATGATAATCATGAAACTCCATCTTTCTCTTATTATCTGAGTCGGGAAACTTACCAAAGTTGAGATTATTTATCATATTATGAGATTGCTGATTAGGCATAATAACGATGTTGGGACATCTAAATCCCTTTTTCATTTGGTTTCTCATGATGAATATCATTCCATTGCCCATCATATCCTCCATTACTGTGAATCTTCATGTTTCCAGCCATTTTCTAAAGCCCGAAAAGAATAATGTGAGGAAAAAATCATACTACGGAAAACAAAATAATAAAGGGGGAGTATCGTCAATATCTAACAACTTTCGTTAAATTCTACGATCATTACCGTAGTTATAGAACTATAACCTATACGTATACTTATCCTTAGGGACATCCCTAGACATACCTTAGAAATATCTCTAGGGATATCACTAAAGTTATCGCATCCTAGTTTCCAAATTTTAACTAATCCTTTCCTCGGATACCAACTGTAGAGACCCAAATCTTGACGTACAAGGACATTAAATTACATTTTTGGAATACTTAATACATAACAAAAATAGTCACCAAAGGACCGTAATAGTTTAATATCTTTGGAAACGTGGAATATAAACATCTAATCATGTTGAAAGATATTCAACATATCCCATAATGATCTTCCCCTTTTTTCCTTATCTAAAACCTTTCTTTATTTCATGGGAAATTAAAACATAAAAAAGGGTGAGCTTAAATGCACAGTAAGGGCAAACATAGAGAACATAAAAAAAATCCATAAACATTTGAAATCAAAAAGTTGAACATGAAATATAAACATTAAAACCTTGAGCAAAGACATAAATCATGGAAGTACATAAGGCATATATCATAATGGAACATCAATCATGATAAAATATCATGGGAATAAAACATGTAATTTTGGAAACCAATCATTAGTTGTTATGATTTCCATAGTATCCAAGGCATTGCGTCCAAGTCCATATTAGTGGACAATGTCCCTTTCTGAATCGAGTTCACTCCTCATTCTGGTCCTGTATCACTGAACCCGAATAACATACCATTCCAGCCATGTCTATCTCATGAGATATAAATCATTACCCAATGCATTGGAGGGAGATTTAGGTCCCACCCATCTCATAATGAATTTTTTTTACTTGTGCCACAAATTAAACATACATCATTCATAATAACCCAAAGAATAAAATGGGTTTCATAAACATCATCCCATCATCACATAATCCATATAAATGAAATAGATATCATTTCATAATAATAAAAGTGAAACCATGTAAATCATAGATACATTATACATGAAACATACACATATTAAATAATATCATCTTAGGTGGAAGAATGGTTTTGATAAAACACTTGAAATGTATTCTTGAGGAAAATATCCATTCTTCTTCAAAATCAATTTCTTTTCACAAAAATTCTTGTAATTTTAAAAGAAATAGATTTTTTTTAAAAATATACATGAAATCATTTGGAGGAAACATCATGAAAATAAGGCTTTATAGAACCACAAAATTCCATTCATGCCGTATAAGTTAAAAATAATATTCTTCTCATACTTTTGTCGGAAAAGTCAAAAAGTACCTCATATGTTAAAAATATGATTCCTTACATACCATGTAGTAAAAGTAATAAATGGTTACAAAGGACTTTAAACCTACATGAAAACATTTTTAGAAAACATTGACATGGATGATAACAATAACCCCCACTAAATACTTACGAAAAAACAATCTCTGATAAAAACAAGATTGGAAATGTTATCCCTTAACTTATGTTTGATACGCTTCGTATGTCTCCAAACCTCCTGTATAATTATTTGACTTATTTAATTGACTTATTATATAATCATATTAATTTTTATAATATCATATATGGTTCACTTATGACTTTATATTTCTAGTTCTTTTGTAAATTACATGTTAAAGAGCGTTTTGGGTAAAATCGTTTCAATTGTCGTCCATGTTTTGACTTGTAATTATTCAAATGATTACTTATATCATGATTACATAATTCCAAAAAATAAAACATGATTTATATATAATATATATTCAGAATATAAATATATATAATAGATAGATAAATGTAAAGAAATACATCGTTCATGGATAAGGTAGGTCATACGTAAGCATGAACGTTGTTTTTGTTTCCTTATTGAATTCAATGGAATTAAGTATATGAAATACACACATATATATATATATATAAATAAATCCAGTAGCATTATTATGTCATATATTTCATTATTACTTATTATATATATTTATAATCACTCTTGAATTGTTAACATGGAAAATGAATCTCATCACATCGTGGAGACGACAATCTGTACGTACGCATGAGCGATGATATCGTTCCCATATTTATTGAATAGAATTGGAGTGAATGATATTATATCATAGAATAAGTATGATGTTATAATAATAATACGTATTTATTCTTTACACCAGTATACCCATCCAAGTAAGGTGGTGGTGGAAAAACAGATTACACCACGGCATGGAGACGGTATTCCGTACGTACGATCGCGCGGTGATTTCGTTTTCCATATGATTGATAGAAGTTAGAATCGGGTTTCTTCATATTTATAATAACATATTTGTATATTAATGATACTGATGTTATTACAATATAATGAAACTACTAATGCTGAATAAGTTGAAGAAGATGGAAAATAGAAATAATTGGTAACAGATATTACCTCTTCTTTGACACACCTCTTTGAAACCTCATCATAGGGTGCTAAAATTGGTCTTTGAAGAAGACCATGACCTCTAGAATGTTTCTACTAAAGATGAAAAGGGAAATGGGAAGGTATTGGCCGAGCTTAAAGGCTCCAAATTTTGTGAGGAGAAGAGGGAGGACGTGCCCTTTTATAAGGGGGAGAGAGGAACCTTTGGAAATATAAGAAATATTAGTTTATATTAAATACCAACCCAACATAAAAACATAAAAAATGACTCATATCCAATTATTAGATGAGATATGGTTTTAATATCATAAACCAATGTTATTTATACATGTTAGGAATCTATTTTAAACACTATAAACTTTATTTATCCTTATTTTTCAATTTAATTTTATTTGTGGTAATAATATTCTAAATTTTTAATTATTATAAATAATTACATATGTGTTGTGAATTTTCCATAATTTGACACATTATGACATTTTTGACCATATAAATTTAAATTTATATTTTTTAAATATTTTTGTGATTTTTAACCAATTTTATAATATGTTGTTTTTATAAGATAACAAGTGTCAATTTCGACACTATTCATTTATTTGAATTTAAATAAAAAATATACAGAATTAATGTTCAAAATAAAATATTTAAAAGATTTATAACATGTAATATTTATCTATTAAATTAGTGGATCACATTAAATAGTTTAGATAATATTTTATTAATATTTTAAAAACCATTTATTTGATATTTCTCTTAATAAAATAATATCAACATCACTATTATGTCACCATTATTGATAATTATTTAATCCTTAAAAATCCTATATAAATTTATATGATGTAGAAAGTTTTATTATCTTTCCAGATACTATTTATATCCGATGTTTCATGAAGGTTATCACTAAGTTTAAATTATTATACTTACAAGATTTAAGAAAGTGACATGTTGTCACTTTCTCTGGTTTTAATAATAATTAAATTATTTTCCTGGAAAATTGTCCATTAAATTAATATAATCCGACCCCTAGTTGATGTGGGACTACTTGTAGTCATCCAATAGGATTTTGGCAAGTGTTAGGAGAATTTATAATCTTATATTTACCCTTAATTACCTGATTTACCTTTTACTAACGTAATTTTTTTTACCGTAGTTACTATTCATAATGCCAGAAAAAAAGTAGATTATGAACATAATTTGGACCCACTGATTCCAAATATGGAATCTAGTTTTCCAAATTCAATACACGAAATTTGCAGAAATTAAATTAAAATTAATCCCATTATCGAAAGAAAATGGGTTTTTGTTTAAAACATTGCAAAAGATTGAATTGATTTACCCTACGAATTGAAGGTAAAATCAATGATAATGGCATACATTATATTGAATGGTAAAAATATATTCTATTTATACATTATGACCGTTCCATATTATAATTTAACCATATAAATTATTAAGACGAAAAAAGGTGTTTTTAATTAGAATATAGCGTGTTTTTACAATTCATTAAAATATGAAAGTTATCAGAAAAATATCAAAACATTATCCAATGTAAATTTTTATATATTGATTCAAAAATAGAAGTTTATTTTGTAAAATTGAACTTATAAAAATTTCAAAAACTAGATTTAATGTGGGTTCTCCATTAAATGGCGGAAAAACAGCAATTTTTGAAAAATACTTATTTTACCCGAAAAAAGTATTTTGTTCACATACCATGTTCTAGAAAATGATTAAGATGAAATAATAATGTTATAAAATTAAAAATTTAGTTAATAAAATTCATAAAATCTAGTTCATAATTATATTATAACCATATATCATTGTTTAGTGAAACCTGATATTGCGTACAACAAATGCTATCGAGGAAAGTACCGATTACGTGTAATGCCAGCCAAGTCAGGGTTTCATGTTGTGCAAGAATCTTTCGTTGTTTCGTATAACAGAATCCAACCATATTTCATTTATACATTGAATATATATATGAATATATATAAAATCAATGTTGCGTAGAGTGACTATTATAAATGGAGCATGAAATTTTGTGTAACACAATCTAAGAATAGTGTTGCTTATACTTCAAGCTAATACAGTGTGGCGTATAGCACAAGATAATCTTGTTGTACCATAAAACACATGACATAAAATAAATTTAAAATAATACATATCATAAAATATCAGGTTGTTACATTCTAGCCCCCTTAAAATGAAATTCTTCATCGAAATTCGTCGGGGTAATACATGGTTTTCTAATTGAAAGTTTCTTTAATTTCAACACACATCATAAAATTAAATACCAAAACATAACTTTAAAACTAAAGTATGAAACATAATGGTTACCCAAATTAACTAATCACTGGGTTTCCACAGAGGAAAACATAGGTGAAAATATGGATATAGAAGAAAAATATAACCATCATGTTCTGATGGAGAGTGGTAGAGGACATGGCTATGAAAAGTCCAACAATCACAAAGCCATAAATTTGTGATAATCTAAGGTACCATCTAATTCATCGGATATAAGAGCACTTGACAACATTTTTGGTTTTCAATATCATTTCCCTAATGTTTAAAATTTTGAATTAGAATAAATACTTTCTTTGATATTAGTACACTCTCACTGTTGTCCGTGCTTTGAACAATTTCCACTTCATCTCTCAAAGAAATGAATTTTAATTTGTTATTCGTGAAGTGTTAACAGGTCATGTGATAGAATGATGGTTCATTCCATCTATTTCAAACAAAAGGTTACCAAACGTTATCAAATATACATAAGTCCATCTATGGTGAGGTTAATCATATACAATTCCACAAATGAACTTATACTTCGTATGTCATACCTCTTAATAATATAAAACTAGTTTCTACTAACCAGGGACATCTTGTAGGCCAGTGGTAGGCAATAGAGTCCAGTCGCACTTCGGTTGTGGGTTCAATTCCCACACCCTTGTAAGTGACGGGTTTTCATCTGTCCTGCAGGTTATCATTTTTATAAAACTATACTATCATAAAATTTTAGAAATAAAAAGTTATTTCCTTAACCAATACTATATGATGTCCATTCAAACCATTAGTCTTATCAAAAATACTTCTGTCTGATTATTATAAATTCATCTACCGAGAATGTGAATTACTTCATTTGGCCCCCATATATCATAAGATATATATTTTTGGTCACATTTTAAACATGTGAATACCTTATTCTTGTATTCTTTTAAAACATGAATTATCATAGAACCTTAGCGAAAATATGAATTCTGTCAAAAGTTAACTCATTCCACATACAAAAATCCCAAATAAAATCTATATACTCAAATCATGATATCACATTATCATTTTATGATCCATAATCTCATGAATACTATCAAAAATATTATTTTCTCTTAATCCCTTCATTATGAGCATATCATCTTCTTTCCAAAAATATCTGAATAACCTTTCAGGGTTACCAGTACCATTAAACATATACATTTAAATAATTTTGGAATAACAATAGTTTAACAATCCTTAGATGATTCTTTATTCCATAGTACCATACATTATTTTTGATAAACATACAATCATTCCACTATCATCTTAAACCACTAGATCAACTTCATCATTTCTTTCATCTCATATTTCATTTGTAGTCTCTTCATCATCATCCACATAAATACTACCCATATGACAATGCTGATTCTCTTCATGAGATTTTCCCTTAGGGAATTGGTTTTCATAATTACCATATATTCTATATTTAAAATAACTAATCATTGTTTATGTCGTAGCAATACCATTATCCTTGTCCATGATGTTAACTGAACCTTTGCCTTTGCACTTATTGGCGTTGTGTACTTCTTTTCCACACCCAAAGCATCTTCCAGTTCCTTTGAATCAATCTACCTGATGCCTCTTCCCACATGATTTACTTGAGGGAAATTGAACTTTTGTTCCTCTATGATCATCATGAAACTCCATCATTATCTTATTATCTGAGTCTGGATGCTTACCGAAGTTGAGATTATTGATCCTATTTTGAGATTGCTAATTAGGCATAATATTGATGTTTGGACTTCTAAATCCATTTACATTTGGTTTCTCATGAAGAATATAATTCAATTACCCATCATATCCTCCATTATCGTGAATCTTCCTGTTTCCAGCCATTTTCTAAAACCAAAAAAGAATACTGTGAGAGGATAAACTCGAACTTGGGAATAAACATAATAAAGGGGGGTTACCATCAATATCTAACATCTTAGGTTAAATTATAAGATCGTTACCGTAGTTATAATACTATAACATATACGTATACTTATCCTTAGGGACATCCCTAGTCATACCTTAGGAATATATCTTGGGATCTCACTAAAGCATTCGCATCCTAGTTTCCAAAGGTTAACTAAAGCTTTCCTCTGATACCAACTGTAGAGACCTGAATCTTTACGTACATGAACATTACATTACTTTTGTGGAAAACTTAATACATAACAAAAATAGACACCAAAGGACGGTAATAGTTTAGTATCTTTGTAAACATGGAATATAAAAATCTAATCATGTTGAAAGATATTCAACATCTCCCATAACGATATTCCCCTTTTCTTTTCCTTACCTAAAGCCATTATTTATTTCCTGGGGAAAATAAAACATAAAAAGGGTGAGCTCAAATGATCAGTAAGGGAAATCATAGAGAACATAGATCAATCCATAAAAATATGAACGAAAAAACATGAACATGAAATATAAACATTAAAACCTCGAGGAAAGACATAAATCATGGAAGTACGTAAGGCATATATCATAAAGGAACATCAATAATGATAAAATATCATGGGAATAAAACATGTAATTGTGGAAACCATTCAGCACTTGTTATTATTTCCATTGTAGCCAAGGCATTCCTTCCAAGACCATCTTAGTGGACAAAGTCCCTTTCTGAATCGAGATCACTCCCCGTTCCAGTCCTTTATCATTGAACCGGAATAACATACCATTCCAACCATGTATATATCATGAGAAATAAATCTTTACCCAATTCATTAGAGGTCGATATAGGTCACACCCATCTCATAATGAAATCATTCATACTTGTTCCACAAAATAAACATATATCATTCATAATAACCCAACGAATAAAATGGGTTTCATAAACATCATCCCATCATCACATAATCCATATAAAAGAAATGGATATCATTTCATAATTAGAAAATAGAAACCATGTAAATAATATGGACATTATACTTGAAACATACACATATGAAATAATGTCATCTTAGATCGAAAAATGGTTTTGATAAAACACTTGAAATGAATTCTTGAGGAAAATATCCTTTCTTCTTCAAAATCAGTTTCCTTTCACAAAACGTCATGAAATTTTAAAAGAAAGAGATTTTTTTGAAAATAGTTATGAAATATTTTGGAGTAAGATTCATGAAAATAAGGCTTTATAAAATCGTAAAATTCCGTTCAATCCGTATAAGATTAAAATAATATCCATCTCATACTTTTGTCAGAAAAGTCCAAAAGTACCTCATATGGTAAAAATATGATTCCTTACATACCATGTAGTAAAAGTAAAAAATTGTTAAAAATGACATTAAACCTACATGAAAACAATTTTATAATACATTGACATGGATGATAATGATAACTCCAGTAAATACATACGAAAACAAAATCTCCAATAAAAATGAGATTGGAAAAGTTATCCCTTACCTTATCTTTGATATGCTTCATATGTATCCAAACATCTTGTATAATGATATAAATAATTTCATTGACTTATTACAGAATCATATTCATTGTTATGTTATCATATATGGTTCACTTATGACTTTATATTACTTGTTCTTTTGTAAATTCCATGTTAATGAGTGGTTTGGGTAAAATCGTTTCATTTTTCATCCATTTTTTGACTTGTAATTACTCATATGATTGCATAGATCATGATTAATTAATTACATAATATAAAACATGATTTATATATAATATATATTCATAATATACATATATATAATATATTGATAAATGGAATGAAATACACCGTTCATGGAGACGGTAGGCCGTATGTACGCATGAATGCTGTTTTCATTTCCTTATTGAATTGAATGGAATTAAGTATATGACATACATATATATATACATAAATACAGTAGAATTATTATGTCATATATTTCATGATTACTTATTATATATACTTTACAATCATTCTTGAATTGTTATCATGGAAAATGAATCTCATCGCGCCGTGGAGACGGTAATCCGTACGTACACATGAGCGACGATATCGTTCCCATAATTATTGAATCGAATTGGAGTGAATGATCTAATATCTTAGAATCAGAATGATGTTATAATAATCCTATGTATTTATTCTTCACACCATTATACCCATCCAAGTATGGTGGTGGTGGAAAAAACATATTACACCAGGGCGTGGAGACGGTATTCTGTACGTACGCACATGCGGTGATTTCGTTTTCCGTAGGATGGATAGAAAGTGAAATGGGGTTGCTTAATATTTATAATAAAATATAATTACATTATTGATACTGATGTTATTACAATATAATTAAACAGCTAATGAAGAATAAGTTGAAGAAGAAAGAAAATTGAATGAATCGGTAACAGATATAACCTATTCTTTGACACGCCTCTTTGAATCCTCCTCTTAGGGTACTAAAATTGGTCATTGAAGAAGACTAAGACCTCTAGTATGTTGCTAGGGAAGTTGGTAACGGAAATGGGAAGGATTTGGATAAGCTTAAAATCTCCGAATTGTGTGAGGAGAAGTGGGAGGAGGTTCCCTTTAATAAGGGAGGAGAGGGACACCTTTGGAAATATATGAAATATTAGTTTATATTAAATCCCAATTTCACTAAAAACCTTAAAAATGACTCATATCCGATGATTAGATGATATAGTGTTATAATATCAACAACCGATAAAATTTAGACATGTTAGGAATCTATTTTAAACATTATCAACGTTATTTATCCTTATTTATCAATTTAATTTTATTTGGGGTAATATTATTCAAAATTTTAAATTATTATAAATAATTACATATGTGTTGTGAATTTCTATAATATGACACTTCATGACATTTTCAACCATATAAATTTAAATTCATAATTTTTAAATATTTCTGTGATTTTTAAACAATTTTATAATATGTTATTTTTATAAAATAACAATAGTGTCAATTTTGACACTATTCATTTATTTGAATTTAAATAAACAATATAAAGAATATATTTTCAAACTAAAATATTTAGTATATTCATAAAATGTCATATTTATCTATAAAATTAGTGGAGCACATTAAATAGTTCATATAATATTAATTTTAATATTTTTAAAACCATTTATTTGATATTTCTCCCTATAAAATAATTTCAACATCACTATTATGTCACATTTAATGATTATTATTTAATCCCTAAAAATTCAAAATAAATTAATATGATGTAGATAATTTTATTAGACATCTAGAGACTATTTATATCTGATGATTCATGAATATTATCAGTAATATAAAATTATTATACTTATAAGATTTAAGAAAGTGACATGTGGTCACTTTCTTTGGTTTTAATAATAATTAAATTATTTTCATGGAAAAAAGTCCATTAAATTAATCTAATCCGACCCTTTTTTGATATGGGTCGACTTTTAGTCATCAAATAGGATTTTTTCAGGTGTTATGGTAATTTTATAATCTTATATTTACCCTTAATTACACGATTTACCTTTAACTATGCTAAATAAAATGTACCATAGTTACTATTCATAATGACAAAAAAAAGTAGCTTATTAAAATAATTTGGACCCACTGATTCAAAATATGGAATCCAGTTTTCTAAATACAATACACAAAAGTTGTAGAAATTAAATTTAAATTAATCTCGTTGTCGAAAGAAAATGGGTTTTTGTTTAAAACATTGCAAAAGATTGAATTCATTTAACCTATGAATTCAAGGTAAAATCAATGCTAATGACAAAAATTATATTGAATGGTAAAAATATATTCTATTTATACTTTACAACCATTCATTATTATAATTTAACCATATAAATTATTACGATGAAAAAAAGTTGTTTTTAATTAAAATATAGCGTGTTTTTATTATTCATTAAAATATGAAAGTTATTAGAAAAATATCAAAACATTATCCAATGTAAATTTTTTTATCCTGATTCAAAATAAGAAGTTTATTTTTTAAAATTGAACTTATAAACATGTCAAACACTACATTTAATATGGGAGATCCATTAAAGGGTGGAAAAACTTCATTTTTTGAAAAATACTTATTCTACCTGAAAAGTTTATTTTGTTCCCATAACATGTTCTAGAAAATGTGTAAGATGAAATGATAATGTTATAATATTCAAAATTTAGTTAATAATATTCATAACGGCTAGTTCATAATAATATTATAACCATATATCATTGATTAGTGAAACCTGATATTGCGTAAAACACACGCAATCGAGGAATGTTGTGATTGCGTGTAATGCAAGCCAAGTCACGGTTGCATGTAGTGCAATAATCCTTTATTGTTTCGTATAATGGAATCCAACCATATGTAATTTATAAATTGAATATATATATATATATATACACTCAATGTTGCGTAGAATGACTATTATAAAATGAACATGAAATTGTGTGTAACATAATCTAAGAATAGTGTTTCGTATACTTAAAGCTAATATAGTGTGGTGTATAGCACAAGATTATATTGTTGTAGCATAAAACACATGACATAAAATAAATTAAAATGAATACTTATCATAAAATATTGGGTTGTTACAGGTGGCAGTTGTTCCAGAAGGGTCAGAATTCATTTGTGGTACGAGCTGCTTGTTTAGTACACTTGTTTATTCCTTGTTCGATATAGGAGCTTCACACTCCTATGATGCGCCCAGTCTAGCCCGTGCTCTAGGTCTAGACGATGAGAGACTTCCAGTGGCCTTGGTGTTGAGTACACCAGTCAAAGGCCAGATCAAATTGTTTTATGTTTGACGAGGCTGTAGGCGGATGACAGGGCCACATCAGTCTACTAGGGATCTTCTACTATTACAGATACAACCATACGATATTATCCTGGGCATCGACAGGCAGTTCTCTATATGTTCCTTCATTGATTTCTACTAATGAAGGATCATGTTTTTGGATTTGTGGGGATGACGTGTGACTTCAATCGGTGAGCGGGGTTACTAGGATGGTAACCGGTGAGTGACCCATCCTTTCCTTGTTTGTTAAACTGTCTATGGAGTCGAAAGATATAGAGATGGAAAAATTCTCAAGGATCATCAATGAGTTCATGGAATTATTCCTTGAAGTGGTGGCGACTCTACCCCCTCAATTTGATGCTTAGTTTGGGGTATACTTTCACCATTGTTCCTGTCTGATTTGGATGGATCCCTACCAGATGGCGCCTTGTGAGTTGCTGGATTTTCATATTCAGATTAAAGATCTAATGAAAAAGGTTTTTGTTCGACCAAATGCATCACCGTGTGGTGATCCCTTCTTGATTACAAAGATGGTAGATGGTGGTTTGAGGATATGCATAGACTATATGATACTGAACCAGGTAACGGTCCAAAACCGTAACCCCCCCCCCCCCCCCCGAGGATAGAGGATCTCTTTGACATGCTGAGGGGAGAAGGTTGGTTCTATAAGATTGATCTCTATTTTCGGTATCACCGGTTGAGGGTGAAGGAGGGTGACTTATCAAATACTTTCCTTGGGTGTTATTTTGGGAATGTTGTGTTTGTAGCCATGTTGTTCGGTATTACAAACACACCAGCTGTGTTCATGGGGCTCATGAACTCCATCTTCCAGGAATACCTCGGTTGGTTTGTATTTGTGTTTATCAATGACATATTAATATAATCAATATCATAGGAGGATCATGATGATCACTTGTGAATGGTTTTAGAGATCCTATAACACCACAAAATCTATGGTAAATTGTCTAAGTGCATGTTTTAGACACGAGAAGCGCACTTACTTGGACACGTGGTGTCTATGAAAGGAATAGTGTGGGACCCATCGAAAGTCTATGTGGTAGTTTCTTGGAAACACCCAAGAACATTGCCTAAGTTCGTACATTCGTAGTTATTGAAGGTTAGTAATGGAATATTTTTCCTAACTTCTCCCGAGTTGCAGCACCTTTGACATCCATGACCAAGAAGGACCAGTCTTTTGTGTGGAATGGGCAGTGCGACGTAGCCATCAGCTATCGGAAGGGGATGTTGTTTAGTACCCCAGTGTTGAGGATTCCAGAAGAAGGGGTAGTGTATGAGGTGTTCATTGATTCTTCTGGGCAAGGCATGGGGTGTGAGCTGGTGAAACAACAAGGGGTGATCTCTTATGGGTCTAGACAGTTAGGTCCCCATAAGCGTAACTATGACATCCACAATATGGATCTTGCAACAATTGTGTTTGCAAAAATGTTTTGGCAGCATTACCTCATCGGGGAGTGCTTCATGGTATTCACGGATCATAAGATCTTTATATATATCTTCTCCTAGCGGGTAATGAATTCATGGCTGTGATGGTGGATGGAGTTACTTCAAGACTACGAATTCAAAATCTGCTACTCCTCAGAAAAGGGGAAGGTGGTGGCCGATGATTTGAGAAAGAAGTAGTAGAAGGATTTTGTTCGATAGCTGGAAGATTTTTGGAAGGTGATGGAGGAGTTGGATACCCTACACCTGAATTTGATGATGGAAAAAATTATAGGTTTTCTACTTCAGATGATGATGCATTCCTTTCTATTGAAACAAGTGGAAGAGTCTCAGTAGGGGGACATGGAGGCTGAAGTGATGTGCGATCTCATTAAGAATGGAAATTCCCCCGTAGGATTGTTGGGTGATGGGAAGAATCAAATTATGTTTCATGGAATGTTTTTCATCCCCAAGGGAATGTTCAAGATATTTCTTATTGAGTTCCACAACTCACCATAAGCGGTGCACCCATGACATTACAAGATATATCGGTGTTTGAGGGGTCAGTTTTGGTGGCCCGAGGTGATGCTGGAAGAGGAAGAGTTTGTAAAAATGTGTTTCATGTGTTAGAATGTGAAGGTTGAACACTGCATCCCAGGAGGTCAATTACAACCTTTAGATGTCCCCGAGTGGAAGTGGGACGACTACTTGATGGATGTCATCACAAGACTGCCCTGGGTTCTAGTGGGTAGTGATGTTATCTAGGTAGTGGTGGAACGACTAATGAAATCGGAACACTTCTGGGCGATCAAGGTGTCTGGTGTGGTGGATTCCATAGCATAGAGGTACGTGGTTGAGGTGGTGTAGATGCATGGGTTTTCGAGGTCCGTAGCCTTGAATCGGGATACCCGGTTCACCTCACCAGTCTGGAGGGGATTGCAGCATGCCTTTGGCACAAAGCTACTTCTTAGCACCGCTTTCCACCCACAGATAGATGGGTAGATTGAGCACACCATCCAAACAATGGAAGCTCTGCAACGGGAAAGAATTTTTGTCGTTGGGGGATCATGGGTGTGACACATTCCTCTGGAAGAGTTTTCCTAAAATAAGTGCAATCGCTCTACCATTATCTTGGCACTATTTGAAGCATTGTATGGGAGGCCATGTCGCTCACCCGTGTGATAGGGAGAGGACGGGGAAGCATGCGTTCAGGGCCCGTAGATGGTGTAGAGCACTACAGAGAAGTTTTATCTTATGTGGGAGAGGATGGTGGTGGCACACGACTGAAAAAAATCATATGCTGATAACCAGTGGAGACCCTTAGAGTTCAAGGTTGGGGACCATGTGTTCTTGAAGGTCTCTTCTCAGTGTGGACAACAGAGGATTGACAACGGAATTAATATTTATCCTAGGTTCCCCAGACCTTTAAAATTGATGCGGCTGGTCGAAGTGGTGGCTTATCAGCTGGCGATACCACCGTCGCTACTAAAAATTCAAGATTTCTTCCATATTTCTCAGCTCCGATGGTATCTACACGACGATTCACACATACTTGACTAGGGAAATCTGGATATCACGAAAGACATCATGTTTGTAGAAACACCTATGAGAATCAAGGATTGAAAGGATAATGTGATTAATGGATGTACCATCCCATTGGTTTGTGTGTTGTGGAGGAATAATGTCCTCGAAGAGTGTACCTTGAAGAGATAGGAAAAGAAGCATGTCTAGTAACCAGAGCTATTTTGAGTTATGTTCGATTTAATTTTATATAGTTGTTCATGAAGAATCGTTTTTACCTTGTTAACTATGGAATGGACTGTTTCCCTTGTTCTCTGGATATGTGTGTGATGATTCATGACTGTGGGGAGGGGAGGACCCGATTCCTAATCAAGACGCATTATGGTGGACATGATTAAACCCGTGCATGTGAGTAAGTGAAAACTAAAGTGAATATTATTTGAAATGGAGTAAGTATCTCCCTAATCCATATGACTTGACAATGTGACCGTTGAATGTTTCATTGTTACTTGAGGGAGAGGTGTTCATAGTTGTCGATGAGCATCACAAATGAGAGGTCTATGTAAAGGTGGTTGTTTGGACCCCCCCTATTTTCTTCTGTTTTAGTTTCAATATACAAGGACAAGAATAGTTTGAGAGGTATCTGATGTAATGGCCCAGACCCTCTGGGTTCAGTACTTTACCAAATAAACGGTTCCATAAAATGGTTCCACCAAAACGGTGGCACCGGTCTCAGTCTCACACCAAAATGGAGGCACTGTGAGGGTGAAAGAGTGATGGTGGCACCATGTGGGTGGCAACATGACGTGGGCACATTGACGGTGGAACCTTGAGGGTGACACCATGACGGTGGAAACACAATGCTAGCACTGTGAAGGTGGGAATGTATGGGTGGCACCGTCTCCTCACTGAAGCGGTCTTTGTTCTTTTCTAGTCCCCGACTTTTTCTGCTCCTACAACATATCTTTTGACATAAAAATAATTTATTTCCCTCTTTTAAATCATTATAAAGAAGATAAATGATATCTAAAAAATTACCTAGACCCGGAAACCTTAACTTATCAAATGTGTAGTTTTTCCTCAGTGTCACACCCTTTCCCCGTACCTTCCAATTTCGCCCCTGTATTGAAATTTTCCTCTGATTAGAGTAAAATGTTTAACAAACAGCCATTATGGCCACCACTCCGATCGGAATTATTAAATGACAATTAATTCCATTGTGTATAACTGCCCAACTATGTGGGAAACCACGATCCAAATTTTAATGCATTCAAAATTCTCAAATCCCGTAACTCCAAGATCGGATCCTTTAAAATGAACGAAGCAGTTTCCTTCCTTATTGACTACTCTCTTTTCCTTTCCATAGAGAATTGAAGTCCCCCCTCCTTGAGATGAGTGGTGTGATTGTGAAATAATCCCCACTAATCATTCCTGGAGTCCTTGGATGTCTTACCCTACGAATCGTGCACCACCACCTCTCGGCGCAGGTAGGTGAAACATAGATAGTAGATCATACAAGTAGAGTTTTCCTTCGTCTCTCTTTACTGTGTATCATTCGGGGTCGGTATGCTATTGTTTTTATGGGGATGGATGAAACCAAACATTAATGATGATAACAAACAGACATTTAATGAATGAAGTGGAGGGGGTGATCAATGTTTCTTCTGTATTTCCATGCCATTGATTATTTATGTTGGCAATTTTGAGGGCTTATGCACACTAAAAATTATATTAGTTGATGTTATTTACATGTTCACTAATGAACCACTGTCCTATATGATGATTGAATGGATTAACATGGAAATTTATTAATCACATAAAACCAGCTGAATTAATGGATTTCATGTGGACTATAATCCTTGTGTGATCACCCCGGTTAACCAAGAAGAATGATTGAACTTAATGAATGACGTACTTGTGTCTGGAAACATTCTTGCTCTATCTTTGTGGTATGCCTGTTTGTTATTATTGATTCTTTTGCGGTGATATTGATGAGGATGGGATCCTCTATTGTTGTGTGGTTGTTGGTTGTGGATCTGGGGCCATGTGTGGCTATATCATGAGGCTTGTTTTGGTTCCAGTATTTAGAGGGATATCACAGATTCCTTCGTTGTTTAAACATTGCCAGAGAACCAAGTGTGAATCCTCAAAAGTGTTTCTTTGGTGTTTATTCTTCCCACAACATGTGGTTATTACTTTTAGTTACCCAGTAGTGAATAATTTTACATAATTTTAATCACTTGAACATGAAACAACGAATGGGTTTAATAGGGAATTGGTTCTGGGAATGTGTTGTGACTTGTCTGTGAGTGGTGTTCTTTTTTATTAATGAACAGTAACGGGCGTATTTGTGTTTTGGTAGGTTTTGGAACCCCTATGTTGGGATGAGTTCTTGTTACCTATACTTATAATTTTAGTTATTATGTTTCTTATTCTCACTCCACCCATGATGAGACCTTCTTGCTGAACACCCCCATTTCAAGGGGTAGGCGTTTTTTTCAACACTCTTATGAGTGGGTTGTTATTATCTCTTATTTTTCTCCCTTTCCAAAATATCCCAAGACTCTTCGGGTAGGCTGTGACAGCCTGAGGTTCAATATATCACAGGATTCTTCAGGCTGGGTAGTTGTGATGGTTCACCCCGTTGTGTGCGGGCAGGTTGTTTCCCATGTGTCATTGAGATAAGGCCCAGATGTCTTCGGGTGTGGCGGTAGTTGTCTCGACCATGGTTTTTGTGGGTGTGGCTATTTGTTTTTGTAGTAGCCAAGGTGTTTTCAGTATGGATGTTTGGTAGTGATGGACGAGGTTTGTGCGGGAAGGGTGTGGCAGTGGGACTGGAGTGAGAATGGCGGGAGAGGTTTGATGCATATGATATCTTCAATAACCAGTAGGATTTTGGCGCAGGGTACCCAAACATCGATGTGTTATTACTATTACATTACCGACTTGTGTTAATTGGGGAGTGTGACTTAATGAGCCTTGAATGAGAGGTTTTTCATTTCTAGTTGTTTTGGTTATCTCTTTTCTCACAGTGCCTTAGAATGCCCCCCCCACTTCTGTACGAGAGTCTTTGGCATTCCCTACTGAGTATACTTGTATGCTCAGCCTACGTATATAAAACTATTTTTTGGTTTCCAGGAGGACTTTAGATATCGTGTAGGATTATACTAGTTCGGATGATGGGATAGTATCTATTTCTGTTTTATTTTCTTTGGTACTTTAATTTTGGGGTTTTTTTATACCTTGTATCATTTACATTTTGAACACGCATATGGTAATTGTTTGTCTTTTCTTTTCTTGTACATCAACTTTTGGGGTTGTTGGGAATTACCACTTTATCACCCAATCCTATTAAATAAAAAGGGCAATTCCATCTATTTGGTGTGTGATTCGATAACTTGTGTGCTAGTCGTCAATCCATGACCTATTGAAGGAGGGTCTCTGGGGTAATTATCAAGCCTTCTATTTGAAGATGGAAGGGTTTGGAAACCATCTGTCTCTTCTCTCATCTTTGTGAATGTAGGTTGAGAGAATAACATTGAGAACCTTTTTCACTTAGAAGAATCAACTTAGTGAATGAGAATTTATTATGACTATCCCAATTTTTTAAATAAGACAAGAATCCTTCATCTTGTAATATGTTCAGATTAAGAGAATCATTTTGGTTTTCAAATAATCCCTCATAGTACATGGGTGTTTATGTTAGAAAAATATAGCATCCAATCTAGAGAGTTTATGGAAATTTTTTATGTCTCCATAGTTATTAGTCATCAATGATCCTGGTAATGATATTGATGTTTATATGGATCCATTTATTAGTGTTTTAAAATTATTTTTTTATTTGGATGATGTACTCTATGTTTCTTTATTGAATTGAATATATCACATTTAGTGAAATGTCTTATCTGATGTTAAATGAATTTCATAACTATAAAAATTTAGTAGGATATAAAATTAATGAAACTCAATGATGTCCCATTTTGGTAAATGTTAACTATTAATTTTGTATAAATATTTATAGAAGATATTTATATTGGAAATTGATGATTTCGACCCCAGTGACATAATTACAATTTTAAACAACATCATTTGATGGGTGTTCAGAAGGACATAAAATAATGCATCCACTAAATGGTTATAAACTCTTTATGAATGTAAAATATAGAGTCAGTTATTTTAATACTCAGTTTTATGAAAAAAATAAAAACATGTAGAAATATAGATTAATTTTTTACCACATGTTAATTTTTTTGTATATTAGACATTTTATAATTTTGATTAATATTAAAAAGATTAATATGATAATGTCATATAAACATAATTAAATTAACCATAAAAATATTGGTTGGAAATAAGTCTTTGTTATACATGATTGAGAATACAATATGATATTATTTATTTCCATTTAATGGTTAAAATTTTATTCCATAAGTTAACTTGTTAAAAAATTTATAGGAATGAGAGATTTCAAATTTTTAACATTTGAATGATGTCAAGGTTCTTGAGGGGTATTCTGCTAATGTCAGGAATGTTGTTCCCATTGATGATTTAATTTTAAACGGTTTGAAATCACATGACAATAATTTTTTGGAGAAATATTTAATATATGTTTCATTAAATTGGGGTTTTCCTAAATAAAAACCATAATAAATTAACCACGCACTATTAATTTTTCAGTGATATGTCCTCCAATGTCATAGACATGGTGACATTTTTTATATGGAAAATATAAATACTATCATCTTATCTGAATTTTTGATGATATATTGTACAATATCATAATATATTATGATTCACATGATTATTCTAATGATTAGACAGATTAGAATATTTTTACTGGAATATTATAGAATTTTGTATACAATTTAAGGGTATATGAATTTTTTGAAAGTGTATTTCAAAAATCATTATTTGAGTGAAGGTATTATTGAATAATGATTTTTTTGAGGAATATATTTAATTACGTTCTAACTTCATTTATAACATAAAATTATTTATTCAACCAAAATATCATCACACCTTGTGGATTTTGGGTTTTGTAATTTCAACAATAAATGCATTCACAATAACTATTACAGGTCAAGGGTATTCCCAACTTAACTTCTTCTACAATATTTTTGAGGTTTTCTATTTTTTGAATCTAAGAAATAAATTCATTGGTATTTCACATCATAAAAGGTTTAAATCTAGATATTAAATACACATTATAAACAGTCTATAGGATGGGTTCGATATATTATTTTTTAGAAGTCTATTGAAATTCCCATGTCAATTTTAGAATGACATATAAGGGTATCCATAGGGCCATGATGGCATTTATTATATAACAATTGTTAAATAATTTATGTATATATGGTGAATAAATTGATCAAAATGAATGAATTTCCATTAAATATATATAAGTTACTCATTTGACTTAATCGACTCATGTCTCTGGTACTAATGACAAAATCAAAATTAAACATATTTTTAAAAATGGTAATGAATATTATTATGGTGATATATTAAAAAATATACAGAACATTGTTTTTTCAAATTACGCTTTTTTTAATCAGAGTGTTGTTGCCATAGATGAGTTGGGATTCATCAATGTTGATTTATGTAAGTATTGTTACAAATAAGACGAGCTATAATTTAATAAAAACGAGTACACGTATATTATGTTCTGAATCCCAGAAAATAAAAGTGTAAAATTTTTATATTATCATTAAAAACCTAAAAAGTTTTATATTTCTATTAAATAGTTTATTTCCCTTTTATAGAGTCATAAAAATCATTTCAATTTGTTCCCAATTTAGATGAGGTCTTATATATTCTATGAGGCCACAATGAAGGGATTTGGATCCACGAGAATGTAGTAAAATCAATTATACATGTAAATAAAGAGCGTTTAATCAGAAGGTTATAATTTCTAATTATTATAAATTAAATTTATAATATTCATATCCCATCACTAATCTATTTAAATAATCAATAATAAATGATCAACCAATCCATGATATAATTTCATCTGGAAATCCTTATAATCTTGATCCTAAGGAACAACAGGTCTCTTAACATGATGGTTCTCCCAAGGTAGCATAAATATATCCTTTTCCATATTCAGATGCTCCAAATATAGAAAATCACATATTGAAGGTATTAAATTAGAGGTAATTCTAGATAGTGAACCACTAGTATACTAGATGAAAAATGACATCCATAAGGTGATGATTTTGGAAAATTTAATTATGTTGTGATTCAAAAGTAATAAGAATGAAGGTCGGATTAAATACACAAGGCCGGATTGTTAACTACAAAAAGAAAATGTTTATTTGTTACATTCGGAAAATAAATCACATGTTCAAGCTAATTGATGTAGATTTGTAAGAAAATTGGGGTTTACATGATTATGATATTGATTTTAGAAGATATTTCTGTAACAATATGATATAAATAGGTTATTTAGAAATAAAGAAATAATTTATCATTCAGTAACTCATAATTATCCATTGAAGATTTTATTTATTATATATTACACCTAAATGAAATTCATATTAATACTCACTAGAAATACTAACTTATGCCTTCACAAAAATATGTGTATTAATCACCATGTTTAATAATTAATAATTTAGGAAATAGAAACTGTGAAGTGAAAGTATTCAACAAGAAGAAAGACCACCACCCCCTACCATTAAGAAAAAATGTTGTAATCTCCACCTTAGAATTTTTTTCATATTTTGAAAATATCAATATAATATTGGGTTACATTTAACCACAACATAATTACATTTCACTATATATATATATAAATATTTTTTTAATATAAATCCATATCAAATTGCATCAAGTATAATATTAAATGGAAGCATGAACCTGTGAATAATAAAGAGATCATAATAGATGAAATGACACAAAAAGTGAGGGGATCATGTTTGAGTATCGAATAAAAAATTATTTTCATTAAATAACTATTACCAAACAATTATGAATTATTTTTATATCATTTATTATCTATCATAGAGAAGAGAACCCTCATTAACAGAAAAAAGTGAAACTACTATCATTGGATTTGAATTAGACAGAACATCATTGACATGTTATAGGTATATGTTTAATAGTGTATACCAAAACATATTTTTAGTAATGTATTGATTCTGTAGAGAAATATTTGAAAATTTATGAGTTTTATCCATGATTTGATTTTATAGATAAAAATAATAATTTTCAGTCTGAGTGTCTAGAATATTTATGGTATGAAATCAATATGATTATGTAATATAGAAAAAATACACAATAAAGATCACCCCACCACCACCATCATTGAGGTGAGAATTTCTCCTCAATTATTTTTGGTATAAGTGGGAATAGATATTTTCTTTTGTTTTTCTAGAAAATGATAATCAACAATACTTTATTACATTTCCTATTAAGATTATCTATACAGAGAAAATTATATTTATTTATATCTATCATTTCCCACCCATACCATTGTTGTGTGGTGTGTCATGAAATATATCAAAGGAGATGTTATATACAATAAAAATGTACTCATATATTTTTTAATATATGACATTAAATAATCCAGATATACATAAAATCAAACATGATACAAGAACATCTGTAAAATTTAAATTAGATATTATATAAAAACATATCCACTAGGAGTTATTCATTTCATTATTATTTTTGAGGGAAAAACTAATATTTAACTATAAAATTTATAAGACAATGAAAATTATTACCGATGTACAAGATGAATTCGGTGAAACAAAAGGTTGAATAAAAAAATGTAAATGATAATCCAACCAAAAGAAAACATATTCATATATAACCATTACCATTAACATTTAAAAATCGAGATTAAAAAACTAAAGGTTCATGATGACACTATATTAGAAAGTGGTGATATGACTGAAATATATTTTTATGGAAAAATTTTAAGAGATGATATTATATAATATTATATAATTTATAATATAAATGAAATTACCATGAATGAATGATTATGAGTATAATTTAAAAATTTATACATGAGGTGTGCTTTCATGTGTTTTAAATATATGATCCATTGTATTAATTATGTCAGAATAGTATTCATAATTTTCACTGATGTATATATGAAAAATAATTGTAGGGAAGACATTATGAATAAAAAATTAGTGTAAATATACCACACATTAATTCAACATAATAAATACCAGTGTAAAAAAATTAATATGAATGAATATTGGACAAAATGGCTACACTGATTTAAAGAAAACATGTATAAGTCAAACTCATCTTAGTACGTACAATAAAAGGGTAAACATTTAAAATTTATGAATATAAAAAATAGATGTATTTATTTCATTTCGTATGCATTTTTATACATCATGGATTTCTAATTTCATCATTTGTGAATACTACAATGATATAGCTTCAAACTTATATGTATAGATAAACAAACTAACCACATGTGAATATGTATATCAATTTATAACAAAATACAAGAATTTTTTCACAAATAAACTTCATCATTTATATTTTATATTAAAATTAAGTGAATATTATTTCAGGATATGAAAGAATTTATATTTTATTTCTATCTGGGAATAAGTAAAATAAAATAATATATTTATCGTACCAACATTTACAAGTGGATATGATTCAGGTAACTTAAAATAGGTTTAAATAAAAAACATATACCAAAATAAATTACAAATTTTTATGAGCGATAATATGATTTCCAAATAAATACAAAGTAAAATATTTTGGATATTATATCTGAATTTTTTTGAATCATAATGTATACGATAAAAAAACTAGTAACCATAAAGATGTGTTTTTAATGTATATAAAAATTTATTTTAAATTATATTAATAAATTTTTATTTTTATTTTTATGTAAAAAGTATATTATATAGTTTTTTCTTATTAATAATAGGAAATAAATTTTATTATAAATTAATGTGAAACATACTTGGTTATTAAATGTATACGTACATCATAATGTTGTGACTGACTACTACTTATTTAGTTGAATTTTGGATCATTTTATATACTTTTATCGTTATTACCAAATAATTAGCATTAGAAAAATTATGATACTAATAAATAAGTTGTATGTGACATCTAAGAACTAGACACATGTAAATCCTACAAGTTATTAATTTGGTTGGAACCAATGTGTGTTTTTCAGTTTAGGATTATCATTTTTTCTGAAAACACATGTGAAAGACTCCATAATATACAAATGCATTCTGATTAGTTAGATACATGATAAAATAGATGAATATCTCCCTTCTATAATATATGAATAAGAATAAACTAAATTAATTGCATGAAATTCAATGTATGAATTCAAATTGAATGTTAAATTTTTTAAAAATTTATTCTTTTTGAAGACATGTCTCAATGCATGATATTTTATAAACCATTCTATTATTTCATTAATATGATATGATGTGAATTAATATTCCATTTGTAAAATGAATGAATGAGTCTCATGTAAAACTCACACACTATGTGATTGGTTTGACACAAAAGAATTTTTTATTATTTTAAATGATAATTTAGTATAAAATAATGATTTCATAATTCAATACAAGATAACATATTTGTATCATCTTGAAACATTATTAAATTTGATAAATATTTTATTTGTGAAATGTGGAAATCAACTACATTCCAATATGACGCATGGTGGGATCTCCATGACATAATGATAAGGTTTTCATTTTAAATTGATTTTTTTTGCAAAAACCTAGAAATAAATATCTCAGAAAAGATAAAAAATTAACCTGGTGTTGATAAATAAAAAAATTATTAACATAATACTTCAAATATGTAGAAATAAATATTTTCTTAATGACACGCACAATAAGACAGGTATGATAGTAAGATGGTTTTTTCAGTTTAATATGATATTTTAGTATAAAATAGAAGATAATTAATCATAACTAATAAAAAAATTATTGATGATTATATAATTTAAAACGTTATACAGAAGTTACTTTTCATGTATTGGAATTATCCAAACTGCATTCTGATATATTGTGTGACTTTTTTAACTTAATATTCCTTTTATCATTTTGAAATTTAAATATTATCCCAAAACATGTTTTACTTTTTGAAAAACAAGCAAACTGATATATTTTATCTGTATAAAATAGGATAATTATTAATAATACATTTATGTTATATTGGAATTAGTCTTACATCATAAAAAAACATTATTTATAATTTATGACTGATAGTATAACTTTTCATTTCAAAATGAGAATTTCATAAAAACAATAAGTGTCCTAATAAAAAAATGAGAAAACACACTTGTATAGTTCAAATATATATTAAAAATGATCTATTAATTAATTATATTATGTATTGTTTAGACCCACCATATTCAAATGTGACCTGATAATATTTTTACTCCATGTGTGTGTTTTCAGTTCGAAATGATATTTTTGTAAAGACCTTATGTTACATGTTTAGTACCATCAAAACACATTAAAATAGTTATGATACAATATTGTAATCTTCCGAATTAATTTATTACATATATGATCTATCATATCTGTAATAATATAACTTATATTCTCATAATGCCCCAAAATCACTATTATTAGTTTGAAATTTTCATTCCTGTTCAAAATGTTTTCAAAAAATAAATACAATATAAACAAGATATAATTTTATTGATAATTTAAGATAATTATTCCTTAGTAAATTGTGATGTTTAGTAAGTAAACACACATTATACTTACATCATATGTGATCAATATGACATAGTGTTAATGTTTAAAGGTCTAAATGAGTTTTATTTAAAATTTGATTTATTCATAACCAGGAAACAACATAAATATTGTTTTGATACAATGTGAAAATGATCCATATGTAATATATGACATGAACAAATTATCCATACATCAATTTGATACATGGTTTTAATAGTATGAATAAAATAGTGTCTATTAATTTAAAACTCTAATTTTAATAATTAAGACAACACACATATCAAAAACTGATAAAAAAAATTTGATTTAATTAGATTCATTAGAAAAATGATCCAAATATAAATTATGACGTGCATGAGTATTTTAAATCACAATATAATACAAAATGTTCTTGGTATGGCACAATGTGTCCATTATATTTCAAATAATAACATTTTAGTTAATAGATGGGTCATTAATAGAATTTAAAAAATCACTCAAATCGACATTGTAATTTATTAAATGAATTCATATACCATTTTTAACATGTAGGAATTAGTCTCATAAAACCGACGCACTTTGTGATATTTTTTACTAAAATTGTGTTGTTTTTGTTTAAAATTTTATTCTAATAAAAAAGAAACATACTTAATTCCATGAGAACACATTTGGATTGTTTTGAACAATTTATAAAATGATATAAAATTTATAAATGAAGTGTACGAATCATATTCACATCAATTAAATGCATGGTGTGAGCAGTATGACTACATCTATGTCTTCTCCTTTTAAAATGAATATTTTGAAAAAAAGTGACATAATAAAAATTAAGGAAATTAATTTTTATTATATCGATAATTTAATGAAACAACTAATAAATATTTTTTGACTTGATGGAATTATATACACCTCACTATGATACATGATGTTTCTATCATGACTAAAAATATAAATTAAAAGTTTAAAAATAAAATTAATTTTCTAAACTTATGAATGTAAGTGAAAACATAGAAATATCAAATGGATTTTCTAGATAATTTTTTAAAACAATTTATAATTCATTGTATATGTATAGGAAATAGTTTCATTTAAATCCGAAACATGATGTGACCAGTATTACTCGATGATAGAGTTTTAATTCAAAATTAATTTGTTTAACACCAGTTGACTTACTAAAAATTTATAAAACACATTTATAATGGGTTGTACTTGAGGAAAATGATATATAATTCATTAGTATAATATAAGTGTAATCAAAATCTCTATATTATTCAAGGCATGACTATTATTGCAGAAATTGTTTAGTATCTATTTTAAAAGATCATTTTTTGTTTATGGATGACATTAAAGCCATTTAGATTTTCTGTATGTTTGTGAAAAATTTATCATTCAAATTTATATTAAAAACAATTTATGAAATTTAAATAATATAGTATTTTTTGTTTTATTTTTGATTTAATTTTTATTAATTTAATTTGGATCAATTTTTGTCTTATATTTTTTATATTTTATTTTTGTGTTATTGTAGTGTGTTGTAATTTTTACATCCTACTACAATATTATGACATTTATAATGGATACATTTAGCACTGAAAAATGGAATATTTATTTGAACTAAAATTTGGGTTGATAAATGAGTATCTTTGTCAAAAATGTAATTAAAACATAAAATAGGTACCTTTGTCAGTACTATGATACCACTAATAGAGTATTAAATTTATTAGATATTTTATAGGACGAATAAAAGGGGTTCCCTCTTAAAAATTCATAGATCAATATTTTTCTTTTGATTTTTGGATAAATTTATGTTGAACTATAATAACCATGATATATATTGGTGAATTATGTTTATTAAATTTTATTATAGTATTTAAAGGATGACATGAAATTATATAATTATCATAAAGTAAATAAATTTCTATAAATACATATTTATGTCCATGGAATTGTTTTTGAAAAAATGGTTTAGTGTAATGAAAAATACATTTATTTTCAATATCAAATTATCTCCCATGCTATCATTATATCTTCATATCAGAAGTTAGAAAATAAGTAGTATTACATGAATCCCAAAATAATATAGAAATAATAAACAATTCAATAGAATTTGTACTCCACAATGGTAAACATTGATTGATTTGTGTTACTTTTAGATAAATGTATTAGTTGTGGATCACCGGTACAAAGATTATATATTTGAATAATTAGAGAATAATAAATGAAAACTAATAGGGACATATCAGATGATCAACATTCACATTGAATAATGTTATTATGTCCACATATTTATATCATGATATATTAATTAAATTAATTATAAGTTACACATTTAATAAATTCACTTTTGGTTTCTAGTAAAGAAAAATTAAGAGTGACTTTTAAAATATATTCCACTGCTTTTAACATTTGATATTCCATGAACCTATAAGTAGTATCAGGGTATCAAATCATAAATATATTATTATTTATTTTATTATATATAGATATAAAATATCGGTTAATTATTATTTTATATGTAATTTTTATATATTCTAATTTTAATTAAAATTCATTTTCCAATTAACCCCATTCATATAGTGTTTCACATTAATAATGGTCCAAGAAAAAAATATGATCCATTGGAGAATATGTGTGAAAAATACATAATTTATTATAGAAAGTCATGATAACACGACGTGAATGATGATATACTATTAGTGTACCATAATATCCTGATCTTTTCCATGTAATGGGATTGAAAACATTCAATATAGATATTCCTTGTGGATTACACTATGTGTTGATTGTACTACCTAGAAAAAGATTTTTTTTATTACAAGACTTGTATATGGAATATACACCATGATTAATACATATTACTGGAGTAAATAACACAATACTTGTGGTTATAATACACATTAAAACCCCAAGAGACTGATAACCTAGTGAATTTAGGATATACATGTCATGCATATAGTGACCACAACATATGGTTCATCAATTAATGCATCCTAGATACAAAAAAATTAATCAGGGAAAATGAAATTATAGATAGAAGTTCTGTATTTGGATTACACATATTGTAGAGTCTCGTACCCAATAACACATTGATCTTTTTGGCGGGTTTCTTGGTCACTCCAACTTCAGATTCAATGATGTGTAGTTGGCCTATACACCCTATGAAATCAATTGAGATTCACCCCTATGACATAGATGAGTATATTAGAAACATTTTCAGAGTTTACACAACATGTATCTGGAATGTATACGACATGTTTTTCGAGCAAGTCAACACACAAAATCCCAATCATGTTCCATAGGTACGTGAAAATAGAGGTACACAATGTGTAGATGTATCGAACATGCACAATATTTTCCAAATTTTGGATATAATAAAATTAAATTAAATTAATTATTTTCCATTAAGACCATATTTTTTTATTGGAACATTAGATTCAAGACAATTTCATAAGAGGTTTTAATTATTTTTAAATACTCAATTAATTTATTGTTATAAAATTTAATCAAATTGTTTTACCATTTTATTTACAAAAATTACCTTATAATGGATATATCAAGGAGAATTAATATTTTAAATGAGAATAAATGGAATAAATTATATAATTATTTCATTATTTATTTATTTAATTAACTATTTTAGTCGATTTTATATTAATTGTAATGAATTAATAACAATTTATTGATATAAATTTGCCTTTCGGTATAATTTTCATGCAAGTTCATTCATGATCATTATCTTGACTTATTTATGAGTTGTATGTATTAATTTAAATTATAGTGTGGGTTATTGATTATTAATTAATAAAATAAATATAATAAACTTTGACATGTCATTCCCTCCATTATTATATACAACTTTCCACTCTAGAGGATATATTTCAAACCAAAATTTAAATAATTCATTGGTTCCCCTCACCGCGATTTATGTTATAAATACATGTTTTTCATCATGATTCAAAAGTTGTGTGTGGAAGATTTTCCTTACTGATACATAATTATGAACACTGAGTAATTTTCTTATTGTTTACTTTTTAAAAAGGTTGTTATATAATTATCATGGACTGATCATTTTAATAATTATTTATTTCTATCTATAAAATTATTTATTTTCTATATTCAATGCGAAAATAATAGAAATTAATTAATTAATGTGAATATCAATAAATTTAATAAATTAATTATGAAGAAATATTTAATCTAACATGGTTTGTAAATTAAGTAACCATAAAAAAATATTATTAGGACATGTAAAGGACAAAACATGATAAAAATTATTCATAAAAAATTAAAATCATTCAACGTAATATTATGTCATACATGGCCTTCCATTTCATTATTAACAATTAATCAATTATAGATTACTATTTTTTCGACCCTCAATATGATTGTTAGTTTTAATTTAGAGTTCTTGTGAGAGTTATTGGTTAAAAAACCATATTACATCATGTGAAGTATCCCTCTAAAACAATAATTTATCAATGACGAATGTTTGGAGTATATAATAGTAATGGTTATTTGGATATTTGAATCCACTAAATAGATTAATGATAAAAAATCATACATTTGGAGGTGACATTTCTGGATTATATTTATCTTGTAGATTTACAAACACTCATTATTACGGCCATGATATTGATTACACAATTAAACAAAATTTATTATATAAAAACATTCACATGGTACAACAGAGAATATAGATAGGTGTAGTTTCATTGGGGATTAGGAACATTATATAAGAACATAGAACATAAAACAAAACATCCTTGTTGAAATCATCCTTTACATGACCACTACAAAAATTTTTACTTAGCCTTCCATGGGATATCTAGAAGGAATGAATGAGAAAATGGGGAGCTATAAATACTAGAAAAGGAGTAAACATAGAATAAAATTAAGAACACAATACATGTTAGGAAATAGGGATATCAACAGAGCATAATATACACATGAACATAAAGGCATAAAATAACATGATTAACAAAAAATGGAAATGTGGCAACAAAATTTTACATTATAACACGAGTTGAGGCCCATTACACATTGATCTTGAGTTAATAGTCATTGAACATGAATTATCATGAGTAAACTATCATTTCACTTGACTTATAATGATATTAATCATTACCTAATACATTGGAGCGATATTAGGGTTAACTCTTCATAATCAATTCATTTTAGGCATAAATGGTCCCCGTAGATCATACAACCTGGATTTATTAAATATAATGATTAATTAAATGATTAATTAAACTTTAATAAACAAATGAAACTCTATAATAAATATTTAAATTTTTATAATGGTGAGTACCCATGATCGGGAAATGGTAATGGTATTCACTACACAATTACGTTGGCTTCGAAAATCATTGTGTGATTTCGGCAGCATAACAACATGACTTATGAATTCCTAAAATTTGTTGATGAGTGAGACATAGGGGGTATCATTATATTTACATAAAATTTATAGAAAGGGAATTATTTATATACATGTTCCAAAATATGTAATGGAATTTGGATTCATAATACCAAATAATTGCTTGAAGGTAAATGATGAGAGTGAAATTCCTCCAAGAATTTAGACATAGTGACAGGTGTAACTGGGAGTCATTAATGAGATATATAGGATTGTCACATAACTAAAACATAAATACTTATTTATGGGAGAAGTTTGAAATCATAACCCAACATTTATAATTTAAATTAAATGGGAATGAAAATATTGTGAAACTTGGATATAATGACGAGGGAAGGAATCCCTTACCAAGATGTTTGATGCCAAAGGATTGAGAGAGGCTCAAGAGAATATTCATTGGAGATTGGGGAACTGTGGTAGGATTATAAAGAGACAATGGAAGGGTTTTTTTAAGATCCATAGTATTTTAGTGAATAGGAAGTGGAAGTATGGGTGTGTTTATAGAGGAAAGGAGAGGAAATTATTTATTATTTTGGATTTGGACCCTACAACATAAACTAATCAAAATCACAAGCCAAACAACGATTTTTGCACATGGTTTTTGATGGAGTGTGGAAAAAATATTTTATAAGGCCAATGTTCTATCTTCTTAAAATATTTTGCTGGCTTATGTGCATGTGAGTCACACTCTTAAGGAGAATAATTTAAAAAGATAAAATGTTTTATTAGATCTAGAGGGTCCTCTATGGAAACATAAAATCAATATAAAAATATAAAATCATGTTATTTTATAGATATAACATTTATTGGTAGAATATATAATTTATTGTATTTTATTAAATCACTATTTGACCATCATAATGTCATAAAACACATTATATATTTAAACAGTATATAATTTTTTCCCAAAAATTATATTGTCTTGGAAGATTATGAAAAATTAATCATTGGAAAATTTCAATATCCTGATTCCAAAAATAATAATCATTTTATCAAAATAATTTTATTAATAAGTTAATTATTACCATTAAAATAAAAACTATCATTTATCAAAAATTCATTATATTGAAATAAATAGCTGTCAAACATTATTTAAAATTGAAATTGTGTTATAAAAAATAAATTATAATTTATTTTTAATAAAATTTAATTCAATAAATTTTTTTTATTTAAATATTATTTAATTTAGAAATCCATTATTTCATCAGAATAGTTTTCATAGTTGATTATTAACTAAAAATTCTATTTTGAGTTTATGAACTATTTATAAAGTAACAACAATAAAATAAATGTATATTATTTGTATTAAAAAATTTTCATAGTCATAGTGATATGGTATTGTCACATAACCCCATAAAACACCCACATAAGACCATAGGGTTATGTGCAGGATGGTGATGGACTCCTGGTGTGGCTCGGAATAAATTTCTCGAGTGAAAATCGAAATGAACATCCACTTCTCCATTATGCACTTCCACTCAATATTATCATATTCAAGCTCTACTTGAGCTTTATTAAGTGAGAATACCAATGGGGCCACCACCATTCCGAGCTCTAAAAATAGTCTTTTTATGGATTAATTTTACTAGATGAGGCCATCACTTCCATTATCTCAGTAAATTGGATTTTTTAAAGTCCTATATTTCTAATAATCAATTGATCACAGTTCAAAGACTACATTAGCGACAATCACAATTCGTAATTATATTTTAAAACCCAGAAAGATAAAATAAATATAGTTAATATGTTTTACATAACCATTTAACATAATAATACATTTAAATAGGCAAAGTAGAATTTTATTTAATGAATGTTTGGTTCGTTACACGCATTGTGGTTATGCAATGTGGAATATGGATCTATTCAACATGAATTTCCTAGAAACGATACATTTCAAGTTCAATAGTGTGGTATATCTAGACATTATAAAAAAGTTTTATATTTAATAATAGAACATTTATATTTATTATTTCGAAAAAAAATTTATCATTAAAAATTAATAATAATACTCTATTTTATTGTTGAATAAAATGGAAATCTAAAGATAAAAATTATTTATATGATTAATATTGTAGAAATAAAAACTCTTATCATGAAGTAACTTCATAAATTATTTTAAATGCAACTTAGTTATGCTAGCCATGAATTGATATCTTGACTTCAAGAATTGTAAACTATTCGGGTAGGCTGTGACAGCCTGAGGTCCAATATAGCACAGGATTCTTTAGGATGGGTAGTTGTGTTGGTTCACCCACTTGTGTGCGGGCAGGTTGTTTCCCATGTGTCATTGAGATAAGGCTCAGGTGCCTTCGGGTGTGGCGGTAGTTGTCTCGACCAATGTTTTTGCGGGAGTGGATATGTGTGGTTGTAGTAGCCAATGTGTTTTCAGGAGGGATGTTTGGTAGTGATGGATGAGGTTTGTGCAGGTAGGGTGTGGTAGTGGGACTGTAGTGAGAATGGCGGGAGATGTTTGATGCATATGATGTCTTCAATAACCAGTGGGAATTTGGCGCAGGGTACCCAAAAATAGATGTGTTATTACTATTACATTACCGACTTGTGTTAATTGGGCAGTGTGACATAGTGAGCCTTGAATGAGAGGTTTTTAATTCCTAGTTTTTTGGTTATCTCTTTTCTCACAGTTCCTTAGAATGCCCCCCGCCCCACTTATGTACGAGAGTCTTTGGCATTCCCTACTGAGTATACTTGTATGCTCAGCCTAAGTATGTAAAACTATTTTTTGGTTTCCAGGAGGACTTTAGATATCATACAAGATTATGCTAGTTCGGATGATGGGATAGTATCTATTTCTGTTTTATTTTCTTTGGTAATTTCATTTTGGGGTTTTCTTATACCTTATATCATTTACATTTTGAACACGCATATGGTAATTGATTGTTTTTTCTTTTCTTGTACATCAAATTTTGGTGTTGTTGGGAATTACCACTTTATCACCCGATCCTATTAAATAAAAAGGGCAATGAAATCTATTTGGTGTGTGATTTGATAACTTTTGTGCTAGTCTTTAATCCAGGACCTATTGAAGGAGGGTCTCCAGGGTAATTATCTCTCCTTATATTTGAATAAGGAAGGGTTTGGAAACCATCTGTCCCTTCTCTCATCTTTGTGAATGCGGGTTGAGAGAATAACATTGAGAACATTTGTAACTCAGAAGAATCAACGAAGTGAATGAGAATTTATGATGACTATCCCAATTTTTTAAATAAGACAAGAAACCTTCATCGTGTAATATGTTCAGACTAATAGAATCCTTTTGGTTTTCAAATAATCCCTCATAGTACATGGGTGTTTATGTTAGAAAAATATATCATCCAATCTAGAGAGATTATGGAAAATATTTTTTGTCTCCATAGTTATTGGTCCTCAATGATCCTGGTAATGATATTGATGTTTATATGGATCCATTTATTAGTGTTTTAAAATTATTTTTTTATTTGGATGATGTATTCTATGGTTCTTTATTGAATTGAATATATCACATTTAGTGAAATGTCTTATCTGATGTTAAATGAATTTCATACCTATGAAAATTTAGTAGGATATAAAATTAATGGAACTCAATGGTGTCCCATTTTGGAAAATGTTAACTATTAATTATGTATAAACATTTATAGAAGATATTTATATTGGACATTGATGATTTCGACCCCATTGACATATTTACCAATTTAAATAGCATCATTTAATGGGTGTTCAGAAGGACACAAAATAATGCATCCACTAAATGGTTATAAACTATTTATGAATGTAAAATATAAAGTCAGTTATTTTAATACTCAGTTTTATGAAAAAACTAAAAACATTTGGAAATATAGATTAATTTTTTACCACATGTTAATTTTTTGTATATTAGACGTTTTATTATTGCGATTAATATTAAAAAGATTAATATGATAATGTCATATAAACAAAATTAAATTAACCATAAAAAATATTGGTTGGAAATAAGGCTTTGTTAGACATGATTGAGAACAGAGTATGATGTTATTTATTACCATTTAATGGTTAAAATTGTATTACATAAGTTAACTTGTTAAAAAATTTATAGGAATGAGAGATTTCAAATTTTTATCATTTGAATGATGTCAAGGTTCTTGAGGGGTATTAAGCCAATGTCAGGAATGTTATTCCAATTGATGATTTAATTTTAAAGGGTTTGAAATAACATGACTATAATTTTTTGGAGAAATATTTAATATATGTATCATTAAATTGGTTTTTTACTAAATAACCACCATAATAAATTAACCACACACTATTAATTTTTCAGTTATATGTCCTCTATTGTCATAGATATTGTGACATTATTTATATGGAAAATATAAATACTATCATCTTATATAAATTTTTGATGATATATTGTACAATATCATAATATATTATAATTAACATGATTATTCTAATGGTAAGAGAGATTATAATATATTTACCAGTATATTATAGAAATTTGTATACCATTTAAGGGTATATGAATGTTTTGAAAGTGTATTTCAAAAATCATTGTTTGAGTGAAGGTATTATTGCATAATGATATGTTTTTGAGGAATATATTTAATTATGTTCTAACTTCATTTATAACATAAAATTATTTATTCAACCTAAATATTATCACACCTTGTGGCTTTTGGGTTATGTAATTTCAGCAATAAATGTAGTCACAATAACTATTACAGGTCAAGGGTATGCCCAACTTTATTTCTTCTATAATCTTTTTGAGGTTTTATATTTTTTGAATCTCAGAAATAAATTCATTGGTATTTCACTTCATAAATGGTTTAAATCTAGATATTAAATACACATAATAAATTGTCTATAGGATGGGTTCGATATATTATTTTTTAGAAGTCTATTGAAATTCCCATCTAAATTTTAGAATGACTTAGAAGGGTATCCAGAGGGCCATGATGACATTTATTATATTACAATGGATATATAATTTATGTATATATGGTGAATAAATTGATCAAAATGAATTAATTTCCATTAAATATATATAAGTTAATCATTTGTCTTAATCTAATCATATCTCTGGTACTAATGACAAAATCAAAATTAAACCTATTTTTAAAAAATTGTAATGAATATTATTATGGTGATATATTAAAAAACATCAGGAAAATTGTTTTTTCAAATTACGATTGTTTTTAATCGGTGTGTTGTTACCATAGATGAGTTGGGATTCATCAATGTTGATTTATGTAAGTATGGTTACAAATAATACCGGTCATAATGTAATAAAAATGAGTACATGTATTTTATGTTCTAAATCCCAGAAAATAAAAGTGTTAAATTTTTATATTATCATCAAAAACCTAAGAAGTTTTATATTTATATTAAATAGTTTATTTCCCTTTTATAGAGTCATAAAAATCATTTCAATTTGTTCCTAATTTAGATGAGGTATTATATATTAGATGAGGCCACAATGAAGGGATTTGGATACACGAGAATGTAGTAAAATCAATTATACATGTAAATAAAGAGAGTTTAATCAGATGGTTATAATTTCTTATATTATAAATTAATTTTATAATATTCTTATCCCATCACTAATCTATTTAAATAATCAATAATAAATGATCAACCAATCCATGATATAATTTCTTCTGGAAATCCTTATAATCTTGATCCTATGGAACAATAGGTCTCTTAACATGATGGTTCTCCCAAGGTAGCATAAATATATCCTTTTCCATATTCAGATGCTCCAAATATAGAAACCCACATATTGAAGGTATTAAATTAGAGGTAATTCTAGACAGTGAACCACTGGTATACTAGATGAAATATGAGAGCCCTAAGGTGATGATTTTGGAAAATTTAATTATGTTGTGATTCAAAAGAAATAAGAATCAAGGTGGGATTAAATACACAAGTCCAGAGTGTTAACTACAAAAGGCCATGTTTATTTCTTACATTGGGAAAATAAATCACATGTTCAAGCTAATTGATGTAGATTTGTAGAATAATGGGGTTTACATGATTATGATATTGATTTTAGTAGATATTTCTGAATCAATATGATATAAATAGGTTATTTAGAAATAAAGAAATAATTAATCATTTAGTAACTCATAATTATACATTGAAGATTGTATTTATTATAGATTACACCTAAATGAAATTCATATTATTAGTAACTAGAAATACTAACTTATGCCTTCACAGAAATAGTATAGATTATTATCTCAAATAGGATTAAGTGAAAATTAATTCACAACCATCATAAGTGGTATGAATTTATTAGCTATCATGAGGAGACATATTTTTAGTTAAATTTTGATTATTAATAATTTACATTAAAATATGTCTATTAATCACTCTGATTAATAATTAATAATTTAGGAAATAAAAACTGTGTTGTGAAAGTATTCAACAAGAAGAAAAACCACCACCCCCTAATATTAAGAAAAAATGTTGTAATCTCCACCTTAGAAATTTTTTCATATTTTGAAAATATCATTATAATATTGGGTTACATTTAACAACAGCATAATTACATTTCACTATATATATATATATAATTATTTTTGTTATTATAAATCTGTATCCAATTGCATCAAGCATAATATAAAATGGAAGCATGAAACTGTAAATAATAAAGAGATCATAATAGATGAAATGACACAAAAAGTGAGCGGATCATGTTTGAGTATCGAATAAAAAATTCTTTTCATTAAATAACTATTACCAAAAGGTTATGAATTATTTTTATATCATTTTTTATCTACTATAGATAAGAGAAACCTCATTAACAGAAAAAAAGTGAAACTACTATCCATGGCTTTTAATTAGACATAACATCATTGACATGTTAGAGGTGTATGTTTTATAGTGTATACCAAAACATATTTTCAGTAATGTAATTATTATGTAGATAAATATTTGAAAATTTATGAGTTTTATCCATCATTTGATGTTATAGATGAAAAACATAATTTTCAGTCTGAGTGTCTAGATATTTATATTGGACATTGATGATTTCGACCCCAGTGACATATTTACCATTTTAAACAACATCATTTAATCGGTGTTCAGAAGGACACAAAATAATGCATCCAATAAATGGTTATAAACTATTTATGAATGTAAAATATAAAGTCAGTTATTTTAATACTCATTTTTATGAAAAAAATAAAAACATGTGGAAATATAGATTAATTTTTTACCACATGTTAATTTTTTGTATATTAGAAATTTTATTATTGTGATTAATATTAAAAATATTAATATGATAATGTCATATAAACAAAATTAAATTAAACATAAAAAATATTGGTTGGAAATAAGGCTTGTTAGACATGATTGAGAATATAGTATGATGTTATTTATTACCATTTAATGGTTAATTTTGTATTACATAAGTTAACTTGTTAAAAAAATTATAGGAATGAGAGATTTCAAATTTTTAACATTTGAATGATGTCAAGGTTCTTGAGGGGTATTCGGCCAATGTCAGGAATGTTGTTCCCATTGATGTTTTAATTTTAAATGGTTTGAAATAACATTACTATAATTTTTTGGAGAAATATTTAATATATGTATCATTAAATTGGTTTTTTACTAAATAAAAACCATAATAAATTAACCACGCACTATTAATTTTTCAGTTATATGTCCTCCAATGTCATAGATATTGTGACATTATTTATATGGAAAATATAAATACTATCATCTTATCTGAATTTTAGATGATATATTGTACAATATCATAATATATTATAATTAACATGATTATTCTAATGGTAAGAGAGATTAGAATATCTTTACCAGTATATTATAGAATTTTGTATACAATTTAAGGGTATATGAATGTTTTGAAAGTGTATTTCAGAAATCATTGTTTGAGTGAAGGTATTATTGCATAATGATATGATTTTGAGGAATATATTTAATTATGTTCTAACTTCATTTATAACATAAAATTAATTATTCATCCAAAATATCATCACACCTTGTGGCTTTTGTGTTATGTAATTTCAGCAATAAATGAAGTCACAATAACTATTACTGGTCAAGGGTATGCCCAACTTTATTTCTTCTATAATATTTTTGAGGTTTTCTATTTTTTGAATCTCAGAAATAAATTCATTGGTATTTCACTTCATAAATGGTTTAAATATAGATATTAAATACACATAATCAACAGTCTATAGGATGGGTTCAATATATTATTTTTTAGAAGTCTATTGAAATTCCCATGTAAATTTTAGAATAACTTTGAAGGGTATCCAGAGGTCCATGATGGAATTTATTATATTACAATGGTTATATAATTTATGTATATATGGTGAATAAATTGATCAAAATGAATGAATTTCCATTAAATATATATAAGTTACTCATTTGGCTTAATCGAATCATGTCTCTGGTACTAATGAAAAAATCAAAATTAAACATATTTTTAAAAAATGGTAATGAATATTATTATGGTGATATATTAAAAAACATCAGGAAAATTGTTTTTTCAAATTACGCTTCTTTTTAATCGGAGTGTTGTTACCATAGATGAGTTGGGATTCATCAATGTTGATTTATGTAAGTATGGTTACAGATAATACCGGTTATAATGTAATAAAAATGAGTACATGTATTTTATGTTCTGAATCCCAGAAAATAAAAGTGTAAAATTTTTATATTATCATCAAAAACCTAAAAAGTTTTATATTTATATTAAATAGTTTATTTCCCTTTTATAAAGACATAAAAATCATTTCAATTTGTTCCTAATTTAGATGAGGTATTATATATTAGATGAGGCCACAATGAAGGGATTTGGATACACGAGAATGTAGTAAAATCAATTATACATGTAAATAAAGAGAGTTTAATCAGATGGTTATAATTTCTTATATAATAAATTAATTTTATAATATTCTTATCCCATCACTAATCTATTTAAATAATGAATAATAAATGATCAACCAATCCATGATATAATTTCTTCTCTAAATCCTTATAATCTTGATCCTAAGGAACAATAGGTCTCTTAACATGATGGTTCTCCCAAGGTAGCATAAATATATCCTTTTCCATATTCAGATGCTCCAAATATAGAAAACCACATATTGAAGGTATTAAATTAGAGGTAATTCTAGACAGTGAACCACTGGTATAGTAGATGAAATATTAGAGCCATAAGGTGATGATTTTGGAAAATTTAATTATGTTGTGATTCAAAAGAAATAAGAATCAAGGTGGGATTAAATACACAAGGCCAGAGTGTTAACTACAAAAGGCCATGTTTATTTGTTACATTGGGAAAATAAATCACATGTTCAAGATAATTGATGTAGATTTTTAGAATAATGGGGTTTACATGATTATGATATTGATTTTAGTAGATATTTCTGAATCAATATGATATAAATAGGTTATTTAGAAATAAAGAAATAATTAATCATTCAGTAACTCATAATTAACCATTGAAGATTGTATTTATTATAGATTACACCTAAATGAAATTCATATTATTAGTCACTAGAAATACTAACTTATGCCTTCACAGAAATAGTATAGATTATTATCTCAAATAGGATTAAGTGAAAATTAATTCACAAACATCGTAAGTGGTATGAATTTATTAGCTATCATGAGGAGACATATTTTTAGTTAAAATTTGATTATTAATAAATTACATAAAAATATGTGTATTAATCACTATGATTAATAATTAATAATTTAGGAAATAAAAACATTGTTGTGAAAGTATTCAACAAGAAGAAAAACCACCACCCCCTACTATTAAGAAAAAATGTTGTAATCTCCACCTTAGAAATTTTTTCATATTTTGAAAATATCACTATAATATTGGGTTACATTTAACAACAACATAATTACATTTCACTATATATATATATATAATTATTTTTGTTAATATAAATCCATATCCAATTGCATCAATCATAATATAAAATGGAACCATGAACATGTGAATAATAAAGAGATCATAAAAGATGAAATGACACAAAAAGTGATCGGATCATGATTGAGTATCGAATAAAAAATTATTTTCATTAAATAACTATTACCAAAAAATTATGAATTATTTTTATATCATTTTTTATCTACTATAGAGAAGAAAACCCTAACTAACAGAAAAAAAAGTGAAACTACTATCATTGGATTTTAATTAGACATAACATCATTGACATGTTAGAGGTGTATGTTTTATAGTGTATACCAAAACATATTTTCAGTAATGTAATGATTCTGTAGAGAAATATTTGAAAATTTATGAGTTTTATCCATGATTTGATGTTATAGATGAAAAACATAATTTTCAGTCTGAGTGTCTAGATATTTATATTGGACATTGATGATTTCGACCCCAGTGACATATTTACCATTTTAAACAACATCATTTAATCGGTGTTCAGAAGGACACAAAATAATGCATCCACTAAATGGTTATAAACTATTTATGAATGTAAAATATAATGTCAGTTATTTTAATACTCAGTTTTATAAAAATAATAAAAACATGTGGAAATATAGATTAATTTTTTACCACATGTTATTTTTTTGTATATTAGAAATTTTATTATTGTGATTAATATTAAAAATATTAATATGATAATGTCATATAAACAAAATTAAATTAAACATAAAAAATATTGGTTGGAAATAAGGCTTGTTAGACATGATTGAGAATATAGAATGATGTTATTTATTACCATTTAATGGTTAAAATTGTATTACATAAGTTAACTTGTTAAAAAAATTATAGGAATGAGAGATTTCAAATTTTTAACATTTGAATGATGTCAAGGTTCTTGAGGGGTATTCGGCCAATGTCAGGAATGTTGTTCCCATTGATGTTTTAATTTTAAAGGGTTTGAAATAACATTACTATAATTTTTTGGAGAAATATTTAATATATGTATCATTAAATTGGTTTTTTACTAAATAAAAACCATAATAAATTAACCACGCACTATTAATTTTTCAGTTATATGTCCTCCAATGTCATAGATATTGTGACATTATTTATATGGAAAATATAAATACTATCATCTTATCTGAATTTTTGATGATATATTGTACAATATCATAATATATTATAATTAACATGATTATTCTAATGGTATGAGAGATTAGAATATCTTTACTAGTATATTATAGAATTTTGTATACAATTTAAGGGTATATGAATGTTTTGAAAGTGTATTTCAAAAATCATTGTTTGAATGAAGGTATTATTGCATAATGATATGTTTTTGAGGAATATATTTAATTATGTTCTAACTTCATTTATAACATAAAATTAATTATTCAACCAAAATATCATCACACCTTGTGGCTTTTGTGTTATGTAATTTCAGCAATAAATGTAGTCACAATAACTATTACAGGTCAAGGGTATGCCCAACTTTATTTCTTCTATAATCTTTTTGTGGTTTTCTATTTTTTGAATCTCAGAAATAAATTCATTGGTATTTCACTTCATAAATGGTTTAAATATAGATATTAAATACACATAATCAACAGTCTATAGGATGGGTTCAATATATTATTTTTTAGAAGTCTATTGAAATTCCCATGTAAATTTTAGAATAACTTTGAAGGGTATCCAGAGGGCTATGATGGCATTTATTATATTACAATGGTTATATAATTTATGAATATATGGTGAATAAATTGATCAAAATGAATGAATTTCCATTAAATATATATAAGTTACTCATTTGGCTTAATCGAATCATGTCTCTGGTACTAATGAAAAAATCAAAATTAAACATATTTTTAAAAAATGGTAATGAATATTATTATGGTGATATATTAAAAAACATCAGGAAAATTGTTTTTTCAAATTACGCTTGTTTTTAATCGGAGTGTTGTTACCATAGTTGAGTTGGGATTCATCAATGTTGATTTATGTATGTATGGTTATAGATAATACCGGTTATAATGTAATAAAAATGAGTACATGTATTTTATGTTCTGAATCCCAGAAAATAAAAGTGTAAAATTTTTATATTATCATCAAAAACCTAAAAAGTTTTATATTTATATTAAATAGTTTATTTCCCTTTTATAGAGACATAAAAATCATTTCAATTTGTTCTTAATTTAGATGAGGTATTATATATTAGATGAGGCCACAATGAAGGGATTTGGATACACGAGAATGTAGTAAAATCAATTATACATGTAAATAAAGAGAGTTTAATTAGATGGTTATAATTTCTTATATAATAAATTAATTTTATAATATTCTTATACCATCACTAATCTATTTAAATAATGAATAATAAATGATCAACCAATCCATGATACAATTTCTTCTCGAAATCCTTATAATCTTGATCCTAAGGAACAATAGGTCTCTTAACATGATGGTTCTCCCAAGGTAGCATAAATATATCCTTTTCCATATTCAGATGGTCCAAAAATAGAAAACCACATATTGAAGGTATTAAATTAGAGGTAATTCTAGACAGTGAACCACTGGTATACTAGATGAAATATTAGAGCCATAAGGTGATGATTTTGGAAAATTTAATTATGTTGTGATTCAAAAGAAATAAGAATCAAGGTGGGATTAAATACACAAGGCCAGAGTGTTAACTACAAAAGGCCATGTTTATTTGTTACATTGGGAAAATAAATCACATGTTCAAGCTAATTGATGTAGATTTTTAGAATAATGGGGTTTACATGATTATGATATTGATTTTAGTAGATATTTCTGAATCAATATGATATAAATAGGTTATTTAGAAATAAAGAAATAATTAATCATTCAGTAACTCATAATTAACCATTGAAGATTGTATTTATTATAGATTACACCTAAATGAAATTCATATTATTAGTCACTAGAAATACTAACTTATGCCTTCACAGAAATAGTATAGATTATTTTCTCAAATAGGATTAAGTGAAAATTAATTCACAACCATCGTAAGTGGTATGAATTTATTAGCTATCATGAGGAGACATATTTTTAGTTAAAATTTGATTATTAATAAATTACATAAAAATATGTCCATTAATCACTATGATTAATAATTAATAATTTAGGAAATAAAAACTTTGTTGTGAAAGTATTCAACAAGAAGAAAAACCACCACCCCCTACTATTAAGAAAAAATGTTGTAATCTCCACCTTAGAAATTTTTTCATATTTTGAAAATATCATTATAATATTGGGTTACATTTAACAACAACATAATTAAATTTCACTATATATATATATAATTATTTTTGTAAATATAAATCCATATCCAATTGCATCAATCATAATATAAAATGGAAGCATGAACATGTGAATAATAAAGAGATCATAATAGATGAAATGACACAAAAAGTGATCGGATCATGATTGAGTATCGAATAAAAAATTATTTTCATTAAATAACTATTACCAAAAAATTATGAATTATTTTTATATCATTTTTTATCTATTATAGAGAAGAAAACCCTAATTAACAGAAAAAAAGTGAAACTACTATTATTGGCTTTTAATTAGACATAACATCATTGACATGTTAGAGGTGTATGTTTTATAGTGTATACCAAAACATATTTTCAGTAATGTAATGATTCTGTAGAGAAATATTTGAAAATTTATGAGTTTTATCCATGATTTGATGTTATACATGAAAAACATAATTTTCAGTCTGAGTGTCTAGAATATTTATGATATGAAATCAATATGATAATGTAAGACAGAAAAACTACACAATAAAGATAACCCCCCTACCACCAACATTGAGGCGATAATTTCTCCTCAATTATTTTTCGTATATGTGGGAATAGATATTTTCATAACATTTTCTAGAAAATTTTAATCAACAATACTTTATTACATTTCTTATTAAGATTATCTATACAGAGAAAATTATATTTATTTAGATATATCATTTCCCACCCATAACATTGTTGTATGGTGTGTCATGAAATATATCGAAGGAGATGTTATATATAATAAAAACATACTCATATATTTTGTAATATATGACATTAAATAATAAAGATATACATACAATCAAACATGATACAAGAACATCTGTAAAATTTACATTAGATATTATATAAAAACATGTCGACAAGGAGTTATTCATTTCAATATTATTTTTGAGGGAAAAACTAATATTTAATGATAAACATTATAAGACAATGAAAATTATTACCGATGTATAAGATCAATTTGGTGAATCAAAAGGTTGAATAAAAAAAATTAAATGATAATCCAACCAAAATAAAACATATTCATATATATCCATTACCATGAACATTTAAAAACCGAGCTTACAAAACTAAAGGTTTATGATGACACTATATCAGAAAGTGGTGATATGACTGAAATATATTTTAATGGAAAAATTTTAAGAGATGATAGTATATAATATTATATAATTTATAATATAAATGAAATTCCCATGAATTAATGATTATGAGTATAATTTAAAAATGTATACATGAGGTGTGTTTTCATGTGATTTAAATATATGATCCATTGTATTAATTAGGTCAGAATAGTATTCATAATTTTCACTGATGTACATATAAAAACTAATTGTAAGGAAGACATTATGAATAAAAAATTTGTGTAAATAGACCACACATTAATTCAGCACAATAAATACCAGTGTAAACAAATGAAGATGAATGAATATTGGACAAAATGGCTACACTGATTTAACGTAAACATGTATAAGTCAAACACATCTTAATACGTACAATAAATGGGTAAACATCTAAAATTTATGTATATAAAAAATATATGTATTTATTTCATTTCGTATGCATTTTTATACATCATGGATTTCTAATTTCATCTGTTGGGAATACTCCAATGATATAGCTTCAAAATCAAATGTATAGATAAAAAACTGAACACATGTGAATATTTATATCAATTTATAACAAAATAGAAGAATTTATTCACAAATAAACATCATCATTTATATTTTATATTAACATTAAGTGAATATAATGTCAGGATATGAAAGATTTTAAATTTTATTTCTATATGGGAATAAGTAAAATAAAATAATATATTTATCCTATCAACATTCACTAGTGGATATGTTTCAGGTAACTTAAAATAGGTTTTAAATAAAAAACATATACCAAAATAAATTACAAATTTTTATGAGTGATAATATGATTTCCAAAAAAATACAAGGTCAAATATTTTGGATATTATATCTGAATTTATTTGAATCATAATGTATACGCGAAAAAAACTAGTAACCATAAAGATGTCTTTTTATTGTATATAAAAATTTATTTAAAATTCTATTAATAATTTATTATTTATATTTTAATAAAAAAATATTATATAATATTTTCTTATTAATATTAGGAAATAAATTTTATTATAAATTAATGCGAAACATACTTGGTTATTAAATGTATACGTACATCATAATGAAGTGACTTACTACTACTTATTTAGTTGAATTTTGGATCATTTTATATACATTTATTGTTATTACCAAATAATTATCATTAGAAAAATTATGATAATAATAAATAAGTTGTATGTCACGTCTAAGAACTAGACACACATAAATCCTACAAATTATTAATTTGGTTGGAACAAATGTGTGTTTTTTAGTTTAAGATTATCATTTTTTCTGAAAACACGTGTGAAAGACTCCATAATATAAAAATTCATTCTGATTAGTAAGATACATGATCAAAATGATGAATATCTCCCTTGTATAATTTATGAATAAGAATCAACTAAATAAATTGCATGAAATTCAATGTATTAATTCAAATTGAATGTTAAATTTTTAAAATTTTTATTCTTTTTGAAGACATGTCTCATTGAATGATATTTTATAAAACATGCTTTTATTTCATTAATATGATATGAATTGAATTAATATTCCATTTGTAAAATGAATGAATGAGTCTCATGTAAAACTGACACACTATGTGTTTGGTTTGACACAATAGAATTTTTTATTATTTTAAATAATAATTTAGTATAAAATAATGATTACATAATTCAATACAAGATAACATATTTGTATCATCTTGAAACATTATTAAATTTGATAAATAACTCATTTGTGAAATGTGGCATTCAACCACATTCCAATCTGACGCATGGTGGGATCTCTGTGACATAATGATAAGGTTTTCATTTTAAATTTATTTTTTTTGTAAAAACCTAGAAATAATGATCTCAAAAAAGATAAAAAATGAACATGGTGTTGATAAATAGAAAAATTATTAACATAATATTTCAAATATGGAGAAATAAATATTTTCTTAATGAGACACACAATGAGACATGTATGATAGTAAGATTGTTTTTTCAGTTTAATTGGATATTTTATTATAAAACAGAAGAAAATTAATCAATACTAATAAAAAAATTATTGATGATTCTATAATTTATAACATTATACAGAAGTTACTTTTCATGTATTGGAATTATCCAAACTACAGTCTGATATATTGAGTGACTGTTATGACTTAATATTCCTTTTATCAATTTGAAATTTAAATTTTATCCCAAAACATGTTTTACTTTTCGAAAAACAAGCAAACTGATAGAAATTATATATATAAAATAGGATAATTATTAATAATAAATTTATGTTATATTGGAATTAGTCTTACATCATAACAAAACTTTATTTTTAATTTATGGCTGATAGTATAAATTTTCATTTAAAAATTAGAATTTCATAAAAACAATAAGTGAACTAATAAAAAAATGAGAAAACACACTTGTATAGTTCTAATATATATTAAAAATGATCTATTAATTAATTATATTATGTATGGTTTAGACACACCATATTCAAATGTGACTTGAAAATATTTTTACTCCATGTGTGTGTTTTCAGTTCGAAATGATATTTTCGTAAAACCCTTATGTTACATGTTTAGTACCATCAAAACACATTAAAATTGTTATGATACAACATTGTAATCTTCCAAATGAATTTATTACATATATGATCTATCATATCCGTAATAATATAACTGATATTCTCATTATCCCCAAAAATCACTATTATTAGTTTGAAATTTTCATTCCGGTTCAAAATGTTTTCACAAAATAAATACAATATAAACATGATCTAATTTTATTGATAATTTAAGATAATTATTCCTTAGTAATTTTTGATGTTTAGTAACTAAACACACATTATACTTACATCATATGTGATCAATATGACATAGTGTTCATGCCTAAAGGTCTAAATGAGGTTTATTTAAAATTTGACATATTCATAACGAGGAAACAACATAAATATTGTTTTGATACAATATAAAAATGATCCATATGTCATATATGACATGAACAAATTATCCATACATCAATTTGATACATGTTTTTAATAGTATGATTAAAATAGTGTCTATTAATTTATAACTCCAATTTTAATAAATAAGACAACACACATATAAAAAACTGATAAACAAATTTGAATTATTTAGATTCATTATAAAAATGATCCAAATATAAATTATGATGTGCATGAGTCTTTTAAATCACAATATAATACACAATGTTCTTGGTATGACACAATGTGTCCATTATCATTCAAAGAGTAACCTTTTTGTTATTAGATGGTTCATTAATAGAATTTAAAAAATCACTCAAATCGACATTGTAATTTATTAAATGAATTCATATGCCATTTTTAACATGTAGGAATTAGTCTCATAAAACCGACGCACTTTGTGATATTTATTACAAAAATTGTGTTGTTTTTGTTTAAAATTATATTCTAATAAAAAAACATACTTAATTCCATGAGAACACATTTGGATCGTTTTGTACAATTTGGAAAATGATATAAAACTTATATATGAAGTGTAGGAATCATATTCACATCAATTAAATGCATGGTGTGACCAGTAGGACTACATCTATTTATTCTCCTTTTAAAATGAATATTTTGAAAAAAAGTGACATAATAAAAATTAAGGAAATTAATTTTTATTATATCGATAATTTAATGAATATTTTAAAAAAAAGTGATAGAATCCATAATTAATATTAATCCAAAATAGGTAAATCAATGATTTATTACCCAAAAATCGTGGTGAGTCTCAATGAATTCATTTATTATTGTAGGTGGAATCCTAAATGGGGATAAAGAATCCTAAAATAAATGAATCGACCAAACAAAAAACCACAAAATGATTTAGAGTTTCCCAATCCAATCATCCACAAGGAAGATAGTAAACCACAAAATAAAAACAGGGAATTTGACATGCCTCTCACCCAAGAGAACCACAGAAGATGAATGGAGGAGAAAATCCTACTATATATAGAGGAGGAGGGACACTAGAAGGCCTCCCCTAGTAGCGGTCGCACTGTTTTGAACAAATGTGGGGGAAGCTGGGCCGCATGAGTAGGGAAAGGGATTGTGGGACGCCCAAGGAGGATTTATCTGTGGGGAGGTTCACTTAATAAAATGGGTGTTGAGAGGAGGGGTTGGTACAGACATGGGAGTGGGAGGGGATTAGGTCGCATGAGGTAAGAAGGAAGGAGGAGGAAAGGGTCCCTTGGGTTTCCAAAAAAAAGAAATAAATAAAATAAACCAAACATAAATTATAATAACAATAAGAATAACTTATTGATAATAATACTAATTTTAATAATAATATTTACAGTAAAGATAATTATAATAATTAAGCTATTAATAATAATAATAATCCTAAGGATATTAGCCTTTTCATTATTATTTTTAATACAACACTTTATTTCTTTTAATTTTCATTATTTTATTTTATTTTCATTTTAAATATATTTTCACCCACATTTAATTTATTATCTGTTTCATATAAAAGGAATGATGCACAATTACACTAGAAAAGCTGCAGGATATTTTAACCATGCCCTTCCCATGTTTTGAATGCTGCTAAGAATTTAGAAACTAGTTTTTTAATAAAACATTAAAATTATAATAGGGATTCAACCCAAACCACCTAAAAATATTCATATAATATTAAAAAAATTAAAACTAATTAATCACCAGTGTTAAAGTGTGAAAATTCTCCCCACCCCAAACACTTTATTCTACTAGAAATCCACCAATCAAATAAGGAATCACACTTGAGTTAGAAATTGAACTAGGCCAATGAAATCATGAAATCAGTGTGACTTTTATTTCTAATAGTCAAACCCATCCAGCTCTAAGAGATACCATGATGATAACTAGGAGAAAAAATTGGAGGGTTATCCCCCTATAAGAAATCATATAATACCATCCAGTATAAAACTAAATCACAATGAGATCCATGTTGGGTCACCCCATAATTTAAGAACCAACCATCTTAGAAAATCAACGGGGATTCTAGTATATGATAATTCTATAACTACCAATAAGAACCAAATCAGGAATCACTAAAACATACCAAAAACACTCACAATGACCAAAAAGAAAAACCACCAGAGATTATTAATCCCAACTAGAATCCATTGACACATGGTAAAACCGAAGATAGAAACTGAAACTATAAATCGATCCATAAAAAAATTCATCATTTCCAAAAGGCACATGTTTCTCCAACGGTGGATGAACAAAAACAAAAACCACCACACAAATTATAACCATAGAAGGAAGCCCTAATAAAGATTCAAATTTGGAAAAAAAACATCTATAGAAATAAAAAGAAAATGAGACTACTAAATATTCATACAACTAAGGGGATCTCGCAGAAACAAATGGGACAACAACTGGGAAATATGCATCGAGATCATAACTTTTATCCATTCTGATGTTGGGGAAAAACATACCAATGTCCCCCACACTCTCGAAAATTCTATACAACGTGATGAAATTCAGTCTAAGACCTAAAGATAGTGTAATGTTGTCTTATTGCATCTATATTCCCATATTCCGGAGTCGATGAAAATCAACTAAAACATTCTCTATTGGAAGAGTGACTTAAAAACCCCTTAATATGACCCAACAATCCATGATGGATGGAAAATATTTTTGTAAGACATTATGAATGAGAATGTTTTACATTTTTGGGATAATTTTTGCTGGGTAAAATGAAGGAGACTTCACAATGGGACATATATTCGAAACGATTGGTCTCCACATATAATTACAAAGTTTTTATTGATTCTTAAATTATTCTACTCTGGTAGAAAATCATTTATAATTTCAAAAAAACCATAACCACCTCATTTTTTACAATTTTGATCCACCAAACGAATACCAACACTGATGATAAGAATTTTAAGGATGATGAGAATGTGACATGGAGTATTCTAACTGAACACACCATATGTAAACAATATATTTTTCAAAGTACTAAAAGTCTAAACTAATATTATTACATTAATGTAAAAGATCCTTATGGTTTTATCTCCTCAAAGGATGGGAAAACATCTGGAATTTCTAAATGGAATCAGTCATTGCACTTTAGGATGATACCTTAAATAAGAAAAATGTTAACTGATTATGTGTCGTTATCTTAAGTGAAATAGAATCCAACTCTATTCAATAACCAATGTTAGCCTTCAATGACCATTAGTCTTGCTGAAACCCTAGTGAACTGGAACATAAGATAAAATTTAACAATTTAATTCCTAAAATATTTGTTTATAGAAATTAGGGTTGTTATTTTTTGTTAAAATATTTCTCTCTAGTTTTTCTGTCGATTCATAGGTTATTTTCTTCAGCCCTAGTGTTTGGGAACACCCCTTGGGAATGTGATGGATCAGGTCCGGTTCCATGATTAAGGGAAACATGGGTCGGTTGATTACAATCAATATTCTATTAGATTAATAATTTTCCGTATAATTTATGTACCCTTAATCACAATGGTAGTTCTCAGAATCATAGGGATATAAAAACAATAAAAAATAAGGCGGAAAATTATCTCATGGATAATATTACAATGGATACCCTACTAATGCCTGAATAGGTAAGGTAGTTTCCTTGTCATCAATTACATTATGATGTATGATCTAGTTTATTCTTCTATGAAAACAATGCAAGATTAAATCAATTCATTAAATAATTTTCCTAATCCATGTTAATTTTATCTATATATATTGTATTTTTATTATGAAATTGTAAATGATGTTAATGTGTCCATTATTTTATAAGTTAAAAATTCACCATGGAAACCTTCAACTATAATATAATTCCATCTATGCTATTGTTTATTTACAGAATCTACCTATTCAATCATACAAGGATTTATAAAATGATCATCACATCGAAAAAAATGGATTTTAAGGGAAGTGAGTATGTTATGTGGCCATAATGTATTACATCTATTACATGAAAAACAACAAACACTAGAAATGAGATTCCTTTAACAAATAAATTCATATAGATATTGGATATACTATCTGCCAATAAATTCCTATAGATATGAAATAGATATTATTTTAATTAAATGAAAAAAATTTAAATGACATCCTATCGGTATTTGAAATACATACATTTTTTATTTGATAATTCTAGAAAAAAACAATGTCTTACCATTTATATACAATATGTGATGCAATAATTTTTCACATTTTCATTAATTTGAAAGTCTATAATAATTTTACCACTAGAAAATGATATAACTCTTGAAGGATCTTATATTGTAATTATTCACATATTAATCATGATTCATTTCAATAAACAATAAATGAATTCATGATTTATGATATTATTGTTCTAGATAGCACAATCCAATAAATGAATATATTATTATTATTATATGACATCGGGAAAGGGAAGTATTTTTATAATTTTAAATTGTCATTTTTTAACTAAATAATATCATTACATAAATAATTTTTCTATAAATATATTTTTATGCCTACTATTTCTGGTTAATTGATGATTAAAATTATATTAACAAAATGGACTTAAATAATGTTTGTTGTCAATCTTATCAAGAATGGTATTTATTCATCCTAGCCCGAGGGATCTATATGTGAACAAGATTAAAAAAAATTGTGACATATCTTCAATTTTAGAAGAAGTTAGTCTATTGATTCTGTTAGAAGCTCAATGGACCATTTTTGGATCCCAAATATAAGAGATATAAATTTGGTCCACTTAAACAGAAAATGTAATTTGAATAATGGAATTCTGGTTATCCAAATAATCATAAAGTAGATATAATAAGATAAGGAATTATTTGTTCATATCTAATGAAATTTTTTAATAAATTAAATTTTAGAATGATCCTCTATGTGTTCCAGGATTCGAAGGATAATATTTCATGGAAAAATATTGATGGTCATTATTTGGATGTCGTGAAAATTAGGATAATGACCCGTCAAATCCCATAATAACATTTATAGTTATCCACCGAGAAGGTGATTCTACTATGTCAATTACCAAAAAGGGGTATTAGATATAGGTTAGATATTTTTTTATAATATTTATGGTATAATTTATAGATTCTGAGCAACTATGCTTTGATATTTTATTTCATTATTATTATTTATTTAAAAATGAATTTTATTTAACATTATTCAACATTTATACATTCATTGTTCGGGATTTATAATTTTTTAATCACTAAGAATATATAAAGAATAATTCGAGATTCCATCATGAATTGTGATTAATATTACTTAGTGGACTATGTTATAAGATGTCTATCTAGTGTACATTTTATGTACCCATATGGTCTTCACCATCATGTTTTGTATGAAACATGATATGAAATGTGTAAATAATAAGTGATGCTTTTATTATACACCATGTGTGGACAATGATAAATCTAGAAAATAGATTATGACCTTAGACAGTGTGTATATGGTGTATACATTTTTTTAGTCAACCTAGTATAACTGTGAAATTCAGGTTATCCTTTTTGTATATTACATGGTATGTAGTCTTGTTTGAATTAATCCTAGAAGAAATTAATGAGATAAACATCATGTAGATACTTCCAAAAAATAGAGCACATTATTTCCAAAATATATTGAACACATTGTATCCTATAGTGGTTTATAGTGACACATTTCAAGTGTAATGGTGTAATAAAATAAGTACCTAAACCCTATTAAACCTTGTGTGAAAAATTATGGGTCATGTATATTATCAAATTACAATTTTTGGGAATCAAGTTAAAAACATATAATACATAAAATAAAATTTCTAACTAATCAGAAAGGAGATATTAAATAAAAATTGTGGAGTAAAATGAACCTCATCTCATCATACATATATTTTTCTTGATGATAAATTATTCTTTAGGTATCTTCTGGTAAGAAATTCACATTGATGCACGATGTGTGTCTTTAGAGGATACCCTGATTAAACTCTGAGATATTAAATATAAAAACCTTTTGAAAAATAGTCTTGGATGAATATTATCTAAAATTAATTTAGATGGATTGTATCTCGAGATGAGAGGGGAAGAGTGAGATAGGCATCGATGATGTCCAGTAGTGTAGTAATCATTTTTTTACATTGGAATATAGTTAACAAATACCCATAAAAATATTTTTTCCTAAGATAAAAGTTCTAAATTAGAGTATAAGGGATGTTAGAAAACTAGATATGTAATGTTTTCTAGAAACAATTTATCATATTTCATTATTTAAAGATATTAATTAACATATAACCTATATAGAATGTGTAAGTGTCATATATGATTCAATGTGGAATGAATATATAAATTTTATATATTATTAAATGTAATAGAAAATGTTTATGAATTTTTTAGAGTATCTAGTATATAAAATCACATTTGATTATAAATGGGTATCATAAAATAAAACATGAATGTATAGTCAAGTCATTATTTATAAAGAATGAATTGTTTCACCGTGGTGCAAATAGAATCATGGAATATAATATGATTAAAATATTTTAGATGTCTCAATATTAAAATAGAAAATAATTATAAATTAAATTATAGAATACCATGACTATGGAATTTGGAAAATGGATATCAAAAATAGTCTTCCTTATTTTTATACATCATGAATATTTCATTATGATTAAACATGGTGTGTAAAGGAATAAAACGATTTCCATATATTTATAAAAATTTAAAATATTCATTTACATAAAAATAAGGAATCCTTGTCATGGACCATTAATTTTGAAAAATTCATAATTCAATTTGTATTTCCCACAAATGAATACGATCCTGGTTTCCATTAGTAAATTTTTGGGGGTGGTTTCATTTTCATCTTTGTATATACTAATGACAAAGTATTTATTGGAAATATTATACTAGTATTACTATACAATAATACCATTTTGAATAAATTCGTATCTAAGAAAGCCATAGAAGAAAAATATATTTTCTAGGGATCAAGACCCAATGTGATAGATCAAATTGGTCCCTCTATTTAAACATACCTACCTTAGTAGATAATATACAAATTATATTACATGTGTAACTATAAAATTATGTTACTAAGTTTTTAATTCATAAACCGCACTTTTTACAATGATTTTTATGGGTCCATTTTTTGTTTCTTATTTTGAAATTTTTAGAATTTTGGAAATTTATGTGTAACTTAATGGTTGGCCTATGATTAGCCAAAACTGTTCATCGTGTAATTGAAAACTATGAAAACCCTGGTGGTAGTTATTTCCATGGTTGGAACATTGTTTATATAATCATGAAATCTCTTATTATAGTCAATGAAATCATTTTATAGTGGCACATGTATAGCTTTCATAGATTTTCCAACTCTCCAGATCTACCCATGAAACCATGCATACTTGTGTGTCATTAATATATTTTATTTAGAAAATTCCCAAACCCCTATTTAGGCCCCTAAAAATCGGTTGAACCCATATTCAGTTTCATCATATAATACTTCTCCAAATAATTGATTTTGGTACCTCATCTTTCTCTTGTATGTTATTCAATGCTTAAAGAATGTGGATCTACCTCTTCCATGTAGGTTTCATCATATTGTTCTCATTCTTCCATCATATCTATTCTCTTCACTTATGTTAAATATATAATCATAGTGATTTTTGGATATAATGACCTCTATTTTCTATTGTTAAACCAATGATTGATAATTATACCTAGATTCTTTGATTATCAATTTTTGTTGTTGAATCTAAGTTGTGGTCTAGTGAGTCTAGATCTGTCAATTTGGAGGCATGCCATTCTGTCATGATTCCTACTTTATGTTTTACATATATATGTTTTTTTTATTTCAATAATTTTAATTAAATTAATTTTTTTATATTAAATTAAATAACTTTCAAATGGTATGTTGTAAATAAACCAATAAAAATAAAATGGGTTATTCAATTTGTGGGAATTCCATTATATTTTAAAACCCACAATTCCATTAATTTTGGGATTGTTTATGGACGTTGTCTCAATTAAAATGATTAATTTTATTGGGGAGATTGAATTGATGAAATTTTTTTAAAACCCCCATTTCCATTGAATTGGTGGTTTATTGTGGCATTGATGTAATTTTTTGAAGAATGAAATAGTTAGATTAAAATTCAAAATGAGAATTTTGAAATTCAATTTTGGATTTATTAGAAATTTATATTTGTGAAAATGTAAGAGAAATGGTTTTGACTGAAACATTGAGGGATGATATTGGTTAAAAGGAATGTTCTTGATTAAAAACCTATTATGGTTTTTAGATGTATATTTTTCATATAGAAATAACAAATGGGAATAATTTAATACTGATTAGTCTTTAAAAAAACTTCCCATCATTTTTAATAGTGAAAATTAAATACATAGAAATTTAGTGTGCTATTTGGATGAAACATTTTGATTTAGAAAATATAAAGCCTTAAAATAGCCTATCACACCCCTTAGGTGAGGTTGATGAGTCCTTTATATCCATTGTTCAAATAAATGTTTGTACATATTTCATGATAGTTTGAGTGTAGATTTCTGGTTGACTAGAACAATCAATCCTTTTAGGAATACAAACATGATTCTTCCTTGTTTGTATTAAAAATGAACATATTCCATATTTGTAAACATTTCTAATATACATCTAAATTTTAAATACAATTTAATATAAATTTATTAATTATTTCAAATTTTTAATGGTGTAATTTTTTTCTAATATTCCATCAATTGATATCTAATTCATTTCATAATTTATTTCAATCAATATAAATTTATAGAATTAATGGTATTGATTATGTTTTTGAAATTACAAACCTATTTTCTTGAAATTAAAATAATTTTACAGGGTTAATTTAACCTTGGAGTCTGATATGGAATCCATGGTGAGATTATACTTGGATTTTAGCTCACACATTACTTGTTCCATTAGGTATTTAAAAATTTTATTTTTCTAGGATTGAGAAAGGGTACACGAATATATGAATGTTGTTTTACCTCTTGATCCACATAAATGGAGAAATATTTCCATTTGAACATGTGTAGTTATCCCATTTCCTGGTACTTGTGGTTATTATTTGGGTTGTTCATACGTATATTTTTTTTGTCATCTACTCCCAGAATATTGTCTTTTGTATTCATATTGATTTTTTCCATTATTCAACTATATATATGGGAAAATTCGTTCCCACTGCATAATGTATGATTTCAGGTAATAGTAGTCATCCCATGGGGATTTGTTAATTAAATTCAAGATATTTCCAGATCAACTCTATTATTTAGTCTCCATGGAACCCTGGATTGTTTTTGGAAAAGTGGTATTAATGGGAGGTTTTCACAGCAGCACCCAAGAATTGTGGCTGCTACAGACTCTTGTGTAAAATATATTGATGTTATCATGATTATTAAAATCTACTTAGTGGAACACGATAAAAAAAATATTTTATATGTTCAATAGAGTCAAATGCATCATGTGAAATTGGATTCCATCCGTAGACATCCAGAAAAAAATTTCCTCATATAGTGGAAGAATCTATAAAGGATGCAGATACAATCATAGTGACTATGAGACACTAAATTAATATAACTTCTTCATCAGTTAATTATCTATTTGATACTAGTTCATATCATTATTTTACGTAAAACCATATTTTTCTATCAAAATAATTATCACATGGATCTTTTATATTATGAAATGGATATTACTACCCACCTGGAACGATGAGACAAATTGGTCTCTAAATACCCACTATTGTTTACCCTCTATCAGATATTGACCATGCTTGGAGATTTTTGGATATTTACATGGAAAAAATTGACCACATATTCAGGATGTAATGGTTCATTGGTAATTAGTCTCAGAATTATTTTTATCATTGGAGGGTCTCCTTCACTAAAAATGATGGTGTGTGTCATGTCTTCCAAAGTGATTGGATCCTAATGTTGAAAAATGTGGGACCTTTTAATTATGATTTTGGGGAAGTGATATATGATTTTTATTTTTAATTGTAATGAGAATATGTTTGTTGTGATCACCCATTGTTTTTTGACAGGTTTTCATACACACTACCTTATGAAATCTCTTAAATTCCATCAGTAGTGGAATAGATATTTCTATTTATTTAGATTATATTACTCAACATATTTATACTCAAATTAATTCATGGAACTGGATGTGTTGGAATATTATATGTATTGATGGGATATTATCTTGATATTTGCATTATAAGCTCGAGCGTGTCACCACTGGTGTGACTAGTTCTCTTTGCAATGAAAGATAATGGTACCCATCTCCTTTTTGTTGATTATCAAATTTTTTATTGATATATGATAAATAATAAGTATATGATTGTTGTAATTGATGATTTTATTACTTATTGAATAGGTTGATGTGTTTCTCAATGATCGACTTTCGATCTGGTTACTATCAATTGTGAATAAAAGAATCTTAAATTCATAAAATAGGCTTCCGAATACGATATGGATATTATGTGTATATTTTAATTCCCTTTGGGAAATCCAATGCTCTGGCATTTTTCATGGATTGGATTAACATGATATTCTATTAGTATCTTAATATATTTGTGGTACTTTTATGGAGTAAATTCTCACATAATCTATGTCTGAGTAGGATAATGTTCATTATATAACAATAGTTGTGTTTTTGTTGAGATAGCACCATGTTTATGACAATCATTCTAAAGGATTGTTGGGAACAAAGGCAGTTAAGATCATGGGACGGGTTTGGTTAGAACAAGGAATATAATTTGGAAAAGCGAATTTGAAGAGTATTATGGTAAGGGATCAACCATTAATGGCTTCGAGATATAAATTTTTTTGGATAAGATTGGTATTATAACTACTTCATTATGGACGTAACATAGTTGGATTCTCCGATGAATGAACTAAATCATATAGATTTAATTATTTCTTGTGATGACAAACAATAGTGTTATATTTTTGAGATGAATCATATTTTGACTACAATAGTGGTTTTGATTCATCCAATGGCCAAGAAGATCCATAATGACTTATATGATGCATCAGGTTCAATAATAGGATGTGTTCTTATGTAGGGTGAACATTCTATCAATAATTGATATCATTTTCTTAGTTTAAATAAGAATAATTATCCTACCGATTTCCTTATATGTGCATTTTTTTCATCCAAATAATATTTTTTTGACTTGACTCTACTGAGGAAGGTTTGATGTATTTTGTAATAAAAATAACATGAGTAATATCTTTTCCCAAATTCACTTGAATAGTCAATAGGGATGTGAGGAGGAATTATAGAAGTCTATTTATTTCTACATAACTTATAACAAATTAACAGGAAATTAAATTGAAGATGTTATGAGAAAGAAACATCTTATCCGGACAGATAAACAATCATCAGAATAGTGGAACATGATGGATTTGTTTGAATAGATGCACATTGGAGTCATAGAATGAGGGGATGAGGATTCTTTGTCCAGTGTTTGGTTTATATCCCCCCTTATAATATTGTCTATTTTGAAAAAAGATACATGAAAATGAGTTCCATGTAATTAATGACTCTCTTAATCACGGGGTAATAAAGCCTAATTTATCTTTCTCTATCGAGGGAATTATACTCTCTGAGATCCTCTTTTGTGTTCCATTAGTATTGATGAGAGATCTTCTGGGAGATTTTCATAGTACCTTATGGGAATTTCACCCTATAACTATGAAGATATTATATGAATTATTGTCAAATGGTGCACCATCATAGTAGATACCTTCAAAACCCATTTAATGAGGTGCATGGTTACCCAACATGGTTTAACAAAATGTGAAGATCATCCCAGAAAACCCTATATACGTTATCCCCTTAATTTTGATTTTTATTTTATATTCCCAAAACTATTTTTGGTCCAAAAACAGTCCAGTATGATCCATTATAATTTTTTTTCCACCAGGAGAGCTCCCATGAATTGGTTTTTGGCCCTTGGATCCCTCCATGAATTGATTTGAAGCATGAAAAAAACCACTCGATATCCTCCTGGTATGTTTCCTCATCATGTTCTCATTGTCCACTTAACACTCCTCACAACCATATGGTTTTATGTATACATTAATTGAGGTTTGGATCTAATATTATCTTTTGGATATATTTTAATTTTGGTTTGATCATTGACACTTTAATCTTGGGATTATCATTCTTCTTTAACAAATCCATGTTAGTTTTTGGTGTATCGAGATCCATTGATCCCAAGGTAGAGGGTTCCATCATGGTGAAGGATTTTTGTTAATTATATATTTATTTTTTGAAGATCAATTTTATTAATTATATGATATTTATTGAACTTAAATTAAATGGATTTTAGTTGGTTAGTTGGAAAAATACCAATTATATTGAATTTTTCGTTTAAAATTCGATTTTGATAAGATGTTTAAAATCCCCAATTCCAATGAGTTGGGATTTTTTTTATTGTTGTTAATTCAATTAAATTGATCAGTTTTTTTTGTGGAAATGGATTTTATTGGGAATTGAGAAAATCACCACATCTGTCGAATTAGGGGTTGACTGTGGAATTTATGGAATTTTTGGGAGATTTAAATAGATGAATTAAAATTGTGAAATTGAATTTAGAAATTGAAATGTTAATTTATTTCTCATTCCTATTTGTGAAATTGGTGTAATGATTTAATTGAATCCACAGGGTTTAATCTTGGTAAGAGGAATGATTTTAATTCAAAACACATTATTATTTGTAAATGGAACATATGAATATTTTAATGGGGGAATTGGATTAATTTTATTTTGATCAGTAATGACGTAAATTCATTATCATTTCATTGTAATAGAAAACAAGGAATATATAGGTAGTTACTATGTTATTTGTATTGTACATTATAATTTAAAATATTCTAAAACAAAAATTTACCATATTACATCTTTTGGGATATGGTGATGATTCCACTTTTTCCTAAGATCAATGGAACATATGTACATATTTCTTTTCACCACAAGTGTGGAGTCCATGTAGCCTAGAACTACAATTCCTTTTAAGAACATGATATTGTTTCTCACCTAATGTTTTTTCAAATGACTATATGACAATTTTTTAAATTATATTATATGAATTATGATTTATAGAAACAATTTAATAAAAAATAATAATTTATTATATTTTTGAAAAGATACACTATTTTTGAAATTATTACTTCATGTCAAATTCAAATAGTCTCCTCATTTTATTTCAATCTATTGATATATAAATGATTAATTTTTTTGATGAATTTTTTAACTGAAAATCCTGTTTTTTTAAATTGATTTCAATTTTTCACGGTTAATTTAATATATAAATTTAACATGGAATCCTTGGTTAGATTGTACTAGGGATTTTAGCCCACATTATGATTCTGACAACAGGTGTTTGTTGACTAACTCTTTCTTGGTTTGAGCAAATAGATAAATCCCACAAGGAGGTAGTTGTATCTTTTGATTCCTGGACATGTTGGGTTTTGTCTATTCCGACATCAATTTTGTTCATGTTTTATGGTATATGAAATTATTTATTGTTCTATTTTTTCCTATTTGGTTTTCTACTACACTACCCATTTATTATGGAAAATTTGTTCCCACATTCTTATTGACCGGTTTTGAATACTAGTTATAGATCCATGGGGGCCAGAAAAACCCTTCCATATATTTATGGACTAGATAGGTTATTTGGACACCATGTAACCCAAAATTTTTAATGAATCTCAAAATCCATGAGATGATTTTTTCCTCAATCTCAGGACAATAATCATTCAGAGAAATTGTTTCCTCAAAAACAAGATTAAATTAAATGTATTGAAATTTTATAATATGAGTTAGCGATTATGTTAGTCATGTAAGATATGATATGTACACGGATAGATGTCTCTAACAACTTATGTGTGTTATGAATATATCATTGTTACCAAGGTGACCACTATTGAATGGTATTCCAGATTATAAATATATATTTTAAGCATAATAAGCATATATTCCCAGTATATGGATGTGAAATCGAACTACTCATCATAGAATAAGGAGATGTTAGTTTCCTAATACACCATGTTGATTTGAAATGAATATTAGGATCATTCAATTAACTCGGTAGAGGTGTTGTGATTTGGAAGAAAACTATGAATTTTTTAGTTACTATTTCTAATAATGATTCTATATTTGTTACAGCTTTTAAGGTAGGTAAATAATATTTTTTTGATACCCAAATTCATAATGAGATTAATTTATTACTTATAATAAGGATCATATCACATTATATAGTCATAATATTATGGCGAAACTCTAAAAAATGATCTTAGGTCATATATAATAATTGATCACATACTTTGAAAAAATCATTTCTTCAAGTATATTTTTAGAGATGGGAAGTCAAAATTCGTACAATATCCATGAATGGAAATATGGAGAAACCTTTTACGATTTCAGTTACTAAATGGAATCATGACTTCATTGTGATTTATAGAAAAATATACAACATATGTAGTTATTTCTATCCCATGTTTGGGTCTATTGGAGTTTTTGTTCTATAACCAACAACGCTTACTATCGATTATATGTATATTCAATTATTCTAATATTAAAAAAATATATTGTAATATATTGTTAATTATTCATCATTTGTTTAATGTAATAATATCATAGAGTATCTATTGAATTGATATCATCCTAACAATTAGATGCTATGAAACAATATTATATGTGTCATAATTATTTTCATAAAAATAGTTCTATGATTGGATAACATAAAATTATGATACATATATAATTTTGATGATCAAGGGTGAGTACCCATTATAAATTGATAATATTTCCATGAACATTAAAATTGGTAATATCTGATATGATATATAACATGAATATACCCTACTATAGTAATTTATCAGGATTATGTGACATCATATATATATCAGTGTGGAAATTTGTAATGGGAAATATGTTTTATGATTATTATTATTTCATGTCATGGATCATGAAATTAGATTATTTGTCACAACACGTGATGATAAAATCAATTAGTGGAATTGGGTATGTTGAGTAAATCATGAATGAAATGATATTAATTAATAGTTGGAGGAATTAGTTTTTTGTTCAATCATTATGAAATAAGACATCTATACTTTTTTATTACATCGGGAGCCTCGCATTAATTTCTCGAGACATAGTGTAAAGAGATTTGTTTTCTAAATAGTGAAATAATACTTATCAATTATAATAGATGATAAAACATATGTTTGACCTTCTCAATATTATATTTTCATAATGGAATTTTCTGGAAAATAATCAAACATGTGTGGTTTTTATGTGGTGGAATTAAATTATTTATCTTGGATAACTTGAAATATTTCATGATATTGATCCTGTATACATGGAAATATCTACCAATGAAAATGGTAAATAATCATAGTGGGTCACCCATTATGTGATTCTAATTTTCAGGATTAAAATTTATTTGAATAATATTTCGTGAATAAATTTTAATATAATGATATGTTATAATTTTAATAATTTTAATTGAAAAATTGTACTCACAAGGTAATAAATAAATATTTAATCATAAAAAAATAATTTTTAAAAATAAAATAGCATTATATAAATATGTATTCTTTTGAAAATGAATAAAATATTAATTTACTCATTTTAAATTTATAAATAACTTATTCACTAGGATTTGAATTGATTATTTTTTTATAAATTTATATTTAGAGAATATTTAATCTATAATTCTATAAATTTTGAGAAGGATGAATAGATGATGAATGTGTTTAGTGAGAAATATTAACTTAAGAGATGATAAAATAATATGTATTATTGTGATGTTTAGTTGAAGACATAAAATAATAATAATAATATTATAAAAAAGAATGCGATCAAAAATTTATTATTATTTCATATCATAATAATTCATAAATTAAATATTATATTAATCTAATTATTAACTATATATTTAGATTTATCTTTCTATTGTGATTGATTTAAAAAAATTGGATATTATAGAACAGAGATGAATCCTCTCAATAATCGTCACATTATCTTACTCTTAAGAACAATAACTACTACAACCACAAATTATATTTAATAGATCAATATGAATAATGAAATATGGTAAATCCATTCCCATTTCAATTTTTGGTGTTGGTTGGAGAACGAATGGTCACATGTATATAACCACACAAGGAGATCTTGTTTGTGTCATCTATATACAATGAATATAATCTGAAAATAGTTTCGAAATGATCAGCTTTATTATCTGAAAATTTTGAAAAGATTATATAATATATCTTAAGATATACTTAAAATAAATTATAAATTTAACAAAAAAAAGTTATATAAGTGTTTGGGGCTCCCTAAGTCATTATTTAATAGAAATTCGACATCCCTATGTTGTTTATTTCATTCAAAATTTGAGAATGATCCACTGAATCCCACAATATCCTTTATGGTTGTCCACCTAGACGAAGCTTCACTACATATGAAACGATCAAATGGTATCAAATTCCTAGAAAATTATATTTAGAATCATTTATATGATTGTTTATTGATTTTGTAAAATAATAGTAATATCCTTCATTTATAAATCATCAATTATTTAAATATTATGATAAAATAACAAGATTTTGACATTTTAATATTCATCATTAAGGATTCATAATTTCATAATTTGTAAGAATATATGTAGAATGATTTAAAATGATATCGTAATCTGATTTGAATTTTGGTTGGTAGACTCATTTACATAGTTTTTCTCTTTATTACATTCCATGCACAAAATGGAATTGTAAGTGGCCATGTTACATGATAGATGGAGTTTAATTTAGTAAAAAACAATTGTATAAATATTACATTGTTAATCGACAAGGCTAGTCTATAAATTCACATTGCATGTTTCACGGTGTTTATGTAGCATTCACATTGTGTTGTCTATATTGTTTAACAATTAAATGTACACAAATGATTTTGTAAATTACATTATTTCATTCCAAATTTGACAGAATGCATAGAACATTAATGAGTTACATTATTTGTAACTTGTGCGTATTGTGTGTGATTCATTATTTAACACATATGAATAACACAATGAGTCCATCAGTGGGATATATAGCCTCATGGATAAAAAAACCCATATCATGTAGTTGGTGTGCACGTCATGTGTTTAAACATCATTATAAAATTCCATATAATATAGAGGGTTACAAGGACACATAGAATGTGGATTAATGATGTGTTCCTATTTAGTACATTTTGTGTAGTATGGGTGATGCACATGTCATAGTCTCATCTGTTTATTATGGGTATATCGTAATCATAGAACACATCATGTATCTTAAAGGAACACTTCATTGAGACTTATAATAAAGAATATAATTAAAATTATATGAATAAAATTTATTAAACTGTTAAACCCTTATTAGAAATTCTGTTCTTTATGCGATTACCGATTTAATAGTTGTTATAAATTATTAATAAATTAAATATAAATTTATTTTAATTATCTAAAATTATGAGTCATGACATATATTTTATATAAATTCTTGTTTAATGGGTGTCTCCAATAGACATGAGATGGTAATTAAGAAAAAATTATTAATTACTTATATTAGTTAATTAATTAATAAAATTTCTCTAAACATAAAACAGAATGAATTAATGTGAATACTAAACAATGTACCATTTTGATGTTGATTTGTGTACAAGACCAAACATTAAATTTTGAAAGACCTATGTATTGGTTGGATTAATTTGATTTTATTAATTTTATTTTATTTCAATTAATAAATATTAAATTTATTATATTGGCCTACAATTTATACATCCATCTATTATTATATATGATTATAATTTTTATGATCATTTATGTTATTCCCCTCAATCAATCCTTAGGTTACACTCATCAATATGAGAGTTATAAATATGGTAAATAGATGGTGTATCCTACGGCCCGGGTATGCGGTTACAGACATAACTAAGTCAATATAAACCCAAAAACGCATTTTTGAATAGGTGGAATGTTTCATTTAGTGATAAGACAAACACAAATATTTTTTTCATAGATTAATGGGTTATTTGTTATCTACTAGATAAATAAACACTTAGATTATATCATAGTCAAATAATTCATTCATTTTTTAAATTTGAACATATAAATTATCAACTTTTAATGAAAAAATTTGAATATTAAAATTAATGAACTAAAAATAAAATATGGAGTTTAAATAAAATTTATATAAGAATATTTTTAGAGTCATTAAAATAATGTTTTTATGATAATTAAGTAAATAATGAATTTTTTCGAGGACACAAGAAGAGTAATAATTTTTAATTCTATCATCAAAAAGAACAACGATTTAACAATTTTACCAAATGATTAAATTAAAATTTACACTCTCATGAAATGTTTTTGATGTATATATAAACTATTAATCCATAATGATTTCCACCTGCTCCCCTCACTGATGATCAATCAAATTAATCACCACCACTACCCTCATCCTATACATCCAAACCTAAATTAACCCTCCCTAATATAAATCACCCTATTCCCAACTAATTTTCATGAGGTTTACAAGATTTTAGGTCCACCTTGTCAAAACCACCACACCATTGGGGACTTCGTCCCAATATTCTAATTATTTTAGTCACTATAACAAAAAAATTTATTTTCATCCACTTATTCATTATACAGATTTTTAAATGCCTTCAGAACACATCCAAAATATAGTTTATTGGATAATCACTATATAAACATCTTATATGTCAACTAGGATAGTTGTGTTAAATAGTTATTAATGTGAAAACATTACACTGGCAGACTACTATTTTTTGGAGGAGATGAGAACCCAAATGTTTCATCATGAAATGATGACTGGTACAATGCACATAAAATTTGAATCAAATATACAATTAGTTTGAGAAATAATAGGGTATTTTTAAATGACCAGGGATGGATATCTAAAATATTTTTTGTTTGAGATATAGATAATGGTAGGAGGCCACCCATAATGATCATACAGTGATGAAACTACACCTACATACCTGAATGCAAATAAAAAAAATTCCCCTATAGATGTGGAAACCATGTCATTCATAATTATTCAACTTATGAGTATAGGATATTCGATGAACTCTAGGCCCTGCAACTCTATTTGATCGAGTTTTTGGAGGGTGTTTATAATCATTTTTTATGATTATATTACGTTTATTCATTATTTTTATTTTTCAAATAATTTTATTACATTCATTTGAAAATATTTATTTAGTATAATGATAAAAAATGACCGCATAAATGAAAATATAATATTGTTTAAAATACAAATTTAAGGATTTACGAAATATTTGAAATATAAATCATTTACATTCACAATATTCAATTTAAAAAAATTATGTTTCAAATTACAATATTCAATAGCTATGGTTTCCTTTAAAAAAGTTCAGAAAAGTTTTACAAGAATATGATAGATTATTTGGTATTGGTAAATGTTGTAAAATATCGTTTCTTCCTCCCCATATACTGTCCAAGAACTGCGAGATTTTATTATTCAAAATTTCATAATTTTGTAATGGTAATAAAATGATATTCAAAAAATATAAATACAATTTTACCAATGGTATACATGAATTTAATGGGTTTAAAAAACAATATAGTCTTGTTTTAGTTACAAATTAAATTTATGAGACCATAATTTGTGTTCTATTTTTCAAATTCCTGATACAAATTTTCAAATCCAGCATTTCATTCATAATCAATAACATGAATTTTTATTCTAATTATGAAAAATATATTTATTGAAATGAAAATAATTTTTATATTATAAGAATATACTAAAAATTAATCAAAAAATGTATTACAAAATAATGTTTATGCATGATTATGGAATTTCTAATGACTTTTCACACTCGTTATCAGGTATATTTTAACCAATCTATTAATTTTTTTTATTGGTCAAATATAAGGTGAATTTAAAAAGTATTAATGATTTGAGGGGTTTTTATAAGTCGATTTTGACACATGGTTTTCAAAAAAAATCTTCATCCTCAGGGAAACTGTGCATGGAATAATTTTGAGAATTATATAGTTCCCAATATAGTGAAAAGTTTGGTCTAGATATGCTAATTCCTATGGGAAATCATACAATGGTAAAAAAAAGTGTAATCAAATGGGGGTTTCAAAGGTTTTAAAAATATTCATGCAATCCATGGAATGCTTTCGATTTATATATTATTACAACATGTTCTTCATATAGTTTTCCAAATTGTTCGGCTAAATGATGAATCACAAAATTTGAAGCATAAAATTTATGGATTTATTACACATTAAAATATATATGTAACGTTTTTTCTGATAAAATGGATTTATTAACCCATATTCACCCAAGCAGTTAGACAAAATTTACATTGATATGCAAGAATGTTTTAGGCAATTCAATGGTCTTTAGAAATTCTGTCTTTCCAGTAATTATTATTTCTTGATCATTGTTATTTGTCTTCTTGTTTGTCTCTTGTATACATCCATATACGTAATTCATTGTGGATATATCCAATTCACCATTGGCTAATAGTGATGTCATAAGGATTTTTATATTGATCTAATGTATAACTAATATCATATCTTGTGGATCGTAGTGTTGTTTTTCATTTTCATCCAATCGATATCAAACTAAATGAAAATATTGTGTGGGAGTTTCTCGACCATACTATTTTAGGTTTTTAACATTATATTTATGATTGTATTGATTCTACAATCATGTAAAAAAAATTTCCCATTAATTAACATGTTTTTTAATTTGATTTTAATTAATAAATATGAATTGAACCATATCCTAATTATGGGAGACATAAGGGATATCATTGGATATGTTTGCGATTATACGACTATTCATGATATAAACCCATATGGATTTCCAATTTCCATAAAATGTTTATTATTTAATTTAAAAATGAAAATATATGCATTGTGAAGTTGAACTACATCCATGTTGAATGATTTTTTTATTTTATTTTTAGGGTGTTTGTCATAACATTAATGTATTAATGAACTGTGTAATAATTTGGTATAAATAGATTAATGTGGGATTTTTGTTTTTTGTTACATTTGTTAAATGTAATAAACCATTGTTGTATTGGACTAATGAAATGCTGAAACATGGTTTCTGTTATTGGTAATAAGGTCCTTGATGTTGAATATATATATATATATATATTTATGTAATTATACATATTTATATATATGTATGTATGTGTTTTGTCTGTGTGTGTGCATGTGATAAATTTTTTTAGGTGATGGAAGGATGCTCCATGTGTCTCTTTCGGACCAGACTAAAGCACTGGTCCCCGAAAGCATGCATGTGAATTAGTGATGGAATGATGATCCACATATATGAGATATTTTTTCTAGAGTGTTATAAAATGTTCTCATTATATTGAGACAAATCCCATGCTCCATTTATATGAGATAATGATGATTAATTTACCTACCTTCTATATTTGATAATAATACTTTTATTATTGTTACACGGTATAAAAATAAAAGCGATATTATATTTATTAATCAAATTCAATGAATGGTTAAATTGTAATATACCTATGGGGTACGGTTCAAACACCAATATGTAATAAATAGGTATGCTTATCTTCTTTTCACTATGAACCTGAGTGCCTATATTGTGTCACTAAAGAAAAATAAATATGAACCCATTTATTAAATTTTTTATTTCATTTTATATGAAACTGTAGACCCTAGTATAGTGTTGATATTACATTATAAATAGTTGGTGGGGACTTAGTAAGTTCAACTGACCCACTAGTTGGGTCATATATTGGTAAAAAAGTTAGGATCATGATTTTCAAAACGATTATTGGAATGATCTATATTTTAATTGGTTTTATTGGGACTTCTGAAGGAATATAAATGAAGGAGACTGACTTGATTTCAGGACCCACCAAGACTTTGTTAGCATGTCTTCATTTTTTTGTTTCTAATCAAATATTTAAAAATATATTAAATGACATATTTAGGATTTTTATTCTTGGTTATTTCAAATATTTTGTTATTATTATTATAATGTTTTTTAATTCTTCAATAATGTTAGCGAGGATTATTATTTATATTTTTTTATTTATTTATGGTGTTGTATTTATCATATAAAGTGACAATATTATCAACACATGAAATATTTGACCATAAATACTAGTCAGCAACTATTGTGTTATTGTGATTACCATTTGAGGTCATGGAATGAACCAGCTCAAGGGACTCGTCTGTAGCTCCCAGTTTGGGATTCTACAACGTTATATTAAAGGAATTTTTCTTTTCCTTGTAGTTGTCGTAGATTTTTGGAGAGGTATACTATTTTCTAGGATGAAAATGAATTTTATATTATATCATTCATAGGAGTAGAAAAATTATTTATATTTGGAAACCCAGGTTCTTCTGGTGGAATTGTTGTTATTGATGTCCAATGATACAATTGAATGTAATTTCACCTTGGGTGAGTCACATTTTTTTTGTGACGTTATGGTTTCTATGATTTTACACATGACATGAATATAATGATAGTTTATTATGGATGAATAATTATAGGAACATGTGGATTTATATAAAATTCATAATATTATGAATTCCTGTAATAACATGTTATGAGTGGGATATGGGAAATGAAAAATATTTTATATATTTGAGGATCATAATTATATGGAGCATAATAATGAAACTATATTTGTTAAAATATGTTAAATCAATAAATTCATATTGCATTAAAAATGGTATATAATGAGAGAATAATAAATATAAAATGTTGTTTAACAAATGTTTACCATGACACCAGTTTTGGATGGTTTATGTTAGTGATTAGAAAAATGTAATTACCACTGTAAAGTGTATGTTGGGGAAATAATTACATACATATGTGAATATATGTTATAAAATTGTGTAAATGATGTTTTCTGTGTCCTATATTGTGAGTTTGGAATTATAGATAAATGTCTCCATGATGATTTTTGTTAGTAGTGAAATAATAAGACATTATCACGAAACATCCGAGTGGGGCCCATTCCATGACTCCCCAAATATTCCTTTAATAGACCAAGGGTTGTTGACTAGCACATAGTAGGCATATCAATAAATGGTAGGGCTTTCTTATGTTAATTTATACACACAGAAATCTCTATTCCCAAAAAATGTTGATATGTATATCCCACTATAGAACCTATGAATGAATTCAACTATACCCCAAAATAAGAGTACAATAGAGATATATGTAATGTAAAACAATTAAGTGAAAGTACAAGGCCACAAAAATTTGTATATAACACAGGTAAAACCTAAAATTAATTACATTGTGACTTTAATCTAAAAGCCATAGAACACAAGATGGCATGTCTGATATCATTAGGAACCATCTTGTATTGGACTACCTATGATTACATTAAATAGTCAATCGTCTTCCCAAGACATGACTTATGTAGTGAACGACAATGACTATGTGGGAATAAAATTACTTAGTAAGATGGAAGAAACAACAATGAAATATAACAATGGAAGGTAATGTAATCTCTATATAGAATTTCTTTAGTACATAGAACAAGAATATCATGATATAATCTGTAAGAACTCAGTTTATGAAGCGAAACACTTTGGAATATTCTTGATGTTACTTTTTCACGACCTGACCCTACCCGGCCTCGAGCCGCAACTACCCCAAGCTCGCCTTCATAGGCCAGGGGATGTGGTAGTTGCAGATTGAGGCATAGAAGGGTCGGGTTGTGAGAAAGTGGTATCATAAGTGGTTCGTTCCATGGGACGCTGTTCAGACGTCCCTAAAACAAAAGGAATCTGTTGGGTTTTAGGGAAACAGTGTAAACGTGTCTCGAGAGCGGCTCTTAGTCCAGGGAGTCCAGTGATGGTGCGGCGGCTGACATATCCATTCACCAGGACCCTGATAACCCTCTTGTCGACTCGGCATGCTGAGAAACATGTTGTAGGGAAATAAAATTGGATTTTGCATCACATAGGATTGAGTCTTTGACTGTCCTTCTTGAGTCATCTCCCCATTGTTGTTATTGGTATATACATATATGCTCATATGACTGCGAAACTCCTTGGTAATACTCAGGATGTCTCTGCGAAGACATCTATCCAGGATACCAGCTTTTGTTCTTGACGACGACCCGTGAGATATGAGGCCACAGTCCAGGACCCATCATGCGAGCCGCTTTCTCCAGGTGGGCCGGTAGCAGTACCCCCACCTGTTGAGCAGTATACAACTTCAATAGAGCAGGCAGGAGATGAGTGCATGTTGAGCGCGCTGTATGAGTTCCAGCGGCAGAGACTGCTGAGGTTCAGTGGTGAGCCATACCCTCAGGCAGCATAGGTTTGGCTCGAGGCAGTGGTTTGGATTTTCATGCTCGTGCGGACGCAGACATATCAGATAGTGGCTTTGGCAGCCAACCTTTTTCGAGGCAGTGGTTGGCTTTGGTAGCCAACCTTTTTCATGGTCGGCGTCGTGGAGCCTGGTGACTCAGTTTCTTGAAGAGTCGTCGCCTTCTTGGGAAGACATTCAGTTGTTGTTTTTTGAGAAGTTTTTTCCCTCGTGATTGCGCTCCGTTTGGATTGAGGAGCTCTTGCAGTTTTAGTAGGGTGGGATGACAGTGGCCGATTATGCGGCTAGTTTTTCAGATCGTGCACGCTTTTACCCGGACATGGTCCATGATGACTACTTCCGAGTGCGGAGGATTGCGAATGGACTCCGCCGAGAGATTCGTACTGTTATAGTACCCTTGGGAATTTCCACATATGTTGGGGTACTAGAGAAGGAACTGGTGATAGGGGGCTTCCTGTCACATTATAGAGTTGGTGGTGGTAGTAGGCACGTTATAGCTGAGTCATCTACCGCAGCTAGTGGAATCCGACAATCAGAACCTCGACGCAGGTGGCTTTCTGACAACCAGACTCAAGGGCATGGTCGTACACCACAGTGGCGCTGGAGGGCACCAGTGCAGGCTGAAGAGGGTTGGTGATATGCTTGCGATGGGCGAGGTCACCTGGTAAGGGAATGCCTTACTAGGCATGCGGAGAGCTTCGAGCAGGCAGTAGGTGCACCACCATGACAGAGGTAGTGTCGTGATCGTAGTAGTACCCAGAGAGGTGGTTCTAGGAGAGGAGCAGGAGGAGCTGTTACAGGGGGACGACTTTACGAGGTCTTATCATCACCACTAGGCGGTCCACAACAGGCTCCAGGAGCTGAATGTTGGGACCGCGGACAGTCACAAGCTTTGGATTCTACGATCCTGCAGAGTATGAGTTGATAAGAGGTATGCTCTATAGATCTTCTACTTTTTGCAGTAGAATTGTTATACTCTGTGTGTGAACTGCTTTCCTCCCTGCTACTTGCTTGAGGTGTTACCTGGGTGGCGCAGGACATCAGTGTAACCCTGTGTTGGTATGATAAATGGTGTGGGACCTTTTTCTTTATTCGATGGTGTTGACTCCTTCACTTCCGAGCATGTAAGAGGGAATGTGATATGATACATCGACTATGAAACCTTGCGTGACCATATATCCTTGGGAGTTTCACCATATGGATATTCTGAAGGAAGTAATCACCGGGCCTTATCCTTGGTGCAGGTGGTGATTCCAGTTGTGGCGTGCGACATAGAGGTTTGGTCGGGGAGTTGAGCTACCCCCGAGAGTCGTCAGGCTATTTGGGACCGTGCAAACTGATGGCGAAGTTCCCTAACGCCTTTCCCTAACACCAATGGTTGGTTAAGGTGCATGACATATTCCACGTGACTCACCCGAGAAGAGGTGTGTGTTGTCCTATGCATGTAATCTACAAGGGCCGACATCACGTAAACAGATTAATCTTTTAGTCTGTGTGCGATTTCGCAGAGTTGTGCATGAGTTCTTCTAGGTACAGGAGAGCTAGGTGTGGGCTTCATACCCTGAGTTGTTCCCTAGTTTTTCTTTTCGGGGACTAAAAGCTTGAAGGAGGGAATGATGAAAGAACCCAGTTTTTGCTATGAAACTGTTTGGAATATTCTTGATGTTATTCCAGAGCAGCTCATTCAGACGGTGTGCGATTGCGAGCCCATGTGTGGAAAAAATTAAATTCTCAGTGCATTCACACTAGAAACGCCAAATAAATGGGATGAATCCTAAATGGTGATCTGGATCAGAGATCTGAGTGTATGGATGGGTCCGGAATGGGGTGTTTACCGTAGGAATGACATAAAACATGTCGGTGCAGGATGTTTGGACCCCTCACTCACTTTCGGAACGTTAAACAGAAACATAATTAATTAATTAATTCTTTTAATGGTGGAACTAAGGTATCTCTTAAATGTCCGCTTGGATTGGAAAACTAAGGGCACCGTTGAGTTCGGAATGTGCCTTTTACACTAGGACGGGTATAAGTTTTGCGGGCGCGGGCCGTCTGTGAAAAATGGCCCCAGGGGCGTTTTTGTAATTTGGCGGCTTTGGGCGTTCAGTTTTATAACTTTTGAACGGGGCCTCAGATAAAAATTCTGAGATCGCCTTTTTTCTCAGGAGGTGGTGTTTGGCCTAGGGGATGCTTATCCTCGACCCCGCCAGAGGATCGGGTTCGGGCCGGTGGGTGGGTGGTTAAGTGTGTTTCTATTTAAACACTTAACCCCCCCCCCCCTCTCTCTTCCCCTCTCTTAATCTCCTGGTAGGATCTCCTCCTCTATCCTTTTCTCCTCCTCTCTAGTGAGGCGTCTCCGGTGAGGCAGCTCCGGCAAGGCATCAGATCGCGGCGAAGCTCCGGGCAATGCCCACGAGGTAGGATTTGTTGTGGTTACAATTTTTATTCCTGCACCTACATTGTGTTCTATTCTATGCATAAATTTGTTGATTTATCCTCTAAAAAATCCCATAGTCTTGTATTATACTTTATTTTCTTTCCGAATCATGTTTCAGAAATCAATTCTTAGTCCCGAGATACCCGCAGCGGTCCGGCGAAGGTTGCGGCAAATTCAGGAGTTTCTGGGGGGTTTTCCGGCGGTCCGGCAAGGCCAGAAAGATGTGAGGCTTTTCTGGGATCGTGTTCGCGACGACGGGGCTCTCGGATGGCGGTGCGGCTAAGGCACAGGGTGCGTGGGTGCTCGACGGACTCTTCAGCAGGGTTTTTGGCCGCGGGCTCCAGGCGCAGCGGCGGGGGAGCTCCCTTCAGTGGAGCCGGCCGGGCGTAACGGCCGCAGGGTTGGGGTGTTCGACCCCGGCGTAGGATTCAAAGACCCACGCCACGCGGGTCTTCACATGGCTTCTGCGACCTTCCCTCGTTCCCAGTCTACGAGGCCATGCCGCGGGCCGGCGCAGGCCAGTCCAGGCCGGTCCCGCCCAAGGGTCTTTGCCCCTCTGTTTTCGAACGCCCATAATTTTCGCAATGGGCATCCGTTTTTCTTTCTGTCTACGGAAATGTACTCTAGACATCGTGACCTACTTTTTGAGATGGTTTCGCGACTTTTTAATTTCCGAAAAAATGGGCCTCGGAGGTGTGACACGTCTTTAAGTGAAATGACGTTTTCTTCATGGAATCATGTTTAGGACGGTGCAGACGCATTCAATGTCTATTTTGAGCACCATCAGTGGCGTTACGACCCTGGAACCGAAGCGGAGGCTTCCTGGGTGGTCTCGGGCCTTGAGTCCGGATTTGAGGTTTGGGCCCCACGGTCCGTCTTTTTAGCTTCGAGCGGTGTTTAGCTCCCTTTTCACAGGACATCCGTTCGGGGCGTGCGAGCAGTCGTTTCTGGAAGTTTTTCCAAGGGGATTGCAATGGTGAAATCCGCCCACTCTTTTTCAGCACGATGGTGCATGGCCCACGAGGGCTGTTTGGGCATTGATGGTGATTTTCCAGCTTTATCACCGGGTTTCCGTTTTGGAAAAGTGATTAGTTGAAGTTGTGTACTATTTTCAGAGGATCACAACAGTGCAATCCGTCCATTGAGTTTCGAGACCAAGATGTGAGTCCCATGTAGCACCGCTCATGTGCGGTGCACCAGAATGAATCCTTCTCTCTGAATATCTGTCGCTCTCAACTGATCAGTCTTTTTGATGTGTTTTCCTGAGGGGATCACAAAGGTGCAATGCGCCCGACTGTTTTCGGGGTTGAGGCTCGGGATCGCGAGATGTCGTTCGGGTGTGAGGTGGTGTTGGTGACTTTTCCTTCAGATATCTGTTTGAGGCATGTAGTCTATCTCACATGTTGTTTCCACGAGGATTACAACGGTGTGATACTTTTGGTTGTGCGGAGCCTCTTGTATGATCTTATTAAATGTGGAAATGTGAAGGGAACTCTTATGGATATTCTTATCGCTGTGTATGCAGAGAACCCTTGGCGTGTGACCGCGTGCACTCCCGTGTGAGTGAAGGGATGTGGTTGGATGTGCCTCAGATGGTGAGGTGGCAGGTTGGAGTTGTTACATCACGCCTTCTCATTGATGTTGGGTGTCGTGTGCAAGATAGCCTTTAGGATGGAAAGTGGTATACTCTGGGAGTATACGAGAATGCTAGGTGGTATTGGTGGTTGTTTGTACCAAAGGAAGTTTGTGCGCTCAGTCGGGGTTAACATGGGGCCACACGTCGTGTGGGTCCCATGTGTGTGTCGTGTTCTTCTTTACCTACTATTGACCTCTCGTGATGTAGAGGGCCCCTTTGTTCTCATTTGTTGACCAGCAGGGTTGAGTTTTCCCTTGGTCCTCTTCTCGATGGTTTTGACCGACATGGTTTAGTGCTCTCCCCATGGTTTCTTTCTCGATGGTTTGGCTGGTAGAGATGGTTTGTTACTATGTTTCTTCAGCTGTGAGGGGTTTCAGTACCGTGCCCTTTTACCGGACTGCATCACTATTTGCGACTATGAGTGGACATATAGTGTGGGTGTTTTTCCCACTTTATTGGATGAGTTTTCTCAGTTCTCATCGACAGTGACTCAGCGGATTGGAGTGTGATTGCCTTAAGAGGCCTGGGGAGTTTCTCTCATTGCCTTTTGTTCCCTAGTAGAGTCCTTGTGGATTCGGTGTGACCAACACTTTACGCGGGCACCGATCCTCTACCCGGGAGGATGTTACCAGTAGGTCTAATGTTGATTCCAGCAGGGTTGAGGTTGTTTCTAGCAGGGCTGAGATAGATTCCAATAGGGCTCACCAGTTATACCATCCAGCAGGGTCGGCCAGTATAGCGGTGTTCACTGAGCAGTACCATCCATCATGGATAACCAGAGCCGTTCTGGGCCAACCTCTAGTAGGGCTGGGCAGTTGTCCCTGATGCTAGGCTTACCTCCAGCGGGGCTGGGTAGTGGTCCCCGATGCCGGGATTACGTTCAGCTGGGCTGGGCAGTGGTCCCCGATGCCGGGCATACCTCCAGCTGGGCTGGGCAGTGGTCCTCGATGCCGGGCTTACCTCCAGCTAGGCTGGGCAGTGGTCCCCAATATCGGATTTCCTCCCGCTAGGCTGGGCAGTGGTCTCGTCGCAGACTTTAGCCGGGTCGCCCTCCAGTGGATTACCCTGTTACGAGACTGGGCAGTGTGGCACCCATCGAATTTCCAGGTCTCCCTGTATTGGGAACCCATTGGCTTCTAGGGACCCTCCATCGAGGCTCGGAAGGGGGTAACCTGTCGACATTTAGAAGACCTCTCTACATCGGGGCAATGACGAGTTGTGGTTGCTGTTCCCCCAGAATTCTAAAGTACGAGGCGCTTTTCCCCCACCGAGACGCGTCTGTGTGACGCGACATAAAACCGTGCGGGTGAGTCAGTGCCATAAAAAGAGGATAGTGTCGAGCTGTGGTGGTTCAATCCCTTGAATCGCAGTTCAGGGAAGACGTGTGGGATTCTGGGCATCGATGGAGTTTACTTCTGGGACCGTTGGCGACTCACTTTTCTTGGGCTGAGCTACGGGATGGAGATCCCCTTACGATCTTGTTTGGGCTTCTTGATTTAGCAGATTGACATGTATATACCTTGTTCTAGTACCCACATCATTGGTTTGGTTACTCTCATTCTAGGAGAGGTGAAGACTATAAAACCCCAAGCTTCTACGGTACGTTTCCCTTTGAAAAATGTAATAGCATGTGTTGTACGCAACATCGAGTTCTAACACAGACCACAACCAATCAAACTAGCTAATATGAATAGTAAAACCTACTTTTTGAAAATATATATATTTTATATTCCAAAATGGACTTCATTTTTGGATTTAGAATATAGAAATTATCCTAAGTTGAATTTCTGGCATTTTTATGAGAACGCCCAATTTTTATGAATAGTGAAAAATACTTAAAAACAACTTTTTCAATAAAACTAATTTATAGTGATAAATTATATTATTTAGTGGTTTTAATGTATAATTAGAATATATTTTTACCATTTTATCCAATGGTGATCATTATAATTAATTTCACTTTGAAATTGGACATAAATGATTGTCATTCTTTTAATATATATTGTTTCTTAAAAACACCTTATTCGTTGTGACAGCAGGAATTATTTATAAAATTAATTAATGAAAATTTTATATTTGAAAATTTTAAAAATATACATCAATTTTGTATTCAGAATATCAATTATATCTTAGGGTGAAATTTTGGCATTGTTCTAAAAAACTTCAATTTTTGATGAATAGTGAAACTACTAAGTGGTTGTTAAAAAACTGAATTATTCATAAAACATAATTTTACCGCTTCTGTGATTGGAATTTCAAAAATCCAAGAGAAATGGGTAATACCATGGAGTAAAATGTTGTTCAATGAGATGACAATAATTTTCGGTGAATAGTAACTTTTTATTTTTATTTACCATTGTTAAAAGTAAATAGGTTAAATAAGGATAAAATGATATTAATATTACCCTAACACATGACCTAATTCTATTGGACAAGTGTATCTCGACCAAAAACAACCTTAGGAATAAAATATTTTCATTTAGGTCCACTTGGATTAGATTAGGACATTTATTATTATTTAAATTAAAGAAGAGTTAAAAGAGATAAAATCAATGCTTATTTGCTGAAACATTTTTAATATAGGGTAATACATAAGATAAATTCTATTGTAAATATTAATTAGAAAGAAAAAATAAATTCCTACATAATGATATTTTATTTATAATTTTTATATATTAAATAATTTAATTTATTTATGACACAATGTTGATGCAGGAATTTACATAATAGTGAACAATTAAAATAATTGATATTATAAATACACAAATAAATATAATTTGATACTTTTAATGAAATAAACTAATTTTCTAAGTTAATATGAAATGTTAGTAGTGACTTAAGTAACTTTTTTTGAAGTAATATTTCTGTCATTAGTTTCCAAAAAATCAATTATTGAATAGTGTCAAAATTGACAGAAAGGAATTTTTAAAACAAATATTATATTATTAATTGATATTAAATTCATAAAAATCTAAGGCTCATCCAAGAGACTTATATCATGATATTTTTATCATTAATAGACCACTTGGGGGTCTCTTGGATGTATATATTATGTTTATTAACCATATAATATAAAAATACAAAGAGACATTGTAAAAGTGAAACTAATTAACTAAGAGTTATTACATAATGATAAGGTTAATATAGTAACACAAACCTATCTAAATTATATTGTTTGAGTGGTTATCAACATATCCTCACCTTTACATTTAAATAATCCACTCTGGATCTATTAGAAACAGAATATGAATTTATTATAAAATAATATTTCTATCTTTTCCAAAGGAGCCCCTCACCCCTCTTATAAAAGGGCACTCTCCTTTCTCATTAACTCACTCCATAAAAGCCTTTTGGATCCTCCAAAATCTTCCCAAATACTCTCTCAACATCCTTGAATTCATCCTAGAGGCCTTAATTTAGTCATAAAGCAATCCTATGAGCCCTTTTGATCAAATCATAAGGAAGAACCCGAAGAAGAGGTAATGTTTTCTCCACCCTTTTTCAAATTCATTTCTTCTTCCACTTCTTTCTTCTTTGTTATTACCATTATAAAATAATAACTCCGGTATCTTATATATACTGTGATGTTATTATAAATATTGTACAACCATATTCAATATTCTATCTATCCTTTGAATAACATGTCACCATACGTGCGTACGTACGGCTTACCGTCTCCACATCGTGGTGTAATTGTTATTCAATAAATTATTATTTGGATGGGTAAAATAATGATGTGTAACTCATGTAAATAATATATATGACATGATAATGATTCTTTATAAATGATATACCATCCAATTATATATTATTTTAATATCAAAATAATGATATTGTCGCTCGTGCGTACGTATGGACTACCGTCTCCACGAACGCGATGAGTTTTATTCTCCAACGTATCCATTCAAGTATAATTATCATTTGATGATTTAAAAATAATGTTTGAGGACTTGGTATCATTATGGATATAAATAATCTACAACCTATCCATGACAAACATGGCTTATGTAACAAAACATATAAAAGAAAACGAGTAAGTTAACACCCTAAACAACGATAATACTAAGATATTATTAACAAATCAATGTTAAAAGATCATATATGATATCATATTAATGTATATGATTGTTGTATAATTTAATAACAATTATTTCACCATTATATAAGAGGTTAACCTACCCCCAACCATGGAATAGTACAATGTAAGGTTTATTTCACAATCTCTTCATTATCCAAGGTTGATTATACGTAATAATCTACTGGGATTTCTTTATCTTCCACATCCATGTTTCTTAAAAATGTATTTCAAATTATTTTTACTATTTACAAGAATATAGGTTAAAGTCATTTATAACCTTGTTTGAATTTTTATAAGAGGTTTATAAATGAATCATTCCATCATTTTCCAAACAAGGTGCTTTTTAACATTTTCAAAATAATTATGGTAAGAATGTTTTTTATCTTATATGGCAGGTGCGGCTATTTTCCGCCGTTATAAAATATTTGAATCTTCCCTTACCAGATTATAAGAATATTTTCAAAGAAAATGTTTTATTTTATAAATTTATGACTCTTAAATGATTTCAAAATAGAAAGAGATATTTCTCTAAAAAGAATTTTGATTTCATCTATGTCAACATCCTTTGATGGATTTTACGCTTATTTGAAGTTGATTTATTATGATACAAAACATATATATTGCATTGATGGTTTTGTGATATGGTTGACTATGGATGTGTTATTTTAACCATTCATGGTTTTTGGATGTATTATTTACATATCATGTGCTAGTTTTAATACGAATGTTTATGTTATTTTTAAACCATTTCATATGGGAATGCATTGGTCTTAATATGTGACGGTTAGAGCCCACTATAGCTCCTCGATGCATCAGTAGGTCTCATGAGGCAATCTAGTGTCTTGAAACAAGGCCTTGGAAAAATATTATTTGTAGTCTTGGCACGAGGCCTTGGAAATGTGGTTATGAAAGTATGCCATTATGAATTCCACCGTTATGAAATAGGTTATTGATATTTCATGTGATTATTCGATTAGTAGAATATCCATGTGAACAAGTAAATGGAATCATTTCATTTTATTTTTGCCATACTATGTTTAAGTTCACGTTAAAAAGGATTTTGTTTTAGTTATACACTGCCTTAAATGTTTATTCTTATTTATGAATGTTTCTGCTATATTGTTATCCTTACTGGGAATTTGAGCTCACCCCTTTTCTATGTTTATCTTTCTCAGGATGTGAAGAAGTAAATTATGAATAACCTTCAGGGATTGTATGTGGGATAAGAGTGTGGAATATGGAGACTAAGTTTTTTTAGTTTTTAGTTTTATGATGTAATGTAAAACATTATGAATATATCTAGTGTTTCCATGGCTACAAAACTAATCGGTCTTTTGAGATTTGATCTTACTTGTGATCATGCCCATGTTATGTAATAAGGCACCGACTCTGGTTAACTAGGGTCAGGGCGTTACAGTTGGTATCAGAGAATGTTTAGTAAAAACCTTGGAAGCTATATTTAGATAAAATCTGATTAGAGCACATAGACCTAAGTTGGACTTTGATGATTAGTATAGAAGAACTTCCTAATATTTTGGTATTGTAAAGATTTTGTGAGTTTTCCGAGCAATAAATCCCTGCCTGGATACGAGCAGTTAGAGGAGGATCTAGCACAGATGAACCTAGGGGTAAAATCCGAAAACACCGCTTTGAGCTGGACTCGAACGTGAACTAGTGCACGACAACGGGCCTTGCTGCACTCTTGGTTACGACACTCCCGGGAGATATGCTTAGGATTACTCTCATTTTCTTTACAAATCATTATGAAGGGTTTATGAGTATATACTTCCTCAAAGAAATCATTTTTATGATTATGGATTATATGCATAAATAGTTCAATTTATGTTAAGTGTTTTATAAGTATGGAATTATGTATTTTGATTCATAAACTGATCTAGTTTATACCATTGTTTAGAAATGGCACCTAGTAGAAGAAATGTAATCCATATCAATGCACGCACTCCATGTAGGAATTTCCCTCCTGCTCAAGATAATTATAGTGGAGGTGGTGATGCAACTGGTGCCGATCATCTAATCACCATACTGGGACAACTCACTCAGGCTATGAATAATAACCTTAACCATATGGAGCACCCTGATCTGCAACGTGGAGGATCAATTTTAGATCGATTCATGAGGCAACAACCACCAACATTCAATGGGAGTACAAATCCCTTAGTAGTTGAGAAATGGATAAATTCCCTAGATAAAATATTTTAGGCTTTGGGTAGTAGTGAAGGGAAAAAGTTATCATGGCAGTTTACCGCCTCACTGGAGATGCTGATCAATGGTGGTCCTTGATTCAAAACAAGAAGAAAGATGATGGAGTGTCAAATATGGAATGTTGGGAGTTCAATGATCTGATTTTAGAAAAATACATTCCTCATGATCATCGAGCAGATATGGAAAGGAAATTTCTGAGTCTGAGACAAAAGGAGGATGAGAATGTCACAAAGTATGAGGCTAACTTTACAAGGTTATCGCGGTATGCCGAAGATTATATATGTAACCCAAAAAAGTAAGATTTGTCGTCTCCTTGATGGGTAAAAACCATTTCTCTGCCGAGCATTAGTCTCATAATCCTTCTCGTCGTACGATGACATTCTCTCATGTGCTATCAAGACAGAAAAGGAATTCTCTAAGTCTTATGACATTAAAGAAAAGAAAGAGAAGGAGAGATCTACTGATCAATCTGGAAATGGAAATAAGGGGATGAAGGGAAAGGTTAAATATCCATCTTTTGGTAAATGTGGGAAGAAACACCCTGGTACTTACTTGAAGGAAATGGGTATCTGTTACAAGTGTGTTGAGAAATGCCACCAAGCTCGTGGATACAAAGGGAAGAAGGAAAATACCAATGCTCAATGCTACAATTGCAGGGAGATGGGACATTATGGAAATGATTGTCATAATATTTAGGGGAACTTACCTCAGAAAAGGCCAAGGGATCAAGGCCAAGCTTATGCTATCACTACTTCTGACGTAGAAGTTCTGAAAGACGTGGTGGAAGGTAATTTAATTGTTTCCTCATGTTTATAAAATGCATTATTTGATTCTGGATCATCACATTGCTTCATATATTCCCAGTTTTCTAAAAAATTAGATATTTCCAATTTGATTTAACAAGGGAGTTTTTAGTTAAAACTCCTAAGGGAAGTATCATTGCAAAAAAAATTTGTAAATCAGTCCCCATTAGAGCACATAAATGTTCTTTATCTGCTGATCTCATCATCGTAACTATGATTGAGTTTGATATAATCCTCAGTATGGATTGTCTTTCGGACTATCATGAGATGATTTATTGTAAGAAAAAGGAGGTTACGATTTTTTATAATGATGATAAGGAACACCGTATCTTTAGAGTAGAATCATCACCACATAATTCTTATCTATATCCACCACCAGTAGCTCAATTAAATTCAATTATTGGGGAGGAATAGGATGAAATTACAGTGGGTGAGGAAATGAATGTTCAAATAGAGGATGTACCTGTTGTTAATGATTATGTAGATGTGTTTCCAAATGATTTACCTGGACATCCTCCAGAACGAGAAGTTGAGTTTTCGATTGATTTAATTCCTATATCAAGGCCTATATCGAAGACCCCATATAGAATGGCCACATTAGAATTAGTTGAACTAAAGAAACAAATAGAGAAATTGAGTAATAATGGATTTATTCTCCCTAGTGTTTCTCAATTGGGAGCCCCTATTCTTCTTGTTAAAAACAACGATGGATCTATGAGGTTATGTATCGACTATAGAGAGATCAATTCCATAACAATAAAGAACAAGTATCACCTACCTCGCATTGATAATTTATTTGAACAACTGCATGGAGCTCAATACTATTCAAAGACTTACCTTTGATCTGGATACCATCAGTTGTTTGTATAGAATGAAGACGTTCCAAAGACAGCATTTCGTACCAGGTATGGGCATTACGAGTTTACTGTAATGCCTTTTGGATTGACTAGTGCACCCTTTGTATTCATGGATCTGATGAATATAGTTTTCAAGGAATATCTCGATGAATTTGTGGTGGTATTTATTGATCATATCTTGGTATACTCTAAAAGCTACTATGATCATGAAAGTCACTTGGGCATTATCCTAAAGACTCTGAGAAGACATGAATTATATGGGAAGTTTAGCATGTGCGAATTCTGGATTCATGAGATTTCTTTTATTGGCCATATTGTCGCTAAATATGCAATCTCTATTGATCCTTCTAAGACCATGGCAATCCATGAATGGCCAGCACCTATGAGTATAACTGAGGTACGCTGTTTTATTGGTTTGGTAGGTTATTATCGACGTTTCTTCTAGAATTTTTCCCGATTAACAAACCCATTAACGAAGCTCACGTTTAAAGGGGTTAAATTTCATTGGAAAAAATAGTTTGAATAATGTTTCAATGAACTGAAGAGAAGATTAGTCAATGGTACTATATTGAATCTACCATCGTGGAATGATGGGTTTGTTATTTATAGTGATGCATCTAAGAATATACTTGGTTGTGTCTATATGCAGAATGATAGGGTCATTGCCTATGCATCACGATAGTTGAAAATTCATGAGCAAAACTATACTAACCATGATCTTGAGTTAGCAGCTATGATCTTTGCTTTGAAGATATGGAGGCACTAACTCTATGGTGAAAAATGTGAGATTTATACTGATCAAAAGAGTTTGAAGTATATTTTCTCACAAAAAGAAATCAACATGAGGCAACGGAGATGGATTGAATTACTCAAGGATTATGATTGCACGATACACTACCACCCGCGAAAGGAAAACAAGGTGGCAGATGCTTTGGGAAGAAATGACCATGGAGTTTTGAACAATATGAGAATTGAAAGGGATCCAATTTTCATGTATCTAGTGAAGATGGACATGGGAATAACCAGGGAAGGTGAAACATCAATTCTTTTTCAAATGGTTTCCAAACCATCTTTAATAGAAAGGATTAAATGTTCTCAGACCGATGATGAAGAATTTCAAAATAAGATTAAAGCTGTGAATGATGGTAGATTGAGAGACTTTGTGTATGAAGATGGAATTTTGAAATTTGGGAAGAGACTTTGTGTTCCCAACATACCTGATCTAAAAAGGGAATTGCTGGATGATGCTCATAGTTCCAATTTCTCTATACACCCTAGGAGCACCAAAATGTATAGAGATTTGAAGGAAAATTTTTGGTGGGACAACATGAAGAGGGAGATTGCTGATTTTGTGTCAAGCTGTATTGTTTGTCAACAACTGAAAGCTGGAAGGCAACAGTCTGGAGGAGTCTGGAAACCTCTTCCCATACCGAAGTGGAAATGGGACAATATTACGATGGACTTTTTGGTGGGGCTACCAAAGACTCCTTGAAGGAACGATGCAATATGGGTTATTGTTAATCGTCTAATGAAGTCAGCACATTTTCTTTCTATAAGAGAAGATCTACCACTGGAAAATCTAGGAAGACTATATATTAATGATGTTTTGAGACTTCATGTAGTACACTTATCGATAGTTTATGATTGTGATCCCAATTTTATTTCAAGATTCTGGAAAAGTATTCAGAAATCCATGGATACTGAACATCATTTGAGCACTGCCTACCACCCTCAGACAGACGGACAATCAGAACGGACTATTCAAACCTTAGAAGACATGTTGAGATCTTGCTCACTTGATTTTCAGGGTATGTGGGATCAATATTTACCTCTGGTAGAATTTTCCTATAAAAATAGCTTCCATTTGACTACTCATATGGCACCATATGAAGCGTTATATGAAAAGAGATGTCGCACACCAACCTGTTGGGATGATGTTGGTGAAAGAAAACTTGTAGGCCCAGAACTGGTCGAGGAAACGATGGAAATGGTTAAGGTAATCCAAAATCACATCAAAGCACTTCACAGTAGGGAGAATAGCTATGCCGATAATCGAAGGAAGGATTTGGAATATCAATTCGGTGATCATGTTTTCTTGAAGGTATCTCCATGTAAGGGAGTCATACGTTTTGGTAAGAAATGTAAATTGTGTCCCAGGTACATCGGACCTTTCAAAATTCTAGAACTAATTGGGTCTTTAGATTACCGATTGGCAATGTCGCCAAGTCTCTCGAATGTTGACGATGTGTTCCACATATCTCTGTTGAGGAAATACATGCCTGACCCAATACATGTACTCACCTATGAATAATTAGAACTGGATCCCAATCTGTCTTATCGCGAAGAGCCTTTCAGGATTCTTGATACAAGAGAACAAGTACTAAGAAACCGGATGATGCGTCTGGTAAAAGTCTTGTGGAGGAACTATAAGATGGAAGAGGCAATGTGGGAACCTGAGAAACTTATAATGAAGAACCACCTGATTATTTTCATACGGTATAATTATAAATATTTCGAGGGTGAAATTATTTGAAGGAGGGTAGAACGTAACACCCCAATCTTCTACGGTACTTTTCCCTTTGAATAATGTAATAGCGTGTGTTGTACGCAACATCGAGTTCTAACACACACCACAACCAATCAAACTAGCTGTTATGAATTGTAATACCTACTTATTGAAATTATATATATTATATATATCAAAATGGACTTCATTTTTGGATTTAGAATATCGAAATTATCCTAAGTTTATTTTTTGGCATTTTTCTGAGAACGTCAAATTTTTATGAATAGTAAAAAATACATAAAAACTACATTTTTAATAGAAATAATTTATAGTGATAAATTATATTATTTAGTGTTTTTAAAGTATAATTAGAATATATTTTTACCATTTTATCCAATGGTGTTCATTATAATTAATTTCACTTTGAAATTGGACATAAACAATTATCAATCTTTTGATATATATTGTTTTTAAAAAAAATGATATTTGTTGTGACAGCGGGAATTAATTATAAAATTAATTAATGCAACTATTATGTTTGGAATTTTGTAAAATAGAGCTCATTTTTAAATTCATAATATCAATTATAGCTTATGGTGAAATTTTGGCATTGTTATGAAAAACTTCAATTTTTGATAAATACTGAAACTACTAAGTGGTTGTTAAAAAACTGAATTTTACATCAAATATAGTTTTACCGCTTATGTGATTGGAATTTCAAAAATCTGAGAGACACGGTTAATATAAAGGAGTAAAATGTGGTTCAATGAGATGAAAATAATTTTCGGCGAATAGTAACTTTTTATTTTTATTTACCACGGTTAAAAGTAAATAGAATAATTAAGGGTAAAAATGATTTTAATAATACACTAACACATGTCTTAATTCTATTGGACATGTTTATCTCGACCATTAACAACCTTAGGAATAAAATATTATCATTTAGGTCCAGTTGGATTAGATTAGGACATTTATTAATATTTAATTCAGAGAAGAGTTAAAAGAGTTAAAATCAATGTTTATTTACTAAAACATGTTTAATATAAGTTCATACATAAGATAAATTCTATTGTAAATATTCATTAGAAATCTAAAACAGTTTCCTAAATAATGGTATTTTATTTATAATTTTTGGATATTAAAAAATTTAATTTATTTATGACACAATGATGATACATGAATAACCATAATAGTGAAAAATTAAAATAATTTATATTATAAATACACAAATATATATAATTTGAGACTTCTAATGAATTACACTAATTTTATAGGTTAATATTACATGTTAGGAGTGACTTAAGTAACATTATTATAAGTAATAATTCTGTTATAAGTTTCAAAAAAATCAATTATTGAATAGTGTCAAAATTGACATATAATAATTTTTAAAACAAATATTATATTATTAATTGATATTAAATTCCTAAAAATCTAAGTATCGGTAATGAAACTTATATCATGATAGTTGTATCATTAAAGGACCAATTTTGGGTGTCTTGGATGTATATAGTATGTTTATTAACCATATAATATAAAAATACAAAGAGACATTGTAAAAGTGAAACTAATTAACTAAAAGTTAATACATAATGATAAGGTTAATATAGTAACCCAAACCAGTAGAAATTATATTGGTTGAGTGGTTTTCGACCTATACCCACCTTAAAAATTAAATAATCCACTTTGGAGCCATTAGAAACCGAATATAAATTTATTATAAAATAATATTTCTAGCTTTTCCAAAGGTGCCCCTCACCCCTCTTATAAAAGGGCACTCTCCCTTCTCATTAACTAACACCTTAAAATCCTTTTGGCTCGGCAAAACACTTCCCATATACTCTCCCAACATCCTTAAATTTATCATATAGGCCTTCCATTAGTCATAAATCCATCCTATAAGCCCTTTTGATCAAATCAAAAGGAAGAACCCGAAGAAGAGGTAATGTTTTCACCACCCTTTTTCAAATTCATTTCTTCTTCCACTTCATTCTTCTTTGTTATTACCATTCTAAAATAATATCTCCAGTATCTTATATATACTGTGATGTTATTATAAATATGGTACAACCATATTCAGTATAATATCCATCCTTTGAATAACATGTCACCATACATGCATACGTACGACTTATAGTCTCCACGTCGTGGTGTAATTGTTATTCAATAAATTATTATTTGGATGGGTATAATAATGATTTTTAACACATGTAAATAATATATATAACATGATAATGATTCTTTATATATTATATACTATCAAATTATATATTATTTTAATATCAAAATAATGATATTGTCGCTCATGCGTACGTACGGACTACCGTCTCCACGAACGCGATGAGATTAAATCTACATCGTATCCATTCAAGTATAATTATTATTTGATGATTTAAAAATAATTTTTCAGGACTTGATATCATTATGTATATGAATAAGATACATCCTATCCATGAAAAACATGGCTTACATAACAAAACATATAAAAGAAAACGAGTAATTTAACACCCGAAACAACTATAATACTAAGATATTATTAACAAATCAATGTTAAAAGATCATATATGATATCATATTAATGTATATGATTCATCTATAATTTAATAATTATTAATTAACCATTATATAGGATTTTAACCTACCCCCAACCAAGGAATAGTACAAGGTAAGGGTTATTTCCCAATCACTTCATTATCCGAGGTTGTTTATACGTAATAATCTACTGGAATTTCTTTATCATCCACATCCATATTTCTTAAAAATGTATTTCAAAACATTTTTACTATTTAATATAATATGGGTTAAAGTAATTTATACCCTTTTTTGACTTTTTATAAGAGTTTTATAAAGGAATCATTCCTTCGTTTTCCAAACAAGGTGCTTTTTAACCTTTTCGACAGAATTATGGTAAAAATGTTTTTTTAACTGATACGGAAGGTGTGGAAATTTTCGACCGTTATAAAATCTTCAAAGCTTCCCTTACAAGCTTATAAGAATATTTTAAAAGAAAATTCTTTATTTTATAAATATATTACTCTTAAATGATTTCAAAATAGAAAGATATATTTCTCTAAAAAGAGTTTTGATTTCATCTATGTCAACATCCTTTGATGGATTTTACGCTTATTTGAAGTTTATTTATTATGATACAAAACTTCTATATTGTATTGAAGGTTTTGTCATATGCTTCACCATGGATGTGTTATTTTTACCATTCATGGTTTATGGATGATGTATTTACATTTCGTATGCTAGTTTTAATATGAATGTTTATGTTATGTTTAATCCTTTTCATATGGGAATGAATTGGACTTAATATGTGACGGTTGGAGCCCGATATAGCTCCTCGATGCATCGGTAGGTTTCATGAGACAAACTAGTGTCTTGGGAAAAGGCCTTGGAAAAATATTATTTGTAGTCTTGGTATGAGGCCTTGGCTATGTGGTTATGATAGTCTGGTATTATGCATTCCATCATTATGAAAGTGGTTATTGATATTGCATGTGATTATTCGATTAGCAGAATATCCACGTGAATAAGTAAATGGAATTATTTCATTTTATTTTTTTCAAACTATGTGGAAGTTCATGTTTAAAAGGACTTTGTTTTAGTTATACATTTCCTCAAATTTTTATTCTTATTTATGAATGTTTCTGCTATATTGTTCTCCTTACTTGGCATTTGAGCTCACCCCTTTTCTATGTTTATTTTTTCCAGGATGTGAAGAGGTAAATTATGAATGACCTGCAGGGATAGTATGAGGGGATAAGAGTGTGGAATATGGGGACTACGTTGTTTTAGTTTTCATTTTTATGAAGTAATGTAAAACATTATGAATATATCTAGTGTCCCCAAGGCTACTAAACTAATCAGTCTTTCGAGATTTGATCTTTCTTGTGATCATTCCAATGTTATGTAATAATGCACCTACTCTGGGTAACTGGGGTCGGGGCATTACCAAGACGCGCTGGGTATGCCACGTGCTTTCCTTGTCTTGCTTCTCATGGTTGGACGAGTCTACTCTCGTGCTATAGGTAGCGAAGACTCGACGGGATGTTTATATTCTCACCATTTCCACCTCCTTGTGTCTGGATGAGTCTGCCTTCTTTCCTATTGTTGGGTTGAGCTGGACTCTCTACTGTTACTCTTTACTACACTCTTGTTTGTACTCCTTTACATTTCTTGTTCTCTCTACTGCTCACCCCTCAGTACCTCATTTGTTGCTCCATCGAGCTTTCAGGGTATCCTACTGAGTATTTTTATACTCAAACCTGCTTGGGATTTTACCGCACATGGTGTGCCCTTGAAGACAACAGACATGTTGGTCGTGACGTCAATGGAGCTTAGGAGTCGGGAGCTTGGACCCCGTGCGGTGGTCATAGTCGGGTTCCAGGTGGGGGACCCTTCCAGCTGTTTATTTTGTTTACCTGTTGCTGGGTTGCAGAAATATTCTGGTTGGGGGTGTGTTTTACCCCTATTCTTTTTCAAATACCTTCAGCATGTACTTTGTACTTTTATTGGTCGATGCACATTGTGGTTTATTTATAGCAGTTTACCTTTGTTATCCTTTTTATACTGCAATTTTTTGCATTGAGTGTGTTGCATGTGTGTTTACAGGTGCTTAGGAAAAGGCCTCCTCGAGTTGTTGTGCCTTCAGCACTGGTCTCCAGCCCCTGGCCTATGGAGGCGGGTTTGGGGTAGTTACGGCACGAACCCATGTCGGGTCGGGTCATGACATAATCCATCCAGGACACAAAATCTAGAGTTATGTCACCAAAAATGCATTCCATATCAATAAATTTTGTATGAATATTTCATGAAGCCCTCATCTGGGAGAACACAGAAAAGAGTATGAAACACATATGACTTCCATCTGAGAGGTAATTCTCATCGGGTCTCTCCATGGAAGAGATATGATAATATATCTAAATATGTTTATGATACAATATATTAGGATCATTTCTATGGACTTGGGGTGATACCATAAACTCTGCCTGGATTACCTACTATGTAGAGGATCAATTTATAGTAGGGTTGGTCATTCAGATACAGAGGACTCTACCTAGGGAACGATGAATGAATATAGTATGTAGCTCTGGAAATATCAAGCGATTCAATCAACTCTATTAAATAATTCATACTATGGAATCATCATATTAGGAGTATGAATTGATTCATTCAAACCTTCAGGGAAAAACGAGAGGAAAGTAGAATAATGAAAGTTCCCTATGATACAATGGAAATATTCTCAATCCATGTTGAATGTGGTACATGATATGTAGTAGGGTCACATACCATGTCACTTGACCCCATGTACCTCCCAAGTATAAAAAACTATGTCTATAGAAAATGTGTTGTAGAAAAGGGGTACACGACTTGTAGATGGGGTCACACACCAAGAAATTTCATTGGGGGTCACCCATGTAATCCTTTTGTGTGCCAGTACACAATATCATCACATTTATCATCGACCATGTACCGATAAATTGGGTCGTCTATGTAACTAATTCAAGAAATGACATTTGGAAGATTACATGTCGTTTCCGAAAGTCATGAAGTCCACCCTTTTTCTCTGTACTTACAGTGTACATAGAGAGTTGTTCAATGATGAACACACAGAAGGTAGCCAATAATATATGTCTTCTCTTTCATGTTTATCATGAAATTTGAGTTCTTCCTCTGCTAACGCTGAACAAAATAAAAATCGTTCTCTGATACTCGATTTTCCAAGAAACACCAGATAAAAGGTAATCATGTAATTATAACACATAATAGACGATATTAAATCATTTAAACATCTTCTAATCACGCAAATTGGTTTTGTTTATAGATTTTTAAGAACACATATTCAGTTCCCACAAGCATTTGATCAGCTGCAACCCCCACCATCACACCTCCATAGATTCATCCCTATGTCATATATCTAGGTTCACATCATTTCCTCAATAATCAATGTCCCAAAAATATATTGTTAAATGTCATATAATGAATTATGAATACAAAAATATTATATAAGAGATCAGGTGAGGAAAATGAAAATGTAACAGAACCAGGAATGAAAATTAATCATTTTTCGTTCAATCCTCAATTAATTATAAATTGAAAGAAAAAATGAATCAAGAAAAAAATATATTGAATCAAATCCAAATATTTCTATCCAAAACCATCCCATCTATAATTTTTAAATGATCTGTGGGAAAATTTGTTAATGGATTAAGCTGTTTATGTTGTGAGAATCAACAAATTTTCAAAAAAGAGTCAAAATAATACATCTTATGTAGATTCATATTTCTCACTGATGTTGAACAGTTATTATGTAATCATATTTGGTGAGATATTATAATATTGGTTTGTGAAAGTCTTGTACACAATATTTCACGGACTCCTTCTAGAGAGGATTCCTCTAAGGCGCTCTCAATAGATCTCTAATCTATCCAGGTTTATCCAACTAACCATACTCTTTTTTCATTCCATTCTATATAGTATGTAAAAATAAGATTAATTAACACAAATTGGATAAATATATATTTGTTAAATGCATGTTGGATTATCCAAATATGACTATATTATCTAAAAAATCCTTCCAATAGAACTAGAGTACTATTTTCTAGAAAAAATACTACCAAGAAAGGCATATGATCAAAACAATTTGGAGTTTCATGAAGAAGTGGAATGTGGATCCACTAGTTCATTGTTTTATTAGCCATATACTGCCACACAAAACCTTCTAAATCACTTCATACAAAATAAGAAAATATAATCATTATATTTATATGTTGTTTTATTAGGGTTTTTCACTACATTTACACAAAAAACCATCTAATGGGTAACGAACATCCCATTTATGTGTACGGTAAACAACTGCCTAATGAAATGTTGTTTGAAAATTCTTCCTTTACCGCATGTCATAGTGAGAATTATGAAGGAAACACTAATTATATATTTTATATATTATATATATTAATTATTTATTCTTTTTTGAATATAATATTTAACATTATTTAATGTGTTCTATATTATGCGGGCACAATAACATCGTTTTTGGAAGTGTGTACAATCGACTCCTTAGAGTGATGTGATATGGTCAAACATAACATGTAATCTATTATGTATTAGTTTAAAAAATATGTATCCTATATAAAATACATCTATATTATTTAAAATATTACCTGTCTATATAAATATATATATTATGTCATTTTTTATAACCATTATCACACACACAAAAAGTGAAAACATCAATCTGGGATGTGTGGACTACAAATTCTTCATTCAGATTTGATTAATTTTACTTCCCAAGAATTATATTTAATTATATATGATTAAATAAGATGTTATTTATCAGATAATAATAATTATATTTTTGTGGTTTTTATTATCTTTTTTCACTAATTATCATTGAAAACTGAGATCACTAATCATTCGTATGTACGACATATCATCTCCAGGATTGTGACGCTTTCCATATGTCATAAGGATTTTTCATTAATTGTTATCAATATAACATTGATATATATATATTGTAATTATTTCAGGAAAATTATTTGGGATACGTTTCTATAATAATTTCATTGACCATATTGGACTACAATCAAAATTATTTTCACATAAACAAAATATTGTCAAAACATCTAATGTAAAAAGAATTATTTATGTAGTTTTCATCAAAATTTTAATAATATAAGTATAATTAATAATACACATTAAAATGGTTATAAATCATGTATCTAATAAATATAATTTAGTCATTTTTAAGATAATGAATTATATTTCATGTTGGCCCCAAGGAATATAATTTCATATCAATTCAAGAGTCAACAATTTTCTAATGATGAGCTGGAATTCTATCACAACACATTACACATTATACACCATAGTAGAATGGTTTTTTTAATGAGGAATTTTCAATATTTCAATTTGTTATGGTCTATGATGATCCATGAAAATATTCTGTTATCCTATTAGCATCATTTATTACAAACTATGGAATACACATTAAACCGAGTGTCAATAAAAGAAGATAATGTAATTACCTTCATGATATGGATTGTAATGAAACAAATTTCATCGTATAAACATTTAAGGGGATTCTTGGAATTTTTTATGGCCCTCTTGGAAAACCAACAAGAACATTAGGAAATGATTTGTATATTTTTTGGGAATCCCAAGGGAATATAAGGATACTACCTATAAAACTCCCTAGAAAAAAGTATTTTTTTTTCATAAAACCATCATTAATGGTAGGGAGAACATCCTAAAAAAGGATTTTTGTAGTATGATTTACATTGATGATGTTGATGATCAAGATACATAAGAGTTTTTATCTGAACAGATTCACAGGTCTATCTGGATGATGTATTTCCTAAAACACATGAGTTGCATTAGAGAGTAAGTGACTCGTTTTTTGGTTGACAATGATAAATCTCACTCATAAATGGCTGTATTAGAGATATCAAAAGTTGTGTGATGAATAGAATATTTTCATTCTGAGATATTTAGCATTTATCAGAACCATTTTTGGGGTTTGGATGATGCACTAGATGATGTAATGCCTATTCAGTGTAAATGGGTATTAAAGAAGAAACAAGATAATGAAGGAATTTAATTACATATATAGACTGGCTAGAAGCTAAAGGGTTAAAATTGAATAAATGAATTGACTATGATGAATCATTATTTCTAATTTAAATGTCTAAATCCAGTAGAATCAATTTTTTTTATTATAGCATTACATTACTATGAGATTGAGAATATAGCTGTAAAAGCAACATTCCTTAATGAGAACCTTCATAAATATGTCAATATGAATCAAACTAAAGGTATTTTACTTCCGGTAATGCGAAAATGATTTTAGTGTTTCAAAGATCCATTTATGGTTTGAATCAAGCATCTAGGTAATGTAACATTCAATTCAATGAATCCATAATAGAATTTTGTTTCATTAAGAATGAGTGTGATCCATGTGTCTGTAAGTGGATTAGTGGAAATCTAGTTATTATCCATGTATTATATTTTGATTACATATTACCTATTAGAAAATACATAGAGGTCTTATAGTTAGTTAAGGGGAGGTTGAATATATGTTTCCTTATTATCGAATTTGGAAAAGCAGCCTAAATTTTATTGATAAAGATCAGGATTGAAATATCCAAGAGGGATCTGGGACTAAGTCCAAGAATGTATATTCACCAGAGAATAAATGTATTTTTTATAGAACAATACAAAAGTATATTGTTTCCAATGTCCCATAGTTTTCATCTTTTTATGAAAATGATTCCTTAGACAAAAAAGGGAAACAGATAAAGATTAAGATCCTAGATGATTCAACGATATTGTCAAACATTAATTTCATTATATGTATTATACATGATGATTCCTAACAATAGACCAGGGTTTATAGATACTAAAAACATCCATGAGAACCAAATTGGACTGATTTTAAGGATATCCTAACGTATCAGATAAGAAATGTGGGTATGTTCCTAGTGTTTGGAAGAGATATGGTATTGGTCTTTTGGGTATTTACTAATGTGGGTTTTTTGAAAGATCAAAATGGTGTAATGTAAAATTCTGTATATTATTTATTTCTCAAGGGAGGTTTTGTGATATAGAAGGGATTAATTTATCCAGTTTTCACTGATTCTACTATTGCATTTAAGTATATAGTGGCTTCTGATGCAGAAAAAGAAGACAATTGAATTCATAACTCTCTCTATAATCTTGATGTGGTTCCGAGAAGTACAGACCTTATCACATTTTGTTATGACATTACAATATCAGTTAATATCCCAAAATATCAATGGTCCCAACAACATACAATGATTATACCAACGAAGTTTCACCTCTTTATTGTTTCATATAAATGGGGTGATGTTGTAGTTGGATGTGTACCCAAGGAAGAGAATGTGTTGGATCCATTTACTATAGGCCTATTTTTGTAGAAGCATGTGTATCATGTGAGAGCTAGAGGACAGATGGTTGATATTATTTCTCTATATTGAAAGTGAGAGCCTGTCGGATTTTTCACCCTATAACCAAATTCTATTAACATTATATAAAATCGTATTCATTGTTTTTATAGTTATCAACTATTTATCAAAACATGTTTTTTTGTCGATGTGAAAAATTAAGTGTTAATTTCCTAAGATTATTTGGAGAACAAGAACGTCATAACATTATCATGCTAGGATGACAACCCAAACATGCTATGACACTACTCGTGAATATAAGTAATATGGACGAATGATATAATTTTAGGGAAAATAATGATACATGATATCATGGGTGGGGACTCATTGGACTTTGAGGAACATTATCAAGGATTACTCCCTTGATAATTTCATATGGGATATAATGAGAATGGGATCCACTTGTATTAAATTATCTTTGATAAATTTGATTTGATATTTCAATCTATAAACATGTTTATTGGTCTTTAATGATTAGGATTATTATTAAAGGGGAATTATGATTCACACCTTCAAATGTATTGATGAAAACCATGACAATAGTTGTTTGTAGTGAGGCAAGATGTGTTTTTGGTGTTGATTAATATTGAATTAATGTATAATGGGATAAACTATTTATCCCTTATAATTAATAGAAAAATTTAATATCTCAATCACTTTAAAGGAAATGATATATACAAAATAAATCAATATCCATGATGTTAAATAAGAACATTAATTTTTACGAATTTAAATGAGTGGTATACTGGTAACACATGTTGATGGAACATGAATGCAACCTTATCAATTAGATATATTATGAATAAAGAATTATATTACACAGAAAGAGATCATTTGAGGGATCATGTCATTATGGTCATAAGTTCATTCTTTATTTTTACAATGATATGTTTCTTGATGGTAACATTTGACATTAAGAAAGTTCATCTAATGCCAATGAGAAAGAGGCATAGAGAGTCACACCATAGGTGTATCCAGAATCTCAATTAAATAATATGTTATTTCTTACCTATTAGAATTAATATTATTCTTGGTCGTTGTTTAATAATTATTCATGTATGAATGATCTCATTTATTCCATCACTAGTTATCAGAGAGAAAATATTATGAGTGTAATATTTAATAAATATTTATTTTATATTTAGAGAATATAATAATTATTTATTTCACATTGAATAATTTAGTTTTATATATTTGATAAATATATATACATTATTGAAGGGATGACAATTAAAGCGGAGTAATGGAAGCCTAAGATAAATATTATGGTTACCAATAATGAATAAAGAATATTATTAAATTAAATATTATTTATTTATAATTAAGAAGATATGAGATTGAAAATAAATATTAATATTAATATTAATATTGGACTTGGTTATTTTTGGGATTTAATGAATAATATGTGGACTTATACAATTATTGTATTTTAACCCCCGTGGTATAAATACCAAATTATGTTATTTTTTACATAAGACAATCATGTTGTTCATAATGGATTTGATGAAAACCTATCAAGCCTGGAGAGGTCTAATAAATTTTATGTCTATAATGAAAATATAGATATAATCCTCCACATGATCAAGGATAACATATTGGATTTGGTTTTTGAGGCTATCAAAGGCGGATGACACACACACAAGGCTATTCTATCATATCACTTAAATACTACTATAGAGAAGTTTGATGATTCATGGAATAAGTGTCTATCACCACCAGAGGAAATATAAACATGGAATATAAAACACATAATGGTGAACTGTATATCTGCCATTAGATTCATCGTCATTTGAAGAATTCCAAAAACACTATTATTCATCTAATAAAATTAATTATAAAAAATGAGTTGATCTCATAGTTTTCAATTCTGACATGATTTCCCTTGTATAATTTATATGATTTAATTACATGGAACAAGGCATTCATATTCAAATATATATATGATTGATCACCGATTATAGAAATGTAATTTTGGGTACCTGCTGTATGAAACTTCTGCTGCAACCAGAATCAAAAGTTTAAATGATATTCAAAGTTTAAATTAATGATATTATTTCATGGAGACCATGATTCAAATTATTCATATTGGTATGTGTCACATTGGAATATTTACTATTATTTTAGTCAACATTATTTTAGTGGTCTTTAATTGGTATTTCCATTTATAAAAATAAAAAACACTTGATGTTACTTATCCTCTACTAGGGAATTACTGATAAATAGTGTTATTTATAAAATATTAATATTTTATGATAATTTAATTTTAATATTAAAGAATATTATTAATAGAAATAGGGGGAATATTTTAGACGACATGACACAATTGGGGGACCTTTTATCGTTATCCCATCGATGAAATAATGCTCTAATGGAATGAAATCAAGCTGTACAAACCCTTCATTTTTGTAAATAGAATGTTTTTTAAATATCTTCTGAATTATTTTGGAAAAAATTTTAATCTATAAAAATCAGACTTGTTGATGACAAGCATGTTTGGAACTATTATTGGAACAGTCCTAACTGTAATGGTTCTATCATCCTATGAAACATGGTATTGAAAAATTAACAATTTCCCTCTTTTATACTTATATAATGTTTATCAATGTTATTTTTCATCAACTAATTAGGGGATCAATTTTATTCACATTTCATTTACTATGTGATATTTTATTCTGTTATTTACCTATCAATATTTACTTTAACATAACTTTTAATTTTAATGGAATTTTTTTCAGTTATTTACCATGAAATGTTTTTTTATTCTAATAATATTCATTATATTTTTCTGTATTAGTATCCCTAAATGAGAATTTTTTCTAACCCTTATTAGGATTAATTTCAACATGTTAGGAATTGGAAGCCTTTTATTTTTTGTTAACTATGTTTTACTGGAATCATTATGTAATATGTTTTTCTGATAATGATAAACTGATCAGACCTTTGGGATTTGATTCCATATAATCATTCTAATGTATAATAGTAATACACCATGTTTGGGCTTCTATATTCATGGAATTACAGTTGGTATCAAAATAATATTACTAGAAACCTTGTAATCTAGGTTTATAAATCATAAATCATGTAAAATAACCCTATTATATACAATGTATTGAAAACAACCCCCTAAAGTCATAATTATTATTCATTCATTCTTTACCACCTCTCATTGGTGGGAAATATAATTTAAATTGTTTTTATATATTATATGTATAGTATATATAATTTCTTCTTGATTCTGTAATTATATTATAGAACATACATTAATTAATTTCATATTGTGGGTATATGATAACATCGTTTATGGACGAGTGCACTACTGCCTCCTCAAAGAGATATTATACAATAACAGAACACAGTAAAGCTATTAAGGATATGTTTAAAAATACAAATGTGAACTACATTACATATATATTAAATTAATGACATATTTAATTTTATATAAATATAATATATCATATTCATTATTTCCCTTCTCACACACACAAAATGTGTTAATGTCAATCATGGATATGTGGACCGCTACCTCTTCAACACAATGTGATTCAATTTACATAAAAATAATTATATATATTATAATATATGATTAAATGACATGTTATTTTTGGTATACTGATCATTATTTATAGATATTATGTTTCATTCATACATTCCATAACCATCTTTGAAAAATGTGAATAGTACTCATTCATATGTATATCCTGTCATCTATATGATAATACAATTAGTTCATTTTTCAAAAATAGATTAGTACTTGTATTAAAAGATTAACTGGTGTATAAATATGATTATCATTTCATGATTATTATATATATATATATTATATAATAACCCTAATGACACTAGATGAACAACCAATGATAGTTTTTACCCATAAACCAATCAAGATCAAAACATCCAATTTAAACTAAATAATTTAGGTATTTGTATAAAACATTATAATAATGGAAGTGAAACTAGTAATACAATTGAAAATGGTTTTGATTCAAGTAAATAATTTTCATAATGTTATTATTTAGTAATATAAAGATAAATGTGATAATTCAGATTAAATGTAATGGATATCTTCTCAATTAACATTATATTGATACTTATTTTCTATTATGAACCAGTTCAATTAAATGTTGTATACATTTTGTTCATTGACCTATTATAACATTAATCTCATTATTAAAAGTTTATTTTAAATTTAATTAAATTTATTAATTTTTTATTATTATGATTCAAATGTTTTGAAATTGCATGGGACACATTTGAATGATTAATGTAAATTTTCCTCAAGAATGTTTCAGTGATATTTAAATTGTATTTACATTGATCATATTATAAAACCCCTGTTATTACTTATCCCTAACAAGGTAATTATTGATAAAACTATATAAATTTTTCAATATTGAAATTTTAATATAAGGCACAATTTTTTTAAATAAATCAATTCTTTAATATTTGAGTAATTCTTTGGATATGTTTGACACGTGTCGGAGTTCATTTAAAGAAATCCCCTCAATGCATTGGTAGTCTCATATGATGAAATCAGTGTGAACATAGAAATCACATTTTTAACCCATATATTCAGAAATATATTTTGAAATGTCATCATAGTAGAGTTACAGTTGGACAAACCAAATTGGTTTGTACCATGGATGTTATAAACTATCTATTGAAATGTTTTGATGGTAATTATTCCATGAACATAAGAAACATTTTTTCAAATAATTTTGAATATCCCCATTTTAGACACAGTTTTTTTATCCATGATGCGGAGAGGGTAAGCCGTACGTACGCACGTATGGTTACATGTCATTCAAAGGATTGATAGAATACTGAATATGGGTGTACCATATGTATAGTAACATCAAAGAATATATATGATATTTGATTTATTATTTTAGAATGGAAATAACGATGAAAATGATGTCGAAGAAGAAAGGAACTCGAAAAAGAGTGGTTAAAACATTACCTCTTATTTGTGTTCTGCCTTTTGATTTGATCAAAAGGGATCATTACGGTGGCTTTTTAATCAAAATAATGCATCTAGGTTGTATTGAGTGAACTTGAGAGAATATTCAGGAAGTTAATGTCCGAGTAAAAAGTCTTCGAAGGTGTGATGACTTTGTTAGAAGTGGTGTCCTTTTATAAGGGGGAGGAGGGGCTCTTTAGAATAAACTTAAAGTATTAATTTATAATTAATTAATATTCGGATTCTAAATTCTCAAAAGTGCATTATTAAAAGTATAAAGTTGGTATAGGTCTAAATACATTCAACCAATAGATTTTAGATAGGTTTGGGTCACTATATTAACCTTGTATTTTATTTTTAACTCTTAGTTAATTAGGTTGATATATACCATGTCACTTTGTATTTTTATATTATATAGTTAATAAATGTACTATATACATACAAGAGACACCCAAGTGGTCCATTAATGATACACATATCATTATATAAGTCCTTTGGCTGAACCTTAAATTTTTAGGAATTTAATATCAATTAATAATATAATATTTGTTTTCAAAAACACTTTTATGTCAATGTTGACTCTTTTTGGTATTTGATTTTTGTGAAAATAATTATAGAATTATTAATTCTAAAAAACATAATTAAATAAATACTAAAATTTCATATTATGCAATACAAGTCTTTTAATTCATTAAAAGTATAAAATTATATTTATTTGGGTATTTATAATATTAATTATTTTAATATTTCACTAATTATGTAATTACTGCATCAGCATTGTTTCATTAATAACATCAATTATATGATATCTAAAAATTATAAATAAAATACCGTTCTGTAGGAATTTTTTTTCTTTATAATGAATATTTACAATATAATTTATATTATGTATATCCCTATATTAAAAATGTTTTAGTAATTAAACATTGATTTTAACTTTGTAACTCTTCTTTGAATTAAATAATAATAAATGTCCTAATCTAATCCAAGTGGACCAAAATGATAATATTTTACTCCTAAGGTTGTTTTTGGTCGATATACCATTTTCCAATATAATTTGGACATGTGTTAGTGTATCATTAATATTATTTTTACCCTTAATTACCCTATTTAATTTTAAACGTGGTAAATAAAAGCAAAAAGTTACTATTCACGGAAAAAATATTTTCATCTCATTGAACCACATTTTACTCCTTGATATTAACTGTGTCTCTAGGATTTTTGAAATTCCCATCATAGAAGCAGTAAAATTATGTTTTATGAGAATGTCCAAATTCTCCTAAGAGTTGGCTAAAAGATGGTCAAAAGTTCAATAAAATTTTTATATGTCTAAAATTATTATAAACTAACTCCAATTAATTACATTTAACTTATATATGTATTATGTATCTTTTTTCACCATTATTAAATTTACATAAAATAAAAAATTCTTTAAATAAAAAATTCGGTTTTAAACTATAACTCAGTGTTTTTTCACTGTTCATCAAAAAATGAATGTTTTCAGAAAAATACCAATATTTCACCCCAATCTAATTTTGATATTTCGAATCAAAAAATGAAGTTAATTTTGACAGATAAAATTTATAAAATTTCAAAAATTTGGTATTACTATTTATAACCACTAGTTTGATTGGTTTTGATTTGTGTTAGAACTCGAAGTTGCATACATCACACGCTACTATATTATTCAAAAGTAAGCATATTGTGAACACTTGGGGTGTTCCATTCGCCCCTCATTAAAATAATTTCATCCTTGAAATATCTAGAATATTATTACATTAAAATTCTTGGGAGGTTCTTCATCATAAGTTCATCAGGTTCCCACATTGCTTCTTCCATCTTATGATTTCTCTATAGAACATTTACAAGACAAGTCGTCCAGTTTCTTAGTACCTTTTATCTAGCATCAAGACTTCTGGCAGGCTTTTCGCAATAAGACGGATCGGGTTCCAGTTCTAATCCCTCATAGGTGAGTACATGCAATAGGTCAGGCATGTATTTTCTCAATAGTGATACGTGGAACACATCATGAACTTTGGAGAGACTTGGCGGCATTCCCAAAACATTAAGATACAGCCCCAATTCGTTCTAGAATTTCGAAAGGTCCTATGTACCAAATACTCTAGTTACCTTTCTTACCGAAAAGTATAACTCCCTTCCATGGAGATACCTTCATGAAAACAAGATCTCCTACCTAAAATTCCAAATCCTTCCTTCGGTTATCAGCATAGCTCTTCTGCCTACATTGAGCTGCTTTGATGTGGTTTTGGATTACCTTCACCTTTTTTATCGTTTCCTACACCAGTTCTGGGCCTATGATTTTTCATTCACCTACACCATCCCAACTGTTTGGTGTGAGACATCTCTTTCCGTATAATGCTTTATATGGTTCCATCAGAATACTTTAATGGAAGCTATTGTTATATCAAAATTCTACCAGAGATAAATATTGATCCCACATACCATGAAAGTCAAGTGAGAATGATCTCAACATGACTTCTAAGGTTTTAATAGTCAGTTCTGATATGTCCATCTATTTGAGGGTGGTAGGCAGTGGTCAAACAAAGTTCAGTATCCAAGGACATCTAAAGACTCTTCCAGAATCATTATATAAATGGGGATCACAATCAGAAACAATCAATAGCGGTACTCCATGAAGTACCACAACTTCATTAATATATATCCTTGATAGATGTTCATGTTTTAAATCTTCCCTTATAGCATGAAAATATGCTGACTTGGTAAGAAGATCAAAAATGACCTATATTGAATCATTCCTTCTAGTATTCTTTGGTAGTCCCATGACATATTCCATCATGATATTATCCCATTTACACTTATGTATGGGAAGAGGTTGCATGACTCCTCCAAGATGTTGCCTTCCAGCTTTCACTTATTGACAAAACATACATCGTGACACAAAATTAGAAATCTCTCTCTTCATTTTGTCCCACCAAAAATGTTCCATAAAATCACAATTCATTTTGGTGCTCCCAGGGTGTATATGGAAATTGGAACTATGAGAATCATCCAACAATTACTTTTTTAGATCAGGTATATCGGGGACACAAAGTTTCTTCCAAAATTTCAAAATTTCATCTTCATACACAAAGTCATTAAATCTCCCATCATTCACAGATTTAATCTTCTTTTGAAACTCCTCATATTCGTTTTGAGAACTATTTATCCTTTCTAGTAAATATGGTTTGGCAACCATTTGAAAAATCATTGATGTTTCACCTTCCAGGGTTATTCCAATATCCACTTTACTATATCCATTAAAATAGGACCCCTCTCAATTTTCATCTTGTTCAAAAATCCTTGATATTTTCTAATCAAACCATTTTCCACCTTATTTTCCTTCCCTGGGTGGTAGTGTATCATGCAATCATAATCCTTGAGTAGTACAAGGTATCACCTTTGTCCCATGTTGAGTTTTTTCTATGAGAAAATGTACTTAAAACTCTTGTGATCAGTATAAATATCACATTTTTCACAATATAGATAATGTCTCCATATCACCAAAGAAAAGATTACATCTTCTAACTCAAGATCGTGTGTAGGTTAGTTTTTCATGTGAATTTTCAGCTTTCACGATGCATAGGAAATAACTCTATCATTCTGCATAAGGACACAACCAAGTCCTTTCTTCGATGCATTGTTATAAATAACGAACCCACTATTTCTTGATGGTAGAGTCAATATAGGATAATTTACTAATCATCTATTCAGTTCTTCAAAACATTCTTCACAGTCTTTTGTCCAAAAAAATTAAACCCCTTTACCTGTGATCTTTGTTAATGTGTTAGAAAACCGAGAAAAATTCTAGACGAAACGTCGATAATAACCTGATAAACCAATAAAACTACATACCTCAGTTATACTCGTCAGTGATGGCCATTCTTGGATTTCTTATGCCTTAGAAGGATAAACAGAGATTCCATCTTTGGAGACAATATGACCAGGAAAAGAAATCTCATGAAGCCAGAATCCACACTTGCTAAAATTCCCATATAATTAATGTCTTCTAAGAGTCTTCACTATAATGCGCAAGTGATTTTTATGATGTTCATAACTATTATAGTATACCAAGATATCATCAATAAATTCCACTATAAAATAAATGAGGTATTCCATGAAAACATTGTTCATTAGATCCATGAATACAGAGGGTGCATTAGTCAATCCAAAAGGCATTATTGTAAACTCATAATTTCCATACCTAGTTCGAAATGCTATCTTTGGAATGTCTTCCTTCTTAACATAGATCTGATTGTATCCAGATCAATGTTCAATCTTTGAAAAGTATTGACCTCCATGTAGTTGGTCAAATAAATCATCAATGTGAGGTAGGGGATACTTGTTCATTATTGTTATTGCATTGATTTCCCTGTAGTTGATACATAACCTCATAGATCCATCTTTCTTCATAACAAAAAGAACATGGTATCCCCATGGAGAAACACTAGGGTGAATAAATCGATTATTACTCAATTCCTCTAGTTGTTTCTATAGTTCAACTAATTGCAGAGTGGACATTCTATAAGGGGTCTTCGATATGGGCCTTGGACCAGGAATTAAATCAATATAAAACTCAATTTCTCGTTTTGGAGGATGTCAAGATAAAACTTCTGAAAACACATCAACATATTCTCTCACAAAAGGTACATCCTCTATTTGAACATTCCTTTCCTCACACATAGTTATTTCATTCTCTTCCTCCCTGATAATTGAATTTAGTTGAGCTACTGGGGGTGGATCTAGATAAGAATCAGGTGGTGACGATTCTTCTCTATAGATAAGGTTTTCATTATCATCATCATCAAAAATCATAAACTCTTTATTCTTACAATACATTTTTGCATCATGGTCTGAAATCCAATCCATACAAAGTATTATATCAAATTCCATCATGGATATGACAATGAAAACAGCAGATAAAGAACATTTATAGGCCCTAATGGAAGTGGATCAACAGAACATTGTAGCAATGATACTTCCCTTAGGGGTTTCTATTGAGAACTCCCTCGTTAAATCAAATTGTATGTATCTAATTTTCAGAGCAAACTAGGAATATATGAAACAATGCAATGATCCAGAATCAAATAATGCATTTTCTAAACTTGAGGAAACCATTAAATTACCTCCCACCACATCTTTCGGAGCTTCTACCTAAGTTGTAGTAATATCATAAGCTTGTCCTTGATCCCTTGGCCTTTTCTGAGGTATGTTCCCCTGACTCATAGGACATACATTTGCATGATTCCCCATTTCTCTATAATTATTGAATTATACATTGAAAGTAACTCTCTTTCCCTTGGAATCATGAGCTTGGTGGCCTTTTTAACCACACTTGTAACAGACTCCCATTCCCTTCAAGCAAGTACTAGGGTGTCTCATCCCACATTTCCTACAAGTTGGATATTTAACTTTTCCCTTCTTCCCCTAATTTCCATTTCTAGATTCATCAGTATATCTCTTCTTATATTGCTTTTCTTTAAAGTCATAAGACTTAGAGAATTATTTTTCTGTCTTGATAGCACATGAGACAATATCTTCTTACAATGAGAAGTTTTGTGAGACTAATGCTCAAAGGAGAAACGGTTTTAACCCATCATTGAAATGATCAATCTTACTTCTTGGGTTATGTATATAATCTGCAGCATACCTTGCTAACCATGTAATGTTAGCCTCATACATTGGGACATTCTCATCCTCCTTTTTCCTCAGCCTCAGAAATTGCCTTTCCATATCCTCTCGATGGTCACAAGGTAAGTATTTTTCTATGAAAATCTCCTTTAACACCCTCCATTACATATTTGATACCTAATCATCTTCCTTCGTGTTTTGAATCAGTGACCACCATTGATTAGCATCTCCAATGAGGTAGTAAACATCCATGATAATTTTTTCCCTTTCACTACTCTCCAAGGCATGGAATATTTTCTCTAAGAATTTATCCATTGCTCATCTACTAAGGGATTTCTACTCCTCTTGAATTTCAATGGTTGTTTCCCCATGAAGTGATCTATCATTGATCCTCCATGCTGCGGATCAGGGTTCTCTATAAGGGTAAGGCTATTATTAATAACCTGAGTGAGTTGTCCCAGTATGGTGATTAACTGATCAGCACTAGTTGCATCACCAGCTCCACTATAATTATCTTGAGCAGGAGGTAAATCACTACAGCAAGTGTGTGCATTGATATAGTTTCCATTTTTTCTACTATGTGCCATTTTTATACAATGGCATAAACTAGATCAGTTTATGAATCAAAATTCATAATTCCATACTTGTAAAATATTTAACATTAATTAAACTATTTATGGATATAATCCATAATCATAAAAAAATGTTTACTTTGTGGAAGTTTAAAATCATAATCCCTTCATAATGGTCTGTAAATAAAATGTGAATTATCCTTGGAATATCCCCTGGGAGTGTCGTAAGCAAGAGTGAAGAAAGGAACATTGTCATGCACCTGTTCCCATTCGAGTCTAGCTCAAAGAAGAGTTTTCGGGTTTTACACATAGGTACATCTGTGCCAGAGCAACCACTACCTGCTTGTATCCAGACATGGATGTATTTCTTGGAAAACTCACAAGATCTCTACAATACCAAAATTCTTTGAATTTCTTCAATACTAATCATCAATGTCTGTCTTATGTCTATGTGCTCTAATCATAGTTTATCTAAATCTATCTTCCAAGGTTTTTACTATACATCCTCTGATACCAACTATAACAACCCGTCCCCAGTTACCCAGAGTCAGTGCGTTATTACATAAAATTTGCATGATCACAAGGAATCATGTCTTGAAAGATCAATTAGTTTAGTATCCTTGGAAGCACTAGAAACATTCTTAATTTTTACATTATATAATAAAATGAAAACTACAACAACATAGTCTCCATAGTCCACACTCATATCCCCTCATACTATCCCTGCAGGTCATTCATAGAATACTTAATCACATCTTTGGAAAAATAAAACATAGAAAGGGGTGAGCTCAGATGCCTAGTAAGGATAAAAATATAGGGAAAACATTCATAAATAAGCATAAAAATATAAGACAATGTATAACTAAAACAAAACACCTTTAAACATTAACTTCAACATAATATGGAAAAAATTAAATGAAAAAATTCGATTTATTTATTCACATGGATATTCTACTAGTCGAATTGTCACATGCAATATCAATAACCAATTTCATAATGATGGAAGGCATAATTCCATACTATCATAACCACGTATCCAAGACCTCGTACCAAGACTACAAAAAAGATTTTGTCAAGGCATCCTGCCAAGACACTAGTTTGTCTCATGAGACCTACCGATGCATCGAAGATCTATAGCAGGCTCCACCCGTAACTTATAAAGTCCAATGCATTCCTCATATGAACAGGTTTAAACATAACATAAACATTCGTATAAAAACTACCGTACAAAATGTCAATACATTCTCTATCAACCATGAATGTTATAAAAATAAAACATCCACAATCAAACATATCAAAAAACATTCAATTCAATATAGATGTTTTGTATCATAATAAATCAACATCCAATAAGATTAAAATCCATCAAAGGCTGTTTATATAGATGAAATCAAAACTATTTGAGAGAAATATCTCTTATTTTTAATCATTTAAAAGTCACATAATTTTAAAATAAAACATTTACATTGAAAATATTCTTATAATCTTGTAAGTGAATTTTTACGATTTTGTAACGGTGGAAAATAGCCACACCCACCGTATATGTTAAAAAAATACAATCTTACCTTAATTCTGTCGAAAAGGATAAAAAGGTCCTTGTTTGGAAAATGATAAAAATATTCCTTTATAAACTTCAAACTGAAATTCTACAAGGTTATAAATGAAATTAACCTATAGTATATAAAATAATAAGAATGTTTTGAAATACATTTTTATGAAACATGGATGTGGAAGATAAAGAGGTCCCAGTAGATATTTACGTATAAACAACTTCAGATAATGAATAGATTGTGAAATAAAACCTTACATTGTACTTTTCCTTAGTCGATTGTATGTTAACCTCTTGAATAATAGTTAAAAATTAGTTATTAAATTATACAAGAACCATATATATAATTATGATATCATATATGATCTTCTAATAATTATTTGTTAATAATATTTTAGTATTATCGTCGTTTCGGGTGTTAACTTACTAGTTTTGATTTATATGTTTTGTTACATAATCCATGTTTGTTATGGATAGGTTTTATCTTATTCATATCCAGATTGATATCATGTCCTTAAACATTATTTTTAATCATCAAATGAGAATTAAAATAGAATGGATACGATGGGGAATGAATCTCATCGCGTTCGAGAAGACGATAGTCCGTACGTAAGCACGAGCGATGATATCATTCTTTTGATATTAAAATATTATATAATTGGATGGTGTATCATATATACAGAATCATTATAATGTTATATTTATTATTTACAACAATTAAATATCATTATCATAACCATCCAAATAATAATGTTTTGAATAACAATTACACCACGACGTGGAGACGGTATGCCGTACGTACGCATGTATGGTGACATGTAATTCAAAGGATGGACAGAATACATAATATGGTTGTAACATATTTATAATAACATCACAATATATAGAATATACTGAAGTTATTATTCTATAATGGAAGTAACATTTAATGAATAAGTTGAAGAAGAAATAAACTTGAAAAAGGGTGGTGAAAACATTACCTCTTCTTCGGGTTCTTCCTTTTGATTTTATCAAAATGGATCCATAGGATAGATTTTTGATCAAAATATGTCCTCTATGTTGTAGTGAGTGATGTTGAGAGAATATTTGGGCCGGTATAGTTCGATTCAAAAGCCTTTGAAGATGTGAATAATTGGATAGATGTGGTGTCCTTTTATAATGGGGAGGAGGGGCTCTTTAGAAAAAACGTAAAGTATTAATTTATAATAAATTAATATAAAGTTTCTAAAGGCTCCAAAGTGAATTATTCAAAGTATAAGGTGGGTATAGGTTGAAATAATTTCAACCAATAGCTTTTAGACTGGTTTAGGTCACTATATTAACCTTATCATTTAGTTTTAACTCTTAGGTAATTAGGTTGACATTTACCATGTCAGTTAGTATTTATATATTATATAGTTAATAAAAATACTATATACATTGAATTGACCCTAAAGTGGTCCATTAATGATAAACCTATCCTGATATAATTCCTTTGGTAGAAACATAGATTTTGAGAATTTTAATATCAATTAATAATATAATATTTTTTTCAAAACTTTTTTATGTCAATTTGGGACTCTATTTGGTATTTGATTTTTTTGAAAATCATAACAGAATGATTACTTATAAAAAATATAATTAAATCAATACTAAAAAGTAATATTAATATATAAAATTATTGTAATACATTAAAATTCTCATATTATTTTTATTTGGGTATTTATAATTTCAATTATTTTAATATTTAACTAATTAGGTAATTACTGGATCACCATTGTGTCATTAATAAATTAAATTATATAATGTATAAAAATTATAAATAAAATAAAATTTTGTAGGAAATCTTAGTATCTTTATAATTAATATTTACAATAAAATATATCTTATGTATAAGACAATATTAAAAATGTTTTACTAATTAAACATTGAGTTTAATTCTTTTAACTCTTCTTTGAATTAAATAATAATAAATGACCTAATCAAATCCAAGTTGACCTAAATGATAATATTTTATTTCTAAGGTTGTCTTTGGTCTACATACACTTTTCCAATAGAATTAGTACATGTGTTAGGGACATATTATTATCATTTTTACCCTTAATTTCCCAATATACTTATAAACGTGGTGAATAAAAGTAAAAAGTTACTATTCACAAAAAAAAATTAATCTCATTGAACCAAATTTTACTCCTTGATATTAATTGTGCCTCGCAGATTTTCGAAATTCCCCTCATAGAAGCGGTAAAATAATATTTTATGTGAATTTCCAAATTCTCATAGGAGTTGGGTAAAAGACGGTGAAATGTTCAATAAAATTTTTATATCTCTAAAGTTATTATAAACTAACTCCAATGAATTACATTGAACTTATATTGGTATTACATATATATTTTTAACTTAAAAAAATTTAAATTAAATATATAATTATTTAAATAAAAAATTCATTTTTAAATTATAAATCAGTGTTTTTTCACTATTCATCAAAAATTGAATGTTTTTAAGAAATACCAAAAAATCACCCTATGCTAATTTCGATATTCCGAATCAAAAAATGAAGTCCATTTTAGACGATAAAATATATATAATTTCCAAAATATGTTTTACTATTCATAACAGCTAGTTTGATTGGTTTTGGTGTGTTTTAGAATTCGAAGTTGCGTACAACACACACTACTGTATTATTCAAAGGGATGCATATCGTGGAATCATGGGGTGTTACAAGATTTCCATCCACAAAAACATTATGTTGTTCACCCATTAGATGGAGGTGTGTGTATGTTTAGTTCTAATCCTTCTCATAACGACATTATATTATATTGAGGATACTGTTTTTGTTATAAAAAATGAATAAAAATAGTATAGGGGTTGGAGAAGTAAAATAAAATAATAGAAGTTAAGGAAAATTGTTTCCTTTAATTTGGTTAACTTCCATTGGTATGAACCAAAAGGTCTTCTTAAATTGAGTTCCCACAAAGGTAATGCTTCTTTGAGGAGGATAGGGATGTAAGGAGCTTAATTTGAAGAGTTTTTCCGAGACCAAACGCTCGAGAGTTTTGATGAATTGGTGAGAAGTGGTCTCTTTTTATAAGGGAGAGGAGGGGCTCTTTTGGAAAGTGTAAAAATATTTTTTTTTATATAATGATATTTGATTTCCAAAGGTCCAAAAATCATTATAGTCGAAACTAAGATGACTCATGGTCGAAATATATTTATTTAATAAGAATTGGACATGTTTTGGATGTTATTTTAATATTTATAATCTTATTTATTTAAATATTTTATTAATGAGGTAATTACAACATCATTATTGTGTCATAAGTAATTTAATTTATGTGATGTCTAAAAATTAAAAAAAATACAATTATGTAGGAAATATATTTATCTTTACAATGAATATTTATATTCGAAAATATAATTTATATAAAACCATATAAAAATTACACTAGTAAAAGATATTTGATTTTGTCATTTTTATCTTTCCATTAAATTAATTAATCTAAATTGTCATTATCCATCATAAGTATATCCATGGGGTCCCAAAATAGACCCAAAGGTTCCATGGTCTGCCATTACTCATCCAATAAGGTTACGAAATATGTTTTGGTAATTTTGAAATATTATAATATTCTTTTAATCTTGAATTGCCATATTTATCTTTAATTGCGGGAAATAAAAGTCATTAGTTATTATTCATCAAAAATTATTTTCATCTTATTGAACCACATTTTACTTCTTGATAACAACTATGTATGTTGGATTTTCAAAATTCAATTCACAAGAGCTGTAAAATAACATTTAAATGAAAAAGTCATTTTTTTTAAACCACTATTAAGTGGTTTCACTATTTATAAAAAAATTTGTGTTTTTTAGAAAAATACAGAAAATTCAGCCTAAGCTATATTTGATATTCTGAATTCAAAAATGATTTATTTTTTACCATATTGAAAACATATAATTTTCCTTAATAAATTTTAAAATTAATTCTCGTTATCAATAAAAATAACATGTTTTTAAGGAATAATAACTATCAAAAAAGTAACACTTGTTTATGTCAAATTTCAATGTTAAATTAATTAAAATGACCAAAATTGAATTAAATTGTAAAAATATATTCTAATTACATTTTAAAACCAATTAAAAAGATAATCTAATAGTATAAATAAATTAGAATAAAATGCACTTTTGAATTAAAATACAATATTTTTTACTATTCATTAAAAAAATGACCTTTATCAGAATAATACCAATAATTTACAAAAAGTAAATTTTGATGTCCCAATTCTAATTAATGATTTTATTTGGTCAACTAACATGTATTAACGTGAAATGAATTATATTTAAAGTGTGTTATACATTAAAAGGCAGTAAATAGACCTTTTAATATAAAATATTATTAAAATTAGATTCATTCACATTATATGCCTCTAAATTTTATTGGATAAATGTATATAAATTTAAAAAAAATGTATAATCATATTTTAGTTAGTTTTTCTCATTCCCAACAATACAATGTATAGGATTTAACTACCAGTTGAAATAATAATATTATATTAATAGTGTGCAATGTATGATTTCAATGAAACCTATTGTGATGTATCTGGTATACTATCGAACATAGCAACCCCTTTTAAGTAAAATTAATATTTAATTCACAATTATTAATAAATATGAAATATTACTTATTATCTATTTTCCTAGGATGCTATATTTAACTCTAATTATAATTAAAGAAACTCTTCTTTCAATAATTAATATGTACAAGTGGATGTTCATGTAAAAAAATAACATTGTTTCTAAATACAAAATATATATAACTCTCTTTGTAGAATATCTATGAACATCATTGAAATTATACAAGCCTTAAATTTATAATATGATAGATTAACTATTTCATTAAAAATTATTTTGTTAAAGTATCATTGGATCCAATTTTTTTTATTAATTTATTTAATGATACCATAAATTTTCAAAATTATTTGAATGAAATTATATTTTCATAAAAAATAAAATTACTTTTTTATTTATTTTCATATATAATAAATTATGATATCGAAATTATCTTCATCAGTAAAGTCAGTTTTTTGTTATTAATTTTCTCAATTCCATAATTAACACTTATACATAATATATATATATATATATATAATATCTCCAATAACTTTTTGAATATGATGATATTTAGTTTATTAGTATTCATATTATATCCTAAAAGACATTATATCATCATGAATGTGGAAAATTATTTTATCATACTATGTTTTGTTGAATGTTTGGTTGTTTAATATAAATTTAAAGTACTCTCCCAAACATAATTATTTTCATATTATTATATCATAGATACTCATTAAATCCAAAAGATTCACACCATAAATCCTTATAATTAACTACCAATTACATTAATTGAACTGTAGAACAATATTTTTTATTCATTTAGAATAGAATTTTAATTTAATTTATTTTGATTCTAAATTTGTTTGATGTAAAATTGATAGACTTACAAAATCTAGAACCTTTACTTTCATAGGAGGTTCTTTAATTTCATTATATTATATGAGAAAATATTTTTAGCCCATTTGGTTATTGAATATGAATATGTGGTAGATTGATGATTTTGTGCCTAGATTTTGCTAATTCATTTCAAATTCTATATCATTGACATGAGTTATTGAAATACTCATAATTTTTGTGATATGACATGTTCAATTTGTTTATTTAAAAACCCTACACAACACTCATTATATAAGAACATATATATTGGAATCCATTTCATATGGGATATGTAAAAAATTATTTTACCACATTACTATTTATTAGTTCTCAATAACATCATGTTATTATTTTTAATAAATTTTCAATTCTGATATAAATCAATATAATAAATATAATTTTATAATAGATAACATTAAATGATCTTTTTTTCTCTTGTTTATATCATAATCCATATATTTTTTTATTATCAAATAAATGGGATGAAAATGTATTTTAGGATTTAATATCGACTCTATTAAATTACACATAATGTTTTACTAATTAAATATCATTAAAACATTCCATACTTAATTATGTTTTCATATAATCATTTCATAAAATTATATCCTATTATAATTTATTGAAAGATATTTCAATTATTTCTTAGAAAAATTTTTTAATTAATATATTCGAAAAAATTGTTTTTATAAATTTTTTACGATATAATAAAATTCCTAATCATGGGTCTAATAGAAAATTATTTAATAATATGAGATATAAATTCATAATAATGTATATAAATTCTTTATATGAAATAAATTCTCAATAATTTTTTACTTATAAATCATGAAATAATTCATTTAAATGTTGGTTGTTGAGTAATAAAATTTTCTAAGTATTAATTTTAAATTTGTATCATTAGAGTAGATCCATGTGATATAACATATTCCAAAATTAATAAAATTTTATAAATTTATATAATATTAATCTATTGTAAAATTTTTCTAACTATATATATCATTGACTGTTTAATTTTGTATTAGTAGGTAAAAAGAAAAATAATTGTGACTTTCCATAAGTATATATAAAGGATTAGTGGGCCACCACACTATCTTCACCATTAATTTCTGTGAACATATCTCAACCCATTGATTGTCCTCTGTCTGATTCTCTCATGGTACACCCAATTCCATTAGAATATTTATAAAAAATTATGGAATAAAAAAACTAATATGTTTATATAATATATATCATTTAAATATAGATAGAGAGATGATGGTATTAAAATTATAAATAATTTGATAATGTATTCAATGTTTTTATGGGTGATAACTCTTTTATAATTAACATGAAAATTTTTATTTTCATAACCTTGAGGTAGTCAATGATTTTAAATATTCATATGAATTAATTGAAATTTATTTTATTACTATTTTTACCTTAAATATTTTTGTGATTTTATACATTCATAAGATTAATGTTGGAGTTAGGTATTGTTAATATTTAGCATGAAGGTCAACAAAGCATTGAAACCCAAAATATATATATATAGAATATATGTTGTTTTGAAAATCTACATTCTCAATATTATCTTTTATCTTTCAACGAAAAAGTTACAAATGTATCATATTTCTCCATCTAGAATCATGAATAGTAGATATATGCTTTCATTATTTTCTCATTTCAATAATTGAGGATATATGAACAATCAATTTACAATATATCTAGGTTTTAGATTTCAGTTGTAACACGAGGAGGTGAATCATTGTAAATTATGTATTCAATAGAATAAGACATGTGAAAGTTGAAATGATATTGATGATGTTTCTTATTTTCAAATGATTTGTCAAATTTTTCTTGTTAAACATTATATATGTTCATAAAATAAAATATAAAGATAAACTATTAGTGAAAAGGGATTTATTTTTTTGGGAAACTATCAAAATAATTTTGTTGGATTATATATGTTCCTATAAATTATATGTAGTAAATATTTATTATGTTATTTCCATTATAAAATAAATCAATAGAAAATGATTTTTTTAAAAGAGGAAAGCATGTGATAAATAACCACCCAAATAATGGAAAAAATAAACCCCAATGATCTATAATGATTTAGTATTGATTAAAAATAATAAAAAATATAAGGCACCTTATGATTGAAATTTTTCGGGGGATAAGGATGTGGTTCAAGATAAAATGGTGTTAAACTATTTGAAATATAAAAAAGAATAAATAAGTAATGATGAGAAAATTGACAAGGATTTGATAAAATGAATGGATGTGATGTATGGAAGTACCATTCTTTTATAATATGTATTTGTCTAAGGTAGAGCCTTTGGAAGTGTTAAATATTTATGAAGCAGTATATAAGGGTAATAGAAATGGATTTTTATATTAAAAACAATTTCTATGGATATATAAGATAAAGTAAAAATATTATTTTCAAAATCAATTAAAGGATCTAATAAATCTTCTCATAATAATGAGATTAATATTGTTCAAGGAATGATAAAAATAATAATAAGTGATAAGTTGTTAATGAATTTAGATAACATTGAGATATCATGGAAATGTCTGATGCATCATCAAAATCCATATCAATATAATCAATGATATTTTTCTCTTTGAGAAATAAAGATGAACATTAATCCTCAAAATAGAGGGAGGAATATTCCAAATCATAAAAATTGAAGAAATCTTCATCGGATTATGAAGAAACATTTATGGATGTTTCATAAGACAAAATTCATAAAATAATAGATAAGTTATTCCCATCTAGGCCTCCATGTCCTTTAGTTCCTATAGTTTTACCTAATTAAAAAAACACTTCCCAAAAATTTTAATCAATAATATAGAGAGAAAAAAATCTATCACAGTAATGAAAATCATCAGATTCATGTAATAGTGCTAATTATCATAGATAATCAATAAATAAACATGTTCATTCATTGAAAAAATAACTTTTTGGAAAATTATTGTTCTCTAAAACAACATGTAGTTAATTTAATTTTGAACGAGGTTGAGTTAAAGGATTTTAAATGAATATCAGAATATGAATCATGTAATTTGATGTAAACATTAGGTGAATTAGATATATAAATTTAGATGTAATTTTTCTCATCAAAACATTGATGGAATTAAAAAATATATATTTAGTCAGTTTCGAAATATGAATCAACAACGATTTCATTATGAGACTAAAATGTATGTTGATTATAATAAATTTATATATTAAAATATTTATGATGATGAAAATAAAAATGGAATTAAAATAGAATAGTTGGAATTTGACGATTCAACAGTTTAGAGAACATTAATTTTCATAGAAGGAGACCTAGATGACTGTTTTAAATTATATTCAATGGAAAAAAATGGATGGAGATTATGTCTGTAGTTTCGGAGTTAGATAACATTCAAGAAGATGTGAAGAATATCAAAATGATAATTACAAGGTTCTTAATGAATGATTTATTTTTTTATAAGAACTATTTTAATTATTTTGAAAATACCAAAAAAATTAAAAAAAAATTAATATTTTTGATTGATGTTAATTCCTTATATTTGGGATAATTTTTTTCTAAATATCATTGCGTGAATTGCATTCATAATATTATTAGAATGAATTTATTTCAGAATTTATTTAATAAATGATATGTATATTTATTTATGGGTAAGATTTCAATCCCAATCATTTAAGATATACATTCGACTATCTACAAATCATTTTCTAAAAAAAGTGATAAAGTATTTGATATCTTAGTAAGAAAGATTTATCCCTCTAGAATAAAGAGTTAATCTATTTATGAGAATGAACACTTATGTGAAAGATACTAAACATACATAAAAATTGAGAAAATGTAAGAAAAATTTGATATGAGAGAACAAATTGTTTTTATATGTTACAGGGATATAATTTCATTTTACATTTATTAACAACATATTTCATCACTAAAATATGATTTTTTATCATTTAGAATAGAGTGATATTGTTCATTCAAATATATAATTACAAAAAATATAATTTTTTTTAAAAATCACAGTCCACTTATATACAATATTATTCTTTACTAAAATTTATTCATACAATTTTTATAAATTTTTTTATATAGAAGGATTATGTTTCACCAGCTGTGGAAAATAATTTCTACCATACAGAGATTATGATCATATATAATAAATTTTTTACTTATTATATAAAATCTATTGGAATGATTATTTTTAAAATATATAATAATTAATATAAAATAGCTCTATCATATGGCGTTTTATATAGTTTATAAGAAAATAACGTTTAGAATTATGAAGTAAACCATTATAGAATAACATATTTTAAAATAGACCCATAATATAAACATTATTCTACATGATAAAGAATAATTATTGTTACAAAATTAATTATTTAGAAATTCTGATAACATTATTTTAGTATGGATATTTGAAGAAATCTAACTGAAAAACATTTTAACTGAAAGAAATGTTATTTTCATATAGTATAGTCAACCTCTATGATAAGTGTTATATGACTGTAAGAAAAATTGTTATAAAATGAAGTTTCATTTGTGGTAGAATAATCTTGATAATAATAATAATAATGAATTGAAACGTATCATTGATGATTTTTACCTCTTTTTACTTGATTCAACATCCTTGTTATCTTTTTGACTGTTTTTTCAATATCAAAAAAAGGGGGTTATTTTTAATTGAATTAACGATTTAATGATTTGTAATTTTATTCCAATTTTATGTGAATGAGGGAATCTATTTCTTCATAAGATATATATTAACAAAAATTTTGATAGCATGTTAATGAGGTAGGGGAAGTCGAGGATTATTCCATCATAGAATTGAAGGGATCCTTGGACATGGAAGACAATCCATTACAATGTGGTTAATATAATGGATACCAAATTATATGGTTACTTATTTCCATAGAATGATTGGTTATTCTTTGTGTATTGTTATAAAAATATTCTCTTGTTTTTTATTACTAAAGTAGTATATTATATAAACTACTTGTTTCTAAAACTTGTTATCACACTATTCATTTGGATATAAATAGTTTATATTATCTATATAATAATTCCTAAACTATTATTTTATAAATAATTAGACATATTTTTTAACAATTAAATCTAAACTATATTGTTTAGAATTTTTTTTAATTTATTTAATAATCCATAATTCACTAATATTTTTATATTTCATGTACTATTTTGATCATACACAGAGATACATGCTTTTATAAGGATAATTATAATAAAAATTTTAATAATGAGAAATATCATATTATTGGCCATACAAATGAAGTTAAAGTGACTTATTAAATGAATATTCGAACTATGGTTCTAATGAATATATCTACACATTGTAGAATTTCATGAATCGCCTCAAGAAAATTGGCATGATTCTTAATTACCTAATGGTGTGATCATTTATTGATTAAATGTAAATAAGTGGGAATAAATTAACTATCATTTTATTCTTTATAAAATATAATAAATTCCTGTAATAGAATTTTCTAAATAAATATACAGAGAACAATATATTATATAAATAATTTACTGCAATATACAAACATTCCAAATCCAATAAACAATCAAATTTCATGAATAATATTATACAACGGAATTTGGTGAATTTTGTTGAAATAAACCAAATATAATTCATCAAATAACCTTGACATAAATCCCACTACATACCATAAAACCTCAAATACAACTTGAATCCAAAACCTGGGAATCCATCAACTGTGGGACTCTTTCTTATACCCCTATCATGTATATCAATGATTACAAGGCATCATGGGATACATGTAGGTTATGAGAATAATTTATTCTTGAATGGGGAATATATAAACCTAGTTGATGTTAATATTAAATCATGTTTGTTATATTATAATAATTTTTATTATATTTTTGGTAATCACATTGCTTAAAACAATGTCATATTATTTATCACATAAAATAGAAATTGTTTTTCTTTTGATAGTTTTTATCGTGAAATATATATTTTTATTTTAAAGATATATTTAATATTTATATTATTATAGTTTTATAAAATGGTCTGAAATTGTGGTTTCATTATATAATATTTATTTTAGGTGGGATTTTTTTAATTTTTATGAAAAATTAAATTTGTTAGATGAATAGTAATATCTACAGATTATTATAAAAACATATATTATTTTCTAGTATATAATTTTTGTAGTAATATAATATTTCGATATTAATGTATCATTAGAAGATTTTTTAAAAAATATAATTTATTAAATCAATATTATTTGTTATTATATTTAATTTTCTAGTAATTTATTTTTGATCATAAAACACATTTTTATAATTATGTAATTTCCAATGTGTTTTGCATTTATATATTGAAATTTATTTCTACCAATCCTTCAAAATAAATTTTAAAAATTAGAATTTATATATTTTATCAAGGGATTGATATTTACTAAAGGTATTGATATATTTTTTCAGAAAAAAAAAAGAAAAATAATCAATGTAATAAGGTGTAAAAATCATTAATTTGGGATAAAAAGTTGTTATATAGATAGAAAATATAATCAAAATTCTTATTGGTCAAGATTATTTTTCCCATAATAAAATTAAAATAAAAATTTTAATTATTTATTGTCAACTCATAAATATTATAATATTTAAGTATTTAAAAAAATAAACTATTAAAAGAGTGTATCTCCCCACACTTATTCAATGAAACATCATCTAATTACTTATTCTCAAACATTGTGAATTATAAAAATATCAATACCCAAAAAAATACCATCACAAATACCAACACAAAGTCTTATAAGTTAGGTAATCTCTATTATATCATCTTATATTTTAGAAGGTGTGACGTGATGTAGATTTTCAAAAGGAGATATGTTAATGAATGTGGGTAGCGTGATGGGCTGTGTGAACTTTTTTCTTATGAAAATATTATTTCAAATGATTTAATGATCAAATAATGAATTTTTTTCCTCCATATCTATGTTTCATAAAATGTAAAAAAATGATTTTCATAAAATCAAATAGTTTTTTATTCATTTTATTCTATGTTTAAAATTTATTAAAATTGAATAATAATGCACATTTAATGTTTTTTATATTATTAAACATATATAATGTGTAATAATAATATTTTTTAATCTATAAAACATTAAACAAATTTATCTATCACAAATTTTAATCCTTATTAATATTTCTTTATATATATTTTGAGTGTTCTAAAAAGAAAAATATTTTTCAGTTGATATTCTAAAATTTTCATATAAGGACCATTTAATGAAAAATTATTTTTATCATTAAATTTAACTAATAAATGAATGATATTATTAATATATGTTATGAAATATTTTATGATATTATAATTTTTACATGAATGATTATATATTTTTTATTTATATTATGATCTTCGGATATTTTTTACTATGGAATTTGAGACTGTTATAGATCATGATGATATGTGATCCACATATTTCCCTACTATACAATGTGTAATAATATCTACCTTTTGAAATTTAAATTATAATTAACATAGTTTTTTATTATATTTTAAGGGTTTTTATGTTTCTTAAGAATATGTTTCCCCAAAGAACCATTCAGGACTTTAATATAATTTAAACATAGTTTTTAGAAATTTTTATTTTTATTAGGAAAGACAACTATATTATAATTTTTGAAATATTTAAAATAATTTATTTGATGATGTTATACTTGCACACAAAAAAAAATTCAACAGTTATCTTGTTTTCTAAGAAACCATCATGATATTAATTTTTCCATTATTTTTTCATGTGAATTAATTTATGAAAAATATTATGTAATAATTTTATATCATATATATGTAAAACAATATTAGAGATAAAATATTATTATGTAAAAAATGGAGATATTGAAACTTAATTTCATAATTTTTAGTATTTAATAATCGGATTCATTCATTTTCATATCCCATTCCAGGATTATATTCACATTGCTTGTTTTCTAAAATACATTCATAGGGCCTATGGTTGACTATGAACTCTAACATGGTCAATGTTTCCTTTATTGTGAATAATTCAATAATTTTTAAATATTGAATTTAATTGATAAAAAATTTGAATTTAAGAATAATAATTTTTTGGAAACAATTTACCATTAGTAGATAGTCCCTTTTTGTAATTTTTTGGATTTATATGTAAGACCTTTTCAAATTTCTAAAAAATATAATCCTAAAACATTACAACAATTTGACAAAGTGAAATCCATTATTTTATTTTTATATTGATATCTTGTTAAATTCATGTGTCTTTATAGTTTTTAAAAATTAATGGTTTAGATAGAAATATAGTTTACAATGTTATTATGAAATGATATTTAATGGATATTAATTTATCGATTAAATTATCCTGGGAAAAAATTTGGTGTTTCATTCATTCTACATATATTCTATGAAAATTTTATTATTATTTATTTACTGGAAATGTGATAATTTATGTTGAAAAGATACATGAGGATAATATTATTTTTAATCAACTACGTGGAATAGTTTTAATTTGAATTGAGTAGTTTTTAGCTTTGTTAACTCAGTTGAAATGGTATATTTATGGTGGTAACTATATTATAGAAAGACCCCACTATTTGTGGATGATAATGTTTAAATATGTAAATATTATGAATCAAAACCGTTCTACATTTTTCATAACCTCATACTCAATGGTAGCTAATGTATAAATACATTCTATAGAACATATATATGATATTAGTGTTGTTCTAAACGTTAAAATCTAATTATTTCTATTTATCATCATGAATATAAAGTTGATTAGTTTTGTTCATTATATATGTTATCATGTGAATGTAAAAATTAATGTCATGGTGAATAATGTTTTATGAACCATTTCTTTGATTCTTATTTTTTTTGTTTATATGAATTACAATTTAAATGAAATGTTTAGAATTGAATAAAAGGATTGAAGAGTCCCCCCCCAATAAGAAATTTTTATATATTGGAATCAAATGCACTATATTTTATTTTCGATGAAAATATTAATATTCACAGTTCTACTCAGTATTAAACACAATTTTTGGAGTTAATTTTCTAATTATGATTTTATAATCTAAGATAAATTTTTATATCAATTCAGATGTTTTATAGGATTTTTTTTCTTTTACATCTATAATGACTAGATGTGGTTGATGTGTAAATAAATTATGATGAAATTATTAAATAAATCATAATGAAATAGGACTAAAGGGTATGTTATATTCATTCCCATATCATAAAGTCTATAAGATAAAGGGCGTGTTATATTCATTCCAAAATACCTCCAGAGAAGTATGATCCTATAATTATGTGGTTAATTGGTCACCAATGTTTTCACTAATTTGGAAGATTATTTATTTAATTAGAGGTCTAGATATTACATTACTTTTAGAAAATATTCTAGTAAAATGGATATTTCAACATAAAAGTTCTCATAACAAATTTGTATAAAAAATATTCAATATGTCTTCATTATAAAAAAATTATAATGATATTACTATGATTTTTTATGAGATGTATTTTAATATTTTTTACCATTTATGTGTCTGGTTCTATTCTTTGCACGGTTTGGATTTCAATGGATAATACTTAGATAAATGGAACTGCTATTGTAGATTAAATCATAAAATGAGATTATTTTTTATATTAATGAATATATATCTATGATTACACAATATAAAACTGAGAAATTAATTAATTATTGTAGAATCTGTTATTTTTCTTATATTTCTGAATGAAATGTAAAATTTCATATTAATATTGAATAATTACTAAATGAATTGTTGATGTATATCATGATGATTTACACTTTTTTTAATTAATTATTAATCTATTTAACCCAAAATTTAATTTGTTCTAAAAGTTATTCAAATTTTAAAACACCTTTATCAGATTACAAAATTTTTGTTAATAGAACTGAAATGGCAGTTATAAGAGTTTTTAGATAAATGTCACATTCATCCTATTTCATCCCATTTTGTAGATACAATTTTTTATATTAAAGAAGTATAACTCTAGGACAATACTCATTGATTGTATAACAATAATTAAATTTAGTATTAAAACATGAATCAGTTTCCTCGTATAGTAAAATCGATTGATCAACTTCAATGTGAATTAAATTTTTCAACGACTTACCTCATGTCAATATAACATCATCTGAATGTGAATAAGGATGTCATTTTTAATAATTCATTCAAAACTAGGAATTACAATTATATAATTTTTGGAATTACTTTTAAGATTGAAAATGAACCACAATGACCAAATATTAAACATTACATATTCTTGAATTATGATAATGATTCACATTTTGGATCATTTTAGGTTTAATGTTTTAGAAAATTATGCCCTAATTATTACATTACATTTAAAATATTAATAAGTAGACACATCTACTCAGTATCAATTTTTTTGACAAAATAAATGTTCTAAAAAGAAACCATGATTTATTTTCTGGATATGAGTACTCATAAATTATTCCATTCTCTTAGAATGCCTTTTACATTGTGAAAAACATTTCGATAACATGGGATGAGCGTAAAAATATTAGCATGAGTTATAAAATATAAAAAGATTTCATTATTAGGTCAATCCATAAAAAACATAATCTCTTTATCATATCACATGAAATCGTATGATTTAATAATAACACATATAAATAATAAACCATAAAGGTAACATATGGAATCAATATCATAATTACATTGTATCTTTAACACCTTTTTATAGAGTTGCATTTGGAATACAAATTTTAGTATCTTCCCTAAATCTTTTAGGATAAATAATAACGTTTCCCCCCCATCATGAAACCTAATTCATTAGAGAGTTATCTTGGCCTCATACACCCAAGGATTATCACGGAACCACTAGTATGTATAATCAATTTCCATGATACATAACAGAATCATAATACATAAAACAAGAATAATGGAAAGATAATATTTCCACATTTCACATCACAATATATAATTTCAATATATTTAAATAATAAATCCACTAAAAGATTATTTCACATAAAATATATGTAACAAAATTATATGGTATTTATTTTCCTTGTGAAATCATTACAACTTCTTAGGAAAGCCGAAGATCAAATAATATTCGTAGCTGTAGAAAAGGTCATTATCACCGTGTACATTAAAAATAATCACTCCCTTTGTCATTTAGTAAAACACTATATATAAATGATTCTCATTGAATGAAATTAAATTTCAAAGGGTTTTAGGCACCATATAAAAGAAATAATTGTGATATCAAAATATTCCTCAATGAAAGGAGATTGTTTCTTAGTCTCTTTCATTGATTTAGACATGACTCGTTCGTTATTTGACCTTCATTAAATCATGTAACTCCCTTTGGTTTGAACAAAATGGCATTATTGAATTTATTTATACCCAATGTAAGGCTTCTAGATCGAATAGAGGGATGTGGGGAGCTTATTGGAAATAGGTTTTGATGATAAAATGGGCTTGAGAGGAGTCAATAACGGGTTAGAGTTGGTGTATTTTTATACGATGGAGTAGGGGCGCTTTATAAAAGTTTGAATGTATTATTTTAATATAATTGTTTTTTGGATTAAAAAGGTTACAGTCTTATTTAATATTAATATAAGATGTATATAAGTGTATATTAAATCAACCAAAATTAATAGGAATGGTTATGGATATATTTTATCATTGTGGTTTTTATTTAAACCTTTGTTTACTTATTTAACTTTTACCACGTACTCTCATATATTCATACAATATGAATATTATTTTACTATAAAATTCCAAGTCACCAAAAACAGGTTAGTAATACCATTTGAAACAACATATATCTAAGTTGAAAACATCATAGATTTTGAAGATTATTTTAGAATTTAATAAAATATAAATTCTTTTAAAAAATAATTTATATCAATTTATAAACTATTCATATGATGTCTTCTGAAAATTCTATAACAACATGATTCATAAAAAAACCGTCATTAATTCGATGCTAAAAATTCATTATTATCCCTAAAATTAGTGGATGGAATAAAATGTTTAAATATATTTTTATTTTAATATTTCTATTTCATTTATTTGAGTCCATTATTATTGAATCAATTACTTCATAACCATTGTGTCATAATTAAATTTACTTATTTAATGTAAAAAAATTATAAATAAAATAAAATTATGTCGGAAATATTTTTATCTTTGTATTTAATATTTATATTATAAAATATTTCTAATAGTACCTTTTATTAAAATTCATTACTATACTAAATATTTTTATGTTATATTTTCCTTAACATTAAATAAATTTTTATAAAATGTCACTTTCACTTACAAGTTGCACCAGGGGGACACAAAATACACCCAATAATTCCCATGGTCAGACATGTATCCGAAATAAGGATTTGTAAATGTGTTAGGGTAATTTATTGTAATTATAATGTTATTTTTTACCCTTATTTACAAGATTTAACATTTAACCATGGTAATTAAAATATTTATTAATGTTACCATTCATAATTTCTAAAAACAAAAAATATATATTTACACATTTTGGACCTCCAGATTTGAAATACGGAATCCATTTTTCTAATTTGAAAACATAGATTACAAGGAAACTAATTTAAAATTAATTCATATTGTCAAAACCAAAGCCATTCTTTTTTATGAAATAATAACTATCAAAAAATTAACATTTGTGTATGTCAAATTTCATAGTGAGATTACATAGAATGAGCAAAATTGAATTAAATTGAATAAATATAATCCAAATAGACATTAAAAATAATGAAAACAACAATCTACATATATATATATAAATCAGTTAAAAACAGAGTCTTGAACTAAAATTCCGTTTTTTAACTATTCATTAAAAACGATCTTTATAAGAGAAATACAGAAAAATAAGCAATGTAAATTTTGATATACAGCTTCTAAAGAAGCAGTTTATTTTGTACAAATAATCATATAAAAGTGTCAAAATATAGATTTAAAAGGGGTTACCATCAAAATGCGGTAAAACAACCTTTTAATTATTATTAGAGTATTTCATGCTTAAAATTGGATTCATTATCATTTTAATCCTCTAAATATTATTGGATAAATGTTAAAACATTTAAAAAACATGTATAATATTATTTTATTTACATCTGTTCATTGATTTCAATAAAACAGCTAGGTGTTAACTACCATTTAAAATAATAATATAATATTTTTATTTTTTAACAGTAAGACTCATCATTGTGTGCAATATAAAACATACGAGAACCCAATTATTGTGTGTGATGTATGCCATCGAATATAAAATCCCCTTAAAAAAAAATTTATATTTAATTAAAAAATATTTAAAAAAATATGAAAATGTATAAATCTTTTTATACCTGGGATGATACATCCTTCTCCCTTGTGGAAATTACATCTTCATAATCATATTCAATTTTCAAATAAGTGGTGTTATTTATACATCATAGCATTCTCAGATTCCCAGGTTGACTATTTAACCATATGGTTTTTACAAAAAATAGTTACCAAACAAATTACTTTATTCCACAACACTTTCTCTCTTCTGTCAAGAATCCAGACTAGTTGTTCCTCATAATAATGATTGTTTTCCAACTAAACATCATCTGGGATTAAAACATGAGATTGATCTAGAATGTACTTTCTAAACATTGAATCATGAATAAAATATTGTACCTGGGATAAACATGGAGGCGAAGTCACTTTGTAGGAATCATATCAAACTTTCTCTCAGATTTTATAGTGTACAATAAACCAAGGACTCCACTTTCCCTTCACACCAAAATGAATCCCAATTTTCTAGTTTTAATCATTGAGAAAGAAATAATCACTAACCCGAAAAGAATGATCCTTCCTCCAGTTATTCACATAACATTTCTTCTTACTCTATCTTGTTCTCATGTGCTTCTGAATCAACATATTTTTTTCTTCCATCTCTTCTACAAATTATAGTCCAATCAACTTCATTTCAGCCCCTTCATTCCAAAAATATGGGTTTTGACACCACTTTACATATAATGACTTAGTAATGTTACATATGTATACTGGAATGAAAACTATTATTATAATAACATTCAACCAAAGAATGATGTTGTTCCCAACATCCATGGTAATCCATTGAACTATCATGTAGCATATCTTCCAACTTCTGAATTTATCGGTCTTACATTTCATCTGATAGAGGATGAAATGATTTTCTGATATTTATTTCTGTAACAAATGGATTTTTAAGGCCCTTGATAATTTTATATGTGATCCTCATATCATGATCACATACAATGGATAGGGGAACTCAATGTATCCAGACTATCTCACTTACATAAAACCGAGAATGTTCATCTAGAGACATTGTATCATGAATAGGAATGAAATGGTCATATTTTGTTAATTGTCCACAATATCCCAGAATGAATTATTACCTTGAGAAGCCTTTGGTAATCCCATGAAGAAATCCATGGACACGATTTCCCATTTGCGCTTTGGAATCAGTAAAGGCTGAAGCGTCCCTTTCGATAATTTCCACGATGTGTTAGCCTATATTCAAATCAAAAACTTCATTTTAATGTTATCAATATCTATTTTCATTACATCCCACTTGCAAAACTCTATATTATATATTTATATCTTAGTACTCCCATGATAAAATGAAAACAGAGAACTATGTGCTTCACATAACAACTCTTTATTCAACTTTGAATCATAAGGTGTGAATAACCTCTTTCCAATCCTCAAAACACAATCTCAATCAATATTAAACAAATGTAACACACCCTTATTAACCAATTCTACACTTTTCTGTAACTAATTTTACCCCTTACGTGATTGCTTAATTCGGTCTAATTGAGATGAGATCAATTCCACCAGAAACAAAAAAAAAGGAATTTCCTTCACCAAAAACGTTTATGCCAAAGTTGATCTAATTTTTAATTAATTGATCTTGTTCCTAATTTTACACAGTTAATGTAACATTACTATAATTACACAAATCATTTGTCACGTTATTTACCTTTTGTGATGGTAATGAATAGGGAAATCATAATTCTTGATTAATTCCAACCATCTCATGTATCTAATGTTTAATACATTCTATGTGAATATATACTTCAAACATTTGGGGTCAATATATATTCCACATTGTAATTTATATATATGATCCCTCCAAATTATTAAATAAAAAACTATAAAATCTAATTACAAATCCTTTGGTTAATAGTTTAACTAATGAGTTTTCAACTGATGTAATGAATTACAATTGCCTGATCATTCAACAATTGGACTCATCCAAGCCCTTTCAACGAAGGATAAATTTAGATAAAAAATTCACCTGATCAAAAAGGTAAAGCTAGAACATTTCCATTCACCAATATTATTTTCAATTATTTAAAAAAACCATCACATACTTTTTTCCATATGTACTTAACACCTTTTCGAGTATAAACTAGTCAGTGGGCTAAATAACCATGGGAAATTCTCAACAAACCTTCTTTCATAGCCTTACAATCCAAGGAATCTATGAATGTCAGTTATATTTTTAGGTATTGTACATTATTCATCAAAATTATTTTAGTAGGACCAAAAATTATTTCATTTCATTAAATAATGTGACCATGGAATGAAATTTGTTCTAACCAATACCCACACAAGGTGAATTTCCCTAAAACATTCATTTCATACAATGTTTTCAAGAAAAAAATCATATATCATACATAATCCTCTAAAATTTTAAGGGCCAAATCATTTTTTGGTATCGTCATAAAATCCACATTAAGGGAAGTGTGAACCGACTGAATTACACCACAACGTGGGAGGGAAGGTCATTCAAACTTCAAATTTCAGGGGCACAGTGACCCAAAAACCAAAAAAACAGGTAGACCACGAACCATCGTGTCAACAACAGATCCATCAAATCACGCAAATTGCCTGAGAAACCTGCATTGAGTCATCACATCGAGTCCATTGCATCGTCGATGTCATCATCAAATTACATTATTCATCACGTCGTCGTCATCCACTAAAAACATCATCATTGTTAACATCACCTTCCAATGAGCAGAACCATCGGAGGTCATTTCATATTGCACAGATCACTCCTCTAGCCACGTATCTTCAATCAAACCCTTCATCATCACCTTCAGGCCTTCTACATTCATCACCATTGAGAACCCCCCAGGTGTCGCCACAACAGATTCAATAATTCATCCAAAAGAAAAACCCAATTTTGGATTACAAGCCACACCCAGTCCACCAAAACCAAAGAGAATAGTAGTACAACATCAACCAACTCATCAGATTCAACATCGACTAACAAAAATGAACGCATCAAAGAAGAAATTACAGGAATGGTCCGAAACAAAAAACATAACCCAAAGGTCAGCGTTGTTGCAGAGCAGATCCCATCGTCGCCAAGTCAAACTCTCAAGAAGGAACAACCCCCCACACACACAACAGAGAATGAATAGAGATCCTACAAACCGTGAGGCTTGAACGACTCCACCAGATCAGGGAATCTCTATCGCTATCTCACCGAGCAGGGGATGTATGAACAATTCACCCAAGGAGCAAGGTGGCGGCGACGAGGAGGAGAAACCCTAGAGAGCTCCCCTAAACTCATGTAAATCTTAAAAAATATTGATATCCCTATATATGATCGAAAAAATCATCGATATTAGCCACTGGATACTTGTTCTAAATGGTGATGTTATTCAATGCTCAAAAAACATTGCAAAGTCTCATAGAACCATCATTTTTTTATGAAACAATACTAGAGTACCCAATGGTGATTTTCTAGGTCATAAGAAACCTTTATCAAAAAAACTCTTGCAATTGTTTCAAAAACTCTAAATGTTTAATTTTATACATTTGACAAGTGGTTTTGAAATTGGATTAGCATCAAGTACTATGTTGACCTTAAATTCAATTTCCGGATTATGTATTACACCTGGAAACTCATCAAGAAAATCATCAATATACTCATTTACCACTAGAACTTCATCAATCTAAAAAGTTCCTTTATTTTCAACAATATGTGCAATGTAACATTCATTTCCATCTTTTCCTAGTTTATCAGCTTCCCAGTATGTTATCAAAAGTAGGGGTTCATTCTCGTACACATAGAAAAATTATTTCGGAAAAGATACCTCTTTAGCTCTACAACTTATCATAGAATGTTAAATGGAATCCTAATCCATACCCAAAATAACATTAAACTATACTAGTGTAAAATCAATAAGGATTGAAGGTATATTCTTTTTTCAGACAAGGACAGAAAGGTTCGTCGAATTTCTTTTTGTCTCAACCGTTCCTCCTAGTGTTTTACCATAAGATTATGATCCATATTTTGAGTTGGAATTTCTAATTTAAAAGAAATTTTTTCAAAATTAAAAAAATGTGTATAACCTGAATCAAACAACACTTTTCTATAATGTTAATACAGAATCAATTGACAGGATTCTACTTCATTCGATGGATGAACATCTTTTAATTTTGTTGAAAAGGATGTCATCAACCATTTTTACTTGTAGTATGACTTCATTCCCTCATTTGAGATCATCATCAAACACTAATTTTAATAATGACCTATTTCAATGCACATAAAACATTTTTATGACTTTTAATAATATTATTCCTAACCATTACCCTGATATTTTTCAGTGCAATTAGATCCCTTATTTCCCATTTTACCACATTTTTAGCACTTACAATAATTCTAATGACATCATCCCGTGTGCTTTTTAAAAAAAAATTAAATACTATAATCTTAAATTTCATACAATCAATAATTTTTGAAGAGTTCATTCCTTTCTTATTCCACATTGATCTCTTATTATGATGTTTTCCAATGAACACCTAATCATAGTTACACTGAATTTCCACCTTCTCCTAGAATCAGATAATTTTTTTCATTAAATTTTCACTCTAGAGAAGCTAATTCCCTTTCATACATCTTATTAAATCTCGATTAAAAATGCTTGATTTAATATCTTGATATAGTATGAAATTAGTGTCATAACATTCCAGTGGAGTGATATTTTCTTTGTATGAATCCACTGATTCATCCTCCTACCTCAATTCCAATAATTGTTTCTTCATCATATGTTTAGCCGATATAGGATTATATTTCTCAAGAATTGTAACTTCAATTTGTCAAATCCTAGATCATAAATCTCTTCACTAATCCTAATATTTTTACCCTTCATCCCCCATTGATCTGCTTCTCCTTCAAAATGATAAATTAAAACAAAAAACATGGGCTTTATGTACAACCAATAATATTAACAATAAATTACAGTGCATTGATCCACCCTTCGGCATGAACTAGTTTAATGATCCCTTGAATGATGGGGTACATTGCCTCATGAAATTATCCACTATAGACATGTTCCTCTAGGGTTTATCTGGTTGTTCTTCTGCCTGTGCACCACCACAATTTATCAGATGAGTCAACTGAGACATCACTACAAAAAATTGTGCTGTTGTGATTCCAACCCATTCAAGTTGTTGATTTTTTCATTTGTTTTCGTCCTGATGTCATCCCATCATAGTTTCCATGTTTCCTCTATAGAAAACCATACTGAATAGTGAAATATAATAGACAAAGAAACATTCTAATCTGAAAATTCTACATCATTTCAATATTATCATAAATTAATTTATCAATATCCTAACTCATAAATCTGTTTAAACCGACCTATGATAAAACATATAAGGCCCCAACATTTAACATTAAATAATCATGAAATATTTACATAATTCACATTTGGTATCTTTTCATGTTTTTTATTTTAAGAGAATTAGGACATATACAAATATTTCAACATTAGAACATCTATTTGGTATCCAATTTTTTAAAATATAAAAATTCATAAAAGAAAACTAGAATTTTTTTCTTGATATAAATCTTCTTGAATTCTTCAATTCTCTTACTATACCTTATAACATCTAAAAAAATTTCAAATACATTGTACGAGCATAAAAATCTGAGTAAGAGTTATAAAATAATGAAATAACTCATTAGTCCATCAATACATACCAAACATACACTCTTTATCATACCTCATGAAATAATAAGATTTATGAATATCCCATAGAAATCATATATCAAAAAGGTAACTTGTGGAATCAAATAATTCTTATTTTTTAGCTTTCACATCTATATAGGGAGTTACTTTTGGAAAACCCATCACAATAAATTTCCTAAATCTCTTTGGAGAAAAAATATAATTTATCTCTGGCACGTTACAAAATGCATTGTCGAGATATCTCATGCCCACCCACCCTATAATATTCATGGATACACCCATATGAGTAACTATTTCCCATGATCAATATCCTAATCATAACAAATTACACAAGCATATAGGAAAGATAAAATTTAAACATTGCAATCAGAATATATCATTTCAATATTTTGACATTATATATCTATTGATAGAAAAATTTTCAATACAAAAATATGATAAAATATTATATTGTATGTATTCTCTTTTTAAAAACATTAAACCATGATACGGAATACAATGATAAATTAATACGCATGGTGATGGAAAAAGTTGTTGTCACCAAGTACGTTAAGAAACATTCCCTTTTCCGTTTATTAAAACAATATTTAAATAATAGATATCCTTTGAAAGAAATTAAAAGCCAAAGTGTTTTATACACTGTATAAAATAAAGTCAATTATAAATTAAAATATTCTTCAATGAAAGTATATTGAGATAAATTCCCTTACCTCTTGTCCGATGTTACTCGGTCCTTCATTAATCTCATTTAAATTGGCTAAATCCCTTTGGATTGAAACAATATGATTTATTTCATTTCCCGATGACAATAAGTAAGGCTTTAGTTTGTTGAGTGGGATATTGGGAGATAATTGGTGTTTAGTATGGACAATACAAAGGTCTTGAGAGGTTTCTATAATGGGTTAGAGGTGGTGGACATTTATAAGAGGAGGGAGGGTCTCTTAATTCATTTTTTAATGTATTATTTTATTATAAAATTATTTTATATTTCAAAATTTTAAAAACATATTTAACTCTGTGATAAGGATCATAAATTCAATTCTATGAGAAGGTGAAATGGTTAAACATCACTTATACTGTCAATCCCAATATACTTTTAATATCTAGGTAACACAAGTCGTGCTTCCTCATTTATACATATACAAGTGGATTCTATTTCCTATAAGAAACCATTAGGATTCCTTATTCATATATTTTTATTTTACTATACTCATATGAGGGGTACATATATAACCATTTAGAAGGATGGTACGAGGGACTAGGAAATTATGATTCCATTTTTAAATTATTCTTACTATTTTCGTATTTTTTTGGTACTATATTATTCTCCAAAACATGTTGATTATCACCTTCCATAAGGGATGAAAAATATGCATTATTCTGACATTCATAATTATTTTGGGAATCACATGCACCAAAACCATTGAGAATATTTCCCCTAAAGTAGACATCCTCCTCAAACATTTTGGCATAATATTAATACTTCATTGTATCAACATCAACCAGGAAAACAATTAAAGGATCCTTAGAGTTCCCCACAACTATTTCCATTAAAAATTCATTGTTTTACCTTCATGATAAGGCTTCACCACACCTTCAATGTTTCCATTCACCTCAATACAAGATGGAAAAGTATTGAAGTGCTCAAAAAAAGAGTGTCATTTTTCATAATATTCCTAATTAAAATATTTAATATCCAAATTTTTCTTATGATATTTTGTAGAACAAATAGTAGAAATTCTTCAAGAATCATAATGATTCCCCTTCATAGAAAAATGTACAAAAACATCAGAGAAAAAATAATATTTCAAAATCCCAATTTACTAAGAAAATAAAAAAATGGGGGATGTTTTTTATATTTCATTGATTAGATGAAATATTTATCAAATGTATAATTCATGGATTTATAGGTTAAAATTTTATTGATTTCATCCCCCACATGAATCATTTATAGATAAATAAATTACTCCATAAATGATTCTTTATCCATTTTATATGGAATTCCCATTTTAGACACTATATCAAATAGGATTTGAGGATTTAAAAAAATGTAGTTCCAACATAGGAGTTTAATTCATATCTAAATGTGGATAGTTTGAATCCAGTATAGAATGAAGACATAGTTTCAATAAAAAAACATTAAACACTTTTACTGTATTTCCCAGACCCCAGTTATGGGAGTCTGTGCATTATCTAAATACAGTGGTAGGATTACAAGGAATCAAGTACTAAATGACCGATTAGTTTAGAAGTGGTGGAAAATAGATTAAAGACATGAACATTACAATAAACTTTCTAGAATACAACACAAAAAAATATTCTTTTGATAATTCCAATGTTCCCTTAGCTTAACCTTGCATCTCAAACTTCAAACACATCTTGGGATCCTAGAAATATAAAACATAAGAAAGGGGTGAGCTCAGATTATCAATAAAGGAAAATATTTTAGTGTAATCTATAAACTATTAAGGAAATATGTGTAATAAACAACAACATTTTAAACATAAACATTAACATAATATTGAAAAAATAAAACAAGTATTACCATTTACACATTCACATGGATATTCTACTAGTAGAATAATCACATGTAATAACTAATTACATAATGAGAGAATTTATAGTACCAGACATTAATTTCTATGTCAATGACTCATTCTAAGATATATAGGAAAACTGTAACTAAACCCAAACCCAGAGAGCCTCTATAACTGTGCTCCATTTCAGAGAGCCTCTGTAACCGGACTCCAATAAGGAGAGCCTCTGTAACCGGCCTCCAACATAGAGAGCCTCTACAACCGGACTCCATCCCAGAGGGTCTACTATAACCGAACCCCAACCCGGAGGGCTTACTTTTACCGGTCCTCAACCCGGAACATACTAGTCCAATACATTCATCATAAGAAAAGTTTTAAATATAACAAAAACATTCATATTAAAACTTGAATAAGAAATGTAAATACATTATCCCTAAACCATGAATGGTATAATAATATCACATCAACAATCAAACATATCAAAAAACATTCATAACAATATGGAATATTTTTATCATAATAAATCAACTTCAAACACATTTAAAATCCAATAAAGGATGTCGACATATATGGTAATGAGCAGTAAAATGATTTGAGATAAATACCCAATTTACATAAAATCGTTTAAAATTCAGACAATTTATAAAGGTAGTAAATTAAAAGAGTATTTTGAATCAAAGTGTCCCATACCACTTTGTATCTTTTTAAAAAAATTATCATTTAAAACGAATCATGTCCATATAAATATATCCTTAAAATCATTTTGAAAACATGGACCTTAATTAAAAGGGGTAAGAATGATAAATCTTTTAAAAATTTAAAATGATTATATAGTTAAATAGACCATCCCATAAAACCCTAAAATATTCATTTTAAAATAATTTTTATAAAATATTGGTATTTATTATATGTATGTCCTAGAAAAAACTTACTCTTGAACAATCTCCGATAATAATGAGATTGAGGAAATAACGCTTACCTCATTGTAATCAATCGGGTCATGTGACCAAAAGTTAATAACCACCAAATAATTCATATAATACCACTAATATAAATATAATCATGATAATAAATATGAAATGGAAGTTCATAATACACCACATGCAAAAAATTAGGGGAAAATAGTAGAAATCTCAGGGAATTAAAAGTGAGATAAGAAACCCCTTACCTTTAACTTTCCTTTGGTTTGGGTTATGTTTATCATCTTTTATAATGGCCATTGTATGTCATTAGAATATACCAAGACCATATTAATATATATTATATCACAAATGATACATTAACACATTATACTACACATTTAACAATGATTTTCAGGTTCAATTAACATTTCAAGTAATAATCACTTTCCTTATCGTGCGTATTGTTACATGTTATTCTTGAATGAATCATTATGTCATGATTTAAATACATTCAGAATATAATGAATGGTTAATATGTCATATATAATTAGAATATTAATATTTTTAAAAGACAAATTTATGAAATGGAAAACACCGTTTAGGGAGACAGTAGGGCGTACGTACGCATAAACGTTGTTTCTGTTTTCATATCGTATTGAACGAAAGTTAGTGAATACGATATATGTAAGTATATAAATATGTATTTATATAAATACTTATCCAGTAGAATTAATATTTCATATATTACATACTTATTAGAAATATATATTTTTCTAATCATTGATGAAAGGTGAATGTGGAAATTAGTCTCATCGCGTCGTGGAGACGGTAGTCCTTACGTACGGACGAGAAACAATATCATTTCCTTAGAGGTTTGAAATTGGATTTTATATTGATTTTATAGAGATATTATCTTGTTTTTTTCGTTCTTTATTTAAATAATACTCATCATTATATCCATCAATATAACGTTCTGGTGAATAACAAATTACACCATGGTGTGGACACTGTAAGCCATACATATGAACGCATGGTGTCATTATCATTATTGATATGGATAGAATAATTAATATAGTAGTAAGATATTTATAATATGATCACAATATATACAAGGTACTTGAAGGTATATTCTAACACACCTCGCACTATTTATACCTGAGCTTCTTCAAAGTTTTTAGGCAAGTTCAATTCTGATACTCTTAAGATCTTAAACCAGGGCAAGTATCAGTTTGAATGGGAAACAAGTGATGATTCTGACTATGGGAATGACATGTCTTATTTTGATCTATAATTTTGTACCTGATGGATGAGAGAAAATTCTTATATATGACCCTGATCGTCTCTTTTGTACTTTTTCTTTTATTTTAGTAAATGGTCAGAAGCATAGATTCTAACTGAAGTTGCTGATATATATAAGGTACTTGAGTTATTATTTTTTTATGGTAATAACAATGATATAGTATGTGGAAGTAGAAAAGAACTTGAAAAGGGGTGGTGACATCATTACCTCTTCTTCGGGTTCTTCATTTTTATTTGATCAAAAGGACTCCATAGGTAGGATTTATGACAAAAGAAAGGCCTATAGGATGAAGGTAGGATTGTTTGAAGGAAATTTGGGTAGAGTTTTGTTGATCCAAATGGAATTGGTGGTCTGACATTGAGAGAAGGCGAAGTTCCCTTTAATAAGAGGCCTGAATGGTATCATTGGAAAAACATAAAATATTATTTTATAATAAATTATTTTTCTGCTTCTAATTTCTCCAAAATGAATTTTATAAAGGATATGGCTGGGATGGGTCTAAAACCACTCATCCAATATGTTTTAAGCAGGTTTGGGTCACCATATTTAACTTATCTTTTAGATTTACCTCTTAGTTTAATAGGATGACATTTACCATGTATTTTATAATATTCATATTATATGGTCAATAAAAATACTATAAACATCCAAGAGAAACCCAAGTGGTTCATTAATGACATATATTATAGTATTTGATCCCTTTGGCCGATCCATAGATTTTTAAAAAATTTATAATATAATATTATTTTAAAAAACACTTTTATGTCAATTATGAAACTATTCATAATTTTATTTTTGATAACTTAATAACATCATCATTACTTTGAAAAAATTCATCTACCTAACCCTATCATGTCCTATTAATCATGAAAATTAGTGTAATTCATAAAATGTCTAGAATTATATTTAATTGGGAATTTATAATATAAATTGTTTTAATATTTCATTATTAAGGTAATTACTACATCCTCATTGTGTCATAAATAATTTAATATATATAATGTATAAAAATTATACATAAAATTAATTATGTAGTAAATATATTTATCTTTATAATTAATATTTATAGTCTAATTTATCTTATGTTTATCCCTACATAAAAAAGGTTTAGTTATATAACATTGAATTTAACACTTTTAACTCTTCTTTTAATTAAATGATAATAAATTTCATAATAAAATCCAAGTGGAAATAAAGGATAATATTTTAATACTAAGGTTTCATTTCGTCTAAGTACACTTATCCAATAGAGTTTGGACATGTTCTAGGATAATAATAATATCATTTTTACATTTAATTACCCTATTTACTTTTATCCATGGGAAATAAATGTCAAAAGTTATTATTCACCAAAAATTATTTTTATCTTATTGAACCACATTTTATTTACTGATATAAACTGTGTCTCTCAGATTTTTGAAATTCAATTCATAGAAGTGGTAAAATTATGTTTCATCGAAATTTTGAAAATGCTCCCAGGAGTTTGTTAAAATACGGTAAAAGTTCAATAAAATTTTTATATATATAATCATATTATAAAATGACTCCAATGAATTAAATTGAACATATATAGGTATTATGTATCAATTTTGATCTAATATAAATTTATGTAAAATAATTAATTATTTAAAAAAAAGTTAGTTTTAGACAACAACTCAGTGTTTTTCAGTATTCATAAAAAATTGATAGTTTTCAAAAAAATACCTAAAATATTCCATAACCTAATTATGATATTCCGAATTAAATAATGAATTATATTTTACAATATTAAAAAACATATAAGTTGCATTTATTAATTTAAAATTAATTTCCGTTGTCAAAACCAAAATGCGTGTTTTAAAAAATAATAACTATCAAAATATTGACACTTGTGTTTGTCCAATTTTGATGTGAAATTACTTTAAATGACCAGAATTCGATTAAATGGAAAAAATATAATCTATTAATACATCCAACCCATTAAAATGTATAATTTTACACTATAAATTATTTTGAAAAAAAAGTTGTTTTCTGGTAAAATATAGTAGTTTTATCAATTCACCAAAATATTAAAGTTATCCGAAAAACACAAAAAATTTATTGAAACTAATTTTTTATGTCCTATGTAAGAACCTGGTTCATATTTTTGGGGTATGGGTTTTTCCTTTTCTCATTTCCTTAAGTGTTTTTTAGAAAATAATGAAAATGGTTAAAAGTCCTAAATTTTGGGACTACAAGCCGAGTACTTTTTCACACGCAGTGTAGTTTGGCAGTGTGGGATGAGTACACAGGGTATGTAGCCATATCGACGAAGAAGGGTGTAAAAATCAACTTCACGTCGTGTAGTGGTATTTAAATGTCGTCTAGTATGTCATCAAGAATATAGTATAGCAGAGGAATTAGCCACCATCTGCATGATAGTACATGCCGTATAATCATTTATACACGTCGTGTAGTAGTGTCGACGGATGAACAGTTCCACACGGGCGGGAAGCCACCAGAGGAACAGTTAAATGAAGAAGAGTACACACTGTGTAGTCTTTTTTTTGTCCTATCAAAGACTGTAGCCTCCTCTTTTGGAAGAGGAGGCATTTGAGCCGTTTTGGAGCTGGAGGAGGAGACAGAAGCTTTGGAGATCTGTCGATCTGTCGATTGCGAACTGGGAATCCGTATCTGCCTCGGTCGATCTTGCAGGAACCAGACGTGTATGAGATTTGTTATTCTTGAGTAGTTCTTACCAATTATTTCCCGAGGGACAGTTATTTAAGTTTAACGTGTGGTTGTTTTTTCCAGATTTATGTTGTCTTTCAGAGTTTCAGGAATTGACGATCATATATACCGTTCGTGGGTGTTTAAGGTAGGTGGTTTGGTGTTTATTTTGCAACTGTTGTGCGTTTTTGTGTACCGTTGTGCCACAAACCCTTGTTGGGGTGTCGTGTGGCTAAGACCATGGCTATTTTAAATACCTGGAATTGTATAGGTAATTAGTTTTTATAATAAAACTGCTGTTTGGGATCGTTGCTTGGATCTAGGACCACCCCGGGGGTGTGTTCCTCTGTTTAGCTATTTATCCTAGATACCCGAGGGTATGCCTTTAAAGTAATGATTATAGAATTTCCTTTAGAAGAATTGCTTGTGTATTGCTTGTTTAGATGTTTGGCATGGCCCTTTACCTAATAGTCTAAGGTCAGAGGTATGATTAGCCTATGGGCACTGTACTCCAAGCATGTGGGCATCTTCTTCTATGCCTATGGGCAGTTGATTCTGTGCCAATGGACGACAATACTTACGCATGTGGGAAATATCCGTATTCATTTGGGCTGATTATTGTGTTTGGATTATCTTACCTGAGGGTATAGGTTTACATGTCTGAGGAAATTGGCTGTTTACTTAGAATATTTAATATAGTGATTTTTTAAATTAAATAATTAAATGGATGTTAAAATGGAGATATAACTGTTTAATTTAGTTACTTTTCAGAACTTCTTACTCTATTGCATTTACTATTGCATATTGTTGTTTCCTTCTTTCACACAGTAGGGGATGAGACCTTGGTGGGTGCCTACTGGGATTTATTTCTCACACCCTATTTGGGTCATGCATTTTGGCCCAAACAGATTACATTTCTATAGGTGTGTATAAGGGCAAGAGTCCCTATACAGGTACATGATTGTTGTTGGGGAGTAGGAGGGCATGGGATCGAGTCTAGGCTCGTGATGTCACTGGCTGTTCTGTTTTTCTTTTTTGTACTTGTACATCAGTGTAATGTGTTGTATTGCAGTGTAACATGTTCTGGCAGTTTTATAGAATAGTGACATGCTACATCTTTATATATATATATATATGACAGCTGGTTTCTGTTTTTCTATCAGTTATCCACTTTGGTTATATATATTGTTACTGCTTTCGCTATTGATTTATGTTTAGATTGTACTCCACTACACTACACATTGACAAATGAGGGCATAGATTCCCTTCTATCATATTTGGGCCCTCACTGCTAGTCTGCAGCCTCTGGTGTTTGGGGAAATGCTCTTGAGGTCATGTGGTGAACTGGTTTAGGGGCACCCGTTGAGTGCCATTCGAAATCGGGATGTTATAAAGTGGTATCAAAGGGGTTTCTTTTCGTTGACATACTATTTGGAGCCTTAGTCAAGGATATAATGGAATGATAAGCTATGCCCGGGTGTAGCTAACCCATGTATAGGGACAAGCCAATTTACCTCGTATTTTTTTGGCAATTTTTCTAATATTTTAAATTTTGCCGTTGATTTGATTTTCACCATTGGGTGATGAACTTGTCATTGTGCTGTTATATTTTATCCATGGGTTTTATTTATATGCAACCCAATGATATGAGGGTATACCATCTCATGCATCATTTAGGCATATAGTAGAAATCACATGTCATGCATTGTTACATGCCATGTAGGTGCATTAGAAATTTCATGTTGTTGTGATAGTTGTGGTTCTAGAAAAGCATGATGTTGTGATAGATGCTTGATAAATACCTGCTATGTGATAGGGTATTTTTGTACGAGCTAGTTTATAGAATGGATGCCAAACAATGGTTTTTGGGGAGTATGGGCCCCCATTTACCGTAATTTGGTGGATCATTGACTTTTTATTTTGTTATGACACAGATAAGATGTCAAACATTGATTCATGGAGAGTATGGGCCCTCACGGATCGGAATTTGACACTTAGGTGTTGTTTTTTTTTATTTTCTAGGTTCTGGGGAAGTTTCTGAGCCATACTGTCCGAAAAAACCAGTATACACACCATGTAGTATTTTAAACACGCCATGTATGGTATTCTTTTCGAGAAGAAAATAAAAAAATTTAAGTACACGCCGTGTACCTGAAGTACATGTAGTGTAGTCTCTTCCTGTGTCACAAACAGTGTGGGCGGTGACATAGGGAAGGGAGGAGCTTGGGGTGAACATGCCGTGTACCGGATGTAAACGATGTGTAGTGTTGACTCGGAGTCCGGTCGTGTAACTAACAAACATGGGTCGGTGGAACCATTGCTAGTACACGCCGTGTCAATGAAGAACACATCGTGTAGTCTGACATGGGGACCCAGCCATGTAACGAACAACACGGGTCGGTGATACCCTCTTGTATACACTCCGTGTATATCTAGTACATTCTGTGTAGTGTGAGCTGTGTGTCCGACCACGTAACTAACAAAACAGGTCAGTGGAGTTCGTTTAGTACACGTCGTGTATGTGTGGAACACACCCTGTAGTCTTGAACGAGGATAGATAGTGTGGAAATACCCATGTAGCTGAGAAACGGGATGGTGAACACACCGTGAGTATGTGTAAGACGCCGTGTAATGTCAAGAAAAGTAGTCGGCTGTCTCATTAACGACACTGGCTGTTGGAAAATTACACCATAAACGCCGTGTAGATTTTATACACGTCGTGAATGATTTGTTCAACGGGAGTCGTGTGGCTTAGCCGTGTAGAAGGACTCGGGAAGGGGAATGAAATTCAAGTACTTGTTGTGTAGTCAGTCTACATGCAGTGTAGTATTGTTTTGAAAATATTGAATTCCTTCTTCCTCCTGTCCATGTTTGGGTTTCTTTGTTTTCGGACTTTTATAATCTTGTTCTATGGTGTACATTTGACCTTGCAGTGTCATGCCACCGAAACGACCGCACGTTGTTCGCCAGGAGAGTGCCAACGATTATACTCTAGAGATGGTGGGCCATGGGATACCAGTTGCTCCTCCAGCAGAGCCAGATACAGCGCCATCCGTTATATCGGACACATGCACGGAGGCGCTGTTCCGATAAGTATTTATGTGGTTCATGCTGACCTTTCAGGCAGCACCACTGACTGCCAAATATATGGATGATCTAACTCATATCTTCTATAAGCATCATCCACCTACGTTTTCAAGGGATGATTAACCACAAGAATCGGAGTTTTTCTAGGGTCTATGCAGACTATTCTCGATCATCATGAGACACCACCATGGTGGAGGATCAAGCTCGCAACTTATATGTTGTGTGATTCCGCCAAGAGGTGTTAGGATGTTACCACTCAGTAATACCATCAAAGATACATGGTGTGGGAATATTTTCAGGTAGTATTATATGAATTTTTTTTTCAGAGACACTGAGCGAAGATCAAGCTCGAGAGTTCTGGAACCTGCAGTAGGACGCTATGTCGGTGTTGGATTATTCTTCTTGCTTCACCGAACATCAGCGTTTTTCACCCGTTCTGGAGGGTGATGAGACGTTGAGAGCCAGATGCTTTGAGGATGATCTTCGTTATGACATTCGAGCACTGGTGAATGTTTTTAGATTTCCTTTAGTACATGATATTTTGAACAAGTCCCTGATTATAGAGAGGAACCTATGTGAATCTAGTGGTGTGGGCCATGGAAGTTCTACACTGGTTTCTTGTACCATTTCTACAGGTAAGAGGAACTGAAAGATTGACTTATCTTATGGTAGAAGTACCAGCCATGAGAATGATTCAGGTGGCCAGGACATGTGCTACTAGTGTTGTATAAGGGGCACATGAGGCCACAGTGTCCACGAGACCTAGTGGAGGGCTGAGCTTGCGGCTGGATGGGTCATCTCTAGTGCTTTTGTACGGCGTTTCCACCAGTGGCTAGTGAGAGGGGTTATGTGCAGACTCTGCGAGTGGGAGCAGGACCAACAACATCTTACCGGTATTGGAATTATAATACGTCGGGGTGTGCATACATAGAAGGTAGTTGTGGCCATAGTAGCTAGACACAAGGATCGTAGTGGCAGCAAGTCAGGACAACTTAGGGTAGCCAGGTTATGTCATAGGGTCGCGACACTGTGAAGACATATGTAGTGGAACAGACCCAGCAGGATCAGGATCCCAGACCTTTTACAGTCAGATGTACTATTCTAGTAGCTTCTGTTTTATCTTCAGTACTTTTTGATATGGGTGCTGCACATAGTTTTATATATTTTCCCGTTTGTGGAGATCCATGGGCACTGTGTTTCTACTTCATCTGAAATCATGACGATAGACACTTCGTTGGGGACAAGAACGGCGGGTGTTCATCACTGCAAGGTGTTCCCCCTTGAGGTTGGGGGTGTCCTTTCCTTTGGGACCTCTATGTCTTAGAGATGATAGCTTATGACGTCATTCTCAGGATGGACTGGTTGGTTCTCTTTTGAGCCTTTGTAGACTGCTATCGTCGTAGGGTGAGTTTCACATCACCAGAGGGCGGGGAGTTTCTATACAATGGTAAATAGGATGTTCTGGTGAGTCGATATGGACCAGAGCATCATGGGAGAGGTGGAGTCACAACCCAGATTGCATGTTTATATATGGATGACCAAGGGACTAGTCAGACGAATTTCCCTCCAGTGGTTGATCGTTTTAGGGATGTCTTCATGGATTTCTTTTCAGGTCTACCTCCGGTGCGAGAGGTGGATTTCTCTATCGAGATTGTGCCAGGAGTAGCACCGGTTTCCATTCCTCTTTATCGGATGGCCACACCTATGTTTCAAGATCTCAAGAGGCAGTTAGAGGAGTTACAGGTGAATGGATTCATCCAACCCAGTACTTCTCCTTTGGGTTCTCCAGTCCTTTTTGCGAAGAAGGAGGATGGTACCCTCAGACTCTATGTGGATTATCGGAAGCTGAACTAGTTGACGGTTTAGAACCGATATCCCTTGCCAAGGATTGAATATCTTTTCAATCAGATTCGTGGAGCACGAGTATTCTTAATGGTTGACTTGAGATCAGGATATCACCAGCTGTGCATGACACCATCGGATATATCGCTTACAGCTTTTCGGAGCAGATATGGTCTGTACGGGTACTTGGATATTCCGTTCGGACCCACGAACACGCCAGCCGTTTTTATGGCTCTGATGAATCGCATGTTCCATCTTTATCTGGAGTTTTTTGTTGTAGTAATTGGGGATGATATCATGGTGTACTCGAACAATTGACATGACCATGCCACCCATCTTGAGATCGTATTGAGTTCACCGAGAGAGAATCAACTATATACTAAGCTCTCAAAGTTCTACTTTTTGATGGACCAAATTCACTTCCTAGGTCATATCATTTAAGGGGAAGGAGTTGTAGTATACCCAGAGAAGGTGATAGTAGAAGTTTCCTAGGAGAAACCTAAGAATGTGTTTGAGATACAGGGTTCCTTGGGACTGGCTGGTTACTATAGACACTTCATACAAGGCTTATCCTTCTTAGCATCACCGTTGACGAGTTTGACTAAGAAGGGTGTGAAGATCATTTGGTCAGAATCTTGTGAGAGAGCCCTTCAGGACCTGAAAGGAATGTTGACATCCACACTGATCCTGATACTCCCAGAGCAGGAGAATATCTATACAGTTTACTGTGATGCATCAAGGATTGTACTAGGAGCTGTGTTGATGTAGGGTGATCGAGTTATTGCGTACGGGTCTCGGAAGTTGAAGCCACATGAGAGGAATTGACTGACACATGATTTCGAGTTGGATACAATTGTTCATGCATTGTGATGTTAGAGGCAATAACTATTGGGAGAACATTTTGTGGTTTTCACCGGCCACAAATGTCTCAAGTATATCTTTACTCAACATGACTTGAATCTTAGGTAGTGAAGGTGGGTTGAACACCTCCAGTCCATCAATTTTGATATTTCATATACACCTGGTAATGTTAATGTAGTAGCTTATGCACTGAGATGGAATAATCAGATATAGGTTGTTCAGGAGGCCAGTGATGTGTGGCAGCTCATGGATTTGTTCTCTGGGATGCAATTGGAGGTGCACGATAGTCAAGGGAAAACATATCTTTAATCATTAGTTGTGACTTCTACCCTCCTGGATAGAGTGAGGCTGAGACAACCATGTGAGTCAGAAGGCCTGGTTCTACATGAGTTGGTGGCTAGTGAGGACCCTATTCCTGGTTGGACGATAGATTATTATGAGGTTCTGCGTTTCCATGGATGATTATGGGTTCTAGGGGATATACGTGAGGAGCTGATGCGGGATTTTCATGATTCAGCTAGGGCAGTTCATTCTGGAGTTACCAATATGAACCGTGACTTGAGACATCAGTACTGGTGGTCGGGTATGAAGAGATATTTAGATGGTTTTGTTACGAGGTGTTCCACCTGTCAGCAGGTGAATGTTGAATATCAGAGGCCATATTGGTAGTTACAGTAGTTACCCATCCTGAAGTAGAAATGGTATGATGTCGCGATTGATTTAGTGACTGGGTTTCCTTGGTCATCTTGAGGAAATGATTCCATGTGGGTTGTTGTGGACAGACTCACGAAGGTAGCTCACTTTTTTCCATTCAAATATATATTCGGTGTTGACGGGCTCAGGAGGTTGTATATCCGAGAGGTCGTACGTCTTCATGGGTTCCATCGTTCTATCATTTCCGATAGGGGCACCAGTTTTATATATTGTTTCTATCCGGTTTTTTAGAGGACACTGGGTACAAAGGTGATTCTCAGCCCAGCTTACCACCATCTGCCCGATGGTCAGTCAGAGCGTACGATACAGGTGCTTCAGGATATGCTGCGTGAATGCGTCCTAGACTTTGGGGGCTCTTGGGAGAAATATATACCCCTAATCAAGTTTTCCTACAATAATAGTTTTCAGGAAACTTTCGAGATGTCACCTTACGAGGCTTTATATGGTAGGCCATGTCGATTACCTTTGTGATGGGTAGAGGCAGGTGAGGCAGCATTACTGGGACCACGTCTCTTGAAGGAGACTTCTGAGAAGGTCCAGTTGATTCTGAAACGGATGGCTACCGCACAGTCTCGTCAGAAGTCTTATGCTGATCACCACCAACAACCTTGGAGTTCGTGGTCAGGGTTCACGTTTTCCTATGTGTTTCGCCGAGTTTGGGACACACACAGATCAAGAGAAAGGGTAAACTTTCACCAAGGTTTGTGGGGCCATTAGAGATTCTGGAGAGAATCGGGCTGATTGCCTATCAGTTACAGTTACCTCAGAGGTACCGAGAAATGCACGATGTCTTCCTTGTATCTCAGTTGCGCCGCTATCATTCAGACCTGTCTCACGTCATTCAGCCTGAGGATGTTGAGCTGGATGTAGATTCATCCTTTAAGAAGTCTCTGATTCGTATTGTTGATAGGAGCACGAATGTTCTCTGAGGCTGGTCAGTTCCTCCTGTACGGGTGCTATGGTAGCATGGATGAGTGTAGGACGAAACCTGGAATCGGGAGACCGATTTATGTTCTCAGTGGATGGAACTGTTCTAAGCTTTATCTTCACTACCCTAGGAAGGGAAATTCAGGGACGAATTGCTTTAAGGGGGAAGTTTGTATGAAACCGGTTCTTATTTTTGAGGTACATTTTTTTTCTTTTCTCTTATCCTTAAGTGTTTTTGAGAAAATACGGAAAATGGGGAAAAATCCTAAATTTTGGTACTACATGCCATGTTCTTTTTCACATGTCGTGTAGTTTGGCCATGTGGGATGAGTACACAGGGTGTGTAGCCATGTCGGTGACGAAGGGTGTAAAACCCAATTACACGCCGTGTAGTGTTATTTACACTCATTGTAGTCAGTCGACATGAAAATAGTACGATGGTGGAAGTAGCTGCCAGCTACATGACAGTACACACCATATAATCAGGTATACACGCCGTTTATTCATGTCGACGAATGAACAATTCCACGTGGGAGGGAAGCCGCAAGAGGAACTGTTAAATGAGGAAGAGTACACACCGTGTAGTTGAGATTTCACGTCATGTAGTCTATTTTTTCGTCTAAAAATATTTAGTAGCCTCCTCTATTGGTAGAGGAGGCGTTTGAGACATTTTGGAGCTGGAGGAGGAGACCGAATCTTTGGAAATCCTTCAATTGCGAACCGGGAATCCGTATCCACCTCCCTCGATCTAGCTGGAACCGCACGGGTAAGAACATCGTTCTACTTGTGTAGTTCTAAAAAATGATTTCCTAAGGGTGAGTAAATTACATTTTATCGTGTGGGGTTTTTTCATAGATCTACGTTGTCTTTGGGTGTTTCGGGAATCGATGTTCTCATATATCATTCGTGGGTGTTTATGGAAGGTGGCTTGTTGTTTATTTTCCAACTGTTGTGCGTTTTTGTGTACCGTTGTGACAAGAACCTTTGTTGGGGTGTCATGTGGCTGAGGACATTTCTATTTTAAATACCTAGAAATGTATATGTAATTAATTGTGATAATAAAATTACTGTTTGGGGTCGTTTCTTGGATTCAAGACCACCCTGGGGGTGCGTTCCTCTATTTAGCCATTCGTCCAGGATACCCAAGGGTATGCCTTTAAAGTAATGATTGTAGAATTTCCTTGTGAGTAATTTCTTGTTTACATGTAGGTAATGTCCTGTTTACCTGTTAGCCTAAGGGTTGTGTTGTGATTAGCCTGTGGGAACTGTATTATTATTCTATGGGAAACATCTTTTGTGCCTGTGGGCAGTTGATTCTGTGGCTGTGGGCGACACAACATACACCTGTGGGAAATATTCGTATGCCTGTGGGAAGATTCTTGGATTTAGATTCTCTTACCTTAAGATAGAGGTTTACGTGTCTAAGGACATTGGCTGTTTAGTTTGAATATTTATTATGGTGATATATTAAATTAAATGATTAAATGGATGTTAAAATGGTGATATAACTGGTTAAGTTAGTTACTTTTCAGTACTGGTTACGATATTGAATTTACATTTGTTCACTGTTGTTGCATGATTTCACACAATTGGGAACATGCCTTTGGTGGGTGCCTACTGGGATTTATTTCTCACACCCTGTTTGGGTCTGTCATTTCGGCCGAAACTAATTACATTTTTGTAGGTGTGGATAAGGGAAAGAGTCCCTATAAAGGTACATGATTAATGCTGAGGAGTAAGAGGGCTTGGGACTAAGTATAGGCTTGCGATGCTGCTGGATGTTCTATTTTTCTTTTATGTACTTGTACTTCAGTGTAATGTATTGTATTTTAGTGTAACAGGTTCTGGCTATTTTATAGAATAGTGACATGTTGCATCAACATATATATATGACTGTTGGCTTCCATTTTTCTGTCAGTTATCCATTTTGGTTATATATATTGTTACTGCTTCAGCTGTTGTTGTTTGTTTATATTATATTCTGTTGCGCTACACTTTGACAAATGAGGACATCATTTCCCCACTTTTAGACCTGGGCCCTCGCTGCTAGTCGGCAGCCTCTGGCGTTTGGGGGAAATGCGCTTGAGGTCATGTGGTGAACCTGTTTCGGGGTACCCATTGAGTGGCACCCAGAACAGGGATTCTACATCCCAATTTTAAAGAAGAAATTTATTTTTTCAAATTGAATATATAAAAGTTAATAATATTGGATTTAAAAAGGGTTCACCATTAAAAGGTGGTAAAAGTACATTTTTTTAAAAATATTTCTTTTATATGAAAAAACAAATATGTCCTTACATTATTTATATGAAACACATAATATGGATTCTAAATTTATAAGGATTATACTGTGTTCAAAATTCAATTAATACCATTCATAACTAGTTTCGAACCGATAGTTTGGTATGTTGTGGCGCTCTTGAACTTGGTGTTGCATGTAGTGCATGTTATTGAATTACTTTGAAGAAATAATGTACTATGAAATCATGGGGTGTAACATATATAAGTATATGAAACACCACCAAATGAAAAATATGGGAAATTGAACCTCTTTCAAATGGTATAAAACTCTAATATGGAAACCCCAATATAGCCACCAGTATCATTCTCATATCTTCAACCCACATGGGTTACTCACCAATGTGATATATCATATAGTCAATCATGGAATGAGAACATATCATGAGACATTAAATGTTGGAATATTGATTGGTTGAGACATGTGAAATCAATCCCTTGCTAATGATTTGTTTTGGGGAAGAATCTAGTATTAAGGAGAAACTTATTCTCCCCCTTTTTTCATCTAGACATAATAAAAAATTTTCAAGGATTAAAATAATTTCTTACACTATGATTCACAGAGGATCCATAACCTCCACCCAAGAGTTATGAACCTATGAAATGCGGAATCATCAAATTAGAAATTCCCTAATGGTCATGACAACTCAGAACACAGATCTCCCATGACCTGACCATCAACCAATTCAACAAATGTATGATTTAATATTTATAAATAAAAATGATTATATGCAATATATAAATATTAATTATAAGTATAATAAAATATAATTATATATTACTAAGTAAAAAAACATATCTATATAAATATAATTTAATATATATAAATATAATATAATATATATTTATATTTATATATAAATAGATTTTAAATATATTTATGTATTAATATAATTACATATTAATAAATATATTTATATTTAATTATAAAAAATTAATAAATATATTTATAAAATAATGATTCTTAATGTAATTATAATAATTTTATATTTATATATTAATAAATATATCAAATTAGATATATTTAATCATATATATATATATATATATTAAATTATATAAAAATTTATAAAAATATTTACATACAATTAAAATGAATATCATATAATATATATTTAAATAAATATATAATTATAATAAATATACTTAATTGAGAAATATATTTAACTCTATTTATTAATTTTTATAAATTAGGTCTTTACTAGTTCATAGTTAGAACTGATAAACGCTGTTTTTTATCATCCATTTTTTACCAATAAAACAAATCAATATGAGTTCAATAAATTTTTTCACTCATAATGATGTGTTATTTCAGTGGTAATGTCATTGATAAAACCCATTCCTCAACTTATATAGAATCATAAATACTTATAATCCATTCATTAATTCTTTCTCTCATAGAATAAAATCTATGGTGCCTATCTTCATTGATAATCTTGTTGAATCGATCCTCTCCAATGCAATATTTTGTGCCAATTTATTTTATTTGCACATGAAGATCAATTGATTGCATCATGAAATAACCAAAATCGCATCGCACAAGGATACCGAATTTTCCTTGAAAATTAATCATTTATGCTCAAAATAAACCACCCCAATAAAATCTTCATAGAAAAACTTATCCCTACACCATAATATCTTGTTACACGGAAAATAATCTATCGATCCATTGTTTTCTTATTCCTTAAAAAAATTTCAGCTACCAACTTTGAAGTGTTTTTCATTTATCCATTCATAATGACATTACACTCAAAGGAAACCCGAGATAATTCAATAAAAAGCATCATAAATCAAATTCTTCCATTTGATTTTCTTTTCTTCACCATTTCACATTATTTTATTTTTGTTGATATCTTCATTTTATTTTGGATGATGGTTGTTCATGATTTTTAGTTTTTCATTATAACCATCATAACACCACAACAGATTTCCAATCCCTCTAAAATCATAATTATTTTTAAGGATACTTAAAGGATCTATGAAATTTTTTAATATTTTATATATTACCCACTATGCATACATTATTCAATGTTATAAAAAAATTTATATTTAAACTAATGATCATATTCCTGACAATTAATATTAAAAATATTATTCTTCATGTTTTATATATATACATTGTTAAATATAAATATTAAATATATATTTTTATAAAATGAATGATATTTATATTTAATAATAATAAAAAATTATGAATAAGTTTCATTATGTGTATATAAAAAATATTAAATAATTTATAATGAATTAAAATAGATAATTATAATTGCGAAAAAAATTATTAAAAAGATTTAATAACTTCAATAAATAATTATAAATTAAAAATTATTTTGAATTGATATTTTTGAAGTAATAACTTAGAATTTATAATAATTTTCCAAAATTCTATTGAAATAAAAATTATTTCGAATTAACAGTATTTAAATAATATTATTTATTATGTTGAATTATTAATTCTAAATTATTATATTAAATATATAATTTATATATAATTATTATTTTGTGTGTATATATAAATTTGAATAAGTTTGTATAAATATTTTTGGTAAAAATATTTCTATGTATATAAATAATTTTTATAATGTCTATATAATTCGTATTCATCAAAATTAATAAATAATAATTACAATTAGTTATATATATATTTATATATATATATATTTAAATGTATACATTATATAATAAAATATTATATATGTAAGTATATATATATATGATGTATTTATAAATATATATAATTATGGATGCATATATATATGTAATTAAATAAATATAATTATACTTATATATATATATATAAAGGTTTTCTAAAAAATATATATTTATTTAATACATGTATATTTTCATATAATTCAAATAGATAACATAAAATTTAAAGATATTTATGTATTCAATAACTGATTGTTGGAAAACTCTTTTTTTAAAATGGTTATTTATTATTATTTCAAATATGATACTAATATTTTTTATAAATATTATGCTTCAATAGAATATATAGAGAATATAAAATAATTTTATATTTTAATAAATTTGACATTCGAACAAAATAAATGGAAATTAAAATTACATTCATCTTTCTAATTATAAATTATTTAATTTTATAATTTGTATTTTAATATTTTCAAGATTAAATTATATCTATTAATTTTTTCGTTAAATCATACAGACATGTTAAAATCATGGTATATGATCTTTTTTGATTTGTTGCTCCCCCACACAAAACAATTTTTTAACTTTCTGAAATAGTTTTAATAAAACATGTGCACGAGATTTTATTTATCCTCAATATACCTCATTGATTCTCAACCAAATATCTCTTTCAGTAAGATATAGTCGATTCAATATATCCCTCCAATTAATCAATATTTTCAAACATTCATCATTATTTAGTACTTCGATTAAATGGAACAGATATTTGTGAACTGAAAAACCACTACCAATATATAAGGTATGTTTGTTACCCCAAATGTTAAGTAGGCATTGATTTTCCAGTGAAAAATTGGTAATCGATTCCTTGTTCAAAATGTACCTCAACATCCCATGGATTAAAATAAATAATTTCTTTGTATTTTATCCCATGTATACATGATAATCCCTTAGATTAAAACCACAATGTATTCTTAAAAAACATTATGTTATTTGTTTTATTTTTAGTGATTTTTAGACTATATATATATATATATATATATTTTCAGGAATCCAAAAATATGGAATACACTTGGCGAAAAATGTTAAGAGAGGAAATATTAAATCCAAATAATTGTTATTTTTTTATAAAAATAGTTATCAAGCATTGATATAGATAACTAGTTTTGAATCATCATATTAAAGGACACATGTTCATAATATATACTTTGGATTATGATTTGGGGAGATCATTATTGTTACCCAAAATAGTGAAAGGGATGGTATATTAGGTTTTTAATACATTTAAAGTATTAATGATAACCCACGCTAGTAAAATCATGACAAATTTTTAATTATAATTATATCAGTAAAATCATAATCATCAAAATTATTGACAATCCCAAATATTTTAATCATAATATGAACATTTTCCCTGAAATATTTTTCATATAATATTTATTTTCGTAATTTTAATATTTTTAAATCAAATAGGATAGATATGGATAATTAATGTATTAATTCTATTCCTATGACAAAATAGTATTAGTATGAGGTGAGAGAGTTAATCACGTTTTCAAATGATAAATTATATGAACCTTTTAAAATCATTTGTTCATTATTTACATCCTTGTTATTAATGATTTATTATTCTATATGATTTGGAACAACACTTGATCTGTCCCAGAATATAGCCATATTATTAATTATTGTCCAAATGTATGGAAACAATGGTGTAGGTATTTATTAATATTATAATTCATTTTACTCTTCATTTGATATGATTACATTTGTGGAAAATGATTAAGACTATACAGATGATTTTATTTATTATGTGACCAATATTGAAGATCATACAAAGGAAATAACAATGAAAATTGAAGGCAAGAATCACAATTGTCCAAAAAATTGATGTGTTAATGTGTTTTACAAATAATCCACAGTATGTTGGTTCTTCTAAATATAAATCATATTCAACTATTATGATGTTAGATATTTTAAAATATAATAAAGGATGGAGTGATATTCATTATAGTTAACTACATACACTTTTAAATGATATTATCCTAGAAGATAATAATTTTATGTTCCAAAAATATTATGATAAATGAATTATACATTTAATGTGTATTATTTCAGAATGAATACCTTCCTATTAATTTTACATTATACTTTTTTGGATGGACAACTAATAAGAAAATAAATTCTCATTTTCTGGTGCTTCTCTATAATATATTTAATAATAAGGTTTTATGAATATTGTTTGGTACATTTAAGTCATTCCATGGTTTAGTCGTATATAAATAGCTGAGGAGATTTCTAGTCAATTCAACTATCAATCTCATACCTGAGATAACTTGGGGAACCTTTTTCACTCGGTAGACTCTCCTTGGTAAATGATAATATCTGATTAGTTTCATAGATTATGAAACAAGATATGAAACCTTGATCTCGTAATTTATTTAGATTAAGTGAATCCTTTTTGTTTTCAAAGAATCACTCATTGTACATGGCTGGTTGTGTTTGAAAAATATAACATCCCATCTATATTATGGATGAATGAAAAATTAATTTTCTTGTCCTAACATTTATTTAGTGAAATATAACTGGATACTGATATTTATTTTTATTTGGATCCATTTCATAATGATATTATATTAAATTGGGGGGTCTGATGTTATTTTTTATGATTTTGTGAAAATAAAGATATCACATTTAGATCTATGTTCTATGAGATAATAAATGAATTTTTGACAAATGATAATATATTTGGATATAACATTAATCTAACTCAATGGTGTCTTATTTTTTAAAATGTAAACTTTCAATTATGTTGAAACATTAATCACATTATTTGTCTCTAAGACATTAAATATTTTAACCCAAGTTACATAATTACCATTTCAAAGAAACATCTATTTGATGAGATTTTAGAAGACCATAAAAATAATGTATCCACTAAGAGGTAATAAACTATTTATGAAAGAATAATATATGCGTAGTCCATTCAATAATCCTTTTTTACAAAAAACAAATAAAAGCATTGGGGAAAATGAGATCAATCTTTTTCATTAACATAATGTATTTTTTGTATATAGAAAATTTTATTACTGTGATTAATCTTAAAAAAATTAAATAATTGTGTAATTGGAACTTAACTAATTGAACCAAAAAATTGGGGATTGAATTAAGGCTTCATTTGACATGATTTAAATTTTAATATGGGAATACATATATCCATTATAATGTTAAAATAATATATTCCATCAGTTAACTTGTTAAAATATTTCAAGGAATGAGGGATTTAAAATTTTCATCATTTGAATAATGTTCAGGTCTAGAGGGTTATTCACTAATTGTCAGTAATGTTGTTTCAATTTTCGAATGAATGTTAAGAAGTTTAAAATCACACGAGTGTCATGTTTTGATGAAATGTTAAATATATTAATATTTACATTTATTTTCCCGAAAAATAACCATAATAAATTTACCATGTGCTATTTATTTTTCAAATCTATGTGTTAAATAGTTATAGAATTAGGGACATTTTTTCATATATAAAATATAATTACTATCGTTGTATCTTAATTTTAGACATTATATCTCATGATATCTTATTATATGGTGGTTCACATGATGTTTCACATAGTAAAAGATATTTGAATATTTTTACTAGTTTATTTTAAATGTATGTAAAAAATTAAATTTAAAATGAACATTTTGAAAGTGTATTTAAAAAATCAATATTGGAGAGAAGGATTTATTTTATAACAAATTGTTTTTAAGGAATCTGTATAATTATTTTCTGACTACCTTTTTATCTTAAAAAAATTTAGTTCCCAAAAATATCATCATACCCTGTGGATTGTGTGTTAGGTAATTTCTAGAATAGATGTAGTCATAATTAATATTACAGATTATTGGAAGGCACACAATTATGTTTTGTATAATAGTTTGTATGTTCCTATTTTTGGAATCCAACAAATAATTTTTTTGGTATTTAACATTATCATTTTTCAAAATATAGATATCAAATACAAATAATCAATTTATTATTTGATGGTTTCGATAAATTATTTTTCATAATTTAACAAAATTTCCCATATAAATTATGGAATGTCTTACTTGGGTATCCAAAATACAATGTTTGAATGTATTATATTGTAATGATTATATAAATAATTTATATATGTTCTATAAAATTAACATGATGAATATAGATTCATTAAATATATGGGACTTTCTTACAATGATGAATCATCTAATATATCTAGTACTAAAGAAAATATAAAAACCATGCATATTTTTTAAAATTATGTGCCATGAAAAAAATTTCGGAGTTGGATTATAAATCATTCCAAATTCCAGTTATCAATTTAATAGTGTTATTAATGGGTGTGTTTTTAAAATAAATTAGTTGGAATTAATCAATGTTTATTTAATTGTGTATGGATACAATGAAACCCTGTTTATAATTAAATCATACGGAGTACATTTACTTTTTGATACAAATCCCACAAACTAAAAGTGGGAAGTTATTCTATTATGAACGAAAACTGATGAAGTATTATGTTTCTATTCAATAGAGGGTGTCCCTTAAATTGAAGAATAAAAATCATTTATATGTGGTAACTATGTAAATGAGGACTTTTATATCATTTGAGGATAAACTGAAGTGATATGGAATCTAGATAGAGTGGTAAAAAATATTATACATGTAATAAAAAAGAGTTCATTCATAAGGTTATAATTTTTTATAATATAAATTAATTTTATTATATTAATATATGATAACTAATGGATTTATGAAATCAAAATTAAATTATCATCCATGTTATGATATAATGTCTTCTAGAAATAAATACTATAATGATTATTGGGAAAAATAGACTTATCTACATGATGGTTCTCCCAATATAGTATAAAAAATCATTGTACAAATACCTATACTTCAAATATAGAAATAAATCATATTAAATATATTGAATTTGAGGAAATTGTAGACAATGAATGAATGTTTTTCATAAATGAATAATTAATGACATAAGGTGAGTATGTAATAATATTTAAGAATGATATTATTAAAAAGGAATAAAATTCATGGTAGGACTTAATACACAAGGAATGAGAGTCACCAAATAACAAGGGCATGTTTAGTAGTCACGTTCATCATAACATTTCCATGTGCATCCCGATTGATTTAGATTTGTGGAATAATGGGATTCACATGATTATAGAATTTATTTAGTTAGAAAATAGAGTAAAAATATGATATACAATTATTATTTTAAATTTAAAAAATAATAAATCATTGACTTACTAATCATTATCTCATGAATTTTTAATTTTATATATATTACACCTAAACAAAATTTTTATTAATTTTCACATTAAATTCACAAATAGGACTTCGAAAAATTAGAATGGAGTATTATCTCAAATATGATGAATATAATATAATCTCACACCCAACATATATGTATGAAAACAAAATAAACCATCATGTGCAAGATGAATTTATTATGCATCTCGATGAGATATATTTCAAGGTAAATTTTGATTGGTAATATAAATCATGAAGATAAGTGTATTAATCGCATTGATTATTAATTACTAATTTAGAAAATTGAATGTGATTAATGAAAATAATCATTAGTAATCAAAACCAACACAACCATACCACGAATAATTTCTTTTTCTAAACACCACAATAGAAAATGTTTCACATTTTAAATCTATCATGATAATATTATGTCACATTGAAGAATAACATAACTACATTCCACTTTATATATATAAATAATTTAGTGGATATAAATCCAATGTCCCATCCATCCCACATCAGGTTCTATAGAATGACTAAAATATGAATAATGAAGATATTATAATAGATGAAAACACAAAATTTTTTTGGGAATCATGTTTAATTAGGTCATAAAAAAATTATTTTCATTAAATCATTAATATATAACTATGATAAATTATTTTCATATATTTTTTAATCTATTATATAAACACAAATCATTATTAATAAAATCCAATGGTAAATATATTACGTTAGCATTGAAGCTGACAGAACAGTAAGGCCATGTCAGAAGTGTTGGTTTTACAGTGTATACCTAAAATCATTTTTGGAAATGAAATTAATAGGTGGATAAAGTACAGAAAATGGATGATTAATGGACATGATTTTATGTTTTAGATGAACAATATAATTTTTAGTTAGAGTTTCAATGAAATATTTTAGTAATGAATCAATGTAATGAAACAATACGTGAAACCCCACACAAGAAAAATCCTCCACATCAACCAACATTGAAGAATGCTTTTCCCCTCAATGATGTGTCCTATAAGAGGGAATCACTATTTTGATTAGTTCTTCTAGAAAATGTGACTAAAAACACTCAAATAAATTTCATATTAATAATATCTATATGGATAAAATGATATATATGTAGATATTTTATATCCCCCCCATAATTTTTACGTGAGGTGTGTCATGAACAATATCAAATGATAAGTTCAATATAATTAAAATATTCTAATAGGTATTTTAAGAGTTGGGATAAACATATACAGATTCACATACAACCAAACTATATATTAGATAATTTTTATCATTGGAATTAGATACTGAAAAAAAACATGTTGACAGGGTGTTATTCAATGAGAAATAATATTTCATGAAACAAAATAATATCTTCTGAAAAAATGTCTAAGCTGATGACAATTATTAAAGATGGACAAACCGAATTTGGTGAAACAAAATGTCGAATAAATAATCTAATGGATAACCCAACCAATATAAAATATATTCTCAAATGACCTTTACTATTATAATTTATCATATGATTTCACTAAAATTAATGGTTCGTCCATATACAGTTTTTGAAAGTAGTGATATGATCAAAATTGATTTATATGGAAAAAATTTACGAGAGGATATTATAGAATATAATGTGATTTATAATATAAATGGAATACTCATTAATGAATAACTATTAGTAGTAGTATAAAATTTTTATATGATTTGTTTTGTCATGTTTTTTTAATAGTTTATCAAATATGTTAGTTATGAATGAGTACTATTTATAAAAATTTAATGGTATATATATTAAAACTAATTATATGAAACACATTATGAATAACTATTTTCTAAAATATACCATAAATCAATTCTACATAATAAATCTCAGTGGAACAAATGTAATATGAAATAATATTGGATAAACTAGTCACAATGAATTAATATACAGTTATATATTGACAAATCATCTGAATAACAACAACAAAGGTGTAAAATTATAAAATTTCATAGAATAAAAAATATATTTATGCATCTCATTATGTTTACCATTTTGAGTATCAATGATTCCAAATTTCAATAATTTGAAATAGACCCCTAATTTATATTCTAGATTCAATGTATGAATACACACTAAACAAACCACACATGATGACTTTAATTAATTTGTAATACAATAAATGCAATGTTTCATAAATAAGAATAAATAGATATATTTTTTCATAAATTTTAGTCAATATTATGTTACGATATGAAATATTTTTTATTTCATTACAATCATGGAATAAGAGAAATACATTAATACAATGATACTATAAACAAATACAAGTGGATATGTATTAGATTATTTATAATAATATTTAAATATCAAAATCATATAACAACACAAATTACATATTTCTTTACTGATTATATAGAGTCCAAAACAAACCAATGTCAAAAAGTTATGTTTTTATGTCTTTAAATTTTTCAAACCTATTTTATAACATAAGAAAATAGAATCCATGAGGATATGTTTGTGAATATAATTATAATTTTGTTTTAAATGATTATTAATGCTTTTTTATTTATATTTTAATGTTCTAAAAACACTATAGACAATTATTTTATTCATAATATGAAATATTTTTTATTATAAAGGAATTTGTTGAAATCTATGTTTTTGAATGTATATGTACATCATAATGTGGGGACAAAGTAATACAAATATAGATTAATTTTTATCATTTTATATACAATTTTTGTTAATTACAGAACAATTTTCATTAGATACTTCATGAAACCAATCACGAAGTCATTTGGGACATCTAGGAATCAGTCACCCCTCAATTCATTAAATAATTCATTTGGTAGTAATAAATGTTTTTTTTAGATTTTTATTTTAATTATAGTTGAAAACCGGCATCATATACTAAAAAAATAAGTGAATGAAATCTAATTGGTTTGATACTTAAGGAAAGTTATTAATATTTCACTAGTTTCATATATCACTAATGAATTCAATGTTATTATTATATAGATAAAAGTTTCATTATTTTTAAAAACATGTCACAATCATTGATAAATGACAAAACATGCTCGTATTTCATATATGTGGTATGAAAGGAATTAATAATCTATATTTAACATGCTCATATGAGTCTAATGTGAAACTAGCACACTATTTGAATAGTATAACTAAATAAATGTGTTTCAAATTTTAAATGATATTTTAGTAAAAAAATACATATTATATTATACAAAATAAGAAGATAAATTCTGATCATCTTGATACATTACTAAATTGATCCATAATTCATTTTTGAAATTTTGTATATAATAACATTACAATCAGATTCATGGTTGCACTAATTTGACTAAATGTCCATGTATTCAGTTTCAAATGAAATTTTTAGTAAAAAAATATAAATAATGATTTCATAAATGAGAAAAAATTAATATTGTCATGATAATTTGGAAAAATAATTTAAATATATTTATCTTCAATTTGGAATCATTATTTACTTAATAGATATACAATTTGGCTAGTAGGACACCATGTTTGTCATTTCATTTTAATATGATATTTTAATATAAATCATATGTTATTTAAAAAATATCATTAATAAAAAATATTTTTGTTTATAAATTCATAATATTATACTTATTTAATTTATTATTTCTTGTAATTATCCAAACATCAATCTAATACATGGTGTTCCTGTTATGACTCAATTGTCCTCTTAGCAGATTGAAATTGAAATTTTAGAACAAATCCTGTTTTACAAAGAGAAAAATACAAAAACTAACTCATATTATCTTTATAAATTATAAAAATTATTCATAATAAATTTATTTTATATTATATTTAGTGTTACATCAAAATGGAAAACAAATTTATGAGTATGTCTCAAATCATTTCATTTCATTTTCAAATGATAATTTCATAAAAAACATAAGTAGCCTACAAAAAATGAGAAAACCAATAGGTGTTGTTCAAATAAATTTTCAAAATGATGAATTAGTGAATTATATTATGTAGGGATTTCCCAGACACTAATCAAATGTGTGTGTTGACCAGTATTGCTCCATGTGTGGGTGTTCAGATTGAAATGATCATTTAGTAAAAACCTTGATTCTCATGGTTAAAACCATGAAAACACATTCGAATGGTTTTTATTCAATATGGAAAAGGTCCTTAATAAATTTCTTACATGTATGAGTCATCCAATACCAAATACTATACATGATGTTCCTAGTATCATCGAAGGTATCAAATATTTGTTTAAATTTTCATTTTTATTTAAAAGGTTTTCACTCGATAAAAAAATCTAAACATGCACTAATTTTTTAACAAATTTTAGGTAATTATTCATATGTCTTTTTTTATGTGTTGGAAAAAATCTCATATTATATCGACATTATATGTGACCATTATTACTCAAAGGTATGATTTCTGTCCTAAATATGGTTAATTTAAAAAATTTCATTCTCATAACCACGAATCCACATTCATATTATTTTTATACTATTTGAAAAATATATGTACGTCATCTATAACATAACGTAATTATCCACCAATCAATTTAATACACAGTTTTTATAGTATGATTTTAAGTGTGAATATTATTTCAAAATTTAAATTTTAATAATTGAGACAATTAACAAACTCAAATATGATAAAGCACATTTTAATTATTAAAATACACTAGAAAAATGATCCAGATGTATTTTAATATGTGTAGGATTCTTTTAAAACCCAATAAAATACAATGTATTCGTAGTTTGACATAACGTGTCTGTTAGTAATCTAAAAATGATATTTTAGATTAAAAAGTGGCTCAATTAAAAAAATTGAGCAAAATATACTTATTGAATTTTTAATTTATAAAATCAATTCATAATACTTTTTTAACATTTAGTAATTAATATCATATAAAATTGATGCACTATGAGACATTTATGACCAGTAGTTTTTTTTAGTTTAAAATGATATTTTAATAAAAACCCCATATACTCAAATACATGAATAAATATTTCAATTATTTTGACACTATAGGAATGTGATTGGTAATTCATTTCAGTGATGTAGGAATCATATTCACCTCAATTCAAAACACGTTTTCACTAGTATCACTACATCAATGCATTTTCATTTTAAAATCAAATTCTTAAAAAAAGAAAAGCTGCATAATTAAAATTAAATAAACATATTTCGATTATATCTATAATTTAATGACATAAAACATAAATATTTGTTGAGATGTTGGTATTATCTACACCTCAATATGGTAAACAATGTTCACATCTTGACCTAAAATGAAAATTATGAATTTAAAATTTAAATATTAGTTTGAAACATATGTAAGTAATTGAGAACATAGAAATATCACTTGGATATTGCAGATAATGTAGAACAACAATTTCTAATTCAATTTTTATGTGTAGAAAATAATTTCATGTCAATATATCACATGATGTTACCACTATGATATGATTATTCATATTTAATTTGAAATTAATTCTTTAAAACCATGTGACATAAAAAATCCGAGAAAACTCACTCAGAATGTTTTTTTAGCTGAGGAAAAATATATATAGTTAATTATTACCATGTATAAGTCATCCAAACCAAAATCTGAATCATGGTCGGACCAGTATTTCAAAAATTGTTTGGTATCTATTTAAAAAGAACTTTTTATTATTTTATTATTTTATGTTGTTGTTTTCATTACCTCTATATATTATTACTATCATATGAATTTATTTCATATATAATATTATTCATTTTCATGGATATTTATAATTTTTCATCATTAAATACCATTATCAGGATTTTTTAATGTTTGGGTTGGTTGCAGAAGACAATTAATCAATTAATGGTTTTGAAAATTGTGATAAATTTATATTTCTAATCTATTATTACAATACAATACATGAAATTTCAATTATATAGTATTTTTTATATAAGCAATGTAATTTTTATCAATTGAATTATAAACCATCTATATCTTTTATTTCCTTATATATTATTATTTTAAATTGTAATGTGCTATAATTTTTACATAACACTCTAGTATAAGGGTCCTTGTAAAAGATTCATTTAGTATTAAAATACTAGTATCCTTATCTGAAAAATAATTAGGGTTGACAGAGAAGTCTATTTATCCACAATTGAATTAACACTATTAAGGGTATAACTTTATCATTTCAAAACTACCATGGGTAGAGGAATGACTATATCATTTCATTTATAGGACTATTAAAAGTGACCTCTCTTAACAATTCATAGATAAATATTACCTTTTAATAATTTTTTATAAAATTCTATAGAACTATTATAACCTTGATCTATTATAGTGCATGCCATTTATTAAAATTTATTATACATTTTAAGGGATGACATGAAATTATATAATTATAATAATATAAACACAATATCCATAAATATATTGTTATATCAATGATATTCTTTTAGAGAAAATTGATTTGTGTAATAAAAATTGAGAATTATTTTTCAAATAAAATTCTCTCTCAACTCATCCTTCTCCTTAATATAATTAGTGATACAACAATGGTATATAACAGGAATCCTTAAATAAAAAAGAGAAAACAAACAATAAAACATAATAGAAACTCCAAAATTTCAAGAATAGATTGATTTGTGTATCATTGAGATAAATATATCAGTACAGGATCACCCGTACCAGGATTATATCATTGAATAATTTTAGCATAGTAAATGAAATCTAAACGGGTCATATCAAATGATCACAATTAATATTTAATAATGTCACAATTTCCCTATTTTTGTATCATAAAATATTATGTAAATAGATTAAAATTTTGACATGTAATTTATTATACTATGGTTTTGAATATATAAATATTAAGTGTGATTTTAAATTAACATCCACTATAGTTCACATATACTATGCATTGAACTATGATGTTTAATCAAAGTAGTCACACATTAATATATTTTTAGTTCTTTATTATTTATCCATATGAAATATTATTTGAATATTATTTCTTAATTTTTAATTTATTATAATTTTAAATAAAATGTTTTAACAAATTATTCATGTTCATTTTGTTTTTCACATCCATAATGTTACATGAAAAGAATGAAATAAATGGAGAGTCAATTAGTAACTTTAATATTTTTTTATGTGAAGATTTGATAGATCTTATTGTACACAGAAGTACATATAGTGTACAATACTATCATTTTATTTTCCATTCCATTGGATAATAAACATTCCATATAGTTATTCCAAGTATATTACACTGGGTGTTGACCATATTACATGTATAATGGTTTTTAGGTTACAAAACATGTATATGTAATACACACGATGTTGTTTAAATATTTCCAGAGTAAATCACAAAATCAACGTGGTTATAATATACATTCAAACCACTATAGAATAACAACATCGTGAATTTATGATATACATTATTAGTATATGGTGTACAAAACATATGGATCATCAATTAATGAAACACACATAATGTCAAATTTATCTGAAAAGAATGATATAATAGATAAATGGTGTGTTGTTGGAGTACTCATATTGCATAGTTTTATATCTAATAACACAACAAGATTTCTGTCGGGTTTCATGGTCACAGAACATTCAGATAAGACGACGTGTAGTCGGCCTATACAAACTATGTAATCTACTACGATACATCCATGTGACCAAGATGAGTATCTCAGGAAAGTGGTAAGATTATACAAAACATGTATCCGGAATGTATAGTCCATGTTTTTCGAGTGAGTCAACACAAAAAATCCCAAGCATGTTCCTTAGGCATATGAATATATAAGTACACAATTTATTTGTTTATTTATCATGCCTCGTAGTTTCAAAATTATTGATATAATTAAAATATATTAAATTTAATATAGTTCAATTGAAACATTATAGTTTTTGTATGAAAAATATTTTCTAGAAAATGTCACAAAGGGGTTTTAATAAATTCTACATACTGAAATAATTTGTTGTTATAAAATTATATCTACAGGTCTTATATTTTAATTACCACTAATACCATTATGATAGTTATATTCATGGGAATTGATATTTTCAATAATAAGTTAGTGATTAAATTAAATAATTAATTAATTAATTAGTTAAATGATTAAATCAATTTTATCTTAATAAATATGAATTAATAAGAAGTTAATGTTAAAAATTTACTTTACCATATAATTTTCATGTATGTCCACTCATGATGAGTATCATGACATGTGTATGAGTTTTATGTATTAATTTAATTTATTGCATGGGTTTGTGATTATTCATAAATAAATTAAATATAATGTACAATGATATATAATTCCTTCGATTATTATATAGGACAATCTACTAAAAATATAATTTTCAAACTTCTATTTAACAAATTGTTTGGTTCCCTTCAGCTTCATTTAATATATAAATAGATTTACATAATAGATATTCACAAGGTGTGTGGATTATGTTCCATACTGATCTATAATGATGATAATAGAGTAAAACAATTTTTTAATGTCTTCTCATTCAATTAGTTATTATTTATTTCCCATGAACTGGTCATTTAAATAATTAATCTTTTATTTTCATGAAATTATTTATTTTATGGATTCAATAACACAATAAAATAAAAAATTAATAAATTAGACAATACATAAATTTATTAAATGAATTATGAATAAACATTTTATCAAACATGAATTGTTAAATAAATAACAGTCACTTAATATTATTAGGTATTCTCATTCAATCAGTTATTGTAGACACGACCTACTATTACATTAGTAGAAATGAAATCCTTATTGATGAATATTTTCTCAAGCCTCTATAGGATTTTTACATTTAATTTTAAGTTCTTATTTATGTTATTGGATGAAATAATTTTTTTATATTATGTGAACAATACCCCTCTAAGCATTATTTATCATTGAGGAACTATTTTAGTAAATACATGTTAGTTTTTTTGGATAGTTGAGTCCATTGAATGTACTATCGATAAGTACGTCCATATATGGATGTGACATGTCTCAATAAATACTTTCATGTAGATTTACCTAGACTAATTTGGGATATTCAATGGGGTAAATGGATATATTCTACACAGATGTTCTATAAACTAAACACTTCTTGTCCTATTTTGTGGCATAATAGGACATGATAAAATAGTTTTATATTTAATATTATAAATGATTAGTTTATTATTTCCCTAAAAATTGTAATCAAAAAAATTATTAATAATAATTCAAATAATTATTGAATACAATTGAAATATCAAAATACACATTACTCTTATAATAAATATTTTATAAAGACAATCTATTTACTTGAAGTAACTTCTTAACGTAGTTTATATGCCTCCGAGTTTTTTTGTGTTAAGAATAAAAATCCAGATTTAACGAATCTTCAATAAATATTTCTCATTCAATGGAAAAGGTTGGTGAATAGTTCATGGTCTATGAAATCCATTTGACTGACTCGATCGACATACAATGTTTGATTCCTTCATCTTTGTTGAGATAACTCAATAAGTATCATGAAAACAAAGATTTATATATAATGATGGTTCTATTTTATGGACATTAAAATGAGAGAGCTATATTAGAAGTATTTGATATCTCAATATTTCACTATCATAGAAATGGTGGATATATTTCTTCACTAGTGCCTCATGTAGTAAATCGCATTCTCTAAATTTATCATGTATAAGTTATATCTTGTAAAATTCCTAAGGAACTAAGAACTATCCATGTTATTGAATCAATCCCTCTACAAATCATTAGTGTTTTTTATGAATAAAAATATATTAATAATTGAGGTGTCTCATCTAGATCATCTCACTCTTATTCACCAGGTATATTGGGATATGAAACATCAAAATCTTATCACAAATATGGTGAAGAAAAGGAATGAGAATACAAAAAAAAATTAAGGCCATTTCCTCTTCACAGTGTTATATGAAGAGTAATATCAAGGGGAAATAAATGGAATATGATTCAATCTATTTTGAATATGGGTTGAAGGGATATTTTAATAAAAAACAAACCTATAAAAATAATGAAGGATATGTTTTAGGTGATTTTTTATATAATGTTAAATGTGTCTATATTAAAAAACATGATATTTGATATATCCTCAAGTTCTAACATAAATATCAATATACATGAACCAATTAGATTCAAATATAATATCCAAAAAGCAGTAGATCTATGAGTACCCAAGTGAGACATTCCTTCTCTTTTAGCCATCGAGGGATACCGCCTCATGTGTCCAACAGTATGGATCACGGTTTAAAAGAGTAGTAATTATGTTTGGTCTATAAAAAAATTATATATGCATCTATATATGTTTTGGATTTTTTTTATTTTCATGTTCCAAAATGAATATTTCATGTTTTCTAATGAAATATTATTTTATGGTTTTGTGGACTTAAAAATGGCATTTGTGGGTTTTAATAACCAAACTATGGAATCAGAATATATAATGAAACTTCTTCATAATACTCATTCAACACCATACTGTTTCATCTCTAGATAAGTCATGTAATCCCAAATCACCTGAAAACGTTATATGATAATATATATTTTTATTAATTTATGATAAAAAAATATTTTATATGTAACAACTATTTACAATGTAAAATGTCTAAATCATCGTTTAGTGGAAATGGAGAAAGGGCCAATGATCAATTTCAATTAGTTCATATAGATGTCTGTGGAATTTTTTTTGATGAAAGGGGGACTTAATCATACATCATAACAATTAATAATTGTTTTATTTGATATGTATAATTATAATTAATGAAGAAATGGTTAAAATCATTTGATAAATTTAAGTAATAGACTAATAATGTTAAGAACTATGTTGTTATGAAAATTAAGAGGGGACACTTAGACCATGGTGGAGAATATCTTACCCAATAATTCAACAATTAATTATCTGATTTTTCATTCCAATCTCAACTTGTATAAACATATTTACTATATCATATTTGTTTAATTGAATGGATTGACCTCAAATTGTTAGATATTGAGGAATTATTATTGAGTTATGAAATTATTTCATTTTCTTTTTTTACTACACTTTAAAAATAGATGTAAAAATACTAATACCAGTGGAATCTAAAATAGATAATGTAATTAAATAACATTATTGAAATGGAATGAATGTTATACTATCATAATTTCCTGATTGTTTTCTTGATTCATTTGATAAGGCCTATTTAGGTATCGTACATTCTCCGCGAGGTACAATGTGTATCATTTTAGGATAACTCAAATAAATAAAGAGATATTACATATATGAATTCTCCTAAATAAAACTATTAGTGGAAGTAAACAAAACATTACATTCTATGGGGGAAAATATCTAAATAAAATTGTTGGAGAAGGACATAATTTGATGATGTTTAGGATCAAGGTAAAGAAAATTTGATAGAACTACAGATTCAAAAAATCATAATGGAAGAAGAAACTATTTTAGTTCACATAAACACTGTATGATGAAAACGGGTTTTTAAAAAAAACTAGATGAATAATTAAATGTCCGTAACAATTATGCAAGAATTGTCACTAAAGGTATTAAACAACATCATGTATATGAATAGAACATTACATTTTCACCAGTTCAAATGCTTAAATACATCAAATTTTTATTGTTTTGAACAATCCCTAATATAACCCATAAATAGTCACTAAAGAAATCTACGATAATCCCTAATTGTAATTCCCCATAACCAAGGGATGAACTCCAGTTTCCAACATCTCAATAAAGTAGTTGATTATGATATATCTGAGAAAAGGCAAAATATAAAAAAATTAACTATGAATACTAGAAACTATAATATAAATAAATTATGAAATGAAACATACCTCAAGTTCCCTAGTGGGTCACTATGGAATAAAACCCTTTCTCACACCAACACATAATCAAGAGTAAGGGAACCTACAATTGAAAAAGAAGAGAGTATTGGTGTGGTCTGATATGCTTAGCTGGAATGCCAAAAACAAACCACACCTAATTCCTTGATCTTTGAAAAAAACCCAATCATGCTAGTTTTAAAATATGACATCATAAAATAATGTTTTTACATTCGGTTAAAATTCATGTCATATGTTTTTATCATTAAAATAATGTTTCCGTTATCTTAAATTTTTAAAAACATTCTATGCATGCATTATATTATAAAAAATAGTTAAAATATATTTATCTTAAAATAATTTTCACCAAAAATATATAGAGATGGGTTCAAACAAATTAAATGAAAATAACATAATAAGAACAATTGGAATACCCTAAGATGATAGTTTATGTTGGGGACCTTGGATCCTCGTACCACTGTGAATCATGGTATATAAACCACAAACATAAGCATTCTCTTAAACAAGACACTAAGAGGGGACACCCTAATAGCCTAGTGGTCTCAAATCATTATAATATATAGATATTGTTGTAGCATCAAAATTTATAGATGAATCAGTTATGAACCACTTCAGAATAATCTATTGTACTATTCCCTATTTTACCTTCGAGGTAACTAGGGTTCCCCAGGTGTTTTTTTATAATCGTGGTGAGGTCTAAACAAGAATAAATAAAATAAAACAACACATTAATCATCAAAAACCAATTCAATAAACCAAAAATAATCTCCCTCGTTAAGCGCATTCCCCTACTTAATCCACAAAACATTGAACAAGACTATACACTAGGACTATATCATTGGCCAGATATTAACACTTTCAATCCATTTATCAAACTAGGGGGAATTCCTCAAGGTGGATTTCCACTTCCACAACCATTTTAAAAATCCCATTCATTCATCATTAATTTTTTTTTCAATGAACATTTTCAATTAAAAAACACTCTTTTAAAAAATCAGTATCTTCTAAAATCATTGTAAAAATCAAACAGAACAAACAAATAACCATAAATTTAAATTTAAAATAGAAAACATGATCAATGAAAATGAATCATTTTACGATATAAACTCAAAAAATTACCTGAAATTCATTCCAAGACCAATTATTTTTTCCAAAATAAACAAAATATAGAATTTACCATTTTTAATGTCATATAAGAACCCACATTCATTAACAATCAACATTTTCAACTTGTGTACAATCAAAAAAAATTTAAGTACCACCCACATACATAAATTAATATTACAATACAATTTTAATAATATATAATTTATGGAAAATAGAGAAATTGAAACATAGTACATTTTCAAAATAAATTTGGGGAGAATCTATCAAAAAGAAAAACACAGTTTGAAACACAGGAAAAATATGAAAACAAATGATTAACCATTTAAAAACAATAAAAAACCATATCATATTACATATACATAACATAAAAAAGCATAAAAGTTATTTTTGAAATAATAATGACATTATATAATAAAAACTAATGGGTTATGAATATGGAAACTACATAAATATTATGTTATTTGTCAACGACCATAAGAACATACACTTTCCTCCTACAGACAAATGCACACACACACACACAGACATATATATATATATATAACCCATGAGGCCTTTCACATATGCCCCATTCCAATAGTGAAATTATACAATGAGGGAATATATATATTCCCTACCAATGAATGTATATATAGATTTACATAACACCCACAACTCCAACCCACATACACGAGACCAAAGGCACACTATAAAAATTACCGAAAACTCAAATATCACAAAATCCATTACTAAAATTAAGGCTAAATAGGGATATATAAGAATCCTTACCCGAAAAACATATCCAAACATATTGGTTTACTTAACTAGAAATGAGGAAATAATCATTGGGGATAAAAAAACATTATATAAAAATAATCATCCAATAAAAAACACTAAAATAATTTAGGATTCTGAAAAACTAATTCTCCACAAGGAAGATAGAAAAACCAACTAAAAGAAAAAGTAAATGGGAGAGGGGAATAACTCGAGAAAAAAATACATTAAGAAGGTAGGACATGTATCTTTTGAATGGAGAGAATGAGGCATGCTAGGAGGCTTCAACTAGTGTGGGTCATTGGATGTGGAATAACTATGTGGGAAGATGGGTCGCATTAGTCCGGAAAGGAATGGATGGTGATGACCAACTGCAAAAGGAGGAGTTTTTTTGATAGGGAGGTGTTCTAAATAGTGGGAATTTTTAGAGGAAGGGAAATCATGATCATAGGGGAGAGAGTTGATCAGATCTCCCAAGGGTGAAGGGGATGGGGAGGAAAAAGACCGTAGGGGTTCATAAAATAGATATAAAATAAAATATACCGAATAAAAATAATAATAAAAATAATAATAAGTTGTTGATAATAATAATAATTTTAATAATAATAATAATAATAATAATTCTAAAAATAATAATAATAATAATAATAATAATAATAATAATAATAATCCCAACAATATTATCATTATCATTATTATTATTAATATGGTCATTGAGATTTTATTCATCCTTTTTCTTATTTTATTTTATTTTCATTTTAACTCTTCATCATACTCATTAAATTTCATATTTGTTTAAGATAATGGTAATTTTTTACAATATCCTGAGTGATGTTTCTTGATTTTATGATAATGCTCTACTCATACTTCAAATGCTACCTAGCTTATGAAAACACATTTTTCTATAAAATAAGAAAATTAAAATTAGGATTCAACCCAAACCAGGTCAATAATATCCAAACGTAACAAATTAATTAAATGATATAATCAATAGGGAATGGGTGTCAAAATTCTCCCCAACAATAACACTATCATCCCATGGAATGTCACCAAACCAATTGAGGACTCAAACTCGAGAATCAAACTGAATTAGGCCAATAAATGATGAAATCAATGTAACATTTTATTCTAGTAGTCGTACCTGAAAAGCACTAAGAGAAACTATTATGAGAACCATGATGATAAATTGGAGGGTTCTCCCCCCAAGAAATCTCCTAACCTCGAGTATTGTAATAAATAAATCACAACGAGATCCATGGTGGGTATCCCGACCATTTATGAATTGACAAGATTATAAAAATCTTGGGACTTCCAACACTTGAAAACTCTAGAACAAACAATGATAACGGAATTTGGAATCATAGAGAAGACCAAAAAATGCCATAGAAAAAAATATTCCACCTGAGATTCCCAATGCATACCAGAAACCTATTACACAAGGGAAAATCAATTGAAGAATCTAAAATTATGCATCAATTCATACCACAATTCATCGTTTCCAAAAGACACATTCTTCTCCAAACGAGCATGAACCAAAACCAAAACCACTTAACAAATACTAATAGAAGAAGGATGGAAAATCATAGTTATGATTTTGATAACACCTAAAAATTTATATAACACCAAAAATATACCACCACATCGTTTTATAACCAATGGAGAAGATACAAGAACAAAGAAGACTACAACAGGGAAATAATCAAGGAGAACCCAAAATATATCCATTTTGAGGCCAGGGATAAAACTAAACCGATTTCTCCCACACTCTTGATGATTTTATACAACATGATAAAAATCATTGTAATACCATTGGCTAGAACAATGATGTGTTGAAGAATCTTATTCCCCATAGTTAGGAGGTGATGATAATCAGATAAAACTTTCTATATCTGTAGAGAGACTTAAAAACCCCTATAATATGACCTAGATTCCATGATGTCTAGAAAATATTTGTGTAAGCCTATAAGAATTGTATATGTTTCTTATTTTGTAGAAAATAATTGTGGGATAAAAAAAAAAAGTTGTGTTTGTGATCTGTAATCCCAAAAGGCTCAGGCTACACCACTCAGTTTAGAGTTTTTGTGGACTCTTCAAGAAGAATACTTGGAGAAAAACTCATTATTATTTTCCACAAAACCCTTATCCACCTCATTTTGGATAATTTCATGGCACTAAATAAAAACAAACACAGACTATAAGTCCTAAAAGGATGATGATAAGGGAACATAATGTACTCTAATTGACCAAACTAGAAGAAAACATGAGTGTTCACAACCTGTTAAAGGTTGAAATGTTAAAAAATTGTGTGTGTAACATATTTATATTTTTTTATCAAGTCATCATATTGTAATCCTTCCCAAATTTCAGAATTGAACAATTCATTTAATCATAGGTTGATAACCCACATAATAGAAAATTTTACTAGTTCAACAACATTATATTAGGAGAGAAGGGAAAATCTCCATCAGATGACCCATTCTAGATTCCACTATTCAATGGCCTTGCTGGAAACTCACAATCTCTTCCACATGATATAACATTTAACAACATATTTCTTAATATATATATATATATATATATATATTGTAGTTTTCTAGGATGGGAAAAATCATTCTATCTGATTTTTATTTCATTTTTTATGTGCATGTTTCCAGCCATAGAGATATGGAATCCCAATTGGCTATGTGACGGATTATGTCGGTTTCCATATTATAGGGACACTAGGGTCGGTTTGATAAAATTTATATTCCACTACAGAAATATTTATCCCTATAATCTATTACTATTCATCCTAATGTTGGTTAACTGTGTCATTGGGCTATAACAACAATACAAAATATGGAAGAAATAAACCACAAGGATAATATTGAAATGGATACCATAACAAATCACAGATTTGTAATTCAGTTTCTTTACCATCAATTATATTAGGATATATGAACCAATTAATTCATGCATGGAATCTATGAAAATAATACCTCATATACATAAATATATTTCATATTCAATGAGAATTTTATCCAGCTATATGGTATTCTCTTGTTGATACTGAAAATGATTTTCATGTGTCCTTTATTGGATATGTCAAAAATTCCCAATTGATATTGTCATCTATATGATAATTTAATTTTATGTTAGTCTGGATTTTAATTATATACATATTCAATCAATCATCGATGTAAAACGTGGTCATTACATCTGAAAAAATTGATTTCAATGGAAGTCATTTTGTTAAGTGTCCACATTGAATTTCTTCATTGACACCAGAGGCAACAACCACTAAAAATGATATTCTATTTACGAATGATTTTTTTACATTATGGGTAATTTCATTTTACCATTTACATTATATTTATACTTATTCAATGTATTTATTGTCTGTATTGTGGTTTAAAAAATTATTGCCGATAACAATTATATATGATTTGATTAAATTTTATCAAATTAAAATGAGAAGTATAACTTCTCATATTACATACATGGTTTATATAACAATGCTTGAAAAAAATTCATATCATCCCTTAAATATACTGAAATAGATTCCATCATTTTTCACATTGTCCTTGATTTGTGAGTTTATAATGATTATATCACCAGAAAATGATCTACCTATTTTATAAATTTTACATGGAATTATTATCATTTTCAATAAGATTCAATTTTAAAATCTGTATACGAACACATTATTAATGATATTATTGTGTTATATGACACATTCCATAAAATAATAATAATATTATTATTATATTTCATAGGGATGTATAAGAAATATTATTTTTTTAATGGTAATTTTGTAATTAAATAATATCATTACATAAATCATTTCTATATAAATATATTTTTTGTCTACCATTTGTGGTTAATTTATGATTTAGAATTTTTGAATACAATGGACATCCCTAAATATATTATTCGTTAATCCTATCAATAATGTCAATGAATCCAGATATCATAAAGGATCTGTAATCGAACAAAATGAAAATGAAATTATGATCGATCTTACATGCATGAAGATGTAAACATATTGGTTTTGTTTGATGATAAATGGAACATTTCTGTATCATCACTTGAAGTGATATACTTTTGGTCCACCTGAACAAAAATGTAATTTGGATAATGGATGTCAGTTGATAAAAATCGCCATCAAATTGATATAATTAAATATTGTAATATTTTATCAAATATAATGAAAATTAATTACAAATTTAATGGGAGAATTATCCACATTATGATATAAGATTCCATGGTTTATATTTGATGGAAAATGTTGATTATTATTGTGCTTGGGTCTTCAAAAATATAATAATGATCCTTTGGATCCCATAATAACATATATAGTAATCCAATCAGAAGGATCACCAACAATGTCTATAACCATCATGTGGTATAAGATGGAGGTAAATTTTTTGGGTTATAATTATTTTTTGTATTAGTGATCAATTATGAACAACTATCAATCAATAATTAATTCAATCATAGTTATTTTAAAATAATAATTTTAATTGACATGGTTTGACATTTTTATTTTCATTGATCAAGATTCATAATTTATTAGTTTCTGACTATATATGATGAATACATGGAGATTCCATAATGAATTTTGATTAACAATTGTCAGTCAACTATGTTACAAAACGTGTATGAGGAGTATACTCTGTGTAGACATGTAGACTTCTGCTACACATGTCAGAGGATACATGATGTGAAATGTGGAAATAAAATGTGGTGAATTTATTATACACTGCATGTGGACTGGGCCAACCAAACACATATATTATTAAATTAGACCTTATGTATATGGATTAAACATTTTCATAGTTTACAAAGTTTATCTGGGAAATTTAGATCATCCATGGAATCAAATAAACAATATAAAATCTTGTGAGAATGAAACCAAGATAAAATTAATTCGATAAACATAATGTAGATAGTGTACACCGAATAGAACATATTATTTTCCAAATCAATTGAACTCATTGATTCCCATAGAGGTTTATAGTGACAAAAATGTAGTGAAATGATGTTATATAAATAATTCACTACAACCTATTAAACCATGTGAGACCAATTTTGTGTCTGGTAATTCATCAAATAAAAATTTTGGGAAACATGTTAAAACATCTTAATACATACATATCCATGTTTTGACTAATCGGGTAGGTGATATTCTATATTAATTATGGATTTAAATGAAACTCAAGTCATAATACATATAATAATTGTGATGATAATAATTTTTATTACATCTTTTGAAAAAATCACGCACCTTGAGAAACAATTGGTATCATTTGAAGATATCCAATGGAAACAATATGATACTACATTTAATAAAATTATTAAAAATAGTGTTTACTGAAAAACATGCATATGTTATTTTGAATGATTGTATCTCTAAAAGAGATGAGGTGAGTGAGATAGGAATTGATAAAGTTTAGTATTTTAATACAAATGATTTTACATAGGAATAACATTAACAAATACCTATGAATGATGATGTTCTAAATGAAAAAGCAATAAATTGGAATATAAGGGATGTTAGAGAATAAGCATATTTTCATTTTCTGGTAACCATATTTGGTATTTCATTATTAGATGATAATATGGTACCTAAAACATACATAAATGTTGCATGTGGTATAAATGTTATAATTTATAATGAATATATATATTTTGAAAAGGATTACCTTTAATAGAAAAAATAATATTTTTTGAGATTATATAGTAGATAAAATCACCGTTGATTGTAAATGGGTATTATAAAATAATATAGATATGGAATGAAAATTCATTATTTTTATGGAACAAATGGTTGTAAAATGGTGCAATAAGAATCATGGAAATTATTATGTTGAAACTACATCAGTAGTATCAATGTGAAAACACATAATAGTTATAAATTTCATTATTAACTAGCATGAATATGGGATATAGAAATTTGGTATCATAAAGGTCTCCCTTTTCAAGAAACTTCTAATGATTATAGAATGAAAAACCTAGTGTGTTTATGAATAAAAATATACACATATGTTCTTTTAAATTGAAAATATAATTTAGTGAAAAATAATAATCCATGTCTGGGAGATTTAATTTTGAATAATAAATAATATAATTTTTATTCTCAAAAAATGAATACGAGCCTGGCTTCCATTAGTGAGATTTTTTTGAAAGGGTTAATTTAATTATTAGTTTAGAATGAAAGTAATATATTTATTTGAAAAAAAAATCTGGAATTAATATATAATAAATTGATGGAGTACTAATTCTTATAGAAGATATATATTATTGGAGAAATATATATTCAAGGGATCAAGATCCACTCTGATAGATCAAAGAGGCTTCTCAGTCTACATCTAGGTACATAACATGATATGATTCCAAAGAGATTCCCTGTATAACTTTAAATATGTGTTACCATTTTTAGGTTTTAAAAAACCCAACTTTTTTAAAATGATTTGTTATGAGTTCATTTTTTGTTTTTTCTGGTGATTCTTTTAGTAGTCTGAAATTTTTTGGTAAAGTGTGTGGTTGGACCATGGTTAGGCAAAACACTCTCATTGCTATTGAAAACAATGAAAACAACAGTTGAAGGGTTTTTCATGATGGATACATGGTTTTTATGACCATGAACCCTCTTATTAAAGACCATGATACCATTTTATAATGGGACATAGTTATCATGCATAGATTATCAAACTATACAGATATACCCATGAAACCGTGCATATCAGTTTTTTTGTTAATCCAAATTTAGATCAAAATATAAAACCCCCATTTAGGACTCTTATAGGTCATTATGAACCTCACCCAGTTTCATCGTATATGAAAACTGTCAATAATTGATTTTGGATCCTCGGATTGCTCAGGTATGTGAGACAACTCTCGATGAATGTCTCTCCATCACTTCCTTATATGTTACCTCATCCCATTATAATTCACCAACTATATATATTATTCTTAATTGGTTTATGTGGATCCTCTTGTTGAATATTGTATGAAATAACTTATATTAATTATTAATAAACAAATGATTGAACCTTGATCCGCTGATTCTGTGATTATCAATTTTCCTTGTTGAATCATAGTTAAGGTTATGTGATTGCAGTTCTATTGATCTCGAGGAATGTTGGTATGAAATGATTCCTAATTTTAGTTTTACATAAATATATTTCATTAATTACATTTATTTTTGTTAATTTTTTATTATTTTATATAAAAAGGTATTAATTTTTAATTTTGGAAATGATCCAATTCCATTTAAAAATGTTTCTTAATTCTCGGGTTTCTATGAAATTCGATAACCCACAATTCCTTTGAATTGGAGTTTTTCATGGATGTAGTCACAATTAAATTTATGAATTTAATCATAGAAAATTATTACATTGAAAATTGATAAGAAAACCCATTTCCATTTAATTGGTTGTTTTTTATGGAATTGATGGAATTTTGTGAAGATAGAAATTATTTAATTTAAATTGTGAATGTGATTTTTGAAATTGAATGGTGAATTTATATAAAAATATTGTTAGTTAACTTGTATTAAATATTGTTTTTATATAATAATTTGGTATTTAATGTGAAATAACGGCATATTCATCATTAAAAACTAGTTATGGGTTTTAGATGTATAATTGGCATAATAGAAGTAGAGAATGGGTTTACTTGTATACTGAGCATTTGTGAAATAAAGTGTCTATAATTCTTTTGTTTTAAAAAACAATAAATATATAGATAGTTAGTCTTTTATATGGATTAAACAGTATGATTAACATCATTTTGAAAAATTAATTTAGCATATAACATCCCTTAGCTGATGGTGATGAGTCCTATATTGTGTTTTTTCAATGAAACATATCTATGTGAATCTTGTCAGATCAAGTTAGGATTATATATTGACATTAGTTATCATATCCTTTAGGAATATAAGAATGTTAATTACATATTTTATTGAATATTAATATCTCCATTATTTTATAATTTTCTACATGAAGTCTAAATTTTAGAAAAAAAATTATATAAAAGTATTAATTATTTTAATTTTTGAAATATTTTATTATTTTTGAAATATTTAAGCAATTAAATTATTTTTCTTAGATAAATTATTTCCATATTTTAAAATATATGGAATTAATGTTATTGATTAAAAATTTTAAATTCCAAACCTTTTTGATTGAATTTGAAAATTTTTTCCATGGACAATTTAACATTGTTGTCTGTTATGGAATCCTTGTGAGATCACATTGAGCATTTAGATCACAAAATTGATGTTCTTTCAGGTATTTGTATATCATATTCTTCGAGGATTGAGAAATTATGAAGAACAAAAAGAATGTGGTTTTATCTTTTTATACACATTCATGGTGAAATCTTTTTATTGGTACCTGTACAATTTTCCAACATTTTGATACATGCCATTATTTTTTAGGTTGTTTGTGATATTTAATTTTTTTGTTACACTACTCCCAGAAGATTTTTTTTGTACGCATAATTTTTATTTTTGTTTCCCCAATGTATAGGGGAAAATTTTTCCCCACTATATATTGTATGGTGGTAGGTTCTATTCATTGGCACATGGAGACTGTGATTTCCCATCGAGCTATGTTAAGAAAAAACAAGTAATTTAGCCATCAGGGTACCCAGGTTGGTTCTTGACAATGCAGTATTAAAGGGAGGGTTTCACTAAGGCACCCAAGAACTATGGATTATGAGGATGCATGGGTAACATACATAGAATCTATCATATTTATTACGCTTACCTCAATGGAACAATATCATCATTATAGTCAATAACTAAGGCAAAATAACATTCTTCAAGGTAAATAAGATCTCTATCCATAATCATCTGGAACAAATTTTCTTCAAATAATGGAAGATTATATAGATAATGTAGATACGGTTCAAATTAAAATGATAAATACCTTAATATAAATTCTCCATTAGTGATTTATCTATATGATACTAGTTCATCTCATTCTATATATCACCCCATATTTTTTAATTTTCTTAATGTTCCTATGGATATTTTATCCTATGCAATGGATATTACTACCCTCATATAGGAATGACATAGAATGTTATTTTAAGACCATAATTTGTTTACCCTCAATCAAATGTTGAGAATGTATGGTGTTTTTTTGTTATATATATGAAACTTATTGACGTAATATTATGGATAGATTGTCTAATTGATAATAAATCTCTGATTGCATTTTATCATGGATGGGTCTCCTTCACAAAACCAGATGGTGTGTGTTGTTTCATCCATTGGTATTGGTACCAAATTTCAATAAGAGATGGAAATTTTTATCTCGATTTTGGGGAAGTTATATATGAGTTTTCATTTGATATAGTGAGATAATTTGTGATTGGTGATCACCTTCCTATTTTTGTCTTGTTTCCAAACATATTATCTTATGACCTCTCTGGTCTCCAATTGGTAATGTAAATAGATCTTTTTAATGAATTAGTTCTTATTACTCAACATATTTATATTCCACCGTACAACATGGCTCTAGATGAGTTGAAATAGAATACATATCTATTGGATATATTCTTTCGATTGTAATTATATGTCTGAGCATGTCATCATTGGGGGCTCCGGTTCTATTATCTATGTAAGATGATGGTTCCAAATACAAGTTTGTTGGTTATGGAATTATCAATCAAGAAATTATAATGATCAAGTATATGTTTCCATGGATTGGTGATATATTTTATTAATTGAATGGGTAAATGTGTTTTTCAAAGATTTACTTCCAATCATGTTACCGTTGCTTGAGAATAAATGAATCATAAATTCCATATACTACCTTTTGGATAAGGTGTGGCTATAATGAGTACATTGTCATGCTCTTTGGACAAACTAGTGCTCTGGAAGATTTCATGGATATTATTAAAACGATTTTTACATAAGTATTTTGATACCTATTTGGTTGTTTTTGTGGATGAAATCCTCATATAATCTATGTATGAGGTGGATCATGTGAATCTTCTATGAATAGATATGAGATTGTTGAAAATACACCAACATTATAAATATCAATAAATATGATATTTTGGGATTCAGGATGTTATTTTCATGAGGAAAATTGTGTTAGAACAAGTAATATCAATTTAAAATATGAAGGTGATGCCTATTATGACATAGGAAACAATAATAAATGTCTTTGAGCTTCAGAGATTCTTTGGTTAAGCTTGGTACTATCTCTTGTTCATTAAGGACTTATCAAAGTTGGAATATTTGATGTCTGAACTAACTCATATGGGTATAATGTTTTATTGTAATGAAAAAAATGATATTTTTGTATTGTTTAGAAGAATTATATTTTGACTACTACTCTGATGTTGATTCATCCAAATCCTATACAATTCTATGTGGTTCTAGGTGTTGCACCTGGTCTAACCTTGGGTTGTGTTGTTATGTATTGTGAAAATGTTGTTTCTAATAAATCAAATTTACATAGTTCACTTGAAAATAATTATCCAGAACATGACCTTTTATATTCAGTTATGATTCCAACACATATGAGTTTGTGGAATTTCGTTTATTGAAGAATGATTGATGTATTTTCTGATCAAAATAATGCGAGTTATATCTTTTTTCAAAATTATTTGAATCTTCACTAGAGGATTTGGTTGGAATATGAAGCATCTTTTGATTTATACATCAACAATATCTTGAGTAAAGGTAATGTGATTGAGAATGCTTTGATTGGGAAACATTCGATATAGAGAGTTAATGATTAATCAGATCACTGGAGCATGATGGATTAGTGTGAAAATATGGACTTTGAGTCTGGGAATTATGGGATGATTATTACTTTGATATTGATTAGAAGAAATCCCCTCTTCCAAATTTGATAATTTAGGAACAAATTCTCGATAAGGAGTTCCATGGAATTATTGAATCTTTTATTGGATGGGTTACCATGTTATATTTTACATTCTCCACCGCAGGAATTCTACGCTATAATATCTTTTTTTTGTTACATTAACAGTGAAGAATGATCTTATGGGAGATTTTCAAAGTTCTTAGTGGTATGTTCACTATGAAACCATGTAGATATTCCATGATGGTTTGTCAAACATGCACTATCTTAGTTGATACACTGCGAACTATTTAAACATTCATACAGTTAGACCACATGGTTTTATAAAATGTAAATATCTTCCCAAGAACACATATATTCATTCTTCACATAATTTGGAGTTTAATTGAAAATTACCAAATCATATTCTTAGCCCCCAAAAGACTAGTATTCCCCATACTAATTTTATACCACTTGGAGTGCTCCCAAGAATAGTTTTTGGCCCCTTCAATCCCTATATGATGTGATTTGAAGCATGACGAATGCCACTCGATCGACCCTTGGATGGTTTCCTCAACCCAGTCTCATTGTCCCAATATCTCTCTTTTCCAACCTTGACTTCCATGTATCATAGACATTATATGTGGATATAGTAACATTATTTTGGTAATATTTAATGTATGTTTGATCCTCTATACCTGAATTTTGGGATTTTCGTTATTCACATATGAATCCCAGTTAGGTTTTTGTGATTCAAGATCCAGTAATACCAAGAACATTTGTTCCATAATGGTGAAGGATTTTTTTAACCCTATATACCTTTGTTAAATTTCAAATTTATTAATTTAAAAAAATTTATTGATTTTAAATTAAATGGATTTCAATTTTTTTGTTGGAAAAATACCTATTCAATTGAATTTGGAATTTAAAAATTGTTATTGAAAGGAAATTGAAAATACCCAATACCATTTATTTATGATTATTTTATTCTAGAATATTCAAATGAATTGATGAATTTAAGGGTGGAAGTGGAATTTATGGAAAAATGTGAAAACTCTGACTCTGTAGAATAGGAGGTTGACTGTGGAATTTATGGAATTTTTTGAAGATTTAAAATAATGAACTCAAATTTTTAATGTGAATTTTGAAATTTAATTATTAATTTATTCCATATTCCGATTTGTGAAATTGGGGTAAAAATATTTTTGATAGAAACCCTAGGGTTTTATCATTGTAAAAGGAATGAATTTAATTAAAAACCCATTATAGTTTGTAAATAGAAAATTGGAATATTTGAAATGGAGAATGGGTTACTTTTATATTAACGATTGTTGAAATAAATTTTCTATATTCGTTTTATGTTTGATGACATGCAATACATAGGTATTTACAATGTTATTTGAATGGTACATTATAATTTAAAATGAAAAAAAGAACTAAGGAATCACATTAAATTTCTTAGGATATGGTGATTGTTTCTTCTTTTCCTTAGTTAAATGAGTCTTATATAAAAATTTATTTTCACCATCAGTGTGAAGTCTCGATAGCCAATAACTATCATTAATTTTAGGAACATGACCATGTTTCTTTCTTGCTTGTTTTTCAATAGAATATATTCCATTTTTTAGATCTTTTTAACATGAATAATGATTTATATAAAATATTTTCATTAAAACAATTAGTTTATTGAATTTGAGAAATGTTCTATTTGATTAAAAATATTTCTTCATTTGAAATTTAAAACCAAGTCCTAATGTATTTAAATCTATTTATATATAAATCTTGAATTTTTTCGATTAATTTTTTTTTAAATAATTTTTTTTTAAATAATTTTAAATTGTTAAATGATATTGTAATTTTCTATGGAATCCTTGGTGAGGCCCTACAATTATTTTTATCACACATTATAATTATTCCCTCAGCTGTTTGTTGATTCTATTCTTTTAGGTTCGAGAAAAGGGTAAAGCGCCACAAAGAGGAGGTGGTAGCTATTGATCCATTATCATGGTGAGTTATATCCATTAGGACATCTTATATTTTCCTATTTTATAGTACATGTGCTTATTTAATGTGTTGGTTTTTCCAATTTGGGATTTTGGTACACTTGTCGTAGGGGAGTTCACTTTGTATTAGTATTTTATTTGTGAATCCTATATTAATTTTTTAAATTTTGATCCAACTTCCATTTTGTATAATATTAAATACATGTCGATTACCCATGGGGATTAGGAACACCATTTGGGATATTTAAGGACTATATATATTATTGGGTTACCAAGGTACCCATAATTGTTCATGTATGTAACATTCCATGAGATTACTGTTTCGTCAATCACGTGACAATAATAATTTAGAGAAGTCAGGTCATCAGTTACATGTTCAAATTCAATGATTGAAGATGATATTATAGGAGTTCGATATTAGTCCAGTCATGTATGTTATGATGTGTACAAGGATAGTAGTCTCATACAATTTATTGGTTTTAGGAATATATCACGGTAACCCTGGTTACCACCATTGGTTGGTATTCAAGATTTTTTTCTTGTATTTCAAGCATAAGATGAATATATTCCAAGCATATGGAAGATAATTGTAATTAGTCATTGTAGAATTCTATTATTTTTTTACTAATAGATATAAATGTTATTAAATCACTATTAGGATAAATAATTTCTATGAATGGAGGAATTGTAATTTAGAAGAGAATTATGATATTTATTGTTACTAATTTTTATATACATTACATGTTCGTTACAGATTATATGTCAGGAAAAGAATAATTTTTTATAAAAATTCTATCAAGAGATTAATTTGTTTCGGATATTAATGATCATGTCACACTCTATTGTGAAAATACTATAGTGGTAACACTAAATAAGGATCCTAGGAGCTATAATAAAAATTAAAAACATTATTTGAAATAATAATATCATCATGTATATTGTTTGAGATTGGAAATCACAATTAGCACTATATCCATGAATAGAAATAAGGGGAACCCTTTGACTAAGGTAGTAACTGAATAGAATCAAGATTTACATATATGGTCTAGTGAAATAAACATCGTAAGTTGGTGGCTATAGTCCATGATAAACTCTGTTGGAGTTGGTGATCTAGAACAAACTATTATATCTATGGATTATATGTATATTCAATTATCAAAATATTATCAAAATATATTATTATATGTTTTTCATCATTAGTCATTTGAATAATGTAATAATATCCTATATCATCTATTGAATTTATATAATCATAACCATTATGTGCAATTATATGAACCATAATGGGTCAAGATTATATTCTTAAATATAGTAGTATCATTCACTAATATAAAAACAGAATATGGACATAGACCTATAGCCACAGTTTTAAAATAGTGGATATAGGTGGCTACCACCATGGTTATATATACAAGAGATACAATTTTAAAACTGGGGTTATAAGTATTTTTTTCATGGGCCATAGACATGGTTTTGAAAATCGTGGCTATAGGTATCCCACCCTTGTGTGAAAGAATGCATTTCTGACCACAAAATGTTGGGAATAACTTTTTCCACGGTTTTTAGGATATGGACATGGTTTTTAATAATATGTATAACATATAATATATATATATTCACTCACAATCCAAAATTCATTGGTGGTGTAATGGTTAGGGAGCTGATACTTGAAGGGGAGGTGATGAAATCAAATAAAACTTTACAAACATAATTTATAGGATATTTGCACTATTTTATAGAGCTATATCCATTATTAAAACTGAAGAAATAGGCCACCTATAGCCACAGTTAAAACTGTGGCCATAGTTCAGCTGCCACAGATGATATCAAAGACAACTATTACCATGGTTTTCAAAACTGTGGCAATAGGCCACCTATTTCCAGGGTAAAAACTGTTACTATAGTTCAGACCATACTACCACAACGAAAACACCCACGGTTGAAAAAAAATCTGTGTCCATAGCCTATGACAACAGTTTTGGAACCTATTTCTACAGTTTTGAACCATGGAAATATCACATTTTTATAGTTTTACTGGATAACATTCAATGATCACACAACAAGAATGTTGACTCTCAGGTGCGAGTACCCATTTGAAGTTGTGACTTTTCACATGAAGTGCACGTAGGGTAATATTCGTGATAAAAGATAATTAGAACAGACCCTACTATTGTTAGTTATGATGTTTATGTGACATTATATATTAATATTTTTGGAAATGTGTAATATCCATTTATTTGATGATTATTATGATTTCATGCTATTTCTCATTCCATTAGTTGATTTTTCATAACCTGTGATGATAAAATCTCATGGTGGATATAGAAATGTTGAGTGCATCACAAATGATGTGTTATTAATTAATAATTTGAGGATTTATTTTTGGTGATATATTTATGGAATAAGATATCTATGCTATATTATAATAATGTGAACCTCACATTAAATTAAATGGCCAAAGTGTAAGGTCAATTTTATTTTAAATAGTAAATTAATAACTTATCATGCTTGTTGGATGATAAAACTTATTTGTAACCATATCAATTATATAGTTTGATAAAGGTATAATGTTGGCCTATAATCATACATTTGTGGTTTTTTATGTTGGGATATTAAATTATTTATCTTAGATTCATTGATCATTAACATGAAATTAATCCCATTCACTATGAAATATCTTCCAATGAATATGAGATAGATTCCTAGTTGGTTATTTGCTATGTGATTCTATTTTTCAAGATTAAATTTTATTTGAATAAAATTAATGGAATAAATTTCAATCTCATTATCATGGAATAATTTTACTGAATTTTAATTGAATAATAATACACATAGTTTAAAAAGTAGTTATTTAGTATTAAATAAATTAATTGTTAAATTATATGAATAATATATAAATATATTTAATTATTTGACCATGAATAAAATATATATTTTTAATCTAAAATATCTAAATAATTTATCCCCCATGATGTGAATTGAATAATTATTTATAAATATATATTTAAAAAATATTTATTATGGATGTCTAAATTTTTTGAGAGTGATAAATATTTGATTATCACGTCTCTAGATATATATTAATTTTAAAAGGATATAAAATAATATGTGATGTTTTGATATTTATTGCAAGACATAAAATATAAATAATGTTATTATTATATAGAATGGGATGAGAAAAAAATTATTATATTATTTCAGGATAGTTTTGAAATTACATATTAATTTATAAAAATGTTTAACTATATAATAAGATTTATTATTCTACCATTAGGGGTTAATAAATAATAGAAAATCACTACACATAGATGAATCCTCTCAATATTCATAATTTTATTATATTCAAAAGAATGATAACTCTTTGACCACCGAATTATATTCAAGAGATCAAGATGAACAAATAAATAAAGTAGATCCATTAACTTATTTATAGGTGTTCTTCAGAGAAGATCACATGTTGATCACTGATTTTGGGGGTCTTCTTTTTATACTCCCTAAACAACGAATGTATTTTGAGAAAAGTGTTTTCAAATTATTATAATCATTATCTAAATAATAAGTCATGATGTTTTTATACTAATTTAGATATAACTGATATAAATTATAAATTTAACATATAAAATAAATATATATGAGTTTGGGACTCACTATGTCAACTATCAATGGAAAATAGTCATCCCCCATGATGTTTGTGTTATTAAAAATTGGTGAATGATCCAATTGAATAAGAATATAACATTTATGTTTATCCACCCAGTAGATTCTTCACTAGATAATTACACTTCAAATGGTATCAATATGTTCATATATTATATTAATATTCATTTATATGATTGTCGATTGAATATGGAAAATATCAATTATATCATTCCTTTATCTATCGTAATTTTATTAAATATAATGATTAGGAAAAAATATTTTTACACTATTATTTTCAATATTACAGTTCCATGGTTTCATAATATTTATGAATAAATAATGAATGATTGAAAATGTTATCATAAGGTAATAAGAATTTTGGCTGGTACAATCTATAATATACATTGACTCTTTATTACATTCAATGTACCAAAGGGCCCAACACAAAGACATTATACATGATTCAAGGTGCAGAATGTAATAATAAAAAATAGTGTATTAATATCACATTATTAACAGACCAATCCAACATACAAATTGACATATCAAGTTAAATGGAATGTAACTAGCATTAACTACGTGTAATATACGTTGTTTAAAATTTAAAATAACACTATTAATTTTCTATAATACAATATTTATATCCATATTTGATAGAATTACTAGAACATTAATGACATACATACCTTGTAAATAGTGTGTTTGGTGTGTAACTCGTTATTTCACACATATAAAGAATTCAATGTAAACTTCATTTGGATATAAAAACAAATTGACAACAAAATACCCATCCTGTAGTCATTCTTCATGTCATGTGTTTACACATTATAATAAAATTTCTTATTATATAGAGGATTACAAGGAAACTAAGAATGTGGATAAATGATGTTAAAGTAGTTATTAAATTTTCTGTTTTATGGTGATGTACAAGTCGTAGTCCCAGATGTTTACAAGGGTAAATTGTAATCATGGAACTCAGCATGTAGCTTATAAGTACACTTCATCAAGTCTTCTAATAATTAATAGAAGTAATATTACATGAAAATAATTAATTAAACCATTAAGACCAAATTAGACATTTGGTGCCTTATGTGTTTTCCTATGTAATAACTGTTTTAAATTATTAATAAATACTCAAAAAAAAATTATTGTAAATATATAAAAATATTGTTCATGACATTTATTTTATATAATGTCATGTATGATGGGTATCTCTAATAGACATCAGACGGTCATTATGATAAAAGGGTTTACTGTTGTGTTAGTTAATTAATTAATACAACGTCAATTATCATAATAAAAATAATGAATATTAGTGAATAATATACTATGTACTTTTTTGTATTTGATTAATCTTTATGACATTCGTGTTATTTGGAAATTCCTATGAATGTGTTGGTTTAATTTAAAATTATTAATTTATTTATTTTTCAATTATGAAATATTGAATTTATTATGAGGGAATATAAGTTATACAACCCATTTTTATTATATATGGTTTGTGTTTCAATGTTCATTTAGGTTATTCCCCTTAATCAATCCATTAGTTCCACTAATCAATTTCGGACTTATAAATACATGTTATAAAGGGAGTATCACATGTCACGAGTATGTAGATTCAGTCTTAACATAGACAATATAATCCCAGAATATCCATTGGTGGCCTAGTGGAATGTTTTAGCTAGTGATAAGACTAATATAATGAGTTTTATCACATATTGAATGCTGATTTTTTATCCACTGGATAAATAATCCATTTTGTAATCTCATGATTAGTTTATTTTATCAATTTTTAATATTGATTTTATAAATTATTTATATTATATATGAAAAAATATAAACAAATAAAATAATGGACTAATATTCAAAAATTATATTTAAAAAATTTTTAATTTTTTTAATGAACATTGACTGATTTTTTTTAAAAAAATATGTAAAAAATCTATTTATTTCATAAAATAATTAGAGATATAATTTTGGAGTCAATCATCAATAACACTAATGAGTTATCAATTTTATCGAATGATTAAATTAGAATTTACACACTCATGCAATGTTGTTTGGTGCATGACTTAACAATTCATCAATAATTATTTCAACCTTCTCCCCTAATTGATGATGAAGCACATTAATTATCACTACTACCATTATCTTATACCTCCAAACCAAAATTATCCAACCCCAATATGTCTCACCACATAGCCTACTATTTATCACGATTTTTCCCTGAATTTAATTCTTCCTTGTCCACATCATCCGACCTCTCTGGATATCCTCCCAATATTCTTATTATTCTACTCACTATGACTAAAAAACTCATTGTTACACATTGCTTCTCCATGTTGTTTTGTAACTTCTTTAAGCACACTTCTAAAATATAGTAGATCATATAATCAATATACAATCATCTTATATGTCTACTAGGATTGTTGTATTAAAATTTTCCTATTGTGAAAAAATTATAGTTGGTGACTACTATTTTTTTGTGGACATGAGAACCCTGATTCTACATCATGAAATGAGGATTGTTACAATTCAAATAAATTTAGAAATAATGATGCAATTACATGGAGATATAATGGGGCTGTTTAAAGATTCAATTGAATGGTTTACAAAATTTGATGGTGAATGTGATGTATTAAAAGTGAAGAGGATACCCAAAATTATCTTGGAGTGATGAAAATACACCTCCATTTACTAATATGAATGAAAAATATTACTCTAGGGATGTAGAAACCTTGTATTTTATTAATTTTAACTAATGAGAGAAAACATTCAAGGAACTCTAGGTCCATTAGTTATATGAGGTTGATCATTGAGAGACTTTAAAAAAATTATTATTTGATTACTTTTATTCATTATTTTTGTGTTTTCCAATGATTTTGTTCATTTTAATTAGAAATTTTAATTATGGGTAATGATTAAAAATGACAATATAAATAATAATTTTAGGTGGTATAAGATACACAGAAAATGAACAATGAAATATATGGGAAATGATTCATTTCCATTCATAGTATTCCAATTTGAAAAAATTATGGTTTACATTTATTTTCAAATGAACTATGGTGTCATATAATAAATTATAGACATTATTTACATGGATAAAATAGATGATTTGGTATTAGTGAAGGATGGGAAATATATTTTCTTGCACCCAACATTTTTATTAATTGAAATGAAAATCATTTTCATATTATATAATGATAATATAAATTAATTAAAAAATATATTAAAAAATAATGGAAATACAACATATTATCATTTCAAATGTCTTTTCATAGTCATTATTGTTTATCATTTAACATATTAATCAATTTACATTATTATTGATCATGAATGAGGTGAAGTTGGGGGAGTTTTATAAGATTTAATGGGTAATTATTGGTAAGGTTGGAAATATGGTTTTCTAAAAATTGTGCCTCCTCCTCGAAGAACATGAGCATGGAAATATTTTTTGAACTAGGTAGTTTCCCTATTTCCACACAGTTTGGTCAAGATATAAATATTCCTATGGGAAATCATGTAATGATTAAAAAAGTTTAATCATGTGAGTATTTCATCGGCTTCTATACTACTGGCACCACCCATTGGTAGGGATGCACTGAGAGAGTTGAATAAAATGTTTTTCATATGGTTTTTCAAATCATTTGGTTTAACCATGAATCCTAAATTTGGATGAAAAATAACTTATTAATTTAATTCTAATTAAAATCTAAATGTCGCATTTTTATGATAATAATATGGACTTATAAATACATTATTCAAATAAGGATTTAGAGAAAAATAAAATTGATCTATAATAATGCTTTAGGAAATTCTATTATATTTATATATTATGATTATATTGTAATTCTTATTTTCTAATCACTCTTCTAAGGAATGTAGTTTTTCTCTTTTATAGATCCCAACATCTAATCCACATTGGATTTATCCAATTTACCATAGGGTAATAATTATGATTTAAGGATGTATATATTGATGTAAGTTTTATCCAATAAAATATCTATGGGATCGTATCACCTTTCATTAATTTCAACCAATCTATATCAAAATAAAGGAAATGGTTGTACATGCATTTATCACCAATCCTATTTTATGTAGTTAATATTCTCTTTATAATTTTATTAATTCCATAATCATGTAACCAACCATTCACAATAATTTACTTGTATTTAAATTGTGTTTTCATTAATAAATATTAATTAAACCATATCCAAAATTTATGAGCCTTAAGGGACCCCATTGGATATGTTTGGCGTTACATGACTATGAATGATAGAAACCCATCGGGTGTTACAATTTCCTGGGAATTCGAATAATTTAACTTAAAAATGGATGTACATGTTTGATGATATTTAAAAATATCCATGTTTAATGATTTTATTTTTTTAGGTTGTTTTTTAACCTTAAATTACTAATTAGTTCTTCAATTATTGTGGAAACATAAATTAATTTTTGATTTCTTTTGTTGTTCCTTATTTCAAAAGTAATGAACTGTGATTATATTTGATAAATGAAATAGTGAAAGAAGCTTTTAGTGATGTTTTATAAGGTAGTTTATGTTGAATATATATATATATTTACATATTTATATTTTTGGTTATTTTTTTTGTGAAAATGTGGTTTGGGAGATGGAATGATGCTTAATGTTCATATTAGTGACCAAATTAATGACACAGTACCCCAAAGCATGCATTTGATTTACTGTGGGACTAATGTTCCATATACTTGAGATTTTTTCCTATATTTATTTCTTTAGTACCCATGATGTTGACACTAGGCTCATGATCCATGGACATGTTATATTGATGTTTAATAAACACACCATGTATTTGAGACAATCGTAGATTTATAGATTCTACAAGGTACAAAAATAAAATTGAAATTAAATTTAATAATAAAATTACATGATTTATTAAATTGCAATATCATTAAGGTGTATGGTTCAAACCCCAATATGGAATAAAGATGATATGATTGGATTGTGTTTTACCATGAACCTGAGTTCCGATAATTGTGGATGAAATAATAATAAATGTGAACCGTTTTTTAACATTGATTTTAAATAAAACTGTATAGCCTATTATAGTTTTGATATTACATTAGAAAAAATTGGTGGTGAATTACTAAGAGAACTTGTTATGACAATCCACTTACTATTTGAATAGAAGAGGTCAATTTCACAGTTCTGAAGGAACATTATCCATCACCTCTATCTCATGTTCAAATCCTTATGAGATAATATATTTTTGAGACTCTTGAGATAGCAGTATATGTTAAACATCTTACCCATCAGGTAATCTCACCACATCATCCATATGTGGACTACCACAACTAAATCAAGATCGTGGGACACATAGTTTATCTATTATGGTATCATTTGGCATAAACCATAGTCAATCACGAAGTGCCGCTAGCTTAGGACACATCCCAGCCATTTCTTGATGCATCAGAAGACACTACAAATAAACATCTTCTTCTAGTAATATCATTATTGGATTACTCAAAAAACAATAACTCTTCGGCTAAAAGTACACCCAAAACTTGTCTAACAACATGAAACAATACCCATTTAATGTAAAATATTTCATTGGTTCAAATATACTTTAGATATCATGTGTTAATCTATGATAATAACTTTTAATCCAAAATTAATCTCCATACCACTATCATGATCTTAGGTGGCTCCCATGATAACACTTTTTCAACAATTCATGAGTCCACAACCACTCAATTTTTAAGATAATGTGTCCTATAATGTGGTCTATTTAAAACCAAAATTGTCACTTGGATAATGTTATATAAATATGTTTATCTTAGTGTACGTATAGAACTATCATTAAGTGTCCCACATGATCCCCCTCAGATGAAGAGTACAGAAGGAAAAGATGATTAATACCACTACCAAATGATATATATAAGGATGAAAAATGCAGTTTCTGATGAACACTGATGGAATTATGACACACCAAATGGAATCACCATGTACACATAATGAATAAAATTTCATCTGAAAGACATATTCAGTATATCCACATCCTGTACTCACATTTGATGATAACTAGATCATATGTCAACATTCAAAAAGAATTCGGACACAATAAAATAAACATTGTGTTAACCAATCCACTATTGTGGATAATTTCATTTTTCACAATGAACTAGATTATATGGTGGTACAAGAAAAACATCCTTAATATTCTATATACATTCTTGAAAAACAAATATAGGGATGCCCAGAGTGATGCATTGTGTACCTCGAAATCCTTCTTTCCTTAATTCCTCTAACCAAACCCTTAGATTTTATAGCTCTTTTGGAGCCATCTGATAATCTAGTGAAGATATAAGTGTCATATTGGGGTGTAAATCAATTCATTTTCCGTTCATATATTTGTGATGTAAAACTAAAATATCATTATTAATTACTTCCATAAACTCTACCATAACTATAGAAAACATGAAACTCGTGAAATCCACTGCATGAGGGTCAAGATAGCTAACTGATGGTTAATCGAAAACACCCTTTTATGAATTAGTACATACTATGTTTCCTGGGATTACATTTCTCTAACAAAGGAGAACATCATTCCATTACTATGGAAACACCACACTCAATACCTAAAGTTATAAATTAGAGCAAGAAGTATAGATAACAACTCAATTATAACCATGTCGTTGTAAGGCCTCAATGATTCCACCATGAGGTTCCAATGGAAACAATATCCTCCAAGGGAAATGTGAATCTTTTGGAACACAAGGGTGACATTTGAGTATTTCCCAACTACTGTCTCTAAGCCCAAGGGTTGTTTAAATGTTTAATCTATAATCTATATGTCTCTTACGTGTTTTGTTGTTGAGAATGGGATGACTTGAACCTATTTTCATCAGTATGAAAAAAATGTATAAAACTTGATATCATACATCAAATCATTAAGGGATCCACGTAGTAATATTCCTTGAAAACCTTCATCCATCCCCATCCATTTCCTCTAACTCCCATAACATGGGATGGACCACCTCAGGTTGGTGGTGGTAACATTTCATAACGTCTACCACATCATCCTTCTCTACCAACTCCTTCACTGTGTCTACTTCCCTTCATATATGAATACTTCAACACATGTCTCAACCTTAGTGGTTCATCCATGGAATCCCATTTAATACCCCGATGGGTTGGAAAATATTGACGAGATGTCTAAAATAATCACAAGAGTAGCACAACCTCTATCTATGATGATTGGTCCAACCATGTAGTCCCTCAACTACACAAACTCTATCCTTGGAAATCCAACATACATGTCCCTATTACTGAATACATCTCCCTACTACCGACGTCCCTACATCTTCCTTTCTAATAATGATTATCATATTTTATATTTTCTCATCCATGAAGCATTGAACCACCAAATTATGCTCAAGAACCCAATCATAATATTTAAAAGACATAATGATATTGATGGATCATGTATCACTTTCTGGATATTGCTCAATCATTTGAGCCGTAATGAAATAATATTAAAACATATCCATCAAGAATTTGGGAATGTTACTAAATCTTAATGAACAATCAGCTACTGAAATGATTCCTTATTAGAGTTGAAGAATCACCTGGATACACACATCCATCAACGTAGCTGGAGAGAACTCATCTCTATAGAGCCGCTCAAAATTAGTCCAAAAAAGTGTTTCCTCATTGAATATATGGATGATCAAACTCCAGAATCATATTGTGGAGCCATGTAGAAGGAATTCTACAAGGACCACAATCAGAAATCAGATATGTGAGTGTCATGTCTAGATAAAAAATTCAGGTAACTCCTGGAATAGAGTAATCAAATTCCAGTGTGTCGGGCTCGCCTCATAACCTGAGGGGACTTTATCACTGAAAACCATGAAACGCACCCATAATTAACCGCACATTTTTGGATGTATAGTTGGTCCAAAACATGGAGGTATATTTTTTGGAACATATCCTGATATCATGTCATCATCATTGAGGGAGTCATCCTCCTGATCACAATGATGACTCCAAGATGATATTCATCACAGTGGATCCTAAAATTAAACGATATGCACAAAAGTCAATGACTATGTCTGGAGGACTTACACATGATGGACATGGAAACCAAAATCATTTCTTATATTATCAATTTAACATAATATTCCTTGAAACCAATGTTATCACATAATGAGTCAAAAATAAGGTTATCAGGTTCATGATGTGTGGACATGTCATTCATCAAACCAACACTAGATTTCATGTCCTGAAAGATTAATTCTAATCACCTAACACCATTTTACCAAAAAATATCATAAAATCCCACCAATAAATTATAACAAACCTATGAGATACAAGTCTTTTATGATCCATCATATTGGGGTACATGACGTGACTTCACAAGACCATATCAAATATGCTAGGGGCTAGTGAATATAACTGTATAGGTATATCACCAACAATAGAGGCATTTCATATACAATTGTATGCACACACAAATATCTGAGCAGAAAATAATGATAAATTATAATAACCACTTTGAAACTAATGCATTCATACCACTCTACACCAGAACTACATTTTGGTGAGAATTAATATAATGTAAAAAATACATGTGAAAATAAAATCCCACCACAAAGAGTATGTAACCCAATTATAACATGAAAGTAAAAGTGCTAGGACTACTATATGAAATCCACCAGAACACACCTCATTAGGTTTGGTAACACTAAGAATTAACTTGTTCTAATCCTACAACAAATCTGTCCAAAGATCAATCATTTCAATAATACATGACACTTACAAGAAAATCCAATTCAGGGGTGAGTATAAAAATACTAAATTAGATTACTTTAAACACCAATGACATATAATAGTGGAATGTTAAGTCATCACTATATAGGTATATTTATATAGTATATGTAACAAGAAAATCCATATATACGCAAACCAAGACACAAAATGTTGAGTTATGTCACCACCAATTTGTACCGGCACATGAAATTAAGAATGAATATTTCACAACCCCCCCCCCCCCCCATGTGGTAGAACAAACTTCTAATTCTAAAATCACGAAGGAAATCTATCAGAGAGGTACTGATTTTCTATTCCCACCATGAGAGATACACTCGATTGGGTCTAAAAATTTATATGATAAACCAATTGAGGATCACAAACACGGTCAGGTTGTGATACCAACAATTCTAATTGCATTGAACTATTATGTATAGGATCAATGACAGTTAGGGATGGTCACTATAAGGCCCCAACCATAAACCTTACTTAATATTGAATTAATTTAATAATTCACATTGAGGATATTTTCAGGTTTAGAGTTTAAGATAATTAGAACATAACCATTACATCTCAAAAGATTAAAAAGTAGACACTTCTACTAAGTTTCCATAGAATAAAAACTCTTAAAAAGAAACCTGTCTAGTTCCATGTTTTATATAGAATGAATTTCCCTTGATCCCATTCTTGAACGTATTCCAAATTAGGTCATGTGAAAAACATTTCAAAAAAACATGGGGTGAGCATAAAAAGCTCAGTAAGGGATACACAAGGAATGAAAACTATTAGTTTATCAAAACAACATGTAAACCATGTATACATTAACAAAGTAATACTTTTCAACTTTATGAATAACTAAAAAATATTAACTGAATAAAAGATCATTAATTAACCTTTTGTAACCAAATGATTACCATAAAACCCATATAAAGATCACATATCATATAATGGTAACTTGGGACATAAACATATTTAAATGGAATAACCATACGGTTGACTTCCACACATATCACTTAATGGAATATCCATACGGCCGACATCCAAAACCAATGCATTGGAGGTTATAACGTAACCACCCATCCTGGTATTCACAGCACCACCCGTCATAAGGTTTATCACGTAACCACCCGTCAAATGTCCAAGTACCATTATAAAATCATAAGATATAAAAAAAATATAATGGAAAGAATAAATTTCAACACTTTGATCACAATATATCACATAAATATATTGACCTAGAAAATCCATTATAAAAAATTATTTTCAATAAGAAAATACATAAAAAAGTATATGGTATTTATTTCATTTAAAAAACATTAATGCTTATTGAGGAAGCCAAAGACCAAATAATACTCGCGGCGGCGCAAAAGGTCATTATCACCGCGTACATTAAAAAAACATTCCTTTTTGTCGTTTAGTAAAAAGCTTCATAGAAAAAGATTCATTTTCTATAAAAGTAAAATTCAAAGGTGTTTATACACCGTATAAAAGAAATTTGTGTATAAAATGAAATATGCCTCAATGAAAGGAGGTTGAGACGAAGTCCCTTACCTCGGGTCCGACTTGACTCGATCGTTCTTTAACGTCCTGAATAATAAACTTGGGTTAATTTCTACTTGCTTAATAACCTTTTTCATGTTCATTATTACTTTTATATCACTTATTACCATGTTATAAACATTATGGAATAATTTACGTTTATAATGTTTGTTTTGTCGATATATGGTTATAAAGTCGAAAGTGGACTTCTTACAATTACATATAGTTTGTGTGGTCAAAGGTTTATTATATCCTGAATGATATTCATGATTTGGATATCTTATATATCATATATATCCATAATATAAATGTATTTGTAATATTACATAATCATTAATAGGTAAGAAATGAAATGCACCGTTCATGGAGACGGTAAGCCATATGTACGCATGAACGCTACTTTCATTTCTATGTAATATTAATGGAATTAAAACCAAATGAGAGGTATGTATATTTTAATTCCAGAATTATATTCATCATTTATATGTAACATAAATCATATATAATAACTTTAAATCCATCCTTTATATGTCCGACATATGGAATTAACGAATCAAATCACTTTGAGGGGGCGGTAGTCCGCACTTCCTAAAATGATGATATCGCGTATACCCATAATGGAATCCATAAAGGTATAGAACAAATGAAAAAATTAATAAGCATAAGGAAAACATAAAAATAATATATATATATCATATATAAATAGCGTGACATCATAATGGCCACCATTAAAGGTGTTAAAAGAAGGTTGAACAATCATTGTTTCGTGAGGCAGAAATTCGCCAACCACAGAAACAGTATGTTCATTAACCATTAGATGTAGGTGTGTGAATTTGTAGCTCGAATTATTCTTCTAACATAATCATAGTATATTGAAGATACTGGAGTTGTTAAAAAATAAATTAATGAAAAGAGTTTCGGTTGTTGGAGAGGCCAAATAAAACAAAAGAACACAAGAGAAAACACTACCATTAAAACGGGTAACGCTTTTTTATTTGAGCACAAATGCTTCCGTGGGAAGACTTATGCCCAATGTGAGGCTTCTAGGAGTAATATAGGGATGTGGAGAGACAAAATTGGTATAGAATGGCCGAACCAAAGTCTTGAGAGGTGTGGGTAAGGAGGTAGAGGTGGTGGCCTTTTATAAGAGGAGAGGAGGGGCACTCTTGGAATGTTATGAAAAGTTACTTTTTTATAAAATGATTTTCTGATAAAAAGGGTCCCACAATTATATATTTAGAGGATAAGGTGATAATAGTTCTATATAAACCCATCCAATAGGTTTTTAACATGTTTAGGTCTTAGATTTTACACTATCTTTTCATTTATATAAATCGGTAAATAATTAGGTAATCGCTGCATCATCATGGTGTCATAAATAATTTAATTTATTTAATGTCTAAAAATTATAAAAAATTATTCTGATTTAGGAAATCGTTTTAGATTTCTAATGAATATTTATAGTAAAAAATATGACTTTTATAACCCCATTTAAAATTTTTTTTAGTAAAACAACTCATGTTTCTGACATTTTTATTTTAACTATAAATAAAAAGTTATTAATGCCATTTTCCTATCATAGTGGCTCCATGGGGTCCCCAAGTTGACCCATGGATTTTCATGGTAGGCCATGACACATCCAATAAGTGTATTACATGTGTCTAGGTCATTTCATATTATTAAAACATTTTGTTTACCTTAAACTACACTAATTACCTCCAATCGCAATTAAAAACATAAAAGTTACTATTCACCAAAAAATTATTTTAATCCCATTGAACCACATTGTAATTCTTAATGACAACCATGTATGTCGGATTTTTGAAATTCAAAACACCGAGATGGAAAAATTTCATTTAAACGAAACATCAGTTTTTTTATGTACCACTTAGTGGTTTCACTATTCATAAGAAATTGATGTTTTTCAAAAAAATACCAAAACTTCACCCTAAGCTATATTTGATATTAGAATTCAAAAATGATGTCTATTTTAAAAAATTAAAATCATATAAGTTTATTAATTAATTTAAAAATTAATTCCCACTGTTAGAGCAAATATCATGTTTTTATGAAACAATAAGTATCAACAGATTGACACTAGTTTAAGTCCAATTTCAAAGTGAAATTAATTCCAATGATCACTATTGGATTAAATGGTAAAAATATATTATAATTAAACTCTAAAACAAATTCAAAAGATAATCTATTCATATAAATAAATTAGACTAAAAAGTGGTTTTGAATTAAAAAACAACATTTTTCACTATTCATTAAAAAATGAACTTTATCGGAAGAATACCAAAAATTTACACAAAGTAAATTTTGATGTCCCGATTATAAAGAAGAGTTTTAGTTGGTCCAATAGAATGTATTAGAGTGACCAAAACTATATTTAATGATGGATCACCATCAAAAGGTGATAAGTGAACCTTTAGTGAAAATTACCGTATATATGCCTAAAATTGAATTCTTTCCGTATTTTAAGCCTTTATCATTTATTTAATAAATGTAAAAACATTTAAAAAACTTATATAATCATATTTTAATTATTTCTACCCATTCCTGCCAATACAACGGCTACGTGTTAACTACCATTTAAAATAATATTATTTTTTTACTAGTGTGCAACATAAGATTTCAAAGAAACTCTTTATTGCGTATCGGGTACGCTATCGAACATAGAACCCCCTTTAAAGTAAAATTAATATAAAATTATAAAATATTAATAAATATGAAAATGTATTATTCTTTATTTACCTGGGATGTTATATCGTTCCCCCCTTTTGGGAATTGCATCCTCGTAATTTTATTCACTTATCAAAATAAGTGGGGGTATTTATCCCTCATAGCATTTTCAGATTCCCACGTTTCCTCTTCAACCATATGGTTTTCCACAAACCTTAACCTGGTGAATTACCTTATTTAGAAACACTTTCTCTCTTCAGTCAAGAATCTGGACTGGTTGTTCTTCATAAGAGATATTCTCTTCCAACTGAACTACCTCTGTGCTCAAAACATGAGATGAATCTGGCATATACTTTCTCAACATCAAAATATGAAAAACATTGTTTACCTGAGATAAAATCAGAGTTAAATCCACTCGGTAAGCAACTGATCCAACATTCTCTAGAATTTCATATGGTCCAATGAACCTTGGAATCAGCTTTCATTTATTTAAAATCGCATCACACTTTTCCATGGAGAAACCTTGAGAAAAACATGATCACCTACCTTGAAATTTAGATCCTTCCTCTGGTTATCCGCATAACTTTTCTGTCTATTCTAAGTTGTTCTCATGTGCTTCTGAATCAACTAAACTTTTTCTGCCATCTCTTCTGCCAATGCTGGTCCCATCATCTTCCTTTCACCGACATCATCCCAAAAAGTGGAGTTCGACACCGCTTCCCATATAATGCCTCAAATGGTGCCATCTGTATACTAGAATGAAAACTGTTATTATATGAAAATTCAACCACAGAAAGATGTTGGTCCCAACTTCCTTGATAATCCATAGAGAAAGCTCGTAGCATATCTTCCAAGGACTGAATTGTTCATTCTGACTGCCCATCTGATTGTGAATGAAAATCTGTACTAAAATTTAATTTAGTACCCAACAACTTATGAAGTCCTTTCCAAAAGTTAGAAGTAAACCCGGGATCACGATCAAATACAATGGAGTGGGGAACTCCATGAAACCTGACTATCCATTTAAGATACAATCGATAATGTTGATCTAGAGAGAATGTATCTTGAATAGGAAAGAAATGAGAAGATTTAGTCAATCGATCAACAATACCCCAGATTGCATTATTACCTCGAGATGTCCTTGGTAATCCCATGACAATGCCCATGGATATATTTTCCCATTTTTCACTCTAGCACTGGTAATGGCTGAAGCATCCCTTTTGGAAACTATCGCTCTGCTTTAAACTACTGACAAGTCAAACACATCATAGTAAAATCAGCAATATCTATTTTCATTCTATCCCACCAGTAATACTCCCACAGATCTCTGTACATCATAGTACTTCCATGATTAACTGAAAACGGGGAACTATGAGCCTCACATAACAACTCATTCTTCAATTTTGAATCACTAGGGACATATAATCTCTTCCCAAACTTCAAAACACAATCATTATCAATTTTGAATTCAGGAAACTTACCCTTCTGAACCATTTATACCTTTTTCTGCAACTCATTGTCTTCCCTCCGTGCTTGATTAATTCTATCTGATAGAGATGATCTCACTGATACCTGAAACAAAACAGACGAACTTCATGCACCGACAAATTCTATGCCAATGTTCATCAAATCAAAAATCAAAGGATATCGTCCCAAACATAGCATGGTTAATGAAGCATTAATTTTTCGACTCAAAGCATCAGCAACTGTATTTGCTTTTCCTGGATGGTAATGAATTGTACAATCATAATCCTTGATTAATTCCATCCATATCCTCTATCTCATGATAAACTCTTTCTGAGTGAATATATATTTTAAAATTTTGTGATCAGTATATATTTCACACATTACTCCATACAAATGAGTCCTCCAAATTTTTAAAACAAAAACAATAGTTGTTAATTCCAAATAATGTGTAGGGTAATTTACCTCATGAGTTTTCAACTGTCGTGAAGCATAAGCAATTACCTGATCATTCTGTATATGGACACATCCAAGTCCTTTCAATGAAGCATCACTTTAGATAACAAACTCACCATTCCTAGAATGAAGTGCCAAAACTGGAGCATTCACCAATCTTATTTTCAACTCCTGAAAACAATCCTCACATTCTTTTTTTCAGATATACTTAACACCCTTCCGAGTTATCTTAGTCTTTGGACTAGATAATAATGAAAAATTTTCAACAAACCATCGGTAGTAACCTGCCAAACCAAGAAAACAACGGATCTCAGTTACAATTGTGGGTCTTGACCATTCTTCAACAACTTTTGTTTTAGCAGGATCAATATTTATTCCATTTTTTGAAACAGTGTGACCAAGGAAAGAAATTTGTTTAACCAAAACTCACAATTGATGAAATTTCAATATAGTTTCTTTTCTTTTAAGATTTGAAAGATAACCATTAAATGACTTTTATGCTCCAATTTACTTTTAGAAAACACCGAAATATCATCAATGAAAACAAAATCAAATTTATCCAAGAACTCATGGAAAATTCTATTAATAAGGTCAATGAATACAGCTGGTACATTGGTTAACCCAAAAGGCATAACTACAAATTCATAATGGCCATATCTAGTATGGAACACAGTCTTCGAAACATCTGCTTCTTTTACATTCAGCTGATGGTACCCTGACCTCAAGTCAATCTTCGAAAAATAATGAGCTCCCTGGAAATGATCAAACAAATCATCGATATGAGGCAAAGGATACGTGTTCTTAACATTAATAGTATTCAAGGATCTATAATCAATGCAAAGTCTCATTGAGCCATCTTTCTATTTAACAAAAAAGACGGGATCACCCCATGGTGATGTGCTAGGTTGAATGAAACCTTTATCTAATAACTCCTGCAATTGCTTCTTTAACTCTAAAAGTTCATCTTGATCCATTCGATAAGGGGGTTTTGAAATTGTCTTAGAATCAGGAACAAAGTCAATAGTAAATTCCACTTCCCGATCATGAATAATACTAGGAAACTCATCAGGAAAAACATCAAGATACTCATTTACCATATGGATAGCATAAATCTGAACAGTTCCATTATTTTCAACAATATGTGCATTGTAACATTCACTTCCATCTTTTACTAGTTTCTCAACTTCATGATATGTTATCAGAATCGAGGGTTTATTCTTGTACACAAACTGAAAATCTTTCTGAAAAAAAACCATTTTAGCTCTACAGTCAATCTTAGCATGATAAACAGAAAGCCAATACATGCCCAAAATAACATTAAACTCTACTAGAGGCAAAACAATAAGGTTTTTGGTAGATTATTTCTGCACACAAGGATATGAAGGTTCTTATAATTTCTTTTTGTCTTAATTTTTCCTCCGGGTGTTTTTACCATAAGTTCAGGATTCATATCTTGAGATGGAATTTACTATTTACTAGAAAACTTCTCAGAAATGAAGGAATGTGTAGACCCTGAATCAAATAACACATTTCCATATTCTGAACAAACAAACAGTGTCCCTGATACTACTTCAATCGATGGGAAAACATCTACTGAAGTAGTTGCAAATGATTTCGCCACCCCTTTCTGCTTGTAGTTTGGCTTCATTCCTCTAGTTGAGTTCTTTTTTAGACACTCATTTTCATAATGACCAATTTCATTACACATAAAACATCTTAGAGCTGACTTATTCATTTCCTACTTGGTCATCTTCCTTACAGTTACAAGTAATATGACCAGAATTACCACACCGAAAGCACTTACCAGACATGGATAAACATTCTCCAGGATGCATTTTACCACACTTCTCATATGATGGATATTTTTTTCTTATCTCCTTGCTTCTTTGATGAATTCTTCCAATTTTCCTACCAACTGGACCTATTATTCTGTTGTTTGTCAAAGAACACCCGATCATCGAAAAACTCCATTTCCACCTTCTCCGCACATCGAAAAAGTTTTTTCATAACTTTTGAACTCACGAGAAGCTAAAGCCTTTAGATACTTTGGGTTTAACCCTGAGTAAAAATGGTTGATTTTGCTATCATGATCTCTTATGAAGTTTGGAGCATACCTTGCCAGTCGAGTGAGCTTTTCTTCATAAGCTACCACTGAGTCATCCTCCTACCTCAATTCTATAAATTTATTTTCCATACAAAGACGAACCACCTTAGGAAAATATTTCTCATGAAACATACCTTTTAATTCAACGCGGTGAAGATCATCAATCTCATCACTATCCCTGATATTATTCACCATCGACCACCACTGATCAGCATCACCTTCAAAATGGTAAATAGCAAGACTAACCTTTTGATGTTCTGAACACCCCATGACATCAAAAATCGTCTCCAGTTCTTTAATCCACCCTTCAGCTTGCACGAGGTCAGATGATCCTATGAATGATGGGGGATGTTTCCTCAAGAAATGGTCCACCACTGACATGTTCCTCTACGGTTGATCTGGCTAATCTCGTGCATGGATACCACCACCATTTAGAGCCTGAGTCAACTGTGACATCACTGCAACAAACTATTCAGTTCTAATTCATACCATCTCAGGTTGCTGATTTGGAAGTTTTTCTTCCTCATGATGTCGTCCCATCATAGCTGCTTTGTTTCCACTGTGGAAAACCATTCTGAACACAGAAATATCTTAGGCAAAGCAACATGGTAATCTTTAAATGCTATATCATTTCAATCATACCATAAATTAAATTATAATTAAACAATTTTCTAACTCCTAAAGTTATCTAAACCGACCTCTAATACCAACTATAAGGCCACGCCCTTAAACCTTAATAAATATTGAATTAAAGGAATAATTCACATTGAGGATCTTTTAAGGTTTATAATTTCAGAGAATTATGACATAACTATTTCATCTCAAGAGATTACAAAGTAGAAACTTCTAATAGGTTTCCATAGATTAAAAAATCATAAAAGGAAACATGTCTAGTTCCATATTTTATATAGCATGACTTTCCCTTGATCCCATCCATGACCCAATTCCACATTAAGTCCTATGAAAGACATTTCAAAAAAACATGGGATGAGCATACAAAGCTCAGTAAGGGATACACAATGAATTAAAACTGTTATATTATCAAAACAACAAGTAAACCATGTATACTTTAACAAAGAAATACTTTTCACATTTATGAAGTAGTAAAAACTCTTCAATGAATAAAAGATCATTAATTACCCTTTTGTAACCAATATATTACCATAAAACCCATATAATGATCACATAACATATAAAGGTAACTTGGGACATAAACATACTTAAATGGAATAACCCTACAGTCGACTTCCACACATATCAGTTAATGGAATAGCCATACGGCCGACTTCTATACCCAATGCATTGGAGGTTATAACATAACCACCCGTCGTGGTATTCGCGGAACCACACATCATATGGTTTATCACGTAACCACCCGTCAAATATCCAAGTACCATTTTAAAATCAAAATACATAAAAAAATGGAAAGAAAATATTTCCACACTTTGATCACAATATATCACATAAATATATTGACATAGAAAATATATTATAAAAAACCATTTTCTATACCAAAATACATATAATAGTATATGGAATTTATTTCATTTAAAAAAACATTATGGCTTATTGAGGAAGCCAATGTCCAAATAATACTCGCGGCGACAGAAAATGTCGTTGTCACCGCGTATGTTAAATGAAACAGTCCTTTTTGTCGTTTAGTAAAACACTTCGTTGAAAAAGATTCCATTTGTATAAAATTAAAATTCAAATGTGTTAATACACCGAATAAAATAAATTTTTGTATAAAACGAAATATGCTTCAATGAATGGAGATTGAGACGAAGTCCCTTACCTCGGTTCCGACTTGACTCGATCGTTCTTTAACGTCCTGAATAATAAACGTGATTTAATTTATACCTACATAAGAACCTTTTTCAAGTTCATTATTACTGTTATATCACTTAATACCATGTTATAAACATTATGTAATCATTTAAGTTAATAATGTTTGTTTGGTCATTATTTGGTTCTTAAGTCGAAAGTGGACTTCTTACAATTACATGTTGTTCGTGTGGTCAAAGGTTCATTATATCCAGAATGATAATCATGATTTTGAAATCATATATATCATATATATCCAGAATATACATGTATTTATAATATTACATAATCATTTAGATGTAAGAAATGAAATGCACTATTCATGGAGACGGTAATCCGTACGTACGCATGAACTCTACTTTCATTTCTATGTCATATTAATGGAATTAAAACCAAATAAGAGGAATATATATTTTAATTCCAGAATTATATTCATCATTTATATGTAACATACATCATATATAATAACTTTAAATCCATCCTTTATTCGTCCCACATATGGAATTAACGAATCAAATCACTTTGAGGGGGTGGTTGTCCGCATTTCCTAAAATGAAGTTATCGTGTATACCCATAATGGAATCCATAAAGGTATACCACAAATGAAAAAAAACAGAAGAATAAGGAAAACATAAACATAATATATATCATATATAAATATAGTTACATCTTAATGTCCACCATTAAATGTGTTAAATGAATATTGAACAATCATCATTTCGGGAGGCAGAAATTCTCCAACCACAGAAATAGTATGTTCTTTTACCATTAGATGTAGGTGGTTATAAATGTAGCTCTAATTCTTCTTATAAAAACATCCTATTATATTTAATATACTTGATTTGTTACAAAATAAATGAGTACAAAGTGTTTAGGGGGTTGGAGAAGAAAAATAAAACAAAAGAAAACAAGAGAAAACACTACCTTTAAAACGGGTAACTCTTTTTGATTTGAGATAAAAGGATTCCTTGGGAAGACTTTTGTCCAAAGTGAGGCTTCTAGGAGTAATATAGGTATGTCTGGAGACAAAATGGGTATAGTTTGGCCGATCCAAAGGCTTGAGAGGTGTGGGTAAGGAGGTAGAGGTGGGGGCCTTTTATAAGAGGAGAGAAGGGGCACTCTTGGAAAGTTAAGAAAATATAATTTATTATAAAATGATTTTCGGATAAAAATGGTCCCGAAATTATATATTTAGAGGATAAGGAGATAATATTTCTAAATACACCCATCCAATTGGTTTTTTTACATGTGTAGGTCTTACATTTTACACTATCGTTTCATTTTATTTAAATCGTTAAATAATGAGGTAATCACTGATCATCATGGTGTCATAAATAATTTAATTTATTTAATGTCTAAAAATTATATAAAAAAAGCATGATTTAGGAAAAAAATATAGATTTCTAATGAATATTTATAGTCAAAAAGATGACTTGTACAACCCCATTTAAAAAATTTTTAGTAAAAGAACTCATGTTTGTGACATTTTTATTTTAACCATAAATAAATGGTTATTAATTTCATTTTCCTACCAAAGTGGCTCAATGGGGTCCCCATGTTGACCCATGGATAGTCTTGGTCTTCCATGAAACATCCAATAAGAGTAGTACATGTGTATAGGTCATTTAATATTATTAAAACATTATTTGTACTTTAAACTACACTAATTACCTCTAATCGCGATTACAAACATAAAAGTTACTATTCACCAAAAAATTATTCTAATCCCATTGAACCAAATTTTACTTCTTAATGAAAACCATCTATATCGGATTTTTAAAATTGAAAACAAAGAGGTGGTAAAATTTCATTTAAATGAAAAATCATTTTTTTAAGTACCACTTAGTGGTTTTACTATTCATCAAAAATTGATGTTTTCTAGAAAAATACCAAAACTTCACCCTAAGATATATTTGATATTCCGAATTGAAAAATGATGTCTATTTTTAAAAAATTCAAAACATTTAAGTTTTATTAATTATTTTAATAATTAATTTACGCTGTTAGATAAAATAGCGTGTATTTATGAAACAATAAGTATCAAAAGATTGACACTAGTTTAAGTCCAATTTCAAAGTGAAATTAATTTCAACGAAAACTATTTGATTAAATGGTAAAAATATATTCTAATTCAACTCTGAAACCAATTCAATAGATAATATAATAATATATATATATATTAGATTAAAAGGCAGTTTTGAATTAAAATACATCATTTTTCACTATTCATTAAAAAATAAACTTTATCAGAAAAATACCAAAAATTTACACAAAGTAAATTTTAACATCCCGATTCTAAAGAAGAGTTTTATTTGGTCCAATAGAATTTATAAGAGTGACCGAAACTATATTTAATGATGGTTCTCCATCAAAAGGTGATAAGTGAACTTTTAGTGAAAATTTTGGTATATATGCCTAAAATTGAATACTTTCCATATTTTAAGCCTTTTTTATTTTATTGGGTAAATGTAAAAACATTTAAAAAACATATATAATCATATTTTAGTTATTTCTATCCATTCCCGCCAATACAACGGCTACGTGTTAACTTCCATTTAAAATAATATTATTTTATTACTAGTGTGCAACGTAAGATTTCAAAGAAACTCTTTGTTGCGTATCGGGTACGCTATCGAACATAGAAACCCCTATAAAGTAAAATTAATATTCAATTCCCAAATATTAATAAATATGAAATTTTATTATTCTTTATTAACCTGGGATGTTACAGTCACAATAATACGACGGTCTCAATCATGAGCATAATTAATAATTTTATGATGCTACTCTGGGCATATTGGGGGATTAAAACAACAACATATAAGAATTTCAATTTAAGGGGTATCCTTCACATGAGTATGAGATTATTCCTAGAAACCTTATGTGATATATATAAGTGAATAAATCCTTACAAATATATTACTTGATATAGAGGACAATTTTGAGAAGCCATGTAGGAATGGATACACAATGTGTAGTAGCATTGTACACCATATACATTGACCTAGGATTATTCATGTGTATAACAACCACTATATTAAAAAAATCATTTTAAAATGGGTTAAATGGTGTTTAGAATATGTCAAAAACAATGAAATTTCATCCATAGTCCACCAGTGTACTCCACCTATCTGCCAGTACACGATGTCAACATGTGTATCGTTGCATGGGTACCTTTACACAAGGTAGTATGTCTAACAAGTTCATACCATGAAATACTACAAATTGTATTGCCTATAAAAAACAAATATACTACAAATCATGTTCATCTACATCCCATGTGCATTCCATGACATCAAATTATCACACATTTTGTGTATATGGGACGGCACACCATATTTATATGGTTTTCCATAAATCTTATTTTTTCCGTCTTTCAAACTTATTGATGCCCAGATCTCACTCTAGTTCATAGTTGACATAAACCATCCATATTAATGGTCATCTAGTTACTCTATAACAAATTTATTTGTATTTGGGTGATCAAAATTCTTAGATAACGTGTTTGTAGGTGTTCTTCATCGTTTGTGAAGAATGTGTATTCGGTCCCCACTGTTGTTCCACCCACCACTGCACCAACCTTCATAAATCCATCGAGTCATAGTAATGTTGTATCTCTTATTTTAGATAATTGTTCCTTACATTTAATGGGAAATGATTAATTGTAAAATTATGGGGTATTAATGAATAATACGCTTGAAGAAGAAAATTATTTGAGGGAGACAAATGAACAAGGAAAAAAATCCGAGAAACAAAACTCCAACGTTGTTTATTTTGTAATAGATCCATTACCATTCATATGATAAACTAATGATAACAAATATCAATAATCAGATCATGACAAATATCAAAAAAAATTCCTATCATCAAAATATGAATGATATGTGGGATAATATGTTCATGTAATAGTCCTTGTTCGAATTAGGAATCATAAAAGTGGGAAAAAGAGATATATAATGAATCCAACCAAGATTTAGATCACTCTATTATAAAGTGTTATCTATGCACCATCATCAAATGTGAGATATGACTTGATTGGTGCATGCTGATCATGGAACCGAAATTTTGATTCCACCGTCTTGAGTAGATTCTTCAAGGTGTATTTAATTGGATCTCCAAGGGATCCAGGGTTATGTGTATAACCCTAGTATTTTTCTATATTATTATATTTAAAGACTAAATATATTCTACATTAAAAAAATTTAAATTAATTTTATTAAAATATTTACTCTTTTTACACCTTTTCCATTTTTACCCCAATTGACCCATGCAAGTAATTGCTAGTTCCCACAAAGGATAAAACTATCATTCTGGACATAATGGTTCCTTCATATATCATTTCTAGGAAAGCCTTTAGATTTTATCCCACTTCATTTATGTGTTTACACAAGGAATCATGTGAATGATTGACTACATTATCTGCTTCACTAAATTACAGTACATTTTTTTAGATCAGGTAGGATATGAGGTAGTAGTGGAGATACATTTTTTGGATGGAATTAAATGTTAGGAGATGTCCCATTTTAATACCATAAATCTATAATAGTTTAAAAATATAGTGAGTCATGATCTCATTTCTATTTATTAACAATAGGAATATTCTAGTAGAAGATAAGTGGATTTTACTATATGACAACACGTATGTCTATTTAGGGATGGAAATTTCATTACATGAAAGATCCCAGAAGTAGTTAAAAATAGAATCCATTTGTAAGTATCAATTATGCAGGGTAATAATCATGTTTTTCAATATAAGTGTTGGAATACCTGTAACATTCGTATCACATGTACCATACCATTAGTGGACTGATGATAATGTAGCTCTAAATGACACATATATAGGTTTTGTAAGAAAAATTGATTTATGGGATATTATAGAGGATATATGATAAACTATATTAATGACTTGGGTGTTCCATAATATGATATTTATTAATATAGAGTTATACTAGACATGTATATTGGGTCGATAGATGTATTAACTCATGGAATGGGTGATATTATCAACGTAGTCATGTATCACAATGTTCTCATTCTTGAGAACTGTGTATATGTAATTGTCATTTTCCGGATGTTCATACTACAATTATTGATTTCATGGATGGTCCATTTACATTCTGAGGTATTAATCATGTAGATTCTATGTAATCGGTATATTTATTTGATAGAAAATCCAATCATTCTTTTATATATACTCAAAATGTGACCATTTTGAGTTTGGTGTTAGATTTTTGTATGTGTGTGTTTATGAATATAATATCACAAATGAGAGTGTATTCCATGGAAATTTACCATTGAAGGGATTTTTCGATCAATTGTTGTGAGTATCATTTCCTTTAGTATTTTTATATATAAGTCATTGTAGTTTTTGACATGATTTTTGGGTGTGGATTGGTCAGTATCATACTGATTCCACATCGATTGTTACCAGATGAGAGTATCTTTTAAATCTCATTAGGTAATCAATAATTTTTTTCATGGAGAATGTGATATATAGGTATAATTTTATGGGTAATATCATAAAAAATTTGGTAGAACCTTTCAATGGATATGACTAATTGTTTGGATGATTTGGGGTATGATTGATGATGTATTTCAACCCATAGTAGACTGGTTTTATGATTTTTATTGGACTTCTTAGGACTGATGCATTCCAGGGATGTTGTGTTCAAAAATGAGAACATTCCTAGAGCTTACCTGTTTCCCATTAATTCTTATATAGTTGAACTTTTAGATCATCCAGATCTTATAAAATTTAATAGAGAATTCATGGGTATGTTATTTATTCTATCTGAGTACATAACCTTGTTGTAATTTAGTCTTGTTTTCCATGAAATATATTATAATATTATTTGACAGCATTGATTAAAAAATATAAATAGGATTAAAATTATGAATATGTATCCCCTTCAACAAAATTATTATATTCTAGAACAAATAAAGAGTGTTATTCTATACTCCATTATAGATTTTAGGACAGGGTATTGTCATATAAAAATGAAACCTTATGATATACCAAAGTCTATTATAAGATATATTTATTTCCTATAGCAGTGCACAATGAAAATTTTTGGGACAATGTAATCTTCAAATATCATTGAGGATTTGATGAATAAAATCTTCCACATGTTCTGGAAAATGTTTTTTTCATTGATGAAACCATAGTGTGAACATTGATTGAAGATGTTCATACCAAACATGTTGGAATCATTTTGAGTACTCTGAGTGGGATTATAAAAAATTATTCGCAATATGTATGTTAATTCTAGATCAAAAACGAATATTTTATGGGTCAAATTATCTTGATGGAAGGTGTGTTAGTTTAACTAGAGAAATATCAATTTTTTTGGGATCATCCCATGAATGTTTTCTCTATCTGAATATTTTTGGTTTCAGTATAATTTTAATAACTGTTCTTCATGGTATTTTTTATTTTGGCAGAACTACCTTTGGATAAGATAAAAAAGTGTATCTTGTTTTAAAGGAATCGATAATGTGAGAATGCCTTCTAGATGTTAAATAATCATTTGACTACTGCTATTATTATAATCCTACATGATTCATGTGAGTTGTATAAATTTTTTGGTGATGTGTTTAGTATTAAACAAAGAGGATTGTTGATGTATAAATATTTAGTTTTGTAATATGTGCCACACTAGTCATGGGTATAGAAAAATAAATATGATATTTATAATCCTGAGTTGGCTATAATGGTTTATCCCTAAGTCTATTGGAATATATACACATGTTTCAAAATTATTATTTTTCATATCTACTGTAAAAGATTAATGTATATATTTTCATAAAAATATTTTAATCATTAGTTGAAAATATTTTTTTAGTATATGTATTTTTTTAATAAAAGCTATACTATATGGCCAGGATTGGAAATTGTTTTCTAATTAATTAATAAAAATTTGAATAACTATGGTAGTATATGATTGTATTTATGAAGGTAAAATTTTGGACTTAATTTAAATGATTCAAAAATATATTTAGGATGGAATATGAATGTTATCCTCGTGTCCTTACCAGTGGAGTACACATATTTGAGGTATGCCAAGAATGTATGTGGATCTAGTGTGGATTCCCTTTATTATTGTCCAAGAATGTGGAGAGTCACCTTACAATAGGTTTATCAATTACAGTAAAAATAAATATTTATGTGTCAATGTTATTGTGAAAATTTGTAAGTGAGATGAGTTGAATCATGTGGTCTAGGGATTGATGTGGGTAATGCTTCCAAGTTGTACCAAAATGTTCCATTAAATTTATGTAAAATATTGGTGTATGGGAATTTGGAATGGGATTGTAGGTTTTTTGAAACAATGATACTCATATAAACTAGTGAAGGATGAGGATCAATGACTCACTATATTTTTTAAACATTTTTCATTCCAAATTGGATGTGTTATGATGTTACCATGGACATTGTGGTCGGTATAATAAGGACACCTCCGATAAATGATGTGATATGGGTGATTATACGAAGGTTGTTGAAAGTATCATTTTTTTAAAATTTGGTGAACCGTTAATGTTTTATAAGTTGGGTGAAATGTATGTTTGTGTTATAGTGAATTTCAATGTTGTGTAAACACATAGTTTCACATCATGATACATAATTATAATCAATATTTTGGAATGTATTTCTGATGTTTCATGGTAAATAGGTGTTTTGGAGTACATATTATCATCCATAGATCAATGAAAAATTTTAATGTACAATTTAGGTGTTGGAGGAAATTCTACAACCCTGATTCGTATATTTTCTTAGTTCATGTGGGTGATATTTTCAATAGTTGTTTTCTAGGATAATAATAGCTATCATCATACATTTTCGACGGCACCATATACGACACCCTATCTTTGTCCATATAGATTACCTTTCTATTTTATAGAGGTGGGTGATTTATTATTTCTGGGACCAAGTCTCATGTATGAGACATCACTGCAATGTGATTTAATTTAGATTCATATGGATATATCAAAGAATATATATATACATCCTGTACGGATTGTCATCATCAACCTCTTGTGATTATTGTAACACCCAATGGATTTATAAATGAATTTATTATAGAATGCATTCAACAATGATTCTTTTGGAAAATGAATTGATATTAATAGTAAGTTGTTATAACCTGGTCATTAGATATAATTTCTCCACTTCTTTGACTTGATTTTCAAAAAATTGTGATACACTATTAGGATCAATATGATATTTAGAGTATGATAGGATCAACATTGATTTTTGGTGAATAATAACATAACCTTATGAATAGTTTCTTACCATTAGGAGTAGTATCATACCATAATGAATAGTAAGTTACCCTTATAAATAGTAACCTCCACCATATATGAATATATATATATTTTTGCACCATATAAATGAGAGTTAATATATGAAAAATTAAAATTTTAGTGTTAGTATTTTTGTGCATAATTAATATTAAATTGAAATTTTAGATTTATAAGGTAATTGAAAATTAAATTTATTTTCATAATATTTATCCATAAATAATAATATAATTACAATGATTTTAGTATAATTTTATTAGTCCTTATCTTAATTTTGAAAGTGTTATAATATTAGTTTTAAAATTATATTATATAATTTTCCTGTCAATAATGATTTTATTTAAAATGTAACGTAAAAATATTTAGAAAATTATTTTGATAAAAAATTGTTTATTTTTTAATTATACACATCGAAATTGGTTATGGTGACTTTTTTAATGTTTTAAAGTACCTGAATTTTTTCTGAATGATTAAATACTATAATTTATAGTTAAAATACTTTAAAAGTTAAACGCACTATTACATGTGTAATCTCTATTAAGAGGACACTTATTTTGAACTAAAAATAACTTATTACTATTTTGGGATACATGAATCAACATTGGGGGTTATTTTGAGTAAAATAATAAAATATTAATATGATATTCAAAAATCACCCCTCTCATCCACTATTAATGCCACTAATCACTCCAAATCCACTTTACATATATATTTGATGAATATTATAATTTTTTCATCAAAATAATCATCCCCTTTCCATATCCAAATCCAATATTTCTAGGTCTCAACAAATAACCAAAACCACATCCCATAATGAGGTTTTCTTGGAAGACAATTCAATAGGTAATCCCTCTTTTTTCCTTTCATTTCATTTTCAATTTATTTTATTTTATTTTAATCTCCTCAATTCTTCTGTTAAAATAATCATGATAACTCTAGGATCATCTATATGCAATAATGAGATTGTTTAGATGGAAAATACTTACTCAATATACAATCTCTTCCTCTTTTATTTTATAAACGAAATCATCATATTGGACATGCACATTTACCTCCATCATGGACGATGAACCATCATTATTAAATTAATCCTAAATGGATGGTCATCGTACCATTAATATAGCGGTACATGAATGTAATAGGTGTATTGTAACATATTCAATGTTTTGGAACTAATATATATACTCAATTATAATTCGTACGATGAACTAGTTTGTCACAAAAGAGTTGTCGCAAAAATAATCTAAATGTTTATCATTACTGTTTTATGTAAAAATCATCCTCATAACACATTACCAATTGATATATATAACCATTTAAAATTATGAATATTTAATAATAATATATATGTTAAATTATGGATAATTATATCCATTCCACATAAGCATCATTACATATAATAAAAAAACAGATCATGAAATCAAGGAAATGAACACTCTAAAATGACTGAATTAATTCTTATAACATATGAATAAAGACATAAATGAACACAATTATACATTAACGTAAAAAATATATGTTTATAAGATCGTTATTATTTATTTAATATTCTTAATTTTATATTCCATGACAATATGGTCAAGTGATGAATACATTCATAAATAAGGTAACAATTTTATCATCTCACATCAATTTTTGTGAGATATTCATTATTAACAACTATTTCTTATGTATAGTGTATGTATACTACCAATTTATATATAACCATGAATATATTATTTTCATGGAATTCAATATATCATTTATTATTATTAATTTTGGGTCATATGATTGAATTGATTAAAAGTTAGTACGAAATTTCAACCTGAACCTCAATTTTCATTCGGGTTACTCTTATTCTATATATACGAATATGGAATTTTTATTTATAATATATAATAATCATAAAATCTATTTGAATTTTATATATATTTAAAAAAAATTCTTTATATTATGTGGTGTTACATTCTTTAAAAGGATATTTCAACAATTCTTCCCAAATACAAGCCAGTTTCAAGGGATCGTCTCAAATTCTTACCTATCATTAAGAACACAATGTAATATGTTTAAAAAAAATTATTTAAAAAATTCACCCTTTTTTTATGGTATAACTATATTAATTATCTTATATTTTAATAAAAAAACACCAAAATAACTCTTCATTACAATGTAAAAGAGTATATATCTTTTAATTACTCAACGGTTTTATAAGTGAAAATCTATCTATAACAAGACCCATGCTGAATATTAGGTATAATTATGACTAATATATTATGAAATAATATACCATAAATTATTATATTTTTTAATTTTTATATTGACCCAGAATGTGTTTTCTTGAATCCATTCTCCATATTACACTGAATGGTTAGTGTTTATGTTTGTGGAATGTTATTTTCATTTTTGATGGGAGTCTCAATATGAATTTATATAATATTTATTATTATCCACATTCTTATGAGTAATGCATTGTAAGACATATGTTAAGGTTAGTTCATATTATATCCCCTCGATACATCAGTGGGTCTGAAGAGAAAATAATGAAATGGACATGGACAATGCATTTACAACTTTCAGATATGGGTTTCTACAAGGAATTAATCATTTTAAAATATCTTGGTTGATCCATTGATGAAATACATTATAATGTATGTCATTATGAATTTCCATAATTTTGATACATGAAATTTATAGTCTATGATTTCTTTTACTAGTAGAAAACACATGATTATGATTTATTATTTCATAATTTATTAAGTCCTTATTTCCATAATATTATCTTCATTTTCATTTTTCATGGAATGTGTTTTTAGTTATTCACCATTTCTAATGTTTGTGTTTATGTTATATTACAAAATATTTATAACCCTTACTGAGTGTCTAATATCACCCCTTTTATAGGTTTTGTTTTATCATAATATATGGATGTAATTTATGATGGACATGCAAGGATAACATAACAGTTATTGATGTTTTTAATGTTATTTAAATTATTTTATTTCAATTATAGTAGTAATTTTGAAAAATATTATGTATCATTATTTCAAAAAAATTGTATGAAAATTCAATCCATCAAGACATTACTCTCTTTCAATTAGTCCAATATAATGAAATAAGGTACTAGCTGTGAGAAACTAGCTTATGATATTTATTTTTCATATTAGAGGAATCTTAGTAGAAAACCATGAAACAATATTTAAAATAATGTATATTAGAGAACAAAAAACTAAGATAGCCTTTGGGAAAATAATTCAACAACATCCTAGAATTTATTAAGGAATGTATTATTGGTATCATAATATAACATAGATACTTTATTATATAATAAAATAGGATATGATTCTGGCATAGATCCAACAAGGAGTAACAACTCTAACAATGTGGTTTGGGCTTGACCTCGGATAACCTGGTACATAGAAATGGGCCTTACTATTCACCTAGTTTGAAAATCCTAGGAGAAATACATAGGATAATCCTCATTTTCATTACAACAAATTATGAATGGTTTATATGTAAAATTTTCTAAAAACATATAATGATTATTATTGTGAGTTTTTATATAAAAATATTAATTTTTCGTTATCTATTTCGCAATGTAAGACAATAGATTATGATTCATAACATAATATAGTGTTTGTAATTATTTGGAAATGGGTCTTAGTGGAAATAATGTATCATGTATCAGTGCATTTATCCCATGTAGTGATTTCCCTCTTATGGAACATAATATTATCAGTAATGGAGATATGAAAATTGTATAGAAACAAATAGTTTTACTGGGTGAAATTTCTCATGTTATGAACAATAACCATACCCATATGGATAATCCTAATCCACAGTGTGGAGGAGAAATGATAGAATGATTTATTCAACAAAAACCTCCATCATTAAATTGTTCTATGTATTCATTAATAGTGGAGTAGTCGTTAAGTTATTTACATATGATATTTCATGCTATGGAATGTAATGAAAGAGAGATGGTTGTCATGGATGTATATCTTATATCGAGATATTTGGTTAATCGAAGTCATTAATTAAAAACATAATGAGGAATAATAATTATTATTATTGGAGATATTTTAAATATATTTTCCTAGAATAATAATTTCCTTATGAAAGACGATATGATATGGGGAGGAAATTCATAAGTATAATAAGAAAAGAGGATGAAACTGTTGAAAATTATGAAGGAAAATTTATACTTTTAGAATGGAATATTACTGACAATATAATTAATATAAGCAGTGTGATTGATCGATAATTTAATGGATTATATACGTTCTCCAAAGGGATCCAGTCTCCCAATGTTTCTTATCATATGAAGTCATTGCCTCATGTGAAATGAATACATAGAATGAAATCTCTATGTCATAAATCATTAATGGTGGAAAAGAGATGAATTTGGTGGATGTGGATATAAGGGATAAAGGGAATATTAAAAATGGGTAATTTTACAACATGAATAACTTGTGCAATGAAAAATCATATTTCCAGTATAAAAGGAAAAAGAATTTTCTACATGTGAGGAATAAAGGACATCATAGTAGTGATTTTAAATGAATTAAATTAGATATCAATGTTCCATGATATATTTTTAGGGATATGGGAAACTATGTAACACCCCAAGCTTCTACGGTACGCTTCTCTTTGAATAATGTGATAGCGTGTGTTGTACGCAACACCGAGTTCTAACACACCATAACCAATCAAACTAGCCGTTATGAATAGTAATACCTACTTTTCGAAATTATATATATTTTATATTTTAAAATAGACTTCATTTCTGGATTCGTAATATCGAATTTATCCTAAGGTGAAATTTTGGTACTTTTCGGATAACATTCATATTTTGATGAATAGTGAAAATTACTAAATTTTAATTAAAAACAACTTTTTTAATCAAAATAATTAATAGTGATAAATTATGAATTTGAGTGGTTTTAAAGTATATTTAGAATATATTTTCACCATTTAATATAATTTTGGTCATTGGACAGAATTTTACAATTAAACAGAACATAAACAAGTGTCAATCTTTTGATAGTTATTATTTCATAAAAACACGTTTTTTGTTTTGACAGCGGAAATTAATTTTAAATTAATTTCTGTCACTTCTGTGTTTTGAATTTAGAAAAATGGAATCCATATTTGGAATCAGGATGTTCAAATTGTGTAAATAGGTAACTTTTATTTTTAGACATTTTGAATAATTACTGCGGTAAATATTTTATTTACCATGGTTAAGGGTAAATCCGGTAAATAAGGGTTAAAAAACAATATTATAATAATACTAAATTACCCTAAAACGTGTCCTAGCCTTATTTTTTGATACATTTTCGACCATAGGAATATTTGGGTCGATTTTGGGACCCCATGGTGCCACTTGTAGGTGATAGGGACACTTTATTTTAATTAAGTTAAAATGAATACAAAAATGACACAAGCATATATCTTTTAGAAAACAATTTTTTACATAGGGTTATATATGTTGGAATTTAGATTATAAATATTCATTAGAAAGATAAAAGGATTTACTACATAATGATATTTTATTTATATTTTTTAGACATTAAATAATTTAATTTATTTATGACACAATGATGATGAATTAATTACTGTAATAGTGAAAAATTAAAATAATTGATATTATAAATAACCAAATAAATATAATATGAAACTTTTAATGAATTAAACTACTTTTATAGGATAATATGATATATTATTATTGATTTAATTGACTTTGTTCGAAGTAATAAATCTGTTATGAGTTTCAAAAAAATCAACTATTGAATAGTGTAAAAATTGACATAAAAGAGTTCTTAAAACAAATATTATATTATTAATTGATATTAAATTCCTAAAAATCTAAGGTTCATCCAAGAGACTTATAAAATGATAAGTTAATCATTAATGGACCACTTGGGGGTCTCTTTTATGAATATAGTAGGATTATTAACCATATAATATAAAAATACAAAGAGACATTGTAAAAGTTAAACTAATTAACATAGAGTTAATACTTAATGATAAGGTTAATATAAGTACCCAAACCTGTATAAATTCTATTGGATGAGTTGTTTTCGACCCATCCCCACCTTAAAATTTAAATAATCAACTTTGGAGCCATTATAAACCGAATATGAATTTATTATAAATTAATATTTCTAGCTTTTCCAAAGGTGCCCCTCACCCCTCTTATAAAAGGGAACTCCTCCTTCTCATTTCTTCACACCTTCAAAGACTTTTGGTTCGGCCAAACTCTGCCCAAATACTCTCCCAACATCCCTCACTACAACCTAGTGGCCTTAATTTGATCAGAAAGCCAACCTAAGGAGCCCTTTTGATCAAATCAAAAGGAAGAACCCGAAGAAGAGGTAATGATTTCACCACCCTTTTCCAAGTTCCTTTCTTCTTCCACTTATTCTTCCTTTGTTGTTACCATTCTAAAATAATAACTCCAGTATCATATATATACTGTGATGTTATTATAAATATGTTACAACCATATTCAGTATTCTATCCACCCTTTGAATAACATGTCACCATACGTGCGTACGTACGACTTACCGTCTCCACGTCGTGGTGTAATTGTTATTCAATATATTATTATTTGGATGGATATAATAATGATATGTAACGCATGTAAATAATAAATATAACATGTTAATGATTCTGTATATATGATATACCATCCATTTATATATTATTTTAAAAGAATTTTATTGTCACTCGTGCGTACGTACGGACTACCGTCTCCACGAACGCGATGAGATTCATTCTCCATCGTATCCATTCAAGTACAATTATCATTTGATGATTTAAAAAATAATGTTTAAGGACTTGATATCATTATGGATATGAATAATATACAACCTATCCTTTATAAACATGTCTTACATAACAAAACATATAAAATAAAACAAGTTAGTTAACACCCGAAACAACGATAATACGAAGATATTATTATCAAATAAATATTAAAAGATCATATATGATATCATATTAATGTATATGATTCCTGTATAATTTAATAACAATTATTCCACCATTATACAGGAGGTTAACCTACCCCAACCAAGGAAAAGTACAAGGTAAGGGTTATTTCACAATCTCTTCATTTTCCGAGGTTGTTTATACGTAATAATCTACTGGGATCTCTTTATCATCCACATCCACGTTTCTTAAAAATGTATTTCAAAACATTTTTACAAGAATATGGGTTAAAGTCATTTATACCTTTGTTTTACTTTTTATAAGAGGAATCTTTCTGTCGTTTTCAAAACAAGGTCCTTTTTAACCTTTTCGACAGAATTAAGGTAAGAATGTTTTTTTTAACTTATACGGCGGGTGCGGTTATTTTCCGCCGTTATAAAATATTCAAATCTTTCCTTACAAGATTATAAGAATATTTTAAAGAAAATGTTTTATTTTATATGGCTCTAAAATCATTTCAAAAATAGAAAGAGATATTTCTCTAAAAGGTGATTTTATTTCATCTATGCCAACATCCTTTGATGGATTTTACGCTTTTTTGATGTTGATTTATTATGATACAAAACTTCTATATTATATTGAAGTTTTTGTGATATGTTTGACTGTGTATGTGCTATTTTTATACCATTCATAGTTTATAACATTTCGTATGCTAGTTTTAATACGAATGTTTATGTTATGTTTAAACCTTTTCATATGGGAATGCATTGGACTTAATATGTGACGGGTGGAGCCCGCTATAGCTCCTCGATGAATCGGTAGGTCTCATGAGACAAACTAGTGTCTTGGCACAAGGCCTTGACAAAATCTTATTTGTAGTCTTTGCACGAGGCCTTGGCTATGTGGTTATGATAGTCTGGCATTATGCATTCCAACATTATGAAAGTGGTTATTGATATTGCATGTGATTATTTGATTAGTAGAATATCCATGTGCACAAGTAAATGGCATTATTTCATTTTACTTTTGCCATACTATGTTGAAGTTCAAGTTTAAAAATATTTTGTTTCAGTAATGCATTGCCTTAAATGTTTATGCTTATTTTGAATGTTCCTCTATATTGTTATCCTTACTGGGCATTTGAGCTCACCCCTTTTCTATGTTTTATTTTTTCCAAGAAGTGAAGAAGTAAATTATGAATGACCTGCAGGGATATTATGTGTGGATATGAGTGTGGTTTATGGAGACAATATGTTGTAGTAGTAGTTTTTCATTTTATGATGTAATGTAAGACTTATGAATATATCTAGTGTTTCTAAGGCTACTAAACCAATCGGTCTTTCGTGATTTGATCTTTCTTGAGATCATGCCAATGTTATGTAATAATGCACCGACTCTAGGTAACTAGGGTGGGGGCATTACAAACTATGTTAATGTGTGTCCTATTCCTGAAAGAAAAGAGCAGAAAATGTCATGTAGGGAAAGGAAAATATTATATAGTCAGAACTACTGAGATTGAAATTCCTAATGATGTACTGGAAAATAAATTAATTATTTCCTCAAACATATCCAATGATTATTTTGATTCTGAATCATTACATTATGTTATATCATCGAGGTTTTCCTAAAAAATTTGATATTTACAATTTTTTATTTAATGTTTTCTTAGTCAAAACACATATGTGATGTATCAATGCAAAATACATGGTTCGATCTATAAAATATACGACACAGAAAAATTATTTATTCTATAACCATATCATCATACCCATGATCAAATTTTATATTATCATTTGTATAGATTCTCATTCAAATTTTAATGTGAAAATTTATTTCATGAAAAATGACTTAACAATTATTGATAAGGATGTAGAATACCTTATCTTTATTCATGAAATATCATCATATTATTCTTATCTTTTTCAACCCACAGTATCCATACATAAATAAATTATTGGTGAGGATGATAACAAAATATTAGTGGGTGTGTAATGAAATATTAACATTGAGATTCTACCTCTTGTGAAAGAATATATTGATATTTTTTCATAGGATTTACCTATACACCCTCCAAAGTGAGATGTTGAGTTATATACTTATTTAATTATTAGTTTAAGGCCTATATCAAACACTCCATATATAATTTCCAATGTGTAATTAGTATTAAGGAATAAAAAATTATTGGAATCATGTGTTAAACGATTTATTCTAACTAATGATTCACCATGGGGAACCCTATTCATTTCATTAAGAAGAAAGATTGATCTATGAGGTTGTGCATTGACTATTGGTGATCAATGATATTAAAAAAGGTAAAGTATCTTCTACATTGAATTGATGATTTATGTTATCCACCTTATGGATCCGAATATTTGATGAATATTTACCATTGATTTCGATACCATCTACTGATTTAGAAGAAAGATGATATTTCAATGACAACATATTTAACCAAGGATGGGCATTATGATTTTATAGTAATGCCTTTGGGTATGATTAATGTCCCCTATATTTTCATCGTTCTAATTAATAGTGATTAAATGGAATATGATGAGGTATTTGTTTTTGTATTTATAGATGATATAATGGTATACTCCATAATATATGAATATCATCAGAATCACTTGTTCATTAATCTGTATACTCTTAGAAGAAACAAGTTATAGGGGTGGTTTAAAATTTTTGAATTCTATCTTCAGACTCTTTTGTTTCATGGACATATTTATTATGAGGATTGAATCATAGTTGATCCTAGAAATAGGAAGTTGAGGAATGGCCTAAACCAATGAATATAACTGAGGTACATAGATTTATTTTTTATTAGTTTATTTTCATCATTTTGTTCAAAACATCGCCCGATTAGTCAATCCATAATCCAAGTTTACTCGTGAAGTGGTTATGTTCATACAGGAAAAAACTAATGTGAATAATATTTTGATATATTGAAGCGGATATTAGTAAATTATCTATTCCTAATTCTACCATCGTGGAATTTTTTATTTGTGATCTATAGTGATTTATTTATAAGAAGACATAGATGTTTCCTAATGAGTAATGATATTGTAATTTCCTATGTATCATTCAATTTAATAATTCCTCAAAAAAAAATTTATTCTCAGGATATTGACCTGTAAACTTTAATCATTACTTATATATTATGGAAAAATATCTCTCGAATGAAAATTGTGAGTTATATACTGATCAAAATAGAATGGAATATATCTTCTCACTAAAAGATCTCAACATGATGAAAAGGCAATGGGTTGATCATCTCAATGATATAGATTAGTACATACACTCCCACACATGAAACCCAAATAAGGTAGTTAATGTGTTAAGTATGAAGGATATTGGATTTAATAAAAATGATAATTTAATAGGTCCAATGTACATGGACATAATGACAGTTTATATTGGAATCATTACAAAATTTAAAACATTATTACTTTTTGAATTGGTTCACAAACCATATATTTTAGAACGATTGAAAGTTCTCATTTATAGGAAGAGAATAATATAATGAAAATTAATGATATGAATTATGAGATGTGGGAAGAATTCATATATGGAGATGGAATACTGATGTTTTGGGAAATGGTTTTGTGTTCCTGATTTAAGGGAAATAAAAAGGGAGTTATTGGATGATTCCCACATTTTTAATTTTTCTTAAAATAATTGTTGAAATATGATATATAGAAATTTGTAGGAAATTTTTTGATGAGATTACATGATGATAGAGATTTATGATTATATATCAGGATGTATATTTCTTCCATATGTGGAGGAAAAAAGCATATGAGATGAATCATTCAATGTGTATATGTTTTTACATGGAAATGGGACGGCATGAAAAATTATTTTGTCAATGGATTACAAAAAACTCAAGGAAAAAAGGATTCAATATGGGTATTCATTGTTCGACCTATGAACTCTTCACATTTCATCACTATAAGGTAGGATTTTCGACTAGTGAAACTTGAACGAATATATATAAATGATGATGTAAGTCTTAATAGAAAATTTCAATATTTTTTTATCGCAATCCTCGATTTAAATAAATAACTAGAAATGAATTCAGAACGCTTTGCACACTATGTTTCATTTGTGCACTACCAAGCACCCCCAAACTGACTGGAAATCCTAAAGGATGATCTAAACATTATATTACCTATAATGATCATTCATACTCTAAATTCATGGTATGTGGGATGAATATTAACCTTTGATGGAGTGTTCCTACAATAATAGTTTCCATTCTAGTATTCAAATTTCACTATTTGAATCTTTGTATGGAATAATATGTCGTACCCCAACATTAATGGATGATGTTGTTGAAAGGAATCTTATGGTCCTAGATCATGTGGAGGTATCAACATCAAAGGTAAATGATATTAAAAGCAACATCAAATGATTTTATTGTATGAAAAAGATCAATAATGACATTCAAATATAGGATTTTTTATTTTAAGAGGGATATCCTGTTTTCATGAGAGTATATCCATTTAATGGTATTATAAAAATAGGAATAAAAGGGAAATTGATCCCCATGTACATGAAAACATTTAAAATATTGGATAGAAATAGAGTTTTGTCTTATCATTTAGAAATACCATGATTCCATTCTAATGTAAAAAATGTGTTCCTAGTCTCATTATTGATAATCTACATGCAAGACACAACACATGTCCTCACTTCTGATGGTATATAATTAGAACATGATTTATCAAACTGTGAATTGAATATCTGGATTCTAGGCACTAAATAGTTATTGTTTTGGAATTGGATGACACTATTGTAAAATGTATTTTGGAAAAAAAATTAAAATCAATGAGGTAAAATGGGAGCTCTAGGAACTTATGATGAAGACCTACCAAAATCCATTTATGATGCAACATTCTCATAATTTCGAGGAAAAAAATTTTCTAAGGGGGAACGATGTAATACACCATGTTATTACGAATAAATTTATTATATAATTCATTGAACATTGAGTAAATGTGAAACAAACACATTGATATTTGTAGAATATAGTTATAACCTGGCCATTAGATATAATATTTCCACTTCTGTTATTTTAATTTTGACAAAATGACGTTAAATATTCTGATCAGTATAATATTTATAGTATGATAGGATCATTATAAATTTTTTTGTGAATTGTGACATACCATTATGAATATTAACATTTTCCTGTGAATTAAAACATCTCTAAATATTTTATAAATTAAATTTAGGCAGCCTATTAATAAGAGTGAATATTTCAGAAATAAATAATTACAAGTAGGTATTTTTTTGAGTAATAAAAATTTACTTAAAAATTAAAATTATTATACAGTTTTACGAAAATTAAATGTCATAAAATATTTTCCTATGTAAATATATTTTTCCCTATTATTTTAGAATAATATTTTGACACCTTATTTAATATAATGAAAGTGTTATAATATTAATTTTAAAATTAAAAATTTTATTTTTCAAGACTATTTGGTTTTCATATAAAAATTAATTTCAAAATAGTAAAGAAATTTTTTTCATAAATAATATTTTTTTTTCAAATTCTACTTGATGAAAAATGGTTATGTTGGATTGTATTGAAATACATGAATTTTTTGTGAATATTAAAATACGGTAATTTATGTTATGAACACATTATATGATAAATAAACTATTTCTATAGTCATATCTGATGTAAGAACACTTGTTTTGAACTAAAATTCACCTATTACTATGTTGGTTTGCATGAATCATCATTATTGGTTGCCTTGGTGAAAATATCAAAATAATAAACAAGATGCTCATAAATCAACCCACTACTCCACAATAAATGACACCCTCACGCCATACTCTTTTCACTCCTATAGGCTTAAATCCTTTAATATTTCGGCCCAAATACTCTTCCCTAGTACAACCACAAATCTAGGAGCTTTTGGTCTTTATAAATGACAAAAATCAATCACTTAAAGTTGTACTCAATAACGAAATTTCAAGAGGTAAACCATCTCACTTTTTCCTGTCATTTCATTTTCAATTTAATTTATTTTCTTGTCTTGTCCTTACAATTTTTTTTTCAAATTTTCATGATAACTCCAATGTTATCTATATATTGGAAAGATATAATTTTAATTTAATATACTTCCTCAAACTAATATTTCACCACTTTTATTTAAAAAAGTAGATCATCGTTCAAGAGGAGAATATTTACAAGCATCGTAGATGATGAACCTTCATTCATCAATTTCTCCTTCAAGGATGGTCATGAAAGTATTTTAATGGGTTACCTAGACTATAATATTGTTATTATATACTATTAAATGTTATTAAACAATTATATATACATAATACTAATTCATAAGAAAAACTAGTATGTATAATCGAGATGTCTCCAATATAATTAAATTGGTTATTAGTAATGTAATATATAATAAATCATATACATTCAATGTAAAAATGTGATATATATAAACATTTACATTATTTTATTTTCATTAATTGTATATAAATTAAATTCTATTGAATTATATCCATTCCACTTAAATTCCATTACTTTTCATCAATTGAATTGATCTTGAAATCAAGGAAATGAGCACTCTTGAACTACGAAATTAAAAATTATAACATATTAATAAAAACATTAATGAACATAATTATACATTAATTAATCAAATATATGTATATATGGATTTTTATTAGTTAATTGATTGAATTTATTTTATAATATAGGACATTAATGTCACGTCTAGAATACATTAAGAAAAATGTATGGGTTTTCTCATCTCACATCTATTTTGGTGAGATATTCATTATTACAACTACTTATTGTGTTTGGTGTTTGTATATGTCCTATATATTGACATTAATATATTTATATTTGTGGTATTCAATTTATTTTTTTATGATTATTTATTTTTTGGAATGCTATTCAATTGATTTCAATGGGTTAATGATTTCCTACCTGAACCTCTATTTTAATTTGGGATACATTTATTCTCAACATACAACAATAACAATTTTATGTACTCATAATAAATTATGTTTTAGGGTTTTATATATTTGTACCTACCCAAATATTTCATTTAATTTATGGAGAGTAACATTATGTTAAAGGATCATTGAATAATTATCCCTAAAATACATTCAAGTTTCTAAGGAACTTCTTGAATTTTTACTTATGTTATTGTACAATAGATAAAATATTTTTAGCCATAATTGTTTTTATTTAAATCGTTAATTTTATAATGATAAAATAATATTATTTCTCTTCTAGTTTTGTACAATGATTTCTCCTAATGAACAATTATTTTCAATGTAAAAGAGTATATATCTCATGAAATACTCGATGATTTTATAATTGTAATTTCATCTATTTCAAATCTTGATGAATATTACGTATAATTTTAAACTATCTATTATTATATCATTTAACATGTTTTATTTAATGGTTTATGGTTATTTTGACTCTAGATGTGCTATCATGAAATTATTTTCCATATCACACCAAATTATTAGTGTTTATGATTTGGGAAGCTATTTACATATAAAATGATAGTCTCAAAATAAATGTATATATATTTTTAACTTTAATATAATTCATATGTACACTTAATTAGACTTATTATGTGATGGGTGTGTCCCTAGATAATCACTTGCGGCATTAATAGGTCCGAATAGAAAAAATAAATGTTGACAAGGTCAAGGCTATACCATTTTCAGATCTGATTTTGGTCGTGGCATCAATCATTTTCATATGTCATTGCTAAGACCATGATGTTATATTTCAGAATTTCTGATATTATTCATTTCCCTAATTATGAAATATTTATTGATTATCTATGTGTTTGTTCAACTAGTAGAATACCCATGATTATTCCTTATTATGAAATTTGTTATTCGACATGTATTTCCTTCCAAATTATGTTTGAGTTTATTTTTAATGCAATGTATTTTTTGTTTTTAACCAATTATAAATATTATATTTATGATATTTGTTGCTATATTCCGTATCTATCCTGAGAATATCTTCTCACCCCTATATTAAGTTTTATTTTAGTAGGATTTTAAGATGTAATTTATGAATAACATATATGGATAACCTAGTAGTTATGGATATATTCAAAGGAATTTCAATATTTTATTTCATTTCATGTTTTAATGTTGAGATTATGAATATATCTGGTTTTCCAAAACTACTACCCTAATTTGGTTTTTCCGGATAAAAAAATATTTAAATTTTCCAATATAATGAAACAAGGAACCCAAACAAGGAAATGGGGTATGGTTTAATTAATTTATGTTAGGGGATAGTGTACTACTTTGGGAGCATCTATTATTAGGTTATAATTTTATTTGGAACCATGAAACATTGGAATCCTTTTTTAATAGTGTCTGATAATATATAGGGGTCATCCTAAAGGCGCAAATATTGTCTCCTAAACACATATAATTATTTATTCATGATGTTTTTTATTTGTCATATTATAGGAGGTATCAACCCTAAAATTATTATTTTATTGATATTGATGATTTTGAGCCTGAGGAGATGTGTCCATTAAGGAGCATCTGATTCATGTTTTCTATCATTGTGAGAATGAGTTGTGACAAAAAATCATACATTTTTTTATGTGTTGTGTAATCTTGGTCATGTTCTTGAGGAATCATAATAGGGAGATGTTGGTATGATGGCCTAGTGATCGACCCATTTCACCATGTAATCATAGTGATTCATTGGATTTCATCTATAGGGAGGGATGTTAATCTTTTTGGATATTATACGACCATAACTATTATTAATAAATTACATATTTTTTCAAGTATTATTTTTCCCTTTTTTAGGGCTTCTAGAATGTGATTTTAGCATTTGTCTTTAGGGAGTATTGGAAACATGGTTTTGGGAAGTGAATGGTAGGTTTTTTGTTACCCCTAATAGTATATACACCAATAAGAATCAATGAAACAATATATAATGGTCTTTCTATAGGTTCAAAGTTAGCACATAGTTTCTCCATAATAGAAAGTTTCCTAGGTGAATCCAAAAAAAATTTAATTTAGAGGAAACATATTGTTCGTGCACATTTTATCCAAAAAATGTGATGTAGTATGAAAAATGGGTAGTATGAGACATAAATAGCACAAGGTTAGATCAATTTCTTCCAAATTTTATAGCAAAAAATTCTCTTACTATTGGAAGCCAAATATTTATTGATAAAATCGATATTAAAATATAATGGTCTCATTTTCACAAAATAAATTGGAATTAAAACTTCTTTTTCATTCATGTCTTGAGATGTGATTTTTTTTCAATGTGGGGAAATATTTATTTCATTAAAGGCCTATTGGATATCCATTTTTAATTTTAGGTCTCCATTCATGTATGTTATTCTTGTTTATCATATTATTATCTCTTCTAGTACCTTATATCTAATACACTAGGAATTGATTTAATTTTCTTTGATAGGAATAGGGTTTTTTGTGGTAGGATATGTCTATCAAAATAGGATCCAAGCCAATGTCATTTGTATCATAATGTTGTTATTCATTTTCAAACATTCTACATTGAATTATGTGCAAATGATAGTGGGAATTCATCAATTTTGCTTTTTTAGGTTTTATACATGATATTTTCAATAGTCTGGATCACTTAATCATGTATGTAATTGTAAAATCGATCTCTCTTATTGCACAATTTTTTTATTAATAAATTCGAACTGATCCCTATCATAATGCAGTTACACATCATATACCTCATTGTATCCATTGGATATTTTACAATAAAAATGATGTAAACCCATGTGGTGTGTCAATTTCCATTATGTGGTAATTATGGAATGAATACATGATAATAATGTTTTTATAGAAATGAATTAGATCATTATTTAATGTTTTTATAATGTGATTTAAATGGGGTTTTAATAACAATTTTGGGTTATTGAGTTGTGTAATTATTGATGATAAATGGTTTAATGTGGTATTTCCCATGTCCTTCCATGTCCTAATAATAATGTACTATAATTTATTTTAAATTATATTTTTCAACATGTCATTTATTAGTTGTAATAAGGTTACATAAAATGAAACTATATTTATATATATGTAAATATGATCAATGTGGTGTGGGTTTTGGACGGATAATATATGTGATAGTATGTGGCCATACTATATCTCCATAAACTCGACGCATGCATATGAATTGGATTTTGAATTATGTATTATGTACCTATTATTTTGGTACTAGAATTATGATATATCTACACATTATATTAGTACAAGACTAATGATCCAACTATCCTATATAATAATTCTACAATGATTCTCCTTTTAACAATGATAATTATACCTGCACTGATAATCAAAGGGAATAAAATAATATTAATATTAAATTGACTAATGAATTTCCAGGATGGAATACATTTATAAATTATTATAGTTCATTTTATAAACTCTAGAATAGTCCATTGTAGCATATATTGTCATTGGTGTCACCACAAAACTGGGGACAAACGTCATTGACTAAAGAAAAATAAATGTGAATCATATTTATTTTTACTTTTGTGTTCATATTTTCTTTATAAAACTATGTACACTATTATAGAAATGATATTTAGATATACACTATAGGTGGTGGCCTTTTGAGGTATACTATCACCATAGTATGGCAGTCCATTTGTACGAGAGTAGACCTAATTGGTTTAGTATATTATAATGGAAAGATGACTAATATGGATGGAAATGATGGGATTTAGGATGGATACTCGATTATGGTACAACAAATGGTGTAAGCTCCTTCTTGGGAGTTTTACATTTCTATTTATATTTGTTTTCCTTTTTATTTTTTAAACTTAAATGGATTCAAATATTTCTATTTTAGTTCATATTTGTTTCCTCTATTTTTTGAATTCATCATATGATGGTTTTTCGTTGTTTTATATTGATTATTATTATTAAATTGGGTATTTAATAATTTATTTACAATATTTAAATTCTATTATAAATAGTGTATAGTCTTCCATTGTCCCATATTAGACACTTGTTTCTAGTTAGAATCATGTTTCATACAGTTACGCATAGTTCAATTCATGTAACGAAGTGTCTCGGTGAACCTGTACATGGAACCATAGTCAATATTATATAAGTTGATTTGATGAATTAAATTTTTTAATAAATAATTGATTTTCAAACTGACTAATTATTAAAAATATATTATATTTGGAAACAAAAATCACATCACACTTGGACTATCAATGGTGAGTGCATTTCCTGATGGGACAAAAATGACTCCATGTGTGTGTTGGGAAAAAATATGCATTACCCAAAATTTAATAAATTAATGATATTTACAATCTTACAAAAATTTCATCAATTTGTATAATGATGATTAATAATTATTCCAACTATGCATATGAAATTAATATCAGATATCCCTGAGTGTAGAAAATAATACTACATATGATTCTTCTATTAAATAGAAATGTATAAAATAAAATTATATTCCACAACAAATCATAATCAATAAAAATAGCATGGTAGAATCACTACATAAATAATTAAAAAGAGTCTACAATAATTTTCCTGAATGAACATAGCTTCAGGTCATTCAATAATCAATTTTATGATATTAAATCATCAAATATAGATGTATATTAAAATAGTTACAATTATGTGGATATATAACAATTACAGCATTCCAATGCATTATATTCTCATAAATGATAACAGTAGAGAATGCTCACACTTATCATTCAATTCATTAGCATATATCATGTGGCATTAAATAATGGATTCTCTATATCATAAGGAAAATCCAAATCCTCCTTCATCATTGAATTCATAAATATAATGGTGAACATTAGTATCCTTCTTTAATGACTATTAGTATTCAATAGTGTGGATTGAAAATGAATTGTAACAATTATACATCAACCTAAATACATAGATAAATCTTTACTAGCCATTTTCATACATTAGAAAATCCCAATTAATGATATATTTAATATAAAAATTATGTGGGATTATTTATTTTTGTCTATAAATTTCAACAACAACAACTGAAACAAATTTTAATAGTCTGGCATTGAGAAATTCATTTCCATTTAGCAACATAATTAAGTGGAAAAATTAAATTAGGCCATCAAAAATATACATATTAATTAAATTAATCATGAGGATAGTAATTTTGGATATATAATAATGACCTCTATGAAGACAAGTATTTTAAACCATATTCATGAGTAATATTATTTTAAGTAGTCCTTTAAAACCAAAAAATGTCTGCAAGCAAAAAAAGAATGAATTTGAACCCTCACTCTATGACTACTATTGTATTAGTAGATAGTATGTAGATAATCCCCTAAAGAAAATACATATTATCATTATTTGCTTTTATATGAAATATTACATTAAGATCAACCGACAACCTAAAAGAAGATGTATACTTATATAAACTCCAATAACACAACTCCCACAAGGATATCAACACAACTCCCTATGACGGTTTTTGTAATAATTATTGGTTTTTTTCAAATATTTTATACGTATATATCCTAATAACTATATCTTTGATATTATCCAAATACAACTATCACTTTTTTGTATATATAATACAAAATATTTTTTTCATCAAACCCGTTATAAATTTCATCAATGATACCCAATTTTATAATATTAGGGTCATTCATTATCTAATTGGTACAATGAATACAATGTAAATATGAGAATGAAGAACGATATGGAGAAGGAATCTCATGATCATTTTTGGGAGGAATACCATTTAAATATCAATATGTATCATTGTGGATCTTGTGACAATAAAAATTGTTACTTTAGAATAATCCATATAAGTTATATTCTTCATAGTGTGTGGGTTGTACACCATATGAAGAGATAGTCAGAAAACCTATTGTATATTTCACATTATCATATCCCAATATCATTCATGTATCCGTGTCAAATGGATAAAATATGATATGGGCCTCATATATAGTATTCCAAAAACAAGAATAATACTCATCCTTAGAAGAATTATAATGGTCTGAAACAAACTATGGAGGTTGTTCCTTGTCATTATTAGAATAATTTCATCACAAATTATCTTTATGATGATGATAGACATAAACCTAAAACAATCCATTGGATTGAGATGGTCGTGCAGGGGAAATAGTAATATTCATTCCCTTTTCACCCTAAAAGAATCTCTATACAGTATAGGGCATGATATGAATGGTCTTTTATGATATAACGTTGATAAATGCCTAATTTTGATGTATTTCTTATAGTATTCAGGAATATTATAATATTAAAACCCTATTTAGAAACTGTAATAAACATTTTTTTTATCCAAATCCACGTGGGATGTAGTTTAGAGATATCTATTTCCAAAAATAACATCCCAAAAAATGGTCTAAAGGGATTTGTAGTTACTTCTTAAAATTTTAGTAGTTAGGGAATTAGAGTTACAACCTGAATCAAGGTATATTGTTTAAATATATGATGTTTCAAACAATAAAACCATGGAATATTGGTGAGATGAGAGGTTTACTTCTAGAATAAAAATACAACAATCATTTAAAAACATTCATAGAATATCCCCCGAAAACCCTTTGGATCCTCAGATAATAAACTACAATACATATTTTTAGTAGAAAAAACAACCATTATAGAATTTAAATGACTTATGTGAAAATGAATAACCCCAATAGATTCCAGATATGTCCATTGAAAAATACCTTAAGGTTTATACATAATGAAATATCTATCAATTATTAGATGAAAATACTCTGAAATCATTTCTACCTTATCCAATGAGAAATTAGTCACCAAAATGCCCATATGGTGATGTTTTTTAGCTCAATTCTATCATTTTTCCCAGTGATGTATTATTAAAGATTTTATTATACTAGATGGAATAATTAACACCCTATAATGGTTTTATTTCTATATGACAATTATATGTTGATGAAGTGATGCAATTTTCACGTTAATGAAGAGTTCTTCTGGTTCCATAGAAACCACATTAGATAAATGTGGGAAAAACCCTATAGATAAGTTATTATAGATATAATATAAAATATATGAGGATGAATATTTTTCAAATTTATATATCAATTATCGGAATTTTTTTTGAATATTTTGAAAATATTGTTATGTGGATGAGTATCTATGTAGTCATGTAAATGGTTTTCTTCATAATGATTCCATAAAAATGATAATTTATAACTTCCATAAAAATAATTGTGTTTCTAATTGTTTTTCTAGCCAACTGTGATTGAGTTTTTATATGGATTAGGAAGATAGAGATTTCTAATAATATTGATCAGGGGTTATCAATACTTGGGAAACCTAGGATTATCTGAACATAGTATCAATAGTGTACTTTGTTAAGGAAGAGGGACCTTTGTTATTTTTTTAAATTAGTGGATACTAAAAAATATGGTTTTAAAAATCCTAAAAATTTAATGTTAATGTATTCATATTCTTATAAGTCATTTATATATTTTTTACTCGCCAACATATTATAATATTCATTATTTAGTATTATTATATTTTATTTTTATAAGGTAAATTTTATTTAGAGAAGTATTATTATTTATGATTAACCTTTTCAAAAAACTAATTTTTAAAATAATCAAATATTATATTCATCCAAAAAACATAAATAATGTTGTAAAAGATTGTAATTATTTTTATTTTATAAACTATAATTCTCGCATAGTGTAATTTCATTTACTCTTTTGATTCATAATTTATTATTACAGAGTTATATATTTATAAAATAAATATGTAATTTAGAATATTTTTTAGTCTATTGTTTTATATATAAAATAGTATATTTATATTTGTATGATGATATTATTAATTTTTCAGTTCTTAAATAAATTAAATCTAATAAAACAACATCTATTTTATTGTACATATTTGGATAATAAGAGGGATCCCATGAATGAATTTGATTAAAAAATAGATTATATAAATTAGTGATGATGACTAGAAATTACGAAATTCATAATAAGTTACAAATTTCATAATGTAGAAAATGTTATGTATGATATGATCAATCATGTTATAAGTATATTGATTTTTTCTATTATAAGATTTATATGTAGTGATATTTAATCCTATGAAGAAGATAATATTTTATGTATGAGTCTGTAAGATACTCACATTGGGACTAATAATTTTGTTGAAGTTGGATTATTTGTGATTAGTTTTAAGAATAGTTCCATAGATTTCATAGATTGTGATTTTTTGAAAATTTATTAATTATTTATTACAATTTATAATAATTAAAAATGTAAATAATGTGACTAAATGTAGTACTTCTGTTGTATGAGTGTATAGAGAATTTAATCATTCAAAAATTTCAAATAAGATAACTGGAAAAATATCATCATTAATATTAGAATAATATTTATAATGATAAAATGATAAATAACCATAAGATGTTATTTTCTATCAATGTAATATTACTAGTCAAATAAGACCAAATTGTCCCTAACGGATGGATAAAGACTAGAACGATATAAGTTAAAAGATTGTCTATAACTAGAAATGTAAAAAACCTAAATGGTTATTACACCTAGAGTTCTAGTGGATTAGATTGATAATTATAACATTATTCTGATGGTTGATTCAATATTCATTAAATTAAGTAATTATATGATTGAATTAGAATGAAAAATAAATGTATCAGGGATAATTTATATTCTGAATCCTTAACCAATTTCATATGAATTATAATTACATAGATTCATATGAATAAAATAGTTCGAAATTATATTATGAGGCAAATTAAACATCATCTAATGAAGAATATTAATTAACAATTCATGAGAATATTTCTTGATATGATAGTTTATTATAAAATAATAATAATGTTTTAAAAAAATTATAATTATAAGACCTAAAATTATATAGTAATTATAAAATTTCTAAACAATATCTAATGATTTGAAATATTACATCTAAATTATATAAAATATATACTTTTACATCGTCTTCTGAAAATAATGATTTAGTTGAAAAAATAATCGCATAAATTAGTCGTTTGAATGAAATCATCTCTTTTTCTACATTTAGGATGTAATTATTTAATATGTATAAAATTATAACAAATCATTTGAATACTTCATGAATATATTTTTTAACTTAATACTCATCTTTTAAAATTAACTTTTTTTTAAAAAAATGAACCCTATACAAATTTGTTGAAGTTGATGATAGTGAAGCAACAAATATTCCTTGAATAACGTTCAATATTTTTGACTACACAGTGATAAAATTTCTAAATTATTATATTATATATAACACAGTAGAGTGGGAATAATTTGGGTTAAAAAATTAATATGTTCAAATAGTATTAAACCAATGAATGTTAGGGTACCAATGTTCTATGTTTTTTATTTCATTATAATAAGAAAAGTACCAATATTGATAATTATTGGTAAATAGATAGTGGATGTTTTAATAAAATTATTGGAAATATGAAAATATTTAAGAATATAATGATGATAAATTTTTGGAAAAGTCACATTAGGAGATAATGAAAAAGAATAGATATATGGAATGTGCGGTATTGTTTCTTATTGGAATGTTTTTAATTTCAAATGATTTTTTCATGATAGTTAAAAATAAACTCATTAGAATAAAAAAATTATCTAATAATGTATATCTTATGATTTTTTTGAATTTGAAATTTATTTTGAAATTTTCATAAGGTATATTTATAATTTACATTGACATATCTGAAAATGTAAAAAATATAAACATATATGACTTTAGAAACCATTATCTACCATTACTAAGTGATATAGAATATCTCCATTTCTTATAGATTACATTTTTATGAAACATTATTTTCATAAACATAACCAATCATTCTATGAATGTACTAGATATATATTTATTTATACATATAGATAATTCATCAATAAAATTAATTGCAATAAATTTTATAGGTAACAGAAGTCAGTTTTTTAATATATTATTAATGTTTTAACATCTAATGATTAATATATATTATTATGGATTTATTAAAAAACAGAAATTATGGGATGAAAATTTTATATATATGACTTAGTTGATGAAAAAAATTTGTCTACATGGTTCTATTTTCCATATGAAATGTTTAAATACAATTTTAATTTAAAAAAATTCTATCTATTTAAAATATTGATAAAATAAAAAAATTTAATAATATTATTTATGATAATGGTTTATATTTTTAGAATTAGAATTTCTAAACTTCTTGTACTTAAGATGATATAAAATATAATTTTTAAACAATTATATCTCCTTGGTAAAATTGTGTTGTTGAATAAGGAAATTTGTTTAATAATCATTTTATTAGAACCATGTTGATTGAATACTCACAACTTAATCAATTTTAGTGTAAAGTAGTTAGTAATAACTATTATACAATAATGTCTTATTTTTAAAAAAATATCATAATGATTTATATTACATGTTTTGGACTTGAGGATAACTAAAGAAATATCTCATAAACATTTTTTAATGTAAATTAATAATTTCTAATTCTTCAAAATCTTTGTAAATCCTTATATAAGGATTTCATGGTTATTCAATAAGAATAAAATCATATTATTGTTTTAAAAAAATTATTCATGTTGTAGTAATAATGAATGTAATTTTAGTGAACATTATCCCTTTATTTTTAGATAACCTAAAACGACATATTTAAATGATTTTAAAATAAATTGTTTTATCTTATGATGGAAAATTATTAACAAGAGAGAATATAAAAAAATTATTGCTATACCAATGGATAAAATTCCACATATTGTTATAGATGAAGATATGCAATCCCTTTGAATCATACATTAATAATGAATCACCCTTGTAAAAAAATAATTACTAATATAGATCATTTTATAAAAACTAGAAGATCAATATAAAAATAATGTGAAAATTTTACCTTTTATCATAATTTGAGCCTTATGCTTTCGATGGGGATCTAGATGGTGAATTTTGGTTAAATTTACTACATGATTAAATAATTGAATTTTAGAGGAAAATTTATTGAACAATAACTACATTTCTTCAATATTATCTCCTAAATAGATTAAAATGGGTTTTCCATAAGGCACATGATTAAAATAGAAAAATATTTAGAAATAATCCTTAAATTGTTTCAAATGTTTGAGTCCAAAATAATTGAATAAAATAAAATGAAACCTTCAAAATCGTAGCTACACTTGAATATTGTATTATTCACATTTACAATATTGAAATAATAAATTTAAACTTTATAAAATGGATTTAATGCTAAATCTACATAATGGGTTTGTAAATGTTGATGTATATATTAAAAATCCCATGGATTTAAAAATTTGAAGACATATAATCATGTTTTAAGATATTCTATGTCCCTCATTGGAATAAATAATTACCTAATATACTAGAATATTAGATTAACTAGGATTTTTTTGGTCAATTATTTTAATGTGGTTTTAGATAAAATAATATTTTATTAAAATGAATTTAAAAATAAAATAAATGATAAATTTTATTTAATTATATTATATTGTTCTCTACAGAAAAATAACATAATAATTTTTAATATATTTTATGAAATATTAGTAACAAATTAGGATGATGGGGGTAAAAAAAAATTCTATTCAAATTTATATCAAATAATAATGAACTATTTTATCACCCTAATAGTATATAAAATATCTAATTTAATTTTTTTTATTTGACATTACTAAAAGAGGATATAAAATTATGAGTTTAACATCACTAGAGTGGTCCTTTATGATCTCTAAAAGCACCAAAAAACCAGAAAATTCAATAAATTTCCTTCATAGCACTTGAATTATAATTATATATATAATTTTTTGAATTAGAAGAAAATATCACATAAATTCAAAAAAGCATAAATTTTCCTTTCGGTTTTCCGATAAACCAAAATTCAGGTTATTTCAAAACAATCCATGCCGAAATTGAGAAAAAAATTCACCTATAATAGAAAAACAATTATTAAGATATTTCTAATAAAAATAGGTATATTAAAGAGTTTCTTTCAATTTTTCTACTTAACATGGAGTCTTACGAGGAACTCCATTTATTTTCTTTAGTTGTAGTTGATTTTCTCATGTAATACCATTCATAATTGTCTTAAAATATTAAAATAATGAAAAATAAACAAATAAAAATAATAAAAATAATGATAAGTAAATGATTTATGTATAATATGATAGAATGATGAGAAAAATTATATTCTTTGTTTTGTATTTTGATAATGAGAAGCATGTTTTAAACTGAAATGAAACATATATATTGACAGGATGAATATAAAGAAATACCAATCACGTTGTGTATCATATTGAGGTTAATATGATTACATCATTTCCAAAATTACACATGTATCATTTTCATAAATTATTAATACAATCCAAATGTTTTTTCTCAATTTTGGGTACGTCACATGTTTTTTTACAAAAATTTAATTTTTAAATAGAAAATAAAATTTGAAACATACATATAACATAATGTGTTGGATATAAAAGATATTAATTTATAAACATGTAAATGGAAATATAAATCATTATCCTATACCATGAATACAATCTGAGTGTATTATCATGGTTTTCAATGATATAGACGTTGTGAACTAAATTTTCAATTTGAAAGAGATAATAAAAAAAATTAACTCTTCTTGAGAACATCATTTAATAGATTTAACTTTGACGAAATCTCACTCATAAAAAATTACTTATAGAACATTTTCCAAATCTAAAAAAAATATTTTATGTTCTTTGTTTCAAGTTTTACATTTTTATTTTTTTCTTAAAATTACGGTCAATTTAGAAATAATATTCCCATGGAGTTATACCACTCAAAATATTTTCCATACAGTGGCGATAATCATTTATAAACATAAAAACTGTCATAAGGATTGTTCTCTTAATGAATCAATACAATATGATTGTGTTTTCTATGTCTTGATTAAGTAGTTTTTGTTTATTTATAAATTGAATTTTTAAACATAAAACAAACTCTTGAAGTCATACTTTGTCACATCATGTGATAGTTTAATATGAGACTATTTATGACACATGAAAAATAATTCATGAAATGTTCATTTAAATTATCAATAATATAAAAGAATGTTTTTTGGTTTGTAGTGATTGAGGCTTATTTATTTAACATAACAACATTAAACTGATAATAGATACATTGACTCATATCAAGAACAACATGTATCATGTTTATGTGTGGATATTTCCGACATGTTGGAAATGTTTTTCGGATGCTTATCCAAATGTTTCAAAAAAATATAAATATGTCTTCCCTGTTTTGTGTATTATAGTAGTCGTTTTTAATAAAAATAATGTCAATATTAAATTAGAAGGACAAAATTGAGTCATATAGGTCCCACTATGAATAATATTGAGGTTTAGTATATCATAAATTTCATAAATAACATATTGAAAATTATAATAATGCATCAAAATAATGAGGATGATTTTTTTATTTTTTAGTATATCACTTATGTTTCTTTACTGAAATTTATTTTTAAACTGAAAACTCACTCATTGAATCATAATAGTCAAAACATACAAGAACATTGAGTATCAGATTTAGGTGCGACTAATACCTATATTTATAAAATTAATTTTTTATAGTTTCCCCATATTATCTAAATAACATAATACTTCTTCACTGTTTTGTGTCTGTTAGTTGTCTTTTTCTACAATCATGAATGAGAATTTCTAATAAATAGATTCACAATGACTCATAATGACAATATAGTGCATTGGATTGAAGTATGACTACTTTATTCCCATCCCAAATAATAAATATTTTTTTATCCAAAATTATTAAAGCAATCTGACTGTGTTTTCTGAATATTGAGTCAGTCACTTGTGATTTTTAATATAATGTCATTTTATAAGGTAAATATCCATTTAGTCATACCAGTTACCTAATGTGTTGAATTGATGTTATATTAATTCTTACTCATCAAAATTATCTGATTATTATATTCCAAAATATTCCAGATAATCGGAACATGTATTTTAGTATTTTAGTGAGTGATAATTTTTTAACTAAAATTTTAATTTTAAACAAATAAAAAACACTTTGAGTCACAATTATAATATCATAATTCAAATTTACATTAGGATAAATCAAACATGTAAAAAATAATATATAGATAGGTCTCCTGATGTATCAAAACAATACTAAAAGAATTTACTCTCCATTGTGAATTTCATTTTTCTTTTTTAATAAAATTAATGTTAATATAAAATAAAAAATTTACATATAGTTTGATAATAATAAAATTATCCTTATTAATTATTTGAATAAGATAAAAATTACCAAAATGATAACTTTATGGTTTTCTTAATGTATTATAGAAATGTGAAATTATTTTCTCAATTTTGAGAAAGTCAACAATATTTTTTTACAAAAACGACATTTGAAATAAGAAAGTATTCTCTTTTAGTCATACAAGAATCTTCTCATATCTATTTGTTTTGAACATAATTACTATACATCCAATAGTAATATTAATTGGTTTTCAAAAATTATGTAGAAAATATTATCATTATTTCATATTATTATTATAGTGAATATGTTTGAATGAAAAGGAATATTTTTATCTAATAATGTACACTTTGATTAATAACTAGGACCTCATGTTAAGATTGTGGTGGGACTGATTACTACAATCCATAAAATGACTATGTATAATTTTACTATAGTATAAAACAAATATGAATGAGTTTAAATAGTTTTCAATCTATCAATTTTATATTTTACTAAAATTATTAAAATTTTCTTTAAAATGTTCCCAAGAAGTAATAACTATAAAACCCTACATTAATATGTTCATTATATTAGTCCTAATAATCCATATTAGATAACAATTTTTTATGATTAAAAAAATTCTAATGTGTACGATCAGTTATGAGTATAACACATGCCTTTATTACTAATAATTCATTTTAAAATTGAAACATACACACTGATTTATACTGTTCAAACCATGTATCTGTTTGAACTTTGTCTGAATCCAACAAATGAATTTTTTTTCAATAATATTCATAAATTATTAAGAAAACTGGTTTGTTTTTTCATGGTTTTTAGTGACTGGACCTTTTTGAACTAAATTTACCATTTTAAACTCATAATAGAATCATGGGTTCATAATGGTCACATCGTGCATCAAATTGAGGTGTGGATTATTTATAAAAATCCAAAATTACATTAGGATCATATTATTAATTTATCAAAAATAATATAAACGTTTTACCTATGTTTAGTAGTAGTTTAATTTTTTATTTTACTGAAATTTATTTCAATTATTAATAAAGAGATGATAATTTGGTTATAACTGTCAAACTATATGTCATATTGTTGTGAGGATATTTCAAACATTTTCCACAATACATATAGATATTTTAATTAAATTATCAACAAAATCCAAAGAAACTTTATTGGTATTTAGTACATCACTTATGTAATATACTAAAATTTAATTTTTAACATGGACCACCGACATTGAGTCATCCCAATGAAATTATGTATCAGTTTGATGTCATAATTATTCATACCCAGTAAAATAGAATTTTGAATCATTATAAAAAAATTTAAATAGTATTCAAGAATTATTTATTATTTTTAAATAGTGACATCTTATAACATAATGGAATATTTTAAACTAATAACATAATCTTTTGGTCATATAAATAAAATGATTTCACATAATGGGATGTGGTTTATTTCAATATGTAAAAAATTACATAAGGATTTTTTTATTAAATAAGAAAAAAATATAAGTGAATTTTGGTAGTTTTTAATATGTATTTCTTCATTTTTAGTAAAATTATTGTAATTTTTTTTAAAATAGATACGCATTGAGTCATATAGGTCACACCATGAATAATATTGAGGATCAAATTATTCAAAAACAAATGAAAATTAAATATGTTTCATTTTCTAAATATACAAAATTAATAAATGCAACACCCCAAGCATCCACAGTACGTTTCCCCTTTAATAATGCAATGGCATGCATTGTACGCAACTTCGAGATTCTAACACACCACAACCAATCAAACTAGCAATTATGAATAGTAAAACCTACTTTTTTAATTTTATAAATTTTATCATTTGAAATGGACTTCATTTTTGGATTCATAATATCGAAATTTGCTTAGGGTGAAATTTTGGTACTTTTCAGAAAACTTTTATATTTTGATGAATTGTGAAAATTAATAAATTTTAATTAAAAACAGCTTTTATAATCAAAATAATTAATAGTGATAAATTATTAATTTGAGTTGTTTTTAGTATATTTATAATATATTTTTACCATTTAATACAATTTTGGTCATTAGATGTAATTTTACATTTAAAGAAGACATAAACAAGTATCAATCTTTTGATAGTTATTATCTCATAAAAACACACTATTTGTTTTGACGATGGAAATTAATTTTTAGATTAATAAATGAAACTAATATGTTTTGAATTTGGTAAAATAGACATAATTTTTTAATTCATAATATCAAAAATAGCTTAGGCCTAATTTTTTGTATTATTCTGGATACTTTCATTTTTTGATGAATAGTGAAACCACTAAGTGGTAGTAATAACAATGAATTTTTCATAGAACAAGACATTACAGCTTCCATGAGTGGAATTTCGATAATCCAAGAGACACGGTTAATATCAAAGAGTAAAATTTGGTTCAATGAGATGAAAATAATTTTTGGTGAATAGTGACTTTTTACTTTTATTTACCACGGTTAAAAGTAAATAGGGTAATTAAGGGTAAAAAGGATATTAATATTACCCTAACACATGTCCTAATTTTATTGGACAAGTTTATCTCGACCAAAAACAACCTTAGGAGTAAAATATTATCATTTAGGTCCAATTGTATTAGATTAGGACATTTATTATTATTTAATTCAAAGAAGAGTTAAAAGCGTTAAAATCAAAGATTATTTACTTAAACATTTTTAATATAGGGTTATACATAAGATAAATTTGATTGTAAATATTAATTAGAAATCTAAAACGATTTCCTACATAATGGTATTTTATTTATAATTTTTAGACATTAAATAAATTAATTAATTTATGACACAATGGTGATGCAGTAATTACCTAATTAATGAAATATTAATATAATTGATATTATAAATATCAAAATAGATGTAATTTGAGATTTTTTATGAATTCCACTAATTTTATTGGTTAATATGACATATTAGGATTTATTATATAAATTGTGTTCGAAGTAATAATGCTGTTATGAATTTATCAAAAACAAAATACCCAATAGTGTCAAAATTGACATAAAAGTGTTTTTAAAACAAATAATATATTATTAATTTATATTAAATTCCTAAAAATATAAGGTTCGTCCAAGAGACTTATATTATGATTGGTTTACCATTAATGGACAACTTAAGGGAATATTGGATGTATATATCAAGTTTATTAAACATATAATATAAAAATACAAAGAGACATTGTAAAAGTGAAAGTAATTAACTAAGAGTTAATACTTAAAGATAAGGTTAATATAATGATCCAAACCTATCTAAATTATATTGGTTGGGTGGTTTCGACCCATCCCAACCATAACCATTAATTAATCCACTCTGGAGCCATTAGAAATAGAATATGAATTTATTATAAAATAATATTTTTAGCTTTTCCAAAGGTGCCCCTCACCCCTCTTATAAAGGGGAACTCCCCCTTCTCACTAATTCACACATTCAAAGCCTTTTTGGTTCAGCCAAACCCTGACAAAATACTTTCTCAACTTACCTCACTACAACCTAGAGGCATTATTTTGATCATAAATCCAACCTACGGATCCCTTTTGATCAAATCAAATGGAAGAACCCCAAGAAGAGGTAATGTTTTCACCACCCTCTTTAAAGTTCCTTTCAACGCCATGTTCTTCTTTCTTTGTTATTTATATTCTAAATTAATAACTCCAGTATCATATATATATTGTGATGTTAATATAAATATGGTACAACCATATTCAGTATTATATCAATCTTTTGAATGGAATTTCCCCATACGTGTGTACGTACGACTTACCGTCTCCACGTCGTGGTGTAATTGTCATTCAATATTTTATTATTTGGATGGGTATAATAATGATGTGTAATTCATGTAAATAATAAATATAACATGATAATTATACTTTCTATATGATATTCCATCCAATTATATTTTATTTTAATATCTAAATAATGATATTGTCGCTCGTTCATACGTACGGACTACCGTCTCCATGAACGCGATGAGATTCATTCTCCATCATATCCATTCAAGTATAATTCACATTTGATGATTAAAAATAATTTTTAAGGACTTGATATAATTCAGGATATGAATAACATAAAACCTATCAATAACAAACACATCTTACGTAACAATGAATATAATGGAAAATGAGTATGTTAACACCCGAAATGACGATAATACTAAGATATTATTAACAAATCAATGTTAAAAGATAATATATGATATCATATTAATGTAAATGATTCATGTATAATTCAATACAAATTAATTCACCATTATACAGATGTTTATCCTACCATCGACCAAGGAAAAAGTACAAAGTAAGGGGTTTCTTATCTCACTCTTAATTTCGTGAGAGTACCATTGTTCACCACTTATTTATTGCATGTGGTGTATGTGTATTGCCCATGATTGTATTAATTGTGTAATATACATTAAATTATGGGTATTTAAATCATCATTGTATGATCCTGCTTTCATGGTTGTATGTTTCTTAAGTTACCTAATCGATAAGGGAATTTGAAATTTCAATTTGCACTCATTCGGCTTTAGGCATACTTCATTGATTATTTTACTCCAAGATTATGTGTGGAATCACTATTCATTTGATTATTTCATAATTTAAAATCCCCTTTATGTGAATATATTTTTTATTCACATAATCACTCCATTGATAAATTCCCAAGTCCTCAGTATGAACTTGATAAGAGTAATTTTAACTCAATCTCCATTTGTTGAGTTTAATATCCAATTCATCGGTGTTGTTTTTACAAGAATATGTGTGAATGTCATCTGATTGATTTACACTAAATATCCAATAATATTGAGTGTATTTATATTTTTCACACATAATTATGTCCTTGATTTATCCTTAACCTATGGATATGGTCATTATAAGAGAATTCATCTCAATTTTCATTCCATTGAGACTTCTTTGTTGATATACACCAAATCACTTTTATATGGTGTATATAATGTACTTTGACATAGTATATCTTGAATAGCTTTATTCTCATTATATTATAATGTTTTTATTACCTCAATTATTTGTATTCAAGTGTCTCTCTTTTGGTTAGAATCTCTCAGTAAAATACATTTTTAAGTGTTTTAAAGATTTATTCTTCTAGATATTTCTCATTAATGTCCATGTTTTAAATATGGTTTTAAGAATTTATTATTATGGAAATTAAAGTTTTAAAATTAAAATTACTTTTAAAAGATTAAAAGTGGTATGGGACACTTTGATTCAAAAATCTATTTTTAAATGACTTCTTTCCAAATAGTGTGACTTTTAAATGATTTCAATAAAAAGGGTGATATTTGTCTCAAATAGTTTTGATGATTATTTTCATATATGTCAATATCCAACAATATTCTCTATTGAGGTTAATCTTTTACAATAAAATCTTCCATATAGTATTGAATGAGTTATGTTTGACTATGGATATACTATTTTTATACCATTCATGGTTTGTGGGTAAAGTATTCACATTTAGAATGCTAGTTTTAATACGAATATTTATGTTATTTTTCAACTTTTCATATGAGGAATGCATTGGACTTATTAAGTGACAGTTGGAGCTCAATATAGCTCCTCGATGCATCGATAGGTATCTTGAGACAAACTAGAGGCTTGGCACAAGGCCGTGACAAAATCTTATTTGTAGTCTTGGCATGAGGCATTGGCTACGTGGTTATGATAGTATGGCATTATGCATTCTATCATTATGTAAGTGGTTATTAATATTTTCATGTTATTAGTCGACAAGTAGAATATCCATGTGAATAAGTAAATGGAACTATTTCATTTTATCCTTGCCATATTATGCTGATGTTCAATTTTAAAAGTCTTTTGTTTTAGTTATACATTGCCTTAAATTTTTATGTTTATTTATGAATGTTTCTTCTATATTGTTATCCTTACAGAGAATCCGAGCTCACCCCTTTCAATGTTTTATTTTTCCCAGGATGTGAATAAGTATTTTAAGACTAACCTGTAGGGATAGTATGAGGGGATATGAGGACAATATGTTGTTGTTGAATTTCACTTATTGATGTAATGTAAACATTATGAATATATCTAGTGCTTCCAAGGATACTAAACTAATAGGTATTTCGAGACTTGATCTTTCTTTTGATCATGCCAATGTTATGTAATAATTTACCGACTCTAGGTATGTAGGTTCGGGACGTTATAGTTGGTATCAGAGGAAGTTTAATACATAACATGGAAACTAGATTTAGATAAACTCTGATTAGAGCACGTAGACCTAAGATGATCTTTGAGGATTAGTATAGAAGAACTTCCAAGAATTTTGGTATTGTAGGGATTTTGTGATTTTTCCGAGAGATAAAATCATGTTTGGATACGAGCAGGTAGAGGCAGCTCTGGCACAAATGTACCTAGGGGTAATACCCGAAAACACCGCTTTGAGCTAGACTCGAACGGGAACTGGAGCACGAAAAAGGGCCTTGATGCACTATCGGTTACGACACTCCCAGGGGATATGCATAGGATAATTTTCATTTTTTTACCAACCTATTTAAAATATTATATATATATTATGAGAGTAAATGAACTTTGGTTAATCCTAATGTGTTTCAAATTGAGAATATTGTGACATGTTGATCTCTAAATGATTTTATGACTATCGTTACTCACACAATGATTTCTGGTTTTAGTCAATGGTAGCATTCCAAGGAAGTCATAGTGACGTTGAGAATGATGTACAATGTGTGGAAGGTGGTGGCAATGAGAAAAAATGGAATGTGGATTGGTGTAATAGATATCTTCTTTATTCCAAATCAATTTTCCAAAAATATGATCAACAATATATATATTAACCAATTCCTGGACTCAAAAAAGAAGAGAACGGTGATGAATGATAAGATCTCCAGTAGTGGATACCATGGAGAAAGGAATCCTCAATTTCCATTCTGTAGGAAATGTGGAAGGAGAAACCCAGGAAAGTGTCTTAATGGGACAATTAAATGGTTTATGTGCGGGAAGGAAGGACATAAAGTGAATAATTTCTGAAGAAAAATGAAGAGTACTGTGGAAGAAGATAAAAATGGTCCCAAGAATCCATATACAGTCATTTGATGTAAATGTAGGGGACATGGACATTACTCGAGTGAATGCCCTATCCTATAAGATATTTTCATGGTCAAAGAAGAAACTATGTGGTGGTATATGGTTGGATAAATATTTAAAAAGTGTTAGTTCTCCTTGTTGATGGGATTACTTTGGAATAATTCACTCTTGTATTTTTAACCCTGCAGATTTCCATTTGAGAATGATATTTGAGGAAGAATTATCTTTTCTCTTGTGAATATAGTTATAAATAACCATTTGGTTTTATATGATCGCTTGTTTTGAGGCAATTATAAGTTATTATAATTTGGGATGAAAATGCAAGGTATGACATATGATTTGTGATTAAATTTTGGTAGGGATATTTTGAGGAATTTTTCTCATTTTGGTAATGTTATAAAATATAGTTTTTGATAAAGGACAACACGCAGACCGTGTGACAACCCGTCGAGTCGGACAAAGCTGTGGGAATCGAACCCACAACCAATGTGCGATTGGGATTTATCTCCTACCACTGGACTACGTGAAGTACCTGGTTAGTGTGTCTATTATTTTTAGTTATATGATTTTATTGATCAATAATAATTTGATTTGGGATCTTATGTCTTATCGAATGAATACCCTTACTATAAGAAAATGATTTTGTGATTAACTGATAAATGTTATTTTTGAAGTTGTTCACTTTGTTGTGAACACTATATGCCCTAGGAAAATATATTAGTATGGGATTTAATTTGAGGAGTAATGGTGGATTTTTATCTATGTATTTATTTTGGATTTATAGTGATTTGGGTTATTTATTTAAATGATTAGTTTAACTACATTTAAGTATGTGACCATAAGGGTAATTAATTTCATTTGGAGATAAAATTTAATGTGGAAGACTAAATTCTTATAAGTTTTTGGTTTCAATATTATTCTGGATTATATTGAAGTATTTTAAGGACAATTGATTATTGAATGGAATTTATTTCACTTTGGGGTATTGATGGTTTAATTTTAGAAATTTAGATTAGTGTTTTTTTTCTCTAAACGAATATCCATTTGGGGGATCATCATATATTATACTAACCATTTTGGTTTTTATTAATCTCTAAAGACAATATAAATATATAGTTTATCCTATGTGGATCATGTATTTCTATAGAAGTTTCTTCTCGCTCTTCCATTGTGACCAAGTCTTCTTGAATAGTCATTGTTCAAAAAAAATTGAGTTAGTGGTAAAAATTTATTAAAGAATGAAACTCTAATTAAAAATTAAGTATATCTATTTATGTTCTTAGTCAATATCATAAATAAATTCTTCATCCTTATGTAATGTAACTTATAACAAAAAATGTTGTCCATATACTTTTCCTACTGGGAGACTAATGATCGTTTGTCCCAACACGGGTTTGTGATTTTATTATTGTTAACTTTCACCTGATCATGTTTTCTATCCCTCTCAATCAGAACATAACACATAGTTTATCGTCCATATCCATGTTTTCCTACATGGAATCCTAGTATGTGTTATCTTGGGTGACCATTATACATCTCTACCATTCTTTTAAAGTGATAGTTTTATTGACTCTTTTTCCGATGTGGGACATTTCATTATATTCTCAAGCCCAATTTTTAAAAAAAATGTGAGGATGAAATTTATTTAAGGAGGGGAGAATGTAAAACCCCAAGCTTCCAAAGTATGTTTCCCTTTGAATAATTCAATGGTGTGCATTGTACGCATTTTTGAGATTCTAAAACACCTCAACCAATCAAACTAGCAGTTATGAAAAGTAATACATACTTTTTGAAATTTTATAAATTTTATCTTTTGAAATAGACTTCATTTTTGGATTCATAATATCAAAATTAGCTTAGGGTGAAATTTTGGTACTTTTCAGATAACTTTCATATTTTGATGACTAGTTAAAATTACTAAATTTTAATTAAAATCAACTTTTTTAATCAAAATAATTAATAGTGATAAATTATTAATTTTAGTGGTTTTAAAGATCATATGATGGGATTTGAAGTCAACATGTTGTTGTAGTTTTTCACTTATTATTGTAATGTAAACTTTATGAATATATCTAGTGTTTCCAAGGCTACTAAAATAATTGGTCTTTAGATACTTGATCTTTCTTGTGATCATTCCAATGTTATGAAATAATGCACCGACTATGGGAATCTAGGGTCGGGGCGTTACAATAAAAATGTGGTCACATAGTTTTAAGTATGTCAATTTATTTATTACAAAAATATCATTTTATACTAGAAACCGACACTTTGAGTAATATGAGCTACATCTTGAACTTAATTGATTTGAGCCTAAATCATAATCAAAACACATGATTTATGAATAATTTTCATAAATTACGAAGAAAATCATAGTGAATTTTCTTATCTTTTAATTGTTCAAATTACTTTTTTAATAATAATAACATAAATTTTAAATAAAAAGGCATTGATTTGAATCATACAAGTCTCACCATATATAATATTGTGGTATGGAAGATTCCTACATATCAAAAATGAATTATGGATTGTTTTCAAAGCATCAATACAATATTATCGGGTTTGATCAATTTTGAGTATGAGATGTGTTTTTAAAAAACTATTGTAGTTATAATCTAAAAATGAACTATCAGAGTCATAATGAGCACACCGTGTATCACATTGACATATGGTTGATAGATTATTTGATTTTTTATTTTCATTTAAAAATATAGAATATTAATGTTAATATAGAACATGATCCATTTTAGTTGAATAGAACCTCCATGATATCTAAATATCATTATGTTACTGTCGGTATGTGGTTTCTTTTCCATAAAAAGGGAACATGTTCTCACTTTTATAAATATTCACAAATAGATTAATGAAAGACATGTCTTCCCAAAAGATATATTAATTATATGAAATAATTATTATTTCAATAGTGTAAGAATATTGACATTTAATATAAGATAAATGGTGAAAATTTATTTTAAATAAGTACCATGAATTACTATTTTCATGATAGTAATATGAATTCTTAACCAATTTACATATTTAAATTATACAATTAATATCTTAAATATCAAATAAATTATGATCATGTATAGATTCAAATAAATCACCACAACATCAAATTTTCAATCCTTAGATATTAGAAAAATATATATTATGTGATTGATACTAAATAGAATTATATTAATCCTAATTATGAAATAATAAATTTCGTATCGGGACACTGATTTTACAATGAGAACATCAATATAGGAAATACAATAAAAGAGAGTATTTTTTAAAATATTCAGAATGAACCAACAATGTTTTATTTTGTCCCACAAAATTTCGTTTATAAAAAAAGAAAAAACAAGTTAATTTAGTTCAATTCATGCAGATTTTTTCTTCACAATTCACAATTTTTATGGTTTTTAATTTAAAATATTATTAAAAAACTAAAAAATTATATATGGATTCCTACAGATAACATATTTTATCTAATTTTGGTTCTTATGAATGATTGTGCGATGTGTATTTTTATTTCAACTCTCTAAACCAAACTCGAAATGAATGAATTCCTCCATTTGGATGAAAGAGAAAACACATTATTGAAAAAATACATCTTCCCAATGAAACATGTTCTATTTTTTCCTGGTTTTCATGGATGGGTTATGTAATTATAAAACATCACAAAATTTATGTGAAAAAATAAATAATTTTTAAATAATAAAAACATGGAATTTAAAATAAAATAGTTAATAAAATTCCAAAATATTAATAAATAATTATTTGGAGTTCATCTTTTAGTGATAGTAGTAATGGAGTGGCTTATCCTTAATGATTATGTCATTTATTTATAATCAATTTTGAAATTATAAAAATAGGTATTAGATAAAAATTATGAGTATATTAGGTAAAATATTAGATAAAATGATTATAGAATTAACTAAATGATAATTTTTTCTTGTCATAAACCATTAATAAATAATATAATTATTCTTAATCATATAATGTGGGTTTTTAATTATATCCAGATTACTTCATAAAACAATTTCCATCCATTTTATTCCATGTTTCCTTCGACATAATCCCACCTCAATGACCATAATGTTGGTTGTATTCCATAAGTTCTCCAATTTCCCCCTAGCACTATTAGTAGATTACACACATATGTATTCAGACATTTGATCTAGATAATATAATTATTTGATTTTTGGATTGGTGTTGTATTACTCTCACGTAATTATTAAGTACACTACTTAATAAGTGGTTTTTTCTATAGGGATATTATATTTCATTAGTTTATAATGTTCGTATATTGTATTTATTTAAATTTATCATTATCACATTTAAAAGTAAAATCAATGTAGTTACCCTCATGGATTATTCTCATTATGAAAATAAAATTATTGTTGTAATGGTGTACGAAATGTTCCTCCATATTTTTCTTTATGAAATCACACATTCATCCGCATGTGTTTTATTACAAAGAATAAACTTATATATTTTCTAGGTATTTTTATATTAACTGAATTATGGAACTTATAGAATATGAATCCAAACTATCCTCTAGGTTGTTTATGTCTAAAATTATTTAATTGGTTATGATTTTGGTTATTTTATTCTACTAAGACCCATTATTTTCATTGTAGATAATCCAAGTGAATGTAATTTCATCTTTTAATTTTTTATTGATGAATTTTTTCATTAACGCATCTGTAATATTTTATTTTACATGGAATATGATAATATAAATTAAATATTGTGATAATGAATTATAAATAATATGTTCTGTTTGTTTTATGTAAGAAATAAATGTTTTTTGAAACAATTTTTTTGATAAAACACCTACATCATTCAATTAAGTTGAAATATGTAAACATAAAATTCTTGTAATTTTTTTAAATTGTGTCCTTCTTCCTCATTTTCCAGATCTTCCTCCTATTCCTCCTTAGTCTCCAAATCCAATTATACTGCTACCACCGCATCCTCCACTGCATTCGCCTACACCAATGCCTCTGCCTCTGCTATTTGATAACATTATTACAATTTTTATTCAAATTATTCGTTGTAAAACATTTCATCAATTGTACTTCTCTCTGAGCGGTTGATAAAAATAAATAAATGAGATTTATAATTTTAATTCTCCACAACCTATATATGTTATTATGGTTATACCTCATACTATATTACAATGATAAATTTTATAAACATATTTTTTTTTAAAAAATAGGAAATCATGTATACTACCCATTATTCTTTAATCATATTTTCTTCTACCATTATGAATGAAATTTTTTGGTAATATTGTTCATCAAAGAAAATATTTAAAAATTTTGATAAATAAATATTTCTAATGAAATAATAGTATTCATTGGAATTAAACTCTTCTGGTATTCTCGGATTTTCATGGTATATGAAATAATTAAATAATTTCCAATATAATATATATAATCAATTCAATTATCATGCTTCATACACAATAGAAACATTGGGAAATACATATATTTTTGATATATTATATGATTGTTAAATAAATTTATATATATCGCAATCTATTATCATTTTAGGTAATCCATAGTATATTTATGTTCAGTATCCATCTTCATACAGTAAATTATTTTATAATTTTTTATCTCCCTTTTTTAACAATATTGTTGTTAAAAAATATATTTAGATATAAAATAAAATTTATTTTTCCTTTTTGTTCATTATACTGTCTTACAATTTCATAATAACCATCATGTGTTTTTATTTTGTATGATATCACAGAATTGGCTTGGAAAAATAGATATTTAGGGAATTTTAATTTTCCATGATCAATATCCAATGATTACTACAAAATAAAAATTAATAAATAATAAAAACATAAAAATATAATATATGTGATCAGATATTATAGTTTTACCCATTTATTATATTCATAAAAAATAGAGTGTTATCTATTATTTCTGTCTCAAATGCATTACAAAACTACTTTACCTCCTTCTAAATTTCTTCTGTCATGAATGATATTTATTTAATAGAAGTTTTGTAGGGACTAATAAATGAAAATCATGATTCACATGATTTTATTATTATGTAGTAATGATATTTAATCATATTGAAAATATTAATTATTAATATCAATAATTAAAATATTTTATAACTATTTTGGAAATATTTATTATTATGTTTTACATATGTACGTATTCACAACATTAATTCTTAATAATTCATAAATTAAAAACACATTTATACTCTTGATTCCAACTATATCTACATGATATTTTCCAAATATTTATTCCTCAAATAGAATGTAAGATATGTTTATAACTTTAATTTTTTTTCATAAAGTTATAATGAAAATAAATATTTATATATAACTTGAAGAGAGAAGTTAGTCCGAGAGGGAACTTATTATTTCAATGTTGATTCACTAGATAATCATGATTTGAAATTCCTATTCTACATCAAATTATACATATATTATAACATAAAACAATTAATACCATTTTCCTATAACATTATATTTTATTATAAAAAAATAAGATAAATTTCGTTTATTTATAAATGATATAACATTAATTTTAGGAATTAAGAAATATTGTTATTAGTAGTTGAAATTTCAGGATCATATAGTAGAATAGGAAACATGTTGGTTAGATACTCAACTGACCATATTCAAATTATAATGTTATATTTTTGGAGTTCAATATTGTTTATCATTCTCTCTCTAATATATAATACATCATAACCTTTATAAATAGTAGAATCATTGGTTTTGAATGATAGTAATGATATACGACATAACCCATTATAATTTTATTAAAATATGTTTATCAAATGTTTTCTGAGTCGAATTTAGGGGTTATAATAATGAATAAGATTATTACAAAAGTAATGTTATGTGGTTGAGGGGAATTACTAGCATCAAGCTAGGGGTATTTGGTTATCCATGAACGGATCTTTGTTCCAAAAACATTTAGAATTGAATCATTTTCTGATATTGGAATAACAAACCAGAAAAAAACAATATTTTGAAAATAATATAATTGTCTCTAAATTATTTCATATTATTAAATTCATATTTTTTGGGACTTTTCTTCTCGAGATATAATCATGGACACACTCCAAAACATATACCTATAGTGAAAAAAATATTGTTCTTGAAGCTTCGAAGCTAAATAAATTATTTTTTCAATCACTATGGTCTAATGGGATTCTTTTTTTGGAATTCATATAAAATAAATATGATCAATATAGATATTATTTATAAGGTTATACATCATGATGAATAAATGTTATATAAAACATTCTCATGTTACCCATTATTTTTTTCTGTTTTCATGAACAAGTTTAGCCTCTTTATTTATGCAAGCCACCAAACACCTAAAATTACATGGTATGTAATGGGCTTAGAATTTTGATTTATTAATAATTAATGAAACAAAGAACATATGTTTTTCATCTCACATTAATCACTTACTATTGAATTAAAATTCATAAAAATATCTTCTCTAAAGAATTGTAATTGTTCTTTCTTCATGATAGGGGTATATTTTTTTCATTCTTTTAATTTTCATCACAATGTTTTTATTTCCTAAATTATGAATATTCTATGAAATTATATAATATTAATAAATTAAAATAAAATATTACTGAAAATAATGAACATGAAGGGACTTATTCGCATAAAATTCGATGAATTTACTAGACGTTTCGTATTTTATAATGAGTGCATTACATACTAGTGGGTATGCTATTACTATCCAATAAACATCTATAAGATGTAAATTTTCATGGATTTTATTATATTATCTATGTATTTTGTATTTACCAACAAGAAAAATATATGGAGCTATGGTGTATCGGGTATCACTTCCCCCACAGATGAATCAGATACACGATGTTTTTGATGAGACTCATATTTGTTGTTATCTTCATGATGACACTAACATCATCGATTAGAGAGATTCCGATGTAGAAGAAAATGTTTCCTTCATGGTAAGGCCTATAGAGATACAAGACCGCAAGGAGAAGGTGTTGATTGGGTGCCATATCTCCTTGGATCTTGTCTTGTGGTGCAATGGTGACACAGAGAATGGTACCTAGGAACATGAGTCACAAATATGTTTTTAGTACCAAAAATTGTTTGATGTTTAACACTTTTAATGTAACAATATCCTCTTTTTTGGTTACAGACCTTTCATGCTTATTAGTTGCCTTTATTTGGTTTCTTCTTGTGGATTCACCTTTTGGGAGTTATCTCAATGGGTGAAGTTTAGGAATTCTTTTCCGATTCATTTTAATTATGTTTTAATTATTGAGGACATGAATGTATTGAAAGGTATCTGATGAATTGGCCCAGACTACTATGGTCAATTTCTTTGTGAATATCATGTGTCTGAGGTGATTAAGGAGGCCAAGGAGACATATCCCCAACACTTTTGCTAATTTCCATTTCTATGAACAATGATTCCAAAATGGTGAGTGTAGAGACCCAAGCTTGATGTACATTTACATTGCATTACATTTGACAAATTCTTAATAAATAACAAAAACAGACACCCAAGGACCGTAATAGATTATTGTCTTTAGAAACTCAGAACATAATCTTCTAATCATGGTGAAAGATCTTCAACATCTCCCATAATTATATTACCATTATGTTTTCTTACCTAAAACCATTATTTTTATCATGGGGAAAAGAAAAATATAAAATGGGTGAGCTGAAATGCTCAATAAGGGTAAAAATAGAGAACATAATACAATCCATAAACATTTGAACGTAATAACATGAACATAAAATAATAAAATCATGAGTAATGACATAAATCATACATGTACATAAGGAATTTATAACAACAAAACATTAATCATGATAAAATAGAATCGGAGTAAAACATGTAATTTTGGAAAACCATTAATCACGTGATATGATTTCCATAGTAGCCAACGCATTTCTTCCAAGACCATCACAATGGAAAAAGTCCATTATTGAACTGGGTTTACATGCCTTTTCATCCCTATATTACTGTACCAGATTCACTTCTCATTCCATCCATGTCTATCTCATTAAATATAAATCTTCAACCAATTCATTGGTGGGAGATATAGGTCCCATCATTCACATAATGAAATCATTCTACAGTGTTCCAAAAATAAACATAAATCATTCATCATAACCTAATAAATAATATCAGTTTCATGAACATCATTCCATCATAAAATAATCCAAATAACGAAAATAAATATAATTTCATTATTACAAAAATAAAACCATATAAATAATAGAGACATTATTCATGAAACATAAACATACTAATTAATGTCATCTCAGATGGAAAATAGTTTTGATAAAACACATGAAATAAAATCTTGAGAAAAATATCATTTCATCTTCAAAATAATTTCATTTTTCAAAATGTCTTGCTATTTTAAAAGAAAAGTATTTTTTTAAATAATCATGAAATATTTAAGAGGTAGCTTCATGATAATAAGTTGTTATGAACTGTAAAAATCCATTCATTCCATATAAGATAAAAATAACATTCTTCTCGTACTTTTTTTCAGAAAATTATGAAAGTAACTCATATGGTAAACAAATGAAATATTTCTTCCATACCATGTTGTAAATGTCAAAAAGAGGTAAATACGACTTTAAATAAACAAGGATGAATCGTAACAGCTTTATGAAAACATTTTTTTAGAAAACATAGACATGGATGATAATTATGACCCCATTAAATACTTACAAATAAACAATCACCGATATTATTGAGATTGGAAAAATTATCCCTTACCTTATGTCCAATTTCTTCAGTATATGTCTGAGACTCCAATATAGTGGGTTTAAACATATTATTAACTTGTAACAAAACCATAATAATATTTTTGACATCATAAACAATTCACTTATGACTTTATATTATCCATTCATTTATCAATTCCATGTTAAACCAGCATTTTGGGTAAAATTGATTCATTTAGTGTACATGTTTTGACTTGTAATTATTCATATGATTAATTATATCATAGAGACGGTAGGTCGTACATACGCATGAACGTTGTTTTAATTTCCTTGTTAAATTGAATACAATTAATATAATAACATATAAATAAATCTAGTATCAATATTATGTCTTTTTTTCAGGATTATTTAGTTTATATACCTTATAATCATTTTGGAATTGTTAACATGGAGAATGAATCTCATCGCTTCGTGGAGACGATAATCTGTATGTATGGGCGAGTGATGATATCATTCCCATTACTATTAAATGGATTTAGAGTGGATGATATATTATCTTAGAATTAGTATGATGTTATAACAACCATATATATTTATTATTTCCACCATTATACCCATCCATGTATGGTGGTGGTGAAAAAACAGAATACTCCACGATGTGGAGACGGTAAGTTGTATGTACGCACATGCATTTATTTCATTATTCTTAAGATGGATATAAGGTGGAATAATATTTTTTCATATTTATAATAACATATAATTATATTATTGACACTGATGTCAGGACTATATAATGATATAACAAAAGAATAGAATGTTGAATAAGAAATAAACATGAATGAATCGGTAGAAGTGATTACCTCTTCCTCGATGTGACTCTCTTAAACATAATTTTAGGGAACTAGAGTTGGTCTTTTGAGAATACCAGAACCTATATAATATTTCTACAGAGTTTGAGAAGAGGAAATGGCCTGGGGTGGATGAAATTGAAGGCTTAAAATGGAGTTAATTGAAGAGGGATGAGGTTCCCTTTTATAAGAGAGAAGAGTGGCACTTTTGTAATCCTCCAAAATATTAATTTATAATATACTGAAAAACCACCTAATACACCTCAAATATTACTCAAATTATAATATGAGATGATATTGTATTGTAATATAAAAATTAAATAAAATTTAGTCATGTTTAGGATTAATTTTAAACCTTTTCAACTTGATTTATCCTTATTTAATCTATTAAATTTTATTTGTGATAATAATATTCTAAATTTTAAATTTTTATTAATACCTACATATGTGTTTTTAGTTTTCCATAATTGGATAAATTATGACTTATTCGATTATATAAATTTCAGTTTATAATTTTTAAATAAATTTTTTATTTTTATCCAATATAATAATGTGTTATTTTTAAAAAATATAAATAGTGTCAATTTGTGAACTATTCAATTATATGAATTTAAATAAAATCCACACATAGGATATATTCATTAAACAATTTGTAATTTATTTATAATATGTCATATTCATCTATAAAATTTGTGGAGGTAATTAATTACTTCATATAATATTAATTTTTTTAAACCATTTATTTGATATTTCTCTTAAAAAACAATTTACAACAACATTTTTGTTTGATTATTTAATATAGTGATTTTTTTCATAAAATTATAAATAAAATACTATCATTAATATAAATATATTATAATTAATATGAATACTTTTAGTCAAATTTATATTTTAGAACACCTAACTTTTAAAATGATATGTTTGTTAAATTATAAATGTGACAACTTTGACATCATTTAAAATAAAATATTATTAAGGTCTTAATATATTTTTTAAGGCACCAAATGGCCTACAAGAATACCCTTGGATGATTATGTTACATATATACTTGACCAAAAAGGTTTGGTCAAGTTTCTAGTCCTATTAATGGGTATTATTTTTTTAATAAAAACTATATTATTGATTTTTCACATAATAAATAATTTATGCATCATTAATGTATATGTTAATAGGGTAATTATATATTTCATAAAAATTAAAAATACATTACCCTAATGAATAAAAAACATTTATATTTCAAATGAGTATTTATAATAGAATTTATATTCTGTATAACATTATATTAAAATTAATTTTATTAATAATGGTTGACTGAGACATATTTCACTTTCCTTTAAATAAAATAAATTAATAGTCTCAATCTCATCAAAGTGGGTTCCAATAGAAGAAATTTCAACACAATTTTTTTTTATATAGAAATATAATCAGCCATTGATATCAACACCAGTGTGTGTAATTTTATAATATTATTTTTATACATAATTACCAGATTTACCTTTAACTATGGTAAATAAAATATACCATAGATATTATCCTAAATACCTAGAAGTTGAAAGTAACCGAAAAATATAATATAGACCTACGGATTCCAAATAAGGAATCCATTTTTCAAAATTCAATACATAGAAGTTACAGTATTTAATTTAAAATTAATCCCGCTTTTGAGAAAATAGGTTTTAAAAGTTAAAACATTGCAAAAGATTGAAATGTTTTTACCTATGAAATCAATGTAAAATTTAATCTAATGAATTATATGATATTAAATAGTAAAAATATATTCTATTTATACATTAAAATCATTAAAATTTACAATGTAACAATATAAATTATCTCGATGAAAAATGTTGTTTGTAATTAAAATTTGCCATTTTTTACTATTCATTAAAATATGATAGTTTTTAGAACAATATATAAAAAATATCCAAAGTAAATTTTTATATCCTGACTCCAAGGAAGATGTTTTAGTTTTTATATTGAACTTATAATCATGTCAAAACATGAATTAAAATTAGTGCACCATCAAAAGTCGGAAAAAAATGCATTTTTTAAAAAATAATTATTTTACATGAAAGTTTTATTTTGTTCTCATACCATTTTCAAGAATATGTATAAGATGAATTATAATGTTATAAAATTCAAAATGTCATAAAAACTGTTCATAATGGATTGTTCATAATAATAATACAATAATATATTATTGTTTAGTGAAACTCGGTATTTCTTACAACACACGTTGTTGAGGAAGGTCACTCTTGCAGGAAACACGAGCCAAGAATAGTTTTCGCGTATACTACAAGATAATACCATGTTGCATATAGAGAATTCTATTCCTGGTGTAGCATACAACACAAGAAATTAGTGAAATAAAAAGTATTATTTCTCATAAAACCTGAGAGTGTTACATTCTACACCCTTAAAATGTTTTTCTCCCTCGTAATTCATCGAGGTTATAAATCATTTACTACTTGAAATTTTCTTTCATATAAACCCACATTTTAAAAAATTAATACTAAAAATTAATTTTCATAAGTAAAGTATGATAGGTAATGGATACCCAAATTAACCCATCACTCGGTTTCCAAATAAGAGAACATATGTGAAAACATGTATATGGAAGAGAAAGCTAACCATCATGTTCTGATGGAGAGTGGTAGAGAACATGGAAATGAAAATGCCAGAAATCACAAAGCCATAAATTTTTTACGATATAAGGTACCATATGACTCATAAAATATAAAGGTAATAGGATAAAATTTTTGGTTTTCATTATCCTTTCCCTAATGATGAAACTTATTTTTGAATTAATTGAAATACTTACTTGATTTTGGTACAATCCCACCATTGTTCATTCCACGAACAATTTCCACTTTACCACGTATTGAAATTATGTTGAATTTTTTATTCATGAAGTGTTAGATGATAATGTGATAGAATTATTGGTCATTCCATCTGCCTCAAACATATTGTTGGGAAATGTTGTTAAATACTCATAAGTCTATATATGGTGATATTTATCGTATATGGATTCAAAAATGGACTTATACCTCATCTATAAAACCGCTTAATAAAATAAAACTAACTTATACAGACTAGGGAATTCTTGTATGACTATGGTAGGAGATAAAGGCATGTTTCACTTCAGATGTGAGTTCGATTCCCACATCCTTGTCTGACGCGATGGGTTTTCGCCCGTCCTACGGGTTGTCCGTTTTCTAAAACAATACAATTATAAAAGCTATAAATAATATTAAAATTTTTAGACTTAAACAATACTATCTAATGTCTTACTTAATCCATTCCAATATTTAGGCTTATACAAAATACATCTTCCCAATCTCATAGTATAAGGGAAAAAATTACTAGAGAGGTCATCTACAAAGAATGAGAATACCATCATTTATCCCCCATATATAATAAGATATATCTTGTTTGTCACATTCCATACATGTCAATTCTATATTCATGTATTCTCTTGAATCATGAATTACCATCGATCCTTAGTGAAAACATTAACGTTGTCAAAAGATAAATCTTTACACATACCAAATTCCCAAAATTTATATATATTAAATTCATGATGTCACTTTCTCCTAATATCAGTTATGATCTCATTAACACTATGAAACAAATTTTTTATCGTTATCCATTCATTACGTTCATATCATCTACATTTCAAAAATATTTCATTCACTATTCATGGTTACCTGAGAAATATTCTTCTAGAAAACAACAATGGAAGAACACATATATATTCCAATATACCATAATAGTTCCCCAACAACATTTATCTTCAATTCCAACACATATACCCTTCAATACATCATCTTCAATGATTTTCATTCAATACTTCCTTCCTTGATTTAGAAGTAACCTCTTCGGTAAGGGCATTGAGTTGGGTAATGCCCATTTTCTCCAATGATAAGACATTGAACTCCATAATAGTATGTCCCTCCATTCCATTTTTTCCCACACCAGATAACATCTCCCCCCCCCCATTTGAGGTATTCCTCGATGATCTTCTTCCCCTCATCTTGATAAGTAGAAAAAATGATCTTCCTTCCTCTATGTAACTAACCATTTGAACATGAATAAATGTACATATTTCTTTTATTTAATGACTTAGGAATACAACTATGGTTTACCTTGTAAATAATATATCATGATGACTGGTTCGACATAATCATGATAACTCAATGTCCTGGAATTAATTAATTTTTTAATCATTATCCCCAATTTTTCTTCTAAAATCAATGTTAACTGAATTCCTTCTCATTTCCTCCATTGAATAAATCCAGAAACCATATTATATGAAACAATTAAAATAACTATGAACTAGATAATAATAAAAAGTTGTTTATGGGATGTCTAAGATATCAAACATTCATTAATCCACGACACCTTAGGTTCACCCTAGGTTATTCATGATCATCTACATAATTTTAGTACTATAACATATAGTTATACTAAACCATTGGGACATCTCTGGACATACCATAGAAATATATCTTGGGATCTCACTAAAGTTTTCACATCCTAGTTTCCAATTGTTAAATAAACCTTAACTCTGATACCAACTACAGAAGTATGGATATATTTCTAGTGAGCTATAATTGATACCTATTAGAGCACTCCATGGATTCCTACACCCCTTGGATGGGACACCCCACCATTCCCAGTGGAATCCATTTCCTCATGAAACCCTTTGGCGAAGAGCCATGCTTCGTCCAATGCTCACAAGTGAGAGATCCCAAGGATCAGATTCATTACTACTTCATTTTATCTGATACCGACTACAGAGACCCCAGCTTGATATACATGGTCATTACATTACTTTTATCGAATACTTAATATATAACAAAAAGAGACACCCATAGAGAGTAAAAATTTATTGTCTTCAAAAACTCAGAACATAATTTTCTAATCTAGGTGGAAGATCTTAAACCTCTCCCATAATGATATTCCCCTTTTGTTTTATTACCTAAAAACGTCCTTTATATCCTGGTGAAATGTAAACATAAAAGGGGTGAGCTCCAATGCTCAGTAAAGGTAAAAAAAGAGAATATACAAAAATCAATAAACATTTGATCGTAATAACATGAACATAAAACATCCAAATAATGAGTAATGACATAATTATTCGCTGTAAATAAGGCATAGATCACAAAGGAACATTAATCAATATAAAATATCATGATAATAAAACATGTAATTGTGGAATACCATTAAGAACATGTTCTGTTTTCCATAGTAGCCAAGGCATTCCTGGCAAGACCGTCATAGTGGACAATGTCCATTACTGACCCGGGTTTACCTGTCATTCCTACCCTGTATTACTGAACCATATTCACATGTCATTCCAACTGTGTCTATCTCAAGAGATATAAATATTTACTCAATGCATTATAGGTAGAAATAGGTCATTCCCATCTAATAATGAAACCATTCTTTCATGTGCCACAAAATAAACAGAAATCATTTATCATAACCCAAATAATATTATGGGTTTCATAAACACCATCCCATCATAACAGAATCCATATTAACAAATTGATATCATTTAATCGTATGAAAAATTAAACCATGTAAATAATATATATATTATTCAAGAAACATAAGCATACTATATAATGTCATATTGTATGGAAAATAGTTATTATAAAACACTTGAAATTAATTTTTGGGGAAAATATCCTTTCTTCCTTATAGAAATTTTCTTTTCACCAAATGCCACGAAATTTTAAAATAAAAGAAATATTGTTGAAAATAATAATGAAATCATCTAGAAGAAGCTTCAGGAAAATAAGGCTTTATGAAACCGAAAAAATTATTTCATGCCGTATAAGTTAAAAAAACATTATTCTCGTACTTTTTCTCAAAATTTATAAATGTACCTCATAAGGTAAACAAAATAAATATTCATTCTATACAATGTGGTAAAATTCCAAAAGCGGTAAACAAAACTTTATACATACATGGATGAATGTAAATACATTATGAAAACATTTTTCTTAAAACATTGACATGGATGATAAAGATAACTACAGTAAATACTTACGAATAAATAAGCTCAGATAACAACAAGATTGTAATAATTATCACTTACATTATATCCAATTTCTAAAGTATGTTTCAGAGACTCCTATATATTGTGTATAAACATATTATTAACTTGTAATAGAACCATAATAATATTTATTATGTCATATATGATTCACTTACAGCTTTATATTACCGGTTAATTTGCTAATTCCATGTTAAAGCAGCGTTATGGATAAATCGTTCCATTTATCATACTTGATTTGACTTGTAAGTATTCATATATTTTGTAATATTATGATTACATTTTTCCAAAATATAAAACATTATTTAAATTAATATTTTCGTAATATAATATATATATATATATATATAATATCGATAAATAGTATGAAATATACCATTCATAGAGACGGTATGATGTACGTACACATGAACGATGTTTTCGAATCTTTATTAAATTGAATGGAAGTAAGTAAATAACATATACATAAATGATGTATCATTACTATGTCATATATTTCATGATTATTTATTAAATATAATTTATAATAATTATTTAATGGTTAACATGTGTAATAAATCTCATCGAGACATGGATACAGTAATACATACGCATGCAAGAGAGATAATATCATTCCCATAATTATTTAATGGAATTAGAGTGGATGATATAATATTTAAAAATAAGTATTAAATATTAATAATCATATATAGATTTTATTTCCACCATGATACATATCCATTTATAGAGGTGGTGGAAAAACATATTACACCATGGCGTGGATACAATAAGCCATACCTACACATGCATGACGATTTCGTTATTCGTAAGACTGATATAAGGTAAAACAGGATTGGTTAATAATTATAATAACATATAAGGAAATTATTGACACTGATGTTATTACTTTATAATGAAACAACTAAAGAATAGGATGTAGAAAAAAATAAACAAGAATGAATCAGTAGAAGAGATTACCTCTTCCTCGACATGCCTCTTTTAAACAACCTCTTAGGGAACTAGATTTGGTCATTTGAGAAGACTAGATCTTCTATAACATTAATATAAGAGTTTAGAAGTGTAATTGTATGGTTTCATCCATGATTTATGGATTAAAATGTAGTGAAGAGATGAGGGAGGAGGTTCCCTTTTATAAGAGAGGAGTGGGGCACTTTTGGAAACCTCCAAAATATAAATTTATAATAAATTCAACCCCTCCCCCTTAAAAACCTCAAAAATGACATAACATATAATATTAGATGATATAGTGATGTAATCTCATTATAAAATAAAATTTATACATTTTGGGAATTTATTTTAATATTTTTCAATTTGATTTATTATTATTTAAACTATTTAATTTTATTTGTGGTAATAATATTCCAAATTTTATATTTTTATAAATATATACTTGTGTGTTGTGAATTTCCCATAACTGGACACATTATTTCATTTTTGACCATATATATTAAAATTTATTATTATTATTAATTTCTGTGATTTTTAAACAATTTAATAATTTGTTATTTTTTTAAAATATCAATAGTGTCAATTTTGACACTATTTATTTATTTGAATTTAAATAAAATCCACACAAAGGATATATTTGAATCGAAATAATGAATAGATTTATAACATATGATATTCGTCAATAAAATTTCTAGATCACATTAATTAGTTCATGGATTATTTATTTTAATATTTATTAAACCATTTATTTGATATTTCTCTTAATAAGATAATTACTACAACATTTTTTATGATTATTTAATATAATTATTTGTTGTATAAAAAATAAAAATAAAATACTATTATGAATATAAATCTAATATATTATATTATAATAAATTTAGTCGGTTTTTTCATCTAAAACACCCATCTTATAAAATGATAAGATTATTAAATTATGAATGTGACAACTTTGACATCGTTTAGAATAAAATAATATAAATGTCATAATTTGACTTAAAAGGCACAAAATGGACCACAATTAAACCATTGGATGATTAAGTTATAGATAAACTTGATCAATAATGTTTGGACATGTTTATGGTATTTTGGTGGGTATTATAGTTCTAATAAAAACTATATTATTCATTTTTCATTGAATAAAAAATGTCGACATCATTATTGTATAAACTAATAAGGTAATTATATATTTCATAAAAATTTCTAATAAATTACCATGTCAAATAAAAATAATATCTCTTTCAAATAAGTATTTATATTTGAATTTATATTTTATATAACCTTATATTAAAAATATTTCAATTAATAATGTTTGAGTGAGACATATATCACATTACTTTAAATAAAATAAATTAATGGTCTTAATATCATCCATGTGGGTTCCTATAGATTCCATATCGGATCAAGTATGTTTTATAGGGAAATATAATAAACCAATGATATTATGACAAGGGTTAGTGAAATTTTATAATAATATTTTTACCCTTATTTACATGATTTACCTTTAACTGTGGTAAGAAAAATTTACCGTGGTTACTATTCATAATGCCCAAAAATAAAAAATTAGCATATTAACATAATTTGTACCCACTTATTCCAAATATTGAATCTATTTTTCCAAATTCAATACAGAGAGTTTTTAGTTTTTAATTTAAATTAAATCTCGCTGTTGAGAAAATGTGTTTTAAAAGTTAAAACATTAAAAAGATTGAAATGTTTGAAGGTATGAATTCCATGTAAAATTAATGCTAATGACATACATTATATAAAATTGTAAAAATTTATTCTATTTACATTTTTAAACCATTCAATATTATAATTTAACAATATATATTATCTCGATGAAAGAAGTTGTTTTTAATTAAAATTTATCTTGTTTTTTATTATTTATTAAAATATGAAACTTATCATAATGATATCAAATATATATCCAAATTATATTTTAATTTCTAGATTCGAATGAAGAAGTATTATTTTTCAAATTGATCTTATAAACATGTCAAAAGCTATATTTAAAATTTGTGCACAATCAAAAGGTGACAAAAATGCATTTTTTTATAATTAATTATTCTACCTTAAAATTATATTTTGTTCTCTTACCATGTTCTAGAGTATGTATAAGATGAATGATAATGTTTATAAATTAAAACTGTGGTTAATACTATTCATAGTGGCTAGTTCAAAATAATATTATAATAATATATCATTGTCTTATGAAACTCGGTATTGCGTACAACACACGCTATTGAGGAAGGTCACTCTTGTGTGACACAGAAGCCAAGAATAGTGATTATGTATACAACCCGATAATATGGTGTAGCGTATAGAGGAATATAATCTTGGAGTAGTGTACAACACAAGACATCAATGAAATTTAAAAGAATATTTCTCATAAAATCTCAGGGTGTTAATGTGAGGTTCCAACATTGTGGTTTCAATGTTGTGGTTAATGAACAGTGCTTCCAAAACATTGATGATCTGACGGTGAGGTTTCAACACTGAGGTTCATGAAAAGTGTTTCCAGAATGGTGATGTTCTAATGGTGAGGATTCAACGGTGATATTCATGAATAGTGATTCTTGAAGGATGAGGTTAAAACGGTGAGGTTTCAAAGGTGAGGTTCATTAATAGTGTTTCAAGAATGATGAGGGTCCAATAGTGAGGTTTCCACAATGATGTTCATTAACAATGTTTCTAGAACGGTGATGCCAATTCAATGTCCATAACTATTATATTAATTTTACAATTTCTCGACATGTTTTTACTTGGTCAACCCGAATAGTTTATTGTGATACACTTTTAATGGAAAATCCAATGTATATTAAAAAGATTCTCCATTAAATATTCTAAAGGGATGAGATATCATCCCCTCTAAATATTCCTCCTTGTTCTCACCTGTGAGATGCTCGAACCATTGATTCCATCATGTAGGAGTTTCATAATAAAAAAATCATCCATGGATTGGTTCCACTCATTTTTTATGCAACCAATCAAAATAGATCAATCTTAAATATAAGGTATTATATATCATCATTCTTTTGGGATCAAATCCTTTTATTTCTCATTTTACTTTTATGGAATTCTACCTACATGTTCCTTATGAGATTCTATTGGTTGTTGACTGGTGTGGTTTCGTCTCTGCATCCTCATGATGATACAGTTGTCATGGGAGAGGAGACCGTAACCTGTTGTGTGGCTCGTTCTCTTATAATGAACGTCAAGAACCATTTGAAGTAGGGGATTTGATGCTTCTCTTTTCTTTTCAAGTACAACTGTATATTTATCAAGGTTTATCACATTGGAAAAAAATAGAAATTAATTAATAAATATTTTAACAAGTTAAATAAATTGATATTTATTATATGTTATTGCTTCTTGTTTGGCAAGATAGTGTTATATCTATGCAAGTTTTGTTAGATTATCATTCTTGATGGAAGTTGGTAAAGAATGTAAAGATAGAATTAATTGATAATTTTATCCCTACTGATAATGAGGAATGAGAAAGAATCAGATTGTTGTTGTTGTATTTTTATGTCAATAAAATTTATACAGTACACATGTTTAATCAATTTGTGACAACTTGCTGTTTAGGATTCCAAATATGGAAACTATGAATAATAAATCAATTAATTCAATATGGATTGGTCGTTTAATAATAGATAATTCCTTATAGGGGTTTGAGTTATCTTCTTGCTTGTTTAAGGTCTAAGAGCCCAATTGTTAAGATGTTTTTCCCCCATCATTGTGTTTTAATGTGATCCCGGATGGCTATTCTGAAATGTGGGGGCATGTAGGCATATTTCTTGTTGCATCACTTTATGCCCAGAGTAGATATATGCATCAGTTTAGGGATGTGGGTGACAGGGAGGACATTGTGGATGATATAACTAGTTGGATGTAAATGTTTGGATGCTTAATGATTCTTTTTAGATGTTTATCTGATTTAAATTACCTACTTCTCAAAGAATACGGTCTTTCTTACCCTTCATATGAAAGGGAAAAAGGCACGCGGGGTATTCCACATCCTTTCTGTGTTTAGCTTCTCAAATGAGGATGGGTCTATTCTCTGGTCATAGGCTGCAATGACTCGGCCATTATTTCATCAACCAACTATGTTTATATCCATTATGTTAGGAAGACTAAAATTGTTTTCTATAATTCTAGGTAATTTTAGAAATAAATTCTGTAAATAAATGATTAAATAAATTATTTTAACCCTAGGGGTTGGATATTACTAGGACGGAAAGATGAGGACATCTTACATTGGGTGTGTTGCTAACGAAATATAATGTTGAACTCTTAATGGTTAATTAATGTTTATAGAATTAATTAATGTAGATTGAAACTGATGAAAATGGAATGACATGATATATTGAATCACTTTAAATGGTTCTGTACTAATAGGATACCTAGACATATAAGTATCAGTTAAGAGTTTGGGAGACGTTAGGTGCAGTTGAGTGTAAGAATAGTTTATACCCATAGTGTGGTTGTGTGGTATAGTATATTCTATACTATTTATGTTTCTATAAGCTACAACACCCCATCAGTTATGGAAAATGACACCCCCGAGATTCTGAGCCATGGGGGGGGGGGGGGGTTGGGGGTTCTCCAACATTCTGGTGGGAGGATGGATGGCCGACTACCCCAATTGGCCCCACTCACTTTTGTTGGTATTTACTTGTGCTGGTAGGCACATAGGATAGTTTTCCCCATATATGTGTGTAGAGGGATGTAATGGTTTGAGGTTATTCACACACACATATTCTAGATATATTTTTCTAAAGACTACTATAGGTGTAATTTGTATAGGATGTGATGGCTTGAGGACATTCACACACATATATTCTAGATATGCTCCGGACGAGCGTTGTTGGGGAAAAGTGGAAAACTAGTCAGGATGTGGTAGTGGGGTACCCCAGATATTCATTATTATATTATATACTCTTGTATGCGTTATTTGGTGAGAGTGTCCATGGTGAGGATAGGAAAATTATATGACAATTTTATGTTATGAGTTAGTTTCACTTGTTACTCAATGTTCTTTAGCATGCTTTATGTACTGTTACATGAGATGTTTTTCGGAGGATCTTACTGAGTATACTATTATACTCACCATTTGGTTATATAAAGTGTTTTTCAAATCACTTGGAGAAGTTTTAAGATCAGGTAGGTTTCTACTATCTTGGGGTTACATGAGCTGTTTGGTCTTGGGGGATATTTTTTTTTACTTTTTTTTTGGGTTCTTGTAGTTTTTTACTTTCAATTGAAGTAGTTTTTGAAGACATGACATATGTGTAATTTTGATTTCATTTATATTCCTATCTGGTTTGGGGTTGGTTGGAGTTTATCTTGACTCATTCTTTCTCTACTGTTCTCTTTGAGGATGATGCGTCCCATTTTTGTGTTTACTATATCATCAGTTCTAGTCCCTAACCCGGGGACTACTAAAGGTAGGACTCAGGGGGTCATTATCATTCTTCTCACATTGTCGACCCAGGATGATACACTTGGTGGGGAGGGGGCCGTGAAACATTCTATGAGATTTTTTTTTCAAAATCAATATATATATATATATATAAATATATACTGAATAGTGTTTCTAATTTTGGAAAAAGAAAATTATTTTCATATAATATTTAGATTTAAAATTATGTCCACAGAATGGTTGAATTGAAGAATGGTATGTTATTGATTAAATAATTATGTTTCATTCTGAATTCAAGTAATCCTTATTTAATATTAGGATCCAATAATTATCATCACCCTTAGAAAATCCCAAGAGAATGTATCTTCTTAAGGGGGGAAAATAACACAAAGCGTGAGTGGGAAACCTATCTCACTTGAAAAAAATTTATTAAATAATTTTTTGTGAAATTTAATTAAATTGTGACTAAATTATATTCACCAACAATGAAATAAATGTGAAAAAATAAATGAATGTGACTGTAATGTTAATCAATTTCATAAAAGGATTTAATTTTCCTTGTTATAAACATTCATATTAGGAATTGCATCACAATAGAATCCATTTTTCATGAAATCATAATCGTGTAGTTGTTAATAAAATATTGTTATTAAAATTCATAAAATGTTTCTTAATTTTATCCCAATCACCTCAAGGCCATTATAAATAAATATTTTTTGGTTTCAACCTTACACGCAAATCATGAAAAAAGAAAAATTTAAAATTGTATCATGAACTTTTATAATAATTTAAAAAAACAAATTTATGTCAATTAACTAAAAGTAATTGTCAATTAGATTATATAATCCTTTTATTCTTGAGTAAATTATAACAATGAAATAAACATTACTGTAACACCTTCCCCAAAGCGTCATAAATGTTTATAAAATAAATATATAGTCATTAAAGAAATCATGAAAATTATTAAGAATACTATTGAAGAATTACAGTATATCTCAAAAAAAAATTCTCCAAGGTATAATTGGATTATTAATAAAATATAGACCATAATTTAAATAGTTAAAACTCTATTTCAATGAAAAAATGAAATTCCAGTGAATTCAAATCCAATATATTTATCTATAAATAATCTTCACACAGTCCATTTATCTCTTTCTATATACAATGTGACATAGAAAAATGAGATACAAATATCATATTAAACCCCCCATATGATCACATCCATCAAATTTAATTTAATATACAAAATCAAATTTGGGGAATTACTCTTATATTATTATTATTAAACATTTTTGTACTAAAGAACAATATTTTGAAAACACATAATCATTAAATCAGTGATCCATCCCCACCTGTAAGCCACCAATGTAATAATCATATACTTAAATTGATCTCTGAAATACAATTCTTGTGTGATACTTTTATTAGAATGATTTATTTTCATTCTAATATGGTGATACAATGATATTAGGATGAACTCTATAAAGACATCTATGATGAGTGACTCCCTAAAAGTAGAAAAACCAATATGTACCTTCCATAAATATTATATTTCTTAATCAAAATAGTTGATATAAATTCCGCGATTACAAAAATATGTCTATGAAATCATTTATTCTTGAACATATGGTTGGGGAAATATTTTTAGAAAATCGAATATAAAATGAATAATTTCATAAGAATCAAATCATTGAATTTTCCCCCTAAATGTATGATAATTTTTATATTAAAAAAGAACATGAATAACTTCAACATAGATGACTTTTTTTAATAATTTTCCATAATCAAAAATATTAAGTCTATACACATGTTCAATTATTCTAAATTGATTCACTAATATATATAAAATATCTTAAAAATATTTTTTCCATTGTCAAATTAAATATTTATGGATCGAACTATCAAACAAATTGTTAAATATCATTTTGTAACTATATCACATATTTAATTATGATTTTTCCCTTCTTAATATATCTTCATTGAGTGAGTTGGTTACCTATATAATTGATATACCTATATCATGATTCATAAAATTATTGTTATAGAATTAATCCGGGATTTATTCTAGGAATCAACTCTCTGATTTAGGATCCCATGATAATTGTGTGGTGATTCATGGATTGAGTTGGGTATATTTTTAATAAATTTCTAATCAGTTTAAATCAATGTTTCATTATTTTTTTGGAAATGATTTAAAATGTCTTTTTAAAACATGAATTGATATTAATAATAAATGTTTTGAAAATTTCTTGGTGTGTTTTCAACAACCATAATATTTCATTTACAAATAACATAGATATTTTATGAAATTTGATTTGAATTATAATTATTGTTTTTAAGAATGAATTATATTATTATTTCCATATGACAAGAAAAAAAGGATTTATGTATACGAAATGAAATGATTTTGTTTGAATTGATTAAATTTTAATGAAATCCTTTTGATGAAGGTTTTTGAAATTAAATTCCATATTTTTTAATAGCAATTTCTGGATTACATAAATGATTTTTCCAATTAATTCTGATTGAATGAAATTAATCATTCCACCTTCCATGATTGATTACCATGAATCGCATTACATAATGGGTTGTTAGATGAACTCATATTCATTGTAAGATTTTGTTAGATGTATCAATAATGGACTTCATGATGATAATGAAGAATAAAAAATTTAGAGGTTATTGTGTTCATTCTTTGGGGATGATTCATATTCAACCAAGTCATAATATCTAGATGACTAAGAACACAAGGAGTCATATTTCCGTAATTTTGTGAAGAATCATGAATTATAATCTATGAAATCTTATGGATTGTATCCATTTTGAAATGATTGAATATTATTCTTAAATTACAATTGACATAAATTATTCATTCGTATCTATTTTAATGAAATTTTTTTATTCATTATTATATTGATAGAGATGGATTTCTATTTTTATTTTGTTGAAAATTCAATTTTTCACCCATTTATATAACACATTAAATTTATTTTCATTCATTTTTTTATAATGAATTTGAAAATATTTACATTTCATGTGTATTTTATATTTTATAATAATCTATTTATTTGATATGTATTACTTCGAGAAATATATCTGTCATATTAATGGGGTAGTATTTATCACAGCCAAATTTTGACATCAGTATTTTTTATATTTTGGAATTTTTTTTCTAAATAAAAGGAAAACAATACTTTGAGGTTGGGGAAGTTCATGAAATCATGAAATTGGGATTTAGTGTTAAAGAATTTATTATGTGATCCACTTGTTAAGAGGGGATCATGGGAGGACATACCCTTTTTTATTTCTATAATTTCCTATTTACGTTTTTTTCTTTTCATTTGTTAATTTTTTCATCATGCCTACTATTTATCCATTATTATTAGTTTTATTCACTTTTGTTGTTATTGTAGTATATAAATTACTCCACCATAATTTTTATTTATCTCCATGAAATGGTGGAAGACCATTGTGGGTCAGTAATGGCCATTATAAAATGATAGGATTGATTGAATCACTATTTACGAGGGTTATCTGGGATGTTTGATGAAAATTTCGTATTAAAATAGTGTTGGACTCTTCTATTACGTCAGTATGTATTTTCTGATATCATGATAGATGGTAGAAAAAACCCAAGATTAATGTGAATGTTACGTGTGACTTCCTATAAATATATCAACATAACAATTCATTAAATTCCAACATATGTTATTAGAAATTTTAATCAAGGAAATTGGCCAGATTGTAGTATTTTTGGAATCATATATCTGATTTTATTATTTTTCGATATGACTTTAGATGTATATATTAACTCTAATAGAAGTAAAAAATATGTATATAAAATTTATAGAATGAATAAAGTTATATGAATGAATGATTATCTATTTTCTATGTAAGGATAATATTTCATCAGATTCTTTCCATTCATAATGCTAATTTTTCATTGACAATGAAATATTTCGAATATAATCAATTATTGAATTATTTTATGACTTTTGGAATGGAATTTTTTTAATGAAACCCATTCAATTTAGTATAAGGATTCTTCTATCATCCATGTATGAACTAATCTTCTTGACTAAAAAAATATTATTTTATCCTATAAGAATGAATGAAACATTATAAAGATGGAATGTACTTAAATTTTATTTTTCAAATGAAGGTTTTATAAGCTATTGAATAATATAGTATTTCATTATGGGAAAGGTTGATTGGGGTTTTTTTACATCCATTTTTCCAAAATCATATCAATATGATAATTATATTAGTCTCCATTTATTCTTTATTTTACATGGGAATGCACATTTACATGTGTTCCCTACATCGTAATGTAAACATTTTATATGTTATGAATTAATTAATTCTAATGGAAAGAGTACATTCAAATATCCCAATGGATATTCAAATTATGTGTTAATAAAAAGATAATGGGAGGTAGTATCATTAATTAAGAGGTCATATTTCTTATTAATTTAGAATCTTATATATTTTAGTCATGTTTTTTAAATTTTAAAAATTAACATTACTTTTTAAAATTGTTCTTATTGTAAATAATCAATAACATGTATTGATATAAAAACACACATAAATCAGAACATATATATATCATAGGGCTTATATCTATTGATTAATGGTTTATTACAATACAATTCAATGTTTTTTAAGCATGATCACTTGAATATTTCAACATTCAGGGTCGTGGTGGGTGTTATTGACTTGTAATCAAGCATATGATAGAGGCTTACTAAATAAACCGATGATGTGAATGAGAATCTACATAGTTAGGTTCTGTATAATAGGAAATATTAAACCATTTAATTTATTTTACCATGGACTAATATTTTCATATTTAAATTTATAGTACATTGAAAAAATAAAGTATTTTATGATAGTTCTTCCATGACATATGATGTTTTTTTGGATTTTATACAATAAGGGTGATCATGTGTTGTTGTTTATTAACATATGTTAAGAATTTTTATTTTAAATTTATCATCATATATAATTGACTATAATTTTTGTAGTTTAAACTCAAGATTATATGAGTACAAGAATTATGGAATCTAGAAACATCTTGGGTGGGGATTTTTCATGAGACACCCTTTTATAATATAAAAATAAATCAGTTGATTTTTTACATGTTCATAAACCCTATCAGAAAACCAATTTTATATAACTATTTTATAGATCATAATAATAAGATAATAAATTATATTATTGATGCTTTCGGGTGGAATGTGGCCAATCCATATATTTAATTTATTAGAATGAGGGAAAATTAATCATATGGATTGATTTTACACTATTAAAAGACACATGATAGGGAAAGAGTGTAATTATTTTCTAGGTATCCATTGTATGGATGATTTATCTATTAACTAAACGTATTTAAAAATGTTTAATCTATTGTGCTGATTGGAAGTGGAAGAAATATAATTGTGGACTCTAAAATATCATATATTTTTTTGTTTTTATAGAGATTTTGGGACTCCTAAAGTCATAATATTTAATGGATGTTGATAATAAATGGATTTCACAAGAAGACAACCATAATAACATTAATATATAAATCATCTTAATACTTCTTATATAGGATTTCTGAATATTTATTCAACCATGTATTTAATTACACGATAAAATATTAATAGGTTCCCTTTCCTCCTCTAATACATAGAATCATATATTACATGAGGGAATAAATGGATGTATATTCATGAATATGGAGTTCACAAGTGGACCAGATCACCATTAAAGTGTCATTTCATTGAAAGTCCATTATCACTTTTTAAAATTGTATGATATTTGTATTAATATTATACTCAAGTATTCAAATTCCATATATTTTGATGAACATTCATAATAAAACAGAGGACATATTCTCACAGTGATAATGAAATAATAATAAGTATGTAACTTAAAAATCTCATGGAAACATTGTATTGGTAACCATAAAGATGCACTGATATGTACTATATTTTCCTTGTCATTTTTTCTTTCATGAAGTAACATTCATTAAATTAATATATGATAATAAATCATTATTACCTTATCACATTATACAAATTTTCATGTCTATAATAATTACAACTAGCTATAATATATTTCTATAATTATAGTGATGATGGTGTTAATGGGGCCCTTTGGTGATTAAGAGATATTTCTCAATAGACTCCTTAAAATATATAGTAATTACCATGGTTGATATCATGAATTGGAACTATCTACATGTTCTATTTTAAATTGATTAAAATCATAAAACCCACTAATCCAAAAATTGATTTTTAGGTTGTGAGAATGTTATGAGAATATAAAAGATTTTTTCCATGACATATAGAGGAACACCCACTAAAAATGAGATACATTTTCAAAATAATATAATATCATTATAGTATATTTCATTTTCCAATTTTTGTACTTTTTATAGGTCATAAAACTATTGAAAAAATATTTTGGGAATAATATAATTCAATTTCGTCATAGTTTATATACGATTATTGTAAATATGAAAAAAAATATTAGAAATAATTATTAATTTTTATTAAATAAATTGTTTATTAATTATTAAATGTTAAGTTTTTATCCACCAAAATATAACACATTATCAAAGTAGTTCCTTATAAACATTATGGTTTATTTATGATTATTTTTTGATTCTATCACTACATAATGATATTTATTACCTCTGTTAAATATATTAAATTATTCACAATGGAAAAAAATTAAAATTTGATAACACATGTAAGAACATAATATTTATAGTTATCCTAATAATTGGCCTAATTATAATAACTATCTAAAACATTATCAAGAACATATATATGCCATTAATTCAATTAGGAATATATGAGGTGATATTTTATGAAAAACGAGTACCCTTTAGTATCATAACTAAATATTGAGAAATAAATTCTTTAAAAAACAATTGAATCTTCATCGTAGGAAATGGGCAGAGTGACTACAATATTATTACCTTGAAATTATCTACAACCATGTAATTGGGAACATTATTTTTTAATTATGTAGGACACTACCATCTCATTTGAATAAAGAATCATCGGTCTAATGCTATCATACAGATCATTATTATTATTTGAATTTGGGAGACCTAACAGATCATACCATAGCAGTATTGGATCATTTTAAGCTAAAATAGTATTTATAGAGATTATACTCCATGAACATCATCATTTTGATGAGTTCTGAACCTTTAGAGACTCTCTATAATGTAGGGATACAATTAGTGTATAGTCTATATCTTTAGAAGAAATAATTTTATTTAGGAACCATTATATTGTTATTTCAGCTATTATAATCATTAAAAGGATGGGTTATAGTCTATACAAGGAAAAGCTAAACCAAGAATGTTGAGGATGTTTTATGATGTGAGATTTTATTTTTGGTGTCTGTGAAAAAAATGTGACATTTCTTATTTTGATTCTCATTGTCATACATATCAATATATTATATATTACCACCATGAGGCTTAAATTTTTCATCATTCAATTATTTTTATGAATTGTTAGGATGAAGATATATAGATGGAAAATTTCATAAGGTTTTCTTCTGTAAACCACTAGGTTTTTATTAATTATTTTGGGCGACTGACTGAATAAAAAATAACCTCACTTTATTCCAATTCATGATTCCCCCAATGAAAATGATATAGTAAGTCAATATGTGTAGAATATTGTATTTTCACATGGTGTTCCATTATTAAATATTTAAAAAAGAGATTTTATGTTTACTTATTTGTTTTATGATGCCTCAATGATTTGATGAGAACCAAGGTAAAATTGATTATAGCATATCAACCTTATATTGATGGTCAAATGAAATTGGATATTGAAATTTTGGAGGATATGATACGTGGTTTCTATTATAATTTCATTTCTGGATCCAAAAAATTGTACTTTTAAAAACATTAATATTAGTTTATTAGAATATAAATAAAAAACAATTATGACATATCTTCCATTTTTCATCATTAAATAAGTGTCATAATGTGCTAGAGTATCTGTCTCTTTGATAAGGTAATAATAGTTTCATTCTATTATGAGATCCTTAATGTTCTGTGGAGACATGATTATAAATTTTTCAATCAGTGGATACAATAGCATGTTGAAAAATAACAGATTTTTTATTGTTAGGTGAGGGTAAACGTAAGTAGATGATATCTCCTCTAATGAAGATAACAATTGGAAATCATCAAGATTAGAGTTTATTACAACAGAAACACCAATAAGAATTCAGCATATTTTTATGTAATCATATATTACAATATATGAGCATATGTAATGGTCAGTATACATTAATATTAATATTAATTTATTTCATGACACACATACATAGATTTATTTCTAAAAGCAATGATGATGAATGTTTATTGTGAATTGTTTTACACTAGGTGTTTCATGAATTAAATTTCATTAAATAATAATTCAACAAAGGATATTTTCATTCTAGTATTTTGGAACGTAAAATATCAACCCTTTGATTGAAATTAATTAGTGAAATTTAATTCCATATAAATGGAGTAAAAAGGAATTTAATTTGGACAATTATATAAGAATTTATTAAGAATATACGTTCATTCCCCATGTGTGAGAAATTTTCTGTGATATATTGTGAAAAATGGAATATAATTCATACTGTATAGTCATTTGGTGTTTCAAAAATTTCGGAATTATCTTATTTTATTGGGTCCCTTGAACAAATTAATAGTTATTGTATTCAATAAACAAGGCCACCTAATGCCAATGAGATCGTATATTAGAGGGTTACAGACCATGTGTTTTTGTTGGTTTCAATTAAATTGTATATGTATTAGATTTATTTGAATAAATATCATTATCAATACTAAGAAGTAAGTTTATTCTACATTAATTGCTCAAAAATATTATGAAGATAATAAATAATGATTTATTGACTAAATAAAATATATATTCAATTACATTAATACTGTAGAAATATTTATTTTATAGGATTTGAATATAGTTATTATTTATAAGTAAAAATATATTAAATTTATCTTCTTGTATTCAATAAATTAAATAAATAATGACTGTATCAAGATCATTTTTTATGATAAATATATATTTATTGGATAGGAAAATGTTTATTTTTTTCAATAATTAAATAAATTCGTAAAATAGTAATAATAATAAAATAATATGTTAGGTGGTAATAAATGAATAATTATATTATAAAATTTTCAATATGAAATAATATAATAGTTTATCCTAAACCCAATATATGAAAACTGATTTTCAGGTCCGTTATGTATTGTGATGAAAAATTATCGAATTGATGAACTAAACATACATTTCTTTTATTTCCTCTGTCACAAATCATCTTAGTATGAATAATAACTCCTCCGAGATCAAATTTTCATGAATTTATCATGATGATCAAAGACAGAAAATCAATCTACTATGCTATAAAGTGGAAATATAACAATGTTGATCAAATATCAATGGTACAAGTGACGATCAACACTAAAAGGGATATACATTGGGTCATAAATATGAAATTAAGGTAATTTTGAATGTTGATTTTTATAATTCCACATCATTATCATTAAATTATCCCAATAATATACTATCATTACTTAGATATATTATAAATTAGTTTTTTTTGGGAAAATAAACTATCTAGGTTATGAGAATACTATTTGAACATTCGAATGAATAATTTCACTCATAATTACAATTATTACTTTGGAATCGATTGATGATCAATAAATCAATTAAAAATGATTATTATTATCCTCTCACTTGGATATTCATTAATTAAAAATGAATGTTAATTTACATTTTTTAAATCTTTAAATTTTTATTGTTCAATAATTTTAAATTTTTTAATTCTACGCAATGATCATGAATGATTAGAGATTCCATTGAGAATTTCCATGAATTCTAGAAAACTGACTATGTTCAATGACATTTAGATGGAGTACACAACTTTTACCAACTAAACAATACCAGTATGTGTCCCATGATACATGGAGTTCCATGATGTAATAACTTGTGATTTATTTAGTATACACCTATGTTTGACATGGCGAGTCTGGTTCTTGACTCTACATATTTCTCTATGTGAAGTCGTTGTACACACAGTGTACTATACACAGTTCAGTGGAAAATGTCATGACAACCATGAGGAAAAATACAAGTTTTCATTCCATGTATGTCTGAAAAAATGATCAATTAGTTGGATCCATAGTATATATTTTAAATATATATAATATTACTAATTATTTTCTTGGACCAATAAACACATTCATTCATTTAGTGTCTTTCACTGACACATGTCATGGGGAACACATGGTATATAGTACGAGTACAATTTTTTGGATATTAATATAATTAATATTTTTATTCATATATAATGATACACATACACAATCATGTGAGGCACAATATATGAAAATTGTTATAACATGCCTTGTAGTCCGGATGTGTTAAATGCTGAATCTCTAAGCTTTTATCTTATGTACACAACAATTGAGTACTAAATAACATGCTAATATTTAATTAGATAGATTAATTTAATTTTATTATATGTATTATGTTTTATGATACAACTATACATGTTTTGAAAATTTGAAACAGTGGCTTAGCTCAGGGTATACACAATAGTAAGCTTGACTTTTGTAACACACAATTTCATGTTTTTTAACAAAAACCATTTCAAACAATTCTATGTTTATGTGATTTTATAAAATAATAAAACCATTATTTATTGTTTTTATTTATAAAATATTTAGTAAATATATTCAATATAATGTTTAAAATTCATCTTATATATAATTTAGACATTATATTAGAAAAAATATGTTTTCTTCCTAAACTATGTCTTCTTCAAAAATTGTGGTTTTCGCACCTTTTGAGGGAATAGAAATTTTAAATACAGTAATTGACACTTTTATTTGATTTATTTGACCAAAAATCATATTATTTGGAATAGGGGTACAATCCTTGTTCCCTATTGTTTTTCTGTTTGGTCTACATCATGTGTACCCTTTGAGTATATATATATATATCGTTTATCATTATGAAATGAGTTGGAGGTAGATATACGTCCCACTCAACACATAATGAAACAATATTTGTGTCTTCAAAAAGATAAAAATATAATCATATTGTCATTAACCATGTAATGAAATGGGTATTATAAATATTTCATAGTATCAAATCCTTTTGAAATGTTATTTATTTTATAATCATTTCATCACAGCATAAACTAGGTAAATAAGTGTGACTCATTATGGTATAACCAATCGAAAAGAAACATGTATCATAAATAAGTTTTCATCATAAACATAAAAAGTTCAATTAATAAATTAATATGGTTTCTATGGAACATATTTTTAGTAAGGAATGTGTAATAACAATAATTGTCATCTTATATGGGAAATAATTTTGGAATCAAATTTAAGTATTTAATAAAGTAAATATCATATCCACATTAAAATTATCATTTAAAAATATATATAAAACAATTTTCATCAATAATTACTTTAAAATATTGAATTTAAATAATGTTAGGGATGGAAATGTCTTTGATAATATTATTTTAATCATGCAATGTACCCAACTGTAAGAACATGGTTTTCAACTCAGGTATGGATAATTTTATTTTCTATATAAATCAATAATTTGGACCAATGTTAGATGCCTAATGAGTTAGTAATTGTTTTGAGGGTGTCTAAGGCTTGTTCAAAGCCAAGAACACATCCTTTTGGAGAAAATTATACTCTATGTGTGGTTTTAAAAATAATGTAGATGGTGTTTTTTATGAACAGTGGATCCTTACATGGTTTTCAATCAGACATGCATCCACACAATGTTAACTCCCCTTTTACAATGTAACCAAGCATGTATTGAACATGATTTGATCAAACCATGTGGAGGATGAAATTTTTGGTAGAACTGTCTCACACCGTTTTCACACGGTTCGACAAACAATGTAGAAAAAGTGTGTATAGGCTAAAAATACTTGTAAATTGTACAAAACACCATTAATGATCTAATAATCCCCCATATTCCACCCACTCTGAAAACCATAGAGGTTTTCCTCCATTTACACCCATTTTTATTTTTTTGAAGGCCAAATAATAGGATCAGGATATCTCATAAGTTCAATATCTAATTGATATTTCATTCATCACGTTGTATGCACAATGGTATGTACTCATGTCCTTGTTAGACGCTCTTCTTCAAATTAACACCCATCCTAGGTATCTCGACGTGGGAATTTTTATCCTTTTCTATGATCAACTTTGATTAGAGGAAAATTATGGGCAGATACAAGAGGAGATGGGTTGTACAACCCTATTCTGGGGGGCGTATAACTCATCCCTAAAGTATGTTTTTTCGGAATGGTTTGTGTGGGGACCACTGATTTCTTTTGTAACCAATTATTAAATTTACATGAAATGATTATAATTTTTAGAGACATATTGTTATTCTCTTTCCTAATATGTGATTATTTGTTTGTGTTTATACCCACAATTCAATCTGCCCTATGTCAAAATTTATTCCATAATTTGGATTTTAGTGTTTTAGTACATTTTATTCATCGCTCAGGTGTTCATTTCCTTGATCATTCTAAATGACATCTATCTAATCAGAAATGGATTATTATTAATGAGAATTTCAGAATTTTATGTACCAAGAATCCTCATAATTTGACCTGTTTATGGTATCTGCTTCCAAATGGTTATTAAAAGTTAATTTTGAAATGTGAAATGTCAAGTATACAAAGTATATAACATATCCTTATTTACATATGTTTAATAATGGTTACATTTCCGTAGCACCAAATTCTATGTTGATTGAAGGTATCAGAGTGGACTGCAATAATTAAATATACCTTAATGGATAAGTAAGACATGATTAAATGGTTTCAACCCTGCAATGACTATACACACTATTTGAAGACAAGGCATGGACCAATGAATAAATGATTTAAATTCAACTTGACCTATCAACATTAATTGAAACAAATACGTGAACCAAATTAATTATTACCTGATTGAAATATCAAATATTAATGGAATGTCTCGTTATCTCCTTGGATTATGAGAGGTAAATACCATGGGTCACAGGAACCCAAATAAGATAAAATGATATAGTTTTCTTTGGTTGATATCCAGCTAGACTCTGGTTATGGTCTATTCCTTAGATACATGGTATACTACCATTGGACCCCTTTCATTTTTATAGGATACATTCGATAATCTCCTTGGATATAACATTGACTAGTAGGTTCCATGGTGAAATCCCATAGGGTCCTATATTTTCATAGCACCATTTTATCTTGGTTGATCATGTTGGACTTAATAGGAACCTTATTGTGGATTTCCTAGGATTTCTTTATATGGATTACACTCTTACCCCTTGGAATTACTCACATACTACTGATTTATCATTCCTTGAGATTATTTTACCTAGGTTATTACCCAATACCTCCTTCACTGGATATCATTTTTCAGGCTTCCTAGTTACGTATAGGGACATTCACTATGTATAATATCATGAGGTGATGCTAGTGATCGATATGTCTCATGTGCCATATTAATATTAATTGGTAATTTCTTAATTAATGATATTTTACATATTCAGACACCAGCCGACTGACGAACCAAGCACTTGGTTATTTAGTAATATTGAACTACTTGCTTACTGTATATATTCGTGTCTTCACATAGTTGTATTCCATTACACGGGCCAGATGTTATTGAAGCCATTGGTGGTTGCCCAATGAGATTTATCTCAGACCCACTTCGGGCTCTTTTTGGTAGCTGAAGTAAATTAAATGGTTGCATGTGTTGACAAAGGGAAGCATATAGCTTCCAACACATGATTTCCTAATGATTAGGATGGATAATTATAGCAGATATCTGAGTAGGATCATCAGATGCATCATGTAGACATTGTTTTTCTTTTACCTTGTAAAACATGTTATTCCTATAGTATTGAATCCACGCATTCCATTTTTCTGGAAACATGATAGTAAATCATCATTGTACTAGTTGATATAGTTATTATTAGTGTTCTAGTATATCTATTTCATCATTTTTCTTCAATTTTTTTCTTAAATTGTTTCCACTATTTACTATTCATTCACATTCCTTCAACTGGGATACACTTTCCCAATGAGGGCATAGTCTTACGACATACACAGCCTAGGCCCTCAATTATAGTCAACAACCTTTGGCATTCGGGACGATGTGCTTGAGGCCATGTGGCTTACTAGGCTCGGGGCACCCGTTAAGTGGCATCCAGGTCCAAGTCATCAGAAAGTGATATTAAATGATTTATTTTTATTATTTACTAGTAGGAGATAATAGATTGGAGAATAGGAACTATAGTGAAATGTTTATAATCCATTCTTTGGTTTCGTATCCCAATGTTCAGCATAAAATCCATGTTACCCACAATGAAATTTTTGTTTTATTTTTCCTGTAACAGTTGATAACATTTCACCATTGGGTGATGCACATACTATGTGGTGTTGTTTATTTTTAATCTTTATGAGAATTTATTAAATCCTTAGCCCAATCATATAAGGTAAAGGGTTATTTCTACATGCATCATTATAAGCACCTATAATTCACCTTTCATTCATAGTTTAATTACATATAGTTGAATTTCACTACCATGAATTTCTCAAAATTTCTTCGATTGTGGAGTGATGATGTGATAGTTGCATGTAATTTTATTACATTCACTTTGATTGAGTGATTTCATATCCCAATTAATGTGGTGTATTGATCATCATGGGTGGGGATGAGTAATTTATTGAATCAATACATTCTGATATAAGTAAATGGGTTTCATTTCTCGTGATTGGTGTATGTGCACTCATTCATCAAAAATGACAATCCATTATAAAATGAATCCTGAAATCTAAAATGAATTGGTTTCATATCTTTATCCCTCTTTTTCATGATTTTGAAAGGTAAAAAAGTCAACTCGATGATTAATTTAAATGTGACATAATACATATACTAGATCACTTATCGATGCCTGGTTGTCTATGCATGTAGTATGGGTAGTATTTTTTCTTACGTTCATTATTTGTTAGTGATGTTTTCTACATCATTCCATTCCTTTGAAAGTTTTGTTCTGGTAATTTTTATAGCAATGATGCCAAACGTCCTACTCTCATTCCCCATGAATGTTTTTATGATCATGCACTAGAAATGGTGGCCCCTAAGCCACTATTCTTACATCTAAGAGTTCCACATGGAAAATAGTCTACATTACATAATACTGGATTTAATTCCAAAGTTCATGATAGTTTCAACAGTATGGTGAAGTCCATGATTGTTTCTCAATTGGTTTTCACCTATAATGGATGATCTGACATGTGAGTTCCAGTAGCAGTATCCCTATAATTTTTCAAGGTATGCTGGATCTCATGTAGCTATTTTTGTCCTAGAGGACATGAACTATTTCATTGAGTAGCCGAAAATTCCTCCATATATGATTGTCAACATCACTACTTACATACTTTTGGATTCTCCAATGCATTTGTGGGATGCTATTACCCATTTTGGACATCATAAGGGAATGTTATGTGTTGACTTCCAGATTCCATTCTATGATTAGTGCTTCCCTCTGTCAATGAGAGCTGACTGAGCCAGAGAGAACATGCATCTCAAGATGGGTTCTATGTCAGTTATGTAATTTTCATCATGTTTCACTAATTTACAGTGTATCACATCACCTCTAGCTGGAGATTAGCTTTCGCATTCTAGACGTTTTGAGGATGGGATCTTGAATGCCATCTAAGATCAGGTGAATGACTTTCACATTCCATCCATTTCTGAAATAGTTGTCCAGTCCCTTATCATTGAGTATAACCTGAGGGTTGGAATAAGTTCTGACTTTAATGGATCAGTACCGCATCATGATTGTAGTTCTTCTGGTGGCTGGAATTATTCCCTTGAAGATTTTTGTCAGAGTAGTGCTAGCCATACTATCCAGTTTGATAGCTCTATAGTGTGTCATTTGTGTAGAAAAATATTTAATAAGTATCCACAGTGGTGTAGAGTCCTTATGATTTGTCGAGCATGTGTCCATATAAGTCATCTTCGGCCATATTGAAGGTCCATTCCACAAGCATTGAGTGGAAAAGGATATTTTCCAGCTCCCCTTTTAGGAGAAATTTCTTTTTCTCCGCGTTAGTCGGGATTTTGGAGTAACACTTGTTGTCATGGACAAGGGGAAGTTTGTGGTCGTGGTAGTATGATCACTAATCACCATTAGTTCCATCAAAGCATTCATGATCCTGGTAGTCCATATGTTACACAAGGCAACGTGTCAGGTTAGTTTCATGGCTACTAGTCATAACCTGGGGATCATGCAGCGGGACCATCTACAGTATGAGGTACTATTCTAGTAGCCTCGACTATTTTTTCTTCAATGTTTTATACATGTGATTAAAAATATTTTATTTATGTATCTATTATGGAATGTATCAGACTAGATATACAATATCACTATGTTGTAATGAACATCAATTATACATTGGGATTATGAATGGAGGGAATACACTAGTGCAGGGACTACCCCCATGAGGTAGGAAGTTACCCTTTCTTGTGGAATATATCATTTCTCAAGATGATAGGATTCAATGTGTTCCTTAGTATGGACTGGTTGGTCCACAATCATGCCATTATAGACTGTTATCGCCGAAGCAATTCAATTACATCACTATTTGGAATCAAGAATCTTTTCAAAATTGAGTGGGATGTACAGTCCAAGAGATTAGACAATACACAATGGGATTGGTGGAGTAACATCCCAAATTGAATATATTTTCATTGATGATAAGGGTTTTCTTAAAAAAGATTTCCTTCTAGCGGTTTATCATTTTAGGGAAGTCTTTCTGAATGACTTTTCTTGATTACCTCTTATGAGATAGGTAGTTTTTACAATAGAACTTGTTCTATGGGCAGATCCAGTGTCTATTCCTCCATACATGATAGAACATAATAAGCTTTAAGAGCTCAAGAGGTTGATAAAACGCATAGAGGCCAAATTATTTATAAGATCCAGTACATCCTCTTCTGTTTCACTCAAGTATTTATCTAATATGGAGGATGAAAATCTACTTTTATGCATGGATTAGAGATGATAGAACCAGCTTAAAGTCAGGAACCAATATCCACTTCTTCAAAAAGATATTATCTTTGACCACCTCTAAGGAGAATAATTGTTCCATATGATCGAACATTGAATGGGTTATCATCATTTGTGAGTAGGGCCATCAGAAATTCCTTGTACACCTTTAAATAGCAGGTATTCACTATATGAGTTTCTTTTTATTCTATTCTCACTAATGTAAATCATTATTTTCCAATAGTTGTATAGCAACGGTTCTTTTAAATGGTTTGTTTAGGTTTCCTTTACCAACGAATTTCAAGAGCCATTGGTAAAGATGGAGTTTAGATGGAGTTTTCCCTACGGTTTGATGAAACTGTTGGGAAAGATGGAGTTTAGATGGAGTTTTCCCAACAGTGTGATGAAACCGTTTTGAAAACAATGATTTCCCAATGGTTTTTATTAACAGTTCAGAAAAATATTCCCCAAATTTGAACTAAAGCTAGTGACCCCCCCCCTTGATTCCAGAAGCAGAACGCGACTCCCAGAAGCAATTCTCGACTACTAGAAGCCCTTGATAATCCCCATCATAGGTTCACCTCTTCCATCTTAACTACTTCCAAGATAGACTACTTCCACCTCTTCTCAAGGATATCCTTCCACATCTTCTCAAGGATATCATTCTATTCTCATGGATATCATTATTCCCTATTTCTAGGGATTTTGGAATATTTTATGATTCACTACTCCACAAATTATGTACTCAAATCACTACATCGGTGTACAAATTGTGTAATTAATGTTTTCATTACACATATACATTTATAAGGGCATTGTGTCCCTTTCTTGTGTTTTAATTTTAATGATTCATAGTTTTTTAAATCATAACTCTTCAAATATTACAGCTTTATTTATATAAACTCATAAGAAATTATTTGTAATATTTATTCATAGTATTTCATTAAAATCACTCCTTTCATTATGATCATGTGAAACATGAAGATCTTATTCATCTTGTTTTTTGTAAACATTGTGTATTACGTAACATGTATGTATAATGATTCTATCAAAATCCATATATATATATATAATGACACACTCTTCACTTATCCTTTGCACAGTAGAACATATGGAGTATCTCCATGAAATATGAAAAATAGTATGTGGTCAATAATTATTCTTAACAGAATAAATAAGAAATATTTAACCATAAAATCAAATGTTCTTTATGAATAAAATATCAATAAAGGGAACTCTTAGTGTGACCTCTCCTTTTACCGTGTATTACTTCTTCCTTCTTCATGAAACTAATTCACAGAATGTCAATTTCATAATATTTATTAATATTAGTTTTCCTAATATAACCATTAATCATTCTTCCTTAAACATCACACATGAGTTATTCAATCACATTTTTGAAACACAATGAACAATTTCACTGATTTCGGGATCCTCAAAATTCTTTGGAAAATCAGAAAAACACATGTATTGAATTGGGCTTCTCATATCATTTCCTGGATACAAGTTCATCTCGAAAATCATGACTGCATGGTTCATATATCAAGAGGAACAAGACATCATTATTCTTAACACAAATGAAGTTGTTTTGATCTCTTCCTTTTGTGAAAAAAATTATCATGATCCACTCTATTTCACTCCCAAAAATAATTTTTGGTATATGAGATAAAACACAACAGAACATGTATGTAATGGACGGATATGGTACTTTATGTGGGATAGGTGGTTTTCCTTTTATTTAGTGGGGTGATATGGTTCATTTTGTGGACTTTAGTGTGGGTTTTATGAAATGTAATATCTTTTCAAAATATTTCCCTTTATTATCATCAATAACATATTTAAAAAACACTTTTTACATGGTTGTGGGTGGTAATTTTGGATGTAAGATAGTATGACGTCATTTTACTTGATATATCCAATATTATTATTGGTTTATGTACAATTTGGTTATCTTTGAAAATTTATGTTTTTAAAAAGTTGTTATTAATGGTTGTAATAATGAAGATATGGTATAAGGGTTCACAGGGTTTGTATAATAGTTGACATGGTGTCTATAATAATCTTGTGTCCTCGGAATGTTCATGGGAATGTACACATAGTACATGACTTGGATAGCCATGTAAATATACATGGCCAACCTCTTGTGGTGAAAATTATTTTATTTTCCAAATGGGGTGCTGAAAATGTCCCATTTAGACATGGATTTGTTTCATGGGTATTCCCACAAGATGGGTTGGCCATAATATTGAGTTGGTAGTAATTAGCTCATTCAAGACACATTCATCCCTGAAATTCAAGACAACATGGTTAAATAGAAGAAAAAATGTTCTAATGACCTTCCTGACATGGTTTCAAACTCACCACACCTACGAATAAACTAAAACACCGGTTAAATGCAAGAATTCATCCTAAAAGAACACTATAATGGACCCCAGACAACCCCCACAACCTTTCAGACCCAGGACAACCCCCCATCCTTCCTGAAACCTAGACATCCCCCCCCCACCCTCTTCCTTGGACCCCGGACATCCCACCACCCTCTTCCATGGACCCTATAAAACCCAAAAATCATTACTCATATGCGAGATAATACACAATAGAACATGAAGTTCCCTCTCCAATTAGTTTCCATATGGGTTCGGGTAACTAATGAGTGGCATCCTGGTTTGGGACGTCATAATTCATGGATATCCTTTTTATATGTGTTTCTAATCAAATCCATACCTATAACTATTGAAGGTACCTCCCCAAAATCAATTGGGACATGATTAAATGAATACACCCGACCAACCTATGATCTATGGCCCCAATTCTAGGGTCCATTAATCCACTCAATGTGTCTCACATTAATTTGAAATGGACAAAAACTTTTATGAAAACAAAGAATGTCATACGTAAAACCGAAAAATAGTATTTGGATTCTATTTGTACATTAGGACTATTATACATGGGTCATTTGAGATGTGTATGAGTAAACCACACCTCAATAAAAGGCATGTTGTGGCTGGTACCACTCGAAGTGTCTCACTTTTCTTTGAAATGAACAACATTTTAAGAGAAAACAACAACTGTAATATGGAAGACAGACCAAACAAATTCATATTTTGTTGATACTTCAGGACAATGATCCATGGGTCTTTTGTGATGTGTAATAGTCAACCATGAATCAATACAAGGCACAGTGTTCCAGGTATCACTCAATGTGTCTGTTTTTTTTAAAATAAACATTATTTTAACTCAAAACAATATCCATATATAAAACCAACCAAACACATTCATATTTTGTTGATATTTTATCACAACGATCCATAGGACATTTTGGACATGTACGAGTCAATCGTGCCTCAATCTGAGGCATGGTTTGGCTGGTACCAATCAAAGGGTCTCACATTTATTTGAAATGGACTTCATTTTAAGGGAAAACATAAACTGGCATATGGAAAGCTGACCAAATGTAATCGGATTCTATTTACACTTGAGAAAAACGATACATGGGTCATTTATGACATGTACGAGTCAACCCCGCCACAATCTGAGGCACGGTGTGGCCGGTACCACCCAAAGTTTCTAAATTTTGTTTGAAATGGACAACATTTTAAGTGAAAACATAAAATGGCGTATGGAAAACAAACCAAATGCATTTGGATTCTGTTGATACTTCAGGGAAATGACCCATGGGTCATTTGTGACGTGTTTGAGTCAACCCCACCTCAATACGATGCACAATGTGGCCCGTAACACTTGAAGTGTATGTCTATTGTTTAAAATGGACATCATTTTATGTAAAAACAACTGGCATATGGAAAAAAGATCAAACTCATTCAGATTCTTTTGATACATTAAGACAATGATCCATGGGTCATTTCTGATGTGTATGCGTCAACCGTGACTAAATTCGAGGAAAAGTGTGGGGGATATCACACGAAGTGTCTTCCTTTTGGTTAAATTGGACAATATTTTTAGTAAAAACATAATCTATTCAGAAATCCAACCAAATTTATTCTGATTGTGTTGATAAATTAGAAAAAGGATCCACAGTACATTTTTGACATGTACGAGTCAACCGCGCCTCAATCCGACGCATGGTGTGGCCGGTACCACTCAAAGTGTCTCACGTTTGTTTGAAATGAACATCATTTTATGTGAAAACAACAACGAGCATATAGAAAACCAACCAAATGCATTCAGGTTCTGTTGATACATCAAGACAATGATGTATGGGTCATTTTTGAGATGTACGAGTCAACCCCAACTCAATCTGAGTCACTATATGGCCCATATCACTCGAATTGTCTCTATTTTGTTTAAAATGGACATCGTTTTAAGTAAAAAAATTATACATACGAAAAACCAACGAAACGTATTCTGATTGTGTTGATACATTGGATCAATGATCCATGGTCCATTTTTGACTTGTATGAGTCAACTGTGCATCAATCCAAGGCACGGTTTGACCAGTACCACTGAAAGTGTCTCACTTTTAATTGAAATGGACGACATTTTAAGTGAAAACAACAACTGGCATACGGAAAACAAACCAAACGCTTTTGGATTCTATTGATACATCAGGAAAATGATCCATTGGTCATTTGTGGCATGTAAGAGAGAACCCTGACACAATCTGAGGCACGATGTAGTCCATATCACTTGAAGTGTGTGTCTATTGTTTAAAATTGACAATGTTTTAAGTAAAAAAATAACTGGATACGGGAAATTGACCAAATGTCTTCTGATTGTTTTGATACTTTATCACAATTATCCACGAGTCATTTTTGACATGTATGAGTCAACCACGCCTCAATCCAAATCATGTTTTTTCCAGTACCACTAAAAGTGTCTCACTTTTATTTGAAATGGACAACATTTTATATGAAAACAACAACTGGAAAACTGAAAACTGACCTAACGGTTTCAAATTTTGTTGATAGTTTAGGAAATCCATCCATGGGTCATTTGTGACATGTAAGAGTCAACCCCGGCTCAATCTGAGGTACAATGTGGTCGATATCACTCAATGTGTCTATCTTTTGTTTAAAATGGACACTTTTTACAGTAAAAACTATAGCCACACTGAAAACAAAAAAAAATGTATTCTGATTGTGTTGATACATTAGAAAAACAATCCATAGGTCATTTGTGACATGTAAGGGTCAACCACGCCTCAATTTGAGGCACAGTTTTTCTGGTACACTCAAAGTGTCTCACTTTTATTTGAAATGGACAACATTTTTAGTGAAAACAACAACTGGCATACGGAAAACTGACCAAATGCATTTGAATTCTATTTATACGTTAGAAAAATAATACATGGGTCATTTGAGATGTGTAGGAGTCATCATTGCCTCAATATAAGGCATGGTTTGGATGGTACCATGCAATGTGTCTCACTTTTGATTGAAATGAACAACAATTTAAGTGAAAAAAAACTGGAAAATGGAAAACTGACCAAACGCATTCGTATTTTTTTACACTTCAGTAAAATGATCCATGGGTATTTTTTGATGTGTAAAATTAAACCCCGACTCAATATGAGGCATAGTGTGGCTTGTATCACTCGAAGTGTCTGTCTTTGGTTTAAAATGGACACTGTTTTAAGTAAAAAGAACAATTATATGGAAATATGACCAACTATATTCTAATTGTGTTGCTACTATAGAACAATGATCCATGGGTCATTTATAACATGTACAAGTCAACCACCCCTCAATCTGAGGGCATTTTTTGGATAGTACCACTCAAAGTGTCTCACTTTTATTGGAAATGGACAACATATTACGTGAAAACAACAACTGTAAAAGGGAAAACTGACCAAACACATTCAAATTCTATTGATATTTCAGGAAAATGATCCACAAGTCATTTGTGATTTGTTTTACTCAACCCCAACTCAATATGAGGCGCGGTGTGGTGGGTATCAATCAAATTGTCTATCTTTTGTTTAAAATGGACACTATTTTATGTAAAAACAACAAAAATGTAGAAAAACAACCAAACGTATTCTAATTGTGTTGATACATTAGCACAACAATACATAGGTCATTTTTGATGTGTACAATTCAATCATGCCTCAATATGAGGGATTGTGTGGTTGGTACCACACAAATTATCTAACTTTTATTTGAAATGGACAACATTTTAAGTGAAAACAAAAACTGGCATATGGAAAAAATGAATAAATGCATTCGTATTCTATTAATACATCAAGACAACAATCCATGTGTCATTTGTGATGTGAATGAGTCAACCTAGACTCAATTTGAGGCATAGTGTGGAAGGTATCACTTGACATGTCTATCTATGGTTTAAAATGGACACTATTTTAAGTAAAAACAACATCCATACGGACAACAGACCAAACATATTCTTATTATGTTGATAATTTATCACAATGATCCATAAGTCATGTGTGGAATGTACGAGTCAACTGCGCCTCAATCCAAGGCATGGTTTGGAAGGTATAACTCAAAGTGTCTCACATTTATTGGAAATGGACTACATTTTAAAAGAAAACAACAATTGACAAACAGAAAACCAACCCACCCTATTCAGATTCTATTGATACTTTAGCACAACGATCCATGGGTTATTTTTGTTGTGTATTAGTCAACCCCACCTCAATCCGAGTCACGGTGTGGCTAGTACTTCTCAAAGTGTCTCACTTTTGTTTGAAATGGACAACATTTTAAATGAAAACAACAACTGGCATAAGGAAACTGACCAAACACCTTCAGATTCTGTTGATACTTTAGGACAATGATAGATGGGTAATTCTTGACAAGTTTGAGTCTACCCTACCTCAATCCGAGGCACAGTGTTGACTATATCACTCGAAGTGTCTTTCTTTTGTTTAAAATGGACACCATTTAAAGTAAAAACAATTGGAATACAAAAAAATGACCAAACATATTCAGATTGTGTTGATACTAGAGCACAAGGATCCATGGTCCATCCTCACACAATCCACCTCTCATGTGAGGAAATCCTACCCCTATTCTAAAACACTTGTCATTTATTAAAACAAGGACAAATATATTCCTTAAGTCACACAATCTCATTGATACACAGAAATTATCATCATCACAAAGTTCAAAGACACCCACCCCAAACCATGAGACATTATATTTTTTTTGGTTGAAGTCATTTATCTATTTCATTATTTTGGGGTTATGAGATTTTAATTTTTTTATTCAATCATGTATGTGTTATAGAAAATTCAATTTTGTACGTATTTGTTATTCTGTATAAAACATATAATTATGTATTCATGTTTTATGTATTGTTTACATAATTGATAATTTAATTGTGTATGTATCCAATTCAGTGTTCAATTATAAATTGAATTTTGAATTGCACATGGAATTTTCTCTCAAAATTGAATTCTAAATCAATTATTTATGTTTATAAATTCCTTATGAGTTATGTTTCATTTTATATGTGTATAGTTTTTGGAATGTGGAAACTAATTGATTTATAATTATGTTTTCATTTTATATGATTTGATTTAATGTATGTATTCAATTCAGGCCTATTAATGAGGCCCGAAAATCACTCAAGGAGGCTTGGATCGACCAATCACAGTTTCAGCTCACAGCAGCTTGCTGCTGCAATTTCTCAGTATAATCTATGCCAACAGTTGGAAATCATTGTCATAGGGAGTTTTATGAAAACGTTTCTATAGAACCTTTTGTATAAAAAACCCAAAACTATATCCAAAATAGTCCCTTCACCAATGGTTTCAAACCGTTTGTGAAAAATTTATACCAACGCTTATATAAATCCTTTGGTATGTGGTAGATATCCTATGATATGCCAATGGGTTTCCACAAACTGTTGGCATATCTCATTCCATATGACTTAATTCTCCATGGGCTGGATAAACATTGGAATAATATATTCCAACAGTTATCCATCCATTACCAATGGTTTTGAACCGTTGGTAAAGGATTATTTTCTAGTAGTTTCTATCTTACAAACGCACCTGCAATATTCATGGATTTGATGAATATTGTTTAACATTTCTATTTGGACTTTTCAAATGGTTTTTGTGGACGACATAATGGTGTATTAATTCACTCATAATAAAAAATGCCAAACATCATGAAAACATTCAGAGTACAATGAGAGTGCATCGAATTTATAATATTATTGCCAAATGCGACTTCTTTATTGTCAAGGTCCACTTCTTAGGTCATATTATTTTAGAATCAGAAGTATACATTGATCCTGAAATGATTAATAATATAGTTTCCTAGGAGTATTCTATTTTTTTTATATCAATAGTTTCTTATGGATCGCTGGATATTTCAAGAATTTCATTCCATAATTTTCACATCATGCTTCACCTTTTACAGGTCATACCAAAATGGGTGTCAAGTTGACATAGTATAAATCATGAAATAAATCCTTCCAGAAGCGGCATGGGAGGATTGTATAAACCCATATTCTGATTCTTCTAGAACTAGGTAAGGGTTAAATCATTTTCTGAGATGCATCAGGCATTGGCCTAGGAGGAGTGTTGATTCAGGAAGCAAATATCTTTCTGTAAGAATTTCGACAGTTAAAGCCACATGATAGAAATTACCTGACACACGACCTTGAGCATGTAGTAGTTTTCCACACCATACCATTATAGAGAAATTATCTATAGGTTCAGCGATTTTTGGTGTATAAAAATCTCAAGAGGCTCATGCATATATTTTATATGCATTACATAATCCTCCGACCAAGAATATTGGTTGAATATCTACAATTTAGTAAATTTGATATTTCCTATATGCCACGAAAATGCAATGTTGTTGTAGATACACTAAGTCATAAAACTCAAACACATTCAATATATGTATCCAATGATGAATGAATATCAATGTCCACTTTTCTAAACATCATCTAGTGTTTCATGATAATAACAAGCATTCATACCTTTCATTTTTAATAGTTACTTCTCCCCTCATTGAGTAGGTGAATGTTGAATTGTTTTTTAGATATTGATAGTCTGATTCTCTGTGAGAACATAAAAAAATATAACCCGCCTCCAAATTATTCTATGTACAGATATGACTTTCTACATCTACGTGGGCATATATGGGATCTTGTAGAAGTGAATGTGGATTTTATGAAAGAGACCCACACTTCTCAGGGGTAGTTGATCCAAAAATATCGAATATGAAATGAGATATATGAACCCCATATTGGGAGAATAATATTAAACATCAGATTGTAGGCTTCATCACTAGGTGTTCCACTAGTCAATAGGTGAATTCGGAGCGCTAGAGACCTGTATGCTTGTTACATTAGCTACCAATACTGGAATGGAAAAAAGAAGATGTTTCTATGGATTTTGTATTTGTCTTACCTTGGTCACTGAGGTTTTGTGCTGCTATTTAGGTAGTAATTTACAAATTAAAAAATCATCCCTCATAAATCCTATTCAGGATACATTCTCAATTGGTGAATTGGTAAGACATTAAGTCGGTGAGATCATACGACTACACAAGGTTCCATGTACTACTATTTTATATAGAGATTATCATTTCACATCATGTTTCTGGAAGGGTTCTAAAAAATATATGAGAACTCAGGTGTTGATAAGAACATATTTTCACCCTTAGTATGATGGTTAATCAGAACATACAATACAGGAATTGGAGGAAATTCTCTAAACATGCTTCTTTGATTTCAGCATTTCATGGGAGAAGCATATCGCACTCTTGGAGTTCACCTACAATAAAAATATTCAAGTGATTATTTAGAATAATAATATTGAGGACTATTATGGATGGACATTTGGTTCACCATTGAGATAGATAGAGGTAGGTGAGGTATCCCTATTAGGTTCTCATCTCGTTCAAGAGAATTTTGAAAAGGTCCATTTGATTCGGAAGCATTTAAATATTGTTTTGTCTAGACCGAATCCATATGCTGATCTCCATCGACGACCTCTTGAGTTTGAGTTTGGGGGTCATTTTTTTCTTTATTAATGAACTAGGATACATCATATATGGTTGAAAATGTAGATAAAGTTGTCACCTCGTTACGTTGGGGCATTTGAAATTAGAGTTATAGTCTTGTCAGGAGCATATACATTGGTACTACCCCAGATGTATTGTTATATGCACGATGTATTTCATGTATCATAGAATTTCCAATATGATGTTAACCCATATAATACCATTGATCCTGAGGATGTTGTGTTAGATGTTGTTTCTACCATTGAGGAATATCTAGTACACATCGTTGAATGAATAAAAAAACTCACAAAGGGATGTATCTTCTTCTCGTATGAGGGATATGACATTACGATCGAGTACATAATGAGACATGGGAGATGATATATGATGTACGAGCTTAGTGGCCATAGTAGATCGTAGATAGTGTTTTCACACCCATGGAAGGATAAATCAGTGGGTGAGATCTGTTGGGGGGGACTGTAAGAACCAAGGTTTTCGATCAGGTATGTATACGTCAATTTTCGGTCTAAACAATTACATTGGAATGAATGTGTATTTCAAATGAGTTGGTAAAGGTTATGAGGGTGTTTGGGACTTATTCGGTGACCAGATCCCATCATTTTGGAGAATGCACACTTGACACAAGGTTTGGAGTCAACCTTGTGGGATTTCCACCATGTTTAGAAAACCGTGTGGATGGTTTATTTTTGAAGAGAGGCAACCCGTATGGTTAGTGCATGGCCATGAATCTAGACTATGTCAACAACCCTTTTAACAAGAAACCATGAATGGATGTCTCGTGGTTTGATCAAACTATAAAATAGAAGAGTTTTCAGGTTGAATAGTCTCGCACAGTTTGCTTATTGTATGCAAACCATGCAGAACAACCGTCAACAGGATAAAAACCAATGTAAAATGTCCAAAATTTAATTAATTATATATTAATACTTCCGCTTCCTCCAAATATGAGATCTAGTAGGATTTTCCTCAATTTTCACCGATTTGTAGTTTTTTGAATGCCAAATCTAGGGATCAAGACATCTCCTTCATCAAGAATCTGATCGAGCATCAGTTTTTTATGTTGGATGCACAAGAATAAGTAATTGAGTCACCTTTATCCTTTCTACATCTCTTTCACTCTCGACCTAGATGTTGTTTTGTTAGAGTTTTTCACATTTTCATAGATCTACTACAGTCTAAGGGAAATCAAGGAATGATACTAAATGAGAATGATCATACAACCAAATAGTGGGTGTTCTAAAACACGTCCCTAATGTTTGTTGTTTTTGGATTGATTGTGCAGGGTCCCCCAGTTTCATTGGGAACCATTTCTTAAATTTTCATTACATGATTATACATGATAGAATCGTATGGTTATTCTATTTCCAAATAATTAAATGCTTTTACTGGTAACACCAAAAACTCCATCTTCCCCATGTCGAAGGTTATTCTGTAATGGGGTTTTTTACAATTCCGGTATGTTTGGCCCACTGTTTGAATGATTGTTTACATGAACATTCTAAATGTGAGACCTCTTATCATTAATGGCTTGTTATTATAAAGAATTTAATAATTTCATGTACCATATATTCTCACTACTTTACCCGTCTATGGTAAGTTCTTCTAAGTGGTTCTTAAAATTGAAATGTGAAATTTGAAATGGAAAGTATAGCAATATATAACGTGGTTTTATATAATAAAAATGAAAAAAATATTGATTTCTATAGCACCCCTATCCATGTTTATGTAAGGTTGCAGAGTGATCCTCAATAACATAATATTCATTAATTTCCACCTAAGACTTGTTTAAATGGTTGCAATGAAATATGTACTATCCACACTAATGGAAGACAAGCCTTGGATAAATGAATAAATGTGTTCAACTCTACTTAACCTATCCACACTAATTGAACGCAAGAAATTAACAAAATGAATTATTACATGAATTCAATATCATATAGGAATAGACTGACTCATGCTCGCCTTGGATTGTGAGAGGAGAATAACTCAATTCTCGAGAACACCATGTTGATTCAAGGTTAAAATTTTCTAATTATAATACCCACCAATGCTCTGGGACTTTTTTATTCCTTGGATACACAATATACATATGTTGGGTCTATTTCATAATTATTGGATTCAATAGATACACTTCATGGATCCAGCATTGACTTGTATGTTCCTTGGTGAATGTCCGTTGGGACTTGATATTTCTTAGCTCGATTTTACCTTGGTCGAAAACCATGGACTCAGTAGGTGGCTTATTGATGAATGTCTTGGATTACACTACTTGGAATACACTCTTACATCGAAGATAAACTCAGATACTACTTAGTTAGATTTCAACGAGCTCACATTTCCTTGTTTATTACCCTGGAAATCCCTCATGAGATATCATTTTTCAGGTTTCCTAGTCTCGTCTTTGGACCTTCACAACTTATACTATCACGAGGTGATGTCAGTGTCGTCTCTGACTCATGTGACCTATTAAAATTAATTTTTAATTGCTTAATTAATTAACTGGTTACATGTTCAAACACCTGCCAATGGTTGAAGCAGGCATGTTGTTATTTAGATAGATAATACTAATTTCATACGATATATATTCATGCCGGAATGCTAATATATTCCATTACATGTGTAGAATGTTATAGACATCATTGGTGGTGGCCCACTGAGATTTATTTCACACCCTCTACTTGTGTCATTTGGTACCCGGACTAGATTACAATGTTTGATGTGTTGACAATGGAAATAATGTGGCTTCCAACACTTGATATCTTACTACTTAGGATGGAGCTTTATATAATTTGACCAGTTAATATCATGGGATCTTTGAGTAGTCAGAGTTTTTCTTTTACATTGTGGAACATGGTACGAATTTTATATTATATCCATGCATTCGAGTTTTCTAATTACGTGACATGACATCTTCATAGTTCCAATGGATATAGTTATTATTAGTGTTCTCATTAATCTTTTTCATCAATTTTTTTCCGCTATTTAGTTATATTGTATCCATTTTTTAATATTAATTTGCATTCATTCCGCTCTAATGCACTCTTCTATCAAGGGAATATTCTTCCCATGAACATATATTAGTCCCTCATTGTTAGTCGATATCCTCTGCTGTTTGGGGTGTCACACATGAGTCCATGTGGCCAACCGGGATGGGGGAACCTGTTAAGTGGTATCTGGGTCCGGGTCGTCACACCAAAAAACAAATTTTGTTCATGAGATTGGATAAATCAAAACATGAAGAACAATCATTCTACACTTTAACAAAATAAGAAAATTCACTTGATTCGAAAAAGAGAAGAACATTCCTTTTAAACATATATTAATAAGGTAATAAATTTAAGAAAATGTCTCTGAAAAAACATATGATAATTGAATAAAATTTTTAAATCAACATTAGAACCCTCTATTGTGAAAGAAAACATATTACCATCTATAAATATAAATAATGAAAATTTTTCATAAAATCATTTTAATCATTTTATTAATTTCCATTTACAGTAAAAATCATACCATTACATGGATAAATCACGAATAACCTTGGGATATTAAATTTAATTATAATTATTTTGATATGGGCCAAATTATTTCATCAATGGATGAATTATCATGAAAAATCCAGATAATCGAAGAGATTGTATTAACAAACACTTACCACATCCGTAACATTTTATAAAACATAGATGATATAATAGGATTACATGAAGCATAAATTATAATAAAAATAATTATATTCCAGATATATCTTTTCAAAGGTGAGTATAAACAACTTGTAGAAGAATATAGGCGCATAACATATCATGTGTCTAAACGGAGGAATATTCATTGGAAATTACACTACCAATTTCATAACATTATAACTGTAATCCCCAAGAAAATATTGATCATAAAATGGATATTTAAATATAAATGAAACTATGGTTATTAATCATATAATGCATTCATATAATTTTTATACACCACATTGAATAAGGGTTAGGTGAATTAGGTATAACTATCCCAAAAATAATTTTTAAAATTGAAATACACTTACAACATCAGTAACATTTGAATCATGAGATCCATGAATGAATAACAGAGATTTTTTCCATTAATATAATGAAATAAAATAAATTATTGATACAAAATACTTTATAAAATTATATACACCGCAAAAAAATATATATGTGGTGAATTTATAATATATTGTTTTTAAAATAAAAGTGAAATGGTAAAACTCTTAAACTAGGTCATGAATTTCATCATAAATACAAAATAATCATGTATAATAAAATTATGGTTAATATACACCATTAATATAACAATTAACTTATATATAATCCCAAATATAAATTTATTATAGAATTTCATTACATGTATAATGACAATTTAATTATTATATAATGTTTTGTGTTGTAACTGCTTTGTTTTATCATATATTTTTTGAATTTTATTCTTCACCTTCAAACGTAGGTCAGGATTAAATTATTTACAGAATTTATATATTATAAAAATATTATATATATATATATATATATATATATAATAATTTTAAATGTTTTTTAAAATATATATAAAAGTAATAATTTAAATGATTTATTCACTGTTCATAAAGACAATAGACCATATAGATGAATCAAAGCTGATTCTATTTTCTAATCAATTTTTTTATAAAAGGAACAAAAATTATATATATATAAATTCTATTATCATAATTATTATGAATTTAAAACATATTTTTATTAAACACATCCTTAATATATTCCATGTACTGTGTGAATAAATCACATTGCATTTAGGAGGTGGTAGTCGATACATCCCCATTCAATGTTATTGTATTACCTAAAAATGGAACGAATAAAGGTTTGTGTTACATATTTTATCTAGGAACACAATAAATAATATATATCACCTATATAAATCTAAAAATTGAATGTCCATCCACATTACTAACAACAATAGGTGGTAATTAAACATTTAATGACATCAGTTTGTGTGTCGGTTGTTCACTGTACACATGAACGCTGATTGCATATCCATTATGATGAATGTTTTTGAAGGTGTAGGTCATACCAGTAATATGAAAAAATTTCTATATATTTAGGTTAAAGAGGTTATTATATAAGATTTATATAGAATCAATTGATGTGATGGAAAAATAAATGAAACAACCATTCTTATTGAATAATATTAGCTCCCTAATGGTTAACTCCATTTATATTGAAAAAATAGGATTTATTGGATTTATTTCATCCAAAACTGACTCTTAAATGTTGAGTTTAATGATTTTGGGATCATATGTGATCAGGGTTTGGATTATCCAAAGCCTAACACCACTATATTTATATGAAATGGATCTTAAAAGAATTTTATTTCGTTAATAATATGTGTGGAATTAAATATTGAGTATAGGCTAACTGTGATATATTATATTTTAGTTATAACCTAGAACAGAAATTGGTGGAAAAATAGCAATTAATAAATTATGAAAAAAATTTAAATTTACGACACAATAAAAATTTATTTGTATATTCTTTGAAATATTGTCACAAAATTTTTATTTGGTCACTCTATTGTTCAAAATAATACAACTACATCTAAAATGATTTTTTTTATTTTTAAAAATCATTTTTTATTTATTTTATCAAAATAAAAATTATTTAAAAAAATATTAAATTATTATATTAATAATTTCAAAATTGTAATAAAATTATTTCAAGATATTATTACGCAATCATTTATTTATCTAGGGATAATGAAAATAATGTTTTTTCTTAAACATTATATTTTCATTTAAATTCATTACATGTCAAAAATATGTTTTCGATTTGTTTTAAATTTTTATTAATTTTTTTTTAAAATAATCCAATTTTTGTTTTTAAAATTATTTTTATATGAATTCAGTATAAAATGATTTTATTATTAAAAAAAAATCATCCAAAAACCATTTTTCCATGTAATTTCACATGATTTATTTTAAAATAAACTCCTCAAATTATATATATTATATTTCATATATCAGATTATACATTTTTGACCATAATTTCAAAATATAAAAAATATGTTACCTGTAATGTTTTCTAATATTAATTGTAACTTTTTTATTTTATTACCATAGTAAACTATGAAATGGTTATTTAGGAAGGAATAAAATGATAAGGACTATAAAATGTGAATAAAACAGGAAAAAATGATTAGATGAATCATATTTAATTCTTAACCATTATTTTCCATAATTGAGGTACATGATGGAAACATTAAAATTAAAATATCAAATATAGAATTTAAATCAATGGTAGTCACAAAATGTAACATTCTTTGCTTAAATATCTCTTATGTTACCCCATGGGGATTATATATGTTATGAATAAATGAAAATTATTCATCTTTAAATAACAAATCATATATCCATGATATTAAAATTTTAAATTATTTTATGGCCTGATGGATGAGAATATGACATTTAGGATATTTAATTTAAATAAATGACAATGATGTCGGATTCATAATGTTCAAAACATTGACATGTTGAAAATGTTTATAACACGAATCTCTTAATATAAATACTTATATAGTTGAATCATTTGTGAACAATTATATTAAACACACAAACCACACAATTAGGTTATAAGGGAATGACATAGGCTCGTAAGGGATAGCCAACCCTTTATGCTTTTATTAATGGAAACATGAAATAAATAAAATAAAAAAATTGAAAATTAAATATAATTTGAGATAATTAAAGTCATCCATGTAATTTAAAGATGACCATTATAGTTTAAGGATATAATAATTTAATTATTTCGAATATTCCATGTTGTGTTTAAACATTTAAATGTCAATGTATTGAATAGTATTATAATTACCATTAATATTTTTTTAAAATAATAATTAATATAATAAATAATATAAAATTATTAAAAACCCTAATTACCTAAATAAAATTGGGATAAAATTTAATATATCGTCAATGACCTGTTTATGGGTATTTTTTATTTTTATAATGAAAATATTGACCGTTATGAAGTAAAACCAATGCAGACCTGGTAAGAATTAAAGTGGATAAATTTGTGTCAAAACTGAATGACAGAGAAATAAGGTGACATAAAATAATATGAAAATTATTTCATGAGATCATTTTGACCCATAATCTTCATAGAGTTTAATACCTCTATTTCTATCTATTTGGAATTAAAAAATATTTTATATTTATATTATATTTTTATATTTTCTAAAAGGACCCTAAAATCAATTATAAAAGCACTCCACATCCCTCGATTATTCACATCACATTGAGCCTTATTGATCAACCATAAACACAAAATTTCTTCTATATACATCCCTATAAACATTATTTATTCGATTATCTTCTAAAAAGGCCTAAAATATATACTATTAGAAGATATCCAAAAGTTATTTTTCTTAGAAGAGGTAACCACTCAAACCAATCACTAACTCTTTCTACTCTTCATTACATATTATATATATATATGATGTTTATCATTAATTAATTACTTTTTTGGACCATTAATATTATGAAATATTATTATTATTATAAAAAAACTATAAACCCACATTCCAATCAAAGAATAAGTGATAGAATCACTTGTTCATATGTATGTCTTACTATATCCTAATAGTCATATAATACAATTTTTGTCACCATAGTATATAGATGGATACTAGGATGGTATTTGTGATTTGATATTATATTTATAATATAATAATACATCTCAAATATTAATATTACTTCTAACATATATTAATAAAATATTTTTGTAAATGATAACATCGCTCATGCATATGTATGGACTACCATCCCCACAATTAAATGGGATCCATTTTTTGAATATATTTCACAAGGATTATAATCTGTATGATTTCTCTGAACATATATGATATATATAACATTCAAATTATTTTTTAGAGGTGTGTTTTAAATTTTATTTCATTCATCACATGAGAAGAATAGAGAAACAAACCTCATGTGTATGTATGACATACTATCTCGATGAAAGATGTAATTTATATTTATATATCTAATTTTTATATGGGATTATAAATATTTATAGAATTAATATATATATAATTTTTTAAAACTATTAAAACATTCATAAAATTATGGGACCATGATTAATATATTAGCACTACGTAATCCAAACTAAAAAATGTTTGGAAAACAAAGACATTATCACACTGAACAATAATTTTATTAAAAAAAATTAATAAATGATTAAGAAGATGTCATAAATAGATAATCTATGTCATTAATGTTATATGTATTTGGATTAAGTGATTATTGTATTATTATTTATTATATATTTTTCTTCAATGTGAAATTTGTTTTTCAATACTATAGATATGGAGTTTTTCAACACAATATCCATTTACTTGGATAATGTGTTACATCAGTTATTTTTTTCATTAAATGATTATATGTGAAATTATGTTCAATTAATGTATTCTATGTTAATAATATTTTATTTTTATTTACATAAAATACACATAATTGATTACATTATTTAATAGTTACATTAATGTTATGATATACGCAAGGTTTGATTTTGCAATGTCCTTATTATTTGGATTGGGTGTGATTAATTCTCAAGTGGGTATAATTTAATTTCCATGTACATGATTATTAAAAAAATTATATTTATTATTATATTATTATATTAATTTTCAATGCCATTTTTTCACAAGAATTAAATTTTATAAAATTTATTTTAAAGAGTATTTTATTAGATTTTATAATAGTTAACTTTGTAACTTTTCTAACAAACTATGGGTGGAATGAATTTTTTTTAAATGAAAAATGATTTCCCTATTTCATGATTCAATTTTGTATTTAGATATCCAATAAAAGTTTATATGTTTTTTTCAATATAATATTTCTTCCATTTTTATTATGTTCCAATTAGTAAAAATGTTCTAAATATTGAAAAAATATTATCCTCAATATTAATATCGTGTTTTCCATAAAAATAATTTTCCATATAATTCAATGTTATTTGAGGTAAAATATGATTTCTTGGGGTTATAATTAAATGATACCATTATTTACAATTTTCTAGATGTCTTATATTTATGACTGATTTATTCTAGTGAATTCTGTTTCATTTCTATGAGTTTTGTTATGAGGATGTGTTTATGAATGAACAATCTTTTAACAGGTTATGATATGGTTAATGATTAATATTATTAATGAACTCATATTTTTTTGGGTTTCATTAGTGTCTTTTTGCGACCTATAACTCCATCAAATTCGTTTTCAAATGATTTATATCAAATGAGAAATAATGTAATGGAATGTGGTGTGCACTCATTTCTATAATATTGGGATGTAACACGAAGTTAACCCGTTTCAATATTACATTAATGGAATTTTGAGTGAGCAATAATTAGTAAAGTAATTCATCTAATAAAGTTGGTCTTAGATGTTTACCTCACAAAATATGGAAATGTTTTTCTATTCTTATATGACTTGCTTAATTCAGGGTCTTATGTTATTATCTCATGTAATATGTTCGTCGATTATTTTCGAACATATCAGATATATTACATAACATGATATCATGATCATTGATATAATGTATATATTTTTTAAATTGTTTTCTTTTTCTGATGTTCTTATGATTATGTTATGATTGATATCTCCCTTTTATAAAAATACTTATCATCTGATGTCCCCATTTTACTATGTTTCCCTACCCAAGGACATGATGAAATATATTAATTAGTAGTAATTAATGGGAGGCCATTATATGATATGATTGAGTTCATCCATAAAATAATAATATTTTATATCTAATATATAAGGATTCCACACCATTATGGGTCTTTAATCTATTATATTGTTATTCTGATAAATATATGTAATCTAAATTTATTAGAATATTGGCTTGTTATAGTTGGAATAAGAGTAGTGGTTAGAATATTAATAGAGATTTGGGTTTGAAAATTTTATTAAATACTTGGGGATAAGACAATGTAGATAATATAATAATTGTTTTATTATAGTTATTATTAATGGAATATGATAAAACTAGGTTGTAATGAAATAAAAAAGGAAGGATTTATTATTTGTACATCATATATCATGATTATATGATCTATCAACGTTATTATTATTTCTCACACTATATTTTATTCTTTTAGATATTGGATAGATCACAAAAGAAAAAATATTATTGCTGAAAGAGAAATGAAATGAATTAATTGTCTTCTTGAGAAACTAAAGGATATGGGATAAAAATTGAGAATTATCTGTTCTATTCTCACACAAATTTTTCCAGATATGAATAATCATTATCATAAAAATGAATAATATGGGGATCAATATTCCATTGAGTTTGGAACAAGTCACCTTCTACCTTTTATCAGTAGGTATTTTTATCTACAGGTGGATGACAAAAGCACCCCTACCCCAAAAATGATATTTTGATTCATCAATTTTTAGAACATGAAAAATTAATATTCTAAGTCTATCATTTTTAAGTTTAATTTATCCAAATGTTTAATGTTATCATGAATATAAGGAATCATAACAAAATTGATTCTATTGAAGAAGTGGTGTTGATGAACTTATATATCATTTTGTACATTCCATGTATTATTCATAGGATAATGGAGAAGGATTTAATTATGATATAGAAAAACTTTAATTATTTCATTGGGACATATGAGGATAATTTTTCAATATATTTTATGTATTAAAATCTTATTATCATCCAACATGAATTTAAGGTTGACTAACTCAGTAGTGTAATCAAAACAAGTCGTCGAATGGAATTAGTGATAAGTGGATTTTGTATCTATGGAGATGTTTTATGAATTTATCTAAAGGTTGGGATGGATATTGGTTTCAACCATCAATATTATGGGACGTATAATAAAATAAATATGGAATTAAATAAATTATATTAACAATATGGATACATGAAGATAATCATTCCATTATTATCAATGATATTGATAAAATGTCATGTAAACTATCTTATGGGGTTGAATTAATTTTTCTCATGTTAAGGGTATTTTCATCATGAAATTTATGTGTGAGTTTATGTGAGTTTGTAATATAATAATGAAAATTGGTACAAGGATACAATGATTGCACCTATCACACTTCATTTCATAATTGAATCAAATTTTTTCCTTATGGATTTGAAATCATATTTTAAATATTATCATTAACCAAGAAATGTGATTGATATGGTGTCTTGAGGAACACTAGATCAAAAGGAAAGACTTCCTTAAATATGTTCATAAAGTGGTGTTTGATTATGATAAATAAATGATATAGTAATTATTTCGTTGGAACTTCTTTTTCGTATTATGAGAAGGTATATTATTGGAATTACAGTGTTAGGAAATAGGTATGTTTTTAAAAAGTGATTTTTTTCACTATGATTTTTTTTTGTGATTCGGGTTGTTAAAATGTAACATGATAATAAATTATAATGTTTTTCTCTTTTTTGGTATATGAAGATTATCATACATTCCATTTTTCATTTGGGATTAATGATATGTTTATTTGTATAATTTAGTTATCTTATTTCAAAAAATTTATATGTTAATCAGTTATATGGTTCCTATGTGTAACCATTTATGATATTATTTATCTTCAATGATGTATTATTTTGTAGTGAATAATTTATTGGAACATGATTTCATGATTTAAGTGTATTAGATAATATGTTTTATTCATTCTTCCATATTGAAATTAAATTCATATCATCCCATTATGTAAATTATAATCTACATGCATTAAAATTTCATTTTCAATTCTTGAATTTAGAGTACAGGTGGACATTTATCAAGGAATAACCAAATATTAATATTTTAAAAATGAAATGAAATTATATAAATATATTATTTCAAGGCATTGTGATTCAAAATTTAATACTATTATTATAAACTTTGATGATATAAATAAATTTTCTCAGACCTATTTTTTATATGGGTTTGTTGAAATTAACTCTTTCATGAACATTCTCTCTATCACTATCTATTAGTTATTGGTTATAAGTATTCCGTAAAAATAAATTTCTTAAAAATTTGATTATTTTGCATCAAAATTATGTTTTAGTTAATTTTACAAATATGTTTACAAAACACCTTTTTATGGGAATTCATATAATGAGTTTTATGATTTTTGTTTCTATTAATAAATTAAAAAATTGTTAAAGCATTTATAAACATTAATAATTACGAGGGGTAAAATCAATTTGGGGGTGGGGGTTGGTAAAATGTAAAACTATAAACATTTTATGAAATGTATCATCAAATATATTTTCTCATTTATATATAGTGTTTCATATAATAGAATGATTAATTGATCAAAAATTTATTATATTTTTTTCATAACATAGTAGTTAAATTGGAAAGATAAAATATAAATAATTAATTTATTGTCATAAAATTAATTTGTTTTCTGTATTAATATTTTCATAATAACCACAAAATATGAAAAAATAAATTATTGTCAAAAAACTAATTTCAATTTTTAATTATTTATTTCATAATAATAATTTAATTATATATTTTTATCATTTTTGGAAAACATGTTTTTTTTCTAGGAATAGTTAAAGTAATTATTTTTTATAGTGATTTTTTTTATTTTAGTATAACGTCAAATTATATTTTGGATTACTATTAAATTTTAAATAATTATTATTTATTTAAAATAAAATAACTATGGTTTACGAAATTTATTTATATATCAATTTATCATATAAACAAGTTATGATTAAAAGAGAATCACTATGGGAATTATATTTTTTCCTGGTGTTTTTCAGGTCTTGTTTTCAATTAAAACATGTAATCTAGTATAGATCTTAGATTTTATGGAATTATGAAGTAATTTTTGTTTGCTTAAATTATTATTTTTCGGTTAATAAGATAATTTTCAATAGTATGATGGACCAAAGTGTGTTCCAAGGTGTTAGACACGAGAGAATAAAAAATTGGTCTATTATATGCATGGTGCAAGGTTGGAAAACTGTTAATAAAATGATGTGGAATTAATATTTAACTATGCATCAGTGGGCAGAGGATTAACATGAAGTTGGAGCACTATTAATAAAACATGTTGACCATTAAAATAAACTATGCGACATAACAACATGTTATAGTGGCTTTTGAAGGATTGGAAAACTATAGAACCTAGTAAAGTTATGGAAAAAAATTTAATTATTTTAGGTTTTAAAACCTCACCCGATTTTCATCCCTTACTTCTTCCCTTGAACATTTGTGACAATAAAAATCCCCCAATAGCTACTAACAGTGATTCTACATCATTTCTAGGTCATTTTTACGGTGTAAAGTACCAAACATGATGTAAATGGACATTGAATTACTTTTTCAGAAGAATTAATAACTAACAAAAACTGAAACTCATGGACTGTATTAGTTTAGTGTCTTTGGAAACTCGGAACATAATCATCTAATCATGGTGAAAGATCTTCAACATCTCCCATAAATATCTTTCCCTTTTTTTTCTTACCTAAATCCTTTCTTTATATCCTGGGGAAAAGAAAACATATAAAGCGTGAGCTCAAATTCCCAGAAAGGGTATGCATGGAAAAAATAAAACAAACAATATACATTTCAACATAAAAACATGAACATAATGTTTAAACATCAAATTCTTGAGTGGTGAAATAAATCATGGATGTACATAATGCATAGATCATAAAGGAACATTAATCATGATAAAATAACATGGGAATAAAACATGTAATTGTGGAATCCGTTAAGCACATGTTATGATTTAAATAGTATCCAAGGAATTACTACCAAGACCATCATAGTGGACAATGTACATTACTAAACTTGTTTTTCTGGTCGTTCCAGCCCTGTATTACTGAACCATATATACTTATCATTCCATAAATGTATATCTCATGAGATATAAATATTTAACCATTGCATTGGAGGGAGATATAGGTCTCACCCATAACATAATGAAATCATCCTTACTTGTTCCACAAAATAAACACAAATCATTCGTCATAACCAAAAGAATAAAATGGATTTTATAAACATCATCACATCATAATGTAATCCATATAAAACAAATGGATATCATTTCATCATAAGAATAATCAAACCATGTAAATAATAGAGACATTATATTTGAAACATAATCATACTAAATAATTTCATCTTAGTTGGAAAATAGTTTTGACAAAACACTTGAAATGATTTTTTTAAGAAAATATCAGTTCTTCTTGAAAATCATTTTCAATTCAAAAAATTCCATTAAATATTAAAAGAAAATTATTTTGATTAAAATAATCATGAAATATGTTAGAGGAATCTTCATGAAAATTACACGTTATAAAACCGTAAAAATCCAATAATTCTATATAAGTTAAAAAAACATTCTGCTCATACTTTTAATGGAAAAGTCAAAAGGTACCACGTATGGTAAACAAAATAAATATTCCTTCCATAAAAAAAATGTAAAAGTCAAATAGGGGTAAACATGACTTTAAAAATACATTTTTTTTTATTAAATACTTTATTAAAATCATTTTTATGGATCTGGAAGAAAAATATAACCCTATTAAATACTTACGTATAAGATATCTCGGTTATAAATGATATTTGAAAAAGTATCCCTTACCTTAGGTCCAATTTCATATGTAAGTGTCCATAACTCATGTATAATGTGTGTAAACAAATAATTAAATTGTAACAAAACCATAATAATATTTATGATATCATATATGATTCAAGTATGACTTTATATTACCTGTTCATTTTTCAATTCCATGTTAAAGCATCATTTTGGTTAAAATCGGTTCATTTATAATAGATGTTTGGACTTGTTGTTCTTGATATTATTATTACTTATATGATGATTTACTTACTTCCATAATGTTAAACATGCATTATATAGCATATATATTTAGTATATATATATAGTAGATAGATAAATTAAATGAAACACATCGATCATGGAGACGGTAGTCTGTACATACGCATGAACGATATTTTCCTTTCCTTATTGACTTCAATGAATGTATGTAGATGACATATAATTATATATACATAAATACAGTATCATTATTATGTCATATATATCATTATTATTTATTATATAAACTTATAATCATTCTTGAATGGTTAACATGGGGAATGAATCTCATCGCGTCGTGGGTATGGTAATCCGTATGTACGCACGAGTGATGATATCATTCTCATAATTATTGAATGGAATTGGTTGGATGATATAATATCTTAGAATCAGTATGATGTTATAATAACCATATATAGTTATTCTTTACACCATTATACCCATCCATGTAATGTGGTGGTGGAAAAACATATTACACCACTGCATGGAGACGATATTCCGTACGTACGCTTGCTCGGTGATTTCATTTTCCGTAGGATGGATAGAAGGTGAAATGGGTTTGTCTAATATTTATAATAAAATATCAGTATATTATTTATACTTATGTTGTTACTTTATAATTAAACAACTAAAAAAACAGGATGTAAAAGAATAATGAAACTTGAAAGAATCGGTGAAAGAGAATACCTCTTCTTCGATGCGCCTCCTATTAACCTCCACTTAGGGCAGTAATGTTGGTATTTTAAGAATACGAGTACCTCTAGTAGGTTTAAATGGGAGTGTAGAAGTGTAATGGGGAGGGTTTGTTCCATGCTTGAAGGCTCAAATATGTGTGTAGAGGAGAGGGAGGAGGTGCCATTTTTAAAGGAGGAGAGGGGTACCTTCGGAGACCTCAAAAATATTAATTTAATATAAATTCAAATGCCACATAAAAACATTAAAAATGACTCAAATACGAAGCTTATATTAGATAGGGTTTTAATCTCATAATCCCATAAAAATTAGACTCGTTGTAAATTTATTTTAAACCTTGACTACATGATTTATCCTTATTTAAATATATATTTTTATTTGTCGTAATAATAATACAAATTTTAATTTTTTATATTTAATTACATATATGTTCTGAATAATCCATGATTGGGTACTTTGTGAAATTTTAATCCATAAAAATTTCAATTTATAATTTTTTCATTTTTTTGTGATTTTAAACAATTTAATAATATGTTATTTTTATAAAACAACAATAGTGTTAATTTTTACCCTATTAATTTATTTGAATTTAAATAAATTCCACATAGAGGATATATTCGAACCAAAATGTTAAATAGATTCCCAACATTCCATATTCATGTAGAAAGTATGTTTAGAGCACTAATTAGTTCATATAATTTTTATTTTAATATTTATAAAACCATTTATTTGATATTTATCTTAATAGAACAATTACTACATCATTTTTGTATAATCTTTTAATATACTTATCAGTTGCATATATATTAAAAATAAAATACTACGATGATGATAAATCTAATATCTTTAAAAATAATACTATTACTAGAATTTATCATCTTAAAATCACAACATTTAAATTGTTATATTTATTAAATTCTGAAGGAGACAACTTTGACATCATTTCATATAAAATAATATAAGTGTCATAATATCTTTTATGAAGCACAAAATGGTCACCAATTAGTCCATGTGATGGTTATGGTTTATAAATATATGAAAATACGTTTTGGTCAGGTTTTTGGGCATTTTAATGGTTATTATTATCTTAATAAAAACTATATTACGGATTTATCACTAAATAAATAATTTCTGCACCATTAAAGTATAAGCTATTATGAAAAATTAAACATCTCATTAAAATTACAAATAAATTACAATAACATATAAAAACATATTATATTTCAAATTAGTTTTTATAATTGATTTTATATTCTGCATAACCTTATATTCAAAATACATTATTTATTAAGGTTTGAGTGGGACATATTTCACATTCATTAAAATAATATATATTAAAGGTCTTAATCACATCCAAGTGGGTTTCAATGGATTACATTTAGACCAAAACATACCTTAGGACGAAATATAATCATCTAACTATATTAAGAAAAGTTTTAGGTTAATTTTATAATCTTATATTTACCCTTAATTAACATATTTACCTTTAACTAGGGTAAATAAAATTTACCGTAGTTACTATTCATAATGCCAAAAATTAAAAAGTATCCATTTAACAAAATTTAGAACTAATTATTCCAAATATGGAATCTATTTTTTCAAATGAATATCCCATATGTTTCAAAAATTAATTTAAAATTAATCCTATTGTTAAGAAAATTAAATATAAAAGTTAAAACACTACAAAAGATTGAAATCAATTTACCTATGAATTCAATGTAAAATCAATGCTAATGACATAAATTATATTAAGTGGTAAAAATATATTCTATTTATAATTTAAAACAATTCAATATTATAATTTATCAATATAAAGTATTATGATGAAAAAAGTTGTTTTTAATTAAAATATAACTTGTTTTAACTATTCATTAAAATATGAAAGTTATCCGAAAGATATGAAAATTTTATCCAAAGTAAATTTTTATATCATAATTTCAAAGAAGAATTTAATTTGTCAATTTCAACTTATAGAAATGTCAAAAACTAGATTTAAGGTGGGCGCATATCAAAAGGAGGAAAAATAACATTTTTCAAAAAATATTAATTTTACCCGAAGTATTTGTTTTTTTCTCATTCCATGTTCTAGAAAAAGTGTAATACAAATAATAATATTATAAAATTCAAAATTTATTTAAAACAGTTCATAATGGATAGTTCATAATAATATTATAACAATATATAATTGTTTAGTGAAACTCGGTATTACGTACTACACACGCTAACGAGGAAGGTCGTGATTGTGTGTAATGTAATCCAAGTCAGGGTTGCGTGTAGTGAAAGCTCACTTTGGTGTTTTCTAGTACATAATAAAAACTTATTTCATGTATTCATTAAAAAAAAAATATACTCAATGTTGTGTAGAATAATTTCTATAAAACAAACTCGAAATTGTGTGTATCACGAGCCAAGAATAGTGTTGGGTATACTGCAAGCTAATATGATGTTGCGTATAGTACAAGATAATATTGGTGTATTCTACAATAGAAGACTTAAAAGAAATTAAAAGGAATATATCTCATAATATATTGGAGTGTTACATTCTACCCCCCTTAAAATGAATTTTGCCCTCGAAATCCGTCGTGGTTATAAATCATTAACTACTTGATAGTTTCTTTCATAGAAACACACATCGTAAAACGGAATACTAAAACAGAATTTTAAAAAGCGAAGTATGAAACATAATGGATACCCAAATTAACTCATTACATGGTTTACTAATAGGTTAAAATTTGAATATGGAAGAGAAATATAACACTCAACTTATGATGAAGTGTGGTAGAGGACATGGCTATGAAAAATCCTAAAATCACAAAGCCATAAATTTGTGATGATCTATAGTACCATCTCATTTATTAGATTTGAGGAAAATAGGACAAAATTTATGGTTCTCATGATCATTTCAAAAAATTTGAAGAGTTTAGGAACTAAAATAAATACTTACTTGATTTTGGTACAATCTAACTATTTTTCGTGCCTTGAAAAATTTCAACTTCATCTCATAATGAAATGAAGTTGAATTTGTATTCTGTGAACTGTTAGCAGATCATTCGATAGAATGATATGTAATTCCATCTATCTCAAACATAATCTTAGAAATAGTTATATGCAATAGTCCATCTGTGGTATCATATATGGTTCAAAAAATCGACTTATACTTCATCAAGCATATTGTTTAATAAAATAAAACTAGCTTCTACTAACCAGGTATTTCTTGTAGGCCAACGGTAGGCGATAAAGGCCTGTCACACATCAGTTCTGGGTTCAATTCCCACAACCTTGTCTGACGCGACGGGTTGTTTCACATCCTTCATGTTATACTTTTTCAAAAAAAATACTATTATAACATTCTAGAAAAGATGTTTTAGCCATAAACAATACTATCTAATGTCTAACATAATCCATTACAATCATTAGGCTTATAAAAAATACATCTATCCAATCTCATATTATATAGAAAACAATTCCTAGAGAGGTAAATCTACCAAGCATGTGAATACCATAATCTATCCCCCATATATCATAAAATATATCTCATTGGTCACATTGTAGACATGTGAATACCTTAATTTGTATTCTCTTGAAACATAAATAACTATATAATCGTTTAGAAAACATGAATGCTATAAAATGTTAACACCTTCCAAATAAAAAATCCAAAAATTTCTATATTCTCAAACCATGATATCACATTGTCCTTATATCAGTCATGAGCTCTTTAATACTATCAAACATCTCATTATCTTTTTATCCCTTCATTATGAACATATCATCTTCTTTTCAAAAATATTTGAATAACCTTTCATGGTTATTGGTACCATTCATCAAATACATTCGAATACATTAGGAAGAATAATGGTATAACAATCCTTAGATGTTTCATTATTCAATAGAACCATTAAATTACCTATACAATATAACTCATGATAAACATACAATCATTCCACTGCCATCTTAAACCATTGACCGAGCTTTATCATTTTACTCCACAAAACTTCTTTCATCTCATATATCATTTGTAGTCTCTTCATCATCATCCACATAAATAATATTCATACAACCATTTAGATTCTATTCATTAGATTTTATATTAGGGAATTGGTTTACATAAAGCCTGTACATTCTATATTTGAAACATTTAACCGTTGTTGATGTCATAGCAATACCATTACCCTTGTCTGTGGTGTTAACTCAACCTTTTCCTTTGCAATTACTGGATTTGCTTCCTCCTTTTCCACACCCAAAACATATTCCAGTTCCATGTAAACACTCTCCTTAATTCATCATAACACATGATTCACATGGGGGACATTTAACATCCTTTCCTCTATGATCATCATGAAACTACATCTTTCTCTTATTATATGAGTAAGGAAACATACCAAAGATGAGATTATTTATCAGACTATGAGATTTATGATTAGGCATAATAATACTGTTTGGACTTCAAAATCACATTTCATTTGGTTGCTCATGAAGAATATCATTCCATTGTCCATCATATCCTCCATTATCGTGAATCTTCCAATTTCCGACCATTTTCTGAAACAATAAAAGAATAGTGTTAGAGGAAAAAATCATACTAGGAATACAACATAATAAAGGGGGAGTACCTTGAATATATAACATCATAGGTTTAATTCAATTATCGTTACCATAATTCTAAGACTATAACCTATACTTATACTTAACCTTATGGAAATCCCTGGACATACCTTAGAAATATCTCTAGGGATCTCACTATAATATTCACATCCTGGTTTCCAAAGGTTAACTAAACCATTTCTCTCATACCAATTTTAGAGACCCAAACATGAGGTACATGGACATTATATTACTTTTTTGGAATACTAAATATATAACAAAAACCAACACTCAACGGTCGTACTAGTTTATTGTCTTTGGAAACTCAGAACATAATCCTTTAATCATGGTGAAAATAATCAACATATCCCATGAAGATATTCCCCTTTTTTATTCTTACCTAAAACCTTTCTATATATCTTGGTGAAAGGAAAACATATAATTTTTGAGCTCAAATGATCAGTAATGGTATGCATGGAGATAATAGAACAACTATATACATTTGAACATAAAAACATGAACCAAATTTTTAACCAACAAAATCTTGAGTGGTGAAATAAATCTTGGCAGTGCGTAAGGAATAGATGATAAAGTAAAATTAATCATGTTTAAATACCGTGGGAATAAAACATGTAATTTTGGAATCCATTAATCACATGTTATGATTTCCATAGTAGCCAAGTAATTACTTCAAAGACCATCATAATGGACAAAGTCCCTTACTGAACCGGGTTTACATTCCATTCCATCCCTGTATTACTGATCCTGATTCATTTTCTGTTCTAGCCATGTATTTATTATGATATATAAATATTTACCCAATGAATTGGATGGAGATATAGGTCCCAACCATCTCATTATGAAATCATTCTTACTTGTTCCATAAAATAAACATAAATCATTCATCATAACCCAAAGAATAAAATGGGTTTCATAAACAACATCCCATCATAACGTACTACAAATAAAACAAATGGATTTCATTTAATCATAAGAAGAATAAAACTTCGTAAATTATTGATACATTATACTGGAAACATAATCATACTAAATTTTGTCATCTTATATGGAAAACATTTTTGACAAAACACTTGAAATGAATTCTTGAGGGAAATATCTGTTCTTCTTCAAAATAATTTTATTTTCAAAAAATTCCATTGAATATGAAAAGGAATGTATTTTTATGAATATAATCATGAAATATTTTAGAGTAAACTTCTTGAAAATTAGGCGTTATGAAACCATAAAAATCCATTCATGCCATATAAGTTAAAAAGGCATCCACCTCGTACTTTTAATGAAAAAGTCAATAATAACCACGTATAGTAAACAAAAGAATGATCCCTACCATAAAAAAGTAATTGTAAATGAGAACATGACTTTAAACATACATGGAATTATATTAAACACTTTCTGAAAAACATTTTTATGGACATGGATGAAAAATATAACCAAAGTAAATACTTTGTATAAGCAATCTCGGATAAAAATGAGATTCGCAAAATTATCCCTTACCTTAGGTCCAATTTCTTATGTACGTGTCCGAAACCAATGTATAGTGGGTTTAAACATATTATTAACTTTTAAACGAACCATAATAATATTTATGACAACATATATGATTCACTTATGACATTAAATACCCGTTCTTTTGTCAATTCCATGTTAAAGCAGCGTTTTGTGTAAAATCATTTCATTTATCACATGTGATTGGACTTGTTGTTATGTATATTATTAATACATAAATCATGATTTAAATACTTATAGAATGTAAAACATGATTTATATAAGATATATATTCCGTATGTATATATATATATATATAGATAAAATAAATGAAACACAACGTTCATGGAGACGGTAGGCCATACGTATGCATGAACATTGATTTCCTTTCTTTATTGACTTGAATGGATGTAATTTGATGACATATATATATATATATACAGTAGCATTATTATTTCATATATATCATTATGATTCATTATATATACTTTATAATCATTCTTTAATGGTAAACATGGAGAATGAATGTCATCGCCTGGTGGGGACGGTAATCCTTACATACGCACGAGCGATGATATATTTCCCATTATTATTGAATGGAATTGTAGTGGATTATATAATATTTCAGAAGCATTATGATGTTATAATAACCATATATAGTTATTATTTACACCATTATACCCATCCACGTAAGGTGGTGGTGGAAAAATATATTACACCACGACATGGAGACGGTATCTCATACGTACGCACGCGCCGTGATTTCATTTTCCAAAGGATGGATAGAAGGTGAAATGGGGTTGTATCATATTTAGAATAACATATAAGTTTATTAGTTATACTAATGTTATTAATTTATAATGAAACAACAAAATAAGAGGATGTATAAGAATAATGAAACTTGCAAGAATCGTTAGATGGGATTACCTCTTCTTCGATGCGCCTCCTCTTAACCTCCTCTTAGGGCACTAAACATGGTATTTGAAGAAGACCAGGACCCCTAGTAGGTTTCTATGGGAGTGGAGAATAAAAATGGGCATGGTTTGGGACGATTTTGAAGGCTCAAATCTGTGGGAAAAGAAGATGTAGGAGATGCCCTTTTATAAGGGAGGAGAGTGGCACCTTTGGAAAACTCAAAAATATTAATTTAAAATAAATTTAAACCGTACATAAAAGAAACCAAAATGACTCCAATAAGAATATTAGATGTTATAGGGTTGAAATACCATCATCATATAAAATTTAGATATGTTGGAAATTTATTTTAAACCATAACAACATGATTTATCCTTATTTAGTCTATTTAATTTTATTTGTGGTAATAATATAATTTGTTTTAAATTCTTATAAATAATTACTTATGTGTGATGAATTATACATAATTGGGTAATTTGTGATATTTTAGACCATATAAATTTTAATTTAATATTTTTCATTATTTTTGTGATTTTTAAACAATTTAATAATATGTTATTTTTATAATATAACAACAGTGTTAATTTTGACATTATTCATTTATTTGAAATTAAATAAATTGAAAATAGAGGATATATTCGAAACAAAATGTGTAATAGATTCCCGACATGTCATATTGAACTGGAATAGTTTTGGAGAACATTAATTTGTTCATATAATGTTTATTTCAATATTTATAAAACCATTTACTTCATATTTGTCTTAATAAAACAATTACAACATCATTTTTGTATAATCATTTAATATATGTATTAGTTTCATATAAACTAAAAATCAAATAATATAGTGATGATAAAGATAATATATTTAAAAATAATACTTTTACACGAATTTATCATTGTAAAATCAAAACATTTAAATTGTTATATTTAATAAATTATGAAAGTGACAACATTGACATCATTTAAAATAAAATAAAATAAATTTCATAATAGATTTTATAAAGAACCAAATGGTCAACAATTAGACCATTGGATGATTAAGGTTTATATATATATGAACAAAATGTTTTGGTCAGGTTTTTGGTTATTTTAATGGGTATTATTATCTTAATAATAACTATTTTACTTATTTTTCACTAAATAAATAATTTTAGTATCATTACTGTATAAGATATTAATGTAATTAAATATCGTTTAAAAATTACAAATTAATTATTGTTACAATTAAAATCTTTTTATCTTTCAAATGAGTATTTATAATCGAATTTATATTCTATATAACTTTTATTAAAAATACATTAATTATTAATGTTTGAATGATACAAATTTCACATACTTTAAAATAAAACAAATTAAAGGTCTTAATCAAATCCAAGTGGGTTCCCGTGGATTCCATTTCGACCCAAATATTCCTTATGACGAAATATAATAATCCATTTATTTTAAGACAAGTGTTAGGGTAATTTTATAATATTATATTTACACTTAATTACCTGATTTACCTCTAACTAGGGTAAATAAAATTTACTGTTGTTACTATTCATAGTGCCCAAAAATAAAACGTAGCCTATTAACATGATTTTTACCTACTGATTCAAAATATGGAATCCATTTTTCGAAATTCAAATCACTGAAGATGCAGAAATTAATTTAAAATTAATCCTGTTATTAAGAAAAAGAGTTCTAAAAGTTAAAACATTGTAAAAGATTGAAATGATTTTACCTATGATTTCAATTTAAAATAAATGATAATGAGATACATTAAATTAAATGGTAAAAATATATTATCATTATACTTAAAAACCATTCAATTTATAATTTAACCATATAAATTTTTACGAGGAAAAATGTTGTTTAATTAAAATATTGCTTGTTTTAACTGTTTATTAAAATATGAAAGTTTTCAGAATAATATGAAAAATTTATCTAATGTAAATTTTTATATCCTAATTTTAAAGAATAAATTTATATTGTAAAATTTAACTTATAAAAATGTTAAGAACTAGATTTAATGTGCATGCGCCATCAAAAGGAGGCAAAACAGCATGTTTTTAAAAATAATTATATTACCCAAATTTTTTTCTCATACCAAGCACTAGAAAACCTATAATATGAATAATAATGTCATAAAATTCAAAATAAAGTTAATACTATTCTAAACATCAACATCATAATAATATTATAACAATATATTATTGATTAGTGAAACCCGGTATTTCTTACTACATATGCTATCGAGGAAGGTCGTAATTGCGTGTAATACAATCCATGTCAGGAATGTGTGTAGGGAAAGCTCACATTGGTGATTTTTATAACATAATCATAACATATTTCCTTTATGTAATAAACAAAATTTATACATAATGTTGCATATAATAATTTATACAAAACCAACTCAAAATTGTCTGTATCACGAGCCAAGAAAAGTGTTGTGTATACATCAAGCAAATACTATGTTGAGTATAGTACAAGATAATCATGGTGTAGTGTACAATAGAATACATCAACGAAACTAAAAATAATATATCTCATAAAATCACAGGGTGTTACATAGGTTCTTCATTTGTGGATCAAATATCAGGTAATTCTAATCCTTCTCTTCCTTCTCTTATTGGATTAGAGTTTTCATTATTCAATTTTCTCCATCTGAATATCTAATAACCTTCTCTTCAAGGTGTATCCTTGTTGATTAATTAATTTTTGGTATAATATGGATCTAAAATTTCTATTAGTTGTATGTTCATCAATGGATTTATGGTAGGAGGTATAAAAGTTTTGAACCCTTTATTTTTACATTGATTTATGGATGTTCGATTACATTCATGTTCTCTCCATTAGGTGTTATTGGTTATATTTTAAAAATATTGTTTAATGGGTGTCTAAGTAACCAATTGAACCCCTCAGGATCCCAATGGGATTCATGGATGATAACATGACTGATAAGGGCCACCCATGGGGTGTGTCGACCATCAAAAATGATATTAAATGAAATGTACATGAGAATTTTACTTTTGATTATGTACAGACATCAAATAATGTGTATATTGGTTAATGTAAATATTATAAAAAAATTATGTGTTATGTGTCTTGTTGTGTGTAATGGAAAATGGATTTTATAGCTTGGTATTTAAAGGGGTTAAATGGATTTATTGGGAATGATTCCTTGATTCATGTGTTGTACATGAATATGATTTGGGCGTTAAGAGTGAGTAATGGAAATTTAGATAAATTGTTAGGTGAAGTAAATGATAAATTTTTTAATTGATTTTGGCACAATGTTTCTTCATGTAATAGATGTTAATGTTAATGTATCGTTGACGATATTCATCATGATTCATTGTAATGTGGTTATGTGTGGAAAATGAATGAATATAATGATCACATGGATTGGTTGATATAGGTATATTGAATTGTTTATACACCCATGGGTCAGGTTGGACTGAGACTCTATTCCCTACCACTTAATACATCTGTTATGAAAGGGGAAAATTAATATTCTACGTATGGTTTCAATCTACTGGGCTGAGGCATCGAGGATTAGGATAATTTGGTTGTTGTGATGTATTAACGTAGTGATATAGCAAATTATTGATTCCCATATTCCATATGATTCTTGAACAAGGCTAACACATTATGTACATGAAAATGGTCAATTAATTACTTAGATGTTATAGGTTTTGAATATGGATTTGATGATGCAATAACATAAGAGATACATTTTTAAGAATGGATTATTTTAGTTTATTTTATTTTATTTTCATTATTGAAAACTTGTGTGCACTATCTATTAGAATATATATTGTTTAGACACTATTGAGGGTGGATTATAATGTTTTATACTCCAAACCTTCTCAAGCTGTATTTGGGTACCCGAGCAGATATCCTGATAGTAGTTCAGTAAAAGAGGAAAAATACTCATATATGTGATGTGAGTCATATATGGGATGTTTGGTGGCGAGGTTCTTGACATGGACTGAAGAAACTTTTTGGGATTACCCTATTGAATTTTTTGGTGTTTTTTTCTTGGTATTGTATCATGGCAAGAAATATTTACTATTGGTTGTGGTTTGTACCCGGTTTGGGAGATTTCATTTTATGAAAATTCATATGTTTTTCGATATTTTTTATGCTAATTTAATAATTTTTTTGTTATGGAATACTCTAAAAATGATGGTATAATCATCCCACATGTCTCATAGACCGTCACTGTTTTTTGAGAACCTCAGGCATGCCAGGAGTTACACCTGAGGACACGTAACAACCCATCTCGGGGCACCAGTATAGTGGAACATAGTATTGGGATGTAACAATGTCTTTTCATAGTAGTTGTTTTCATTAACATACATTTTGTTATTTTTTATAGGAGATTCTATGGATTCAAAAAATGTCAATGATCTCATGTTTGGAAGTAGCTACCCCAACGACATGGGAAAACCAATGTCAACAACTGTGAAAATTATTAAATTATTTATGTGTTGTTACAATTCATGATATTTCAACAATAGTAGATTCAAATGTTGTGTCATGATACATTTTTTTGTGTTATTCTCAAGGCCATAATGACCATGGGTTCATCATTATTGCATCATTATATTGAACCAATGTATACAAGAGGCATGCATCATTATATACACACACATGATAGATGTGTGGGACATAAATGGAATGGCGCATTTTTTTCTCAATCATGAAAATGGTGTCTAATGAAATGAATAAAATGGTTAAAATGGTATGTAATATGTTAAATAAAAAATAATTAAGTCTATTTGAATAGAATAAGTAACTGAATTCAAAATGTTTTGGAGTATGTTTTAATTTGGAAATTGTTTCGAAATAATATAGAAGTTAAGACTTGTAACAATGTGGGAAAGTTACCTCGTGTACTCCATAATGTTTGGTAATGGTGGTAGAGTGTATTTTCGTAATTATGATCGTGACTGATTGGGTTGTGTTTGCAATGAGGACTGTTATGTATAATGACGATCATTTACATATATATTGTGAAATTTTTATGGTATGTATTCTAATCTTTTTGTTTTTCATAGTAGAGAAATGCCACATAAACGCAGTTTTCCCATGAGGTGACTGAGGTATGTATCCAAGAACCCACATACCATAGTAGGTAATGATATAATTATGATTCTGGAAACTATAGAAATGTTTTTCCATGACAACATTACCTGTGTCATGATGATGCTATAATAATACCCAAGGTGAGTACCATCGAGAATGGTTGAGTTTACATGAGAGTTTCAATTGTAGTACCATCAGACCATTACCATAAATGGTGGGACAGAGGCAAAAATGTTTTGTATAGACTCTATCTAGATTATTAATGGTCATATTGTGACTACTCATGAGAATTGATTCATGTAAGAAGATGATATATTGATTTTTAAGGTAAAGCATTGGAGGGACATCATTATTAAATGAGATTAGGCATAATGAATGATGTGGAATTATTCCTAGGATAATATTTTTTAAAAAAGTTTTAAAAATTATTATAGTAGTGAAGGCTACGTATATTATATGGTTGACCCATATGAAATTTTCATTAATAAATTATTCTAGTCATTTCACTGATTTTTGATGCTTCGCCCCAACATGGGAGATAAAAGAGGAAGTTGTGGTGATTCATTTCTAGGATGGGATGAGACCCGAGATCAAGACCTAGGTGAACTTATTCTATTTGAAATAGGGTTTCATGGCATTGAATCAATACCTTATCACAGAATATAATCTGAAGTACAATTATGGTGTTGAGATCATGGTGTCATCTTAGTGGACATGTGGTATCTCTTCATAAAGAATGATACACCATTTCGTGAATCTCCAGCATTATGGAAGAGATCAATGTTGTAATAATTGGGGGCCACACATTTAGTGTGGTTACCAAGTGTTCAGTATTCACTGTTGGTGATCGAGGAACATGAGAAACCAGTTTCACCAACTAGTATTTGAGGTCCAATCATGTCATAGGTTGTCCAATGTATATAGGTTCTATAGGAACCTCTAATAGTCTAGAAATTATGGAGGTCATAGGAAGATTAAATGTGATTACAGGGGGTGGGATACCCAATATCAGGAAGGTAGTTGGAGCACCACAGGATATACCGATTGAGGTCATGGGAGTGGAAATATGGGGATAGAATATGTAAAATCCAGGAAATATCAAGGAATTTTTTTTCATAAATTCATTGAAATTTTATGAGTTCGCAGTTTCTGATGGCACCTAATTCCGAGGTCCAGTGTGCCAGGAATCAATTTCTGAAGTTTTGTTCGGGCACCTTTAGTAAACATACAAGGGAGTTTTTCTATCTTTCGAACTGGTGCTCAGAATTTAAATCTAACGACCCCGATGAACTCACAGCGCCGCTATTCCCTTAAAGAGACCTTTAATGCATTTTCAATTGGATGAGTGTAGAAGTTATAATTTTGGGTTTTGTAACAAATTAAATAAAATTGTTGTGTAACAATGTTTTATTATTAAGTTGGTGGTTATTATCTCCAAAGGGTGGTTGGTGGTGGGACCCCCCCCCCCCACATAACCTCCCATGGAAGGATAATATTTGTGGGGGACACAAGAACATCAAATCTCAAACTCTACCTTGGAACCCCCCATTGATGAGGGTTAAACCTTTCACCTTCCTCTATCATTTAATGTGCCAATACACCAAATTAATTAATTGGCTCCAATATTAATTAATTATGTGTGATGTCATGATATCAATTGAAATATTTTAAATTTCGTGGAAATTTTATAATTTTTGGCAGCCTATTAGTTAATTTACGTTGGAAAATATCCTATGGGAGGGCTTGGGAGAATTCACCCTCTCCAACGAAGAACTCGAGGAACAAATTTTCTCTCGATGAATAACGCTCCACGTCTCGAAGAACGTGAAGAAACACCATCCTCAAACGGAGTAGTAAAGGAGGTATCCTATCCCAATAAGTACACTAAAGACATCGTTTAGACACGACGTTTCGAGCTCTACATCCTTTGAAGTTGATGGAACGACGCCTGTCTTCCATGACGCCCGTTTTTAACCACTAGTCAATGTTAAACTCTGAAAATGAGGTAGGGGGTTTTGTATAATTTTATATAAGTGAATTATACCCATGTACTTGAGTTCTTATTTGTTGGATAATTGTTTGATCCTTTAACGCGGTGGGTACGTGCTAACGAACAAGTCCGGACCCTCCGCTGATTTTGTTTGTGATGCGCGGTTTGTTGGGAGACAGGTGAACTAAAGGGAAACAACGTTTTGAGGTCTTCGTATTGAAGAGAAAGACCTGAGGAAGCTGTAGGCACAGATGAGAGGAAAAAAGAACCACCAGAACAACTCTGATGGCCAGTGGAAGAACACGGCGGAGCGGGTTGCTGGCACTGCGGTGCTGACGACCGAAGGAATCTATCGGCACCGGCTGATCGCCTGGGGGCAGCGGCGCCCCTCGCGCGCCGCTAGTGGAAGGCCACTGCTGGTTCCATGTGGAATAGGTGGTTCCCGTTGGTGTTGAAATTTTTATTAACCGTGGGGCCATCCCCCCCCCCCCCCCCCCCCCCCCCCCGCTATACGCTTGGCCAGCAGGATGAGCCGCTGGCGGCAAACGGGCCGGGTCGGGCCACCATCCATGAGAATCGGGCCATAGCTGTCAGGCCATAACATGAGGTAATGACCTCTAATTGATGCACCATCAGTTGCGTTGGATTCCTTGCATCGAGGTGTTTGTTTCTTTATATCACACTCAAGGTTTTGGCAGTGTTTGGGTATGGATGGGTTGATTCGATTCTGAAACCAACCGGGCCCTCGGAACGGAAATGGTAATAACTCTCAGATCGGGCGTATGATTGACACACCGTCTATCGATTTGTGTTCCTTTTGATTAAATGAAACATTGGAATAAATAATATAGACATTTCATGATAGTTGTTTTATTGAACCCATAGCTCGAGGAGTGGACCCTCGCTGAATCGAGCTTGCTGTGTGCGGGGAACCTAGAACTGGCTGCGACTGCAACGAATAATGTACTAGGATCCTACGTGGGTTCGGCAGCTTCGACAACTATACAGGGATCCTACGTGGGTTCTCCATCAATGACTATTGTCTTGGGATCCACCGTGGGTTCGACAGTGATGACTACATTTCATGTATCATATGTGGGTCTGACAGTTTTTACCTATTTGCTTGTATCCTATGTGGGTCCAACAGAGTAGCTTGTCTTGCATCATGTGTGGGTCCAACAGTTTAGCTGGTCTTTATCATGTGTGGGTTTGAGAGATTAGATGAATCTGTTACTACATCTGATCAACTCAATCTCTATATGAATGATGTATACGTGTATGTACCGAGTCTTTACATTCAATAATTATCATTGATGTGATTGACATTACTTCATGTGTGGATTGGGTAGTACTTGGGCTCGAGAGATGGAGACTAACTGAGTTTGATAACTTAGGTATATGTATGGGAATATACCTATGTAGTGTATGTTGTCACATCATGATTGTATCGTTCTTCTGTGGGTTATCATTCGTGGATTCTGGGATACCTTCAGGGGTCTCGGGGTCCCTACTGTGTATCGTTATACTCACACCTACACGGGCTATGCCCACAAATCGTTATGTGGGTTATATACAATGGACAACACTTATCAAGGTAGAGACTTGTGGAGTTGGATGGAACCCGGAGGTGGACCACTTGGTGAGACGTACTCGGAGCGGACAGGCGAACCTAGGGTGATGAGGAGGCCATATGTACCCACCCTTCAGGTGGGATTCCCAGAGGACGACTATGTAGTTGATGTTTTACATTACTGTAGTTGTACTAGCTTTCAGTTGTACTGTAATTTACTATTCAGCTTGTATTTCCGACCCCCTTTCCTTTCAGCACTTTCTATTGTATACAGTTTTACATTGTGTTCACTTTCGGTTGCATAATCTGTTGTTTTTGTTTACTTTCTAATGGCAATTCCTTCCCTTTTTGTCGTGAGATACACCTTTGGTACAAGACACTAGCCCCTAACCCGTGGAAGGTGGGCTTGGAGTAGTAATGAAATGGTCCCTGATAACGGGTCGTGACAAATTGGTATCAAAGGTGTCAGTTCTACCACATAACATAGACTCTAAATCGTTTCTGTGAAGCAATAGTGTTCATATTATTTAGTGTGGTTTTCAGTCTAGGGTGTCCAGTATTCATGTGGCGGCCGACGTATCCATACACCATGACCCTGACCTCGGATTTCCGACACAATGCATGAAAACACTAATTGCATGTGTGTTTCCTTGGAAAAAGATTTCATCGTCATTACTTTGTGTCATCTCATAAAGGATACCATTTTAACCATGGTACATATTTCTTTTCAGGATGGCCCCATTATGGTCAGCTAGGGTTCCGAGTTACGTACTGGATTGTAGCCCACCGAGCGACAAGGCCTCAATGCATGGCCCTATCACAGCGAAGGCACCAGCGATTCCATTACCCATTGGGCCACAGATTCCTCCAGCCCCAGCAGTAGAGAGTGCACACCACCTGAGTGAATTGCATGAGTTCCAGTGCCAGAGTCCACCGAGGTTTCAATGAGAGACAGGCCCACATAATGCTTAGGATTGGATGGAGGATTTTGTGAGAGTATTCAGATTGGTAGGGACACCATCCGACCTCATGTTGATCCTTGCTGCGAGTATCATACATAAGGAAGAAGGTAGATGGTGGAGCCTGATGATCCATGTAAATTAAGAGGCATCATTACTCTGGACATACTTAGAGAGTCTCTTCTTCTTGGAGTTTTTCTAGCCACCTTTCGTGTAGTGCAGATTCAGGAGGTACTTCATCTTCAGCAAGGCAGAATAATAGTAGCTCAGTGCTCAGTGAGATTCAATAACCTCTCACGCTACTCCACAGACATGGTACGGGTTAAATTATTCAGGGCCCAGACCTTTGAGAAGGGACTCAGGAATGAGATCAGGGCTTCAACGATTCCCCTCAGCATCCCGACGCAGGTGGGGGTGCAGGAGCATGCCCTTATAGTGGAGTGTTTTCTCGCTGAACAGTCACCAACAGTAAGACCCGCCACAGGACGACACATAGAGGATTATTCTATAGCTGACTATAGATATTTTATGCAGAGGTCGATGAGGACCCAACCATCAGGTGGGATACCTCAGGATACATTTTCAGTTGTAAGGGCACACGAAACAGAGCAATTCATAAGAAGAGCATTCAGTTCTATGCATGCGACATGCAAAGCTACATGGATCGTGACTGCCCGACCCGCCATGCTGATGAGTAGAATATAGTAGAGGGAACTCCTAGGTAGTGGCATTGGTTTGACCGTATGGGTCTTCAGGGAGTAGGTAGACGTTGCAGAGTAGCTGGCCATGCAACGGGTGGTGGAAGACGTTTCGAGGCACTACCACCACCACCATCAGGAGGTCCACCCCGATCATAGGGAGTTGGCGGACAGAGGTAGGCTCATCTCCAGGAAGTTGAGGACTACGATCATGGTGCACCTGAGATTATTTGATGTAATATCTATGTCTACTCCACCCTTGATGCAATACTTATAGACACAGGTGTGAGTCAATCTTTTATTGTCGCTTCCCTTGTTCAGAGGTCGGAGATTCTGATGGAGTTGTTGGCTCTATCCTTACAGCCTGAGACTCCTATGGGAGTAGACTTGATGATTACGCACTGGTGCCGGAAGTGTGAGCCTACTCTAGGAGGTGAGATATTCATCTGCGATATTATATTATTGGCATCGAGGCCTTACAACTTCATCTTGGGGTTGGAATGGTTTTCCACGATTCATGCTCAATTTGAATATATTAGGCGCAAAGTGTGGTGTATCCGCATGAATTAGACCAGGTTCACCTTCACCGGCTAAAAGTGAGCCTTTGAATCATAGGATGGACTTACACAAAAGAGGGGGAATTTGATCACACATCAGTTGGCTAGTCTCATCGTCAGAGCGGTAGATGTGCAGAGTCCGAGTTTTCCTGTTGTGGTGTATCAGTATGCAGATGTTTTTTTCTGACAACATTCCAAGACTACCTCTTCATAGAGTGGCATAATTCTACATTGACCAGTACCCTGAGGCAACACCAATATCTACTCCATCATATCAGAAGGCTCATATCGAGCATCTTGATTTGCGTGTACAACTGGAGGACATGAAGGGAAAGGGATTTATCTGACCCAGAGTTTCACCTTGGACATCTTTGATCATGTTCTCCCAGAAGGAAGATGGGATCTTGAGACTAAGTGTCGATTACTGTTTCCTGAATTGGGTCACCATGAAGAACAAGTATCCACTACTTAGGATTGACGACTTCTCTGATCAGCTCAAGGGAGAACGATTGTTCTAGAAGATATAACATTGGTCAGGCTATCACCAGCTTAGTGTTCGTGACAAGGATGCACAGAAGACGTACATTATGTGTCGGTATGGCCACTATGAGTTCATGGTTATTCCCTTTAGTGTAACTAATGCTCCACCAGTTTTCATGAGTATCGTGAATAGGATCGTATAGCCTTACCTCAATCACATTTTCATATTCTTCATCTATGACATACTGATTTACTCAACTAATGAGGAGGAGCACGCCTATTATTTGCGGGTAGTACTGGACACACTCCGAGTGCACAAGATTTATGGTAAGATCTCGATGTTCCAGTTCTGGATTTGAGAGGCTCACTTCATGGGACACTTCATCATGGAGGATGGGGTTGCAATGGATCATGGGAAGATCGTGACAGTATATTCTTGGGAGCCACCCAAGAGTGTGACAGAGGTACGGAGTTTCCTGGGCCTGGCTGGATACTATTAGAGATTTGTTCTAGACTTCAACAGATTTGCAACACCGATTTTAGCTTTATCGAAGAAGGGGAAACCCTTCGTGTTGTCAAATAGATGCCAACAGAGCTTTCAAGAGCTGAGGCAGAGGTTGAACATTTTGCCCATCTTGAGGATACTAGATGAGGGCATAGGGTATGTAGTTTACTATGACGCATCAGTGACCGGACTCGGGTGTGTCCTGATGTTGGAGCGAGTAGTGATCGCCTATGGTTCACGGTAGTTGAGATAGCACAAAAAGTACTTCACTACCCATGACTTGGAGTTAACTGTAGTGGTCTTCACATAGAAGATGTGGCGACACTATCTGATGGGAGAGCACTTTACAGTCTACTCTGACCACTAGAGTCTCAGGTACATCTTATCATAGAAGGAACTGAACCTGAGACTACGCCAATGGATAGAGTTCATCTAGGACTATGACATTGAGATAGTGTATACTTCTAGTAAGGGGAACGTTATAGCAGTTTCTATCAGCAGGAGATCAGGCATTCAACTACTAGGAGAGGCGATGAAGCAGTTAGTCGCATTGCAGATATCCTTTGTGGATAGTAATAGAGCATCCTTTCTTTAGCCTCTCACAGTCACTCCTCCACTTCTTCTGTGGGTCAGGAAGGCATAGTGAGGGGATGTTGACTGTGAGATGTGACGTGCTAAGAAATCCTCAGGGTAGACACTTGATGGGTTTTCTGAATATGGGGATCTCTCCATCCTCTACAGAGGAAGTACCATAATACCAGTTGCATTACAGGATGAAGTGCTGAGGGATTTTCACACATCTCCTATAGCTGTACCTCAATGAGTGGTGAAGATGTATCACAACCTGAGACGACAACACTGGTGGCTGGGTATGAAGAAGGTGGTAGTAGAGTTTATATCACGGTGCCTCACTTGTCAGCAATTGAAGGTGGAGCACCAGGTACCAGTAGGACTGGTTCTGTCCTTAGAGGTCACAATGTGGAAGTGGAATGGGGTATCAATGGATTTTGTGACAGTACATCCATGTACATATAGAGGACACGATTCTATCTGGGTGATTGTCGTCTGACTCACCATGTCAGCCCACTTCCTACCGATCAGAGATTAGGGCTCAACAGAGAGCTTGTGACACCTCTACATTCATAAGATCATGCAGCTTCATGGTGTTCCATCGACAATATTTTCCGATCAAGATTCTTATTTCACTTCTTGGCAATGGAAGGGTTTGTAGGAGGCTTTCGGTACGCAGCTTCACTTGAGAACCTCCTTCCATCCTAACATGGATGGTCAGACTTAGAAGACCATTCAGACTCTCGAGGACATGCTATGTGCTTATGTTCTAGACATTGGTAGCATCTGGGAGGATCACCTACCCTTAGTGAGTTTTCATACAACAACAAATACCACTCCACCATCAGGATGGCCCCTTACAAGGCATTGTACGGTTGACCTTGCATATTACCTCTATGTTAGAATGAACCAGGGGAGTTAGCACTTGTAGGACTAGAGATGGATCTGGCTATGACGGAGAAGGTGCAGATCATCCAAGAGTGGATGAAGACTGCACATAGTAGAAATAATTCCTATGCTGATAGGAGATAGACACCACTAGAGTTCGAGAATGGTGACCATGTATTCCTATGGGTCTCACCTCGACGAGGTCTACAGTGATTTGGCAGCGGTGGAAAGTTATCTCTATGTTTGATTGGGCTATTCCAGGTCCATAGAAGAGTAGGTGTGGTGGCTTACCACCTGGACCTTCCACCTCAATTGCAACGGGTTCACGGCATCATTCATGTATCTCAACTGAGGAGATACGGAATGACCCATACCACATCATTGACCACGGGTAGCTGGACATATATGACAGGGTGACATTCATGGAGGTCCTAGTGGAGATCAAGGATCTATAGAATCAGGTCCTAATTGGATGGTCGATTCCTCGGGTGTGCATTTGCTGGCAGCACGAGAACCTCTAGGAGAGAACATGGAAGCGGGAGGCTCATATGCGTGCTCTGTACCCCCATTTGATTCCCTAGTGCATGTTGTAGATTTATAATGACGTAAATCCCTGAGGTGGGGTTAATTTAAAGACCATAAAATTTTAAGGAAATGGTTCCATAAATTCTTTTGAATTTTAGGAGTCTTCAGTTTCTGACACCGCCAGATTCCGAGGCCCAGTGTGGCCAGAATCAATTTCATGAAGATCTGTTCATGCACGTTCAGTAAACGTACATGTGGGTTTTTCTATCTTTCGAACCGGTTCTCAGAATTGAAATCAGAGGACACTGATGAACTCGTAGCGCCGTTATACGACTATGGAGACCTTTAGCGCTGTTTCATTTGGTAAAGAGAATAATTTATAATTTGGGGATTTGTAACAAATTAAATAAAATTGTTTTGAAACACATATTTATTATTTAGTTGGTGGTTATTATCTCCAAAGGGGGGATAGTGGTGGGGACCACCCCCACATAACCTCCCATTTTAGGATAATATGTGTGGGGCCCACAAGAACATCAACTCTTCATCTCCCCCTTGGAACCCTCCATTGCTCAGTGTTAAACATTCCACATTCCTCTCTCATTTCATTTTCCAATAAAACTAATTAATTAATTGGCTCCACAATTAATTAATTAATTAAGTTGTCATTATTTCATTTGAAATATAAATAAATGCATGTTAATGTTATAATGTTGGAAATTCTATTATAACATTTTCCTCGGAAAATTTCTTGTGAGAACGCATGGGAAAAATCACCCTCTCCAACGACGAACTCGAGGAACGAACATTCTCTCGACGAAGTACGCAGTTCTTCAACGAAGAACGCTCCACATCTCGAATAACGTGATGCAAAAACTTCTTCAACCAGATCATGAAAATAGGCATCCTCACCCATGAATTACATCGAAGATTTCATTTTGACATGATGTTTTGAGATCTACTACTTTCGACGTTGATGGAACGATGCCCATCTTCCACGACGCTCGTCTTCCTCGACGCCCATCTTTCGTGACTCATCAACGTTCAATGCCGATTACGAGTTAGGGGTTTTTTTAAAATATATAATAAGTTAATTATAACCTATTACATGGGAGTTTATATGTTGTATAATTTTTTGAGCCTCTAACGCAGTGTGTACGGTCTAACGAACAAGTCCAGACCCTACGCCAATTTTGTTAGTTTTGCGCGGATTGATGGGTGACAGGTGAATGAAAGGGAATCGATGTTTTGTGGCTGTTGTAGGGAAGAGAAAGACCTGAGGAGACCGGAGGCGCAGACGGAAAGAAAAACTGACAACTTGAATGACTTTGGTGCCCTGCGGGTTCCGGGAGGCAGAGGCGGCACCAGCTGGGGCCTCCGTTTTGTCGAACCAAGGGGTCGCACCCCCAGGCTCCGCGCTCGGCGAGCTGGTCGAGCCACGACCAGCCACCGGGATGCCAGTTACGTGGGATGGGCCATCGTCGCCAGTTTGGGTCTTTCCCTACCAGGACAGACCCGGACCTAGGTCAGGTCAGCCCGGTGTAGGCTGACGCAGGGCGGGTCGGGCAGGGTCGGACCGGACCCATACCCCTCATATACGAGCAACTTTTGGGTTTTCCCCCATAACATTAGCTACGAACATCTGATAGATGCACCATTAGTTGCATTGGATTAAATTGATCGAGATAGTCATTTTGGTATATCACACTCAAGGTTTTGGTGATGTTTTTGTACGGCTGGGTATGTTCAATTTCGAAACCAACTGGGCTCTCAGAGAAGAAATGCTAATAACTCTCAGACCGGGCGTCCGATTGACGCGTCGTATGTTGCATTGGATTCATTTTGTTGAGTCAAAATTTTGGGATACATAAAATCTTGAAATCAAGATAGTTAATGTATCAACCCCTTTGCTCGAGTAGAGGACCCTCCCAGAATCAATCCTTATGTGTGCGGGAACCCTAGAGCTGGCTGTGACTGCGACAACTACTGTACTGGGATCCTACATGGGTTTGGCAGTGACCACTACAATACTGGGATCCTATGTGGGTTTGGAAGCAATTACTACTATACTGGGATCCTCCGTGGGTTCAACAGCGAGGACTAATGTTCTTGTATCCTGTGTGGGTCTGATAGTCTTTACCTCTGTACATGTATCCTATGTGGGTCTGACAGAATAGCTAGTGTTGTATCTTGTGTAGGTCCAACAGCTTATCTGGTCTTGTATCCACTGTGGGTCAGACTGCTTAGTTGAATCTGTGACTACATCTGATCATCTATATCGCTATACAAATGATGTATACCTATGTGAGTTGAGTCTTGACTTTCAGTAATTATCATCGATGCGATTGACTTTACTTCTTATTTGGATAGGGTAGTACTTGGGCTTGAGAGTTGTTCCCGAACTGTGTCTGATAAATTAGTTATATGTTTTGGGAATATACCTAATTAGATTTGGTTGTCACTTCGTGATTATATCGTTCTTTTTTGGTTTATCATTCATGTATTCTTAGAGACCATCGGGGATCTCGGGGTCCCTACTGAGTATCACGAGACTCAACCCTGCACGAGCTATTACCACACTTCTTTATGTTGGTTGCAGATGACAGACAACACGGATCAACATAGAGACTTGTGGAGTGGGACAGTACCTAGAGGTGGACCACTTGGTGAGACATACTCGGAGCAGACGGAAATGTATTAAAAAGTGTAGTAAAAATTCATAGTGTGGACAAAAGGTCATCAATAAATTGACTACTAATGTGACGATGTGAAGTGAGGTATTAAGATGAATTGAGAAAAGGATGCACAAAATGTACCTCCCACACATCATGTAACTACCCAACGTTTCAATAATGAAAATCCCACTTGATCTAATTCAATTTCTATTTATGTAAAATGTTTATATAAAATGTCAACTTCTTTGGCTTTATGTTATGAATTGTGATCGTTTCTTTTATTGATGTTGAATAGTGATCACGTGATTAGTATAAATATAGGGATTTAACAAATATTATTTACTCAGACAAAAGAAGTGATGGCCTCATCCAGTAGAAATGCTCCATACGAAGCCCATTTGTCGGAGCTCGGAATAGAGGTGGTGTCTTTGGGCTTCACTCTTGACCAAGCAGAAGCTAAGCTTCATCATGTCATTCTTGAACAAGACCGTCTATGGGAAAAGTGGAAGTTGATAGAGATTACCACTCGAGAAATTTTATCTGAGCCACCCCTAGAGTCTGTCACCATCGCACACCTTACCCTTAGGTCTTATGCGGCTGTTTTAAGGGGTTATGTAAGAAATATCTAGTACTATGTTCATGTAAATTACTTTTGTATATAATAATGAATATACATTCTTGTCATTATTGATACATTTTAAATAGTTTTTAATGTACAAGTAGTATTTTTAGTTATTATATAATTAAAAAATCAATTTTATTAAATTAAGGGATTGGTTAATTAAATAATAGTTTAATAAAATATTATTATTATTATTAAATGAATTTTATTATATATAAATGATTATATACTTTTATGAATGAAATTATAATTTTTATCAAGGATTGAAAGCCATTTCTGTCAAATCCTGTAAATTTTCGATAAATATCGGTTTTTATTTTTAAAAGTGAAAATTAACATATTTATAAAATTATTTAAATAAAATAAATGATATTTCAGGAATCAAGACGTAAAAATTATCCAACGGTGAAATTTTCATAATTTTCAGAGATAGTCAAATTTTTGGATAAAAATTAAATACCATTTAAATATATAATCTGTTTTATGACATCATAATGTCCAATAGTGATGTATTAAAATACAATAATCTTTATGTTTGGCCAATATATGTTTTACAATTAAAATAATGTGTTTTTGAGTTTTTTTGACTTACATTTGAAAGCATTAATGGACCCCTCAAGACTTATTAAACATCTTGTCTTTCTAAATTATTTTCCATCGGAGTGTCACTCACCTCCACATAACCATCCCCATTATTTTAAGAGTTTTTGACTTTCACCTTATAAAATATTGTTTTCCTCTTCCCTTTTCTAAAAACCATGGGCAAAAAAATGATCTGATTTGTGGTTTGGATTAGATTAATGTAAGGGGTCCCAAACCGAAATAATAAAGAATTCACTCACCTTTCCTATATAATCCCACCCAAGATCCCACTTACACCTCACTCAAATCCTTTATATTTCCTCCATACTCATCCCTACTCTCTCTAGAATCCTCCCAAGGTTCCCAAATCTCCTAATAAGCCTATCTGAAGCCTCTCTCAAGCCTTGGACGTACACTTCCACGTAATATTTTTTCTTCCTTTCACTTTTTTGTCCAATATTATTAATATTGTTATGCCCTTTTAATTTCAATTATAAATTCTGGGGAATGGTTTCTAACCTCCCCCATACAACCCTCTTATTGTTTGGATAATGGGATACCCCTTTCTCTCTCATTAATTTCCTCTCATGTACACCTGTTACTATGACGAAATTCCAAATGGAACTTCTCTCTCTTCATTTATATTCAAGAAATAATTTTTTATCATGAATATAAATTCCATTAAAATCGTTTGGGAATGTATCTATATGACCCCCATACTGTCCATTTCGTCTAAATATGATGAGACACCCTTTCTCTCTCATTAACCATATTTATTAATTCTTATGTCACGTAGTTACGCTGCCGTAATTGCACCGATTTTATAAGCCAATGCTTTAGTGTAGTGAATACCATGCCCATTTCTCCATCATGGGAATTAACCATAACGGACATTTAATTATTTTTTATAAATTTTCATGTGTGAATTCCACATTCCTTATCCTGGAATAAATGATTACTTTTAATGAATCCATGTTTTATGATCCATGTGGCACACTTATGCATGAAAGGAAATGTTTAAGAAGGGTGCGCCCTTATAGAACTCCAATGCATTGCGTAAAGTATAGTATCATGATACATCATGTGAAATGTGTGTTGACTCATGATAATTCAACTACAACAAGGGTTTACTCATGCTTCATGCGCAATGAGAATTTACTCATGCTCCATGTTCAATGAGCCTTGGCTCATGCTAATTCCATGTTAAGTGTTGTTTCCACATTTCCATGTTATGATTATCATGATTTATCATGAATTTATGTTCATGATTCTCTTGTTATATATTGATACACCTATTGTCTAACATGTATTTTACTCCTTATGTATTCCATGTTTATTCCCATGTTGGGCTTTATAACTCACCCATTTTCTTATGCATGTCCTCAGGTTATCCCATGCAATGCTAAGTACGAGGGAATGTAGTGGTCATGTAAAGGAAGTATTCAATAAAGATGTTGTATTTCATGTTTTAAGTTCTTATGTAATGATCCTAAGCCCCAAATACATGTGACCTCTCAATCTTCCTTGTTGTATCATTCGAATAGTTTATGTAATAAATCATTTTTATGTTTGTAATAAAAGAAATTTTTTCATAGTTGGTATCAAATGATAGGATTAGTTCTTTTTTGTGATTAGGATTAGAAAACCCCAGTAAAGACTTGGAGACAATAATAAGTATAATAAAAACATACCTATTTTTTGGTAAGTATAGATTGAGTGGTTTAACAAGAAAATACATACCTGTCCGGATACGATCAGGTAGAGGCGGCTCTGGCACAGATGTATCCTAGGGGTAAAACCCGAAAACACCGCTTTGAGCTAGACTCGAACAGGAATGGGTGCACAACAACCGTCCTTGCTGCACTCTTGGTGATGACACTCCAAGGGGATATGTTTTGATAAATTCACAAGCTTATAATGAACCCTTATTAAGGGAATAAAAAAATTCCCCTAATAATATATGTTAGCAAGTAGATCATGAAAAGCCTAGATTGAAGCCTATAGACACGTGAGTTAAGGAAATAATAGTTTATTTATAATTCATCAACTTTTATATTTTGAATACCCATTATGTGTTACCCCATAACATTCTTTTTATTCCAGCCAATGGCCGGTCATAGAAGGACTTATGCTAACAACCAATGCGAAAATCTATGTGATGACTGTACTAATGAGATGCCCAATCCAATGGGAGTAGGAATCACAAACTTTTTCACGCTTCTCTATCATCTAACTCAATCTTTGAATAGATTCACAGGTCAAGAGGAACGTACAAACCCCCCTAATAAGGAACAAGTCACTATCGAGAGATTCATTAGACAAAGGCCTCCTACTTTTAGTGGATCATCCGATCCCACGATCACTGAACAATGGATCAACTCCATTGAAAAGATCATCTCCATCCTTCAATGTTCTGAACAAGAGAAGGATCTCCTGGAAGATTATCGTATATAGGGTGAAGCTGATCAATTGTGGTCGTTGATCAAAAATATGAAGCCCGAGGAGGAGATCGAGGAATTAGAATGGAAGGATTTTTGGAAGATGTTTTTCGATAAATATTTTCCGCGCACCCTACAACTTAATATAGAAAGGGACATCCTTTCCCTCAGGCAAAAAGACAAAGAATCTATTAGAGTGTAGGAGGTAAACTTCACAAGGCTTTCACGATACTCTTCTGGCTTTGTTGTTACCACTGAATGCAAAGTTGACCGCTTCATTGGCGGGCTGATGCCTAGCCTACAGAAGGCATTAGTGATACGTGACTTCGACAACTATGAGGACATTGTCCAATGTGCCCTCAAGGTCGAAATGGAGATTGGGGAATCATAGGGGTATAATGGGGACAAGAACCATAAGGTGGACTTCAATGTTGGCGGTCCGTTGGATAGATCCAACCATGCTATGAAGATCCATCACCCCACTTTCCAAAAGTGCAGAAAGAAGCATCCTGGAAATTTCCTCAAGGGAACGAGGAAATGCTTTAGGTGTGGAAGAGAAGGGAACATAGATGTTAACTATCGGCAAGAATGACCCATGGCTATGACAAAGGATAGAAACGCTCCGTTAGAACCTCAAAACATTGTTCATTGAAAAAACTACAAAGAAATAGAGAATTTTTCAAATCAGTTCCCTAATCTAAGGGTTTTCGGAGGCAAGCAACAATCTCCAAGGCAACAAGGAAGAGCTTTTTCCATCACTTCTGTTGAAGTGAACCCTGGAAATGAAGTGGTGACAGGTACTCTAGTTATTAATTCAAGAATAGCGAACATAATATTTTATTTAGGTTCTACGCATTCTTTTATATCTCGAATGTTTAGTAGAAAAATCCCAGCACCACCAGAATTCATGGAAGTGAAGATGTCGGTGAGAATGGGAAAAGGGTAAATCATTGCATCCCATGAATATAACTCCTCCCCTATCATAATCTGGGGATTGAATTTCTCGATGAACCTCCTCATACTCCCTCTTTTGTATTTTGATACAATTCATGGCATGGATTGTAATTCCTTATATAGTGTGAACATAAATTGTCCGGAGATGGAAATAACACTCCATATGGAGAATCGACCCCGAATTCCTTACAAGTGTAACGAGGAAGATGAATCTTCTTTATCCCCTTAATCTCAAGCATGGATATTACTTCCCTATGAGCACACATATCTGGATCAGATGATTTAGTATATGGAAGAAACCATCTTTGAAAAAATTCATATTCTGAGGGAATTTGCTGAAGTGTTTCCCGATGAACTGTCTGGTCTTCCTCCTAAAAGTGACATTGAATTATCAATTGAACTTATACCAGGGGATCTACCAATATTCAAGAGTCCTTATATAATGGCTGTCATGGAGCGTGAAGGGCTGAATAAAAAACTACAATAGAATCTGGATAAAGGGTTTATACGCCCAAGTGCTTTAAAATGGGGTGCACCAGTCCTCTTCATCAAGAAGAAGGATGGGAAATGTGCCTTTGCATTGATTATCGTGATCTCAAAAAAATCACAATAATGAACATGTATCCTCTCCCACGAATTGATGAATTTTTCGATCATCTACATGGAGTAAAATACTTCTCCAAGGTGGACTTGCGGTTAGGGTATTATCGAGTAATGGTGAAGAGGTAAGATATCCCCAGGACTGCTCTTCGAACAAGATATAGACACTATGAATTCATAGTAATTCCTTTCAGACTCACTAATGCTCTGGAAATAATTGTGGACTTGATAAATAGAGTCTATAAGGATTACCTTGACAAATTTGTCGTAGTCTTTATAGATTATATTCTAATATACTCCAAAACCAAGGAGGATCAGGAAGAGAATTTAAGAATTGTACTAGATACATTGTTCAAGGAGAAGCTCTATTGAAAGTACAATATGTGTGAGTTCTGGATGATGGAGGTCTCATTCTTGGTCCATATCATCACAAAAAATTGGATAACTATTGATCCCTCCAAAATCGATGCAATTGAGGGTTGGTCGAGGCTAACATCGGTAACAGATATCTGTAGCTTCCTGGGGTTAGCGGGATTCTATCGACGATTTGTGAGAAATTTCTCATGATTATCCAACCCACTTACCAAGCTAACTCGAAAGTGTGTAAAGTTTTCTTGGAGTGATGAATTTGAAGAAAGATTCAAGGAGTTGAAAAGGAGGCTTATCACTGCACCCGTGCTCACATTACCCACATGTGGGGAACCTTTTGTGATATTTTGTGATGCTTTGAATAAGGGATTAGGATGTGTACTGAGGTAGAATGATAAAGTGATATCCAATGCCTCAAGACAGTTGAAAATCCATGAGAGAAACTATCCAACGCATGATCTAGAGTTGGTGGCGGTGATATTTTCCATGAAAATCTGGCTGCATTATCTCTATGGGGAGAAATTTGAAATATATACTAACCAAAAGATTCTTAAATATATATTCACACAAAACGAGCATAATATGAGCCAGATAATATTTATAGAGCTTATCAATGATTATGACTGTTCAATACATTACCACCCTGGGAAAGCGAACAAGGTGGAAGATGCCCTAAGTAGAAAGGACCCATCAATTTTATCCATGATGAGAATTGAGAAGGATCCAATCTTCTTAGACATGATGAAGATGAACATGGGAATTATAATGAAGGGAATATCATCAATCCATTCACAAATTATTGCTCAACCGTATCTTTTGGAAGGGATAAAGGATGCTCAAAAGGATGATGTGGGAATTCAAAAAAATTGTAGAAGCTAACGAAAAAGGGAAATCCTCAGAGTTTAATGTTAATGAATAAGGAATTTAGGGATTTGGGAAAAGACTATGTGCTCCATCAACTTTGAATCTGATGAATGATCTTTTGGATGACGCATGTAGTTCAAATTTCTATATTCACGCTGGAAGCAAAAAGATGTATCGAGATCTCCGAGAAAACATTTGGTGGGATAATATGAGGAAGGAGATTGTTGTATATACATCAATGTGCCTAGTGTGCCAGCAAGTAAAGGCAAGGAGGCAGAAGTCTAAGGGGATTATACAACCATTGCCCATACTAGAATTCAAATGGAAGAACATCACCATGGACTTTGTCACTGGACTTCCAAGGACATCCAAAGGAAACAATCCAATCTGGGTTCTGTTGGATCGTCTTACAAAGACTGCACACTTAATTACTATTCGGGAGGATTTCTCATTGGATCAAATGGAACATATATATATCAGGGAAGTGGTAAGGCTGCGTAGAGTACCTATATTTATTGTGTTTGACTGATATCTATGATTCCCCCTTATGTTTTAGAACAGTCTTCAAAATTTTCTGGATACTAAACTGAACTTCATTTCGACATATCATCCTAAAATTGATGGCCAATCCAAGTGGACTATCCAAACATTTGAGGACATGTTGAGAGCATGATCAATGGACTTTAAAGGGGGATGGGGTCAAAATATTTTTCTGGTTGAGTTCTCTTGTAATAATAGTCTCCACTCGATCGTCCAAATGGAACCATATGAGGCCCTTTATTGGAAAAGGTGTAGAAAACCGGCATGTTTGGATGAGGTCGGTGAACGTAAGATGCTTAGACTGAAAATGATCTAGGAAATGGTGGAGAAGGTGAAAAGTATTCAGAAACATACCAAGTCAGCCCAGAGTCTACAAATGAGTTATGTAGATAATCGTCGACGAGACCTAGAGTTTAATGTTGGAGTCCTGGTTTTTCTATGCATATCTTCGTGGACGAAGGTCATGAGGTTTGGAACGAAAGGGATGTTAATTCCAAGGTACATTGGCCCCATTGAGATTCTTGATCGTGTCGGGGATGTGGCCTATCGACTAGCACTTCCACCTACCATGGCCAATGTACATGATGTCTTTCATGTATCCCTCTTAATGTAGTACACACAAACCCTTCACATGTACACTCTTCTGAGGTGGTACAGTGGGAGGATGATCATTCTTATGAGGAGAAACTAGTAATGATCATAGATCGTAGAGAAAAATTTCTACAAAATAAGACAATGCCCCTCGTCAAGGTGTTGTGGAGAAACCACAAGTTTGAAAATGCGACTTGGGAATCAGAGGAAATGATGATGCTGAGTTACCCACATCTACTTTAGTGTGGGAAAAGGAAATTTTGAGGGAGAAATTTTTTAAGGGGGGAATTTTGTAACGACCCACAGTTTCATTAATCGAAATCCATCTTGATCTAATTAAATGTATATTTATATAAAATGTTTATATAAAATGTCAACTTCATTGGTTTTATATTTTGAATTGTGACCATTACTTTGATTGTTGTTTAACAGTGATCACATGATTAGTATAAATATAAGGCTTTATCAAATCCAATTTACATAGAAAAAATAATTGATGGCCTCATCCAGTAGAATCTCCATAATAAGCCCATTTGTTGGAGCTCAGAAAAGTGGTGGCATCTTTGGGCTTCCCAGTTGACCAATCCCAAGCAAAGCTTCATCATGTTAATCTCAAACGAGACCGTCTACGGGAAAAGTGGAAGTTGATAGAGATTACCACTCGAGAAATGTTATTTGAGCCACCCCAAGAGTCTGCCACCATCGCACAGCTTACCCTTAGGTCTTATGCGGATATTTTAAGGGTTTATGTAACAAATCACAAGTACTATGTTCATGTACCTTATTTTTGTATATAATAATTAATACACTTTATTGTCATTATTGTTAAATTGTAAATTGTTTTTAAAGTACAAGTACTATATTTAGTTATTATATAATTAATAAATCTATTTTATTAAAATAATAGATTTTAGATTTAAATAATATTTTAATAGAATAATAATATTTTTATTAAATTAGTTTTATTTTATATATATGATCATATAATGTTAGGAATGCAATTATAATTTTTATTAAGGTTTGAAATCCATTTCTGTCAAAACCTGAGAATTTTCAATAAATGTCAGTTTTTATTTTTAAAAGTGAATTTTAAAATATTTTGAAAATTATTTAATTAAAATAAATGATATTTATGGAATCAGGACGTCGAAATTATCCAATGGTGAATTTTTCATAATTTTCTGAGAGAGTCAAATTTTTGGGTAAAAATTAATACCGTTTAAATATATTATGTGTTTTATGAACTCATAATGAACCAATAGTGATGTAATAAAATACTATATGCTTTATTTTCGGCCAATATACGTTTTACCATTTAAATAATGATATTTCAGGTTTTTTTTGACTTACTTTTCAAAGCATTAATAGACCCCTCAAGACTTATTAAACATATTGTCTTTTAGAATTAGTTTCCATTGGAGTATGACTCACCTCCACATAAGCAACCCTATTATTTTAAGAAGTTAATAATTTGGTCATATAAAATATTATTTTCCTCTTCCCTTTTACAAAAACCATGGGCAAATACCATGAGATTATTTGTGGTTTGGATTAGATTAATCTAAGGGGTCTCAAACCTAAATAATAACGAATTCACTCACCTTTCCTATATAATCCCACATAAGATCCCACTTCCTCCCCACTCAAAGAATTTGGAATTCATCCAACCTCTTCCCCACTCTCTCTATAATCCTTCTCAAGGTGCCCCAATCTCCCAAGAAGCCTCTCTCAAGCCTCTCTCAAGCCTTGGATGCACACATCTATGTAAGGGGTTTTCTTCATTTCACTTTTTTGTCCAATTTTCATAATATTGTAATGGAATTTTAATTTCAATTATAAATGTTGGGGTATGGTTTTTCATCTCCAACATATGGTCCTATTATTATATGAATGATGGGAGACCCCTTTCTCTCTCATTAAATTCCTTCCATGTACACCTGTTACTATGCCGAAATTCAGAAAGGAACTTCTCAATATTTACATTCCCATTCAAGAAATACTTTTGTATCATGAATCTAAATTCCATTAAATTTTTTTGGACATGTATCTATATGACCCACTTACTATCTATTTCATTTAAATATGATGAGACACCCCTTTCTCTCTCATCATCCATTTTTAGGAATTCTTATGTCACGCGGGTACGCTGCCGAAATTGCACTGAATTTCCAAGAAAATGCCTTTGTATAGTGAATACCATGTCAATTTCTCCATCAAGGGTATTCGCCTTTATGCATATTTACTTATTGATTATAAAGTTTCATGTGTTAATTACACATTCCTTATCATGGAATAAATGAGTATGTTTAATGAATCAATGTTTTATGATCCATATGGCACACGTATGCATGAAAGGAAATGCTTAAGATGGGTGCGCCCTTATAGTGCTCCAATTCATTTGGTAAAGTGTAGTATCATGATACGTCATGTGAAATCAGTGTTGACTCATGATAATTAAAATGCAATGTGGGTTTACTCATGCTTCATGTGTTAAGATAATTTACTAATTCTCGATGTGCAATGAGCCTTGGCTCATGCTAATTCCATGTTAAGTGTTGTTTCCACATTTCCCTGTTATGATTATCCTGCTTTATCATGCTTTTATGTTCATGTTTCTCTAGTGCTCTATTAATATGCCTATTGTCTAACATTTATTATACTCCTCATGTATTCCATGTTTTTTCCCTTACTGGGATTTATAGCTCACCCTGTTTCTTATGCATGTGCTCATGTTATCCCATGCAATGCTAAGTACGAGGGAATGTAGTTGTCATTTAAGGATGTTTTCAATAAAGATGTTGTATTCATGTTTTAAGATGTTATGTAATGATCCTAAGCCCCAAATACACTATACCTATCAATCTTCCATATTGTATCATGTGAATAGTTTATGTAATAAATCATGATTAAGTTTGTAATAAATGCAGGGGGTTCCATACTTCAATTCTACATGAGTAATGAAAATAGAAATTATGATAAAAACTTCTACAATACAATTTCTAATTATGACGATCAACTTCATCAATTTTTTTGATATATTCAAAGAAAAATCACATGTCATAATTATTGTTGAAGTATAGTTTGACAAAAAAATTTGTGTATTACATATTTTTTATGTATTGAAAATCAAGAATGATTTTGTAGAAGTACATTTATTTTCTTATGGAATTAATGTGACCTATAATTATTTGATTAATATAGTTTTTTCATTATGAATTTGAAATAAATAGTTCAATGGTTCTGGTAACCAATCAAATGACTATGGATGTGTTTTTTAGAATACATGATCAATGGGTTGATAACTAATAAAATGTTTATAAAGAGAATTTTGATAGTGATAAATTAATGTGATATTATTGATGTCTTAAAATTACTTTTTAATATGATAAAATGCAACATTTTGTATTTTTGGTGTTAAGAATTCTAAATTTTTCAAAGAATTCTTTTGATCAACATGATTTTATGTTGACTAAGGTTATTAAAATTTATGAAGGGAATAAATGTTAATTGTCTTCACAGGTTTTTTAATGTGAAAATTATAATCAATTACATTTTTCTTATGGAAATAAAGAAATACATATTTTTGGAATTTTTTGACCTTATTTCATAAGTGATATTTTTTAATCTAATATATGGTTCCTAAGAGTAACCATTTATGAAATTGTTTCTATTGAATCTTGGTTGATGATTTTTTGAATAAATTATTATTTCACTATATGATGATTTAGGTTTATTGGATAACTTGTGCTATCTATTATTCTCTAGTCATATTGAATTAAATATCATACCATAATGAATGATATTATATACAAAATCTAGAGAAATTAAAAATTCATCTTCATCTCACAGACTAAGAGAAGATGTATACAATTTTCAATGGATTAACCAATGTGTTATATTCTACATATTAAATTAATTTAATTAAATATATTTTAACAAAGTATTTTTTTTAAATTATATCATATTATCATAAATTTTAATGATATCAATGGATTTTTTATACATATATTTTTTATGGTTTTTTATTCATTGACATTTTCGCCTTCATGTTTTAATTGCTATATATTAGTTCATTGTTGTTAGATTCTATTTAAAATAATATTTTTATTTTTATCATTATATGTAAACCTAATATTTTTTGACATCTGGTACACTTTATGTTTATAAAATTTCCCATTTAGGTATTTTTTATTATTCAGTTTTATAATATGGGTTTCTACATAAAAAATTACAACTGATAAAACCTTTAATAGAATAGAGTAATTTTGATGGATTAAATCATTTTAAGGTTTTTATCATGTAAAAAATATAGAATTTTCTGAAATTTATCATCCAATATTTTATTCATTGATATATCTTATTTTAGGTAATAGAAACTTTTTATGTTCGAAAAAATATTAAATGTTTGTTATAGCCTAGTCGCTAAATTGGTAAGTAAAAGTATGAATTTTTAAATTATTATAACGAAATAAATTTCATTATGGAATTAATATTTTAAAAATAATAAAAAAGTAATAACTACATCATAAACAAAAAAAAATTATTTTCCAGAATTTTATTTTAGAAATAATCATTTAATATTTTTGTTAATTTTCATGAAACATTATTTTCCCAAAAATTGTTGTTATACTATTTTAACTATTTTTCTAAAAAAAATTTAACAAATATCATATTATATTTCTAAGTAGTATTAAATTTTCATGAAATAGTATTTATTTAAAATAATAATTTTATGTTATTTGAAATTTAATTTTTATAAGAATTTATTATGAAAAGAGTTTATTTTTAAATAAGAATTTTTCCTGAAAAAACAAAATTATCATGGTTTTTTTATGTTAATTTAAATTATTTAACATTTATGTAAGATCCCATTATTTTGGGAGATTTTTACTTAATAATATTTTTGTTTAAATCTCAAACTTTTTGTTACTGATATTATAACCAGGATTTTGAGGTACCTAAAGGGTGTTTCAGGGTACATACAATGAAGAATGAAAAATTGTGCCAATCTATTTAAGGTGAACTGTAGGAACATGGTTAAGAAAACGATAGTAACATTAAAGGTAAATGTGTAGCCTTGGATATAGGCATAAAACAGGTTTGGATCATGGTTAGAATATATATATGTGTATATATATATATTCCAAGGTTACCATGTGACCAAACATCTATAGAAAGTGGCTTGTGCACAGTTTGTGCACGGTTTGGAAAACTGTATAGGTAAACTGTGAATCCTAGTGAATTTAGAAAAAATAATATAAATAAAATTGTTGTATTTTAATCCCTCACCCAATTTTCCTCCCACATTTCCTTCCATGAACACTATTGATGAAAAATATCTCCCAATATTTACCAAAAGAAATTTTCCATAATATTTAGGTTGTTTGGAGTGTAGTCGGTTGCAGATTGATGATCTATGTAATTATAATCCCTCTATTGATTCACTTATAGTTTTATAGATCTCCTTCATAACATATCTCCAAAAATAGATAAATAATCATTTTATTCTGATTATATCTAGGTGGATGGTTAAAAGGTTGTTCGAATTGGGATATAAGACTTCGATTAAGAGTGTTTTCATCAATGGATTTGTTGATGGTGGCCTACATAGTACAAGATATTTATCTTCCACACAAATTTTAAATCATTGTGTATATGCCATAAAAAATTTCTATCATATATATCAATGGTTTCATGGAACTATAGAAAATTGAGGCGTATTTACAGAATATATCTATACAAAATGTTTTAAAAATAAATTCCCACAGTTTTAAAACCTTTGGTATAGACAATACCAAAGGATCATAAAACTGTGGGTACTAAAAGTGTGGGTACACAAAAAGATATACCTCCTATTTAAAAATGATATACCTATAGTTTCAGAACCTTGGGTACAATATTAAATAAAATTAAAAGGGCAAGTTTCAAACCAGAACATATTCTCGACAACTTAATCCCCTTACCACAACATTTTTTCAATTATATATATATATTATGTATATCTATATATATGTATATTAAAAACTGTGTGTATATATATAATTTCTAGCATGAAATTAGAACCACAACCGCCAATCTAGAAATAAAGTCCCTTACCACAACAATTTTTTCACATATATGTATTTATAAATAAATTATCTTGTATATATATATAAATATTACCAATCCACGGTTATAAAAACAAAATCCTATGAGGGATTCAAACACTCTACAATTTTGAGTATAAGAAATCATTTTTCAATACACAATTTTTAAAAACACATACTTAGATACATATTATCTTATATATATTTATAAATTGAAGGTATAAATAAAACTCCATTGTAGGGAGTTGATATCTCACCATTACTTCATAGGTGAAGTACCAAATCACTAGATCATCTAATCATACATGTATATATATATTATGTTATATATTTAATTATAAACAGTGGGTATAGGTAACAAAAACAGGGAAATATATTTTCTCTCCCCTTATATTTTTCACGTAAACAAAAGGATCCTCAAACCCATTGTTCAATAGAACCATGTTTATATCATTCCCCAATAACCATTGATTTCTGGAACCATGGTTATAACTTTCAATCTTATAGTCCATACCGACTTTTTTCATAGAAGTAAGGGTATGTGATTATATTTCAAAGGTTTTACCCATGGTTCATGAAAACTATCGTTATATGCCAATCAATACCCATGGTTTAGTTTGAATCGTGTGTATTGGGTTTTCCTCAGCATTATGGTACAATCTATTTACTTCCCTCACTTATGAAGGTACCATATACCCACAGTTTAACAGGAATCATTGGTATATGTTATAAAATGTAACCTATAACTGTGTTTTTATGGGAAAATGATGGGTATAGACCCATTTTTTAGTTTTGACAAGCAATGTACCCTTGTTTGTTTACACATATTTATGGATGTAAGGTTGTATTATTGTTCTCTCCTTGATATTAACTTGGTTTATTTGGATGATCTTATTTATTAGGTGTCTAAATATAAGTCCCCGGCCTTAAACCGTACTTAATATTGAATTAAATGAATAATTCACATTGGGGATCTATTCAGGTTGATAGTTTTAGAGAATTAGGACATAACTATTACATCTCAAAAGATTACAAAGTAGACACCTCTACTAAGTTTCCACAGGATAAAAATTCTTAAAAAGAAACATGTCTAGTTCCATGTTTTAGATAGCATGACTTTCCCTTGATCCCATCCTTGACCCTATTCCACATTATGTCATGTGAAAAACATTTCAAAAAAAACCTGGGGTGAGCATAAAAATCTGAGTAAGGGATAGACAAATAATGAAAAGCGTTAGTTTATCAAAACAACAAGTAAACCATGTATACTTTAAAAAAGTAATACTATTCACCTTTATGAAGTAGTAAAAACTCTTCACTGACTAAAAAATCATTACTTAACCTTTTGTTACCAAAATATTTCCATAAAACCCATATAAATATCACATAACATATAAAGGTAACTTGGGACATAAACATACTTAAATGGAATAAACATACGGTCAACTTCCACAACATATCACTTAATGAAATAGCCATACGGCCGACTTCTATACCCAATACATTAGAGGTTATAACATAACCACCCATCCTGGTATTCACGGCACCAGCCGTCATATGGTTTATCACATAACCATCCATCAAATGTCCAATTACCATTATAAAATCATAATACATAAAACAAATATAATGGAAAGAAAAAATTTCCACACTTTGATCACAATATATCACATAAATATATTGACATAGAAAAACCATTATAAAAAAACTTTTTCAATAACAAAATACATTAAAGAGTATGTGGTATTTATTTCAGTTAAAAAACATCATGGCTTATTGAGGAAGCCAAAGACCAAATAATACTCGCGGTGGCGGAAAAGGTCGTTGTCAACGCGTACGTTAAAAAAATTCATTTTTGTCATTTAGTAAAACGATTCGTAGAAAAATATTCCTTTTGTATAAAAGTAAAATTCAATGGTGTTTATACACCATATAAAAGAAAGTTGTGTATAAAACTAAATATGCCTCATTGAAAGGAGATTGAGACGACGTCCCTTACCTCGGGTCCGACTTGACTCGATCGTTCTTTAACATCCCGAATAATAAAATTAAGTTAATTTAAACTTTCTTAAGAACATTTTTCAAGTTCATTATTACTTTTATATCACTTATTACCTTTTTATAAACATTATTTAATCATTTATGTTAATAATTTTTGTTTTTTCGATATTTGGTTCTTAAGTCGAATGTTGACTTCTTACAATTACATGTTGTTTGTGTGGTCAAAGGTTCATTAAATCCAAGAATGATATTAATGATTTGGATATCATATATCTCATATATATCCATCATATACATATAGTTATTATATTACATAATCATTTAATGGTAGGAAATGAAATGCACCGTTCATGGAGACGGTAAGCCGTACGTACGCATGAACGCTACTTTCATTTCTATGTCATATTAATGGAATTAAAACTAAATGATAGGTATGTATATTTTAATTCCATAAATATATTCATCATTTATATGTAACATAAATAATATATAATAACTTTAAATTCATCCTTTATACATCCCACATATGGCATTAACGAATCAAATAACGTTGACGGGTCGATAGTCCGCACTTCCTAAAATGAAGATATCGCATATACCAATAATGGAAGCCACAAAGATATGACATAAATGAAAAATATTTAAGATTAAGGAAAATAAAAACATAATATATATCATATATAAATATAGTGACATCTTAATGGCCACCATTAAAGGTGTTAAAAGAAGATTGAACAATCATCGTTTCATGAGGTAGAAATTCGCTAAACACAGAAACAATATGTTCTTTAACCATTATATGAGGTGTGTGTAGGTGTAGATAGAATCATTATTATAACAACATACTAGTATATTGATGATACTGGAGTTGTTACAAAATAAATGAATATAAATATTTTTGGTGGTTGGAGAAGCAAAATAAAACAAAAGAACACAAGTGAAGACATTACCTTAAAATCGGGTAACTCTCTTAGATTTGAGCTCAAATGCTTCCTTGTGAAGACTTATTCCCAAAGTGATGCTTCTAGGAGTAAGAGAGGGATGTTTATAGACAAAAAAAAGCAGAGAGTGGCCGAACTAAAGGGTTGAGAGGTGTGTGTAAGGTGGTAGAGGTGGGGGCCTTTTATAAGAGGAGAGGAGGGGCACTCTTGGAATGTTACAAAATGTTACTTTATTTTCAAATGAGTTTCGGATTTTAAAGGTCCCAAATTGATGTATTTCAAGAATAAGTTGATAAGGGTTCTAAATGTACTAATCCAATAAGTTTTTGACAAATTTAGGTCATATATTTTACATTATCTTTTCATTTTATTTAAATCGTTAAATAATGAGGTAATTGGTGCATCATCGTGATGTCATAAATAATATAATTTATATAATGTCTAAAAATTATAAAACAAATACTAGGATGTATTAAATCGTTTTAGCTTTCCAATGAATATTTATAGTAAAAAATCGGATTTGTATAACCCCATTTGAAAATTGTTTTAGTAAAACAACTTATGATTGTGTCATTTGTACTTTTGCATTGAATAAAAAGATATTAATGTCATTTTCATTCCAAATTGGTTCCATGGGGTCCCCAAGTTGACCCATGGATTGTCTTGGTCGGCCATGACACATCCAATAAGGGTAGGACATGTTTCAAGCTCATTTCATATTATTAAACTACTATTTTTACCTTAAACTACACTAATTACCTCTAATCGCGATTACAAACTTAAAAGTTTCTATTCACCAAAAAATTATTTTAATCCCTTTGAACCAAATTTTAAATATTAATGACAACCATGTATGTCGAATTTTTGAAATTCAAAAAACAGAGGTTGTAAAATTTCATTTAAACGAAAATCAGTTTTTTTAAGTACCACTTAGTGGTTTCACTATAAATCAAAAATTGATGTTTTTCAGAAAAATACCAAAACTTCATCCTAAGCTATATTTGATATTCCGAATTAGAAAATGATGCCTATTTTACAAAATTCAAAACAAATAAGTTTCATTAATTAATTTAATAATTAATTACTTATGTTAGAGCAAATATCATGTTTTTATTAAAACAATAATATCAAAAGATTGACACTAGTTTAAGTCCAATTTCAAAGTGAAATTAATTCCAACGACTAATATTGGATTAAATGGTAATAATATATTCTAATTCAACTATAAAACCAATTAAAAATATAATCTATTCATATAAATAAATTAGATTATAAATAGTCTTTGAATTACAATACAACATTTTTCACTATTAATTAAAAAATGAACATTGTCGGAAAAATACTAAAAATTTCCACAAAGTAAATTTTGATGTCCCGATTCTAAAGAAGAGTTTTATTTGGTCCAATAAAATTTATAAGAGTGAAAAAAACTATATTTAATGATGGTTCTCCATCAAAAGGCGATAAGTGAACCTTTAGTGAAAATTATGGTATATATGCCTAAAATTGAATTGTTTTCTTATTTTAAGCCTTAATCCATTATTGGATAAATGTAATAACATTTAACATATATAATCATATTTTAGTTATTTCTATTCATTCCCGACAATATAATGTTTGCGTGTTAACTACAATTTAAAATAATATTAATTTTTTACTTGTGTGCAACGTAAGATTTCAATGAAACTCTTTGTTGCGTCTCAGGTACGCTATCGAATATAGCAACCCCTTTAAAGTAAAATTAATAATTAATTAATAAATATTAATAAATAGGAAAATGTATTATTCTTTATTTACCTGAGATGTTACATCGTTCCCCCCTTTTGGGAATTGTGTCCTCGTAATTTGATTCACTTATCAAAATAAGTGGGTGTATTTATCCCTCATAGCATTTTCAGATTCCCATGTTGCCTCTTCAACCATATGGGTTTCCAACTAAACCTTTACCTGGTGAATTACCTTATTTCGCAACTCTTTCTATCTTCAGTCAAGAATCTGGACTGATTGTTCTTCATAAGAGAGATTCTCTTCCAATTGAACTACCTTCGGGCTCAAAACATTAGATGAATATGGCATATACTTTCTCAACATCGAAACATGAAAAACATTGTGTACCTGAGATAAACTCGAAGTTAAATTCAATCGGTAAGAAATTGATCCAACTTTCTCCAGAATTTGATATAGTCCAATGAACCTTGGACTCAGCTTTCCTTTCTTACCAAATCGCATCACACTTTTCCATGGTGAAACATTGAGAAAAACATCATCACCTACTTCGAAAGATAGATCCTTCCTATGGTTATCTGCATAACACTTCTGCCTTCTCTAATCTATTCTCATGTGTTTCTGAATCAACTGAACATTTTCTTCCATCTCTTCCACCAATTCTGGTCCCATCTGATTCCTTTCACCCGCATCATCCCAAAAAGATGGAGTTCGACACCGCTTCCCATATAATGCCTCAAATGGTGCCGTCTGTATACTGGAATGAAACTGTTATTATATGAAAACTCAACCAAAGAAAGATGTTGGTCCCAACATCCTTGATTATCCATAGAGCAAGGTCGTAGCATATCCTCCAAGGTCTGAATTGTTCGTTCTGACTGCCTATCTGATTGCGGATAAAAAGCTGTACTAAAATTTAATTCAGTACCCAACAACTTCTGAAGGCCTTTCCAAAAGTTAGAAGTAATCCAGGAATCACGATCAGATACAATGGATAGGGGAAATCCATACAACCTGACTATCTCTTTAAGATACAACCGATAATTTTGATCTAGAGAGAATGTATCTCGAATAGGAAGGAAATGAGCAGATTTAGTCAAGCGATCAAAAATAACCCAGATTGCATTATTACCTTGAGATGTCCTTGGTAATCCCACAACAATGCCCATGGATATATTTTCCCATTTCCACTCTGGCACTGGTAATGGCTGAAGCATCCCATTCAGTAACTGTCATTCTACTTTAACCTGCTGACATGTCAAACACTTCACAGTAAAAGCACCAATATCTCTTTTCATTGCTTCCCTCCAGTAATACTCCCGTAGATCACTGTACATCTTAGTACTTCCAGGATGAACGGAAAATGGGGAACTATAAGCCTCATATAACAACTCATTCTTCAATTTTGAGTCACAAAGAACACATAATCTCTTCCCAAACCTCAATACACAATCATTATCAATGTTGAATTTAGGCAACAAACCCTTCTGAACCAGTTCTACATTTTTTGCAACTCACTGTCTTCCCTCTGTGCTTTCTTAATTCTGTCTGAGAGGGATGATCTCACTGATACCTGAAACAAAATAGAATAACTTCATGCACCAACAACTTCTATTCCAAAGTTCATCAAATCAAAAACCAAAGGATCTCGTTTCAAATGTAGAATGGTTAATGAAGCATTACTTTTTCGACTCAAAGTATCAGCCACTTTATTTTCATTTCCTGGATGGTAATGAATAGTACTATCATAATCCTTGATTAATTCTAGTCATCTCCTCTATCTCATGTTCAACACTTTCTGAGTGAATATATACATTAAAAATTTGTGATCAGTGTATATATCACACTTTACGCCATACAAATTATGCCTCCAAATTTTTAAAGAAAAAAACAGAAGTTAATTTCAAATCATGTGTAGGGTAATTTACCTCATGAGTTTTCAACTGTCGTGAAGCATAAGCAATTACCTGATCATTCTACATAAGGACACAACCATGTACTTTCAATAAAGAATCACTGTAGATAACAAACTCACAATTCCTGGAAAGAAGTGCCAAAACTGGAGCATTCACTAATCTTCTTTTCAACTCCTAAAAACAATCATCACATTCTTTTGTCCAGATATACTTAACACCCTTCCGAGTTAGCTTAGTCATTGGACTAGATAATCGTGAACAAATTTAAACAAACCTTCGGTAGTAACATGACAAACCAAGAAAACTATGGATCTCGGTTACATTTGTGGGTCTTGGCCATTCTTCAACAACTTTTGTTTTAGCAGGATAAAGACTTATGCCATTTTTTGAAACAATGTGACCAAGGAAAGAAATTTTTTGTAACCAAAACTCACACTTGATGAATTTTCCATACAATTTCTTTTCATTTAAGGTTTGCAAGATAACCATTTAATGACTTTCATGCTCCTCTTAACTTTTAGAAAACACCAAAATATAATCAATGAAAACAACCAAAAACTTATCCAAGAACTCATGGAAAATTCTATTCATAAGGTCCATGAATAAAGCAGGTGCATTGGTTATCCCAAAAGGCATAACTACAAATTCATAATAGCCATATCTAGTATGGAACGCAGTCTTTGGAACGTCTGCTTCATTAACTTTCAACTGATGGTACCCCGACCTCAAGTCAATCTTCGAAAAATACTGAGCTCCCTAGAGCTGATCAAACAATTCTTCGATATGAGGAAAAGGATACTTGTTCTTAACAGTAATATTATTTAAGGCTCTATAATCAATGCCAAGTCTCATTGTGCCATCTTTATTTTTATCAAACAAGACAGGATCACCCAATGGCGATGTGCTAGGTCGAATGAAATGTTTATCTAATAACTCCTTAAATTGCTTCTTTAACTCTAAAAGTTCAACTTGATCCATTCAATAAGGGGGTTTTGAAATTGTCTTAGAATCAGGAACTAAGTCAACAGTAAATTCTACTTCCCTATCATGAATAATACCAGGAAACTCATTAGGAAAAACATCAAGATACTCATTTACCACTGGCACATCATTAATCTGAACAATTCCTTTATTTTCAACAATATGTGGAAGGTAACATTCACTTCCATCTTTTACTAGTTTCTCATCTTCCTGATAGGTTATAAAAATCAAGAGTTCATTCTTGTACACAAACTGAAAATCATTCTGAAAAGAAACCATTTTAGCTCTGCATTCAATCTTAGCATGATAAACAGAAAGCCAATCCATGCCCAAAATAACATCAAACTCTACTAGAGTCAAAATAATAAGGGTTGCTGGTAGATTATTTCCGCACAGAAGGATAGGAAGGTTCTTATAATTTCTTTTTGTCTCAATGTTTTCTCTCGGTGTTTTTACCATAATTTCAGGATTCATATCTTGAGATAGAATTTTTAATTTACTAAAAAAATTCTCAGAAATGAAGGAATGTGTAGACCCTGAATCAAACAACACATTGGAATAATCTGAACAAACAAACAGTGTACCTGAAACTACTTAATTTGATGGCCCAACATCTGCTGAAGTAGTTTCAATGGATTTCACAACCCCTTTCTCCTTGTAGTCTGGCTGCCTTCCCCCAGTTGAGTTCTTCGTTAGACACTCATTTTCATAATGACCCATTTCATTACACTTAAAACATATTACCACTGACTTTTAATTGCCTACTTGATCATCTTCCTTATAGTTACGAGCAATATGACCAGACTTACTACACTGAAAGAACTTACTAGAAATGGATAAAAATTCTCAAGGATGAATTTTACCACACTTCTCACAGGATGGATATTTGGATTTCTTACCTCCTTGTTTCTTTGATGAATCATTCCCCTTTGCCTGCCAACTGGACCTCTTATTCTGTTGTTTTTCAAAGAACGCATGTTCATCGAAAAACTCCATTTCCACCTTCTCCGCACATTGAACAAGCTTTTCATAAATTTTGAACTCACGAGAAGCTAAAGCCCTTCGATACCTTGGCTTTAACACTGAGTAAAAATGGTTGATTTTACTATCAAGATCTCGTATAAAGTTTGGAGCATACCTTGCCAGTCGAGTGAACATTGCTTCATAAGCAGCCACTGAGTCATCCTTCTTCCTCAATTTTAGAAATTACTTTTCCATCCTAAGAAGATCCACCTTAGGGAAATATTTCTCACGAAACATACCTTTTTTATTCTTCCCAGTGAAGATCCCCAATCTCATCACTATCCCTGATATTTTTCACCATCGACCACCACTGATCAGCTTCACCTTCAAAATGGTAAATTAAAAGACTAACCTTTTGATGTTATGAACACCCCATGACATCAAAAATATTCTCTAGTTCTTTAATCCACCCTACATCTTGCAAGGGTTCAGATGATCCTCTGAGTGATGGGGGATGTTTCCTCATGAAATGTTCCACCACTGACATATTCCTCTGCGGTTGATCTGGCTGATCTCGTGCATGGATACCACCACAATTTATAGCCTGAGTCAACTGTGTCATCACTGTAACAAACTGTTCAGTTCCGATTTCTACCATCTCAGATTGCTGATTTGGAAGGATTTCTTCCTCCTAATGTCATCCCTACATAGCTACTTTGTTTCTTATACGGAAAACCATTCTGAATAATAAATATCTTAGGCAAAGCAACATGGTAATATTTAAATTCTATATCATTTCAATCATACCATAAATTAACTTATAATTTTACAATTTTCTAACTCCTAAAGTTGTCTAAACCGTACTCGGATGACAACTATAAGGCCTCGGCCTTAAACCTCACTTAATATTGAATTAAATGAATAATTCACATTGAGGATCTTTTCAGGGTTAGAGTTTCAGAGAATTAGGACATAACTATTACATCTCAAAAGATTAAAAAGTAGACACCTCTACTAAGTTTCCATAAAATAAAAGCTCTTAAAAAGAAACATGTCTAGTTCCATGTTTTAGATATCTTGACTTTCCCTTGATCCCATCCTTGACCCTATACCTCATTAAGTACTATGAAAAACATTTCAAAAAAAACATGGGGTGAGCATAAAAATCTCAGTAAGGGATACACAAAGAATGAAAACCGTTAGTTTATCAATACAACAAGTAAACCATGTATACATTAACAAAGTAATACTTTCCAACTTTATGAAGTAGTAAAAACTATTCAATGAATAAAAGATCATTACTTATCCTTTTTTAACCAAAATATTACCATAAAACCCATATAAAGATCACATAACATATAACGGTAACTTGGGACATAAACATTCTTAAATGGAATAACCATACGGTCGACTTCCACAGATATCACTTAATGGAATAGCCATACGGACGACTTCCATACCCAATGAATTGGAGGTTATAACATAACCACCCATCATGGTATTAAAGACACAACCTGTCATATGGTTTATCACGTAACAATCCTTCAAATGTCCAAGTACCATTATAAAATCATAAGACATAAAACATATATAATGGAAAGAAAGCATTTCCACACATTGATCACAATATATCACATAAATTTATTGACATAGAATATCCATTATAAAAAACATTTTCAATACCAACATACATAAATAAGTATATGGTATTTATTTCATTTAAAAAAACATTACGTCTTATTGAGGAAGCCAAAAACCAAATAATACTCGCGGTAGAGGAAAAGGTCGTTGTCCCCGCGTACGTTAAAATAAACATTCCTTTTTGTCATTTAGTAAACCGATTCGTAGAAAAATATTCCTTTTGTATAAAAGTAAAATTCACAGGTTTTTATACACTGTATAAAAGAAAGTTGTGTATAAAATGAAATATTCCTCATCGAAAGGTGACCGAGACGAAGTCCCTTACCCCGGGTCCGACATGACTCGATCGTTCATTAACGTCCTGAATAATAAACATGAGATAATTTATATTTTCTTAAGAAAATTTATCAACTTCATTATTACTTTTATATAAATTATTACCATGATATAAACATTATGTAATAATTTATGTTAATAATGTTTATTTTTTTGATATTTGTTTCTGATGTCGAAAGTGGACTTCTTACAATTACATGTTGTTCGTGTGGTCAAAGGTTCACTATATGCAGAATGATATTCATGATTTGGATATAATATATATCACATATATCAAGAATATACATTTAATTATAATATTACATATTCATTTATAGTTATGAATTTAAATGCACCGTTCATGGAGACGGTAAGCCGTACGTACACATGAATGCAACTTTCATTTCTATGTCATATTAATGGAATTAAAACTAAATGAGATATATGTATATTTTAATACCAGTATTATATTCATAATATATATGTAACATAAATAATATATAATAACTTTAAATCCATCCTTTATACGTCCCACATATGGCATTAAAGAATCAAATCACTTTGAGGGGGCAGTAGTCCGCACTTCCTAAAATGAAGATATCACGTCTACCCATAATTGAAGCCAAAAAGGTATGACATAAATGAAAAATACAGAAGCATAAGGAAAAAATAAACATATTATATATGATATATAAATATAGTGACATCTTAATTTTCACCATTAAAGGTGTTAAAAGAAGATTGAACAATCATCGTTTCATGAGGCAGAAATTCGTCAAACACAGAAACAGTATGTTCTTTAATCATTAGACGGAGGTGTCTGTAGGTGTAGATTTAATCCTTATTATAAAAAAATCCTAGTATATTTAAGATACTGGATTTGTTACGAAATAAATGAATAAAAAGAGTTTATGTGGTTGGAGAAGAAAAATAAAACAAAAGAACACAAGTGAAGACATTGCCTTAAAATCGGATAACTCTCTTAGAATTGAGCGCAAAGGATTCCTTGGGAAGACTTATTCCCAATCTGAGGCTTCTAGTAGTAATAGAGGGATGTGGAGAGACAAAAAGAGCAGATCTTGGACGAACCAATGGCTTGAGAGGTGTGGGTATGGTGGTAGAGGTGGGAGCCTTTTTTAAGAGGAGAGGAAGGGCACTCTTGGAATGTTAAAAAATGTTACTTTATTTTCAAATGAGTTTCGGATTTTAAAGGTCCCACGCTGATGTATGTCAAGGATAAGGTGATAAAGGTTATAAATATACTCATCCAATTAGTTTTTGACAAGTGTAGGTCTTATATTTTACATTATCTTTCCATTTTATATAAATAGTTAAATAATGAGGTAATCACTGCATCATCATAATGTCATAAATAATTTAATTTATTTAATGTCTAAAAATTATAAAAAAATACTATGATGTAGGAAATCGTTTTATCTTTACAATTAATATTTATAGTCAAAAATATGATTTGTATATCCCCATTTAAAAATTGTTTATGTAAAACAACTCATGTTTGTTTCATTTTAACTTTTATATTAAATAAAAAGATATTAATGTCATTTTCCTTCCAAAGTGGCTCCATGGGGTCCCCATGTTGACCCATGGATTTTCTTGTTCTTCCATGACACATTCAACGAGGTTAGGACATGTTTGAAGCTCATTTCATGATATTAAAACATTATTATTACCTTAAACAACACTAATTACCTCTAATCGTGATTAAAAACATAAAAGTAACTATTCACCAAAAAAATATTTTAATCCCATTGAACCACATTTTACATCTTAATGAATCCATGTATGTCGTATTATTTAAATTTCAAACACAGAGGTGGTAAAATTTCATTTAAACAAAAAATCAGTTTTTTTAAGTACCACTTAGTGGTTTAACTATTCATCAAAAATTGATGTTTTTCAGAAAAATTCCAAAACATTACCATAATCTTTATTTGATATTCCTAATTCAAAAATGATGTATATTTTACAAAATTCAAAACATATTGTTTCATTAATTAATTTAATAACTAATTCCTGCTGTTAGAGAAAATAGTGTGTTTTTATGAAACAATAAGTATCAAAAGATTGACACTAGTTTAAGTCCAATTTCGAAGTGAAAATATTTCCAATGACCAATATTGGATTAAATGGTAAAAATATATTCTAATTCTACTCTAAAACCAATTCAAAAGATAATCTAATCATATAAATAAATTATATTAAAAAGAGGTTTTGAATTAAAATACAACATTTTTCAATATTAATTAAAAAATGAACTTTATCGGAAAAATACCAAAAATTTACAAAAAGTAAATTTTGATGTCCTAATTCTAAATAATAGTTTTATTTGGTCCAATATAATGTATATGAGTGACCAAAAATATATTTAATGATAGTTCGTCATCAAAAGGCGATAAGTGAACCTTTAGTGAAAATTAGGGTATATATGCCTAAAATTGAATTCTTTTTTTATTTTAATCCTTTATCCATTATTGGATAATTGTAAAAAAAATTCACATATATAATAAAATTTTTGTTATTTCTATTCATTCCCTCCAATAAAACGGCTACGTGTTAACTACCGTTTAAAATAATATTATTTTATTACTAGTGTGCAATGTAAGATTTCAATTAAACTATTTGTTGTGTCTCGGGTACACTATCGAACATAGAAACCCCTTTAAAATAAAATTAATATTTAATTAGTAAATATTAATAAATATTAAAATGTATTATTCTTTATTTACCTGGGATGTTACACTAAATAACCAATTGAACAATTCTTGACACACATGGGATGCATGAAGGATTACTAGACCAATTATGGTCAAAAATGGGGTGCACAGACCCTCCCTAACATTATTAATGGAAATAAATGTGTGAATTCAAAATTCAAATATGTAGAGTTATTGATTCGTTTTTATATTTATTAATGTAATAATTAATAAAATATTATTTGGATATGTGTCTTGTGGACAATAATGGAAAATGTATTTTTGGTCTGTGAAGTTAGGAGGTTAAATGGGAATAATGGGAATTCTTAAATGAATAATGATTGGTACTGGAATATGATTAGAATGTTTGGAATGGGGAATGTGAGTAGGGAATAAATGGTTAGGTGATATGAATTTTAAATTTGTTAATATATTGTTCCATAATATTTATTACAATTATAGTTGATAACGTTGATATAATGATAATGTTATTCTTTATGCATGGTTGTAATGTCGTTATGTGTGGAAAAAGGAAAAATAGCAATGTTCACATGGATTGGTATAGAGGGGTATATACATGAGTTTATACACCCATGGTTCATGTTGGAATAAGACTCTAATCTCCACCCCTCAATAAATGGCATCAGGAAGGGGGGAAATTTTAATCCCCTAATGGTCTAATTTCAACTGGGCGGTGGCAACGAGGTGAGTATAATGAGGTAGTTGTTATTTTTTTCCTATTGAGATATTCAATGACTTAATATTATATTCCTTATGATTTTTGAACATGCCAAATAATTCAAACACATTAAAATGGTTAATTAATCCCTTAGATTTTATATGTACCAAAAATGAATTTAGTGATTGAATAACGTAGGGGAAACATCATTAAGAATGGATAATTAAGTGTTATTTTATTTTCATTTCATTATTTAGAACTAACTTGCATTATATATTAGATTATATATTTTCTAGACATCATTGAGAGTGGTCTGAATTTTTTTAAATCATACCCTTCTTAGGTCACTGATGGTACCCGAGCTGATTTCCTTTTTTAAGGTGAGGAAAAATGGCAAAGGCATCCACATTGTAATGTTATTTAGATTTGGGATATGCGGTGGTGAGGATTAATACACGGGATCCAGATCATTATGGGTATTCTAATGTTACCTATATTTTTGGGTTTTTGGACATTGAATTGTAGCATGATATGATATATTTACAATTGGATGTGGTTTTTACCTATAAAGGTAGATGAATATTTATGAATTTTCTTTGGTTTGACTATATTATTTCTACTACTTTTATGTTTTTTATTGTTCATCGCTCAAAAAATGAGGTTATATCCTCCCTTCATGTCTCTTATACCACCACTATGGGTTACGAGCCTTAGGCATATGGGGGGAGCGCTTGAGGACATGTGACAACCTATCTTGGATCACTCGGTTACTGGCACCAAGATTTGGGGTGTTTACATAGTTTTTATAAGGAGATCCTTTCTCTGAAATAGTTCATTTTAATGGTCTATAGGTTATCTTGAGTTGATTTTCCTTTTCAATTATCTCATGCATGGCAGTAGAAAACCAAAGTGTGAGGGAAAACCCAAGTCGACCACTGTGGGAATTTTTGTTCATTTTATTTGTTGTTAAAATTCATGATATTCAACAATTTTGGTGATGAAATATTATTCATATGTGACTATTTATTTATGATTTTCTCATGTTCTTAATGCATTGGATTTTTATATTCATGAATCAATATAGTATCTTAGGTATATTGGAGACATGCATCATGATTGTCACACACATGATGGATGTTTGAGACATAATGGCTATGATGCATTTGGATTTCGTGAAAGTGAGTATGGTGTCTAATGAGATGGAGAAAATGGGTAAAAAGGGATGGAAATTGTTAAATAAAAAAATTAATTGTATTTGATTATAAAAATATGTAAATTTAAAATGTAGTTGGAGTATGTTTTGGAATTGAAATTGTTTTGAAATATTATAGAAGGGAAGACTTGTATACGTGTGAGTTAGTTACCCCGTATTAGTTGTGAGCTTTGTTATGGGTGGTTGAGGGTTGTGTCCTAGTTATGATCAATGCCTGTTGGATTGTGTATGTGATGTGTTATTCTATGGATAGTGACGGATAATTCCTAATATAATGTGAATGTTCTATGTTATGTGATCCAATGCTCCAGTTCAGAATTGTAGGGAAATTCCACATTGGAGACATGTGAAGGTTGGGCTACTGGAGGATGATTATGAGAACCCTCATCCCATAGTGGGGAATCAGATCAAAGTGGTTTTAGAAAATATACAATATATGTACCATGATAAATTTTATATATTCATGAAGATGATGGAATGCGACCCCTGGCTGGTTCCACATATCATGTTCGAGCATACTATATTGTTTCAGTAGTAGTACCCTACAATAGTTTCCATAGATGGGGGGCCATAAGTTATAGAGTTTGGGATATTTTATATCCATAATATTCATGGTTATCTTGTGACTCCTTTTGACAATCGAGTCAAGTTAGAGGCCTATATATTGAGTGGAAAGGAGATGCGTTGGTGGGACATATTGGACCAAGGCTCTAATCTCTACCCCTCAATGCATGGGTTAGGTAAGGGTAAAAATATATATTTCCCTAATGATTTAATTTCACATGGGCTTAAGCATCTAGGTGAGTATAATGAGGTCGTTGTGATTGGATTCTCTATTGAGACAGTAAATGATTTATTCTAAAATTCTTTATTATTATTGAACATGTAAAATCCATCAAACACATGAAAAAACATAATTAATCCATTTATTTTATAAAAATACAAAATGAATTTGAAGGAAAATAACCTAGGATATAGATCATTAAGAACTAACATTCAGAGTTTTGAACTCACACATTTCTTGGGTCGTTGCGGGGTACCTGAGCAAATGGCATGGTTATATGTCGGGAAAAAGGAAAAGGCCACCTCTATGTAAAATTAGTCATATTTTAGATGTGAGGTGATGAGGATCCATATATGGGCACCAGACCATTTTGGTAATTCCAGTGTTACTTTTTTTGGGTTTTGTTCACATGGTATAGTATCATGACATCACATATTTACTGTTGGTTGTGGTTTGTACCAGTATTGGTAGATGGTATTTATGCATGTTCATTTGTTTAACATTATTTTTTATAATATTTTTTATGTATTCTATTGTTCCTTACATTAAATATGAAGTTATAATCTCCACACAAGCCTCTTGGACCCTCACTGCGTTTTTGGAACCTCATGAATATTTGGAGGAGCACTTGAGGACTTGTGATGACCCATCTCAGGACACAAAATTAGGGCCACACAGGTTTTGGATGTTATAAAGTTGTATGTAAGTAGTTATTTTCTATGAAATACTAATTATTAATGGTGGATAAGTGATTAATTTGTGTCATTCCATTTCAATTATCTCTTTCTTGGGATTAGCATACCCAAGTACAAGGGAAACCCCAATCCGACCTATGTGGGAATTGTTGTTCTTATTATTTGTTGTTACAATTTATGATATTTCACAAATTTGGAGATGAAAAAATTTTAGGATGTGACTATTTGTTTATTATTTTCTCATGTCCATAATGAAATGGGGTTATCAATTCAAGCATCATTATATGAACCTCTGTATATAGGAGACAAACATCATGTTTGTGACACATAGGATTGATGTGTGAGACATAAATGGTATAATGAATTTGGATTTCAAAATAGTGAAAATGGTGTCTAATGAGATGAAAGAGATGGGTAAACATGGATGTAAATTGTGATATAATAAATAATGAAATTTTTTTAATTGAAATTCTATGTGGATTTAAAATGTAGTTGGAGTACGTTTGGAAATGGATTTTTTTGTAATATTGTCAAATTTATAACATGTAACCATGTGAGTTAGTTACCTCATTTTATCCATGAGCATTGGTAAGGGTCATTGATGGTAGAGGCCAAGTTATGCTAGGATCCTCTTAGTTTCTACATGTGATGTGGTCTGTTATGGATTGTGACTAACATTTCCAAATATAATGTGAATATTTTATGGCATGTGATCTAATGCTCAGGTTTGGAATTTTAGGGGAATTCTAAATTGAAGACATGTGTCAGTTGGGCTACTAGAGGATGAATCTGAGAACCATCATCCCATAATGTGTAAATTTCTCTATATGATTTTTAGATAATAAATATGATTACTTCCACGATAACATTTCTTGTTTCATGAAGGTTATGGAATGGGACCCATGGCGGGTTCCACCGAGTGTGTTCAAGCATACAAGTGTCTTTATGCAGCAGTACCCTATATACATCACTAGAGATTGCAAGAAATATGTAACAGAATATGAGATAGAGTCTTTCAATACTCTTCATGGTCATCTTGTGAGTCCTCATGATAATAGTTTAATTTTAGTGCCTATATGTTTTGTGGTAAGGATATGTTTTGGAGGGACAACATTGTTCAAATGGAGTAGGTTAAAGGAATGATGAGGAATGATTTCATAGATATGATTCATGAAAACTATTATCCAAAAAAATTGTGGAATGATATGGTTTTTCATTCTATAGTAATGAACAGAGGGAAATTGTCACTAATGGATTGTTATAGTTGTTTCAACAATTTGTGATGCTTCATCATGGTGTTGGGATGCAATGAGGATGGTGTGGTGAAACATTTCTAGGATTGGATGGGAAAGGAGATTACGTCCCTAGTGAATATATTCCATTTTAAAAGTCTCATCTGGATAATGGATCAATCAGTTATTTTATAAGGGAATACAAAGGGGTATTTTGCTATTGATATTATGTTCACGTCCTAGTGGACTAATGGCACAAATTCTAAGAGAAGGATGGACGGTTTTCAGAATCTCCATAAATGTGGAGGATAATACAGTAGCTAAAGGTTGGGAACATTAGTATAGTGTGGGAATGGTTGATATTAAATTATAAGGGGTTATGAATTTTATATTATCTAATCCTTTTGAGTAGTTGACCAATATATGAGGTAAAACCCAGGTCGGCATTTGTGACAATTGTTGTCTTACTAATGGAAGACCAAATTGATTGTTGATGTGACTTTTTTTATGTTATTCTCATTGACATAATGAAATTGGGATGTGCATTCATGTGACATTATAGGGACCTAGTTATATAGGAGACAAGAATCGTGGTAGTCACACACATGATGGATTTTATGTACATAATAGGTTTGATGGATTTGGATTTTTCAATAGTGATAATTGCATCTAATGAGACAAATAAAATAACTAAAAAGGGATGTAAAATGTTAAATAATAAATAGTAATGTGATTTTTTGTCTGTGTAAGTGAATTTAAAATTTTATTGGATTATGTTCTAAAATGGAGAATTTCATGAAATATTGAATAAGGTATGATTGGAATCCATGTGAGTTAGTTACCTTGTTTTCTTAATGACCATCAATAGGGGTGGATCAAGTTAGTTTCACGGTTATGAAATGGACTATTTTTTTAGTGTATGCGAAGTGGTATATTATGGATAATGATTAATATTTCCATATATATATTGTTAAATTCACCATGGATTGTGTTTTAAATATCGTGTTTGACATTGTAGGGAAATGCCACTATGTTGGTGTGTGCTAGTCATGAGATAAGAGGATGTCTCTACGAACACTCCCACATAGTGGGGACATGGGACATTGTGATTTAGGAAAATAAACATGAGATGTTCATTAAGAAATATTGTTGTTCAAAAAGATTATGGAATGGGACACAAGAATGGGTCATATTCAGAGGGTTCATGATAAAGTCTATCCATACAATAATTGGACATATAATGACTCCTCCTGGAATGTGATTGATGTTTTTGTCTTATATATTGATAGGTATGGAAAATAGTTGGTGGGACATCATGGTTTAATCAAACTAGTTCGATTCATTACAGTGGAGAAATATTTAGGAGAACATTCTCAAACAGTTTAATCCAAAGACATTTGGAGAAGGTAATTCCATTTATTTTTTAGGTATACCAAAGGGAAATTGTCGGTGATGTATTATGATAGAAATTTCACATATTTTTGATGCATCGAACCGACATTTAGAGGAGATGACACAACTATGGTGAAATGATTCCATGAAGGGTTGAGACACTAGATTGGGTCCCAAGTGAAAAGAATATATTAGAAAAGGTTTTTTTAGGGTACTATATAAATCTATTTTCATAAAAAAGTACCTGAATGGAGATTTGGGTAGTGAGATTTGGATTAAATCAATGTAGACATTGGACCCCTCTTTTGAAAGTAGGATTCTTTTTTTTGTATCTACATAATTTTGGAAGGGAACATAGTAGTCATAAGAGGTGGCCATCCATTCAGTATGATGACCAAGTGTTCTATTATCAGTGTGGATGGATAGTGCACATGCTATACAAGTTTCTATGGACAATAGTCGAGTGCTAACAATGATGTTGGTTGGGCCATGTAAATAGGTTCAGTAGGAAACTGTGGGAGATTAGAAATGATGGAGGTAAGAGAAGATGCTGAGTGCAGGAATTGGGGGTGTTAACCTGTATCAAATGGGTAGTTTGATCTCTATAGTTCATATCTACAAGGTTCATGGATGTGGAAATTCATGGAAATAACATCCATAGATGATAGGAAGGAAAGTTCATGGAACTATAGTTAAAGCCCAGTGTAAAGGGGAATCTCAACTTCAAGATATTTGGTCTACACTGGAAGATGGTTCGGCATGGATGTCTACCATTCCTGGAATGATTCTTGTTGCATTTTCACTTGTTAAAGCATTATTTGATAAATTCACAACACATTAATTTATATCTGCATAGTTTTTAGTCATATTGGGACTACTAGTGAAACATGTTTGTGAGTTTTGGTAAATTGAATCTCCATTATGGGTTCTAGAAAATGACATAAAATAATTTAGTGAATGTTCATTAGAGGTTGTTGGTTATTGTTTTCAATGAAACATTTTTATCCTATAAATTCTAGGCTTTCACTCGACTTTGGGTATAGATTGGTTAGTGATTTATCAATCCCATATCTAATATTACAACCATTAGGTAAGATTACCTACCCCCCTAATAGAGAAAATTATATCATTAGGGGTGAATGATATTTTTTATCTAGATGCATAGGTCCAATTTTCCAGTAGTTGGGAGTCTCATAACCCATGTAGCTTGACATGTGCGAGATAAAGGAGGAAAGGAACAATCTATCTTTACTCCCATTGTGTATAAATTTCTATAAGTGTTTCCTAAGGACTTGTTGGGGATACCAATCGAGAGAGATGGTGATTTAATTTTTTAATTACTTCTGAGAGAAGATCGAGTATCAATTTCTCTATATCTGATGGTGTTTGACAGAATATAGTAACATCATTTTCAAATAGATGATTTTGAGCTTAAAGGATTTATCTATCCAAGAATGTTACATTGGGGATCACCTATCATATTTTCTATGAAGTCAGACAGACCATTGATGATATGATTATATTATACAATGTTGAATTATATTATGGTTGTGAACCGATACCATATTCTCAAAATTGATGACATGTTTGATCAATTGAGGGATTTCCTAGTGGTCACAAAAATTCATTTAAGATTAGGATACAATCAATTGATTTTTTGACTTTTTTACATACATGGATATATTCTTTGAGAATGTATGAGTTATATAAGTTTGTAAGGATGACGTTTGGAATGAACAATGCACTAGATGTGTTGATGGTGTTAATGAATCAGTTATTTTACCCATATTTGGATAAGATAGTTATTGTATTTTTTGATGAGGTATTAGTGTACTCAATAACTCTTGATTATAATGAAAATCATATTGACATGATCCATAATAAAAATATGAGATCATTTCCATTATTATATGATATAAAATTGATATTTCATGATTAATAATGATAATTTATTAGGTAAAATAATTTTTTAGTCAGTTGTGTCATTGGATCCAAAGAAAATTTAGATTGTGGTGTCTTGAAAGATATCCAACAATGTTTATGATGTTCCTATTTGTATGGGAATGGATTGTTATTAAAACATGTTATTTAGGGATTTAATCAATTTTAATGAATATCTTTCTTGTTCAATAAGTAATTGAGAAACGTCTGAGTGGTCATAGTAAATTAAAAATATGTTCCAAGAGTTAAAGAAGCAGTTGTCCTCCACACTAATTATGGCCTTGCCTTATCCAATCAACCACTACTCCTTTTTCTTAGATGTGTCTGATATATGAATTGGTTCAGTGCTAATGTGGGATGACCTGGTTATACTTTATGGGTCATGATCGTTGATTCCATATGAATGATATTACCCTACTCAAGGAATTAATTTAGCGGTTATTGAGTAACACCATAACATTATAGAGTAATAATATTGTATTCGATAACATCCATAAATTGAAACAACAAGTGAATAAGGTAATATAATATCAAAATACATTATAATATGTTTAATGTTAAAAATAGATTCTATATTATTTTCTTCATAAAAACTTTAGATAGCATGTGTTACACGTAGGAGTAACCATCCTCAATAGCCCACATTATACAGAATATTGTGTTTTACGAAACATCGATATGTTATTTAAATATTATTTTCTCATATAATAATATATTTACTAGACATTAGTAATTTTATTACCCAAAATATGAAACTATATTGTTTATATAAATATAAAATGATTTCATGGGATACAAACAATTGATAATTTAAAATAAAAACTAATTAGATATAAATCATAATATTATTATATTAAATCCGGAAAAATAGTTTTATAATAATTATAATAATTTATTACATATATTGAATAATCTTAAGGAAATATATATTTTTTTCATACCATTATTTTTTTATATTCAACCATTATATTTGACATGTATAATAAATAAAGAACCAATGGTTTACTCACAAAAACATACAGTTTTACAAAGTGAATTCGACCCCCTTCAAAAAGAAACCTCATTTTAAATAAAAATTTTGACTCATTAGTTGATTTCATATTCCAAAATAAAATTCATCTTCAAAAAAGTGACATAATAATTCGTTTAGGGAGAATTTTTTATATTTTTCAGAAATATATGAATTTTTAATCAATTGTTAAAATTTCAGAATTTCAGTTCAAAAGTAATATTCATATAATATTTTTACAAGGATAAATTATAAATTTAATTTTTTATAATGTATAATTTTATAATATAGGTATCTATTAATATAAATTTTAACATAAGAGTCAATTTTTATATGATATTGATTATAAAAACATTGAAAACTTCTCGACATCTTTATTAAATAAGCATGCATTATCGTCGCAACTCAGGGATGAAATTTAAAATTATTTTCAACAATGTGTAAGATTGGAATTTTAAAAAACTATTCCATATTGGGAATAATAATAATTTATTATTTCTAATATGGAAAAAACAACACTGACCAAAAATATTAGTGAAATTAATTATATTTAATAATAATTATTAAGGTGAAATTATGGTTAATAATGGACTAAACATTTATCATAAGGGAAAAAATGACCTAAAAACATTCCCAATAACAATATTCCTGAATAAATTCGACGTGAAACTTCCAATAATGCGGTTCGTTAGTTTGGTTATAGTTTTTTATACAATAACATGTGCACACCTAACTTGTTTCCAATAATATAATGTGGGACCTTTTACATACCTATAAATGAAATCCACATATATCACTTATTAACACCTATAAAACCACATAGTTTCGGACAATATCTAACCAAATAGCCTTCCAAATCACTCCCTTAATCATTGATTCCTACCTTTGGGCATAAATACCCCCAATGAAACCTTTTTCTATTAACCAAAAGAAGATACCCAATTAACATGAAAAACATTCTCTCAATAAATAATGATTGTTATATTTACCTCTACTACCAGTAATGGTGTCCATTATTTAGTAAAATCTTATTTGAATTGTTGGTTAATTCCATCTTGCAAAAAAATAAAAAATTGAATTTGGGGATCTGTGGACTGCTGCCTAGTCAATGAGATGTTAATCATTTAGGCCATACGTTGGACATTTAATGGATTGTTTAAATAAACGTACATAACATATACTTATATATATGATAGTATAATTATATTATATTTTACTAAAATTTACTTTTACTTGAATTAGTAGAACATAAAAATGATACTACTGTCAGTACATACATATGACCTACCATATCCATGAACTATGAACTTCGTTTTTAATATCTAAATACTATGGGATATCTTCGATACATATATATAAGAAATATACGATATTACCATCCTGGAATACAATATTTTTCTTAAAAAACCATTATAATTCTTATTATAACAACAACAAAAATGGTAAATCATACTTGATGAATTATGGATTTATCTCTCAACATATTAAAAGTAACGAATGTTTGTTAACAAATGGGTAATGAGACATTTTAAGAAGTTAATTTACGGTATTATAAAATTATTATAAATAAAGTATTTATTAGTTTAATATTTTGAACCACTAAATAAGAGTCTAATATCAACACAACAAAATGGAAGGAAAATGTAAAGATATTTCTTCTCATTTTATATTTCATTGAGACTTAATTGATATTATGTGCATATTCACAATTATTTTGAGTATATTTAACAATTTTTAGGATAATTGGTTAATCACATTATTCATATGATATTAAATGGTTCATATAATTCCATAACTTTTTATAGATAATGATTATAATTTTTTAATATTGAATGAGACACTTTGTAATGTTTTATGATTATTCATCTCATGATTGTTATTAATATTATGATTTCAGTTTAAATTACTTTTGTGATGGTTCTCATTCACTTGATACTCCACATTTATTTTAATCATTTTTCATTTTATTGTTACATTAATTTCCAAATTCTCATTCAATAAATTTTACTATTACCTATACCATATATAATTTTTCATGTGGTGTTAACTTTGACAGTTATGTGATTAACAAGTGAATTATTGATAAAATAGTATTCATTATTAAATTTGTATATTTAATACTGAATAATACTAATTTGACTATATAATATGTGGAATGATTTGGGTTGATATTAATGGGTATGGCCCGACGTTATATATCTCGTTGATGGATCAATAAGTTATCATGATACAATTTGGTTTGCATAAATAAATCTGTTTATATGCGTAGTTTTATAACACCTTTGGAAAGCACTTGACAATAATACGTTTTAATGCGCCCCAAACATGAAGTCCATAATGATATTATATCCACTAAATTTTCCTAATTTTTATTCATCTATGAGATTTTTCATCAACATATATATGGATACATTTCACTTATAGTTCGTTGATTATATGGCTTGTGTTTGACATTCTTACATTTCTATATTAAATTTTATATATGCAGTTCTTTGAATGGAATGTTTAATAATTTATATCCCTTACATATTAATATATTGATATTTATTAATTATTAACTTCTATTTAAATACCATAGTTAAACATTTGAGCTCACCCTTGATGTATTTCATTTCATAGGATAAGAAGATGAAATCATTGACTAAGAATTCATTGATAAAATTTATTACATTTTATAAATTATGTTGTTTTTACTTTTTATTTTATAACAGATTATGGGTATCATTTAGGAAATATTCCATTCGATGACTTATAAACTAATATTTTCTTTAGGATTTGATTATTTTTAATCATTAAAATTTAATGTAATAAAGCTTGGGCTCCATGATTATGAGGTTGGTCATTATTGTTGTAATCAAAATTAGTTTTATACAAACCTTGAAAAATGATTTAGAAAATAAAGATTAGGGAGAAAATCATATGATAGACATTAAGGATAAGTATATATTAAAAATTTAGAAATTTTTTATTGTGTTTATTATGTGTTTATTCCTAGAAATACATCCTTGTTTGGATACTGCAAGTGGATGTGGTTATAAAATAGACGTACGTAAGATTGATACCTCTGACCTGGTGTTCATGTCCATACATAGGGTAACCCGGAACATGACAATGTGCCTTATTATCCATCTGGTTTTACACATATAATGGATATTCGTAGGATATTACTCATTTTTTAGTGTCATAATGAAATAAATAGATGTAATGAATAACCCAAAGTAACCAAATTATATAATTTAAGGTTGTACAATGCATAAATTTATGTTATGGGAAATACCATGTTTATAGTAATATAATGTTCATAATTTAATGTGGTTAACTAATATATGTCAATTTTTTTTGAAATGAATCATAGTGGAAGGAATGTGAGCGTCAAAAATTTACATTATTTGAAAATTAACATTGAACAAATATTTTATAGTTTTAAGCCAATATTTTGAACTAAAATTGTCTTTCATTAATTCTCATCATATGGTAAATATGTATCATGTAATTAGAATATGGGTAAATATATCTCCATATCCCATTTCATTAAAGGAATCAAAGATAAGAAGAGGCCTTTCGAACACCATGAAAAATGTAATGACATAAAGAAGGTGAAGATAAAGATATATTTTCTGACATGTGATAATTTTTTATAAAAACACTATTTTACATGCTTGGAGGGAATGTCAGTTTCTTATATGTGTGGAGAAAAAGGGCACCATGTTTTTGATTTCAAGGGTATGAAAAAGGATTCCAATGTAAGATGATTCCAATGAATGGAAATGGGACACTATGATAATCAATGTCCCAAGCTGCAAATGAATAAACCCCAATTGATATAATTGGATAATGATCACTTTTTTCTATTGTCACATATGAAGAGGATTGATTAATACTCCAATTCAAGTGTTTTTTTAATATTTTATCTGCAATGTACAAGTTATAAGATTTATGGAATATATGAAAATTTTAATAAAATACTTTTCATTAAGGATTTGAGAGCATATAATTATTGTTACGAAGGAAACATATTAAGTATAATGTTAAATTTTTAGAAAACTCTTGATTAAGGGGATACCAACCATTAATATGTTTTTGAAATGAGATAATGATGATGAAATGATTTATTTGGATTAGTAACGACTACCATGAAAATAATTAATAACTTATTGATAAGTGTTCTATGATATCATTGTGGGATTTTATGAGGCCTTTTGATATAATGAATATATCCAATAACATATATCTTACAATATGAATTAGGGTGTATTAATGATTCCAATAAGGTTTGAGTGTAATTTTATTTGTTACCATAGTTCAAGAGTATTCATTATGATGTTATTAACGTGGTTGGAATATTTACATTTAGAGCTGCTTTGGGTTGATTAATGGATAATTATAAGATACCTTTTTAAATTCGGTGAATTGACATCATAATTTATTGGATCGTGACCCCGTGGAAAAGAAATCTGTTTATGAAATGGTTTATGATGGTAATTGGATGAAATTTTATAGGATAGTTTGTTACTTCACTATATGATTCATCATGTTTTAATAGATGAAGTAGAAATATTAAATTTTGTAATAAAAGAAAAATAGTATTTTCATAGAAACATGTATTTACCCATATACTTATCGAGTTAAATAATTCAATAACAATAGAAAAAAATTAATTTTAAAAACAAATGTTGTATTATTATAATTATTTCTGAATAATTAAATGATCAATATTCATTAATATTTTTATGGTTATTTGTGCTAAAAAATTCATTTCAACATTTCCTCTAGAAATCATTATTTTAACTTGATTTTTGTATTTTTCATCCATAACCATGTTTCCATTTTCCACATATATTCACTTACTAGGGAACCCAGAAAGGTTACCGCTCTAAAATTCATTATATACTTTTAATAATATGTGATATTAACGCATTATATGATTCAGGTTGTTAGAAATAGTTATTTTAACTCCATTTATAATTAATATCATTTTAAATTTTGAGGACGCAGTTTAATCAATGTGGGGAAAAAGTAACACCCTGAAATTCTAGAGTGAAAATATTTTATTCGACACATTGTATGACTCACAACACCAATATTGTAATAAAATATAATGTATTATAGTTAATAATAGGTTTACGATTTTATATCGATTCTATATATTACAAGTCATGCAACACTAAGTTACTATGTGTTGCACACAAGATTTACCTTCCTAGATATCATGAATTATATGACATTCTGTGTTTCACCCAACAATGATATATTATTATCATATTATTAGTTAATTTAAAAAATAAACAATTAAGTATGAATAGTATTATATAACAAATCGAAAAATATAGTTTATATAAATACAAAATGAATTCATGGGATTACAATTAATTTGAAATAAAAATAAGAGCAAATAATAAATAAAAATATATATTATTAATTCTATGCTTCTAATGATTTTTTATGTTAATAAACATAATTAATTATTATTACTAAATTATACTAATAAAATATATTATATAACTTCAATAAAATATTTTTTAAATTCATCCATTAGTTTTGATAGGAATATGATAACAACAGACCTTATTTCAAACATTAAAACACATAAAATTAAAAAGATATTTTTACGAGATTATAATGGAGAACACATGTTACATATAAATGTATACACATTAAATTATTCAATAAGTAAATGTAAACGTTAGAATTAAAAACTTAACGTAATAATTATTTTATGGTGTCTTTTTTATAGTTCTCTAAAACATATCAAATTTATAAGGAATAGTTAAAAATATTGAATTCTAGTTAAAATTGGGTTTTTCATCTAATATATTTATGAAGATAAATTATGTTTCTAATAGGATTAAAATATAAATTAAATAATATCATTATCATGTAGTCAAATGTATTACATTTTAGTATATTTTATTTTGAAATTGATAATAAAAACATAGAAAATATTTTTACTTTTTACATTAAATACCACCCATTTTCGTCTGGCCTAGGAGATGAATTTTTAATTTAATTTCTACACATAAATTTTTCAACAAAAAAAATAATTCCATATTTTTAAAAGTCATAATTTATAAGGTATTATCTAACCATATTTTTTTTGACGAAACCAATTAGTGAATTTAAATAAAATTAATTGATATTTTTATTGTAAATTTATTCTTAATAAATTACTAATCCTTTTGTCTTGAGGGAAAGAATGACCAAACAACTTGCCTAAAATATATTTTATAGAGATAAATAGGATATGAATCTTCCATTATTTTGTTTTTTTTTATTTTTTATAGGTATACTCATGTTCACTCCTCACTTGTTTCTAAAAATTCAATGTTAGTCCTTTTTTCACTACTAAAGGCCACCAACCCTCCCAATTCTTCTCCCCTATAAAACCACATAATATTTTCCAATATATGCCCAAATTTACTCTCCATTTTTCACATGTATTTTTCATCATCCCTTTAGTCATAAATCCCCCCATGAAATCCATTTGGTATAACTCAATAGAAGTTACATGATTTCATGGGAAGGCATTTTTTCAATACTTTTAGTTTTTTTTCAATGCCCACTAACTATATTCTACTCACACTATGATTACATAAAAACGAAATTATTATATACATAATAGGACGTTTTTATGATTTGTTTTTGAAAAAAAATTATACAAACCTCTATCTAATTCATAATGAACATATTATTTTAGTGTATAATGAACTATTGCCTCATGAGATTATTATTGTTCAATTTTATCATACAACATATAATGGTCACCATTATTATGGAAGATATGATTATACCTCATATATATAATATTTTTAATTTCATTACTATTATGTAATTTTATATTTAGAACACACAATTATGCATTCCATATTGTGTAAGAATGACAATTTCGTTCCAGGAAGTGTGGACTACAGCCCCCTCAATGTTATATGACTCCTTCATGCCATTCATGGAACATATAAAAGAAGGATTAAATAATCATATATAAAATATATACAATATATACAATAGTTATGACACTATAAATATAATAAAAATTGGTATAATTTTTTTCATTATTTATATACAATAAGAAAATGAATATAGAGTTCATGTGAACATATGACATACCATCCCCATTAATAGCACACTTTGGTTCTAATATAAAAATATTAGTAAATATTATATATACATATATAATATATATATTTATTATATTAACAACATTATTTAAAATATGTATATGATGAATCAATTATAATATTTATAAGAACAACAAATTACATGTTAAGACATACTCAACGAAGTAGGCAATTAACATATGATATAGTTAAATTAATGAATGTTTATTAACAAATGAGTAATGAGACACTATAATAAGTTAAGAAAATAATATTATTAACATGAGTAAAATTATATTATCAGATAGTTAAATATTTTAAAATACTATACATTATGTTAATGAATGCATAAAAAAGGATAAGGAAATGGAATTTCGTCCCAATTTATATTTCATCGCGTCTTATTTGTTAGTATATTCCAATTAAATTTTATTTCATGAATACACTACCTTATACATGATATATCTTGAATACATTTATTTCCATGATATTATAATATTAATTTAACTGCATAGATTTATAGAGACTATGATTCTAATGATTCATCATGGTATAATACCCTTTGCAATGTTTAAATATTATTCTCCTCATGATTATTTTTAATGGTTATCCTCGAAATCTCACTTAAAATTGTGATTGATAATTTCATATTGAAACAATATATTAATTTTAATAATTAATAAATGGATTTTTATATGGATATACATCTATGATACAACCCAATGATTCCAAAGACCATGCAATTCAACGTGAAAAAAATAAAGTAGTTTTAATATGAGAAGGAAAGAAATTATAAATTCCATGGAATTTATAATTAAATTGATATAATTTTTCAAGATTAGACTTATAGAATATTAAAAAATTTAAATATATTTGTTATATACTGTATTTAACTTCCATACACATCCTATGTGAATGCTAAATACCATAAATCAAATTAGTAACAAAATCGGGAACACCCTAAGGAACATGATTCTTTCGGGCCCTATGTAACACATAAATTGTTGTAAAGTAACCATAGAACAATAAATAATAGAGAATGGTCCAATAGTTGGGAACATACCCCTAACCTTGTGGTCCCCATTAATCAAATAAATAGTATATTTATAGTTGTCGTTATTCATGTACTAAGTGAAACACAGACGAAACCCCACTGGTTAAATAACCTTACTAGTGCTAATCTGCCCCACCTAGGTACCTAGGGGTCCCAAAATGTGCTTCAACTATTTAAGAATTATACATAAATAAATATTCCATCTAAAACACCAATAGTTTTCAAATACAATCATTAAATTATCTATACCCTTTTCTACCACTTAAGAAACAGATCAAAACACTTTGATTTTTAATTAAACAATTTCTCCAAATCCCGCATTTGTTTGCACCCAAAACTCCTTGAGAAACCCACATTATACACAATATGAAATTTTTTATGTTACCAAAAAAGAAATATCTGGAAAATAAATTTTAATTAAAATACCAATCACCTTTAGGGCTTCCCCTTTTGAACCATGAAATGATAACTTTGTAAAACCCACATTTTAACACAAGAATGGCACTTAGAGTTCACATGTTCCACAAACACCATTAAAACACATTTTCAGAGCGAGAAACCTAAGAGAATAAACATTAAAAACATAATGTAATCCATATTATAGTTCAACAAAATTAATTATGTATTTATAGGTAATCCCCAAATAACCAATAAAAATTTTCCATTAAAAACCCTGAATTTAACATGAAATTGGCATTTAAAAATTATTTGAAATAAAAACACCAGTAAAACTCATTTTGGAAGAAATAATAATTTAATTTATACCTAAAAATATGATAAATAAATCATAATAAGACATAAATATATCATGAACATTGAATCACCTACCAAATAAATGAATACCTCGTAATCATTCGTGTGAAAATTCATTCGCCCCACTGCCACATCTCAAGGAAGGTTGATCGATACTAAAAACTGAATATTGGACAAGGAAACCCCAATGATAAACTCTAGGTTTAAAACCCTATTTTTTGACAGTTGGATGATCATTTATAATTGATGAAAATCTATGAAATTTTAATGAAACACTAAGAGAATTGAATGAAGAATGATGGAGATCCACTTACATGAGAAATCTTGAATAAATCTCGCCAAATACTACAGTTGATGAATTTAAAAACAAACATAAATGAAACTAAGGTTTGACTAAGGAATATAAGGTCATAAAGAAACTATAATATGGGTAAGAGTGATAAATGAATGCATTATAGATAAAATAAGTTACCTCTTCAAATCTGGATGATTTGAGAACCCTTATGAAGGTCTGTCCTAATTCGTGATGCATAATAGATCTAAAGCTGGGGGGGACGCATTGGGGGCATTCATAAGGATGGTTTATTTTATTGGGAGGTGGAATAACTATAAAATAGTCAACAATTAATATGTTATTAAATAAAAAATATTTATCTATAAACCTTGAAATGGGATTTCAGGAAGGACCAATTCATTAAATAAAAACCCAAATCCACCATGATTATGGATTTATAAAATTTCCAAATTTAAATGGTGGTGTTAATATGTAAGGATATTACAAGTATGAATTTTAATGGATGGATTTTTTTTTGAAAAAAGAAGGATTTATATATGAAAATAAAATTATTATTAAATATGGAATTGGGATCACATTTTGTCCCAATTTAGGAAAACTCTCCCATTACTCAAAAATTGCATTGGATATTCTCAAAACAAAGAAATAATAGAAATAATATTAAAAATTCAATAAAAATATGACATGGATGTGACATGAGATGAAATAATCCACCCCATTAATATAAATAAGAGGCAAAATACAAACTAACCCAATTCCCATAGTTATTTATTTTTATTTATTTGTTGGGAAATCATGTTTAAGAATAAAATGGGATAACGATATTATTACTATAAGTATTATAAAATAATTGATGTTATCTATAATTGTTTATATAATTTCTCCCTAAAAAATATCAACTAATATCAGAGGATGGTTGGAGTTTTTTTCGAAATGATGCATCCATGTTGAAGGGATGTTAATTTTAATTCCTTCATATGGAATTGATTATAAGGTAAGCTACTAGATGATATTAATTTTTTAAAAATAATGATATCAGGGTGGTTGGTAGAAAAACTGATGATATGTTATTATAGTATTTTTTCTTAAGCATTTTTTCATTAATTTTTTTTAAAAGGTGAAAAACATTTAGGTGAAAATGTTTATTATAAAAAGATATGGTGTAAAAATGACAAATTTAATGGACTATATACTATAATGATTTATATACTAAATATAATTAGATAATTTTAAAAAAATCATACTATAAAATGGATAATTTATATAATGGTGTAGATGTTAAATAAATTAAGTTTTTGATAGAATAATAATGATAAATTTTTGAAACATTATAATTTTGAAAACCCATATTTTATATTCATTTCCATGATTACATAAGATATATTATTTTGTTATAAAATAATACTAGTGAAATATGTTGTAGAATCATATACAACACTTTTCATGAATGAAATACGAAAGGGATTTTTCATCACACACACGAATAAATCATATTTTCTATCTTATTGATCATAAATCTTCAATGAACATCCAACAATATATTAATCAATCCATAAAAACCATGGTTAATGTTATAAATATATATATATATATGTGTGTGTTACCTACATAAAAACACACATAGATATGGTCATTATTTTTTGATACGAATATTATTATAATTTTTTAGTTATAAAATATAATTTTTACATTATGATAAATACATATTACTTATATTATTTTTTTAAGATACAATGGAAAATAATGAGATTATTTTTTTATGAAACAAAAATAAATAGTACACCTAACTAGACATTTGGTCAAAATATTCTCTCATTATAATTTGAAAATGGTTAACACAATCCTTCATGGACTAATGGACATTCATTGTTTTTTATTAAATCATTAGAAATTTATGTGTGTTTCTATAAATACATTAAATATTTAACTGGTTGAAATAGAAAATGGGAACATAAAATAATATTTTTTATCTACATAATATTTTTTAAGAGGTGATTGTTTTCAGATATTATTTCATCAACTGATGGAGAAAAAACATCACATCAATAATCAAAAAACATTATAGTGTTAGTAATGAATCATTTAGAACTGATAATGAATTATTATATATACATGAAACATATATTGATTCACATCCTGATGACATATTGGTGGTGTTTCCAAATAGTACAGTTGAACATGTTTCTATGAGATTTGTAAGAACTATAGTATGTTATATTAATTGGAATTACCTAAATAGGATTAAAAATATTCAATTATATTAAAATTATTAAATTTTAGAGAAATAATTAGTTCTGTTATTTAAAGAGTGGGTTATCTTAAAAACAATGAATTAAAGAATCTTTCATTTATCATTCTAATAAAAAAGGGAAACGTTTCATCCACATAATATTTGGTGACATACAAACGCTAATGAATCGATATCAGACAAAAAAATATACAGGACATAACTAGAGATGTTTATAAATTTTTATCTAATAATAATGAATATCACATTGAAAAATATTAAATTCATATATATTTTTTATAAATAGTAATATAAATCCATTTTGACAAATTAAATACATTAAAAAATAAAATAACTATAAAATAATTTTCTATTTTTCATTGATACAAATATAATGTTTATATCATCCATTCTTAAATAAAATATTTCATATGTATATGAATAAATATTTACATAATATTAGAAATAATCAAATATAGTTAAATTATATATAAATTAAATTTCACATAAAAAATGTATAGAAATATGAATAATTTTTCTATAAATAGTAATATTTGTAATGGATATAAAAACAATAACTTTAATTCTTATATTGAAGGGGAAAATGCTAAATTGAACTGATAATTTCCACATTTATATACAAATTCTACAGGAGATGAAAATGATGAAATCATTATTGAAATTTTATAAATGAAGAAATATTATAAAATTGAATTGTAGGATGGGTTGAAACCTAAAAAATTTAAAAATATGATTGGATGTGGTGGATTTAAAAAAAATGTGTTGGAATAAAATAGAATCTTAATCATATAAATTAATGGAACTTAAATATTGACTAGTAGAAAGCACATTATTTATAAGAATGTTTAATGTCATAAAAGAAGAAAAATTAGTTCTGTATAATTTGTAAATATAACCCATGAAAGGGGAATATTAAGAGGAATCTAATTTATATCAATATTTAATGAATTCAAGGTTTGTATACTATTATTTTGCACATGAATTGAACTGAAAAACAAAAACACTATGTAGAATATTCATTGAAATCATGTTATATAGGGATGTTGTTAAAACCAAAATGGATACAATGAATTGAATAGAAAACAAATTATGTTAAAATAAAAGAGTAAATATTCTCATTTAATATAAGGTAATAAGAGTAAATCAGATGAAAAATGAACCATAGTGACCCTAGTAAGCCCAAAGGTAGTGTCAATGAATATTATATTGGCATAATTAAAAGGAATAAAATCCTGATGATCAAATTGTTTAGTGGTCTTGGTACAAAAATTTGTTTTTTATTACAAATTAATACACTAATTATAACATAATAATGTTTTTTGGGAAAAAATTCCACATTGTATATCCCTTCATATAATTATTAATACACTTATTTTATTCATGAAAAATTAAAAATTAAGAATGATACTAAATACATGGTAAGGGTATGTAGAATGTTTGAAATAAGAAGTCAAATAAAGTATAAAAAATGGGAAGCAAAATAATTGAAAAACATCCATGTAATCAATAAATTGATAAGGATGTTTATAATCAATATTTAATGGTAAATAAATGAACACACATTCCCTAAAATCGATAAATTGAGAAGGGTGTATATAATAAATATGGAAAGGTAAATAACTAGACACACATTATATTTAAATAACGTGATATGGAATAATAAATATGGTTGGTCAAGTATTTAAACCCCAATACAATTAATCAATGAATTGAGTAAGAAATTCATCAACAGAAATTGTGAAATAAATAATATCAGGGATAATAATTACTAAATATTGAATTTAGAAAAGTATTAATTATCGTTCATCATTTTTCTTAGGAAAACGAATCCATTTCCATCTAGATAGTTTAGAATACTATTTTCAAGGCCTGTAAAGATAATTTTATAATTTTTTTGTATAAACACATTTATTCTACATGGAAAGAAAAATTAAGGATTTTTATTCTTACTAATTCTATCTATTAACATAACTAAAACAACTTGGGAAATTCATTTACAGGTCCTCTATCCAAGTGGCTTGCAATAACCGGTCCTCGAATCATGTATTTCATGTCCAAAGAATTCCTCATATATCAAATAAGAGCTTTTTATTTAAACAATGTTCCCTATAAAAATTACATACTAATTAAAAGAAATAATTTCCTCAATAAATACCTTGATTATTATATACTTTTATAACTAAATTGAATTTAATTTTTTTTTAATATAGTATAATCAATAATAAAATAAATTTAATGATAATATATATATTTAGTGGAAATTAAATGTTCAATGATTTGAGTAAATTTAATATTTCAAGTGGACATGAAAAAAATTCATTCGAGGTAGTTAATGTTAATATTATCATTTTTCAAATATATATAAAATCCAGAGGATTTATAAGGATAAGATAAATAAAAAATAACTTCTGTGGAGTAAAAATTATGTATTATTACCATTGATGATTATAAATACTATAAAAATAGAATTTACAAACATTATTGAGGAAAATATAATCTTTTAATGGAAAATAATATTGAAAATTCATTTCATAGTAAATATAATTAAAAAACATTATTTAAAAATTTTCATTTTGAACAGTCAATATAATATTCTAATAAAAAATGGTTGATAATCAATTAATGTTGTAAACAGTAATGTTCGTTTAAGGTATAAAGGTAATAAAATTATCTCATTCACAAAGTGCCACAAATATAATTTTGAAGAGATTTGTTAATTAAAAATGGATAATAATTTCATTATTTAATCATTATGAAAATGTTTAATCATTTTTTAGAACTTTTAGAAAAATTTGTTTTTGAATAAATCTGGTTCTCTCACTAATGTGATAAATTAAGTCAGGATTAATTTAAAAAAAATTATAAAACATTTTGAATACAAATGATTTGAAATTTCTCAAAATTATATGAAAATTATCATGAATATTAATATTGGAAGAAAAATGAAATCATTTATTAATCAATTATAAAATAATTTCCTCAAATGGAAATTCAAGTAAAGACCTTCCCAGATGAAATTATATTGTGAAATAAAACCATGAATATACAATTTAATTGAAGTGAGACTAAAGAAATTATTTTATTATGGGTATCAAATATAAATCAATACATGGGACATAAATATACAGGAATATATTGTCAGAATCCTTATAGGTATAATAAAAAAACATTAATTGAAATGATGAAGTAATATACCCCAATGAAAATGAATTATTTTAATAAACTATTTACCACATGATAACTTTTAATAAAAATACCCATAGAAGAAATACAGAAAAATTAGTCTCATAATAGCATAAATATAAAATAATTCATTATATTATATAATAAAATGTTATGTAGACTCACAACCTAAAATAATTTAGTGTTTAATATGACATTTATTTAATATATGTTAAAAAGTGATTTGACAATTCCATACCGTCTTTTTCATTTTGGGATATAATCCACTAACAAAATATATTATTTTTTATAAATGGGTATATCTCAATATATATCCATAATAATATTTTAAATATCATATATTATCTCTTTATAATACCTTGTTAAATATTCATAATAAACAGTGTATATTTTCTTCATTTTGGGTGTTACTTGCGTAGTTTTTAGAGTATATTTTGACTTATTATTAATAATTATTGATAATTTGATCATGATTTAATACTATCCAGAATGTAAATAAGAAAAAGAAATAGAATATATATATATATATATTAAAAAATATTTATAATGATCCATAATATTTCGAGAAATGTAATGAAATACTATTTTCATCGGGATAGTAGAGACCATGTACAAATTTATGATACTTCCATTTCTTTTCAATATTTAAATGTATTAAAAGTTAATTATACGTACATATATACTGTAAATAAATTATCATATCCCAGTCATTAATGTACCTCATTCTTATTTGAGACATCATTTATATGTTCCATGTATAGTGTGAACTTGTAAAATTGCATTGAGGAGGTGGTAGTCCAGACGTTCGAAATCATTGTTATCATATTACAAAATAATGGACAAAAGGAAAGTATGAGTAAAATAAAAAACCAAAAAGTGATTATATTTATAATGTATATAATTTAAAAATAGTGTTTCCATCATAATTATAACCATGGGTGGTCGTAAAGGAAAAACAAGCAATCATCATTCCATGGGGTTGTACATCGATGTGCATGAATTATATGTTCATTACCAGTTTGAATGGTTCTTGTGTATGGTTATGGAAAAACATAAAAAAATTCTTTGAATAATAAATATTATGGGTTTATTATATATTCATTGAATGATAATAGTTGAGGGTGTGGAGAATGATAAACAAACCTATGTGCCTGAGGAAGGATGTTATCACTTTTCAGGGTAACTCCTTTTAGTTTTTACGAAAGGTATTCCTTGGAATGATTTATGAAAAAATTTAGGATTCTATGATGAGTTTAGTGATTTAAAATGGTTATCTTGATAGATTATTTGGGATACAATGAGCTTTATATGTTTGAATGAGGGGTGCATGGGGTTGAATATCTTTTTATAGTGTAGAAGGTTTCGCATTAATTTAAATTATTGAAAGGGGAATTCCACCCATGTTTATAACATGAACATTTTCTCCATTAAAGGTAAAAATTATATAAAATGGAGTATATTACCTAATAATTTCCACAAAATGGATTTTGGACAATGTTTCTTTTCTAATTTAATGGTTTCTTTTTATGGTTTTTTAATTTGTTAATAAAATTTTCCATCTGTTATTTATGACTAATTTTAACTAAAATCACTAATATTATAGTTAGATAATGAATTTGAACAAGTTATAAATTTAGAATTATTATTATTTTAAATAAGGAATATTTATTTGGAAATTTCAATCACATTTTTGGTTGAAAATATTTTGATATTAACCACACAGAGATGAAAACAATTTTGGTTTTTCATGTATAGATTTCTATTTCCAAGTGAAATTGATTACATTGAACTCAATTAAATTAGATATATTAAATTCATTTAATTTAAATTTTAAAAAAATAAAAATTATAATTTAACCATATAAATAAATTATAAAAATAGATTTTTTCAAATAATATATAGTATTTTCTACTATTCATCAAAAAAATGAAAAATTTCAGAAAAATAATATAAAAATTACATTACCGAATATTGAGTATATTATTTAAAAATTAATTTTTATTGTAAAATTAAATATTTATAATAGTGTGAAAAAATAATTTATATTGGGTATTCATTATATAATGGTGAACAAACTTTTCAAAAAATATAGGTTTTTATTCGTAAAAATGGGGTAGTTCTTATCTTGTAATGATTAAATCAATTCGATGAATATAAATAATAATTCACTGAATATATAATATATATATTTCATTATTATAATTCACAAATATTAAGTAATTTTATTTATTAGGTCAAAATAGCATTTTGATAATAATAAAATTTTTGTTATATTAAATTGGTATTTATAATTCTTTATAATTAATTGGAAAAACAATTGAATTCTGTTCTAATTCATAATCCAAATATATTAATAATTTATATAACTATATTATTTAATAATATTTGGATTACTATTTTATATATTATTATATAAAATAATTTATTTTTAATAATTTATTTTTTCTGTAAAAGTTGGTCTCGCGTGTAATACAAACTAGTGAAGAATATTGTTGTTTCATATAATAAAATGTAACTCAGTGTTGGGTTCATTAAAATATATAAAATATATTAAATTTTGTTTCACTTTTAAATATACCATAATTTATCAACAAGATATTCATTATCAAATAAAATACTTCCCATTAGAATCTTGCGGATGTTACATTCTAAACAGATAAAAAAAATTCTTACTCCGAATTAAAACATGAACTTGGTAATATATTGTTAGTTACATCACATTTTTAAATCAAACATCTTGATAAGATTTTATAAAAAAAACATCTAAGAAGGGAAAATGAGATGAAAAAAGCTAATGTGGATTATCTTTTCAGTATGATTCAAAGGAGAAGACCATTAGTAGAATGTATAGATACGTACGTGGATAAAAAAAATAAATATTTATATGCAGTGATTGGGGTAATAACTGACAAAAAATATAATTACTAATATAAATTTTTGGGACACAATCCCAAAAAACTACCATGATTTAAATGAAAGTAAATTCAACAAAAATTATGGTGATTGGACAACATTTGTTTCTTGATCATTTTATTATTATTTATTAATTCAATAACTACCATATAATATTTGGAAACAAAAATAAATGATATATTTCTAAAAAAACTTCATTAGATGTGATTTTATTAAATTTTAATAAAACCCTTACTCCATGAATTGGATATCAAAAAATAAACCCCTTATGTAGCAAAAAATTGTTTCTTTTGGATCGTAACATCCATTAAACAAGTAGTCACATTTGAATCTAAAAAATTTAAAATTCTGATAAGGTTATCAAATTAATATATACACATAAAATGTGTCCCTACTTGTTCACCTAAAATATTTATTCTTCAAATTGTTTAATTAAGAAACTGTACGTATTAATCCGGATATCACGTTGGTCAGTGGAATGCACAATATCATTTTTCTTACATCTATTATTGGTTCATGTCCCACAACCATTCAATAAATTCTATGTATTCACCCTATATATATGTTTTCATTTAAAAACAATTATTAATCAAATTAAAAAATTAACAATAATCGACATCCTTGAAAATTAATCATTAACTAGTGTATTAGCTATGTTTAAAAAAAAATATATTTTGACTATAATTATTATTTTCAAAATTATAATAATAGAAATAATTATTGTAAATATGTCAAAAATAGTTTATCTAAAATATAAGGAAATTATTCATTAAATAGGTTTCCCACTATAAAAAATATATTCCATAAATTTTAATTTTTTTTAATAATTGATGAATATAAATATATGAAATCTAGAAATATTTTTTACGGATTACATATTATAATCAACCATAATATCGTAATCAAACAATGGTATCCATAACACAAAAAATAATTATGAATTATTTGATTTGAAAATTTTAACGTATCAATATATTTTTTCATTGTTATAACATAAATAATATTTTTAAATATAAATCCACAATTTAATTACATAATAATTTTCAATACATTTACCATTTTATTTTAAAATAATTCATTTCTTGATGTAAGTAGTAATTAATGTAATTAATTTTCAATATCTATTCAAATCTTTAATAATATTTTCTAATGAATATATTTGTTACCCGGAGAATATATTTTAATCTTTTCAAACATGGAGTATAGTAAGGCCCACTATCGTAGTACAGGTTGGACTCAAGTAATGACTGATGAATCATGCTGGAGTTGTCACACAATAATACATATATTATATACAATATCCACTTATAGTATACAGACATTAATGTATTTCTATAAGGAACATAATAATATCTATGTTACCAAAATTCATGGTGGTTCGTATAGACTTGTCCTTAATATATTTCATAGTGTTATGATTCCTAATATAGGTATTATAAATCTACTTTCCAATGATGATACTAAACCTCCATATGAATTTAATTATATTGACCCAAACCCGGTAATCCTAGAGGTGTCACGACCTGTCCTAGTAGGGCCCATGCCACAACTCCCCAATCCCGCCTTCAATAGGCCAGGGGCTGGTGAATAGCTACGAGTAGGCATTTCTCTAACATGGGAGGCATTGCCTATAAACTTGTACACACACACACACATCTCAAAGACCAAAAAGCTGAAAAGTAAAAACTACTATAAATGGAAATTCATGCATACACTAAAATCCAAACCAAAAGAGTACGACAGGAAAGTAAAGTACAGAAATATAAAACCCAGAGCCAAAAGTCTAATACCACCAAAATAATGTCTACAACAATGTCCAACCTGTAAAGAAAGTTTTTGGGACTGCAATCTGTAGCTGTAGGAACACTCCTCGACCTACCTGATCTTACTGAGCACCGTCTGGTCTTGGTCCACCAATAATCTTGTCAAAGGCTCGCTTATCTACACAAGACATGACATGTGTGGGCAACGCCCGTGCAGGGTTCAGTATAACAATATCCAATACAACACCCCAAAAACCATAAAGGAAATAAACAAAGGAAATACCACAATGGAATGATACAGTTATCTCTACATAGTATATGATTACAGAACAGATAACAATAATATCCAGATATACTCATACAGGTTCGACTATCCCACGCCATGTTCCTTGACTCCGGGTACTGACCGTGTTAATGGCCCGTGTTTCTAGGATTGTCGTATAAAAAGTAACTACACATCGTGTAGAATAATTACATGTCGTGTTCCTTGACTCCGAGTACTGCCCGTGGGAAACGTCTAGTGTTTGATATATAAGTCATGCATAAAATTATATACATAGCATGTTAGTCAAAGCGCACACCATGTCCTGTCAACTGGGAAAAACCCGTGTACCCTGGATGTATGCCCATACATGGTGTCTATCCATGTTGCCATGCCCGTATACCAGTACACGAGGTGACCCATGTATCATGCCGAGTTTGGCTGGGGAAGGGTATACACACCATGTCCTTGGTCGTGTACCCAACTCGTGTTAGTGTTCTACCTAAGTACACGATGGGTAGTTCGCCGAAGAACACACATCGTGTAGACTATACTACACGCCGTGTATATGGGATTTCTCCAGATCTGTCATCTTCCTCCTAGCGCCATGGTCAATCTTCTGGATCGTGATTCTACTATCCTTTTTCTGCAAAACACAATATATCGGTTCGCCTCATCATTATGATTCCGAATCCATGGGTTTTATGCATTCGATCGGCTCTGAAATCCGATTCTGGTCACCCGTGCAGAAATCGTTTGAAGAAAGATATCTTCCCATATGCTTTGATTCTTCCATCACCACCGCAGTCAAACCTCTGTGGGGTTGTACTGGAGCCAGATCATTATTATGGGATTATATTTCTACACAAAAGATGGTCAATGATCCATTGTTAATATCTCCGTGAAGAACACGTAGAACACACACGAAGAAAGCATGAAAATCATGGAATAAAGGAAGAACAAATCGAGAGGGATGATCCTCGATTGATGTTCGTGTCAATCTTTGTCTGTAGCCGTTAAAAGGATAAATGAAACCAAAATAACCTTCAAGAATCAAATCCCCAAAATCCCCGAAAAATCCCATCCCGCAAATACGATTGATCCATGGCCTAATCTATTCGTGTATTAGTCTGCGTTCATCATAGGAATCAAGAAAGGGGAAAGAAATCAAAATCAAACATCCTAAATGGATTCATGGCCTACGATGGCGAAGATCCTATCGCTGCGTCATCGTCATCAGAGAAACTCATCAAGAACGCCGTCTCCTCATTAGAGTATCCTCCAGATCTTCCAAAGCCTCCAAGAGATCAAGGGTTATGAGGTCTGTAACCTTGGAACCCTGTGAAAATCTCTCTTTAAAAAGATAAAAGATATTCACTGCAACAATATTTAATAAAAAAATTTTATAAAAGATTTTATTACAATTACATCAAAAAAGTATATTTCACCACCGACCTGCGCCGACCGATGTTAGGACATTCTTTAGCTAAACATGCTGCTCTTAATGCAATAGTTCCCTTGGATTTCAAATATGAGAACTCATTCCAGAGTTATTTAACTTTTTCAGGAAAACCCCATGCGTGTGTGTAATTAAATTATTTAATTAAATTCAAACCTTTTTTTCGGGCTCACCGGGCCTCAGAACTACACGCTGTATCAAAGCCTGGTGTCGAAATAATTCACATATAATATTGAAATAATACATGGAAAATTCTGGGACATTACATCCTCCGCACCTTTGGTCTTTATATACCCAAAAATCCAAAACAATGTCTACTCAATAAGATGTGGGTACATCGGACGGATCTGAGCCTCCCGCTCCCACGTTCTCTCCTGGAGATTCTCGTGCTACCACCGGACACACACCAAGGTAATAGATTTCCCACGAAAGATATTCTCCTACTGGTCCTTGATCTTCACTTAGTACATAGCAAAGGTCGCTCCATTATCGATGTCGAGTTCGCCTCAGTCGATAACAGGCAATGGATCATGTACATACTTCCATAGCTGCTACACATGGAATACATTGTGTAATCGGTCCATCTGAGGATGTAGAGCCAAGAGGTATGCCACCTCACCAACTCTATGCAGAATCTGAAAAGGGCTGATGAACCATGGTGATAGCTTGTCACCTCAGCTAAATCTTTGAAATCCCCGTCGGGGTGAGACCTGAAGGAACACATGGTATCCATCATAGAACTCCAAGGGCCTCCATCTCCTGCTGACATAAGACGTTTTCTGACTCTGTGTTGTCTTCATCCACTCCTAGATGACCTGCACCTTCTCTGTAGTAGCTCACACCATCTCTGGGTTCATGAGTGATGATCTCGTGGGTCAGTCCAACAATGTGCTGACCTGCAAGGTTGCCCGTACGGAGCCACGAATAGTGCCATAAAAATAGTGTAATGATAACGGTTGTTATAATAGAATTCCCCCAGTGGTAGGAGATCCTCCAAGTTACGACCGAAGTCATGTTTGGAAGCTCGTACCATATCCTCCAGAACGTGGATGGTCCACTCTCTCTGTCCATCAGTCTGAGGATGAATTGTAGTTCTCAAGGAAGATGGGAGGCAATGTCTATAAACTTATACACACACACAAACACCTCCAAACCCACAAAACCACAAAGGAAAAAAACAAGGAAATACCACAAAGGAAAGATACAGTCAACACTATATAGTATATGTTGACATATAACAAGAATATCCAGATATAATCATTCATGATCAACTTTTGTAAAACCACCACTAAGATCCAGATCGAAGATTCCACTAAAAATTTAACAGGGAGAACACACTCCTAGGTGTGAAGAGGGTCATATGAAGTACTCGATCTGGGAGAACTCACTCCACAAGTGCACAAGATTACAATGCAGAGATGGGTATCACAACCATTAGCAATGGGGTGATTCCAACAACCCAGTAGAACTAATCCTTTAAGCAGAGGATCGGCGCTCTGATAAAGCTGGTCACGGAAAAACCAAGAACTATACCTAGGGTTCTATGAAGGAATAGAGGATCCATCTCTAAGCCTCAAAGAGTGTATTCCAACAACTCTATTCCAGAAGTCCCGCTAAAGGGATCATACTCATGTACATACAAAATGATTCTAGAAACATTCATGGGAAAGAACAAGGGTATGAAACCAAAGAAATCTAGTCCAATCCATTGAAGAAAAATGGCTCAAGCCATGTAAAACATGTTACATGGCGTTTAGTTGGATTACATGTCGTGTTCCTTGACTCCGGGTACTACCTATGTAAATGGCCCATGTTTTGAGGCTTGTCGTATTAGATGTAATTACCCACCATGTAGTAGGATTTCAAATCATGTTTCTTGACTCCAGGGACTGCCCGTGTGAAACTCCCCTTGTCTTGAAATCTATGAACATGTAATCAAGTATTTTAATGGAGTGTAATAAAAATAACACTCCATGTCCGGTCAATCGGAAAAAACCCATGTACTCTGGCCGTATGCCCGTGCACGGTGTCTGTCCGTGTTCCCCTGCCAGTGTAACAGTACACAGGGTATCCGGTGTATATAGATGGGGCTGGGTGGGGAAAGGTATTCATGCCCCATCTTTGGCCGTGTACCTAAACCGTGTCTGTGTGCTCACAGAGTACACGTCAGGTGGTACTCTGACAAACACACTCCATGTAGTCCATAATACACGTCGTGTAGTCGGGATTTTTCTCAAAACGTCGTCTTCCTCCTCACGCCTTGGTCGGACCTCCATATCTCATTTCACTCCTCTGTTCGTTCTGAAACATCAGATATTGGTTCATCCCATCATAAGAACATCGAATCAGGTGTTTTGGGGCCTTCGATTGGTTCGTAAACATCCAACGATACATCCGATGGAAAAATGCCCAAAAACTCATATCTCTCGATACGATCTGAATCGTCTATCTAAATCGTCATCGCAGCTCCATAACATCATCCCGAGGTTGTATCTACAATATCAGATCATCGCGCCAACAAATGAATGTGCAACGATCTATTTCCTCCACAAATGTCAATCGTGGGAAAAGAATGTGAATTCTCCTTGAAGAATGGGGGAAAAATCTCATCCAAAAACAAGAGGGACGAACCTCGATCATTGTTCATAACGATCTGGGTTCTTCACCATTTGATCAAAACCAAATTAATTGTACAGATTATAATGATAAATATTTGATCTCCTGATAAATCCTCAAATCACACCTGCCGCACATAGTGATCGATCCATGGGCTAATTGGTTTGTAGATTACTCCACTTACATCATAAGAATCAAGAACGGGGATTGAAAAATCAAAATCAAACATCCTACCTACATCTTCGGTGTTCATTGGTGAAGATCCAGTCGCCATATCATCATAGCCCGTGAAACTTGTCAAAAACTTCTTCTCCTCGTTGGGGTTTCTTCCAGAGCCTCTAGATCCTCCAAGGATTTCAGGGTTATGAGGTTTGTAACCCTGGATCCTTTTCCAAAACTCTATTTAAAAAGATAAACGATATTTTCCGAAACAAGTTTAAATTAAATATTTTTATTAAATATTTAATTACGGTTACGTCCAAAAGATAGATTTCACCACCAACCTGCGCCAGCTAATGTTAGGCCTTGCCTAAGTTAATCTCACTTCGTTGGACGCAATAGTGCCCTCAGATTTCTGATCCGAGCACCTATTCAGGAGTTATTCCACCTTTTCAAAAAAAAACACATGCACGTGCTATTTAATTATTTAACTAAATTAAATGATTTGTTATAGGTTCACTGGGCCTCAGAATCGCACTCCGTATCAAAATCCTGTCTAGAAATAATTCCCATATAATACTCAAATAATATATGTAAAAATACAAGACATTACATCCTCCCCACCTTAGGGCTTTACATCCTCGAAAATCCAAAACAAATGCAAGTCAAAAAGGTGTGGGTACTACACATGGATCTGATAATCCCACTTCCATGTGCTCACCTGGAGATTCTTGTGCCACCACCAGACACACAATAATGGAATAGCTCGCCCATGATGTATATCCTCCTATAGATCCTCAATCCCCACTGGTTACTCAGCAAAGATCACTCCATCATCGATGTCCAGCTCACCCCAGTCGATAACGAGCGATGGATCATGCACCTACCTCCGAAGCTATGACAAATGGAAGGTGTTGGGTACCTGGTCCATCTAAGTATGTAGATGCAAGAGGTGCACTACCTTTACAACTCTAGTTAGAATATGAAAAGGGCCAAAGAACCTCAGAGATTACATGGTCCCTCAGCCAAATATCCACAATCCATGTTGAGGTGAGGCCCGAAGGAACACATGGTCTCCCTCATTGTACTCCAAGGGCCGCCATCTACTGTCAGCATAAGACTTTTGCAATGTTTTGTAGTCTTCATCAGCTCCTAGATAACCTGCACATTCTCTGTAGTAGCTCGCACCATCTATGGACCCATGAGTGCTGACTCTCCCTGGCCATTACAATAATGTGGTGACCTTAACGTTCACCCGTACAAAGCCTATAATGGTGCCATACCAATAGTGGAATGATAATTATTTTTATATGAAAATTCCACCAGTGGTAGGTGATCCTCCCAACTATGAAAGATGTCAAGTATGCATTCTCATAGAACATGCTGCAGAACTAGAATGGTCCTCTCTATATGACCATCAGTCTGAGGAAGAAATGATGTGCTCAAGAATAACTGAGTCCTAAAATCTTTCTGTAATCCTTTCCACAAATGGGATGTGAAACAAGCATCATGATTTGAGACGGTCGTGGATGGGCCTCCATGAAGCCAAACTATCTTCTACATGTAGATGCGTCCCAATCACTTTACTGAACTATGATTCTCTATGGCTTGAATGTGGGCCGACTTGGTGAGTTGGTCAACGATCACCCCGATTGTATCGTGTCCCCTAGATTTATTTGGAGAACCCATCATGAATACCTTGGATATCCCATCCCACATCCACTCTAGCACCTCAAGGGACTGATTCAAACCTGCTTGAACTTAGTGCTCATATTTTACTTGCTGACAAGTAAGGTACCGAGAAGCAAACATTGCCACACATTTCTTCATTCCATGAATCCAAAACTAACGTCGGAGGTCCTGGTACATTTTTTCCAAGACTAGATGCACCACCAATGTATATGTATAGAACTCCCTCAGAAACCCCTCCCATAACATCACCGATACTACTGTGAGCCCTCTTAAAAGAACAACGTCCTCCCCACCTTTTGAATATCCCTCAGCAGTATCACCTACGGATATTTGAGCACGTAGAGTATCACAACTAGCATCCTCAAGTTGTTCTTATATGACTCTCTATGAGAGTGGATGGGTAACAACAATATACTGAAGGTAAGCTCCCCCATCTCTATACAAGAAGGATAACTGTAAAGAGGCCAACTGCATCCTCGCGTCATCGAGTAACTGTGAACTAGATTTTCTACTGAGGAAATCTGTCACAACATTCCCCTTCCCAAGAGTATAAATGATCTCAAATACGTAATCTCGGAGGAAATTAGGCCACATCTTCTATCTCAAATTCATATCCTTCTGAGAAAAGTTATATTTGAGACCATTGTGATCAGAGTAGATGATAAGTCGCTCGCCCATCAGGTAGTGCCGCCCCATCTTCAATGTGATGACTACCATTGCCAACTCAAGATCATGGGTTGTGTAGTTCTACTCATGTGGTCTCAGCTGACGTGAGCCATAGAAAATTACCACTTGCCTCTACATCAGGACACAACCAAGCCTGGTTCCTGATGTGCCACAAAACACTACGTACTAGACACACTCTTCTGGTAGTCTCAAGATCAGGGCGCTCGTTAGACCCTGTCTCAACTTCTGGAAAGCCTGATGGCATCTCTTGGTCCACACGAATGGGCCCTTTCAGGTTAATTCTATTATGGGTGCTGAAACCCTGGAGAAATCTGGAATGAATCTATGATTGTATACGGCAAACCAATAGAAACTCTTTACCTCCATCACTCTCCGGGGTGGCTCCCATGCTAACACTGCCTCAACCATGGTTGGGTCCACTTCTACACCATCTGCTGAGATAAATTTTCCCAAAAAGTGGACCTCCTGTATCCAGAATTCACCCTTCTAGTGTTTCATGTACAACTAGTTCTCTCGGAGTGTGTCCCGAACCATCCTTAGGTTCCTCACATACTCCTCCACAGTAGTCGAGTAGATCAATATTTTGTCGATGAAGACTACAACAAACCGATCGAGGTATGGATGGAGGATCTTGTTCATCTGACTCATGAAATCCACTGGAGCATTGGTTACGCAGAAGGGCATAACCAAGAACATGTAATGGCCGTACCGACACCTGAGTTCATCTTCTGTACATCCTCATCTCGAAATCTGAGCTGGTGATATGACGACCTGGGGTCTATATTTTGAAAAGTTGTTACCAACATTTACCAATTCTACTGAAAACTTAAATAGCAGTTGTCATGATGATAATTATAACTTATTCAAGATTGATCGGTCGCACCCTCTTAATCATGAGTTTATCCTGTTCTTCATAGGTTTCCCTTTTCTCAGTCCAAAAAACCCCATCCCAATGTTGTGAATAAACAACAACCTTTTTTTCCTAATACATTAAATCTGTGTATGAACTATGGTTGACCAGTGCATACCCAAAATAACTTTGTAAGGCCTCGACGCTGCAACCCAGAGGTTCCCACATATACTCTTGCCTCAAGGTTCATATCACATTGTCAGCGTATGTGTGGTTATCGAGTCTCCTCACAATGGTATCTCCAGATGTGAGGGTCAAGTCAAAAGTTTAACCAGAAAATCTAGGTCTGGGAGATGATTCGTGGAAGGAAGGTATGATTCATATCTATATCTATTGATACGACAACTGGTAGAAGACACAGATCATACCTTGAATAATTTCTAGAGCCCTTGGGTCACACTCCATGAATATGTATATGAATGTGAATTAATTCAATTATAAACTTATTTTTCTTTATATAATAATGAAAAACAACCCATTCATACATGAATGGTGTATATATATGAAATGGTAAATGAACTTGTTGGTTAATATAGTTCTCTAAAAAACATGAATATATTATAATTCAAATTTATGTAGTGTTAAATAATTTTAACGGAAGATTCAATGTAGTTCCATGATTTTAAATATAACACATCAAGAGGATGAAATATAATTAACTAAATTTAATGTTTTTAGATCGGTAAAATTATTTAATATGAATAGACAAAATTTCAGTTTCATATATGAATCCTCCATATATATTGACTTTTATAACAGTATATAGGCATTTGTAAATTATAATTATGTTTTTAAAAATAAATAAGTAGTTTTTTCTATAAAATTAAATATGATAGAAAAATTAAAGGATTATTTTTCAACTCTAATGAGAAGATTGATTCTCTAAGAATAAAATTATTGTGAATTTAAAAAATCATTTCATTCGATGAATTACGTAACATGGTGAAATATATTGTTTTAAAGTCCTATAGTGATCAAGAAGATATAAATAATATCATGATCAACATCAGGAGGATCTCAAATAATGATTTATTTTAATATATGTACTCTCTAACTATTTTTATAAAAACACCTAATTTTTTTCATTATATTTTTTGAAGCATGATCTCTCATTATATTTTAGGATCATATTTTCAAAATATCATTAGACGAATGAAGATATAATATTTTTTATGATTATTTTTTATAGTTAATTTTTTAATTAATGAAATGAATAATTCTGTGGAGTCTTTTATTACATAACATTTTAGATTCACATCTATCCTCATATAAAAAACATTTAAAATAATAATGGGTGAGAAATGAAGTTATATATTGGGGAGAATTAGCTAAATTATGTTATGTAATTATATAATCCAATTATTCTCAATTTCATAAATGTGAAATATTATAATTTTATAATTAATTGAATGAAAGTAAGAAAAATAGGACAATGGTGAAAAAGGGATACTATATAAGACAGGGTAGTGAGTAATTTCATAAAATTAGGTTTTCTCTATAATATAATTATTATGTTCTTCTCAAATGGATTGATATTTTTATTAAAAATATTTTAAATAAAATAATTTATATGATATTTTGAAATTCAGAATACTCATGCCTAATGTTTAATCATTACTTCATTTTATACATCCCATGTTTTCTAAACAAATTTTTATAAGAGGATTTTGTTTTTCTAGTTATAGAAAATCCATTCCATTAGATTCATATTCCTACCAAAAGTAAATATACATTTCATATCTAATATCCAATTTATAAAAATGGTTATTTATTTATTCTAGATGATGATAAATAAAAATATAACAATATATGAGGTTTTACAATTTATACCAGAAAATTATTTCTTGGTGGATACCTTCATGCTTTCTAGAAGAGAATTTATAAAATATAATAGTCCTAGAACACATATTTTTATGGATCATGAAGAATTATTTCACAAATTGGATTCATATAATCATTGTAATAGATCAATATCAAGAAATCCATCTGATAGTGATGGGGTGTTTATTAGTATTCATGAATGAGAAGTACATATAATACCATTGAAACCTCCTCTGAGTTATCCCTTATAATCTCATTGAGTGAATTTTTATAAATATGGAAAATTTAATGGAGTGGAATTATTTTTAGGGATAAAAATAAATTATATAAAATATTAATCGATTCTTTTATAACATAAAGTTTCATGGGATTTTTTTTTAATTTTTAGATAGTTCATTCAATTAAAAATAATCAATGAGGATATTTATTAATGAATTAATATTAATATAGTTTATATTTGTATGTCTGGTTTGGAGTGATAGAGGGATTATGAGGAAAAGGAATAAATATATTTCTAATCGCGTTGATCTCTGGTTCCCAAGGATATGGGAAACATAGTATTATCTAGTTTTGTATCGAGAGAATAATTTGATAATTATGACATACCTTAAAAAATATCATATACTTCGATAACATTTCAAAAATTTTGAAGTGCCCCTAAAACCTAAGTGCATTGTGTTGTTTTATATATAGATTTCAGCCATATGTAAATTTTACTAACAATTTATAATATTCTTTTATTATATTTTATTAAAAAAATTTCCAATAATAACTTTGTTAAGAAAAGAATATTGGGGTATGTTTTAACTAGTATAATTTAAGATTATAAAATGAAATGTAAAGAATAATAAATTGATTAACATAAAAAATAAGGTTTTAAAAAATTATTTATATAATTTAATAATAATAAATTCACCACCTTGTTTTATTTTGTGTAATCATTCAATTCAAAATGAGTAAGTATTTTTTCATTAGTATTAGTATAATAATACTAATAAATACGAAGAATAAAAATCATATGAGTATTCATCGAGAAGAAAACATAATTCTATATTAATTTTTTTAATAATAATAATTTATCTATATCAGTATGAATAAAAATTATTATTGAATTTGGAATAAAATAATTATTTTTCATAAAAATAAAATTTTCAAAAGAATTTCATTGTGTTTTGTGTTCCAATAATGAAGTTAATATCATCCAATTTAATGTATCAAAATTTGTAAATTAATTTCCATATTTTGAATCATTATATTGACTTTTATTAATTAGGATAGTATAATTTCTTTAAATATATTTTAATAAATATTGGAATTTATTATTACTATTGTAATGGGAAAAATGTGTAAAATGGGATTAAAACATTATAATAATGTCAAAAATATCATCTTAATTCTTATGAACTAATATTTCATTGAAAATTTTCACAATAAAATAAATAAATAATTTATTTATTTTCATGACCAAGATTATTATATATCATTTTTTAAATGTAATTAATAATTATTAAAGTGTTACTCCCCTCACATTTAAAATGTAACACTATAACATTACATATTCAAATACATTTTGTAGTCTGTAATCACAAAACCCTACAAAAATTACATCCCAAATCACAAGACCACGTCATATAAATTCTATAGTCTCTATAATACCATCCAATATTGGCAATGTTTTATCGTAATAGAATTATTCCAAATTGGAGGAGTAATTGAATATGTGTATTGATATATACAAGAGGAAATAAATTTTATTTACATCCTTTTATAAAAAGAATAAATAAATTATATTTGAAACATATTATTTTATATACTTGTTTCATAAAATTTATTAATAATTATATTATTACACTAAAACTGTTGATTAATTTCACATTAAACACTCATTTATATCTCTTAGGGTGGACTAAAAATGTACATTTATAATTCATTTTATAAGGTTTATTTTATAAAAATATTGAAAGGATTTTTTTTGATGTGTGATGTTGGAATAAAAATATCTTCCATATTATATATTATGGATTAAGGATATTAATTTATAACTTTTAATGGGGGTTTAAATAAAATAATTTCCTCTTATTCTGGGATCCTTTAATTTTATTATGTTTCAAACAAGAAATGATTTTTTTATATTTTATGATAAATTATGAAATAATTTACGCATACATTTTAAAAAATAATTTATATTTATTTAAAATGAATACAAACGATTGTATGATGTATGTTTATCATGGTCCTTTTAAATTTTTCATGATGTCGAGTGAGATTGTTATAGAACATGATTATCGATGTGTTAGATATAGCTCTATAATGGAATGGGAAATAATTTTTTTTCTAGAGTGTTATATTACTAATAACTAAGAGTGTTATTAAAATTTTAGGGGAAATTTAATGGGTTCTATTAAGATGATTTACCCCATAAAATAAATGAATTGTCTTTTCTTGATATATAATTTTAATATATATATATATATATATTTATTTCAAATGGTATGAAAATGAGAAATGTTTTTTGAATGGTTATGAACCATTTATGTTTGATGTTTATAAATTCAATGAAAATTATTATCAAGCGTTATCATGTTTTCATTTAAATGATCATGAAAATAATTGTTTAGTTATTAATGATTTTATATTTTTTAATGATAAAAATTAGGTAAATAGTAAGATATATATGTAAATTAAAAAATATCTGGTCCTGAATATTATTATCTAGAAAAGGGGAAAATTTTAAAATAGATTTCATTGTTTTCCAAATTAAATAATTGGTTTCTTTGATTATATATATCTCTAATGAATAATTTTTTAATGATTACATGTTTTATAACAATTTACACAAGCACTAAAGAATAGTAGGATATTTATAATTTTTAAAATTTTAATTGGGGTGGATAATTTCGAAAATATGTAAATGTTATTTGAAAAAAATTATTTATTTTAATTTTTTAATCCTAATTTTAAGGAAGAATTATTCATTGATTATATTTTTCTACATTATGATTTGAGTGTTTTACATGTATGATTTTGTCATAATTATTTAAAATGTAAAGATAAATGTTCACAGGAATGTAAAAAATGTGATGTCATTTTGATTAAACTAATATATATTTATATATATACAGATATATGTAAACATATATTTTGCATCAATGAATTGTCTAGAAAAAAGTATAGTTAGGTATATTATTACGAAATGAAATTTTTGTTATATTAATGTACATATTATATAATACTTTGAAATAATTTTTGTTTTATTTTTTACTTCAACTAATATATGTCAACTTTTTAATTATTATAATATAGTAAAAATATGAATTAAGTGGAATATAATTAGGAGGATAATATCAACATAAATCAACAACATGGAATGTTTGGGATTAGAATATATGAATTTGTATATATTTCGACTCAGTTGAAATAGGCTATTAATTGTGGTACCCAGGACGGAGAGATAATGAACTCCCCATATAAGATTATTTATATATATTTACATTTCGTAAAACAACACCCACATAAATTATGAAGAACCTAAATCATGATATGTGTTGTAGGAAGCATCATGGTGTGTATATATTTCTCCACCTGTGATTTTAATAGAAAGGATAATTTCTTTCAGAGTGTTAGGATGGAAATGATGGTGTTCGTTGAAATTAATTACAAGGATGAGTAGAATCATTATATGTGTAACTAAATGGGAAATAATTTTTCATGTACTTATTTATCTAAGAGAACATAATGTCCTTGCATTGTTATTTGTTGTAGAAAGCATTATGGTGTGTATATTGTTAAAACATGGGCGTTTTTTAGTTGTATAATGTATAAAATAAATATAATGACTATGAAGGGAAAGTTTATTACAAAAATCTTATCAATAATGATATTATTGGAGTATCCTGTAATAATTGTATAGATGTAATGACCCAAAAATTTATAAATAATATTTTATTTGTGATTTTATTAAATTCCCTATTATGTATTATGGTTATATAATTTGTATAAAATTAGTTATTTTTTTTATAATCTCGTATATTTAAAAAGAAGTTAATAATTATTATCATTTGGAGAAAAAAATCTTAATAGTTGTTTTATTATTTGTATAAATATGATGTTTTCATAAATCAAAATGGTAGAGAGAATGAAAGTGATTTAATCATCTAGTAGGCTCATACCATTTACTGACCATTTATCAAAGCATCCGAGGGATATAGAATAACATGTATTTTTCTTTGACTATGATGAAGATAATAGAGAACTACTAAAGCAATATTGAACCAATTTATTTGAGGAGGTCAAGCACAACTAAATCCTAACCCATTCCACGTACACTAAACCAGCCGATGAAAATCTAACCATTGTAATCCCTACCAATATAGAGTTTGATAGTGTAATAAAGTGAAACCTATTTAGAACATTATAATTTGAGGTTTTATATATTTATTCAATATATCAGTGAATATAAGTTAATTTTTTTGATGTTACATTATTAATGATAATGATTTTTTAATTATAAAACAAAAATTTTATTTTTTTGTAACATATAATTTCAATAATGAAATTAATTTTTAATGACATTATTCAATATAAAAAAAATTATAAAATAATACAATTAAATAGGTTTTGAAAAATAAAAATTATAATATTATTTAATTTATGACAAATGTAATTTTTATAGTTGTTAAAAAACTAATACTATCACAAAAACTAGAAAATTCTCAATAAATTGTTATTTCTATTTTAATAGTATGCCATCGGATTTTTATTGAAATTATTTTAATAATATCAAAATTATATCTTGAATCAACATTTTTTATTAATATAATTTGTATATTATGACATCATAATGACTAAAACGTGATGTAACAAATGTTATGAAGTATAACCATGACAATATCAATGTTTACCCATAAAAATAATGTGATTTTTAGATTAAATTATTGAATTTATGAACCCATTATAAATCTTGTTAAATCTATATTATATTTTAAGGCTTTAAAATCATTTCACTATACTCATGACTCCTATGAAACTCAATAAATGTAATATTTTAATGAGGTTGGATGTTTGTATTATAAAATAAAGGGACAAATCCTATCTTCAAGAAAACAACGTATAAATAAAATGTATCGTTTGGGATTTTGATTATATTAATTTATAATGTCAAGAAAATATGGTTGAGAAATAATAAATATATCCCCCCTCATTTACTATTAAAAACCATTGAATCCCTTTTTCCAATTGAATCTAAATTCATGGAGCACATACTTATTCTTTTTCCCTCTCTAGAGTCCTTCAGGGGTTCACACAAGAACTTATAAAAGCCCCTAATTATTTTTGAATCTCCCTCTCAAGTAATGGGATCCTTTCCATCTCAATTATATTGAAGAATCATGTTAATATTTTCACCGTTAATTACCATTACTAATATTGGTATATTTTTTCACAAGACTCATACTATCCATATCTATGAGTGATCTATATGCCACACATATATGTGGTCATGATATGAAAGTGACAGGTTAGGTAAACAATATATGGTTCTCCATTGAATTGTTTAATGTAATTGTATAATTATATGTCATGTATGGTATTATAGAGTAAACTAAATCCATTTTGATACTTATTCAACCACGATATGTTATCATTGTATTCAGACTTATACTACGTTTATTTTTTTGTGTTAAATGTGCATTCAACTTTATGATTATGTTGAAAAGATATCAAAATATATCATGGCTCTGTGATTATGTTTGTGATTCTAACCAATTTTATGGTCCATTTAAATTATTATTTTTTCTAATATTTAATACATTACTAATTTCATTCCATGTTTATTCTATTGCGGGGTTTTATAGATGAAAAATTTATTATGTATATCCCCATATTATTAAATTCATTTTTAATAAAAATGAAAAAATATGATCATGTTAAGAATAATTTTTCATATTGTTCACGTACTAACATTTTAAAAAAATTAATTTAATATACCTAATTACCCAAAGACACTAGCATAATCCATTGTCTTTTTGTAATTATTGTTTATAAAATAATAAATCACTATTTAATATTTAAAAAGGACAATGGTTTTCATTGTTTTCATTAAAATACATTTTAATATTTTATTATATTAAGATAACAAAGCGATAGATAAATATACTGTGATAAGAATTAACATAATAATTAATCCACATGTTTTATTAATTTATATACTATATGTGTTTTTTTAAATACATACATGTCTATATAAAACGTTTTGTGTTATCTAGATCATATTTACCATGTCGTAACACTCCAAAACAACGTATTGAGTTTAGACCCTATTAGGAACTATTTCATCGAATATGATTGTTGTAAACATGGTTGTCTTCTCTAGAGGGATATGATTTGGAAAATTCATAATCACATTATAAAACATTACAAATTGAATAAAAATTCCCATAAGATTAAATTTTAGTAAATAGATAATGGATAAATTAGATTGAAGATGATAAAAAACAAGATATTGAATATAATTTATGTATGATTTAACCCATTAATAATCACCCATTTATATGTTTAATATATTAATATTAATCATATCTATGTTTATTTTGAATGAATTAAATGGTTATAACAAGAAAAAAATTGAATGGTAGGGTTATCATTTTTAATTATAGACACTGCTTGAAATCACACATGTCTAGTAGATTTACATAAACACCACCTTAAATCATAAATGTTGAGATATTGATGAAAATCTATAATGTAGTAATCATTTTATCCCATGTATATATATCCCCCCGGTCAAAATTTTGTCATAGAGGGTTGCATAAAACCAATTAATACTCCATTTAGTTTAGTTTGATATGTTATTTTTATGGATTTTCATACATAACAAAGATCGATGTCAAATTATCAAGAGATGGAAATATCTCACTGAATCTGGAATAATCATTCGATTTAGTGAAATTATATCGAGGTGAAAGGATCGTATTTAGAAAAATTATTTTCCGAACCGATACTATTTCCTTATGAAAATTTGTTATTATACAATATAATTGATTATATGAAAAAAAAATTCCAAGAAGACATAATTATTTTATTAAAAACATTGATGCAATTCTTATAGAAATATAGGTTTTCCATGGAAAAGAAGTATAATTTAAAAAAGCAATTTGAATAGTTCATTTTCCAATATTCTATACACTTTAGATAATGGATGTTGTTGAACATGAGGTGATAAATAATAGAGTAAATGAGAATTTGGCTAATGCGTTCTTATTCCCTTGTGCTTCATAATGTTTTTCACCATTGTAAATCTTTTGAGAGGAAATATGGGTCAATAACACCAATGAATTTAATATTGTGATCACCAAATGATCATTTTAATAATAAATTGTCATCATCTATTGATTTATGACATGAATGATTAGCATCCAGGATCCAAATACCATTCCATGATTGATATCTATTGAGAGGATTATCATGATATTATAAAAAACATATATATCCTCAAGACAAATTTCTATACAAGGTATGTGATCTCTGTGTTTGTAGTACTACCATTAAGAATAAAAATGATGTTTAAATATTCATACATTTCATGATTAATTTCCTTTAAAATTACCACCATAGATTTTCATAGAATTTATATATTACATTTTAATATACTAAAAAAATGGATGAACAGGTTGAAAATAACAACAATATTTTATATACGAAATATAAGTAAAATATATTAAAATTTGTTGAAAATTTGAGTTTATGTTGAAGGAAAACTCATAATTATATTAATTTATCATAAGCAATGATATATATGCATGAACTATAAAGACAAAAGTAATTAAATGATATTCAAAAAAAATTTGTGAATATTATACATAGTTTTCATGGATTCGATTGGAATTATCATCAATTTGAGAAGAATTTATCTTGATTTTCAAACCATCCATCCATGATAACTCATAAGTTATTCTTGTTTTTCATGAATAATTATTTGAATGAAGGCATTACAGATTAAAAAAATCAGATTATCACAACACCTAACCTTATTCTACACCATTATGAGGAACATATTTTTATAAACATCTAATATTTAAAGAAGGAATTGGGTTTTTTACTAATAAAGAATGTAAAATTGATATCCTATTCCTGAAGGAAATATAAATTTCATTACAAACTACCAAACTCATGATTTGGTGTTGGTATTAGTAATCATCATTATTAAAATATTGAGGAATTATCTCATTAGAAGAGAAAAATGAAATATATATGAATAATTAGATCATCAGGTATATAATAACCCAAAAAAAATTAATATAAAACATAAAAATTGGTTAAAATTGATTAAATTATATTACTAAACAATCATCTACCATCATCATAATGAAAATTATGTGGTAGAATGTCCAACTAGAAATTAAGTTAAAATTTTCCAATTTATGAGAATGAACAATGAACTAATATTTTTAGAGTTTAAAAGGATGGATATTAAAATCATAAATAACAAAATATCTACAACCATTTAACAAATGATTTCTCAACCATAGAATATGTATCTGATAGAGTACTATAAAAGATATGATGTGGAAATTAGGGATAAGAAGAAATCATTATGAAATGGTATATCCTAAGTGTTCAAAATTAGCAACAAAAAATTTTAAATATTATTATAATGGATATTTATACCATAAAATATTTTGTTAATAACGAGGTCTTGGATTATGAAAATAGATCAGACTTCTATATGAATCTATGAAAAATATAGATGTATTAAGATCTTTATGATAACTATTGGTGGAGAATTATGGAAAAGTACATCATGTAATATACATCTTGGTGTGTTTTATTTATGTTAATAAAGGATTAAAGGGAAAATACAAGTGGAATTACCTTTAAATATATTGAAATGGGATAACATTACCCTATAATTTATCACTATCCTTCTGAATAAATCAAAATGAAATAATCTAGTATTGGTTATGGTGGATCATATTTTAATGGAAGAACACTTCATTGCATTTTGATAGGAAATACCAATTGATCAACATTTAATGATACCCATTAGTGATGTTGTGACACCATATGGTATAACACTACTAATTTCATCTGATAGAGATACATATTTTACCTACATGTTATAGATGAGCCTACAAGATTCTCTAAATACTGAGTTGAATATCTTCAAGACAAACCATATTTAAATTAATGGCCAATCTGAGCAGAATATCCATACACTCGAATACATGTTAAGAGTTTTACTCATGGAACTAAAAGCAGGATGGGATCAAAATATTCCTTTAATAGAGCTATCATAAAAGAATATTTTTTTATCATGAATAAAAATGGATCCCTATTGAGACCATAATTGAATTTAATTAGAATGGAAAAGAACAAAAAGTACATGGTCCTTAAATGATCAAGAAAATGGATGATATTTTCTAGATCACTCAACATGACATAAATACTTCTACTTATTAACATAGATGTTATTCTGAAAAATGTTTAATAAAAATCATGTTTAAAGGAATGAGAAATAGTATAACAGAATTTATCTAAATGGAAAATTTTCATGGGATATAAGAATAATTAATTTCTTAGTCTATGATAGACAGTTCCCTTTGAGTTCATTAGTTTTATCATAGTGGGGACCTCTGAACTAGTAATCCCAGCTAACCTATATCAATAACATTATGTTTTCCATTTAAACCAATTTTGGAAGTACACAAAAAAATCGTTACATATGATGAATCATGAAGGGTTACCATTAGAGAATAATCATTCATATGATGATAATATAGTTAAGATCTTATATAATAGCGAAAAAATTCTAATAATATAATAATCAATCATGAAAAAAATTTATAGGGAATCCATATTATAAAAGAGGCGACTTGGGATCCAGATGTGACAATGTAATTGAATTATGGCCATATGTTTTTTTGTCAAATGAAAATTCTCAGCGGTAAATTAATAAAGGTGTGAGATTTTAACCACCAAAATATTTATAAATAAAATTATATTTATGATTTTATTAAATTCCTTATTATGTATTATGGATAATGAAAAAAAAATTCACTTAGTTTTTATTATTATATCTAATCAGTTTTAGAAAACCATAATGTATCAACTATTTTTATATTATATACATTGAATAGTTCTTATATGGTTATTATAGATATTGGATTTTTATATTTCTAATTTACATAGTTATTGTTTGTTGTGGAATAAATTACTAGAATAATTACTTATAAATATCGTTTATAATAGCATTTAAGGGAGATGGAATCACTATAATTTTTTCATTACAAATATAAATTCGAGATCCAGAAACTAAATCATGAGTTAATCCATTTAGAGAATAAGTTTAATCTCATCAATGTATTATCTCCAAACAATAATGTTGAAAAATTCAATAAATATCTCTCCATAATGATTGTTGAAATCATAGAGTTTGAAGGTGTATCAAAAGGATCTATATAAAGGCTCTAATTATATGAAGATATTTTTTTTAATTTCAATAGAATAATGTTTAAATGTAATTAATATTTTTTCAAAATTTTTAAATGTTTTTTATTTTGATTTGATGAACAAAATTATTATGTTATAATATTTAATTTTAATTTTAAACACACCATTTTGATAAATTGGGGAATTTAATAATTTATTGGTATTTTGATAATATAAGAATATTATATAATGATTATTATACATAAATTTTAATATTATTTTTATGAATAATAATATAATTTATATAATTTCTCTAAAACTATTATTTTTAAAAAACACATCATTTTTATATAAATAATGATTCTTATATCAAAAACGATAGTTCAAATTTTTAGAAAATTATTATTATTAATTAATTATTATATTTTGGATTCTTCATGCACAATATATTCATCAATGGAAATTTCAAAATTTTTTATACATTCTACAATTAATGTAACGTTTATTAGGATAGAAATATACAGTGTTTATTATATAATCATAATTTACAAAACGAAATTTAATACATTATATATAATATAAAAAAATACCTTAATCAATATATCCCATTCATTAGTAATTTTTATGAATGTTATTTAATTAATTTTATGATGCCTTTCAGAATCATCCATCAAGTAGATTATATTTTATGGTTTTATTATATTTTCATTATAAACATGACTCACATAAACATCATAAAGGGTACTATTTTATATATTTACCTACATGGAATTATAAAAAAAATGAAAAAAATATAGATTAGAAGAAAACATGTGAAAACAATTATATAATTTTTGGATTTTATTACATTGTTATATATTTAACAAAACCTCTCTTATACAAATAATAAATAGCTCTTCTTCATTTTTAAATATAAACCCACCCAATATCTGCATACACTTCCTTGAAAATACATTATACACGTACTTAATCTAACCTACCCGATATAGAGTCCGACCAAAGTTCCCCTAATAACTCCTAAGGCCCCAAAAATGATTTATCAATCACAGTATATTGATTATGTGAATCCATAATCAATATAATAATATCATTTTGTGAATCCTTGTTTACTAATGTTATGGTGTTGAAATCTCAATATGAGTTTCTTCATGCCAAACCATTGTGTTGTGGATACCATCGCTATTTCCCCTAATATGTATTCCCTTATAAATATATAGACTTCTACGATTTGTAAACTTGATGTATGAATTCCAATCTCAATGATTTTTTAATTAAATTTTGGTAGTGTGATTATATGTTGAATTATTTAGTTGGAACACCTATTCTTGTACAATATTTGAGTGAAAAAGGTGTTCCTAGAATTGAATAGAAATCCAATGCATTTAATAATTTTTTGTATCATTCTATATAATTTATATTAATTGTTAGTGATAATGAAACGCTATATTATTTTTACGAAAATGTTAATACTACTTGAAACATAGACTTTTCCTCTGTTTATGATATCATGCTTAAGGTTTTTTCCTTTATCCCATGACTCCATTAGGTTATCGTGATATATAATGCCTATTTGTTCATAATTTTGACTATAACCCCTTTATTATCCCATTGAAATGTTTTAATATCATTTAAAAAAATTATGAAATTCATAATTATATTACGTGGTTATATTTTTTTAGTCTTTATAGCTGAAATTTTTCTTATATATGTCCTAAAGAAATCCCATTAAATTTTAGGAATGATTTAATATTTTGAGTATGTGAATTTTTTTAAAAATAGTAAACATCATTTAATAATTATATGTCATTTATCTAATTAATAGTATAGACAATTAATATTTAAATTCGACATTGTTATATGTGAAATATATTGTAATTTATCTTGAGGTCATGTTTAATATTGACATGTTTTTTCAAAAATGTGATTAAATAATATATATGTTTATTATTGGATATTAACATGATGGATTTGAATCCTCATCACTATAAGTAAAATTATTTTGTATGGTATTTCAAAAATACAACAAGAAATATAGGATAATTAAATGAAGTGATTAATTGTACATTATTTTTTTACTAAATACTATACAATGTTTTATTTTACAGAAGGGGAAATCTATTTTTTTTAAATTTTATATCATAATTTGAATAACAGTTTTTAATATTTAGAAATAACTATTTGCAGAAACCTATAATTGAATCCAAAATGAAAAAATTATTTATAAAATTTTTACATTTTTAATGATAAAACAATTTGTAGAGATCTGTTTGTTTAAAATTATATCATGATTTTGAATTTGTATATATGAAATAGTAAAATCATATGGTAACATAACAATAATTTGAGAAATTTACTAAATATTGTATAGAGAGTAATTTTAATCATATCATTTAATGAAATGAAATTATATATATTAATTAGGTTACATTAGTAAATTAATTTATGGGTGTATTTATTGAATTTTTTTCAGGGCTATATTATGTATACAAAAATGAAAGTACCTTTTGAATTTGTCCCAAAAGATAATCCAGTTAAAAACCCCAATTATCCAATGACAACATTATGGTTATTAGGATGGAAATTTAAGTTATAAATGTTTCTGTTAAATCATCTATTATGACAACATAGTGACCAAAAAGTGATGTAATATTTTTTATAAAGGATACCCACGACCATATCAATATTTCTCCATAAAAAAGGTGTTTTTTACTTAAATTTATTAACTTTATAAACCTGTCATGTATCACTGTAAATATATATTATATTTTGATCCATTTAAATCATTTCATTCTGATCATGGATTAATTCAACAACAAAAACTATAATATTTTAATATTTATGTATTTATAACTTATTAATTAATGCAATGATTACAATTATCTATAAAACAAAGAAAAAATATATTATATGGTTTTTGATTTTGATTATATTAATATATAAAGTAAAAAATCATTGTATAAGAAATATTAACAATCTCCCTTATCTTTTAATATAAAAACAAACTAAATATTTTCTTTATATTGGCTCGAAAAATTTTGAGCACATTGTATAATAGTTTCTCCCTCCATAGATTCCTCATAGGGTTCTCCCAAATACTCAAGAACCACCTCCAATGATTTTGGAATAACCCTCTCATGTTAAAGGATCCATTTTATATCTACCTCATTCAAGAAACATCTTAATTTTATTACCTTTAATCCCCATTCCTAATTTGAGTGTATTTATTTGTTCATGCCTCATACTATTAATTTTTTGTTCTAAATCATTATATTCTACATTTTATATGTATTAAATAAAATTTAAACCAGTGATTACTATATTTATGATTGAATAATTTCACTGTGATTTTTTAGATGATATGACATTGTATTAGTAATTCCATCACTATTTATACACATTCATTTTCAAATGGAAATACTTATAACAATTTCATATAGAAATTCCATTTATCTATTCAATAATCCTACACATTATAATTATATTTAAGAAATATACTCCTATTTTGAGTTATCTATGTGGAACATGAATGCATGGATATGATATGAAAGGGACATGTGTCGCCATATTTAAATGATTCTTTAGTGAATTGTGTAATGTTATATCAAATGTTATTTCATGTATGAGATTAGGGAGTGATACTAATAAATTTTGATTATAATTCAACAATTTTTTGATTTCACAGTATTTATAATTTCTCTAGGATTAAGATTTCCTGTTTAATTTTGTTTCCACTTTCCCATGTTGTGGTAATATTTTCATGTTATATCTTGTATCTTTGATCATGATTCTAATTATCAACACTTTTATATTCAAGTTAAATTTATTTATTATAAAATTTAATACATTACTCGTTTCATTCAATTTTTATTCCCCCACTAGTATTTATATATGAACAATTTATCATGTATTTACCAATTATATAAAATTAATTTTTACGATCAATGAAAAAATACGATCATGTAAACGATTTTGTCCTATTGTTGATGTACCACCATTATTAAAATTTTCATGTAATGTAGATGATTACCCAAAGAGATAAGATTAATCCATTGATTTGGTTGTAATTTTTTTTATAATGTAAAAAAGCATGATTTATTTTTCATATAATACCAATGCTTTCATTGTTTTCATCAAAATATTGTTTATCTATTTTTTTAGATTGGGTCTATAAAACTCAAGTGAAATCTATATTGATAATAACAAACATAATAACACATACACAATTTTTATTAATGTATAGAGTATGATGGTTATATGAAAATACATCTATTCCTATATAATCTAAATTTATGGGGATCTTGGACATATTTTCCTAGGGGAAACCCTCAAAAACATAGTATTTAGTTAGACATGATTGGGAACTAGTGCACAAAATAAGATTATTGTATTAATGGTTCTTAAATCTCTAAAGGAATTATTTTGGGAAATTCACAATCTCATTATGAAACATTACATAATAATTAAGAATTCCGATAATATTCCATTTTTTGAAATATATCATCGATAAATTAAATTAAAGACTATAAAATAATATGACAAGGAATATATGCCAGGTACGATTTAACCCAATAATAAGAATGGTTTCCTATTAAAATGTTTAATATATTGATATTTATCATTTTTAAGTATACCATGGATTAAGTAAATGTTTAGAACTAGATTCACAAATTTAAAGGTAGAGTTATCATTTACAGTTATACACATTTCATCATATCACACATGTCTGGTAGATTTATTTTATCACCACCGAAAAAACATAGATGTTGAGCTATTAATGAAAATCTATAATGTAGAAATTATATTATCCCATCTATATAAATCATACTCGGTCCAAAAATTTTCATATAACTCTCCAAAAAACCAAGTGACAATCCATTTAGTGAAATTTAATGAAATTATTTATATGGATTATCATTCAATATATAGACCAGAGAAAAATTATAAAGAGATGAAAATCACTCAATATATCATGAATTATCCTACAATTTAGAAAACATTCCAGGAGGATGGTTAATATTATTTAGAATAATATTGCAGGAATGGATAATATTTATTTATGAGAATGATTTTCAATACAAAATGATTGATTACATATAAAACAATCCTTGATGACATCACCATTTTTTGGAATACATTAATGTGTTTCTTATGGAACTACATGGTTTTCACTAGAGAAGTTGTTCAATTAACAAAATAATTACACAAGTGGATTTTACAATATGATATACTCAACATAGAATGATTTATATGGTATATGAAGAGATAAACTAGAAACTGAAATATAATTTGGATAATGTGTTTTTATTCCCATGTGATTGTCTATTTTGTTCACTATTCCACTTCTTCAGGAATAAATATGGTTCATTTACTCATTGAATTGAATATTGTGATATCAAAAGTAATATTATATTAATAATTTTACATCTTCCATGGTTTTATGACTTGTTATATTAGCAACATGGACACCAATAATTCTCTAAGATGGATCTATATTGGGAGGATTAACATGTTACAGTGAAGAAGGTGGATATCAACAAGACATATTTCCATACAACATTTGGGTTAAATGTGGTCATAGTACTGCCATTAAGACTATGTATTGATCTATAAATATTCATTAATTTCATTATTATAGTCCTTTCAAATAAAACATATTAATTTTTGATAGAATTTATATATTTTATTTTAATATAATAAAAAATAAAGGATGATATTGTGTAGATTCTAAAAACTATTCTATAGATCATACAAATGGATAATATTTGATAAATTATAGAAAATGTATGTTCATGGTAATCTAAGACTCGTTATTATACTACACTATCATAATGAACACGATATATGTAGACATTTTAAAGACACAATAAATTAAATGATATATGGGAACAATAAATGTGAATATTATCACTAGTCTCTATGGAGTTAATTGGAATTATCATCAATTTGTGATGAATTTATCATGAATTCAAACAATATATCCTAGATAACTATGAGGGGATTCCTTTTTTTCATGAATAATTAATTGAAATAATTCATTAAGGAGTTAAAAAATTTGATTTTAAATACATGTGTCCATATTATATTGCCATGTATGGATAATATTGTTGAATACAACAATTGTATAAACAAGGTATTTGGTTTATTCTAATGAAAAAGGTAATATTGATATACTAGTACTCATGTTACTATAAATTTCTTGAAAAAAACTACCCTACCCATGATCTAGAGGTGGTCTCTGTAATCATCAAGTTGAAAATATTGAGGCATTATCTCATTGGGAATAACTATGAAATATATATGAATCATAAGATACTCAATAAATATATGAATCCCAAAAAAAGTTGAATATGAACCATGAAAAATGGATATAGATGATTATATACTATTATTACTCAATCATCTTCGATCCTCATAATAAAATTATTGAGGATATAGCTTTATATTAAAAGGATGTTAAAATTTTATAATTTATGAGAATTGATAATGATCCAATATATTTAGAGTTTAAATGGATGGATATGGCTATCTTAAATGAAGAAATATTGTCAACCCTTTCATACATGATATCTCAACCATACAATCTGGATAGGATAAAGGCATATTATCAAGATAATGTGGAAATTATGAAGAAGGTGAAAGCATTATGAAAAAGGAAATCCATATAATTCAAAGTTAACAGTGACAGATTTTTAATATTTTAGTCATAGAAATGTTTACCATAAATTATGTAGTTAATAAGGAGGTGTTGAACTATGAAATTATATCAACCTTATACATCCAATTAGGGAACATATATATGTATCTTGATCATTATGAAAAATACTAGTGTAAAAATAGGATGAAGTAAATATTGGAATACACATCTAGGTGTGTTTTATGACTCTATGTGAAGTATTAAAGCAAAATATACCAGGTGATTTTTCAAACATTACCTATAACTATATTAAATTGAAAAAACATATCCATGAAATTTATCACTATCCATATAATGAAATCACGATTAAATAATTATATATGGGTTGTGGTGGATCATATTTTAGTGGATAATATCTTCTTTGATTTCTAATAGGAAATACCAATTGATCAACATTTAATGACACCCATTAGTGATGTGGTGAAACCATATGGAACACAACAAAATAATTGCATCTGATATAGACCAATGATTTACCGACATGTTATAGATGAGTCTCTTATATTTTCCAAGTACTGTGTTGAATTTCATTATGAAATACCACATTCAAACTGATGTCTAGTTGTATAAGACAATCCAGACCCTCAGAGACATGTTAAAAGAATTATTTATTGATTTAGAAGGATGTTGGAATCAACATATTCCTTTGACTGAGTTATCCCACATTAATATTTTCTAATCTTGAATAAAAATTGATCCAATTGAATCACTAAAGTTAATTATATTCTAATGTTTTGGAATATAAAGTAATTTTCCTTGGAATGATCCGAAAATGGGGAAAAATTCAGGAACACTTAGTAGCACATCAGGACTGCTCAGTGTTAATAGAACGATTTTTTTTGAAAATAGATGAAAAAATTTCTAGTTTAATGTATGAGATAGGGTATTCCTCTATTTACCCTCGTGGGATAAGTTCATGGGATATGAGAATAAGTAATTTTTTAGTCAATGATAAAAGGGTCCCTTTGAGTTCATTAATAGTATCAGTGTGTTGTCATGTCTACTTGTAATCCCACCTAACCTATATAAATTAAATGAATTTTTTCATGTATCCCAATTTAGGAAGTAAGCACCATACCCCTTACATGTGATGAATATTTAGGGGGTACCATTGAGAATAATCTTTCATATGATGATAATATATTGATGATATTAGACCATAGATAATAATTTATAAAAGAATGGAAATTAATCTAGTCGAAATTATATAGAGAAACCAAATGTTTAAAGAGTTTAATTAGGAATGATATTAGGTGATGTACCATAATTATCCTCATTGGTTTTATTGTAAAAAATGAAAACTTATAGCGATCAATTAATGATGTGGAGAGATTTTAACAACCTAATCTTTTATAAATTAAATTCTCTTTGTTACAATATCAAATTCCTTACTATATATTATGGTTAATGAAAATGCATTCACATATATTGGTTAATTATATCCTATTATATTTAAAAACAATCATGAATCAGATATTTTTATATTATATACTTTGAACAGTTCTAATATGTTTTTTATAAATATGGGATTTTGATATATCCAATTTAAGCATCCAAAGTTAGTGGTGGAGTAAACAACTAGGATAATTCCTTATGAAGCCTATTTATTAGAGAATTTGAGGGAGACAAAATCACTGTTACTTTAACATTACTAATCACAATATGATATCGAATAACTAAATCATGAGTAAAACCATTAATAGAATAAGTCCAAGATCTCAAGATCATTGTCCAAAGCTTGTACAATGAACCACATAATTAATTCCCCACCATCATGCACCTGAACCTTAGGGAGTTTGAAGGTGTATCAAAGGGATCTGTATAAATACACAAATTATATAATGATATATATTTTATTTTAAATAAAATAATTGTTATATTAAAAATTATTTTTATAAATTTATTAATAGATTCAGTTTTGACATGATAAAATTTTTATTATATTCTAATATGTAATTTCAATATAAACACTCTATTTTGATACATTCAGGAATTTTATAATTAAATGATATTTTTATAAAATTGTAAAATCAAATAATGTTTATTAAATACAAATTATAATACCATTTTAATGAATCAAAATTTATTTTTTTAATCATTCTAAAACTATTCATGTTAATAAAATCATTTTAAAATAAATATTCCATAATATATAAAAAGATACAATTCAAATGTTTAGATAACTATTATTATTAATTAATTATTATTTTTTCTATTTTTCATGCACAATTTATCAAACAATAAGTTTTTCACAATTTTCTAATACAATCTACTTTCAATGAAAAATTATATACGATTTCAATATATATTGTGTATTATATAGTCATACGGACCCAAAAGAAATGAAATAAATTATATAATGGATAAAAAATACTATAATCATTTTATCCACTTAATTAATAATTTGATATTAATTTTGTATTATTAGTTTTATAAATCCATTTTGAATCATCCATCAACTATATTATATTTTATGGTTTTACAATAGTTTAATTATGAAAATGACTCACTTCTACATCTGATAGGGAAATGTTTTAAGTATTTTGTTATTCATTATTATAAAAAAAATGAATACAATCATGTTCAGATGAATCCATTTAATAACCCGTTATATAAAGTGTGGGTTTGATTATTTATTATATAGATTCCAAAAAAAAATTCCTACAAAATATAAGTAATACTGCTCTTTTATCATTTATAAACCCACTCAATTTCCTCAAACACATTAAAAAATTTCATTGTGAACATAATAACTAATAATTAACATCTCTAGATTCCAACCATTGTCCAAATAATACTTCATAACCCCTCCCCCCCATGAATTTTTAATCAACCTATAATGTTTACTGATATATTCCCTCTCCTCTTTATAGAAGGATTGAATTATATTTCCAATTAATAATTTGGGGATATGGTTTCTCGCATTACCCTTATAGTACATTTGATTTAAAAATTATCAATAGCCACATTCTGGATCATTATACCATTTTATGAATCTTTCAGTAATACTGTTATGGTGCCAAAATCGTGATATAATTTTTTTCAATCCAAACGATTGTATTGTCAATACCATCATAATATCGACAAATTTGTTTTCACTTAGTTAAACCATAACATATATGATTTTTAAAATAAATTTATTTATTCCAAACTCAATGTTGGTTGAATTAAATTTTAATTAGTGTGATCCTTTTTAGAATACATTAGGTTAACACCTTTACATGTACATTATATAAAAGATGCATATGCGACTATAATATTATATCACTCTAATGCATTCAATAACTTTTCAGTATCATGATACATAATGTAGAAGATTAGTGAGTTATAATAATATATTATATGAATCTTAACACCATGTTATGAGTTCATGGAACATAGATTTGTCTTATATTTATACTTTCATGATTAAATTTGTTTCCATTATCCCATGTTTCAATTATGTTATCATGATATATCATTCTTATTTGTTCATAATTATGATTCTAAACCCTTTAAGATCCCATTGAAAAATTTATTTTATAAATTTAATTGCACTAATAGTTTTATTCCATTGTAATTTTCTTACTAGTTTTTATAGAATATCCATTTATTTTGTATGTCCCCAGGTAATATAATGAAATTTTATGAACGTTTCAATATTATGATCATGTTAATGAAATTTTAAAAAAATATTGATCTGAAAACTATTTTAAACATTAATGGTAATATATATAATATAATTTATAAATGTTAAATATTTATCTTTTATATTTTAATATGTTCATTCATTTATAATAAATCAAGTTTTAATTATTAATAATGAAAAGTGTTTAAAAAAATGAGATAGACTAATATAAAAGGTAATTTCTTGTTATAAATATATTGGATTTAAATCGTATTCACTATATGTAAAATGGTCTGGTATATTGTTCCATTAATATCTTATAAAATTTAGTACAATTGAATGAAGTGATTAAATGAAAATTAATTTTTTACTTGGATTTAGCCAATGTTTTATATTATTTAAGGTGAAAATTATTATATTTTGGGTGAATTTTATATTATAATGGTTATAAAACCTATCAATATATAGATAGTACATTTTGTAATAATATATATAGGACTCAAAAAAGCTAATATTATTTATAAAAATATTCCCACTTTTATATAGGGAATTGGTTTTCTTGGAAATAATATTAACTTTCACATAGTTTTGTTTGATAGTATTCTATAAATAGATTGGATTTCATTTTTCATTCTATGATGGATTGTAGATCTAAGGATGTTTAAATTTACATCATGAGTTTGGATTTGTATATATGAATTTGTATAAACATATGATAACCTAAAAATAATATGAGAAATAAATTAATGGGTTTAGTTATGGTACATTAACTCGTATAGTTGAATTATAAGAAATTATACATATTAATTAGGACCTTGTAGTAAATGAATTTATGGATATATTTCTAAATTTCTTTATATGGTTTTTTTTGATAAAAATATTGAATAAACTTTTGAATTTGTTCATAAAGATAAGTCTATTTCAAAAATCAATTATCCAATGACACTATTTGGGTTATTATTATCCATATATTAGTTAGAAATGTGTTTGTTAAATTTTTTATTCATATTTAACCTCACCTTATAAAGATCGTATTTTATTAAAAATAATGACTATTCAATAAGAATTTTCTTTTATTATAATGTACACAATTACATAATTTTTATGAACTAGTATCTATTTATTCATATTGTTATCTTGATTGATAATATATAAGGGATAATGTATTTTCATATATTTACATTCGGCATAGATATCTTCAGGTGAAATTGAATGAGGAAGACATTTTGACTAAAATAATCAATACCATGAATGACCATTATGTGTTCTTTTTTATTCCCTTTGGGTTAGAAAACTATCCAACGATATTCATGGATGTTTTGAATATATTTTTTCATTAGTATTTGATAGATTTTTTGTTGCCTTTATTGTTGATATCCTGGTATATTCAAAAATATATTTGGATCATTATAATCTTTTATTGATTGTTCTTTAGATTTTAAATACAATTTTGCTGTATACAATATTTATAAAATGTGAGTTTCTATTTCCATAGATTTGATTCGATGGGAATATTTTTTTTGAACACTATATAACAATCTATCTTATAAAATTTGAAGTGGGGGAATAAGGTCCATGTGATATTATTTTACCTAATATATTACTTTTTTATAGAATAAGTTGTAATTACATATGGTTTTTCAATATCAATTTTTTAATAGTGGTCCCTCTATAATTTTTACATTTAATGGAGTCAAATTATTCTGGAAAAATATGTATGATGAGTATTTTTATAAATAAAAAATATAATTTTTTAATGAACAAATATTTAACTAACAATCCAAATATTGTGAATTTATTATTTTCAGTGATGATACATATAAGTTCCATATTATTTATTATTTAATAATTAATAGATATAACCTAATAAATCATTCCATCTGAATCATTTTGAACAAAAGTAATGAATAGATTACCCTGTGATTGTAGTTGTATATTTTATTTCCAATTTCGATTAATATTTTATATGATGTTAAATTTCACATATATATGTATCATCAAATTTTAATATTTGTATTCATGTATAAAAAAATAAAAATGAAGGAAAGGTGATGATTATTACTAATAATGTATTGTAATTGAATAGATATTCATTATCCTTGTGAAGTTGATGAAGTGGAAAAAAATTATGTAAATGGAAAAAGGTAACCATAATGACGATACATTTGGAAAATAATCCTATTATAAATGATTTTATGAAATATTTAATGGAAATTTTTTAGGAAGATAACCGATCCTTTTTTCATAGTTATCAGTGTTATAATCTTATCTATAATTAATTATGAAGACTCAAATAGACATGGTTTTTTTAAAAATAATGAAACTAGGAATGGATGGAATGATAATAAAATTTAATGTTGTAAATTAAGGAGATATAATATTTTGAAGGAAATTGTGTTTCATGGTGGGAATGGATATTTTTTGAAAGTGTATGAAATTTTCGTCATAATGACCTCACTAAAATGATAACATCAGAACACAGTTCGGGTGTATGTTACATGTAACATTTCATTACATGTGTTCCCCAATGTTGTTGTACCCATGGTTTATATGATCTTTATATCATCATTTTAATGATATGGGACCACACATAAATTCCAGTAGGTCTAAAAAATTTGTTTTGATGTCAAAAATAATGGATGTTGTCTCATCCATTAATGAGTATTAGTTGATAACCATAGAATAACTTTTTTTAGTCATAAATTAAAAATTATTCAAAGTAAAATTACCATTTACCATGATTTTTATAGTGGTCAATTGATACCATTTATTTATATGTATATATATATTATAGGTTATCTTTCACTAAATTAACAATTTATTACATATTGGTACAAATATCTAAATGTGAAATCTCAGAAATATCTCACCGTGGAATGTACTACTGAGTGGTGATTTAAAATATGGTATAGTATTATTATATATCCTCATGGTTATAATTAAAACCCACATTGATTAAAAATTTATTACCGTATATATTATTTATCACCCATGGATTTAGATAATTAATACCTTATTTATAGTTTTTAGTATATAAAATAATGTCGTTACATATAGAAAGTATTGTAGGATATTTGGAATGAATGTAGTGATATTATTGACATTCAAATCTTGATAATGGTTTGTCAAATACAAGGATATCTATTATGGAATTGTTCAAGGTGAATCATAGGTCATTGGGAAGGAGCACGATAGGTGCACAATTTGGTCAAATTGTCAAACAACCCATGTGAAACAAAAAAAATGAAATGAGGACTACTGAAAACTATAACACAATTTTTCTAACCCTATGATCTAATTGATAGAGTGGGTGTCTATAGATCTTATAATGTGCATGGTTGGATCATGATTTACTAAATTGTGTGGCCGAAAAAATAATATACAAGGGGACCACCTTAAATTGTAAACCTAATTTTAATTTGATACCAAACCCCAACATTTTACTCTATATTATAGTAACTCGATTTCTTATCATCCAGAACACTATAGAGACATGTTCATTTGAGCTAGTTGGGATCCATTGAGAAATCGTGGTGTACTAGTTGTGGGATTCCTTGGTATGTTTTCATTAATGGTTTATTTCCATAGATTTCTTCTACATTCCTCTAATGGATTCATGGATATGATCCATTGGGTATATATCCATGTAGTGATATTCTCATAATGATAAAATATGGAGGTCTTCAATATATTGAACAAAATATAAGGCATGTATTTATAGATTCACCATGGTTCTATTATTGAATTTGGGTCAGTCATCAAATTTTTCAAAGATAAAAAGGTATGTGGATTCACTCTAGACTACTCATATTGGAACATGAAATCTTGATTTAAAATTTATTTATTTTATTTTTATGAATTTCTATATTGAAGTGAAATGGTAGTTGGGAACCCTCATTAATGATGGTTTGTGAAATTGTTCACAATTAGTTATTTTTGTTGAATGTGTCGATTGATTAATGATTATAAATTGATGACTTAAAATTTTGTGTGTTAATGTATATTTAATTTTTATAAAAAATATTTTCATTAAGAGGGTTTCTCTTTTTCAAAATTGGTTTGGAATGGTGATTTAAATAAATATTTGGGTGTTAGATTAATGTGATAAATTATTGTATTCATCTACCACCATCAAATGAATGGATTTTGGACATGATGTTACAACATCCATGTAAACTAAATACATTTTGTGGTTTTGTGTGGTTTCTTAATCTAACGAGTTATGAAAAATTTAATTAAAAAAATATTAAATGACTTATTTGGTTGATTTCCATATAAAATGTATTTTGGAAAACTATGTTTGTGATTTTATATGATATATTTTCAATAGATTAACAGAAGTTGTATTATATAAAAAATTAAATCGTTAAATATCATTGTCATTTTTATGGGTCTTTGTGGAAAATCATATTCTTTTATATTACTCAACTTATTTTTTTGAATATTTTTGCATTTACAAATATTACATAAAATGGAACTACTAAAAAATTTTATATCATTTCATTAGTTATGAATTGTGATATATTATGCATGTATTATATAGATAGATATAAGAGAATATTGGTAGATAAAAAATTTATGTCCTTGGGGTGTCTGGTTATTGATGGATATCATCACATTTGTAGTGTAATTCTAGTTTGGTTTCCATTTTTTTCTTCGATATGGTTCACTTTTGTAGTTTTATGTAATAATTAGTTTGTTCTAAATTAATAAGTATTAAAAAAAATCACGAATCATGTAGTGGTTGTAGAGACCCGAAGCTTATCGTACATTTACATTACATTACATTTGCGGAATACTTAGTACATAACAAAAACACACACACAAGGATTGTAATAGTTTAGTGTCTTTGGAAACTCGGATCGTAATCTTCTAAACGTGGTGAAAGATCTTCAATATCTCCCATAAAGATATTCCCCTTTTTTTTAACTAAAACCTTTCTTTATATCCTGGGGAAAAGAAAACATAAAAGGGTGAGCTCAAATGCTCAGTAAGGGTAAACAAAGGAAATATCAATCACATAATTTTCATAAGAACATAACATTTTTGGAAATCTTAACCTGCAAAAGAGAGCATAATTTCATAACATGGGATAAATCATAGTAGTGAAATGAAATCATAACTTAAAACACTACTCATTGTGGCATACACACATAATCATAGAGAATCATTTCTTGTTAGTCAAGACTCATTGCCAAGACTATCTTAGTGGACAAAGTCCCTTTCTGAATCGAGTAATCCTCGTTTCAGTCCTGTTTCACTGAACCGGTATAACCTACCATTCCAGCCTTGTCTATCTCATGAGATATGAAATCTTTACCCAATGCATTGGAGGGAGATATAGGTCCCACCCATCTCTTAATGAATCCTTTCTTATGTGTGCCACAAAATCATAAATCATACATCATTGCATAACCCATGTAATAAAAATGGGATTCTTAAACAACATGACATCATAAAACCATTCATATAAGATAAAGGAATTCATAAACATAATTCCATCACAACATAGTCAAATCAATGTAAAAATATGGATAGAAATAGAACCCTTTATTATCTTATATGGAAAATAATTTTGATAAATCACTTGAATTGAATTCTTGAGGAAAATATCCTTTCTTCTTCAAAATCAATTTCTTTTCACAAAACATCATGCAATTTTAAAAGAAAGATATTTTATTGAAAATAGTCATGAAATCTTATAGAGGAAGCTTCATGAAAATAAGGCTTTATAAAACAGTATAAATCCGTTCGTGCCGTATAAGTTAAAAAAAACATTCTTCGTACTTTTGTCGGAAAAGTCAAAAAGTACCTCGTATGAAAAAGCGACAAAAGATTCCTTTCATATTCTTTACTAAAAACTCACCGAAGAGTAAAATTGGATTTAAAATATTGTAAGTGGATGGAAACAATATTATATATTGAGAAAACATGGATCTGGATGATAAAATACACCCCAGTAAATACCAACGTATAAACAATCTCGGATAAAAATGAGATTGTGATATTTCCCTTACCTTAGGTCCGATTTGCTTCGTATGTGTCTGAACCTCCTGTATAATGATTTAAATAATGTCATTGACTTATTACATAATCATATTCATTGTTATGATATCATATATGGTTCACTTATGACATTATATTACCCGTTCTTTTGTAAATTCCATGTTAAAGAAGCGTTTTTGGTAAAATCGTTTCATTTATCGTAGGTGTTTTGACTTGTTTTTCTTGACATCATTATTACTTATATCATGATTTACTTACTTCCAGAATATAAAATATGATTTATATATCATATATATTCAGTATATATATATATAATAGGTAGATAAATAAAATGAAAAACACCGTTCATGGAGACGGTAGTCCGTACGTACGCATGAACGCTGTTTTCCTTTCCTTATTGTCTTGAAATGGAAGTAAGTAGATGACATACATATGTATATATATACATAAATCCAGTAGCTTTATAATGTCATATATTTCATTATTATTTCTTATATATACTTTATAATCATTCTTAAATGGTTAACATGGAGAATGAATCTCATCGCGTCGTGGAGACGGTAGTCCGTACGTACGCACGAGCGATGATATCATTTCTATAAATATTGAATTGAATTGGAGTGAATTATACAATATATCAGAATCAATATGATGTTGTAATAACTATGTATAGTTATTCTTTACACCATTATACCCATCCATGTAAGGTGGTGGTGGAAAATAGATTACACCACGGCGTGGAGACGGTATTCCGTACGTACGCACGCGCGGTGATTTCTTTTTCCGTAGGATGGATAGATGGTGAAATAGGGTTGTTTCATACTTATAATAACATATCAGTATATGAGTGATACTGATGTTATTACTTCATAATGAAACAACCTAAGAAGAATAAGTGGAAGAGGAAATAAAGAGGAAAGAATTGGTAACGGTAATTACCTCTTCTTTGAAGCGCCTCTTTGAGACCTCCTCTTAGGGCACTAAAATTGGTCTTTGAGGAAGACCAGAACCTCTAGGATGTTTTTAGGGAAGTGGAGAGGAGAAATTGGCAGGGGTTGGCCGAGCTTGAGTGCTCAAATTGGTGTGAGGAGGAGGGGGAGGAGGTGTCCTTTTATAGGGGAGGAGAGGGGCACCTTAGGAATATCTCAAAATATTATTTTATATTAAAGTCAAAATCGGTTTATAATGGTTCCAAAGGGTCTTATTTCGAAGCTAAAGTGGGGATGGGTCGAAATCCTATCAACCAATAGGATTTAGACAAGTTTAGGGTATTATTTTAACCTTATCAGTTAGATTTAACTCTAAGTTAAATAATTTAACTTTTACCGTGTCTTTTTGTTTTCTTTCACTATATGTTTAATACACTTACTATAACATGCCAAAAGAACACCAAATTGTATATTATTAATACATATATCCTTATCTAAGTCATTTGGCCGAACCATAGATTTTTAGGAATAAAATAACAATTAATAATATAATATTTGATTTAAAAACTATTTTGTGTCAATTTTGACACTATTTGATATATGATTTTTGTGAAAGTCATAACAGAATTATATGTTCGAACCAAGTTGATTACAGCAACACTAATATTGCATAGTAACCTAGAAAATTAGTGGAATTCATAAAAAGTCTTAAATTACATTTATTTTGGTATTTATATTATCAATTATGTCAATATTTCATTAATAAGATAATTACTACATCATCTTTGTGTCATAAATAAATTATATTATTTGATGTCTAAAAATTACAAATAAAATACCACCATGTAGGAAATCTTTTTATCTTTCTAATTAATATTTATAGTCTAATTTATCTTATGTATAACCCCATATTAAAAATGATTTACTTATTAAACTTTGATTTTAACTATTTTAACCCTTCTTTAAATAAATTAATAATAAATGTCCTAATCTAATCCAAGTGGGCCTAAATGGTCATATTTTATTCCTAAGTTTGTTTTTGGTCGAATTAAACTTGTCCAGTAGAATTAGGACATGTGTTAGGGTAATATTAATATCATATTTACCCTTAGTTACCCTATTTACTATTAACCGTGGTAAAAAAAGTAAAAAGTTACTATTCACCAAAAAATTATTTTCATCTCATTGAACCACATTTTAGTCCTTGATATTAACCATGTCTCTCGGATTTTTGAAATTCCATTCACAGAAGCGGTAAAATTAAGTTTTATGCAAAATTCAGTTTTTAACCTACCACTTAGTAGTTTCACTATTCATCAAAAATTGATGTTTTTCAGAACAATGCCAAAATTTCATCCCAAGCTATATTTCATATTCCGAATTCAAAAATGAAGTCTTTTTTACCAAATTCATAACATAAAAGTTGCATTAATTAATTTTATAATTAAATCCCGCTGTTAAAACAAATAGCGTGTTTTTAAGAAACAATATCTATCAAAAGATTGACACTTGTTTATGTCTAGTTTAAATGTGAAATTACATCCAATGTCCAACCTTGTATTAAATTGTAAAAATATATTCTAAATATACTTTAAAACCACTCAAATTAATAATTTATAACTATTAATTATTTCGATTGAAAAAGTTGTTTTTAATTAAAATTTAGTAATTTTCACTATTCATCAGGATATGAAAGTTATCCGAAAAGTACCAAAATTTCACCTTAGGCTAAATTCGATACTCCGAATCCAAAAATAAAGTTCATTTTGAAAAATAATATTTACTGGATTTCAAAAAGTGGTTATTACTATTCATAACGGCTAGTTTTAATAATATTTTTATAGCATATCGTTGTTTAGTGAAACTCGGTATTGCGTACTACACACGCTATCGAGGAAGGTCGCGATTGCGTGTAATGCAAGACAAGTCAAGGATGTGTGTTGTGCAAGCTCCTTTTGGTGTAGCGTACAACACAAGACATTAATAAAATTAAAAAGAATATTTTTTTATAAAATCTTGGGCTGTTACATTCTACCCCCCTTAAAATGAATTTCGCCCTCGAAATTCGTCGGGGTTATAAATGGTTTACTATTTGAAAGTTTCTTTAATAGAAACCCACATAGTAAAAGGGAATACCAAAACTTGGCTTTAAAAACTAAAGTATGAAATGTAACGATTACCCAAATAAACTAATCACTGGGTTTCCACATAGGTGAAAATATGGATATGGAAGAGAAATCTAACAATCATGTTCTGAGGGAGAGTGGTAGAGAACATGGCTATGGAAAAGCCAACAATCACAAATCCATAAATTTGTGACGATCTAAGGTACCATCTGATTAATCAGATATAAGAGCACTAGGACAACATTTTTGGTTTTCAAGATCTTTTCCCTAAAGTTGAAGAATTTGAATTAGAATAAATACTTACTTTATTTTTGTACAATCTCACTATTGTTCGTGCCTTGAACAATTTCCACTTCATCTCTTAAATAAATGAAGTTGAATTTGTTATTTGTGAAGTGTTAGCAGATCATGTGATAGAATGACGGGTCATTCCATCTGTCTCAAAAGATTAGCAAAATTTATATACATAAGTCGATCTATAGTGGGATTAATCATATATGGTTCCTAAAATGGGCTTATACTTCATATATCATACTGCTTAATATAATAACACTAGTTTCTACTAAACAGGGACTTCCTGTAGGTCAGTGGTAGGCGATAAAGGCCAGTCGCACTTCGGTTGTGGGTTCGATTCCTACAGCCTTGTCCGAAGCGATGGGTTGTCGCCCGTCCTGCAGGTTGTCCTTTTTCTAAAACTACGTTAATATAACATCCCATCAATAATATCGAAAATCTTCTATCCTTAAACAATACTAACTTATGTCCAACATAATCCAGTCTAATCTTTAGGCTTATACATAATACTGCAGTCCACTCTCATAATATAGTGACAACGATTACCAGAGATTTAATACTATCGTTGATCCCCACATATCATAAGATATGTCTTTTTGGTCACATTCCAAACATTCAAAGTCCTTAATCGTGTATTCTCTTGAATACCATAGTGAAAACATGAGTGCAGTTAAAAGTTAACACTTTCCACATACCAAAATCCTCAAAATTCTATATACTCAAACCATGATATCACTTAGTCCTTATATCAATCATGAGCTCATGAATACTATTAAACATTTCATTTTCTCGTCTTCATTATGCGCATATCATCTTATTTCCAAAAAATATCTCAATCACTTTGAATACCACATCAATAAATATTGCAACACTCAATGATACAACATTATTTTGGAATCCCATTACATAAACACTTAATCATTCCACCACATCGTTGTCATATTCAACATTGCCAATAGTGATCGCATGTGATTTCCCTTTGTCCTTTGCCTTCAGTGGTTGCTCATGTTGATCATCACTAACCCTTGGATTAGGGCAATTATTAGCATAATGCCCCATTTCCTTGCACTTGAAGCATTGAAGTGTTGGCGGTGCGTTCTCTGCAGTGTTTGCTTTATTCACATCATTAGAAACCCTTTTTCCATTACTTCGACACTCAGCTGCTCGATGACCTTCTTTTCCACACTTAAAACATTTTCTAGTCCCTTTAAGACAATCTCCACCATGCTTCTTTCCACACTTTGTACATAAGGAAACATTCATCTTCTTTTCACCATTATTTTGAGATTTCTCCTTGAACTCCATCTTTCGTTTCTTGTCAAAACCATGAGATGGATATGTAACACCAACTTCCATTTCTACCTTGATAGCACAACGCACAATTTCTTCATAGCTACTGAAGTCTCTTATAGATAATGCCCTTCGAAGACTTGGTTTTAAGCCACTGAAAAATCGATCAACTTTACTTTCAGGTTGGATGATAATTCCAGAAGCATACCTTGCAAGTCTTGTAAAATTTGCTTCATAGGTACCAACAGATTCATCATCCCTTTGCTTCAGTTCAAGAAACTCTTTCTCCATCTTTGTTCGAAGAATACGAGGGAAGTACTTATTGAAAAATAAGTTCTTGAACTCGTCCCATTCCATAGACTCAATTTCATCCCTTTGCCTTGTATTCTTAATAAGATTCCACCATTGATCAGCATCTCCTTCCAAACGATACACTGCTAGGATGACTTTATCATGTTCAGAACATTGAAGAACTGAAAATATCTTTTCAGTAGTACTGATCCATTGTTCAGCCACAAGTGGATCAGAAGACCCACTGAAAGAAGGTGGGCGTTGCCTCATGAAGGACTCAATAGAATATTGTTCCCTTATCTGCTCATTTGGAAGTCCAGAATGATTCATAGCTTGTGTAAGTATAGCAATAAGATTTTGCACTCCATCTCCCATAACATTTGTTTGTTCAGGAGGGCAATCATTGCATTGTCCATTGCATTGATCAACACGGTTCCTTCGGGTTCCAGCCATCGTCTAAAACCCAAAAAGAATAGTGTGAGAGGAAAAAATCATGCTAGGGAAAACAACATAATAAAGGGGGAGTACCTTCAATATCCAACATCTTAGGTTTAATTCTATGATCGTTAGCGTAATTCTATTACTATAACCTATACGTATTCTTATCCCAAGGGACATCCCTAGACATACCTTAGAAATATCTCTAGGGATCTCACTAATGTTTTCGCATCCTAGTTTCCAAAGGTTGACTAAACCTTTCCTTTGATACCAACTGTAGAGACCCGAAGCTTATCGTACATTGACATTACATTAAATTTGCAGAATACTTAGTACATAACAAAAACACACACACACGGATCGTAATAGTTTAGTGTCTTTGGAAACTCGGATCGTAATCTTCTAAACGTGGTGAAAGATCTTCAATATCTCCCATAAAGATATTCCCCTTTTTTTTACCTAAAACCTTTCTTTATATCCTGGGGAAAAGAAAACATAAAAGGGTGATCTCAAATGCTCAGTAAGGGTAAACAAAGGAAATATCAATCACATAATTTTCATAAGAACATAACATTTTTGGAAATCTTAACCTGCAAAAGAGAGCATAATTTCATAACATGGGATAAATCATAGTAGTGAAATGAAATCAAAAATTAAAACACTACTCATTGTGGCATACACACATAATAATAGAGAATCATTTCTTGTTAGTCAAGACTCATTGCCAAGACTATCTTAGTGGACAAAGTCCCTTTCTAAATCGAGTAATCCTCGTTTCAGTCATGTTTCACTGAACCGGTATAACCTACCATTCCAGCCATGTCTATCTCATGAGATATGAAATCTTTACCCAATGCATTGGAGGGAGATATAGGTCCCACCCATCTCTTAATGAATCCTTTCTTATGTGTGCAACAAAATCATAAATCATACATCATTGAATAACCCATGTAATAAAAATGGGATTCTTAAACAACATGACATCATAAAACCATTCATATAAGATAAAGGAATTCATAAACATAATTCCATCACAACATAGTCAAATCAATGTAAAAATATGGATAGAAACAGAACCCTTTATTATCTTATATGGAAAATAATTTTGATAAATCACTTGAATTGAATTCTTGAGGAAAATATCCTTTCTTCTTCAAAATCAATTTCTTTTCACAAAACATCATGCAATTTTAAAAGAAAGAGATTTTATTGAAAATAGTCATGAAATCTTATAGAGGAAGCTTCATGAAAATAAGACTTTATAAAACAGTATAAATCCGTTCGTGCCGTATAAGTTAAAAAAAACATTCTTCGTACTTTTGTCGGAAAAGCCAAAAAGTACCTCGTATGAAAAAGCGACAAAAGATTCCTTTCATATTCTTTACTAAAAACTCACCGAAGAGTAAAATTGGATTTAAACTATTGTAAGTGGATGGAAACAATATTATATATTGAGAAAACATGGATGTGGATGATAAAATACACCCCAGTAAATACCAACGTATAAACAATCTCGGATAAAAATGAGATTGTGATATTTCCCTTACCTTATGTCCGATTTGCTTCGTATGTGTCCGATCCTCCTGTATAATGATTTAAATAATGTCATTGACTTATTACAGAATCAAATTCATTGTTATGATATCATATATGGTTCACTTATGACATTATATTACCCGTTCTTTTGTAAATTCCATGTTAAAGAAGCGTTTTGGGTAAAATCGTTTCATTTATCGTAGGTGTTTTGACTTGTTTTTCTTGACATCATTATTACTTATATCATGATTTACTTACTTCCAGAATATAAAATATGATTTATATATCATATATATTCAGTATATATATATATATAATAGGTAGATAAATAAAATGAAAAACACCGTTCATGGAGACGGTAGTCCGTACGTACGCATGAACGCTGTTTTCCTTTCCTTATTGTCTTGAAATGGAAGTAAGTAGATGACATACATATGTATATATATACATAAATCCAGTAGCTTTATAATGTCATATATTTCATTATTATTTCTTATATATACTTTATAATCATTCTTAAATGGTTAACATGGAGAATGAATCTCATCGCGTCGTGGAGACGGTAGTCCGTACGTACGCACGAGCGATGATATCATTTCTATAAATATTGAATTGAATTGGAGTGGATTATAAAATATATCAGAATCAATAAGATGTTGTAATAACTATGTATAGTTATTCTTTACACCATTATACCCATCCATGTAAGGTGGTGGTGGAAAATAGATTACACCACGGCGTGGAGACGGTATTCCGTACGTATGCACGCGCGGTGATTTCTTTTTCCGTAGGATGGATAGATGGTGAAATAGGGTTGTTTCATACTTATAATAACATATCAGTATATGAGTGATACTGATGTTATTACTTCATAATGAAACAACCTAAGAAGAAGAAGTGGAAGAGGAAATAAAGATAAAAGAATTGGTAACGGTAATTACCTCTTCTTTGAAGCGCCTCTTTGAGACCTCCTCTTATGGCACTAAAATTGGTCTTTGAGGAAGACCAGAACCTCTAGGATGTTTTTAGGGAAGTGGAGAGGAGAAATTGGCAGGGTTTGGCCGAGCTTGAGTGCTCAAATTGGTGTGAGGAGGAGGGGGAGGAGGTGTCCTTTTATAGGGGAGGAGAGGGGCACCTTAGGAATATCTCAAAATATTATTTTATATTAAAGTCAAAATCGGTTTATAATGGTTCCAAAGGGTCTTATTTCGAAGCTAAAGTGGGGATGGGTCGAAAGCCTATCAACCAATAGGATTTAGACAAGTTTAGGATATTATTTTAACCTTATCAATTAGATTAAACTCTAAGTTAAATAATTTAACTTTTACCGTGTCTTTTTGTTTTCTTTCACTATATGGTTAATACACTTACTATAACATGCCAAACGAACCCCAAATTGTATATTATTAATACATATATCCTTATCTAAGTCATTTGGCCGAACCTTAGATTTTTAGGAATAAAATAACAATTAATAATATAATATTTGATTTAAAAACTATTTTGTGTCAATTTGGACACTATTTGATATATGATTTTTGTGAAAGTCATAACAGAATTATATGTTCGAACCAAGTTGATTACATCAACACTAATATATCATAGTAACCTAGAAAATTAGTGGAATTCATAAAAAGTCTTAAATTACATTTATTTTGGTATTTATATTATCAATTATGTCAATATTTCATTAATAAGATAATTACTACATCATCTTTGTGTCATAAATAAATTATATTATTTGATGTCTAAAAATTACAAATAAAATACCATCATGTAGAAAATCTTTTTATATTTCTAATGAATATTTATAGTCGAATTTATCTTATGTATAACCCCATATTAAAAATGATTTACTTATTAAACTTTGATTTTAACTATTTTAACCCTTCTTTAAATAAATTAATAATAAATGTCCTAATCTAATCCAAGTGGGCCTAAATGGTCATATTTGATTCCTAAGTTTGTTTTTGGTCGAATTACACTTGTCCAATAGAATTAGGACATGTGTTAGGGTAATATTAATATCATATTTACCCTTAGTTACCCTATTTACTATTAACCGTGGTAAAAAAAGTAAAAGTTACTATTCACCAAAAAATTATTTTCATCTCATTGAACCACATTTTAGTCCTTGATATTAACCGTGTCTCTCAGATTTTTGAAATTCCATTCACAGAAGCGGTAAAATTAAGTTTTATACAAAATTCAGTTTTTAACCTACCACTTAGTAGTTTCACTATTCATCAAAAATTGATGTTTTTCAGAACAATGCCAAAATTTCATCCCAAGCTATATTTCATATTATGAATTCAAAAATGAAGTCTATTTTACCAAATTCATAACATAAAAGTTGCATTAATTAATTTTATAATTAAATCCCGCTGTTAAAACAAATAGCGTGTTTTTAAGAAACAATATCTATCAAAAGATTGACACTTGTTTATGTCTAGTTTAAATGTGAAATTACATCCAATGTCCAACATTGTATTAAATTGTAAAAATATATTCTAAATATACTTTAAAACCACTCAAATTAATAATTTATAACTATTAATTATTTCAATTGAAAAAGTTGTTTTTAATTAAAATTTAGTAATTTTCACTATTCATCAGAATATGAAAGTTATCCGAAAAGTACCAAAATTTCACCTTAGGCTAAATTCGATACTCCGAATCCAAAAATAAAGTTCATTTTGAAAAATAATATTTACTGGATTTCAAAAAGTTGTTATTACTATTCATAACGGCTAGTTTTAATAATATTTTTATAGCATATCGTTGTTTAGTGAAACTCGGTATTGCATACTACACACGCTATCAAGGAAGGTCGCGATTGCGTGTAATGCAAGACAAGTCAAGGATGTGTGTTGTGCAAGCTCCTTTTGGTGTAGCGTACAACACAAGACATTAATAAAATTAAAAAGAATATTTTTTTATAAAATCTTGGGCTGTTACAGTGGTGATATTTGTTATGGTATAAGTAGTTTGGTTTTTAATCATTAATGGTAAAATAATCCTTCAAATGTATTGATTCCCTGATATATTATTTCTATCCATTACTGTCTTTGGAATGAAATCTAACACCAAGTAATGTCACCTACTCTTCCCAAGACAATGAGGTGGGTTGTGATGTAAAAATTATTCCATTAATTGATAATAACATGGATGAATTTGTTAACATTTATACTTATACTGGATTGAATAATAAATGTTTTCTATGGTATTACCTCTATTAAAAATTACATGAATTTTTATGGCCATGCAACTTCAACAACAATGTGTATTATTTTTTAGACATTTGGAAATTTCTTTTATATTTTTTCAACATCTCAATTGTATGTCAATATTATATGTAGATTAAATTCCGTATTCTGGGAAAACAATGTAAATATAAACTACAGACATTTGTTGAATGACTTTTTCCAAATAAAACCATTCTATTTTAAAATAAAAATGAATAAAGTGATGGATTGACATGGGAAAAAATAGATATATTCCAATTTTATATATAGATCCATGAATGATCATAAAAAATGATCAATGATAGTATTTGTTATTAAACCTAGTAGGAGTCTCATAAATGGTTTGAATGAGGTGGAAAAGGGGAATAGTCATCATATATATTGATTCAACTCCATTATAAGACCTATGATAATGAAAGACTGTAATTTGATACTATGTATCCATAGTATATGTAACACCCCATGTAAATAAAGAATATGACATTTTCATATTTATCCATATTTGTGAATAAAATATTAATATTACTTTAAAGGGGATGCTATACTCGATAGCGTACCCAACACGCAACAACGAGTTTCATGGCAATCTTACGTTACACTCTAATAATAAAATAATATTATTTTAAATGGTAGTTAACATGTAGTCGTTGTATTGGCGCGAATGGATATAAATAACTAAAATATGATTATATATGTTTTTAAATGTTTTTACATTTATCCAATAAAAGATAAAGGCATAAAATACGGAAATAATTCAATTTTAGGCGTATATGCCCTAGTTTTCACTAAAGGTTCACTTATCGCCTTTTGATGGAGAACCATCATTAAATATAGTTTTGTTCACTCTTATACAAACTTTTGGACCAAATAAAACTCTTCTTATGAATTGGGACATCAAAATTTACTTTGTGTAAATTTTTGGTATCTTTCTGATAAAGTTCATTTTTTAATGAATAGTGTAAAATGTTGTATTTTAATTCAAAACCTTTTTTTAATATAATTTATTTATATGATTAGATTATCTTTTGAATTGGTTTTAAAGTGAAATTAGAATATATTTTTACCATTAAATCCAATAGTGGTGGTTGGAATAAATTTCACTTTGAAATCAGACTTAAACTAGTGTCAATCTTTTGATACTTATTGTTTCATAAAAACACGCTATTTTCTATGACAGTGGGAATTAATTATTAAATTAATTAATGTCACTTATATGTTTTGAATTTTGTAAAATAAACTTCATTTTTGAATTCTTAATATCAAATATATCTTAGGGTGAATTTTTGGGATTTTTCTTAAAAACATCAATTTTTGATGAATAGTGAAACCACTAAGTGGTACTTATAAAAACTGATTTTTCCGTTTAAATGAAAATTTTCCATCTTTGTGTTTTAAATTTAAAAAATACGACATACATGGTTTTCATTAAGAAGTAAAATGTGGTTCAATGGGATAAAAATAATTTTTTTGGTGAATAGTAACTTATTAAGTTTTTAATCGCGATTAGAGATAATTAGTGTAGTTTAAGGTAAAAATAATGTTTTAATAATATGAAATGAACATGAAACATGTCCTAACCTCATTGTATGTGTAATGGCCGACCAAGAAAACCAATGGGTCAACTTGGGGACCCCATGACGCCACTTTGGTTGGAAAATTACATTAATATCTTTTTATTTAATGTTAAAGTAAAAATGAGACAAATATGAGATGTTTTACTAAAACAATTTTTACATGGGGTTATACAAGTCATATTTTTGACTATAAATATTCATTGGAAAGATAAAACGATTTCATACATCATAGTAGTTTTTTTATAATTTTTAGACATTAAATAAATTAAATTATTTATGACATCATGATGATGTAGCGATGACCTCATTATATAACGATTTAAATAAAATGGAAAGATAATGTAATATCTAAGACCTACACATTTCCAAAACCTATTGGATGAGTGTATTTAGAACCCTTAACACCTTATCCTAGAAACACATCAATGTGGGACCTCTTAAATCGGAATACCATTTTAAAATAAAGTGACTTTTCTTTACCTTCCAAAAGTGCCCCTCCTCTTCTCTTATAAAAGGCCCCCACCTCTACCTCCTTACCTAGACTCCCAAATCCATTGGCTCGTCAAACCTCTACCCATTTTGTCTATCCACTTACCTATATTACTTCTTGATGCCTCACATTAGGCATAAGTCTTCTCAAGGAAGCCTTTGAGCTCAAACAAAAGGGAGTTACCCGATTTTACGGTAATGTCTTCACTTGAGTCCTTTTTTTTATTTTGCTTCTCCAACCCCATAAACTCTTTTTATTAATTTATTTTGAAACAACTCCAATATCATCAATATACTAGGATGTTGTTATAATAATAATTCGAGCTAGACTTTCACACACCTACATCAAATGGTTAAATAACATACTGTTTCCGTGGCTGGCAAATTTCGGCCTCCCAAAACGATGATTGTTCAACATTATTTTAACACCTTCAAAGGTGGCCATTAAGATGAAAATATATTTATATATGATATATAATATGTATATTTTTTCTTTAAGCTTATTTATGTTTAATTTTGTGCATACCTTTATGGTTTCCATTATGGGTAAACGCGATATCTTCATTTAAGGAAGTGCGGACTACTGCCCCCTCAAAGTGAAGTGATTCGTTAATGCCATATGTGGGACGTATAAAGGATGGATTTAAAGTTATTATATATGATGTTATACTGTAATGATAATATACATATATATCATTATTATTCCATTTCATAAAAATATGAAATAGAAATGAAAGTAGCGTTCATGCGTACGTACGGCTTACCGTCTCCATGAACGGTGCATTTCATTTCTTATCCCAAAATGCAATCTACTATTATAAGTACATGTATAGAATGGATATATATGTTGAATGATACATCTATATGATGAATATTAATCTGGAATTAAAATATACATACCTCTCATTTAGATTTAATTCTATTAATATGACATAGAATTGAAAGTAGCGTTCATGCGTACGTACGGCTTACCGTCTCCATGAACGGTGCATTTCATTTCTTTCCTCTAAATAATTATGTAATATTATAAATACATGTATATTATGGATATATATGATATATATGATATCCAAATCATGAATATAATTCTGGATAAAATGACCATTTGACCACACGAACAACATGTAATTGTAAGAAGTCCACTTTCGACTTAAGAACCAAATATCAACAAAACAAACATTATTAACTTAAATGATTACATAATGATTATAACATGGAAATAACTGATCTAAAAGGAATAATGAACTATAAAAAGGTTCTTAATAAAGTGGAAATTAACTCAAGTTTATTATTCAGGACGTTAAAGAACGATCGAGTCAAGTTGGGCCCGAGGTAAGGGATCTGACTCATCTCTTTCTTTTAAAGTACACTCTTTTATGTCATTCATTTTAAAGCTCATCTTTCCTTATATTAAGATGTTATTTTATATTACTCTTACTATAATTTTTATGTTCATATGATGAGAGACCCTATTCTCTCTCATCAATCCATTTTGGAAGTTTTGTGTGGCGCCGTTAGGCTGCCGAATTTTCGTAAGAGATCTAACCTCTCTCTTACTCTTTAAGTACTCTCCTTTATGTCACTTCTTTTAAGCTCCTCTTTTTTATTATGGGGGACGTTCTTTTATATTCCTCTTTCTGTAAATTTTAGTGTAATGTGATGAGATACCCTATTTAATCTCATCAATCCAATTTTGGTAGTTTTAAGTGGCGTCGTTAGGCTGCCGAGTTTTCATAAGGGATTTTTCATCTCACTTTTATTCACGTGAGATTTAAGCTAAATTTGCCAAAATTTCATTTTAGTGGTGTATGTACTGACCATTATTTTAATAATTTTGTAATATTCATTCATTTATGAGTATTTACATCAATGTTGTATTGTCCTTCTTTCACAGGGCGTATGTTTCGAAAGATACCCATGTCGGTAAGGGAACCTTTCACCCTCCTCTTTCTAAAAGACTTATTTTGTTATGTCTTTTAATTCAAATAATATTATTTTGTGATATGTTCTTATAAATCCTTATTGATGTAAATTTTATGTCCAATTGATGAGATACCCTTTTTATCTCTCATCAACTCTTTTTCTGAATTTTGAAGTGACGCTGTTAGGCTGTCGAATTATTGCATGGGAACTTCTTAACCCAATTTCGGTTCTTTGGGACAAACTTGTACACCTTGAATGAGTCGTTCTATGATTATGTTTGAATATCCTCTAATTGTTTTACACTTAATACCCACTTATATTTCGTGTATTCGTTTGTCACACATAGTTATATAACTCATTTATCCTTAATCCTTGGATACCGTCTTTGTATGGGACTTCATCTTAATCTCCTTTCATTGAGGCATATTTTGTTTTATACACAACTTTATTTTATACAGTGTATAAACCCCTTTCACTTTTACGTTTATACAAAAGGAATCTTTTTATATGAAGTGTTTTACTAAACGACAAAAGGTAATGTTTTTGTCGTACGTATGCGGCGACAACAACCTTTCTGCCGCCGTGACCATTATTTGAGTTTCGGCTTCCTCTACAAGCCATACTTTCTTATAAAAAGAAAAAAAATACCATGTTTTACATTTCATTTATTTTGGTATTGAAAATGGGTTTCATAATGTATTTATATCAATGTGTTGTATTGATATCTTGTTATTGAAAGGTGGAAATGTTATGTTTTCTTTATTCATGTTTTATGTGATAAGATAATGTTATGGTTCTTGGGCATTGTTTTGAAGACGGGTGGTTCCGTGATAAACTAAGGGCGGGTGAGCCCGATATAGCTCTCCAATGTATTGGGTAATGCGAAGGAGTGAAACCTTAAGGTTTCTCCAAAGAGATATGGGGAATATACTATAAAGGATATTCCAAACGTAACCAAGAGAGTTACCTCCTACGTAAGATTGTTATGAATGCCTCAAGTTACCATTATGTCTTATGATTTATATGATTTATTCATGGTTTTATGAGGTATGTTAAATTGCCTATGTTTTATGGGTAAAGTATGATTTCATTCTTATGTATATATGAACTCATGTTTCCTTTCCATATTTTTATAACCCTTACTGAGCTTTTTATGCTCATCCCAAGTTTTTGAAATGTTTTTCACAGGTCAAGGGAAAGGTACATGATGTGATGATAGTGTCAAGGATATGTCAAGAAAGAATCTGTGTTTTATTTTAAATATGTTTCTGTTGATGGGAAGAATTAATATTGTCTTTTATGTAACCACTTTGTTTAAATGTAGAATGTAATGCAAGTTTCATGATCTAATTCTCTAAAACTCTAAACCTAAAAAAGATCCTCAATGTGTAATCTTGTAATAAATCAAGATTAAGTAAGGTTTAAGGCTGGGGCGTTATTGTTGGTATCAGAGGTTGGTTTAGATAACATTAGAGGTTAGGGTATTCTTTAAGCATAAGTTACATTACCATAATGGTTAGGATTTCCGAAAGAGTCCTAGTTTTAGATAAATTGAATGAGTAAGTATATCTTATTTTTTACCTTCTTCATTAGTACATGATGGTTTTGTTGATATACTCACACCAAAATTTCTGTTTTTAGTGAATAGATGGATCTAGCATGCACCAAAGAGACAACAGGTTTGAAGGAAACTGTGGTGGTTCTCTGATTAAGATACTAGATAAAATGGAGGATTCAATGAGGAAACTCGTGGTTGTTATAAACCAAATATCAAGGAGTCATGATCAACCACTTGAACCTTGGTATGTTCTGTAATGCATCATGTATGAGATGACCAATCGATGTGGAAGTTCATGTAATAATTATAAAGGTAACCATTAGAGTTTATATGATCCTTACTTTTGAGGTAATTATGGGTTATTATATGATATTCTGGAAAATGAAAGGCATGAGATAAACTTGAGGTTAAAATATGTTATGATCATTTTTGTTGATTTTATCTCTTTTTGGGGAATGATTTAAGATTTATATAGTTTTGGAGAAAGGACAACACGCAGACCGTGTGACAACCCGTCGGGTTGGACAAAGCTGCGGGAATCAAACCCACAACCAAAGTGCGACTGGTATTTATCGCCTACCACTGGACTACGTGAAGTCCCTGGTTAGTTTGACTGATTATTTTTAGTTATATGATTTTATGAATTATGAGTAAGTTTATTTTGGGTTATTTATGAAAATGATTAACCTATCATGGAGGATATGTGATTAGGTTAATTTCATTTCAATATGAGACTTTAGGAGCAACTGATGTTGTTTGGAGATAAATGTTACAATTTAACTTGGAAGTCTATGTGACTAAATCCTTCAAATATTTGGGATTCAATCTTAGATTGGTTTAATTCGAAGAATTTTATGGACAAATTGTTTATCGGATGGTTCTCGTTGAACTTTGGCTTTTGTTGGACAAATTTTGGAGATTAAGCATAGATTTTATTTTTAATGGGTTATCCTTTTCTGGATTATCTGACCTTGTACTAAACTTTTTTGTTTTGGTTTTGGTTAATGCTTAATGACATGGGATGTATATAGTTCTCTTTGGTTGATTAGGTGATTCTCTACAAGTTGATTATGGTACTCTTAATGCGATCAAGTCTCCCTAAATACCCGTCTTTTGGAAAAATATATGAGTTTGATTAAGGATTCTAGTAAAAGTTGAAAGTCAACATGATAAGTGATTATGTTTCCTTGTGAATAAATTCCTCAATAAAAAGTAACTTAAAACAAAAATGTTTTCTATTAACTTTTCCTACTGGGGAATCGAATACCGTTTAACCCATCCCAAGTTTGTGATTTTCTTATGGTTAACTTTCTCCCAGACATGTTTACTATCACTCTCCCTCAAGAACATGACCCTTTGCTTTTTCTTCCATGTCCATGTTTTTCTACATATCGGTTAACTCAGGTGACCTCTATACTTATTTTCCTTTATTTTAAAGTGATTGTTTTACCGACTCTTGTTCCGATGTGGGACTTTCAAGGATGTTTCCAAGCTCAATTTAAAAAATTGCAAGGACACAATTCCCCATAGGGGGGAAGGATGTAACACCCCAGGTAAATAAAGAATATGACATTTTCATATTTATCCATATTTTTGAATAAAATATTAATATGACTTTAAAGGGGACGCAATGCTCGATGTCGTACCCAACACGCAACAACGAGTTTCTTGGGAATCTTACGTTGCACTCTAATAATAAAATAATATTATTTTAAATGGTAGTTAACATGTAGCCGTTGTATTGGAGGTAATGTATAAAAATAACTAAAATATGATTATATATGTTTTTAAATGATTTTAAATTTATCCAATAAAAGATAAAGGCATAAAATACAGAAAGAATTCAATTTTAAGAGTATATGCCCTAGTTTCACTAAAAGTTAACTTATCGCCTTTTGATGGAGAACTGTCATTAAATATAGTTTTTCTTTACTCGTATACATCCTTTTGGACCAAAGAAAACTCTTCTTAAGAATTGGGAGATCAAAATTTACTTTGTGTAAATTTTTGGTATCTTTCTGATAAAGTTCATTTTTTTAATGAATAGTGTGAAATGTTGTATTTTAATTCAAAACAACTTTTTAATATAATTTATTTATATGATTAGATTATCATATGAACTGTTTTTAAAGTGAAATTAGAATATATTTTTACCATTAAATCTAATAGTGGTCGTTGGAATTAATTCCACTTTGAAATCAGACTTAAACTAGTGTCAATCTTTTGATACTTATTGTTTCATAAAAACACGCTATTTGCTCTGATAGTGGGAATTAATTATTAAATTAATTAATGTGACTTATATATTTTGAATTTTTTAACATAGACTTTATTTTTGAATTCTGGGTATCAAATATAGCTTATGGTGAATTTTTGGGATTTATCGGAAAAACATCAATTTTTGATGAATAGTGAAACCACTAAGTAGTACTTATAAAAACTGATTTTTCCGTTTAAATGAAATTTTTCCATCTTTGTGTTTTGAATTTCAAAAATCTGACATACATGGTTGTCATTATGAAGTAAAATGTGGTTCAATAGGATAAAAATAATTTTTTGGTGAATAGTAACTTTTTAAGTGTTTAATCGCGGTTAGAGGTAATTATTGTAGTTTAAGGTAAAAATAATGTTTTAATAATATTCAATGAACTTGAAAAATGTCCTAACCTCATTGGATGTGTCATGGCCGACCAAGAAAACCCATGGGTCAACTTGGGGACCCCATGAAGCCACATTGTTTGGAAAATGACATTAATATATTTTTATTTAAAGTTAAAGTAAAAATGAGACAAACATGAAATGTTTTACTAAAACAATTTTTACATGGGGTTACACAAATCATATTTTTGACTATAAATATTAATTGGAAATCTAAAAAGATTTCCTACATCATATTTTTTTTTATAATTTTTAGATATTAAATAAATTAAATTATTTATGACATTATGATGATGCAGCGATGACCTCATTATTTAACGATTTAAATAAAATGGAAAGATAATGTAATATATAAGACCTACACATGTCCAAAACCTATTGGATGAGTGTATTTCGAACCCTTATCATATTATCCTTTAATAAAATCAATGTGGGACCTCTTAAATCCGAATACCATTTTAAAATAAAGTTTCTTTTCTTTACCTTCCAAGAGTTCCCCTCCTCTCCTCTTATAAAAGGCTCCCCCCTCTACCTCCTTATCCACACTCCCAAAGCCTTTGGATCGGCCAAACTCTACCCATTTTATCTCTCCACTTCCCTCTATTATTCCTTGAAGCCTCACTTTGGTCAGAAGTATTACCAAGGAAGCCTTTGAGCTCAAACCAAAGGGAGTTACCCGATTTTAAGGTAATGTCTTCACTTGAGTCCTTTTGTTTTATTTTGCTTCTCCAACCCCCTAAACTCTTTTTATTCATTTCATTTGTAACAACTACAGTATCATAAATATACTAGGATGTTGTTATAATAATTACTCTAGCTACACTTTCACACACCTACATCTAATGGTTACAGAACATACTGTTTCCATAGATGGTGAATTTCGACCTCCCGAAATGATGATTGTTCAACATTCCTTTAACACCTTAAAAGGTGTCCATTAAGATGACAATATATTTATATATGATATATAATATTTTTATGTTTTCCTTAAGCTTTTGTATTTTTCATTTTGGGCATACCTTTATGGTTTCCATTATGGGTAAACGAGATATATTCATTTAAGGAAGTGCGGACTACCGCCCCCTCAAAGTGATGTGATTCGTTAATTCCATATGTGGGACGTATAAAGAATGTATTTAAAGTTATTATATATGATGTTATAATTGAATTATAATATACCTCTATATCATTATTATTCCATTTCATAAAAATATGAAAATAGAAATGAAAGTAGCGTTCATGCGTTTGTACGGCTTACCGTCTCCATGAACGGTGCATTTCATTTCTTATCCCCAAATGTAATGTACTTTTATAAGTACATGTATATAATGGATATATATGATGAATGATACATCTAAATGATGAATATAATTCTGGAATTAAAATATACATACCTCTCATTTAGTTTTAATTCCATTAATATGACATAGAAATGAAAGTAGCGTTCATTTGTATGTACGGCTTACCGTCTCCATGAACGGTACATTTCATTTATTACCTCTAAATTATTATGTAATATTATAAATACATGAATATTCTAGATATATATGATATATATGATATCCAAATCATGAATATAATTATGGATATAATGAAAATTTGACCACACGAACAACATGTAATTGTAAGAAGTCCACTTTTGACTTAAGAACCAAATATCGAAAAAACAATCATTATTAACTTAAATGATTACAAAATGTTTATAACATGGCAATAAGTTATGTAAAAGGAATAATGAACTAGAAAATTGTTCTTAATAATGTGGAAATTATCTCAAGTTTATTATTCAGGACGTTAATGAACTATCGAGTCAAGTCGGGCCTGAGGTAAGGGATCTGACTCCTCTCTTTCCTTTAAAGTACACTCTTTTATGTCATTCATTTTAAAGATCATCTTTCTTGTTATTGGGATGTTCTTTTATATTACTCTTACTGTAATTTTTATGTTCATATGATGAGAGACCTTATTCTCTCTCATCAATCTATTTTGGATATTTTGAGTGGCGCAGTTAGGCTGCCGAATTTTCATAAGAGATCTAACCTCTCTCTTTCTCTTTAAGTACACTCCTTTATGTCACTTGTCTTAAGCCACTCTTTGTTGTGATGGGGGATGTTCATTTATATTTCTATTTCTGTAAATTTTATTGTAATGTGATGAGATACCCTATTTGATCTCATCAATCCATTTTTGGAAGTTTTATGTGGCGTCGTTAGGCTGCCGAGTTTTCGTAAGGGATTTTTCATCTCACTTTTATTCCCGTGAGATTTATGCTAAATTTGCCACAATTTCCATTGAGTGGTGTATGTACTGACCATTATTTTACTCATTATGTAATATTCTTTCATTTATGAGTATTTACATCTATGTTTTATTGTCCTTCTTTCACGGGGCGTATGTTTGGAAAGATACCCATGTCGGTAAGGGAACCTTTCACCCTCCTCTTTTTAGAAGACTTAATTTGTTATGTCTTTTAATTCACATAATATTATTTTGGGATATGTTCTTATATATCCTTATTGATGTAAATTGTATGTCCAAGTGATGATATACCCTTTTTATCTCTCATCAACTCTTTTTCGGAATTTTGAAGTGACGCCGTTTGGCTGTCTAATTATTGCAAGGGAACTTCTTAACCCAATTTCGGTTCTTTAGGATAAATGTGTACACCGTGAATTTGTCGTTCTATGATTATGTGTGAATGTCCTATGATTGTTTTACACTTAATTCCCACTTATATTTTGTGTATTCATTTGTCACACGTAGTTATGTAACTGATTTATCCTTAATCCAAGGATACCATCTTTGTATGGGACATCATCTCAATCTCCTTTCATTGAAAAATATTTTGTTCTATACACAAATTTATTTTATATGGTGTATAAACCCCTTTGAATTTTACGTTTATCCAATAGAAATCTTTTTATACGAAGCGTTTTACTAAACGACAACAGGGAATGTTTTTTCCGTACGTATGCGGTGAAAACGACTTCTCCGTCGCCGTGACCATTATTTGAGTTTCAGCTTCCTCTACAAGCCATACCTTCTTTTTAAAAGAAAAATAAATACCATGTTTTACTTTTCTTTTGTTTTGGTATTGAAAATTGTTTTCATAATGTATTTATATCAATGCGTTGTATTGATATCTTGTTATTGAAAGGTGAAAATGTTATGTTTCCTTTATGCATGTTTTATGTGATAAGATTTTGTTATGGTTCTTGGTCATTGTTATGAAGACGGGTGGTTCCGTGATAAACTACTGGAGGGTGAGCCCGATATAGCTCCCCAATGCATTGGGTAACATGAAGGACTGAAACGTTAAGGTTTCTCCAAAGAGATTTAGGGAATATACTGTGATGGGTATTCCAAACGTAACCAAGAGTGTTACTCCCTATGTAAGAATGTTATGAATTCATCAAGTTACCTTTATGTCTTATGATATCTATGATTTATTCATGGTTTGATTAGGTATGTTAAAGTGCCTATGTTTTATGGGTAAAGTATGATTTCATTCTTATGTATATATGAACTCATGTTTCCTTTCCATATTTTTATAACCCTTACTGAGCTTTTTATGCTCATCCCACATTTTTGAAATGTTTTTCATAGGTCAAGGGAAAGGTACATGATGTGATGATAGTGTCAAGGGTGTGTCAAGAAGGAATCCATGTTTTATTTTAAATATGTTTCCATTGATGGGAAGAATGAATATTGTCTTTTATGTAACCACTTTGTTTAAATGTGGAATGTAATGAAAGTTTCATGTTCTAATTCTCTAAAACTCTAAACCTAAAAAGATCCTCAATGTGTAATCTTGTAATAACTCAATATTAAGTAAGTTTTAAGGCTGGGGCCTTATAGTGTAGATATTTTATTAATTCTATAACCATAGTTAAATATTATAGTGTAATGGACTATGGATAAGAATAAAAAAATACAAATTTTGAATCACCCATTACCTACTATAATGTTGTTTTGTGCTAACACTGTGGGGTTTTCAAAAATAATTGTCTTTTAAGGATTATGATTATAAATATATTAATGAAGTGGTAATATTTAAATATTATATAAGAATTATTTAACTCAAAGTGTATTATATGGTATACACAATGATTTATCCACCTGGCGAAGGAATTTTCAAATAAAATATTAAATGGTTACAATTCTCACTTAAAGGAATTGTCTCAGACATCACCTCAGGGAAAGAATTTATATATTCGAATGAAATGAAGTTCCCATGTGAGTTTTTTATTATATAATAATAATTATATTATAAAATTTATTATCATATTTTTAAACATTGTCATGATGTATTTATATTATTTTTGGGAATCAATTATTCAATGAATTGGTGGAACAACCAATAAAATAAATGTTCATGGTATCATAGGGATATTGATAAATTTCTAAATGTGACAAATAATAATCCCCTAGATAATACATATGTTTTATTATAAGGATTGATTGATAATAAATTTAGTTTACCAATTCATCGATCTTATTATGAAGCATCAACCAGTTAATTATTACACGACAATAAGGAATGATTTCCACATATATGGAAATAAATTTATTATGAAATTTTAACATTTTGTTTTTATAATAAAATGAATAAATGATACTCTAAATGCTATGTAACATTCCATTTACTTATTTGTAAATATTCTATATTGATTAACATCATATATATGATAATTATTATTGTTGTTGTCATTGAGGTGAAGCATCAAATAGTAAAATATTACATTTCTGCAAAGAATGATAACCATTGATCAATAATTTAATGCCATGTAAATCATAATGTTATGAATCCATAAATGATTTATTCAATGAAATATCAAACCACCACCCACTATAAATAAAATTCATTTTTAATGAAATTTAATATCATTATAGTTATATTATGTTAAATCTTAGTCTTACATTATATCCTTCTAATAGAATGTATTAAAAAATTTATCATAAAATGAGTTCCCCTATATAATAATTATAAATTGAAAGATAAAATAATACCATATTATGATGAATACGTGTAACATTGCCTATGAAATGCATGAATTATAAAGCATTTAGTTGAAAATATTAACCACTGTAACTATAAATACATTATTTTGGGTAATCATATGACACACTGTAGTTAAGATGTTATTATTTCATGTGTATATCTCCTAGAAATGATTATCTATCTTTAAAATATACCCATAAAATGATTCACATATTTAATATGAAATGTTTAGGTAATAAAGGAAATGATATAATTTTTTTAAAATCTAGTAATTAATAATATACTTATGAAAAATTCATATTCCATATAATTTAAATATTTCATCCAAATCCCATAAAATCATTGGAATAATTATTTAACAATTTCTTTTTATTTTCTAACTTCTTTTAATATTATAAAATTAATTCTCTCTGATTACACATCTAATCTTTTGGTTAATTTTAATCACGTTTTCTTATCAAATTTAATTTCCTTCCAAAAAAATTATAGAAGAGGTGATAAATAGCATCAAAGCTATTCAACGCAAACTTATTCATCTATTACATATAATCCTATAATAATTTATTAGATTATGCCTTTTTGATAATCAAGAATTATTGATGTTACCTATATGTGGATTTGGGTGTCTATGTAATATGAATATTATGAAATCAAATAAATTTAAAAAATCCATAAACAATATCAACAATCAACCCGAGATATTAAAGGGTTCCAATTCTGAGATAATATACAACATCAAATAGTGTGACTATATAGAGGATTACATTTTTTAGTTTAATCCATAAATTTTTGAAAAATATACATGCACTATAGGACCTGTTTTTCATATATATGCATTCTTCTCACTGAGAACCACTACAAACTAAATATTTAGAAGCTCTTTATATTGGGGCATTCAATATAGAGGTATCTAACGTTTTGATAAATTTAATTATTTATAGAAACACCTGATCAATGTTGACATTAAATACATTCCATATATGTACATACTACTAAATATGGTTTATTTATCAAATTCTTTAAGTAACTACAATAATTAGATCATCCCATACATAATTTGTTGATATAGATCTTAATGAAATACATTCAATTGGATTCATATATATGATAGGAGAAATCAACAGTATATAGATATTATCATTGATATGTGGATCAGATGAGAATTGTTGGATTATTTAATAAACACAATATCAGTATTAAAATTTGAAAATTTCTTATCCTAGTCCAAGGGATAAATTTTTCATTATGAATAATATCATGGATTAGGAAAATTACCCAATAGTTGTTATACACTTTAAAATCATGGATAAACACATTATTATGAAATATTGTTGTGGATAAAATACATGGCTGATTCAATGTTTTCCGGCCTACATGACCAGAGAGATTTTAGGTTCCTATTATCAAGCACTAGTGAAATCATATCAAATTAAATATGCATTGAGATCACTCAAATGGTCAACTAACTGGTCTTCTTGGTAGCCTTTGTATAAATCTTTGTTTTGTGGTACACCTACAAGATGAGTGAGTCTCAAAAAAGGCAAGGGACAATATCTCTATAACAGTGGATATATTGGGGAAATATTTTCAGGGTTATCCCAACTATGAGTATATTATTTACTTTTTACTATACTTTCAAGTATTTCTTATTGTTTTTTCCAATTTAGAAGTCATGTACTATTCCATGTGTTTTTTGGTTGAATAAGAAACCAAAAGGGAGGAATTTTGTTTGTCAATGCCCAAAAATTTATTGGATATATGTTCAATCCATATCACGGAAACATTGTTATATTGTTTTAACTCCTAGTTAGTTACCATGAAATGGAAAATATATTGAATTTTTATAAATAATTGAACCTTTCAACATACCTATCCAAAATTTGATGAAAAATATAAATGAAACTATAAGTCATCCATATCATTCATTTATGATGGTAACGATAGAGGGAATTTTGGAGTCTAACATATACGAGGCCAATGTCTATAATTAATATTCATCACAGATATTTTTAGTGACAAATGAACATATTTTAAAAAAATAGATTGTTTCGCAACATGGATGTGGTAATGTTTAATGAAACTCACTCTTGTCATTATAGTTCTATTTGATACTCACATAATAAGTGATATATATACATGTCAGCTTCCCAATGGTCAAAATTTATTATCAGAAAAATTTAATAAGTTAAATCCTTGATATGGTCAGAACCATGATGGTAGTCAGAAGATCATAATGATTATTTATAACTAAAAATTGTGACTAATGAAAAAATAATATATGGGGGAATGATAGAGGATGGATGAAAACATATAAGAATAATACAAATAGTAATGTATTAAATTCTCTAGAAATTTTTTATACATCTTTTTTTACAATCACATAATGGGTGGAGTATCTCTTATACCAACCATCCAAATTAATTTACAATTTCTTGAATTATAGATGGAGTTGTGTTCATTCAGATGAAATTCATCTTTATCTGTATTATTTCTGATAAATAATTGTATAAATAATGTTATCGATAATATATATATATATATATATATAATTTCAACTCATTTTTGGGGAACAATGAAAATATTTTTTCAGAATATGAAATTAAGGTGCAATGACCCCCAACAAAAAAAAATTTAAAAAATAAAAAATACGAAGTATATGAAAAATAAACTACAAAAAAACATTTTATATCCCATCCCACATGGCTTGGGCTGTGACTACTACATGCCTGCCTTCCATAGGCTTGCATATGTTGAATAACATCAGAATGGTGAAACCAAAAAATGGGAAGCCATAGCCACAAGACCTATAAATACACTGGCATGGCACAATCCTTGCAAGTAAAAAACAATGTAATAGAGAAGTAAAACCACTAAAACAACCAACACTGAGAGTAAATGTATGTACTATAATTAATGGGGCTAGTATACATGCTCAACGAGATTGAAATGTACATAAAAATGTAAATACGTGCTCTGCATGTCGTCCACCAATGATCCTACATGAAGGGTGGGTATAGATCGTCGTTTGTCGTCAAGACTGCACACCACATCTATTAATACCCTATAAGAACCATCTAAACCATTCTACATGAGTCCCAATAAAAATTTCTATCATCTTCAGAAGACACAACAATGTGTAGGTGAAGCCCATACAGAGGTGAGTATATCAATACTTATTATGGACCCCGATACCCCTAAAGGAATCTTATAATTACCTAAAGGAAAAACCATAAAATGAAAAATTAAAAAGACATAGCTCACACATGGTATAAGACTAAATGAAAATTAATTTAGATGATTAGTCCTAAATATAGATCATATTATTCTTTCGAGAGACTTTCTTTTTCCCTGGAAATGGTCACTAGGTGCTGACCCAAAGGGGATCACAAGGTGTTGACCCGTAGAGAATTGCCATGTACATACCCGCATAGGATCCCTAGGTGTTGACCCATATAGGATCTCTAGGTGTATATCCATTCAACATATAGTTATGCAATGACCCTCTCATATCATCTCTAGGGGCTGACCCATAGGGGATCTCTACATGCATTCCCACATACCATCACTAGTTGTAGACTCACAGAGGATCAATAGGTGCTGACCCACTCAGAGGATCGCTTGGTGTAGAACCATAGAGAATCTCTATGTGAATACCAAAAAAGGATATCTACGTGAATACCCATATATGATCTCTATGTAGAGACCCACAAGGGATCTCTTGTATTTGACCCACTCATATGATCACTATTAACTCTTCACGTCACAACCAACCACTGGATTCCCTCACATAGAACTCTTTTTTAATAGTGTATCCTCTACTCAAGCCATCAATTATACATAAAATGCCAACAATTCTTACAATATATTAACCATATGAATTTTTTTGTCATATGGGTTCCAATGCAACTGACGGTGCATCAATTAGATGCCTAGTCTGTAAGTTATAGGCATTTTAGTACCGAGCACCCAGTTGGATTTGAGTCTGATCGAACCCATTCGTATACCATCATTCTCATAAGAACTTGTTGATTATATCAAAGTGGTTCCATCATCACGAGGGTCCTCCCACTACTGATAGAGTTTCTATCAGATGCCTATTAAGTGGGATTCACTCATTCTAGTTAAACGGGATCTGTCGGGTGTCGTAGGAATCTAACCCATCCAGAGGGTCTTGCACGACTGCTGGGTTTGACCCACAAGGTTGAACCCGACCCACATTTTTGGGAGGATTCTAATGAACCGACCAAACACTGAGTGTCTGGTGTGGCCAGCGGGCATCTCCCCCTTTTAAAGTTGCAACCCCGCTGGCTGAGGCACCAACGGGCATCACTCTGCCACGTCCTCTTCTCGGTAAGCCGCCACAGTTCTGATGGATGCCTCCATAGGCCAACATAGATGCTCATGAGGTCTATTTTTATTCCTTTCTACATATACAGGCCTCCTAGATTTACTTTTTCACTGTGAAGACCTCATAAATTCCCAACCACCATGTTGCCCAATTGGACACATAATCTGATCATAAACCAAGAATGGTGGGGGTTCCAGACTATTCTTGGAATTACCCACACCATCCATATTCGTGTTCTAACATGGGGTGATAAAAAATCAAAGAGGAATGAATATTCCCATTTTAAGAACATGTAACAACCAACCACATGAACAGATGAGATGTGGATCAACCCGTTATTCGGCTGGTCCTCTTTCATTGTATTTTCCATGAACTAGAAAAGAGGTAACAACAAAGAACATAAACCAACTACCTGGAAATAGTGTTGCGATTGAAGGAAAAGATTCACATTTGTAGACATTAAATGGTTATTGGTACTCTTTATCACTCACTGGTTTCATGTTTGAATACTCCAATGGTCCTTGATGAATACTCCATTCTTCATTGGAGGATGTTGTCGTTGGGGTTGCCTCATAGGTACCTCTTGTAGATTTCGAAAACCCATGCCAAATATTTTTTAAATAAAAAAAATAAACCACACATTTCGTGTTCATTAATATGGTACATTAATAAACCGATATTAATGATCTATTATTCCAACAAGAATCACGTTTATTCAAGCGATGAGTCATGTGAGTAAATGCATCTTATTCAATTCCATATGTTACAATGTGTTCCCACCAACTACCTCTCAATGGTTGGAGAAATAATAAAATTATACATTTAATAATTTTATTATTATCCTTTAAATTCCAAAAATTAAATTTCCCATCTTATCCATTTTGGTCAAATTTCTACATTGCCTATGTGAATCTTGTTGTTGTGAATTCAATGATCCCCTTGTATTTTAAATCAAATCACCAATTCAAAAGATACAAATCCATGCCGACATGATTAATGAATGTACCTTAATAAATGTTTCAAAATTATTAACAGTCACTCTCGACCCACAGTGGTCAGGGTTATTCTATACCTAAGGAAAAAACATCCAAAGAAACTCAATGATTGTCTTAGATTTTAAAACTGTGAAACCTTTTAGAAGAATAATATTTTATTAGTAATGTAATCGTTACTTAATTATTTTATATATAGAAGATAAAAAACATCAAATATTGGAACGTGTCAGATATTGTTTGGATATGCCTATGGAAATCATACCCTCACGATTTCAGCACTTGTCTCTTATTTTTTGTCTAAGTCACCATTCATGAGTTATAAGTATTTAAAAAAATATATTTAATTATTGTATTTTCGGTTATTCCATTTTTGGATAGTCTCACTAGAGACCTATGCCGATTGAACATAATTCACACCTATGGTAAACCCACCATGTTGAATGCAATGGTGCCGTAAAATTTCAAATATGGGAAGCTATTTAAAGTTATTACACTTTTTAGGAAGACTATCCATTCACACTATTTAATGATTACCATTTTTAGGTGGATCAATTTGGGCACTCTGAGCCTCGGAATCAAGTGACATAATATTTGATAGTCTCTAAAAAATTTGATAAAATAATAATTTACACTGAAAGTATGTGACATTACAATCTACAAAACATAGGGCTTTACTTCCCCAAAATCCAAAACAAAGGAAACAAATCATGTGGGGATAGACACACCCAAGAGGAGGTCTAGTTTTTAGTTACTGAGCGAGGAGACAGTGAATCTTGGCATCATATAATTATCCTTTGTGGATTGTTTTGTAGAACCATTACTTCAGTCTATGACAGTCACTCCCCCACTTCTTTAGAGAGTCTGGGATGCATAGCTTGGGGATGTTTACTGCGAGTCCTAACGTGCTCAGTTATCCTCAAGACAAGATACTGATGGATTTTTTTAATGTGTGGAGCATGTTAACATTTGAAAGGGATTCAACATGGTATCATGGACGTTACAAGAGGAGGTTTGAGGGAATTCCATTTATCACCATTGGAAGTACATCCTGGTGTAGAGAATATATACTGAGACCTGCGACATTTGTACTTGTTTCTAGGGATGAGGAATGTGGTGGAAGTGTTCATTTCATGATACTTCATTATTCGGCCATTGAAGTATGAGTATTAGGTTCAATCACATTGTGGACAACATTTACCCCTAGACTAATGGTCATGCAGAGTGGGCAATACATACCTTTGAGGAGATGCTTTGTTCTTATTTCTCATATTTTGGACATATTTGGGATGAACACCCATCATTGGTGGTGATTTTATACATCAATTGGTATTACTTCACCGTTGACATGAAACAATTTGATGCCTTGAATGGGAGGCCATGAAATTAACCTCTGATTCCACATTTTCTCGATCTGTCCCCCAGGGCCCATGCCGTGACTACCCCAATTATGCCTTCAATAGGCAACGTTCATCTCACAAGCACTGGTACAACGAACCCCAAAAATGGGAAGGCATTCTATATAAACCTATTCACACACCGATAGGGTTCACTACACACTAATAATAAACAATGTAAATAGCGAAGTACAATCACTACTAAAAAATAGTATTCAGAGTAAATCTATGTACTAAATGTTAAGGGGTAGGATTAAATCCCAAATAGAATGAAAAGTATATAAAATGGTAAATACATGCTTCATAGGTTGTCCACCATGAATCATACCTGAAGGGTTGGTAAATCATTTTATTTGCTCTCACTAACACACACCACATTAATCAATCAAATTTAACAATTGTCTAACCCATGATCCCCGAGTCTTAGACAACATCTATGACCTCTACACAAGAAACAACAAGTTGTGTGCAAAGCCCGTGCATGGGAGAGTATAAAAATACTCAGTAGGGACCCTGAGACCCAATAAGTCATCTCAAAATCCCAAAAATTAAAAAACACAAATCCTGATCTCAATCACAATTCACATGTAAAATATTCTGCTCACACTTGGTATAAAACCAAAAGAACAAAAATTATATTATTATTCATCAAGATAGATCATCTTATTCTATCGAGAGGCTTTTTTTCTTGACTACATAAGGTCCCTAGGTGAAAAACCACAAAGGATCAATGGGTTCTAGCACATAGTGGATTGTTTGGTGCTGACCCATAGTAGATCCCTATGTGATGAACCACATAGGATCTCTAGGAAAAGCACCGCTCAGAGGATCACAAATTGCTGAACAATACATAAGATATCAATTTCATGACACACAGAGATGATAGCTAGGTTCTGACCCACGTATGATCATTAGTTACTGACCCAAAAAATATCACAAGGTGCTGACCGAATCTAAGGTTCACCCAGGTGAATACCCATAGATGATCTCGACGTGAATACACACAGTGGATCCCTAGGTGAAGACCCATACCGGATCTCTAGGTGCTGACCCATAGAAGATCACTTGGTGGTGACCCAATTCAAGGATCCCTAGGTACAGGCCTACAGATGATCTTTAGGTGAAGAACCACAGTGAATCACTTGGTTCAGACCCACTGAGGATCGTTAGGTTGTGAAAAAAACAGAGGATCATTTGGTTTTGATCCTCTTAGAGGATCACGACTATATTTTCGCATCACAACCAACCACTGGATTCCCTCACTTAGCACACATGATTCTAGGATTATCTGATCCTCAATCCATCAGTTTTACCACAAACTCCACAAATTCCCTCAAAAGTAAATTGATGATTCTCCATGTCATAAAGGATCCAACATAAAATACAATACATCAATCGAAAAACCAATCTGTATGTTATTTTCAATTTCGTACCGAGGGCCTGATTGGATTCGAGTTCGATCCAACCTGGTAATACTGTCACATTATCAATAACCTATGTGGAGTATATCAAAATTACACCCTCTTTATGAGTGTCCTCACACCGCTGATGGTGTGTCAAATAAATTCCTGGTATTTTATATTTTCCAATTTTATTGAAATAGGTTCGGTTGGGTTTGGGTCTGATAGGGGAGTGACCATGCCAGACCGTTGGGCCTGTAGGTCCGGCCCGCCTAGAACAACCTGGCCTGCATGCAGAACAATTGTTTGCACATTTATTGGAAACGGAACATCATGCTCGGCCAACTGGAAGTACCAGTGGGTGCCACCCCAACTTCTGAAATGGCTAGCTAAGCCCGCAGTTTTGTTGAGCAGAGCGGCCCATGAGGGCCACTTCTCCATCTTAGTGCGACATGTGGGCGCTTCAACATTCAACCAGCATGGTTCGGCAGGCGGCGGCTCCTTATTCCATGACTCCTACCACTGCAGCACCTAAAGGCTCCTCCCTTCCAAGCAGTCGGCTCAGCCATCTGCCACCGCCAATTGCAGAAGGTGTTGCACTGGTGATTCCACACCAATGGTTGCCACTGTGGGCCACCAAAGATTCTCTATTGGTCCATTTTTATTCTTGTTTGCGTCTACATGCCTCCTTGGTTTATGCCTTCACTGGGAAGCCCTTAGAAATTCCTCTCTTCATTGTTTTCTAGTCGCACACAAAAAATGTTCACAAACTGATTATTGGGGGGGAGGGGGCCTGAACCTTGTTTATATTGGACCAAACCATCAGCATTAGTCTTTTAAAATGGGGTTTTATCAATAATAAAAACGAAAGAACCATCCCAAATTTATGACCCCACAATAACCGCCCACATGAACAGGTGAGTTGTAGATCAAACTGTTAGTCAGTTGGTCTATGTTCATTGTTTCTTCCAAGAACAAAAAGGTAGGGAACATCAAAACATGTAAAACCTCCACCGAGAAATGGTGTTATGGTGGAAGAAAATTACTCATGTCCATAGTCGTTCCACATTTTATGGTGATCACCATCGCCTGTCGATGTCCAATTTAAATCCTCCAATGGTATTCCATCAAAACTATGTTCTTCATTGGGGAAAGTCACCAGCGACATTTCATCAGAGGTTCCTCTCGTAGGTTTCCAAAACCCATTCCGATGTTTTGTTTAAATAAATTAAAATTATCTACCAACAATGTATTAGTATATGTTGTCAGTTAATGAATAGAAATTAATGATCCATAAAAACTACTTATGTCATGGTTTCAAAACCCAAGTTTTATGCTAATAAATGTCTCTTATTAAATTCCCAACATTACACTGTTGACCCTCCAACTGCATCTTAACTGCTGGATAAATAATAAAATAAAACATTTAGTTATGTTATTATTTTTCCATAAAATCCAAAGAAAATATCTTTTTCATCTGACCCATGCTGGTCGATGTAATGGTTCACCTAATCAAATATCAACACTGAAAATAAATCTGTTCCATTGGATATTCAATCCAATTAATGATTCCAATGGTATAAATCCTCTCTCACAAATTTATTGAACAAACCATAAAAAAAGTTGAAAAATTAATAATGTTGATCGTCGACCCATGATGGTCGAATATAGGTGACCCATAAGGGGTACACACCCCCATGAACTCAATCGTACTCTAGGATTTTAAATAAGAGTTATCATATAGAAATATAATAATTTATCAAAATAAAAATTGTTACTAAATTATTTTATTTCTCGAAATAAAATAACATCGACTATTGGAATTCCCCATCCTATGTTTGGATCTAGCTAAAGATAGCATTCCATCAAGAGTACATTGGTGGTCTCATATTTTATGTCTAGGTCAAAGTTCGTGAGTTATCATCATTTAATAATTATAAAAAATTATTTAAATGTTTTATTTACGGTTATTCTATTTTCGTGTTTTCTCACTGGAGACCTGTGCCGACTAAACCTAAGCCATTCCATGGGTAAAACCACTATCCAAAATGTAATTTTACCCTTTCATTCTTATATGGGCATCCATTTATGAGATAAACTATTTTTTTATGAAAAATATTCATTCAGGATATTCCAAACATATCATTTTTAGAAAGATCATTCGGGGCACCTCGGGCCTTGGAATCACGTGCCATCATATTTGATGGTTATGAAATAATTCCATATATTAAAATAAATTATATGGAATATCTGGGACATTAAATTCTCCCCACCTTAGGGAATTACCTCCAAAAAAATCCAATCAAAAGTAAAATCAAACCAGTGGGGGTATACAAACCCCATAGGAGGTCCGGTTTACAGTTGTTGAGGGATGAGACAAAGAAGCTATTCATGGGGCAGTTATCCTTCATTGATATATTTGGATTAGATAACCTCCAACCATTGATATTAAATCCCACACTTTATTAGTAAGTTAGGGAGACATTTCTTGAGGATGTTGACTGGGAGTCCTGACGTGCATCGTTATCCTTAGGAAAGGCTCCACAATGATTTTATAAAGGTGGTGAGTGTGTCATCATTTCTTGAAGAAAAACCATGGTACTAGTTACAGTATGGGAGGAGGAGTTTAAGTAATTACATTTATTACATTGGGTGGTATATTCTGATGTGGAAATGATGTACTGATATTTCCAACATGAGCATTGGTTTCTAGGAAAGAGGACATCAGTGGCATAGCTGATTTCATGATGCCTCATTTTTTATCAAGTTATGTATGAGTATCATGTTCTAGAATGTAGATAACTAATTTTACACACATACATATGGTCATGTGGATTTGACAATACAGACCTTGGAAGAAATGATTTGTGTCTGTTTCTTGGATTTTGGTTACAGTTAGGATGACTAACCAACACTGGTGAAATTTGTATAATGTAGTAGCTATTACACCACAATTGGTATTGCAAAATTTGAGGCCATGAATGGTAATCCAATAATATCACCTCTGATTCCAGTTTTTAATGTCCTATCCCCTAGGGGCCATTCCATGACTACCCCATGCATTCCATCAATAGGCCAGGGGCTGGTGACGAGCATCGAAAATGGGAAACCCAAAAAATGGGAAGGGGTTGCCTTTAAACCTATATACACCCCAATAGGGAATACTATGAAGAATTAATACACAACATAAATAGATAAGTAAAAAACATCTAAAAACCAAAACTGAGAGTAAAATATAATAATGAATGTAATGGGGATGGATTCAAGCCCAAATGAAATGAAAATTACAGAAAAAATGGGAAAATGTTATCCATATATTGTCCACCAAGGATCCTACCTGAAGGGTAGGTACATATCATTGTTTTCCATCACAACCGCACACCAAATCTATAAATCACCTCTGAGAACCATCTAACCCAGTATCCATATGTCTCAGTCATGCTTTCGGTCCTCTTCACAAAACACAACAACAAACATGCCAAGCCCATGTTGGAGTGAGTATAACAATACTCAGTAGGGACCCGGAGACCTAAAGAATGTCTCTTGGAATTCCTAAAATTAAAAACTACAAATCATGATCTCATTCACTAATCTAAAAGTAAAAGGCTCAACTCACCTCAGATATACACCATTAGAAACATAAATAAAGATGGATATTCATATAGATAGATCATCTTAAACTCTCTAGAGGATTTTTCTGCTAGGCCGCACATGGTCTCTACGTGATAATCCACGGAGGATCACTAGGTCATGACCCACACAGGATTCAAAGGTGAATACCCATAGAGGATCGCTATGTGTTGACCCATAGAGGATCCCTAGGGGTAGACTGACTAAGAGGATGTCTAGGTGTTGACCGACTCAATGGATCACTTTGTATAAACCGACATAGGTTCTCTAGGTGCAGACCCACATAGGAACGCATGGTTCAGACCTAGTGAGGATCTCTAGGTGATGAACCACTAATAGGATCACTTGGTGCTGACTCACTCTGAGGATCACTACTCTATTTTCAGGTCACAACCAACCACTGGATTCCCACACATAGCACACATGATTCTGGGAAGATGTGATCCCCATATCATTAGTCATAGATCAGCTGAAATGTTGTCCCACCAAAGTTATCCCAATGAACCACATTTCATAAGGGATCCAACGCAAAAGACGACACGTCAATCAGACACCAGGTATGTATGTTATAGTCATTTTAGTACCAAGGTACCAGTTGGATTCGAGTATGATCCAACTTTCCCGTACATTAATTTCATCGAAACCCATGTGGAGTATATCAAAATGAAAACATCATAATAAGGGTCCTCATTCCACTGAAGGTGTGTCAAACAGATCACTAGTATGAGAGATTTTTCTGTTTTAGTGGATCGGGGCCGACATTGGTCTGTCCCGCATGCGGGATGGTTGTAGGCGCACCAATCGGACGTGGAGCATTCTCTGCGTCAAGCTATCAGCTCCAGTGGCTGCTGCCCCCTCTTTTGAAATGGCCTACTCAGCCAACTATTTTATCCAACCAATAATCATGTTTGGGCCACTACTCCCTCTCTGCGTGGCATTTTGGCACAAAACCCTTCCTCCATTATGGCTAGGATAACCATGGATTCTACCATCGTAGCACCTGCAGGTGACGCTCCACCACATGGCCGACTCGACTGGATGGATTTCCTCATTTTCCGCACCGCTACGCCAATAGTACTGTGAAAACATTTTCCTCTGTGTGATACCGGAGATTCTTTAGTGGTCCATTTTTTATATCATCTACGACTACGACCCTCCACAATTGTCGCCATTACGGTGAAGCCCTCTAAAATTCCCTTCATATTTTATTCCTGATCACACACATGAAATCATCATAAACCATTAACATGGGTCTATACCGTGTTTATATTTTCATTCACCCACCACATTAGCGTTCTAACATGGGTTGTGGTCAATAATCAAAAAGGAAGAATCATCCACAATTTGAGACCCCACAACCACCACATGCTTGAACAGATGAGACACGGATCAAACCGTTAGTCGGTTGTTCTTCATTCATTTTATTATCCAAGAAACGAAAAAGAAGGATAATCAAAGCACGTAAACCCCCTAACATGAAATGGTTATTTGGTCAAATTATAAGATTAATGTTCATAGACCTTCCATGTTCGTTGGCGATCATTGTCACCCGTTGATGTCTGGTTCGAATCATCCAATGGTCATTGATCAATACTATGTTCTTAGTTGGAGGAAGTCTTCACTACTGTTTCGTCTAAGGTTCCTCCCATAGGATTCCAAAACTCATGATAATGGCTTGTTTAAATTAATTTAAAGAAACTACCAAAATTTGATTCATTTGTGTTGTTCATTAATGAATTGAAATTTATGATCCATTATACCAACGAGAATCACAATTATGAAACAGTTGGGTTGTTCGAATAAATTTATATTATTACGTGGCCTACATTACATAGTGGTCCTGTTATCATCCTCTTAATGGCTGGTAAAATTATAAATGAACTCGTTATTTATTCTAATATTTTTTCATGGTGTGGAAAAAATATTATTTTGTCTGACCATTGCCGGTGAACGATAAGTTTCTCCTAAGAGAATCACAACAATGTGAATTAAACATCATCCTTAGATATTTATTTCGAGCACTGGTTCAAATAATAGAAATCCCTGATCACACATTTACTGATCAAACTTTAAAAAAACTCAAAATTTATTAACAGTCACCATTGACCCAAAACGATCGAGGTTAGGCTTTGCCTAAAGTGAATATGCCCCAACGAACACAATCGTACACTAGTAATTTCAATCCATGTTACCATTTAGATGTATATTAATTTACAAAAAAATTATTTTTACATTCTTATTATATTTACGACCAATAACTAACTTCCACTGTTGGACCACACCAGATAATGTAAAGATATACCGTATAAAATCATACCCTCATGAGATCAATGGTGGTCTTAGATTTTTAAATCATGTCACCACTCGTGAGTTATAAGCATCAGAAAAATAAAATAATTTTTTTTAATTAATTTTTTTTACAGTTTATCCAATTTCGAAGGATCATTCTAGGCAATCCAGGACTCTAAATCACATGCCTTAAAATTTCAAAATCCTGAAATAATTCCATATAATAAAAAAAATTACATTGAAGATCTAAGGCATTACAAAACTAAATTACAAAAATGACTAAATTATATTCCATTATGTTTAAGGGATAAATATTATAAGTATTTATTAGTTTCATGTATATTAGGTCATTAGCAGGATACATAGTTAAAATACATATTATTAGAAACTCTTCTATACACATTTAATCAATGTAGGGAAATTGAAAAATCTTGAAATAACATACTAGAAAATACATAAAAAATATTAGTTAAAAACTGACCACAATAAAATTAAACCATTTCTAGTATGAGATTATCAATTCATTAAAGTGTAATGGGGAGATTTTGGTCAACAAAAAGTACTATGGTGTTTCAAATAATTAAATAAATATTGTTACAAATCTTTCCAATGTTGAATTCTTTGTACTATCTAGATAAAAAATTATTTAATATGTTAATAATTATCATTTGTGATTTTTTAAGGATGTGTTATTTTCTTAGATAGAAACATATAGAATAAAAATATTTAATCTTTCTATGCATATCTGATATTTCATTAGGTGTGAGATTGTTACCCATATCCCCTAGTGAAAAAAAAAGACTGTTCCAACAAGTCGTAATCCTTCTCCAACTCCATCATCCATCCTTTCGCATGGTCATAAAAATTTTTATTGTCTCTATCATTTATAAAATTATTATCTATACAACCAATATATTATTCTATTTGTGTTGAAGATAGTCCATGAAAAAAACATATTCTATAGTCTTAGAAGACCAACGACTAAAAAATATTTGATATAGATAAAATTATAATTTTATAAAAGTGGATATTATAGACTATCAAATAAATTTTATGTAATACATATATATCCCACATCAAATAAAACCATTTTATTTATAAAAAAATTCTACATCCTAACAATGATATTAATATAATTTCATTATTGTTTATTGAACCATAATCATTGATAGATTCAAATGAACTATGCCATAAGGATGTAACTTTTGGGTTTCTTAACCTATGAAACATAAATGGAAGTAGATATAATGACATACCTAATTATGTCCAAATGGTCTTCCCCATTATTATCTGAATTTTTAGAGGATTATACTATTTTTGGTTGAACTATAGATATATAAACAAAAAAGATCCATGAAGATGAATCCCATAGATGATTAGAAGGCACTATTGGACAAACATTATTCATAATCATTAGATAATGAAGCATGATCAAATCCAACACTCTCCAACAGCTTCATCAATGTTAGTGATTCCCATGTCAATCACACTGATGAAACTAATTTGTTACGCCTTCATAAAAAAATTTATAGATAAACCCATTTCCATCATTAACATCAAACTAGATAAAAGAAAATATTACATAGGATAGATCTAATTCAACATATAGTCTTATTTGATCCATGGGCTTCTGGACCATATTTTAATGTTTATATATTATAATTAATGTCAGAGTAAAAATGTAGTCATATTATCAATATTATTATTCATTAAATAATATAAATATATTTATATTATAAATAAACATATAATAAAATATTTATGATATATATATATATACAATTATAGATATATTTTAATATATGACATATATAATATTTTTGTTAAAAACATAATGTTATTTATATTTATATTTATAAAAAGTATTTAATTATAATAATATTAATGATATAATATAATTTATTGTAATAATTAAATATATAAATATATTTATCACATATATAACTGCATTTCAAATTTTTTAAATTTTTTTTAGAATAGTTATATATTTTTAGTAAGGTCGTAGAGGATACATTAATAATAAATATTTCACACAAACCTAGTCTAGAATGGGAAGACAACATCAACTAAAATGATTGACCGTCTATGTATATAAAACATTATAATGTATATAAGTTGAAGGTTCCTTTATCATTTTCCAAATACAATTTTTTTTTTCCGAAAGGCCACATTAGTAAATAGTACATATAATATACTCTATCTATTATTCCTGAAACACTAAATGTGATGCAATAGTAAAATCATGAAATCCTCCAAACATATGATGTGTTAGGGGTCACACCATTGGCCTATAAAATGTTAATATTTATCCAATAGCACTCATGTTAATAAATAGTCATGTGGTTGTTTATATATAATTTTTAAAAAATATATAGATATTTATATATAATATATGTATATATATAATTAATAATCATTGAATATAAATAAAGATTAATACACCTTATATAGAGGTAATAATTTATCAAAAAATAATATATTGAACATTAAAAAAATATATATTGATCATTATGTTTTAACATAGATGTAAAAAATAATAATAAATTGTATCTAACAATTTATGATGTAATGAAAGTTTATCTTATAAAATAACTCTCTATATTTAATATGAGAGAATGTGAAAAATATGTACTCTATGGAAATTATAGACTTTATGAAATAAAAAATATTCAATTTCATATATTATATGGTTAATATTGTATCAATGGTCATATATAAATCATAATAAGAAAATAGTTCTAAAAATGAATATAAAAAATTATAAAATGATTGATATTCCTTTTAACACGTTCTAATAATGAATAATACTTGTCATAAGGACATTCATTGTTTTAATATTTAGAGAAATATTTATCCCACCTATATCATATCATAATGTGTGGAAAAAACGAATGAAATTTATTTATTTTCGAATATATACTTATTCAATGATCTATCTAGAGGGAAATAATAGAAGATATAGAATTGATTGTAAATTGGTTATCTTTTGAAATAAGAAATTTGTTGAAGAAAATAAGTTTAATATATATATATATATATTAATTTTATATAAAATATATTATACAAAGATTCATGAATGGATAGTCATGAAAATATACATAAATTTAATATATAAAAAATAATTTAGAATGTGATAGCCTTTTTTATGTGGTAAACTACCATTTTAGAAGGGAAAACACATCTTTCGCTAATCTAAGAAAAATAAATATACATTAGTCAAATGAAAAAAAGAATATTTTATATAATATACTGAAAATTAATATAAATAATTATAAATAATTGAATGTAGTAAGATACAAAAATTACTTATATATATGAGAAAAATAATATGAATTATAATATGAAAAAATATTCTATATAAGGAAATAAATTGAATAAATGATATATATGAGATAAAATGAAATAACACATATCGAAATGTGTTTTCAATAAAATACTCACTAGGAAATAATAAGAGAATATATTTAAAAAAACATATTTTCTACTTATTGAGTGTAAATATTATTACAATAAACCTGCATGGATCCAATATATATGAGAAACAAAATAAACTTGAAATTTTGAGACTATAATTGATAAAGTAGAATAAAATATTTAGGGAGTAAATAATTAGAAATAATAATAATAATACAATGTTCAATTAAAAATTTGTAGACATTGCTCATTCTGATTAATTAAAGGCATAAATCAGATAATAAATTGGCCATTGATATGTAAATAGTGATGGATGTCTGATTATATTTTCAATGGAGATGGATCTTTTAGTATGAAATTTTGATAAAATATGTAATGTATTTAAAAAATTAAGTGTTATTATGGTGCTCCGTACAAGCTACCTGACATAGTGATCATATATATGCATTTTTGTTGTCCGCTGCTGCTACTGCATTAGATTTCATATGGATGGCTCAAAATAAAATTGTTTTTGTAAGCTACATGCCCTCATTGAAGGCAAGGTTGAATGTCATTTATAGGGTGGTGTTATCCACATCTACAATTCAAATAGGTGTGATGAATAACAATGTATGTGACTTGATTATTCTAAAGACTCTCTATGTGCCTTGTATGGTAAAGAAGCCTATGAAGCTAAAATATATCAGATGGATCCCGCCCATCTGCACATGGTTGACTGTGAACGTGGATGGGGAGGTTGCGGGTGCAACAGGACCGTTAGGCATTGTTGGCATCTTCTGCACCCACTGGGGCTTCGTTAAAGGCTTCTTCTGGCACTATGTTTGAATTGGATCTTTTATTTAGAATGATCATTTTGCGATGATAAAAGCTATAAATTAAGAGACTCAACATGGTTGGATTCACATCTGTGTCGAATCGGACTCTACCACAATGTTACAAATTTTGAAGACGCGTTCATCAAATGTTCCTCAGAAAGTGGTTCTGGCATCGAGCGCTTGTCTCAGTGCTCATGATCTCTTGTAGAAGAATGGCAATCATGTTTACATGGAGGCAAACCAAGCTGCATATGAACTTTCCAAGTGGGTTATCATAGAGGTCTCATCATGTTGGTCCTTTATTACTCCATATTTTTTCCTCGTTATGTTTATTTTGATATTCTTGGTGTGTGTTATTCATGTCTTTGTAAGCCCCCTTGCCCTGTCACTTTTTCTATTTTGTAATAATATGATAGGGATAGGTTTTTCACAAACACTGAATTTGTTTGTTATGTGTAATTATGTATAGTTAGAAATATTTTATGTTATGAAATATAAAATAAATTAAATTAAATATTAGAGGTAAAATATTGTAGTAATAAACGTCATAAAATATTTATAAGGATTGATGATCAATATGTACAAACAAAAAAATGATAAAATGATCTATGTTCTTTTTGACACATGATAAAAAATAATAAATCATGCTTTAAGGATACTCAATGTTTGTAATATTATTATCTTATTTTTTGGATGATTTATTTGAAATAAATTTATTACCTAAATTGTATTGATCATTATTTTCCAAATTAAATTATTCATATGAGATAAAAAGGGGATGATGACTCCATAAATAATGAGTAAATGAAAATATCATGTTTTTTGTATGAAAAAATAATGATAATACATATTATAATTGAAATCATAATCCAGATTACAGAAATTTAGTATTTTTCATTGATTCTAAATGAAAAATAATTTACACAGCCATTCAATTTGATTACTTTAAATACAAAAAATATCACAAATAACATATCGAAAGAGATTTCATAAAAAATATTTCATACATCCATATGAATTAATCTAATTTTATACACCCACCATCATGAAAATGTAGATTCATTTAGAATTAATAATTCATATTAAAACACCCATCATAGACACCAAAAAGGGAATTACATTGACCGAGATGAAAATTAAATAATGAATATGGAAATATCATGCACTTATAGCATGTATAAATCAAAAATATGTATAATGATTTATCGAGGAAGTATTTTCCACCAATTCCTTAGATAGTTCATCTAATTATATGATATAATATATAAGTTTTTATAAAAATGTATCATTAGTACCAGTTAAATAAGGTTTGATATAAATTATTCCATGGGGAGTATCTTCGATAGATTATCCTTTGTAATGATATCGATATTTTTGGGAAACTAAATAATATTTTCTGTGGTTCCATTGAATGAGATATATTGTTTTCATAGGAAAAAGAGTAGACTATGTGAGTCCTTTGTAATCTATTATGTATTTTTTGTGGAAGGATAAATTGATATTATTGATTTTTGGATGAATGTAGGATTGGGGAATGCATGAAATATAGAGGCAGAAATGGAAACTAGGTGTGAGAAAGATAGTAATGTCATTGTATCAACAGAGGTGAATTAGCTAGAAAAAAGAATATATTCATAAGGAAATCTCTGTGGACTTAGTGGATCATTTTTAGACTCGATAATTGATTTATGATCATATTTTTTTATGGACCAAGTATTCAACAATGTATATGAAATTTTAATTATTATATATTATATATATGAATATTTCTATATGAAATATCATTTGACTATCAGATGAGTTTTTTATTATGAAAAAAATTTAAAATGTATTACACTGGTTTCTCAATTCATATTTAAATACCAAAAATTTATTTTTATAAATGTAATATTTTTAAATAATGAATATTTAAAAATTCAGTTATCAATTTAGAATTATTTTATTCAATACACATTTAAATATAATAAGTGATATTAAAAAAAATCATTAATATTGTATATTGTCTAATAAATATTTTAAAAATGTTTTTTAAACATAAAAAAATTGTTTTCTGTTATGTATTGGAAAATTGTATATCAATTATATAGAAATTGAATATAATTGTGATATTTTAGAAAAATTACACTATACTTTTTATTTGTAGAATTTGTATTCAATAATAGCTTATAAAATAAAAAATTTAAAAATTTAATGTTTATGTAATTTTTTTTTAATTATTAATATTTATTCTTACATTTTTATTAGATATTAATTATGAGGATCTGAAAATAAACATTACATATTGATGTTATTTCAATTATATTTAAAATATTTACAATCCTAATGATCCATTTAATTTTCAGTTTTATAATGTTAGGAGATAACTAATATTTATCCACCCAAATGAATACACACAGAGTTCAACAAAAACAATATTCCTCTCTTCGAAAAAATAACTCTTTTAAAACAAAACATTAACATGTTTTCATTGAAAATTCTTCTTAACATTTAACATGAATTTCTTATTTGTCTTACACATCTGAAAAACCTGTGAAAGAAATTTAGAAACTAGGTATGAACATAAAAACACCAGTAAGGGTTAATGATAAGAAAAAATATCATTAGTCCACGAATACATGTGAAATAATTTTCCCAACGACATACTTCTCACCAATAATGATTCACATACATTCATTTTGAAATGTTATATTTCCATAAACATTGAAAACATGAATATATAACAAATGATTCATGGTGAATTATTCACAAATTTTTTTATCCATTCTGGATAACATATAATGTAACCCACATGATGAGCTTATGGTTTATCCATCTGTGTAACATTCGAAATATATATATGGCCGAAATCATACATATACACAACCAAATTATTGAAGGGTGATGCAGGTCCCACCTGTAATCATACAAAATTTCAATGGATCACAAAATAATCCTAAAAAAGTAATACGTTCATAGAAACATTCAAATAGAATTTTGTAAACTAGATGATTAAAAAACGATCTTATAAGTCAAGACCCTTACAAATATCATATAAATTACAAGAAAATCAATAAAAATAATAAAATAAGTGTATATAATTAAAATTAACATAATAAAATAGAATATACACCTAAATTCATTACAATTTTTTTTAAAACCACAATATTAATTAATTATAATGTTAACCCAAAGAATGGAAATTGGGTTATTAATTTAATTACATTATGTTAGTCATACATGAAACATGTCTAAACATCATGTATAGTTTTTAATAATGTCATATTAATATCATAAAGAATCATATTCATGTTTATCACACCATATCTTATTATTTTATAACATCATCTCACCAATTAATTATTAATATTTTGTTCATTCCATTTTCTCAGGTGCGATCTTTACATGATTTTCGTCGTTGGGTCGTAAAAGATTTCTTTTTTGAATTGATGTGAAATACTAGAAGTGGAATTAAATGGTATTAATATGGTTGAAAAATATTTAATGAAATCATAAATCAGTTTTTTGTATGTTAGGAGATTAATAATTTGATAAATAATTACTGATATTAATTTAGATCATTTTGGAGGTTCTTGGATAAACAAGAACTAGTTCCCCTACAAAACATAATATTATGTATATGTGATAATTGAAGAGCAGTAAACAGGATATATAATACATGTTAATATATGTTTCAACCATATAAATGTATTTATGATCTATGCTGTTGGATGCAATGGAAATTGAAACACATTGTTCATGATTTTAATAAAACATCACATCATAGAGGTTGTTTTTATTTTCAGAATAAGACGATGAAAAGGGGAAGAATGATGAGATATATTTTTCCATAGACATGATAGAATACAAAAATATATATGATTATGGTGATTTAAAACATATTGTATATGTATAGTATAATATTGTATAATAATATAATGATAATTAAAAAACACAAGAAAATGAAAGGGGATTCTTGTCTCTTGATCAGTTCTCCGTGAGATCCTCCTTAAGGACTTTGGTTATGGGTTTTTAGTGAAAACAGAAGTATTTGGACATGGGGAAGAGTGTTAGTGAATTTATTTGGAGTAATTTATGAAATTATATATTATTTAGAGGTTATAGACAATGGGGGAGTACAAGGAGATATTTATAGTGGAGGATAGGAGGGGTGTCCCATTAAATTTATCATATGTTTAACATTTTTTCAGTAGAATGTGAATTGTATTGATTCATGCGATAAAAAATATTATATAGATAATGTGTGTTAGGAAAAGGGTTTATAATATCATCCTTGATGCAAGGAATAATGTATTGAACTGATAATGTATATATACAGTAAATTACCATATTTTACAATTCATAAAAAATTCACGAATTTCAGAAAAATCCCCGAAATTTACAATAATATTTTTGCAACATGTATATTTCATAAATGAACTCCATTGTTTAAAAAAATGTTATATATATGAATAATTTAATATTTTACCAAAATGATAGTTTATTTGAAAAATAACAATTTTAAAACTAGGGATCCTTTTATATCACCTTGAAAAATTAATCAAGATCTCGTTATGTTAAAACAATAAGACAATATTTAAAATAATATGATTTACTATTCCAAAGGTTAATATTTATATTTTTATGAATTTTATTGTGAATATTTTACTATTCATAAAAAATTAATTTGGTTCTATCAGACTCCAAATTAAATATTGATCACAATGATAGATGTCCATTTTTTAAAAATTCAAATCATACAAGCGGAAAAAAGTGTTTAATGGATTTTTTCTAACAATATATTTATAACAATGTTTAGTATTATATAGATTTTGTTTTTCATGTATTTAAATTTATTTTTAATTCCTTAGGATTATATATTCTAACCACCTTCTATAAAATTAATCAACTCATTTTTTATTTATTTAACAAACAAGTGAGGGTACCATTCAATAATAGAATTTTTAGATTTCCAAGATTCTTTTTAAACCATGTTATTTATCAAATAACCTATACATTGTGTATTACATTATTCCTAATGAGATTTTCTAAAAAATCAAGAATATAAACAAGATTCCATTCATAATAGAGGTTATCTTCAAAATTAACAACACACGAGAACAAAAAATGAGATAAAAATGGAACATTGATTCTGAAAATTTAAACATTAAATACATTTTTACCTGCGATTATCTTGGAGGAAAAGATATTTGGTATGTCATTGGTCCAACTTTCTCCTATATTTCTTGAGTTCCAATGAACCATGGACTTATCGTTTTTTCAGACCAATCTTCATAACTCATATTCATGGTGAGATTCTTAAAATCATGTTCACCTACCATGAAATAAATGTCATTCAACCTGTTATTTGTATATATATTTTCTATTAATTTGATCTATCATCACGTGTTTCTGAATAATCATCACATTCCCAGCCACATCATCTAATAATCTAGGTCCCGTCAATATCGTATCCATGATGTTGTCAGAGAAATATGTTGTATGAAACCACTTATCAAACAATGCCTCAAATTGTTCCATCAATATAGTGAAATTAAAACTATTATTATAAAAAAGTAATCTAATAGAAGAAGTTGAGTCAAACATTCTTATTTTTCACTTCAATATTCCCAATGCATATCCTCCAATGTCTAAATTTATCATTTTTTCTATCAAACATATTGTGGATTAAAAGTGCTTCAAAAATATAATTCAACTCCCAACGACTTATGAAGTTCTTTAAAAATGTTATAACTGAACATGGGACTGTGATCAAATATAATGGAAAGTATAAATTCATGTAAAGTAATAATAAATTTGAGGTACATGTGAGAAATATTATCCTGTTTCATAATATAATTAATTGTAATAAAATGTACATATTTTGTCATCCGATCAAAAATAACCCAAATTTAATTATTACCTCGATAAATATCTAGTACTCTCACCATTAAGTCCATATATATATATTCTCCCATTTATACTCCAGTACTATCAACCCTTAATGAATCCCATTTTTATATGTCTACATGCTTTAACATGTTAGAATGGCCCATATTTCACTGCAAAATACGTAATATCTCTTTTCATTCAATCCCACGAGTATTACACCTAATGTTTCAGGTAAATTATATTACTAAATGGATGAAATAAAAATAGAGAACTATGAGAATCACACAAAAAGTCATTCATTAGTTAGTAATAATAAGTCAACCAAATTTTTTTCAATATCTAAATATGCAATCATTATCAATGTAAAATTATGGAAACATACAAATTTTAAACAATTCTACATTTATTTGTAACATGCCATAATTCATTTGCACTTTCTTAATCTATTATAAAATATATGAATTCCCCAAAAATTGAACATTTTGTAGTAGAACACAACAATTTCACTTCAATGAAAAATCATTGTAGATAAAGAACACACCATTTCTGGATGGCACGGTTAAACCGATGCATTCACCAATATCTTTTAATCTTCTGAAAAAATCATCACATTCTTCTGTACAAAAATGACATATTTTCATGTTAGCTTAGTTAGACTTCTAGATAACCGTGCAATGTGATTACCAAAATGTCGGTAATAAACTGATAATCTAGGAAATATATGAATCTCAGTAACATTTGATGGTCGTGTCTATTCATAATCGACTTTTATTATGATAATATCAATTACTACTCTATGATTATTTAAAATATTCATAAGAAAATATATTTTTGGCCAAAAAATTCACACTTTCTAATTTTTCATAGAGTTTTTTTATTGTATGGTTTGAAAAACAACTCATATATGTTATTCATGCTCATCACGACAATTAGAATATTACAAAATTTCATGACTAAAAAAACCAAAAAATTAACAATGAACTCAAAAAAATTATATTTATAAGATACATTAATACAATTGGTTCATTAGTTAACCCAAATGACATTAGAAAAAAATTCAAAATTCTTATATCACGTACAGAACACAGTCTTTGGTATATCATCCTCCTTTACCTTCAATGGATGGTACCTCGACATCATGTCAACCTTTGAAAAATATTGTTCTCCTAAGAGCTGATTGAACAAACCATCGATTAGAGGCAAAGGATTTTTTTAGCAGTAATGATTTTTAAGGATCTATAATCATTGAACACTATCATGTACCAATAATTATTTTTAACATAAAATACATGAGCATACATTATTGTAGAGTTGGGTCAAATGAATAATTTTTCTTATAATTAAAATAAATCTATTTTCAACTCTAAATGTTCCATTTGAGAAATTATATAGGTGGTATTGAAATTGAATTTTAATTAGGAACTAATTCAACAGTAAATTAAACTTTTTTATCATTTATATAAATTGGTTACTCATCAATAAATACATCAAGATATTCATTTACCCCTGTAATTACATTAATATTAATATTTAACTTATTATCAATAATGTGAGCCAGATAAATTTCATTTCCAATATTCAACAGTTTCTAAAAATTCTGATATGTTATCAATTTTATTTTTTTAATTATTCTATGAAAACTATAACACTTTCATGAAAATAAATTTTATAGATCTATAATACATATTAAAATGATGAAAAATCCAATCCATATATATAATGACATCAAACTGTACTATGGGTAAATAAAATGTTTTTCAGTTACATTTGTTTAATATAAAACAAATGATATATTATTATAATTTATCATTTCTCTAACATTTCCCTATTGTGTGTTTCAAAAAACTTGCATCATTTATTGAGTTTTATTTAAAAATTACTAGAAAATTTCATACAAATAATGTAATATTTATGTATCATATTAAATAAAATTTTCAAAAAACAATTAAACAAACAATTTACGAGATACAACATAATAGGATGCCCTGATGACAACTAATGTTGTCATAAAGGATCTCACTACACATTTCTGATATTTGTATGAATTTTTTATCATTTAGTTATTTCATAGGGTAGGAATATTCATAATGACCCATCTCACAACATTTAAAACACATTACAATTTTATTATTAGGATTATTTGTAAGATCATTTTCCTTACAATATATGTCTATATGTCCAAACATACCACATCAAAATCATATCCTAGTTTTGTTAAGGGAATCCCCAAGGTGCTTTTTAACTCTTTTTTTACAAACTTGAAACTGAAAATTCTTACCATCATATTTATTTGATTTATTCTTATCCATCACCATCCATGAAGACCACTTATTCTATTTTTTCTAAGGTACACATTGTAATAAAAAACTACATTTCTAACCTATTAGAAAATCAAACATGTTTCCATATCATTTGAACATGTGATAATTTAATGACATTCAATATCAAGGATTCCATCATGAGTAAAAATGGATGATTTTATATCAATATCCAGCTTAATATTTTGACAATACATAACCAATTGGGTGAAGGTTTCTTCATACACGACCACTGAGTTGTCCAAATTTTTCTTTAAATAAAGGAATTTCCTTATCCAGCCTATGTCAATCCAGATTTGGAAAATATTTTCCATGTAAAATACATTTAAATAGATCATAATATATGGAATCAAAATCCTCTTTTTCTAGGATATCCATGGACATTTACCCCCACTGATCATAATCACCGTCAAAATTATAAATTTAATGATTTAAAATTTTATTATATAAATATACCATAATTTCAAATATCATTTCAAGGGATTTAACTAATCCATTAACCACTACTATTTTAGAAGATCTGCTAAAAGCATGAGGGTGTTGCCTTGAAAATTGTTCCACTATCATCATGTTCTGTTGTGGTATCTAAGGTAGTTCTATTCTATGGATGGTACCACCATTTACATCCTACATTAGATGAGATATTACGATAAAAAATGGTCGGTTCCAACTCCCCCCATTCCTGGTTGTGTATTCTGAATGATATTATTCTCTATGTTAATTCGAACATAAGATTCTATGTTTCTTCTGTGAAAACCCATTCTGAACTGAAAAATATTATATAAAACAACATGGTAATATTTTAATTATATATAATTTCATCATATGAATAAGTTGAAAATATTATATGGTATTCTATTAACATCATACTTACACATAAATTTATATATACTATTCTATGAAACTAATTATAACTACTCATGTAACACCCCGACCCTAGTTGCCTAGAGTCGGTGCATTATTACATAACATTGGCAAGATCACAAGAAAGATCAAATCTCGAAAGACCGATTGGTTTAGTATCCTTGGAAACACTAGATATATTCAAAAGTCTTACATTACATCATAAAAATGAAAAACTACTACAACAACATATTGTCTCCATAATCCACACTCATATCCCCACATAAAATCCCTGCAGGTCATTCATTATTTACTTCTACACTTCCTGGGAAAAATAAAACATAGAAAAGGGGTGAGCTCAAATGCCCAGTAAGGATAACAATATAGCGAAAACTTTCATAAATAAGAATAAACATTTAAGGCAATGTAAAACTCAAACAAAAGCCTTTAAAACTTGAACATTCAACATAGTATGGCATAATTAAAATGAAATAATTCCATTTACTTATTCACATGGATATTCTACTAATCGAATAATCACACGCAAAATCAATAACCACTTTCATAATGATGGAATGCATAATGCCAGACTATCATAACCACATAGCCAAGGCCTCGTTCCAAGACTAAAAATAAGATTTTGTCCAGGCCTTGTGCCAAGACACTAGTTTGTCTCATGAGACCTACCGATGCATCGAGGAGCTATAGTGGGCTCCACCCGTCACATATTAAGTCCAATGCATTCCCATATGAAAAGTCTTAAACATAACATAAACATTCGTATTAAAAATAGCATACGAAATGTCAATAATTTCACCATAAACTATGAATGGTATAAAAATAGAACATCCACAGTCAAACATATCACAAAACCTTCAATACAGTATAGAATTTTTGTATCATAATAAATCAACTTCAATTAAGTGTAAAATCCATCAAAGGATGTTGACATAGATGAAATCAAAACACTTTTTGGAGAAATATCTTTTTCTATTTTTGAAATAATTTAAGAGACATATAAAATAAAACATTTTCTTGAAAATATTCTTATAAGCTTGTAAGGAAAACTTTGAAGATTTTATAACGGCAGAAATTAACCGCACTCGCCGTATAAGTTAAAAAAACATTCTTACCTTAATTCTGTCGAAAAGGTTAAAAAGAACCTTGTTTTGAAAATGACGGAAGGATTCCTCTTATAAAAAGTCAAACAAGGGTATAAATGACTTTAACCCATATTCTTGTAAATAATAAAAAAAAATTAAATACATTTTGAAGAAACATGGATGTGGATGATAAAGAGATCCCAGTAGATTATTACACATAAACAACCTCGAATAATGAAGAGATTGTGAAATAACCCTTACCAATGTGGTAACATATGAAACATACAACCCATGAAAGAGGTATCATACAATGAATATGTAAATACACATAAATTAGAGTGTATTACACAAAGAATATAATTATGGGTAGTACATACACCACACAAAAGGTGATGGTGACAATATGGCATTAATCTCACGGGAATAAGGAGTGAGATGAAAACCCCTTACCTTGTACTTTTCCTTGGTTGGGGTAGGTTAACCTCCTGTATAATGGTGAAATAATTTTTATTAAATTATACAAGAATCATATACATTAATATGATATCATATATGATCTTTTAATATTGATTTGATAATAATATCTTAGTATTATCGTTGTTTTGGGTGTTAACTTACTTGTTTTCTTTTGTATGTTTTGTTACGTAAGACATGTATGTAAAGGATATGTTGTATATTATTAATATCTAGGATGATATCAAGTCCTTAAACATAATTTTTAAATCATCAAATGATAATTATACTTGAATGGATATGATGTAGAATGAATCTTATCGCGTCCGTGGAGAGGGTAGTCCGTACGTACGCACGAGCGACAATATCATTCTTTTGATATAAAAAAAATATATAAATGGATGGTATATCATATATACATAATCATTAACATGTTATATTTATTATTTACATGAGTTACACATCATTATTATACCCATCCAAATAATATTATATTGAATCACAATTACACCACGACGTGGAGACGGTAAGCCGTACGTACGCACGTATGGTGACATGTTATTAAAAGGGTGGATAGAATACTGAATATGGTTGTACCATATTTATAATAACATCACAGTATATATATTATACTGAAGTTATTATTTTAGAATGGTAACAACAAAGGAATAAGAAGTGGAAGAAGAAAGGAACTTGGAAAAGGGTGGTGAAATCATTACCACTTCTTCGGGTTATTCCTTTTGATTTGATCAAAAGGGCTCCTTAGGATGGCTTTCTGATCAAACTAAGGCCTCTAGTTTGTAGTGTGTTAATTTGGGAGAGTATTTGGGCAGAGGTTGGACGAACCAAAAGGCTTTGAAGGTGTGAAGAAATGAGAAGGAGGAGTGACCTTTTATAAGAGGGGTGAGGGGCACCTTTGGAAAATCTAGAGATATTAGTTTATAATAAATTCATATTCGGTTTCTAATGTCTCCAAAGATGATTATTTAAATTTTAAGGTGGGGATGGATCGAAAAAAACTCAACCAATATAATTTAGACAGGTTTGGGTATGTATATTTACCTTATCTTTAAGTATTAACTCTAAGTTAATTAGTTTAACTTTTACAATGTCTCTTTGTATTTTTATATTATATGGTTAATAAACGTACTATATACACACAATAGACACCCAAGTGGTCCATTAATGATGAACTTATCATGTTATAAGTCTTTTGGATGAACCTCAGATTTTTAGGAATTTAATATCAATTAATAATATAATATTTGTTTTAAAAAACTCTTTTTATGTCAATTTTGACACTATTCAATAGTTGATTTTTTTGAAACTCATAACAGATTGATTACTTCGAAAAAATTCAATTAAATAAATCCTAATATATCATATTATCCTATAAAATTAGTTTAATTCATTAAAAGTTTCATATTATATTTATTTGGGTATTTATAATATCAATTATTTTAATTTTTCACTATTATAGTAATTAATTCATCATCATTGTGTCATAAATAAATTAAATTTTTTAATGTCTAAAAAATATAAATAAAATATCATTATGTAGGAATTAATTTTATCTTTCTAATGAATATTTATAATCTAAAATCCAAAACATATAACCCTATGTAAAATTTTTTTTTTCTAAAAGATATATGCTTGTGTCATTTTTGTATTCATTTTAACTTAATTAAAATAAAGTGTCCCTATCACCTACATGTGGCACCATGGGGTCCCCAAATCGACCCAAAGATGCCTATGGTCGAACATGTATCAACCAATAAGGCTAGGACACGTTTTAGGGTAATTTAGTATTATTATAATATTATTTTTTAACACTTATTTACCAGATTTACCCTTAACCATGGTAAATAAAATATTTACCACAATAATTATTCATAATGTCTAAAAATAAAAGTTACCTATTTACACAATTTGGAAATCCTGATTCCAAATATGGAATCCATTTTTCTAAATTCAAAACACATAAGTGGCAGAAATTAATTTAAAATTAATTCCTGCTGTCAAAACAAAAAGCGTGTTTTTAAGAGATAATAACTATCAAAAGATTGACACTTGTTTATGTTCGGTTTAATTGTAAAATTATGTCCAATGACCAACATTATATTAAATGGTAAAAATATATTCTAAATATACATTAAAACCACTCAAATTCATAATTTATCACTATTAATTATTTTGATTAAAAAAGATGTTTTTAATTAAAATTTAGTAATTTTCACTATTCATCAAAATATGAAAGTTATCCGAAAAGTACCAAAATTTCACCTTAGGCTAAATTCGATATTCCAAATCCAGAAATGAAGTCCATTTTAAAATATAAAATATATATAATTTCGAAAAGTAGGTATTACTATTCATAACGGCTAGTTTGATTGGTTATGGTTTGTTAGAACTCGGTGTTGCGTACAACACACGCTATCACATTATTCAAAGAAAAGAGTACCGTAGAAGCTTGGGGTGTTACATTCTCCCCTCCTTCAAATAATTTCATCCTCTAAATTTCAATATTACTACTACATGAAATGACTAGGGTGTTTCTTCATCATAAGTTCCTCGGGTTCCCACGTTGCCTCTTCCATCTTATGGTTTCTCTACAAAACTTTTACCAGACGCGTCGTCCGGTTTCTCAGCACTTGTTCTCTCGTATCAAGAATCATGACATGATCTTCGCAATAAGACAGATCGGGTTCCATTTCTAACTCCTCGTAGGTGAGTACATGCATCGGGTCAGGCATGCATTTCCTCAACAGAGATACGTGGAACACATCGTGAACTTTAGAGAGACTTGGAGGCATTGCCAATCGGTAAGCTACATCCCCAATTCGTTCTAGAATTTAGAAGGGTCCGATGTACCTGGGACTCAATTTACCTTTCTTACAAAAACATTTGACTCCCTTCCATGGAGATACCTTCAGGAAAACATGATCACCGACTTGAAATTCCAAATCCTTCCTTCGATTATCGGCATAGATCTTCTGCCTACTTTGAGCTGCTTTGATGTGATTTTGGATTACTTTCACCTTTTCCACCGTTTCCTCCACCAGTTCTGGGCCTACAAGTTTTCTTTCACCAACGTCATCCCAACAGGTTGGTGTACGACATCTCTTTCTGGATAACGCTTCATATGGTTCCATCTGAATACTCGAATGGAAGCTATTGTTATAGGAAAATTCTACCAGTTGTAAATATTGATCCCACATACCCTAAAAGTCAAGTGAGAAAGATCTCAACATGTCTTCTAAGGTCTGAATAGTCCGTTCTGATTGTCTATCTGTATGAGGGTGGTAAGAAGTGCTCAAATTAAGTTCAGTATCAAGGGATTTCTAAAGACTTTTCCAAAATCTTGAAGTAAAACGGGGATCACGATCAGAATCAATCGATAGGGGTACTCCATGAAGTATCACAACTTCATTAATATATAGTCTTGCTAGACGTTCCAGGGGTAGATCTTCTCTTATAGCAAGAAAATGTGCTGACTTGGTAAGACGATCAACAATAACCCATATTGCATCATTCCTTCTAGGAGTCTTTGGTAGCCCCATGACAAAGTCCATTGTAATATTGTCCCATTTCCACTCCGGTATGGGAAGAGGTTGCATGACTCCTCCAGGCTGTTGCCTTCCAGCTTTCACATGTTGACAAACCATACATCTTGACACAAAATCAGAAATCTCCCTCTTCATGTTGTCCCACCAAAAATATTCCTTCAAATCTCTATACATTTTGGTGCTCCCAGGGTGTATAGAGAAATTGGAACTATGAGCATCATCCAGCAATTCCCTTTTTAGATCAGGTATATCGGGAACACAAAGTCTCTTCCCTAATTTCAAAATTTCATCTTCATACACAAAGTCTCTCAATCTTCCATCATTCACAGCTTTAATATTCTTTTGGAATTCTTCATCATCGGTCTGAGAACTCTTAATCCTTTCTAGTAAAGATGTTTTGGAAACCATTTGAAAAAAGCATTGATTTTTCACCTTCCCTGGTTATACCCATGTCCATCTTTACTAGATCCATGAAAATTGGATCCCTTTCAATTCTCATCATGTTCAAAACTCCATGGTCTTTTCTGCTCAAAGCATCTTCCACCTTGTTTGCTTTCCCCGGGTGGTAGTGTATCATGCAATCATAATCCTTGAGTAATTCAAGCCATATCCTTTGCCTCATGTTGAGTTCATTTTGTGAGAAAATATTCTTCAAACTCTTGTGATCAGTATAAATCTCACATTTTTCACCATAGAGGTAGTGCCTCCATATCTTCAAAGCAAAGACCATAGCTGCTAACTCGAGATCATGAGTAGGATAGTTTTGTTCATGAATTTTCAACTGTCGTGATGCATAGGCAATAACTCTATCATTTTGCATAAGGACACAACCAAGTCCTTTCTTCGATGCATCACTATAAATAACGAACCCATCATTCCCCGATGGTAGAGTCAATATAAGAACATTGACTAATCTTCTATTCAGTTCTTCGAAACATTCTTCACACTCTTTTGTCCAAACAAATTTAACCCCTTTACGTGTGAGCTTCGTTAATGGGTTAGCCAATCGGGCAAAATTCTGGACGAATCGTCGATAATAACCTGCCAAACCAATAAAACTACGTACCTCAGTTATACTCGTAGGTGCTGGCCATTCTTGGGTTTCCTTGGTCTTAGAAGGATCAACAGAGATTCCATCTTTAGAGACAATATGGCCAAGAAAGAAATCTCTTGAAGCCAGAATTCAAACTTGCTAAACTTCCCATATAATTCATGCCTCCTCAGAGTCTTCAAGATAATGCGAAAGTGATTTTCATGATCTTCGTAGGTTTTGGAGTATACCAAGATATCATTAATAAATACCACCACAAATTCATCAAGATACTCCTTGAAAACTCTATTCATCATATCCATGAATACAGAGGGTGCATTAGTCAGTCCAAATAGCATTACGGTAAACTCGTAATGCCCGTACCTGGTTCGAAATGCTTTCTTCAGAATGTCTTCCTTATTCACACACAACTGATGGTATCCAGATCGAAGGTCAATCTCTGAAAAGTATTGATCTCCATGTAGTTGGTCAAATAAATCATCAATACGAGGTAGGGGATACTTGTTCTTTATCGTTATAGCATCGATCTCCCTGTAGTCGATACATAACCTCATAGATCCATCTTTCTTTTTAACAAAAAGAACAGGGGCTCCCCATGGAGAAACACTAGGGAGAATAAATCCCTTATTACTCAATTCCTCTAGTTTTGTCTTTAGTTCAACTAATTCTACAGTGGCCATTCTATAAGGGGTCTTTGATATAGGCCTTGATCCAGGAATCAAATCAATGGAAAACTCATCTTCTCGTTCTGGAGGATGTCCAGGTAAACCTTCCGGAAATACATCTACAAAATCTTTCACAACAGTTACATCCTCTATTTGAACATTCCTTTCCTCACCGACAGTTATTTCATTCTCTTCCTCCCCAATAATTCAATTAAGTTGAGCTACTGGGGGTGGATCTAAATAAGAATTAGGTGGTGACGATTCTGCTCTAAAGATAAGGTGTTCCTTATCATTATCATCAAGAATCGTAACCTCTTTCTTCTTACAATAAATTTTCTCATCATAGTCTGAAAGCCAATCCATACCGAGGATTATATCAAACTCAATCATAGGTATGACGATGAGATCAGTAGATAACGAACATTTATGTTCTCTAATGGGGACTGATTCACAAAACTTTGTTGCAATGATACTTCCCTTAGAAGTTTTAACTGACAACTCCCTTATTAAATCAAATTGGAAATATCTAATTTTCTTAGGAAACTAGGAAGATATGAAACAATGCGATGATCCAGAATCAAATAATGCATTTTCTAAACATGAGGAAACCATTAAATTACCTGCCACCACGTCTTTCGGAACTTCTACCTCAGCAATAGTGATAGCATAAGCCTGGCCTTGATCCCTTGGCCTTTTCTGAGGTAAGTTCTCCTGACTCTTAGGACATGAATTTGCATAATGCCCCATCTCCCTGCAATTGTAGCACTGAACGTTGATAGCTTCCTTCTTCCCCTTGCAATCACGAGCTTGGTGGCCTTTTCACCACACTTGTAACAGACTCTCATTCCCTTCAAGCAAGTACCAGGATGTTTCTTTCCCGCATTTTCCACAAGATGGATATTCAACCTTTCCCTTCTTCCCCTTATTTCCTTTCCCAGATTGATCAGCAGGTCTCTTCTTCTCTTGCTTTTCTTTAAAGTCATAAGACTTAGAGAATTCCTTTTCGGTCTTGATAGCACATGAGACAATGTCTTCGTACGACGAAAAGGATTGTGAGACTAATGCTTGACGGAGAAATGGTTTTAACCCATCAAAGAAACGATCAATCTTACTTCTTGGGTTACGAATATAATCACCAGCATACCTTGCTACCCTCGTAAAGTTAGCCTCATACTTTGTGACATTCTCATCCTCCTTCTGTCTCAGACTTAGAAATTGTCTTTCCATATATGCTCGATGGTCGCGAGGAAAGTATTTTTCTAAAAACAGATCTTTGAACTCCCTCCATTCCATATTTGATAATTCATCATCTTCCTTCATGTTTTGAATCAATGACCACCATTGATCACCATCTCCAGTGAGGCGGTAAACTGCCATGATAACTTTTTCCCTTTCACTGCACCCCAAAGCCTGAAATATTTTCTCTAGGGAATTTATCCATTGCTCAGCTACTAATGGATTTGTACTCCCATTGAACGTTGGTGGTTGTTTCCTCATGAATCGATCTATCATTGATCCTCCACGCTGTGGATCAGGGTGCTCCATACGGGTAAGGTTATTATTCATAACCTGAGTAAGTTGTCCCAGTATGGTAATTAGTTGATCGGCACCAGTTGCATCACCAGCTCCACTATAATTATCTTGATCAGGAGGGAAATCCCTACATGGAGTGCGTGCATTGATACAGTTTCAATTTCTTCCACTAGGCACCATTTCTAAACAATGGCATAAACTAGATCAGTTTATGAATCAAAATACATAATCCCATACTTATAAAACACTTAACAGAAATTGAACTATTTATGGATATAATCCATAATCATAAAAATGTATTCTTTGAGGAAGTATATACTCATAAACTCTTCATAATCATTTGTAAAGAAAATGAGAGTTATCCTATGCATATCCCCCGGGAGTGTCGTAACCAAGAGTGCAGCAAGGCCCGTTGTCGTGCACCAGTTCCTGTTCGAGTCTAGCTCAAAGCGGTGTTTTCGGGTTTTACCCCTAGGTACATCTGTGCCAGAGCCGCCTCTACCTACTCGTATCCAAACATTGATGTATTGCTCGGAAAACTCACAAAATCTCTACAATACCAAAATTCTAGGAAGTTCTTCTATACTAATCCTCAAAGTTCATCTTAGGTCTATGTGCTCTAATCAGAGTTTATCTAAATCTAGTTTCCAAGGTTTGTACTAAACTTCCTCTGATACCAACTGTAACGCCCCGACCCTATTTTCCCAGAGTCGGTGCATTATTACATAACATTGGCATGATCACAAGAAAGATCAAATCTCGAAAGACCGATTGGTTTAGTAGCCTTGGAAACACTAGATATATTAAAAAGTCTTACATTACATCATAAAATGAAAAACTACTACAACAACATATTGTCTCCATAATCAACACTCATATCCCCACATAAAATCCCTGCAGGTCATTCATAATTTACTTCTCCACTTCCTGGGAAAAATAAAACATAGAAAAGGGGTGAGCTCAAATGCCCAGTAAGGATAACAATATAGCGGAAACTTTCATAAATAAGATTAAACATTTAAGGCAATGTATAACTAAAAAAAATCCTTCCAAACTTGAAAATTCAACATAGTATGGCATAAATAAAATGAAATAATTCCATTTACTTATTCACATGGATATTCTACTAATCGAATAATTACATGCAAAATCAATAACCACTTTCATAATGATGGAATGCATAATGCCAGACTATCATAACCACATAGACAAGGCCTCATGCCAAGACTAAAAATAAGATTTTGTCGAGGCCTTGTTCCAAGACACTAGTTTGTCTCATGAGACCTACCGATGCTTCGAGGAGGAATAGCGGGCTCCACCCGTCACATATTAAGTCCAATGCATTCCCATATGAAAAGTTTTAAACATAACATAAACATTCGTATTAAAAATAGCATACGAAATGTCAATAATTTCACCATAAACTATGAATGTTATAAAAATAGCACATCCACAGTCAAACATATCACAAAACCTTCAATACAATATAGAAGTTTTGTATCATAATAAATCAACTTCAAATAAGCGTAAAATCCATCAGAGGATGTTGACATAGATGAAATCAAAACAAATTTTGGAGAAATATCTTTTTCTATTTTTGAAATCATTTAAGAGCCATATAAAATAAAAAAATTTCTTGAAAATATTCTTATAAGCTTGTAAGGAAACCTTTGAAGATTTTATAACGGCAGAAAATAACCGCACTCGCCGTATAAGTTAAAAAAAACATTCTTACCTTAATTCTGTCGAAAAGGTTAAAAAGAACCATGTTTTGAAAACGACGGAAATATTCCTCTTATAAAAAGTCAAAAAAGGGTATAAATGACTTTAACCCATATTCTTTTAAATAATAAAAAAAATTTTAAATACATTTTGAAGAAACATGGATGTGGATGATAAAGAGATCCCAGTAGATTATTACATATAAACAACCTCGGATAATGAAGAGATTGTGAAATAACCCTTACCAATTTGGTAACTAATGAAACATACAACACATGAAAGAGGTATCATACAATTAATATGTAAATACACATAAATTATAGTGGATTACACAAAGAATATAATTATGGGTAGTACATACACCACACAAAAGGTGATGGTGGCATTATGGCATGAATCTCACGGGAATAAGGAGTGAGATGAAAACCCCTTACCTTGTAATTTTCCTTGGTTGGGGTAGGTTAACCTCCTGTATAATGGTGAAATAATTGTTATTAAATTATACAAGAATCATATACATTAATATTTTATCATATATTATCTTTTAATATTGATTTGATAATAATATCTTAGTATTATCGTTGTTTCGGGTGTTAACTTACTTGTTTTCTTTTGTATGTTTTGTTATGTAAGACATGTATGTAAAGGATAGGTTGTATATTATTCATATATAGAATGATATCAAGTCCTTAAACATAATTTTTAAATCATAAAATGATAATTATACTTGGATGGATATGATGTAGAATGAATCTTATCGTGTTCGTGGAGACGGTAGTCCGTACGTACGCACGAGCGACAATATCATTCTTTTGATATTAAAATAATATATAAATGGATGGTATATCATATATACATAATCATTAACATGTTATATTTATTATTTACATGAGTTACACATCATTATTATACCCATCCAAATAATATTATATTGAATAACAATTACACCACGATGTGGAGACGGTAAGCCGTACGTACGCACGTATGGTGACATGTTATTCAAAGGGTGGATAGAATACTGAATATGGTTGTACCATATTTATAATAACATCACAGTATATATATGATACTGGAGTTATTATTTTAGAATGGTAACAAAAAAGGAAGAAGAAGTGGAAGAAGAAAGGAACTTGGAAAAGGGTGGTGAAATCATTACCTCTTCTTCGGGTTCTTCCTTTTGATTTGATCAAAAGGGCTCCCTAGGTTGGATTTATGATCAAACTAAGGCCTCTAGGTTGTATTGATGGAAGTTGGGAGATTATTTGGGAAGAGTTTGTACGAACAAAAAGGCATTGAAGGTGTGAAGTAATGAGAAGGAGGAGTGCCCTTTTATAAGAGGGGTGAGGGGCACCTTTGGAAAATCTAGAGATATTAGTTTATAATAAATTCATATTCGGTTTATAATGGCTCAAAAGTTGATTATTTAAATTTTAAGGTGGGTATGGGTCGAAAAAAACTCAACCAATATAATTTAGACAGGTTTGGGAACTTATATTAACCTTATATTTAAGTATTAACTCTAAGTTAATTAGTTTAACTTTTACAATGTCTCTTTGTATTTTTATATTATATGGTTAATAAACTTACTATATACACACAAGAGACCCCCAAGTAGTCCATTAATGATGAACTTATAATGTTATAAGTCTCTTGGATGATCCTTATATTTTTAGGAATTTAATATCAATTAATAATATAATATTTGTTTTAAGAACTCTTTTATGTAAATTTTGACACTATTCAATAGTTGATTTTTTTGAAACTCATAACAGATTGATTACTTCGAAAAAATTCAATTAAATAAATCCTAATATATCATATTATCCTATAAAATTAGTTTAATTCATTAAAAGTTTCATATTTTATTTATTTGGGTATTTATAATATCAATTATTTTAATTTTTCACTATTACAGTAATTAATTCATCATCATTGTGTCATAAATAAATTAAATTGTTTAATGTCTAAAAACTATAAATAAAATATCATTATGTAGGAAATCCTTTTATCTTTCTAATGAATATTTATAATCTAAAATCAAACATATATAACCCTATGTAAAATTTTTTTTTCAAAAATATATATGCTTGTGTCATTTTTGTATTCATTATAACTTATTTAAAATAAAGTGTCCCTATCACCTACAAGTGGCACCATGGGGTCCCCAAATCGACCCAAAGATTCCTATGGTCTAACATGTATCAACCAATAATACTAGGACACATTTTAGGGTAATTTAGTATTATTATAATATTATTTTTTAACCCTTATTTACTAGATTTACCCTTAACCATGGTAAATAAAATATTTACCACAGTAATTATTCAAAATGTCTAAAAATAAAAGTTACCTATTTACACAATTTGGACATACTGATTCCAAATATGGAATCCATTTTTCTAAAATCAAAACACAGAAGTGGCAGAAATTAATTTAAAATTAATTCCCACTGTCAAAACAAAAAGCGTGTTTTTAAGAGATAATAACTATCAAAAGATTGACACTTGTTTATGTTTGGTTTAATTGTAAAATTATGTCCAATGACCAACATTATATTAAATGGTAAAAATATATTCTAAATATACTTTAAAACAACTCAAATTCATAATTTATCACTATTAATTATTTTGATTAAAAAAGTTGTTTTTAATTAAAATTTAGTAATTTTCACTATTCATCAAAATATGAAAGTTATCCGAAAAGTACCAAAATTTCACCTTAGGCTAAATTCGATATTCCGAATCCAGAAATGTAGTCCATTTTAAAATATAAAATATATATAATTTCTAAAAGTAGGTATTACTATTCATAACGGCTAGTTTGATTGGTTATGGTGTGTTAGAACTCGGTGTTGTGTACAACACACGCTATCACATTATTCAAAGAGAAGCGTACCGTAGAAGCTTGGGGTGTTACAACTCGACCTTAATAATTATATTTTCTGGTAATTTAAACTAGATTTTATATCTTTATAGTTGAAAATATATTTTCGGTATATAGTTTTAAAAATATATGACATCACTTATTCATAACAACCCACTATAATACACAATGGGTGACACTGAAACACTATCCATTTCATTCAAAACATAAAACATTTAAAACAACAGAAACATATTTTTTGACAAATATTTATAACATTTAACATGACATAATTCTTTATTGTACACTTAATTATAACCTGTTATTAACATTTGAAATAATTGTATGAGAATAAATATATCAGTAAGTGATAAATAGAAATAAAAAACCATTATTTAATGAATACATATGATGTCATTTTGAAAATGACAAACTTCCCACCTATAATGTATCACACACATACTTTGTAAAACATGATATTTATATAAACATTGAAAATATTAATATAAAATAAAGGTATCTTGTGACATTACATACTTAATTTTGTAACTCATATGGCTAACTTATGAAGCAACCCTCAAAGCTACCATATGGTGTATCCATCAAAATCACACTTGGTGTAACAATATGATAAACCTCCCAAAAAACATACCCAATAAATTTGAGTGATATAAACATTCAACCCATCATCCAATACAAAATCGATGAATCATAACATAATAATAATACAATAATACTTATATATAATCATTTACATTTAATTTAGTAAAACTAGATGATTAATATAAAATTTTATAAAAATAACCCTTGAAAATATCATATATTTGATATGAGAATCAATATAAATAAACAAAAATGTTTATAATCTATAGAAACATATAATAAAAAATAATATAAACATAAATAAATTACAAAAATGAACATAAAACCACAACATTAGTATATTTGTTGGTTTACACAATGAATGGAAATTTGGTTATGAATTCCATTACCTTGGGATCATCTTAAATAAAAAATGATTTAAAATCATTTATAATTTCTAAAAAAGTGATATTAATAACTAATGGAAACATATTAGTATTTTAACAAGTTATATAATTATGTTATAATAGAATTCTACCATCCATCCAATATTAGATATTTATTTCATTTTAAAAACGTAAATTACAGAAAAAAACAAAGAAAACCCACATCGGGTCCTAAACCCCCACCCCCCAAACAGACCTAAGGAGGTCGGAAATAATGGAGGCCCAGAGCATCCCCACAAACCAAATTTACCCCCTCTGGTTTCATAGAAACAGCTGTGTGGAAACAAAAAGGATCTGGTCCAGGAACAACAAGAGAGGCAAGATGGTCTACGACCTTATTCCCCTCGCGCCAAGTATGGGTCACACTGGTATTATTAGATATCATACCTCGGCATGCCCTCATGCTATAATGAACCGACCAAGGAATGGAACCAGAACCCTGCAAAGATTTAAGTAGAATATGTGGATCAGTTTCAATCTGAGCAAGGATAATTCCTTCTTGGCAACATAGTGAGAGCCCCAACTTCAAAGCCCCTGCCTCCGCTTGTAGTGGAGTACCATGTCCCAACTAGCCTGAGAAAGCCATGATAACTGACCCATAACTGTTTCTGACCACCCCTCCTCCTTGATTAACCCCCATGTTGCATGATCCATTGAAATTGAGCTTTATCCCTCTACTGGGAGGATTCCACCTCACCCATTTCCCTCTGCTGGCACTCCTACTTGCGAGACCACTAGTATATCCGGTTTGAAGATGGAGAAGAGAAGGCGCCTCCTGCCATTGAGATACTTCTTTGCAAGACTTTCTGATAATTGGAGTATCGACCGGTAGCTCGTGGAGCGGACCCTCCTGGAGACGAGCGTGCGGAGTACGGAGACCGTGTAGCCGGCTGAGACCAGACGACTGCTTGACCGACTCGACTTGGAGTGAGTCGACTAGCCCAGTGGATGGAGTGCCCGGTATTTGGCGACAGACCCACGACGGACGGAGATCCCGGTAGTTGGCCGCAAACCCACGTTACTCGACAGGAGGAGTACCTCTGTAGGCTATTAGTGGGAGCGCCTGGTATTTGGCGACAGACCCTCAGCGGACAGAGTGCCCGGTAGTTGGCCGCAAACCCACAGTACTCGACAGGAGGAGTACCTCAGCAGTGTTAGGTTAGTGAGCAGTACCTCCTGGGAAAACCCGCTCGTCCGTTCACTGAACGTACCCGAGAAAAACTTCTGAAAATGATTCCGGGCACACCGGGCCTCGGAATCAGGTGCCGTCAGAAACTGCGCTCTTTTAAAATTCCAATGAAAATTAAGAAAAAAATTTCCTTGAAATTTACGGGTCTTTACAATTTGTCACGACCTGCCCTCGGGGCCCGTGCCGTGACTACCCCAAGCCCGCCTTCCATAGGCCAGGGGCTGGCGACTAGCACCAAGGCGTAAATCCCAACAAAAAGGGAAGGCATTTCATTTGAAAAGTAAACAAGCACCACAGAGTAAGCAAGCGGAAAATTAAACAATAAGTAAAAACTGTACAAGCTATGCTAAAAGTAAAAAGGGGCCGAAAATAGAAGCCCAACTGTATAGTACAACTGAAATGGAAAAACAGCAACTGAAAGGAAAAGCCGCAGCGTCGAGCCGTCCTCTGGAAGTCCCAACTGAAGGGTGGGTACAGATAGCCTCCACTGCTCCTCGGGTCCACCAGACCACTCCGAGTACGTCCCGCCCAGTGGTCCACCTCCAGGTACCGTCCTGCTCCGCACGCCTCCACCACGATCAGCGATGTCCGTCATCTTCAAGCAACACCACGAAGTGCGGGCATAGCCAGTGCAGGGGTGAGTATAAGCTACTCAGTAGGGACCCCGAGACCCCCGAAGGTCTCCCGAAATCCACAAAGGATAATCCAAAAAGGAAAGATACAATCACAAAGTATCATCTGACACGACTTAGGTATATGCCCATACATATACCTAAGTCATCAATTCCCGTTCGGCTCCAACGTCCGAGCCCAAGCACAACCCAGTACACACAATAAAGCAAAACTTATACCCACACAGGCTAGCTCAACACAATCCACAAAGGAGAGTAAACAGTAAATCCACACAGGATAGCTCAACACAATCATCAAAGGAGAGTAACACAAGATTCAGCTCACACAGGTATACTTCTTCGGATGACGATAAAGATGATCACTGATCCATCTAAGTCGTCGGACCCACGAAGTATCGATAGGTAACTAACCCCCGTAATGACCCACATAGGATCGGGCCCACACAGGACCTGTAGGCGCTGGCTCACACAGAAACGTTAAGCACGGACCCACACAGGATCAGACCCACACAGGATCGGGCCCACACAGGACCGGGCCCACACAGGACCTATAGCACTGATCCACGTAGGATCGCTGAGTGCTGTAGTCGTCGCAGTCCACTGAGGATCTCTGCACAGTCGTCGTCGCAGTCCACTGAGGATCTCTGCATGGTCGTCGTCGGAGTCCACTGAGGATCTCTGCACGGTCGTCGCCGCAGTCCACTGAGGATCTCTGCACGGTCGTCGCTGTAGAAGAAGCAGTCGCAGCCAGCTCTAGGGTTCCCGCACACAGCAAGCTCGTTCGGGAGGGTCTGCTCCATGAGCTGAGAGGCCGATACATCAACTAACACGAAGTCCGAAGTTGATGAATCCAAAAGTTCCACATCGTCAACATGAACTCAACGTCGCAGACGTCGCGTCAATCGGACGCCCGGTCTGAAAGTTATTGGCTTTTTCGTCCCAGGGGCCCGGTTGGTTTTTAAGGCAAAACCAACCTGGCCGTACTCCACCTGCGTCCAAACCTCGGGCGGGGTATGCCAAAAGATCTGTCTCACAAAGAGGAAAACAACAAAGCTGACGGCACGTCAATCGGACATTCGTGGCCCAAGATATGAGCGTTTCCGCTCCAAGGGCCCGGTTGGTTTCGTGTACGAACCAACCCGGCCGAACTCAAAGTGTTCCGAAACCTTGAGTGCGATATACTGAAACGACCGTCTCGATCCAAGGATCGCGTTTTCACTGACGGCGAGTCGTTTGGAGGCCCGTAGCTCAAGTTACGATGATTTGAAAGAAGACCGTTCGAAGACAGGGGGTCCGGGCCCGGGCCGACCCGGCCCGACCCCCCATGGGTCGGCCGAACCCGGTCCTACCAGGTCCGACCCGGTCCGACCCGGTCGGACCGGTCTGGCTCAGCCAGGGTCGGTCCAGCTCGGCTTGGCCGAGCGGCCCGACGTGGGGGGAGCCGCCGCCCCGCGTGACACCCCCGCGACACCTGCGGGGTGTCGGCCAGCCAATCGGACGCGGCTGAAGCCGCGTCCTGGGTGACACGGGGGGGGTGCCGTCGCCCCCGCGTGACACCCGCGTGACACCCGCGGGACACCTTCAGGGTGTCTCCTGGCGCCGGATACGGCTTAAGCCGCGTCCCGCGAGCGCCACCGCCGCGCCCGGTGCCATGGCGGCCTCGTCCGGCGGCGCGCCGGGTGCCGCCAGAGTTGCTTCGGTGGCCCGTTTTTCTTCCCGTCTGCGCCGTTGCTTCTCCCGGGACTCGTTCTTCACCGCAGGATCATCAAACATCTGTTGCGGCACATTCTGTCGTCGCCAGTCAAATCCGCACAAGAACGAAGAACGGCGGAGGGTTGTCGGGCCGTGTTTGTTTGGCCCGCACCCTCCACGTTAGATATAAACAACGGGAGAAAATTAAACTTCAACACTTTAACGCATATCCGAAACAATTTTTAATGAAATAAAAATTGTTTCATAAAACGGGTTCCTTATTTGAATGGAAACAACAATTATAATAAATTTAAAATTCTTCACAATACCAGTTCTTTACCCTTTTAAAGAAACATTTACGGGAATATGAAAAGGGGTAAATCCAAAATAAAATCCCTACCTCGTAGTCATTGCGCATGAGAGTTCTTCGCGGAATTCCACGTCGCGGAAGAGGGGGATCGTCACGTCATCGCGGGAAGGCGTCACGTCATCGCAGAATCTGGCGTTGAGTCGGCAAACTCAACGGACCAAGAACAACAGATTTAAATTATAAATAATTAAATCTGTGTATCGTTTTAAACCCAAAAGAGCTTTTAGAAGAAACCCGAAATAATTCACCTCAAACGGTTGGTGATCAGAGATCGGGGTGGGTAAGAACATCTCAGATTTGGGCGTCGTCGATTTCCACGGATGACGGCGTTCTTCGCGTTCTTCTTGTTCTTTGCATTCTTCGTGAAGGAGAAAGAAGATACAAGGATTCTGTCTCAACGAGTAATCCCGAAAAAAAAAGAGAGGTTGGTCTTATTTTATTACTATGCCAACAAACGAAAACGGGTAAGAAACGACCCATCAATTCGTTAAATTAATTCAACGAAAGAAACAACTCATTTAATTTATGAAATAAACCTCCCAATTAAATTGTCTGTTAAGAATTAAGAAAACGCGTCAGTTGACTTTCATAATGACGGGTTTTCACGGGTGCGTTACTTAGCGGAAAGAAACGGCGGGGCTCGTGCGGGTCCCACCTTACAAATATCCTACCAAGGGGGTAGGATATTTCTGGATAGAATCCTATCCAGATCGACTCATTTTAAGCCGTCTTTAAGTGGCTTTAAGTGTCTTCCAAGTGGCTTAAGTGAAATAAAATAAAGGTGTCATGAAATTATTTTATTTCTTAACTTCAAGCCTGAAAATTAAAAACCACACCCAAGAAAACAAAACTCTGGAAGAGGCATTTCTAAGTGAATAAATGCACTGTGATTTCATCGGTGCCCTCAGAATTCGATTCCGGGACCAGTTCAAAAGTTAGAAAAACCCGCTCTTCTGTTCTATGAACGTACCTGAGCCAAACTTCAGAAAATGATTCCGGGCACACCGGGCCTCGGAATCATGTGTCGTCAGAAACTGCGCTCTTGTAAAATTCTCAAGAAAATTAAAAAAAATTTCCTTGAAATTTATGGGTCTTTACATTACTCCCACCTCAGGGATTTACGTCCCCGTAAAGATACATCAAAAAATAGGGAAACAAATGTGGGTACTGAAGTTGCATTTGAGCCTCCCGCTCCCATGTGCTCTCATAGAGGTTCACGTGTTGCCATCTGATGCGCACAAGAGAAATCTATCACCCACATAGGACACGCTCCTGTCGGTCCTCTATCTCCATCAGGACCTCCGCAAAAGTCGCCCCATCATCCACGTCTAGCTCCCCATAGTCAATGGTGTACGTCGGGTCGTTCACGTATCTGCTCAGTTGGGATATGTGGAAGATGTCGTGCACCCGGTGCAACTGAGGTGGCAGAGCCAGGCGATAAGCCACCTCGCCAACCCTGTAGAGGACCTGGAAAGGCCCGATGAAGCGTGGAGACATCTTGTCGCATCGCCCAAATCTCCGCAAACCACGTCGAGGTGAGACCCGCAAGAAGATGTGGTCTCCATCCTCGAACTCTAGTGGCCTCCGCCTCCTGTCAGCATATGACTTCTGCCGGCTCTGTCCTGTCCTCCTCCGCTCCTGGATGACCCGGACCTTCTCTGTCGTGACCCAGACCATCTCTGGTCCCACAAGTGCTGACTCCCCAGGGTCTATCCAGCACAAAGGAGGTCTGAAAGGCCTGCCATACAACGCCTCGTACGGTGCCATCCCAATGGTGGAGTTGTAGCAGTTGTTTTACACGAACTCCACTAAGGGTAGGTGGTCCTCCCAGATGCGACCAAAGTCGAGGACACATGCACGGAGCATGTCCTCAAGAGTCTGAATGGTCCTCTCCGTCTGACCATCCGTCTGAGGGTGAAAGGCGGTTCTCAGACGTAGCCGTGTCCCGAACGCCTCCTGCAACACCTTCCAAAGCCGGGAAGTAAAGAGAGCGTCCCGATCGGAGACGATAGTCGATGGCACACCGTGAAGCCTTACAATCTCCTGAACGTAGAGACTCCCCATGCTATCCACTAAGCCCTGCTCTCGGATGGGTAAGAAGTGTGCCGACATGGTGAGTCGGTCAACAATCACCCAAATGGAGTCGTGACCTCTGGAAGTGCGTGGAAGTCCAGTCACGAAGTCCATAGATATCCCATCTCACTTCCACTCCGGGACCTCCAAGGGTTGTACCAAGCCTGTTGGTACCTGATGCTCTGCCTTCTCTTGCTGGCAGGTGAGGCACTGAGAAAAGAACTCTGCCTCAGCCTTCTTCATGGTCGGCCACCAGTGCTGTCGTCTCGCCACTCTAGGATGTACCTCCAAATGAGTAGTGTGAAACTCTCTCAGCACCTCCTCTTGTAAATCGACTGGTACCCAGGTACGTCTTCTGAAAAGAACGTTGTGCTCTGCTCCAAGGGAGAAACCATCAGGTGCCTGTCCTGAGGATATCTGTGCACGCCGTGTCTCACAGTCAGCGTCCCCACGCTGTGCCTCTCTAACCCGCTCTAGAAGTGGAGGAGAGACTGTGAGAGACTGAAGGAAGGCTGCTCCGTCTCTATCCACGAAGGATATCTGCAAGGCGGCTATCTTCTCTGTCGCCTCCTCAAGTAGCTGGATGCCTGTCCTCCTGCTAAGGGCATCGGCTACCATGTTCCCCATCCCAGGAGTATAGACTATCTCAAAGTCATAGTCCTGGAGGTACTCGAGCCATCACCGCTGTCTCAGGTTCAGGTTCTTCTGAGAGAAGACGTACCTGAGACTTTGATGGTCAGAAAAAACTGGAAAGCGCTCACCCATCAAGTAGTGCCACCATGTCTTCAGGGCGAAGACCACTGCTGCTAACTCCAGGTCATGGGTAGCGTAGTTCTGCTCATGAGGCCTCAGCTGACGTGATCCATAGGCAATCACGGCCCGCTCCTGCATCAGGACACACTCGAGTCTTGTCCCTGATGCATCACAATAGACTACGTATCCAACTCCCTCCTCAGGAAACTTCAAGATAGGTGCACTGGTCAACCTCTGCCTCAGCTCCTGGAAGCTCTACTGACATCTGTCTGACCACACGATGGGCTTCCCCTTCTTCATCAACGCTGAGAGTGGGGCCGCCAATCTAGAGAAGTCAGGCACAAATCTCCGATAGTATCCGGCTAGGCCCAAGAAACTCAGCACCTCTGTCACGCTCTTGGGTGGCTCCCAAGCTAGCACTGCCTCGATCTTCGCGGGATCCACTGCAACTCCCGCCTCAGAAATGACGTGCCCCAAGAAGTGGACCTCGCGTAACCAGAACTGGAACTTCGAGACCATTCCATAAAGATGGTGATCTCGGAGTGTGTCTAGTACAACACACAAGTTGTAGGCGTGCTCCTCCTCCGTCGTCGAGTACACCAAAATGTCGTCGATGAAGACCACGACAAATCGATCGAGGTATGGCTGGAAGATCCTGTTCATGAGGCTCATGAACACTACCGGAGCGTTGGTTACGCCGAAGGGCATAAACAAGAACTCATAGTGGCTATACCGGCACCTGAAGGCCGTCTTCTGCACGTCCTCATCTCGAACTCTGAGCTGATGATAGCCTGACCTGAGGTCTATCTTCGAGAACCACCATGCTCCAATGAGCTGATCGAAGAGGTCATCAATCCTCGGTAGCGGATACTTGTTCCTCACTGTCACCTGGTTCAGGCGACGATAATCGACACACAGTCGCAAGCTCCCGTCCGCCTTCTTGGCGAGAAAAATCGGCGAAGCCCAGGGTGAAACACTGGGTCGGATGAACCCCTTGCCCTAGACGTCCTCCAACGGTACCCGTAGCTCTCGAAGCTCGGTGAGGGCCATCCGATATGCTGGAGTGGATATCGGGGCTGTCCCGGGGTACAGATCAATATAAAAGTCTACCTATCTATGAGGAGGTAGTCCTGAAACATCGTCGGGGAAGACGTCCGCATACTGATCCACCACTGCAGGAAAACTAGGACTCTGCACGTCAACTGCTCCAAGGATGAGGTTAGAAAACTGATGAGTGATGGGCTGACCTCTCCTCTACGTGTGTCCATCCTGTGATGCTAAGGCTCCCTTCTCACCGGTGAAGGTGAACCTGCACCCATCGGTGCGCACACATCGCACCTTGCGCCTAATGCAGTCAATCTGTGCATGAACCGTAGATAACCAATCCATGCCCAAAATGACGTCGTAAGGCATCGACGCCGCTACAAGAAGATCACAGTCGAAGCTCTCGCCTCCTAGAGTAAGCTCACACTGTCGGAACCAGTGCGTAATCGTCGAGTCTTCTCCCGTATGAGTCTCTAGCCGTAAGGATCGAGCCAACGGCTCTGTCGGAATCTCCGAGATCCGAACAAAGGCAGTGGCTATGAAACAGGGACTCGCTCCTATGTCTATAAGAACTGCAGCAAGGGTGGAATAGACACAGATAGTACCTCGAATCATCTCTAGCACGCCGTGGTCATAGGCCTCCACTACCTGGAGCTGTGCCTGTCTCTTCCCGCCAGCTCCCTGTGGTCGGGGTGGGCCTATTGGTGGTGGTGGTGGCAGAGCCTCAAAGCGTCGCCCACCATCTGCTGCTCGGCCAGCTCCTCTGCCTCGTCCGCCTCCTCCCTTCGGACCGCCACGGTCGACCCTCCGCCTCTTACTGGGTGGCCCCTCCACAATCTTCTGCCCCTCGGTACGGCGGGTCAGGCAGTCACGAGCCATGTGGCCCTGCCCGCCACACTCGTAGCACTGCCTGCCTCTCAGAAGACTGGCTCCACGCTGAGTGCCCTGCACTGCTGAGCCAGTGTCCCGAGGTCGTCTACCGGAAGGTCTGGTCCACCTGGAACCCTGAGTCATCCATCGGCTACCTGCTGCCGAAGACTCCGCCACCTGCCGCCCTGCGGTAGGTCTCGCTGTGGACTCAGCCAGGAAGCTCTCGATCAGAAGGGCTCGCTCCAGCACTCCTGCCTAGGTCGGGATGCTGAGGGAGATCAGCGATGCAATGATCTCATGTCTCAAACCCTGCTCGAAGGTCCGGGCCCGGAAGAAGGGGTCACGTACCATGTATGTCGAGTAGCGAGAAATGTCGGTGAACCTCACCGTGTACTGGGCGACCGTCAAGCTGCCCTGCCGTAGCTGAAGAAGCTCCTGAATGCGCACCGCACGGAGGGTGGATGGGACGAACTCTGAGCGGAAGAGGCTCTTGAAGTCTGTCCAGATGATGGAGGCCTCATCGTGTACCTGGAGCATCATGCTCCACCATCGCCCTACTGCTGCGTGCTGTAGGATCGCCGCGAGGATCACCATGAGGTCTACTGGTGTCCTCACTAGCCTGAAAACTCGGACGACCGCCTCCATCCAGTGCTCGGCGGCCTGGGGGTCCGACTCCCCATGGAACCTGGGTGGTCGCTGGCGCTTGAACTCGTGCAGAGCTCCGAGGCCTCGGTACAGGGCCCGTTCCATGACTACCCCAAGCCCGCCTTCCATAGGCCAGGGGCTGGAGACTAGCACCAAAGGCAAAAAATCCCGATAACTGGGAAGGCATTGCCTTTATAAAATAAAACAAGAACCATAGAGTACAAGAAGCAAAACACTAAGTAAAATAGAAAAGATGAAAAGTAAATGGGCCATAATACAAACCCAAAAGAAAGTACGACTACAACTGAACAAAGTAAAACAGCAAAAAGACAAACGGCTGGAAGAAGGAAGCAGCTCCTAGGTCGTCCTCGTCGGACCCTACCTGAAGGGTAGGTATAGACAGCACAGCTCCTGGTCGTCCACCATGGATCCTACCTGAAGGGTAGGTACAGATAGCCTCCTCCACGCTCTCATCCGTCAACCTCCTCAGCGAGTCGTCACGTCGTGAAGTCCACCTCCGGGTACTGACTCGTCGTGTAGTCCACCTCCGGGTACCGTTTCAATCCATAACAGAATCAACATGAAAAAGGAGGAAGGTCGGCCGTGATCGTGCGGTCCGGCCCCCTCACGTTATTTGCTAACAATCGGCCTTTAATGAATGATATACTTTCACAATCTTTTAAAATAAATAAAACGATTTGGAATCAAGGCCCAGCAAATATAAACCATCAAGTTCTAAGGAGAGATCCACATAACTTTAAAAAGATAAAACCCCTACCTTGATTTAAGAGGTGACGAGATTCGGCATCACAAAAAGAGATGTCGCGGAAGAAGATGTCGTCGGGCATGGGGTAGTCACGACACGGGCTTGGGGTAGGCTCCCGAACGCCTCCTGCAACCCCTTCCAAAGCCGGGAAGTAAAGCGAGCGTCCCGATCGGAGACGATAGTCGATGGCACACCGTGATGCCGTACAATCTTTTGAACGTAGAGACGCCCAAGCTCTCCACTGAGACCTGCTCTCGGATGGGTAATAAGTGTGCTGACTTGGTGATTCGGTCAACAATCACCCACACAGGACCTGTAGCAATGATCCACGTAGGATCGCTGAGTGCAGTAGTCGTCGCAGTCCACCTCCGGGTATCGTCCAGTCCTTGAACACTCGGCCTCTGTCAGCACTGCCAGTCGTCTGCAACTAACACAACGAGGTGCGGGCATAGCCCGTGCAGGGGTGAGTATAACGATACTCAGCAGGGACCCCGAGACCCTCAAGGTCTCACTAAACCAACAAGGATAACCACAAGAAGATCTCAACATATAACCTCTACTTAGATATATGGCCATACATATACCTAAGTTAACAAGTAACCCATCTCAATCATGAGGAAACACAAGGATTGTGAAATCAACGGATAACCACTACCCAGGTATATGCCCATACATATACCTAAGTTATCATGTGACCCATCTCAATCATGAGGTAAACACAAAGATCAAAAGTCTCAACTCAAACCAGGATTTTCATTATCGAAACCGTAACTGCTGAAGAGATCCATCTCTGGAGTGTACAGTGGTACTCTTAAAACTATTTCTTTACAGAAAGAAAAAGTCAGAGTCATAAGTTCTGCGGTAGAACCAAACTCCTCTGATACCAATTTTTCACGACCCGTCCTTGGGGCCCGTGTCGTGACTACCCCAAGCCCGCCTTCCATAGGCCAGGGGCTGGCGACTAGCACCAAGGCGTAAATCCCGGTAAAAAGGGATGGCATTACCTTTGTAAAGTAAACAATCACACAGAGTAAAAGCGGAAGAAATAAATACTAAGTAAAAACTAAGTACAACAGTAAGTGCAGAAAGTATAAAGGGGCCGGAAATACAAGCCCAACTGTAAAGTACAACTCGAAAGGAAAAACAGAAACTGAAAATTAAAGCTGCTAGGCCGAGCTGTCCACTGGAAATCCCACCTGAAGGGTGGGTACAGATAGCTCCTCTGCTCCTCGGGTCCCGCTGTCCGCTCCGAGTACCGCCTCGTCGTCACGTCCACCTCTAGGTACCGTCTCGTCATGAGGTCCTCCTCCGGGTACCATATTGTCGTATAGTCCACCTCCAGGTACCGTCCAGTCCTCGAACACTCGGCCTCTGTCAGCACTGCCCGTCGTCTGCAACCAAAACAACGAGGTGCGGGCATAGCCCGTGCAGGGGTGAGTATAACGATACTCAGTAGGGACCCCGAGACCCTCATGGTCTCACTAAAACCAACAAGGATAACCACATAGAAGATCTCAACAGATAACCTCTACTCAGGTATATGCCCATACATATACCTAAGTTATCAAGTAACCCATCTCAATCATGAGGAAACACAAGGATTGTGAAATCAACGGATAACTACAACCCAGGTATATGCCCATACGTATACCTAAGTTATCAAGTGACCCATCTCAATCATGGGGTAAACACAAAGGTCAAAAGTCTCAGCTCAAACCAGGATTTTCATTATCGAAACCGTAACTGCTGAAGTGCTCCGTCTCTGGAGTGTACAGTGGTCCTGTAAGGACTCCGAGGTATTGCTCACTAACCTAAGACTACTGACGTACTCCTCCTGTCGAGTACCGCGGGTCAGCCACCCAGACACAGTAGTGCTTCCCGCCGAGGTATGTCACCCAAACACAGTACTGAACACCCCCTAGTAGCCTGCTGAGGTACTTTCCGGACGAGTACCGCGGGTCTGCACTGTCACACAGGTAGTGCTCCGTCCGCCATTGGTCTGCACCTCAGAAAGTAGTGCTCCGTCCACTGGGCTATTCGACTCACTCCAAGTTGAGTCGGTCAAGCAGTCGTCAGGTCTCAACCAGTTACACGGTCTCCGTACTCCGCACGCTCGTCACTGGGAGTGTCCGCTCCACGAGCTACAAGTCGATACTCAAAGATTCTCAAAGTCCCACGAAAAATTATCTCAAAGTACCGCCTTGTCATAGGGGTCTCAACACAAAAGACAGCGCGTCAATCGGACTCCCGGTCTGTGAGTTATTATCCTTTTCGTCCTAGGGGCCCGATTGGTTTCGTGAGCGAACCAAACCCGGCCGTATCTCAACTCTACCCCGAACTCTTATAGGGTATACTCATAGGGACCGTTTCTAAACGAGATCACCAACGCCGTTGACGATTCGTCAAATGGACGTACTGTCAGAAAAGTATCATCCTTTCCGTTCCAGGGGCCCGGTTGATTTCGGTGCGATCCAACCCGGCCACTATCCATCTGCATCCAAATCTCGGGCGGAAGATGCGAAAAGTTCTGTATCGTCAACAGGAACTCAACGCAACAGACGGCACGTCAATCGGACACCCGGTCTGAGAGTTATTGTCTTTATTTTGTTCCAGGGGCCCGGTTGGTTTTTAAGGCAAAACCAACCCGACCGTACTCCACCTACGTCCAAACCTCGGGAAGAGTATGCCAAAAGATCCGTCTCACTAAGAGGAATTCAACGAATCAGACGGCGCGTCAATCGGACGCCCGGTCTATTAGTTATTGGTCTTTCCGTCTCACACCCACCCTGGAAACCTTCCCAGGAGGTCACCCATCCTGATCACTACTCTAGGTCAAGCACGCTTAACTATGGAGTTTTAACCACGTAGGCTCCCGAAAAGGAAGGTGCACCTTGAGTATAGTATATCGAAACGACTGTCTCGATCCAATGATCGTGTTGCCGCTGACGGCGAGCCGTTTGGAGGCCTGTAGCCCAAGATACGGGCATTTGACCAAAAGTGGTCCGAAACTGGGGGTCTGGGCCCGGGACGACCCCCCCTGGGTCGGCCGAACCGGGTCGACCCGCCCCAGGCGGCGACCCGGCCCGACCACCCGGCCCGGCCGGTGGCGCGGCGGCGCGGTCCGGGGCGGCGGCGCGGTCCGGCGCGGCGGCGTGGTCCGGCTCGGCGGCGTGGGCCGGCTCGGCGGCGTGGGCCGGCACGGCGGCGCGGCCTGGGCGCCGTTCGTGTGCCGCGCGCGGGGGGCAAAGCCCCCGTCTTTCCTCAGCTAGCGGCGCAGCAACCTGCCGCGCCTAAAGAAAAACGTCCCCCCTCACGTGGGGGGCTGCCTTCGAGAAAACAGGGGGGCTGCCTGCCCCCCCTTTGTGAAACCCCCCCCCCCATAATGGGGGGGGGGCATTAAGGCTGGCCGGGGAAAATTATTTCCCCCGGTTTTCTCCCTTCCGGCCGGCCCGACCTGGCCGGCCGGTTCTTCCTCAACGGGACCGGCAAAGGCCGGTCACCTTCCGACTTCCGTCACCGGCGGCCCGGCTAGCCGCCGGTCTTCTCGTTCCGTCGCGGCCAAGAATCCACCGCGGCCTTCGTTGTCCGGCACGGCGCGACGGCGTCACGCCCTTCTGCCGCGGCCCCGCTCCGGCCGCGGTTTCTCCGACATTCTTCGATGCGGCGCGACGGCGTCACGTCCTTGCATTATTTTACGAAGTGGCGCGACGGCGCCGCGCGTTTCTTGACATATGATCCTGCGCGGTGCGACGACACTGCGCCACACCCGTTTCAATCCATAACAGAATCAACATTAAAAAGGAGGATGGTCGGTCGTGTTCATGCGGTCCGGCCCCCTCGCGTTATTTGCTAACAATGGGCCTTTAATGAATGATATACTTTCACAATCTTTTAAATTAAATAAAAAGATTTGGAATCAAGGACCGACAGATATAAACCTTCAAGTTCGAAGGAGAGATCCACATAACTTTAAAAAGATAAAACCCCTACCTTGATTTAAGAGGTGACGAGATTCGGCGTTGCGAAAAGAGATGTCGCGGAAGAAGACGTCGTCGGTATTGCGGGTATGGCGTCGCGGAAGATGGTTCCCGAGAACGTGGCGTTCTTCGTCGATGTCTGATTGTTCATCGTGTTCATTGTCAAGAGGATGAAGAAACTTCAAGACTTCTAAGCCTTCTTTCAAAAAGCTCTCAAACAACACAACACAACCAAATGAAATAAGTTCTCCACTTATTTAATTAACTTCACATGGCTTTTGAAATTCAAGTGTTTGAATTTCAAAAGACTCACACAACTCACCACATTAAAATCAACTCATTTAAGACATAAGTTATAACTAAGTTAAAATCATTTAAGTGGGAGTTGAGGGGTTTTAGAGGATATGAAGAGGTGGGGTTCTTGTGGGCCCCACCACCCTCATAACCTCCCAAGGGAGGTTGGGTGGTTACCCAACTTCCACCATGAGCTAACACTTAGAGTAAGTTAATAAAAATTGTAGTGTAGTTATAAAATAAACATCCACAATTTTTTATTATCAACACTCGTGTAAACGCAACTCCGAAACAGGAGTTCCTAAGCAATTACCGGCGCTGCGGTTCCATCGGTGCCATCGGAATTCGATTCCGGGCCCCGGTTCAATAGATAGAAATTCCCTCTTGCTCATTCACTGAACGTACCTGAGCCAAACTTCGAAAATTAATTCCGGGCACAACGGGCCTCGGAATCAGGAGCCGTCAGAAACTGCATTCTTGTAAAATTCCAAAAACAATTAAGAAAAAAATTTCCTTGGAATTTCTGGGTCTTTACATTACTCCCATCTCAGGGCTTTACGTCCCCGTAAAGATTCAACACAAAGTAGGGTCACAAAAGCAGTATAGAGCATGCATCTGAGCCTTCCGCTCCCATGTGCTTACCTGGAGGTTCCGTACTGCCAAAGAAAGTGCACCCGAGGAATCGATCGTCCTCGTAGGATCTGCTCCTATCGATCCTCGATCCCCACTGGAACCTCCGTGAAAGACACCCCATCGCCATTGTCCAGCTCTTCATGGTCGATGATATGCGAAGGGTCGAGCACGTATCTCCTAAGTTGAGATACATGGAAGTCGTCGTGCACCTTGTGCAACTGCGGTGAACGGGTCAAGTGGTAAACCACCCCGCCTACCCAGCTGGGGACCTAAGAAAGTCCGCTGAACCTTGGAGATAACTTTCCGCCTTGGCCACATCTCCGTAAACCTCATCGAGGTGAGACCCGTATAAGAACGTGGTCGCCATCCTCAAACTCCAGAGGTTTCCAATTCCTGTTAGAACTGGAACTCAAACGACTGCTGCCACGAGGGTAATGTTGGCCGATTCAAGAGTGATCGGTCGCACCCTCCCGTGAAATAGTTTATCCCGTGCTTCCTGGGGTTTCCTTTTCTTCGACCAAGGAAAACACATCCCGACGTTTGCCTAAAACCGTCAATTTGAGTACGAACAGTTATTGCGCATTCCATACTCAAACTAACGTCGTAAGGCCTCGACGCTGTCACCAAGAGATTCCAACCAATACTCTTGCCTCGAGGGTCTGACCACATCGTCGGCGTAAGTGTGATTATCGAGTCTCCTCCCATGATATCTCCAGACGTGAGGGTCAATTCCACGGCTTACCGGAAAATCTAGGTCTGGAACAGGATTTGTGAAAGCAATAAATGATTCACATCGATGTCCGTTACTACAACAGCTAGTAGTGGACACAGATTGTCCCTTGAATCAATTCTAGATCCATTGGGTCACACTCCTTGACCGCATGCAGCCGCACTCTTCCTCCGCCCTCCAGCTCCCTGATCCTGGCAGGGATAGGATGTACACCACATCATGCTGCTCTCCTAGCTCTGCCTCCACGTCTGCTGCTTCGTAGACTCATCTCTCATTTAAGCTTTCTCTTCTTTAACACGCCCGATTCTCTAACACTGGCACCGGTTTCCTGTTTCTTACTGCACTGTGCAGTCTTCATCCTCTCTTGGATGTCCTGGACCTCCTTTAGTCTCACAAGAGCTGCTATGATTTCTTCTTTGCCGATAAGAGAAACTCGGTCTCATCCCCTGGATGAACCACATTTGTTGCCTAATACATTCAATCCTGACATGAATGATGCATTCATGCCATGGATGACGTCGTAAGGCCTCGACGTATCTACTAAGAGATCCAAATGTCACTCTCGCCTCCAAGGGTCGAGTCACACTATCGGCATCAGTGTGAGGTCACTGGGTCCCCTCCAGTAGAAATCTCGAAAGTGAGGGTCAAGTCAACAGTTTAACCGGGACCACTCAGTATCATCCAAACAAAAGGACATGAAAGAAAACAAAGATAAGTGTCTTTTTATTATTGTAGCTCATAGTACAAAGACACGAATACAAAATCAACATAGAACTAGAAGTACAATGGACGTATCCACTAGTTCCTCTCCTGCCCACCTACTCTCGGAGCTCTACTGCCTTTTCCACTGCTCGGCTTTTGCTCAAGCACTAGTCGCTGCTTCTGTCTCGGTGGCTCCTCCAACACCCGCTGATCAACCGTACGAGGATTCGGACAGTCACGTGCCAGGTGACCCTTTCCTCCGCATGAGTAACATTGTCCGTTTCTGGGACGCCTGGCTCTGACCCCACCTCGGGTGCCCCGCACCACTGGTCCTAAAACCCGACATCGTATAACTGCTAGTCTGGTCCTCCTGGACCTCTACATCATCTGTCTACTTCCCACAGATGACTCGGCTACTGATCGAAAAGCACGCGGCAAAGGAAGAAGCTCTTGTACACGCTCGGGGTGTATAGCTACTGGCACAAACTCCACCCTGAAGAAGGTCTCGAAGTATTCCCATGCGAAGTTCATCTCATCCCAAAACATGAACAAGTGGCTTCACCACCTGCCTGCTGCTGCCTGAAGGAGGCTGGTAGCAAAGATCACCATGAAGTCTGCTGGCGTCCCCACTAGCCTGAAGACTCTCACCACAACCTCCAGCCAAACCTCAGCCACCTGCGGGTCCGTCTCTCCCCGGAACCTGGGTGGCCTCTGGCGCTGGAACTCGTGCAGCGCGCTCAAGCGTCGTGCATCTTCTACTGCTGGGGCTGGTGGCATCGGTGGACCAACGGATAGTAGTACCGCTGGTGCCTCCACTGCAAGAGGGCCCTGTACCGAAGCCTCGTCGCTCGACAGGCTATCAGCACGCACATCCCTCTGGGCTCTAGCTGGTCGTCCGTGAAAAGGCATCCTGAAAGAAACATCGGGACACTGTCAAACGTTTATACTTGGAGATCTGACCTGGTTTGAACTGTTTTAAGGGAAAACCTTTGAAAACACACACACAATCAGTGTTTTCGTGCACAAAGTCGTAAATCATTTGTCAGGGTCCTGGTGAATGGATACGTCGGCCGCCCGCACCAACACTAGACTCCATGAACTGAAATCCATAGTCGGTACTCTTAACACTATTGCCTCACAGAAAGAAAAAGGAAGAGTCATAAGTTCTGCGGTAGAACCGAAATCCTCTGATACCAATTTGTCACGACCCTTCCCCGGGGCCCATGCCGTGACTACCACAAGCCCGTCTTCCATAGGCCAGGGACTAGCGACTAGCACCAAGGCGTAAATCCCGGTAAAAAGGGAAGGCATTTCCTTTGTAAAGTAAACAATCACACATAGTAAAAGCGGAAGAAGTAAATACTAAGTAAAAACTGAGTACAACAGTAAGTGAAGAATGTATAAAGGGGCCGGAAATACAAGACCAACTGTAAAGTACAACTCGAAAGGAAAAACAGCAACTGAAAAGTAAAGCTGTTAGGCCGAGCTGTCCACTAGAAATCCCACCTGAAGGGTGGGTACAGATAGATCCTCTGCTCCTCGGGTCCCGCCGTCCGCTCCGAGTACCTCCTCGTCGTCACGTCCACCTTTGGGTACCGTCTCGTCGTGAGGTCCTCCCCCGGGTACCATCTCGTCGTATAGTCCACCTCCAGGTATCGTCCAGTCCTCGAACACTCGGCCTTTGTCAGCACTACTCGTCGTCTACAACTAACACAACGAGGTGCAGGCATAGCCCGTGCAGGGGTGAGTATAACGATACTCAGTAGGGACCCCGAGACCCTCAAGGTCTCACTAAAACCAACAAGGATAACCACATAGAATATCTCAACAGATAAACTCTACTTAGGTATATGCCTATACATAAACCTAAGTTATCAAGTAACCCATCTCAATCATGAGGAAACACAAGGATTGTGAAATAAACGGATAACTCCTACCCAGGTATATGCCCATACATATACCTAAGTTATCAAGTGACCCATCTCAATCATGAAGTAAACACAAATGTCAAAAGTATCAGCTCAAACCAGGATTTTCATTATCAAAACCGTAACTGCGGAAAAGCTCCGTCTCTGGAGTGTACAGTGTTTCTGTCACGACTCCGAGGTACTGCTCACTAACCTAAGACTACTGAAGTACTCCTCCTGTCGAGTACCGCAGGTCAGCCACCCAGACACAGTAGTGCATCCTGCCGAGGTATGTCACCCAAACACAGTAGTGCACACCCCCTAGTAGCCTGCTGAGGTACTCTCCGGACGAGTAACGTGGGTCTGCACTGTCACACAGGTAGTGCTCCATCCTCCATGGGTCTGCACCTCAGAAAGTAGTGCTCCGTCCACTGGGCTAGTCGACTCACTCCAAGTCGAGTCGGTCAAGCAGTCATCAGGTCTCAGCCAGTTACACGGTCTCCGTACTCCGCACGCTCTTCACTGGGAGGGTCCGCTCCACGAGCTATAGGTCGATACTCCAAGTATATCAACGTCCCACGAAGAATTATCTAAAAGGACCGCCTCGTCATAGGGGTCTCAACAAAATAGACGGCGCGTCAATCGGATGCCCGGTCTGTGAGTTATTAGCCTTTTCGTCCCAGGGGCCCGGTTGGTTTTGTGAGCGAACCAAACCCGACCGTATCTCAACTGTACCCCGAACTCTCGTAGGGTATACTCATAGGGATCGTATCTCAACGTGATCACCAACGCCGTTGACGATTCGTCAAACGGGAGTTCTGTCAGAAAAGTATCAGCCTTTCCGTTCAAGGGGCCCGGTTGGATTTCAGTGCGATCCAACCCGGCCACTATCCATCTGCATCCAAATCTCGGGCGGAGGATTCCAAAAGTTCCGTATCGTCAACAGGAACTCAACGCAATAGACAGCGCGTCAATCGGACGCCCAGTCTGAGAGTTATTGGCTTTTTTTGTTCCAGGGGCCCGGTTGGGTTTTAAGGAAAAACCAACCCGATCGTACTCCAGCTGCGTCCAAACCTCGAGCGGAGTATTCCAAAAGATCCATCTGACTAAGAAGAATTCAACGAAACAGACGGCACGTCAATCGGACGCCCGGTCTGTTAGTTATTGGTCTTTCCGTCTCACACCCACCCTAGGAAACTTTCCAGGAGGTCACACATCTAGATCACTACTCTAGGCCAAGCATGCTTAACTATGGAGTTTTAACCACGTAGGCTCCCGAAAAGGAAGGTTCACCTTGAGTATAGTATAACGAAACGACCGTCTCGATCCAAGGATCGTGTTGCCGCTGACGACGAGTCATTTGGAGGCCCGTAGCCCAAGATACGAGCATTTGACCGAAAGTGGTCTGAAACTGGGGGTCTGGGCCCGGGCCGACCCGGCCCGGCTCGGAAAACCCGGCCCAGCCGGTGGGGCGGTGGCGCGCGCCTGCACGGCGGCGCGGCCAGGGCGTCGTTCGTGTGCCGCGCGCGGGAGGCAAAGCCCCCGCCTTTCCTCAGCTGGCGGCGCGACAACCTCCCGCGCCTAAAGAAAAACGGCCCCCCTCACGTGGGGGCCTGCCTTCGAGAAAACAGGGGGCCGCCTGCCCCCCCTTTGTGATACCTCCCCCCCCCATAATGGGGGGGCCATTAAGGCTGGCCGGGGGAAATTATTTCCCCCGGTTTTCTCCCTTCCGGCCGTCCCGACCTGGCCGGCCAGTTCTTCCTCAACGGGACCGGCAAAGGCCGGTCCCCTTCCGGCTTCCGTCACCGGCGGCCCGGCTGGCCGCCGGTCTTCTCGTTCCGCCGCGGCCCGGAATCGGCCACGACCTTCTTTGTCCGGCACGGCGTGGCGGCGTCGCGCCCTTCCACCGCATCCCCGCTCCGGCCGCGGTGTCTCCGACTTTCTTCGACGCGGCGCGACAGCGTCGCGTCCTTGCAGTATTTTACGACGCGGCACGACGACGCCGCGCGTTTCTTGCCGTATGATCCTGCGCTGGGCGACGGCACCGCGCCACACCCATTTCAATCCATAACAGAATCAACATGAAAAAGGTGGATGGTCGGCTGTGTTCGTGCGGTCCGGCCCCCTCGCGTTATTTGCTAACAATGGGCCTTTAATGAATGATATACTTTCACAATCTTTTAAATTAAATAAAAAGATTTGGAATCAAGGCCCGACAGATATAAACCTTCATGTTCGAAGGAGAGATCCACATAACTTTAAAACGTTAAAACCCCTACCTTGATTTAAGAGGTGACGAGATTCGGCGTCGCGAAAATAGATGTTGCGGAAGAAGACGTCGTCGATATTGCGGGTATGGCGTCGCGGAAGACGGTTCCCGAGAACGTGGCGTTCTTCGTCGATGTCCGATTGTTCTTCGTGTTCATTGTCAAGCGGATGAAGAAACTTCAAGACTTCTAAGCCTTCTTTCCAAAAGCTCTCAAACAACACAACACAACCAAATGAAATAAGTTCTCCACTTATTTAATTAACTTCACATGGCTTTTGAAATTCAAGTGTTTGAAATTCAAAAGACTCACACAACTCACCACATTAAAATCAACTCATTTAAGACATAAGTTATAACTAAGTTAAAATCATTTAAGTGGGAGTTGAGGGGTTTTAGAGGATATGAAGAGGTGGGGTTCTTGTGGGCCCCACCACCCTCATAACCTCCCAAGGGAGGTTGTGTGGTTACCCAACTTCCACCATGAGCTAACACTTAGAGTATGTTAATAAAAATTGTAGTGTAGTTATAAAATAAACTTCCACAATTTTTTATTATCATCACTCGTGTAAACGCAACTCCAGAACAGAAGTTCCTATGCAATTACTAGCGCTGCGGTTCCATCGGTGCCCTCGGAATTCGATTCCGGGAACCGGTTCAAAAGATAGAAATTCCCTCTTGCTCGTTCACTGAACGTACCCGAGCCAAACTTCGAAAATTAATTCCGGGCACAATGGGCCTCAGAATCAGGTGCCGTCAGAAACTGCATTCTTGTAAAATTCCAAAGAAAATTAAGAAAAAAATTTCCTTTGAATTTCTGGGTCTTTACATTACTCCCACCTCAGGGCTTTACGTCCCCGTAAAGCTTCAACACAAACTAGGGTCACAAAAGCGGTATAGAGCATGCATCTGAGCCTTCCGCTTCCATGTGCTTACCTGGAGGTTCCGTACTGCCAAAGAAAGTGCACCCGAGGAATCGATCGTCCTCGTAGGATCTGCTCCTGTCGATCCTCGATCACCACTGGAACCTCCATGAAAGACACCCCATCGCCATCGTCCAGCTCCTCATGGTCGATGGTATGCGAAGGGTCGAGCACGTATCTCCTCAGTTGAGATACATGGAAGTCGTCGTGCACCTTGTGCAACTGCGGTGAATGGGTCAAGAGGTAAACCACCCCGCCTACCCAGCTGGGGACCTAAGAACGTCCGCTGAACCTTGGAGATAACTTGCCGCCTTGGCCTCATCTCCGTAAACCTCATCGAGTTGAGACCCGTATAAGAACGTGGTCGCCATCCTCAAACCCCAGAGGTTTCCAAATTCCTGTTAGAACTGGAACTCAAACAACTACTGCCAAGAGGGTAAGGTTGGCCGATTCGAGAGTGATCGGTGGCACCCTCCCGTGCTGCCTGGGGTTTCCTTTTCGCCGACCAAGGAAAACCCATCCCGACGTTTGCCTAAAACCGTCAATTTGAGTATGAACATTTATTTCCCATTCCATACTCAAACTAACGTCGTAAGGCCTCGACGCTGTCACCAAGAGATTCCAACCAATACTCTCGCCTCGAGGGTCTGACCACATCAGCGGCGTAAGTGTGATTATCGAGTCTCATCCCAAGGTATCTCCAGACGTGAGGGTCAAGTCGACGGCTTACCGGAAACTCTAGGTCTGGAACAAGATTTGTGAAAGCAAGAAATGATTCACATCGACGTCCGTTACTACAACAGCTAGTAGTGGACACAGATTGTCCCTTGAATCAATTCTAGAGCTATTGGGTCACACTCCTTGACCGCATGCAGTTGCACTCTTCCTCCTCACTCTAGCTCCCTGAGCCTGGCAGGAATAACTAAGGCAGGTGGTTGTACAATGTTAGGATGTACACCACCTCATGCTGCTCTCCTAGCTCTGCCTCTACGTCTGCTGCTTCGTAGACTCATCTCTCATTTAAGCTTTCTCTTCTTTAACACGCCCGAGTCTCTAAGACTGGCACCGGTTTCCTGTTTCTTACTGCACTGTGCAGTCTTCATCCTCTCTTGGATGTCCTGGACCTCCTTTAGTCTCACAAGAGCTGCTATGATTTCTTCTTTGCCGATAAGAGAAACTCGGTCTCATCCCCAGGATGAACCACATTTGTTGCCTAATACAGTCTATCCTGACATGGATGATGCATTCATTCCATGGATGACGTCGTAAGGCCTCAACGTATCTACTAAGAGATCCAAATGTCACTCTCGCCTCCAAGGGCCGAGTCACACTATCGGCATCAGTGTGAGGTCACTGGGTCCCCTCCAGTAGAAATATCGAAAGTGAAGGTCAAGTCAACAGTTTTTCCGGGACCACTCAGTATCAACCAAACAAAATGACATGAAAGAAAACAAAGATAAGTGTCTTTTTATTGTTGTATCTCATAGTACAAAGACACGAATACAAAAGAAACATGGAACTAGAAGTACAATGGACGTATCCACTAGTTCCTCTCCTGCCCACCAGCTCTCGGAGATCTACTGCCTTGTCCACTGCTCGACTGTTGCTCAAGCACTAGTCGCTGCTTCTGTCTCGGTGGCTCCTCCAACACCTGCTGATCAATCGTACGAGGATTCGGACAATCACGTGCCAGGTGACCCTTTCCTCCGCAAGAGTAACATTGTCCGTTTCTGGGACGCCTGGCTCTGACCCCACCTCGGGTGCCCCGCACCACTGGTCCTAAAACCCGACATCGTCTAACTGCTAGTCTGGTCCTCCTGGACCTCTGCATCATCTCTCTACTGCCCACATATGACTCGGCTACTAATCGAAAAGAATGCGGCAAAGGCAGAAGCTCTTGTACACGCTCGGGGTGTAGAGCTACTGGCACAAACTCCACCCTAAAGAAGGTCTCGAAGTCTTCCCATGCGAAGTTCATATCATCCCAAAACTGGAACAAGTGGCTCCACCACCTGCCTGCTGCTGCCTGAAGGAGGCTGGTAGCAAAGATCACCATGAAGTCTGCCGGCGTCCCCACTAGCCTGAAGACTCTCACCACAGCCTCCAGCCAAACCTCAGCCACCTGCGGGTCCGTCTCTCCCCGGAACCTGGGTGGCCTCTGGCGCTGGAACTCGTGCAGCGCGCTCAAGCGTCGTGCATCTTCTACTGCTGGGGCTGGTGGCATCGGTGGCCCAACGGATAGTAGTACTGCTGGTGCCTCCACTGCAAGAGGGACCTGTACCGAAGCCTCGTCGCTCGACAGGCTATCATGACGCACATCCCTCTGGGCTCTAGCTGGTCGTCCGTGAAAAGGAATCCTGAAAGAAACATCGTGACACTGTCAAACGTTTATACCTGGTGAGCTTACCTGGTTTGAACTGTTTTAAGGGAAAACCTTTGAAAACACACACGCAATCAGTGTTTTCATGCACAAAGTCGGAAATCAGTTGTCAGGGTCCTGGTGAATGGATACGTCGGCCGCCCGCACCAACACTAGACTCCCTGAACTGAAATCCATAGTTGGTACTCTTAACACTATTGCTTCACAGAAAGAAAAAGTCAGAGTCATATGTTCTGCGGTAGAACCGAACTCCTCTGATACCAATTTGTCACGACCCGTCCCCGGGGCCCGTTCCGTGACTACCACAAGCCTGCCTTCCATAGGCCAGGGACTGGCGACTAGCACCAAGGCATAAATCCCGGTAAAAAGGGAAGGCATTTCCTTTGTAAAGTAAACAATCACACAGAGTAAAAGCGGAAGAAATAAATACTAAGTAAAAACTGAGTACAAAAGTAAGTGCGGAATGTATAAAGGGGCCGGAAATACAAGCCCAACTGTAAAGTACAACTCGAAAGGAAAAACAACAACTGAAAAGTAAAGCTGCTAGGCCGAGCTGTCCACTAGAAATCCCACCTGAAGGTTGGGTACAGATAGCTCCTCTGCTCCTCGGGTCCCGCCGTCTGCTCCGAGTACCGCCTCATCATCACGTCCACCATTGGGTACCGTCTCGTCGTGAGGTCCTCCCCCGGGTACCATCTCGTCGTATAGTCCACCTCCAGGTATCGTCCAGTCCTCGAACACTTGTCCTCTTTCAGCACTACCCGTCATCTGCAACTAACACAACGAGGTGCAGGCATAGCCCGTGCAGGGGTGAGTATAACGATACTCAGTAGGGACCCCGAGACCCTCAAGGTCTCACTAATACCAACAAGGATAACCACATAGAATATCTCAACAGATAACCTCTACTTAGGTATATTCCCATACATATACCTAAGTTATCAAGTAACCCATCTCAATCATGAGGAAACACAAGGATTGTGAAATAAACAGATAACTGCTACCCAGGTATATTCCCATACATATACCTAAGTTATCAAATGACCCATCTCAATCATGATGTAAACACAAAGGTCAAAAGTATCAGCTCAAACCAAGATTTTCATTATCGAAACCATAACTGCGGAAAAGCTCCGTCTCTGGAGTGTACAATGTTTCTGTCACGACTCCGAGGTACTGCACACTAACCTAAGACTGCTGAAGTACTCCTCCTGTCGAGTACCGCGGGTCAGCCACCCAGACACAGTAGTGCATCCCGCCGAGGTATGTCACCCAAACACAGTAGTGCACACCCCCTAGTAGCCTGCTGAGGTACTCTCCGGATGAGTACCGCGGGTCTGCATTGTCACACAGGTAGTGCTCCGTCCTCCATGGGTCTGCACCTCAGAAAGTAGTGCTCCGTCCACTGGTCTAGTCAACTCACTCCAAGTCGAGTCGGTCAAGCAGTCGTCAGGTCTCAGCCAGTTACACGGTCTCCGTACTCCGCACGCTCTTCACTGGGAGGGTCCGCTCCACGAGCTATAGGTCGATACTCCAAGTATCTCAAAGTCCCACGAAGAATTATCTCAAAGGACCGCCTCATCATAGGGGTCTCAACAAAACAAACGGTGCGTCAATCGGATGCCCGGTCTGTGAGTTATTAGCCTTTTCGTCCCAGGGGCCCGGTTGGTTTTTTGAGCGAACCAAACCCGGCCGTATCTCAACTGTACCCCGAACTCTCGTAGGGTATACTCATAGGGATCGTTTCTTAACGTGATCACCAACGCCGTTGACGATTCGTCAAACGGGCGTTCTGTCAGAAAAGTATCAGCCTTTCCGTTCAAGGGGCCCGGTTGGATTTCGGTGCGATCCAACCCGGCCACTATCCATCTGCATCCAAATCACGGGTGGAGGATTCCAAAAGTTCCGTATCGTCAACAGGAACTCAACGCAACAGACAGAGCGTCAATCGGACGCCCGGTCTGAGAGTTATTGGCTTTTTTTGTTCTAGGGGCCCGGTTGGGATTTAAGGAAAAACCAACCCGACCGTACTCCAGATGCGTCCAAACCTCAAGCGGAGTATGCCAAAAGATACATCTGACTAAGAAGAATTCAACGAAACAGACGGCGCGTCAATCGGACGCCCGGTCTGTTAGTTATTGGTATTTCCGTCTCACACCCACCCTGGGAAACTTCCCAGGAGGTCACCCATCCTGATCACTACTCTAGGCCAAGCATGCTTAACTATGGAGTTTTAACCACGTAGGCTCCCGAAAAGTAAGGTGCACCTTGAGTATAGTATAACGAAACGACCGTCTCGATCCAAGGATCGTGTTGCCGCTGACGACGAGTCGTTTGGAGGCCCGTAGCCTAAGATACGATCATTTGACCGAAAGTGGTTCGAAACTGGGGGTCTGGGCCCGGGCCGACCCGGCCCGACTCCCCTGGGTCGGCCGAACCGGGTCGACCCGCCCAGGGCGGTGACCCGGCCCGACGACCCGGCCCGGCTCGGAAAACCCGTCCCGGCCGGTGGCGCGGCGGCGCGCGCCGGCACGACGGTGCGGCCAGGGCATCGTTCGTATGCCGCGCGCGGGGGGAAAAGCCCCCGCCTTTCCTCTGCTGGCGGCGCGCCAACCTGCCACGCCTAAAGAAAAACGGCCCCCCTCACGTGGGGGCCTGCCTTCGAGAAAACGGGGGGCCGCCTGCCCCCCCGTTGTGAAACGCCCCCCCCCCCCCCCCATAATGGGGGGCCCATTAAGGCTGGCCGGGGGAAATTATTTCCCCCGGTTTTCTCCCTTCCGGCCGGCCCGACCTGGCCGGCCGGTTCTTCGTCAACGGGACCGGCAAAGGCCGGTCCCCTTCCGGCTTCCGTCACCGGCGGCCCGGCTGGCCGCCGGTCTTCTCATTCCGCCGCGGCCCGGAATCGTCCGCGACCTTCGTTGTCCGGCACGGCGCGACGGCGTCGTGCCCTTCCGCCGCGTCCCCGCTCGGGCTACGGTGTCTCCGACTTTCTTCAACGCGGCGCGACAGCATCGCGTCATTGCATTATTTTACGACGCGGCGCGACGACGCTGCGCGTTTATTGCCGTATGATCCTACGCGGTGCGACGGCACCGCGCCACACCCATTTCAATCCATAACAGAATCAACATTAATAAGGCGGACGGTCAGCCCTCTTCGTGCGGTCCGGCCCCCTCGCATTATTTGCTAACAATGGGCCTTTAATGAATGATATACTTTCACAATCTTTTAAATTAAATAAAAAGATTTGGAATCAAGGCCCGACAAATATAAACCTTCAAGTTCGAAGGAGAGATCCACATAACTTTAATAAGATAAAACCCCTACCTTGATTTAAGAGGTGATGAGATTTGGCGTTGCGAAAAGAGATGTCGCGGAAGAAGACATCGTCGGTATTGAGGGTATGGCGTCGCGGAAGACGGTTCCCGAGAACGTGGCATTCTTCGTCGATGTCCGATTGTTCTTCGCGTTCTTTGTCAAGAGGATGAAGAAACTTCAAGACTTCTAAGCCTTCTTTCCAAAAGCTCTCAAACAACACAACCCAACCAAAAGAAATAAGTTCTCCACTTATTTAATTAACTTCTCATGGCTTTTGAAATTCAAGTGTTTGAAATTCAAAAGACTCACACAACTCACCACATTAAAATAAACTCATTTAAGACATAAGTTATAACTAAGTTAAAATCATTTAAGTGGGAGTTGAGGGGTTTTAGAGGATATGAAGAGGCGGGGTTCGTGTGGGCCCCACCACCCTCATAACCTCCCAAGGGAGGTTGGGTGGTTACCCAACTTCCACCATGAGCTAACACTTAGATTTTGTTAATAAAAATTGAACTGTAGTTATAAAATAAAATAAGGCTTAAGCTTATTTTAATTTGGGTTGGTCTCCTTTGCCACCTTGATAGATTTTGAGAAGCTCTCTCCATCTTCTTCAACCTTGATGAAGAACACGAAGAACACTTAAGCTCCGACGAAGAACACTGCTTCTCTTCTTCATAGCCGATGTGTTTCCGAAGATCGACAACGCCGCTTCTTCGATATTTTTCCCGTGTCAACGAAAGGAGAGGCTGTTTCCTCCTCGGACTATCTCCGTCAGCTTACGAAGCTTCTCCAGCGACGTACCTCTTCGGATGCACCTCGACGTCAACGGAAACGACGTTCGATTTCCGCGACGTCCGACCTCCGCGATGCTAGTCTTCTGCGGCTTGATTGGTGTGCTCCGCACTTGAATCCGAGGTAGGGGATTGTTGATATTTTATTTATTTATATTCCATTCTTGATTCTAGAATGTCGAACTTCGAGGATAAAGGATTAAATGTTATAGTCTAACGAGAGGGGGGCCCGGACCGCACCAACATGGCCGAACCCCCGTCCTATGTTCATAATTGTTTCCTTGCTGATGGAACGGGATGGCGTGGTGCCGTCGCACCACGCGGGAATCGCACGACAATTATTGTGCGGCGCCGTGGAAAGAAATCCAAGAACACGATGCCGTCATGTCGCGTCGAAGAAAGTCAAAGGCGCCGCGGCCGGAGCGGGGCCGCGGCGGAGGGAAGCGATGTCGTCGCATCGCGCCGGACGACATAGGCCGCGGCCGGTTCCGGGCCGCGGTGGAGCAAGATGACCAGCGGTCGGCACCGGGGCGCCGGTGTCGGTGAAGGAAGGACCGGCCGTCGCCGGTCCTTGCTGGCGAAACCGGTCGGCCAGTGCGGGCCGACCGGACAGTGGAGACCAGGGGAATTAATTTCCCCCGGCCGGGACTCAAAAGCGTCCCCAATTAAGGTTCCCCGGTTCTCAAAGGCACGGGGGGATTTTCCCCCCACGCGCGGCACCCGAACGATGCCCAGGCCGCGCCGCCGTGTCGGTCCGCGCCGCCGTGCCGGACCGCGCCGCCGCGCCGGACCTCACCGTCGCGCCAGACCGCGCCGCCGCGCCGCCGGCCGGGCCGGGTTTTCTGAGCCGGGCCGGGTCGTCGGGCCGGGTAGCCGCCCGGGGCGGGTCGACCCGGTTCGGCCGACCTCGGGGGGGTCGGGCCGGGTCAGCCCAGGCCCAGACCCCCAGTTTCGGACCACATTCGGTCAAATGCACGTATCATGGGCTACGAGCCTCCGAACGACTCGCTGTTACTGGAAACGCGATCCTTGGATCGAGACGGTCGTTTCGGTATACTATACTAAAGGTGCACCTTCCTTTTCCGGATCCTACGTGGTTAAAACTCCATAGCTAAGCGTGCTTGGCCTAGAGTAGTGATCAGGATGAATGACCTCCTGGGATGTTTCCCAGGGTGGGTGTGAGATGGAAAGACCAATAACTAACAGACCGGGCGTCCGATTGATGCGCCGTCTGTTTCGTTAAATTCCTCTAAGTGAGACAGATCTATTGGATTACTCCGCTCGAGGTTTGGATACCGACGGAGTGCGGTCGGGTTGGATCGCACCGAAATCCAACCGGGCCCCTGGAACAGAAAAGCTGATACCTTTCTGACAGAACGTTTGTTTGAAGAACCATCAGCGGCGTTGGTGATCTCGTTGAGAAACGGTCCCTATGAGTATACCCTATGAGTGTTCGGGGTATAGTTGAGTTACAACCGGATTGGTTCGCACACGAAACCAACCGGGCCCCTGAGACGAAAAGGCTAATAACTCACAGATCGGGCGTCCGATTGACGCGCCGTCTGTTGCATTGAGACCCCTATGACAAGGTGGTCCTTTGAGATACTTCTTTCCGGGACTTTGTGATACTTGGAGTATCAACCAGTAGCTCGTGGAGCGGACCCTCCCGGAGACGAGCGTGCGGAGTACAGAGACTGTGTAGCCAGATGAGACCTGACGACTGCTTGAACGACTCGACTTGGAGTGAGTCGACTAGCCCAGTGGACGGAGAGCCTGGTATTTGGCGACAGACCCATGGTAGATGGAGCGCCCGGTAGTTGGCCGCAGACCCACGGTACTCGACAGGAGGAGTACCTCTGTAGGCTATTGGGGGGAGCTCCCGGTATTTGGCGACAGACCCACAGCGGACGGAGTGCCCGGTAGTTGGCCGCAGACCCGCAGTACTCGACAAGAGGAGTACCTCAGCAGTCTTAGGTTAGTGAGCAGTGCCTCGGAGTCATGATAGGTCTACTGTACACTTCAGAGACGGAGCTCTTTAGTAGTTACAGTTTTGATAATGAAAATCCTGGTTTGAGCTGAGACTTTTGACCTTTGTGTTTATCTCATGATTGAGATGGGTCACTTGATAACTTAGGTATATGTATGGGTATATACCTGGGTAGTGGTTATCCGTTAATTTCACAATCCTTGTGTTTCCTCATGATTAAGATGGGTTACTTGATAACTTAGGTATATGTATGGGCATATATCTAAGTAGAGGTTATCTGTTGAGATCTTCTTTGTGGTTATCCTTGTTGTTTAGTGAGACCTTGAGGGTCTTGGGGTCCCTACTGAGTATCGTTATACTCACCCCTGCACGGTCTATGCCCGCACCTCATTGTTTTGGTTGCAGACGACGGGCAGTGCTGACGGAGGCCGAGTGTTCGAGGAATGGACAGTACCCGGAGGTGGACTATACGACGAGTCGGTACCCGGAGGTGGACTACACGATGAGTCGGTACTCGGAGGTGGACTACACGACGAGTCCGTACCCGGAGGTGGACTACCCGTCGAGACGACTAACAGAGGAGGTTGACAGACGAGAGCCTGGAGGAGGCTATCTGTACCTACCCTTCAGGTAGGATCAGTGGAGGACGACCCAGGAGCTGCTTCCCTCTTCCAACTGTTTGTCTTTTTGCTGTTTTACCTTGTTCAGTTGTAGTTGTACTTTCTTTTGGGTTTGTATTCTGGCCCATTTACCTTTCATCTTTTCTTTTGTACTTCGTGTTTTGTTTCCTCTTGTACTCTGTGGTGCTTGTTTTCTTTTATAAAGGCAATACCTTCCCAGTTATCGGGATTTTACGTCTTTGGTGCTAGTCGCCAGCCCCTGGCCTATGGAAGGCGGGTTTGGGGTAGTCACAGCACGGGCCGCTAGCCTTTGATACCAATTTGTCACGACCCGCCCTCGGGGCCCGTGCCGTGACTACCCCAAACCCGCCTTCCATAGGCCAGGGGCTGGCGACTAGCACCAAGGCATAAATCCCAACAAAAAGGGAAGACATTTCCTTTGAAAAGTAAACAAGCACCATAGAGTAAGAAAGCAGAGAAGTAAACACTAATTAAAAACTGTACAAGCTGTGATAATAGTAAAAAGGGGCTGGAAATACAAGCCCAACTATATAGTACAACTGAAAGGGAAAAACATCAACTGAAAGGAAAAGCTGCAGCGTCGAGCCGTCCTCTAGAAGTCCCACCTGAAGGGTGATTACAGATATCCTCCACCGCTCCTCGGGTCCACCTGACTGCTCCGAGTACGTCCCGCCCAGTGGTCCACCTCCAGGTACCATCCTGCTCCGCACGCCTCCACCACGATCAGTGCTGTCCGTCGTCTGCAACCAACACCACGAAGTGCGGGCATAACCCGTGCAGGGGTGAGTATAAGCTACTCAGTAGGGAACCTGAGACCCCCGAAGGTCTCCCGAAATCCACAAAGGATAATCCACAAAGGAAAGATACAATCACGAAAAACATCTGACACGGCTTAGGTATATGCCCATACATATACCTAAGTCATCAATTCCCGTTCGGCTCTAACGTCCGAGCCCAAGCACAACCCAGTCCACACAGGAAAGAAAAACATATATCCACACAGGATAGCTCAACACAATCCACAAAGGAGAGTAAACAGTAAATCCACACAGGATAGCTCAACACAATCCACAAAGGAGAGTAACACAAGATTCAGCTCATACAGGTATACTTCTTCGGATGACGATTAAGATGATCACTGATCCATCTAAGTCGTCGGACCCATGAAGGATCGATAGGTAACTAACCCCCGCAATGACCCACACAGGATCGGGCCCACACATGACCTGTAGGCACTGGCTCACACAGAACCGCTGAGCGCGGACCCACACAGGATCGGACCCACACAGGATCGGTCCCACACAGGACCTGTAGCACTGATCCACGTAGGATCGCTGAGTGCTGTATTCGTCACAGTCCACTGAGGATCACTGCACATTCATCGCCGCAGTCCACTGAGGATCTCTGCACGGTCGTCGTTGTCGAAGAAGCAGTCACAGCCAGCTCTAGGGTTCCCGCACACAGCAAGCTCGCTCGGGAGGGTCCGCTCCACGAGCCGAGAGGCCGATACATCAACTGACACAAATTCTGATGTTGATGTATCCAAAAGTTCCGTATCGTCAACAGGAACTCAACGTCGCAGACGGCGCGTCAATCGGACGCCCGGTCTGAGAGTTATTGGCTTTTTCGTCTCAGGGGCCCGGTTGGTTTTTAAGGCAAAACCAACCCGACCATACTCCACATGCGTCCAAACCTCGAGCGGAGTATGCCAAAAGATCCGTCTCACAAATAGGAAAACAACAAAGCTGACTGCACGTCAATCGGACGTCTGTGGCTCAAGATATGAGCGTTTCCGTTCCGAGGGCCCGGTTGGTTTCGTGTACGAACCAACGCTGCCGAACTCAAAGTTTTCCGAACCCTTGAGTGCGATATAACGAAACGACCATCTCGATCCAAGGATCACGTTGCCGCTGACGGCGAGTCGTTTGGAGGCCCGTAGCTCAAGTTACGAGCATTTGAACGAAGACCGTCCGAAGACGGGGGGTCCAGGCCCGGGCCGACCTGGCCCGACCCCCCCTGGGTCGGCCGATCCCGGTCCGACCCGGTCCGACCGGTCTGGCTTGGCCAGGGCCGGTCCTGCTTGGCTTGGCCGAGCGGCCGAGGGGCCCGACGCGGGGGGAGCCGCCGCCCCGCGTGACACCCCCGCGACACCCGCGGGGTGTCGGCCAGCCAACCGGACGCGGCTGAAGCCGCGTCCCGGGTGACGCGGGGGGCTGCCGCCGCCCCCGCGTGACACCCGCGGGGTGTCTCTTGGCACCGGACGCAGCTTTAGTCGCGTCCCGCGAGGGCTCCCGCCGCGACCGGTGCCGCAGCGGCCTCATCCGGCGGCGCGCCGGCGCGCCGCCGTGCCGACGACCCGCGCCGCCGCCGGCTTCCGCGGGCCGCCGGAGTCGCTCCGGTGGCCCGTTTTTCTTCCCGTCTGCGACGTTGCTTCTCCCGGGACTCGTTCTTCAATGCGTGATCATCAAACTTCCGTTGCGGCAAGTTCCGTCATCGGACGTCAAATCCAAACAAGAACGAAGAACGGTAGAGGGTTGTCGGGCCGTGTTCGTTTGGCCCGCACCCTCCGCGTTAGATATAAACAACGGGAGAAAATTAAAGTTCAACACTTGAACGCATATCTGAAACAATTCATAATGAAATAAAAATTGTTTCATAAAACAGGTTCCTTATTTGAACGGAAACAACAATTTTAATAAATTTATAATTGTTCACAATACCAGTTCTCTACCCTTTTAAAGAAACGTTTACGGGAATATAAAAAGGGGTAAATCTAAAATAAAATCCCTACCTTGTAGTCGTTGCGCGTGAGCGTTCGTCGCGGAATTGATCTTCGCGGAAGAGGGGGATCATCGGGTCGTTGCGGGAAGGCGTCGCGTCCGCGCAGAATCTGGCGTTGAGTCGGCGAACTCAACGGACCAAGAACAACAGATTTAAATTATAAATAATTAAATCTGTGTTTCTTTTTAAACCCAAAAGTGCTTTTAGGAGAAACCCGAAATCACTCACCTCAAACGGTTTGTGATCGGAGATCGGGGTGGGGATGAACGTCTCGGATTTGGGCGTCGTCGATTTCCACGGATGACGGCGTTCTTCGTGTTCTTCGCATTCTTCTCGTTCTTCACGAAGGAGAAAGAAGATACAAGGATTCTGTCTCAACGAGTAATCCCCAAAAAAAGAGAGATTGGTCTTATTTTATTATTATGACAACAAATGAAAACGGGTAAGAAACGACCCATCAATTCATTGAATTAATTCAACGAAAGAAACAACTCATTTAATTTACGAAATAAACCACCCAATCAAATGGTCTGTTAAGAATTAAGAAAACGCGTCAGTTGACTTTCATAATGACGGGTTTTCGCGGGTGCGTTACTTAGCGGAAAGAAATGGTGGGGCTCGTACGGGCCCCACCTTACAAATATCCTACCAAGGGGGTAGGATATTTCTCGATAGCATCCTATCCAGATCGGCTCAGTTTAAGCCGTCGTTAAGTGGCTTCAAGTGGCTAAAGTGAAATAAAATACAGTTTTCGTAACATTATTTTATTTCTTAACTTTAAGCCCGAAAATTAAAAACCACACCCGAGAAAACGCAACTCCGGAAGAGGCGTTTCTAAGCGAATATCGACGCTGCGATTACACCGGTGACCTCGGAATTCGATTCCGGGCACCGGTTCAAAAGTTAGAAAAACACGCTCGTCCGTTCACTGAATGTACTCAAGCCAAACATCGAAAAATGATTCCGGGCACACCAGGCCTCGGAATCAGGTGCCGTCAGAAACTGCGCTCTTGTAAAATTCCAATGAAAATTAAGAAAAAAAATTTCCTTGAAATTTACGGGGCTTTACAATACTCCCACCTCAGGGATTTACGTCCCCATAAAGATACATCAAAAACTAGGGAATCAAATGTGGGTACTGAGCATGAATCTGAGCCTCCTTCTCCCATGTGCTCTCCTGGAGGTTCCCGTGCTGCCATCTGATGCGCACAAGAGGAATCGATCTCCCACATAGGACCCACTCCTTTCGATCCTCTATCTCCACCGGGACCTCCGCAAAAGTCGCCCCATCATCCACATCTAGCTCCCCATAGTCAATGATGTGCATCGGGTCGTGCACGTATCTCCTCAGCTGGGATACATGGAAGATGTCGTGCACCCGGTGCAACTGAGGTGGCAGATCCAGGCGATAAGCCACCTTGCCAACCCTGTAGAGGACCTGGAAAGGCCCGATGAAGCATGGAGACAACTTGCCGCCTCGTCCAAATCTCCGAAAACCACATCGAGATGAGACCCGCAAGAAGACGTGGTTGCCATCCTCGAACTCTAGTGGCCTCCGCCTCCTGTCCGCATATGACTTCTGCCGGCTCTGTGCTGTCCTCATCCTCTCCTGGATGACCTGGACCTTCTCTGTCGTGGCCCGAACCATCTCTGGTCCCACAAGTGCTGACTCCCCAGGGTCTGTCTAGCACAAAAGAGATCTGAAAGGCCTGCCGTACAACGCCTCGTATGGTGCCATCCCGATGGTGGAGTGGTAGCTGTTGTTGTACATGAACTCCACCAAGGGTAGGTGGTCCTCCCAGCTACGACCAGAGTCGAGGACACATGTGTGGAGCATGTCCTCAAAAATGTTAATGGTCCTCTCCGTCTGACCATCCGTCTGAGGGTGAAAGGCGGTGCTCAGACGTAGCCGCGTCCCGAACGCCTCCTGCAACCCCTTCCAAAGCCGGGAAGTAAAGAGAGTGTCCCGATCGGAGACGATAGTCGATTGCACACCGTGAAGCCGTACAATCTCCTGAACGTAGAGACGCCCCAAGCTCTCCACTGAGCCCTGCTCTCGGATGGGTAAGAAGTGTGCCGACTTGGTGAGTCGGTCAACAATAACCCAAATGTAGTCGTGACCTCTGGAAGTGCCTGGAAGTCCAGTCACGAAGTCCATAGATATCCCGTCCCACTTCCACTCCGGGACCTCCAAGGGTTGTACCAAGCCTGCTGGTACCTGATGCTCTGCCTTCATCTGCTGGCAGGTGAGGCACCGAGAAACGAACTCTGCCACAACCTTCTTCGTGCCTGGCCACCAGTGCTGTCGTCTGAGATCCTGGTACATCTTCGCCACTCCAGGATGTACCACAAAAGGAGAAGTGTGAAACTCTCTCAGCACCTCCTCTCGTAAAGTGACTGGTACCAAGGTGCGTCCTTTGGAAAGGACTTCATGCTCTGCTCCAAGGGAGAAACCACCATGTTCCTTTCCTGAGGATATCTGTGCACGCCGTGTCTCACAGTCAGCGTCCCCACGCTGTGCCTCTCTAACCCGCTGTAGAAGTGGCGGAGAGACTGTGAGAGACTGAAGGAAGGCTGCTCCGTCTCTATCCACGAAGGATATCTGCAGGGCAGATAGCTGCTCTGTCGCCTCCTCAAGTAGCTGGATGCCCGTCCTCCTGCAGAGGGCATCGGCTACCACGTTCCCGTAAAGATACATAAAAAAACTAGGGAAACAAATGTGGGTACTGATCACGCATCTGAGCCTCCCGCTCCCATGTGCTCTCCTGGAGGTTCCCGTGCTGCCATCTGATGCGCACAAGAGAAGAGGATGAATTGTGAATATATTTTTTTCGTAAATATGATTGAATGAAAAATATATAATATTATATAGATTTAATTCCACTTGTATATTGGGAGGGAATAGAGTATAATAAAATTAATGAAATCGAAAATTAAACAGAAGAAAATGAAATAATATTTTTACCTATTGATCTCTTCTTCTTGAAGAAGACCTAAAAAAATTAGGATTTGGATTTTTGTGGAGAATAAAATGTAATGAAAATTGAGAAGATCCTTGGGAAGGGGATCTAAATGCATTTATGAAAATTTTAAATCTTGAGAGTTGTTAGAGGAAAATGGAGGTGAGGGTGCTACTTCTTGTGAAAGAGATTATGGTTTTTACCTTATTTTAATTGCTGAATTAATATTTTTTCTCAAGATGATGATTAGTCTTGATAAATATAAAAAATAGAACAGAGATATTGTGAGTTTGAACAATGAATATTACATCATCTATGATTCTAGGAATATTTTATTAATCTTATAATGTACATATGTGGTAAATTACAATATTTATTGTATTAATCAAAAAATTCATAAAATATAGAATAATATTGAAAATTCACCATCACCATGTTTCAATGTATATAATTATAAAATTAACTCCATTTCATGGAAATATGACTCTAGATATGATTAATTTAATTGCTAAATAAATTAATAATTTATATAAAAAATAAAAATTATCAATTTATAAATATTTTATATGATATTGAAAATATAATTATGATATCATTGTCATGTATCCATAGGAATATAATAATAATAATATGATTTTATATTTATAATGTTAATATTACTATTCATAAGAATATGTTACTACTCATCAATAATCATATTGGTATTATTAAACTTTTAATAACATACTGATCACAAACATAGATGTTAGTTTTGTGAAATTCAAAACATTGAAGTGGAAAACATATGACATGAGGAATGATTTGAACTATATCCTTAAAAACGGAGTTGTTTCCAAGAGTATTAGTGTTTCATTAATTTCAATTTAATTTTTAACCCTTTGGATTTTATATGATTAATATAGAAATAAATATTTTTTATTCTGTAACCAATTAATATTTCTAGTGTTATAAAGAGTATATATTGTGGAGTTAAAAAGTGCATAATTGAATAATTAAATTTATATTTGATTTTTTTAAAAATATTAGAATAATTTAGATATATAATACTTGATATTTTAATATCACATATATTGATATGAATATGTATGAAAATAAAAAGTTATATATATTATAATAAATGTATAAAAAGATTACATGATTTAGTAGTTTAAAGTATAATGTATAACACTCACATATAAAGATATAATTAAATTCATACATAAATAGTTAATCCAATCAAATATTAACCTAGATATTATATGACTTTTTTGAAATAAAATAATTTCCCCTTATAGATCATTGTAAATATAAATAATTGCAAGGGCCAGGATTCTAAAAATTAATTTATCATCACCCACACTCATGAAAAAATCATAAAATCTCCCCATAATTCACACATAATCACATACACAAACATATATTTCAAAATAAATTATACATATACAATGATAATAAATCAATATATGTCCCCATACATGATCTGTAAATTCATGTTGACGTCCTTATGATGTTGTTGCTTTGCGTATACAGTCTATTTTATAGACTGGAATAGTTGATTTCCAAATTGAGTTTTCAAAAATGTATATAATATTTATAGACATGTCATTTTTTGTTAAAAATATTAAATTTATAAATCATGTCTATGGTGTTTACAATCAGGAATTTGGATGGATTTTATAAAATGAATTATAATAAAACACACATGTTGAAATAAATAATTTAAAATGACACTAATGTTTTTAATATAATAACCTAGTCTAGTAATTAAACGTAGATAAATAAAAATAGTTGTTTAAAAAGAAATTAGTGATCAAAAGGGTTTCATAAAACAAATCGAGATAGAAAAAATTGAATAAATACAAAATTATGGTCCAAAACAAATTCTTGATGATCATATTCAAAAAGAAAAAAAGTTTTAAGAGTACCTTGTAAATAATAATTAGTATATTGTCAACAAGAAAATAACAAGATTCATGATTATCCAAATACACACTACAAACAGTTTCTGGACACCTAAAAAAAGAATACCTACCTTGCATATTCATATGAAACAAAACCCTAACCATGAACGATACCCCTTGTTGATGCTCTGATCTCACCATCACATTGTGATACCTCTCACCAGTGCGACATGGCCCTTAGTATAGAAAAACGTGTAGTTCCACTCCTATGGGATCGATAAAAGCTCATCATTATGCACATGTACCCTTTTCAGATCGACCCCAAAGACCAATTCACGGCGCACCACGACTCTACAGAAAATCCCCTACCCAGGCGAATCCCTAGCTCATTCACCCTTCTCCAAATTTTATTAAACCTGAAACAAGACCCTTTCATATACATGATGTAAAATCCTAGGTAAATAAAGAATATTACATTTTCATATTTATCCATATTATTGAATAAAATGATAATATTAATTTAAAGGGAACTCTATGCTCGATGGCGTACCCATTACGCAATAATGAGTTTCTTTGAAATCATACGTTGCACTCTAATAATAAAATAATATTATTTTAAATGGCAGTTAACGCCTAACTGTTGTAATGGTGGGAATGAATAGATCTAACTACAAAATGATTATATATGTTTTTCTATTATTTTTACTTTTTTCCAACAAATGTTATAGGCTTAAAATGCGAATGAATATAATTTTAAGTATAAATCTTCAAATATTCTTCAAAAGGTTGATTAACATCCTTTTGATGGTGAACCCTTTTTAAATATACTTTTTACGATTTTATATGTTATATTTGAAAAAATAAAATCCTTCTTTATAATCTGGACATCATAATTTACTCTGTGTAAATTTTTGTTATTTTTCCGATAAAGATCAGTTTCAGTGAAAATGTTGTATTTTAATTTTAAATCTCTTTTTAATATAATTTATTAATATGATTAGATTAACTTTTTATTTGGTTTTAAAGTTAAATTAGAATATATTTTTACCATTTAATCCAATGGTGGTCATTTTAATTAATTCCACTTTGAAATTGTACTTAAACTAGTGTCAATCTTTTAATAGATATTGTTTCTTAAAAAACACGCTATTTGTTTTGACATCAAAAATTTATTATTAAATTAATTAATGAAACATTTTTGTTTTTAATTTTTTAAAATAGACATCATTTTTGAATTCGGAATATTATATTTAGCTTAGGGTGCATTTTTTGTAATTTTCTGAAAAACGTCAATTTTTGATGAATAGTGAAACCACTAAGTGGTAGTTAAGAAATTGATTTTTTGTTTAAATGAATCATTACCACTTATGTGATTTTAATTTCAGTAATACAACATACATGGTTGTCATTAGGATGTAAAATTTTGTTCAATGGGATTAAAATATTTTTTTTGTGAATAGTAACTTTTAAGGTTAATTAATCGTGATTAAAGGTAATAAGGGTAATTTAAGGTAACGATAAAGTTATAATAATATGAAATGACCTTAACACATATACTACCCTTATTGGATGAGACATATCCGACCAAGACAATCCATGGGTCAACTTGGGGACCCCATGGAGCCACTTTGGTAGGAAAATGTGATTAATAATTTTTTATTTAAAGTTAAAATAAATATGTCACAAACATGTATTATTTTTACTAAAACAATTTTTACATGATGTTATACAAGATATATTTTTGACTATAAATATCAATTAGAAAGATAAGAATATTTCCTATATCATAGTATTTTTTTTATAATTTTTAGACATTACATAAATTAATTTATTTATGACACCATGATGATGCAACAATTACCTCATTAATAAACGATTTAAATAAAATGATAAGATACGGTAAAATCTAAGACTGACACTTTCCAAAAACCTATTGTATGGGTGGATTTCAAACCCATATCACTATATCGTCAAAATATATAATTGTGGTACCTTTAATATTAGAAAATAAATTTATAATAAAGTAACTTTTTAAGACATTCCAAGAGTGCCCCTCCTCCCTCTTATAAAAGGCCCCAACCTCTACCCCCTTACCCACACCTCTCAAGCATTTGTCTCAACCAAAATCCTCTCCTGTTATCTCTCCAAATCCCTATCTTCATCATAGGAGCCTTACATTTGATAGAATCCCCTTTTAAGAAACCCTTATTGTTCAAACCAAGAAGAGTTACCCGATTTAAAGGTAATGTCTTTACTTGTGTTCTTTTGTTTAATTTTTCTTTTACAACCCTAAAAAATCTTTTTATTACTTTATTTTGTTACAAAACCAGTATATTCAATGTGTAAGGATGTTGTTATAATAATTATTCGAGCAACACATACACACACATCCATCTAATGGTTAAAGAACATATCGTTTCTGTGGATGGCGAATTACTGCCCCATGAAACGATGATTGTTCAATATTATTTTAACAAATTTAAAGGTGGAAATTATGATGTAACTGTATTTTACATATGATATATATGGTATTTATGTTTTCTATATGCTTCTGTAATTTATATTTAAAACATACTTTTATTCATTGCATGTTGTGCAAATGCGATAATTTCATTTGAGTAAGTGTGGACTACCGCCCCCTCAAGTGATGTGACTCGTTCATTAAATACATGGAATGTATAAAGAATGAAATTAATGAACTCATGTGGCCTATATAAATTATATATTATACTGTAATTATAGTATATATATCTCTCAATTATTTTTAATTCCATTAATATGACAAAGAAATGAAAGTAGTGTTTATGCATACGTACGGCCTACCGTCTCCATGAACAATGCATTTCATACATTTTTGTCTCCAAATGTTATGGAATAGTATAAAATGAAAATTTACTTGATATATATGATATATAAATCATTAATACTATTCTGGAGATGACATACTTATAACTACCTGGACAATTCTTTTCAAACAAGTTCATTTTTGACTCATGTACCAAACACCGGCAAAAAACATCTAATTTGAACTCACATAAATAACTAATTATTATAACCTTATAATATGTGATATGAATTGGATAATAAATTTTAATGTAAGTCCTTAATAATTTATAAATTGACAAATGTTTATTATTCAGTAATATAATGAAACGAACAAGATAAGTCGGACTTAAGGTAAGGGATCCAACCTCTTTTGTTTCTTTTAAAGTACTCTCTTTTATGTCACTTATTTTAAGATCCTCTTTCTTATGTTGGGGGATGATCTTCTATTTTCATAAGGTTATTTTCATCTCACTTTTTATTCCCATGAGATTTATGATACATTGGCCAATATTTCCTTTTTTTGGTGTATGTACTGCCCATTATTTTACTATTTGTATAATATACTCTCATTTATGGGTATTTACATCTTAATTTTATTACCCTTATTTCATGGGGTGTACGTTTCGAAATTTTCCCAAATCTGTAAGGGAACCTTTCACACTCCTCTTTTTAAAAGGCTAATTTTGTTATGTCTTTTATTTTATAGCTTTTTATGTTGGGATATTTTCTTATATATCCTAATTGAGGTAAATATTATATCCAATTGATGAGATACCATTTTATCTATCATCAACTAATTTTATGAATTTAATAGTGACGTCGTTAGGCTGTCAAATTTTACCAAAGGAACTTTTTAACCCAATTTCAATTTCTTTATTCTCATGATATTATAAAGTTCTGATTAAATTTTATTCCTCAATTATTTTATTCAAGTGTCTCTCATTTTGTTGAAACCCCTTTATCTAAAATATCGTTTTAAATGTTTTAATGATTTATTCATATAAATATTTCTCATTAATATCCATATTTTCAAAATGGTATTAAGGATTTATTATTGTGGATATTAGTGGTTTAAAATGATAAAAGCATCAAAGTGGTATGGGACAGTTTGATTCAAAAATATCTTTATTAAATGTTTTAAATGGTTTTGAAAATGGTTTTTAGAATGGATTCATTATTTCAATATCTTAAAATGTTATATTGTTGTTGCAATATGGGAATGTTATCATTAATTTATTCATAAGTTATGTGCTATGATTATGTTATGGATCATGGTAATTGTTTATAATTATGGGTGTCTTCATGATAAACTAAGGGCGGGTTAGCCTGATATAGCTCTCCAATGCATTGGGCAACACAAAGGTGTTAAACATTGAGGTATCTCCGAAGATATTTAGGGAATATACTGTGATGGGTATTCCAAACGCAACCATGAAGTTTAATCCCTATGTAAAAATGTTATGAATGCCTCAAGATAATTTTATGTCTTATTATTTCTATGAGTTATTCATAAATCATATGATTTCATGAGGTATATTAACATGCTTATGTTTTATGAGCAATGTATGATTTCATCTATTCTTATGTATACATGTACTAATGATTCCTTTACGCATTTCTATATCCTTTATTTAGATTTTAATGCTCATTCCATGTTTTTGAAATGTTTTTCACAGGTCAAGGGAATGGTACATGATATGATGTTAGTGTCAAGGAAGTTTCAAGAAAGAATCCATGTTTTATTTTAAATATGTTTCCGTTTATGGGAAAATAATAATACTATCTGTTATGTTACCACTTTTTTTAAATGTGGAATGTAATGCATGATTTATGATCTAATTCTCTATAACTCTAAACCTGAAAGGATCCTCAATTTTTATTCTTGAAATAACTCAAGATTAAGTATGGTTTAAGGTCGGGTCTTTATAGTTGGTATCAGAGGTTGGTTTAGATAACTTTATAGGTTAAAGTTTTTTAAGCATAAGGGACAAGTTGTGTATAACAACAATGATTATTTTATTAGATAGAGTCATAGTTATTTTTGAATGTTGTAATGAGTTTGAGATAACTTGGATAAGTATATATTTGTGTTTATCTTCATCTTTAGTACATGATGATTTTCTTTGTATGCTCACACTGACCTTTTTGGTTTTAGTAAATGGATGGATCTATTAGGCACCAAAGTGACAATGGGTTTGAAGGAAACTGTGGTGGTTCTCTGATTAAGAGACTGGATGAAATGGGGGATTCAACGAGCAATATCGTGGTTATTCTAAACCAACTATCAAGAGTCATGACCAACCACTTGAACCTTGGTGAGTTCTCCAATGCATCTTCTATGAGAGAGCCAACTCGATGTGGAAGTTCAGGTGATAATTATAAAGGTAACCATTATGGTTTATATGATCCTTACTTTTGAGGTAATTATGGCTTACAATATGTTATGATGGAAAATTAAAGGCACGAGATAAACATGAGGTTAAAATATAATATGATTATTTTTGATTCTTTTATATCGTTTGGGGGAATGTTTTAAGAATTATAATGTTTTGGAAAATGGACAACACGCAGACCGTGTGAGCACCCTTCGCGTCGGAGAAAGCTATTGGAATCGAACCCACAACCAATGTGGAACTAGTTTTCATCACCTACAACAAGAATAAGTGAAGTACCTAGTTAGTTTGACTAATTATTTATAGTTAGATGATTTATGGGTTAAGAGTATGTTGATTTTGGGTTATATATGGAAATTATTAACCTATCATGGAGGATATGTGATTAGGTTAATTACTTTTAAATATGATACTTTAATAAAAATGATGTTATTTGGAGATAAATGATAATTTTTACCTTGGAAGACTATGTGATTAAATCCTTCAAATATTTGGGTTTCAATCTTAGTTTGGTTTATATTGATGAATTTTATGGACAAATTTTTTATTGAATGGCCTTCATTTAACATTTGGTTTCGTTGGAAAAATTTTTGAGATTAAGAATAGATTTTATTTTTTGTAATGGATTATCCATTTTTGGATTATCTAATCTTCTTCTAAAAATTTTGGTTTTGGTTAAGTTCTAAAGTCAATGGAAATATATAGTTCTATTTTGTGGAATAGGTGATTCTCTAGAAGTTGATTATAACTCTCTTAATTTGAGCAAGTCATCCTAAATACCCTTCTTTTTGAGAAAATATGAGTTTGTGTAAGAAATATAGTAGGAGATGATAGTCTACACGACAAGTAATTATGTTTATTTATGATTTAGTTAGGCTCATAAATAAATTCTTCAATGAAAAGTAACTAAAAAATAAAAATGTTGTCTGTTAACTTTTCCTACAGGGGAATCAAATACTGTTTAATCCATCACCAGTTCGTGATTTTCTGGTGGTTAGCATTCTCTTAAACATGTTTTCTATCACTCTCCCTCAGAACATGAACCTTTGTTTTTTCTTCCATATCCATGTTTTCATACATGGAATCATAGTATGGGTTATCTTGGGTGACCTTTTTTTCCATTTATTTCTTTTAAAGTGACAGTTTAATTTTCTCATTTTCTGATGTGGGGCTTTCAATGAATTTTCCAAGCCAAATTTTAAAAATTATGAGGACACAATTCCCAAAAGGGGGGAAGTATGTAACATCCTAGGTAAATAAATAATATTACTTTTTTATATTTATCCATATTTTTTAATAAAATGTTAATATTAATTTAAACGGAATGCTATGATCGATGGCATACCTAATATGCAACAATGTGTCTCTTTTAAATCTTGTGATGCACTATAATAATAAAATAATACTATTTTAAATGTTAGTTAACTCCTAGACATTGTAATGGAGGGAATTAATAGAACTAATTACAAAATGATTATATATGTTTTTCAAATATATTTACTTTTTTCCAATAAATGTTAGGGGCTTAAAATGCGAATGAATCCAATTTTAATCATAAATCTTCTAATATTAAATAAAAGGCCTATTAACCAACTTTTGATGGAGAACCCTTTTTAAATATACTTTTGAAGATTTTATATGTAATATTTTTTAAAATAAAATCCTTCTTTAGAATCGGGACATCAAAATTTACTTTGTGTAAATTTTTGTTATTTTTTTGATAAAGATCATTTTTGTGAAAATGTTGTATTTTAATTCAAAAACATTTTTAATCTAATATATTTATATGATTATATCATATATTGAATTGGTTTTAAACAGCAATTGGATTATATTTTTACCATTTAATCCAATGGTGGTCATTGGAAGTAATTTCACTTTGAAATTGGACTTAAACTAGTGTCAATTATTTAATTGATATTGTTTCTTAAAAAACACGCTATTTGTTTTGAAAGTGGAAATTTATTTTTAAAATTATTAATTCAGTTTTATGTTATGAATTTTGTAAAATAGACATCATTTTTTAATTCGGAGTGTCAAATATATCTTAGGGTGAATGTTTGTTATTTTTCTGAAATACTTCAATTTTTGATGAATAGTGAAACCACTAAGTGGTAGTTAAAAAACTGATTTTTTGTTGAAATGAAACATTACCACTTCTGTGATTTTAATTTCAAAAATATAACATACATGGTTGTCATTAGTATGTAAAATGTGGTTTAATATGATTAAAATAATTTTTTTGGTGAATATTAACTTTTAAGTTTTATTAATCGCGATTAAAGGTAATTAATGTAATTTAAGGTAAGGATAATATTATAATAATATGAAATGACCTTGAAACATGTACTAACCTTATTCGATGAGTCATTGCCGACCAATACAATCCATGGTTCTACTTGGGGACCCCATGGAGACACTTTTTTAGGATAATGTAATTAATAACTTTTTATTTAAAGTTAAAATAAAAATGTCACAACATGTATTGTTTTTACAAAAACAATTTTTACATGAAGTTATAAAAGTAATATTTTTGTCTATAAATATCCATTAGAAAGCTTAAATGATTTAAAACATCATTGTTTTTTTTAATTTTTAGTCATTAAAGAAATTAATTTATTTCTGACACAATGATGATGCAACGATTACCTCATTAATAAACGATTTAAATAAATCAAGAAGATAAGGTAAAATATAAGGCATAAACTTGTCAAAAACCTATTGGATGGGATAATTTCGAACCATTATCACATTAGAATAGAAATATATAATTTTGGGACCCTTAATATCCAAAAATCATTTTATAATAAACTAACTTTTCAAGACATTCCAAGAGTTCCCCACTTCCATCTTATAAAAGTCACCCACCTCTACCACTTACCCACACCTCTCAAGCCTTTGGCATGACCATAATCTTCTCATTTTATCTCTCAACATCCCTATCGTCATCATAAGAGCCGTACCATTGGAAGAAGGCTCTTTAAGAATCCCTTTTGGTTCAAACCAAGAGGAGTTATCCGATTTAAAGGTAATGTCTTCACTTGTGTTCTTTGGTTTTATTTTGATTCTCCAACCCTATAAACTCTTTTTATTTCGGTATTTTGTAACAAAACAACTTTATTAAATATACTAGGATCTTTTTATAATAATTATTCGAGCTACACTTACACACACATCCGTATAATGGTTAACGAACATACTATTTCTGTGGATGGTGAGTTACTACCTCACGAAACGATAATTGTTCATTATTATTTTAACACCTTTAATGGTGGACATTATTATGTCATTGTATTTTATATATGATAAATATGGTATTTAAGATGTATATATGCTTATGTATTTTATATTTAAAATATACATTTATTCTTTGCATGTTTTGGAAATGCAATAATTTCATATGAGGAAGTGTGGACTACCGCCCCCTCAAGTAATGTAACTCATTCATGCAATACATGAAATTTATAAAGAATAAAATTAATGAACATATTTGACCTATATAACATATATATTATACTTTAATTATAATATATATTTCCCTCAATTATTTTTAATTCTATTAATATGACAAAGAAATGAAAGTAACGTTCATGTGTACGTACGAGCTACCGTCTCCATGAATGGTGCATTTCATTTCTTTTTATCTCGAACTGTTATGGAATATTATAAAATGAATATGTACTGTATATATATGATATTTAAATCATTAATAATATTCCGGAGATTATGTACTTATAACTACCTGAACAATTCTTTTCAAACAGGATAATTTTTGACTCATGTACCAAACATCGACAAAAACATATAATATGAACTCACATAATTAAATAATTATTATAACATTATAATATGTGATATGAATTTAATAATAAAATTTAAAGGAGTTAATTAATAAATTATAAATTGACAAAAGTTGATTATTCGGGAATATAAATAAATGAACATGACAAGTCCGACTTGAGTTAAGGGATCCAACCACTCTCTTTCATTTAAAGTACTCTCTTTTATGTAACTTATTTTAAGCTCCTCATTATTATCATGGGGGATGTTCATCTATATTAATATTTCTGTAAATTTTATGTTAATATGATGATAGACCCTATTTGATCTCATCAATCCATTTTTGGATGTTTTATGTGGCGCTGTTAGGCTGTCGGATTTTTATACGTGGATTTTCATCTCACTTTTTATTCCCGTGAGATTCATCCTACATTGGCCACTATTTCCTTTTTTTGGTGTATTTACTTCACATTATTTTACTATTTGTACTATATACTCTCATTTATGCGTATTTACATCTTCATTTTATGACCCTTCTTTCATGGGATGTACGTTTCTAAATTTGCCCAAATCGGAAAGGGAACCTTGCACACTCCTGTTTTTAAAAGACTAATATTGTTATGTTTTTTAATTTACATATTTTTATGTTGGGATATTTTCATACATATCCTTATTTATGTAAATTTTATTTCCAAGTGATGAGATACCATTTTCTCTCTCATCAACTAATTTTATGAATTTAAGGTGATGTCGTCAGGATGTCGAATTTTACCAAAGGAACATCTTAACCCAATTTCGATTTCTTTGGGTTCAACTTGTAGTTATTGAATATGTCATCCTTTGAATATGTGTGAATGACCTCGGGATTTTTACACAAAATATCCACTTATATTTGGTGTATTTATATTTTTCACACATATTTATGAGATTGATTTATCCTTAATTTAAGGATACCTTCTTTATAAGGGATTTCATCTCATTTTACTTTTCCATTGAGACTTCAATGTTGTTAGGAACCAATTCACTCTTATATGGTGTTTATACAATACATTGGAATATTATATCATGAATCCATTTATTCTCATGATATTATAACGTTCTGATTAAATTTTATTCCTCAATTATTGTATTCAAGTGTCTCTCATTTTGTTTAAAACCCTTTAACTAAAATATCGTTTTAAATGTTTTAATGATTTATTCTTATAAATATTTCTCATTAATATCCATGTTTTTAATATTTTTTTAAGGATTTATTTATGTGGATATTAATTGTTTAAAATGATAAAAGCATCAAAGTGGTATGGGGCACATTTATTCAAAAATATCTTTTTTAAATGTTTTAAATGGTTTTGAAAATGGTTTTTAGAACGAATTCATTATTAAAATATCTGAAAATGTTATATTGTTGTTTCAATATGTGAATATTATCTTTACATTATGCTTAAGTGATGTGCTATGATTATGTTATGTTTCTTGGAAATTTTTTATGAAGAAGGGTGGTTTCTTGATAAACTAAGGGCGGGTGAGCCCAATATAGCTCTCTAATGCATTGGGTAACACGAAGGAGTTAAACGTTAATGTTTATATGAAGATATTTAGGGAATATATTGTGATGGGTATTCCAAACATAACCATGAGGGTTACACCCTACGTAAGAATGATATGAATGCCTCAAGTTACCTTTATGTCTTATGATTTCTATGATTTATTCATAAATCTTATGATTTCATGAGGTATATTAACGTGCTTATGTTTTATGAGTAATGTATGATTTCATCGATTCTTATGTATACATGTACTAATGTTTCCTTTTCGTATTTCTATATCCTCTACTGAGCTTTTTATGTTCATCCAATGTTTTTGAAATGATTTTCACAGGTCATGGGAATGGTACATGATATGATGATAGTGTCATGGAATTTTCAAGAAAGAATCCATGTTTTATTTTAAGTATGTTTCCATTGATGGGAAAAAATGAATAATATCTTTTATGTAACCACTTTGTTTAAGTGTGGAATGTAATGCATGATTTATGATCTAATTCTCTAAAACTATAATCCTGAAAAGATCCTCAATGTGTATTCTTGAAATAACTCAAGATTATGTAAGGTTTAAGGCCGTGTCTTTATACATGATTTCTTAACCCCTTATTTAATTTAATTTCTAGATTTTTATTATATATATATATATATCAGTTTTATTAAATAATATTTTATATATCTATTACTTCAAAATAAATAAAAATCCTAATATAATAATTTCAACTAATATTTTTTCATATGAATATTTCATTAAAATAGTTATAAAATACAATCATATATTGATATTACAAAATCTATAATAATGATAATTTAATAATATAATAAAAAATTATGATTATAATTATATATGTGTTTGTCTCTGTGTCTATGTATGTGTTATTTCAAAAACTATTTTTTATAAAACCAATAAATTCATATATTAATATTATACATTTTATTAGATGAAATAATTATTTTCATATATTAAAACAATAATATTCAAAATATTTGAAACATAATTTTCTATAGTCAATATATATTGTTTTTATTTATTTAAAGTGATACATAAAGTTTATAATGAAAAAAATAAATTAATATAGTTATTTTCAAAGGTTATTTTATAAAATAATTAAATATTTTTTTATAATATAAATTTTAAAACTATGAGTAATAAATATATAAAAATTAAATTATTATAATTGAATTATAATAATGTTATTTAAAGAACATAATTTAAATATTTTTTTAATGAAAATCTTTTCCAAAATATCATTAGATTGTTTTAATTAAAAATTTATCCAACGTCGATAATGTTTAGATTCTAAAACCGAGTTACAATATTTTGGGACGTTAAATTATTTCACCCTAAACTGAATTAAATCCTCAAAATTCATTTCATTGGAATTAAAAGAAATATGATTTTTTTCTGAATAATTATGAAACAATATGTACACAAAAATTCAAGATGATATATCAACTACTCTCAAAACATGTCTATAATGATCCTCAGATTCTAATTATAAAACCTGATCTGAGCCACATGGCTGAAACCATATAAATGATATGTATATTTTTGAAGAAAAAAACCAAAACAATAAACAATATTTATTAGATCAGATGAAAGTTAACCAGCCTGGGTCTTGGATTATTAGATAAAAGATTACTGTTTATCAGAGTTGTATTAAAATTATTAAATAATATCATCTTTTCTTATGGGCGCACAAAAATGATGATTCCCAACTTTGGAACTTCAATGTGACTAGCAAAAATAATTTTAATACAACACGTCATTGTTAAATTTCCTGGAATGGAGTTTAATAACATTTGTTAATTACCTTTGAAATGACATGTTATCACAATCTCTTAAATGTTAATAATAACATTTTTATAATATACATATGCTCTAAAATTATTATTCTAATTCAAAAACTACATGAATAAAAATATAAGATATTACACATAAATATAGATATTGACAACATGTAGATTATTCATAACATAATAGTAGAGAAGATGAAAATTTCACATGAAATAATAAATGATCACACTTTATACATATAATAATGGTTCATAGACATGTCTATTATTCAATTGAAATACCCACATAAAAAAATTACTAGATTAATATTGATGGAAATGCATATATCATACGTTTTGAAATATATTGTAATGGCCTATGAATATATATTTAAATATGTTTAAGGACACAACTAAAACAATATCTAATATATGGACATGACCTCATCCATTTTCCATATATATTGATCTCATGATACCTGTTGATGGAATCAACCAATACATTAAGAAATTATTAAGGCCTCAGTCAAAACCATATCTGAATTTTTGAAATGCCTCATCCATGTCCATATCTATTTTTTTCCATGATACCTATAGATGCATCGAGAGGCTAAAGATTGACTCGCAATCCCCATAATATGTCCAATTTGATCCTCTTATGAGCATTATTCAATATATACATATCTCAGGTAAATAAATTTCCTCAATAATTACTATCCTTTCTTAGAAATGAGTTGAATGGTATAAAATTAATCCACCAAACTATTCATTAAACATTTAATGTAATAACCAGAATGAATATTAACATACATGTAATACATTATTTTAGGCTTAAATGACAAAAAGGATAATGAATTACACACATAAATCCTCTCTAGGATACATTTTTTGCGTAATAGTAAAAATATTTCAATTATTGAAGAAATCCATGTGTTTCCAAATCATCAAAGTAAACCACTAAAATTTATTTCAAGCCATTAAATTATTATGATTGAAAGGAGTGTGTCCATGTCATGCTTGTGGAATGGACAATATTATATACATGTGTGATATCATTAGGATTAAAACCACATGATGACATGTTAAGCCCATATTTCTAAAAACATGATGAGAATAATTATAACATGTCTACGAAAAATGCATCCTTATATAAATATATATATAACATTAAGTACATAAGATTTCACAGAGACAAATATATATATAGTGTATTCATATTACAAATCAGTACAGAATAAGGTTATGTTTTAGAAAAAATAGTGATACTTGAGAATATCCATTGGAATATTTAATATGAAATTCAATATAAAAATATATAGTTTGTTATATATATATATATAAGTGGAATAATAGATTTGAAATCATACCTGGATAAAGAATTCCTTGAAAATAGATACAAATTCAATGAAACCACTCGTTACACCAATTCAAGTAAAATCACACCTAAATAAGAATAAAAATTGTTTTCAAGATAATCCATGTATATATATATATACTTATAAAATTTTCTTGGGAATATCTATTGAGTTTGGAAATCACCAAAACACATACCCTTTAACTTTACATCAATTTTTAGAAATATTAATAATCCATGTACACCAATTCCGCTTCATTAACTCATTTAATACATTTTATAAAAAGTAAAAATTTAAAACACTATATTATGTAAATATATTTATCAAATAAATTCAAAATTGATTATATGCATAAATTATTGACATGAAAATATAAATTCCATTCAATGAATAAGTTAAATAAACATTTCAATATGCAGTGTTCTTAAGAAAAAACAAATTATGTATTGCACAAAAATATACAAAATTAAGCATTAAAATATAACACTTTCAATGGAAATGGTGTAATAATTATTTTTGAAATTAAACCCATAAATTTATATGGAATCCCCAAATTTATGTTAAATGAAAATATTGTCGATGATATTCCCAATGAAAGGATATATTTATATCTATATGCGACATCTATAATGATAATAGTACATTATTACATGATATGCACACTTTTTAGAAACATGATAATAAAAATTATGATCATGTATTTATACATTTCATCCTTACATGTATATATATATATATATTCATTTTTATATGTATTTACACACAAAACATATAAAAATTTCTTGAATTTAAATCATAAATATATTCATTATGTTTATATCAATAGTATACATTTAATAAATAGAATGGAAAAAATGTAATAGTTTTAGAATAAATAAATTTTCATCACTACAAAAACATTAGAACAATGGTCGGTATTTGAAAATTTTTGGATGTTATATGGTACCTTATAATTTCTAAAAAATAGATCTATATAAATTTATATTAATACATATGCATATAGAAATTTATATATATATATAATAATTCTAAAAACAAATTAAAATATTTAGAAGTTAAAATTATATTGTATAAAACTCACATATAAACAAATAGTTATAAATTTTTTTAAATTTTGTATTTAAAAAAGTTTTATCTAAGATGTCTTATAACTTGTTTGAAATAGAATAATTTCCCAATATAGATCATAGTAAATGAAAATAATTGCATTGTCCAGGATTCTGAAAATTAATTTAACATCACCCTTACTCCTGACCAAATCCTAAATCCACCAAAAACAAAAACATAAGAACCTGCATGAAATTAAATTTGAAATTAAATTATATATATACAATGCTAATAAATAAACATATGTCCCATTACTTGATATGTAAAATCTTGTTGAAGAGCATATAATGTTGAAGCTTTTCTCATACACTCGTATTACTGGTGTAATAGAGTTGATTTCAACATTTCAATTACACAAATTTATATTGCATTTATAGCCATGTACTTCACGGTGCACAAAAATCTTGTATGTAAATTTGAATAAATAGATTACAAAATTATGAATATTACAGTTACATGTTGACATATAAATTGAAAATGTCATTAAAATTTCATAAATGTATACGCTTTTCTAGCTACTAAAAGAAGTTAGGATAAAATTAATGTTTGAAAAGAAATCAATTAACTAATGTATTGAAGAAAACCATCCACTATAGAAAAATTTGAAAAAATAAATACATTTTGACAAAAAAGGTTCTTAATTTTCATATTACAAAAGAACAGCATTACTATGTAATCATTTTCAACATTAAATAGTAGATTGACAAAAATAAAAAACAATAATCTCAGTTATACATCATGACACAACAATGAATATTAAGACACATAAAAAAGGAAGACCTACAACGTGGGTCCTGACGTAGGGAAACCCTAAAATAGACCGAGACCCCTCAGAAAAATCAGATCTCTCCCTGCAAACAACAACATCTCTTCGTTGCACGTCCTCACACTTGTCCTAGGCCACCGTGAGTTGATACACCTCTTGAATGAACACCTAAATTCCATCCTTCTTTTCTCCCCATCGCGGATCGACTCTGAATCCCTAGTCACAGTGCACCCTGACTCAAAATGGATTCTTCTCTCTGAACGAATCCCTAACTTGATATCCCCTCTCCAAACAAGATGGAACACTAAACGAGACCCCTCTCGTAACCTAATTTATTAACCGATTTCTTTATTAATTTTATTCATTTTATTATAAATATATTTATATATATATAATTTCTTTATTTTCTTTTATTATATATATTAACCAATTCCAAAACAGAAAAAACAGAATATAATAATTTCAAATAGTATAATTTTTTAATATCAATATTTCATTAAAATAATTATAATACACAATCACAGTTTTATAATACAAAATTTATAATAGTGATAAATTTATAATTAAATAATAATTTATAATTATAACTTCACACATATATAATTAGGTGTGTTTGTGTGGGTGTGTGGGTGTTTTATTTCGGAAACTAATTTTTAAGAAACTAAATTACTCATATATTAATATTATTTATTTTGTCAGATTATATAATTATTTTCATAAATTAAAATATTAATAGTGAATATATTTTTATCATATTTTATTAGATACAATATTTTTTTATATAAAATGTAAAATTATGATTTGATAAAAACAATTAATTTTATATAGAAATTTTGAAATATTATTGTATCAAAACAAAAAAATATATTATTTTCAAAATAATATTAAAACTATAATTTATAATTTCATATAATTTTTAGTGTTATAAATGGATTAAATTCAAAAAAAATTAAAAAAATATCATTTATTATTTATCAAAAAAAATTCATCTAAAAAAATCATTAGTTTTATTAATTACCACTTAATCTAGTTAATTTAATATTTTTATAATAAAATAAGTTTGGATATTCATGAGACATATAGTACATTTAATCATTTATAAAATATGATCATAAAATGAATTAGATATAATATTTGTCTAATAAATATGAATAAGGCAGTCAAGGAAAATTGTTATATATTTTTTACAAATTGATATCCACTTGAAAAACCGCATGTTTTTTTTAGACCTTATTTCGAATAAATTAATTTTCTTTGATGTATTTTATTGAACTCCACAACAATTTTATATATAGTTATTGGTAATAATAAGGTAGTATTTCACTACAAACATCCCTGACATGTAATTCACTCCACACAACACTGAGTTTCAACAAAACAATGTTTTATTATTAATAATATTTAAAATAATATAGTTATAATATAGATGTTAACAATAATAATATAAATAGTAGTAATTTTTTTAAAATATTACAGAAAAGGGTATCATATAAATAAACAATATTTATATTTATTTATGTAAATTTTTTAATGTCTATATATTGGAAAAATATAATTTTCTAAAAATAACTAATTCTTATATCCTATTACAAAAAAATGGTAAAATTAATATTAAAAACATTTAAAAATTTTATTTGATAAAATAAAATAATTTTTTGATTTCAAAATTTAATAAATGAATAAGGGTTTATTTGTAGGAATTTTCTCAGAAACATTATTTTTTTACGCATATTTGCAAATAATGAATTTGTATTAAATTTTCAACAAAAAATATAAATTTTGATAAATTATATTTTAATTTTTTGATAATGATTCATTAAATAAATATTCAATTAATTAATAAAATCATTTCATCAGAAAAATTTTTACATTAAAATAGTACATATAAACATTAAAATGTGTTTAAATTTTTTTTCCTAATATACCCTATGTCAATACAAATTTATGGGATTAATATTCAATTCATTTCCCTCCAAATATATAAAAATATTTTAAAAATGGAAACCATATTTGGATTAATAATAATTTTAATTGTTTATATTATAAATTTAGTTTTTCCATAAATATTAGTTTAAATAATTAAAATTAATTTCAATTACTTAATATGCTGCCCTATTTTCATGGCTCCTTTGACATATTATCATCAGTTTTCCAAGGCACTACTACTTTGATGTCTCTCACATCCATCTCCATATTCTTCAATTTTGCCTTTCTTGAGATTTCATCATCATTTACATTTCCTACTTTCTAGTGGCTCATTCTATTCGTTACTTGATGGTTCAATGCGATTTGTATTCCTCCTCATTACATTACATTTCTCTATCGGTTGTTTTCTAATGTTGTCCTCGGGTGGTATCACCAAGCACTGATTTATTATTCCCTTAATTCTATATCATTTAGAGATAGTGTGTCTATTCAATCTGATTTTTTTTGTGATCTAGTGGTTGATAGTTTTCTAGGTGCTTATGTGTTGGAGTTGGTTAAATTTTTCATGCTACTGGTTTTCTTCTCCATTAAATATGACATAATTCTGAGACCTTTGTATCCCATTCATGTTCTTACATCGCATTCCATAATACCTCTATAAGTTAGAAATGATGCGGTGGGATAGATGAGGTTTTTTTATGTTTTATTCGGCGATAGTGAGTGCTCTAGTCATGTCATTATGTGGTATTTTCTTATGAAGTTATCTTTTTTATTTCCATTTTTTAATTGGGATTGTTCTTCATTTAAATTTGTGTTTATTTGATGTCATTCTCTTCATGAGATCTTTTTGATTGATGATCATTCAATTTTTATGTATATTTTTTTATTTTTTTGGTAATTTCAGTTTCTGGGTGATTCCATAAGTTAGTGTCGACTGTGATTATGGGGACGAAGTGACATCAATGTCAGTTTTATGTGATTGTAGCTGTGATTGTATGATCTTCGATCGGGTTTACACCGACAAAGCGGTGTCACCATGGGGTGTCGATCAAGATGTGGTGCCTGGATGATTACAATAGTTGAAATAGATCATTAATGATATTATTCAAAAATATGTAACAGGTTATAAGGTGATGAATATTCCAATGTGACTCATCGGCGATGTGATGATTTGGAGGTGTAATGTCAGAGAGTTCGACACGATGGGTGTATGACAAGAGGTAGGATAATGAATTGATATGAAATATGGGCGATAATGACTTTTGAATATTGAATATTGATATAGTGGATGTGCTACTTTTTTTAGTCCCTTTTGAATGTTTTGTTACTGTTATTCCTTAATGTTGTTTTTTAGAAATTTTTATGAATATATTTGTCATAATTACAAATATTAAGGTACAAATTGGATTACTCAGGGTTTAAACATTAATTTATATGCCTATATAGCAAATAAAATATTATAAAATGTATTTTATATAAATATAACTACAAATATATTTTTTTCATGAAAATTTCATCTATTGGCGGAATAATATGTAAGGAATACCTCTCAGTATTGTTTGGTTTTTTATTTTAACAAGAATTCCACTCTTCCTCAAAATTAAAAGGGAAATCAACCCCTATAATTTCATCAAACAAATAAATCCATAAGTCTCATATATAAACTGACTAAATAATCTCCCAAATTCCATAATATTATTCTAGAATAATATCTTTATAATAATTCCATCCCATGAATCCATTGCTATAAACTAATAAGATTTAATAAAAGAAGACGTACCATCCTTCAACAAGAACTTTTATATTATTTCCTTCCCCAACATTTCAATTAGTTTTATTACATAATTATTTAATAAAAATTCCTCAATATAATGATATATTTATATGTTAAGGGTTTTAAATACTCTCACTCAATAATAAATCAAATGGGATAAAAAATCATTGTTCGTGTGTAGGGAGGACTACCATCAAGAAAACCTATGTCATTATATCTTTAGTTAAAACCCTTACACGATGAAAATAATAATATAAATTTTCTTTCTATGAAACATTAGATGTTTATGATATATTTAGTCCTCTATAATTGTTCTCAATTTCATACCTTCATGTTTTCCATTTTTTTGAAATATGATAGCATTGATTGGGGATGTGTGGAATACCAACTCTTCAATGTAATGTGATTCATTCACCCATTAAATGGAATGTATTTATGATTGATTTAGTGAAAATATATGATATATATGATATAGTAATGCTTCATTTATAATTTTATATATTTATAAAAATATTTCATTTATTTTCATTATTTTGATAATTGAAGAAAATGGAATTAACATTCTCGTGTACGCAGAACATATCACCTCATAAAAAATTGTATTATATTTTTTATTTATATATTTTATATATTAAAATATATATATATACTAAATATATATGATGTTTATATCATCTTATAAATTTTGTAAATCCTGAAATATGTATAGGGAACAAAATATGACAAATCAAAACACATGAATAAACATTGCATTTATTAACCGAAACAAATGATTATAATCGAAGTATTATTAAAAAGATAGATAAAGGGAATCTGAAAATAATATAAAGTATAATATAAATGAATTTTTTCCATGATAGATTTATATTAAACAAATATTTATTATAAATATGCTTTTAATGAAGGCAATGACAGTCACAATATAAGGTTAGTGAATTTCAACTATGTATTTTTATTTCTATGAGATATATTCCATATTCGCAACCCAATTTTTTATGTGGTTTATAAACATCCATAGGATATTTTATATAAAAAATAAACATTATTTTATTGTTTAAAAAGTGTAAATTGATATTATTAATCAATGGGGAACATGTTTCAAATGATACTCAACTAGTAAAGGTATTTATAGTCTCACATTTATTTCGGATAGACTTATGACACTCACTTTTGGTGTTGGGTATATAAATCCCCAGAATTTTATCTATTATTATGATCCTCATATTAATTTTTATTTACATATATATTTTATGTAATTTAATTTAAAGGGATTTACATTTCTATGGTCACCAAACTTGTAAGGTTTTTTCTATTAAATTCCCATCATTGAGATATATATTCTGTTACAAACATATAATAATTTACGAGGTGTAAATGATTTCTCATTAAATATTATATCAATAATCTAAAAAATTCATGATATTATAAGCATAATTTATCTTCATTTTCATATATGTTGAGTTTTATTCAATGTTACAAAATATGATTGTGTTTATTGTAATAATCTAATTGTTTACCAAGATTCTATATGAAATAATATTCATTGATAAAATATTATGATCCTTATATCATGAACAATCATGAAATATCTTATCCTTTATTTACTCATGATATCATCTTTTATTAATATCATTTTTGTACTCTTTATTTTTAAATATAATTTTAATTTTTTTTTTAAAAATCAGTGTCATTCTCTCTATAGTGGAAAATCTGTTTTATTAAAAAGAACTATTTTCTATTATTTTTAAATTATTATATTTTAAAATATTTTTAAAATAATCAATCTTTTAATTTTTTAATAATTTTATATATTTTCTGAAATCTATTTTAGAAAAAAATATGTTTCACAATGGTTTTTTTTCTTTTAAAAAAAATTCAATGAATAATTGTTATTTACCTACGGAAATGATTTTAATGATACTTTCCAAATTATATACCTACTAAGATGACATCTACTGGTCTTAATCAATCTTTAATGGGATAATGATCACTGGGTTAAATTAATATTTATTATCTCAATGGATTTTTTGTCGATTACATGATATTTATGACACTTGTTTCAATTTCATGGGTTATATGCTTATGAAATCTGCATCTTTTCATGGGATGTGAATTAATGAAATTATTATTAAACCTACCTATTTTAAAATAACTATGATATGATTAATTATTTAGGAAACCCATTTATTTTTATGGGTTATGGTATAACTTATTTTGATGATCTAGTGACATCAATGTGTATGATTTCATTATGAGATTGGTGAGGACTATATATATTTCTAATTCATTGGGTACTAATTTATATATCATTACATAGAGATGGTTGGAATGGTTAGTGAACTCAATTTAGTAATGGGTTGTTTATAATAATATGGTATTTGGTGGGATAATTTTCAACTGAGATGTTTTTGGAAGAGTTCCAGCATTATAAAAAGATTGCATTCATAGATACTCATTTACTATAATTGAAATAATTTTTTATATTAAAGTGTCATCTGAAAATAGTTTTCTTATTTCTATGATTTTATTTCATAGATTATTCCATTGATACTATTAAAAAAATTTATTTTAAACAAAAAAAATTATTTGATGATTCATGTTTATTATCTTTGATATAAATGTTATGTTATTTTAATTTTATGATCACGTTCTCATAACATTATTATGAATTTAATTATAATATATCTACCTTTATTTTCCAATAATGGGAATATGAACTCAAAAAAATTTATCTTTCCTTTCAATATGTTACAAATATATTTTTTATGTGTTATGTGTTATGATATTTTAATATTATGTTATGATATTTTAATTTTATGATTACGTTCTCATAACATTATGATGAATTTAATTATAATATATCTACCTTTATTTTCCCATAATGAGAAAATTTACTCAAAACGTTTTATGTTTCCTTTCAATATGTTACAAATTTATTTATTATGTGTGATGTGTGAAATAAGGGTTCTATTCATGAAGAGACTTAATATAGATGATTTATTTCACTTATGCACCATTGTTTATGTTTCGTTGCTTCCAAAAAAACATGACCGATATTGTCTTTCAACTCTTCCTTATGAAATGTATTATTTATTTCAAAAATATGATGGAATTTCAATACTTGTCATGTTAGGGAATATAATGTTCGTATTAGACAAAAAATTTTGTTATCTATTTGAATATATAATGATAAATAATTAGGTATAATGCTATGTAAATTCATATGTATATTCCTATGTATTATTCAATGTATTGGAAATTGTAATCGAAATTTTATGAATTCATCATAAAAATAGATTCATGGAAATATATCCCATTCTAGATACTACTAGTAGTTGTGTCTCCAGAACATATGTACATTGGGGTAACAAATATGAAAATATTTTATTTATCTAGACTCAATTAGAAACTGGTTCATCGAAATGTAAATGGTTGCAGACATGATTTGACAATTCCTGGGGGTATTATTTATATATTCAATTATGTTTTTACAATACATCCAGAAGTATTTAAATAGATGAATCCAATTAATAAAAAAGGATAAAACTAAGGATATATATATTAACAAATTTTTCATAATTTAATATCTTATATATGTTTTTTAAATGATTTAGCGGTTCCCCTATGTGAATATTAATTCAAATTCTATGATATTTGATGTTAGTAAATTGATTGAACATGATTGAACCACATAAATGATGACTATGATTGGAAATGAAATTATTATTCTGAAAATATTTCAAATTAAATGGGAGCTATAATGAATAATATCCTTAATATTATCTCCTAATATTTACTAGCTATGAATAATTATGGATTTCCAAATCAGAATATCGTAGAATTTAATTTCTTTTATTCCTTTTTGAGAAACACATACATCATTATGTTGGTCTACTGATCCACTTCTTACAGAAAAGAGGATCAATACAATTTTAAATATAATCTCTATTCTCTAGATTGGGGACCATGATATTTTATATTATTATTTTTATTGATTAGAATGAAATGAGGAATGTCGGGGAATTTAATCAGGAATACCATAAAACCAGTTGAAATTGAATCCATGGATTTTTATGAGTTCAAGAACATATATTCTAATAAACAGTTTCCTAATATTTGTACTAAATATACTGAAATAATAACAGGGGAAAATGAAATTGGATCATTAATATGTTTGTACAATCAAATAAATAACAATACATTCATGCTACAGTTCTGGTATTTTCATAAAACTTATTATTAATGTTGATTGGTTCATTAGTTCCCTATATACATGTATCCTAAATGGGATAAACAAATGATATATCTGTATCTATTATGATATTTTGCATTGTGTAATAAATTTTGAAATGGTGTTTTCACTTATGTATAAATATTGTGGTCATGGCATAAAAAATAATGATAATGATAAAAGGTAAATATAAAAATAAAGGATAGAAGTAGATTTGATTTCATTTATGCTGATTATTTGGGAAGACGAATGGATGGAATTTTCCAAAATGTTGAAAAAAATGAATCATTGTAGTAAGTTTACATCATCATGAATTTTAATTCTAATTGAATGGGAAAAAGATATCAAACAATGTGAATGGATAGAAAGATTCACATAATGAACTTCTAGCACATTAGTTCTAGAAGTGTATGGAGAATGGTAATTATGCCTACAAATTTTAAAACTAGATGGTTTATTATTATTATTGAGTTTAGAAACATTTTAATAAGAGTGAAAATGGGAAATCCAAATCAATTAATTTTTCTAAAAAGCGGTTGGATAATTAAATGGTGAAAGGTACACATACCAAAATCTATATATTGGATAATGTCTTGTTTGAATCATCATCTACCCACTATTTCGTATCTATAGTATTATACAATGGTATTAAGTTCCATCCAAAATTATTACATGTTGAATTATATGTGAAAACCTCCAATAGTTCTATTACTAAATAAAATGTATGTGATTCCTAAATAGTTGAAATTTTTGGGATTGTAATTCTTTTAAATATTTTCATCATTCACAATTTTCTATTTTATGTCATATAAGGTATGTATTGGATATATCTGTATATATATGACATCAATTTTTGAGGAAGGTACATGAAATAATATATTTTAGAAAAACCTATAATCGCCTATCGAATTCAGGATATATATATTAACATTGAATTGAGATTACAACTAGTCTATTGGTCTTAATTATTATTAAGAAGGAACATATATCTAAAATGGTATAGGTGAAAATTTATATCAATGATATGAATATTGATCGGAAATTTTTTGATGTATTTCATGTTGTGTTTCTTAGACAACATCCAAATGTTGTTGTTGAGGTATTAATATAGATCAATCTTAAATCCAAACAAATTTCAATTACTCCCAAATTAATTTCCCCAATTGAGTTATATTAATTGAATAAAAAACTAATATAAAACCATGACAATTTTGAAAATTATTTTACTTTATGGTGCATCTGATATTTTTGTGAAAATTTAATATGGATCAAGGTGAATTTATATTTATTATCGGGAGTTGGACAAAAACATGATCAATAAAATTTAACATGTTCTCTATATTGATATATTGTTTGATCAACTTCCATGATACCAATACATTTCCATGATTGACTTATATTTTGGATAATGACATTAAATTTTCCATAAAGTGGATATACGAAAGATGAAATTCCATACATTTATTGTTACTATGGTTATATAGTGGTCCCTTTTGGTCGTAATAATAATGCTTTTCGATCAATTATTTTATGAATATAGTCTTTATTTATTACCTCAATAATTTTTTTATTCATTATATATTGCATATTTATATATTTAAAGTAGAAAGATGTTAATTAAGAAAACATGAAATATTTAATTATGTTTATTAGAAAGTAGAAGTTGTAAGAAATATTTACATAGTATAAATCCTTTCAACAATAGGATTCTTTATTAGTTCATTTAATCTCTAGAGTCAGTATTTAAGTAGTTCCATTAATTACTGAGGCTATTGAATGTTGTCGCAGACCGACCATGGTGATTGATATCCATAGTTTTATTCAGTTTGTTATATATTATTGAATATTTTTGGGGAATCTCTCATCATTATATAATCATCTAATCATGTTAACTAACAAGGGAGATATATTCCTTGTAAATGATGAATATAGGATAATTACTATGAATTGATGTGAATGTTAGTTACTGAACATAAGAATATGTAATCTTTCAGTTGAGATGTTTTTGAAATCTATATTTGTTAATCCATGAAATTATTGGGATGTGTTCATACAATGAATGTCCATATTAATTTATATGCCTCATAAAAAAAATATGATTACTATGAAACTTTACACATCTCATGATATGTAAATATGTATTTTATTTTTCACATTAGTGATATGAATGAATTATCATTATAGTGAAATTTGTTATATATATATTGATCATAGTAGTTTGATTTATATATTGACAAGGGGGGAGTAGATTTCATGATGAAGATGTTATGGAGGAGCAGTTCTAAGTAGTTCTTTTGGGTTGTATGTAATGATTTAAGCCTATGAGAAATGAATTCTTCTAGATCCTATGTGCCATGTAATACTTATGCCTACGGGCCTTGTAAGGGCTCCTCCTCACCCCATGAAAGGTGGATTTTTTAAATCAATAAAAAATGAAGGCCTTCGGGCCATTGGAGTGGAAGATCACATGTGATATATAATATGGATATATATGATAAAGGATCATTACGTCTCAATACATTTAAAACCTGAAAAATTAAACAATATGGATAATTCTTGGATTCAAAATGATCATGATATCTTATCCATGAAGATGATCAAAAAAGTTTCATTATTTTTGGATTTCAAAAGGATTGAACTGGAAATAATGATGGATGGGGGAAAATATTATCTTTATCAATTAACTGTTAAACCATATACACAAGAGAATATTGATTAAAAAGTATTATTATTACTTTTATATTCATTATTTGTACTAGAAAAAGTACATTCATAAAGAAATTATGAAATATTTTATGACCAATGGAATTTTTTGTTGTTGAAAACATTGTCTTTTGAAACAAATAGAATATGTTTTGATGTGATTTCATCATAAAATTGTATTTCTTTATTATAATTATCATAATGACTATGGGTCTAATAAATCATGCATAAAATTTAATATAATGGATGATATACTATTCATTGTCTATCATATTGAAATAATAGGTCATCATCATACGAAAAATTATACCGACAAACTAGAATAAACCTTATTACAATTATATATCGAAATTTGTAAGGAATCCCATTAGTATGATATAAATTTATATTTATAACAAAAGGTCAGTAATTTTCATATCAAACAATTTGACATTATAATAGTACTAATAAATTCAAAAAAGGTCACTTAGTTACATGTGAGCTATCAAGTTCCAGCTTTTAGAGGTCATTTCCACAAACTTATCAAGATGAACCATTATGCAGATGCCTCTAAATATCAGGTCATTGAAATATATTGAGGATGATTTTGTTGAGTTGTTTTATTGATAGATAAATGAATATTTCTAAAGAGTCGATATCATGTACATAGTATTTTTAGTTATTTATTGTTTTGTAGTTTATGGAATCATTCATATGTATGTTTCCTAAAAAATTATAATTTTAATCGGCATACCATCTTTTTTAATATCTAAGGATTCTTGGGAAATGAATATAGTGAATCTATTCGATCGGATAGAGGTATTAAACAAATATTATTATATATTATTTCATCATCATATTGAGGTAATATAGAGATCGAGAAAAAGACTGAATATGTTCATCATATCAATGAATTTCCTTATTGATGAATGAATGGTATTACATTTAGTATACAAGAGGGGATATCATTAATCAATATTTTTTAATACTATGTTGTTATCATTAAAATAGCTATTATGTTTAACATCTTTTATGACATTATTAATTATACTTTATGATTCATGTTATGAAAATGATAATTCTTGTTATTCAATTATTTCCATTTTTTAATAATAATTGTGAATAATATGAACAATATATGAATAACTGGATCTACAACGAATCTGATTTACATGGATTGAAATATTTTTTACTTCCTAATTATGATTATATTAATATGATTAATTGGATCAATCATGACTCTGATTGTGACCCTAATAATCATATTGATTTAATGTGAGATAAAATTTTGAAATGAGATTTTGTGTTTTGGATGGATTAAATTATTTAAAATAATTTTATAGACTACAATTCCCCCACCCCATCCAGTATTTTTAGCAATCACAATATAAATATTACAATCCGAATATCAATATCATATAAAAAAATATCCATAAATTTGTACCAATGTATGTTTCTAAATTTTATACATGCTTATTTTTTAGTTATCAGATAAACATAAATATTCATTTAGTATTGTTATAAACATGTATTTATAATTTTTTTATGATAATGTGTACATATTAAAAATCATTTCTATTTTTGAGGTTGGAAAATCATAATGTATGTTCTATAGATAATATATATATAGATATACCATATATCATTAATGGTGATGATAATGAGTACGAAGAGAATTATTTAATGATTTTTTATCAATCGTTGAGTTGATATTTTTTTCATTTTGACTTGAGATTATATAATTCCATATATATAAGTTATAGATTTTACATATCAATAAAAACATGATTATCAGTTAATTTATATTTCTTAGGAATACATTAATGTGATATATGAAAAGATGAATAAATTGTCAAATATATTAATATGAATCTTAAAATAATTTATGGAAAAATCATGAAGTCACACTGTTTAAAAAATATAATGTTGTTGAAAATAGTTGTTAAATGTTATGATACAACTATCATGATTTTGATTTATTACAAAGCTATACAATTTTTAAAATTTGTTATAGATTCACGATCTTCATAAGGTTTTTAAAATATATAGGTGAAAACGTTTTATGAGGAAATTATTCAGGAAAATGATAATTTATATCATTCCCAAGGAATAGGGAAAAAACAAAAGCTTTACAACAGACACTATTTTTCAAAATGATAAAATATATTAGTAAAATTATGTAACATGTTATGATTACACAAATTATAGACATTTCCCACCATATTGTGACATTCTAAATAATAATGATAGGAAATAATTAATTTCATAATAAAATTCAATAAATATTATAACTAAAATGTAAATAATACCATGAAATCATCTAACAATGGGAGTTCCAGTGGTGGTGATTCTTCAAATAAATAATCCATTAATTAATGATATTGAAATCAGAACAGAGGTATTTTTTATGATTTACCCATTATATAAAATTGTTTAATTAAAAAGGTATGATCTACTAAAAACCACACTCATATGATATCAATTTATAAATATCATGATGATAATAATTCAATATATATTGATGATGAATCACTCATAGCCTATGATGCTAATTATTAACATTATTATGATGGGGTTTCCATATTCTAAAATCCTTTCGAAAATGGGAATGGATTTGTTTAATAAATCATGATATTTCAATGTCCAATAATTCATAGGAATATATATTAATAAATAATTTATAAAAAATTAAATATCATATCATCTTACTGATCATGATAATAATAATTCTGAAAGAGTGAATATTTCAAATAATTTTGGAAATTATTTTTTAGATAAAATGTTTTTACATGATAGTTTTTATGAAAGTATTTGTAAAAATATTCATTATGAGTATATAAATTTAGTTTTTATTAATAAAAAAAATTATTTTTTATGTAATTAAACATTTATCAATGTTTTCCAATATAATTGTAAATTTTTATAAAATAAAAAATCAATACTCAACTAATTGTACTAGTCATTTAATTTTTTTAAATGAAAAACTAGAAATTAGAGAAAATTATTTTGTAACAAATAGTAAATATATTTTCACTAAATTACAATGTGGTGGGAATTGGAAGAATGAAAATACTTCTAAATATAACACAATACATTATATAACATGGATCCTATTTACTAATGAAATGAGATTTTCACAAAACCAGGTTTGAACAATTTGGCTTCCTTCTATATTGTTTTCTAGCAATACCAATCTTGAGAAGTTTTTGGGTTCTGAAAGTATGATGTTTTTTTAGGAAAACAAATAAAATATAAAAATTAGATTTATGGTAATAATATAGTGGTTTGATGAGTCATTTTACTGCAAAAAGGTACTTTATTAAGATTAATATGTATATGAATGTTAACATTGTAAAATTCAAGGATATTCTTATAGGAGAGAATACCGCAAATGGTAATATTTTTATTCTTATTAAGGGTAAATCATAAAATGTTTTATATATTTGTGAGATTATGAAAATCCATATATGATGAAGTCAGTAGTGTGATGATGTTTACATTGTGTACATTATTAATTATAAGTGTGTTTTAGATTATATAAATGATGAATATATTATTTCTACCCATCCACATTAGAATTTTATCTCACATTTCTAAGATGACCGTAAAATCCAATAATTACCATTACTTAGTATTGTGTAAGATTAATGATGGATGTGTTATAGATTATTAGGACACATTAACATTACAAACATAGTATGTATGAATAGAATTGATAATGATTTATTAGAACATATGATTGATTATTCAAAATATTTTGACTATTATTAATATTGAAAGAATAATTAGTTGGGTTTTAAAAATAAATTTGAATTCCAAACATATGATATTTATAGTTAGTGCTCATGTTTTAATTGATATTATAAAAAATGTGTTTTTTTGAAAATGCATTTTATATTTCATAATTTCTGATTTCAGTAGATATATATGGTTTTATTTTATAATAAAAAATATGAATCCTTTTGTTATTTAAATTTATTTTTATTAAATAAAAAAAGTCCAATAACATATCAATGGTGGTTTTTTTGTAGTGGTCATGGTGGTTAAATTTCAAATTATGATATTCATTTTTTGTAGTATACAATGTATTGTACCCAACTTCTCACCACCTAGAACCCAATATGAAATTGGTGATGTTGAATGATGCAATAGAATTTTAAAAAAACAAATGTTCCAAACATAATTTATTTTTGGTTTAAAAAATATCATTTTGAATACTAACTATTACTAAAATATATTTTTAACAAATCCAATGAAGGATTATTTTTAGGTTAGTACATTACTTCTGTGTCTTATATTGTTTTTATGAAAAATTATATTACTTATGATGACATTGTCCTTGTTAGGAATGATTTATTTTATCTTTTAACTTTAATTTCATCAAAAAATAAATCCTATAATGTTATTTATAAAAGTAATTTTCATCATTTTTTAGAATGTTTTACCATAATGATATAAACTAGTTATATGTTTCTAGAATTGTTCTAATGATTATTTTAAAATAATTGTTGAATAAAAATTATTTCAAATCATAAGAAGTAATGTAATTTAACATAGTTCACTCTAATAAAATATTGATCCTATAAATCATGATGAAGCTTTATAATTTTAGTGTTGGACTAAAGAAATGTATAATTATCTCAATGAGTTTTAAATGAAGAAAAATTTATACATTAGTTGGGTTGCCTAATGAAACGTATTTACAAAGAAAAAATTTTATTTTTGGAACATATGGGATGAAAAATGAAAAAATGTTATTAATAAATATAAACATATATTCATTGGATACAATCATCACGTAAGGATTTTTTTGAACAAAATTATGATATGGTGGATAGAAATGACACTATCTGAATACTTTTATCTTTTGTAGCATTCATTCATTTCAGAAAAATAAAAATAATATAAATGGTTCATTTAATAATCTATATGTTCAAGAAGATAATTTTGTAGGAAAAAAACTTATTATTGAATATACAAATCACATAGAATATTTTTATAATCATACCAAAGACTTATATTTACTGATGCATTCCCCCAGATCATGCTATAATATATTAAATGAATCTCCCTTACAATTTTTTTGTTAAATGTGATGTCGACCCTACTCTTGAATATAAGATATTAGAAAAACTATAATGAATGATTAAATTATATTCATATCTACAGAAAATTATTTAGTATATTCCTTTTTAGATATTACTAAATACATATTTGAAACGAGTATTATTAGTGATTTATCATATATTCTAGATTTTTAAATTTCACTAATTCAACAAGTAAAATTTATATCTCAAAATAAGTATATAAAATAAATTCATAAAAATTATGGATATCAAATTACTAAAATAATTAGTACTCCCATTGGTATGTCAAATATATAAGATCTTGATGATTTTAGATAACCTGTTTTTCAAATGTTTTTTAGTGGAATGATAAGAAGATTTCATTAGTTACTACCAATAATCATGATTTAATGATTTAAATATAATTTTTTTCATGATATCAATTAAAAAATAAATAATCCCATTTAAAATATGCCTAATTTATTTTTCATAACCATTACAAAACCATTTTATTTCATATTTTTCTATTCTTTTGGAAATGTATTTTAATTAAAACTTTTTCATATGCTGACACTATTTGATATAAAAAGGATTTAAAAAAATACACCAAAAACGTGTTATTTTTTAGGATATTAATTTGTTTCATGGAAATATATGTCTCAAGAATCATTGTCACATTCTACTTGAAAATGTGAATTTCTGTTATATTTATTTTTTTGTTCTGATGTGTGATAGATGCAACACAAACTAATTGACTCTGGTATGAGTTTTAATAAAACACATTAATGTTTTCATAATAGAAGTGAAATTTAATTAATTATAATAAAATGAAGAAAATACCATTCTAAAAACATAATTATAATACCCCATTTCTATTAGGATCATGCACATAAAAGTCATTTAAATTTTCAATTCATTAGAAATTTAGAACAAATTTCCAACATTTTAACTAAACCTCTTAGTTACAATAGAATAGAATACATTAAAATGAATATAAGAATGACCAATTTAATGTTACAATTATTATCTACTTCTTGTTGATCGATCATATTATATTTTGTTATTCATATTCATTGTTGGAGAAAATATGTTTATGTTTTTTCAAAATATTTAATTTGTATCATAACTATTAGTTTTGGAAATTTGATAGTTTTTATATAAATTTTTCATAATAAGTTATCTGTAATCAAATGTTTTTTATATATTTATAGACATATTTCTAATATTTTACCTTAAAATCATAATGTATAAAAATTTCCATAAATATTAATCATAATTTTTGTTAATTAAAAATTATTATCATAGAATGTTTTACTTAAAACAAATATTTTATCATTATTTTTAAAAAAATATAATATTCAGTCATTATGTTAAAAAAATATTATTTATTTTACCATAAATAAGAAGATAATGATTATTATTATGAAGAACCATTATACTTTGAAAGGTACATTTCTACTCTATTGATTTTTCTGTTAAAAATTCCAATTTTATTAAATGTCATTTTCATTATGTAATAAAATCAGTGTTCTTGTTTTAATCAATTTATATAATATTTAAAAAATTTAATCATCCTTAATATGAATTTTCTTTAACAAATCAATACAATGAAGTGTTTCAAAAAAAAATTGAATCATTTTTTCCACCAGAATAGATAGTTTAAAATCTCAAACATTGATTTTATTTGGAAAGTTAAACCCTCACCCTAGATTCCCAAAATAATTACTGTCTACTTATTATCACATAAGAAATTTATAGATGCACACTACACAAATATTATACAACTTAATATCTTCATCCCATATGTTTCCTATTTCCATTCAATAGATTCATTCTACGTTGTTAATATGTCCAATGATTTCTTTGTGATGATAATGTATACAATTTTTTTATGAGATATTTGTCTAGTGGAATTATGATTTTACATTGAAAATATTATATCTTATCATTGTTGTGAAATTTTTGGTATTTGAAATCCATATAAGTACAACGAATTTTATTACCCAGATGTGGTTAATGAGTATGTTGATTATATAATTATTATCAATGATGTTGGTGTTGAAAATATTTATTTTATGATGTGTTGAATGTGATATACGATTTTGTATTATAAATATGAATTTCTAGTTTTAATACCATTGATAAATTATGAATATTTTTATTCAAGTAATTTTCCAAAATCATATATAACAATAAAATAAAAAATAAACAATGAATATTTGTTTTACCATTAAAAATATGTAAAGAAGGTGTAACGCCCCGACCCGTCTCTCCTCTAAGACGGTGGTAGGACCGGTGGAATACATAACCTCAAGCGCATATCCTCAAAATACCAGAGGCTACTGACTAGCTGTGAGGGAACTTTTGTGTCCATGGGGGAGACTTTGACCTCATAGGTAATAAAAAATATCACAACAGAATTAAATAGTAACAAATAATCAATAAAAGAAGCATGTGAATGAATAAACTGCAAGAGAATAAATATAATTTAATCCAACTGAAAGATAAACAGAAAGTGTGGAAACTCACAAAAGAGTGTCATTCCATGTTATGAGTCTAAACTGAATGTACAAAAAATAGTAATCAAACACACAGTCAACTAAAAGAAAATACACAAGTAGAAATTGCATCACAAGTAAGTCCCGATCCTCTGCTCCAATCTGCATCCTAAGCAGTAATGAACAATCAAGCATCGGAAGCAGCACACATCCCTTTGTCCAAACCTGCAAACATGCAATCTACTCATGTTTTTAGGACTCCCGAGGAGGGTTTGAGATAAAATCCCTGTATACTGTCACCCACGATGTCTGAACCATTCTATTTCGCGTAGCAATAAAAATGCAGTGTCCATTACATAATATTTTATTATAATTAATTTAATAGCAATGAAATAAATAAGTCGTATTGGGTTCCAAATGTCACCCATGTCTAATAACCTGCTTCAGCCTAAGCTGGTAGTCTGAAAGGGTACCAATCATTAAAATGCACGAACAAGTATATATTTATTAAATCTGAATGCATGGTAAAGCAAGAAGATGTATATAGAGAATGATTTTTCTTGGACATGGGGTCTATGTCAAGTATCTTCTAGGCTTACTTCCATATATCATAAGGACATCCCAATTCTTGGGAAAATTCAAATGGCAATAATATAAATCATAGGTGCATCATTATTAATGTTCAAGTTGTGAGATGGAGTCTGATCCTGTCCTAAATGTATATCTACGGAACATCTATCAATTAATCCAATGCCACCAAGCCCATCCAAGGAAATCTTTTGAAAGACCATGAAACGCTCGAGGCATGGATTTACCCAGAGTACATCCTGATCTCGCCAAAAATGGGTCGAATGTCATCTGAGGCTGGCTTATCCACATTGCTATAGGATCTGTCCCGATGTGCCCTTTTGGATCTGGTGTCACTTAAATGAACTAGAAAATCTGGGGAACTCCAAGTCCGACAAAGCCAATGACACCACCCCTAGCACATTGGGGTTACCAGTTAGGAACAAAGGATCTAATTTTTATCCTTAATACGGGACCTACCCCCATTCCCTGCATTGAATTTAATTAATGTTTTCACAATTTTAGATATTAAATAATAAGCCTACAATATCACAGCTTGAAAACTAACTAGATACCCCCACATCACAAGCCATAAATCTCACAGTATTGCATAACAACTGGAAATACAATATACATATAATATCAACTTCTGTGGATGATCCTCATTTAAATTATAAGCAGTTTAACATAACAACAAACAAGAAAATATACATGTCATATCAATGACATGAATAATTCACATCTATATAATTATCAGTTCAACATTATAACATGAAAGGAATTATAAATATCATATCAATATCGTCAGATAATGCACATTTAATTTATATGACGTTCCAGATAACAAGTGACAACGATCCAACAATTCATCTTCATGTTGAATAAACTATTTAATAATCATAATTACATTAGAAAGGGACTTCACAGAACATGCAATTAATTAAACAAAAAACAATCTAATGGATGACTACACTGACCATGTTATAACACACAAAAAGAAGTGTACAACTTTTTTGAAAAATTCCCAAAAAAACTAATATAAGGTGACTAAGGATACATGAATTAGGAAAATCAATTAAGGTAATAAAATTGGTTAAAATTTTCCCATAGTCGGTAGGCACCAACTAACTGAAAAATGGTTCATTTTTATAAACTGTAATGAAACAGATGGAATTTGAGTGGGAAGCCTACCTTGTATTCGTAGATGACTCAATGATCCACGTTGGGCTTTTATTTGACCTAAACCAAATGAAAACAATGGATTTTAGAAAAACCGCAAACTAGGGTAACAATATTCTATGACAAACAGCTTGTAGAATACTCAACAGAATCGAACAAATCAACTTTGACAATGTTATCCTTTCCTTAAAGTTCACTTCTCACTAGTCAATGATGGAATCAGATGTTGGAAGGAGGAGGAGTGGCATTCCGAAGGGGCTGCTGGTTGGTTTGATGGGATTGAGGGGCGCGTCGTGATGAGTGGGAGAGGGAGAGAAGAAAAGAAAAAAAATGAAAAGAATGAAAAGAATGAAAATGAAAAGAAATGAAAAATAATGGAAAAATAAAATATGAGGACAAAATGAAATAAAAGAAAAAGATAAAACAAGACAAATTAATGGAATGGAAAATAATATAAATAATTAAAAAAATGAATCCCCCATTTTAATTATTTTCATTTCCATAGTAACCCCATATTTATATTATTTTAGAATATGTATTTACCCATTATTGGTTTCTTTTAAATATTCTATAAATCTTTTATTACTCTTTTCCAATCCTTAGATAATTATTTAAAACCTGAACACCAAGCCAAATCATGACGTGGCATTTTTCATGAAATGTCAACAATTATTTAAATTAAATAAAAAGATTCTCAGGACCCACAGCGAGGTGCGCATGAACGCAACCCAGGTATCTTAATTAATATGACTTCCTTAAAGTAAAAAAAGTATATACCTACTTATGGCCAGGATGTTACAACCTTTTCTATTTAAGACAACTTTCCCCCATTTTATGCTTCTTAGGGTAGTGGAACATCTCTATAGAAGTGTTTCGGCCACTGTGATCATACATCAATCACTAGCTCCTATCTCTCTTCTTGAAGACGTTTGTATCGCCACAACACCCGGACAAGTGGGACTGACTTTACTCAAAATAATGTCATGATCTTGTCGATGATACAGATCTAATGCTGCACAACTAATGCATCAACATCATGATCAATGTCTTCAAGGTCAAAACAATGAGACGAGTGTAGATGATATTGTCAAAGCAAAGATACATGGAAAATGATTTGAATGGAACAATGCCTCTTAAGTACTAGTAACTGATAGGCTATCAGTGCAACTCCTCTACTATCTCATATAACCTGATGTATCTTGGTGATAACATCCTCTACCTCTTTATCTTCATGTTACCCAACATCGGAGAAACACGCTGAATGACTCGATATCCCACCTCAAACTTTATATGTCTGCAGTGATGATCGATATAAGGATTCTTCTTGGACTAAGTTGTTTTCATACTTTTTTGAATCAGCTGAACTTTCTCAGAAGTCTCTTCTACGAAATGAGGACCCAACAGTTATACCTCACAATCATTGATCCTGCATAATGGCAAATGACATGGTATATCATAGAGATCCTCATACGAAGCCATTTGGATAGTTTCCTGGAAGCTGTTTTTATACGTAAACTCAACATGAGATAAATTCATCTCTTAGAAACTTCCAAAATAAAGGATATAGGCCCGTATGATATCATCTAACACTGTTATAGTTTTCATGGAATACCCATTGGTTTGAGGGTGATATTAAATACTCAGAAGTGTCTGTGAGCCTAGTGCCTTTTGCATCCCCTGCTAAAACCGTGATGTAAAGAGAACATCCCAATTTGAGACAATGGAACAAGGTACACCATGAAGTCTCACTATATCCCTGATTTATATCCATCCCAATTCATCAATAATAATGTCATCTCAGTTAGAAAAGAAGTGTCAATCTTTTGTAAACATATCTATAACCACCCATTATGCATCACTGCCTCGAGGAGATCATAGAAAGCCTGTAACGAAATCCCTGGTGATGTCACTCCATTTCCATTAAGAAATGGATTGAGGCTATAGGATCCTAGAAGAATATTGGTGCTCTGCCTTCACCTTATGGCATGTGGTGCACCGAGTGATGAAACCTGATATCTACTTTTCCATTCCAAGTCACCAATACTATAGAAACATGTCTATATGAATCATGATTATCACACAGTGATCTTCCCAAACGGAGGTTGGATATTACTTCATCATCTTGTCCCATATACCTGAAGATACCCATACACAACCATATTAAACAAGAGTTTCACTACCATCCATAACCCAACAAGGAATTGTGATCTCCCCTGAAACACATTCCCACAAAACAAGACCCTCAGGGTAAATAAACTATTGCATGCGCACTAGATTTATATGTGAGGATGTCACTGTAAGAGCTTCAAGAACAAGTTGTCCACTCTTCTCTTGAACCTCCAGATGAATCTATAAAAACAAGGCCATCTTCTTCCACTCACTACTAGCTACATGCACAACATGTGTCTATGTCTTGTGGCATAAATAATCTTCCACAATATTACCCTTACCTGGTGTATAATTAAGTTCAAAGATGAATTACTGAAAGTATTCGACCAACTTCTGTTGCCTTAAGTTCCGATCCCATTGAGTGGACATATATTTCATGTTTTGATGTTACGTGTAAAAAATGAATATATCTCCCAAAAAATAGTGTCTCCAAAATTATAGATCATGAACCATAACTACCAACTCTAGGTTGTGTGTAGGATAGTTCCGCGTGTGTTGTCTCAGTCAGCGGGATCCATAAGCCACAGCTCAATCACCCGACATCAAAACTGCACCCAGTTAAATTCCTGAAGCATCATAATAAACTATATAGCTCTTACCATGTTTAGGCAGAGTTAGAATTAAGGCTAAGGTTACTCTTCCTTTCAATTCCTGAAAAGTCTTTTCACAATATTATGACCAGATGAATTGCACACCTTTCTTTATTCATGGTTTTAAGAGGTTATTCTTAGTGGGAGAAATCCTGGATGGATGACCTGTAATAGCCAGTGAGTCCCAAGAAATGGAAGATGTCGAAAACACTCTTGGGATTCTCCCATGAAAACACGATGCTCAATTTTTTGGGGTCAACAGATACCACAAATTCAGTTATAATATGATCCATGAATTGTACATTACCAATCTAGATGTGGAATTTACTAAGCTTAATGTATAGCTTGGGATCTCTCTATGTACTCAAAATGATCTCATGATGGGTTTCATTGTCATGTATGGAATATGAATACATTAAGATTTCATACATGAAGACTACTACAAATGAATCAAGATACAGATGATAAACATGGTTCATCAGAGCCATGAAGACCACTGGAGAATTCGTGAATCCGAATGGAATAACCTGATACTCATACAAGTCGTACTTGCTTTGGAAAACCATACGTGGATTGTACGATGGTCGCACATGAACCTGGGGGTATCCCGACCTCAGTTCATTCATGGAGAAAATAGTTGCTCCATGGATCTGGTCAAATAGATCATCTATATGAGGTAGTGGATATCAATTTTTTATCGTGAGATGGTTGAGTCAACAATAATCCTAGCACAACCGGAGGGTACCATCTACCTTCTTGGAAAAAATGATAGGTGAACCCCATGGGATAGTTCTAGGACTGATGATTCACATAGACTCAAGGACATTAAGATTATTTTTCAATTCATGTAGCTCTTTTGGAGTCTTCCTATAAGGATGAATAGACACTGGTGACACACTTGTATTGAGATCAATAGTGAACTCCACATCAATCAAAGGTGGTAAGACAGAGAAATCGTCTCAGAAGACGTCCCTGAAAAGGTCCCCCACTAGATGCAATTAAACTAGCATTGTTCCCTGGTCGCTCATGAAGAGACTTGCAAACTGAGTCGTCTCCCTGCCCAACCCTATGTATTTAGGCATTTCTCCTACAACCTACATATGCCATTCTCCTTTGTAAAGATATGTTCCACCCTTAGAGAATGTAAAGGAATGCTGATGGAGATAGCAATCCACTTGGGCACAATAAAGAGAAATATAGTTTGTACCAAGAATGAATCTGATGCCTGATATATCGAGGTCATAGAAATAAAAATAAATGGTACCCACCTTTCTCGAGGGGAACTCTTCGCACTACCAAACATCTTATGTTCGGACCCCATGCAGAGTGTCTCAAGACACGATGCCACTATGGTACTCACTTGGAAAACCAAGACGTTTAACAATAACATGAGATATAATGGATTTAAATGCACTGGTATCAAAAATAATCGAAACTTTAGTAGATGCTACTAGAATAATACCTCTATCTGTAGATGGCCCTACACTCTGGTCCTATGGTGTTGGTTGCACTTCATATTTGATACCTGAGCGACGACCCTGATGCACTACCTAGTTGGTGTCTGTAGGTCCACACTGCTGACAATGATAATATATAACATTATTTCCTCAACCACGACCTCCACCATTACATCGTCCATATCAACTACTGTGAAATAGTCTTCATTCCTGATGTGGTGTCATAGATCACATAACTGATGGAGGTGCATGTGTGGATCCTCTACCACTGGATGCTGAAGAAAATTAATGGGATAAATGGTGAAGGTGACCTAACCTTCTACAAGAATCACACTCTTTATAATCTCTCTCGCACTACGGCTTCTTATGACCATCCTTACCACATCGAAAATATGTGACATATCTATCAAGATGTGTTGTTTGACATGGATTCCCCCCCCCCATGAACATTCGAAATTTAGATTACTACTACTAGATAATCCATCACACTATCTAGGAATTGAATTTCCATGTCCCATTGGTTTATCCTCTCTTATATTTTTCACTATGTTTAGAGCCTGGTTCACAATCTTCGTTACTATGGTCCAACAGAAGATGTTCACTTGTGAGCAGATAGTATACTCATGTCCATCCTCAACAAGACTCGTAGTAGTCTGCGTGTCTCTAGTCCGAGATAGGGAAAAACACTAAAGATATTTGAAATGATTAGAATACTATAAAACAGACCTAGAGTTCTGCTGAATATGTATAAAATTCAGCACATGATCATCTCTCAGAGTTTTATGGAAATAGTGATTGAAGAAAGCTTCTTGGAAATCAGACCATGCCATTCCACGGGTCTGCTCAACCTGAAAAACAATGTCCCACAAGTGCTGGGCGATGTCATGGATCATGTAGACTACAACCTTGACCCTTCGCTCTGGAAGTGTCTCAAGGTGGACGAAGATAGACCCTTCATCTTATATTTATGATTCAACAGCATGACGACCGCCATTTCCGAAGAAGGTGGGATGATGCAAAAGTAGAAATACCTGTGTATGGTCTTCCATAAACATGGCAGGTCTGGGGATGTTCTGAACCGACTGTATAATCCTGAGTGGACTATCCTTGAACGGAGCATCAGGGTCACTCATAAGATCAACAGGATATACTGCCACAGGAGGCTCTACGAGAGGTACCTATGGATGTTTAGGACCCACAATCTCTATAATGTGCTCAATGTAACTCTCCTGAGGCAAAACATAAATATTCCATGATGAAATTTTTCTACAATAGAAAAACACACACCATTAGAAAAGGAGTAAAAAAAGTTGAGAAAAACAGGTAGGGTGAAAAATGAATATGTACATTGCCTTCCTCTAAGCACTAAACAATAGACAACCCACTACAAGGGCTTGGTTTCAATATGGAGGAGACAAATCCAAAGGATTACTAAACAAGTTCTACATTCCCCTCCTAGGTTAAGTCAGGACAAGATCTAACAAACTATCAAAAGATTATATTCAGCAAACCATCAATTAAATATTTTACAACTAGGAACAACTCCACTCATTTGCAAATAGGCTAATGTATACTAAAAGTAGATATGGCAAAGCAATATGCATGAAATTTAAATACTATGGTGTCTATTATGATTCATGAAATGTAGTTCCCTCATATAATCTGGCTGCAATGGTAATCCTATTATCTCAACAATATCAACACAGTAACAACGCAATACAAGTCAGTCACCCAAGAACAGGGTAAATTCCAAATCCATATATCATAGTCTCCTATATAACCCAAATATTAAGAAAAATGAAAAAACCCATATAATACCACATTGTAACGTCTTGACCTGGCTCATCTCTAAGATGGGGGGCGGAACGGTGGGTTACATAACCTCAAGCGCATCTCCCCGAATGCCAGAGGCTGCCTACTAGCAGCGTGGGCTCTGTTTCATCTGTGACGGAGGCTATGCCCTCATAGGTATTAAATAATATCAATTTTGATGTAAACAACAACAAATAATCAATAGCGGATACATGTGAATGAATAAACTGTAGTAGAAGAAATATAAATAAATCCAACATAAAGATAAACACCATGTGTAGAAACTCACATAAGAGTGTCATTCCATTATATGAGTCTAAACTGAATGTAAAAAAAACAGGACTCAGAGACATAGTAAACATAAAGAAAATATAAAGTAAAAACTATATCACAAGCAAGGCCTGGTCCTCTGATCCAATCTCCATAAAAAACAGTAATGAATAGTAATGCTTTGGAAGTAGCATGCTTCCCTTTGTCAATACCTATGATCATGTAATCTACTCTATTGTTTATGACGACCGAGAAGGGTGTGGGATAAAATCACAGCAGGCCGACACCCACGTTGTCTAGACCATTCCATTTTGTGAATCTATAAAAATTACGTGTTCTGTTACATAAATTTTTAGATAATTAATTTAAACACAATGAAATAAATAAGTCAGCTTGGGTCCCTAATGACACCCATGCCAAATCACCTGCTTCAACAAAAGGTGGTAGTCTGAAATTTTACCTGTTCTGCAGAATGCATGAAAATGTATATATGTATACATAACCAGAAATCAAGGTAATGTAGGATAGATTTATATACCTGTGTCTTGTGCTTTGACTAGGTGTCTAAATCAAGTTTCAACCAGGATCAATTACGCATATGATAAGGACATCTCAATTCTCATGAAAACACAAATGGAAATAATATAAACCATAAGTACATATTTATAAATGTTCATGTTGAGAGTTGGAATATGAAAGCATCCCAATGTAATCACTACAGAACATCCGCCAATTTATCCAATGCCACTGAGCCCGTCCAAGGCTATTGTTAAACATGCCATGTATCGCCCGAGCCATGGCTTTACTCTGAGTCTTTCACGATCTCCCAAAAATGGGTCGAGTGTCATCCAAGGCTGGCTTTGCAACATTGCCAATGGATCGGTCCTGATGGAACCTTTTAGAACTGGTATCACTACAATGTATTAGAACGTCTAGGTAATCCTCGGTCCGAAAAATCCAGTAAAACCTTCCCTGGAATATAGAGGTAACCCATAAGGAACAGAGAATCTATGTGTTCCCCTTAATAAGAGACCCTCCCACATTCCCCATGATTAATTTAATTTAAATTCCCACAGTAGCAGAAATGACATATTCAGCATATAAAGTCACAATTTGAAAACTAACCAAATATACTTGCATCACAATTCAGAAATCTAATATTATAAAATAACAACTGGAAATCGAAATTACATATCATATAAGCCTCAACGGATAATGCCTATTTAAATAATTAGCAATTCAACATAACAAATAGCTAGACAATATACATTCATATCAATATTAGCGGATAATGATAATCTAAATAATAAGCAGTTCAGTCATACAACATGGAAAGAATGATAGATATCATATCAATCTCACCAGATAATATACATATAATTAATGAGATATTCAGAATAACAAGATCCAATGATCCAACATTTCATGTTCATGTTAAAAAAACAATTTATTATATTTAATTACAATAAAAAGGGGCTTCACAGTACATGAAATTCATTAAAAAATAAACCCAACTAACTAGAAATTACACCGATCATGTCGGCACACCAAATTAGGGGTGTCCGTAATGGTTGCAACAATACAAAAAAATTAATCTATGGTGACTAAGAATACACAAATCCGGAAAAACAATTAAGGTAATTAAACTGGGTAAAAATTTCACAGAGTCTGTAGACACCGACTAACGACACAACAATTTGTTTTTATAAACAACAATGAAACAGAGGGAAAGAGAGTAGGCACCCAACATTGTAGTCGTTGATGACTCTAAGATCTATGGTGGGCTTTGATATGGCCTAAAACTGATGAAAACAAAGGATTTTAGGAAAACCAAAAAATAGGGTAACAATCTTCTATGAAAAACTGTGTGATGAATACTCAATGGAATCAAACGATTTCACTTGCTCAATGCTACACATTTACTATGGTTTACTGATCACCTGACGGTGAAACACTTGGACTTCGGATAGAGGAGAAGTGATGTTTTAAATGGGATTCAGGGTTGTGTGATGGGATTGAGGGGTGTAGTGTGATGAATGGGAGAGGGGGAGGAGAGATGAAAAAAAGAGGGAATAGAAAGAAAATGATAATAAATGAAAAAAGGAAAAAATAATAGATAATGAGAAAAGGAAATAAAAGGAAAAAAATAATATATAACAATAGAATGGAAAATAAAATAAATAAAATAATTAAAAATGTGAATCCCACATTTTAATTATTTTCATAATTCCTGTAACCTCCTCTTTATTTTATTTCATAATTTATTTTTATCATTTCTTGCATTCTTTTAAAAATTATTTAAATTTCTTAATACTCTTTTAAAATCCTTAATTAATTATTTAAAACCCGAACACCATTTCAATGAAAGATATGAAATTTTTTATTGAATGTCTGTAATTATTTAAATTAAATAAAAATCTGTCTCGGACACCCAGCAATGTGCACAGGTGCGCGACCTGGGTCTCATAATTAATTATAATGAAATTAAATAAGAAAAGTCTATACAGGATAAATGACGAGACGTTAGAGAAGTTTTTAAAATTTTCCAAATTTTATAGAGTGCTTTCCTTTGGTATTAAATGTTTCCAAATATTATGTAAATGGTATCGATATAAATTGTAGGTATCTGATGTCTTTTTATTAAGTAATTTTGAGAATTTGAGGAAGACAAATCTTGCTAATTTTTTCTTCAAATCAATTAAAATATAAAAAATAATCAATCAAATATAAGATAATTATGTTTCCATCTATAATTAGTAATATATTTTTTTGTGTACTATTATTTGAATATTGGAAAATAAAATTAAATGTTATATTGGAAAACAGTTCATTAATAATTGATGTTTAAATGAACCTGATGATGTTGGTTATTGGTTTCAAATAATATTAGTATGTTTCTATAGTTGATGGGATTGTGATATATGGACAAACATTAATGAATTCAATAAATTGTGATATGTAGAAGAAAAGGGTTAGGATGAGTCATCTCCCCTGACGAGACACATGAACAAAAATAAGTTTAATGTTGGTATTTTTAATGATTGAATGAGAATGAAATTTAAGGACAATACTTTTAATACTGAAAATATAATTTACCATACTGAATATAAGGGTTTAAAAATACATAAAACAAATTCCCTAAAATATGTATCCAAAATAATGACTAAATGAAAATGCTTTATGAATCTGCGTTTTTTGAATAGTTGATGAAATGTGTTGAGAGTGCCTTAGGGTATCTAGTGTGTCCTAAATATCACACTGATCTTGCTTTACTAAAATCATGGATCTTTATTGGATAAACATTAATATTTCCAAAAAAAAATTCCTTCAATTTAATACATTGGAATGAAATGTTTAATGAGGAAAAATCAAGAATATTTGTTCATGAAAATCAATCCAAACTAGAATAATCCATTTTGTGTGTTTTGAAAACATAAGGTTATAAAAAGGATGATTTTGATATTGATGGTGATTATGAAACTGATGGAAAAGTAGAAGAAGGAGAAGTGGAACAAAAATGTGATGAAAATGATGAATAATTAGAATAAAAAGTGATATAAGAATTATTTGACATATAATTAGTAGATGATAATGAATAAGAAGAATACAATAATAGATAGGAATGAGAAGAAGGAATTGAATAAGATGAGGATGATTATATTGATGAAAATAAGGATTCACTATACATATCCACATTATCATCAATACAACCCCCAATGTATCATGTGGATGATAAAAAATAATGTTCATGAATATAAGAATCAACATCATCAGAAAAAACATAGTCATTCTCAAAAAAAGTGGGAGAAAATAAAAATTCATAAAGCTATAGTTTGTGATAAATCCATCACTAATGATTTGGATATCCATAAAATCCTTAGAGACAATATTGTTTATAAGAAATATTAAAAATTTGTTCCAAATAATGATACAATCAAAAAGAAATTAATGAATGTTTTAGAGTATGAATAAAGCATCATTACACTGTGCAAGAAAAATTAGAGACAAATTCTAAAAAACATTAATATTTATTTAATAATATTGATCATGCATTGAAAATATTAGAAGGATTAATTACATATTTTATGATCCTTGAATATATCTTAATAGTTATTCAAGATAGAATATTATAGAAATATAATTAAATAATGGGTTTTATGAAATCGGTTATTGATATCGAAGTTGATTTGAAAAGTTTTCAAAGAGGATATAAAAATTATAATAATTAATGTTATCAATGTGTTATGTGGTCTCATCAAGATTTATTCAAATATTAGAATTCATGACGACATGATTGATTTGTTAATTAATCTCATGGTTGAATTAGTATGATGAGTAAAATTTTTATTCCATGATATGGGTGATGGTGTGATGATTGTCGAATATTTTTGAGATTCTAGAAATGGACTTTCTGAGGTTCTGAATAATTTAAAATCAACAATAATGGATTCTGAAAAAGAAATTTATAGTATTATATAATTTGATGCTGAAAAGTTTTTTGTAGAATAAAGGAAAAAAATGTATTTTGAGGATTTTTAATGTTCTTATGTTAATGAGCAGACTCTAGAAATAAATTTGGTGAAGATAGAGAATGATTTATTGTTCCCAATAAGATGATGAAATTTTTAAAAAGATTAATGAAGAAATAATTATGTTTCTTTTGATGTATCAGTTGTATTATTTTTTGTTAAATTATTTTCTCTTCATTAATGTAATAATTTTAATGAAAATAGTATTTTAATGAATTTTTATCCAATTATAAATGTTTTAATATTCATTTATTTTAATCATAGATTATTAGGTAGTTCAAATCTTACTTTATATGTTTTTATTTATATATATTTAGTAAACTTCCAATTTGATCCCATTTCACCATTATTTTAGATAATCACAAATGGAATGAATAATTTTTTAGAATAAATTGGTAGAAATATTAATCATGTGGTTGAATTCATTTGGGGATATTTTTTGTTACAGTGGATATTATCTTTTTAAGGAAAATTATTTATTTAATATTGGGATACATTAACCTAATTTGATTTATTTGTTTTCAATATCATGATCTCCATCACATTCAGAAGCGTAAAAATATCATGTGGTGTTTAGGAATAAAAAATTATTATTTATAATATGTTATTAAAATATTAGTGAGATATATGTTTTTTTAATGTAATATTATTATTTAATGTTTTGCGATTTTTTGAATTCCAAAAAGGTTGAAATTTTTGATTCAGTAGATTTTCTTTTTACTTTTCCATGTCTTTTTTTGAAAATCACAAACACGTCGATAATATTTGTTTACTAACATTTTATGTTGTATGTGTATTATTGTGTTATTCTAGAACAAAATTATTACTTAAAAACAATAGAATATATTATAATGCTTCAAAAATATAAAATTATATATAATTATTATGATAATGAAACTAAAAATAGGACAAATCACTTGGAATCACCATTTATCTTACAATATTTTGGAGTTTTAATTTCAAATAATTTTGAAAAAAATAATAATCATAAGACTGGTACTACCACAAAAAAAACTTATTTTCACTTATTACGTGTCACAACCCGCAATCACCAAGATGAAAGAAGGGACATCATATTGTAATACCCTTCCTTCTTCATGTAGAAGAAGTGATAATAACCCCCAAGACCCACATTCAATTGGTCTCGGATTGGCGACAGGCACCAAGGGTATAGAATCACACACAAAATGGAAGGATTTACCCTTTTTATTTTGAAGGATCAGGAGATAAGATAGTACATCCCCACAACACCAAAATTGTACGGAAATGTAAAGACGAAAAAAACCATTCACATCTGCATTTCCAAAATTAATTACTACAATGTACAAGAAACCCCCAAAGGAATGTTCCAAATAATAGAAAAAAAACAACAGATTATGTCCTAAGCTCTAAACTAGTACGGTCTAGCAGGATCCCTGAAGTCCTCTTAGAAACCTGAAAGCATATTTATATACGTTGTATGAATATACATGTATAGTCAGTATGGAAAAACAAAAGCTCTTGTGAAATAGTATGGAGGCATCCTAATGCCCCGTCAGAAAAGGAGATAACGACATTACCTATTTGTGAAACTACCCCCCAAATCCACCCTAAGGCACATTCCCCAAATAACGCAATTAAAAAAAGTAATAGAATTAGCACCTCAATATTTGGGTACCCCACACCACTTTCCCACTGGTTATTAAAGATGTCAAACATGTCAATCCTATTCCGCTATTCTCACCGATGCCCCACTGCCTCACCCCACCCATACACACTTGGGCTATCACAACCACAAATCTCGCCCTTAAACACCTGGGCCACAATAACCAAACCTATCCATGCCCACAGACACCTAGGCCAGAACAACTGTTGCTACACCAGAAGACACTTGGGCCTCATCTCAAAGACACTTGGGAAACCACCTGCCCACACAAACCTTGGAAACCACTATCACATACTCACCCCGAAGAATCTATGGCTATAATGAACCTCAGGACATCACAACCTTCCCAAAGAGTCTTGGGCGACTTGGGAAAGGGAGGATAAATGGAACTAATAACTAGCCACTCAATGGAGTGTTGGAAAAAACATCCTCCATATGAAAGATGTTGTTCTTAGTGATGTTCTCAATATGGTAGGGGTTGCGAATAAGAATCATATAAACTAAAAATAAATATATTGGTAAAGAAGAACTCATCCAAAACTAGGGGTTCTAAAACAAGCCTATACACAAACACCCTCATTATTATTCATTCATAAAAAGAACAACACCCTCATCCAGGTCACAACATATTCCTAGAATCCAATTCACCGTTGAACCCGCTCTTTTTTTCATATTCAAGGGTTTTTATTAAATTAATTCCTCATTACTGGGAAACTAACAGACATAACCACATTCCAAAGAAGGAAAAACAATCAAGCTGCAATTCAAGCTTTCACACCCGGTTCTCTTGTAATGTCACAACAACAATGTGATATGTGATATCACTCAAAGTACTGAAACCAATACAAGCCTTAACATACATCCCTACATGTCCTTAGATACACAATACAAAAACTACACCACAAATAGGGCTCCCATCCCCACCCATGTCACCCCAAGAGGAACCAACAACACAACCACACATTCACCAAAACAGAGAGAAGGATTGATTTTCTAGATATTAACGTAGTACTCATTTTATTCCTTCCATTATGTTTAATTAACCTGGGTGATCACCCAAGTAATATTCTTCATTGGGAATCCATTTAAACAACAGAGTTTACGTGATTAACCAGTATACATTTTACCGCCATTCAATCACATTAATATCCCGAAAAATATTGGTTCATTTGTGCACAAGAAAGAGCCACCAAAGACCATGATTTTTAATAGACATTAATCAATACAAACCACAACATATAATCATAGATAAAAGATTACTATAGAAACATCAAACACACCCTTTCATTCTTTCAGTGCACATTGATTATCTTTGTTAAGGATGGGCATCATCCATTCCTGAAGAAATCATTATCACACCCACCCCGGTTTATACATCATAATGAGTGAAGAAGGAAGAACCCTAAATGGATGATCAACGATCAATGTTTCTATCCATGCGCTAAGAACTGGAGATGTGTGACCTGAAGTGGAGGAACACAAAGGAATCCATGAACGAGAATGAAAATATACAGAACAGGAGCACCACTGTCCTTGAGTAGTAGACTCCAAACGCACCAGGAAAAGAAGAAACCAACCAAGAAAAAGAATGTATGAATTCTCGTGCGATGACAATGCTGATATCCTGGATATCCGGGATATCAATATATTCCGCAGCATGAAAGGCAGATTGTGGCTTCACGACGTGGTTGGGTGGTTATACACGCTGGGATTAATTTTTATTTACTAATTATCATCAGAGGGGTCGGAATAGAAGCTGCATGTCAAACAATTTCATTCATAGAGATAAACACGGTTTTTGTTGGTCTGCCCACTCATAAACGATTTAAAACACTGTCTATGGCGCTAAAAATTTATTTAATCCACTTAAAAGTGTTGAAATACATTAAATATGTGTCATAGAAAAAAATGTGAATAAAAAACCCGACAAGACTCCCGTGGAACCGATCGTTGACACATCTATCTGTGTCCCCAATGGATTACACTGTGATGACATCCTTCTATAGAGACACCACCCATAAGATCTAGATTGGATGGGTCTATGGCATGTAAAACAATAAAAAATTGACAAAGGGATGGACATGGAGGGACCAGGCCATTACATTATATAACTATGGAACTATTATCACCCTCGATAATAAATATTATAGCGAAGATAATAGAGGGGTCTAAACAACCGTCTCGAAAGATACATCTTGGGGACAAGCCACCCCAAACAACCATCCGAAACACAAGTATCACATTTCCCCGATCCACAAATCGTGGAGTTATTTCATCCATGTTAAGATACTATCAACTTTGGGTGTCACTGAATTGACCTCATAGGTAAAATAAAATCCTCAATAATTTGTCTTGATTAGGAATTAGGTTCTCCCTTCACCACATATCAGGAAACTTCATAATCATTAACAAGGTCAAGAAAAAAAACATCTCATAAAATAACAGGGTAAGCATTACATCACAGATGGTCACAAAACAAGAATAACAAGGATGTATAGGAAAAATAACTCAAAACTACTTTGGGTACTGGGGCACACATATATGCCTCTAGTTCCTAGGTACTCTCTTCGAGGCCACCATGCGTTCACAACACTCGAACTAATGGTATGATTCGTCCATGAATCAATTTTTCATTCCAATCCTTGATCTTCACTAGTTGCTCCACAAACTTATCATCATACCCTATATGCAACCGTCCCTAGTCTATTACATTTGATCCATCTTATACATATATACTAATATGGGAGATGTAGAAAACGACATGGATTCTTTTCAAATAAGCTACCAAAGCTAGCTGATATTCCACCTCACTGAAATTCTCTAACACTTCGTATGGTGAGATGAACCAATGATAGAGATTTCTCCCCATGCCGTACCTTCACTGACCACCTAGAGGGGAAACCATCCATGAAACATGGTCTCCAACATCGACCTTCATGGGAATCCTCCTTTGATCGGTATATGACTTCTTGCCAGTCCTAGGATACCTTCATCCTCTCACACACAAGCTGATCCTTCTCTGTTTTGTTGTGCACTACTTTTGGTTGAAGGACACCAGCCTCCCCAACCTCGGACCATCACATAGTTGAATGACATGACAATCCATAGATGGCATCAAATAGTTCCATGCAAATAGAAGAGTTATAGCTATTATTGTAGGCAAACACTACTAAGGGGAAATGTCATTCCCAGGATACCCCGAATTTCAAAACACATACCCATAGGGGGTGGAAAGCATATCAAAGGCGTCCTTAGGTGCCAAAAGCATGTTGTAATCCCGCAGAATCATGTGGTATACCGTGAATCCCTATACGAGTGTTTGGACATCATAACTCCATGAAACAGCACCACCAAATCCACGTATCTTTGTGATAAGTTATCCACCATACTCAACTCCTTGATCTCCAAGAACTATGCTGATTTCATCAACCAGTCTACCACTACCAATATAGCATCACGACATCCTTGATCCTTGGGGATTCATGTGAAAAATAACTCAATATGTCTTCCCAATTCCACTCGAAGACATCTAAAGGGTAAAGAAATCCTCCTCAGATGTGTTGTTTATCCATCACCTGCTGACACACCAGGAATCTTTCTATGAACTCCGCCACTACCCATTTCACCCCAAGACACCAAGAAAATTCCATTGAGACTTGGTACATCTTGGAATCTTATGGGTGTACCTCTACTAGTGAGTTATTGAACTCACAGTGATATTCTTATCGAATTGCCTCTGGGAAAATCAAAATCCCCCTAAAAATACTCTGATTTTGACTATCCTCCGACCACCCTTCCAAAGAATTTCCTTGGTTAACATGGTCGTGAATTACGTCACACTCTATGTCTCCCCATTGAGACTCCTCCACCTCCAGCAATAGAGAGGATTTCACTATAATTAAGAACTGATAGCCTCTACAATCATTCACCCATGAATCCAACTTTAGGGGCTCCAACTGATATATTGCCTTCCAAGCATCCACAGATTCCTGAACCACCTCCCTTCATGACTTTCTGGTCATGGAATTTTCCACAGCACTTCTATTTTCTTCAGTATAAGAGAACTCAAAGTTTTATTCCAAATAAAACTCCACCCACCTTGGTTGTACCATGTTCACGTCCTTCTATGTAAAGATATGCCTCTAACTCTTGTGATCTGTGAATACCACAATGTGCTCCCCGATGAGGTAATGCCACCACAACTTCTACATGAAAACTACTACTGCATTCTCTATGTCATGAGTGGAATTGTTAAGATCATGAAGACATTAATTCCTAGACACATAAGATATCACTCTCCACTGCATCATCTGTACACACCACAAGCCAAGCCTAGATTCATCACAAAACACCTCATACAATACCCCTTCCTATGGAAACCAGAGCAGTAGAGAACTGACCAACCTTTCCTTCAGATAGGTGAACGCTACCTGAAAATGCTCACTCCATACAATGTACTTGTCCTTTCAGGTCAAAGCTTTCAAAGGAGTCGTAACATGATAGAAGTCAGATACGATCCTCTAATAATAGCTTGCGAGACCCAAAAAACAATGATACTCAATCAAATTCTTGGGTTCTTTCCATGAATCAACAACTTCATTCCGTGATTGATTAACCACTACCCCTTTTCTGAGAAACCATGTGTCCAAGGAAATGAACATCTCGTTTCATGAACATACACATGGCAATTTCCTATAGAGTTGGTGGTGTCGATGGATTTTCAAGACCATCCAAAGGTTATTAGTATGATACTCCTTTGATTTGGAGTAGATGAACATGTCATCGATGAAAAAAAATGAAGAAATGGTCCAATAACATGAAGAAAATAGAGTTCGTGAGCCACATGAACGCTGTCAATGAGTTCTTAACAATGAATGTCTTGACTATGAATTCATTGTTCCCATACCTACACCTGAAAGCAGTTTTCAGAATATCATTCTCATCACCCTTTACTGGTGATACTCATACTATAGATTGATCTTGGAGAAAAATAATACTCCCCATAGCTAACCAAATAGATCATATATCCTTGGGAGGGGATACCTGTTCATGACTATTACATGTTTTAGTCTCTATTATTCTATGCACAACATGAGACCATCATCTGCCTTCTTCGCAAACATGACTAGATAACTCCATGGTGACACGCATGTTGAGAAAAAAACCCATCTTCATCAGATTTTCAATCTTAATCCCCAACTCTGAAACTCATAAGGCTCCATCTGATAAAGAGCCATTGAAATCGGATGGGCACCGGGTTGCAAGTCGATCCCGATTTTCATATCACGTCGTGGGGGTAGAATTGCAACTTATTCAGGTAATACCTCCATTAATTCACTGATGATCCCCGAGACTTCCACCATTTATGTATCTTACTACTCTTCTGGCTGCTCAGATTACAAGGAAAATAGGGGCTCCACTCACCATCTTCTTTCCTGGAAACCCCTCTTGTCGGTGAAAGTCACAGAATGTCCATCCTCATCAGAGTACATGACACTTGTTTTGAAATAGTTAATAACAGCTAGTACATAAAACAGACATCCACTGCCTAGGTTAACATCATATGGCTATATCCTTAACAGTTGAATATCCATGCTATACTGATTTGTCCCTAGATTAAGTCTACACCATCAGAAAACATAAATCAAGTTTATCTGACCTCCAATTGTTGTACTCAACACTAGGGGCACAGCAAGTCTCTCAGTCTTTAATCATAGAGCATGGGATAGACCGGGAGAAACAAAGGAGTGTGAAGATTTTGTAATAAATAGGGCATAGAAAAAAGTACTAAACAGGCTAATCATACCTCGAACATCTTCTGGAATTATTGAAATAACTGCCTATATGGCGTGTAATTTCCCTCACCCAGCTCTTATGCCCCTCTCATTTTGATGGGCGTTAAACCTACCCACCCCCACTAAAATGAAAAGATGTAAATTAATACTGTTGAGGAGGGCATTGAACCTACCCACCCCCACCAAAATTCCAATATGGAAATTAGTTCCTCATTGTCCCTACTGTTAATACTGAAAATGCCAAGATGGAAATTACTTCTATTGAGGTGGTAACTGAACCTACCCACCCCCACTAAAATGCGCTCAGTCTGGGAACTAATTCTGAAGGTTCCCACAACTACCACATTTGAACCATCTCGGTCCTAGGCCCTAAGGGAACGAGCGAGGTCTGAGAGATCAAAACTATAACTACTGGGGCCTGCTCCCCATTGGTTGAAACCTAGAAGGCCCTGAAAATAGAGGCATGTTGCTAACTACCTTCCCCTTTGATGAGCCCAACTAGATCCCCTCTCACAGAGCATCTCCCAATGTGTGCATCCTTTCAACTCATTCATCCTTCCTCGGAACCTCCATGTATGTAAGTAGGGTGAAGGGCATAACAACGTTTTGTAGAGAAGGTCAGAGTGCCTCCTCAAAACGCCTCACCTGAGAATCCTCCTCCAGAAAAATGTCAGGAGAAAAACTATGGTGTTATTTGAACATAATCCACAAATCCTGTAATGACATGCTACCCTACACGAGGGAGGGAGGATCCCGCCTCTTCTCAGCCTTCATCATGGAAGATAGAAATTACATCTGGAACCCCTTGTCGATGTCATTCTACGCAACTTCATCCTCCCTCTTCTCCCCATGATAGAGTGTCCACCACTGACACGCTGCTCCCCACATCTTGTTTACAACAAGATGACCCTATCACCAGCATCTCACACCAGTTCTCTGTTTCCATGTCTGTGGTGCTGCCTTCATATTTCCCTAGGTTCTACCGCTAAAAGGAATGAAGCGTCCTCTGCCACTGGTCATCCTCCTCCTCTCAGTCAGTACTCCGTTGATTAGCCATGTCAACCTACTGGGCCTTGATCGCCCACACTACCCATGGTCATCATCCGAGTTCCATAGTTGTAAGGTAAACAAGGAATTCCTAAACCCATGTAGTGTAGAAGATTGCTTTTAAATGTTTTCTTATACTTTTTATTCATTTTAAATCCCCAAAATATCCTATAAACACTAGAACAGAAGTAATTATGATTCATGTACCATTCCTAGGGTCTCTATGCTGCAATAAGTGTAGCCTCAATTGGTCATTTGGTAGGACTGGAGTCCTTGGATCAGATCACAGGAGGCCCTAAAATCACACGTCTTAGCTGGTCTTCTCTGTCGTATTTCAAAAACCAATATTTCCTAACATTTTTGTCCTACCATCCCATGCAATCCACACTTTTCATAACCCTGAGATCCATTCTATCTCTCAAACCTCACATCTGATAACATTCTATAACAACCCACCTTCACCAAGATGATAGAAGTTATATCATATTTCTAGACACATCCTTCTTCATGTTGAAGGAGCTACAATGACCCTCGAGACCCACCTTCAATAGGACCCGGAGTGGTGACTAGAACCAATGGTACAGAATCACACAAAAAATGGAAGGCATTACCATTTTTTACTTAGTAGGATCAGGTGATAAGATAATACATACCTACGACACCCAAACTGAAGGTAAACGTAAGTCAATAATCAAACCATTCCCATATGCACGTCCAAAATTAAATTCTACAAAATTACAAGAAGAACCCAATGGAATGTACCAATGAAACGAAAAACAACAACAACTTATGTCCCAAGGCCTGAACTAGTATGGTCCTGCATGATCCTCAAAATCCACCGGGAAACATGAAAGCCGTTTTATATACGTAGGGTGAGTATACATGTATACATTGTGGGGAAAACCAAATTCTCTCATTCACAAGTGGGGATGCATCAAAATTCCCAATGAGAAAAGGAGATAACCAAAGCACCTATATGGGAAACTATCCACCCTAACCTCACCAAGGCACACTCCCCAAATAACACATGTCGAATATATTAATTTTATTAGAAAGTCTATATTTGGGTACCCCAAACCTCTTTCTCATAGGTTATTGAAGACATCCTACCTGTCAAAACACTCTTTCTATTCCCACTACAGTCCCACTCCTACACCTTTTCAGCACACACCTAGGCTATCACAACCGTAAATCCCACCCGTAAACACCTTGCCACAACAACCAAACATAACCACACCCACAAACACATAGTCCAGAACCACTACTACCACGCCCAAAGACAACTGCGCCCAATCCCGAAGACACTTGGGAAACCACCTTTCGGCACACACCTCCACCAACCACCACCACATACCTTGGCTAAAGAATATTGGACTATAACTGACCTTAGTCTGTCACCACCTGCCCAAAGAGTTTTGGGAAATTCTAGAAGGGGATCAGAAAGGGAGAAAATAACAATCCACTCATAAGAGTGTTGAAAAAAAATCATCCCCATGAAATAGGGTGTTCGGCACAATGTGCTCGACATGGATGGGGTGAGAATAAGAAAAATAGGAACTAAAATTATACATATATGTAACAAGAAATCATCCCAACAAAATGGTTCACAAACTAGCCTATATTGAAACACTCACATTACTATTCATCCATAAAAAGAAAAACACCCACGACCAAGCCAGAACTTATTCCCACATACCATTTCCAAATTGAACTCACTCTTGATTTCATACTCAGGTCATTCCATTAATTTAATTCATCACTACTGAAAAAAAACAGGCATAGCCACAACACAAAAAAGAAAAACAATCAAGCAACAATTTAAGCAATCACACTCAGTTCTATTGCAATGTCACAACAACCAAGGAATATCTGAGATCCATCAAAGTATTGGAACCAAACCAACCCCCAATATACAGTTCCACACAGCCTCAGATCCACAAACCAACAACTTCACCACAACAGGGGATCCCATCCCCACCCATGTCACCCCACGAGGAACCAGAAGAATAGGTAAAAATTCACCAAAACAAATAAAATGAGAGGTTTTCATGATTTTAACACACTACTCATTTAATTCCATATTTTCTATTTATTTAATCTTGGGGATCACACATAGATTCTTTTTCATTGGGCATCCAGTTAATCATCTTTTTTTATGTGATTAAACAGTTTCAATTTAACTATCATTCAATCAAATGAATATCCAGAAAAATAGAGGTTCATTAGTGCACAAGAAATGATATCCAATGACCATGATTTTCTGTTGACATAAATCCATAAAAACCACATCATATAATTATGGATAAACGATTACAAAAAAAAAACAAAAAAAACCCCATTCATTCATTAAAATCCCATTCATTATCATTTTTAAGGATGGGATTCATCCAATACCGAAGGAAACATTATCACACCCACCCGAAGAGATACACAATAAAGAGAGACAAAGGTATAACCCCACATTGATGATCAACGATCGATGTTTCTCTCCACTTGGAAAGAACTGGGGATACAAGACTTGCATCAGAGGAACTAGAAGGAATCCAAGAACGAGTAGGGAATACTATAACACAAACACACCACTCACCTTATTAAGGAGACTCCAAAAGCACAAGGAAATATGAAACCAGTCAAGATGAAGAAGGAATGAAATATTTTTCGATAAAAAGGGTGAGATCTTGGTGATTCCTTATATAAATATTTTGAGTTTCATTAAAAGATGATCATGGATTCACCACATGGTTGGGTGGTTAAACATGATGGTATTAATTGTTATTTAATACTTCTCATCAAAGGGGTGGCCATTACAGTTTCAAGATAAAGGATTTCATTTAAAATGATAAAACCGGTCAGTTCTGTGTCTCCCCACTCCTAGGGAATTTACAACATTGTTTATGGTGATAAAAACGGCTTTGAACCACATAAAATTTCGTAAAAGACATAAAATTTTTCTTATAGGGGGAAAATTGTAAGGGAATCCCAACAAGCCCCCATGTGGTACTGATCGATGTCCCAACGATTGGTGTCACATGAATGGTTGACACCTCATCGATATCCTAACATTGAGACAACACCCTTAGGATTTTGACCTGATGGTCCTAGGTCGTGCCAAACACTAGAAATTTGGAAAAGGGATGGACCCGGAGGGTCTGGGACATTACATTACGATAGTAATATTGATAATTTAATTTAATTTCATAAGAAAAAATTAATTTTTTATTGATTATACAAAGTATTTTTTATATCATTAGAAACATGTTTAACACTATACAAGAGAAATTTCAAGCACCAGCTATCTATGTCCATTGAAATAAATTCATCATGATTTCCATTAGGCGGGTGGTAGATATAAATACATAGTCATTCGATGAGTTTTATGATGATGAATATTTTACTTTTAATTAATTGTGATTGTGTTAGATATCAGATTATTTCAATATTGTAATAATCATGTTTTCTATATTTTTAATTGTATTTGGTTTTTTAGTTTTATGGAATTCTTTTTCGGGATTTCTCTTTAATAACATCTTTCAATTAATATATATATATATATATATTATGTTACTAAAATCAAGGGATCCGGGGGATTAGAAGTGTGTGGATCTAATCTATCATATTAGGGGCTTATAGGGATAGTATAATAGGATATTTTTCATCATATTGAGTTATTCCTCATATATAAATATAGATGAAATATGATCATCGTATCGAGGGATTTCATTAGTGAATAAATAATAAAAATAATTTAAGTATAAAATAAGGGATACCTTTAGTTAAGTTTACTGATAACCAAAATCATATAGTTAAAAAATGAAATAATTTTAATTATATGTAAGTAATTATTTCACTTTCTATCAATTACTTGTTTTTACAAGTATATATTACCCTATAGAATTTATTATTGAATTTTTTAATCATTATAAATATAATAAATATTGTCTAAAGATTTGTATATTTTAAAAATTATATTTAATACTATGGATTTATTTGATCAATCGTTAATACAATTCTATTACACTTAATAATCATATCAGTGTTTATTATGATTGAGATTCTAATAATCCAACTGATATCATGTCTGATAATGTTACATTAAGAGGTTATGTGTTTTGAAAAGTATATTTTTTTAAACTGTGTTTTTAAACTAGAATTCACCCCCACAACATGTATATATACCCGTAATAATAAATCTATTATAATTGAAACATCAATATCATATCTATTTATATCTAATTTTATTGATTAAATATACTGAAAATGGTAGAAATGATCCTATGCATAACCTTTATTGGGGGTAATGGTAAGGTTTGGGAACTATGTTGATGTTACATCCACACCTTATTTGAAGAATTAGTAATTATAGTAATATAATAATTCTTATTCCTTATTAATCATGTAATTATGATGATGTATCGAGATATAAAAAATAAATTATGTTTGGATGGCATGAATAGGAATATGATAATGTTTTTATCTCAGTGTATGTTATTCTAGTAGGATATGCTTGAATGACCTAAGTCTCTGTAGTTATTACATTAATTATCCATACAATATGGAATAGGGGGCATATCATCGTGTTTTTTGTCATTGATCACACCAAACCCTCTTAAATATTCCATTCAACATGGGTTGTAGTGGATATATAACAGAGTCATCACACATCATCTCTCTTAATAAAGACTTATATCTCGGTCAGCATTCTAGGATATGATTAATAGAAGTGGTATGTATTGCTAGAGTACCACATTATATTTTATTTGACGGGCTTCTGAGGTTTACCATTGTATTTTTGTGGAATAATCTAGTAGGATCATGATACATAATTTACTTCATTAAACGCTTATCATCCTCATAAAAATAGTGAGTTTGATATAAAAATTCAAACACTAATAGATACATTGAAATATTGATATTTTTATTTCAAAGGTAATTGATTTCAAAAACATCCTCTAATTGAGTTTACATAAAAAAATTACTTTCCCCATGAATTATGAATGATCCTTTTGAAGCTCTATAAGGGAATAATGTTATATATCTGATGTGCCACTATGTAGTTATATAGGAAAATCAATTTAGACTGGAGATCGCTAAACAAATTGGAGACCTGGTTAGAACCATTTAGCAACCTTACAAGGATTCTCAATGTCAGATGAAAAGTTATGTTTATTTTCATTAACATGATCTACTATTTGAAAATTGTTAGAAGGTGATTCTAAATATGAATCTCTGGTATATGTTTATGATATTTGGGACGAATGGAAAACTCAGACCAAGGTATATCATTCACATTTAAATTTTTGATCATATCAAAATAGTAACATATTTCATGGAACATCATCCAAATATCATTCAATTGTTTGTTTCATTCCATGTACCTCACATGAGGATATACATTCTTGATCTGTCACATTCAATGAACACATATTTCTTACTCCTATAGAAGGATATTTCTAAATTTGAACAGAAGTTTTTATTTCTCGATCTTACAAATAATGTTCAAAAAAATATGAATACTCACCTGGTCATTCTTTTGATGGTATAAAATCATTTATAGGAAACTATTTTGAAACATCATTATATTATGAGGGTGATGTATTATCATTTTTATGTATAAAAATTATGAACATTGAAGGCTGAATTCAATTTATGTGGGTTAGAATGTAACTCCCCATGTTTGTATTAACCTTCTTTACAAATAAATTAATATTCATTGAATTCATGAATTAAACACTACATGATATTATTATTTCACTTTACACTACACTAATATATCCATTTCTACATTGAACTCTGACATGTATTGTTTTACAGAGTACACATATTATCTACGAAGCTGCATCTTATTAATATAGTTATATTGAAAAGGATAGTTAATTAATATTGGTTAAACATATTTATATTAATATTAATTACTAATTTCTAATTATTTTTTATAATTTATTTATTAAAATAAAATATAAATAAAATGAAACATATAATTTTATATGAGGTGTTTATGTAATAAAAAATGGTATTTTTAAAAAATATTGTTTTTTTCTTACATGAACAATAATTAAATTAATTTATTGAATTTTTGATAAATAATTTTAAATAATAAAAATAATTTTTTACGTCATAAGTTCAAAATTATATTAAGGATAATTTTTGGAATTTTTCATAATAAATTATTTTAATGAATAACGATAAATTAAGAAAATTTATAAAAAAAATTACTCGGATAAATTTATATTTTTTTAAAATAAAAAAATAATTTCGTTTTAAATTTTTATTATTATATATATTTTAGATATATTAATCATATTTTGGATATTAAATTTTATTTTACATTTAAATTTGACATAAAATCAGTTCTAACATTTCAACATTTTTCCATTATAAATCTTCATGTCACAGCACGTCTGCAGGATTGATTTTATATTAATTTATCAATCATATGTTATTATAAATTGGAAAAAAATATTGCAATTTTTTAGAACCATCAAATATAAAATATAATTAGTTATTCATAATTTTTAACATAATATTTTTGTTATAGAAATTAAAATATATTACAAAAAATAATTTAACGACATGATTACATAGTGGATAAAATTTAATTTATTGGGAAAATTACATTGAAATAAGACCAAAATCAATTTTTAATAAATATATTGACTCATTATTTTTTTTATCAATAATGGTTATTAATTGTTTCAACATAACATTAGAGAAACCGCTCAATAGTGTTTCCCTTTTTTTATTAACATGATTTTCACTCCTCCTCCATTATGAATATAAACATACACCAACAACCACTCACTTATGAAAACATATAAAGTGATATGGATCTTCCTAAAATAATAAAAATTTCCTCCAAAATTATTTGACATCCTCTTAGATGTTTCCTGTTTGGATGACAGCCAACCGAGGAATCCAATTTGTGAAATCGATGAGGAATTACACAAAAAAAGAGGCAGTGTCCTTCAAAAATGACAGTGACATTATTTATTTTTTCACCCCTCCATTATTATTATTATATTGATATATAAAAACAAAATATTCTAATTGTAAATATATATGTTTTTTTATGAGTCAAAACTACACAAAAACACATTTACATCATATGGGATATACAATCCTTATTCGTCTATTTAGAAAACTATCACCATGTGAATTAATGTTATCTGATCAAACATTATATCAAATTGTTAATGTATTATATATTCATTTTTACATCACAATGACATAAAATGTAATATTCAATAAATATTATAGAGTTTTTATATTTTTCATACCCTCAATCTATCCATTTTGATGATATATTATAACATCCTTGGTGGATGTGTGGAATACTGCAACCTCTTAGTGATGTGAATCATTGAAACATTGAATGTAATGTATTAAAGAAGGTTTTAGTTATAATATATGATATATATTACTAAAAAATGTGAATATAATAATATTATATATATCTCTCTCCCATTTAAATTATTCCTTTCAACAGGAAAATAAAATGGTAACAACATTCATGAATACACAAAACATACCATCTCCATGAATAGTTTTCATATATTATATTAATATCATTTATATGTAACTAAAAATAAATATACAGTGAATATATATAATATATAAAACATGGATTAAATAATTGATATCATGAAATATGTACTAAGACAAAAAATATATCAAATTAAAACTGATGGGAGAACAAAAATTGTTATTCCCTAAAACAAAACAATAATAAGAATTTTTAATGTACTTGTAATGAATATTTACATGAAAATAATATATGGTATTATATAAATTAATATGGGTTTTTAAATATTTATATCTAATTATTTATATTATATTGGATGTTTTATTGAGTAATATGATATTCAAGAATCATGGTAAGTGACTTTCATCACACCTTTTTATTTATTTGATATACATGCCATATTCCTTACATTCTTATTTTATGTTTTGTACATATTGACCTATGATACGCTATATAATTAAATTCAATTATATATTGATTTTAAATGCTTCAATTGATTTTATTTATTCATGTGGAAAATGATTTAAATGTTACTGTTGTTGTTAATGGATTTGAAGTCTCATTTTTTTCTCTTAGACATATTCTGTATTCACCACCAATATATTTTATTTGGTGTATTCAATTCCCATGAATGTAATGTATGACCCATATCGTTGTATTTATGTTTATTTACATTACAATTGTATGATCTATATTTCATTGATTTTTATAGTTCATATTTTACCAAATCATTGAGGTAGTATTATCTTTATTTGTCTTCTTTTAGAAACAAGAATTATGACGAGACTATATTCATTAAATATGTTTATATTATGAAATATGACATTCCATATCATTAATAACTTTTTTTAAATTATATTTCATTTTTTTAAATTTTATTTTCTAATATAGGGTGTTTTATTCAATGTTTCCAAAGTGGTTAGAGTTTATTTCAACAATCTCATCTGTTGGCATGATTGTTTACAATAATGATTGTACTGATGAAATATTATGATCAATATATCTAGAAAATTCATGATATTTTATATAATTATGTTATTCATTATATCATATTTTTTTAGTTAATGTTTCAAATTTTCCATATACATTATAATTAATAAATTTTTTTTAATAAAATATGACCAATTTACTCTCTTCGAACAGAAATATGTTTTATTCAAAAAATCATGCTTTCAAAATGTTTTTGAAATTTTATTTCAGATTATTTTATCAAAAATTTATTTTAGAGGTTTTTATTTTTACAAAAACATTCTTTATATGTTTCCATTAAAATTTTCATAGAATATTGTTTTCGTAAATGTTATGTGTTTTATTAATAATTTTTAATGAAAAAATGATATTTTAATCATGAAATATTTTTGAAAGATCCTCAAAAAATATATTCCACAAAATATGACATTTTTTGGTATTATTCATTAATTTCTATAATATTTATCCAAAAGATCTATTCATTTTATTTTTTAAAATACATTATATTTTTATTTAGTTATTTTTATGAAAAAAATTCACTTTCCATGGTAATATTCTAATTAATCATTAATCAGATTATGAGTTATTATTTGAAGATACGGTCATGCTAGATATTTTTTCCAAATGTTATGGTATTATTATAGGTTTATGATACCCATTAATTTTTATTGTTTATGATATGATGAAATTTTATGTTCTACTGGCACACATATATATGATATCATTATTATATTAGTGGCAATGATATATCCCACCAATGAATTTAGTAATGATTTATATATAATGAGAAATGAATAGATGTAATGTTGAGTGAAATCTATTTAATAAAATTCATTTATAGCAATGATGGACATGGGAGTGAACATTCACTACAAACATGGTTTTGGGAGTGAACCCATTACACAAATATTTCATTTTCATAAATTATTTTACTAATATAGAAATAATTTTTTATTTTTATGTGTGTGTGAAAATACCATCTATTATTCTTATAGTATGATTACATGGATTATCCTCTTTATTAACGTAGGATTAATGTATTGGGAACATTAATATTTATCCCATGATTCGTGTTTATGATTTATTTTATGTAGGAAATGATCTCATAACATTTTAATTATGTTCTCAAAACATTATGCTTGTGATTTAGCTTTTATATCTACCTTGTTCATCCTCACAGATCTTATGATATGACCCCTTTAAATGTTTACATTGACATTTTTTAAAGATATATATTATGTGTGATGATTCTATAAAGGGTAATAGTCCTAAATAACCTTGTGGGATATAATGTAGCAGAATTATGTAGCTCTATTTAGTTGTAAATGTTTCATAATTCATTACCTAATAATCTATTTGGGAATCAATTTGTTTAATATATTTTTAATTCCACTAAAATTATTAAATGTATATGTATCATATCATAGTTTCTACATGTAACCAAAAAATATATAAATGTGTATAATTTTTTGTTCCAACATGATGATTCATTAAACATATAGGATTAGAATGATAATAATAATAAATACAATTTAAATAATATTATATTTCATACTAAGGAAAATGATGTTAAATATTACAATTAATTGTTATATACGGTATTAATGACATTTATGGATCACATAGTATAATATTAACAACACAAACACATTGGATAAAAATCATTTTCACCTAATGATTGAAAAGTGATTAGCGATAAAGATAATCAAGAGGGACGACATCGACCTATGAATTTGTATTTAATAAATATTGAATCTTTATGTTATAAATATATTAATATCCTTGAAATATAAATAAATGATATAAAAAATCCCATAGTATATAAATAATAATGAAAATAAAAATAATAGAAAGTCATTAGTACTATATAAAATCATACAAACAATATCAAATAGTTAGAACCCAAATATAATCAATCAAATCTCCTGAAATGATATCTCTCTACAAGATACAATACATTGAATACTGCTTGAATATATAATCCCATCATCCATTAATTGTTTCAAACATTCCAATAACTATATAATGGTTAAATGTGTTTACAATTATTCATGTGATATATGTACAATGTCTGTTTTTAATGTAATGGTTTGGCGGTGTCATAAACACAAAGTAGATGATGATAATAAATAAATTTCATGGCATATTATAATTCATTATTGAATTATATGCATTCACTTCCACTAGAAAAAGTTTATTTTTTTTTTCAAAACAATAAAATGAATGTTTTTATTTTAACTAATTTTTTATTCATATATTAATTGGTATTATATAATATATAATAATTCAATTAAAGAAAAATAATTTTATATACTAAAAATCATTTTTATATAATCATATATATTTTATCATTGGGTGGTTTTTTGGATATTTTGATGGTATATATTTTTTGTTTATTTTTGAAATATATCAATTTTTATATAAAATGTAATTTCATATCTCATACATAAAAATAATAATTCTATTTTCAATTGTTATTAATATTACATTGGAAATGAAATTTTATGAATAATAGAATTAGTTCTAAAGGAATCAGTGTTTTACATTATATTGGTATAAATAAATTTTAATCCTAAAAAACGAATTTTTCATTAAAATTAGATATTATTACTTCATGAAACCTATATTAAAATTAATTTCTATAATATCTATATATTAAATAATGAAAAATGTATTCAAATTATGGTATCAATATGTTCAAATTTATTAATGAGGTCAATTATTTTCATAATGAAAAATGACCACAGTAAATTTTTAATAATAAATTAATGGAAAAAAATGTTAATTTGGGCTAAAAGCACGAAATAATGTAATAAAATATCTTCTGAAATCTTATTGGCGAAAATTATTTTTTCCCTTCAAAACATATAATTAAATATTTATTGATTTATTTTACCATGACCATGAATATAAAATTTATAATGATAAAAATTTATGAATATATAGATGAGTTCAACACCCTTAATTTTTAAAAGGGAACATCATCTCTTAACTTATTAAAATACATTAGTAACTTTATATTATAAAATATATAAACATATAGCACACTAGATATCATTCAAACATCCTATAAGTACTGTAAACTCAATATTAACATCTTATATGTCATATGGATTAACGTAAATTTGGTTTTATGAAAAAGAGGAATAAAATATCATACATTGTAGTTTATAATTGTGGAAAATCATTTATATTACAACCATTATTCAAATGGAATAATTTTTTAATTTGAAAACCCACTTATAGATATGCATATTTTATAAAAAAATTAAATATTATAATTAGTATACACAAATGATTTTTTAATTTCATTTTAAATTATCTTTTTCATTCCATATAATTTTTTAAAATGAAATATTTTAAAGGATTTCTATTCTTTTTAATTTAGGAAAAATGGGGATGTATATTTTTTAAGGATTTATATACTGTTTCATTACGGTAAATTTTTTGTTTTAAATATTTTCAATGAAAAATCATTTCTTCAAATATTTTTGATGAATAAAAAATGTGTTTTATTATATTTGTAAAAATATATATTTTATGATATATTATAAATTTAATGAAATGTTCTCTCTTTTAGCTATATAATTGACTATCGATAATTTTTATGATGATGTGTTAGGCAGTTATAGGTCACAATGATTGGTGAGGCCGATATAGATCTCAATACATTATGGGATGCTTTTTTTTATCAAAAGAAAAATTTCATAATTTAACTGATATGTAATTATTTTTAAAATTCATATAGTGAGGGAAATATAAAGATGATTTACAAATGGAATATTATGAATGTTTTTAAAGTTATTTTATTATAGATATTTATATTCTGCATGGTATGATAATAGATTTTGTTTTATAAAATATTATAAAACTTTTAATGGTGTGATTTCCAAGAAACATGTTTTTTCAAGGGATATAATTTGTTAATGAAACCCATGTGATCGTTATTATTCATTTATTTTATTTTATAATTTTTTTTAAAAAGTTTACAAAATAATGGTGATCTTATAAGTATGTTAATGAACATGTGAGTTCATATATTATTTTGTAAAAAATGGTTAATTTCAAAAAATAATTCATATATTTTGAAATGGAATATTGGGATTATTTTATATATATATTAAATAGTATATTATGACATACCATTTTTAAAATGTTTTTCACAAATCCTAATGATCATTATGAATAATAATAAGTTTATTATTTATTTTATGGGGGATTATTTTTGAGTGATTAATAAAAGATATAAATGAATCAAAATTTTAAATTTATGTACCATGTTTTGTTGAGATAAATAATAATTAGGACGAATTATCATCATTGTAATGTATTAATTAGATAGATAAGATTTATTCCCATTTCCTTAAAACTCTAAATTTAAATGATATAATGAAATTTAATGACATTAAATCAATTCTATTTTACTCATAGTTATTGGTTGTTGAAGGATAATATCATCATGGATGGAATAAGTAAAACTTTTAGATAAAAATAATGTGTTTGATGTTATTCATAAAAGAAATTTAAGTGATATAAATTTATGGATTATTTTATAATGGTAAAAAATTAGTATCTCCTTATTTCATTGAGTAATCTATATATATATCAGAATATTTTTTCATTAGAGGAAACATCTTGAATGTTGTGGAATAAAATCGTAAATATAAAATTCGTATGAATATACAACATGGGATTTTTGGAATTTGAATATATTACTCGATAGCTCTAATAAGTCAGTTGATATATGTAATTAATGTTGAGACCCTTGTTAAAGAGTGGATGAACTAATCATCTATTAATATGTATATATCTGAGAATTTCATAAAAACTAAACACAAAAAAAATTGGTATATCCTATCTATTTACTATACATGAAAAATGTATCAATTTTATGGAATATATATCGTCAATTTATTTGTTTTTCTAAACATTAAAATGAAATATTTTTATATTATCATTTTTATGGTGAATTACATAATAGTGATTATCTTTGATGAATAAAATATAAAATGAATAGATTAATTTCATGATGACAGTGGTATTAAATTACTATTTGATTGTTACATATGCATCTAGGTTATTCGACATAGGATGTGAATTGGTGTTATGTGAAAGATTGAAATGGAGTAGTTTGTAGCTATATATGAATGAAAATTTTTTAGATTAGCGATGTATATTCCAAATTTGATTTTATTTTGTGATTTGTAAATGTAAATAAATTACTAACAGATGCAACCAATATAGTATTTATATTTTTACTCTTATAATTTTATGAGATATTTAAAAGTTATGCAATGTAATATATTATAAGATATATATTTTATTATCTATTACAAATTCATTTAGATGAAACTATCTAGGTTGAATGATATTGGGAACAATTTATAGAATTAATGTAAATGTTACAGGAAATGTTGAACATCTTCCGATGACTGTCGTTAAAATAATCTTTGTGACCGTATTATTAAATATTGGAATTCGTTTAAGTGTTTTAAATTTTTACATATATTTTTGGACAACATGGTAGACGATATTTTTTATTGGTTGGCCCATAATAATAATTATGATGTGGGGTGTTTAAATTGTAATCATATAGTAGATATTGAAATTATGTTTATCAATATTATCATAAAATATATAAATCATTATGATCATAATTAGAAGGGGTGGTAAAGGAAATCACATCAGCCATGTAAAATAAATAACATTACCATGATGTTATTAAAGGCACAATAACTATTTAAACTGATTAATAAAATGACATCATGGATTCTAGGAAGACATATTCTTTTTTTATGTTAAATTTTCTAGAAATAAATCAATGAATCACCTAAAGAAATTGATATTTAATATTATTAAAAAAGATTCATTAAATCGTAGAGATAAAAATATTTAAAATAATCATCCAAGGATTATCTATGGAAGAATGTTTCTTGAAAATATTATTTTCTTTCCCATAGTTGAGTTTGGTATTATTCGTGAAATGGTTTTAATTTAGGTTTATCATTTAAAGAATTATTATTATGATATGGAAGTTATATTTAATTTCTCTAGTGATTTATTATTTTTATATAATAATGTATTAATACTAATTATGAAATATAATGAAGCTATGAAATTAGTTAATGATGTTATTTAATGTTATAATTCACATATTTCAAGTGAATAGAAATTTTAAAAATTAATGAATTTATAGTAGAAAATGAATACATGGATTTGTTTATTGATGATTTTCCTAGACTTGTTCCATGAAGAGTGATTGAAAGTAGATTTTAATTTATTTCAAAATGTATGAAAATTTCAAATCCCCTTAATAAATTAAAACCACTATATTTATTACAGTTGAAATCAATTGTAAATGTTTTTTAAATAATTATTTCATTCATCTAATAAAATCACATTAGGGTGATCATATTTTTTATATTATAATGTAATATGGTTCTCATAGTATTTTAATTGAGAATAGAATAATTAATAATATTTCTCTTAATAACTATTATATTATGGCTCATATATATGAGTAGTCCGATCAACATCAATGAATGATAAATTTTTATTGATTGTTGTCAGGTAAAGATATAATCAGTCGAATGTGATGGAGGAAAAATTTAAGAGGACAATGATATATATTAGGAATGACCATTATGTGATTTTGGTTATTCCTTTAGCATGTGATTATGAACCTTATAAATTCATATATCCCGATAATAATGTTCTCCATGAGTATTTGTATATATTTTTTGTAGTGACTATAATTTGGATTCTCATATATTCTGAAATACAATAGATTCATGAGATAAATATAAGTATTATTATTTATAATTTTAATGAATGAAATAATATTGAAATTTTAGAGAGTGAGACTATTAGTTTCAAATGATTTATTTCATCATAAAAATTGTTTCAATTTATGGAAGAATTTTCAATCCAACTATGATAAAAGCATTTAATTAATAAAAATGCCTATCCAATTTGAGAGACAGTTGATATTTTACTATTTTATATATTATTACCAATGTATTTTCAAATAAAATATATTTTTAGTTAACCTAATAACAATTTCAACCCAAAAATGAGTCATAACATTTTTTACAATGGATAGTGATGATCATTTTTTAAAATTAATGAGAATACTACTTAATTCACTAGCAGTAGAGTAAACATCATGAGATTGTGAATTTTTTATCAATAGAATTGATTCGTCGAAGGTCCATGGATTTGTATCATTGAATAATGATTGGTAAATTTTTAATGGATCACAACAACTAAAAAAATATGAGCCATATTATAAAATTCATGCAGTTGAGAATATAGTCGTTGGTTTTTTATTAAATTCATTATGGAATCATCCATGTGGGAAAAATGTTAAATATATTTGGATTATAAATTTCAAGTGTATATATTCATTCGTAAATAAGTAAAACATGAGGTAGGGGAGATAATTATATCATTTAATTGAATATGATTCAAGGGTTATATAATTTAATGATAATTCTAGTATGTGGGAAATTAATTAATATGAGAGGATAATATATCATAAAGTATTGTATGTTTGAAAAAATATCTTATTGTATATGTTTTTGATAAAATGTGGAATATAAATTTTATATGAAGAAAATGCCTCTCTATTATCCCAGATATTGGAGTTATAATCCATTCTGTATTTTTTTATATGGAACTAGAAAGAATATTTTGGTTTTTATTAATGAATAAAACAATTCGAAGATGTTATGTTGCCTAAATTTTATATCGAAAATGAAGGTGTTAGGAAATTTTTAAGGATAACGATTTTCATGATGATAAAAGATATTTATGGAAAGTGAATAATCATTTGGTCATAATGAAATCACATTGATGATTACACCAGTCCACGTACATAATGTATTTAACATGTTATGTCCTATTGCATGTCATACCTTATGAATTTGTGCATGTGGTTTATATGATATTCAAAAAATATTTTCAAATGATGGAAGACATTCAGGGATGCCAATAGATCATAAAATCATGAATTGTGTTCAAGAATATGTTATTATATCTCATCTACTAATGGGTTTTAATTCTTCATCCATGACCCCTGTAATGATTTTAGACATTATTGGGTAATTCGACATTGTGAAAATAAAATTTACAATATTTGATAGCGTGATCGATCGTAATCATATATTGATATGAATATATATATATATATATATATACAAGTTCATGAGGTTATCAATCTCTATATTAATAGTCGATTTAATTTTCGTTTTACAATCCATATTTTGGACATTATTAATAATTCACCATTCATAGAGGGGGTATATATTATTGATTAGGGATGAGTCTTGTGATATAGGCTTCCTACATATTCTAGTGATGGTAATTAGTACACTCATTTTTCTGTACCAAAAATGATACACATTATCCATTTTTTGGCCATGTTAAAATGTGATATATTGTTCATCTTATATTATACAATCATCAACAAATGAAGAATCTTTTAAGGTCATATAACTAGAAATATTGGTGTAACCTTTTATTGTAACACATTTATGACCACTCTGTATTGAGGATTAGGGTCAAAATATTTTGACATGTCGTTTTACCTTAGCATGAAATAGAATGAAATAATTTATCTAGTGTTGAAATTCATTACACTTAGAATAAATGGGGATTATTACATAGATTCATATATTTTGAATCATACACATGGGAAACACATTCGGTTTCACCATATAAAATGAATCAGATGATAGGTAGACCATGGATACACTTTTTTTGTGCCCATATAATAGACATATAGCATAAAAATTAGATGAATTGGATGTTCAATGATATTATTATTCATTACACTTTTTTGGAATCCCATCGAGGGTTTGAAAAGTGTGTAATGAGGGAAAATATTTCCTATGGATTGATTCAACAAAATTATTTGTCCCATGAGAATTCTGTAGTGTATTTTTGTCACTAATTTTTTCATTTTATGTATAATTAATGATGTCAATAACTATATGTGAAATTTTTTAGGTCAATGTACTATTTTGAAAATGAAAAATTATAAATTAGGAATCCCAAATTTTATATGAGAATATTGTTCAATGTGAATAGGGGGAATTCTGAATTCACTGCGATTAATGTATTTTGATCACAATGGGATTTTATAAGATTAAATATTTGAAATATTTACTATAAAATTATTCTAAAAGTTAATAATATGGAAGACTCCATGGTTTTTTCATCCTGAGAAGGAACTACCTGAAAAATATTTATGTGGTTACCTTTATCAATATTTGGATTATTCTCTACCATTATATGGGGAAATTTATTGATGGAAATTCATAAAGGTAGACTTCCAATTTGAGTTGATTCATATCATAGACTTCTTATAATGGAAAATATATTATCATTTTTAAAAGTGCAATGTGGCAGTTTTTATATTCATGAAGAGTAACATTTTTCCATAAAATTGATAGAATATACACCATAATGGAATTTCAGGGTCTAATAGTGCTACTTATATAATAATAAAAGTAAAAACACATAATATCAAGGCTAATATGTCTATTATATTTTTAATAAGAACCTTCAGGTTATTTAAGTATTTGTTTAATTGATTATATCTCAATGGATCAACCTGTATTTATTGTACAACAATAATGTATCATTCCCTCAGATATGTTAATCAATTTATAGGACATTAGAATGTTTTCTTACCAATAATCAATTTACACAATGGAATAAAATGTTTTTATGTGTATAATTACTGATATTAATTAATTTTAATGTTATTAACATAATATATAATTTAATTTCCTTCTATACTATCATGGATACAAATATTATACCAGTACAATATTAAATGGATACAATTCATGGTCATCACTTCTCTAAAAATCGATTTATAGAGATGTGAAAATTCCATGAACCTATAAATTATTTCTTATTTGGAACTAGAGAAAACACCCACTAAATAGATACCTTTTTCGAATACATTAATATGTATGTAATAAAATTATTATGATGTTTGTGAGGACCAAAAAGGGTGTACATACCCAGATAGAGAGAGGTGAATCAGGTTATAGATATTCTTTTTGAAATTAACCCTACCCACTGGATCATGACCTCTTTATTATAAGGGTCACATTGTTTGCACGTATGTTTTATTGTTGATTTAATTATTCCCTTATTTATCTGATGGTGATGATTTGAAAGTAATACCAGAAAACCCAGATGATTGACAAACATATTTTTACATAGTTCACCCTTACTTGGAAATTATCATTGAGCATACAATGTTGATGTGCCGATGTGATAAATCCACAAATTCTCACAGCCTATTTACAATGTTTGGTCAAAATCACAACTGTTATGAGGGTCACTACCGTTACAATATTTAGGGTTAGTTCACTACTTTCCCAAGGGATAGTTTCTATTTCTCTCTCAGTATCTCACTACCAATAAAAATGATCATCCTCTTCCTATTCCTTTTCTCACTTCTATGGATAAGATCCACTTATATTTTAAGGACTTGTATAACCCTTCATTATCACTAATTAATTCTACATCCTTTACTTTTCATAAATTCTCTATTGAAGTCCTACTTTCACATGTATAAGAATCTCACTTTGTAGTAGAGTAGTCGAGAAATCATACAACATTAGATAGACCCTAGATTGACTATTGTGCTTTTATATGCTTGGAATACTTCTTTAATTCATGGAGTACATCACTATAAATGGTGTGATTCATTAATCTCGTCGTGAATGTTTTACCTAACCACTTTTGTGACACTCTCATCTGCAACTTAGAATTTGGTAGACTCACAAAATTTTATGCCCTGACCAATATTGGAATGAAACTATCAACTGGTGCCAAGATATGAATATATTTATACATGCACAACTAGACCACCACTTCCACGACTAATCCACCTAGGTGACTGGAGTTCAAAATATCTCTAACTTTTGATATTGATAAAAAATTAGGATGGGTATCCCTCTGTTTATTGGAATTTTGGTTACCCAGAGATCCACACCCAAGTCTTCTCCTAGTGTGCATGCACAAAAACCTTAGCCTATGTCTCCATATTCACCTTGTGTTCCCGAACCAAAATATTGGATCCACACATTCCTTTTCCATATTTTGATTTTATGGTCTTCAAATAAATATAGTGTCCAACATTCCAATCCTCCATGAACATGGCCTGCTTTTCTCTTTTCCAAAATAATTTGACCTTGTATCTGCTCTTTTTATAACGTTTCACGATTTTCCTTTCCTTTTTCATTGTTTTTCTTTTAATCATTTATTATTTAAAATATCTCTTGACTCAAAAAAACCTTAATGAATACCCCATTTTTTCAAAAAATTTATCATCGTGGTCTGATTTGTCAAAAACCAAAACATGGAGGCCCACATTGTCAACAAACACAATAACCTAGAAAGTTCTTCAATGATTCCTTGATGTATTTTTTCCCAAAACTATTCTTATATTTTAATAATCATAAAACTACAAATTAAATGTTTTTATTTTCAATAACTTCTATTTTATTACAATTTGAAATGTTAAGAACAAGTAAAACCAAAATATGGGCATAAAATATAATTTCTTAAATACCTACATGGTTTATATAATAGTTGACATATAATTTTCATCTAAAAAATTTAATTTATCCATGTTGGTGCCTTATGTAATTCACATAAGAAATAAGTGAATTTAAGACAACAAATTTAATAAAAAATATTATTGAAAAAACTCCCTTTATAATGTAAATATCCAAACATACTTTATCATCATTATTTCTATGATATATCCAGATCATATATTATTTTTTGATAATTTATTTATATTTCAAATTTTTTATACCATCTTATAAAATTTTTCTATGAATTTTATATAACATAACTCTCGTATTTTGTTTTAATCATTAAAAAAATTAATGACAATCAAATACAAGGATATCATACATGATAAATACCCTTAAATAAATTCAATTAGATTGTATTTTGATACATAATGTACAAATCTAAATTTTTATTATAATATAATTATTGATAATAAAAATATATGGATTTCGTTTTCATTATTATTTCTATAATAATAAAACCCACCTATAGAAAAAATTGTGAATCAATATGAACCAAAAATGTGTGATAGTATGAAAAACTATTTCATTTATAAGATGATACATAAATTTGCTTTAGTATATAAGGGGATATATTATTCCTTATATTATATAAATAGTAGAAATAAAAATTCTTTCTTGTATATATTTTCCACAACTACTCATACTTCCCAAAGAGATCCAACACTATCTATATACAGTATAGGTCATCTTGCTATGGACTTCATCATAATGTTATCATCAGTATTGATTATGTTTAAAACCACTTGTTATAAAATGTATATGTAGACATTGAATATTATCATAGGGTATCATGACTATAAAAAGTGGATTGAGATCCATATTTATTCTCTCACTAGAAGTCGATAAGATAATAACATATATGATAAGTAGATATATGTAATAAGGGAACATATTCAACATGATGCACATATATAGAAAGGAAAACCTATTGGATATGGATATGATCATTTGGAATTAAATATTAATATATTTTATATATGAGTTAATTACACTAATCTATGTAGGGTATGATGTGAAAAGGACCCACCCACATCCATGTGATATATTATTACTGTTGAGCAGTACCATTGATCCCAATGTTATCACATTAGTCGATTTCCCTTTTAGTAATTTTGTTGAAGGCTATATTATGTAAAATTTAAATGTTCAATAGGTAAGGAATCATATATATTTCATGGAATATGTGACCATTGGGTTTTATGGTTCCTATATTCCAAAACTTGAGTATACTTGTAATATTAAATATGGTTTCTTGATCACCCATAAGGTCAAAAAATTGTTTTATGGTGACCTTTTGGGAAATATTTTCCATCAGGTATCTCTTCCTAATGAGTTAGTCAATATAAATTTTAATTTGTTTGTATTATATGTTGGTTTATATATAGGGGATTTATTTCTTCTTGAAGTATCATATATAAATTTTAGAAAGTGTGTTCCACTATATGAAGAACATTTGTTAGTAGAAGGTACCATTGAATCATATTCAACCATTCCATTTGTTTTGGGGTTATTTCATAGATAACACAACATGATATGAGTTTTTATTGACCATTAAATTATATTATATTGGTTTTATCCTTTTCACTATATCATTAATAGTGTTTATTCATTGTTAATTTTTTATCATGAAATCTGAAATATATTTAATGTATTTAATCAGTTTTCATCTTCAATATAAACATCCCCCAAATGAAATGTGTATAATAATTCATTGTGAACCTATATACACCACTAAATTATAATTTCATTTAAACTAGCCACTAAAGAAACTTTGATTGATGGGGAGAATATTTTTTTTAATGAAAAACATGGTGATTTGGTTAAAAATTCAAATTTTTATTAAATTGGTTTATTGATTTATCTACCATTGGGAATTCCGAATAACTAAATGAATCTTTATGGTTGTTCCACTTAATAATCATAATTTTTGAGATATTCAAACTTTTCACATTCTCATTAGTTAATTATGTAATCCCTAAAACATGTATATAGAATCTTATATATGTTAACAACCCAGTAAGTTGGTGTCTTATAATAATCATCAACACTAGGGTTAATATATTATTAATGAAAAATAATAATTGGGGTATATTATTGTGGTAGTTATCATAACTGGATCATTACAATAAATCTATTGATGTCATAAATTACAATGAAATGGTTGAGACACCTCAAATAAAATACCTAAATGATTGGGTCTCCATACTACTGACCATCCTATTAAATAACGATATCTAGAATTATAGGAGTGAGGTTTCTCAAGATGAAAATTATATATATGGATATTATTTCAAATAAATACATGGAAAACCCTTATTTTCAGTGTAAAAATTTTTCTATTTATTGTTATATAATTTGGAAAAAAAATTATATTTTCATTCCAAATGAGATAAAAATTTCAAAGACCAGTGAAAAGGGGAACATGAAATTGCCACATAAACTAGTGATAATAAAAATAAACTATATCAGTCCCCTAAATAGAAAGAAAAAATTCGAGAAAATTTCATTATAATGAATTTCTAAATAATTACAGTCAATTTTTTGGTTATTGATAGTAATAAATTATAAGGATTAACAAAAACAATCCAACTAACAAAAAAACATATACCTTTCTTGGGAAAACAAGGCAAGAAAACTAAAAAAACCATGAAAAACATACAAAAATGATAATAATAATTTGTCAAAACCCCAAATCAACCAAAAAAATCAATAATTAAGATTTTATTATTCATCCATCAATGATTAAATATTAATGTGGGGAAAATTGAGTATATTATGGTATTATAACTCTTTAGGTACCTATTATAAGAAATATTACAACATTTAATTCTATTTATTATCCCACTGAATCATCATTAAGGATGTAAACAGTTTTTATAAATCAATATTTTTATAAAAAAGCTTCTTTACCATCCTTGATAGAGGTAGCATAAAACTTTTTTAAATCAATGGATTCCTCTTTTTTCACATGAAATAGAAGTAAAAAATGACATTGTTATATTCAGTAAGAATAATAGAATATCAAAACACCAATTGTTTAGAATAATCACATTCATTCCTCCAAAAGTATATTTAGACATATTATTAATCTCAACACCCACATTAGTAATATGTCCACCATAAATTTAAAATTTATTATCCTCAATGGATTATATTTAATTTGCATCACATCCGACAATATCAACATTATCATATGATGGGTTATTTCATATAAATAGTGGAATATAATGCATGCATATCCTCTGAATATGAAAAATTAAATCTCTTATACATATTCATTGTATTCCATCAGAATGTGGAAATAGACCATGAGGTGAAGGAAGAAGATGATGAAATATTAATTTTTCATTTATATATTCCATGGACCAGTTCTAAAAACTAAGGATGTTATATTATGCCTATATTCTAATGGAATAGAGACATAAAGAGAATTAACATGACCCTTTTTACATGATGTAACCCACGATTCCATGTTAAATCTGTTTGGGTCTTTGGTCATTGATGAAGATCATTTATACAATATTGGTAGAAAGGAGATAGAGAAAAAAATATGAAGACGTATATCTACGGAAACATTTAATAGAAGATAAATATAGGCGATACATTTTATAACAATAGATAATTCTTCATATTTATCTCCTACAACTAATATGAAAATTATTAAAACACATTGTTTTCAAAAATATATATACACTCTCCCACCATATAAATGAATCATCAAAATATATACCCTATAATACACTCCTCTAGAGTTTTTGAGGTATTTTATGATCCTATTATGTCTATTCAAAATAAATAATGATCAGGAAAGAGGAAATGTAATAGATATTTTAGAAATTTCCTACATAACATGGAATCATGAGGATTAAAATTTTGGTTAGAACATTTAATTGTTATAGAACAACACTCTATAAAGTTAAATGAGGCATATGATGAAACCCTTATCTTTAAAATATAGGTGAGAACTGGGAAAATCTTGCTATACCTACCCTAAATAAATTACATAAGTGGAAATATATTGTGATATGAAACCAATAAAAATTTTATATGTAATATCCAAAGATTTATATAAGAAAAACTATCATGTTTTCCCTACGTAGAAACATTCTTGAAAGAATTTAAATGATTATATTTTCATCTAAATTATTTTTTTTTGCATTCTTCGCATTGATAAAAAATTCTCTTGATTACCCTATATCAAATATAAAATAAAAATGTGGATGTAATAGTTGAAATATTCTATGAACCATATATTTACTACTATATCCCATAGTAATATTCCACAATGGGGGCCTTCAATGGTATTTGTGGATGAACATCACTATATATAAGTATAAATTTATTGATGCTTCATACCACTATATAAGAAAATATATTAGGAAACATTATTATATATGGGGACGTTAGGGAGATTATATTTCAGGATATGAAAATTGGGTGTTCTCATGGGAAGAATATTGCAATGATGGGGTTCATAAATGCTGTAGAGACTTTGAATCTCTCTGATAATGGATACTAGTATGACCCGATTAATATTTTTCAAGGGAATTAAAATATATCTTATATTTTTGAATATCATGATATCATTTTGGGTTCATCTGAATTGATTATTTTCTTAAACTAAAATCATGCCTCCCATCCTCCTACAACTTCCTCAAGTCATTGTCGCATCCTCATCAAAACATCCCACATATATAGAAGATAATGAAATAATTATCATATATGATTTGAATTCTATTAGAATGAGGAAAGAGTTTGTGAATATATGTTCTCATCATTAATGATGATGAGGACCCATTATGGAATGTAATTCTCATCTTGTGTCCTAAATAAATGGATCCCAATAGTAATGATAAATTCCTACATACCAACATTCAGTGTGATTCCATTGAAAGGATATTTAATGAGCTACACTCCTGTCCCCCTCCACCTATGTGGTCTTCTATAGAATTATGAGTCATATAGTAGACATAGATGTAGATATCAAGAAAATAATGATATGTTAGTCCATGAGAAATGACGAAAGTACCATAATTTATGGTGAATGTAATACTATTTATTTAAACCCAAAAAAATTTCTAAGGTATTGAGATATCTGATCTGTCACCTTACCACTATTGCTGGTACATTTATTTAAAATTAATTGTGCATGAATTACCATATTATTCAATATTTTAAGGAGATTTATACGATTATGGTTTCTATTATTTTTGCAAATATTTATTTTTGAATGAAGATATTGGATAAAAAGAAAGTGAATAAAAAAAAATTACCACAAAAATTTATACTATAAAAATTTGTTGTCCCTTATATAAATTTAATACAACTTCATTTCATATTTTACACTTAATGTAAATCATTATATCATCATGGAAATGAGGCCCATAAATCATTGTGGTGTGACTTATAATATAATATCTATGATTTTAGTATACCAACTACAATTCTGGTTACATTACATTATTTATAAATACAAATGTTCTTTTTTTCCAAAATTATTAATATATTATAATTAATATACAGTTCATAATTTATTATAATATACAGTTCATAATATATTTATCTAGTGTTGAAATTCATTAAAAATAGAAATATATATTCTAAAATTTTTGTGAAGATGTTGGGATTATATGCCAAATGGATGTTGTTTATTATGTAATGTTTCAACTCTATTTCATTCATTATTAACTCAAATGTTATCCTCTCAAATAGATTTTCCCTAACTATGTGTCTCTACCCATGGGAAATGATGTTATCATTCCTGTTTATGTTGTTATCTCAATTGGTCTATAATAATAATTTTGTGGAAAAAATTTAATATAAATTCATGGTTAAAATATGTATCCTCAGAAACCACCAATTTTTTACATGTTTTTTTTCTATTTATTTTTTTCTTTTCTGTGGGACAATATTGAAGATTTTGTTGCTATCTGTCGTATTTTCCATAATCACGAAATGACATTTGGGTTTTTGGTTAATCTCTATAATGAAAAGATCTCTTTAATTTTAGGTATTACATTATGATTTAATGTCATTCCTTTACATGAATTGGGTATCCGGGTGGTCTATAAGAATAAAATATATCAGGGTATCACCACAATTTTTCCACAGAAAATATTTTTACATGTTTTTAATATAAAAATTTAATGATGATATACAAATGGAATTTTAAATGTATTTTTAAAAATATTAAGTAAATTCATATAAAATAATTTGAATAATCAATCCAATCTTAGTCTATGACATTATTTAAACTCCCATTATTTTTCATTTACCAACATCACTCAATGATGGAAAACATCTGTTGGGGTATGAACTTCTATAGGGATGAAATTCATGGTAATGACTGTGAAATCATCTACAATACTAATTATTAATGGCGATTGGGTTTTAATAACATGAAACAATCAAAAAATTCTCCTCATTCCATTCATGTTAGGTGACTTAAATAACACATTGATTCATTATATTATTCCATACTCTTTTGAAAACATTTCCAAAAATCTAACTTCCTTCATTCGTACATTGGGCCAGCCATTGTTTTATAGAGTTTAGATTGTGGGATATGAATCAACTTATAAATATGAGGAATTTATAGAGGATTATTGATGTTGTATCACTTTTTGATTTTAAAGGACCATGGTATGTTGATAATGGGATAATTAAATTGAGGTCCCCAAAGATCGATAGTTTTCAGGATGTAATAATAACACATCTATTTAAGGAGACATGTGATGGATGGTTCACTAATAAAATAAAATCCAAGTTTTTTGGGATATACAATAACCTCATACTCTTGTATCCTTGGGTGAGATACATAGTCCTAGTTCATTAGTTCTAGACTTAGGAATCCTTAAGATCCAATATGGAAATTAGTTTTTAATTATACATAAGAATCACTAAACATATAAGCCGATGAGATGTGGGAGACTCTATGGATGATTGATATTCTACTCATAGATCATTTTTTTGTTGAAAATTTGCCATATATTTAACACATCAATGGAGATGCATACATTTTATCATGTAACTGATAACCCTACATCCATCATTTCAGGATGATTTCTGAATCATCAATATATGTTGTTCTATATTTCCAATAGCCTAGGGATTTATACAACACCTCAACAGAAATTTTGATTCATTTTGGGATTTTTAGAATAACCTTGATGTGTTGTTAAAAAGGTGGGATTCACCACTCAAAATATAGATAATGAATATTCAATACATAATGGAATATATGATCTTGTTCTAACATAACAATTTCATTTTAAACCACATTGAATGTCCAGGATTATTTTTGGATATGTGGGATTAATATTTGTTTTCTATTCAGAACCACATTAATTCTTATCATCATGAAAATTCCATGCATCTCAGTCTGGGTCATAGGATTCCCCATTCATATAGATCATTTATGATTAATGTGAATTTTTCCATTTCTGATAAAAAATTGAAAATATTTTTGTTTTTCTTCAGGATTCTCTTGGATAATTTATTGTCTGTCTTCTATACTCCTTCTGCACTTCCTAGACTCCACAAGATGCATAATCCTAGTATCTTTGTTTGGTTCATAATTTTCCTATGAAATTTGATGTAGATCCATTATCGAAAAATCAGAAAGACTAACAATTTTACATGCTATATCCGCACATGAACCATTCAGTTTTCTAGTCATGCATTTTTTTTAACATCGACACCATTTGATGGCATGTTACACTTCATTCACCAAAATGGAGGGTGATGAAACTGCTCAAATATTAATGAGATGTTTCCTTTCTATTGTCTTTCATTACACTATTGATGATTTCACGCCATGGATTACGTCCCATATAGTCCCTTTATTTGATATTTTATTTAAATCCATTTTTCGTAATTATTTATATATCTAGTATATTACGTATAATAAGATTTGTAATAAATTTTATAATAATTATTACTATTAAATAAGTATAAAAATATATATTAATCTTTAGATAAAACAATTATTAATATAAAACGCATATATTTATTATTTCTATTGTGTTATTATTACTTTTGTACCTGAAAATAAAAAATATTTAATATTTAAAAATTTATTTATATTTAATATAATTTTAAATAATATTTTATTATCATTTATAATATAAAAATTTACTACTATAATTTGTATATTAAATATATTGTAATATATATATATATATATTTGTATACTTTATTATTATTATAATATTAATTTAAATTTATTCTATTTCCTATATTATTATTGTTTCTTTTAATAAAAAAAATAGAAAAATATAAATAAATGGAATTCTATTTAGTGGAGAATCCTATTATTGGAGTTGATTTTAATAGATTGTGCCCTATCCGATAAAAAAATATTTCTAAAATATTTTCAATAAATTCAATCAGTGGATCTATTTTCCCGTATCCATTCATAAAATTAATTGCACTATAAGAATGATTTTTTTGGATAAACCTATAAAATAATTATATTCATTGAAAACATGTATCAATAATTTAACATAATATCAAATCAATTATATATATTTATAAATAATAAGTTTTCTATGTGTGGCCATTATTACGGATGAGTGGCACCGCTCTCTTGACCTCCACATCATGGATTTCTTAAATTCAATCATTGTACGGTAGAAGTATTGATCAAATACTATGAAGTCGATGAAGAAGATGATGATGTTGGAATTTAGTGACACATACATGATACTGGTTTGGTGACATAGGAAGGATGGCTATTGAATGAATCTACAATTGGCCTTTTTAAAAAAAATTATCATTTTATCCAATTATTGTACTTCATTACCACAAGTACATTGTAAAATTAAAAATTGTAACCAGATTCCGTGGATCAAGGTTTACCCATTGGGAATGGATGAGGTATAAGTACTTATATCCCAATTTGTGTTTGAACCATTCCTTTTGATATATCCCCACATACCATAACAAAAAAAAATATGTATTTATGAATGTATTGATGTCTATATGTTTATAAAATACTAATAATATAATAAATATAATTTATTATAATTGTAATAATATTTATTAATAATTATGTATATACATGTAAATAAAAAATAAATCTCTTAATATTTATAACAAAAATCCATTTTTTTATTTCATAACAAAATTAATATAATAAACATAGTAATTTTTAATATGTTTTTTAATATAATCAATATAAAATGTATTAATATTTAAACAAAATATAATCAATAAATTGTTGGGATAGATTAACATTATCAATTAAAAACATTACAAAGGGAGGATCAATCAAGAAATTGAATAATATCTACCATTGTAAAAAATTACAATAATTTACAACAATGATATGAATAAAGTTTTATTATCTGAATAATATATATATATATAATTAATACAAATGAAATATAATTATACATATATATATATATTTGTGTTTATATAAAAATATATATATATATATATAGTTATTATTACCATTATAATATGGTGTAACATGGACCAGAGCGGTGTGAGGTGATGCTCCACCTCAATAATGTCGGGGATTCAAACTCATACAACACTAATTTGGGGGAATTTTCCACTGGGTTGTACTACATCACTATAGCATTTAGGAAAGTAATTTAGTACTACCATAACACAGAATTAAATAAGGAATTGTAGTTAAAATTTATTTTATTCACCACGACATGCCTATGGGCCACATTTCAAAGTCCATTGGGAAACTATATTTTGATGGGTTGTGTGGCCCATAAATTAAATTATATTGTTTTTAGTGGATATTGTTCAATATTTTAGATATAGTAAGAGTCATGATCTTCTTTTTTGTCTGGTATTTTTTAGAATTTTGAGTTGTAATACCTATACCAAAATACGATACTTATAAACATATTGTAATATATATAATAAAATATATATTAATTTACACTATACTATATATAATTATTTTGAAATTAAATTATCTATATTTATACATATAATTAAAGAAACTATATTATAAAAATTACTTTTTATATAATTATATAACTATACAAAAAATGTAATTATATCACATTAAAAATATTTATATATGAAATTTTTGGATTACATAATTTCTAATGTTCCCCCAAAATCCATTAAAAATCTTATTCAAATCTAGTAGAGGAAAATAAATATGGTACCATAATAGTTTATATGCATTATTATAGTGTTGTTAATATTGTAATATTGTAGTAATTTTCACTTGAATTGGTCTTCCAGGTATGAAATTATGGCCATCCTTCCAATAAGGCCTCTAGGAAATCGCAGTCCATCATTATGTATGGTATCAAAGACATCGTAGGAAGTTTTACTTGCTCATCCTTTTTTATATCCATATGCAGGCTAGCAGGAGACACATGGGGGACAGCTAATAATTACAGTTCAATATGTACAAACCAGAACATAGTAACCGACATCAATTTTGAGAGGTATTCCTGAAATAGATATGGAAGAATTGATTCTTGTCGTATATATCTCAACATAAATTTGTTGAATTGATCCCTACACAAATAATTCAAATATATCAATTCATATATATCATTTTAATTGGGAATCAAAATATGTTAATGATGGTAACAAATCAGATGATGTAATGAATCTTGGTAGGTGGTGTGGGATAGATGCACACAAGCAGTCTAGGTATGGGTAGCCTGAATGATCATTGATTGTTTTGCACATATCATCTATCCCTCTTACTAGATGGGTGATGAATGGGTGTTGAAACATGATATTGTAAATGGAAACATGATGTACTGATTATTTGCAAGGATTATGGAAACATGAAGACTAGGATTGTGTTGTCACAAATGGTTTCTCATCTAGGAATTAATATTTTATCATTTTGGGCCATCTGGGACATTTTATTTGGGCAGTCGATCTATCGTGGTGATTGGCCTTCTTGAAATGAATATAGAACAAAATAGTCCAAAATGGTGAATATCATTCCTTGTAGGAATATATGAGTTATAACCTAATAGGTTTTGTGTGTTGTATATAGAATCTGTGTCATATATAAATATATATTGTTGTAATATAAAAAAAATAATTTTAATATTATTATTATAATTTTATCTAAATTATTTTTACTATAATAATAATTTCATTATAAATATAAGGTTACATATTTCATCAACATTTTATTTATATGATAAATGAAATAATGTTTAAAATATGTATTTATAATTATATTTATAGAAATATTTATATATAAATAAATATTTAGCATTAATATAATAATATAAATAATTACAAATGAATTATCTTAATTTTTATATACGGGGTTCCAATTTAAAAACCGAAGATAATCAAGATCATAAATGCATTAAGCGTTATACCCTATCATAAGGATTGACATCCACCCAAAATGAGAAATAAAATGTATTTCCCTACTAGACCAATAACCTGAAATTTCATTTCATTCCACAAAGACTAATTTATACATCCCAAAATACCATTGATTTATTAATATTATTATAGTACTCCATCATCCATATTAAATGTAATGTTATTGTTCCTATAATTTTTTACAGTATCATTGCTTCCACATATGTTTATTTAATTATCCCAACTAAATGGAAAAGAAATTGATATATTATATGAAATAAAAAAATAAAATAATGTTGGAATTTATTATAATAACTTTCCCAATGAGAAATCAAATCAGCTGGATGATAATCTGAACAACTTATTTACATAAAAACTCTTTTTTAGAAATCCCTTCTACCAAAAAATTTTCCAATAGAAAATATGTGTTAAAATGATGTTTTGAATCATTAATGAATTCAAACAATATATATAGTAATCCATGAGTTTCCATGAATAATGAAATTTACCATTTCTAATATCATGGACACGAGTAAATGAATCCATTTCCAACCATATGTTATTCAATCCTTTCAATTTGAAAAATTCGAAACATTAGTGATTCCTTGAATATATAATTCATATGATTTTGGGAAACCACTATATTTTTTAAAAAAAATTATAATTTTGATGGTTTATATAAATGAAAAATTACTTAAAATAAAACTGATTTATTTTATAATCTAGGGTGATTAATAATTATACTAATTAATGATATAAAAATTTAAACATTCACGATCCCTTGATTGGATGGGGTAATCATCCAGACATAAATGATATCACCAATGGCTCCTATTAAGGATGATGAAGATGATTCTATCTTTCCCCTGCTTTGATCCTCACCCTCAAACTCTATAGTCTCCCATTTAAGTACCCCTCACCGAACACCACTCTACGTATCATTGGTCATCAATTAGTTTATACAAACAATTTCCAAAATTCTCAAGATCCATTTATATCCACTTATCGTACCCTAATTATGATACCACCAACACTAAACAAGTTTTTCATACACCATTTATTTTAGTGGTTCATCCCACAAGTTTAACAAATTTAACGACCATCCTCGATCTTCTGATAAGCATAACAATATCATATATTTCTAATGGTATATTTTCTGTTCACTCTTACATAAGGAGAAAACCTAAATAATTTCATCTTCCATTGTAAACGTGCATCTCCATGATTAAAAATGAAATGATGACTATGAAATTACAATGAAAAATTAATATCATGGAATAAATCAATTGGGGTAAATATTCGGTATATTTATAAAGTGCATTAGATATTATTACTGGAATAGTATGTGAATGGGGTGTAGTACGATGTATAATTCCCCATGAATTTTTTTTGACGGTGGAACACGTCTACCATATGACAATATAAATCAAAAAAATTCTCTCATTATATGGAAACAGGTTTTACATTAAGATTACATTCAAAAGGGTGTCGAATCATGGGATTTAATTTCCAACAACTTAATGTTTTTTGAAAAAGGGTTTGATTTTATCAGTTTTTAGGATGTGATTTCATTAATTCGTGGTTACAATAACTGAAAATGAATATTAATATTCATTAAATATATAATATAATATTTTTGAGAAATAATAACCCACTAAATCAATATAGTATGTCGAGGCATTTTGATTATCAAATAATAAACATAAATTTGATGATTTTTATTTTCATTTTTTATGAAACATTTAAATTATAATTTAACATAAAATTAAGGGTAAATAAAATTCCCAAATATTAGATATATTGATAAACTAAATCAAGTCCAAAAAACAATGTTATAATCCCACACCCAACGGATTTCCTCATACAGCAGTAGGAATCGATGTTCCTTGATCATCTAACCTATTGATTGGAATATGAATATAAATCACAATGTACAGCGCTATATACGAATTTTGTTATTTAAATGGGGATATGAAAAATATGTTTCATCACTTCATTATCATTATACAATGTCTTCTATCATAACACCACACCTTATATGTCATCTATTGTAGTTAACAAACCACAAAACTCATGGAAAACCCTCAAAAATTCATCAACGAATTACATATGTGTCTCAAAATTGATGGAAATTTCATAATCAATATAATAGAGAACCTAATGGATGTGGTGACCTCCTAATACACAATATTAATTTTCAAAGTGTGAGGTGTTGAATATATAAAATGGTAAACATTACTATCCTAGAAGACATATAGGGTTCTTACCTAGGGATCAAAGGACCTGTTGAGGAAAAGTAGTGAGTTAAATATGTGGATCATATCACATGGAGAAGTATTTGTTTAAAATATGATAAAGATTTATAGGGATAGTATTTATATAATGATAATTAATTAACCATTGTGGTCATTATATGTTTAAATGGAAGACCAAATATCATGGATTACATCTGATTCTTGGTAGGGTGTTCAGTGAGATGTCACAGAGAATGATATTGTGGTGTTATAGGGAAAGGATAATGGAATTGGAATGGCATAATGTGGTTTATTATACATTTCATGTGTTGAGAGAAATATGTGTGGTGTTATAGTGAAAAAAATACTCCAATCATGTAGGGATGAATTTGAAAAATTAAACTTCATCTTTCGGTGAAATTCATAAGAATTGACAGTTTTTTAGATGTGACACACTAATTATTACTAAAATATTTTTCTTAAATTAATTAATTATTTTTTTATATTCTATAAATAATTTATAATAACATTTAAAACCATATAATTTCTTGAAAATTTTAAATGATGTGATCTAAAAAGTGATTCATTGTATAATTAAAAAAGAATCAAAAACATTTAAGGAAAAATTATAACTAAAATTGTTTTGTTGAAACTATTTTTATTTCTATATTATATAATTAATTGGTCGACTATTAATGTAGTAAATCACTATCCAAAACATCGTTCAAACAATTCTAATTACTAAAGTTATCATTAAGGAAAATATGATGGGAAAAACAATGTTCCTTGGCTAAGCATAAGAATCAGAATAGTTAATATCAAAGGCATTATATCGAAGGATTTTTAGGTCATGTAAGTCACGTCTCATGTAGTTTTAAAAAATACTTAATGATTTAGAGTTAAAAACACATAATAGATAAACCATATATACGAATAAATAACCATTTAATAGGTCTTCTGTTCTAGGTAATGATATGGAGAAATGATATATATGAGAGGGATCAAATTCTCCATTCCATAGAGTTGACCAGACCTTGGAAATCATTTTCATGTTTAATATAAAATCTTTATTCTCTATATCACAGATCAAAATCCTCTAATTTAAACATTGTCATTATAAGGGTGACTAATTTAAAATATTTTAGTTTAAAATCATCCAAAACAATTGAACATGATATTAAATATTATTTAATAATTATTTCATGGGTCATTAAGATGATTTTAATTCCACAATGTCCTTTAATATTTATTTTTTAATAAATACAAATTTACTAATATATATTGTTGATATCACTAATATAGTCACCCTAGTATTTTATTTATTTCGAAGTGAACCAAAATATTTTTTATCACATACTAAATAAAACATTATTTTATTTATTCTCAACAAATATATATCATTATGTTATGAAATTTATTTTAATTGAATATTACACTCTTTATCAGATATATCGTTAAAAATTTAAAAAAATATATTAAATAATGAATAAAATTAAATTTAAAAATATTTTATTTAGTTCTTGATTTAAAAGACATTTTTTGTTTCAATATATATATACCAACATTTCATAAAAACAATTACTAAAAAAACATTAGAGATGTTATATATTTGGAAATTATTATAATTAAATAAATTCATAATTTTATTTTGTAAACATAGAACATATGTTTTTCAATTTGATATTATAGTATTGGGCTGTTTTTGGTTAAAATATACATATACATATATATATATATATATATTCCATAATAAAAAATCAAAAAATAAAACTACAAACCTGTATTCTGTACAAATATATTATAAAGTAATCCTTCATGAAATAGCAATATAATATTTCAAAAAACATAACATATTAATTGTGTAATGAATTAAATCATATACGTATTAAAAAAATTATATGCTTGGTTTTACATAGAAAATGTATACAAACAAAAGCATATATATATATATATATGTTTATATTTGTGAGTTTGTGTTTTAATAAAAATATATAGAGTAATTGTTTTATAAATATTATTATAAAAAACCAAAGTATAAAGCATATTCTCATTGTTTTAAAATCAATAATATGTTTTCAAAATGTACATATAATTTTTTTACACGCTTAATAGATGTGTTTTATAATTTAATGGTTGATAATTTTTTATTTTGTATTATTTTTATTATAAATTTTAGAAAAATTAAATATTGAAATTTTAATATTTGATTAATCACTATTGAATTCCATTTAAATATTATATTGATAGAGAATAAATTTTTCTTTATGTTTTTTATAATACATAATCCATTTTTTTAGTTGTGAATTTTTTTAATATTCATCTTTTTTAAATCTATATGGGCATTCAATACAATACAATTTTTTAAAATTTTTTAATATAAATATTGAATAAGAAAAAAATTTATTATCACTTAATAGTATGTATTTAAAATTAGTAAATTTTTATTAATAAAAAAAATTCTAATTTATTTTGAAATATATATATTGAATATTTTGAAAAAGGAATATATATTTCCCATTTAAAATTGATATATTGATTTTTTTATTATTTTGTTGAAAATAAATAGAAAATATATTAATCAGGAATATTATTAGTTACATGTTCACACATCCATGAAATTCAAATAATTAAAAATTTTGTAATCTTCACCTGAAAGTGAATGAATCACCCAAATGGGTGTAGCCAATTTCATTATCATTTGATGAAAGATAATGATAATTATAAGAAAATGTGGATGATGAAATTTTTCTTAATAATAAGAATACCATAGACAAGAGTTATTTATCTTTTGTACTAATAAAGTGAATGATTTTGTTGAAATACAAATCGAAAATGAAATATTTCATACTCTCTCATGAGTAACGTTCATTGTTGACAAAATAACATTAGATTTATCCACTAAGAGATCCTAAAGAGACCAAAAAATTCCTTTCTAGTAGGAATAATCATTAAAAATTAGTTCCAGAACATTATAAAAAAAATTATCCCACTCCTAGAAAAGGGATCCATCATCATTGATCAATGGTACCCATAAATGATGGGGTTTCTTTAGATGATCCAATAATGCCCCCCCTACAGTTTACACATCACCTTTGTATAGATAACTAATACTGTAAATAAGGGGGTTATGACACATCCAAACATAGAGGGAAGTGTTTCATCACTAGAGATACTGAGAAAATAAATGTAGTCCATAATATGAAGGAAAAAAATTATTATATCCTAGAAAAAGTAGTAGATCTTAGTGGTGTCATACGGGATCCATATATTCCTCCAAATCATATTTCCATTTGTTGTACGAGAATCTATAACCAACCCATACACTAACATACCAAATTATTATCCTGAACAATCATTAATGTAGTAGACTCAATCAGGCCACTTATCCCTTACTCATGGGATTATTAGAATTAAACTGTTTTCTCTATCTTCAATCTGATAGAGAATTTTCTCCATTAACCCTGCATTATTTTCATCAATGAAGAGGTAGAGTAAAATTACATCTCCAAACTTTTTGAGAAATAATTATGTTTCTGATGGTACATCCCTATTGACCAAGCGTGGTTCGTTTTAAATGCTAACCTCAGTTCTATCATATTTCCTCTTGATGATCCCTTTGAAACTAATTTTTTATCAAAAGGATATTGGCTAGGGTCTTAATGATGTACCATTAATATCTAATAAGGTTATTATTTCCATTCGAGGATCCATTCAGAAAGATATTTTTGTTGGATTAAAAATAACCTACAATAATTTTTCAATTGTACATTATTTAGGAGGAATATTCCTAATAATCAGAATCCCCTAAACAATTTTTTGGATGAATTCATGATCTACTAAAGCCAATTAATTTTATTTCTTCCATTTTTATGTACACACTAGATGATGGTGATGCAGGAATGAATATTATTGATGATAAGATTTGAATGTTTTAACATAGATATAAAACTAATTTGGATTGATCTCATCATCACTTATATAATATTTTCCTTCCCCAATTATTTTTAACATGTGTTTCCTTCTACGATGTTTTTTTCAATAATATCTACAATGCATGAGAAAATCATTTTTTGATGACCAATAGTCATGGGAAGCCTGAGATAGCTATTGTGTTCTTTAATAATAAAGACAGGAATAATATTACATAGATTGAAATTCCTACTTGATGGAACTACAACAATGAAATTGATTTTAGACTTTTCCTTATTAAATTCTTATTCCAATTACCCCTCAAAATTATGAATATAATAGAAAATTGAATTTCATTTCTCACATGTGGATCATGTGAAAATAAATAAATGTTTCAAAAAATATATATGGATAGGTTTATAAAATATTTTATTTAATAATGAATATAATATAAAGATTCTTCTAACTAATTGATATTTAAAAAAACAACAGCCTCTAAATTAGAGATAAAGGGGGTCTCTATAACAAATTTTCTATGTGAGGGTAAATCATTGTGTAAGTCTTCTATTAATATCTATCCTAATGGAAACTGAGGTGAAAAAATGAATTATAGTATCTGTAAACATATATATAAATCATATATTAATCCTAAAAAATTTAACTAATTACATTACTCTCTATCAAAGTTATTTTTCATATTGATCATTGACGAAATATTTCTACTTTTTCTTACATAATGTGTTTTTATGGAGTGAAACATGTCATGGGTAAAGTTAGAATTATTAAATTTTATCATTTTAGTAATTATGGTATTTTGGATTTCACAAGTAATGTATGGTCTCCACATACATTAGTTGTATATGATCACTGAATAAATCATTGAGGAGACATTCTGTATGCAAATTGGGAAAAATAATGATGTAGGGATATGATTTCTTCCTTGGGATAGGGGTGGTTTTTTAGTGATAGAGAATATATTTATTTTACACAAATAGATATCCTTCATAACCACTCATAGATATGGCTCATCAAAGAACCATTATATTTTGAGGAATGGGGTATAAAATTCATTAGGTCCATTGATATTAAAGGAAGTTATTTTCTTGAGACACATTACAGTCACATCATCATTGAAATATTTGTACGGTACATATTCATCTCATCAGAAATCCAATGATTAGTACATGAATAGAATTCATCCAAAATGGAAGGGTCGCATGAAATTTTGAGCATCTAAAAAGTAAGGGTGATATTATTATGTATTACATCTTCATTAGATGCCGTTCATCCAAAAAAAATATGAAGGACATATATATTTTTTTATGAATCCTTGTAAATGAATTATTATGAAGGTAATGAATATTCAAAAAACATTCATTTTTGATGTTTTTGTGCACATTAATATAATCAAATATTTTCATGATACAAATAGAAGTGTAGATTTCAGATTCGAGAGTACATATTTTGGAAAATAATATTATCATAACTATTATCTGAGAGAAGTTTATTTAACATACTTTAAATAGAGTCTCTATTTTTGATAGGTTGATGATATTTAATAATAGTGGATGATTCAGGTTTTATGTCTCATGGTGGAAGTTTCTACCTATGATGGGGTCACCTACCATCTATAAAGAGTGGATCACAACATCACATTCAATAAATTTATCTTAATATTTTCAAATCTAAGGGTCTATCCTAATTTTGTTTTTGTTATCTGTTCGATATATAAATGATGATATAAAACTGGTCCAATAAAGGTGGATCTATGTTAAAAAATATGAATAAATTGGAATGTATGGTCCAAACAGTTGATACATAATATATGTCAAGATGATTTACATAATGAGTGTCTTCTACATTCAATAAGTTACATGTAAAATTATTTCATGTGTGACCAATTTCATACAAATCCTCCCTCAAGACAACTATCTATTATTCCACCATAGATGTATTAGATCTGTTGGATCCCCTATTTTCATTCTGTAATATGATATAATTGAATTCTAAGTTGAATAGGATGAGTTCAAATATTTTTCATTGTAGGAAGTTGATAAGGTTCTAGGTCTTAAATATTGAATTTTTATTAGTCCATCTATAAAATTACAAAATGGTCCATGTAAGAGAGCGGTACATGAGAATGGAGGTACCCAAATGGTTGAAGAGATATATTTTATTCATACATGTATGTTATGCCTCTACAAATGATAAATTATATGAGAGTGGTCCTGATGTGGGACTGGAAAGTATACTTAAAGAAACATTTATTTTCAATTTTTTTATTTTTTTTATTTTAAAATACATATTTCTATAAGTGAACCATATCAGGGTGGATTTTTGTGAAATGATGCTACAATATCCAAACCGATTGTTGGATACCTAACCTATTACATTTATAGAATAGGTTTATCCATATGATTATTGTGGTTAGTCTAAGCAGGCCTCTACGTCTACATGTTAGAGAAATGATCCTTCCCCGTCCATTATAAATATTTTAGAGTACATTATAATTTAATACAATTCCACCATGTTCTTATTTATGGGAAAATTTCTGACATCCCCATGCTGATTCCATATTCACCTCTTACCTTCCTCTCCAAAAATTATAATTTTAGGGGTAATACAACAATATATTCAATAAGGATCTAACATTAGGATAAGGGGAGTGATTGTTTATTTGGAGGAGGAGGAAAATTCATATATTGGGAATCAAAAAAAAATTCCCATGACTAGGAGGTAAAGTATTGGTCTCTCCAATAATATGATAATGGTTAGGGAAATTGCTGGAAGGAATCACCATTGCAACATTGGTTGTGGATTTAGGTATTTATTTAATATAGAATATAAATTATTGAAATTGGATTAAATTATATTTAATTAAAAAAATATTTTTTGAATTATTTATATTCAGTTTTAAATAATATTAATATATGTTTTTTTCAAATATAATATTGACCCTTTTTTGGGAAATAAATGGAAATAATATTAATAATGTAGATTTGTAAAAATTATCTCAAACATCCATGATATAAAAATATCAAATAAAGTGTAATCATTTCCAAAACCACCATGCATCAATATATGATGAGTATCCAAATGTTCATATCTTTTTATAAAAGATAATGAGCATAAAAATAAAATATGGATTAGGGAATGGATATTCATGATATGATTAAGCAAATCTTAGTTTCCAATATATTTTTCACTATTTATTTTAATAATAGATATGAAATGTGAATAAAAAATGATATCAAAAAATCCACTTCCTTGAGGGATATTTATATTGGCTAAAATTGTTAGGGCTTTAATGATTGGGGGAACAAAAAGATTAAAAAAAAGAATTTCTGTAGTAAAAATAATATAGCCAAATTTGTCCAAAACTATATTACAAATAAAGATAGTCCTACTCTCAAAAGAGGTATGCATCCACATTGATCATAAATATCCATGATGGAGGGTGTTGTAGTTCGTGTAACAAGGATTTTGGTATAAATAATCACTCATGAATATCATATCAATTCCTTGTTCATAACCAAGTAGTGGCATATTCATTCAAAAATTTTATTGGTTGAGAATATGATTAAATATGATGATGTGATTTCTAACACATATGATAGAAGACATATTAATATTATAGGAATCTTTATCCCTGTGGAATAAATCCATCCATTTGTTTATCATCATTGGAATATCAGGATCCAATTAATGAACATGATCCAAAAAACACCATCATGTGTCTACATGGCAAATTCCTTGAGAGAGATAATAATTGAACTCATTGGGGAATCTCTATCATCAAAAAATACATGGAAGTGTTGATAATAAAAAACATGTAGAAAACAATGAAACACCACAATGAAAAAGAAACTAGTTCAAATTTTACACCAAAATTTATATATCATATCGTAGACAAATATGATCCACACACTCATCAAAATCTCATCTCCATCTATTATATGTTAATAATGAATATGCCTATACAATATATTTACTGATTTTTTTCTTGAATAATAACTACTATAAAATAAAATCATTCCTCGTACCCATTAAGAATAACATGAAAATAATGATCCTTTTCTCTCTTCTTTTAAAAAAGTCATACTTTTTATAGCTGATATATTGTGATACAAAATGAATAGCTGGAGTAACCGAAATGAACCTTTGTTCACTAATAATCAATTTATAATAGGATACTTAGGGGTGTAATATGTAACTGTAGAGACCCGAATCTTGATGTACATTGACATTACATTACATTTGCGGAATACTTAGTACATAATAAAAACACACACATAAGGATCGTAATAGTTTAGTGTCTTTGGAAACTCGGAATATAATATTCTAATCCTGGTGAAAGATCTTCAACATCTCCCATAAAGATATTCTTTTTTTTATACCTATAACCTTTCTTTATATCCTGGGTAAAAGTAAACATAAAAGGGTGAGCTTAAATGCTAAGTAAGGGTAAACAAAAAATATATCAATCACATCGTATACACAAGCACATAACTTTTGGAAATCTTAACCTGCAAAAGAGATCATAATTTCATAACATGGGATAATTCATGGCAGTGAAATGTAATCACAATAATCATAACTTAAAACATGAAACTTTGTGGCATACACACATAATCATAGAGAATCATTTCTTGTTAGTCAAGACTCATTGCCAAGACTATCTTAGTGGACAAAGTCCCTTTCTAAACCGAGTCACCCTCGTTTCAGTCCTGTTTCACTGAACTAGTATAACCTACCCTTCCAGCCATGTCTATCTCATGAGATATAAAATCTTTACCCAATGCATTGGAGGGAGATATAGGTCCCACCCATCTCATAATGATACCATTCTTATGTGTGCCACAAAATCATAAATCATACATCATTGCATAACCCATGTAATACAAATGGGAATCTTAAACATAATTACTGCATAAAACAATTCATATAAGATAAAAGAATTCATAAAAATATTTCCATCACAACATAATCAAATCAATGTAATAATAGGGATAAAAACAGAACCCTTTATTATCTTAGATGGAAAATAAATTTGATAAAACACTTGAACTCCATTCTTGAGGAAAATATCCTTTCTACATCAAAAAAAGTTTCCTTTCTTAACATGTCTTACAATTTGAAACTAAAATAAGTTGATTAAAAATAAACATGAAAAATTGTAAAGGAAGCTTCTTGGAAATATTTCTTTTTTAAAATCCATTCATGCTGTATAAGTTAAAAAACATTCTTCGTACTTTTGTTAGAAAAGTCAAAAAGTACCTCGTACGAAAAACAACAAAAGATTCCTTTCATATCATTTATAAAAAACACACCGAAGGGTAAAAATAGAATTTAAACAATTGTAGGTGAATGGAAATAATATTACATATTGAGGAGACATTGATGTGGATGATAAAATACACCCCAGTAAATGCCAAAGTATAAACAATCTCGGATAAAAATGAGATTGTGATATTTCCCTTACCTTATGTCCGATTTGCTTCATAAGTGTCCGAACCTCCTATATAATGATTTAAATAATGTCATTTACTTATTAAAGAATCATATTCATTGTTATTATATCATATATTGTTCACTTATGACTTTATATTACCCGTTCTTTTGTAAATTCATGTTAAAGTAGCGTTTTGGGTAAAATCGTCTCATTTGTCGTTCATGTTTTAACTTGTAATTATTCATATGATTACTTAGATCATTATTAATTAATTAAAGAATATAAAACATGAGTTATATATAATATATATTCAGAATATACATATATATAATGGATCGATAAATGGAATGAAATACACCGTTCATGGAGACGGTATGCCGTACTTACGCATGAACGTTGTTTTCGTTTCCTTATTGAATTGAGTGGAATTAAGTGGATGACATACATATATATACACATAAATCCAGTAGGTTTATAATGTCATATATTTCATTATTATTTCTTATATATACTTTATAATCATTCTTAAATGGTTAACATGGAGTATGAATCTCATCGCGTCGTGGAGACGGTAGTCCGTACGTACGCACGAGCGATGATATCATTTCCATAATTATTGAATTTAATTGGAGTGGATGATACAATATATAAGAATAATTATGATGTTATAATAAATATGTATAGTTATTCTTTACACCATTAAACCCATCCATGTATGGTGTTGGTGGAAAAACAGATTACACCACGGCGTGGGGATGGTATTCAGCACGTACGCACGCGCGGTGATTTCGTTTTCCGTAGGATGGATAGATGGTGAATTAGGATTGTTTCATATTTATAATAACATATCATTATATGAGTGATACTTATGTTATTACTTCATAATGAAACAATCTATTAAGAATAAGTGGAAGAAGAAATAAAGGTGAAAGAATCGGTAACGAAAATTACATCTAATTTGAAGCGCCTTTTTGAGACCTCCTCTTAGGGCACTAAAATTGGTCTTTGAGGAAGACCAGAACCTCTAGTATGTTTCTAGGGAAGTGGAGAAGATAATGTGGCAGGGGTTGGCCGATCATGAAGGCTAAATGTTGTGTGAGTAAGAGAGGGAGGAGGTTCCCTTTTATAAGGGAGGAGAGGGGGACCTTTGGAATTCTTAAAAATATTAATTTATAATAAATTTAACCCCACTTAAAATCCTCAAAAAATGACTCATATTCTAAGATTATATGATATAGGGTTGTAATCTCATCAAACAATCATATTTATACATGTTTGGATATTATTTTAAACCTTATCATTTTGATTTATCCTTACTTAATCTATTTAAGTTTATTTGTGGTAATAAAATTATAAATTTTAAATTATAACAAATAATTACTTATTTGTTGTGAATTTTCCATAATTGTTTACTTTATAACATTATAGACCATATAAATTTAAATTTATAATTTTTAAATATTTTTGTGATTTTTAAACAATTTTATAATATGTTATTTTTATAAAATAACAATAGTGTCAATTTTGACACTATTCATTTATTTGAATTTAAATAAAATATATACAGAAGATATGTTCAAACTAAAAGCTTTAATATATTAATATAAGGTCATATGTATCTATATAATTAGTGGATAACATTAAATAGTTCATATAATATTTATTTTATTATTTTTAAAACCATTTATTTGGCTTATCTCTTAATAAAATAATTACTACATCATTTTTGTATAATTATTTAATATACATATTTGTCGCATAAAAACTTAACATAAAATCCTATAATGAAGATAAATATATTACCTTTCACAATAATACTTTTACTCGAATTTAGCATCTTAAAATCACAATATTTAAATTGTTATATTTATTAAATTATGAAGGTGACAACTTTGGCATCATTTAAAATAAAATAAAATAAGTGTCATAATTTCTTGTATAAGACTAAAAATGGTCAAATATTCTACCATTGGATTATTATAGTTTCAATTTACATGACCAATAAGTTTTGGTCAGGGTTTTGTGCCTTTTATGGTCACTATTAGTTTAATAAAAACTATATTCTTGATTTTTCACTAGATAAATAATTTCTGCATCACTATTGTGTCACAATTAATGATAACTATATAATCCCAAAAAATTCTAAATAAATTCTCATGATTTAGATAATTTTGTTAGCTTTCTGGATACTATTCATGTTCGAAGTTTTAATATGTTTATCACTAAGTTAAAATTAGTATACTTATAAGATTTAAGAAAGTGACATATTGTCACTTTTTCTTTGGTTTTAATAATAATTAAATTATTTTCATGGTCAAAAGACCATAAAATGATTCTAATCCGACCCTTAGTTGATATGGGTTTACAATTATCCATCAAATAGAATTTTGGCATGTGTTAGGGTAATTTAATAATATTATATTTACCCTTAATTACCCGATTTACCTTTAACTATGGTAAATAAAATTTACCGTAGTTACTATTCATAATTCCCAAAAATAAAAAGTAGCCTATTAACTAAATTTGGACCCACTAATTCCAAATATGGAATCCATTTTTTAAAATTCAATACACAGATGTGGAAGAAATTAAATTAAAATTAATCCCATTGTCGAATAAAAACGGGTTTTTGTTTAAAACATTGCAAAATATTGAATTGATTTAACCTACGAATTCAAGGTAAAATAAATGCTAATGACATACATTATATTAAATGGTAAAAATATATTCTATTTATATTTTAAAACCATTCAATATTATAGTTTAACCACATAAGATATTATGATGAAAAAAAGTTGTTTTTAATTAAAATATAGCGTGTTTTTACTATTCATTAAAATATGAAAGTTATCGGAAAAATATCAAAACTTTATCTAATGTAAATTTTTACATCCTGATTCAAAAAAAGAATTTTATTTTGTCAAATTGAACATATAAACATGTCAAAAACTAGATTTAAAGTGGGTGCGCCATTAAAAGGCGGAAAAACTGCATTTTTTGAAAAATACTTATTTTACCCGAAAAATTTATTTTGTTCTTATACCATGTTCTAGAAAATGTGTAAGATAAATAATAATGTTATAAAATTCAAAATTTAGTTTACACTATTCGTAACGGCTAGTTCATGACAATATTTTAATAATATATCATTGTTTATTAAAACCTGGTATTGCGTACAACACATGCTATCGAGGAAGGACGCGATTGCGTGTAATGCAAGACAAGTCAGGGTTGCGTGTTGTGAAAGAATCCTTTGTTGTTTCGTATAACAGAATCCAACCACATTTCATTTATACATTTAATATATATATATATATACTCAATGTTGCGTAGAATAACTATTATAAAAAGTGTGTGTAACACGGTCCAAGACTAGTGTTGCGTATACTGCAAGCTAATACGGTGTTGCATATAGAGCAAGGTAATCATGGTGTAGAATCCAACACAAGACATTAATGAAATTAAAATAATATTTTTCATAAAATATCGGGGTGTTACATTTTACCCCCCTTAAAATGAATTTCTCCCTCGAAATTCGTCGGGGTTATAAATGGTTTACTATTTGAAAGTTTCTTTGATAGAAACCCACATCATAAAAATAAATACCAAAACTTATCTTTAAAAACTATAGTATAAAACGTAATGGTTACCCAAGTTAACTAATCACTGGGTATCCACATAGGAGAACCTAGGTGAAAATATGGACATGGAAGAGAAATCCGTCATGTTCTGATGGAGAGTGGTAGAGGACATGGCTATGGAAAAGCCAACAATCACAAATCCATAAATTTGTGACGATCTAAGGTACCATCAGATTAATCAAATATAGGAGCACTAGGACAAAATTTTTGGTTTTCAAGATCGTTTCCCTAAAGTTGAAGAATTTGAATTAGAATAAATACTTACTTTATTTTGGTACAATCTCACTGTTGTTCGTGCCTTGAACAATTTCCACTTCATCTCTTAAATAAATGAAGTTGAATTTTTTATTCGTGAAGTGTTAGAAGATCATGTGATAGAATTATGGGCCATTCCATCTCTTTCAAACAAAAGGTTAACAAAAGTTATAAGTCCATCTTATGGTTAATCGTATATGGTTCCAAAAATGAACTTATACTTCATATATCATATCGCTTAATAAAATAAAACTAGTTTCTACTAACCAGGGACTTCCTGTAGGCCAGTGGTAGGCGATAAAGGCCAATCACACTTCGGTTGTGGGTTTGATTCCCACAGCCTTGTCCGACGCGATGGGATGTCGCCCGTCCTGCAGGTTGTCCTTTTTCTAAAACTATAATACTATAACATCCCATTAATAATATCGAAAAAACTTCTATCCTTAAACAATACTAACTTATGTCCAACATAATCCATTCCGATCATTAGGCTTATCCATAATACTACAGTCCAATCTCATAACATAGTGAAAACAATTACCAGCGATTTAATCCCATCGTTGATCCCCATATATCATAAGATATGTTTTGTTGGTCACATTCCAGACATTCAAAGTCCTTAATCATGTATTCTATTGAATTCCCATTGAACCTTAGTGAAAACATGAACGCAGTTAAATGTTAACACCTTCCACATACCAAAATCCTCAAAATTCTATATACTCAAACCATGATATCACTTAGTCCTTATATCAATCATGAGCTCATGAATACTATCAAACATTTCATTTTCTCTTTATCACTTGATTATGCGCATATCATCCACTTTCCAAAAAAATATCTGAATAACCTTTCATTGTTACTCATACCATTCATCATAAACTTTCAAAACTTAAGGAAAGACAACAGTGTAACAATCCTTAGATGTCTTTTTATTCTATAGTACAACATTACACTTGATAAACATGTAATCATTCCACTACCTTCTTAAACCATTGACCGAGCTTCAAAAATACTTTCATCTCACATATCATTTGTAGTCTCTTCATCATCATCAACAAAAATACTACCCATACGACCATACTGATTCTCTTCATGAGACATTCCCTTAGGAAATTGGTTTGCATAATGCCTATAAATTCCACATTAACAACATTTAACCATTGTTGATGTCGTAGAAATACCATTAACCTCATCCATGGTGTTAACTGAAACTTTTCAATTGCACTTACTGGCTTTGTGTCCTTCTTTTCCACACCCAAAGCATCTTCCTATTCCTTTGAAACATTCTCCTTGATCCCTATTCCCACATGATTTTCATAGGGGAAATTGAACTTTCTTTCTTCTATGATCATCATGAAACTCCATCTTTCTCTTATTAGCCGAGTCAGGAAACTTACCAAATTTTACTTTATTGATCATATTATGAGATTGCTGATTCAGAATAATAATGATTTTTGGACTTCCAAATACCATTTCATTTGATTTCTTATGAAGAATATCATTCCATTGTCCATCATATCCTCCATTGTCATGAATCATCTTGTTTCCAGCCATTTTCTAAAACCCAAAAAGAATAGTGTGAGATGCAAAAGTCATAATAAAGGGGAAGTAACTTCAATATCTAACATCTTAGGTTAAATTCTAAGATCATTATCGTAGTACTAGGACTATATCCTCTATGTATTCTTATCCTTTGGGACATCCCTAGACATACCTTAGAAATATCTCTAGGGATCTCACTAACGTTTTCACGTCATAGTTTCCAAATGTTGACTAAACCTTTCCTCTCATACCAACTGTAGAGACCCGATGCTTGATGTACATTGAAATTACATTACATTTGTGAAATACTTAGTACATAACAAAAACACACACACAAGGATTGTAATAGTTTATTGTCTTTGGAAACTCGGAATATAATCTTCTAATCCTGGTGAAAGATCTTCAACATCTCCCATAAAGATCTTCTTTTTTTATACCTAAAACTTTTCTTTATATCCTGGGGAAAAGTAAACATAAATGTTTGAGCTCAAATTCTCAGTAATGGTAAACATAAAAAATTTCAATCACATCGTATACACAAGCACATAACTTTTGGAAATCTTAACCTGCAAAAGAGATCATAATTTCATAAGAAGGGATAATTCATGGCAGTGAAATGTAATCAGAATAATCATAACATAAAACATGAAACATTGTGGCATACACACATAATCATAGAGAATCATTTCTTGTTAGTCAAGACTCATTTCCAAGACTATCTCAGTGGACAAAGTCCCTTTCTGAACCGAGTCACCCTCGTTTCAGTCCTGTTTCACTGAACTGGTATAACCTACCATTCTAGCCATGTCTATCTCATGATATATAAAATCTTTACCCAATTCATTGGAGGGACATATAGGTCCCACCCATCTCATAATGTTACCATTATTATGTGTGCCACAAAATCATAAATCATACATCATTGCATAACCCAAGTAATACAAATGGGAATCTTAAACATCATGACATCATAAAACAATTCATATAAGATAAATGAATTCATAAAAATATTTCCATCACAACATAATAAAATCAATGTAATAATAGGGATAAAAACAGAAACCTTTATTATCTTAGATGGAAAATAATTTTGATAAAACACTTGAACTCCATTCTTGAGAAAAATATCCTTTCTACATCAAAAACATTTTCCTTTCTTAACATGTTTTACAATTTGAAACTAAAAGAAGTTGATTAAAAATAAACATAAAAACATGTAAAGGAAGCTTCTTGGAAATTTTTTTAAAAAAAATTCCATTCATGCCGTATAAGTTAAAAAAACATTATTCGTACTTTTTTCGGAAAAGTCAAAAAGTACCTCGTACGAAAAACGACAAAAGATTCCTTTCATATATTTTACTAAAAACTCACCGAAGGGTAAAAATAGAATTTAAACAATTGTAGGTGAATTTAAATAATATTACATATTTAGGAGACATGGATGTGGATGAAAAAATACACCCCAGTAAATGCCAAAGTATAAAAAATCTCGGATATAAATGAGATTGTGATATTTCCCTTACCATAGGTCGGATTTGCTTCGTAAGTGTCCGAACCTCCTGTATAATGATTTAAATAATGTCATTGACTTATTACATAATCATATTCATTGTTATTATATCATATATGGTTCACTTATGACTTTATATTACCCGTTCTTTTGTTAATTCATGTTAAAGTACTGTTTTGGGTAAAATCGTCTCATTTGTCGTTCGTGTTTTAACTTGTAATTATTTATATGATTACTTAGATCATTATTACTTAATTATATAATATAAAACATGATTTATAAATAATATATATTCAGAATATACATTTATATAATGGATCAATAAATGGAAAGAAATACACCATTCATGGAGACGGTAGGCCGTACGTACGCATGAACGATGTTTTCATTTCCTTATTGAATTGAGTGGAATTAAGTAGATGACATACATATATATACACATAAATCCAGTAGCTTTATAATGTCATATATTTCATTATTATTTCTTATATATACTTTATAATCATTCTTAAATGGTAAACATGGAGATTGAATCTCATCGCGTCGTGGAGACGGTAGTCCGTACGTACGCACGAGCGATGATATCATTTCCATATTTATTGAATTGAATTGGAGTTGATGATACAATATATCAGAATCATTATGATGTTATAATAACTATGTATAGTTATTCTTTACACCATAATACCCATCAATGTAAGGTGTTGGTGGAAAACAGATTACACCACGGCGTGGAGACGGTATTCCGTACGTACACACGCGCGGTGATTTCATTTTCCGTAGGATGGATAGATGGTGAATTAGGATTGTTTCATAATTATAATAACATATCAGTATATGATTGATACTTATGTTATTACTTCATAATGAAACAACCTATGATGAAGAAGTGGAAGAATAAATAAAGGTGAAAGAATCGGTAACGGAAATTACCTCTTCTTTGAAGCGCCTTTTTGAGACCTCATCTTAGGGCACTAAAATTGGTCTTTGAGGAAGACCAGAACCTCTAGTATGTTGATAAGGAAGTGGAGAAGATAATTTGTCAGGGGTTGTCCGAGCTTGAAGGCTGAATGTTGTGTGAGGAAGAGAGGGAGGAGGTTCCCTTTTATAAGGGAGGAGAGGGGTATCTTTGGAATTCTTAAAAATATTAATTTATAATAAATCTAAACCCACTTAAAAACCACCAAAAATGACTCATATTCTAAGATTAGATGATATAGGGTTGAAATCCCATCAACCAATAAGATTTAGACATGTTTGGATCTTATTTTAAACCTTATCATTTTGATTTATCCTTATTTAATCTATTTAAGTTTATTTGTGGTAATAAAATTCTAAATTTTAAATTATAACAAATAATTACTTATTTGTTGTTAATTTTCCATAATTGTTTACTTTATAACATTATAGACCATATAAATTTAAATTTATAATTTTTAAATATTTTTGTGATTTTTAAACAATTTTATAATATGTTATTTTTATAAAATAACAATAGTGTCAATTTTGACACTATTCATTTATTTGAATTTAAATAAAATATATACAGAAGATATGTTAAAAATAAAAGCTTTAATATATTAATAAAATGTCATATGTATCTATAAAAGTAGTGGATCACATTAAATAGTTCATATAATATTTATTTTATTATTTTTATAACCATTTATTTGGTTTATCTCTTAATAAAATAATTACAACATCATTTTTGTATAATTATTTAATATACTTATTTGTTGCATAAAAAGTTAAAATAAAATCCAATGATGAAGATAAATATATTACCTTTCAGAATAATACTTTTACTCGAATTTATCATCTTAAAATCACAATATTTAAATTGTTATATTTATTAAATTATGAAGGTGACAACTTTGGCATATTTTAAAATAAAATAATATAATGTCATAATTGCTTGTATAAGACTCCAAATGGTCAAATATTCGACCATTGGATGATTATTGTTTCAATTTACATGACCAATAAGTTTTGGTCAGGGTTTTGTGCCTTTTATGGTCACTATTAGTTTAATAAAAACTATATTCTTGATTTTTCACTAGATAAATAATTTGTACATCACTATTGTTTCACAATTAATGATAACTATTTAATCCCAAAAAATTCTAAATAAATTCTCATGATGTAGATAATATTGTTATCTTTCTGGGTACTATTCATGTTCGAAGTTTTATGATGTTTATCACTAAGTTAAAATTATTATACTTATAAGATTTAAGAAAGTGACATGTTGTCACTTTCATTGGTTTTAATAATAATTAAATTATTTTCATGGTCAAAAGTCCATAAAATGAATCTAATCCGACCCTTAGTTGATATGGGTTTACTTTTATCCATCAAATATAATTTTGGCATGTGTTAGATTAATTTTATAATATTATATTTACCCTTAATTACTCGATTTACCTTTAACTATGGTAAATAAAACATACCGTAATTACTATTCATAATTCCCAAAAATAAAAAGTAGCCTATTAACATAATTTGGACCCACTGATTCCAAATATGGAATCCATTTTTTAAAATTCAATAAACAGAAGTTGCAGAAATTAAATTAAAATTAATCCCATTGTCGAATAAAAAGGGGTTTTTGTTTAAAACATTGCAAAAGATTGAATTGATTTAACCTACGAATTCAAGTTAAAATAAATGCTAATGAAATACATTATATTAAATGGTAAAAATATATTCAATTTATATTTTAAAACCATTCAATATTGTAATTTAACCACATAAGATATTATGATGAAAAAAAGTTGTTTTTAATTAAAATATAGCGGGTTTTTACTATTCATTAAAATATAAAGTTATCAGAAAAATATCAAAACTTCATCTAATGTAAATTTTTACATCCTGATTCAAAAAAATAATTTTATTTTGTCAAATTGAACATATAAACATTTCAAAAACAAGATTTAAAGTGGGTGCGCCATCAAAAGGTGGCAAAACTGCATTTTTTATAAAATACTTATTTTACCCGAAAAATTTATTTTGTTCTTATACCATGTTCTAGAAAATGTGTAAGATGAATAATAATGTTATAAAATTCAAAATTTAGTTAATACTATTCATAACGGCTAGTTCATGACAATATTTTAATAATATATCATTGTTTATTAAAACTCGGTATTGCGTACAACACACGCTATCGAGGAAGGTCGTGATTGCGTGTAATGAAAGACAAGTCAGGGTTGCGTGTTGTGAACGAATCCTTCGTTGTTTCGTATAACAGAATCCAACCACATTTCATTTATACATTTAATATATATATATATATATACTCAATGTTGCATAGAATAACTATTATCAAAATTGTGGGTAATACGGTCCAAGACTAGTGTTGCGTATACTGCAAGCTAATACGATGTTGCGTATAGCGCAAGGTAATCTTGGCGTAGAATACAACACAAGACATTAATGAAATTAAAATAATATTTTTCATAAAATCTGGGGGTGTTACGGTAACAATATGCAATGTATTTTTTAGACCTCATGTTGACCAAGATAGTCTCGAACAAGACTTATCAAATTACACCATGTGTTATTTTAATACACATTATGTCTTCTTAAATGTTTTGCTATAAAATATATGATAATAATATGGTCAAATACACTGATTATTGTTCGGTTATACTAGTATCTTGAACAATTATTTATATATACAGTTTTATCTAGATTACATGATATGTAACTCATTAGTTATATCTCTCAAAGAATGGGTCAATCCATTTTATGGAATACATGACACAAGTCCATTTGATAAAATTCCATGAACATGGAGTAAAATTATTGGGGGTTTTCATTTTAAGAGCATGATAATTCATTAACTGGTTATATGAACACACATAATGTGTTACAAATTCCCTATAACATGTTAGTAAATGCAGAGTAGTCTAGTAAAGGTAAACTCTAATGGAAAATAAATTTAATCAAAATATAAAATAATTTACGAACATGATGTGAAACTCATATATATGTATCATGATGTTTCCCATCAAATGACATATATAGTTTCCCTAAAAAAATTAATTTCATCATTAAAACGATATTTTAACTTTGGTACTTTATTTATTTGACAACATTAGAAATAATTTAATGTATTGAAAAAATATCAATCAATATATTTTAAATATTTATTATTATTGGATATTAATTTTATTTTATATAAATTAATTTATTTCTTATATTTCAAAAATAGATCAAATTACCATTAAGATGGATTGAATTTTTAAATAGTTTATTACTTAATAGAAGCGTGAATAACATATTAATAAGTGGAAAAATTGATGTGAATTCTTTCATGTATAATCCTTCAAATTAAATTATATCTTATGACCATTAATGATAATTGAAAATACAATATATGGATTTGTATTATTTAATTTATTTTAATTCATTGATTTCGATTATTTAATATTAAATTAAATATGATATTATATGAGTTGTCCCTCACATTTTTATTATGTAAGACATGTAAATCCAAGGAGGAATATATAATTCAATTAAAACAACCTTGGGTTCCCCTGTCATGTTTGAGAATAATGAATATAAATAATAAATGGATTATCACATGAAAGATGGAGGTGGTCCACGATGAAAATGATATTATGGCAGCATGGGTGATATATTTGTTGAATGATGGATTATTTTATGTCATCAGAAGACTAGTATAATGGGTTTTCCACAATGACATAGTTTGTATAATTGACTTCCCTATAATCCAACCATTAGATAATCCCATGAATGAGTCTTTTATTTAAATGTTTATTTATAAAAATCTTATGCACAATTTTTATATTGAAGCAAGACAACGATCAAATAACCAAAATAACTATGATGATTATATGGAATATAAATTAATGAACTATGAGTAATATTTATATGAAAAATATTTAGTGTCATTAGGATAATCCAAATAATATTAACAATGAATGTAAAGTAAAATAGATGAAATATATATGCGTAATAAATTAAAATATCAGTCAATTTAATATTAATTTAGTAATTATTGAATCATCCATATTATGGAAATACCAAAGTAAAAGTGACAATTTGACATATATTAGGGGAAATATTAATTATTTTGTTTCCATAATAAAGATAGTGGGTTGATTTAAAAAATATTTTTGTGATAGATATCATATGATTACCTAATAAACGTTATGAGGTATGTTTAGAAAAAACCATTTCATGTTTTATGGGTTGGGGATTCCACTTAGCGGATCATGGAGCCAAGTATTTTTTTTTTGGAATGAACACCTACAGAAATACATTGGTTTTATTTTTTTGTCCAATTTTTATATTATAAGAATGAAAATATTGTTCCATTCTAGTAGAATATAACAATTGATGTTAAATAAAATATTTAATGGTGAGGTGTATTGAGACATTAAAAAGTATTATGTGACTTTTCCAAATAATTAAATGAATTTTTTTCATCCAACCCACTCCTCCGATTAATATTTGATAAATAACATAGAACTAATAAAAGTACCTTCTTGGAATATATTATTTTCTATAGGTTCTTGTGTTGCATGAATAGAAAAATTACATGATAAAATCCTAACATTACGATCTTCTTTACGAAAATATGGGTAATGATCAGTTCAATATAAATGGTAAACACATGAGTGATGATGTCAAGATTAATTTTTTTATATCATCCATGTCTCATAAAAGAATGATATCTAATGTAGAAATTAATTCATATAGTATAATTTAACATTAATGTGGTCTATATTAGGGGAAAAAAGGTTGTAACAATTTGAGAAATCCGTGGTTCTCTTACATAGTAATATTTTATAATGTTCCCCCATTTTGAATCATGTAGTTATACTTGCTGCAAAAACTTACATGAATAGTGTATTTGGGATTTCAACATCCTAAAAACTGTGAAGGTCTCCCATTGTATTTTCACTCAATAAAATTATCCCTCTAATTTTTGTTAATATTAATATAAAGTCTTATTGAAGTATCTTCAATATCATATCACACTTTATACCCAATATGATAAAGTTATGATTTGAGAATATTCTTTCTTCCTAATTGTTTGTGGATGTAAATTCCATAATAAGATAATTAGTCCCAAAACATAATTAAATACACTTATGAGAACATTTATTTCTCATTTATGTATTCAAATAATCTAGTTAGGTACATTATATATGATTTCATGAATGAAATTCGATATATGAGTAGCTAATATAGAGTAACATTGTCATATTGGTATTGTAAACATCTACATCACACTAATTATATTAATGATAATTATTTTTTTAATATTTCTATTATGATACATATATTTTTAATAACATTATTTTTTTCTATATTTAATATAGATAGATATATTTTCATGTTCTGGAATACATTTTTCATCTTTTTTAATGATAATATTTTTACTGCAATAGATATTTAAATAATGGACATCAATGTTGTATTGGAAAATCTCATGCAATGGAATTCAATTAGAAAACCACATATCATGACTAAACCCACACCCATATATGGAATCATCCATATTTTCACATCACCAAAAGAGTTTGACTAATTTGCATCAAATATTGATAATTGGATTTATTAAAATATATAACCAATTTGTGTAATTAATGTATTATTTCAATGAAAACCTATATATGACAAATGTATTGGAACCAGTGAATGAGGAAAACAACTTATTGATTTAGTTCATATATATGAATATGGAAAACATATGATTTAATAAATTAATTGGTACTAATACTTCAAATCATTCATAAATTATTTAATTAGATATGGTTATGTTTGATTAAGGAGTTATATGTCTAGTTCCTTTGATAGATTCATAGAATACATGAATTATTTTGAGAACTCACTGTAATAACATTATGAAACAACTAATAGGCTATGGGGGGGAGGAACATAATCAAATTTTCATAGATTATTGATAGCACTTTTTGATTCTATCTCATCTCACTCCATATACAACATAGTGGAATGGTTTGTGAGAAAGGTCATACCTCACCCTATTGGGAATGGTCATATAAATTATGGGTAATAAAATTATTAAATTACCTTGTTGGGGGGAACATATTTCAAAAAAAATCAATGATAATAAAATCAGTGTCGTTTAATTAGAATCACATATCCCATAACAATTTTGGAGTTGGAACATCATAATTACTTGTTTTGGGATTTGAACAATTTCTTTATGATTCTTCATGTAAAAATCATATACCCAGAGGTACCAAGTCTTTTATTATTTGATATCCCATTAATACAAGTTGATAATTCCTATAAAATCCAGTAGATAATTTTTTTCCATTTAAGAAAATCCCACATTCCTTGAAATGGATCATATATATAAAATAGATAGTTGAATTGTCTAATACATTAAGCAATTCCCTGATCAAGATAAAAATGAGTGAAAATAGTGATCAAAAACTCATATCACTATCTATGTATAAATTATAATTACACAAGTTCAATGTAAGAGTACTATATTGGTTTGAGAACCCGAATATAGTGGATCTCAATTCACAATGACATGTGACACATTATTAATATATTAACATAATTTGGTAACATATATAGAATTATTATGTGTCCCAAATTCAACAAATAGATAAAAAGATATAAATTATAAAATGGTCTCCATTTTCCATAAACCATTATATCTTATGGTAGTCCTCTAATATGTGTAGTGAAAATAGGTTATAAATTGTACATAATTTATAAATTAGATATGGATGAACAAGTCGATAATTATATGGTATAATTTGATATATACGTGATAAGAAAACTTCAATATATATTCAACAATGAACCCTTTTCACATGTTGAATTTTTGATATTCACATGAATCATACAAAACATTCGAGCATACCATAACTATAAAATTAATACAACTGATTGTAGAAACAACCTTTCTTAATAATTACCATTATGATGTCTTATATCTGGAACAACCTAAATGTAATGTGAGTCTAAATTATTCAAAAATGATATATAAATTATAATGATCCATTTATGTATTAAATACTTAATTTATGTCCTTGAACATTAATTTTTATGTATCCTTAATATAATTTAGTTTTATAAAGAATGAATGTGAGACTTGTGCATAAATGTGGTTTACTTTGAGTGAAATTATTTAATTGTTGTATTTTTCAATCAGATACTACTTATTTGAAATGAAATACATTTTTTACAGTCTATTATAGAATTTTTTATTAAATTACACTACCATAAGGATAATATATATATATATATATATTTGGGATCATGATCTATCACAGTATATCAATGAGGATAAACTATATAATTCAAGGAACATATATTTACAATATAATAACGATTTTTTATAAGGAATAATAAAAAGGTGGAATTTTGGAATATTTAATGGAATTAATATTTCTACGAAAATATGTCCTCATACATATGTTGAATGAAGAAGAATGACAATGATTTGATACTTTTCGGTGATTGGGATATTCATTATGTTATGTTATGTACTAGCGTAGATGCCTCATACACCTTATATAGTCTATGAAAATATCATGATAACCATGTTTATCATTATTAGATGGTATTCAAGACCATCCCAGATTATTTTAGTCACAATAAAGATATATTCCTAGTCTATATAATGTATAATTAACCAATCATAGATGTATGTGTGTGTTCTATATGTGGTTATTAGAAGAGGAATGTGGATCTTTTCTAATAGAATGTCCTAGAGAATATAAATTATAATCTAAATGGTGATGGATACAATGAATTCATAAAACACTAGGATATTTAAATATAATATAAATTGATATATTATTTCTCAAAAAATATATAATCATTACAAATTTACTAATTATATTAACTTTAATTAAATAATGAAATTATAATATAGTCAACCATGTTATCCATACAATAAATATTTGAGAAATAAACCCTCAAAATGGAATGTTACTTATAGTAGTGGGAATGAAACCTTATGATTAATTTATGACATGAATTGATTTCAATAACTCTATAATTTCAAATACCCAGTCTTCCTTACCAAGGAGGGAAGTTATGAAGACTTACTGTCTAATTAAAAACATTTTAGCAATGAAGATTACCATAAATAATTGATGGATTATTCTGTATCTACTGAAATCATAAGTATCATGAATACATGGATGTGTAAATTTTTCTAGAGCTCTTTCATGGTTTTTACAAGGGTAGACAGAGAAATGAATATTTTTCGATTATAATTGTTATCATTCCGAGAAATCATGTAGAGTGTTCTGTCACACCCCGACCGCGGATGTCCGTAATTGTTCTTCTTTCTTGGTCCCGATTTAAATTTTTTTTTGGAGTTTAAATTGCATCGGCGGTTTCGCGCTGGTGCGTGGTCACCACATCGTTAGCGGTGACCGTGCGTACAGCCCGGGTGACAGTGCGTTCACCCGGTGTTTTAAATATTATAATTTTTTTTTATGTTGGCTTTTTATTATTAATACCTGTTTATTTGTGTTTTTGTATATATGTTTATATATGTTTATATATATGTATAATAATGTATGTATATATATATATATAGAACTATATATGTATAAATATATATATATGTGTAACATATTTAAATTATTTTATAATTATTATTTTAAATATTTGATTAAAATAATTATTATTTGAATTAACTAAGTTATTATTTATTATTAATATAAGTTTTATTATTGTTATATAAGTTTTATTATTATTAATATTATGAGTTTTATTATTATTATTATAGTGTTATTATTATTATTATGATTATGATTATTATTATTATTATTTTATCATATATATATATATTTAACCCTAATCCTACCCCCCTACCCAGCCGCCACCCCATCCTTCTCTCTCTCCCCTCCTCCCCCGTTTTTCTCCCCCTCCGGTTTCGGCCGACCCGCACCCAACCGCTCCTCCCCGGCTTGCCCTCGCGCAACCCCGCCGCGCCCAGCAGCCATCTCCGCCGCTCCCCGTTCCGCGCGCCGCGCCCGGCCACCCTGCACCCTACACCTCCCATTTGCCAGTCCCTGCCTCCCCGTCGTCCTGCCTCCTGCCTCCGGCATCCGCGGCCTCCCGCGCTGCAGCTCCTTCGCCGGCCTCCTCTCCCCCGACCTCGCCACGGCCTGCAACCGACACCTCCAACCCAACCGAACCGCCGCAACACCTCCATCTCCGGCGCATCCCGCCGGCGTCCCGGCCTCACCGCCGTCTGGTACCCCCCTGTCCCGGCCTCCTCTGCGCACCGCCTCCAGCCGTCGCCGTCCGACGACCCCGCCTGCCACTCACCCCAGCACCCCGCGACCACCTCCCCATCTCCGGCTCTCCCGACCTCTGCCCTCCTACTCTCCCTCTCTCTGTCCCAGCTTCCCCGCACCAGCCTCGTCCGGCGCTCCATGTCCCGGTGTCGCCAGCCCCTCCGCGCGACCCCCGGCCTCCGCCTGCGCCCTCCACCGTTCGCACCTCCCCTGTGCAACCCGCGTTGCCCTCCCTGTCCCGACCTCCTCACGCCGCCGTCCCGGCTCCCTCGCTGCTCCGCATCTCTCCCCCTCCGCTATAGGTTTGTTTTTTTTCTTTTATTTTAGTTAATCTTATATAACGTTTATTATTATTATCATGTTAATAATATTATAATTATTTTATTATTATTATGTCATTATTATTATTATTATGTTATTATTTTATTAAATTATTATTATTATTATTATCATGTTATTAAGTTATTATATTTATTATTATATTATTATTATTAATACTATATTATTATTATTATTATCATTATCAAGTTATTAAGTTATTATTATTATTATTATTGCTATATTGTTATTATGATTATTGTGTTATTATTATTATTATTATTAATATTATATTATGTTATTACCATTATCTTATCATTTTTATTATTATTATATTATTATATTATAATTATGCTAAATTATCATTATTATCATTATATTATTATTATTGTGATTATATTATTTTTATATTATTAATATGTTAATATTATTCTATTATTATTATTTTTATGTTATTATTGTTATTAATGTTATATTATTATAGTTATTGTCATTATTATTATTATCATTATTATTATTATTATTACTATCATATTATTAATATTAATATTACTATTATTGTTATTATAATTATCATTGCGTTATTATTGTTCTTATTAGTATTATGTCATTATAATTATTCTTATTATTTTGTTAATATTATTGTTGTGATATTTTTGTTACCCTTATTATTATCATATTATTATTATGTCATAATAATAATTATTATTATTATTATTATGACATTATTATTACTACATTTTGGGTCTTATTATAATGGATGTTATTATTATAGTATTATTATTCTATTGTTATTATGTCATGCTATTATGATTATTATTATGTTTTGGTTATTATTATTATTATTATTATTACAGTATGTTGTCATTAATGAGCCTGCTTAACGGCCAATTGTTTTAGGACCAGTTTGACGACGCAAGACGCTGCAACCTTTACGCAACGGGAGTTTCGTGTCGCGTCGTTCTTCGTTCCGATCCGAGGTAGGTCTCCCTTTTCACTCGCCATTAAATTTAGAATTTATTTATTCCTTGACTTTTTATTATGTTTCAGTAAATTCAAAAGTATTATTAAGTAGTTATCTATAGTTTGGTGATCTGCTGATGATAAAAGTTGTTTTAATTCCAGTGTTTCATTAAAAGCGTTTTCTTGGATTTAATTGGTGCTTCCATGGTAGTGTTGCTAGATGGTTCTTCCTGAATAATGAAAGACATGTTGAATTGGGTTTTGAAATGTTTTGGCATGTGTAAATTAGTAGATGTACTGTTTATGGAAAATGGTGTTTTCTTATAACCTTGATTAGAGAAAGCGTCATGTGACCCTTTGAAATTGTTTTTAGAAACTTTATGTGTGGTTCTTGGTTGAAGAAAGATGTTTTCCCTTGTTGTGTTATTAAGAATAATGCTTTCTATGTTGTGAAAGTTGTTTATGTTCTTGTGTGAGAGTTTCCAAAAAGGGGTTTTTTGCGAAATGATTAGGTAATGGAAACTATATTTTTAGAAAGGTATTTTTGGCATGCGTGAGATTTGAAATATTGTTTGGGTGTGGGAATGGTGACTTTTGTGTGCGATATCTTGTTTGGCCTGCAATATGAGGAAGAAATATACTATGTGAATGTGAAGCTTGTTTGAGCACACGGGGAAGCCCTGGGTATCTAGGTGGGCGGACTAGAACTAGTGCGCTAGTGAACCGGATGGGTGTCGTCCCTGTTTCAATTAGCTGGTTTGACTGTTGCAACACTAACTAAACATATGATATCTGAGGGTCGTGGCCTTCTAAGCCACATGTTCTGAGGGTCGTGGCATTCTAAGCCACGTTTTCTGAGGGTCGGGGACTTCTAAGCCACGTTTCACCGAGACACGAGGTTCTAGGGTCCCACACGAGCTAGATAAACCTTAGGGGATTTACCCATAGTGCTCTACCATCTTTGGCGTGGTGCCTTCCGTCGGCATATGGGGGACCACTTGGGTGTGAGTGTGTGTGTGTGTGTGAGCATGTGTGTGTGTGTGAGCGTGTGGGTGTGTGTGTGTGTGTGCCCATGGTTATTGCTGATAACTTCTGGTTTATTTTTTTTTACTTGCACTTGGTTTTCTTGCTTGTTTACCATTACTTGCACTTGTTTTCCCTGCTTGTTGCTTTCAGTCTTATTTCACAGCCTATACTGTTAGACTTGGGGAAAAATGGTTTTCAAATGAAAATGATTTATTCGCTTTGGGTTAGATTTGAAAATGTAATACTTTGCTTTTCAGAATGAGTTTAAAACTAATGAAATGGAACTAACTTTCGAAAAGGAATAAGGGAAATGTCTCGTGTTTGATTTTTAAGTAAAGCATTATGAAAACTTACTTTTATACATTAAAGTTCAAACCTGGATTATGTAGATTCTTTATTTACTGGCAGTGCATTGGGATTTGTTGTGGGGCTCACCTACTGAGTACTTTTGTGCTCACGCCTATCTTTTAGATTTTTCAGTTGCAGGTTCCTTGTGTTCAGGTTTTCCTGCTTGAGTCGCTCAGTGAGGGAGCGACTTTGGTAGTAGTTGGGTGGTGACCCGCGAGGTCACGTGGAGGTATGTCGTGGTATATTTTTGTTTGTGTCCTTAGTGTTTTGTCTGTTTGTTTAGTTTATATTCGTTCTTTTGATCCTGTTTTTTTTAGTTTGGGCTAAAATAGTTCCCAACGATTGAAATTTTAATGCCCGGCACTTGTTGCCATCCCGGGGGGATCGGGAACGCTCCTCGGGACTTTCCGCGGACCGGCTCGGGTGACCGGTTCAGGGTCGACCCGGGCTGGTTCGTGACAAAATGGTATCAGAGGCGGTTCTTGTTATTTGGGTTGTCTGGTAGAAGGAGATTAGGACTGTCGAAACTCGAGGGGTAGGTGCGGGAAGAGCGTCGCGAACTCTTGCTCGCACTGATCTTCGAGTTACCAGGGGTAGTTCGGGAATTGTGTCCTTGTCTTTTCTGGTTTGTCTTGGATTGAGAGATGACAACGGAGGCAAGCCAACGTTACCTTGTGACTTCACCTGGAGTAGTGACCCATGTGGAGTCTGAGTACACGGTTTGGATTCCTCCTAGTGGTCGACGATGACTTGGGACATGGCCCACTACCATGTCGCCAGATTGAGTGTGACTACTAGTCCCTCATTTCAGTGATTGATGCAAATTTGGATGTTGTTTCCGTTTTGGTCTGTGTGAGTGCGTAGTTGGAAATGAAAAAGGGTTTTTGAAAATTGGACTGGTTTCATTTAAATGACTTTAAATGTATGAAATGGTTTTTAAAAACTGAAATCTCTTGATTTGGAAATCTGTTGTTTGCTTGGAATTGGTTAAGAATGATTTGGGATGAAACCCCAGGTCCTCTTTATGAACGTTTGCACATGTGTGAGAATGCATGGAAAGTGTATGTTGGTGCGAGTATGAATGGAAAGTGGATAAAGACATGTGAAACGGTTCATGAGATTACCTGGGTGTGTATTTGAAATTAAAGGATTGACTTTGTTTTCTAAATTGGTTTTAAATGGGAAATAGTTTTGGAATGTTTTGTTTTGAAAGTGGATTGGTTTTTGGAAAGTGATCTTGAGAAAGGGTGGTTTTGAAATCAAAAATGAAAAGGGAATTTTAAAGAGGAGATTTTATTTTGGGTTGTGTTGTATTTGATTAGTCCTTGTGATGACTGTTTTTGATGAAGGCGCTTTTATTGATGTTGCTTCGATTTGATGTTGGTCTTGGCCTTGTGTTTTATATATCGCTCAGGAAATGCCGCCCAGAAAGGTCCCTAAGGATTCTGATAGGTCATGCCCAGTTTTTGGTCCTTCTCAGACTTTTCTATTCTCCGTGGTGATTAGGGTCCGTTAGAGGCAGTGAAATGGCTCGAGGAAGTGGAGCGTGTCTTTAGAATGTTGGGAACTCCCGATAATGTTACGGTTCGTGCAATTATGGAGTTGTTTTAGGGTCCAGCTCTGGACCAATTGAAGAGGGTTACCCCATCATCAATGCAAGGTGAAATGACGTGGGATGCCTTCAAAGTCGTTTTCATCCAATGGTTTGTACCTGAGGAAGTGAAGCTGGAGAAAAAGAGAGAGCTCGTGCATATTCAACAAGGCCAACGGACGGTGAAGGCATATATTGACCATTTCAAGGAACTGATTTCTTTTTCTCCAGATGTAGCGTCACATGAGCTCATGAAGGTCTCTCTTTTCACTGGGGGTCTTCTTCCAGAGATAAAGGAGCGAGTCCTCCCTTCTAAAGACCTTTGTTTCGAGAAGCTGGTGGAGGAAGATTTCTTGGCTGAGTTAGTTTCTGGTGTGCAGGTGGTTAATACTTCAGCGTCCCCTGTTGTTGTTCGTAAGAGTTCCCCCTCTGGTGAGAAAAAGGCGCCCGAGATACCTGTTCCTAAGGAGTTATCCCCTTTGGTCCCAGCTTCATGTTCATCAGATCGTTCGATGGTATGCTTTCAGTGTGGTCGTTTCGGGCATTTAAAGTCGTCTTGCCGCAACCCTCCGAAGACGTGTCGTCGATGCGGTTGTCTGGGTCATCTGGAGAAGTTTTGCCGGAAGCGTCGCTTAAAGAGGACGTCGTGATGGGATAACGTCAGTACCTGACTGTGAGGCAGAAGATGCTTCAGCCATCAGAGCCCCAGCCACAAGTCTCGGGGTGAAGCTCGCGCACAGTCAGGAGTTCCCAGGATTGTGAAGCCTTGGTCCCGGTTCTGTTTTCCGTATTGATGGAGGAACAATTAGAAACCTCTTTCATACTTGTTTTCCTGCTACAAAAGTTTCAACAACGTTGTAAATGCGTTGTTTCTCTATAAAGTGACAATTGACTTGTTCTATGGTAAATCTAAGTAGACATGTCGTGTGAATGTAATATTCTAAATCATGTGTCCTTCTTAAAAGTGTGTTTGACTCTCGTGTGGGTTGAACTCGTTTTAGTTATGTTGCCGGATGTGGTTATGTTTTGTGGACTTCAATGGTTCATGTCTCCAATTTGATGTTGGTTAAATGTTTTTCTATGGATTTTCCCTGGTGTTGAAGGTTGTTGACTCTGGTCGAGGATTTAATGTCTTGACGGAAGTGTTGTTTTAATCGTGCTATAAGAGTTGGTTTGAATTGGTTGGGAGTTCCCGCGTCGACCGCCCTTCCCGGGGTTTTCTATTTAAATGGTCATCTTTTCTGCACTAGTTATGTTCTTGTGGTGGGGAGAACCCCTTCGTGTTCTCCCCTCAATCTCGGACCCCAGTTTTCTCTTGAATCGGTCGGGTGTGACCTGTGCAGAGTAAGGTCATCCACGAGATTCTCAGTTCTCTCTGGTTCTTTTAGTTCCGTTGGGGCATGGACTTAAAGCTTGACCGACTTTTGGCCTGGTGACATTCTGGGGGCAGAAAGTGTCTGTGGTGGGGATAATTGTCACACCCCGACCGCGGATGTCCGTAATTGTTCTTCTTTCTTGGTCCCGATTTAAATTTTTTTTTGGAGTTTAAATTGCATCGGCGGTTTCGCGCCGGTGCGCGGTCACCACATCGTTAGCGGTGACCGTGCGTACAGCCTGGGTGACAGTGCGTTCACCCGGTGTTTTAAATATTATAATTTTTTTATGTTGGCTTTTTATTATTAATACCTGTTTATTTGTGTTTTTGTATATATGTTTATATATGTTTATATATATGTATAATAATTTATGTATAAATATATATAGAACTATATATGTATAAATATATATATATGTGTAACATCTTTAAATTATTTTATAATTATTATTTTAAATATTTGATTAAAATAATTATTAATTGAATTAACTAAGTTATTATTTATTATTAATATAAGTTTTATTATTGTTATATAAGTTTTATTATTATTAATATTATGAGTTTTATTATTATTATTATAGTGTTATTATTATTATTATGATTATAATTATAATTATTATTATTTTATCATATATATATATATTTAACCCTAATCCTACCCCCCCTACCCAGCCGCCACCCCATCCTTCTCTCTCTCCCCTCCTCCCCCGTTTTTCTCCCCCTCCGGTTTCGGCCGACCCGCACCCAGCCGCTCCTCCCCGGAATGCCCTCGCGCAACCCCGCCGCGCCCAGCAGCCATCTCCGCCACTCCCCGTTCCGCGCGCCGCGCCTGGCCACCCTGCTCCCTACACCTCCCCTTTGCTGGTCCCGGCCTCCCCGTCATCCTGCCTCCTGCATCCGGCATCTGCGACCTCCCGCGCTGCAGCTCCTTCGCCGGCCACCTCTCCCCCGACCTCGCCGCGGCCTGCAAACGACACCTCCAACCCAACCGAACCGCCGCAACACCTCCATCTTCGGCGCATCCCGCCGGCGTCCCGGCCTCACCGCCATCTGGTACCCCCCTGTCCCGGCCTCCTCTGCGCGCCGCCTCCAGCCGTCGCCGTCCGGCGACCCCGCCTGCCACTCACCCCAGCACCCCGCGACCACCTCCCCATCTCCGGCTCTCCCGACCTCCGCCCTCCTGCTCTCCCTCTCTCCGTCCCAGCTTCCCCGCACCAGCCTCGTCCGGCGCTCCCCATCCCGGTGTCGCCAGCCCCTCCGCGCGACCCCCGGCCTCCGCCTGCGCCCTCCACCGTTCGCACCTCCCCTGCGCAACCCGCGTCGCCCTCCCTGTCCCGGCCTCCTCACGCCGCCGTCCCGGCTCCCCCGCTACTCCGCAACTCTCCCCCTCTGCTGTAGGTTTGTTTTTTTACTTTTATTTTAGTTAATATTATATAACGTTTATTATTTTTATCATGTTAATAATATTATAATTATTTTATTATTATCATGTCATTATTATTATTATTATGTTATTATTTTATTAAATTATTATTATTATTATTATCATGTTATTAAGTTATTATAATTATTATTATATTATTATTATTAATACTATATTATTATTATTATTATTATCATTATCAAGTTATTAAGTTATTATTTTTATTATTATGGCTATATTGTTATTATGATTATTTTGTTATTATTATTATTATTATTAATATTATATTATGTTATTACCATTATCTTATCATTTTTATTATTATTATATTATTATATTATAATTATGCTAAATTATCATTATTATCATTATATTATTATTATCGTGATTATATTATTTTTATATTATTAATATGTTAATATTATTCTATTATTATTATTTTTATGTTATTATTGTTATTATTGTTATATTATTATAGTTATTGTTATTATTATTATTATCATTATTATTATTATTATTACTATCATATTATTAATATTAATATTACTATTATTGTTATTATAATTATCATTGCGTTATTACTGTTCTTATTAGTATTATGTTATTATAATTATTCTTATTATTTTGTTAATATTATTTTTGTGATATTTTTGTTACTCTTATTATAATCATATTATTATTATGTCATAATAATAATAATTATTATTATTATTATGACATTATTATTACTACATTTTGGGTCTTATTATAATGGATGTTATTATTATAGTATTATTATTCTATTGTTATTATGTCATGCTATTATGATTATTATTATGTTATGGTTATTATTATTATTATTATTACGGTATGTTGTCATTAATGAGCCTGCTTAACGGCCTATTGTTTTAGGACCAGTTTGACGACGCAAGACGCTACAACCTTTACGCAACGGGAGTTTCGCGTCGCGTCGTTCTTCGTTCCAATCCGAGGTAGGTCTCCCTTTGCACTCGCCTTTAAATTTAGAATTTATTTATTCCTTGACTTTTTATTAAGTTTTAGTAAATTCAAAAGTATTATTAAGTAGTTATCTATAGTTTGGTGATCTGCTGATGATAAAAGTTGTTTTAATTCCAGCGTTTCATTAAAAGCATTTTCTTGGATTTAATTGGTGCTTCCATGGTAGTGTTGCTAGATGGTTCTTCCTGAATAATGAAAGACATGTTGAATTGGGTTTTGAAATGTTTTGGCGTGTGTAAATTAATAGATGTACTGTTTATGGAAAATGGTATTTTCTTATAACCTTGATTAGAGAAAGCGTCGTATGACCCTTTGAAATTGTTTTTGGAAACGTTATGTGTGGTTCTTGGTTGACGAAAGATGTTTTCCCTTGTTGTGTTATTAAAAATAATTCGTTCTATGTTGTGAAAGTTGTTTATGTTCTTGTGTGAGAGTTTCCAAAAAGGGGTTTTTTGCGAAATGATTAGGTAATGACAACTATATTTTTAGAAAGGTATTTTTGGCGTGCGTGAGATTTGAAATATTGTTTGGGTGTGGGAATGGTGACTTTTGTGTGCGATATCTTGTTTGGCCTGCGATATGAGGAAGAAATATACTATGTGAATGTGAAGCTTGTTTGAACACACGGGGAAGACCTGGGTATCTAGGTGGGCGGACTAGAACTAGTGCGCTAGTAAACCGGATGGGTGTCATCCCTGTTTCACTTAGCTCGTTTGACGGTTGCAACACTAACTAAACATATGATATCTGAGGGTCGTGGCCTTCTAAGCCACGTGTTCTGAGGGTCGTGGCCTTCTAAGCCACGTTTTCTGAGGTTCGTGGCCTTCTAAGACACGTTTCACCGAGACACGAGGTTCTAGGGTCCCACACGAGCTAGATAAACCTTAGGGGATTTACCCATAGTGCTCTACCATCTTTGGCGTGGTGCCTTCAGTTGGCATATGGGGGACCACTTGGGTGTGAGTGTGTGTGTGTGTGAGCATGTGTGTGTGTGTGAGTGTGTGGGTGTGGGTGTGTGTGCCCATGGTTATTGCTGATAACTTCTGGTTTATTTTTTTTTTACTTGCACTTGGTTTTCCTAGCCTGTTTAGCTTTACTTGCACTTGTTTTCCCTGCTTGTTGCTTTCAGTCTTATTTCACAGCCTATACTGTTAGACTTGGGGAAAAATGGTTTTCAAAAGAAAATGCTTTATTCTCTTTGGGTTAGATTCGAAAATGTAATACTTTGCTTTTCAGAATGAGTTTAAAACTAATGAAATGGAACTAACTTTCGAAAAGGAATAAGGGAAATGTCTCGTGTTTGATTTTTAAGTAAAGCATTATGAAAACTTACTTTCATACATTAAAGTTCAAACCTAGATTATGTAGATTCTTTATTTACTGGCAGTGCATTGGGATTTGTTTTGGGGCTCACCTACTGAGTACTTTTGTGCTCACACCTATCTTTTACATTTTTCAGTTGCAGGTTCCTTGTGTTCAGGTTTTCCTGCTTGAGTCGCTCAGTGAGGGAGCGACTTTGGTAGTAGTTGGGTGGGGACCCGCGAGGTCACGCGGAGGTATGTCGTGGAATAGTTTTGTTTGTGTCCTTAGTGTTTTGTCTGTTTGTTTAGTTTATATTCGTTCTTTTGATCATGTTTTTCTTAGTTTGGGCTAAAATCGTTCCCAACGATTGAAATTTTAATTCCCGGAACATGTTGCCATCCCGGGGGGATCAGGAACGCTCCTCGGGACTTTCCGCGGACCGGCTCGGGTGACCGGTTCAGGGTCGACCCGGGCTGGTTCGTGACAGGTTCACTAATAGGGACTCACGTAGACATTATCATTGGATACAATTGAGAAAATTGTCATTCTATGTTACAAAATCCTTGAATAAAAAGGCATACATTTCATTTTTGGATCACTCGGTCAGAGATTCTGTAGATTTGTTGTGAATTATAATATGAACAATTCTATTAGGTCATTGCGATATCATCTCACTCTTCTTCATCAGTAAGATATTTAAAAAAATGTGAAAAACATTTTTGAATTTATAGTGAAAAATTGATTGAAATTAAAATTCATGCCAATGAATTATTACAGAATTATTTGAATATATTGATAATAAAGAATGAAGTGGAACATTATTAATTATTTTTTACATGTGGAAAGAATGGCCACATAATGGAACATTTTAACCAAACAAGAAGAAATTGGATGACTTAGCTATGTTTGTTTTCATGTGAAATTTATCCGGTTCTCCAATTTTGGTATTAGATATATCTTTTATTGAACACATTAGTGTTAAAATATAAGAAACTAGTAGGTTCAGAAGGGTTGATCGAGGGGCTATCGATCTAAAGGAATCCAACATGGACAAACATTCTGGTGTAGTTTTTTAGGACTACAGCTTCTTGTTTCAAATGTAAATGATATTGAAAAAAATATAATGTTTATAATTTTTCATTAGATAGAACAAATATTGTATATATATCAAGAAATAATTAAAATTAATTTAGTTCCAATTTCAAAATAAATGATTAATATTTTATAAAGATATTATTTTTTCACTATGGAACATTGAATTAATTGTCATAGTGTGTTGGATTTTAGTTTCCATGTAAAGGCATGAAATAACAAAACTTTTTCACATGAATCCTAGAAAACCAATCCATTGAATCGCTGACTAGGTCATGAAAATGAAAATCAGTGCATTAAATTATAAAATGATTGATATTTATATTTTTTTGAACAAAACCCACTTGGCATATTTCACTCACTTTTACATGGTAAAATAACCAAATCCACATTGATTTGAAAGGGTTATTTGAGCATTGATCTCCTTGAATTAGCACAGGCTTCTGTTTGTGAACAATTTTCTATTGAGAAAATCTTTCAGTACTCATAGTTCAGAACTTCTAATATTTATTAATTAATAATTTTATCTGTAAATAATGATATATAAGCAATATTTGATTATTAAATAAAAGTAATAAAATAAAAAAAAATTAGAACAATTATGGTATGAATTTTATGAAGCAATTCTCAATATGTGTCTTGTAATATCATAATAAAAAACACCTGCATTACGTATGAATTACTATTATCTTATCTCAACTCAATTCTCATTATACACCTCAATTTTTCTGTTAAAGTGAATTTTTGAATATCACCATGTTATAAATATATACTTCAATGATTATTCATGGGTTTCTTCTATTATACAATTTAGGATACAGATAACAGACTATAGAACAAATAGTAAACAAATTTCAAACATATGTTGTTGACAATAGACCATAAAATTTATCGAATGTAAAGAGTCTAGTATTTTCATATGTAATTTTGTTGGATTTTGATGTATTCTTATAGAAATTTAATGTAATAAACTATCACCTCTATGAATAAATATTACTATTATAGAATATCAAAAAAAAAACAGGTTTATATTTCCTACATTACATCTGAAATAAAAAATAAATAGTGGTAAAATACACTATATTCCTAGAATAGGACCACATTTAGAAAATATGTAGTGGGATTGAGATTTATTATGATCATATTTACACTCATGTTACAGAAGATTTGCGACATGATAAATTTCACTAATGCCATGTTGAAGAAGAAAATATTAAAGATACACAAGTACTTCATAAGTGTACAAGAGAGGTCAAAGTACAAGAATGACATGTTTCTTCAGAAAATAATGTTTTTACTCATTATTTGTTGATAATAATGATCCAATAAAATATATTATATTTGTATGTGTCATAGAGGGTTCCAGGAAGAATGAATCCTTGAATTTTTCAATGGATTTCTTGAATGAAAACCATGTCTGAATTTTTTAAGATATTCTAGGGGATGTAAATCACATTCAAAATTAATGAATATTCAAGAAGAAATAATATTTTTAAGGACAATTAAATACTTATAATTAATTATTTGTTTAAAATGTATATAAATATACACAATTTGTTGACAAGGAATAATTACTTTCATTGGTTTCATTGAAAAAATCCACAAATATTCTATATACCATATAGAAATTCCATGAAAATTGTATTTTCAATATGTATTTAAAAATATCATATTGCAATGGTAACGTTCATGAAGATATCCTTATGAAACAACATAAAGAATTAATGACTAAAAAGGATTGTAATTAAATATAAAAATTGAAATATCATTGATGAATTAATGTATTAATATTTTTCATGGATCCTTTTTTATGATGGTACAAAATAATTTGGGTTTTAATGATTTATTGTGGGCCACATATCTAAAAATGGTTAAGTGGGAATTCAATTATTTTCTTTGATTTATGTTTTGATTACGTTTTAATCAATGGATATGAATTAATTGTTTTATAGTTTGTTATGGTATTGTTTAAAAAATGATTCTCTATGAACTATTTGGTTGACAAAGATTCTATTCATTGGATCATTATCCATCATTATTGATATCATGGGATTTTCAGCAAAAATCGTTGTATGTATATTATTAAGAGACTAATGAAATTAAATATTTTATATTCCAATAAGTGATTTTTTCCATCATCCATAACATTCAACATTATCTGAAAATGTTCCCTGAAAACATGATCAATGAAATGGGATGTTATAGATTCCATCAAAATCATTGATTGATGAATTAATATATATCGAAAAATGTATTCATATTGTTGTCTCCTACAAAATAAATGTGGTAGGATGATATCAAGCTAACAGAAATGACATACAATTAATTGTCGTAATGACTGTAATAATGTATCAGAGTCATAATATGTATATGTTCATATTTTATAAATTATTATAAAAAACATATGGAAATTTATCATCATACAATAATTGTGAATGTATTCTAAAAGTGGATCTTAAAAATGATCTAAGAGAACATTAGTTTATTAAAAATATACATAATTAAAATATGATCATTATGTATTTTCTCAAAGATGTGAGGTTCTAGTGAGTAGTATATTGAGGGAAAACAACATGGAGAACCACTAGAAGAAATTATTGACATTGAAAAATCTTAATTCCATGTATTTTCTAGCAGACAAAAAGTTGTAAGTTGATATTTCTAGTCAAATTTGTATTTTATTATAGTTGGTGTCATATGAAAAAATATTTATATTTCTGTTAAATGTACATTAGATTTTTTTAATAATACTAAATATTATTCTTACATATTTTACATAGTTTATAATGACTATAATAGAATTAATGTCACATTGATAAGGTCATACCATTTCCTTATTTTGTTGGAAACTTATACATGGTAAGAAAATATTCTTAAAAAATTATTTTTAGTTTGATACCATAATATCATGGGCCACATAGCATATATATATATATTTAAATAAACTCATCAGATTGTAAGGATTATTCTCGGGAAGTTTCCATTATAAAATCACCAAGGTGGGAGATTATAACAGCAGACCCGCCCCTAAGAATTTTGAATATATTGGATTCATCTGAAATTCCTATGATTAGTCAATGGTAAATTATTCTAGACATTAAGATTAACATTATTGAATTTCAAGACTCACGCACAATGAAATGATGATGAAAAATATGATTTTTTTTATGGAGTAGATGGGTACTATTTTTGCATCATGATTGACACACAATTAATATATAATTTGACAAAGCTTTTTTCATTAAATTATCATGGAATTAACTGTCTCTACACATTAATTTCAAATTAAATTTAAAATTATATTAATTTAAAATGGAGTAATTATATTTTTATTTCATACAGTCAATGAAATACATATTGTGAAAATATTTTGGTGAAGCTGATGAAAATCCTACATGATGATATATTGTGAAAGAGATGTTATATTACATAATCAGAAATCATATGTGGTAGTAAACAGTGCCACATTCATGTTATTATGTTTTTATCTAATCATTAAATATTAATATTAGATTTAGACATTCCAACCTAATCACATTTAGAAGGAACCTAGAGGGTGACACGCAATTTGGTATCAATTTTGTTCATTAAATTGTATATCAATTTAATTAAATAAATTAATATTATTATAAGAGAGTAGGATAATTTTATTTTCAGGAAATTGATGGAAATCATTTAATGTTGAATGAAATATTTAAATTAAATATTTATTCACATATTTAATTAATACTAGTGGAGTTTGAATGGACTGATATTGTTTTCATGGAAATATAATAAATAATAAGATAGGTAAATATATTTTTTTACTGCACAAGACGGAACCTCACACAACATAACAATAACAAAAATATTATTATGTTTCATCAGGTTTATTAAAGGATATTATATTATTTAGATGATATAATTCAATGAAATAATTCATTTAACATAATCAACACCTTTATATATAGATGATTACTTTAATTTTGTTGTGTGTGGTTAAAATGATCATAGATATCGAAATAGAGAATTATTTTTCACAATTATTTATCTGTTGAATAAACCATCACTATCCCTATCAAGAAGTAGAATGAAAATAAGGATTCATATATAACCAATTTATGATGGATAGAAAACAATGCATCAAATTCAATTTCTCATTCTAGTACAATTTTATAGATTAACATTTCATGGGGAACAATACCACAATTGTGGATTCGTGGAAGATTGATTAAATCCATTTTTCTTAATTGTGAATGAAAAGAAATAAGAAAGGTTTTTTAAGAAGTCAATATACTCATAACATAATGATCATATGGTCATTTACATATTTCATATGATATTAAAAAATTAATATTATATTCTATATATAAGATCCCCACACCATTTTATGTTTATATAAATATTATTACTAATATTAATATATCACCAAACAATCAACACACCCACTATAACTAGAACAGAAATATTAAAACCATGAATTGTAGATATTGTTAAATACAAGAATCTTTTTACATAGAAGTAAAATAATTATCTGATATTGGATTATAGTCAACATTTCAACATACTTTTTGACACTACATATTGATGGGGCCTTTGGTCCAAAAAATATATTAGAAAGTTCATATTGGGTTATTAACATTATTTTTTGGAATGGGGTGATGCATGATCTAATTTACTATATTTATTGTATGAGTGTGTGATTTGTAATACACCTAGCTAGATAATTTATATTATAATTATAATACACTAAATGAAATAAAATATTAATACATTAAATGTATAAAAATTATAAATATATTAAACTGATATATAATTAATATATTTATATTAAATAAAATATTATTATATTTATATAAAAAAATATTTTGAAGACCAATTTGATTATATATCATGCATAAATGTGAAAATATAAAATTGCGGGATTATATATGAAAGTATTCCATCATATAATAATATATCAATCCTGAGTTCAAATCCAGTGGAGATATGTCACTATTTTACTATATTGGTGTTATAAAATATATGATGTGGAGATATAGTTGAATTATTTCATTACTTCTAATATTCATCTTTATTGGGAATCTGAAAAAATAGATATTTATTCCACAGTGGACCAAAGGCCATCATAGGGATTTTAAATTCAAGGTATTATATCCATTAAAGTCCATGAATCACATTTTTTTGGTCCTTAAATATGTGTGGAAGAAGGACATATAGAGGGACTAGTCTAATTTTGTAGTGAAATTAGTTGGAATAACAACATGGTGGAAAAACATGTTGTCGATTAGTCAATGTGAACGATAAATTGTTGAATTGATGATATAAAATATCACTCAACCTCAATGGGATGTATTGTTCCCATATACCATATTATATTTTGTCACAATGTTATGGTCATTAAAAGGAGTTTGCATAGAATTTATTTGGTGAAAACCAAAAAGACGACATGACCCATATTGGAAGGATGAGTGGAATGGCAGAATTCAAGGAAACTATTCATTAAATTCTCAAATTAGTGATCAGTCTATTTACGTATATCAATTGTCATTATAAATATTCAGGCATGTAGGGAAATTTTTATTGTTAGAGTGGGAGACATCTTTTTTGAATATGTAAATGGTGAACCCTTGTTTTTTTGGCCTCCATCGTAATCTCTTTTATGGATTCATTAAATTCGAAATGGGAACTATAATTTAATGATGATCGAGATCCATCAAATAATCCTTCAAATACCTTCGAATCTCAAAATCCATTTTCATTGAAAAAGAGGGGCTTATAAATTGTGGAAACACACATGGGTTCTGAAAATACTTACAAAGTAGTAGAATCAAAAAACCTCTATTTTCATGCGGCCTATGGACATGGGTTTTTCCGTGGTGACAGATCTATAGGCCCTTCAATAAAGGAATAGTCTCAGTATGTTTCTGATCTGGGGTCGTTACATATTCTCATATTGTACATGCCCTATTATTGTAAAAATCTCAAAAATATATTATGTCATTGTTATTGAAAATGATATTGGAGATTAATCCCGATTGGAATAATATTTTTCATACAATCTGTCTATCAGCAGAGTTGATGAATTGTACTTTGGTCAATGGAATATGTCAATTTAAAACTAGAATCCTTTTGTTACCCGAGCGAGATATCCAATTTAATGCATTTAATCTTAGAAAATCTAGCGCTCAATTCAGGGAAAGTTTACTTAGTTTGAATTTGGTTTACATGAATCCAATGATATTGAATGACTTCGTCTCATGCATTAGAAAAGCAATTAGAATGGATCAAAGGACCATGGAAGGGGAACTAGGCATTCGTTTCTCGGATGCTGATGGATATAACCATGGATCCAAAACACTATGCTATCATCCACTTAATTTCTAATGGAATCAAATCTAATGTTAAAGTTGAGTTTGAGAAAGTACCTCATATTGTGTGGTCTTTGATATGGGATGCTTCTAAATATATAAATTTTTATTACTCTAAAAGAATGTTGTTGAACCTACAGTCTCAGACTGGTATAATGAAAATAAGAACAGAATGACTGAAAATGTCCTTTCTGATAAAAAGGGACCTATAAAAGAAAAATATGAATCATCACTGGATCCTAGGAACACTCAAACATAAAATTCCCCTATTAAACATAGAATTCATTTCATATTACACCTAAATATTTCAATTCATCTATTCTTGAGAAGAATCAGTTTGGACATTCTACAACCTAGAAGATAACATGGGAAGACATAGTCAAGGAGTAGGATAATCAAAATGCATCACAAGTTCCACCCTCCTATCATGGAGCATATAGTGAACTACCCTAGAGAACTGAATCTTAATGAAATTCACACTCTTAAATTTGAAATATCAACTAACATATTTAAACTAATGATAAGACTTCAAAATTAAATTTTATTAATGATCAATTTATATAGAATTTTTCAATAATATGAGTAACCTGGAATGGTTAATGAGTGAGTGGAATGTATCCAGTGGTGAATCCCATGATGCCAATGATAACCTGGTAGACTCCCATAACCTTTCTAGGGATAATACATGTAATGGCATGAACATCTCCAGTCCATTACTTTATGAAAATGTGGTGTTTCAGGTGTTCTGGGAGGTCAAGGTGACATATCCCCAACAGTTTTTCAAATATCCAATTTTTTAATAGTTATATCAGTGAGGTTTAGTGAACAATTCTATCGGTGAGGTTTATTGAACAGTTTTATCCGTGAGGTTTTGTGAACAGTTCTATCAACGAGGTTTTGAGAACAGTTCTATCGGTGAGGTTCAATAAACAGTTTTATTGGAGATGTTTTTTTAACAGTACTATCAGTGAGGTTCAGTGAACAGTTCAATTGTTGATGTTTTGTTAACAGTTCTATCGGTGAGGTTCAGTGAACAGTTCAATCAGTGAGGTTTTGTGAAGAGTTCTTTCGGTGAGGATCAGTGAACAGTTCTATCAGTGAGGTTTTGTGAACAGTTCTATCGGTGATGATTAGTGAACAGTTCTATCAGTGAGGTTCAGTGAACAGTTCAATTAGTAATGATCAGTGAACAGTTCTATCAGTGAGGTTCAGTGAACAATTTTATTAGAGTGGTTTTGTGAATAGTTCTATCGGTGAGGTTTAGTGAACAGTTCTATCTGTGAGGATGAGTGAACAATGTTCTATCGGTGAGGTTTAATGAACAATGTTCTATCGGTGAGTTTCAATGAATTGTGTTCTATCTTTTAGGTTCAGTGAACACTATTATATCAGTGAGGTTTAATGAACAATGTTCTATCTGTGAGGTTCTGTGAACAGTGTTCTATCGATGAGGATCAGTGACTAGGGTTCTATCGGTGAGGTTCAGTGAACAATGTTCTATCAGTGAGGTTGTAACTGTGAGGCTCGTTAATAGTGTTCTAATGGTGAGTTTCATGAATAGTGTTCTATCAGTGAGGTTCATGAACAATGATCTATCGGTGAGCTTCTAACGGTGAGGTTCATGAACAATGTTCTAATAGTGAGTTTCATGAACAATGTTTCCGGCTTCCTACAAAGTATCTCCTTTGACATTTCCTTTGATGTAAAATTCATATAAAGCTCATTTTAAGACTTTATGGCTGATTCAAAGGCCATAAATCCTATATTAATTATTCCTATGGATCATGATGTTTTTACTTGGTCAATATGTGTGGTGTACTGTGAACCCATTTTAATGGGAAATTAATTATATCATAAATAGTGGCCCTGTTAAATCTTCAGAAGGGACAAGATATCTTCCTCCCTTATAATTCCTCTTCGTTCTCGGCTATAAGACTCTAGATCCTTTCAATCTATCTCGTAGGAGTTTCACAATAAAACATTACTCCCCAGATTGGTTCCACTCTATTTTGATGCAACCATGCTGTATCGATCAATCTTCAATATAAGGTATGTTTTATCATCATTCTATTGGGGATCATATTCTCCCCATTCTCCATTCGATATTATAGCATGTAATCTCAATGATTTTAATGGTTTTTTCTTGGGTTTTGGTTGTGCAGTCGTATCGTGGCATCCTTGGGTGGATGTTGTTGTCACGAGAGGAGGATCTTGACCCGTTGTGTGGATAAAGAACTTGAAGAACTATTTGAGGTAGGGGATTCATTGCTTCTCTTTTCTTTTACATGAAAATATATTAATAGAATGTTTAATTTCACTGGATGATAATGGAATTGACATAAGAAATATTTTAACTAGATAAATAAATTGATATCGCTTGTATGTAATTGCCAATAGTTTTTTCTATATTGTGTGATATTCATGATTGTTCATGATGGAAATTGGTAAAGAATGTAAACCGAGATTAATTGATAATTGTTTGGCTAATGATAAAGAGTATTTTAAATGAATCTGGTTCTTTTTTTAATTTGATGAAATAAAATTGGTGCATTAAGCATGTTCAATTAGTTGTGATAGCGTACTGAGTTCCACTCTTGTTTGTTTAAGGGGTAAGAGCCCAATTTTGAATATGTTTGTTTTACTGTAAATTGTGTTTTTATGTGAGCCTAGATGGTTGTGGTAATATATATAGGCATGGAGTCTTTTTTGGTTGGTGAAATAGATGATTCCTAGAGTGGCGATATAAATCAGTTTATGCATGTGGGTGTTAGGGAGGACATCGTTGATGATGGAATGGAATGGATGTGATTGTTGTATTATTGATGTTTCTTTGGTTATTTATCTTCTTTACTTTTACTCACTGCTCAAGGAACCTAGACTTACATAACCTTATTCCGAAAGAGGCGAAGACACGTGAGGTATTCCACATGCTTTCTTTGTTTAACTTAAAAAGGAAGGATGTGTATATTCTATTGCTATAACTAGAAATGATTCGACAGGAACTACATCTACTCACTGTGTTGAGCCCGTTCTGTTTAGTAGCGTAGAATTTTTTTCTATAATTCATAGTAATGTGTAAAAACATTTCTATAATTAATAAATTGAATAAATGGTGTTAACCCATGGGAATGGAGTTCCTGGAACATAATGATGAAGTTTTCATTATGAAGGAAGAATTGACTTGGGTATGATGCTAATGAAATTTAATGTGGAATTGTTCATAGTTAATTAATGATTAAATAATTAATTAACATATAGTGTAACTGATAAAAATGGAATGAGGTAATCTAATAAATCTATTTAAATGGATGTGTTCTTTTATGATACATAGTCTTATAAGTAGCTGCCCGGAGTCTGAGAGACGTTAGTTGCAGTTGTGTGTAAGACTAGGTTATGCCCATAGTGTGGTTGTGAGTTATAGTATATTCTGTACTTTTTGTGTTTATGTATGCTACTCCACCCTTTCTGTATGGTAAAATGACACCCCGGGGATTCTGAGCCCTGTGGGGTGTTTTCCCCAACAATCTGGTGGGATGATGAAAGGCTGATTATGCCCTTGGTCCCCACTCTCTTCCCATGGTATTTATCTGTTCTGCCATGCACATTGGTTAGTTTTCCCCATATATGTGTGTAGATTGATGTAATGGACTATATTTATTCACACAAATATATCATGGATATTTTTTCTATGGACAACTAATGGTGTAACATTTATAGGTTGTGATGTCATGAGGATTCTTACTCTGTGTATGAGAATAATGGCTTGAGGTATAATACCCGAAGTATGATACACGTTTTCTGAGTTGTGGTGGCTTCAGTAAACATCCTGGCTACTTTGGTCTGTCGACATGGTGGTTTTGTTGCACGAGGTGCATATTGTGGTGCATCACCCAGGTGTTTGCGATAAATCCTTTTTGGAGAGAGTTGCTCAGGAAGTGTGATGTTGGGGAAAACAACAAACCACTGGGGAAGTAGTAGCATGGTACCCTTTATATTCATTACTATATGATATATTCTTATATGTGTTACTTAGTGAGAGTATCCATGGTCATGTTGGGAACTTAATATACTTGTTTAGGTGACGAGTTAGTTTCACTTGTTGTTCCCTATAATTTATCATGGTTTTTTACTTTAGCACGAGAGGCTTTGGGGAGGATCCTACTAAGTATATTTTTATACTCACCCTATTTATATATAAACTATTTTTCAGGCCACTTGGAGCTTGTTGGAGATCAAGATTGTTTGTACTATATTGGGGTTGCAGGAACTGTTTGGTCTTATTGTTGTGGTTGGTTTTACATTCTTTTGGGTATTTTCATATTTCTCCTTCCAGTTGCAGTACTTTCGCATGACATTTCATATATGCACTTGGGTTTCTTTTATATTCCATTTCTATGTTGGTGTTGAATGGTTTCTTTCTTATCTCTCTCTTTTTCATGTGTTCTCAAAGAGGGTTATGCCTCCCATGTTTGTGTTTATTATACCCTTGGTGCTAGACGCCAACCCGGGGCCTACTAGAGGCGGGACTTAGTGGTCATTATCTCCCTTCTCAAATTTCCAACCCAGGAGGGGTACACATTGTGGGGTGGTGGTTGTGACAATACACCTAATATCTAGTGTTCAACATTTGAATTTCATAGCTCAAAAAATATAATGTATCCATGAAATTACCCTCACAAATCAGAGTCTCCTTCCCACATTAGTCTAGAAATTTTTGTTGATGAGCAGGAAGTCCAACACACTAACATGTTGGTCACTTTCCCAGAACCCCCAATAATATGGATCCCAAATCCACAAATAGATTGCACCTTGGTAGTATAGGATTGGATGGAATTGAAAACAAAGCCAACGATTCAAGAACCATCTTTATTCTAGATATTCAGACAAATATGGACAGTATAGGCCTGAAATACAAATTCTATAGTGTGATGACTATCACATATGACACTATTGACCTATTTCAAAGCTCCTCACATCCCAAAAATAAGTCTAGAGGTACACCAAAGAAGATAAGGGAATCATAATGTTTAATAACCTACGTTTCAATTTCAAATGTAGATATTTCTTCATAATTTTCTTTGTATGGGAAATTTGAAGACCAACAGATCCATCCAATTTTTTATCCAAAATCACATGGCATTCATCATTGGTTACTCAGAACCTAAAAAAATCTTATCCACTTTCATTATGAATTTTTAGAGGTTGGGTTTTCACCTCATTGACACCAACAAACAATCAATAGATGAAAAAATATTCTAGGTTCTTTTTCACACCTCTTTGGAGATCAACTCCATGGTCCCAACAAGAGAAAAAAATGTCAAAATCTCTTTAAACTAACTTGCCTTACACTTTTCATGCTACTTCATTTAGGACCGAAATAGGTATTTAGACTGTAGAGCCCAATTGATAAAAATATGTGTTGTCAAATCTGACATCACATTCTCATGGATCATTTTAGGGGACTTTAATACAATATTGAATTTGGATGAGGAAATGGGGGTTGAAAAAAATCCATTTCCACTTAGGAATTTATAGAATATCTTGATTGAAATAATATTTTTGAGGACAATTTTTTTGGTGCAAAATATACCTAGTACATAATGCAAGTTAATAGCTTTGATTATAGAGAAATTAATAGGGAATTAAACAATGAGGATTCTATGGAAGCATAGGGAACGATATCATGTTCTACTCTCTCTAGGATAATTTTTGACCACCAACCCATACTGGTGAATCTTCTGGAAAAGGATCTGAAACCATCTTTCCCCTTCATATTAAATAAGTCCTTGGTTACTCATCCTGATAGCAAGGTCATTGTTCAATGAATTTGTAAATCAGCTAATTGTAGGAATGGTTCTTTTTCATATATACCCAATCACACAATTATCAAAATAACATGAAACATTTGAGAAAGAACCATTTTACCTCCCTAGATACTAATTTTTTTTTCTTAATGCTTCCATTCCGGAAGTCCATGATGTAAACACTATAAATGACTTCTATGATGGGATTATGGATGAATTTGATTTAACCCTCATGCCCAAAAATATTCTGAATAGAAAAGATGTCTTTCAATGTGACTTCTTCAAATAAATGTGTTCATTTGATAGAGACAAGAACAAAAATTTCTTCCATTCCTAGCAGAAAATGAAAAAAGACTCCAAGACCCATTCCCTGAATAAATGGGTGTAGTATTATTGATAACTGAAGTGTTATCTCTGAGTATATTATATCTTATATTAAATAAATATTTTAAGTATCATCTCTAACCATTGACCCTATGGACATGGGTTTTTCCGTGGTGATAAATTTGTAGGCCCATCAATAAAGGAATAGTCTCAGTAAGTTTTTCATCTGGGGTCGTAACATATTCTCAAATTTTACATGCCCTATTATTGTAACAATCTCAAAAATATATTATGTCATTGTTATTGCAAATGATATTGGTGATTAATCCCGATTGGAATAAGATTTTTCATACAATCTGTCTATTAGAAGAGGCGATGAATTATACTTTGGTCAATGGAAAATTTCATATTAAATCTAGATTTTTTATGTTACCCGAGTGAGATATCCAATTTAATGCATTTGAAGTCAGTAAATCTAGCACTCAATTCAGGGTAAGGTTTCTTAGATTGAATTTGGTTTACTTGAATCCAATGATATTGAATGACTTCGTTTCTTCTATTAGAAAACCAATTAGAATGGATCAAAGGACCATGGATGGGGAACTAGGCATCTGTTTCTCGAATGCTGGTGGATATAATCATGGATCCAAAACACTATGCTATCATCCCCTTCATTTCTAATAGAAACAAATCTAAAGTTAAAGCTGAGTTTGAGAAAGTACCAAATATTGTGTGGTCTTCGAGATGGGAAGATACTCAATATATAATTTTATATTGCTCCTAAAGAGTGTTATTGAACCTACAATCTCAGACTGGTATAATGAAAATAAGAACAGAAGGACTGAATATGTCCTTTTTGAGAAAAAGGGACCTATCAGAGAACAATATGCATCATCACTGGATCCTAGGAACACTCAAACATAAAATTCCCTCTGTTAAACAAAGAATTCATTTCATATTAAACCTAAATATTTCAATTCATCTATTCCTGAGAAGAATCATTTTGGACCTTCTACATCCTTGAAGATAACATGGGAAGATTTAGTCGAGGAGTACGATAATCAAAATGCCTCACAAGATCCCCCCACATATGATGGAACATATAGTGAACTACCCTAGAGAAATGGATCTTAATGAAATTCACACTCATAATTTTGAAATATCATCTAGCATTTTTAAACTGATGATAAGACTTCAAAATTAAATTTGATTAAGGATCATTTTTTGTAGAATTTTTCAATAATATTATTAACCTGGAATGGTTAATGAGTGAGGGGAATGTATGTAGTGGTGGATCCTATTATGTAAATGATAACCCGATAGACTCCCTTATCCTTTATAAGGATAATACATGTAATGGACCGAACATCTCCAGTCCATTACTTTATGAAAATGTGGTGTTTGAGGTGTTCTTGGGAGGTCAAGGTGACGTATCTCCAACAGTTTGTCAAATTTACAATTTTGTGAATAGTTTTATCGGTGAGGTTTAGTGACCAGTTCTATCGGTGAGGTTCATTGAACAGTTTTATCTGTGAGGTTTTGTGAACAATTCTATCATTTAGGTTTTGTGAATAGTTCTATCGGTGAGGTTCAATGAACAGTTTTATTGGAGAGGATTTTTGAACAGTACTATCAGTGAGGTTCATTGAACGGTTCTATTGTTGATGTTTTGTGAATGGTTCTATCGGTTAGGTTTGTTGAACAGTTCTATCAGTGAGGTTTTGTGAAGAGTTCTATCGGTGAGGATCAGTGAACAGTTATATCAGTGAGGTTTTGTGAACTGTTCTATTGGCGAGGTATTGTGAACAGTTCTATCAGTGAGGCTCAGTGAACAGTTCAATCAGTAAGGATCAGTGAATAGTTCTATAGGTGAGGTTCAATGAATAGTTTTATTAGAGAGGTTTTGTGAATAGTTCTATCGGTGAGGTTCAGTGAACAGTTTTATCGGTGAGGACGAGTGAACAATGTTCTATCGGTGAGGTTTAGTGAACAATGTTCTATCGGTGTGGTTCAATGAATTGTGTTCTATCGGTGAGGTTCAATGAACACTGTTCTATCATTGAGGTTTAGTGAACAATGTTCTATCGGTGAGGTTCTGTGAACAGTGTTCTATCGGTGAGGATTAGTGACCAGTGTTTTATTGGTGAGGTTCAGTGAACAATGTTCTATCGGTGAGGTTCTAACTATGAGGCTTGTGAATAGTGTTCTAATGGTGAGCTTCATGAATAGTGTTCTATCAGTGAGGTTCATGAAAAGTGTTATATCAGTGAGGTTCTAACGGTGAGGTTCATGAATTGTGTTCTAATAGTGAGGTTTATGAACAATGTTTCCAGCTTCTGACAAATTCTCTCCTTTGACATTTCCTCTGACGTAACATTAATTTAAATCTAATTTTAAGGACTCTTTGGCTAATTCAATGGCCATAAATCCTAAATTAATTATTCCTATGGCTCGGGATGTTTTTACGTGGTCAATCTGCATGGTGTAATGCAATCCCATTTTAAAGGAAAATTAAGCATATCTTAAATCGTCGCCCTATTAAGTCATCAAAAAGGACAAGATATCTTCCTCCCATATTCTTCCTCTTTGTTCTCGGCTATAAGACTCTAGATCGTTTTAGTCAATCCCATAGGAGTTTCACAATCAATCATTACTCCATAGATTGGTTCCACTCTATTTTAATGCAACCAAGCTATATCGATCAATCTTCGATATAAGGTATGTTTTATCATCAATACTTTGGGGATCATATTCTCATGTTTCTCCTTTCTATATTATAGCATGTATTCTCCATTCTTCTAATGGGTTTTTTCTTGGGTTTTGGTTGTGCAGTCATATCGTGGAATCCTCGGGTGGATGTCGTTGTCACGAGAGGAGGATTATGACCCGTTGTGTGGATAAAGAACATGCAGAACTGTTTGAGGTCAGGGATTTGTTTCTTCTCTTTTCTTTTACATGAAACTATATTGATAGAATGTTAAATTTCACTGGATGACAATGTAATTGACATAATAAATATTTTAACCAGATAAATAAATTGATAGCGCTCATATGCAATTGACATAAGTTTTTTCTATATTGTGTGATATTTATGATTGTTCTTGATAGAAATTGGTAATGAACATAAACCGGGATTACATGATAATTGTTTGGCTAATGATAAACAGGCATGTAAATGAATCTGGTTCATTTTTTAATTTGATGTAAATCAAATTGGTGCATTCAGCATGTTCATTTATTTTTGATAGCATAACGAGTTCCCCTCTTGTTTGTTTAAGGGGAAAGAGCCCAATTTGGAAGATGTTTGTTTTACTGTCGGTTGTGTTTTTATGGGTGCCTAGATGGTTGTGGTAATATGTAGAGGGATGGAGGCCTTTTTGGTTGGGGTAGTAGATGATTCCTAGAGTGGCGATATAAATCAGTATATGCATGTGGTTGTTAGGGAGGACACCATTAATGATGGAATGGAATGGATGTGATTGTTTGATTCTTGTCGTTTCATTGGTTATTTATCTGCTTTACATTTCCCCACTACTCAAGGTAGCTGGTCTTACATAACCTTCTTCTGAAAGAGGTAATGAATCCCGAGGTATGCCACATGTTTTCTTTGTTTAGATTCAAAAGGAAAGATTTGTATATTCTATTTCTATAAGTGCAAAAGAATCGACAGGTAGTACATCTACGCACTGTGTTGAGCCCATTGGGTTTAGTAAAATAGAATGTTTTTCTATAATGACTGGGAATGTGTGAAAACATTTCTGTAATTAATAAATTGAATAAATGGTCTTCACCCATGGGAATGGAGTTCCTAGAACATAATGATGAAGATGTGATTATGAAGGAACAATTGACTTGGGTATGATGCTAATGAAACTTAACATGGAATTCTTCATCGTTAATTAATGTTTAAATAATTAATTAACGTATAGTGGAACTAAAAATGGAATGAGGTAATCTAATAAAGCTCTTTAAATGGATGTGTGCTTATATTATACCTAGTCTTATAAGTAGTCTCCCAAAGTATGAGAGAAGTTAGATGTAGTTTTGTCTAAGACTAGGTTATTCCCATAGTGTGGTTGTGAGTTATATAGTATTCTGTACTTTTTGTGTTTATATACGCTACACCACCCTGTCAGTAAGGGAAAATTCCACCCCAGGGATTCTGATCCCTGTGGGGTGTTTTCCCCAACATTCTGGTGGGATGATGAATGGATGATTATGCCCTTTTTCCCATCTATCTTCCCTTGGTAGTTATTTGTGCTGGAATTCCCATTGGTTAGTTTTCCCCATATATGTGTGTATATTTTTGTAATGGATTGTGGTTATTCACAAAAATATATCCTAGAGATTGTTTTCTATGGACAACTATAGGTTTAACATGTATATGTTGTGATTGGATGAGGATCCTTACTCGGTGTATGAGAAATAATGGCACGAGGTATAATACCCGACGTATGGTACATGTTATGCGAGCTGTGGTCGCTTCAGGAAACTTCCTGGTTACATTGGTTTGTGGACATGGTGGTTTTGTTTCACGAGGTGCATATTGTGGTTCTTTGCCCAGGTTTATGTGGGAATGCCTTTTTTGAGTGAGATGATCAGGACGTGTGACGTTGGGGAAAACAAAAAATCAGTGGAGAAGTAGTTGCATGGTACCCTTTATATACTTTACTATATGATAAATTCTTATATGTGTTACTTAGTGAGAGTAGCCATGGTCAGGGTGGAAACTTAGTATACATGTTTAGGTGACGAGTTAGTTTCACTTGTTGTTCCCTATACTTTAGCATGATTTTTTACTTTTGCATGAGAGGCTTTGGGGAGGATCCTACTAAGTATATTGTTAAAATTACACAATTTATATATAAACTATTTTTCAGGTCAGATGGAGGTTGTTGGAGATCATGTTGGTTTCTACTATCTTGGGGTTGCAAGAGATGGTCGGGTTTGCTGTTGCGGCTGTTTTTAAATTCTTTTGGGTATTTTCATATTTTCCTTCCAGTTGTAGTACTTTTGCATGAAATTTCATATATGCACTTGGGTTTATTTTATTTTCCATTTCTATGTTGGTGTTGATTGGTTTCTACCTTATCTCTCTCTTCCGCATGTGTTCTCAAAGAAGGTAATGCCTCCTATTTGTTTGTTTATTATACCCTTGGTGATAGGCGCCAACTCGGGGCCTACTGGAGGTGGGACTCCGTGGTCATTATCAAGTTTCTCATATTTCCAACCCAGGAGGGGTACAGATTGTGGGGAAGGGGTTGTGACAATACACCTGCTATCCAAAGTTCAATATTTGATTTTCACACCTCACAAAATATAATGTCTCCAAGAAATTACCCTCATAAATCAGAGTCTCCTGCCCACATTACTCTAGAAATATTTGTTGATCAACAGGAAGTCCAACACACTAACATGTTGGTCACATTCCCTGAACCCCCAGCAATATGGAGCCCAAATCTATAAATTGATTGCACCTTGGTAGTACAGGTTAGGATGGAATTGAAAACAATGCCAATAATTCAAGAACCATCTTTATTCATGATATTCAGACAAATATGGTCATTAAAGGCCTGAAAGACAAATTCTATAATGTTATAACAATCACATATAACACAATTGACCTATTTCAAAGCTCCTCACATCCTAGAAATAAGTCTAGATGACCACCGAAGAAGATAGGGTAATCAAAAAGGTTAATAACCTCGGTTTCAGTTTCAAATGTGGATCTTTTTTCTTATTTTTCATTATATGGGAAATTTGAAGACCAAAAGATCCATCCAGTTTTTTATCCAAAATCATATGGATTTCACCGTTGATTACTCAGAACCTAAAAAAATTTTATCCACTTTCATTACAAATTTTTAGAGGTTGGGTTTTCACCTCATTGACACCAACAATCAATCAACAGATGTCAAAATCTTATGTGTTCTTTTTCACACCACTTTGGAGATCAACTCCATAGTCCCAACAGGAGATAAACATGTCCTAGTATCACTCAACTACCTTTCCTTCCACTATTCATGTTACTTCATTTAGGACAAAAATAGGTATTTATACTGCAGACCCCAATTGGTAAACATATGTGGTCTCAAATTTTGCATCACATTCCCATGGATCATTCTAGGGGACTTCAATACAATTTTGAATTCGGATAAGAAAATGGGGGTTCAAAAAAACTCCGTTTTCACTAAGGAATTTAGAGAATGTGTTGATTGAAATAATTTTTTTGAGGTCAATTTGTTTGCTGAAAAATATATCTAGTACATAATTCATGTTAATAGATTTGTTTATATAAAAATTAATAGGCAATTCAACAATGAGGATTCTATGGAAGCATGGGGATCGATATCATGTTCTAATCTCTCTAGGGTTATTTTTGACCACCAACCCATACTAGTGAAACTTCTTGAAAAGGATCTGAATCCTGCTTTCCCCTTCAGGTTAAATATGTACTTGGATACTCATTGTGAAATCATGGTCATTATTCAATGAATTTGTAAATCGGTTAATTGTATTAATGGTTTTTTAGTATATACCAAGTCACACAATTATCAAAATAACATGAAACATTTGATCAAAAACCACTTTACCTCCCTAGACAGTGATATATTTTTTCTTAATGCTTCCATTCAATAATTCCATGATGTAAACACTAACAATGGATTTTATAATGGGATTATGGATGAATCTGATTTAAACCTCATGCCCAACAATATTGTGAATATAAAAGTTGTCTTTAAATGTGTCTTCTTCAAAGAAATGTGTTTATTGGATAGAGACAAGAAAAAAATTTCATCATTTCCTTGGAGAAAATGAAAACAATTCTCCAAGACCCTTTCCCTGAATAAATGGGTATATTATTATTGATAACTGAATGGTTATATCTCAGCATGTTATATCTTATATTAAATATCTATTAGAAGGATCATCTCTAAACATTGACCCTGTGGATGGCTACATTCCATTTCTTGTGAAATAGGGGGGAAACGCCACCATTATTGTTGTTCTTATTCATCCAGAGATTAATGATGTTGTATTTATTATCATATTAGAATATTAACCTACTTTGGATGGCTTTGGTAACTTTTTCTTTCAATATATTTTGGAAGTTATTCATGGAGATATATGTAGGGTGGTCCCTCACATTTTCTTAGGTGGGTCTCATTCCAATGGTTTGGATTCCAAATATCAATCCCTTTTCCCAAAGGTGGAGAATTCTAATGATATAAATTTATTCAGGCATGTTTCCCTGGTAAACACCATCTACAAGATCATCAAAAATTTCATTCTAATAGGAATTACTTTATTTCTAGATAGACTATAACTGCCAATCATTTTGTCCTCATAAATGGGAGAGTGCTTAATTACTGATATATGACTACTTATGAGTGTGTAAATATTCCGATAAGTCCCATGAGATGTCGGAAAATTTCCCTTGAGATGTAATTTAGGAATTATTTTGATATAATATATTGGGGGATTCATATTAATGATTCTCAAAATGTATGTTTTTGATGATGTTTTTGTCAATTGGGATAAATCTATCTTCAACTATGAACACGTATTAGTTAATATCAATGGATCCACTAAAGTCTACATTATCTTATCAAGAGGTGTCATGCAGGTTGACCTTCTATCAGTGGTCATTTTGTTTAATGTGGAGTTTTATCTTGGTTGGTTTCTCTCCATTAATTCTAAAGAGGGTATGTTGATGGTCATTTATGTGGGAATGAGAATTGATTCCCCTACACACCACCTATATGATGATGATATTATATTACTGAACAAAAAGAACATGGACAATATTAAAATAATCAAGAGAGAGCTTTTTGATTATGACAGGGTTTCTATATAAGAGATTATTTGTAGAAATACTTATTTCTACTTTGGATGAAATTTATCTAGTTCTAGGAAAAATGAAAACACCCGATAGATTGGAATTAGGGAGGAATCCCTTCTCTTCCTGTATTTGAGAGTTCCCATCTTTTTAAGAAGACCAAATGTATGTCATTTTGATGGCATTGATAGTAATATTAGAAGTAAACTCTTCTCCTGTAAGGGAAAATAATTAAACATGGATGGTAGGGTGTGTCTTGTGAAGTCAATCAGAACTTCTAATTTTTCTTACTCGCTCATCTTGTACAAATGGTCGATTTCACAACTCAAAAAAATCAATGATTGTATCAGAAACATCATTAGAGTGGTTTAATATTTTTAAGGTGATTTTTAATTCTTCCACGGAAATCTGTTTCTAATACATTTGATGAATGGTGTCTTGGTATCCAAACAATGGGTGATATAATGAATCTATGAAAGATTAGTTTATATAGATGATCATCAATATAAATTTTGAAGATCATGGATTTCGTAAATCTAGATTCATACATATGTTCATATCTAGAATCCTCAACTTCTAAAATTCTTTTATGTGGCCTACTTAAAAAATATTGTTCTACAAAATTGATGCTGATTTGAGATGGCTAGTCTCAAGGGTGTCTTCCTTAAAATTTAGGAAATTTAAATGGGAGTTAAATCACCTCTAAAACCTGGTTCTTGAGGAAGACCCAAATTTATATTTGGATCTATCAATCTTGTAACGACATGTATGCATGGAAAATCTCCCAAATCATATTACTTTATTTGTTGAGAACCATTTATTCTTCTCAATGGGAGATTTCATGGTTTGGGAGGTGACTAGAAATGGAATAAATTCTTCTAATGGGTTCTATAAGCATCATATTAGTAGTAATTAAAACTTCATATTAATGGGTATACTGAAAAATAGATTATTGATACCATCCTAACCTAACTTGTATATATATTGTCCCTTAAGAAAATTCAAACATATGCTTATCTTTAATCTTGTAGAATTTCCCTTTGTTCTAGATGTGTTTTATTCCATCAGCATAGGGAGGATTTTGATCACCACTTTGTCAGCTATGAAGTGGATTCAGAAATTTATAATTTAGTATATGATATTATTGAGGTCTATTGTCCCTGATCTTGTTCGATATGCGACCTCATGAGTAGTTGGCTAGAACTAAACCTCTCACCAAAACATTGGACACTCTTTCCAGCTGCTGCCCAAAAACATGAAAATATCATATGCATTTCCATAAACAGGGTTGTATATGAGTCTCAACATTTTTTTGCTAGATCATCCATGTATATCATTCTCACAACTGTATGCGATGTGAGAATCCCACAAGGTAATTATTATTCCAATTCCATTCATGATATCTCTGTTCTCATCCGGGTAGGGGTTAAGGGTAAATTCGCCCCTCCTTGTGGTACACATGATGTTTTTTAGAAGGATCCATTTTATGGATGGATCAAAAGAAATTAAAATGGGGCTTCAAGGGGGGAATTCTAGATCATTGATTTTTTATGTGGTATTCATGTATCATCATGGAAATGTTCATGGTTATGTTTATAGGACATGTGGTAATGCATCTATTATCGAAGAAAAAATTCTTATTGTTATTATGGAAGTAGAACAATCCTGTTAGAGGGAATAGAATATGTTCTTTCTTGAATGTGATTCTACAACTATTATTATTGTAATTTGGACATGTTTGTTGCACCTTTTCTTGAATCTCACCAAATGTCAGACCAAATGTTTAGGCCATCTCATTTCAAAGGAGATAATTGTTACTCATGCTTATAGAAAGGTATTTTTTTCACTAATTTCATTTCTAATAATAGTTTGAATCGTACCATTAATCATTGGGGTGATCACGTACCGTGTGATCTCATTCCTATAATTATGGTGGATCAATGTAAATTTCCTACATTCAGACTATTGAATGCTTTTTTCAAATTAGAGGTCATTATTTTTTTGAATGAACACATAATACCAAAATAAACTATACATGGAAATGATGGTAATTTTATAATGATACAAAATTGGTGTAATGGATAGGGTTTTCCTGAATGACTGTTTGGAGAAGAAATTTTATTTTTAGCTTTTTGATGCTCATAAGGGGTAATAAAACTCTTCTATAATATGTATAATATAGATAATTTTTCTGACCACATTGTTTTCCCAAAATAGTGGCTTTACACTAGAAAAATTGGTTATTGGAAATTTGCGTCATTTGAATTTTGGTGAAATAATTAATAATTATTACATATTAAATTAGATATAAAATTATACATGTTTTTTCCTTTGGATGTAAATTATAATCATAGTATTGGTTTGGGATTCCATATCATTAATTGATTTCAGAAAGGGGTTTTTAGCCAATGTTGGGCATAAATTTGATTTGGGTACCAGGGTCATCTTAAGACCCTTTTTCTTATTTTTCATTTCAAATTTCCTTTCTTTCTTTTCTTTTCATTTTTTCCTTCTTCATTATTTATCTCACATATTCACCAATTTAGTAACTTGTGTCATGAAACGGAGATACAATATGAAGAGTGCTAAATAGAGAGAGAGTGTGTAGGTGAATGAGGTGTCTTTTCTATGCCCACAATTCATTAGTGTGACGTGCAATATCTGTGGATTGTGATATAGTGTCAATATTCAAATGATTTTTCATGATTGTTGGAAAATTTAGGGTTTTTTTAAAATAATTTTAAGATTATTTTTTATAAATATTAGACCCAATTAAGGTTTATTATGACATCTAAATGAAGGATTTGATGGTTTGGGGGTTTAAATGGGTGTTTCTTGCGATCTGATAGATTCCTGATCTTGGAAACTAAGTAACACAATATGTGGACCAAGGGACCAAAAAATGTGTTTTTATAGTTTAGGGAATATGGAGTTCATGGGGTACATAGCATGTACATGGTTGTACAAGCCATGTATTGGAACTCAACAATATAATTGGGTACCTGGCTAGGTGAACTCATATAATGGTACAATGTCATGTAGAAAACATGACCATACACTATTTAGGGTGGGATAATGTGTATAATCACATGAAATATTCATGTATCAGGGTAGTTCGGTTGAGTTACACGAACATGTACCCATGTCAGGTACACATTAAGTACCCTTTTCACACAATATATATAATGGGTTTTTAGATGCCTAGGATCGTGGAGGTACAAACCCAAAAAGGGATTTCGTAGTACAGACCATGTATACATTGGTACATTCCATGCATTTCCCTTGTAAACATTTGATGGGTTTTTCCTATTTTCTTTCCCCGATGTCAGATTTGGATGTGAGAGTTGTCTATTTTTAGTAATTCTCCACATAGTTTTTCATGGTGAAACCCATGGATCAATACAAGGACTCCTAGGAGATGTTTGGGGGTTCCTATATAAAAGGAGAAGTTATTACTCTAGTTATGGATTTTATATTTCTCCCTAGATTGAGACATGGCGTGAATGATTGGTTGGAATTTTAGACCAAACTAGTTGAGTCCATTAATCAGATATGTGCAATGACATATCTCATGTCATTATTTCCTTTTGAGGAAGTCTCCCATTAGGGAAGATCCATATAGACCTAACATTCCATTAGACTAGTTGAATTTTGAGGATCTTGAGTAGGATTCCTCTCATTTTCTAACTTGAGGGACCAACTTGATAACTTATTTCCTGACTGAACATGAGTTCTACGTTGGTTTAGTATAGAGATGCTCTTCGGGCATCACATTAGACATTGTTTTGAACTGGTAATCCCATGGCCCTATTGCAGAAATTTTTTTTGGGTGTCCGTGAAACTCTTATTAGATTGATTTTCCTCTGACTTGGGTTTTCAAATTCATCAATGTTTTATATATTTTCTTCTTGTTTGTGGGTTTTTTATCTTATCAAGAGGCATTATTCTTCTATTTGTGTACCCAAATGCTCTCTCTATGAACAATATTGCATGATGGGATGCACAGACATTCCTTCCAAGGATCTGAATTTTATGCCATGTTATTTCTGATATTTACTATATAACATAATGTAATACATTGGGTTTTTCTTTTTGAGTATGATTTTTATATATATATATAGTCACATTTTTTTTAATTTCCATACGTATTTCTTGGAATCTGGATATTGGGCATTAGATGTTGTTTATGGTATTCCCTGAGCGAATCATGGAATCTTGATGTAGGATTTACTTGGACAGACAAATAGGTAGTATGGTATATGATATGGATAAATAAATTATCCCTGATGTGTGCATGATGAAAAAATAATTGTGGTAGATTAAGAACTAATGAGTGCTGTGTATGATTATGATCTCTTCATCCGTTGATGGAAATTTTTAAGATCATTAGGATACGTTACGTGACATTAGGGTTGTAGAATGATGTCTCACTTGTAAGATGTCTCTTTATGCAGCCATGAAGAACCACAAATCAAGGTATATTATACACACCCATGTGGAAAGTATGATTAAGATACCCTCGTCTAATGATCAGAATGATTACTATTTTCATTATGAGGTATGAGACTCGATGGGTGTAGCATGGAGAATTAGTGATGAGTTCTCTATTTACATAGCGGCTCACGGTAATCCCCTTAGGGATTATTTGAGTATTGAATGTGACATATTCGTATGGACAGAGGCCTATGAATCCAACATTAGAATATATTTATAGGCATGGTAATCATGAATACTAACATAGGGATCCATTACTGAATGTCTAGAAATACTTCATAGAGTCATTCATTACAGGATTGGAAGTTAGTATACTATTTCAATTTTTATAGGATTGAACATTGGAATACAATATCCTAATTTACAAGATTTACCATCCAAATACACTATCATTTTTAGTGATTAGAGGATAGTATTTTTGTGCCCAGGTTGTTTCAGGGTTTCATTCCCCAATTTCATACTAGGAATAGATTGTTGTGCATTATTAGATTTTATCCAAGCAGTTCATTATGTTTAAAAACATTGAGATATTTGAGGAATTGTAGATGGTTTTTTGGGGTTTCATTTTAAACAGAGAGGTTCGTCCTCTAGTTATTTATTTCACTTGCCTCATGGGAGTGCAACATGGATTGAATAATTGGATAATATTTTATAATAACCCAAATTATCTATTTGATATGATATGAGATATGATCTATCTCCCGTGAAATTTATTTAGAATTTCTTCATTGAGAGATGTTCCCTTAAGCCCCAAGAGGATGTGAGGATCGTTGTGTTTACAGGACCCAAGTAGTATTCCTATCAGTTTTTGACTTGAGGGACCCATGGGGTGATCTGTTTTTTGACAAATACTGATTTTTATAATGGTTTTGGTTAGTTATGGACTTCCAGTGTCATATCAGATCCCATGTTGAACTTGTACGCCCATGGGGATGTGGCTGGTGTGCTTGGTTTGTTATTCTGGCCACCCTCATCCATTGTTTTGTTTCTATTACATGGTTTTACTGATGCAGTAGTGTTTCCAAGATGTGATTCCTATTTGGTGAAATTTGGATAATATATTATGATTTCTTCTTAAAGTTCTTTTTCCACATGTTCCCCAAAGGATTAGTATTGCTTGTTTGGATTCCCAAATGTTGTTACCTAATATCTTGATTGTGTGCCATGTTATTTCAGATATTTATTGTATACTAACAGATACTAAATGGGATTTGGTTACTGATATGGATGTCTATATATATTTGGATATAATTTTTTGGATGTCTATACAATTTATGAAATATTTGATTGTGGAGCCTTATATTATTTTTGTGGTATTCTTTGAACGATACATTGATTCTTGTTGTAATAATTTCTAGGATGGGATTATATATTGGTTGATATAGGATGACGATGATTATTATTTATTTGATCCTTGCATGAGAACCCAATACACATGGTAGATTACGCGCTCTCGGGTGGTGGGAATGAATACGATCTCATTAGCATTTGATCAGAACGATTACGCTCTTCTAAATCAATTAAAATACTATAGGGGTATAGCATGATGAATCACTGGGTAGTTATCCAATAATATGGGAATGATGTCTCTATACTCATGGTTTACAATGTAGCTCAATGTGGTGGGTATTATTATAATCTCTTCGGCCTATGATCGGAAATTTTACGCTATTCCTGATCAATTAAAGACTAGATGGGTGTGTGTCACCCATTAGTTATCACTTTATTGATTTCCTAATGGTAAAAAAATTTGGTAATATTTGAGATGCAAATTTATGGAATGCTTATGGGTCAAGACAATGGAATAAGTCATTGGAATGGATTTTTAGGTCTGAGCAGCCTGACGATTGACTCTGTGACATTTTTCAAGATTTCCTGACATTCTCCTTAAAATCCTTCTTTACTTTATTGACAATCAATATATGGTATCCTTCTTTACATGATTGACAGTTGGTATAAGGTAACCTTTGATACAGTATTGAATTTCAGTATTTGGTATCCATCTTATTTATTGGATGATTTTACATTTAAACTTAGTTCTAGGAAGAGAATCCCCATTTGGTGACATATCATGCATAGAGATATAATTCTGGTGTTGGCCAAAGAAGGTACATGATAATGTGATTATAGATCCATAGGTCGACTTATTCATACATGGATTGAGTGGGATGACATCCAACTCAATTATAATTCATGAGATATATAGGCGATCGAGTTTAGGTACCCAATGATCAGCTACTGGCGTGGTTTTCTGTTATTGATTCACATACCAATGAATATTCATATATACGTGTATATGTATAGGTATGATACACTAAATGTTTACATATAGTGTTATGGAAATCCATGGGGGAACAGGCCCAGTTAACAGGAATTATAGACCCTGGATTAGACTATGGTTTATTGTATGGTTTTACCATATCTATTTTTTATTGTATTTTTTGTAAACTGATCATATCTATTTTTCATACAGTTATAACATAACAGTTATATGTTTCTTTTTGGGGAGGCATATTGATATTCTTTCTCAACACTACACGTACACATTTGTGTATGTTTCCAATATATGTATTCCATTTAGTATGGTGGATATGACTGAGGCACAGTGTTTCATGATTGAGAAGAGATGAGTGTGGGGTTGTAATGATCGGTATGGGGTAGTTCAATTGTGTTTGGAGACCAGTTATGTGGTCTAGATCATAGTTTGAAGTAGATCACTGTTATTTCAATTTAGGTTTCTTTCGTACTGTATTTTTATGGTTAGATGAATGGGTGACTAATTTTCTAGGGTATTGAATTCTTGTTCGATGTTTTATAGAATTTTATTAATTCAACATGTTCTATTTTAGTATTCTTTTGATTCCACACTCTGTTTAATTTCTATTGTGTATGATACTTAGATATTTACATGTTTCTTACTCTATTATGAGGGTATATTTTTTCCATTGTACATCCTTTACTCCCAGGATGGTAGTCAGAAGCCTCTGGCAAATAGGGAGGAGATCTTGAGGCCAAGTGACCCACTAGCCAGGTGTACCAGTTTAGTGGCATCTGGGTTAGGGCGTTATAATTAGGAACTCAGATTTAGAGACTTTTGGAAAGGGGGTGGTGTGACAAGAAGACAAATATCATAATGAGATTCATGGAATCTTATTAGGGAACATGAGTATTACCTTTTAGTTACCAATAAAAATATTTACTCATTCCATCGAGAAATCATGAAAATTGTCCTTCCAAGAACAGATGACTATTAAAAAAGTCCCAAAGGTCTTCTATCATTCCTTTTCGGGAGGGACGTGGTCTGATCCACTAGTTTGTTTTAATGCATGTCATATTGGTTTTTTATCTTAGGTAGATAATATATATATAAAAATTTACATATATATTAATCATATATTAATATTATTTTATTTATAATATTATCATTGTAAATATATTTAACATATTATAAAACCATTCTGTTATAAATATAACATTATTTATAATATTGTATATTAATTATACAATTAATTTCATAATGTTTTAAATATATCTATAGAAATATATTCATATATATAAATTAATTTTATTCTATTAATATAATTATCTAATGAATGAAAAATTAATTAATATTGTTCTGATATAGGGGATTATAGACAATGAACCACACAAACATATAGGAAAATCAGTTGTTCTTTAGTCATCCCTTCTCATAGGGTTGGATGAGAACCCACATATACAATTACATTTTAATGTGTCAATGGGCCTTTGAATTGAAATCTAATTTCATCCCCAAAATACCCATTTGTGTGTCCCATATGCCCTTATGTGTATATTATTTTTTACATTACTCCTCCTTCAATATTACTTATGCAGTTATAGTGCCACACATTTCATAATCTAAACACGATGCTATATAAAAATAATTCAATTCATTATAAAATTATTTAAACTATATAATTATTATAATGAATATATAAATATATAAATATAATTTATGAAACTTTATTTGGAAATATATAATTTCAATCAAAAAATTAATATCTATTGAAATATAAATTAATTTAAATTATAATTAATAATAATTTATTTTTTAAATTTAAAAAATATTTTCAAATATATACAATAAATGTAATTTTATATACAACTTTGCAATATATATTTATTTTATATTTATATTAAAATATATTATATAGTTTTAAGTTTTAAAATAATAAATATTAGAATTAATAATAAAAATTATATCTATTCATGTAAGGAAACATGGTCAGAAATCAGTATTCGGTCTGTTGTCAAAAACAACATTCAATAAATACATGGAATTAATGATGAAATTAATATTATCACATTGATATTTTTTTTGAACATGTATGTATTTATATTTGGAATGAAAGAGGTCTCCACTGACTCCAATCAAGAATGATCATGTTCATTCATCCACTACCCCACACTCATACAATACATTCATATCCAGAGTCTCCCCCTCCAAGAAATGTCACCCAACTCAACGTTGTAAATATTTTTTTATCAATGATTTTTGTCCAAATTTTCAACATATATCAGCCTCCATGGATATATTCACAATTATTTATTCATTTATCTCCCACTAACTTGACACCACATTATAATCCACCACTAATATATTATTTTTGGTTTGATCATTTAGAAGTATTCTGGCCCTTCGTAGAACCTATGATCTCCAGATCATCATCCTATATATCTATTGATATTTGTTTTTTCACAATTACATATATTTTAACAAATACAAATTCCAACGAATATTTTATTTGTTAATATAGAAAACCCCATGTTGTATTTCGAAATGATGATTGATACATTTAAAATTAATTTACGAAGAAAAATTCAATCGATAAGATATTTAGATAAGTTCTTTTAATATTCTATTATAGGGTTTATTATATTATTATGTAGATGTGGTCCAATAAAATGTAGGAGGCCACCACTAATGATCATGCTACATTGGGAATCCTCTGACCTATCCCAATGGATAGTAAAAATGTTTCAATAGAGAGGTGGTATATATTTTAAAAATTAAGCTTCCACATAGCAACATAATAGGGTCATAGAAGGATGAATCAAGGTATTGTATGAGCTTTTTATTTTTTTAATGCGTTTATATTTTCGTATTGGATTATATTATTTCCATAATTTTTTGGTCTCATTAATGAAATTAAATTAAATTTTGATTTTAGCAGAAATATATAATTTAGGATTTAGTATTAAAGTGAACGGAAAATAGAAATTAAATAAATGGAAAAGAATTGAAATATTTTATTTTAAAAAATATGTATATATATTTTAAAAAAATATTTATATGAATGATAGTATTAACATGTTTGATAAATAAGGTATTTCAACATAAAAATGATATTTTAGGGGAAATGATACAAACTACAAGGAAATTCTTAGAAAAAACAAATATATGGAAAAAATGGATAAATATTTAAAAGAAAAATTAAATATTATTATATATGAGAAATATTATCGTAAAAATATTTCTGTGAACAAATTAATATAAAAATCATCATGGACATGACATTAAGAGACAATATTTAATCAATACTAGTATAATTAATACAATGTCAATATTATAAAAAATAACAATAAAATGAACATTAATATATATATGTATTTAAAATTAATTACAAAAAATTTCATTATAAATTAAAATAAAATGGCACTAGAATCTTCATCGAGATGGAATTATGGTTTTCATAAATAAGTTGGTCCTTGTAATTATAGTTATTTAAAATATATATTTTTTAATCAAATAATAGAAATTATTAAATAAGAATGCATATTTTAAATATTACATTTTAATATTTTAAAAAATATCCCTAAAAAATAATAGTAATTAATTGTTCACAATATAGAACAATTAATAATATTATAAATGGAAAATGTTCTATATTAAACAATTGCTAATAATGAATAAGAAATATTGTATTCCTAATCTAAATTTCACTTTATAAAAAATAGTTTATCACATGTATCACCAATTATAGGAAGTAGAAAAATCATATGATGGAATTTTTTTTTGAAATTTTTTTTCTCAAGACCATAAGTAGAATCCTGGAAAATAAATTCACTAATAGAGGGTAGATTTGTAGTCTATAAAAATCTTCATTGGAAAAAGAAATTAAATTTTATTTTTATGATCTTAAATCATTAGTTAATAACGTATTTTGATATATTTTTCATGAAAATTTATATAAAAACCCTTAATAAATAAAAAAATATATAAGTAATATTTTACAAAGTTCCAAACTAGGTTACAGTGAAAGCCATATATTTTAAAAGGTACAATCATTGATGTTGTAATAATGAATGAATAATTTCTACAACAGTAAAAAGAAGTCTGATGAGATAAAATTGATATAAATAATAAAATAAAATATAAGGAAGATTTTCATTATGTAATATATGATATATATATATTAAAACTAATAATGATATGAAAGATAATATTAACATGTTTGAAAAATAGATAAATGACCTAAAAACGACATGTTGGGAGAAAAGTAATTAAAATAAATGGATATATATAATTGAATTTGATATAGGGAATAAACATGAATAAATATTTAATCAAAATAGATAAATAAAACACAAATATAATCAATATTAGTACATAAAAATGAACTGATAAAATTCATATGAGAAATTTATTACATTTTTCATTTATGGATTATATATAATAAAAAATTATATAATATATAGAGAGTAATACATTTAAAAAATTTAAAAACAATGATCATTAAAAAAAATTATAGTCATTGATAACAATTTTAAAAAATTACAATTGATATTAATATATTTTTGAAAAAGGAATGAAAATAGATTTGAATGCATGATTTTTATTTTAAATATATTTATTAAAGAAATTAGAATCAATAATAAAAATATGTATTATATTAAAAAATATTAATCATAATTACTTATAGTAAAAAATTAATTTAAATTATAAAATCTAAAACATTACATTTGAAATATTATAGGTTTAATATTATAACAATGAATATATATAAATTCTAAGAAGAAATTATTATTAATATGAGAGAATGAAAAACACCATAAAATTAAATTTGAACCATTCAGAACATTTTATCAATGAATAAAACTTTTTCAACGTACAACCAATGATTATCAATTGATTATTAGTCATAATAATTATATTTAAAGGATAATTATCATAATTGTTTTAACTTTTACCAGATAAATTAAAGGGTTTATATGTGATAAAAATGGGATGTTGACCCAATTAATAAATTGTAAATTCAATCACCATTGTTTGTGAATGAATAAATATAGATAAAACATATAACACAAAAATACTAATTCTAGATTACACATATCTCATATATTACATGGATTCTATATTAAACATAAAATTTTTTCTGTTTTTATAGATTACATAAATTATAGAGGTATTCCAAATTATTTAGTTGAATAATAATCATTAAATAAACATTAATTATATCCAAAATATTTTATATCATGTTTTTTTTCATCATCATGAAATTATTTATACCTTCATAATTAATTAAAATTATTCAACAACATGTGATAGAAACCATAAATAATGGTACATTAAAAGAGAAAATCTTTTTATACAGAAAAAGGGATATCATGCAGTGAATTAATGTATTGAAGGAATTGAAATATATTGATTGATAAAGGGTTTATATTTTTCTAATTGATAATATAATTTGAAAAATTATAAGACATCCAATCTAGATTTCCAGAATCATGTGTTATTGATATATATTACTTCCATTGATCATTATAATATTCTTAATAGAAGATGACTGAATGTAAATTCCTTTAGATAATACAAGGAGTATATTTTATAATCCCTATTGTGATTGATAAAATTCCATTAAAAGTGAAGTACTATTTTCAGAAGAAAAATAATTTACTATTCAATTACTTTTTCCATGATTTGTTATTTAAATGGGAAGGATAAATGGGGATCATATATTTTAGATGGAATATAGTAATGGAGGATGCATTTGATGTAGATCCATAACAAAAATTTCGTATGAAAAAAAGTTGATTTTGTAATGGTGTCAATAGAGGTGAATTAGAGGGAAAGTAAGGAGAAAGACTACACATGGAATAAGTAATTAATGGTAAAACCATTAGTATATACAATTTAGTTATTCTTTCCCATTTATGGATTGAGTATTCCATATATTGTAGACATATTTTTAGTGAAATGTACTATATTATTTATCATTTAAATATTCCTTGATCATTGAGAAAATATTTCCAAAGGGGTGTTAAAAAAAATAAAATTTATTTTCAAATTTATTTTAAAATTTAATTTTTTTACTAATAATAAATTAATACGATTCATATTATTTAAAATATTTTATAAAATAGTTCAATATTTCAATATTTTTTTTAATATTTTATACTTGGTAAAAAAAAGTTAAAATTTTATTTAAAATTTTATTTAAAATTTTTTATTTTTCATATTTTTATATTTAAATTTTAAATAACTATTATATGTTTTTATTTAAAAAATAGAATATTAAATCTATTTTATCTATATACATATTATTTATTTTTTAAAAATTATAATATTTTAATAATTTATGTGGAATAATATATTTTTAATTTTAATTATTATTATATTTTTTAAGATATGACTGGAAGTATCTTAATATAAAAAATTATTTTCAAATTTTTTATTAAATAAAATATTTTTTAGAAGAAATATTTGTTTTGGAGTTAATGTTTTTACTTTTTATAATTTATATTTTTATTTTGTATGTGTTAAGTATTATAATATATAAAATATTTAACATTGGGTATTATAATATTATATCATTATAAAATATCAAATATCAGATATATTTCCAATCAAAGAAAATAATTGTTAAAAAAGTGCATATTTAAATATAATTTGCCCCAAAAATTTTTATGTAGACTATATCATTGTAATATAAGTATGATAAAAGTATAAATTACCCATAGATTATGTCTTCTATTCTTTGAATTTATTTAAAAATTATTTAATAATATATTATAAATCTAAAAAATACAAATATTATACTTTTCAATTTATCAATAATTATTAGTTTATAATGTCTATTTTATTAACATTTGAATATTTTTATTTATTAATTATTTTATCATCTTTTAATATATAATTGTTGGATAATTTATTTTATTATCTAGATATTTTCCATTTTTAACATGGTTGAGCATAAATTTCAAATATGGGTTAAAAGCAAATAATTCAATTATTGAAGGTCTAGAGGCACAAAGACCATAATAGAATGCCTAAGGGACCAAAATGGAAGTTATGCTCCTTCTAACTTATCATAATTACACACTCACTAGTAATATCTATTTCCCCTCCGTCGTCGCATATACTTATTGGATCCCTTGTATTACATTCTGTTGTCACCAGTGATTAGTCACAACATCAATACATGCTCAATCATCTCCCAATAATCAGATGAATCACTAGTGACATTGATCAATCCTTCCAAAATTCAACTAATAATTCTATCATGTAGCATAAATTCTTATAATATGATGTCCCTGAGTCCTAGTACAAGACCATAAGGCCCATATATTGATGACTAGTGCAACCACTATAATACCCACAAATCATATCTACAATAATAACCATACAGATATAGTCAAAATGTAAAAAAATATCCACATAAAAATACATTTTATCAAATTGGTGATGTTTGATTACATATTAATTATGATATATTTATTTTATAAATTAAAATTTTTAATATAAATAAAAAAATATTTTTTAAAAAATATTCTTAATGAATAAATTTATTCAAAAAATAATTATAATATAAAAATTATTATGTAGGGAATTATTTGATATTTGGATAAAATGAAATGAGTCAAGGAGCCGTTCATCTCTCTTTTTATATTAATATATATAAATATAAATATATTTATAGATATATTTACACACCAAACTATTTATATATATATATTAGTTATACGTGGACACACACAGAATAAAATATATATATACAATGAAAAACATTCATGTATGTAATAGTACATGTATTTATTTATTCAATATATGTATTTATTAATTTGTGTAAAATTTTTTATTTAACAATATCATGATTATTAGTAAAAATATCTCAATATATGGAACATTCAGGATTTAAAAATCATCTATCACTAATTTTAATAAGTTAAATATAAATACATAGAATGAAAAAAATAAAATACATGTGGCACCAATGTATCACCAAAAAAGAAGGTGGTGAAACCAAGCCCCAAAAATATAGAAGCAAAAATGGTACCATTATTGCATAAACCATTTTCCTATGTAATGAACCATCATACCATCAATAAAAATTCACACGTGATGATCATAAATCATTTTGTTGATATATTTTAATCTCCAACTCGCAGATATCATTGTTTCATAAACCAATACTTGAGTTTTTCTTATATGAACCTATGTAACTGAATAAAAAATAATCAATGAACCCATCCTTATCAAATACCCCCAATAGATTAACTGTGAAGTGTCCATCACATCATCCTTGTCCCCTACAACTGATGGTATGTGTGATATTCATACACTATCAACATTCAAAAATAACCATATAACCCAAATTCCTGGACCATGGGGTCCACAATAATATCCCAAATTTCCAGTCATTCATATAAAATATTCCCTCATAATCAGACCCACTCTTGGTACATGTTCAATTTCTAGAATTCATTCAATAACTTTCCAATATCATCTATACAATGCCTCTCTCACGGTATCCACTCCAAGAGGTCTTCAACCATTGTCTCACTAATCCATATGAACAACTGATACAGGACATCACCAATGAGAATGAACTGAATACATTGGCACTCTTATTTTTGTGATGTGTTTTTAGTTTCTTTGAGATTGAAACTGGCATGGATATTAGTCAACTAATTGGTTTGTAAGAGGCAAGTGATTCAATTTCAATATGTTCCATTCTAGTGTAATAATTTAATTATATGAACCCCTAACTATAATAAAAAACATAACAATGAAAAATTCATATATTTGGTTCATGTATTTCATGTAAGACAAGAGATAAGGGACATGTTTTAATTCTACATAGACTATGATGGAAATTATATTCCTTTTATGTATTTGTTGTGTTATCATTTCGATTTTTAACATATAGCTATCTGATAATATTGTTATAATATTTTATATTTATTAAATTTAATAAAATAACATATAAAATTTACAAAATTTAAATTTATGAATAAATAAATGTTTTTGTGTTTATATTTCATAAACTAAATTTATACATTTTGAAAAAAATGAAATCAATAAATGCCAAAAATCGTGATTCATTTAAATTTTTTATTTATTCATATTACATTAATTATAATTTTATTTTAATTTATTATAGATTAATTTGATTAGTTTTTTATATTATTTATAATATCTCTACATTATCATCTAGATATTTTATTTAGAAGAAATTATATATAATTTGTTTTTGTATTTTATCGATCACAAAGATCATTAACAATTTTTACCAAGGAGTTATAAATATTTTTTTGTATGGTTTATTATACCTCACAATGATAGGAAAAATATTTAATATCAATCACATTTATTGAAATATTTTAGTTGAAAATTTATTCTTATTTTCGTTATCCTTTTTCATTATGTTATATTATTCAATTTTGGGTGTAAGAATTTATGTTCCCAATAGAAAACACTAATTATTTTTATGAGGATAAAAATTAAAATTAAAAAATTATTATATAAAATTAATATTTCTATGACGGTGTCCAATAATGTTTTAATTGTTCATTTACCAGGGTGTGCCCCTAAAAATAGGAAGGTTTCCCTTTTAAATATTCCATGAACAAGTGATTGAGAACATTATTAAAAAAATTTAATAATTAAATGAGACATAACGTCACATATGAAAACTTAATATTGATCAATTATTATAGTAAAAATATATTTACTGGAATTAAATTCATATTAACACATAAGCCTAGCAATAGAATAGAATATTAAATAGTAACCCAAAGAATGGTTGATGAGGTGACCCACATGAGTGTAAAATCAAAACGCGTAGAAATACCATGTTGTCCAATGACTCTAATGCTTTATGAAATGAAAGACACTTCACTGTGTTCTATACCATTATGTCCCATCAACCCCACCCCAACATTTATTCAATATGAATATAACATAATTACCCTACTCCATATTTTTCTGGAAAAATCTACTTTCACTAACAAATAACACACTTCTTGGGACAATATGATAAAAAAAATGAATTGGGAGGGGGATACATGTGAGGTTTATCATTTAATGTATAAAATTCTAGTTATAAAATTGAATTACATAATTATAAATACATCAAGGAAAAAATATATAGAAATAATTACATAAACTAAAATTCGCACCCACACCCACACATACATTCACATACCCATTATAATGTAGAGAAAAAAAATATCTAAATGGAGGATAAGTAATATTATGGATGGTTAAATAGCGGAACAGAAATATGATGTGATATTTTGTAAATATAATTAAAATTGAAAAGTTTAGAAAAAAGAAAACATGAATTTTAGGCCAAGAAGTATTTTTATTGAGAGAATGACAACAAACATGTCAGTCCTTACATCCAACCAAATACAACCATTAAATTAGATCACACTTTTATTCAATATAAAAATGACAAAACCAATTAATATCGATGATTTCAATCGATGGTAGTGAATAATGATTCTGTATTTTATTTTGACTAACATGATCAATGACCCAAAATATATTCAATGATCATGACAAAGATAGGCATAATAATTATCATAATGAAAAAAAATTTATAACTACCATTCATTTTGTTGCATAATAATTATTTATTTTTAATATAAATTTACACTGATAAAACAAAAATAATTGATTATTATAGTTTATATGAGAATTAGGTACAAAAAATATATCATCTTAATCATGGGATAAAACAACATAATTAAAATATTCCTTAACCTGTTTCTATTTATAACTTATTAAAGCAGATCAAAATACCCCATAGAACATAAAACAACATGGGATATCATGGGGACATATATAATTTAGGAGTGACTTATAATGCTCGTTAAGGGTTCTTACTAACCTTGAAGAGCTTATCAAATTGGATCTAGATATCCAAGCTAGTCCACAACAATGGTAACTATATAGAGTAGTTGATTCATGTAATCTTAGCCTTGTGTTCAATTGTATGGTGATTATTTTAGCATGTAATGTTTTCTTTTCTACGAAATATGGTTTCCAATTTCTCCCTAAAATTGCTTAATAAAAATATAAATTTTGATGGATGGAGTAAGGGAATAAACATGGAATAAGTGAAATTTATTATAAAATAAGAATATCAATGGGGAGTATATGGAGCATGAATTATAAGGAATTATATATCATGATAATCACAAAATTGGGGAATTTGGAAACTTCCTAAAACTCTAAATCGTAAACATAGGTCAATGATAAACCAACAAGGCATCTTAGTTGACAATGTCCTATAAATGAAATATGTACTACCCTATCCCAACATGACTTATCATTATACAAAACATTACCCAAGGCATTAGAGAACTATATCGAATAAACAATAATAATCATTTCATTTTAATGATTATGGTAGCCACATAGATTAAAATACATGGATTCATTCATGTTAATAATTTATTATACTATAATAGAATGTGTAATAAATACATGTATCTCCCAAATCAATGAATACATTTTTAAACATGTGAATACCTATTATTGAAAATTGGGATTGGTATTCAATAAGCAATTAATATGGCATGGAAAATCACAGTTAAATTTTTGTAGCATAACAACATTACATAACAATTCATAATGATTGCTGATGAGAAAAAATGGTTCTCTTATAATTTGCACATCAAAAGGGGATGTTGTAAGAATATGAAATGTCATGGACAATCAAAAGTTCATGGAAATATAACTCAAAAGATTATAATAAAATTTTAATGAATAAGAGAAAGGGATGATTCCATATATAATTTCAGCTTAGTAATGTCATTGGTAAGTGTCCATGTAATTTCCCCTACCTAGGCTCCACTAAATTGGTTCCCAGAGCTGGGTCATCACATGAAATGATGTGAGCCTCCTAGAATTCCAGTGTTTTCAGACTAGCAGCGAGTTTATAATAGTTCATGTTGGGAGAATATACTTTCTTTACCATAGTAAGACACATAAGAATAAAATATAAATAATAGAAACAATAGGAAAAAGTAATAACATGCAAAGTCAATAATTTCCCAAATTGGGTATAAACCACATGAAATAATAAAAATGACATAAAATGATATACTACCATGTTAATAAAACCACGAATAATGAAAAACAGTGAAATCCAAAAATTGTACTTAAATCAACATTATGAACCCCACCCATGTATAACTCAATCCTAACGAGTATTAAAAATATCTATTCATGTAAATAGTTCACGAAAATATGAAGTAAATGGTAAAAAAATAATTAAAATTTGGGGTTCCATTAGATAAAAAAACTAGAATTACACAATTTGTATTATTAATTAATTTTTTTTTAATTGTTCCGTCATGATTACATAATCCATTTTTCTCATGAGGTACATGGTTGACATATAAATCTCATTAAAATGGGTATATGTAAAATAAACACTGCGCATAAGGTAATAAATAGTGTCCATATCTCAATAGTGAATAATAGTTCTAGATCAATAAATCACACTTATCTTGGAGATTTTGTCAATGAAGTATCATAAAAAAAACCATTTGGGCATAAAAAAAATAGTTTGAAATATGAACTATAAATCACAATGGTCACTAACTGACACACAAGGGTCCTCAGCCTATGTGTCCAACCGAGATATTGTATTTCATGTCGTGTCATCCCAACTACTAGGATATAAGTCAAAAAAGGACCCTCATTCCATGAATCCAAAAGTGTCTCAGAATGCTAGGTATGACCATCCCACCCTTCTTATATAATTCCATGTCCATACCCTTGGGTTTTTGAAAATCAGTCCTTCCCATGAAAAGCAAGGTGCACCATGGGGGGGATCATTGGTTCAAACTCCCAAAAACATTCATCACACACTACCATATCAAAATAATATACAACCAAATAAATTAGGAATCACATTCCACTGCTTTCAATTGGGAAATTACAATTCTACCATAATCCCTCATGTATGTTCAAACATCTCATTCATCGACTAATATTCATCAATTACCATTTTTTCCCATTTATAAAATTTTACATTTAACTAGAAATTTTATCACATATGAATTTTAAAGAAAAATTTTATATCATATAGCACAAATATAATTTTGAATTCCAACCCTTAGGTATAACCCATAGTTATCATGTTTTAACCCGCTATTAATAAACATAAATTTAAATTTGAAAAAACCATTTACTAAATCTTCATTTACTAATCCATTCCATATTTAACATGATTAACATTTCATATATTCCACTTCTCTTGGCCATCCAAACAAAATTCATCACCCATTTGACCTTATCACATTTAACTTGATTCCCCCATTAATAATCCATGCTAAAAAACCCTTCAACCATTATATAACCTCATCAAAACACTAAATATTACATCCTCAACCCATTTAACAGTATTATTATTTTATAAAAGTATAATTTTCTATACAGAAAAATTCCAACTATAACATTGTCAATTCCCATGTTCGGAACTGCCATCACACCCAATGAGGGCCTTGAATCACTCTAATAATCCTTAACACATATCATGTAAATATTTATGGGTCTAAATCATAATTTTTACAATCATTGTACCTAGTGTTACTAAAGGTGAAAAATAAACAACACGATGGAATCAGTATGTCAACACAAATTCATAATTAATCTATAAAACCATAGGATATAATTGGTAGAAAACCCTCCTAAAATATGATTTGGAACAATCTCCTAATATTATATTTTGGTCTGAATTCAAGCACCCCTTGAAACCCCATCCTAGATCTAAAAATAAAAAAGTTTATGTGGGATTTTATATAAGATGTGAGGAATTTGAATCATGTAATCGATATAAGTAATCCTATCGTATATTAGACAAAACTGGTGATTCTATCTGAAACCCATGACACTCCAAATGGAATAGGATCAAAGGAGAATAAAATCATCAAATGTTGGTCATCTGATTTAATCGATTTTCCTATAAATGGAATATTATTGAAAATTATTTTTTGGGGATAAAAATCATGAGATTGAATTTTTATAATTTTTTCAACATTGTTGCACAGTACATTTACCCACTCGATTTTCCAAATCGTTCAAAAGCGGTGTGACAGACATTGTCCCAAACCCCACTATTACATTGTTTCCTAGGAATTATATATGGTTATCTTAACCATGTGATAAATATCTTCAAGCCTCAATACATTGATACATGATTACCTCAGATGATCCATAAGGTTAACACTAACCATGTGGAATCCATGAAACATTCCCAAAAACATCCTTTTATTCAATTTTTTGGTCTCAAAACCATATAACACCCACATTTATTCACATTATCATGGGGAAACACTTATTTAACAAAATTTATGTGATTCAATATGAATCATAAACAAAACCATACCCTATAGAGTATTCGGGATCATACAACCTCTTCACCTTATATCAGTTCGTTCTGAAGATAAATTTTCCATATATAAATGTGCATATGTAATAAGAATTCATTACACTATGAATATATATCCTTTCCCATTTTCCCAATTTTCCCATTTAATTCCATAAAAAATCCACAAATTTTATACCAATGAAAGCTCATGGCCCCAAGAGACTCTAACCACATCCCATCACACAAACTAGACTCTCCTCAAGGGTGCATCAAAATCATCCATAAACACTCACTAAATCGTAGTATCAAAAATAGAGGTAAAAATTCCTATCTAATAACTTCTATATACTTCACACGTAGAATTATCATCATAGAGGAATCAATGGTCACCCTCATCGGCCTCATAATATTCCAATAATATTTCTTGAATTATGTTTATCCACCACATTAATCTCAGTGATCCCATTCCATATTCGTACATAGGAACACAACAAAACCTCTCATGGAATTCAACATTTCAAATTCAGGCCAATTATTTTCATTAGGGTCACACTCTTGAATGGTTATCACTTGATTTCCTCTAACCAAAAAATATCATTCCATCAAACATCCACATGTAAATTATGGTTCTCTCTACTATCATCCATTGTTCTACTCCAATAACATTGAAGAAAATCCCCCATAATCTCATCTCAACATCATCATCACCAGAAATGTCTGAACTCATAGCACTTGAGTTTCCATTGGGACATCAACCCTCATTGGAATATAGTATCACCACTGAAACTATCCTAGAGGAAACTGATAAACCATAAATTATATTTCAATGATAACCCAGACCTCGCTCATGTAAATCATCAGTTTGATACTGTTCAATACATTATGACATCAAATCAAAGGTGGGTCACTCTCCCCACACCCACCCCCATTCACTAAAACGTGTCATAAGTCACTGAACTTGATTTTACTAGAGCACTGAAGACACATACCTTGTTCTTATCACCATTATCGCTGGATTATAGAATACAACTAATTTTTCCACAAGTATTTCCACATCATTCCATCCCCATCATCAACATACCACATGATTCTCATTTTCCTATAGAACTACCCAGATAACAATTCCATTACATGGGTTGATCATCCTAATAATTACGGCCCATAAAGCCTCCATAAGAGAACCAACATTAAACTCTCATATTCATCAGTGTAATCCTCATTCCACAACGTTAATTTGATTATCTACTCTCTACATCCATGATAGATTTATCACTCCCGATCCAAAGAATGTCATTACCGGCTCTCCACAAGGGATATTATCCACCACAACTCATAAACAATCACAATCCAAACTCCAAAACATAGAATTTACTATATACCATTTTTCGTTAAAAGATAAATAACTTCTCCTCGGTAACATTTATAATCACCATGAATGACACCCACATCATTCTTCAATATTTAGTACATTATAAGGACCTCAACAAATCTATCGATGGTGTACATCCCATCATCCTGTTCCACATATACCACTCCCATGATAATAAACAACATGATGTCTATCAACTAATCAAAAAATTAATCATGTCTCTTTGTTTTAATCAAGCACTACTAAATGTATATGGGATGATTTCACATTATTGGCAATGATCGTCACTAGATGAGGTACTCATATAATTTTTCTTTGAACACCACCTCCATTATATCCATTACTGATGTCATATCCCACTATGGGACAGAATGTCCCATATAGACCTCTGGAATCCCTTTCACAGACACAACATCATTTCCCAACATCACCTACCCATAACCACTCATGGGTCATTTCAGACCAATATATTCCACCATTCCATGACCATCCATCAATCTATCATGATCCAAAATTCCTCTATTGCTACTAACCCCAATCCACTTGAGGTATTCCAAAATAACACAGATGAGCATCAATCAACAATTCAATAGACGACAACAATTGAATCAATTGTCTCTTTCAAATCTTTGATTCCCTCATTGGTTATGGGGATAACAAAATATTCCCAAACAGATTGAATATGTTCCTTAATAGTGCACTCCCACATTTGGAACACATTAGGACCTTCATGTTTTTACATTCATGTGGCCACATATAACTATCTTCAATCCCCAAAAATCACCATCACCTGATCATAGTCTGACACCTTCCCTCATAACTAAAACTGGACTCTTGGTCCATTATCCTCCTCAAACCAAAGACATTATCAAAACGTCACCCAACAACCAAACCATTCATAGAACATGTTCATCAATGCGACCACACTCACCTCCGCATAGCCTTTTGAAAAAACTCATCTAAAAACACGTCAGAGACCCTTTCCTCTCCCACTGAGAATAAAATCGAGACTTCCATTGATCATCATAAAGACACAAGGGTTACGAATTAATAAGATACAACCCTTCATAACACACCTTATAACATCATACCGTCACTAAGGTACCCCTCTAAATGATCACATCACAACCATACTATTTAGAAAAGCTAGATGGTGACCATTAATCTTCTATTCCACCTATAAACATATATAATTATTTATATTTTATTGAACCTATGACACAGGGATAACCTCCCACAGTGTTACCCATGATTTTCCGAAATACTTCAATGCATAATCACAACTCGAGCCACATCACCTACTCTCAATAATCCCACTAGAAGTTTAGTTAAAACTCTATCTAGAATACATCTTCTGTATCCAACTATAAATGTACAATCATCCACCTATATGACACACACAGTTAAGTAGTAGAAATACTATCTGACCTCCCACATAGTATACCTTGGTGGTTGAAGGATTTCGACTTCCTAATAGATGCCATGCCAGGAAAAGGACATTGGTCTTCTCTCCAACCACATACATCTAGACATGAACAAAATAGTGCCCACGAATTGAACTCTCACTCTAATTATGATATTCACTTTTTTAGCTCATTAATTTCCATTTACTCTATGATTCATATAAAAATATATCACACACATAAATGGACACTACATTCCAAGAACAACGTTTGTGATTTAAAACATAACAATAAATGTCCGTATATACACATTCATCAAAACCCATGCACCATATTTATGGTTTTGGCGATAGTATTTTTGGTCATGACCCACAAGATTTTTCATGATCATATTACCAAACTACACCTCCTGACCCAAAATCCAAAACCAACTGCAGGTTCTATATGAACAACTCGTATTCAATGTTGTAACCAACAATGCCTCTGAACTCATATACAATGTCTCAAACTAGAGAACAATCTCACTCCTTAAACCACCTTTACATTGGTTCATATTGAAAATAGAAGGAATATTCGTTACTCTATTATACCCAGTGTTCCACGAGTACACAACCTTCATAATTAACATCACCATTTTTGAACTAATTAATTCACATTTTAAATTCCCTTTTCCACAACATTTTACAATCATCATTTTAACACATTAACAACTTTCATAAGGAAAAACTCATTAATAATTTTAGAATCACTACATTAATTCATATCTCATGGACATCATTCAATCTATAAAATTTATCAGCGACTGATATTTCAATCCGAGAATAATACTTCTTTATACACACTATTCAATACTTTTTATTTATATTACTTTCATTTAACCACATGCATAACCATTATTAAAAACCATTTTCTATAAATATTCATAGAAATAAAATGAATTATACTTTTTATAAACCTCACACCCAAATTGTTTGTGCATATAATGACGAATGTCACTAATATACATTGTTTTCTAGAATGATGGAAGAATTCAAAACATCATGACATTCATGCCTCGTTTAAAACATCATAAAACTATCACATCCCAACAGATGTTCACAACTGAATGGTTAAATATCATCAAATGTAACATCAAACAACGAGAAAAACTATTAATGCCTGGGGTGACATGGGTTTTACCCTGTACATAGTTTCTATAATACCAGAAATGAGATCGTACCAAGTCCTGACAGTATCCTAATGTACTTTCTACCATCCCCCAATATTATGAAATATAAATAACTCATCTTAAAAAACATTATAACAACCCCAACCCGATATCCACATACAGAATAGGTTGTTTACTTGCAATGAGGTTTTAATATGTCACATGGGGATGATATACCATCATTACAAGAGTAATATGTAAAAAAACACAACATAAATGGTATAAAAAATCAGTATATCCAATAACATTCATAGTTAAACATTTCCAAAACTGGGTACAAACCACCAGAAAGATTAAATATGTCATTCCATGATACATTTTAAAGTGAAATAAACCAAAAATATTGATAATAAGAAGAATACCCAATTGGTCTGGACTCAATAAATGAAAAATAATCCATTCATAAACCTAACTTGGAAGATCTTCATAGCACCCGACCCATTCCCTAATCCAAACCGGCAATAATGATGTTTTCTCAGGTACTCAATGGTATCCGAAGATTGGTGTGAGTACAACTCAGTAGGAAACCACCAATAGTGACTAAATATTATATTTTTGAGACGATAGTGTATGAAAATATGAATAAAATGCTAATAAAACAATAAGTACAGTGCATGTTTCATTAGATAACCAAAACACACTGACACCATTTCAATAAATAATTACTATTTTTGTCATTTATGTCATCTTTATAACATAATACCTTTTTTAGCATGAGATCCAAGGTCTGGTATAAACATCATATACACATGGTTGTATAGAGTATCTACTCTATGAACACGGGACTAAATCAAGACCCTATGTCACTTGTGGATAATAGTTCACAATAAATAAATCACAATTACCTTGGATCCCATGTCTATGATTTATTATCAATAGTAACCATTTGGGCATAAATAATCATTTCCAGATATTATTTTATAATTCATAATTTTCATTGGTCGAACCACAAGGAGTCACATTCTATGTGTCAAACTGAGAACCAGTACATGGTGTCCATCCATCCCAACCACCATGTCATTAGTAAAAAATCATTGATCACCTGTTTGTGAATCCAACTAGGACTCAGAGTGCCATGTATGACCATCTCAATCTCAAAAAGGATCCTTAGGTTCATACCATGTGGTTTAGAAGAATTAGTCATTCCCCCAAATTCCATGATACAACTGGGAGTGGATGATGATGCCAACCTCCCAAACCATTCATTGCCCACTACCATATCTAAACGATACGCAACAAACACAATTTGGAATCATAGTCTATGGATATCAACAAGGAAATTACCACTCTACCAAAACCCATCATATATATTAAAATGCATCATTCAGTATCCCATATTCATCAATTACTATACACTATCGCATGTGTCCAATTTATAATTTCACTATAATTTTTACCACTTATGTAATTCAAATTAAAATCATATATCACATAGAACAACTACATTATTACATTCTACACATTATATATATACCCTATATTTCCCATTTATTTACCCAATAAACATAATAATCAATTCCCAATTGCAATCCCATTTTAAATATCTTCAACTAAAAATAAATTTCCCATTTAACATGCTCATCCTTTCATATATTCTACTTCTCTTTGGAATCCCAACATAATTCATCACCCCCTAGACCCAATCTCATGTAACCCAGTTAACCCATTAAATAACCATGCCATAAAATCCATCAATCCATTATAAAAGCACAAAAAAAAAACAGTAAATATATTCCCTTAAACCCATATAGCCATATTATAATGTTCATCTAGTCTATGTGCAAATTCACATCAATTCCACAGTAGACATTTTAAATTCATTGGTTTGGGAATTCTAGCTCACACCACAGATGGCCTTGATTCATTCTAATCATTATGAACACTTCCCAATGGTGGTTAACAGGGGTCTATATCGTTATTTATGAAACAATTATACCATTTATTACACATGGTCAAAAATACTCAGCAACAGGGAATTAATATCTCAACACAGATGCAGAAATCATCAATAAAACAATGAGATATAATTTGTAGAGAACCTTCATTGAATATAACTTCGAACACACTCTTAATAATATCTGTAGATCTAAATTCACACATCATTGAACCCTTATCCTATATCCCAACAACAATTATGGTTTTAAGGATTCAGAATATTATGGGAGAAATATGAAACCCCAAATCAAGAAGAGGAATAATGGAGCCGATTAGTCTTACTGAGGGCTTCAATCTGCATCCAATGATGCTCCAAATATCCAAGGATCGATGTTTAATCTTCACATGGAATCAGGGATCACACATGTTCATCAATATGACTTCATGGATAAGTGGTTAAGAAATTCCTATGTCGGGTTTAAAAATCTCAAGATGGATTTTTTTAATTTTTCAAACATTACTAGGAAACATGGTGTACAGAAATATTTTGGAAAACCATGATCAAACCGTGAGAGGGGCACTATTCTAGAATACCCCCTTTCCCATAGTTTCATGGGAATTCAACATGGTTTGATTATTAATATGGTAACCATGCAGAAGACTCTTCCTAATGCTGTTTGAAAACCTAGTATAATCCGCATGATTTTCACTAACCATGTACAAACCAAGCAACATTCCTAAAAACTCATTTTCACCTTTTTCATATCCCGAACCCCCATAACACCCTCAATATTTCACATGATATTGGGGAAGAATATATTTAACCAATAGAAAGGGAATAAACTAAATAACAAACAAAAACATTCCTAATATTAAATCTATGATCTTAAAGACCAAATAGGGGAGGGTATATTATCCCACATTCAAATAAAATAAAATAAATATTAGTGGAATAGTTATAAAAAATGAAAATATAATCATTAGAAATTATAATAACTTATTTAAAAAAATTGACATGAGGAGAGTAAGGTCCCATACAAAATTTCATAATGTTAACGGGTGTACATAAAGGTTCATAAGAGAGATAAATGAGATTGAAATGGGATGTCATCACATATACATCAAAAGTATATAAAGGTGATATGCAATAAACTATAACAATACATTAACATTTAAATTAAAAGGAAAAACATAAATGGTGTTCTTGATGTAAGAGGAGATTAGATGATCACACACATTTGTATGTGACACCATATGTATTGGAGGGGCATGGAAAGACAAAGATCTCCATGGGATGACTCTATGGTGTTTATGGAAGAGTTTGGATGTTCTCCGTGTATTTTTTTTTGTGAATGGAAATGGGTTATTGGGTGTTTTAGCATTTGAATGGAGGGGGATTCTTAATTATTTATGTAATAAACTATACATAATTAGATATCCAATACCTCACACAATCACATGTTTTTACCCATGGATTGTGAAAAATTGGAGGGTTTTATATAATTTTATAATGATAAGTGATTACATTTTTAAAATATTACCATTTTTCATGTTTAGGTGAGTCACACACATAAATAAATTATTTTAATATTTTTATATATATTATAAGTCAATGAGGTTTTAATCATTCTATAAAAAATATTTAATATTAATATAAAATCACATTATTTTAATGGAAAAAATATTCTTGGTCTTTTATACCATTTCAATTATTTAGTAAATAATTTCTGGATCATTGTAATGTGAAAAAAACCATGTATATTTTAAAAGTATTCAATTTTTACCCAAAAATTAGATAGACTCAAAATGTTTTGAAAATCTAAATTATTGATAATTTAAATATATTAATTCCAGTAAATATCTATATTATCTAAATAATTTTCTATATAAGTGAATTGTATCTTCTCAAATAAAAAAGGAAAATTATAAAAAATGGTTTTTTTAAAGAAATTTTTTTAAATGCATATAATAATTAAATTTAAAAACAAAATAATAATATTTTAATTCATATGATATAATAATTATTTAGTAATAATAATTTATAAAAATATTATTTAATACTAAAAACTCTTTTAATACCTCAAAATATATTTCTTAATGTAATTTTAATATTAAACAAAAATATTATTTGTGTTTTATGAATGAAAATAAAAATAATATAAAAATTAACAACAATAGGAAGAAAATATATTTTTTATTATTTTTTGAATATATATATTCATATACATATTTATAATTATTTTTTGAAAATTGATTTAATACACTAGAAATTACCATATGGTTACCCTACGAGATGGTGGGACATTTATGTGGTTGTTTAGTGAACATGGATTTGCCTATGATCTCGATGAACATGAGCTAATCCAATGTAAGTATTTGTTCTTTCATATGTTATGGATCTCATCTTGGTATTGTTATAGGAAAAAAATAGAAATTATACCCCCTTGATATCCAAGATAAAAGAGCTTCTTGTGGTATGATCCAGCTGGTTGAGACCATTACATCATTGTCTGTGTCAATTGGATTTATCAAAACCCAATATTTATAGTTTCCATTCCATAATTTTTCAATGGTTATATAATAAATGTTAATGATACCTAAAATTCAATAAAATACAATATGATATAATACAACAAAATAATTTCATTTGTTTCTATAACCATATTATATAATATGATATTTAATTGAATCTAAAGGGAAATTTTATTAATAATGGTATAAGGGATTACAATACCACCATTAAAATTTACCCATTTTAATTTTTTTCCAACAATAATAATGATGAGAGTTACTCAACATTATCACTTCTTCTGGTCCTTATATCTTGTATTCAATCATTTGGTTTATCCACAACACATTGAAGAGGGGCGTTTTCTTATTTTCTAGATCATTTTATCTACGATATATGATTATCACTAGCTAATCCTAATAATAAATGTTACTCTCCAAGGGTAGTATTTCTTGACTGAGTATGTGGGAGAGTATTAGAAATTAAATTCTCTAGAAGGATATATGGGAGAAAAAAATTACTCTATATTAGTTCGGCTGGAGTTCATGTTTATTGACCACAAATCTAATTCCACCAATGATATCTAAATATCTTATGTACATTGGATAATTATTTACTTTATTATAAAAATCATATGACTTTATTCTAGTGAGATATGTTGATGAATACTATTTCTATAACATCAAACTATTGGTTTCATAAATGATTTTCATCATATCTACTTTTCTGGCTATGAGAAGCCTTTATGTGCATATTAATGGATGTACAATTCTCCAGTATGTCTTCGACCATTTTAGGTTCCCAATGTTTTTCATCCCTAGTATTATCCCCACATTCCATTATTCTTCATCTCTTCCCATAAAGGGCATCATATGAGACCATTTTTATTCTTGAGTGGAATCTATATTTGTATCATAACTGAACTATCTTATGATATTGGTCCCATATTCCTCTAAAGTCTATATTACATGCTCAAAAAATGACATACAATGTGGGAATAGTATTTTTTGGTTGGGAATCGGTTTTATGATGATAGACAATAATAATGTTCAACTCAGTGTCTCAGGAATGATAGAGAATTCCCTAGAACATGGATGAAAAGCTTGAATCTTGATCAGAAGCTATCAATAGTGGTAATCCCATCATTTTTACCAATTCAATGATGTATATCCATGAATGTTAAAAAAAGTCATAAATTCTCTCGATTCACAAGAATGTGATAAATCATTGTAAGATAATTCATAACAACCCATATAGTGTTGTTTCCCATTAATGTATTTTGTATTCGGATGACAAATATCATAGTGAATTTCTCCTAGTTCAATGTTCATATGGGAAATGGTTATATCATCACCACAAAATAGTTCATTTTATCCTTCAATTTACCACATACCAGCCACATTAAGGTATATTCGATCTCATCCTTCCTCATTTTTACCCATAAATAAATTTCACACAAATCAATGACACATCATTTTGCTTCCAAGGTGAATTGAGAATGTGGACCTATGTGTAACATACAATAGTTCATTCATTAACATTTGATTTTATGGATGAAAAAGTGATGACCATATCTCACAGTTCATACATCATAAATCATAAACAATTTGGATTACATCATTTTCATGGATTTCACTATCTTTTGAATTCAAACATCATTTCATTGATAATAATTTAACCTTCACAAAAGATATTTTTGTGAAATCATTTATAGAAGGATTTATGATGTTTCTACCTTCATGATACCGATATACATCCCTTTAAAGTCTAAGAATACTGGGTCCTTCTCAATTCTCATTAACGATATAATTGTTGGATCCTTTAAATGTAAAGGATTTTCCCCCTTATTTGATTTCCCATGATTGTAGTGTTTTCATACTCATAATCACTGATGATTTATAACCATCATAATATGAAAAAATTAAGTAATTTCTGTGAGAATACATATTTGAGGGTATAATGATCAGAATATATCTCCCACTTCTCTCAATGGAGGTAAAGCCTATAGATTTTAAATTTAATGATCATAGATACCAACTCTGAATAATTCTTTGGATATTTTTTCTTATTGGAATTTATGTTCCTTGATGTGTATGATATGAATTTGTCATTATACATTAACAGAAACCTTACATCATCTATAATGAATCGATGGATCTTATTAAAATTTCTCCCCTTGTGGATAGTGTGAGCACATGGGTAGGTATATGAATTGTTTTCAACTCCATGAATCTTTTTTCACATTCATCATTAAAAAAAAGTATTACTCATTTATGAGTTATGTTTCAAATAGGGTTTGATAGTCACGATAAATATCTCATAAATCAGTTAAAACACACAGCTATGTAAAGGAATCTATGGATATCTATCATAGATGTTGACCTCGAACAACATTCAATATCATCAATAATTGACTATTCAAAAAATATTCCATTTGTTGTAATGATGTTTCCCTTAAAATAGACTTCCTTCAACATGAACTCACAATTTTTGGCATTCCAAAATCATCACCATTCATATGTTCTTTAGTATATTGTTCAAATGATCCTTATTCTCCTCCATTCCTTTAGAGTGTATTAGAATATCTTCTACACAGGGTTCAAAAAATTTGTCGTGGTAATAAAAAAAATTCCCTATTAAACAATCCCATGATGATTGCTAGATCCGAAGTGAGTTTTAATTGAATAACCATTAACTAATAATGCACATACCTTGTTTGATATGTTATATTGGAGATATATCCCTTCTTCACCATTACATGTTAATATTTGGATTGATGATCCATTTTTGAGATGTATTTTTCTCTAAATAGCTAAGCGAACAAATAACCAATCTGTTGAAAAGGATTCTTTTTAATTGTTGTGATCTTTTTGGGTTGATGATAATCTATGCAAATGATCATCAACCAATACTTCTCCTTGATTATGAAAACTGGTGCACCATATGGTGAATCACATTCACATAAAATTTTTTTATGAATATTCATATTTATTTGATTCTATAGTTCCATATGTTACAAAACATCCATTTTATAAATAATATTGGATATCGGATACAACCAATATTTATTCTCAATTGAAAATTCAGCCACTCAGCTTGGTGAAAATCTATGAAATTTAGTAGAAAACATGCCAACATATTCCATCACAATAAACATGTATTCGAGATTGATCCATTCATTAGAATCATTAAATTTTTATTATTTATATTTTCATTTGGAAACAATATGCATTCATTATATTATGGTGTTAAATAATATTCACCCCTCTCCTAGAACATTTACAGAATCAAGGTTTAATTCATAATATAGAGTGTGATTTAAATGTATGGGTAATTTATGTTAACTTTATAACGGGAAATCCAATCCATACCCTGGATAGAAACAAATTACTAAAATGGGGGTACAATAAGGTTCATAATGATGTTATTCTCATAATTTTAGATACAAGAGGATTTATTTACTTGTGAAATAATATTTATCAAATTTTCAAATTCCAGCAATTAATAGAATTCTATAAATTGTGTCTGTGTGTGAATAGTTCTACTAAAATTTCAATATATAAAGAACAATGCAGAACCAAATAAAAAGGTATGTATTCTATTATTGAATAAATACTAGAATACATCTAATAAATTATTATGTGGGATATACATCTATAGTAGTGACAGTTAATTCTCACAATGTCTATATTGGATGTTGTTGGTTTCATCTGAAAGTACTTTTCATAGGGAATGTGTTTGAAATGTCCCATGGATCGTTACAGTTCTAGAATGAGACAATGCATTGAGGGTTTCTGAAGCATTCCATTTCACTTACACATAAGTAGGTATCCCTTGTCAGAAACTATTATAATGGTGATCTTAATTCGCAAAACCAAATAATATTATTATTACCATTAAGAAATTTTGTAGGTGCTAGTTCCCAAACCATTGTAAAGTGATAATATGATATTTATTGGCTCATTTAGATATCTCTATCAGACCACAAGAATTATTGTCAACATTATTCTTCTTATCATTATGATATACTTTATATTCACATAGCTCTATTTCATCATTGAGGGTACATCAATTAATATATTCATACATATCAATGTTTTGGATCACCAAGTATTTTCACAGATTAGGTTTTATCAAACCAATGATGTGGTCAGCCCAATATTCGGGGGTAACAACAAAACTCGACGTATATCATTAATGTACTATGTTGTATTCAAAATAATCTCCATTACATTAATCAACTTATTTTTTAATTATTAGGAAAACATTATTTATTATAAGATGGATATTGAGGGGAAAATATTTATGGAAAATCATTTTATGGAATTCTGTCAACATCTTCACTTCAATTTCATCCTCACGCTTGGTATTTTTTATTAACATCTACAACTAATCATATTCTCCCTCAATATGATAATCAAATTATAGTAACATATCTTTTTTAGAACATTGTTGGATTAATAATATCTTCTTAATAGAGAAGAACTACTATACCAAGATTAAGGGATCAGATGACCTATATAATCTAGGAATCATTTTATAAATGAAGCACTCGATTTCTACCTGTTCCTTCTCACTAGTTTATGTGTGCTCCTCTTCATCATTTTATCTATTAAAAACCTAAGATAACTAAGATATCATTATGAAAATGTTTTTGATTCCCTCTCAAATTGATTTGGGAATATATTTAGGGAATTCATCACATTTCCTACTACATCGGCATCTGACCTAATTCAATATACTTCCAAATAGTTGTTATAATAAAAGGAAAATTTCAAATGTGTTTCTTAAATTATTAAAACAAATATGGTAATAAAATTAATATAACGGTATTACTTATTTTATTATAATTTTAGTTAAAATTTTTAATATCTAGGTTTTAATATTTCTTATCCAAGATTTTTTTCCTACTATATATATTTATGGGAAATTATTTATTCCATTATTAATAGTTCAATATTATATTAAAAAATTACCAAATTATATTCCCTCAGATTGTAAAACTAGGTTTTTGTAAGGCATGTAGTTGTGTACCAGGTTACCATATGTTAGGCACAAAACTCCTTTTCTGTGATGTTACTCCTAGGTACATCTATCCCAGAACCACGTATAATTTTAATATCCAATATTGCCTATATTCTCATGATAAACCACTTACTCTATGATAACAAAAATTTAGGGATTTTGTATTATGCATAGTTATATACTTAATTATTTCTTTATAGTATTCATATCCAATAAACAAAAAAAATAAACCATGTCTCAGATACCATCTATAACAACCCATATATTTATGTACAATTTATTAATGATATTTTACATAACGATAGACAAAATACAACATAAAACATCAATAAGTATAGTTCCAATGGGAACTACTTAGAAAACATTCAATCATGAATTTGGTAACAAAAAACATAATTAAAAACATCTTTAATATGATTTTATTGAAATAATCATTTACATGATCAAATTACTACATTAAACATAATATACATTATATAAAAACAGGTTGTAAATAAGAAAGGGGTGATTTACAATACCAAGTAATAGAATAGACTTGGAATAAAAATTACATGTTTTATAATAGGAATATAAATAACCAATAAAAAGAACATTATAATTAAAAAATATTATATAATGATAATAATATGTTTAAAAATGTGGAAACAATATAAAAAATTGAATCATAAACATAGGAATCATGTAAAATCCTATACCAACAATATTTATCATGATAATAATCATTACACTATAAATTGTAGTTCAATAATGGTACACATATTAATTCAACATCATATTTTATTACATGATCATGGAATATAGAATACATAAATAAATGTCACAAATTAATAAGTATTTGTTCATAATTTTTAATACCATTGATATACAGATGTGTATTGTATTGAATATAATACTATTTTTTCATGGGATTTTACAATCCAATTTTGACAGCATAAATGTGTTACATGAAAATTTATAAAAATTGTTGATGATAGTGAAAGAGATAAATCATAATATTATAGATTAAATGGGAAGTAATATGGATATTAAATAAAATGTACCCTCTTTATGAATTAGATATTGAAAATATATCATCATAAATAAACACACATTAATAGAAGAAGGTGAGGATCTCTAACGAAATTTCTATATATTAACGCCAATGTAATAGTTAAAATAACAGAGGATAGATGATAAATAATTAGAATAACCTAAAATGGATAGTAATTAATGATTTCAAATGATTTAAAATATAACCATTTGATGTTAATATAGCTAGTTTAAATTATGTTGCGTGAATGTGAATAGAGAAGATGAAGGTACTATAAAAAAATTTGGTATGGTACCCAGTGTTCAAAAAAATTCATAGGTGGGATAAATAACAGTGAAAGGGGATAGAATTATTTATAAATAAAATTTAAAATTAGTTTCTTATGGAAGTATATATTAGAATATATACAAATATAAATTAATAAACATAATATTATTGGAGTTCATGATAAAATATGAGAGTGGATGATTTCATACAAGAGTATATCACACCGAAGACATCTGAAAAGCCTCTAAAGATCTGGGGCTCCATCGAAAATCACTATGGAGAGGAGGGATGAGTATGGACGTTCCATTTGGATTTTTTGTGAAGAGAAAACGGATCATGGGAGGATTTTTTAAGGAATAGAGTGAGATTTTTGAATCATTAGGTTTTGGTCTCAACTTAAAAAAATATAAAAAATTACTCACCATCCCACTATGTTTCAATGGATTCTTCCAAATGGGAGTTGATTACATTATTTTAGATATCTCGGGGCATAACATATTAAAATATTTCCATTGGTTATGTGTATATGAGTCCCACACTTGAAGAAATTATTTTATAATCTTAAAATATAATATTCGTATTGTCGGTTTAATAAATGCATTACAAAAGAAATTAAATTAACCAAAAATTACATTATTTTAAAGGGAAAACATATATTTATGCATGGATAAATTTTAAATTTCTTCTTACACCACTTGTTGGAAATTATGATTGCATAAAACCAAATGTATATTAATAGGGAATTTAATTGATACCCAAACATTCGTATATCATAGAAAGGAATTAAAAATTATCATTTTGATATTTTTGACAACCTGATTCAAAAAATCATATTTATTTTATCTAAATATTTATTTAAATATATGAATTTTAACATTTTTATTAAAAACCAACATTTATTTAAAATTATGGGTTTTTGACAAAAATATATTTCGAACCCTTATAAAAATTACATTTCACATCAAACTAATTATATGATGATTAAAATTTAATTTTTTTAAATTATTAATTTCAATAAAATACATTAATTCATTAAAATATATTCATCAATAACATTTGAATTCTATCCCAAAACACATTTTTAATTTTATTAAGTCATAATAGAAATCTATTGAATGGTATGAATGATAGGATGAAAATACATTCATTATTAAATGGAATATAATATAAATAATAATATTTATACAAAATTTTTTCATTTCCCTTTAATAAACCAGAAAACTATCTATGGTTAAACAACGAGATAGGTTAACATTCATTGGTAGTTCCTCGAACATGGTCTGGGTCTTGATTATGATTACCATGATCTTCTCCAATTAATATTATCAATCGTGCATAAGTTGTTCAATATCATCTTGACCATGATCATGGATAAATTCCAAAATGAAATTTCCATTTAAATCTCAGATAAATGATCATTAAATGGTACAATCCTACTTGTAGGGTCCATATCATCCTCTTCCTATGTTAATGTAATTTTTAATACCAATTGTTTATAATATTCATTTGATCACTCCTCCACATCAATATTATCAATGTAAAAGATTCATAACAATAAATAATAGTGATATTGATAAAAAATATTAAGTGTATTCATTTTCTGTAACCATATTATATAATAATCCATTTAATTGAATCAAAAAATAAATATTATATTTAACTATTTGGTCCATTACTAATATTTTCATAAAATCCATTCATGTTATCCTTGTCATTCCAACTTGAATTGAATTATATTACCAATATGGTATTCTTCATCTGTCAAAACAATTTCAACATTTATTGTCTCAGAAAGATCCTCAATAGAAATCCTTCGAAATTCACCACTTTCATATCTTAATTGAGGCTCAAAAGTTGGGGATAAGAGATCACAAAATATAACAATTTTAATTAGGATTGGTTTCTAATTAATTGATTCAAAAAAATGAACATTTATATTAAAATGATTATTGATCATTGTTTTCTATTGTTAAGAGTATTATTTTCGTGGTTTTAAATTTTATGTTTGTAATATTATACAATATATCGTTATGGAAAAATTATTTTACCACTTCACGACTAAAGGAAAAAATTGTCATGGTTTATATTTTTTCCTCTAAGAAACACAATTTATTTAAAGAAAAAATGTGCACTCAATCCTTAAATGATTCATATATAAGTATATATGCAAACATGTATGTGTGTGTGGGTTTATATATTGTTATGTTTCTATTTATTTATCAAGGTAAGTATATATATATATTAATGTTTTTGTGTGTATGTGTTTAAACATAACTATAATATTTATATATACAGAGGAAAACATTTAATTTTACATATAAAAACAAATATATATATATATATATTAGTAAATTTAAATATATATATATATATATATATTATTCATAAATATTCTTTATTTATATTCATATGTTTAGTAAGTCATAATATTTTTTATGAATATTATTATAATAGTTACTATATTTATAGTCTATTTTTTTTAACATTTTTTTATCTTAGTTATGTGGTAACACATAATTTTAAAGAATTTCTTTAATATATTTAGCGTTATAAACATTCATGACCATTATAAATCCAAAATTTTGGATTTTTAGTGGAATGAAGAATGAATATTTGAATGTTATCTAAAATTTTCAAAGGAGTATAATATTCCATGAAAACGACTATTCTAGAAATATTAATCATTGTTTATGCTATTACTTGTGATGAAAAATCAATTTAGTAGGATTAATAAAAAATTTCCCAATTTCAAAAATGATCTACAGATCATATATACAAATTTAATCAATATAATTTTTGGGACTTTTTGTATAAGTTATAGATGACCTTTTTTTAGTATATATTTATATGATGTTGTACATTATAATACGTAAATGATAATAATGTTTCATAATGAATGTTTGGATAATTTGAAATATTTTAAGAGGTATATGATCTATAAAACTAATATTTTATATGTTTCTTATACAACAATTTCAAAAATTTCAATATTGTTTTAACTATATTTAACGAATATAGTTAAATTATAATGTGATATTATTTTTATATAATTTCTTCTTCTTTAATAAGAAATTTATCTAGAATAATGATTGTAACTAGGATAAATATATAAATAATTAACGAATTCATATTTCATCAAAATGAACTATTAATATATACATGAATTTCAAAATTACAGTATTTTCACCAAAAAATAGTACAGATAATTAAAAAGAATCTAAGTGTGATGCATTCAAATAAAAGAATAAGAAATCATCAATTTAAATATTATTAGGTATATTAGAGTAATTTCAATATATTAAAATTTCAATATTAGTTCAAATATTCAATTTCATCTATTATAAATTAAAATTTTAATAATTCACAATTATAAACTTTTACACCATATAAATGTCATTTATTGGATTAATGTTTCCCATGAGAAATAGAATCTTGAAACATAATATGTAAACTTTATCCTATATTTCCATTAGAGGGAAATAATCCACTAATTTTAAAAATAAAAAACCCAATACTTATCTACATAGTTTTGTATGTTATTACACACTTTTATTAATATGGATGATGTATAAAATTAACATATTTGTATATTTATATGTATAAATACATAATATATTTGTGGTATATAATATATTTTTAACATGATGAAATGAAAAATCATGATATTAATGAATAAATTAATGGGAACATGGAAAATGGTATTGACATGCTCCTTTCATCAGGGTTGAAATTCATTAATAAGTATTTGAAATATTCAACAAAATTATTATATTATTCCATACAACCAGTATTAATATATTTTGGAAGAATGACTTAATTTTTTAGAAATTAAATAAAAGAATTTTATTATACCATCTATTTTTTGGACATCACATATGCCAATTCAAAATTTTTTTATAGTTTCATTAGACTATTTTTTTTAAAAAAGTTAATAAATATATTGTTCTTAAGGATTGGAATGACATAATTAACATGGGAATAAGATAACATATTTAACAAGTGATTTATTATTATTATTTTTCCTCTAACTAAAAATATGAATTCCTATCATGTTTTAATTTAGATTTTTAATATTCATAGTGGTATAATTTTCATAAATGGTTATTTGTGAAATATAATGAATATATTAAATATATTGAAATTTATGATGTTGGTTATTAATTTTTATGAATTTATTATATTAATGTAGAATTTCTTTTTTTTGGTTATCTATTTTGTTATGTATTCATTAGATTGATACAAATTCTCTATGAAAACCTTTCATAGAATCACAATTAATAAATATTGTTTAATGTATAAATAATATAGTTATGGAAAAAATTATTTTTTTATTTAAAAACAAATTTTTTTAAAACAAATCTCTATTTGATGAATGATTTATTATTAAAAATATAACATAGTTTAATTTTGAAAATATATTATTAGTAAATTATATTTTTATTGAAAAATATCATCAAGAAAGGAACAACATAGGTGAAAGCCTTATCAGATGAGAGAAGAAAATATAAAAGCATGAGTCAGAATCCCAAGTCACACTCGACAAAAATTATTAAATGAAAATGAATTACAATATTATTAAAATATGTATACCCTATTTTTACATAAAAATAATTCATCGTGATAAATTTTCATAATAAAATATATGATATCATATGTTATTTATTATAAGGTACTAACAGTGTGAGCATTACAACTAATTTGTAAAAATTAAATTATAACAGAACCCTTCCCGGTTTCATTCTTCATCATAAATTCGACCATGTAATATTTTTATTCTGTTTTAATAAGATTTATTCCTTTTAACAAAAGCCTATAAAATATAAAATTAATATAAAAAATATGATAAAATACTTACATGAACATGAAGAATGGAATAAACATATAGAGTAGAGTTCTGAAATCGTAGATTAAATATGATGGAAGCATCAAATTCGTATCAATAAAATTAAATTTGTAATCCATAATAGTTTGAAATCCATATAGTCCATGATTTTGTATCACATGTTAATGAAAATAAAATTATTTTTTCCAAAACTCATCATAATTTATAGACATAGTAAGGTATATTCACGAAACAAATAAATATAAAATAACTAAAATATTTTTCTGGAAATATTTTCTATATCCACCCATACATCCTTCATTAGAAATGATATTAAACCATAAAAAATGACATGTGTGTTATTATTTATACATGATGGACATATATAAAATATATATCATTAAAGCGACTCCCATTAAATGTTGTAGCATTGAATGATTTCATGCCCCAATTATCTATTTCCCACAGACCAAGTTGATTTGATTAATAATATCATTATATAATCCGACACATTCATATAATTATTAATCCATGAACTATATAATATAATAGAACATATTAGGTTCTTTCCTAATATATTATTATTATTCAAAATTAAGGTGTAAAATTGCAGCATTTTAGAAACAGATCATCTCAAAATCATTAATACATTCCATATACATAGTAAAAAATGTTATAATATTCCCATTAATTTGATCGTCATTATCAAAAAAATGATTGATCCAATAATATAACATTTTCATTATCATGATAGAAGAATAAAAAATTTCAACAGGATAACGTCTATAAAGTTAGCTCCACATAGTTTCCATAATACTATAGGGAAACATGAATATTCCTTCCAATATTAATAGTTTCTACTATCAATTTTATTTCATAAAACATAATTAGAAATCATTATTTGTACATAAATAAGGTGTTCATCACTTATGATTATGGAATGATTTTCATACAATGGGATTGAAAAAATATACCATTATAGGGTATCCTTTTGTTATTATCCAACCGTGGTTGACCCAGAAAGGGTCACCTAAGTTGATATCAGGAATGGCCTGAAGGGCATTCCCAGTCCTAACTAGCATGAAAATATTGTCGGGATTCAATTGAGAGACAAGATGAAAATATTTCACTAAATAAAACAATGATAAACTTATCAATGTAATTGTAATAAATGAATCCTGATATATATATATAATATTAAACTAAAAATCATTTTAAAAATATTAAATAAATAATTTGGGAAAAAAATTAAAAATTACACTTGAAGTCTAGATAAGTCAATGTAATACCAATGGGGAATCACTGATAATAAAAAAATATCACCCATCGAGATTGATATCATTCCTAACATTCATCAAAATATTATATTAAGATGTAACTATATGGGTGATTGTTAGAACTTGGTATGCATGACTGAAAAAATATATTTCCAATGTGAATGCTTAGAAATCAATAAAATAATAAAATAATGTTTGAAATATAATATATTAAAGCCTGATTTTAATACAAATTGTTTAACGAAAACAATATATGGCCCATTTCCATTTGTACCATTTAAAACCACATTTTTTTTGCAGGGGTGAAACCATATGCATTTTATAATGCAAGGGTGACATTTTATTTATAAATTAGGGGATATTTGTAAATAATTTATAAAATATTTTTCTATAATCGCATGTAAACATTTTAACACATTTAGAATTATTGTACATTGATCAAGGAAACATTTAGAGTAAAAAATTATTAAGGGAAATTGAAAATAATTACACCATAGTTTCCAACCCCAATACTTCATTGTCACATTCCGTATAAAAATATGTAATGATATATATAGTTGAATCATATTCATCACGATTAATCAAGAACATTCTAATTCATGGCGACTCATCCTGGAATGCATGAATTACTAGATGAAATAAAATCTCCCAATAAAGATATCCACACCCAACCTATTATCAACCCTCTGGAAACATCCAAATGTAAATTTTCTAAATATGTCACTACGATATGGTCCACTAGTCATAGTGTAATCCTAACTAGTTCATAAATCATTCAGTGAAAATTCACCTACTATGCCATGATCCCTCATCAACAAGTATAATGATGGAGAGAAAACAGATGCCAATCTAGCATCCAATAACATTCACATGTATAAAAATAATTCAAACAAAAGCCATTACTCTTACCCACTATATGGGAAAGGATATATCATATAACCATTACAGAACACAAGAGACTCTCTTTATGGGACTGCAAACAATATCAAACAACCAAGGATTGCGTGTAATCCCACGATAGTTTTCATTGTAAAAAATTTCACTAGTATTATGTATTTCCAAACTACCCCTAAACAATATTAAGAGGTCCATAATTTCTCAAAGATTTGAATCCTCTTTTTAATAAGCATGTCAAAAAATAATTTTAAATTTTATAATACATTTAGAAATTTATTTTAATCATTATCACAAATTTTAAATCAAAACCCAGTTTGTATTAAAATCCAAACATGATATTCATCAACATCAAATTCCATTTAATTTCCAAGAACTATACACAAACCATTTTCATTTCAAACCATTCTATAACACCATTTGGGTAACCAAAAACCTCATATAAGTGATTGAACCACATTTACCAGAAAAATAATTCTTACTAATCCAAACACCACATGGGAAATTCATGAAGGGAATTTATCCCACACATATTGGGAAATATTTAAAATAATAATTTCATTTAATACACAAGAATGAAAAAACCACCAATTTTCACACGAAATAATCATTCTGAAGATCAATCATCATTATATAAAAAATAATGGGCATTTATATATAATTAAACCAATTATTTGTAAAATAGATTATCACGGGAAAATGAAAACTGACCTCAAATCCATCTTTCATCAACAAAAGACACCCAAAATTACATCTCGATGGTTCCAGAGGAAATATCTATAAATACTATCTCAATAATCCAACCCCCCCCCCCCCAAAGCCTTTGTAAATACAAACCCAAGAACCACATGTCCTAGGAAGTGGTATATGTCAAGAGAAAATTGCGGAAAAATGAAGATGGGAAATTGAGGAGGGGATAAACATGAGAAATCACTGAAAAATCATGAAGGAATTCCAAGATATTTACCATGCGAGGAGGGTGGAGGCCTGATGAACCACTGAGGAGGCCCTGTATGGTTTCACTCAACATTGGGATAGATAAATTTGTAGAATTGGAGATAAAATAATGATGGTACATACATGGAATTTCAAAATGAAAATAATTCTAGGTAACTTGGATGTTACCATACTATGTTCTGATCGTACACCCCTCCCTGGATACATTAGGGAACCTACAATGGAGCCTGAAATGGTTTATAAATTATTCAACAACCGTTCGGAATTGGTCTATCTCGATATATTCGATTCTCTCCTACTTTTATAATTTTAGTACAAAATGTGTTTGGGTTGTGCATCCTCAACCAGATACACTCCAAGGATAACATGGTTTCATTGAGAATGACACAAGGTTTACCAAAACGTTAATCACACCATGCACCAATGGAAAAACTCATTCAATCTCCAAATTTAAATTGGTTACCCAAAAAAAATGATCCAAACCAATGTCCTCAAGATAATATAGAATAGAAGTTAAAATAAAAAAATTCATTGTGTCACAATTCTCCTAAATATTATTTCTTTATTAACATAGAAATCCAAAAAAATTTCCTTTTGATTGACCAATGAATAATAAATTACAATATAATATAATCCATCCTCTCAAAATAAACCATCGCAACCACAAAGAGATGTAACTGGTATATATTAACAAACTAAAAATAAACTAATTCCCATAAATAACATGAATGATCATTCTATAACTACAAAAATTATCTCTCAACAAAATTCACGGAGCATACTCTCAAATTTATAAAATTACCTAAAACAATATGGAATCTAAAAAATCGAAAAACATTAATATAAATAGACTTCCTATAATAACAATCACCAAAAATTCCCAAATATCCAAAAGTGAGGCCGTAGTGGATTCCCCAAAAATAGGAAACAACTAGTATCAACAACATCAAGGAATACCACCACAAGACCCATGTTTGGTATCCCATAAATTTAGAACAAACTTTCTCTAATCGGAAAAATTGGAAAATCCCAAAAAAATCCATCATAAACCAAAAGAACCACCATAAAGGGGAACTTCTGTATGAGAATCAAGATTAGAAGATATTTAATAGTGAATAGGATATTTAAAATATATAATCATAAATAGTAATCATTCTCGCACAGAATTAAAAAAAAACAATGTCTCACTCATCCTTGATACATTATAACATCATGAATACTAAAATATGATGCTATGGCTGGATCCCGAATATTTTAAACATCTCATGCCTAATAATCCATAATGAAATATTAATTAATCAACAAGAAGTATATTTAATATGAAAACATTTTACACTCCACTATTTATAATATAGAAAGATTATTAGTTTATAAATGACAAACATAGTTAAATTAATACATGAATTATCAAGATATCCACAACATCCACATACATCACAAGAAAATGATACCACCACCTACTACATCCATCATGGGAAAATGAAAAACAGAAATTGAAAATGACCTGAAACTCAGATCAAATAACAATCAATTCCTATGAACATTCTCCATGATACATCATGGTAACACCTAATAATTATTGTTACAAGTGTACTAGGAACCCACAAGAATGGATAGACTTTTGTGTTGTTTGATATTGATAGAATGTAATTATATGGCTTTCCAAACTGATGATACTTCATAGTTTTCACACCCAAAGGATGCTTCTGAAATAACTTGAGCCCTCTTAGTTCCATGACCATCTCCTGTAACTTCATGCCACTTTCTCACATCTTTATTGGAATTTCCTTAATGAAAAAATAGAATGTAGGGATGGATGAGTTCCTAAAGATCCTCTACAAACACATCTTCAACATGAATATATTTCAACAAAATTTGAGAAAATTTAGTTAGAGTGGGCTTCAAAACCATAGAATGTAGATTATAATGATTAAAACACTCATAATATTGATCATATGAGGAATCAAACCCAACATACCGCATATAATATTGAACTAGGTACAAAATGTTATGATATAACTCCAACACTATACCATCACCATGATGCTGAAAATAATTTTCCATTCACATCCTTGCCTGCTTCCTCCCATATATGTTCTAATGAATAAATGATGACTTGAGGAACACCCAATTAAGATCATCACATGGATTGATCCAATGAATAGACTTCCAAAAATTATAGGGCGAACCATCATGAATATAGTTAGAAAACACACCCTTCAATGGATTAAGAAACTCAATGAGGCTAAATCCCCATTAAATTTTCTACATCCACTCATTTTCTTTGAGAGTATTTCCTTGTCCATATAGAAGAGGTGGATTTTACATCAAAAACTGAATAATGAAATCATTAATATGATAAACTAGAAATTCCACTAATAGGGAACCACTTGTAGCTACACCAAGATCATACATTGAATATCTATGGGGGGGAAAGTGGAAAAATAAAAACAATGTTCTTTATCAAAAAAAAATTAATTAAAAAATGTCCCAAAAATCAAAAAACAATATAAAAACACTCCCAATACATATTAGAGTAAAATACATAAAAGAAACAGTTATTAATAAATTAGAGTTTTCCTCTAAAAATAATTAAAATTTTAAATATTATTGTTTATTTTCATACTCCCTAATGATATTTTATTGAGTATCAATCAAATTAGAATTAGTTTACCACCCTAGGTACCATTAGATCATTCCATACCGAGAACAGTACTATATTTGACATAAATTCATCTATATGAGAACCCAAGGAAATAACAATATAAAAATCATGAAACATAAACTTCCAAAATAGGACAGTCATCCTAAATATTCACACAGTCAATCAACTCCTCATTTCAAAATGAATAAAAAAATTTAAAATCCCCATGGCCACCAAGTTAAGAATCATTTTAATATTAAACATTACAAACCTTTTCATCAATCTAAAAATTGTGAACCCATTAATTTTTATAGAAATATAAATTTAAATACATTTAATTAAAAACATTATCAAAAATAAAACACATTTAATTGAAAACTTTTTTTTTATCATTTGGAACAACCAATTCCATCCAATCCATGAAATGACGTTACAAAAATAATAATTTCAAGGAAATACCTCCAAATGAAACAAGAAACTAAATTTCTCTCATTCTAGAACAAATCCATTTCAACATCATAATCCAATTATCATAATTTTAATGTAATAGTTACCAAAATAACTTATTTACAAAGAACCCAACACATCCCACAATGGGAATCTACATTTTATGGGTTAATCAGTCATATGGTTTTCAGCCATATACTAATCACACCACCATATTGAATATTCATCAGGGACTATTTCCTCACATTTACATAAACTTTTAGTCTATTTATGCTTCAAAATACCATTATATCAACTCCATTTTTTCATCTTAAACACCAAACAAAACACAATAATAAATAAAAACAAGAAAAAACTGACATTTGATGAAATCATAAAGAATGTTTTATAAATTTTTTGAGAGAAACTCCTTCGTAGATATACCCCATAGATCAAATAGTCTTGATCCTAATACCTTGACACCCTAATTAACATCCGGTCCTCTGATTGCAATCTTCTATAAAGACAATAGAGCTCTGATATCATTTTCTAAGGAACAAACCCTGGTCCACTCTAAACTAATGACCCATGCCGATTATTGGCATGGAATGATGGGATTTCCTAATATAAAAGGGATGAAAAATAGTTCGAGGAATCTATATTGTTACTGTATGTAACAATTTATCCCAATAAAATAAATATAAACATAATTATGAAATGATAAATAAACTAGACCAATATATATATATATATCATATCTAAACTGAGAAACGTAAAAAAAGGTGAAAAATAAATAACTAAAAAAACAACCCTAACAACCATATATCTCCATGTTTCCCTGAGGTTAACCATTAGATAAGAAATTCTCCTATAGTGATTGATAATACGTACAACATACACCACAAAGAATAAATAATAAACTATTTCTATTAGTATTAAACATCTATAATCATTCCTGAAAAAGTCTATCCCTAATAAACACCATGTAAAATAAAATAAATTTCAAATTCCGGATTGAGATAATTTATAAATATTTAATCTTTTTACACACATTTTAAAAAATAACCCCATAAAGTTTCCATTGACCATTTTACCATTTTAATCCACGTTATTCTATATGTGGGAAACCATATTCATTTAATAAGACATATGTGAAACCTAATTTAAAAACAATAGAAAGAGTTAAAAACATTTCTAAATCTCTTAAACATAAAAAAAATGAAAAACATTTAATACTTTTATCATGAAGTTTCACTGCTCAAGGAAATAAGAACAGTAAATATACAATAAGGGAAAAGGATAATTAGCACAAAATATTAGACAACCAACATGAAATGATTTACAATTTCCACAAATAGAACTATGTTCCAATACACGTGGGTTATCCTAGGATCCCATTATTAATATAAAACATTCTAATACATGATGACTCATCTCGAAAATCATACCATGCATGATGAGATCATATCACACAACATGCTCATCCACACACAACCTAGTACACAATGAGGGTAATTTTCCCATTAAAAACTCAATTTGTCATAATTACAATCAATACTAACCACACCATAATCATAAATAGTTAAAAAATTGATCATCAAAATTTGACTCATTATTATAGGTCACCAGGTATATATTTAAAAATAGGGTGAGTTAACCAATACCAATCGATCATATAATAAAATTTACATATTTAATAATGATTCGAACAACATGAATCACCACGTGAAACACTAATAGATCAAATAATACCATTTGACCATTCATTCCCATAGGAATATCTCAGCATGGGCCTCCAATAAATCAATCACAACCCTGAAAAGACAGAAATCCATGATGGGTTTTCATAATAATCATTTTCTCCATCATTACAATATCCCAACTGGGCCTCAAACACCCTTAATGACCATAATTTCTCAAATAACCAATTATTCCATGAAAAAGGATTTAAACACAGTATTTTCTATTTCCTAATCATTTTACAAATATCATATAACCATTCACATTCTCTCTCTAGCCATATAAATTCTTAAAAAATTCAAAGGTGTCATTCATCAACTTCACATTCCATTTCATTTTTAATGAAAGATACAGACTACATATTCATGTCAAAAAAATTTATATATACAATTGAGGAACCCAAAAATTCAATCATCAATTTACCAAAAAATTTAAATTACAAACTATGCATAGAAAACCAAAAACAACAGGTGAAATCCTACTGGACAATTTATCAAAAAATTGGTGTACAATATTTATAAAAAAAAATCATTAAACACACACCATGTAGGACAATATAACATTCTAGACATAAATATTTTTAATAAATGGATGTTTTTAATTATATGGAAAACTTAATATTAAATTAAAAATGGAATGTTCAATGGGAAACCTACTATAAATCTATGGGTCACTAACAACATAGACACAGAATCACATCACAATGGTTTCAAGAGCCATTAACTATGAAAAGTAATGCTAAACATAAAAAACCCCAAAATAAATCAAGGGAAATAAATACCCTAGATCCACTTTTCAATGTAATTAAAATGTTTCAATATAATATAGGGGAAATATTAAGTGGGATATGTGAGGAAATGAATAACATCAAAAATATCCATAATTAATGATTAAATTCTTAGATATACACCATTGTGGGAATAAGGAGTCTAAAATAAAAAAGGGGGGCCCCTTAGTGTTTCACCGACAAAGGGGAGGGACAAATGAGTGTCCATGGAGTTAATATATCTAGTGGGTTAAAAGGAATTTAAAAAAAATAAGATCTTGGAATCTCACATTATTTTTCCTCAATGTTTACCAAATTGTGTGCCAACCATGAACCCAATGGTGAACACTAATGGGGACCTAACCTATATGTTTAAATGGTTTAAAAACATTATCTAACCATTAAGAATGGCTCTACTACAATATATTAGTATAATGCATGATATATGTATGGTTTTAATAAAAATGACTAGGTCATGCATCCTTATACTAATTAACTCCATGGATGGCATGGTATCCAATATCATTATGCACAGTTTACCCAATCCTTGAAAAGATATTTCCCCATGAAAAAAAAACATGAAACTCAAAATATAATCCCATCGTAGCTGAATCCTCTAAGGAAAATTAAAAGAAGAATAATAAACTAGAAACAAATTCCAAATAAATGAAAAATTGGGTGTCACACATTCCATTAGGAACCAATACCTTTTACTATATCATTTTTAAAAATAAACAAGGGTGATGTTTTCATCATTTATAGTGGGTGGAAGAATTATGGATGACTAAGATGTTTTATGATATTATACACCTTTTTGGGTGGATTGTGGTGAAATGAAATGTTTTTCTGTATAATTTTCATCATTATACCGTTTAGATTATTATAGAAAAGCATTATCTAACGTTTTATTTACTTAAAAATATTCTATAGAAGACATATAATGGTGGTGGTATATAATGTATATAATTTTGTGGTTGTTCTATAAACCATGAGGAATGAAATTGATTTGTGTTGTGATGTCCTCATTAAAAAAATATGGTTTCATATTTTTATTTATTCATTGAGAATTTAATTTAAGAATTAACATATGTTTATGTCTCATACATGAGGTCATAGTAGATCAATAAGAACATGAGAACCCTGAATTTACATGATTAAATTCTTTCAAATTTTATTATAGTGTGATAACATACAATTGATGGAAACAAAAAATATTGGATATATGGTGAAATTAATCATAAGAATAATATTCTTGTTTTTATGATGTATGTACATGGTATACTACATGATGTGACATTTTGATAATGACCTATCTATATGTTTCCACATGATAATGTGTCATCGTATATTGCAATCGACTAGCTTGTGTAATGGTCCACCTAAATTTGTATTATTGTTATATTACATCCTAAAACAATTTCTATGATGTATTTTCATAGAACAAGAATGAAAATAGTTCATTATGATGTTGGGTACATTTTGTGCATAGGAGATGACTTGTTATTAATAATATGCTTTATTAATATATTTTTCATTCAATATTTAGGGAATATGATATTTCAACACCAAATAGAAATTAAATTATCATACTTTTTAGGATGGAAGTAGTTTAAAAAAGATTAAATTTCATATAGAAAACCATATACATGTAAATAATATATGTTGAATAAATGGAAGTGAAACAATCTTGATGATATATTTTGGAAAACATAATATATTAAATAGTATGATTTAAAGTGTAGTTGTCAATGTTACGAAAGAAAGTTATTTATATTGTATTTATTGACACCATTATATATAATATTCATTTTCATTAGGCATGGTCCCATTAATCCAAAAAGAAAATATCCTAGAGGGTCACACATAGTGTTTTTTGTTGACAAAAATTAAATTATATTAGAGTTTATTTTTTGGATGATATATTATTAACATCTTGGAGGAATAATGAATTTTATTTTTTCTATCAAAAATATTTTCCAGGTAATAAATAATCAAATATTAAATAAATAAATATTTTTAATTATATATAAATGAATTTAAAAATATTTATTTTCCAAATAGTTAATAGAATAAATATTTCCGAATAAATATTTGTTAAATAGTTATTTATGTATTTAATAAATGATGAAGAGGATGATTGAACCTATATCATGGGAAATGATAATTATTTATTTTGGATCCAGTAATGTATTATTTTGGCATATTATCATCCGAAAAGGAAGTAAAATGATAACTATGTTTTTATTATATTCCATGGAGTGAGATATGTATTATTATATTATATAATCGATGATGAGAAATTTTATAATGTTTTAAGCTACTAAATAACTTATAAATATATTGTTATGTTTTTTGTTTATGGTTATTTGAGAATTGAGTTTTTTAACAAACATCCGACAACTCTCTATTAAAGAGTAATCGATGACTAATACTCTATAGTAGAACCCAACAATATATCAGTTTTTGTTTTGCAGATCAGTGGACTACAGGTGCATCACCACCAGAAGAGATCTACTATTGTTAAACCCTAACAATAAATTCTAACGTAAAAAATGATTTTGGTTTATCAACATCTTATTATTGAGTGATTATAATTTCATTAATATTTTTTTATATTTATAAGTTTTTATTAAAATATTAACATTTAGTTTATTGGAAATGGGTTTGAAGATTCATCAATTAGTATTTGTGGAAAAAATATGGTTTTCAAAGTATTTAAGTGCGTTAAAAATGTGGACTAATCCATATAATATGGTAATAAACTTTATTTTTAACTATATAAAATGTTATAATGATTTTAATATAACACATTTGGGTGTTATATGGAGGATTAAGTTTTTATTTATAATAATTATTTTGATTATAGGTAAAATATTCTAATAGGGGATAAATATTATAAATCATGATTATTGGTTATCAAACCTGAATATTAATTTCCACTTTATTGAAAATTTAATTTTAATTAATTTTTATTAAAAATATTATAATAATTATGCATAAAATAAAAATAAACATAGATTCCATAGGGATGTGCCATAAATTTCAGCTAGTAGACCATGTCAAATGGTGTGTAACAATAGTAAGCATCATGTACCATATTGGAATACATTGGAGAATGTCATGTGATGAATGAAATTCTATTTATAAATAATGCATGAAGTGTTTATTATAAACCACATATTAACAAATCCTACATGAAATGTGGATTTTAATATTCCATAGTTTGTAGTTGTCTTGCACATAGTTTAATCTACATGGTTTATTGGTGAAATTCATGCTGAAAATTCGGTCAAATAGAGTGTTTATAGTATCATGAGAAAAAAAAATATAAAATTAATGAAATACCCAATTATTATCAATATTAAATGTCATGTAACACATTAATTTAATTGAATAATTAATTTTTATACTTCTATAGTGGGTTTCTCTAACACAAATAGAGAATTGTTGTATCAAAAAATTATATACACAATCTATTGGACATTTTTAGATCAATGATGCATGATAGAAGAATTATATAAACATTTATGGGATACATATTATAATAATAATCATTAATTTTAAATTGAGTTCCAACTAAAATTAATGATGACATTTTATTATATTTTATGAGTGGAATGAAAGAAAAATTATTATATATTAATGTGTAGTAATTTTTTTGTGGTCTATTCATGTAATCAAAATCCACCATGAAGTGAGATGGGTACCACAATATTATATCCCATAGGATCATGGATATTAACTAGATAACCCTTCATATAATAAGACTATGTGTAAAAAATAACCCATATTCCATTAAAAGGATATTAATGGATAAATAATTGGTAGGAGTGAGAGTGACAATGAATAATTCTAAGATCTAGATACTAATGAGATTTACTTGAACAAAATAACAAATATAACCATGAAATAAGTTTTTATAGTGAACCAAATACTAGATAGGAGTACAAGGGATGTCAAGAAACAAGATTGGTGTATTTTTCTAGTAACTGAAGATGTAGACCCATTATTAATATATAATAATGATCCTATAAATTAGAAGAAATAAATAAATATGTGATTTGTTTCCTTGTAAAAAAAGATAATAATTATGAATAGTATTTCATGTTACAAAATCAATTCAAGATATTAGTAGATCATCATGTTGATGTAAATCATTATTTGTACACATTGTTATTATATAAGAAAAATGACATGGATGGACCTGTCAGTACTTATACGAAATATTATATGAAAATGGAAAAATAAATTCACAGAATAGAACAGGATTATATTACTTCAATATTTTAAATTTCAAAATACATAGTAATATTAATTTTCATTACACGATTCCATGAAATTTTTATTCGGGAAATATATGTCAAAATATTATTACATAAAATTAACCTCTAAGAAGATGTATTTATGGTACAACCTGATGTGTTTGTAACTTCATTATACACAAATTTTTTTAAAATTAAAAAAAAATTATGTATTAATGAATATATATATTTCATAGAAAATTTATTTTTCTGATTACATTACCGATATTTTATTATTATTAATTAAACGAAATCAATTATTATGTAAGTGTTATGGTGGTAGTGAGTTAATTTTTTTAATATTATACATAGATGAATTGTTATTAAGTTAAAATGATATACTGGTACCACAATATATTAAATAATTTAATAAAAAAATATTATACACAAAGGATATTAGTAATGAAACATATATTTTTTGGATCAAGATCTATTGTGGTTGTTCATAGAGGATTTTTTATCTATGTCATCATATATATGTTGTCAATATTCTACTGATGTTTAGATTGTAAAAATTTTAATATAGGATTGTTGCCAATTTCACATCACAATCCACATTAAAAAAAAGTTAGTCCACATAAACATCGAGAAATAAAAAATGGTAATAATTAGATATTCGTTTATAATTGTGTTAGTCATATATATTATTCAATGTACTATGCTAGATATCTCATATACCTTATGGGTGGAAGGAAAATATCGTGTAAACCCTGGTGACCTATACTATATTTTAGGAATGAATTTATTAAACATGTTTAGTCATACAAAGGATATATTTACTCTATATGGAAGAGATAATGATCTTTTTATAATATAATACATAAATTGTAGTTTTCAATCTGATCATGATGATCTAATATTACAGTTGGGACACATCATAACTCTCAATGTACATATTGTGAGCTAAAATGGGTCAAATAAATGTTTCATCCATGAATCAATAGTAATTACATTCTATATTACTTCATATGATGTAGATAAAGAAGAATCATGGATATTAAAAATCATCCAATACTTTGACATGTTACCTGGATTTAATGATCCATCCTCTCTATATTGTGATAATATTTTAGTTATAGATCTTAAAAAGGGGAAAAGTTAATATAATCATATTAACAACATAATTTCAAATTATAAGAAATTATATATTTTTTGAGGCTTGGGTAATTAATAGTGCAAATAATATTAATGGAATATGATATGGTGAACCCCTTGACTAAATTAATATCACGATAAAAATAATATTGTTGTATGATGTGTAATTGACTAAATTTCATATGTATTTATATCTACTCGAAGTTGGTATATTCGAGTTTTGGTGTAATATAAACAACTATTTTTATTATTAAATACATATATATTTAATGATTTAAAATTATAAAAACATATGATTAAAAAATTCAATTATTATTCTTATAAAAACTGTAATAATTTCCTAGAGTATTGGTTTCACTGATATGTTTCTTAAATATTCATTCTATTATTAGAACAATCAAGTGAAATGATTGTATTATTAAATATAGTTCTAGACATAGAAAAAATTATTTGACAGAACAAATTTATTTCTGTTTTTCTAGTGTGGGTACTTGTAAATAATTGCTAATTTATCTCATTAATGCAACAAAATTTAATGTTCAAGACATGGAAAATTTTAATATACAAACCAATATTTATTTATTTTTTCATTTTATATTCGTAAATGTGATAATATTTAACTTCACTTTGAATTTAAGGTTATTATTATGGAATTTCATGACTCATGCACATAGATGAATTTGTGTAATCCATAATGATAAAATATCATGCTTATGTTTTGTTTATTGATTGTGTCATGAAGGATGAATTATTAATTAGATGTCAATGAATAATTTCACCATTTTATATATATATATTTCCCCCATTTTTTTGTATATTAATTATCATATTTAATTTATTGTTGTGATATCTAAATAAATCCATAAAATAATAATTTTATTATTATTATATAGCATGGGGTGTGATAATGTTTTTTAAATTATTTAATGATTGTTGTGAAAAAACATTTTATCTTAATCACTATCACTCCATGTATATTTTTATATATATTATGAAGGGATAATAATGAATTGAGAATCATTTCACAGAACAAACATCCATCTAGATTAATCTTTACATCATCTTCTAAAAAATAAGAACACAGTCAAGCCTGAATTATATAAATTATATCCATATGAAATATACAACTTTTTCCTTATTCTATTCTTGCACACATTAATTTATAGGTGTTCTTTTGATATTAAAGGGTCATCTGTGGATCTACACTAGAGGGGATCAATATTGGATCCTCTCTACTAAATGATGGTATTATAGAATTGGTTTTTAAAATGGTCGTCATCTTTTTTGAATAATTATTGTTATATTATGTTACATTTCATCTGATCTAATTTATATTAATTACAATTTTACCATGAAAGAAATAAATATGGATTATGATATTACTAATTTGATATTCAACAGAAAACATAATTTTTCATGATGTTTCAATGTAGTAAAATTTTTCAATGATCATTGTAATTCAACAACATAAATTATTTTTATCCAGACACTAGAATCTACAACTATATCTGCAACATTCATGTTATATAATTAATGGTCATATTTTAAATCTATAAATATTCATTTTATTTTTTTGAATAATGATCATTAGTGTTTATATCATTCATTTATGTATTATTAATTCATTAAATATCATTTATAATTAATTTTATTTCAAAATTTTAATTTTCAAATTATATAACCTGTAATTTCATAAATCATATAAATAGATGAATAATTTTTTGAAATTTGATCAGGAAGTGACAAAAAAGGACGGTTGAAGTGGTTACATAGTGTGGAGTATGAGTACAAGTGATGTACCAATGGTTACTACCAATAAAAAATATATCGGATACCCGATGTGACCAAAAATAATAACCCAATATATATTGGGTTAACATAATTTATTTATCGATATAATTTGTAATATGAGTTTTGAAATTACATATCTTATTAAATTATTATACATTATATAGTGTTCACATGTTATTAGTGATATTTACACATACCTTTTACTCACATTCATGGATTCATTCAATATTAAAGATACTTCCTTGAAAATATATGATATACAAAACATTTAGTTATTGTAGATAGTGTGTAAATCAGTATTTATTACGTATGATGAATACACAATGTCCTTCGGTGGGTTACACAAAACAATTTATATAAAAAAAACATTTTTTATTGGGATTACACATCATTTGGTTGTACATGAGAATAACAAAACAAGTCATTTATTATTTTAAAAATAGATATGGAAATAGAAAGACACAACATCTAGAAGGAAATTTTTTCCAAGTAACATGATAACACCCCATACATTTATCTTGTGTACATGGAAATCAAATAAGTCAATTTTATTAACATATGTATGTTACCAATAGTTTCCCTATAAAATAATATAATTAAATTACAGTAAGAGTATTAATATTATATTTAAAACCTAATTACACCTTTGGAGTAGTATATGTTTTATATTGTTGTTAATTACCTTACGATATTAATAATTTAATTATTAATTTATTTTAATGATTAATAACTATTTTTCATTACATTGTTACTATAAATTATTTTATTTCATGTGGCTCCAACAGACATCAAATTCCATTTTCATAAAAGTAGTTAACTAAAATATTTATTTTTTTAATTAATTAAAAAATAATTATCATTGTAAAATATGATAGAATTAATTTTAATGCTTTTGAGTGTACTTTTTCATATTATTATAAGGGTTTTGATCATTAATGATTTTTAATGAGGGTATTGTATGTGCTGGAATAATTTAATTTAATATATTTAATTAGTTTGAAATTATTAAGTGTTAAATTACTAATGATTCACTATAACACATTACTCGATCATTTAATATGTAGGATCATCATGTCCACGTTCATTTATGTAAATCCACATAACTGATCATTTGGTTCCCAAAAACATCATACAAGTAATACATATATGTAATTAAAGATGCATCCAAAGGATAGTGGAGCATGTTCATGAATGAAATAATATTATAACTACTCAGGTGATACTGTTGTGGACATGTGGAATGTTCCAACCCTTTAAAGGATTGACCCAATGAGTTTCTTTGCAGGACATAGGTTTATTTATTATCCAAAAAATAATTCAATTGTTATAATATCTTATGATAAGGTTATTTATTTCATTATTTATTTTTATCCAATACATTATTTATTTTATGGATGCCAAACCATGACCACATAAATAAATACATTAATGTTCAATGATAAAATTTAAATATTTTATTTTTTTTAAATGTTTTTTAATGTGAGAAGAATTTAATTATAAAAATTTATTAAAATACAAATTCATTCATTTAATGAAACATTATGAGTATTAATGATATGTTCCATCATAAAAAATACTCACGAGTTATTATTTTAATAATTTGATGAAACTAAATTTCATAAATTCATTATACCTTGATTGAAATAAATTCCTAATATGAAAATTTAGTGATCTCTATATCGTAACCTCAGTGGTGATCAAGTGTATCCATCCCCACCAACACCCTCATTGTCTAAATCTGTCCCTACAATGTCACTAATTATTATGCATGACCCAACAATTTATGAGGGATCATGATTTATCTAAACTTTTAGATCCATCATTACAAAACTATCTAGCCTCTATAGACACACACTTTATCATTTAAAAAATTTACATTATCTAACACCACATTCCATTTTTACACACAAGTTTTATCCATGGTTAGATCCTTGAATTTGTATCCGTTACCATCCCAAGAAGATTGTATAATCACCAGAGGTGAAACATACATGTCTACTGTGATAGTTTTTTAAACATTAATTAAAGTTAAAACCATACACTTGATAAATATTATTGTGCATGTGGATAAAAGTACCACTATGATTCATCCAGATATGATGAATGAGAAATTTAAAATCAATAATAAAATAAGGAATAAATTATTAAGAGATATACATGGGATTTTTTGAGAGACCATTTGAGTTTTTATTACAATGATGTGTGGAAGGGGTGTAGTTTAGTGTATTTGGTCATCTGAAATGAACAGGTATTGATAGAATTATTTTTCCCTATCCAAATGGGATTAAAAAAAATTCCATTAGGTAGGTGGTCACTATGATTTTCATTTCACATCATCTAAAGAGGGTATTATTGTCATAGAAATCTAAGCCATTATACTCTTATTGGTCTTGATTTGGGAATGATATTATAATTTATATTTTGAGTATTCAATTAATTAATAAAGTGGCATCAGATTTTGATCAACATTGATTTTTCATTTTATGAAAAATTATTATTTTCTGTAGTAGGAAAATAATATCCCAATAAATAATCATATTATATGGGGAAAACATACATAAAATGGTCGAATAGAATAATCGAAAATTTATCTAATCTAGTCACAAAATTCATATTAATAAAACATATTTTATCAATTCATATTGTTATTACAAATTGTTTCATAAATAAAGGTTTCTAAATAAATGTAATTGATATAAAGAATATTTGAAACTGGTGAAGGTTGGAAAAAATCATTTCATCCTCCCCATATTGATCCCATGAATGTATGATTTTTGTTTTTAGACATTAATAATTGTGTAACGGTAATAAATAAAAATACAACACCGATTATAATTATTTTACAAATAATGGAAATGATGTTACTTCATTTCAAATAATATTATTTTCAATTTTTAATGATTCATTTTATTATTTTTCCTTTATATAGCGTTGCACATTCAAATTCATTCAAAAAATTATCCAATATTGCATTTTATTTTTAACCAATATCTTTCATTACTATTAACACAATGGTGTTTTTAGTAATGGGAAAGGAAATTATTTTCCTATTATATATTAATATGAAAATGTTAAGTTGTAATCTGGGTCAACAAAATGGTTCTTAATGAGCCTCACACTTACGGAGACTTTCTATTCATGTTTATATGTATTCCTATACAATTTTTTAATATAATTTTTGAAATTGATTGTCTCTAGTGAGTTCAAAAGTGATTTTGATTATTGGGTTTATTTGGCCAGTGGGTTGATGGTGCACAATTTACCCAAACCATGCTGCTTCCCTCAACAAAACTGTTCAAGGGGATCTATTTTATTTTTTTCAATATATATTATTTAAATTTATTCGTAGGATTTCAATTATATAATGTTAAATATTATGACAGTTGGGAAATATTACCATTATCCGATTATAAATAATATTTTTGACCATATGATGGATTCTTGTGTGTTCTATAATATTAATTATTGGTCAATATATCATTAACTATGGGTGACACATTTTGATATTCCAAAAATAATTTATGAAATTGGTATTCCATATATGTGTTTATTTTTAAATATATTTTTTAATACAACTATATATATGAATATAGATTTGATGAAACAAATATTACAACCATTGTTTTGTGATATTTATTGGATTTTTAATCGATTACATCGTTGTGTACTACAAAACACTTGAAAATACTTCCATTCATCTTGGAATCATCTTCAGTACACTGAGAGAGTATATGATATATATTAGTCTATATGATTCAATTTTTAACCCAAAACGTTCATTTCATGGGTAATGTAATCTATGAAGAATGTGTGTCCATTAACCAAAGTAATTTTTACACATTTGATTCAATTGATAAGCACATGAATATTTTTGATATCCAATTTTTTTTGTTTTTATTGTATTTTTTTGTAGGATCATGAGAGAGTAATATAATTTTGTATCAACAAGACTATACCTAAAAAATTGTATCATGATCCAATGTTATAGAGCATATGATAATAATATCTACAAGTTAAATAATAACATGAACAATATTTTATATATTTTGTAGACTAATGAATTTATATAATCACAACATCCATCAAATGGGCAGGAAAATCATCATTCGTGTTTATGGAAGACTACCTGTTTAGTAACCAATGTCATAAATTTTACCATTACCACCTATCAAGATTGGGTATGATGATGAATCTAAATTAAATTTTTATTTTTTTTGTAAAATAAATATACCCATGGATTAATTATATCATATATTTAATTATATAAACAATATTTAGTTGAAACAATAATGTTGGTCATGTGTACGGAAGACTACCACCTCAAGAAGAGAAGTTATTTTTCATTGAAAAACTGATTATGTGAAAGTTGATAATGATAATGTCATTAATTATATGTGAAATAAATAATATAATTAATATATTAATGACATATTTTAAAATATGAACAAGGATATATCAATTTTCTATTACACCAAAAAGATATAATGTATCTATTTTACATTGGGACTACTACCTTCACAAAGCAATGTGACTCTTTTTTTATCAAAACAAATCATTGATCATATATAGAAATATATTTTATGAATTAATATGCTATATAAATATAATTTTATTATATTTAATAAATGATAAAATATTATTTTCATTCTTCCCATAATTATGATTTAAAATTTATTAGTATTAGTCCTCCGTACATATAGGCAACCTTCTCAATGATTGTAATATAATTCATTTTCTATTATTATATTTCACGATTAGTATTAAAATTATAATTTATTAAAAAATATTATAACCATATAATTATAAATATTGTGTATATGTATCAAAAATAACAAATTTTAACATATAAACCTAAAATCGTCATTTTTTTAAAAAGAAAAATAATATCACCAATACATATGATTCAAATATAAATTACTATGTAATCATATTCAACATGGCAATAAGTCAAATAAAATGAATAATAAATATGAATATGTTTCCAATGAATTTAAATAATTAACATAATGATATTATTTTGGAAGATAATGTTCATACCTAATGAAAATTGATTAATAGATAGAAACAAATGTTGATTTTTTAAAAGGTTATAATAGAAAATTTGAAATAATATAAAAGAAATTGTCACTCTAGTATCCTGACAAGAATATTTTCGTATAATGATATATTATGTAGAATTATTATTTTTATCTCATTTAAATATATAATTAATGTTTTATTTTCTAAATGGATAATAACATGTAGGATGTTTATATAATAATATCGGAGGTGGCAGAAAAAAAACATCATATCAACTACTTATAATTACTAATGAAATCTATTGAGGCAAAAAGTCTCATGATCCATTTAAGATTGTTTAAAAATATTTTTGTAAAAAAATGTTTTCTAATGTATAATATATCAATTATTAATATGTTTTTAAAATATACCTTTTTTTTAATATTTCATACATTGGAAATGTGTATATTTCATGTAAAAACATCTATTTCTAATTCCTCTTAATATCTTTTGAAATCAGTGATTGTAATGAACAAGATAGGGGTTATAACTATTTTATTATGATTCTAAATTTATCAAAAAAACAAATTAACATTAATATATTTTCTATTGTGTGTAAAATATCCATAAAAATATTTTTGATATGAGAATACAAAAAAAAAATTGTAATCCTACTAGGACTACAAATTCATTAGATCGTGAGGAATGCGATATACCATCTGATCAAAATACTATTATAAGTATGATTGATATTTCACTATACATTAAAAGTAATTCCCTATATATAAAATTTTATCAAATTCTGTTATGTGAGATACTATGAATATCAAAATGAATCCAACCTTAAAGTTGTAAAATTATTTTTTTCATTTCTATAAAGTAATAATTGATGTTTTTTTTAATTCATATAAAAATGATACTGATATAAAAAAATTATTATGATGACATCAGTGGATATAAAATTATTATGAAATGTGTATCTACAAAAAATCATTCAATAGATGAGGATTTATTATCTTTTTGTTATAAGAAACACAATTCAATATCATATTTCACTACTAAATATTTATATGTTGACCTTTAATAATGCTTGTATCACTTTTTATGGATGCTAAACAAAATAAATGTATTTTTTAGGTGTTTTATAAAATTTTCTTTTAATTAAAACACATGTTTTCTTTATTTGAGTAAAAATCCATTAAAATACTCAGAATATATGAAAATATATATAATCATTAATTTCATTTCATATCCCCCAAATATTCAGATATCATTTTTTCTCTAAAAAATATGCCAAAAATAGATGATAGTTTTAAAAACACCTCCATTCATTTATATTATAATATATTAACTAGACCCGTTGATGGTTCGACAAAAAACAATCACATATCCTCATCTCTTATATATATATATCCTTTTAGTAATGAGCTATTAAAAATAATGTAGTACTTGTATTATGATTCTTATTATTTTCATAAATGAATTTATCATAATCACTTCAATATGGATTTTGATAACTTGTTTCATAAATTTTATAATTTAATTAAAATAAATTCAATCAATGGATTCAAAATAAAATTCGAAATAATTTTCTATTATATTTATTTTAATAAAATTTCTAACGATTTTTTGACAATTGTTTTTAATTTAAAATGTAAAAAATCATATTTTATTTTTTTTGGAAAATTATCATTTTATAAAAATTATAAAAAATAATAGCATCATATAATAATTTTATATTCAATTAGAAAATATAAAAAAATTATTATATGAAAAAATTGAATAGTTTTTTACATATTTTTCTTTTAATAATAAATTTATATGTTTTGTGTTATTTAATTGAATTTTGTTTAATTTTTAAAATAATTTTAATTTCAATGTAATATTTTTATCAATTAACACATATTAGAATATTTTTCAAATTTATTGAGTTCATATATTTTATATACTTCAATGAATAATAATCATTGTTGATCTCAATGGTTGTGTCAATAAATTTTTTAAGATATAAAGAACCTAAACTCTCTCATTACATTACTCTATTTATTAGAGTAGTGAACCTATATTCCATATTCAAAACGTATTTTTTAAAGTGATCATAATTAACAAATTCATCATTGCCTAATTATATATTAGATAATCCCATTATAATAGTTCATCTTATTTAAAATATAATGATACTATCAATTATTTCTATAATATTTCAGCAACCGTGGAAGGATTCAATTATGGATGTTGGAATAAAAATTATTATTATTTTCTATATAATGAATTTGTTGATAATAAATTTAATCATTATTTGTAGATTATGATGAAATTTATTTTAATTTACCTGATATATTCATTGATTTTACAAATCATTTATGATAAGAGTAGTGGATGGTTTAATGGTTCATTCCATTACTATTTTTTAGAATAAAAAAACTAAATATTAATATGTAGATTGGTTAAACTAACAATCCATCATGTGGTGAGGAAAATAGAGTAACTCAATGTATTCAAGATAAAAATGAATTTATTAAAATATGAAGGTCTATATCTTCACATTTCTTATCATAACAAATATTTTGTAAACCCTCCAATATCTCATCAGAAGCACACATAGTTTTCATTGGGGTTACTAGTTTTCTCATACCATGAAAAGGGAATAGAGACACAATCAATGTAAAATATATCTATGTTTTGGATTTCATATTTATTATGTGGAATTCTATCATAGTATAATATTTATTCCATTATATTGAAATAGTGAATCAACTCATGAAGAATTTGATGATTCTTCAGTAACCATGTTTCATCTATAAATATATGTTAAATTTTATATATTTTTATAAAATATATTTTTGTAACACTTGTAAGAGAAAAGGATTTATATATTCATGAGAATATAATAAATGAGATCATATAGGTTTAAATAGCTATTAATAAATTGTTTCTATATTAAATATTTTATTTTTTAATCATTTTAGAGATATAAAATCATAATTTTTTTATAATAGTGGATAAGAGGTGAAAAATATCCCCCACTCAATGATAATGAAAATTAAAATATCTATTTATTCTTTTATTTCCTTGCTGATAAATATAGGATGAAAGAAACCTATTGATACATAATTTAATTGGATAAGGCTTTGTTTTTGACCCTAAATGTGAATACATATCATAAAATCTGTGTAGAATAATAGAATAAAATGGAGAAAGAAGAGGAAATAAATAAAATGTGTTATAAGGGTTTAATAAAATAATTAAATATTATTCAATGAATATTTTCTGTTTCATCAATAGATGTTGTAAATTTATTTGGTTCTACTTCATTCCATGATAAACCTATAGAAGTTTTAGATGTTCCTATTTTATTAATAAATCTGAAAATTTAAATATTTATTGGTTGAATAATATATTTTTTAGGATATATATGTAAATAATAAATCAAATTTCAAAAAATAAAAAAAGAATAAATAAAAATAGTAATCATAAATACTTGTTTATTATTCTATTTAAGATAATATATTAGAAAAACTTTTATGTGGTATAATAGTTGAAGTATCATTTATATATTGGGGAAATCTCAGATGTATCTTCTGGAGCTTTATCTGTTCATTTAATGATTGTCGTTTCTATGATAAATTTTTATAAACATGTATAATAAAATGTGAATAAAAATCTATATAATGATAAAACATCATTTAAACCACAATCAAATAATTATATTAATGGTTATAGATGCACACAATAATTCATATTTACATAAGATAAAAATTATGTCATTCTATGTTACATGGGCCTCATTTCTTAGTTTATCCTCAAATTCCACCAACTCCTCCACAAGAATAAGTATTATTAATATATAGACGATAATTAACTCATTCAATGAACTTATTTGTTGTCCTATTATTATAATGCTGAGTTTTCTTATACGTTACAATTATGGTGGATGTATCTGGATCAAAAAATTTAACTCATATAAAATTTACGTTCCCTAAAACAAGTTATAGAATATGTGATCCAAAGGAAGATGATTCAATGATTTTTTTGTAAGATAAAAAAAATATTTTTTTAAAGAATTTAATAGGTGGATAAAACACACTAAAAGGGATTTAATATTTTAGGAGGATAATAGTAATGGAATAAGAAGATATAATAATTATGTTTCCAAATTTTACTCCTCCATAGTAATTATGAATGTGTGAGTAAAAGTTTATTTGATAATCATAATTTTTTTAAAGAAGATGAAAATGATTATAAATAATGAATGACGATAGATGATTTGGATGATACTATTTTGAGGATTAAGAGAACTATACATGTCATAGAATAATATTACATTGAATGTATGGAATCCCTTTTTTTGGTAGAAGTAATGGAAACTATAACTTTAATAGTTCCCAAATAATATAATTATAAATATTATTCAACGAATATAAATATTATTTTTAATAGAATCATGATGAATACGTAATATTTTTATCGTAGATCTTTTGAAATACTTTGTATAAAATAAATCTGAAAAAAATGAAACAAAATTTTTATGGAATAATAATTCTTCTTTATAATTAGTATTGTTTTGTCCAAAAATATAATTATATGTTTATCACCATACATTTTTTATGATTAATGATTTTTTACAGTTTTTATATTATGATTATTTTTAATTTTTTTCATTTATGATGTACTTCACCAAAATATTAGTTAAACATTCATTCTTCAATGAATAATTTAAAAAATCAATAATTCGGATATAGGACTAAATAATTTAGGAAGAGAATTTATTTTTTATAATTTTATAATAATATTAGTGGAACTATCCATACTAATATATTTTTTAAATCATCTATAAATGGTTGAAAACAAAACAAAAAAGAATTTGCTAAAAAGGTGAGAATATAGATCATATGTGGAGTAATTACTTTTTAATTTTTTTAAATTAGATTTTGATCATTGAGGTTAAGTAAATTGATTTAAAATAATGGGTAGATTGTAGTGTAAAACAATTAATTCCACACTCTATAAACATATTGTGGAAATCATAATCCACTTGTCTAATACTATATAAATTACTAATGTTTATACATGAAATTTTTTCTTAATTGTTTTGAATAAAATAGTTATGTTATAGAAGATAAATAAAATTCATTCCATAATAAAGATATTAAGATCATAATTGTGTCATGATTGAACATTTAAATTCACATTTTCATGAAATTAATACTTTTAAATTATAGTAGACAAATTAAAAATATTAACCTGCCTAAAATGTATTATAAATTTTCTTTGAAAATAACTTTTAGATGGAGGAATTCATAATTATCATATGAATTTCCATAAAATATATCAGGAAAAAAATCTACTATACAATATACAATTCTTCCAGATTGAATATTTTATGCATTTTAATGGTTCTGTGTTGATATGACCATCAATCTGGGATGAATTGTGGATTGTTTGTTGTTAATGAAGAGGTTGTTATATGTGGTTGAAACATATATTGAGTTATAAGGGGATGAACATCACAGGAATGATTATAAATTAATGTAGAATTAAATAAGGGGGATATTATGAAATTTTAATAAGAGAACTATTTTATCATTAATTGTTCAATAACATTTTATTATATGAGCTTGATTCATTTTAATCATTTATAAATATATCATCTTAAGAAATCCACAATGGTGAAGATTCTTAAATTTGTGAAATAATTTATCATAATTTTTTCATGATTGGGTGTTATTGCAGGATTTTTCGAACTATTAGGATAATTCATTTCAATAATACTAACAAATAATTCAATAGTAAAATGAATCATATGATTTTGTAAATTTATTATAGAGCTTTTACATAAATAAGGAAGATATAATTTAATAGTTTGGTTAAATTCATTGATACATAATTATGGGGAAATTAACATCCTTATCACAAAAATATAAAATGTGGATCTTCCAAAAAAATTACTATATGTTTCTCTTATTTACATTGTATGAGATTGTTATTAATTGTTTTTACATGTTTTCTATTCTATTTATTTCATTTAAAAAAAATTCATTGTATTTCATGACTTTAAAAAATTAACACTGTAATAATAAACACACATAATATTTATCAAATATCCATACATAAACAAGTTAGGAAAAACTCTTAGTTTATATGCTTCATCAACAATTATTCCCCCACCACATGTACTATTTAATAAAATCATTCAATCCGACATGTAGATAATGTACTAATGATGGATTAGTTTAATAATAATCCTATATATGACCAAATTTATAATATTTTCAATTTGTAGGGAAATAATTTAACATATTACCTGGATTTGTTTTCTATGGTTTCAATGAAATTATTTTGATCACTTGGTCTGGCATAATTCAACAAAATAACATGGTATCACATCCCAATCACCAAAGGTTGGAAATGAGAAGAGGTATAAAAGAAAATATTTGTAATCTAATTCTCAGAAATTTTATCCCATAAAAAAATCACCCCAAATTATCCAAAACATCAAATACCAGTAGAATCCAGATTCTTGTCATCTATAATGTTTAGGAATATTTTCCTTAACTCTATCAAGAATATCAATGCTCATAACACCTCATGAGATACATGTTTGTTTTCTACATAATTTATTGGATGAGGGGAAGGGAATATATAACCATATGAAATGTCAATTATTAATTAAAAACATTTCTTATTAACATTCATGATTTTATTTTATATAATCCCAGTCATTAGAATATTTTTTTCATTTTTCAAATCAATAAAAGAAATTGTTTTATTTTTACAATGTTTATTTTTATGTATTATATGGTATGATTTTAATTTTAAAGTTATAAATATTTGTATTTTTTGAGGGTAGTAGCTTTAAGTATGATATCGAAGAGGAGGATCTTGACTGCTAACGTTGCACCAATATCCACCAAGTCCTGAACATCCAATTTCTGCCTCAGAGCGTCTGTAGTTTTCACCAGACACAGACGTCTAGAAGGATGTACTACATGGGTGAGTATAACAACTCAGTAGGGTACCTTGACACCCTCAATGTTCTCTCAATAATCCAGAAAGTAATAAATCAAATGAAATACCACAAAGGTAATATCATAAGCAAGATCTATATCATGAAGCACATGAAAAAGATACATATCACTACAAGGATAATATTTCAAGGTTATTGGGATAGGGATGACTAGTCGTAAATCCCTATCATCCTATCCATAGAAACTCTAACAGTAACCCATATAGTACTCTTTATTCTATCCTATATTGGTCGTTAAATGATGACATGTATTTTCCACTAGTGTTGAACCGTATTGTTCACTAGTATAGAGGTCGGTATGATTTTTTGTACAACTATATCATCCCACTCTGAAGCTTCTATTTCGGAATAATATTGGTTTATTTTATTCTTCATGTCACAACCATCCACTATATTCCCACATGAACCATGTCATATTTCATGACCCCCTCCCCATGAAGTGTACCCCTCATGGGTCGGCAGTGTGAGAAGGGAGATAATCACCACCGAGTCCCGCCTCTAGTTGTCCCTTCGTTGGAGACTAGCATTGAGGGTATATTAGACACCCAAATGGGAGGAATTACCCTCTAAGAGAACACATGCGAAAGTGATAGATATGATAGACACCAATCAACTCCAACTCATACTGCAATATAAACGAAAACCCAAGTACACATAAATTGAATGCGATGAAAATATACCATAATTGAATGGGAAAAACTGTAAGTACCCAAAAGAACGTGAAAACAATAGTAACCACAAGCTGGAATAGCTCCTGCAACCCCATGCTAGTAGAAACCAGCTTGATCTCTAACCTGCTCCAAGTGACCTGAAAAATAGTTTATATATACATAGGGTGAGTATAACAATATACTCAGTAGGATCCTACCCGAAGCCTCTCATTCAAAAGTAAAGAAAGTATGCTAAATCAGAGTGAAAAACAAATGAAACTTACTCGTCACCTAAACAGGTATACAATGTTCCCAGCCTCACCATGGCTACTCTCACCAAGTAACGCATACAAGAATATATCATATAATAATTATTATCCATGGTACCCCCTACTACTTCCTCACTGGTTTGTGGATTTTCCCCAATGTCGCACGTACTGAGAATTTCTCTCCAAAGGATTTCCCACAGACACCTGGGAAAATCACCACACCATCCTCACAACCAAAATTAACCAGTTATTTTCCGAGAGACACCACAACATTCATAACATGTATCATACGTTGGGTATTATACGTCAAGTGATTATAGCCCATACACATAGTAAGGATCCTCAATCCATCATAGCATATACACGTTACACCTATAGTAGTAAATAAGATACCATATCCAGAATATATGTGTGAGAATAACCAATAGCCATTACACCCCACTACAAACATATATGGGGATAACTAATCACTGTGCCTAATGGTACTAGTATCTACCAAGCTAAGAGAGCGGGGTCAAAGGGGGTAGTCATCCATCCATCCTCCCCCCAGAATGTTGGGTAAAACACCCACCTAGGGCTCAGAATCCCCGAGGTGTCAGTTTCACTTATTGAAAGGGTGGAGTCTCATATAGAAACACAAAAGTTCAGAATATACAATATCTAACAACAACACTATGGTCATAAACTATCTTAAACACACTGTAGAAAACATCTCTCAGACTATTGTCTTCTATTTCTATGACTAGGTATCCTATAATCAGACAACCATGTAAAGAGCTTTATTATATCACCTCCCTACTTTTTATCAGTTCCATTGTACGTTAATTAATTATTTAAACATTAATTAACCATAAAAAATTCCACATTAATCTTCTTTAACACCACATAAAAAATTCCAGTGTCCCTTCAAAAGTTCTCAACATCATCATTGAGTTATAAAAAACTTCAACCCCATGGGTTAACACCATATATTCAACTATTCATTACAGAATTACTTTCCCATATTCCCATACATTCTGGAATAGCATCCTATGCTACTAAACAAAATGGTGTTCAACACAGCCAATAAATGTACTACTTGTCTATTCATTGACGCCTATAGCAATAGCATATACACATCCTTCCTGGAGAAGATAAACAACGAATGCATGTGGCATACCCCGCGTATCTTTGCCTCTTTTGGAAGAAGGTTAAGCAAGACTTGCTACCTTGAGCATTGGGGAAAAGTAAAGGAGATAAGAAACCTATATGAATATTTAATCACCCGACACTCAAATTCACTCCATTCAATCATCCCTGGTGTCCTCCCCAACACCCACATGCATAAAATGATTCATCTCTCCACTCTAGGCATCATCTGCTGCCCCATCCAAAAGTCTACATGCCTCCACATATCACAACTTCAGTCCATGCTCACATCACAACACAAGCATTATGAATACAACACCACATCAATAGGCTCTTGTCCCATTAAAAAATATTAGGGTAACTTAGAACCCTTTAATGAATTATCAAACAATCATTTCTTTAATCCATATTGAATTAAGAGATTTGTTACTCATAGGTTCCAAATTAGAGAAACATAATCAGTAAGCTATCATAATACGCATGCTTACTGCACCAATCTGATTAACATCAGATTATATCAAGAAACAGATTCGTTTACATGCCTCATTATTTTAAGCTAATGATTATTAGTTAATCCCAATTTATGTTCATTATTGATTTCCAACAAGAACGGACAACTAATCAATTCAATCATAGATATCTCACTATCTATCAAAACATGAGGCAATAACATACGATCGATATAAATTTATTTATCCAGTTCAAATATTTATTATATCGATTACATTATGATATACTATGATAAAACATGATAATGATACATTTGAACATAATATAAAAGAGAAACAACAAATCCCCTACCACAAACAGTTCCTCACGTTATTTATCCACACAACGGGTCACTATCTTCCTCTCGCAACAACTACATCCACCCAAGGATGCCACGGTACGAAAACACCAACCAAACCCCAATAAAACCCCATTAGAAGCATGGATATTACATGATATAATGTGGAAGGGAGAAACAGGAGAAGATGATCCCCAATGGAACGATGATAAAACATTCGTAATATCGAATATTGACCAATATAGCTTGGTTGCATCCAAATTAGAGAGGAACTAACTAGAGGTGTAATGTTTGATTGTTAAACTATTGTGGGAAGGAATTAAAGGTTCTATCGTTTCATAGATGATAACCAAGAGGAAGAACAAAGGAGGATAATATATTGTCCCTTTTGGAAGATTTAATAGGAAATGGTTTAAGATCTGTTTAATTATCCATTAAAAGAATATTGCATTAACCCAGGCAGTTTGTCCATGTTAATCATACCAGGCCACAGGAATAATTAATGTAGGAATTATGGTCTTTGAATCGGCCTTACGAGTCTTTAAAATTAATCCATTAAATGTATTTTACGTCAAATGAAATTTCAAAGTGGAGAAACTGTAGGAAGCTAGAAACAATGTTCACCTACCAATCTGTGAAACCGATCATTGAAATCGATCTGTGAAACCGATCTATGAAACCCATCTATGAAACCAATCTGTGAAACTGATCTAGGAAATGGATCTGTGAAAATGATCTGGGAAACCGATCTGTGAAAGTGATCTGTGAAACCGATCTGGGAAACCGATCTGTGAAACCGATCTGTGAAACCGATCTGGGAAACCGATCTATGAATCTGATCTATCAAATCGGTCTATGAAACCAATTTGTGAAACCGATCTGTGAAACAATGTACACCTACCATTGATGTTCATAAAACTGGAAACATTGTTCATAGAACTGGAAATTTGGAAAAGTGTTGGTGATTAGTAACCATAACATCCCAAAACTCCTCCAACACCACATTTTCACAATGTAATGGACTGGAGAGGTCCGAGCCATTACATAAAATACCTCTCAAAACATTCTCATCCACGAGAATTGAAAACCAACCTAAGGAAAAGAGGGGTCTGAACAACCACCCAATACGGTACGTCTCAAGGGAAAACCACCATGAGTTTTTCTATAGCTGGGAAAAAACCATGACATCTGAGATCAAAGGAACAAACAATCCATATCCAAACAATTCAAGAATAACATCACAGAAAAGGTACATAAATGAATGGATTAAATAAAACATAGCACAACCACTGAAAACAGCTCTGCGTACTGGACACACATATGTGACTCACGTTACTGTGTCTGCTACTCCATGTCACTGTGTCACCACAAGACACGAACCAAGGGAATATAATGTCTGCGCAACACCTTCTCCTTGAAGTTTTGGATCTCCACAGGTCTCTCTTCAAAGGTTGTATCAACATCAACATCGATCTCTACCCAATCAATGAAGTGATAGTCATCATGAAGACAACTACAGAGCTGTGATACATGGAAAACATCATGTATCCAACCCATCAATGGGGGAAGTGCCACTTTATATTCCACAACTCCAACATGAGATAACATATTGAAATGCCCATCAAACCTGGGAGAAAACTTACTTCCTCGACCAAACCATCACTGCCCACGACGGGGTGTCTTTTTCATAAACACATAATACCCCACATTAAACTCCAAGGATCTCCTCCTCTGATCAGCATATGATTTCTGTAGATCCTTAAATATCTTCATCCTCTCACGAATCAACTGGACCATCTCTGTTGTATTATGCACTAGTTCAGGTCCGATAATTTCGGACTCTCTGACCCCAATCCAGCACAACAGATAACGAAAAGGATGGCCATAGAAGGCTTCAAACCGTGCCAGACCGATGGTGGAGTGAAACCTATTATTGTAATTGAAATCCACTATGGGTAAGTGCCTCATATATGAACCTAAAAAATCATGAACACATTATTGTAACATTTATTCAAGATTTTGGATGGTTCGATCAGTTTGACCATCTGTTTGAAGATGAAAAGTATTGTTAAGGCATAGCTGAGAACCAAAAGCATGTTGGAGACCTCTCCACACCCTGTAGGTAAAACGAGGATCTCAATTATAAATGACCATCATAGAGACTCCATGATATCTCACCTCTTCATATAGATACTGCCTTGATAAAACTTCAACTGTTCTCAACTCCTTGATTTCTATGAAGTGCACCGATTTTGTTAAATGACCCACATCCAACCAAATAGCATTATGTCCTCCCAGTGTTCAACGTAAACATGTAACAAAGTCCATTGAGATTTCCTCCCACTTCCACTATTGAATCTATAATGGCTGGAGAAGACCACCAGGAGCACGGTGTTCGACCTTCACCTTCTAGCATACTAAACATCGAGACACAAACTCTGCAACAATATGCATCAGCCCAAGCCACCAAAACTGACTCCTCAAAGACCGGTACATCATTGTAACGCCAGTATGTAATGATTAGGGAGAACTATGGAACTCTTAGTGAACCATCTCACACATCGTCAATGTTACAAAAATACTTCCATGGTACAACACTCAGTGTTGTTCGTCCTCCGGCGAACCATCAGGGGCCTCACTATAAACAACTCGGTCTCTCCAAACATCCACCTCTCGATCTCCCAACTGCGACTCTTCCACCTTCTGCATCAGGGATGATTGTAATTTCATCTGAAAAAGGCAACCTTTTCCCCCAAATTATCCCATATCAAGATGCAATGATAACTGTTCATCAATTACTCTCTGTGAATCACCGGATTCACACACAGCATCACTGTGTGACTTTCAGCGCTGCGAATCAGTTACAACATTTCCATTCCCTTATTTATGTAATATATCAATGTTTTATTCCTGCAATAACTCTATCCACCGACGTTGTCTCATGTTCAAGTCACGCTGGTAGAAAACATACCTCAAACTCATATGATCAGTGAAAACCACAAACCGCTCACCAATGAGGTAATGTCTCCACAAATACAGAGAAAACACCACGGATTCCAACTCAATATCATGGGTAGCATAGTTTCATTCATGGGGATGCAACTACTGATAACCATAAGAAACAACTAACCACTGCTGCAGGATAACACAACATAACCCCATATGTGAAGTGTCACAGAAAACATAAAACTTAACTCCCTCAATTAGATGAAAAAGAATTGGAGCACTTATTAACTTATCCTTTAGATACTCGAAAGTTACATGACATTGATCAGTCCATATGAATTCTTGATCCTTCCGCGTCAAAGCTATCATAGGAGTCACAACTTGGGTGAAATTGTCTACGAACCTCTTGTAGTAGCCTATGAGACCATGGAAACTTCAATCCTCTAACACTATCATGGGGGCTGCCCAAGACACCACTGCTTCTATCTTCGATGGATCCACATATACTGCCTGTTGGGACACTACATTCCCCATGAAACAACATCTCAATCGCAAAGCTCACAGTTCGACAACTTCCCAAATAGATGATGTTTTCTATGAACTCCCAAAACAAAATGTAAATACTCTGCATGATCCTCTTCAGATGTGGAGTACACAAGGATATCATCGACGAAAATCACCAAAAACATCTCCATGAACTCATGAAACATAGAATTCATCAGTCCCATGAACATATCTGGAGAATTTGTCACACCGAATGACATTACAACGAACTCATAATGCCCACGACGAAAACAGAATGTAGTATTTGGGATATCCTCATCATATACACGCATCTGATGATATCCCGACAGCAAGTCGATCTTTGAAAACCAACGTGCACCATTCAGTTGATTGAATAAATCATCGATCTCTAGAAGAGGATAGTGATTCTTTATTGTCACTTTGTTTAAGTGATGATAATCGACACATAACCACAAACAACAGTAAGCCTTCTTCATGAACAAAACTGGTGCACCACACGTTGACACACTCGGCCGAACAAAACCACACTATAACAGACCATCAAGCTGTATACATAGTTCTCATAAATCAGAAGGGGTCATCCTATATGAAGACATAGAGAAAAGAGACGCTCCTGGTTGTAGCTCGATCCCAAACTCGAACTCTCGTCAAGGGGGTAATGCTACAACCTCTTATGGAAAGACATCAGGGTACTCCTCTATAACCCTAGGAAACGCCAGTAGACGAACCTCTGATGAACTCTACATCATCTCAGCCATCATGGATGATAAGGATGGAACTCACATATGACCCATTTGAAGTTATAGCTCACAAAAAACTCTACTTTCTCTCCATTCGCACCAATGAAGAAGACCATATTCTTGAATAAATCCACGATATCCTACACGGAATACAACCAATCCATGCTGAGGATGACATAATATGGTTGTATTCGTAAAAATAGGAAATATCCCTAAGAGAGGTGATTCCCAAACACTAGCTCACAATATCAACATACATCAAACAAGTCATCTTGACCTCCATCTAGCTTATACAACACCAAGGGCACTATAAGCCCCTCTACCTAATGTCCCAAATCATGGAAAAGGGTATGTTATATGAAGGAGTATGTCTCTCCTAAATCAAACAAGGTACACACCAAGGTAGAAAACAAGAAAAGGGTTCCTCAAACGACATTTGGCTCGCCCGGAGCTAGTAATGCTTGATCATGATGCTAACCACGACATCCTCCACGACCTCTCTAACCCTAATGACGACCACCTTTATGGCCATGCTCTGCTCTCTAAGGACGGGGAGCCAAATGGGGCTATCCTCTGCCTGTACCATATACCCTCTGTTGATCTAAATCCAGTGCAACTGGTTGCTACTGCCTCACCTGTAACTGCCTCAACAAAGGAATATGTAGCATAGAACCAGGTGCACAATGACTGCTCATAAATTTCGGGCACTCCTGCTACTGATGTCCCTGAACTCCACAAGAAAAAAAGAGCCTGAGCCATTTTCATAGCCCTGAGAGTTGTCGACTCTGAAGAAGGGAGACGTGAAGGGCTGGGATCTACCCCTGCTGAATGAAAACTCTTCTACCCTGAAAACCAGGAACCCCGGGCCAAAACTCTGCTTCATGAGGAATCATGCTGATTCCACTATCCTGATGATCCAGTCCTATAAAAATTCCTCTCAATATCATGTTCCCTCTCTAGTACCTCAATATACGTTTCAGCATAAATGGGGTGACCTGTCACTGGATCTCTAGACACAAAGCCTCCTCAAAATGCCTCACCCTGGCCTCCTCATCTGGCAGTAGGTCTGAAGCATATCGTAAGAGGTTCCTGAAATGGATTCCAAACTATGTAACAATGGAGATCATTTGTCGAAGGGTATGAAGCTCCTGGTGGTTGGATGCCTTCACAATCGAAGAAAGAAATTCGACTCTAAACTTTTATCGAAACTCTTCCCATGAGTTTTCTGACTCCTAACGGTCCTTGAGGAACAAGAACCACCTCTGCCTCACTGCTCCCCGCAGCATGGTCACAACCAAGGACACCAAATGCTCTTTACGAGTACGAATCGAAGTGAATCTGATCTCGACCTCCTCTAACAAGTATTCCATGACTAAATCTGAAACGGATCCCTCATACTTTTACCGACTCTACCACGGAAACTCTCGGAGTGTCTTCCCCTATGTGTCGACGTTGTCAACCTATACCCGGCGTCGACCTGCTAGAACTTCATTCTGAACATCTACTACGCAAACCGGATGAGGACATCGACCAAAAGCCATGACTATAAAATAAAAATAGTTAGAGATCCTAAACCTAGAATATGGAAGACTCATCCTTGAATAATTAATTGTTTTCTTTATTCATTTTAGGTTAAACTATCCAAAGGTATACTCATTCAAACACAATCACAAAGAATAATGATGCATGATACATTCCTAGGTCTCTACCCTAAAACTATTATCATCTTGTTTAGAAGCCATTGTATACATAATGGTCCGTACATCAGATCATAGGGGGGCCTAAATGCCTATGCCTCAGCCGGTCTCCAGTGTTTACCTCACATGATAAATATTAATAACATCGTTTCCCTACCAACCCATGTAAGCTCACTAGTGCCTAACTCCAAACTCCATGTTATCCCTCAACTTGCTTTTGATACCACTCCGTCATGACCCCCTATTAATGAAGTGTACCCTTCCTGGGCCGACAATGTGAGAAGGGAGATAATGAACCCTGAGTCCCACCTATAATAGGCCCTGGGTGGGTGACTAGCACAAAGTATATAGTAAACACAAAAATGGGAGGCATTATCCTCTAAGAGAACACATGATGAAGAGATAGATAACATAGACACCAATCAACTCAAAATCAGACTACAATATAAACGAAACCCCAAGTACACATATATGAAATTCCCTGCAAAATTACCACAACTGAAAGGGAAAAATTTCAAGTACCCAAAATAATGTTAAAAAAAAGTAACCATAAACCCGAACAACTCCTGCAACCCCAAGATAGTAGAAACCAGCTTGATCACCAACCTGCTCCAAGTGACCTAAAATTTTTTTATATATACATAGGGTGAGTATAACAGTATACTCAATAGGATCCTCCCTGAATCCTCTTGTGCAAAAGTAATGAAATAGTGATAAACCACACTGAACAAAAATTAAAACTAACATGTCACATAAACAGGTATACTCTGTTCCCATCCTCACCATGGCTACTCTCACCGAGTAACGCATACATGAATATATCATATAATAAATAATATCAAGGGTACCCCGCTAATACTTCCCCACTAGATTTCATATTTTCCCCAATGTCACACGTCCTGAGGCTCTCTCTCCAAAGGCTTGCCTACAGACACATGGGATATTCTCCACAATCTGCACCACGTGCACCACAAAGGCTTGCCCTCCGACACCTAAGCGAAGCAGCACACTATCCTCACAGCGAAAAGTAACCAGGTAGTTTCCGGGAGCCACCATAGCTTGCATAATGTGTACCATACATCAGGTATTATACCTCAATCCATTACAAACCTTACACCGAGTAAGGATCCTCAAGCCATCACAGCCTATACACATTACACCTATAGTAGTCCATAGGATAATATATCCAGAATATATGTGTGGGAAATAACCACAAGCCATTACAGCCCTATACACACATATATGGGGTAAACTAACCACTGTGCCTAATGGCACTAGTATCTAATGATAGAATAAAGAGGGGTCCAAAGGGGTAGTCATCCATCCATCCTCCCACCAGAATCTTTGGGGAAACACCCCCAGGGCTCAGAATCCCTGATGTGTCAGTTTCCCTTTCTAACAGGGTGGAGTATCATATATAAACACAAATTTATAGCTTACATTATATCTCACAACCACAATATGGGAATAACCTCGTGTTAGACACACTACAGCTAACATCTCTCGGACTCCGAGCTGATATTTCTAAGACTAGGTATCCAATAAGCACACAACCATGTATAGATCTTTATTATATTACATCCTTCCCTTTTTATCAGTTCTACAATATGTTAATTAATTCGTTAAACATTTATTAACCCTAAAAAATTCCACACTAAGCTTCATTAATAGAAAATCCAAAAATTCCACTGTTCCTTCAAAAGTTCTCAACCTCATCATTAAGTTCCAACAAACTCCACACCTATGGGTTAACATCATTTATTCAAACATTAATTACATAATTACTTTCCCATATTTTTAGGCATTCTAGAATAGCATCATATGCTACTAAACACAAGGGGGCTCAACAGGGTGAGTAAATGTACTACCTGTCGAGTCTTCGCCGCCTACAACAATAGCATATACCCATCCTTCATTGAGAAGCTAAACTCAGAAAGCACATGGAATACCCTACATGTCATTTCCTCGTTCAGAAGTAGGGTAAACTAGACCAGCTTCCTTTAGTAGTGGGGAAAATTAAAGGAGATAAGAAACCAATAAGAATAATCAATCATCCAACACTCATATCCATTCCATTCAATCTTCCATGGTGTCCACCCCGATAGACGCATGCATAAACTGATGCATCTCTCCACTCAAGGCGTTATCTAATGCCACAAACAAAATTCTACATGCCTCCACATATAACAACTTCCATCCAGGATCACATCACAACACAAGAAGCAGGAATAAAACATCACATCAATAAGATCTTTTCCCTTTAACAAACGTCAGGGTAACTCCAAACCCTTTAATGAATTATCAAATAATCATTTACTTATTCCATATTGAATTAATATATTTTTTACTCGTAGGTTCCAAATTCAGGAAACCTAATCAGTAATCTAACTCAATAAACCTACTTACTACACAAATTTGATTAACATAAAATTATATCAAGATCTAGATTCGTTTACACTACTCTTTATCTTTAGCCAACGATTATCAATTAATCCCAATTCATGTTCTTTACTAATTTACATCATGAACGAACAGCTAATAAATTCAAGCATTGATATCACACTATCAAGAAAAACATGATGCAATAACATAGGATCGATAGAAATTTATTTATCCAGTTCGAATATTTATTTTGTCGATTTCATTGTGATCCATTGGGATAAAACATGCTATCGATATAGTTTCACGTAAATGACAAGAGAAAAAGTAAATCCCATACCTCAAACAGTTCCTCAATTTCATTATCCACACAACCGGTCTTGATCCCCCTCTCGTAACAACTGCATCCACCCATGGACTCCACGGTATGACAGCACCAACCAAACCCCAAGAAATCCCCATTAGAAGCATGGAGATTACATGCTATAATGTGGACGGGAGAAACAGGAGAAGTTGATCCCCAAATGAATGATGATAAAACATACCTTATATCAAAGATTGACCAATACAGATAGGATGCATCCAAATTAGAGTGGAACCAACCGGAGGAGTGATGTTTGATTGTGAAACTCTTGTGGGAAGGATTGAAAGGTTCTAGTATCTCATAGCCGTGAACCCAGAGGAAGAACAATGGAGGATGATATCTTGTCCCTTTTTGATATTTTAATAGGGCGATGGTTTAAGATCTGTTACATTCACCTTTAAAAGAGGATCACATTAACCCATGCAGTTTGACCAAGTAAAACATCCCAATCCTTAGGAATAAAAAATGTTGGATTTATGGCCTTTGAATCGTATTTAAGAGTCCTTAAAAATAATTCTTGAAATGTATATGACGTCAATGGAAACATCAAAGGGGAAAACTATAGGAAGTTGGAAACAATGTTCACCTACCGTTTCTGTAGACAAACTGATCTGTGAAACCGATCAATGAAAGCGATCTGTGAAACCGATCTATGAAACCGATCTATGAAACTGATCTCTAAAACCGATCTGTGAAACTGATCTATGAAACCGATCTGTGAAACTGATCTCTAAAAACGATATGTGAAATTGATATGTGAAACCGATCTGTAAAATTGATCTGTGAAACATATATGTGAAACGGATCTGTGAAACGGATCTGTGAAACATTGTACACCTACTGTTATTGTTCATTAAACTGGAAACACTATACATAGAACTGGAAATTTGGAAAATTGATGGGGATAAGCCACCTTGACATCCTAGAACACTTCCAACAGCACATTTTCACAATGTAATAGACCAGAGAGGTTCATGCCATTACACTTGATCACAAAATTATTCTTCTCCTCAAGAAATCTGTCAAATTTTTTCCGATATGAAGTCCTACAAAAAGAAAACCCAATGGACCGCCCTGTCATAGGGGTTCTGACGTGAAAGATGGCACTTAGATCAGCTGCCCGATCGGTGAGATATGGGAACTTTTGTAAAAAGCTTCTAGTTGGATTCAATTATGACCAAACCTAAGTCGCATGTCATACACTGTCAAAACTCAGTTATAGTATCTCTAAAGTACCACCATTTCAAAATTGTCCTTATGTCATAGATGGTGAATTTATTGGACACCAAGTCTGTTAGTCAGACTCATTTTCGAAAAATGGAGTTGACTACACCTTGGTCCGACCTAGCTCGGTCGGGCCCACCAAAATATGCCAAAGAAACAGTTTCCCAAAACGGGTCCCAACACCACTGAAGGCATTTTAAACGGATACTCATTTCATCAATTTTGTATGTTTCTTTATTTGGGGATCGGCTGGGTCTAGGTCTAGTCCGACTTGGGCATGTCTGCCAGATGCTATGGGTTCCAGGGTCTACCGGAACTCTCCCTAGTCCACCCCGTTAATGTTTTTCTTGGTTCACTAGGTTCCTCTTGTTGGTGTTGACTCGAACAGTTCGCTGGACTACGACATGGTTGGGCTGACACGTCGGGTGGGGCTCGACCCACCTGCACTGTCCCATGAGGTTGCGGGTCTGATCCGTCCCACTATTCATATTTGGCCAGTTAGGCTGGCCCATTTCTGGTCTGGACCACCTAATGGAAATCCGCATCTCCAGATTGGCCCATAGAAGTGAGTCCTTTTCATCTAGCTAGTTGGGACCTACCCTACAACATGCAATGGTCGACCAGGTGGGCGACCTGTCTCCAGCGGATGCAGTATGAAGTGGGGCCACACCGACCCCTCTTATTGGGTCACCGTGGGCCACCGCTGCTGTCGCTGTCCATGTCTTCAGGTGGCACCCTTCTCATGCATGAATGGATAGGGGTGTCTGGCCCAGGCTGGCCGCCTAAGTCCACCGTGAAACACGACGACATGCCACCTTCCCACCACCAATTTCTAGTTGTTGTAAGACTCATCAGGGAACCACCTGCCGTCACAGGAATCGATCACCAATGGATCATTCCGTGGGCCCCGGATGTACACCAATGGTCCTCTCATGGTGCCATCTACGCGTAGGAGCCTCTAGGATCACCATCGTTTTTCTGTAACCCCTATCTCTACCATGTCATCACATTACATGGTCATTCATGTGAAACAAAAGATCTACAAGATCGGTGGAGGGTTTGGTCCCTGTTGGGATTGACACACACCCTTCGCATTAGTTTTTTTAATGAGGGGAGTTATCAAAATACATAGACTTTTGAAATAACAACCTACTTGTAATCCCTAAACTACCTACCATGTTTAGGGAACAATTTTCAGATCAACTCATTGGTGGGTTGATCCACATTTTTCTTATAAATCAAGAATGGGGAAGGAATAATTATATAATATAGAAGATAAAAACCCAAACCTGGATGAGATGTTTGCAGACCTAGACCAATGAAACCTCCTTCAACATTTTCATTGGTTCGTTATTGGGTTGAGCTCATCACTACTTTCAGAATATGGTCTCGTCATTATAGTGGATGTCTCACCAATAATTATCCAAAGATTCCATGCTTAAATAAGTCGTCCCAAAGTCCCACCCTAAACACCATTTGAATAGTATGGGGAGAGGTTAGAAATTTCCTGAATAATAAATGATGTTCATTAAATAAATTAATGAAGCACTTTTAATTCACAATAGTGGTGTTACACAGTTGATGAGTCAAGCCATTAAATGGTATTATTGGTCATCAAACCCACCACTGCCTCAAATCCATTAGTGAAAAAGAAAAAAATAACAATTACATGTTATTTTACTTTTCATTAAAAATTCCAATAACAATTTTTTTTACAAACCTACTCTAGGCGAAGTGAAACATCCCAAAAAAGAATCATGGTGTGGTAGTTTTAAATGTGTACTTGTATTTCCAATCTGAGAACTGGTTCAAAAGATCGAGAATGCTTCCCAACATTATTATAGAACATACCTTAAAATAGTTGTGAAATTCATTCTAGGGACACTAGACCTCAGAATAAAATGTAATCAATTATCGTCTACTAGTAATAATCTCTTATAATAAGAAAATTACATGGAATTATCTGGGTCTTTAGATTCTCCCCACCATAGAGATTTACATCCCCATGATACAAACATGTCCATAAAAACAATGAGGGGTAGTGGGAACAGATATGATCCTTTAGATCCCCTTTGTTCTCTTGGTTATTCTTGTGCTTCCAAAAAACATGCACCAGAGGTATTGACCAGCAATGCAGGATCCACTCTCTTCGATCCTCTGTCTCCACTGGGCACTCTGCAATTGCATCTCATTTTCAATGTAATGCTTGTCATGGTCTTTGATGTGATATTGGCCCTACACGTATCTCCTCAGCTGGGATACATAGAAGTATTCGTTCAACCACTCCAACTATGGTGGTAGTTCCAAGTGGTATGCCACCTTTTCAATCCTTCTATGTATCATTAACGGTCTGATAAACCTCGAATAGAGTTTTCCACCTCGTCCAAATAATCATAGTCACCGTCGAGGGGTGAATTGTAATAATACATTGTCCCCCATCAGAAACACCAGTGGTCTCCATCGCTTATCATCATATGACATAGGTTGGCTCAATTCTGTCTTCATCTGCTCGAGATGACAAGAACCTTCTATGTTGTAGTATGTACCATCACTAGGCCTATGAGTGATGGATCTCCTGGATCCATCCAACATAAGTGAAATATTCACGTTCATTTTTAAAACAACTCAAAAGGAGACAAACCAATGGTGTAGTGATAGCTATTGTTGTACATGATCTCAACCAAGGGTAGGTGGTCCTTCCAACTGCGACCAAAATATTGAACACATGCAAAAATCATGTCCTCCATGGTCTAGATGGTCCTATTAGTCTAAGAATCTATTTGTAGGTAAAAAAGTGTTGCCCAAGAAAAGATGAGTCCCAAATTCCTCCTACAAACCATTCCACAACCAGGATGTTAAACATGTTTCATGGTTTAATACTATCATCCAAGGCACCACATGAAGTCACATGATATCTTGAATGTAGAGACTCCACATGAACTCTACTAAACCATTCTCTCAAATTTAAATGAAGTGTGCTTACATGGATATTCGGTCAATGATCACCCAAAAAGTATCATTCCCTCTAGAAGTATGTGGTTACACCATCACGAAGCCCATCGATATCCCATCCCACCACCACACATGTATTTAGAGGGGCTAGGTCAATCTTGCTTGAACATGGTACTCGACCTTCACTTCCTGGAATGTGAGGCATCTAGAAACAAACTCTACCAAATTTTTCTTCATCCATGGAACTAGTACAAATGATGGAGGTCCTGATAAATCTTCATCACATCTGGATGTCCTACCAAGTGGGTTGTATGGAACTCCCTCAGCCCCTACACTCATAGAGAAACTGGTTCAATTGTACGTCCTATGAAAATTATAGCATTCTCCCCAGAATCAGAATATCCCTCGCGTGTATGGCCTGGGGATATATTATCACATTTAGTCTTGCATCTATTGTCTCTATGTTGTGTCTCCCTCAATCGCTGAAGGATTTGATAGGAAACAACCATTAACCAGTGGTATACTATCTTATCCCTATCAATGTATGATATCTTATGTGTGGATATAAATTATAATGCCCCGTTCTGTTGCTAAAAACTAAATCTCCAACTATGTGGATCTTTTACTACACTCTCCTTCCCATAAGAATAGACTATCTAAAATTCATAGTCCTAGAGGAACTCTGGCCAATTTTGAAATCTCAAATTTAGATCATTCTGTGTGATGTTATATCTGAGACTATTGTGGATTGAGAAAACAATGGACAAATTACAAATCAAGTAGTGTTTCCAAATCATTAGTGTGAAGACTACTGTTTCTAACTCCAAGTTGTAAGTCTCTTAATTATGTTCATGAGGACTCCAATATAATGATCTATGTTCAATTTCATAATCATCCTACATAATGTGGTACCGAGTCCGGTCAATAATGCATTACAATAAACTGCATATTATATGAATTCCTCTAGAAACCTTAGTATGGGAGCACTGGTCAAGCTCTGCCTCTGCTTTTGAATGCTCTGTTGTAATATCACTGTTCCCAGGAAGGGATTATCCTTCTTCTTCAGGCACTAATAGGTACTAATATAATGGTTAAGTCAGGTACGAACCTCCAATGTTTGCATGCTATTCCAAGGAAGCTCCTCACCTCAATAACACTCCTGGTTTCCTCCCAAAATACTACTACGTTGATATTATATGGATCCACTCCAACTCCATCCTATACAATGACATGTCCCAATAAGTAGAAATTCCATATCCAGAACTCACACTTCAAGATCTTATCATATAACAGGTGATCTTGGAGTGTGTCCAGAACAATCCTATAGTGTACATCATAGTCTTCCTCAGATACCGAGTACACCAAGATGTTTTCAAAGAAGGACACAACCTAGATATCATGGTATTTCTGAATGATCATGATCATTAGAACCATTAACACTGTTGGAGCATTGGTCACACCAAAAGGCACCACCATGATCTCATAATGGCCATACTGTCATCTGAAAGTTGTCTTCGATTTTTCCTCATCTCGTACCCTGAGATGATCATAGCCTGATATGAGTTCGATCATTGAGAACTACATCACTCTTTTCAATTGATCAAACTGATCACCAATCCTTAGCAGAGGATACATGGTCTTCACGGTCACCTAGTTTTGGCGTCGAAAGCCCATGCATAGTTTAAAATTTCAATTTTCATTCTTAGGAAACCACACCAGGGATGAAAATGGAGAAACACTAGGAATTAATAATTTCGTCCTCTATAAGTCCCCAAAATCTACCCTCAGTTCCCAGAGCTCCACATGGGCCATCTGATATAATGGTGTAGATATAGTTGATTTTACTAAGTAAAAGTCATTGCAGAAGTCTACTTCTCCATAAGGATGTAGTCCTGAGACTTCATCAAGAAAGACATCCACATAATCCTCCACTTCCACTAAGAACATTAGACTCTCCTTATAAACTATGTCGAAGTTCATGTAAGATAGTTTATATGTAATCGGCTGCAACCTCTTGAGCTCAAGTCCATCTATTGATGCTCTGTTTTCGTTATCCCCAAAAAAATAAAATAGGCCTCTATTTCTACACCAACATTGTACGTACATCATATGAAGTCAGTCTGTGAATGATCTGCTGATAGCTAGTCCATGGCTAGAATGACATCATAGGGCTTAATCACCGCTAAGAAAAGATCTCATCTGAAACTCTCTCCTACAAGAGTAAGATCACATTTTTATCACCAGAGTGTGACCATTTAATCTCCTCCCGTTGGAGTATCCAAATGATAAGGTTGAGCTAAAAGCTAATTTTGAATCTCAGAGTCTTGAACTATGTTAATCGAAATGGCAGAATTGATAGCACCTATGTCGATAAGAACAACTGCTAATGTAGAGAATCTATACATCATACATTGTATCATCTCAGGGATATCAGTATTGTGAGTCACTACTTCCTATAGTTGGGCATGTCCCCATCCAACTATACCATAAGCATGAGGTAGAACACCTGGGGGAGGTTGTGGTAGTGACTGGTTCCCCCAACCACCTCCCGCCCCATGTCATGCTCCCCTGCCTCATATGTTGCATGGATGACACCCATTCTCCTACCGCTGATGCTACCTCCATGACCCCTCCACCATCTGCCAATAATCCACCCAAAGAGATAGAAAATCATGAGCATTTCTGCCGTGTACCCTATAGGAAAAACAAATCATGCCTCGCTGGTGGCTCCCTCAGTGTCTCTGTAGAGACCCGAAGCCTGACGTACATGGACATTACATTACTTTTGCGGAATACTTATTACATAACAAAAACACACACACAAGGATTGTAATATTTTAGTGTCTTTGGAAACTCGGAATATAATCTTCTAATCGTGGTGAAAGATCTTCAAAATCCCCCATAAAGATCTTTTTTTACCTAAAACCTTTCTTTATATCCTGGGGAAGAGAAAACATAAAATGGTGAGCTCAAATGCTCAGTAAGGGTAAACAAAAGAAATATCAATATAATCATAAGAACATAACATTTTCAAAATCTTATCCTCCAAAAGAGAGCATAATTTCATAACATGGGATATATCATGGCAGTGAAATGTTATCACAATAATCATAACTTAAAACATGAATCTTTGTGGCATACACACATAAACATAGAGAATCATTTCTTGTTAGTCAAGACTCATTTTCAAGACTATCTTAGTGGACAAAGTCCCTTTCTGAACTGAGTCACCCTCGTTTCAGTCCTGTTTCACTGAACCGGTATAACCTACCGTTCCATCCATGTCTATCTCATGAGATATAAAATCTTTACCCAATGCATTGGATGGAGATATAGGTCCCACGCATCTTATAATTAATCCTTTCTTATGTGTGCCACATAATCATAAATCATACATCATCGCATAACACATGTAACAAAAATGGGATTCTTGAAACATCATGACATCATAAAAAAATCATATAAGGTAAATGACTTCATAAAAATAATTCCCTCAAAACAAAATCAAATCATTGTAATAATAGGGATAAAAACAGAACCCAATATTATCTTATATGGAAAAAAAAATTTATAAAACATTTGAACTCCATTCTTGAGGAAAATATCCTTTCCTCTTCAAAAACACTTTTATTTTCTTAACATGTCATACAATTATAAACTAGAAGAAGTTGATTAAAAATAAACTTGAAAACTTATAAAGGAAGATTCTTGGAAATAATATTTTAAAAATCCATTCTTGCCGTATAAGTTAAAAAAACATTCTTCGTACTTTTGTCAGAAAAGTCAAAAAGTACCTCGTATGAAAAACGACAAAAGATTCCTTTCATATCCTTTACTAAAAACTCATCGAAGGGTAAAATTAGATTTAAACAATTGTAGGTGGATGGAAATAATATTACATATTTAGAAAACATGGATGTGGGTGATAAAATACACCCTAGTAAATGCCAAAGTATAAACAATCTCGGATAAAAATAAGATTGTGATATTTCCCTTACTTTAGGTCCGATATACTTCGTAAGTGTCCGAACCTCCTATATAATGATTTAAATAATGTTATTGACTTATTCAAGAATCATAATTATTGTTAAGATATCATATATGGTCATATTCTTAGCTTCTTATTAGTAATATTTCATTACTAATTGTTATTCGGGTGTTTATTACTTTTTGTTCTTAGGCGTGTTTGTCGAATAAATTTTTATTCTTATCTTTAGGTTGTAGATACCTCATTTACAGAATGGTATTAGTATAATATATATCATATCAATTCAATAAATTCATTTATATAATCATTATGAAATGATGATCATGTAGAACAAGTCGCATCACATCGTGGAGACAGTATTCCGTACGTACGCACGAGTGATGATATCATTCCTATTATTTTGGAATTGTATTGGAGTGTATGTATACTATTTCATAATCAATATCACTTTATAATAATCATATATAGTTACTCATTACACCATTATACCCATCCAATTAAGCTGGTGGCGGAAAATAGATTACACCACGGCGTGGAGACGGTATTCCGTACGTACGCACGCGCGGTGATTTCCTTTTTCCGTAGGATGGATAGAAGGTTAATTAGATTTGTTTCATATTTATAATAACATATCAGTATATAAGAAATAATTATTTTATTACTTTATCAAGAAACAACTAAATAAGAAGAAGTTGAAGAAGAAAGAAATTGAAAAAGATCGGTAATGGATATTACCTCTTTTTGACGCGCCTTTTTCCTAACCTCCACTTAAAGAACTAAGGATGGTCTTTGAAGAAGTCCAGGACCTATAGGATGATACTAGGGAAGTGGAGAAGAGCTTTTGTCAGGGGTTGGCCGAGATTGAATGCTCAAATTGGTGTGAAGAGGACAGGGAGGAGGTGCCCTTTTACAAGGGAGGAGAGGGGCACCTTTGGAATTCTTAAAAATATTAATTTATAATAAATCTAACCACACTTAAAAACCTCCAAAAATGACTCATATTCGAAGATTATATGAGATAGGGTTTTAATCTCATCAACCAATCAAATTTAGAAATGTTTGGATCTTATTTTAAACCTTATCATTTTGATTTATCCTTATTTAATCTATTTATGTTTATTTGTGGTAATAAAATTCTAAATTTTATATTATAAAAAATAATTACTTATTTGTTGTGAATTTTTCATAATTGTTTACTTTATAACATTATAGACCATATAAATACAAATTTATAATTTTTAAATATTTTTGTGATTTTTAAACAATTTTATAATATGTTATTTTTATAAAATAACAATAGTGTCAATTTTGACACTATTCATTTATTTGAATTTAAATAAAATTTATACAGAAGACATGTTCAAACTAAAAGCTTTAATACATTAATAAAAGGTCATATGTATCTATAAAATTAGTGGATCACATTAAATAGTTCATATAATATTTATTTTATTATTTTTAAAACCATTTATTTGGTTTATCTCTTAATAAAATAATTACTACATCATTTTTGTATAATTAATTAATATACATATTTTTTGCATAAAAATTTAAAATAAAATCCTATGATGAATATAAATATATTACCGTTAACAATAAAACTTTAACTAGAATTTATCATCTAAAAATCACAATATTAAAATTGTTATATTTATTAAATTATGAAGGTGACAACTTTGGAATCATTTAAAATAAAAAAATATAAGTGTCATAATTGCTTGTATAAGACTCCAAATGGTCAAATATTAGACCATTGGATGATTATAGTTTACAGTTACTTGACCAATAAGTTTTTTTCAGGGTTTTGTGCCTTTTATGGTCACTATTAGTTTAATAAAAACTATATTCTTGATTTTTCACTAGATAAATAATTTCTGCATCACTATTGTGTCACAATTAATGATAATTGTTTAATCCCAAAAAATTCTAAATAAATTCTCATGATGTAGATAATTTTGTTAGATTTCTGGAGACTATTCATTTTCGAAGTTTTATGATGTTTATCACTAAGTTAAAAATATTATACTTAGAAGATTTAAGAGAGTGACATGTTGTCACTTTCTTTGGTGTTAATACTAATTAAATTATTTTCAGGGTCAAAACCCTATAAAATGAATCTAATCCTACCCTTAGTTGATATGGGTTTACTTTTAGCCATCAAATATAATTTTGGCATGTGTTAGGGTAATTTTATAATATTATATTTACCCTTAATTACCCGATTTACCTTTAACTATGGTAAATAAAATTTACCGTAGTTACTATTCATTATTCCCAAAAATAAAAAGTAGCCTATTAACCTAATTTGGACCCACTGATTACAAATATGGAATCCATTTTTTAAAATTCAATACAAAGAAGTTGCAGAAATTAAATTAAAAGTAATCCCGTTGTCGAATAAAAACAGGTTTTTGTTTAAAACATTGCAAAAGATTGAATTGATTTAACCTACAAATTCAAGGTAAAATCAATGATAATTACATAAATTATATTAAATGGTAAAAATATATTCTATTTATACTTTAAAACCGTTCAATATTATAATTTAACCACATAAGATATTACGATGAAAAAGTTGTTTTTAATTAAAATATACCGTGTTTTTACTATTCATTAAAATGTCAAAGTTACCAGAATAAAATGAAAAATTTATCCAAAGTAAATTTTTATTTATTGATTCCAAATTAGAATTTTATTTTGTCAAATTGAACTTATAAACATGTCAAAAACTATATTTAAAGTTGGTGCACCATCAAAAGTTGGCAAAACTGCATTTTTTGAAAAATACTCATTTTACCCGAAAAATTTATTTTGTTCTTATACCATGTTCTAGAAAATGTGTAAGATCAATAATAATGTTATAAAATTCAAAATTTAGTTAATACTATTCATAACGGCTAGTTCATGACAATATTATATTAATATATCATTGTTTATTAAAACCCGGTATTGCGTACAACACACGCTATCGAGGATGGTCGTGATTGCGTGTAATGCAAGCCAAGTCAGGGTTGCGTGTTGTGCAAGCTCCTTTTGGTGTAGCGTACAACACAAGAAATTTGTGAAATTAAAAAGAATATTTTTCATAAAATCTTGGGGTCTTACATTCTACCCCCCTTAAAATGAATTTCGCCCTCGAAATTCGTCGGGGTTATAAATGGTTTACTACTCGAAAGTTTCTTTAATAGAAACCCACATCGTAAAAAGGAATACCAAAACCAGTCCTTAAAAACAAAATTATGAAATGTAACGGTTACCCAAATAAACTTATCACTGGGTTTCCACATAGGTGAAAATATGGATATGGAAGAGAAATATAACCATCATGTTCTGATGGAGAGTGGTAGAGAACATGGCTATGGAAAAGCCAACAATCACATATCCATAAATTTGTGATGATCTAAGGCACCATCTGATTAATCAGATATAAGAGCACTAGGACAACATTTTTGGTTTTCAAGATCGTTTCCCTAAAGTTGAAGAATTTGAATTAGAATAAATACTTACTTTATTTTGGTACAATCTCACTGTTTTTCATTCCTTGATCAATTTCTACTTCATCTCTTAAATAAATGATGTTGAATTTTTTATTCGTGAAGTGTTAGCAGATCATGTGATAGAATGACGGGTCATTCCATCTGTCTCAAACAAAAGGTTAGGAAATGTTATTAAATATACATAAGTCATTCTATTGTGAGATTAATCTTATATGGTTCCTAAAATGGACTTATACTTCATATATCATACTGCTTAATATATTAAAACTAATTTCTACTAAACGGGGACTTCCTGTAGGCCAGTGGTAGGCGATAAAGGCCAGTCTTCGATTCCCACAGCCTTGTCCGACGCGATGGGTTGTCGCCCGTCCTACAGGTTGTCCTTTTTCTAAAGCTATATTACTATAACATCCCATCAATTATATCGAAAAACTTTTTATCCTAACTTATTTCCAACATAATCCATTTTAATCTTTAGGCTTATCTAAAATACTTCAGTCCAAGATCATAGTATAAATAAAATGATTACTTGAAATGTCATAGAACAATCATGTGAATGCCATCATTTTCCCCCATATATCATAAGATATATCTTGTTGGTAAAATTAAAAACATGTGAATACCTTAATCATTTATTCTCTTGAAGAATGAATACCCATTGAACCTTATTGAAAACATGAATGCTGTCAAAAGTTAACACTTTCCACATACCAAAATCCAAAAATTCTATATACTCAAACCATGATATAACCTTCTCCTTATATCATTTATGAGCTCATGAATACTATCAAACATTTAATTTTCTCCTTATCCCTTCATTATGCGCATATCATCTACATTCCAAAAATATCTGAATAACCTTTCATGGATACTAGTAACATTAATCATACACTTTCAAAACTCAAGGAAAGACAACAGTGTTACAATCCATAGATGTCTCTTTATTCCATAGTAGCATGAGATTACTTATACAACATTACGCATGATAATCATGTAATCATTCCACTACATTCTTAAACCATTGACCGAGCTCCAACAATTCTTTCATCTCACATATCATTTGTAGTCTCTTCATCATCATCCACATAAATACTACCTATACGACCATACTGATTCTCTTCATGAGACTTTCCCTTAGGGAATTGGTTTGCATAATGCCCGTACATTCCACATTTAAAACATTTAACCATTGTTGATGTCGTAGCAATACCATTATCCTCATCCCTGGTGTTAACTGAACCTTTTCTTTTGCACTTATTGGCTTTGTGTCCTTCTTTTCCACACCCAAAGCATCTTACAGTTCCTTTGAAACATTCTCCTTGATGACTCTTCCCACATGATTTACATAGGGGAAATTCAACTTTCGTTCCTCTATGATCATCATGAAACTCCATCTTTCTCTTATTAGCCGAGTCAGGAAACTTACCAAATTTTACTTTATTGATCATATTAGGAGATTGCTGATTCGGCATAATAATAATGTTTGGAATTCCAAATCCCATTTAATTTGATTGCTTATGAAGAATATCATTCCATTGTCCATCTTATCCTACATTATCGTGAATCATCTTGTTTGCAGCCATTTTCTAAAACCCAAAAAGAATAGTGTGAGATGGCAAAATCATAATAAAGGGGGAGCAACATCAATATCTAACATCTTAGGTTAAATTCTAAGATTGTTACCATAGTTCTAGGACTATATCCTATACATATAATTATCCTTAGGGACATCACTTGACATACCTTAAAAATATCTCTAGGGATCTCACTAACGTTTTCGCATCCTAGTTTTCAAAGGTTGACTAATCCTTTCCTCTGATACCAACTGTAGAGACCCGAAGCCTGACGTACATGGACATTACATTACTTTTTCAGAATACTTAGTAGATAACAAAAACACACACACAAGGATCATAATAGTTTAGTGTCTTTGGAATCTCGGAATATAATCTTCTAATCGTGGTGAAAGATCTTCAACATCTCCCATAAAGAACTTTTTTTTACCTAAAACCTTTCTTTATATCATGGGGAAGAGAAAAAATAAAAGTGTGAGCTCAAATTCTCAGTAAGGGTAAACAAAAGAAATATCAATCACATCATAAGAACATAAGATTTTGAAAATCATATCCTCCAAAGAGAGCATAATTTCATAACATGGGATAAATCATGGCAGTGAAATTTAATCACAATAATCATAACATAATACATGAATCTTTATGGCATACACACATAATCATAGAGAATCATTTCTTGTTAGTCAAGACTCATTGCCAAGACTATCTTAGTGGACAAAGTCCCTTTCTGAACCGAGTCACCCTCGTTTCAGTCCTGTTTTACTGAACCGGTATAACCTATCGTTCCAGCCATGTCTATCTCATGAGATATAAAATATTTACCCAATGCATTGGAGGGAGATATAGGTCTCACCCATCTTATAATGAATCCTTTCTTATGTGTGCCACATAATCATAAATCATACATCATCGCATAACACATGTAACAAAAATGGGATTCTTGAAACATCATGACATCATAAAACAAATCATATAAGGTAAATGACTTCATAAAAATAATTCCCTCAAAATATAATCAAATCATTGTAATAATAGGGATAAAAACATAACCCTATATTATCTTAGATGGAAAATAATTTTGATAAAACATTTGAACTCCAATCTTGAGGAAAATATCTTTTCTTCTTCACAAACACTTTTATATTCTTAACATGTCATACAATTATAAACTAAAAGAAGTTGATTAAAAATAAAATTGAAAACTTATAAAGGAAGATTCATGGAAATAATGTTTTAAAAATCCATTCTTGCCGTATAAGTTAAAAAAAACATTCTTCGTACTTTTGTCGGAAAAGTCAAAAAGTACCTCGTATGAAAAATGACAAAAGATTCCTTTCATATCCTTTACTAAAAACTCATCGAAGGGTAAAATTGGATTTAAAAAATTGTAGGTGGATGGAAATAATATTACATATTGAGAAAACATGGATGTGGATGATAAAATACACCCCAGTAAATGCCAAAGTATAAACAATCTCGGATAAAAATGAGATTGTGATATTTCCCTTACCTTAGGTCCGATATACTTCGTAAGTGACCAAACCTCCTGTATAATGATTTAAATAATGTTATTGAATTATTAAAGAATCATAATTATTGTTATGATATCATATATGGTCATATTATTAGCTTCTTATTAGTAATATGTCATTACTACTTGTTATTTGGGTGTTTATTACTTTTGGTTCTTATGCGTGTTTGTCGAATAAATTATTATTCTTCACTTTAGGTTATAGATACCTCATTTCCAGAATTGTATTAGTGTAATATATATCATATTCATTCATTCAATTCATTTATATAATCATTATGAAATGATGATCATGTCGAACAAGTCGCATCACATCGTGGAGACGGTATTCCGTACGTACGCACGAGTGATGATATCGTTCCTATGATTTTGGAATTGTATTGGAGTGTATGTATACTATTTCAGAATCAATATCACTTTATAATAATCATATATAGTTACTCATTACACCATTATACCTATCCAATTATGGTGGTGGCGGAAAATAGATTACACCACGGCGTGGAGACGGTATTCCGTACGTACGCACGCGCGGTGATTTCCTTTTTCCGTAGGATGGATAGAAGGTTAATTAGAGTTGTTTCATATTTATAATAACATATCAGTATATAATAAATAATGATGTTATTACTTTATCATGAAACAACTAATGAAGAAGAAGTTGAAGAAGAAAGAAATTGAAAAAGATAGGTAATGGATATTACCTCTTTTTGACGCGCCTTTTCTTAACCTCCACTTAAAGAACTAAGGATGGCCTTTGAAGAAGACCAGGACCTATAGGATGATACCAGGGAAGTGGAGAAGAGATTTTGGCAGGGGTTGGCCGAGCATGAATTCTCAAATTGGTGTGAGGAGGAGAGGGAGGAGGTGCCCTTTTATAAGGGAGGAGTGGGGCACCTTTGGAATTCTTAAAAATATTAATTTATAATAAATATATCCCCACTTAAAAACCTCCAAAAATGACTCATATTCGAAGATTATATGATATATGGTTGTAATATCATCAACCAATCAAATTTATACATGTTTGGATCTTATTTTAAACCTTATCATTTTGATTTATCCATATTTAATCTATTTAAGTTTATTTGTGGTAATAAAATTCTAAATTTTAAATTATAACAAATAATTACTTATTTGTTGTGAATTTTCCATAATTGTTTACTTTATAACATTATAGACCATATAAATTTAAATTTATAATTTTTAAATATTTTTGTGATTTTTAAACAATTTTATAATATGTTATTTTTATAAAATAACAATAGTGTCAATTTTGACACTATTCATTTATTTGAATTTAAATAAAAAATACAGAAGATATGTTCGAAATAAAAGCTTTTATATATTAATAAAAGGTCATATGAATCTATAAAAATAGTAGATCACATTAAATAGTTCATATAATATTTAGTTTATTATTTTTAAAACCATTTATTTTGACTATCTGTTAATAAAATAATTACTACATCATTTTTGTATAATTATTTAATATACTTATATGTTGCATAAAAATTTAAAATAAAATCCTATGATGAAGATAAATATATTAACATTCACAATAATACTTTTACTCGAATTTATCATCTTAAAATCACAATATTAAAATTGTAATATTTATTAAATTATGAAGGTGACAACTTTGGGATCATTTAAAATAAAATAATATAAGTGTCATAATTGCTTGTATAAGACTCCAAATGGTCAAATATTATACAATTGGATGATTATTGTTTAATGTTACATGACCAATAAGTTTTGGTCAGGGTTTGTGCCTTTTATGGTCACTATTCGTTTAATAAAAACTATATTCTTGATTTTTCACTAGATAAATAATTTCTGCATCACTATTGTGTCACAATTAATGATAATTATTTAATCCCAAAAAATTCTAAATAAATTCTAATGATGTAGATAATTTTGTTTTATTTCTGGAGACTATTCATGTTCGAAGTTTTATGATGTTTATCTCTAAGTTAAAATTATTATACTTATAAGATTTAAGAGAGTGACATGTTGTCACTTTCTTTGGTTTTAATAATAATTAAAATATTTTCATGGTGAAAAGTCCATAAAATGAATCTAATCCGACCATTAGTTGATATGTGTTTACTTTTAGCCATCAAATAGAATTTTGGCATGTGTTAGGATAATTTTATAATATTATATTTACCCTTAATTACCCGATTTACCTTTAACTATGGTAAATAAAATTTACCGTAGTTACTATTCATAATTCCCAAAAATAAAAAGTAGCCTATTAACATAATTTGGACCCACTGATTCCAAATATGGAATCCATTTTTTTAAATTCAATACACAGAAGTTGCAGAAACTAAATTAAAATTAATCCCGTTGTCGAAAAAAAATGGGTTTTTGTTTAAGACATTGCTAAAGATTGAATTGATTTAACCTACGAATTCAAGGTAAAATCAATGCTAATGACATAAATTATATTAAATGGTAAAAATATATTCTATGTATACTTTAAAACCGTTCAATATTACAATTTAACCACATAAGATATTACGATGAAAAAAGTTGTTTTTAATTAAAATATACCGTGTTTTTACTATTCATTAAAATGTGAATGTTACCAGAATAATATGAAAAATTTATCCAAAGTAAATTTTTATTCTTGATTCCAAATTAGAATTTTATTTTGTCAAATTGAACTTATAAACATGTCAAAAACTATATTTAATGTGGGTGCGCCATCAAAAGGTGGAAAAACTGTATTTTTTGAAAAATACTCATTTTACCCGAACAATTTATTTTGTTCATATACCGTGTTCTAGAAAATGTGTAAGTTGAATAATAATGTTATAAAATTAAAATTTTAGTTAATACTATTCATAACTTCTAGTTCGTGACAATATTATATTAATATATCATTGTTTATTAAAACCCGGTATTGCGTACAACACACGCTATCTAGGAAGGTCGTGATTGCGTGTAATGCAAGACAAGTCAGGGTTGCATGTTGTGAAAGCTCATTTTGGTGTAGCATACAACAGAAGACATTAGTGAAATTAAAAAGAATATTTTTCATAAAATCTTGGGGTGTTACAGTCTCGATCCTCGCACTTCTGACCCAGCGTCCCGGGGATTCCCTCCAGACTGTCTAGTTTGTTTGTCGTTATGCATTCTATATCTACTGCCAGTGGAAGATGACTCTACAACATGGAATCATGTAGGGTATCTCCCTGTAAATTCATTCTTGGAATGGATGATCTCTATCATTAAATATCACTCTACCACCCCTTCATGTATCAATATTCTAAGAGAAACTGTCACAGCTGTGGACTGCCGTCAGTACCCCTGCTCAATGATTAGGGCCCTGAGGAAAGGGTTTTGTACCTTTTCAGTGGAGTATCATGAGGGGTCTGTAAATATCATCGAGAACAGAGCCACAATCTGGCTGCCCTACATCAGATGCATCATATTCTGAATACACACAAAGCATATGTTTGCTAGCATGAACTCCACCCTAAAAGTCTATCAAAATCCATCCAGGTGAGGTTAATCTACTCATCAACCTAATGCGTTGATCTCCAAAATTTCCTTTTCGATCCTAGAAGAAATTTTGAATCCATTATGACCATTAGCTCAGCGAGTGTCTCTAATTATAGAATGACTTGTGAAACCACCTCAAGCTTGTCCTCTACTGCCTGGTTGTCTTTATCACCTCGAAACCAAGGAGGCCTCTATATTAGGTTCTCATGCCACACGATCAGCCAGCGTGAAAGATCCACAACCTTCAAATGAAGCTCAATAGGTGGTGGTGATGCAGGTACACCACCCATGTTTCCATCACTGTGACTGGTCCATTTATCGATGCCTCGTCGATCAGTTGGCCACTGTCATGATCACTAACTGGAATCCAGGCTCACTATCTTCATAGAGTCATCATGTAATAAAATGATATGTCATGGTCAACATGTTAAAAATATTGGGAAGACTCAAGAAAGATAAATAGAACATTAAAAAACTATACAAAATTGTACTTTCAATGACTGAATAAGAAAACAGAATTCAGGATCCTAGTGTATGGATACATCGGCTACCACAACAACACTAGACTCATTGTAATGAAATCATAACTCAATACACATTAAACAATCTATCCATTAAAATTAGGCTCTTAGTTCTTCTAGAATAACCGGCTGCCCATTGATACCACTTTTTCACGACCCGTCCCACGGGGCCCGGATGTGACTACCCTAATCTCGCCATCCATAGTCCTGGTATTGGTGATTAGCACCAGAAGGATTTTCCAATACAAATAATGAATTCCCATAGATATATTTACATAATAAAAAAGGGAAAATGATGTAAAAAAATAAAATTATTGTATAATAATGAGAGTAATGTAAAACCATATGTAAAATTGTAAAATGAAAACATCGGGCCGGAATACAAGCCATTGAAACTGAAAAGAATGTTAAAATCTGTCACATCTACCCTAGAGTTATACATGGTGGGAATTAGTTGTATGTCATAAGTAGAAGAAGAGGATGTCAACTACTCCTATAACAATATGCTCCTCTATTTCATGAAAATCCAATTCCTACCTCAAAGCGGATGTATTCAGCAACAGACACACATGTGCAGGCGGAGCCCACAATGGGGTGAGTTTAACAACACAGTAGGGGACCCTGAGACCCCTGAAGGTCTCTCAGTAATTGACAATGTAAAACATCATAATAAATTTTATAAAGGTAATATCACAATATTGATCAAAATCTGGAAGCATAAGAGAAAATACTGCTAACTCTAATGGTATAAATTCAAGGTTACTGGTATATGGACGACTAATCGTAATGCCAGACTATATTATCTATAGAAAATCTACTGCTAACCAGTATAGGTAAATTTATGTTGACCCATATTGGTCGCTATATGTTGACCTATATTTGTCGCTGGTGCTGACCTGTATTGGTCGCTGGTGCTAACCATTATCGGTTGTTGGTGCTGACCCATATTGAGCACTTCTTCTGCCACATTTGGGTCACCAGTACAGAGGTCAGGATGATTAGATTTAGAACTAGATCATCCACTATGGGGTTTCGGATGCTAACATGTATTGGTAACTATTTTTCTTCATATCACAACTTTCCATTGGATTTCACCTTGAAGCACACCTGATCTCCATAATATTCTGCTTCTCAGTCCATCTGTCATATTTCATTGGGTATGAATTCCTAAAAAAAGCATACCCAAGGGACCTCCCCGTCATAGGGGTCCCAACGTGATAGACGAAGAGTCGATTGAATTCTTGGTATGTGAGATATGGGCACGTCTTTCAAAAGGGCCTAGTTGGATTCAAGTCTAATCCAACATATGTCACATGTCAAAAACCATAAAAACATACTTATAGGACCTCCAAAGTACCACCTTGTCACATTGATCCCTAGCCACATACGGTGCATCGATTGAACCATTGTTCTATTAGTAACTTGACATTCTATAAAATGGGAGTGATTGCACCTTGATCTGATTTGACACGGCTCGATTAGGCATGCCAGAATATGCCAATGGGACCGATTCCAAAAAATAGGTCCCAAAATCACTGACTACGTGGAAAATAAAAAATTGGTTCTTCAGTTACGTGTGATTCATTTTTAGGGGGCCAGTTGGGTCTGGCCCCTATCCGACTTTGTCAGGTCGGACCGACACAACGGGTTTCGAGTTCTACCTGACCCTGACCAAGTCTGACCCCTTAAGGGCTTACCTGGTTCACATTTTTCGACAAGTAGGGTTCAGCCTAGGATGTTCACGGTCTTTGGCCAGGGTTTGCCCGGGCCGCAGGGTGGGGCTCAGCCCACCCACACTGGCCCACTAGGCCGCTGGTACAACTCGAATCTCTAGCTAGTCCTGCTGATGTGGGGCCATTTCAACTCAGTTGGTGGGGTTCTTGTCTAATGCGTGCAATGGTCGGCCATGTGTCTTACCAGTCTCCATACAATGTGGTGTAGTGTGGGGCCACGCCGCCCCTACTAATGTGTCCCACTGGCCTTGGATTCTTCCGAAGGTGCTGCCTACAAGAGCCACAATTCTCTTATGTGGATGGATCATGTCAGCCACCTATGGACACCATGGCATGCAACCGAGATCCAACTTCCGACAATCCACATCTGGTTTCCGTGGGCCTCCTCTGGCCATTGCGAGCTGCCGTTGACATGGAACACCGAGTGTTAATTCCGCGGGCGACCGGATGTTCTCTAGTGGTCCGTTATTGGTGTCTTTTGCAACTACGAGCTTCTAGGTCACCACCATAAATGGGTGGTCCCTATCTCAACCATGATGTCACATTGACCGAAATTTCTTGGTAAACACTAGAATAACATTATAGGTGGAGTGTCCGGGCCTTGTTTGGATTGGAATGTACCCTCATCATTATAATTTTAACAAGGGGTGTTAACAACAAACACAAAATTTAGAAATAACTCCCAACTTGTAACCCTGTATCAGCTTTCCATGATTATTGAACAATCCATAGATCAACCCATTGGTTGGATGATCATCACATTTCATATAAATCATGAATGAGGAAGGTGGAATTTCATAATATCAATAACAAAAACCCCTACATGGATGAGACTTTCGCTGATGACGATTGGCAGTGCCTCTATCATCGTAGTAGTTGGTTCATGATTCAGTGGCGCTCATCACTACATGTGGTATATGCTCTGGTCCTCTCATGGGATGTTTCCACATGGCTTCTCCATAGTTTCCTTGCTTAATGAATTTGTGCCAAAACCCCACCTCGAGCACCAATAAAATAGTAGTGGGAAGGTGGTCAACACGTTGACGAATAAATTTGTTTCATTAAATGAATTAATGAAACACTATTTATTCCCAATAGTTGAGTTATCCAGTTGATTATTTCAGACATCAAATGTCTTGACATGTCACAGGACCCACCACCACTATACATTTGTTGGAGAAAAATAATATAAAATAACAATTACATTTTATTTTAATTATCATAATAAATTCCAAAAAGAAACTTTTCCTCCCGACCTGCTGTGATAAAAGTGAACTCTCTTTTAAGAGAATCTCGGCCATACAGATTCAAAAGTGTCCTCAATTTTTTTTCTGACCACTGGTTCAAAATAATGAAACCATCGACCACACCGTTACTTAATGTACCTTATAAAAATTTTAGAATTTGATTCCAGGAACATCGGGCCTCTGAATCATGCAACGTCAATTTTCATAGACTTCTAATAATCCCAAATAATAAAAAACATTACATGGAATTATTTTTTTCATTACATGTTTCCTTTTTTATTAATCAAATTTTTTTATTAAATTTTTTTTGATATAGGAATGATGTATATTGCTGTTGAATTGATATATGAGGATAATATCATCCTAAGACCACATCATGGAATGGAATTAATTAGAATGGATTAGATTTTAGGTCTATTAACTCACTATAAAAGGGATATTAATGGTGGTATCTATGATAGTGAGAGACTAAAATCTCTTTCAAGTACATGTCCATAGTGATGAACTACACGAACAAACCCCTTATAAATCCGGGTATCACATCAAATCATTTGGTATAATAAGGATGGATAATTTTTTTAAAATATAAATTATAAGTTTTAAGTGATTTTAAATATCAAATTGTAATTACTTTGTATTATAATTAAGTATTTGAATATGAAATGTGGTTGTTATTGTTTAAGAATTACAAGGAAAATGATGATGTTGGTATATTTGAGTTATCATTATTTAATGAATGTTTCCTTGTGAAATATTTTTCTATGTTATTTGACTGATGATATAATGGGAATTTTATGAACTGAATCAATAATGAAATGTCTATTGATTCATATGGAACTAATTTTAAAATAAATTATATGTATTCACCATGTTATATTCTGCAATATGATATTAAAATTGATGGTATTTATTCACAATTACTCTCATGTATTTATAACATATGATAATGATGATAAATATAAGGAGAAGGTTGAGATTGAGTATTTTTATTTTTAAATCAAAATTGATACGAGGTAGTACAAGTGGAATGGAATGGGGAATAAATCATTGAAAAAATATAAATGTGAGAGGAATTAATTAATATATTATTATATGTGTTGTAAAAATAATCTTTTGATTTTCTTTTTATGTCATGGAATTATTTATTTTGTGGTATGTTTGGAAATGATGTTCATGACTATATGGGTAAAGGAAATGGGGATGGTTAGACACATAATATTAATCATTAAGTGATGTGTAAAATATTTAATGATTTTTTCAATTGTGATAATATTATATAAAACATAATCATGAAATATTTTAAACATTAATAATGTAATTCCAAGGGTGTGGTATTTTAATTAATCACTACCACATAAAAGGAAGTAACATACAATGAAGTTGTTAAAGGTATATTGAAATTTTATTCTAAATACGCCTCTGTTTAATTTTATATTCTGCCCAAGAATTAATTTTTCGATATCTATTCTAGTAAAATGAAAATTGACATCAATAAATGGAAAATGAAATTTTGTTGAAAACATCCATATGAATTCATAAAGTTAAAAAAATATATAGTAATCTTACTATGATTATCAATATATTGGGGTTTCTAAAGAATAATTTTTCTTTTCCCATATTTGAGTTTTGTATTATTATGAACATGAATTTGATGAATTTTTATCATTATATTATTGAATTTAGATAGAATTAATTTATATTCAGTTTCAATTCGTTGTTGGAATATTACGAAATTTTATGCTCCTACCATTTATAACATATAATTAATCTGCAAAAATTAATAAAAATGGTACTTAATGTTATCATTCTATTTTTTTTGAATGAAATAAATTCATACTGATATATGAAGTCCTTGTGGTAAATTAATATATTGTTGATTTTTTAGATTATTTGTATTTGGTCATTCTATTATTGGATCTGAAATTAAATGTAAATTTAATTATCATATATGTTCAATTGAAAACCCCAAAATTAAATGAATAAATATATTTATTTGAATAGAAATGGTTGTTATATGAGTTATTTAATATTTTTATAATTTATCGCATCATCTCAACATAGGTTGATACTATTTTTTTTGATAATTATTATTATTTTATGATGATTTTACTAGACTATGTGGCACTCAATAAAAGTATTTGTTAGAATAAATTTTTTTACCCACAAAGAGATGAATATTTTTATCGTCTCCATGTAATTCTCTATTTTTTATTTATTATCCTTAGGTTTTTATATAAAAAGATAAAATGGAATTGTATTGAAAATCAACTGACAATTTTTAGAAATAATATTTTCTATTATGTGTTTTTGGTTAGGAAATTTGTGTTGCAAATCTGTCTAACAGTATTCATAGATATTATAAATGGATACATCCATGAGTATATGGATAGTTTTTATATGTATTTGATATAATAATTAATGTATATTATGAAATCTATGATGTTCTTGATAAACATATATGATTTTTATATATAATATTAACTAAATTAGTTGTATATAATATATAGAAATTGTGAGTTTCATATGTAACCTATATCATTCCATTAGAATATTTCATTAGAAGATGGAATAATTGTCATCACCAATAAATTCTACATGAAATAGGAATTGAAAAACCCTATTAATATAACCTATATTTTAGGATTAATTATTTTTGAAATTTATTATTGAATGACTTTTTGTTAACATTATCCCTTAGCTAACATTCAAATAAGTTTATGTCAAATGAAGGGTGAATTATTTTTTGGTAGAAATTTATGGCGAATATTTTTTTAACTAAAAAATAAATATTATTGATGAAATTATATTTGACCAACCATCATTGTATTGTTACATTTTTATCCATAATCATTCTTCATTAAACATACTTGGTTGTGTATTTGTTCGTAAGGATTGGGTAATAGATTATGAATCATTCTAAATAAAACCACAATAAAACATTTATTTAATTCATAAGCTTGATTGTGCAGTTATAGTTTATTCATTTAAAATTTGCAGTAATGTACTACAAGGAGATAAATTCCATATAAATATGGATCATAAATGTAGGAAGTATTTTTCAGTCTATATGAATTGAACATGAATAAGATGATATAATTATAACAAATAATGGATTGGTATTTCATTGTTATCTTTTATATATGTAATACTTATAATGATCACGACATATTTAATAAGTAGATATAATGTTTCGTTATCTATTTTATTTTTGGATGAAAATATTTTATTAAGTTATTTTATAATTTTTATAATGGTAATTTTTTCCACCTTCATTTTTAACTGATATATAATTTTTATAATAATTTCCATAATTAACTATGAAGACTAAATAATATGATTTTTATTTGTAAGTGAGACTGAAATATGTTATGGATGGTTTTTTACATACATTTAATAATGTAAACTAAGGTGTTATAATATATGAATTGGAAATATTTATCATTGTAGGAATAGATATTTTGGACTTCTGTATGGCATTTTGGTTAATGTAATATCACATTTATTACATAATCGGTCCACATACCTTATGTATCTTACATTTGATGTTATATTTCATCTGGTCCCTAGGGTTATTATGCCAGTGGATTATATGAGCTATATATATTATTTAAAATGGTAGGATACCATTAATGTATTTAAATGGATCATCAGATTTCTTGTGGATGGATTCTTATGGGAGATTATCTAATCTACTAATAGTATGTATTTATCATTCATGGTCTCCCTTATATATTTTTTATATATATTCTAAATTAGAAAAATTAATCATGGAATATCCAATGATTGATGGTTTCATTAATAATTACCATTTATTGATGTTAATATATATGTATATATATCATATGTTCCCTGTATATCCCTTAAATTTTAATTAAACAATGGTATAATGCTCAATAGTTTGGATCTGTGGAATATTTCACCATTAAAGGAGGTGTTATGTGTTTTTGTGTATGGATTATGACTATTGTTGATGATTTATACAGAACCTCATCAATGGAAATAGAACCCAAATAGTTCATCACCATATAAAAATAAATAGAATCAATATTATGATAATGTGAAAAGGCCTATTTTGGTTACATTGTGTTTTATACTACCATGAGTAAATGATATTTAATTTAGGGTCATACTACATGGAATAATGATGTACCACATTATGGACATACAACTAGGTCTATAATGTATTTTGATTTTGGTCGTATTAGTAGAATGTGAATATTTATTTTACCATCTTAAAGAAAGAAATACAATCTATATTTCATAAATTCGTGATTCTTTTCCTACAATTTGAATAAAACATATATACATCCTGGGAGGAGCATACACTTTAGAAAACTAGTATTATTTCACAATAAAACTAATCAGGAATAGGATAGACAAGGGATATACTATATTGTTGGTCCACCATATGTATAGACCATTTAATTATTACAACAATATTATGAGAAATCATATTAGCAGTTATTACACTTGGTAGGTGTCCCATCATGTTTTTGAATGTAGTGGTAAAAGGGAAAAGTAATCATAGAGATTCATTCATCCCAATTAGATGACCAATATGAAATAAGTGGTTCAAAAAAAATTCTATAAATTTATTCTACAGATCCATCATCATGAAACTAACAATAGTAATAATATATCATGGTTATGAGCTATAGTAAATTGAAAAAAAAAATAATGTTTATGAAGTTCAAATTTACATTATAATTTGTGTTCAATAAGACCAGGTAGAGATTTAAAAATCCATAATCATTATTGTTTGTTCATAAAAATGTTATATCAGAAGATCTAATACTAAAAAATTAAATAAGTTATTCTAAAATGATTTGATGTGATTATTCAAATTATTTACTTATCCTAGGAAGGAAGCACTACCAAAAAAATTACATGGTTCTATTTACCCCTATATGGTTTATAATGAGCCATTACTCAATGGAATATCTTAATGGATTTTCATAATAGTGGAGTTTATAAGTAATGAAATTAAAATATAAAGCAACATATAGTGGAAAATACACTATCCATTTTTAATGGTTTATATGATGGAATTTATATATTTTATGAGTAATATTTTTCCATGTATTCGGTGGAATAATCAACTGAAAAAAATTTCATTACCTCATAGGGATACTACAATAAATATAAATATAATAAATCAGAATCTCATGGATTATATTTATTTTTATTCTATACAATGAACTAATATTTATGGAAGTTTTTCCTTCATTCAAATTTATCTTGAATCATCAACAATTTAATTTATCTGTGATAATATTTAATTATTTCCTCATATATGTAAATAAATTTCCTTATCAACGATAATGTTATCAAGGTATACTGTTTTTAAAATATTCCACTAGAAATGGCATCTATTTATCTCTAAAATTATATTTAAATACATATTAATGGATTAAATCATATATAATGAAATTTCTTTAGATGTTTCAACAGATGTGAAGCATCCACCATTTAAATATTTAAATGTTTCAATGAATGATCACTAGTTATCATCCAATCAATTTTATAGGCTATGAGAAATTTTTGCAGTCGTAAGGGACATCTTATTTCAAATCATACAAAAAACACTATAAATAATATCCCATTTAAAAAATAATTACATATCATTATATTAAATTTATATTTAATATTTAACTACCATATATACTTATTCAATCTAATGTTATAATATTTGAGAATTAAATAATCATCCATTCATCAAAAATATATATAATTTGAAAATTTGAGACCAAATTATGATGAAAACCCATAACATTTTCAAATGTATTTCTGGTTTATATGTCATTTGAAGAATAATTGTTTTTCTATGATCCATAAAATTCATCGTTTTGATCGATCATTTTACACATGATATAGTGTATATGATTATATATTATTTATATAACCTATAAATATTATTCCCTCTATAAAGTATACATATAAACTGTTTAACATATTAAATAAGGGTGTATATTATAATAAAGTTAAGAACATAAGATTAATAATTACCATACCTCATAGCGTAAATTTTACACCATATTAAATCCAAATAGTTTTATTACAACATAAAATTCATATTATTTCATTGAAAATTATATAGATTGAAATTATTTAATTACTATAATAACATCTAACATTATCCTATGAATTAAATTTAAATTAAAATCTCATATTCTTCTTCATTGTAGGAATTAATTTTTATATAAAATTATGATTCACCATAACATGGATGGAAGAGGGGATAAATAACATAATTGATATTCAACAAAATCTTTTTATTCTATGAAATTAACAACATTCAATGAATATTGGAGTATTATGTTTGGATAATTAGAGAGATTACTCATATATGTATTTTGGATCATTTTTAATATTAAAATTACAAAACCATGGCAATGGAATATATTATGAAATCAGATCAACTGTTAATGTGATATTGTAAGATAAACTATTTCATTGATATGTTTCTCCCTCATGGAGGTTGAGAATATAGATATTGTCTTTCCTGTTTATAATATTCATATAATAGAAAATGATTCATGAATTATAGAAAATTATACCCACAACATTTCATATATCATCAAGAAAAGATTTTTTAATAACCATTAAATTATCAGACGTCATTTCAATCATTTCCACTATAACGTTGGTAACGTTGATCCAACCATATTATTTTATCATGAAATTGGAAATATAGTTATTTTTCTGATCAATTAACCCTTCCAACATACTAATCTCTAACTACCTTAACAACTTACAATATAACTGGATCTCATTCATATATATAATTTATATTGAATTGATATAGGAAATTATTCATAATATGATAAATGGGGAAACAGTCTTTCAGGGTTAAAACCCCTATTTATTTGGGATAAAACCCCTTGTTTTTAAAATTAGTCTGTTCCTCCACCAAAATGATAAATTTTTTAACAACATATAGTTACATGATTTTTAGGTTAATTCTCACACATATGAAGATCGAGATACATGCCACATCTATTTTTGTAAATTATATAATAGTGCATAAAATAAATATACTGAATACATGACACACTCATTTCTTGATAGGTAGATAGATGATATTGTTCAATAATTCTAGGATCCATCGATACCTAGATGAAAAAAAATTATTGTCGCAAATTGAGGAAAGAATATATCATCAGAGGCCAAATAAATAAATCCAATGATGGATAAAATTCCCTTGAAATGGTTGAGATTACATATCTCATATCCCTTAATTGGTGGGTTATCACTTATACTAACTCTTCCTGTTAATGTTCAAATTCTTGAACACTAGATGTAGTGATGGTCTTGGAGTTGAATGTCATATATATAAATAATATTTTTGGTAAATAAATTTATACAAATTATTTTCAATGCATATATAATAATTATTATTGTAAAATGTTTTTTTAAATAATTGATACTTTTTCCTGAGAGAGAAAAAAAACGAAAAATGAACCGACATAAAGAAATGACACAATGATAATAATTTATAATGATATAAAAAAGATACTATATCATAACCCTCACTATAAATATTATATAAATAGTCATTCATTATAGAAAATAGATAAATATCTAGTGTTAGGGTTCTATTCATGGACAACACTGAGTTTGAATGATCAAAATACACTATACAATTTAAAAAAAGTACATCTAACATGCATGGGAAAACAAAGCAGGGATACTAAAAATAAAATTAAAAAAATTCCCAAATATATACTAAGGCCTAATTAAAAAACTAGTTTCCTCCTAAATCTATAATATTTTTGATGATTGTGTTCATTCAATGATTGGTCTGTGATTTTTTGGACAACCTAATAAATTATGTAATTTATCTACTATAGGTAATTTTTATATGAAATATTTATTCCCTTGAAATCATGTGACACCCCAGGAATTTACAAAAAGATTTATGATAGGATGCATGGATCACTGAGTCTCTATAAATGCCACATTGTTATATCCTATTCATGTAAACAATATTTTGACACTTCTATGATGTGAATTTCGAAAATCAGACATACACAGTTGTGATGTGTAAGTTATTTGGAGTCTGATATTAAAAACATATTTTTTATGGAATAGAAACATATTATTATAAATATTAACACACAATTATGAATAGTGATATACCATAATGAATAGTAACCTTACCTATGATATTATATAACTAATATTCATGTATTAAGATGATATTCATGTGTTTTGGAAGAAGTAAATAAATGTTTTAAAGTAATTTTTTGAAAATAAATTATGATTTTTAATAAATATTAAATTAATCATATTTTGAAAATTATTTCCAAACAATGGACATAATATTTTGATTCGACACATCAAATAATTGTTGGAATGAATTATTGGGAATTTTTAGAAATAATAAGAATTTTTTATGAACAGTGGAATACTATAATTTACAAAATAAGCTAAATACACTAATTATTGATACATGTATGATGTTTGACAATGTAAGCCCAATTGATTCATATTCATATGATAAAATCATTATTCTTGTTCGGAGAAAATCAGTATTCCTTTTCTTTTGGAGAAATAATAATTTAATGAATATAAAATTGAGCATTCTCATGTCCCATCCACAATAAAAACCGCACATCACTCCTTCTTCTGTACACTTCTTTCAAGCCTTGTACATTCACCAAATTCAGTCCAAATATAATCCAAACCTCCCATCCCACGTCCATCAAGCCTTGGTCTAATAAAAAGTTACAAACATCTCTATATAGGAGGCTATCAATGATGTTTGGTCAAATAGGTTAATTCCACTTATAAATTATTTGTATTCCCTTTTATGATCATTTGTTTTAATTTTATATTATTACCTATCATTATCCAAATTGTTTGATGACTCCAGTACCTTAAATGTAATGTAATTTTATCATGATCGTGGAATAGTTTATCATCATCAATAAATTTTAACTACATTTATAATATTTATAAGTACATCATCTGAGATTTTTCAATTTACGCATTCTAGGATGATGTGGTTTTGATTTATATTATCATTATCAAGTATGTTCACGAAACCATTATTGTAATTGTTGAAATATAATATTATATATTTTATATAACCTATCTATGGTTTTGTAATAGATTTTTACAAATTTTATTATGTCATTAAGAAAAACGAGTTCATCGTAATTATTACCTGTAAAATAACTAAAACAGTTATAATTAATGATCTATATAATAATTTATCCTCATGGAGTGTATCCAAATTATATAAATGAATAATAACACCTATATATGATCATAAATTATATGTGAATTAAATTCTATGGATTTACATCCATTCCACATTAACTACATCACGTAAGAATAAGTGAAACGATTATAAAAATAAAGAAAAAACACACCAGAATGAAGAAATTATATATAATAATTTGTCAAAAATAGTCTAAATGAAGTAAAAATAATTATGGTAAACGAAATAAATGAATAATATATTATGAAATAAGTTATTAATAAGCCTAATATCTTATTCAAGGACCCTATGTTCAAGAGCAGAACACATTCAGACTTAAGGTAATGGGATCCTTTATTTAAATTCCATTTTTGTGAGGTTTCCCATATTAATTACTAATAATTGTGTGTGGAGTATGTATAATTAGTACTTATGTATCATATTGTGAATATATTTATTTTAAGGTATTGAATTTATCATTTTAGTATTATTAATTTTGGGCCATACGAAACGATTGATTACAAATTAGTAAGGGTTTTTCTACCCAAACCTCTATTTTCATTCTGGTTTGTTTTATTGTCTAATTAACTCATTAAATCTCTTGTGTATTGTTATGTACTATTAAAAAATTATGTGAAAGTGTTATATATATGTTCACCAACCATAATCATTTCTTTTTTATGGATATTTACATGTTTTAAAAGAATATTTAAAAATCGTTTTGGAATTACAAAACCGATTCATGTGATACTATCAAATTAATACCCATTTTCATGTGTAAAAAAATTATTTTTTAAAAAATCATTAGTTTTAAAAAATTTAATTTTATAATGAAAAATATTCATGGATCATTTCTGTATTTATGATAACAAATGTTAGTTTCAACATTAAAATTCACTTTTAAATTCCCAAAAATGTACTAAAAGGGATTATTTCTAAATAATCATAAGAACTCATTTACCTAATTTCAATTTGGTGGGACCTCTATTATGAATAAAATATATATTTAATTCGATATTATTTTATTTTTTGTGATATTAATGTTTACAATATGATTTCATGGAAAATATAAATGAATTTTCAAAAGGAATATTCATTCAAATGTAAGAAGTATTTTTCTGATCACTCATTAACATTTATGAGATATATGTCATTTTCACCACACATTTATTTCTTCTGTTGTACATACAATCCTTTGGTATATCATATCATGAGTAACCTTTTTCTAATTATATTCTAAGGGATTATGATTTGAATGTTTCAAGGTTGTATGGAACACTTTGGAAAGTATATGGATTATTTCTTCAAGAAATTTTCAATGGTCTCATTTATAAATATTTTACTCTATGTAAAAATACATTATTAAATGTTTTACATAATTGTGGTTTATCCATTATGATATTATATAAAAAATTTCATTGAAGGGTTTTAGATATTAGGACTATGAATGCTCTATTTTGATATCATTCACCATATTATTCCTAATGTTTAGTGTTTATGTCCAATGATTGAGGAACGTTATTGACATTGTCTATGCTAGTTAAAATATGAATGTATATATTGATCATGTTCACCCATTACATATAAGTAATGAATTGGACATTGTAAGAGTAGGTTGGTTCCTGTTATAGCCGCTCGGTGCATCGGTAGGTCTAAAGAGAAAACCCACGGTCTTTTCACAAGCCCTTGAGAAAATGATTATTTATGTTCCTGGAATGAGGACATGATGGTATGGTTATTTTGTCCTTCATTATAGATTCCCTCATTATGAAAATAGAATTTATTGTTTAGGTGGTTATTCGACTTGTAGAATACCCCTGATTAATATTTATTATAGGGTTATTTACTCTGATCTTATACCTACCATAATGTGTTCTAGTTTATATTAAAGGAACATTTTTTATGTTTTCAACATGCCTAATGTTTATGTTATGATATCTTATGTTGTTTTGATTATCCTTAATGAGAGTTTGATCTCACACATTTTATATTTTTTCTTCCCCAGGTTAAGAAGAAGATATTGTTTTTTGGGTTTTCAAGGTATTAGATTTTGTTATGTATCATAATTTGTTTCATTTCAAAATATAAAATTAGTTCCATATATGTATCAAGTTTCTTCAAGAATACTAAACTGGTTGGTCCTTCCTTATTAATAATCTTTTTTAAATACAAATGTAATCAAATATGTCACCATCTCCAAAAAACTGGGGTGGGGTCCTTACAGTAGGTATCAAAGTAATTTTAGTAGAATCCTTGGGAACTAGATTTAGAAAATTTATGTTATGAAAGAAAACCCAAAGATGATTTTTGAGGATAAAAAAACAAGAACATCCTAGATTTTTGGTGTGTAATATATTATGTGGATCATTATAGAAAATATATCCATGTCTGGATACATATAAGTAGTGGTATCTCTGACATAGATGTACCTAGGAGGGAAAACTCCGACAAGGAGTTTCGGTCTTGACCTAGCGTATCCTGGTACACGACAACGGGCCTTGCAACACTTTTGATTAGACACTCCATGGGGATGTTCTTAAGATAATTCATATTTTATACACACACAATTATGAGGGATTTATTTCCCCAATGTAACCAAAGTGTATGGTTCTAGGGTTTATGATCCATAAATTTATGCTATGTGTTATTCCATGTTTAGAGTTATATAGAGTTCATAATTTTATGATCTCATATATAATCTGTTATTTATTAGACATGGTTCTTAGTATTAGGAATGATAACATCACCAATTTATGGTATGTGAAGATTTAAAATGATCATATCTGTAATGGTCTTAATCCATATTTTCAATGAAATATTATCTCCAATGTATGATCAACAAATGATGAAGTAATATCATGTATTTACAAGGAATGAAATAAATTATTTGATTCCTATGGATTTAATGGGAAGAAACAGAATAAGAGTATGTTAGAGAGTTTTAGGGATAAATGGAAGAAGGGAATGAAGGGTTTTACCACATGAGAATATTTTTGAAGGAATTACCCTGATAAATTAACGAAGGGAATGGGTATTTGATATATGTGTTGAGAAAAATCACACAATGTTCATGATTGCAGGGGTAAGAAAATGGTTTCCAATGTTCAATACTTCAATTTCAAAGAGATATGACACTACGTGAATCAATGTCATAATCGTTTCTGGAATATACCCCAACTGATGAGTTTTTAAAATGACCAAGTTAATATGCAACCACAGTTGATGTATAATTTTTAATATTCCAAGTCAAGAATCATACCATTTGCATATATTTTTAATTAATGTACTGGTTGAATAAATTATGAGTTATATATGGATTGTATTTCAGTATTCTTTCATAAAGGATTTTATTTTATATGATGAATGGTACAAAGGAAAAGTAATTTTGGGGAATGATATACTTTTTGGAAATAAAACATGATTGTTGGAATGGAAACCCATAATATATATAGATGATGTTGAGATAATGATGATGAATTGATTGATTTAGATAAGTAGTATTGATTACCTAGGAAGTGAGTGTTGACTTGTCAAGAAGTAGTATATTATATCATCATTGAATATTACGACACTTTTGGATTTACGGAATATATGTGATAAAATGTATCTTAATTAAGAAATATAGAAGATTTCATGTTTGGAAAATGGTTTTATGGTAATTTATGTTGTTACGATATTTAAAAAAAAGGAAGGATGATGTTATTCAAATGATTGGAATGTGAATATTATAGCTACTTCTTCTTCATTAAAGGATAATTATAATCTCATCTTGGAAATTTAGAGGACTTGATTATAATTTGTTGATTCATTATATTTTAAAATTATTTAAACCATTTATGAAATGGTTTGAGTTGATCATTGTATGATCTTTAAGAGGATAATGCATTGCTTCACCAAATGGTGTATCCATGCAATTTGATGAGTTATAGATAGATAAAATTGATTAAAAGTATTATTTTATAAGTAGAAATGTATATTTATACTCTTATAGAGTGGAATAATTCTTCGTCTCAAGGAAAATAGACTTAAATACCATTCATTAATTTTATCATAATGATTGATAATATCGATGAATTTTTTTAATAAGTTTGTAGTAATCAAATTCATATGAAGAAGCCATTTGTCATGTTCCATCAGAACATCATAGAATGATTTTTCATTCATGTTGAGTTTTTTTCCTTCCAACTAATGTAACCACATAAGAAAGATTACATTTTTGTGTGAACACCTCTTCCCAATTAACTTTGTTAGGAGGATATATTACTAAACCTATTTGGTATGTGGGTTTCTATAAGGATAATTTCAATTATCAACTATTAACATTCTATGATCTATTTCAAATTTCGACGAAGAAATTTTGGTAAAAAAGGGAAAATGTAACACCCCTGGAATTTATAAATTTATTTATTGTAGAATGAATGGATCACTCGGTCTCTATAAAAAACACCTTGTTTTTTTATATCCAATTGACCATATGTTTTTCACTTCTATGATGTGAATTTTGAAAATCAGATGTACATTGTTTTGATGAGTATGTTATTTGATGTCTTACAAGGAAAAATTAATTTCATCTGTCTAGAAACCTACCCATATGAATAGTACCATATCCATAAGAATAGTGATATAATATAATGAATAGTATCCATACATATGATACTATATAAATAATAGTCACGCTTGAGTATGATATAATTATGTTTTGGAATAAGTAAATAAATGTTTTAAAATGGGTTTTTAATAGATTTTGATTTTAATTGAATATTAAAATAATCATATCTAGGAAATTATTCTATAAAACTTTACGTCATTGTTGGATTCTACATGTTGAAATATGGTTTGGGTGATTTCTTGGGATTTTTTTGAAATACTAAATTTATTTATGAATACTGAAATACAATATTTTACAAAATAATATAAATAAAATAATTATAGAGTCATGTAGGATGTTATTATAATGTATGCACAATTGATTTGGATTATAATGATTAAATTACTATTAATTTTCATATCAGAATCAATATTCCATGTATTTTGGAGAAATAATAAATTAATCAAAATAAAATTGAGATATTCCCTCTCCCCTCGACAATAACCCCCTATCACTACTTCTTCTCTTCACTCCACTCAATCCATTTTCTTCTCCAAATTCTGTCCAAATTTCCTCCCAACACCTTCACCCTCGTCCATCAATCCTTGGTCTCATAAAAATACCAAAACCTCTACTTTAATGTTTATCTCATGGAAGATTTGTCCAAGCGGTAAATTACTCTTTTAATTCTTTGTCTTTCCTTTCATGTTCTTTTGTTTTCTTTTTCTATTATTACCTCTCCTTATCCAAATTTTGTGATGACTAAAGTACCATAAATTTTTTTTAATGTTTTTATGATAGTGTAATTGGTTATTTCCATCTCTTCCTTTTACCATCATTTATTATAGTAGCAAGAACACCATCTGAGATGTGTCAATTTACCACATTCATGGACGATGGGCCTTCGATTTTTATTATTATTAACAATAATCGTCTTGAAACCATTATTTTTATGGTTGAGATAGGTTATTATATATGTAATATTCCATATTTATGGTTCTGTAATCCCATTGATCAAATGGTAGTAGGTTATAATTAAAGATGTGTTCCTTGTAATCAAAACCATCAAATAACTGGAAACTGTTATCATTATTGTTCTATACAATAATTAATCTTCATGAAATTTAAAAAAATTATATAAATTAACACTACCACAAATATATGATCATAAATAATATTTTAATTCAATTTGGTCGATTTACATCCATTCCACATGAACTCCATTACTTAAGAACAAGTGAAACGATTATGAAAATAAAGAAAACAAACACTCTGGAATGAAGACATTCAATATAATAACTTAACAAGAAGGGCATAAATGAACTAAAAATAATTATGATAAACTATATATATGTGTAAGAGGTTATGAAATAAATTTTTTTTATGTCTAATTTCATTTTATAGGACCTTTTGTTCAAGTTCGGTACACATTAATATTTAATGTAAGGGGTTTCTTTAGCTCACTTCTATTTTTGAATGGTTTCCAGTTTTAACACATAATACCTGTGTATGGTGTATGTATAATTCCAATTTATGTAAAATATAATTAATATCATTAATTTTATAGTATTAAATGTATCATTTTAATATTATAAGTTTTGGGGGATATGAATTGATTGATTTCAAAGTAGTAAGGGTTTTCATCCCGAACCTCCATTTTCATTCAGGTTTCATTTATTTTCTAATTAATTCAAGGAAACTCTTGTGTATTATTATGAAATCCTAATAATTTCTATGTGGAATATATATATATATATTCACCAACCATAATAAATCCTTATTTTATTGATAGTTACATGATTTAAAAGGAACATTCAAAATCATTTCAGAAACTCAGACCTGTTTCAATGGATATGTTTAAATAGTTACCCGTTTTCATGTGTACTCAAAAATAAATTCATAGCCACAATTATCATTTAAAAAAGATTAATTATATCATGAAAAACTACATTTGATCATTTCTTGATTTATGAGGACAAATGTTCCTTTCCCCCTTAAAATTATTATTATTATTTCCTTAAAATGAGCTAAAATGATTTATTTCTAATGAATATTAAGAACACTTTTTACATTATTTCACATTAGTGGGACTTAATTTATGCCTAAAATATAATTTCAATGCCCCAGTATTTTATTTTATGGGATATTAATGTTTAAGATATTTTTTCTTGGAAAATATAAATGATTTTCTAAAAGGAATCATCTTTTATTAGTGAAAATGATTTTTCTCATCTCTCATTAACATTTATGAGACACATGCCATGTTCACCACTTATTTATTTCTTTTGGTGTATTTTGTAACTTTTTTGTATCATATCAATAGTCTCCTTTTACTAATTATATTCTATGTGATTATGATTTGAATGTATCAATGTGGTATGGGACACTTTGGAATGATTAAATATTATTTCCTCAAGAATTTTACAATGATCTCATTTATAAATATATTCTTCTATGTCAACATCCTTTATTTAATGTTGTAATTAATTGATTTTTATCCATTAATACAACATCTAATATATTTTGTTTAATGGTTTCTACTTATTTAGGGTATGGATGTTCTATTTTGATATCATTCACCATAATATTTTGAATGGTTGGAGTTTATGGTCAATCATTGAGTATTGTTATTTAAATTTCATTTGATAGTTTCCATATAAATGTATAAGTTTATTATGTTGACCCATTACATATGAGGAATAAATCAGACAAAATAATTTTTAGGTGTGGCCCATTATAGCCCCTCAGTGCATTGGTATGTCTCATGAGACAAACTACTATCTTGGCACAAGGCCTTGACAAAATGATTATTTATAGCCCTGGTATGAGTAATTGATGTTATGGTTATGTTACCCAGCAATATGCATTCCCTAATTATGAAAATAGAAATTTTGGTTCATGTGTTATTTTACTAGATGAATTCCCATGATTATGTTCTATTATGGCATTACTTACTCATCTATCATTTCGACCATAATGTGTTCATGTTGTTGTTAAATGAACATGTTTTTATGTATTAAACATGATTAATGTTTATGTTATGATATATTCTTCTGAATTTAAAACCCTTACCGAGTGTTTGTGCTCATTTTCATTCCCCGTGTTAAGAATAAGAGATAATTTATTGGGATTTCAAGGATACAATTTATTAGATTTTGTTTTGTATCATATTTTTTTCATTTTCAAATGTAAAATGGATTCCATTTATGTTTATATATTCCTAAATAATAATTAAATGAAATGTCCTTCATGATTCATATTTCTTGTTTTTGCAAAAATATAATCGAATAAGGCACCTTCTAAGAATAACTGGGGATGTTTCCTTACAATTCTGAATACGATCATTATGAATCATGATTCATTAGGATAATAATTTTCATTGGGATGAAATTTTTATGGTTATGATTCATCCATACCTATTAATAGTAACATGATACTCTAGTATCTCAATGGAATATAATATTTTAACTTAATTTTGAAGTAATATAGACTCACCTATTCATAAAATGTAGGAATAAAAAATTCTAGAACCCCATTTTTTTGATAATGAACACTGATAAACTATCCTAAAGCCACTTTTAATACTACACGACCTTAACATCCGCGTGAAAAATTATTTAAAAATTATTCAAAAAATGAATTACATAAATAAATGTGATTGAATATGAATAATATCAAATGATTCGTCATACAAATATGATTGGATCAGTCAATTAATTATGGGAATAAAATCAACTGATATCCTTTGAATAAAAAATTGATTCATCATTTTTTCTAATATGGATTTGTTGTACTAGAATAAAAAGTCAACGATCCAAATGAATAATATGTACGAGATAATTTTTTTCTATAGTTTGACTCTTTGTTCCATGTATAAAAACTAAGTGTCCCATATTTACCTATGTTTAATGGTAAAATTGAATATAATATACATAAAAAAGTCTTCTATGAATAAGCAGACCATGAATAGAATTAGGAAATTATATTGGGACCACTTGGATTTCATGTAGATCATTGTGGACATGTATGAATAATTGGTTTGGGAGGAGAACATCAAGAGTCTATTCTACCAAATCAATGAAAACTATTAAATCCCATTTAAAACATTATACAATAATGAAATTATGATCATATATAGTTCCTCTAACCATTTCTATGTAATCACAATTCCTCCACTTGTCAAAAATAAATAATTTATTACCCGACATATCAATAAAGGTCTAGTAATAAGAAAACCTCCCATAAATTCTTATCTAGTTGGTGAGGTCACTTATGATATTTTGATTCCCAATAATCAAAAACTGTGTTTGTGGTGGAAGAATGGTTAGACAGATTATGGAACTAACCTACAATGGGGGGGGGGGGGTTCATCCCATTTGTTGAAAATGTCACTTTGGTGGCCTATGTTTTATTTAGAAGGATGAGATTCTTTGTGTGATTGAATTACTCTCGTTGTATTGTATTATTGGCTATGTATATGTGTTATTTATCAAGGAATACCCTTGATGTGGTTTTATGGATAAAATTCTATTTTCAATTGTATAATTTTTAGAGGATTTAAACGTCATTATATGTGTTTCTATAAAGAACTCATCTTATTAGTGGGACCATCAATGTCGTTATGTTTAAATATGATACATGAGGGGTTCTTGTAGGCCAAATTCTATGACGATAGTGTACTTAGATGTCGTAAAAACAAAATATGTCTCAATCCTGGGGTCCTTAAGTGACCCCATGGACTGGTTGGATTGGATTTTGAAGAGAAAATATACTGTGTATTTTCTAGATTGTTTTATGGGATCAACTAAATGGATTAATAACATCAATTAATTATAAATTTCTCATTGTACTACCACAATTTTGGAAAATTTACCAATTCATATCATTAGATCCCGCATCTATAAAATTAAAAACAATTTTTATTTATTAATATTTATTTTCTATAGGACCATGAAAATAAATTTTGAATATGGGGCCATATTTTATTTTATTTTGGGTAGAGCTAATATGAAAAAAAAATCATGTTTCATCTAAGAGGAACAAATAGATAAATAATAAGTTCCACATTCCCATTATTCATTGTTATACCCTAAATTGGATATTTAATATGATACACTAGTTTCCTATCATAGAATCATCCATTTCAATAATTATGAGTTTTGATGCCAATCCACATGCTTCTATTAAGATATAAGAGATATTATTGTCCATGAATTCCAACGAAACACACATCAATGACTGTGAAACATACCATATTTTTGAATAGTTATTTCAACTTTTTTCTCAACATAAAACCTTGTATTAATATTGGAAAATTTATTAAATTAACTAACTAAATTCCCAAGAGCGTATGTGGAATGTTCAGAGCCTGAATCGATGAGAAATGGGAAAACATTTAAAATCACATGGTTAAATCATTTTTAGTAGATACTGTGAGGGTTAAATGTGAGAGGAAGCATAAAAAATTCGGGGCCATAAATTTTTTCGTTATCCATGAGATCCGAGGACCATGATAATGTGAAAAAAATAAAGAGTATAAAAAAGTGGTATTTGACACAGTAAAGGAAATTTTTTTAAGGCGATGCACTTGAATGACATGGGGTCTTCCCTTAAGAAGTGAGGTTATCATGGTTTGTGCATATTTTTACTAAACAAACAGCAATGATCGGAACCCCAATCATTTATGAGTATTTTACAGACCCCCCCATAATTAATTTATAAATATTATTTATTAATTCTTCATTTTCATTCATATAGACCTAGTTTTTTTCTCCTACCATGTCTCTCTATTTTTCATAATCTTAGGTTTTATTCCAATTGATCATATAGAATCCTAATCAAAATACATTAGAATCACATGATTGATCTCAGTCAGATCAATTCTCATATTTATTTCTAAATAAAATTATATTCCGATCTATTAAATAATTTAGTTGAAATACCGTTTTCTATGTATTAGGGGTGTCTGACTGTTTCATTGATTTCATCTAATCTACATAAAATTTTCAGAATTTATTTGATGATGATCATCCAAAGTCCTCAGGTATGTTTTGACATGATTTTAGAAAAAAAAATCAGTGATTACATAGACAATTCATTGTATTTCACATCATCCTTCATCAAACATCACCATAAAATTGATTACGTCATTCTAAATTGGTATAAGCATATCGTTATACTCCATAAGATCATTGTTTCATTTTTATAGCATCTATCCTAAATGAGATATAAATATAAAATGACACTAGATAAAGGAATTATGTATTGATAACAATTTAAAATGATATAAAAAATAAACAACATCATACCGCTCACAAGAAATGTTACATCAATAATGAACACAATATTGAAGATTTCATCACTATCGAATGAACATATTAAAATATTCAACTACCATAGATAAATTTTATATGAAATATTACTTTATTTTAATAATCTAAAATTTCCCCATGAATCTTGATTCACTAGGTCAATAATTCTCATTGTGAATAAATTTTGAAGGTTAGGTTTCTTCTTTTACTATGAATGGTAACAAAAACCTCTAGTATCATAGTGTATTATAATATTTCACCAATAATTTTCAGTAATATGTACTCCCCAATTATTATAATGTATGAATAAAATATACTAGAACCATAATTTTTTGATAACAAAAACTAACACACTATCCAAAATGATATATATAAAAACACTTCTCCTCAACATCCACATAAGAAATTATTGCACAATTTTTGGAAAAATGTTTTACATAAATAAATTTTATTGAAAATGAATGTTATCAGTGGGAAAAAAATACACATATTTGAGGATTCATCAATTAATTATTGGAATAAAATCAATTGATATACTGCGAATAAAAAATGGTTGATAATTTTTTTGTTATATAGATTCCTAGGGCTAGAGGGAAAAGGCAATGAGGTCAATGAATAATAAATGCAATAAATTGTTTTCTGTAGTATGTCGATTGATTCAATATAAAAATCCTAGGAGTATCATGTGTACCTAGGTTTGAAGGTAAAATAGATATTGATATAAAAAACTTGTTCTTTTGTGAATTATCATCCCACGGATAAAATATAGATATTATATTGGGAGCACTACTATTTCGTGTAGATAATTGTGGCCAAGTTTGAACAACGGGTATGTAGTAAAACATCATGATGTACATATGCTAATAAAATGAATACCAATAAACCACATGTAAAATGTCACACAATAATGAAATCATCACAATCTACATTTCCTCTAACCATTAAAATGTATTATCAAATATCCCACTAGTCAAAAATTAATAAGTTATTCTCTTACATATCAAATATGTCCTCCAAATAATGAACATCCCACAAAATCATCTATATTATGTGATTTATCTTATGATATTTTGATTCCAAATAAAAATATATCATGTAAATAATGGATGAATGGTATGGTATATTACTGAACCAGACTACATGGTGGGGGGTTCTTTTTACCCAATGTATTAAAATGCTCACTTTGGTGTCCTATGAATACTTAGGAAGGATAAGGGGATATAATGGTTTAGTAACTCTCATTGTGATATATTATTCTCTATATTAATGTGTTATATGTCATGTTATTACATTGAAGTGGTTTTATGGATAACATTATATTTGTAATCAAAGAAATTATTGGAGGACCCATACATCATTATGGATGTTTCAATTAGGAAACCATCATATTAGTGGGAGCCTAAATGTTATTATGTACCAATATGATAAATGAGGGGTTATTGTAGGCCATATTCAATTATGATAGACCATGTTGAGGATATAAATACTATGGAAATCATTGTCATGGGGTATTAATGTAAACCCATGGTCTGGTATCATTTGATTTTGAAGATAAATTATATTATGTAATTTATAGAATGTTTTACAGGATCATCTTAATGGATGGATCACATCAATATATTATATATTTCTCAACGTACTACCAAATTGGTTGACAATATTCCCATTCATATTATTAAATCCCCCATATATATAAGGTCATAAATTGATTATAAATACAAATTCAATTTCTCTTGGTCCACAAAAAAAATATTTTAGATAAGTGTACCAATTGTTATTTATTTTGGGTAGACCAAATGAATAAAGAATCCATCATGTTGCCTCTAAGGAAAACAATGGTACAAATAATAGGTTCCACATTACCATTATTCATTATTATTCCATCAATGGGTTGTTGAATATGATACACTCCTTATAGCACTTAGATTCATTCATGTCAATAACTGTGAGTCATGATGCAAATCCAAATGCATCTCTTAGGAAAAAGGGGAGATTTCAGTCAATGAATTCCAATGGAAATATCATCAAATATTGTGAAATATCCCATATTTTTGTGAATGTAGGTATTATTGGTTAATCAATTCAAAACCATGGTTTAATATTTTTACATGTATAAAATGATCTATGAAAAGCTCAATGAGCATTTGAGGATTGTTTGGAGCCTGAATCTCTAAAAATGGAAAAACAAGTTAAATCGCAAATTTAACTCATTATTAGTAGATACCGTTTGGGTTAACCATGTGGGGAACCTTCTAAGAAACATGTGACACAACATTTTTCATCAACCAAGAAAACCCAAGAACATGGCCATGTTAAAAAAATAAATTGGTTAAAAAGTGGTATTTCACAAAGATAGTGCATATTTTGGAATGTCATGCACTTATATGACATGGGGTCTTCCCTTAATCAATGATGATGTCATGGTTTGCACATATTATTTACCAAATGTACGGCCTAGATGGTCACACCAAACATTGATGATTAATTTACAATTTCCACCTGAATTAATTAGTAAATATTTTTTCTTATTTACCCATCTCATTTCGTGTGGACCAAGTCTCTTGGTCCTACTATGGCTCTCCATTTATCAAAATCCTATATTTTATTCCAATTTCACAAATGGACTATTCTTCAAAATCCCATTGAATCACTATATTGATATTAGTCATATAAATATCCATTTTTCTTCCTATCTAAAATTATATTTGGACCTATTTTATAATTTATGTTAAATATGTTTTTCTCAATTTTATCCATGTTGGATAGTTTCATTGATTTGATCTAATCTAATTTGAATTAAAAGTTGTTTTTATGAGGATTCCACCATATAACTGTAGTTTGTTGTGTCATAAATTATAAAAAAAATTGATTACGTAGACTCTTCATTGTAGTACAAATCTGCCTTAATCAAACACAACTATAAAATTAATTTTGTCATTCTAAATTGCTATTCTCCTATCATTAAACTGTGGAGGATCATTTCTCAGTGGTTAGATAATGTTTACATTGATCATGGATGCCCCTTGGGTGTAGTTTCATGAATTTATCTATTAAAATTAAATCAATAAATGTCCAAAAAACATATAAGATTATGAATTGAATTTTAATATCAATTAACTAGGTTATATGAATATATATTGAACCCAAGGAACCTAAGAATTTATTATCCTATCCAATAATTGGAATTTCCATTGTAGGTAGTTTCCTAAAAGACATGTTCACCTTCTTAGTGCCGCTATGATCTTTATAAAATGAATTTCCATGTTTTGATAGATTAAATTTACTAATTTATGCTTATTATATTTTTCACTATGGATTCATTACTTAATTGAATTATGTGTTTTCATTAAAATTATCAATATATAATTCAAAGGTGGCATATATTATTTCATTATTTAGTACATTCATTATTGGAGTTGTACTAACATTTTCCTAATGGACACGGTAAATATAATATAAGGTTGTAAATTCGTCAAGTATGTTTTAATAAATATTATCACACCAAAAAATAGGTTGTCGATGATGGAAAGTGGTCAATTTGGTATAACGATTCAATAATCCATACATAAATTACTTATGATGATGTCTCACACCAGTGAAACTATTTAGATGGTGGGCATGACACAAACTTCCCCTTTTTGGGTGTTTATAAGATGAATCACCCACAATATTATATGCTGACCAGTTTCCCCCACTCATAATGAGATATATGTCTTTTACCCCCTGTTAGAGGTTATAGGCTTATTCAGGAAAGTTACAAGTGACTTAGTTATGTCGTGATACATCTAGTAGTTAATATTCTTGATATATGGGTACTTATGTCAACATCTCTATGGTTAATATAGATAGATTAATTTTATATCTAATATATATATATATATTTATTTAATAAATATACTTTTTTCCATCCAATAGTCTTTATGGCCATGAGCCAAAGCAGATTGGGTCACCAGGATACCATTAGGAAATATCCCAGTTATTTATTTATTTATTAACCATTACTAGTTATTATATATACTTGTATACTATTTTTAAGATAGGTATACAACGAGGATTACTTATATAAATTATTTGTGGTCTATTACTAGGATTTTATCAGATTCTCTATGATGTCTTTCATTGGTACCAGAGTTTATTACTTGTTTGTATGTATAGATACAGTAATGTTCCCTACTACAATGTTTTGATATGATTTTTCTATAAATTCAGCTATGTATTGATGATCAATAATAGTATCATTATGATATTGGAGAAACCTTCTTTTACTTTCTTTCCATTTTGTATTAAATTATTGTATTTTCATGTCCCCTTTCCCCTTTTATATATCATTATTTCCGATGGATTTTATACATAATCATGGAAATAGAATGGTCCAATAGAGATTTTTCATTTCCTCCCATTAATATAACTGAGTATATTCGATTGTATGGTAATTTACATCAGGATCACCATTATTTTGTTCCCCTCGGATTTCATGCCTCATTAAGATTTTTGATTTTTGGAATGCTTCTAAAGAGATTTATCATGGAACTAGAAACAACAAATGGTTCTACATATGAAGGGACACTCTATATAAATCCAAGAACTCAATAGGTATTTTGGCTAGGGATTCTTTGCAACTAACAGTGGTCAATAAGTTGGGTGGTCTAGATCATCACCTAATATTGGGGGCAATTATTTCATACTTTCGGACCTAATTATTGATTGAAGATAATTACATGAATCCCTCATTAATTCTTAACTATGACTTGGGTAAAAAAGTATTTAACAATCAATTATTATCATGCAATGATCATAGAATCATCTATATGTGTCCTAGATTCATCCTCAATAGATATACATATAGTTATATAAGGTTCTCTATTGATGGTATACTCTTATGTACTACAAAGATATTCATTGAAATTTATAATGTTGATGATGGTTTTCTAACCACACAGTGGTAGACTCTAGATAAAAATATCATTAATTATGTGGGAAGAACTATGGATTATGTCACTATCATGGAAGATGGGATTTGATCATAAGTATATCATCATCTTGGAAAATCAGTATTTATCTGTATCATAGAGATATTAATATTTACATGAGTTGTTTTAATGTTGTGAAGGATACCATGGATGGGATTCCTATATATCCATGTGAATGGAATCAAATCCCATGTAGTTTTGTGTTACTTAATGTGGAATATGATAACATTTGGGATCATGTTATGTGGACCTAACCACGTAGTTTAACATCATGTGGTGAGGATATCAAAGTGGAAGGTGGGTAGTCAATGCTTTTTGTGATAATTATATTGATGAATCTAAATGATATCGAATTAGATGTGGATTATATTTTTGAATTAAAAAATACATGGAAATTGTCCTATATATAATTAGGAAGATTGGTGTGTTTTGTTTGGACCTCTTGGAGGACTCCTCCATATCCCTTTTGAAGGGAATAAAATCCCAAATAGTTTAGCTATGGGGAACGTCACTGATGGAGTATATGTTACATGTTTTTCCCACTGGTGATTATGACCCTTTGAATGGATATTGTGGGTGATTATTCTTAAAGGGTAATCCCTAAAATGGTTTCTATGAGGGACGGCTTCACTTATGATGGATTATGGGATTGTTTTGGGGCTTACTCAAAAGTTTTCTACCATAATAATGAATATCTGCTATTTATACTAAGGAGGAATCACTGGAATATCGACATTTTTCATGGGGATTACTTTCAATAAGGATTCTCATTGATCTAGAGTATTATTTTGGCATCAATCATATCGTTAATATGGTATGAACCTGTGTTCTTGAATTTCATTATGTTTTATGGGTTATGTGAGTTTCATGATTTCCACTAACATATAAGATCATGTGATTAATTCTTAGTGTAGGAATCAAGAGGATGCATAATATTGGACAAACAACACTTTTCTCTTCATATATTATTGGATGTGGAATGAGAGAAATTGGTAGAAGCCAGTGTTATAGGAAATTCTATTATTTACATCAACACTAAGATCGATTGAAAGTGAATGAGTCAATGGTATAGAGGATAAAGGATTAAATATTCTATAATAGAATCATTTGGATTAATATGGGATGGATTCCCTAAAATTATATATACACTAAGGATGGATGACATCATTCAATTTCAAAAATAAATGTAGTTTTAATCTAAATAACCCCTACATGGAATTGAAGGATCATGGTGTCATAAATAAGAAGGAAAAGACATGCTCCTAAACCCTGTATTTGATAAAAATAACTTCAGACGTTATCTATAGATTATTGTTCCTCATGACTATATATATAAAAATCTTCATGTTCTACGAAGATCCGAACAATCTTGTAGAAAATGTGTGGGGATCTACTGATATTATAAATAAAATTACCTAGAGGAGACAATATAGTTTGACATTTCCAATGGTTTTGTAAGTTTTTATGGCCCACTAGTGTTCTTGAGATGATCCTTCATAGGAAAATAAGCCATTTGTTTAGATGGAATTCCATGGATGGATTTTATGAATTCCAAATGAATGGTTTTTAAATGCTTTACGGCATGGAGAAACAATAAGGATCATGTAAGGGATGCTTCTCATGGAAGGTCTGTGTGAACTGATTGTAACATTGCCAATGGATAACTGGTATTTCTATAATTGAGAGAGTCTTTTCTCATTAATTTAGTGGTCTTTATAAGTGTTCAGATATGTGCCTCACATAGGTCCATAACTGAAATGAGGATATTGCATATGTCCTTCATTTTTTAATGGAATAGTGAGTGACTTGTGGATGTGATGTTAATCCTAAGGCCTATTAATACTTTAATTTCACTATCCATATTCAACAACATATTCATTTAGTTTAGATATAAACCATGATTATTTTTGTTGGATTTGGAGAAGGAAGAGAGTGAGAAGATCTTCAGAAGGCCTTCTATAATTTTTTTTTCATCAAAATGAAGACCATGAGGTCTTATTTATAGTTAAATATTGGCCAGTAGGAAAACGTTTAACATCGGGTAGATCTATCACAATGGTCGAGGGAACATGATTCCATGCACTCACCTAGTTTTCTAGTGTTATTTTGGGGGAGTTTGGTGAAATGATAATTTAAATACATTCAAATCCTTTCTATTTTCCAATTCATTTTGTATCCTCTTTCTATGTTGATTCCATTTTTCTATAACTCATCTACATATGAAAAGGATGTGTTAAAAAAATACGCCCCCTGGATTGGATTTGATCAAAATAAGTGGACCTGATCTTACTGTAATGTGATGAATAGTGGGGTTGTATTGTGGAGATACGCTACACATGTCATCAAAACTAGTAATCCATTAAATACATGTCTTGAATTGAGGCATCCATGTTTATAAATAGGGTTTTATGTTGTGAGAATGATTTTTATGAAATCAAAATTCCTCTCTTCTCATGCTAGTTTCTGACAAATACATTTCAATTAGTCATTATAACACTCTATTCAGGAAGAATTTGTATATATTTTTCTGCATTATGCATGTTACTAGGTGTGTTATAGTCATATGGATCATGATTTATGGGCCTGTGCAATTTAATATTTCAAAACAACGTCCCACAATAATTCCTTTTCCAAATTTTATTATTTTAAAATATTTTTCTATTCTGGACTCGTAATAAAATAAGTTTAATACTTCATTGTTGTTTCATTTTCTTCTAATAATATCTTTTTATCTGATTATCAGGGTAGAAAATACATTTTGGTGTTTTTGAATGATTTAGGCAATGGCAATTAATTCACATCTGATACAACTCGCCCTGATTTTGTGGGATTATTGAAGAAATAACATTGGTACTTCATAGATATTTCATATTTCTTACATTATTTTCATGGCCATCTTTAAGAAATTGTCACACTGGATCCGAAGAACAATGAATGGGTTTCTTGGTTTCATGGTCAAAAAATTACCTCCTAAAAAATTTCTACTGATGGTGCATACATCAACGTCAGGGAAACACCCACAACTTTTTTAATGCATCATACCACATATACACCATGTCTAAAAACACAATTTTTTTATTTAAATTAAAATTCTTATTCCTCCATGTTTTGGTATTTATGTACAAACCAATCAATGGGATGGAAAAAAAATTAAAATTCGATCCACAAGGGGGTTTTATTCATGCATGTATCTTAGGGTACATTGTATGCCAATACATAGTAAAGGGGAATCAGCATAGATACTATGCTCAAGGGTCTCACATAATAATTCTTTTTATACGGTGCAAGAGAAGTTTGAATCAATTTGTGGTAAGTCTACAAGATATTTTGGTATCCTATTATTTAATATTTATATATATAAGGAATTCAATACTCAAAGGGTTACATGGGATGATACCTCTAGGACATCATCTTCTACACATGAGTTCTTGAAAATAACTCACTATATCAAGAAAGAAGACCCTTGCATAATGGGGCCCACTTATCATGATGTCTGCATGATAATTGAACTATTGTGTATGGTTGAAGGACACATTTGAATGTGACCTAAAATATTTCCTAAGGAGGAGAAGAGAATCCCAATCGGAACATTCTTTTGACATTGGATGAGGGGGAATATTGAAAGTGGGGACATAAAATCTATCCCAATGTTCTAGAGAAGACACATTTTGTGATATTACTATCCATTTTTCTCAGTGTAGATTTATTACAATTTTGTGATTCCAATGTAGTAATAAGTCCATGAACACTTGTTGTTGTGGTAAGGCTGACAGAGAATATTATTGTGGGACTAAAAATCCAATGCAAGAAACAGTCCATAGGATTCTATTGCATATTACTACTATGAGGTTTCAGTCCAAAAATTCCAGACCATTCCATGTGTTTTGGGGATGGATTAAGTCCCATTTCAGAACATAAGCATTGAAAAGGATGATCATAGTCTTCATGAGTGATTTATGAGCATATGTTCAACCTATTTCTTGCATTCTACCCTGGTCATTGGATCCCAAATACATTCAAATAACAGTGTAATTATTTGAACCATTCAACTTCATTACCTATTGGGATCTTCCAATATTATGACACATTGATTATTTGGATGTTATCAATGAGGTGAGGTTATATAGGTTGGAATTCTGGGATCGTGTATTGGCGACCATGAATGATGTTGAAATCATATGTTATGCCTATGATAAGTTCATGATTTCACAATAATTTAAATGTATATATAAGATAAATATATATCAACATTTGTATGTTTGAGTAGAAGAGCATCAAATGGTTTTTTTAATGAAATCGCATCTCATAGTATTGGATTTGATGTAGGTCATGCCAAAATGCCAATAATTGATACCATATATAGTGGTCTCACTACATGGTTTTTCAAGGCTTCGATTGTATAATACCTTGATGGAGTGAAAGCTATATTTATTACTTAATATGGGATGATGTAGTGGAGAAGGAAGGATTATCCGATTTTGGAAGGCTCTAGATATCCTTATGAAAATTCGTGATCCACTTTTAGAGATACATATGATGATTTCCCATATGGGTCAAAAAATTCTGTGAAATGAATAATCAACTGGAAAGAATAATAACAGACACAACAAATGATATTTCTCTAGGATGATCCATTCATTTATGAAAATATGAGTCATGGGTTCCACTATCTCTTTCTTCAGCTGTGAAGTTATTTCTCAGCAAACATATGAAATCTAGGGCCAGAAGATTTTCATCATGACAGACAAATATGTATTACAATTTAAAATTACATGAGGTAGTCAAGTTGTGGTAAGACAAATCTAATGATGCGGAAATTTTATGGGCTCTCATATGATTGTCATTGTAGATTATGAGGATAAGAGTTGTCTGAGCACAACCTAATTTTCATTTGGATAATAGTCCTATTTATGTGAGGACTCATATTTGAGAGCCAGATATGACCATATATGAAAAATACATACATATTCCATCCACAAGATGTGTGTTGGATATAAAAATAATTTGTTATAGAAAAAGGGATCTATCATTTGACTTTTAAGGAATGGTGTGACTTTTTCATTCATGAAGATATATGTTCCAATCATCTCATACTATTTTCTTCATTTCCTTTATTATTCAGTCAAATTGTTATTAATAAGGGAGAATCCATTTTGAAAATTTTTAGCGTCCTAGAGGGAGACTGACTAAGATTCCATAACCAGCCTATTTCCATGGAGGTACAATGATCGAGGGGGTTGTATCAACCCCTAAATTAGGAGAGATATCTATATGGTGATAGTCAATTGAGGAGAATATGAAGAACAAATTCATATTACAACTCACAATAATTATATTTTGGGAGGTTGATTCTTGTCCTATTCTACTTAAAAATAATGTTTGATGGATAAAACCCAAGGATTAGGCCACATTTTAGTTGTGGTGAGCCATTGTGATGTCATTATCCACTGATTTAATTTAAAAAAGTGAATAACCCTTTTTGACTGACTATATGAACTCCTTACCTCTCCTATTATAAGGGTATTATAGATGATCCTCCACCAGTGAATCCTTATATTAACAACTAATCATGGATCACTATAGGTGTGTTGGATCCCTTTATAGAAGTGGTTTATCGGGTTGGAGAGGACTTATCTTCTCATTTCACCGCTCATATAATCGTTTATGTCACAATTGTAGAGATATAGGCTGAATATTGTAACTGTTGAGATACAATATGTAATGCCCCTACCCCAGTTACCCAGAGTCGGTTCATTATTACACAAAATTGGAATGACCACAAGAAAGATCCAATCTCGAATGACCGATTAGTTTAGTAGCCTTGGAAACACTATATATATTCATAATGTTTTTCATTACATCATTAAATGAAAAGTACAACAATATAGTCTCCATAGTCCAAACTCTTATCCCCTCATACTATCCCTATAGGTCATTCATAAATTACTTCTTCACATCCTTGGACAAATAAAACATAGAAAAGGGGTGAGATCAAATGCCAATTAAGGATAACAATATAGCAGAAACATTCATAAATAAGAATTAACAATCAAGGAAATGTATAACTAAAACAAAAGCCTTTTAACTTGAACATAAATAAAGTATGGAAAAAATAAAATGAAATAATTCCATTTACTTATTCACATGTATATTCTAATAATTGAATAATCACATGCAATATCAATAACCACTTTCATAATAATGGAATACATAATGCCAGACTATCATAACCACATAGCCAAGGCCTCCTTCCAAGAATACAAATAATAATTTTTAAAGGACTTGTGCCAAGACACTAGTTTGTATGATGAGACCTACTGATGCATCAATGAGCTATAACGGGATCAACCCGTCACATATTATGTCCAATGCATTCCTCATATGAACAGATTTAAACATAACATAAACATTCTTATTAAAAATAGCATACGAAATGTCAATACTTTCTCCATAAACCATGAATGGTATAAAAATAACACATCCACAGTCAAACATATCACAAAACCTTCTATAAAATATATAAGATTTGTATCATAATAAATCAACTTCAAATAAGCTTAAAATCTATCAAAGGATGTTGACATAGATGAAATAAAAACGCTTTTTAGTGAAATATCTATTTCTATTTTGAAATCATTTAAGAGTCATATATTTATAAAATAAAACATTTTCTTTGAAAATATTCTTATAATATTGATAGGGAAGCTTCAATGATTCCATAACGGCAGAAAATAGCCGCACCCGCCGTATAAGTTAAAAAAAGGCATTCTTGCCTTAATTCTGTGAAAAAGGTTAAAAGGAACCTGTTTGGATAATGAAGGGAATATTCCTTTATAAATATAATATAAAAAGTCAATCAAGGGTATAAATGAATTTATCCCATATTCAGTAAAATAGTAATAATGTTTTGAAATAAACTTTCAAGAAACATGGATGTGGATGATAAAGAGATCCCAGTAGATTATTACGTATAAACAACCTCGGATAATGAATAGATTGTGAAATATCCCTTACCTTGTACTTTTCCTTGGTTGGGGGTAGGTTAACCTCTTCTATAATGGTTAAATAATTGTTATTAAATTATACATTAATCCTATATATTAATATGATATCATATATGATCTTTTAACATTGATTTGTCAATAATATCATTGTATTATCGATGTTTCAGGTGTTAACTTACTCGTTTTTATATGTTTTGTTATGTAAGCCATGTTTGTCATGGATAGGTTATATCTTATTCATATCCAAAATGATATCAAGTCCTTAAATACTATTATTAATCATCAAATGAGAATTATACTTGAATGGATATGATGGAGAATGAATCTCATCGTGTTCGTGGAGACGGTAGTCCGTACAAACGCACGAGGGAAAATATCATTCTTTTGATATTAAAATAATATATAATTGGAATGTATATCATATATAAAGAATCATTATCATGTTATATTTATTATTTACATGAGTTAATCTTCATTATTATACCCATCCAAATAATAATTTATTGAATAACAATTACACCACGACGTGGAGACGGTAAGTAGTACGTATGCACGTATGGTGACATGTTATTCAATGGATGGATAGAATAATGAATATGGTTGTACCATATTTATAGTAACATCACAGTATATATAATATATTGGATTTAGTATTTTATAATGGTAATAACAAAGGATGAAGAAGCGGATGAAGAAAGGAACTTGAAAAGGTGTGGTGAAATCATAACCTCTTCTTCGGGTTCTTCCTTTCGATATGATCAAAAGGGCTCCTTAGGTTGGATTTCGGACTAAACGAAGGTCTCTAGGATGAATTGAGGGAAGTTGAGAGAGTATTTTGCCAGATTTTGGCAGAGCCAAAAGGCTTTGATGGTGTCAATTAATTAGAAGGGGGAGTGCCCTTTTATAAGAGGGGTGAGGGGCACGTTTGGAAAAGCTAGAAATATTATTTTATAATAAATTAATATTATGTTCCTAATGGCTCCAAAGTAGATTAATTAAAGGTTAAGGTAGTTATTGGTCGAAATCCACTCAACCAATAGAATTTAGATAGGTTTGGGTTACTATATTAACAATATCATTTTGTATTAACTCTTAGTTAATTAGTTTCACTTTTACAATGTCTCTTTGTATTTTTATATTATATGGTTAATAAACTTACTATATAAATCCAAGCAACCCCAAGTGGTCCATTAATGATACACATATCATGATATAAGTCCGTTGGCCGAGCATTAGATTTTTAGGAATTTAATATCAATTAATCATGTAATATTTGTTTTGAAAACTCTTTTATGTCAATTTTGACACAATTCAATAATTGATTTTTGTGAAAATCATCACAGAATGATTACTTCGAACAAAATTACTTATGTCAATCCTAACATGTCATATTATCCTATAAAATTAGTTTCATTCATTAAATGTCTCAAATTATATTTATTTTGGTATTTATAGAATCAATTATTTTAATTTTTCACTATTAAGGTAATTACTGCATCATCATTGTGTCATAAATAAATTTAATAATTTAATTTCTAAAATTATAAATAAAATATCATTACGTAGGAAATACTTTTATCTTTGTAATGAATTTTTACAATCGAATTTATCTTATGTATAACCATATATTAAAAAAACTTTAGTAAATAAACATTGATTTTAACTCTTTTAACTCTTCTTTGAATTAAATAATAATAAATGTCCTAATCTAAACCAAGTGGACCTAAATGATAATATTTTATTCCTAAGGTTGTTTTTGGTTGAGAAAAACTTGTCCAATAGAATTAGGACATGTGTTGGGAAAATATTAATATCATTTTTACCCTTAATTACCCTATTTACTTTTAATCGTGGTAAATAAAAGTAAATAGTTACTATTCACCAAAATTATTTTCATCTCATTAAACAACATTTAACTACTTGACATTAACCGTGTCTCTCGGATTTTCGAAATTCCAGTCACAGAAGTAGTAAAATTATGTTTTATGAAAAATTTAGTTTTTTAACTACCACTTAGTGGTTTCACTATTCATAAAAAATTGAAGTTTTTCTGAATAATGCCAAAATTTCACCCTAAGCTATAATTAATATTTAGAATTCAAAAATGATGTCTATTTTAAATAATTCTAAAAATATAAGTTGCCTTAATTAATTGTATAATTAATTCCCACTGTTACAATAAATAACGTGTTTTTAAGAAACAATATATATCAAAAGATTGACAATTGTTTATGTCCAATTTCAAAGTGAAATTAATTCTAATGAACACCATTGGTTAAAATGGAAAAAATATATTATAATTATACTTTAAAACCACTAAATAATATAATTTATCACTATACATTATTTTGATTAAAAAAGTTGTTTTTAAGTATTTTTCACTATTCATAAAAATTGGTAGTTCTCAGAAAAATACAAATAAATCAACTTAGGATTATTTAGATATTCTGAATCCAAAAATGACGTCCGTTTTGAAATATAATATTTTTATAATTTCAAAAAGTAGGTATTACTATTCATAACGTCTAGTTTGATTGGTTGTTGTGTGTTAGTACTCGATGTTGCGTACGACACACGCTATCACATTATTCAAAGAGAAGCGTACAGTAGAACCATGGGGTGTTACATTGTCCCCTCCTTCAAATAATTTCATCCTTGAATTTTCTAGAATACTGCCGCATGAAAAGACTCAGGTGGTTCTTCTTCATAAGTTCCTTGGGTTCCCACGTTGCCTCTTCCGTCTTATGGTTTCTCCAAAAAACTTTTACCAAACACGTCGTCCGATTTCTCAACACTTGTTCTCTCATATCAAGAATATTGATGGGATCTTCGCAATAAGACAGATCGGGTTCCAGTTCTTATTCCACATAGGTGAGTACATGCATTGGGTCAGAAATGTATTTCTTCAATAGAGATATGTGGAACACATCGTGAACTTTGGAGAGACTTGGCATCATTTCCAATCAGTAAGCTACGGCCCCAATTCGTTCTAGAATTTCGAAAGTTCTGATATACCTTGGACTCAATTTTCCTTTCTTACCAAAACGTATGACTCCCTTCCATGGAGATACATTCATGAAAACATGATCACCGACATGAAATTCCAAATCATTCCTTCGATTATCGGCATAGCTCTTCTGCCTAATTTGAGCTGCTTTGATGTGATTTTGGATTACCTTCACCTTTTCCATCGTTTCCTCCACCAGTTCTGGGCCTACATGTTTTCTTTCACCAACGACATCCCAACAGGTTGGTGTACAAAATATCATTCCAGATAACGCTTCATAGGGTGTCATCTGAATACTTTTATGGAAGATATAGTTATAGGAAAATTCTACAAGAGGTAAATATTGATCCCACATACCATGAAAGTCATGTGAGAAGGATCTCAACATGTCTTCTATGTTTTGAATAGTTCATTCTGATTGTCCATCTGTTTGAGGGTGGTATGCAGTGCTCAAATGAAGTTCAGTATCCAAGGCTTTCTGAAGACTTTTCCTTAATCTTGGAGTAAAACGGGGATCACGATCAGAAACAATCGATAGGGTTACACCATGAAGTCTCACAACTTCATCAATATATAGTCTTGTTACATGTTCCAGTGGTCGATCTTCTCTTATATCAAGAAAATGTGATGACATGGTAAGATGATCAACAATGAACCATATTGCATCATTACTTCTAGGAGTATTTGGTAGCCCCATGACAATGTCCATCGTAATATTGTCCCATTTCCACTCCGGTATGGGAAGAGGTTGCATGACTCCTCCAGGTTGTTGCCTTCCAGCTTTCACTTGTTGACAAACTATACATATCAACACAAAATCAGCAATCTCCCTCTTCATATTGTCCCACCAAAATTGTTCCTTCAAATATCTATACAATTTGGTGCTCCCAGGGTGTATAGAGAAATTGGAACTATGAGCATCATCCAGCAATTCCCTTTTTAGATCAGGTATATCGGGAACACAATGTCTCTTCCCGAATTTCAAAATTCCATCTTCATACACAATGTCTCTCAATCTCCCATCATTCACAGCTTTAATCTTCTTTTGAAAATTTTCCTCATCGGTCTGAGAACTCTTAATCCTTTCTAGTAAATATGGTTTGGAAACCATTTGAAAAAGCATTGATGTTTCACCTCCCCTGGTTATTCCCATGTCCATCTTCACTAGATCCATGAAAATTGGATCCCTTTTAATTCTCATATTGTTCAAAACTCCTTGATCTTTTCTGCTCAAAGCATCTTCCACCTTGTTTGCCTTCCCCAAGTGGTAGTGAATCATGCAATCCAAATCCCTGAGTAATTCAATCCATCTCCTTTGCATCATGTTGAGTTCATTTTGGAGAAAATATACTTCAAACTCTTTTGATCAGTATAAATATCACATTTTTCATCGTAGAGGTAGTTTTTCCATATCATCGAAGAAAAGATCACAACTTCTAACTCAAGGTCATGAGTAGGATAGTTTTGTTCCTAAATTTTCAACTGTCGTGATTCATTGGCAATAACCCTATCATTCTGCATAAGGACACAACCAAGTCCTTTCTTCGATGCATCACTGTAAATAACGAACCCATCATTCCCTGATGGTAGAGTCAATATAGGAGCATTGACTAATCTTCTATCCAGTTCATCGAAAAATTCTTCACACTCTTTTTTCCAAAAAACTTTAAACCCTTTAAATATGAGATTCATTAATGGGTTAGCCAATTGGGCAAAATTCTGGACGAAACATTGATAATAACCTGCCAAACCAATAAAACTACGTACCTCAGTTATACGTGTAGGTGCTGGAAATTCGTGGATTGATTTGGTCTTAGAAGGATCAACAGAGATTCCATCTTTAGAGACAATATATACAAGAATAGAAATCCCCTAAAGCCAAAATTCACATTTGCTAAACTTCCCATATAATTCATGTCTTCTCAGAGTCTCCAGGATAATGCCCAAGTGATTTTCTTGATCCTCGTAGCTTTTAGAGTATACAAAGAGATCATCAAAAAATACCACCACAAATTCATCGAGATAGTCCTTGAAAACTCTATTCATCAGATCCATGAATATAGAGGGTGCATTAGTCAATCCAAAAGGCATTACAGTAAACTCGTAATGCCCGTACCTGGTTCAAAATGCTCTCTTGAGAATGTCTTCCTTCATTACACACAACTGATGGTATCCAGATCGAAGTTCAATATTTGAAAACTATTGAGCTGCATTCATTTGGTCAAATAAATCATCAATGCGAGGAAAGGGATACTTGTTCTTTATTGTTATAGAATTGATCTCCCTGTAGTCGATACATAACCTCATAGATCCATCTTTCTTTTTAACAAAAAGAACAGGGCCCCCCATGAAGAAAAACTAGGGCGAATAAATCACTTATTACTCAATTTCTCTAGTTGTTTCTTTAGTTCAAATAATTAAATAGTATCCATTCTTTAAGGTGTCTTCGATATAGGCCTTGATCCCGGAATTAAATAAATGGAAAACTCAACTTCTCATTCTGGAGGATGTTCGGGTAAATCTTCCAGAAACACATCTATATATTCTTCCACAATAGCTACATCTTCTATTTGAACATTACATTCCTCACCCACAGTCATTTAATTCTCTTCCTCCCCAATAATTTAATTTAGTTGAGCTACTGGGGTTAGATCTAGATTAGAATTAGGTGGTGATGATTCTGCTCTAAAGATAAGTTGTTCCTTATCGTCATCATCAAAAATTGTAACCTCCTTCTTCTTACAATGAATCTTCACATCAAAATTCGAATGCCAATCCATACCGAGGATTATATCAAACTCAATCATAAGTATGATGATGAGATCAGCAGATAAAGACCATTTTTGTGCTATAATGGGGACTAATTCACAAAACCTTGTTGCAATGATACTTCCCGTAGGAGTATTAACTGACAACTCCCTTGTTAAATAAAATTGGTAATATCTAATTTTCATAGCAATCTTGGATGATATGAAACAATGTGATGATCCAGAATCAAATAATCCATTTGATAAACATGAGTAAATCATTAAGTTACCTTCCACTATGTCTTTAGGAGCAACTACCTCAGCAGTAATGATATCAAAATATTGGCCTTGATCCCTTGGGCTTTTCATAGGTATGTTCCCTTGACGATTAGGACATTCATTTGCATAATTTCTCATCTCTCTGCAATTGTAGCACTGAACATTGGTATCTTCCTTCTTCCCTTTGCATTCACGAGCTTGGGTGCCTTTTTAACCACACTTTTAATAGACACCCATTCCCTTCAAGCAAGTACCGGGGTGTTTCTTCCCACATTTACTATGCGATGGATATTCAAATTTTCCCTTCTTCCCTTTATTTCCATTCACAGATTGATCAGCACATCCATTCGTCTCTTGCTTTTCTTTAACATCATATGGGTTAGAGAATTATTTCTCTATCTTGATAGCACATGAGACAATGTATTTCATATGACGAGAAGGATTGTGAGACTAATTCTCGATGGAGAAATGGTTAAACCCATCAAAAAATGATAAATCATACTTATTGGGTTATGTATATAATCTCTAGCATACCTTGCTAACCTTGTAATGTTAGCCTCATACTTTGCGACATTCTCATCCTCATTTTGTCTCAGACTCAGAAATTGCCTTTCCATGTCACCTCGATGGTTGGAGGAAAGTATTTTTCTAAAAACAGATCTTTGAACTCCCTCCATTCCAAATTTGATAACTCATCATCCTCCTTCATGTTTTGAATCAATGACCACCATTGATCAGCATCTCCAGTGAGGTGGTAAACTGCCATGATAACTTTTTCCCTTTCACTACTCCCCAAAGCCGGAAATATTTTCTCTAGGGAAATTATCCATTGCTCAGCTACTAAGGGATTTGTACTCCAATTGAACGTTGGTGGTTGTTGCCTCATGAAGCGATCTCACATTGATCCTCCACGCTGCGGATCAGGATGCTCCATACGGGTAAGGTTATTATTCATAACCTAAGTGAGTTGTCCCAGTATGGTGATTATATGATCAACACCAGTTGCATCACCAGCTCCACTATAATTATCTTGAGCAGGAGGGAAATCCCTACATGGAGTGCGTGCATTGGTACAGTTTCCATTTCTTCCACTATGTTCCATTTCTAAAAAATGTAATAAACTATATCAGTTTATGAATCAAAATACATAATTCCATACTTATAAAACACTTAACATAAATTGAACTATTTATGGATATAATCCATAATCATAAAAATGTTTTCTTTGAGGAAGTATATACTCATAAACCCTTCATAATGATTTGTAACGAAAATGAGAGTTATCCTATGCATATCCCCCGGGAGTGTCGTAACCAAGAGTGCAGCATGGCCCGTTGTTGTGCACCAGTTCCCGTTCAAGTCTAGCTCAAAGCGGTGTTTTAGGGATTTACCAATAGGTACATCTGTGCCAGAGCCATCTATATGTGCTCATATATAGACAGGGATGTATTGCTCCGAAAACATAAAAAATCTCTACAATACCAAAATTCTAGGAAGTTTTTCTATACTAATCCTCAAAGTCCATCTTAGGTCTATGTGATCTAATCAGAGTTTATCTAAATATAGCTTCCAAGTTTTTTACTAAACTTCCTCAAATACCAACTGTAATTCCCTGACACCTATTACCCGGAGTCGGTGCATTATTACATAAAATTGGCATTATCACAAGAATGATCAAATCTCGAAAGACCGATTAGTTTAGTACCCTTGGAAACACTAGATATATTTATAAAGTTTTACATTACATCATAAAATGAAAACTAAAACAATATAGTCTCTATAGTCTACACTATTATCCCCTCATACTATCCTAGCAGGTCATTCATAAATTACTTTTTCACATCCTGGGAAAAATAAAACATAGACAAGGGGTGAGCTCAAATGCCCAGTAAGTATAACAATATATCAGAAAATTTCATAAATAAGAATAAACATTAATGGAAATATATAACTAAAACAAAAGCCTTTTAAACATGATCTTCAACATAGTATGGAATAAATATAATGAAATAATGCCATTTACTTATTCACATGGATATTCTACTAATCGAATAATCACATGAAATATCAATATACACATTCATAATAATGGAATGCATAATGCCAGAGTATCATAACCACATAGCCAAGCCCTCGTGCCAAGACTACAAATAAGATTTTTTCAAGGCCTTGTGCCAAGACACTAGTTTGTCTCATGAGACCTACCGATGCATCGAGGAGCTATAGCGGGCTCCACCCGTCACATATTAAGTCCAATGCATTCCTCATATGAACAGGTTTAAACATAACATAGACATTCGTATGAAAAATAGCTTAGAAAATGCCAATAATTTCTTCATAAACCATGAATGGTATAAAAAAAACACATCCACATTCAAACATATCACAAAACCTTCAATAAAATATAGATGTTTTGTATCATAATAAATCAACTTCAAATAAGCGTAAAATCTATCAATGGATGTTGACATAGATGAAATCAAAACTCTTTTTAGAGAAATATCTCTTTCTATTTTGAAATCATTTAAGAGTCACATATTTATAAAATAAAACATTTTCATTGAAAATATTCATATAATCTTGTAAGGGAAGCTTCAACGATTTTATAACGGTGGAAAATAGCCGCACCCGCTGTATAAGTTAAAAAAGACATTCTTACCTTAATTCTGTCAAAAAGGTTAAAAGGAACTTGATTGGAAAACGACGGAAATATTCCTTTATAAATATATTATAAAAAGTCAAACAAGGGTATAAATGACTTTAACCCATATTCTGTAATATAGTAAGAATGTTTTGAAATAAACATTCAAAAAACATGGATTTAGATGATAATGAGATCCCAACAGATTCTTACGTATAAACAACCTCAGATAATGAAGAGATTGTGAAATAACCCTTACCTTGTAATTTTTCTTGGTTGAGGGTTGGTTTACCTAATTTATAATGGTGGAATAATTGTTATTAAATTATACAGGAATCATATATATTAATATGATATCATATATGATCATTTAACATTTATTTGTTAATAATATCTTAGTATTATCGTTGTTTCTGGTGTTAACTTACTCGTTTTTTATATGTTTTGTTACGTAATCCATGTTTTTCATGGATAGGTTGTATATTATTCATATAAAGAATTATACCATGTCCTTATATACTATTATTAATCATCAAATGAGAATTATACTTGAATGGATACGATGGAGAATGAATCTCATCGCGTTCGTGGAGACGGTAGTCCGTACGTACGCACGAGCGAAAATATAATTATTTTGATATTAAAATAATATATAATTGGATGTTATATAATATATAGAGAATCATTATCATGTTATATTTATTATTTACATGATTTACATGTCATTATTATACCCATACAAATAATAATTTATTGAATAACAATTACACCACGACGTCGAGACGGTAAGCCGTACGTACGCACGTATGGTGACATGTTATTCAAAGGATGGATATAATACTGAATATGGTCATAACATATTTATAATAACATCACAGTATATATAAGATACTGGAGTTATTATTTTAGAATGAAAATAACAAAGAATTAAGAAGTGGATGAAGAACGGAACTTGAAAAGGGGTGGTGAAATCATTACCTCTTCTTCAAGTTCTTCCTTTTGATTTCATCAAAAGGGATCCTTAGGATGGATTTATGACTAAAGGATGGCCTCTAGTATGAAGTTAGGGATGTTGAGAGAGTATTTGGGCAGAGTTTTGCCGAGCCAACAGGCTTTGAAGGTGTGAATTAATAAGAAGGGGGAGTTCCCTTTTATAAGAGGGGTGAGGGGAACCTTTGGAAAAGCTATAAATATTATTTTATAATAAATTAATATTCGGTTTCCAATGGCTCCAAAGTAAATTATTTAAAGGTTATGGTGGGGAGGGGTCGAAAAACACTCTACCAATAGAATTTATACAAGTTTGGGTTACTATATTAAGCTTATCATTAAGTATTAACTCTTAGTTAATTAGTTTCACTTTTACAATGTCTCTTTGTATTTTTAATCTATATGGTTATTAAACATACTATATACATCCAAGAGACCCCCAAGTTGTCCATTAATGATACACATATCATGATATAAGTCTCTTGGTGGAACCTTAGATTTTTAGGAATTTAATATCAATTAATAATATAATATTTGTTTTGAATACTCTTTTATGTCAATTTTGACACTATTCAGTAATTGATTTTTGTGAAAATCATAACATAATTATTACTTAGATAAAAGACATTTAAGTAAATTTTTACATTTCATATTATCTTATAAATTTAGTTTAATTCATTAAATGTCTAAAATTATATTTATTTGGGTATTTATAGTATCAATTATTTTAATTTTTCACTATTATTGTAATTACTGCATCATCATTGTGTCAGAAATAAATTAACTTATTTAATTTATAAAAATTATAAATAATATATCTTTATGTATTAAATCTTTTTATCTTTCTAATTAATATTTACAATCGATTTTATCTTATGTATAACCCTATATTTAAAATGTTTTAGTAAATAAACTTTGATTTTAACTCTTTTAACTCTTCATTGAATTAAATAATAATAAATGTCCTAATCTTATCCAAGTTGACCTAAATGATAATATTTTTTTCCTAAGGTTTTTTTGGTCTAGATACACTTGTCCAATAGAATTAGGTCATGTGTTAGGGTAATATTAATATCATTTTTACCCTTAATTACCCTATTTACTTTTAACCGTTGTAAATAAAAGTAAAAAGATACTATTCACCAAAAACTATTTTCATCTCATTGATCAACATTTTACTACTTGATATTAATCGTATCTCTTAGATTTTCTAAATTCCATTCACAGAAGTGGTAAAATTAATTTTTATAAAAAATTCAGTTTTTTAAATACCACTTAGTGGTTTCACTATTCATAAACAATTGATGTTTTTCTGAATAATGCCAAAATTTCACCATAGGCTATAATTGATATTCTGAATTGAAAATTGATGCATATTTTACAAAATTATAATCATTTAAGTTGCATTAATTAATTTTATAATTAATTTCCACTGTTACAACAAATAGCGTGTTTTTAAGAGACAATATATATCAAAAAAATGACAATTGTTTATATCCATTTTCAAAGTGAAATTAATTATAATGAACACCATTGGATAAAATGGTAAAAATATATTCAAATTATAAATTATAACCACTAAATAATACAATTTATCAATATAAATTATTTTTATTAAAAAAGTTGTTTTTAAGTATTTTTCACTATTCATAAAAATTGGAAGTTCTCAAAAAATACCAAAAATTCAACTTTGGATAATTTCGATATTCCAAATCTAAAAATGAAGTCCGTTTTGAAATATAAAATATATATAATTTCAAAAATTATGTATTACTATTCATATCGGCTAGTTTGATTGGTTGTGGTCTGTTAGAACTCGGTGTTGCATACAACACACGCTATCACATTATTCACAAAGAAGTGTACCGTAGAAGCATGGGGTGTTAGACAATATATAATTTCATATACCAATGAATGAATTCTATTTTTATATCCTTATACATTCATATCATGCACTAGAGGCCCATGTGATGACTGATAATGAACCAACACTTATCACAAAGGAAACTATTCAGGATATCTAGTCATCATCGAAGGTACATGTGTCGAATCACATCCCAAATTCTACATGTATTCCCATATGTGAGATCACTATGATGATCCGAATATTTATATATGAGAGGATTGATTTTTCATGTCTTTTGAAAATGCACTATAACATTGTATAACTCCCACTACTTCACTATAATTTGGTGAACATGAATGGAAATTGAATGGATTTGAGTTGAATGATTTTATAAATCCAATATTATGGATTAATTATGTGAACATGTCTTTTTATACCATGAAGATACATCCATGGATGTAGTTACATACAGGGTGTTGGTTAATGTACTAAAATTCCATTATAGTCTCCTTGATGTGTGGGGATCTCATATAATCCCTGAAACATGATGCCTTCTTGAGCCTAGAAGGAAAACCCTCGGTAGACCCAGGGGGTGCCCCTGATCAAGATAACCCAATTTGGAATTATGATGTCTTTGATGCGAAGTAGGAATATTCCTTGGCTTCAGATATACTAGTTGGTAATGGTCACAAGATATTGGGACTGATTCCCACTCATGCGATTATTTTTAATATTAATGTTATTCAAATTGATCATCTAGGAATTTAAGATTCTGTAAATAGGTTAGAGGGAAGTGTTTCTATACATTTTCATCCATCATCCAATGGTTTGGGTTCCACTATAATAGATTTAATAGTTTAGGTAATACCTCCAACTTCTTTGGTTACAAAGTACATTTTCCCCCATGAATGTGTCTAGGAGTCAGACTTGGTGCAGTTGGTTGCTCTCATTGTCAAATGTGGAAGGAAAGATAATATCGTCTTTATTATAATTTCTGAGAGGCCTCTGGAAAACCTACATTAATTGTTCTACCATCATCAAATTCTATTTCATATGTTGGGATTAATTGAATATTATTAACAAATAATCCATGATTCCATATAAGAGATTGCTCACTGGTGAGAGGAGTATAATAACAATCCTTAAGACCTCATATGGGATAAACTACTTAGCAATGCTTACGAATTTCGAGCTTCATTATCCTATGTAGAGGATATCCATAATTAAAACATGATATAATTTAACATGAAAAACAAATGGAGAATTGTCTTTGTTGTGGCTCTATCAGTAAGAACTGGATGAACCTCTAGAGAAACAAGAATAAAAACACTTTTTCTTGGGATATTCCTAAACAGAGGGGTTATCAAACATTACATATTTGTGAGAAGTACTATTCCAAGCTGAATGGACAGAATCTGGTTGAATTATTTAGACATAATGAACATGTGATGGAGTGTATGAGTCTTTTAAGAATATGAGGAATTGCGTTGAAAACCTCTTGTAATATATAATGGATAGACTTTATTTTGAGTATTATCCTTAGTTATTTCTCAATAAATGACATGATATTTGTTTTCAATCATATATGTTTTATTCCCTAGTCACTTCTAGTGATCAATACATTTAAATTTCTTCTAAAAATGTTGTTTTCACATAAGTTAATAGGAATCAAAATGATATTGATGGTGGTGATCTAAATTTTACCTAAGACACAGGTCATGAGGCACACAGTTCTATTGATTCTAGGATTTCCATAATAAAAAAACAAAAATTCCCTCTTTATTTTTATCATACTAATTTTTACCATATCAAAAAATGAATGAGACTAATTGTGTGAGAAATGGATTCATCTTGGACTCCCCTCCGCATGATTTAATCTTATCAATATTTGTGCCCTTTGTAAAATTTCAAGACATTTTTACTAAACCACACATATTATAGGATTAGCTTGCTCGGACTCATCATTTTCACAGATTTTTCATTGTAGGTTATCAATATGGGTACTATAATGTCTTGTTTTGTGGAAATTTTAATTTCATAAAATATGGACCATTAATGCTAGTCTTTTTTGGATGAACATCATTTTCCCTGAATTTTGACCTATTAACCCATGCAAGGAATCACTGATGGGCTTGTTTTGATATTATTTAGTTACCAAGAAATGAAATATTAATCCATTATTATAATGGTTTCTGAATCAAAAATATGATGTATTTGAATAGATGAGGTATCAATAGATTATGACGATACCATTATCATACAAAGCAGTTATGTGGTTTTTTTTATGAAAGGAAACCTTGGTCAGATGCCAAATAGTCAATGAGTTGTATCCTTATGATTAAAACACCATTATATTGGTCTCATATGAATGGGAAACTAGGTTGTGTACTTTTTAGTTAGGAGAATTATTTCATAGGATTTTTACATTCATTTTCTAATTATTAAATAAATTATTTATAGATTCATATTTCTCAAGACCAAAACAGTTGGTTTTTCGAATAATAAATTTTTGAGAATAATATTATCATATATATTATCCTATTCCATAAATTGGAAACCACTCCTATATAATTGTTTGACTTCCGAATGGTATATTTTTTCAAATTGAAAATGTATATGGAGAAGGCCCCTTTCTAAAAAATCTTAAAGGATAATGTTGTTGAATGTCATACGATTTGGACATGGTCCAAGAAGTTGAAAAGATATGTTTATTATATTATACTATGCATTTTAATGACGTACACCAAGGACTCGTGATTTGAAGTTTAAGGTCTTTCATCAAGGACATCAGGATGTGCAGTTTAATGTAATGCAGTAAGGAAACCATGTGAGATTTAATTCAACAATACTAGCTTCAACCAAAGGATTTATGGATCACCAACTCTCAATTATATGTCTGGAAATGTGTAACCACAATCATGTTTGCGATGGGAATGTTGGTACACATAACCTAGGGGTCCCCAAATCTGAAGAGTGGTATGGGAAAATATATTATGGAGTTAAAAGAGGCTTCTCATGAGAATGAATTTACCATTGATGGAAAAACCCATGTTACGGGAAATTTTATGAAAGATCAGATGTGTCATGTACTGTATCGCCCATAGTGACATCCATTAGATAAAAATCCATTATAAGGGTAGTTTTATGAAATGGATAAAAGTTAATATTACAAAATATTCAATAAAATATGTTCTCAGTAATATTGAAATTCTATTTCTACAGTTGATGGATGTTTAGGAGGATTTGTATATTCCTCATGCACAATTTTCGGATACTCAATGGAAGTTACCAAAGTATGTAAGAATAATTACAAGTCAAAATTTACATATAATCATGGAAATGGTTGTTCTATGAATGTCTGTAACATGCGTATAAAATATAGTTTTTTTATTTTTATCATACAAAATTGAATACAACATCCTGGTAACAAATGGTGATATATTTCCATATCATTACATGATTATTCCAAAATTGTGTGAAAATATTTTTTAAAATTGTAAAACATCATCTCAGGTGATCTATGATTGAGAGAAAGAATATTGAAAAAATCATATTATGAAAGAAGAGGCCTCTCTTGAGGGATAAGTCCCCACTAGTTGAAAAACATGTTATGAGGGATGTTTTATTCAAGGGAAGCTGGGGTATGAAATTCCTATTCAAATAATTTGATTCATTATGTGAAAAGCCCGTTTTGGATGATTTTTTATGAAATGAAAACTAGGGATCAATACATTAATGTTATACAAAATATTCCTCCAATATCATACAATCTATCCCCAAAAAATGGAGAATGATTATGGAGATCCTAAAATGCACAGGGTTTGTTGAATGACATGGAAACATAGTATATTTCAATGCATAAATGGAGAATATGTAGATATAATTTCCATGATTTTAGAATCCATTACATAAATCTAAGTCATATTTAGAACGGGAACATCTTCATTTCATTGGGGACCCACTAATGAGGGGACCCAAACTGAATGAACTTCATAGATTGTGTTTTTATGATAGAGTGGGAGAGTATCTTCTTACCCCATGGATGAATCTATGACATGATGCCTATGTATCATCATTAATCCCATTAGAGTGATATTGAAGCCAAGCATTGTTATCGAGGTACTGTTCATCTTGAATTCATGTAGTGAGGACACTAGCCTAAAAATTTAACATCTTCTGTATAAGACATGGGCGATTCTGATGTAAAAACGTATAATGTGACGACACCATGGTGTAAGACCCAATTTCAATTACATATCTTTCCTTTTAATGAACTAACCATATTTAGTTATAAGATATATTGTTATTTTTTTATTCATGCAATGATGAAATTTGTTGTGCCATTTTGGGTCTTGTAACATGGACCATGATATCACTAATGGGCATTGATTTGGATTATTTATGTGGATTAATACATTACAAAACACTCAATATCATGTTAGTTGTTTATGATGGAAAATATAAAAATTGGTAATGGTTTTTTGAAAAACCAAATTACAAAAAATGTGAAGTATAAGGACATTTCATTTATATGGTGGATGTGCCAAATAATAGGATCTAGTGGTCAAAAAGTATATTATTGGGATGAGAACCAGTAGACTTGTAGCTCTTGAAATATGAATCATTTTAACATCATCCTATAATAAATATGGAAATGTGGTTAAATGTCATTAGTTAAGGATTAAATCCATGATTTTTTATGCCATACGATAATGATGGTTACCATTCAATTTTTCATCAATGATAAGGATTATGGTGATGCATTTTAATGTCATGTGGTAAGGAAAATGATGAACAGACCTGAATGGAATATAATTTTGTGGATGTACCAAGGTGTTTATCTAGGTAATAACAATATATTTTGATGGGGATATAATTAATTCATGAGTAGTTTTCAAAATTGGACTCCCTATAAAGGTTTTAATTCGTACATAGTGATTAATGGGGATTTATTGTTCAATTGTGGTTGGACATGAAATAAGAGTACTGTTTCTCACTACATATGTAATTGATGTATTAATCAAACCACACATTTTTCTTAAATGGATACATGTGCCGTTCTAATCAACACAAAATTAGTGGAAGATGTTTCTTAGGTATAGACCTGATATTGGATATCTAATAATTCTTACAAATCTCATTGAATAATGAATCAGTCCACACATAGTTCTTGAAAAATGTTCCCCACACAAATCCTGATTTTTCATTGGGAAATGTTCCTTTTAAAAAATTATTTTAGCCCAAATATATGAAAGAGGGGATTCAATCTATTAATTATTATGAATGAATAGAGAAACACATAGTTCACGAATATACAACCTATTTTACTATCATATTATGTGGATGTTAGTCATGCAATTAATCAACCTGTGGTAAGGATGTGAAAATCACAAGACATATACCAATAAATATGGGACCAAATTCCATTATTAATTAAGGATTATCTATGTGGGGGTTATGAACTTGGATACGCTATCATTCTTCCTTATGTCTATCCAATTGGGCATCATGACCCACTGAGGGTTTAGATCTATGTGATTTGGATGCACATGTGAAATGGAGGACCACTTTTATGGAGCCACGAGGGATACCTCAGCTCATGGTTCACTAGGGGATATTAATGTTGAATGAATAGTATGTTAACCATGAATTAAACAGTCATGATGTATGGAAAATGGAATAATTCTGTTTAATTTCATGAATCATGGAATGTATGACATGCATTTTATGGTCTTGCGACAAGGACCCACTATGTAGATTAATGTATTGCACCCTAGTCGATCCCTATGTTGTTATACAAAAAATTTCCTTGGAATATTTCTCTTTTTCGGGTCATAGTGAGTTAACCATCCATTAATATAAATGAATAAGATTAATTTTAGTGGAGAAAATTTATTGACTGTGGTCCTTCCCACAAACTCCGTAGCATCGTTAGCTTCTATCCATGTCTCATTGGAGTCCGAAAAGACCATAACCAAGTCTCCTTGGATGAGTGAATGAATGAAGACTATCATGTTAATGTATCATGCTGTATGGAATTGATATACCTCCATGTGACGAATTTTATTCAATCTATATTCATCTAGTTAGTTCAAAAATTCTTGTTGTTTCTTATAATTTTCATTTATAAATAACATGTCACAGTTGGAAGTAAATATCGATGGAAGTAAACATTAATGGGTATGACTACATCTATTACTTACACCAATGACTATAGGGTTCCCTATATTACAATACATGTTGTATGATGGTAATACCATATGAAATTCAATAGATTGTTAGGACAAGGATTAATATCTAGATCAACCATATTGTGGTCTATGTTTGATTAGTTCTTGTTATATGTGTTTATCTATTCTTTAGCTGATACATGAAAGTGGGATTAATGGTATTATTTGATAATAAACCTATGTTATTGGTTTTAAAAATTATCAGAATATAACATGGGGTCATTTTCCATCAACAATTTATGATGGAAAACATATCTAGTAATGATGTTATCTTTGATAAATCTAACAAATATTATGGCCCCATCTTTTTGGAGGGTTATTATCTCAACCCATTTGAAGAAGAAATCAATAGTTTTAAATATGTATTTTATCTTTTTCTACATATATAGCGGTAAATTAACCACTAAATACTTTCCCCATGTGCTAAATAGGCATGAGTATTTGGTTGAATGTAGAAACTCATGGGATAGATTGATAAATCTAGAATGAATTTTGATGGATTGACATTTCATAGTGAAATATGTACAATCATATTTCATCGTAATCTAGAATTTTCCATGCCTTAATATTTGATCGTCAACCATGTACCATTATTAGTAGTGACCAAAAGTTCATATAGTTACTTCATCAATTAGATCCATGATCTCATCTCCATTGAAACTTATAATAATGATTCTATCAAATCCTTTTTTATTTGGAATTCTATTTATTTGGGAAATAATAAAGAGTGAAAATGGCATCTCACCGTTGTATTTTACAACTTCTAGTTCTTCCTAGAGAGTTCAACCCATTTTAGAGGATGTTTTTGATAGACATCAACCATCATGTGGTATTAAAATATGGATCTAGTATGGGACTGACATCATTGATCTCTTCTACTGTAATCTGAACAAAAGGTTAAGACTAATCCCTGATGGAAAATGGTAATGAATATTTCAACACGATTCGAATGTCCCAAAAATATAACTACTCCTTCAAATTTATATTCCTAGGAATTATGTGATCACATGATGTGATTAAATTATTTTTATGAGGGTTATTACTTCATTAACCATTGGATGTAGTAAAATAAGGGAATTTTCTCTTCTTTTATGATTGAATAATACTCAATAATATATTTTATATCCAACTCTGAGACTCCTTAAACTATCATGTGGTTTGGTGTTATATGGAGTTATAATTCCAGGACAACAATAAGATCCTAATACAATTCCTCCATGTGGATATAGATTTCTGATAACAACAATGAGTATGGAAACATTTCTTCTCTGGAGGGACATAAACAATCCCAATCCCATCATTGTTTAGGGTAAGGTCATCAATTTTCAATCCTATTTGAATCCTAATTGCATCATGAAAAAATATTTCTCATGTTTTGGGGACTCATTGAATAGAATATATTCATTCATAGGGTAGCATAGTCATTATTAGTCTCTCTTCTACTGATTGGTTCTTATCAAGGAAGTATGAAATGACCTTCCATATCAATATTTTCTGATGCATGAAATGGATATCAATGTATTTTACAATGACATCCACCATTTTTGTTGTTCTTTATATATGGAATGAGCAAGGATAATTTTGATTTGTTTATTGTGAAAACCATTTGGATCTCGTACTACATTAGGTAGAGCCTCATCATCTGAAGATTAAATATTAATTCCAGGAATCTCTTCTCGGTATCAAGATAATGATTATTAGAGTCAATAATTGTTCAACTATGTTATTAAAAGATGGTTTCATTATCTGAATCTCGTTTTCCTGAGAAAGTTTCCTTGTGATCGTTCGAGGGAAGTCATATTAAATATTAATGTATATCATTCAACCAGTTCCATCAATACAAGTGGGATCATGAGGTATTTTATGATTTATTAAAATGATTCATGAGTGAATCTAGTCAAATAATAAGTGAACCCCTTATTCATCAATATGGTAAAGGGTATACATTTAACTGCAGTGTTTTCAATGATTTTCCATATGTAATCCTTGTGTCCTTGAATACCCTTATTAACTCATTCTAGTTTGATGGATATGATATTCCAAGGATAGTTTTAGTATTCTAAATATCATAATCAATTCCATTATGTCATATAAAAAGATACAAAATTTTTGTTAGGTTACAGTAAAATCACTTTTCAAAAGTTTCATCTTCAATCCGTTCTATCCATTATTTTTTAAGTTAGATTCTAGGTCATCGAAGTGGTAAGAACATATTCGGGACATTTAATATAGATGGTCAATGAATTATTAATAAAAATACTAAAGAAGGGTTTCACAATGGGATTAATAACATGTTTGTGTGTGTTAGTTAGGTTATATAATAAAAAGGAGTTACTTGATATAAGAATACTCCATGGGGGATATGAATCTTGTGTCTTCTTCAACATTTAGGGAAATAAATTTTTTTATACCCTAAATTATCATCTATGTAGTAGTGGTTTTGTTAACCCAATCATTCGTAAATAAATAAATTTGATATTGAAACTTGCAATTCTTTTTTGGAATATGTCATTTTCGCTATATTAAATTTATTAATACCATATCTTAAAAATTGTTCCTCATTATTGGTTCAATGTTGGTTAGCCATTTTGGATACTGCACGTATTGTATAAAATTATACTTAATTTTCCTGTTAACATTATCGACAAATTTGGATGTGTGAGTCAGACACATTTGTTTTACTACTTGCATATATCCCCCATGATTTCTGGAAAACCCAAATCATGTTTATCCACCTCGGGGTAAAGGAAAGGAATCGATAGATAGATCATGGTGAACACATCCATTTTATTCTTTAGGATTTATGAATATACCTGTTATTCATCATAAAATATAAAAAAACTAATTATATTGGGAAATGGATCTCCATTTGTAATCATATTTACTACTTTGTGTGCATCCACAATGGTGGATACTCCATCCTCAAAATCTAATGGGGCTTCTTTGAGATATTTCATTTCATTTTATTCTTCATTATCTACCACTTTTACCTCTACATGTGGATGAGTTAAAGATATGAAATCCTCAATGGGAATAAGGGATCCTCTATTTGGACATCGAGAGAACGAGGAAATCATTTCAGGCTCACATGTTATTAGGAATCCTTATTAGAGTCTTGAAGGGGGAATAAGGAACTGGGAAGATGCCTCTATGTCTTCTTCCATTAATGTGATAACTTCTTCTAGCCTAACTAATTAATCAATTCTTTTCTGGAGTTCATGGTATGAAATGAAATAATTTCATTCTAAATTCCATTACACCATAGAGATTTGAATACATATTCAATGCCTTCTAGATTATCATTCATAATTGAAAAAATTGAAGCTCATAAATGAGTACTTGAATGTGGTACCACCCAATTGATTTAATTAATGGGTAGCACATAAATTTTAATAATCTTATTCAGGGGGTTAACTGGGATCATATCCAAGACAATTGAAGCAGTAATATGTGAAAAATAATATTCCATTGATTTTTTACTCCATAATGACAAAATCCATCAATAATGTATTGTGATCCATATTATTTTAATTGGGAATTTTAAACATAGAATATCCCCATTTCACCATTAATATAATATTTGAGACATTATTTATATGATGAAGGATTATCCACATACTATTGTGTCCAAAGTGTAACCAATAGGACATTAAAAGCTGTATCATATTGAACAACCACAATTTCGTAGTTAGACACAATATCCCCAGGCAATGATCTATGTGTGATCTCACCAAGTGGTTATTCCTTATTCTTATCTTAACATTGTATCATCATATTGAGGATATAATTGATCATTGTATTATTGTATTTGGTGGTCTAGGTTGTCCTTCATTGAAAAGGTGTGGGGGTATATCTTATAGCTAGTATTCCTAGATGAACATTTCAGGGAATTTATTATCATGTATAGAGGTATAAATCTACATCTCTTGTTAAGATCAAAAATGATAATTACCACATGTTTAATTTAGATAGGCAGTTTTAGTGCAGGTTTGGTTGATATAATGACTCATATTAATAATAAATCATCCCCTATATCCTTCTCATTAATGAAAATTCACAAATTCCCCATTAATTTAGAGGGAACTGTAGTTAATAATCAGAATCATCATATGTGAAGGGATATATTATGTGAATAATGTAAATGTAACTAATTGTCAATTCTTTGTCTGATGTAGATCATTCTTATAGGACAACTCGTGTTGCAGAATTTGGAAGGGCAATGCCATTGCTTTTAAAACATCTGGAATGAATTCAGTTATGGTCATGGATAGCTTTTTCTTTGATTATGGATTATTTTCAAAATCAATCAGTTCATTTGTGATATAATTTAGATCCTTATAGGACTTAAGGTCTTTTAGTTCTTAGTTTTTGTCTTATTCCACCCAATTTTCCCTGAGATCATGAAACAAAAAAATGTAAAAATGAAATATTTCAATGATGTGAATTACCATATTACAAAAAAATGTCTATTTTCTCTAACATAATACAAAGGATCATTCATAAAAATGGGAAAATTTACTTGACGTATTATTACAGTTCAATAAAAATTTGATGAAATTTTTATTAAAATTATATTTTGTTGAAGGTTTCTGAATAATGATTAATTATAGAATCATGAATTTTGATGGAATTATTCATGATTATAAAACCCGTTGGACGAGTCTTAATGTTTTTTAATAAACAAATTGATTGAAAGTAAGAGATATAATGTCAGTTTCAAAATTTCAATTATCTATAAATTATAATGTCGGAGACTCTATGGGGAAGTATATCGTTTTTGATTTATAATTATGAATTCAGATGTAAATATTTTAAACAAAATAAATCAGATAAAAGAGTTGGAATATAATTTATTTAGGCATAATTGAATAGAGGTCATCATAGAAGATGATCAAGGAGAGATAATTGACTAGAATGTTTTTGTGTAAGAATTAGAAAATATGAAATATAGAGTTTTTGGAATAGATAATTATCAATAGTATTTAATTATTATTACGATAATCATAAAGGGTTTCATAAGAAAGACTTATATTTTTTCTCATAACACATTAAATATTTATTAAAAATAAAAAAATAAATTAAAATTCATTTGGAATAATGATTGTTCCTTATATTTTAGAATGATTATTTAAAAATTCCACGGATACACATCTTTCAATTGTTTATTTATTAATTCCAGTTTTAATTTTTACTAAAATGTTATTTACATTTTTCATAATGATGGATAAAATTTTGTAATTGAATAGATTTAGCTCTTGTCACCAATAAATGATATCAATGATAAATAAGGGTGATAAATGATTTGATCTTTATTGGGGAAAAGATATAACATTTTTATGAGAATAACATAATATTGATTATAGAATAAATACTTATATAGAATGATGTAATTTTTTTTTATAAAAGGTCTTGAAAGTAATACGAAATGGGGAATTATTAAATAAACTATTCATATATATGATAGTGGGTGTATGTCATTTTATGTAATTTATAATTATATTTTCCTTTACTTATAGTTGTTTTAATTATCATAAATGTGGACATATATAAGTTTAATTTTTTATTTTCAACATATTCATACAATATTTTTATAATTATAAAGAAGTAACCGATCAAACTATAAGTTACTAACTTTTATACATCCCAATTCATCTGAATATTGTGTAGAAACGTATTATTTCATAACAGATGTAGAACGTTAATTCCATTAGAAATATATTCGTATTAAATATATGAAACTATTTAAATATCATTTCAATTTTATATGAATTTATATTTATAAATTAAAATGATGGATAATATCACATTTCCATTTTTTGATGTTTTAATTAGTGTATCATTTTATGTGTTTTTTCTAGAGGAAGTCCAGATTTTTGTATGAACACCTATAAATAAAATTAAAAATAAAATTTATTCATAGGGAAATGAATCATTATTCAAGTAAATACAATGTTTTATAAATTATATAGGGAAAATATCTTTACATCTATCGTATTGAGATGATGTGATGAACAATACATGTTAATGTTGTTTTTTCCATATTCCCTTGCGACCACCTCCATGTTGAATAGGAAATGACCATTATTGGAATTAATATTAATTGATGCATAATTTTATATAGAGGAAAAATTGTAAAATTCAAAAAAAATTATATAATTTTTTTTTCAAGAAATTACAACTTATTTTCTCTTAAGAGTTCTTCCTTGTAATCAAGTAGATATGATTATTTGAAAGGGAAATGTTGTGAGGATCATTTCTAAATTCATAAATATATTATTTTTTCATTTTTTGTTCATTTAGTTGTGGTTTATAAATTCTATAGTTTATAGATATTGAGATTTTAAATAATTCACATCATGTAATCTCATTCCTTGAGAAATTGAGCCTTATATAATTTTAATATTGATATCTTCAATTGATACGAAATAAACACTATTATGGTTAAGTTAAATATGTGGATACCTAATTTTTTTTTTAATATACATGAAACAAAAAGGACAAAATCGAGGTCATTATATAAAAAGATTCAATAATATTATCTTGCATAAATTGTATATGATTTTTAACCAGTTTTGAGATTCTATTTTTCCATGGTTGGATTGGTTAAAAAATCATTAACAATTTATTTTATAATTTTAAAACACTGATTATAATAATCATCATATTGTATATTCAACTCATAATTTGACATAATGACATTACAAAAATAATTTGATTTATTTTAAATTCCTTGTTTCATGCCCCCCCTTTATTATTTTGTATATTATTATGATCCAACATTTAGATGATTTACACTCAATGGTTTTTAATAATAATAAAAAAAAATTAAAAAGAAATTATATGGGTATTGATATTGTAAAAAATAATGTGTCATATTATGTGATATTGAATGATGAGGATGTATTGGCACTATGTGTATCATGAAGTCCAATATATATTCACAAAATATCATGCGATCACATCACAGTCACATATTTATTGAAATGTTTTTAAGGATTAATGATAATCAGTGCTATAAAATTAAACCCTAATATGGAATATTAAAAATAACCAAAAATCATGATACTATTTTTTTGTGAATATCTATGGAATATAAATATATTATATGAATAATTTCCCATTTTATATGAATATGATTGAAATAAAAATAAATTAAAATTTCATTACTATTATGTACAATAAAACCTACACAATCATTTAGAAAGAAACCAAATACCATACTTTCCATATCCCAAAATGATATCTCACAAAACGATCCAAATACTGAAATACCAATCAAAGCATCAATATTGTCATCTATCAAGTGTCAGACTATTTCCTAAACCTCTATAATAAAATAATATTTTCAAAACCTCAAGGCATATTTTTAGGGTGAATGTATAATGTATATGATTTGATGTGAATAATTAAAACCTTCTTAATGTTATTAATTAAAAAACATAATTCCTTGTTAATATTCATCATTACATTTATATATCAAATTTTATTACAATTATTATATATGATTGTTGATTCAAACCATTGGAAATAATTTATATTTAGTAAATTATAGGTAATGTATTATATGGTATAAATTAAAATTTATATTTCAAAAATGTTTCTAATAAAATTTTGTAAAAAGTGATTTATATTTCATATCAGAATATAAAATATATCATATCGTTAGTATATTTTTAATTTGTTTAATTAGATAAATCAATAGATTTTTTTAAAATAAAATTTATTTAATATAATTTACGAAGCCTCGTTTTATTTTTATTTATCTTTATATTAATATTAATCCAATTTTAATTAAAAACAATATAATTATATCAAATTAATTAGTATTATTCAAATGTTTTGTATGAATGTATTTTTTTTCTTCAAACACAACTATCAATTAAAAATATTATCAATTAATTATTAACCTTATTTTATTATTAATTTAAACACTTTTACATATTGAATATTCAATAATAAATTTCCTCTTTGGAATAAATATTTTATACATTATTAATGTGGTAAATTTTATTATTTTGTTCATAATGAACATAGATCCTTGAAATTTATTATCACTAAATTAAATCGTAAAATGGGGTGGTTAGTTTTAAAACAACATGTTATTTAATGAAAATATCATCACATATATTATTTTATAAGATAATTATGAGACTTTTCAAATTAACATTTAAATTAGATAGTTATTTTTCTAATTTACCCTGATTATTGAAATTCCAATATTTAAATATTAAGAATAATTTAATTACTGTCACTATCCACACATATAAAATGAAACACGGTCCCATAACATATTCAATAATATTTTTAAATATTTATTAACCAATTCAAACCAAATACATCTACATGTATTATTCAAATAAACTAGAGGTAATATAATATCAATAATACAAAACCATAATAAATAGGTTTTATGTTAAATTTCATTTTTTACGAAGATTGAATAATGAATTCAGGATGTAGGTTATATTGGAGGAATGTGATTTTCCATAAAACATAATTTAAATGTTTGATGATTTTTTTATATTTATAACTTCCTATCCCTTATTTTAAAAATGTATGAATTATTTATGTATAATATTTTAATTGTTGTTTAAAATTATTATAAAATATATTTTTCACTATATAAAATAGTAAAAAAAATATTTTATGGTCTTCTATATTGTTTATATTTTAAGTAGTTTGAACGTTATATTTATTTAGTATATATGAAAATAATACAATTTCCATCAATTATAATAATTACTATTTTTAAATTTTCTATGGTATGTTTCAATTTTATACCTTTAAAACCATTTTCCCCATTTTTCAATGACTTTTATGTTTATGATATTTCAAAGAAAAATTATTTTTATCATATTTTTAGATGATTCTTGATAGTATTTCTACATATAAATTAAAGAGAATATTTTATGATATTTTATTACATAATTTTATTAATAAATATTTTTATGTATTTTAGTTTCCTTGGAAATTTTTTGGATGACGGTTGATTTTGATGTATCCCATATTGTCTAGTGAAATGGATTATTATCTCGAACACATTGGGAAATTATTTATATTTTTCCAAATAATTATTTTTTTACTCTCACAGTATTATCGTTTTATATGGTTTCTTTTAATGGATCTAAGAATATTATTTATCAAGTAACATAGGTGTTTTTTCAATTTATATGTTATGAAATATATCTTCTGTTATATAATTTTTTTTGTCTTTATTAAAAGAGGATGTATTCCCTTCAAGGTTATTTTATCCATGATTTCTCATGTTTTCTATAAAACACCCTTGATCCTAATTTTCCACCATTCATTCTTATATTGAAATTTTATAAACATTAGGCACTAAATGGGGAATTTTTAATATTTAAATAGACATGATAGATAAAAAATTATTATTAAATAATGAAAAATTTTATAATATATTTCATAAATATTAATTTATAAAATTGGGGTTAGTTCATTTCAATAAACCAAATGAGATTTGTTTATCATACCATGTTATAAAATTTTATTAAAGGTTACTTAGGATGACTCAAAACTATAATAATATTAATATATCTATTACAGAGAGAGATTATTAATGGTGTGAAAATATTTTTGAATGTCTTAAAAGTATAAATTTATATAACTTGTTTTAAAAAAACATTTTAGATAGTGGTATAAATTGTAATTAATTGTTCAATATATTATTGGTTAAGGTAATTATATAAAACTCTAAATATAAAATATCACACATAATTATAAATTTAATATAAATTATATTAAACAATTAATTATTATTTTTTAAGTGATTTTGTCTTCATAGTTTAATGTATTGGAAAACTATAAAGAAAAACTGTTATTATGAAATAGAATTTATTGGATGTTAATTTTTATATTGAAATATATAGTGAAATCATTGAGTATATCTTTATTTAATTTTCTAATATATGACTATTTTAGAATTGTTTTTGTTGAGAAATCAAGTTGAATCGTATGAAATTGAATTGGGAGGACAATATCCCTATGAATCCACAATATATAGTGTGTGGAATTGGAATTGTTAATTTTTTAGATATGTTAAATCAGTTGACATGGGATATTAATGGTCATTCCCATGATATAGGGAGATATAACTCTCTTTAGTGGAACATTTATATAAAGTGGAATTTATTGAAACTAAACCCTCAAAATTTTATTATATCTAAAAAAATTTGGAATCATAAGGATTGATCAATTTACATGATTAAATATTTTATATTTTCAATATTTTCTAAACATGAATATGTAATTATTTTAATTATTCATTTCCATGGTAAAATAAATCAGATGATGAAAATTTTTATTTATAAGAAAGGAAATTATGATTTTAATATCATGTACTTTGAAAATATTTGTAGAAACATTCCATAAAATTTCATTAGATCAATTATTTTACAAAATATGGGAACAATTTATTTATAATTGATGAAAAATAATTTGATGATTTTATAGCTTATTTTGAATATAATTCTACTATATTGTAAAATTGTGCACCAAATATTATTCTAGATCATGGTAAAAAAATTATCAAAAGGAATCATTTTTTATATTGTTATTCCATCAATAGTTATTTTCAAAACAATGAAGAAGATCTAATGTGTAATGATAAGGTTAAGATATAATTTTTAATATTCCAATGAAATTTTGAAATGAATAAGTTTTGGTGGAACATTATTGGGAGGGTATGTCTATGTAGTAACTATCATAGATAGTTTTATTTTTATTATTTCCATTGGTTGAAAATGATAGGGATCAATGTTATCCTTCTAAGTGGTAATTGGATAATATAAAAAGTGATTTTGGAGGTGATGGGGAAGACTTAATTGAATAAATCTAATTATAAGAAGAGTAAATTACATTATTGAGATATGTGTGATATGAAGAATACTGGTAAGTGTCTCCTTTAGTATGGGAATTGATTCCATTATTTTATGATGGAAAATATATCTCAGGAACACAAGGAGAAATTAAATTTTAATGGTTATAGAAAAAATGATAATCATTTATTATGGTGGGAAAATTTTAATGATACATTCCCTTATGAAAATATATTTTCAGAGATAAACATGAAGAATTTAAATTATCAATTTCCATTGTATAAAAGTGTGATAAAATAATTAATTTCTACAGTAGAAATTTTAGTATCATCCAATAATATTATAAAAGGTATAATACTTGTATTATATAATTAGGAAAAATTATTGTTCGATTAAAGAAAAAATCATTAGTATACTTTGCTATTTTTTCTAATTCATTTGAATAAAAACCTGAAAAAATAGTGAAATATTTTTATAAAAATATATCATTGTTTTCTTAATGAAAGAATAATTTATAGGTATCATCCAACTATTATCTAGGGAAGTATGTTTCATGAAAATATTATTTTCATTTTCATTTTATTTTTTATATTATTATTTATATGGATTTGTTTCTATTTTTGATTATAATATAGAGTATATGCATAAACAATTGGATTCAATTTATAATGTGATTTTTAATTTGTATATAATAATGAGTTCATACCAAGGATAAAAATATGAAAAATATTACAAATTAATTAAATATGTTAGTGATAGTTATCCTCATAATATTGTGGAATGAAATGAAATTGTTCATATTAATGATTTATGAGTACTAAAGGAATGACTGGATGAATTTTTTGATGATTTCATGGGGATATTTCTTTCTATGAGTTTGAATTCATAATGGATATTGATCTATAATCTATGATAATTTCAGAAACCAAAAATAAAATACAACCATTGTAGTTATTCAAATTGAAATGGTCATAATAAGTTATCATTGGAAGTTATTTAATTCATCTTAGAAACTCACAATATGAAGATATATTATTTTTTATTAAGGAAACAAAATTATTCTAGTATTTCCATTGATCATAGAGAAATTAATAACATTACATTAAGAAAACGTATTTGTTACATCAGATAAATGACAAGATTCATATGATTCAATGAACATGTTACTTTATAAATATTTACATAAGGTATATTATCATATATTGATAGTGGAGGATTATGAAATGTTGTGGGAAAAGTTTTATATTAGGAATGGACATTATTTGTTTGTGGTTATATACTATGGGTTGGAAAATTATCCTTTAATATTCATAGATCATATAAATATAGTACTCCGTTATTAATTGGATAGATTTTTTTGTAGTGTATTTTATTATTATTCTTTTATATTATGAAATCAATGATGGTAATGTGAAAAATCTATATATTTTTATATAGAAATCAACGAAAATCATATATATGAAATCATAAGAGAAATTTCATTTTATTTGTAATAGATTTATTTTCTTGAGAGTATTGATTATAAATAAGTAATAACTTCCATTCCTTATAATAAGAGTGTATGAATAATTCAAAATTCATAATAGCGTAACTTATATATGATCTGTCATTAAATTAGTATATTATTATTATTTCATATTGAGAATCCAATTTAATGTTTTCCTTCCAAATAATAATTTTAACTCTAATGAGAGAAAATTTATTTAATAAATGTTTAGTGGTTCAAATGTTTCTATGTTCAAAATTCAATTGTTTGATACACTGTTATTGGACTCAACAAAAATAAATTTCGAATTTTTATATATAGAAATGATTCAACGAAAGGATGCATATTTTTATTATTAAATAATTATTGGTTGATTCATAACTCAAATGAAAATGGTGGAGTTGAAGAAATAGTAACTTTATATTTTTGATTCTGTTACCCACATTAGTCTCTCTCCATCTAACCCTTAGTTATCATCGATGGAGATATAGAGGGGGTGGCTTAATACTGGTGACTACCACCCCCTATCTATTTTATAGGTGTACACCTTTCCATTTCACATCATCTGAACTCTCCATGATCCATTGATCATTACCTCTATACTTTCCATCTAATTGGTTCTCCATGGATGAGGCATTTCATGGTGGAATTTTTCTTCTTGGTTGAAATTTCTCAATGATGTTTCAATGTACCCATAAATATTATTTAATGTTAGATAATATGGAAACTCAAACATACTATGAAATTTTTTCCCTCTACCCTATTGATTTCAGATATTTAGAAGGGGTTCAATATTGGTTTTGGGATTTTCAGTTTGATGACCACTTGTTTTTTAATGTTCTCCTATGTCTTTTTTCTCTTATTTGTATTATGCGTTTAGTTTCTTTATAGGAGGGAGACCAAAACTGTAACACCCCGACCCTAGTTACCCAGAGTCGGTGCATTATTACATAACATTGGCATGATCACAAGAAAGATCAAATCTCGAAAGAACGATTGGTTTTGCAGCCTTGGAAACACTAGATATATTCATAAGTCTTACATTACATCATAAAATGAAAAAATACTACAACAACATAATGTCTCCATAATCTACACTCATATCCCCACATAATATCCCTGCAGGTCATTCATAATTTACTTATTCACTTCCTAGGAAAAATAAAACATAGAAAATGGGTGAGCTCAAATGCCCAGTAAGGATAACAATATAGCGGAAACTTTCATAAATAAGAATAAACATTTAAGGCAATGTATAACTAAAACAAAAGCCTTTAAAACATGAACTTTCAACATGGTACGACATAAATAAAATGAAATAATTCCATTTAATTATTCACATGGATATTCTACTAATCGAATAATCACATGCAAAAATCAATAACCACTTTCATAATGTTAGAATGCATAATGCCAGACTATCATAACCACATAGTCAAGGCCTCGTGCCAAGACTACAAATAAGATTTTGTCAAGGCCTTGTGCCAAGACACTAGTTTGTCTCATGAGACCTACCGATGCATCGAGGAGCTGTAGTGGGCTCCACCCGTAACATATTAAGTCCAATGCATTCCCATATGAAAAGGTTTAAACATAACATAAACATTCGTATTAAAACTAGCATACGAAATGTCAATACTTTCACCATAAACTATGAATGGTATAGAAATAGCACATCCATAGTCAAAAATATCACAAAACCTTCAATACAATATAGAAGTTTTGTATCATAATAAATCAACTTCAAATAATCTTAAAATCCATCAAAGGATGTTGACATAGATGAAATCAAAATTCTTTTTAAGGAAATATCTCCTTTTATTTTGAAATCATTTAAGATCCATATAAAATAAAACATTTTCTTTGAAAATATTCTTATAAGATTGTAAGGAAAGCTTTGAATATTTTATAACAGCGGAAAATAACCACACCCGCCGTATAAGTTTAAAAAAACATTCTTATCTTAATTCTGTCGAAAAGGTTAGAAAGCACCTTGTTTGGAAAATGACGGAAAGATTCCCTTATAAACCTCTTATAAAAAGTCAAACAAGGGTATAAATGACTTTAACCCATATTCTTTTAAATATTAAAAATGTTTTGAAATACATTTTGAAGAAACATGGATGTGGATGATAATGAGATCCTAGTAGATTATTACGTATAAACAACCTCGGATAATGAAGAGATTGTGAAATAAACCTTACCTTGTACTTTTCCTTGGTTGGGTAGGTTAACCTCTTGTATAATGGTGAAATAATTGTTATAAAATTATAAAATAATCATATACATTATTATGATATCATATATGATCTTTTAATATTGATTTGATAATAATATCTTAGTATTATCGTTGTTTCGGGTGTGATCTTACTCATTTTATTTTATATGTTTTGTAACATAAGCCATGTTTTTTGTATCTTATTCATATCCAGAATGATATCAAGTCCTTAAACATCATTTTTAAATCATCAAATGATAATTATACTTGAATGGATACGATGGAGAATGAATCTCATCGCATTCGTGGAGACGGTAGTCCGTACGTACGCACGAGCGACAATATCATTCTTTTGATATTAAAATAATATATAAATGGATGTTATATCATATATACAGAATAATTAACATGTTATATTTATTATTTACATGAGTTTCACATCATTATTATACCCATCCAAATAATAATATATTGAATAACAATTACACCACGACGTGGAGACGGTAAGCCGTACGTACGCACGTATGGTGACATGTTATTAAAAGGGTGGATAGAATACTGAATATGGTTTTACCATATTTATAATAACATCACAGTATATGTGAGATACTGGAGTTATTATTTTAGAATGGTAACAACAAAGGAAGAAGAAGTGGAAGAAGAAATGAACTTGGAAAAGGGTGGTGAAATCATTACCTCTTCTTCGGGCTCTTCCTTTTGATTTGATCAAAAGGGCTCCTTAGGTTGGCTTTCTGATCAAACTAAGGCCTCTAGGTTGTATTCAGGGAAGTTGGGAGAGTATTTGGGCAGAGTTTGGCCGAACCAAAAGGCTTTGAAGGTGTGAAGAAATGAGAAGGAGTGGTCTCCTTTTATAAGGGAGAGGAGGGGCTCTTTAGGAAAGAGTGAAAGAATTACTTTATAATATAATTATATTCGGTTTATAATGGTCCAAAAATCATTGAGATCGAAGATAAAAAGACTCATATTCTAAATAACATCAACCAATAAGAATTGGACAGGTTTTAGATAATATTTTAATCATTATAATCTTATTTATTTAAATGATTTATTAATGAGGTAAACAGTGTATCATTATTGTGTCATTAATAATTTAAATTATTTGATGTCTAAAAATTATAAATAAAATATCATTATGTATGAAATCTTTTTATCATTCTAATTAATATTTATAATTGAAAATCCAACATGTATAACCCTATGTAAAAATTGTTCTTCTAAAAGATGTAAGCTTATGCCATTTTTATTTTTATTTTAACTTTATTAATATAATGTGTCCTTACCACATACAAGTGGCTCTAAGGGGTCCCCAAATCGACCCAAGGATGCACATGGTCGGGTATGTGTCCACCAATAAGGTTAGGACACGTTTTAGGGTAATTTTGTATTATTATAATATTATATTTTAACCCTTATTTACAGGATTTACCCTTTAATCATGGTAAATAAAATATTTACCGCATTAATTATTCAAAATTTGTAAAAATAAAAGTTACCTATTTACATAATTTGGACATCCTGATTCAAAATATGTAATCCATTTTTCCAAATTCAAAACACAGAAGTGGCAGAAATTAATTTAAAATTAATTCCCGTTGTTAAAATAAAAAGCGTGTTTTTAAGAGATAATAACTATCAAAAGATTGACACTTGTTTATGTCTGGTTTAATTGTGAAATTATGTCCAATGACAAACATTAAATTAAATGGTAAAAATATATTCTAAATATACTTTAAAACCACTAAAATTCATAATTTATCAATATTAATTATTTTGATTAAAAAAGTTGATTTTTATTAAAATTTAGTAATTTTCACTATTCATCAAAATATAAAAGTTATCCGAAAAGTACCAAAATTTCACCCTAGGATAATTTCAATATTCCGAATCCAAAAATGAAGTCCATTTTGAAATATAAAATACATATGATTTCAAAAAGTAGGTATTACTATTCACAACGGCTAGTTTAATTAGTTGTGGTGTGTGTTAGAACTCGAGGTTGCGTACAACACACGCTATCATATTATTCGAAGGGAAACGTACTGTGGAAGCTTGGGGTGTTACATTCTCCCCTCCTTCAAATAATTGCGTCTTTGCAATTTCAAGGGTATTACTACATAAAAATACTCGGGTGGTTCTTCATCATAAGTTCCTTGGGATGCCACGTTGCCTCTTCCATCTTACGATTTCTCCACAAAACTTTTACCGGACGCGTCGTCCGGTTTCTCAGTACTTGTTCTCTTTTATCAAGAATCCTGAAAGGCTCTTCACAATAAGACAGATCGGGTTCCAGTTCTAATTCCTCGTAGGTGAGTACATGCGTTGGTTCAGGCATGTATTTTCTCAACAGAGATGCGTGGAACACATCGTGAACTTTGGAGAGACTTGGCGGCATTTCCAATCAGTAAGCTACAACCCCAATTCGTTCTAGAATTTCGAAGGGTCCGATGTACCTGGGACTCAATTTACCTTTCTTACCAAAACGTATGACTCCCTTCCATGGAGATACCTTCAGGAAAACATGATCACCGACATGAAATTCCAAATCCTTCCTTCGATTATCGGCATAGCTCTTCTGCCTACTTTGGGTTGCTTTGATGTGATTCTGGATTACCTTCACCTTTTCCACCGTTTCCTCCACCAGTTCTGGGCCTACAAGTTTTCTTTCACCAACCTCATCCTAACAGGTTGGTGTACGACATCTCTTTCAGTATAACGCTTCATATGGTGCCATCTGAATACTCGAATGGAAGCTATTGTTATAGGAAAATTTTACCAGTGGTAAATATTGATCCCACATACCCTGAAAGTCAAGTGAGCAAGATCACAACATGTCTTCTAGGGTTTGAATAGTACGTTCTGATTGTCCATCTGTCTGAGGGTGGTAAGCAGTGCTCAAATGAAGTTCAGTATCCAGGGATTTCTGAAGACTTTTCCAAAATCTTGAAGTAAAACGGGGATCACGATCAGAAACAATCGATAGGGGTACTCCATGAAGTCTCACAACTTCATTAATGTATAGTCTTGCTAGACATTCCAGGGGTAGATCTTCTCTTATAGAAAGAAAATATGCTGACTTGGTAAGACGATCAACAATAACCCATATTGCATCGTTCCTTATAGGAGTCTTTGGTAGCCCCATGACAAAGTCCATCGTAATATTGTCCCATTTCCACTCCGGTATGGGAAGAGGTTGCATGACTCCTCCATGCTGTTGCCTTCCAGCTTTCACTTGTTGAAAAACCATACATCTTGACACAAAATCAGCAATCTCCCTCTTCATGTTGTCCCACCAAAAATGTTCCTTCAAATCTCTATACATTTTGGTGCTCCCAGGGTGTATAGAGAAATTGGAACTATGAGCATCATCCAGCAATTCCCTTTTCAGATCAGGTAAATCGGGAACACAAAGTCTCTTCCCAAATTTCAAAATTCCATCTTCATACACAAAGTCTCTCAATATACCATCATTCACAACTTTAATCTTCTTCTAAAATTCTTCATCATCAGTCTGAGAACTCTTAATCCATTCTAGTAAAGATGGTTTGGAAACCATTTGAAAAAGCATTGATGTTTCACCTTCCTTGGTTATTCCCATGTCCATCTTCACTAGATCAATGAAAATTGGATCCCTTTCAATTCTCATATTGTTCAAAACTCCATGGTCTTTTCTACTCAAAGCATCTGCCACCTTGTTTGCCTTCCCCGGGTGGTAGTGTATCGTACAATCATAATCCTTGAATAATTCAAGCCATCTCCTTTGCCTCATGTTGAGTTCTTTTTGTGAGAAAATATACTTCAAACTCTTGTGATCAGTATAAATCTCACATTTTTCACCAGAGAGGTAGTGTCTCCTTATCTTCAAAGCAAAGATCACAACTGCTAACTCAAGATCATGAATAGGATAGTTTTGTTCATGAATTTTCAACTGTCGTGATGCATAGGCAATAACTCTATCATTCTGCATAAGGACACAACCAAGTCCTTTCTTTGATGCATCACTATAAATAACGAACCCATCATTCCTCGATGGTAGAGTCAATATAGGATCATTGACTAATCTTCTCTTCAGTTCTTCGAAACATTCTTCACACTCTTTTTTCCAAACAAATTTAACCCCTTTACGTGTGAGCTTCGTTAATGGGTTAGCCAATCAGGCAAAATTCTGGACGAAACGTCAATAATAACCTGCCAAACCAATAAAACTATGTACCTCAGTTATACTCGTAGGTGCTGGCCATTCTTGGATTTCCTTGGTCTTAGAAGGATCAACAGAGATTCCATCTTTAGAGACAATATGGCCAAGAAAAGAAATATCCTGAAGCCATAATTCACACTTGCTAAACTTCCCATATAATTCATGCCTCCTCAGAGTCTTCAAGATAATGCACAAGTGATTTTCATGATCTTAGTAGGTTTTGGAGTATACCAAGATATCATCAATCAATACCACCACAAATTCATCGAGATACTCCTTGAAAACTCTATTCATCAGATCCATGAATACAGATGGTGCATTAGTCAATCCAAACGGCATTACATTAAACTCGTAATGCCCGTACCTAGTTTGAAATGCTGTCTTCGGAATGTCTTCCTTCTTCACACACAACTGATGGTATCCAGATCGAAGGTCAATCTTTGAAAAGTATTGATCTCCATGTAGTTGGTCAAATAAATCATCAATGCGAGGTAGGGGATACTTGTTCTTTATCGTTATAGCATTGATCTCCCTGTAGTCGATACATAACCTCATAGATCCATCTTTCTTTTTAACAAAAAGAACAGGGGCTCCCCATGGAGAAACACTAGGGTGAATAAATCCCTTATTACTCAATTCCTCTAGTTGTTTCATTAGTTCGACTAACTCTACAGTGGCCATTCTATAAGGGGTCTTCGATATAGGCCTTGATCCAGGAATCAAATCAATGGAAAACTCAACTTCTCGTTCTGGAGGATGTCCAGGTAAATCTTCCGGAAAAACATCTAAAAATTCATTCACAACAGGTACATACTCTATTTGAACATTCCTTTCCTCACCCGCAGTTATTTCATTCTCTTTCTCCCCAATAATTGAATTTAGTTGAGCTATTGAGGGTGGATCTAAATAATAATTAGGTGGTGACGATTCTGCTCTAAAAATAAGGTGTTCCTTATCATTATCATCAAGAATCGTAACCTCTTTTTTCTTACTACAAATCTTCGCATCATAGTCCGAAAGCCATTCCATACCGGGGATTATATCAAACTCAATCATAGGTATGACGATGAGATCAGCAGATAAAGAAAATTTATGTGCTCTAATGGGGACTGATTCACAAAACTTTGTTGCAATGATACTTCCCTTAGGAGTTTTAACTGACAACTCCCTTATTAAATCAAATTGGAAATATCTAATTTTCTTAGCAAACTGGGAAGATATGAAACAATGCGATGATCCAGAGTCAAATAATGCATTTTCTAAACTTGAGGAAACCATTAAATTACCTGCCACCACGTCTTTTGGAGCCTCTACCTCAGCAGTAGTGATAGCATAAGCTTGGCCTTGATCCCTTGGCCTTTTCTGAGGTAAGTTCTCCTGACGCTTAGGACATTCATTTGCATAATGTCCCATCTCCCTGTAATTGTAGCACTGAACGTTGGTGGCTTCCTTCTTCCCTTTGCAATCACGAGCTTGGTGGCATTTTTCACCACACTTGTAACAGACTCCCATTCCCATCAAGCAAGCATCGGGGTGTTTCTTCCCACATTTACCACATGATTGATATTCAACCATTCCTTTAATCCCCTTATTTCCATTCCCAGATTGATCAGCAGGCCTCTTCTTCTCTTGCTTTGCTTTAAAGACATAAGACATAGAGAATTCCCTTTCGGTATTGATAGCACATGAGACAATGTCTTCGTACGATGAAAAGGATTTGTGAGACTAATGCTCGACGGAGAAATGGTTTTAACCCATAAAAGAAACGATAAATATTACTTCTTGGGTTGCGATGATAATCTCCAGCATACCTCGCTAACCTTGTAAAGTTAGCCTCATACTTTGTGACATTCTCATCCTCCTTTTGTCTCAGACTCAGAAATTGCCTTTCCATATCTGCTCGATGGTCGCGAGGAATGTATTTTTCTAAAAACAGATCATTGAACTCCCTCCATTACATATTTGATACTTCATCATCTTCATTCGTATTTTGAATCAATGACCACCATTGATCAGCATCTCCAGTGAGGCGGTAAACTGCCGTGATAACTTTTTCCCCTTCACTACTCCCCAAATCCTGAAATATTTTCTCTAGGGAAAATATCCATTGCTCAGCTAGTAAGGGATTTGTATTCCCATTGAACGTTGGTGGTTTTTGCCTCATGAATCGATCTAACATTGATCCTCCACGCTGCGGATCAGGGTGCTCCATACGGGTAAGGTTATTATTCATAACCTGAGTAAGTTGTCCCAGTATGGTGATTAGCTGATCGGCACCAGTTGCATCACAAGCCCCACTATAATTATCTTCAGCAGGAGGGAAATCCCTACATGGAGTGCGTGCATTGATACAGTTTCCATTTCTTCCACTAGGCGCCATTTCTAAACAATGGCATAAACTAGATCAGTTTATGAATCAAAATACATAATCCCATACTTATAAAACACTCAACATAAATTGAACTATTTATGGATATAATCCATAATCATAAAAATGTTTTCTTTGAGAATTATATACTCATAAACCCTTCATAATGATTTGTAAAGAAAATGAGAGTTATCCTAAGCATATCCCCTGGGAGTGTCGTAACCAAGAGTGCAGCAAGGTCCGTTGTCGTGCACCAGTTCCCGTTCGAGTCTAGCTCAAAGCGGTGTTTTCGGGTTTTACCCCTAGGTACATCTGTGCCAGATCCGCCTCTACCTGCTCGTATCCAGACATGGATGTATTGCTCGGAAAACTCACAAAATCTCTACAATACCAAAATTCTAGGAAGTTCTTCTATACTAATCCTCATTGTTCATCTTAGGTCTACGTGCTCTAATCAGAGTTTATCTAAATCTAGCTTCCAAGGTTTGTACTAAACTTCCTCTGATACCAACTGTAACGCCCCGACCCTAGTTACCCAAAGTTGGTGCATTATTACATAACATTGGCATGATCACAAGAAAGATCAAATCTCGAAAGACCGATTGGTTTACTAGCCTTGGAAACACTAGATATATTCATAAGTTTTACATTACATCATAAAATGAAAAACTACTACAACAACATAATGTCTCCATAGTCCACACTCATATCCCCACATAATATCCATGCAGGTCATTCATAATTTATTTCTTCACTTCCTGGGAAAAATAAAACATAGAAAAGCAGTGAGCTCAAATGACCAGTAAAGATAACAATATAGAGGAAACATTCATAAATAAGAATAATCATTTAAGCCAATGTATAACTAAAACAAAAGCCTTTCAAACATGATCTTTCAACATGGTACGACATAAATAAAATGAAATAATGCCATTTACTTATTCACATGGATATTCTACTAATCGAATAATCACATACAAAAATCAATAACCACTTTCATAATGTTGGAATGCATAATGCCAGACTATCATAACCACATAGTCAAGGCCTCGTGCCAAGACTACAAATATGATTTTGTCAAGTCCTTGTGCCAAGACACTAGTTTGTCTCATGAGACCTACCGATTCATCGAGGAGCTATAGCACGCTCCACCCGTCACATATTAAGTCCAATGCATTCCCATATGAAAAGGTTTAAACATAACATAAACATTCGTATTAAAACAAGCATACGAAATGTCAATACTTTCATCATAAACTATGAATGGTATAAAAATAGCACATCCATAGTCAAACATATCACAAAACCTTCAATACAATATAGAAGTTTTGTATCATAATAAATCAACTTCAAATAATCTTAAAATCCATCAAAGGATGTTGACATAGATGAAATCAAAATTCTTTTTAAGGAAATATCTCCTTTTATTTTGAAATCATTTAAGATCCCTATAAAATAAAACATTTTCTATGAAAATATTCTTATAAGCTTGTATGGAAAGCTTTGAATATTTTATAATGGCGGAAAATAACCGCACCCGCCGTATATGTTTAAAAAAAACATTCTTATCTTAATTCTGTCAAAAAGGCTAAAAAGCACCTTGTTTGGAAAACGACGGAAAGATTCCCTTATAAACCTCTTATAAAAAGTCAAACAAGGGTATAAATGACTTTAACCCATATTCTTTTAAATATTAAAAATGTTTTTAAATACATTTTGAAGAAACATGGATGTGGATGATAACGAGATCCCAGTAGATTATTACGTATAAACAACTTCGGATAATGAAGAGATTGTGAAATAACCCTTACATTGTAATTTTCCTTGGTTAGGGTAGGTTAACCTCCGGTATAATGGTGAAATAATTGTTATTAAATTATAAAATAATCATATACATTATTATGATATCATATATGATCTTTTAATATTGATTTGATAATAATATCTTAGTATTATCGTTGTTTCAGGTGTGAACTTACTCATTTTATTTTATATGTTTTGTTACAGAAGCCATGTTTGTTGTATCTTATTCATATCAAGAATGATATCAAGTCCTTAAACATCATTTTTAAATCATCAAATAATAATTATACTTGAATGGATACGATGGACAATGAATCTCATCGCGTTCGTGGAGACGGTAGTCCGTACGTACGCACGAGCGACAATATCATTCTTTTGATATTAAAATAATATATAAATGGATGTTATATCATATATATAGAATAATTAACATGTTATATTTATTATTTACATGAGTTTCACATCATTATTATACCCATCCAAATAATAATATATTGAATAACAATTACACCACGACGTGGAGACGGTAAGCCGTACGTACGCACGTATGGTGACATGTTATTCAAAGGGTGGATAGAATACTGAATATGGTTTTACCATATTTATAATAACATCACAGTATATGTGAGATACTGGATTTATTATTTTAGAATGGTAACAACAAAGGAAGAAGAAGTGGAAGAAGAAATGAACTTCGAAAAGGGTGGTGAAATCATTACCTCTTCTTCGGGCTCTTCCTTTTGATTTGATCAAAAGGGCTCCTTAGGTTGTCTTTCTGATCAAAATAAGGCCTCTAGGTTGTAGTGAGGGAAGTTGGGAGAGTATTTGGGCCGAGTTTGGCCGAACCAAAAGGCTTTGATGGTGTGAAGAAATGAGAAGGAGTGGTCTCCTTTTATAAGGGAGAAGAGGGGCTCATTAAGAAAGAGTGAAAGTATTACTTTATAATATAAATATATTCGGTTTATAATGGTCCAAAAATCATTGAGGTCGAAGATAAGATGACTCATATTCTAAATAACATCAACCAATAAGAATTGGACAGGTTTTAGATAATATTTTAATCATTATAATCTTATTTATTTAAATGATTTATTAATGAGGTAAACATTGCATCATTATTGTGTCATTAATAATTTAAATTATTTGATGTCTAAAAATTATAAATAAAATATCATTATGTAGGAAATATTTTTAGCTTTCTAATTAATATTTATAATTGAAAATCAAACATGTATAACCCTATGTAAAAATTGTTCTTCTAAAAGATGTAAGCTTATGCCATTTTTATTTTTATTTTAACTTTATTAATATAATGTGTCCCTACCACATACAAGTGGCTCTAAGGGGTCCCCAAATCGATCCAAGGATGCCCATGGTCGGGTATGTGTCCACCAATAATGTTAGGACACGTTTTAGGGTAATTATCTATTATTATAATATTATTTTTTAACACTTATTTACCGGATTTACCCTTTAACCATGGTAAATAAAATATTTACTGCAGTAATTATTCAAAATGTGTAAAAATAAAAGTTACCTATTTACATAATTTGGACATCATAATTCCAAATATGTAATCCATTTTTCCAAATTCAAAACACAGAAGTGGCAGAAATTAATTTAAAATTAATTCCCGTTGTTAAAATAAAAAGCGTGTTTTTAAGAGATAATAACTATCAAAAGATTGACACTTGTTTATGTCTGGTTTAATTGTAAAAATTATGTCCAATGACAAAAATTAAATTAAATGGTAAAAATATATTCTAAATATACTTTAAAACCACTCAAATTCATAATTTATCAATATTAATTATTTTGATTAAAAAAGTTGATTTTAATTAAAATTTAGTAATTTTCACTATTCATCAAAATATAAAAGTTATCCGAAAAGTACCAAAATTTCACCCTAGGCTAATTTCAATATTCCGAATCCAAAAATGAAGTCCAATTTGAAATATAAAATATATATGAATTCAAAAAGTAGGTATTACTATTCACAACGGCTAGTTTAATTAGTTGTGGTGTGTGTTAGAACTCGAGGTTGCGTACAACACATGCTATCGAATTATTCGAAGAGAAACGTACCGTGGAAGCTTGGGGTGTTACAAAAACTAATCAAATACAGTATTTTTCCACATGTTCTTTTTACCTTATCCCATTCAAGGCATTATCAATGTTATTATTAATATATTATGTCATTGAATGTGGTGGATGAAATTTCTTATCACGTGTCTATAATCACGTTACACTATAAAGATATTATGGTTATCTTCCCTTGAATGAAGGGGAAATTATGCTGTAGAATCATTATGATTTTATTCTTTTGCTGGGATTTAAATATTTTTGAATATTTTTGGGGATGTTTTTGATTTGTTTCTCTGGTGTTATTTTTTTCACTTTTTCTAATGTTGGTGGCCATCAACAGTGTTAATGACGGTGATGTGTTGATGTGTTTATGTTTGGATGTATCGATCTCTCCTAAAAAATTATGGTTTGATGTTGTAATATATTATGGATGGAGGTTAAATATTTTATGGTGTTTTATGGTGGGATTTTTTTTAAACTAACATTATGATAGTGATGTGGGTGGTGACAGGATACCAAATATGATAGTGAATCTTGATATAATGATGGACATTGACGTGACATTACATAGTTAGTTATGGCTTCTCATTGATCAAGGACTCCTTGGATGATGTGTAATTTTATATTATTGAACACACTTTTTTATGATTTTAATTTACAACCCATGAACTATTTTTTGGTTACCTATCAACAATAAGATAGATTGTTTAAAAAAAATCAAACATAATGATTCGTTAATTGATTACGCACACCAATAATGAAACCCTTAGTAATTAAATTTTCTAACACATAAAAAATATATATTAGTATAATTTTTTATAAAAAAATATTGAACCATGTAAATGGGTATATATGATAAATATATATGGATAATAAATTTCTGAAATACATATTCTCTTAGAATGATTCCATCAGGTTGTGGGGGAGATGAATTTCACAAATAAATAATTATTAATTCAGTGATAATAATTATAAATATAATTTTAATAATGTGGATTACACATCATAAATAATGTTTAGTTTATTATTAACAATGCTATTTTGTGAATAAAATATTATTTTAAATTATTTGATTAATTTTGGAATTGAAATTTCAATAGAAAACAACTAATCATTTATCTCAGATATCAGTTTTGTTAACCCTTCAGAAATTAACTACAAAGGCTCGAAAAAGAATAAATATATAATGATAAAGAATGAAACTGTATATGGATGGCATGATTCCTAAATAATATATTCAAAAAGAAAGAGTTATAATATTTGGGAAGAATATATGGTTCAGTATTTTCTTGTAATTTTTACAAATTTTTACTATGTTCGGGTCACAATTATATCAAATTGATGATTGAATCATCCCCCATGAAAATATTTATTTTTCATTTGGGGATTCATTATATGTGATATCTTTTGTGTTTGTGAATACAATATGAAAGATCTGTAGACATGAAATTTGATGGAAGTTGAAATTATGACATTCCAATGGCTCATCAAATTTTGTTTAGAGATATAGTGGATGGGAGACTATCTCATAAACTAAAGGTTTTCCATTTCAAATTTATGGAATCTCATTTATATTATACACATTTTATATAAAATTATAACATTTTTCAATACCATATACAATTTTTGATAGAATGATATATCACCACCAAGTATTAACAATATATATATATAATTGCATCATAATTTTATAGTCTCTCCATTATTAGCTGATTAAACAAGGCTTTAATGATCTATAGGTGGTCATCAATATTATATCAACAGTAAGAGATGTTACATGATTTTTATTCAGGGATTGGGCCTATGATATTATATTAATACATATTCATATGAAATAAATTATATCTCACATAGTTTACTACCATATATAAGGACACATTGTACTTTAAAGGTAATGTGGTAAGGATTAATGTTGTGATTTTTAAAGATATGTTACCTTGAGTAAATGTATAATATTTTTATATAATTCAAGAAGAAAAAATAATGTAAATTTATATGTTCATATATCCATGACCATTGTGTAATGTTGATTAAGGTTATAAGATATTTCCATGTATATAGAGTTGAACACCATAATAAATCGAATATATTCAATATTCATTAAATACATTTTGATAGGAAAAAAATGTGAATTGATCAAAGAGACATCATGTATAGATAATAGGCATCACAAACACATTGCAATATGACGTATAAAATGACTAAAGTGAATGTTCTTCATGGGGATCTATAAGTTGGAGGCTCATGCTATATATCGACCACATCCAAAATGAAAGAATATAATAATCTATTAGCTGATAATTGATTACAGTTAGTAAGAGATTCCTGGAGGTTCTGAAGATAGTGGACAAAGGGATTAGAAATAATATGGATTGACTCAAAAAAATAGAGGATATAGGATAAGGTAGTGGTGTAATTGATTTCAAGGTATCAATATTAGGCATCCTTCTTGTAGTAGCAATCTATAGGTTATATTTTTCAAAATAATATATCACAAAGAAGAGGAACATATATACATTATGAACTAAAAATTAATTATATGAATGTTGTTCTATTAGTGTAGGTGGGTGTTTAAAAATTCAAAGTGTTTAATAAATTATGATATACAAGGGGATTAATAAGCTAGAATTATTTAAAAAATACTAAAATTTGTCTCAATCGTTAATATATGAGTTTCCCATTGATTTATTCATCTTCTGATGGAACTGAAAAATATATGTCATTATTCGTTTATCCTTATATGGTAAAATATCACACATTAACTTAAGGTATTTTAATGATTTACATTAATACAGAGGGTTTAGTTAGTTATTTGACTAATCATTCCTTATTCTAATAATTTAAAACCCCTTATCCTTTTTTAAATTGTATATTAGTGGTATTTATATGCGAGATATGTAATGGACTTCAATGGAATTGGTGGAATCATCATCATAATGTATGTACATGGTCTCATAATGATTATACTATAATACTACATGTAAAAAATAATAATTTCATGTATAATATATATTTGTTACCCTTGATATGAAATGATAAGTATGGTACCTTTCCTTTTCAATGTTGATGTTATAATGCACCATCCGACTATTTCAAGTGAGAAAATTTTTAATGACTATCTCATACTTGTAAATAAATTTCCTAGGACATGATATTTATATCTAGATATAATTAATTTCAACTATGACACTATAATTTATGTTATTTAGACTCGTCATATATATATATATCTGTGTGTGTATTTAAAAAACTGCTACATTAATATATAGGGAAATTTCCCTCGATGTTGTTCTGAATTTGATGTTTCTTTGTGTAAAATTATACATGGATGAAAATCACGATCATTACATCTATATTAATTAATTCTAGTTATGAGGGAATGTATTGGGGACAAAATTGATGTCCTCTAGGACACCAAAAAATATACCAACAAAAAAATATTTTATTTTCATAAAATAATGTAATATGTTTATAGAAAATTTACTTTTAAAATTTTCATATCATATAACAATTTTGAAACTATTTATTGACTATTTTTATATTAAATAAATTCCCCTCCATGAAAAATTTATATGATTTCATAATATAATAACTAATAATGATGAAATAATATCACATTTTTTATGTAATGAATATATTATATAACATTTCAATAAAATATATCAAGTCTAAACATATAAATTCATCTTGTGGGGACATAATTTATCACATTATAGATGAACATTGATTCATTATTGTTTATACCACCTAAAGAAACTATTCAATCATTATAACATTCCTATGAATTTTTAATATATTAACCAAGGGATCTTTCAAGGATAAAGGTATGCACATATGATTAATCAGAACCCTAACCTCATAGAGTAAGTATTTTAAAAATCCATAATAGTCATAATTTCTATGTGCATCCACATTACCTAATTTATGTTAAAAATTATTTACATTTTGAAATTTTAATTTTCATGTGTGTTTTATCATTAACTTTTGAATTAAATATACCTTAATATCATATATTATATTTTCATTATTTGAATTCCTAAAAAAAATTCATTAGACTCTATTAAAACTATATTATTATTGATAAATAATATCAATAATTTTAATAATTTTTTTTTCTATGTAAAAAATTACACAGCTCAATATATTTGTGTGTAGTCCTTATGCACTATATTCTATTAGTGTGAAAAATGATATATAGTTTTGGGTTTTCTTATAATGTGAATATGGATAAACCTTAACCAAGAGTAAAACTAATGAACTCGATTAATTGTTTATGTGTGATTTTTCGAGACCCCATTTCATAAATGAGATGATTCATTATGAGTTTGATTATATATAGGGTTACATTATTGTGTATATGGAGTATATAGTAGAAAATGATCATTGTATTCTATAAATATAACTCCCTAGAAATTCATCAATCAATAAGAGACAAACATTATGTGGAGATTTGGTAGGTCATCATGTTTTGGCCATTACTATATTGGTATCATTAGTAATGAGTATTGTGTGAAATTCTTTATACAAATGAGATGTGTTACAATTGAGGATCTATTTTGCAATTAGGATTATATGATGATGTCTTGAATCACATTCATTTTCCCACTGTATCAAAAATATAATCACATGAATAATTAATATAAAGACCTAATAACGAATATATTCCACTAGATTCATGTATATGATATGAAAATCCTCTTGGATACAGAAATAATCATCATGAAATAAATATTAGTGTAAATTTTATTAGTTAATTCTCCCATTACAATAGTGGTTAAATGTGAAAGGTAACACTCATTTAACTTCATTTATATTTCTTCTTGTGAGGAATACCCTATAAGAATACATTTTACAATTAATTGATATCCCTTTCAGTACCGATTATGATATCATTTTTATGATTTTTTTTATAGATAATTAGGTAACTCGATGTTTCTTTTCATTCAAGTCAAATATAATCATTGTTTCATTGTTTCCAACACAAAAGGAATGTATATATAATAAATGGTGTTGTCAAATAACCCCTAGGTTCAACCAACTACTATATATTATACTCATTTTATATATTTTTGCTAGAGGGTATCCCCTCCTTATGTGTGAGAACCCCCACAATGCATGTGTTTGGATCTCAATGAGGTTCTCTTGGTTGCGAATAAATTTTTACATGATATTACCTACACTGATCTTGGAAGAAATAAAATTAATTCCAATAGCATATGTTTGTGGAAGGACTATTCAGGAATCATAGACCCTTCAATGTGTTTAGGGGTCAGAACACAACCCACGTGAGAAGCTATGATTTTTTCAATGATCATGATATTATAAGATCAAAGTTCAATCGTTAGATGTATAAAATTGGTGTAGGTAAAAAACACTTAACATTTGACCATGAAATGAAAAATGTTTTGAAATTTTTTAATCAATTCATATTATCAAAATTTCTATCCAGAAAAATATCAATAACATATAATTTAACAACATACGAACTAAATGATTCATTTATAGTTTAATATATAAAGGGTTTTTTATTTTCCACAATTGACAGGGATATTATTCTTTGGACCATGAAACCTGGTGATTTAGAGTAAAATTTCATTCTATAAAATATTAGTCTTCTAGTCACCTATAATTGGTAATATTGAATAATTACTTATGGATTGATTATTGTTTTGTTTTTCTATAACATATAAGAATATAGGATTTCATGTCACATTCTATGTGGTCAATTATATTGTCATACAAAGATTAAATATATTGAATACATAATGTTTTCATACATTTTTTCCTATTTAGAGGATACTTTAAATTAATTTTATAGTCTACTTGAGACTAATTAGAATGAAGAATAATGGTGGATAATATAGACTATAATTCCTCGTAAGAGGATTATACTAAAAAATCAATCAATGGATTAAATGTCAATGAAATAGTTGATACACCATATCTTTTAACCCATCATTGGTGGTGAATCTCTTATACAAGACATAAATTTTAATGATCCATTTATAAAATGCTATGAGTATCCTCAAAGTGGATCTTTCATCCTTAGTAATATTTAATTTGGTGGATGATTCTTCCTCTATTATGCATTATACGGATGGAGTACCCTCCGAGAAGATCTTCTGTCCATAAATAATGTTTCAATGGAGTTTTATTATCTAAAAATTTATCACCTATTTTTTTCGAAGGTATTATACATTTTCATGGTCAACTAATGAATAATGTAATAATATTTATCATATTATCAACAACAATGAATTGGAATTTGGGATGTCAGTTAATCCCTCCAAATCCAAAATCTCCTTCAACTCAGGGTTTTGTTAGAGTGTAAATGAGTTCCTATTCCATGCATCATGTATCGAAGTGGTCGATAAGAATAAAAATATATGGGTATCACCGCTATTTTGAAACACCATAAAATAGTTCTCTCCTAGGATCTAACATAGCGTGGAAAAGTATTTCAGGATGGAATTTTAATATAATTAATTATATTATCTAGAAATCTATTACATAATATGTAGACTAAACCATTAGGACTTAGGTTATTTATCAACTTATAATCCCATAATTTTTTCACTGACCAACTTCAATCTCAAAAAACTATCTTACTGTAATGAATGAACTAGTAGAAGAAAGAAATTCATTGGATTTTCGTTGGAAAGGGTTTCTATTATATATCATTTGTGTGAATGGTTTTTTTATATGAATCACGTCAACATTACACTCTATGAGGGTAAATGTTGTAAAATTATTAAGAACCACACTTTTTAATTCTCAAGGATCATCCATGGAAAATATTTACTACATTCTTTATTCCTCCATGTATAATTAGGGTCCCACATCAATTTTATTGGGATATTCCTCTAGGTTTGATTTGACTTGTTCAATAAGTAGATATACAAGAGTGTTGAAGTTGTGGTATCTATTGGGGTCTGTAATGGATCGCTATTAGTTAATATCAGTGTCATTAGAGTGGTCTCCCGTGTGATCACTGGTTTGGAGGAAGAAATGCTTTCCACTATTTTTAATGTTTTATGTGTTGACGAGTGTACTCAAAAGTTAAACACTTAGTTTATTGATATAGACAATACACTTAACTACATCTTCCCTTGGTCAAGGGATATGTTAATAGATCATCTTTTTTTAGTTCATGTATCATTAGGTGCCCACTAGGTTAAATCATGTTATAAGTATGCGTATTAATCATTGATCATGGTGGATGATGCTTTGTAAATGACTATGTGGAATCCATTCATTTTAACTATTGCATGTTATTATTTATATGACATGCACAAGAATACATTCATCCAAGTAGTCCCTTGTGTTTATTCTAGAAAATGATAACATAATGTGCCCTCAAAGAATTGATTATTCTTAAATGTACATGCATGAACATTTCAACTTCATATAGGACATGACTTTTTTAGAATGCATGGAAATTGAACAATGATATTTTATGGATTTGGCATGTAAATTTTTTGTTCATTTGAGTAAATTTCATTCCTAACATATATTGTAGAGCTTGAATATCTTATATAGTATGTCATGGATTATATGGTTTAGTATAAACTATAAAATATATATGTAGTTGGGATGATCATTATTGTTTTGGGTTTTGTGGGATTTGCAATAGAGTTATATTTGAACTAAAACAATTCCAATCAATATTCACCTTCAATGAATCTTAGTCAAGGTATTTTGAATTCCTTTAAAAAGTTTATTTAAATATTAATGTTCCTTCATCACATTTTGAAAAAAAGTATTATATGTATTTTTATTGTTATTTGGGACTCATGGGTCCAAATTGTTTCTACTCGACAATAATATTTCTCTTCCTCGTGAACTCCATCAGCTACAGAAGAACAATAAATTATATTAGTTGTGGAATTTTTCTACAGAATAGATTAAATATATCTTATCATTAATTATTATTTTCTTATTATTGGCAATGGTACCTTGTAAACCAATAATTATCTTTATGTGTTCAATTTTATATTAATAATGATTATTTCACTTCAACAACAATTCTTGTAATATTATTTTCCATTAAACCATAGGGATAGATATATCACAACTCATATGTTTCATACATGTCGTTATGTGGTGGGTATCAATACTGGTAATGTGATTTCCCTCAGTAATGTTATACCATTGTTATCTTTGACCTTTGACAGTTTCATTAATAAAATTAGGATTCCAATATACATAGAATATAATAATAATAATTTTATTTATAATTTATCATTGTAATTATATATAAAATTAATATCTTTAAATGTAATTATTAATATTATATAGTGAATGTAATAATAATTATTATTCTATGAATATAAATTATAAATATTAAAATATTAAAATATTTAATATGACTAAATATATTTATAGCTATCCAATTTAAATATAAAATTATGTTACTGTTTTGTTACATAAAAATAAATTGATAAATACGATTATTTCATAAAATATTATATAATTAATTTGTTTAAAGTATTAATTTTATAATAATAATTTTAATTAATATATATTATGTATGATAGTAGAATTTTGAAATTTTCTAATAAAAATTTTCAAAAATAAAAAAATGGAATTATGTTTAATGGAAAATTAAAATCAGGGATTTGATTTTAATCAATTGTGTGGAATACCACAGCACAATCCTGGTATGTAACTAAAATATGTTCCATTAGTTGATTTTTTTCAACAACACATAATAACCAAAATCATATATTGGGTATGATTTTATTATAACCGAATAAAATAATTTCTTTTAATAGAAACACATATCAATCATATATCATAAAATTGTATGACACATAGATACATATAAAGAATATGTTCGGGGGGTGTGGATAGTTTCATATCTAATTAGAAATCATCCATAGCCTCCACATCCAGGAGGTCCCCATTTCAAGCCCTCATAGGCATAATTGCAATTCTAATGCCATGTAGTCAATGAAGTAGACAACGACATGGGAATATAATGATGTAGGAATCAAAAAATGTATACTTAAAATATAATAATTTGTCACATTAGACGTTTCACTTGGCATTTAGGAAAAAATGATCATTTCAACATGTAATGGGTTTCATTCCGACTAGGCCTTTAAAACATTGTAAATTTTAATGGGTTTCATTGATGTGGATATATCATTGGGTTAGTGATGTATATTGATCCCTTCTAGAACAACAGGATTGTGTGTGTTTTCTTAAGTTGTAACCCCTAAAAAAATAAATAAATATAATTGTATATATATGTATGTATATATTCATTTATATAGTCATATATAATAATATTTTTATTATAAACATAATTTTATTTTAATTAAAATTAAATTTATAAATAAATATATATATATATATATATATTATAATATTTAATAAATATTATAATTAAAAATAATAATAATAATATAATAAATAAAGTCATATTTTTTTCTATATTTTCATTTTCTGTTAAAAAAAATTAAATTATATTTAAATAGAAAATATTTCAATATATGTAAGGGTTGTAGCCACTTTATTAGAGAAAACAAAAAAATAGAGGATTTGGTAGAAAAGAAGATATAATTTTCCCATTATAAAAGACAAAATAATCCATACATGAGATGAATATAATATATTTATTTTTATAATAATATAAAATTATAAATAATAAATAATAATATATATTTATGACTCTATAAACATATTAATATAAATATATGTATAACTATAAATATAATTACCAATATAATGGTGTCCAACACATTATTCAGTGGTGTAGGTGATTCCCAAAATTATGTATATAGTGGAATCAACCCCATGGACCCACAATTTGGATGGATTCTTCAAAAGGTGGAACTATATCATTATAACCATTATGAAATTTAGGATTTACTATTGAAACCATGCATTGTAAGAGGCGGTAGAGTTGAGAATATGTTTATTCAGAATCATAGGTCTTTGGAAAACATTTCAATGAACTTTTGGTCACAATATTTAAATGCATATCAATGGAAATTATATAAATAATGTCAAAATTTTAAATATTGTTCTTTTATATTAAATTATAATTTTTAAAATTATTTTAAATTAATAAAAAAAACAAACATATGGAATATAAATTTAAAATGTCAATACATAAAAAATATGGTCCATTTCTGTACAAAATGATCATATATAATGAGAATATTAACCATTAAATAGTAAGATCTTTATTTTAATAGTTGATGTCAATTTAGTTATTTTGTGGGATACAAGAGCTTTTATTAATAATAATTTTCAAAAAACAACGTGTTATTTTTTATAAAAAATTAGATATAAAATTAAATAAAATGGGCCTATATTCTCTCATAAATCCCACATTAATTTGTTATTAGATGATATATTGAGAATGATACAAACCATGTATCTATGAAAAAAAATGCAATGAAAAAATTGACTAATATTAATGAATATGGAATAAAATGATGAAAATTCATTTCATTATATGGGTTAGAGTTTTTTCATGACTAAATACAAACTTCAATGAATATTAATTTCCTTCTGGATACACATTAAGTATGATATTACTCCATATAAGGAAAAATTTTGAGTATTTAAAACAATTCCACTCATCCTCAACTATAATAGGACTCTCGGTACCATCACTTATGCACATTACTAATGCCGTTTATATCATAAAACAATCAAAACAAACTTCTCAAAATCAGTAAAATCATATAAAAAACCATATATATTTTAAATAAACTAACAGAATGTCTTAGGGAAAACTATTCGTAGATACTATAAAGATATATTGTGTTGTTAAAAAATAGTCTTCATTTTATTTCATTATCAAAAACCTTAAATTTTTATTTAAACATTGTGTTATAAAATCCTCAATATAATAAATTTACTAGGATGTATTTACAATAATTTGATTACCACAAACCATCTCTAATTCCAACAAATGGGGTGTAAATTCATTATTTGTGTGTATGGTGAACAACCCCCTTGTGAATATATGTCATTCGATTTTCCATTTCATCCCCTCAATATTGTGTATAATGATGGATATGGGGTATATATATATATGTTATTTATGACATATTTATATTTTGTGTTCCATTATAATATATATATATATAATTATCTTCCATTCTACATGGGACACAATAATATCGCTTGAGTGTATGGTGGACTACTACCTCGCATAGCTTTGTGATGTGACATTAACTAATTCTTCACATAGAATGAAATAAATAAAATAATAAATATAACAATTATATTTGTTATAAATTCCATAATTATGATATTAATGAAATATTTATAGTTCTAGAATCATAATATACATTATTTCATTTCATTCATTCCAGTAGCATAAAATGATAAAAATGTTCATTTATGTCTTGACAACAGACATTACAAAATTGATTTGTCTATTTTTTCAACAGCACACCGTGTAGAGGATATATATATATATATATATAATGTTTTATTAATAAAATCCGGACAATTTTTAAAAACTACTATATTACATTCCCCATTTCTATAATTGTATATGAATAGTACAAGTATATCTCATGTCTTCTTACGACCTATTGTCTCCATCATCATACCAAACATCATTTTTCATGACAACATATCATAATTGGTATTAAATGAATAATTAATGTAAAATTATGGTAATTATGTAATTATCATTATAATTAATATGATATTAATATATAATATGTTCATAAAACATATCATTCATTAATAAATTAGAATGGGAAACCCTGGAAATCCACTACACAAGTGATTAATATTATTCTATTTATATTTAATAACATGTTTAAAACCACTAAACAAGTGATTAAATCATTTTCAACCAAAATCCTTCATGACATAAGATATTTCATATCAATTTACACTCCATTGATACATATTTATTATTATGAGAAAATTACAATTCATGTGTTCTATATGCATACCCTATGACATGTAATATTTTTAGTAATTAATTATTCATAGTATTTATATTCTCAATATTTATTATTATATAAAATATATTTTTTCACAAAATTACAAAATGATAAATGTTATTGTTTAATATTATATTCTTTTACAAATTTCTGCATTATACTGAATCTATCATTTTAAAATAATCATATTTAATTGCAAATAATATTTATATTATATATACATACTCATGTTTTATAATTTTTTTTATTCCTAAAGCATATCCCATTTTTAAAAATGGTGTTCACATTGAATTTATTAGATTGACTGAGGAAATATTGATGAATATGTATCATTTAATAATTATTTATACTTAATTATTACGATTAATTATTATGAATTAAATAAATTGATAGATATGTAAGGAATTCATTATATAGATATGGCGTGGGTTGGGGACTAGTTAATATAACCCCTTAAATTCATTAGTATTCTCATGATACAAATTTGTTGTCCAAATCATATGGTTTTCTACCGAGTACAAATTCAACTATACAGTGAATGGTCTTGATGGTAATGGTATCATTTACCTCGAAAACATGGAATCCAATAAATTAGTTTTATCATACTAAAAAATCGGTTATTATTGTTATATATTATATTTTTTCTATACCATCATAAATAGATGCATTTCATTCAATAATTTTTTATCAATGGGTTTGTTTTTAGTAACATACCATTACATAATGATTATACCATAATAGACCATCATAGTAACATTGTATAATATGAATGCATGAATATTAATATACATTTATATTCAATTTATTATTATTGAAACATGATATCATCTATTGTGCTAAACCATTAGTGAGTATGTGATATCACCTTTGATTTTTTCCCTTTCCACAGGTTATGATTATGTGTACATTAAATGGGTTTTTAGGGATTTTGTTAATTTTATTTTGTTATTTAATATATGTTATTTTCTATTCCCTATGTAAAATGGGTAACATTTATATATGTATTTGTCGAAATATTTTAAACTTTTTAGCCAATCAAGATTAAATTATTTTTTCTAATCTAATGAAATATTTAATTTAACTAGATCGGGGATATTGTGGTTGGGATCCGTATAGAAAATACGAATTAAATATTTTATAAAGCCTTAACATAAATGATACAACATCATCGTGTTTGGTTTAAAAAATTGTGTCTCACCAGTTGTTGGATCTAGAATATGTAGAAGGATTTTGGATTGGAATTCAAGATACAACCATTTTAACATTTTATTACATTCAAATTCGAATATTTTTATGATCATAAAATATATTATTATAGGGGGAATGGCACACAACTTCTTTCAGGGACCATTTAGCTGGTCCTAAGCCAAAGATACCCATAGGTTTTCTCATTGACCACACGGATTTCTAGGAGGATATGTCGATGTTGTTGTCTTGCCTGTATAATTTTAGAATGATGGCTATGTCAGATGTGTTAGAAATTTATAATTATATGATGAACATGAATCTTGAGAGTTCACCCTTATTGTTTTTCTCATTATTGTTCACTGAGGATATGTAACTTCCCTATCAATAATAACTACTACAAAAACGGTCAACAGAAGAAATGTACTTTATCAGTCCTAAAAGAGCTCATAAACGGAGGCCTTTATCAGCGCTACAAAGCACTGAAAAAGGGGAACTTTTATTATTCCTAAAAAAGGCATTTTTTATTGTGAACCTTTATCAGTGCTCTTCTTATAACTTATAAAGTCCCCATTTTTATCAGTTTAATTTTTAGCATTGATAAAGGGGTCACATTTATCATCGCTTTTTTAGTAGTGCGGATAAAGACGAGCTTTATCATTTTTTTCCTAGTGCGGATAAAATTTACATTAATAATCATGAAAAATAATATATTGTTAAATAAGTATATTTATATTGATATAAATATAACATATATTTTTTAAATATATTTTAGATATGTATAAATAGACTATTACAAATAATATAAAAGAAATTTAGTGAAAATGTATTTAATTTTATTTAAAAAATATTAATAATTTAAATGTTTTTATTTATCATCGATCTATAATCATTTAATAACAATTTGCAGACAAAAAAAATCAAAAAATTTAATAAAAGATCTAAAATAAGATGAAAAATGTAACTTGAACTTCAAAAGGCCATAAATTTTGATCCAGGTGTTTGTTTGTGCTCTAGAGCATATTAAGTCAAAGCTTGTAACGTGATCTGTGTGCTAGTGATTGATGGAAAACTACTATAAAATTTTTTATGGGCCAAAATGTCCTCAAAGGACTCCAAAACCGATTTTTTAATCGGGGTACCATGATTTTTGAACATTCATACACATATAACCTATGATCTGAATGTCCTCTAGGCCTAACCACATATCATATGAAAGATTTTATCATTTTATTTTATTTTACTACTTGTTGATTTGAAACAAACTTCTTGATTACATGTTATGGTCTTTTTAACATTATATGGCTTTTCAAATAACCATATATATGTATTTATTCGTGTGTATATATATATATATATCTGTGTGTTTGTCTATCACTATGCGTGTGTGTGTTTTATATATGTATGTATGTATGTAATTATTTAATTATTTATAATCAAATATAAAAAATGTATTTTAAAAATTTATTTCAAACAAATCTTATAAATATATATTAATATAAAAATAAATGTATGGAAAAAAATATATAACTAAAAATTTATATATAATGAAATATAAAAATAAATTAATTTACAAATAAATATATATACACTAATATTTTAATAAATATATACATATGAGTATAACTAAATTTACATATATTAATATGAATATATATTAATATAAGAATAAATATAACTATACATATATTTAAATAAATGTAGATATATATTATTATACGAATATATATATACAAATATTAATTATCTAATCAATAGATATGTATTAATATAAATAAATATATTTATATTAATATCAATCTATATTAATATACTAATAAATATTACTATATATATAGATATATCATTAAATAGTGAAAAAATGAAATATCATAATGGTAAAGGTGTAGGCCCACAAGGTGGGTGGTCTTAGACTCGAGATCGGGTGGAAGCACATGGGCATGTTGGGTGATGTGCGGGCAAGTTCAACACGCGAGAGTGTGGGAGGGTGCCTTCCAAGCACTGATAAGAGGGGATGGTTGAAGCGTTGTTAAAAGATCCCCCCGCAAAATTTTTTATTTTTTATTTTTTAAATGTTTTTAACATTTTTCAGTGCTTTTTATAAGTACCTCTAAAAGGGGTCCTTTATCAACGTTTTTTAACACTGATAAAAGGGGTACATTATCATCACTTTTTTTAGAATTCATATAGGGGGAATTTATCAGCACTTTTCCGAGCACTGATAAAAGGGACCCCCTTTATCTTTGCCTCCATTAATAGTGCTTTCTTAGCACTATTAATGCACTTTTATAGTGCTTATAAAGGCTATATTTGTAGTAGTGATTCCTACAAGTCTGATCATTCAGAGACTCGCTACAATCCTACCTCGGTTTATCTCCATCAAACATCAAGAGATTGTTTGGGGATGATCCATTCATGTGTCCATTTCACAAGCAAAGGATTTTATGAGAGACATTAACATCAAGTCCCGCTGCTCGAACATGGTGATCAAATTATAAATGAACAATGTTTACGATCAGATAGAATGGTGATTTATTAATAGAGCTTTATCGAATATGGGGTCTTATGAATGGCTATCAACAACCATTTTAGGAGTTACATGTCGTTGTGGGTGGTGTTTTCCTTTTTTGGGAAGATTCAAGGTTTCATTAATGCATTGAGGGGCCTTCGGTAGGAAGACTCGATCTCTCTTAGCACTTATATTATGGCACATGACATTCTCAATGTCCTCATCAACTATGGGATCACTGGTGGATGCTTTCGGATTTACAAATGAATGATGAGTATCTTTCTGATAACCAACTAATTTTTTAGGATGACACAATCGTATATATGATTAGAGAAAGGGACTCTGTTCGGGGAATTAGAAACATCCTTGATATCTACTGTTACTAGAGAATGAAAATTATCATCATCACAAAAACTAACTTCTTCATCTACCACAGGTGTGCACCCAAACATATTTCCTCCTAATTTAATCTCCCTAATATGCATCATGACACCATTAACATGGAGTACTTGGGTAATCACAAATCCTCTTTTAGTGATCAGGTTCCCGACTATGATTAGATTGGTAATAAGATAACGAGTTGTGTTCCCAATTGGATGATTTGATTCCTCTAATTCTGGGGCCTCATTTCTCTGGTTAACAGTGTATTGTCCACTATTACCATACATTAAATGGCTTCTATGTACGTTCCACCAGGATTCATATCCACAATTTACAATGTACTTTGATGCATCATATGGGATTCCGTATTAGAAGGAAAGAGGCAATATGCATTGTGGGCAAGGATGGAAAGGTCCTCTTCTAAAGGAGGGATCGATGTGATGATTCTACAGAGCTTTCATCACTTCATGCATGAAATGATTGAATGGGAAATTCATGAGGATCAAAAGCATCAGGGTAGGACCATGTCATTCATTTGCGGTTATAACATTGAGGTAGTGCAATGCCATGTCTCTCCCTTCTGTTCTATCATATATCATCTTTTTTAGTCTCACCAAAAATGCTCTCATTGTCCTGTTAGTGTAATGGAAATCCAATTTTTTCTGATTATTTGGCACCTTTGGAAGATCATTGTTCTATTACTACCCATATAATCACATTTAGTATTCTAAATCATGAGGGAGTGAATCTGGTTAGAGGGGATACCCTCAGCCTGCACTACCTCAGGACACCTTAGTTTGTGTCTTGTTTTTCTCTCTTTTTATAAATGATATTGTTATTCGATGGATCCCAAGAATTCAGAATCATTTTTATACCATAATATTGGACAATAGAAAATCGCTCTTATATATTATGAAGTAGAGACTATAGGGTTAAATACACTATTTGATTTTTATTTGAATTAGAATATTGGAATAAATATTATTATAATTTTTTATTAATAATTTTATTAATATTTAATCAATTGAAAATATTCATAATGGAATAAATATTTGTAAAATTACATGAATAGTAAATAAATATTTACGTTATATATTTTGAATATAGTAGATAATTATCAATATATATTAAATAAATATTATATTTTTGATTAATTTCATAAAATCCAAGGGGGTGAACATACAAATAACATTTTTTTTGATAAGTATTAATTTATGACCATTTAAAATAATATTTACTACTTCACATGTTATCACATGAAAAAAAAAATATTAGTATTTGGAATGGTGTGAGAATATAATTATTATATTATTTATAAATACTCATTAAAATTGAATAGTATTTTATCCCAATCTGAAACTCTATAAATACCTTAATGTTTTTATTATGTAGGGATAATCAAGATTTGATAATTTTTTTGTGCAACATACTTCTCTCAAGATTATTACATCTCTTATATTGTCGACAATGATAAGTACTCCTTGAAGAATGAATGATATATAAATGATCTAATACACATAAAAATATGATTTATCTTTCATAGTTTCACCCGTCAATCTTTTATTGTTATATAAATATCAAAATACCATGTTTGAATAACATCTATAGGGGCTCTACATTGGGCCCTATATAATAATTAACTGTAATCTAGAAATGTTTTTTGGGTTGATCCTTGTCATTCCTAATGAAATATAATATGATACTATAATCATTCTTATTATTTGATAAAAATTATTTATCAATATAAAAAGAAATAACAACAATAGGTTCTAGGTTTCAGATGTTAATATTTCAATGATTATTTTATGGGGAATAATAATTTTTTCTTATATTATGGGTGAATGAATCATTAAAAATGAAAATTTCTATTGTGGTTATTCAAAAAAGGTGCTTCTATTCATTCTAAAAAAATTATTTTAGTATAAAAAGGGTCATATGATAAATATATACTTATTTATTTTATCTTTGATTATTTATATTTAGCAATGTATAGATCATTAATTTTCATGCATTTCATTCATTAAATCTTTTTTTGGTTGATATTATTTCAATGAGTTAATTTTCAACAATCAATAATTTTAATTTCGTAACATCAAATCATAGGTGAAGAATTATAGATGACTCCATCATGAATATCTAAATATTCATTTATGTAGACTCGGTTACATAGAATTTAGTCTAAGTACATGAAACATAGTCGTGATCATTTCTTGTGGATGTGTTGTAGGATAATCTGTATTCCAAAATGTAATAAGATGGTGTGAATTTGTTGTACTCAATGGATTGATATGTCTATTATTGAAAACATTTTATCAGATTAGCTACCATGTAGATAGAACATTTTTTTTGAATTCAACAGGTTTTAGTGATGAAATTCATGAAAGGTTTGTCAACAACATCACAATTTCAATCCATGTGAAACTTAATATTTTTAAAATTTATGAGAGACACAGTGTGTGTTAGATTTAAAAATTATATAAATTCCAAATTCCTAATTTATTAATCACACAATGTGTCCATTGATGATTTAAATGGAAACACTAATAGTGGAACACATGACATGATTTTGGTGAGCACTACATATGGTTCTATGTAGGAATAAAACACCATTTCCTTCGGATGCTTATGAAAAAACTGGAAGTGAAAGTCAAACGGCGTGTAGGTGGTTAGTACATATCAAGTAGTCTGGTTGATGTTCATGTTGAATCCCCAGGAATTAATCACAGACACATAGAAATACAAGAAGATGATGTATAGCTGATATGTACAGTATGTGTGGGATATCAACAAAGGAACTAAATAAAATTCATGCAACACAATTAATTGTTTCATTTAGACCTGATTACACAATTAATAGCATATGTCTTTCATTATGAAAAAATATATTTGAATTTTTTAATAAATGATGATTAATTTTTTTATTACCTATAATAATTTATCATTTAGTTTATTTTTTATAAATTAATTTATGATATGTTTATCAGGGAATCATCATATGGTCCTTATGAAAAAGAGAATTTATTAATTATTTAATTAAACCAAAATTTTCTTAATAAAAAAATAAAATATCAATTTACTGATAACTATTGTATTTTAAATTATTTTTTGAATATGTATGGACATTCATGATCATTGACTAGAATAGTATATCTGTATGTTTTATTTTATTTATTTTACTGATTTATTTGGTTATTAATTATTAAATTAAATAATGTATTATGTTATTCATTCCCCCATATTTTAGTCTGTATGATCTGTGTGTCCAAATGTATTTATGTTCATCCCTTAGACCATACCATTGGTTCCCATATACTGAAACATAGTTAGAAAACCATGTAATAAAACGATTTTTCCAAGGAACATAGAGGTTTATTGAGAATGGACCGACACTATAACTACCTTGGTTATTTATAACTTGACGGTTGGAATTTTTCATCATGTGGAAACACCTAATTATTTAATTATACCCTTTGTCATAGGTATATTTTTTATCATCTAAATAATAAAACCATTTGTTAATTTCAAGAAAAAATTATTTTGAAATTTACTTATTTAAATAAATAATTTTTATTAATAATATGTATACACTATCTTGATCACATAAATAAATAATATAATATTTTAAGATTAAATTTAATTATATTTATTATTAATAAATAATTTAGGAACATTAAAATTAGTTATTTATGAAAAATTATAAATTTATAACTCATTCATTTAAAGAAACTAGTGGAGTAATTATTACTTTTTATGTTTTAAAAAACACTCAAAAGTTAGTAATTTGAAGGAATAGTTAAATTTAAATTTACTCATTCATTCTACCTTGATTAGGGAATATATTCACTATGAATCCCCTTTTATCTCGATCATATCCTTATGGAATGTCATGAACATTTTAAACTGATATTCCCTTCTTCCTCTCCCTCAATCACTATAGTCACCCAATTCAAGATGTATCACACCATTCCAAGATGGAGATCCATGGTCATACACACTTTTTGATCAATAATTTCAAGATGGAATGACTTCTGACGATATCATAACCATTATACCATAAAACCACTTTGGAAAATTCAAAATTGTACTAATTCCTACTTCATCTCCATGTGGTTTATTTTACTTCTTAGGAACACTACCCAGCCTCGAAGGATCATCTAATAAATAGAACAATCGTTAACATGTATTTTTGATTATTTATCTTCATAGATCCTTATATTTAAAATGGTATACCATTCCACGCACTATTTTTATAGTAATGATTATCACACCCATTCTTCATTATGTAATTATGGTTGATACATGGATAATAAAATTAGAAAAAATTGATTCATTTATTTCAAGAACTTCTAGGGATGTTGCAAGAGCTATGTAAATGGTTAACTATGACAGTTGAGGGATGGGGGATGTGAAATGATGTAGGCTATCCTAAATGAATTTATAATTTTTAAGATTCTCTACACAATCACATTGGGTATAAAAAAATTATTTTTTAGAAAATGTGTTATACATTTGGATTTCCTACAAGGGGATAGTTGGGTTAAGTATCATTGGGACATTTTACTGTTTCAGTTTAAGCTTTTTCCATGATATAAAAATTTAATATTTTAGGAACATATATCTTTTATGAATAGATTTGAGATGATTTAGTGAAAATTAATTTTTATTTAACTAAAAAATATTTTTTATGAAAAATTGACCCCTTACATCATAATTCTATGTGGAAAAATAATTACATAATATCATTCAAGAAAATGAAATGAAATATATAATTTCCATTTACATAATTCATTATTATACTAGTTATGTTTTAAATTCAAGTAGTTAATTGATATAGTGTCACAATGAAAATGTTATTAATGATTGAAATGGATATAAGGAAATATTTTGCACTAGTATGTGATGGATTCAATCTTTTCATCTCATCCCATTATTTACAACAATTGATATTTCAGTTTTTCATGATTCCTAATTGTGTAATGGTAATAAATAGGTATTCAGAGAATAGATAAAATATTTTACCAACTGAGGAATCAATGTAGAAGTGTTTAATAAAACATTATTTTATTAATTTAATAAGGATTTTATTATTTTTATTACAAATTCTGTTCAATATTGAAATGTTTTATAAACATCTCCAAAGGTTACATTTATTTTTAAAATAAAAAATCACTATGTTTTTAATTATATGATTTTTTTAGTTATTGAGATGTAAATTGTTATCATGTTTTTTTATGATTCATGATTAATGTGTAAAAATATATGAACCTATTGTTATTTAATCGTTTAATGATATATTATTGAAAATTTAATTTAGTGGAAAATTGACTAATAATTAATCATTTATAATGTATGTATCCATGAAACTATTCACATTAGGAACACATTATTTGAAAATATTTATGGATGGGATAGAAACTACACAATTTATATGATGGAAGACCAACTAATAAGAGATAAATTATTTTAATAAAAAAATTTCTTAAATATATTACATGAGATATAATTTATTTTAAAAAACATTTAATTAATTTTGAAAAAATATTTTAATTAAAAAAACATAAAATCTAAATAATGTTTTCAATTTTTTTAATATTCAAAATTAAAAGCAGTCATATTATATATAGCAACCCAATATATTCCTCACAAGTTTCATTCTTCATTATGTGGAATTACATGTAAAATATTTTCTGATTTTTTAATAGGCTTATTACATTGATAGAATTAACATAAATGCATAAATTAAAAAATCATAAATGATTTCATCAATACATGATCAACATGAAAAGAATTAATATGTGAAGTGAAGTCTTATTCACTAACAAAACTGATGATGGAAGATTGAAATTTTGATAATATAATAATTATTAGTTAACCATGATAGTAAAAACCCATTACAATAATAGGTCATATATCACAATGAATGACCATCACAAAATCCAATTATATAACAAAACACAATTGATAAAAAACAATGAATTTTTTTTATGTAAACAAATAAAATATAATGGAATGAAAATATAATTTTTAAATATATTAGTTAATTCAACTGTAACTAATATTGATATTAATTCATAAACTATAAACCTACATACAAATATGTAAAAAAACATGAATTGTAAAAAAATAATTATAATGGATTCCTAACACATATATGATTTCAAAAGAGAATGTGCATAAATCCTAATTAATTCTTTCCCATAGAACCTATGAACTTGAATAATTGATTCATTATATATCCCACATATTAATACAAATCCTTCAACAATGATGTATTAAATATAAGGGAGATTGTGAGTTTTATTCCTCAATGATTAGCACTATATTATTATTAATTTTTAAAAATATCGTATTTCCAACAAATAAGATTTCTAATGAAATAATCTTTCCCAACAATTCAACCAAAAAATTAACAATCATAAAATAAAAAGATTTTTTCCATTATATTTTCATTCTAGGCTTCTATTTTTTCATATTATTTACATGTCATTAAGATAAGAATTTTAAACAAGCTATCTAATATAATGAAATCCCAATTCAGTGGCATCACAATACATGAAAAACCATAACAGGCCCTCCAAAATTGATATTTTATTTCATCCAAAATTTTGATACAAAATTTCAAGATAACATAAATATATCAACAAAAATAGATATTTTCTCACATATGATTATAATTCTATTTTATCAGGTATTTCTATAAAAATGTCCCAATCCAGAAGCATCAAATTTTGGAATCTTCACCATCACTCTATGTAAATAGTTATATTGAATAAAATTATTATGATATACTCCTACGAATATAATATTATGATTATTTATCTGTGATCAACAATATGATTTCAGTATTAAAAACCTTCATCATTGAGATGTGTCTTAATAGTAATCCTAAATATTGAACTACTAAATTCAAAATAATAGTACTCCCCAAAAAGTATACAGTAATTGATGTTAATATTTTTTTCCAAATTCAGATTTGATTATTTTAATAATTCTAACCCACTATTCACGTTATTCATACACATATATGTCTCCCTTTTATATATCACAAAATTTAAAACATTTTATACATTAACAAAGACAAAAATTTCCTTAATTTGATAAAACATGAAAATAAGATAGTGATTCTTCGCATCATGCACATAATTAATATTTGAGGATATAGAAGGATATGAGGATGGACTCTCAGAAACTAGTGGAGGTAAAGTATATATGAATATATATATATATATATATATATAATTGTTTGAGGATATTATGATAATATTTATCATGAGTTATGAATAGTAATATTGATTTTGTTTCATAGTGTGTGAGGAAACAATGTCCTCAAAGTCAAAAATATGAATTCCTACATTTTAAAACACTTTTATTAGATAACATGATTTAAAATGATATGATATATTTTCAATGTCTACAGTATAATTTTCAGATTTTTTTTGGAATATCGATCTAACAACAGCGTTAGTGATTCATCTACTGAATGTGTATTTAGAATATCTATGTCATATTTTCTATTATTATAGGATTCCATATTTGTGGAATTTGGGAAAACTTGATTATAGGTGTTATATTCCTCAGTAAAATATTTCCCAAATAATTAATATTTATCATCCTATAATGGTTTATCCAATCCATTAACAACATTAAGAGATAATTTTTTTTATCTTTGATAGCTTCCTTCAACCTATTAGTATCATGTTGACGATTGGATATATAATCATATAAAAGGCATTGGTTCCAAATTTTCCTATAAGAAAAATAGTATTCTACATTCCCCTTTCCACAAATACTGAAATTCTATGTGTTAGAGGGAATAAAAATGATATTTTAAAACTTGAATCCTTGGTTAAATTATTACATTTGAAACATTTTTTTATAGTATGAAATAATATTTTCATATTACTCCTATTTGTATATTCCTAAATCAAAATTTTGGTTCAATGTCCTAGAGGGAAGAATTTTATAGATTTCATTTTTAAAAAATACCTATATACAATTGGAATTCAACAATTTTATATTGTAAGTTAATATCATAATGGAAGGAAAATTCAATAGAAAAAAAACAATGCATCTAGTTTTAATGTATAATGTTACAAATCAATGAAATGATGAAAATTAGGGAAATGGGATGTTCAATTTCATGAAGACAAATCAATATAACCGTTAAAAACATTCATATGATTGACTCCAAAAACTCATAAGATACTCATTCAATAATAAAATTAATCATTTATAGGTGAAATATGAAAAATATAATCTAATGAAATATAAAGGCCAACATGATTAAATAAACTGAATAACATATTCTGATTTCATTGGGAATGTTAGTGAAGGTATATTATCAATGAACTATCTATCATGAATAAATAAATAGTCTAATTAATGAATACGTACGACAAGTGATTAAAAATAAATATCAACAAAACACCTATGTTGAACTATTTTGTGCATAATATTACCCTTTCTGTATTCCAAATGATTAATTAATGATATTAACCAACAGAATTGTTGAGTAATCATGACTATGAATTTATTATATTACTCGATCTCCCAGATTAAACGTCATTGTTTCTCACAGATCATTCCTTTGACACATTTAATTGCAATATTGTATAATGTTATGCTAAAAATCATCGATTGGGTGAAATATCACCAATATTTTCTTTATAATATTATGATCTTGTCAATATTAATATAAAATATTTTAAACATTCCTATGATTTTTAATATAATATGGATAAATAGTAGTTATAAAAAACATATTTAATATATTATAAATTTTTTTTGAGGATGAAATTTTATATTCTGATATAAAAATCATAAATTACCACAAACAAAATTATTATTGTCACATATAATGATATTATTAAATTTTCTCTTATATTGTTTTCATATAATGATATATTATATATTTACTATTATGTAATTTTATGAATATATCCATATTAAATTATAATTGATATACAATTGTGTCTATATTTATTAATGAATATATTTTCATGGAAAATATTCAATTTATAAAAATATTCAATTATTTGAACCCATTGAAAAAATATAGGATATTGCATACAAAAATTTTATATAAGTAACATATGAGATAGATATGTGTTAATAAAAATTATATTGTTAATGATGATTAATTCATAATGGATAATGTGAAAATAAATAAAAATGGATTTAAATATTATTGGTTTATAAAAAATAAATATTTAAAGAATTTATTTATATATTAAATATTAACCAAAAATATCCATTATAAATATTGATTATAAAACCACAATGAATAGTGTTAGAATTTCATAGAAGGTGATGCTTTCGCGAGTAATTTACAATAATTTCATGTTGGTCAAATTTGATATGTATTATATTATGTTTGATGTTAGTATAGAGATGTGATTTCTATTAATAAGTTTAGAGGAACTCTTGAATCAGAATCTTGAATTACATTAGATTATTAAAAATGATTCATTTTACTAGTGGGTTCATGTTTTATTTAAAATTTCAATGATTTATATGTATGTTATGTATTTTTGAATTTATATTAGAAATATTGTGTTCTCGAAATTTTGTGTGGTTTCAAATTCATGTATAACTATTTTTTACCATATTAATAAAAAAATCCACTTGATTTTTTTTATGATTTACTAACATTCAAATATCCATGTTTTGTAAACTATTTTAAAATAATAGTTTATGATTTACCAATTATTTAAAATATCATCCATCAGATATGGATTACTATAAAATATAGATATACATTTTACAAATAATTTAAAATTTATTCAAACATATATTAATAATTTCTAGAAGATGATGTATAATAAAGTCCCATCAGATGATATTTGAAAACGTATTCCATATAAAATTTATATATTGGAGGTTTAATTTTATTGTATATGAACATCTATAAACTATATCAGAGAAAAAATGTATATTCAATTAGATAATGAATAAAAATTCTACCAGATATACTCATCTACAAATTGTAGAGGTAAAATATATAGCTAATCCTCAGATGTAGAATAATTGTTGAACAATTATTGTGATGGAATAGGTTATCTGATTTATGTTTGACCGCCTTAATGATTTATATGATTTTACAACCTGAATATTCCTATTAATATAATATACATTATTTATGTTGGAGTAATCTTTTATAAATTCATAAATCTATTATATAAATGGTTATTTATGATTTTGTATCATATTACTACTTGATTGTTCTCCCTTCTAATCCATTTTAGTGATTTAATTATATTCTATCCATTGCGATGATATATTTTAAATTCCGTAATAATTATTGTGTGTAATAATTTGGATGATCGTGTTTGATGAAGGGATTTATAGTATTATGATGATATATATTTCTGATATTTTTGGTCAAGGGATACTGATGATAGGGAAATATAGTCTTATCTTCCACTTGTATTGAGGAATTCCTTAATAATTATTATATAGTATTTTAGTTTTCTTAAATCCATATATATCTAAAGTTATGAATATTGACATTCAAAACATTTTACTGTATATATATTTTATCCTATTAAAAAATTGAAATGGCACTTATAATTTTTTTTTATGATTGTTTTTCATTTTTAATTTTTTTCCACTATTGATTATACTAGGAATAGTTTTATATTATATGATTCATATTTTCAAAACACTTAAAATAAAAATAACAAAATAAGATTTTCTATCTAAAAAACCTAAATAATTTCATTATGTAAATTATTTTGTTTTGTTTAATAAACTACAATTCACACTATTATAGAATGATTTCATGTGATATTTTGATCTTATATTGGGTATTAGATGTCATTTTCACATTTAGAACATATATTTTTGACTTAAACAATGTTTAAATAACATTTTTTCATGAAAATATATGATTTCTATTTTTAAAATGACAATATAAATCATTAGGACTTCATTGAATCTAAATCATAGTAGGCCACCTATATTTAATGTTAATGTATTTTATTATTGGAGGGATCCCATGATAAATGTCATTATAAAAACTAGAATAGAGATTTTTTTGATTATTAATGAAATTTTGTTGTTCATGATAACAAAGAGAATAATTTACAAAACAATTTAAATATTAGTATCATTTCATCTATTGATTTTGAAATACTATATTTTGTTTTATGAGTATCTGATTGTTCATATAGTTTTCATCTTATAAATAAGCTATTAATATTTCGATAAAACATATTATTACTAAATATTGGGCTTTCTATGGTGTTGAAATTAGATGTTATCCAAAAAATTATAATTATAGAAACATTTATTTATTCTTTAGAGAGACTATTAATAAATTTCATCAAATATTTATCATATTTGGTAAAAATCGACAATATCTTACAGATAAAGATTTCACATAAGAAATTTTTTATTTTAATTATTATAGGCATAATTCCAAATGAGTAATAATCCATGAGGGAAACAATCTATAATAAATAGTATCATAAAATGTTATTCTAATACCTGATTTGTGGAATATTCATCTTGTATGAGGTATGACTAAAAAAACATAGTAATAAAGAGTATAATAAAAATTGATTATCATTTTAATTTTCCTACATAGTAGCTAAAAATGTATATAAGATGATAATGTTTTTAGAAAATCAAAGAATAAGAATTTAAATGATGAGAATAAAAGTATTTCATCGAAAGGGTGTTTGAATGATCCATGAAATATTTCAAAAATGACATATAAGATATTTAAGAAGAATTATTTTCATTAAATGTATAATATTTATTATAAATAATTATATGATAAGGAATATTCATTAGAGATTATTTTCTATTAATGTAATATATTTTGTCACATTAGTACAAATTAACTGAGAGTAAAGTAGATTAAAAGAATAAAAAAATTTATAAAATGTTATACAACTATAAAGGTAAGAAAAGATTTAAATATTTTTACCCCACCAATTCTAATGATAGATTCATGTATATAGAAAATTTATATGTTGATATTTCTAATAGTCAATTAATTATTTTGTTATATGTTGGATGTCAAATGAAAAAACACTAATTAATTGATATGTTCTCTAGTAAATCAATCAACAAATTTGACATTAAATTTCTATTTATCAAATTCATTAAATAAAAAATGTTATACATAATTGGAAGTAGAGAAATCTACATCATTTGATTATGATAATTCAATTCCACATTATAATGAATATTATAATAAGATACATCACTATAAAAAATAATACAAATGTTTCCATAACATATAAAAAATATAAGGTATAAATTTGAATGTATAATAATAGAATTTAACAATATTCCATAGATTTTTATAAACTAAATTCTGAAATAGGTAAAAATTCAAATTATTTTTCATTTCAGAATAATAAATGTAACGCCCCGACCCTAGTTACCCAGAGTCGGTGCATTATTACATAACATTGGCATGATCACAAGAAAGATCAAATCTTGAAAGACCGATTGGTTTAGTAGCCTTGGATACACTAGATATATTCATAAGTTTTACATTACATCATAAAATGAAAAACTACAACAACAACATAATGTCTCCATAATCCACACTCATATCCCCACATAATATCCCTGCAGGTCATTCGTAATTTACTTCTTCACTTCCTGGGAAAAATAAAACATAGAAAAGGGGTGAGCTCAAATGCCTAGTAAGGATAACAATATAGCGGAAACTTTCATAAATAAGAATAAACATTTAAGGCAATGTATAACTAAAACAAAAGCCTTTCAAACATGAACTTTCAACATGGTACGACATAAATAAAATGAAATAATTCCATTTACTTATTCACATGGATATTCTACTAATCGAATAATCACATGAAAAAATCAATAACAACTTTCATAATGTTGGAATGCATAATGCAAGACTATCATAACCACATAGTCAAGGCCTCGTGCCAAGACTACAAATAAGATTTTGTCATGGCCTTGTGCCAAGACACTTTGTCTCATGATCCCTACCGATGCATCGAGGAGCTATAGCGGGCTCCACCCGTCACATATTAAGTCCAATGCATTCCCATATGAAAAGGTTTAAACATAACATAAACATTCGTATTAAAACTAGCATACGAAATGTCAATACTTTCACCATAAACTATGAATGGTATAAAAATAGCACATCCACAGTCAAACATATCACAAAACATTCAATACAATATAGAAGTTTTGTATCATAATAAATCAACTTCAAATAATCTTAAAATCCATCAAAGGATGTTGACATAGATGAAATCAAAATTATTTTTAAGGAAATATCTCCTTTTATTTTGAAATCATTTAAGATCCATATAAAATAATACATTTTCTTTGAATATATTCTTATAATCTTGTAAGGAATGCTTTGAATATTTTATAACGGCGGAAAATAACCGCACCCGCCGTATAAGTTTAAAAGAAAACATTCTTATCTTAATTCTATCGAAAAGGTTAAAAAGCACCTTGTTTGGAAAACGACAGAAAGATTCCCTTATAAACCTCTTATAAAAAGTCAAACAGGGGTATAAATGACTTTAACCCATATTCTTTTAAATATTAAAAATGTTTTGAAATACATTTTGATGAAACATGGATGTGGATGATAATGAGATCCCAGTAGATTATTACGTATAAACAACCTCTGATAATGAAGAGATTGTGAAATAACCCTTACCTTGTACTTTTCCTTGGTTGGGGTAGGTTAACCTCCTGTATAATGGTGAAATAATTGTTATTAAATTATAAAATAATCATATACATTATTATGATATCATATATGATCTTTTAATATTGATTTGATAATAATATCTTAGTATTATCGTTGTTTCGGGTGTGAACTTACTCATTTTCTTTTATATGTTTTGTTACATAAGCCATGTTTGTTGTATATTATTCATATCCAGAATGATATAAAGTCCTTAAACATCATTTTTAAATCATCAAATGATAATTATACTTGAATGGATATGATGGAGAATGAATCTCATCGCGTTCGTGGAGACGGTAGTCCGTACGTACGCACGAGCGACAATATCATTCTTTTGATATTAAAATAATATATAAATGGATGATATATCATATATTCAGAATAATTAACATGTTATATTTATTATTTACATGAGTTTCACATCATTATTATACCCATCCAAATAATAATATATTGAATAACAATTACACCACGACGTGGAGACGGTAAGCCGCACGTACACACGTATGGTGACATGTTATTCAAAGGGTGGATAGAATACTGAATATGGTTGTACCATATTTATAATAACATCACAGTATATGTGAGATACTGGAGTTATTATTTTAGAATGGTAACAACAAAGGAAGAAGAAGTGGAAGAAGAAATGAACTTGGAAAAGGGTGGTGAAATCATTACCTCTTCTTCGGGCTCTTCCTTTTGATTTGATCAAAAGGGCTCGTTACGTTGGCTTTCTGATCAAACTAAGGCCTCTAGGTTTTAGTGAGGGAAGTTGGGAGAGTATTTGGGCAGAGTTTGGCCGAACCAAAAGGCTTTGAAGGTGTGAAGAAATGATAAGGAGTGGTCTCCTTTTATAAGGGAGAGGAGGGGCTCTTTAGGAAAGAGTGAAAGTATTACTTTATAATATAATTATATTCGATTTATAATGGTACAAAAATCATTGAGGTCGAATATTAGATGAGTCATATTCTAAATGACATCAACCAATAATAATTGGATAGGTTTTAGATAATATTTTAATCATTATAATCTTATTTATTTAAATGATTTATTAATGAGGTAAACATTGCATCATTATTGTGTCATTAATAATTTAAATTATTTGATGTCTAAAAATTATAAATAAACTATAATTATGTAGGAAATCTTTTTATCTTTATAATGAATATTTATAATTGAAAATCTAACATTTATAACCCTATGTAAAAATTGTTCTTCTAAAAGATGTAAGCTTATGCCATTTTTATTTTTATTTTAACCTTATTAATATAATGTGTCCCTACCACATACAAGTGGCTCTAAGGGGTCCCCAAATCGACCCAAGGATTCCCATGGTCGGGTATGTGTCCACCAATAAGGTTAGGACACGTTTTAGGGTAATTTTATATTATTATAATATTATTTTTTAACCCTTATTTACCGGATTTACCCTTTAACCATGGTAAATAAAATATTTACCGCAGTAATTATTCAAAACGTGTAAAAATAAAAGTTACCTATTTACATAATTTGGACATCCTGATTCCAAATATGTAATCCATTTTTCCAAATTCAAAACATAGAAGTGGCAGAAATTAATTTAAAATTATTTCCCGTTGTTAAAATAAAAAGCGTGTTTTTAAAAGATAATAACTATCAAAAGATTGACACTTGTTTATGTCTGGTTTAATTGTGAAATTATGTCCAATGACAAACATTAAATTAAATGGTAAAAATATATTCTAAATATACTTTAAAACCACTCAAAATCATAATTTATCAATATTAATTATTTTGATTAAAAAAAGTTGATTTTAATTAAAATTTAGTAATTTTCACTATTCATCAAAATATAAAAGTTATCCGAAAAGTACCAAAATTTCACCCTAGGCTAATTTCAGTATTCCGAATCCAAAAATGAAGTCCATTTTGAAATATAAAATATATATGATTTCAAAAAGTAGGTATTACTGTTTACAGCAGCTAGTTTAATTAGTTGTGGTGTGTGTTAGAACTCAAGGTTGCGTACAACACACACTATCGCATTATTCGAAGGGAAACGTACCGTGGAAGCTTGGGGTGTTACATTCTCCCCTCCTTCAAATAATTGCGTCCTCACAATTTCTAGGGTATTACTGCATAAAAAGACTCGGGTGGTTCTTCATCATAAGTTCCTCAGGTTCCCACGCTGCCTCTTCCATCTTATGATTTCTCCACAAAACATTTACCAGACGCGTCGTCCGGTTTCTCAGTACTTGATCTCTGGTATCAAGAATCCTGACAGGCTCTTCACAACAAGACAGATCGGGTTCCAGTTCTAATTCCTCATAGGTGAGTACATGCGTTGGGTCAGGCATGTATTTTCTCAACAGAGATACGTGGAACACATCGTGAACTTTGGAGAGACTTGGTGGCATTGCCAATCGGTAAGCTACAACCCCAATTCGTTCTAGAATTTCGAAGGGTCCGATGTACCTGGGACTCAATTTACCTTTCTTACCAAAACGTATGACTCCCTTCCATGGAGATACCTTCAGGAAAACATGATCACCGACTTGAAATTCCAAATCCTTCCTTCGATTATCGGCATAGCTCTTCTTCCTACTTTGGGATGCTTTGATGTGATTTTGGATTACCTTCACCTTTTACACCGTTTCCTCCACCAGTTCTGGGCCTACAAGTTTTCTTTCACCAACCTCATCCCAACAGGTTGGTGTACGACATCTCTTTCTGTATAACGCTTCATATGGTGCCATCTGAATACTCGAATGGAAGCTATTGTTATAGGAAAATTCTACCAGTGGTAAATATTGATCCCACATACCCTGAAAGTCATGTGAGAAAGATCTCAACATGTCTTCTAGGGTTTGAATAGTCCGTTCTGATTGTCCATCTGTCTGAGGGTGGTAAGCAGTGCTCAAATGAAGGTTAGTATCCAGGGATTTCTGAAGACTTTCTCAAAATCGTGAAGTAAAACGAGGATCATGATAAAAAACAATCGATATGGGTACTCCATGAAGTCTCACAACTTCATTAATGTATAGTCTTGCTAGACGTTCCAGGGGTAGATCTTCTCTTATAGCAAGAAAATGTGCTGACTTGGTAAGACGATCAACAATAACCCATATTGCATCGTTCCTTCTAGGTGTCTTTGGTAGCCCCATGACAAAGTCCATCGTAATATTGTCCCATTTCCACTCCGGTATGGGAAGAGGTTGCATGACTCCTCCAGGCTGTTGCCTTCCAGCTTTCACTTGTTGACAAACCTTACATCTTGACCCAAAATCTGCAATCTCCCTCTTCATGATGTGCCACCAAAAATGTTCCTTCAAATCTCTATACATTTTGGTGCTCCCAGGGTGTATAGAGAAATTGGAACTATGAGCATCATCCAACAATTCCCTTTTTAGATCAGGTAAATCGAGAACACAAAGTCTCTTCCCGAATTTCAAAATTCCATATTCATACACAAAGTCTCTCAATCTCCCATCATTCAAAGCTTTAATCTTCTTCTGAAAATCTTCATCATCGGTCTGAGAACTCTTAATCCTTTCTAGTAAAGATGGTTTGGCAACCATTTGAAAAAGCATTGATGTTTCACCTTCCCTGGTTATTCCCATTTCCATCTTCACTAGATCAATGAAAATTGGATCCCTTTCAATTCTTATATTGTTCAAAACTCCATGGTATTTTCTACTCAAAGCATCTTCCACCTTGTTTGCCTTCCCCGAGTGGTAGTGTATCGTACAATCATAATCCTTGAGTAATTCAATCCATCTCCTTTGCCTCATGTTGAGTTCTTTTTGTGAGATAATATACTTCAAACTCTTGTGATCAATATAAATCTCACAGTTTTCACCATAGAGGTAGTGTCTCTATATCTTCAAAGCAAAGATCACATCTGCTAACTCAATATCATGAGTAGGATAGTTTTGTTCATGAATTTTCAACTGTCGTGATGCATAGGAAATAACTCTATAATTCTGCATAAGGACACAACCAAGTCCTTTCTTTGATGCATATCTATAAATAATGAACCCATCATTCCCCGATGGTATAGTCAATATAGGAGAATTGACTAATCTTCTCTTCAGTTCTTTGAATCATTCTTCACACTCTTTTGTCCAAACAAATTTAACCCCTTTACGTGTGAGCTTCGTTAATGGGTTAGCCAATCGGGCAAAATTCTGGACGAAACGCCGATAATAACCTGCCAAACCAATAAAACTACGTACCTCAGTTATACTCGTAGGTGCTGGCCATTATTGGATTGCCTTGGTCTTAGAAGGATCAACAGAGATTCCATCTTTAGAGACAATATGGCCAAGAAAATAAATATCCTAAAGCCAGAATTCACACTTGCTAAACTTCCCATATAATTCATGCCTCCTCAGAGTCTTCAAGATAATGTGCAAGTGATTTTCATGATCTTCGTAGGTTTTGGAGTATTCCAAGATATCATCAATAAATACCACCACAAATTCATCGAGATACTCCTTGAAAACTCTATTCATTAGATCCATGAATACAGATGGTTCATTAGTCAATCCAAACGGCATTACAGTAAACTCGTAATGCCCGTACCTGGATCGAAATGCTGTCTTCGGAATGTCTTCCTTCTTCACACACAACTGATGGTATCCAGATCGAAGGTCAATCTTTGAAAAGTATTGAGCTCCATGCAGTTGGTCAAATAAATCATCAATGCGAGGTAGGGGATACTTGTTCTTTATCGTTATAGCATTGATCTCCCTGTAGTCGATACATAACCTCATAGATCCATCTTTTTTTTTAACAAAAAGAACAGGGGCTCCCCATGGAGAAACACTAGGGCGAATAAATCCCTTATTACTCAATTCCTCTAGTTGTTTCTTTAGTTAGACTAACACTCCAATGGACATTCTATAAGGGGTCTTCGATATAGGCCTTGATCAAGGAATCAAATCAATGGAAAACACAACATCTCGTTCTGGAGGATGTCCAGATAAATCTTCCGGAAATACATCTAAAAATTATTTCACAATAGGTACATCCTCTATTTTAACATTCCTTTCCTCACCTGCAGTTATTTCATTCTCTTCCTCCCCAATAATTGAATTTAGTTGAGCTATTTAGGGTAGATGTAAATAAGAATTAGGTGGTGACGATTCTACTCTAAAAATAAGGTGTTCCTTATCATTATCATCAAGAATCGTAACCTATTTCTTCTTACAATAAATCTTCGCATCATAGTCCGAAAGCCAGTCCATACCGAGTATTATATCAAACTCAATCATAGGTATGACGATGAGATCAGCAGATAAAGAAAATTTATGTGCTCTAATGAGGACTGATTCACAAAACTTAGTTGCAATGATACTTCCCATAGGATTTTTAACTGACAACTCCCTTCTTAAATCAAATTGGAAATATCTAATTTTCTTAGCAAACTGGGAAGATATGATACAATGCGACGATCCAGAGTCAAATAAAGCATTTTCTAAACTTGAGGAAACCATTAAATTACCTGCCACCACGTCTTTTGGAGCCTCAACCTCAGCAGTAGTGATAGCATAAGCTTGGCCTTGATCCCTTGGCCTTTTCTGAGTTAAGTTCTCCTGATGCTTAGGACATTCATTTGCATAATGTCCCATCTCCCTACAATTATAGCACTGAACATTGGTGGATTCCTTCTTCCCTTTGCAATCACGAGCTTGGTGGCCTTTTTCACCACACTTGTAACAGACTCACATTCCCTTCAAGCAAGCACCGGGGTGTTTTTCCCACATTTACAACAGGATGGATATTCAACCTTTCCTTTCTTCCCCTTATTTCCATTCCCAGATTGATCAGCAGGCCTCTTCTTCTCTTGCGTTGCTTTAAAGTCATAAGACTTAGAGAATTCATTTTCGGTCTTGATAGCACATGAGACAATGTCTTCGTACGATGAAAAGGATTGTGAGACTAATGCTCGACGGAGAAATGGTTTTAACCCATCAAAGAAACGATCAATATTACTTCTTGGGTTGCCAATATAATCTCCAGCATACCTCACTTACCTTGTAAAGTTAGCCTCATACTTTGTGACATTCTCATCCTCCTTTTGTCTCAGACTCAGAAATTGCCTTTCCATATCTGCTCGATGGTCGCGAGGAAAGTATTTTTCTAAAAACAGATCTTTGAACTCCCTCCATTCCATATTTGATACTTCATCATCTTCCTTCGTATTTTGAATCAATGACCATCATTGATCAGCATCTCCAGTGAGGCGGTAAACTGCCATGATAACTTTTTCCTATTCACTACTCCCCAAAGCCTGAAATATTTTCTCTAGGGAAAATATCCATTGCTCAGCTACTAAGTGATTTGTATTCCCATTGAACGTTGGTGGTTGTTGCCTCATAAATCGATCTATCATTGATCCTCCACGCTGCGGATCAGGGTGCTCCATACAGGTAAGGTTATTATTCATAACCTGAGTAAGTTGTCCCAGTATGGTGATTAGCTGATCGGCACCAGTTGCATCACCAGCCCACTATAATTATCTTGAGCAAGAGAGAAATCCCTACATGGAGTGTGTTCATTGATACAGTTTCCATTTATTCCACTAGGCGCCATTTCTAAACAATGGCATAAACTAGATCAGTTTATGAATCAAAATACATAATCCCATACGTATAAAACACTCAACATAAATTGATCTATTTATGGATATAATCCATAATCATAAAAATGTTTTCTTTGAGGAATTATATACTCATAAACCCTTCATAATGATTTGTAGTGAAAATGAGAGTTATCGTAAGCATATCTCCCGGGAGTGTCGTAACCAAGAGTGCAGCAAGGCCCGTTGTCGTGCACCAGTTCCCGTTCGAGTCTAGCTCAAAGCAGTGTTTTCAGGTTTTACCCCTAGGTACATCTGTGCCAGAGCCGCCTCTACCTACTTGTATCCAGACATGGATGTATTGCTCGGAAAAATCACAAAATCTCTACAATACCAAAATTCTAGAAAGTTCTTCTATACTAATCCTCAAAGTTCATCTTAGGTCTACGTGCTCTAATCAGAGTTTATCTAAATCTAGCTTCCAAGGTTTGTACTAAACTTCCTCTGATACCAACTGTAACGCCCCGACCCTAGTTACCCAGAGTCGGTTCATTATTACATAACATTGGCATGATCACAAGAAAGATCAAATCTCGAAAGACCGATTGGTTTAGTAGGCTTGAAAACATTAGATATATTGATAAGTTTTACATTACATCATAAAATGAAAAACTACTACAACAACATAATGTCTCCATAATCCACACTCATATCCCCACATAATATCCCTTCAGGTCATTCATAATTTACTTCTTCACTTCCTGGGAAAAATAAAACATAGAAAAGGGGTGAGCTCAAATGCCCAGTAAGGATAACAATATAGCAGAAACTTTCATAAATAAAAATAAACATTTATGGCATTGTGTAACTAAAACAAAAGCCTTTCAAACATGAACTTTCAACATGGTACGACATAAATAAAATGAAATAATTCCATTTACTTATTCACATGAATATTCTACTAATCGAATAATCACATGCAAAAATCAATAACCACTTTCATAATGTTGGAATGCATAATGCCAGACTATCATAACCACATAGTCAAGGCCCCGTGCCAAGACTACAAATAAGATTTTGTCAAGGCCTTGTGCCAAGACACTAGTTTGTCTCATGAGACCTACCGATGCATCGATGAGCTATAGCGGGCTCCACCCGTCACATATTAAGTCCAATGCATTCCCATATGAAAAGGTTTAAACATAACATAAACATTTGTATTAAAACTAGCATACGAAATGTCAATACTTTCACCAAAAACTATGAATGGTATAAAAATAGCACATCCACAGTCAAACATATCACAAAACCTTCAATACAATATAGAAGTTTTGTAACATAATAAATCAACTTCAAAAAATCTTAAAATCCATCAAAGGATGTTGACATAGATGAAATAAAAATTCTTTTTAAGGAAATATCTCCTTTTATTTTGAAATCATTTAAGATCCATATAAAATAAAACATTTTCTTTGAAAATATTCTTATAATCTTGTAAGGAAATCTTTGAATATTTTATAACGGCAGAAAATAACTGCACCCGCCGTATAAGTTTAAAGAAAACATTCTTATCTTAATTCTGTCGAAAAGGTTAAAAAGCACCTTGTTTGGAAAATGACGGAAAGATTCCCTTATAAACCTCTTATAAAAAGTCAGACAAGGGTATAAATGACTTTAACCCATATTCTTTTAAATATTAAAAATGTATTGAAATACATTTTGAAGAAACATGGATGTGGATGATAACGAGATCCCAGTAGATTATTACGTATAAACAACCTCGGATAATGAAGAGATTGTGAAATAACCCTTACCTTGTACTTTTCCTTGGTTGGGGTAGGTTAACCTCCTGTATAATGGTGAACTAATTGTTATTAAATTATAAAATAATCATATACATTATTATGATATCATATATGATATTTTAATATTGATTTGATAATAATATCTTAGTATTATCGTTGTTTCGGGTGTGAACTTACTCATTTTATTTTATATGTTTTGTTACATAAGCCATGTATGTTGTATCTTATTCATATCCAGAATGATATCAAGTCCTTAAACATCATTTTTAAATCATCAAATGATAATTATACTTGAATGGATACGACGGAGAATGAATCTCATCGCGTTCGTGGAGACGGTAGTCCGTACGTACGCACGGGTGACAATATCATTCTTTTGATATTAAAATAATATATAAATGGAGGTTATATCATATATACAGAATAATTAACATGTTATATTTATTATTTACATGAGTTTCACATCATTATTATACCCATCCAAATAATAATATATTGAATAACAATTACACCACGACGTGGAGACGGTAAGCCGTACGTACGCACGTATGGTGACATGTTATTCAAAGGGTGGATAGAATACTGAATATGGTTGTACCATATTTTTAATAACATCACAGTATATGTGAGATACTGGAGTTATTATTTTAGAATGGTAACAACAAAGGAAGATGAAGTGGAAGAAGAAATGAAGTTGGAAAAGGGTGGTGAAATCATTACCTCTTCTTCGGGCTCTTCCTTTTGATTTGATCGAAAGGGCTCCATAGGTTGGCTTTCTGATCAAACTAAGGCCTCTAGGTTGTAGTGAGGTAAGTTGGGAGAGTATTTGGGCCGAGTTTGGCCGAACCAAAAGGCTTTGAAGGTGTGAAGAAATGAGAAGGAGTGGTATCCTTTTATAAGGGAGAGGAGGGGCTCTTTAGGAAAGAGTGAAAGTATTACTTTATAATATAATTATATTCGGTTTATAATGGTCCAAAAATCATTGAGGTCGAAGATAAGATGACTCATATTCTAAATAACATCACCCAATAAGAATTGGACAGGTTTTAGATAATAGTTTAATCATTATAATCTTATTTATTTAAAAGATTTATTAATGAGGTAAACATTGCATCATTATTGTGTCATTAATAATATAAATTATTTGATGTATAAAAATTAGAAATAAAATATCATTATGTAGGAAATCGTTTTAGCTTTCTAATGAATATTTATAATTGAAAATCCTACTTGTATAACCCTATGTAAAAATTGTTCTTCTAAAAGATGTAAGTCTATGCCATTTTTATTTTTATTTTAACTTTATTAATATAATGTGTCCCTACCACATACAAGTGGCTCTAAGGAGTCCCCAAATCGACCCAAGGATGCCCATGGTCGGGTATGTGTCCACCAATAAGGTTAGGACACGTTTTAGGGTAATTTTGTATTATTATAATATTATTTTTTAACCCTTATTTACCGGATTTACCCTTTAACCATGGTAAATAAAATATTTACCGCAGTAATTATTCAAAATGTGTAAAAATAAAAGTTACCTATTTACATAATTTGGAAATCCTGATTACAAATATGTAATCCAGTTTTCCAAATTCAAAACACAGAAGTGGCAGAAATTAATTTAAAATTAATTCCCGTTTTTAAATAAAAAGCGTGTTTTTAAGAGATAATAACTATCAAAAGATTGACACTTGTTTATGTCTGGTTTAATTGTGAAATTGTGACCAATTACAAACATTAAATTAAATGGTAAAAATATATTCTTAATATACTTTAAAACCACTCAAATTCATAATTTATCAATATTAATTATTTTGATTAAAAAAGTTGATTTTAATTAAAATTTAGTAATTTTCACTATTCATCAAAATATAAAAGTTATCTGAAAAGTACCAAAATTTCACCCTAGGCTAATTTCAATATTCCGAATCCAAAAATGAAGTCTATTTTGAAATATAAAATATATATGATTTCAAAAAGTAGGTATTACTATTTACAACGGCTAGTTTAATTAGTTGTGGTGTGTGTTAGAACTCGAGGTTGCGTACAACACACGCTATCGCATTATTCGAAGGGAAACGTACCGTGGAAGATTGGGGTGTTACAATAAATATTGTTTTGTATAACTATTAAGAAAAATTTATTATTTTACAATACTAAAATAAAATATTTGTTTGTGGATGTAAATTTTTTATATTATGTACCCAAAAATTAAACATTACAAAAATACCACATTAATAGGTTTTCAACGTCAAATTTTATTTTAGAAATATTGGTTTTTTTCTTAGTGGACAAAATTCTGTAAAATAATTACTATTTTTTACACCGAATGAATATATTTTGTTCGAAAAAATTTGAAAAATTTAGGTTTTAAAAGAGAATAAATTTATAATTATTTACTAGATATATAGAACCAAATTATTTGATAGTTTTGGATTCCAATTTTTTAAAATTCCAAAAATTTTAGACCTAAATAATTTTGTGGAAAATTTTATAAATTTTAGGTTTAAGGAATATAATAAGGTAACCATGAAAAATAATATTGGGCACATTTTTACAATAAGTTTCATTTATATCATTTTAAAAAAGTATCTATTTCAGAATGATTTCATAATGAATGATGGATATATCACTTTTGGATAAAGTGTTCAAGGATAGGTATATATATTTAATGATATTGTTCTTCATGTAAAAAACATAAACTAGAATGAATAATTATTTTTTTTAACAAAAAAACCTCATTAGTATAATTAAATTATGGGATGAATGATATACTGGGAACACCATGAATTGACAATATATTATTCTATGTTCATATGGAAAATATATTCATTCTACCTAAAGGATTGAGAATTCATACACTCTATGAATACAGGATATTACAAAACAATATATACCATGAACTAGTTATATTGACGATTAATAATTGTTATGGAATAGATAACAACAAAACATAATGATAGAACTCTATCCCAACATTCTATAAAGGTACTGGTTATAGATTTACTAGATAATAGTATTATTTCATCATAATTTTTGATGCATATCAATATATTATTATAAATAGATTTTGTTTCAAATAGTGTATTTGTGTTTCAATGTACTACGATTTAAAAAAGTTCATTTTTATTTATCCATTCAACCACATTCATGTATAATTGGAGCCATATAATTTTTATATTTAATTTTTGATGAGTAGAAAAGATAAATATGTGTCGAATTTTTTATGAAAAAATTTTTATATTAAAATTTCCATTTTAATAAATATATCAATTCAATAAAAAATGAGAAAAACCTACAACCAGTATTTATTTGTAGGGATGAGGGTTAAAAAAGTTATATTCATATATTTAATATTTCAAATTTATAAAATAAATAACATAACACTTTTTAGCACCATGAACTCCTAATGAAATTTGTGTTGTTGAATTATGAAATATAGTTCATCAACAAATTATTTGAACCTTGTTCCCTGAATAATCAATATACAATGACCAAGCCTTAACACTTTATATATTCATATGTTTTATATAAGAACATAAATTTTTACACATTGAGTGTATTTTTATGTTTATATTCTTAAATAATTATGAGATTAAACATACATAACATCCCATAATCATATATGATGTTACTCCAACGATAATATTATTTTTTTCCAAAATATTAAACTTTTCATGAAAAACATAATGTATTAAAAAAATATTTATAACATCTAAATTTTATTCATTCATTATCCCAAACATCCCTATAATATATGAAAACTATATAAAAACATGGGATGAGAAAAAATTCGTAGTAAGTTATATAATGGGAGAAATCATTTTTCAAGTGATAACATAAAAACAATTAAAACCCACTTCATAAAAACTCATTAGCATGCATAAAAACATCTTGTATTTGCCTTTGGGAATATTTAACAAATCACACATAAAAAAACTTTTTCACATGGAATAACAATTCATTCAACATCCATATCATGACTACCATATACATTAGAGTGTTATAATGGGGCTCAACCGTCATAACATGAGCAATATTGGGCTCTACCCACCATATCTTGATCAATAATGGGTCAACCCCCCATATCATGCATAATAATTTGTTGAAACGAAAAAATAATGAGTTATAATGGGCTCAAAGAAACATAAATATTTCCATGGAACATGTCATAGTAATAAATAATAATTTAATAAAAAAATCAGTAATTCCATATATATAAAAGTAGAATATTTTTTAATTTCGTTAAAGAGTATTTGAAAATGAATTTAAAGGGAATGTAATTTTAAAATATAATTAGAGTGATAATAAATAGTTTATAATTTATTTTTTTATATAATATATATACAGATTACAGAAATTTTAAAAAAAATTATCACACAAGTAGTCTCCATACCACATAATAAATAAATATGTAGTTAAACAAATGAATGAAAATTGTGATATGAATTCTCATACCTCAGATTTGTCTTACATGAACTGTTATTAATTGTCCTATAGAATGTTTAATCGAGTTTTATTAATACTTTAAATAAGATAATCATTTTTATGAAACCTTACATGATCATTTTATAACATCAATCCATCGAATAATTAAGAATATTTTGTTCTTTCCATTGTTTTGGGTGCATTCTTTAAATAATTTCCATAGTTGATTCATATTGGATATTGTTGTTGAGTGGAAATGAAAAACAATAAGTTGAATGAGATTTTTTTAACATTTTTCCATAATTTTAAATAATTCCATAAATCATATGGGTTGTAGGTATTGCAGATGAATCATTATATATGTAATTATTTATAATTGAGAGATAATTTTGGTGAAATTTAATCTTTATGAACCACTTTAGTTTATTTATTAATAGTATTCATTAGAATGGGTTACAAATAATAATATATCATATTTTATGTATAATTCAATTATTTTTTAAAAATATTAATTTTTTATGGATCTATTTTAAGGATGTGAAGGATTAATAATACAAAACGCCAATGATGTCGGTAAATCAACACATCATATATGATGTTTTTATTTATAGAATAATTGGGATAGGATGACAATTATGGTGAATTATTTTTCCATAAACATGAATATATATAAATATATATAATATACTAGTTCATTAATTCCTCTTGAATAAAGGGATGGTATATGTGAAATTAAAATAATTAATATAAATAAAGAACCTGAAATTTGAATATTATTTCTGGTCTATTCTCAACAATATCCTCATTATGGTATATTGTATTATACTTTTGTTAATACAATATGGTCTTGGATGTGTGTAAGAGAAAATATAATGGTACTGGGCATAAAAAATATTATACTCACTGCTTGATAGGTGTTAGAGGAATAGTTGGGTGGCTGTTGTATTTATAGGGGACGAGAGGAGAGGTTTTCCAATATATTATTCATTAGTTAAATTATTTTTCTCACAACTAATAATACTTTTTTATTATGACCATAAATAGTAATAAATTATTTTGTGTTTTATCCAATGGCCATATTTATCATCCATGACTCATGCATGATTCATAAATTCATATATTTTTCACATTTCTTAAATGACAGAATTTCAATATTAACAAAAAATTAATGCGTTATTGAAAAAACTCATAAATTAACAGCAACCATTATTGAACAAATTGAATTAATATATGACACACATTTCATAAAATAAATATATATATGATAAATTTAATTTTCAATTAAAATTTTAAATTCTTCAATAATTAAATTATGTAAAACTACAACTCATTTTATAATAGATTGAATAAGAAAAAAAGGACTCATTAAAAAATCATTTAACCATAATTCAATGATATAATATTTTATGATAACATTTTATTATAATAAATTTTCATTTTTTTATTAAATTATTCATATAATTTTAATAAAATATATAAGGAATACAAAAAAATACACATCTTATATAGTGATTATATTATAAATTATAATATGTCCTAATTATAATAAATAATTTTGTTAGGTTACTATACATTTGGCTGACTTACTATACATAAGAGAAATATTACTATTCAATAGGGTATGTACTATTCAAATGGGTAGGTTACAATTCACCAAAAATAAAGTTGGTTCTACTATACTTCTTATAACATACTGATTGCAACTGTGTATGTCTATTTTTTAAAATTCAAAACACAGAATCCAAAAAATTATGTCTAATGGAATGTTTGTATGTATATCCATCAAAAAGTGTCATTATATTGAGACAAAGTGTTGCATTCATTATTTTAAATTTATATTTTATATCCTTTGGGAGATACATTATTCACACATTCTATAAATTGCAACATTAAAATATTTATTTACATACTATACAAGTGTGTGAATGTTTCCAATATAGAATTTTTGTATTTCTATGACAGTTATTCACCCATGTGGTTTATCCAAAAAAACAAATTACATGTGGATTAACTTATTCGACAATAAATTCCCTCTACGATTATGAATCTAAATATAAATTTCTTCATAAGAGATCTTCTCTTCCGGTTTATATACACCTGGGCTCAAAACATTAGATTAATATGGAAGATATTTTATCAACATCAAAACATGAAAAACATTTTGTACTTCAGATAAACTCATATAGAATGCTACTCGGTAGGCGAACGGTTCTACATTTCTCCAGATATAATAATGTCCAATGAACCCCAACGTAGCATCATTTTTTTACCAAAATGAAAAAGACTTTTCCAATTAAATATTTTAAGGAAAACATGATCAACTACCTCAAATGAAATTTCATTCCTCCTATTATCTGTATAAAATTTATGCCTACTATTTTCTATCCTCATGAATCACTGAATCATCTGATCATTGTCTCCCACATACTCTACATATTCCGTTCACATTAACTTCCTTCCCCCAACTTCTTCACAAAAATTTGTACTTCGACACCGCTTTAAAATAATTCCTCAAAATATTTCATCTGTATACTATAATGAAAAATATTATTATATGAAAATTAAACTAAAGGGATATGATGATCCAAACTTCCCTAGTATTCTATTGAACACAATTTAAGTATATCATATAATGTCTATGTTATTCTCTTGGTCTATCTTCATATTGAGGATAAAAAGCAGTGCATAAATTAACATTTTAGCCAATGTAATTCTAAATAGATTTCCAAAATTTATCAAAAATAAATGGACAATGATAATATAAATATATTGGTGAAATCTATGTATCTTGAAAATCACATTGATGTTAAATCAAGAGCTTTTATCTAAATACATATTATATTGAATATGAAGTAAATGTGAATATTTAGTCATTAAAACTAATATCTGCACTACTTTGACCTATTGACATGTCCAACATTTCATTGTAAAATCATTAATATAAATTTTCATTCCATCTAACTAGTAATTCTGTCAACGATCTCAGTAAATATTTGTGCAGTATGGATGAACTAAAAATGGAGAACAATGAGTTTCACATAAAAATTATTTCTTCAACTGAGAATCACAAGGAAAAAATAATCATTTTCATGTCATTAAAACACAATGATTATCATTGTTAATTTATGGTGACAACCCCATTTTATCCCATTATCCTTCTATATAAATTGATGTCTTATTTTTGAACTTTCTTAATTATGTATTTTAAATATGACTACAATGAATCCATAAACATCGCATATGAATTTCATACACCAAAATCATTAAAACCAATGTTTATCAAATCATTCTCCAAAGGGTAAAATTATAAATATATCATGTTTAATGGAACATTTATTTTCTGACTAAATGCATCAGCAAGTATATTTTATTTTTAGTCTTCTATGAATCATCAAATTTTAATACGTAATTAGTTCATCCATCATCTATATCTCATTTTCATTCTTTATATGGAAATATATACATAAAACTTTTATGGTCATTATATATTTTAAAATATACTCTATATATATGATTCCTCCAAGTTATTAATGACATACCAATAGAATGTAAATCCCAATAATGTTTAATATAATTTAACTGACATGGTTTCAACTTACTAGAGTCATATGTAATTTATAGATCATTCTGCATCAAAACACATCCAAGTATATGCAATGAACCATCACTATAGATGATGAATTCATCACTTCTAGATAGTTGTTTTAGTACTATATAATTCACTAGTCTTATTTTCAATACCTAAAAACAATGATCAATTTTTTTCTCATATGAATTTGACTTATTTTTTAGTTAACATAGTATTTTTTCTACATAACCATGGAAATTATTCAATAAACCTCATATAATACCCTACCAAACAAGAAAAAATATGAATATTAGTTATAATTGTGAGTTTTTGTTATTTTTTAACAATATTTTTTAGCTGTATCAACATTATTCCATATTTATTAACAATCTGACCATGTAACAAAATTTTTTGCAATAAAAATTCACACTTTTTTAATTTTCCATACATTTTTTTCTTTTAATGTTTTCCAGATAACCCTTATATGTTTTTATTCTCTTATTTAATTTTAAAGTATACGGTAATGTCATCAATAATGGAAACCACAATCTTATTCATTAACTCATGAAATATTATATTTATATGATCCATGAATATAGTTGGTGGATTTCGTAACCAAAATGGAATAAATAATATTTCATAATGACTATATTGAGTAAGGAGAATAGTATTCCAGATGACTTAATTATTTAATTTCAGAAAATGGTACCCAGACCTGAGGTCAACCATTGAAAAATAATATGCTCCATAGAGATGATCAAAAAAATCATAAATATTAGGAAAATGATAATTTATTTTTGTACTAATTTTATTCAAGGTTGTATAATAAATGTAATGCCTAATTTAATTGTCATTATCTTAGAAAATATTGTCATGATAACCCCTTGATGATGTGATGGATTGAATAAATCTTTTATCTAATAAATTTTACAACTCATATCATATTTCCAGATCATTATATTGAGCCATTGATCAAGGGGTTTGAAATTTTCTTAGCATTATGAACTTTTTCAATAGAATAATCATCATATCGATCAGGAATAATACAGTGCAAATCATTTGAAAAAAAACCAGTAATCATTTACTGTCAGTACATAATTAATCTATATGTTTATTTTATAATAAATTATATGAGTAGCATACCTATCATTTCGATATTTATTCATTTAATTAGCTTAATAATATATTATCAATGTTGTGTCTTCATTATTGTAGAAAACCCAAAAAATCCTTATAAAAAACAACATTCTTTTCTATTTAATCTATATTAGCATGATAATAATAAAGCCATTCCCTATTGAGAATAACATAAAAATAAACTAGAGAAAAAAATGGGTTATAGGAAAAATCATTACAAAGAAAAATATAGTTAGATTGTTATATTTTTATTATGAATCAATATTTTTTCAATATGATTTTACCATTAGTTTGTTTTCATATCATCTGGTGGAATACCCAATTTTGGAGAAAATTTTACTTAAATGATGGAATGTGTGGACATAGAATAAAAGAACATGTCCCAAAAAATTATATAATTAGGAAACATGCATGATAGATGTAACATACCAACTATGTAATGAATAATAGATATTTTTTTCTATGTCTATTAATGATTATGATAGTGTTTTAGAGTCTTAAAAAGAAAATAAATACAATCTTATGCATGAAATACATTAATATTCTTAAAAAATTGTTTTACTGACTTTTGATGGAAAACCCTTTTTAAATCTATCTTTTGACAATTTTATAATCTCTATTTTTCAAAATAAACTCATTGATTATGATTGTGACATTGAAATTTACATTGGATAAAATTTTGGTATTTTTCTGACAATGTTCATTTTTTAATGAATACTGAAAAAATACTGCATTTTACATCAAAACTGCTTTTTCATTTAATTTAATTATACGGTTAGATTATCCTTTTAATTTTTCATAATGTTTAATCTGAATAAATGTTTACCATTTAATCCAATGGTTGTCATTAGGATTAATTTCACTTTGTAATTGGTCATAAACTAATGCCAAACTTTTCATACATATTGTTTCAAAAAAACCCTCTATTTTTTGACAACGGGAATTATTTTTAAATCAATTATTGCAATTTATGTGTTTGGAATTTGGTAAAATGGATTACATTTGTGGAATCAGATGTTACAAATTATGTAATTAAGAATCATTTATTTTTGGACATTATGAATAGTAACGATGGTAATTATCTTTAATTATCTTGATTAATGAGTAATCAGGTAGTTAAAGATAGTAAAATGATATCATAATAATACAAAAAGTCCACAACATGTGTCCTAAGGCTACTGGTTGTCTCATGGAAGACCATGGGATGCCTTGTGCCAAACTTGGGGGCCCCATGTAATCACTTTTGTGAGAAAGTGACTTTTTATCTTTTTATTTTTAAAGAATGTTAAATGTTACAAAGAATGAATCACCTAAGTAAAATATTTTTCATTTTGTATACATAAATGTTATTTTGAACTATAAATATTCATTAGAAATATAAAATGATTTACTACATCATAATATTCTTTTCATAATTTTTAGAGTTTATATAAATTATATTATTTCTGACCTCATGATGATGCAGCGATTACCTAATTAATAAAGGATATAAATAAAATGAAATTATAATGTAAAATCTATGACTTAAACATGTCCAATACCTATTGGACGTGTGGATTTCAAACCCTTATCACCATACCCTAGAATGTTATCAACGTGGGACCTTTTTAATCCGAAAATCATTTTCAAATAATGTATCATTTCTTTACTTTCCAAGAGTGCCCCTCCTCTCCTCTTATAAAAGGCCCCCACCTCTACCTCCTTACGCACAGTCCCAAAGCCTTTGGATCGGCCAACCCCTGCCCATTTTGTCTCTCCACATCCCTCTATTACTCCTTAAAGCCTCACATTGGGCAAAAGTCTTCCCAAGGAAGCATTTGAGCTCAAACCAAAGGGAGTTACCCGATTTTAAGGTAATGTATTTACTTGAGTACTTTTGTTTTATTTTTCTTCTCCAACCCCCTAAAATATTTTTATTCATTTATTTTGTTACAACTCCAGTATCTTCAATATACTAGGATGTTGTTATAAGAAACATTCAAGCTACGCTTACACAAACCTACATCTAATGGTTAAAGGACCTAATGTTTCTGTGGATGGTGAATTTATGCCTCCCGAAACGATGATTGTTCAACATTCTATTAACACCTTAAAAGGTGGACATTAAGACGACACTATATTTATATATGATATATAATTTGTTTATGTTTTCCTTAAGCTTCTGTATTTTTCATTTTGGGCATTCCTTTATGGTTTCCATTATGGTTAAACGCGGTATCTTCATTTAAGGATGTGTGGATTACCGCCCCCTCAAAGTGATTTGATTCGTTAAATACCATATGTGACATGTATAAAGGATGGAACTATGATATTATATATGATATTATATTGGAATTATAATATACCTTTATATCATTATGATTCCATTCTATAAAATATGAAATAGGAATGAAAGTAGCGTTCATGCGTACGTACGGCTTACCGTCTCCGTGAATGGTGCATTAAATTTCTTACATCCAAATGATTATGTAATATTACAAATTCATGTATATACTGGATATATATGATATATAAATCATGATTATAATTCTGGATATAATGGATACAAGAACAACTTGTAATTATAAAGGGTTTATTTTTGACTCAAGTACCAATGATCGTTAAAACGACCGTTATTAACTTAAATAATTACATAGTGTTCATGAAATGGATATAAGTGATATAAAAGGAATAATGAACTTGAAAAAGGTTCTTAATAAAGTAGAAATTAATGCATGTTTATTATTCAGGACATTAAAGAACGATCGAGTCAAGTCGGACCCGTGGTATGGGACTTCGTCTCAATCTCCTTTCCTTGAGGCATATTTTGTTTTATACACAACTTTATTTTATATGGTGTATAAACCCCTTTGAATTTTATGTTTATCCAAAAGAAATCTTTTTTATATGAAGCATTTACTAAACAACAAAAGGGAATGTTTTTTTCATACCTATGTGGCGACAATGACTTCTTCGCCGCCGTGACCATTATTTGAGTTTCGGCTTCCTCTACAAGCCCTACCTTCTTTTTAAAAGAAAAAATTAAATACCATGTTTTTCTTTTCTTTTCTGTTGGTATTGAAAATGGTTTTCATAATGTTTTTATTATATAAATGTGTTGTATTGATATCTTTTGATTGAAATGTGGAAATTTTATGTTTCCTTTATGCATGTTTTATGTGATACGATTATGTAATGGTTATTGGGCATCATTATGAAGACGGGTGGTTCCGTGACAAACTAAGGGTGGGTGAGCCCGATATAGCTCTCCAATGCATTGGGTAACGCGAAGGAGTGAAACATTAAGGTTTCACCGAATAGATTTAAGGAATATACGGTGATGGGTATTCCAAACGTAACCGAGAGGGTTACTCCCTACGTAAGAATGTTATGAATGCCTCAAGTTACCTTTATGTCTTATGATTTATATGATTTATTCATGATTAGATGAGGTATGTTAAAGTGCTTATATTTTATGGGTAAAGTATGATTTCATTCCTATGTATATATGTACCCATGTTTCCTTTCCATATTTTTATATCCCTTACTGAGCTTTTTATGCTCATCCCATGTTTTTTTGAAATGTTTTTCATAGGTCAAGGGAAAGGTACATGATATGATGATAGTGTCAAGGAAGTTTCAAGAAAGAATCCATGTTTTATTTTAAATATGTTTCCATTGATGGGAAATGAGAATATTATCTTTATGTATCCACTTTGTTTATATTTGGAATGTAATGCATGTTTTATGATCTAATTCTCTAAAACTATAAACCCAAAAAGATCCTCAATTTGTAATCTTGTAATAACTCAAGATTAAGTAAGGTTTAAGGATGGGGCCTTATAATAAAACCTCATTTAATGTCTTATTTTATTCTGAAATGGATGTAAAGTATTTTCCAGTTCCGTAAACGTCCAATGTTTCTAATTTCTTGCCAGACTGACTAGGTTCAGATAGACATTAGAAAAATGACCCAATACATTATAGTTAATGCATCTCAAAAATAATCTTCTCATTAATTATTTTATTATATTACTTTCATACATAGGACATGTGGTCGGGCATTCCACATATGTAGAATTTCGTAGAATTTATCAGACAATCAACATGATAATTTTTTCAATGCTTTTCACAAGAAGAGAAATTGATTATCTTACCTCTTGATATATTGGAATAATTATTTCCCAATTTTTTCAATCATAAACTCTTCTTATTATTATAATCAAGATGAACATACATTTTATAGAACACCATATATACTTTTTTTAAAACAAAAAACTTTGTTTTCATAGCTTTTAAACACTTTTGATACAAATGATCAACATAAATCTTTATTCAAACTAGTGTAAATTCAATTTTTTCATTTTAAAATCACAAGTAAAATATGATATGTACCTAGAAAATCTTGTAAATTTGGCTACAAATAACACCACATAATCATCAAATTTCTACTACAATTTTTATAATGGTTTCCCCAATCATACTCTAAATGTTCTAGGAAAATACTCTTCCAGGAAAAGACATTTCAATTCATCCCTTTATAAAATATCAAGATCATCTATTTCTGTCATTTTTTTAAATAGAGATCAACATTGATAAAATTCACCTTCAAAATGATAAATGGATTGTATTACCTTTTTAAATTTTAAACATCCGATGTTATCAATTATATTTTCCAAATAATTGATCTTACCTTTGGATATCACAATATATGGGGTTCCACTGAATGTTGGATGACATTTCCCAATAAAATTCTCAAAAAATAGACGTTTATTCATGTTATGTCATGTTCCTATAATTCAAAAATAACACCACATATTATTGACTAGGTCAACATGACAATTTTTTTCCAAAATTACTTGGTTATAATTCCCAACATTCCAGGCAAGATATTCGGAAAATTATCAACCTCTTGGTGTTTTCCTATATCATCTTCCATGATTCTTCTGTGGATATCTATTATGAATAAATATATAATAGATGAATAAATATGGATATCATAAAATTCTATATACATTCAAATAAAACATACAAAAAATATTCATTTATGGTATTCTATTAACATAATCAAAGCACCACATGTTATCTAAACCATCATTTGATACCAACTATAAAGACACATCCCTAATACATTGAATATTCTTGAGATTAAGTCTGTAATATACCAGTTTACACAGTAACAATCTTTTATTGATTAGAGTTTTATAGAATTAATATGTAAAACATAGATAAAATCCCATTATCATAGATGTTTATACTCCAATAACAATATCCATTTTTTGAAATATTATTTATTTTAAAATAATGTATAATTTGAATGACAACTATTCATAAAATTTAAATTACCCTCCTTTTTTCTATTAAACATCATTAGTACATGTCAATAACATTAAAAAACATGATATACCTATAAAAATAGTGACAAGGAATATAAATAGGTAAATATTTACTCTTGTTATAACATAAATACAAATAAAACTCATTTTATAAAAATAGGTTTTCATGCATTGAAACATCATGTATTATCCTTGGGAAATGTGTACCATATCAGTCATATAATCACCCTTACATGTGGAATAAACATTATGTCTAGATACATCTTCAGAGTACCTAATGCTTTGGAGAGTGATAATGGGGATCACTAGTTATATTTTGAGTTATAACAGGATCAACCCAAAATATCATAAGCTATTATTGGCTCACAAAAACATATCATGAGCTATAATGGGCTCAATGAAACATATAATGAGCTATAATGTGTGAAAAATATATAAATATTTCCAAAGAACATATAATAGTAATAATGAATCCTAAAATAATGAATAACTAGTCATTATATCTATACAAAAAACTATATGTTTGAATTTCATTATAGAGACATCAAAATCATTTTTAAAAAGAATATCCCATAAAAATATATTTTGTGTGATAATTAATAGAATGGAATAGATATATTTATATAATATAAATAAATTTATTGAAACCAAAAATAATCAAAAAAATAATCACACAAATAATATCAATACCACATTATGGATAAATTTGAACTTCGACACAATGAATTGAAATAGGGTTAAGAATTCCCTTAATTAGGGATCATCATGCATAACATGGGACTAAAAATCATGTATAATTCTTAATAGAGTGTGATTAATACCCTACATAAAAATAATTTATTTATAATAACTGATATGATCTTTTTATAACATCAGTCAACACATTAATTATTAATATCTTCTTCATTCTATTGTTTCAGTTGTGTTCTTTACATGATTTCCATGGTTGGTTCATATTGTATCATTTTGTCAAGTGGCTATGAAACACCATAAGTTGGATGATATTTTATTAACAATATTACATAATATAAAATTATTACATAAATCATTTTGGTCATATTTTATGAGGATGAATCATTAGATAAATAATTACTTATAAATGTGAGTATATTTATTTGAATTTTGATAATTATGAACTTATTTTGTTATTTTAAAAATAGAATTCATAAACACTGAATACAGAATATAATATATCAAATAATATGTATAAAAATTATCACATATCCTTATTAATTGTTTTATGAATATATTTGAATAATGTAATTGAAAATGCAGCAACATTATCCATGATGTTCATAAATCGTCAAATCACAGATGGTGTTTTTATTTTCAATACTAGGTAGAGGATATAAAGTATTATGATGAATATAACCTAAAGATTATATAATTATCTCATATTTATTATATTGAATATTTTATACCTCTTGGATAATGGTGTAGAGTGTATAATAAAATAAAATAATTACCAACATTACACAAGAACATGAATGATGAATTTTTCCTCTTGACCTGTTCTCAATGACATCCTCTATAATGACTTTGGTATTGGACTTTTCGAGAGTCAATAATGACATGTAAATTGGAATGAGTCTTTGTATGGGAATTATAATAAATTTAGTAATTTTTTCAAGCATTATAGGTTTGATATAAAAAATTGGTGAGGGTGGAATTTATAGCACATGAGAGGAAATGTTTTCTATTATTTTAATCATTAGTTTAATATTTTCTAACTTTATTATGAATTGTATTCATTTATATATCATTAAATGGTAATAAATTCATGTGAGCATGAAGAAATGGCCATTTTCATCATCCATGGCTCATGCATTATGAAAAAAATTCATTTATTTTTTATATTTCTAAAATTCATGAATTTCTCAATTAAAAAAAATAAAGTATTCGAAATAAAAATCAAAACACAACAACCAATTTTCTAAATGTTAAATTTTAAAAAAATATCATTTTTTAGAATAAAAATCTAAATATAAGAAACATAATTTTAATAAAAATCCATATTTAATTGAAAAATATTAATTTTAAAACTGTAACTCATTTTATAATACCATGAAAATGTAGTCATGGTCTCATTAAATTATCATATAATCAGAAGACAACAATAAAATAATTTATTATTACAATTTAGGAAAATTAAATTTTCCTGACCCGTCATTTGGACTCATGTCGTGACAAACCCAAGACCGCCTTCCATAGGCCAGGGCTAGCGACTAGCACCAAAGGCATAAATCCCTAAGCCGGGAAGTAATTTCCATCATAAAAAGTAAACACACATGACAATTTACAAAACTGGAAGCAAAACACTATGTAAAACTATATATAAAAAGAAGTGCTGGAATGTAAAAGGTTTCATAAAAACATGCCCAACTATAAAGTACAAGTACAACAGAATGTAAGTACAATGGAAAGAGAAGTAAAGCAGCTACTGGGTTGTCCTATGGGGGATCATAGCTGAAGGGTAGGTAAAAATGGCCTCCTCATCACTCCACGTCTGTCTGTCTCCTCCGTCTACCTTCACACTGAGTAGTCCATCTCCGGGTACCATTCAGTCCTGCGACTCTCTGCCTCAGTCAGCGCTGTCTGTCGTCTCCATCCAACACAACGAGGTGCGGGCATTGCATGTGTGGGGGTGAGTATAAAGATACTCAGTTGGGACCCCAAGACCCTCAAGGTATCAGATAATCCAAGAAGGATAAACCACATGGTACGAAATAAACTGGTAACCTCTCCTAGGTATATTCCAATACATATACATAAGTTATCAAGTAATCTATCTCAGTAATGATGAAAACAAAAGTTATGGGCTCAGTTCAAAACTAGATTTTATTCAAGGGGGTAGTAAAGAGTATCAACCCCAGTAAAACTATCGAAACATTGGCTACTGAAGTACTCCTCCACTATAGAGTACCGTGGGACTACCACATCACTCAGAGGCCCATCCCACTGTCCGGGACTGCTGAGGTAATCCTCATGTCGACTACCGTGGGTCTGCTGCATCACACAGAGTCGCTTCCGACTGTGCTTCTACACGTCACAGAGAGGCGCTCCCCCTCGTAGCATGCTGAGGTAATCCTCCAGTCATATATTGTGGGTCTGCTGTGCTCACACAGAGGATCTCCCAACCGTGGGTCTGCCGCGTGACACAGAGGTGCTTCCCACTAAGCCAGTAGAGTCACTCTGAGTTGAATGGGTCAAGCCGTCGTCAGGTCTCAGCCAACTACTGGGTATTCGTACTCTGTCTACTCACCTCGGGAAGGATCCGCTCCATGAGATACTGGTCGACACTCCAACAATCATGATGTACCATATAGAATGATCTCAAAGGTCTTAATCATTATAGGATTCTCCACGCAATAGATGGTGCGTCAATCAGAAGCATGGACTGTGAGTTATTGCGATTTCCGTCTTGGGGGCCAGATTGGATTTTAGGTTCATTCTAACCTGGCCATACCCAGCTGCTTCCAAACGTCATGTGGGGTATGCCAAAATATCATTCTATCGCTAATCATTCCTTAGTCGCAGAAGGTTTGTCTATCGGACAACCGTAGCCTTATTTATGGGAGAAAAGGTGTATTCTGGATAAACGGGTTCGGAATGAGGTCTAACTCGGTCTGTGGGTCCGACATGGCCCGAGGGGGTGGCCTGACCCGCTCTAGGTCCGGCTTGGCAGACCAGGGGTCCTGGCTAGGCATCGGTTGTCAGCCCCCTGCGGGGCCCGCACCAGTCGCGTCCAGGGGGTAGTCTGCGCACCCCCACTGAGTCCCGCTCCTGCCTGCTGATTGAGCGGCCAGCCGCTCCCACATTGCCGGTAGCCGGTCTGATTTTTGTGGACTCGACTCCTCCACTGCGGCCCGCCCAGGCTGCGACTTCTCCCTTCGCATGGCACTCCTGCGCCACGCCCCTCCGCCGCGACCCAAACTGGATGCATCTCTGCTCCTCCATGCAATGCGATGACGATGTTCCCTTACAACATTTCCCTTCCTAGCCATAACCCTTTCTACTACATGGAACTACGGTACCGTGCACTTCCGGAGACCCGACCGCCCTGCGCAGCCGGTTTCCATCATGGTCGGCCCTTCGTCGGCCATCGTTTCTCCGCAGTGTTCCACTCTTCTGGTGGCACCATTTCACCTCCCACATTTTCAACAAGAGAGGTAAAACGAAGGGGGTGGCCAGGGTGTGTTCATGCGGCCCGATCCTTCCACATTATGGTGATATCAATCGACAAAACATTTCCCACGATTGAACGGCATAGAAAGAATGAATTTGAAATTAAAATCCCCTACCTTGTATTGATGTTTGTTGAAGATGTTGCAGAAAGGAGGATTTCATTCCGTTGACATCAGAAAGAAGTTGAAGAATTTGAGGACAACATCTTCGATATTCTTCAAGGATGGTTCATCCATTTCTTTTCCCGGTTGATGATCGTTCTTCGTTGGAGGAAGATAAATTCTTTGTTTGGAAAATTAGTGCCTATATGCTCTTCCAACCCCTCTCACAATCCTCCACCAAATGAATATACCAACCAAAAATGATGGGTAAAGAAAACCCATTATTAAATTATTGGAAAAAATATTAAAAATATATCAGAAAATAATTAATTAATGTTCCTTTAATTAATTTGAGTGGATTTACAGTTTAATGAGGGAAGTTCAAGGATTCTCCCCACCTATGGGGAGTTTCAAGGTAGTTAAAGCATGAGTGGTTCCCACCCCCTTAAATTGAGAAGTAGTGTTTAGACCTCATTTGGGCCCCACCACCATAAACTGTCATGGGAGGTTATTGTGTGGTGGCCCCCAACTCTAACATCCTCATGGAGGTTTTAACCACCAAATAAATAAAAAAATATAACACTTTATTTTTTTTAAATTTTATTAAATACCCAAAATCTAACTTCCATTCTCGACCAACTGTTTTCGAAGTGAATGTCTTCTTATGCGAATACCAGCACTGTGATTTCAATGGTGCCCTCAGATTTCAATTCTAATCAACAGTTCACAAGTTATAAAATCCTACTAGTACGTTTACTGAACGTACTCAAATAGGACTTCAAAAATTGATTCCGGGCACACCGCAACACAAAATGAAGCACCGTATATTTTCACGGACTCGTAAAATTTCCATGTATTTAAAATAATCCAGGGAATTTACAAGTCATTACAAAATTTTCATTTATATTATTTAATTAATTATAACATTTTAACTAAATAATAAAGAATTACAAAAAATCAACTCTTATATAGTTATTATATTATCACTAATTTTATTCCCCACATATTATACTTTCATGGTTGAGTTGACTATACATTTGGAAAATTTACTATTCATATGGTCTATATTACTATCATAAGGGAATGTTTCTATTCACCAAATACTGTTTTGGTCCAATCATAATCCAAATAACTAATGGATCGCAACCATGTATATCTATTTTTTTAATTTAAATCACATAATTAGGAAATTTATGTTTGAAAATTTGTTTATAAATATGTCATTTCATGAAAAGTTTCAATTTGTAGAGACATAGTGATTAATGCATTAAATTAAATTTATTTGTATAACCTTGGGGTATTACACAATTGCAAAACAATTTGAGGTGGATATAGTTATAAAATCCAAATATAATATAAATCATATTTTACCTATATATTTTCATAATAAAACTCATTTTGAGCTGTGGATTGGAGGAATCCCCAAAAATTATTAATTTAGTGGTATTAAATACAATTAATTCATTATGAAGACAAAATTCAATAACATAAAATAGGTCTACATCCTGATGATTGGATATTAATTGGTTATTCTTAAACCATTATGGAGGGTTATGTTTTTTAAAAAATTAAATTAATATCCATGAAACAATGTATGAAATATATGATGAAACACATCATTTTCAATTTTAGAAAATAAAACCCAAATTGTTATTAGATTTTTACAGAATATATTTTCTACACATGTTGTGATACTATTCTTATTTGATATAAATTAATTAAATTTTTCCCAAATGTATAACATTAAATCAAACTAAGAATATTTTTCATTAAATTTGATTCAGCAAGAAATGAAATCTGAAAATATTTATGAATCATCAATTTTGTAATATCACTAGATATTATGATCTTTCAGTCAAAATATAATATCCATAAGATATGATTGTGAAAATTGTGCTTTTTAATCAAAAATAAATCCTAATACTCTTTATGAATCATTTAGTGATAAATATTATATATATTCAATGAATGATGGAATCAATTAATTTTTGAGAATCAATTTTATGACTTCAGTTTCATTTCTTATAAACTTTCCTATAATTTGACTAATTGTTTCATTTAATATATTCTATGAAAATTGTATAAAATTAATTAATAAAACATTAAATTTTACAAATGGTTATAATCAAACAAAATAGAGTAAACAAAAATTGAATTTCCCTTCTTTTTGGTAGATGAGAAGATAACAATATAATCCAATCTAATGAATCATTATTAAAGTATACAATTTTGAAAATGTATCTGATGTGTTTTTTCCATTATAGATAAATACTGGTAGATGATTATGTAGAAAAAAACATATTTCAAAAATAAAAAAACTATTGGTCATGTTTTTATTCACATTGGGGCACTCTATAGATATAAAAAATGTCCATGACCATTGTATAAGAGATTAACAATATTATTGTAAAAAAATTCTTAATGAAGATATTATTAAATAAAAATTTATGAAAATGGTTTTAATGGTACAATAATAGTTGATATATTTTTCAATGAAATTATATTTTTCTGAACTAAAAAATTACATACTGATTAATTTATAGATGTAATGTAATACGACATTGACATGATAATGACTGATGAGAAAAAACAAATTAGATATTTAGATGTTATTATAAATTAGAATGAACCCTTAAATATTAATTGAATAATTATATATATATATATATATATTATTGATATAATAATTTCACATGAATTAGAACTCATATTAGAACTGGGGAAAAAATTATTCATCAATAAACCTGAAAAATTAGTTGATGAAAACACATTATAGTGAAATATGGGTAGTGTATATACATTATAAAAACTCTTCGTGGCCTAATGTTTTTAAATTCATGGATGGTATATATTAGCCAAAAAAATTAATCATAAATCATTGAAAAGAATATTACACTTCCTTATGGGAAAAATGGAATTTTATTTATTTTATTCATAGGAATTTTTTTTAAATAAAATATTGTTTGGATGCTGATTTTCCTTGTTATAAAATGGATGAAAAAATTAAATATAGAACTCTAGTTTTAATATTATTTCATTTAGTTTCATGTTCATGAATGATTAATCATTCAGTTAAACATTACACTATGGGTGTTTGATATGTTGTGGTTGGAATTTGTTTTATGTAGGCATTGTGGATGTAATAAACAATCCCTAATTTTTCATTAATTTTAGGAAAACATATATTTGGGGTGAAAGCCCTAGTTCCATTAATTATATAAAACAAAAACACATAACTCATCCATTATGAATATAAATATATGACTAACTTTCCTATGGCATCACAAAAGTAGAGAAACATTAAAAAAATTTATCGACACAAGATAACAAAATGAGTATATTTTTTATTAGAAATCTCAATTCCAATATATATTCATATAATAATAACTAATCACAGAATGGTATAAAAAATTACCATTTATCCCCCTCAGGTTTATCAATCTTCTCAATCAAGTTAACTCCTTAAAAAGGGGGCGACATATTTTCGATGGTATAATGTTTTATTTAATTTATGGGTAATAATTTCATTTTTATACATTTTATAAACATGTTTTATTAAATGTATACAATATTATATATACTCTCATACATATATATTCCTAATTTTTTTTATATATAGATATTGTCAATAATTCTTCCATAAAAAATTTTCTACTTGTTTCTTAATAAAATATTTTTTATAAAAAATGAGGGAAACACATTTTTATGTAAAATTTATATAAAAAATTGCATCTCAATTTTTTGATTTACAAAAAATATAAAATCACAATATTAGATAATCATTTATAATATTTTTCAAAAACAATAATCCATTGATATATTATATTTAATTTTAATTATATTTATTGTTTCACAATTTTTAGTATTGATTTATAGTTAAAAATTATTTTTAAAATTTAATAATAATTTTCATTTTATAAAAAAATAAAAAAAATTAAAACATATACCTTAATTAATTAATTTAAATTAATTTTTTTAGTTTTTTATATTTTGAGAATCTTTTATACATTTGATCCTAATGACTGATTAAATATTTGTCATTGGATCTAGAAAATATTATTATACTCGTTACATTATTTAATATAAAAGATTATTTGGCCACCACTCCATATATACCACATGTTTCCTTGAAGAGATATCCACCTCCAAATTCTTCTCTCTCAATTTTTCATATGGTTCGTCAAAATACTTTAGCTCCTATAAAGAAAAATTATGTCTTATTCATGTAATAATTCTAAATTAATACATGACAGTGAAATACTAATAGAGTTGATTTCATTCGAAAATAATGATTATATTCTAATTAATGTCACATATTTTATAGTTTATTAATTATTGTCCCTTTAAATAGAAGATTTTTTATTTCATAACCATGAGATAGTCAATGATATTTACAATTAAAATTAGTTCGTATAATTTTATGGTCGAAATGTTGTTACTCTTAATATTTTAAAAATTCAGAAAAATTGAACATTATAAAGGTGGATGAAAATGTTAAAATTAATTAGGATGGTGAAAAAAACACTGTAATTCACATGATTCATGTGAAACATAGATGTTTTGAAAAATTATATCCATACAAATCTAATTTATATTAATATTAAAATGTTATGTATGTCTCATGTTAATCTATTGATTCATGAATAGGGGATATATAGGATACAAATTTATCATTCCATCAAAAGTGTATAGAGAGTCACACAATTTAAATGATATCTCTATTTATTTTCTCTTTCCAAACATTAAAGTGTTCAACCATGTAATATATTTTCTAGGTTACATTGAATTAGTGTATAAGGAATAACTTATATTATGAATATCTTTTAGCCAGTTCTTATCAAATGATTTTCATAGTATTAAAATTTTTTCTTAAAATGGGAAAATATGAAAGTATTATTATAGAATATGATTTTTATTTTTTTAGGAAACAATAAATATAAATATGTTGGTTAATGTGTATTACTAGATTAATCCTTCTAAATAAATGAATAAATTTTTGTTCATTGAAAAAAACATGAATATTTTTTTTTGAAAGAAGCAATGATGGAAAAAAATCTCATCATTTTACAAAATAAATATTAAAAAAGAAATTAAATATGAGTATTAAGTTTCTATCATACAGAAAATGAAATATAAGTCACATGATGATCCAAAATTTAGTTTGTATAAGGGTATGGGTTTGGATCTAAAGGGGAATTCCTAATAGAGACACTATTAAAAATAAATTAAGTATTATTTTAAGAAAATATATGAAAATAAATATTTGATATTGATTTTCTAAATCGAATGGATAATATTTAATAAAGAGATTATTTTTTATTATGGTAGTAACATATTTTTTTATATGTATTCAACAAATAATCATCCAATTGATGTTTTTAATATTAAATTTGTAATATAAATGAGAAAAAATGAAGGAGGTGTTGGATAAAAATCTACTTCTTATGAAATACACATTTTTAAAAAAACATAGTTGAAAAATTGACAGATGTAACAAAAAAATATAGTAATTTTATACCTATAACTAATTATCATAGAAATATATGAAAAATGAAAAATTTTATTATCTTAATGGAATGAAAGATTAGTCAGATATAATAGAAATTTCAGATGAATCATCACCTTCAATATCATTTCAATTTGTGAGTTGTGTTAGATTTAAACATATAATTAAGCATAACTCCTTTGATGATAATGTAAAATTTTATAATTATCAAACAACATTGAAAAATCATTCCATTTTTTATTTTAAAATTTTTTTAATATAACATTCTTCAATTAAGGGAAGAATTTGGTCTTTCTAGGCCCTTAAGGCCTTCTATTCTATGTGTTTCATTTAGTTCAATCAACTCTTCCCTATTCACAACTATCAGTCATTTAAGGATAAAAATTTATTATCACAGTGATTTAATTCATCTTCATTATGTAATAAAATATATTTTCCATAACAAACAAGTGTCACTCATTTACATTCTAAGGAAACTCCACAAGTACAAAAATATATGTTATCTAAAAAAATAGTATCTGAAATTAATGATGAGGAAATGCTCAAGAAATTTTTAGAAATATAAATAAATACCAATGTAATTTAAAGGAACTCATCAGTTTGATTAGATATTCAGAAGTATATTTTCTTTTTTATGATTAAAAATTTTATATAATAATGATCGATTCCAATTTATTTTTTTAATTGTCATCCAGAACTAATTTTGAAATTTTTGATACTACTATCGCTAGTGAATATCATAATATTATTTTTATAAATCACAAAAACAAAGCATATAAATTTTATAGAGGATAAAATATTCGGAATATGAATACAAATGTTTAATATAATTGTGAATATCCTCTAATATAATCATTTTGATGGTAATAAATTATGTGCATTATAATAAGTAATTAAAAACATGAATAATGTTGTAATAGATTTATAGAGTAATATATACTATTTAGTAAAATTATATGATAATCCATAGGATCATGCTGTAATATTTATCTTTTCTCAAAACTATTGTATTTTTCCTATTGTTCGACATATTATTTTTAATTTTCCATTCAAATTAATCATAAAAATGTATATTTTAATTTTATTTTACATATATATTTTTTTTAAATATTTTAATCACTTGTTTTATCATAACATAATTTCTTAATTTATTCATATATGTAATGTATAATTAATTTCATTTATGATTTCATTTCAAATAATTTTAGGTACCAATTTTACCTCTTATAAATATTATCAATCATTACAACGAGGTAGAATGGATCATATCATTTACAGATAAGGATAATAATTTTGGGGGGAATAGTTTAATACTATTATGTGGAATGAGAAAATCATATGAAATATTCTACAATTGAAAATCAAAAAAAGAATACGGAAAGGTAATGATGAGAAATGTGAAAATTATTGATTATCAATAACAAGGTATGATAATCAATTTATGTTTCTTAAATGAAATGTCTTTAACATTTATGTTTTGTTGTTTCCAAAAAATTTAATATTGTGGAGTTAATTGTTTTATATAATAAAATTCAAACATTATTTTTGAAATCATAACCATCATACATAAATGTCCATACATTATAATCTTTTATACATCCCTATATTTCAAAACTATTTAGATTATAATGATTAGGTTTTACCAGATGGTTAAACATAATTCTCTTGGATGATGATTCTTATCGAATGAACATATACATTCTACATATGATTTTAATTTTCCTTAAAAAGTGATTTATTAATTCCAGAAGATGAAATAAAACTCACTATCATCTGATAGAATTATAAAAATACTACAAGACAGTCATTATAGGATATAGGGAGAATTTATTTCAATATGAACACCATTAAAATATAAAATATTGTTAAACATTATTTTTGTAGATGAAGAAACATAAATCTACAAAAAGATAAAGTTAACCATCACTATATTGCTATTTAAAGATGTCTATTCGTTAGATATGATGTGATGAAATTTCCATGATAAGGAAGAGTTCATATAATTCCATTGAAACCACCTATTAGAATTTGGCTACAAGACACTTAGATAAGTTATTATAAATATATGATCTATTTGGTGAGGGGAAATTTGTCAAAAAAAATTATAAATTCATTTTTGGAATGTTTTTTTCAAGCCTTTGAATCATCATGATAAATGATTGTGTGTGATTTTAATCATTTTTTGTGATTTCCCTTACAGATTTCATTATGAAGATATTTCATAAATTTCTATACATTTATTATTTTTATTAATAATTATTTTGAATGGTTTTGACCATGGAATTCTGACATTTATAAAGACAAATATTTATAATCTTGTCGATCGAGGGCTATTGAGGATAGATAAATAGAGGCTTACTAAGTCCTATAATTGAGAGACTACATGGATAAGGATGAGAAAAATGTATGGGTTAGTTAAAACAATGGATACCCAAATACCTGTTTATCAACATCATTAACAGTAAATGATAATTCTTCGATATAGTAATAAAAATTCACATAATATTTTCATGCTACCATATTATAATATTGTTATTTCAAGTTATTATATACTATTATTTACAATATTTTTTTTTGTAAAACATTGTAATTTAAAAAATTCTAAAATAGGATTATAAATTTAATTTTTTATAATCATCATTTGATAATCCTATTTACTATGGTTAAGGGGAAATATTTATTTATTTTTTAGACTAAAATTCATCTATACATCAATATTATAGTAGTAGATTATCACTTTAGAATACATATATAGATTATTTTATTACTATATAATTATAGAAATAATAATAATAAAAATTAAAAAAATAACATGAGAACACCAATATAAGAAAATGATGTGCACTCTTACTTGATAATGTTTGAAAATGATAAAATGGCACCATCTATATTTATTAGAATAAAATGAATCATTTAATTACATTGTAATCACATATTTATCTAAATAGGATGTGAAAATGATCCGTGAAAAGGGAAATTAGTGGTAATCCATTCACACACAAGTGGTGTATAAAAAATAATTAAAATATATTTTACAAAAGTTTATTAAAATACATTAAATATATAATAAAGTAAATATGTAATGTCTTCTATATTAGGAATATATTTGAAAAAAATTCATTAAATCTTTTTAACTAATATATGCACTACAATATATAAAATTATATAGAATGATAAAAAATTTCATCTGTCCAGTATCCTTATATGATATCTTACATCATGCTTCATAATCTACATTAGAACTTGATTGCTAAATCTCATCATCCATCAAGTGCTTGAATCATTATTATAACTATCTCATGTATTACATAGTTTACAATACTTCATGAGATAAATATAGTTATACCATCCAAATATATTATAAATCATATTTTACCTATATATTTTCATAATAAAACTCAATATGAGCTGTGGATTGGAAAAATACCCAAAAATTATTAATTCAGTGTTATTAAATACAATTAATTCATTATGAAGTCAAATTTCAGTAACATAAAATAGGTCTACATCCTGATGATTGGATATTAATTGGTTTTTCATAAACCAGTATGGATGGTCATGTTTTTTAAAAAATTAAATTAATATCCATGAAACAATGCATGAAATATATAATGATACACATCATTTTCAATTTTAAAAAATAAAACCCAGATTGTTATTATATTTTTACAGAATCTATTTTCTACAAATGTTGTGATATAATTATCATTTGATATAAATTAATGATCTTTTTTCCAAATGTATAACATTAAATCAAACTAAGAATATTTTTCTTGAAATGTGTTTTAGCAAGAAATGAAATCTGAAAATATTTATGAATCATCAATTTCGTAATATTACTAGATATTATGATCATTTAGAGAAAATATAATATCCATTATATATGATTGTGAAAATTGTGTTTTTTAATCAAAATTCAGTCCTAATACTCTTTATGAATCATTCAGTGATAAATATTATAAATATTCAATGAATTATGGAATAAATTAATTTTTGAGAATCAATTTTATGACTTCAGTTTCATTTCCTATAAATTTACCTATAATTTGACTATTTTATTAATTTAATAAATGCTATGAAAATAGTATAAAATTAATTAATGAAATATTAATTTTTACAAATGGTTATGATCAAACAAAATAGAGTAGAATAAGAATAAATTTCCCTTCTTGTTGGTATTCCAGAAGATAACAATATAATCCAATCTAATGAATCCCTATTAAATTTTACAATTTTGAAAAGGTATCTGATGAGTTTTTTCCGTTATTGTTAAGTAAAAGTAGATGATTATATAGAAAAAAACATATTTCAAAAATAAAAAAAACTATTGGGCATGTTTTTATTCACATTGGGGCACTCTATAGATATTAAAAAATGTCCATGACCATTGTATAAGAGACTAACAATATCATTGTAAAAAAATTCTTAATGATGATATTATTCAAAAAAAATATCCGAAAATGGTTGTAATGATACAATAATAGTTGAAATATTTTTCAATGAAATTACATTTGTCTGAACTAAAAAATTACATACCGATTAATTTATAGATGTAATGTAATATGACATTGACAAGATAATGACTGATGAGATAAAACAAATTATATATTTAGATGTTATTATAAATTAGAATGAACCCTTCAATATTAATTTAATAATTGAATATATACATATATATATATATTATTGATATAATAATTTCACATGAATTAGAACTCATATTAGAACTAGGGAAAAAATTAGACATCAATAAACCTGAAAAATTAGTTGATGAAAACACATTATAGTGAAATATGGGTAGTGTATATTCATTATAAAAACTCTTTGTGGCCTATTGTTTTTAAATTATTGGATTGGATATATTAACAAAAAAATTTAATCATAAATCATTAAAAATAATATTACACTTCCTTATGGGATTAATGGAATTTTATTTATTTTATTCATAGGAAATTGTTTTTAAATAAAATATTATTAGGATGCTGATTCTCCTTGTTATAAAATGGATGAAAAAATTAAATATAGAACTATAGTTTTAATATTATTGGATTTAGTTTCATGTTCGTGAATGATTAATCATTCATTTAAACATTCTACTATGGGTTTTTGGTATGTTGTGGTTGGAATTTGTTTTACATAGGCATTGTGAATGCAATAAACAATCCCTAAATTTTTCATTAATTTTAGGAAAATGTATATTTGGGGTGAAAGCCATAGTTCCATTAATTATGTAAAAAAAACACATAAATCATCCATTATGAATATAAATATATGACAAAATTTCCAATGGCATCACAAAAATAGAGAAACATTAAAAAATTTTATCGAAACAAGATAACAAAATGAGTATATTATTTTATTACAAATCTCAATTCCAATATATATTCATATAATAAAAACTAATCACAAAATGGTATAAAAAATTATCATTTATCCCCCTCGGGTTTATCAATCTTCTCAATCAAGTTAACTCCTTAAAAAGGGGGACCACATATTTTCGATGGTTTAATGTTTTTTCAAATTTATGGGTAATAATTTTATTTTGAAACATTTTATAAATATGTTTTATTAATTTATACAATATTATATATACTATATTATTGATGTATTTATAAAAAATATTTTTTATATAAATATTTTCAATAATGTTTCCATAAATCATTTTCTACTTGTTTCTTAATAGAATAATTTTATTATAAAAAATGAGGGAAACACATTTTTATGTAAAATATATAGAAAAATTTCCAAGTCAATTTTTTTACAAACAATATAAATTCACAATATTAGATAATAATTTATAATATTGTTCCTACATAATAATACATTGATATATTATATATATTTTTAAATCTATTTAATTTTTCACAATTTTTATAATTTATTTATAGTGAAAAATTATTTTTAAAATTTAATAATAATTTTCATTTAATAAAAAAATTAAAAAATTAAAACATATACCATAATTTATTAATTTAAATTAATTTTGTGATTTTTTATATTTTGAGAATCATTTCTAAATTTGATACTAATGAGTGATTAAATATATGTCATTGGATCTAGAGAATATTATTAGACTCATTACCTTCTTTAATATAAATGATTATTTGGCCACCACTCCATATATACCACATGTTTCTTAGAAGAGATATCCACCTCCGAATTCTTCTCTATCAATTTTTTATATGGTTCGTAAAAATAATGATTATATTCTAATTAATGTCATATATTTTATAGTTTATTAATTGGTGTCCCATTAAATAGAAGATTTTTAATTTCATAACCATGAGATTGTCAATGATATTTACAATTCAAATTAGTTAGTATAATTTTATGGTTTAAATGTTGTTACACTTAATTTTTTAAAATTTCAGAAAAATTGAACATTATGAAGGTGGATGAAAATGTTTAATTTAATTAGGATGGTGAAAAAACACAGTAAAACACATGATTCAAGTGAAACTTAGATGTTTTGAAAAATTAGAGCCATACAAGTCTAATTTATATTAATATTAAAATTTTATGAATGTATCATGTTAATCTATTGATCTTTGAATAGTGGATATATGGGATACAAATTTATCATTCCATCAAAAGTGTATAGATACTCACACAATTTAAATGATCTCTCTAATTTTTATCTCCTTCCAAACATTAATGTGTACAACCATGTAATATATTTTCTTGGTTACATTGAATTAGTGTATAAGGAATTACACATATTATAAATCTCTTTTAGCCGGGTCCTGTCAAATGTTTTTCATACTATTAAATTTTTTTCTTAAAATGGGAAAATATTAAATTATTTTTATAGAAGATATTTTTTATTTTTATGAGGAAACAATGAATATAAATATGTTGGTTATTGTGTATTACTAGAAAATTCCTTCTAAATAAATGAATAAATTTGTGTTTATTGAAAAAAATATAAATAGTTTTTTTTAAAGAAGCAATGATGGAAATAAATCTCCTCATTTTACAAAATAAATATTAAAAAGGCAATTAAATATGAGTATTACGTTTCCATCATATAGAAAATGGAAGATAAGACACATGATGATCAAAAATTTAGTTTGAATAACGGTATGGTTTTGGATCTAAAGGGGAATCCCTAATAGATATACTATTTAAAAGAAATTATGTATTATTGTATGAAATGATATGAAAATAAATATTTTATATTGATTTTTTAAATCTAATGGATAATATTTAATCAATAGATTATATTTTTATTAAGGTATTAACATATTTTTTTATATGTATTCAACAAATAATCAACCAATTAATGTTTTTACTATTAAATATGTATTATAAATGGGAAAAAATAAAGGAGGTGTGGGATAAAAATCTACATCTTATGAAATACACATTTTTAAAACAAACATAGTTGAAAAATTCATAGATGTAACAAAAAAATATAATCATTTTATACCTATAACTAATTGTCATAGAAATATATGAACAATGAAAAATTTTATTGTCTTAATGGAATGAAAATTAGTAAGATATAATAGAAATTTCAGATGAATCATCAACTTCAATATCATTTCAATTTATGAGGTGTGTTAGATTGAAACATATAATTAAGCATAACTCCTTTGATGATGATGAAAAATTATATAATTATCAAATAACATTGAAACATCATTCCATTTTTTATTTTAAAATTATTGTTGTTTTTTCATATAACATTCTTCAATTAAGGAAAGAATTTGGTCCTTCTAGGCCCTTAAGGCCTTCTATTCCATGTGTTTCATCTAGATCAATCAACTCTTCCCTATTCACAACTATCAGTCATTTAAGGATAAAAATTTAATATCACAATGATTTAATTCATCTTCATTATGTAATAAAATATATTTTCCATAACATACAAGTATGATTCATTTACATTCTAAGGAAACTCCACAAGTCAAAAAATATATGTTATCTAAAAAAATAGTTTCTGTAATTAATGATGAGGAAATATTCAAGAAATTTTTGGAAATATAAATAAATACCAATGTAATTTATTTGAACTCATCAGTTCGATTAGATATGAAGAAGTATATTTTATTTTTTCTGATTAAAAATTTTATATAATAATGATCGATTCCAATTTTATTTAATGCTCATCCAGAACTAATTTTGAAATTTTCGATACTACTATCGCTAGTGAACATCATAATATTATTTTTATAAGTCACAACAATGAAGATTATAAATTGGATAGAGGATACAATATTCGAAATATGAATAAAAATGTTTAATATAATTGTGAAAATCCTCGAATATAATCATTGTGATGGTAACAAATTATATAAATTAGAAGAAGTAATTAAAAACATGAAACATGTTTTTATAGATTTTTCGAGTACTATATACTATATAGTAAAATTATATGATAATCCATAGGATCTCGATGAAATATTTACTTTTTCTCAAAAATATTTTATTTTCCCTATTATTCAACATATTTTTTTTATTTTTCATTAAAAATAATGATACATATTTATATTTTAATTATTTTTTACATATATATTTTTATAAAAAAAATTAAATCACCTGTTTTAGCATAACATAATTCTTTAATTTATTCATATATGTAATGTATAATTAATTTCATTTATGATTTCATTTCAAATCATTTTAGGTGCCAATTTTACCTCTTATAAATATTATCAATCATTATAACGAGGTAGAATGGATCATATCATTTAGAGATAAGGATCATAATTTTGGGGGGGAATAGTTTAATAATACTATGTGGAATGAGAAATTCATATGAAATATTCTACAATTGAAAATAAAAAAAGATTAATGAAAGGTAATGATGATAAATGTGAAAATGATTGATTATCTATAATAAGGTATGATAATCAATTTATGTTTATTAAATGAAATATCTTTAAAATTTATGTTTTGTTGTTTCCAAAAAGGTGAATATTGTGGATTGGATTGTTTTATATAATAAAATTCAAACATTATTTTTGAAATCATAACCATCATACATAAATGTCCACACATTATAATCTTTTATACATCCCTAGATTTCAAAACTATTTAGATTATAATGATTAGGTTTTACCTGATGGTTAAACTTAATTCTCTTGGATGTTGATTCTTATCGAATTTACATATACATTCTACATATGATTTTAATTTTTCTTATAAAGTAATTTATCAATTCCAGATGATGAAATAAAACAAACTATCATCTGATGGAGTTATAAAAATACTAAAAGGAAGACATTATTTGATATTTGGAGAATTTATTTGAATATGAACTTCAATTAAATATAAAATATTATTAAACATGATTCTTGTAGACGAAGAAACATCAATCTAAAAAAAGATAAAGTTAATCATCCTTATATTGCTATTTAAAGATGTCTATTCGATAGTTATGATGTGATGTAATTTCCATGATAAAGAAGAGTTTATATAATTCCATTGAAACCACCTATTAGAATTTGGGTACAAGTCCCTTAGATAATGTATTATAAATGTATGTTCTATTTGTTGAGGGGAAATCTTTCAAAAAAAATTATGAATTCATTATTGGAATGTTTTTTTAAGCCTTTGAATCATCATGAGAAATGATTGTGTGTCCTCATAATCATTTTGAGTGATTTTCCTTACAGAATTCATTATGAAGATATTTCATAAATTTCTATATATTTATTATTTTTATTAATGATTCATTTGAATCGTTTTGATAATGGAATTATGACATTTATAAAGATAAATATTTATAATCTTGTTGATCAAGGGATATTGAGTATAGATAAATAGAGGCTTACTAAGTCCTATAATTGAGAGACTACATGGATAAGGATGAGAAACATTTATGGGTTAGTTAACACAATGGATACCCAAATACATGTTTATCGACATCATTAACAATAAATGATAATTCTTCGATATAGTAATAAATACTCACATAATATTTTCATGCTACCATATTATAATATTGTTATTTCAAGTAATATATACTATTTTTAAAATATTTTTTTAAAAATTAAACATTGTATTTTAAAAAATTCTAAAATAGGATTATAAATTTAATTTTTTTATAATCATCATTTGATAATCCTATTTATTATGGTTAAGGGGAAATATTAATTAATTTTGTAGACTACAATTAATCTCTAAATCAATATTATTTTATTAAATTATCTCTTTAGATCACATATATAGATTATTTTATTACTATATAATAATAGAAATAATAATGATAAAAATTTAAAAAATAACATGAGAACACCTATATAAGAAAATGAGGTGCACTCTTACTTGATAATCATTGAAAATGATACAATGACACCATCTAGAATTGTGATTATAAAATGAATCACTTAATTACCTTGTAATAACATATTTATCTCAAGAGGATGGGAAAATTATCCGTGAAAAGGGAAATTTGTGGTAATCCATTCACACACAAGTGGTTTCTAAAAAATAAATAAAATTTATTTTACAAAATTTTACTAAAATACATTAAATATATAATAAATTATATATGTAATGTCATCTATATTAGGAATATATTTGAAAAAAATAATTAAATCTTTGTTACTAATATATGCACTATAATATATAAAATCATATAGAATGAAGAAAAATTTCATCTGTCTGATATCCTTATATGATATCCCACATCATGCTTCGTAATCTCCATTACCACTTGAATCCTGAATCTCATCATCAATCAATTGTTGGAATCATTATTATAAATCTCTCATGTATTACATAGTTTACAATACTTCAAGATATAAATATAGTGTGAGATAATATAGAATTGTTTTCGGGGCACTGTAAAATCCCAGGTAATGATAATAAGTAATCAAATATATACCTTATTAATATTCATGATTATATTTTATCTACTCACATTGACTAAAATATGTTTATATGATTTTTTAGATAAAAAATTACATAATTTTTTTCAATCTAACATATTTTTCATATGATTTAAAAAAATTTAATATATTTTTTTTAAATTTTATTAATTTTATTTATTAAAATTGAAATCATTTTTTATAATCAATTCAAATTTAGGTATAGTTGAATTTTTTGTTTTTTGGTTAAAAAAATTGGGTTTTTTAATAGTTAAATCTATTTATTATTATAAAAATATATTTATAATTAAAGTATATTAAAAATTCAATAATATATGGGATTTTTTTAAATACATATTAATCATATCATACAGAACATTATATATTTTATTTAATATGAATCATTTTTATTATTTATTTTCCTATAAATTTATTTTATGATTTTAAAAAAATTTCCCTGATTTATATTTAATTGTGCAGTCCATTGGTATTTTTATCTAATTCCTACGACATTTGGAAATTAAATTTTGGAAAATGGATTCGATATTTGGATTCAAAATGTAAAAATTTGTTAATTAGATTAATTTTATTTTTCACATAATTAAATATAACCACATTAAATTATTATCACTAAATCATAGGGTAAGCTAGTTAATTATGGTTAAAACATAGTGATAAGGTCACAAAATCTCATCTAAAATATTTCTGTGTAATATTATTATACTCATATCAATAAATATCAAAATTTCATTTATTTTTTTCCAGTTATTACGTATCAATATATAAAATAAGTAATAATTACATGATTTTCACTCCAGTCACATAAAAATGTGACCATCAACTGTTCACATACTCACAATCCTCGTTCTCTATAATGTTACCAGTCCATAAAAAAATGAAATTTGAAATATCATCCCCACATCGAAGAGTTTTTGGGATTTATATATTACCAACTTATAAGGATTATGGTGTAAGGTAAAAAGGATATCCAAAGAATATGAGCTAAATAATATTTGTATAAACAAACTTTAGAGGGAATATATCTACTCTCTATACTAAAACAGGCTACGTCAAGCTTACATGTCACCCTACCATTAAGCCACGATGCCTCTTTTCATTCCATACCACCCTCCATTATTGTAAAACCCTCTGCCGCGAAGCTCCCCCTCCCGCGTTCCATCCAATGTAGCCTGCATATAGGGTTCTCATCATTCGTGGATCCCGCTTCAATCGCCTCCATCTAGAATCTCCTCTACATCTTCAATCACCTCCATCAAGAATCGCGGAACCCATCGATCTAGTTTTCCTCTTCAATCATATTTTACTACTCAATCAATTATCACAAATCCCTCTTATATCATGGTGTCCTCTTCAATCACCATCCTCTATCTAAAACAACAGATATGTCACGACCCACTTGCGGGAGTATCTATGTACCTTCAATTACATGGGCGTCTATCTTCATTCTCACAGAACCAACTAGATCTTCCTCTTCATCTAGGTTGTAGACTCAATCCATAAACACGTGTGTACAAGAATCCATTATTTATTGTGTACGATGATTGCGGGCTTTTTCTTCTCCCGCAACAATCATCGCGACGTAAGTACTTTTGGATCCGGATGTGCTTTTCTATTATGTAACTCTCTGTTAGCTTCACAACCATGAATCAAGGTGTCTCTTCCACAACTAATGCTACAGTAGTAAGCTATTACTCCCAAAAAACACCACCACTACTTCTGTGAGATTTTATTGACACGATGAACAACTTTTCCTTATTATTTTCCTTGAAATTATATGTTATTTTTTATTTATTCTTTATCAAACTATACAAACTACATATCAACTTCATGCAGGTGACTATTTTTTAATAGAACTAAAAAAATAGTCTCCATTCACTACTGATATCTCCACATATAAAATTGGTGTCTATTTTAGGTGTAATATCATCAGACCCATGAACTGGTCACACAATTACAAACCCAAGGAGGAAGTCTTCACGTGCGAAAACATCTGAGAGAATCAACGGTATTATATTTTGTATACTCGATGGTTTTTAGATTCCATTATTTTTTTCACATCAAAATGTTACTACCTTCTATTATCCTATGATTATAGTTCAATGATTATCATCGGTTTTCATGTTTTTAGAAAAACATGAACCATCAGTTTATTTGGTGGATTTTCTTTTCAAGAGACAATAGATAACTGGGGTCTACAATTTTGGCTAGATTTCTACTCATGATTTGGTAGGATTTTGAAACTTTGTTTTGATTTTTTATAATATTTACATAACGACTTTACTTTATACACCACTTACAAATTTTCTTGGGTATTATCTGGGCCAATACCAATTCCACACAAATGAATTTCTGTAGGGAATGTCATTAATATTAATTCATGCATGTATATTATGTATTTTCAGATTGTAGGAGGACATTTGCATAGAGAAATCTCTTTTGAAACAAGCATTCATGGGTCCCCCTGTAAAAGGTATCCTGACCCATTAATCCATGATGCCCAGTTTGGGGAGGCCAAACCCATCACATTGTCCCTATTACTACTCTCATTCCCATTGGTTTTTTTGTCCCCATCACAGGGTGGGTGGTGAGGGGCAATAAATATGTTTTTGTCCCCACTGTCATTCCTAGGTAATTTTTTAAAATTCATTAATATAATTTTTGTATGTATATTCTGTATTTTTAGATTATACCTGTTGAATGTTTTTGTATCATCAAATTGTTGTTTTCGGGATTTCTCATGGTGGAAATTTTTGTATGGATTTTTAGCATGTTGATTGTCAATTTTTCATGCTGGATATTTTTATTTAGGACGTTTTTCATGATGGATGGTTTCCTTGTCATCCTAGATTGATTTCATGGTGGACCTTTTGGTATCAGTTTTTCTTTATATATGATTTCTATTAATCTGGAATTTACTCCTGGTGGAGTTTTTTGATACTGGATATTTTTTTTGCAGATTGACTAGCTTGAGTTTTTCATGCTAGATGTCATTTTATGCGGTGTGTTTTCTTATATTTTACGTTTTTCATATTTCTGGATGGGTTTCATGCTGGAAGTTACTCATTTAGGACATTTACCCTTCTAATAATTATTCAATTATTTAATTTTTATTTGATTATTTTATAATTGTTTTATCTGTACATGTGAATACATCAATAGAAATTTCAAATGTGTGCCAGTAATTTATAATAAAATTGTAGAGTTAACCTCCATTTTGTCCAACATATTAAAACATGCAATTTTCTTCAATATAGACTACACTGTGTATTTTTTTCGAACTAAAAATATGAAACATATGTGTTATAAATTCCCGAAATTTGTTTCCAGTGTGTTAGGTGATGTGGATGTGCTTTTATGTTTTTCTTCTGGAAATGAAGGTGACACAGAGGGAACTCTTATACAAGTTGTTGTTCAGCTCACCAGAGTAATTTTTGACTTAGTTGTTGGTCAATAAAACAGCCCAAGGTCACACTCCTCTATTTATGTTGGGAATTTTAAGACTTTTAATTTCATTAATAATTTCTATATTGGAGTTTACTTTCTATGTTATCTGTGAATGTTACATGATTTTATAAATTTTGAATTTCTATTGGAAATTTAATGAAATTTTAAAAAACTCAACAATCATGTGTTGTATTATTTTATAAATTTATAATTTATGATTCTAACATGTCCCTTCATTAACATATATCAAATTAACACATCCATTTTGATTTTACCCAAAACCAACTCATGTAACAACCATAAATTCTAATAGTTTATTTTTATTATATAAAGTAGAGGTTATAGTGTTGTTACATTGCAACCGATATAGCCTTGGGAATATGGAATCAAGAAAAGGATCCATCACTAGAGGCGTGTTATTGCAGGTACTGTATTTATGTGACCTATGAAAAGAAATAAGTTATAGATTAATTTCTTCATGTAAATTAGATGTTATGATTCTAATTTTCCCATGTTGTTTGTTACTATTTATGCATTTTATTCCAAACCATGAAGTTATGAAATGAAGTTGTGGATTTCTCAACATTGGATTCCTCAGAGAATTCAATTTCTGGTGACCTGAATTTGGTAGAAAATATAATTATGAAATATGATGCAATGAATACAATAATTTTGGAAAATATAACTTCTTTATTCAAATTTTCCAAAAACAACATGATTATTACTTTTCATGACCCCACTTGATCTGTTCATTTTTTTTATTATGTTCAGCATGCGATATTTCAATGGTTGGAAGTGTATTGAGTATTCAATAAAATACCACGAATTATGACCACATAAAAGGATTTCAAGACATTACTACAAGGTTTTTCATAAAAAATATTATTTAAAAGATTATATCATGAAAATTGCTTATAACTATTTTTATATTTTAGTAATATATATGGTATGGTTGTATAATATATCGAAAGTTCATATATCATGTGCTATATTATAACCATCTAAAACACTTAGATAATTTTCAATCTTAAACATATAGTTGGAAAATAATTGAAGATGAGTTGTGCTTATATGGAAAATAAAACAAGAGTGAATCATTTTGAGAATATGTGTTAATTAATTACAGGGCATGAAAATTATTTTAATTTATGGATATGCTACCATCATTCATCCCATACCATTTTGAGACTCTTTAAATAGATTTGAAGGGGCATATGCTAAATTTAACCAGTTTAACTAATAGTTAAGGGATGCATTCATAATTTTGATCAATATGTTAGATTAATATAATGTTACAAATTTTCTTAATCTGAATTTTTTTCCAAAACATTTCATTTACATATTCAAGGAATCAAAAATAAAATGTGTATTTAAAAATCCATGGAATGAAAATATTGTTATCAAGCTTTTTTTGAATAATATAGATTTCACTATTTATGATTTATGATGTATGTTTTATGTAAAAAGTTGTAACCAATTTAGGCTTTATTTGTATTCCATTATTTCTGATTTCCCATTTTTTGATTACCATTTTTTGCAGTCAAATTGTATTTTGTATGCTGATTTGTTATGTATGATTATTATAAAAAATAATACAAATTTGATTATGGAATTTTTTGGTTCTAGTTTAATAGATTACACATATTTAGATAAAATATTATTCTATTGTATAAAATTGAAATCTGATTTAAGGAAATATTATTATCTCCATCTGCTAAACAGAATAACCATTTTTGGAATAGTGATTTTTTTCCCAATGGAATTATTCTGATCATATCTACTATAATATTATTCTGTTTCATGTCAAAGGTTATTTTTTATACTAATTAGTGACATTTACACACATTCATGTTTAATTACATATTGCATGGATCAATAAAATTTTCTACAAAATATACAAATTGCTTATCCTCTACATTGATAGATCGCTGCGTTACTAGGAGGATATTAAATGCACATTCTGAGGACATGAGTTAGAATCTAAAGGGATGACCTACTACTGTTGAAAACCATAGTTCATGTCACTATTTTCATTCATGTATCAGCTACTAAAATAAAATTTTAGTTCAGTTACCATGGTGATAGAACACTCATAGTTCTATTTCCATGGTGATAGAACGGTCCAGAGTTTTGTTTCATTGCTGAAATGTAACGATGATGTTCATTCCATTATGAAGTTATGATTCCATGTTTCTGGTTGAATGTTTTAGCTACTTTTACGATCCATAAGTTCTTTTTTCATTATTTACTTCTATTTAACTTCATTCAGCAAAAATCATTGTTTACTGTTAGTTTTTCATATTTAATAACTATTAACAGAGTTTCAATTTTAACATATTTATTATTAATTTTTAATGATAAATTCTCAAATTATTAAGGCACTCTGAAATTCAGATTTTATTTATGGAACCGTGCGTATGCAAGGCGGAGTACTAGTTTTTATTAAAAAAAATTATTTTAAAGGATCAATTTTATAATTCTAAATAGAAATACCCCAAATCCATGTTTATTAGTAATATCGATCAATTGTATTTTAATATACTAATGGTTATTTAAATTCATTTTTAACTATCCTTTACACTATATATAATGGATTCAAATTATAATTTATAAATTAATATATACTTATTATTTAATAAAACATGTTAATGGAATACCATTACAATGTATGTGACATGATTAAATTTCCATCATATTTTTTTACACTTTTAGAATCTTCCATTATATGTTTTCATGTGTTTTTAAATAAAATATTTTTTCTTTTTCTTCTATGATATTATTTTTTAATGATCATACAATGAAAAAGATCATTTATAAAAAAAAATTATGAAACATAAATATTTTTATGGGAATGTGTTAAAAACTACGTTATAATATTTAATATTGATAATGAAATATTATATATTTTTATGTATATTATGGTGTAAATATGTTGTTTTCTAACTGGTTATACCTTTATAACTCATGACGATGAGTGATATTTATATATACCCAGAGTGATTTGTGTAGTTACATAATCATTAGATAATTTTGATTGAAATAATTTTTTATTTTATTCTATTTATAAGTGTTATTTTATGGGTATTTAGAAGATGATGTCACCTGTAATCTACATAACCTTTAATTTATTAAAAATGTGTTTTTATAATTATTATAATTTCATGAGGTAAGGCAATGAGATTATGTTTTTTTGGAAATTTTACGAATATGTCATTGGTGAAGGGAATGCTTTTCCTGAACAATTGATCACATGATAAAAAAGTTTCTTGGAATCCCTCATGATATTTATTTTTCCATTAGTATTTCCTCGAAAATAATTAATGAAAAAAATTGAGAAATATAACTAATATAAAAATAGTGTAATAAAGTTTTTGAATTATGAGAAAGGGAATTGTGCTTTTGAACATCCACAAACTCTATATTGTTTTTAATAATATATACAATCATGTTTTCCATATGGGTTAAATACACTCTGTGATAAAAACATCATCTCTTGTCTTGTAAGGAACATTTTTGACTATTATTCATTCTATATTAAAATAATATTTCCTATAATGGGATTAAAATGTATATAATATTACAATTAATTGATCAGTATCCCCAACATGACATGAAACATCCAATTATAATCATTTTATTCATTATAACCATGACATTATTTTTCATTGTTTCCCTTTTATTGACAAATATCTATCAGGGGAACTCAGAAAACTATGACACTAGGATAAATATTATGGTTTCATTTCTCGGTCCACTTATAAATGAGTAGGTTAATATACATCCTAAATCATTTCACTATGTTCTTCTCCATTATTATCAATATTTTCTTTGGATTACAATATTTCCCCTCAATATTTCTTATTCTAGACTCACCATGTCATATAGTTGGAAAGATCATGGAACCAATGTTTGATGAGAATGAACATGAGAAATGCATCCAAAATTTTATTGTGAAGTCCAATTCATATCAACATGCATAAGAATAATAATTCCACCACTATTGGATAATTATGAAGCATTAATAGATTATATTGAATTTAAATTACATCCAACCACTTTTTAAACCACATAAAAATTAGTGGAAGCAACTCTAAGACCATAAATATTCAACTATAGAATTGAATGTAGAACATCATGGACCTATTATATTCACTTGTGTAAGTAATACATTTTATTCCCATATATATCACACTACTGAATTTAATTTTTATTTCCTTCATAAATAATTTCTTCGTACATTCATTTCCATCCACAAAACTGAAACTGATAAAATATACAACTGTTTGGGATATATCTAATTGAACACATAAAATATCGTGAATTAGTAGCTTTATTTTCATATTTATATTTATTATTTTTAAATTTCAATTAATTTAAAAATTGGTTTCATTAAAAAATATGTTTCATTGAAAATTAATATATTTTATAAATAATTAATTTTTTAATATAATATGAATTATTTGTTAATATAAGTAAATAATTTCTTATATGGTGAATTTAATTTTATATTTCATAACTGATAAATATTATTGTTTAATTTTATTAAAAATTTAATTTTTTGCATACTAATATAATAAATATAATGGATTGTTTATATTAATAAAAATCATAAATATATTTATTATATATATATAGTAGGCGTTTATATTTATAATTTAACATATATATATATATATTATGGTCAGTGATGTTATAAATAAATGAAACAACTCACACACCCCTAGGACAACAGGGGAATTCAACATCCCCTATAATAGAAATGATATTTGATAATAAAATTCTGAAATATAGCCAATTTTTTTAACTCGATTGACATATACAAATTATATTTCACGTGTAATATATTCCCATATAAATTTATATTATAGATTGTTTACACATTAATTTTTTCTCATTCATGTATACCTAATGGATTTGAATAATAAAATACGAATATCTTCCCCACCACCATTAAAATAAAAATAAATTCATGTAATTAATAAAATACAGTACACTAAAATCATTCAATATGTATCATTTGAAAACAACAATACAAATATATGTAGTTCTATTTCAAGAACACATCATCATTAAAGTATCAATACATCCAAACCATTCAATCAAAAAAGTATAAACCATAAAATTAAATTGGTAACCAAAATAAAAAAAGTTTGATCATTATATTTAACCTTGTTATTCACATTAAAAAAATAAAAATCATCATTACTAGGATGACATAAAGCAGGACATATTCATTCTACAACATCACGATAGTTGAAAAACCAGAACATTCCATCCAAAATGGATATTTCCTTTCCTCAAATAATTTTATAAAAATTTTATATCTAATATAAATTGCTAAATGAATATAATTACTATATTTCATATGTTTGGGGTCATATTCTTTCAATTTCCTTTGACAAAATCATATTTGAGAAGTGATTGGATATATTTTTAAGTATTTTTTCCAAAACATTTGACTGAATTATTAATTATTTAATTTATTATTTTACCCTTTTACTAAAAAATTGATATTTTTTATTTTTATAATTTAATTTGTAAATTAATAATTTATTATAATTACTGATGTTATTTTAGTCATTAAATAGATTATTCTAATCTTATAATAAATTTCTAATATAATTATTTCATAAATAGTTTGGTTAATTAAAATCTAATTTACATTTTATTAAATTAACAAATATTTTGAACAATAATTTATTCGTCGTATTTGTATCTAATTATAATAGATAAATTTTAAATATTGTATACTCTAATATAGATATATTATACTATTTTAATAGCATTTTTTGATATTTAATAATCCTTCTAATTATTTAAGTTATAATTTTGAGTTTAAATTAAACGAAATAGGGAAATTTTAAAATTAGGCTTCACATAGTTATTCATTAAATAATTTAGAGTTTTAAATATTAAACTATTTAGTCTTATGTATGAGGTTAAATCATTAAAAATGAACTAATTAATACTAGGGTGATAAAAATGAAACATTTCTACATATATTTAAATCAATTTCCTAGTTTATGGTAAATTTATCTTTCAATAATAAATTTGAATTATTACACAAAAAATATCATTTAAGAGGCTCTAAAAATATACATAAATATATCCTAAAGTATTTTATCATATATAAATTTATTTACCATAATATAGGAATGTATGTGAATCATATTCCAGTACAATCTTGCATGAATGCATTGAATCACCACAACTTATCGAAAAAATTAGTTTATATAGAGGAAAGAATGTTATCTTACAAAATAGTGTTTACTATAATAAAACATAACAAACCCACTACAAAAAAGATTCATTTTAATTATAAATAAACTGAAATTTTATAAATATTATTTTTTCAACATTCATATCATTTTACTATATTCAAATTTCTAATATATTAATTATCAATTCAATAAATTTCCCTCCACCATAATTAGATATTATTGGAAAATATATTCCATAATTATGATGAATCTTTATAAAGTTTTCTATGAAATGGATATGTTATATAATAGTTTAATAAGAATTATCATCTATTAACCTATTATAAATCAAGAGGGGGATTCATTTTAAAAATTATATTTTATTTTTGACTCTATTATTCAATAATAAATGAATAATTATATGAATGATGCAAAACATGCATTATTATTTTTATTTCCAAATCATCTATAATACCAATTATTTATATTTTACACCATATTCATGATATTTTTTTGAAAAATAATGTACATTTTTTTCATTTAATATCATCTTATAAATTTACCATATGAATGTTTGTTACCATAGCATCTCATCTTTTCGTCCATTGTAGGAATTACTATGAAATTTGTTTTATTATATTACACTATGGTGCTGGAAGAAGATAAATAACATCCCATATATATAAAAATAGTTTATTGTTATAATTTTATACCTATAAAAGTGTATTGGTTTAGGACATAAGGGGATATCTTACATTATACACATTTTCCAAACATGGATTTTTGTTTACTAATTATGTGTATAATTTAAAGAGGTTCTCAGGGTTTTTGGATAATTGAACATAGGCTCGAGGTCACATTCATTAAATAAATTTAATTATATGATCTTATCATAAATAATTAGTTGACTTATATCATAAATGGACACATTCCACATTATTCAAGGATGTGATAGGATAATCCTCTAGGATTTGAATATTATCCTTCAATATTCAATAAAATGTGATTTTTTTGATGAGATAATTCCAAAATTATTTTTGTAGGGAAATTATAAAACCATCCATTGATCTTAATGGGAATAATTTTTATGGTGAGGAGTACTATGTATCAATATTTTTTCCATTTACTTGATATTCCATTATACAATTTTGATAACATATTTATTATGAAAAAATGTTTATGGGAAAATTGAAGGAAACCTCAGTGTTTTTTAAATACAATACCAATGAGATTATTGGTTCAAATATTCCATAAAATGACGTTGCTTGAAATAATAAATAGAGTTGGGATATCACCCCATGTGTTAAATATCTTGAAAAATTGATATACATTCAATAAATTTTTGTTAGGGGGTATCTCCCTTAAATCCATGAGTCACACAATAGGTTAAGGGTTTGGATCAATATGGTGGAGGAATAATTGGAGAATGATTTATTTATGATCTCATTTTTCTGATATGCTGAAATCAATACCATTACTCAGGTATAAATGTTAGTGGAAGGCCTATTTCCAGATTTGTAGATCATTCTAGGCGGTTTTGGGATGCACAATAATCCACATATGGGGTTATCCATTTTCTAAATAACAATAACATCTTGGAACCTGGTTCAATACTCATATCCATAACATCGACATTGTCAATACACTATTTCTTGATACCGTAAAATGGGAAATATAATAACTTCAAATGAAATATTTTTTTCAATATACCCATCCTCTACTATATCAATAACTATTTATTAAACTGGAACACAACTGTATATTTTATTTAGAATGGAATAGATAGAGTACCTTAAAAAAACTAGGATGTGTGGTGTCACTATCAATGAGGATTAATTACACTATAGATTACAGATAATACTCTATTATTTAAGAAATAATATATAACAACACATAGTAGTTATAATGATAAAGTAGACCATGTAGGTTCATGGTTTTAATGTTTATCATCTCATATATTGATATAAGCATACATGTTACATTCTCTCTTGTAAATTATATTATAATCTATAAATTAAAATTTGTTTATATTAGATCTGTTCATACCACGTTCAATAGATTAATTGTAGTGTGCATTAATTCAAATGTCATTGGTGGATAATAATAAAAAATTTAGGGTGGATGGTACTGGTGGGAATACCTGATAAGGTGATCATAAAAAGAAACTCATTACTGGATGAAATTATAATGAAATTGATTATTCAAGTTATCTATTCTATAATTATGGGTGGGATATAACATACACAATCCATACATATTAAATATAAATTTATAAAATTCTAGAGGTTGAGGTTCATAGATGTTATAATATTGTATATTTATAATATTTCTAATAAGTATATGTAAAATAATATATTTTTAATATAAAAATACTACTATTTATTATAATAATAAATTTAAAATTTGATGAATTTATACTTGAATGTGTAAAAAATGAATTAAAAACCCTAAAATAGAAAATATTAAATGAGTAGGAAAATAATTATATGGAACAAAATAAACACCATACCCAAAATGAAAAAGTTAGCTACTAGAATCATCTATTATGATGAAGGGATAAGCAGTAACAGTCAGAGTTATGGTCATTGATAGTACTAAATTAAAAGGATAAAAAAATCAATCTAAAAAAACCATAAAATAAATGGGAACAAAATATAGAAAAAAGTACCAATACGAAAAAAATATTTTAAGGCATTAACAAATAATTAACCTAATCTAAAATAAACCATATCATGGAATAGAGTATTCATACATTGAAGAGTCATAGGTTACATGTGGAAATAAAAAATCACTAATGTATTCCACTTCCTTAAAAATATCTTATAATAAATATTTACCTATAATAATTCTATGTACAATCTCATTGAAAAAACAATAATTGGGATTAAAATTTATATTTTGAATTCATATTTAAGGTAATGATTTGTTACAACCATGGAACTAGTGTAATAGACCTCTTTTATCTTTGTGGACTATAATTTTTTCCACAAACTATATTTAATATCGAATCACCTTTTCCCATACAGTTTGAAAAACATATTATACAACCATTATTTGTATATAAAAAAACATGAACTAAATCTATAAGGATCTAGACTAGACCAATTCATATCAGACATGAAATGAGATAAAATTCCACCACATTGGTAATATAACTAACATCAATAGTTTAGATTCAATCAAAATATTATTAAACAAAATTTCAGTAACATATCAATTTCATATTAACGTCAATAGTGGACACAAATGTAGGGATATACATTGAATATGAATATTTATTTTCATCTAATTATTATATGTAATCCTTGGGAATTAGGTTATAGTCATTGAGTTATAAAACCTAGATATAGAGTGAATGGGATTTCTATAGAATTTCTCTTTTCTCTAGGATAAAAATCTATGAATGAAATTTTTTCCTAAGTCTGAATGGAAGTGATACATGGAGAGATGTGTTTATTCCCATTGTTCATATGCAACCCAAAATAATTACAATGTCATTAATATAGGACAAAAATTCATTTAGTGATCTCATTGAGGTTAGGATTGAAAAAAATGTAGAGATATGAAAACAACATAATGTCCATATGATGAAATTGTGAATTTTAATGATGTTAGTGTGATAATTTAGGCCATGATGAATTTTTCACTGGCTATATTCCCTCCAATTTCATAGATTATTCTTAAATAAAATTATTTTCTAAAATGAATTTAATCCAAACAACTAGATCATGGAATACCTCTAATCAATAAACCTCAAATGAACTCATATGTAATAGTCAATTTCACTTTGGGAATGATAATTCCTAGACCTAAAAAACATGAATGCGATGGAGGAATGACTTGGGAGATAATGAAACTAACTAGCCATCCAAAAAACCCATTATATCCAAATAAGGTTTATAATTAAAACAGGTTCATAAATAATACATAAAAACAATGAAAATTAGGGGAATATGGAACCTTTATAAAATTATTCAATGTGTATTTAATAATATCTCATTCCCACTTACCCCAAATTTTTTATGGAGCTGTTTTGGGATTGGAAACTAATTCATTTTTTATATATATTAGAACTGATTCCCTAAATTTATCCCTGACATGGTTTTCCTTAATGCAACCATGATACTATCCAAGGACATGATTAGTGTTGGAGATAAATCATGTTTTTTTCTAACATCCCCTTGAATAAAAATGCCACTATGACATCTAATGTGTACTCTCAAAGGATGGTCTTGATTTTAGTGTATTAATATTATATATTAAAAGTATTTCCTTGTATATACATCATTTTGATTCCAAATTATATAATTTTATAGTGTTTTATATATATACTTATCTATGTAATAAATGAAATTATATGAAGCTTGTCACTCCCATATACAAGAATCAATTAGGTACCATTCTTATTGTTTGGGATTATTGTAAAATTATTTTCAAAAAATATAAAAGATGGGTTATTGTATTCAAGATTAGGTGATGATGAATTTATTGGAGAATATACACAATGTGTGTCTCTCTAAATTGTGGTACTCAACTGAACTATTTACATTGATTTCTGGGAAGTGTTATATCAAATATAACACATTATCCCTGATTTTTTTGTACGCATCTAAAAGGATTTATATGTTTAATTTAGAACAACATTATCATCATACTCCCACATAATTATTAAATTGTCCCATTGTTATAAACACCCATCCATTCAATAAAATATCCTGAAATTAATATCAATTCATATTTGAAATATATTGGACTAAGGATAGAGATTTTAAAGATGTTGTTAGATCATCCTGGATGTTTGGGGCCCCAATAAAGATATTAAAATTCAATATTTTTCATCTAATATGAAATCAATGAGATATAATAATAACCTCCATCCAAAAATTATCTTAGATTCCTAAAAAAATTATTTAATGGAATACCCAGTTACCCCACTTTCTAATAGATGCCATTTATTGATAATTGGAAGTATTGTAGTAGAATTACATGTCGCCATAGTGAGAAATGAGATAATCTTTTCCATGTTAACCTGTAAAATTCAAATAATAGAGGGTCACTCAAATTATAATTATCTAAACTAAAAATCTTCTATGAAGTGGTGAAATATATCTTTTCTCCCATCAAAACACTAATTTCTCATTTTTTATAATTTAAAGGGTATTCATTACGATATGTTGAAATTTTATCAGGATCATTATAAGGATTGAGAATATATTATTTACACTAAAATTTCATCTTGTATTAATCTAGTAATTTATCATTCAATCGATCCCCATCATTACTATAATGTTTTCAATTATTAAATAATAGTTTACCTAAAAAATTAACATTATAATGTCTTAATGAAATGATGTTTTATGTGATATTATCCTAAAAATTATCATATTGTGGGGATTGATATTTTTTGTATGATGATAGATCATAGACTGGTTGAATCAATTTCAAAATCAAGCAATGAGTATGAGATTACTTTCATAAAATGATTATAAATCTCGCCTCTATGTCAGAGATTAGACCCATCTGATTGATTACATTGAGATATAAAATATTTTTCAATATTTTGTTGTAATGGCTACGAGTATGGTCAACTTATGACTTATTTAAAATCAAATTATATTTTTTTCCTAAATGGATCATATCCGATAATTGAAATATATCTCGTGGTATTTTTAATTATATGAAATCATGATCTGTGGCAAAAATATATTATATGTCATGGATTCATGACATTATAAAGGATTAAAATATAGTATAATGTTCTTTACACATTTTTTGTGGAGGAAGATAGTATTTTTTTTAAAATGGATAAATGTTATTATTCAAGTTTTCACAGATTATTCATTCTTGAATACAATTAATATGTCTCTCCCAAAATCATTTTCCTCTAATATGGGTGTCCACTAGTGGGACTTAATCACACTTTTCCACCTTATTTTGGTTGATTAATTTTCCTATATTAATATTTATGTTTAATCCATTTAATATAAAATTCATGTATGAAATTTCTGTCATCATGCACCAAAAATTTCTTGCCACTTTTATCATATGATTATTTATATTTTTCAAGGGACACTATGTAAGAATGTTCTTCTATGTGCCATAATATCCACAACATGAATATGCATCTTAGTAGTTTGTTAACCTCTCAAATTCTGAAATCACATTCATGTTATATATTCATTCGAGTAGAATGGAAATCTTATTCACTACATTGAGTATTCAGTTGTTTGATAATAATAAAAAGTGGAGGGGGATCCCCACAATTTTTTACATATATTTTAATATATATATGTGTGTTTGTGTGTGTGTTTTATAATAAAAATATATAGAAAAATATTTTATAAAATATTTTATATATAAATATGATTCCAAAAAATGTATATTCAATGATTTAAAGTCCATCATATATGTCGTGAAAATATGGATATTAATTTTTAAAACTCATAATACATGTGTTTTAGAGTTTAATTTATGAGAAATTTCTATTATGGATTGAGTATGATATAAATTTTAGATAATATAAATTATTTAAATTATAAATTATTTTATTTGTATAGTAATAGATTTTATATAATCGATATTCAAAAAAAAATTCACAATGTCGTCATAGATATATAATAATGTAATTTTAGAAAATTTGTCTTAATTTAATATTGAATATCTCAAATTGTTGGGGTTATATCAATATGATTTATATGTTATAAAAATATAAATATAATAATTTAAACTTAAAAAATTTTCAATATTGAATTGTAATTAATAAAAATATTTTCAATTTTCATCATGGAATTAAAATTTTACTTTTGTTATGTTTTGGAAATTTATATATTCAGTTTCTTATAAAGTATATATGTTTTGAATTTTTATATTATAATATTGATTCATGTTTTTCTATATATGTATTAATAAATATGTCATAAATGTTCTCAATATAAATAATATATTTTTCTTATTTTGTTTGAAATTATAATTTTTACCTCTAACAAATAAAATATTTTGTGGCATTTAAAAATTGAAATATTGAACATTATATTTATTATTAAATATGTTATAAACATTAGAATATTTCAAATATTGTATAATTATTTAATAATATTTTTTAAAATTTAAATTTCAAATTTTTTTAAATATTTTAGTTATACTAAATAACAATATAAAAAATTATTATATAAATGTCATTATTTTTTAAATTTTATATATAAACTCATTGTAATTAAAATAATGATGATAATATGAAAAACCATACATATATTACGTTTTCTATATTTTTGAAAATCATTCGCTGATTTTTTAATAATTTAATATTCAATTTTTAAAACACATCTATATTATAATTGAATATTTAAATATTTCATTTTGAATAATAATTATTCCATATGTGTTAAATTAGTTTCTAATATATAATATTAAAACATTTCTTGAATATTTATTCTTTGTAATATTATTTTATTTTCTCGCAAATTAATCCTTCTAATTAGGATGATTAATAATTTCATAATTTAATATAAATACTATATTTATATTTTTTTTTGGCTTAGTGGAATAACCACAAAAAATATGTCACAATGACCCAAAATGAAACAACACACCCTAACTCTAAATAGTTTTCCATGATAACTTGTAGTGTTTATGGCCCCTACATGGAAAATTCGATGTGCATGATCATATAAATATCAATCTACAACAACCCATGATCGTTCATGTTATCACTACTCCCTTGATTGTCACCTTTTGTTCAAATGAATCAGTTGTGAATTCTATAGCACTACCTCCACTCAACTTGAGCTCGTTTGGTACAACCGAAAATAACATCATATGATTTCTTTGAGTCCAAATACATAATACTAAAGCCTATACTTTGATGAATAGTACAATAAATACAATACCCACTTGTTTGTCTTTTCTAGGTCAAGACTTGCAAGCCCATGGGCTAGGGAAACAACAAGGGCATGCGAAACTTTCCACAACTTTTTTCCCATTCTTCACTAGCTTCCAATTTTCTATGATGCCCCACCCCTACCCAGTATCCTGAGGACCTCTGCCTAATTCCCATACAAATCATCATCACTAGGATCACATGTGAGAGGAATATGATGTTAACCTATGTCACTATCTCCTATAACATGTATTCCCCAACCTCACCTTCTCATTATTAACCTTCTTTACTGTGAGTCTTTACTTTCATCTACTTCATGTCATCTGCAACATCATCCTTATACAAGTCTTCATGGATTTATTATAACCTAATTTATGTATTTATATTTTAATATTTTATTCTCAATTCCAGGATTATAGAGTATGTTATTGGTACAATCAATAATATACAAGGATAAGAGGGAATGAACTTCAGCAAAGGGAATCATCGTATCATTTTAGCACATGTATTGTAACATCAAATGAAAATAATGAATATGAAATTTTCATATTAGTTAATATTTTTGAATTATTTATTTATTTATTATAAATGGGATTCTATATTGAATCTCGTACTTAACATGATACAATGGGTTTCTCCGAAGACTTATATAGCTCAAAATGATGAGTCATACTGAAAAATAAAAATATATTATTATTTTAAATGTTAGATAATTCATAATAGTTTTAATGATGGGAATGAACATTAATAACAAAAACATGATTATACATGTTTGTTAAATTTTTTAACATTTATCAAATAATTGTTAGATGATTAAAATGTGAATGAATAAAACATTAAGAATAAATAATATAATATTCATTAAAAGCTCGATTTACCACATTTTATGGCAAACCCCCCATTATGTCTAGTTTTGTTCACTTTTATATGTTTTATTTGTAAAAATAAAAAATTTCATTAGAATTAGGACATCAATATTTACTTTGGGTAACTTATTGTTATTTTTCAGATAAAGATCATTTTTTATTAAATACTGAATATATTGTGTTTTAATTAAAAACATCCTTTTAATATAATTTATTTATATGGTTAGATTATATTTTAAAATTGTTTTAATGTGTAATTATATTATATTTTTACCATTAAATCCAATTTTGGTCATTAGGAAAAATTTCACAACGAAATTGGACATAAACAAGTGTCAATCTTTTGATTATTATTATTTCATGAAAACATGCCTTTTGTTTTGACAAGATGAATTAATTTTAAATTAATTAATGAGTCTTATATGTTTTTAAATTTTTGACATAGATATATTTTTTGAATATGGAATATCAAAAATATATTAGACATAATTATTGGTATTTTTCTGAAATCCACCATCTTTTGATGAATACTGAAAACACTAAGTAGTAATTAAAAAACAATATTTTCTTATAAATGAAAACATACCACTTTTGTGAAATAAATTTCTATAATATGAAATAAATGGTTTTTATAATTACATAAAATGTCGATCAATATGATGAAATTAATTTTTGTGTGAATAGTAATGTTGGACATCAATTTATCACAGTTAAAGGTAAATAGAGAAATACAAGTTAAAAATAATATTATAATAACATAAAATTACCTTAACACTTGTAATAACCTTATTGAATATATAATAGCTGACCCATACAATCCATGGGTGAGATCTTTGGTCTTTGAATGCCATTTGGGTAAGATAATGACTCTGATAACTTTTTATTTAAAATAAAAATAAAATTATCATAAACATGTATTTTTTTTAAAGAAAATTAATGTGGTTAATATAATTGATATATTTTACTAAAAATATTCATTTAAAATAAAATATGAATTCATATATCATGACATTTTATTTATAATTTTTATATATCATATAAATAATATAAGTTATGACACATTAATTAAGCAACAATTCACAATTATATGGTGTTGATACTCTCCTTCATCACATTATATCATCAATTCCTTTATTTAAATGATATTATAATGTTTTAATTAATGTTTTTCAACAATTATATGCATTCAAGTTTCTAATATTTGGTTTGGAACACTTTAACTGAAATATCATTTTAAATGATTTAATGATTTATTATTCTAAATCTTTCTCATTAATGTCCATGATTAAAAAATGGTTATAAAGATTTAATCATATGGAAATGAATGTTTAGTAGTTAATTTTTTTTCAAATTCTTCAATGTGGTATGTGACAATTTTATTAATAAATATCTTTTTTTAATGTTTTAAATGGGGTGTAAAATGGTTTGATAAAGAATTAATTATGTCAGTATCATGAAATGATATATTATTAATGTAATGTTGAACATTTAGCTTTCATTTATGCTTGTTTTTTGTGTTATGAATATATCATGCTTATTGGGAATTTTTTACGTATAAGGGTGGTTCTGTGCTAAACATAGTTCGGGTGAGCCTGAAATAGCTCTCCAATGCATTGGGTAACATGACAGATGTAAAATTTAATGTTTCTCTAAGTGATTTAGGGAATATACTGTGATGGGTATTCCAAATATACCTGCCTATGTATCTATGAAAGCTACAACATAAGTATGTTATGGATTCCACATGTTACCTTTATGATTTATGATTTCTGTGTATTTTTCGTAAAACATATGATATGTTAGGGAATGTTATGATTGAAAAGTATGGCTTGGTTGGATTTTATTTATTTATGGGATGCTATTATATTTCCTTATTTTATAACCATTACTGAGATTTTTATGCTCATCCCATGTTTTGAAATGTTTTTCCCAGAACATAATGATGAATAGGGATAAGGATGGGATCAAGGGAAATTCAGGCTGTCTAAAACATGGGACCATAAATTTTTTTAATGATTTTTTAATTTATGAAAAAATTGTATACTGAGCATAAGTGTCTACTATGTAATTTTTGAGATGTAATAGTAATATAATAATTGATTAAATCTATAAACATGATAAGACCGTCAATTTGAATTATTCACTTAATTAAAGATTAAGTAATGTTTATGGTAGGGTCCTTACAGTTGGTATCCAAAGTCGGATTAGATAAGTATATAGTTTATTGTGTTATTTAAGAACAAGTGACATAACCATAATCAGTACCATTTTATTAATATTAATAGTTAACATATATTTTATAAATGGTTATTACATTATGGGGTGAAAATTTAAAGGTATTAGATAACCATTGAGGATAAAATATGTTATGGTTATTTTTGAGTAATTGGTCTCTTTTTTTGGAATGTTATGAAATTATATAATATTTTAAAAATGAAAGCATGAAGACTGTGTGAAAACCCATCACATTGGAAAAAGCTACGGGAATTGAACCCAGAAGCAGCGTGTGATTGGTATTTATCAACTACCACTAGACTACGTGATGTCCTTGGTTAGTATGACTAATTATTTTTTGTTAAATGATTTTACGGATCAAAAATACGTTTATTTTGGATATTATGTTTTATAAAATAAACATCCTTATTATAGAAAAATGATTTTTTGATTAACTGATAAAAGATATTTTATAATACATTCTCTCTTTTTGGAACATTTTATGCTTTTGGAAAATAAAATACTATGGGATATAATTTTTTGAGTAATGGTAGAAATATTAATTTAGAAGAATATATGTTTTATTGTATACATAAGGTAATTTGGTTTATTTATGGAAACAATTAACCTATCATAGAGATAATGTTATTAGATTAATTACACTTTAGTATAATACATTAAGAGTAGTTAATTTTTTGGAGATAGATGTTAATATTTACGGTGGAAGACTATGTGAGTAATTCTTTCTATGATTTGGGTATCAATCTTAGTTTGAATTATTTTAAATAATTTTTAGGGAAAGTGTATATTTAATTTTACTTCACGATTTTTGGGTAATTTTTGTTGAATTTTGGAGATTAAGAGTAATATTTTTTTATAAAGGATTATCCTTTTGGGGATTATTGAATCTCATTATAATCAATTTTGGTTTGATTAAATTATTAAGATAAGGGAAATATATGGTTAATATTTTGTGGATAATTTTATTATCTGGAAGTTGATTTTATCAATTTTCATGTGTCCTAGTCATCTTGAATACCCATCGTTTAGAGAAAAGAAGAAATTTTTGTATAAATATAGTGAAGGATGAATGTATACAAGAAAACAAAGTATGTGTCTTTATGATTTTTTTCAATCTAAGAAATAAATTCATTCGCTTTCTGAAAATTAACATAAAAAAATTGTTATTCATTTACTTTTCCAATTTGGAAACCAATGATTGTTTCACCAATCAATAATTTGTGGTTTCGTGTTCTGAACGTTTTCCTAGTAATGTTTTATATCACTATCCACCAGAACATGACACATATTTTCTTCTCCAAATACTTGTTTTCATGGAATCAAATTATGGGGTATCTCGAGTGACATTTTTACTTCTATTTCATTGTTTTAAAGTGATAGTTTTATTTATTCTTTTACTAATGTGGGACATTAAATGAAGTTTCAATGCCCAATTTTAAAATTTGGAGGATGCAATTTTCAAAAGGGGGGTAATGTGAAACATCCCTACAAAATATAGAATATGAAATTTTATTATTTATTAATATTTTCCAATTAATTATTTTGATTTATTTTACAGGGGAATCTATATTCAACACCATACCTAATATACAATATTCAGTTTCTCTGATGTCTTATGCTGCACACAATGCTGATTCATACTCAAAAATAATAATATATTATTATTTTTAGTGGTAGTAAATTCCTAGACGTGGTAATGGTGGGATGAACAAAATTTACTACAATATGATTATAGATGTTTTTTACAAGTTTCTATAATTATCGAATATAATTTAGAGTATTTAAATGTGAATGAATATAATATTAATCATAAATACTCTAATATTCATTAAAAGGTAGAGTTTCCACAATTTGATGGTGAACCACATTTAAATCTATTTTTGGTCACTTTTATACCTTATATGGGAAAAAAATCTTCTTTTATAATGGGGACATAAAAATTTACATTGTGTAAATTTTTTTTATTTTTTGATATAGTTCATTTTTAATGAACACTGAAAAATACTACATTTTAATTCAAATATTCCATTTAATATAATTGATTTATAATGGTATATTATTTTTTTAAATGGATTTAATGTTTAAATAGATTCTATTTTTACAACCTAACATAATTTTGGTCATTGGATGTAATTTAAATTTTATATTGGGAATAAGGATCTTTCAATATTCTTATAGTTTTTATCTCTCAAAAACACATTTTTGGTTTTGGAAAATATATTTATTTTTAAATTAATTAATTCAACATGTATTTTTTGAATTATGTAAAATACTCATCATTATTTAATTTGGAATATCAGATATAGCTTATGCTGAATCTTTGGTATTTTTCTAAAAACCATCTTTTTTTATTAATATTGAAAACACCAAGTAGTAGTTAAAAAATGAGTTTTTTTTAAATGATATTTTACAACTTCTGTGAGTAGAATTTTGAAAATACGACATAGGGTAATTCAAGGAAAAAATAATATTACAATATTATTTAATTAACTTAACACTTGTCAAATTGTTATTATATGAGTCATGGATGTCAAATAAAATCCATGGGAGAGATTTTTGGCCTTTGATAGCCATTTGAGTATGATAATGACATTAATAAATTTTTATTTAAAGTAAAAATATAAATATCATAATCCTATATTGTTTTTATAAAACAATTTTAATATGTGGTTATATAATTGTTATATTTCACAATAAATATTCAATAGAAATATTAAATTATTCCATAAATTAGGGTATTTTATTAAAAAAAATTAATACATCAAATTAATAAAATTATTTATGACACAATAATGATGTAATGTTTACCTAATTAATGAATGATTTAAATAAATAAAATTATAAAAATTAAAAAAACATCCAAATACTATTCAATTCTTATTGGATGATTTTATTTCAAACAAAAGTAATCTTATATTCGACATTAATATGTTTTTACCTTTAGGAACTAAATATCATTTTATACTAAAATTTTAATTTCAATCATTCATAAAATGCCCCCTCCCCTTATAAAAAGTCCTCAATCAAACCCATTACTCACAACTCTCATGCCCATTGGTTCAACAAAACTCTTCACAAATAAGTTCCATAGATCCCTCTCTTCCACATATAGGCCTTACCTTAGGCTGAGAAATCATGAAATAATCATTTTGGTTCAATCCAATACGATTTCCCCAATTTAATGGTAGCGTCTTCCCTTATATTCTTTTTTTTATTTTACTTCTTCATCCGACCAACACTCTTTTTATTCAATTCATTTATAACAAAACTATTATTCTCAATATTCTAGGTTTTTGATAGGATATGGATTTGAACTTCACTTACCAACACCTCCATCTAATGGGTAAAGACCACATTGTTTCATTGGATAGTGAAGTACGACCTCACAAAATGATGATTGTTCAATATTCTCCTACCACCTTTTATAGTGACCATGAATATGGAACTGTATTTACATATGATATATATAATTTTTATATTATCTCTATGATTCTATATTTTACATTTATATCATACCTTTCCATAATAGGAAAATGCTATAATTTCATTTGAGGATGTGTGGAGAACCGCCCCCTCAGTGTGATATGACTTTTTCATTCAATTTGTGGAACATATAAAGCATTGAATTAATAATAATATATATTATATTATTCTGGAATTGTAATATACCTATTTATCTTTAAGTTACCATTTCATTAAATATGAAATAGAAATGACAGTAGCATTAATGCGTACGTACAACATACCGTCTCCATGAATGGTGAATTTCATTTCTTCCCTACAAATGTATTGTACTATTATAAATACATATATTTAATGGATATATATGAAATATATAATTCCTAAATAATTAATATAATTCTGGATATAACGGAATTTTTACCACATTAATAACTTGTAATTATTTGAAGTTCTTTTTTGAATCAAGTGCCAAATATTTACAAAACAACAATTATTAACATATATGATTACATAAAGTTTATAACATAGTAATGAGGGATATTAAAGGAATAATAATCTTGAAAAAGGTTATTAATCATGTAGAAATATAATTTTTTTTATTATTTGAAAATTAATGATTCAATTGTTAAGGTCAGACATGAGGTAATGAGTATCTTATCTCACATTTAATTCCATGAGATTTCAATAGTTCACCACTTATATATTTAATGTAGGGTATTTTGTGCTTAAATTTGATATATATTATCATGATTCTATTTATATTCATTTTATTACGTGATTCAGTTGGTTGTTATTAACTTTTGGTCATACAGCTTGATTGATTACAACATTGTTAGTGGTTTTCATCTCACTTTTTATTCCCGTGAGATTCCTGATATGCATGCCACTATTTCATTTTGTCTAGTTTATATAAATATAATGATTGTATTCATTGTGTAATATAATTTAATTTTTTGGTATTTAAATCTTAATTGTATTATACTTCTTTAATGTGTTGTATGTTTCGTGAGTTACTGAATCAATAAGGGAACTTTTTTAATCCAATTTCAATTGCTTATGTTAACCATCTAACTAATAATTGTGACATGATATAATTATGTGTGGAATCAATGTTTTTTTTATGGTCTAATTTCTACTCCATTTTTTGTTGATATAATTTTGGTACACATAATCATTCCATTTATAAATTCTCATTTCACTGATATGAACATGAAAAGTGTAATCTTTACTCAATTTCCATTCATTGAGTTAAACATCAAAGTCTTTTGTTTTGTTTTAAAAATAACATTTTTTATTTTCCCATGATTTATTTAAACCGAATATCCAATCATATTGAGTGTATTTATATTTGTCACACATTATTACTTAATTTATTTATCCTCAATCTAATGATAATATTTTTATAATGGATTTCATCTCAATTTAGATTCCATTGATACATTATTGTTTTTATGCAACAATTCACATTTATATGGTGTTGATATTTTCCTTTGGAATATAATATAATGAATCCTTTTTTTTCATGGTATTATAATGTTTTTATTAACGTGATTCCTCAATTATTTTAATTCAAGCATCTCTTATATGTTTAGGACTCTTTAACTAAAATATTGATTCAAATGTTTTAATGATTTATAATTATTATTATTTAACATTAATTTCCATGTTTTAAAAATGGGTTTAAGGTTTTATTTATATGGACATGATTGTATTGAAATTAAAATTTCCTCCATATGCATGAAAGTGGTATGGGACACATTGATTCAAAAAGTACATAATTAAATTATTTAAATTTCTTTGAAAATGGATTGATAAATCATAGATTATGTAAATATCATGAAATGATATATTTTGAATTCAATCTATAAATTTTATCTTTTATTTATGTTTGTTAATTTTTTATGAATATGTTATTCTTATTGGGCATTTTTTACGCATATGGGTGGTTCCGTGACAATCCTAGGTCTAGTGAACCTGAGATAGCTCTCCAATGCATTGGGTAACATGATAGAGGTAAATGTTAATATTTCTCCTAAGAGATTTAGGGAATATACTATGAAGTGTATTCCCTAAGTAACTCCCTATAAAGATGTAAAAGCTACAACTTATGTATGTTATAGATGCTACAAGTTACCTTTATGATTTATGATTTACGTATATTTTTCATAAATCTAATAATGACACAAGGTATGTTATGTGTGAAAAGTATGGTTTCATGGATATGTATTTATTGAATGGGTAATATTTTATTTCATTATTTTATAACACTTATCCCGCCCGCACACTAGTGGGCCTCACAACCAAGAATCCCAACCGCACACACATGGGCCTCACAACCATGTATCCCACCTGCACACACTTGGGCCTCATCCCGATGATTCTTGGGAAACAGTAGAGCCTTCCCGAAGAGTCATGGGCTAAAACCACTCCAATCGAAACCTACACGAAGAGTCTTAGGTGTAAGGGCGCCTCAAGCCATCACAACCTAGGGGAGAAGGAGCAGGAAGGAGCTAGTAACTAAGGGGAAAACACCCTCTCCCATGAGATGGGAGTGTTCGGCACTAAGTGCTCAACATGGGTGGGGTGAGATAAAACAGAAAAGATATATATATATATATATATATGTCAAACACACATCCCAACCTATGGCTTCTAAGAAGAAAACTGAGCACATGCCTCGGCACTGCTACCACGAAGTATGCATACAACAAACAATCCCAACCCCCTTTTAGGTTTTCACATTTCAACAGAAATATTTTATTTAGTTCTTTAACTACTGGGAAACTATCCACAACCAACCACATCAATCATTCGTAAAAACATATCCCGACCATCCACAAATCAAGTTAGGAAAACACAAGCAACACAAGGAAGTCCTTCTTATTAACCATCCAACCCCATTGATTATTAATTCCTTTCCACAATCATGTCCCACCATTTATTAACTCTTCCACTTCAATTTATTACTCACAACCCACTATTCATTCACAAACAAGCCCATCCCTGCATCCCCACTGCCAACCACCATAACCACAACCACACCATACATCATTATCCTTTTAACACCATTTATTGCATCCCCACTGTCCGTTACCAACACAACATTCACACCAACCCACAACCCAATCAACCGCAGCCCCGCTGCTCACCCGATCCACAACAACCCACAAAACACCCCCAACACATGCCACGTAACCAAGACAGCACCCACATGTTCATTATTCCATTTTGTTTAACCGAGGTCATCACACAAGGGTTCCATATTTTCATTTAATCAGACAACATTACATGATTATCCAATTTCCACATTACCCAAAGTATCCACCCATAAGAATATACAAATGGAGAGGGAAACATTTAATTGCGTAATTAAAGGCCCCCAATGAACATGATTTTTAGTAGGCAGAGACTCATTCAATTCACAACATAATATCACAGGATATAAATAAAGATAAACATAACAACTCCTTCATTCTTGTTCTTTAACCAGTTATTATCTTTATTTAATGTTTCAACCTTTTCTCATAAAAAGAAGAGGATACCAACCCCGCATGATGCAAAAATTAGATTGAAGAAGTTAAGATCCCAACCTCAACAGGTTCTTGATCGCAACGCTCCCCCAGATCAACCATAGAAGACGTCCGTCGGCATTTGTCACTTCTGTCGGGTCCCGGAAAAACCTCATCGGGTGGATGTCGGAAAGAAAAGGCCAAAGGAAAGACAACGGATCCAAGCTCAAAATCTATGCCTCGTCGTTACGATCCCGTGGCCGTTGACGGATTGTAAATCGGAGCTCGGACGAAGAAGTTATGGAAGGAAGAGCCTTCGAGACTCTTGAGAGAGCTCTACTCAGAAGATAGGAGAGGAGAGGAGAGGAGAGGATGAGTTGAAAGGAGGAGGGAACCCCTCTTTTTAGAGGCGTGAAAATAAAAATTACATGGCCTGTACTTTATGGTACACGGCGTGTACTCGGTTCTTTCACACGGTCTCCACGCGGCTTCCAACAGGGCTCCGTGGCTGTTGACTGGTCAACACACGGTTTGAGGGTAACACATACGCGTGGAAGGACTACATGACATGTAGTTTGGATACACGACATGTACTCATTTATTTCACACAGCAACAACATGGTTCCAACATAGTACACGGTCGTTGACTGGTAACACGTACGCGGGGAAGGACTACACAACGTGTAGAACTTAACACACGGCGTGCACCTAGTACTCCACCCATCAAGGACACGGCCTACGTAACGGGGTATACCCGTAAAGGGGGTACACAGCGTGTACTCAAACTACACGGCATGTATATTCAAAATTCTGGAAAATGTGGAAAAGTCCATTTTTCCCTCCAGAACACTTCTTGACCTTCTTTTGACAAAGGAAAGGGCCAGAGAGGTTAGGGCCATTACATCAGACACCTTTTAAAACATTCTCGTCCCGAGAATTGAAAAACCAACCCAGAGGAACCCAACAAGATACCTATTAGGGTTAACGTTATAACAGGAACCCAACCAACAACCCTAATCATTTGTGTTAGGAATTCCTTCTCCTATGTTGAGATATTATCCACTTTAGGCGGCACAGACTCGCCTGCACGAGTTTAATCACATCCTCATTAATGCGTCTCGATTAAGAATTGGGCCTTCCCACTTTCATACATTAGGATATTTCAACTCACACTAACCCAAACACCACACAACCAATACACTGCCTGAACACGTGGGTGTGGGAAATTCCTTCACCTATGTCGAGATATTATCCGCTTTAGGCGGCACATACTCGCCCGCACAGGTTCAATCGCATCCACATTAATGTGTCTCGATTAAGGGTCAGGTTTTTCCTTTATCCCACACATCCGGACATGTTACACATTACCAAGGAAGAAGGAAACAAAAGGCCTCACAACTGACAAGACAAGAATTCCATAAAACAAGGGTACATAGTACAACATCAACACAAAGCTCAGAAGAACAAAGGAAAAAACACAAGTCAAAACCACTCTGGGTACTGAGTGTGCATCTGGGCCTCCCTCTCCCAAGTGCTCTCCTCGAGGCCTCCATGCCTCCACAAAACACGATCCAAGGGAATGGTTCATCCACGGAGCACCTTCTCTTTATGATCTTCGATTATGACTGGTCGTTCCTCGAAGGTTGCGTCGTCTCCCATATCTATCTCTCCCCATTCAATAACGTGGGAGTCGTCGTGTAAGTACCGACGAAGCTGGGAGACGTGGAAGATGTCATGAACTTTCTCCAACTGAGGTGGAAGGGCAAGCTAATATGCCACCTCGCTGACTCGCCTCAGGACCTCAAAAGGTATGATGAACCTAGGTGAGAGCATGCTCCCCTTCCCAAAACATCGCTGCCCCCATCGAGGGGAAACCTCCAAGAACACATGACCCCCCACCTCGAACTCCAAGGGGATCCTCCGAGGATCAGGATAAGACTTCTATTGGTCCTGAGCTGGTTTCATCCTCTCACATACAAGCTGGAATTTTTCTGTGGTTCTCTGCATTACCTCTGGCCCAAGAGCACCTGCCTCACCAACCTCTGCCCAGCAAATGGGTGAATGACATGGCCTTCCATACAAAGCCACAAACAGTGCCATGCCAATATTAGAGTGGAATCTGTTGTTGTAGGCAAACTCTACTAAAGGTAAGTGTCATACCCCTGATCCTATGAAATCCAGAATGCATGCTCGCAGCATGTCCTCCAACGTCTGGATAGTCCGCTCCGTCTGCCCGTCGGTCTGGGGGTGCAAAGAAGTGCAAAGGCGTAGCTGGGTTCCAAAAGCATGTTGTAACCCCCTCCAGACTCGTGAGGTAAACCGAGTATCCTGATATGAGACGATAGTCCTCGGAACTCCATGAAAGCACACCACCTCTCCCACATACCTCTGTGCTAAGGTACTCACCGGGCCCGACTCCTTGATTGCTAAGAAGTGAGCTGATTTCGTCAGAAGATCCACCACTACCTAGATAGCATCATAACCTCCCTGAGCTCTGGGTAGTCCTGTGACAAAGTCCATTGATATGTAATCCCAATTCCACTCGGGGACATCTAAAGGATGAAACAATCCATTGGGAACACAGTGTTCAACCTTCACTTGCTGACACACTAGGCCTCTAGCCACAAACTCCGCCACTGCCCGTTTCACCCCGGGCCGCCAAAACTGTTCCTTCAGGCCTCGGTAAATTTTCGAAACTCCAAGATGTACTGCTAAGGATGAGCTATGGAACTCACAGAGAACTCCCTCTCACATTGCCTCTGAAACAAACAAACATCCATGGAAGAGAATCCGACATCGGCTGTCCTCTGACCACACTTCTGGAGCGTTCCCCTGATCGACACGATCCCGCATCACTTCCGCCTCGGAGTCCCCACACTGAGACTCTTCCACCTGCTGCAACAAGGTGGATTGCAGCATCATCTAAAACAAACAGCCTCTAACACCTTCTTCCCTTGCATCCAAGTGCATGGCAGCCAACTCTCCCATCGCTTTCCAAGAATCTGCAGATTCTGGAACCACTTCCTGATGCGACTTCCTGCTTAGGGCATCCGCCACAACATTTCACTTACCATTAGTGTAAGCGATCTCAAAGTCATAGTCTTGGAGAAACTCGACACATATCTTCTACCGTAAGTTTAGGTCATACTGGGAGAAGATATAACACAGGCTATTGTGATCTGAGAAGATCACAAAGTGCTCCCCAAAGTGGTTATGTCGCCACAACATCAATGTGAACACTACTGCTAGAAGCTCCTGGTCATGGGTGGCATAATTACGCTCGTGAGGGTGAAACTTCCTAGACCCATAACAAATCACTCCCTTCTTCTGCATTAGCACGCACCCCAGACCAAGGCCAGAAGCATCACAAAAAACTTCATACAACAACCCTTCCTCTGGAAACCTGAGTACGGGAGCCCTGACCAACTTCTCCTTCAGGTAGTCAAAAGCTTCCTAGCACTTCTTGCTCCACAGGAAGACCTGGTTCTTCCTCGTCAAACTTTCAAAGGAGAAGCAACTCGAGAGAAGTCCGAAACGAACCTCTGATAGTAACCAGTTAACCCCATGAAACTATGAACTTCTGCCATGCTCTTGGGTTCTTCCAAGAAACAACTACCCCCATCTTTGAAGGGGATACTTACACTCCTTTCTGAAACACCACGTGCCCAAGGAAGTGTACTTCTTATGTCAAGAACTTACACTTAGAAAATTTCCCATAAGGATGGTGGTGTCGAAGGACTTCCAAGACTGTCCTGAGATGCTCAACGTGCTCTTACTCTGATCTTGAGTAGATCAGGATGTCGTCGAGAAACACAATGACGAACTGGTCCAGAAACTCCCAGAAGACAATGTTCATAAGCCCCATGAACATAGCCGGTGCATTCGTAACTCCAAACGACATCACTAAAAACATGAAGTGCCCATAACTGCCCCTGAAAGACGTCTTCGAGATGTCAATGTCCTTCACCCTCATCTGATGATATCCAGACTGTAGGTCAATCTTGGAAAACCAACATGCTCCCCTCAGTTGGTCGAAAAGATCATCTATCCTTGGGAGGGGGTAACGGTTCAAGACTGTTACCTAGTTCAACCATTGGTAGTCTTTGCATAACCTGAGACCACCATCTGCCTTCTTCACGAACAAAACTGGAGCACCACATGGCGACACACTAGGTCAAACAAAACACTTCTCCATTAGATCATCAATCTGAATCAGAAACTCTCGCAACTCCGAATGTGCCATCCGATAAGGGGCCATCGAAATCAGACGTGCACCAGGCTGTAAGTCTATCCCGAACTCAACGTCACGACGGGGGGTAGAGTCACAACCTCCTCAGGAAAAACTTTGAAGAACTTTCGAACAACCTCTGGGACATCCATCATCTCTGAATCAGCTGGAACCACTGATAACCCGCCTAACAAGGAAAGGAGAGGCTCCACACGCTGGTTTCCCACCTGATAGCTACTCTTGCCGACAAAAGATATGTGTTTCCCATCTACGTCGGAGAACACGACTCTTCTCCGGAAGTTGTCGACAACGACACTAATAGAAAACAACCAGTAGATGCCTAGGATGACATCGTATGGCTGTATCTGTAACAGAAGAAGGTCCCCACTAGCTCGATGTGGCCCCAACATCAGCCCACATCCTCGGCAAAAACAAGATACGCTGGTCTGGCCCCCAACTGTTGTACTCAGTACCAGTGGTACGGAAAGTCTCTCTATGTCTAGTCTCAAAGCATGGGGTAGACTAGGTGCAACAAATGAGTGTGAGGAACCTGAATCGAAAAAGCACGAACAAGAGTGGTAAACAAACAAATCGTACCTCGCACCACCTCTGGTCCTGCTGGAGCTGCCAACTATGCTACGTGCAACTGTCCGCGTCCAACTCCTCTGCCTCTCTGATGTCATCCACCTCCCCGAACATGCCCCGGTCGAGGTCCATGAGGAGCACCATGAGGTCGGCCTCCTCCCACAAAGTCTGCCCTCGGAGGGGCATGGTCCTGCTGCTTCTTGAAGGGCCTCGCTGGAAACTAGTGCTGCTGAGGTGGGCGATGAACCTTCCCACCTCCACCATAATGAGCTCAGGTCGGTCACCGAATCTGAACGTGCCCGAAACCTCCACAAAAAAATCAACTTGGTCCTCGGCTCATGAAAAAGGAACGAGGACCCGAAGATCTGAACTGGAACTGTTGGGGCCTGCTCCCCACTGGCCTGAACCTGGAAGGTCCCGTCGCAGGAGCCCTGCTTCTGACTTCCTTCCCCTTCGACGAGCCTGGACGGATCCCCTCTCGGGGAGCACCTCCTAGTGTGTGCATCCTCTCTACAACCTCTTCCTTCTTCGTTACCGCCATGTACGTCGGATGGGTGAAGGGGGTGACATCATACTGGAGCGATGAACAAAGCGCCTCCCCCAAATGTCTAGCCCGAGACTCCTTATCCGGGAAGAGATCCGGAGCAAAGTGCATGAGATATTTGAACTTGATCCACAGCTCTCATACTGTCATACTCCCCTGCTGAAGGGAGAGTAACTATTGCCGCTTCTCCACCTTGATCATGGAAGAAAGGAATTCCTCTCGGAATTCCTTCTCAAAGTCAGCCCATGGAACTTCAGCCTCTATCCTCTCTCCAAGGTAGAGCGTCCACCACTGTCACGCCACACCTCTCAGCTGATTGACTGCTAGGGGATCCTAGTACTCCCTCAGAGCACGGATCAAGGTAAAAGTGATTCCTAGCTCCTCAAGACACCCCTCCTTCTCCGTATCTGAAGTACTACCCTCGTACTTCTTGAGGGTCTTCCGCTGGAAAGAACGGAGAGTCTTCTTCCACTGGCTATCTTCCTCCTCTCGGTCTATCCTCAACTGATCGACCGCCTGGATCTGCTGGGCCTCGGACGTCTGAGCCACCCGGGGATGACGTCCAGGTGCCATAGCTGTACGGTAAACAAGGATTGCCTAAGCCCAAGTAGTAAGGAAAACTCAAGGTTTTATTTTATCAATTTTTTCAATTACTTTCCCAGAACACCCAAATCAATTAAAACACAATCATGATGATGCATGTACCTTTCCTAGGGTCTCAAACTTGCAATCAATGTAGTCTCACTGGGTCGTTCGGTAGGCTAAGAGTCCTTGGATCGGATCATAGTGGGCCGTAAAATCTCGTGTCCTAGCCAGTGTTCCCCGGCCTATGTCACGCACCAAGATTAACTAACACTGTTGCCCTACCATCCCATGCAATCCACACTGTGCCTAACTCCAGACTCCATCCTATCTATCAACCATCAGCTCTGATACCATTCTGTCACGACCCCCTCCCACCAAAGATGCCCCTCCTGACCTGGTAATGGTGAAAGGGAGATAATGACCCCCGTGTCCCGCCTCTAGTAGGCCCCGGGGTGGCGACTATCACCATGGTTATGAGTTTTCACAGATATGGGAGGCATTACCCTTTTTATTATTTTAAAGATCAGGAAATAGAACAAGTCAACCACCAAAAGGAAAAGAAGGGAAAGTGTATAGAAATAAACCCAAACCATTCCCACATGAATTTTTAATCAATTTATAACAAGGTATAAGTACAAGAAATCTCAAAGTACAATACCAAATGAAAACAAAGGTACAAAAACAGCAACAACTCCAACTGTCAGACTAGTAGGGTCCCGCACGGCCCTGGTAGTCCTCCTGGAAACATGAAAGTAAATGTTGGGTGAACATACAAGTATACTCAGTAGGGAAACCTAAAGCTCTCGTGCACAAGTGGGTAGACATCCTAATGTCCCATGAGAACAAAAAAAAAGAAACCTAGCAAGGAATTCTATCCACCCAACCTCACCAGCCACACTCAACAAAAAAAAAAGCACAACAAGTAGTAGTAGTGTATAGGAACATGAGTATTGGGTACCCTGCACCATTTCCCTGTAGTTAGCTGCTCTACCTAACGACGAACTTCCTGACGCTGCCACACTCTCCCCGCCTGCACACACCCGAGCCTCACGACCACGTATCCCGCCCGCACACACCTGGGCCTCTCAGCCACGTATCATGCCCACACAAAACTGGGCCTCACAACCATGTATCCCGCTCGCACACACTTGGGCCTCACAACCACGTATCTCGCCTGCACACACCCGGGCCTCACAACCACGTATCTCGACCGCACACACCTGGGCCTCACAACCACGTATCCAGCCCGCACACACCTGGCCCTCATCCCGAAGATTCTTGGGAAACAGTAGAGCCTGTCCAAAGAGTCTTTGGCTAAAACCACCCCAATCGAAACCTACCCGAAGAGTCTTAAGTGTAAGGTCACCTCAAGCCATCACATCCTAGGGGAGAATGAGAAGGAAGGAGCTAGTAACTAAGGTAAAAACACACTCTCCCATTAGATTGGAGTGTTCTCCACTAAGTGCTCAACATTGGTGGGGTGCGATAAAACACAAAAGATACAGATATATATATAAGTATGCCAAACACATAGCCCAACGTATGGCTTCTACGCCGAAAACTGAGCACGTGCCTTGGCACTGCTACCACGAAGTATGCATACAACAAAAAATCCCAACCCCCTTTTAGGTTTTAACATTTCTGAAGAAATAGTTTATTTATTTCCTTCACTACTGGGAAACTATCCACAACCAACCACATCAATCGTTCGTAAAAACATACCCCTTCCATCCACAAATCTAGTTAGAAAAAGACAAGCAACACAACCAAGACCTTCTTATTAACCATCCAACCCCATTGATTATTAATTCGGTTCCACAAACATTTCCCACCATTTATTAACTCTTCCACTTTAAGTTATTATTCACAACCCACTATTCATTCACAAACAAGACCATCCCTGAAGCCCCGCTGCCAACCACCATAACCACAACCACACCATACATCATTATCCCTTTAACACCATTTATTGCAGCCCCAATGTCTGTTACCAACACAGCATTCACACCAACCCACAACCAAGTCAATTTTAGCCTCGCTGCTCACACGATCCATAACAACCCACAAAACACCCCCAACACATGCCACGTAACCAAGACAACAACCACATGTTCATTATTCCATTTTTTTAACCGGGGTGATCACACAAGGGTTCCCGATTTTCATTTAATCAGCCAACTTTACGTGATTATCCAATTTCCACATTCCACAAGGTTTCCACCCATAAGAAAATCCAGAAGGAGAGAGAAACATTTAATTGCGTATGCAAAGGCCCCCAACGACCATGATTTTCGGTATTTAGAGGATCATTCAATTCACAGCATAATATCACATGCTATAAATCAAGATAAACATAACAACTCCCTCATTCCCGTTCTTTAACCAGTTATTAAAATTATTTAATGGTTCAACCATTTCTCATGAAAAAAAGAGGATAACCACCCCACATGATGCACAAATTAGAGAGACGAAGGTAAGATCCCTACCTCAATAGGTTCTTGATCACAACGCTCCCCCAGATCAGCCTTATAAGAAGTCTGTCGGCGTCCGTCACTTCTATCCGGTCCCGAAAAAACCTCCTCGGGTGGAAGTCAGAATGAAAAGGCCGAAGGAAAGACAACGGATCCAATCTCGGAAGCTCCGCCTCATCGTTACGATCCCATGGCCACTGACGGATCGTAAATCTGAGCTCGGACGAAGAAGTATGGAAGGAAGATCCTTCGAGTCTTTTGAGAGAGCTCTGCTCAGAGGAGAAGAGAGGAGAGGAGAGGAGAGGGTGAGTTGAATGGACGAGGTAACCCCTCCTTTTATAGGCATGAAAAGAAAAAGTACATGGAGTGTACATTTTGGTACATAGCGTGTACTCGGTTCATTCACACGGTCTCCATGCGGCTTCCATCACTGATTTGCGGTCGTTGACTGGTCAACACACGGTTTGAGGGTAACGCATACACGGGGAAGGACTACACAGCGTGTAGTATGGACACATGGATTTTACTCATTTATTGCACACGGCAAGGACACAGTTCCAACATGGTACACGACCGTTGACTGGTAACGCGTACGCGGGGAAGGACTACACGGTGTGTAGAACTTGACACACTGCGTGCACCCATTACTCCACCCAGCAAGGACACAACCTGCGACACGGGGTATACCCGGAAAGGGGGTACACATCGTGTACTCAAACTACACGGCGTGTAGTTTCAAAATTCAGGAAAGTGTGGAAAAGTCCATTTTACCCTCTAGAACACTTCTTGACCTTCTTTTGACAAAGGAAAGGGCCGGAGAGGTCCGGGCCATGACATAATATTATTCATATTTTTAGACATGTTGAATGATAATAATTATAAGAATATTTATTGTTCATTGAAAAATAAAATAGTATGTCAACCTAAAAACATTATAATATGTTTTCATGTATATTTTTAGGGTTAGTAAAAAATTGAGAATCGTTCCACACATCATAAATTCCAACAAATTCCACCTTCTATAATACTATCATGATTGATAATAACTCCTATAATTCCAATGTCTCTATATGTCATCATGATGAATAATAAAATACAATTGATTCACTTTGATAGAACATATAAATCAAATTGTTTCTTATGAACAAAGTACTATGTGTGTATCACCACTAGATATGATGTACATTTTTTCCTCCACATCCAATGATGATTATATATAAAATGGATTATGGGTAATAAACATCATTATCAATATATGTTCTTATGAATATGTAATCATTCCTAAAATATAATCCTATTTCCTTAAGAATCTTTTTGAAAAAGATTATCCATAGGATTCAAGAATTATTTTACATTATTAAGTGGAAAAACGTAATTTTTCAAGTATGTATGTCTTTTAGAATATGTGAATGAATAGTCAAACCAGACAATATCCTTTTGGATTATATTTTTAACTAGAATATAAATCACATTCAAAACCTTCCAGATTTATTATAGATAGGATGTGTTATAAATTAATAACTACTTGTTTTACTGTTGATGGATTATTTACAATAGGTATTAGATCATTCATTTACATAAAATTAATTATTTAAATATATATTTCAATATTAATTCTTTCAACATTATAACATTTATTGTTCGTGATTCATAATTTATAAAATTATAAAAAAAATGGAATAATGATAAGAGAATCCTTATGGATGACCCATGAATTTTATACTGAAAAACTGAAATACATGACATGTATATGATGTACACACCATGTTATCAAGTATTCCACATATTGACATGTCATGAGATACATGGAGTAAAATGTCTTCGTAAAATGCTATTTTGTATTATACACTATGTGTTGACCAGGACAATCAATGATATGAATATCCTGATCACACCACATGTTTCTAGAATTTAAATAATGAATTCTATGTGGTTGGTGGAAAATATCAATGAAATAATGTTGAAAAATGCATTGTTTCTTGTACGTGTGAGACTGACTACCCCAAAAATAGTGGGACACACTGTTCATAAATGTAATAAAAAACAAAAAACTCAATATTTATTTTTTCGATAAAACAAAATATTCCTTACAGTGTATTACATTGAAATACAACATGTAGTGAGTGTAAAAGATGTGAATTTAAACATATAAAGAACATGATGATTAATTTAATATGATACACATAAACAAAATATTCTGAATACATTTTCTGTATAAGGTTAGTACACGTTGTGTAGCCAGTGCGATGTAAATAGTGAATCCTCATGATTTCATCAGAATTACATGACAATTGAGAAACATAGCGTGTTTCCCATAAGTATAATTCATGTTGTAAACTAATAAAATATATAATTAAATTAAAATAAATTTATTAATTACAATTTTAGAACCTAATTAATCCTTTCCATTAGATGTTTTTTATTATCTAAACTCTATTTCATTGTATTTATAAATGAGAAAATTAATTTATTCCAATTCTCTAAAATAATTGTTCATTACTGTAATATTCAAAAAATAAATTTATGAATGTTATTCGTAAGAGAATATATATGATAATTAAGATGAATGAATTTAATTAATGTTCTATTTATTTATTATAATTACACTTATATTAATAATTATAGATCTAATTGATGTGAATTCCATCAAGTATACTTCTCCATATTCATTTATTATGTATGGTCATCCATTAGAATTTACAAAAACTACACATGGGTTAATTTTTCATAATTTAATTTTCTTTAATTTTTTTTAATTAATAATATTAAATTTAATATGATATCACGTGTCTTATCTGAACATATATTGTTATTTTGGATGTTTGTTTACAAATTATATTATATAAATATCATTATCCTGTCATATTATCTCTTCAAAGGCATGTAATTTATAAATATATTTTATAAATGGTGTATCCAAATGCATGTATAGATAGATCAATATATAATGCAGAACATTACAACCTAGTTGATGAATAAGTGGATATGTCGAATGTTTAAACTCATTACATTACTATAATCATGAGTTTCCCCCATATCCATCAGATTCTATCTTGTCTTCTCTATAAGTAAAACATTATATATGCTCTGGATTCGATAATTTTTAATTTTATATTTTTATGTATTATAAATTATTCAGTATAATGATCAGAGAGAATGATGTCAAAATTTAATTGAATTATAAGAAAATATTAATTCATATTAATTGACTATTGGTGGATGATTCATAAAACCATGTGTAATCACTTAAGAAAAATCAAAATAATATGAAATAAAAATGTAAAGTATAAATAAATATACAGTTATGAATAATTAATCAAAAAATATCTCTTGTATCTATTAATTCATTAGGACTTCCATATTTTGAATTAAGATGAACTCGTAGTTAATGTGTCAGTTCATCTTACATCTAGGAAAATTTAAAATATTTGAAGGTATTAACAATTTTAGTTGATCGAGTTATCCAAATATGTATTCTGCTTAAAATTATAAAAATTTGTAAAAAAAATATTTGGGGTATCTCCTAAGGTAGTCATAGTTATGTTATCAATATTAGAGAGTCCATTATGCAGATAATCGAGTCTCCGAATATCAATATGAAAGACCCAATTCCAAAATAAATTTTTCATAATTTTTAATGCCCAAATTATTATTATTCAAAATTAAATAAGGATAAATTATTATATAACTTATTGATTAATGGGATCTAACTAATTCATGGGTGAGGCCTTTTGAGACATTACAAAATATTAGAAAACATTTTAAAATTAAATTCAATATGTCTAACATAAATTATAATCAGTTGAATTAAAAAATCATGCACTTTCAAAGATATAATTTAATGGAATTTATTTCATCAGAATCAACACTCCTATATATATTGTAGAAATTTTATCTGTTTATTCATAGTATCATTGAGAAATGGTTTATACTCATACAGGTTATGTTCCACCATGAATATAAATCTCATACTCTAGAACATTCACTACCCGACCTAACTAGAAAATGGTTGGTGATAAAGAGTTAATTGAATATTATAAAAACATAAATAAATATATTTACATTGAGGGTTCAATGATAACATCCATATCTAGTGAAATCAATGTGTCTCATGATGAATTAGATGTATATAGTATCCTACAACATCTATGGGGTCTGTTTTATGATAGATAAGTATATGAAAAATTTTATATATCCATGGTTCACTTATAGAGTATTTTTGAATAAGGTTCAAAATATATCCCTCATAATGTCAAAATAATAATTTAAATTTTTCATATAATGTTATTCGTTTTTCAACTACCTGATGAACTGTGAACCATTATAATTAATAAATAAATCTCTTAAATAATCTCCAAATTTTTTAATAAATTTAATAGAAATATCATAAAGGATCATGTTCATGATATTATCAAAACACTTCTCTATGATCATATGAAGATGAAGGTATAAAATAAATTCATATATACGGTTAGAAAAATGAAACGATAGAAAAAGAGTTGTAATCCCAAAACATTAATGGAATTCTCTTCCATGAAGGGAAAGATCAATGGTCATGTAAGGGAGGAGGATGTTATTTGTTTTGAATATTTCATGAAGGGACTCCTACTGAAGACCTTCAATCATTTTTATAAACTGATGTAATCTTCTTTTTCGCATGTTATCCAGTTCATTTTATATTATTTAACATATTGTTTGATTCAAACAACATGTGGTTCTCACATATGAATCTGGTTTTATATATCATATTGACTCCATATTATTTTCCTAAATTAGTTAGATCTATGAGTATCGAATGGAGTCATATTTTAAATCATTAATTTTTAATACTTCCACCCTATTTTTTATACATGAATAATAATGGTTTATAAAGATTTATATTAGGTTCCCTGATGTTATAAGGACATTATTTATATATAATTACATGATATATATTAATTTATTTCCATGTTTATAATTAATTATTTCTTATTTTATAAATGTTTTAATTTTTATGGTAAGACAAATTTGTATAACGATATTTATGTTTTTCGGTACCCAACCCTTGTAGTGGAAATAAATCAAAAAACTACATAAATTTATTATACTACAACCAACTACGACATCAACTTATAGGTCAGGTATATTGTTTTCTAATTTACTCCAAGATAAATATTTTGATTCATATTATATAAAACCAATTGAAGTATTCCATGTTTTTTTACCTGAAAAATGATCAATGACACATTTAGTGTAAAACTAAAAAGGATAATGATATCTCTGAATTTGTTTATTATAATTTTTTTATAATATTTCTAATTGGATTAAGGGGTGGTTAAATATAACTCATATTTTTAATTATTTATCCAGGTATGGTTAAGAATGTTTAAGAAAGTAAAATTCATATTCAACAAATAGTGTTATTGAATACACAAAGGAATTTGAGAATGGTATTTATATGATGATTATGAAACCCTACATAATCTATGTTGTAAACTAATATTTTCAAATAGTTCAATGACAATTTATTGGTAATTATGATTAAATTTTAACTCACTCTTGATACACATTAGTGAAACTGATTTTAAAAAATGTGGAAGCTCACCCGATTAGAAATGGTGAGATTAATGATGATTAATTCAATTACACAATTTTATATTTAGATTTCAATGTTAAAAATAGAATATATATATATTCTAAATTTAGTTCACTATAAATCTTTTGATGTTATTCTAGTCCAATAATGCATTTTAAAGAAACCATATTGTTCATATATATATATATATATATATGTTTGTGTTTTGGGATTTTAAGAGTTCATTAAGGCATATTTTGATAATTTACATGAAACCATATAAATTAAACATTTACATATATAATTTCTCATCTCTACAAGGGGATACAACCTATACGTTCCATGAGATAAAAAGTTTGTTGGTTAAAACCCATATTCCTTATAAAGGAGCATATCTCCAAAAGAGATGGTTTGAGTGATATAGAACTCAATGGAGTTAAATATCAAGAAACACATGAGTTTAAATATGAAAATCAATGTTGATAAGATTATCCAATGACATAATCAATTAAAATGAGTACAAGATATACCTATGAATCTGAATAATTTGGTTTTGAAGACACAATGGATTGAGACTCAGTATCAGTATATAAATATAGGAATGTAACAAATAATTAAAAATTATTTGTCCTAGATGATTCAATGTATAAAGAAGATATTGATTCTATAATAGATTATATGTAACAAAAAAATATTTATTTTTCTAGATCCTCTCATATATGTAAATATCATTGCTTATAAATTGGTGTTCAACAGTTAACCAGATATTAAGGGACGATTAAATATTGATAAAACAAGAATCATTTAAAATTTTTTCCAACAACAAATAGTTATAGAATAATATTAAAGTATTTCACATGATGCAATTTTTAAATACACAAGAAATTTACATTCTATTATGGCATAGAAATATTATGAAATTATGAAAATGGGAGTTAAAACTACCTAACATAATAGTAACTCGTTGTAAGATGTCTATGTGACACAACCATATGGTATTGTGAATATAAATAACTACATCATTTGATGAAAATTAAAATTTACTATTAATAATTTAATGTAATCATTAATTTCATAATAGATTAATTTTGATGTATCCATATAATATTTTTTTCATAATGAATGAATGTGATACATTAGTCCATAAAAAGTTATTAGTTGTGGTTTTGTAATATATATAGTATGTGTCGATAAAATAAACATTATTTGAAAATAAATAGCAGTATTATAGTTTATTTTATTATGGTTGAATAAATTCTATTACATGATTCCCATAAGTAATAATACATATATTTGTTGTATAAGGATATCTCTTGATTTATCTAGGAGGATAATACATATTTATGAAGGTATATATATTGAAAATGTATTGAATCGATTATATATATGATAGACTAATAGGGTTTTATTGTTAATATAAAATCTCATGCCTATTATCCTTCTGAAGGTACTATATCAAAATGTGAAGTTACCCAAATTTAAACATCTATTATACTAATGAAAAAAATTTCATAACGAAGGATGAGCATTAAATTACTCTATAAGGGGTTTTGAAATCTATGAAATAAATTGGATAAATTATTAATTTGAAAATAACATTGAGAAATTTAAATCGATTTTTTGGATAAAAAAATACTTTTTGGAATACCTATTGAAAATATAATAGAAATTATTCACAATTTTAAAAACTATACCACTTTTGAAATTAATTATTAACAAAAAATTATTTAAATATAATAAAATTATTCTTAGAAAATATAGCATAATATTTGGAAAAAACCTTGTGTAATATTAATTCATTAAATGTTATCCTAGCCCTATACACTTACTGAGGCAAGGTTTCACATCCCAATTCCTTACTATATTTAAAATGTTCAAGTGCCAAATTTCATAAAAATATTTTCTGTTTTAATTATTAATATATACAATAACTAAATTTTTTTAATGAAATCATGTCACATCATTAAAATACACCATTGAAAGAGCACTTTCGTGGGCACCCTCAACTGATTAATGTGATTTTGGGGTACTTAGGTTCAACAGAGAGGCTGACAAATGTCGTCTCTCAAAGGAGGAAGTGGATTTAAAAACTTATTAATGGTATTCTAAAAAAATAAAATGTAATAGAATAAAAATATTACTTTAAATGATTGGGGTTTTTATAGTTTATGCATCTAGAAAAAGTTTTCTTGAAGAAGATTGTGTATATATTTTTTAGTTTGGAAATGAATTTCGATTAAAATTACACAACACGAAGATGTTTTTTTAGAAATCTATTTTAAAAGACGTAATCAATCTATCACTACATTTTCATTCACTTATTAATAATTATAATTTAAATCAATATCCAATTAATTATGATCTCATAATTTTTTATCCCTTGAACCCTAAGAGATTTAACTTAACCACAAAGATGAAATTACATAAACCCTACGCTAGCTTCGGAACACGGAATCCCACCACCCTGATTTGATTGTTGTTCAAAGGATAGCTTATGATCAGTGGTTAATTAGAGCACATATCCATTCAAGAAATGATGATGAATTTTATTTAGGTATTATATTTGAACTCTACAAATTTATCTCGTGTGGTCTTTTATTACCGATTAAGATCACGCTCTCACAATTTACACAAAATCTTGACCTCGCGTGTTTTGTATTAATTGTTCAATTGCTTGCTTATATTCTTGTAATTTAAATACACAATTCATGGGGAATGTTATGTGAATTAATTTGGATCATTGATGAAAAATAAATTAATGAATAAGGATATAGGCCGATCGATTTCTAGAAAGAACTACTCTTCCATGTGTGGCGTAATCATCGTAGAAGCGTTTTGCATGTGCAAAGGATTAGAATGGGTATAACCTAATCATGCTTCTACTAAATATTACCAAAAGAAATAGTAATATTATGATAATATGAAATTTAAAAGAAAACAGAATAAAATAGAATAAATAAAAGAAGAACAAAGAAGTTTATTACACAAACAAAATCATTACAACATGAAGGAGAAGAAGATACCTTCGTCGAGGGGATCCATGCTTCAAGAGCTACACTTATTGAAATGGTTGGATAAGTTGAGTGGATCCACTAATCCTCTTCCCCAAACTTCCCAATGCACGTCCCAATCCCACCAAATGAAAAAATCACAAATTTATAATGTGGTGGGGAGGCTAGGTTCAAAGTGGTTTCAAATGTGAATGGAAAATCTCGGCCAAATATATTATTCCAAATTGCACCGCCCATTTGACCACCAAAACGCCTGAATTGGCCGGCCTCCCAAAAGGATAATATGTGAGGATATGGGTTATATATTTCCTATAAATATTTGGGCTTAATCCAGGCCCAGATGAAGGAGTTATGGCCGAAATATAGAAGCTTCTCCATTCTGGATAGTCCATCACAACTTTGAATTCATGGCCCATTTTCAAAAACCAAATGCACTTATTAGCTCTCGTGTCCTGAATAAAAGTTGTAGATAATTAAGTTGGGAAGACTTTTAGAAAATTGTAAATTCAAATAATAAATAAAAAATTATTTATCTTCGAAATACTACAGTGAACTATAAAGGGTAAAACTGGAATTTTCATCAAAATATTCAAATGAATGATCTAATCCCAAATACATTCTAATTAAACATATTTAACACAATTTGAGGAAATTATATTATTTATTATCATTAAAATATTGAATAAAATAGTGTTTTATCAACTCCCCCACACTTACCCTTTTGCACTCATGAGAAAAACCTCATATCATGTAAACATCAATATCAAATCGAAAGAAATTTTAAAAAACATATGCTTGAGAGCAAATAATTACACACCAAGAAACAAAAGATATCATGTCTCATAAAATACCATTATTTCATTTTCTTCATTTATATCATTCAATGTATTTCCACTTTATTTATCCTCCAATGCACAAAACACTTACCTTACTTGAATTTTCTCTTATCACACAAATGTCAATTTTTTGGCAATGTATTTCTCATCCAAACTCAAACAAGGGTCACCATAGTCTTGATATATCACTACATCGCTACCCGATGTGAGTCAAGGACATATTTTTATCATGAGGACATTTCAGGTTTGTTCTGTGGCTTTCGGTTGGTAGGATTTAGATGTGAAAAATTCTGAGGCTGAATGAGGAGGGATTGACTATTTTTTAAGAAAAATGGAATTAATCAAATTTTTACTTAAATATGGTCTTATCCTCAATCCCCATAGTAACAATTCAGCTCCATCATCATGAAAAGTCATTAATGGTTTACACCATTCATCATTTCAGCATACAAAATTTCAATCTTCTCAAACATGATTTTCTTGGAAGCTCCAGATGGGCACAACTTTCCTCCTCAATTAGAAGCACCAGAAAAGGCACAGCTTCACTTGTCATGAATGCTCCAAAAATTCTTAGCTTTAAATATAACGACGTTCTTCAATAGAAAAAACATCTCTTCAGAATTTAATTTTCCTCCCAAAGTATCACATAATGTGGTGGCACAACACAAGATAGATTCCCCCACACTTAAGCTCAACTAGATTATGCAATTTCACATCAAGAGTTGGTTGGATATTGAAAATTGGCTTATAATGTGGCTAACCTAACAGGTTGTTCATGTATTATAAGGGCTACAAGGATTAAATATTTAAGGTAGGCCATTATATAAAAGGATTATTTGAAATAGGGGCTTTAATACCAAACAAATTCCTCAATCATTTAAACATAACTACCTCAAACCCTCATGTTTTGATAGAAATATATCAAATTATGGTTAAATAAAGCATGGTTTGGTTCCCTCAAGAAGTTAGGTGAATATATAGAATATGAAAATAATGGTTCATAAGCCTCAATGGAAAGTGATTTAAAATATAAAGACAGTGAGATGTGGCGTGGGATAAAAAATTTAGTGTACTTTTCATGAAATTATTAAATATTTGAACTTGAAAAAATGCCATTACAGCATTCATTTTTGATCAGTTTATTGGGATAAATTGTTTCACTAATTTATATGCATTTAAAAATTGTGATGAGAATCATTTCAGCTCAAAAATTTCAAAAACAAAAAGAAAATTGAAATATAAACACACAAAATTTGAAAAACACACAATTTTTTTAGTTTCTTTTACAGGAAAACAATTGAAATTCCTAAACTAAAATGTTCCCTCCCCCACACTTATAATATTTCATTGTACTCAATGTTAACCCATGAGATGATATATGCACATGAAATGCAGAATTTTTAAATAGGACAAATAATATAAAAGTGAAAGGGTTAGGAACAACCTGAAGTGCTCAAGTGAGGATGAGATCATGCAGTGTGATAAAATCCACTACATCAGTAGGAAGTCCCTCAATGTATCTCTTCAAACGTTGCCCATTGACTGTAAATATCTTTCTAGTTTCCCCTTGTGTGATCCCCACTACACCATAAGGAAAAAAATTAGATATAATATAAGGACCTAACCATATTGAATGAAACATACCAGGCATCAGCATCAGTCATGAACTATAGAGAAAGACATTCTCTCCAACATGAAACTCCCTTTGTTGGATCATTGTATCATGAGATGATTTTGAAATTTACTTGTAGAGCCTTGAGTTATCATATGAAGACAATCTAATCTCCTCAAACTCTTGAATTTGGATCTTCTTTTGGATTCCATCTTGGGTAAATCCATGTTGCATTTTTTTATAGCCCAATAAGCCTGAAGCTCAACTTCCACGGGGAGATGAAACGCTTTCCCAAAAACAATCCGAAATCGGGACATACCAATGGGTGTCTTGTATGCTGTTCTATAAGCCCACAATGCATCATCCAAGTGCTTGCTCCAATCCTTCATATTTGGCTGCACAGTTTTCTCCTATATTTGTTTCAACTCACGATTTGAAACCTCATCCTAAACATTTGTTTGGGGGTGGTATGGTGTTGAGTTTTTGTGTGTCACCCCATAATTTCGATGGAGGGAAGAAAAATTCCTACTGAAAAAGTGTGTCCATTGGTCACTGATGGTGGGCTTTGGTACTCCAAACCTACAAAAAATCTATTCCTTCACAAAATCAACAAAAAAATGAGAATCATCAGTCCTGGTGGCCTTGGCCTCCACCCATTTGCTCACATAATCAAAAGTAACCAAAATATACATGAAACGATATGAACATGGAAAAGGACCCATAAAATCAATGCCCCACACATAAAATATATCACCAAATATTATGGGTTGTTGGGGCATCTTATGTCTCCTAGAAATATTCCCAGTGTGTTGGAAGCAAGAGAATGAATTACAAACCACATGGGCATCATGAAATAAACTAGTCCAATATAATCCAGAGTCCAAAACTTTCCTAGTTGTTCGTTGGGGTCCAATGATTCCACCACATGCAAGTGTATGACAGAATTTCAAAACAGACTCAAACTCATGATCATGAATACACCTCCTAATAACATGGTCACTACACATGCCCCAGAGGTAACGATCATCCCACACATAAAACCTAGACTCACTTTTTAATTTTTGGACTTGATGTTTCTTAAAATTCACTGGGATTTCAGAGGAAACACTGTAATTAACTAAATCAGCATATCAAGGATGTGTACCTGAGATGGTATAGAGATGCTCATCGGGGAAAGTGTCCCGAAGTGGTACCTGGTCCAATGTGTCACCCTCTAGTGTGTGAGTAACCCTACTCATGCGGTCTGCCACCATGTTTTTTGACCCCTTATTGTCCTTTATCACGATGTCAAACTCATGAAGAAGGAGCATCTAATGGATAACTTGTGGCTTTGCATGTGGCTTCTTCAAGAGGTACCTCAGAGCTGTCTGGTAAGAAAAAAAAACTACATTAGAGCCCAATAAATATGAATGGAATTTATCTAAAGCAAATATGATAGCAAGAAACACCTTTTCTATGGTAGTGTATCTTGATTGGGCTGAATCCAATCTCCGTGATGCATAAGCAATCACATCTGAACATTCTTCCACCCTCTAAGATAAGACAGCTCCAACCCCGAAGTTGGAGGCGTCACACATAAGCTAAAAAGGAATATCCCACCATGGGGGCTGTATGATAGGTTGATTGGCCAGACATTTTTTTAGCTCATCAAATGAATTCCTTCACGAAACATCAAACACAAAATCTGAATCCTTTTGAAGTAATCATGTCAAAGGAAGAGCAATCCTACAAAAATCATTGATGAAGCACGAATAAAATACTGGATTCCATAGGAAAGGTCTAACATCACCCACACAACAAGGATATGGTAAGGATGAAATAATATCTACCTTTGATTTATCAACATCTATACCATGTTTTGATACTACATTCCCTAAGACAATGTCATGCTCTACCATGAAATGAAACTTTTCAAAGTTTAGGACCAGATTCTTCTCAATACAACGATTCAATACATTTCCCAAACTATTTAGACATTCATCAAATTAGGATCCACACACTGTAAAATCATCCATAAATACCTCCATGCAGGTCTCAATAAAATCAGAAAAAATACTCACCATGCATCTCTGGAATGTACCTGGGGCATTGCAATGTCCAAATGGCATCCTCCGATGTGAAAATGTGCCAAAGGGATAGGTGAATGTATTCTTCTCCTGATCCTATGGAGCTATAGGAACCTGAAAGTATCCAGAAAATACATCCAAGAAACAATAGGGTGTTTTCCCAGCTAGTCTCTCGATCATTTGATCAATAAATGGGAGGGGGAAATGGTCCTTGCGAGTGGACTGATTTAGTTTTCTATAATCAATATGCACACGCCAACTTTTTTTCACCCTCATTGGAACTAACTCATCTTTCTCATTTTTAACAATAGTAACACCACTCTTCTTAGGCACAACCTAAATTGGACTTGCCCACTGAGAATCTGAAATGGCAATGATTATACCTTCCTTGAGAAATTTCTCAACTTATATTTTTATCAACTTCCAGGAGGGTGGGATTGAGTCTCCTTTGTGGCTGTCTCACCAGTTTATCCCCATCCTCCAATAGAATCCTATGCATCCAAATGGAGGGGCTAATACCTGATATGTCTTCCAATGTCCAACCAATTTCCCTAATGTTATCTCTCAATAGATTCAAATGTTTTTCGTTATGTTCAAAAGAGAGATTGTTAGAAATGACAACAGGTAATGTATCACCTCTTAGAAAGTATGAATATTTAAGATTTGGGGGAAATGGCTTGAGTTCCAATGTAGTGGGGTGATGTATGGATGGAGAAATTGATTCAACAGACATATCTACACAATGAACATCAGTATCAGAATAGAAATCATCATTATTGGAGAATAAAGCACCAAATCCATCATCATTCTAAATAGCAATGTCATAATCAGAGTTCACATGATCAAGATCAGAATATGAATCCATTTCAAAATAAAATATTAGAGAGTCTTGTTCATTAGAAATAGGTGTGGAAGTTCTGTTAGACATTAAACTAGAACCAATACTCATAATCTCCCTAAGCATAGGACAATCAGAATCCATGGAGTTTTTACTTGGTGGTTCAAAATGGGAGATAACAAAAGAAGAATGGTCCTCATAGGGGTACTTCATGGAGTCCATAACATTAAATATCACAACTTCATCCCCAAATTACATGGAAAGTGTACCCTCATTGACATTTATGATAGTTTTTGCAGTTTTGAAGAAGGGTCTACCTAAGATAATGGGGGAATGAGAACTTACCTGATCATCCTCCATGTTAAGCGTGTAGAAATCTGCTGGGAAGATCATGTATCTTATCCAGACAAGTATATCCTCAAGGACTCCCACTGGATATGTTGTATCTCTATTTTCCAACTGCACTACTACTCTTGTTGGCTTCAACTCACCAACCTACAAGGAAGAGAATACATAGTGCGGCATCACATTTATGGAAGCTCCCAAATCACAAAGAGCATCAGAGAAGTGCAACTCCCCTATGGTACATGGGATAGTGAATATCCTGGGATCCATGCACTTAGATGGCATTGCTAGAGTTGGTGTAATGAGTGCTGAGACATTCCTTACAAGGTTGATCCTCTTATTTACCTTGATCTCTCTTCGATTGGTACAATGTTCTTTTAAGAATTTCGCATACCTTGTAATTTTCTTAATGGCTTCAAGTAGAGGAATCTTGATCTCCACATTCTTGAATGTATCCAAACCCTCATTTTTCAATGCTTCTTCTGCCATATTCTTGGTTTGGACAACCCTGTTGGGAAAAAGGAAGGGTTTTATGAGGAACATTATCAATCTTTTTCTTACCTTTATCTTTCTCCTGGGATTGCGCATTAGTTGGTTTGGAATGTGGCTAATCCGGAGTTGAGGTGAATCCCAGGGGAATGGTAGGTACCGATGTATCGTTCATTTTCTTCCCACTTATCAATGTGATGGCACTAACATTCCCCTTTGGATTTGGAGTGGCTTGGGAAGGTAGATTTCTGGAATTCATACTAACAAGATCATGGAGGGCGGTGGAAGTCTGGATCATTTGAGTCTTCAACTCCCTCATCTACGAACCTTGACTCTTTAGCTCATTCTGTTGAATAAGAAAAATTTTCTTCAAAAGGTCATCAGTGTTAGAATCTACCTTGGGTGGGGGATTCCCTTGTTGCTGGATTGCTGATGCATGGGCTTCAAATCTCCTTTGGGTTGTTGGAAACCTCGCTGGTAAGGCGGAGGCTACTGGAAGTTTTGTTGAAAGGGTGGCCTTTGTTGTTGTCCAGAGCCATACCTCATGTATGGTTGATCTTTCCAAACTTGGTTGTATGTTGGAGCAAATGAATCAAACTTATTTTTGGCATATGGTTGTTGTTGCTGCTGAAATGGTCTCCCTGGGAATACTGCGGCACAATCTTCTGTTTCTTGTAGTTGGGGGCAACAGTCAGTTGGATGGCTTGTATCATTGCAAATTCCAAAGGGCCTTGAAGGAGGGGGTAGAGATGTATTTTGTCCCAAAGCAATTTTCCTCACCATAGTGGTCAATTATTCCAACTTTTTATCAATCAACTGACTTTCAAAAGAAGAAGGACTTACCTGATGTACTCCACGAACATGTAGTGTACCTCTATCGCCGAATTGTTTAGAGTTTTGGGCCATCATGTCGATCAATGCACGTGCAGCTACAGATGTCATGTCCACCAATGCTCCTCTAGCCATGACATCCACCATGATTCTCTCCATAGGTGTGAGTCCTTCATAGAATTACTGGATGAGTAGTTTCTCACTGATTTGGTGATGTGGGCAGCTTGCACACAACTTCTTGAATCGCTCCCAGTACTCATACGTTGACTCCCATTGAGCTTGCTTGATCCCCGAGATCTCCTTATGAATAGAAGTGTTCCTTGATGCTGGAAAAAATCTTTGCAATAAAAGATGTTTCAAATCATTCCAACATGTTACATCTTCAGGTTGTAAATAGTACATCCAATCCTTTGCAGCTCCATCAAGTGAGAATGGGAAGGATATTAATTTGATTTGATCATTAGAAACATTTATGGGTTTTAAGGTTGAAAAACCACATTAAATTCCTTAAGGTGTTTATTGGTATCCTCACCAGATAAGCCACGAATCTTTGGAAGTACGTGAATTAACCCAGATTTTAGTTTAAAGCCAGATTTGAGATTTGGGTATGCAAGACAATTTGGTTAATAGTCAATATCAGGTGCAGCCAATTCTAGAATGGTTCAATTTAGTTCATTGTTATTATTTCCAGCCATTAGTTCTTGTTTTATGTTTTAATTTGAATATCTTCTAATTTTATTATTTCTAGAAGAGAGAAATGCACCAACTGGTTGAATATTTAAACTTCTCTTAGACTGAGAATGTCTGATTCGAGCCCTAAGGATATGTTCGATCTCTAGGTCAAGATCTAAGAGATATTCGGGATTAGTTTGTGTCATAAATCAAATAAAAATGAAAAAAAATGTGGTCCATAGTAAAATAAAAATGAGAAGTTTGAGTTGATGGTCCAAAAAGAAAAGAAGAGGATAAAAAAATGAAAACATGAGAAAGGGGAATGATGAATGAGAGGGGTGAAGAAAAAATAATAAAATGAAAAATAAAAGAAATACCTCTAAATGGTTGAATAAATTACTTTCCTCCCCGGAATCAGTGCCAATTTGAAAGAGCGCTGTCGTGGGCACCCTCGAATGATTAATTTGATTTTGGGGTACTTAGGTGCAGCATAGTGGCTAACCAAGGTCGTCTCTCAATGGAGGAAGTGAATTTATCAAATTATTAAAGGTATTATTAAAAAAATAAAATAGAATAAAATAATAACACTACTTTAAAAGATTGGGTTTAGTTATGGTATATTCATCTATACGATGTTTTCAGGATGAAGATTTTATATTTTTTTGTTTTTATTTTTGAAATGACTTTTGATTAAAATGACAAAACAAGAAGATGTTTTTTAAGAAATTTATTTTGAAAGGCGTAATAGATCTAACTCTACCACTTCATTAACTTATTAATCATTATAATTTAAATCAATATCCACTTAATTATGATCCCCTGATTTGTTATCCCTCTAACCCTACGAGTGTTAACTTAACCACAAATATGAAATTACTTAAACCCTAGGCTAGCTTCGGAACACGCAATCGCAACACCCTGTTTTGATAGTTTGTCTAAGGATATATTATGGTCAGTGGTTAATTAGAAAACATATCCATTGTAGAAATGAGGATGAATTGTGTTTATTTCTTATATTTGAAGTGTACAAATTTATCTTGTGTGGTCTTTTATTACCGATTAAGATCACGCTCTCACAATTTACACAAAATCTCGACCTCACGTGTTTTGTATTAATTGTTCAATTGCTCTCTTAATTTATTGTAATTTAAAAACACAATTCATTGATCATATTATGTGAATTAAAATGGCTCATTCATTCAAAATAAATTAATGAAAAGTATATAGGTCGGTCGATTACTAAAAAGAACTACTCTCTCATGGGCGGGGTAATCATCGTAGAAGTGTTTTGCATGTGCAAAGGTTTAGAATGGGTATAACCCAATCACGCTTCTAATCAAGAATTCCAACCCAAATAGGAATATTAAGAGAAGAAGAAATTTAAACATAACATAATAAAAGAGAATAAATAAAAAAATAATAAAGAAGTCTATTACACAAACAAAATCATTACAACATGAAGGAGAAGAAGAAGGCTTCGTCGAAGGGATCCTTGCTTCAAGAGCTACCCTTATTGAAATGGTTAGAGAATTGGAGTGGATCCAGTTCTAATCTTCCCTAAACTTTCCAATGCACGTCCCAACCCCACCAAATGATAAAAACACCAATTTATTGAGTGTTGGGGAGGTTAGGTTCAATGTGGTTTCATGTGTGAATGTGGAATCTCGGCCAAAAATTTTATGCCAACTTCTACCGCCCATTTGACCACCAAAACGTGTTAATTGGCCATCCTTCCATAAGGATAATTTTTTCGGATATGGGTTCTCTATATCCTCTAAAATTCAAGCTTAATCCAGGTCTAGATGAAGGAGTTATGGCTGAAATACAGAAGCTTCTCCATTCTGGTGAGTCCAGCCCAACTTTTCCTTCATGGCCCACTTTCAACAACCAAATGCACTCTTTATCTCTGGTGTCCTAAATATAAGATGTAGATAACTATGTTAGGAAGACTGTTACAAAATTTCAAATTCAACTAATAAATATAAAATTATTTATCTTCAAAATACTACATTGAACTATAAAGGGAAAAAATAAAATTTTCATCAAAATATTCAAATGAATGATCTAATCCCAAATACCTTCAAATTAAACATATTTAACACAATTTGAGGAAATTATATCATTTATTATAAATAAAATATTCAATAAAATAGTGTTTTATCAACCATCATACATGTATATAAAAAAATATGAATGTATATTGAATGTCATTTACACGTTTGGTTCCAACTAAAACTCTTGGAACATAGTAGTCTCATAAAATCCATTTATTAATACATTTTATAAATAAATGTAACATAATTTAATAACTATAACCCCTTAACAATCAATCATGAAAAAACATTTCAAAAAAATATTCATTTAATTTCTTTTATATATGAAATTATTACATGAATACATAAAAAATATAAAATATATACTTTTTCCTTCTAAAAAATAATCACAAGAAATAGATAATTATGTCTCTCTCATGTAATTATCAAATTATCATTTAATTATCATATACATTCATCCATTCATTGGATTTGTATATATTTATATAAATTTTAATTAAAGTTACATTATGTTTGTTTTCTTGATCATGAACGTTGAATAAATCATATATTTATAGATACGTTTGAATGATATGTACACATGTATGAAACACCCATATAAGATTCATGATTTAATAAATGTGTGTGAGTAATAAGACATAAATATATATATATATATATTATATAATCATACTATAAGTAAATAAGTTCACTTTTATTTATTAATATACAAATACCAATCATCATTGGAAAATACATGTTTGTCTAATTTGACCATATCTCATGATACGTAGACTTTTCATGTATGATGATTCTTGAAAAAACATCGATATAAGTCCATAAACATGATCTGTGTATGAAATGAATGTATATTAAAAATTAAAATTTATAATATTATATAAAAAATAACATTATATATATCTATAATAAGTAAACATTGATAAATATTTATTATAATTCATTCAAATATAATTTTAATATCAACATACTCTATGAAAATAAACTCATATATATATATATATATTTGTAATTCAATATTATTTTATTGAAAATATAATTAAACCCTTAAATTTGAATGGAGGATTATGAAATAAATTTAAAATAAACATTTTCAAAATAAATAATTTAAATAATAATAAACATATTACTACATACAGACAAGAATAAATAAATATACATTTCATTGTAAAAATAATAATAACAAAAAAAATTACTTTTAAAATAATGTTGGAACATAAATATAAAATATTTATTTAAAAATAATTATTTAATCTATACTATTTAAAAAAACTTGGACTACTTCTTGAAAAAATCATCAACACCATCCTTAATAAAAAATTATAAAACATTTAAAACATGAATACATTTTTTATTCTGATTTCATGAAACCAAAAACAAAAGCATGAAAAATAATTATCCCTTATCAATTTAATGAAGACTAAAAGTGATTTACTACTATTTTATTAGGAATATCTACATCTGTTAAATCATGATCTCATAGGGAAATGATTGGAGAATATATTACCTACCTCTAAAATCATATGCTCGCATGCTCAATCCCAGAATACAGTCGAATAATGTGTCCTATATATACCATTAACACTTAAAATAAAATTAAAATAAAGCCAAAATTTAAATTCAGTACTCAATATATATTTGTTTTTGTCATCATTATTTTGGAACAATACATTGAAAAATAGAAAACCAAACTGAATTCATTACATATAATAAATAAATTTTTTGTATTATTCGAACTCATTTTTTCACCCCATAGAAAATAGATTTGAAAATGACTCATAAAAAACTAATATGATTGAATAATGGTTAATAATAAGCATGTTCAGTTCATTGAATGGACCATAATGTCAAAGGATGAAATTTTCATCCAAGGGTGACGAATTTAAAAGAACAGAAAACATAAAAAATCAATCTAAACAATTTCAGATATATAATCCAATTAAAAACACACATAATAGAGACTCGGTACAACTAAATTTTGCTCTCAAAAAATGAATGGATGTTTCCCCCAAATCTCATTTGAAAAACTAAACAAAATTTAGATCTATTTTTCTTTTAGTCTGAGTTTTGATGATTATATATGAATGCATTGGTCTTTATCCTTGCTCGGCCTAACTTCCTCCATCCACTGGAAAACCATCTGATGGTTGAATACTTCACTTGATAAACCATTCTCAACATCTAGTTTGAAGATGAAACCCAAATTTAACCACCCAATTAGGCATTACCTCCTCATTTTTTAGCACAACTCCAACCCAACCACCCTTATTTTTCAACTCTCATTTTCAAATCCCAATGATGTACAAGATTTAACATTGAAAAATGAATTCATATTTTTTAAATATATTTTAGGTTTTATAACCAATAAAATTATATATTTCATAATATAAATTTGAAATTGATTTAAATTAAATTATTAATTTTTAAAATTTTAATTTACATGAAAATGAAAACTACAATAATAATTTGTAATAATTAATTACAATCTAGAAATTTTTTATTTCATAATGTTAATAATGTCATCTGTTATTATATATATAATTTAAAATAATATGTAAAAATTCACTTATGTAAATCATCTATTATATAATTTAAATATTTATACAGAATTATTTACAAACAAAAAATTGTCCAATTTATCCTTCTGATTAAATTTATATTATAAAACATGATTATGTTAATTCAAAACATAAAATATAAATATAAAAAAATATTATCATTATAAAATGTATTGAAAATAATTTTTCTTTTAAACAACATTGATAATAATAAATTACCTAAAAAAATTATTTATAAAAACAATATATTAGAAATTATAATTTCATGATACTATATTTCATAAAGGTGTCATTAATTTATATTATTTAAATAATTCGTCATGTTTATAAAAAGTTACATTTAACATTATATACTTAAAATATATTTTCTTAATTATTTTAAAAATATTTATTTGGATATTACAGCTAATTTCAAATTTTATTTATATTATAATAAAAGTATTTCCTTGGTTATATGATGAATTAAAAACAATAAAAAATAATCGATACTCATCCATGACTGTTCCAATCATTTTTGTGATTCTATGTATTAGGGTAGATGATTTTCACAACATATGTATTCATGGAAGATAATATGTTGATGTAGGTGACTTTTATATGATGGTAGTCATTGATATCAATTCGTGTTTGATAAATGATAATAATAAATTCTTGGTATATTTATGAGATAAGAAAAAATTACTCAGATTATAAATGGATTCTATATTCCAAAGAGGTCAAAGAGGTCTAATATAGTTGGTAGGGAAATGTCATCAATACAAATAGAGGTTTGGTGAGTTTGGAAATATTAATGTACATTTTAATGAAAATTATATAAAAGGGATTGTTTATATAGTATATTTTGGGGAATATAGATAATAATTATAGATATTAAACTTCATACTATGAGGTTTACATATTACCTTGCATTAAATATCATCTCACACTATATTTTGAAAATATTGTAGTAGTTTATCTTGCAATGGAGCCAATGTCACATCAATGAATAATGAAAAACATTGAATGTATCATATAATGTTTTATTTATCTAAATGAGGTTTCATAAAAGTGTCTAGAATATCCACTAAAGACCACATGACATATCCTTTGAATAATAACATAACACAATATATTCATGTTCATCACATGCAGTTTAAAGGTATAAAAGCCTTGGGTAGTTGCCTATAGTCTATGTTTAGGTCAATTGGAGTAGGTGTTCTAGAAATAATTGTTTGTACATGATATTACAAGTTTAATATAATTTTTTAATATTATAAAAAATATTAAATTTTTTTGTTAATATTCTATGAATTTATGTAGTAATTCTGAAGAGGATATTTTTCATGTCTATGATCAAAACATTTCTCTATTACAATGAGAATTATGATGTGTCCAAAACTTATTATTATATAGGTTTCAATGATTATATAAAATACAATTATTGTCACGACCCACCATCACCAAAAGGAGGGAAGGGTCAACAGGATTTCTAAGCCCTTCCTTCTTTAAGTTGAAGGAGAGATAATGACCCCCGAAACCCGGCTTCTATAGGTCCCGGAGTGGCGAATTGCACCAAGGGTATGGGAATTTCACACAAATGGAAGGCATTACACTTTTTATTTTATAGGATCGGGAGATAAGATGATGAAGCCCAAAAACCCCAATGTAAAAGAAAAGTAATGCCAATAGTAAACCATTACCACATGCATGTTCCAAAAGTAAAAGCCACAAGGTACAAAAGTGACAATAAGGATAAGTACCAAAGAAAGAAAACAGCAACTGCGACTGCCCCAAAGGTCCGAGCTAGTATGGTCCTACGCGGTCCTACAAGTCCTCCTGGAATCCTAAATGAAGTTTTATATATGTAGGGTGAGCATACAAGTATACTTAGTAGGGAAAACCAAAGACTCTTGTGTTCAAGTGATGAAACGTACTAAAGTCCCGTTAGAAGCAGACAACCATTACTATGAAGGAGTTCACCCATCCCGCTCACTGGCTACAATCACCAAGTAACTCAAACCATGTAATATATATAATAAGAGCACATCGAGGTTTGGGTACCCCACACCACTTTCCCACTGGTTATTGAGACATCCTATGCATCGAACCAATCCTGCCATTCTCACCGCAGTCCCACTACCACACCCGCTCGCACACACCTGGGCCACAACAGCACGCAGTTCCACTGCCGAATCCTGTCCGGAAACACCTGGGCCACAACTATCATATGTAACTATGCATGCAAACACCTAGGCCGGAACAAACACAACAATGCCCAAAGACACCTGGCCTATAAGATCCACTGCCACCGCCAAAGACGACTGGGCCTCATCCCGAAGATACATGGGAAACTACCTGCTCACACACAGATGTGACAACCACCACACTACCCCACCCGAAGATTCTTCTGCTAATAATGGACCTCAGGCCAACATAGTCTTCCCGAAGATACTTGGGCTATCCTGGAAAGTGAGCATAAAAGGAGCTAATAACATGCCAATAAGAATAGTGTTGGGAAAAACACCCTCCCCCATGAAATTGGGGTCTTCGTCACTAAATGAGGAACTTGGGTGGGATGAGAATAAGAAACACATAGCTACATGAATATATATAGGTATAAAGCACTCACCCAAAGTTAGGTTTTTCTTCAGACAACCTACATATCACAACAGCACTCATGTTCGAGCCATGACTCTCTCCTACAAAACCCATTTTCCCCATTCTTGTTTTCATGTTTAGTAATAATGTTTAAATATGTTCATGAACCAACTTGGTCAACTAAAAATATAAGCATAACCAAGGGAAACAATCCTTCCAAACGTCAATTTAAACATTCACACCTATTTCTCTTGTGAAGACAAAACAACAAAGGGATAAGTGAGATCCCTCGATGTACTGGAACCGAAGACACCCCCGAGACACTGCCCTGTGTCCCTACCCCAAAAGGATTCTAATAAATAGAGAATCCCACCCCAATTTGTGACGTAAACGAATTAACCACCCAATTTTTAAGACTCACCACCACTGAGAGTATAAAAACAGGGGATCACATCCCCTCACACATCTCCCGCAATCAGCCCGTAAAAGAAAACAACCAAAACACTACCACCAACATAAAGAAGGGCCATGTCAGTATTTCTGATTTATAAGATTTTACACACTCCATGATTTCAATTTGTGCGTTCTTTTAAACGGGGGTTATCACAGAAGTGTTGATCCTAGTGCATTCGATTTATTTAGCTAGGTATATGTGATCAACCAATTTCCTTTTAACAGCAGGAGTTCACAACCACAAACAAGACATTTATAACATCACCAGGTTCATTAGTGCATAGAGAAAGACCACCAATGACCATGATTTTCAGTATGTGTATGCCCACACAATTCAGAAAGATGATCATAACATAAAACAGCATCAACGATCACAACCCCCCTTCTTTCATCGTATTATCAGTTCATTATCTTTATTTAGGTCTGGTTTATCCATTTCTATAGAAACAAATGCACGCCCACCCCATATGATACACAAAAGGGAGAAACCAAGGAGTGGTCAATGATTGCCATTGAGGCCAGGCGCGGAACTTTACAGATAGTGATACGGCTCGCCTGAACGAAAATCGCCTCATCTATCAATGCTTAGGCTGGGTGCGGAACTTCACGCATAATTATGCAGCTCTCATGAACGAAGCGTACTCTATCACAGGGTGAACGAGAAAAAAAAAAGAAACCCATGGCGAACCCTTTCATTATAAGGGCCACAGATGGTTGAGATAAGAATGCCAAACCGCGTAAGGAGCGGGGGTCGTGAGTTGACAACGCGGACTAACACATTATTAAAGGGTTCGGGTGGTTTAAACTGATGCACACACCAGGTTAATTCATTAAATAATTAATTAAAACATTTATTGGCATTACCGGGCTTTAAAACACGCTTAAAGGAGTCAAAAATAAGGTTAAAACCCATAATTGCGCAAGAAGAAGCTCCAATGGAAAGAACTCGTGGGGGTATGCCAGAGCCACCGGTAGCTGAGAGCTACCGGCGGGTGACAGCTACCGGTAGCTCTCAGCTACAGGTAGACAGCAGCTACCGGTAGACCGTGCTACCGGTAGGCTACAGCTACCGGTATACCGGCCAAGCCACCGGTAGCGCGACCTATCGGTACCTGCAGCCTACCGGTAGCTCGGGCTACCGGTAGCTGCAGATACTGGTAGACCGAGCTACCGGTAGACATAGCTGTTGGTAGGCTGCGACTACGGCTAGACTAAGCTACCGGTAGGCCTGCTACGGGTAGGCTAAGGCTACCGGTAAGACTACTGTTGGACAAAAATCACCGAGATTCCCAGACTAGAAAACCCAACATGAGATTTTCACAAAGTAATTGACCCTAAATACGTATCCATTGCAACAGATACCTCTTAAACGGTTCTTTTCCTTGAGAATCAAAATAACACAGAAGGAATGAAAGGGTCCGAAAAACCACCTCGAAAGATACCCCTTAGTAGTGAACCTAACTGTTAACTAAGAACACTTTCCTATCACGAACCAAGCGACATATCATGTCAAACTATCTTGGAAAGTGGGGGTTGGGGAGTCCCCTTCCCCATGTCAAGATATTATCCGCTTTGGGTGGCACTGACTCGCCCGCACGAGTTTAATCGCATATACCTTAATGAGTATTGATTAGGGGTTGGGTTCTCTCCTCCCCCATAGCCAGGAATTTTCACACACAATCAGAGGAAAGAACACAAGTATTCATTTCCAACAAGTTAAAACGTTCTACCACACCAAGTATAACCAATAGAACATTGTAAACTCAAAACTCAAAAAAACTCTGGGTGCTGGGCACGCATCTGTGCATCCCTCTCCCACGTACTCTCCTCAATCCTACTAGGTCTCCACAACACACGAACCAAGGGAATGGTCCACCCATGAAGCACATTTTCATTGCGATCCTCGATCCTCAATGGTCTCTCCACAAAAGTCACATCGTCCTCGATGTCCAGCTCTCCCCAGCCGAGGACGTGTGAATCATCGTGCAGATACCAACGGAGCAAGGACACATGGAATACAGTTATGTATCCTAAGTACCGGCTCTGGTAATGCTAGCTGATAATCCACTTCGCCGACCTGCTAAAACACTTCGAAGGGACCGATGAACCAGGGAGAAAGCGTACTCCCCTTGACGAACCTCCATTGTCCACACCGAGGGGAGTCCTTCAAGAAAACATGGTCTCCAACCTCAAACTCCTAGGGCCTCCTCCTGCTATCAGCATACGACTTCTGTCAGTCCTAGGCCGCCTTCATTCTTTCCCGTATGAGCTGAACCTCCTTTTTCGTGCTTTGCACCACCTCCGGGCCAAGGATGCCCGCCTATCTGACTTTGGTCCAACACATAGGTGAGAGACATGAAATCACGTACAAGGCTTTAAAAGGGGCCATACCAATTGTAGAATGATAGTTGTTATTGTAGGAAAACTCTACCAGAGGCAGGTATCGCACCCATGATCCTCCTGAGTCCAGAACACATGCCCACAGCATATCCTCCACGGTCTGGATGGTGCGCTCTATCTGTCCATCTGTCTGGGGATGGAAAGTAGTGCTAAGACGCAGCTGGGTGCCAAAGGAATACTGCAATCCCCTCCAGACTCGCGAGGTAAACCATGCATCCCTATCCGAGACTATAGACCTCGGAACTCCATGCTGTCTCACCACCTCATCCATGTACCTATGTACCAAAGCTTCCAATACACTCTACTAATTTATCGCCACAAAGTGAGATGATTTCGTCAACCGGTACACTACCACCTAGATGGTGTCACATCCCTCTTGGACATTGGGTAGTCCTGTGACGAAATCCATCGATATGTCATCCCACTTCCACTCAGGGTCATCTAGAGACTGTAGTAGGCCGCCTGGTACTCGGTGTTCAGCCTTCACTTGATGACACACTAAGCACTTGGCCACAAACTCTGCCACTGATCGCATAACTCTAGGCCACCAAAACTGTCTCTTCAGTCCCTGGTACATCGTGGACACTCCTGGGTGTACCACTAGGGGTGAGTTGTGGAAATCACTAAGGAACTTGTTGCACATCACTTTTGGACCAAACAACCTCCCCTTCAAAAGCATCTAGTTATGACCATCCTCCGTCCATCCTTCCAGAGCATTTCCTTGGTCAACTCGGTCAAACATCACTTTGCACTCTGGGTCTCCCCACTGAGACTCCTCCACTTGCTGCAATAGAGAAAACTACACTGTCATCTGATACAGGAAGCCTCTACCGCTATCCATCCTCGCATCCAGGTGTAAGGAAACCAACTCCTCCATCGCCTTCCAGGTGTCTGTTGACTCTCAGACCGCATCCCTATTCATCATCCTGCTCAAGTCATCGGCCACTACATTCCCCTTCCCTGAAGTGTAGGAATCCTCGAAGTCGTAGTCATGGATGAACTCCACCCATCTCCTCTGTCACAAGTTTAGGTCTCGTTGGGAGAAGATATACCTCATGATTTTGTGATCTGTGAAACCAAAAATCATTCTCTGATTGGGTAGTGCCGCTATAACTGCAGTGCAAAAACGATCATTTCATGCTCTATGTCGTGGGTGGCGTAATTATGCTCATGAGGGCGTAGCTTCCTAGACCCTTAAGAGACCACCCCTTGTCGATGCATCCACACACACACCTCCGACCTTATCCTGAAGCATCACAGAACACCTTATACGCCGCCCCTTTTTCTGGTAATCTCAGCACCGGGGCAAAAACCACCTTCTCCTTCAGATAGCTGAAGGCTAACTCGCACTGCTCACTCCACACGAAAACCTGGTCTTTCTTGGTCAAGGCTGTCAAAGGGGATGCTACTCGGTAGAAGTTGGGTATGGACCTCTTATAGTATCCTTCCAATCTGAAGAAACTATGGACCTTTGCCACATTCATGGGTGTTTCCCAAGAAACAACTACCTCAACCGTTGATGGTTCCACCGCTACCCCCTTCTCGGACAACACGTGTCCGAGGAAGAGCAATTCTCATGTCCAGAACTTGCATTTTGACAACTTACTATAGTGCTGGTGTTGTCAGAGGACCTCCAAAACTGTCCTCAGGTGCTCCTCATGGTCCTCCCCTAATCTTGAATAGACCGGGATTCCGTCGATGGATAGAACTACATACCGATCTAGGTTATCCCGGACGATGGAGTTCATAAGCCCCATGAACACAGCCGGGGCATTCGTAGCACCAAAAGGCATGACTACGAACTCGAAGTTTCTGTATCTACACCTGAACGCCGTCTTCAAGATTTCTCCCTCGTTCACTCTCATCTGGTGGTACCCAGACCGCATGTCGAACATTGAGAACCATCCTGCCCCTTTCATCTGGTTAAAAATATCGTCTATCCTCGGAAGAGGGTAACGATTCTTGATCGTCACCTGATTCAGACTCCAATAGTCTATGCACAACCTGACACCACCATATTCCATCTTTGCAAACATGACTAGTGCACCCCAGTGTGACGCACTCGGCCGAACATAACCCCTCTTCATCAGATCATCAATCTGGATCCGCAACTCCCGTAGCTCTGAAGGTGACATCCGGTAAGGAGCCATCGAGATCCGACGAGCGCCGGGCTGCAGGTCTATCCCAAACTCGATATCACATCGAGGGGGTATAGTCGTCACCTCCTCCGGAAAGACGTCCATAAAATCACAGACGATCTCTAGAACCTCCACCATTTCAGCATCTAATGACTCTACTAACAGCTCAGCTAACAAGGAGAGGAGGGGTTCCTCACGCCTGCTGCCCTTCTGACGGTTCCGCTCATTGGCGAAGGTAACATGTCGGCCGCCCAAGTCTGAGAACACGAACCTTCCTCATTAATAGACGATGACGGAACACACAGAGAAGAGCCAGTCGATGCCTATGATGACATCGTATGGATGTATCTGCAGTAGGAGAAGATACCTAACTGACTGATGTGGCCCTATCATCAGTCTGCATTCCTGACAAACAAACAACAAGTCGGTATAACCCCAGACTGGTGTGAACAATACCAGGGGCACTGACAGTCTCTCGGTATCTAGACCCAAGGAACGGGCTATACTGGGTGCAAAAAAGGAGTACGATGCTCTGGTATCGAACAAGGCATAAGTAAGGGTACTAAACAAACCGATCGTACCTCGAACAACCTCCGGCCCTGCTGGATCTACTGCCTCCGCGTCATGTAACTGTCCATGCCCAGTTCCTCTGCCCATCGGCTGTCAGAAACCTCCCTGAACACACCCATGTCGAGGTCCCTGAGGATCGCGCTGAGGTTGGCCTCCTCCTCCTACGTCTGCCCTCGGAGGAGCGGGAGCTCGCTGTCCCTGCTGCTGCTGCTAGAAAGGCATGGATGGAAGATACTAATGGTGTGGGTGGTGCGGTTTTCCGTCAACATCGTACTGTACCCGGTCTGGGCCCTGACTCCAGAGATGCCTAGGGCTCCCACAGATGAAAGATCGTGGTCCCGGGTCTGAAGGAATAGGGCATGGACCGGGGGATCGAAACTGAAACTACTGCGGTCTGCTCCCTGTCGGTCGGAACCTAGAGGGTCCTGACGCTGGAGGCCTACTGCTGACGGCCTTCCCCTTCGATGGTCCCACCTAGATCCCCTCTCATGACACTCATCCTATAGCATTCATTATCTCCACTACTTCGACCTTCTTCTGGACCTCCAAGTACATCAGCAGGGTAATGGGGGTAACAACATAATGGAGGGAGGGTCAGAGAGCCTCCTCTAAACGTCTTACCCGAGACACTTCGTCAGGAAAGATGTCCGGAGAAAAATGTAGGAGGTCCATGAACTTGATTCCTAGCTCCCTCATTGACATACTCCTATACTGGAGGGAGAGTAGCTCCTGCCACTTTTCTGCCTTCATCGTCGAAGAGAAGAATTCAGCCCGAAACACCCTCTCAAAATCCGCCCATGCCACATCATCCTCTCTCCTATCCCCCCAGGTAAAGCGTCCACCACTGACGCGCCACTCCCTGCATCTGGCTGACGGCCAGAGGAACTGGTACTCAGTCGGGGCCCGAATCAGGCAAAAGGCTATCACTAGCTCCTCTAGCCAGCCTTTCGTCTTCATGTCAGAGGTGTTGCTCTTGTACTTATCGACGGTATTTCGCTGGAAGGCCCGAAGAGTCTTCTTCCATTGGTCATCCTCTTCATCGCGATCAGCTATCTTCCAATAGGCCAAAATAGTCTCCAGTGCCTCGATTGCCTGTACCACACGCGGTCATCTTCTAGGAGCAATAACTGCAAGGTAAACAAGGAATTCCTAAGCCCATGTAGTGCAGAATATTGTTCGTAAAATTTCATAAACTTTTCATTTATTCTTAATTCCCATGACATACTAGAAACACGAGAACACAAGTCATTATGATGCATGTACTTTCCTAGGGTCTCAACCCTGCAATCAGCGTGGCCTCAGTTGGTTGTTCGTTACGTCTAAAGTCCTTTCATCGGATCACGGGGGGGGGAGCTAAAATCCAGTGTCCTAGCTGGACTTTCCTGGCTTAATTCACGCACCAAGGTCATGAAACATTGTTTCCTTTCCATCCCATGGAATCCTCACTATACCTAACTCCAGACTCCATCCTATCTCTCAAGTATCACCTCTAATACTATTCTGTCATGACCCACCGTCACCAAAAGGATGGAAGGGTCAACAGGATTTCCAAGACCTTCTTTCTTTATGTTGAAGGAGAGATAATGACCCCCGACACCCGCCTTCTATAGGTCCCGGAGTGGAAACTAGCACCAAGGGTATGGAAATTTCACACAAATGGAAGACATTACCTTTTTTGTTTTATAGGATCGGGAGATAAGATGATGAAGCCCAACAACACCAATGTAAAAGAAAAGTAAATCCAAAAGTAAACCATTCCCACATGCATGTTCAAAAAGTAAAATCCCCATGGAACAAAAGTGACAACACGGGCAAGTACCAAAGAACGAAAACAGCAACTGCGACTGCCCCAATGGTCTGAGTTAGTACGGTCCTACGCGATCCCAGAAGTCCAACTGGAAACCTGAAAGTAGTTTTATAAACGTAGGGTGGGCATACATGTACACTTAGTGGGGAAAATTAAATAATCTCATGTACAAGTGGGGGAACGTACTAATGTCCTGTGAGAAGTAGACAACCGTTACTATGAAGGAGTTCACCCATCCCGCTCACCGGCTACACTCACCATGTAACGCAAACCATGTAATATATATAATAAGACCACAACGATTTTTGGGTACCTCGTGCCACTTTCCCACTGGTTATTGAGACATCCTGCGCATCGAACCAATCCCACCATTCTCACCGCAGTCCCACTGCCACACCCACCCACACACACCTAGGCCATAACCGCACGCAGTCCCACTGTCGAACCCCACCCGCAAACACTTGGGCCACAACTGTCACACATAATTACACATGCAAACACATAGGCCAGAACAACCGCCACCACGCCCAAAGACACTTGGGCTAGAAGATCCAGTGCCACAGCCGAAAACACCTGGGCCTCATCCCGAAGATACTTGGGAAACTACCTGCCCACAAACACCTGGGCCAATCACCACACTACCCTGCCCGAAGATTCTTGTGCTAATAATGGACCTCGGGCCATCACAGCCTACCTGAAGATACTTGGGCTATCCTGGAAAGGGAGTAGAAAAGGAGCTAATAACCAGCCACTGAGAATAGTGTTGGGAAAAACACCCTCCCCCATTAAATGGGGGTGTTCAGCACTAAATTCTCAACTTGGATGGGGCACTAATAAGAAACTCAAATCTACAAGTATATATATAGGAAAAAAGCACTCACAAAAGTTAGGTTTTTCATCAGACAACATACAGATCACAACATCACTCAAGTCCGAGTCACGACTCTCGCAAAAAAAACAATTTATCCCATTCTTGTTTTCATGTTTAGTAATAATGTTTAAAAAAGTTCATGCACCTACTTGGGAAACTAACACAATAAGAGTAACCAAGTAAAATAATCTTTCCAAACATAAATTTACGCATACACACCCGGTTCTCTTGTAAGGACACAACAACAAAGGGATAAGTGAGATCCCTCGAAGTACTGGAACCAAAGACAACCTCGAGAGACTACCCTGTGTCCCTCCCCCAAAAAGTATTCCCATCAACAGAGGATCCCACAACAGTTAGTGATGTAAACCATGTAACCACCTAGTCTTTAAGACTCACAACCACATAACGTATAAAAATAGGGGTTCTCATCCCCTCCCACATCTCCATCAATCGGCCCGTAAAAGAAAACAATCAAACCACTACCACCAACACAAATCAGGTACATGAAGGTATTTATGAATTACAAGATTTAACACATTCCATGATTTAAATTTCCATGTGCTTTTAACCGGGGGTTATCACAGAAGGGTTGATCCTGGTGCATTCAATTTATTTAGTTGGGTTTACGTGATCAAACAATTAACTTTTAACAGAAGGTATTCACAACCAAAATCAAGATATTTAAAACATCACCAGGTTTCATTAGTGCATAGAGAAAGACCACCAATGGCCATAATTTCTAGTAGGCATAATCCCTCACATTTCAGAAAGATGATCATAACATAAAACAGCATCAATGACAACAAACCCTCCCTTTTTATTCATATAATCAGTTAATTATCTTTATTTAGGTCTGGTTTATCCAATTCTATAGAAACAAAAGCATGCCCACCCCATATGATACACAAAAGGAAGAGGCCACAAAGAAATTACCTACATGTTGTTCAATGATCGATGCTGAGGACGGGCACAGAACTTCACGGATAGCGACGCGGCTCTCCTGAACGAAAATTGCTTCGTCTATCAATGCTTAGGCCGGGAGAGGAACTTCACGCATAACGATGTGGCTCGCCTGAATGAAGGGTACTCTAGCGCAGGGAGAACGAGAAAAAAAACCACGGTGAACACATTACTTATAAGGGCCGCAGACGGTTGAGATAAGAACGCCAAACTGTGTAAGGAGCGGGGTCGTGGGTTGACCACGCAGCCCCACACATCATTTAAGGGGTAGGGTGGTTTAAACCGACGCACACACCAGGTTAATTCATTAAATACTTAATTAAAAAATTTATGGGCATTAATAGTCTTTAAAACATGCTTAAAGGATTCAAAATAGTGTTAAAACCCCTAATTGTGCAAGAAAGTGCGCCACAAGAAAGAACCTGTGGGGGTAGGCCAGAGCCACCGGTAGCCGATAGCTATTGGCGGGTGACAGATACCGGTAGCTGAGAGCTACCGGTAGGCTGCAGCCACCGGTAGACCGAGCTACCGGTAGGCTGCAACTACCTGTAGGCCGAGCTACCAGTAGACATAGCTACCGGTAGACATAACTACCAGTATGTTGCGGCTACTGGAAGACCGAGCTACAGGTATGTCTGCTACCGGTAGGCTAAGACTACTAGTAGGCCTACCGTTGGCCGAACTTCACTGAGATTCCCAGACCAGAAAACCCAACATGAGATTTTCAAAAGGTAATGCACCCCAAAAACCTGGACCATTACAATTACATGAATTATTGAATGATACAATTTTGGTGTCAATTCTCAAAATAATATGAGAATTATTTTCATTTTGTTTATAATAAATAATAACTAAGGTGATGGAATATGTGAATAGGATTTCTTATAATAATTTTTAAATACTCATGTGTTATCAGATATTCCAGTGCGAGAGTATTTAGAATGGTCATTAATAGTTTTTAAAAAATTTCTACATTTCACAACTCATGAACATAGATGAATTTTAATGAACACTAATGATTACAGTCCCTATGATATTTTTGTATATTCAGTGATTCAGAAAACATGTGTTATTAATCTACATGTCAAGTAAGGATTTTTCTATCACACTTATATATGGATAATGTTATCACATCACATTGATTGCAACTGAAATGTCACATTAAATTTAACGGTCGTGGTGTAATGATTACTTAATAATATGTATTGAATGAAAAATTTATCAAGAATATGAGTCTACAACATGGATCCAAAAAATTATTTATTAGTTATTGTGAAAAATAATGATATAAATCCAAAAGGGTTTGTTTGTAGCTGCCAAAAATTAAAAATTACATTGTTTTCATTAGGTGTCTGGATCCGCTGTCATAATGTACTCTTGTACACTTGGAAATCACACATAGTTTTAATGAAAAGGAATCCAAAATGGTTACACCAAATTATTGTTTCCATTTATTTCTCGTAAATAGTATTTGAGAAAATTTTGGGAATTAATATTAATCTCAAGGCTGATGAATAATTGTATTCATGTATTGTTATTTTAATGTATTCACATATAAATATGTTATTTTTTAATAAAAAAATTTATAAATTTTTAACTAATAGAATATTAAATAAGTATTTAATATTTACAATGTGAATAAAATATTAATGTTCAAATGAATATATAATAAATTTTTATTCTGGTATTTGAGAAAATCATTGATGGGTGATTGAATCATGATATTGAAGAGTGAAATTTTTTAATATATGTGCCGATAAATTAATAGTTATTGTTCCACAAGTTATCACATTTAATAATTAAATAATAATATAATTATTAAATTTAATGGGGATTAATAATTATTATTATATTATTTAATGTCTATTTTGAAATGAAATAATATTTTAACCTAAACTTTTACTCCACAAGAATATAATTATGTCTTTTTGGTAGTGTTAATCATTAATTGTGAATTGTTCCATATAGAAAATATATCTATAGATTTATCCATATATCATCTTCTCAGAAATGATAATATATACATTATTTCCCAAGATATGTAGAAGAAATCATGGTGAAAAGTTTAAGATGATTAATTTATCTCTCTTTCTCCCAAAATTATATTGGTGTTGTTTGGATATCAAAGGACCATGGGTGGGTCACCACTATAGGGGCTCTATTTTCATACGTCCCTACACAATGATAATAATATAACAAAGGATCATGGATTATAAAAATCATCATCACTGATATATATTCATATTAGATAATCATTCATCTTATTTTATATATGTTAATTATAATATTAAAACATACAATATCCTCTCTAGGATTAAGAATTACTAGAACATTTAAATGGTATTACAAGTTTCACATATCCAATTTATAAATATTAATTTTATATTTGTGTGATTATGTGTAATAGTGGATAAATCTGTAATTTCCATAATATGTAATCATTAAATATGATATTTACGTAACATGATTTAAATATATTAATTTTCATCATTTAAAATTTAAAATATTAAAATGTCTAAGAATAAGACGTGTAATGACGGATGTTTTCATTGATAATGACTAAGAACTAATGCTGGTAAACTGGATTACATGTATATTGAAATATTACACATCATATACCCAAGTTGAGTACATTTTGATGTGTTATGTAATATATACCATGCCAAGAACTAATATTACAAATTGAATTTATCATACACCATATATTGATTGGTCCAATCATACACATGATCAATAAAATTACATAATGTGTAGCTAGAATAAATTTCATGTAGTATATATGATTTAGATACATAGTTCATGATATGTGTGTGTTCAAATACTTATTCTATTTACACATACAAAATACTACATATAAAATTAATCAGACTAACAGTGTGTTTCAGTTGTACACAGGTATACATTAATTTCCTCTGTATAACGAACAATTTGTGTTTTTTGGTGGGTTACACAAACACATGAATAGTATAAAACTCAACATATAGATGATTTCTAGATACTGTATTTCCATTTATAAAGGAAATAACATGTACATAGTCTATTATGAAGATACATGGAATGCAGAAGAAATATTGTGTAGCTGGTTATTATTTGCATTGTACTTTCACTGAGGAACACACTAAAGCCCAATGATTTTTTCCCAGGTACATGGAAATAATGTAACCTAAAGTTCATATATTCATTAAATTCCTTGTAATCTCCTGATAAAATAAAACATTAAATTACTTTTAAATAAGTTATTTCATCATTAAAACATAATTACTCAATTGTTATAATTTGTGTTTGAATATATAATAATGTTTTCAATGTACAAATAAATTTTCAGTTAATTTATTGATATTATTTCCAAGTATTGGTCATTATATTAATTTTATATATATTAATTTATGATGAGTATCTACAGGATGCATTAAATGTTAATCATGATTAATGTAATTAGATAATTACTTAATTAGTACAGGAAACCCTCTATTGATAATAAAATATAATCAAGAATCAAATGATTGAAATTGGAATATTGTATAACTTTTTCATGTGTATAGCCATTCATGACCTATGACTAGGAAAATATATGTTTAGTTTTAGGATATTTTAATTTGTTTCAAGGTTTGATAAATATTATATATTATATTAAATTTTACGGTTAGTGAGTCACCATTTTCTATTTTATTATGTATGATCGTCCTATACAAGGTAATTTATGTTATTACCCATAACCAATCATTTGGTTCAATCAAAAACTTGTGAGTTATAAATTCATGTAATATAATGTTTATTACAAGGGAAATGGATTCGGTTCACGATGGAACAATATTTATACTATCATAAGAGATACACAAGTTGATAGGTGGAATTTTTTTACTTGAGAAAAGAACGACACAAGTAGTTTTTCCATGTTGACATGTTGGTTTATTATCTTATGATCAAATAAACCTATTTCTGAGGACATTATAGGTTTATATATTTTTTCATATTTTAATTGTTAATATTATTCATTGTTTGAATTCACGTCCATGACCACATAAATAATATTTCTAATATTTAGTTTAGATGTTTCGAAAAATGAATTATTTATAAATTTTCTATGATCTTTAAATAATATTATTTATAAATACAATAATATTAGAAATAATTTAGTTTAAGGAAAAAAAATTTGTGATATTTATTTGTCCTACTTTCTATAAAACACCCATTTCGGTAATTTTAATAAATATATTAAGTGGAGTGAGTGGTTTTTTATTATATCTTATAGGGTGTTTCCCAAGAATAATTTCTTATAGTATTACGATGTGAAGGAATCCAATAAAATTGAATGGAGTCATATTATAATTATTTAAAAAAATCTTTCATTACCTTTTGAGTATTAAGTAAGTTTATTTTTTTCCTTGGGAAAATGTTTTTAAATTAAATTTTCTTTATAGTTCCCAAAATAAGTTATATGTAAAATGTATAGAAAAACATCATTTTTGTAATGAATTTTCATAGTAGTTTATTTAGTGTTTTATTCTTGAATGATGTAATATTCATTATCACATTCCATTGTTGATAATACATAGGAGATAACTAGATGACAATATATTAATGTGTTGTGGATGCAATAAACTATATACAGCTTTGGTATTTGTTTTAGAATAATGAATATATTGTGTGATAACATAAATTAAAATTATTCAAATAAAAACCCAACACATTACTCATAAATTATAGGAATATATATAAGGAACTAATTAATATGGTATTACGCAAAAATTTAAAAAAATATATAATTTACTAGAAAATATGAAATTTTTCCTATTATTTATACCTAACCCCACATTTCTTGGAGATTGCTTTATTTTAAAAACAATCTTGAAAAAATTAACATAAATTTTTAACTTAAGTAGTTTGAAAATATATTAATAATAGGGAACATTTTAAGAATTTCGAGAACATATTTTTTCAATGTATTCATGTTTTCATAAAATATTACATTATAATGTATTATTAAAAACCATTAATAATAGGTTTTATTATATTTTATGTTTTTTATAATATTTCAATAAAAATTTTATTAATAAATTTTTTCAAGAAAAAATTTGATTATTTTATTGAAAATATTTTATAATGAATTCTTTGAGAAATATTTATTTAATAATTTTTTTTTGATTATCTTCCTTTTATAAAATTATTATATCCGAATGAAATACATAATTTTTTTTCTAAAAGAAATGATGTTCATTATTAAAAAAATATTCATAATAATGTATATGAAAATTTATCAGACAGATAAATAGTAATAATTATTTATTTCTATCTTTGGTAATAATTAGATGATGTATTTTATTTTCATTAAAAATGTTTTCATTATATTTTAAAATATATATAGTCTCACCAAAAAATATTTTTATCATAATAATTACACCAAGAGTAATAAATTTTCAAATGTTAAGATATTTTATATATTTATATATTAATTTTACTACTGATCTAAGTGAGTGTTTTAATATATCTAATTTTATCTAATAAAGAAGAATAAACACTTTACTTTAGTATATATATTAGCAAAGTGGGACAACACTCCATCTTCACTTCCAGCTTTCATGCTGATCCATCAATATCGTTATTCCCCTAGGTCATATTTTATTTTTGTTTATCCAATATTATTATATAATCTATTTAGGATATATTGATTCTTCATGTGATATTTATAAAAAAAATATATTGAGGAAAAACTGGTTGAGAGATACTTATATGAAGGGTATTATTTTTTTACTAAATCCTTTTATAGAATTTTAATGTTTGGTATAATTCTGTCCATTAAAAATAAGAGTTTTATATTTATAAACCTGATATTGTAAGATTTTTTAACACTTTAGTTGAGTTAAGTAGATTCTATAGTTTAATTGTGGTTACATTGAAAACATTTTTTAATTCGTTAAATCTATTCATTAAGTAAGTGGATTGTAATGTTAACATTCCATTTCTCAGTGATGAAATCTTTGTAACCCGTATGTTTAATGAGGAACATAAATGATTTGAAAAATATCGGTCTACTTTTTTTCACATCATATGAAAATGTTAATGAAGTATCTAATAAATCATTTCACCCACATATAATTGGTATGTTGTTATATGATATTATCATTTAATTAAATTATGATAAATTCATTCACACGGTAATCATTATCTATGTTTTGAATATAATTTTTAATATTTTTAAGTTCATCCTAATAATGTATATTTTTAGTTTCATCGAATAAGTGAAAGCATGAATGATAGATGATTATTGTTAATACATGATTCATTAGAAAATATTTTATAATCATTATATATGATTATAAGATAAAAAAGATGTAATTAATATTATGTAAAAGATTTGTTATATTACTGAATAAATATTTAAAATGATTAATTAAAATTAGATATATTACTATATAATGATTGTTGATAAAGTGGATAATATATTTTCTATTAATGAACTCAAAAACATAAATAAAATCTTTTGAAAAAGAGTAAGTATGGTGAAAAATATCCTCCCTTTCAATGTAAAAAATAAATAAAAAATTTTGTATCAATATTTTCATATCATCCTAAATATGTAAGATGACAATTTAGCTCATGTTACAACATTTTGGTGGGATAAGAAAATTGTTGGGGACTAAAGGAGATTTGCCATAGAAATATTATTAAGTAGAAATTTTTAAAATTCAAGGAGAACAGAAAATAAAATAAATGTTTAATAATGAAATACTAATTGGAATGATATGATTCATTTTTTAATTATAAAAAGGTAGTAAATCCATCATCTGATATATCATTGTCTAAATAATGAACTATATATGATTTTAATATCCATATCATAGTAAAACATAAAAATTGAAATGATGTTTTTGTGAAAAAACAAATTCTAATGATATATATGATAATTTAAAAAATACTGTCAGAAATATATATAAGTTAAAACCAATCTACTCATCCAAAATAGTTGCAAATATATTCAGGAATGAAAAGAAAAATTAAAAATATATAAGTGTTCAATTGATTGGAAATATATTTTCGATCGAGGTAAAAGTAGAAGAATCCTCAACATATTTACAAGTTCAATCAATGAATGATGTTATGTTGAAAAATCATGATGAACATGATTCTGTGGAAGATAATGAGAAACATTTTAAATCTCAAGCACCAAATACATCTTCATTTGATAATGATGTTAAAATTATAGATGTTTTTGAAAATTATTTTTTGGAACGAAGTGATGAACTTCGTCCCACGTAGAATATAGGAAATTATGTTCATAGTGTTTCATCACAATCAAATTAATCTTCTTCTGAAATAGTTATCAATGAAATGGAGTTTAAAATGAATTATCTCAATGAATTACTCCATCATATTTATGTAATAAGAGAAAATTCCCATGAAATACCATAATGTTTCATATAAATGAATAATAATGTTGAATTGTTGATAATTTGTATTCTTTAAAACAATATGTAGATATTATTATTTTAAATATTGATGAGATTATAGATTTTAGTGGAGAAAATAGATGAATCATGTAAGTAAAAATACTCATTAAGATAATGAAATAATCAAAATTATATTTAATGGTCAATGATTAATAATATGTTCTAATAAGTTGAGACATAATGTTTGTTTCCAATTATCCCTCCATGATTAGTTTTTTTGAGTCTACAAGGGTTATTAATAATATTAATTTTCTCATTATAAATAAATTTTATGAATGTTCAAAAATTAAATACTTTTTTGCAAGATGATTCTTTAATTCATAAAAAATAGGCACTAAATTAAAACAAAAACAATTTCAATGTAACAATGTAATTACATTGGATGATGAAATTAAAAATATAGATTATCAATATTCATATTTAATGAGGAATCACGAATTGGATGTGTAGAAGAATATAATTTTAAATATAATCTTGAATAAAGTTTAATTATTTTCATTTACCTCGTGAAATATTTTGTAAAATATAATAAAAATTATTTTTCATAATTTGATTTTTTAAATTTTACATTCATATATTTTTTATAGATTTTTTTTTAAAATATCATATTATAAATATATTTATTTTTGTTAGGATGACTTTATTTTTCATTTTTCATTTTTTTGAATATTTTTTTACTATTATTTTCATGTAGTGTTTTTTCCATACATTTTTTGGACACATTATACCTGCTATAATTCATTTTGAAAATCATAGTAATGGGGAATGGATTTGATAATTTTCATAGAAAAAAAGGGAGATTGATCAAAACTATTTAAAAGAATCATCCTTTCTATTAATGTGTCTCAAAATCATATCCAAAGGGGTTAATGTAAGAAAATAAGAGAAATTTGAAAAAGCTATATTATTTCAGATATGGGAGAAATTCGATATGAGTTTTTAATAATAAATTAATCATATACAAACTATGTTTTGTTCTTCTCAAAATGAGAGATACTGATGAGTAATTTTTTTGATAATAGTAAACATTATATTTAATATCACAATCCACATACATAAAATATTATATGTTATTAAATTTTTTACATATGATGATTTGAAATAATAATTTATAAAAGGTCCATATTTTATTTATTGAATGAAATTAATTCTATTGGATGTATACTTCTATCTAAATTAAATATTTATTTTACAAATAATTTTAATGTTCATCCAATGGGGTTTTTTTTAAATTATTTGAGATTAACAATATCTCATTTCCATTACATAATGTATTCAAAATCAAACGAGAATGAATCTTTTTGATGGATGTAGAAATGATTTCAAGATGAACTTATTGAAAATATACCATATAAATTAACATAATTCATATGATTCTGAAGGTTCCGGGCGCATTAGAAGAGCATGGGTGGATGTGCCCACTTGGATTTCTATCATTATGAATGATCAATCTGGGATCAATATGATGATAAACTCCAGTCTCCAAGGATAAAATCACAGAGTTAGACAAAGAAGAAGAATAGTCTTGGAACCACAAACAAGGATTGTCAGAGGACGATTATAATTAATTTAATTAATTGACATGATGTACCTTTTGGTGATCATTCTTCATTGATATTTCTGATAACGTTCTGATGTGATTCGTTATTGCATCCTAGAAGCCAAGGATAGACTTCCTCTAGTAGTGATCCACACGTGCACAGTGACTCACTGGACGTCACAAAAGGATTATACGATTGCTAGTGTGGAGAGGCCTTCATTTGGTTTTTCCACATTTGATCATCATGATCCGATGGAGGAGGATCTCTCTCGGTCTATAGAGAATTCTTGGAGGAAGGAGTTATTCCTATCTTGAGAGAATTTTCCAAAATTTTCATTCAAAACGATTAGGGAAACTTTTTGAGGTTATGAGGATATTTATTATCATGTTTGAGGTTATATATTTATGGAAATTAATAAATGTGTTGCGTGGTTTATATATTTCAGTAAGTCATATTGGAATATCCATGTCCATTAATTAATTCCATGACATGTGACCATGCTGATTATAATAAATAGCATTTAATAAAACAATATTATATCCTCAAAATCCTGACTAGAAGAACATCACGAAAGTTAATAATTATTACATGGTGTGTACTTGTTTTTCATAAAAAACTACATGACGTGTAATCCTTAATACATGACATGCACTTGTTTTTCATTTCCATTCTAAAATGAAAACTACACAGCATGTAATCAATAATAAACAACGTGTATATCTTGTTTTCATTTTATTCATCCCCCTTCATTATAATGATTTAGGCTTCCATGAAGAATTATTAAACCATGTACAAGAATAATCATTATTATACTTGTGATACTTGGAAACACATAGGGTGTGACCCTCTAGGACACTTTCTCATTGAAATTAGGTGGTCTTGGCTAAAGTACAACATTATTATCTTGGAATGGGTCAAGGAACCCAAGAGAATGAATTTGACACCGCATTGACGTGTCACCAGATGCGAACACTTAACGTGTAATTTAATCCCATTGTCTCGATATCTCTTAATGTAGGATTCATGGAAGTGTCATAAACCAATATGCTTCATCTTTCATTATTTGACTTGCAGAAATAAAAACTTCATTACACCATGGCCATGGAATTTTTCCGACGATTCTATTTCCATCAAAGGGCCCGAGATATCTTCTTCAATAAATATTGATGTTACAAATCCTTCTATGACTTATCCATTAAAAATTTCATTTGTGACACCCCCAACATACCCACCTTCATGTCAACTATCTTTGTGATGGTTTTCATTGAAAAATAAATTTCTATGAGTCGTGACATCTATTAATGATAATCTTCTAGAATAAGGACCATTACACACACTCATAGATTGGAATTTCCTATAACACCCGGACAAGCGGAATTACTAATGGTAGTTTTGTTCTCATAATCTACCATCATGGAGATTACCATATGTGAACTCCATGAGATAGAGTCTCGTCTTCTTACGAGTACTCACACATGATGGTCTATATACATTGTGTCCATTAAATGTATGTCATCCAACTATAGAGAATTTTTTAAGAATATTGTGTTGGAATTTTATGCTTATCATCATACCGGGGATCTTTCTTGACATTATTAATGAAACAAAATTTCAAGACATTATTATATTATAGTCTTGAAAAAAATGAACAATATAAAATAAGTGTACATTCACGTAATAAAAGTAAAAACAGTTGGTTCTCAGGACACCAAATCTAACAAAATCCTACTAGGACTAGAGCCAACTACCTATGACTATTAGTCTTCTTTACCTCACATGATTATCATGTTCCTACTGAGTCAAGGCTATATTCATGGTGTCCATCATGTTGTCATCCATGAAAATACTGCTCACTACAACTTCACCTAACTGAGAAAAATAAATCAGGAGTTGATAATTCCGAAGTATGTGTTTTTTGCGGATGTGACCTTGGATCTTTTGCAAGTTCCACCGCTGTTGTATTATCAAAATAGAGTATGATAGGATCTTTACCGCTAGGTACAAAATATAATGCTCGGATGAAGCATCACATCCATGCTACTTCATTAGCTATCATAGAAGCTGTGATATATTAGGACTCCGCTGTAGAATCTTCCACCACACATTAATTTTAGCTCTTATAGCTCCTTGTAACTCCATTAAAACTGAATATGTATCCAGTATGTGACTTCATGTCATCTTGATCAGTCTGGAAACTAACATATATATGTCCTCTGATGACTATTTCATAATATCCACCATAAAACATGAACATATAATTAGTACGCCTCAGATACTTAAGGATAGTCTTGACTGCCATCCAATGGCGGTCTCCTGGATCAACTTGAAATCTGCCTGCCGCACATAATGTGTAAGAAACATCTATCCTCATACATAGTATATCATATGTGACTAACCTAATCGTGGATGTTTAAGGGATCCTTGATATTTTCATTCTTTCCTCAAGTGTCTGGGGAAAATTTTTCCTAAAGATATGAACGCCATGTGATACTGGAAACAGTCCCCTATTGGACTATTCCATAGTGAATCTCTTCCGAATATTAACAATGTAAGCACTTCGACTAAGTAGCATCATTATATTGTATCTTTCACAAATCATGATCCCAAAAATATATGTTTCCACACTAAAGTCTTTCATAGAGAAGCATTTATCCATCCACGCCTTAACTGACAGTAATACAGGTGCTTCATTTCCGATTAGTAATATGTCATCAACATATACTATTAGGAAAAAGAATTCACTTACAGTAATAATTTTTGAGAAAAAACACTCACATTATTTCTTAACAATGCCAAATTCTGTTACGGCTTCACTAAAAATAATGTTATATAACCTTGAAGCTTGCTTTAATCCATAAATTTATTTCTGCAACTTGCATAGCTTGTCGGCATCCTTTGGGGTCACAAACCCATCAGGTTGTGCCATGTAGACATCTTCCTGGAGATTCCTATTATGGAATTCTGTTTTGACATCCATTTTCCTAATTTCATATCATGGTTAGATGAAATGGGCAACAGGATTCAGATGGATTTCATCAGTGAATCCGGTGAAAAGGGTTCATCATAGTCAATTAATTGACGTTGTCTAAAACCTTTTGCAACCTGTCCAGCTTTATACGTGATAACATTTCCATCCATGTCCAATTTCATCTTAAATACACACTTATTACTAATAGTATTTACATCAACATGAGGATCTACCAAAATCCAAAATTGGTTTTGGTACATCGAATACATTTTAGAATTCATGGATTCTTACAACATGGAAACATTTATTCCATTAAGTGCTTCCTTGTAAGTAAGTGGATCACCATTGCCAACCAATAATGAGTCACCATCCTCGGTGACAAGAAAACCATATCCTTCTGGTTCTCTCACCTCTCTCATGTTCCTAGGCAGTTCTTCTGTCTCTGGAATAGATTGTTCTTCCATGGGGCTTTGTGAAATCTATTCTTGTTCCAACTCATGTGTATCCTGAGCCTCGACTTCATATAATTGTATCTCACTCCCACTATCTCTTTTAGAGATGTTATCCCTCTCAAGGAATATGCTGTGTCTTGCCACTAAAACATTTTTATCTGAGGGGTTGAATATGTAATATCCCCTAATTTCATTGGGATATCCTATAATGATACACTTCATGCCTCTAGGTACATGCTTGTTTCCTAAAGAGGCATTAAAAAATTCTTTGCTACCCCACACATGTAAATTTGATAACATGGATTTGCGTCCACACCATAACTTAAATGTAATACCATTTATCGATTTAGTTGGTACTTGGTTTACTATGTGTGATGTTGTTTGTAATGCATATCCCCAAAAGGATAACGGAAGACTCGCATGACTCATAATTGATCTCACCCTGTTCAACCGGGTGTGGTTCTTCAATTCACATACACCATTCCACTAAGGCGTGTATAGAAGAGTGAGTTGAGATAGAATCCCAAACTCCCGTAAGAAATAAATGACGTCCTGATTAAGATATTCTTCCCCTCTATCTGAGTGTAGTTTCTTAATCTTCATACCATGCTTATTCTCAACTTCATTCATGTATTCTTTGAACATACGAAAGGAATTTGACTTATACATCATTAAGTAAATATATCCATATCTATTAAATCATCAGTGAATGTTATGAAGTACAAGAAACCAAACCTTGATTCAAAAAGAAATGGTCCACACACATCTATGTGAACTAATTCTAGAGTCTTGTTACCCCTTTCACTTTACACACAAAATGGGGCTTTGGTCATTTTGACTAGTAGACAGACATGACATACACTGAGTGGTTTTAGTTCAAAAGAATATAAATACCCATATTGATGTAATTTTGTCAATTGTTTCTCATTGACATGACCTATCCAGTGATGAAAAAGTTGGGTGCGGTAATATTCATGTGAAATAACATTTTAATAGTTTTACATTACTTGGTTTCTTTATTCTAACACATAATGGTCGTTACATTAATGTTCCCTACCAAAACAAATGATATCTTTATAAAAGTAGCAAAAATAATTTCAGATCATGAAGTTGAATCCATTAGTATCTAATCTGGATGAAAAAAATAATGGTTTAGGTTATAGAGTGTACATAATAGCATCCTTTAAATAGTAAGACCATCCTAGTAGGAAATATGAGGTGGTAGTCTCTGACAGCTACATCAGCGAGACTGGCTCTGTTGGCTACTCGCAGATCCACCTCACCTCAGTCAATCGTTTTGAATATACTTGGTTAGTGTATTTGGATACATATGTGAGAACCAAAAGTAGTATCTAATACCCAATTAGTAGAAATAGATAGATTTAAATCGATAAAAAATGCACCTGAAGCTTCCCCTTGATTCCATGGCTAGGTGTAGTTTTTCATCCCATGGACCTTCTTTCCACATGTGAAACAAACAGCCTCATGTTCATGTGCCTCCCCTTTGATCTTCCTTTTCTTTGAAGTCCTTGAAGAGGCTTTGTCCTTAAAACACTTCACATTCCCTTTACTTTTATTCACCATTAAGACATAATCATTTTCAATCTTTATATCATTTTCCACATGGAGAATGAGGATAAACATATCAGATAGAGACATATCAATGTTGTTCATGTTGAAATTTACAAAAACGTTAGAGAATATATGGGGTAGTGATTCAAGAATTACATCGGTACCTAGTTAGTTGGGGAGTCAGAACCCTTGAACCTCCAAGCGCTCAATGTAGCTGTTGAGATTGACTACATGAGGGCCATCTAGGGCTCCATCTACAAGAATGCTCTGGAATAGATCCTTGGTGATATGAAAACATTCTTTTCTTTCTCTCTCCTCGTATAGACTTGGGAGGTGCTCGAGCATGATATATGCAACCATGTCTTCATTAGTCTTCTTTAGATCACTATACATTAATGATAGAATCAAACATTGAACATCAAGTGCATCGTTCAAATGTTGATCGTAGACCAGGAAATCTTCATCACCTACCCCTTGGGCTGGAGAATCTGGACGTGAGGACTCTAGCACATAAATCATTCATTAATGGCTTAGGATTACCTGAAGGCACCTAAACCATTTTTGAATGTTACTTCTGGTGAGGATATTGTATTTATCCAGAATTGATCAAAGAGTAATTATGGTGGATGAGTTTCTCATTTTGATTCTACAAATTAAAAGAGTATATTTATACATACCTTTTGAATAAATTTTGTGAAAAATAATTAATAGATTTTTAATTATATGACTATTTTATCAATTCCCAATGGTCATCATCATTGAACATGGAATTTCCAGTATCCATGACATTCTACTGTCAATTATCCATATTCCCCATCGTAGAAACCCAAAAAGGGTTTGTCAAGCTATTTGAAGGTATTCAGGTTGGCAGGTTGTTGCCAACTGTGAGATTTCAGTTCCTCAAATTATTCAGTGGACTCCCCAATCCTGAAATCCTGACTTGGATTTACTCAACAATTACCTCCATTTTAAAACATTTCTAGGAAGGGCTACTTCTCATGATGTAATATGATTATGTCAACCCAAAACATTCATAAGATCTTCCTTTATAAAAGTAAGTGTCCCAACAAGGGTTGGTCAAACACATAGTATTATTGATTCTTTCCCTTAATCATGTAACGAAAGGCTTTTTCTAACATAATATAGTATTTTAGGGATTTAATTATTTTTTTTGTAGTTTTTCAATATCACACGTTTTTTAATATTAAGTGATTCTTTCTAAAGTTATTTACCATGACCCAATAATGTAAAGCATAGTCTATTTTTATATTATTCCATCTTTACATGATTGTTTATTTTATTAATTTTGTGATCGCAAGAAGACAAAAATATTAAATAAAACATGTAATGAGACAGAAAAGAATAAGATAGCCTAATCATGAGCTTCTATTAGTTAGCTTATCTAGCGGCTTTGATAAGTTAACACCGACCTATGGAAAAACACCATGAACCTGATGATTCATGTTTTTCAGATCCCACATGTCCACCTTTGTATCTTTTTTGGTTGGTTACACCTCAGCTTCAAAATTTGAATCTTATCTTATGACATGGGAGATCCTCAATTTCATGGGGTTTACATTAAATAAACTATTGGGACTCATGCCCTAAATTTTTTTACAAGAAGGCTCGTAGCCCATCAAATTTAAATTATATATATTTAAATGAATCCATACTAACAAACAATGTCTTTGGTCTAGCATTTGATCATCCATAGCATGCAACTACATTTATACCTATTTAGATTTCAAATTATTCTATTTATTCTTTAATTTAAGATATTTATCACTTGAATTAAATTAATTATGATCTTATAATTAATAAATTCTTTATCGTAAATTCCGTTCTAAATTTACTTGAGATTATTCTCATCCATATTCCTTTTACATGTCTTTGAACATTGGAGGAATCCTGGTGAAATTACATTTCTGTATATTTTACACCATATAGGATAAAATACACAACATTTATATTTCAGCCTTTATCCAAAGTACACACTGGGGGCATTGGAATGTTTTCTGTACTTTGGAATTTTTTGAGTACACGATGTGTAGATTAATCTAAAACTGTCACGACCCGTCCTCGGGGCCCATCTCGTGACTACCCCAGGCCCGCCTTCCATAGGCCAGAGGCTGGCAACTAGAACCAAAGCCATAATTCCTAATAAAAAGGAAGGAATTGCCTTTATATAAGTAAACAAACACAACAGAGTACGCAAGATAAAGTAAACACTAAGTAAAATGTGTACAAAAGTAAGTGATGCAATGTAAATGGACCAGAATACAAACCCAACTGAAAGTACAGTACAACAGAAAAGAAAGATCGGTTGTAGTAAGGTAAACCAACAACCACTGAGTCATCCTCCGGTTATCCCTCCTGAAGGGTGGGTACAAATTGTCTCCTCAGCTCCCCGGGTCCGGCTGTCCGCTTCGTGTACGTCCCACCAAGTGGTCCATCTCCAGGTATCGTCCCTCTCCACAAGACATCACCTCGATCAGTGCTGTCTGTCGTCAGCATCCAACACAACGTATTGCGGGAATGACCCATGTAGGGGTGAGAATACGATGCTTAGTAGAGACCCCAAGACCCACGAAGGTCTCCCAGAATCCACAGAGGATAAACCGCAAAGGAAATATACAAACACTAAGTATCAACCAACTCTACTTAGGTATATGCCCATACATATACCTATGGCATCAATTCCAGTTCAGTTCCAACTCACGAGCCCATGTACATCCCAGTCCACACAAGAATGCACAACCCAAACCACACAGGAAAGAAAGTAAATCCGATTAATGATAATGACTGAAATTCAAGACTCATCTCACACAGGTATACTACTCACAACGAGGGGTGGAAATGATAGATTTATCCTCCGAATCATCTCCACTACCGAACACACGTAGGATCCAAGTACAGAATTCATCGCTGCCGAACAAAAGTAGGATCCAAGTACAATAACCATCGCTACCAAACCCATGTAGGAACCAAGTACAGTCTTTATCGCTATTGAACCCACAGAGGATCCAAGTACAGTCTTCTGCGCGGCTGAACCCACGTAGGATCCAAGTACAGTTGTCATCGTCGTCGCAGTCGCAGCCAGTTCTAGGGTTCCCACACACAGCATGCTCGATTCTGGGAGGGTCCGCTCCACGAGCCAAGAGAGTCGATACATCAACTGTCACATTGTCCAAAGTTGATGTATCCCAAACATCCATCTCAACAAAAGAACTCAATTCGACAGATGGCGGGTCAATCAGACGCTCAGTCTGAGAGATAATGTCTTTTCCGTTCCAGGGGCCTGGTTAGAAATATGCTCATTTCTATCCCGAAAAATATCCATATTTATCCTAAAATCACATAGTGTATTGAAAAATAACTGTCTCATAAAAAGGTTCATAGTGTCATAGACGACGCATCGATCGGACACCCTGTCTTTACGTTATCTCTATTGAAGTGATTAACATGCCCGACCCATTTTGCCAAGTGGGCCGAGGGGTCGGGTTGACCCAGTTTGAAGGGTCTGACATAGCAGGGCTATCAAACCGGTCCGAAGAAATATGTAAATCGGTTCGAAGCGGCATGACCTGGCCTGATGGAGCACAGCTCGGCCAGATGTGGCACGGCCCGGCTCGGAGGAGCTCGGTCCAGCCCGCCGGGGGTGAGGCCCTGTCGGGCCTGGCGTGGCCCGGCCCTACCCGGCATGGCTGGCTGGTCGCGGACCGACTGGCTTGGCTAGAAGGCCAAGTGGATTCGAGGGGGGGGGGGGGGGCGTCTGTCCACACCAGCGGCCCCAAGTGGCGCCACCCTTCCTAAAGTAGGCGGCGTGGCCGGCCGGCCCTATGGCGCACACGACTTGCATGGAAGGTTGTAGATTCTTTAGCACAGTGAACCCCTAGTGCTGCGGTCCGCCTCCACCGGGTCGGCCAACGAGCCGGCCGGTCCTCTAGCGCGGCCCCCTCCGGGCACCGCGGTTCCACTTCGCTCGGACGGCCGACAAGCCAGCCGGTTCTTCCGCCTAAGTGGCCCATGATGCGGTTCACGATACCTCCCACACAACCGTCATTACATTGCCATTTCCCTTCACCACGTTCCCGGTAGGGCACGACATCACCGTGCTTCCTTCGCCACCAGTTTCCGACTCCAAAAAGATCAATTTCTAGCAGAGGAGAGTCTGGCTAGGTTTCTCCGACCCGCACCCTCCACGTTAGGCGGTAACACATCGCTAAAAACATTTCGGGAATTCAACAACGATCAGGTATAATTTTAATCAACTAATAATTGTGTAATTTCCCCTACCGAGATAAGGTCCACGGTAGACAAGCGTCGTAGATGACGGTGTCGTCTCCATCGCCATCAGAGTGCACCAGAGGAAGAACGTTGTTCCCTCTCTTGTAATGAAGGACTGAGAATAAGGTGCATCTTCGTTGGAGAATTTCCAATGTCGGTGTCTCCACTCTTTTCATAAGGAAAAGAGGATGAGAACCGTGGTCGCCGAGTCATTATACATTGATGGGTCTATGTTCTTCATCGGAGAAGAACCGTCCTTTGTTGAGGATGAAGTTTCTTCGAAAACTCTATAGTTCTCCCCCAATTTCCCTGACACAAAAATTGCCAACCCAAAATAAAATAAGGATTCTCATTATTTTATTTTCTCTTTCAATTCATTAAAAAATTAAAATTTAAACACCTCACTCATTTAATTAAAGATGTTCAATCAATTAATTGTGGTGTGTGTTGGCCTGAATTAAAGAGGGAGAGAGGGGAGAGGAAGAGTAACTCAGCTAAAGGGAGTTAAGAAGTTTAAAGGCTGGGGGGTTAAAGAGAGTTATGGCAATGTGATTGGATGGGGTTCATGTGGGACCACCTCACAAATATCCTAACATGGGTAGTTAGAAGCTTGTGTGTCCCATCCCAACCCCCACATGTAGGATATAACAACTTTAGATACAACAATAAACTTGTCCCACAATTTTATTCACTTCACATTTAATCCACTATTATTTTATCATATCCTCCCGAGAAAACACATATTCAGTAAAGGTCATCTTATGTAACTATTAGTGATGTCAGTTCATTGGTGCCCTCGAATTTCAATTCCGATCACTGCTTCAAAAGATAGAAAAACCAGCTCGTTCTTTCACTGAACGTACCCGAGCTAAACATCAGAAATTGATTCCGGGCACATCGGGCCTCAGAATCAAGTACCGACAAGAAGCCACATACTTGTAAAATTCAAAAGTATTTATGAAAAAAATTTCCTTGAAATTTTTGGGTCTTTATATTACTCCCACCTCAAGAATTTATGTCCCCGTAAAGCTACATCATAAACTTGGGATCAAATGAGGGTATTGTGAACGCATCTGAGCCTGCCGCTCCAATGTTCTCTCCTTGAGGGTTCTCGTGCTGCCAACCAATGCGCCCCAGAGGAATTGACCATCCACATAGGACCCACTCTTGTTGATCCTCAATCTCCACAAGGACCTCCGCAAATGTCACCCTATCATCAATGTCCTACTCTTCGTGATAATTGATATGCGTTGGGTTGTGAACGTATCTCCTCAACTAAGATACGTGGAAGAAGTCGTGCACCCAATGCAACTAAGGTGGAAGGGCTAGGCGATAAGCCACCTCTCCTACCCTGCTGAGGACCTAGAATGGTCCGATGCAGCATAGAGATAACTTGCCTCCCCTGCCAAATCTCTGTAATCCACATCGAGGTGAGACCCATAAGAAAACGTGATCTCCATCCTCGAAATCTAGTAGTCTCTGTCTCCTATCAACATATGACTTCTGTCTTCTTTGTGCAGTCCTCATCCGCTCCTAGATGATCTACACCTTCTCCTTCATAGCCGGATCCATCTCTGGTCCTACGAGTAATTACTCCCCAGGGTCAGTCTAGCACAGAGGTGATCTACATGGTTGTCCATACAATGACTCGTCTAGTGTCATCCCGATGGTGGAGTGGAAACTGTTGTTGTATGAAAACTCCACCAAGGGTAGGTGATCCTCCCAGCTGAGGCCAATGGAACGTACACATTCACAAATCATTTTCTTGAGTTTCTGAATGGCTTTCTTAGTCTGGCCAACCGTCTGAGGATGAAAGGAGGTGCTCAGGCGTAGCTGCATCCCAAATGCCTCCTACAACCCCTTCCAAAGCTGGGAAGTAAAACGATCATCTCAATCAGAGACGATAGATGATGGAACACCATGAAGTTGTACGATCTCTTGAACGTAGAGGCATCCCAAGCTCTTCACTGAGCCCTGATCTCTAATATGTAGGAAGTTGGCCGACTTGGCGAGTCAGTCGACGATCACCCAGATAAAGTTGTTCCCTATGGAAGTACGTGGGAGCCCCATCACAAAATACATGGATATCCCGTCCCACATCCACTCCGAGACCTCTAAGGGCTTCCCCAAGCATGTTGGTACCTGGTGCTCCACCTTCACCTGCTCATTGGTGAGGCATCAAGAAAAAAACTCTGCCACAACCATCTTCATACCCGGCCATAAGTTCTATCTTCCGAGATCCTGATACATCTTCTCTACTAAAGAGTATTATGTGCTCTCCTCCTACAGAAAATCCATCAGGTTCATGTCCTATGGATATCGGTGCATGTTGCATATCACAGTCAACGTCCCCACGTTGTGCCTCGCTGAACCATAGAAGTAGTGGAGGAGTGACTGTGAGTGACTGTAGAAAGGCTTCTTCTTCTCTATCTATGAAGGATATCTATAATGAGGCTAGTTGGTCTATCTCCTTTCCAAGTAGTTGAATGCCTGATCTCTTGCTAAGAGTATCAGCAACCACGTTCCCCTTCACAAGAGTGTAGACTTTCTCAAAGTCATAGTCTTTGAGGAACTCAAGACATCACCGCTGTCTCAGGATCATGTCCTTCTGTGAGAAGATGTAACTGATTCTCTGGTGGTCAGAGTAGAATGTAATGCACTCTCCCATCAGATAGTGCTACAACATCTTCAATTTGAAGACCAGTGCTACTAACTCCAGGTCATGGGTAGCAGAGTTCTTCTCATGTTGCCTCAACTATCATGAATTATAGGCGATACATGCCTGCTCCTGCATCAGGACACACCAGAATCTGGTCCCTCATGCATCGTAGTAAACTACGTACCCTACACCCTCCTTCGAAAGACTTAATATGGGTGCACTAGTGAATCTCTATCTCATCTCCTAGAAGCTCTACTGACATCTATCTGACCACACAAAGGGTTTCCACTTCTTCATCAAAGCTGAATGTTGTACTGGAACTCTTGAGAAGTCTCGTACAAATCTCTGATAGTATCCATCCATACCAATGAAACTCTGCACCTTTGTCACACTCCTGGGTGGATCCCATGACAGTACTGCCTTGATCATCGTAGGATCCACCACCACTACCGACTCATATATGACGTTCCCAAAGAAGTTTATCTATCAAATCCAGAATTGCAACTTCGAGATATTACCATAAAGATGGTGCCCTTGGAGTGTGCCGAGTACAATCCACATGTGGCAGGTGTTCTCCTCCTCAGTAGTCAAATAAATCAGAATGTCGTCGATTAAGACTATGACAAATCAATCAAGGTGAGGCTGGATGATCATGTTCATGAGACTCATGAACACTGCTGGAGTGTTGGTTATGCCGAAAGGCCTAACCATGAACTGATAGTGGCCATACCGACACCTGAAGGCCGTCTTCTGCACATCCTCGTCTCGAACTCGGAGCTAATGATAGCCTGACCTGAGGAATTTTATTGAGAACAATCATGCTCCCTTAAACTGATCAAAGAGGTAATAAATCCTCATGAGTGGATACTTGTTCTTTATGGTCACCTGATTCAGGCGACGGTAGTCAAAACTTAGTTGTAATCTCTCATCCGCCTTCTTGGTGAATAAAATCAGAGAAGCCTAGGGTGAAACACTGGGTCAGAAGAATCCCTTACCCTGTAAGTCAACCAGTAGTACTCAAAGCACACGAAGCCCCGCATGAGCCACCCGTTACACTGAGTAGATAGCAGGGTTGTCCTGGGGTACATGTCTATATATAATTCTACGTCTCTATGAGGAGGTTGTCCTGGAACGTCGTCAGGGAAAACGTCCACATACTGATCCACCACAAAAGAAAAACTCGGACTCCACACATCAACTACTTCTAGGATAAGACATAATAAGACCCATACATTACATACATTGTTAATACATAAAAATTTGAGTACACATATTACAACATATAACAAAACCATGAAAATACCATATAGGTATAGTGTCTTTAGAAACTGGGAAACATAATCAACTGGTTCATAAATCATCTACGTTTTCTACCATTTATTTCATCATATCTAGAGCCCTTTTGGAATATCCTACTTAATAACCTTCTTACTGACATGAGGAAATAAAACATACAAAAGGGTGAGCTCAAATGCTCAGTAATGGTAAACAAAAGAAATATCAATCACATAATATTCATAAGAACATATCATTTTGGAAATCTTAACCTTCAAAAAAAGATCATAATTTCATAACATGGGATAAATCATAGTTGTGAAACGTAATCCAAATAATCCTAACATAAAACATGATACTTTGTAGCATACACACTAATCATAAAGAATCATTTCTTAGTTGTCAAGACTCATTTCCAAGACTATCTTAGCGGAAAAAGTCCGTTTCTGAACCGAGTTCACTCCACGTTTCAGTCCTGTTTCACTGAACCAGATTAACCTGCCATTCCAGCCATGTCTATCTCATGATATATAAATCATTACCCAATGCATTGTAGGGAGATATAGGTCCCACCCATCTCATAAGGATACCATTCTTATGTGTTCCACAAAATCATAAATCATAGATCATTGTATTACCCATGTAATAAAAATGGGATTCTTAAACATCGTGACATCATAAAACAAATCATATAAGATAAAGGAATTTATATAAATAATTCCATCACAACATAATCAAATCAATGTAATAATAAAGATAGAAACAGAACCCTATATTATATTAAATGGAAAATAATTTTGATAAAACAATTGAACTCCATTCTTGAGGAAAATATCCTTTCTACTTCAAAAACACTTCCTTTCATAAAATGTCATACAATTTTAAAATAATAGAATTTTATTATAAATAATCATGAAAACTTGTAAAGGTATCTTCTTGCAAATAATGTTTTAAAAATCCATTCATTCTGTATAATATAAAAAAACCTTCTTCTCATACTTTTGTCAGAAAAGTCAAAAAGTACCTTGAATGAAAAACGACAAAATATTACATTCATATGTTTTACAAAAAAATCACCTAAGGGTAAAATTTTATTTAAAAAAATGTATTTGGATGAAATTAATATTACATATTGAGGAAAAATGGATCTGGATGATAAAATACACCCCAGTAAATACCAAAGTGTAATCAATCTCGTATAAAAATGAGATTGTGATATTTTCCCTTACCTTAGGTCAGATTAGCTTTGTAAGTGTCCGATCCTCCTGTATAATTATTTAAATAATGTCATTGTATTATTACAGAATCATAATTATTTTTATGATATAATATATGGTCATTTTCTTAGCTCCTTATTAGTAATATTTCATTGCTACTTGTTATTCGAGTGTTTGTTACTTTTTGTTCTTATGCTTGTTTTGCCAAATAAATACTTATTCGTCTTTTTAGGTTATAGATACCTCATTTCCAGAATGGTATTAGTGTAATATATATCATATTCATTCATTAAATTCATTTATATAATCAATATGCAATTAAGATCATGTAGAACGAGTCACATCACATCGTGGAGACGATATTCTGTACGTACACATGAGTGATGATATCGTTCCCATGATCGTGGAATTGTATTGGAGTGTATATATAATAATTCAGAATAAACATCACTTTAAAATAATCATATATAGTTATTATGTACACCATTATACCCATCCAAGTATGGTGGTTGTGGAAAATAGATTAAACCATGACGTGGAGATGGTATTCTGTACGTACGCACGCGCGGTGATTTCATTTTCCGTAGGATGGATAGATGGTGAAATAGGGTTTTTTTCATACTTATAATAATATATCATTATATGACTGACACTGATGTTATTAATTCATAATGAAACAACTAAATAAGAAGAAGTAGAAGAAGAAATAAAGTTGAATGAATCAGTAAAGAACATTACCTCTTCTTTGAAGCGCCTCTTTGAGACCTCTTTTTAGGGCACTAAAATTAGTCGTTGAAGAAGACCATGACCTATAGGATGTTTCCAGGGAAGTGTAAAAGAGAATGTTTCAGGGTTTGGCCGATCATGAGGGCTCAATGTGGTGTGAGGTGGAGTGGAAGGCGGTTCGCTTTTATTAGGGATGAGAGAGGCACCATAGGGAAAACTCAAAATATCTTTTTATTATAAAGTCATATTCGGTTTTTTAATAGTTAAAAATTGATTTATTTAGAATCTAAGGTGGGTATGGGTCGAAATAATCTCATAAAATAGAATTTAGACATGTTTAGGTTTCTATTTTAACCTTATCATTTAGATTTAATTTTAAGTTAGATAATTTAACTTTTACCGCGCCTTCTTGTTTTCTTAAACTATAAGGTTAATAAACTTACAATAACAAGCTAAACGAACCCCAAGTTGTTTATTATTAATATATATAACCATATATAATTCATTTTTCTGATCCATAGATTTTTTAGAATAAAATAACAATTAATAATATAATATTTGGTTTAAAAACTATTTTATGTCAATTGTGACACTATTTGAAAATAGATTTTTGTAAAAATCATAACAAAAATATTAGTTCGAAAAAATCTAACTAAATCCATACTAACATGTCATATTAACATATAAAATTATCTGAATTCATAAAAAGTCTCAAATTACATTTATTTGGGTATTTATAACATCAATTATGTAAATATTTCATTAATAATATAATCACTGCATCATCATTGTGTCATAAATAATTAAATTATTTAAAGTCTAAAAATTAAAAATAAAATAAAATAATGTTGAAATCTTTTTAGATTTCAAATGAATATTGATAGTCTAATTTATGTTATGTATAACCCTATATTAAAAATGATTTAGTTATTAAACATTGATTTTAACTATTTCAAACCTTCTTTAAATAAATTAAAAATAAATGTCCCAATCTAATCCAAGTGGGCCTAAATGGCCATATATTATTCCTAAGGATGTTTTTGATCGAATTACACTTATCCAATAGAATTAGGACATGTTTTAGGGTAATAATAATATCATTTTTACCCTTAATTACCCTATTTACTTGTAACCGTGGTAAAAAAAGTAAAAAGTTTCTATTCACCAAAAATTATTTTAATCTCATTGAACCACATTTTACTCCTTGATATTAAGTGTGTCTCTCAGATTTTCGAAATTCCACTCACAGAAGCAGTAAAATTATGTTTTATGTAAATTTGCAAATTCTCCTAGGATGTGGGTAAAAGACGGTGAAAAGTTCGATAAAATTTTTATATATCTAAAATTATTATAAAATGACTCCAATGAATTTAATTGAACATATATAGGTATTACGTATCAATTTTGACCTAAAATAAATTTAAATAAAATAAATAATTATTTAAATAAAAATTCTGTTTTTAAATAGTAACCCAGTGTTTTCCCTATTCATCAAAAATTGAATGTTTTCAGAAAAATACAAAAATATAACCCTAGAATAATTTCGATATTCTGAATCCAAAAATGATGTCCATTTTGTAAAATAAAATTTAAAAAATTTCAAAATGAGGGTATTACTATTCATAATGGGTAGTTTTAATAATATTTTAATAGCATATCGTTGTTTAGTGAAACTCGGTATTGCGTACGATGCAAGCTATCGAGAAAGCTCGCGATTGTGTGTAAAGAAAGCAAAGCTAATGTTTTGTGTAGTGAAAAATTACTTTAATGATTTGTATAAAAACAAAATATTTCACATAAAAATCTCGGGTGTTACATTCTACCACCCTTAAAATGAATTTCAACCTCAAAATTCGTTACATTGTAACAAACAGATGAGGATACCTCTCCCTTATCATATCCTCAAGCTCCCATGCAACTTGTTATAATTGGTGGTTCCTCCATAAAACTTTCACCAAGTGAGTGGTCTTGTCCGTAGGGATTTTTCACTATGACCGAGAATATCTATCGACTTTTCTTCTTAAGAAAGATCTTGCTCAGCTGTACAACTTCTGAGCTGAGTACATGCGAAGGATCATGTATGTAGTTTCTCATGAGAGATTCATAGAACACATCGTGAACGTGAGAGAGATTCGATGGAAGCTTCAATCGGTAATATACCTTTCCAACATGATCCAGTATATCAAAATGACTGATATATCTAGGGCTCAGCTATCCCTTCAATCCAAATCTCATTACTCTCTTCCATGGAGGTGTTTATAAGAACACATTATCACCCACTTCAAACTCTAGGTCTTTTCTCTGGTTGTAAGCATAACGTTTTTGTCGACTCTGAGCAGCTCTAGTGTGTTGTTGAATAGATCTGACCTTTTTTTCCATCTCATCAACAAGATCATATCCTAATAGATTTCTTTCCCCTAATTTAGCCTAGAAAGTTGGAGTCCTGCATTTCATTACATAGAGAGCTTCATAAGGAGCCATGTGAATACTTTAGTGAAAGCTATTATGAAAAGAAAATTCGACCAAAGGTCGGTGTTGATCCCAACCACCATTGAGAATAAGGGAAAACTCATCTTCTTTTCAGTTTGCTCTTTATATTTTCCTTTGAATTCCATTTTCCTCTTCTTATCATACCCATATGACTGATGGGTTACTTCAATCTCTATCTCAACCTTGAGAGAATGTCAAATGATTTCCTCATAACTATTGAAGTCCCTTATGTCTAACGACCTTCTAATACTTGGTTTTAAGCCACTAATGAATCGACCGATCTTACTCTCTAGTTGGATAATAATCCTAGAAGCATACCTTACAAGTCTTGTAAAATTTGTTTCATAGGTACCAACAAATTCATCATCCTTTTGCTTTAGTTCAAGAAACACATTCTCCATCTTAGTTAGGAGAGAACGAGGGAAGTACTTATTGAAAAATAAGTTCATGAACTCGTCCCATTCCATGGACTCAATTTCATCCCTCTACCTCATATTCTTAATAATTTTCCACCATTGATCAGCATCACCTTCCAGACGATATACTTCTAAGATGACTTTATCCAGTTCAGAACATTGAAGAACTGAAAATATCTTTTCAGTGGTACTGATCCATTTTTCATCCACTAATGGATCCGAAGACCCACTTAATGAAGATGGATGCTTCCTCATGAAGGATTCTACAGTATGTTGCTCCTTCCATTGCTCATTTGGAAGTCCCGCACGATTCATAGCTTGAGAAAGTTGTGTGAGTATGGCTACAATATTTTTTATTCCAGCTTCCATAACGTTTGGTTGCTCAGAGGGACAATCATTGCATTTCCTGTCGTATTTCGCATTAACACGGTCCCTTCGAGTTCCATCCATTGACTAAAACCAAGAAGAATAGTTTGTGCAATAGTAATTATAATACAAAAAACACATAATCAAGAATAAAATTTAACACTTATGGTCTTATCAGAAGTTTTTCATGGACATTTATAAAACACTACGATTGTGTTCTATGCTTAGACATATCCTTATGTTTCTTACTAAGGCTTTCACATCCTAGTTTCCAAAAATTGACTATAGAATTTTCTCTGATACCAACTATAACGACCCATACATTACATACATTGTTAATACATCAAAATTGAAGAACACTTATTACAACATAAAACAAAACCATGAAAGGATCGTATATGTATGGTGTCTTCAAAAACTGGGAAACATAAACAACTGGTTTATAAATCATCTACGTTGTCTCCCATTTATTTCATCATATCTAGAGTCCCTTTTGTCATATCCTACTAAATAACCTTCTTCCTGACCTGGGGAAAGAAAAACATACAAAAGGGTGAGATCAAATGCTCAGTAAGGGTAAACAAAAGAAATATCAATCACATCATATCCATAAGAACATATCATTTTTGAAATCTTATCCTGCAAAAGAGATCATAATTTCATAACATGGGATAAATCAAAGTAGTGAAATGTAATCCCAATAAACATATTATAAAACATGAAACTTTGTGGCATACAGAAATAATCAATGAAAATCATTTCTTAGTAGTCAAGACTCATTGCCAAGACAATCTTAGCAGACAAAGTCCATTTCTGAACCGAGCTCACTCCTCGTTTCAGTCATGTTTCACTGAATAGGATTAACCTGCCATTCCAGCCATGTCTATATCATGAGATATAAATAATTACCCAATGCATTGGAGGGAGATATTGGTCCCACAAAGCTCATTATTATACCATTTTTATTTGTTCCACAAAATCATAAATCATACTTCATTGTATAACCCATGTAATAAAAATTGTATTCTTAAACATCGTGACATCAAAGAAAATTCATATAAGATAAAAGAATTAATAAAAATAATTCCATCACAACATAATCAAATTAATGTAATTATAAGGATATAAACAGAACCCAATAATATCTTAGATGGAAAATAATTTTGATAAAACACTTGAACTCCATTCTTGAGGAAAATATCCTTTATACTTCAAAATAAAATTCCTTTATTAACATGTCAAACAATTTTAAACTAAAAGAAGTTGATTAAAAATAAACATGAAAACTTGTAAAGGATGTTTCTTGGAAATAATGTTTTAAAAATGCATTCATGCCGTATAAGTTAAAAAAACATTCTTCTTGTACTTTTGTCAGAAAAGTCAAAAAGTACCTCGTACGAAAAACGACAAAAGATTCCCTTCATATATTTTACTAAAAACTAACGTAATGGTAAAATTGGATTTAAAATTTTTTTGGTGGATGAAAATAATATTATATATTGAGGAAACATGGACGTGGATGATAAAATACACCCCAGTAAATACCAAAGTATAAACAATCTCTGATAAAAATGAGATTGTTATATTTTCCCTTTCCTTAGGTCCGATTTGCTTCGTAACTGTGTGAACCTCATGTATAATGGTTTAAATAATGTAATTTCCTTATTAAAGAATCATACATATTTTTATTATATCATATATGGTCATATTCTTATCTTCTTATTAGTAATATTTCATTGCTACTTGTTATTCGGGTATTTATTACTTTTTGTTCTTATGCATGTTTTGTCGAATAAATTCTTATTATTAATTCTAGGTTATAGATACCTAATTTACATAATTTTATTACTGTAATATATATCATATTAATTCATTAAATTCATTTATATAATCATTATGCAATGAAGATCATGTAGAACGAGTCGAATCACATCGTAGAGACGGTATTCCGTACGTACGCACGAGCGATGATATCGTTTCCATGATCGTGGAATTGTATTGGAGTGTATGTATATTATTTCAGAATAAATATCACTTTAAAATAATCATATATAGTTATTCTTTACACCATTATACCCATCCAAGTAAGGTGGTGGTGAAAATAGATTACATCACTGTGTGGAGATGGTATTCCGTACGTACGCATGCGCGGTGATTTCATTTTCCATAGGATGGATAGATGGTGAAATAGGGTTGTTTCATAGTTATAATAACATATCAGTATATTAGTGATACTGATTTTATTACTTCATAATTAAACAACTAACGAAGAAGAAGTGGAAGAAGAAATAATGTTGAAAAAATCGGTAACAGACATTACCTCTTCTTTGAAGCGCCTTTTTGAGACCACATTTTAGGGCTCTAAAATTGGTCTTTGAAGAAGACCAGGACCTCTAGGATGTATATAGGGAAGTGGAAAAGAGAATTTGGCAGGGGTTGGCCGATATTGAAGGCTCAAAGTGGTGTGAGGAGGAGAGGAAGGATCTGCCCTTTTATAAGGGAGGAGAGGGGCACCTTAGGAAAAACAAAAAATATTATTTTATTATAAAGTAATATTCGGTTATTAATAGCTCCAAATTGATTTCTTTCGAAGATAAGGTGGGTATGGGTCGAAATAATATCATCTAATAGAATTTAGACATGTTTAGGTTTCTATTTTAACCATATCGTTTAGATTTAACTTTAATTTAGATAATTTATCTTTTATCGTGTCTTCTTGTTTTCTTCCACTATAAGATTAATAAAAATAATATAACTCACCAAAAATACCCCAAGTTGATTATTATTAATATATAAAATTTTATCTATGTAATTTGGCAGAACCATAGGTTTTTAGGAATAAAATAACAATTAATAATATAAAATTTGTTTTTAAAATTTGTTTTTGTCAATTTTGACACTATTTGTTAATTGATTTTTTTAAAAATCATAAATGAAATATTAATTCGAAAAAAGTTAATTAAATAAATTCTATCATGTCATATTAACATATGAAATTATATTAATTCATAAAAAGTCTCAAATTACCTTTATTTGGGTATTGATAACATCAATTATGTCAATATTTCATTAAGAATATAATTATTTCATCATCATTGTGTCATAAATAAATTAAATTATTTAAAGTCTAAAAATTAAAAATAAAATACCATTATGTATGAAATCGTTTTATCATTCTAATTAATATTTATAGTCGAATTTATCTTATGTATAACCCTATATTAAAAATATTATAGTTATTAAACATTTATTTTAACTATTTTAACCATTCTTTAAATAAATTAATAATAAATTTTCTAATCTAATCCATGTGGGCCTAAATGGTCATATATTATTCATAAAGTTTTCTTGGTCGAATTACACTTATCAAATAGAATTAGGACATGTTTTAGGGTAATAATAATATCATTTTTACCCTTAATTACCCTATTTACTTATAACCGTGGTTAAAAAAGTAAAAAGTTACAATTCACCCAAAATTATTTTCATCTCATTGAACCACATTTTAGTCCTGGATAATAACCGAGTCTATCGGATTTTCAAAATTCCACTCACAGAAGCGGTAAAATTAAGTTTTATGTAAAATTTGCAAATTTTCCTAGGAGGTGGGTAAAAGATGGTGAAAAGTTCGATAAAATTTTTATATATCTAAAATTATTATAAAATGACTCCAATGAAATGAATTGAACTTATATAGGTATTATGTATCAATTTTGACCTAAAATAAATTTAAATAAAATAAATAATTATTTATTTAAAAAGTCGGGTTTTAAATAGTAACTGAGTGTTTTCCATATTCATCAAAAATTGAATGTTATCAGAAAAATACCAAAATTTTACCCTAAGCTAATTTCGATATTGAAAATCCAAAAATGAAGTCAATTTTGAAAAATAAAATTTAAAAAATTTCAAAAAGTTGGTATTAATATTCATAACGGCTAGTTTTAATAATATTTTAATAGCACATCGTTGTTTAGTGAAACTCGATATTCCGTACGACACAAGCTATCAAGGAAGGTCATGATTGTGTGTAAAGAAAGCCAAGTTAGTGTTGTGTGTAGTGAAAGATTCCATTGATGATTTATATAAAAAAAATACTTCTCATTAATGTCTCGGGTTTTACATGACTATCCAACTGATGGCTGATCGGCTGCCCTCTCCTCTGCATATGTCTATCCCACGCTGCGAAGGCTCCATTCTCACTGGTGAAGGTGAACCTGATCCCATCTGTGTGGACACACCACACGTTTCACCTATGATAATCGATCTCAGCATGTACTGTAGAAAATAAATCCATGCCTAAGATGACGTCGTAAAGACTCGACGACGCTACAAGAAGATCACAGCCAAAGCTCTCACCTCCTAGAGTAAGATCACACTGCCGGAACCAGTGCGTAATCGTCGAGTCTGCTTCTGTAGAAGCCTCTAGCCATATGGATTGAGACAACGACTCAGTCAGAACCTCCGAGCTCCGAAAAAGTGTAGCAGGAATGAAAGAATGACTTTCTCCTATGTCTATTAGAACTACAGGAAGGGTTGAGTAGAAATAGATAGAACCTCGAATCATCTCAGGTGTGTCGTGGTCGTAGGCCTCGACTACCTGAAGCTGAGCCTTCCCCTGTCTTCCTGCTCCCAATGGTCATGGTGGTCCTCCTAGTGGTGGTGGTGGTAGAGCCTCGAAGCGTCGTCCACCACATGCTACATGGCCAGCTCCGCTACCTTGTCCGCCAGCTCCCTATGGACCGCCACATTCGAACCTCTGCCTCTGCCTGGGTGGTCCCTCAACCATCTGCTGCTCCTTTGCATGAATGTTCGGGCAGTCATGAGCCATGTGGCCCTTCCCACTGCATGGATAGCACTGCCTGCCTCTCGTATGACTGGCTCGTCTGTGTGTGCCCTGCACCTCCAAAACAGTATCCTGAGGTCACCCACCAAATGGCTTGGTAAACATGGACCTCTACCACTGTAGAGACACAAAGCATAACGTACATGGACATTACATTACTTTTGCCGAATAATTAATAAATAACAAAAACCAACACTCAAGGACCGTAATAGTTTAGTGCCTTCGAATGCTCAGAACATAATCTTCTAATAATGGTGAATGATCCTCAACATCTCCCATAATAATCTTCCCTATTTGTTTCTTACCTAAAACCATTCTTTATATCCTAGGGAATATAAAACACAAAAATGGTGAGCTCAAATTCTCAGTAAGGGTAAACATAGATAACATTGAATAATCCATAATTATTTGAATGAAAAAACATGTACATAAAATCTAAACATCAAAATCATGAGCAATGACATAAATCATGGAAGTATGTAAGTTATATATCATATATAAACAACAGTCATGATAAAATTGCATGGGAATAAAACATGAGATTTTGGAAACCATTAAGCACATGATATGATTTCCATAGTATCCAAGGCATTGCTTCCAAGATGATATTATTGGACAAAGTCCCTTTCTGAATCGAGTCCACTCCTCGTTCCAATCCTGTATTACTAAACTAGATTAACATACCATTCTAGCAATGTATATCTCATGAGATATAAATATTTAACCAATTCATTGGAGGTGGAAATAGGTCCCACCCATCTCATAATGAAATCATTCTTATGTGTTACACAACATGAACATAAATCATTCATCATTACCCAATGAATAAAATGGGTTTCATAAACATCATCCCATCATAACATAATCCATATAAAACAAATAATATATAATTTCATCATAAGAAAAGTGAAACCATGTATATCATAGAGAAATTATACTTGAATCATACAACTATTAAAATAATGTCATCTTTGATGGAAAATGATTTTGATAAAACACTTGAAATAAATTCATCAGGAAAATATCCTTTCTTCTTCAAAATAATTTTATTTTTACAAAATTCCATGAAATTTTAAAAGAAAATGATTTTGTTGAAAATAGTTATGAAATATTATATAGTAGTCTTCATGAAAATATGGAATTATAAAAAAAGTAAAAATCCATTCATGCCGTATATGTAAAAAATATTATTCTCGTACTTTTGTCGGAAAAATAAAAAAGTTCCTTGAATGGTAAACTAAACAAAGATTCTTTTCATAACATGTTTTAAAAGAAAAAAAAATGGTAAAAATGAATTTAAACATAAATGAAACCATTTTAAGTAAATAGTGACATGAATGATAAATAAAACCCCAGGAAATACTTAAGAAATATTAATCTCTGATAAAAACGAGATTGGAAAAATTATCTCTTACCTTAGTTCAAATATGCTTTGTACGTATCCGAACCTCTTGTACAATGATTTAAATAATTTCATTGAATTATTAAAGAATCATATTCATTTTTATGTTATCATATATGGTTTACTTATGACTTTATATTACCCGTTCTTTTGTAAATTCGATGTAAAAGCAACGATTTGGGTAAAATCTTTTCATTTATAGTACGTGTTTTGACTTTTTGTTCTTGATATTATTACTTATATCCTGATTTAATTAATTCCAGAATGTATGAAAGGATTTATATATAATATATATTTATCATATACATATATATATGATAGATCGATAAATGGAATGGAAGACACCGTTCATGGAGACGGTAGGCCGTACGTACGCATAAACGATGTTTTCGTTTTTTTATTGAATTGAATTAAATTAAGTAGATGGCATAAATATATATATAGATAGATCCATTATCATTATTATGTAATATATTTAATGATTACTTATTATATATACTTTATAATCATTCACGAATGGTTAACATAGAGAATGAATCTCATCACGTCGAGGAGACGGTAGTCCATACGTACACACGAGTGATGATACCATTCCCATGATCGGGGAATTGTATTGATGTGTATGTATAATATTTCAGACTCAATATCAAATTAAAATAATCATATATAGTTATTTATTTACCACATTATACCAATCCATGTAAGGTTATGGTCTAAAAAAGATTACACCATGGTGTGGAGACGGTATTCCGTACGTACGCACGTGCGGTGATTTCGTTTTCGGTATGATGGATAGAAGGTGAAATATGTTTTTTTCATATTTATAATAACATATCAGTATATATGAAATACTGATTTCATTACTTTATAATGAAACAATTAATGAAGAGGAAGTATAAGAAGAACGAAACATGAGAGAATCGGAAGAAGGGATTACCTCTTCTTCGACGCACCTCATTTAAGCTTCCACTTAAAGAAGTAGAGATGGTCTTTTGTGAAGACAAGAACCTCCAAAATGTTTCTAGGGATTTGGAGAATAGAAATGGTCAGGGGTTGGGCGAGATTCAATGCTCAAAAGGGTGTGAAGGGAAATGTGAAGGGGTGCCCTTTTTATTAAGGAGGAGAGGGGCACCTTTGGAAAAACATTAAATATTATTTTATAATAAAGTCATATTCGGTATATAATATCTCCAAATTTATTTATTTCTAAGCTAATATGGGGATGGGTCGAAATCATCTGATCAAATAGGTTTTAGAGAATTTTAGGTTACTATGTTAACCTTATCTTTTAGATTTAACTCTAAGTTAAATAATTTAACTTTTACTATATCATCTTGTTTTTTACACTATATGGTTAATAAAAATACTATAACCATCCAAACGAAACCCAAGTAGTTCATTATTAATATATAAAACCTTATCTATGTAATTTGGTCGATCCTTAAATTTTTAGGAATAAAATAACAATTAATAATATAATATTTGTTTTAAAAAATATTTTATGTAAATTTTGACACCATTTGGTAATTGATTTATGTGAAAAATCATAACAGAATGATTAGTCCAAAAAAATTTAATTATATCTATAATAACTTGTCATATTAACCTAGAAAATTAGTGGAATTCATAAAAATTCTCAAATTACATTTATTTGGTTATTTATAACATTAAATATGTTAATATTTCATTAATTAGGTAATTACTGCATCATCATTGTGTCGTAAATGAATTAATTTATATAATGTCTAAGAATTATAACTAAATTAACATTATGTATGAAATATTTTTAGCTTTCTAATGAACATTTTTAGACGAATTTATCTTATGTATAACCCTATATTAAAAATGTTTTAGTTATTAAACATTGATTTTTACTATTCTAACTATTCTTTGAATAAAATAAAAATAAATGTCATAATCTAATCCAAGTGGACCCATAGGGTAATATTTTATTCATAAGTATGTTTTTGGGCGAGATACACTTGTCCAATAGTATTAGGACATGTGTTAGGGTAATATTAATATCATTTTTACCCTTAATTACCCTATTTAATTTTAACCCTGGTAAATAAAAGTAAACAGTTACTATTCACCAAAAATTATTTTCATCTCATTGAACCAAATTTTATTCCTTGATTTTAATAGTGTCTCTCAGATTTTTGAAATTCCACTCACAGAAGCGGTAAAATTATGTTTTATGCAAATTTACAAATTCTCTTAGGAGGTGGGTAAAAGACAGTGAAAAGATCATTAAAATTTTTATATATCTAAAATTATTATAAAATGACTCCGATTAATTACATTGAACTTATATAGGTATTATGTATATATTTTTACCTAAAATAAATTTAAATAAAATAAATTATTATTTAAAAAAAAATTCGGTTTTCAAATAGTATCCCATTGTTTTCACTATTCAACAAAAATTGAATGTTTTCATAAAAATACCAAAAAATCACCCGAGGAAAATTTTGATATTTTGAATCCAAAAATGAAGTCCATTTTGAATGATGAAATTTATAAAATTTTAAAAAGTGGGTATTACTATTCATAACATCTAGTTCTTATTTATAATATAATAATATCTAGTTTAGTGAAACTTGGTATTGCGTATAACACACGCTATCGTGGAAGGTCACAGTTGCATGTAATGAAAGCCAAGTCAGGGTTGCGTGTAGTGCAAGATTCATTTGTTGTTTCATATAATTTAATCCAACCATATTTAACTTATACATTGAATATATATATATATATACACTCAATGTTGCATAGAATAACTACTATCAAACAAAGTTGAAATTGTGTGTAACATGATCCAACATTAGTGTTGTCTATAATGCAAGCTAATACGGTGTTGTATATAGCGCTAGATAATCTTGGTGTAGCATACAACATAAGATATGAAATAAATTAAAAAAATATATCTTATAAAATCGTGGGTTGTTACATTCTACCCCCCTTAAAATGAATTTCTCCCTCAACATTCGTCAGGGTTATAAATCATTTACTATTCATAGAAACCCACATCGTAAAAAAGGAATACTAAAACATAATTTTAAAAACTAAAGTATGAAACGTAATGATTACCCAAAGTAACTCATCACTGGGTTTCCATATAGAGATCATGGGTTGAAAATATGGATATGGATGAAAAATCTAATCATTGTGTTCTGATGGAGAGTGGTAGAGAAAATGACAATTAAAAAGCCACCAATCACAAAGCCATAAATTTGTGATGTTCTATGGTACCATATGATTCATCAGATATGACATCACTAGGACTACATTTTTGGTTTTCAAGATCATTTCCCTAATGTTGAAGAATTTTCGAGTCAAAATAAATAATTACTCGATTTTGGTACAATCTCATCGTTGTTCGTTCCTTGAAAAATTTCCACTTCATATCTTATAGAAATGAAGTTGAATTTGACATTCGTGATGTGTTAGTAGATCATGTGATAGAATGATGATTAATTCCATCTATTTCAAACAAAAGGTTAGAAAAAGTTAACAAATATACATAAGTCCATATATGATGTGGTTAATCATATATTATTCCAAAAATGGAATTATACTTCATCTATCAGACCTCTTAATAATGTAAAAATAGTTTCTATTTACCAGGGACTTCCTGTAGGACAATGGTAGGTGATAAAGGCATGTCACACTTTGGATGTGGGTTCGATTCCCGCAAACTTCTCCGAAGTGATGGGTTGTCTCTCATCCTATGGGTTGTCCATTTTCTAAAACTACACTATCATAACATTCCGGCAATAATATCGAAAAATGTTCTAGCCTTAAACAATACTATCTTAATTCATTCGAATCATTAGTCTTATCCAAAATACTTTTGTTCAATCTCATAGTATAAAGAAAACAATTACTAGAAATTTCATCTACTGAGCATGTGAATACCATCATTTATCCCCCATACATCATAAAATATAACTTGTTGGTCACATTAAAAACATGTGAATACCTTAATCAGGTATTCTCTTGGAAAATGAATACCCATTTATCCTCAGTGAAAACATGAATGCTATCAAAAGTTAACTATTTCCACATACCAAAATCCGATAAATTATATATACTCAAACCATGATATCACTTATTCCATATATAAATCATGATCTCATGAATACTATCAAATATATTATTTTCTACTTATCCATTAATTATGCACATATCATCTTCTTTCCAAAAACATTAGAATAAAATTTCATTGTTACCAGAACCATTCAACATATACTTTCAAATACATTAGGAAGAACAATAGTTTAACAATTATTAGATGTGTATTTATTCCTTAGTACCATTACCTATACAACATAACTCTTGATAAACATAAATCATTCCACTACCTTCTTAAACCATTGACCTAGCTTGAACAATTCATTCATCTCACATATCAATTGTAGTCTCTTCATCATCATCAACATAAATAATTACCATACCACCATGTTGATTCTCTTCATGAGACTTTCCCTTAGGGTATTGGTTTGTATAATGCCCATACATTCCACATTTAAACATTTAATCATTGTTGATGTCATAGAAATATCATTATCCTTGTCCATGGTGTTAATCGATCCTTTTCCTTTACACATATTGGATTTGTGTCCTTCTTTTCCACACCCAAATAATCTTCAAATTCCTTTGAAACATTCTCCATGATGCCTCTTCCCATAGGATTTACATGAGGGAAATCGAACTTTCTTTCCTCTATGATCATAATGAAACTCCATATTTCTCTTATTAGTCGAGTAAGGAAAATTACCAATGTTGATTTTATTTATCAAATTATGAGATTGCTGATTAGGAACAATATAGATGTTTTTACTTCAAAATTCTATTTCATTTGGTATCTCAGGAAGAATATCATTCCATTTTCCATCATATCCTCTATTGTCGTGAATCATCCTGTTTCCAGCCATTTTCTAAAACCCATAAAGAATAGTGTGGGAGGAAAAAATCATGCTAGGAAAACAGCATAATAAAGATGAAGTACCATCAATATCTAACATCTTAGGATTAATTCTAATATGGTTTCAATAATTCTAGGACTATAACCTATACTTATACTTAACCTTATGGACATCCCTAGACATACCTTACAAAAATCTCTAGGGATCTCACTAATGTTTTTGCATCCTAGTTTTCAAAGGTTAACTAAACCATTCCTCCGATAACAACTGTAGAGACCCAAAGATTGACGTACATAGACATTAAATTAATTTTTCAGAATAATTAATATAAAAAAAACAAACTCTAAAGGTCTGTAATTGCATAGTGTCTTTGGAAACTCGGAACATAATCTTCTAATCGTGGTGAAAGATCTTCAACATCTCCCATAAAGATCGTCCAATTATTTTCTTATCTAAAACAATTATTTATATCCTGAGGAAAAGAAAACATAAAAAGAGTGATCTCAAATGCTCAGTAAGGGTAAACATAGATAACATTGAACAATCCATAATCATTTGAATTCAAAAACTTGAACATAAAATAGAAACATCAAAATCATGAGAAATGACATCAATCTTGGAAGTATTTAAGGAATATATCATAAAAGAACATCAATCATGAAAAAAATATCATGGTAATAAAACATGTGATCGTCGAAACCATTAAGCCCATGATATTATTTCCATAGTAGCCAAGCATTGCTGCTAAGACCATCTTAGTGGACAAAGTTCCTTTCTGAATCGAGTTCACTCCTCATTACAGTCCTGAATTACTGAACCAGATTAACTTAATGTTCCATACATTTCAATATCATGAGATATAAATATTTACCCAATGCATTGGAGGGAGATATAGGTCCCACCCATCTCATAATTAAATCATTATTACGTGTTCCACAACATGAACATAAACCATTCATCATTACCCAAAGAATAAAATGGGTTTCATTGACATCATCCCATCATAACATAATCCATATAAAACAAATGGATATTAGTTCATCATAAGAAAAGTGAAACCATGTAAATCATAGAGGCATTATACTTGAAACATACACCTATTAAAATAATATCATCTTAGATGGAAAATGGTTATGATAAAACACTTGAGATAAATTCTTGAGGAAAATATCATTTCTTCATCAAAATCATTTTATTTTCACAAAATTACATAAAATTTTAAAAGAAAAGGATTTCGTTGAAAAAAGTCATCAAATCATGTAGAGTAATCTTCATGAAAATAAGGTGTTATAAAAAAAGTAAAAAACCATTCATGCTGTATAAATAAAAAAACATTCTTCTCGTACTTTTGTCGGAAAAGACAAAAAGTTCCTTTTATGGTAAACAAAAGAAAGATTCCTTTCATAACACATGGTAAAAGTAAAAAAAATGGGTAATAATATTTAAACATACATGAAACCATTTTTAGAGAATATGGACATGAATGATAAATATAACCCCAGTAAATACATAAATTAAACAATCTCAGATAAAAAATGAGATTGGAAAAATTATCCCTTACCTTAGGTCCGATATGATTTTTATGTATCTGATCCTCCTGTAAAATGATTTCAATAATGTCATTGACTTATTATAGAATCATATTCATTGTTATGAAATCATATATGGTTTACTTATGACTTAATATTACATGTTAATTTGTAAATTCGATGTAAAAGAAGCGATTTGGGTAAAATCGTTTCATTTAGTTTACATGTTTTGACTTGTTGTTCTTTATATTATTACTTAGATCCTGATTTAGATAAATACAGAATTTCAAACAAGATTTATATATAATATATTTTCAGCATATATATATATATATGATTGATCGATAAATGAAATGAAATACACCGTTCATGGAGACGATAGGCTGTACGTACGCATGAACGCTGTTTTCATTTCATTATTAAATTGAATGGAATTAAGTAGATGACATACATATATATTTAAATAAATAAAGTATAATTATTATGTCATATATTTCATGATTACTTATTATATATAATTTATAATCATTCATGAATGTTTAACATGGAGAATGAATCTTATCGCGTCGTGGAGACGGTAGTCCGTATGTACGCACGAGCGATGATACCATTCCCATGATCGTGAAATTGTATTGAAGTGTATGTATAATATTTTAGAATCATTATCACTTTAAATAATTATATATAGTTATTTATTTACAATATTATACCCATCCATGTAAGGTGGTGGTCGAAAACAGATTACAACACGACATGGTGACAGTATTCTGTACGTACGCACGCGCGATGATTTTGTTTTCCATAGGAAGGATAGAAGGTGAAATATGGTTGTATCATGTTTATCATAACATATCAGTATATATTAAATACTTATGATATTACTTTATAATGAAACAACTAAATAAGAGGAAGTAGAAGAAGAAAGAAACATGAGAGAATCGGAAGAAGAGATTACCACTTCTTCGACACACATCCTTTAAGCTTCCTCTTCAGGAAGTAGAGTTGGACTTTGGAGAATACAAGAACCACAAGAATGTTTCTAGGTAAGTGGAGAAGTGAAATTTTCTGGTTTTTTCTGAGATTCAATGCTGAAAATGGTGTGAAGAGAAGAGGGAAGAGGTTCCCTTTTTATAAGGGAGGAGAGGGGCACCTTCGGAAAAACATAAAATATTATTCTATAATAACGACATATTCGGTTTATAATACCTCCAAAGAAATTTATTTCGAAGATAATGTGGGGAAGGGTCTAAATACTCTCAACCAATAGTTTTTAGACATGTTTATTTAACTATTTAACCTTATCTTTTAGATTTAACTCTAAGTTAAATAATTTAACTTTTACCTTACCTTCTTGTTTTCTTACACTATAAGGTTAATAAACATTCTATAACCAGACAAAATAACCCCAAGTGGTTCATTATTAATATATATAACATTATATAAATCATTTGGCCGAGAATTATTTTTTTTAGGAATAAAATAACAATTAATAATTTAATATTTGTTTTAAAAACTATTTTATGTCAATTTTGCACTATTTGGTAATTGAATTTTTTGAAACTCATAACAGCATGATTAGTTCAAAAATAGTAAATTAAATAAATAATAACATGTCATATTAACCTATAAAATTACTTTAATTCATAAAAAGACTCAAATTAAATTTACTTGGTTATTTATAACATCAATTATTTTAATAATTCATTAATTAGGTAATTACTGAATCATCATTGTGTCATAAATAAATTAATTTATTTAATGTATAAAAATTATAAATATATTACCATTATGTTTGAGATCTTTTTAGCTTTCTAATGAATATTTATAGTCGAATTTATCTTAATTATAACTTTATATTAAAATTTCTTTAGTTATTAAACATTGATTTTAAGTATTTTAACTACTCATTAAATAAAATAATAATAAATGTCCTAATATAATCCTAGTTGACCTAAAGGGTAATATTTTATTCATAAGGTTGTTTTTGGTCTAGATACACTTGTTCAATATAATTACGACATGTGGTATGGTAATATTAATATCATTTTTACCCTTAATTACCCTATTTACTTTTAGCTGTGGTAAATAAAAGTAAAAAATTATTATTCACTAAAAATTATTTCCATCACATTGAACAAAATTTTACTCCATTATATTAACTCTTTCTCTCTGATATTCTAAATTCTACTCACAAAAGCGGTAAAATTAAGTTTTATGTAAATTTTCAAATTCTCCTAGGAGGTCGGTAAAAGACAGTGAAAAGTTCAATAAAATTTTTATATATCTACAATTATTATAAAATGACTCCAATGAATTAAGTTGAAAATATATAGGTATTATGTATAAATTTTGACCTAAAATAAATTTAAATAAAATAAATTATTAGTTAAATAAAATGTTGGTATTTATATAGTAACCAAATGTTTTTACTATTCATCAAAAATTGAAATTTTTCATAAAAATTCCAAAAAATCACCCTAGGCTAATTTCAATATTCTGAATCCAAAAATAAAGTCCATTTTGTAAGATAAAATTTATAAAATTTCAGAAAGTTGCTATTACTATTTATAATGGCTAGATCAAAATAATAACATAATAATATATCATTCAGTGAAACTTGGTATTGTGTATAACACACACTATCGTGGAAGGTCGTAGTTGTGTGTAATGAAAGCCAAGTCAAGGTAGTGTGTAGTGCAAGATTCATTAATTTTTTCATATAATATAATCCAACCATATTTCATTTTTACATTGAATATATTTATATACACACTTAATTTTGCATAGAATAACTATTATCAATCAAACTTGAAATTGTGTGTAACAGGATCCAAGATTAGTGTTAGTATACTTTAAGATTATACGGTGTTGCGTATAGCCCAATATAATCATGGTGTAGCGTACAACAGATGATATGAAAAAAATTAAAAGGAATATATCTTAAAAAATCTCGGGTTAATGCAGCGACATCTGTCTACTATCAACTGGAGAAGACTCCACTATGTGTCGCCCTGCAGTAGGCCCCACTACTTGCGAAGGCTCAGCAAGGAAGCACTCCACAAGAAGGGCTCGCTCTAGTACTGTTTCTTGCGTTAGAATGATGAAGGAGATCATCAAATCCCTAATATCATCCCTCAGTCCCTGCACAATGCTCCAGGCCCAGAAGAATGGGCCTCATACAATGTTTGTGGAGTAGCGCGAGAGGTCGGTAAACCTCGTTGAGTACTGGGCTATTGTCATGATGCCCTACCTCAGCTCTAGTAACTCTTGGATGCACACTACACAGAGGGTGGATTTAACGAACATCAAGCGGAAGAGGCTCTCGAAGTCTGTCCAATGTAGAGATGCCTCGTCGTGCACCTGGAGCATCAGGATTCACCATCTACCTACTTTTTCATGAATGAGACTTGCCGCAAGGATCACCATAAGATCTACTCGTGTCCCTACCAATCTGTAGACTCGGACGATAGCCTCTATCCAATCCTCTGCTTCCTGAGGGTCCGTCTCTCCATAGAACTTGGGTGGCCTCTGTTTCTCAAACTCATGCAGCGTACTCAGGCGGCGTGCACTCTCCGCTGGTGGGGCTGGTGGTATCGGTGGCCCAGTGGGTAGAGGTACTACTGGTGCCTCCACTATAATGGGGCACTACACCAAGCCCTCGTCGCTCGGTGGGCTTCCATCTCGCACGTTGCTCAGAACCCTAGATGGCTGCCTTCGTGGGGCCATCATGAAAAGTAACAGGTGCACCACAGATAGTACGGTAAACCTGGTGAGCTGAAACAAATTAATCATCAAGAAATCCTTTGAAACACACATGCAATAAATGTTTTCATGCACTGAGTCAGAAATCAGATGTCAGGGTCCTGGTGTATGGATATGTCAGTCGCCGCACCAACACTGGAATCCCTGGACTGATAACCACACTCAATAACCTTAACACTATTTCTTCACAGGAAGAAATTATCACAGTCCTATGTTATGTGGTAGAACCGACTCCTCTGATAACAAATTTTCATGACCCGTTATTGGGGCCAGTTCCGGGACTACCCCAAGCCCACCTTCCATAGGCCAGGGGCTGGCGACTAGAACCAAAGGCATAAGACCAAACAAAAGGGAAGGAATTGCAATTATATAAGTAAAAAAACACAACAGAGTACGCAAGTTGAAGTAAACACTATGTAAACTGAGTACAAAGTAAGTGCTAGAAAGTAAATGGGCTAGAATACAAACCCAATTGAAAGTACAGTAGAACAGAAAAGAAAGATCAGCTGCAGTAAATTAAACCAGCAACCACTCAGTCATCCTCCAGTTATCCCCCTTGAAGGATGGGTACAAATTGTCTCCTTAGCTCCTCAGTTCCGGCTGTCAGCTCCGTGTACATCCCTCCAAGTGGTCCACCTCCAGGTATCGTCCCACTCCACAAGACTTCACCTCGATCAGTGTTGTCTGTCATCAGCATCCAACACAACGTAGTGCGGTCATAGCCCATGTAGGGGTGAGTATGAGATACTCATTAGGGACCCCGAGACCCCCGATGGTCTCCCATAGTACACAAAGGATAAACCACAAAGGAAATATACAAACCCAAAGTATCAACCAACTCTACATAGGTATATTCCCATACATATAACTAAGTCATCAATTGTAGTTCGACATCAACTCACGAGCCCATGTACAACCTAGTACACACAGGAATGCACAACCCAGTCCACATTGGAAATCATGTCAATCAAATAGATGATAATTATTGAAATTCAAGACTTAGCTCAAATAGGTATACTACTCACGAAGAGTGGTGGAGATGATAAATGTTGCCTCTCAATCATCTCTCATGGCAATCACACGTAAGAACGAAGTACATAAGTCCTAATTGCCGAACCCACGTAGAATCCTAGTACAATATCCATCACTGCCGAACACACATATGATCCAAGTACAGTCTTCATCACTGTAGAACCCACAGAGGTTCCAAGTACAGTTGTCCTCGCTGTCGAACCCACGTAGGACCCATGTACAGTCATCATCGTCTTCGCAGTTGCAGCCAGCTCTAGGGTTCCCGCACACATCACGCTCGATTCTGGTAGGCTCTACTCCAGGATCCAAAAGGTTCGACACATCAACTTTCACAATGTCCAGTGATGATGGATCCCACTGTTCCGTTTAATTTATAGGAACTCAATGCGACAAACGATGCATCAACCTGATGCCCGATCTGAGAGATAATGGCTTTTCTGTTCTAGGGGCCCGGTTAGAAATATGCTAATTTCTAACACAGAAGATATCCATACTCTTCCAAAACTAACTATGATTATCCCAAAATAATTGTCTCATCGAAAGGGTTCTACTGCCGCAGACGGCACGTCGATCAGACGCGCGGTTTTTATGTTCTTCCCGTTTAAGTGATTAAGAGGCCCGACCGATTTAGCCCAGTGGACCGACGGGTCGGGTTGACCCAGTTTGATGGGTCCGACTCAGTATGGGTTTTGGACCGGTCTGAAGAAAAATGAAACTCAGCTCGAAGGGTCACGACCTAGCCAGATGGGGCGCAGCTCGACCCGATGGTGCGCAACCCGGCTGTCCGGGGCGAGGCGCGGTCCGGATGGGACACGACCTTACCCAGCATGGTGTGTGGCCCGACTGGTCTGGTCGGCTGGCCGAGCGGTTTCGAGGGGGGGGGGGGGGGGGTGTGGCCCCCCGTCTGTACGCCCGGTGGGTCATGGCTTCTTTAGCGCGGCGCCCTCCTGGAACCGCGGTCTGGCTCCGCCCGGGCAACCTAAGGGCCGACCGGTTGTTCCGCCTAAGCGGCCAGTGATGCGGGCCACGATTCCTCCCTCACAACCGGTGTGACGGCGCCGATTCCCTTTGCCACGTTCCCGGTACGGCATGACGTTGCCATGCTTCTTTCGCCGCTAGATGCCAATTCCAAAATGATCAACTTCTAGAGGAGGTTTTTCGGGCTGGCTTTCTTTGGCCCACAACCTCCACGTTAGGCAGTAACACACGGATAAAAACATAACTGAAATTCAAGTAGGATAAAGTACAATTTTATTCAACTAAAAATTGTATAACTTCCCCTATCTCGGTAAGTTCTGCGGTTGAAAATCGTCGTAGATGACGGTGTCATCTTCCTTTCATTCGGAGTGTACCCGAGGAAGAACGTTGTTCCCTCTCTTGTCACGAAGGAGAGAAAATAAGGTGCATCATCATTGGAGAATTCCCCACGTAGCTGTGTCCTATCTTGTCACAGAGGATGATGAGGATGATAACTATGGTATCCCAGTCGTTCTATGTTGAAGGGTCGATGTTATTCGTCGGAGAAGAACTGTCATTCGTTGAGGATGATGTTTCTTCAAAAACTCTAGAGTTCTCCCCCAATTTCCCTCACTCTACAATTGCTAACCCAATATAAAATAAGGCTTCTCATTATTTTATTTTCTTTTTCCATGAATATAAAATTTAAAAATTAAACCCTTAATTCATTTATTTGAAGAGGTTCAATCAATTAATTATGGTGTGTGTTGTCATGAATTAAAGAGGGAGAGAGGGGAGAGGATGAGTTACTCATTTAAAGGGAGTTAACAAGTTTAAAGGGGGAGTTTATGAGAGTTATGGGAATGTGAATCGTTGGGGCCCGTGTAGGACCCACCTCCCAAATATCCTTACATGGGTAGTTAGAAGCTTGTGGGTCCCATCCCAACTCCCCCATGTAGGATATAACCACTTTAGATACAGGAATAAAATTTTCCCACAAATTTATTCACTTCTCATTTAATCCAAAAAAATTTTAACACCTCCCGAGAAAACGTATATTCGGTAAAGGTCCACATAAGAAAATATTGGTATTGCGAGTTCATCGGTGCCCACAGATTTCAATTCTGAGCACCGGTTCTGAAGATGAAAAAACCCTCTCGTTCTTTCACTACACGCCGTGTATTCTTGTGTTCTACAGTCAAAAATATCATCACCTCTGGATGAGTGCCTTGTTTTTATTTTTATCATTATTAAAATTAAAAATTCATATCTATTATGTGATTTTAGAAACAAAGGAGGAATAACAGATCATGTTCATTCAGTTTTATAGAGCGATTTATCTTGAATTGAATAAAATATAAATGTGTAAATTATCAATGAAAAATAAATAACATTAGTCAATGTTTTATCCTCCCTTTGATACCAATTGAATGATCCGGGAACATCATAAGTGTGTGGGAGGATGTGAGCACTTGGATTTTTGTCATTAGAAATGATCAATCCGAGATCAATATAATGATAAACACCAGTCTTCATGGATCAAATCCGAAAAATATTCATAGAGGAAGAATAGTCCCGAAACCACCAATAGGGATGGTCACTGGATGATTATAATTAATTTAATTAATTGACAAGAAGTACCATTTGGTTTTCTTTCTTTGTTGTTATTTCTAATAATGTTCCGATGTAATTTTTTGTAGCGTCTCAGAAGCCAAGGATAGACTTCCTCTAGCGGTGATCCACATGTGCACCACGTATCTCTAGACATCGCCAATATATTCACTAGGTGATAGAGTGGAGAGACCATTGCTTTCATTGTCTTCGATTGATCATCTAGATCCGATAGAGGTGGATCAACCAGGGTCTTGAGAGCGTTCTTGGAGGAAGGAGTTCATTCAGTCTTGATAAAATTCTCCTGAATTGTTGTGCACAATGACTGATGAAAAGTGTTTGGTCTATTAGGATATTTATAATCGTGTTTGAGGTTATAGAGTAATGATAATAAATAAACGCATTACATGTTTTATTTATTTCATTAACTTTTATTTGAAACCCAATATAAAATAATTAATTCCTTGACATGCAACCACACTGATTATAATAAATATCATTTAATAAAATAATATTATATCCTCAAAATCTGCACTGGAAAAACTACATAGTGTCTAATAATTAATACATGGCATGTACATGTTTTTCACAAAAAACTACACGGTCTGTAATAATTAATACACAGAATGCACTTGTTTTTCATTTCCTTACCTAAATGAAAACTACACAGAGTGTAATCATTAATACATGACATGTATATCTTGCATTCATTTTATTCTTACCCCATCATTAAAAAAATTTATGATTCCATGAATAGTTATTAAACCACATAGGGGAATAATATTTATTCTACTTGAGATACTTGGATACACTTAGTGTGTGACCCTATAGGCTTCTTTATCATTTTTATTAGGTAGGATTTCCTAAAGTCTAAGATTAATGTATAGCAACGTGTCAAGGAACCAAAGAGAAAGAAGATGACACCGCATTGACGTGTCACATCATAGGAATTCTTACCATGTAATTTAATACCTTTGTTTCGATATCTCTTCAAGAAGGTTTCATGGCAGTATCATAAACCTGTATCCTTGATCCGTCATTCTTTGAGTTCCAGAAAAAACTCATCATTACACCATGTCAAGAGAATTTGTGTGACAGTTCTATTTCAATCAAAGGGTATGAGATATCTAATTCCATAAATATGGAAGGTACAAATCCTTCCTCGACATATCCATTAAAATCATGTCATTTGGGATGCACCCAGTGTACCCTACTTCCCGCCAACTGTCTTAATGACAGTTTTCATCATTAAATCTAAGTGTGTGATTCATGACATGAGTTAATGATAATCGTCTTGTCTAAGGAACATTAAAAATGCTCATAGATAGTAATGTACTATGACACCTTGACATGTGGAATTACTACTGGAAGGTCAGATCTCATAACCTCCCATCATTGAGATTACCATGTGCAAACTCCATGAGATAGATTCTCGTCTTCTTACGAGTACTCGCACATGATGGTTTATATATTATTTGGCCTATCATAGTATGTCACCCAACCATAGAACATTATTTAAGAATATTGTTATTGCATTTTAAGGTTCTCCTTATAGAGGGGATCTTCCATGACCATATTAGCAAAAAATATTCTGGGACATTATTATATTAAAGTCATGATGAACAATGGACAATATATAATAACTGTACATTCGAGTAATCAATGTACAAACAGTTGGTTCTCTAACACCGAATCTAAAAAAATATAGAAACATAATAATATGATAATAAATATATTAATCTATATAATATCACTATGACAAGGTTATCTTATAATAGAGACAATGTGATGAGTATTCCATGTGGAGGATGAGTTCTCCAAATTCCACATCATCCACCACTAAAATATTAAATGTATGAACATTATCAAAACTATTATAAATAGAATATATATTTGAGGAGGATGAGGCTTATTCAAAGTCAAATATAATTGAAATAAAAGCATCATTGAATGTTTAAGAAGATATTTTTACTTGAGTTTTATTACTTGTAATTAGTTAGTTGTTTTTTACCATTGGGAATTACATATTAGGATATCTTGTAAGATCCATATAATCTATTTGATTTGTAATAAATTTTATAATTTATTATGATGGTGGGATTTAATGGTTTAGGAAGATATATATTTAATTATTTTGATCTTGGGTTCCCAATGTTACTAAAATATTGGATAATACAACCATATAATTGAGGGATTCCATGGATAATGAAGACATGATGTTTTTAGTTTAGTTAGTAAATTCGATACAAAAAATCATGGTTGATGAATTCCTTACCACTTATTAATAATGTTGGTAGCTTATTATAAAAATGGTAAATATATTTTTCATAGAATCATTTTTAATATTTTTATTAATTTAATATATAATAATATTTTTTACACTCTGTATTTTTTAATAATGTATTAAATTATTGGATTAATCGTCACTGAAATATGATTAATTTTCTTACTAAATATTCTTTTGATAAAACTATATAATTAAACTTATAGAAATTATTATTATTATTGAATAAATATAAATTCAGCCACCCATATAATTTTATTTATTGTACACTATAAATCATACACTTAGATACTTTCCAAACTATGGATTTGTAAAATAATAATAATAAAATAATGAAAATTATATTAGTGTGCATACAGAGGAAAATAATGTGCACTATTTTTTGATAGTGTCATTTAAGGATGTAATGAAAGTATTTGGATTACCTAGTGTTACATGAATCCCAAAATTACCATAGGCCAACAACCCAATAAAATGAGATTCGAAATTTAATGGCGGATAAAAGTAAATTATTTCAAGTCGTTTAATCATCAGCATGAACTTTTGAATATATCTTCATATCACCTTAAAAATAAAAATAATATAATTGAAATATCAATTAAAATATATTTATAATTCCACATAACTTATGAGTTGTTATAATAAATAATTTTGAAATTTGTTTACTAAAATCTACAATCTTATATAATTTATAATATAGAAAGGTCACAAATCTCATCCATCCCATAACTTTGTAAGATATCTCCCTAAAACATATAAATCCCCAAATACAACCTAAATCATGAATTTTGTCATCCATCGTGTATTGGAGACAACCTTATAGATCTATAATTTATAGTAGTGATAAAAATAACCAATGGTATTCATATATTATGAGGACAACGTATTGAATATGGGGAACTATAAAAACATATTTAATGTTAATAATAATCAAATTTCATTCCTTTTAAGCATCACAGATTATTTTTTAGGTACTGAACAAATTAAATTAATTTTATATTACATTAATGTTAAAATAATATTTTTTTCTATAATATTGTTCATGCATTATATGGTTTTATTTAAAAGATAAATTTTTAAATATTACCAAATATATTTTATAAAATTAAAATAAGTTTTGAAAACATTATATCAAATAATTTTTTGAATTATATTATAGTTATATAAATCTTATTTTAATAAAATCAAACTAATTAATTACAATGGAATCTGTATTGTATATTATTTTGGTATAAATCTAATTATTAGCATAAAAGACATTATTATAATAATCTTTTTATATTTTTATTTTCATTCATATATTTATGTTAATTTATTCTAATTTTACTCATTAAATTTTAGAAATTTTGATATATATTTAAAACCAATATGTTCAAATTTATATATTTGGTTAATTTCATTTTTTTACATAATGAACAATAACCATAGTAAATTATTATCACAAGAGTAAATGGTAAAACATGTTCATGAGTGTTAGAAAATTGTGATATGTTCATAAAATACCATATCAATATATTTTGGTTATGTTATATTTTCCATCAAATAAGGTCTCTCCTCACACTCATAAAATAGATCAGCATCCATTCACTTATTCAAAAATATTCTCCACTCTGCCATGTGTAATCCATAAAAAATGATTTCTAAATCCTCATCCCAACATATTATTATTGTGGGACTCTCCATAAGACCAACAATTATATATTGATTTTGAAGTTAATGGATTTTCCAATGAATATGATTCAATGAATTTCTTATGATGTTTAGACTAGAGGAATGATATTTTAATTAGAAATATAATTTGAATGTTTTGAAACATTCTAAAATAAATCAATAGAAATTTTTTCTAACATATTTCAATAATCCTATTCTTATATAAATTGGTTGTTTAATTGAATTTAAAAATATATTACAAATTCCTTAGTGGGTTAAATAGTATTCTTTTCAATGTTTTACAGATGGGTTATATTTTAATAAGTATGATAGCAATATTTCTTAATTTTATGTGAAATGAAACAAAATTCATTATACCACAAAAATTACATTGTATGATTCATACTTTATATGTTTTAATGGTTTAATAAAATCCCTATTATTCTAGAAAATTTATATTCTATATAAATAAAATGAAAATGAAATGTTTATCAATATATTTACACAATGACTGAAAGTGTTTATGAATTAGTCGTTAACAATATTTATGATATTTTACAACAATAAAAAATGATTATATATTAATTATGGATGTTTCATCTGTTTAAAATACTTACAAGGATTGATGATACTGTTCTGGCTCATAATGACATGTTAGCAAAATATATCTATGAAATTAATTTAGTAAATATATTTATCTCTACATAATAATGATTTCAATAAGTAGGTTGGTTATTGTAATTATTATGTTTAATTTATGTGTTCTATAAAAAATATATTTAAAATAAATTATAATTCATTTAAATGGTTCAGGAAATATATTTTTTTGAAATAATTTTTTCCCGATGTTAATGAAATGATACTATGTTTGAAAAAAATTTAGTATCCTTTTATCTATTAAATGTGTGAATTTAAAGAAAATGTTTATTCATATGTAATAATATTTTCTATGAAAATCTCGTTGTCATTATTTTACCATTATTATTTCATGTAAAATTTTTATGTAAAATTATTGGAAATAATGTTTTTTAATGGTACATAAACAAATAGCTCATCTAAAATTTATTAATTAAAATATTGAAAAATTTCAAACATATTTCATAGTTTATGTAATGAAATAATTGTTTTAAATTATTTGTTATATCACATATGGGTTATTGTACTCTCATCACATGTTTTCAAATGATTTTCAAGTTTCCAATGAATGATTAAGAACTACAGGAAGGGGGATATTTCAATTGTAGTAGATTATTTTCATATATGGACAATGAAATCATAATTCAATATAATTTTTAAATAATGAATAATGTTTTAATGGAATATATAATGATTCTTTATAAGTATCTATTTTTTTAATAGGTCTAGTATGATATAATTTTTCCCATGTTGAAAAAATTAAAACCTAAGCTATAAATTTATTGTTATAAATTGAATTCCATTCTATTATACTCTTATTTATGCACTATTAGTGGTGCATATCATTATAGTTGGTATAAATAATAGTTTAGAAAATATAATAGGTAAGATTTTATAAACAAAATTTATTTAATGGTTACTAGTTATTGGATTATATTATCATGGATTAGAATTTAGGGTTTTTTATATTATTAAACTATATATATAATGGAATAGTTTATCATAAACAGCACAAGGTTATTAATGTTTTATTCAATGAAGAGGAAAAAATAAATAAGATAAATATAGAATGATTGGAATTTTAATGTATAATTTTGTAGTTATGTTATCAAACTTGAAAAGGATATTAATGGTAGTTACCATGATAGAGAGAGACTAAAATATCAATACAGAAAGTGATCTAGAACATATATTGGATTTTTCCATTGTTCAAATCATTATAAGTTAATTATTTGGGATAATATTATGTATGGTGATGTATATACATGTTTTACATTATGAATTAACACCATGGAAGATGATGAGATTTATGTTATTGATATGAATATATTTATAGACGATTAAGAGGTGATGATATTTTCACATGTTATTTACCATTGGTTGGAAATGATTATTATAACTAATATAAAATTTTGATAATTTGGTTTCCTCTTATTGACCAAATTAGTCTATATTTTTCGTAGATGTAAAACATTTTATTTTTGAGCATGGTTATAAACTGGACAGTTTTTACTCATTATTCAATCTATTTTTTATATATTTTTCATATTTTGAAGTTATATGCTTTTAGAATGTTTTTATTATACTAATACAGTAGATATGGAGTTTTTATACTTCTTCCACAAAGCATATTTTATATAGACCATGTGTAATGTTATGGGGAGATAATAAATTAATAAATATAAATATAAGAGAATTATATATTCTTTTTATGACATGTTTTGAAGGAATCATCATGTTAATGTATAATTAAATATAGTAAGTCTATCATTATTGGTATTTTTATAAAAAATCATGAAACTATGATAGAAAATTTAAGGGTAGTGGTAAGACATATTTGGATAATTAGGATGTGTGGTGTTATAAATTTAATGATATCTTTCATTATGCAAAACTAGGTCTAGACCTAAAAATGAATGATGTAAATAATAATATCCATAATGATAATGATGTGGTAAATTCATTCTCAAATACCTAATGATGAACAATATCATATAATTATGTTTTGAAAGGTACATTATCTTTCGTACAATGATTATTACAATGAATTATTGGATTCAAAATATATAAATTATTTTATTTATGAATTGTTTTTTTAGAAAAATGAATATATCATCTCCATAAATTGGGAAAATTATTTTTGAAAAAACATATGATGTATGTCCAAAATATAAAAATATTTTCATTTATATTCAAATTTTATTCTATAAATTGTTTTTTTATAAATTTTTTATCATTCCCATTTAAGAGCGTGGTTTTATATTTGATACAGATTGGATATTATTTTATAATTGATATATTGTTTTCTGATCTATAGAAGATTGAATTATAATTGTGGGATTGAATTTTTATATATGAATGATTATATATGTTTGATAACATATAATGAATCTTATAAATTTGATAATTCTGGTTCGAAGATTTATTTTTCATAATTTGTTGAATGACATGAAATTAAAATATTAATAATATGATAGTTGTAATTTAATATTGTCATTTATTACCTAACAACTTGTGAGATGTTATTTATGATATATATATATATATATATATTTAATTGGTTATTGAATTTGTTCCAAAATATATTTCAATTTCATTAACCATTATTGAATGTCACCATTCCAGTTATTGGGGTTGAAATGGTTGTCATTAGTTTTTTTAATGGTTTCATTCACTATATAAATTCTCTTTTCTGAAATCCAATTTATTATTAAAAAAATAATTTTTCAAGCAGATTTTAAAATTATTACACAAAGAAAAACACATTATTTTTATGAAAAATTATATATCGTATCATATACTTAACATGTATGATAATATTAAAGAGACATTAAATTTTTTTAAATAATTTAATCATTTTTGGAGATCATCATTTAAAATTGAAGGAGGAATAAATTATATTTAAAATATTATATGTTAGTAATCAATATTACGTGTTTGTTTTAATTCTATTTATATTGTAAAATTTACCCACTATATTTCTTTATAATTTGAATCGATATTTTCATTATTATTTTTATATATTTGTGATTTTCATATTATTAACACTCTATTATATTATATAAAATGTTCTGATCAATATAAAAATGTAAGGATTTTTCTTGAGTTATTAAGAAATAATTATATATAGAATATTAATTAAATGTGAGGAACCATTGAAATTAATTTCATTTCAATGGTATATTGTTTTTAAATATGGAACAATTGTTGATTATACACCATCCAGGGACGTAGAAGATGGCCAAAGAGCTACTAATGTGAAGTATATTTGATATTTTACTAGGATTGTGGGTCATTATAAATAATTTGTAAAAAACAAGTGTTATGTTATCTTCCCCAAGAATATGAATAAGAATAAGAGAAGTAAAATTCTTTTGGAAAATTTTTTCTGAATTAAAAAAAACTATTGGTGGATAAATTGATGTTAAAAATTCTATCTTGAAGTAGTATTTTTTTACATAAAATTGTGCATCAATGAACAAAAATAGTTTTTATTAACTAATAATGAATCTATAATTACATTAACATCATTCTAACGAATAACTCATGATCCAGATTATTAAATTCATTACCCTCTTCTTATTGTGGTATATTTATATTTAAATGTTTCACTAAATAATCTACATGGGGATAAATATGAAATATATATGTTTCATAAAGGTCTGCATTATAAATTATATCTATATTAATTGAATGTTATTTTGAAGATATAAGTAAAACTGATAATGGTTTATGATTTCAATGTTAACTATTATACAGGTAATGCTGATAATTTGGATGAATCGTTTAAACAAATTTATATTTTGTAATTTATTATACTACAATTTGATTATAATCCAATTAGAAAATATTTAATCCATTTTTATTCAAAATACCAAAGAATGATAAATAATATATTTTGAATCAGATATCAGAATTATATTCCTCTAAAGATTTAATTATGAATATAAAAACATAATATTTTGTTTTTCAAGAATTACTTAAGTTGGTTATGCATTCTATGTCTCCTAAATTTAATTTTGATTATGAAGGAACTATTTGATTTTAAAAAACATTATATTTCATGGTGGGAATGGGTATTCTGGACATGTATATGATCTTTTATTCCACATGATGTCAGATTGATTTTTACATTAGTCCTTAATTAATATGTCTTATACATGCGATTATCTTTTACATGTGTTTCCCCATTCTCTTGGGCACATGAATTATATGAGACACAACCCTTCATTGTAGAGGAATAATTCCATTGAAATTAGAACATGGATGATAAAATTTTATGTTGGGATAATGATGATGGGAGGATTTATCATCCATTATGGACTTTTATTTCATATTCCTAGACTCATGCATATATTTTAAACATATATATGAATTATTACTATGTATGAACACAATTTATAATGGTATCCAATTTGATCGATAAATAATATGTATTGATATGAACACACACACACACTCACACACACAAGGATATATATATATATATATATATATATATATATATATATTAGGTCATTTATCAATAAGATTAATTTTTATTACCACAAAAGATAACGTATCCATAGCCTGGAATGTTGTAATATATTATCATATAGGTAGGTAGTATGTATTGTTTATTATGTATTAGTCATGTAAGAGAATTATTACACATATTGAGGGAAATTATTTTTTATCATGGTAAACATTTTATGTCTAAAAAAATTGATCAAAATAACTAATTTTGACATTTTGACATTATAAAATAAATATGTTTTCAAAAATTGAATTAACATATATATAAATATAAGAATTAAAAAACCATTTAGACACCATGTAAAAGTAGGATTATATGTCAAAAGGTAAAATATTTACATAATTTATTATATATAATTTAGATATTTATAATATTCAAATTATATAAACTATATTTAATGGTATATATTTTAACTCATTATAATATTAAAACAAGTTAATATATTATTTAATTTTTTAAAAAATAATTTGAAATTTTACACATCATTAAAAATTAAAATAAATTCATTATTCATCTTAAATTCGAAAGTCTCACAAAATTACAAAAATTTCACCATAAAAGAATTTTGATTTTTTAAATTAATAAAAAATGTGATTTTTTCAAATAAAACATATGAAAGGGAGAAATTTACTTTTATTATATGTATGACATCGAAAGGAATAAAACCATATTATGTAAAAAATGATCTTTTACGATTGAAATTGGATTTACTCATACCTTAAACAATAAAACATATTTGATGAATTAAGGAACGGTTTTTATAATATATATAACATATATATAATTATTTCAATTCTTAATTAGTATTTATTTTTATTTATTACGAAAAAATTCAATTTTTTATAAAAATGGTTTTTTATACAAACACATTATATAAATATAATTGTTTTTTATATTCATTAATAATTAATTTGTAACCGATTCATTGATTTTATATAAAAGTTTTAACTATAATTTCATAATTTATATTATATGATTACATGTCATCATAGTATCCACTAGGTGATATGTATTTCATTTTACTATTTATTAGTTTATTGAAGCTCAATGTGGTTTGTATTGTATGAGATTTATTGTAGTGATTGTTTTAAAAAAATCAGGATTTTACACTATAAATGAAATAAAAAATATAATTTTTTGGTTGTGGACACTAGCATGGGTTGGCATAGAATGTGAATGGTGATGACAATGATGAGGAAAAAAACATGTTTGCTGATTTTGTGGCATGAAAATAAGAATGGTGTATATAAGAGATAATCCTGAAAGGGTAATGAGTTTTTTTGACACATATCATATATACCTATACATAGATTTTGGATTGATGGGTGTTTTTTCATTATGTAATAACAATATGTACCATGGAAAGATGATTGGAAATGGAAGGTTCCATAGTGAAACCAAGATCCCAATATTGTGCATGGATTACGAATATCGCATTCAAGTCATCTTAATTAGGGGTCTATAAGATATTTCATTTCACCCAACAACATATCATAAACATGGTCCTTCTAGGAATGAATGTGTAATAAAAAATGTTCAATGGTATCATTAAATTCCTTATGAATGTGGATGCGGTCTAACCCAATTTGGTTTCTCAATGTCTGTTGATTCCATTTTGTACTCTCTTCTACATAATATATATATATACATATGTATATATATATATATATATTTTTCATTAAAAACAGTAATTTTAATTATGTTATAATCATTGTAAAAATAATTATCATACTATATATGAATTTATATTGAATATTAATTTCAACTTATTATATTTAAAACTAAATTATACTCTAAATTTAATAACGTTATAAATATATATATAATTTTATTTATAAAATTATAATCCTTTAAAATTTAATAATTTACATTAATACAATTATTTAATAATAAAAACTCAATTATTTTAATTTTTATATATGTTATTACATACCACATACCACAAACATAAACATGGGAATATCAGTGGGTCAAGCTTCATCCCTTATCAGAAGGATTGTTACACACACATTAGTACCATAAAATTTTATTGGACCAATTGAACTATTAAATGAATGAAAATTTAATTCCATAATTTACTAGTTTATCATCCCAAAGGACATTTCATTGTATAATATCATTACACATTGCCTCCTTCTATAGTAACTATATTGAAATAGTACCCCATATTTTCTACAGGACCCATTTTTCTATATAGGTATAATATTATACATTATATAATTAAATTAATAATATAATTATTATAATGAATATATATAAATATATATATAATTTTATAAATAATATTTAAAAATAAATATTATTTCTTTTTATTGTTTAAAAAATATATTAATTGTAATTATAATTATAATTTTGTATGTTTTTTTATAATATTTTAAAATTTATAATTATTATAAATATATACTTTATTTTTCAATATATATTTATAATAATGATTTTAAAATAGATTATGATACATTTTTAATTTTATATTAATATATTTTTAAAAATATTTATTAAAAATTTAATTCTTCATTTAATAAAATGAGGGGAGAAAAAAATTAGTGGAGCTATTTTAAACAACATTACTAATACCAAATTATACAAAATGATTAAATTAAAATTTACACACTCACGTTGTATTGGTTGGACATTATATTCCTTATGAAACTATATAGATCTCTTCCCACCCCCCTCATTGATGGTTAAGCTCAATCATCCCCACAAAAACACTCATCATATCCCATCCTCTATATAATTTCACTCTAAAAGATCTCATCCCACACTCCCTTATAAATCATTGGTTATAAATGATTTTAGGTCCACGATTCCATCACTTCTCAACCAACATGGGTCTTTTATCAAAATAATTTCTAGCTCTCTCCATCATTCTCTACATCTTGTTATGATCCACCACATATGAATGTTGTTTTGTCTATGTAATAGGCATATTGTAAGATTATGTTATATCCTATGTTCACTGAGACAGATCCCTATATGACCGTTGGGTTATTTGTGTATTCCATTACCCACAATGAAACCCTTATACCTTTCCAAAAAAATTGTTCATGTTGAGATTATCGCATCCATATAGCAACCCGAAATGATAATAAGGACATTCCACATCAATTTATAATTAACTAATCAATTAATTGGGCATCAAATGGAATTGTTTTCCTATTCCAACGGAGGGTTTACTTCAACAATAAGATGATATGGTCTTCTATAAGGCATGATCCCACACATCTTGTTAAGGCACTGTGTAAATCCCTCCTCCCTATTCCAATGCAATCAAACAGTTTTACACTAAGGAGGTTGAATTTGTTTTTAAATTTTTCATCCCCAATGGAGGGTAATCATGTCATAGAACTCTGATTCATTTTATATTTGGAGGTATCTCATGAGGTGATTTTTTTATCTATTTTTCATGAAATTCTTTGATTTATGCATTCTCTTCGTATTTATTAATAATTTGTTGTCTAATTTAATTATAATTTATAATTTTGATTTTTCATAAAACAATATATTTTAAAATGAAAAAAATACCTGGGTAACATATGAATTATTTAATATAAAAAATAAATATATGAATTTAAAAAATAATAAGAGAATGAATGGTAATATATAATTGTTTGAAAAAAATGATAATGTAGTGAAAAAATTTTATATTGGGGGATAATGAAATTTAAAACTAGTAAATTAATATATTCAAAAATACATATTAGAATAAAAATAAGAAGAATATTTACATAAAAAATCAACATATAAAGGTTCAATATTTTTAAAATAAAATTATAGTGATCTATGAAATATGTGTATTTTATTACACCCAATATTTGAAGAATATTATTAATGAATAGAAATACCACATATAGATATTAAATATATAAATATATATGAATAAAATAGAAATATAAATAATTTATATACATATTACATTATTTTTAAACATTATATTACAAAAATTTAATAAATAGTCACCAATAACATAAATAGATAAAAATGTTTAACTTTTTTAATTATATTTTTAATTGTAATAGGAAAAAGTTTTTAATTAAGTATTTTAATATTAGATGAGAAATTATAAAATAAAATTGTAAAATGGAATCATTATAGGGTAGATATTGTATCAATGAACATATATAAATTATAATATGAAGTTGTTTTTAATATTGAAGAAAAAAATTAAATAATATTCCCAATGATACATTGATAACATGATAACTAAGAAGAAAACATTTTACAAGGCTATTCCATGTATCACCTTATTGAAAAATTTTTATCCTACATTTTGTCTATGAAAATTAGCAGAGAAAACATAAAATTGTGTTTCAATTAATTGAAAAAACAAATTATAATTATCTTATTTATATTCCAGGAAGATAAGTCCATTGATGGAGAATAGAGTGATCATCTATGTAAATCGTAGCTAAAAGTGGAAAATAAATTTATTATATATTTATTTTCATCTTTCAATTTTGATAATTCCCGTGTTTCACTGGTACCGAACATTGGAAAAGTTACAATCATCATTATTATGATCTAATAAATAATTAAACCTAAATTATTCCAAATAAAAAGGGTTTTTTAAATACAATTCTGTTTAAAAATGAATAAAAATGTACTGAAATGGAATAGACTATACGAGATAAAAAATATAAAAATAAAATTGAAAAATTATAAATATATGACTGATAATACCAACATCTCTGATATATAGGGAAATTATAAGAAAAAAATTATATATTGTCGGAAATGAATCGAAATACTCATTAATATAAATATTAAATAACCAACAGTAAGGAAAAAAATGAGTAAATATATAAAAAGTAAAATAAATACAATATAGATAGAGAGAGTCCTTATTTTGAAAAAAAAACATGTAGTTTCTAAATACACTTCAGAGAAGTCATAAACTAAATATTTACATTCTATTTTTGATGAAGAATAATAAAATATATAGAGATTCCATTATTAATGAAATTAGAAAACAACAAACATTAATCATATCTGTATACAGTGAACACTAATTTTAAACAAATAAATATTAAAAATAAATTAATTAGGAAATTGAAATGTAAACAGAGATATAATTTTGATATATTTCATTGATTTCATTAGCTAAAAAATGATATAGGGATAAAAATACTTAATACAAGAGAAAATATAAAGAGTTATTACATATCGTAAAAATAATACTAAAATTATTAATTCAATAAACATAATTTATAAATAATAGAAGTTAAATATTTTAACAATGAATATATAGAAAATATAATAATGTATGATTCTAAATATGGAATAAAAACCCATATCATTAAAGATGATTTTATGAAGGAATAATAACTATATATAAAATAAATTTAATGTCTAGTTCATGTTCCTCGTTATATTATCCTAATAGCACAATTATGTATTTTAAATAAAAATTATTACATGGTTTTGACATATTACACAATGATTTTAGGGTTGATCCTTTTCAAAACTAGAGGTTGGGGAAACCATGAAAAAATATTAAATTAAATATTTGGGATTGTGAATTAAAAATATAAACATAAAAAATTGTATTAGAGAATAGAAATTAAATATTTCTTGTATTTCAATGTATTCATGGATTTTATATTACACAAAAAATACATAGTATTTAATATAGATTAAAAATATAATAAAAAAATTTCAAATTATATAGGTAAATTGACTACACACATATAAATAGATTGTATAACCATGAGAATAAATATAATTGTTGATGTAATTCATATGGAATTTTTTTTATTCTTTTAGAATTAATAAAACATAAGAAACAACCAATGATAGTCAGCACCACGATTGATATATTAAAATATATGTACTGAAAATACAAAAAACTATGATAACCAATAAATATAACATGTATATAAGTAATTTAGAATCTATGATTCCTCAGAAATGTATATGGTACCAATTTCATAGAGATTTTGAAAACCATTTGATGTTTTCTGTTGAGTTTCAAAACCTCATGATAACGATTCACTTGAAATCCAGCGGTCGTCCAATGACCCATTTGAATACTCTATTGATAATTGATTCCCTATGTAATTTGAGGGTGTATTTGAGGGAGAAATGATTTATTTTGATAAAACTCCATTGAAGGAGATGTTGTAAGCTCAATAATAAATATTGGACTATGAAATTACATTATTATAGATTCTATGTTTTTAGAAGAAGGAGAAAGTGGAATAAAAAATTTAGATTTTAATAATGCAATGTAGTATGTGTTCGATTTAGTGATAGAACTGGTAAATGGGTGGAATCAAAAGAGGACGATGTAGGTTATCAATAGTTGATGATAAGAATTAAGGTAAGGAGAGATGTCCTCAGTTCTCCATGTGGATGTAATCACATTTCCTTTAGTATAAATGAATTGTGTTTTATCATATCCTATTTTGGAATATGTTTTTTTAAATTTAATAGTTTTTTAATTATCGAATATAAAATATTTAAATGTCAAAATATTATATTTCTGTCATATATTCATTGACTATTGAAAAAAATTATCACTATATGCATGCATATTTATATTATTTGATATTGTAAATGTGATACTTTTTTATGATTAAATATTTAAAAATTTTCAAATGAAATTAAAATGACACGAAGAAAAAAAGTGGATATATAATAATTGAATGTTAGAAAAAAAATTCCATATTGAATAAAGAGTAAAAATAAAAATAAACTAATCATTAAATATTGTTCAGTATTTGAAATATGATATATTTAATATTTGATTAAAAATATTTTCTATGTTTATAAATATAATATTGAGAATATTTTTAGTACGTAAGTATTTCAAATGTGATGAATAATTCAATATTTAAAATATTTTCTATGGAATAAAAAAATATTATTTTATTTTTTCTTATATATTATTGCATATGTTGTAAATGTTCATAATATTGAAAATAATGTTTTTAATATTTTTCTGTTAAATAAAATTGTTTCGGTTCTAAATATGAATGTATATATAGTATTTTAAATTTTTTTATTTGATAAATAAAATATATTGAATATGATTAAAATATTAGAATAGTTATGATATCGAAAATTTTATATCATTATATAATTATTTTTAAAATATATATTATTATATATTTGTTAAATCATCTACAAAATTGTCTCAAAAATTTATGTCAAAAATAATATGTTATAAAAAATATATATCTGGTATATTTTTTCATGATAACAATGTTAAAACTAAAATATATATCTTTTTTATATATTAGATATTTTAAAACCATTCAAAAATTATTTAATAATTTATTATTTATTTTTTAAAAATATTCTGCCATTTAATTGAGTATTTCTATAATTTTTAGATTATAATGTATATTTTAATATTTTAATAATTATATTTATTGAATATTAAAATATATATTGAAATGATAATATTATTAATCACATTAGTTATTTATTTTATTATGAATATATTGAAACATTATAACATGGTTGGGTGAAAATTTAATAAATGGATCAAAATCTGATAAAAAATGGCCTATTGGTCAACATGCACAACGACCATAAAATAAATCCCAAAGGCCCAAACTAAAATTACCACTCCGAATTTCCTATCATCTATCCATGTCAACATGTCACTTCTAAACCCCCATTATCGTCACATTGACAATTTTGGTGGTCTATTTTGTATTTTGTTTATTTCAATATCTGATCACACAACTATTTATACCTCGATGGTCTCCCCACATTCAGTAATCTTCGTAGTGGATTCTACTATAAAATCTAAACACCACATAAGCTGGTGTACTATGGGATAAAATCCCATCAAATGTCACTGATCCCATGTACATGGCTCTGAGTCCCATATTTTAATAAGTCATAAAACAACCACCAATACTCCTCTATCATATTTAATATAATACCATCACTGTTATATGGAAAAAATCCAAATAAAACCATCCCAAACATGTTTTTAATAGGTGTGTGAAGTGGGTTTAGAAATCAAATATATTACATATATTAAATATAAAAAATATTTTCTAATTAAAAAATATACAATATTTTATAGAATCATATATTAAAAAAATATTATTTTGATGTAAATAACATTCCTAATGAAATTAAATACCAGAAAAAATATTTTCTATGGAATGATTTTTTATTTCCAGAAAAATATATTTGGAAAATATATTTTTATCTCAAAATGGTTAGTTGTATTAATGTATTTATTTTTATAGACACATGAAATCTAAAAAAACTATAAATATATATATACATACACACGCATTAATATGTATATACAAAAATACATGTTTGTTAATCTATATGTATTTATTTTTTGCATAAATATATAAATATAAGTGTGTAAAATAAAATAATGAATATATTTATATATTATAAAAAATACAACTCAATACCATGAGAGTTCAATAACAAGAATACATTGTACAAAAATTTATTATGGAAAATAAAAATACATTGAATTACACCAACACAAAACATATGCGGCTTAAAGTTCCCTTAATTAATAAGGTTTATAAATTAAGTTTCAATGATATTGAGTCATGAAGAATCAAGCTAATGCATAGAACATCATCGAACATAATAAACCTTTTTCAAATGAAGACCCATGCACACTCTAAAAAAATCATTACCGTGCTTCTATTCACCAATCTCTACCCCACAGATGTCATTGTTCCACCTAAATATCCATCTATGGTGTTTCCAAGAACATCCCCATCAATATAACCCTATTTCTATGATCCCATAATCATCTATACAATTGATAGTTGTAGTGAGAAGTGTCCATCGCACCCATTAGTGCCCAATATCACTGAAATTCTTAAATATTCATACCCCTCAATATCCAAAACATAAAATAGAACCTCAAATCAATGACCATGGATCTTGGATACTAGAAAAAATTGACCACCATTCTAGGACAATATTCCAACCATAACCAAACCCATATTGGTCCATGTCACATATCTTCCCCTAATCCCCCATCGTGCCTACATCGGTTATACATCACCACTCTCGATGTCCCCATTCTCTGAGGTCCATTATAATAGTGACTTCAAAACTAGAAAAAGGTTTGTTGAGGTCATCATCAGCTTCATGAACAAAAGTCATAATATCACATATATTCTTGTTGGTCTAGTAGTCACTTTGAGGAAAACTATTGTACTAATTTAATGGTCCCAAACACATTATAAAGAGGATATAAAGTAAATTTTATAAGGATATTGCCTATAAATATTATATAATAATTGGTATCTTATCAAATCTCATTGCACTTGGCATAATGCATAGGACTTATTTATCTATTTGAATCATTTCATGAATTTTAGACCCAAGATCCAGAACACCATTATATTTGTTGACGAATAATATGGAAGTGACTTTCCATTTGTAGATTAGTCTCTATTTCTCCTAAAAAAAATTTAATCGATAGATTATGTTGTTACCTCATATCATAGTTTTTATGAAATTTAATAATTCCAAAAATCACTACTTTTAATCAAATAGGTTTTTCGTAAGAGTTTTATAGTATAAAAAACAACATTTCCATCTTTCAAATTGTATATATCATATGATTAAATGATCGAGTTTATCTATTCAGTTGGTTTTTGTTTCATATTCAATCGAATAAGATTATCCATCTAGTTAGAAGAAGAACTATTTGGATGTTTTAAAATCTATGTATGAATTTTTCTAATAAAGATAATAGTTTATTTGTTTAATAACCACGAAATCTAATTTAGTCAAAATGTAAATATGAAAATCTTTTTTAATAAAAAAATATATTAGTAAAATATTATGTTTTCAGTGTATGAAAACTTATGATTTATATGTTTTACATATATGTAATATATTAGTTTTATAGTAAAAAATTATCAGATATCTTATTGAGATGAATTTATCTTACCATGATGACAGAAAATATTTTTATCTCACCATGTATTTTAAGATGTTATATTATGATAAACAATAATTCCCTGTGAATATAATAAAATGATCTAGTAGTTATGAAAAATTTCATGATTAATTTAGTAATATTATGATAAGTCAAATAATTATTTTAAATAATATAAAAATTTATTATCCATTTGAGTATATAGCATTCTATATATTTATTTTCATAATATTAATGATCTGAATAGTGAGAATATTTCTGAAATCCCTTCTCAAATGACATTTATATATTTTTAAGGAATGAATGTATATTTTAAATAGACTCTCTTACCATGTTATGAATATGATTCCAAATACATAGTTTCTATTATCTCAGGATTAACATAAAAATTAGATGTAAAAGAAAGATTTTACAACATTGAATTGAATAAAATTTTAAAATTATTGAGTCATATGAAAATATGACCATCAATACGAACAATAAACCATAAATAAATATACAAAGAAATTTTGAAAAAATGATTGCTAACATTTTAATTATTAGATTATATCAGTTTATGTAATGGCCATATCATGTTATACCTTGAATACTATCATATTATATAAAAGATAAATTAATAACTACATTTCTAATAGGTTTTTTTTCGGAATTTGGAGCCCCCAGTAAAAGGGATGTAATCGTAAAAATCACTGAACTCAATGAGTAGAGTTATTGATGAGAGGTGTAGTTGAATTATGTTCCAAAAAAAACTATAATTTTTATGGGTGTGATAATATTATTTTATATGTTTATCAAAAATACAAATTATTATTAATACAAAATATTTTAAGGATCATACAAGATGAGGAGGGTCCTTTATGAAGAAATGTTTTTGAACTCGATTCACGACCACATATGTGTTAATATAGATCTAATCTGGGAATGAATTTGAATTATAGATTGTGAATATTGACTTCCAAAATCTCAAACTATGATTTCCATTGAACTATTTCCAAAAATCTTCACGGGTTGATAATATATGATGTATGTTAGTAAATAGCACACCATAGTAATATAGTGAAAATTATAGTTTCCAGAAAGAATGCAAGACCACGAATCATAAAAATCATAGAATTAATGTCCATCTCAGTGAAATAAATTGAAATTAATTTCTAAATAAACACCCTAAAATACGAGATGTTACAACTAATATAGAATTTGATCTAAATTCAATATCATTGAATGAAATAATCTATGATTTGTCACCAAAAGTTTTCAATGGAGATTATCAATGATATAAATTACATGAAATATGGACTTCTGTAGATTTTGAATATGAATGTACTGAAAATGTGATGGATAAATGTTATGATACAACCAAACATGAGTATTACATATTCAAAATTTATAAATGAGATAGTATTACTCAATTGAATTGAAGGATTACTGAGATATAAAAAGAAATTTCTACTCTAATAGAAACTACAACTGAACGCTATCATGAATTGAATATTCATAGACTGTTACAACCAAAGGATAGTTGAATATTACCTACCATCATATAGTAAAAAAATTTCAGATGATTCAATGTAAAATATCTAATTAGAACTCTCACGATGTATGAAACTGAAATGGAAAATGAAACTTGATAAACAATAATAATGAACATAGAAAGTTATTCCATGCAGGATTATACTTCTATGGATTATTGAAATCAACTAATTTAAATTTTTTATTCATATAATGAAGTATAATCCATAAGAAGATCTGTATCAAATGTATAGTTTAACATCTTCCTCAAAATATCATGAATATCATGAATAAGAGATAAAAATTCTAAATATATATAAACATTAAAAAATTACAATTTAAATATTATAAATAATTTATATTATACAGGTTCAAGATACTAAGAAATATAATTCCCTACAATAATAAAATGAAATATGATATGTAGAAAAAATTACACCTTAATTGGAAGATATATGGAAACTAAGAAAAATATTATGGACAAATAGATTGTTTCTTAACATTCTATTGAATTAAAAAAAATAGACAAATTTATTAATCAAAAGAAATATATAATATTTCTAGAATATTTAGAAGAGGTTCATTGTTACTATTCATATGAGTATGAATTTGAATAAAAATGATAATTGAAAATATGATGAATTAAATGATAATTTTACTATGTAATAATTCACATATTAAGGATTATAAAGAAAGAATGAGGATATAAAGAATTATTTTTAAAAAAATTTAAATGAAGAGGAGGACCTCAATACAAAAAACTAACATAATGACTCAATAGAAAAAATTTTCTACATCAAATACTAAAATATATAAAACAATGGAGTACCTACAGAAATATATTCAAAACATTAAATATGTACCATCTATTTTTTATAAAGGAAAATATTGTCACAATAAAATTCTCTGATATAATTATCTTAAGAAAATAGATTTCTGAATAAAATGTGAGGTTGAAATTTTAATCTTCTAAATAATATTTTTCTTCTGTCACAAAACAAAATCCTTTTAAAAAAATACAAGTTTTCATTGTGGTAAATTAGAAAATTCTTGTAGAATATACAATATAAAATGATTACTATTTTGAATAGAATATTCATTTTTAGGAAAATATTATTCAGAAGATGTTGAGCAATTTTATATAATATAGAAACAAATTTCAGAACATGGATCACTTATACCTACCATTTTGTGTCCAAAAAATAGTGTGGTTTCCAAATAATTCAACTATTTTATACATCGTTGTTAGTATTAATCAATATGAACAACAATGAAAAATGATTTACAAAAAGTGTTCATTCATGAATATGAGTGGTGATTTTTCATATTTCCCATCACTGTCCCTGACTGATGGAGGCTGTGAAACATTTTGACAAAATGAAAATGAAAAAATAGTAGGAATTGGATATGTGGGAAAACCACAGTCTATTTGCATCCACATTGTAATTTACATATTCATCTAGACGAGAAACAAAATTAATATCAATATTATTTGTGATGATTTCTATTTTTTTCTTTTTATAATGATTCATTTTATTCAATGCTAGTATTTTCACTCTTAAATAAAATAGAACTTGAAATTTCTATTCAATATATTCTAATTAATTGTGCATATAAATGTACATTTTCATATTTTAACTGATGATTCATGGATTTGAAATTGAATTATTAGTTATTATAATTTTCATTTCTTGAATATTTTGTTAATGATACATTTGATTAATGATTTTACTATCGATAAATTTGACCAAAATAATATATTTTTTTCACATGAAAATTTTAAATCTAAATAATTCATCTATTTAAATAAATAAACATGTTTCTTAATCAAGATCGTTAGATATAATTTTATATTGTTTTTTGGACACACATGAACTGAGACAATTTTTGTGAAATCCTCTATTTTTTATTTATTGTATTGGTTTTCTTGATTTAGATGGTTTTAATTTTTATGATTTAATAGTGTATCGTATTCTGTTTAGATTAATTTCATTAAGATTATAAAAAATAAATCTTAAACCACAACATTAAGAAGTGATCATAGAATTGAAATTTATAATCATGGGTTTAATTCGTATTTATCCACAAAATCAAACACACAAAAATTAACTTCCTCTAGGATACCTCTATTTAATGGTGTTCTTGTATGGATTAATATTACTATGTTTTGTGATAATAACATGGCCACTAATTTAATTTGAACGGATGTTAACACAGTATGATATTTCATTAACAGATATATAATATTATATATCGAATATAAAAAACCCAATAAGATTTGGATTAATAGAAATACAATGATTTGAAGCATATATGTATTGGTATGTATGTCCAATATCTTGAACAAAAAATATAATAATGTGAACTATAGATTTTTCAACAAATGGACAATGGTTTTTTTGCGACTCAACTACTGTGATTTTTAAGCTAAGTGATCCTTTTAAAATAAACATTATTCAAACTAATGATAAAAGAGATTCACTCACGGATATGATATTTCAATCTCTCTTTAGAAATAACAAGGATGATGATTTGGAAAAGTAATATTTTAAACCCAATACAACAATAGTAGATACTAGTATAAAATTGAGTGTGTTTCATACAATAAATTAATATTTTAATGTACAAACACTAGATATTGTAATAGTAAGAGTATATGAAAGAGTAAGAACGAAAATAAATGCAAGAAACCTAGTAGAAATATATGCCTTTTTGTCCAAATGGGAATCTAAATAAATAGAATAATATTTATCACATGAAATTTTATTCATGGATTATCCTGAAGAATAAAATATATTTAATGTAAAAAATATTTCCAAATTAGTTAAACGAACATCTTACAATCCATTAACAAGAAAACGATTGTATTCTAGAAATAATCATCAAGATCATGGTGAAAAAACAGGAATTAATGATTGAGTAATTTAAGAATGATACAATAATAAATAAGTAATATAGTATGAAGAGTCATTTCAAGTAATATCTTGGATAGAATCTATTAGAACCCATCAAAAATTCTCATTCTATAAAAATTATAAATTATTGTTTAAGGATGTAAATTTGATTATATAAATGGATTTTTAATGGATGAAGTTTATATTTAATAACATCACAGTTTTGATGACCCTAATTGACAGCAAGATGTATATTTGGATTTATTTGATCAAAAACCAACATGTGTATTTCATGCATGAGATAAATGAAAAAAATGAACAAACCCACATTAATCAAAAATGATAAAGGTCGAAATAGATTCATTAATTTTCCAACAATTACCCTAGATATGGTTAGTGTATCTTTGTTGATGTAAAAGTCAGATTCTTTAGATAGATAAATGGATTCCATGAATGAATTTTAGAATAATATTGGAATGTTTATTAAGAAACCATACTTAAACCATGTTGTAATATATCACAATAATGTGTAAAATAATTATTTTATGGATTCTAGAATACAATCCCAACATAATCATGATACACCATAAGGGAACATAGTGTGAAAAAATTGTAGGATCACCAAATTGGACATGGTGAGATAAATTATGATTATTGAAATTATTCTAATATCCACTTAGGGGTACTTTTTATAAAAAAGGCATAACAAATAGTCTTCAATATAGAGAATTAGATGGTATTACCAAGCAATTGTGGACAAAAAAGGATTATATTTTTTAATGCATTCATGTGTTGGGATATGAAGTGCTACTGAAGACATATTTATGTAAAAAACATTAAAATGAATCAAATATTTTATTCATTCTATAAAATATAATGTAAAAATGGGGATTTATCTTACATAACCATTCTAAAAAATATTGTCAAAAAACCCAACATTCCCTGAGAGTGGTCATATATCTGAAAGGGATAGTTGGAAAAATGTAGACTGATATTAATTAAATGTTCAAAATTATCATGATTTACCATTTGATCAAATTTTTATATCCTATAGGATGAATTATAATCAATTCTACAAGTACTAAATTATATTACAAGAGAGGCTGGAGAACTAGGATAGATTGTTTTCTATAGGGAAATGTGTGAGATTCAATATGAGGAGATAAAAATGGTCATGTAACCATTGTTTAAATAGAATGTGTCTATGCTATTTCCACGTGGAAATAAGATATTAATTTTTAAATATATTTTTATTCCCAAACAAAATTAATTTTATATATTCTTTAATAGATAAAAATATAAGTGGATATAAATCACAATTCAAGAATAAACTTGACATTCATGAACATGTAACTAATAATAATGAATTACGCCTTTCAATATTGTTACACAACCTCTAGGAATATATTATGATGAAACATTTTCACTACACACAATGTAATAATACACATGTAATATACATTTTATTATTTATTACCATGATTATTATATTATGAAAATGGAAGTAAAAATAGTATAACATAACATTAAACATTAGTAAGATGTTCCTATAACTCAACTAAATAACATATTGACTATAATTGAATACATCATGTTTTGAAAAAAAAATACTGTAATAGTTTAATGTAACATGTCATTTAATAATATATTACTTTTGAAGTAGTGGTAAACGAATTTTGTTTCATATCGAATGAATGTGAGCCTGTTATTTGTAATACAACTGGATGTGGGGTTATCTATTCATTGTGGTATATGTTTATGAAATAAAACTTATTTGGAAATAAGTACCAATGTAACTATTTCTATAATTTTGTGTTAAAAAATTATTTTATATAAATGAAATAGTAAATGCAACATATATTCATGGGACAAGGTTATATCATGATTGATATAATGGGATACTAAATCCATGTCCTAATACATATATTTAAAAACACCTCATCTATGATTGTTCCAGTAATGAATGTATTGTTATGTACTAGGGTAAATGTTTTTTATAACGCAAGTATTCTATGAAGATATCAATATAAACTAGGTGACTATCATACGGTTTTAGTTATGGATATATATAGGTGTTTGATGTATAAAAAATATATATTCTTACAATATGGATGAGATAAGTAACTATTCATCCTAGGATTTATAGTTGCAATATTGAAAATAGATCAAGATGATCTAAAATTTAATATATAGAAATATCATAAATCTAAATAATGTTTCAATGTGTTTAGATAGATCAACGAATGATATAGCTACATATTCTAGAGTATAGATCAATTATATTGTATATTTTTATTAAAAACAGAATAATTTTAGATATAAATGATCATCCCAGAGATTGATGTAGTAACTTGCTTTAAATATCTTATCAAAATATATTGGTATAAGATTTATAGTGTTGATCGCACAACAGATCATGTATCACATCAATGGATAAATAAGATACATTGAATGTATCATACCATGAGTTAATTTTCTCAACAAGTTAAATTTAAAATTATAGAAATATCCAATTAAAAAATTGAAGGTCCCTTCGATTAAAAAACAACAAAGTTATTGCATGATCATTAAATTTTATTTAAATGAGGTTAAAAATTCATTAGTTTCCTCTACTCTATGTTGGAGTCTTTTGGAGTAGATGCCAGGACTCATCCAGTAAAGTCATTGCCATTACTACCCCATGCCCTCCACCAATAGTCCAGGGATATGTGACTAGTGCCATGTGGGCATATCCCAGAAATGGGAAGAATTTTACCAAGAAAATGTACACACACACCCAAATCCTAGGCATAGTTGATAGAGACTGAAAAATATATATAATGAAAATGCATGCATGAAAATACAACCCAACAACATTTTATTGAATAAATTAATTCAAAAAAGTACTATTGGGAAAGAATACAAGGCCACTAAAAGAAAGGAATCCAATAAGTCTGACCTATATGCACTGGTACTAAAGAATCTATAAAAAGATACCAAAAAGATATATCCCCCTAGGATGTCATTAATTAAATATTATACCATGCAAATAACATTTATAAATCCCAAACAATACTACTCAATTAATTAAATATGTAGTATTATGCACGTTCAATGTCGATCTATAGGAACAATTAAATTAGATTAGTTATAGTTTCAAATGATTTATTTTATTATGTTGATAAAAGTGTGGGAAAATATTGATTTGATTGAATTTGGGAAAATAAATTAAATATGAAATGTAGAAAGATTGATTGGTTTAATAACATATTTTAAGAAGCATTATCAGGTAATGTAGTTTCAGGTTCATGTGAAATTATATTTCAGAAAGTAAATTTTATGATTCGTGATTTGTGTCAGTGTTTAGACAAAGTAGATCATATGGACATTATATCCCCACCCCAACGTGACAGTACCCTATTTCCCTTGGTTGGGTAGTATAGGGTTTTATCGAATCATGTTTTTCTGATACCAATTTAAAACATGATTTCCACTAAAATCAACAATGGTCATGATGACTTTAGGGAAGTCAATTAAAAATTTTAAATATCATTTTTTGATATTAATATTGATGGTCATGTGTTAGGTCTACTAGGATAGGTACCCGGAGAGAGGGTGGGGGTGAATCCCGGTATGAACCATTAAAACAACTGCCACTTTTGATGTTGTTTTTCTGTTAGACAAAACCCTATTATCTCTACATCATGATGCCTAGTGTGAATATAACTTAACGCCTGCACTAGACACAATGAACTTTTCATGGTTCAACCGGAATGAGCTATATCTAAGGAGCATACACTGATAGTGTGCTGATGTACCAATTCCATGTGCACGATTGTTTACAAGTTCAAAGTGGATTCACTATCCCTCATGGTTTACAACCACTCATAATTTGATAACTCACTGCTCTCTCAAATGATGTGATATCACTACATCTTCAAAAGATCCACTCATAGTTTATAGACATGTAGGTCTCTTCATCATCACTAATGATTCCCTCCCCCACTGTTTGTAGATGCTCTGTTGATGTCCAAATTTCATCCACTGATGAATACCGCTTTACCATATGTGTTCTAGGTAATTTATAACTTTACACAACCCTATTGTGACTTGATTCCCCCATTAACTAGTTCAAAGCCTCTGACTTCATTGAGAAAAAACCAACTTGCACACTAAAATTGACACCACACTTGCGAACCACACTTGTGCGCCACCCTTGCACGCCATACATGATCGCCACACTTGTGCTATACTCTTGTGTTCCACACTTTCCCTCCAAACATGCACTCCACACTTCTTGCTCGGATCACTTGCATGTATCATTTTTGAGGTACACTTGTGTGGTAAACTAGTGTGGTACCCTATGCGGTACAGTTTCACACCACACTGGCCCCGCACACTTGTGTGCACACTTGTGTTCACACAAAACTTTCACGGCACGTCCAATTGCACGATTAGAGCTCGGTTTTTCTCTATGTGTTGATCTCATTAACAAATGAGTGGTAGCAATATATTTGTAGGAATTTTGAGGTCATTTGTGTTGTACTTGGGCGCCACACTTGCACACCACTTTAGGACATTCACGCCTCATTCATTCCTTTGTCATATTTTGATATGATTATATTGAAATATGACTTCAGAGCTATACTTGAACACCATACTGAAGTTCCATACTTGCGCGCCATACTTGTGTGACACTTTAAGACTTTTCTTAACACTTTCATTCCACTTTTGGACTTGTGTTCCACACTTGCGTGCCACTTTTCCATTTCCAAATTTCTGATGTTCTGAATTCGAAAAATTCATGGCATACATCATTAGAAACCTCCTTAAAACTATAGAACACCTCCCTTTTCCGAAAACACTTTTCCCCATTCTCTAGGAAAACCCCCATTGTCAATAGTTCGAGTCATTGAGACTCTCTTTGTAAACAAATACAACATAGACTCCTACATTTTCAACAAACAAAATCATCTTGAAAATTTTTTAATGATACCTTGAGGGATTTTTTCCCAACAATATCCCCCTTTGGGTTTGTTGACAACTCTTATCAAAACAATTCTTCATTCTTTGATACCTCATTAAAGCTTCATTCACCTTCACCCACCATTCACTTATTCTGATACAGATAGCGATCAAAGTTTAATTCAACACATACACGAAGCCCACATGAGCAATGCTCGTCATGAGAAACATGAGTATCATTAAAAGTTCATCTATGAGTCACATCGTTTCTCACCCCACTATTGATACCAACCTAATACCAATTGAAATTTTTATACCAAATTTATAACATCCACACTTATACTTTTATCATGATCCTCAACTGTCGTGATATCTTTTCATGGATCGATCACGCATAGTATCATTTGAATTAAAACACTCTCCATATCTCATTTCTCTCCTCATATCTTGATGCTCCACATTTCAGATTATCCCCATGCCTTTTACTAGGAAATTTTATCCCTTCCATAGCCAAAGTTTCTTCCCCTTTAAGTGTTTTTATATCCCCCTTTGTCAATGAAACCAATGATCACCCCTTTGCAGTCTGCAACATTTTAATGAACACATATTATCACATTAGAGAAAAACACACAATACCTAAGGTTAAGGGGGATCCACATCCACACCGTTTTATGTCCGGAGAGTCCACTGAACTCCTAGAGCCAGTCGATGCCTTTCAAACGCTTCCTTGGGTATGACCTTTGTCAGAATGTCTACTACATGTAGTTCTGTAGGCACATACTCCTACTTCATAATTCTTTACTCAACCTTCTCTTTCATAAAATGATACATTAACTCAATGTGCATTGTCCTTGAGTGACGGACATGATTTTTTATGGGATTTATAGCAAAAGAGTTATCGCACTGGATTCTGATCAGAGACATCACTTCATTGCCCATATCATCAAGTTGTTGCTTCGTCCACAATAATTGTGTGCAAGCTTGAGTGGCAATAATATATTCAACATCAGAAGTGCTCCGTGAAACGAAATCATGATTATTCCATATCCAAGAAACACATAATCCAACATGATAGAATCCAACTCCTGATGTTGATTTCATGTCATACACTGAACTGGACCAATCTACACCAGTATATCACAATAACTCTGTTTGAGATTTTCCATTATACATCAAGTCGAAGTCCACTGTACCCATGATATACCAATGTATTATTTTCTCTGAATTAATCTAAATTACATTGGTATTTCTTTGGTGCTAAAGAACAGAATAGATCACTGCTTGGGCTCTTCAAAATGGAGGATGATTCCCATTTGAAAGGGGTATTACCATATACTCTTTGGCACTCAGGTTGAACTGGATCATGTATGGAAATTCGGGAATATACAACTTAAGCCTGGTTTGCATAGAATTCTCAATTGGGATCCTAACTTTAATCCATTCACACACAAAAATCATTTGGCTCAAATTTGGGTTAGAGTTCATGGTCTAAATTTGTTTTATTGGCATCCAAAAATCCTCAATGATATTGCTTCCTGCATTGGGACTCCCATCAAAATTGATCATAGAACATTGAATTGGGATGTAGGTCTCTATGCTAGAATAATGGTTCCGGTTGATCTAAATATTGAACTGCCTTCCAACATAATTTTCAATTCCCCTGATAGCAAAATTGAACATAGAATTGAATATGAAAGGAATCCTCCCTATTGTGATGTTTGCAAATTGATTGGACACAACCTCTAAAATTGTAGGGTGGTTAGAAAACAAATGGATCCTCCAATTAATAAGTATTGGCATGAAATAAAACAGGTTAAAAAGGGGTTGATTAACTCTGTCAAACCGCAACCCCCCAATAAGGAAAAGCATGACATTTGGGTTAGGAAATCCAATGTCTTGTCATCACTGGAAGGAAAATCTTGGGGGAATTTAGCTGAGGAAGAGGAGACTCTCCAAAAAAATGATAAATCTGCTATTGTTTTGCATGATACAGTGGTTGTAAGTGGTGTAATTAACCCCAATTCGGCCTCTGATGTTTTTTCCTCACATACTCTTTCTTTGGTTGAGCATGTTGGTAGGGACTTGGGGTCGGTTGCCTTTGCCCTAGTGGATAGCATTGCCAACTCCGAGGTCTGCAATAAAACAACAGGCGAATTGGTAAAATCTGCAGACCCAGGTTCTTCATCTCCTTCAACTGCTCCTGAAATGATTACTATAACTAAGTATGCTGTTAATCCTGAAAATGATGATGTTAACTCCGCTTCTTTTTCCACTACCACTGCACACATCACTCCCCTCTCCACTGTTGCTGATTCTGTCCAACGTCCTATTGCTGACCACACTGCCAATACTGTTTCTGAAACAGGGGTCCTGGCACCTCATGTAGCAGAGATCATCTCCCTCAATACTACTCACGCTACTGAATCCTCTCCTGCTTCACCTGTTACTATTTTAAATCCTCCAATATCTGTTTCTAAATCTGAAATCCTGATACCCCATGTTGGAAATCTTGACATAGATATGGGCAAATCTACCCACATCACTTCTCCTGATCCTTTTTTCCCCATGGAATCAACTCTTTCTGATAACACCTGTTCTGTTAAAAATGTTGGGCCTTCCACTCTTGCTGAAATGCAGACTTCTAAACTGGAAAAAACTGCCTCTGCAAACCCCAGAAATTCTACTCCTGAAAAATCCTTCAACCCGGCTACTACATCTCAAGTTGATAAAACATTAACTGCCTCTGACCCCTTGGTTCAGAGCCCTCCAAAAACTATAGAGGTCAGTTCTGTTCCCATGGTTTGTACTACCAAGGTGAATACCTCACATTCTTTAGCTGATCTTTCTACTGCTCAAGCTAATGGTCTTGACAACCCATCCCTTGAGTGCATTCCAAGCTCCGATTCTATCAACGAGGCACCTTCGAATTACAATGATCAAACAAAAAAACAAAAATCTTCTTCCTCACCTATGATTTCTCGATCGAAAAGGAAGAATGATTCTGGAAAATCAAAAAAAAAGAAGGGTTCCAACCCAAAATGCAAATAGTAATGAATTTTATATATTGGAATTGCCAAGGATTTGTCAACAATGACACCTCCACTACAATTAGGAGGCTTATAAACACTCATAAACCTCAACTCTTTGCTATATCAGAACGAAAAGTTAACTTCAAAACCAACTACATGAGATTTGGTGCTTCTAATTACAGTTTTCTTGGTTCTTGTAAACATGGTCCCCAAACTGACTCTATGTGGATCTATTATCATAATTCCCTTCAAAATGTTCACATCATTAAATGCACCGAACAACAAGTTACCTGTGATTTCTTGTTGAATGGCTGCCTCTTTCTTTGTACCATGGTTTATGCCAATAATAGATATCAAGACAGAAGGACTCTATGGAATGAGCTATCTGATATGTCCCGCTCAATTCAAGAGTCGTGGGTTGTTATGGGTGATTTCAATGCCATCCTATGTTCTTGTGAAAAAATTGGTCCCTCGCATATTTCTATTTATTCAAAAGAATTTAGGTCGGCTATTGATGATTGTAGCCTTTTTGAAGTTTCCCTCATTGGTGCCAAATATACTTGGTATAGAAAACATTATAATAAAATGGTTGCCAGTAAGCTTGACAGAGCTTTTGTCAACATGAAGGCCCTTGATATCTGGTATAATATTTCTAGTATAACTCTACCCAGAATTAACTCTGACCACCATCTTATCTTAGTGAGCTTCAGTATGACCAGCCGTAAGCCTATTCTACCCTTTAAATTTAATAATGCTTGGTCCTCGAACCCGAATTGTTTCTCTCTTATACATCGCACATGGAACTCTATGAATCACCATAAGTATTCCTTTTCCGTTATGTTTAAGATGGAAATCCTAAAACAGGCCCTTAAAAGTTGGTGTAAATCTACAAGATCTCAAATTGAGCTTGAAATTTCCTCTCTTGAAAATGAGCTTAGCTATGTTCAAACTCAAAACACTATGTCAGATTTCAACATGGATCCTCAATTGGAAGCTAATCTCTCCCTCAAACATAATTCCTTGCTCACTTTTAAGGATAATCTGCACAAGAAAATGTTTAGGACTCAATGGCTAACTGATGGTGATCGTAATACTACATTTTATAATTCCCTTCAAAGAATCAGAAAGGCTAATCGTCCCCTTACCAAACTTATTCACAATGATTCGATCATCGATTATGTAGAAGCCATAACAGATCATGTCACCTCATACTTTTACAACATTCTAAATGGCTCGGACATAAATATTGACATCAGGACTAATATTATCCCCTTACTTGTTGATGATAGAGACAATGAAACTCTATTAAGCACTCCTCTTGATCAAGAAATTAAAGACACTCTCTTTAGCCTTAATCCAGACAGTGCTCATGGTCCAGATGGGTTCAATAACAGTTTCTACCAAAAGAATTGGAATATTATCCAAAAGGATGTTTGTAACCTTGTTAAGACTTTTTTTACTCACGGTTCTCTACCTCATGGTATTAATGCTCAATTTTTACTTTTAATACCTAATGTTGATAATGATTTGGAGATTCATCAATTCAGACCCATTGCTCTCATTAATTCTATTTATAAGATCATTACCAAAATCATTGCGAATAGATTGGCCCCCATTTGTGATGAAATAGTGTCATGGAATCAATTTGGTTTCATTAAAGGCAGAGCCATTTACGAATGCATCCGTCTGGCCTAGGAATGTATCAATAGTCTAAATAAAAACACTAGAGGGTGGTGTGTGGCCATCAAACTGGACATCAGAAAGGCCTTTGACACTATTGACTGGAATTTTATCTTCAGGGTTTTAAAATACATTGGTTTCCAGGACTCTTTCATTGGATGACTGAAAACTCTTTTCCGATCTTCCTTTATTTCCATTCTAATTAATGGATCTCCTAGGGGCTTCTTCAACTGTTCTAAAGGTGTCAGGAAGGATGACCCTCTATCGGCCATCCTCTTTGTCATTGCTGAGGACTATTTAAGCTGACTTCTAAATAATTTGGTTACTCAAGGATCTCTGAAGACCATTCAAGCTTCCAAGAACTTAAATATCCCCTCCCACCTTTTATATGCCGATGACATGATTCTTTTTCTTAATGGCGATCAAGAGAATATTCATGTCCTCCAAGAAGCTCTTCATCATTATGGGGAAGTCTCTGGACAAAAGATATCCGGGGATAAATCATATTTTTTTTGGAATGAACATTCATGTCCGAAGAAAAAATAGTATTACTTCCTACCTAGAAATTAAAGAGGGTATCCTTCCTTTCACTTATTTGGTTGTTCCTATATTTTGGAGTCGTCCTAAGGCTAGTTACTTCAATAATATCAATGAACAAATTATAAACCATCTCTCTACCTAGAAAGGAAGATCCCTCTCTATGGCTGGCAGGATTTGTCTTGTCAAATCGTCCATTGTCTCTAAGATGGTCTACTCTCTGATGATTTACGAATGGCATACTAGCATTTTCAAGAAGATTAATACTTATATCAAAAACATCATCTGGACAGGCAATATTCTAGAAAGGAAACTTGTCACTATTCCCTGCAAAACCTGTTGCAAACCTCTTGACAAAGGTGGCATTGGTATTAAAAATTTAAAGATGTTCAATAATGCTCTTCAGGCCCGTCTTACTTGGCATATTATTAATTTTACTTCCAAATCTTCTAATTTCTTGAACCTTAGATTCCGCACCAAACTTTTAAATGGGATTCTTAATTACATTAACTCTTCAATCTGGCCCTCAATTAGAGATTCGTACCAAATGATCATGACTAATACTAGATGGATGGTTAGTGCTGACTCTTCCATCAATTTTTGGTGCGATAAATGGTGTGGTAACCCTTTGATATCTATGTTTCCATCTAATATCACTACCGATGTCTCTAGTCTCTCGATAAACAATGTCGTACATTATCACAGACATGTTCTCCCCGAAAATATTGTGCAGATAATTGATAATTACCATTTTTCTCCTAATGGTGATTTCCTCGTTTGGGAACCAGCTCCGAATGGCATCCTTGATTCCAAAAACTTCTACCAACATTATTTTTCTGGAAGTGATTCTAACTTACATTGGGTGAGTCAATTTAATAAGCCCTAGATCACACCTTCTAGACTCACTCTAATTTGGCGTATTGCACATAATATATTACCCACTAAAGCCTGCATTCAAACATTTAGCATTCAACTCTGCTCTATTTGTCGCTTGTGCAATCAACACAGGGAAGATCCTGATCATCTATTCTTGTCGTGTGTGACGACATATGCTTTATGGAATTATGTTTTTGACCTTTTTAATTGCAGATGGTCCCTTTCTGACAATATTTGTTTGTTTCTCAACAAGTGCACTAGATATGATTTCTCTCCTCAGGTTAAAAATCTTTTGCACACTGCGGTAGCGGAACTTCTTCATGTGATCTGGTATGCTATAAATGACATTATTCATAATAAGAGCTCATTTAGTTTAATTGCAGGCAAATCTCGAATTCTTATTCCGATACATGAAGATGCTTCAATTCAAAAAGACTGTTGCAACAACTCGGTTGGTGATTTTGTGATCCTTTGTCACCTTCGCCTTCCCAGCATCTTCCCACAGACCAAACGTTCATTTGAAGTATTCTGGCAATCTCCGATGCCGGGATGGATCAATGTGAATGTTGACGGTGCCTCTAAAGGTAATCCAGGCCCTGCCGGTTGTGGTGCTATTTTTTGCGATTTGGCTGGTCATTTTCAGGGCTGCTTCTATGCTGGCTGTGGCCATTCCTCATCCCTGGAAGCGGAAATGCTGGGTGTCATCCATGCCATTGATTTTTCCCTTCAAAGAAGCTGGAGAAATCTTTGGATTGAAAGTGACTCTACTACTATTATTCAGGCCATCTGGAATGGCACCATCCATCTTGCTTGGCCTCTAACCACTCTTTGGATGAATTGTCTCAACTCTCTACAAGGGATTGACTACATAGCTACTCATGTCTACCGGGAAGCGAATACTGTTGCAGATTCTCTTTCCAACAAAGGCATTCATCAGACCATTACTTGGCAGAACTCTTTTCCTGCAGACTTATTATTTTTGTTTGATAGAGATTGTAAAAGAATACCATCTTTTCTCCTTATGTAACCTTTTGTTTATCAATAAATTGTGCTTTTGTCTTTGACCAAAACATTACCGTTAAAAAAACATTGGTATTTATTTGGAAATGTGCTTTTTGGAATGTGTTGAAAATAATATCAGGACTTTTTGTTGTTATGTACCTTAAAATGCTGATAATTTTCTTGTATTCTTTGATATTAACTGCCTTGCCATTAGCATCTTTCGATAATTTTATCTGGGTAGAAACCAGAGTCTTCATATCCATGGATGTTTCCAGTATAATTCTTTTCAAAACATCCTTGGAATATTTGTATTAAGAAGTTAATGTTCCATTCCTTCCTTGTGTCACCTGTAGACTAAGAAAAAAATTTAGCTCTCTAATCGTTGACATTTCGAACTCACTTTTCATTAATTCAGAAAACTGTCTGCACTGATCTTCATCTGATCCACCAAATATTATTTTATCGACATAAACCAATACCATAAACCTTTGATTTTTTTGTTGAAATAGATATTTTAATCAAGTCCCCCATGTTGGAAACCAATATTCTTCAAGTACTGATCAAGCCTTGAGTACAATTCTCTTAGTCCTTATTTCAGCCCATACAACACCTTCTTCAATCTGCAAAACTTTTTCTTTCCTCATGAATGAGAAAACCATCTGGCTACTCAATATACACCTCTTCTTCTAAAACCCAGTTCAAAAGTGCAGATTCAATGTCCAGCTAAAAAATTTTGAACTTACATTGCACTTTAATGGCTAGAAATAATATGATTGTCTTTAGTGTCTCAACTAGTGAAAATGTCTCATAAACATCTATTCCCTCTATCTAGGAGTACCCCTTGCACACAAGTCGTGATTTTTTATGAATAATTATTCTATATACATTAATTTTTTTGTGATAGACCCATTTATTCTCGATGACATTCTTATCTGCTGGCCTCAAAAACAATCTCCCATGTCTGATTTTCTCAATCTGATATATCTCTTCATTCATTGCATGAATCTAGTTTTTTTCTTCATCTACCTCAGCGAAGCCTTTCTTCTCAACCTATGATAGTAAATATGTTTGTTGTAGTGATTTTATTATTCTAGTCTGAACTGGAGTGGATTGGTCACTAATGATATTCTGCATGTCAATTTCTGCTCGACTCCTTCGCTTTTGTGAAGATACAAATGTTACTCCATCATGCTCATCATCAGTGTCTTATTCTGAATCAACATCATCCACTTATGATCCTCTTGTGTTTCTTTATTCCTCATCACACTCATCTTGAAATAGTTCATAGTGTTGTTGAATTATCTCCACATTCTCTACTATAGTGACATCATTGTTCTCAACTACTTTTCCCAGCCTGTTGTTAAAGCATGTATATGCCTTACTTTTTCCTGAGTAGCCAAAAAATATCCCTTCATCTCATAATGACTCATATTTCCTATGTTTTTTTAGGATAAAGCACTTACTTAAAATATTTTAAAGTATTTAATCATTGTAATTTTTTCATTCCACATCTTTTACAGAGTCTTTCCTTCAGACACAACATTGCCCAGTTATAAATGTTGACCGATGTCTAAATTGCATCCTTCCAAAATTTCTCTGGTAAGACTATTTAAATGGGAATCATTATGGCCATGTTATTGATGATATGATTTCTCATTTCTACCACTCCATTCTATTGGGGAGTTTTTTCTGCGGAAACTTGATTCCCTATCCCATGTTTCTCGAGATAGCCTTCCACCATATTATTTGCGAATTTTGTACAATTTTTAGTACAATGCTTCATAATTTTCTATCACAGCAACCCTTCACACTCCCTCCAGAAGTGTCTAATGCAGCCGAACACATCTGACATATGGGAAATAACAAATACCCATGTCTTTCTTCTATATTCATTAATGAAAAAGGACATAGTACCTATTTCTATCAATTTCTCTTGTTCTGATAGGACCACAAACATCATCATGCACCAATTCGAGCACTCTTGTTGACTAATTTTCCTTTCCCTAATATTATTTTTTGATAATCATCCCTTTTTTTCATGCATTTCACGTGTGAGTATGATCACATGATAGCTTAGGGAGGTCACTTGCTACATCACACTTCACAAGATCTTCCAGGGATGGTTTTCAAATAAGACCAAGTTGTTTATGCCAATATGTGTTTTCTTCCTCTCTAGATAGAAAACACATATATTCTTCTCCACTTACCAGGTAGAGATTTACCTTTGTTCTTTTTCCCTATAGAACTACTACCCTTTATCATCCTTTGATGACACACATATTCTTAGTAACCTTATTTAATGTCTTGAGTCACATTGTTGACTAATGCCAAGAAAATTATGACTGAGTCTGTCTACTACTATGACATCGACGTGTCTCAGGTCTTTGCCTCCAAACATGGCCTTTCCCGTGCCAATAATCATTAGGCCATCATCATTTCCAAACTTTTAAACTCGTTCTTTATCATATTTTACACTTGTAACAGGATCCTTATTACCAGTCATGTGAGATGTGCATCCACTATCAAGGATCCACACACCAAAGCGATTTGATGCTTTTAGGGAAATTTCGGCCACCGTGACATTCTCACCCTTCTTCTTTTTGGTCCATGTTTTTCAATTCACACTCATCTTGGATTGAGACTTCTATTCATTCTCAGAGTATGATGGATCAGATTCATCTTACAATGATGCAAATCTATTTTTCATTTTTAACTCACATGTTGGGTTATTGATCTACCACTTCAGATAATTTTCATTCTGCATTGGCACATTCCTATGTAAAGTCGATTTGTAGTACCTATCCATGAGCCCAAATACTCCACACCAAAAATATTGTCCTTAAAAATATGTTATAGAGAACCACACTCTATTTGGATGGCACATTTTTTCTTGTTCCCTTCGATATCTCATAGATATGAAACACACATAGTGTGAATAACCCATCATTAAACAATAATAACACCTGATATAAGGTGCATTCCTTCATGTTACATCCACACTAAGAGTTTTTCCTTGGGATATCTGAATATTATGATTTTACTTTGGGCACACTTTAACCTTCAATCTCAGGATGGGTGCTTGCAGTCTGAATTCAATTTTCACAGATTTTTGGTTATGATCAAGCCCTAAGTCTTCCTTAACGTCTGTTCTCAATTACTACTTCATTTCTTATGAACTACTAGGCTCCTCATTAATCAATTCAGTCTTCAGAATGACCAGATTTCCCAAAAATGTGTTGGGAATTAAGGGGTTTTCTTGGTCTTTAACTTTTCTCCACAAAATGATAACTTCCTCATCATGTGCTTTGATACACTTGATGTGATATTTCAATGTGTTTTTCACGCCATCAATCACCCTTTTCTGTTCTTCAATCTTGATTTTATAGTAAGTAACTGATTCTGAGTTCTCTGGTGTTGATGACTTGAGTTTCCCAATTTCATCGATCAACTTAGACTTTGCTTCTTCCTACAACAACATATATATTTTGGCGTCATGAAAAACATTGTTATCTTTAATTGTTTTGTCCCTCCAAACATCTATCTCCTCAAGAGCAGCCTCTAACTCAACTTTCAAATCTATTCTTCCTTCAACATCTTCCTCATCACCTTATGTTTCATTCTTCTCCTGACAACTACTGACCACTACCACAATATCATTTTCTACATGTTCTTTACAGTTCTATATCACTTCGCCGTCCTCATCCTCAGACTCATTCGAACTGTCTCAATATTTCGAAAATAGGTTTTTCTTATTAAAGATATTTCTATTAAACTATTTCTTCCCATTCACATTGGCTGATGACTTATTCATGGGAATTTCTTCATCGTCTACATAATCATATTCATGGAAAATTTTTGGACACCGTGCATCATGATGACAAACCTTTCCACTTCAAAATAGGCCAGTGGAAGTTATCCTTTAATCATTCCTTTTCATATTTGAAGTTTTGAGGTGAGGAATGAAATCACTTCATATGTCTCTTCCTCTTCATGAGAATATACAATGGTGAGCTTTTTCAGGGACTTGAATTACACTTCTTTAGATTTCCCCTTTTCCACAACCTCATTATCATCATTTCACATTTCATATACAACCAAGGTACTGGTTAAATTTTCCAATGTTATCTCTTTCAGATATTTTTCTTCTAGTAGTGAAACCTTCAGATTGAACCGTGATGGCTCTTTCCTCAAAATGTGTTTTACAGTCTTTATGGCTTCAATGAATTCACCCAGACCTCACATATCTTCCACAACAACATTTACACTTTCAAAGAATCCATCAACAGACTCATTCTGGTTGATTATTAGATCTTTATACTTGTTCCATAGTAGTTGAAACATCGCTTCTCTGGCCAAGGTATCTCCTTCATATATGTTCAACAACTTTTCTCACATAGAATGTGATGTTTTTCATGACATCACCGTGGTATATATAACATTGGATAGGGCTCCTCCCAAAGCAATGATTACCTTTGTGTCAGCATACAATTCTCTTCAATCAGCATCTGATAATGCACCGCGATTAATATCAGCTATGATAACATGCAATTCTGCTATAAACACATCCATTCCCCAAGATCAGAAGTAGTGTTGCATCCGATTCTTCCAGAGTTGAAACTTTTTCCCAATAAAGATCGAGATCCATTTATGATTAGTGACCTCTATTTGAGAGAGAAACATTGATTTCAACCTTTCCCTCTGATACCTATTGTTAGGTCTACTAGGGTATATACCCTGAGAAGGGGGGTGAATCAAGGTATGTATGTTTAAAACAAATGCACCTTTTGATCTTTTTTTATATTAGACATAACCCTCTTCTCTCTCCATCCCGATGTAGAATATGAATTAAATATAAATCATGCACTGAACACATCATTATTTACATGGTTAAAACTCACTAGGTTACATCCAAGGAGCATACACCAGAAGCGTGTCGATGAACCAATTCCACTATAAGAACACTATTGTTTACAAGGATGAAGTGGACTCACTATCCATCATGGATTACAACCACTTAAAATTAGAGAACACACTTATCTCTCTAATGAAGTGAGCTCACTACTTCTTCAGAAGATCCATTACCAAATTATAGACATGTAGGTATCTTCTTCATCACTAATGAATGCATCATCCCCTATATGTATATGCTCTGTTGAATTCCAAATTTCATCCACTGATGAATACCGCTTTACTACAGTTGTTCAGGGAAATTTCTAACTTTCACGCAACCCTGGTGTGACTTATGTCTCGCTTTAACTAGTAAAAAACCTATGCCTTCATTACGAACGAACCTTTATTCATTCAACACTAGCACACCACACATGCATTCCACACATTCATGCCAAACTTGCGCTCCACAATACATGCACAGAACACTTGAGCAGTACAATTGTGTGGTACACTTGCGTGGTAAAATTGAGTGGTACCTTGTGCGGTACACTTGTGCGTCACAGTTGCCCCACACATATGGGTTCCCCACTTGGGTCCCAAAAAAACATGCACGTTAAATTCACTTGTGCAATAAAATCTAGGATTTTCTCTATGTGTTGAGATCATTAATAAATGGAAAGATTAGACATCTATTTATAGGAATTTTGAGGACATGCACACCACACTTGTGCGACACATTAGGAATTAATCACCTCATTCATTCCTTTTTCATATTTTGATATGATGATCTCAAAATATGACTTGCGCACCATACTTGTGCGCCACTTTTGGATTTGCACACCACACGTGAGCGCCGCTTGAGGACATGCATGCCACTTTTCCTTTTCCAAATTTTTTATGTTCTGAATTCGAAAAATTCATGGCGACATAATTAGAAACTGCCTTAACACTAGAGAACGCCTCCCTTTGCCAAAAAATAATTTTCCAAATTCTCCAATAAACCCCCCTTTTTCTATAGTTTGAGTCATTGAGACTCGAGTTTTCAAAAAAAACAACAGAGAGTCCTCCATTATCAACAAACACAATCATCATGAAAATTCTTCATTGTTACCTTGAGGATTTTTCCAAACATCATGATAAATGAAAAATAATTTGATTGGATGTTTGAAGAATAAAATAAGAAATAAAATTAATGAATAGAAAAAAGATAAATCCAATGAATCATCCCCCTTTGACTACATCAACCATGAACATGATGGATTTACCACCTCATCATAGTGATGAGAGGATAAAAAAGTGAGAGATAATAAAACCTAACGAAAATAAAAAAGGATATTTGGGAGGTGTTGCATCGTTTCTCCAAGCATTTTTCTTCATTATAATCCGAAATATTCTACAATGGTGTAGCAATGGGATCTAAATATAGGATTCAAATGGGCACTTCTTGACCAATTTCATGTCGTGTACATGGTATGAATAATGTGTGATGTTGATATTTTTTGTGAATTTTCCTGACGCGTGCATAGATCACATCTACAATTTAAGAATTTTGACCACACACACAACATGCAATTGGACTACACATCCTTTATAACATATCACAACACCAATAAGTCTATGAGAATCTTGTGAAAATATTTATCATACAGTTGAAGTATGACCACAATTACAATATGTACTGAAGGTACACTATGTGTTCATGCAGTTCAGAGTGTGTTTTCAAGTCACTAATTTTCATAGAGGTGGACAGCTTCTCCAATATAGTCACGATGTGTAGCTATTGTACATTAAATGTAATAATGTTTTTTAGTTTCCCAACTTCTATTCAATGCCTAAAATCTTGTGTAGTGTGGATTCACATATAAACCTACATGAAGGTTCATTTTGCTCATATTTAAACCTCTTTTTGTTTCCATTCCACTCATTAATTGTTTCCTACTACCTAACGTAAAACAACACAATTCATTAAAAAATGTATTTATTATTCGCCTAAATCCAAAAATCAATACATTTATATATTGTAAAATGAATTCATGAAATAGACTTATCAAATTCCCCCACCAGAATTCATCATTGTCCTCAAGGATGGAATATCTACATACTACATAGTACAATAATCATGCAATTCATTAAATACTATTTGAATAAATTAAATTTATCATGTAAAAAATTGAATTTTCTATCATCAATCATATAAAATTAATAAATGCATCATTTTTCAATGCAACATGTCATGTAAAAATTTTCCGAGTTTTCTTTTTTGAAACAAAAAAAACTTATCATTCGTCCTATTTCATTTTTCAATTCATTTTCATCATGGATTACTCATTCAATTTAACTCACATGAATATTTCTACAGAGATTCATGGTAAAAATGTAAATTTCATGATTCACATACCTTCAAAACATGTCAGTTACCATTAACATGTAAGGTATCAAACATATCGACAGCATAAAAGAAAATTCCTAAATAATCCTGAGGGCTTCACAATTGTAGATCAGATGTCTCCATGGCTCTAGGTTTGGTAGGTAAATTGATAAAATAGTAAGGAAACAAAAGAGGTTAGACTCTAATGTACATTTCAAGATAATGAAATATAATCTCATTGAATGTATCTCTTTTCAAATATCATTTTTCCCTTCACCAAAAATCTCCATGCATTCTCATGATACATGTAATCAATGAATGAATCAAACTATATAGAAACTATTGATTTAAATTTATAATGTTTTTCATAGTATATATGTCATAATAATCACATAACCACAAATGATAGAAAAAAATTTCACTTCTAAATCGCAATTTTGGATCCTCTCAATACACAACAAATTTTTTTTTATAAAATAAAGGATAATAATGGAATACAATGAATTATGCATGCCCAATCCTCATATAAAAGTGACCCCCACCACATAAATGTATCCACAATAATTAACATTCCAGTACCCCTAATAAATTTCCTCCAAAAAAACTATTATTTTCAATATTATGAAATACAATTAGAGGATGAAAAGAATGGGTAAAAAAGTCATGTAACATGGACAAATTTCTCACATGGATATTAAGGGATTATATGGTCTTCATGTTGGATTAATTGATGACAGGTCTCAAGATAAGTTCTAGAAAAAGTTAAAACATCATTCAATTTAAAATTGATTCTGTGCAGTCATAGATTTGATAAGATTCAAATCATGTTCTAGAAAAAGAATGACTGAGTTTCTAAAGAAATATACTATTGATATAATGGAAAATATTTTCCTAGTGGATGTATCTGGAATGAGAACAAAGGTTGGGATAATCAATCATGGAAATTCCTTGGATTGTTTAATTCAATTAATGGAATTTTCATAAATTAAAAACATTGAAAAATGTCAAAAAAACATTCACTGATAGTGGTCAACATGATCCAAAAATCAATATTTATCAAATCCTGATCCAAATTATTATATATACTATTTTTTAAATTTATATCATTCAAATTTATTGACAATGATATTTATATATTTGGAATGCTTAGTTTCCAAGGTAGTTTCATGTCTCCTATATAATTTTTATAACAGTATAATTCCAATAAAAGAATAAAGTTAGAAATCTAAACCTATTAAATTGTGTATAATGAAGTATAAAATTAAAATTTAAAGTACATATTGACCTAGAAAATTATGATTCAAATATCTATTATACATGTTCTAGTTGAACCCCTTCATGATGAGTAAATTCCCTTTACAATGTGTTGTCTCTCTATATCTTCATCGCCTATTTTATTTCATCATCCTTCTTCCATCCTTAATGGTTCTTCAAATAAAATTACCATGTGAAATACCATTCCATAAAAACTGAAATTTTAAAATGTTTGCACTGAGTTAATGTGAGAAAAAAATGAAAAAAATGAAAAACAATCATCTCAGGTTTCCACACGAATGATCTTTTTTCAAACATTGATGGATCGACCATACCACCTTCAATACATGTGATATATGACTGAAACATTTGTACCTTTTATAGGTCCATAAATGGAATTAGTTGGCTCCTATCCAAATATGTTGTCCCCTACCCTTCTTCTATGAATAACATAATTATTCCTAATTTAAGTACCAACATGACTTCTATATGATCGATCCACCGTTTAGTTCTCAATCTGGATAAACTAAATAGATGTTCATGTATTGTAAATACATTTAATCCTTTCACAAATGTTGTGATTTTTTTCATTATTTTATTTTAAAAATTATTTATCATTATCTTATACTTCTTCTTTATTTGATCATCTTCTTTCATTGTGTCCTATATCACATATATAACAAAAATCATAAAATCCTCCTAAAAGTCATTTATATATTTTTTATGTACTCATCATCTTCTTGAACATTGTATTTATTAATTTCATAGTGAATTTTAAATATTACATGATCACTTCAACATTTAGAAAAAGTTATTAATTTTGACCATCAATTAGAACATGACAAGTGGCTAAAATGTCCTTCCAAGAATGGGTGGATTTCTCCCTTTTTCAATATCAATCACTAGAATGTATAAAAGGAATTAAAACTTATCAACACTGATAAGGACATAATAAATTAATCCTAGGGATGTTTTACTGTTGAATCATTTAATTCAAGAGAATATCATGTGGGTTTCATGGAATCATGTCCCAGAAAAATGATTTTTGTGTATGACATGATATTGAAAATCTCACAAATGACACAAAAATATTTCTCAAATTTTATAGCTCCGATAAATATAGGAATTTTAAAGCTACCTAGGACACTATTCTCTTTAGTTAGGTCATTTGACACCACTTTTGAAGACTACCATTGGAGTGTGATGGTTACAATCTCATCCAGATTCTTCATATATCATACCAGCTGGGATTTCAAGCCATCTCTATTAGGGTTATCTGGTATATTTTTGGTGGGCCATTGTGAAATAATTTAAATAGGATATATAAGTATAAATAATCAATTAAATTATCCAAATGGTACTTCTAATTCAATATTAGTAGGGATGAGGTTTGACCCACTAGGGTGTCTGAGTGCATTTTGATGTCATTTTGTAATCTCTTATGCAACATATATAAATATATATATATATATATTTATATAATTTTAATACAATATAATTATTTTAAAAAAATTATAAACACATTAATTATATTTTTTTTATTATAAATTAATTTATATAGTTTATATAATTATATTTATTATATTATAAATTTTATTATATTATAAAATAAATAATTTTATATACATAAATATAATCATATTATCAATATATAATCATTTAGTAATAAATATTTTATAAAATATGATTATTTACATAATTAATTTTTACTAATCATTATTATAATATATTTTATTACAAACCAAAATACAAAAACAGTCACATGTGAACATCAGTTGGTCAAGCATTATCCATTCTAAGAATCTTCGATAAGCACACATTAGGACAACACAATTTTAATTGGCCAAAAAAAAAATGAAATTAAAGACCATTTCATTAAATAATTTTCCAATATTATATCCTAAAGGATAACATTTTGGATAATATTGTGACAATTCTCATCAATCATTTGAAAGTATGTTGTTATAGTGCCCCACATTTCATATAGTACTTATGTTTCTACATATGTATAACATTTTTTATTATATAATTATTTTTATCAGATAATAATTATATTGAATATATATATGAACATAATATTTATAGAAATATACATTAAAAATAAATTAATTTATTATAGTTTAATAATATTTTAATAGTAAATAAAATTATAATTTAATTTAATTTTTATTATAAAAAATAGTCTTAAATATATATAAAAGTTATAAATATAAATATTATTCAACACTATAAATTTATTATCACATTATTTTATAATAATGATGCATTTTTTTAAATTATTAATTTTAATAAAATAAATTCAAATTTAATTCTTCATTTAAGGAAATGAGGTGAGTAATAATTTGAGGGTCTTTTAGTAAAAAACAATCAAATGAACATATATGATAGCTAAACTAAATTATAATTTACACATTCATGTTTTTTTGATGGGGATATATATTTATTATGAAACTATAAAGATATCCACCCACTACCCTAATGATTGTATGAGTTAATTGATCCTTTCCACCACACAATTCACACCACTTCAACTCTAGAGTGTCCCTATACATTAATTCTCACCCTACGCACCATTTTAGATCATTGGATATCAATAATTCTATGACCAATATTCCAAAACATATCCACATAAATGGAAATCTTCTCTAATATATGATGATTTTACTCCAATCATATCCACATCCAATTGTGATCTAATAAATATCTATGTTGTTTGGTTAATTACATTTGAATATTTATCTACAATGGATTATACTATTTTCATCATACTATAACCCTATACAACCATTGGGATAGATGTGTTCACTATTACATATAATGAAACCCTTACACAATGCGAAAAAATATTGTTCATGTGGAGATGACACCTATCATGATGCAACTAGAAATGATGATCTTGACATTTTACATGAATTTATAATTATGGAATAATTCAATTATAGATTTAATGGTGTTGTTTTATTATTTTAATGGTGTTTTTACAACAATTGGTTGATACGGTCTACTGTAGTGAAGTAGATCACAGAAAATGGTTATGTGATGTGGGTACACCTCCAACCTATCCAAATGGGTGAAAATTATTTTCTACTATGGAGGCGGGAAAATATTTTTACATTTTTAATCTCTTTGGGAGGATAATGGGGTCACGACACATCGAGTCCTTCCATTGTATGAGGTCAATCGTTGGGTGCGATTTTATTATTTATAGTTTGAGGATATGATTTATAATATAAATTATTTTGAAATTTAGATTTACAATTAATTATTATTTTAATTGAAATGTATATTTTGGTATTTTGAAATTAATATAATAGGAAAATGAAACATAATAAAGAGAATGAATACACTAATTAAAATGAAAAATATATATATATATATTTAAATAATAATAATAACATTAATGATAATATAATAATAATTTGATATATATGGAAATATTGTGGAGGGAATTATTGTTTTGGGGAAAATGAAATAACATAGTTTAAAATTCATATATAAATAATATATAAAGTGAAAAAAGTGAGAATATATTTAAACAAAAAATATAAATTCCACATATTTTGATTCACTATTATAACAATAATGTTGTAGTGAGGAAAAACATATATGAAATTAAAAACACATTTCATTTTGAGATTATATTTAAAGGAACCAAATTCAACATATATATATTAAATATCTAAACAAATAAGTATAAGATGAATATTTGAAAAAAATTATAGAATTTTAACCTTATTTTTTGTACATAGGAATATAAAATTAAAATAAATAGTACATTATTATATAAATATCCAAAAAATATGAATTTCTTTAAATAATATTGTCATTGTATTTGGAAATAGTGTAAAAAATAAGTATATAAATTTTATATAAGAAAGAAACACAATTGAATCATTAAAGGGTAGATATTTAAATAGAGAACATATATAATTCATAATAAATAATGGTTCTCAATATTGATGAATGAAAAAAGAATAAATCGAATTCTGATTCTTTAAACACACAATAACAAATATTAAAATTTGTTTCCTGGAATGTCCAAGTTTCATGTTATTAAAAAATATTTCAAATATGCATCACCTATGAATATTGATAGAGAAACTATATAATAGTTATATATATTTGAAAACAAAATATATCATAATCTATTATTTAGGGTAATGGTATAGAATTGTAATTATGGAGCATATAGTGTTCATTTTTTAATCAAAAATTGATTGGGAAAATAAATTTCTTATGTAATTATTTTCATGTTGCCAATCAATTTTGACCCCTGATGTATGAAAATATTGTTACATAAATATACATAAATGAAAAATATAAAAATTTTATATATTAGAATGTTAGAGACTATGTTGCAATTATAGAACATCATTGGAAAAGGGACAAACATTCATGTCATTATCTTTGTAATAATTATTTATTCATTAGTCAACATAAAATGAATGATGAAATAAAATTCATGTATTAAATGAAAAACAATTAATTGAAAAATGGATTGTATGATATAAAAAATATATAAATAAATTTGAAAATTAATATTTATATGATTGATAATACGAAAATCACTGATATATTGGGAAATAATGTGAAATAAATTATATATAGGATAATTGAATCAATTTATTCATAGATATATATAATGAAATATTCACTATGAAGAAACATGTGTAAATATTTAAATAGAAAATAAATTTTATAAAGTTATAGAGAGAGTCATTATGTTAAAAAAACATTATGTGATCAAATAAATTTAAGAATATTCAAAAGCTAGATATTTTATGATTATAATTCAAGAATAAAATATATATAGATTTGACTTTTCAAAAAATAATAATAAAATTATCATTAATAAAATTCAGATACATTGAACATTATGTCCAAAAAATTAAATAGAAAATTAAAATAATTTATAAATAGTACAATAATGAGATATTGAAGGATTATATATATTGAAAAATGTGGTTTCCCCAAAAGGAAATACTATTAAAAATTTGTAATACCCAAAAACAAATTAAGGGTATTTACATATAGTATTATAATAATTGATATTATTAAGTCTAAAAATATACATGTCAAATGTCAAAAGGTAAATATTTTTCTAATGAACAAAAATAAATCATAATAAGTTATGATTCTCCATATAGAAGAAATATTGTAACCATAAAATTTATTATGATCCTGTAAACAAATTCTAACCAAATATAAAACATGTTTCATATCTAGTTCACAATTCTCATTTGATTATATAATTTCATAATGATATATTTGGAATGTAAATTATTCCTACTTGGTTTTATTATTATTCTTCAAATTTATGGGTGAAAATTTTATATAATGGTGGATGATAGAACCACAAATAAGAATGTATATTAAATTATCTGGGTTCCAAGAATGAAAATTATAGTTAAAAATTATTATAAGGGGATACATATTACAATTTACACATATGTCAATTTTTTCATGGATTCAATATTACACATAAAATAAAATGTATTTAATATATATTATATCGATTATAAAAATATACCAAATTATATAATTAAATAAATTATATAAAAATAAATTAATTTTATATCGATTAGAATTATTATTATCAATGTTGTACTTAATTTGGAAATTTTTGATTCATAGAAAAAATAATACTTAGGAAACCTCACATGATTGTCACAAAACACAATGGTATTCTAAAATATAAGAAAAAGAACTATTTAACAATGAGATATCATGACATGATTCAATATAAAGAAGGTATTAACATATAGTGAGTCATCTGCGAAGTATATGTCACCAATTTATCATATATTTCATCAAAGAAGTTGATGTTTTTTATAGAGTTTCATAATCTTATTTTAATGATACCATTGAAATCCTCCAGTCTTCCAATGATCTATAAGATAAAATTTTTTGTATATTATTCCATATGAAATTAGTTGGAATATTTGTTTGAAAATAAATTTCATTTGAAACAACATAACTAAAAGAAATGTGGTACTTTCAATGGATAAATAATGGACTATGAAATTCCATTATGATAGATTCTGTATTAATAGATGGAAAAAGTGGAATCATAGATTTATGTTGTAATACTAAAACATAGTATGTGATTGTTTTATTGCCAGAACTAGTAATAGGGTGTATTAAAATGACTATTATGTTAGGGAATCTAGAGGGGAGGATAGATAGCAAGGTATGTATAAATGCTCTGGGGTATTCATGTTGACATAATAAAACATCATTTAGTATACATGACATGTGTTTTATCATATTCTATTATGGATTTTGTATGATATAAATTTAATAGAATTATAATTATTTAATATTATATATTTTTTTAGTAAAATATTATATTCAATTTAAATTTTATTTACCTCTAAAAGAATGTATTCCCTATGTGTGTCTAGATATATGACATTTGATTTTCTAAAATTTAATTTTTATAATGTAGAATATCTATAAATGAGGATATGCATTTAATATGATTTAAATGATATAAAATTTAAAAAATATAAATGAATGTTACAAAAAAATTTCCATATTGAATAGGGAGTGATAAAAATTAGTAAATTGGTCTTTAATTTATTTTGGATACTTATAAAATTTCTTTTTTAATAAATATTTTTTAATTTTTATGTTAGAAATTTAATATTGACTCAGGTATTAGTACATAAGTATTTCATACATGTTTAAAACGTAACAAATATAAATATTTTTTCATCAATGAAAAAACAATATTTGAATTGTTAAAATATATTATTTTATTTGTTATAATTGTACATAATTTAAAAAATCATTTATCATTTTGTAATAAAATAAAATTGTGTTCTATTTATTAAAAAAATATTTTTTGGTCTTTAAAAATTGAATATATGATCATTTAAATTTTTATTGAATATGATTACAATATTATAATGTTTTACATGTTTAATAATGGTATAAATTATATTATTTTATTATTTAATATAAAATATTATATATATGTTAAATTATCCAAAAAATGATTAAAAATAAAACATCTTAATTACTTTTTAATATATATATTTATATAATAGATGACTTTAATATAAAAATGAAAGAACTAAATAATCCACATAAATTTTATAATATATAATTAAATTTCAATAAAATATTATTTAATAATTTAATTTTAAATATTAAAAGCACATGTAATATAGAGTCGACTATTTCATTAATTTTATGTTTATAACTTTCTTTTAATATTTATATATTTTTTTATATTGAATATAAAATATTTTTTTAACATTTAATATTATTCCACAATTTTTTTTTATTATCAAGATATTTCTAATTTTTAATTGGATTGGGTAATAATTTCTTATATATATATTTATATATCAAAATCAAATAATCAATGACCTGAAGGTCCAGAGGAGCAATGGCCAATGAGAAACCCAAAGGTACAAACTGAAACATTCCCTCCCCCATTCCTATAATTTTTCAAATCTCACCAATAAATTCTACATCCCCAAAATATTTTCTTCAACCAGTTGGGTTCTTTTTATAGTCTTGTACTCTTTCTAGTGATCGGTCAAACCACTATTTCTCTCTCGATGGTCTCCCAGCTTTCAAAAAACATCCTAGTGGTTTACATAATAAGATATATTCCCCACCTATGCATCTCTATTATGTCCTAAATACCATATTATTTTTCACAAAAACCCTATACATGGACCTAGGACCAATATTTTTATCCATTGTACAAACCAATTCAAAAACCCTCTATTATATCAAATACAATACTGAAACTATTATAGTGAAATGTCCAAAAAATCATCCCATACCCACATTCGAACACACGTTTAAAGAAACATTAGAAATTAAATATATTAAATATATTTTTAAATTGTAAATATTAAATATTCTATAGAATGATATATTTTAACAAATAATAATTTGTAAATAAATATGTTTCTAATGTTACTTAAAATCCTGAAAAATTATTTTACCTGGGATGATTTGTTATTAGGATAAAATAAAATGATAAAAATACCATTAAATATCTCTATTAATAGGTGTATATATATATGTATTTATACACACACAAATACTAAAATATATATATAAACACACACACACACACAACTATACATATACAAAAATACAAGCCTATAAATAAATATATGTATTAATATTCAATTTCAATGTATACATTTGTCTGTGAAAAATAAAATAAAATATATAAATTATACATTTTAATATTAGAAAATATCTTGATACCATGACTGTTTAGTAATAATAAAACTATATCCATATTAATTTTACGGAAAATATAAAGAGAAGGAAGAAAAAAAACAGAAAACAATTGTCACCAAAAATTCCTCCGAACAATAAGGTTCTGAAATTAAAGTAAAACAAAATTTATACCTGAAGGTTAACATTAATTCTTTTACCATAATACAACATAATGAACATTCCTCTCCTTAATACACATTTAATCTGGGATCACGACCATATTTCAACTATCATCTATCAAACTATTCACCATAGAAGTCATTTTACACTCACCATCACCAAAAGTGTAGTTTCCGTGAACATGATAATTAATGAAATACTAATTCTATGAACCCATTCTAATCCCATAAAACTAATATATGTATTTAGAAGTGTCCATAACACCTACCAGCATCACATTATTCTTAAAATCGATTAATGATTCATGCCCCATATACATCCCAAAAGTCAAATAGAACCTCAATGCATGCTCCATGGCTATTGAATACTAGAAAAAACAAACCATAATGCATGAACTATTTTACATAATTCACTGACACCATAAAGTCTTAAGTTTCATTTCATCCCCCTAACCCACAACAAGCATACATATAACATTCATCATCACTCTCTAGGTCATCATTCCCTGAGATAATTGCCAACAGTCGCATCAAAACATGAATAACAACTGGTTGAGTTCATCCTAAACTCAATAACTAATGTCATAAATTCTCATATATTCTAGTTGTTCTAGTAGTATCTTTGAGCATTATGATTTTTCTAAATTAATGGATACTATCCAATTCAGAATATTTTGATGATTTAATTCTCGCATGTTGAAGTAAAGAGGTATAATTTAACGTAATATAGTATATAAGCTCCCGCAATTCATGGAATCGTGTGGTGGGAAAATTTTACTTTTCTTCATGTACTGCATTTATGACCCATGATCTAGATAAAAATTGTAATTAGGGTAGACTATTATGGAAATGATAATCCTTTTATGTATTAGATAAGGATTTTGTTGAAAAGTATTTTTAATCATAAGAGTGTTAGAATGATTATGTTGTTAGAAAATATCATAGTTTTTATGTAATTTTATGATTAAAAATTCCTTAAATTTATTCTTCCTTGTTTATAATAAGAGTTTAATATTATAAAAAAATTATGATGGTTCACTATGTGTTTATCATATGGTTGAGTGATACATTCTGTCTATGCTAATGTTTTATTTCATCAGATGAATCGAAAAAACTCTAAGATCAAGTTAGAATAAGAAATAATTCTATTTTGATCAATGTAAGTATTGATTTATCTTTAATAGAAAATGGTTGAGATGATGAATTATCAATCTAGATAATTTAATCATAATAAAATATGATAATTTTTTTAATTAAAAAGGGATATTTGTGAAATATTATCTTACAAGTGTAAAAAAAGTGATGAACTATATGTATCCCACACATCTAAAAAATTCATCTTATAATCATAAATTTTCAATTATTTTATTTTCAATAATTTATCTTAAAAATAAGTGATATAATTTTATTACCATAAAATGTATCGTAAAATCAGATCTTATGATGAAAAATTATTCTAAATTAATATCTTACAAAGTCATAATTTTTAATTGAAAATATAAAGATTAATTTCATCAAGTATTCGTATGTTATATAATTATTTTAATGAAAATAAAAAAAACATTATACTTTTATGAATATATCAATCAATAATGATATTTCATTAAATTTATTGATCATAAGAATTTGAATAATTATCACACCAATAATTCAAATCCATTTCAATATATGTAAGGAATATATTTATGCTTTTTATAGACTCTATTATCATCTTCAAAATGTGAGTCCAAATTTACTATTTTAATTATCATGGGCATAACATAAAAAATCAAAATCAATAGAAGAGTTAGCCATTGCACAATAAATAGAATATCACAAATATTGAGAGAAATGAATATATGCTAAACTACATGGAATGTCATTCAATTAAAACATGTTCATATACAAGATAAACATTAATTCCCATGATACAGTTATTAGAATATATCAATTTAATTAATGAGCATATTAATATATACATGAAGACTACCATATTCTGTAGAGGAATATAAATGTACTCAGAGTTACTTCATGAAATTGATTCCTGGAGATACTTTTTCATATGTTACTCATAGAATTTGTTTGACACTCGGTTTAAGAGTATTTTTAAAGACCATAAATAGGCCTTGTAAAGGGAGATCTTGTTTGAGATTTGTTGAACATATTTACTATGTGGACATGGAAAATTATGTTGTTATAATTACTATAATTAATAATGTGTTTGATCTCTATCATTTATGTTTTTATTTAAACTAAATATTTTAGTTAGGAATAAATATTTGAATGATCATACATTATTAAAGAGTATTTCGATAAAGAAATATTTTTTACTCAATTTACCATCATATATGTGTTCGAGATGATGTTATTTTGGAAAAAAATCTATTAGATACTATAAATCATCAGTTCAAAATTCTAATAAGATTAATCCGATGTAAATATTTTAAAACCTCTTCCTCGGATGATAATTTTAAAGGTATGCTAGTTGATAAAACATCATAGTAAAATGGTGAAATTTTTTGTTGCTGGAAAGCACTCAATTATATATATCTGAAGAATAATGGAATTAATGTTTATGTATATTAAATATAACCATATGAAATTAAAAATAATGAACCCTAAAATTAGGAGTCTACAATTGATAAAAAATACGATTTGATTTCCAAATATATGGATGCAATAATATATAGATAGGTATAAAATGATTTCAATAGAGAAAATCAAATTCTAACAATGCATGCAATATGAAAAAATATATCCATTGAATATGAATGTACAGAATATGTATTGACTATTAGATATGATACAACAAAATATGAATTTTTATATTTATGTTTTATAAATAATGGTCAATTATTCAACAAAATGGAATAATTAATGGGATTTGTAATAAAATTACTATTCCATCATAACCTTCCACTGAACCTAAACATGAACTCAATGTTTACAGAGTGTTATGACCAATGTGGATTTTGTACTAATCTTCCATGATATGGGTTATAGAGGAAAAAAATTTAAAGATGACTGATCTAATAAAGACTCTCATTAAGTAAGAAACTGAAATAGAAGAAAAGTCCTTAGAAACTATAATTATAAAAATAAAAAATGTATCCTTGAAGGCAGATACTTATATCTATTATAGGAAAATCCAATGTAGGAAAATTTATGAATCCTATGAAGATGTTGATTCTGTTGGAAACTGAATACGAAATGAATATCTTTCACATGTTGGTCTAAAGATCGTGATGTTGTTGAATAATATAAAACTATTCATATGGAATATATATATGAAAAGGTTTAAATAATAAAATAAAAAATAATTGATATTTCTTTCTAAAATAAACATGTCAATATCAAAGAAAACTATTCTAAAATTACGGATTATTAAAAGAAATAATATAATTATAATGGAATTGATTTAATAAGGATATGAATAATATTATTGCCAACATGAGTGTTTCTAATGATAATTTTGAATCCATGTCATCAAATTCCAAATGTAAACTTATTAATCGAAAGTATAACAAATTCGTTATAGAACATTTGGAAGAGGTACATTATTAGTTTTCATCTGAACATGAATTTAATTCAGGAAGTGAAAATTTATTATATGATGAATTAAATGAATAATATATGTTGTAGGTAAAAATATGAAAATTTTTATAAAAAAATATAAAGGGTCACATATAAATTTTAGAATAATAGATTTAATAATGAGGAGGACCAAAATAAATAAAATTACAATGAATGAATCAAATGTAAAATTTTACAACCTCAAATACCAAACTATTTAAAACAATACTGTACCTAATGCTGGATATTCAAAAAATTAAATATGAATCCTGGTTTTTATTAAAGTATACTATTATATCAACAATATTCATTTTAAAAATATTCATACAAAATAAATTTAATGAATATGAATGTAGGTTTAAAATTCATAATTACATGTACAAATTATTTTTCATAGTTCATAAAACAACCACCTTTATAAATATAAATAATTTCATTATAGTAATTTAAACATTAATTAATATCTATAATTTGAAAAATCATTGTTTTTATATAATCATAAATTTCATTTTTTGAGAATATTTTTTACAACATGTTATGTATTGAAGAAAACTAAAATAAATCTAAGTACTTATTTGTCTTATAGATAATTTTTTAGACCTAAAAGTGTGTGTGCACAAGAGAATTAAATTTCTTGTTTTTTCAATTTCTGTAAGAACACATAACAAAAAAAATGAATCTTTTAATGGAATGTTGTCTTTCATGAATACAAGAGATGATTTTTTAATTTTTCACTCAATAATAAAGAATGATGGAATCTATTGCACATTTGGTGATAATGAAAAAGTAAAATATGTTTTTTAGATATGTGATAATCCGTGTGTATATTCTAATCAATAATGATATTTACAATAACAACTAGAAGAATAACCACATATGTATCTATGATCTTTGTGATGATGATGATTTTATTTTATTTTATACTTATTATTTTGTAGTTTCGAATGATAATAATATTATAGTTAATGAAACAATAACATGATAATCCTATACACTACATTATAAATCAAAATGTAAATAATATAACAGGTTGGACTATTAAAATTTATATATAGTGTATTTGATAGAGATATCTCAAACATTATAATTTTCATTACTTGATATGTTGTTAATGAAACATTTTATTTATAGTTTTACTATCATTAAATTGGAAAAAAAATAAAAAATGATATTAACATCAAAATGGATACTCAATATAGTTCATCTACTAAAAAATTAATTAGGTTTCTTTATCTAGACCACAAAATAGTGTATTATATGGGTTTTTGTAGATACAATAACTGTAACTCATGAAGGAAAAACATTTCTTTTTGTGTCAGTTGATGAGTTTCATTTTATATATTCGTGGTTTTAGTTTTTAATAATTTAATATTTAATCATGTTATTTACATTTAATTTCGGTAATCTTATGAAAAAAATGTTTTCAAAATCACGACTTTAATAAGGGATAATTCATGAGATTTTTAAAATTATTTGTTTAATTCACAATTATCCACAAAGGGAAAAATAGAAAAACTTTCTTCCACTTGGGACACCTCAAATTAATTCTATTGTTGTAATGATTTATAAGATATTGAATGAATATGATTGGACTATGTTATGTTAATATTACATGGAAACCCTTTTATTTATCAAGGATGTTAAAAGAATATGTCATTTCATTAATAAAGATCTTATTATACCAATCAAAAACTTGAAAACCAATGAGTTATAGAATAATAGAAATAGAATGGTTGGATACTTCTTAGAATTCATATTTAATGTTTATATGACAAACACCAAGGATAATAATTGAAATTTAGACCCAATTTCTAGTGAAGGAATATTCCTAGGGTTCACAATTACTTCCAATTAATATACAGTTTTAAAAACAATTATGGATATCTGGTGAAACAATACTTTTGATAATTGAGGTAACAGATCCTTTTAATTAGAAAGTGATTCAAACTACTAATAAATGAGATAAAATCAATTATATGATATATAAACCCCTCTTTAGAAAAAAAATAAGAATAGAGATTTGGAAAATTAAAAAATTAAACCATACCCAATAACGGTAGATACTTGTGAAAAATATTGTTTGTTTTCTAGAATACATAGAAATAACAATGCCAACACTCAATAAATAGTTATAGAAATAATTGATAAAGGAGTAAGAACAAGAATAAATATTTAAAATCTAGTATTATTCTACAAATATTTGTTGTAATGAGAACCTGATTCAGTAGAAGAATCATTATCAACATAAATTTTGTACATGTGTGATGTCTCAAATTATTTCCATGTATTATTTTTAAATATTCTATGAAATTTTTACTAGACCAGGCATGAAGACAACACATAATTCTGAGGCCTTGTGTGTAATGAATGGTGGTTTAAACTTTTTTTTGTTATGTGACCCGAAACATGTGTACGCTCATGGAAGATTCCAAATGGATTCCCGAATTAATAATCAGAGGGAACTATTGTGTCTGGGATGATGACTTTACCTATGAACGGGTCTATCCTCGTCCGACATGGGTCGATGGAAAAATTTAATTTATAGGATGTTTATAGTAAAATAAAATGAAATAAATTTGAAACTTTTATTTTATGTTTTTGGAAACAGTCATTGTAGTGTAATGACAGGGCATCTATGTCAATAATAAATGCCATGTCATAATGACTTTGAAACATCAACGCTGACTCATTAAAGTTGTAGTGTAACGACGGAAAATCAGCCTAACCGAACAATAAAACATGTTCCCTCCTTTTAATGGGTTAATCAAATGTTGCTCGTATGTAAAAGCTGGAGAGAAACCCCATAAAATCCTTGGCTCTTTGGAGATAACTCTCGATGACGAATGATGACGAATCAATGCAATGAATTGTTGCGCCTAGGCAGTAGATGGATCTCAGTGATGATTGTGACACGACCCCTTCATTAGAAATAGAACCCTTCGTGTGATAAGGGTTTTTATTTCAATTTTCTTTTCCCCATTATTGACGAACGCGGATCAACCACTAAAATTTTGATCCATAGTTTCATACATTCTTTCCGAAGGGTTTTTTTTTGGGATGATATCAGAGAATTAGTCCATGTTAAATTTTTGTCTTATTATTCTATGTTTAATCCTACTATTGAGAGCAGATCAACACCATGATGAATGACATTAGAGGTTCATTCCACAATTTCCTTATTGGATTTCTTCCCCCTTTCATTTCCTCGGGTGTTCTTCATGATCTTCGTGGGGCGATGAATAATAGATCATTGTGCACCCATATTAAGACACAATGATACAATCATGATGATCCGATGTCACGATGACCTATTGGAGGTGTGACGATGATGGTGGATGGAAAATTTTCACTGATAGGGAATGACCATTCTTCCATCATTCTTCGCATGTGATTCTTGAAGCATGTTTTCGGGGCTGACTGGATGAAGTAAAACAACACAAATGACTTTGGGATATCGGGGTGGACAAGAATAAGGAGTCTACTAGGGCTCGGACCATCAGAACTAAAATAGAATCCTCACGCGAGGTGCACTAGAGAGAATTTTAGATTCTAGAAAAATCTTTCATATATGGTGTAAGCTTCCGAGGAACACGCCGTGTAGTACCAGTGGCAGCGACAAGGGCTTGAGGAGACATATAGGAATCTCAATGCATGTGACACGGGTCACACTGTCTGTTGGACTTTCCTCGAAACTTGTCATGTGTTTTTGAATGTTCACAGACATTGGATGGTCTATACGGCATCGAAACACGCCCGTGTGTGGCTTTCCAGAGGGGACTACATAGGACATGGCATGTATCCAGGGGATACATTGATGGGAGATAGAGTACACGACTGTGAACCCCACAACATAGCCAGGAAAGGCAATTAATGTGGGTCACCCCATGAACTATGTACATGGGATGGCGTACATGGGTTGAGGTTGGGTACGAGCACATGGCCAACACACAAAAATCCGACTCCAGATACTCGAACATAACATGTAATCTCTACCACATGCTGTGTACTGAATTTTCTAAAAAAAAATCCTTACGACATGGGTCATTGTACTCGGGCAGTACCCAAAGTATTAAGACATGACATGTGACATTTCTACATGTCATGTACTTTTTGGAAAATGGATTGGTCTTCCGGTCCACCATATCTTGTACATGGTTTTTCTGCGTTAGTGCCCCTTCTTCTCATTCCCCTAAAGGTCAGACATCATATCCATTTACATGAGTTTGATCCCTTAATCTAGAACTTCTATGATAGAGTTAGGCATCACTTCGAGAGGCCCGAAGAAGGGTCCTCTATCAATTATTGTCCCTATGTAGAGTCAGGCATCGATGCAACCAACTCCACTAGGCATCGATCCTATAACTAGAGGTGAATCGAGATGAGTTGCAGTATCTTCCATGGCCCTGGAATTTATCATCATCTCTGTATCATGAACTTTCCCACTAAAGAGTGTGTCTCCCATAATGAGTGTATATTTCAATCATGATATTTCCCACTTAGGAGTGTTTCTCCCATAATGAGTGTATGTATCTCTCGTGGCTTTCCGCGATGAACAATACATATAATATGGATGTCATCAGAGCTATGAAACTCGTTGAGTGAGTTCTCCCAGAACGAGTGCTTCATGGAAACATCAAATTGATTCCCTATAGGGGTATGTGGTTGTGTGACTTGTCCCTAGACTGTGAGTTTGCGTCTCCAGTATATCTAGATTTTGTAAATAATTTGATATATGTTCCACATACATATACTATGTAGAGTTTGTTTTACCAATACATCATGTATTGCACTTTGGATTTCAGGGTCTCCACTCAGTATTGTAATACTCACCCATGCACGGGTTTTCCCTGCACATGTCGTGTCTTGTGAAGATGAGAAACCTTTTGATAGAGTCTAGGGATGACCAAGGTAGGAACTAGCATTCCTAGATCCCCATGGGCCAAGACGTTCTATTGTCTATGAGAAGTATTTCTAATACCTATTTTTGTTTAGAAGTTGGAATTTTCAGTTTTAGAACTCTTTTTTAGTGGTCATGTATTCTGGCCCAGTTTACATTCTTTACATTACGTTCTGTCATAATCTGTTTGTAGGATTTAGTTTTATGCATAAATTTTTGTTCCATTGAGGTTTTCTACATTTTTGAATTTGGGATTGGATATGGGTGGTGTGTACAGGTATCTAGGAAATGCCTCCCAAATTATAAATATACCTACACGGTGCTAGTCACCAGCCCATGGCCTATTAGAGGCTGGCTTGGGGAGTTACCGCGCTGGCCCCACTGGGACGGTTCATTACAGAGTGGTATCCGAGGTCGTCAGTTCTACCATAGGATAATGATTCTATGAGACTTGGGTTGGGGAACAATGTTATGTGTTTTGAGCTAATCATTCAGGATAGAGACTCCAGTGTTGGTGCGCGTGGCGAACATATCCATATACTAGGATTCTGATAACCTTCATTTCAACTCATTGAGTGAAATCAATAGTTGTATGAAAGTAAATGAATGGTACATGCATCATATATGACTGGGTTTTGTTTTCTATGCCCATAGTGTCAGCAATCGAGATATACTAATTGAAAATGGAAGATCCTGTTTTCATTAAAGTATGCCTCTGTGATGCATTCCTGCTGGGATTCAGTATCACGATCCCAGGATTACCCTATCAGTGAAGAGGCTTCGATTCATGGGACATATCTATAGGAATTTCCACAAGGTGGTGCACCTGCTATACCACAACCAGTGGTGAATCCCGTGGTACATGCAGTACTGACCGAGGTGGGGCGTAGGTTGAGTTTTCTCCAGGAGATGCAGAGACAGGTACCCCTCGGGTTCCAAAGCGAGCCCGAATCTCAAGTGGCTGAGGATTGGCTTGAGGCGGTGACCATAGTTTTTTGTATTATGAGGACACCAGCAGTCCAGATGGTGACCCAAGGAGAGATCCTTCTCAAGGGTTCGGCAGTACGATTGTGGAGTCTATCCACACAGACACACATTCAAGAGACACATTCGTGGTTGATGTTTGAGTGACTCATTATGTAGGATTTATCTCGGGTTACATTGAGAGCAGTTCACATCCAGGAACATCTTTAGTTCTAGTAGATCATTTTGACGGTATGTGAATATTCATCATGGTTCACCAACCTCACCCATTACTCGATGGATATGGCCATGGATCAGTACATCAGATCCTGGTCCTTCGAGAGAGGTCTACGACGAATCATCCGAGCTAGTGTCGTTCCTCTATGAATTTCGACCTATGTTGGAGTTCTCAAGAGTGTTTTGGTAATCGAGAGCTTGTTGGAGTAGCAGAGACAACCGACGACAGTTAGCAGTAGGCAGACTGGTGTGAAGACCTTGGCAACAAGGAGCCATCCTCAGGCACTAGGATCTAGACATGGGAATTTTCATGGGAGTAACCAAGATTGTGGATTGATAGTTCATTTATCTCTGGCAGGATACAGTCATCCTAAGGAGTAGTGATGCTACACATGCGACAATAGGAGACATCTATCTAGATATTATCCAACCAGATGAGCTGCTGAAAGGGAGGTGGTGGATAACCCACTGAGGTAGAGGCAGAGAGTGGAACAGACTGACCCTCCTATTGGAGGACGTGGCCCATGCCCAGGGAGAGCTGAAGGTTGTGGCAGACACATTTTTTTACATCCACCACCACCCCAAGGAGGTCAGCACGAGGCTCGTGGAGCTAGGGGACAAGTGTGGGTATAGCTGTATGCGGTCGAAGAATATGACACATGCACTGTAGGGATGATTTGAGGTACAATAGACATCTTCTCTACATTAGAGGTCATAATTATAGACAAGGGATCCATTCATTCCTTCCTCGGCACATGACTGGTGCAAGACATTGAGATTTCGATTGAGCCATTGACTCGATCGTTATGCTAGGAGACACCTATGGGAGGAGACTTGATAATCATAATACTTTTTAGATAGTGAGATTGTATCCTTGGAGGTAAGAGTTTCAGTTGGATCCTCTTGGTGGTAGTGTTGAGAACTTACAATTTCATTCGTTGTATGGATTGGTTATCTTCGGTCCCTAAACAGATTGAATGTTTAGGTGAAGAGTGTGGTTTGTCTATAGTAGTGGGGCGATGTTTTCCATTGAAAAATAAATAGAAACCCATGAAGCACAAAATGGGATCATGCATAGGAGGGTGCAGCCGATCACTCATAAGTTAGCTAGCCATTCCCTCGGAACAGTAGATATTATGGGATCTCAGTTCCTAGTAGTTGTGGTGGAGTATGTGGACGTCTTTCCCAATAATATCCCAGATTACCTCCCCTCTAGGAAATCAACATCTACATCAACATACATGACGATAAGAAACATATTTCCTCACCATCTTATTGGATGGATCCCACAAAGCTTCATGAGATGAGGTTGAAATAGGAGGATTTACAGAGCTAGGGTTTCATAAGACACTGGGATCCACCCTAGGAAGCCCCGGTCTTGTTTTCCATTATGGTAAGAAATTTTTTGAGGTTATTAAAGGATTATTAGCGCCTATATCAGGTAATGGTGGAGAACAAGTATCCACTAACAATAATTAACAACCTCTTCGATTAGCTAAGAGGGGAATAGTGGTACCTGAAGGCTGACTTTCGATCAGGTTATCACCAGTTACGAGTACGGGACATGAATATACTGATGACGACATTCTGATGAAACTACAGTCACTATGAATACATGGTATTGCACTTTGTCATGAAAAACACACCCACAATGTTCTTGTGACTGATTAACCGGATCATCTAGCCGTAAATAGAGCGGTTCATGGTTGTCTTCATTGACGACATCCTTGTGTACTCGGCATCATAGGGGGAGCATGCGAGACCCATGCTGATGGTTCTAGTCGTACTTTGGGACAACCAACTTAATGGGAAGATCTAGAAGTTCCATTTATAGATTCAGGAGGTCCACTTTCTGGGACATGAAATCTCAGATATTGAAGTAGTTGTGGACCCTGCCAAGGTGGAGGCAGTGTTAGCATATGAGACACCTCAGAGTGTGACAGAGTTGTGAAGCGTCCTTGGGTTTTCAAGATAATAAAAGAGATTCATTTTCAATTTATCCTATATATCTGCACAGAGGAATACCTTGACTGGAATGGGGAAACCCTTCGTGTGGATGGATAAGTGTCAGCAGGCTTTCGACCAGTTGAGAGAGAGTTTGATGAGCGCGCCAATTTGGAGATTACCACAAGAGGGTGTCGAGTATGTAGTTTTCTATGAAACATCAGGAACCAATCATGGATGTGTATTAATGCAGAGGTAGGTATTGATTTCTTATGGTTATCTCTATCTTAGTCCACATGAGCAGAACTATGCGACCCATGATCTAGATTTGGCAGTGGTAGTCTTCGTGTTGAAGTTGTGGCGACACTACCTACGAGTGGTTTATCGTCTACTCTGAGCACATGAGTCTCAAGTACATATTCTCATAGATGGATCTGAAATAGATACATAGGAATTTACTAGAGTTCATCTAGGATTATGATCTCAAGATCATCGATAGTACTAGAAAGACGAACAAGGTGGAAGATGCTCTTGGAAGAAGGTCGAGCTCACATCTCTTGATTGAGGCAACATAGCAGTTAGCCACATTACAGTTGTCCTTCATGGATATATAGGACACAACATACCTACAGTCTATAGTTGTTTCCCCTCCACAGTTACAACGAGTTTGGAAGGCATAGATTGGGTATGACGATTGTGGGGATTTATGTGCTCAGTAATCCACAAAACATTCTCCTCATGGTTATTCTCTATGTGGGGAACACATACTTCTTCTCAGAGGACTCAATGTTGTACCATTGGGGTTTCAGGAAGAGGTCATGAGGGAGTTTCATGAATACCCCTTGGCGGTACATCAATGGGTGGAGAATATATACCAGGATCATTGATGACAATTCTGTTAGTCTGGCTTGAAGTAGGTTGTTACACAGTTTGTTTCTCGATGCCTTACTTCCCAGTAGGTGAAGTCTAAGCTCTAGGTTCCATCTAGATTAGCTCACACCTATATGTTCTAGAGTGTAAGTGGGATACAATTTCAATGTACATCGTGATAGGCTTACCACATATGTATGAGGGGCATGATTCCATATTTTTGGTTGTTTAATGAGTCACCAAGTCTGCCCACTTCATATCTATCAGGGAGTAGAGTTCTATAGAGATAATGGGATGCCTTTATGTGCAGAAGATATTTCTATTACATGGAATACATTCAACGATAGTCTCAGAAGGAGATTCATGTTTGATATCCCGTTTGTGGAAGAGATTGCACGAGGCTTTCGGGAATCAAATATGATTGAGCAAATCATTTTACCCCTAGACAGATGGTCATATGAAGAGGACCATTCAAGTTCTGTAGGATATGTTTAGTGCATTTATATAGGACATTGGTCATAGTATGGAGGAAGACCTACCACTGGTGGAGTTTTCGTACAACAAAAGATAAAACTACACCATTTTTATGACTTTGTTCGACAATTTATATTGGAGACCCTACCAGGAACCACATTGAAGGATCGACCCCATAGAGTCATCACTCAGGGGTCTAGAGTTTTTAAGAGCCATCACCAAGAATGTCCAGATCATCCAGGAGAATATGAAGACTGCATAGAGCCAGCAAGAGTTTTATGATGACGGGTGACGGAGACCTCTAGAGAACGAAGAGGGATACAACCACTTTCTTCGGGTCACACCTCGATGAGGGTTCAAAGATTTGGTTGGGGTGACAAACTATCTCTGAGGATCATCAGACCATTCTGGATACTATATATGTAGAGTTATTGAGATGGCGTAATAACTAGATCTACCACTGAAGTTGAATCTGGTGCATGATTTCTTCTACCTGTCGCAACTGAGGATGTATGTGCCAGACCCATCGCACGTCATCAACTGGGAAAGCTTGACATCAAGGATTGAGTGACCATTATTGAGTACCCAGTGGAGATTGAGGATCAGAAGGATATGATCATTCGTGGGTGATCAATTCCAATGGAGCACATTCAGTGGCAGCATATGAATCAACACGAGAGAACGTCGGAGCAGGACACTCAAATTTGTGCCCAGTACCTGCATCAATTTTCTTATCCTGGTTTTGGTATTTTGGGGATGTAACTCCCCAAGGTGGGGATAATGTAATGTAATGTATTTCTTCCATGAGTTATTTTTAAATTTTCTATTGAATTATTACGAGACTAGGAACATATATGGTACATCAATAAGATGCCTACAGAGCCCTGAATGGTGAATTGAAATTGTTTTAAAATATGTGAGCCGACACAATTGCGCGGATGTGGCAGTTTCTGAATAGATGCTCAGATTTAAAATATAAGGGCATCATTGTGTCTAGGATGATGACTTTACCTAAGAATGGGTCAAACCACAACAAGTGCTAGCCGAGGGAAAATTTCATTCTTCCAGACTTTTATAGTAAAATTAAAAAAAATCAATGTTTATTTTTATTTTTGAATCATTCGCTACAACATAAAGGCATGGGAGATATTTCAAAAAAAAATTCCACATCACAATGACTCTGAAACAGCAACACTGACTCCTAAATGCCACAGTGTAAAGGTAGAAACTCAGCATAACAGAATGATTAAACAAGTTCCTTTTAATAGTTCAATAAAACGTTTCTCATTGGATGAAGCTGGGGAGAACCTATAGATAATCCTTGGTACTTTGGAGGGAACACATGGTGATGAATACCAATGATCAAAGCTGTGAATCATTGCAACAATGAAGTTGACATATCTCGGTGACAGAAAGAGCATAAACCCCTTCATTAGAAATTATACTGTAATGGACTAGGTTTTTGGGGGTCCATTACTTTGTAAAAATATAATGTTGGGTGTTCTGGGTAGTCTGGAATGTTACCGAGGCTTCTCGGTGAAGTTTGACCCCTAACTGTAGCTCAAATACCGGTAGCTCAGTCTACCAGTAGCTCGGATACCGGTCGTTGTCAGCCACCGGTAGCCCTTAGCTACCAGTCACTGTCATCCACCGGTAGATGTCGACTACCGGTGTCCCTTGCCTACCCCCACGGGTTTTTCATTAGCGCCTCCTTTTTGAGAAAATTGGGTTTTAATCCCTATTTTGACAAATTTAAGTTTGTTTTAAATCCCAGTAATGCCCATAATGGAATTTTATTAATTGTTTAAGAGGCACCCTGGTTTTTGAGTCGGTTTAAACTGCCCCTAAAGGTGAGTACCCCTTTAACGATGTGTGGGGCCACATGGTCAACTCACGACCCCCGCTCCATACGTGGTTTTGTGTCCTTATCTCTGTATCTAAATCGTTCTCGGCCCATATAACAAAAGGGTTCACCCTGGGTTTCATTATCTTGATCACCCTCCCATCGATTCGTCTACTCGTCCTTGAGTTTCCGAGGCCCCACCCCTACAAATTGCGCATCTTCTATTCCTGGCGCGTGAAGATAAACATCGATTTTCGATCAATCTAGTAGGGTTTGACCTTTGTCTCTCCTTTTTGAGTGTCATGCGGGGTGGGCATGCTTTTGATTCTGTAGAATTGGATGAACCAAACCATAATGAAGATAATAAACATATTCTAAAGTATGAAGGGGGAGGGGTGTGATTGATGCTAATGCTTTGTTTTATGATCTTCCATGATTAATGATTTCTGAATTGTGCGGGCTTATGCCTAATGAAAATCATGGCCGATGGTGGTCTTTCTATGTGCACTAATGACCCCTTACCACTCATGTTTAAATGGATTGAATGTTGTTTTTAACCCTTTCGGAGTCAAGGAATTTGGTTAATTACGTACATACGGCTAAATAAATTGAAAACATCAGGATCTATCTTTTCTGTGGTAACACCGGTTAAAGAACAATGATGTTGAAATCATGGAGTTTGTTATATATTTTAAATCTGAAAATACCTGCACGGGCCTGCTTTCTGATGGTGGAAGTGGTTTCGTTGTTTCTCTTTCACAGGCCGATTGTTGGGTGATGTGGGTGGGGTTGGGATCCCCTGTTGTTATGGTTTCGTTGCTTGTGAATTTGAGGCGTTGTGCTTACATTTCTTATATCATGAATTGGGGAGGAATCCTCTGTTGTTGAGGAACCGTTGTCTCTTGGTTTTGGGAACATGGGGTAGTATATCATTTTGTGATTATGTTTTCAAGTTGCTGAAGTTGGTGTATAAACTTATATAAACATTATTACTAAACATGGAAACAAGAATGGGACAAATGGTTTTCGGTTTGGTGTGACTTGTGACTTGGACATGGGTGTTGATTGTGTTCTTTAGGCTGTCTGAAGAAAAACCTAGATATGGGTGAGTTCATGTTATCTATTCATATACTTTTAGATTTGTGTTTCGTGTTTGTGCCCCACCCATGTTGAGCACTTAGTTCCAAACACCCCCATTCCAAGGGGGGGGGGGAGTTTTTTTCCCAACACTTCAATGAGTGGATGGTTATTAGCTCTTTTATGCTCCATTTCCCGAATATCCCAAGACTCTAAAGGTAGGTTGTGATGGCATGAAGTCTATTATTAGCCCAAGAATCTTTGGGCAGGGTAGTGTGGTGATAGGCTTGGTTTTGTGTGGTTACGTGGTCTCCAAAGTGTCATCGGGATGAGGCCCAAGTTTCTTCAGGAATGGCAGTGGATCTTCTATCCTAGGTGTCTTCAGGAATGGTGGTGGTTGTTCTGGCATAGGTTTTTGTAGGCATGGTTATGTGAGACAGTTTTGGCCCATGTGTTTGTGGGCGGGGTTTGGCAGTGGTACTGGATGAGGATATGGCCCAAGTGTGTGCAGGCGGGGTGTGGTAGTGGGACTGCGGTGAGAATGGAAGGATTGGTTAAATGAATAGGATGTCTTCAATAACCAGTGGGAAAGTGGCGCGGGGTACCCAAACATTGATGTTATTTATTTATACCATACTTTTGTTGCGTTATTTGGTGAGTGTGGCCGGTGAGCGGGATGGATAAACTCTTTTATAGTGTTTGGTTGTCTGCTTCTCACGGGACTTTAGTACCTCTCCTCACTTGTGCACGTGAGCTTTAGGTTTTTCCCTACTGAGTATACTTATATGCTCACCCTACGTATATAAATCTGCTTTCAGGTTTCCAAGAGGACTTCGAGGATCGCGCGGGACCATACTACCGTGTACCTTTGGGACATTTGCTGTTGTTTCTTTTTTTTTCATGGTATTCTTATTACCCTTCGGGTTTTGTGACATGTATCATTTACCTTTTGAACATGCATATGGGAATGGTTTATTATCAGTGGTACTTGCCCTTTTAGTTTTGGTGTTGTGGGATTTTCTATCTTATCTCTCGATCCTATTTAAGGAAAAAGGGTAATTCCTTCCATTTAGAGTGTGATTCTATACCATTAGAGATGGTCTCCACTCTGGGACCTATTGAAGGCGGGTTTCGATGGTTATTATCTCTCCTTAAACATAAATAACGAAGGGCCTAGAAATCTACTAACCCTTCCCCCCATTTGGTGAAGGTAGTTCGTGACAGAATGGTATCAGAGGGGGGTTGAGAGATAGGATGGATTTTGGAGTTAGGAATAGTGAGGATTGCATGGGATGGTAGGGAGAAAGTGTTGGGTGACCATGATGCGTGAATTAGGCCCGGGAATACCAGCTAAGACACGGGATTTTAGGGCCCCCTGTGATCCGATGCAAGGACTATTGACCTGCCGAACGACTAATTGAGGCCACACTGATTGCAGGGTAGAGAGCCTAGGAAAGGTACATGCATCATAATGAATTTTGTTCACGTGTTTCTAGGGTGTTTTGGGAATTTTAAATAAATAATATGTTTAAGAGGTTTTAAGAACAAATATTCTACACTACTTGGGCTTAGGAATTCCTTGTTTACATTGCAGCTATGGAATCGGGGAGGTGACCACGTGTGGTAAGGGAGATCGAGGGTCATGATGGTACCTTGACCGATCGGTAGAGAGCTGATCGAGAGGAGGAGGAGGACCAGTGGCAGAAGACGCTTTGGTCCTTCTAGCGACAGGCCTTCAAGAAGTATGAGGGAAGCACATCTGACATGAAGACGGAGAGCCATCTAGAATTGTTGGTGATATCTTCCGGCCTGATTCAGGCCCTGACCGAGTACTGGGTTCCTCTGGCCAACAACCAGATGTGGGGAGCGACGCATCAGTGGTGGACGCCTTACCTGGGGGAGAGTAGTGATGTTGAGGTGGCATGGGCTGATTTCGAGAAGGAGTGCTGGGCAGAATTCCTCTATTCTACGATGAAGGCGGAGAATAGGAAGGAGCTACTCTTCCTCCAGAAGGGGAGTATGTCAGCAAAGGAGTTGGGAAACATGTTCAAAGACCTCCTACATTTTTCTCCAGATCATTTTCCAGATGATGAGTTTTGGTCAAGTTGTTTAGAAGAGGCGCTCCAACCCTCCCTCTAGTATGTTGTTACCCCCTTCACCCTGTCGACGTACTTGGAGGTCTAGAAGAAGTCTGAGGTGGTGGAGAGGATGCATACTCTAGGAGGTGTTACACGAGAGGGGATCCAGCTGGGATCATCGAAGGGGAAGGCTGTCAGCACCAGACATTAGCGGTTCCAATTCTTATCCCCCGATCCTTTCCCTTTACCTTCGGGCCCAGGACTGAGGTGCTTCATCTGTGGGAGCGATCGACATCTCCGGAATCAGTGCCCGGAACGAGTTCAGTATGGTAGTGGTAGACAGGCTCAGCACACGCCTCAGCAGCAGCTTCCAGCTAGGCCCTTCTAGTACCAGCTGCATGGGCAGTGAGCTCCCACTCCACCGAGGGAAGACGTTGTAGGAGGAGGCCGACCATAGGGCACTCCTCAGGGACCCCGACTAGAGAGCGGTAGGGGAGGCGACCGACAGCTAAGGGGCATAGGAGTTGGGCGTTGACAGTTACATGCCACGGAGGCAGCAGTTCCAGTGGGACTAAAGGTTGTCCGAAGTACGATAAGTTTGTTTAGTACCCTTGTTTATGCCTTGTTAGATACCGTAGATTCACACTCCTTTTTTGCACCTAGTCTGACCCATGCTCTGGGACTAGATTCCAAGAGATTTCTAGTGCCCCTGGTTCGGAGCACACCACTTGGAGGTTAGAACGACTTGTTTTATGTTTGTCGGGGATACAGACTGATCATAGAGCCACATCAGTTTGTCAGGGATTTACTGCTGCTACAGATACAGCCATACGATGTCCTCCAAGGCATCGACTGGTTGTTCTCTATGTGTGTCGTCAGTGATTGCATTTGAGGAAGGTTTGTGTTCTCAGACATGGGTAGGCAGCGTGTTAATTTCACTGGCGAGCGGAGAAGTTAGAAGTGCAGTAGGCAAGAGAAACCCCTCCTCTCCTTGTTAGCCAAGCTGTCAGTAGGGACAGTAGATGCTGAGATAGTAGAGGTGCTAGTAATCGTCAGCGAGTTTATGGACGTCTTTCCTGAGGAGGTAAAGACTCTACCCCCTTGATGTAATACCGATTTTGGGATATACTTGCATCCTGGTGCTCGTCTGATTTTGATGGCTCCTTACCGGATGGAACCTTCAGAGCTACGAGAGTTGCGTATTCAGATTGAAGATCTGATGAAGAGGGGTTATGTTCGACCAAGTGCGTCACTGTGTGGTTCTTCATTCTTTTTCGCAAAGAATATAGATTGCGGTATCAGGTTGTGCATAGACTAAAAGAGGCTGAATCAGGTAACGATCAAGAATCGCTACCTTCATCTGAGGATATACAATCTTTTCGTCCAGCTGAAAGGGGCAGGATGGTTCTCAAAGATCGACCTGTGGTCTGGGTATCACTAGTTGAGGGTGAAAGAGGGTGAAATCCCGAAGATGTCATTCATGTGTATATATGGACACTTCGAGTTTGTAGTCATGCCTTTCGGTGTTATGAACGCCTCAGCTGTGTTCATGGGGCTTATGAACTCCATCTTCTGGGAGTACCTGGATCAGTTTGTAGTTGTGTTCATCGATGATATCTTGATCTATTCAAGATCAGAGGAGGATAACACAGAGCAATAGAGGACAGTTTTGGAGGTCCTTTGACAGCACCAGCTCTCTGGGAAGATGTCAAAATGCGTGTTCTGGATGCGAGAAGTACACTTTCTCGGGCTCGTAGTGTCCGAACAGGGGGTAGAGGTGGACCCATAAATGGTTAAAGCTATTGTTTCCTAAGAAGAATCCAAGAATGTGGAAGAGGTTTATAGTTTCATCGGGCTAGAAGGTTACAATCGGAGGTTCGTACCCAACATCTCCCGAGTTGTAGCCCCTTTGATAGCCTTGACCAAGAAGGATCTGTTTTTCGTGTTGAGTGAGAAGTGTGAGGCAGCGTTCAGATATCTGAAGGAGAAGCCGGTACGTTCCCCAGTGTTGAGACTAACAGAAGAAGGGGTGGCATATGAGGTGTTCTGTGATGCTTCATTTTAAGGCCTTGGATGTGTGTTGATGTAGCGCCAAGGGGTGATCTCTTATGGGTCTAGGAAGTTGTTCCCTCATGTGCGTAATTACTCCACCGAAGACCTGAAGCTTCCAACGGTATTTTTCTCACTAATTTTATGGCGGCATTACCTCATCGGAGAATGCTTTTTGGTCTTCAAAGATCACAAAATTTTGAGGTATATCTTCTCCCAGTGGGACCTAAACTTGAGGTAGTGAAGATGGATGGAGTTACTCATGGATTGTGACATCGAGATTTTCTACATATTAGGGAAAGGGATTGTAGTGGTCGATTCCTAGAGGAGAAGATCAAAGTAGGATGTGGTCCAAGAGTCGGCAGACGCTTGGAAGGCAATGGAGGAGTTGGCTACCTTGCACCTGGATGCGATGATGGATAGCCGTAGAGGTTTCCTATATCATATGACAGTGTAGTCTTCGCTGTTTTAGAAAGTGGAGGAGTCTTAGTGGGGGGACCCAGAGTGTGATGTGATGCATGACTGAATTGACTAGAGAAATGCTTTCGAGAGATGGACGGAGGATAGTCAAAACCAGATGACTTATCGGGGAAATGTGTTTGTTCCAAAGGATATGCAAAGCAAGGTTCTTAGTTAGTTCCACAACTCACCCATAGCGGTGCAACCAATAGTTTCCATGATGTAAAAGGGTCTGATGAGACAGTTATAGTGGCCTGGAGTAATGTGAGCAGTGGCAGAGTTTGTGGTCATGTGCCTATTGTGCCAGTTGGTGAAGGCTGGACACCGAGTTCTAGGCAGCCTGTTGTAGTCTCAAGATGTCCCCGAGTGGAAGTGGGAGGACATATCGATGGATTTCATCATGGGACTACTCAAGGTTCAATGGGGATACAATGCCATATGGGTAGTCGTGGACCAGTTGATGAAATCATCCCACTCTTTGACGATTAAGTAGTCGAGTGCAGTGGATGCCTTGGCACGATGGTACGTGGATGAAGTGGTCTGGTTGCATGGAGTTACAATGTCCATAGTCTCAGATATGGATGCACGGTTTACCTCACGAGTCTGGAGAGGATTGCAGCATGCTTTTGGCACCCACCAACATCTCAACACTGCTATACATCCCCACACATATGGAAATACATAGAGAACCATCTAGAACTTGGAGAATATGCCACGGGAATGTGTTCCAGACTCAGGAGGATCTTGGGTGCGACACATACCTTTGATAGAGATCGCCTATAATAATATCTATCACTACACCATTAGTATGGACCTGTTTGAAGCCTTGTACGGGAGGCCATGCCACTCACCTGTGTGTTGGACCGATGTCAGAGAGGCGTGTATCATTGGCCCGTTGGTGGTACAGAGCACGACAGAGAAGGTTCAGCTTATACGGGAAAGGATGAAGGTGTCCTAGGACCAAAAGAAGTCGTATGATGATACCAGGATAAGGCCCTTAGATTTTGAGGTTGGATACCAAGTGTTCTTGAAGGTCTCCCGTTGACGTGGACAACGGTGGTTCGACAAGGGGAGTAAGATATCTCCTAGGTTCATCGGACCGTTCGATGTGTTGTGGCGAGTCGGTGAGGTGGCCTATCAGCTAGTGTTACCACCTCTGCATCTGAGTATACAAGATGTCTTCAATGTGTCCCAGCTCTGTCGGTATCTGCATGACGATTCACACGTCCTCGACTGGGGAGAGCTAGACATCGAGGAAGAAATGACCTTTGTGAAAAGACAAGTGATGATTGAGGATCGTGAAGAGAAGGTTCTTCGTGGGAGAACCATTCCCTTGGTTCGTGTGTCATGGAGACATGTTGGGCATGAGGAGAGTAGGTGGGAGAGGGAAGCATAGATGTGAGCCCAGTACCCTGAGTTGTTTTTGAGTTTTGTGTTGATCTGTCTATACTTGTTGTAGTGGAGTGTTTTACCTTGTTGGAAATGAAATATGTGGTTTTTTCTTTCCTCAATGAATGTGTGTGAAATTTCCTAGCAATGGGGAGGGGAGGATCTGACCCCTAATCAAGACACATTAAGGTGGATGCGATTAAACCCGTGTAGGCGAGTCAGTGCCACCCAATGGAGATAGTATCTTGACATGGGGGAAGAGACTCCCCAACCCACATGACTGGGATGTTTAACATGGTATGTGGCGTGGTTCTTAAGATGAAGGTGTTTTATTTAAAAATGGGGTTCTCTCCTAAGAGGTATCATTCTAGGTAGTTGTTCAGACCGTATCTTTCCTTTTAGTTTTTTTTATTATCGAGGGTGAGAATAGTTTGAGAGGTATCTGGTGTAATGGCCTGGATTTTTGGGGGTCAGTTACATTGTAAAAATCTGATGTTGGGTGTTCTGGGTAGTCTGGGAAAGTTACTGAGGCTTCTCGGTGTATTTTGACCCAGAACGGTAGCTCAGCTATCGGTGGTTGCATCCTATCGGTAGCTCGGCTACCGGTCGCTCTTGCCTACCCCCACGGGGTTTTTAGTAGCGCCTCCTTTTCCCCAAAATTGGGTTTTAAACCCTATTTTGACCCCTTTAATCTTGGTTTAAAGCCCAGTAATGCCCATAAATTGAGTTTAATTAAATGTTTAAGAGGAACCCTGGTGTGTGTGTTGGTTTAAACTTCCCCCAAAGGCGAGGACCCCTTTAATGACGTGTGGGGCCGTGTGGTCAACCCATGAACCCTACTCTTTACGCGGTTTCGCGTCCTTATCTACATATCTCAACTGTCCCTGACCCATATAAAAATGAGTTCTCCCCAGGATTATTTTTCTCAATCACCCTCCCATCGATTCTTTTGCTCGTCCTTGAGTTCCCGAGGCCCCACCCCTGCAAATCGCACATCTTCGGTTCCTAGCATGTGATGATAAACTTCAATCTTCTATCAATCAAATATGGTTTCACCTTCATATCTCCTTTTTCTATATCATGCGGGGTTGGAATGCTTTTGATTCTATAGAATTAGATTTTCCAATCCTTAATGAAGATAATAAACGGATTCTAAAGAATGAAGGGGGAGGGGTGAGATCGATGATGCTTCCATGTTTTATTATCTTCCATGATTAGTGATTTATGAATTTTGCGGGCTTACGCCTACTGAAAATCATGGTCATTGGTGTTCTTTTTCTATGCACTAATGAACCCTTACCTCTGGTGTTTAAATGGATTGTATGTGGTTGTGAACCCTTGATGTGTAAAAGAATTTGGTTATTTACGTACATCCGTATAAATAAATTGAAAGCACCAGGATCAATCTTTTCTGTGGTAACCCTGGTTAAAGTACATCGAAGTTGAAATCATGGAGTGTGTTAAATATTTTGAATATAAAAATATCAGCATAGGCCTGATTTGTGTTGGTGGTAGTGTTTTGGTTGTTTTTATTTCATGTGAAGATTGTTGGGTGATGTGGGTGTGGATGGGATCCCCTTTTGTTATTGATTTATTGTTTTTGAATTTGACGTTGTGTGGTTACATTGCTTATATCACAAATTTGGGTGGAATCCTCTGTTGTTGAGGAACCGTTGGCTCCTGGTTTTGAGAACATGAGTTAGTATCTCGGCTTGAGCTTATGTTTGATAGTTTCCCATATAGGTTTAGAAAATTATTTAATCCTTATTAATGTACATGGAAACAATAATGAGACTAATGGTTTTTGGTTTGGTGTAACTTGTGACATGGACATGGGTGCTGATTGTGTTCATTAGGCTGGCTGATAAAAAACCCAGATTTGGGTGGGTGTATGATATCTATACATATACTTTTATATTTGTGTTTCTTGTTCACGCCCCACCCAAGTTGATCACTTAGTGTCGAACACCCCCATTCTATGGGGGAGGGTGTTTTTTCCAACACTTCTATGAGTGGATGGTTATTAGCTCCTTTTATGAACCCTTTCCCGAATGGCCCAAGACTCTACGGGTTGGCTGTGATGGCCTCAAGTCCATTATTAGCCCAAGAATCTTAAGGCAGGGTATTGTGGTTTTTGGCTCAAGTGTGTGCGGGCAGGTGGTTTCCCAAGTGTCTTTATGATGTGTCCCAAGTTTCTTCGGGCATTGTGGGGGTTGTTCTGGACTAGGTGTTTGAATGCGTGGTTACGTGAGATAGTTGTGGACCAGGTGTTTGTGGGATGGGTTTTGTAGTGGGACTACGTGAGGATAAGGCCCAGGTGTTTACGTGAGGGTTGTGGCAATGGGCCTGCGGTGAGAATGGCGTGATTGGATCGATGTGTATGATGTCTTAAATAACCAATGGGAAAGTGGTTCGGGGTACCCAAACATTGATGTGATTTATTTATACCTTACTTTTCCTGCGTTATTTGGTGAGTGTGGTCGGTGAGCGGGATGGATAGACTCCTTGATAGAGTTTGGTTGTTTGCTTCTCACGGTACTTTATTACATCTCCCCACTTGTGCATGAGAGATTTAGGTTTTTCCCAACTGAGTATAATTATATTCTCACCCTACGTATATAAAACTGCTTTAAGGTTTCCATGAGGACTTTGGGGATCGCGCGAGACCATACTAGCACGGACCATTTGGACAGTTGTTGTTGTTGCCTTTTTTTTTCTGGGTATTCTTTTTACCCTTGGGGATTTGTGACTTGTAACTTTTACCTTTGAACATGAATATGGTAATGGTTTATTTTCATCCATACTAGCACATTTAGTTTTTGTGTTGTATGATTTTCTATCTTATCTCCTGATCCTATTAAAATAAAAAGGGTAATGCCTTCCATTTAGTGTGTGATTCTATACCCTTCGACCTGGTCGCCACTCCCAGACCTATTGAAGGCAGGTTTCGGGGGACATTATCTATCCTTCAACTTAATGAATTTAGGGCCCGACAATCCGCTGGCCCATCCCTCCTTTTGCTGAAGGTGGGTCGTGACAAAACAATATGTGAAGTAGGGGTTGTTATTTTGATTCTCCTTTCCCATTTTTTGATGAACACGGATCAACCATGGCCATGTTGATCCGCAGATTCGTACATTCATGAGGGAGGGTTTATTTTGGATGATTTCAGGAAATTAATCTATGAACTATTTTTGTTTTATCATGATATGTTAAGCCTACTAAAAGGAGAAGATCAACAACGTGATGAAGGACGACGGAGGTTTGTTCCTCGATTTGCTTATTGGATTTCTTCCCCCTTTCATTTCCTCTTGCGTTCTTCGTGTTCTTCATGGGGAAATGTACAAAAGATCAAAGAGCACCCTTCTTGTGACACAATGATCCCAACATTAATATATGTCATCACGACGACCTATTAGAAGAGCGATAAAGTTGGCAGATGATAAATCAGCTCAGATCGGAAGAAACTGTTCTTCGAGCATTCTTCGTTTTGGAAGATTGAAGTGTGTTTTTCAGGGATGATTGGAGGCCTGAAATCAACAAAGTCAATATCGGGACATCGAGGTATCCTATAATATGAGAATTAGTGGAGATATGATTGTCTGAATGTAGATCGAAGCCTCAAGGGAGGCGAGTCGGCAAGAAGCATCGATTCTGGAAAATTCTAGCATACACAGTGTGTACTTTTGAAGAACACACTGTGTAGTTCCATTGTCAGCATCCAGGGTGTTGGTAGTTAGATGGGAATTACACAGTGTGTGACCCTGGTCATAGGGCTTGTCGGAAATTCCCTGAATCTTGACTTGTATTTTGGAATGTACATGGACAAAGGATGGACAAAATTGCTTTGGAATATAGTGTGTAGATCCTATGCGGCATGGAAGAGGCAACTACATAGGACTCTGCATGTATCCAGTGAATACAAGGACATGAGATTAAGTACACCACCATGTAAACCACCATAGGGCTAGGTGAGGCTAGTAATGCCGGTCGCCCCGTGTACCAGTACATGGGTTGGCGTACAAGGATTGAGGTCATGTACTGGAACATGGACAATGTACACGGAGCCAAACCCAAATACTCGGACACAACATGTAACCCATACCACACGTCGTGTACTGAAATTTATCAGTGAAAATCCTTACAACCTGAGCCGTTGTATACAGGAAATACCTGGCGTCTGAAGACACGACGTGTGAATTTCTACAGGCCGGTTAATTTTTGAAAAATGTCTTGGTATTCTTGTCCACTGTATCATAGAAATGTTTCATTTAGGTTAGTGCCCCTTCTTCATGTTCCCCTGATTGTCAGGAATCATCTCCTTCTAAAATAGAATGATCCCTTCAGTATGACATTCTGTGATAGAGAAATGCATCCCTCCGAGAGGCCCGTAGAGAGATTCTTTATCAATATTGACCCCAGGTAGAGTCTGTCATTGACGTGACCAAATATACCAGGTGTCAATCCTCTATGTAGAAGGTGAATCCGGATGAGTCGCAGTATCCACCATGGCCCTAGAAGGGATCATCATTTGGGTATTATGATCTTTCCTAATCAAGAGTGTCTCTCTAATAATGAGTGTATCAATCTATCGTGATTTGTCCTACTCAAGAGTGTGTCTCGAGTACATGTATCTATCACATGGGGATTTTCATGATCAATATTACTTCATGGACAGACGTCCTCAGAGATATCAGACTAATGGAATGAGTTCTACCAGATAGAGTACATCATGAATTCATTGAATTGAATCCGTAAAGGGGGAATGTGGTTGTGCGACATGCCACTAGACTGTGGGTCTGGTACTTGTGTATATCTGGATTTTGTATATCTCTTGTTCTGTGTTCCATAGAAATATATTGTGTAGATCTAGTTGTAACTCTACTTTGCGTATTGATTTGTGGATTATAGGGTCTTTTACTGATTATTGATATACTCACTCATGCACGGGATTTTCCCACACATGTCATGTCCTTTTCATATGAGAAGGTTTTTGATAGTGTCCTGGGTGGAACAGAGCAGGACTGAGCATTCTGATAACCCCATATGTCGATACATTCCAAAATCTATGAGTATCAGTCACAGTACCAAATTGTGATTACTTGTTGGACTTTGTAGTTTTCAAACTCTCATTTTACTGGGCTTGTATTCTGTCCCAGTTTACATTTAGTACTTTACTTTTTGTCGTACTCGGTTGGTTGGGTTTAGTTGTATGAATTCAATTTTTTCCTTAATTGTTTTTTACATTTCAGAATTTCGGATTGGAGGTGTGTGCGTGTGTAAAGGTACTAAGGAAATTCCTTCTAATTTTTTAATATTTCTACATGGTTCTAGTAACCATCCCCTAGCCTGTTGAAGGTTTCCTTGTGGTGTCACAGCAAAGGAACCACTGGGTTGGGTCATGAAAACATGGATAGGAACGAACAATTAAATCAATATTAAATAAATGTTTTGATTTTATTTGAAAAAATGTATTACAATAAATTATTTAGAACTAAGTGGGTTTTAGAAATATTCATGATTACCACGGTGTAAAAACTATAAATAATCCTAGTATAATTTCCAAAAGTTTCAATCATGAAGAAGAAGTAGATTATATAGAAATATTTTATGTTATAATTTTTTTAGAATATCATGGATCCCATCTACCATTGAAAAACCTGTTACTATAAAATTATATTTCTCAATATACATGTTACATTATTAAAAAAATACCACATAATTTTTATACCTTTGGACGGATGTTGTCCCTAATTTTTTATAATGTTGATTATTACGTGGATAATGATTATATAGTTTAGTATCTCATTTTGTATATAAAATATAAATGTTTGCTGATAAATATTATTTATATTGGAGTTTCATTGGGAAACATTGGATTCACATAACCTCATATGTAGAAGGTAATCCATATTCAACTCAAGGAGATTCATTTGGACTCAATGAAAGTCCAATTACGGGGGACAGAAAAAAAAATTTATTGAAATAATATAATATTATGATTTAGATTCTGTTGTTGAATAGATATGAATATTTTAAGATTCCATTGAATATAGAGATTGATATAAGGATCAATAGATTTTTGATCAAGACCATTTTTTACATTATCTAATGTAGAAAATATTTCCTCTGATATCACCATTAAATTTATTGTTTTGAATATAGTTCCATCTGAATCAATACCATTACATCTCCCGACATTTTTTGATTCACTATTCAATTAACATGAAAATTTGTTTATAAGAAGGATGACTAGTTCATGTTGGTGACGTAACACATATTGATCCAAGTCAAAAAATTAGTTTTTAGATTACAGACATCCAATGGAATCGATTTTTTCATGGTGACGACAATGGTAGAAAATATTTATCTTCCTGATTTTGGATGATGTTTTTCCTAGTAATATCAAGAGGGATAATACGAGTAATCAATAAATGTGGATTCTATTATTTCTCAGTAGGTGCAATCCGAAAAATATATTTTGATTCATCATAAAAATTCGAATTCAAATGTAAATATGAATGAAGTGATGTTTCCCATTCAATCACATCTAGAAAAATTATCATCACAATCACTCAATTAAATCATGAATCATAGTGATATAATGTTAGATAAAAATACTATGTGTTAGTAATTTGACACTATAACATCCTATATTAATTTATTTCATTATGAATTGATCATGAAATAAATCATAAAAAATTATCAATATCATACAATCTATGAAATGTGAAGAGTATATGTTCGTATGAATGAATCTATCACATTGATCGATCAATTTATAAAATATATATAACCTCTATTGAATGAAAAATTTCCTAAAGTTCAAAGTGATTCATCTAATTTAATGATGAATGAGATATGTTAATTATTTTATAAAAAATGGAGGTGGTTAATTATCAATAAATTTAGTGGATATATTTTATAAGGATGAATAACTAAATCAAGTGTTTATTAATAGTCTAGAGTAGTTATTCTTTTATTTGGATGATGGTGAATTAGAAGATTGTTTTGTGGAGTTACTAGAATATCATACATCAAAATAGTGTAAGGAAATCATTTCTGTTATTTATCTAGTGAATATGATGGATAATTGTCATTTTTATTTATATATCTATAATGTGGGACTTCAAAATAATGAAAATATGAAGAATTTACTAAAAGATATTTCTCAATGGTTTTGTAATGGATTTATGAATATTTTAAACTACATAAAAATGGACATTGTAAAATGTATTGACGGTTTTGAGGATTCCTAATTTCCTACACATCGATGATGTCTATTAGGACCACAAATATTTGATCAAAATGGATACAACAAATGATTATTAAGAGATATTTGTTTCCATGGAAATATGTATCTCTAAGAGAATACCTTGTTTCGAAGACAAGTTTATATGACGTAATCTAAAACTCCATCTAATCATTCATGTATAATTGTGGATAGATTTTATTTTTAGAGAACATGGTGAGTTGATAAAAAAACAATATCAACGCCAATAAGGACCAATCTAGGAGGTTGATAATTTCATGGACTATTGTTGTTGTTTTTTGGTGTCGTTGTTGGCATGATTGATGATAACCATCTTCATAAGTCATCTTCCCGTTCCAGTATTCCTTTATCATTCAAGAAACCACCTCTGTTGAACTATTTCAGGTTGTGTAATGGATAAAACTCTTATCTTCCTTAATTTTTGAAGCTGGTTTACCAATATATGCGAATCATAAAAAATTATTGATTTATTCATTGCTTACTAAAATTTTATTCATTTACATTAATCATGTTTTAATGGAATCATAAATAATTTAAATTAGTTTTATAGATAACATTTTAATGCTTATTTTATTTTAATCCTATTTTCAAGATGTTTATTTCAAATAGGATTTTATATCTTTTATTGTTATTTATTAACCTTGAATTATGATAATTTGTTATTTTTTAACTATACAATTTATACTATTTATCTTGGGAAAATATTAGAATATTATTATCAGTTATATATGATATTCATAAGGATCTGTATTACTTATTTAATAATCATGTGTCCAAAATTCTATTCACTATCATTATAATTTATTATTTACCAATGATCGGGTATGATATGTATTGTATACCTTACCCTAATTATTTATGATATCATAAATATGGGAATATATAAATTTATTCCTAAAAATTAAAATAATAATATTTTCATGAATACTAAAATATTAAACATCTATATTTCAAAATGGGGAAGAAAATGAAAATTACATAAAGCAAATTTATAGTATTTATTATTTATGGATGTTTTTTTAAAAAAAATTGTTTTTTTAAATCAGATAAGAAAAATAAAAATATAAGATTCTAGATGTATTTTTATGATAATGTTTTTAAAATATATTTATTTCCATTATTGACAAGTTTATTTCCAATTAAATTTTTTTATCATAAAAATGAGGATACTATTTGAATGATTATGTTGTTCCATCATATGACAATTATTATATGTATTTATGATTCAAAAATTACCTAATTTTATTCTAAACTTTCTTTCATAATCGTTTCAGATAGTCAAAACAATTTATCTTATGTTTTTTTTAAGTAGTTATCGTATAATTGAGTGAAATATTAAATGTACACAAAGGAGTTTTTCCCATTGAAAAATATAAGAATTACATACATATAATCAGAAAGAGAATTTATTGTATGTTGATCTATCAATAGAGGAATTTATCTTCCAATGATAATTTTTTATTTGTAGAATAATCTTGTAAAAATCTTTTTTTCAGAATGATAATATCAGAAGATGTTATCACAGCCACCTAAGATATTAATCCTACACTGAATAATTATAGAATTAATTATTGAAAATATTTTTTCATATGAAGAAATAAATAATCATTTGATCTTATGATGTATCTCACAATTTTTTCTTAAGATGAATAGTGATTCCAGTTAAATATCATATGAATATATAGAAGTCAAGTATAATCTAATGAATAATTTTTAAATCTCTATAAAGTGACACAAAATAATTATATGTGAATTAAAAAAAGAACTATCCATTACTATAATGATAAATATGTACATGTATTTATATAAATTGGACGATCTGAATATTGAGAGTGTTGTTCACATCATTCCTACAATAGGTATTTAAATATTTTGAAGGAATTGATGCATGTTCATTAAAGAATGTATTATAATGTTCACAATGTGTGGTTCTTTCTTATATTTATAGTAACTCATTCTTATGATCAAAATGAAATCTAAAAGTATTATTTAGTCATTTCCTAATTAAAAAAGGATGATAAATATTAAGACATGTTAATATTTAAAGAATATCATGAAGACTCATTCCATGATCAACATCACAAAAAGATGGTATAAGATGAATGATCTTGATTTTCATATTAGAATCTACAATATGCATTGACAATTATCCGCTGATATATATTAGAGGCTATCATATATCATGGAAGATCATTACCAGCTATTAGTTGATTCTTATAACATTTTTCTACAAATACATAATTTAAGTATTAAAAATTTTATTTTTGTTTACACACACTCTATTATTTTTTTTGAGACCATTGATTCATAATGTAGTGGAAGGTCATATTTAAATCTAGTTAAACATTGTATTAATTTACAACCTCTACCACTCACCTGGGTGTGCCCTTTAAAAGGGTTCTGAAATCGAGGAGTAGAGTGTTGGTGTGGTTGAATATGGGATTTATTTTCCATAAACTGTTTTAACAATTATTTGATCAATTTATTTCCATTATGAATTAACTAACAGAACATATTTTTGATACGGAAAAATATTTCAATGGCCAGACATGTGAAGGGAGGATTTTTGTAATGATACTTTTTGGAACTCAATTCACCATGTTATAGAGTGTTCAAATAGACAGTATCTCAGACAATAATGAATTGATAATGTAATTTGTTTTTGATATTGTATTTTATTTTAATTTATAAATGATTTCATATAGATGAAATATATTTATTTTAATTTTATATAAATGTTTTTTTGTTTGGTTATTTTTAATAAATAAGTTTTAAAACAACATAAATTATATGAATGTCAACAATCATGTGTCAATTCAATTATTAATTTATTAATTTTAGATTAATTATTATTTTATTAAACACAATTTTAAATTAAATTTATGAGAATTAGTTTTATATAACCAAGAATATTTCCATATTATTATGTAAATCATCATGATATAATAATTTTTATATAATGTAATTATTTTTATTTTATCTCACAGAAACATCATAATTAGTCTTTCATAATGCATCAAAAACTATCATTTTTGAGGTGTCAGTTTCCAATAATAATTTTCACAAACTACCACAAAAATTAATTCATTGATATATTTCATAAATAATTTTTTTTGACCCACAGTTGAATTTTTCATTAAGATTATTTATTTCATAGTTGTGTATAACAAATTGTTTCCCCTATAATTATATTTCATTTTTTTATCACTTAATATATATAATAATAAACATGATTTCTATAAATTTAAATTTTTTGGTCTATGATTAGTATATTACAAAATTTCATTTACATTATAAATCCTATGATAATATAATTTTACAACTTTTATATTTTTCATTATTATTTATTTAGAGTTTGTAATAAAATTCCATCATTAAATATGATTTGACATAAAATATTTGTATATATTATCAGATATTTATTACAATAAAAATATGAATATAATAAAGGACAATATATTAAAACATAATACTAAATAAGGAAGTGATAATTCATTAATTACCCACAAAATTATTTAAGAGTTTAAATAAGTGATGAGAAAATAAATGAGACTTGAAATATCATGGTGTCCAATAGGACAGATTTTTATAAGAAATGCAAATTTTTCTTGATAATTATACACCATATTTTGATTTCAAACATACCAATAAAGTGTTCACTACGAATCCTAATATACATAGACACTGAATATTGTGAATGAATAAACAATATTTATTTTAGAAATACACCGTGTATGAGATACAAATAAAAACATTAATTTGGTAAGGGTATTTATATATGTGTTTTATCCCTTAAAATAATCAAATTTTAGTGAATAAATTTTTTTTCACAGACACTCACACACACACACACACAAACACACACACACACGGAGAGATATATATATATATTTCTGTGTGTGTGTGTGTTTTTTTTTGGGTGTGAAACAACCCAAACATACTTACAGGAAAAAATTCTACACCCATACCCACACATACTTGAACGTAATAATTAAAAATTAGACGAATAAAAAAAATTTGAAAAACGATAGAAACAATATTTAGGAATGTCCATAAATGGTACTCCACATGGAATAAGAATATATTTAGTCTGAACTCAATAAAAAAATAACTAAAATAACATTATAGAAATGATACGTTCTTTGAGAAAATGGAACAAATAATCTTATCGTAACATTCCTCTAATGAAAACCCATAAATTAGATCACTGAGTGAATGAATATAAACATCATTAAATAATGTAATATATATACTATCAAGGGGTGAATTGAGTTAATGATTCCTTTTTTTGCATGGAATATCAATATCTATGACTATTAACTAATCATCAATAGTGATATAATTAGGCTTTATAATTCACATGAGGAATATAATCATGATCACAAATTAACTCCAATAAATGCTCCTTTTCTCTACATGAAATTAATATCTTTCCATCACTACTATTTTCTTCATATATGAATGAAATTACAACATTATTACATAATGATAAACCAAATTAAATAAATTTTTAATGACATCACATTCTATTATTTACTTCTATTGAAATTTTTTTGTATAAGTCATCACTTAAAGTTATATATCATTAATTAGACCGATCCCTTATTTTTTATTAAGATAATAAATAATTGATTATTTCTTCATTGGTGTATTGATAATTTTCATTTGTCGTGAAGAATATCATGATAATTTATTGATATTTTTATTAGGAATATTATAAATCCCACTTCATTGAGAAAACTATTTCCCCGATTTGAAAAAATTTAAAAATAAATGTTTAGGATTTAGAGTTTTACCTCCAAAAAAGAATAATTATTTGAGGATATATGGTGAACATGTACATAAAATGTTTCAAATATAAATATAAGTGTATATGTAAAAAAAATTTGTGTGTGACTGTGTGTATATGTGTGTATGTGTTTATGTGTGCGAGTTGGAATATATGTGTGTATGAGTGTATAAATTTTATTCTATTTGTGTGGAGACATAATATAAAATTACATATATAAATAATAAAGCCATTAAATTTTCGCACACATTTATATAAAAATATATTCTGGTATAATTTATAAACCCCGAGATTTGGGAAATATATTCTATTCGATTTAATTTTTACTTTTGGATATTTTCAATTTTATAAAACACTAATTATAGAATCTATTATATAAATTTAATACATATATTATCTTACTATAAGTGAAACTATATTCTAGGCTTTAGTTATACATAATGTTTAGTACATTCAGATGCTTACGTTACAAGCATGACTGGGTTTTATCTAATGTCATTATATTATTAAAATATCATTATTTAATATAATATGATACAACATAGACAAAAAAGAATCTATTATTAATAGTATTAATGAACTTATTAGTATATATGGTTTATAATATGAATTCATTGGAAATAAATTAATTAAAAGTTAAAATATTTAACTATAGAATATAAAAGATATATATGTTTATTTTTATTCTTTAAGAGACATAATGTATTACTAAATTAAATTAATTACAATTATTAAATGATATTAATTAAATATAAATGTCATATCAATCCTTTTAACCATATAATTATGTGTTAATTGATAATGTCCATTATGCATATGTATGGATTACTATATCCTGGAAGCGATGTGTTTCTTTATTCACCAATAATTCACATGGATGGAAATAAGAATGAATTTGAAAAATATATATGTTAGATATGAAATAAAAATGAAATTTTATTCATAATAACTTTTTTAACTAATTCATTTATTATATTGAAGAATGATAATGTCTCTCGCGTGTACATTTGGGTTACCCTAAACATGATGGAATGATTTTTGTTAATCATCTATTTTTCACATATATGTAGATAAGAATTAATTATGTTAATTTAAATGTTATATATTACTTTAAAATTGTCTAAAATATGACATATCATATATGTTCCATTATTTTAACCCAATAAGATAATGAAAAAAAACCGATATGCAAACGTATGGACGATCATCTCCATGAACAATGTAATTTATTTTATATCTCTATCATTTTAGAATAACTGTGAATAAATATAATATATATATATATATGATATTAATATTAGGATTATCATTATGGGTATTTTTATATAATGATATATGTATGAGTTTGGAGGATATCATTTCTAAACATGATAGAAAACGAAAGAGGATATTACATGAATTGTAACATTAACAAGGAATTATTAACAAATTGGTAATATTATGTCATACGTAAATCATGTATGGAATATATATATATATATATGAAATTTATGTTTTGGTATGTTTATGATAAACATTTATTTATTATACATGATTTTTTAACATGTGGGAAGGATGTTAAGAATTATGGTAAGGGAATATAATAAAACTTTTTTACATTCATTAGATACATTCCATATTCACCAGTAACATCCTTTGTGCAGTGTATATACCGACCAATATCATTTTATATGTTAAATTAAATTCATCTAATGATGTTAAATATTTTTTAATTGATATTATTATTTCCAGGGGATCATTATTTATTAGTTACTATCGTAGTAAGGGATTTAGGCCTCACATTTATTTCTATGGGTCACAGGAATTACAAATCTTGTTTACTATACGTAGAGAAAATAATACCCATAAATGTATTTTATTACTCATGTCAAAAATTATATTTTATTTCAATATACATTTTATTTTCATTATTTCATAGTGAATATGATTCTATTAATTATAATGCAATGATTATTTCTTTTACAATTTCATAAATGATTGGATTGTTTTGTATTATGTCTCTATTTGTGAAGATATAACTACCATTTTAATTTTTTCATAAAAAAATCATAAATTTTTAAACTATTATCATATATATTTTAAAATTAATATGTTTCTATTTTTACATTTATAATATACAATTTTTTGTGACTATTTTGTTTCATTTTCCAAACGTTCTACTTTATGAATTTTTTGAGAAAAGAAAGAATGTAATGGTTTTAGCTTATAAATCTTGAACGTAATATTTCACTTTCAAGAAATTGAAATTCATTGATTCTTCCCATAGAATATTTCAAATTTATTTTCAGTGGATTTTTTTTGTTTTAATTAATGAAAATAATTTTAATAAAATTTTATGTTTTAAAATTAGAAATGATATTTTACTCAAGAATTATTTTCATGTGATTTTTAAAAATTATGTTTGATCTATGGTAATATTAATTTATGTTAATAATGTTTTATTTTTGATATTATTCAATTATACAGTTATTTTCATAATGGTTTCTATTTTTAATGGAATGAAATTTATGAAGCCAATTTTTTTTCATTATTTATGTTTACGATGAAATGATTATTATAAAACCCATTTCATTTACATTACTTATGTTTACAATTTTATAGTCTTTATGAATCCAATTTCATTTTAAAAAATTTATGTGATTGATGATTTAAGTTATTATGTGACATATTTTTAATGTTTTTATTATGTGAAGGATGTATCCTATATCTCTATCTAATGCATTGGGTAAATATTTATATCTAACGACATAATTATGGATGTCAAGTAGAAGGGATTGACCCATTATAAATAATGGGGAAACCCAATCTCATAGTTCAATATTGAGAAACCTGATCACTAATAATGAAAATTTGTGACTGGGTATTGTGGTGTGGCATTCCTAGTAGGTGATAGCCCCTTTATGTCCATTGTTATGTTTGTACAACGTGTATTGTATTATATCGAATGATATTTCATTATTATGTAACTGCCAAAACAATCATGTCGTCTTCCATGTATTTCAAATTTGGATTATGTTCATGATCCCATTATGATTTTTGTATTATTAACTACTAATATATATTCCATGATACTTTTTCATGATATTTTATAGGAAATTTATAATCTTCAAATGTTTTTATAATGAATTCATACACATATACCTAGTATTATTCTTATTCACCTCCCTTGTTTACCCATAATGATATTCATGGAAAACCCATTTTTGTTATATTTCATTCCCCAATATATGAAAAATTATTTTACATGTGATATGCCAAATAATATTTTAGATATATTGTTATATGATGGACAATATATAGATGTATTATTATATAGTTTTTATGCTTCCATGAATCCAAAGGAACAAAACAAATACGGTCTTTGGGCTTGTTTCAGTGTAATTTATTGTGTATTATGAATTTTTTTTATAATCCATGTATGTAAAGAATGTTTTATTATAAACATAAATTTAATTGTTTATAAAATATAAATATAATATATATATATATATATGTTATTTATTTATATTTTTCATTTTTATTTTAATATAATTATCGTTAATAATGTTATTATAATAAAAAATTTGATTCCAAATATATTTTTACCGTCATGTTTAGTATATTCTATTCAATCATAGAGGTATCTAAATTTTCATTAAATTATTTTTCATTATAATCTTATATGATAATAGAAGGACAATAATAGATGAACGTTAACTGTATGAAAAATTATATTTTAATGGTGTTTATAATTTTGTTAATAATAAAATATGATGTGAAACCGACCATTCTCGATATATTTATCCTCTTTACATATTAATTACTCATTGAAAGTCATCCTATGTATATTATTATGAAATTTTCTAGAATTATAAATGTCTTACTAAACATAATAAAATAGTAAATGTAATTTTTTGTGCAATTATCATATAAATTATAAATTAATTTATTTTAGGTTATGATTATATGATGGTATAAATAATAATGATTAAATAACAATATATTATGGAGATGAACATCAATATTAGTTTAAATATATTTATAGGTAGATGCACTAGGAAAATATTAAAAAATATGATTCTGATAACATATATATAAAAATATCTATAAAAATAGAACCAAATATTACCTGGTGAGATGTAATGAATATTTTAATACTTATATTATATAATTATATTATTTTTTATATGAAATGTTTCTAGATTAAATAGAGAAACTTTTCCCAATATATAAATAAAAAATAGAGTTATATTCTATTTGTATGAACTATGAAAACTTACATTCATTTTCCCATGACATCAATTAATTAAAAAAATAAAATTTATCATAAAAAATCTTTCCATTTGTGACACAAATAGACAAATGAAAATTTATTCACGATTTTTTATGTTAATATGTAATTTATATTCGTTCCATTATCAAGAAAATATTACTGTTGTTCAAAGAATGAATGTCAGCATAGATTTATTGAAAATAAAATAATCATTGATTGTGTTTTTTTATAACCTATAAATGTAATGGAATGGATGAAGAAAGTCCCTGATAATCAGTAATTTCTAGAAAAATGTATCCTTCCTCTTTTATGAAAATTAATGGAAATTATGATTTTTGGTTTATTAATAAGGATTCGAAATACATATAATGATATGTTTTTATTTTATCCCATATTGTTTTTAGTATTCACAATTTATAAATATGAAATATTTTCAATATATAATGCATGGTAAGAATAATTTAGTAATATTAAATAAATTTAATTAAAAACATTAATATCAAATAAGATAATTATGTCTGATATGATTATTTAAGGAATCTCACATGAAAATGATTTTCTGTTGATATCAATTCTTTCTCTATTATATAATAAATTCACATATAATGTCATATTTTAGGGTATATAAATAAATTAATATTATGTTCTCATATATATTATGATAGTTCGATATATTGAAACCATTTAGAGAAAAACTAATTATCGAATGTAATATATATTTTCCATTGTTGAAATTGATTTTGATTTCAGGAAAAAAAGACTGTTATGGGATGTTGTATTCTGGTATGCCACCTTATCCATTTAATTATAAGTATTTCTTAAATATATAAATCTTATGAATTATTTTGGAAAAACGATACAGAAAAACCATATTAATTTAGATATAACAAAATGATATATACTTGTTAATTAATGTTAATAAATGTTTTCATTACCTTATATTTGGTAGATTTCATGCATATATAGAAATATATGTGTGATAGGGTTATTAGATAATAAATAAATACACAATGAAATATCATGGTTTTAATTAACGAATTGTTAGACTATGTTGTCATGGATATAAGAGAATATTTTATATTTGTAGTTGATAAAAACATTATTTTACTCACCCTGCTACTCGCATGATTTCCCGTTATGTGATATTTTAAATTTTCAAATTTCAAAAGGGTGTAGAAATATTAAAATGATATTAATCATATATAATGAATATTTTCCCATTTATGATCATTAATTCAAATGGTTTTATAACACATGGTTTTATTTTTTTGATAAAAATTTTAATGTTAGAGGTTATATATTGTGTTATATATTCAACTATTTGATAAAAATATCATGGATTACAATTTTTTGAATATATATATCCTAATATGTGATTGAACCATTAAAGGTTATAGTTATGTAAAAAGTATATTTTTCATATTATATAATTACTGAAATTAAATTAAATGAAATTGTTTAATTGATGATTTATATATTATTGAAAAAATGTGGATGTTTTTTACAGATAACCAAATAAGGTATAAAATATATGGATCCAAAAAAATTTTCAAAAAATGAACATTAAATGTGAAATAATTCTTAGTATTGAGAGAAATGACACGAAATGTGTGTTGGGAATCCTATACGCAATCCATAATATTCATTAAATATATGTCTTATAAAATTAATACAAGATAAAGATAATATTTTCAACAAAATTTAATTAATTTATAAAAAGATAACAATATAAAGAACTCAAATGAGTATTCATGCTTATATAGATTCTAATAGTTGACCTTAAAAACCATTATAGGTAATACAATATACCAATTTAATCCTTTCTTCTTGTATTCTTCATCGTGTTTTATACAATGAAATATTGTTATTAAAATTTTTAATATGATTAATCGATTGAACTATTTGACATCATTTATAGTATAAATATAACTATTATGATTAAATCCCTGCAATATTATTATGAAATTGATAAACTTATGTAGTATAGTCATGAACACTTATAATGCTTATATTGGTTTCCAAAAAATTTTCATAGAATATTTATCTAAAAAATTAAATTATAAAATAATTCCATAAATTGGAAATGTATATCAATGAACTAAACATTAAATGGATAACTTTGAAAATAATTTAAAAAGTAAAGAATAATAAATTTATATTGAAAAAAAACATTATAAATTTTTTTTCATAAATTATATCTGTATAAGATCATACATGCTTCACTATAACTGTGAGTTCACCATTAAATTCAATCATATACCCAATATTTTAAACATTAATGAACCTATAAAAAAAAATCCATGCAATCATGTCTCGTAGAGTATTGTAGTCAACATAGTAAAAACATCCAATTTAGCTCTCCAAAATTTGAAAAATGGGTTGGAATAATAAAAATTCAATATCAACTCAAACCTACCCATTAAAACATCAAATATGTGAAATTTAATTGAAGAATTAATATTATCATCTTTACTAACAATTTATCTTTATACTTCATTAGGTTTTAATATAGCACTATTTCAGCAACACATCCTCTCTAGAGAAAAATCAATCCCAACCAATGAGTCATGAAAGTATGAATGTTCAAATTAATATGATACCTTATATAAACATAATGGGGTAACTATTTCACTAAATAATTTTCATGAAAACATTTAAATTCATTGTTATAAGGCTCAGATACATCATTTCGTATTCAGTTACTAGCATCAAAACCAGTGACAATTAATATGATGACATCAACAATTTATATTGTCATCTATCTAAAAAATGGGTTGACTTTTTTAGAAAATAGCAATATCTCTATGCAAAAAAAAAAAGATCATCACTTAAGATTTGAAAAAAAATTGGATTTTAATATTAAATGATGTTCATAAGTATCATAAAATTTAATTTTCACCCTTATTGTAGGTGAATATTTATATTAATAGACAATGTATTGAGAAACACATGAATATAAGAATTTCATGTATAATTTTCATTAATCATGAAAATTATATCAAATATCCTCTCATAAAAACAATAATTTGACCAATTCTACTATGGAGGCTATCATGTGGTAATTGTTCCACATATAGATTGTGTATGAACATATATATGTTCATGTTGATGTGTTTTATGTTCTTAATACATTATAAAGTTGATATATTTTTTATTTAAAATTTGTCTCTTCTATAAAATTCATTAAGATTGTCATTACCTTATTTTATTTATGTATATAGATATTTAATTGTATAAATTTTTTTCTATGATTCATCATTCCTCATTTCAAGACTTTATTTTTATTATTAATGATCTTTTATTTGGAGACTAGGGATTCCACGACTGAGGAATTGTCTTTTTATCACAATTCCACTAAATTTATTGAATCGATACTTTCATAAAATGAAATAAATTTTATAAATTATTTCTAAAACCTAAATTTAGCAATTTAATCATGGATTCAACGATTTCATGCAATTTATTTATAAACTTTGACAATGGATTTTCAAATAATTTGTTGATTTCGTGAAATTTATTTTAGGACAAACTTATTTTTTTGTTGATTTAATTTGATGAATTTTTGGAAATTTTTGATCAGTTTTTTTAGGAAATAAAAATTATTTCATTATTATTGAAATTTTTGAGTTTTATGAAAACCATTTTATATTGGTTTTTGATATGTAAAATATCATTTTGAAAATTGAAATTGGGGTTGAATGAATTTTTTTTAAATGATTTATTTTTTAATGAATTATTTATTTCCACGTTTATAATTTATTACCATCAGAAAAATTAGTCCAATTAGAACTATGTTAAATATTATGAATTAAAGTTAATTATAAGCACTAACTAGATAATTATTGACATTTATAGTACATAAAATTTCATTATTAAAGCTATGTGTTCATTACTTGTGATCGATATTGATTCCCTCTATTTAGGATATGTAGGGATGAATTCAACCGTAGATATTCATTTTAACACCATGAGATTTTATGAGAAATATACATATATATATATATATATATGTCTTATGTTATACACAAAACGAATATTTCACTACACACAGCACTGTTTTGGCTTACGTTACATGGAATCACGACCTTCCATGATAGCGTGTGTAGTACGCAATACCGGGTTTCACTAAACAATGATATATTATTATAATATTATTATGGACTTGCCTTTATTTATTTTATTAACTGTAATTTTAATTTTATAACATTATTAATAATCATACACATTTTCTAAAACATGGTATGTGAACAAAATAATTTTTCGGGTAAAATAAGAAATATTTAAAAAATGCTGTTTTGCCGCCTTTTGATGGTACACCGACATTAAATCTAGTTTTTTATATTTTATAATTTCAATATGACAAAATAAAATTCTTCTTTGATATTAGGATATAAAAATTTACTGTGGATAAATTTTTCATAGTATTCTGTTAATTTTCTTATTTTAATGAATATTAAAAACACGCAATATTTTAATTAAAAACATCTTTTTTTCATTGCAATAATATATATGGTTAAATTATAATATTTAATGGTTTTAGGTGTTATTTTATACGAAAAATGAATCATTCCCTACACAAAAAACTAGCTTGGCTTGCGTTACACGCAATCACGACTTTCCTCGATAGCGTGTGTAGTACGCAATACCGGGTTTCACTAAAAAACGATATATTATAATAATATTATTATAAAATAGACGTTATAAATATTATTAACTAGATTTTAAATTTTGCAACATTATTATTCATCTTAAACATTTTTTTAACAATTTTATGTGAAAAAAATAAATTTTTCGGGTAAAAATAGAATTTTAAAAAAATGCAGTTTTGCCACCTTTTGATGGCACACCCACTTTAAATCTAGTTTTTGACAGGTATATAAGTTAAATTTGACAAAATAAAATTCTTCTGTGGAATTATGATATAAATATTTACATTGGATAAATTTCTCATATTATTCTGATAACATTCATATTTTAATGAATAGTAAAAACATGTTATATTTTAATTAAAAACAACTTTTTTCATAGAAATAATTTATATGGTTAGATTATAATATTTAATGGTTTTAAAGTATAACTTTAATATATTTTTACCATTTAATATAATTTATGTCATTACCATTAAATTTACATTGAATTCATAGGTAAAAACATTTCAATCTTTGGTAATGTTTTAACTTTTAAAATCGGTTTTCTTAATAACGAGATTAATTTTAAATTAATTACTTCAACTTATCTGTTTTTAATTTTGAAAAAATGAACTCAATATTTTAATTTAGTGGTTCCAAATTATGTTAATAGTTTTCTATATATTTTTCATATTATTAATAGTAACTACGGTAATGTTTATTTACTGTAGTTAAAGGTATATCAGGTAATAAAGGGTAAAAATAAGATTATAAAATTACCCTAACACCTAAAAAAATTCTATTGGTTGAGTCAAAGTTGACCCATATCACGTAAGTATCAGAATATATTAGTTTTATAGACTTTTGACCAAGAGAATAGTTTAATTATTATTAAAACCAAAGAAAGTGACAACATGTCACTCTCTAAAATATTATAAGTATAAATATTTTAATTTACTGATAAACTTCATGAAACATCGAAAATGAATAGTCTCATGAAATATAATATAATTACCTACATCATGTGAATTTATTTAGAATTTTTAGGGATTAAATAATTATTATTAAAGGTGACACAATAGTGACATTGAAATTATTTTATTGATTAAAATATCAAATAAATGGTTTTAAAAATATTAAGATAAAAATTATATGAACTATTTAATGTTATCAACTAATTTTATAGATAAATATTACATGTTATGAATCTATTAAATCTTTTATTTATAACATATCTTCTTTGAGTATTTTATTTGTATTCAAATAAATGAATAGTGTCAAAATAGTCACTATTGTAATTTCATAAAAATAACATAATATAAAATTGTTTAAAAATCACAAAAATATTTCAAAAATTATAAATTAAAATTTATATGGTATAAAATGTCATAAATTATCCAATTATGGACAATTTACCAAACATAAGTAATTATTTATAATAATTTAAAATTTAGAATCTTATTACCACAAATAAAATTAAATAGTTTAAAGAAGGATAAATGAAGTTGATAATGTTTAAAATAAATTCCCAACATGTTAAAATTTTTTTGGTTGATGATATTAAAACCCTACCTTATCTAATATTATTATTTGAGTCATTTTGGATGTTTTTATGTGGTGTTTGAACTTATTATAAATTAATATTTTTGTGGTTTCAAAAGCTGCCCCTATCCTCCCTTATAAAAGGGCACCTCCTCCCTCTCTTCTTTACAAAACATTGACCCTTCAAGCATGGAAAAACCCTACCAATTACACTTATCAACTTCCTTAATAATATTCTGGAGGTTTTGGTCTTCTCATAAGACACACTCTTGTCCCTTTAGAGGATCTTTATAGAAGGCACGTCGAGGAAGAGGTAATATTTTCTACTAATATTTTCAGGTTTCTTCCCTCTTATACTTCCTCTTATATAGCTGATTCATTATTAAGTAATAACATCAATATCACTCAGATATTTATATGTTATTATAAAAATGAAACAACCATATTTCATCTTTTATCCATCCTACTGAAAACAAAATCACCGCCCATGTGTACGTACAGAATACCGTCCCCACGCCATGGTGCAATTTTTTTTCCCCAACCACCTTAGATGGATGGCTATAATGGTGTAAATAAATAACAATATATTATTATTTTAATTTTTTATTGATTCTTAAATATTATACATAATCTTAAATACAATTCCATGATCATGGGAAAGATATCATCACTCGTGCGTATGTACGGCCTACCGTGTCCATGATGTGATGCGACTCGTTCAACATGATCTTAATTGAATAGTTATTATATAAATGAATCGATTGAATAAATATGACATATATTATAATAAAAAAATTATGTTAATGATATAGCTATAATAGAAAAATATGAATAAGAATTTATTCGACAAAATAGGCATAACAACAGAAAGCATTGAACAATCGAATAACGAGTAACAATGAAATATTACCAATAAGAAGAAAATAATATGACCATATATGATATCATAAAAATGAATATGAAACTGTAATAATTCAATAAAATTATTCAAATAATTATACAGGAGGTACGGATACGTATGAAGCTTATCAGAAATAAGGTATGGGAAAATAATGAAATCTCAATTTGTATTCGAGATTGTTTATACTTCAGTATTTACTGGGGAATATTTATCATCCAAATCCATGATTCCTAAATATGTAATAATATTCATATCCTCCTACAATTGATTAAATCCAATTTTTCTATTGGTGAATATTTAGTAAATGATATGAAAGGAATCTTTTGTTGTTTTCACTACGATATACTTTTTGCCATATCTCGAAAAAGTCGAGAAGAATGTTTTTTTAAATTATACGACATGAATGGAATTTTATGATTTCATAGAACATTATTTACATGACCAATTATCATAAATTATATGGTTAAATTATAATATTTAATTTTTTAAAGTATAAATAGAATATATTTTTACCATTTAATTCAATTTATGTCATTACACTTAATTTTACATTGAATTCATAGGTAAAAACATTTCAATCTTTGGCAATGTTTTAACTTTTAAAACGCATTCTCTTAACAACAGGGTTAATTTTAAATTAATTACTCCAACTTCTGTATTTTGAATTTAGAAAAATGGATTCAATATTTGAATTCAATGATTCCAAATTATGTTAATAGGTTACATTTATTTTTGTGATATTATGAATAGTAACTACGATAAAGTTTATTTACTGCAGTTAAAGGTAAATAATGTAATTATGTGTAAAAATAATATTATAAAATTACCCTAACACCTGTCAATATTCTATTGGATGACTCAATGTCGACCTATATCACCTAATGGTCATAATAGATTAATTATTTGGACTTTTGACCAAGAAAATAGTTTAATTATTATTAAACCAAAGAAAGTGACAACATGTAACTCTCTTAAATCTTATAAGTATAATAATTTTTTTACTGATAAACTTCATGAATCATAGAACATGAATAGTCTCCAAAAATATAATATAATTATCTACATCATGTGAATTTATTTATAATTTTTATGGATTAAATAATTATCTTTAAAGGGGACACAATAGTGATGTTGAAATTATTTTATTGATTGAAATATAAAATAAGTGGCTTTAAAAATATTAAAATAAATAATATATAAACTATTTAATGTGCTCCACAAATGTTATAGATAAATATAAAATTTTATGAATCTATTAAATCTTTTAGTTATAACATATTTTCTTGTGATTATTTAATTTAAATTCAAATAAATTAATAGTGTAAAAATTGACACTATTGTTATTTTATAAAAACAACATAATATAAATTTGTTTAAAAATCCCAAAAATATTAGAAATTTTTAAATTAAAATTTATATGGTCTACAATGTCATTAGTTATCCAATTATTGACAATTATCAACACACATGTAATTTTTTATAACAATTTAAAATTTAGAATCTTATTACCACAAATAAAATTAAATAGATTAAATAAGGATAAATCAAGTTGATAATGTTTAAAATAAATTATCAACATGTCTAAATTTTATTATTTGATGATATTTCAACCTTATGTGATATAAATTTAGGATTTGAGTCATTTTTATGTTTTTATGTATGGTTTGAATTTATTATAAATTAATATTTTAGTGATTTCCAATGGTTCCCCTCTCTTCCCTTATAAAATGGCACCTCCTACCTCTCATCTTAAGACAAAAATGATCCTTAAAGCTTGGATATCCCCTGCCCATCAGTATTTGAAACTTCCCTAGTAATATTCTGGAGGTTCTGGTATTCTCAAAAGACAAACTATTGTCCCTTAAAAGAAAGTTTAAAGGAGGCATGTCGAGGAAGAGGTAATCTCTTCTACTGATTCATTCATGTTTCTTCCTTCTTCTACATCCTATTATTTAGTTGTTTCATTATATAGTAATAAAATAAGTATCACTGATATACTAATATGTTATTATAAATATGAAACAACCCTATTTCATCTTCTATTCATCATACGGAAAACAAAATCACCGCCCGTGTGTACATACGTAATACCGTCTCCATGTCATGGTGTAATATGTTCTCAACAACGACCTTACTTGGATGGGTATAAAGGTTTAAATAAATAACTATATATGATTATTGTAATTTAATATTGATTCTTAAATATTATATATAAACTCCAATACAATTCCACGATCTTGAGAATGATATTATCACGCGTGCATACGTACGGCCTGTCGTCTCCACGATGTAATGCGACTCGTTCGACATGATAATTATTGAATTATTATTAGTAAAATTAATTTATTGAGTAAATATGATATATATTATACTAAAATAATTATGTAAATGATATATCTATAACCTAAAAATAAGTATAATAATTTATTCGATACAACACGCATAACAACAGAAAGCAGTGAACACCCGAATATTGAGTAACAATGAAATATTACCAATAAGAAGATAATAATATGACAATATATGATATCATAACAATATATATGATTATGTAATAAGGAAATTACATTATTTAAATAATTATACAAGAGGTATAGATACATATGAATCATATCAGACCTAAGGTTATGCGAAATATCAAAATCTCAATTTTTATCCGAGATTGTTTATACTTCAGTATTTACTAGGGAATATTTATCATCCACGTCCATGTTTCCTCAATATCTAATAATATTTCTACCCTCCTACATTTTATTAAATCCAATTTATCCTATTGGTGAATTTTTAAAAAATGATATGAAAGGAATCTTTTGTCATTTTCAGTACGAGATACTTATTGACATTTCTAGCCAATGTACGAGAAAGTGTTTTTTAATCTTATAAGGCATCAATGTATTTTTATGATTTCATAGAACATTATTTGCATGAATCTTCCTTTACATGTTTTCATGTTTTAATTATAATTATATTTTTTTAGTTTAAATTTGTATGACATATTAAGAAAGGAAAAATGTTTTTGATGTTGAAAGGATATTTTCCTCAAGAATAGAGTTCAAGTGTTTTATCAAAATTATATTCCATCGAAGATAATATTGGGTTATGTTTCTATCCGAATTTTTACATTTATTTGATTATGTTATGATGTAATTATGTCCTTTTATCTTATATGGTTTATGTTATGAGTGCACGATGTTTAAGAATCCCATTTTTATTACATTGGTCATGCTATGATATATGATTTATGATTTTGTTGGTAATGATTTATATCTCATGAGTTAGACATGACTGCAATGGAAGGTTAATCAGTGTCATTGATACAGGACTGGAATGAGGAGTGAACTAGATTCAGAAATGGACTTTGTCCACTATGATAGTCTTGGAAATTATTATTGACTAATAAGTAATGATTTTATACGATTATGTGTGTATTACAAAAAGTTTAAGGTTTTATGTTATTATTATTGGGATTACATTTCACTACTATGATTTATCCCATGTTTTGATATCATGATCTCTTTTTCAGGTTATGATTTTTCAAATTTTATGTTCTTATGAATATGATATTTCCTTTGTTTACCCTTACTGACCTTTTGTATGTTTTCTTTTCCCCATGTCAGGATGAAGTGTTTTATGTAGTATATTCCAAAAGGGACTCTATATATGATGAAATAAATGGGAGAGAATGTAGATTCTTTGTGAACCAGTTGTTTATGTTTCCTAGTTTCTAAAGACACTATACCAATACGGTCCTACCATGGTTTTGTTATATGTTGTAATTAGTATGCTTAAATTATGAAATAATAACCATGTATGTAAATAATGGGTCGTAATAGATGGTATCAATGGAAAGCTATAGTCAACCTTTGGATACTAGGATGTGAAAGCCTTAGTAATAATCCTAAGGATATGTCTAAGCATACAATACAATATTAGTGTTTTATAAATGGCAATGAATAACCTATAATAATAACTAATGTGTGAAATTTTATTCTTGAATATGTGGTTTTCCTATTATTATTAGTGTTTCTCACACTATGCTTATCGGTTTTAGTCAGTGGATGGAACATGAAAGAACTATGTAAATGCTGAATGCGACATGAAATTCAATGATTATCCCAATGACCAACCAAATGTTATGGGATATGGAATGCAAAATCATATAGTCATGCTCACAGAACATTCTCAAGCTATGAATCATGAAGGACTTCCAAATGAGAAAAAGAAGGAGCAATATTCTATTGAATCCTTCATGAGTAGCATCCACCCTCATTCAGCGGGTCCTCTGATCCATTAGTGGGTGAATAATGCATTAGTACCACTGAAAAGATTTTTTCAATCCTGCAATGTTCTAAACATGATAAAGTCATCTTAGCAGTATATCGTTTGGAAGTTGATGCTAATCAAAGGTGGAATCTTATGAAGAATATGAGGCAAAGAGACGAAATTGAGTCTATGGGATGTGATGGCTTGAAGAACATATTTTTCAATAATCACTTTCCTTATATTCATTGAAAAAATATGGAGAAGGAGTTTCCTGAAGTAATGAAAAAGGATGATGAATTTTTTGGTACCTACGAAGTAAATTTTACAAGACTTGCAAGGTATGCTTCCCAATTTATTATCCAACCTGAGAGTAAGATCAATCTATTCTTTAGTGGCTTAAAACCAATTCTATTAAGGTTTTTATCCATAAGGGACTTCAATAGCTATGAGGAAATTGTTTGATATTCTCTCAAGGATGAGATGAGGATTGGAGTAACCCATCAGTCATATGGGTTTGATAAGAAGAGGAAAATTGGATTCAAAGGGAAATATAAAGACCACAATGAAAAGAAGATGAGCTTTCCCTTATCCTAAATGTGTGGAAAGAAATATAGATGGAATTGTCTTAAAGGTACATGTAAATGTTTCAAATGTGGAAAAGTAATTCATCGAGCATTTGAATGCTGCAATAATGGGAAAAAGTTGTCTAGTGATGTGATCAAAGAAAAGGCTACACAGATTGTACCTCCTACACTTCAATGTTTCAAGTGCATTTAAATGGGTAATTATGCTAATTAATGCCCTAATCAAAGGGTTTTTGATGATTATTGACGTCAAAAAAATCATAAGGCCAAAGAAAAAGGAAAGTCACATGTAATTTCAACCGGCGATGTGGAGTACGTTATCGAAGTATTGAAAGGTACACATACCATTCAATCTAAAGTAGAAAATGTTTTATTTTATTATGGATCCACCCACTCTTTTATTTCTGAAGAATGTTCCATGGGAATTGACATACTACCTCAACAATTATCTACTGAGTTAGCTGTGACAACTCATAATGGCACAACAGTTGCATCAAAAGTTTATAATTCTTCACCAATTGTCATTTGTGGGAAATTTCTTCATACAAATCTTATGTTCCTTCCTATAGTGGAATTTGATGTGATTCTTGGCATGGATTGGATTTCCTTATATGGAGCTCATATCTATTTCAAAATAAGGGAAGTCACATTTCATATTCCCAATCAATCTATTATCACCTATTGATGTGAGGATGAATTTAACCTTCTAGGGGAAATTTCTTCCATCTTATGGGTCTTGATTCAAATAAATGAATGATATATATCTCAAATGGTTGGAGAGAGACTCATGATTAAGAATATTCACATTGTATGGAGTTTTATGATGTCTTTCCAGAGGAATTACCAGGTCTTCCACCAAATCGTAAAGATGTGTTTTCAATAGAACTTGTACCGGGAGCTTTACCTATTTCAAAGACACCATATAGAATGAACCCAATTGAGTTTCAGGAATTTATGAAGAAACTCCAAGAGAATCCTAATAAAGGATTCATACGCCCAAGTGTGTCACCTTGGGGAGTACCTGTTCAATTTTTTATGAAGAAAGATGTATCAATGAGACTCTACATTGATTATTGAGAACATAACAAGATCACTATCAAGAACAAATATCCACTCCTGTGTATTGATGACTTATTTGACCAATTACGCGGAGCTAACTACTTTACCATGATTGGTCTTCGTTCATGGTATCATCAATTAAGGGTCAAAAAACAAGATATACCAAATATGGCTTCCCGTACAAGGTATGGACACCATGAATTTAGAGTGATTCCATTTGTTCATACTAATGCATATACTATCATTAGTGATCTAATGAATATAGTCTCTATAGAATATCTTTATCAGTTTGTGGTAGTCTTTATAGATGATATTCTTGTATATTGAAAGAGAAAGGCTGAACATGAATATCACTTAAGAATTGTATTGAAGACCCTGAGAAAGTAGACGATTTTTTTCCAAATTTACCAAGTGTGAATTTTGGCATAAAAAGTTTCATTTTTGAGACACATAATTTCAAAATAGAGGATATATATGGATCCAGAAAAAACATAGGTAATCGAAAGATGTTTGAGACCAATAACAGTAACTGAGACCCAAAATTTTCTTGGTTTGGCTGGATATTGTTGACTTTTTGTAAATGATTTTTCTCGATTATCTAATCCTCTCACCAGGATGACTTGAAAAGGAGTTTAGTTCGTGTTGATGAAGGATTGTGAATATAATTTCATGGAGATAAAAAGAAGGTTATCTAGTGCACCTGTGCTCGTACTGCCTTGTAGTGGAGAAAGGTTTGTGATATAACGTGGGGAATCCAAGAAGGGACTGGGGTGTGTTCTCATGCAAAATGATATGGTGATAGCTTATGCCTCACGACAGTTGAAAATTCATTAGAAAAATTACCCAACTCATGATTTGGAGTTAGATTTGGTAATCATTGCATCACAGATTTGGAGGCATTATCTTAATGGTGAAAGGTGTGATATTTATACTGATCATAAAATTTTAAAGTATATTTTCACACAAAAGGTGATGAATATGTGTGATAGAATATGGTTGGAGCTGATTACAGATTATGACTTCTCAATTCATTATCACCCTCAGAAAGAAAACAAGGTGGCAGACGCATTAAGTCGACAAGACCATGCTAGCATATACATGATGAGGATCACAAAAGATCCAATATTTATGTATTTACAAAGAAGGATATTGGAATTATAATGGATGGAGAAAAATATTATCTTTATCAAATGACTGTTCAACCATCTATACATGTGAAGATTAAAGAGGCGCAAAAAGAAGATGTAGTGTTACAAAAGAAGGTGAAAAATGTTCCAAAATTTCACATTGGTTATGATGAAATAATAAGGATCAAGAATCGGGTTTGTGTTCTTCCCATTCAATAATCATAGAAGGAAATATTGGAAGAAGCTCATAGTTCATCATTCGCTATTCAGTCTGGAAGAATGAAGACGTATAGGGACCTTAATGAGTACATCTGGTGGGACGAAAAGAAAAGAGATACTGCTGAATATATCTCTCGATGCTCAGTTTGTAAACAGGTTAAAGCTGAGAGACAGAAGTCTAATGGGATGTTACAACCATTACCCATACCAAAATTGAAATGGGAAAACATCACTATGGACTTTGTCACTGGACTTCCTAAAACATTCGAAGGCAGTAATGCTATCAGGGTTATAGTTGATCGTTTTAAAAAGTCGGAAAACTTCATTGATATTAAAGAAGATTTATCTCTTGATCATATTTCCAGGATATATGTAAAATAAGTGGTAAGATTGAATAGAGTAGTATGTTCCATTATATCTGATCGGGATCTGAGGTTTACCTTGATGTTTTGGCGAAGTCTTCAGCATACTCTAGATACAAAGATGAGTTTCGGCACTGCTTATCATCCTCAGACAGACGGTTAGTCTGAGAGGACAATTCAAACTCTAGAATACATTTTGAGATCTTAATCTATGAATTTAAACGGTGGTTGGGAACAACATCTAACTTTGTTGGTATTTTCTTATAATAATAGCTTTCACTCTAATATTCAAATGTCTCTTTATGAATCTCTCTATGGAAAGAAATGAAGCACTCCAACAAGTTGGGATGAAGTTGGGGAACAAATGCTATTAGGACCTGATCTTGTTGATGATGTGGAAGAAAAGTTAAGATCTATTCAACAACACAAAAGAGAAGCTCATATTCGACAAAAAAGTTATGCCGACACCCAAAGAAAAGACCTAGTGTTTTATGTGGGTGATAAAGTGTGTTTACGAATATCTCCTTGGAAGAGAGTAATGAGATTTGGATAGAAGGGCATGCTGAGACCTAGGTATATTGGTCCTTTTGAGATACTGGATCATGATGGGAGGGTAGAATACCGATTGGAACTTCCTTGAAATCCCTCTAAAGTTCATGATGTATTCCATGTATCTCTCTGAAGAAATTATATTCCTGACCCTTCACATGAACTAACCCACGAAGTTATACTGCTGGAGCAAGATCATTATTTTGAAGAAATGAGAGTCGGATTCTAGATTTTAGAGAAACATTTCTACGAAACAAGACCACTTGCATGGTTAGTGTTTTATAGAGGAACCACCAATTAGAAAAACCTACATGGGAACATGAGGATATGACGAGGGAGAGGTATCCTCATCTATTTGTTATGATGTGATGAATTTTGAGGGTGAAATTATTTTTAAGGGGGGAAGAATGTAACACCCTGAGATTTTATGAGAAATATATATATATATATATATATTTATATTTTTATAACTTAGATTATACGCAAAACAAATCATTCCCTACACACAACACATTCATGGCTTTCGTTACAGGCAATCACGACCTACCTCGATAGCGTGTGTAGTACGCAATACCAGATTTCACTAATCAACGATATATTATTATAATATTATTATGTACTAGCCGTTGCGAATAGTATTAAGTAAAATTTTAATTTTATAACATTATTATTCATCTTACACATTTTTTACAACATGGTATGTGAACAAAATAAACTTTTCGGGTAAAATAAGTATTTTTTTTTAAATGTTTTTTTCCCACCTTTTAATGGATCACGCACATTAAATATAGTTTTTGACAGGTTTATAAGTTAAATTTGACAAAATAAAATTATTCTTTGCAATCATGATATAAAAATTTACTTTGGATAAATTTCTCATATTATTCTGATAACTTTCATATTTTAATGAATAGTAGAAACACACAATATTTTAAATAAAAACAACTTTTTTCATCACAATAATTTATATGAATAAATTATAATATTAAATTTATTTAATTTATAAATAGAATATATTTTTACCATTTAATATAATATATGTCATTAGCATTAATTTTCCGTTGAATTCATACGTAAAAACATTTCAATATTTGGCAATGTTTTAATTTTTAAAACCAGTTTTCTTAACAATGAGATTAATATTAAATTAATTGTTTCAACTTCAGTGTTTTGAATTTTGAAAAATGTATTCCACATTTCAATTCAGTGGGTCCAAATTATGTTTATTTGTTACTTTTATATTTTTGATATTATGAATAGTAAGTAATGTAATTTTTATTTACTATAGTTAAAGGTAAATCAGGTAATTAAGCATAAAAATATGATTATAAAATTACCCTAATACCAGCCAAAATTCTATTTTATGACTAAATATCGACCCATATCACCTAAGGGTCATAATAGATTAATTTTATGGAATTTTTACCATGAAAATAATAAATTATTATTAAAACCAAAGAAAGTGACAACATGTCATTCACTTAAATATTATAAGTATAATATTTTTAATTTAGTGATAAACTTCATGAAACATCGAACATTAATATTCTCCAGAAAGATAATATATTTATCTACATCATGTGAATTTATTTGGAATATTTAGGGATTAAATAATTATCATTAAAGGTGATACAATGGTGATGTTGACACTAGTGCAGAAATCGTTTTTTACGTCACCATTTTTTACGTCTGTTATATATAACCGACGTAAAAATTCGGTGAGTATATTTTTCACATCGGTTATTTTAATAACCGACGTTACAAATCGCACCTGTTGGGTTTTTACGTCGGTTATCTTAAAACAGACATAAAAAACCAATTCGCGGGGGTTTTTTACGTCGGTTACCAAATAACCGACGTAAAAAACGCGTAGATATCGGATTTTTTTTACGTCTGTTATTTGGAAACCGACCTAAAAAACCCCCCACGCATTGGTTTTTTAGGTCGGTTATCTTATAACCGACGTAAAAAACCAAAGCGCGGGGGATTTTTTACGTCGGTTTTAAGATAACCGACGTAAAAAAGCAAAAATATAGTTTATAACTTCTGTTATATAATAACCAACGTTATAAAACATTTAAATAAATTAAAGCCCGTGTTCTGTCATTTACGATTTTTCGATTGACAGTCGCCGGCTCGTCTCTCTCTCGCGCAGTAAACCCTAATCGGCTCGTCGATCACCTGCATTAAACTCATATTGGCATCATTTTTTATCTTCTTCACTCCTCTCGGATCTATCTTCTCAACACGCGACATTCAAGTAATCCTTCCACGAATTTATTTCGTTCTTTTTTGTTTCGATTCTTGATGTGCTTTTCGTTCATTTTTGAATCTCGTGGAATTTTTTGTCATTGCAAATGGTTATTATGTCCATTCAACTTGCAACATTAAACTCACAACATTCAACTCGCAACATTCAACTCGCAACATTCAAGCAGGTGTATTTTGGATAAGACTATTTTTAACTCTTATTCTAGATTTTCATTCTGATATACGCTTACGAGCAACCTCTTAAGTATCTAAATAAATCAATATCTGATAAAAATATTACTATGACAATGAGAACATAGATATTTGACTTCCCAACCATTCAAATTATTCAATCATTTAGAAAGAATAATGAATTTTAAAACATTGAGGATTAGCTTCAGCAAAATCTGAAAAATAATGGGTGGTACTGTAACGTTCCATTCTTCCAGCAACATTATTATTTATTACATAGCTGGAATGTGTCTTTCTGGATGAAGATTGGTAGTACTTATTTTCTTAAAATCATATTTTCAATATGATTGTCCAGAAAATTATTTTCATGAATGAAATTGGACCAGGTACAATCGGTAATACCTATCCTTAAAACTTCATTCAACATTCTTACATCATAATATTTTTCAAAACATTATGATTTTTAGAACTCCTAGATCAGAAAACCATCATCTGTTTTCATCTGCATTCATAAAAATATCAATTAATACCTATTACAATCAAATATTTCATTCTGGACTCATGGTGAGTCTGATAATACATTTCCTATTTCATTCATCTCCTAAAAATGATGGACCTTTTCATGCAAAGAGTATCTGATTTCTTGAATACAATGGTATGTCCGATTTTCAACAAAACCAAGTGAGGTGATTTCTTTTATTAATAAAAATTCAAAAAAAATTATAATACCTAAATATTATTATCATCCTTTTCAGATTTTTCATTATAAAAAAGGTAAAGGGTACTTTCTTTCCATTCTCAAGTTAAATTATATTTTTTATAAAGGTCTTTTCTATCTAGGTAGAAATAATTTAACGATAATTAGATTGAATAAGGTATATTATCTTATCTTACCATCCAAACACATTTTTATGTATTAATAATTATTATGTTTTGTAAAAACAATTATGACCCCCATTTCATTTTTGTTAGTTAATTGATCAACGAAAGTGTTATAAATGAATTGATGATCACGATTCACCCATATATATGGTTAGTCATTATGTGACATTTGGGTCCATAATATCCTTCTAATGCATTCAAAAATGCATTATATATCATAGATCAATATGGGATACAAATGGTTATACAATGTCCAATGTGTTATGTGATGTGTCTCGTAAGAAATATTATAATAAATTATAGGAATGGTGATTAACATATCCCAATATGAGGTGAATGAAACTATGTTTTCCCTTGACATATGTTATGACTTATATGATTATGTTTGTGCCACACTCTTATGTTATTCCACATACCAATGTTGTGATCTTGTTAATAAGTTTTTTTAAATCATGTTCCCACTATCATATAAATCATGTGTTATGTTATGCTAAAATTGTTATACATGGACTCAGGTTTTATGATCTATGATTATATAGAACTGTTTCACTTATCTTTTTGATCTTGTGCTTTGTGTATGCTCTTATACCCCCATGGATATCTTTTTATGAGATTATATATTATATTTATATATATCATGTTTACCCATAATGAGTATCATAAATCAAAACTTTTATTATTTTCATTCCCTAAGTTATAAAAATAAGTATTATGTAGGATGATTCAAAAATTTAATCTGTGAGTTGAGTTGTTTTATGTGTGAAACCCAGGCCAAACACAAATGTATTTTTTTATTGGTATTACATATATATAGTTCGACATAAACTTTTTTTTACATTACCATGATATTAACATTACTTTTTCTACAGAAATATTAATCCTTAGATTTTATATCGGATCAAAAGGATATAGTAATTATAATATATAATCAGATTGATCAGATAATATGAAAATATTATTAAACATAAAACAAATGGTCTATATTCATATTTCTAACAAGACACTTACGATGTATAGTTATTTGGTGTTGGGTACTTATGAAAACTACTATTACTTTCATGATTTTGGCACTTGAAAGTGTTGAGTACTTTAGATCATAATGATTGAACAACAAGCATGGATAACACATGTTATATGCTCCATTAGGTATTCCTATATTTTAACATGTTTATTAGTATATTGGCATGAGATTATTATAAATGTGTATCAACTGATCATATTCACTTATTCCAGATAAAAATCATTTTGTTTATGATTTATTGATGTATATTTTATTTGGAGAATCATTAGGTGTCATGGTTTTCTTTGATTCAATGAAATTTTAAACTGTTACGTCTAACTATATTTTGTTTTAAAAATAATATTCAAGCATATTTTTTTAAATACCTATAGATTTGTTTTATATTTTAAATTTTTTTACATTAAAATTATGATTTTTTTCATATTAACATGTATTTGTCTTATCTTAAAAATATATATTTTTTGTTGATATTTTTTATAGGTAATAATGAGTCGAAGTTGGATTATGGAACATCGAATGAGAAATGAATTTGAGGAAGGTGTTGATGCCTTTTTGGAATTTGCAAAACGAAATGTTCCAAGTAGTGACATTTTTTTCTGTCCATGCCTGAAATGTTTGAATATGAAGAAGTTTAAAAGTAGAGAGATAAAAGAGAATCAGATATGTCATGGTTTTAATCCGAGTTACAGCCCTTGGATTTGGCATGGTGAAACTGGACGGAATGTCACTAATGATGATGATGTGCAAGATGGTAACTCCGATGGAATTGAAGAAATGATTCGCAATATTGTAGAAGAACAAATTGAGATAGAACCGACAGTTGCACGTCTATATGGTGATGCTGAAAAACCATTATATCCCGGTTGTACAGATTTTACGGTTCTGTCGGTGGTGTTAAGATTGATTAACCTGAAGGCGAAGCGTGGATGGAGTGACAGAAGATTTACAGAGCTGCTACAATTGATGAAAGGCATTCTTCCAAAAGATAACGGTCTTCCAGACTCACATTACAAAGCCAAGAAAATATTATGCCCGATGGGATTGGGATACAAGAAAATACATTCCTGTCCGAATGACTGCATTATATATAGGAAGGAATATGAATTTCTGTCAGAGTGTCCAAAATGGGGGATATCACGATATAAGGTGAATGAAAAATCACAGGGTGATGTAGAGATTACAAAGCTCCCTTCAAAGGTATTTTGGTATCTTCCTATAATTAATCGTTTCAAACGTTTATTTACTAATTCACATGATGAAAAAAGGTTAAGATGGCATGCTGAAGAGCGGGTATGTGATGGAAAAATACGTCATCCAGCTAATTGTCCACAATGGAAGAAAATTGATGCGCAATATTCTACATTTGGAAATGAAATAAGAAATCTCAGACTTGGGTTGTGCACAGATGGAATGAATCCTTACCGAACACTCAGTAGCACACATAGTTCATGGCCCGTTTTATTGGTAATTTACAACCTCTCTCCTGAAGTTTGTATGAAGCGCAAATATGTCATGTTGAGTACAATGATCTCTGGTCCAATGTAACCCGGTAATGATATTGATGTTTACTTGTCACTGTTGATTGATGATTTGAAACTGTTATGGGATGATGGTATTAGGGTGTATGATTCTTATAAAATGGAATATTTTCAACTGCATGCAGTGCTTCTGTTCACTATAAATGACTTCCCAGCGTATGTAAATTTGTCTGGATACAGTGTTAAAGGGCATAAAGCATGTACAATTTGCGAACAACAGACGTCCTATTGTCAATTGCATCATGGGAGGAAAACAGTGTGCATGGGTCATCGAAAGTTTTTTCCTATGGAACACCCTTATAGAAGACTAAAAAAGGCATTTAATGGATCACAAGAATTTGATACTGCTCCAAAACCTTTATCCCCTGATCTGTATTTTGAGAGGGTAAAAAACCTTGACGTGACATTGGGAAAGACACAAAAATCTGGTAATGATAGAAATAATTGGAAGAAAAGGTCAATTTTTTTTGAGCTACCATATTGGAGGTATCATGAAGTTAAACATAATATTGATGTCATGCACGTGGAGAAGAATATCTATGATTCTTTGATTGGAACATTGTTAGATATTAAAGGAATGACTAAAGATGGGTTGAATGCAAGATTAGAATTACTATCAATGGGAATACGTTTGGAGTTAGCTCCCACTCCTAAAGGAAGACGAACATTTCTTCCCCCGGCTTGTCATACATTATCGAAGAGGGAGAAAATTAGCTTCTGTCAGTGTCTTCATGATACCAAAGTGCCTCAACGTTATTCTTCTAATGTAAAAAATTTTGTCTCATTGAAGCACTTGATGTTGATAGGTATGAAATCACATGATTGTCACATCATGATGCAACAAATTCTACCAGTTGCATTGTGTGGAATATTTCCCATTCGTTTCAGAAAGACTATAATGAAGTTGTGTTATTTTTTCAATTCAATTTGTAACAAGGTGATTGATGTGAATGCTTTGAACATTTTGGAAAAGGATGCAATTTTTATACTTTTTCAATTGGAAATGTATTTTCCTCCAACTATATTTGATATAATGGTGCATTTAATGATTCATCTGGTTCGATAAATAAAGCTTTGTGGACCTGTATATCTTCGTTGGATGTATCCTTTTGAAAGGTATATGAAAATATTAAAGGGGTATGTTAAAAATCTATATCGACCTGAAGCCTCCATTATTGAAAAGTATATTTCTGAGGAGGTAGCAGAGTTTTGTACGAGATACTTGGCTGTGGCGCAACACATAGGTTTGCCTCCATCTCGCCATGAACGAGTTAATAATGAGGGAAAGGGTATTCGCGGCTTGAAAGTCAAATCATTGTCAGCTGAACAGATGAAGAATATAGAATCATACATCTTGAATAACATAGCTGATGCTCAACCATATATCACATTGCATATTAATGAGTTGAAACAATTTCATCCAAAGAAGAAAGAAATGTGGATTTTGAATGAGCACAACAAAACTTTTTTGTCATGGATTAAAAAGACTTTGGATGGTAGATCAGATGTATCAGAGACATTAAAATGGATAGTGGGTGGTCCATGTTTAAATGTGATAACATGGTCTAGTTATGACATTAATGGTTATACATTTCATACAAAAGATCAGGACAACAGAAGTGCAGTTCAGAATAGTGGTGTATTGGTGTTGGAAGAAGCAATGCATTTTTCGAGTGCTAAGGACAAAAACCCAATTTCTGCATCAAATGCATATTATGGATTGATTGAAGACATATGGGGGGTTGATTACTTTAAAATTAAAGTTCTCGTTTTTAACTGTAAATGGTTTAACGGTAACAACAGTGTCAGACACGATGAATTTGGAATGACACTTGTTAATCTGAATAGATTGGAAGACACATCTGATTCTTTTATAACGACAACACATGCAAAACAAATTTTTTATATAGTAGATCAATAAGATATGTAGTGGGCTGCTGTTTTACAAGGGAAAAAACAATATGTTGGTGAGAATGAACTTGATGAATATGCTGATTTATGTGAGATCCCTACTTCAATGGAAATATTAACAGTACATAATGACGATCATGTTGAAGACATAGTTTGTGCCATAAGGAACGACCACGACGAAGGAATTTGGGAAAACAATCAATCTGTACATTCCTAAAATTAAAGGTAACATGTGTTTATTTCTTGTTTACATTTATTTTTTCCATAAATGTTAGATATTGTATGTTTTTTATTTATTAAAACATGTTTTAAAATAAAATAATTATATTTTTTTGTTTGTTTTATGTTTGTTTAGTTTACTTTATCATGTTTATAACCATTACATGAATTTTAAAATGCTTATTTTTGTTCACTGACAATTACTTTACCATGTTTACAATGTTTACCAGGTTTACCATTTTTACCATTTTTACCATCTTGACCATCTTGACCATCTTGACCATATTTTCCATCTTTACCATTGTTTAACATACTTACCATATTACCAATGTTTACTATTATGTAACTTAGTACTCTTTTCTATTTTCTGATTACAGCAGTATTAAAATATTTGAATTTGTATATTTGTTCACTGACAATTACTTTACCATGTTTACAATGTTTACCAGGTTTACCATTTTTTCCATTTTTTACCATGTTGACCATCTTGACCATCTTGAACATCTTTTCCATCTTTACCATTTTTTAACATGTTTACCATATTACCAATGTTTACTATTATGTAACCTAGTACACTTTTCTATTTTCTGATTACAGTAGTATTAAAATATTTTCATTTGTATATTTGTGAACTGATGTTTGTTTTTTTGATATGAAGGACAATGACAGATCATTCAGATGATCAACCACATGATTCTGGATAGGAGCATATTGCTGGTCATACCTCTGGGGATGAACATTCACATGATCCTATTACGAAAAAGAGTTCAAAGGTTGGTAAACGTGGGTGCAGACGTTTACCAAAATTATCACTTGCCCGTACGCAGGATCATAGTATAGTAGTTGAGTTTGATGATGATGATATTCCTAGAGGTCTGACTGCCAATGATTTTAAGAGTTTTGATGCAACTCAGGATAAGACCAAAGTAAGCATTCTGTATGATGATTGGAGAGGTGTGGATAAAGTGATTATCTCTCAGTTGTGGAGGACGATTTTGGTAAGATCTTTTGTCATTGTTTGACCATTATTTTAATGTTTCTAGTATATATAATATGTTTAAACTCTTATTTATCAGATGAAATTTGATATTCCTGACACTGAAGGAGTCAAGAATAAATGCTTATCGTTGGCTTCCAGGAGATGGAGGGATTTCAAATCAACCCTCTCATCAGATTTCATTTATGGTCATAGGAGTCATGACAATCCATGTCGTATATATCCTTTTATAGATGAAGACACATGGAGACAGTTTTTTGAAATTAGAAAAAAAGAGTCATTTCTGGAAAGGGCAATGTAAAATTTTATAAAATTTATTATATAAATGATCTTATTAATGTTTTGTTAATGATATCTTATTCTTAAATTACAGTAAACAAGGAAAGCTCATCAGGCGATCCTATCTAAAAATGTATACCCTCATAGTTTATCTCGGCGAGGGTATACATTATTGGAAGAAAAAATGATAGCGGAAAAATTTCAACAACTGATAGCTGAGTCTTCAAGCTCTGGAGAGGTGGCCCCTCCATCCCCTCCATCTAGACATGAAAAATGGAAGAGAGCTCAGAAGGGGAAAAAAGGGCAATAACTTTCGGAAGAATCGAGAATCGTAGCTGAGAAGATTGTAAGATATCTATTTAATTTATTTAAGTTAACTTTTTTCTTCATATAAGTTTCAATCATTACAGAAATGTTCAATTAATTAATACATGACTCTCTTGAGGAGCAGAGTTCAGAGGGGACATTTACAGCTACTCGGAGGGAAGATATTTTATTTGCAGCATCGGGAAGGCCCGAACGTCCTGGTCGTGTAAGAGGATATATGACAGGTGTATCAGTAAGAAAAGTGTTTCCACGTTCTTCAACTTCTAACATTGAGGGGGTTTATAAAAAAAATAGAATCCTTGGAGGCTAAAGTTCAAAATATTAATGCGAAGATGGAAGACAAGATTAGAGATTCGGTGTAGTCTATGTTTGCAGAAATGCAAAGACAATTTCAGACTGCAGCTCCCACTCCTCCTCCTCCCCCTGCAGACCCCATTATTTATCCTCCACCTCCACCAGTAGCTCCCACTCCCCCACCTCAGCCTGCGGACCCCATTTTTTATCATACATCTCCGTCGCAGCTTCCTACATATTGCGAGTTGTATGTTGATGATTCTCAACATCATATAGTATCATACGGGTTGGTATATTGTATAGGAGATACAGTTCATCATCAACAATTTGAGGTAGAGAATCAGAGGGTCACTATACAGGATATTATAGATAGATCAGCTAGGGTACCAATACCTATAGATGAGGTGGCGACAGTTGGATTGAGTATCGGCCATTTTTTAGTTTGGCCATCCATACTTCTTCGACTCATTACCATAGAGGTATGAATGTTATATCTATTATTTTATTATTTTATAAAAGTTGTTTTATCATTTGAAAACTACTTTAATTCTCAATTTTTTTTCACAGGAATACTTCAAATGTAAAGAAATACTGTATAGACAACAACAAAGACAACATGCTATGACATCAGATACAGATTCCAGTGGTCTTGACAGATTGTCCAGATATTCACATTTGTTGTTGGGTTTTTATGAGTTTCCAATAGAATCTCATGTTTGTGGACGTGAAATAAGTATGGGGATTACAAAATCTGATATCATGGAGCTTGTTACTGGAGATAAGTTGGGCATCAACGTGGTGCAAATTTTTTCCATGTAAGTCTTAACACCTTTTCTCTGTGTTATATTTTTTAAAAATGTATACTTATATATGTTTTGTATTAGGTATCTTTATAAAATTTGTGAGAGGAATGAACTGACAGAAGTATATGGATTCATGGACCCGCAATTGATTTCCCCTAAAGCATGTGCATTGACTGATGAACATAGAATGGTTTATATTGCTGAAAGATTTGAAAATAATATAATCCAACAATGTTGGAAGATGCCTTTTTGGGAGAGGTATGAAACACATTTCTCTCAAAGAGTTAATTATCTTTTAACATAAAAAACCACTAACATTAAATTTCCTTTTATCAGTAATCATTGGATGTTAGGGATTTTTTTCCCAAGGGAGAAAGCTCTTTATTGGATATGCTCTGTTCATGGTGATGTGCGGGCAAGTTTTAAGAATATATTGGAAAAGTAAGTTTCAATTTCTCAATAGTTTTATATATTATAATGAATTTTAAATTTACCCCATTCGTATTATTTTCTAACAGTGCATGGGTCTACTTTCGAAAAAACACAAAGAAATGAAATGCAAAGATCAAATATGTAAATGCGAAGGTAAATTTCCATTTATAATTTGTAATTTTTGATTTATTACATAAAAATAATATATTGAATTTACACTCATTCAAAACAGAAATGTCATGAACAACAAGGCCTCATCGAATGCAGATATTATATGTTAAGATTTATGTATGAAATAATAACAACTGGGACAGTTGTGAATTTTGACCTGGTACGATTTCCTCTTAAACATTGCCATCATATTTCAATTTTATTTATTCATTATAAATGTTAACTATATTCTTTTTCATTTGTAGCTTTTTGATGACCTTCAACCCTATACTGCTGAAGACATCAAACACGTACAAGTGGAGTGGTCAAATTATTTTACAGGTTTGATTGAATTTTAGTTGTTTGTAATGTAAAATGTAATATTGAATATTGTCTTTTTAATTGTGTATTTGGTAGTTGTTTAGGTTTGATTTAGTTTTTTTTGAAGTTGACAGTGTAAGTATTGAATGTTATATAAGTGAATGTTTAATTTTGCTATACTTATTGTTTTGGTCTACTTTTGATGGTTCTTCTGGTATGGATTTGGGTCTGTGGGGGAGAGGTTCCAAGGGTGTGGGGGTTTGTTCAGTGGGGTTGGGGGTGTCCAGCGGTCTGGGAGGGCTGTCCGGTGGGGTGGGGGAAGTCCAGGGGGGTGGCAGGGATGTTCAGGGGTGTGAGAAGTCGGTCTAGGGGTGTGGGAGTGCTGTCCATGGGTGGGGGGGGGTTGTCCAGGGGTGTGGTGGGGGCTGTCAAGTGGGGTGAGGGGGTGAGGAGGTGCTGTTCAGGCGGGTGGGGGTTGTCGAGGGGTGTTTGGGGGTGTCCAGGGGTCGGGGGGCTGTCCAGGAGTGTGGTGAGGGCTCCAATGGGGTGGGGGAGGGTTGTCCAAGGGGTATTCATGAGGGTGGGAGCTCCAAAGGGGTGTGGGAGGGATGTCCATGGGGTATACATGAGGGTGAGGGCTCCAACGGGGTGGGGGAGGGCTGTCCATGGGGTATAAATGAGGGTGGATGCTGTCTAGTGGGTAAGTTTTATATGTTATCTATGCACATGCTTAATTTTGATGTACTTCTGTTTTTGTGGTACAATTTCTTTATTTATTTTCTGGTTGATTCTGGTGGAGAGAAGATCGATGCATTCTGCTTTAAAAAAATTGGGTTAATCACGTCGGTTATTTAATAACCGACGTGATAAAAGGCCTGGAAAATGGTTTATCACGTAGGTTATTTAATAACTGACATGATAAAAGGCCTGGAGAATGGTTTATCACGTCGGTTATTTAATAACCGACGTGATAAAAGGCCTGGAGAATGGTTTATCACGTCGGTTATTTAATAAATGACGTGATAAAATGCCAGCAGAATGGTTTATCTCGTCGGTTATTTAATAACCGACGTGATAAAAGGCCTGGAGAATGGTTTATCGCGTCGGTTATTTAATAACTGATGTGATAAAAGGCCTGGAGAATGGTTTATCACGTCGGTTATTTAATAACTGATGTGATAAAGGGCCTGGAGAATGGTTTAGCACGTCGGTTATTGACTAACCGACATGATAACCCCCCCCCCCCCTCCGGTTTATCACGACGGTTATACAATAACCGACGTGCTAAACCCCCCTCCCCCGGTTTTTCACGTCGGTTATTTATGAACCGACGTGATAAACCACGCTCATCCCGGTTTATCACATCGGTTCTTATAGAACGGACGTGATAACCCACCGTCACCCCAGTTTATCACGTCGGTTCTATATGAACCGACGTGATAAACCCCCTCGCCCCTGTTTATCGCGTCTGTTTTTTAAGAACGGACGTGATAAACCATTTTCCAGGCAGTTTATCATGTCGGTTATTTGATAACCGACGTGATAAACCATTCTCCAGGCCCTTTATCACGTCGGTTCTAAAATAACCGACGTGATAAACCATTCTCCAGGCCCCTTTATCACGTCGGTTCTAAAATAACCGACGTTATAAACATCGCGATTTTATGTTTTTGACATCGGGTTTTAAATAACCGACGTGAAAAACCTTATTTATAACGTCGCACGTATTAACGTCGGCTAGAAACCGACGTAAAAAATTAAAAATAACCGACGTAAAAAACGTTTTCTGCACTAGTGTGAAATTATTTTATTGATTGAAATATCAAATAAATGGTTATAAAATATTAAAATAAATATTATATAAAATATTTAATATGATAAACTAATTTTCTAGACAAATATTAAATGAAATAAATTTATTAAATCTTTCAGTTTGAACATATATTCTGTGATGATTTTATTTAAATTCAAATAAATGAATAGTGTCAAAATTTACACTATTTTTATTTAATAAAAATAACATAATATAAAATTATTAAATATCACATAAATATTTCAATATTATAAAATAAAATATATATGGTCTTAAATGTCATAAATTATCCATTTATGGACAATTCATAACACATAAATAATTTTATATAACAATTTAAAATTCAGAATCTTATTACCACAAATAAAATTAAATAGATTAAATAAGGATAAATCAAGTTTATAATGATTAAAATAAAATTTCATCATGTCTAAATTTTATTGGATGATGTTATTACAACCCTATATCATCTATTCGTTGAATTTTAGTCATTTTGGAATTTTTTATGTGTGGTTTGAATTTATTGTAAATTAATATTTTTGTGGTTTCAAAAGGTGCCCCTCTCTTCCCTTATAAAAGGGAACCTCATATCTCTCCACTTTACACATCTTTTAGCCTTCAAGATTGGCCAAAACCTTTAAATTACTCTTATAAACTCCTCTAGTAATATTCTATAGGATCCGGTCTTCTCAAAACACCAACTCTAGTACCTTAAGAGGAAGTTTAAAGGAGGCACATCGAGGAAGAGGTAATATCTTCTACCGATTCTTTCAGGTTTCTTCCTTCTTCTACATCATTTTTTAGTTGTTTTATTATAAAGTAATAAAATAAGTATCACTCATATATGGATATGTTATTATAAATATTTAACAACCCAATTTCATCTTCTATCCATCCTACAAAAAATGAAATTATCGTGCGTGCGTACATACGGAATACCATCTCCACGTCATGGTGTAATCTATTTTTCAAAACCTACATACATGGATGGGTATAATGGTGTAAATAAATAACAATATTTTATTATTGTAAATTGATATTGATTCTGAAATATTATACATACACTTCAATACAATTCAATGCTCATGTGAATGATATCATCGATCGTGCGTACGTATGCCCTACCGTCTACACGATGTGATGCAACTTGTTCGACATGATCTTCATTGAATAATGATTATATAAATTAATTTAATGAATAAATATGATATATATTATACTAAAAAAGTTCTTTAAATGATATATCTATAATGATAAAATAATAATAAGAACTTATTCAAAAAACACGCATAAGACCAGAAAGTAGTGAACAGCCGAATAACGAGTAACAATGAAATATTAACAATAAGAAGATATGAATATGACCATATATGATATAATAAAAATTAATATGATTCTGTAATAAGTCAATGACATTATTTAAATCATTATACCAGAGGTTTGGATACGTACGATGCATTTCAGACATAATGTAATTGAAAATCTCAAAATCTCAATTTTTATCTGAGATTGTGTATAATTTATTATTTATAGGGGCATATTTATCATCCAAATCAATGTTTACTCAAAATTTAATCTTATTTATATCTTCCTACAATTTTTTAAATCCATTTTTACATATTGGTGAATTTTTAGTAATAGACATGAAAGGAATCTTTTGTCATTTTCAGTACGAGATACTTTTTTACTTTTCTGGGAAAAGTACGAGAAGTTTTTTTAACTTATACAAAATGAATGGTTTTTTATGATTTAATAGAAAATTACTTCCATTAATGTTCCTTTACATGTTTTCATGTTTTATTTTTAATTAATTTCATTTAGTTTAAAATTGAATGACATATTAAGAAAGGAAAAATGATTTTGAAATAGAAAGGATATTTTCCTCAAGAATGGAGTTCATGTGTTTTATCAAAATTATTTTCCATCTCAGACAATATAGGGTTCTGTTTCTATCCCTATTTATAGAATGATTTTATTATGTTATGATGTAATAATGTCCTTTCATCTTATATGGTTAATGTTATGATGTCATGATGTTTAAGAATCCCATTTTTATTACATGGGTCATGGTATGATATATGATATATGATTTTGTGGCACACATAAAAATTGTTTCATTGTAAGATGTTTGGGACCTATATCTCCCTCCAATTCATTGAGAAATTATATATATCTCATGGGATATACATGTCTGGAAGGAGAAGTTAATCCGGTTAAGTGATACACGACTGGAACCGAGAGTGAACTCTGTTCAAAAATGGACTTTGTCCACTATGATAGTCATTGCAATGAGTCATGACTAATTAGAAATGATTTTATATGATTATGTGTGTATGCCACAAAGATTCATGTTTTATGTTATGATTATTGGGACTAAATTTCACTACTATGATTTATCTCATGTTATGATATTGTGATCTCTATTGTAGGTTAAGATTTTCGAAATGTTTTGTTCATATGAATATGATATTTCCTTTGTTTACCCTTACTGAGCATTTGACCACACCCTTTTGTATTTTTTCTTTTCCCCAGGTTAGGAAGAAGGGTATTAAGAATGATTCACCAAAAAGGACTCAATATATGATGAAATAAACGGGAGAAAATAGAGATGCTTTGGGAACCAGTTGTTTATGTTTCCCAGTTTCTAAAGAAAATATACCTATACAGTCCTACTGTGGTTTTTTATATGTTTTAATAAGTATGCATAAATTCTAAAGTAATAACCATGTATGTAATGTATGGGTCATTATATTCATTTCACTGAGGATTTATTGAATGTAGTGGTATATCCAATAAAACATCTTTCCATTAACCATGGTGACATGAATTAAATTTTTTTTAAAATCCAATTCTTATGAAATACATTATTAATACTATATTTTATGTAATGATTTCATCATTCCAATTTTGGATGAGATACATTTATATAAAATTTTTATTGGAAATGCACTTTATTACACTTTTTAATCATTCGATTGTAATAATTTAAAAATCATGTTTTATTATAAATTATTAAATGATTATCATTCCATAATATAATATAAATTTATTATATATTTTTTATTTTATATGGATATATTAAAAAATTAATGGATTTGTCCTATTGGGATAGTATTCTGACACAATAATTTTTCCATTCAGGTTATTGAAGATATACGTACGTTAGGTCCTAGAAAAGTTAAATAACTTCCTATAGGTGGATGGTGTTCTTGGTAGCTGGACATTTGGTGTTGGTTGTGACAATTTGTGTATATTAATTACACGATAGTAGGATATCATGTGATGAAATTATATTTGAGATTTATTGATATATTTGTTTTAATGTCTATATTTTTTACATTTATATTGTTTTCTTTTTAGTGTACTGAATTTTTATGGGTTATTATCATATGTTTTCATTAGATTGGATATTATTATACTTATTATTGTTTTTCTTCTTCAATCTATACTACAGACCCTGTGGATTGGGAAATCCCCTATATACATGAGGAGATTTATTTGACTAGCATTTTGGAAGTTTATTAGTGTTGGATTAAGAATTTTTTTTATCAATGGTGGTTAGTCACTTCATTGACATCAGTATGAATTTTGGGAGATCAATGAATACCTGATCCAATATGTATGGGATTTATGTGATAGTTCAAGTGTCTTTTCCTAGACAGCTCTCATCAAAACAATCTTGATGACACTTTGGGTTGATTGGGGAAATTTTATTTTATGCTTTTTTATCTGAATCGATAATTTTTCAAAATAATAATTTGAGTGATAAATATTATATATTGGATTTTATGTAAAAAATAATAAAATTTAAAAAAACACAAGGTAAGGGATTTGGAATAAATTTATATTAGATATTTTTATAATATTAACAATTATATAGATAAATCTCACATGTATGTTGTTTATCATGGTCAGAAATGTAATTTTTTTTGTTAATGGTTCAATATTTTTTACATAATCCTAATGTAAATCGATATGATAAATGTTTTAATGAATATTGATATTTAATAAAGTCATTCACTATTGGTAAAAGTATCAGTGTAATCAACTCTATTAGAATGAATTATTTACACTGAAGATTGTTTTTTTGGATTTCAATAACAATGATCAGTCCTGAAGTAGCTAACCTTAGGTAAATATTTTTATAGTAATTGACTTTTGATAACCATAAAAATAAACATCATGAATCATAAAATTAAAATAATATTGGTGTTCCGTATGAACATGTAGAATTTTTCAATGAGATGTAGTTTAATGGATTTATCAAACAATTTTATATTACATGATTGATTCATTAATGGGATTAAAATATAAATCATTTCATTGTTTATTATCTATGATACCTCGTGATTTTTTCACACATGGATGGAATTAACCCACATTTTAATAAATAGTGTCACTGCTCCCTATAAGGATTATTAAAAAAAATACTCAATGGAATTAATTGATATAATTTCTTTATTGGAGATTTTCCAAGTGAGGCGATTCATCTCTCAAAATTATTATCATGTATATACACACATCAATTTTTTTAAACTATGGGAAATATGTATTTATATTCTTGTAGAGTAATCATATAACAAGAAATAGTTTAAACCATCACCATTATAAATTTTCAGGTGTTCAACATGATATAACTACAATACAGATTTTGACACATAAGAATATCATTGATAATATGTATTGGTTGACCTACTAATTTACTATTAAGTAATGTAGTTTCATCTTAATCAACAATATCATGATATATCATCCATTTAAATTTTTTGTTTCAACATATCATTATTACTTTATCTGTTTATAACAAATTTTCATGCAATTCAATTGCTAACTAGTTATATGTTTTCTCCTACATGATAAGTAATATTATGATTGAAAATCCCTAAGTAGATATGTATATATAATTACAATGGTTTCATTTATGTATAAGGAAATAGTATTCAATGATAGTGTGGATGTTATGAATCAACCACCTCAATCATACATCAGTGAAAAACATGATAACCTCATCTCTAAAAATTAATTTATATGGTTGTGAGTAATTTATAGGGACTGAGAATATTTCATTGGTTAAAACCAATTATACCCATTAAAAATAACAGTCCATTTGACCAAAAATTGAATCATTATGTTAAATTTTTGTTCCCCATTATTCTTAATAACTTTTTTCATTCAAACCATTCATCAATTATTATGGAAATTAACAGATAACAATCCTAATGAATTATAAAAGATTATAATAAGTAGATAAAAATTATGATGAATACATAAAAGATTTCAAAATAAAAAATTGTATATTTAATAGTTTACGAATAATTCTCATATATAGACAAAAACATTCTTCAGAATGTTCCCTCTTCTGAAATATGGTAGCTGATCGGTGATTCAATGAAGTTTCAATCACCATAAAAATATATTCCTATATATTTATCTTCAAATTAAATAATATAAATTGGAATCTAGTAACATTAAAAAAAATTATAACATCATAGTATTTTTTTCTCATATGCATTGAACTCACGAAAACAATAATAAAACACATCATATAGAATCCATAAGTGTTATTCATGCTCTTATAAATTTTTTAGAATTCATTTTTTGAGAAAAATGTATCGTTTAATCTTATAATAAAATAATTAGTAACATATTAATTAAAAATTATTTGAATCATCATTAGATCTTATGGTCTGATTACATAAAATCAATTGAAATTAACATTTAACAATCCTTGGGAATGTAAAATGTTGTTGAAGAATCTCATTATACGAAACAACCCTCTCATTTCCTGCCAGAATCACTACTTGAGTGGTATCTTATGAAGATTTCCTTATCATATGGCGTTGGTAGTATTGGTGGATTAGAACATGGATTTTTTTGGAATGTGTTAAGCTGAAATCCTATATTTTTATGATTTTCCTCCAAAATCATCATATTTTTTATTACTTCTCAGTCATTATATATTTTTTAATATGATAGAGATATCATTAGTGAATTCTCTAAATCATTAAACAATATCTATTATATTTAGAAAAACATTTTTACTTAATATCCTTTGAAAAATATTGTTAATGAATGATTTTAATATTACCAAATGCGAAATTATCATCGGGAAATTAAATATATTTTATGATGTAATACATCATTTCTAGAGACAAGTTATTAAATGAACCATTATAAATTATGTATCTCATGGTGATACCCATCAGCGATTAGATAATATCATTGGATGACCTATAATTTTCATTAACCTCAAGTTTAGATGAAGTGGAATGTTTATTATATGTTAATGGATATAGTTGTATGGTTGATGTGTTCATTTCCTGGAAAATGCTTATTATGGTGGTGATAAATGGATTGAAAAAATTGACTAACATAATTTTCATCCATAATTTATTTTACCAGATCTATCTAATAAAACTTTTAACATGTTTGAGATTCGATTTTTTATCGAAGTAGTCCATGATGGTGAATGAAATTTTTGGATATTAAAGGATATAATTAGGTTGATTTTCCTATCATTACGATGCAACACATGAAATGGGTTAGTGGATGACTAATAAGCCCTTGAATCAGATATGTAGATCCATTAGCAATGTGAAAATAATTAAATGAAAATATTGGGCATGCGATTCAGAAATGTAACAGCTCATCTTGTGGTTCATGCTCCCCAACAATGATTACATCTTCAACATTACCTAGTTTTTGTGTAGTTAGTAATATGGGGATTATTTCATCATGTTATGTGATTCAATTTTATATTATTAATTTATATTAAATTACAATGATGTAATTGTGTATCTATTTGGATTTATATTTAATTTACCTAATAATGATTGGAATATATTTATAATTAATTTTATTGGAATATATATTTCATTGTACTGTGATTAACTTTTTCCAATTGTTTTACCATGTACTTTAAAAACTATACTATTGTTGATAGAAATATTGTCTATTAAAAATATTTTCATATCATCCATGATTATAAATTTTAAATAAAATAAATATATGATAAATTTATTAGTAATTTTCTATTAAATATTTTGTTTCTAATATTTTTTCAATTACCAAATTGATATTGATTTCATGTATTATTGAATATGTTTTTCATTGTTTTTATGTAATTTAATAATTATTTGGTATAATATTAATGCATAACTTTTAAGACAATTAAATTCTTGTTAATTAAATATAATTACATAATGTTTTTTGAATCATGTATCCATGTTTGGAATCATGTTTAATACATGACATTGTGGCAATGGTTGATCCCAAAAACAACTCTGTAATTGTGTATGAATATCTGGATGAGATTGTGTGATGATGTGTTCAACACAGTTCTTGTGGTGAATCTTTTCCTAGAATTATTCTTCGTATACTATTATGGAGAGATATTTCATAGGATATGATAAATAAGGTTATAAAAAGAAACAAAAATGAGGAGGAAGTTGGGTAATCGTTGTGTTTCATTACTATATTATATTCTATATATTATGAGATAATTTTTTGTAATTCTCCCTGGTGATTCAGGGAACATAGTATACATTTGTAGTTAATGATTTAGTTTCACTATTTTTGACTACAATTTAGAATTACTTATTTATGTTTTTCATTATAGTATCTATAGATGATCCTATTAAGTATATTGTTATTTTCATGGTATGTATATATAATTTTTATTGTTTTTTAGAATAGTTTTGAGATCAAGTTGGACAGTACTAGATCATGATTGTGTAGGGGTATTTTTGTCTTCTAGGATATTGTCATCTTTAAAATTTGGTTATTGTTGTTCATCATTTAATTAGAATAGTATTTTATCACAATTCATGTTAAATCATGGATATTATTTTTTTATTTAAATATGGGGATGGTTTTATTGTTGTAGTTATTTCATATATATCATAATATTTTTCTCTTATAGTGCAATTCTTCTAAAAGGCATGCCTATTATACCCTATGTTCTAGAAACCAAACTCATGACTAATGGAGGTATTACCCATGTAGTCAGCATCTATCATTACACATTATCGACCCATTAAGGGTACACATTTTTTGGGTTCTAGGTGTTCATGATATAGTTGCATCAGAGGATAAAATTGAGGAATATGATAGAGCATAGGGTTTGTCATGAGGGAATTTCTTGTGTTGGTAGTAAAACAATGATATTTATGTTTATTACAGAATTTATACATGGGAGACCATCTGAGAAATTGATATCTATGATCCCATGTGAATTGATGTAAATTCCATTAATAAGTACACTACCTACTAAATTAATCGATGCTAGTTTAAGGGTAGATACATAAAAATAAATTATGGAACATTATTCTTTGGTTGTATGATTGACATTGGTTGGCCATGGGACAGGATAAAACTGAATCAATACTATAAATAAATTAATAATTAATATTATTTAATCCATTCCCATTTCATGGGATATCCAATCTTTGTGCATTTTTGATGAATTGCAATAGGATGGTATCCTAATTATTTTTTCATGAGTTATGTTCAGTAAGATGTTCAATAATATTACAATATAATAGGAGACAACAATGATGATTGTTGTAAGAGAACATATTGAGTTATTCCATGCTACAGGATGTATAAGTACGAGGGATCCATTTCATAATCAGTCCCAAAAGGCTGGTTGTAGTAGGCTAATATATCATCCAATGTAACCATTCTTGGATTGAGAACAAGGATTTGTACACTGTGACAATATTGTTTAGTGTTGGGAGGTTTTTGTGGTACTTTATTCTTAACGAACACGAGGATTCAAAAACATCATTGGAAGTGTTGTGAGGGATGTTTTACTATGATTTATATAATAAACTATTAAGGAGTATATACATTATGAGGTTATTATAATTCTATTGGTGAATTATTGTGTGTATGAGTTTGGGATTAATTTCAGGAAACTTCAACAATATGCTTCACAACGATTTAAATATGAGGAGTCCAATTCTAGGCATTATTAGGAGTATTTCTATTCATATATCTAGTTTCCGATAAAACTATTTAGGATAATGAAAAATATTTTGGTTCGTGTGTGAAAATTGATTATTGATATTAAAATGGATATAATTATATCCTCATGACAGGGGACTCATTAAGATTCCTCATGATGCAGATAAATGGACTAAGGTCCCCAATTTCCAAGACAAATGATGTACATCTAAATAAGGTATATGTCATATCCAATTTCATCACATGTCTACATGGTCTTACTCTCTCAAAACAATTTCATGCGATTAAAAAATGATTATCTTGTGATTCTTTAGTAATGTGTAATGAGAGTGCATGACCTTTTTAAATAGTAAGAATGCACTAAGTGTTAAATATATGGTTCCTATATTTAGGAAGTGGTAGGTGGGTGTTTTTGTTATTTATTAGAATATATGATATGGGAAAATAAAAGTATAGAACTAGGACACTACTCATCACCACATAGTAGATAACAAGAGTGGAGGTGTTTGTTAGCATGTTCCCAGAGATTATACATCAAGTAATTTATATTATATTGTATTATAATTTCTAATTACATGTGATTCAAATATATTTCAAGACAACCATTTATTATTTTCAAATTTGTATAATTTTTTTATTGAATCTATATCAATTTATTCGTTATTTTAATCCACCCTCTTTGAACCTTTGGGAAATTTGGTAGTCGTACTTCTAGTTCTCATTACATAAATTATTCTTTTTGGAGTTCTAGATTACCTGTAGTAATTATGTAGGTACTCTTATAAAATGATGAGGTATCACCACCCTTTGAAGTATTTTTATGCCTATAGATATACTCATATAAATTAATCATCAGTATGGGATGGTTGTATTATTTTAATTATATTGTGTATTTTTTCAAATATAATTTATAAAATGTTAAAAAATAATAATTAAAACAAGAATTACATCAGAAGGCATAGAATGTCATTTAGAAACAAAACATAGCATTTATGATTAAAATTTTATTTCTTCATAACATAAAATGTAAAAAGTATTTGATTATATTGTAAAAAAAATTTATATTATATAAAATTTAAATTTATTTATTTCATTTAAATGGTAGTTTCTAATTTAATTAATTAAATTAAAATTCCACTGTGGGCATAAAAATGGTTTTTCTTACAAACACATTCGATATATAAAAGTGGGTTTTTATATTCATTTATAATTAATTGGTAACTGATTAATTCATTTTATAGACATGTTTAAACTAAATATCCATTATTTAGTTAATCATATTCATTATTATCATTCCAATTACTATGTTATATGTATCCCCTAATAATATTTATTCATTTTTTTAATCTCGATGTGGCATATATTTTATGATATTTAACATAGTAATTCCTTTTAGAATATTGGTATGTTAAACATTATTTAGAGTGAAAATTGTAATTTTAGTGTTATTGTAATTTTCATAGTCTAAAATAGAATGTGAATGTTGATGTCCATGAAGATGAAAAAAAATATTAGATTATGTGGAATTTAAGCAACAACGGTGTCCATTAGTTAACACTATGAATGTTTGATGAGTGTGTTGACACATTTTGTATTCACCCAAACCAAGATGTAATATAGATGGGTGTTCTATCATGATGTAACAATAAGAACCACAATTTATTAATTATTGGAATAGGGGACGTGAAATAGTAAGACTAGAATCATGATTTGATGCAATGGATAATCAGCTGGGATTTTGAGCCATCTCCATTAGGGGTATTTGGTATATTTTTTGTGGTCCATTGTGAAATAATTAAAATGGACCTTAAAAGCATAAATATTTAATAAAATGGTCCAAATGTTTGTTCTAATTCTATATTAGTAGGGATGAGGATTGACCCACTAGGGTGTCTAAGTGAATTTTGATTTCATTCTGTAATCTCTTATAAAATATATATATTTATAACTATATATTCATATAAATAATATTCATACAATAATATTTTTTAAATATATCATAAACATATTAAGTATATTTATTTTACTATAAAGGAATTTATATAGTTTATATAATTTTATTTATTATATTGAAAATTTAATTATACTATAAAATCAATAATGTTATATACATAAATATAAATATATTTATCAATATATAATCATATGAAAATTGTAAATACCCTTAAAATTCAAGGAAATGTTTTTCTTAATTTTCTTTGTGATTTTATAAGAGCGCAGTTTCTGACAGCACCTGATTCTGAGGCCCGATGTGCTCGAAATCATTTTCCGAAGTTTGGCTCGGGTACATTTAGTGAACGAACGAGCTGATTTTTCTTACTTTTGAATCGGTGCTCGGAATCAAATTCTGAGGGCACCGATGGAATCAGAACCCCTGTATTTTCTTAGAAACGCCTCTCCCAGATTTGTGTTTTCTTGGGTGTGTTTTTTAAATTTTGGGAGTTAAGTAAAGAAAATAAAATAAAGTGGTGCGACATCTTTATTTTATTTCACTTAAAGCCACTTAATTCCACTTAAATCCACTTGAGCTAAGTTGAAGCGGATAGGGTGAAATTCAAAATATTCTACCCTATTGGTAGGATATTTGTGAGGTGGGGCCCGCACGAGCCCCACCGTTTCTATTTCTCTATGTAATGCACCCGCGAAAACTCCTCATTAATGAAAGTCAACTGACGCGTTTTCTAAATCCTTAACGCCTTTTTAATTGGGCGGTTTATTATTTGAAATTAATTATATGAATTAATTTTGTTTGTTTCTTAACACGTTTTCAATTTGATGGCATGTTAATAAAATAAGGCCAACACACCTTCTTTTTGAATGTTGTGTTAAACCTTTGGAGAATCTCTAAAGATCTTCCTACTCCTTTGCAAAGAATGAGAAGAACGTGAAGAACGCGAAGAACGTCGGCCTCCGATGAAGGGAGACGAAGAACGCCAGGCCCCCCAGAGATCGACGACGCGACGCCCTTCCACGACGTGACGATCATCTTCTACCGCGACGATCAATTCCGCAAAGAACTCCCATCCGACGAAAACTATGAGGTAGGGGTTTGATTGTTTTAAATCGAGGTCATTTATATCTGCGGATTGTGTTTAAATGATTGTTGTGAGACTTTTTAAACCGCTAACGTGGTGGGTGCGGACCAACGAACAAGTCCAAACCCACCGCCCTTCGTTCTTGGTGTGCAGATGGACGACGATGACAAAACAAGCCGCTCGGGCGTTTTGAAGGCTTTGCAGCGATGGTCGGGTCCCAAGACGATCATTGGAAAAGACCGTAGGCGAATCGGAGAACCGGAGTGTGTCTGGTGGTCCGCGGAAGTCTCCGCCGGCGTGCCACCGGGAAGACCCATCGTGGATGAATGTCGTGGCGGCAATGGCTGGTCTCGCAGCCGCGCGGGACCGCAGAGGAAGGACGCGGCCTTGCCGCCTCCGTTGGCAAGAGGCGGTCCCCCACGTCGGGTTGTAAATCCTTCAAGGGGGGTGGCGCCCCCTTACACCGGGCCGGGTCATGCCCAGGCCGTGCCGGGCCACCCTGGCCGGACCGGGCCGCACCGGCCGTGTCAGACTCGGACCCAGGTGAGGTCGACCCGATTCGGGCCGACCCAGGGGGGGTTGTGCCGGGTCGGTCCGGGCCCAGACCCCCCGTTTCCGGACCTTTTCGGCCTTTTGTTCATAACTTGAGCTACGGGCCTCCGAACGATGCGCTGTCAACGGCGATGCGATCCTTGGATCGAGACATTCGTTTCGGTATATCACACTCAAGGTTTCGAAATACTTTGGGTTCATCCTGGTTGGTTCGTACACGAAACCAACCGGGCCCTCGGAGCGGAAACACTCTTATCTTGAGCTTCAGACGTCCAATTGACATGTCATCGACTTTGTTGATTTTTTCTCTAAGTGAGACGGATCGTTTGGCTTACTCCGCCCGAGGTTTGTACGTAGGCGGAGTACGGTCGGGTTGGTTTTGCATTAAAAACCAACCGGGCCCCTGGAACGAAAAAGCCAATAACTCTCAGATCGGGCGTCCGATTGACGCGCCATCTGCGACATTGAGTTCATGTTGGCGATACAAAACATTAGGATACATAAACTCTGGACTATGTGTTAGTTTATCTATCAGCCTCTCGGCTTGTGGAGTGGACCCTCCCGAATGATCTTGTTGTGTGAAGGAACCCTAGAGCTGGCTGCGAGTACTACTGTGACGACGACGACTGTGCAGAGATCGTCAGTGGATTCGACGGCGACGACTACAGCACTCATCGATCCTTTGTGGGTCAGTGCTACCGATCCTATGTGGGTCCGATCTTGTGTGGGTCAGCGCTCAGCGGTCCTGTGTGGGCCAGTGCCTACAGATCCTGTGTGGGTCCGATCATGTGTGGGTCTTTGCATGGGTTAGTACCTATCGATCCTTTGTGGGTCCGACGACATAGATGGATCAATGATCATCTCTAGCGTCATTCGAAGAAGTATACCTGTGTGAGCTGAAACCCAATTTTTCTTTCCTTTTTGGATTGTGTTGTTCTATCCTGTGTGGATTTACGTTTTTCTTTCCTTTGGGGATTGTGTTGTGCTATCCTGTGTGGATTTACACTTTGCTTTCCTGTGTGGAATGGGTTGTACTTGAGCTCATATGTTAGAGTAGAGAGAGAATTGATGACTTAGGTATATGTATGGGCATATACCTAATCCATGCCAGATGTTACTTTCTGATTGTATCTTTCCTTTGTGGTTTATCCTTTGTGTATTTTGGGAGACCTTCGGGGGTATTAGGGTCCCTATTGACTAGCTTATACTCACCCCTGCACGGGCTATGCCCGCACTACGTTGTGTTGGTTGCAGACGAAAGACAGCGCTGATCGTGGTGGAGGCTTGCGGAGCAGGACAATACCTGGAGGTGGACCACTGGGTGGGACGTACTCGGAGCGGTCGGCTGGACCCAAGGAGCAGTGGAGGCTATCTGTACCCACCCTTTAGGTGGTACTTCCAGTGGACGGCTCGACGTTGCGGCATTACTTTTCAATTTTTGTTATCCCTTTCGAGTTATACTTTACTTTCAGTTTGGGTTTGTATTCTAGCCCACTTTCATTCCTCACTTACTATTGTACCAGTTTATACATAATGTTTACTTCTTCCGCTTGCTTACTCTATGGTGATTTTTTACTTTACAAAGGCAATTCCTTCCTTTTTTACCAGGATTTATGCCTTGGTGCTAGTCGCCAGCCCCTGGACTATGGAAGACAGGCTTTGGATAGTCACGAACCATCCCCTGCCTGGAGATATGCCTATCTCTGCCCGCCAACTCCCTATGGTCGGGGTGGACCTCCTCGTGGTGGTGGTGGTAGAGACTCAATGTGTCTCCCACCACCTGCTGCTCGGCCAGCTCCTCTACCTTGTCTGCCTCCTCCCTACAGACCGCCACGGTCGACCCTCTTCCACTGCATGGGTGGACCCTCAACCGTCTGCTGCTCCTCAGTACGGTTGGTCGGGCAGTCACGAGCCATGTGGCCCTGCCAGCCGCATGTGTAGTACTGTCTGCCTCTCGAAAGACTGGCTCCACGCTGTGTGCCCTGCACTGCTGAGCCAGTGTCCTGAGGTCGTATGCGTGAGGTTCTGGTCTGCCTGGACCCCTGAGTCATCCATCGACTGCCTGCTACAGAAGACTCTGCCACGTGCCGCCCCGCGGTAGGTCTCGCTGCAGAGGAAGGCTCAGCAAGGAAGCTCTCGATCAAAAGGGCTCTCTCCAGTACTTCTGCCTGAGTAGGAATTCTGAGGGAGATCAGCGATGCCCTGATCTCGTGTCTCAATCCATGCTCAAAGGTCCAGGCCCGGAAGAAGGGGTCTCGTACCATGTCGGTCGAGTAGAGAGAGTGATCGATATATCTCGTCGAGTACTGGGCGACTGTCAAGCTGGCCTGCCGCAGTTGAAGAAGATCCTGGATGCGCACCACACAGAGGGTGGATGGGACAAACACCGACAAAAAGAGGATCTCAAAGTCCGTCTAGAGAAGTGATGCCTCATCGTGAACCTATAGCATCATGCTCCACCATCGGCCCGCTGTTGCGTGTAGTAGGCTCGCTGCGAGGATCACCATGAGGTCTGCTGGTGTCCTCACTAACCGGAAAACTCGCACCACTGCCTCCAGCCAGTCCTCAGCGGCCTGGGGGTCCGTCTCCCCGTGGAACCTGGGTGGTTGCTGGCACTGGAACTATCCAGTGCACTGAGGCGATGCGCATCGTCAGCGGCTGGTGCTGGAAGCATGGGTGGCTCGGCGGGTAAAGGTATCGCCAGTTCCTCATCTTTCAAAAGGTCATGTACCGAGGCCTCATCGCTCGACGGGCTGTCGTCACGCTCAACTCTCAGAACCCTAGCTGGCTGTTGTCGTGGGGCCATCCTGGAAAGAAACAGGTGCGCCACATTCAGAATATTATACCTGGTGAGATGACACAAAGTAATCACAAAGAAAACTTGAAACACCCACGAAATCAATGTTTTCATGCATTAAGTCGGAAATCAGAAGTCAGGGTTCTGGTGTAAGGATATGTCGGCCACCGCACCAACACTGGACTCCCTAGACTGATAACCACACCCAATATGCTAACCACTATTGCATCACATAGAAAAAGATCAGAGTTCGGGATGAGGACGTGCAGAAGACGACCTTCAGATGTCGGTATAGCCACTAGGAGTTCTTGGTTATGCCATTCGGCATCACCAACGCTCCCGCGGTGTTCATGGGCCTCATGAATAGGATCTTTCATCTGTACCTCGATCGACTTGTCGTGGTCTTCATCAACGACATTTTGATTTACTTGACGACTGTGGAGGAGCACACCTACCACTTACGGGTTGTACTGGACACACTCCAAGTGAAGCAGCTTTATGGAAAACTCTCGAAGTGTCAGTTCTGGATACATCAGGTCCACTTCCTGGGACACATCATCTCTGAGGGGGGAGTTACAGTGGATCCTGCAATGATCGAGGTAGTACTAGCTTAGGATCCACCCAAGAGCGTGACAGAGGTGCGGAGTTTCTTGGGAATAGCTGGATACTATTGGAGATTTTTGCCAGACATCTCCAGAGTTGCGGCACCACTCTCAGATTTGATGAAGAAGGATAAACCCTATGTGTTGTCAGATAGATGTCAGCAGAGCTTCCAGGATCTGAGACAGAGATTGAGCAGTGCACATATCTTGATGTTGCCTGAGGAGGGAGTAGGATACGTAGTCTACTGCGATGCATCAGGGAATGGACTCGGATGTGTCCTGATGCAGGATCGGGTCGTGATCACCTATGGATCATTTCAGTTGAGGCCGCATGAGCATAACTACGCTACCCATGACCTGGAGTTAGCAGCAGTGGTCTTCGCTCTGAAGACATGGCGACACTATCTGATGGGTGAGCGCTTTACAGTCTTTTCTGACCATCAGAGTCTTAGGAACATCTTCTCTTAGAAGGACCTGAACATGAGATAGCGGTGATGGCTCGAGTTCCTCCAGGACTATGACTTTGGGATAGTCTATACTCCTGGGAAGGGGAACGTGGTAACTGATGCTCGCAGTTAGAGGACAGACATTCAGCTACTCGAGGAGGCAACATAGCAGCTAGCCACTTCGTGGATACCCGTTGTGGATAGGGATGGAGCAGCCTTCCTTCAGTCTCTCACAGTCACCCCTCCACTACTACAGCGGGTCATAGAGGAACAGCGTGGGGATGCTGACTGTATGACATGAAATGCACAGATATCCTCAGGACAGGCACCTGATGGATTCTCCATTGGAGTAGAGCACGACATCCTTTTCAGAGGACGTACCTTGGTACCAGTTTCTTTACGGGAGTAAGTGCTGAGAGATTTTCACACTTCTCCCATAGTGGTACATCCTAGAGTGGCGAAGATGTACCAGGATCTCAGAAGACAGCACTGGTGGCCAGGCATGAAGAAGGTTGCGGCGGAGTTCTTTTCTCGATGCCTCACCTGCCAGCAGGTGAAGGTAGAGCATCAGGTACCAGCAGGCTTGGTACAGCCTTTGGAGGTCCCAGAGTGGAAGTGGTATTTGATATTTATGGACTTCATGACTAGACTTCCACATATTTCCAGAGGTCACGAATCCATATAGGTGATTTTCGAACGACTCACCATGTCAGCTCACTTCTTACCCATCAGAGAGAAGGGCTCAGTGGAGAGCATGTGACGTCTCTACGTTTAGAAGATTGTACGACTTCACGGTGTACCATCATCTATTGCCTCTGATCGAGATGATCGCTTTACTTCTCGGCTTTGGAAGGGATTGCAGGAGGCGTTCGGGACGCATCTACGTCTGAGCACTGCCTTTCACCCTCAGACGGATGGTCAGACGAAGAGGACCATTCGGACTCTCGATGACATGCTCCATGCATGTGTCCTCAACATTGGTCGCAGTTGGGAGGACCACCAACCCTTGGTGGAGTTCGTGTACAGCAATAGCTACCACTACACCATCGGGATGGAACCATACGAGGTGTTGTACGGCAGAACATGCAGATCAACTTTGTGATGGACAGACCCTGGGGTGTCAGCACTTGTGGGACAAGAGATGGTCCAGGCCACGACAGAGAAGGTCCATGTCATCCAGGAGCGGATGAGGACAGCTCCGAGCTAGCAGAAGTCTTGTGCTGAAAGGAGGCGGAGGCCACTAGAGTTCGAGGATGGAGACCACGTCTTCTTGTGTGTCTCACCTCGACGTGGATTACGGAGATTTGGCCGAGGTGGCAAGTTGTCTCCATGCTTCATCAGACAATTCCAATTCTTCAGTAGGATTGGTGAGGTGTCTTATCGCCTGGCTCTACCACCTCAATTTCACCTGGTGCACGATATCTTCCATGTATCCCAGTTGAGGAGATACGTGCACGACCCGACACACATCATTGACCATGGGGATCTAGACGTTGATGATGGGGCGACTTTTGCGGAGGTCCCGCTGGAGATCGAGGATCGACAGGAGCAGTTCCTACGTGGACGGTCGATTCCTCTAGTGCACATCAGATGGCAGCACGGGAACCTACATGAGAGCACTTGGGAGTGGGAGTCTCAGATGTGTGCTCAGTACCCACATTTGTTTCCCTAGGTTATGATGTATCTTTACGGGGACGTATATCCCTAAGGTGGGAGTAATGTAAAGACCCGTAAAATTAAAGGAATTTTTTTTCTTAAATTTCTTTAGGATTTTACAAGAGCGCAGTTTCTGACGGCACCTGATTCTGAGGACTGGTGCGCCCGAAATCATTTTCTGAAGATTGGCTCGGGTACATTCAGTGAACGAACGAGCGGGTTTTTCTAACTTTTGAACTGATGCTTGGAAAAAAATTCCGAGGGCACCGATGGAATCAAAACACCAATATTTTTTTAGAAATGCCTCTTCTAGAGTTGCGTTTTCTCGGGTGTGTTTTTAAAATTTTGGGAGTTAAGTGAAGAAAATAAAATAAAGTGGTGCGACAACTTTATTTTATTTCACATAATGCAACTTAAAGCCACTTAAAGCCACTTAAAGCCACTTCAGCTAATTTTAAGCTGATATGGTGCAATTCAAAACATCCTACCCTCTTGGTAGGATATTTTGGAGGTGGGGCCCACACGAGCCCCACCGTTTCTTTTCCTCTAAGTAATGCACCCGCGAAAACTCCTTATTAATGAAAGTCAACCGACGCATTTTCTAAATTCTTAACGCCTTATTAATTGGGTGGTTTCTTCGTTGAAATTAATTCTATGAATTAATTTTGTTCGTTTCTTAACACGTTTTTAATTTGTTGGCATGTTAATAAAATAAGGCCAACACGCCTTCTTCTTGATTGTCGTGTTAAACCTTTGCAAAATCTCTAAAGATATTCCTCCTCCACGAAGAACGCGAAGAACGCAAATAAGGTGAAGAACGCGAAGAATGCCGGCCTCCGACGAAGGGAAACGAAGAACGCCAGGCACCCCAGAGATCGACGACGTGATGCCCTTCCACGACGCGACGATCACCTCCTACCACGACGAACAATTCCGCGAAATACTCTCGTCCGACGACAACTACAAGGTAGGGTTTTGATTCTTTTAAATCTTTGTGATTTATATCTGCGGCTTGTGTTTAAATTATTGTGGTGAGACTTTTTAAACTACAAATTAAGTGGGTGCGGACCAACGAACATTTCCGAACCCACCGACCTTCGTTCTTGGTGTGCGGACGGCGGACGATGACAAATCAAGCCGCTCGGGAGTTTTGAAGGCTTTTCAGCAATGGTTGGGTCCCGAGACAATCATTGGGGAAGACCGTAGGCGAATCGGGCCACCGGTGCGCATCCGGTGGTCCGCGAAAGTCTCCACCGGTGCGCCACGCTGGCACGGCGGCACCCGGCGCGCCGTCAAGAAAACCCGCCACGGCTGAAAGCCATGGCGGCACTGGCCGGTCCCGCAGCCGCGCGGGTCCACGGAGGAAAAACGAGGCCTTGCCGCTTCTATTGGCAAGAGGCGGCCCCCGACACGGGGCCGCAGAACCTTCAAGGGGGCGGCGCCCCCTTACACCTGCGCCGGGCCGGGCCGCGCCAGCCGGGTCGGACCCGGGTCGGGTCGACCCGGTTGGGGCCAACCCAGGGGGGTTGGGCCGGGTCGGTCCGGGCCCAGACCCCCCGTTTCCAGACCTTTTCGGCCTTTTCCTCATAACATGAGGTATGGACCTCCTAACTACGCGTCTTCAGCGGTGATGTGATCCTTGGATCGAGACATTCATTTCAGTATATCACACTCAAGGTTTCAGAATAGTTTGGGTTCGGCCTGGTTGGTTCGATTGACATGCCTTCGACTTTGTTGATTTTTCCTCTAAGTGAGACGGATCTTTTGGATTACTCCAAAAGAGGTTTGGACGTAGCTGGAGTATGGTCAGGTAGGTTTTTCTTTAAAAACCTACTGGGCCCTGGAACAAAAAAGCCAATTACTCTTAGACCTGGCGTCCGATTGGCATTTCGTCTGCGACATTGAGTTCCTATTGGCGATACAGAACATTTGGATACATCAACTCTGGACTATGTGTCAGTTGATGTTTCAGCATCTCGGCTCGTGGTGCGAACCCTCCCGAACGAGTTTGCTGTTTGCGGGAACCCTAGAGCTGGCTGCGACTGCTACTGTGACGACGACGACTGTGCAGAGATGCTCAGTGGATTCGACGGCGACGACTAAATCACTCAACGATCCTTTGTGGGTCAGTGGTACCGATCCGGTGTGGGTCTGATCCTGTGTGGGTCAGCACTCAGTGGTCATGTGTGGGCCAGCGCCTACAGATCTTGTGTGGGTCTGATCCTGTGTGGGTCTTTGCGGGGGTTAGAACCTATCGATCCTTTGTGGGACTGATGACTTAGATGTATCAGTGATCATATCTATCTTCATTCGATGAAGTGTACCTGTGTGAGATGAAACCCTATTTTTCTTCCTTTGTGGATTGTGTTCTGCTATCCTGTGTGGATTTACGTTTTTCATTACTTTGTGGATTGTGTTGTGCTATCTTGTGTGGATTTACGCTTGGCTGTCCTGTGTGGAATGGGTTGTACTTGAGCTCGGATGTTGGAGCCGAGCGAGAATTGATGACTTAGGTATATGTATGGGAATATACCTAAGTCGTGCAAGATTTTACTTTGTGATTGTATCTTTCCTTTGTGGTTTATCCTTTTTGTATTCTGGGAGACCTTCGGGGGTCTGAGGGTCCCTAATGAGTAGCTTATACTCACCCCTACACGGGCTATGCCCGCACTACGTTGTGTTGGTTGCAGACGATGGACAATGCTGATAGTGGTGGAGGCTTGCGGAGCAGGACGATACCTGGAGGTGGACCACTGGGTGGGACGTACTCGGAGTGGTCCGCTGGACCCGAGAAGCAGTGGAGGCTATCTGTACCCACCAATCAGGTGGGACTTCCAGTGGATGGCTCGACGTTGCGGCTTTACTTTTCAATTGTTGTTTTCCCTTTCGAGTTGTACTTTACATCCAGTTTGGGTTTGTATTCTAGACCACTTGCTTTCCGCAGTTACTGTTGTACCATTTTTCACTTAATGGTTACTTCTTCCGCTTGCTTACACAGTGGTGCTTGTTTACTTTACAAAGGCAATGCATTCTCTTTTTACCGGGATTTATGCCTTGGTTCTAGTCGCCAGCCCCTGGCCTATGGAAGGCGGGCTTGGGGTAGTCACGGCACGGGCCCCGAGGACGGGTCGTGACAAAAATAAATATATTAGAACAATATGATAATTTACATAATTTTTATTATTAATCATTTCTTATAATATATTGTAATATTAACCACAAAACAGAAGTAGTCACATGAGAAAATCGGTTGGTCAAGCATTATCCATTCTCACAAGGTTCAATAAGCACACATTAGGACTACTAGATTTTAATGGACCAAAATAAAAAATTAAATTAAAGACAATTTCATTCAATAATTTTCCAATATTATATCCTAAAGCATAAATTGGTGGATAATATTGTAACAATTCTCTTCCATCCACTGAAAATATGTTGTTATAGTGCCCCAAATTTTATATAGTACGCATGTTTCTTCATAAGTATAACATTATTTGTTATATAATTATATTTATCAGATAATAAGTACAATTAATATATATATATATATATGAAAATAATATATTTCATAAATTTATATTAAAAATAAATAAATTTATTATTGTATAATAATATATTTATAGTAATTATAATTATAATTAAATTAAGTTTTTATTATAAAAAATAGTGTTAAATATTTATATAAGTTATATATATATATATATTATTATAAAATATATATTTATAATCACATTTTTTAATGATATTGATGCATTTTTTTAAAGGATTTATTTTAATAAAATAAAATCAAATTTAAATCTACATTTAAGGAAAATACGGGAGTAATAATTTGAGGGAATTTTATTAAAAAACACTCGAATGAACATATATGATAGATAAATTATATTAAAATTTAAACATTCATGTTTTCCTGATAGGGATATATATTTATTATGACACAGTACAGAACACCACCCACACCCCTCATGGATGGATGAGATCATTTATACCCGCCACCACACTAATAATATCCCATTATCTCTAGAGTGTCCCTATCCATTAAATCACACCCTACACCCCATTGTAGATCATTGGTTATCAATAATTATATGTCCAATATTCAAAAACATATCCTCCTCAATTTATATCCTCTCTAATATATGATCAGTTTACTCTATCCATATACTCATCCCATTTCGATCAAGTACATATCTATGTTTTTTGGTTAATTACATTTCTATATTTATCTACCCTGGAAGATTCGAGTATCACCATACTGGAACCCTATACACCCGTTCGGATTTATGTGTTCACTATTACATATAATGAATCCCTTACACATTTCAAAAAACTATTGTTCACATGGAGATGACCACCATCATAATGTAACTATAAATGATTATCTTGACATTTTACATCAATTTATAATTATGGAATAAATCAATTATGTATTTAATGGGTTTGTTTTATGTTTCTAGTGGTGTTTTTATTACAAATATAGGTTGATACGGTCTACATTAAGGAAGTATATCACAGAAAATGGTTATGTGATGTGGGAACACCTCCAACCTATCCAAATGGGTACCAATTATTTTCCACTAGGGAGGAGGGAAACATGTTTTACATTTCTAATCACCTTGAGAGGAGAATGGGGTCACAGAACATCGAGTCCTACCATTGTATGAGGTCATTAATATGGTGAGATATTATTTTTTTTTATTTTGAGGATGATATTTATACTATGAATTATTTTGAAATTTAGCTTTAAAATATTTATTATATTAATGGAAATGTATAGTTAGGTATTTTGAAATAAAATTGACGGGATAATGAATCTAAATAAAGGGAAAGAATGATGTAATTAAAATGAAAAATAAACATATAAATTTGAGAAATAATAATGACATGAATGATAATATCATATTTTTTAGATATATATGTAAATATTGTAAAGAAATTTATTTTTTTGGGAAAATGAATTAATATAGTTGAAAATACATATATAAATTATATATACGGGAAAGTTGAGAATATATTTAAGCAAAAAATATAAATTCCACATATTTTCATTCAATATTATAACAATAATGTTGTAGTGAGAAAATACATATGAGAAATTACAAACACATGACAATTTGATACTATATTTAAAGGAAATGATTTCAACATATATATATTAACAATCTAAACTTATAAGAATAAAATTAATATTTGAAAAAATATTGAAATTTAAAATTATTTTTTAAAATATGTATATATAATTAAAATAAATAGTACATGCTTATATAAATATATAAAAATAAGACATATTTTTAAATAAGTTTGTCATTGTAATAGGAAATAGTGTAAATATTAAGTATTTAAATTAAATATAAGAAAAAAAAATACACAGTTTAATCATTAGAGGGTATACATATCAACAATGAACATATATAATTCATAATAAGATATGGATCTCAATATATAAGAGTAAAAAAAGAATAAATTGAATTCGGATCCTTTAAACACATGATAACAAAGATTAAACGTGTTTCATAGAATGTTCATGTTTCATGTTATTAAAAACTATTTCACTTATGTATCACCAATAAATATTGATAGAGACACTATATAATAGTTATTAATATATGAAAACAAAACATATCACAATCCCTTCTTTATAGTACTAGTATAGAATTGTAATTATGGAGCATATAGTGTACATTTTTTTATAAAAATTTGAGGGGAAAATAAATTTCCAATGTAATTATTTTCATGTTTCCAATCAATTTTGACCCCTGATGCGTGAAAATCAAGTTAAATAAATATATATAAATGAAAAATATAAAAAAAAAAATATATCAAAATGCTAATGACCATGTTGCAATTGTTGCACATCATTGGAAAAGGAAAAATCATTCATGTTCGGATATATTAAATAATTATTTCTTCATTAGTCAACATAAAATCAATGATGATATAAAATTCATGTATAAAATTAAATAAAGTATTGTGATAATTGGATTATATGAGATAAAAATTAAATAAAAAAATTGGTAAAATAATATTTTTATGATTAACAACACTAAAATCACTGATATATTGGGAAATACTGTGATATAAATTATATATAGGAGAAATGAATCAATTTATTCTTAAATATATATATATATGAAAATACACACTATGAAGAAAAAAGTGTAAATATTTAATAAAAATCAATTAAATAATGGGATCGAGAGAAAAATTATGGTAGAAAAACATTCTGTGATCAAATAAATTTAAGAATATTCATAATGTAGATATTTTTTGATTATAAATAATCAATAATATATATATAGATTCAACTCTTCAAAAAATAAGAATACAATGAACATTAATAAAACCCATATACATTGAACATTACGTTAAAAAATAAAAATAGAAAATAAAAATAATTTTTAAATAGTAATGTAATGACAGATTGAAGCATTATATATATTTAAAAAATGTGTTTCTTCAATAGGAAATACTATTAAAATCTTCTAATACCCAAAAACAAATTAAGGGTATTTACATATAGTTGTATAATAATTGATATTATTAAATCTCAAAATATAAATTTTAAATGTCAGAAGGTAAATATTGTTTTAATGAACATAAATAAATCATAATAAAGTATGATTCTCCATATAGATGAAATAATCAAACCATAAAATGTTTTATGATCCTTGAAACTCATGCTAACAAAATATAAAACGTGTTTAATGTCTAGTTTAATATTCTCATTTGATTATAAAAATTTCATAATGATGTATTTGGAATGTTAATTATCACTAGTTTTTTAAATATTTTTCCCCTAATTTAATTGTGAATATTTTATAAAATAGTGGATGAAAAAACCCTAAAAAATAATTTAAATTTAATTTTCAGCGATCCTATAATAAAAAATATAGTTAACAAATATTATATGGGAATACATATTTCAGTTTACACACATTTCAATTTTATCATGGATTCAATATTACACATAAAATACAATGTGTTTAATATATATTACATCGATTAAAAAATATTTCAAATTAAATAGTTTAATAGATTATATAAAAATAAATTAATTTTATATCCATTAGAAATATTATCATCATTATTGTAATTCATTTGGAAATTTGTGATTCATAAATAAATAATAATAATTAAGAAACCTCACTTTAAATTCAAAAAAAACAATGGTAAGCTAAAATAAACGAAAAAGAAATATTTAAAAGTGGGATATCATTAAATTATTACATATATAGAAGTAATTAATATAAAGTGACTCATCCGGGAAGTATATGTCAAATTTTATCATATATTTCTACAATGAAGTCGATGTTTTCTATGGAGTTTCAGAAACTTATTTTAATGATAACATTGAAATCCACCAGTCTTTCAATGATCTGTAAGATAAAATTTCTTCTATATTATTCCATATGAAATTAGTGGTTGTATTAGTGGGAAAATAAATTGCATTTGAAACAACTAAAGAAAACATGATTTAGTAATTTCAACGGATAAATAATTAACTATGAAATTCAATTATGATAGATTCTGTTTTAATAGATGGAAAAAGTGGAATCATAGGTTAATGTTGTTATACTAGAACATTGTATGTGATTGATTCATTTCTAGAACTGGTAATAGGGTGTAAGAAAAAGTGTATTATGCTTGGGTATCAAGAGGGGAGGATATGAAGCAATATAAGGAGAAATGTTTTGGGGTATTCATGTTGACATAATGAAACATCCTTTAGTTTACATGAAATGTGTTTTATCATATTCTATTATGGATTTTGTATGATATAAATTTAATATAATTATTATTATTTATTATTATATATTTTATTAGTAATATATTATATCCATTTAAATTTTCTTTAACTATGGAAGAATGTATTCCCTATGTGTGTCTAGATATATGAACATTTATTTTCTAATATTTAAATTTTATAATGTTTATTATCTGAAAATGATGATATGCAGTTAATATGATACAAATGATAGAAAATTTAAAAATTATAAATGAATGATACAAAACATTTTCCATATTAAATAGGGAGTGATAAAAATTTGTAAAGTTGTCCTTAATTATTTTTTAAAAATTATTTAATTACTTTCTGAGTAAATATTTTTCATTTTTTATATTAGAAATTAAATATTGAATCTGGTATTAGTACATTAGTATTTCTTACATGTATAAAAGTTAACAAATATAAATATTTTCTCTTCAAAGAAAATACAATATTTGAATTATTAAAATATATTAATTCATTTTTGTTAATTAAACTTAATTTAATTTTTTTTTATAATTTTGTAATAATTTTTTTTGTGTTCTATTTATAATAAAATATTTTTTAGAGTTTAAAAATAAAATATTTGAAAATTTAAATATTTATTAAGTATGATTCCAATATTATAATATTGAATATTTTTAATAATGGAATAAATTATATAATTTTATTATTTAAAATTAAATAGTATATCTATTTAAAATAATCAAAATAATGGTTAAAAATACAACATATGAATTATTTTTCAATATTTATATATACATAATAGATGAAATTAAAATGAAAATGAAAAAAACTAAATAATCCACATATATTTAATAATATATAATTTAATTTAAATAAAATATTATTTATTAATTGAATTATCAATATTAAAAGTGCGTGTAATATAAAATCAACTATTTCCATAATTATAAGTTCATAATGTTTTTTTCAATATTTATATATATTTATATATTTAATATAAAATATTTTATTAATATTTAATATTAATCCTCAATTTTTTTATTATCAAGATATATTCGATTTTTAATTATATTGGGTAATAATTTCTTATATATATCCAAATCTAATAATCCATGGTATGATGCTTCAGAGGAACAATGACCATAAAATAAATCCAAACCTACAAACTGAAACACCCCTCCTTCATTCCTATCATATAAAGATGCTCACCAATAATTTCTATATCCCCAAAATCATTTCTTCAACCATTTGGGTGCTCTATATAGTCTACTACTTCTTCTAATGATCAGTCACACCACTATATCCCTCTCGATGGTCTCCCAACTTTCAAAAAACATCCCTATGGATTACACAATAAAGTATATAATACACCTAAGAATCTCCATTATGGCCTAAATCCCATATTATTATTCACCACGGCCGCGTACATGGCCCTACGACCACTATTTTTATGCATTCTACAAACAACATCAAAAACCCTCTATTATATCAACTACAATACTAATACTATTATAGTGAAATGTCCGAAAAAATCCTCCCCAACCCGGATTCCAACACAAGATTAACAAACCATTAGTAATTAAATATATGAAATATATTTTTTAAATTTAAATATTATATATTACACAGAATGATATATCATAACAAATAAATATTTTGAAATAAATATTTTTTTAATAAAAATCTAAATGAAAAAAATATATTACCTGAGATGATTAGATATTCGGATAAAATGAAATACTCCAAATACCTTTGAATATCTCTATTAATAGGTATATATATGTAGTTATGCACATACAAAAACTAAAAAATACACACACACACACACAAACAACTATATATATACAAAAATACAAGTCTGTAAATAAATATAAGTATTTATTTTAAATTTAAATGTATACATTTGTCTGTGTAAAATTAAATGAAAAATATAATTTATAAATATTAATGTGAATAAAAGATTTCAATACCATGATGGTTCAGTAACAATTAAAAAATTTCAATATAATTAATATATAAAAAATAAAGACATGGAAGGAAATAAACAGAAAACCATTGTTATGAAAAATTCCTCCAAACAATAATGTTCTGAAATTAATGTGAAACAAAATGTATACACGAAGGTTAACATTAATTATTTTACCATCTACCCACTTAATGAGCATGCATCCTCTTAAAACCCATTTAATATTGAATCTTGAGAATCATTCAGCTACCATCCATCAAACTATACAACATATAATTCATTTTACACTCAACATCGAGAAAGGAGTAGTTTCCATGAACTAAATTTTCAATGAAATACAGATTCTAAAAACCCATCGTCATCCTATACAACTAATAGATGTATTGAGAAGTGATTATAAGACCTGTCAACATCACATAATACTAAAAATCGATTCGAGATTCATGCCCCATATGCATCCCAAAAGTAAAATAGAACATCAATATATGCACCATGGATACTGAATACTAGCCAAAACAAACCATCATGCATGAATTATTTTACATCCTTAACTGAAACCATATAGTCATTTGTTTCATTTCATCCACCCAACCCACAATGAGAATACATCTAATATTCATCACCACTCTCGAGGACATAATTCCCTAATTAAATTTCCAAAAGTCACATGAAACCATGAAAAACAATTGTTTGAGTTCATCCTAAACTCAATAAATAATGTCATCAAATCCCATATATTGTAGTTTTGTTAGTAGTAACTTGGAGTATGAAGATTTTTCTATATTTATGGACACAATCTCATTCAGTAGAGGTTGTATATTTAATTATAGCATGTTCAAGTATAGAGTTATAATTAAATGTTATATGGTATATAAGCTCCAACAATTCGAGAAATGTGGTGGGCCTATTTATATTTTATTCATGTTGTGCATTTATGACCATAGAATGCAAAAAAAATTGTTATTAGGGTAAAATATTATGGAAATGATATTCCTTTTATGGAATAGATAATGATTTTTGATAAAAAGTATTTGTAATCACAGAGGTGTTGGAATGATTATGTTGCTACAAAATATCATAGTTTTTATGTAATTTTATGATAAAAAATTTCATACATTTATTCTGACATGATTATCATAAGAGTTTAATAATATATAAAAATGTATGATGTTTCACTATGTGTTTATCATATGGTTGAGTGATGCATTCAGTCTATGATAATGATTTTTTTCTTCAGATGAATTGAAAAAAGTATTACATCTAGTTAGAATAAGAAATCATTTAATTTTGATTAATGTAAGTATTGATATATGTTTCAAAGAGAATGTTTGAGTTGATAAATGACAATGAATGATAATTTAATCATAATAAAAATATGATGATTCATTTAATTAAAAATGGATATTTTTAAAATATTAACTTACGAGTGTCAAAAAAGTGGTGAAATATATGTATCACACATATTTAATAAATCCATATTATACTAATGAATTATCAATAATTATATTCTGAATAATTTATCTTAAAATTAAGTGAAATTTTTTTATTAACTTACCATATTTCATAAAATGATATCTTATGATGAAAAATAATTGCAAATTAATATCTTACAAAGAAAATTAATTTCAAAATTTAATTAATAATTTCATCAAGTCTTGATAAGTCATATAATTATTTTAATGGAAATTAAAAAAATTATCCCTTTATGAATATATCAAACTATATAGATATTTCACTAAATTTAATGATCATAAGAATGTGGGGATTTCTCACAACAATTAATCAAATTCCATTTCAATATATGAAAGGTATAGATTTATGTTTTTTATAGACTCTATTATCATGTTCAAAATGTGTGTCCTAATTGACTATTTTTATTATCTCAGGCATAGCATAAAAATAAATATCATCCGAAGAGTTAGCTATTGCAAAATTAATAGAAGATGAATTTTTTTCAGAGAAATGAATATACATATAACTACAAGGAATCACATCCAATGGAAACATGTTCATATACAAGATAAAAATTAATTCCCATGCTATATTTTTTAGAATATATAAATTTAAATAATGTTAATATTAATATATAAATGAATAATACCATAATCTCTTGAGGAATATAAAACCACTTCGAGTTACTTCATGAAATTGTTATATAGTGAAATTTTTTAATATTTTACTCATACAAATTTTTTGACACTATGTTTAAGAGTATTTTTTAAGACCATCGATAGGCCTTGTAAAGGGAGATCAGGTTTGAGAGTTGTTGGACATATTTACTATGTGGACATGGGAAATTATGTTTCTTTAATAACTATAATTAATAATTTGTTTGATCTCTATCATTTATGTTTTTATTTACACTAAATATGCTAGCTATGAAAAATATATTAGAATGATAATACTTTATTAGAGTTTATTTTGATAAAGAAATATTTTTATCCCAACTCACTAGCATATATGTGTTCTAGAAGATATTATTTAGGACAAAAACATTTATTAGTTACTATAAATCTTCATTTCAAAAATCTAATATGATGACTCCCATTGAAATATTTTAAAATTTATTCATAGGATTATAATTTAGAAGGTATTATAGTTCATAGATCATTATAATAAAATGGTGAATATTATGGTTGGTTGAAAGCATTCCAGACGATCTATCTGAAGATTAATGGAATGAATGTTTATATTAATGAAATATATCCATATGAAATAAAAAATAATTACCCTTAAATGTAGGATTCAACAATAGACAATTAATATGTTCTGATTTCCATATATATGAATTCAATAACCTATAGATTGGCATCAAATGATTTCAATTGAGAAAATAAATTTCCAACAATGAATTAAATGTTATAATATATAGACATTGAATATGAATGTACTGAATATGTAATTTCTATTAGATATGATACAACATAATATGAATTTTTTTATTAAAATTTCCTAAATTATAGAGAATTATTCAAAAAAATGGAAGAATTAATGGGAATTTTAATAACATTAATAATCTATCATAACAATCCACTAAACCCGTACATGAACTCAATGTTCATATATTGTTATGACCAATGTGAATTTTGTACTAAGCATCCATGATATGGATTACAGAGGTAAAAAATTTTATGTTGAATGATCAAATCCGATCTCTCAAGATTTATGAAACTGAAATAGAAGAAAAGTCATAAGAAATATAATTATCAAAATATTTAATGCATCCTTGAAGGCTCCTACATATATGTATTATAGGAAAATCAATTGTAGGAAAAATTATTATTCCTATGGAGAAGTAGATTCTGTTAGAAACTAAATACCAAATGAATATATTTCACATGTTGGTCTAAAGATCATGATGTTTTAAATAATAGAAAAATATTTATATGCTACATAAATAATAAAAAGCTGAAATAAAAAAATTTAAATATAATTTATATTTTTTTTATAAGAAACATCTCAATATAAAAAACAACTATGCTAAAATTATGGATGATAACAAGAAATAAAATGATTCTTAAAGAATGGATTTAATAAGGCGGGGAATAATATGATTTCAATCATGAGTGTCTCTAAAGATTTTGTTCAATCCGCATCATCAAATTCACAAGATAAACATATTAATCTAAAGTATAACATATTATTTATGGAACATTTGGAAGATGTACATTATTAATTTTCATCTGAGAAAGAATTTAAGTCAGGAAGTGAAAATTGATTATATGATGGATTAATTGAATAACATATGTATTAGAAAACAATAAAATGAATTTTTATAAAAATATTGTTAGGATGTCATAATAATTTTAGAGTAATAGATTTACTAATGAGGGGGACCAAAAAAAATAAAATTACACTGAATGATTCAATTGTAAAATTTTACAACCTCAAATACCAAACTATTTAAAACAATATAGTACCCAAGGATAGATTTTCAACACATTAAATATGTTTCATGTTTTTTTATTTATGTATAATATTATATCAATAGAATTCCTTTTCAAAAGAATCATAGAAAATAATTTTAAGGAAAGGGAATGGAGGTTTAAAATACATAATTACATGTATAATTTTTTTTTCGTGGTTCATAAAACAACCACCATTATAGATATACATGTTTTCATTATGGTAATGTAAGCATTAATAATATTTAAATTTGAAAAATCCGTGTTTTTTTTGGAATCATAAATTTCTTTTTTTGAGAATATTTTTTACAAAATTTTGTTCTGTATTTTAGAAAACAAAAATAATCTTATGTACATAGTTATATTATTGACAATAGTTTTAGACATAAATGTTTGGGGGAACAAAAGAACTAATTTTCTTTTTATTCAATTTCTATAAAAAACAAATGAAAAACAAATGAATTTTTTAATGAAATGTTGTTTATGAGGACTACGAGAGATGAAATAGATCATCCAACCGTAAATAGACCAGTTCATAGTTGGTCTTCATCGACGACATCTTTGTGTACTCGGGGTTAGAGGAGGAGCATGCGATACCCCTATAGATGGTACTAGTCGTACACTAGGAGTACAGTCTTTAATGGAATCTCTCTAAGTTCTAGTTCTAGATTCAATAGATACACTATTATGGACATGTAATATTAGTGGTTGGAGTAGCTATGGACCCTGGCAAGGTAGAGGCATTGTTATAAAGGGAGCCACATCAGAGTGTGATGGAGTTGTGAAGCTTCATTGGGTTGGCATGATATTACTGGAGATTCATTCTCTATTTCTCCTAGATATCTACTCAGATGACTACCTTGAAAAAAATTGGCAACCTTTCGTGTGGAAAGATATGTTCGACTAGGCTTTCGAGAAGTTGAGACAAAGTTTGATGAGGGCCCCAAATTTTAGATTGCTGGAGAAGGGTGTCGAGTATGTAGATTTCTATGACACATCATGAACTGGGCCTGGATGTGCTCTGATGTAGAGGAAAGTAGTGATTAATTAAGGTTCGTGCAATCTTAGGCCACATGAGAAGAACTACGAGACTTATGATCTCGAGTTGGAAGCGGTAGTCATTGGGTTGATGATGTGTGACACTACCTTATGAGTGAGCGGTTTATCATCTCTTATAACCACAAGAGTCGCAAGTACATATACATGTAGATGAATCTGATGCAATGATAGAGTAGTTGGCTAGAGTTCCTCATGGATTATTATATCAAAATCCCCAATACTCTTGGGAAGGGGAACATGGTGGAAGAAGCTCTTAGCAGAAGGTCAAGCTCATAGCTGTTGATTGAGGCGATAGAGCAGTTAGCCACATTGTAATTTTCAATCATATAAAGAGATGATAAATCATACCTAAAGTTGATAGTTGTCTCCCCTCCACATTTACAGTGAGTTAGGGATGCATATATTGGGTATGACAATTGTGAGGCTTTACGTGATCAGTTATCCACAAGACATGCTACTGATAGATATTCGCAAGGTGGAGAGCACTTACTACATTTCATAGAATGCACTATTTAACTAGTGACGATGTGGTAATAGGTCCTAAGGATGAATAATGAATCCCCCTTGGTGGTAAATCCATGAGTGGCGAAGATTTAACAAGATATTTGATGACAGTTATGGTTGTCAGTCTTGAAGAAGGCAGTTGTAATGTTTTTTTATCGATGCCTTAAATGCCAGCATGTGAAGGATGAGCACCAGGTTCTGTCCAGATTATATCACACTCTATATGTTTTAGAGTGGGTGTGGGATTTAATATCAATGAGCTTCATGATAGGATTACCACAAATTTCCAAGGGGAACGATTCCATTGGGTGGTCATTGACGGATTCACCAAGTCTTCCCTTATCCTAGCTATCCGTGAGTAGAGTTACATAGAGAGAATGGGACGCCTCTATGTGCAGTATATAGTTCTACTACATGGAATCCATTTTATGATAGTCTGATACAGTGAATCGTGTTTCACATCCCGGTTGTGGGAGAGATTGTAGGAGGCTTTTGGGACTGAGTTATGCTTTAGCACATAATTTTTTCCCCAGACAGATTGTTAGATGGATTGTACCATTCATGTTATAGAGGATATGATTTGAAAATGTATCATGGTCTTTTTTCATATTTTGGAGGACCACCTAAAACTGGTGGAGTTTTCATACAACAATAGCTACAACTCCACCATTGGCATGGGACCGTTTGAGGATTTATATGGGAGTCCCTTCCAGTCACCACCTTGCTGGACTGACCCTAGAGAGTCTGCACTTAAGGGTATATAGATGGTAGGAGATACCACTAAGAAGGTGTAGATCATCTGGGAGAAGATGAAGACTGTATAGAGCAAGTAGTATTCTTATGCTTATAGACGACGGAGAGCTCTAGAGTTAGAAGAGGTAGACAACAACGTTTTTACCCACTCACATATAAGAGGGTTACAAAGATTTGGTCAGGGTGACAAGCTATCTCCGAGGTTCATCAGTCCTTTACCACTACTGTGTAGAGTTAGTGAGGTGTAATACTGCCTAGATCTACCACCATAGTGGCATCAGTGTCATGATTTCTCCTACATGTCATATCTGAGGAGGTATGTGCATGAACCATCGCACGTCATCGACTGTGGTGACATGGAAATCGAGGATAGAGTGACCATTACAGAGTACCCAGTGGAGATCAAGGATTGACAGGAGAGGTCCTTGGTATTGGATTTTTGGGGATGTAATTCCCTATGGTTGGGAGAATGTAATGTATCAGATTTCATCCTTGTATTATTTTAAAATTTTCTGTGGAATTATTACCAGACCAGTCATGGACATAATACATCATTCTGAGGCCCAGTGAGCCCTAAATGGGGAATGAACTGTTTTTATGTTATGTAAGCCATCACATTTTTGTTGTTATGGTCGTTTCCTAATAGATACCCTGATTAAAAATACAGGGTCACCTTTGTGTCCAGGGAGAAGAATTAATCTAAGAATTGGTCAAACCTCGACAAGTTCTTATCGAGGGAAAATGTAATTCTTTCAGAAATTTATTGTAAAATAAAACAAATAAATTCACAATGTTTATTTTATTTTTTAAATCATTCACATCAGCACAATGACAAGGAAAGAGTTTCAATAATAATTTCCACATCATAACGAATCTGAAACAACAACGCCGACTCATTAAAGCCACAGTGTAACGGTAGAAACTTAGTATAAGAGAACGATGGAATATGTTCCCTCCTTTTAATGGTTTAATCAAACGTTGCTCATTGGAAAATTCTAGAGAGAACCTCTGGAGAATCCTTGGCTCATTATAGAGAACTCTCAGAGAAAATTGATGTTGAGTCAAATCTGTGAATCGTTGCGCCAACGAAGTTGAAGGATCACGGTGATGGAGGCAGCACACCCCCCTTCACCAGCAATTAAAATATTCGTGAGGTAGGGAATGTTATTTTTTTCTCCTTTCCCTATTTTGATGAACTCGGATCAACGATGAAAAATTGATAAACGAATTCATACATTCTTGCGGAAGGGTTTTCATGGATGATTTTAGGGAATTAATCCATGTTCAATTGTTTTTTGATTCTACACAGTTTAAGCCTACTAACGAGAGCAGATCAACACCATGAAAAAAGCTATCAAGTGTCCATTCCTGGAATGGCGTATTGGATTTATTCCCCCTTTCTTTTCCATGTGTGTTCTTCATGTTCAACGAGGGGTGATGAAAATATCATCATAGCACACCCGTCATGTGACACAATGATTCCTACTTGATGATATGTTGTCATGACAACCGTGAAGAGGAGCGACGTCGATGGTGGATGACTAATCAACATGGATTGGATGAAATTGTTCATTGGGAATTCTTTGCGAGGGAAGATTGAAACAAGTTTCCAGGTCCGATTGGAGGACCAAAAACAATGAAGAAAATATTAGGACATCAAGGTATCCTAGTATCTGGATTTTAGTGGTGATCAGATCATCTGAATGAAGATCGAATCCTCAAGGGAGGAGAGCCGGTGAGATGCGTCGATTCTGGAAAATACTGGCATACATTTTTTGTACGTCCGAAGAAAAAACCGTGTAGTACGAGTGTCAGCATCCAGGGTTTAAGGAGTCTGATATGAATCACATTGTGTGTGACCCCAGTCACATGTCATTTTGGACAATCCCCAAAGATCGATGTGTATTTTGGAAAGTACACAGAAACGGGATGGACGACCTTGCTTTGGAACACACCATGTAGTCCCTGTGCAGCTTGGAAGAGGAGACTATGTAGGACTCTGCGTGTATCCAGGGGATACATGGACATGGGATTTAGTACACCACCATGTACATAACCACATGACTAAGAGAGGAACGTAACGCAGGTCACCCCCTGTACCAGTACACGGGTTGGCGTAAAAGGGTTGAGGTCATGTACGGGAACATGACCAATTTACACGATGCCGACCCCAGATACATGGGAACGTCGTGTAATCCATACCAAAAGTCATATACATTCATTTCTCAAAGACTAGCCTTAAAACGCATGTTGTTTTATACGGCCATCACCCGGGGTATAAAGACTTGGTGTGAGACATTTCCACACGCCATGTACAATTTTGAAAATGGCTTGGTCATCTTGGCCACCATATCTCCAACATGTATTGTTTGGGTTAGTACCCCTTATTAACGTTCCCCTGAATGTTAGGCATCATCTCCTTCTACAATAATATGATCCCTTCAGTAGTTCATTCTATGATAGAGTCATGCATCCCTCTGAGAGGCCCGGAGTGAGATCCTCTATCAATTCTGACCCTAGGTAGAGTCGGGCATTGACGTGACCAAATCAATAAGGCATCCATCTTGTACATAGAAGGTGAATCCAGATGATTTGCAGTATCCACCATGGCCCTAGATGTGATCATCATCTTTGTATCATGATCATTCCCACTCAGGAGTGTGTCTCCCATAATGAGTGTATCTATCTATCACTATATTTCCAACTCAAGAGTGTGTCTACCATAATGAGTGTATCTATCTCTCGGGAAATATCCCTATGAATAATACTTCACAGACCGATGCCATGAGATATATCAGACTAATGGAGTGAGTTCTCTTGGAATGAGTGCTTCGTGGAATCATTAAATTGAATCCCTAGCGGTGGTATGCAGATGTGTGACTTTTCCTTATATGGTGGGTCTGTGTCATGTGTATATTTGGATTTTTTATATCTCTTGTTATATGTTCCATTAAAATATAATATATAGAGATGGTTGTACCTCTACTTAAGGAATTGTTTTGTGGTTTTCAGGGTCTCTTACTGAGTATTGATATTCTCACCCCTGCACGGGTTTTGCCTGCACGTGTTGTGTCTTCTACAGATTAGCAGCCTTTTGATAGTGTATAGGGTGAACCAGAGCAGGACCGAGCATTATGAGTTCCCCTAATGCCAATATGTTCCTATAGCTATGTGGATTAGTCCAAGTACCTCATTGTGTTTACATGTTTGACTTTGCAGTTTTCAAACTCTAGTTTTAGTGGTCTTGTATTCTAGCCCATTTTACCTTCATTACATTACTTTTCGGCGTACTCTGTTGGTTGGGTTTTGTGGTATTAAAGCATTTTTTTTCCGTACAAGTTTTTTACATTTCAACATTTGGGATTGGAGATGGGTTCTGGTGTACAGGTACTAAGGAAATTCCTCCCCAATTAGAAATATCCTTACTCGGTGCAAGTCACAAGACCCTGGCATGTTGGTGGTGTACATGGGTAGTCACAGCGCAAGCACCACTGGGACGGGTCATGAAAACATCGATATGAATCAATAATTAAATAAATACTGAAAAAATGTTTTGATTTTAGTTGAAAGGATGTTTGACAATCCATTAATTGGAACAAACTGGCTTTTAGAATTAATCAATATTATCACGGTGTCAAAACTATAAATAATCCTAGAATAATTTCCAAAACATAAAATCATGAAGAATTAATAGATTGTAAAGAAATATTTTTTTTATAATTGGATTAGAATCTCTTGGAACCCATATACCATTGAAGAACCGGTTACTATGGAATTATATATCTCATGATACATGTTCCATGATTACAAAAATACAATATAATTTTTATACCTTTGGATGGATATTGACCATCATTTTTCATAATGCTGATGATTACATGGAAAAAATAACATAGTTCATTTTCTCATTTTGTAAATTAAATATTCATGTGTGTTGAGAAATTTTCTTTATGTTGGAGTTACTTATTGATACATTTGATTAACATAACCTTATATGTAGATGGTAATCCTTACTGAACTCAAGGAGAGTCATTTAGACTCCATGAAAGGCCAATTTTGGTGGATAGAACAAACAAATGTATTGAAATAATATAATATTCTAATTTAGATACTATTTTTTGAATAAATATTAATATTTTAGGATTCCATTGAATCTAGAGATTGATATTATCATTTATAGATTTAATTTCATTAACAGTTTTACATTATCTAATACAGAAATGATTTCCTCTGAATTTGGATGTTGTTTTTCTTAGTAACCTCAATAGTGAAAATCTGAGTAATCACTAAATGTGGACTCTAATATTACTCAGTAGGTTGAATCTGTAAAATATATTATGAGTCATCATAAAATTTTACATTAAAATTTAATAGTCAATGAGGTGATGTTTCACATTAAAGCACATCTAGAAAAATTATCATCGCAATAATTCAATTAAATCATGAATCATAGTGATATAATGTTACATCCAAATACAATGCCTTAGAAATTTGAAAATATAACCTCCTATAATAATTCAATTCATTAGGACTTGATCAGGAAATAAATCATTAATAATCATCAATAGGATACAGTCTATGAAATGTTAAGATTATACATTCTTATGAATGAATCCTTCGCATTGATCGATCAATCTATAAAATAGAATTTTCTAAAGTTGAAAGGGTTTCATCTTAGGTAATAATGAATGTGAGATGTTCATTATTTTCATAAAAAATGTGGATGGTTATTTATCAATCAATTTTTTAGATATATAGTATAAGGATGAATAACTGAATCAATTTTTTATAAACAGTCTATATTAGTTATCCATTGAATTGGATGATGATGAATTAGAAGATTTCTTTGTGGAGTAACTAGAATACCAAACTTTTAAAAAGTGTATGAAAATCATTTATGTTAGTGATCTAGTTAATATGATAAATAATTGTTTATTTATTTATAATTTGGACTTCAAAATTATGTAAATATAATGAAATTACTAGAAGACATTTATGAAAGTTTTTGTAATGGATTCATTAATATTTTAAACGATATAAAAATGGACATTGTAAAATGGATTTATGGTTTTGAGGATTCCTAATTTACTACAAATCGATGATGTCTACTAGGACCTCAAATTGTTGATCAAAATGGATTTAACACATGATTATTAAGAGATATATGTTTCCATGTAAATGTGTATCTCTGTGAGAATCCATTCTTTAGAAGACAAGTTTATTTGACATCATCTGAACCATCATCTAACAATTCTTGTATAATTGTGGAAAAATCTTATTTTTAGAGAACTTATTGAGTTGAACACAAATCTAAATCAACACCAATAAGGAACAATCTAAGAGGTTGAGAATTTCATGGACCATTGTTATTGTTTTGTGTTTCTCTTTTTGGCATGATTGATGATAACCCTCTTCATAAGTCATCATCACACTCTGTTATACCTTTATCATTCATGATACAACCACCATTGAACCATTTATATATTTTTAATGGATATAACTATTCTCATAGTTTTGGAAGCCGGTTTACCAATGTATGTGTATCATAAAAAAATGTTTGATTTATTCATTATTTACTATATTTCTAATCATTTAAATTAATCATGTATTAATGGAATATTTATTCATCTAAATCAGTTTTATATATAACAATTTAATACATAATTTATTTTAATTATCTTATTATGATGTTTATTTCTAATTTTCTTTTATATATTTTATTGTTTTTTATAAAAAATTTCTTATGATAATTCGATATTTTTTATCAATACAATTTATACTATTTAGTTATAGAAAATATTAGTTTATGATAAATATTTCTATATGATTTTCTTAAGGATCCTTATTTCTTATTTACTAAACATGTTTCCAAAATTAAATTCACTATCATTATAATTGATTATTTACCATCGTTCGAGTATGGTACTGACTGTAAACATTACCCTAATTATTTATGAAATCAAAAAATATGAGAATATATAAATTTATTATAAAAAATTAAAATAATAAAATTCTCATGAATACTATAATATTTAACATATATATTTAAAAATGGGGATGAAAAGAAAATATAAATATATATAATTTATAGTATCTATTATTTATCGTTTATTTTTTTAAAAAATAGTTTTTTTAAATAAGATACGAAAAATAAAACTATTATATTCTAATTGTATTTTAATGAGAATGTATTTGAAATATATACATTTCTTTTATTGACATCTTTATTTCCAATTTCATTTTTTCATCATAAGCCAGAGGAGTCTATTGGAATGATTATGTTGTTCTATCATATAACATTTCTTATATGTTTTTATGATTCCAAAATTCTCTAATTTTATTCTATCAATTTTTTCATAAGCTTTTCAGATAGTCAAAAGATTTTATCTTATGAATTTTGATGTAGTTATCGTATAATTGAGTGAAATATTAAAACTACACAAATGTGTTTTATCCATCGAATAATATAATAATTACATCCATATACTCAGAATGTGAATTTATTGTATATTGATTAATCTATATATGACTCTTTCTTACAATGATAAATTTTGATTTGTAGAATTATCATGTCAGTTCATTTCTTTCATAATGAAAATATCAAAAGTGGTTATCAAAACCACCGATGATATTAATCTTCCATTGAATAATTATATAATTAATTAATTATAATATTTTTTATATGAAGAATGAATTAATTTTTTCAGCTTATGAAGTATCTCATATGTTTTCATACGAAGAATAGTGATTTCTGTTGAATATCACATGAATATCTAGAAGATAAGTATAATGAAATGAATAATTTATTAATCTCTAAAGAGTCACATAAAATAATTATATGTGAATTAAAAAAAGGACAATCCATTAATGTAATAATCAATATGTACATGTGTTTATATAAATGTGATGATCTGAATATTGAGAGTGTTGTTGACATCATTCCTACAACAATTATTTCAATATTTTGAAGGAACTGATGCATGTTCATTATAGAATGTATTATTATGTTCATAATGTGTGGTCAATTATATTAATAGTAATTCATGATTATGTTCAAAATGAAATCTAAATGTCTGATTTGGTCATTTCTTAATTAAAAAATGATGATAAATATTAGGACATGTGAATATACATAGAACAACATGAACAGTCATTCCATGATCAACATCCCATTAAGATGGTCAATGATAAATAGTCATGGTTTTCATATCAGAATCTACTTGATGAATTGAAAATTATACCTTCATATATATTGGAGACTATCATATACTGAGGAAAAATCATTATCATCTATCAGTTGATTCTAATAACATTTTAATAAAAATACATAATTGAAGTATTAAACATTCTATTTTTGTTTACACTCACTGTACGTTTCTTTTTTTGTGACCATTGATTCATCATGTTGTGGAAGGTCGTATATAATTCTAGTTAAACATTTTATTAATTTATAACCTATACCATTTACCTGGGTGCACCATTTAAAAGGGAACTGAAATTGAGGAGTAGAATGTTGGTGGGGTTGAATAGTGGATTTATTTTCCATAAACTACTATAACAATTATTTGATCAATTTATTTCCTTTATGAATTAACTAACACAACCTAATATTGATAAGGAAAAATGTTTGAAAAGTCTGACCTGATAAGGGATGCTTTTTGTAAAGATTCTTTTTTGAACTCAATTCACCATTTAATGGAGTGTTCAACTAGACATTATCTGAGACAATAATTAATTGATAATGTTCACTTTTTTGATATTGTATTATAATTATATTTATAAATAATTTTATATACATGAAATATAGTTAATTAAATTATATATAAATGTTTATATTTATTTATTTTGATATTTATAATCTCTAAATTTTAAAACAACAGACATTACTTGAATTTTAACAATCAATTTTCAATTCAATTATGAATTTATTAATTTTTGGTTATTTATTATTTTATTACACGAAATTATAAATTAAATTTATGAATGTTAATTTTATATAACCTCTAATATTTCTATATTATATTTAAATATTCATGATATAATTATTTTTATATAATTTAAATAATTTTTTTTACCTCACAGAAACTTCATAACTAGTATTTCATAATGCATCAAAAATAATCATTTTTTGGTCTCATTATCCATCAAATTTTTTCAGAAACTTCTATAAATATTATTTCAATGATATATTTCATAAATAAATATGTTTGTCCCTCATTTTAAATTTTCATTAAGATTAATTGTTTCATTATTTCATATAATAAATTGTTTTACCGGTAATGATTTTTCATTATTTTATCACTCAAAAAATATAATCATAAACATGATGTCTATAAATATACATTTTTATGTCCATGTTCCGAATATTATAAATTGAACATTATGTTTTAAATCCGATGATAATATAATTCTCCCACTTTTATATTTTTCATGAATATTTATTTAGAGTTGTTAATAAAATTTCATCATTAAATATGATTTGACATAAAATATTCGTATATATTATCAAACATTTGTTATAGTAAAAGTATTTATATAATAAAGGACAATATATTAACACATAATACTGTGTAAGGAAGTGATAATTCCTTAATAACCTAAAAGATTATTTCTGAGTTTACCCACATGATATGAAAATACATGATACTGGAAATTTCATGGAGTCCCCTAGGTTGGATTTTTATATGCAATGCATATGGTTCCAGGTAATTGAATACCATTATGTGATTTCAAACATACCATAAAAATTGTTCACTATGAATCCAAATATACATACACACTCGATATTCTGCATGAATAACCAATATTTATTTTTGAAAAACACGGTGAATGAGATACTAACAAAAACATAAATTTGGTAGGGGTGTTTATATATGTGTTTTATCCCTAAAAAGAACCAAATTTTAGTGAATTTGTTTTGTACTCACAGCCTCACAAACACAATAAAACAAAAACACACACACATATATTTATATTTGAAACAACACAAACAAACTTATAGAAAAAAATTCTACACCCATACCCACACATACTTTCACGTACAAATTAAAAAGTAAAGGAACAATAAAAATTAGAAAAAGGATAGAGAAAATATTTAGTAATGTAAAATGATGGTACACCACATGTAATAATAATATATTTCGTCTCAACTAAATAAAAATCTAAATAATATAACATGATAGAAATGATTAATTTTTTGATAAAATGGAAGTGAATAATCATATCGTAACATTACACTAATGAAAAACCATAAATTTTATCACCGATTGGATGACTATTGACATCACAATTTAATGTAATATATATAATGTCACAGGTTGAATTGAGTTAATGATTTCTTTTTTGTGTGGAATATCATGATCTATTTCTATTTAATAATCATGAATAGTGATATAATTAGGCTTTATAATTCACATAAGTAATATGATCATGTTCACAAAAAACTCTAATAAATGCTCTTTCACTCCACATCTAATTAACAATTTTCCATCACTATAGTGTTCCTCATATATGAGAGAAATTAGAACATTAATTACCTAATGATGAACCACATTTAAAAAATTTATAATGACATCACATTCTATTATTTACTTCTATTGAAAATATGTGGTATAAGACATCACATAAAAATATATATCATTAATAGGACAGATCCCTAATTTTTTATTAAGATAATGAAAAAATGGTTATTTTTTTTGCATTTTGCTAATTTTCATTTCACGTGATGAATATCATGATAATTGACTGTTCTTTTTTGGTTGGAAAATAATAAATCCCACTTTTTTGAGAAAACTATTTCCCCCATTTATAAAACATAAAAAATACATGTTTAGGATTTATAGTTTTATCCCTAAAAAGAAAAATTACTTTGGGATACATGGTAAACATGTACATTAAATGATTCAAACATAAACATAAGTGTATTTGTACGATTTTTGTGTGTGGGAGAGTGTGTATATGTGTGTCTATTTGTTTATGTGTGCGAGTTAGTATATATGTGTCTATGAGTGTATAATTTTTATTCTATGCCTATGTATACATAATATATAATTAAATAAATAAATAATAAATCCATTACATTTACATACACATTAATATAAAAATATATTATCTTATAAATTTTTAATCCCATAGACTTGGTGAAATATATATTATTCGATTTAATTTTTACTTTAGAATATTTTTAATTTTATAAAACCATAATTATATAATCCTTTAGTACATTTGATACATAGATTATCTTTCTGTATATGAAACTATATTCCAGGCTTTAGTTATACATAATGTTTAGTACTTTCACATGCGTATTTTTCATGAATGACTATGTTTTATCGAATAACATTATATTATTAAAATATCATTACTAGAAATAATAGGATACAAAGAATCCAAAAAGGTATGTATTATTAATATTATTAAATAACTGATGAGTATATATGGTTTATAATACTAATTCATAAGTAACATGTTAATTAAAAATAAAATTATTTGACTATTGAATATAAAGGATATATATTTATTTTTATTCTTTCAAAGACGTATTTAATTGCTAAAGTAAATGAATTAAAATTAGTACATTATGTAAATAAAATGTAATTATCATATCTAAGATTTTTACTATATAATTATCTGTGAATTAATAATTTCTATTCTGCATACATATGGCTTACAATATCCCTAAAGCGATGTGTTTCTTTATTCCCAAATAATTTACATGTATGGTAATAAGAGTGAATTTGATAAATATATATGTAACATATGAAATAAAAATGAAATTTTAATGATAATATCATGTCTAACATATTCATTTATTATTATGGAGAATGATATTGTCTCTCTTGTGTACATTTGGGTTACACTATACACGATGGAATGTTATTTGTTAATCATCCATATTTATAATATATGGAGATAGGAATTAATTTTATTAATTTAAATATTATATATTACTTTTTAATTGTTTTAAAATATAATATAGAATATATGTTCCATTATTTTAACCCAATAAGATAACAACAACAACCAACATTAAAATGTATGGATGATTATCTCCATGAAGGATGTAATTTATATTATATCTCTCTCATTTATGAATAACTATGAATAAATATATATAATATATATATGTATAATATTAATATTAGGATCATCATTATGGATATTTTTAATTCATGATCTATGTATGAGTTTTAAGGATATCATTTCTGAACATGATAGAAAACTAAAGAGGATATTACCTGAATCATAACATTAATAAGGAATTATTTACAAATGGGTAATATTATGTCATATGTAAATCTTGTATGGAATATATATATATATATACACATATGACTATTAATTTTCGGTGTGTTTATAATAAACTTTTATTTATTATACAAGAGTTTTTAACATGTTGGGAGAATGTTAAGGATTATGGTAAGGGAATATAATATATCTTTTTTACTTCCATTAGATACATCCCATATTCACCAGTCACATAATTTGTGTTGTGTATATACGTACCAATATCCATTTATATGTTCAATTAAATTTATCTAATGATGTTAAATTTTTCTAAAGTGATATTATTCATTCCAGGGGAACATTAATTAATAGTTACTCTATCAGTAATGGATTTAATTATCACATATATTTTTATGGGTCGTATGAATTACAAAACATGATTACTATACATGGAGAAAATAATACCCATGAATGTATTTTATTACTCTTGTCAAAAATAATAATTTTTTTTCAATATCCATTGAACATTCATTATTTCATAGTAAATATGATTCTATTAATTATAATTCAATGATTATTTCATTCACAATTTCATACATAATTGTGATTGTTTCGTTTTATGTCTTTGATGGGGAAGATATAACTACCATGTTCAGGTTTCATAAAAAATTCATAAACATTTGAACTATTATCTTATATATGTTTAAATTTATATGTTCTCATTTTTACATTTTTCATTTAGTATTTGTTGTGACTATTTTTTCATTTTCCAAATGAGCTGATTTGTTAATTTTCTAGGAAAATTAAGAATTTAATGGACTTAAATTATAAATCATGAACGTAATTTTTCACATTTAGGAAAATAAAATTCTTTGAATCTTCCCATAGAATATTATTCATTTATTTTCATTGATAATTTTTTCTTTTAATTATTGGAAATCATTTTTATAAAATGATATGTTTTCAATTATGAAATGATGTTATCGTCAAATTTTTTTTTCATGTGATTAGTCAAAATTATGTCTGATCTATAGTGATATAAATTTATGTTACTAATTATTTATTGGTGATACGATTCAATTAAACATTTTATTTTCAGAATGGTTTCTGTTTATAATGGAATGAATTTTATGATGCCAATTTGTTTTCCATTATTTATGTTTATGTTGAAATGATTATATCAAACCCATTTCATTTCCATGATTTTTTATTAATTTTTTTGGTGTTTATGAATGCAATTTCATTTCATGATTTTTATGTGATGGATGATTAGGTTATTATGATACATATTTTTAATGTTTTTATCATGTGAAGGATGTGACCTATATCTATATCGGATGCATTGTGTAATGATTTATATCTCCTGAGATAATGATGTAAGTCAACTAGAAGGGCTTGACCAATTATAGAAAATGGGGAAACCAAATAAAATAGTTCAATATTTGGAAACATTATCCCTAATAATGAAAAGTCTACGACTGGGTATAGTTGTGTGGCATTACCAGTAGGTGTTGGCCCCATGACATCCCCTTTTATGTTTTGACAATGTTCATTGAGTTGTTGGGAATGATATTTCATTTTTATGTGACATCCAAAACATTCATGTCTTCTTCCATGTAATTTATATCTTGATTATGTTCATGATTCCATTATAATATTTGTATTATTAACTGCCAATATATATTCCATGATTCCTTTTCATGATATTTTATAGGAAATTTATAATATTCAAATTCTATTATAATGTATTAAAACACTTATACCTAGTATTATCCTTATGCACCTCCCCTGATAACCCATACTGAACTTCTGGGAGAAGCCAATTTTTATGTTTCGTTCCATAATATATGAATTTTTTTTAACATGTGATATGTCAAATAAGATTTTAGATATATTGTATTATGATGGAGACGGTATAGAGGTATTATTAAACAGTTTGTATGCATCCAATAATACAAATGCACAGAACAAATACGGTCATCGGGCATGCTTGTGTGTAATGTATTGTGTATTATGAAATGTTTTTCAATATCCATGTATATAAAGAAAGACTCTTTATATAAAGAAATATAATAGTTTCTAAAATTAAAATATATATGTGTTATTTAATTATATTTTTCATTTTTATTTTAATACAATAATTGGTAATGATATTAGTATAATAAAAAAGTCGATTCCAAATATATTTTTACCATTATCTTTTGTATAATCTATGGAATCATAGAAGAATCTAAATTTTCATTAAATTATTTTGCGTTATAATATTATATGATAATATAGGGAGAATAATAGATGAATGTTAAATGTATGAAAAATAATATTTTAATGGTGTGTATAATTTTATTAGGAATACAATACGATGTGAATTCTCCCATTCAAGATATATTCATCCTTTTTTACGTAGTAATTTCTCATTTAATATCATCCTAGGTATATTATTATGAAATTTCTCATAATTATAAATGTTATACTAAATATGATAAAATATGAAATGTATATTTTTGTGCAATTATAATATAAATTATAGACTAAATTGTTTTAGTATATGATTATATAATGTTGTACATCATAATGACTAAATAAAAATATTGTATGGAAATTAACATCATGATTAGTTTAAATATATTTAGAGGTACATGAACCGTGAAAATATTAAAATATATGATTCTGATAACATATATATAAAAATATCTATAAAACAAGAAACAAATATAGCCCAATGAGATGTAAAGGATATTGTAATACTGGTTTTACATAAATACATTCGTTTTTATATGAAATGTTTTCATATAAAATTGATATACATTTCCCAATATACTAATATGTAAATATTGATATATTCCATTTGTATGAACTATGAATATATAAATTCATTCACCCATGACATCAATAAATTAGAAAAACAACATAAAAAAACATTCCATTTGTGGAACTCATAGATACATTAATATTTATTCATTATTTTTGATGTTATTATGTAATTTACATTCATTCCATAATTAGGAAAATTTTATTGTTGTTCATAGAATAAATGTCTGCAAAATTTGATTAAAAATAAAATAAATATTTATTATATTTTTTATATCATATAATTGTCATGGAATTTATGAAGAATGGCCAATAGAATCTTGAATTTTTAAAAGAAAAATGTATCATTCCACTTTTATAAAAATTAATGGAAATAATTATTCTGGCTTATAAATTAAGATTAGAAATACATATCAAGATATGTTTGTATTTTATCCCATATTGTTATCAGTATGCACTATATATAAATATGTATTATTTTCTATATTTATCTTAAGGTATGATTAATTAGGTAATATTATTTACATTTTTTTAAAAAAACATTAATTTAAAATAAGATAGTTATGTATGATATGATTATTTAATAAATATCACTTGAAAAATGTTTTTGGGTTGATATCAATTATTTCTCATTGATTTAATAAATTCTCATATATAGTCTTATATTAGAGTATATAAATTAATTAATATTATGTTCGCATATATATTATGATAGTTCATTATATTTAAACCATTTATACATATAATAATTATAGAATGTAATATATATTTTCAATTATAGAAATTGATTTTGATTTTAGGATCAAAAGATCTTTATGGGATGATGTATGCTGGTATTCCACCTTCTCTATATAATTATAAGGATTTTTTAACTAATTAAATCCTATGAATTCATAAGAAAATACCATACATAAAAACAATATTAAAGTAGAATTGAAAAAAAGATGTATATTTTTTAATTAATGTAAATGAAAGTTTTCAATAACATATATTTGGTGGATTTAATGCATATACAGAAATATATATTTGATATGGTCATTAGATAATTAATAAATACACAATGAAATATCATGGTTTTATTCAATGAATTGTTAGATTATATTGACATGGATATAAGAGAATATTTTTGATTTTTAATTGATAAAAACATTATTTTACTCACCCTACTACTCACACAACTTCCATGCAAGTGGTGTTTTATATTTTGTAATTTCATGAGGGTGTAATAATAATAAAATGATATTAATCATATATAAGGAAAATTTTCCCAATTATTAACTTGATGTCAAATGATTTTATAGCATATGATTTTTTTGTTTTAATAAAAAAAATTAATGATTGAGGTTATATGTTTCTTTCTATATTCAAATGTTTGATAAAAATTACCATGGATTGCATTTTTAAGAATATCAATATCCAAATACGTTGTTGACCCAATAAAGGTTATAGTTATAGAAAATTATTTTTTTCATATTATATAATTAATGAAATAAAATTACATGAAACAGATGAATTGATGCTTCATATATAATTGATAAAATGTGGATGTTTTGTAAAAATAACCATTATAAGGTATAAAATATATATATCCATAGTATTCATCACAAAATGATCATTAAAGGTGAAATAATTCTTAGTAATGATTGAAATGGCTTGAAATGTGTGTTGGGAACCCTATCCACAATCCAAAATATTTATTAAAATTATCTATTATAAATGTAATACATGATAAAGAAAATTTTTTCACCAACATTAAATTATTTATTAAAAAATAATAATACAAAGAAAATAAATGATTATTCATTCTTTTATGGATTCTAATTGTTGACATTATAAACCATTATAGGTAAAACAATATACCAATTTCATCCATTCCTCTAGTATTCTTCAACGTGTTTCCTACAATTGAATATTGTTATTAAAATTTTCAAGTGGATTATTCCATTGAACTATTTCACATACATTATATTATAAATATATCTACTATGATTAAATTTGTACAATAACCTTAAGAAAATGAAAAACTTATGTAGTATAGTCAGGAACACTTTTAATACTTATATAGGATTCCAAAAAAATTTCACAGATATTTTTTTTCTAAAAAATTTAAATTATAAAATCATTCCAGAAATTTGACATGTATAAAAATAAAATCAACATAAAATGGATAACTTCTACAATAATTTAAAAATGGAATAAGAATAAATTTATATTGAAAAATGATAAAAAAGATAACATTATAAAATAATTTTCTATAAATTAGGTATGTATAAGATCATACATGCTTCACTATAAATGTGATGTTACCATTAAATTCAAACATATAACAAATATTTTAAACATTCATGGACCTATAAATAAATCCATGTAATCATGTCTTGTAGAATGTTACATTAAACAAAAGTAAACACATCCCATTTAGCTCACCCCAATTTGAAAAGTGGATTGTAATACTAAATTTTTAATATCATCTCTAACCTACCTATTAAAACATCCTATATGTGGAATTTAATATAAGTGTTAATACACGGCTCTTTTCTAAAAAATTATCAGTATACTACATTAAGGTTGAAAAAAACACTATTTCATCCACAGTTATTCTCTAGAGCATAAATCTAGCCCAACCAATGAGTCACAATAGTATGAATGTTCCAATTTTTATGATACCTGATATAAACATAATGGGTTACATATTTCAGAATATATTTTTCATGAAAACATGAAAATCCATTGATAGAAGTCCCAACAATTTCATTTCATATTCATTCAATAGCATGAAAACCACTGAAAATCAATAGGATGAATACAACAATTTATATTGTCATATATCTAGAAAATGGGTTGAATATTATAGAAAAAAACAATATCTATATGAAAAAAATATGATAATCACTTATGATTTTGAAAATAAAATAAAAAATGTGTATTAATATCAAATGATTTTCATAAGTAACAAACAATTGAATTTTCACACATATTGTAGGTGAATATTTATACTAATAGATAATGTATTGACAAACATATATATATATATATATATATTAGAATTTCAAGTATAATATTCATTGATCATGATAATTATATCCAATATCCTCTCATAAAAAGCCTAATTCGAACAATTCTTCAATGGAGGCTATCATGAGGTAATTGTTCCACACGTAGATTATGTATGAACATATATATGATCTAGTTGATGTGTTCTATGTTCTTAACACGTTATAATGTTGATATATTTTTTATTTATAATTTTTCCCTTCTCTCAAATTCATTAAGAGTTCCATTACCTAATTTCATTTATGGATATAAATATTTAATTATATAATTGTTTTTCTAGGATTCACCACTGCTCATTTATAGACTTTATCATTCTGATTAATGATTTTGCATTGGGTGATTTGGGATTCCAGGATTGAGGTGTTGTCGTTTTTATCACCATTAAAATAAATTTATGGAATTTCTACTTTCATGAAATGAAATAAATGAAATAAATTTTATAAATGATTAATAATACCTTACATTAGCATATTAATCATGGTTTTGAAGATGTCATGCAATTTATTTAGAAACCTTGAATATGGATTTTCAAATAATTTGTTGATTTCGTGAAATTTATTTTCGGTCAAAATAATTATTTTGGTTAATTAATTTGATGATTTTTTGGAAATTTATAATGAGTTATTATATGAATTAAAAATTAATTCATTAGTTTTTAAAGGAATGAGTTTTATGAAAACCATTTTATATTGGTTTTTGATATGGAATTGATAATATTGAATATGGAATTTGGGGTTGATTGAAAAAATTGTTTGAAATTATTTAGTTTTGAAAGAATGATTCATTTCCACATTTATAATTTAATACCTTCAAGAACATTAGAACCATTCAAGCTAGGTAAAATTTTATGAATACAAGAAATTTATAAGCTCTAACTAAAAAATTATTGACATTTGATGTGAAAAAATTTCATTATTGAATCTATGTGTTCATTAATTGTGTTCGATATTGATTCCCTCTATTTATGATATTTAGGTATGAATTCACACCTAGAGATTCATTTCAGTGAGGATTTCTGGAATGTAGTGGTATATCCAGTCAAACATCAGGTCTATTAACCATGGTGACATGAATTATATATTTTTTTTAAAATCCATTTCGTATGAAATAATTAATTAATACAATTTTTAATGTAATTATTTCTTCATTCCAATTTTTAATGAGATACATTTATATGAATATTTTTATGGAAATTCACTTTATTACAATTTTTAATTATTCAATTGTAATTATTTGAAATTAAGGTTTTATTATAAATTATTAAATAATTATCCTTCCATACATTAATGTAAATATATTATATTTTTTGTTTTATATGGATATATTAAAAAATAATCTATTTATCCTATTGAGATAGTATTCTGACACCATAATTTTTCCATTCTGGTCATTGTAGATAGTCTTACGTCAGGTCCCAGAAAAGATAAATAACTACTTAGATGTGGATGGTGTTCTTGGTAGCTATACATTTGGTGATGGTTATAAAAATTTGATTATATTAATTATGTGATAGTATGAGATCATGTGGTGAAATTATATTTTTGAATTTTTGATATATTTGATTTAATTTCTATATTTAGTACATTTATATTGTTTTATTTTTTGAAAAAATTTGTTTAAAAATTATCTTTTTTTCATCAAGAATCTAGTCTATAGACAATTTAGATTGGGAAATCCCCTCTAAACATGAAAATATTTATTTGACTACCATTTTGGAAGATTATTAGTTTATGTTTAATAAAAAAAATTACCAATGGTGGCTGAGTCACATATTTGACGTCGGTATGAATTTTAGGAAATAAATGAAGACATGAGCCAATATTTGTGGGATTTAGGTGATTGTTCATGTGTGTGATCCAAGACAGATCTCATCCTAACAGTCCTGATGACACTATGTATTGATTGGGGAAATTTTATTTTGTGGTTTTTATCTGAATCAATAATTTTTAAAATAATAATTTTATTGTTTCATATTCTATATGGAATTCTATGTATAAACATATTAAAATTTAAAAAACACAAGGTAGGGGATATATAATAAATTTATAAAAAATATGTTTCTAATATTAACTATTATAAAGATAAATATATCTTGTATGTATATTATTTTGGTCCAAAATGTAATTTTTTTATTAATAGTTATATATTTTTTACATAATCCTAATGTAAATTGATATGATAATTTCTTTAATGAATATTGTGGTATATAGAATTCATTCACTAATGGTCAACGTATCAGTGTAATCATCTCTATTAGAATGAATTATTTAGACTAATAAATGTTTTCTTGGATTACAATAAACTATTAAATCAGTTTTGGATTGTATGTTGGATGAATTTATTTTTGACAATGAAGTTGTAATTAAATATATAAATACCAAATATTTCATGATTGAAACCCATATTTTCATAGTTTGGATGACATTTTCTTCATAATGATATCACAAGGATGAATACAGAAATCCCATGTCATTATGTATATTACTTTTCATGGCCCTCTTCATGTGATCCAATGCTGCATACATAACATATAAATGAAGGAGAGAATTTATACATTCCCATGGTTAATCATATTTAATTTCTAGGTCCAAAAATGGGATGATACAATATCCATTAAGTGTTCATACTTCATATTCATATATAATTCACTATATTTTAGTCATTTTTTTGAAATTATACCAATTAACAATAAAATTTATAATGGTTCTCAGTGTGATCAATCGCTACTGAATATGGATATAAATACAAAAAACCCAAACAAACACACATACTGTTACGTAAACACAGAGATATATATTTATATCAAAGGTTAACTATATCTCTATTAATAGTTTAATATACTAATTTGAAATGTTAAAGATCTGGGAATTCTAGATTTTTTCACAGTTAAGAATGAATGAAGTTGTTAATGAGTATGGATATGTCCTATGATGGAATCTTATTAAATAACCGCAAAATGTGAATTAGAATCCACAATGATAATAACAGTATGATATGACATTTTATAAAATATAAAGACATTTTTCATGTACTATTATAGTTTCTTCTAAGGAAATACAAACATGAATATATAAATTTTTTAAAATTCATTTTCAGGGAAAAATTATGTTTCTATTTATGGTCATAGAATAAGGAACATCATGTATTTAGTTTAAATTCAACTGAAATTTTAAATTTATTTTAATATAATCATAATAAAAAATTGAATATATTATATTTAGTGTAATATGGTTATTATATGAATATGAGCTGAATGGAAACAAGAAACGTCTTTCGTTGTACAATTTCATGATATACCCTTTATGTGTTGTCAAAAAAACTGAGTCAACTAAAAGGCATACATTTTATTATACAATATAAAAGGTCTATATTGTATATAAATAATTTAAATTAAAAAAATATATTACGTTCAATTAAAATATTGGTGATTACATCATATTTTATTCCTATAAAGGGTTTTGAAAATAGTATTAAAAAATAAATGACTAAATATTCATTGATTAAAAAAATTTATGGACCTATAGAAAAATGTGCATTAAATTTTTTCCCATGTTTCAATAACATATATCAGTCATGATGTAACTAACCTTAGTTAAATATTTTTATTGTAATGGACTTTATATAACAAGAAAAATAAACATCATGAATCATGAAATTAAAATAATATTGGTGTTCTTTATGATCTTGTAGCATTTTGCGAAGACATGTTGTTTAATATATTCATCAATCAATTTCATTTCACAAGATTGAATCATCAATGGGATCAAAATATAAATCATTTCATATTTTATTATCTATGATACCTCGTGATTTTTCCATACATGGATGTAGTTAGCCAATATTTTATTAAATAGTATCCCTGCTCCATTCAAGGATTATTTAAACAAAATAATTAGGGGAATTAATTGAACTATTCTCATTATTGGGCATTTTCCAAGTGAGGTGATTCATCTCTCAAAATTTTTATCATGGAAAAAAACACATCTATTTTTTAAACTATGGGAATTATGTTTTTATATTCTAGTAGAGTAATCATATATCAAAAATTTGTTTGAACCATCACCATTATAAATTTTCATGGGTTCATAGTGATATAACTAAAATACAGAATTTTTCACATAAGAATATCATTTTAAATATGTAATGTTTAACCTACTAATTTACTATTAAGTAATGTAGTTTCGTCTTACTCAACAATATCATGATGTGTCATCCATTTAATTTTTTTTTTCAACATATCATTATTTATTTATCTATTTAAATAAATTTCCCATGCTAATTGGTTGTTAACTAGTTTTAGGTTTCTTCCTCTATGATATGGAAAATTATGAGTGAAAATCCATAAGATGATATGTTTATATATTTAAAATTGTTAAATTTATAAAAATGGTAATGGTATTTGATGATAGTGTGGATTCTAAGAATGAACCACCTCAATCATACATGGGTGAAAAACATGATCACCTCATCTCAAAAAATTATTTTATATGGTTGTAAGTTATATGGACACGAAATATTTCGTTGATAAAATAAAAAAAAAACACCCACTATAAATAATAGTCCATTTGAAGAAAAATTAAATCATTATGTTAAATTCATGTTCCCGATTTTTCTTAATAACTTCTTTCAATCAAAATATTCACCAATTATTATGAAAATCAATAGAAAACCATCTTAATGAATTATATAAGATTATAATAAGTTGATAAATATTATGATGAATAATTCAATTATTTCAAAATAAAAAATGGGATTTTTAATAGTTTAGGATTAATTTCCATATATGGTGTCACGAACTGTCCTAAGGGCCCATGTCGTGACTACCCCAAACCCACCTTCCATAATCCATAGGTTGGCGACTAGCAGCAAAGCGGTAAATCCCAATAATAAGGGAATGAATTTCCTTTATGAATCATAAACACACACAACCATAGTAAAAGGAGAATAAAACAATAATTAAAAACTATATAACAAAATATGTACTGGAATGTATAGGGGTTAGAAATACAAGCCCAATAGTAAAGTACAAGGTACAAGAAAAAACATCAGGATGGTTTCAAACTACTCTTGGATCATCCCCCAGAGTTCCTACATGAATGGTAGGTACAGATGGCCACCTCATCTATCCACGCCCATCTATCACCTATGGGTACCACCTAATCATGAAGTCTACCTTCGAGTACTATCCATCTCTACAAGCCTCATCCATGGTCAGTGTTGTCCGTCGTTTGCATCCAACACAATGAGGTACGGGCATAGCCCGCGTAGGTGTGATTATAACAATACTCAGTAAGGGCCCAGATTCCCTCAAGGCCTCACTAAACCCAACATGGATAAACCAAAAAGAAACATCTCAAAATATTACCTTTACTTAGGTATATTCGCATATATATACATATGTTATCATGTAACCTATCTCAATCATGAGGTCAACACAAAGGTCATTGACTCAGCTCAAACCAAGATTTTCATTAATGATATCTAAACCACAACTACTGATGAGAACCTCCTATAATGAGTACAGTGATCCTATCATGACTCCGAGGCACTGCTCACTAGCCATAGACTGCTGAGGTACTCCTCCTGTCGAGTACCGCAGGTCTGCCACCCTAACACAGTAGTTCTCCCCAACATGGGTCTGCCACCCCAACACAGTAGTGCTCCCCCTACTAGCCTACAGAGGTACTCTACCTGTCGAGTACCATGGGTCATCCACCCCAAAATGTAGTTCTCCCCGTATGGGTCTACCACCCCAACACAGTAGTGCTCCCCACTTGGCTAGTCAAGTCACTCCGATACGAATCAGAAAACTAGTCGTCGAGTCTCAGCCAACTAAAAGGTCTCTTTACTCTGTACGCTCGTCTCCGGGAGGCTCTGCTCCATGAGATACATGTCGATACTTCCAAGTGTCATGTAATCTCACGTGGAAGTATCTCAAAGTACCGCCTCCTTATAGGGGTCTCAAAGCAATAGACGGCGCGTCAATCAGATGCTCGGTCTGTGAGATATTAGCATTCCCATTCCAGGGGACCAGTTGGATTTTGGGAACAATCCAACCCGACCACACCCCAACTGCGTCAAAACATCAGGTGAAGCATTCCAAAAGAACTGTCTCATCATGTGTAATACAACAATTTTGATGGAACATTAATCGGACATCCAGTGCTCAATTTATATGTGTTTCTGCTCTGAGGTCCAGGATGGTTTTAGGTTCAAACCAACCTAGCCATACCCAAAATTCTTCTAATCCATGATTGTAATATACTGAAACTAGCATCTTGATCCATGGAATCCTACGCAACCGACGGTACGTCGATCAGATATCCGTAGCCCATGATATGGTCGTTAAACCGAAAACGGTCCGAAATTATAGATTTTGGGCCCAGTCCCACCCGGCCCTACACCCCTGGGTCAGCCCTAACTGGGTCAACCCATCTCGGGTCCCGGTCTGGGCCGGCCCGGACGGTGTGGCCCACCCCGACCAGCGATGCCCGGGCCGGCACTGGCAGCCCGGCCCGGCACCGATATCCCGGGCCAACGGACTGTTGCGGCTCATCCAGCGTGGCCGAGCGTTGCGCGGAGCGGGGGGTTACACCCCCTCCTATTTTACAAGACGGCCAGCCATGATGGCCGGTCATTGGGTAACCGTGGGACCCCCCTCAGGTCCCACCTCTTGATGGCACCGGTGGCCAGCCCAGCTGGCCCCCTTCCACATCCTCAGCGGCGAGCACCCGCGGCCCGCCCCTATCGCGGCCAGTGTAGCTCTGGCACGTCGCGACGGCGCCCCTCCCCTTTGTCGTGGCCCGACAGTGCTGCGCCCCTCTGCCGCTTCTCGGCTAGGCCGCAGTCCAACTCTACTCCACATGGCATGATGGTGTCGCACATTTGCAGCGACCCAGAAATCACGTACTGATGATTCGCTTGTAGTTGTCCCATTGCCGGACATTTCTTCACAGTCCGCCACCATCGTCCACAAAAAACAAACGAGAGGGGAAGGGTCAGACCATGTTCGTGCGGTCCAGCCCTTCCTCGTCAAGATGGTATCATGTGGCCAAAAAAAACTCCAGAATTGAATAATGATGAATAACGGTATTAAAACATGAACGTAAAAACCACAACCTCAAGTCTCTCTATTCATTGATGATATTGCGAAAGGGTGGACATCAGCTTGTTGACGTCGTTGAAAGTGAGGAGATGAAGGCGACCATGATTGTTGGCGTTCTTCGCTTCTGCGAAGGCCTTCGATCCAGGCTCAAGCGTCGTTCATTGTAGATACGGCGGAGGGAGAACTGTTCTTCGTGAAGGGTGGTTCACAAAAGCTCTCTCTCCCAAACATTTCCCTCAACACAACATGTTCCAATTAAATTAAAATAAGGCTACCCCTTATTTTAATTACAATTACCAAGCACTCAAAATTCAAATCCCATAATTAAATAATTAAAGAGTTTGAATGCATTGATCATCATGTGTTGGCAATCATTAATGAATGAGTGGAAGGTAGAGAGGCTACAAAATTTAAGAGGAGAATAACATAATTCAAGGGGTAATAAAGGGGTGTTTAGGGATAGTATTTCTTAACATTTAGATATAATAAATGGAATGAAAATTTCATGGAGATGGTAGGACATACGTATGGATGAATGCTAATTTCATTTCATTTAAATATTAAAGGAATGAAAAGATAATGATACATAGGTATGATATAATTATAGTATAGTATGTATGTTATATATGTTAAATAATTTCATTAAAAACATACATTATACATTCCATGTATGGAATAAACCAATCAAATTTCATAGAGTGGGTGGTAGTCTGAATTTCCTCAAATAAAATGTTCATATTTACACAATATGGGAAGCATAATATAATGATGTAAATACAAAATACAGATGAATAGAGAAAATATAAATATCATATATATCCTATATACATAAATTTTCATTAGAATTACCACCATGAGAGGTGGTTGCAGAAAAATGGGCAACCATTGGTTTTTTAGGTAGTAGTTTTCCGTACACAGAAACTCTAGGTTTCTTTCTATAGTATGGAGGCATGTGTTATATTGGATTGAAACATTATACTAAAAAAACATAAGAATATTTATGATACTTTTTTATGTAATAATATGATATGGAGTGTATAGGGAGTTTAGAAGGATGATAAGGAAAAATAATGTGAGATAAGATGTTACCTAAAAATCGGAAAACCTTTTTTTTGTTTATAACAAATGAAATTCTTGAATTTACTCATGTCTAAGGTATGGATTATAAGAGGAATGGACAGATGATATGGAATTATGTAAGAAATATTTGGATGATCTTAGGGGCTTTAGTTGTGTGAGTAAGTGGGTTGAGGTGGGGGCCTTTTATTATAGAGGATGGGATCTTTAGAAATGTCTTGAAATATTCAATTATTATAAAATATATTTTCTATCAAAATTTCTCCAAAAATCATTTAAATAGATGATATGCTGATTTCTAGTTTGAAATATCATAATCCAATAGTTTTTAGAAATGTTTTTAATTTTATTTATCCTTATCGTTTGGGTTTAACCCATATTATACAATTTTTAATATTATGTTGATATCATGTTAATGACACAATGTGGGTTAATGTAATTACAATAATATGTAAAAAGACCCACAAAAATGATATTTATGACATATTAGGAATTTTATTAACAATTTTTCTGAATTATATATATATTTTTAATTTTATATAATTTAATAAACAATTTAATATTTTATGTTATGAATTATGTCAATTTTTTTAACTATTCATAAATGATTTTCCCGGTTCATTAAAATATTATTCCTTAAAAAAATTACAACAATCCTAACATGTCAAATTAAAGAAGAAAACTTCTATATGAAATTAATTATATGAAATATTTTATCCTATAATATTTATAATATAATATTTTTAAATCATATATTAATAAAGTAATCACTACATCATCATTATGTCATAAATAAATTTATTTATATAATTTATAAAAATTATAAAAAAACATGATGTTGGAAATATTTTTAATATTTAAAATTTTTATTTATATTAAAATATATCAGTTATATTAACTTCTTATTAAAATTTTTAATCCAAATATACACATTTATGTTATATTTCACTTTACATTAAATTAATTCTTATACCATGTCATTATCACACCCAAGTGGCTTAATGGGGTTCCAAAATAGACCCAAGAATTAACATGGTCAAGAATTTCTTATCCAATAGGATTATTCATATGTTACTGTAGTTTTAAATTATTATAGTATAAATTTTTACCATTATTTACCATATTTATCCTTTATCCAGGGTAGATAAAAATAATCACTGAAGTCAATATTCATAATGTCCATAAATAAATGTTACATATTTAAAAAATGTGGAACATCTTATTCCAAATATGGAATCCATCTATAAAAACTCAATATATAGGATTAGAAAAAAAATTAAAAATAATTTAAGTTGTCAAAAACAAAAGGCAAGTTTTTGTGAAGTCAAACCCAAAAAAAATATTGATGTGTGTTTATATCCAATTTTAATATGAAATTACATGAAATTAATAACATTTGATTATATGATAAATACACAATTCAATTACAAATTAAAAATTATTAAAATGACAATTTAACTATATACATAAATTAGATGAGACGACAATTTTGAATTGAAATTCAGTATTTATGACAGTTCATTATAATATTAATTTCATCAGATATATTCAAAAATATCATACGAGGTTAGTTTGTATGTCCTAGTTTTAAATAAGAATTTTATATATCCAAATAGAATATATAAAATTGACAGAAACAATATTTGAAAAGAGATATCCATTTGACGGTGGTAAACAGATCATTAAAAATTTGAAAGTATTTAATTTCAAAAAATTTATTCATTCTCATTTTATGACTCAAAAATTTATTTAATAAATGATAAAATGAATATCAAACATTTAAAATAATATATTATTTAGTTCTATTTAATCCTTTAATAGAAAATCTATGAATTATTAAACATTTAAAATAATAATAATATATATTATTTTTCCGATATAACTGAAAGTATATTGCAATGTATGATATCAAAGAAAGATATTATAGTTTCTTAAGTACGTTATCAGAAAAATAATACCCTATAATGTAATAATAATAATAATCAAAAATATTAATTGAAATGAAGCATTACTATGTTATAAATAAACAGGATTTTAGAGTTGTAATTGTTATTCTCTAACGAAGTTTTTCCCATACAATACATAAATATTTGACGCTGGGAATATTGATTTATATTGTATATATTTTTCCTTAATCTAGATCAATTAATATAAATAATGAACTAGATTATATATCTCATTTATAATATTATAGTAGTTACCCACTGTCATGAGAACCTTGAAGTTTCATGATTATATTCATACAAATATTTTTGTCATCCGATAACATAATATGATGTAAAACATAAAATAATGACTATGAGTTTCAAGTTATTCTAATAAGAAGCTACATATTCCCGGGATGTTTTCCCATGGTAATATATGAGTTTGTATATCATGATAACAACCCTTACTATAGAAATTTCACACATTTCTGTTTCAATAGATATTCCTATCTAAGAGCATTTGTAATGGGCTATAGACATTAATATTACAATTAATTCCTACTAAGAAACACATTCTTAGATGAATTTCCTTAAACAATTATTAATACAGTTTGTGATGATGTTGGGTATATTGGGTGCATCATGAATTAATTATTATTAAATAATAACTCAATGAATTTTTTTCAATCCTTATTTAAGGAATATGACATGACAACAAATTGATAGAAATGAAATTGTCATATTAAATTCCATGGACCATGTGTGAGAGTGAGTTTAAATTGGATAGTCAGTATAGAAGTTTCATGCATATATGATGATGAAATAAGTGAATATAAAAATTATCAGATATTTATAAAATTTTAAAATATTACACAGTAAGAATTTATTCCTAGTTATTAATGTTGTGAAATTAATTTCATTTTCGTCATTGACTTGATCTATATCTACATATTCATTATATTCATTGTGTAATCCCACATTATTCAATTAAGAATTAATCAATGAGGATGACACATATAGTGTTAACATTGTCCAAAAATAAATTTTATATCATTTATTTGGAATATATTTTGTTCATGAGACTGAGGACTAATTTAATTATATTTAATTATATCAAACATTATCAAGGTGATTAAATATTATTAATTCAATAAGTGAAATGTTTAATTATTTAATGTCATAATAAATAAAAATGTACTCTCTATGATGAGTATAAAATATTAATTTTTTATTAAATAACTATTCGGGTATTCAATAAATATAAGACCGGATGGATATAAAACATCATGTGACTTTATAAATTTTTATTTTTTGAAGATATAAAAATATAAGTTGATATTCCAATTAGAAAAATAAAAAAAATATTTATTATAATTTTTCATGCTGAAAAATTAATTGTTATATTATTTAAGTGTCATTAGGAAATATAAACATATTTCAATGTAAATACTAACTCTATAAATACATTATTGTGTATATCATTTTTTGGTAAACATAAAATTGAGTTTATTTACAAATAATAGATTTCCATATAATTTCCTCATTATATAATCATTTGTATATTGATAATAAATTATTCAAAATCAAAGGATCAGAAATATATAATGATAAACTCCACATGATGATCAATCTGTTTCACCAGCACTTGATAAACTATATGTTCTATTTTTGTGATTCAGATCATCATAAATGTAAGATCATTATATGAGGTAATCATTCAGAAAATATAATTAAAATTTGTTATAAATTTCATGTGATAAAAAGTTTCAATAGCCTCTGGGATTTGTAAGTAAATATTTTATTGAAAAATATTGTCTGTCTTGATGTATAATAATTTATGAATCATGTAATTTTCGAATTAAAATTATCATAGAATTAAAATTTATCCAAATTAATTATCTTAGTATGTGTCCATAAATTTAACGTTGCATTATAGTTTGGTTGCATTTTATATTTTCTCTATGATATATTATTATTGATCGATTACGAAAATTGGTGGTTAGATCATTCATTTATAGATTTATTTTTCCTTAAATAAGATGTTTTATATACAATATTTTGTATTTTTAATATTCAATATTCTTGATTATTAAAAATTTCATGTCTAATAAATATTGAATATAAGTGGACGGTTCCCTCGAGAAGTGCAATGAAATGTGGACAATAGGATGTGTAAAATTACATGTATCATGATTAAACCCCATCTACCAAATTTATCTACCCATAGATGGGTCATGGGATATTTGAATTTATATTTATATATAATATGCATTTAATTTATTATACAACACCTATTGCCTGGTCCAATATTTCACCAAATTTTACCTATTACACTGTATGTACCTCAGCTACCCATCATAAAGATTAAATATTTTAGCATTAATATTAAGGCTAAATGTGTGTTCTAATACACATTATCATTGATCATGAGACTAAAATTCTAAAAGGTATTATAGGTATATATATTGTTGCTTTTATAGACAACATGTAACCCATTATTACAAACATATAGAGAATATGTTGTGTCCATTGGTAGTATACAATGACGCACAACTAGGGTAAGGTGTGTTCTAATAGGGAAACCACACCATACATTACCTTGTGAGATCAACGATGAGTCATGAAGGCCTTCCATTATCCTTTTAAAGACACACATTACAAAAATTAGAATACGTAGTAATCTAAGGTCCAATTTAATCATAATATGTCAATATATATTAATTGTGTTTTGAAAAGAAACATGCATACGCATAAATTTATGTGTGTGAATGTTACATGTTTTTTCATTCCTATTCATGAAATAAACATGTAGTACGATGCAGAAGTTGTATCATTTCAAGATATCCCAATGAAAAAGTGTATACATCCTATATGTTATTTTATATTAAAACATTTTTCTTTGAAAAATATACCATATTCCACTAGGACTATCACATAACTAAATGTGACAATTAGAGTGATAAAGACATCGAGGATTTTTAAGATCAATATACACATGATTTGACATAGGATAAAATTCCCCAAATACCCATTAAAAAATATGTTCCAAAGTCTCATGTACTATATTTTAGTGAATGGGATGTTATAGAAATAAAATGATTTGTTTTTCATTTAACTAAGGACAGTGATTTTTTTTATGATAATAATGATAATATAACCTACATGGAAGTTTTATGATTCCCATATGATTCCATGTGTAATGTAGATATGAATTATTACAATTATTACTTATTTCAAATCCAATTCACTATTTTCGTAGATCCAAAAGAATATTTAATTCATGTTGGTTTTAAATGGTCACACTAAAATATACCTAACATTGATTGAAATGATCATACTTTTAAGGAATGAATTGTTCGAAAAATAATCTAATTGAATCAAGGAATTGACTATGTATTTTTTTTAAAAAATATTCAATTTCAAAATCCGTTTGAATACAAAATTACATTGCATCATACCGTGTCTATGAAATTTATAAAAATGATGTCAAAATACCCATTCATTGTGGTGACCTTCTTGATGATGTCTATATGACACAACATGATGTGTTCAAGATTAAAAAGAATTAGATAACGATATAAAAATTGGAAGGATTCATATATTATTTAATTTTTTTTCATTTCATGAAATATATATATTGACGAATACATAATTGAATTTTATTCATAATTAACCAAAATAAGTATTAAAACTATATATGGTTTAATTGGAGTGAATTCATCTTCGTAATAATATATATCATTGATAAAATACTTATTCTAAATTAAATACAGGTATTATAGCAAATTAAATCATGGTTCAATAAATTATTCAACATAGTATTCTTTGGTAAATTAATCTATAATATTGTAATCAAGATCAATTTTGATAGATGGATGAGGCTATTCAGTCTACGTCATTGTACATATATTGATAATATAATAAGGGTATTTAGTATTTTAAAAATCTATGATGGAATTATTTCAAATTTCAAAAAATATTAATAATTAAATGATGATGTTTCATTATAATTATGTAGAATAAAAAGTAATTCAATGAATTTAATATAAATCAATGATTAGGTTTTTCATATTTTTTATTCTCTATACGTTGATATATGTTTCTTATTCCATATGTGTTGTTTTTAAAATTAATAGATATCATAGGTGACTACCATTATGTGGATTTCATGAATATCTATATGAATTTGATGAATAATAATGATATATAGCTCTCCAATGGATGATATAAGGAATTATTCATCAAATAATATGAAAATTATTTTTTTCCAAATGATCAGGATGATATGAAATCATAGACGGGGAGAATCATCAAATTAATTTTCGGTGTTGTCAGCAATAAGCATTCAATGAATTTTTTGGTTTAAGATTATTCAACATATTCTAATATAGAGTCTGAATAAATTAATTATTAATAGGTAGTTAAATAATAATTCTCGATAAAAAATCATCCAATATCGTGATTTCGTACCTACAATTTAATATAATATATCATTATATTATGATAATAATAAACATGAAAGCACTATAATTCAGATAACGAAACATCATAGGATGATGAAAATACATTTGATATATAAAATACTGGTGTATTATTCACATATAGGTGAATTCATAATGAGATAATATCCATATATGAAAATATTATGAACCTCTTTACTATGTAATTAATCAATCTTTAACAAAATTTTTCGAGCGAGGTCTAGTAGACTCAATGAAATGTTACTTTTTGAGATTTTATATTTATCCATATACAAAAATATGGCCAGTATTACATTAAATAACTTGTGAACATAGATAAATTGAAACACCATGACACCAAATACCCAGGGTTGGTGCATTATTACACAACATTTTCATCGTCAAAAAAGATCATTTCTCGAAAGAACGATCAATATAGTATCCTTGGAAGTACTAGATACATTTATTAGTTTTACATTACATAATAAAATGAAAATCAACAACAAAATTTTCTTCATTAACCACATTCATATCCCATAGACTATACCTATAGGTCAGTCATAATATACTTATTTGCATCCAGGGAAAAATAAAACATAGAAAGGAGTGAGATCAGATGCTTAGAAAAGATAACAATATAGAGAAAACATTCAAAAATAAGAATAATCATTTAAGGAAATGTGTATGAAAAAAATGATATTAAACTATAGCTTCAACATTAAATCGAAAAGATAAAATCAAATAATGCAATTTACTTATAATCATGGATATTCTACTAGTTGAATATTCACATGCAATATCAATTGCCACCATCATAATAATGGAATGCATAATGTCAGACATCATAACAACATTGTAAAGGCTTTGTGCCAAGACTACAAACAATATATTTTCAAAGCCTTGTGGAAACACACTAGTTTATCTCAAGAGACCTACTAATACATCGAGGAGCTATAGTGGAATGCACCCATATTTTACTATGTCAAATGCATTCCTCATATGAAAAGGTATAAACATAACATAAACATTCTAATTAAAATGGTAATACGAATAGTCAATAATTTATCCATAAACCATGATTGGTGTAAAAATAACACTTCCACAGTCAAACATATCAAAAATCATTCAATAAAATATGGAAATTTTGTATCAGAATAAATAAACTTTAAACATGTTTAAAATAAATAAAAGGATGTTGACATAGATGAAATTAAAAATATTATAATGAAATACTTAATTCTATTTTGAAACCATATAAAAGAGATATAATTAAAAAAGAAAACATTTATTTTGAAATTGTTTTTAAAATATTGTATGGGAATCATTGATGATGTTATAACGATGGAGAATAGCCGCACATGCCATATATGTTAAAAAACATTCTTAACATAATTTTGTCGAAAATTTCATAAAGTACCTAGTTTGGAAAATGATGGAAAGATTATTTTCAAAACATATAAGGTCCAATATGGGAATAAATGAATTTAACACGTTATCTAGTAAATAGTAGAAATGTTTTGATATACATCTTTAAGAGACATGGATGTGGATGATAATGATGTCCTAGTATATAATTACGTATAAACTACCTTGTATAATGAAGTGATTGTGAAATTAACCCTTAAATTTTACATTTCCTTGGTCTAGGGTTGGTTAACCTCTAGTATAATGGAGAAATAATTGTTATTAAATTATTCAAGAACCATATACATTAATTTGATATCATATATGATCTTCTAATATTTCTTTATTAATGATATTTCAGAAGTATCATCATTTCGAGTTTTAACTGATTTGAGTTCCATTATTTGATTTGTTATGTAAGTTATGTTTTTTAAAGATATGATGTCTATTATTCATATTAAGAATGATATTAAGTCTATAAAATTATTTTTAATCATACAAAGATAATTAGTCTTGAATAAATATGTTTGAGATATATTCTTGTCGCGTTTCTGGAGACTGTAATATGTACCCATGCAAAAGAGACAATATCAATCATTTGATAATAAAATCGTATGTAATTGGATGTTATATCATATATAAATAAAAATTATCATGTTTTATTTATCAATTACATCATTTACACTCATTTTTATACCCAACCAAATGATTAAGTGTTTTAATAAATAACTACAACACGACTAGGAGACGTTAATCCGTACGTCTGCACGTATGGTCACATGCAATTCCTAGGATGTATAGAATAATTAATATGGTAGTAACATATTTATAATAAAATCATAGTATATATAAGATACTGGAGTGATTATATTATAAAATAAAACACATGGAAAGAAGAAGTGGAAGAAGAAAATAATTTTAAAGAGGTGATTACATATTTATCTCTTCTTCGGGTTATTCATTTTGATTTGATCAAAATCACTCCATAGGTTGCCTTAATGACGAATGGAAGGAATCTAGGATGAAGGGTGGAAAATATAGAGTATATTTGAGCAGGTATTGGTTGTTCCAAATGGCTACTAAGGTGTGAATTTGATATAAGGTAAAGTGCCCTTTTATAAGAGGGTTGAGTGGCACCTTAGGAAATGATTGAAATATTATTTTACAATAAATTCATTTTTTGTTTCTAATTTCTCCAAAAAGATTTATTTTAAGGATAACGTGTGGATGGGTCAAAAACCTATCAACCAGTTGTTTTTAGACATACTGGGTCACTATATTAACCTTATCTATTATATTTTACTCTTAGTTAAAAATATTGTAATTTTCCATGTATCATTATAATTTTATATTATTTGGTTAATGAAAATACTATAAAATTCAAGCCAACCTCAAGTTTTTAATTAAAACAATATATATTATTATTTAATCCCTTTGGCTGAAAAAATGATTTTTAGGAATAGAATATAAATTAATAGTAAAATATTTTTTTAATAACTCTTTAATGTCAATTTTGATACTATTTGGTATTTTGTTTTTGATAAATTTATAACATCACTATTAAATCAAAAAAATCATTTAATCAACCCAAATATTTCATATTAACCTAGAAAAATATCTTAAGTAATTAATATTCTCAAATTACATTTATTTCGATATTTATAATATCAATTATTTTAAGCATTCATTATTAAGTTTATTAATGCATCTTCATTATGTCATAAATAAATTTAATTATTTAATGTATAAATATTATATATAAAATACCATTATGTAGGAAATATTTTTATATTTCTATTTAAAGCTAATAGTATAATTTATCTTATGTATAACCCTATATTATAAATGGTTTAGATGTTTAACTTGTATATTAACTCTTTTAATACATCATTAAATAAAATAATAATAAATGTCCTAATTTAATTGAAATGGACCAAAGAGGATCATATTTTATTCTGAATGTTGTTTTTGGTAGAATTATAACAATTCAATATAATTATGACATGTGTTTGGATAATTATGATATCATTTTTACGATTTTGTTACCATACTTACTTTTAACCGTGGTAAGTAAAGTCAAAAGATACTATTTACCAAAATGTATTTTCTTCTTATTGACCAAAATTTTACAAACATGTATTAATCGTGTCTCTTATATTTTTTGAAATTCAACTCATAAAAGTAGTAAAATTATGTTTCATACGAAATTTCTAATGCTCCTAGGAGGTGGGTAAAAGACGGAAAAAAGTTCGATAAAATTTTATAAATCTAAACTTATTATAAAATGACTCCACTGAATTACATTGAACATATATAATAATTATGTATCTTTTTTTAACTACTATATATTAAAATAAAATAACCAATTATTTAAATAAAAAGACAGTTTTCATCAATAACGTAGTGTTTTTCACTATTCATCAAAATTTGAATGTTTTCAAAAGAATACTAAAAATTTTCCTCTAAGCTCTTTTCGATATTACAAATCCAGAAATGAATCCATTTTGAACGATAAAATTTATAAATTTTCAAAAACTGGGTATTTATATTCATATCAGTGAGTTTTATTGGTCATTGTGTGTTAAAACTCCAAGTTTTTTATAAAATTCATGCTATTGTATTATTCAAAGGGAAAAGTTTCATGGAATCTTGGGGTGTTACATTCTCCGATACTTAAAATAAATTCATTGTTGAAATTTCTAGAATAATACTTCATAAAAAGACTTTGGTGGTTTTTTCCATATGTTCCTCAGGTTCCCACGTTTCCTTTTATATCTTATTATTTCTCCATCGAATTTTACAAGACGAGTCATCCGAATTCTCAACACTTGTTCTATTGTATCTAGAATCTTGATAGGCTCTTCAAAATATGAGAGATCAGGCTCTAGTTCTATCTCTTCATAGGTGAGTACATGCATTGGGCCAGGAAAATATTTTTCAATAGAGATATGTGGAACACATCAAGAACATTGAAGAGACTTTCAAGAATTGCCAAATGGTAATCAACAACCCCAATTCATTCTATAATTTTGAAATTTCCGACATACCGGGGACATAATTTAACATTATTACCAAAACATATAACCCCCATCCATGGAGATACCTTCATTAAAACAGGATCTCCTACCTGAAATTCCAAATCCTTCCTTCAGTTATCAACATATCTCTTATGACTACTTTGAGATGATTCGATGTGGGTTTGGATTACATTCTCTTTCCCCATTAATTCCTCAACAATTTCTTGGCCCACACGTTTTCATTCACCAACATCATCCCAACAGTTTGGTGTGCGACATCTCATTCTGTATAACGCTTCATATAGTTCCATCTGAAGATGTGAATGAAAGCTATTATTATAGAAAAATTATACCAGAGGTAAATATTGAACCCACATCCTTGAATGTCATGTGAGAATGATATCAACATTTCTTTTATGGTTTTAATAGTGCAAGTGCGCGTGTTTTTTTAAGTCGTGTGATGAGCACATGGCATAGCACTGTAAGCGCGCAGTGTCGGGTGACGCAGGCTGAGCACGACTTACTCAACTATGTGTCTGGCTGCAGGTAATTGTGCGCAACCCACGTGGTTACCTAGTTTTTTTGAATAAATTTTATAACCGCTTCTTTAAAAATACAATAAAATAAGGTAGGGTTAAATAAAATGAAATAAATAAATAAATTTTTGATAATAATAATAATAATGATATTATTATTTTTATAATTATTATTATCCTTGGTTTTATTATAAAATTTAATTATAAGATGATTTGAAAAAAAACCGTAGACCTTATCCCCGGCGGCACCCCATTTTCACCCCCCTCCCCTATTTGCGCTCCGTGAGCCCCCCTTTTCCCATGGTCTGTGCTACGCGCCACCAGACCCTTCCGGTTTCCCTCACCCTCTTTCCCATTCCAGCGAAGCGGCTGTCCTCTCCTACATCTGGCATGAGGCACCTTCTTCCCCCTCCCCACAGCATGTCAAAGAAACATCCCTTCCTCAGCCACCTTTGCGTGCGGCCGACCGATTCCCTCATAACTTCTTCCTTTCTCTTGTGTGGTGCGCTCGGACCCCAGTCGACTCCTCTTTTCCAGCGTCGAAAACCCCAACAGACTCCTATTTTCTAGCGCCAGACCCCCCCCTCTTTCATTGGCGGTGCACTACCCAGCGGAATCCCATTCCCTATCCAGCCGGCACTAGTGCCCCCTGCCCCCTTCTTCTTGGCACAACCCACCGGCAGCGGCCCGTTTTCCCCCTTCTCTGCGCGTTTTCGGCGAACCTCGCCCCTGGTGTTCGACAGTCTTCCGACACAAATCCGATTTTCGTGGTGTAGTGCCTCAACGTGCTTTGATGTGGCCGTGAATTCCCTCGTTGGGTTCATGAATGGTGTCTCGGTTCATGTTGGAGACCTTTTCGTTCGCCGCCGCTGAAGGCAAAGAGATTCAAATCGCTTCAGATCGTCCGCTGTTGTTCACGGGGCGCGTTTGGCCTCGCCGCATGTTTTGGTTCACCACCACCAACCAAGGTATAGTTCTATGTCCTTTGTTTGGTTTCACATCTTCATTATACCCTTAATTAGTTGATTATAATGTTCTTTAATATTTATGAATTTGTTAAAAATAAGTTGGAGTGAGTTCCTGGTTCGTGTCTGCATGTGTCTGCGTTGATTGGCTTGATTGTTTGATTAATCTGCTATGTTCTTTAATTTATTTATGTGGTGCAGATTGTGTTTTTTTGTGAGTATTTTGAGACGCGCTTGATTTCAATGGTAGACTTGGTTTACGGTTGTTAAAGTGGTGTATGCATGGTTTCAAAATGGGTTTTAAGAGTGTATGGATGGTGTGAAATGCACTTTACATTTTAATGGAAAGCGGTGAGTTTTTGTGTGTGTGCAAACGAGTGCGATATTTTATAAAAAATTTTATGGGTTGAGTGTTAGGTGTGAGTTATGTTTTGGTGTGATGATGTTTTGTGTTTTATTTTAAAATGTTTTCTTATGTGGAACTGAATAAGTTTGGATGTGAACCTTGGTTTCACCTTTGCAGATGTTTTATAAATTGTTCAAATGGATTATTTCTTTAATCATGTGGTGCGTTTGATGTTTGTCAGACAGTTGGTGTGTCTAAAGGTCTTGGTTGGATTCTAATATAAAGTTTGGTTGTGTTTTGATATGTGGTTTGATGTGATGTTTTAGAAACTTGTCGAAGGAGTTTTTGCGTTGTTTGTTCGTTTAGATTGTTAAAACTATGTGGTTATGGGTTTTTAGTTGTTTTGTGTTTTTTGCAGTGCCTTGGTGAGGAAAACCTGTGATACTGCGGTCTTCAGTGGGTTTCACGTTCTTGCTTGTGAGTGTGAGACATTTCACGTCGTCGTTGAAACCGAGCATCAAGCCATGGTAGGTCCCCCATTTGACTTACCTTTAGATTTAGAATTTATTATTTTCATTTTGTTTTATTAATTTCTAATGATTTATAAATAATATAAGATATTAAAATTTTAAATGAATATTTGGTGTGAAAAGAGTTGTTTATTTTATACCAAACACTTGAAACATTTTCTTGACGAGCAGACACCCAGTATTGAAATAAATCTTGTTTGGCCTTTAAACATAATTCAAAGAACGTCAAATGTGCTTCTAGTTTTAAAGATATATAATTTCTTCTGAACAAGAGTTTTGAGTTTTTTGAGAAATGAGGTTTTACTTTAAAATTGGCAAAGGCCAGTTTGGCACTTAAATAAAATAGATTATTTTGGAAAACCCAATAGAGGGTGATCTTTTGTGTGAATTGATTGTGTGAGCTGTATGTGATGTTTGAGCATCGTGACTGGTTGATTTATATTGTAGACGCACCCCCTTTTTTATTGTTTTTGTTGACATGGGAACCTGGAATATTGAGTGAACTTTCTGAGAACAATTGCTGCACTAGTTTAGACCACGCACTGGCTAGTGGCCCCATAGCAGGGGAATACTGATTTATTGCGTCTATGGGGATTGTGCCCCTCGGTTAGGCCATGCAGGGCTATGGCGGGTAGTAGTATGTGCGTTATGACATCATCGAGTTAGGGCATGCCTTCAGGATGAGTCACATGTATAGTATGTTCTGGATTGTTCATGATCTCCTAGGTTCGACCCATGTTTCTTTTGGTGTTTATTTGTATGTAGCGGACGATTGAGAGGTTGAGTTCGGTTGCTGACCCCTGTATGCCACTTTTTCCATTTCCCTTAGTGTGTGTTGTGTGTTGTGTGTGATTTTCATTTTTGACTAACAACTAATGTTTGGATTTATAAATTGTTCGAAAAATTATTTAAAATGAAATGCACCTGTTTCTTTCAACATTAAACTTAATCTAAATTAAAAGGGCAATGGAATGTTACATTTTTAAAAAAAATGGAAGTGCGTGTGTGAAAAAACATATTTTGTATAACATAGTTCAAACCTGGAATTGATAAATTCTTCATTTAATGGTATGTGCTTTGGGAATAGAATTAGTCAGGCCAACCTACTGAGTTTTAATACTCACACCTATAGATCTTTTCTGTTTTTATTGTTTGTGCTGGTTACAGAATGGGTGCGTCGCCTTGGGTGACGTTTGGTCGTGAGTTGGAGAGTGAGCCTTGAGGTCACACGGTGATAGTGGTTGTCTCTTTCGGTTAGTTTTATTTTCTTTTGTTCTTGTTAGTTAATTTACTTTGTTTATCCATTTTGCGTTGCTCTGTTTATTTTCTACTGCTTTAATTATTTATTTTTATTGGGTGAAATCATTCCCACTTGCTCTCTGTTGATGTCCTAGTGCTTGTCGACAGCCCGAGAGGATTGAGAACGCCTCTCAGGTCATGTCGCAGACCAGCTTGGGTGACCGATTCAGGGTCGACCTAGGTTGGTTCCTGAAAAAAATGGTATCAAAGGGAGGTTGGCTCTTAGAGGACCTCGCTTTTCAGATCACCCTTTATTATTTGGGATGTCTGATAGAAGGATATTAGGACTGTCGGAGCTCAGAAGGTAGGTTACGGGTCGGTGCCTGATCACCACCGCTCGTGACGAGACCTGAGTTAACAGGGTTAGTCCGGGATTTGGGTCTCTTATTTTTGGTTGCTTTGGATTGAGGGATGGCAAGGGAGGAAAATCGGTTCACTTTACGGGCTCACATGGGGTGGGGACCCATGTGGAGTCCAAGTGTCCGACTCAAGGTCCTCTTAGTGTTATGCTTTACCTTGGGAATGGCTCACCACCATGTCGCTGGGTCAAACATATGAACTAGTTTCTCATTACAGTGGGTTATTACTACTTCTGCATTGTTTTAGTCACATTTGATTTGAGTGTGCATTAAAAGTGAAGTTGTTTTTTTAATGGTAAAGTGTTTCTTCCAATTATTTTTGAAATTACTAATGTGGGTTTTTAAAAAGAAGGTGTATCAGTTTGGGAAAACTTGGTATGTGTTTAGATTTGGTAAGGAAAAGAAGTTATTGAACCTTGGCAATCCTTATGGAGGGTCACACGTGCATGGATATGTATGGAAAGTGCGTGGTGGCACTTGTTCACAGATGATGTGAGCGGGATTAAATGAACACACGTGTGACAGTTCATAGAGTTCCATAGGTGAGTTTTGAAAATTATTAAGAAATAACTGTTTTGGAAAATTGATTTCTCCTTGTGTTGTATGTGTTTGAATTATGGGATTATTTCCCTTAGCTTGTGTTGTTGCTCTGATTGGGTTTTTCCCTGATGCCTGTTTCGATGGTGTTTTTCGTGCTGTCATGAGTATGCCGCTCAGAAAGCCTCCAAATGTTGTCAATGAGTTATTCTATGTTCTTAGTTAATTTTGTGTGATACTTGCTTATCGAGATAGTCTAAGTCTATTAGATGTAGTAGTATAGTTCTGAAAGATAGGGTGTCTTCAGGTTGTTGGGAACTCCCAGGATAGTTAAGGTTTGTACCGCCCTAGAGTTGTTTGAGGGTTCAGTTCTGGACTAGTATAGATGAAATGTCTCATTTTCATTAGATTTTTGGGTGTGATTAACGGTGATCGACTTCCGTGAAGGTTCCCCACCTGGAAAGGAGTGTGGGCTGTTGGAACCTGTCTCCAAGAAATCATCAACATCTGTACCGACTCTTAGTTCATCGTACCGCTCTCTTGTGTGTCACCAGTATGGCCAGTATGGACATTCTGATTCATCATGTTGCATCCCTTTGAAAATGTAGGACCATCGTGGTTGTTTGAATCATCGAACGGGAGGACTTATAGACCAGAAGGTGAAAATTCCTGACTGTGAGGTAGGAGATGCTTCACCTATCAGGGCCCCAGTCATAGGTATCAGGGTGAAGCTCGCGCACAGTCAAGATTTGCCGAGGTTGTGTGGAACCTCCGTCCGAGTAATGTTTTTGGCTTTGGGAGGGAAATATACAATGTTTCCTTGTTTTATTCTTATCACTGTTGTAAGCCCACCATAGTTATAGTGATGTGATGAACTTGTTCTACCACAGTAAAGCAGTCTTATCTTTTCTTAGTGTTTTTTCAAATCGTTCGGATTTCCTTGAAGGGTGATGGGACCACAAATAAACGGGTCATCCTAATTTTGAGTTGGGTCTCAATTGTGTTCATTAGGGGGATGTTTGGTTTCGCGAAATTTACCTGCGATGTTTCGAGGTCATTTTTGATTTCGGGCTAGGAATTCCCTAGTCTCTAGTTGTGGGGAGGATTTTATTCAGTCGGTGTGTGAGGGGTTGAATTAATTTCTTATCCTCGGGTTGTTGGGTCATTTCATAGCAAGCTTTTTGTTTAAGTCCATGGGTGTTGTTCGGTCCATGTGGAGAAATTAATCGGGTTCGGTTTGGGAGTTCCCGTGTTGGCCCCTCGGGGGTGGTATGATGGGTTTCAAGGTTTCCATATTAGTAAATTCTAGTGGTGGGGAGAACCCTCCCGTGTTCTCCCCTCAACCCCGGGCATCAATTTTCTCTTTAATTGGTCGAGTGTGACGTTTGTTGGGAATGGTCACCCTGAGAATCCCGGTTCTCTATGTTTTTGTCTCGCCAGGGAATCAAGTTGGGTCTTATGCTAGCTTGGTGACTGTCTAGGGGAAGAAAGTGTTTGTGGTGGGGTGAATTGTCACACCATGACCTGATTGATTTATTCTTTTTAATTTTTTTAATAATTATTTTGAGTTTCGGTAGCTGACGGGTCGATTATTAAAATTTTGGATGCTCTTTTCACTATTGCGCGCTCAGTCCGCATGGATACCCATGTGCACTGGGTTGTGGCGTGCAAGTGTGCGTGTTTTTTTTAAGTCATGTGATGAGCACATGGCTTAGGACTGTAAGCGTTCAGTGTCAGGTGACGTGGACTGAGAACGACTTACTCAACCGTGTGTCCAACGGCAGGTAATGGTGCATGGCCTGCTGGGTTACCTAGTTTTTTTGAATAAATAATAAAACCCCTTCTTTAAAAATACAATAAAATAAAGGAGGGTTAAATAAAATGAAATAAATAAATAAATTTTTTATGATAATAATAATAAAGATATTATTATTATTATTATTATTATTATCTTCGGTTTTATTATAAAACTTAATTATAAGATGATTTGGAAAAAAACCCTAGACCTTATCCCTGGCGGCACCCCATTTTCCCCCCTTCCCTATTAGCGCTGTGTGTGCCCCCCTTTTCCCCTTGTCTGCGCTACGCGCCGTGAGCCCCTTCAGGTGTCCCTCTCCTCTTTCCCATTCCAGCGAAGCTGCCGTCCTCTCCTGCATCTAGCGTGAGGCGCCTTCTTCCCCCTTCCCACGGCATGGCACAACAACATCCCTTCCTCATCCACCTTTTCGTGAAGCCGACCGATGCCCTCAGAACTTCTTCCATTGTCCTATCTGGTGCTCTTGGACCCCAGCCACCTCCTCTTTGCCAGCACCGGAAACCCCAACCACCTCCTATTTTCTAGCGTCGGACCCCCCCCCCCCTCTTTCATTAGTGGTGCACTACCCAGCGGAAACCCCTTCCCTATCCAGCCAGCACGAGAGCCTCTTGCCCCCTTCTTCTTGGCACAAACCACCGGCAGTGGCCCATTTTCCCCCTTCTCGGCACGTTTTTAGAGAACCTCGCCCCTTCCGTTCGACAATCTTCCGACACAAATCTTAATTTTGTGGTGCAGCGCCTCAGCGTGCTTCGACGTGGCCACGAATTCCCTCTTTGGGTTCGCGAATAGTGTCTCGGGTCATGTTGGATACCTTTTCGTTCGATGTCACCGAAGGTGAAGTGATTCAAATCCCTTCAGATCATCTGCTGTTCTTCGCGGGGCACATTTGGCCTCGCCGCATGTTTTGGTTCGCCACCAAAAACCAAGGTATAGTTCTATGTCCGTTTTTTGGTTTCTCAACTTCGTTATACCCTTAATTAGTTGATTATAATGTTCTTGAATATTTATGAATTTGTTAAAAATATGTTGGAGTGAGTTCCTGGTTCGCGTCTTCATGTGTCTGCATTGATTGGATTGATTGTTTGATTAATATGCTATGTTCTTTATTTTATTTATGTGGGGTGGATTGTGTTTTTTTGGGAGTATTTTGAGACGTAATTGATTTCAAAGGAAGACTTGGTTTACGGATTTTAAAGCAGTGTATGCATGGTTTCAAAATGGGTTTTAAGAGTGGTTGGAAGGTGTGAAATGCACTTTACATTTTAATGGAATGCGGTGAGTTTTTGTGTGTGTTCAAACGGGTGCGTTACTTTACAAAATTGTTTTATGGGTTGAGTGTTAGGTGTGAGTCATGTTTTGGTGTGATAATGTTTTGTGTTTTATTTTTAAATGTATTCTTATGTGGAGCTGAGTTAGTTTGGATGCGAACCTTGGTATCACCTTTTCGGATGTTTTATAAATTGTTCAAATGGATTATTGTTTTAATAATGTGGTGTGTCTGATGTTTGTAAGACAGTTGGTGTGTCTAAAGATCTTGGTTGGATTCTAATATAATGTTTGTTTGTGTTTTGATATGTGTTTTGTTGTGAAGTTTTGGAAACATGTCGAAGGGGGTTTTGCATTGTTTGTTCGTTTGGATTGTTCAAAGTCTGTGTTTATGGGTTTTTAGATGTTTTGCGTTTGTTGCAGTGCCTCGGAGAGGAAAAACCGCGATGCTGCAGTCTTGAGTGGGTTGCACGTTCTTGATTGTGAGTGTGAGACGTGTCACGTCGTCGTTGTAACCGAGCAGCAAGCCATGGTAGGTCCCCCATTGCACTTAACTTTAGATTTAGAATTTATTAATTGAATTTTGTTTTATTAATTTTTAATGAATTAGAAATAATATAAGATATTAAGTTTTTAAATGATTATTTGTTGTGAAAAGAGACGTTTATTTTATACCAAACACATGAAACATTTTCTTGACGATCGGACACCCAGTATTGAATGAATGACCATTTAACCTTTAAACATAATTTATGGAACTTCAAATGTGCTTCTTGTTTTAAAGATAAATAATTTTTTCTCAACAACTATTTTGAGTTTTTTGAGAAATGAGGATTTACTTCGAAATTGGCGAAGGCCTGTTTGGCACTTAAATAAAATAGATTATTTTGGAAAACCCACTCGGGGGGTGAAATTTTGTGTGCATTTATTGCGTGAGATGTATGTGATGTTCGAGAATCGTGACTGATTGATTTACATTGTAGACGCACCCCCTTTTTATTGTTTGTGTTGACATGGGAACCTGGCATAATGAGTGAACTTTCTGAGAATGATTGCTACACTAGTTTAGACCACGCACTGGCTAGTGGCCCCATAGTAGGGGAATACTGAGTTATTGCTGATATGGGGATTGGGCCCCTCAGTTAGGCCATGTAGGGCTATGTCGGGTAGTATTATGGGCGTTATGACGTCATCGAGTTAGGGAATGCCTTTAGGATGAGTCACATGTATAGTATGTTCTGGATTGTTCATGATCTCCTAGGTTAGACCCATGTTTCTTTTAGTGTTTATTTGTATGTGGCCGATTATTGAGAGGTCGAGTTCGGTTACTAACCCCTGTGTGCCACTTTTTCCATTTCTCTTAGTGTGTGTTGTGTGTTGTGTGTGATTTTACTTTATGAATAACAACTAATGTTTGCATTTCTAAATTGTTCACAAAATGATTTAAATTGAAATGCACCTGTTTCTTTCAACATTAAACTTATTATAAATTAAAAGTGCAATGAACTGTTACTTGTTTTTAAAAAATGGAAGTCCGTGTGTGAAAAACCATATTTTTGTATAACATAGTTCAAACCTGGAATTGATAAATTCTTCATTTAATGGTATGTTCTTTGGGAATAGAATTAGTCTGCCCAACCTACTGAGTTTTAATACTCACGCCTATAGATCATTTCAGTTTTTAGTGTTTGTGCAGGTTACAGCTTGGGTGTGTTGCCTTGGGTGACGTTTGGTCGTGAGTGGGAGAGTGACCTACGAGGTCACACGGTGATAGTGGTTGTCTATTTCGGTTAGCTTTATTTTCTTTTGTTCCTGTTAGTTACTTTACATTGTTTATCTATTTTGTGTTTCTCTATTTATTTTCTGCTTCTTTAATTATTTATTTTTATTGGGTGAAATCGTTCCCACTTGCTCTTTGTTGATGCCCTGGAGCTTGTCTCCAGCCCGAGAGGATCGGGAACGCCTCTCGGGTCATATCACGGACCGGCTCGAGTGACCGATTCAGGGTTGACCCGGGTTCATTCGTGACATAGGAAGTGCTCAAACGATGTTCAAAATCCAGGGATTTCTGATGACTTTTCCATAATCATGATGTAAAATGGGGATCACGGTCAGAAACAATTGATAAGGGTTCTACAAGAAGTATAACATATTCCCTAATATTTAGTCTTCCTTGACGTTAAAGTTGAAAATCAACTCTTATTGCAAGATAATGTGATTAATAGGTATGGTGATCAATAATGAACCATATTGCATCATTCCTTCTAGGAGTCTTTGGTAGTCACATAATAAAGTCCATCATAATATTATCCCATTTCCACTTAGGTATGGGAAGAGGTTGTGTGACTCATCCTTGATGTTGTTGTAACATCCCAGGTAAATAAATAATATGTCATTTTCATATTTATTAATATTTGTTAATAAAATATCATTATTACTATAATGTGAATTCTATGTTCGATGTCATACCTAATATTCAACAATGAGTTTCTTTGAAATCTTATATTGAAAACTAATAATATAATAATATTATTTTAAATGGTAGTTAATTCCTAGCCACAATAATGGTGGGAATGAACATAACTAACTTCAAAATGATTATATATATTTGTTAAATATTTTTACATTTTTCCAATAAAATTTAGAGGCTTAAAATAAAAAAATAATTTGATTTTAAGCATAAATATTCAAATGTTCTTTAAAATGTTGATTAACCACCTTTTGATGGAGTACACATTTTAAAACTACTTTTTTATCATTTTATATTCTATATTTGACAAAATAAAATCCATCTTTAGAATCAGGACATAAAAATTCACTTTGTGTAAATTTTTGTTATTTTTTCGATAATGTTAATTTTTAATGAATTGTGAAAATGCATTATTTTATTTCGATACCTTTTTTTAATCTAATTGATTTATATGGTTATATTATCTTTTAATTTGGGTCTACATTTTAGTTGAAATATATCATTACCATTTATTCTAATGGTGTTTATTGTAATTAATTTCACATTGAAATTGAAAATAAACTACTGTCATTATTTTGATAGATATTGTTTCATAAAAAACGCTATTTGTTTTGACCATGGGAATTAATTTTAAAATGAATTAATGAAACTTATATGTTTTGAATTTATTAAAATTAATTTCAATTTTGTATTTGGAATGTCAAGTTTACTTTGGATAATTTTTTTGTGACAAATGTTCATTTTTAATGAATAGTAAAAAATACTGCATTTTACTTCAAAACTGCTTTTAATCTAATTTAATTACATAGTAATATGGTTCTTTTAATTGGTTTTAAATTTTAATTGAATTAGTTTTTTATAACTTAATAAAATTCTGTTTATTGGAAGTAATTTCACTTTTCAATTTGATGTAAAAACAAGTCAATCTTTTGATAAATTGTACTTCTTAAAAAATTGTCATTGGTTGTGAAAAGACGAATTATTTTTATATTAATTACTGGAATTTCTGTGTTTGGAATTTGGTAAAATTGATTCCATATTTGTAATCATAATATCCAAATTATGTAACTAATACTCTTTTGTTTCTAGACATTATGAATAGTAATGACAATAATTATCTTTATTTATCATGATTAATTTGTAATCGGGCTGTTAAGGGTAATGAAATAATATAAATATAACATAAAATTACCCCATAATGTGTCCAAATCCTATTTTTTGAGTTATGGATGACCATGGGAAGCTTTTTACCGTACATGAGGTCCCATGGAGTCACATGGGTGTAATAGTGACATTTATGACATTATTTAAAAAAAAGAGAAATATAAAAAATGTTTGTATACCCTAAGTAAAGTAATTTTAATATTGTTTACATAAATGATCTCTTAGACTATATATATTCATTTTAATGCTAAATATATTACCTAAATCTTGGTATTTTTTATATAATTTTTAGACATTAAATAAATAAATTTATTAATGACACCATGACGATGCAGTGATTACCTCATTAATGAATGATTTAAATAAAATGAAAATACAATGTAATATATAAGACACAAACTTCTCTAAAACCTGTTGTGTGGGTCGATTTCGAACCCTTATAACATTATCCTCAAAATATATCATTTCTGGACCTTTAAAATCCGAAAATCATTTTATAATAAAGTAACATTTCAAAACATTCAAAAAGTGACCCTCCCCCTCTTATAAAAGGACCCCACCTCTACTCCATTACCCACACCACTAAAGCACATGGCTCATCCAAACTCTGATCATATGATCTCTCCACATCCTGATCTAACTTTTAGAAGCTTCATGTTGGGAAAATGTTTTTTCAAGGAAGCCTTTGGCTCAAATCAAAAAGAGTTTCCTGATTTAGAGGTAATGTCTTCTCTGGAGTTTCATTCTTTTATTTTCCTTCTTCACTCACCACAATATTTTTATTATTTGATCCCAAAACAGAACTAGTTTCCTAAATATAATAGGGTTTTTTTATGATAATTATTTTAACTACACCTTCACACACCTCTGTCTAATGGTTAAAAAACATATTGTTTCTATAGGTGGTGAATTACTGCCTCACGAAATAATGAAAGTTCAATCTTCTTTTAACACCTCTCATTATGGCCATTATGATGTAACAATATTTATATATGATATATATTATATTTATGTCCTCTCTAGGCTTCTGTATTTTATATTTAAAATGTACCATTATGCTTTTCATGTTGTGAAAATGCTATAGTTTAATATAAGGAAGTGTGGACAACCGCCCGCTCAAGTGATGTGACTCTTTCATGCCAAACATGGAATTTATAATAATGTAATTAATTAACTTATGTTAACTACATAAAATATATATTATACTTTAATTATAATATATCTATGTCTCATTTTGTTTTAAAGTCCATTAATATGACAAATAATAAAAGTAGCGTTCATGCGTACGTATGGCTTTCCGTCTCCATAAATAGTACAATTAATTTCAAATCTCAAAACATTATTGAATATTATTAAATACATTTATAATGGATATATATTATAGTTAAATCATGAAAACCATTCCGGATATGATGTACATATAACTACATGGACAATTCTCTTCAAAAAAGTTCATTTTTGACTCATATACCGAACATCAACAAAATGTATGATATGAACTCACATAATAAACTAATTAGTATAACATGATAATATGTGACATTAATTGAATAATAAAATTTAAAGGATTTCCTTTTGAAATTATAACATTGACCATGGTTTATTATTCAGTAATATAAACAAACAAACAAGCCAAGTCGGACATGATGTAAGGGACTTGTTATCTCATTTTTAATTCCGTGAGATTTCCATTGTTCGAAACTTCTTCGTTGCATGTGGTGTATTGTGTACTGCCATTTCATTTTTATTATCATTATTCTATTTATATTCATGATATTATGTTATTCATTTGGTGTTTATTATCTTTTGGTCATATGACTCGATTGATTACAACGAGGTTAGAGGTTTTTATCTGACATTTTATTCCCGTTAGATTCATGCTATATTCGCCGCCATTTCCTATACTGAAGTGTATGTATTGACCATGATTGTATTCTTTTTTAATATAATTTAATTTATTTTTATTTACATCTTCATTGTATGACCCTTCTTTCATGGGTTGTACGTTTCGAAAGCGACCCAATCGGCAAGGGAACCTTTCACCCTCTTCTTTTTAAAAGACTTCTTTTTGTTAGGTCATTTAATTTACATCTTATTATGTTGGTATATGTTATTATATATCATTATTTCTTTAAATTTTATGTCATAGTTATGAGATACCCTTTGTATCTCTCATGAACTCATTTTATGAATTTTAATGTGACGTTGTTAGGCTGTCGAATTTCGGTAAGGGAATTTCTTAATCCAATTTCATTTCATTGGGTTAAACATCTACTTCAAGATTATGTCGTTCTATGAATATGTGTGGATGATGTCTGATTATTCTACAATTAATATCCACTTATATTGAGTGTATTTATATTTCTCACACATAATTATGTAATTGATTTATCCCTAATATAAGGATATCTTCTTTGTACGGGACATCGTCTCAATCTCCATTCATTGAGGATTCTTTGGATTTCTATAGGACATTATTTTATACGATGAATAAAACGGTTTTGACTATTAATTTCATTCAAAAGGAATCCTTTTACACTAAGAGTTTTACTAAATTAAAATTGGATTTTTTTTCTTACGTATATGGCGAAAACAACTTCTCCGCTGATGTGACCATTAGTTGAGTTCCATATTCCTCTACAACCCATAACATTTTTTAATGAAAAATAAATACCATATTTTAATTTTATTTTATTTTGTTATTGAAAATGTTTATTATAATGTTTTGATTATATCACTGTGTTGTATTGATATCTTGTGATTGAAATGTGGAAATTTTCCGTTTCTTATATGCATGTTTTATGTGATACGATTATGTTATAGTTCTTGGGCATTGTTTATGAAGTTCGGTGGTTCCGTGATAACATATGGGTGGGTGAGCCTGAGATAGATCTCCAATGCATTAGGTATCGCGAAAGAGTTAAACTCTATGGTTTCTCGAAAGAGATTATAGAATATACTTTGATTTGTATTCCAAATGTAACCATGAGGGATACTCCCTACATTATAATTTTATGAAGGCCTAGAGTTAACTTTTTGTCTTATTATTTCTATGCATTATTCATAAATCATATGATTTCATGAGTTATGTTATGTTCTTATGTTTAATGAGTAATGTATGTTTTCATTGATTCTTATGTATACATGAACTAATGTTTTATTTTAGAATTTTTAAATCGCTTTCTGATATTTTTATGCTCATCCCATGTTTTGAAATGTTTCCCACGGGACTTATAGATGAATAGGGTCAAGGATGGGATAAAGGAAAGACAAGCTATATAAAACATGGAACTAGACATCTTTGTTTTAAAGAATATTTATTTTATGAAAAAAATGGAAAATGAGTAGAAGTGTCTACTTTGTAATCTTTAGAGATGTAATAGTTATGTCCAAATTATCTAAACCTATAAACCTGAAAATATCCTCAAGGATAATTATTCATTTAATTCATTACTATGTAATGTTTTATGGACATGTCCTTATAGTTGGTATCCGAGGTTGGTTTAGATAACTTTACAGGTCATGGTATTCTATAAGATTAAGTGACATTACCATAATGGTTAGAATTTCAGAAAGAGTAATAGTTTTTAGATAGATTCATGTGTTTAAGGTAACATGAATAATTATATCTTAGTATTATATGATGATTCCAGTGATATACACACAGTGACCTTTTTGGTTTTAGATAATTGATGGATCTAGCATGCACCAATGTAACATTGGATGTGATGAAAAATGTGATGATTTTTGGAACGATAAACTGAATGATATGGGAGATGCAATGAAAACACCTTGGGTTATTCTCAACCAACTATCTAGACTCACGATTGACCACCTGAACCTTAGTGATTTTTATAAGACATCATATATGCGAGAAACAAATCCCTATAGATGTTCTTGTAAAAATAATAAAGGTAAGTATGTTCATAGACCTAGGTGTCAATGATGTTGAAAGAAACACAAAGAAAAAGGTTTCAATGGGACATAAATATAATATAGATGTGGGAAAGAAGCTCATAAATCAACAATATTTAATGGGAAAATGATAAATATAGTTGAATCTAGAAAAGGTATAGAAGTTCATTCTGACAGATCAACTGAATGGTTTAAATGTGGTGTGCATGGTCATTATGTAAACAAATTTCCTATGAAGAAGTTTCAGGAATGGGATCACCAGGATCATAAAAATATCCATTTAAAATTCTTAATGCCTTTCCAATTGAGGATGAAGAAACTGATAATGAACAATGAATGGTATGGATTATTTCTGAACATATGTTTCCTTATTATTTAATCTTTTGATATGATTCATGATTTTGTTTGTAGGATAGAAGTATTTCGAAATAAGTTGGATAAAAATGGTTAATAGATCATGAAGAATGTTGAATGAGTAAGAAGTCAACATATAGGGGATTCAAGAGTTATGGTAGATTTTAGGATAGTGAAATTCATAAAAGTATTAAGGATCTTTGGATGACAAGATTACATTATAAGAATTTTTATTCTATGTGTAACCCTGATAGTTGAGATATGAAAATTTTATTCAAGTAATAATTTACATTTATTTTGTGGATATAGTTATATAGAACCATTTGGGTTTATATAATCCTTGAATTTGTGGCAATTACCGGTTAATACATTTTTTTATGCAAAATGAAAGTTATTAGATAACATGTGTGGTTAATATATGTTATGGTTATTTATGATGAATTTACCACTTTTTGGGAAAGTTATAAAATTATATAGTTTTTGAAAAAGGACAACACATAGAACATGTGACAACCCATCATGCCGAATGAATATGTGGGAATAAAACCCACAACCAAAGTGCAGCTACTATTAATCACCTACAACTGGAGTACGTGATGTCCCGGGTTAGTATGACAAATTCTTTTTAGTTAGATTATTTTATGAATCATGAATAAGTTGATTTTTGGTTTTCTATGTAAATGATTGAACTATCATGGAGGATATGTGATTAGGTTAATTAATTTTCAATATGACACAATAAGAGTAACTGATTTTATTAGGAGATAAATGTTAAGATTTATCTTGGATGACAATGTGATTAAATACTTCAAAGATTTGGGTTTCAATCTTAGTTTTGATTACTTTGATGAATTTTATTTATAGCTATTTATTTAATGGTCTTTCTTGAACCATGGGTTATTTTTGTTGAATTGTGGATACTTAGAGTAGTATTTATTTTTAAAAGTATTATCCTATTTGGGGATTATCTAATTCTCTCAATGTTGATTTTATCTCTCTTAATGCGACCAAGACATCCTAAATACTCGTCTGTTGGATAATATATGTGTTTGTGTAAGAAATATAGTAAGAGATGAATGCCTGCAAGAAAAGTATGTTTCCTTATATTTTAGTTAAGGTCATGAATAAATTCTTCAATGAAAAGTAACATAAAAAAATGTTTCCTGTTAACTTTTCCTACTGGGGAATCAAATACTGTTTATCCCATCACATGTTTCTGATATTCTGGTGGTTAACTTTCTCCTAAACATGATTTCTATCACTCTCCATCAGAACATGATGTATTTTTTTCTCCTCCATATCCATGTTTTCATGGAATCCTAGTATCTTTTGCCTCGGGTGACCTTTGTACTTTCCTTTCCTTCTATTAATATGATAGTTTAATTTAATACTTTTCCGATGTGGGGATTTCAATGATGTTTCCGAGCCCAATTTTAAAATTGTGAGAACGCAATTCCCAAATGGCGGGAAGGATGTAACATCATAGGAAAATAATTAATATGACATTATCCTATTTGTTAATATTTTTTCATAAAATGTTAATATTACATTAAAGGGAATGCTATGTTTGATGGCATACATAATACGCAACAACAAGTTTCTTTGAAATCTTATTTGCACACAAATAAAATAACAATATTATTTTCAATGGTAGGTAATGCCTAGAAATTGTAATAGAGGGAATGAAAAAACTAACTAAAAAATGATTATATATGTTTTTTACATATTTTAACATTTAACCAATAAAATTTAGAGGCTTGAAATAAGAAAATGATTCGATTTTAAGCATAAATATTCTAATGTTCATTTAAAGGTCGATTACGAACATTTTTATGGAGAACCCTTTTTAAAACTAAATTATGTCAATTTTATATGTTATGTTTGACAAAAAATATTCTTTAGAATTGGGACATCAAAATTTACTTTCTGTAATTTTTTTTTATTTTTCTGACAATGTTCATTTTTTATTGAAAAGTGAAAATGAAGTATTTTATTTCAAAACCTCATTTTAATGCAATTTATTTTTCTGGGTAGATTATATTTTTAGTTGGATATATATTTTAATTGAAATATTTTTTTTACTATTTAATCCAATGGTGGTCATTTGAATTAAAATCACTTTGAAATTTGGCAGAAACAAGTGTCAATCTTTTGATAGATATTGTTTCATAAAAACACCCAATTTGTTTTGATAGTGGGAATTAATTATAAAATGAATTAATGAAACATCTATGTATTAATTTCTGTAAAATGTACATAATATTTTAATTTTTAATATCAAATTTACTTTGTATAAATTTTTGGCATTTTTCTGACAAATGTTCATTTTTAATGAATAGTGAAAAATACTGCATTTTACTTCCAAAATGCATTTTCATCTAATTTAATTATAAAGATAGATGGTCATTTTAATTTTTCTTAATGTTTAATTGAAATATGTTTTCATCACATAATAAAATTTTTTTCATTAAAAGTAATATTTATTACAGGGATGCTAGATGTCCCATGAATTTTTCTAAAAATAATAAATTATTTTAGAATATTATCAATATTAATGATTGAAATTTTTTTATTGGATTAAATACTAAAAGATAAATATGTAGTAATAATGATAGTTTACAACTTGGAAAACCGTTAGTTTAAAATATTATATCTCTTATATGACAAGATAATAACATCATTTTCATAATTAAGTATTTGATGAAGGATATAATGAGATTTTAATAAATTTAAAATGTGTATCTAAATATATAGAAGGTAAATTTATTCATTCAACAAATGTTCAGGACAATGAATGAAATATTAAATTAGATGAAACAAGAAACCAATATATACCATTTCATTGTGATATGGGTAATAAATCATGGTTATGTAATAGAATGTCAGGAAATTGTAATGTCATTAATTATCCAATAATTTAATTAAATGAGTAAATAGAGATTAATTAAGGATATGAATTAATTTTCAAAATGTTGTGATCCTTTTGAATTTTGAAATTATCATAAGTAATTTTTTGAATATATTACTGATGTTTCAACATGTAACATATTAATGATAGTGATTATTGATTTATATTTTCCAACTCCAATTGAAATCATAAAAGGTAAATATATTTTATAATTCATATTATATGACTACAAAAGATATATATGGTTATATATTCTATAAAAATTTAATAATAGAATTTCAATTTTATTCACAATTTATCCATTGTAAAAAATGTAAAAAACCAAACATTGGATACAATTCAAAGTGATTATTGTATAGAGTTTTATCTTTATAATTTAGGAATTTTATATATAAATAATGGAACTGAAAATAAATTTTTGAAACCTATAAATCCTTATAATAATTGTGATATTAAATTATGAAATAGACTTATTCATAAAAGTATACGTTGTTTATTTAGTGAATACAAAATTTAAAAAAATTTGAACTAAACACGTCAATAAAACCAACTATAATATAAATAATGTTTTATTTATACCATTTATCTATAAATATTCATAAATTTTGGGAACACTAAGAAGAAAAATCATTCTCAATTCAGTTTTTATATAATTTATTCAATTTGAATAATAATTATAATTAATGAACGTTCTCTCTAAAGCATGATAAATGATTTTATTTTTGTAATTTTATAACAAATAAGGCCAAAGATACTTTTAATTAAAAATATATTTCACTTGATGTAATGGTCAATTATAAATTTTATAAAATTGATCCCTTTATTTTTAAACTACCAAAATGTATATAATCACATTATTTTTAGAATAATTATATTTTAACCAGGTTTTAAAAAAATTTCATGTGGGGAATTTTTTTCAAAAGTTTTAGGAATTTATAACTCTAAATGTATTTCAACAAATTTTAAATGAATATAGTTTTATATACCCACAGAATCTAATAATATAATTTAATAAAATCAATAATAATATCATTTTATATGTAGATCAACCCATCAAAACATGAATGTCAGTAAAAAGTGAGTATAAACATATAAAATTATTATCATAATATTATCCATAGACACATAGTGAGGCATTGGGTGATTATGATTGGGTAAATGTAATTTAAGAAAAACTAAATAAATTTGAGCGAAATAATTTTTTATTTAATTTTATTTTTTTATATATTTTTCCAAAATATTAAAAAAATAATATATTGGAAAAATTCATGATGATAACAGATTAATCGAACAAATTAAATATTTATTTGATTAACATAAATTGTTCAACAAGAAAGAATATACTAAAAATTAAATTTAATTCTACCAGTTGGATATGAAGGGACTATTATAATCATATCCTCAGTTTAATTCATAAATTTTACACATTATAAAATTTATTTAATGATTTATCTATTTAATGTAATTTTACATGGATAACATTATATTAAAAACGCCAGGTTTTAAAAAACATAAAAATTAGAATTATATATTTGACTTATTAGGTAAATCCATAGAATTTAAAAATCCTCTTGATCATAGTGTGATATATGAAAAAGATTTTTATTAGAAATATTTTTTTTATGTGACGTTCTATTTGATCAATTTTTAAAAAAATTTATTTAATTTTAAAATAATTACTTAAATATGTATCTGTGAAATTATATTTTTCTCAACTGAATAATTAATATCTGATTCCATATTATATTTTATTGAAATGGAATTTTGAAATGATCATGATGAGGGAATATAATATTTTTCTTGGATATAATATTTTGTAAAATAATAAGGAACATTTTTTTATCTAGAATTTTATATAAAACATGTACTTCATTTTTTTGGATATGAAAATACTAAATTTTAGAGTCATTAAATCATTCCCTAAAAAACATTAGTCGATGATTAATATGTTTAATGATATTATCAAATAATTTTAGTTAGATGATTGGTATTATAATATACCATATATCTATTAAACCATATTTAAAAAGTTTTTATGCATATATGTGTGATTCCTTGAATATCCAGAAGGATCTCATCATAATGATGTGAAATAAATTTTACAATACCATAACAGATGTATTGTAATTTGATTATTGTATTCTCTAATATACTATAATGAATTTGAAAAAATTATAATGATAACGATTGTAGATTTTAAAAGAAGACAATATTTATATGTGGAACTCATGATTTATATGGAGAGGTTATAGTGGCATAGACTTATATAAAACATCAACCAGTAGATATTTACAATGTTAAATATGAATATTTTTTATCTAGATGTTATTGTGGTTAAGTGATGTTTTTTCCAAACGTACTCAAATAACATTTCAGGAGTCTTAGTAAAACATCATTTTTATGATATCAGAAGTCCTATTTCATTTAATAAAATCATAACACATCTCTAATTAGATAAAAATTTATACAAAAAAACAATTTTTTTAATCTCAAATAATAATTAAACATCAAAATTGAATTTATTTTAATGAAAAAAAAATTATTGTTTTTCATACAAAACACCTAAATTTCTATACATTTGATTATATTAAACATAATTATGATAATTCCAACATAGAATGATAATTAATGTAATTAATTTCTATCAATATCAATCATTTATTGAACTCCATAAAAATATGGAGAACATATTTTATAATATATAATATTTTTTTAATCAAAATTATATAAAATTTTGGAAATAATTTTTTTTACATTTTTTCATAATATTTTAGTTTTTCATAAAATGTATTGTCTTATTGTATTCATAAATAATTATACTCTTCCATTGGTTTTATTTACATTTTTAGAAAATAATATTTAATAGTATTTATGACATTAATATTTTTAACAAAATGTAGAACAATAATATTTTTGTATGTATTTTGGAATCTTCTGAAATTCATATTTTTATTTCAAAATGAAATGATGATCATACTATTAGAGATAATTTCATAACATATTTAAAAATTAATTCTATGGGAGAAGTATTTTAAATCATTGGTTACATATATATATTATAGTGATCATATTATATAATTCTTTTCTTTAATAATACTTATTATAATTTTAAATAATTTTTAGATTTATCTAAACATATTTATATGATAATACTTATAAAAAATATAACAAAATACCAAGACTATAGATATTTTATATCTTTCATGAAGTTGTATTTATCATTTCTATAAATTATGGAGTAATACTATGTAATTAAATATTAAGAATATGATTGGTATCATTAATTTAGTATGTTTTTTGAATAAGTGGGAGTATACACTATAATCAAAATAAAATTTTTAAAATGTTCTCTTGATGTTAGACTTTATCAATATCTTATTTTACTTTGGTTAATATGAGATCATTATTTCATCTAATTATAAAATATAGAATCATCTTGTGATTTTTCTGATGGAACAACAATAAAATAAATAATATTAACGAGATGTTATTATGAAATGTATAATAATATGATTTGTATAGTAAATTTTATTCATGTATAATATCATTTTGTATAGAGAAATATGTATTTTATTTTATGTATCATATTATTGATAAAAAATTATAAACTTCAACTTTGTATAGAAAATTTGTTGGTTTAATTGATTTAACCTTTACACATTTTGGGAATTCATACATACTAAACATTAAAAAATTGGATGTTCATCCTTACATATCAGTGGAAGGTAATGTAATCATACAAACCAATAATTATCAAAATAAACCTGATAGTTTTAAAAATTCAAGGGCTACAAATTTTCTATTATCGTTATATGGATATGAATAGAAACATCCCATCCATGTTAGTATTCAAAAACAATATCTATAAGGCTTCCTAATATTCTCATTCCATGAAATGGGGAAAAAGATTCAGTCAGAGTACACTATATCTATATTTTGGAATTAATATATTTTTGATATATTTAAAGTTAGTAATGTAATACTTTGGATTATTTTAGGAAGTAAATAATTGAATAGAAAAGTTGAATAATATACTTTAACCGTGTTTTATCACATGTTTTTGGTATATATTGTAACACCCCGACCCCAGTTACCCATAGTCGGTGCATTATTACATAACATTGGCATGATCACAAGAAAGATCAAATCTCAAAAGACCAATTAGTTTAGTAGCCTTGGAAAAACTAGATATATTAATAAATTAATACATTACATCATAAAATGAAACCTAAAACAATATAGTCTCTATAGTACACACTGTTATCCCCTCATAATATCCCTGAGGTCATTCATAAATTATTTCTTCACATCCGGGGAAAAATAAAACATAGAAAAGGGGTGAGCTCAAATGCTCAGTAAGGATAACAATATAGCGGAAACATTCATAAATAAGAATAAACATTAAAGGAAATATATAACTAAAACAAAAGCCTTTTAAAATTTAACTACAACATAGTATGGAATAAATAAAATGAAATAATTCCATTTACTTATTCACATGGATATTCTACTAATCGAATAATCACATGAAATATCAATAACCACTTTCATAAAAATGGAATGCATAATGTCAGACAATCATAACCAAATATCCAAGGCCTCGTGCCAGGACTACAAATAAGATTTTTCCAAGTCCTTGTGCCAAGACACCAGTTTGTCTCAAGATACCTATCGATGCATCGTGGAGCTATAGAGGGCTCCACCCATCACATATTAAGTCCAATTCATTATCATATGAAAAGGATTAAACATAACATAAACATTCGTATTAAAAATAGCATACGAAGTGTCAATAATTTCTCCATAAAACATGAATGGTATAAAAATAACATATCCACAGTCAAACAAATCACAAAATTTTCTATACAATATAGATGTTTTGTATCATAATACATCAACTTCAAATAAGCATAAAATCCATCAAAGCATGTTGACAAAGATGAAATCAGAAATATTTTTAGAGAAATATCTCTTTTTTTTAGAAATAATTTAAGGGTCATATATTTATAAAATAAAACATTTTAATTGAAAATATTCTTATATGTTTGTAAGGAAATCTTCGATGATTTTATAATGGTGGAAAATAGCCGCACCTACCGTATAATTTAAAAAAACATTCTTACCTTAATTCTGTCGAAAAGGTTAAAAAGCACCTTGGTTGGAAATAGACAAAAATATTCCATTATAAACCTCTTATAAAACGTCAAAGATGGTATAAATTACTTTAAAAAATATTATTGTACATAGTAAAAATGTTTTGAAAAACATTTTTATGAATCATGGATGTGAATGATGAAGAAATTCCAGTAGATTATTACGTATAAACAACCTCGGATAATGAAGATATTGTGAAATAACCCTTACCTTGTAATTTTCCTTGGTTGAGGGTAGGTTAACCTCCTGTATAATGGTGAAATAATTGTTATTAAATTATACAAGAGTCATATACATTAATATGATATCATATATGATCTTTTAACATTGTTTTTTTAATAATATCTAAGAATTATCGTTGTTTATGGTGTTAACTTACTCATTTTCTATTATATGTTTTGTTATGTAATCCATGTTTTTCATGTATAGGTTGTATCTTATTCATATCAATAATGATATAAATTCCTTAAAAATTATTTTTAAATCATCAAGTGATAATTATACTTGAATGGATATGATGCAGAATGAATCTCATCGCGTTCGTGGAGACGGTAGTCCGTACGTACGCACGAGCGACAATATCATTCTTTTGATATTAAAATAATATATAATTGGATTGTATATCATATATAAATAATCTTAATCATGTTATATTTATTATTTACCTGAATTAAACATCATTATTATACCCATCCAATGAATAATTTATTGAATAACAATTACACCATGACGTGGAGATGGTAATTCGTACGTACACACGTATGGTGACATGTTATTCAAAGTATGGATAGAATAATGAATATGGTTCTACCATATTTATAATAACATTACAGTATATAGGAGATAATGGATTAAATATTTTATAATGGGAATAAAAAATAAAGAATAAGTGGAAGACGAAAGGAACTTGGAAAAGGGTGGTGAAATCATTACCTTTTCTTCGGGTTCTTCCTTTTGATTTGATCAAAAGGGCTCCTTAGGTTGGCTTTCTGACTATAGGAATTCCTCTATGATTAAGTGATGGATGATGAGAGAGTATTTGGGTAGAGTTTGGTAGATCCAAATGGCTTTGAAGGTGTTAATTAATGAGAAGGGGGAGTTCCCATTTATAAGAGGGTGAGGGGCACCTTTGGAAAAGCTAGAAATATTATTTTATAATAAATTCATATTTGGATTATAATGGCTCCAAAGTGGATTATTTAAATATTCAGTTGGGTATGGGTCGAAATCAACTCGACCAATAGAATTTAGATAGGTTTGGGTCATTATATTAACCTTATCTTTTAGTTTTAACTCTTAGTTAATTAGATTGAAACTTACCATGTCACATTTTATTTTTATATTATATAGTTAATAAAATTACAATATACCTCCAATAGACCCCCAATTGGTCCATTAATGATACACCTATCATGAAAAAAGTCTTTTGGTGGAACCATAGATTTTTAGGAATTTAATATCAATTAATAATATAATATTTATTTTAAAAACACTTTAATGCCAATTTTGACACTATTTGAAAAATTGATTTTTGTAAAAATCATAACAGAATGATTACTTCTAATAAAGTTATTTAAATAATTCCTAACATGTCACCATTGTTTCATATATAAATTAAATTATTTAATTTCTAAAATTTATAAATAAAATATAATTATGTAGGAAATATTTTTATCTTTATAATTAATATTTAATATCAAATTTTTCTTATGTATAACCCTATATTAAAAATGATTTAATATATAAACGTTGATTTTAACTCTTTTAAATCTTCTTTGAATTAAATATTAATAAATGTATTAATCTACTCCAAGTGGACCTAAATTATAATATTTTATTCCTAAGGTTGTTTTTGGTCGAGATACGTTTGTAGAATAGAATTAGGAAATGTGTTACGGGAATATTAATATCATTCTTACCCTTAATTACCCTATTTTCTTTTAACCGTGGTAAATAAATGTAAAATGTCATTATTCAAAAAAAATTATTTTCATCTCATTGAACCACATTATACACCTTTATATTAACAGTGTCACTCGAAATTTCGAGATTCCACTCACAGAAATGGTAAAATTATGTTTTATGAAAAATTCAGTTTTTTAACTACCACTTAGTGGTTTCAATATTCATCAAAAAATGGAAGATTCCAGAAAAATACCAAAAAATTGGCTTAAAATATATTTGATATTATGAATTCAAAAATGATCTCCATTTTACCAAATTCAAAACATATCAGTTTCATAAATAAATTTAAAATTTAATTTCCGTCATCAAAACAAAGAGAGTGTTTTTAAGAGATAATAATTATCAAATGATTGACACTTTTTATGTCCGGTTTAATTTCGAAATAATGTACAATTAAAAAAATTGAATTAAATAGTAAAAATATATTCTAAATATACTTTAAAACCACTCAAATTCATAATTTATCAATATAAATTATTTAAATTAAAAAAGTTGATTTTAATTAAAATTTTGTAATTTTCACTATTCATCAAAATACAAATGTTATCCGAAAAGTTCCAAAATTTCACCTTAGGCTAAATTCGATACTCCAAATACAAAAATGAAGTCCATTTTGAGAGATAGAATTTATAAAATTTCAAAATGTAGGTATTACTATTCATAACGACTAGTTTGATTGGTTGTGGTGTGTGTTAGAACTCCAAGTTGCGCACAACACAAGCTATTGTATTATTCAAAGGAAAGCGTACTGAGGAAGCTTGGGATGTTTCATTGTAAATTATTTGATGTTCCCATTCAATAAAGTAAATTTATTTAGACAAATTTAATATATAAATGTTTAAAATATTGGATTTAAAAAGGGTTCACTATTAAAAGTTGGTAAAAGTGCAATCAAGAATATGAATTTGTTCTTACATTATGTCTATGAAACACATAATATGGATTCTGAAATTGTAAGGATTATATAAAGATTAAAATTTAGTTAATACTATTCATAACCTCTTTTGAACGGCTTGTTTGGTAAGTCATGGTTCGCTTGAACTTGGTGTTGCGTGTAGTGCAAGTTATTAAATTATTTTGAACAAATAACACACTATGAAATCTTGGGGTGTTACATTCTCCCCTCCTTAAATAAATTTCATCCTCACAATATGAAATTGTTCTTCGAAAATAAAAGGTTGAATATAGAAAATATCTCTGTGGGAAAACCCACATCGGAAATTTGGTTAATAAAATATACCCTTAATAAGAGGAAAAGAGAAATGAAAGGGTCACCACCAAATTATGATCTCTATTCGGAGAACATTTGTAGCAATTAGAGACATATAATTGGAGTAAAAATGTAAATATTTATAGGTAGTGATTGATTTCATCAATCACAAACAAGTGTAAAATTGAGGGCCTTAAATTCATTAATCCATGATGATTTAAAATACTATCGGGTTCAGAAAAACATATGGTATTAGGATAACAAATTTTTTTGTTTTAAGATCCCTTCACTAAAGTAAAAGAATTAATTTATTCATTGAATAAGAGAAGAAGAAAAATATATACTTGACAAGTAGAGTCTCGTCCTTTAACTAGGTTCTAACAAACTCATATTTCACTATAAAAGATAATAGAAAATAAAAATATTATTCTATTTATCTTATTCGTATATGGTTAAAAAATGAAATTATAATTAATCTAGCTGAACCATTAAAAAACAACATTAATCAATTCAGGACATCACGTGGGACAGTGGAAGGTGATACACCCTTGTCGCCCTTCGGTTGTGGGTTCAGGTCTCACCGCCTTGCCGGACGCGACGGGTTGCTACCCACCTCCGAGTTGTCCTTTTATGGCAATCCAGAATAATCCAAACTAGAATTATCCAAAATACTTCAGTCCAAAATTTATAAGGAAGGTAAACACAGTGAAGATATTTTTTTTCCGCGTAATAACATGTGATCACCATCATCATGTATTCTTTTAAAACACGGTAACATCCTGAATTACCATAAAACCTTATTGATTACATTCATGATCCCTTATTCCTTAAAAGATTAATAGATTAATCCTTCAATCCAAAAATGTTGTAAACCGCAACAATGATGGAATATACAAATCATTAATCAGTTTAATGTTAGTCAAGAATATCCAATATAATTTATCCAAATCAATCATGTATTATTCTAAAATCACTAACTCGGTATCTGAACCATATTATGGTTTATCTTTCTCTCAACCATATATTTTTGAAAAATTTCACCTGCTATTGAGTCACTTTTCATTGTTCCATACAATCTCAAGTCCTTAATGAAGTAGTACTGCAGTAGAATCCTTATATACTCCATAATTATTATAACAAGTACATCATTGATACAACACTCAAATGACATAACCAACATAAGAACTCTAATCATTCATCTTCATCTGTGGTAGTTTCATAACGTGATTATTATCAAATATAATCATTTGCGGAATAGTTTGATGATTGGGACATATGATCGCGTAGTGTCGAAAATCCTTGCAAATGAAGCATTGTACATTTGAAACGATTTTATTACCCTTGTAGTATCGTACATTGTGCCCTTTTCTTCGACACTTATAACAAAATCCCATTCCTTTCAGGCAAGTTCCAGGGTGTTTTATCCCACATTTATCACATATGGGAAAATTCTTCTTTTACCTCTTCCCTTTATCCATATTTATGTCTTCCATCCTTTTCATCACTTTCTTCCCTTCAAAGCCATAGGACTCAGTAAACTCATTAATTATCTTATCAACACATGATATTACATCTTCATATGATGATAATACATGGGAGACTATTTCTCTTATAAATTATGGCTTAAGACCATGAAGGATATGATCCTTCTATCACTTTGGATCATGTGCATTGTTGGAGTTCTCATTCCTTCTACTGGGAACCATTTCTAAAAAATGCCATAAACTAGATCCGTTTATGAATCAAAATACATAATTCCATACTTTTAAAACACTTATCATAAATTGAACTATTTAGGGATATAATCCATAATCATAAAAATGTTTTCTTTGAGAATGTATATAGTCATAAACCCTTCATAATTATTTATAATGAAAATGAGAGTTATCCTAAGCATATCCCATGGGATTGTCGTAACCAAGAGTGAACAAAGGCTCATTGTCATGCACCATTTCCCGTTCGAGTATAGCTCAAAGTGGTGTTTTCGGGTTTTTCCCCAAGGTACATTTGTGCCAAAGCCGCCTCTACCTGCTCGTATCCAGACATGGATTTATTTCTTGGAAAACTCACAAAATCTCTACAATATGAAATTTCTAGTATGTTCTTCTATACTAATCCTCAAAGTCCATCTTAGGTCTATTTTCTCTAATCCGAGTTTATCTAAATCTATCTTCCAATGTTTGTACTAATTTTCCTCTAATATCAACTGTAACGCCCCGACCCCAGTTACCCAGAGTCGGTGCATTGTTACATAACATTGGCATGTTCACAATAAAGATCAAATCTCGAAAGACCAATTAGTTTAGTATCCTTGGAAACCCTAGATATATTCATAATGTTTTGCATTACATCATAAAATGAAAAATAAATCAATATAGTCTCCATAGTCCACACACTTATCCCCTCATACTATCCCTGATGTCATTCATAAATTACTTTTCACATCCTGGGAAAAATAAAACATAGAAAAGGGGTGAGCTCAAATTCCTAGTAAAGATAACAATATAGAGGAAACTTTCATAAATAAGAATAAACATTCAAGGCAATGTATAACAAAAACAAAAGCCTTTTAAATTTGAACATCAACATATTATGCAAAAAATAAATCTAAAAAATGTCATTTACTTATTCACATGGATATTCTACTAATCTAATAATCAAATGCAATATCAATAACCACTTTCAGAATAATGGAATGCATAATACCAGACTATCATGACCACATATCCAAGGCCTCGTGCCAAGACTACCAATAAAATTTTTCCAAGGCCTTTTGACAAGACACTACTTTGTCTCATGAGACCAACTGATGCATCGAGGAGCTATAGCGGTCTCCACCCTTCACATATTAATTCCAATGTATTCCCATATGAAAAGGATTAAACATAACATAAACATTAGTATTAAAACTAGCATACAAAATGTCACTAATTTCTCCATAAAACATGAATGGTATAGAAATAACACATCCACAGTCAAAAAAATCACAAAATCTTCAATATTATATGGATGTTTTGTATCATAATAAATAAACATCAAATAAGCTTAAAATCCATCAAAAGATGTTGACATAGATGAAATCAGGACTTTTTTTAGATAAATATATGTTTTTATTTAGAAATCATTTAACAAACATATATTTATAAAATAAAACATTTTCTTTGAAAATAATCTTATAATCTTGTAAGGGAAGCTTCGAAGATTTTATAACAGCAGAAAATTGCACCCACTGTATAAGTTAAAAAAACATTCTTACCTTAATTCTGTGGAAAAGGTTAAAAAGCACCTTGTTTGGAAAACGACTGAAAGATTCCTTTATAAACCTCTTATAAAACGTAAAAAAATGGTATAAATGACTTTAAAACATATTATTTAACATAGTAAAAATGTTTTGAAAAACATTTTTAAGAAACATGGATGTGGATGATAAAGAAATCCCAGAAGATTATTACGTATAAACAACCTCAGATAATGAAGAGATTGTGAAATAACCCTTAACTTGTACATTTCCTAGGTTGAGGGTTGGTTAACCTCCTGTATAATGGTGAAATAATTGTTATTAAATTATAAAAGAGTCATATACATTAATATGATATCATATATGATCTTTTAACATTTCTTTGTTAATAATATCTTAGAATTATCATCGTTTCAGATGTTAGCTTTCTCATTTTATTTTATATGTTTTTCTATGTAATCCTTGTTTTTCATGGATAGGATGTATCTTATTCTTATCCAGAATGATATCATGTCCTTAAAAATTAATTTTAAATCATCAAATGATAATTATACTTGAATGGATACGATGGAGAATAAGCCTCATCACGTTCGTGGAGACGGTAGTCCGTACGTACGCACAAGTGACAATATCATTCTTTAGATATTAAAATAATATATATTTGGATGGTATATCACATATAAAGAATCATTATCATGTTATATTTATTATTTACATGAATTACACATCATTATTATACCTATCCAAATAATAATTTATTGAATAACAATTACACCACGACGTGGAGACAGTAAGCCGTACGTACGCACGTATGGTGACATGTTATTCAAAAAATTGATAGAATACTGAATATTGTTGTAACATATTTATAATAACATTACATTATATAGGAGATACTGCATTCAATATTATAGAATGGGAATAACAAAGAAAGAAGAAGTGGAAGAAGAAAGGAACTTGAAAAATGGTGGTGAAATCATTACCTCTTCTTCGGGTTCTTCCTATTGATTTGATCAAAAGGGCTCCTTAGGTTGGCTTTCTGACTAATGGAATGACTCTATTTTGAATTTAGGGAAGTTGATAGAGTATTTGGGAAGATTTTGGCCGAGCCAAATGGCTTTGAAGGTGTGAATTAATGAGAAGGGAGTGTTCCCATTTATAAGAGGGGTGAGGGGCACCTTTGGAAAAGCTAGAAATATTATTTTATAATAAATTTATATTCACTTTATAATGGCTCCAATGTGGATTAATTATTTATTGAGAAAGGGATGGGTCAAAAAAAACTCACAGAATAGAATTTAGATAGTTTTGGGTCATTATATTAACCTTATCGTTTAGTTTTAACTCTTTGTTAATTAGATTGCCACTTAACATGTAACTTTGTATTTTTATATTATATAGTTAATAAACATACTATATACCTCTAAGAGACCCCCAAGTTGTACATTAATGATACAAATATCATGATATAAGTCTATTGGCCGAAACATAGAGTTTTAAAAATTTAATATCAATTAATAATATAATATTTATTTTAAAAACACTTTTATGTCAATTTTGACACTATTTGGAAAATTCATTTTTTTTTAAATCATAACAGAATGATTACTTCGACAAAAGTTAATTAAATCATTACTAACATTTCATATTAACCTATAAAATTATTTTAATTCATAAAAAGTCTCAAATTATATTTATTTGTGTATTTATAATATTAATTATATTAAGTTTTTCACTATTATGGTAATTACTGCATCACTATTGTGTCATAAATAAATTAAAATAATTAAAGTCTAAAATTTATAAACAAAATACAGTTCTGTTTGAAATCCTTTGAGCTTTCTAATTAATATTTACAATAGAATTTATCTTATGTATAACACTATATTAAAAATGTTTTAGTAAATAAACTTTGATTTTAACTCTTTTAACTCTTCTTTGAATTAAATAATAATAAACGTCCTAATCTAATCCAAGTGGACCTAAATAAAAATATTTTATTCATGAGGCTGTTTTTGGACGAGATACACTTGTCCAATAGAATTAGTAATGTGTTAGGATAATATTAATATCATTTTTACCCTAAATTACCCTATTTTCTTTTAACTCTGGTAAGTAAAAGTAAAAAGATACTATTCATCAAAAATAATTTTCATCTAATTCAACCACATTTTACTCGTTTAGATTAGTTGGGTCTCTCGAATCTTCTAAATTACACTCACAGAAGCGGTAAAATTATGTTTTGTGAAAAATCCATTTTTTTAACTTCCACTTAGTGGTTTCACTATTCATCAAAAAATGTATGTTTCCAGAACAATATCAAAAATTAGGCATAAGATATATTTGATATTAAGAATTCAAAAATGATGTCTATTTTACCAAATTCAAAACATATCAATTGAATTAATTAATATAAAAATTAATTCCCATTTTCAAAACAAATTGCGTGTTTTTAAGAGATAATAACTATCAAAAGATTAACACTTGTTTATGTCTGGTTTAATTTCTAAATTATGTACAATGACCAACATTGTATTAAGTGGTAAAAATATATTCTAAATATACTTTAAAACCACTCAAATTCATAATTTATCAATATTAATTATTTTTATTAAAAATGTTGTTTTTAATTAAAATTTAGAAATTTTCAGTATTAATCAAAATATAAATGTTATCCGAAAAGTTCCAAAATTTCACCTTAGTCTAAATTTGATACTCCTTATACAAAAATGAAGTACATTATAAGAGATAAAATTTATTATATTCCAAAAATTAGGTATTACTATTCATAATGGATAGATTGATTGGTTGTGGTGTGTGTTAGAACTCGAAGTTGCGTACAACACACGCTACTGTATTATTCAAGAGAAAGCATACCGTGGAAGCTTGGGATGTTTCATTGTTAATTTTTTGGTGTCCCCATTCTAAAAAGTATATTTATTTAGTCAAATTGAATATATAAAAGTTTAAAATATTGTATTTAAAAAGGGTTCACTATTTAAAGTTGGTAAAAACGCAATACTGAATATGAATTTGTTCTTACATTATGTCTAAGAAACTCATAATATGGATTCTAAAATATTAAGGATTATATAAAGTTTAAAATTTAGTTAATACTATTCATAACCTCTTTTGAACGGCTTGTTGGTATGTCATGGTGTTCTTGAACTCAGTGTTGCGTGTAGTGCAAGTTATTGAAATGTTTTGAAAAAAATTACACAGTATGAAATCTTGTGGTGTTACATATGTTATAAAAGTTGTGAAAATAAAAAAATTATAAAAATTCGATTATGAAAAAGTGATTATACATTATTGAAGAAATTATCAACTAGATGGGGTGGGATTAGATAAATTCTAAAAAAATTGTTGATTGAATTGAATGCGATGTTTTAATTGTCAAAACTAGAAAACATAATGATAATTTTATAGAAAAGTAGAAGTCATGTGAAAAATCACCACCCATTAATTGTAAAAAATAATAACCAAAGTTTCATATGGGGAAATTGATTATATAATAAAGAATAAGGAGGAAAATTAACCAGCTTATACAACTTTTACGTTGGATAAGGATAATGTTCTTGATCTATAGGATCAATCTCTCCTAAAACATCATGAAGAAGAAAATACGAAATGGTATGAATATATAGAATCAATAAAAATGTTATATAATTATTTACTAGAATAAATTTTCATGATTAAATAATTATTTTATATAACAGGTAATGAAGTTCCTCCTCCATCTGATATAGTTATGATAGAGGGACATCATATTGATTTTTGAAATATTCCTTATGTAGTAAAAAAGGACAAAAGGCATATGTTGGTGTAAAGATATATTTTTTAATATATAAAATATTATTTAATGAAAGAATATGATAACATGATATAATGAATAAATAAATATACACATAATATATAGGGGATTTTTTTCATGTTACAAAAATACTATTGAAAAAATTTCAAGTGGATGAAAATTAAAAAAACCATTTCAATATTCAAGAAATATCTGATTCAATATCAACATCACTATCAGTTCAATCTGTGATATTTCATTAATGAGATATCTAGATAAGCACGATTCCATTTAATAGAATGAAAAAAATAACTAAATCCAAAACATCATTTAATCATCCATTTTATGTTGATATTAAAATTTATGTATTTTTATGGAAATAATATTTTTCAAAAAGAGACGTCGTATCTCATTCTTTGTCTGTAGATAATTCATTTATTAGTGTTTTATATGATTATAACAAATTGTAACCAAGAACGCATCTCAAGAACTTGGAGATTAAACTGAGTTATTTCAAGGATATAATTCATCATTTTTTGTAAAAATTAATATTTACGCTAAAATACAATTCATGAGAAACTAAATTTATTAGAAAATAAACATCATAGAAAATTTGATTTCCCTAATACAATATCCATAAATTATAATTCATAATATTATTTATTTAAATTATTTTGAAGGGATATTAGAATAATATTCTATTATTAAGAACAAATTCATTAAGAGTTTGGAACACTATATTGGATATTCCTTGTTTTATGATGCCATTTTGTTGGAATTTTAATAACTAGGAATTTGGAATCAAAATTTACAACGTACACCAAATCTACTATTAAAGAGATTAAGTGGGTAGTTTATTATAATATTTTATTATATAATGATTAAAATGTATATAAATAATTATGAAATGTATAGGTGATGGTATATAATGTTATCTGGCATAAGATAATAGTTGGTGTCTTATAAGAATAATATATGGAATTTAATATGTTTGTTGTTTTGGTGGATGAAATGGAAAATATAAAATATATTGATTAAGAATAATAAAATTGTAATTTTTTATAGGAGATGAAGATGATAATAATGAATCTCTTAAAGTATTTTCTTTTACTTCTCAGAACATTTGAAATATTTTTTAAACAAAAAAAAATTGAATATTTTTTTGGTTGATGATTCATCCATAAATATGGGACGAATATATAATATAAATATATTTGGATGAAATATTTTCTATATTTTATAGTATGTAAGAATATATTAATTTTTTATATAATTTTTTTATAAATTGTTTTTAGTATAATATAATTCCATGTCATTTTAAGTAAAATTTCTATATCCATTGATTCATTTCTAAAATCACAATGTCGGAATGAGGATATCATCTTATAGTGGAAAATGTCTAATTTTTTTGGAGAAATATTTAATATCATTTAGAGAAGTATATTTTATCAGAATGAGTTTCTATAACCAAAGAATGGGTCGATATTAGATCAAAATGAAGAGAAGGCCACAATGGAGATTATATAATACTAGGGGGATACGTTTTTTACATTATATTTTCTCAATAAATGATATATTTTGTTATTTTTATATTTGGGTATATTTTTTATAAATTATTTTTCATTCAAGAAATTTTAACCATTTTTTGAATATTACAATCCACAAACATGGATATTTTACATTACATGATTTTATACATCAAAAAATTTCTTTTATTAAATATTACGATTTATCAGATGTAGAAATTTTTTTCCATGAAATTAAATCTCATTTCATATATATATATAATATTTTTATATATATAATGAAATTTCATTAAACAAAAATTTATAAATTTTATATGATAATGTATAACTACATCCCATCATATAAATTGTAACATAGTGTAATGGATAATATTATTCAAAAGGAGGTAGATATATTCTTTTTAGATAAACTGTTGTGATATATATTTTAAAAATAAACTATAATCAACTCGAAAAAAGCTTCATTAAACAAGATAAATTTAATTAATCATTTAAATGGTTCTATATCAATAATATCATCTGATATATTTGAGGTGATGAACATTCCATCTAATGGAATTGTTAATATGATGTTGTTGAAACCACCTTTGGGATATGACAAATATAGAACATACAAAAATTATTATAAATTTAATCTCTATTAGAGGTGTTGTAGCTTCTTATAAATTTAAAAATCCACAATCTAAATGTTTTTAGAATATTATGTAAATTTTTTTTACATGATTTTGATTCCATATCCACCATTTTAGAGTTTAATTATTAAGAAATCTGATGTGAGGATCATTTTTTAATTCTATAAAAAAAATTCAGTTAAATTTTTAATGAGTTTTTAATAAAGGATTATCTTTATAATATATATATATATATAACATATTGTAGATCTAGGATACCTATTGATTGGGAAAGAAATATTTTCTTAATTTATTATTGAGGGAATCGATTGATAAAGAAGAACGAATGTTTTGGGTTTTCTAAATCTATAGAAAAACAATGGAATTGTTAATAAATACCTTAAATAAAAAATATTAAATATATAACTTCTTATAAAAATATATTATATGTTTTTTTACATTCCATATATAATAATGTTATAACAATTTTTTAATATTTTTTTCCACAATGTATTTATTTTAGGAATGTTTTAAACAGTGTTTATAATCTATTATAATCACTAATTATAAATGAAATAGGGTATAATAATCATTTTATTAACCAAAATTGGGAGTTAAATGATAATTGATAGTGACATTTCATAATCCAAAATAATACAACAAAATTTTTTATAAATTAATATAAAAATTCATTAAAAAAATGATGACCTTTTACTTATTTTGAATTTTCATAAAAAATTAATAAATATGAATAAAATTATATGAGCTTCCATATTTTGGACTAAAATGAGAACTATTAAAAAAAATAACAATCTATTTTTTCAATGACATTTTCTTTATCACTTGATCACACTATAATCCGCAAAATACCTTGGTCTCACCTCCCAATAACCAATGGATGAAAATGTATAGAGGGGTAATATACCATAAGTTGGTGTCCATTCTACTTTATTGTGTTATTTAGTGGTAAGATAAACATCTTGTTACAAAATCGAAAAAATATCCATGAAATTTAAATAAATAATCTAAAAAATGTATGATTATATTATATATATAAGAGAATAAATGAAATCAGATAAAACTACAACTTTATATAATGAAACATTAAAAATCATATTGAAATAACCCAAATATCATTCATCCCATATCCTTGAAATATATATCCCAACATGATCCAGAACCTACTGGAACACTTGAATCTTGAATATCATAATCACTGTTGGACACTTTTTTATACCTCTAACATGAGTACTATATTTTATAATAACTCATCCTATACATGTAGACTGTGAGTATAATTTTTATTATTTGGTGGTATTGTAAAATTCATTTTAATATTTTTAATAAACATATTTATTTCCTTATCCACATTCATGACTATATTTTATGTATTGAAATTCGATAAAGTAATGTTAAATTATGTTTCTAATGAATTAATGAAATAGGTTAACTTTAACTGTTTAATTTCTCATTCATTTTATAGTTATATTTAAGAGTTACATTTATAAATTATTTAAATTGATTGTCTTTAAATGGAATAAATATTTCATATCACTATGTTTCAATTTTTCGTAGGTTTCTTTTTGTAATTATTTATTTTTTAGTGATTAGGTAAATCAATCAAATGTTATTTCAAATGTTATTCATTTTATTGTTTTTAAAATTTAGAAATATATTTTTCATTGCATTTGATGTAACATTAAAATTATTTTACTCTATATAATCATATATATTCCATATAAATTTGTATTATACTTTAATTTGGAATAATTTTTTTCATCCTCAAAATGTATTGTTCTAAAAACCATTTTTCATTTCATTTCATGTTCAGTCGTAAAATTATTTTACAACACTTATATATATTGAATTTTCAAAAATGGATTCCATATTTTTAATCAAAAGCATTAAATTTTTATAATGATATCAATTTGTATTTTTTTATATAAATAATAATTACTGCAGTAAATTGTAATCACCACAATAAAGGGTAAAATGGGATAATATATTTTAAAACATCATGATATGATCAGAAAATATCATCTAAAATATAATTGGATATTATTATTTTATGATTTAAAACATTATCATCAAAAATTTATTAACATATTTTCACATTACAATTTCATGTGTCTCACATACCACATTAATAATATGCCACATCACCTCATCACTCTATCATATATATTGAGCACATTATCTAGTACAATGCCTACCAAAATACCACATAAAATATTATCACAAAATGATATAGTTTTTTTACTATCAATAGGAGAGACATATATGAAGAATTATGTGTAAGTTAAATTATGTTTTTTAAGTAATAGTAGTAAAATAACATATGATGTTTGTTAAAAAGGAACTAATATATTTTCCTTAAATAATTGTATAAATTTTATTAACGTTCTCTTATTCAATTCATTTTACAACAAATAGTTTTTTCATAAAATAAATTAATTATGTAATTCATATACTCAAATAATTTTTATTATCATTTTGAACTATCATTGACATTTCCAATATTGGTTTCAGAAGACATCCTATTAATTTTTTCTTTATTGTTTGTTTTTTTGAAATTGTTAATGGAATATTTGTTTAATGTACATGACCTGTAAATACTTTAACTATATCATAATCATTACAATTTAATAATTACCATCTATATGATTCAATTTTTTTTGATAAAAATGTATTTTTCCAATCCTAGAGAATTTTTTTAAGTGTTTTGTTGTAAATTTTATTTTTATCTTTATTATTATTTAAATCCAAAAACATTCTATTCATATGTGTCTAACATAACATATTACAATATTTCATGATTTTTATGAAGGAATGTCTATTATGATTAATATTATGGTCGGAAATAACTATTTTTTGAATATAGGTTAGACCGTTATAGCACATGATAAAATGTAGGCCTGATATATATCTCAATTAAATTGTGTAATGGTTTCTTATTTTGACAATTATTTAGGAATTAACAGGTTATTTTCATATATTTATATAGGTTACTGTACTGGTTATATTATTATTATATATAGAGGAACCTACATGTAAATTTAATGATGGGAAAAGTGTTTCATATAAGTATTTTTATTTCACAAGGTAAAAAAATGGGTTTATGATTTAATTAAATTATAAATAATTAACAGGGAGGGGAATGAATTTTAAGAAATTATTTTTTAATTCATATAATGTTTTTTATGAAATGATGATGATATTTATTTTCCTCCCATTCATGGTTGAAAAATATTTTCTCGAAAACATTTTCATCAATGATGGTATCATATGTATGTAAATGAATATGTGTGATCATGAATTATTTTGAAAAAAATAAGAATATTTTTTAATATATAATATATATTTTCAAATTACATAATATTTATTTTATATTATATATATATATATATATATTAACATGTATTATATATTCATTAATTGATTTCAATTTCATCATTGGACATAATGATGAGTATAAACTATAATTCAGACAACATTTCCACTGTCGTACCTCATTTTTAATCGAATTAAAATAGATTTTAATGAAAAAATTGTAAATTCATTTAACATATTTTTCTAGATAAAATAATTGATAAAATTATAGCACTTTTCAATGTATGGGTCATATTTGTAGGATAATCACCTAATTATCAAAAAGTCTACGTTTAACAGATCACAACGAAATAAAAAATGGAGAAATTGTTTCTATTAAATATATAATTTATAGTTTTTAAAAGTATTTATCATTATACATGGAATAAAAGAAATTATTATATTAATATAATTTTGAGGATGTTATTATGAAAAAATATTGATGGTTTTTTAATTTATGGATAAAATTACAATAAGAAAACATAGATAGATTCCTTATTTAATTCTATAAAATATGTATATTTCTAAATATTTTTTATTTCAAGACTCATGTCAGATGAATTAGAATGGAATGAAATAGATTCTATCCATATATATCAACAACATGGAATTCATGGAAGTTTAATATTAATATATGATTCCCAATTAACTTTGTTGAAATAGGATATTAATGGTGGTACCCCTAATAGAGGTAAAATTAATTACCCTCATATATACATGAATATTCTAGATAATTTCATGAAAATAAACCCTCCTTCATTAGGTAAAACCTAAAACATAGTGGTTTCCAATGGATTGATCATTCTTATGGAAATCATATTCAATTTTTTGGTTTATTCTAAACATAAAATGATATGTATTTCATTTTAACAATGTAATGGTGACGTTGATCAGTGGTGGCCAATATTTATGAAAACAATGGAAATTGGTGAGATTGATTTCACAGAGTTTCCAGTATTCAACGAAATTTTTTTGACAATTAATTTTTACAGTTATTTGACATATGATGGAAAGGTTGTTTATTGATTTGACTCAAATAGAAGAGGATTCTATATCTTACTATGAATTATTTTTACTATATTATTTAGGTATTCAATGAATATTAATATAATATATGATATTTAAATTGATACAATTTATTAATTATTTAATCCATATTTGAAATAATAATTTTTCACTCATTATTTAATAACCATTTTCAAAGTTATGCTGTGTATTGTAAAGGTCTAGATGAATATTGGGTACTTTAAATAATTAACAAATACTTGTAGAATTTCAATAGTAATAATTCATTGAATTAATATAAATATAACTGAAATAAATATATTTCTTATAATATGTTGGGTAATATGAATCATGTAGAGTGGATGTTGAAAAAATAATTGTTTTCTTGTGTATAATGTTGGGAAATATATCCTGGCACTATAAATAAAAATTTAATGGTGAAGAATATAACTATAATGATAATCATAAAGTTATGCATTAAAATTTAAATGATATTGGACATAATAAAAATATTTATCCATAGAGAATTATATCCTATATAAATCATCATGTCCATTACAATATTGGTGTGATAGAGACATCGAGCACTACCTTAGAAAATGATGGAAAATAAAGTAATGTGATCAACAGTACACTACTTGTTTACACTGATTTCTATAATTTTTTATTTGATTCGATGTACACATATTTTTTTTTGTTTTTTTATGTTTTATACTAAAATTAATACATCATTTCATGAAATTTATAGATAATATTTTGTAAAATCATCTACAAGAATTTTTGAACAAAAAAATTAAATGAATATTTCATTGATAATCCATGTAATGGTTTTTCATGAAAATCTTGTTTTATTACACATATTAGAGTATGGAATTAATGTAAATATAGATTAGATATACATTTTAATTTATCATTATGATAACTATTATAATATAGTTGACAAATATTCAAGTCACAATGTGAGTTTTAATTTGTACATATTAATGACTTCTTACAAATGATAAAATATACAGAACATGATAAAATTATTAATGATGACAGTGAGAGTTTTCTTGATAATTAAATACAACGAAAATAAATTTCACATATTAATGATGTTGCAATAAAAATTAACATGAATACATATTTACAAACTATTTAATGTGTTTAATTTCTGGTAAGGGGTCTAACTTGATTTTTTTCCTATGTTTTATATGAAAACCCAATTATAAATCTAGTTATTGAAATAGAATAATATATGTTTTTATAATTGAATTGTGTTCAATAAGTGTTGTTTGATATTTTTTTCATTCAACCTTGAACATAATTATTGGTTGAAAATATATATTCATTAATAAATATAAGGATTTATAATGATTTTAGTTGATTATATAGAACACTATAAAATTATTATTAATAAAATGAAAATATAACCATATATAAGGGACTAGTTTATTATCATCAATTATTTTTTTAATGATTAAAATATTTTCTAATTATAATCCATTTATATTCAAGTAAAACTAAATTTCATGTAAAAAATTTCAAATAGGATGGACTATTACATGTGTATGTTTATGCTCGTTGGGTTGTAAAATAAATCTATAATATTAATATATCATATGAATAGATCATTGAATACAAAGATATATTTTCATTTGTGCTTGTTGTTGGCAAATTGGTATTTTCTAAAATCTATAGGTTTTCTAAGATACATATTATTAATTTTTTAAGACATTAAAAAAAGAGCATTAGTGAATGTTTTCAAAATGTCTGTATATTTTGAAACATAATTAAATACTTGAGATAATTTTTTTCATGATATGTTGTAACTATCAATCCAAATAAATATAATGTTTTTAAAAAATAGAAAATACACACTAATTTCAGAAATATTTTATGATTCATTGGATCATCATTTTATTAATGATATATTGTCTAAAAAATAATTCTTAGCTATCCTATAGAAAAATTTAAATGGAAAGAGATTCATTTTTTTTACTAACGTGAGAGATTAATATATTATTGAATTAATAATTTCAATTTTTTATAAATAATTATTATAATTAAATTTATGAAATTTAAAATTTTAACAAATAGAAATTAATCATTTAGGGTCATTGGATTTGTATTAATTTATAATTATTGAATAATTTCTAATGGATCATTAAAACTAAAACCTTAGGAAATAATCAATTCAATGGATTTTCATGATGGTGAAGTGGTAGACTGAGCTTTACTTTTTTTAATAATATTAAATAAAAGAAATTTTTTTGACATATATGGGAAATAAATGCATGATGTATATATTAACATACAATGAATCAAACATGAGGTAGATGAGATTAATTTAACTGATAAGGGATTACAATTTCTAGGCTAAATATTATATGTTTAATTCTAAAAAGTAGGTAGATTCTTTATTACAAATGGATAATTTATCATTAACTATAAATTGTTTGGGTGAAAATCAAAATGAAAAATATTTTATTTAATATGTAATGGAACATGTGTACGATGATAAAAATATATATTTACTTTGATATTAGTTTCATCATATCATCCATAATTTATAACGTAGAAACCAGAAGATTATTTTGGATTGAATTAAATAATAAAACATTTGAATAATTCTATGTTTCCAAAATTATATAATGAAAATGATGGAATTATATAATTTGGAATGAAAACAATTTTCCACGTTGGAATGGATATTACTATAATATATATTACCTATTAGTCATAACGATATCAAATTTATGATTACATCAATCCCTATATCATATGAATTTTACAAGAAATTATAAATTAGTGGTGGTCCCGATTGTGTTTATGCATGTAATGTCCTGGACCTCTCTGGTCCATTACATGTGAAAATATGGTGTTTTAGGTCTTCTATGAGGAAAAGATGACTTATCCCCAGTAATTTTTCCTAATTTCCAATTTTGTGAATAGTCCCATCAATGAACAATATTCTATCAGTGAGATTTAGTGAACAATGTTCTATCGATGAGGTTCAGTGAACAATGTTATATTGGGGAGGTTTAGGTGTATAATTTTCACAGATCGGTTTCACAAATCAGTTTCATAGATCGGTTTCACACATCGGTTTCATAGATCGGTTTCACAGATTGGTTTCACAGATTGGTTTCACAGACCAGTTTCAATGAATGGTTTTAGAGATCGGTTTCACATATCGGTTTCACAGAACGGTATCACAGATCACTTTTAGAGGTCGGTTTCACAAATCGGTTTCACAGATCGGTTTCACACATCGGTTTCAGAGATCTGTTTCACTGATCAGTTTCACTGATCGGTTTCACTGATTGGTTTCACTGATCGGTTTCACTGACAGGTATCACAGATCAGTTTCACAGATTGGTTTCACATATTGGTTTCAGAGATCGGTTTCACATATCAGTATCACAGATCCGTTTCACAGATCAGTTTCAAATATCAGTTTCACAAGTTTTTTTCACATATTGGTTTCACCGATCGGTTTCACAGATCGGTAGCTGTACGGTAGCGTTAGGTGAATAGTGTTTCATGCATCATAGATTTTTTCCTCTTTAAACACTTCCTTTGAGGTAAAATACATTTAATGACGTATTTTAAGGACTCTTAAGGCCGATTCAATGACCATAAATCCTATATTAATTATTCCTAAGGCCCGAGATGTTTTTACATTGTAAATTTTTTTTGGTTAATGTGATCTGATTTTAATGGGGAATTAAGTGTATCTTATACCATTGCCCTATTAAGTCTTCAAAAAGGACTAGATAACTTCCTCCCTTTTTCTTCCTCATTGTTCTAGGCCATGAGATGCTAGAACCTTTCAATCCATCCCATAAGAGTTTCACAATCAAACATTACTCCTTAGAATGGTTCTGTTCTTTTTTTATGCAACCGAGTTGTATCGGTCTATCTTCGATATAAGGTGTGTTTTTATCATTGTTCCATTGAGGATCATCTTCTCTTATTTCTAATTTAAATTTTATAGCATATAATCGCCATGCTTCTAATGGGTATTTTCTTGGGGTTAGGTTGGTGCGGTCAAACCATGGCATCCTCAGGTGGATGCAGTTGTACCAGAGGAGGATCGTGACCCGTTGTGTGGATAATGAATTTGATAAACTGTTTGAGGTAGTGGATTTGTTGTATCTCCTTCTATTACGTGCAACTGTATTATTAGCAAGTTTAATCCCACTTTATGACAATTTAATTATCCTAATAAATATTTTAACTAAATAAATACATTTATATCGATCGTATGTTATTGCCTCTTGTTTTTCTAGATAGTGTGATATCTATTCGTTCTTTTTTTATCTATTTGTGCTTGATGGAAATCGGTAAAGAACGTAAACCTGTATTAATTGATAATTGTTTGCTAGTGATAAAGAATCATGAAAACAAATTTTCTTCAAGTTGTAATTTAGGTTAATCAAATTTGTGCAGTAAGCATGTTTATTTATTTATGATAAATTACCTGTTAGGTTCCCCGAATTTGGAACCAATGAATAATAAATCAGTTAACCAAATATGGATTATAGAACTTGTGTTTGTTAAAATATAATTTCTTGTAGGGTTCTGAGTTACCCACTTGTTTGTTTAAGCGCCAGTTTCCCTATTTATGTGAGGTTTTTTTACTGCTGCTTGTGATGTGATGTGATCTTGGATGGATGTGCTGATAAGTGGAGGCATGAAGGCTTTTGGTTGTGGAATAAGATGATGCCTAGAGTAGAGATATGCATTGTTTTATGCATGTGGGTGTCGGGAAGGACATTAAGGATGATGGAATGGGATGGATGTGATTGTTGTATTCATGTTGTTTCATTTGGTTGTTTATCTGATTTTCTTTTCCCCACTACTCAAGGATGTTGGGCTTACTAATCCTTCATTTGAAACAAGCAAAGACACTCTATGTAGGCCACATGCTTTCCGTGTTTAGCTTCTCATGGATGGATTGTTATATTCTCATTCTATAAGCAACAAAGACTCGACGAGTAGTATATCTACTCGCCTTGTTGACCCCATGTGTTTAGTAACATAGAATTTTTTTTAGAATTCCTTGGAATGTGGGAATGTAATTATATAATTAATAATTCAATAAATGTTTGTTAACCCATGGGGATCGTGTTTCTTACACATAATGATGAGGTAGTAATTTTGAAGGAACAATTGACTTGGGTATGATGCCAATTAAATTTAATGTGGAATTTTTCATGGTTAATTAATTTTTAATTAATTAATTTACATATTGTAAAACAAATAATAATGGAATGATGTAATCTAAAGAAGCTCTCGAAATGGTTATAAGCTTATAGGATACATAGTCTTAGAAATAACAGGCCGGAGTCCGAGATACGTTAGTTGCAGTTCTGTCTAAACATGGTAATGCCCATAGTGTGGTTGTCAGATATAGTATATTCTATAATTGTTTTGATTCTATATGATACTCCACCCTATCAGTAAGGGAAACTGACACCCCGGGGATTTTGTGCCCTGGTGGGTGATTTCCCCAACGTTTTGAGGTGAGGATGGATGGATGACTACACACTATGTCCCCACTCGATTCTCGTGATTGTTACTTGTTATTGTTGAAACATTGATCAGTTTTCCCCATATATGTTTCTAGAGGGCTGTAGGGATTGTGGTTATTGACACACATATATTTTGGATATAGTTTTCTATGGACTACTATAGGCGTAACGTGTATAGGTTATGATGGCTTGAGGATAATTTCTCAGTTTATGGGCTGTAAGGGCTTGCGGTATAATACCTGACGTATGATACACGTTTTTTGAGCAGTGGTGGAACCAGTAAACTACCAAGTTACTTTGGTGTGGGGATGTGGTGGTTTAGTTTCACGAGGAGCATTTTTTGGTGCTTCTCCCAGGTGTCTGCAGGCAAGCCTTTTTGGAGAGAGATGCTTAAAACGTGCGATGTTGGGGCAAAGCGGCAAACCAGTGGGGAAGTAGTAGCGGGGTACCCTTTGCATTCATTATTATATGATATATTCTTGTATACGTTACTTGGTGAGAGTATCCATAGTGAGGTAGGGATATTAGTATACCAGTTTAGGTGACGAGTTAGTTTCACTTGTCATTCAATGTTTTTTAGCATGCTTTTATAACTTTTGTACGAGAGGATTCAGGGAGGATCCTACTAAGTATACTGTTATACTCACCCTATGTATATATAAAATATTTTTCAGGTCACATGGAGCATGTTGGAGATCATGCTGGTTTCTAATAGCATGGGGTTGCAGGGGAATTTCGGGGATGTGGTTGCTGCTTTTTTAACTTTCTTTTGTGTACTAGAAATGTTTTCATTGCAGTTGTTGTACTCATTCATGATATTTCACATGTGTACATGTGTTTTAATCTATATTGTAGTCTGAGTTAGAGTTCGTTGGTGTTAATCTTATCTATCTCTTTTTCATGTGTTCTCTTAGAATGTAATGCCTCCAATTTTTTCTATTTATTATACCCTTAGTTCTAGTCGTCATCTCAGGACCTACTGCAGACGGGACTCCGGGGTCATTATCTCCCTTCTCACATTGCTGACCCAAGAGGTGTACACATTGTGTGTGTGTGTGGGGGGGGGGTCATGAGATAGTGGTATCAGAGGTCTGGTTGACGGATAGGATGTAGTTTGGAGTTAGACACAACATAGGTTTCATGGGTTGGTAGGGCATGTAACACCCCAAGCTTCCACGGTACGTTTCCCTTTGAATAATGTATTGGCATGCATTGTACGCAACATAGAGATTCTTACACACCACAACCAATCAAACTAGCCATTCTGAATAGTAATACCTACTTTTTGACATTTTATAAATTTTATCTTTCAAAATGGACATCATTTTTGGATTCATAATATAAAAATTATCTTAGAGTGAATTTTTGGTACTTTCGTATAACTTTCATATTTTGCTGAATAGTGAAAATTACAAAGTTTTAATTAAAAACAACATTTTTAGTCGAAATAATTAATAGTGATAAATTTTTAATTTGAGTGGTTTTAAAGTATATTTAGAATATATTTTTACCATTTAATATAATGTTTGTCATTGGATGTAATTTTACATTTAAACCAAACATAAACAAGTGTCAATCTATTGATAGTTATTATCTCTTAAAAACACTCTATTTGTTTTGACGATGGTAATTAATTTTTAAATTAATTAATGCATCTTATATGTTTTGAATTTGGTAAAAATAGACATAATATTAGAATCCATAGTATCAAATATATCTTAGGCCTATTTTGTGGTATTTGTTTTTGGAAACATTCATTTTTTGGTGAATAGTCAAACCCCTAAGTGGTAGTTAAAAAACTGAATTTTTCATAAAACATAATATTACAGCTTCTGTGAGTGGAATTTCAAAATTAAGAGAGACACGGTTAATATTAAGGAATAAAATATGGTTCGACAAGAAGAAAATAATTTTTTGTGAATAGTAACTTTTTACTTTTATTTTCCACGGTTAAAGGTAAATAGGGTAATTAAGGGTAATAATGATTTTAATATTACCCTATCACATGTCCTAATTCTATTGTACAAGTGTTTGTCGACAAAAAACAACCTTAGGAGTAAAATATTATCAATTAGGTCTACTTGTATTAGATTAGGACATTTATTATTATTTAATTCAAAGAAAATTTAAATGTGTAAAAATAAATGTCAATTTACTAAAACATTTTCAATATAGGGTTATATATAAGATAAATTCTATTGTAAATATTAATTAGAATGATAAAATGATTTAATACATAACTGTATTTTATTTATAATTTTTAGACATTAAATAATTTAACTTATTTATGACACAATGGTGATGCAGTAATTACCTAATTAATGAAATATTAAAATAATTGATATTATAAATAGAAAAATAAATGTAATTTTAGACTTTTTATAAATTCCACAAATTTTCTAGGATAATATTACATATTAGTATTGATTATATAATTTTTATTTGATGTAATAATGTTGTTATGAATTTATCAAAAACAAAATACCCAATAGTGTCAAAATTGACATAAAATAGTTTTTAGAACAAATATTATATTATTAATTTATATTCAATTCCTAAAAACCTAAGGATGGGCCAAGAGACTTATATCAAGATAGGTGTACCATTAATGGACCACTTGGGGGTCTCTTGGATGAATATTGTATGTTTATTAACCATATAATATAAAATTACAAAGAGACATTGTAAAAGTGGAAATAATTAACTTTGAGTTAATACTCAAAGATAAGGTTAATATAATGACTCAAACATGTCTAAATTCTATTGGTTGAGTGGTTTTAGACCCATACCCACCTTAACCTTTAATAAATCCACTTTTTATCCATTATAAACCGAAAATTAATTTATTATAAAATAATAGTTTTATCTTTTCCAAAGGTGCCCCTCACCCCTCTTATAAAAGGGCACTCCCCCTTATCACTAATTCACACATTCAAAGACTTTTGGCTCGGCCAAACCCTGCCCAAATACTCTCTCAAATTCCCTAACTAAAACCTATAGCATTAGTTTTATCATAAATCATACCTATGGAGCCCTTTTGATCAAATCAATAGGAATAACCCAAAGAAGATGTAATGTTTTCACCACCCTCTTTCAAGTTCATTTCTTCATCAACTTCTTATTTATATTTATTTATATTATAAAATAATAACTCCAGTATCATATTATACTATTATTTTATTATAAATATGTTACAACCATATTCAGTATTCTATCAATCCTTTGAATGGCATGTCACCATACGTGCGTACGTACGGCTTACCATCTCCACGTCGTGGTGTAATTGTCGTTCAATAAATTATTATTTTGATGGGTATAATAATGATGTGTAATTAATTTAAATAATAAATATAACATGATAATTATTCTTTCTATATGATAAACCATCCAATTATATATTATTTTAACATCAAATGAATGATATTGTTGCTCGTGCATACGTACGGACTACCGTCTCCACGAACACGATGAGATTCATTCTCCACCGTATCTATTCAAGTGTAATTTTCATTTGATGATTAAAAATAATGTATATGGACTTGATATAATTATGGATATGAATAAGATACAACCTATCCATAAAAAGCATGGCTTACGTAACAAATAATATAAACGAAAACAAGTAAGTCAACACCCAAAATGACGATAATACTAAGATATTATTAACAAATCAATGTTAAGAGGTCATATATGATATCATATTAATGTTAATGATTCTTGTATAATTAAATAACAATTATTTCACCATTATCGTGGAGGTTAACCTACCATCTACCAAGGAAAAAGTACAAAGTAAGCGATTTCTTATCTCACTCTTAATTTCGTGAGAATTCTATTATTCACCAATTATTTATTGCATGTGGTTTATGCGTATTTCCCATGACTGTATTAATTGTGTAATATAATTTAATTTATGGTTATTTACATCATTATTGTATGATCCTTCTTTTATTTTTGTATGTTTCTTAAGTTACCTAATCGATAAGGGAATTTGACATTTCAATTTACACTCATTCGGCTTTAGGAATACTTAATTGATTAATTTACTCCAAGATTATGTGTGGAATCACTATTCATTTGGTTATGTCATAATTTCAACTCCCATTTATGGGGATAAAATTTTTATACACATAATCTCTCCATTTATATGTTCTGAAGTCATCAGTATGAACATGATAAGAGTAATTTTAACTCAATATCTATTTATTGAGTTAAATATCCAATTCATTTGTGTTGTTTTTACAAGAATATGTGTGAATGTCATCTTATTGATTTACACTAAATATCCAATCATATTTAGTGTATTTATATTTGTCACACATAATTATGTCGTTGTTTTATCCTTAACCTAAGGATATGGTCTTTATAAAAGAATTCATCTCAATTTACATTCCATTGAGACTTCTTTATTATTATACACCAAATCACATTTATATGGTGTATATAATGTACTTTGACATAATATATCATGAATCCCTTTATTCTCATTATATTACAATGTTTTTTATTTCCTCAATTATTTTTATTCAAGTGTCTCTCTTTTGGTTAGGAACTCTAAAAAATGACATTTTAAAATGTTTTAAAGATTGATTTTTAGAAATCATTCTCATTAATTTCCATGTTTTAAAAATGGTTTTAAGGATTTATTTATATGGAAATTAATGTTTTCTATTAAAAATTCATTTTAAAAGATTAAAAGTGGTATGAGACCCTTTGATTATAAAATCTATTTTAAATGGAATCTTGAAAAATAGTGTGACTTTTAAATGATTTCACGAAAAAAGGGGATATTTCTCTCAAATAATTTTGATGATTATTTTCATCTATGTCAATATCATTCATTATTCTCGATTGAGGTTAATATGATACAATACAATATCCCATATTGTATCGAATTAGTTATGTTTGACTATGGATGTGCTATTTTTATACCATTCATGGTTTGTGGATAAGTATTGAAATTCTATATGTTTGTTTTAATACGAATGTTTCTGTTATGTTTCAAACATTTCATATGAGGAATGCATTGGACTTAGTAAGTGATGGGTGGAGCCCACTATAGCTCCTCGATATATCGGTAGATCTCATGAGACAAACTAGTGTCTTGGCACGAGGCCTTGACAAAATCTTATTTGTAGTCTTGGCACGAGGCCTTGGCTACGTCGTTATGATAGTCTGGCATTATGCATTCTGTCATTATGAAAGTGTTTATTAATATTTTCATGTGATTATTCCACTAGTATAATATCCATGTAAATAAGTAAATGGCATTATTTCATTTTATCCTTTCCATATTATGCTGATGTTCAAGTTTAAAAGGCTTTTTTTAGTTATACTTTGTCTTGAATTTTTATGTTTATTTATGAAAGTTTATACTATATTTTTGTCCTTATTGTGCATCTGATCTCACCCATTTAAATGTTTTATTTTTCCAAGGATGTGAAGAAGTATTTTATGAATGACCAGCAGGGATAGTATGAGGGGATATGAAGAAAATATGTTTTTGTAGTTTTTCACTTATTGATGAAATGTAAATTTTATGAATATATCTAGTGTTTCCAAGGCTACTAAACCAATCGGTATTTTGAGACTTGTTCATTCATGTGATCATTCCAATGTTATGTAATAATTCACTGAATCTGGATATCTAGGGTCGGGGCGTTATAGGGAAACAATGTCATTCATGTTTAGCAAGTGAGGAAAACACTAGAGAGAGACTGAGACATAGGAGTTTAGGGACCGCAATGATCTGATGAACGTACCATTAAGTTAAAAATGGCTACTAAAGAAGGGGATAGTAGTTTTTGTGTAGAGACATAGGAACAAATCGTGCATCATTCATCTTTGTGCTTGTTTTTGAATGGGTAGACCTTGGGATAGGTTAATCTAAAATGAATAAAATAGAACAATTAATTAATTAATTTTTAGTCTACCATATTCCAAGTTTAAGAACTCTAACGGTTGTTATTTTATAGGTATAGATCTAGGTCGAAGTCTTCATCGGGTTTTTGTCGAAAATTTCTAGTAAGATATTCCAGAAGATCGCTGTAGGGTAGAGGTTGACGACGAAGACACTTAAAAAAACACTCCTGGTGATTATGTGCCAGATTCTGTAGAATTATGAGTGATCTTTTTCAGATGTAGTAACAGAAGACTGGTTAGAGGAGGTCGAGATCAGCTTTAGTTCGATTTGTGCTCGTAAGGAGAATCGAGTGTCCTTGGTTGTGACGATGTTGCGTGGAGCAGTGCAGCGGTGGTGGTTATTGTTCATCGGGGATCATGAGGAGTCAGCGATCTCATTGGAGGAGTTCCGAGACCGGTTTAGAGTCGAGTTTCTTTATTCGATTGCGAAGGCTTCCATTCCCCAGGAGCTTCTTACCCTTCGACGGGGGAGCTCTATTGTTTGAGAGTTTGGAATCTGTTACACGATCATTTTACGATATGCTTTAGACATGCTGCCAGATGAGAAGGCCAGGGCAAGGCCTTTTGAGGAGGATTTGCATCCAGAGATCCAGTTCCAGGTCACCCCATTTATGCTGAAAATATATCTTGCGCTGGACCAGATCCTCATGAGAATGGAATCAGAATGATTCCTCACGAAGTAGAGCGTTGGTTTGGGGTTCCCCATTTTCTGGGCAGAAGAGTTTCCGTTCAGGCGGGAGTAGGTCCCAGCCCTTCACATCTCGTTTCTCCAGAGGTAGAAACTCTCAGGACTATTTCAAGGGATCAAGCACTTTTTTTATTGTGGTGGTTATGGTCATCAGAAGCGGAAGTGCCCGAACATTCTAAGTGGTCATCGTGCATCAGTCACTACACTCCAGTTTTCTCAGTTGGGACAGTTCTAGAAGAGGCATAAATAGCCATTTACACCAGCATTAGATCAGCAGAGGGTATATGGGGAAGGTAGAGGACATCCCCATGACACTCCCCGTCCTTAGAGATAAGAGTGTGTCCATGGTGGTGGTCATCGTCAGGTTCAGAGTGGTCGTGGAGGAGGTTGTGGTCATCTTCATGCCCTAGCATTTCCATCTCCTAGCATGCCAGAAGTCATTCATGATACCCTTTTCTTGTTTTCTACATTGGTGTATGCCTTAATTTATTCAGGAGTGACACGCTCCTTCAGATCACCTACCCTTTTCCATGCTTTAGGTCTTCAGTTTGAGATGCTTCTATTTCCCTTAGTATTGACTACGCTAGATGTAGGTTGAGCTGACTTGTTTGAAGTATGTACTGACTGTGAGCTAGTTTTGGGGAAACATGGATCTGGGGTGATTTTCTATGTTTATGAATACAACCATATGATGTATTCCTAAGCATTAATTGTTTGTATTCGGGGCAAGTTATCATGGATTTCTTTAGGAAGATGGTATTTCTCATTTTTACAGATGGAGACCAAGTGGTATTTGTGAGTGAGCGAGATCCTTGTATGGGTCATAGGTGTTTTCCATCCTTATCATCCATGATGGATGAGATGATTATGATCTATTCAAGGGTTCCTCAATTGGAATTTCCTAGGTTCAGAGAGGAGTACCCTGATATCGTTCTATAATAGGTTGTAGCATTACCCCCTCAATGAGTGATCGTGTTTGGGATCAATCTTTATCTAGAAACATCTCCTATCTCTATGTGTACATAGTGGATGGCCCATTCTGAGTTATGGGAGCTACATATATAGCTTGATGTTTTGTTATTGTGCGGTTTTTTTCGGCCAATTGTGTCACCATGGGGAGCACCAGTTTTGTTCATGAAGAAGGCCAATGGCATTTTGCAGTTGTGTGTTGATTGTCATCGCTTAAAAAAAGTGAAAATAAAGAATATTTACCCTCTTATGTGAATTTATGTTATTTTGATCAAATAAATGGTGTATGTTGGTTCTCAATGATTGAATTGGAGTCAGGGAATCATCAGATGCATATGAAGGATGAGAATATCCCGAAAACTGCTTTTTGTTGTCGTCATGGTCATTATGAGTTCGTTTTAATGCCATTTGGCATGACAAATTCTCCATATGTATTCTTGGGATTGATGAATGATGTCTTTTGTGAGTTCCTAGAAATGTTCGTGGTAGTTTTCATCAATGACATCCTTGTATACTCCACATCTGAAGAGGATCATATAGAGTATCTACAAGCCGTTTTGGGAGTTATTCGCCCACATCAGCAATTTAGAAATTTTTCAAAGTGTGAATTTTGTTCTTTAGAATTCCGTTTCTTGGGGCATGTTTTTTCCCAATAGGGAGGACCTGTGGATCCATCTATGATAGAAGCAATTATGTCTTGGGCAGCCCCAAATATAGTTTCATAGGTGCGTAGTTTCCTTGGTCTCACAAGCTACTACATGAGGTTCATAGCTATTTTTTCATGAGTTGAAACTCCACTGATAGCTTTGACTATGAAGTATCAGGCATTAATAAGGACATCTCAGTGTCAGCTAGCTTTTGAGTATCTAATAGTGAAGTTATTAAGTTTTCTAGTCATTTTTCTTCCAGCTGAGGGTGTTCAATTTGATGTTTTCTATGATGCTTCGCATTTGTGGTTATGTTGTGTTCTCATGCAATAGATGTAAGTTGTTTCTAATGGGCCTCAGTTGCTATGTCCCCATTAACTCAATGATGAATCCCCTGATCCTGAGTTCGCAACTGTGGTGTTTTGTCTAAAGTTGTGGATACATTACCTCATTGGTGAGGGCTTTTAGGTTTTCACTGATCATAAGAGTTTGATGTATGTTTTCCTTTAGCATGACTGGAACTAATGACAGCATCTATGGATGGAGTTCATGCAGGAATATGAATTCAAAATATCGTATACACCTGGAAAATGGAATTTTGTAGTTGATGCGCTAAGCCGAATGTCCTGTAGTGATTTTGTGTGTGAATCCAGTGATTCCTGGTGATTAATGGTAGAGCTGTCAGCATTACATCTTGATATGGGAGACTTTGGCATAGAGGGTGTCTTTTTCAGACGGCGGTACAATCATCTCTAATGCAGAAGGTGGAAGAGTCCCAGTTGGGAGATCTAGTGGTGGAGGATTGGAGTGACAGAGTTGTTTGTGGTGAGTCCCCTGATGGAAGGTTGGAAGTTGAACAACATCGAGTGTTGTATCAAAGAAGACATTTTATTCCCATAATGATGTGTGAGATGGTTCTCAAAGAGTTCTATAGTTCACCATTAGCAGTAAAAATATGAACTGATCCTTGAGGATTCAATTCTACTGGCCTAGTATGAAGAATGAGTTTCAGAGTTTGTGTATCAATGTTTATACTACCAGAAGGTGAAGGTCGGTCACCATGTTCCAGGTGGTATTCTACATCGATTAGATATTTCGTAGTGGATGTGGGAGGACATCTCAATGGACTTTTTTTTACTTGTTTTCCTCGATCTCTGAGAGGACATGATACTATTTGGGTAGTCACAGATCATTTAACAAAATCGGCCCACTTCATTGCTATCAACAAGTCATGCTCCATGGAAATTTTGTCAACGCAGTATGTAGACGAGGTGGTGAGACTTTATAGAGTCCCTATGATGATCATTTATGATCGAGTTCTTTTTTTACCACAAGGGTGTGGAAAGATCTCCAACATGCTTTTGGTTCACAATTATGCCTTAGCACTACTTTTCATCCTCAAACGGATGGCCAGATAGAGCAAACCATCGAGACTCATGATGACTTGTTACGCTCTAGTATTCTTGATTTTGGGGGTTCATGGATGAGGCACATACACTTGGTGTAGTTTTCTTAAAATAATAGTTTTCACTCAACCATCGGTAAGGCGTCATTTTAATCCTTGTATGGCTGGCATTGCCGTTCCCCGTTGAGCTGGACTAGGGTCGGGGCGTCAGCAATTCTTGGACCGGAACTAGTGCAGAATACAATAGAGATGGACCGGGTGATTCATGAGATGATGAAGGAAACACAAGATCATCAGAAATCATATGCTGATCAAAGGAGGAGACCCTTGGAGATTAATGTGTGGGATCATGTGTTTCTAACGGTGAATCCCCATCATGGGCAATGACGGTTTGGTCATGGAAGTAGTCATTCTCCCTGGTTTGTTGGGCCTTTGGAGGTGTTGGCTCATGTTGGAGTTGTGGCGTATCGAGTAGCACTTCCCCAATAGTTGAGTCAGATACATGATGTTTTCCATGTTTCACAGCTCTATCGTTATATTCATGATGACTCTAATATCATTAATTTGGGGTAGATCGATGTTAATGATGATTCAACCTTGATGGAGCGACCTATGGTGATCCAAGACCTCAAGGAGAAGGTGTTGCATGGGCCTTCTATCCCCTTAGTTTGTGTCCTGTGGCGATATAGTGGCATGGAGAAGAGTACTTGGGAATGCGATTAACATATACATGATCAGTACCCAAAGATGATTGATGTTAAATTATTTTCATGTAACATTGTTCCCTTTCTGGTTAGAACTCTAATGTTTTGTTGCGAATTTTCTTTTGTTTCTTTTGTCGCTTACTCCCTTTTGAGAAGTATCTTGATGGGTGGTTGTTTGAACCTTGTTTCTTTTGGTAAGATTTGAATTATCGAGGTTGAGAATGTTTTGGGAGGTATCTGATGTAAGTTCTTCGACCACTCCAGTCCATTACTTGTGAAAATATGGTGTTTGAGGTGTTCCGTGAGGTCAAGAAGACTTTCCCCAGTAATTTGTCCAAATTTCGAATTCGTTGAACAGTTCCATCAGTGAACAGTGTTCTATCGGTGAGATTCAATGAACAGTGTTCTATCAGTGATGTTTACTAAATAGTGTTCTATCGTTGATTTTTAGGTATACAATGTTTCATAGATCAGTTTCATAGATTGGTTTCATAGATCGGTTTCACAGATCGGTTTTAGAGATTGGTTTCACATATCGGTTTCAAAGATAAGTTTCACAGATCAGTTTCACAGATCGGTTTCACAGATTGGTTTCATTGAACGGTTTTAGATATCCGTTTCACATATCAGTTTCATAGAACGGTTTCACATAGCGGTTTCACAAATCGGTTTCACAGGTCCGTAGGATTATAGTAACAGTAGGTGAATATTGTTTCCAGCTTCACGTAGTTTACCCCCTTTTGACGCTTCCTTCGACGTAAAATTTTGTTAATTCATTATTTTAAGGACTCCTAAGTCCAATTCAGATGCCATAAATCCACAATTAATTATTCTTATGTCCCGGGATATTTTTACTTGGTCAAACCATGTGGGATATTGTGATCCTCTTTTAACGGGGAATTAAGCGTTACTTAAATCATCACCCCATTAAATATTCAAAAGGGACGAGATATATTCCTCCCTTATTCTTCCTCTTTGTTCCCGACCATGAGATGCTAGAACCATTCAATCCTTCACATTGGATCTTCAAAATCAAACTTTACTTATTGGATTGGATCTTCTCATTTTTGATGCCATTGAGTTGTATCGATCAATATTCAATATAAAGTGTGTTTTTATCATCATTCATTTGTGGATCATCTTCTCGTATTTCTCCTTTACATTTTATAGCAAGTAGTCTCTCTTCTTCTTGTGGTGTTTTTTTTGGGACTGGTTGGTGCGGTCAAACATTTGATTCCTCTGGTGGATGTAGTTGTCGCGAGCGGAGGATGGTGACCCCTTGTGTGGATAAAAAATGTGAGGAACTCTATGAGGTATGTGATTCATTTCTTCTCTTTCTTTTATGTGAAACTGTATTTCTATTAGGTTTAATCCCACTAGATGAAAATGGAATTAACATAATAAATATTTTTACTGGATAAATAAATTGATATCGATCATATTTTATTGACTCTTGTTTTTATAAACAGTGTCATATCTATGATTTGTTTTCTTAGCTGTTTGTACTTGATGGAAATTGGTATAGAACATAAACCTAGATTAATTGATAATTTTTGGATAAAGATAAAGAGGAATGAAAATGAATCTGGGTCTTGTTTTAATATGATTTTAATCAAATTGGTGCAGTAAGCATGTATATTTATTTATGATAACATACAATTTAGGTTTCCTGATATTGGAGCCAACGAGTATTAGATCGGTTAACCCAATATGGATTAGATTACTGGTGGCTGTCAAAATATAATTTCATTTAGAGTTCTCAATTATCCTCTTGTTTTTTAAAGGGCCAAGTGCCCTATTAATGAGATGTTGTTTTCCTGCTGCTTGTGTTGTGATTTCATCTTGGATGGTTTTTGTGATATGTGGAGGCATTCAGGCTTTTGGTTTTGGAATATGATGACACCTAGAGTGGCGTGTTGAATAGGTTTAAGCATGTGGGTTCCCGGGAGGACACTAGGTATGATGGAATATGACAGATGTGGTTGTTGGATGCTTGCAGTTTCTTTTGGTTGTTTATCTGCATTAATTTTTCCACTGCTCAAGGCATCTAGTCTTAATTATCCTTCATCCGAAAGTGGCAAAGACACGCAGGGTATGCAACATGCTTTCCGGGTCTATATTCTCAAGTAAGGATGGGTATATGCTCCTGCTATAAGTGGTAATGGCCCGATGGGTAATACATCTCCTCACTGTGTTGAGCCCCTTATTTATAAGAGCATAGAATGTTTCTTTCTGTAATTCCGGGGAATGTGGGAAAGTAGTACTATAATGAATAATTGAATAAATGGTGATAATAATTGGGGATGGAGTTACTGGCACATAATAAAGAGGTTTTAATTTTGAAGTAAAAGATTACATGGGTATGATGCTAATGAAATTTAATGTCGAATTGTTCATGGTTAATTAATGATTAAACAATTAAATAACATAAAGTGAAACTAATAAAAATGGAATGAATTAATCTAATAAATCTCTCTTAATGGTTATATGATTATAGGATACCTAGTCTTAGAAATTGAAGCCAAACGTATGAGAGATGTTAGCTGCAGTTGGCTTTATGAGTAGGTAATCCCCATATTTTGGTTGTGAGATATTGTATATTCTGAACTTTTTGGGTTTTGAAACGCTACTCCACCCTATCAATAAGGACAACTAACACCTTGGGGATTCTGAGCCATGGGGGGGTGTTTCCCCCAAAATTCTAATGGGAGGATGGATGGATGACTACACCCTTTGGCCCCGCACTCATCTCGTGGTAGCTACTTGTGCTGGAAGGAACATTGGTTAGTTTCCCCATATATGTGTGTAGAGTGATACAATGGCTTGTGGGTATTCACACAAAAATATTCTGGATATAGTTTTCTATGGAATACTAAAGGTGTAACGTGTATAGGTTGTAATGTCTTGAAGATCCTTACTCAATGTATGGGCTGTAATGACTTGATGTATAATACACGACGTATGATACTTGTTATTCGAGTTGTGGTGTCTACCAGAAACAACCTGGTTACCTTGGTGTGTGGACGTGGTGGTTTTCATTCACGAGGTACATTTAGTGGTGCATCGCCCAGGTGTCTGCGGGCAAGGTTTTTTGAAGAGTGATTTTCAGGATGTGCGACATTGGGGAAAAGCGGGAAACCAGTGGGGAAGTAGTAGTGAGTTACCCTTGATATTCATTATTATATGATATATTCTTGTATGCATTATTTGATTATAGTAGCCATGGAGAGGATGATAACATAATATACCTATTTAGGTGACGAGTTAGTTTCACTTGTCGTTCAATGTTCTTTGTCATTCTTTCCTTACTTTTGCACGATAAGCATTGGGGAGGATCCTACTGAGTATACTGTTATACTCACAATATGTGTATATAAACTGTTTTTCAGATCACTTGAAGCGGGTTGGAGATCAAGCTGGTTTCTAATATCTTGGGGTTACATGGGTTGTTTGGTCTTATGGTTGCTGTTGTTTTCACTTTATTTTGGGTACTTACAGTGTTTTCCTTCTTGTTTTACCACCTATGCATGACATTTCATATGTGTACTTGTGTTTCCATTTATATTGCAGTCTGAGGTAGAGTTGATTGGTGTCTATCTTATCTCTCTCATCTGCATGTGTTCTCATAGAGGGTAATGCCTCCCATTTTGTGTGCTTAATATACCCTCGGTGTTAGTCGCCATCCCAGGGCATACTAGAGGCAGGACACGATGGGTAATTATCTCCCTTCTCACATTGTCGGACCAGGAGGGGTACACTTTGTGGGGAAGTTGCTGTGACAATGCATGTGTTTTTTGAGTTTTATACAGAACTTCCAAAGGAAAACAACCATTTTGGTATTCTATTGGTGTCACAACCCATCACCTGGGGCCCATTCCTTAACTACCCCAATCCCACCTTCTATAGGTAATGGGTTGTTGACTACAATTGAATGGAGTATCCCTAAAACATGAAGGCATTTCATTTAAGCCTATACGAAATCCAAATGTAAAATGAAAAATTTGGAAACCACATTGACTAGAACAAAAAAATCAATTGTAAAGCAAACTGTTGTAGTAAAGATTGCTGAAAAAATATTTGTGAGTTCCGGAATAAAATCCCAACTCGAAAAAATACATGTACAACATGAAAAATTACAAAAAATAGTGAAAAGTGAAAGGAAGCTCTTGAATCACCCACCACGGACCCCACCTGAAGGGTATGCATAACTCAAGAAATGTAGTACATGTGTCTTGTCACGTCAAAAATTTCCAGCTCCCAGAACCTCCCTATCATTTCTCCCTCATCCCGGTCAACAATGTACATCGTCAGCTGCAGACAAAACAAGTTGTGGGTGAAGCCTGTATAGATGTGAATATAACGATACTTGTTATAGACCCCGAGACCCCCATGGGTCTCCTAGGGTTCTAAAAGAATAAACCACAAATAATTATTAAGATGTACACAACAAAATTTTGGTCACACAAGGTATCACTTTAGGTCAAGGATAAATTGGGTATCACATCATTGAACTCTTCGGCTGCTAAATAAATCCTCCTCCATCAAGTATAGTGGGCCAGTCGGGTCCCACAAAACAGCTTCCCAATAACTATGAATTGTTTTTGTAACCATCCATGATGGGTACCCTGGGAATGTTGTTTCACACAGCTGCTTCCCATAGTGGGCATTTATGGTCACATAGATCCGCTTCCCACCATTGCTGAACTGATAGACTCCACTTATCGAGTATCATGGATCTGCTGGTCACACAGAGCTGCACCCCACTATGACCCAGCCTGTTCACCCAGAGCCACTTCCCACTCGTTCAATCATCATGAATCCTTTAGGTCACAACCATCCATAGGGTTCCATACATAGTCTACATGGGGGGATCCTCTCCTAAATTAATTCACAACATCATTTTATCCATGGAATTCAGCACAATTTATTTCAAAAGATATGTCTCCTCAAGAGTGTCCCAAATCCACAAAAGGAACATCAATTGGAAGCATAGTTTGATAGATATGGGCTTTCTAGTGCCGAGGAACTGGTTATATTCGTATTTAATCCAACCTTTTTGTTCCCCAAATATCTCCAAAACTTGGGTGGAGCATCTCAAAAAGAACTTCCACTTCCAAAGTGTCCTGACGCAACAGCCGGTTCATCATGTAGACATCTGGTTAAGATGTGAGGGCTAGTATTGTGTAACAGGTCAGCACTAGTATGGTTCCAGTCAGCCTCTTTCACACCGGCCTGACCTGGATTGGCATGGGCCGATGCGGTTTGACCAGGGTCAACCCGGCCTGACTCGGGTCAGACCCAAATCAGGTAATTTGGCTTTCTGTGCTCGACCAGACCCGACTGGGCATCAGGTTGGCCTGCTGGCCGGTGGGTCGGTCCGCTAGACTGAACCTGGGGTTCCACGCTCCTAGTGGTGGAGGCCGACATGTAAACCCATATGTGATGTCTATGGATAGCGCTAACGTGGAATGAGTTCACATCAGCAGGTCAACCCTCAGGGGTTCACCCAATTGGGGACCATGTGGCGTCGCGAGTCCTCTACGCTGCAGCCGACGGGCCGCCGGACCTCCTCACCAAGGAAAATAGGTCGTGGGTTCTATATTGTGAACACCACTAGCACACACAAAATCCTTCGGCCACTAGTTGTACCAGCATCCATTGATCACACCAGAGCCCTCGCAGTCCGCGACCCTGCTGTAGCGTGGGTACACCGCCAGAGACACACCCCTCCTTTTCTATGTTTCCGCTTGTAGAGGATATCATTCTTCCACCGGGCATGCATTCGATGCCCCTGCATGACTCTACCTCTTCTTTTTGTGCCACCATCGACACCGATGCTGACATCAGTGTGTACGTCGGGCCACTGGGAATGCACTGGTGTCCCGCTTTCCAGCATCGTTGGCACTTGAGGTTTCTTGAGATCACACTCATTTCTAGGGTAGGTACCACTTCATGTTGTCACCATCTTCAAAAAGGTCATCCAAAATCATCACATTAATGAGGGGGTTGGGGCCTTATTCATGTTGGCATGCGCCTTCCATGTTAGAGATAATTCTTTGGGAGTTTCAGGATAAATTTCAATTGAATTTCGTGTATCGTTTCCAATTTCTGAACCCAACAATAAAGCACACACTCCTTCAAAAAAAATTAGATCAAATTGTTTTTGAGTTTATCCATTCTACTCATTTTAGAAATAGAATAGGGGAGAACCAAAATCAACACAACCCCATACCATGAAACACTAGAGATCTCTCGCGGTTGTTGGAGTCTCACTGTCCGTTGTCCCTAGAACATGCCCCCCTCACAGCCGCTCGAACGTCAAACTCTGGTTTCAGGTTGTAGTTATGCACGTCACCTCCTGAAAAGGTTTCCTCCATCCTCTATGGCCTAAAAAATACAACACGTCAAGGGAACTTCACATCTTGTTGAATCATGTCCAATTCCCCTCCCCCAATCTATATATTTATAGGAGAGGGGAAGAGTATGTAACGACATGGGGAGTTATTGGATCATGTCAATAAGACGCTTCCAAATTTCCCCCAATGTTGTTGTTACATATATTAGAGAGACAATAAATTTAATGGCTTGACGTACCTCTGATCCCACCTTACCCATTGTCTGTTGGAGGAATAGAAAAAAATTAAAAAATTAATTAATTTTATTTATTCCATTAAAATGATACAAAAACAAAAAATTTCTCCAGACATATTGTGGTCGAAGTGATGTATCCCTTATGTGAATCCAGGTTCTACGGATTCAATGGTGCCCATAGATGTTCAAAATTTAGAATATTCCACTCACTCATATACTATACGTACCCAAACTAATGTTCATAAATTCATTCCAGGGACATCGGGTCTCTAAATCACGCACCATCAATATTCGTATACTTGTAAAATCCATAAAACTAAAAAAAATACATGAAAAATCTATGTCTTTACATTCTCCCCTCTGTAAGGCTATATGTACCCATAATTGACAAAAAACTATAAGGAAACTAATGGGGGGTACTAAGAATGAATCTGAGCCTCCCTCTCCCATGTTCTCTCTCGGAAGTTCTCATGCTACTAACAAACGCACACCATAGGTTTCGACTGCACATGAAGGACCCGCTCCTGTCAATCCTCAATCTCTACTAGAACCTCCATAAACCTCGACCCATCATCCATGTTCATCTCACCATGGTGGATGATGTGAGAAGTTTCGTGCATGTATCCCCTATGATGGGATACGTGGGAGATGTTGTGCACCCTTTCCATCTCTGGTGGGAGTCCCAAGTGATACGCCACCACACTAATCCATTGAAGTATCAGAACAGGTCTGGAAAACCTCAGTGATATATTTCTGCCCCGGCCAAATCTATGTAGTCCCTGTTGATGGGATACTCTCAATAATACATGGTCACCCTCCTGGAACACCAATGGTCTCCGCCTCTTGTCATCATATGATTTTTGTCTGCTCTACACTGTCTTTATCTACATCTGGATGATCGAATCCTTTTCATTGGTAGTCTGTGATGACTCTGGACACATAAGTGTTGAATCCCCAGGGTTTATCCAAAATAGAGGTGATTTACAAGGTTGATCATACAATGTATTCAATGGGTCTATACTAATGGAGGAGTGGTAACTGCTACTGTAAGGAAACACCTCCAATGGATAATGGTCCTCCCAACTGTGGCCAAAATCTTGTTTGCATGAACAAATCATGTCCTCTAGCATCTGTATGTTATGCTCTATAAGAACATATGTCTAAGGATGGAATCTGGTTGGCAGATGAATCAAAGTACAAAACTCATTCTAATAACCCTTCCTTAACCATGATGTCAAACTTGCATCACAGTTACGTACGATCATCGATGCACTCTATGGAGTCACACAATATCCTAAACGTAGAGGCATCCCAAGCCCTCTTCTGACCCATGCTCTCTAAAAGATATAATGTGAGCCGAAATGGGGATTTTTTCAATTATCACCCAAATGGAATCATGTCCCCTAGACATATATGGAAGCCTTATCACAAATTCCATGGAGATCTCATACCACATCTAGTATGGTGCCTGTAGTGGTTGTGATATGCATGATTGGAACTGATGCTCATCCTTTACATACAGACAACTAAGGCATCATTAAAAAAGTATGATTCTATGAGATCCAAGCCAAATATCTCACCTCTTATAGTAATCTCACACTACTGGTACCGGTATGTAATCATCGAATCTGCTCCCACATGAGTCTGAAGTTGTAATTATCGAGCCAATGGATCCATTAGAATATTCGAGCTTCGAAGGATGTTCGTGGAAATAAACGAGTGAATCGCATCCCACCGTATGTTGCATGTTCAACTCCCTTGCCACATCATCCACCCTACATACATCCTCACTTGAACATCAGCCTCTACCTTGTCGTTCCCTCAACCATCAGTTGGTCATTCGTACGATGGGTCGGGCAGTCACGAGCGATGTGGCCCTGTCTTCCACACGTAATGCACTGCTTGGATCTATACTAACTCCCTCTAGTTTAGGAACATCGTACTGTTGAAGAAGTTTCATCATTTATCCCTTTGAAATACCTTGCCCAGATGAGCCCATGTTCCAAATGCATGCTACATGAAAAAGACACTACGGCATGGGGTCTGCTGTCGGCTCCTGTTGTTGGTGCCCACTCTGTTTGGAATATCTCTTCATGAAGGGACTACATGAGTACTCTTTCCTAGGTAGGAAGGCTGTGGGTCACCACTGAATCCCTAATATACCTCATGTGCCTCTGCTCAAAATCTAGAGCCCAGAAGAAAGGGTCTCGCAAGATATCTGCAGAGTACCGGTAATGCTCTGTGAACCTCGCCAAGTACTCGGACACTATCATGATGCCCTTCTGAAGGTGAAGAGGCTCCTGAATGCGAATATAGTGCAACCTAACGGGGAAAAAACTCTTCCCTAAAAATTCTCTCTATGTCAACCCAGGTGATGTCACCTCATCATGAACCTAGTTGGTTAAACTCCAACATATCTCGGTTGATACATTCTTATGAATAGCTTCCAAGCTCTCCATCTTGCCGGTTTGTGTCCTCACTAAGTGGAAGACCCATGTCATGGTCACTATCCAGTCCTTAGTGACTCAAGAGTCTATCTCACCCCTAAACATAGCAGTTCTATGTCTCTGAAGATCAAGTAGGGAGTTGAGCCTATGAACCTCATCTATTTGAACTGATGTTAGCCGGGGCTAACCATTATGTGGTTGTAGCACTGGGGAACCACCTGGTAGGGCCATCTAGTAAACTGGTCCCTGGATAGATGTGTCATACCTAAGAGGGTTTTACTCTCACATCTAGATCCTGGATGGTCATCCTCCTGGAGGCATCCAGAGATAAGTCAATGCATGCCACAATTAAAACATTATACCTACTGAGTTGACACTTATATGGAATCACCATAACAAAAATGTGACCATTATTTTTTTCATTGAGCCGAGAAGTATGACTCAAGGGCCCCGTATATGGATACGTCATCCACTACACCAATGCTGGACTCCCTGAACCAGAAGGTCATACTCCCTAGTGTCAACACTTTTACTTTAAAACAAAAACACAAACTCCCAGTATCTGGGGTAGAACCGACCACCTCGAATACCACTTTGTCATGTCCCATCCCTCGAGTCTCGTGCCATGACTTCCCCAATCCCGCCTTCAATTGACTAGAGGCTACAGACTAGCACTGAATGTTGTTTCCCTAAAAAGAGAAGACATTAAATTTAAACCTATAAAAACTCACATAAAAGAATGTAAAAAAGGAAACAACATATTCAATAATTCAACAAAATAAAATATGAAGTAAACTTTTGTTGTAAATATTTTTGAGGATATTTTGGGCCGTAATACATGGCCAACTAGAAAAAATGATAATTTCATCTAGAAAATGTAAAAAACAGATGAAAATGGAAATTTAGCTCTTCAATCATCCACCACGGATCCTACCTGATGAGTGGGCACAACTCATGGCCTATATTCCATGTGCCACATCCCCTAAAAAAGGTCCAGCTCCATACACCACCCAATTCTAGCTCCCTTAGCCTCGATCAATGATGTACGTCGTCTGACCCAAACACAACAAGGTGAATGCGATGATTGTGCTAGGGTGAGTATTACGATATTCAGTAGGGACCCCAAGACCCCCATAGGTACCCTAGAGTTTTAAAAAGGATAAACCACAATGCATGAAGAAAAGGTACATAACATTAGCCGGCAAACACCAGGTTTCCCTTTATGATAGGGATAGTAAGGGTATCACATCATCGAACTCATGGGCAGCTGGAGAACTTCGCCACTATCGAGTACAGTAGGGCCTAGTAGGTCACATAGAGAATCTTACCACTAACCATGAACTGATGTGGTAGCCATCATTTATGGGTACCGTTGGCATATTAGGTCACACAAAGCCGCTTCCCACCATGGGCATAACAGGTTATAGAGTTTCGCTTCCCACCTTGGCTGAACTAAGAGACTCCTCTTGTCGAGTACTATAGTTTTGTTGGATCACACATAGCCTCTCCCCATAGTGGGCATTTTGGGTTACATAGAGCCACTTCCCACTAGTCCAATTGTCCAGCAGTTTTCAGGTCATAGCCAACTGCAGGGTTCCGCACGTAGTCTTCTAAGGGAAACTGCTCCTCAAGTCATTCACAACATCTTGTAATAAATGGATGTCACAAAAAAGTAATCCATAAGATATTTCTCTTCAAGAGTGTCTGAAATTCACAAACAGCTAGTCAATAAGATGCATAGTATGTGAGAGACTGTCACTTTAGTGCCGAGCGCCCGGTTAGATACGCATTCTATCAAACCCGATAGTGCCTCAGTATTCTTCAAAACTCAAGTGGAGCATCCCAAAAATTACTGCCTCATCCTGAGGGTCCCGACACAATAGACGGTTTGTCAAGAAGAAGTTCGGTTTAGACCTTAGGGATTATTTTGTGTAAAAGTTCAGTATGTGGTCCGTGTATGTTCCACCTTGGTCAGACTGGCCCGACCCAATTCAGCATGGGCCGATACCGTTTGACCTCGGTCGATCCGTCCTGACTTGGGTCCGACCCGAATCATGTGAAGCTGGCCCGGCCCGACTAGGCGAGGGCCCGAGTTAGGCCTTTAAGCCGCAGGTCGAACTGATGGGCGGTAGGTCGGTCTTCTAGACCGGCTAGGTGGTGCAACCCACCTGCCAGCGTAGTGGCGCTAGAAGGGTATTTTTTGGGCCTCTGGTCACACAACGATGGCCCACATTCCTTGGGCAATGGCTCTTGTAGTCTCCTGGGATCACACTCATTGTTGGGGTAGGTCTAGCTTCAGGTTGCTTCCAACACCAAAATGGGTGACCAAAAACAACATAGGAATAGTGGGTCTCATGAATCAATCATGTTGACCCACACCCTTTTCATTAGAGATAATTTAGTGGGAGTTTCGGGATACATTTCAACTGAATTTCATGTCTTGGTGTCAATTCCAAAACACAACGCTAATACACACCCTCCCGTATAAACAATAATGGATCAACATATTTTTCACTTGATACAATCTCAAATTTTTCGAAAGAGAAGTGGGGAAAATGAAAATCAATGTGACCCCTTACCTTGAAACATTGTAGAGTCCTCGCGGTTGTAGGAGTCTCATTTTTTCTCCATCCCCACAACAAGTCCCCATCAATGCCACTCGAATGTCAAACTCCATATTCGGGGTTCCGTGTCGCACATCACATCCATCTAGGGTCGGCTCAATCCTCTAATGGTGCGACATTACAACACTCTAACATAACATCACTTCTTGGTGATGCTTCTCTTATAACCCTCCCCCATGTTCTATACATATAGGAGAGTTGTAGGGTAAGTAACGTCCCAGGGAGTTATTGGGGCTTCCAAATAGGATGCTTCCAAATTTTCCCCAATGTTGATGTTACTTAGATTGGAGGGTCAAGCCATTTATTGTCTTGAAATATCGCTAGTCCCACCTTAACGCTTATCCATTGGGTGAATTTAATACAATAAAATCGTAATGTTATTTTATTTATTCTATTATTAAGTTCGAAAAATTAACTTCTTCTCCATACATACTATAGTCAAAGTGAATCCTCCCTTAAGCGAATCAAGGCAATGCAGATTCAACGGTTCCATCATATTTTTAAAACGAGAAACAATTCAAAAGTTGGAAAACACAACTCACGTGTTAGATGAATGTACAAGAAAAAATGTTCAAAAATAAATCTAGGAAAATCGGGCCTGTGAATCAAGAACCGTCAATTTTTGTGGACTCGTAAAATTCAATATAATTAAAAATATTTACAAAGAAAATCTAGGATTTTACATTCTCCTCACCTTTGGTATTTAAGTACATGAAAGTCACAAAAATGACTAAGAAAACAAATGGGGGTATTGATCATGAATCTCAGCCTCTCTCATCCATGTGATTTCCAATAGGTTATCGTGCTCCCAACGAATGCACACTAGAGGTATCGACTTCCCAGGAAGTACCCGATCCTGTCAATCCTCAATCTCTAATGGAACCTCGTTAAATGTTGTCCCATCATCCAATTCCAAGTCGACAAGGTCGATGATGTGAGATGGGTCGTGCATGTATCCTCTTATTTGGGATATGTGGAAGAAAATGTGTACCCTTTCCACTATGGTGGGAGTTCCAATCAATACACCACCTCGCCAATCCTCCAATGTATAATAAATGTTCTGATAATCCTTGATGATAACATGCCTCCTCATCCAAATCAATGTATTCCCCGTTGAGGGGAGACTCACAAGAAATTCTTTCCCCCACCTAGAACTACATGGGTTTCCACCTCCTGTCAGCATAAAAAATATGTCTCCTCTGTGAAGTCTTCATCTACTACTGGATGATCTGCACCTTCTCATTGGTAGACAGTACCAATTCTAGACCCATATGTTCTGACTCCTCAAGTTCTTCCCAGCATAGAGGTGACATTCCAGCTTGATCATAAAATTCCTTGATTGCTTCAATGCCATTGGTGGAGTGGAAACTGTTGTTAAACGAAAACTCCACCACGGGAAAATGATCATACCAAATGCGACAAAAAAATAGAGTGCATGTATGAAGCATGTCCTCCAGCGTTTGTATGGTTATCTCTATCTGACCATCCATCTAATTGTGGAAGGTGATTCATAGACATATCTTAGCCCCAAATGTATAATGAAAACCCTTCCATAACCATGATGTGAAACGTGCGTCATGGGGATAGATGATTTTCAATGGAACCACATGGAATCACATAGTCAGCCTTACGTAGAGGGGTATTTGGCCCTCTACAAACCCCTGCTCTCTGATATGCTGTAAGTGGGATGAATTGGCGAGCTGTTCAACAATCACCCATACAAAAACATGTCCCATGTACGTACGTGGAAGCCCTGTCACAAAGTTCATGGATATCATATACCACTTCTACTCTTGTACCTCTAGTTGTTGTTTTATGCCTACTCGAACCTCCCCACTAAAGCTTATTCCTTTGCCTTGGTGGTCCCTCGACCGTCTGTTTGTCCTCTGTACAGTGGGTCAGGCAGTCACATGCCTTGTGGTAGTGTCCACAACATGTAAAGCACTACATGGATCCCTACATACACCCAATGGATTAGGAGCCTTGTACTACCGACTCAGATTCATGGGGTCTCCCTCTGAAAGTCATGTCCCACTTGGGACCATGTTCCTGATGGCTATTTCCTGCCGAATAATCTGCTACATGGGGTATTCTTTTAGCTTTCCCTGTCGGTGTCATCTCTAACTGGAATCTCTACACATAATGGTCCTGCCCCAATACTCCCACCTAGGTGGGGATGCTGAGGGTCACCAATAAAGCCCTAATCTCAGTCTTGAGCCCCATCTCGAAAGTCTGATCCATGATGAATGTGTCTCGCACCATATTAATATAGTTTCATGAAATCTCTGTGAACCTTGTCGAGTACTCGACCACTGTCTATTTTCCCTCCTGAAGGTGAAGTAGATCTAGAATGCACACATAGTGCAACATCGCATGGAAAATAATCCTCCCGAAAAAATGCCTTGAAGTCAACCAATGTATGGGTCCCCTCATCATGAAATTGGATGTTCAAATAGCACCATCTCCCAGCTGATCCCTACTAAAGGCTCACCTCCAATATCACCATCTAGTCAGGTGGTTTCATCACTAAGAGGAATATCCATGTCACGACCTCTAGCCAGTCCTCAGTGACTCGAGGGTCTATCTCACTCCCAATCCTGGGAGGTCTTTGTTTCTAAAACTCATGTAGAGCGAAGAGCCTTTCAACTTCATCTATCAGAACCATCGATAATATCAACTGACCATCGGATGGTAGTAGCACTAGGGAACCACCAAATGGTGTGATCTTGAACATTGGTCCTTGGACAGACGCCTCGTTGTAGAGAGGGTTTTCCTCACACATATGGACACTATCTAGTCATCCCTGTGGAGGCATCCTGAGATAAATCAGGACATTCCACAACTAAAAAATTATACATGGTGTGATAACTCTTATTCGATATCAAAAAATAAAAATGATACAATTATTTTCTTGTATTGAGTCAAAAAACAGGACACAATGTTTTAGTGTAAGGATACGTAGGCCACTGCACCAACCTTGGTCTCCACGAACCGGAGGGCTAGATTTGAAACACTCAACACTATTATTTTAAAACAAAATCACAGAATACATGTCTTAGATGTGAAACCGACCACCTCAAACACCACATTGTCACGACCCATCACCCGGGGCTTGTATCATGTCTACCCCAATCCCTCCTTGCATAGGCCCGGGGATGGAGACTAGAACTGAAAGGAGTATCCATAAAATATGAATGAAATTCCATTAAACCATTACAAACACAGATTGTTTAATAAAAAAGAGGCAACTACATAGGCAAAAATGCAACAAAATAAACTGTGAAATTAACTACATTAGTAAAGTGTGCTGAAAATAAAGGGGGACCGGAATGCAAAACCAACTACAAAAATAACAAGTACAACATGAAAAAGTACCATAATAGAAGAAAAGTGAAAGGAAGATCATTGATTGTCCACCACAGATCCCACCTCAAGGGTAGGAATAGCTCACGGTCAATAGTCCATGCATCACATCCCGTAAAAATGGCCAGATCCAACCATCACCCAGTCCTAGCTCTCTCATCCATGACCAACTATTTATGTCGTCTACACCTGACACAACAAGGTTCATGAAAATAATATTCATGACTAAGTATTTTCATACTCAGTTGGGGCCACGAGACCCCCATAGGTCTCCTATAGTTCTACAAAGGATAAACCATAATGCGTGAGGAAATGGTACAAAACACAAGTCATCTCACACCAGGTATAGATTTAGGTCAAGGATAGTAGGGGTATCACATAATTGAAATCCTCAGCTGCTAGGGAACTCCACCTCAATCAAGTATAGTGGGCATACTGGGTCACATAGAGCCACTTCCCACGAACCACAAACTACTGTGGTAGCCATCCTAGATGGGTACCGTGGGAATGTCATGTCAGTAAGAGATGCTTCAAACCTTGGATTAAGTGAGAGAGTCCTTTTATCAAGTACCATGGATCTGCCAGGTCACATAGAGCCTCTCCCCACCGTGGGCCTACTGGGTCACATAGTGCCACATCCCACTTGGCCATTCGGCAAGTAGTATTCAGGTTTTAGCCCACTGTAGGGTTATATACATAGTCTACATTGGTGAACCACTCCAAAAGACATTAACATCATCTTTTAATCCATGTAAGTCACAGCAAAGTATGCCAAAAGATATGTCTCCTTAAGAGAGTCCCAAAGCCTCAAACAAATCGTCAATTCGATGCACATATTGTGAGATACGGGCCTTTTAGTGTCAAGGTCCCAGTTGGATTCGTATTCAATCCATACCTACAATGCCCTAATATTTTCCAAAACTCATGTAGAGAATCAAAAAAAGTACGTCCTCATTTTAGGAGTCCTGAAGCAACAAAATGTTCGTCATGGAGATGATCGATTTACTTGTTGGGGATTATTTTGTGTAACATGTCGGTACTAGGTCCCGGTCCAGTATTCCTCGATTGGAAAAGCCAGACCCTGTTCGGCATCGGCCGATCCGATTCGACCTGGGTCTACCCGACCTAACGTGGGTCTTTCCCGAATAATTTCAATCTAAACAGCAAGGCTTGGCCTGACCCGGCTGGGTTGCGGGCCGGCCTACTAAGTGGCATGTAGTCCAATATATCGACCCGGCGGTGCCTCCCAACTGTCGGGATGGGCCACCAAGGACACACGGACATGATGCATCCTAGTAGGGATAAAATGGGGTGGGGTCACATCAGTGGTACAACCCTAGACGGTGAAACGATCTGGCACCATGTAGGGCCATGAGTCCTCCGTACCGTGACCGACTAGTGGCGGGTCCTCTTCTAGGCACGCCGCTGGCACGCGCCCCATTCCCTAGCTGATGGTCATACCAATGTACATTTCTTCTATTGTTTCCATTGCAGGTGGTGGCCCTACTACCATGTGGGCTTACCGGTACGGGCGCACCCCGCCACTTTTCCACTGCCTCCTGTAGAACGGGTCAGTCATCCACAGGGTATGCAGCTAGCACCATCGCATGCCACTATCGCACCACTGTACGCCATTGCCGACTCTGCTACTGGTGTAAGGGTATTCATTGGGCTATCGACCAAGCAATGGGGGCCCGATTTCCTGTGTCATTGGCGCATGCGATTTACTGGGTTGACGATCTTTGCTGGGGTAGGAACTATATTGGAATGCCACCATCTTCAAAATGGGCGATCACAAAAAAAACACAGGAAAAGAGGGGTTGAAGTCTTGATCATGTCAGCAGACACCCTCCATGTTAAAGATAATTTTGGGGGATTTTTGGGAAAAATATCAACTAAATTTCATGTCCTGGTTTCAATTCCTGAACCAAACAATAATGCAAACCCTCCAACATAAAAAAATGGATCTAAATGTTTATTATTTGATCTGTTCTAATCATTTTAGAATGAGAAGTGTGGAAATACCAAATTAATGCAACTCCTTGCATTGAAATAATATAGATCACTCACGTTCGTGAGAGTCCAAGTGTTTGCTGTCCCCGAAACAAGCTGCCCTCGCCGCCGCTCGAACGTCAAACTCTAGATTCGAGTTTTGGTGTCGCACATCACATCTTATTATGGTCGGGTCCGTCATCTATGGGCTCTATGTTATTTCACTTCAACATATCTTCTCTTCTTCATAAAGCTTATCCGATACCCCACCCCATGTTCAATATTTAAAGGAGAGGGGAGACTTAGTAACGACACAGTGAGTTGTTGTGGATTATTAATTTTAAGCTACCTAATTTCCACCTATGGTTTTATTATGTATATTGGACGGTCAAGAAAAATATTGGATTGAAACGTCACTAGTACCACCTTACTGCATGACCCCTAGAACAATATAATTAAATAACATAATTATTTTATTTTATTTATTCTATTATAAAGTTCCAAAATCAATATTTTTATCTAGACCTATGGTGGTTGAAGTCAAACTTCCTTAAGAGAATATTGGTTCTTAGGATTCAATGGTGATTTGTGATTTTTAATCAATTCAATGGTTCAAAAGTTATAAATCACTACTCACACAATTACTGAATGTACCATAAAAATGTTCAGAAATTCATTACGGGCACATCAGGCCTCTGAATCAGGCGCCGTCAATTTTCGTAGACTCATAAAATTTCATATAATAAAAAAACAATTACAAGGAAAATATATGTTGTTACATCCCCTAATGGTTAAAAAAACTAAAGAAAAAATTGGGGTACAGAGCAAGAATTTGAGCCTCCCGCTCCCAGGTTTTCTCTTGGATGTTCCCATGCTGCTAGATAATGAAAACTATAGAGATCGAATGACAATGAATTACCCACTAATGTTGATCTTCAATATATTTATGAAACTCCGTAAACATCACCCCATCGTCCAAGTCCATCTCTCCATGGTCGATGATGTGAGATTGGTCATACATTTATCCCCTCAGCTAGGATACATGGAAGACAATGTGCACACTTTCCAACTATGGTGGGTGTGCCATGCGATACGCCACCAAGAAAATTCATAGAAGTAACAAAAAATGTCTGATAAACATTTGTGATAACCTGATGCCTCAGTCAGAACTATATACTCCCTATCGAGGGGAGAATCGCTAGAATACATTGTCCGTCTCCTGGAAATCCAATGGTGTCCACCTCCTGTCAGCATAAGACTTTTTCATGCTCTAAGTCGTCTTCTTGTGCTCCTGGACGATCCACAACTAATTAGTGAAAGCCCATACCATCACTGGACAAATAAGTGCTTACTCCCTTGGGACAATCCAGCATAGAATTTATCTACAAGGTCAATCATACAAGGTCTCAAATGGTTCAATACTGACGGTGGAGTGATAAATGTTGTTGTAAGAAAACTCCTCCAAGGGAAAATGATCATACCAAAAGTGGAAAAAATCTAGGGCGCATTCACAAATCATGTCCTCTAGAGTCTGTATGGTCTGCTCTATCTGACCATCCATTTGAGGATAGAAGGTGGTCCTCAGACGTAGATGAGTCCCGAATGCCTCCTGCAAAACCATACACTATCACATTGTGAAACATAAATCATGGTCATAGACGATCATTGATGGAACCCCATGGAGTCATACAATATAATGTATGTAGAGGCAATCCATGCCCTCTACTGACCCATGATGTCTTATTTGTAGTAAGTGGGCTGACTTGGTGGGTTGTTCAATGATTACCTATACGAAATCATGTCCCTTAGAGGTACATGGATGCCCTGTCAAAATGTGCATGTAGATCCCATACCACTTACACTATAGCTCTACTATTGGTTGTGCTAATACTGGTGGGACCTGATACCCGACCTTCACTTGGTGAAAAATGTGGTATCGTGAACAAACTATACTACTAAAATATCATAGACAATGATCTTGCCTATTATAGTAAGATCAAAGTGCCAGTACAAGCAGTTAATCGTTGAACATTCTCCTGTAAAATTCTCTAGCTGTAAGGATTGAGCCAAAGGCTCCGTACAAATCTCCGATCTCCAAATGTTGTTCGTGGAAATTAAAGAGTGACTGGGACCTATGTCAATAGGAACTGCATCTTCTGTGGAGTAGACACAGATCATACATCTAATCATATCCAGAGCATAGTTTTTGTAGGCCTAAACTACCTATAGCTTAGATCACCCCTATCTTCATTCTCCCAGTGGCCTGGGTGTTTCTTTTTGCGGTGGTAGAGATATCACCTCAAATTACAGCCCACCGCCTACTACACCGCCATCTACCCTGCCACATCCACCACCCTACATACCACCTAATTTGAACCTATCCCTCTGTCTTGGAGGTCCCTTGACTATCTTCTGGTCATCCGTAAGGTGGGTCGGGGAGTCACAGGCCATGTGGACCTATCCGCCGCACGTAATGAACTACATGACTCCATGTTAACTCCCTATGGATTGGGAGATTTCTACACACAACCCATTTTTTGAGGGTATCCCTCTGAAACACCATGCCCGCTAGGGTCCATGTTCCTGATGACTACTACCTAACAAAGTCTCTTCTTTCTAGGGTTTACTGTCGCCTCTCATTGTCAGAACCAAATCTGACAATAATGTCATCAGAAGAAGGTTCCATTCCAATACTCTTGTCGGGGTGGGGATGTTGATGGTCATCACTGATGCCTTGATCTCCCTCTTAATCCCTTACTCAAAAGCACGAACCATGAAGAAAGGGTCACATTCCATATCCATACAGTAGTGGGAAAGCTCCATGAACCACACTTAGTAATCATCCACTATCATGATACCCTCTAGAGGTGAAGAATCTCCTGAATGCACCCATAGTGCAATGTCGATGGGGAAAAACTCATCTCGAAAAGTATCTGGATGTCTACCCAAGTGAGGGTCACATCATCATGAACCTGTATGGTCAAAATCCACCATCTCCCATCTAATCCCTACATAAGGCTCACCACTATGATTTCTATCAGGTCATGTGGTTTCCTCACTATGCATAAGTCCCACATCACGACATCTATCCAGTCCTCAGTGAAACGAGGGTCTACCTCGGCCATAAACCTGGGAGGTGTCTGTCTCTGAAACTTATGTAGGGAGATGAGATTGTGAATTTCATCAACCAGAACCGACGGTAGTAGGGGATAACCATCGGGTGGTGGTAGCACTGGAAACCACCCGGTGGGGCAATCATGAACACTACTCCCTAGAAATACGCCTCATCACAGAGAAGGTTGTCCTCACACATCAGGATCTTGGTTGGTCATCCTCATGGAGGCATCCTGAGACAAATCAAGATGTTCCACAGTTAAAACATTATTCCTGGTGAGATGACTCTTATTTGATTTCAAAAAACAAACAATCAACCTGTATTATCATGAATTGAACCGAAATGTTGGACTGAATGTTCCAATTTTTGGACACGTCGGCCACTACACCTACCCTGGACTCCCTGAACCAGAACGTCAGACTAAAAACACTCAACACTGTTCTTTTAAAATAAAAAACATATACTAATGGTCTATGAGGTAGAACAAACCACCTCTAATACCACATTGTCAAGATCCATCCCCTAGGGCCCGTGTCGTGAGTAACCCAATCCCACCATCCATAGGCTAGGGGCGGGATACTAGCACCGAAAAGGTGTATCCATAAAAGGGGAAGGAATTTCCTTTAATCCAATAAAAAATCACAGTGTAGAATGATATATAGAGGAAACTTCACATACTAGAATGTAAAAAAATCAACTTCGATGTAAACAGTTGTAGTAAAGAGTGCTAAAAATAAGGGCGGTGGGATACAAGCTGAACTAGGAAAAGTACAAGTACAACAAGAAAACGTACAAAAATAGATCAAAAGTGATAGAAATCTTCTGGATCACCAAAAAAAGATTCTACCTAAAGGGTAGGCATAGGTCATGGTCTGTTTTCCATGTGTCAGGTCCCGTAAAAAATTTCCAGCTCCGTGAACTGCACAGTTCTACTTCCCATTGACTCGATCAATGATGTACACCGTCTGCACCAGAAAGAACAAGGTGCGGGCGAAGCCTATGAAAAGTTTCAAATTAAGATATTCAGTTGCTACCTCAAAACCCCTATAGTTCTCCTAGAGTTCTACATAGGGTAAACCACAAGTCATGATGAAAAGGTACACAAATAAATTCAGCTCACACCATGTATCACTTTAGTTCAAGGATAGTTGGGGTGTCACATCATCGAACTCCTCTACTATTGGGGAACCCCACCCATATTGAGTATAGTGGGCCTACTGGGTATCACAAAGCGACTTTCCACTAACCATGAACTACTTTGGTACTCGTCCTTGATGGGTACAATGGGCATGCTGGGTCACACAGAGCCACTTCCCACCATGGGCATGCCAGGTAAGAAAGAGTCACTTCCCATCTTGGAAGAACTGAGAGAACCCTCTTGTCGAGTTTCATAGATCTTTCATTTCAAACATGGCCTCTCTCTACTTTGGGACTATTGGGTCATATAGAGACACATCCCACTTGGACAATCGTCAAGCAGTCATCAAGTCATAGCCAACCGATGTGTTCCATACATAGTCTTCTTGGTTGAACTGCTCCTCAAGTCATTCAACACATCTTATGATCCATGGAAGTAGACCCAAAGTATTTCAAATGATCATTCTCTTTAAGAGAGTCTGAAATCCGAAAACTAACTATCAAAAATATGCATGATTTGTGAGATACATTTTAGTGGTGATGGCCCGGTTGGATTCATTTTCAAACCAAACCGAAAGTTCCCCAACATTCTCTAAAACACAGTTGGAGCATCCCAAAACGGACCTCTTCCTCCTAAGGGTTTCGATTCCACAGACGTTTCATGAAGAAGACATCCAGCTTAAAAGATAGTGATAGTTTTGTGTAACAAGGTTGTAATGGTTTTGGTTCCAGTCAACCTCGGTCGGACCAGCCCGGCCCGGTATGGCATGGGCCGATCCGCTTTAACCTAGGAGGACATGGCATGAATCGGGTCTGACCCGAATCTGGTCAAGCCGGCCTTATTGGCCCGGCCAGACCCAGCTGGGTCACATGTTCCGCCGCTAGGATGCGGTTCGGCCCAGTGGGTGGCGTGTCGGCCTACTGGACCGACCCAGCTGTGCCACCCTCGTTCTAGTGCGGTGCGCCAGGGACACACAGATGCACCCTCTTTCCAGTGCGGGCCGCCAAGGACAAACAGACGTTATGCGTCTGGGTAGGGATAACATATTGTGGGGCCACATCAGCAGGTAATCACTTGATGGTTGACCCAAAATGGTTCCACATGGTGACATGGGTCATCCACGCCGCTGCTGACTAGCTGCATGTCCTCTGCCAGGCATGCCACTATTGCGCGGCCAATCCATCTGCAGCTGCTCGTACCGGTGGCCATTTCTCCCACCATATCCATCCTTGTTTGCAGCCTTGAGGTCACATGTGCAAGCCCCTCCTTTTCTTATCCGCCGCCTGGAGTAGCGTTCGGTCATCCGTCGGGCATGTGTCTGGTGCCACAACATTCCGCAGATGGGCCAATGTGCGCCACTTCCGGTGCTAGTGCCGACAACAAGGTGTTCTTCAGGCCGTAGGTTGTGCCCCAGAGGCATTATTTCTAGTGTAGTTGGAACATGCATTTTCCTGGGATCATGCTCTTTGTTGGGGTAGGTACTGCTTTGGGATGTCACCAACTTCAAAAAGTGTGATCACAAACAAGTCATGAATGGAGGGGACTGTGCCTTGTTTCTGTCGGCCCATGCCCTCCACGATAGAGATAATTCTAGTTGTGTTTTGTGAAAATTTTCAACTGAATTTAATGTTACAATTTCAATTCCTGACCCCAATGATAAATCACACCATCCCGCATAAAAAATATCGAATCAAATTTTTGGTGAGTTGAATGTGGAGCGGTCATAGTTGTTGGAGTCTCGTTGTTCACCATCCATACAATAATCCACCCACTTTGCTACTCTAATGTCCACTCTAGATTCGTGTTTTAGTGTCGCACGTCACCTCCTTCTTGGGTCGGCTTCCTCCTCTAGGGTATTGGCATTACATCACTCGAACATAACTTCACTACATGTCATGCTTTCTGATACCCCTCTCATGTGCTCTATATTTATAGTTGAGGGGTATAGTAAGTAACAATGTAGGGGTTAATTGATTATTATTAATAGTAATCTTCATAATTTCCACCAATTTTGTTGTTACATATATTGATGAGTTAAGAAATTTATTTCCATGACACATAACTAGTCCCACCATACCGCTTGTCCGTTTAAATAATAGAATAAAATAAATAATAAAGTTATTTTATTTATTCTATTAAAAAGTTCAAGAAACTTAATTTTTGTCTAGACATACTACTATCAATGTGAATACACCCTTAAAAGTATCATGGCACTACAGAATCAATGGTGCCCTCAAGTTTTTAATCTGAGAAATGGTTGAAATGTTTGAAAACACATATCATGTGTTTATTAAACAAACCCATAAGAAAGTTCATAAATTCATTATGGAAACACCGGGCCTCTGAATCGTGCACCCCCAATTTTGGTGGATTCATAAAATTCCATATAATTAAGAAACTTTACGTGGAAAATCCGGGTCATTACATTCTCCCCACCTTAGTTCTTTATGTCTCCAAATGCCACAAAAATAATAAAGAAACAAATGGGGGTATAGAGCACCAATCTAGGCCTCTCGCTCCCATGTGCCCTCTTGGAGGATCCTATGCTGCCAAAAAATGCATACCAGCTGTATCGACTGACCATGATGTAACTGCTAATGTCAATCCTCAATTTGTTCTAGATCCTCTGAAAACTTCACTCAATCGTCCAATTCTAGCTCGCCATGGACAATGACATGAGATGTCTCATGAATGTATCCCCTAATCTGGGATATTTGGAAGAAACCATGCACCATTTAAAACTATGGTGGGAGTTATAAGCATTATTCAACCACTCCAATCCTCCGAATTATTAGAAAAGGTCTGATAAAACTTGGTAATAACATGCCGCCTCGACCAAATTTCCATAGACCCCGTCGAGGGAAGAATCGAAAGAATACGTGGCCCCCATTATAGAACTCCAAGTGTCTCCTCCTCCTATCAAAAAAAGACTTTAGACTGCTCTACAAAGTCTTCATTATCTATTGGATGATCTGCATCTTCTATGTGGTAGCCCGTACCAACTCTAGACCCATAAGTGCTGACTCCCTAGGGTCTGTGAAGCCTAGAGGGGATCTGTATGGTCGATCGTACAAGGACTATAATGGTTCTATACTGATGGTGGTATGGTAACTATTGTTGTAAGAAAACTTCACCAAGGGAAATTGATCCTCCCAACAGTGGCCAAAATCTAGGATGCATGCACGATGTGTGTCCTCCATCATCTATATGGTCCACTCTGTATGAGCATCCATCATAGGATAGAAGGCCGTACTCAGACATAGCTGAGTCCTGAATGCCTCCTGCAAACCCATCCATAACCAGGATGTGACACATGCCTCATGGTTAGAGTCAATCATCGATGGAACCAATTGAAGATGCACAATCTCCTATATGTAGAGGCGTCCAAAACCCTATTCAGACCCCTGCTTTATGATAGGCAGGAAGCGGTCTGAATTGGTGAGTCGTTCAATGATCACCCAGATGGAATCACACCCCCTAGACGTACATGTAAAACCTATCACTATATTCATGTAGATCCCATACCACATCCACTCTGACTCCTATAGTGGTTTTGATAATCCCACTAAGACATATTTCTTATCCTTCACATGACGAAAGGTAATGTATCGTGAAACAAACTCCGCTAAATCCTTCTTTATCCCTTTCACCAGTAATGGTGTCGGAGGTCCTGGTACATCATAGACACTCCATGATGTACCACTATAAGGGATTTTTCAAACTCCCTCATCACCTCCTCCTTCAACCATCAGTACCATGGTACACCCCCTAAAGAGGATGACGTGCTACCCACCTTCAGAAAATCAATCGAGTGCATGCCCTTAGGATATCTAAGCACATCGTGCCTCGAAATCAATAATAACATGTTATGCCTCCCTGAGTCACTGATGGAGTGGTGGAGTTACTGTCAAAGTCTAGAGATAGGTTGGTCATTCTCTATCTATGGCGACGATCTGCAATACAACTAGCTATTTTGTCACCTCACCCGGTAACTATAGACCAAACCTCCTACTATTTGATTATACTACCATGTTCCCCTTCTCAAAAGTATAGACTATCTCAAAGTCATATTCCTGGATAAACACAATCCAATGTCGATTTCTTATGTTCTGGTCCTTTGAGAGAAGATATACTAGAGACACTGGTGATTAGAGAGTATAGTAAAACATTCACCCATCAAGTAATGATGCCATATATTCATGATGAAGACCATTGATACTAACTCTTGGTCATGGGTTGCATATAATTTTTCATTCTGTCTCACTAGTCATGAGCCATTTGCGATCACTACTCACTCTTGCATTAGGACGCACCCAAGTCTTTTCCCTGATGTTTAGCATTAAACTACGTACCCAATTCCTTCTTCTAGATGCCTCATGATGGGATCACTCTTCAGTATCAACCACAACTCTTGATAACTCTGCTAGAATCTCTCCATCCATACGACATGCCTCCCCTTCATCATCAATGTTGAAAAGGGTGCCACAACTTTGGAATCATCAGTCACAAATCTCAGGTAATATCCAGAAATCCCCAAGAAACTATTCACCTTGGTCACACTTCTCGGTGGTTCCCAAGAATGTACAACATTTATCTTCATTGGATCCAAAGAAACTCAATCCTTGGAGATAACGTTCCCCATAAAGTTGAATTCTTGTATCCTGAACTGGCACTACGAGAGCTAACCATAAAGTTGGTGTTCTTAGAGGATATCCAGAACTATCTGTTGATTATAGGCATGCTCCTCCCCTGTCACTGAGTGTATCAGGATGTCGTCGATGCAGACCACCACAATGTCATTGAGGTGTGGCTGGAAGATCCTATTCATTAGTCTCATGAACACTATAGGGGTGTTGGTCACACTAAATGGCATAACCATGAACTCATAGTGGCCTTATAGACACGTTTAGGCCATAATTTTTACATCCTCCTCTCATAACCTAAGAAGATGATAGCATGATCGGAGGTCTATCTATGAATATCCAGAAGATCCCTTCAACTGATCGAATCGATCATCAATTCTCAGACGTGGATACATGTTTTTCATGGTCACCTATTTCAGGCACTGGGAGTCCACATAGAGTCACAAACTCCAATATTCCTTCTTGGAAAAAAAATTAGGGCTTCCAATTTAGGAACATTAGGAATTTTAAACCCCTTAAATTGCAAGACCTCCAAATGTACTCATAACTCAGGATGCTCCGCGAGATCCATCCAATATTATGTTTTAGATATTAGTGTCGTATCAGGGTAAAAGTTGATGCAAAGTTCTTTCTCTCTGTGTATAGCGAGTCCTGGGAAATCATCATGGAATATGTCTACTTACTTGTCCACCACTACAAGATAGATCAAACTCTCAACATCATCTTCCCAGAAGTTAAGTGTCACCGACTAATGGGTGTTCAGAAACACCCTCATCTGGGTAAGTTTGCCTTAGGCTGCAAAGATCCCCTTCTCTATGTTGAAGGAAAACCTGGTCCCATCTATGGGGAAGCGCCTCAGCTTTCACCTAATACATTCAATCTGAGTATGGACTAGTGGATAACCATTATATACATAGGATGAAGTCCTAAGGCCTTGACGCCACTACTAGATGATCCCAGCCGAATCTCTTTCCTTCTAGAGTAAGCACACACAACCCGCACCTGTGGATAATCATCCAATCCACTACAGTAGGTGTCCCTATCCACGAGGATTGAGTCAACGAATCCGTCAGAATCTATGATCTCCGAATGAGTGTCGTGGAAATAAAAGATTGATTGGAAGCTATGTCTATAAGAAGTCATTCTTTGATTTAGTAGGCACATATTGTACATATAATAATCTCCAGAGCATTTTGGTCGTAGGACTCAGGTTCCTGAAGCTGAGGTCACCCCTGTCCACCTACTCCCTATGGCTGGGTTGGACCTCCTGGAGGTTGTGGTGGTATCCCCTCGAATATAATCCCCCTGCCTATTACATGGCCAGTTCCCTTGACACGACCTATCCCTATGGACCTCCTCGCATGATCCTTTTCCTCTGCCTTGTTGGTCCCTCGACCGTCCGCTGGTTGTACGTATGGTGGTACCGGTAGTCACGAGCCATGTGGCCATGTCGTCCACAATTAATGAACAGTATGGTTCCATACTCACTCCCACTGGACTGGGAGCATCGTACTGCTGAGACAGAGTCTTGGGGTCACCTTCTGAATGACTTGTCCCACATTCTCCCACAAACCTCATGCAAGCTACCCGCGGATGATTCAACTGGTTGAGGACTGATGTCTGCTCTCACTGTCAGTGCATGTTCTGACTGGAATCTCATCACAAGATGGAAATGAATTGGTCCAACATCTTGGGTTGGGATGTTAAGTGAAACCACTAATGCTCCGATCTCCCTCCTAAGCCCTTCTTGAAGGCCCCATCCATAAATAAAGTGTCTCTCCCCATATCCATATAGTAACAGAAAATGTTCCATGAACCTCACTGATTACTCTGCCGCTATCATGCTGCCCCACTAAAGGTTAAGATGTTCATGAATGCGCACATAGCTAGACATCATGGTTGAAAAAATCCTCCCAAAATGGTCTTTGATGTCAACCCATGTGAGGATAGCCTCAACATGATCATGGACGGTCGAACTCCACCATATCCTAGCTGATCACTGCAGAAGGATCTCCATGAAGATCACCATCAGGTCGGGTGGTGTCCCCAGTAAGAGGAAGAACTACATAATTTACTCTACCCAGTACTCAACTACTCGAGGGTCTATCTCACCCATTAACCTCGGATGTCTCTATATCTTAAACTCAGGTCGGGCATTGAGCCTATGAACGTTATCTACCTAATCCACCAGTAGCATGGGATGACCATAGGGTTGTGGTTGCACTAGGGCTCCACCCGATGGGGCCATCTTGACCATTGGTCCCCATATAGATGCCTCTTTGTTGAGAGTGTTATCCTTACACATCTGGATGTTGGATGGTCATCCTCCAGGAGATATCCTGAGATAAAACAATACATGCCTCAGTTAGAACATTATACCTGGTTAGATGACTCATATTTGAAATCAAAAAATGAAAATGCAACAAGTATTTGGTGCGTTGAGCTGAAAATCAGGGCTAAAGGTCTTGGTGTATGAATACATATGCAACCGCAACAATCCTAGACTCCTTGAACCTAAAGGTCGGACTCCCAACACTGAACATAGTTGCATTAAAACAAATACTCAGACTCCCGGTCTCTAAGGTATAACCAAACCCCTCTGACACCACTTTGTCATGACCCATCTTATAGGGCCCATGTCGTGGCTACCCAATGCTCGCCTTACATAGGTCAGGGGCTGGAGACTAGCACCAAATTGTGCATCCCATAAAATGGAAGTCATTGTCGTTGAACCTGTAAATAATCACAATGTTGAATGAATTAAGAGGCAACTACACATGCTAGAATGAAATAAATGCAACAGTCAGGTAAACTGCAGTAGTAAAGAGTGCTGAAAAAAGGGGGGCTTGGAATATAAGCGCCATTGGGAAATGTATAAGGGCAAATAAAAAGGTACAAAAATAGATGCAATGTGAAAGTAAGCACATCAATCACCCATAATAGATCCTACCTGAAGGGTAGGAATAGATCAAGATCTATAGTCCATGCATCATGTCACGTAGAAAATGTTCTGGCTCCACGAACCGCCCAGTCCTAGCTCCCCATCCTCAATAAACATTGCTTGTCATCTGAAATAGACACAAAAAGGTGTTGGAAAATCTCATTCTGGGGATAGTGTGATGATAATCAATAGGGACCCGTAGAACCCCATTGGTATCCTAGAGTTATACAAAGGATAAAAACGAATCATGTAGAAGAAGTACCCAACCTAATTCAGCTCACGCCAGCTATCACTTTAGGTCAAAGAGAGAAGTGTTATCACATTATTGAACCTCTCGGATGTTCGATAACTCATACCATATCATGTACAATGGTCCTTTTGGGTCACATATATCCTCTTCCCACTATCCTTGAACTGATGTGGTTCCCATCCTTGATTGGTACCTTGGGCATGCTGGCTCACACAAAGCCGCATCCCACCTTGGGAATGCCGGGTCACACAGAGCTGCTTCCCAACATGGACAAACCGAGGTACTACAAATTTCGAGTACCATGGGTCTGGTGGGTCACACAGGTCCTCTCCCCACTATTGGCCTACTAGGTCATATAGAGCCTCTACCCACGGGTCTAATCATCATGTAATATTTAGGTATTATCCAACCATAGGGATCCATACATAGTCTTCTTGGGGAACCAGTCCTCAAGACATTCGATATATAGTTTTATCCATAAATGTCACCAAAAAGTATTCCCAAATAACTATCCACCCAATATAGTATCAAATCCACAAACATCTCGTCAACTGGATGCATGGTTTGCGAGATACACGCACTTTAGTGCTGAGCACCCAGTAGAATTAGTATTTGATGAAACCCATCCATCCCCTAATATTTTCCAAAACTCACATGGATGGTCCGAAAAAGGACCACCTCATCCTAGGGGTTCTGTTGGTGTAGATGTTTCATTAGGATGACATTTAGTTTATATGTTAGGTCCTCTATTGTGTAACAAGTCAGTATAGGGTCCAGGTCCAGTCTGCTTCAGTTGGACTTGCCTGACCCGGGTCGGCATGGGCCGATCCAGTTCGACTTGGGTCGAACCAGCCTCACTCGGGTCCGACCCAAGTTAGGTCACACTGGCACGAAGGGTGCTACCCAACCTGACGGGGCTTCAGGCGGCCGTTGGGCTTTGTGTCAGCCCACAGTTCTGCCTCGCGGCCCGCAGGGTTGAGGGTTGGTCATCTTGACCCAACCGGCGGTGCCACCCACATGGTGTCACAGGCCAACAGGGACACCTAGACATGAAGCATCCATGTAGGGATGATGTCATGTCATGTAATGTTAGGGGTCAACCCATGGTTATTGACCCATCATGGCGCCATATGGGGCAACGGGTCCTCGACGCTGCAGTTGAAGGGCCGCGGGTCCTCCGCCTGGCGGCTTGCTGGCGTGCGCCCCATCCATCGGCCGCTGGTCATACTAGCGACCTTTTCTCCATCCTGACCATCATATGCCATGGCCATGCTACTGTGAGGGGGCGTCTCTAAGGGGGCACCCCACCTCTACTCTTCCGGGCTGGTGGCTGGTGCCGTCGTGTGCCATTGTGCGCCACCGTCAGCGTCGTTGCCAGTGGAAATGTGTTTGTAAAGAATCCAGTAACGGATCATTGACCTGTTTTCCTACGTAGTTGGAGATTTAAGATTCATGGGATCACGCACCATGATGGGGTTGGTACGACATTGGGTTGTCACCATCATCAAAAAGTGGGATCACAAACAACACATGAATGTATGGGCTCATGCTTTGTTCATTTAGGCCCACTTCCTCAGTGTTAGTGATAATTCCAGGAGACTTTTTGGTAGATGTCCATCTGAATATCATTTCTCGGTTTCAATTCATGTCACCGATGAAAAAGCACACCCACCCGCATAATAAAAATAACAGATCAACTTGTTTGTGAGTGGATCTATTCTCATATTTTTAGAAATTGAAGTAGGGAAAACCAAAATCAACGCAACCCCCCTACATTGATACATTAGAGAGTTCTCGCAGTTGTGGTATTATTGATTTTCTTTATCCCCGCAATAATATGCCCTCTACATCACTCGAACATAAAACTATGGATTTAGGTATCAGTGTCACACTTCTCCTTATACTGGGGTCGGCACTATCCTCTAAGGGATCGACATTACAACATGCCAACAGAACATCATTGTATGGTGAATCTTGATTGATACCACTCCCCCTAGCTCTATATTTATATGAGAGGTGGAGTTTAAAACGATGCATGGAGTTTTTAGGGCTCATTAATATGGTGCTTTGTAATTTCCACCAGTGTTGCTGTAACTTAGATAGAATGGTCAAGCCATTTATTGGAATGAAACATCGTCAGTCCCACATTACTTCGTTTCCATCGTATGAATTAAATAAAATAAAATAATAAAGTTGTTTTTATTTATTATATTAAAATGTTCAAAAATTGAACATTATCACCAGACCTGCTGCGGTTGATGTTAATCCTCCATTAAGTGAATCCTGTCACTATACATTAAACATTTCCCATGGATATTTTATACTAGCAACAGTTCGAAATTTAGAATACGCTGCTCATGCGTTAACTAAACGTACCCGAAAAAACTGTCCACAAATTAATTACGGGAACATCGGGTCTCAGAATCATGCTTCTTTAATTTTTGCAATCTCATAAAATTACATATATTTAAAAAATATTTACAAAAAAAATCATGGCCATTAAAAGTGGTTCATAATAAATTCTTATTGATATCAAGTGTATGGGAGGGTAACTCATTTACTAATGTGTTTTAATTAATATTCCTTGACTCCTTTATAGATTTTTTTTTACATTTTTTCAAAATTCATACATTTTTCAATAGTATTGATAATTTTTTGAGTGAGAAATAATTATCATGAATTGATATTAATATATATAGATAAATAAATATTTATAAATATCTACTTAAATTTTTATTACACTATGGTTTTAATCAATATTGTCTGGGAAAATGTAATATTTTAAACTTTTATGGAGTTTGTAAGTATTAATGAGGCCTCCTACATATCTGAGTGACTGAATTTAGAACCAATATTGATTATTAACATAAAATATGGGACATTAACCATTTAATGGCCGTGTGACTAGGGCTAATATGTATTCTTTTGATATAATACATCCATGAGTAAATTTAGGTTCTTTTATGATCAAAGATCCCAAAAAAACGAGGATTCTTTTTAATGTCATATTTGTTGTACAATAATGTATTTCCATATAATTTCAATTGGTAGGGAAATTCATTTGGATAATATAATAATATAATAAAATGGTATTCTATATTATTACAATTTATGATTCCATTAATAAGAGGTGAATAAAACATCGATACATCTAGTGTGGATCATACACATGATAAATTGTTTCCAGTACAATAAATAAAATGAATCGTGTAAATGATGGACATGGGATGCAATGAGTTGGAGTAAAATGGTATATAAATAATTATAAATGATTATAGGAATAAGATGATAAATGAGATGATGATTGATTAAACCTAGTCAGAGGCCCATAAAAAGTTTTAATAAAAAGGAATGAGAGAAAAGTCATGATATGGATAGATTTAATCCAACTAGATGACCCAGGAGAATGAATTGGGGTTCTTATTTCTCTATTATCCATAGTAGGGATCCTTCATGAAGTAACTATCCAACAGGATAACTTATATTAATAATGGAATATAGTTAAGTTGAAAATATATAATTTATGAATACCATATTTCTTATATGAATTATATTCTACGTGAAATGGTTCTTGTTTCTAATTTCATGGTGTATATATTTTTTTGATTATTATGGTTTTTCATAAGTTGTAATAAATCAAAAAATTACATCTCTATTATTTCTATATTATATCCCAAATATTTATTCATATCAGGAAAGAACGAACCCTAGAAAATCACATGGTTCCCTTACTCAATCGTAGTCTTATTCTCAAAAATTACCCAAGGGGATTTATTATTTTATTTTCATTTTTTGATGTTCTGATTTGAGTTTATTACTTAATAAAACTAAATATCATGGAAAATCCATTTTCTAGGGTGTTTTGTGGGGTATTTATCTTCTATATGATTAACATTATCCCCTATAATTGGAGGAATAACCTACATAAAATAATTCCAAGGTCTTATAGGGTTATATATATACTAATAAAAACAAAAAAGATCAATCTCATAGAAAATAAGATCTTGTGCACCATAATATTTAGTTATAAGTAAGGATTTCATCTGATTTTTTATTTCTATCATGAACCCTTGAATATTTAATTATTATTGGATAAAACACATGATCTCCTCGTACTTTAAAATTAATTTTCTTCTCATGATAATGATATTTAACTACATGTATATTCATCTATGAATGTGAAAATATGTATCAAATCTCTTAATAGATATTTAAATGTTTACCAATTGAAAATTTTATATATAAATAAATTATGTACATCATTATTCAATATGATAATAATTATACATGGATGTAAATCATGATAACCGCATATCCATAAATTGATATCCATTGATGAATGAATTTTAGGAGTCAATAATACATTTATTTTACAACAACACAATAAACACCTTATAAAACCATTATTCTTTTTTCGAATAATTCATTAATGTTTTTTATTTCTGTCTTTATTTTTATTAAATAAAACATTATTCAATGTATCGATCAACTATATTTCAATTCAAAAAATTTACTACCATGACAAAGGATGGGGCTGAAGCCTCATTTTATTATTAAATAAATGAAAAGACCTCTTTTGACTGGGTAGAAGGAGACCCATTACATAGCCTGAAGGCCTAGTGGGCATGTATCCCATTACAAAGCCCGTATGCCCAAATTTTTGGCCTAAAGCTCATTCTGTGAATAGTAACCTCACTGCTATAGTACCCGCCGCTGCTATAGTACCATGACGCCGCTATAGTACCCGCCGATCAATAGTACCACGACTACTACAGTGCTGCTACAGTACCTGCACCCCATGGGTTTTGAAGCCCCATTTTTCATGTAGGATTACAGGGTGCTTACCACTAGACCAAACCCCAACTATAATTATAATTTTGTATGATTTCAATAAATATGACCAAATTATGATGATAATATATCATTCCATTATATAAAATGAATGATTTATGTAATATATAAAGAATAATATTCATATTTGTCCCCAATAATACATCATTAGGGTCCCTCATTTGGCCCATAATTGGTGACCATTTATTCATTAAATATTTAATCACCTAAAAACTTATATGTTTATACCAAACATTAAAAATTATTCACATATGAAACATGAGACCATTGGAATGTAATTATTAGAATATTATATTAATCAAAAAAATTAATTTATATTTTATTTATGAAAACAAATTTGATTTTTATAAATTCTATGTGTCATCCATATCATGTAATTTCATTGAAAAAGTATGTGCCCTGCTATTTTTTAACATTATTTCAAAATATAAAAAATCATATGATTCAAATCTAAGATAGAATATCATGTTTTGGTTCATTTTTGTTTTGTAATTAAAAAATATTTCCTTGGAACCCATTCCAAGGAAGGAAGAGATGATAAATAAGGTCAATGGAAATCAAATATAGTACATCAAATTAATATATTTACAACTATCAAAGGTTATGTTAGTATACATTCAATAAAATATAACATTATATATATTTCATATATCTTTTTTTATTTTTTTATGTTGTGAATATTTTAAAACCCCTAATGGGAAAAAACAAACTAGGTCAATAATTTATGTGGGGTGGTTCAAGAAAAAAAATTATTCTTAATATTATACATCATTAAGTATGAGTATTATGGGGGTCTTGTAAATGATTATAATTTTAATATATTTTCCAAAAATTTATTAATTCATTTAAATAATATACATAAATAATAATATATCCCAAGGTGATCTTCTACTGAATGAATATTGTAGAGGTTATCATCACTGTACCTTCATTCTAGAGGTATTAGGAATATTGATAATGGATTGACTTTATAGTTATATTTATGCTATTTAAAATATGAAGAATTTATTATGGTATTAGGATTATACAATGTGGAATGGGTATCTTGTCATGACCCGTCTCGGTGGGGCCCAAGTCGTAACTCCACAAGCCCGCCTCCAATAGGCCAGGCGCTGGTGACTAGCACCGAGTAGGCATGCTATTAACATGGGATGCATTTCCTATAAACCTGTACACACGCACACACATCTCCAAGCCCAAAAAGATGAAAAGTAAAAACTACTAAATATGGAAAAAAATTCACACACTAAAAAACCCATCCAATAGTGTATGACAGAGATGTAAAGTACAGTAATGTAAAACCCTAGGCCAAAAGTACATTCCCTCCATTAGGAATTCTGCAACAATGTCCTACCTGTAGTGAAAGGAACTAGGACTGTAACCCATCGCTGAAGGAACACACCTCTTCCTGTTTAATCTCACTGCGCACCGTCCGGTCCTGGTTCGCCTAGAATCTTGTCAAAGGCTCGCTCTTCTGCACAAGACACGACACGTACGGGCTATGCCTATGCAGGGGTGAGTATAACAATACCTAGTAGGACGCCCCGAAATCCACAAAGGAAACACAACAAAGGAAAAATACCACAATGAATGGTACAGTCAGCTCTACATAGTATATGTCTACAGAGCATATAACAAGAATATTCAGATATACTCATACACAAACGACCATCGCGAAACCACCACTAAGATCCAGCTTGATGATTATACTAAGCATACAACCTAGAGAACACACTCCTAGGTATGAAGAGAGAGATACAAAGTACTCGTTCTAGGAGAACACACTCCACGAGTACCTTGAGAATGTGATTCTAATGTGAGGATCACAACCATGTCATATGGTGATTCCGACAAATCAGTCTGAGATAATCTTCTAGGCAGAGGATCAGCGCCCGGGTAAGGTAGGTCACGTTGATACTAATAACTCTACCTTGGGTATCAGAAATTAATAGAGGATCCGACTCTAAGTCTCACAGAGGGGATTCTAAAAACTCTATTCATGAAGTCCTTCTGAATGGATCATATTCAAGTATATTAGGAAATGATACCGGAAACCATCAGGAGAAATGCCAAGGGTACTTTCCCTAAGAAGGATAGCCCCAAGTCACGGACGGCATGTGGCTCAAGACAGGAAGAAAAAGGTTACATGATGTGTATTATGGTTACACGCCGTGTTCCTTGACCTCAGGTATTGCCCGTGTGAACTACCTGTGTCATCCATTCAAGTTGTGTAAAACTCAACGACACGACGTGTGGAATAATCACACGCCATGTTCCTTGACTCCGGGTACAGCCCATGTGAATGTCCCATGTCATATGATTTGTCGGATAAAAAGTGATTACACGGAATGTTGAGGGACCGTACACCGTGTTCGAGTTCCTAGGACCTCTCCGCGTATGTTGGCCATGTGCTGCACCCGGTCTCTGCCCGTGTCGCCTGCCCGTGTACCAGTACACGGGGTGTCCCGTGTATCAAGTCAGGTCTGGCCGGGGAGGGGTATACACGGCGTGTCCTTGGCCGTGTACCCTTCCCATTTCTGTTTACTCATAGAGTACATTCCAGGTCTTTCACCAACGAACACCCAACGTGTATCCCATACAACACGGCGTGCAGTCGAAAATATTCCAGAATCATCGTCCTCCTCTGCGCGCCTCAGTTGGACCTCCATATCTTGATTCTCTTGTCCATTTGTTGTGAAACTCCAGATAATGGGTCACCTCATCTCCGTGATGCTGAAACCATGGGTTTTGGGCCTTCAATAGGCTCCAAAATCCGATTCTGGCCATCTGAGCGGAAATCATCCGAAGGAAGATATCTTCGGATCTGCTTCTATCTGACCGCTAAAACCATTGTCACACCTCCTCAAGATCATTGCGGTGTTGATCCTTCAATTTGGGATCGTTGCTTCGTAGAAAGGATGCGCAATGATCCATTGTTCCTCATCTCGCGAAGAACGCGATGAACACTCACGAAGAATGCGATAATTTGTGGAAGAGACACACACAAATCGAGAGGGACGATCCTCGATCGACTTTCATGTCGATCTTGGTCCATCACCATTATAAGGCTGAACGAAGCTGGACAATAACAATAATCAAATCCCAAAAATTCCCACAAAATCCCATCCCATAAGAACGATGGATCAGTGGGCTAATCTGTTCGTAGATTAATCCGCATTCATTATAGAAATAAAAAACAATGAAGAATAAAATCACAAAGGAATCCTACCTGGATCCCGGCGTTCGTTGGCGAAGATTCTGTCGCCACATCGTCATCGCCAACGAAATCCATCAAGAATGTCGCCACCGCATTGGGGGTTTCCTTCAGAGCGCTCCCAGAGCCTCCAGGGAAAAATCAGGGTTATGGGGATTGTAACCTTGATCCCCCACGTAATCTCTATTTAAAATATTATAGATATTTGACTTAACAATGTATAAATAAAATATTTGTAATTAAATATTTTATTACTGTTGCATCAAAAAACCAAATTTCACCACCGACCTACGCCAGCCGATGTTAGGCCTCGAAATAGGTAAATCATTGTTCTGAAAGAAACGGTGCCCTCAGATTTCTGATTCGAGCACCTGTTCGGGAGTTATTATACTTTTTCAGGTAACCGCCCGCGCGCATAAATTAATTATTAAATTAAATTCCATCATTTGTTCTGGGATCACTAGGCCTCAGAACTGCATGTCGTCTTGGAGCCTGGTCTCAAATTAATTCCCATATAATATTAAAATAATACATGAAAAAATACGGGAAATTACATCACACCCACCTTAGGCCTTTTACGTCCCTGAAAAGCCAAAACATAGGATACTCAAAAACATGTGGTTACTGCACACAAATCTGAGCCACCCGCTCCCACATGCTCTCCTGGAAATTCTCGTGCTGCAACCAGACACAGACCAAGGGAATAGATCGTCCACAAAGGATCTTCTCATGCCGATCCTCGATCTCCACTGGGTACTCAGCAATGGTCGCTCCATCGTCGATGTGCAGCTCACCCCAGTCGATGACGTGCGATGGATCATGCACATATCTCTATAGATGTGACACATGGAAGACGTTGTGTACCTGGTCCATCTAAGGAGGTAGAGCCAAGTGATACACCACCTCACCAACTCTACTAAGAATCTGAAAAGGTCCAATGAACCTCGGAGATATCACGCCGCCTCGACCAAATCTCTGCAATCCTTGTCGAGGTGATACTCTAAGGAACACATGGTCTCCATCCTCGAACTCCAAGGGCCTCTACCTCATGTATGCATAAGGCTTATACCGACTTTGTGCAGTCATCATCCGCTCCTGGATGACCTGCACCTTCTCTCTAGTAGCTCTCACCATCTCTGGGTCCATGAGTGGTGACTCTCTCAAGTCAGTCTAGCAAACTGGCGACCTTCAAGGTCACCTGTATAGATCCTCGAATGGTGCCATACCAATAGTGGAATGATAAATTTTGTTATAAGAAAATTATACCAGTGGTAGGTGATCCTCTCAGCTACAACCAAATTCAATTATGCTAGCTCATAGCATATCTTCCAGGACTTGGATGGTCCACTCTGTCTGACCATCAGTCTAGGGATGAAATGCTATGTTCATGGCCACCAGATCTGACGTCGGAGGTCTTGTTACATCTTTTCCACACCAGGATGCACCGCCAAAGGGGATGTATGGAACTACCTCAGATCCTCCCCTCACAACATCACTAGTACTAGTGTGCCCTCTAAAAAGGAAAAAGTGCTCTCCACCTTCTAAATATCCATCAGAAGCATCACCTGTGGATATCTGAGCACGTAGAGTCTCACAGATAGAATCCTCGTGCTATGCTTCCCTGACTCGCTGTAAGAGTGGAGGGATAAAAACTATCTAATGAAGGTAAGATCCCTCATCTTCATCCCTGAAGGACAACTGCAAAGAGGCCAACTGCCTTGTCTCCTCATCCAGCAACTACGAACTGGATTTCCTACTGAGAGAATCTACCACCGCGTTCCCCTTCCCACAAGTATAACCGATCTCAAAGTCTTAATCCTATAGGAACTCAAGCCATCGAATCTATCTCAAATTAAAATCCTTCTGAGAGAAGATATATCTGAGATTCTTATGATCAGAGTAGACGGTAAATTGCTTGCCCATCAGGTAGTACTGCCACATCATCAATGCGAAGACTACCACTACCAACTCGAGATCATGGGTCGTGTAGTTCTGCTTATGTGGTCTCAACTGATGTGAGCCATAGGCAATCACCGCTTGCCTCTGCGTCAGGACACAACCAAACCCGGTTCATGATGCGTTGTGGAACACTATGTACTCAACACCCTCCTCTGGTAATATCACGATTGGGACGCTCTTCAGACACTGTCTCAGCCGTTGGAAAGCCTGTTGGCACCACTCAGTCCACAAGAATGGTTGTCCCTTTCCAGTCAAAGCTTTCATGGGTGCTGCAATCCTGTAGAAATCATGGATGAATCTCCGATAGTAGCCTGCCAACCCAAGGAAACTACGCACCTCCATCACAATCCAGGGTGGCTCCCATGCTAGCACTGCCCCCACTATTGTTGGGTCCACTATCACACCATCCAATGAGATAATGTGCCCTAGAAAGTGGACTTCCTGTAACCAGAACTAACACATCAAGAGTTTCCCATACAACTGGTGCTCTTGGAGTGTGTCCAGAACCATAAATAGGTGTCTCTCGTGCTCCTCCATGGACGCAGAGTACACAAGGATATCATTTATGTAGACCGCTGAAAACTAGTCTATATAGGGCTGAATGATCCGGTTCACCAGTCTCATGAACACTGTCGGGGTGTTCACCATGCCGAAGGGCATCTACATGTACTCATAGTGACCGTAAAGACATCTGAATGTCATGTTCGGTATATCATCCTCCAATACACATAACTGGTGATCGCCTGGTCTTAGATCAGCCTTCAGAAACCATCGTGTCCCTCTCAAATGGTCGAAGAGTTCACTGATCCTCGGTAGTGGATATCGGTTCTTCACGGTCACCTGATTTAAGCACCGGTAATCCACACACAGCCTCAAGCTCCCGTCCGCCTTATTGGGAAACATCACTGGGGCCTCCTAGGGTGAAACACTAGGTCTCACAAATCCCTTCTTATGTAAGTCGTCCAACTGCATCCTCAGCTCACAAAGCTCTGTAGGATCCATTTGATAAGCTGATGCTGATATCGGGGTCGTCCCGGGTTGCAACTCAATGTATAAATCTATCTCCTGACGGGGAGGTAGCTTGGGGACATCCTCTGAAAAGACTTCCTCGTACTCAGCCACCATTGATGGAAACTGGAAACTCGTATCATCTGCCACGCCAAGGGATATGCTAGCCAATCGATGTGAAATCGGGTTTTCCCTCCTATGCATGAGTCCATCCTATGCTTCCTGGGTATCTCTTTCATAGTTAAAAGTGAACCTCATCCCATCACTGCGTACACAATGCACCCTTTGCCTAAAACAATCAATCTGTGAATGAATCGTGGATAGACAATCCATATCATGAATGACATCGTAATTCCTCGACACTACCACCAAGAGGTTCCAATCGAAACACTCGCCTCCAAGGGTCAGGTCACACTGCCTACAAAGGTGTGTGATCTATGAATATTATCCATTTTTTGATTCTAAGCGTAAGATTCGAGTCAATGGATCAACTGGAATCTCAAGGTCTCGAACAAGATATGTTTCCAGAAAGGAATGACTAGAACCTGTGTCTATCAATACGACAACCAAAGTAGAAAAGACACAGATTGTACCTCTAATCATTACGGGAGTACCTGGGCCATAAGCCTCTGCTGCCTGCAGTTGCCCCTACCTCTGTTGACCAGCTCCCTGAGCATGGGGTGGACCTCATATGGGTTCTGGTGGTAAAGGGTCGAAACACCGACCACCTACAGATGCTCTCCCAGATCCTCTCCCTCGTCCGCCTCCTCACAGATCTGCCTGCTCAACATGTTGCCTCTGCCTCAGTGGTCCATCCACCTCTCTCGTGTTAGTAGTACGGCAGGTTAGACAATCTTGAGCGAGATTTCCCATGTCGTAACATGAGTAACATCGGCTCTCTCAACGCTGGCTTGATGTGCTATGTGAACCATGTACGGTTGATCCCCTATCATGGGATCTCCTCTGGAAACGTCTCCCATTCTTGGGTCCCTGAAGTCGGCTCCCTGCCGCTGGGGTCTCTGCTCCAACTAGCCCACTTCTATCAACTGTCAGATGTCCTTGCTTCGTCATGAAGCTCTCGACCACAAAAACCCACTAGAGCACCCTAGAATAATTAGGAATACTCATAGGGATGATGCTTGGTCGGATATCACTGTTCAAGCCCCGCTCAGAAGTCTGAGCTCTGAAGTACTGATCTCTGACAAAATCCATCGATTCCCGCGAGAGGTTGGTAAACCTCGATGAGTAGTCATCCACCGTCATAGTTCCCTGATGGAGTTGACGAAGCTTCTGTATGAGTACTTCTTTCATGGTAACCGATGAAAACTTCTCTCGGAAGAGATGCTCAAACTCCGACCATGCAAGTGTCACCTCATCATGAGTCTGGAAAACTAAACTCCACCATCATCCTACCGATCCCTGTAGACGGCTCACTGATAGGATCACCATCTGGTCTGCTGGTGTCTTGACCAAACGGAAGACGCTGGTCACTGCCTCACGCCATTCCTTTGCTACCTGAGGGTCAGGATCACCTCGAAACCTGAGGGGTCTCTATCTCTGAAACTCGTGGAGTGCGCTCAACCCATGCCCCTCCTCCACTAGTACAGCAGGCGCTAAAAACTGCCCCACAGGTGGTGGAATAACTGGCATGCCACCTGGTGGTAGAACTAGGGGATCTGGTCAGTGTATCGAACCTTCATCACTGAGGGGATCATACTCGTGATCGAGATGCTAGATCCTAGTGGGTGTGCATCACAGAGGTGTCCTATTTATGAATGAAGATGTATCACAGTCAGTGAGTATATTTGGAGAGCTGACTCAAGAGGGACATGGAATACACAACCCATTCCTATATTATGCATGTACCATTATTTTCCCCAATGCAACTAGTGTTTTCATATTCTGAGTCGAAAAGTAAGTTATCAGAGTCCTGGTGTATGGATACGTCGGCCACTACACCAACACTGGGGTCCCTGGCCTAAGAGAAGAACACGAAATACATAACACTATTTACCCAAGCCAACTCACAGACTCTCGGTCCTAAGGTAGTATCAATCACCTCTGATACTACTCTGTCACGATCCGTCCCAGTGGGGCCCGAGCTGCAACTCACCAAGACCATCTCCAATAGGCAAGGGGATGGTGACTAGCACAGAATAGGCATGCTACTAACATGGGAGGCATTTCCTATAAACCTGTACACACACACACACATCTCCAAGCCCACAAAGCTGAAAAGTAAAAACTAATAAATATGGAAAACATCCATACACTAAAAACCCAACCAACAGAGTATGACAGGGAAGTATAGCAAATTAAAACCATATGCCAAAAGTACAATCCCACCAAAATAATGACCGCAACAAAGTCTGGCCTATAAAGAATGGTATTGGGACTCCAACCCATCGCCAAAGGAGCACACCTCGGCCTGTCTGATCTCACTGAGCACCGTCCGGTCTTGGACTCCCTAGAATCCTGTTAAAGTCTCGCTCGTCTGCACAATACACGACACATGCGGGAAAAGCCCATACATGGGTGAGTATAACAATACCTAGTAGGACACCCCAAAACCACAAAGGAAACACAACAATGGAAAAATAACACACGGAAATGTATAGTCAGCTCTATACAATATATGTCTATGGAACATTTAACAAGAATATCCAGATATACTCATACACAGACCACCATCACGAAACCACCAATAAGATACAGCTTGAAGATTCCACTAAGCATACAACCGGTAGAACACACTCCTAGGTATGAAGAGAGAGAGATACGAAGTACTCGTTCTGGGAGAACACACTCCACGAGTTCCGTGAGAACATGATACTCAGGTGAGGATCACAACCAAGTCATGCGGTGATTCTGACAACTCAGTCTGAGCTAATTCACTAGGTAGAGGATCAGCTCCTGGGTAAGTTAGGTCACGTCGATACCATGAACTCTACCTAGGGTATCAGGAATAAATAGAGGATCCAGCTCTATGTCTCACAGAGGGGATTCCAACAACTCTATCCAGGAATTCCTGCTCAAGGGATCATACTCTTGTATATTATGAAATGATATTGGAAACCATCTGCAGAAAGTCCAAGGGTACAGACCCTAATAAGGTTAGCCCAAGTCACAGAAGACAAGTGGCTCAATCCTAGAAGAACAAGGTTACATAGCATGTAGTATGGTTACATGTAGTGTTCCTTGACCCTGAGTACTGCCAGTTTGAATGGCCCATGTCATCTGTTCCAGTTGTGTAAAACTCAACTACACGACGTGTGGAATAATCCCACTCCGTGTTCCTTGACTCCGGGTACTGCCCGTGTGAACGTCCCATGTCATATGATTTGTTGGATAAAATGTGATTACACAGCCTGTAGAAGAACCACACGCCATGTCTGAGCGCCTGGGCACGCTACATGTATGTTGGACATGTTCCGCACACAGTCTCTGCCCGTGTCGCCTTCCCGTGTACCAGTACACAGGGTGTCCCATGTATCTGGTCGGGTCTAGTTGGGTAGGGGTATACATGGCGTGCCCTTTTTTGTGTACCCTGCTCGTGTCCGTGTAATCCGGTAGTACACCCCAGGTCGTTCTCCAACGAACACAAGCCATGTATCCCATACTACGCGTAGTGTAGTCGGGAAAATTCCATAATCGTCGTCCTCCTCCGCGTGCCTCGACTGGACCTCCAGATATTGATTCAATTGTCTGTTTTCCACGGAACTCCATATACTGGGTCACCTACTCTTCGTGATTCCGAAACAATGGGTTTCAGACCTTCAATCTTCTCCAAAATCCGATTCCGGCCATCCATACGGAAATCATATGATGAGAAATATCTTCCGATCTGCTTCGATCCGTCCATTGAAACCGTCGTCGCACCTCCGCAAGATCGCAGCGGTATTGATCCTTCGATTTGGGATTGTTGCGTCGCAGAAAGGATGTGCAACGATCCGTTGTTCCTCATCCCGCAAAGAATGCGAAGAACACTCACGAAGAACGAAATAATTTGTGGAAAAGACACACATAAATCGAGAGGGACGAACATCGATCGATGTTCGTGTTGATCATGGTCCGTCACCATTAGAAGGTTGAACGAAACCAAAAAATAGCAAGAATCAAATCCCCAAAATCCCTGAAAACGCCCATTCCACAAAAATGATCGATCTGCGGGCTAATCTATTTGTAGATTAGTCTGCGTTCAACGTAGAAATCAAAAAACGCGGAAGAATAAAATCACAACGACATACTACCTGCATCTCTGTGATTATTGGTAAAGAGCTATTCGCTGCGTCGTCGTCGCCGACGAAATCCGTCAAGAATTTCGCCGTTGCGTTGGGGGTTTCCTCCAGAGATCTCCTAGAGCCTCCAGGGGAAAATCACGGTTATTGGAATTGTAAACTTGATCCCCCGAATATTCTCTATTTAAATGATATGATATAATTGACGTATCAAGGTTTAAATAAAATATTTTTAATAAAATATTTTATTACTGTTACGTCCAAAAACCAGATTTCACCACCGACCTGCGCCGACCGATTTTAGGCCTCGCCTTAGGTAAAATCGATGTTCTGAACGGAACGGTTCCCTCAGACTTCTGATCCGAGCATCCGTTCGGGAGTTCTTCCACTATTTTAGGAAATCCGCACGTGCACGTAATTTAATTATTATATTAAATTCAATCATTTATTTCGGGCTCACTGGGCCTCGGAACTGCACGACGTCTCAGATCCTGGTCTCAAATTAATTCCCATATAATATTAAAATAATACATTGAAAAATCCAGGACATTACATATCTCATTTATCCATTCACTATTGTAATATGATCATCTAACCCATTATTATACCTCATAAAGGAATAAATTCTACAAGAGTCATGGATTTGATAGGGAAATCATATAGCATATGGACACGATATTATAAGTGTTATTATTAAGATATTTGTTTGATGAGATAATTCCACCAATCCTTATCTGATATAATGTGAAAGGACCACTGAACATGAAAATATAGGTACATTTTTTCGGTGAAAAACAACATGGATTTTGATAATATCCAATGAGCCTATATCCATTTTAATTTCATGGATGTACACTTTTTGTGAAAATGTTTTTATGGAAAAGAAAAAGTGACCATAATGATTCATTACACACAAGGTAAATGGGATTTTTGGTTTTTCTTTTAGAATACTAGGGGAAGTCAAATATAATAAAAGTGTTGGGATATCATCCATAGTGTCATCCCACTAGTCTAAATTATCAAATATCAAGAAATATTTACTAGTGGATATGTATTTTTGATGTATGATTTAAATAACAGGGAAAGGGATGGGATCCTTATATTGTATTTTCATTTGTGGAATTATTTTCTAGTAAACCAATATATACGGATTTTGGGAAATCATTAAAAAAATTTCAAAAACCAATATTGGGAGAAGGCTTAATTCAATATTTTTCACCATTTTAGGTACTATTTTGTTGGGTCAAAGCTCACATGGTTGGCTATGTATTTTTTAATGAAAATTATTTTCTTGTATCATGGTTCATTCCGAATCACCATACCATTTTTATAGTTAATCCACTGATAATTTCTAATAATGAAATGGGAAATATATTTATTTTTTAATCAATTCATTTTTTTCAACATAATTGTTCCATAAAATACCACATAGCATGCATTTAAACGTGAAACCATACTCATATATAATTTATCATGTAACTAATTGAGTAAATTCTAGCTTCCTTATATGATGAGGAGATAATCTGTGAGGAATAATAATCCTGTACATTTGTCCAAAAATTACTTTGTTTAATAAATATGTGTATTGCTTCACATGAATGTGGAAATGATGAAAAGTATGTTATAGTATCCCGATTATTCTATTTTATTATAACACATAAAAAGATGAGAATACATGTCACAATATCAATGTTCAATTATTTATAACTCTAAAATTTAAATGTAATTAATATAATATTTAGTCATTATTTGATTGATACATATATGATCATGAATAATAAATCTATGGTCAATATTTGGCTAATGAAAATGAAAAATATTGGCGTGGGATGGAGGTTTTATGACATTATCAGATGATTATGACTAGAAATTCAATGATGGATTCAAATAAAAATAAATGGCTGAGAAACCATATATCCACTTCTCTGATGGGTAAGGAATCTATTCTACTAACCATATACGTTAATGATAAATTTTGATAATTCTAGAGGTATTTAAGTTCCCACAAGTGAACGTCATATATATTTATATTATATTTTTTAGTATGATATACCAAAAGTTATTTCTAATGTAAATTATTTTTTTTATTACTATAATATATTTATATTGAATTGGAATATTTTATTTTGAATGAGGAATTAATTTAAATGGATGCTCGACAATCAATGATTCATTGAGAACAAAAAATGATCTGCAAAATTAACTACACCAGACCCCTATCGTAAAAAATTTACTAACCTAAATATCCTTAATAAAGATGTGATAAATGTGAACTATATGAGGAAGGGTCATTTATAGTATACTATTAGGTTTATTATTTGAAACAATCCCAAATACAATAAAACTGCTACATTTCATTACAAAACAATTTTGGGGAACTACAAAATTTTTGAATAATAGACAAAAAAACATAACTATGAAATTTTGCTGAAATAAAGTCAACAAAATTACACAATATTTAGGATTATATTCATCATCAATCATTTATTTAAGAAATAATTGTGGAAAGGAATATGAATTGAGGTGTTATGATACCAAATATTCCTTTTATGATAAATATCTATCATGTTTAATTCATTATATTAACATACTGAATATTCATTAAATTGGTTAATAAAATTAATTGGGACATAATTTTGATAGGAATTATTCTTTATAACCTTGAAACAAGTAGTGTACACATGTTTATTCTCATTGGATTCTGATATGTTTCCGCTAACATAAAACCATCTGGACCCACATAGTCCTGTATAATAGGAATAATTGATTATTTATACACAATTTGATGTGAAATAAAAAATATCACATTCTTAAAAAGGAACTAGTCATGAATACTCCCACTTAACTACATAATGAGAATTAATTCCTCCACAATTAGAAAACTGATTAACATTAATAAATTCTATTGACTATGAATTAGATCTTACCACATAACATACACAAATGAGATGAGTTTTCAAGTCAATATATGAATCAAATTCTTTGATAACTATTTAATATAAAAAAATTATATCATTGGTATCATTTGTCACTACATTGTGAATGTAAAAAAATATTATAAAAAAAGTATGATAATTTAGAAGTAATTATTGTCTAATAGTATGTAACTTGTCTCTCATATAAAAACCTAGGAATGCCATTTTTTACTGATTATAAATGGATATGAGATAGATAGAATCTTACCAAGTACATTTCTGTTCCAGTGGTATCCAAAAAAAATATTCAAATTCTATTTTCTGTCTTTTAATTCATGAAGACAATAATTTTCAAATATGATCAACGGGTATTGTGAGGTAAACATCAAATATTTATTCAATTAAATTAATTAATATCATGTATGTAGTTATGAAAACCATACAACCCATGAGATACTTTATACTATAATTTCATTGTTATTATTTTAAGGAATCATATCTAGATGGACCAATTAGTTTATTAGTAATGGTTAATTAGATATGTAAATTGGACCCATATTACAAAAGAACACCCTAATTACAAGAAAACATAGTTCATTTAAGGATAATAATTTTATTCCATCTTTAATTTCCTCAAATTTCATTCCAATTATACCTATTGGATTCCTAAATAAATGGAAACAAGATATCGGTGAAATGAAATCCTCATTAAAGTAAAGTTATAGTAGAATAAATAATTTTTAAATGAAAATAATAATTCTGGATTTAGAAATAACTATAAACTTATAATATGCAGTCAATAACTAGAGTGAAGGTGAGTAAATAAAATGGAATTGTAATTAATGGAGGCATTATCTATTAATATTACAAGATAAGGATCAATCGATATGGAATGGTTTGAAAATTAAACACATTCTATTTTATCAACGAACTGGGAATGACATTAATCCATTCATATATCGATTACAAATGATATGGATAAATAAAAAATGAATCAAAATGATGGAAATTTATATTTATGGGACATAATGAACAAGGTACATGAAAACTTATACCATCATGAAATTTCAAAAGAATGTTTAAAACTACATGTCAAAACCTATTCAATTTGTGAAAAGTATTTATCACATTAGTACATTTCGATGAATCGATGGGAAATATAATGTTTTGGCTCCCTTAATATTTCATTACTAAAGAATTTGTTTTATTTATTATTCAAAATAAGTAATAATCATAATAAAATTTCCATATTTAATTATGAATAAGTATTTATGAATATTTCCCTAAATAATAAAATAACTATCAAATTATACTTGTCCAAGTAAATTATATATCATCAATAGGATTATACATGATTTTATCTATATTAAATATCCCATATGGGAATAATAGAGGGTTTTTGTCATTGATTAATTCAAGTACTATAAAAAATATGTTCTAAAATCATTCTTTAGTAAAATAACCATTTTTAAACAATTTGGAAAACATTTTCCATGAAAATAAAAATGGAATAAAATTTCGTAAAATATAATCCTTTTAAACATGTAACGTAAGATTAAATGAAATGATGTTATGTATAACCGTACATGGCATATGAGGTTAAAATAAAATTTATTTTACATTGTAAAAATTCTTGAAAAATGAATTATTCGAAAATAGAGAAAAGTATTCCGTTAATAAAATCTATAAAATTCAAAAAAAATTCAATATTACATTAATTAATAATTTTTTGTAGTTTACAATCCATTTTTCTATCCTTTTAGAAAACATGGTTATGTGAAGAAAATGGTTCCTCTGACTAAAGTGGGAAACGATATAGGGTTTTCTTGAAATCAATTTCGAAAATTATTTGAGTATGGAAGAGTATAAAAATGAAACTATTACAATAACAAGGTAAAACAATAATCTGATTATAAAAAATGATAGGGTATGGAATACTATTATCAAATAATTTCCTCGAATGGAAATTCAAGGGTATAGAAAAAAATGATATTGTGAATAAAACTATTGAAAAAACCATAAATTCAATGAAAAATCATCCAATTAATTGATTATGTGTATCAACATAAAATAGATATACGAGATTTATAAATACATAAATATATGATCATAATTATTATGCACAAAATCATAGATGGTTAATAACATTGACTATGTAATATAAACCATGGAAAATGAATTGGGTTATCAAATTTAGAACCCCATGCTTACATCGATTTCAAACCACATAGATGTAATAATTTGAATTGAAGCATAATAAACCTTGAATAATGAATTATTCATGAGTTTATATGTATAATATGAAGTATTTAAACCACATATAAGAAAAAAATGTGCATAATAATAATCCTTTACCCAACGAATAAATTTTTTGACTAATATCCCATACCATGCATTTCCAAGCAAGAAATATTAATTTAGAAACATTAATAAAGTTTTTACACATATTAAAAATTTATTATAGAAAAAAATATTTATAATATCATATATTATGTATTTAAAATATCAAATTACCATTTATTTAATAATCGTTCATTAGTTTGACCATTTAATATTTTAATTTTCTAGGTTCTCGATTATGTTTTAAATTTATACCTTTGTTATTACTAAATAAACAATTATATTAATAATTTAATTATTTTAAAATATTATTTAAATATAATGTGTATTCATTATATATGTATTTATAATAATCCATTATTTTTAGATACATGAATTGAAATTTACAGTTCTTAATGATGGTAGGAAATACATATTTATGAATGATACTCTCATATCATATTCATATTAAATATATTAAAATTAAATGATATATATGTATATAATAACTGGATTTTTATATTTATGATATATGTATATAATATTTTTATTATATTCTTATTTAATATTTTCCATGTGTTCTGTTAACGAATCACATATCATTGTGGTGGTGGTAGTCCTCACATCCACAAATTATGTTATCATATTAATATACAATCAAAATAATCAATGAATTGATTAATAATATTAAAGGAGAATAAAATCCTAAAAAATATAATATTTATAAAATATAAATATCGTTTCCTTCATAATTACTATCCATGAATGGTTGTAAAATAACCAATTAGAAATCATCATTTCATGTGAGAATAGTTCACCTTACACGAACAGTTAATTCTTACCAATTATATGGGAGTGTGTGTGTGTAACTAGAATCTAAAAACATAAAAAATATCATTATATTTAGGATATTAGTATTTTTATATAACAATTGAATTATAATACTTTATGTGTGGATAATTCAATTAAAACTATACAATTAGAGGAAGAATGTTACCGCTAATTTTTGTAACTCCATTTGGAGTGCACACAATGGATTCATTGGATCAATTTCAACAATAGGGTATTCTTCTTGGATGAGGGAGGTATTTTTAGTATATACATAGTAATATATTTTTATAGCTACTATTTCTTGAGATATGTGTGGAAAAGGGTTTAGATGTGGCCTTTTTTATGGAGGGAGGTGTGTTAATCTTTTAAATCCTTGGAAAGGGAATTAAACCCACATTTCATCAATTTTTACTAGATCTATGAGGTATTATTGGGTCTAAATAATCCAATATAATTTATTTTGAACATTTCTATAAGAATTTTTGGGATTTTTTTTATTTTTTACTCCCTTGTTATGCATAATTTAACCTCAATCGATTCATTTAATTTTATCAACATTCACTGTCACTTTTGGTAATCAGTGATGATGTCCATATTAGAAATTTTAAATACTCTGATTCTGTAAATTGAATAAATTTTAAATAATTATAAACATTTATGTATCAATGATGACGTCTATATTCTATTCTTTTATATCCAATTCCAATGTGATATTTCTTCTATTAACCTAATTTGTGTGGCATTTCATAAAATTTTTATAAATTTACATTAAAAAAATTTCTAGTAAAAGTTATCCCTAAAAATAATAGACCAATAATATTGTTATGAATATTTATATTCACTTTTTATCTATTAATTAGTACAATATATATCTCATAAAAATTATGAAAATTATATCTAAGGAATTTTTTGAATGTATTTCATTTATATGTTTAATATTTTATATAAATTATATAAAGTTCATTTTTTGAAAACGAGTTATCCATTAAAATGCTATTATTGTGACTTTATTAAGAAATATGTTTTTATATATAAGATTGTGTTTTCTCGGACTATATGTGTGTCAAATATATTGGGTGAATATAAAAAATATTTTATCAAATATATAGAAAATATATATATAATAAATATTTTTCATTAAAAGTTACTGTGTTTATTTATTATTATAAAATTTCATTGTGAGCAAAGAAATATTTTATAAAAGAACATTCCCTTTATATTAATTGGGTTATTTTATTAATTTCATACCAACAAAGAACTAATATTGTATGGGTCGATGGTAAAATATAAGATAATATATTACGAGTTTCATTATATTAATTATTAATATGGAATAATTTTTTATTTTTGACAGAGTATTACTGTATTCAAAAGCATGAATGAAACCAAAATAATCAATTTAATCCAAATATTTGAGAAAATTAGTTTAGATATATCATTTCAAAAACATACTCTAGAATCCATGGGACAAGTGATATATTTTTAAATGATGAATATAAATTAAAATGATATCAAAATATATTAGAGATTAGAAGCAAGGAGGCTTGATTTAATAGATGAAGTTGAAAACCAATTAATTTAAGACAATTAGGGCTATGTGTGGTTCCATGTTAAGGTAAAAATTAATAGTATATGATAAAATATACAAAAGAAAATCACCAAAACCTGAGGATATCCTAATCCATAAAAAACACACATTTTCCTATTAAAAATGAAAATAAAATTAAATTTATTATGCATTCTAAAAAATAACCATCAAACCAGATAGATTAAAAATATTTCTTGGATAAAATTTCATAAAGGTATATGATTCAAAATATTTCCAAAAAAAATGATGAGATGGTTACAAGAAACCATACTGACCTCATTATAATGAAATTTATTCACTAAAAATATGATATGGAGAAATATTTTCATCAAAATGATGAAAAAAATTCTCATAGATGATATATTTACAAACAAGAAACAAAAAAACTAGTGAATGGTATTGAATCATCAGTAGGTTTCCTACTCAATATGAATGTAAAATCATTATTGTTATTCATCGATCAAAATTTTAAATACATTAATTCATGTAAGACATAATGTTATGATACCCATACCAGATTGGTATAATGACCACATATATGTAACGTGGGTGTAATTATATATTAAAATTATTAAAAAAATCATTAGAGTTTTATTTATATGTGAACAAATAGTTGAATTTAAAAACATACAATTATCAAAATTTTGGTATCTTTTGAGACTAATTTTTTTATAAAATTAATTGAAAATACTAAATTAACATATTAAATAGTACAATGGTAATTTAAATGTTTATTTGTAATTTTTTAATAATTTTTTTGAGTAATTAAATGATATATGTTTTATATAAAACAATTTGATGAATAGTGAACCATAAAAATAATGTATTTACTATTGTGGATAGTTTTTTTAAATATTTATAGTTTGAATGAATGATTAAAATTTATTGAATTATGTATACCATTGAAACCATATAAAAAATTATTGTGTCTGATTATATTAATTTTAATGTGTCTTGATTTTTCATAGAAATAAGTTAATTAAAATTTTCTGATTACAGATTATGAATTTTAATTTATTAATGTGAATTTAAGTAAAAAATTATATAAATATGATTCCATTAAAACAAAATAAAAAACATTCAAGTACTGTTTTTAAATTATATAATAATACAACACATTGTTCATTGTATAATACTGTTATTAAACCATAATTGAATCGACTAAATATTGCAATGAGGTTGATCCTTTCTATAGGGATTCAAAACAACTTGATGGTTTTCAAAATCAATATAACGAATATTATGATAGTGGTGAAAGAAGAGTTATGATTTTTATTATAAATATGTGATTTACTCTTAAATAACTATATAAAATTAATATTTTAATAAATATTTGTGATATTCAAAGCGTGGTTTTTAATTTATATGTTTTGAAATTGATATTTAAATTAGGTATTTTTTAATAGTATGGAAAAATTTATATTTATAAAAAATTATTGTTGATTAAAATATTAATTCAATCCATTAAAACATTATTTATAATCAGTAAATCAAATTGATTTGATTATTATACATTACAAACATTTACACTTCCCATGTATACTAAAAACTTCTGTACAAAATGATTATGATTTAGCTTTTTTTGTATATTAATTATGTCATATGAAAATTTAATTTGATGGTAAATATAAATTTAAAATACAATTTCAATGTTAATCAAATTGATAATATAATTTCCAGAAGATGCTGAGTAATATATTACAATCAGATTATGTTATTCAAATTTTGTGGGATACTGTTTTTTAGATCGAGGTAGACATGCTTTAAAGATGAAAATCAAGAGAATCTACTATATAATGATACTCTATCCTCCAGGATGAATAAAAAAAATATTCCATCACATACAATATTTTATTATTTTTCATTAATATGTCCAGATAAAATTTTAATGAAGATTAGGTGATGATATTATCATGTGATGAAAATGTTTATTTGATGTCCTTGATATGACATATGATATATGATATATATAACCATTAATGTAATTTTGATAAATAAATAATTAGATATATGTGAAGGAATGGTTTCCAAGCTGAAAAATCATAAATCTAAATTTTTCAATGTATATTTTTTTTCATTCTATTTCATGAGTTCAGAAAAATGTAATATTTTATAGATTATTATATGTATTGAATCTTCTTGGTGGAAGTATTATAAATTTAAAATGAATTTTTTTCTTATTAATTTTTTTCTGATCTATTGAGATCGAATAATTCATAGGATTATTAATAGAGAAAATTTTAATAGTTTTTATTTTGGGGTCCCCTAGATAGAAGAAAAATGAGCATGTTCTTTCATATTATTGATGGATTTTTTGAATTAGGAACATATACCATTATGTGTTTGTTAAAACTATGTGTAACTAATTTCATATTTATTATCATTATGAATAATTTAGGATAATTGTTTTTCTAATAATAAATAATTTTAGCCTTTTAGTTATTAATACATTTTATAATATTTTCATTACATATTTTTTCAATTTCATTAATATGCATTTTCCTTTGAATAGTTTTACCATATATTATTCATCATTTTAAAAAAAATGATAGAATAATATTTGGAGTATTGTTATCAAATATACCTACATACAGAGGGTGTGGACAATTAGTTTTTCAGGACCCATCCCACGAGGCCCGTTATGTGACAACCCCAAGCCCACCTTCCATAGGACAGGGTTTGGCGGCTAGCACCAAAGGCGTAAATTCCAAAACAGGAAAGGCACTTCCTTTATAACTGTAAATACACACAATATAGTACATGGTGGAAGTAAAAATCTACGTAAAACTATATAATAGAATAGTGATAAAATGTAAAAGGGGGCTGAAAATACCATCCCAACTATAATGTACATGTACATCTGAAAAAAGAAAAAACCGCTGAAAGGTGAAGAGCAGCTCCTGGATCATCCACCACAGATCCTACCTGAAGGGTAGGTACATATGGCTTCCACAACACTCCACATCCATTCTTATTGTATGGGTACCGACTCATCGTAAGGTCCACCTCTAGGTACTGTCCAGTCCTGGTACTCTGACCCACAGTCAACCATGTATGTCATCTGCAACACACACAATGAGCTGTGAGCATAACCTATAATGACCCATACTTTACATACGTTGTTAATACTTCAAATTTGAAGCACACTTATTAAAACATATAACAAAACCATGAAAGGACCGTATAGGTATAGTGCCTTTAGAAACTGGGAAACATAAACAACTGGTTCATAAAGCATCTACATTTTCTCCCATTTATTTCATCATATCTAGAGTCCCTTTTGGCATATCCTACATAATAACCTTCTTCCTGACCTAGGGGAAAGAATACATACAAAAGGGTGATCTCAAATGCTCAGTACGGGTAATCAAAAGAAAAATCAATCAAATCATATTCATCAGAACATAACATTTTGGAAATCATAAACTGCAAAAGAAATCATAATTTCATATCATGGGATAAATCATAGAAGTGAAATGTAATCCCAATAATCATTTCTTAAAACATGAAATTTTGTGTCATACACACATAATCATAGAGAATCATTTTTTTGTAGTCAAGACTCATAGCTAAGACTATCTTATCGGACAAAGTCCAATTCTGAACCGAGTTCACTTCTAATTTCAGTCTTGTTTCACTGAACCGGATTAACCTGCCATTCCAGCCATGTCAATCTCATGAGATATAAATCGTTACCCAATGCATTGGAGGGGGATATAGGTCACACCTATCTCATAATGATACTATTCTTATATGTGCCACAAAATCATAAATCATACATCATTGCATATCCAATGTAATAAAAATGGGATTCTTAAACATCGTGACATCATAAAACAATTGATATAAGAAAAAGGAGTTCATAAAAATAATTCCATCACTACATAATCAAATAAATTTAATAATAGGGATAGAAACAGAACCCTATATTATCATAGATGGAAAATAATTTTGATAAAACACATTAACTCCATTCTTGATGGAAATATCCTTTCTACTTAAAAATCATTTTTCCTTTCTTAACATGTCATACAATTTTAAACTAAAAGAAGCTGATTAAAAATAAACATGAAAACTATTAAAGGAATATTCTTGGAAATAATGTTTTAAAAATCCATTCATGCCGTAGAGTTAAAAAAACATTCTTCTCGTACTTTTGTCGGAAAAGTCAAAAATTACCTCAAACGAAAAACGACAAAAGATTCATTTCATATCTTTTACTAAAAACTCACCAAAGGGTAAAAATGGATTTATACAATTTTCAATGGATGGAAATAATATTCCCTATTGATGAAACATGGATGTGGATGATGAAATACACCCTAGAAAATACCAATGTATGAACAATCTCTGATAAAAATGAGATTGTGATATTTTCCCTTATCTTAGGTCTGATTTTCTTTATAAGTGTCCGAACCTCCTGTATAATGATTTAAATAATTTCATTGACTTATTCCTGAATAATACTCATTGTTATGATATCATATATGGTCATATTCTTAGCTTCTTATTAGTAATATTTCATTACTACTTGTTATTCGGGTGTTTATTTGTTTTTGTTCTTATGCGTGTTTGTCGAATAAATTTTTATTCTTCTTTTTAGGTTATAGATACCTCATTTAAATAATTTTATTAGTGTAATAAATATCATATTTATTCACTTAATTCATTTATGTAATCATTATGCAATGAAAATCATGTAGAACGAGTCACATCACATTGTGGAGACGGTATTCCGTACGTACGCACGAGCGATGATATCATTCCCATTATCAGGGAATTGTATTGGAGTGTATGTATACTATTTCAGAATAAATATCACTTTACAATAATAATATATAGTTATTATTTAAATCATTATCCCCATCCAAGTAAGGTGGTTGTGGAAAATAGATTACACCACAGCGTGGAGACGATATTCTGTACGTACGCATGCACGGTGATTTCGTTTTCCCTAGGATGGATTGATGGTGAAATAGGGTTATTTCATACATATAATAACATATCAGTATATTAGTGATACTGATGTTATTACCTCATCATGAAACAACTAAATAATAAGAAATAGAAGAAGAAATAAAGTTGAAAGAATCGGTAACGGGCATTACCTCTTCTTTGAAGTGCCTCTTTAAGACCTCTTCTTAGGGAACTAAAATTGGACTTCGAAGAATACCAGGACCTCAATGTTGCTTCTAGAGAACATTATAAGAGAAATTTTATGGGTTTGTCCGAGCATGAAGGCTCAATGCGGTGTGAGGAAGAGAGGGAGGTGGTTCTGTTTTATAAGGGAGGAGAGGGGCTCCTTTGAAAGAACTAAATATATTATTTAATTATAAAGTCATATTCGGGATTTAATAGTTCCAAATTGATTTATTTAGAAGATAACGTGGGAATGTTTCGAAATACTTTCATCCAATATAATTTATACAAGTTATGGTTTCTATTTTAACCTTATCATTTAGATTTAACATTAAGTTAGATAATTTAACCTTTACCGTGTATTCTTGTTTTCTTACACTATAAGGTTAATGGACATACTATAACAAGCCAAAGGTACCAAAAGTTGTTTATTATTAATATATATAACCATTTCTAATTCATTTTTCCGAACCTTAGATTTTTAGGAATAATATAACAATTAATAATATAATATTTGTTTTAAAAACTATTTTATGTCAATTTTGATACTATTTGGTAATTTATTTTTATAAAAGTCATAACAGAAATATTAGTTCAAAAAACGTTAATTAATTCAATAATAACATGTAATATTAACATATTAAATTATTTTAATTCATAAAAAGTCTCAAATTACATTTATTTGGGTATTTATAACATCAACTATGTCAATATTTGATTAATAAGATAATTACTGCATAATCATTGTGTCATAAATAAATTAAATTATATAAAGTCTAAAAATTACAAATAAAATACCATTATTTAGGAAATATTTTATCTTTCTAATAAATATTTATAGTCAAATTTATCTTATGTATAACCCTATATTAATAATGATTTAGTTATTAAAGATTAATTTTAACTATTTTAACCTTTTTTTAAATAAATTAATAATAAATGTCCTAATCTAATCTATGTTGGCCTAAATTGTCATATATTATTCCTAAGGTTGTTTTTGGTCGAATTACACTTATCCAATAGAATTAGGACTCGTGTTAGGGTAATAATAATAAAATTTGTACCCTTAATTTCCCTAATTACTTTTAACCGTGGGAAAAAAATTAAAAAGTTACTATTCACCAAAAATAATTTTCATCGCATTGAACCAAATTTTAGTCCTTCATATTAACCATGTGTCTCGGGTTTTTGAAATTCCACTCACAGAAGCAATAAAATTATGTTTTATGTAAATTTGCTAATTCTCATAAGAGGTTGGTAAAAGACGGTGAAAAGTTCAATAAATTTTTTTATATATCTAAAATTATTAAAAAATGACTCCAATGAATTGCATTGATCATATATTGGTATTATATGTCAATTTTGACCTAAAATAAATTTAAATAAAATTAATTATTATTTAAATGAAAATTCGGTTTTTAAATAGTAACCCAGGGTTTTCACTATTCATCAAAAAATTGAATGTTTTCAGAAAAATACCAAAATTTTACCCTAGGCTAATTTTGATATTCTGAATCCAAAAATGAAGTCCATTTTGAAAATTATAATTTACAAAATTTCAAATAGTGGGTATTACTATTCATAACGGCTAGTTTTAATAATATTTTAATATCATATCGTTGTTTAGTGAAACTCGAGATTGCGTACAAATCAGGATATCGAGGAATGTCAAGATTGCGTGTAATGCAAGCCAAGAATATTGTTGCGTATACTGCAAGGTAATTCGGTGTTTCATATAGTACAAGATAATCTTGGTGTAGTGTATAATAGAAGACAATGAAATTAAAAATAATATATCTCATAAAATCTCAGGGGGTTACATTCTACCCCCTTAAAATGAATTTATTCCTCGAAATTCATCAGGGTTATATCTCACTTACTATTCATAGAAACCCACATCGTAAAAAGAAATATTAAAAATTAATTTTAAAAACTAATGTATGAAATGTAACGATTACCCAACGTAACTCATCACTGGGTTTCCGTATAGAAAAACATAGGTGAAAAAATGGATATGGAAGAAAAATCTAACCATTATGTTCTGATGGAGAGTGGTAGAGAAATGGCTATGAAAAATCCATCAATCCAAAAGCCATAAATTTGTGATGATCTAAGGTACCATCTGATTCATCGGATATAAGAGCACTAGGACAACATTTTTGGTTTTCATTATAATTTCCTGAAAGTTGAAAAATTTGAATTAGAAGAAATATTTGCGTGATTTTGGTACAATCTCACTATTGTTCATGCTTTGAAAAATTTCCACTTCATATCTTAATGAAATGAAGTTGAATTTGTTATTTGTGAAGTGTTAATAGATCATGTGATAGAATGATGGGTCATTCCATCTGTTTCAAATAAAAGGTTAGCAAAAGTTATCAAATATACATAAGTCCTTCTATGGTGAGGTTAATCATATACGATTCCAAAAATGAACTTATACTTCATATATCATACCACTTAATAATAAAACTAGTTTCTACTAACCAAGGTCTTCTTGTAGGCTAGTGGTAGGTGATAAAGGCCAGTCGCACTTCAGTTGTGGGTTCGATTCCCATAGCCTTCTCCGACGCGATGGGTTGTCGACCGTCCTGCAGGTTGTTTTTTTTCTAAAATTACATTACTATAAAATTCCATCAATAATATCAAAAAAAGTTATATCCTTAAACAACAATAACTTATGTAAAACATAATCTATTCCAATATTTAGGCTTATCTAAAATACTTCGGTCCAAGCTCCTAGTATAAAGAAAATGATTACATGAAATGTCACATAACAATCACGTGAATGCCATCATTTTCCCCCATATATCATAAGATATAACTTGTTGGTCAAATTAAAAACTTTTGAATTCCTTAATCATGTATTCTCTTGAAGAATGAATACCCATCGAACCTTAGTGAAAACATGAATGTTGTTAAATTTTAACACTTTCCAGATACTAAAATCCCAAAAATTCTATACACTCAAACCATAATATCACTTAGTCCTTATATCAGTCATGAGCTCATGAATAAAATCAATCATCTCATTATCTTCTTATCCCTTCATTATGTGCATATCATCTACATTCCAAAAATATCTGAATAACCTTTCATGGTTATCGGTACTATTCTACATATACTTCCAAATAATTTAAGAAAAAAATAGTGTAACAATCCATAGATGATTCTTTATTCCATAGTACCATTAACTATACAACATAACACTTGATAAACATAAAATAATTCCAATACCTTCTTAAACAACTCACTGAGCTTCAACACTTCATTTATCTCATATTTCATTTGTTGTCTCTTCATCATCATCCACATAAATACTACTCATATGACCATGCTGATTCTTTTCATGAGATTTTCCCTTAGGGAATTGGTTTTCATAATTCCCATACATTCCACATTTAAAACATCTAATCATTGTTGATGTCATAGAAATACCATTATCCTTGTCCATTGTGTTAACTGAACCTTTCCCTTTGCACTTATTGGCTTTGTGTCCTTCTTTTCCACACCCAAAGCATCTTCCAGTTCCATTGAAACAATCTTCCAGATGCCTCTTACCACATGATTTACATTAGGGAAATTGAACTTTCTTTCCTCTATGATCATCATGAAACACCATCCTTCTATTATAATTTGAGTCAGGAAACTTTCCAACGTTGAGATTATTGATCATATTACGAGATTGCTGATTAGGCATAATAAAGATGTTTGGACTTACAAATCCCGTTTCATTTGGTTTCTCATGAAGAATATCATCCCATTGTCCACCAAATCCTCCATTATTGTGATTCTTCCTGTTTCCAACCATTTTCTAAAACCCAAAAAGTATAGTGTGAGAGGAAAAAATCTTGCTATGGAAGAAAACATAGTAATGGGGGAGTACCCTCAATATCTAACATCTTAGGTTAAATTATAATATCGTTACCGTAATTCTAGGCCTATTTCCTATACGTATACTTATCCATAGGGACATCCATAGACATACCTTAGAAATATCTCTAGGGATCTCACTAACATTTTCACATCCTAGTATCCAAAGGTTGAATAAATCTTTGCTCTGATACCAACTGTAGAGACCCGAATCTTGACGTACATGGACATTACATTACTTTTGCGGAATACTTAATACATGACAAAAACAGATGCCCAAAGACCGTATTAGTTTAGTGTCATTGGAAACTCGGAAAGAAATCTTCTAATCATGGTAAATGATCTTCATCATCTCCCATAAAGATCTTCCGCGTTTTATGTTTTCATTTCCTCAGGATATAAACAAATGTTTTTGTAAAGAAAACCAAAAGGGGATTATCTTTATGGGAGATGTTGAAGTTCTTTTACCATGATTAGAATATTTCGTTACGAGTTTCCAAAGACACTAAACTAAAACAGTCTATGGGCGTCTATTTTTGTCATGTATTAAGTATTCCACAAAAGTAATGTAATGTCCATGTATGTCATGTTTCGGGTCTCTAAATAATCCATTCATGGGTGAGTATAATGATACTCAATAGTGACCACGATACCACCATGGTCTCTCAAAATCCACAACGATAAACCAAAGAGTATGAAATCAATAGATATCCATTACATAGGTTTATGCCCATATATATATCAATGTTATCAAGTAACACATCTCAATCGTGAGGTAAACACAGAATTCGCTGACTCATCTCACACATGTATACAACTTCTATAGAGAGATAGATGTGATCAAAAACAGACATTGAATAATTTAAGTTGTAGGACCCACACATGATCTATGACATGTAGTTTAGAACTGTTGGACCCACAAAAGATCCAGGAATAGTAGTTGCAAATGTCGGACCAACACATGATCTAGGACCATTTATTTTATAAGACTAACACATGATCCTGGAACAGAAGACAAAACTGTGAGACCAATACATGATCGAGGAAGAGCCGTTAGATTTGACAGACTAACACATGATCCAGGACAAGCTATACTGTCGGACCAACACATAATCCACGAACAGAAGTCAGAACATTCAGACTAGCACATGATCTAGGAACAGTCGTCAGAGTACAACCAGCCACAAGGTTTCCACAAAGCACTCATGATTCCAGGAGGGTCTTCTCCTCAAGCCAAGTGTTGATACATCACATTCAATTAATTCCCATATTGATATATCCAAAATATCCGTCGACCCAAAAGAATCTCAATGTGACAGATGGTGCGTCAATCGTACGCCCAGTCTAAGAGTTATTAGCATTTCCTTTCCGAGGGACCGGTTGGATTTACGAAAAATCCAACCTTATCGTATACCAACTATGTCCAAAACTCTTGTGGGGTATGAAAAAGAACAGTCCTCCTCAAATATTTCAATCGTTGTAGACGGTTTACCAATCGGACACCCATAGCCCATGTTATTGGAGAAAAGGTGAAAACGGATCAAACATGTCGGTGTCTGGTCCGACCCATGTGGACCGACCCAGCCCGAACCGGTTCAGGACTTTTGTTCCATCCGGTCTGTGTGTCTGAACTTGTCCATAGGTCCGACCAGGGCCGCTGGGGTGGCCCTGACCATGATGGGTCTGGCCCGCGCTGGGTTCGGCCCGACAGCCCGTGGGGGTCCACCCTAGCCGCATTCAGGGGGAGGCCGCGCCCCTGGTTCCCGAACTTCTTAGCCATTTGAGCGGGTAGAACCGGCACCAGGCTGGCACCTGTGTGTCATTGGGGACCCAGCAGGGTCCCACTATTTCTAGTTGGCCAAGCGGCCAGCCGACACCTCCCGCGACGCCGGTTACGCCACACCTCTTTCAGCTTCCTGGTGGCTTGGCCCTCCAGTCTTCCTTGTGGCAGGCCTTGCACAAGTCGCGGTCGGGGGTAGTGGCCCCCCTTTTCGTCTACCACGTGGCGTGGTTGCACCATGCCCTCCTCGGCAACCTGGCGGCTTGAGCCAAAGGTCTTCTTCGCAGCCGGGCTTGCGCCGTAGCCGCTGCACCACCACGGCCCGGGGCCACAGATATTATCCCTACGGCGCGGTTGTGCTGCCACCACCATGCGATGACACTCGTCGATTCAATCTGTCGGTGATCTTTCCGCGGGTCAAAGGATTAGTTTTGATGGCATGTTTCTCATTCCTATAGAAGTCGTGCACTCATAGGGATGTTTCATTTGATCCACATACATTTTTGACAAGAGTCTCTCATTCTGGTCTCAATCCATGTTTACCATAAATTTCCACAATGAAGGCGGAGGGGTTGAGCTGTGTTTGTTCGGCCTGCACCCTCCGCATTAGGGTGATATCAAGCGGCTTAAAATTCTAAACCATGACAACAAACGAAGAACGAGGAACAAAAACAATGTCTGAAAGCCAACCATGATTTTTTTTGTTGACGATGTTGTGGAAAAACGGACGTCATTTCATTGATGTCAGGAAATATGAAGAATAAGTCGAGGATGAAATCGTTAGCTTTCTTCATGGACGGTGCTTCCCCCTTGTTCCAGTTGAAGATCATTCTTCATTGGTAGAAGAAGTATTATACATTGGAGAATTATTTTTCTCTCCATGCTCTTCTTTTTACAATCTTCACCCAAATGAAAATTCAAAACCCTAAAAAATAATGGATTAATTATTCCAATATTTAATTGTTGGTTAAAAAAATATTCAATAAGATTCAAATAAGTAATTTTGTAGATTTGACACCATAATGTGGTGAGTTCGAGGGATGCCCCCACTTAATGTAGAGTTTCAAGGGGTTAAAATATCAGTTGTTCCCCACCAGATTTATCCCCCAAAGGGAGGTATATTTTGAGTGGCCCCCACCACCATAACCTATCATTGGAGGATAATGTGTGGTGGTCCCACCACCAACTTCAAAGATTAGGTTTTAACTAATAAAATTAAATAAGACATTCACTTTTTTAATTTTATTATTCCACATAAAACCCAAAAACTCTCTTCAATTATTGACTCAAAACATTGAAGTGAAAGTCAACTAAAGAGAATATCGGCACTGCAAGTTCAATAGTTCCCATGGAGTTCAATTCCAAGAAATGATTTAAAAGTTACAAAAAACTTCTTGCATGTTTACTAAAGGTACCCGAAAAGAAGTATGGAAAATTATTATCAGTCACCCTTGACTCGCGCCGGTCGAGGTTATGCTCTGCGTTGGTGAAACATGCCCCAAAGAACCCAACATTACTCATAGATATTCAATCTGAGTTACCATTGAAAATTTATGAAATTTTTTAAAACATAATTGTCAATTATTTATTTTATATGCTGCCAAAAACAAACATTCTATGGTGGCCTATGCCAGACAAAGTTAATATCCAATAAAGAACGCTTACACTCGCGAGTTCATTGGTAGTATCATATTTTTAATCCGAGTTACCATTTTTGAGTTATAAGAATTTGAAAAATAAAATTATTTATTTAATTATATTTTTTACAAATATGCCATTTTTGGTTTTTCTCATAGGAGGCACGCGACGACTAATATTAAGTAGCGCCATGGGTAAACCAACCATCCTGAGTGAAAATGGCGACCTTATATTTGTGATCTGAGTTACCTTTTATGAGTTATTACACTTTTTTAGGAAAACTACTTACGATTGTTAAATTTAGATTAACAAAAACTTCGACAAATCATTCCAGGAGCTCCATGCCTTGGAATCACACACTGTCAGATTTCGCACACCGTTAAAATTCCCATTTAATTTAAAAAATTATATGGAAATTATAGTTCTTTAAATTCTCTACAACTCAAGGCTCTATGTACACATTAGACACAACTCACAACTAAGAGAACATGTGGGGTTCTGAGAACTCATCTAAGCCTCCGACTCCCTTGTGCTCTCATGGAGGTTCATGTGCTTCCAGCGAACGCGCACCAGAGGTATCAACCATCAATGATTGACCCACTCCTGTCAATCCTCAATCCATACAAGAACCTCTATAAATTTCACTCCATCATAGACATCCACCTTTCCATGGTCGATAATGTGGGAAGTGTCATGCACATATCTCCTAATATGGGATATGTAGATGACATCATGCATCCGGTGCAATTGAGGTGGAAGAGAAAAGCTGTATGCCATCTCTCCAACTATATTGATGACTTGAAAAGGACCAAAGAATCTCATAGATAACTTGCCTCCTATGCCAAATATTTATAGACCTTGTCGAGGAGAGACTCATAGAAATACATGTTCGCCATCCTCAAACTCCAGTGGTCTCCGTCTGGTGACATCATATGACTTATATCTACTCTCTGCAGTCTTCATCCGCTAATGGATGATTCGCACCATCTCCGTGGAAGCTCATACCATCTATGGTCAGTAGGAAGGGGGACAAATTGATGAGTTGGTCAATGATCACCCAAATAGATTCAGGTCCCCAGGACGTACATGGAAGACCCATCACAAAGTCCATGGATATCTCTTCCAACTTCCACTTTGGGACCTCTAAAGGCTGAACCAAGCCTGCTGGTACCTGATGATCTGCCATCACTTCCGGAAAAGTGAGGCATTGAGAGAAAAACTCCACCACTACCATCTTCATACCTGGACACCAGTGCTATCATCTATGGTCCATGTACATCATAACCAAACATGGATGTACCTCAACTGGGGATCTGTGAAACTCCCTCAACACTTCCTCTTGATGTTAAACTGGAACCATTTTATATTATCTAAAGAGAATGGTGTGCTCCCCTCCTTTATAAAATCCATCAGGTGCATGTCCTTTGGATATTTTAGCATGTCATGTCTCATAGTCATCATCCCCACGCTGCGCCTCCCTAACTCACTGAAGAAGAAGGGGAGTGATTTTAAGAGACTGAAGGAAAGCGACTCCATCACTATCCACAAAGGTTATCTGTAAAGAATCCAACTACTCTGTCGCCTCGCCTAACAAATATATACTAGATTCCAACTAAGTGAATCTGCTACAACATTCCCCTTCCCAGAATTATAGACTATCTCAAATTCATAATCGTAGAGGAAATCAAGACAATTTCATAATCTCAGGTTCAGGTCCTTTTGAGAGAAGATATACCTGATAATCTTGTGATCAGAGTTTATGGTAATGTTTTCACCCATAAAATAGTGTTACCACATCATTATGGAGAAGAACACTGTTGCTAACTCCAGGTCATGGATATCATAGTTATGCTGGTGATGTCTCACCTGTGGAGAACCATATGTGATCAGTGCTCGCTACTTCATTAGGACACATCTGTATCCAGTCCCTATCGTGTCATAGTAAACAACAGCCAAGCGATCAAGGTATGGCTGGAAGATCATGTTAATGATTCCCATGATCCATGTTAGAGTATTGTTTATGCCAAAAGGCATAACCAAGAACTCATATTGGTCGTACCGACATCTGAAGGTCAACTTATTCATATCCTCATCTCGAACACTGAGCTTGTGATAGCATGATCTGAGGAATATCTTTGAGAACCACCGTGATCTCTTCATCCGATCATAGTGGTCATCAATCCTTTAGAGTGGGTACTTGTTCTCATGGTCACCAGGTTTAGGAGACAATATTTTACACATAGCCTCAAGATTCCATATACATTCTTATCAAATAGAATTGGGGCTGACAATGGAGAAACACTTGGAAAGATGAATCCCTACCCCGGTAAGTCCTCCTACAGTACATGCAGCTCACGAAATTCAGTGGGGGTAATCTGATATTCTGGTGTAGATATTGGTGTCATCCGAGGGTACATGTCAATGTAGAAGTACTCCTCTCTGGAAAGGGGTAGTTCGTGAACATCCTCAGGGAAAACACTTTTGTATTGGTCCACCACTTTTGGATAGCAATTATTGTCCACATAAACTACTCCGAGTGTTAGACAGGTCAACTGATGAGTGATTTGATGCACCCTCCTCTGAGTATGTAAGTCCAGTGCTGCAAGAGCTCCCTTCATTCCGGTCAAGGTGAACCAGGTACCATCCATACAGTCACACCACACATTGTGCCTAATACAATCGATTAGAGCATGTATTGTTGATAACCATTCCATTACCAAGATGACATCGTATGGCCTTGACGTCGCAATGAGGAAATCCTCATCGAAGATTTCACCACATAGAGTAAGATCACACTTCCGACACCAATGCGTAATCATCGAGTCTGCTCTAGTAAGATTCTATAATTGTAAAGATCGAGCCAACGGCTCCGTTGGAAAATTTGAGCCCCGTACGTGGGCATGGACAATGAAACGGTGTCTGGTAGATGTGTCTATAATAATTGCAGCTATGGTGGAGTAGACACTGATCATACATCGAATCATCTCTGGAGTGCTGTGATTGTATGTCTCAAGTGCCTAGATCTGAGCTATTGTATTCCCACCTTCTCCCGGCCGTCGAGGTCGACATCATAGTGGTGGTGGTGGTAACAACTCATAACGTCGTTGATATCTACATAAAGAAATCATACAATCACACGTTCAGTGGTGGACTCAGAATTTTAATCTGAGATACCGTTTTTTAGTAATAAGCATTTGAAAAATATAATAATTTATTTAATTATTTTATTTACAATTTTTCCAATTTTGAGTTTTTTCATAGGAGTCCCATGCTGACTAATATTAAGTCGCGCAAAGGGTAAACCGACCATCCTAAGCACAACAGTGCCCTAAACGTTTTAATCTGAGTTACCATTTAAGGTTTCTACCACATTTTCTGGAAATCAACATACACACATAAACATATGGTTAAAAAAAATACAAGAGATCATTCCGGGCACATCAGTCCTCAGAATCGTGCACCGTCAGATTTTGAGGACCCGTAAAATTTCCATTTAATTCAAAAAAACATGGAAATTCTGGGACTTTACATATTTAGTTTTTATATATACAATTATTCACCCACACATCAGTCATTTCATATAATATTTTGATCCTAAATTTGGTATTATATGGCATTTGTACATTCGTGTACTATTTTTTTACATACACTATATTTTAATTACTTTTTAAAAAAAATTATATTTAAATTTTAAAAATGGAATGATTAAAAAAAGTACATTAGAAAATATAAATCCACATACACCACCAAAATGTTCAAATATTAATTTTTAGTAATGTTACTTCCACAAGAACACATTAATTATAAAAGGTAATGAATTAAAAAATATAGATTATGGAGGGAGGAAATGAAATTATTAATCTAGTTGTTTATAAAATTGGAGAAATATAAGTATCAGTTGAACCATTTAGTATGAAATGAATTTTTGTGTTCTATGAATTGAATTATATATATATATATAATTTTCATATTGTTAAAAAAATAACATAATTTCAAATAGATTAGAAGTTACTCATAGTGAGACTACCAATGTTGTTAACAAATTGATAACTATTAATAGATATAATTATAAAGACATTGATTTCATACCTAGTTAAAATATTACAAAAAATACAAAAATATTTATAATCATTATTATCAATTTAAAATTACTTGGAGATAGTTATTTCACTAATGAAAATATTTTTTAAGATTTCATAAACATCGGGTCCAATATAAGGAAATTGATGGGTAAACACTCGATGGTAAAAAGAATTTCATAGTTTAAAATATATATGATATTATTTGATCTCTCATATATAATTAGGTTGATTAAAAAGATATAATATATAATAGTAGTGGAAAATAGCGTAGAATAATCTTATACATCAATAGTAGATATAAATTTTAGAATATAATAGAATGTTTCTAATCATTAATTTAAGAAGAAAGTAAATTTTGATATTGTAAGTAGATCTTATGAATATATAATGAATGATCATTCCAATCATGATTATATGATAAATAATATAGTTTGGAATATTGATTTCCCCTATAAATGAATTGAAATTTACAATGTCCTAAATTATAAAAAAAATTCATAATATATGATTTTATATGAATTTATGAAATGAAATTACAATTGGAACAACTATATAATACTAAAGGATAAAGATAAGATAGATACAAGTTCAAAAATATTCTACACCCACCATGTAATTAATATTCTAAAATATTTTCATACCATGATTTATAGTGAATAATATAACCTTTTTATAATATTCGTCTAATGATATTTTCAATAGTAAAATAATTATGGGATTATATATTGAAATTTAAATGGAAAATTAATGAATAATGGATATAGTATATTTTGAATCATTAACTAATTCTAAATTAAATTTGACATGTTTATATTCAGATGATGAAATTAATTCTACATCATCGTAGGATGGAAAATATACAACAAGTGATGATAATTATTCATTACCACGTTATGTCAATGTTTACTGATATGATACATTATTTGAATAAAATATTAATTTATTTAAAAAAATACGAAATTTATAAATAATAATGTTCAATGGAAAATTATAAAATTTTACGACATTATGTAGTGATCTCTTTTCGTATGTACAAAAATTTAAAAAAACAACCAATCTCAACGTGTTTTAATAATAATAATGATATTATAGTAAAACAATAATCTGAAATTAATAGTATAAAAATATCAAATCAATGTATTCTTATGGGATGTAAAATAATTATAGTACATAAATATAGATGATTCCAAATTTGAATAAATCATGATGATTCTATAAAAAATCTAAAATTCAGTTTGAAAAAAATATATTTTTTATATATGTGATCCCTTCTCCAAAAAAATTCAATGTTGTTAAAATTGAAATAATAATTGACATTATAAAAAAGTTATATATTAGGATTTCATAGTTAATAAATTTATATTGTAACAATAATGGACCCATGTTATTTTGGGTAGGGAAATTCTAAAATCTTTATTTTAGTTAAATATGAATAGTTCTAATGGAAATAATATTAGGTACCTTTATAATGTATTTTTAATTCATATGACTTGCATGAATTTTAATTTAAAATGCAATCATCCTTAATGGTGGAAATGTATCATCATGTGACTATTTTCAATGATATATATAAGGAACCAATAATATTTTGTAATTGTAAAATATTAAGTTTAAAATGATATATTTTTTATAGGAAATAATAACAAGCACATTAAAATAATACAAGTATGTGATGGAGGATATCTTATATACATCAAATATTATATATGTACTCATAAATGCTCATAATGTTTTTCTATTCTCTCTTCAAATTACAGTTAGAATGTGTTTCCATAAATAATAATGTCATTAGAATCCAATATATATCATTAAATAGTGCTATGAAAGATTAATCGTGGTTATGGAATATATGGTTTGAATACTATAAAATTATACCATTATCCATACTTACTATAAAAGTAATGCTAAGATATTTAATGAAGTATTGGTTTAGTTATTCAAAATTTAGTTATATTTTTCAATTTACAAATTAATAAAAGTGATGTGTTATATATATTTTTGATGCTAAAACACCTTATGAATTATTGTTAGTAAACATATATTTATTAATTACATCAAAAATATGATGTATAGGAGCAAAATACTCTATATATGTCATCTCTGATGACTAAAAAATTTATACATGGGTTAATTGTATATATAAAATGTCTGAAACATTTTTTGATTTAAAAAATATATATCCTTCATTAAAAATTATAAAAAAATCCCTTCGTCATATTTCATATGTATCACGGTTGAAAATTTTAAAATTAATATTTAGAATATTATTTTAATAAAAAATATATAATATATTATTTTTCTATAACTATAAATCCTTAGAAAAATGGTGATGTTGATATATGAAATTGCATTATTCAATAAATTACTAGAACCATCTTGAGTGTATAATAAATTGATTAAATTTTTTTATAACTTATTTTGATGTTCCAATTATTCTATAAATAATTATATACATAAACATTTTATTAGAAATGCATCATATGACTTTTGGACAAGAGGATTTCAAAAATATTCTCACACTAGTGTTACCATATATAATTTATTCATTTTGATAATCAATAAAATTTAAATTATTTATCTCCAAAATATAATGAAATAATTAGCCTTGTTTATTCTAAAACTATTATGCACAATCATGTTTTTAGTGAAAATGTACGTATTTTTTATGAAAATATACATGGAGTATTTGATGAAGTTTATCATGTTGTTTTGTGACATCATTAATTATCATCTAGAGTTTAATTTTATGAATCTATCTGTGAAACCATTTTGGAAAATTATTCTCTGAAGGGAAAATTTTAAATAGATTTTTCTGATGTTTCAAAAATAGAATAAAAAAACAATTATTTTGAATAACTGTGTTTTACAAACCTGATGGATCTGAAAATATCCTTGAATAATCACTCAGATAATATAATAATAGTTGTTCATCAATTCTTAGAAAAATATATCCCATACGAAATGAATGCGATTTTTGGAAATTTTACCTCATTTAAAACCTAATAATAATACTAAAATTTTGGTTAAATTATTTTATATAAAACAAATTCATAAAGAACTCTATAAAATTTAGAGTTACTATTTTTCAACATTGGTTGATTGTCTTAATTATTTTCTTATAAATTATGTAAAATTGGGCTTCCAAAACAAATACAATGCAACTGAAAAATTATTAATAAATAAAAATTTACTAATTTAAAAAAAATTAAAAATGAGGAATATATTAATATTAAATAATTTAAACAGTATTTAAACTTAATGTTATTCCTTTACACCTATCAAATAATGAATTATAAAGTGTTACACTTCTTTCAAAAGGATATATTGGTTTATTTCTATATTTTATATGTTCAGAAATATTTATATGTATACCAACCCCAATTTTTGAGAATAAAAAAATTCCAAATAATTTTATAGTCATATTATGTAACTCTATGGACTTAAGAATCCCAATGATGATAGTATGATAGACTGAACTTATTTTTGTATTAAAATTTTAATTAACCTTCCAATCCAATGTTTTTTACAAATGTTGTTAACTATATCATCATTGTTTAAATTTATGTATATAAAATTATATTTATCTTCACTGAATAACAACATACAAATTTCACAATATATCTAATTAAAAATGGGTTTTAAGTGACCATGAATGAAAAAATATCATTATTTATAGGTTTTCAATTATCTAAATAACCAATTTTAAAAAGTATTGTGTATTCTCAAATAACTAATCCCTACAAAAAATTAATCCCAATTCTCATACCAACATTTTATAGGTTTTATACTCATTATAATTACGACCTAGATGGCATAAATTATTAATTACAAGACTTTTTGAAAACAATAAGTGTCAAAATTAATATTTCAAGTGAGTTACACTAGAGAAATAAGATTTTCATTTAATATTTATTATAACTATTTTAAACAATTACGTTTGGTAAATTTTTGTACATATACTTACTATAAAAAATTTATCGAGAATGTTATTGATATAATAAAATGGTCATTTAAATTCACTTTAAAATTTCATTGAGATTATTTATATTCTATTTTAATTTATATTTTTAATTTTTTTATTGTATATTTTTTTAAAAGTCTGAATTTATTTTTTTGATTTATGATACAAGAAACTAATTTACCTGTATCATAATGCGTACAATTTAATTTGATTCATTTATATTTTTTAATTAATTTAGAAATATATTATAGGCCCCCTTGTTATATGAAATTTTTATTTTATGATGATTTACTAAAAATTATTTTAAATCATTATTTTCACATGAATCACAAAATTTTCTATACATATGTGTAAATAAAATTATTATTTTTATGTAATTTATAGTAACTGACAATGTAGTTTATTATAATTCAAATTGTTCAATTATGGGATCTATAAATATCATGAACTAGGTATCCTATAAGAATTTAATATGGTTAAAACACATTTGTTAATAAATCTATTTATTTAACATGGTATGAAAATGAGATCTGGTATTATGAAAATTAATTTTAATTTTAAAGGTGAATGGTACTGTTTAAAGTAAATTTTTTATTCATGGGTACTCAAGAGTTCTATAAAACCCACATGATATTTATTTCATCCTTTATTATTTAATAAAAAATGTTTTACGTAAACAATTTCCAATAAAGATGATATCATATGTACATAACCAAATACCTATGAATAATTATTATTATGTAAAAAATTTAAACTTTTATAATAGATTTCATTTAAAAAAAATAATTAATGTATTAAATTTATTTTAATATAACATTATATGATTTATTTTTTCAGGATATGTTTGCAAAGGATTTTCATGTGGACTCTTGATTAATAAAAACTTTAACAAGGATAATATTTCTATTGTGGTTTCTCATTATTTAATGGAGGAACAGTCATTTGAATGAAAAAATGAGTAAATTTCATAATCATGTTTTGTGGAAATATTATACATTATCTATAGGTTTCAATATTGTAATTAATGGATTTGATATGTAACTATCTATCTTAATTATATAAACATGAAAACTAAAACACTGATTTAATGTGAAAAATTGAAATCCTATATATTAAACTAATATTTATTGGTTTTTATGGCCACATGCCCTTATAGATGGAATCATTCCATTATATAGATAACATAATTATTTATAATGTCATTATTTAATGAAATTTAACGGGTTGTTAATTAATAGTGGATATTATCATTAGAACTAATTATGGTACTCTTGGTAGATTCTTCTAATATATGTATAATATTGAGTGGTTTTCTATAGAGGATACAATTTTATTAAAGAGTAATATAATAAATAGGATAATATTATTCTAAATAAACAATATAAAATAGTTTCAATTACAATAGAAAAGTTTGTATTTGTGTAAACTCTGTTAAAATGGGCTTTTAATGGTGGTACCCATGTTATATAATAAAGGATCTCTCTACAGAAAAAAATGTCTATACATTATAATTTAATGAAAAATACACTACTTCAATTTTTAAAACCTCAGACCTGTTAATACAATAAATGATAGATAAATTCTCTCAGAGATACATTTTATTATTAGGTTTTTCTAATAAACAAATTTATTTATTTCCATTTATCATTTTTATGGTGATGTCGATAATAAATTTTCAATGTTTATGGATACCATAAAATATGATGATATTTATGACATGGTGTTCAATATATTAAAGGAACCTTCCCTGAAGAATTCAGATTATAATTTTAATTTATATTGGATTGAAATAATTTTTTTAGAACTGATCAAAAAGGAAGAGTTTGTTCTATCCTACGATGAAAATAATTATATATTGGTATGGTATGAAAAAAATCATGTTTTGACCACTATACAAAATTTTAATATTTTTTCTCTATTTTGAATCCATTTTTTAATATATTTATCAAATTATATTTGTAACAGAGATTATAAATTATATCAGTGTACTACTAAAATAAATATACTGTTCAGTTAAAATTAAAAGAAATGATTATAATTGAACATAGTCTAAAGAAATATGGAAAAATTCTTTTAATAAATATAATTTTATTTGAAATATATATCAACGTTGTGATAGGTGTGGTAAGAGGAATCATGTTTAGTGTACAAAAAAACCTATGAAGTGTTTTATGTTTTGTAAGTTGATACATATAGTTATCGACAACATGGGAAAAGGTAATGGTCATATTCATACAAATAATGTTATTCCTAGAGTCAGATGCTATAATTGTAATGATATCAACCTTTATAAAAACATATTTCTAATAATGACATGATGGATGTAATTCATTAATACCATAATAAAAATGGTCTAGTTAATTCCTTCACAAATACATTGGTAAATTTAGGATCAACAAATATATTAGTGAATGATATACAACTTTTATACTCTGATGTAGTTAATATCATATTTGATTCATGGAATACACATTCTATAAAATTTGGAAAATATTCAAGTAAATTGAAAATTTATCCCATAGAATACAATATTAAATTTTTAAATATACCTAAACTATCTGTTATTCTGTTAGAAATTAAAAAACATTATTCAATTAGGACCTATAGAATTTATTGTTATAGAAACAATTTTTACATTCCCATAGTTGATTTTGGTTTTATTTTGTTTAGAGATTGTGTTACAACTTATCTTGATATGAAACAATGATAAGGTGAGTATGTTTCAATTTTATAAATGATATTTAATTTCTATATTATAATGAATATGTTAAAATGATTTGATATTAAGAATTTGAAAAAATTGTTACTGATATCATTGAGTGTAATTTTTCAAAAATTGTAAAATTAATTGAAATTATAAATATTATTTATTTTCAATTATTAAATAAATATGAATATATATTTATCTATTCCTTTTTCCATTTTATTTTCATATTTTACACTATATTTACTATTTAGTTTAATCCATATGCTCATAAAATTTACAAAACTGTATATCGAATTACTCAAATATTGTTATTAGAATTCATGTGGTAGTTATATTATTTCATTGATGAGGTTTTATCCATTAAGGAAAATATCATATGGGAGGTCCTATTTCTATCTAATGAAACGTTATTATACTATTTTGATTTACATTCATTATTGAGAAATCAATAAAATTATTATTAATAACAATTAATTGTACACTCAAAAAGATATCAAGTATGATTATCTTCATGGGATATGAATTTCTAATAGATCGAAATATTGATTTGTTTAAATAATCTAAAATTAATTGTGGAAGAAATTTTTAGTATAAAATATTATATTACAAATATCCAATATTCATTTTTTTTATTCTCATTGGATTATAAGATTCACATATTATATTCATCAATATTTTGAACAGTGTATTCAAATGTTATTTGTATTGAGTTGTGGTTTTTATATTATTGTAATTTTGATATACTCTAAAATATATAATGATCATGAAAAATATGTAAGGATTGTTTTGTTAACATTAATAAAAAAGAAATTTTATATTATTTTTAGTAAATGTGTATATAAATTCGACAAATTTCATTACAATTGTTTATTTTTATATGTAATAAATTTCTTCCAAACTAAATACCATATTTCTTAATAAGTGTGAGGATAAATTAATATATCTACCATATGGTGAATTATTAAAATAATTGGTTCTTGCCAACAGTTTTTCAAAAACCATTTTCAATAAAATAACCCAATAATAAGGATAAATCAATTGGGGTAACATTCATTTCGATTATATAGTATGATGAGTTTTTATTATGGCCATAAGAAATTTTATATATAAATTTCCCCTTATAATTTAAAAAAATGTTTTATTATATAATATAGTTATAGATAACACATGGTCAATATTGGATTATTTATATTGGATTTAAAACACTATAAAATATCTTTACCACTAGTAATATTGAATTTAAATAATGATCTGTTGATTATTATTAGTATGGGTATTTAACAAATCACATCGACATGGAAAAAAGGTGTGATTGGATTAACTAGTAGGATAGTTCACTATGAATCACATTTATCATAAATTTTGATAGAGATATCATCATTGTGATTCACCCTTTTTCAAGCACATAATGTGATCCAAAAACTAAAGAATGGGAAAACCTATTTACATGATATATTCTAGCTCATCTTGATCATGGCCCAAAACATATACAGTGAACTACCCCGTGAGAGTCTCACCCTCAAAAACATTAATCGTATTCAATTTGTGGGTATTAAATAGATATGTATATATACCCGAGACACATGAGTATGTATATTTTGTTTTATAGATTAATGATATCATTATCGTCATATTATTGTTAAATTATAAAATATTTTTATTTTGATATAATAAATCAATAACTATATTTTTAATATCACATTAAATTATGGCATATATATTGATTAATTATTGTTTTTTTGAAATATATTATTTTTTAATAAAATAATATTATTAGTCAATTATTATTAAATAAAAATGCTTATATAATATTTTATGAAGTAAAATATTATTTTTATAAATTTTTGAAAACAATTATTGTCAAATAAAAAACAGAATTTTTCAATAAATGAAAATGTATTTTATAAATGAAAGGATGAAAAATATTTTAAAAAGTATTTATATAACATCAGTATTTATTTGACTCAGGACAAAGAAGTTATCCAATGGTTAATTTTACGTAATATTATAATATAATTGTATTATTTGTTTAAAAATAATTACTATATAAATATAAATCGTGTATTATAACATCCCAATGAGCCAAATGTGGAATAATAAAAATTATAATATTTATCTATGGCCATAACTATGTTTTTACTTTAAAATATTTTTATTTAATTATTTTTAGCTTATTTATTTAAATCAATTAATAATCATCTGAAACCATTAATAAATTTTAGGGTTCTAAATACATTTTACTTGTTGTACGAGTCACCTCTAATGATACTTTTTGATAAATTGGGATAGAAAATATTTTAAAATTTATGAATATTATCCTGATTGTGAATCTTTTTTTTATGTATCAGAACCATATCTATCCACATGAAACTCATTAGAGTCTTATATTTTTATAAAATCATAATATGTTGGAGGATGAATTCAAATTTTTTATGAAGAGTTCAGAAAAATGATTTTTATTTTAGTAATTAAAATGGTTTAACACATTGTTAAAAAATTCAGACAATGATTTTTGGATCATGAAGTTCTCATGAATCCTGAAAACATTAATGTTAATATATTATTATGTAATTTGAAATTAAATCCTAATGTGGTGAGAAAGAAACATAATTCATAATCATTAAAAGGATACTGAAATTTAATTCTTATACAAGGAAATATAATTCATACTCACCGAAAATAAAATTTATTTCTTTATCACTAAGAAGGAAAAAAGAATTAGTAATGAGATTAAAGGATACATAATTCATAATCACTAAGAAGGAACTAAAATTTGTAATGTTCTAAGAAGGAAATATAATTCCTAGTTAAATTTATTGATATATAATCTATAATCTCTATGAAGGTAATAGAATCTGTAACCATATAGAATTACTTTTTTTGGAAATCAGATGAGAAGTAATGGGAATTTGTAATCACTAAGAATAATATATAAATCATAATCACTGAGAAGGAAATAAAATATGTTATGAGTTTATAAGGAATCATAATTCATAATAACTAAGACTTAAATAGATTTTATAAAGACTGATATTGATAAAGAATTCATATTTAAAATGAATAATACAAAAATTGTAATCATGGAGAATGAAACAACATCCATAATCACTGAGAAGGAAATAATTTCCTAATGCACTGAGAAATAATAAAAGATCACAATGAGTGGATTACAAAGAAGACTAAAAAAAGATTCCATAATTGTAATGAAGAGTTGAAGAGGTCAAAACATAAAATTCAATTTTTCATAAATCTTATAGAAATGTATTTTTTATTGATGAATTAAATGATGCAGATTAAATGTGAGTGATCGTATGATATTTTTAAATTTGAGGTAATGAATAATAATGTCATTTTTTCCCAACCTTTTTTTCTATGTCACATATAAATACATTATTATATAATTTATTCATTTTTTATTTTTCACATATGAAGAAATGGAGATGGAGTAAAGAAATAAAGAGGAATTCATTTCTAGTAAGAGATCTCAGGAGGATGATCACACAATAGAATCTTTATTTACCAATTTGATCATTTTGGAAGAGTTTGAATTTTTTTTTGTTTAAATATGTTCAAATTATTGAGTCTATCATTTTTAGAGAATCACATATAGACTAATCATATTGATAGAATCATATATGTGCACATAATATTGAGATAATCAGATCCAAAAATTTTTTATTAAGGGAATCTAATCAAAAGTAATTGTATTGGATGAATTAGACTTTCAATCCTCAGATTGAGAAAAAAACATTCTTTCTAAATTGAAATGTGGATTCAAACTTAAAATTATGAAAACTATTCTAAAACATCCTAATAATTTTTTTGATCAATTATTTTATAGAAAAACATTGTAAACGAATGGGTGTTGGTATAACCTTACCTATCGGGTGGTAGAAGGGGTGTAATGTGAGTTGGACATGATGTATTCACTTATTCATAATAGAGGATTTAAGTCATCTATTTGAGTGGCTGTGGAATACATGTAGGTTCTCTACCTGAGGAATAAACCTTATATATCGTATCTGATATAAATGATCTCAAAATTATATATGAATGAATATTTATGAAATTATTATATGTATATAAATCATAAAATGTTGTAAGAGTAATTTTTTAATTTTTTGGAAATATAAAAAATATGAATAACTGATTAACCCCCCACCCCCTCTAAATTTTGATTCAATAATTTATAACATTAATTTTTATTAGATTCATATACCCTTTTTGAATAAATATCATGTATAATATAAATTCTATAAATAGTAGAATAATTACTATGTTTCAAGGAAAAATTATTATACAAAAAATAGGATGATTCGTTAACCCCTATCTCATCGCATAGAAGTTATTGATGTTATTACTATTTTCATTCCACCTATTTAAAAATATTATCCTATTATGTTTTTTAATAAGTGAAATATAAACATTGATGGATAGGATTTAAATTTAATCCTCTTGTTTATATAAGATGATTTTTATCAGAAGGTGATGTGTCTCATTATATAAAAAAGTATGTGGGAAAATTGGAAGGGTTTTTAATGGAATACTAAAACTGAGAAAGAAAATAAAAATATAGATAATATTAATAATGAATATACCAAAATTATTTATGATTGAACTATTGATGAACGAATAATTTGAGAAAAAAAAATAAATTTAAAACTATTACTAGAGGTTCTACAAGATTCTACAATTATGTTAAATATTATGAGAAACATTCCTGACATGTTTGATTAGGAAATTTACTCTTTATATTATTTTGTTGATTTATTTCTTGAATAATATAAAAATATTCTTGTCACATTGTAATGTAGGAACGACACAACTTTTAAAAATAATTTGTATGATGAAATGGATTTTAATGTTATGAGAAAGACGAAAATACAAGTTGTTGAAGAATATTAATCATCTGTCTGATGATAAGTCATATGATTATTTTAATGTCAAGATTATGTCTCTTATCTAAAATAAATATTAAATAGGAAGAATAAAAAATATAAGTAATCTTCCTCCCTTGTTTTTTTATTATTATGGAATCAGACACATTTCTATGAATATCAATAATAAGAATTATGGATAATATTGTTATGATTTCAATGGAAAATATATATGGAAGAAATAGAATATAAATTATAATGAAAAAATTATACCATGAAATAAATGAATAATTTATCTTGAAACAAATAATGTATTGGGAGTATGAATGTTGAATAAAACTCAAATGAAAACAAATCTTCTGATGATGATTGTTCTAAAAACACAAAAGAATCATTGATAAATATAGGAAAACTAATAAATCCACAATGCATAAATAAAATAATATAGCATATTTGTAGATAAATAATTTTTATGCATGTATTAAGAATAAACAAACTCTGAATAAATAAATTATAATAATGAAAAAATGTTGTGATGATGTTTCTTAGGAAAGAAATGATGTCATGAAGAAGTAGGAAGACTACTTTTAGTAGATATTAAGTCATAAATGTTGAATTTATAGACAATAAATAAATATTGAAGATATTAATATGATTTCAGATGTTAAGGATGAAAAAGTAAAAACGTTTCAATTAAACATTATTATGTTTGAATGTATCTCCAGAAAGATGAGTGGAAATTTAAACACTGCTTTAGAAATAAAAGTTGTGACTCCATCAGTTACTGAGAAGACTCATTACCAGAATCAAATTAAATGTCATCTCACATAAATTATTTTTTCTTATAAATGTCATGTCATTTTAGTTTCTAGAAATGAATTTAGTAATTCGTTGTTGGAGAAATGATGTGAAAAATCTATCAAATCCATATAACTAGAAAAATATCTCAAAAGAATATATGGTCCATTTACTAATTATGATAGAATTTAAAGAAGTTAACGTCATCAATAATGACTCAATAAATAATAATATTTCAAAAATATATCATGATAATTTGATATATATTTCTAGAATTTTTGTGTCTATGGGAATAGATATTATATCTTCTTTCACATCATATCTCAGTCTGGACGAAGGTTTGATAAATATGGAAGAAATCGTGAATATATAATGAGTAACATTTCAATCTTACATAATGATGATAATGATCATTCTCACGATGATAGAATCATTCCAACGATAAATAAATTTTTATACATGAATAAAAATTTAGGAATATGTTATCAGGATAGTCATATTTCATAATTATATATGAAGCATCTTCCAAAATAAATTTTTATCGTTGAAATGAAAATAAACATGAAAATTTAGAAGATGAGGAATGAAATTGTGTTCCTATGATATCATTAAAATGTTGTAAAATTAACAACCCATTGATACATTATAATTATCATTCTCTACATTTTTATGGTGTCTCAAAATCATGATACATCTTTAAATTCATTACGGAGGGGTATATACCATTAGTAATAATAGTTCCTCAAAAATCAATGGAATCAGAATAGCTGAGATTGAAGGGGAAAAGATTAAACCAAATGTTGTATTTACTATTGATAAGATAAAACATAACATAAATTATGTAAATTATAATTTTTATAATATAAAAAAGTTATTTTCTTAAAATAATATTGTATTATCAAATTGTGACAGATGGAAATGTTGTTACAAAAGGATAATCAAACTGTCACAAACCCGCCCAAGTTGACCCCAAACTGGGCACTAAAACCACAATGCGACATAGAACAAAGGGTATTCACATTCCCCATATACTATAAATCATTGAAGCACATCATTAGACTAGATGTTTGGATGATTTATCCCAAATATACATAATAATACATACAATGGAAATAAATGGGCAGAGAAATACACATTTTATAAAAACAGAACTGATCATCCTGTATACAACAAAACATGAAGTACAACTGAATGATAAAACTAAACCAGCCAAAATAAATGACCAAATAACTCCATGTGACCCCACTGGTCAATCTATAACACCACAATCACATATCCCTCAAGGTGATCAAACTCAAGGTGAATCCTTCACAAGGGTTAAAAACTGAATATTACGAAATGCGAGATTATTAAAACTCAGTAGGTCAGAGGAACAATAACATTCCAATTAACATTAATTAAAATAAAATAATAATGAAATTAAATAGTGAATAAAATATATAAAATAATGTTTTTCAAAATTATTACTCAAAATAATATATTACATGTAGCCCATATTCATTTCCAAATCTAGATTTGTTATACTAGTTAGGCTATATCATTTTCAAGGGGAATGTGATGTATATATTTTTAGATTTGTATATAGAGGATAAAATAGATTCATATGAAAACAATTTTCATAAACCATAACAAAAAAATCCCAACACATTACATGAAAAATCTACCCAAGAAAACACAATATTACTCACACATCAAGGGCTATGTAAATGTACATACAAGCTCTAGGTTTTTTACTACAAGAAATTGAATGCCAAATAGACATGGGTGTACCTATGAAATCACGAATAATCCACAAGAAACTAATAAATGAGACATACTCCCCATTGATATTTAATACACGATGAAATCAAAACACTCAATACGATTATCCATCCATTTTAAAGTAGGCTGAGGGAAAATCCCATTCCAATAAACCCAATATATCCCCCTACTATGGGCGAATGGTTAATACCATAACCTAAAAGTGCATTATTCATTCATAGAATATTATCTCAATATTATAGGTTCCCATGTCTCAGTATTATAATGTAGATGATCCAATCTATTCTATCCGAGCATCCAATTGAAACATATATATAATTATAATTCACAATAGAAATCACCATGAGTCACTCCATGGACCGATCTCACACTATTATTCAAAATGAACAAAAAGTTTACAACCTGAGGAACTCTCACAATGGTTCACAAAGATTTTTATTTTATAAATTCCCATCCATTATATATATAAAATCATGTATTGAGAAATTTCGACATGAATTTTTTATAGTAAACAATTTCACCAGTTTTCACAAAGTGGTGAATCAAGCGTTTATGGGTTTCCCAAGCTTAACATTTACCAAATGTAAAACATTCATATCTAATAAATTATTGTATCTAGGCCATATATAAATGAAATCAACTTTAAAAAATCAATTAAAATTAAGGTTAATCATTCAATGAACAAAACATTTTATAAGGATTCCAAACTGGCCATTTTCAAGCAACTCTGGCGAAAACATGTTATAAAACAATAAACCATTTGTTAGTCATGAATAATGGGCACTGGAAAACCATATATAGACCAAAATAATACCATTTTTAATTATTTCCATTCATTTATAATTCCAAAAAAATTTAATTTTAAATTACACATAACACATAAAATCCAGCTGGGCAATTTACTGAGCACATGGCATGCACTCTATAACAACACAATTCATATTAAGTACTTAAAAAGGAATAAAAATACCAATTTAATTCTATAATATTATTCAATATAATGAACCATGTTCAAAATACCCTAATCAATTTTCTAAAAATCACAATCTAGGTTAAATTTTTTACAGAACATTTATAAAAAATCATGGTTTGAACTTTTCATACAAAACAAGACTACTTTACACAGAACAAGGCATAAAATTTTTTTCACACCAAATAAATTTATTTATGTGTTATAAAACAATACTTGTAATGATTATAGTGTTAATATATCATGAATAATATGAATCTTAAATAAAAATTACATGTGCATTGGGTTACCAGCCCTAAAACCATGGAGGAAATGAAAATCAAACATAATATCACCCATTGTGGTTCACACATATATAGATATTTGAATAATATAACTAAATGAACCTAAACCCCCAAAAAATTATTGTTTAACATAACCCTCGGTACATCATGATTAGGGGAGAATTTTAAAGCTAAATACAGTGGAAGGATAAGGAAGATGTATGAAATAGAAAATGCATCTCACATTTGAAATAAATGAACTATATTTCTTCAATTATATATGCATCCATAATGATAAAGGAATGGCTAGGAACTCCATGTATAGGATACTTAGTTAGAGAAGAACAATATAATTATGATTTGGGGAAAATATAAATAATATAATGATTCACGAATGAAACAATTTACATCATCAAATCTAGATGATTTAAAAATCCTTGAGGATGTTCGCCCTAATTCTTGATGAAGAATAGATCTAAAGAGGAAAAATGGATCATGGGGGTCAACCTATATTTATTTTTATCTATTTAGCGGTGTAATGAGTGATTTTTTTTAAAAAAAAATTAATGATATAGATGAATCAAAATATTTTTTTAAACGTGGAAATGTTCCCACGGGATGCCCCAATACCTAAATAAATGACACAAATCCAACATGATTATGAGTTCCTAAGGTGTCCAAATGTATATTCTGCTTTGAATAAGTCATGGTATGCCATTTGATAATTGTAATGACTGAAATAGTTTAATAAAAAATGATATATAAAATATTCAATGTTTGTTTTTAATCCTGGAAATGGTGTCACGACCAGTCCCCCAGGACCCGTGCCGTGACTAACCACAGCCGAGCCTTCCATAGGCCTGGGTATGGTGACTAGAACCAAAGGTTTAGTCCCAAAAATTAGGAATAAATTTCCTTTATTACCTACAAACACACACAATCATGCACACAAAAAGATATGAATGTAGTTGAACGACATAGAAAAAAGAGCGCTGAAAGTAAAAAGGGGACGAAAAAAACCCCCACAGTTATAGTACATGTACAACTGAAGAAAGAGAAAAATATCTATGGGATCATCTTTAGAGGTTCCATCCTATAGGGTAGGTACAGATCACATCATCAACACTACACATCCACCCATCTCCTCTGCGTACTGTCACGCCGTGTGGTCCACCTCTGGGCACTGTCCAGTCTAAGTACTATCAGCTTCAGTATGCGTTGTATGTCATCTGCATCCAACACAACAAGATGCGTGCATATCTCATATATAGGTGAGTATAACGATACTAAATAGGGACCCTGAGAGTCTCAAGATCTCACAAAATCCACTAATGATAAACCAATAAGTATGAAATCAACAAAAAACCTAACTTAGGTATATGCCCATACATATTCCAATGTTATCAAGTAATCCATCATAATCATGATGAAAACACTGAGGTACTATCACAGATCACCCTTGGATTTATTCTAGGGTAGTATCAAGTAGCATTCCTAGTAACAATTTCAAACTCCTTAGCAGCTAAAGAACTCCTCCTCTATCGAGTACAGTGTGCCTTCCGCATCACACATAGGGGATTCCCACTAACCTTGGACTAGTTAGTTACTATTCATGTTGAGTATCATGGGACTGTCGAGTCACCATGGCAATCCCCAGTGTGGGTCTGCCACATCACTAAGGCTCTCCCCCTCGTGGCCTGCTGAGTTACTCTTCCTGTCCAGTATTGTGGGGTTGACTCATCACCAAGGCGATCCCCACCATGGGTCTGCCACCTCACCAAGGCGATCCCCACTGGGCTTTTCAAGTCTCTTTGAGTCGAAATGGAAATCCATTGTCAAGTCTCAGCTAGCCACTGGGTTCCCACACTATGCTCTCTCATCTATAAGAAGATATACTCCACAATCTACTGTTTGATACTCCAAATGTCACTAAGTCACAAAAAGAAGTATCTCAAAGGTTTTCCACATCTTAGGGGTCTCAATGAAAAAGACAACACATCAATCAGACGCTCGGTCTGTGAGTTATTTTCCTTTTAGTCTCAAGGGCCATGTTGGATTCATGCTTTATCCAACATGACTATTACCAATCATAATCCAAAAGTCTAGTGGAATACACTCAATGGGGAAGACCCAATCCAAGATTTCCAATTCCTTTGATGGTTCATTAAATGGGCGTATTGTGCCTTTGTTATGGCCAAAAGATGGTAAATGGGTCGTAGAGGGCTCGAGTCCTATCCATCTTGGTGGAACTGACCCAGCCAGACCCAGCCTGTGCCATCCTGGTAAGGTCGACCCGACATGACCCACTGGGTATATCCCAGCCTGCGAGGTCTGCGAGGGTACTGTGAGGGCAGCTCAGTCAAGGGGTACCATGAGGGCGTGATGATTCTTCACCCAGCCTAGGTCAACTTGGTCAAGGGCGACACGAGTCCATGGGGAAGCAGTCTAGCCGAGGGGCGGCGGTCTGACCACGAGGTAGCGGCCTGGCCATAGGTTGGTGCCTCGGCGGCGGCGTTTATGGTGTCTCAGAGGACGCCAGAGGCGGTGACAGTGGAATTAGCTCAGGCGGCGGCGGTGGCTCTGATGGAAAGTCATGGAGGTCCCTGATAGTTGAGATACGGGGCAGAGGGGTGCAGTGCCTTTACCGTTGGTCGGTTTTTCTAGCCTCTATCTTCATTCATCATCGTCATTTTCATCCATTGTGATGAATACAAAAAATAAGAAAAATGGTGGAGGGTGTCATTCCATGTTTGTTTGGATGACACCTTCCAAGTTAGGACTGTAGAAAATAGGTCAACCTAAACATGAATGAAGAACGTCAAACCCTCCAAAAATTATTATTCTGTAATCACACAAAATAAAACATATGTATATCAACTAATTAGAATGTTGATCCAAGTCCCATGTTTTATAAGGGAAAACAAGGGTAAAAATATAATCAACCATAATAAACCCCTAATTGATAGTATTTTGATGAGACAAGGAGGGAAGAGGTGTAGTTGTTGATTTTCGTCTCGTCTACCACACACCTCCAATTCCAGGCCTATGCTTTATTTCATTGTGAATTAAGATGTTCATCCTTGAAGGGTGTCTCAAGGAAGAAGTCGATGTCGACATTCATTATGGAAGAAATTATTCGTTGGCATTCTTCATTGGAGAGATTTCTCCCACCAAGAGCTCAATTTCCTTTGCTAATGAATAATCTCAAAAGAAAAACGGACCAAAATTAAATGTGTTTCCCCAATTTTAGTTTTTGGCACAATTTCAAATTAGCTAAATTAAATAACTATGTTTTCACAATTTAATGTGGTGTGTTGGAATAATTTAATGTCTTGTAATATCATGTGTCTCCACGACATTAATTAGGGATTTGAGAGGTTTAGTCCTCAGGTGTTCCCCACCACCATAAGATCTAATTGGTTGTTAGGCTCGGGTGGTCCCCACCACCAAAACATCTCATGAGAGGATAAGGTATGGTGGTCCCCACTTCTCAACATCCACATGGACGTTTTAACAAATAAAATTAAAATAAAATCTAAAGAACTTATATTTTTATTTTTTTAATTTTCAACAAAACAATAAACTAACTTCCACCCTCAAAAAAATATCAGTCGAGGTGAAAGTCTCTTTAAGCAAAAATTTGCACTGTGAGTTCAACGGTGACCTCAGATTTTAATTCCTATATGTGATTCAAAATTTAGGAAATCCCACTCGTAGATTTACTGAACGTACCTGAAATAATGTTTATAAATTCATTCCTAGTACTCTGGGCCATGGAATCATGCACCGTCAATTTTCACAGGCATGAAAAATTCACATATATTAAAAAAAATGGTAAATTTGGGTCTTTAAATTCTCTGCACATCCAGGATTTTCCAACAAGTAATACACAACTCGAATTAAGGGAACAAGTGGGGGTACTGAGCATGCATCTGAGCCCCCCGATCCCATGTGCTCTCCTGGAGGATCGTGTGCTTCCAGTGAACGTGCACTAGAGGTTTTGACCATCTACGAAGGACCCACTCCTGACGATCATCAATCACTACTAGAACCTCTATAAAATTTGACCCATCATCGACGGCCAACTCTCCATGGACGATGATGTGAGATGGATCATGCATGTATCTCCTTAGCTGGGATACAGGGAAGGCGTCGTGCACCTGGTGCGACTGAGGTGGAAGAGCTAAGCGGTAAGATACTACACCAACCCTACTGAGGATCTGAAAAGGTCTCATGAACCTTAGAGATATCTTTTCACCTTTGTAAAATATATGCATATATCGTCAATGTGAGACATGTAAAAAGACATGGTGGCCATCCTAAAACTCTAGAGGTCTATGTCTCTTGTCAGCATACAACTTCTGCCATCTCTGTGTAGACATCATCTGCTCCTAGATGATCTGCACGTTCTCTGTGGTATCTCGTACCATTTCTAATCCAACTATTTATGGCTGCACTGAATCAGTCCATCACAAATGTGATCGGCAAGGTTGATCATATTACAACTCTAAAGGTGCCATCCCAACTGTGGAGTGACAAATATTTTTGTATGTAAACATCACCAAATGATAGTGATCCTCCCTGATGTGAACAAAGTAGAGGACACATGAACACAACTAGTCCTCAAGGGTTTGAACGATTCGCTAAGTCTTGCCGCCCATCTATGGATGGAAGCTGGTTCTCAAAAAAAGTGGTGTACCAAAAGCCTCATGAAACCCCTTCTATAGCCGGGAAGTAAATCGAGTATCATGATAGGAGACAATCATCAATGGTAGTCCATGTAACCACACAATCTCCAACACATAGATGTATCCCATGATCTCTACTGAACCCTGCACTCTAATCAACATGAAGTTGGATGACTTGGTGAGTCAACTGATGATCCCCCAGACAAATTCATGACGTTTCGATGTATGTGGACGTCCTATCACGAAATCCATGGATATCAAATCCCCTTCCACTATGGGATCTCTAAAGGCAGAAATAATCATTCTGGTAAATTATTCTCCGCCTTCACTTGTAGGAAAGTGAGGCACCAAAAGGAAAACTATGCTACGGCATTCTTTAGTCCCTGCAACCATTGTTGATGTCAGATATCCTAGTACATCTTCGCCACTCCTAAATGTACAGCTTGAGGGGTTGTATGGAAATCTCTCATCCTTCATATGTATGTGACACTATTTCCATGAAAATTCCTTGGAAGAGGATGACATGCTCCCCAATTTATGAAAATCCATCGCGTCCATGTCATGTGGATATCTAAGCATGTTGTGCCTTGCAGTCATCATCCCCTTGCTATGCATCCCTGACTCGCTGATGAAGTGGGGGGTGATTGTAAGAGACTGTATAAAATATGCTCTTTCTCTATCCACAAAGGTTATCTGTAAAGCATCCAGCTGGTCCATCACCTCATGTAGTAGTTGTATATCATACCTCTGGAAGAGTGTATCTAGTAGAACATTCCATTTCCCACGAGTATAGACTATCTAGAAGTTATAGTCAAGGAGGAACTCAAGCCATCATTACTGTCTCAAGTTCATGTCCTTCTGAGAGAAGATAAACCTACGACTCGTATGATCTGAGTAGAGTGTAAAATGTTTTCCTATAAAACTGGGTCGCCACATTTCAAGGTGAAGACCACTACTGCTAAATCCAGGTCATTGATAGTATAGTTCTTCCCATGATGCCTTATTTGTCGTGAACCATTTGTGATCATTGCTCACCCTTGCATGAGAACACATTCGAGCCCGGTCCCTGATGCATCACAATAGCCTACGTACCCTATGCACTCCTCTAGAATCCTTGAGATAGGGGAACTAGTCAATATCTTCATCATCCATTGAAAACACTACTGGAATATCTCCAACCACATTAAGGGTTTCCCCTTCATCATCAATGTTAATAAATTAGCTAAATCTGTGGAAAAATCTATTATAAACCTTCAATAGTATATACCCAAACCCAAGATACTCTGAACCTCTGTCACACTCCTTGGTGTCTCCCTAGAATGTACAACCTCAAATCTTCACTGGGTACACTACAACTCCAGCCACCGATATGAAATGTCCCAATAAAGTGGAATTTTTTGATCCAAAATTGGAACTTCGAGAGCTTACTATAAATTTGGTGCTCTCAGAGTGTTTCCAATACTACCTAAAAATGATAGGCATTCTCCACTCCTCAGTATCCGAGTAGATTAGAATGTCATCGATGATGACTACTACAAAGCGATCTAGGTATAGATTAAAGAACCTATAAATGAGTCCCATGAACATTACTGAAGAATTTGATACACCGAATTAAATTTCCATGAATGCATAGTAGGTGTAACAACATCTAAAATTCTTCTTCTTCAAAACCCCATCTCATACTCTGAGATGGTGATATCCTGATCTGATGTCTATCTTCCAGAACCACCATGCTCCCTTCAAATGATGATAGAGAACGTCAATCCATGGGAGTGAGTACTTATTATTCACTATAACCTAGTTTAGGTGCTTATAGTCAACACAAAGTCTCATACTTCCATATATCTTCTTGGTGATTAGAATCAGTGCTACCTAGGGAGAAACAATGGACCGAATGAATCCCTTCCCCTGTAAGTCCTTTAGCTACACCCACAGCTCACGATGCTCCACGGAAGCCATCCGATATGCTGGTGTATATATGAGTGTCATCCAGGGGTACAATTCAATGTAAAATCTGACCTCTCTATGAGGAGGTCGACATGTGACATCATCAGGGAAAAATCTATGTACTGGTCCACCACTATATGATATCTCAGACATTCCACAACAATAACACTGACGGTAAGGCTATCCAACTGATGAGTGATCGGTAGCACTCTCCTCCATCTAAGTCCATCATTACATGGAAATGGAACTCTTCTCTCCAGTGAAGGTAAACCTGGTCCCATATTTGCAAACACACCACAATTTTCACATAATAAAGTCTATACTATCATGTAATATAGATAACTAGTCCATACCCAATATGACGTCGTAAGGCCTCGACGCTGCTACTAGGAGATCTCAACTGAAGCTCTCGCCTCCTAGAGTAATCTCACACTGCTGAAACCAATGCATAATCATCTAATCTGTTACCATACAAATTATTAGCCATGAGTATCAAGCCAGGTGCTCTATTGGAATATCGGAGCTCTGAACAAGGGTAGTTGAAATAAAATAATGACGGGAACCTATGTTTATATGTACTTCCAACTATTATGGAGTAGACACAAATGGTACCTCACATCATTTTCAGAGTGACATTATCATAGGCATCAACTACCTAGAGCTGAGTTCCTCTTGTCCACCTACTCCCTACAGTTGGAGTGGACCTCTTGATGGTGGTGGCAGTAAAATCCTAAATCATCGACCACCTCCAGTTGCACGGCTAGATCATATGACACGTCTGCATATTCCCTATAGACATCCTCGGTCAAACTTCTCTCTCTACATGGGAATTACATTGACTTTCTTCTACTCATCTCTATGGTAGTTCGGATATTCATGAGCCATGTGACCCTGCCCATCACATGTAAAACATTGCCCACTCCTTGTATAACTGGCTCCGCCTCGGGTGCTCTGCACAACTGACTGTGAATCAAGCAGTCGTCCACCTATAGGTCTCGTCCTTCTGGACCTCTATAATGTCTGTCTGCTTCCAGATGCAGAAGACTCCTCTAAGTGATAACTGGTAATGGGTCTCGCTGTTGGTGACAACTCAGCAAATAAACTCTCCACTAATAGTGATCTCTCTAATAGCCTTACATGTGTCGGGATGCTGAGAGAAATCATCAAATTGCTGACCTCCCAAATATCCCCTTCTAAAACGTTCGGCCACTAAATAATGTGTCCCGCACCATATCAGTGGAGTTGTGTGAGAGGTCCGTGAACCTCAATATGTACTGATCTACAATCAGGCGGCCCTGCTACGGATGAAGAAGCACTTGTATGTGCACTGTGTGAAGAGTTGATGTGACAACCTCTGCCCGAAATCGGCTCTTGAAGTCTGACTATAGAAGAGTCACTTTTTCGTGAACCTGGAGCCTCATGCTCCACCATATCCTTGTGGATGCATGTATAAGTATGGTGGGAATGATTACCATGAGATCTAATGGAGTCTTTACGAGTGAGAGGACTATCAAAATAGTCTCCATCCCATCCTAAGCCGCCTGAAGGCCCGTCTCTCCCCTAAACCTGGGTCGACTTTGGAATTAGAAATCCTACAATGGGATCATATGTTGTGCACTATTTTCTGAAAGGTATGGTGGCTTTGGGGGCCCAATGGGGATTGGTACCACTGCTGCCTCTTCTGGAAAAGTTCATTGCCCAAAAGCCTTGTTGCTTGGTGGGATATCAGTGCTTACAACTCTCGGAACCCTAGCCAGATATCTGCGTGGAGGCCTCCTGGTAAGAAACTGTTTCACCATTGCTAATAAGGTATACATGATGAGATAACTCAAGAGATAATAATGTTAACTCTTCAAAACACATACACAATCAATGATTTCATAAACTCAGTCGGAAATCAGAAGTTACGGTCTGGGTTTAAGGATACGTCAGCTGCCACACCAGCACTAGTTTCCCTATATTGATAACCACACTCACTACACAGAAATCTATAACTGTTAAAATGAATGATCATAGTACTATGTTCTATGGTAAAACCAACACCTCTGATACCAATTTTTCAAGACCCGTCCCCCAGGTCATGTGCCATCACTATCCCCAATCCCACCTTCCATAATCCAAGTGCTTGCGACTAGAACCAAAGGAATATTCCCTAAAACTAGGATGGATTTGAATTTATAACATGCAAACACATGAAATCATTCACACAGAAAGATACAAATTCAATTCTAATATATATCAATAAGAGTGTTGAATGCATAATGGGGACGGAATACAAGCCCACCAGTAATAATAGAAGTACAAATGAACAAAGATAAAAATAGTTAATGGATTGTCCTATGATATTCCTACCTAAATGGAAGGTATAGATTTCCCCCTCATCACTCCATATCCTACCGTATCCACTACGTATTTTCATGCCATATGGTTCACATCTGGGCACCATTCAGTCCTAGTACAGTCAGCCTTAGTCTATGATATCAGTTCTATGCATCCAACACAACAATGTTTGGGTATAGCCCGTGTAGGGGTGAGTATAACTATACTCAGTACGAACCCTATGACCCTGAGGGTTTTAGTAAATCCTCCATGGATAAACCGCAATGTATGAAATCAATAGATAACCCTACATAGGTATATTCCCATACATTTTCCTAATATATCATGTAATTTATATTAATCATGAGAAAAACATTGAGGTACTATCTTAGTTGAAACCATGATTTATTCTAGTGGTATTATCAAGTAACATTCGTAGTAATAATGTCAAACACGTCGGTTCCTTAGGAAATCCTCTTCTGTCAAGTACAGTGGACCTACCGCATCCTATAGATGCTCTTCCCACTAACCTTGGACTGCTGAGTACTCTTCCTATTGAGTATATTGGGTCTGCCATGTCACCAAGGCACTCCCCACCACGGGTTTGCTGCATCACCATGGTTATCCCAACCCTGGGTATGCCGTGTCACCAAGGCGCTCCCCACTTGTCCTATCAAGTCACTATGTGTCGAAACCGTCAAAATTCGTCATGTCTTATCCTATAACTGGGTTCCTGCACTATAATCGCTCGTCTTCGGGAGGATCCACTCCACAAGATACTGGTCGATATTCCAAATATCATGATGTACCAAGAAAATGTATCTCTATGCTCTGCAACATCATATGGGTCCCAATGCAACAAATGGCATATCAATTGGACACTCAGTCATTGAGTTATCAGTGTTTTAGTCTCGGGGGGCCAGGCTGGATTATTGCTCAATCCAACCAGACTGTTTCCCATCTTAATCCAAAATTCTAGTGGAATACACTCAAAAGGGATAACTCACTCCATGATTTCATGAACCGCTAGTGGTTAGTAAAACGAATGTCTGGTGCCAATGTTTTGGCCAAAAGAAGGTAAATGGGTCATAGTGGGACCAGGTACGGTCCCCCCAATTTTAATTTTTCACACAATTCCAAATTAGTTAAATTAATTAAATGTATTGTCATAATTTAATGTGGTGCGTTGGCATAATTTAATGTGGAGGAATCCCAAGAGGCTCATCCAGATTAATGAGGGAGTTGAGAGGTTTATGCCTTGGGTGGTCCCCACCACCATAACCTCTCATGGGAGGTTAGGCTTGGGTGGTCTCCTACACCATAGCCTCTCATGGAAGGTTACGGTCTGGTGGTCCCCACTACTCAACTTCCACATGGAGGAATTAAAAAATTAAATAAAAATAAAATCTACAAACCTTTGTTTTTATTTTATTAATTCACAAAAAACCCAAAAACTAACATTCCCCCTCGACCAACTGTCATTGAGGTGAATTTATTTTTAAATGAAAACATGCGCTTCATGTTCAACAGTGCCCTCGAGTATCAATTCTGATCATTGGTTCAATAGATAATAAAACATGTTCTCACCATTATTGAACTTACCTGAAATAATGTTTATAAATTCATTCTAGGAAATCCAGCCCTTGAAATCACACGCTGTCAAATTTCACACTCATAAATTTTCCATATTTAAAAAAAATTACATGGAAATTCTGAGTCATTAAAAATTGTCTCAGGGTTTGGACCAAATCTTGATGTTACCACACTTTACTCTAAAAACTCCCAAACAAGATATGGTGGACCCATGGTAGGATGATTATAATAATTTTTAACTTCAAAACTCAACATTTATCTCATGCCAATATCAAGGAACTGATCCGGATTTCAAACAATCCAGATCAAAATGAAGTCTTGAAAAACCGTGTGTGATAATTATCCCCACCATTAATGATTTCCACATCAAGAATTCCATAACACTTTAAACCTGAAAAAACATCCCCTAACGATTCCTTATCAACACGGTCCATCATCTCAAGACAAGGAAAAATCAACCACTATTAATATAACATAAACCTCTTTCCTAACCAAATAACTAACTCATAACCACATCCAAAGAAAAAACAGAAATATTATGTCACTACCACAATAACCAGGATGAGAACTATATTATTGGGAATTCCCCCTAGGAGCCCAACAATCAGAAAAATGAAAGATCATTCCTGGAAACAAATGATTTTTCTGGAGTCTGGAATGTAATCCCCTCCATTATAAAACAACTTGGGCTCAAAAAAGTCAAAGGAGGAGACTCTATGAGACTAGTGGTGGTTTTCAACACTATTAAGAACCATCGATCACTAAAGAAACAAGAATTCAACATGAACATCGAACTAGAATCTCCCACACAATCCCACTAACACTCTACAAAAAAACCTACAATTACATACTAAGGGGAAAACAACATGAGATTTTAAACCACCAAATTCCACACAGTGGGGAAAACAGTTGGTCCAACACATTCCTCAAGGATTAAAACTCCGCACCACAAGATTGGTGTCACGATACTAAAAAAAATATTTAGTCATCTAAGATTCCTCATTATGGGTTAGCTTCACTCAAGGACCTGTGGATGGAGCACTGAATGATAAGGCGTCTACTTCCTTGTAGTAATGAACTACTAATACGAAACTAGAAAGTGCATCATTTTATTAATAAAAGATAAATATCAGAAGCTTATGATAATGAAACTATAACCCCATTGAAAACATGAGTTCATTGAAGACCCAAAGTGTCCCTAACATTACAAAAACAAAAAAACCATTGGAAAAAACACTAAGTAAAAATATACCATACACTATAAACTACCATACAAAGAGAAACTATAAACAAATACCCAACAACACATCACTTTTGAGACTTCCCTCCATGATTTATTACAGAAATTCCTCCAAAAAATTGTGGCCACTGACCCAAGAAACCACAAGCAGGGAAGGGCATACGAGTACATGAAAATGATGAAATATAGTGACCAAAATTTGCACACTGATATCATAGAAAAATATCATGCCTAGAAGGAGGTTGATGAGATATCTTTGGGTCTTTTGATTCCATGACCTACTCCATAAATAGTCAATCACTTTTTTCATTTATGTTCCATAATCTTCACCACATCACCCATGAATTGAAGGATGGAGGAACAGTTCAACCACACCCACCATCTTGTACTATAAATAAAAATATTTCCTCACCATGTCATAAAAAAAGTTATATTGACTTATAAAAACTTCGATTACACATCCGGGTGGAGCCCTTTCACGAAACGATGATCCTTCAAGGAGTCATCTACAAAATACCCAGAAGAATAAGGTACTAGGTCCAATAGAGATGGAAATAATCCACATATAACCCATAACCCTTCTATAAACATCTAATATCCATCCACTTTCTCACCCTTTCTCTATAAGAGAAATACTGACCAACAAATGAAGGCTTGAAGTACAACAATGATATATATTTATGAAGCTTATTTTAAAATATATCCTCCCACCACAATCACTGTTAATCATAAAGAGTAATAGTGTCAATCATAAACATAAGAAACTCTACCAACTAGATGAGGGAAAATTTCCTTTCAATCTTTTAAATCTACTATTATAATTTGAGTTGATCCACTGGTCCATAAAATAAAAGTGGATATAACTTCTGTAACTCTTGAACAAAATCGTTCGGATGATCAACCTGAGAATCCTACAAATTGGGAACCACCCACAGTGGCACTATAATCACTGCATAGAGCTACATGGGGACAACTTCTAGATAATAATAATTAAAAATAATAATGAAATCTAGAACAACAAATAAAAATTCCTCAAGAACAAACACCCCCAAGGTGACAATATTTGAAAATAATAAACTGAGATACTATTACAAAAAATCATTCTATTTGAAAACCAAATTTAATTTAATCAAACATGGTGGTATAATAACTCTAAACTTGTAATCCATAAATCCTACATCACATGCATGTTTTCATGAAACTATAGGCACCCATAAACAATTCCATACCAGGCATCAACTCACATTACAATAAACTAACATGCTTATATGTACCCTTAATAACAACAAGGATTAATAAAAAATCATCATTTACCCTTAATAAATCATTCAACCCATTTCAAAAATCATAAACCTTCCAATGGAACACTATACATCGATTCAAAACCCATCCTCAAATATCCAGCAAGGTTTATATATGCAATTCGGCAACCACAATGTCTAAACCCGTTTCCAAAAAACAATAACCACTAAAAAAATTACAAAACCTATTCATCAGATTAATAGACATTTAAATATCTTAATACATCCCATTAAAAACAATGTCCAAAGTCACTATAAAAGTATCCATGATTTCCAAAAAATTAATTCCAACAAATCAGAAATTATGATTTTGGAAATTCCTTCCCACTAAATCAATTCCTATTTATAATCATGATTTGATTCAAAAAACCCAACTTCCCAAAAACATTATCATACTGAATTTGGAAAACCCATTTACCACATTTTAAAATCAAAAAATTAATTTAAAATCCATTTTCAAATTTCAGAAACATGAAGTTCATAAATAATATTCTAAATACATGAATTTTATTGGAGAACCAAAAAATGGAACTAGTGTTAGTGGATGACTTGACCATATGGTTGGCGGCCATATGTTAGAAAAACCACAACCATAGAGAGCCTTTTTAGGACCATGACATAGCCCCAAATAATATTCCTTTCCATATTATCCCATGTAGATCATTAGTCCAACTCTCTTCTCATGTCCCAACACAAAAAAATCATTAAGAACCATAGACACAAATGAAACTAGACTTCCCATGAACAACTAAGGATCATATTGAGAAAGAGTTAGTTACTCTCTTCTTTACCAAACCCATCAATTCCATAAAACCCTACCCCATGTATCTTGGAATCCCTTATAGGGAGATCTAAAAATAAAAGTATTCTAGTTAGGGACCACCCTTATATGAAATTTTTTTCATGATACAACCAAGGTCATCCCTGAACCAAGTACCCAAACCGATCCATGACATGGCCCATGGGTGTTCACGATCCCCAAAAGATGGAAACTACTATTGTTCATCATTAGAGTCGAAAATGGAATGGTTTGTACCAAATATAAATAACTAAAAAACAATAGAATGAAATGGAAACCCCAATAAAAATTTATAAAAACGGATCTGATCATCATGTATATAAAACAAAAATAGATGTAAAAGTGAACAATACAGCTAAATAGACAATACCTAATGACAAACTGAAACCATGTGACCCCACTGGTTACTCTCCAAAATAAATATAACATTTTACTCAAGGTTATTGATCTCAAGATAAAATATTTACAAGGGAAATACTACAGAAAATAACATTAGTCGTATGTATTAAATCATAGTAATCTAGCACAAGAATATATTTGCAGTACACATCCTTCATAATAAAACAATCTCCAATTTCACATTTGAGCTAAAATATATATAATATTTATTTTATAAATTATTACTCAAAACAATGTACAACCCATTTATGTAATTCATTTCAAAAACTATAATCGTTCAACTTGTATGCCAATAGTATTTTCAAGGGTAAACTAATTTAACATTTACATATTTGTACAAAGAGGTTTAAAAAATTTTATTTGATACCAATATTAACACACCTTATCATAATAAGACAAAAAATTTATAAAATAAACAATACACAAAATGTTATGATAGTAATCACAGAAATCAATAAATTTAAATGTACAAATAAGAATCACATTTATCACTACAATCAACTGAAATCCAAGTAGATATGAGTAAACCAAGGAGTTCAAGAATAATTAATAATTAAACAATACATGATACCATTTCAACAATGATATTTCAAAAACCATGACATAAAAATGCATAATATGCTAACGCATCCATTCTTAGGGAGACCAAGGGAAAATCCCAAATAAATAAACCCAATATATCCACCTACTATGGGCTACTAGATAGTGCAATAACCTACCAATGAAAAAATAATTTGTAGAAAACACTATCCATTAACAAAGTACGCATATATATATATATATATATATTATCTAATGGTGGTGATCCCCAAATTCCATCCGAGAATCCAATCATAGCATATATATAATAATAATTCACAATAAACATCACCCTGAGTCAATCCAATGAAGGATTTCATGAAATTATTTAAAATGAAAATAACGAGTCTAACCTGAGGAACTATAATAATGAATCACAATGATTACTAATTAAGACATCTCATCCATTAAATACATACAATAATGAAATGAGAAACATCCACATGAGGGTTTCAATATAAAAAAATTCACCATTTTTTCCAATGTTGATGAATATACCATTAAGCATTTCAAACAATTAAAATATCCCAAACGTATTAATTTTATTTTATTAAATATTTGTATAAAAAAAATAAAAAAGAAAGCCACATTTATAAATATATTAAAACATTTAGCATACACATCCAATGCACAACCCTTTATATAATGATGCCAAAAGTGTCATTTTCATGAAACTCATGCTAAATCAAATTGTAATGCAAAAACAATTATTTGTAAAACAATTACCACATTGGAGATCCTTACAAAGAACCAAAAATACCATATTTCATTGATATCATGAATTTATTAATACAAAAAAAATCATTTCAAATCACACATAATAGTTAAAATCCAACCATGAAATATATAGGACACGTTGCATGCACTCTGTAACAAGAAAATTCATTTTATGCACATGAAAACAAATAAAAATTTAATTTTCATTCCATTAATTTATTCAAGAAAGTAATCAATGTTAAAAATACACTAAAACAGGTACAAAACATTAAAAAAATGTTGATAAATTTAATAGAACATTTAAATAATCAAATGGTGTGTACTTTTATTACAAAATAAAACTACAATTCACAAAACAAGGCATAAACACAAATTTTTACACCAAATAATGTTATCGAGTGATTATAATAAAAAACACAGAATTTTTATAGTGTTAATATGTAATGAAAAATAAAAATCATAAATACAAAGGATATGTGCAATGGGAAATATACCTCAATGCCATTGTGGAATGGAAACACACAACCGATATACACCTCCACGATTCCAGACACACTAGATCGATGAATACCAGACCTAAACGAACCAAAAACCCAAAAATATTCATGGGATAAGAAAACCCATGTACATTAATGGTTTTGGGATAAAATTTATCAAAAATAAAGTGGTAGGAGAAGGATGGATTATAGAGGATAAGGAATCTATCCTTTGAAACTAAAGAATACATTATATTCATTTATATGTACACACTTATATGAAAATGAATGGTTTGGAAATCCTTGGAGAGGCTCCATAGGTCTGAAATAACCAGGGTAATATGATTTGGGTGAATATAAAAAGGTATGATTTAGGAATGAAAAAAATTACCTCTCCAACTCTGAATGATATGAGAATGGTTGAAGATGTTCACCCTAATCCTTAATTAATATGAGATCCAATGTGGGAATATGGAATATAAGGATTTACATAGGGTTAGTGGTTTGGAGTGAGAGGTGTAATGAATGAAAAATATTAAAAAATATATTATATATAAAAGTAATATATTTTAAACAAAAACCTTGAAATTGGGTCACAAGATGGCTCAGTACATTATTAAATATCCCTAATCCACTATGATTATGATTTCCTAATGGGTCTAAATGGATATTGTTGTATTAATAGGTTATTACAGACTATGTTGGAAGTTTAATTGTTGAATAATGTTGAAGAATAATGATTTATTAATGAAACAAATTTTGTTTTTAAATCTAAAAATGGGCTCACTGTTTGGCCCAAATCATGAGGTAACCACTGAGTTCTCCAAAACGTCCCAAAAAAGATGTCGGAAACCCATTGAAGGATGATTATACCTAAATAGAAATTCAAAAATCAACACTAATATCAACCAAATCTTAAAAAAAGGATCTATATTTCAACTAATTAGATCAAAAAAATACTTGAAAAATGGGGTGTTACGAAAACCATTGGAATAACATCCAAATAAGATAGTTAAACAACTCATTTACATTAGTGCATAATTGAAAAACATATTAAAAGGACATGTCCTTATAACATTACATAATATTGAATTCAATGAATAATTCACAATGAGGATCATTTTAGATTTAGAGATTTATAGAATTAGGAATACAATTACATTACAACTTGATTATTACAAATAGACACTACTACTCATTATCCATTTTTTTCATAAAATAAAAACTCTTAAAAAAGAAACATGTCTCGTTCCATATTATAGATAGAATGACATTTCCTTGATCCCATCCATGAATCTATTAATCATTAAGTCCTGTGGAAAACATATCCAAAACTTGGTATGAGAAAAAAAGCACAGTAAGTGTTATAAAATAAATATGGAAAACATTAGCCCATCAATAAATACAAATCAATGAAACCATATTTTTTAATGATAACATACATTAAAAAATCACAATATTTATGAATAAAACAAACAAATCATAAATCATAAAGGTTAGTTATGGAATCCATATCAAACATAAATTGTATATATCATAACTACATCGGGTGTCACACATGGAATACCCATCACATTATATTCCATAAATCTATTAAGGGAAACATCACGTTTACCTCCATCTCATTACCCAATCCATTGGAGAGCTATGTTCGGCTCACAAGTTCTATGTTTATCACAGAAACACCCGTATATGTAAACAATTCCCAATAACCATAACATAAACATATCATATAACACTTGTATAAAGGAAAGATAAAATTTCCACATTAAAATATATCAAATCAATATATTGAAATAAATAATGTTTTATCAAAAAAATTTGGAATCCATTTAAAAAGGGCTTTTTGAATCAAAGTGTGTCATAAAATTGTAATGATTTTAAATGAATTATCATTTGAAAACATTAATGTCCATATCAATAAATCCTAATCATTTTCTGGAAACATGGACATTAATGAGAAATATTTAGAAGAATAAATCTTTAAAACATTTAAAACTATATTTTTGTTAATGATATTTTTAACAAAAAGAGAGATGCTTGAATACAAATACATGAGGAATAACATTTAATCAAAAAAGTATAATATAATGAGAATAAATGGATTCATGATATAATATTTCAATATAAATAATATACACCATATAATAGTGAATTGGTTCATAACAACAATGATGTCTCAGTGGTAATTTAAAATGAGATTAAATCCCTTATAAATATAGTATCCTCAAATTGATGATAAATCAATAACATATTTCTGGGTGAAAAATATAAATACAACCAATATAAGTGGATATTATGTGTAAATAAATAATTTTTCATTCACACAATTTCATATGATGACATATTCATGAAGTTCATGTTTAACCCAAAGAATCGAAATTATGTTCAGAAGTTCCCTTGTAAAAATTTTACAGCATAACAACATCAATTTAAAATTCAGGAATTGATTTGAAAAAATAAAAAGGGTATCTCATCACTTGGAAAAAAGTATTATATAAATAAGTATATAGATGAACATACCCTAACATAAAAATATGTAAATTTAAATACATAACAAAATTAATTCTTTTTAAAAGAGGAGTGTGACAGGTTCCCTTACCGATTTGGTAACTTACAAAAAAAACACCACATGAAAGAAGGATCATGAAATGAAGATGTAAATACTCATAAATGAAAGTATATTACACAAAGGGTATAATAATGAGCACTACTTACACCACTCAAAAGAAATAGTGACAAATAAATAATGAATCTCAGGGGAATAAAATATGAGATAAAACCCCCTTAACTCATTGTAATCAATCGAGTCGTGTGACCAAAAGATAATAAAAACTAAATGAATCACACAATACCATGAATATAAAGATAATAATGATAATATATATCAATGTTATTATACATTACACCACATTCAATAAATAAGTGGCGAATAATGGAAATCTCACCAAATTAAATGTGAGATAAGAAACCCTTTACCTTGTGTCCGACTTGACTCATTCGTTCATTAATCTCATGAATAATTAAACAAAGTTAATTTATACTTTCTTGAGAACCTTTTTCAAGTTTATAATTATTTTTATATCAATTAATACCATGTTATGAACATTATATAATCATTTATGTTAATAATAGTCGTTTTGTCGATATTTGATACTTGAGTAAAAATGAACAACTTATATTTACAGCTTGTCCATGTGTTCAATAGTCCATTATATCCAGAAATAAATTCATTATTTATATATCATATATATCATATATATCTATTATATATATATATATATATATATAACCATACATTTCATTTGGAGGTAAGAAATGAAATGCACTGTTAATGGAGACGGTATGTCGAATGTATGCATGAATGCTACTTTCATTTCTATTTATTATTTTAATGGAATTAAAACATAATTATATATAGTTATATTATATTTCTAGTATAATTCCATATATAATTTCTTGTATAATATCATTATCTCCATCCTTTATACGTCCCACATATGGAATTAAAGAGTCATATCACTTTTAGGGGGCGGTAGTCCACACTTCCTCAAATGAAATTATTGCGTTTACCCATAATGGATACCATAAAGGTATGATATAAATGGAAAATACAGAAGAATAAAGAAAACATAAACATAATATATATCATATATAAATACACATCCATCAGAATTTCTACCATGATAGGTGGTAGGATATAATCAAAGAATCGTCGTTTCGTGATGCGTTTGTTTTCCATCCACGGATACATTATATTCTTCACCCATTAGATGGAGGTGTTTGTATGTTTAGTTCTAATAAATATCATAATAAACTAACAGTATATTTATGATACTATTACTATCACAGAAGAAAGTAATAATAAGAATTTAGGGGTTGGATAAGTAAAATAAAAGTAAAAAATTTAATAGAAAATGTTAGCTTTAATTTTGGTAACTCCCTTTGTTTTGAACCAAAGGACATAATGAAATGCCTTATGCCTATGGTAAGGCTTCTAGGTAGAGGATAGGGGTTCTGGGTACTTAATTTGATAGAGTTTGGATGAGACAAAAGGCTTTATAGGGGTAAGGAATTGGTTATAAGTGGTTCCTTTTTATAAGGGGGGGGGGATCTTTTGGAAATTGTGATAATATTATTTTATTATATAATGATATTCGGTTTCAGAATGTTGAAAAATATTTAATTCCGATGATAAGATAACTCATATTGTAAATATAATCATCCAATTATAATTGGACATGTTTTGGATAATATTTTTTTCATTATAATCTTATTTTTTTAAATAATTTATTAATTAGGTAAATATTGCATCATTATTGTGTCATAAATAATTTAATTTATATGATGACTAAATTTTTTAAATAATACCATGATTTAGTAAAACTTCTTCCCTATCCAATGAACATTTATATTTGAAAATATAACTTATATTACACCATGTAAAAATTAATTTACAATGTGATATTAGTTTATGTCATTTTTGTCTTTTCTTAAAATTAACTAATCTAAAGTGTCATTATCATCCAAAAATGGCTCTATGTGGTCCCAAAATAGTCCCAAAGATTCCCATTGTCGTCCATTACTCATCCAATTATTTTTTGATAATTATTATGGTAATTTTGAATAATTATAATATTCTTTTTACATTAAATTACATTATTCACCTTTAATTACGGAAAATAAAAGTCAAAAGTTACTAATCAGCAAAATTATTTTCATCTTATTGAAGCACATTTTAATTCATGAAAAAAACCATTTATATCATAATTGTGAAATTTAATTCGTAGAAGTGGTTAAATTTCATTTAAATTCAAATGTCTGTTTTTCAACTACTACTAAGTGGTTTTACTATTCATCAAAAATTGATGTTTTTCAGAAAAGTACCAAAAATTCAGCCTAAGCTATATTTGATATTACGAATTCAAAAATGATGAATCTTTTTATATATTCAAAACATATATGTTTAATTAATTAATTTAAAATTAAATATTGTTGTTAAAACAAATAGCATGTTTTAATGAAACAATAACTATCAAAAGATTGATAGTTGTTTATATCCAATTTCAAAGTGAAATTAATTCCATTGACCAATATTGGGTTAAATTTTACAAATATATTCTTATTAAATTTTAAAATAATTAAAAAAATTAAAAAGATAATATATATATATAAATAAATTAGATTATAACCTTGTTTTGAATTAAAATACAATATTTTTCAGTATTCATTAGAAACTGAACTTTATCAGAAAATTTACAAAAAATTACACAAAGTATATTTTTATGTCCCCATTCTAATGAAGGATTTTAGTTGGTCAAATAGAATTTATTATAGTTTCCAAAATTATATTTAATGAGGGATCTCCATTAAAAGGTGGTAAATCGGCCTTTTAATGTAAATTATTCTTACAAATAGACTCAATCACATTTTAAGCATATAAAATTTATTGGATAAATGTGTGTCCATTTAACAGACATGTATAATCATATTGTAGTTATTTTTGTTCATTCTCGCCAATATAAAATCTTGGAGTAAACTACCATCTAAACTAATAATATTATATTATTAGTGTGCAATGAATGATTTCAATGAATCCTATTGTTTCTTATCGGGTACACAATCGAACATAGAAACCCATTTAAATTAAAATTAATTTTTAATTCAAAAATTTAAATAAATATGAAATATGTCTTATTCATTATTTACCTGGGATGTTACATATAATGCCCCAACCTTAAACATTACTTATTATTGAATTAAATGAATAATTCACATTGAGAATCTTTTCAGGTTTAGAGTTTATCAGAATTAGGACATAACTATTATATATCAAAATATTACAAAGTAGAAACTTCTACTCAGTTTCCTTTTTTTTCAAAAAATAATAACTCTTGAACATAAGATTCATGTCTAGTTCCATGTTTAGACAACATGACATTTCCTGGATCCCATCCATGACCCTATTGAACTTTATGTCCTGTGAAAATCATTTCAAAAACAGGGGCTGAGCATTAAAAGCTCAGTAAGGGATATAACAATATGTAAATAACACATCAGTCCATGTATCAATGAAATAGTACATTACTCATAAAACATAATCACTTTAACATACCTCATGAAATCATAAGATTTATGAATAACTCATAGAAATCATAAGACATAAAGGGATCTTGATCCATTCATAACATTCTTACGTAGGGAGTAACCCTCATGGTTACATTTGGAATACCCATCACAGTATATTCCCTAAATCTTTTTGGAGAATCCTTAGCGTTTAACCCCTTCATGTTACCCAATGCATTGGAGAGCTATATCGGGCTCACCCACCCTTAGTTTATCATGGAACCACCCGTCTTCATAAACAATGCCCAAGAACCATAACATAATCATAGAACATAACATAAGCATAAAGGAAAGATACCATTCCCATATTGAAATAACAATAAAACATTTTATGATATTGAAATAATGAATCCATTCTAAAAACCCATTTTCAAAACCATTTAATATAGAGATTTTTGAATCAAAGTGTCCCATACCAGTTAGAAGTTTTTAACATCTTAAACCATTAATATCCATAAAAATAAATCCTTGAAACCATTTTGAAAACATGGATATTAATGAGAAATATTTATAAGAATAAATCATTAAAACATTTAAAATGATATTTTAGTTAACCAGTTTTTAACCAAATAAGAGACACTTGAATAGAATAATTGAGTAATAACATTTAATCAGAACTTTATAATATCATGAGAATAAAGGGATTCATGATATAATATTCTAAAGGACAGTATATACACCATATAAGAGTGAATTGGGACATAACAACAATCAAGTCTTAGTAGAAATGTAAAATGAGATGAAATACCTTATAAAGAAGGTATCCTTAACATAAGGATTAATCAATCTCATAATTATGTGTGAAAAATATAAATAAACCCAATATAAGTGGATATTATGTGTAAAACAATAAGAGGTAATTCACACATATTTATTGGATGACATATTCAATAACTACAAGTTGAACCCAAAGAAATCAAAATTGGGCTACTAAGTTCCCTTACAAAAATTCGACAGCCTAACAGCGTCACATTAAAATTCAGAAAATGAGTTCATGAGAGATAAAATTGTATCTAATCACTTGGACAGAAAATATACATCAATAAAGATATATATAAGAACATATCCCAACATAAAAAGATGTATGTTAAATGATATAACAAAATAAGTCTTTTAAAAAGAAGAGTGTGAAATGTTCCTTTACCAATTTGGGAAACTTTCGAAACGTACACCCCATGTAAGAAGGTTAATAAAATGAAGATGTAAATACCCATAAATGAGAGTATATTATAGAAATAGTATTATAATGGGCAGTAAATACACCTCAAAAATGTAAATAGTGGAAAATGTAGCATGAATCTCACGGGAATAAAAAGTGAGATGAAAGTCCCCTTATGAAAATTCGGCAGCCTAACGGTGCCACATAAAACTTCCAAAAATGGATTGATGAGATCAAATACGGTCTCTCATCACATGAAAAAAAAAATTAAATAAAGAGTAATATAAAATAACATCCTCCAACATAATAACTTGGAGCATAAAAGAAATGACATAAAAGATAGTACATGAAAAGAAAGAGAGAGGTATGATCCCTTACGAAAATTCGGCAGCCAAACAGCGCCACATAAAAATTATTAAAATGAATTGATGAGAGTAAGAGGGGGTAACTCATCATATGAAAATAAAAATTGAAGTATGGTGAATATTAAATAACATCCTACAACATAAGAACATGGAGCATAAATTAAATGACATAAAAGAGGTTACTTGAAAAGAAAGAGAGAGGTCAGATCCCCTACGAAAATTCGGCAGCCTAACGACGCCACATAAAAATTCATAAAATGAATTGATGAGAGTAACAGGGAGTAACTAATCATATGAAAATACAAATTAATGTATGGTAAATATGAAATAACATCCTCCAACATATGAACATGGAGTATAAATGAAATGACATAAAAGAGGGTACATGAAATGAAAGAGAGAGGTCGGATCTCTTACCTCAAGTCCGACTTGTCTTGTTCGTTTCATTATATTACTGAATAAAAACATTGGTCAATTTATAATTGATTAATTTCCTCCTTTAAATATTATTATTCAGTTCATATCAGATATTATAATGTTATAATAATTTGTTAATAATGTGAGTTCATATCAGACATTTTTGTAGATGTTTGGTACATAAGTCAAAAATGAACTTGTCTGAAAATGATTGTCCATATAGTTATAAGTAAATCATCTAAATAATAGTATTAATTATTTACATATCATATATATCAAGTAAATATTAATTTTATACTATTCCATAACATTTGTAGATTAAAATAAATGAAATGTATCGTTCATGGAGACGGTAGGCCGTACGTACACATGAACGCTATTTTAATTTCATTGTCAGATTAATGGAATTAAAAATAATTGATAGATATATATTTTATAATTCCAGTATAATATATATGAATTATAGGTCACATAAGTTCATTATTTACATTATTTATACATTCCATGTACTACATGAACGAGTCACATCACGTGAGGGGGCGATGGTCCACACTTCCTTGTATGAAATTATCGCAATTGCACAACATGAAAAGCATAAAGGTATGTTTTAAATTTAAAATACAGAAGCATATGGGAAACAAAAATTCCATATATATCATATATAAAATATAGTGACATCGTATTGGCTACCATGAAATGTGTTAAGAGAATATTGAACATTCATCGTTTCGTGAGGTAGGAATTCTCCATCCATAGAAACAGTATGTTCTTTAACCATTAGAAAGAGTTGTGTGTTAGTGTAGCTCGAATACTTAACATAAAAACATCATAGTATATTTAAGATACTGGTTTTGTTTCAAAAGAAAGGAATAAGAATATTTTAGGGGTTTGGAGGAGTAAAATAAAACAAAAGAACACAAGTGAAGACATTACCTTTAAATAGGGTAACTCCTCTTGGTTTGAACCAATAGGGATTCTTGAGGAGAATTCTGCCAAAGGTGAGGCTTCAATGATGAAAATAGATATGTGGAGAGATGAAATGGGCAGGGTTTGGCCGAGCCAATGGGATGATATGTGTTTCTATGATGGTAGAGGTGGGGTCCTTTTATAAGAGAATAGGAGGGACACTCTTGGAAGGTTATAAACTATTACATTATTATAAAATGATTTTCGGATTTAAAAGGTCCCAAAAGGATATATTTAGAGGCTAAGGTGATAAGGATTCTAAATCAACCCATATAATAGGTTTTTGAAAAGTTTGAGACTTATATTTCACCTTATATTCTCATATTCTATAAATCGTTCATTTATGAGGTAATCACTCCATCATCACGGTGTCATAAATAATCTAATATATTTAATGTATAAAAATTATAAAAAAAATATCATGATGTAGGAATGCTTTTTAGATTTATAATTAATATTTATAGTAAAAAATATGACTTGTATAACCACATGTAAACATTGTTTTAGTAAAACAACACATGTTTGTGAAATTTTTAATTTAACATTAAATAAAAATTTATTAATGTCATTTTCCTACCAAAGTGGCTCAATGGGTTCCCCAATTTGAACCATGGATTTTCTTGGTCGGCCATGACACATCCAATAAGGGTATTACATGTTTCAAGGTCATTTCATATTATTAAAACACTATTTTTACCTTAAATTACACAAACTACCTCTAACTGCGATTAAAAACGTAAAAGTTACTATTCACCTAAAAATTATTTTAATCCCATTGAACAACAATTTACATCCTAATGACATCCATGTATGTCAGATTTTTTTAAATTAAAATCACAGAAGTGGTAATGTTTCATTTAGGTGAAAAATCAGTTTTTAGACTACCACTTAATGGTTTCACTATTCATAAAAAAATGAAGTTTTTCAGAAAAATACCAAAAATTCACCCTAATCTATATTTGATATTACGAATTCAAAAATTATGTCTATATTAAGAAGTTAAAAACATATAAATTTCATTAATTAATTTAATAATTAATTCTCGCTATCAAATCAAATAGCCTGTTTTTAAGAAGCAATATCTACTAAAAGATTGAAACTAGTTTAAGACCAATTTCAAAGTGAAATTGATTCCAATGACCAATATTGGATTAAATGATAAAAATATAATATAATTTCAACTTAAAACAAATTCAAAAGATAATCTAATCATATTAATAAATTAGATTTAAAAGATGTTTTGAATTAAAATAAAACATTTTTCACTATTTATTAAAAAATAATCTTCAACGGAAAAATACCAAAATTTACACAAAGTAAATTTTTATGTCCCGATTATAAAGAAGAAATTAATTTTGTCAAATATAACACATAATATTTTCCAAAAGTGTATCTAATGGAGGTTATCCATCAAAAGGCAGTTAATTGACCTTTTATAGAATATTAGAATGTTTACTCTTAAAATATTATTCATTCACATTTTTAATCATATAACATTTATTGTAAAAAGTAAAAATATTTTACAAACATATATAATCATTTTTTAATTAGTTCTGTTCGTTCTCGTCTTTACAATGGCTATGTCTTAACTACCATTTAAAATAAAATTATTTTATTATTAGAGTGCAACGTAAGATTTCAAAGGAACTCTTTGTTGCGTATTGGATAAGCCATCAAGCATAACGTTCAATTTAAATTAATATTAAAATTTTATTCAATAATAGGGATATATATAAAAATTTCATATTCTTTATTTACCAAGGGTGTTACATCCTTCCCCCTTTTGGGAATTGCATCCTTGCAATTTTAAAATTGGGCTCGGAAACATCATTGAAGGTCCCACATCTGAACAAGATTCATTAAAACAATCTCTTTAGAAGAATGAATGAGAAGTACAGAGGTCACCTAAGTTAACCCATACTACAATTCCATGTAGGAAAACATAGATATGGATGAAAAAGAAAAGGTTCATTTTCTGAAGGATAGTGATAGGAAACATGTTTAGAAGAATGTTAACCACAAGAAAATAACAAACTTGTGGTGGGTTAAATGGTATTCGGTTTCTCAGTAGGAAAAGTTAATAGTCATCATTTTTGTATTATGTTACTTTTCATTGAGGAATTTATTTTTTATCTTATGGAAACGTACTTACTTGTCATGTTGACATTCATCTTTTACTAGATTTCTTAAAATAACTCATACTTTACCCAAATGATTAGTCTTTAGAAAGACTTGTTCACATTAAGAGTACTACAATCAACTTCTAGAGAATCACCTAATCCACAAAAGAGAACTATATATTCCCCATGTCATTAGATCTCAACCAAAACCAAACCAAAAAGTTTAGTACGAGATCAGATAATACCCAAAAAGATATTTTTATTATAAAAAGAAAAACCACTCCTAATATCCAAAATTTGTCAAACAAAACCCAAATTTCAACAAATACCATTCAATAAAAAAAAATCCATAAAATTATTCAATATAAACCCAACTAATATTTAAACCCAAATATTTGAAGGATTTAATCACATAGTCTCCCAAGGTAAAAATTAACATTTATCTCCAAATAACATCAGTTGCTCTTAAAGTCTCATACTAAAAAATAATTAACCTAATCACATATCCTCCATGATAGGTTAATAATTTCCATTGATAACCCAAAATCAACTTATTCTTGATTCATAAAATCATATAACTAAAAATAATTATTCAAAGTAACCATGGACTTCACATAGTTCAGTGGTAGGTGATAAATACCAGTCGCACTTTGGGTGTGGGTTCAATTCCTGCAGCTTTGTCCGACGCGACGGGTTGTCAAACGGTCTGTGTGTTGTCCTTTTTCGAAAACTATATAATTCATATAACATTCCACAAAATGAGATAAAATCTTCAAAAATCACCATAAAAATAATTTAACCTCATTTTTATCTCATGTCATTCATATTCCATCATAACGTATAGTAACCCACAATTACCTCAAAATTAAGGATCATATAAACCCTAATGGGTACCTTTATAATTATTACCTGAACGTCCATGTCGAGTTGGTTCTCTCATACATGATGCATTAGAGAACTCACCAAGGTTCAAGTGGTTGATCATGAATCATGATAGTTGGTATATAATAACTACAATATTTCTCATTTAATCCCCCATTTCATCCTGTCTCTTAATCAGAGAAACACCACAATTTCCTTCAAACCCATTTTCACTTTCGTTCCTACTAGATCCATCCATTTACTAAAACCAGAAATGTCAGTGTGATTATATCAACAAAATAATTATGCACTATGATATACTTATCCAAGTTATCTCAAACTCATTCCAACCATTAAAAAACAACAATGACTCCATCTAATATACTAACCATTGTTGTTAAACACAACTTGTCACTTATGCTTAATGAATACCCTAACCTATAATGTTATCTACACCGACATTTGATACAAATTATAAGGCCCCATCCTTAAACGTTAATTATTATTTAATTAAATGAATAATTCACATTGATGATCTTTTTAGGTTTAGAGTTTCAGAGAATTAGGATATAACTATTACATCTCACCAGATTACAAAGTAGACAATTCTACCCAGTTTCCTTTTTTTTCATAAAATAAAAACTCTTGAACAATAGATTCATGTCTAGTTCCATGTTTTGACAGCATGCCATTTCCTTGATCCCATCCTTGAGCCTATTCCACTTTATGTCCTGTGAAAAACATTTCAAAACCATGGTAGGAGCATAAAAATCTAGTAAGGGTTATAAAAATACGGAAAGAACACATCAGTCCTTGTATCAATGAAATAGTACTTTACTCAAAATCATAAGCACTTATACATGCCTCATGAAATCATAAGATTTACAAACATCTCATATAAATCATAAGACATAATGGCAACGTGAGGCATTAATAACATTATTACATAGGGAGTAACCCTCATGGTTACGTTTGGAATACCCAGCATAGTATATTCCCTAAATATCTTCAGAGAAACCTTATATTTTAACCCCTTCGCATTAGCCCATGTATTGGAGATTTATATCGGTCTCACCCTCCCTTAGTTTATCAAGGAACCACCTGTCATCATAAGCAACACCCATGAACCATAACAAAATCATAGCACATAACATAAGCATAAAAGAAAGATAAAATTCCCATATTGGAATAACAATATAACATTTTAACATATTGAAATAATCAATCCATTCTAAAAACCCATTTTTAAAACCATTTAATATAGATAATTTTGAATCAAAGTATCCCATACGACATTGAAGATTTTAACATTTTAAACCATTATTATCCATAAAAATAAATCCGTGAATCCATTATTAAGACAATGATAATAATGAGAAAAATTAATAGAATAAATCATTAAAATATTTAAAACAATATTTTAGTTAAACGGTTTTTAACTAAATGAGAGAAACTTGTATACAATAATTGAGGAATAACATTTAATCAAAAGTTTATAATATAATGAGTATAAAGGGATTCATGATATTATATTCCATAGGACAGTATATACACCATATAAAAGTGAATTTGTGCATAACAACAATGAAGTCTTAGTAAAAATGTAAAATGAGATGAAATCCCTTATAAAGAAGGTATGCTTAAATTAAGGATTAATCAATCTCATAATTGTGTGTGAAAAATATAAATAAACCCAAAATAAGTGGATATTAAGTGTAAAACAATAAGAGGTCATTCACAAGTATTTATTGGATGAAATATTCTATAACTACATGTTGAAACCAAAGAAATCGAAATTGGGTTACAAAGTTCCATTAAAAAAATTCGACAGCCTAGCGGCGTCACATTAAAATTCAGAAAATGAGTTGATGAGAGATAAATTGGTATCTCATAAATTGAACATAATATTTACATCAATAAGGATATATGAGAACATATCCCAACATAAAAAGTTGTAAGTTAAATGACATAACAAAGTAAGTCTTTTAAAAAGAAGAGTGTGAATGGTTCCCTTACCGATTTGGAAAACTTTCGAAACGTACACCCCATGAAAGAAGGGTCAAACAATAAAGATTTAAATACCCATAAATGAGAGTATATTATAAAAATAGTATAATAATGGTCAGTACATACACCACAAAAATGTAAATAGTGTCAAATGTAGCATGAATCTCACGAGAATAAAATGTGAGATGAAAGTCCCCTTATGAAAATTCGGAAGCCTAACGGCAATGCATAAAACATCCAAAAATGGATTGATGAGATCAAATAGGTTATATCATAACATGTACAAAAAAATTAAAGGAAGAGGAAAATAAAAAAACATACTCCTACATAATAAATTGTAGCATAAATTAAATGACATAAACGATAGTACTTGAAAAGAAAGAGAGAGGTAGGATCCCTTACGAAAATTCAGTAGCCTAACGACGCCACATAAAAATTCCTAAAATGAATTGAGGAGAGTAAGAGAGGGTAAATAATCATATTAAAATAAAAATTACAGTATGTTGAATATTAAATAACATCCTCCAGAATAAGAACATGGAGCATAAATGAAATGACATTAAAGAGGGTACTTGAAAAGAAAGAGAGAGGTCAGATCCCTTACGAAAATTCGGCAGCCTAACGGCACCACATAAAAATTCTTAAAATAAATAGATGAGAGTAAGAGGGGGTAACTCATCATATTAAAATAAAATTTACAATCTGGTGAATATTAAATAACATCCTCCAGCATAAGAACATGGAGCATAAATGAAATGGCCTAACAGATGGTACTTGAAAGGAAAGAGAGAGGTCGGATCCCTTACCTCAAGTCTAACTTGTCTTGTTCGTTTATTTATATTCCAGTATAATAAACATTGGTCAATTTATAATTTATTAAGGTCCTCCTTTAAATATTATTATTCAGTTCATATCACATATTATAATGTTATAATAACTGGTTAATAATATGAGTTAATATCAGATGTTTTTGTCGATGTTTGGTACATGAGTCAAAAAGGAACTTGTTTGAAAATGATTGTCCATGTAGTTAAAAGTAAATCATCTCCAGAATAGTATTAATGATTTATATAAAATATATATCCAGTAAATATTCATTTTATACTATTCCATAACATTTGTAGATTAAATGAAATGAAATGCACCGTTCATGGAGATGGTAGGCCGTACGTACGCATGAACGCCACTTTCATTTCATTGTCATGTTAATGGAATTAAAAATAATTGAGAGATATATATATTATAATTCCAGTATAATATATATTATTTATAGGTGACATAAGTTCATTAGTTTCATTCTTTATAAATTCCATGTATTTCATGAACGAGTCACATCACTTGAGGGGTGGTAGTCCATACATCCTCGTATGAAATTATCGCAATTGCACAACATGCAAAGAATAACGGTATGTTTTAAATATAAAATAAAAAAGAATATGGGAAACATAAATACCATATATATCATATATAAAATACAGTGAAATCATAATGTCCACCATGAAAGTTATTATGAAAAGATTGAACAATCATCGTTTCGTGATGCAGTAATTCTACATCCAAAGAAATAGTATGTTCATAAACCATTAGACAGAGGTGTGTGTAAGTGTAGATCGAATCCTTAACATAAAAAAACTAGTATATTAAAGATACTGGTTCTGTTACAAAATAAAGGAATAAAAAGATTTTAGGGGTTTGGAGATGGAAAATAAAGCAAAAGAACACAAGTGAAGACATTACCTTTAAATTGGGTTACTCCTCTTAGTTTGAACCAAAAAGGTTTTTTGAAGAGAATTATGCCATAGGTGAGGCTTCAATGATGAAGAGTGGGATGTGGAGAGATGAAATGAGCAGAGGTTGGCCGAGACAAAGGATTAAGATGTGTGGATATGGTGGTAGAGATGGGGGCCTTTTATAAGAGAAGAGGAGGGGCACTCTTGGAATGTTATAAACTATTACTTTATTGTAAAATGATTTTTGGATTTCAAAGGTCCGATTTATTTCGAGGCTATGGTGATAAGGTTTTGATATCCACCAATATAATAGGTTTTTTTCAAGTGTAAGACTTATTTTTCACCCTATCTTCTCATTTTATTTAAATCATTCATTTATGAGGTAATCACTGCATCATCACGGTGTCATAAATAATCAAATTTATTTAATTTCTAAAAATTCTAAAAAAATTATCATGATGTCGGAAATCATTTTATCTATTTAATTAATATTTATAGTTAAAAATATGACTTTTATAACCCAATGTAAAAATTATTATTGTAAAACAACACATGTTTGTGAAATTTTTATTAGAACTTTAAATAAAAATTTATTAATGTCATTTTCCTACCAAAGTGGCTCCATGGGTTCCCCAATTAGACCAATGGATTGTCTTGGTAGTCCATGACACATCCAATAATGGTAGGACATGTGTCATGGTCATTTAATAATATTAAAACATTATTTTTACCTTAAATTACACTAATTACCTCTAATCACGATTAAAAACTCAAAAAGTTCTATTCACCAAAAAAATTATTTTAATCCCACTGAACCAAATTTTACATATTAATGACAACCATGTATTTTGGATTTTTCTAAATTCAAATCAAATAAGTGGTAAAGTTTCATTTAGATGAAAAATCAGTTTTTAAACTACAACTTAGTGGTGTCACTATTCATCAAAAAGTGATGTTTTTCAGAAAAATACCAAAAATTAACCCTAAGCTATATTTGATATTCCGAATTCAAAAATGATGTATATTTTAAATAATTAAAAACATATAAGTTGCATTAATTAATTTAATAACTATTTCTCGCCATCAAAACAAATAGCATGTTTTTAAGAAATAATATATATTATAAGATTGACACTAGTTTAAGTCCAATTTCAAAGTGAAATTAATTAAAATGATGAATATTGGATTAAATGGTTAAAATATATTCTAATTAATCCTTAAATCCAATTCAAAATATAATATAATAATATAAATAAATTATATTAAAAAGATGTTTTGAATTAAAATACAACATTTTTCACTATTCATTAAAAAAATGAACTTTATCGGAAAAATACCAATAATTTACACAAAGTAAATTTTGATGTCCCGATTCTAAAGAAGAATTTTATTTGGTCAAATATAACACATAACATTGTCAAAAAGAGGATTTAATAGAGGTTCTCCATTAGAAGGCGGTTAATCAACCTTTTAAAGAATATTAGAATGTTTGCGCTTAAAATTGGATTCATTCGCATTTTTAATCCTATAACATTTATAGTAAAAAGTAAAAATATTTGAAAAACATATATAATCATTTTGTTATTAGTTATTTTCAATCCCGTCATTACAATGGATAGGTGTTAACTACCATTTAAAATAAAATTATTTTATTATTAAAGTGCAACGTAAAATTTCAAAGGAACTCGTTGTTGTGTATTGGCTAAGCCATAAAGAATAGAGTTCCTTTAAAATTATTATTCAAATTTCATTCAAAAAGGGATAAATATAAAAATTTCATATTCATTATTTACCTAGGGTGTTACATTACATCCCCCCCCCTATTTGGAAATTACGTTCTCGCAATTTTAAAACTGGGCTTGGAAACATCATTAAATGTCCCAAATAAGAAAATAGTCAGTAAAACTATCTCTTTAAAAGAAAGAAATAAAAGTACAATGGTCAACTGATATTATCCATACTAGGATTCCATGTAGGTAAACATGGATATGGAAGAGATAACATATGGTCAAGATCTGATGGAGAGTGATAAAAAACATGATTAGGAAAAAGTTATCCACCAGATAGTCACAAACACATAATGTGTTAAACGACCTTTGACTACCCAGTAAGAAACATTAACCAAACACAACTTTTTTTTACATTCCTTTTCATAATTTGGAAGAATTAATTTAATTCATAGAATAATAACATAATGAAATATACTTACCTTCACATAGAGTTTCATACTTTAATAACTTTCTACCAATAACATATCTTTTTTCCAAACAAAGAGCATAATAAAAATACTTTGTCACATCAAAAACACAAGAATAATCTTCTATATAATCAAATAATCCACAAAACAAGAACTATAAATTACCATTGTCTTTATACATCTACTTAATCCAAAATTGTTAGTTTGGTATCATATAATACCCAAAAGGATAATCTCTTACAATAAGAAAAAATACTCTTAATATGCCAAAATTTTCAAAAAAAAACCAACGTTCAACAAAGATAATTCAAAAAAACCAACTTTCCGTAAAATTATTCAAAAGTGATCCAAACTATGATTGAAACCCACTTTTCATAAAGATTTAATTATATAGTCTTCCAAGATTACATTTATCTTAAAATAACAACAGTTACTCATAATTTCTCATATTGAAATGTAATTAACAAAATCACATGTTCTCGATTATAGGTTATTCATTTTCATAAATAAACCAAATCGTCATATGTCAACAATAAAAACATAGATTCTTCCATACTAAAATTTCAATCATTATTTAACAATTGAATTCCTTATTATTCTATCTTTCTTAGGCATATAGTGTTTCCTCAAAATAGAGAACTTATTCCAAAACATCCTTTATCAGTTAATCAATCTATCATTTTTTATACTATGTATATCCATATCATAAAACATATTTTCCCAAAATCAACTTATTCTTATTCCATAAAAACATTTTACTAAAATAATATGTCATACTAATCAAGGACTTCAAGTAGGCTAGTTGCAGTTGGTACACCATTTTCTCCCTTCGATTGTGGGTTCGATTCTTGCTCCCTTACTAGATTCAACGGGTTGTCAGACATCCTATGGGATGACAATTTTATAAACACAAAAATAACCATAACATGTTTTAACCTCAATGGTTTCCTTATACCTATCATTTTCATCCAAATTCATTATGATCTCAACATCTTAATACTTGAAGTCTTATTTCACCTACATATGATAAAATTAAACAATCCCCAAAATGAAGAACATCATACCTTGATCATGGTGTCCATTTGGTATCATCATCATCTTGTTGACATAGGTAGAAGGTCCATGAATTGAAACAAAGATTTAGAGATCCTTCAAAATCATTTTCTTCCTCCATACAAACACACCTTGTCTAACATTGTTCATATGGGTGTTAATAGGAAAATAGTTTTGGAAAATAATCATGTATGACATATAATTTCAAAATATCTAATTAAACATGATTTTATAATATAGTCGGAAAAATTTGAGTTGAATCTTTCAATTAATGGTCCTTTAAAAATACCATAGGTATGTGCTGAGAGAATTTATTGTAAAGGAAAATATAAATAGGTTGCACAAGGGCCTCCTTCTTCAGCACATTTTTTGAAAACAAAATATGCTTCAAAATATTGTGATTAGGTATAATATTTAAAAATTCAATGATTATATTTACCATTCTTGAAAATATGAGAATATTGTGAAAATCAGATTTGTCTAAATATATCCAATTATCCATGATGATAATGAGGAAGAGTAGAGGTTTTTCATATCTCAAACAACTGCTTTCAAGTGAGCTGTATGGTAGAAAAAGTTTCACAATCACTTGAACATGGCTTTGCAATAATTATTGTAAGCATTTTTACCCGAAAAAGATAGGAACATCATTTGATATCCTCCTCCATCCATTTGTAATTAAATTTCCATGATCTGAAAATGTTATAAATCAAGGATTTAACTAAGACAATAGACATAGGGACTAAGCATGTGTCTAACTAAAACTCATAATCCCTAAAGTTTTCTAAATCGACCTCTAATACCAACTATATGGACCTGACCTTATAACATTACATAATATTGAATTAAGTGAATAATTCACATTGAGGATCTTCTCAGGTTTAGTGTTTTTGAAAATTAGGCAGAAAAATTACATTACAACTTGAATATTACATGTATACACTAATACTCAGTATCCATTTTTTTACTGAAATAAAATATATTTAAAAAAATATGTATAGTTCCATATTTTAGACAACATGAGTTATCCATGATCCCATCCTTAACCCTATTCATCTTTATGTCATGTGGAAAAAATTTCAAAAACATAGGATGAGCATAAAAATATCAGAAGTGGTTATAAAATAACTAATGAAAACATAAGTCCATCAATAAATACAAATCAATCAAACTATTTTTCAATCATAACAAACCTTAAGAAATCATAAGATTTTTGAATAACACACAAAAATAATAAATGATAAATGTTAATTATGGAATACATATCAAAAATACATTATAGATATCACAAATACATAGGGAGTTACACTTGGAATACCCATCATAGTGTATTTCATAAATCTCTTAGGAGAAACATCATGTTTACCTCCTTCATGTTACCCAATGCATTGGAGAGCTATCTCGGACTCACCCACCCTTGGATTATCATGGAACCACAAACATACGTTAACAATTCCAAATAACCATAACATAATAATAACATATAACAAATTTATTAAATAAAGATAACATTTCCACATTCCAATATATCAAATCAAGATATTTAAATAAACAATGAATTATCAAATCAATTTCCAAACCATTTAAAAATCATTTTTTTAATCAAAGTGTCTCATACCACTATGATGCTTTTAAATGAATAGTCAGTTGAAAAAATTTACATCAATATAAATAAATCCTAAAACCAATTGTGAAAACATGGAATTTAAAGAGAAATATTTTGAAGGATAAAATTTTAAAACATTTAAAACAAATTTTTTGTTAAAGTGTTTATTAACAACAAGAGAGATTCTTGAATACAAATACAAGAGGAATAAGATTTAATAAGAAAATTGAAATATCATGAGAATAAATGGATTCATTATATAATACGTCAAAGAACAGTATATACACCATATAAGAGTGGATTGGTTCATATCAATAATGAAGTCTCATTGGTAATGTAATATGAGATGAAATCCCTTATAAAGATGACATCCTTAAATTAAGGACTGATCAATAACATAATTATGTGCGAAAAATATAAATACAACCAATATAGTTGGATATTAAGTGTATAAAAATAATAGTTCATTCACACATATTAATTGGATGAAATATTCAAGAAGTAAAAGTTGAACCCAAAGAATCAAAATTGGGTTAAGAAGTTCCCTAATAAAAGTTCAACAGCGTAACGACGTCACATTAAAATTCAACAAATGAGTTGATGAGATAAAAATCTTATCTCATCCCTTGGACATAAGTTTTAAATCTATTAATATATATAAGAACATATCCCAACATAATAAGGTGTAAATTAAAAGACATAACAAAAAGAAGTAATTTAAAAAGAGGAGGAATAATGGTTCCATTACTGATTTGGTAACATAAAGAAATACGCCACATGAAAGAAGGATCATAAAATGAAGATATAAATACTCATAAAAGAAAATATATTACAAAAATAGTATAATAATGTGTATTAAAAACACCACTGAAAGGAAATAATGTAAAATATATCATGAATCTCAGTGGAATAAGAAGTTAGATAAAAACCCATTACATCGTTGTAATCAATCGAGTGGTGTGACCAAAAGATAATAACAAACCAAATGAATAAAAAACGCCATGAATATAAACATAATCAAGATAATATATATCAATGTATGTACAAATTACACCTAATGCATTAAATATGTGGAAAACAATGGAAATATCACAGAATTAGAGGTCATATAAGAAAACCCTCTTACCTTTTGTCTGAATTGACCTGTCCGTTCTTTAATCTCTCGAATAATAATCTAAAGTTAATTTCTATTTTCATAAGAACCTTTTTCATGTTTATAATTAATTTTATATCAATTATTACCATTTTATAAACATTATTTAATCATTTAATTTAATAATGGTCATTTTTTTGATATTTTTCACTTTAGTAAAAAATGAACAACTTATATTTACTTCTTGTCCATGTTGGCAATAGTCCATTATTTCCAAAATGAAATTAATTATTGACATATAATATATAAAATATATATCATTTATATATATATATATATATTTATTTATAATAGTACATATCATTTAGAGGTATGACATGAAATGCACCGTTCAAGGAGACGGTATGTCGTACATACTCATGAACGATAATTTCATTTCTCTTAATTATTTTAATGGAATTAAAACATAATGATACATAGGAATATTTTAATACAGTAACATTTTATATATAATATCATGTATAATATCGTTATCACCATACCTTATACGTCCCACATATGGCATTAACAAGTCATATCACATTGAGGGGGCGGTAGTCCGCACTTCCTCAAATGAAATTATGGATTTAACCAATAATGGAAACCATTAAAGTTTGATAAAAATAGAATATACATAATCATAAATAAAACATAAACAAAATATATATCCTATATAAACATTGTGCCATCATAGTGGCAACCATGATATGCGATAGGAGATAATTGAACCATCATCGTTTCGTGAGAAGTTAGTTTTCCATCCACAGGAACATTATGTTCTTCACCCATTAGATGGAGGTATGTGTAAGTGTAGATTTAATACTTATCCTAAAAACATCCTATTATATTTAGGATACAGATTTTGTTATAGAAGATAGTAATAAAAAGTGTTTACAGTTTGAGAAGTAAAATAAATGAAAACAATTCAAGAGAAACTGTTACCTTTAATTTGGGTAACTCTATTTGGTTTGAACCAAAGGAAATCTTGAAGTGTCTTATTCGTATGTTAAGGCTTCTAAAACGAGGATAAGGATGTAGGGAGGTTTATTCAGAAGAGTTTGGACTAGCCAAAATGATAGAGAGTTGTGAGTAATTGGTTAGAAGTGGTATTCTTTTATAAGGGGGAGGAGGGTCTCTTTATGAATGTGTGAAAATGTTATTTTATTATATAATGATATTCGGTTTCTAATAATCTAAAAATAATTAAATTATATGATAAGATGACTTATATTCTAAATAAAATCATGAAATCAGAATTGGAAATGTTTTGGATATAATTTTTATCATTATAATCTTATTTATTTTAATCATTTATTAATGAGGTAAATACTGCATCATTATTGTGTCATAAATAATTTAATTTATTTGATTTATAAATTTTATAAACAAAATAACATGATGTGGTAATTATATTAATCTTTCAATGAATACTTATAGTCAAAAATATAACATATATTACACCATGTAAACATTAATTTACAAAGAGATATTAGTTTATGTCATTTTTGTCTTTACATTTAATTAATTAATGTAAAGTGTCATTATCATCCATAAGTGGCTCCATGGAGTCCCAAAATAGATGTAATTATGTACATGGTCGGCCATTACTCAACCAATAAGGTTTGGACAAGTGTTAAGGATATTTTGAGTTATTTTAATATGCTTTTTACCTTTAATTAACATATTTACCTATAACCGCGATAAATGAAAGTCAAAAGATTCTATTCATCAAAAAATATTTTCATCTTATTGAACAACATTTTACATTTGGATAAAAACATGTATGTCATATTTTTTATATTTAATTCACTGAAGTGTTAAATTTTTATTTTATTGTAAAAATCTGTTTTTTACTACTACTAAGTGGTTTCAGTATTCATAAAAAATTGAAGTTTTTCAGAAAAATACCAAAATTTCATCCTAATATATATTTGATATTATGAATTAAAAAATGATGTCTATCTTGTTAAATTAAAAACAAATAAGTTTAATTATTTAATTTAATATTAATTCTGATTGTTAATACCAATAGCGTGTATTTAAAAAACAATAACTATTAACAGAATGGCAGTTGTTTATGTCCAATTTCATAGTAAAATTAATTACAGTGACCAAAATTGGATTAAATGGTAAAAATATATTCTAATTACTCTTTAAAACCAATTAAAAAGGTAATATAACTATATAAATTAATTTTATTAAGATACAGTTTGGAATTAAAATTCAATATTTTTCACTATTCATTAGAAAATGAAGTTTATCAGAAAAATTAAAAAAAATTACACAATGTAAATTTTTATGTCCCCATTTTATAGAAGGATTATATTTAGTTAAATATACTGTATTAAAGTGACCAAATTAGATTTAAATAGGGTTCTCCATTAAAAGGTTGTAAATCGGTCTATTAATGTAAATTATGCTTGAAATTAGATTCAATTACATTTTAAGCATATATCATTTATTAGATAAATGTAAATACATTTAAAAAACATGTATAATCATATTGTAGTTATTTTTATCCCTTCATTCCAATACAACGGCTAAGAGATAACTACCATTTAAAATAATAATATTATATTATTATTGTGTAATGAAATATTTCAATGAAACATGTTGATGGTTATCGGGTATTCTCTCAAACATAAAAACCCCATTAAAGTAAAATGAATATTTAATTCAGAAATAGTAATAAATATGAAATATGTATTATTCATTATTTACCTGGGATGTTGCACATATTTTAACATTGAATACTGATGAAATTGTGGTATACAATTTTGAATAAGAATTCTATGTTTGATGTCTTTCAAAACTATCCATGATTGTAAATAAGAGATGAATATGTTTGTTTAAAATGTCAAAAATGTACGATTATTAATTAATGTCTCAAAATATATGAAATTCTCTCTATTAAAACTCATTAGATAATTGTTTTTTGATTTAACTGAACATTTGATAAATCCATCATAAAAATGGATTTATACATTACAACTTTTATTTATGATTTCAGTCATATGAAAAAAAATAAACAATATGAATCACAATCATTAGGATATGGAAATGGAGAAATTATTCCAAAAGGATGATGAGAATTAAATAGGGGTGTCCATAAAGAATATGAGAATATTTAATTATGTCATATTTAAGAACAATAAATTTTCAACGAATTAGATAAATCATGGTATCAATCATAATTATATTCTTCAATATAATCAACAAAAAAATTGAGTATCATAAAAAAATAACTGATGTTCGATGGAAATTGGATGAAGTGTTTTTCAACAACATAGAATTTCACAATTTTTTAGAGATATATAGTTTTTACCATTGAACATGTTCCAAATATATTGTTGTTTATATTGAAAACTGACATGACTATATATGAAATGTTGTATAATATAAACATCATTGAAATACATCAAAGTTTATTTATGCTCATGATTTCTAAGAATAAGAAATCATGATTTTGGAATTTTTGATTATAAATCAGAAAATTAACATTTATGTGTTATTCATCAAATACTAAAAGTTAAAAATAGCTAGAAGAAACATCTACAAATGGTATTTGGATCATAAGATGTAATTTTAATTGAAAATAAATGATCCATAATAATGTTATTGATAATTATTAGTAATACACAATGGAGATATCAAAAAATAGTGAAATTAATTCAAAACATCCTTATCAGGATTCGTAAGAATTATTTGATTTGGAAATTACATCTGGTAAATAAAAACATAAATATCATACATTAAAAAACATTATTAATCTTAAAAAAATATTTCGCCTCATAAGGAACCAGTATAGACTAGAAAAATGTTCTATTATGAAATCATACTTCATACATCTCATAATATGACAAGGAATTAGTTTTATTATTCATTCACTAAAATGAATTGATTCATTATACAAATGAATAGATGAATAATATTCATAAGGATTAAACATGGGTACTTCTTTCAGGCCAGAAAAATAAATATATCAAAAGAACATGGTTCGTATATAGAAACAAATTGAATAAGAATGAAGATTTTTCAAAAAAAATCAAGACATGGTTGTGAAGAATATTCACATGTAATAGGTTTGTATTTTTCATGAACCCTTTGACCTCCTTGTAATGATAAAACTATTCGAATGTTTCGTTCAGTGTCTTGTCATTATTATTTCAAGGTATATCAAATTTATGTAAATATAATATTTTTTTAACGGTGATATTGAGGAATATGATTAAATTGAAAAACCTTGTGTTATTATATATTATGAGGATGAAAAAATGTTTACAAATTGATTACTAATTTTTATATGATGATATAGTCTCCATGTTCTTGGTATTCTAAACATGAATTTTTTTTATAAGGGTGATTTTTCTAATGTGAATGTTAATTGAATCATTAATTGGAATGATGTAAACTCTAAAAATATAATTGCAATTGTTCACATGGATAATATAATAGTTTATATGGATAGACTAGATGTTTGTAAAAAATTTTATAATGAAATGATGAAAATGTTTTAGATGTATATGTTAGGATAAATAACATAATTCATAAGAAAACAAGTTCAATGAAATGAAATAATCACTTTATTATCTCAAGCAATGTATCTTCGGTAATTGTAAATTATGATTGGGATTAAATAATACAATGAAAATCCATCTAATATTTTATAGAGAATTTAATATATTAATGTTGAATAAAAAATAAATGTGAATCAAAAATAATTTCAAATTTTTATAGTAACTATACTCTACCTAATAGCCTCAAGGCTTGATATTTTTTATTTTGTGACTTTTTTTCAGGTATCAATGAAAAAAAACAGATTTATATTTGTTGGTAAAAAAAATTATTCTGAGATTTTTCAAAGGGAAAAAATGAACATTTGTTTTTATATATAATAAATATTGAGACGATTTTTACGGTTATACTACTATCAATTGGGATAGGTATTTTAATGGTAGAAAATATCCCTCATGTGGAATATTTTTCTTTTTTGAATGTTTTCTGGGATGATATCATAAGAATAAATTATTAGTAAAATTGATTAAAACTGAATATGTATAGGTTACAACTACTCAGTCGGGTAAACAAATATTATTTATGAAATTACAATAGAAAAGTTAGATTGAAAATGATTCTAAATAAATAAATATACATTGTTATAATTAAAGTGAATTTTACCTATAAAAAATTTCGGTATAACATTCAATATAAAATCGCAGTTATATACATTTTAATTTCATAAATAATGAATTTATTTAAAGATATATACATAAAGGTAATGTTTCAAAAATGATTTACATAAATGATTTCATAAAAAACTCAATGGAATAATAAAGGTTTTTGGAATTGAGTATTTAACATCATAACCATCCTCCAACCACGAATTCATAAACATCATCAATAAATAACCCACACTATTCATTGAATTAGGGTGAAAACGGGTGAGAATGTAACAAATTTTTAAGTTGTAATATGTTTTTAACGATCCTATTTAATTTAAACTATTGTTGTGGTTATTATAAAATAGTGGATATGATATTATAAATGAGAGAAAAAGAAATGTGAGGGTGAGTAATATTTACATGGTCTCAAAATTTTTTTTTCATTGATAGATGAAATTACTTTATATCCATAACCCTAGACAATGGTTTTATGTCATGAAAATATCATTTTCATGATCTTAAGAATTGAAAAATATCAAAAAGACAATAGTTTTTTCAAAATTATAGTACTGAAAATATTTTGGAGTTTGAAAAGATTATCACAAGAGTTGTCATAAAATAAAAATGAGTAAATTCAAGAACTATTTTTATCATTAAAAAAAATATTTATAGAAAATATTCAACATTTTAGTTTATTGGTTTTTTTATTTGGGTATATAACACATATCAATTGTAATGAATATTCATCAAACGTAGATTTTGTAATAAAATTAATATGATTTTGTTTGAAGTAGTTGTATTCTTACAAATGAGTTACAAATGAAAATTTTTATCATAAGAGATAGAATTTATTCCAACATTCTAAATAAAGAAACATGATTCTTTGTTGAAAATTATGTTCTCTTGCCTCATGAAAAATTCATGATAAAATCTTTTAATGGGATGATGGGTTGGTTTGATGAATTTAAAATTTTTAGGGTGACTATTCCAAGCATTATTGGAATTTTAATCTTTAAGTGATGAAAGGAAAATGTAATTCATAATATATGGGGGATTTAAAAAATTTAAAGTCAGATGTAATGAAAATGATCCTTAATTTATGTGATTGAAATAATTTTAATCAATATGAAGGAAATAGACTTAATAATGAGATGAGAAAAAACGAATCTGTAATATTGAAAATGAAAAAACAATATTATATGATATGAAATTATAATTTATAAGCACTGAGAAGGATACATAATAAGTAATCACTAAGAAGGAAATATAATTCATAATCAATGAGAAGTTGAAATAAATTGTAATGAGATGAAAAACAGTATAATTCTTAATCTCTAAGAAGAATAAATAATACATAATATTTAAGGACGAAAGAAAATTCAGACTGATTTGATATGGAAACTATGTTCATCATCAATAAAGGGATACACAATTCATAATAACATTGAAAGTCACAGATTTAGTAATCAATTAGAAGGAATCATAATTTCTAATCATTGAGGATGGAAAAAATATGTAATAACATATGATGAATCATATTTATAATGAAATGTGAAATAAATGAAGACCATAATGAGCTGACTGTGATGAAAACTAAATATTATATTTCCCGATGTTTTATAATGAGTTTAGGAGGAAATTTTTTGATATTTAATAGCCACACGTTAAGGGACCCCATTCGACTCTTATATTCTTTGTTGGGAAGATCACATATGCACTAATGCACTTTTATTTTTACAACATGTCATGCTACTCTCTTCAGTACAACAGGTTTCTAAATCATAAATATTATCATGAATTACTACCTAGTCTATAGGTGAAATGGATAAGTTATACATGGTGGGGTCCTCCTAAAGCACACTCTATAATGGGTTGGGCTCTTTGCCGTTCAGATGACCGTCTTCCGTAATTTCTTTTTTTTTTCTAGAGAATTCACCTTCTATAGCCTTAAACACTTCCCTTACTATGGAATCACCTATGATAAAAAAACACATCTCATTGGGTGACTGGGATGGAACATTCTGAATGGATATTTCTTCAAGTATAGTAAAAATCAGCAGTGGACCTCCCACAAATTTCCCAGACTCAACTATTTGACAGACCTCTAAACTATTAATCATAACATGGGAAATTTGTATCTTGGTTATATGAATTGTCAAATAATAGATGCATGACTGTAAATACCTAGACATAAAATAGATGAGGATATCATTATCATGAAACTGTGTTAGATTAGGAGCTTCTATGATTGAAAATACCTTAGATTTTATTAACACAATGATAGAAAACTGATGCTTCTAGATGTTGAAAATAGCTTGTGTCTCAATGGCCTCCCCTTTAAACATTTGTATTGGAATACCAAAAACCACTTCAATCGTGACATTAATTCTTCCTCGTTCATTCCCAGATAAATTCCATCACAAGTCAATCATCTTCCCATTTCATTAGGTGTCATTGAATGAAACATCATTCTCTAGTAATCCAATAAAGATGAAAAGATAGTGTTATCTGACTACTATAAGATATATCTCAGCTGCTTTATAGGGAGTTCCATAGCTAGTCCATGAGATCACCTACATGACCATCGATCTTCAGAAGGTGGAGCCATAACCTCACCTTATGACGTTCTTCTCGCTGAGGTCCCAACATTTGTTGTCCAAACCACCCTGATTTTTTCCTTCTTTTCTCCCCTAGTAGAAGCTCACCTGCTGCCTCACCATCCAGACTATATGCTTTCCACCATGATTTTCAAATGAGTTTTCTTCAAAACTGCTACCATAAACACCATCTCTTAGTTTTCAATATACATTTTATATAGCCTATATCGACACCATTTGGGGGAAGGTAATTACATCCCAAAACCAAGCAGTTTTAAACAATATCAATTGTTGGTGGAGAATATAGGGATGGTTCTCCTACCTGAATTCTGTTAAAACATTCTTCTTCATCCACTACTTTCCCCAAGAATTCCTAGAAAACATGGATGGAATATAGGGTTCTTCAAAGTTATACTTGTTGATCTAAGATACCATCACACCACCAATGATAAATTTCATATATTCCCTCTACCCAGTGGGCCACACGCATCTTCCACCATCGAGAAATTTGGGGTTAAATAATTGTGGATATTTATGTTTTCATTTTTGCTGATCATGAGTTTGATTCCCTCCTCATTAAGAATATATGGTTGAATTCCAAAAAAATTCATCACATACTACATAAGAATGTCTCATGTAGTATAAAATGTATTTTGGATTTCATACCTACCAGAGTGAGCTACAACCTAGCTGTGATGTATCTAAAATGTTCTACATATCCTCTCAGGTATACTGCCCACTGAAATACATCACAAGAATTCATATAGACTTTCCAATATATATACTTCCATATAGATTATATGGTTGTGTTCCACGACCCTAACCACCTCCAATGTCCCTGGGAAGATCCCCATTTTCATGTACCTCACCAGACAATCCACCCATATAGTAATGTAGAAAAGAACACTTCATATCGAAATATGGGTTCCCAAAATTCAGTTAAAATGATGCCTGGTGATTTTTATTATTCTTCTTCTAGCACTGCCACCTATGATCATGTCATACCCCTACATGAAACATATGTTCACTTCATCCTTCTCCCCATTAATGTCACATTTTTTCCTTCTTTAGAAATAGATTAAATAATTCATTTTAAGATATATCCTTCCGAATGTGATTTATTCTGAACTTATCCATCACTAAATCCATCAGATTCCATGACAAAATGGTGGTTTAATTCCTATCTCCCATGAATTATATTTTTATGGGAATCATCAAATTTTTACCCATAAAGGGGGATTCCTCTAATCAAATGGAAATCCCAACGACTGCTACCGAGCTCTTGATAGTGGAGGTGGAATGTGTTTTTCTAGGGGACCACTGGCTTAACATATTCGACACCATTTCTTGTTTATTGTAGATTTTGAAATTTTATGATTCCATAAACTTAAACAATATAATGTTTCATATCTGTACATCAAATTACCCACATGTCTAGCTTACCATATATACCCATGCCCAGTCTCTTGTGAGATTTCCTGTAGATCTAATTTCCCATTCCAAAAAGCCCGAAGTCTCATTGGTGAAAATTTTCATAAATGTGATTACATTGTACACCAGTGATGCTTTATCAACCGGCTCACCCCATACATCAATCCTTTTTTTATGATTCTTGGTTTAAAATGCTATATGGTGAGATTCCCTATTACTGATACCATTGTTTGTATTGTTAAATTAATTGGAAATATTAATAAGTTATATGAATTATCAAATGGACTTCGGAAAAATTATATAGGTTTGGAGCACTAGGTATGTGGTTGATTATATGGTGAATGGAAAATGATCAAGAATAACCTGTTATCCATAATTCCACATGATCTGAATATGGAATTGTAGAAACAATGTTTGTGCGTAATGCAATGATAGAATTCCTGATCATTGGTAAAAAAGAGAGAATCATTCATGCAATAGAGAAAATATCTTGTCACATGGGTGACTAAAGGTGTGAACCTCTTACCCCAATGTTTATAGGCATGAGCTGACCCATAATTGGGAATGTATGGTATTGTTGTTCCTAATTGATTTTCTTGAAAAAGAAACTGAAAATGATTTTATTTCTTTGGTGTTTCCATCAGACCCTCACATTCTGGTCACCATTCAACTTAGATTCTAAGGGGTGGATTTTTGGCACCAAATAATGATAGAGCTAGAAATTCCCATATTTGAGAAACCCTAGAGGCACCATGTAAATTAACGGATGATATAGAGAGTCATAATATTGATGCGTGCAAGATTTTGTGGTTTCACACAAATCAAAATCCACACACAATAATCACAGGAATCCAATACATCGAAAAATTTATTCTTCTAAGGTTAACTCCCAAAAAGATGGCCATGTCTGATGTGAAACAAACTAGTCACTGAACAAAAATAAGAAGTCAGGTGGAAGAATCCTTCAGACCCAATTTGATCTCAAATATAATGTTAGGAGTAGAACTCATAATGAACCATTGTCATGGTTTATTCCTGTAAATATAATTATATCCCCTCAATGTGGGGTAACATTCTGAAAGACAAAACTCCGCTCTCAGATGTGTATGATGGTCCATCCTGCACCTCGTGAAATACATGTATTCAAGGTATTGGGTATCACATGACATTTAACAAATGGGGCTCCCGTAAGGTAGGGCCATTAGGGAGTTACCTTATCCCATATACATTTAATCTATGGAAATTTCAGTCAAAATGCCCCTATTGAATTAATTATTTCCCTTTTATAATGCCTCTTTCATCCATATCCCCTTATCTATGACACCTGACTCCAATATTTTCCCATGACCTCCTGTTATGGACAATACATAAATATTGGGTGCAACCCTTTCAATGGGCTCTATGTGATTTCCATACACTAATATACCGTATATGACCTTCAATGTGGGAGAAAACAAAATTGTTTTGCCCCTCATCTTTTTGGCCCTCTAGGACATCACGTGGTGACTTCCTAGCCCTACAAGGGGTTCTACACATTGAAATTAACTAGCCACAAAATCCTCAAATATGAAGGATTATATATGATGATTTATCTCACAAATATGCTTATGTGGACCCTATGATGGACCACTCCTCCACATCATTCCTAGCAGCAATTTTGTGTGATTTCCCATAACCCTATGGGGGTTCGTAAAAGTTATATATTTACTATGAATATTGAGTGAGTCCTCATCATTTGAGCTATGTGAAATTAAACATTCAAGCCCCCAAAATACTCAAAAAAAGATGTCAAACTATGATCCCTACATTTGTGAAAATTTCGAGATGACTCGATGGAGAATGGGCATCAGATCCCCCCCATGATCTCTCTCTCCCACTATGACTTTTCAACATCTACGGCTTAGTTAGTCTCCACATAATTCATAATGTATATTAATAAGATGATCCATGTACAACATCCATATCAACCTCAGTCATATAGACATCCTCCTTGGGATTCCCTCCTAGGGTAAGTACCAACCTTCATCTCCCTAATCATCTAACCATGCATAGGGTCCACAACATCCCAAGTGGTAGAACATGTGTGATGTGATTGACATACCGAATGATTCCTATTTTTTCTCACACCATTAATAAATCAATTTGTAATAGAGGTATAATTGTCCATGAAATCAACTATGGAACTCTAATTGTGCATAATAACATTTCCCCTCTCTACCATACTATGTGGAATTTGATCCCCGTATTATATAAAATGTATGTTGGAAACCTCTCCAAGGATCAAGCCCATTGCTCTCCACAATGAATTTCCTCTGTAAATTTTAAGTTGGTTTGATGAATATCCCACATGATGTTAAAATATATTCCCTTCCATCACATACGAAATTAAAATATCTCTCCAAACATTGAAGGTTTTGATCTATGTTTTAAGTGAAGGGTACATATAATACCTCCATGAGGATCAATCCTGACAAATGATAAACTCTAGCGCTCCCTCCTAGGGATGTACCCTCATGATGTGACATATGGGATTTTTTTGGAAACATCTCGTAGAACTGCCAACATGATGTGTTCTAATCCACAAGGGATTCTAATAATGAATAATACCCAGAATCACCTTCATAGTCATCCAAACAAGTGTGCCCCTCTTGTAGTGGGTTGCTAACAACAAATAATATCTAGAATGTCTCTTGGATATTGTCCTTTGGGAATACCCTAAATGAGGATCAAGCAATCAATCATGTCACATCTTGGACTATCCCCCAATCCATCAGGTTTCAGGAAGATCATGTCTTATCCCATATCTTATAGTTCATTCAGACCCCAAGAAAATTTTGCATCCCTCACAAGCTACCTCCATAGGGGTCTCATCACCCAATTTCATAAATACATGGATTATGATTCCAAACCACATGGATGCGTGGGAAACCTCCTAGAGGTTCAAGACCTACTACATCATTTTCATTTTAGTTACATCTCATTCATTTCAACCTCCACAACTTCCTCTATAACTGTCTTGATTTCCCATAGAGTCTAAATGCCGGAGAATTCATTCCATTAACACAAAAAGGTAACATTGAATAATCCCAAAACAATTCATGTCAACCACATAGTCACCTATTAATCTATACGACCCATATTATTTTCGGGTTCCTTTCCTTTATGTACACCTTAATCCTTTAAACCAACCATTAATACCATGTTGGTATTCATCCTCATATTCTACAAATGGTACATATGTTGTCACATTTAGGTTCTATCCCATCCATTGGTAATACTTGGTGTCCTCATAGATGGGAAACACCTTCTCTTATACACCTTTTTTGTTTTCCATATTATATTCCATGTTGTGATACCTTCTCCTTTTTCAGTCAATCCATCTTGGGAACATCAATATCATGAATTATGATTCATCCATTAGGTAATCCTTCAATTTTCCCATTCTAGGGACACACATATATGATCAACTATCATCAAAGCCACATCTAGTATAATCCATCTCTTATACATGTTAGAATCTCAATATACCATGCGTCCACCATGGGTAGCCAAGGAAACCCATAGAGATCAGCCTCAAAAATCTGAAACCCCGAAATAGATGTGGGATGACTGAGGCTTCTGCACTGTTAAGAATCCCCATCTATGAGAAAATGCTCGTGTACCTGTGTTTCATCATCCAGACATGCTAGAGCGTGAATGTACTCCTGATTTAATGTTTTTTCACTGACTATACCCCTTGGAATGTCTTGAATGAATATTCAAATTTAATGGGAATCCACAAAGATATGGCATCATGATGAGTATCGCGAAAACATTATAATAATTACTTGAGACCCAAACTAGGTGAATAATTTCAAGAAAAATCAATTGAAGGAGTGACTAACATCCCATCATCCTTTTTATATCTAGTAGAAAATTTCTCTAAAGAAGTGACAGATGACACACACCTTTTTTAAAATGGGATTTCTGTGTAATAGATGCGAATCCCCAATGATGGTTTGCAGCCACAAAGAAAAATCATAGAAAAAAATATTAATATTAATATTGGATAATACAATAAAAATTTCATGGTATGTCAGAAAGTTAATTCATAATGATAAATGTCTATTAGGATGATACAACCACTATTCATTATAACAAAGAAATTAAATATTATCACCAATGACATTATCACCAGATGCGAGAAGAAATTTTGAGAAAATAATTTTATATGTGTTTTTGTGTACCTCCCTAACATGATGGATAATATTTTCACAATTTAAGAGGACATCATTGTAGATCATCTTGCACGAATATACATCAATGAAGCAATAATGAATGATGGAGTACATATATTGATTGTATTCCAGTGATATTGAGATTCACCAATATCATTTCAAATATACTTTATCATACATTAAAATTCATCTAAACATCAACATTGATTATTATCTTCACAATTCAATCCATTATATGTGTACTATTCATAATCCAGAAGACATTTTGGGAACATTCTATGTGTACTATTCAGACTCCAGAGACGTGATATTTTTACTCATATATCCTAGTATGAATGTGATGATATTTGGAAATATGGGACAACTTAGTTCATGAAATATAATCCCTTTTAGATCCTTCATCACAATGGAGATGTGGTGTATCGCCTTGAATATCACCTGAAAACTCATAAGTACATCATGTATTCAATGTATCCATATCAGAAAGTTACATACCAGACCTATCACATGTATAAAATCAATATGTGTACCATTGTTGAATGATCTATGTTATTGGTACATGTTTATGAATATCATTGATCGTTGAGATATAGTTCTATGAATTTATTCAATGGTCTTTTTCAATATGATGTGGAGACAACACTTGTTTGATTAACCGATGTGGAAACTATTGGAGGATATGAAATATAGTTACCCACATGTGTTTTAGAATGCGGAATGAAAAAATTATGTAATAAATTTCATATGGGAGGTTGATTTTAATGACCCAAACTATTATAAATAAAATCCAACTTATGATTTAATTAAATGTTTTCTTATGTAATATGTTTAGGAATTAAACAAATTTACTCATCGGACGTTATATGTTAAATATTATAATAGTTAAAAAATGTAAACCATATTAGGGTAGTTTTATCAATGTAGATGAATTAAAACATTAAGCGTAGGATTCCATATAGAAACATGATATCCATGAATAAATCATGTTGTAAGTACATTCATTGTTTCACATTTTTGAAAAACATTATCCCATAATTAACATATGCAATGTTGTACATATAATAGTTTACATTGTTTGATTTTTTCTGAATTTTTTTTCTAAATCCCTTAAATAGAGTTCCATAAAATATGTCCATTGATTGATGGTAGAGCGGTAATAATTTGAAATAAATGGTGGAAGGGGAATTTTTTCATGTACTTATTTTTAGCAGAATATTATATATTTTTATGAATAATGTGTGAAAATAATGTTACGGCAAAATAACTAAATATAAAAAAAATAAAAAAAATTACAATGTTTTAGTCTAGTAAATCGTGGTATTATATAATTTGAAAGTGTAAAATCCTTCCAATTTTTCAATATGAATCCTAGATGACTATTTTAAAAAAAGGAAAAAATATATAATAATATATAAGGAAATTTAAATAAATATCTGATTAAAAAATATTATAAAGGATAATATATATTCATATATTCATATATCTGAAAAAGAATAATGATTTGAATGATTAATAAGACCATGTTTTATATATTGGTAAATGAATTGATAAAATGATATGCATTATGAAAATGAAATAAAATATTTAGAAATGAATATAACTAATAAAAATCAGAAGATATATTTTTTAATATTTATTGAAAAAAAATTCAACAGATATAGTCAATATTATAACAATAACATTGAGTGAAAAAATACAAGCTATAAATATCCAATGTTGTACATTTAGTAAAGATATTTAAGGGTAAAAATAAAATACACAGAGAATATATAAAATTAAGAATAATATATTCATTTTATAAACAATAAACATTGAAAATTATGTTCAAATAGAGGAATAAAAAATTAAAATAACAATGAACTTGTAATTTAAGGAGTTAGAATTTTAATTATTTTCAAATAGTTATGTTATTTCAATATATGGTTGTATGAAAAATATTTTATTTTAGAAAAAATTACCAGTAAGTACATATATTATAAATATAAATTTTATTAGTATTTTTAAAAACATAAAATTGTAATATTAGTGGGTAATTACTGTTACAAGGAACAAATATAATTCATAATATTTAATGATGCCCAGTATGGAAGAATTTTAAAAAGGATGATACATTGGAAACATGAAAACCAATAATAAAACATTTTTCATTCTCAATAGATGTTTCTCATATGACTATCATAATATTTTAATGATAAAAATTACAAGAAAATTATCGTAGTGGCTGTAATTACGATTTCATAAATATAAGGCTACATTGAATGTTTCTTGAAAAAAGTATATAACAGTTGTTATATGAGAAAATAGATTTGAAATTACACATATTTAAAATATTACATGGAATCAATATTATATATACAATACACAGATTCTATTAAAGCTAACAAATATTACATTAATGTTCCAAAATGAAACTGTAAATGGATTACATTAAAATTAACAGTATGTATAACCATATGATTTAATCTAATGGTTTGTGAACATCATTGGAAAAATGGTGATTCTTCTGAAATTAATAAAACATATGAAACCACAATTGATAGAAACCAAAATTATTTCATTGTTAAATAGATGAAAATTCGATAATAAAAATGAAATATCATTTTATGATTAAATTTATTGATGATATTTACATATATTCATCCATCATAATTGAATATTTCACCAATTAATCAAGGATTTTTACAATGAAAATAACGTCTTCTCCTGGATTTGTGAAACCTAGAACGATGATACCCTTGAAACACAAAAATATTATAATGATTTATTATAGAAGGGATTATATTGATGATACCTTGATGAATGAGAGGTATTGTTTAATGAAACTCAATTTCATTTTAAAATGATCCATGGAATGTGAATTTTTATTTTTGAAGGGAAGATAACGTACTATGTGTGTTCTTTGGGGTCGATAATTTTTTTTAAGAAGGATGATAGTTAATTAATGATATACAGAGGAATAAAACAATTAAATATTGAATATATAAAAATCCATAAAATCTATTTGGGGTGAAAACAAGAAAGGTGATGTAAGGTTACTCGAAGAGATTGAGAATATTGAATGTAAGGAAAAAATTTCTAGGTGAGAATTGTAGACGTATTAGGACATCTTTTAGTGTAACCAATGGTTTTTTTATCTTGTCTTATTATATATTATGTATGTTATTAATTTTAAATTATTTTATTCAATTAATAATATTATTTTGAATACTTATATGATAAAAATATTCTGATTATAATTTAATAGGATAATAAATTATTCCCAATGTTCAATTACATAAAAAAGTATTTTTTTTTATAAATTTCATAATTTTAATATTGAAATTTAGATAATATTGATATGTATTTTTTAGGATTTCAATTTTTGAAGATTCCTAATATAAAGAATTAATATTACATAATAAGTTCAATATTGAATAAAGAGTAATTAAAATAATTCAAATGATCAATTAATATAACAAAATTATTCAATTTCTATTTTGAGGAAAACTATATATATTTAATATTGAAATAATAATTTTGTATTTTTAAAATTATATTTTAAATATTTTTATTTTATAAGTATACCAAATCTACTGAATAATTTAATATTTAAAATAATTAATGTGGAACATAATAATTTTCTTGAAAATAATTATTTATATTATTTGATATATAATGATTTTATAAATAAAAAATTATTTTGTATTTTGTTAAAATAACAATATTTTTACTTATTCATTCAAAAAAATATGTTTAGAGGTTAAAAATTGAATATTTAACATATTAAGTTTTTTGAATATGTTTAGTATAATATAATATATCAGATATTTAAAAGTAGATATTAATATATTATGTTTTTTTAATTATATATATTTTTTATTTTTTAAATCATCTGAAATTGTTTTTCAAAAAACATTAAATCATAATAATTTTTTTCTAATATATATATATAGTCAATTTTATTAAAATAATAATTTAAAATTAATAATATTCTTTTTATTATGTCATATATATTTTAAAATCATTAAAATATTTTACAATAACAGAATATTCAATTTTCGATATAGAAAATTTTTTCATTTGAATATTGAAATAAATATTATCTATAATGAATATTTGCTAATAATTTAATAATTATAATATATTTAATATTATAAATTTTATTGGTTGTATTATATGATTCATAAATTTAGGTTTCTATTTTATTAACTTTCCATTCCCATTATTTACTAGTTTGAGAGTGATTTTTTTAGATGGATGGAAATCTCATTATAGCAGGCCTGAAGGCTGAGAGTGACAATGAACACAAAAAATACCCACTGTGCCAAACAACAACTAACCCTCCCTCTATCATATAGTATCTTCCCGATCACATGTGTTGTATGAATCCCCACCTTCGTTGCATCCACCTGTTTACTGTTCTATATAATTTTTTGTTTCTTCCATTGATTAGTGACCTGAAAATTGATCCTTTGATGGAATCACAACGTTTAGTGGACTCTCTAGGGAGAGTCACTACACTGTAAGAACTCCACCTCATCATCACACAAATAGCTAAAAATACTAGAATATGATATCCCATTGGAATTATTCAAGACACTTAAGACCATATTTTTATGTATAATATGAACAATATTACACCGTACAATGATATCTAATCTAAACCCCACACTAATATAATGTAAAAATATGAAAAAATACCCCTAATGCATATTATAATAGTATTTTTTTAAAATTGCATATTATACATGAATTTAATATTTATAAATATAAGATTCATTATATTTATATATAAGATAATTTTTTAACAACCATAATTTGAAAAAAAAATACATTTAGAAATGTAATAAAAAAGAAAATATTTTTTGTGGAAATGTTTTATGGGAGAAATCGAAAAGAAACAAGTTCCTTTGCACAAAAAATTTTACGATTGTATTTATTTTCATAATAATACAGACCCACAAACCCTCACAATTAAATATATATGTGTAGTTATACAAAAAAACACATTGAGAGGGAGGTATAAAAATATTGACACAAAATAATTTTTGTAACTATTAATGTACTTATTATTTGTATATAGATAAGAATATGAATGTTTAAACTCATATAAAATTATTAAATTATATATATTATTATAAAAAATATATAACCATTTTTCGAAGGATAATGATCCAACTGTAATCTATGAAAAAATTTATTATGGAAAATATAAATGTAGGGGAATACAACAACAGAAAATATTTTCCCAAAAAAATATCTCTCAAAAATAATGATACTAAAATCATATCCCAAAAATATTGATGTCATAGGGATCCCATTAATGAAAGGAAAATTATCCTACAAATGAACCCACATCCCACGAGGAATATTTCACTATAAAAGCCCATATATCATCATACAAATGTCTTCCTAACTCCACCCCATGAACCTATTTGTGTCCTCTTCAATGACACTCATGATTCATATGTGCACTAACATTTTATTGTCAGATATTTTGAATGATTCCAACAATGTCCCATATCACTGACAACTATACTAATCAATAGACCCCAAAAAAATCAATATACATTAAAAATGACATTTTATGTGATATTTATACCAAATAAAAATACCAAAATGGGTATATAACAACATCACATAGCCCATCATATTTTTATTACTGGACAAAATGGTCTATATTGCATGGGATTTATACCCACATAATCTAAACCTCTAAATGTATGTTTTACATGTGTTCCATGTATAACCCCTTAATCTTACAACTCCAACTCATCTAATCTCTAAGGGTCACCATTCCCTAAGGTCATCGCCGGTCTTTATACCACAATATGTTTAACAAAAATTCTAGGTCATGTTAACACAAAGAACAATTACATTGAGAACCATATATTATTCATGTGACATTAGTCACATTGAGGTCAATTCTAGTATATTATATAATTCCACAAACACATTACAATTTGGAAAGGGATTAAGTTTACTTTTTATACAATAATGAGTTATAACATCATGTTCAGTGGTTTATAAACACTTGCAATAATATGAAATGAGAGGTGGACCAAATTAACTATTTTATTACTATAGTTAATTAAATTCACCAGATCTGGAAATCATTTTCATTGGGGGAATTCTATAATTGATCGGAAATTCCATTTATGTATTTGAAGGGGATTCTATTCAAAATATTTTTTTTTTAAAATATGTTTTTCCAATACATTTTTTTATATTATGGTTGAGATTAGTTTTAATGAAAAACTGTATAGTTCCAAAAATTTTGTTTTATAAAAATAATTTTTTTTATTTATTATTTCCAAAATAATAATCTATAAATATATAAAAATTTACCATTAAATGTGTAAGGCCACAGCCGTAAAACGTTATGTAATCTTGATTAAAAAATATAATTCATATTGAGGATATTTTGAGGAATAGATTTTTAGAGAATTATACCTTAACTATAATATTTAATCTAAATTATTAAAAAGTGGACACATATACTCAGTATTTATTTAAAAAAAAAATTAAAAACTCATAAAAGAAAACAGCAATTATATTCATGATATAAATGTTCCTATGTTATTCATTCCACTTACCCTTCCATATCACCTTTGAAAATCATTTCAAAAACACGGGATGAGCATAAAAATATTATTCAGGGATATAAAATAATGAATTAAAAAAGTAGTCCATCAATACATACAAAACATATGATTTTTAACATACCTCATGAAATAATATGATTTATGAATAACACATAGAAATCATAAATATAAAAGTTAACTTATTGAATTCAAATCATACAAACATTATGGCTTTCACATCTATATAGAGAGTTGTGTTTGGAATACCTATCACAGTATATTTCCATGTTCTCTTAGGAGAAACATTAACTTGTACCTTTTTCAAACTAACCAATGCATTAGAGAGCCATATTAGGCTCACCAGACCAAGGTTTATCACAGAACCACCCATATACGTAAATATTTACCCAGATCGATAACCTAACAATAACAGATAAATAATCCATAATGAAAAAAATAACATTTCCATATTGCTATCAAATTATATGATTTGATATATTTATATAATCAATTCATATAAAACCATTCAAAAAGATGAGTTTTGAATCAATGTGTCTAATAACAACTTTAATCTTCTGAAATGTATTTACACTTTAAAATAATCATGTGCAAATAAATAAATCATCAATCTATTTCTCAAATATTTTCATGAATGATATGTATTTAGAATACTAAAACATTAAGTCGTTGAATACAATATTTTAGTTAAAGAGACTATTTCCACTTGAGAAACATTTAATATAATAATCATTAAGAAATTACACTAAATAAATTAAATATAATGAGAATATACTAATTCCCAACATAATGTGTCAAACAGTTTTATATACACGATATTGTAAAATAATTTTGCGTAACATCAAGATATTGTTCAAAAAAGGAGAATGAAATGAAGTCCCATACAGATATCGGATTCATAGATTAAGGATAAATCAATGTAATAACAATCTGTGAAAAATTAAAATATAGAAAATGTAATTATATATTATGTTTAAAACAAATAATGGGTCATTCACATATATTGTTGATAATACCAAACCAATGACATTTATATTTAACTCAATGAATGGATATTTAGTAGATATTTCCCTTACAAAAATTTGACAACCTAACGACATCACATAAAAATTTAGAAATTGATTATAGGGTAGGTAAATGGTACCTCATCACTTGTAATGAAATTGGATATATATAAGGAAATATAAGACTATACACCAACATGATAAAATTTAAATTAAATGACAATCCATAAATTAAGTCAATGACTAATAGAAGATGGTGAATGGTTCCCTTACCAATATCATTTTTTAAATATAAATAGAGATATTGAGACTATTCACTATGAGTAAAAATAAATTATATTTAAATAAAACATATACATAATAATATCATGTAATTATAATGTATTAGAAGATTTACCCATTGAATTTAAATTGGGTTAGGAAGTTCCCTTAAGAAAATTCTACAACATAACGTCATCCCATAAAAATTCATAAAATGTGTTGATGAGTGAAAAAAGGATCTATAATCACATGAACATGATATTTAATGAAATAATGATATATAAAAACCTATAACAACATAATAAAATTGTAATTAAAGGAGTTAACATAAAATATTACATTGGATAAATGTGGATTGTGAAAGGTTCCCTTAACTCGAGTCTGTCTTGTCTCGTATGTTCTTTGTTCTTAATGATTAATAAACTAATTTTAATTTATAAATTTATAATAAAATATTTCATGTTTATTATTCCTTTTATATTTCTTATTTCCATGTAATATATATTACATAATTATTTAAGTTAATATTGGTTCTTTTGTCAATATTCATTATTTAGATCAAAAATGAACTTGTTATAATTAAAAATGGTCTAATATGTCTAAAGTCTATTATATCCAGAATAATATTCATGAATTAAATATCATATATTTAATATATTTCTATTATGAATCTATTTATAACTGTATATAAAACTTATATATAAAAAATGAAATGCACCGTTTATGGGGATGGTAGGTCATACGTATGCATGAATGATACTTTTATTTATTTTTTATAATTTTAAAGGAATGAAAACTGAATAATAAATTGGTATAATAAAATTCTAGTATAATATAATATAAAATATAAATTAAAAAATTACATTGACAACATCCATTATACGTTCCATGTATAAAATGAACAACTCATCTCACTTTGAGGAGATGGTAGTCCACACATCCTCACATAAAATTATCATATTTATAAAAAATTAAAAGAATAAATGTATGTTATAAATTATAAATAAATATGTATTGAGATAAAATAATATCATAAATATCATATATAATTATATTTACATCATAATGTCCACCATGAGAGACATTATGAAAATATTGAACAATCATTGTTTCGTGAGGTCGTAGTTCACCGTCAAAAAATATTGTATGTTCTATACCCATTAGACAATGGTATTTGTATGTGTTGTAATAATAATATTAATAAAAATGACATATTGTAATGAGGATAATTTGTATGTAAAAAATGAATAAGAATATAATATTGAGTTGAGAAGGAAAATAAAATAATAGATGTTGAGTGAAGACATTACCTTGAGTGAATACATTGCCTTTAAATCGGGGAACTCCCATTGGATTGAACCAAATGACTATCATGACCTGCATTATTCCTAGATTAAGGATTATATTCTAAATATTGGTATGTTGGGAGATTATTATATCAGAGTTTAGATGATCCAAGATTCATGAGAGATGGGATTACATGATTAGAGGTGGTTTCCTTTAATAAGGGGGAGGAGGGGCTCTTTAGGAATGTTAGAAAAAATTATTTTATTATAGAATTACTTTCGAATTTAAAAAGCCTAAAATTTATTATATTATAAAATTATATTATTATATAAGTCTAAATAAAATCATCCAAAAAGATTTATATAGGTTTGGTTATGTTTCTTTACATATCATTTTTATTTAACCATTTTTTACTCTTACACTTTTATCGTGTATTTAACAATTTGAGAATCAAAATAGTTACCCATAAAAGAAAAATATACTAATCAATAGTCCTTAATAAAATTTGTGACTTATGATAACTCTTTGGTCTAATATTATGTTTTTCTGAAATTTTATATTATTTAATAAATTATTTAATTTTTTAAAATATGAATAATGTCAATTTTGACAGTATTCATATCATGACATTTTAAAAATCTATAAAAACTTGATGGATTTGAAGAAAAATCATTAATAAAACTATAACATGTATATATCATCCTATTATTTCGAGTATGACTTCAAAAAACAAAATTACATTTATTTTATGTTTTATAATATCATTTATTTTAATCATCTAATAATGAATACCTCCATGCATCGTCGTCGTGTCATAATTAAATTTATCAATTTAATGTATAAAAAATATATATAAAATACAATGATGTATAAAAACTTTTAATATTTCTAATGATTATTTATAGTCTAATATATCACTTATATAAAAAAATATTGAATTTTTTTTACAAAAAGATATATTTATATGTTACATTTTATTTAATATTAAATAATTTTTTATAAAATGACATTTTAAACTGAATGTTCTTCCATGGGGTCCCCAAATTGACCCAATGATGACTATACTCGAAAATTTATCATCAAACAGGTTTAGGATACATGTTAGTGTAATTTAATAATAATATAATACAATTTTTTATCTTTACTTACCAGATTTAATCTTTTACCATGGAAAATAAAATATTTACTTATATTACTATTCATAATGTCTAAAAATAAAAGTTAAATATTTACACAATTTAGAAATCCGGATTGAAAATAATTAATCTATTTTTACAAATTCAAAACACAGAAGTTGTAGAAATTATTTTAATATTAATTTCCGCTATCAAAACCAAAAAATATGTTTTTATGAATTAATAATTATCAAATGATTGACATGTGTTTATGTGTAATTAAAAAGTTAAACTACATAAATTGAAAAAATTGGATAATATGTTAAATATATAATCTAACTACACTTTAAATCAAATTATTAAGATAATCTAACCATATAACTAAATCATATAAAAAGATATTTTTTTCTTTAAATGGAGTTTTTTTATATTCATTCAAAAGTAAACTTTGTTAAGAAAATACCTACAATATACCCAATGTCATTTTTGATGACCCACTTCTAAATAAGAATTTCAATTTTTCAAATTGATCATATAAAATTGAAAAATATATATATAAAAATTTTCTCCATCAAAAGTAGAAAAAACGAAATTATAAAGAATATTAGAGTATTATATTCTTAAAATATAATTCATTCTTATTATAAGACTATCAAAATAATTGGATAAAAGTAAAAAAAATAAAAACATTTTTATTCATACAGTAGTTATTTCTTCTCATTCCAGCAAATGCAATAGTTATGTCTTAACTACCATTTAAAATAATTATATTATTATATTATTTTTAGGTATAACCCAATGTTTTGATGATAATAAGATTTCAATGAATCTAGTTCTTCCATGTTTAGTACTATATTGGACATACAATAAAGATTAATGTAAAATTAATATTTAATTCACAAATATTAATACATATTTAATAGTCATAGTCTTTATTTACCTAGGTTGTTATATCATTACACCCTTTTGGGAATTCTGTCCTCGAAATTTTATAGTTGGGCTCAAAAACATCATTAAAAGTATCACATCAGAAAAATAGTCAATAAAACTATCACATTTAAATAAATAAATAGAAGTATAAATTAGACCTGAGGTAACCCATACCAGGAATCCATCTAGGAAAACATGGACATGGAAGAGAAACAAGGTGTCATGTTTTGATGGAGAGTGATAGAAAACATGATTAGGATAATGTTATAAATCTAAATACAACAAACATGTTATGGGTAAATAAATATTTTAAGTCATTGTAGGAAAAATAAACTAACAATATTATTATTTTTCCCTTTCATAAATATGTATAATTTATATATGATGTTGAAAAAGAATATAAGGAAATATACGTACATTTCAAAAATATTTTTATCATTTAATACGTTTTTAGAAAAGAAAACTCACCTTTTTTCCAAAATGATTGGTATTAAAGAAGACCTGGTCACACCTGAGGCACTACAATCAACTTCTAGAGATTAAATGATCTACAATAGATGAACCATCTATTTCCATTGACATTATACATTTACCAAAAATTTTGATAATACATGATTAAATAATACCCAAAAAATTATAATATTTTATAAAATAAATACTACCCTTTATCTTCACAATTTGACAAAAAAATACATGATGTTCATCAAATACCATTCAAGAAACATTTTTCCTTCAAATTATTCAATGAAATCCAAACAATGATTGAAACACAAAAATTAGAAGGATTTAAATATATAATCTCCTACAATATATCTTAACATTTATCTCAAAATATCATCAACTACTCTTAATGTCTCATACTGATGTTTAGTTTACCTAATCACAGATTCCCAATTATACGTTAATCAATTCCTCAAATAACCCAAAACGTCATATACCCAAAAAAAACATCTATTCTTTCAAATTAAAAATTCAATCATTACTCCATAAATGAGATCCTACAGTATTCTATTTTCCTTAATAAAATAGTGTTTCCAGAAGTGAATTCCTTCCAAAATAACCTTTATCACCTATTAAAAAATTCATTTTACTATAATATAGATATCTATGCGATAAAACATAAGTTCCCAAAATAAAATTATTATTTATAAATAAAATCATATAACTAAATAGAATTCATACTGCTAATCAGGGTCTTCATATAGGGCAGTGGAAGGGAATAAATCTCAATCTCACTTTGCTTCTGGGTTCGATTCCAATTTATTTTCCTGAAATAATGGGTTATCACATGGTATGCTTTTTGTAGTTTTTCAGAGACTATATGATTTTATAACATTCCAAAAAATCAGATAAATTATTCAAAATTACCATAACATATTACATCCAAAAAATTTATCTCCTACCTCACATTTTAATCCCAAAAAGTTATAACCTATAAATTACTCCAAATCAAGGATTATATAAAACAAAATGGGTATTTTATAAATATATCCTCCAAAAAAGAATAATAATTCATCCATGGATATCATTTCCACATATCAGACATTAGGGTTACATATACTATAAAATAACTTCCAAAGTACACACATCAACAAAAGAGCCGTATTAATTTTAAGAATTTTATCACCCTAAAATGTACCATAACATTGGGATCATTTATATGTATACTTATTACTCATTAACCATTCTACATGATCCAATAATGAATATTTTATAACATATTTTTCTATACTTCTTCCAAAATGAAATATCATGCATAATGTAGAGGGATTTCAATAATGTCAAAACATGAACTATGAAATAATCAATACCTTTCATCATCTTCAATTAAAATTGAATTATTTATTAGTAAACATATTTTCGTACAGTTTTGTGGATCCCATTCTTGAACATTTTTTGTATGCCATTTATTATTATAATGACTATGTACACCACATTTAAAACATGCAATTGATCCATCAGAATGATATTCATTCCCTTTTATCGTGTCACCTAGAAGATTCTTTTTTCTATGGTATATAATGATTTGATACATTCATTAAAACATCTATAACATATTCTTGTCCCTTTGAAGAAATTTACCAGGTGTTTCATTCCACAAACATGACACATTGTTTTTTTTGAATATAATTACCTTTTTTATTACTCCTTCATCATCCGTTGGGATTTGTTCCTCGTATATACGATTACATATAGAAATCACTAATGTTCAGGTGGTCAATATTTACTAAATATAGTTGGTAAATAATATGCACATGATTTCTCATGTAAACTCCCATTTCATTAAGTTTAGAATTCATAAAACTACCACAGCTTTTATCACATCCATTGTTACTCTGGTGCCTGATAGATCCAACAACTCACTAAAAAAATTTGTGGGACTATATCATTAAAATCACCATATAATATCTTATGAGAAGGGTAAACAAAAATATATAATTATTCATGTTATCTTAAAATCATTCTAATTATCTAATTTTTTTTACTCTTTCTAATATTCTAACCATCAAGGTTATATAACATATTCATAAAGAACACCCTTACCTTTAATGATATGTAAACTGACCGATGATACCTACTGTAAAGCCTCATCCTTAAAAAATTGCATAATATTGTGTTAAAAGGGGAATTTTTATTGAGGATCTTGGTAGGATTATAGTTTTAGATAATTAGTCCATAACTATTTCATTAAATCTAAAATATTATTATCTAGAAACTTCCACTCAATATCCATTTTTTATAAAATAATGACTCTTAAAATAAAACAATTATTCTTTCCATGATATAAATCTTCTTGAGTGCTTCATTTCTATTACCCTTCCATATACCCAATGAAATTTCTTAAAAATCATGGAATGAGCCTAAAAAACCCAAAAAGTATTATAAAATAATGTAATAAAACATTAGTCTATCAATACATACAAAACATAAAATCATCAACAAACATCCTAAAATAAAAATATTTATGACTAATACACTGAAATCATATATCAACTAGGTGACTTATGGAATCCAGATCTTCCTTACAATGTATCTTTCACATCTAAATTGATAGTTAGGGTTGGAATACCCATCATAGTATATTCCCAAAATCTCATAGTAGAAACGTTAACATGTATCTCTGTCAAAATATTACATATGATATATTGATAGAATCAATTTATATAAAACATTCAGAATTAAGAGATTTTAATAAAAGGGTCCCATACTAATTTCATACATTTAAAAATAATTTACACATTAAAACGCTCATATCCAGATAAATAGACATTTATGTAATTTATAAAAAATGGACATAAAATATAATGATTTATAATATTAAATCATTAAAAAAGTTGAAATGAATTTTTAGATAAATAGTCACTCTCCACATATGAATTTCATAATTATAAATCATTATAAAATAACAAAAAATCAATAAATATCAATCGAAAATAATAATTCATGATATAATGTATCAAAAATGATTTATATAGACCATATAGGATAATAATGGTTCAAAAAATCAAGAAATTACTCAACTAAAAGTGATTGTGATGGAGTCCCTTAGAAATATCATATCCTTATGTTAAGGATATATCAATGACATAATTATGAGTGAAAAATTTAAACGGACCCAATATAAGTAGATATTATGTTTCAAAAAATCATTGTTTATTCAAACATATTTTTGATAAAACAATGCCAATTAAAATTATATTTAACTATATTAATGGTGATTGAGTTTGGAATCCCCTTACGAAAATTCAGATTCTTAACGATATAAGAAAAAAAAATCAGAAAATGACTCGATTGGAGAAAAAATGGTCCCCCATCACTAGGGAATAAAACGTATATAAATAAGGATAAATAAGAACATATCCCAACATTTGGAAATTTAAATTTAAATATATAACATAAATAGGTATAAAACTAAAAGAAGAGAGTGAGAGTTTCCCTTACCGAGGTCATGTTTTAAATATAAATAGATCTATTATGTGTATTCATAATTATTACACATAAATCATGTATAAATAAAGGATATGACATACTAATATCCTAGAATACTGATTAAGTATATGATTAAATCAAATAATGGAAATTTGGTTATGAAGTTCCCTTACGAAAAGTTGGTAGCCTAAAAACATCTGTTAAAAATTTATAAAATGACTTGATTATTAAAAAAAGGCTTTATAATCACATCAACATAAAATTTAATGAAATAAGGATATATAAGAACATATAGAAACATCATAAAATGTTAATTAAATGACATAACAGAAAATAATTCTTTGACTCACAGTGGATGTTGAAAGGTTCCCTTACCTCATGTCTATCTTGTATCTTGTGTTCATTGTTCTTCTAGAATAATAGTCATATGTTCTTTTATATTTTATTAAGAAAATATTTCTGGTTTATTATTCATTTTATATCCATTATTTACATTTTGTGAGAAATAAAAAAATATTTATGATAATATCAGTTAATTTTTCGATATTTGGTATTTAAGTAAAAAATGACCTTGATATAATTACAAATTGTCCATAAAGACAAAATTTCATTTACAATATAATGATATTCAGGATTTAAATATAATATATAAAATATATATATTGTGTATATACATATATATTTATAATATTCTATAACATTTGTAGAAAACAAAATGAAATAAACAGTTTATGGAGACGGTAAGCTATATGTACGCATGGAGGCTACATTCTTTTCATTTTTTCATTTTAAACTGAATAAAAACTAAATGATAAAAAAGTATAATATAATTCATGTAAAATATAATATGATATATAATTTTCATAGGTTAATTAATGTCATCTTATATATGTTCTACGTAAGCCATGAACAACATATCTCACTTTGGGGGGGAGGTAGTCTGCACTTCATCAAATGAATGAATTGTATTTACACAACATGAAAAGCATAATGATATCATCAAAATGTGATTTAAATAAGTACAGAGATAATATAAAATCAAATATATCAAATATAAATATAGTTCCATAATAATGTCCACTATGATAGGTGGGAGAAGAATATTGAACAATCATCGTTTCGTGAGGCCTTAGTTCACCGTCCACAGAAATAGAATTTTATATACCCACTAGACAGAGGTGTGTGAAAGTGTTGTTAGAATAATTATCATAACAAAAACCTAGTATATTGTTGATAAATGTGTTTTTATGTAAAATAATAATAAGATAGTTGAAAGTGGACAATGAAAATAAATGCAATGATCTTGGGAGATGATGTTACCTTAAAATCGTGTAAATTCTATTAATGTGTACAAAAATGATTTCTTGAATTGTCTTATGAATATATTAGGTAATATATATGGAATATATGTCTATTAGGTTTTTATTTCTATAATTCTTGGATGATATAAGAGGAAATGTAGGTGTGATTAATCAGTTAGAGGTGGTGTCCTTTTATGAGGGGGAAGAGGGGCTCTTTTGGAACGTTTGAAGGTAATCTTTTATTGTAAAATTATATTCGATTTAAAAAGGCCCAAAACTCTCTAAATTAGAATATTATTTGAATATAAGCCTAACTAAAATAATCATATTAGAATTGGACCTATTTTGGATATTTTTAGTCCTTATATTTTTTATATAACCATTTTTTATGCTTACCTTTTTATCAAGAATTAAACATTATGAAAATAAAAATAGCTTCAAAACATGAAAAACAACCAAATAACGTTTCATTAATATTATTAAGACTTATTATAAATCTATGGATGATTCATAGATTTTTTTTAAATTTAATACATTTTAATAATAAAATTTTTATTTTAAAATATGAATTAAGTCAATATTGACATTATTCATATAATGAAATTTTATGAATCCATAAAAACATTATTAATTCATAATTCAAATTAATAAAAATATAACATGTATCTATCATCCATAAAATTCGTAAATGGCATTAAAAATTTACATTTACATATACATTTACAATATAATATATTTGAATCCTTTATTAATAATAAATCATTGCATCATGATTTTGTAACAATTATATTTATCTATTTAATGTCTAAAAATTAAAATCAAATCTATTTTTTTATTAAATCTTCTTACCTTTATAATTACTATTTATATTCAAAAATATCATTTATATAACAACAAAAAATTTGTTTTTAATAATGATATATTTTTATGTTATATCGTCCTTAACATTAAATTAATATTTATAAAATGACATTTTCACATACAAGTGCATCAATGGGGTCCCATAATCGACTCAAGGGTAAAAATTGATTGAAATTTATCATCAAATTGGGTGAGGTCATGTATTAGGGTAATTTGATATTATTATAATACTATTCTATTACCCTTATTTAATATATTTAGCTTTAACCATGTTAAAAAAAATAGTTACTGAATTAACAATTCATAATGTCTAAAAATTAATGTTACATATTTACAAAATATAAAATTGCTGAAATAAATATTGAATCCATTTTTGATAATTCAAAACACAGATGTTGTAGAAATTATTTTAAAAATAATTCTCGTTGTCAAAACCAAAATGTGGGATTTTAAGAAAAAATTATGATAAAAAAATGACATATGTGAATGTATAATAAGAAATTAAAATATAATAAAATTATAAAAATTGGATTAAATGGTCAAAATATAATATACTTATACTTTCCAACCAACAAAAAAAAATTATTCATGTAAATATATTAGATGAAAATGAGAAATTTCAATTAAAATGCATTATTTGTCAATATAAATTATAAAATGAAAATTATCAGAAAAATAAAAATAATTTACCCAAAGTTATTTTTTATGTCTCTATTCTAAAGAATATGTTTATATTTTCAAATAGAACATATAATATTGAAGAAATATATATTTATAAGCGGTTCTTCATCAAAAGGGGGTCAATAAACCTTTTAAAAAATATTAGAGTAATTCATGCTTAAAATTGAATTAATTATTATTTTAATCCTCTAAAACATATTAGATAAAAGTAAAAATATTTAACATACATTTTTAATCTTATTTTAGATAGTTCTATTAATTCATTTCAATACAATGGTTATGTGATATCTACCCTTTAAAATAATAATAATATTATATTATTTTTCGGTATAAATAAATGTTGTGTGCATCATATGATTTAAAAGAAACCATTTGATGTGTGTTGAGTACGCTATCATACATAAGATCCCCATTAAAGTAAAATCAATATTTAATTAAAAATTATTAATATATATAAAAATTCCATATTCTTTGTATACCTGGGATGTTACTAAATGAATGTAAAATATCATGTTCTAATTGATTTTGAATTTATTTTTGATTAAAATTGAATTTGAAATTTTTATATATTTTTTCAAGAAATATTATATTACACTACAATTAATATTTAAAATTTAATATAATAATATATTTTATAGAATAATATATATATATATATATATATATAATTTTCTACATTAATGAATTCTCACACACACCTACTAATTTATCAGTCATAAATAAATTTCCCCACCCCATCATAATCATGAAACTATTGAATTCTCTCATCAATGATTGTTATTATTCATAATTGACATTAGTTGTGTACACAATTCTATAAAATAAATCAACCCCAATACTTTATCTATAGGAAACAAAATAAATTCCCTAATCCATCTTAATCATGAAACTACCTATGTTTATTCTTGAAAAACCCACGGATTAGAAATCTACAATAGAATCATATATTTTTAGGGGTTTTTAATGTGTGGTATAGCCCTGAATGGAACAAAATTTTATTGTATAAAATACTTATACAAAATTAAAAATATACATTTATATATCTATATATATATGAATAATAATATTATAACACACATACATAAAATAAAATCAACACCCATACCAACACATACATGCAAATCCACATTAAAATGCAAAGATACTAATAAAAGTCTAAGAAAATCCAAATTATGGGATATATTTTATGGTAAGGTGATATTGAAGAAAACAACCAAGATGATTGATGTAGTTAATATCACTCAAAACACATATACAAATTCATAGAAGCATTAAATGAAATGAGAGGAAAATAATATTGTCATCGAGCTAATGAAAAAAATAATGTCACTCAAAAAAACCAATTCCCAAAAAAAACATGAATTATATCACCGGGTGATATAATATAAACATATGAATTAAATCTAATATTGATGCTTTCAAGGGAATGATTAATATTAATATTATATTATATGTTTTCAATTAAATAATCCATGACAAAAATATAATAATTCATTATGAGAATATTAATTATAATAATTTATATAAATAAAATAATATTTTGATTCATATTGTAACACCCCATCCTTCCATATTATGCTTCACTTTTTATAATACAATAGCTTGCACTATACGCAACTACGAGTGCTAGCACATCACGACTAAACAAACTAGCCATTTAAAAAAGTAGTTATGAATAGTAATACCATATTTTTGAAATAATTGAAATTTTATTTTTCTAAATTGACATCATTTTTTGATTCATAATATCAAAATGAGTTTACGGTTAATTTTTGGTATTTTTCGGAAAAATTTCATTTTTTCATGAATAATGAAAAACATTGCATTATTGTTTAAAACCGAATTTTAATTTACAAAATTAGTTTATTATTTAAATTTATGTTAATTTAAAAATATATACATAATAACTATATTATTTTTATTTAATTCGTTGAATTAATTTTACAATATAATTTGAAATATAATTTTTTTTTACTTTTTATCGTCTGTTACCCACCATCTAGGCACATTTTCAAATTTGAAAATAATGAAATTTTACCACATAAGTGAATTTAATATTATACATACAATATACCTGGTTTTCATCAGCATGTAAAACGTGGATCAATGGGATGAAAATAATTTTTGGTGAATAGTAAAATTTGATTTTTATTAACATTGGTTAAAAGTAAATAGTGTAATTAAAGGTAAATATTATATTAAAATATTATAAAATTATCATAAAACGTTTCCATGTTCTTTTTTATAAGGGGTTTTTAAAAAAAAAATTACTTTATGGAAAAATAAAATTGTTTTTTATCTAGTTGGGTGTGATTATTATATTTATTATATTTTATTTAAAGAAGAGTTATAAGTAGAAAATTCAAATTTGAATAACTAATTTTTTTAATATATTGATATACATAAGATACATTAGCCTCTAAATATTGATAATAAAGATAAGAATATTTCCTACATCATAGTATTTTAATTTTAATTTTTAGACCATGATTATTTAAATTTCATTATGACACAATAATGATGGAGAAAATACCTGATTAATGAAAGATTAAAATAATTGGTATTATAAATATTTAAATAAATGTAAATTTAAACATTATATGACAACCAATAATTTTATAGGTGAAAATGATATTTTACCATGGATAAAATGTAACTTTTTAAGGAATCAATTGGTTATGACTTTTGAACAAATCGAATTCTAAATAGTGTAAAAATTTACAAAAACGAGTTTTTAAAACAAATACTATTTTATTATTTGATATAATATTCTAAAAAATGTATATTCAACCAAATGAATTAGTTAATGATAGATATCTAAGTAATTAACAAATTTTGGTTCTCCTGACATTTTACAGTAACTATTTTAACCACGTAGTATAAAATTACAAGAAGACATGGTAATGGTTAACTATTTAACTGATAGATAAATCTAAAATATAAGGATAATTTGGAGACCTATACATGTATAATACCAATTATATGAATGTATTTCGAGCCATTACCACATTATAATTGAAATAAATCCATCTAGAGATATATAAAATAGATAACAATTTAATAAAAAATTAATATTTCAATATTTTCATAAAGTTCCCCTCACCACTCATATAAAAGGGTTCATATTCTTCTCTTAAATTCACACATCCAATGAAATATTTCTTGGCCGAACCCGGATACAATATCCTTTCAAAAACCATAAAAGATTCATTGAGTCCTTACATTAATCATAAATTCAAACTAAGGATCCCTTTTGATCAAATCCAAAGGTAGCACCCGAAGAAGAAGTAATTATTATATCACCACTTTCAATGTTATTTTCTTCTTATACTTATTGATTCTTTGTTGTTTCCATAATTAAATAATAAATCTATTAAATTCTACATTTTTAGAAGTTATTATAGATATGGTACAACAATATTAATTTTTCTATTTTTCATATGAGTGACAATGTTACGATATGTGTCTATGTACAAGATACCGTCTCCACGTCATGCTGTGGTTTGTTATTAAACACATCATTTTATGGATATGTATAATAAATAGTATTAATATATAATATACCATCCAATTTTATATTATTTCACCATCATTAGATTCATATTATTTCTCATGCGTATATACAGCTTACCGTCACCATGACATGATGAGAATTCATTTCCCCGTCGAAACCAGTCAAGAATAATAATCATTTTATGATTAGAAAAATAGTATTTAATAATTTCATATCATAATGGATATTTATTAAATACTTACTATCCCTAATGAACATGGCTTACATAACCAAATATATAAATTAAATCAAAATAGTTAAAGGCTACACAATGATACTTCTGAAATGTTATTAACAATGAAACATTATAGGATCATATATGATATCATAATTATGTATGTTGTTCTTGTATAATTTAATAACCATTATTTAACTATTATATTATATGTTACCGTACCCTTGACGATGTAAAATTACAATGTACGGTTTAATTCAAATATCTTATTATTATCTTAGGTTGTTTATCCGTATATATCTACTGGGATTTCACTAACATCCACATCATTATATCCAAAAAATTCATTTTTAATCCTTTTAACTATTTCCTAGAATATGGGTTAAAATCATGTATAACATTGTTTGATTTGTTATAAATTTTCTGAATAAAATATATCAATCACGTTCCAAAAAGGTATTTTTTTGACCTTTTTGAAAAATTATGGAAAGATTGTTTTTTTAACAAATACGCCAGTTGCAGATATTTTCCATCATTATAACACCTTAAATTATTCACTTAAAATAATCTAATAATATATTTAAAAATTATTTTATAATTCTACAACTTTTAAATTATTTCAAATTAGAATGTCATATTTCTATCAAAGTGTTTTTGGATTGATTTTATCTGGGTCGAAATCTACTGTTGGATTTTATTTTTAACTGAATTAGAATAATTTTTTACAATATTCAATTGATAGTTTTATAATATGATTGATTATTGATGTTATGTTTTTATGTCTTTCAAAATTTATGTTTAAATTATTAACATTTCTTATGTTAGTTTAATATGAATGTTTATGTTATTTTTCACCCTTCTCATATATGGAATTCATCACATATTTATGAGACAAACAATGCATGTTGTATCCCCTAGATGAATATATAGGTATCATTAGAAAAACTAGTTTCCATGTACTAGGCCATGAAAATATTATTATTTTTTGTCTTGGAATGAGGCCTTGACTATGTGGTTTTGAATTCTGCCATTATGCATTATATCATTATGAGATTAACTATTTATATTACATGTGATTGATCGGAAAGTACAAAGACCACATGAATAGGTAAATGACATTTTTTTATTTATCATTTCCATATTTTTCTATTGTTAAATTTTAATACTCTTTTTTTTAGTATTATACATTTACATGAATTTTTATACTTATTTATAAAATTATTCCCTATATTATTATCTTTTCCGAGCATCTGATATCTCTACTTTCTTATGATTCATTTTTTAGAGGATGAAAATATATATATTATTACTGACTTGTACGGATAAGATAAGTGATATGAGTGTGTTGAAAAGACTCACAATGTTTTTTTTTCTGTTCATAAAGTAATATAATACTTATGTATGTATCTAGTACTTCCAAGGATACTAAAATGATTGGTCTTTTATGAAAACATCTCTTATGATCATGCCAATTTTATGTAATAATGAAATGACTCTAGGTAACTTGGGTTGTGAAGTTATAAAAATCACTTAAAGAGAAACTCCATATACCATTATTAAAATAATTATATTCCAAATCTAATCTCTTCATCATCTGTAATAATAATTTCAACATTTATTTACTCATGGATAAACTCACAAGATAACTATTGAAAGTCAATAAATTCCGCAATTTTTGTGGAGGAAAATTTGCAGTATAAGATATCACATCCAAATACCTATCATAATTAGGATTAATCTCCAATTTTTAGGATCAATAAAAGAAAAAGATAATTTTTTTCATTAGTTTATCGAACATAGTCGACACATGATATGAGTAGTATATTCCTGGTTTGAGTTTCATTGGTGGGATAATTATAAATATCTTCTCATTGTTAATTTTTTCAGATTTTCAAACACCTAAAAATCAGGGTCACCATTTTCTATTTTCACACTAATAAGAAATAACAATTTTTTGAGAAAACTTCCACACGAACATTATATGATTCAAATAAAAACAAGTGTATCACTTTATTTATGTTTGTGTGTGTGTACAAATGTATATTAGTGTTTGTGTGAGTGTGGGTGTTTGTAGAAATGTATGTGTATATCTATGTGTGATTTTATGTGTCTGTGTAAAAAAAAATATACATACATGTCTACATTTGTGAACTTATTATTTTACACACAAACACAATTATACATATGAATAATCAAATTAATATATTTTTAATATATATATGATTAATATTTTTTGTTATATAACTATTTTAATTGTGTTACTAAATTTTTGAATGGTTATTAATGTAATATAAACTTGGTTTGTTTTAAAAAAATAAAAATTATGTTATCTATGATCTATGTTAAAACATAATTATAAAAATATGCATTATTATATTCTATTGTTTAAGAATATATTATAATGGTTGATTAAAATTTGTTGAATGGTAATTTTTTCCTCAATTTATATTGGTAGTGGTGTCCAAAATAGTTTTACTATTAAAACAATCCACGCAACCAACCATTATGAAATTATATAACACATATAACAATATAATTAATCATATAAAATCATAGAATTTATTAATTAAAAAATTGAATAGATTCATTATTGTTATACTCAAAATGTAAAAATATTAAATTTATGTTACAAGTGGAAGACGAGGGTATGTTATGGGTAATCTTTTTATAATGAGTGTTTATATATTAGTGTAATATATAATGGGTAAATATAGATAGTTGATTGATGTTTTCATCATGATAATATAAAATATTTTTAGTGGATAATGATCTATGAAAATATTAAATTATATATTTCTTATATCTTATTTAAAATAATATCAATAAAAACAAAACTATATGACATGAATAAAACTAATTGAGGAAGTGAAACTGGTATTCTAGAATTACTTTCATTTTAAAAAAATTCATTCAATTTTAAATCGAGTTACCATCTCAAATATATAAATCTATATGAATAATATATTCAGTTGTTATTAACTTTTAACACATTCATTCATGCCCTCATTAAATAATTTTATATTAAAAATGGTAAAATTTATAAAAAATATGTGTGTGTCTTGTTTTTTGATGATTGAAAAATAAACCAAGTTATTTGATTTTATAAGACACGTTCTATTTTATCCATTATTAAAAAATATCAGTAGTCTTTCAATTATATAAATTCAACTAACATGTATTAAAAAACAAATATGATGGTAATATATTACTCCATGTAAATTTTATTTATTTTTATAAAATGGAAATGAGGATAAATTTTTTAGAAATGAAAAATATACTATTCAGCTTGTATTATCATGGGATCCAAATAATGCACTATTTTAGAAATTAGAAGTCACTATACATTCCCAAATATTTTTTCATTTTTTTATATATTATAAACTATACACATGATATACACATATTTTATCATATATATATATATCCTAATGATTAAATTATTTTGTAATGTTATTGAAAATTATTTGGAACCATTAAATTATGATCATGAATTCAAGTTAGGAGGATCTATTTACAACAAAATAGTTAATAAAAAGTGTTTCATATCAGGATCAATTTTTTCTACAATGATAAAATAAATTCAAAAATATTTGAATTCCATTGGGATTACTATTAATATAATTTTACAATGTCAAAAAATGTGATGACAAATCATTAGATTGAAACCATGAATGTGGAAATTGATAATGGGGTAAAATATATTCTACCTTAAAAAAATTAATAATGATCTATGAAAAAAGATGTTATTGGGATCATGTATAATTCTATGTCTCCTTCTCTATTGATATTTTTTGATATCATAAAAAATTCAATATATCTTGTCATTGTTTTTGGAAAACCATTCATTAAGATCATTTTATAATATATTATAATAAAGTTACATTTTATTCAAATAACACAAATGTATGTTTTTATATACAATATATTTGGTATTCATAAAATATATGAATATTTGGTTACTCATAAAATACAATTTTGTATTTTTCAAAAATTGTTACACATAAAATAAAAATAATATTTAACAAATGGAGAATATGAATTTGATGGGTTATAATGAAAATTAATTTCTTGCTTCAGTAGAATAGTTAACGTCTAAGGTAATATATTGAGATATATATCTAAATGTTTGGGAACACATAAATTTGATTTTTTTTAAAATTAAATATCTACAAATGTTATTTCTACAATAATGACTACAATAATTGAAATGAAAACTATTATCACATTATATAAAGATTTAATTATATGATGAAAAAGAATGACTTTATAAATAATATTTTTTTGAAATATAAAATAAAATTTCGTAGTGGCTTCTAATTAGACATATTTCATATTTTGTTAAAATAATAAAATCACATAGAGAAAATCATAGGTACAATTATTCTCATAGGAGATAGAAATAAACAAAGGATTGATTTGGAAACATAATATAAGCACACAAAAATTTGCTAAATGAAAATGGGATGAAATGTTATTACATGAGGTAAAAAGTATTTTCCGAATCCTAGAAAAAGTCATGAAAAAAAATAAAAAATTCCCATCAAAAGATATTACATTAATTCAAGTTATCTAATTTTAAAAGATATAAAAATTAATAGTAAAAAAATATCCAAATAAAATTATTTGGTGTTGAATTCATCATCTCATACCTAGACATGCAATATTGTTATAATATTTATGAATACGATTATTTAATTGATCATATAAAAATTAAGATCAAATTAATTTAATAAGTGTTGTTTACATGGTTTCTAAAATTACATGACAATTAGAAATTATCATACCAGAGTAATAAACTATTATAATAGTTTTGTGTGAAGCTAAATATTATCACATGAAATTAAAAAAAAATTAATCCATGAGTTTAGAGAGTCTATATATTTATGGGGAATGTATTACAAGGAAAAGAAACTAAAAATAAAAACTTCCACACCCATTATAGTGGATAAATATTTCATGTTATATTAACTAGATAAAACATTGAAAATATTATAGAATACCATTACAAAAATATGGTTTGTGTCATCTCATAATTTCTTAACTGGAAATAATATTCCATAATAAAATCTATACTATTATCAAAGTGGTACAAATTCAATGGACCTATAAAAATACTAACCATAAATAATGTCCATTAAAATGTGTCATCATAAAAAATAGAAAATTAAAATTAATATCATTCCAATAGGTCGAGTGGATATAAATAATGAAATATTTATGTCATTTGGAACCTCCATATGATTCCATTCTCTATTAAGTATTTAATAGAAGACAGAAAATTGGAATCATTACTCATAAATTATTATTATTAATCAATGTCTTTTTAAAATTCACAATTTCAAGAACACATTATCTCCAACGTAGAATCTATCCTAAAAATTACGTCACTCAAGTAGGAATCATCTAATTATTGTGGTATTTGACATTAACATAACATGTGATAATTCAATTTAACTATGTTATTTTCACTAAAAAAGGAAAACCATTATCTACTGGATAACCAATTTCAAGTCTCCTATATTAAATAAACATAAAAATAGAAGGGAAACTAGAGAAGAACATCCAGAATTTATATTTTCAATAATCCATCATTTTGAAAAATAATGTCCATAGAGCATCAATATCACCACTAAAACAAATTAATGACATATTTTTTCAGTGATATATTTAAAGACTATGTTTTAAAATAGAACACAGTCTCGAAGTCACATAATATTTATTTATAACCCTCAATAATTTTCCATTGATATAAAAATATAAATTTGAATAAGAAACATATTCTATTAATAAATTTCATATTAATATACATTGATATATAATTTTAAATCCATATTAATATCCATTATTTATAATTATAACCATTTAACTTTAATGGCACCCTTTAAATAATTTTTGACCTTCTAACATCGATTGTGTAATGATTGATATCTGAATTGATTTCTGAAATGATGTATTTAATATTTTTCAAAAAATATAAACATTATATAATGTTTATTTCTCAATTTTTTTATCTCATTACTTATTAAATAGTTCTGGATATTATATAATTTATGGATACACAAAAAAATTTATTGAGTATTAGTTCTAGGATTATTCCTTCATCGATTCAATCATTTGACCCATCGACAGAGGATTCCATGTTAGGTGTTTCGCAATTCCTTTATTGAGATTGGTGGTTTTGTTATGAAATTGAAATCAATTGAAATCGATGATTATTTATTGACAAGATAAAATTTATACGTTATTTTGAGATTATGAATTTTTATCCATAATTAGTGAATTCAAAATTTAAGGTGTGTATGAACCACATTAAAAATGTATTTTAAAATAATGTCTTTATTTCCTTGAAATAAAATTAGAAAAAATAATTTATATATGAATATAAATTAATGATTTCCAAGACATGTATGAAAAAAATTAATTATGAACATTAGCCGAAAAGAAAATTTCTTTTAAATGTAATTACCTTTGATGAAATTTTTTTGAAATTGATTTTTTAAATGAAGAAAAATGTTTTAAAAATTGATTTATAGATTGATTTGAATTATTTTTTGAAATGAATTGAAATTGAATGAAAATAGTTTTAAAATGTTTTATTATTGATTAAATTGAATCAATTTTGATATTGGGTACTTGAAAATTATGATATACTAGAAATAAAAATATTTTATCATCATAGAAAATTATTGATGATGAAAATGAAAATTAAATATTCACAACACCAGGGGTTCATTCCATGTGATAGAATTTGATTCTGCAAAGTCTTGACATCATTAAGAAATTTAGATATTTAGTAGAATATCATAGATATTGTGAATAAATATGTGACCTATCCTAACTAACCTAAAGCGTTATAATAATTTGGAGATGAATTAATTTTTTAAAGATGCTAATTCATATTAAATTCATGATTAATGAGTTCATTTAACGAGTGGTATATTCCATCCTATTATTTAGGATATTCTATTAAATGCATGTTTTTAAATTAATTCAATTTTTTAAATATTATAAAAATTCAATTTAAATTATTTGAATGTCATGTGTTATTTACAATAGTGATGTCCTGAACCATCTCGGGTCAACCTAGTGCAGTTCACCTGAACCAATTCACAACATGACCCGAAGGGTGTTCTCGATCCGCACAGTCCCATAACCAGTTCCATACATAAAAAATAACTTGTTGGAATAATTTTTCCCATAAATTAATGGAAAATAAATATATGTATAAAAAATCAACAACACAAATAACAATTATAAACTAAAAAATCCTAAATGTGAACATATAGGTTCCCATCAACCAAAGACCAACCCTACTCCAATAATAAGAATCTAATCCAAAAGAAAATGATTTGTGGTATCCTGAAATGGAAATGATAATATATGTTCATGGATGATAATGCGCTGTAGGAATGCCAAAAATAAGCAATTGAATCCAAAGGATCTTTTCCCAAATAAGTCCCAGAATAATTGATTGAAAATATAGTTACAATGTAGGTTCTTCATTTTAAATGAAACAATATCATTTTTTCAATTTTGAAATCCATGTCAAGTTAAAAATTATTTCTAAAACCTATCTCATATTTATAATTAAAATACAAAATAATTAAATACAATATCAATTCTAAATAGATATAAATAATAGTACAAGCTGGAATAAACTAACATGTGTAGCCAAAATTGAACTAAAAAATCAATCAACAACAATGGGAGATCCTGAACTTCATTTGAACACACATCAACATACTTGGTTCATAATCAGCTTGCACAGTATGGTGAATCCCCAAAGTGAATAACCAACTATCTTACAAATCCTAAACTAAGTAGTGGTACATACCTCTTGTCCTATCTACATCTCCAGTGTAAACTAATCTATCGAATCAGGGCAGGTAAAAAACCATTACTCGATCATCTAAAACACACCCAAGAACCCATGGTGCAATAATAGTGTGTAAATTGGAGGCCCTCGCATGTGTGACTCACCTTACATGTTGTCCCCACACTTTCTTAACTAAAACAGAATCACTAGAAACAAATACCTATAATAGGATATCCCCATATTGAGGTTCCCAAATACATACATTTAAATTTTTGAAAAATCAAGGTTTTAATCAGGCCCCCATAACATATAATCATTCAAAACATTTCATACAAATATTCGGGTTGAAAACTAGGAACACATGCTTTTCAAACAACAATTCTTTCTAAAAGTTCATACAAACCTCACCATAGAATTGAAAGTACCAAAAAATCCTTTGAGTTGACATGACCAAAAACATTACCCAATATCACACAAATTCAACTTTTACATTGAAAGAGTCCAATGGATCCTTATGATCCAAACACACACAACCAAACAATTCATGTAGACCAAGTGAGCCATTACCGTTTTTAAAAATCTAACAAAAACTCATTTAAAATCCAAATTAAAAAATATAAAGAATCATTCAAAGCCATGTTTTTTCACAATTCATGAATACTTACACTATAAAATTTCATTTCAAACATTTTTTAGAAAACCCACATGAGGGACAAGCTGAATGTAATATTATAAAAAAAATTAGAACCACCAAAATAGACCCATCCCCTTTTAGGAAAAATAAGATCAACGTATAAAACCAATCATTCATGAAAATTCTAACATAAAGGAACACTATGATCTGATGATACATTCATGTGTGAATGTATATCTCCTAGGGATGCACCGTAATATAGTGACACACCAGTAACCTATACAAAAATAAAAAACCATTTCCATAAAACACATATTTCCATGAAAAACATGTCCAACCACCCACCCAATAAAAAATATAAAATTGTCCCCTTGATAAACATTAAAAACATCCCATGTTTTTAAAGAAATTTAGAAAACCATAAATTTAATAATCATATATTTTAGACATACTTTTCAATTAAATAAATTTTTCCACAACAATGCGAGAGATATTCATTTCACAAGAAAACAATATAAACTATTTTTACACATAAAGTTCACATGAAAAAATATAATACCAATTGAGAACTGTGAATTTCATAAGAAGATCATGTAAACCTAAATTTAAATAATTCAATTAATGAGAAAGCACATATTTTCCAATATATGTGTACAATATATGTGTGAATAATATTTCAAAATTAATTAAAACAAGAAAGTGATAAGTATCATTTTGGAATGGAAAACATGGATTCACCTACACCAAATGAAGTGTTAATGTAACAAGACTCCATGGAGAGGAAGAATAATGTCACATGGAAGAACCACCGAACATTTTTGTCGGGAATAATCACCCACAAAGAAACCTTTTCATTAGGGTTTTTATAAATTATAGAAAACTCTATAGAATATGTGAAATCAAATCATACATAAAGATGGGAGGGGTGCTGTGGGTCCCATGCCAAATGGGGTCTGTATAAGGGGGTCGGGCAACCAAGAGTGGTGAATCACAAGTAGGGTGGAATGAGGAGGGAGTCAGAATGGGATACAAGTTTATTTCTAGTGTGGGAGAAGAGGGGAGTCGTGCTATAATGGAAAATGGGGAACATAGTCATGCCAGTATGAATGTCAGATGTCGGTATGGAGGTCGAGATGCTAGAACAAGAGTAGCGAGTGGGTTGGAGGAATAGAGGATGCCAAAATTCTCCCGGTGCACTGGGAATGAACCTTGGGAGGGGGGCTATTCTACAGCGGGTAAGGGGGGACTAGGTTGATTTAGGTTTTAACAAAAGAAATTAAAAATCAATAAAAAAAATTATAAATACAATAATACTAATAATAAAAAAATTTAATTTAAATGTTTATAATAGAATAAATAATTATATAATAATTAAAAATAATTATTTATCATATTGATAACAGTAATAATGAAAATTAATATAATGTTAATCATAAAAATAATATTATACATTTTCATTTAAATATTAAGAACATTATTATCAACTGAATTATAATTATACATATAACATTTCCAATTGTAATAATATTATAATAAATCTACAATAACAATAATAATATTATTATGTACACATTATTATTATTATTAGTTTTTAAACATATTACTCATTTTACATTATTTCACATTCAATACTCGTTAAATTTATTTATTTAAACAATATTTGTGAAACAACATAGATCAACTGTATATAGATGCACATCTTAGTGAAGCATGGTAAAAATAACAACATGTTCTTGCCCATTACGAGGTACAATAGTATGATAATTGCATTGTTTTATAAACCATGAACAAGTCAACATCATTAAGATGGACCCGATCAAGCATCTTTGCAGGCACCGTATGCTTACTCCTAACCATATGGGCTGACTACGCAACGGTAAAGAGGATTCAAATTTTTTAAACTCGAACCACATGCTACCGAAACACAATGTAAATAATTGAAATAGTTAATATATTTATCCAAAATGTTTGGGTCGTAACAATTTTCCCCACCACAAATCTTCAAACACACACAAATTAAATAAGAAAATAGTTTACACAACTCGAGTGAATTCCCATACAAAACTAATGAATACTGAGAGCCACATGGGGGACCATTAGAATCAAACATAACATCCAATGAATTTATGAAAAGTAACTTCCCAAAATTTAGTATATAATACAAGAGGGTTCTCCCCACCCTATGATTTTACTAACACGTAATCCTAGAAACCAAAACACACCACTCCATGGCGGTGGGGGAAACGTAAGAACTCCCAAACCAAACCCAATCAATTTCATCACATGAGACAAAAACATCCAAATACATAATCATAAGGATTAATAAGAAATAAATCAGAAACTAGGGGATGAGAAATTAGGTCAACACCTCTCACAAAAACAAAAAAAAATTCTCAACATAACTAATGATTAATGAATTCTTAGACCAAAATCAACTTACATTTTCAATGCTTATAGAAAAAATCCACCACTATGAATAAATATAGTATGTGGAAAAGATGCACATTGAGAAAAAATTATGGAGGTATCCACTACAAAATTTAAACACACTATAGGAAAAACTCACAATGAGGAATCAAAACTATGAAAGGGACCTGAAACACAACACATTAATTTTTCAAAACCAATCATCTCTCTAACGAACACAACTGAGATCAAACTGAAATTCAGAATGGGTCAATATATTCAGGTCCAAACTCCCTTCATAGAATCTACGATATTTATAATATAAAATAACATTTTATAAGGTTTATTTGTTTGTGATATAATGATATCATCACATAAACACAACAATGACGAACATACGACGACATTGAGAATATAACAAGAAAACATTGGATATTTACATCCCAATGATGAAATCATGAATCATATAGATGTTACGCAAACCCTAAATACTACTGACAATGCACGACCTTCACCCCAATACCTGTGGTTGGGGAGCTGATTGATGAAACATATCCTTCCTCGTAGTCAGAAATTTGCATCTTCTAGTCCCCATCTTACTCTTACTTCAGATGATTCAAACCACCACAACTATTAAAATATTTTTATGAGATGAAAGTAAAAAATCAAAGAATGATTGAAAATTCTATTGGAATGGAAGATATGTGAATGTATTGACAAACAAGGAGCTGCAAAGGATGAACATGATCCTTCATAAAAGGTTCTTATGGAACACCACTCACCAGATAGGTAACCCTCATGAAAACATAGTACTATTTTTCCACATCGCAAATACAAACAATGATGAGGTACCCAACTTTAAAATTCCAAAATCATTCCCTCCATTAATCCTCATACAATACCTACTCTAACAAACATGACTGTTTCCAACTACCTAAATAAATTCCCTGGTCAAATCAATCCAATACACTAATTATAATGGAACTCAAATTCCTAGAAGGACATGAAATACACATGAAGAATCGAAAATAGGGAATGGATATCTATCGAAACTAGAATCATTTCTATGTGTCATACTCTGAACAACACTAAAAAAATAATGAAATTGAAATCAATCAAAAAATCCATCAAGGTAACAACCCATACTAAGGGTTTCATGCTCATAAGAAAATCAACTAAAAATAAAACAAAAAATTACTTTTCTAAAAAACACCATTTCATTAAAAATTAATATTCCACCTAGGGAACCTTATGAAACATCGCATGTGTGATCATCCAATCCCTCTATCATCATCCACATACAAGGCCCCCCATTGTCGGTCCATACATACCCACACACATGTGACAATCCATTAATAATTTCAAGGTCTAAGACCTTCTTTCCATATCATATATTAATACAAACTAAATTATCCAAATCAAAACGCTTCCTTTTAAAAAACCCACATAATTCATTTAAAAATGATTTAAATGAAAATTTTATTCCATTTCAATATCACGTACATTTTTAACAAACAATCACATCAACCAATGACAAAATTAAACCCAAACAACAATAAAACAAAAGAATGGAGAACTAGTGACTATGCCTTACACGAAGACGTGGTGGTGATACATCCCCTATGTCATGCATAAAACTAATAAGACATTGAACCGGGTATTTAGACTCCAAATGGTTCATGACCCCATGTGAGGCCACAAAACAACTAGATTCTCTATTTTCATCCCTCAATCCCAAACAATGCAAGACAAAAAATTCACAAATCTTGAAACAACCTTGGAAAATCAGGTGTCCGTGTAAGAAAAATCATGGGAATATTTTCCGGAACCTCTACCCCGAGTCCCAATAGACATATTATACATCTATGAGACCCCCCAAAAACAGGGGCCTCCTTTGATACCATTTATCGATGAACCTTCCTAGTTCGACCATGAACCTTTCACTCGAACTAGCCTGCAACCTGTCTGGTTCGACCATGAACCAGTCATCCGAACTAGATCTCAATATGTGTTTTTATTATAATTGATTGTATATTTTTCATTACAAAATATTTTGATAATATTTTTATTATGTGCAGTTTGAGGTTCTTGTGGCCAAGAACCATTAACATAAAAAAAATTGATAACATATGTGGATAGACCATTTAATAATTATTTTCATTATAATATATAATCAATCAGTTCTAATAAAATCATATCCACTATATATATAATTAACATATATATATATTTATATTTGGGTCCACTACCTTGGAAGAGTGTCACTTAACTGCAATCCTACACTTCCGAGTCATCCGTGGTAGAAGCCTTGATAGGTGAAAGTGTTGTAACAATACAATACATGTGGTAACACATATGATGATGTGGTAATACAGTGTCATAAACATGAATTATGTCTTGTGTCACCATTATATTTACTCACTCATGAAATTTCATTGAGGCTTTTTTTTAAAAATGATAAATTTTAAATATATTGAACTGTATTACCAATATGAATTTCTTCCATTAAAATGTTTTATGGGATTTCCTCAATAAGGGTATATTGTCACGACCCATCCCCTGGGGCCCATGTTGTGACAACCCAAAGCAAAGCTTCTATAGGCCTGGGGCTGGTGACTAGCATGAGAGATGTGTATCCATAAAACGGGAATCCATTTCCTTTAAACATATACAAACTCAGTGAATATAGTGCAACATGAGGCAAACACATTATCTAGAACACAACAAAAGAAATTATGAAGTAAATACTATAGATGATACTGTTGAAAATAAAGGGGGTCAGAATACAAGCCCAACTCAAAAAAAGTACAAGTACCAACGAAAAATAAAAAACGACTAAAAATTACAAAACAACTAAAAAGTGAAAGGTTGCTCTTACATCATCCACCATGGATCCTTCCTGAAGGGTACATACATCTCACGATCAGAAGTCTCTCAGTCATGTCATCCCAATATGGTCCATCTCCAAGCATCTTTCAGTCCTCACTCCATAATCCTCGATGAGTGATGTACATCGTCTGAGCTAGTCACAACTAGGTATAGGCGAATAATGTATAGGGGTGAGTATAATGAGAATATATAGGGACCAGGAGACCCCCATAGGGCTCATAGAGTTACAAAAAATAAAAATAACAATGGATGATGCATAAGTACCCAACAAATGTCAGATCAAACCATGTATCACTTAAGGTCAACGGTAGATGTGGTTTCAAATAAATGAACTATTGGATCCTAGATAAATACTCCTCTATCGAGTATAATGGGCCTCTGGGAACACTCCGAGCTACTTCCCACTAACCTTGAAATACTGTGGTACTCTTCCCCATCACATACCATGGGTCTTCTGGGACACATAGAGCCTCCCTCCTACACTGTGGCTTGTTGAGGTACTTCTTTCGATCACGTACCATGGTCACTCCCCACCGTGTCCTGGTGAGGTACTCCACCACATCGCGTATCATGGCCATTGAATCACTATGAGAAGAAATTCCAGTAGTCCTCAAGTATCATCCAATCCCAGGGTGTTGTACGTAGTGCACGGTGGAAAACTGCTTCTCGAGCCACTCATCACTTATTGATATCCATTGAAGAAACCAAAAGGCATGCCAAAAGATCAGTATCTTCATGAGATTCCAAAAGCTACAGACGGCTCATCAATTGGTTGTGTGGTCTGTAAGATACATGTGTTTTAGATCCTATAGTCCATTTTGATTCGTATTCAATCAAAACTATCCATACACCAACATTCTCCCAAACTCAAGTGTAGTATCTCAAAAGTACCACCTTGTCCTATGGATCTTGATGCCACAGACTGTTATTCAAATTGGCATCCAGTTTCAAAGTTAAGGATTGATTTGTGTAACAATTCTGTGCTCAGTCTAGGACTGGATTGCCTAGGTTGGTCTAGCCCGAACTTGTACGGCATGGGACAAACTAGGTCATCCAGGTCGACCACTCCCAAATCAGGTATGACCCGACCTTGGTCAACATGGCCCATTGGGCTCGGCCCGACCTGGCTGGGTCGCGAGTCAGGATGCTAGGCCGCGGGTCATGCCACATGGCCACGGGTCGGCCTACTGTTCCTTGGGTGACACTATAAGGTGGCTGGTTTGTCTGTTATAATGACCCAGTGGTGCCACCCACATGGTGGCACGATCCGCTAAGGATAGCCAGAGGCGATGCGTCTGGGTAGGGATAACATGGACCAGGGCCACATCATATGGTTAACCATCGGGGTTTGACCTAACGTGGAACCACAAGGTGTCGCGGTTCCCACATACCATAGCTAACGGGTTGTGCCCATGCCCCTAGGAGAGCGACTAGCGACTACCCCGTGCACTGGCAGCCAGTCAAACCAGTGGCCTCTGCTCCCACCGCAATTATCACAGGCCACAACCATGCTGGCTCGTGGGCGTACTGTCAATGGCACACCACTCATCTTCTCTACCACATACTACCACCCCACAATTTTTCACCACATCCTATGTCGGTGTTAGCAGAAAAGTGTTTGTTGGGCCATCAGTCACATCGTGGTGGAACGCTTTCATGCACTGTCTGCACCTGCGACCTCCATAGATCACGTTTTTTACTACAGTAGGCCCTTCTCCAGTTGGTTTCCTACTTCATAATGTGTCATCAAAAATAACACAGGAATAGAGGGGACCAGGACCTATTGATGTAGGCCCACACCCTTCACATTAAAGATAATTCCCAGGAAATTTTGGGGAAATGTTCAGCTGGATTTCATGACTTAATTCCAAACTTGTTCCAAATAAAATAAAACCACCCGCCAACGTATTGATATCATTTAACAGATCAACATTTTAATGAGTTGACCCAACATCGCACCACGTGGCACCGCAGGTCCTCTATGGCACGGACGATGGGCCATGACACTACCACCATGTGTGTCGCTGGTGCGCGCCCCAGCCTCCAGCCATTGTTCGATTCGGCGACCTCTGATCCCACTGCGGCCATTGTAGGCAGTGATCATGCTGCCTAATGGGCACACTGTTGGGGGTGCACCCCTCCACTGCTTTTCCACCGCCTAAGGCGGCAACCTCTCTTCTAGTAGACACATGGCTGGCACCACCGTGTGTTGCTGTCGCACCGCTGTGCGCTAACACCAGTTCCATCGCCATTGGAATGGTTTTTTCTCGGCCATCAGTCATGCACCAGTGGTCCGTTTTCTTACACCGTCTATGCCTTCGGGCTCCTAGGATCACATAATTTACTACGGTCGGCCCTACCGTAGTCTGTTTCCAACATTAAAATTAGATATCACAAACATACATTGAAAGAAGGGGCTCGAGCATTTTATGTGTCAGCTCGTGCCCTCAGCATTAGAGCTAATTCTAATGGAATTTCCGGGAAAGGTTCAATAATATTTCATGCCTTAATTTCAAAAATGTATTACAAAAACACAACCTCTCGCATATGGATATCGTTTAACAGATCAAATTGTTAATGTGATGATCTATTCTTTTAATTTTAGTAAGAAAATTGCAGGGGGGAACCTAAATAAATTAACACCACCCCCAGCTATGAAACATTTGAGAGTGCTCACGACTGAGGGAGTCTCTTTGTTTGTCTTCCCCACAACAAACCTCTCTCACCACTGCATGAATGACAAAATCAGATCTATGGTTTCAATTTCACACGTCACCTAATGCTAGGATTGGATTTGTCCTCTAAGGGCTTGACATAGCGACACACCAACAGAACTTCATTTCTTGAATATTCTTTTTTAATTCCCCTCCCCAAGAAAAATATTTATAATAGAGAGGGAGGATATGTAACGATGCACGAAGTTAATCAGGGATCATAAATTATGTTGCTTCCTTATTCCACAACGACATCGTTACTTTTGATTTGGAATGTGAATCCATTCATTGGCCTCGCTCATCGCAGGTCCCATGCTCATCTAGTCCATTGGGGGAATGTATGTAATAAAATTATTTTACTTTAGGTCATTAAAATGTATCAAAATTAAACATCATATCTAGACCTAATGTTGTCAATGTAATGTACTCCTTAAGCGAACATTGGTGTTGTAGATTCAACGGTGCCCACAGATTTTGAATCTATGAACCGATTCAATTGTTAAAAAAATATGGTTATTTATTTACTGAACATACCTTAAAAAATCAGAAATTAATTCTGGGAACATCGGACTTCAGATTCATATGCTGTAAATTTTCAAGGAATCATAAAATTTCATATACTTATAAATTATTTCAACGAAAATCCAGTTCTTTACACCTATAATGAGAGATGGATAATGTCGAAGCCCTGTTAACCTAGTAGGTGTGTGTGAATATGTGTTTACATTGGTTGTAGCCCCTAATAACATAATTAAATTAATATATGTATATATTAATTTATTAATGTAATTATGCATATATATTATAAAATTATATTATATATGTAATTTTATTATAAATATTATTATATTTGCAAATAAAAATAGATATTTCGATAAATATAAATATAAATATATTTATATTAATAATAAAAATACATTCATATTCTTATTACATTTTTAACATATGAAATATAGATACATTTATTTTTTATTTTAATTTAATATAATAAAATTATAATTATATTTAAACTGATTATAAATCGAATCACGTAATGAACATAAGAGGATCGGTCCATCAACTAAAAAACAACCCCCATTTAAAAAATCACCAAAAAGAATAATGTCAAATCATGTGATGAATATAATATATTTTCTAAGATAATAATATAATAATATATAAAGTAAATATAATTATGTTATATCTATTAGAATATAAATATATTTAAATAAATTAAAGAGTAAATATAAATATAATTACCAATATAATATTTTCTGGCACATACTGTTGTAGTATGAGCTGATGTTACACATCAATGATGTCCAGGATTCAAACCCAGAGAACCACTAATTTGGGGGGATTTCCACTATGTGGTACAATGTCATTATAATAGTCAAAAATGTTATTATATAATATATCATTTAATAATTTTATGATTCCATATTGTAAAAACTATAATTATTGACTAGGACTAACTTCTGAAAAAATTCAAAGAGGTTTATTGAAACAGAATATTTAATGGTCATTTTCTCCATCAAATAAATTATAATGTTCATAGTGGGATCATTCCATTAATAATTATAATTCAAAATAACTATATTAATAATTGACTTATTATTACTATATTTACATGAAATATATTATACAAATATATATATACAATAATGAAAATAAAATAATTAATTGTTATTTATCTAAGAAATAAATTAATATAATGAAATTTTATCTCATAGATATTTTCATATATACAATTGTGGTAATAAAATATTTTTAATGTTTCCTAATAATCATGCACGGAACCAATGCCTAAATATAGAAGTGGTATATAACTGTATAATATACCATTTTGTTACCATTATCTGGTTAAATGTGCTTTAGTAATACTATAGAAACATTAATATACCTCCAAATTGGGAATTATTGTATGAAATGTGGTTTTTCATCCCAATGGGACCCCAACGAAATAATGGACCATGAGTATTTATGGCCATGGAGATATCATATTCAATGATATCCCCTAAAATAGTGTGGAATCCAGAATAGTTGTAGTGGGATATATAGAGGGACTAATCAGTCCATACTGTGTGACAGGTCATCACCATATCATTTTGACACTCAAATTTATCTGGTGGTCAACAAGAAAGAGTGATTGATGAATTGAAACATATCCGTTATGATTCGACCATCATGTGACAGGGGGATACCTACCATTGCATTAATATGGGAATCAAATTGTTATGTTTAGTATTATGGGTCGTGTGAAATTTTATGATTTACAATACAAATGAATACAAAATGAATCATTGTAGTTGCTGTGTTATGGTAGAATGAGAAGACTATTGTTGAATATATAAAAAAATAGATGAATATGATTGAAAATATCATATTTCCTGCTATATAATCAAGATAAAAAAGAATTTTATGGAATGATACATCAAAAATTGGTAAGATGAAATTTTAATTGGGATCGGGGTTGGGTATGTGGGAGGATTGAGATCATGGTCTGACAATTAATTTTTATTGTGGGTTTTGAGTAGTCTCCAATTGGTGATTTTGGTCTATTTCAAAAATACATTACACTGATCATGAATTTTTATCCTTTAGTGTCGAAATATGTCATCATATAGGTTCAAATGGTTCTTATAATTAATTATGGGCATTTTTAATGTCCACCCTACTATGTTGTCTCTCTGTGTGTGTTTATTGTTCTTTTTAATAAACTACATATATTTTATTAAAATAAAAATTGATATTATATTAAACTATAAACATAGTAACTAAATTTATTAATTAATAAATGCATTTATAATAACAAAATAATTGTCTATTAAAAATAATAAATTTCATTATACTATATATTAAATAATGTTTTAAATATTAATATATTAATATTTATAGAAATATATAATTACAAAGAAAAATATAATAATATAATTATTCATATAATTAATTATTAATTATTATTATTTTGGTATAGTGTATTACGAACTAAAAACCACAAACACACACACATAGATGGATTATCAAGGATTGTGCTTTATCACTTCCCACAAGGACCAACAAGCACCAACAAGGACCTTCCAAATTTAATGTCTCAATCACCCATGACATGAATGAAAATATTATTCCCCAAATAAATATTTATATGGCCTAACAGGCACATTGATTTATAATATAGTTATAGTAATCTTCATTCCACTTTTTCTGAAATGTTATAGTTTATAATAAATTTCTACAGTACCAATAATGATACATAAGTATTATTAAATTTATTATATTAATATATTTGTAATATAATAATTATAATGAAATATTATATTTATTTAATTAAAAAAATCATTAATTTATATATAAAATATTTCAAAGAACTATTCTTAATATTATATTTTTTTAAAAATTATTAAAAAAAATTATTAATTATTACAAATAAAAAAAATTATTAATTATATATAACAAATATAAATTTATATATAATTCCCAATACTTATTTGTATTAATTTTTTTTTAAATTATTGTAAATTTTAAAATATTAATAAAAAATATTTATAAAATATAAACAAAAATGTAATTCATTCATTTCTGGAAATAAAGAGAGTGATAATTATTGGGTCCATTAAAAATATACTCTATGGTCTTTATTTATGCCAAACGATAATATTATATTGAAAACATTCATCAATACGTAATTTGTGTATATATTCTTTATGTCACCACACATATACTACCATTTTCATGATCAATACTCCCCTACATCTCCACACCTCATTGTCATCCACACTTATCTTCATGGTTCATTCCATTCTGTTTCCACACTTTTCATCCACATTAGATCATATTATCACAACCCCAAAACCTTACATTTCATGTGAGATAGTTTTTTTAATATCATATGAAACCAACATATAGAACCTTCTATCATGATTCGATTAATAGAATATTTCATATTACGATCATTCTGTAATGATTATTAGAAAATAATAATGAGGTTCAAAACTAAAATTTTTAAGGGAAAAACATTACTAAAGACTTGATATTACCCACCAAATATATCATAATTTTAACCATACAACAATTAAATAGTTCCTCAATAGAAAATTCACATGTACTCTGTCATTCAACCTAATTTATATTAATGTTAAAAATGAAAACAATTTTCAGTAGACTGACGTCATGTAAATCATTAACATTTAGAAGAATTAAGACACTAGAAGAACTAGAACATACCATCTACAATTGAAATTTTCACATCACAAAAAATGGGGTGTTGTCACAGACCAATAGCCATTATTTTAAAATTGTGGCTATAGGTAGGATATATCCACATAGGTGTGGTCTGTTTCCATGATTTTTAAAATCATGGAAATATTTTATTTTTACATGGGATATATACATAGTATAAATACATACTTGGATATAGAACACTCTTATAGCCGAAATTTTCAGAACCATGGAAATACCCTATAAATAGAGCCATGGTTTTCAAAACCATGGTTGTCTCCCACCCTTATAATAGAGAAAACATTTCCCACTACACAATTAGCCATAACAACTATTTCCATGATTTTCAATCTATTTATTATGTGTTTAATTAAATGATGAAATATATATATATATATATATATCATATATCTTTTTATGGGTAGTTTTTAGGTGGTTGAAATGTAAGGTTGAGGTTCAAGGATCAAATATGGCCATCGATATGATTTTTAGGGCTATAGAGTCTGTTTACCAAGGATACAACCACTATTTACAACATTGATATATTTTTCCATTTCTAAAAGCATGGAAATAGGTGAGAACCAATTTCCACGGTGATAGTTTCCATTTTTGGGAATTCCCATGGTCGTAGGCTAATACCATGGTTTTGGGCCCCATTGGAAATGTTTTCGACCATGTCAATTACCCTATTTTCTAAATATTTTTCATTTATCTAACAATTGATTATAAAATTTATATCAAATATCAATATAACAATAAATCCAAGTGTCTTAATACTTATATATAAGTTTATATTTTCACAAATATTCTTGTTAAAAAACACAGTCCAGAATCCTTATATGTATGTGTATCCACCTTCAAAAAATATCAATTGTCATAATCATATATATTATAATGGAAACTTCAAAACTGATGAAATGTATAATTACTTTATAGAAAAGATAGAACACCGACTTTAATAAAAAAATTACCCCCCTCTGATTTTGGTAATTAGTGTATAATATTTTTTAAAATATATATATTTGATTTTAGAAAAAATTCAGAATATATTTTTATGGTAATAATCCATATAATTATCCATGTTTTTTTGTATATATATTAAATTTTAATCATTATCCAAGATAATTATTTCATCTATATGATATTAGTTAATAATATGATGGTCATTACTTATATAATATGCACAAAATTTATAGGAGGGGAAGAAATCAGATCGTGAATTAATATAAATAGTTGGATGCAAACGAATATATATATATATATATATCATTAGGGTCCTTGTAATAATTGTTATCCACATTTTGGATTAATCATTATCATTCATAGTTTTCTTAAGGTGTGTGGTAATAATGCCATTTGATTTCATAATTTGGATTCATACATTTTTAGATATTGATATTTGATAGCATTGATTAATTTAATAAGTATTCCTAATAATTAAAAGAGTTTATTTTTCATAAAAAAAATTTGAGTGATGATAAATAATTAGTCTTGATTGTTAAAATCTTATTAGATGTTGGAAATAATGACATAAAATTACCCCTTCTCACGGAATACACACATTAAGGTATTAATGAAAATTAGGTATGACATGGGATAGGCCTCATTAAATCACATTCGGAGACATTGAAAAATAATTGTCACTTATGTGTTAATCTAAGTCTTTAAGCACATCGTGAGACTATTATTTCACTATGAATGAATCCTTATTCCCCTCAGTATCATGACGATGATATTAATTCTATATAGAGCAATTTTTCCAATTTTTTTAACATGAGATATTTAATATATACCTTCTCAACATAAACTGATTATCCTTATGAGTGAAGACATATGATGGATTATCTATTTCCAATGTCTACGAATAAATGCTAGATTTTGAATAATTTTTTATTAAGAAGGTTTATTATCATATGAAACCTTTTGAATAAATCATGTATCCCCATGTTTTCTCTAATTATCTAAATTAAGAATATTGGAGATATCAATTTGAATATATTAAATAGCAGTTGAGGGAACATAATTTTTTTGATTGTATATTATAATAATGTCTTACTAATTTTATTTAAATTAGAAATATGTAATCTTTTATAAATAAATGATGAGGAAACACATTAAATAAATATATTTGGTGCATTCTTAGGTTTTGTATCTGTATAATATTCAAGATACCAATTTAAAATATTTATTTAATATGAAAAAAAACCCAATGAGATATTCATACAAAAATAATAATACTCATTTTCAGATGAAAATAAAAAAAACAACATGTGATGAATTTAGAAAAGCTTCATGAAAACAAATAATCTTGTTTCATACTGGCTATTTCGTTGAGAAATTTATTGAAGTCCAATATATAGTTAACATTCTAGTAGAGATGAAGAAAAGATCATAAGAATGAAATCATAACTAACTATTGAAAACTATATCCGAAAAATTCCCATATAGTGACATATTTACTTAGAAATGAATGCTTTTTTGTTTCATGGATATCTGATCGGTGTTCATTGAACAATAATTCTGAAAAAAGATCTTGACTCCACATTAGTGTTATTGCAAAATCATAGTTAAAAACATACACTATTACTCTTGGACCCATCTTATAATTACATTCATTATATGAAGATATAACGGTATAAAAACTATCAAATACATAAAATAATAAAATCTATTTAATCATTATATAATTTTAATTTTCCCTCTCTATATATAAAATAATTAAAAAAATTATATGAATTTTATAATAGTATAACATCATAATTTTATAAGAAAAAACACATAATTTACATATTATAAATTTGTTTTTAGATGTCATTTTAATAAATTAGTTTCAAAATTCCTAATTAAAATAAATACTATTTGATGGTTCTATGAATAAATATATTTTTTATATATTTTTTTTGTGATTAATTTTTATATATTTTATATAAAGGAATAAAATGAATATGTCATCATGATAAATATTAGATTTACTATTGTGAAAAAAATAATTAATTTTTTTACAGAATTAGTAACTTTTATATGAAAATATACTATATAGAACTCGTTAATAATTATGGGTGTATAGATATAAACATTTTATGAGTCATGTTTTTTATAATAATCCTTTAAAAATATATTATTTTTAATAATGTTAAATTTATATTTTATAATGTTTATAAAATCAATAAAGTTTTTAGGTATGATTTAAATATAATGTAATAAAAATTTAATGAATTTCATTATATATTAAATATTACAGTACAAATATTACATTGTACATTAGAATAAAAGAACCATAAAACAACCAAGTGAAAACATAAATGAATGTGATACAATTCTTTGGACATATAAATCATTCTAGGGTTAACATAAAATATATGTAGACTTTTATGTTAGATGTGTCTAATGATAATTTGATATTTATTGACAATAGTGGATATAAACATCATTATATAAATAATATTAAATATTATCAGATCAAATAATTTATAATCCTTGTTTTTTATGTTTTATTTATATCTTCAATGACGGATATAATAATAATATATTTTGGAAAAGTAATAGTAAAAATATATTTTCCCTCAATATGTATTGTCAAGTGGAAATTGTTTTCTCAATAATTTATAACCATTTTTTAAAATCACAACCCACTACTATAAAGTAATATACATCACAGACAACTATTGGTCAGATTTTTCTGAAACAATTATTCATTAATGTTTTATGTTTTATAATATGTATAAATTATTTTCCATTCAATAAAGAACACTATCATAAATAAATATACATTACAAACCTGATTTATACAGTCTTATTATATATATTTATAAATTATAAAATATGATCTATAGTAAATTATTATGGGAGGAATTTTTATTTTGTCTCTTAGACAATCATTGTTTGATGGAGGTAGACATTCTTTACTGATGATATTATGTATAATATATCAGAAACAGAATCTCTATTCTACCATAGGAAAAGTAAATAGTCTACTAGAAAAAATTATTTAATAATTACAGTGGTCCTATATCATAATGATCATTTGATGTAATCGAACTAATGAAAATTAAAATTGAAGGTCTAGTATGTTTGCTATATTGGAAAACACCTTTGAGATATGTTGATTTTTACCATATGAGAAATGATTATAGTAAAGAAGAGTCGCGTGATGAATAGAAATAATATGAAAATTAATATATCAATATTCAAAAGTATTCCATGAAGTGTTTTTATCATCATATTACCTGTTTTTGAAACTATTTATTCGTTTAGAGAGTTTTATTTATATGGAATATATTGCGATGAATTATATTAAATTCCATAATTTAATTATTTGTAATTTTACTCAGGAAATTTTTCATCAATGGATGTGGAGTTTTAGCATGAAATATATTTTTTATATTTTAGATCCATGGTTATAGAATATAGAAAATATTTTCCAATCAAATCGTATTATTGGGAGCTGTCATGCATAAGGAACATTGTTCTATATGGTATTGTTAAAACATTTTATATGTTATGATTGGATTATTGAAATCCATAACAGTTAATTTTTATGTTTTTATATTATTATAAAAAATTAAGATATATTTTTCATACTTTTTTTATTTTACTGTTATTAATTATTATTGGTGTTATATTTCCATAATTTTTTATTAGTGTGTGATTTCATTTAAATATATCATCATATATAAAATCTGATTAAAAAAATAATATAAATGAATCTTAATCAGTTAATCTTAAATAATTATGTTGAGGAGAAATATTAGTTTCATATTACAAACTATAATTCACCCACTATTATATTATTTTAAAATATCATTTGATCTTACAATTAGTATCAAAAAGGTTTTTTACATTTATAAAATATATATCTATGATGAATTTTTTTATAATAATTTGTTGGTGTAGAAAATAGTATATTTCAATTTTTTTGTTGAATTCATAAATAATGGGACATTAGAAATTTTATATCCATGAGATCCTCCAATAATTTATTAAATTTTATTTTAGTATTTGATTTGGCAGATGAAATTAGGTGTAAAAAATAATGTACTATAAAATTTGGTGATGATGGATGGGAAATATGAAATTACTAATAAGTAATTGACTGCTTTAAAAAATATGACAAATATGGATAACAATAAAACAATTTTGTTATCAAATAAATGTAGTGTTCAAATTAAATGATTATATACATTTAGTTTATTCATGCGATGTAGCTAATAGTATATATATGTAATAGGATGTCACTGACTATCTGACTAAAAAATTTGTGGGATTGGGAAAGGATAATTTTTGGTACTAATTACAGATCCTTTTATTTATTAGATAGTGAAATAGAAAATTATATAAAATATATTATAATTGATATTAATTTGCAAAAAATATTATATAATGATTTCACTATTGAAAATAATATTGATGATATGGTGAACTACATTCCAGGTGAATTGTAATGTAAGAGGGAAGCTCATGGTGATAAAATGCTTCATCGATATTATCAACAACTCTATGATCCGATAATTTAATTTTTAGACCATCATTGATGATGGAAAATAATTTGGGGAAAACAAATATTTTAATAGAATAATGTGTGAAAAAAACATCTAAACATTCTAAAAAATATGAATAATATTGTCAAAAATATTTATTTAGATTAATAAACATGAAATATTTTGAATAATTAAGTGATAAAAAATATCTGTTAGGGATTATTTCTGACTAATGTGTGAAATATTATCCAATTATATATAATTCTCCAAAAATAATGATGTTTGATAATATTGGAAGATGTTATAATATGTTCTGTAATAATGGATGAAATGAAATTCTAAAAGATTCTCAAATAATGAATTATATTTGTGGATATAGATATTTATAAAATTATCCTCATTATAGATCTAATAGTCTCGTGAATTCAAGGAAATAAGATTGAATTCCAAAGGATTACCAATTGTTAAATTATATGTTGACTACAAAATAATTTGTAATAAAAACTTAAATATTAAATATTTAGATCTGAAAAAAATATTTCATCATCAGTAGAAGAAAAATATTATACATCACTTAATTTAATATTCAATTACCTAGAAATGATGAGGTATCTTGAATGGATTCATTATTATAGAAACAAAGTATCAATGAATCCAAAAAAATAAATATTATAAATGGAACAATCCAATAGATTAGTATAAAATTTCATGAAATATATTAAATGTTTCTAATGTTATATATAAATTATTTAAAAATCTATATCTAACTCCAATAATAATAATTAATATTTTCAAATAAATTTTTTTTGTTAAGATAATAGACTAAAAATAGTATTACTAAATGTTATTTATGGGACGTAATATTTTTTTCATTTGTATTGAAGGGTCAGACCATATAGAAATACTATCGTAATAGTATTGAAAACATAAAAATCTCAGTTTCAAAATAAATATGTTATTTCATGAAGTGATCCACTGAGAAAAATATGCAATGGTTTTTTACATTAAAAAATAGATATTCTTTGAAAAATATGAATCTTTTTGGATTTTATTGAACAAATATTTCAATATAATTAATTTTGTCTAAAAAAAGTTGTATAGATGTGGATTCCAAATGTTCTATTTTCTATCATCGATGGAACCATGTATGTTAGTGTACCAATATTATATTATATAACATGTATTGAAAAATATAATATAATTTAGTAATATTATGAACTGTTCAAGTTGATGTTCTAGCCATATATCACTAAAGAAGACATTATTTTACAATATTATAATTTTGAAACAATGAAATATAAGATTTGGACGAAAATTTAAAAAATAGATATACAAATTATGTGGTAATTTTCATCATGTAATATTTTTAAATAAAAATGACATATTTATGTTACCACATAGACAAAACCCAAATTAATATAATTCAATTACGTAATGAAGGATATAATGTGAACTCCAGGAATTAGATATTCACTATTCTACTATTAGAATGGAAATTTATTTTTAATGATCAGTTTAATTAGAATACACACATTCGATACATTGTGTACATTAGAATAAAATATATACCATTACATAGTGCAAAAAATGTTAAATCTCGGATATATTTCAGAATTTTCAGACACTATAATTTTTATACATTTTACAAATAGTATTTTAATTTACTAGTAAGTGATTTAAAATATCCTAGGTTGATTTATTCATATGTTTCTTATACATGTCCATTAAAAATAAATATAAGTCATGAATAAAATATATTACTGAATATTAAACATTTGGTGAATTAATGAAACTATACATGGATTTATTCATCGCAATACCAACATTAATTATAGGGGAAAAACAATTTATATTCATTAGTTGATTACAATACACAGACATAGGGTTCTATTTTTTAGAAAATAAATTAGAAAACTTTTTGAATTAAGAAAACATCATATATTATTTAGAAAATTATAAATATAATTAGTTAGTCACTATATTTATTGATCGTTATGGGGAAAATGAAATTATATATATTGAATCATTTTATATTAAAATAAAAATAACACAGAATTTTTTATTAAATATAACTCCTAAGGAAAATTGTTCAATTGAAGAAAACAATAGCCTTATTTAAGAAATTAATTGAACCATTTGGATATAATACAACATAATTGATCATGTTTAAGCCTAATCATCCAAATTTATAGAAAATTATGCTTCATATTGGATATTTGTTTTAAAAAACATAATGACTTGTTGATACGAGGAATTCTACGATTGACTCGCTTTATTGTTTTTAGATGTATATTATTCTTTTTAGATTAATATAGATGATTTTCATATATTAAACTAAAATTTTTTCAATGTATTTTTCTTGGTTAATCAATAACTATTATGTCATATTGTGTTTATAATAAAAATTGATGTAATATTTATGAAATAGTGAAAGAAAATTTTGATGAAACATATCCATTTTATTTTAAACAACATAATATGTAATCATCGACCAATTTAAACAAAAATAACTATTAAATCCTCATTGATATTTCATATCACGTGAATAAAGGTAAAGGATATGTTTTCATGTTTATTCATTTATATGAGACATATTATACTATTAATGATTTATTTTTACATAACTATGAAATTATAGAATTTTAAAGAATCATTCATCATATATTATCATTAGGTGTGTTGATCAACCACTAAAAACATTAAAATTAATATGAAATGAATATAATTTTCATTATTTTTGACAAAATGTTATCCCAAGACTCCTAGTGAGGAATTAGGTGAAGAAAAGTAGATAAATTATATACATTATGAAATCAATGGTTTTTTAAGGAATAATGATTGTAAAACTATTTAATGTCTTAAATATTTTGATATAATTGGAATAAAATGGTTCTAATTCAACCTAATTTAAAAAACAGAAATAATATTAAAAAATAAAAATTTACTGCTTTAATTGGGGAATTTTCAATAATATGTAATAGAATATTATTTTTTTTACAACTAACCACAAAATATTAATTTATAAGTACATAAAAAATAGTTATTTTTCACCAATGTATGAATTCAATAAAATAATTAAAATATTATAACTAATTTTTTCATGGTGGTATATTATAATTATTATAAAATTTATGGTCTGCTACGGATATTAAAAAACATTTTAACAAAAATTATAACTATATTAGTAGAATTTCATTTCAAATTTGTAGGTTTAATCTTTTATTGAAGATAATTGATTACAAAAAAAATCACTCTAGAATATTCAATCTCTCATCTTCTTATGAAAAGGAGGAACACCTTCTAGATCTATAGTTATAAAATGGTCACTATGGACTACACATGAAAATAAATCTATAGGGATTATATCAGAAAATTTAACTATATTTTTCATATTTCAATGGAAGAAGTCATGATAACCACTAGAGAAGACAATATTTAGGTCCTATATACAAAATAAAGGTAATATGGAAAATGGTTTTGAGATTATCATCATGACCTTAAAAGAAATATTATAAATTGTGATTTTAAATCTTCTGATCTAATATAAATTCCATAAATTGTGATGATGAAAATATCCTATCTAATTTCAAGGATTCCTAATATTATATTTAATTAAAATTTTTAATTTTAAACAATTATTATGACCTGATTAATAGGGGGATTAGCCTTAAATCATACATTAAAATATATGGTTTTCTACCACTAATTGAATTCTCTACATCAAGGAAATTCATGCTCTATCAGAAGGGTCACATTTTAGATTTATAAAAATTTAATATGATCATTGATTGATTATTGGAAATAATTGTAATATAATTCTCTTATTTATGATTCACATGTTATATTTCAAGTCCAATTAACATAATTTGAAAAGAAAACATCATTAAACATTTAAAATTTCATAAATTTGAGTAATATATAAATAGTGATTGAAGATTTCATCAATAAGTTCTAATAATTCCTTCATGAATTCTTGGCTACATGTACTATTGTTAGAGGACACAAAATGTGCCCAAATAATCTATAAAAACTAAGGTATTAATAGAATAATACTTTTTTATTTATTTTAAGATTTATGAATAAGATATTTTTTTTGCATTAAATAGGATTTGTGTTTTGATAGAGTACTCAACATGCATCGATGTCTTTAATATAAATCATACATTGCACATAACTTTGAGTTATACAAATAAATAATTTAATAGTATTGTTATTTTAAATTATAGATAAAGCCTAGTCATTTTATTAGTGGAAATGACTAGAAATGTCTACAATAATATTATTCATGTTTGTTAAATGACTTTACATTTATCCAATAAATTTTAAAATCATAAATTAAGAATGAATATTATTTTTAGCATAATAAACTCTAATATTATCAAATGTTTGTTTGACCCCCTTTTGGAGGTGAAAACATATTCGATGTAGTTTTCATTTTACATATATATGTTCTGTTTGAAAAAATACTAAATTTCATTAGAATCGATACATAAAATTTTATAATGGATTAAATTTTTATATATTTCTATTAAATTCCATTTTTAATGAATAGTTAAGAGTACTGCATTTTACTTTAAGAATTCCATTTAAAATAATTTAATTTTATAGATTGATAATACATTTAATTAATTTTAATGTTTTATTGAATTATATATTTATCATTTAATCCTTATTTTTCCATTTTAAATAATTTCACTTTTAAATTGTAAATAATGACATGTCAATATTTTGATTCATATAACTTTTTAAAAACCCGATTTTTGGTTTTAACAATGAGAAATAATATTAAATTAATTAATTCAACATCATTGTGTTGAATTTGAAAAAATGGAATCAATATTTGGAATCAGGAGGTGAAAATTGTGTAAATATATACATTTTATTTTGTGGACATTATGAATAGTAACTATAGTAATTATTTTCTTTACCACAATTAAAGGGTAATTCTGTTAAATAATGGTAAAAAATAATATTATAAAAATAAAAAAATACCCTAACATATTCCTTAATAAAATTGGATGATATATTTCTAAATTATATCATAATCATATATATATTTATGAAAAAAATTATATTGGGTTATATAAGGGATATATTAGACAAAAAAATTCATTATAAATATAAAAATATTTCATACATCATGATATTTTATTTATAAATATTATATATTACATAAATAATTTAAATTATGACATAATGATGATGCAGTAATATCATTATTATTAATGGATTCAATGAAATTATATTATAAATATTAAAATAAATTTTATTTGATTATTTTTAGGACATATATTAATTGTATGTATATTAATAACAAATTATATTTTGTGTTCATGAATTTTTTTAGGAATCATGTTTTTTGGACTTTCACAAAAATAAATTATATTATAGTGACAAAATTGACATGAATGATTTTTTAAAACCAATAAAATTTTATTAAATTATATAGTTGTCCTGAAAATATAATATTTCTCCAACTAACATATATAATTTTAAAAACATCACTACTGATCCAATTATTATTACATTGGAATTTTATATTAACAATAAATACAATATATATTGAAAAGGCAAGAAGACATGGTAAGAGATAATGTTTATAACAAAGGTTTCATGATAACAAATAAAGTATATTTTTTGACCTAAATATGTCTGAAAACTATTGATAGAGAGATTTTAGATAAAAAATCATATTATCATTTAAATAAAATTGGTTTGGACCATTTGAATCCGAATATCATATTATACTAAAATAATACGTCAAAACATTCCAAAAGTTCCCCTCCTCCCACATATAAAATGGAATCAACTATACCCATTTACTCACACCTCTAAAAACCCATGGATCAATAAATTTCTACTAATATTATCAACAAAAAATCCTCAATTCTACCTATAATACTTAACATTGGTAGAATGAAATTCAAGAATTCGTTTTGGGTCAAATAAAAAGATGTTACTAGATTTAGAGGTAACATCTTCTCTAAAGATCCATTACTTTTTTAGATTTTCACACACTATTTTTCTTTTATTATTTGATTACATAAAAAAATCGGTATTTTTTTATACAATGATTTTGCTACAATAATCATTCTATCATCACATACACACACCTCTATCTAATGGATATGCACACATTGTTTCTCTATATGGTCCACTAGTGCATCACGAAATGATGATTGATCAATTTTCTCTTACCACCTCTCATTGGGTCCTTTATGAGGGATCAGTATTTATATAATTAATCATTTTTATAGGTAATGGATATAATTTTATATTAAATTTCATTGTTTGTGGGAAAAATATTTATCAGAAAACATTCCCCATAATTCTTTCAATATGATTGCTCAGATGTAAGCTGAAGAAGTAAATATCAACAACTCAAATTGATTTGGTGATAGAATGTACAATACAATAATTTAGTTTGATCATAATGTTGATAAAACATAGTTTATAAAATAAAAATGAATATATATTGGATTTAATAATCATTATGGGTATGATTAATTTTTAGGAATATTAATATACATGGGACAATATAGATAATCTTTTTGAAGATATTATGATCGAAAATTCGAATACGTATGAAAAAAACTGAAATGGTATTTGTACAAGTTGATTAATTACAATTATTATTTTATATTATATAATTATTTTATGATTTTATTCAATGTTTCCTGATCTATGGGGTTGACATGTATGGTTTCCCAATTTTTTAGTTAACGTTTTTTTGGAAAATATATATTATTTTTTTCTACGTTGTGTTGTGTGTTCTATCAGAGATCATTCTATATGGTCATAATTGATGGTTTTGGATTCACCAATATGTATTATTACATGATCTTTTGATATCATATACATTTTTACTATTAAATAAATCATATAATGTTTTTCTTTATTGGAAGACAGAATATTTTGATAGCCAGTATATTTTTGGCAAAAAATGGATTCTATTTTTTATAATATAAAATGGAGTATTTAAATATTTAAACCCATGAAAACACTATAATGAATTTAAATCCAATATGGTCATATTTTCTGTTATAAAATAAATGTTTTCAATATACTATATTCTCATTTTAAAAACATATTTTTATAAAATATAAATATAAATATAAATTCAATTTGAACCATTATGATGGTTAAATAAATTTTCTTTTGTAATTTTATTATTAAATAATGGGGTTGTAATAAAATATTATATGTTTTTTATAATAATATTTGTAGAATATATGAACATGAAAAAAGTTTATTTACCCCATCATTTAAATTTTTGTATTCATATATTCTCAAGGACCAAAATAACTTTAATAAAAATTCTATTAATTTCAAAACATTGAATAAATATTACTTTCATTCTAAAACATTAACGAGTCAAATTTTTAATAAAATTGATTTGATAACAACATTATGTTTAATGAATATTAATATAATTTTGTTAAAATGAATTCATTTAATTAAGGATCTAAATATTATCTCACTATAATGACAACAAAAAATATATGAAATCCATTATAAAACATATATTGAAAATAATATCCATTTTAAATTATAATTATAAAACCAATATATGATCATGTGAATATTTCATTTATGGGGATTATTTATTTAGGAAATCAAAATCCATCCAAGGTTGTTATAATAGGTACGTAGTATTTAATGTTAAAGATTACAGGAAGGATATTTTCATATCAATTGTGGAAGGGAACTTTAATTATTTCAGGCGATCCTACACCACCCAGGCCAGGCCACCCAGTTTGGGCCGGTCCGCCCAATGTGGGTCGGCCCGCACAACATGGGTCGGGCCGCCCAGCGCGGGTCGGGCCGCCAAGCGCGTGCCTGGCCGGACCCCGCTGGCCAGGCCGCCCAGTGCGGGGCGGGCCAAACCCCACCGGTCGGGCCATCTAGATGGTCGGGCCGGACCCAAAACCACATCGACCCATTATGCCCTTTTGGCCATAACTTTGGAACCAGACATTTATTTGAAAAACGGTCTGTGGTGCCGGAAACTATAGAGAGAGATAGTCCCTTTGATATACCACACATGATCTTTTGATAATTTTGGGGAATGGTTGGGTTGGATCAAGCATGAATCCAACCTGGCCCCCAAGACTAAAAGTGTATAAACTCACAGATCAGGCATCTTATTGATGCACCATCTGTTACATTGAGACACCTATATCATGCATGTACATAGAGATAATTCCTCTTGAGACTTCTTCATAGTTGGAGTATTGACCAGGGGATTGTGGAGCAGCCCTTTCAGGAGACAAGCGAGTGTAGTGCGGGAACCCTATATATCTCTTTGAAGTCATGAATGAAGAGAGATCATGTGTGGGCTATCTCCATGGGATCATGTGTGGGTCAGCACCTAGAGATCATTTGTGGGTTAGCATCAAGCGATCCTTTGTGGGTCAGCACTTAGCGATCCTTGTGGGATAGAATATAGTGATCATATCTAGGTCAGAAACTATTTATCTTGTGTGGGTCAACACCTAGAGATCTTGTGTGGGTCAACACCAAGAAATACCGTTTCGGTTAGCTCCAATAAATCATATGTGGGTCTGCTTATTAACAGAGTAAGATGATTTAGTAGTTACATCTAATCATCTCTACTATTGTGCTTAAGTTATACCTGGTGTGAGCGGATTCTACACCTGTGTGGTTCTTTCCATTGAGGTAATACTTTGGTGGTATTCACCTAGGTGTATTAATTGTGTGGTACTTGCCTTTGTGGTATTACATACATCGTGGAACAGTTGAGCTTGGGGATTTGTAGTTGGACTCTATTTTTTCTTCATGATTGAGAATATTTTACTTGATAACTTTGGTATATTTATGGTCGTATACCTATGTACAATTTTCAGTTGATTTCATGCCTTGTGGTTTATCCTTGGAAGATTTTGTGAGACCTTGAGGGTCTCATGGAACCCACTGAGTATCATTAAACTCACCAGTACATGGTCTTTGCCCTCACCTTATTGTGATTGTCTATAAATCCTTCATAATGATTCATAAAAACATGTGATTAACGAAACACATCCCCGGGGAGTGTAAAACTATGACGGAATAGGGTCTCATTTTCATGTACTAAGATACCCCCAAACAATCCTTAAAATAATTTATGGATTTTTCACCCCTAGGTACACCTGTTTTAGAGCCACATCCACTAGTTCGAATCCGATAAAATGATTTATTTTTTCATAAAACCAATAGTTAATATTTAGCAAAAATACTAGGATATTTTCCAATATTTAACATTTTTTATATGGTTATCCCTTGATCCCAACTTTGGAATATCTCATTTTTATTACATTACATTTCATTAAATAATTAAAAAAATATGATCTTTAAAGTCAAGTGTCTTAAAAATCGGGAACAATATACCTTAAAACCTAAAAATTCATATAATACCCTTTTAAGTAATTAAAATTTGGTCAGAAAAAGTATTATTACTATATATTATAACCTAGAGACATAAATCAAAGGAATGGGTTGGAAGAAGGCATAGAAAAGAAAAAAAAAGTGAAACTATTTACTTGTGAACTTGAGTGATATAAATATGAACATGAGGGATATCATATTGGAATGATAAAGAGGCATATAAGAGAAATAATAACATGAAACATAACAATAAAATTTGGATCCAACATTAAATTTAGACATTCATGAACATATCACTACTGTATGTCCCCATGTTTCCATAAACATTACCAAGGCTATTCACCAAGATATTGTAAATCATTTCATATCTAAGGATTAAAATGTTTACACAATTCATTGGAGTGATATCAGGGAACACCCATAATATTAAATTATATTCATGTTATCCACATATATCATAATCAATCATTTCACAAATAACCCGTAGGTATAAAATGAAATTTGTTTCATTCCAAAATCATAAAATTTTAAAAACTGCATAAAAACATGATCATTATGTCACATATAAACCACAGAAATGGAATGATGGTTTCATGTTTGCCAAATGTAGAATAAAATATATCATTTATATGTCATTATGAAAACCCCTCTTAACCAAATATTTTGGGGTATTCAAATATATAAGATGAGGGAATTTACTCAGAAAAATAAAGATTTTTTGAGATGAAAATTCTGAAGCATAATGGATATATTGTACGGTTTAGGAAAACATTAAAAAGAGAGAGGTAAGAGGAAACCCACTCATAAATAATTCATAATAATGTATAGTTGTCACAACCCATCCATTGTGCCCATTCCTGGACTTCCCCAATCCTTCCATCCATAGGCCAAGAGCAGGTGAGTAGCACCGAAGGCGTATTACCTAAAAGTGGTATGGCATTTCCTTGCAACCAAGAACACAACAAGATGTGAAAACAAGTCAACTTTATAGAAAAAAGAGTGCTGAATGTAAAAAGGCAGCAGAATACAAGCCCAATAGTACAGTACATGAAACTGAAAGTACATGTTAACTAGAGCAAGACGAGAGTACCAGGTCTGAAGGTAGCTCGAAAGTGGGCCTTAGACAAGTCGTATCACAAAGATGACCGTTTGAGAGCTCTACAAACCCTTTCGGTAGGATCCTTTGGGGGTGATCACAGGAGATGCTCATGTTAATATGTACATTCAATATCATGTACTTTACTATTGGGCTTGTATTCTGGTGCCTTTTAACATTCACCACTCTTTTTTCTATACAGTTGAATTGTGTTCACCTCTTTTTGTGTTATTTGTTGCATGGAAAAGCCTTCCCACTTTTAGGGAATATGCCTTTGGTGCTAGTCACCAGCTCCTGACATATGGAAGGCAAGTTTGGGGTTGTCACGGCATGGGCTCGGTTGAGAGGTTGTGACAATTATACATGATTATGAGTTATTTATGAGTGGGTTACCCTTGACCTCTATCTTTTTAATCTTTTCTTAAACCATACGATATATACATTATGCATCATAATTTTCATCTCAAAACCACTTTTTATCTCTTGAAAATTCCCTCATCTTATATATGTGAATACCCCGAACTATTGCGTTTACGGGGGTTTAAAAAAACATTAAAATGATATATTTTATTCTACAGTTGGCATACATGAATCCATAATTCCTTTTCCATGGTTTATATTTCAAATAATGATCATGTTTTTATGCAGCTTTTAAAATTTGACGATATTTTTAATGAAACCCATTTCATTTTATCTCTAGTGGTTATTTGAGAAATGATTTATTATGATCAATGTGTATCACATGAACATAATTCAATATTAAAGGTGTTCTCTGATATCACACCAATGCATTGCGTAAAATTTTTAATCCATAGATATGACATGATTTACAATAGCTTGGTGAATATCCCTACTAAATTTTATGAAACCTTTGAGATATACACTAGTGATATGTTCATGAATGTATAAATTTAATGTTGGATACACATTTTCTTGTTTTGTTCCATGTTATTATATATATTATATTCCTTTTTATCATTACATTATGATATCCCTCATGTTCCTATCTATATCGCTCAAGTTCACATGTAAATAGTTTCACTTGTTTTCTTTACTGTGCCTTCGTCCCACCCATTCCATTAATGTATGTCTCTATGTTATGATATATAGTAAAAATAATATGGATGACCCAATTATAAATACATAAAAGGGTATTATATGAATTTTCTATGTTTTAAGGTATATTGTTCCAGATTTTTACGACACTTGACATTAATGATCATAATTTTTTAATTATTTAATGAAATTAAATGTAATAAAAATGTGAGATTACATAGTTCGAATCAGATGATAGTTTCGTTATATGTGCAAATTTTGGTACGAAATTTATTGGAATAACCATATAGAAAATTATAAAAATTGGAATACATCTTAGTATTTTTCCTAAATATTATATATGTGGGTTCCGAAAAAATAAATCATTTTTAATATGAACTAGTAGATGTGGCTCTGAAACAGATGTACCTAGGGGTGAAAACATCGTCAATGATTTTCAAGATTGTCTGGGGGTATACTACTATATGAAAATGAGACCTTATTCAGTAACAGTTTTTCACTCACAGGGTATACATTGGGTTAATCACATGTTTTTATGAATAATTATGAAGGATTTACAGAAAAATGTATATGTTTTTAATGAATAGTATGTTTAAGCATGATATTTAAGACATAAATCCATAATAGTTATAACATTCATAAATTAAATATTATTTTAACTTAGGATTTATTCTTTTAGTTAATAGTGGGATATAATAGGAACCATGAAAATTGAATCATCAATGGTCCATGTGCTGACAACACTATGATGGATGAATGAATTGGTACATTCATGGGAATGATGATCCAACTAACTCATGTTATTGTAAATGACATGAATCAATCTAATAAACCTATCCCCCCTGAATTGAAAACATTATATTGATTCCAATATGCATCAATGACCACCATCGTTTAGTGGATCTACTAACCCATTGATTTCTTAACAGTGGATCACCACTATCGAGAAGATTTTTTCTATGCATCGTAGTTCAGAACAAGCGAATGTCACCCTGGTTATTTACCCATTAGAGGGAGAAGTTTATAAGTGGTGGGAACTAATTATAAACATTAGGCCATGAGTAGAGGTTGATGATATATAGTGGGATGTGTTCTTTGGGATTGTCTTCAATATATATATACCTTATTCTTTGAGAACATAAATAGAGAAGGGCTTTCTCAAGATGAAGCGGAAGGAGAATGAATATTGTTGGAAGAAATGAGTTGAACATAACAAGGAATTCATGTTATACCTTTTCATTATCCTAGATTCTAAGGGTATGGTTGATATAAAATTTGTTGGACTAAAACCTAATCTATAGAAGAATCCATCCAAAGAATACTATGACAGATATAAAGATATCGTACGGAGTGCAATGTAAAATAAATAGGAGTTTGGTCGGACATAATGGTCTCATAATTCCAATGACAATAAGTGATAAATAGATTCTTTATTAGAAAGATTAATCAATTAAGGAAGAGTAGGTATAAAATTTTAAGGTCCCATGTATAATAAATGTGGGATGAAGCTTTCGAGGAACTTCCCGTTCAGGACGGGGATGTGCTGAATGTGTGAAAGAGATGGCCATATCGAGCGTAATTGTCGTATTGTAGAGAAACATCAACATACCCACACTAATGACAAATGGAATATAGTATAGGACCTAATTTATGTGCATTGGTAAATTTGTGGATAACATTGGGACTTTTCCATTCATTGTCTAAATATGAGGGCAAGGGAGGGGAATCAACATTAGCCTCAGAAAATGCATGGGGAATAGGGTTATGATTTTTTTATCACTACCGATAAATATGAAGCACGAAATGATGTGTTGGAATGTTATATTTTTGTTCTATAAAATCTTTAAAGAACATTGTTTGATTATTGTTCTACAAATTCCTATATTTTGTCTATGTTTTTAATGAATTAAGAATCAACACATGAGTAGATAAATATATAGTTTTCAGTTAAGTGTTCTTGTTGGATTATCCATGAATCGTTAGTGTTTCGAAACTCTAGAGTTTAAATTAGTGACCACAATCTTATCTCCAATGTAGTAGTCATTACCATGATGGAATTCGACATTATACTAGTGATGGACTAGTTCTAGAGGCATAATGCTATGAAAAAATTTAGAAGTAAGGAAATCATAGATTTCATGAATGGAAATAGAATGGTTATCATACATGAAGATATATCCCATCCTTATTTATGTCTAGAAAAATATCATTTATCAATATGTATGGAGTTTATTGGTGAAGAAGAAGATGCAATTTAGTGTGTAAGGATATAAAATGTCCCCCTTGTCCATGAATACATTTATGTATTTTCGAGTAGATACCCAGACCTCTCCTATAAAGGGAGGTTGATTTATCCATTTAACTCGTACCTAGATCTTATCTGATATCAAGGACCCCTTATTGGACAAAAAATGTGGAGCAAGATGAATTACAAAATCAAATCTAGGATATTTGGATAAGGGGGTAATCAGACAGAGTGTGTCTCCTTGGGGAGAAATAATTATCCTTTTGAAGAATATTGATGGATCAATGCATCTATGCATTGATTATAGGTTATTGAATGGGATCACAGTGAAGAATAGATTCCCTATTCCATGAATTGATGCTTTATTTAACAAAATTCATCGGGCCCAATTCTTCTCTACGATTGATCATTGATCTTGTTATAATCAATTGTTGGTGAAGAAATAAGATATTCTAAAAACTGCCTTCCAGTCAAGATATAAGCATTATGACTATTTTTTATGACCTTTTGACTGAATAATGCACCACCTATTTTTATGTATTTTATGAATATAATCATTAATGAATATATTGATAACTTTGTGGATGTTTTATTGATTGTATTATGATATATACCAAAATTCTAAAGGAGAATGAGGATCATATAATGATAATTTTTCAAAAATTATACAAGGATAGGATCTTTGGAATGGTCTGTAAATGTGAATTTCGGATACAATAAGTTTCTTTATTGGTGCACATTGTAAACAATGAATAAATCAAAGTTGAACTTTCAATTCTATAGGTTGTAGCGGAGTGGCCTCAGCCTAAAACAATATCTAAGATTTTATGTTTCAATTTATTAGCAGGATATTAAATGAGGTTTTCAATAACAATTCATGAATTTGTAATCCATTAACCAAGATATCTCAAAATGGGATCAAGTTAATCTGGTTTAAAATGTTTGAAAAATGATTACATGATCTGATGAATATATTAGTTACTGCATTTAATGCCCCGACCCCAGTTACCTAGAGTCAGTGCATTATTAGATAACATTAGCATAATAAAATTAATCATGTCACGAATGATGGATCGTTGTTGTAGCCTTTGAAATACTAGATACATTTATAAGCTTTAAATTTCTTTATAAAATGAAAAACTAAAACAACATAGCCTCCACAAGACAAATTCATATCCTTTATACTATCCATATTGGTTAGTCCTAAATCACTACATAGTATCTATGGAAAAATAAAACATATAAAAGGGTGAGATAAGATTCATAGTAAAGATAAAAATATAGCGGAAACATTCATAAATAAGCATAAACATTTAAGGTAATTCATATGAAAAATATCAATTTAAACATAAACTTCATCATTATATGGATATGATAAAATCAAATAATGAAATTTTCTTATTCACATGGATATTCTCCTAGTTGAACAATCATATGCAATATCAATAGCCACATTCATAATGATGGAATTCATAATACCATACTTCATAACCACATAGTTATGGCCTTCTTCCAATAAACTAGTTTGTCTCATTAGACCTACCGATGCATTAAGGATCTATAGAGGGATCCACCCATCACATACAAATTCCAATGTATTCCTCATATGGAAAGGTTTACACACAACATAAAAATTTTTATTAAATATATCATATGAAATTTCAATACTTAATCAATAAACCATGAATGGTATAAAATAATACAATGACATTGGAACATATCACATAACCTTCAATACTATATTAAAGATTTGTATCCAAATAAGTAAACTTCCAACAAGTTTAAAATCTATCAAAGGATGTTGAGAAAGATGAAATGAAATCTATATTAATGAAATACATATTTTTATTTTGAAACCATTTAAAAGAAAACATTAATATTATAAATATTATTATATGCTTGTAAGGGAAGATTCTATGGTGTAATAATTGTGGAAAATAGTTTCACCATCCGTAGAAGATAAAAAACATTCATACAATAATTTTTTCAAAACTGTCATAAAGTACCTTGTTTGGAAGATGAGGGAATGATTCCTCTCAAAAAATATAATTTCAAATAAAGGTATAAATGAAGATAACCCATTTTCTATTAAATAGTTAAAAAAAATGTAATATATTTATAAGAAACATATGAATGGATGATAAAGAGGTCCCAGAAGAGAATTATGTATAAACAACAACGAATAATGAAGAGATTGTGAAATTAACCCTTACCTTGTACTTTTCCTTGTCCTAAGTTAGGTTATGATAATACATATTGGTTTAATAATTGTTATTAAACTATTATTGATCCATAAATACTAATATGATATCATATATGATCTTCTAATATTGTTTTGTTAATGATATTTTAGTAGTATCATCATATCAGGTGTTAACTGATTCGTTATCCAATATATGATTTGTTATGTATGTAATGATTTTTATGGATAGCATGTATCTTATTCATATTAATAATTATATAATGTCTTTAAACATTATTTTTAATCATCAAATTATAATTAATCTTGAATTGATACTATGGGGAATGAATCTCATCGTGTTCATGGATAGGGTAATCTGTACGTACGCACGAGGGACAATATCATTATTTTGATATTAAAATTGTATATAATTGGATTGTATATAATATATAAAGTATAATTTTCTTGTTATATTAATTATTTACATCATTTATAATCATTATTATTCTCATCCAATTGATGAAGTGTTTTAATAACAAATTACACCACGACGTGGAGACTGTAATCCGTACGTATGCACATACGGTGACATGTCAATCATAGGATAGATAGAATAAATAATATGGATGCACAATATTTATAATAAAATAACAATATATTGAAGATACATGAGTTATTATTTTTGAATAGAAACATCCTAGAACGAATAAGTGGAAATGAAAAGAACCAGAAAGGGGTGATGAAATATTTATCTCTTATTCAGGTTCATCATTTTGATTTGATCAAAAGTGCTCCATAGGTTGGATTTATGACTAAATTAAGGCCTCTAGTATAAAGGGAGGACATTTTAGATGATATCAGGGATTGTTTTTTCCAAGAAAAATGGATTTGAATGTGTGAATTTGAGAGAAGGTTAAGTTCCCATTTGTAAAATGGTAGAGAGGAACCTTAGGGAAAGATTGAAATATTATTTTATAATAAAATAATTTTTTTATTATAATGGGAAAAAATTATTTATTTCTAATATAAGGTGGTAATATGTAGAAAACCAATCAACCAATACGTTTTGGATAGATTTGTGTCACTATATTAATCTTATGTTTTATATATAACTCTTAGTTATATAGTTTGAAATTTACCATGTCTCTTTGTATTTTTATATTATATTGTTAATGAACAAACTATATATTTCGAAGAGAAACTCAATTTTTTAATTAATGTAATATATAATATTATTTAATCACTTTGGAAAAACCATAAATTTTTTGGAATATAATATCAGTTAATAATATAATATTTGTTTTAAAAACACTTTTATATAAATTTTAACTCTATTTGAATTTTTTTTTGCATTCATAAAAGAAATATTACATTGAAAAAAATTCATTCAATCAACCCTAAAAATCATATTATCCTAGAAAATTTGTGTAAGTCATTAAAAGTCTCAAAATAGATTTACATGGATATTTATAATATAAATTATTTTTATCGTTCATTAATATGGTAATTACCTCATCATCATTGGTTAATATATAAATATAATTATTTAATGTCTATAAATTATAAATAAAATACTATTATGTATGAAATAAATTTATCATTATAATAAATTTTTATAGAGAAATTTATCGTATGTATAACCCTATATTAAAAATTATGCAGTTATTAAACATTGAATTTTACTCTTTTAACTATTCATTAAATAAAATAATAAAAAATCTCCTAATCAAATACATGTAAACTAACGAGGATCATATCTTATTTATCAGGTTGTTTTTCATCGAATAATATATATCCAGTCGAGTTAAGAAATTTGTTAGGATAATTATGATATCATTTTTCCCCATAATTACCCTATTTACTTTTAATCGTGGTAAATAAAAGTCAAAAGATACTATTCACTGAAAATTATTTTCATCTTAATATAAAAAATTTTAAATACATATATTAACGGTGTCTCTAATATTTTTGATATTCAACATAAAAAAGAGGTAAAATTATGATTTATTCAAATTTGAAAATGCGCTAAGGGGGTGGGTAAATGACGGTAAAATGTTCGATAAAATATTATAAATTTAAATTTATTAAAAATTATACAATGATTTATGTTGAAAATATATAGGTATAATTTATCTATTTTTCCTAATATAAATTTAAATAAAATAACTATTTATTTAATTTAAAATTCGTTTTTAACCAATAACACAATGTTTTTCACTATTCATCAAAAATTGAATGTTTTCCGAAAATTAACAAATATTTATCCTAAGGTAATTTCTATATTTAAAATCCAAAAGTATTGTGCATTTTGAAATAAAAATTTTATAAATTTTAAAAAAGAGGGTATTACTATTCATAATTGTTAGTTAGATTGGTCATGGTGTGTTAAAACTCTATGTTGTGTATAATGCAAGCTATTGCATTATTTAAAGGGAAACATGTCATAGAAGCATGTGGTGTTACATTGCTCCCACGATAGATTTTCCATCATGTGGAGAAGGATTCATTATTTTTAGATATGCATGTATAAATGTTCTTGGGGGATTCCTCATTCAAAATGATAAGGTCATCGCTTATGCATCGCGATCGTTGAAGGCTCATGAGCAGAACAATCCAACACATGATAATGATCATGAAGCCATCATTTTGCTCTAAATATAGGGAAGCACTCTTTTTATTGGAATAAATGGGATATATTAATATACCATCAAAGATTGAATTATATCTTCATAGAAAAGGAACTAAACTTGAGACATAGAAGATTCTTGGATGTTCTTATGGACTTTGATTGATCTATTAATTACCATCTTGGATGAGAAAACAATGTTGCTAATGCATTATTTTAGAATTTTCCATCTATTCTGTATGTGATAAGGATTTAATGAGATAATTTGATTAATATACTAGAAAATATGGACAAGGGAAATTTATGGAAGGGGGCATCATCAACAGTATTCCAAATGACTTCTTAACTGCAATTACTATAGACGATAATTAAATATTAGAAAGAAAATCCTTTATTGTATAAAATATTTATGGATATAAAAGATTGGATGTTTCCATTGTCCAGTAATGATCATTACGGTGTAATAATATTTCATACAATACTATGTTTTCCATCAATTCTGGAAATAAATATGGATCTAATGGATGAATATCATAGCTCTACGAACATTATACATCCAACATGAACAAAACTATATAAAGACATTCATGTTAATTATTTGTCGGTAATATGAAAATTGAGATTTCTGACTACACTTCTAGGTGCATGGCACATCATTATGTGAAGGAATAGTGACAACTTACTAAAGGAGAATTTCAACCACTACAATAATCTATATAGAGGTGGGACCATATCATTATGGATTGTGCCACTGGTCTCCTGAGAACTTCCAATGGAATCAATGTGATATGGGTTACTGGTTACCGACTCACAAAGACTGTTCATTTTATCTCTATTTAGTATGATTCCCTCCTATTAAACTATCATGGATTTACGCGAAGGAAGTGGTAATGAATCATTGAGTTCGACATTATAGTGTATGTGATTATGATCCATGGTTCACATGAAAATTCATGACAATGTTTAAAAATTCATTGGGCACCAAATTGAATTTTAGTGTAGCCATTCACCCCAAATTGATGTCCAATATGAATGGAATATTCACACACTTGAGCACATCCTCAGAACATGATCAACTCAAAAATTATTTATTTAGGAATGGCAAGGAAAAAAACAATCAGTCTGAAACCAAAGGGAAAAGGGGGAGGAGAACAAAATCATGGGGGTCTGAAATAGTGTAAGCTGAAGGCGTCCCCTCTCACAAGATCCTCTCCCTCATCCTTGAGAGTTCTCCTACCGCCAAGGCCCAAAAAGACCGAATTGTTGGACGCAATAGAGGCAAGGTGGTCAGCCACTTTGTTACCCTCGCGCCAAGTGTGAGCCACTTTGGTACTGCTTGTCAGGAGGCCTTTGCATTTTCTGATATTGTAGGAGATAGACCAGGGGGTATTACCTGTACCATGCAGAGCGTTGAAGAGGGCCATGCAATCTGTCTCCTCTTCACTGATGATAATACTATGATGGCAACATAGAATGATACCGGAAAGGATGGCTAAAGCCTCCGCCTGGAGAGAGTGTCCGCGCCCATACTGGGCTGTGAACAGTAGGATGACAGAGCCCCTATAGTCACGGGCCACTCCGCCACCCCACATGATGCCTTGACAGAAGGAGCCATCCGTATTCAACTTTATACCCATGGGAGGAGGCATCCAGCGTACCCAGTGACCTACACCAGCTCTGAGAGAAGCAGCGGCATCCATTGTATTCGGTTGAAAGGGGAAGAGCGAAGGAGCAAGTTGAAGCTGGCTGTTCGACCTGAGGAAATCAATGATAAGACTCCGAGTTCTGATGATGATGGATCTCCCATATGGGCGAACACCTTCATGCCTGGCCATATTCCGTGCTTTCCAGATGCACCAAAGACCAGCAGTGAAGATAGCAGCCTGAGCCTTCCTCTCCGGTGCTCCCTGGAACCACTGATCCAAGAAATTAGCTTCAGAAAAAACCTTCCCATTATAAGCAGTGATACCGCCAAAACAACTCCACACCGCATGTGCCCATGCCCCTTTAATGAAAAGATGGATTGTGCTCTCCTCCTTAGCATGGCAGCACAAACATCTGGACACCATAGGGATGCCGAGCCTTTTGATATTATCGTCAGTTGGAACTACACGGTTCCGGATGCGCTAGGAGAGAAAACTATACTTGGATTGAATTTTCCTGCACCACATGGTCTCATGCCATGGGTCGGGACTGTCGTGAGAGTGCAAGGTTTTCCGAAACTCTTTGGTGGAAAAAATTCCTGAAGCTGAGGGAGTGAAAACACACTGGCCAGGCACCATATTTAACTCAATACTCTCATAGGTTGCCTGCTGATCTTGGTTCAACACTGCCCTGATAAAAGAGGGAAACCTGGTTTCCTCCTTAAAAGAAATCTGAGGGGCCGGACAGCCAGGAAAACTGTGCCCTGAGCCAGCCCAATTATGGTGCCAAAACAGGATATCCCCATTACCAATGACCCAGCGTGATAGGGGAAGGAGGGAGGGAAGGAAAGCGGCAATCATGGACCAGAGGGGAGAGGTGAAACGGGACCCATGAGCAGGAGCATCACTGCAACGAGGGCTCATTACCCTTACCCACAAGGAACTACCCTCAAGGGCCTCCCAAGCCAGTTTAGCATGCATGTACTGAATGGTGTCAAAGAGGTTTCTGACATCAATACCTCCATTCCGGATAGGTTGGGCCATTCTCCTCCAAGGGACCAAGTGACGTTTCCCTTCAAAGAGGGCATCCCAGAGAAAACCAGCAAGGATCCTGTCAATGGACGTAATGACTCCCTTAGGAACTTTGATGGATGCCATCACGTGAACAGGAATATAAGACAGCACGATATTGATGAGGATGATCCGGCCGCCGAAGGAGAGAAATCTGTCCTTCCAAATGAGTATTTTGCCTGTGATTTTCTGCACGATGTGATCAAAGTCATGGATGTGGAGTCCTTGAGGGGAGATAGGTGCACCAAGGTAGTCAACAGGAAAGTTTCCCCTTTTCATGTTCAGACTGTTCTCTAAGGTGACCACACGCCTTGCCTCGCACTTATTGGATATAAAAATGTTACTCTTAGAATGGATGATGAGTTGGCCGCTCTAGTGGCAATATTCCTCCAGCACTTTAATGAAACATCAGACTGATTTTAAGCTGCCATTCAAGAAGACCAAGGTTTCATCAGCAAACATGAGGTGAGCCATGCTGGAGGAGAGTGTACGACTCCGATATGGAAGAATCTGCCCTTGGTTCCTGCTCCTGTTAAGTAGACGGCTAAGCACATCCTGGGCAATAATGAAGATGGTGGGGGATAGGGGGTCCCCCTGCCTGAGACCACGGGTGGCTTTGAAAAACCCATGAGTCTTCCCCATGAAGGATACAACCATCCATGAAGAGATGAAGCATCTAAAGATAATGTCGGTGGCCCGGGAAGAAAAGCCCATACCTGTGAACACTTTTTTGATGAAGCTCCATTCAATTCTGTCGTAGGCCTTACCCATGTCCAATTTGATGGCCATATTTGAACCATGAGATTTTATGTTAATGTCCGAGATCAGCTCCTGGGCCAAAGCTATAGCTCCTTGTATCGACATGCCTTTCACAAAGCCATGCTGCTCCAAAGAGATCCAATGGGGAAGAAAGTGAGACAGCCTTTTGTTGATGATGCAGGAGAGGATTTTATAGGGGAAGTTGCACATGATGATAGACCTATAATGATTCAGAGAATATGGGTCTTTGATCTTAGGAATAAGCACCAACGTTGTTGCACTGGCCACACGAGGGAGAATGCCACCCCGAAAGAAATCTTGGATGGCTAGGACAACATCATGCTGAAGAACTGACCAGGATTCCCTGTAGAAAGACCCCAGAAAGCCGTCCGGCCCTAGAGCGCTCTCGGGGTTAAGGCTCATCATGGCCTCATGGATCTCCTTCTCGTTCGGGATTGCTTCAAAGGACTCATTGTCTTGGCTAGAGACTTGAGAGGGGATCACATCAAGGAAGGGGGCCCTGCCACTTGGGTAACCCTCAGGCATACCAGGGTTAATGCCTGCAAGCAAAGACTTAAAATGGGAGAAGGACAACCCACCAACCACATCCCTATCATCAGTGTAAGTGCCATCCTCCAGTCTCAGATTGGGTTTGAGATGACGCCGCTTTTCCTTAATGCAAGCATGAAAATAGGAAGTGTTTTTGTCCCCCTCTCGAAGACATTGAACCCTGGATTGCTCGCGGGCAAGGCACTCTTGTGTTAGGAGAGCTTCCACCAAACTGTTATTCTTCCTAGCAAGATCTTCAAACACCTGGTCATTCCAGCAATTTTCGAGACTAGCTTCAAGTTGTTCAACCTCTTTCAAGAGCACATCTGTATCCTTGTCAGTTGGGGGCACCAGTTGAAACAAGACTAATATGTCTTTCCTTAGGCGTCTCAGTTTGTTGTGGAGCCCGATCCATAGGTGACCAAATTCAGGAGGCCCCCACGATCTTTTGACCACTTGATTATAGCCTTCCATGCGAGTCCAAAGGTGAGAGAATATGAAGGAGTTATTGGTCTCCTGTCTTGAGGACAGGGAGGGTAGCAGGGGGGGAGTGATCAGAAACACTACGGGTAAGATGTGTTACCTGAGCATTGGGGTAGGCGGAGATGCCATGAATATTAGCCAAGCACCTATCAAGGCGGCTCCAAGATCTGTGTCCTCCTCTTTGATTATTACACCAAGTGAAGCGGTCCCCGGAATAACCCATGTCAGAGAGACCCTTGCCGCCCATGAATTGTACAAACTCTATGCTCCCCTTCCGAGGGAAGGGACCTCGCCCCCTCTTCTCATCCGGATCAGCAATGACATTAAAATCGCCGCCAACAAACCAGGGAGAGTTTCCTGGGTCAAAATAATGGAGCCCCTGCCATAAAGAGCACCTTTTGTGGGGATCAAAACTCCCATAAATGAATGATGCAAAAATGGAGTCATTTCCAATGAGACCATTGGGTTTAGACTGTTATATGACTGTTGGTCAATATGACCACTAGAACTGTAATCATAATGTTTTGATTATTGTGTATAAATACAATTGTTCATGGTTAATTAATACAGAATGATGATTCAATGGACTCATTTTGTATACATGGGAGATACCAAGCACTTATGTTAGATATTGGGATAGAGGTTGCATCACTAGGCCTTTCTCTGGACTAATCCCAAACCAAACTCCAATGCATTAATATTGATCAAATTGTATGAAATTATAAGACAAATAAGTTCTATGTAATTTTTGTTTAATAGTAAATTAATAATAGTAATATTACCTTTATAAATTCGAATGATAAAATTGTGAAAGTAAACTCACTTATTAATGTATATATATAATATATAAATATATTATGGTGATGTTCTATAATTGAATATGTAAATAATATTTTCATAAATTATTAGTTATGTATTAGTATTTTTATTTAGTTAAATATTGTTTTTACTTAAATTTTAAGAATCACATAATTAGAAAACTATTTTAATAAAATTGAGTCATTTTTTAATTCATAGCATCTATATTAGGTTAAAGAGAATTTATGATATTTGTATAAAATGTTATGTTTTTTGTTTAATTGTAAAAATACAATTTCATGTTTTTATATGTTTAATTAAATAATTAATGATGTAATAATGATGTAATAGTTCTGGTAGACTTGGGTATAGTATGATATGTTATAAGGTGTTTCGTGTTGTAAATACAATGGGATAATACCATGGTAAAACCAATGGTTTTGAAAATACCACTAATGATGTGTTATAGTGAAATTAATAATATATTCCCAAATTTTGATATAAATTCCAACCCATTTCATCAATCATTTCTATCAAAATTATTTCACAAGGAAGATATTGTCATATTACCTCCCAATGAGTCCTCCACAGGTTCCATAAATCCCCTAAGTTCCCATCCATCATGTTTTTTACGTTACTCTTCAATGTAAGGGAACCTTTCACCATCCCTTTTTAGTCATGACTTCTGTTATGTTATGTCCTCTGGTTATCATTTCATTATATGCATGTGTGTTCTTTTAAACCCTTATTGATTTCCATTTTCTTGAAAAATTATTAGAGACATGTTCCACTCTCATCAACTTATATTCTGAATTATTACGTGACATTGTTAGACTACTGAATTTTTTAAAAACAAATCAAATATTCTACAATTATTCATCATTCTTTTTCACAAGGTATGTCATTGAAATTTCCATACCATTAGAATATTTATTTTTATTTTGAACCTATATAATATTTTGAGTTATTTTTTACTGGGTGACCCATTTCCCCTCTATTTTTAAGGTCTTCTTTAACCATGTTATCTAGCTGTTATGCTGCAATATTTTTGTCTCAAAGTCTCAATCTTTTTCTCAGAAAAAATTTCATTTTATATTTATTTGAATACCCAATCCTATTTCATTTACTTCATTATTTATCATCACATGAATATGATTTATTATATTTAATAATGGGCATACATTAAATAATTCCTTTTCCATGGATTATAAGTGACATTACGATCACATTTTTAATCAATTTATACAATTTCACGTTTTTTGGAAGGAACCCAATTTATTTTATTCTGTATGGGTTATTTTTGAAATTTTTTATTACGGTCTATTAGTATCACATGAAAATAAATAGATATCACGGGATAACCAAAATAGCTCTCCAATGCATTGGTTAAATAATTTAACTTATATAGATGGAATGTTTTACAATATCTTGGTGAATAACCGTGGAAGTATTTATGACGCCCTGTGGCCAAACCAAGATGAAATGATAATTAATGTCTAAATTTAATTATAGAGCCACATTTTAAGTTATTATTAAACTTAATATTTCTATAATATTAATCTTTAACATTATATTATGATATCCCTCATGTTCTCATTGACAATGAACAAGTTTAGAAGTAAATTGTTTCACTTGTTGTCATTACTGAGCCTTCTGCTCTCCCTTTCCATTTAGATATGTTTCAAGGTTTTGAGATGCATGAATTTCACATAGGATGAACCTATGATGAATCCCTACAAGTGGTTTAGAATAATTTTTAATTTTTTCAAGTATAATTTTCCAGATTTTCAAGACACTAGATGATATAGATCCTATATTTGAATATTTTAATGAAATATTTTGTAATAATATGGTGGGATTCTATATATGTGGTGAGGTGTTTTATTGAATGAGACTATTAAATTTGTATCTTATGTTGAGGATGATATTTCATATGAATTATTAGGATCATCCATGTGGAGAGTCTGTGGTGTTCCCCATAGTTTCAATGTGAATATATACCACAGTTAAGGTAGAATGAATATTTAAATTTTAAGTTCATTATTCCATCATATAACTAATTCTATAGTGTTTTTATAATGGAGACCATAATTAATACTCAATGTGATTCAAAAAATTTGTGAAGAACATTTTGAAATAATTATAAGGAAAATTTTCTTTTATTTAATAAAAAATAAATTGTCATGTAAAATGATATGTATATGATGGAAATGATGCACTTCGTCATGAATCATTGATGAAAAAACTAAAATTATATTCATCATTCAACATTGTAGAAATAATAATATACACGTCTTCCAGAATTAATCTCTTAAATGGAAATATAGTTAAGAACTATCTAAATTTCCTTGTAATTCACATAGAGTGTTATATAAAATTCTCAAATCAGAATAAGTGACTGGATCCCAAAAAAAAATTCATGTTTAATATAGAAATTTTTATCACCATATCATGTGTTAGAGAATAACTAATACGGTTCATTGAACTTTGGCTGGTATTGGCGTGGCTGTAGGCCGGACCCAATAGCCACGGTTATATACCATGGCAAAAGGGTTCACCTAGAGCTATGAAAATATGATCAGTGGATCAATGAACCGTGGCTATAATAATTTAGCCATAGTTTGAAAATATTGTATAGTCCATTGCATTTCATAAAAAAACCAAACCCCACACCACCCCGATAATGATCCCCCTTTCACCCTAAACAGATCCCCCTTCCACCACATCCCCTGACAACCCCCCCCCCCCTAGGCCCCCTCCTGAGACATACCCCATGCCCCCTAGACTGACCCCCAGCCCCCAGCACCTTGGACAGACCCCTCGTACAACTACATACACCCATTATACCCCTGCACAGTCCTACATGCAACCATGGCAACACCCATTGCATCTTGAAAAGACCCTCATGCCTACCCCCTTCCAAGACAGAACCCTTTCCCCCATCTCCCGTAACAGACCCCCCCTTACACCCCTGGAAATACCCCCATTGCACCCCTAGAGATCCTCGTGCTCCCCTAGACAAACCCCCTACCATCCCTAGACAGACCCCCCCCCCCCCTTGAACACTGGACAGACTACCCTTGTACCGTAGAATCACCCCCTTTCACATTGGATAGACCTCCTTGCACCCCTAGACACACCACTACCCCCTGCTAGTCCCCCCTCAACAGTACCAACCACCCCCCCATAGACCCCCACACTCCCCCTGCCACCCCCCACCCCCCCCCCCCCCCCCCGTGAACCACTGTCATACCCCCCCCCCCCCTCACCCATGTTGACACCCTAAAGTCCCCCACCCGCCCATGGACTACAAACCTCCCCCCTTCCCCTTCAAATAAACATTTCTGTAAAAAATACACATCTCTAGTAAACATAAAAATTCAAAATTATAGTAAAATATATATAATCAATTAAACTGTACATAATATATACATTTCATAGTAGACAAAAATATATCCCATGAGATAAATACAAGGAAATAAAGACATATGGAAAGTCGACAGAACATGAAGTACTGAGAAGATCCTCCACATTTCACATACTATTGGATCACCCCTTACCTGTATTTTTTACCAGAACTTTCACAAATCCCCATGATTCATAATTAATCTCAATGAATCGCTGAGCATTTATCTGAACAAGCCACCCTAACTCTATCTATATCCATGCCATCTCCAAACCCATGAATCTTATTCTCAATCAGAACACATGTGTGCATAATTCATGGGCATGGTTGAGTATAAATATACACAATAATATTCATTAAAACCACAGTGCTAACATAATGTGACACGTTAGCTCAAATATATAAGTACTCAAGATTTTTTGAGATAATGAAAAGAAAGAATAAACCATACATTCTGAATTACTAAAAGTATCCAGGACATAAGGAAGTCCTATTTTTCTCAACACAAATCCTTTAATGTCATGGAATTTGAGAAAATAGGGAAACTCAGCCCCCTTCCCCCATGAAAACCCCCCTCCCAATTTCCACCCCCTGGACAGAGCCCCTACAGACAGCCCCCCACCCCCACTCTAGAAAGAGCCCCCCTACAGACATCACCTCCTCCCCCTGGACAAAGCCCCCCCTATCGACAGCCCCCAACCCGGACAGAGCCCCCCCCCCACAACAAAGTCCCACCTACAGGCAGATTCTGTTAAAAAAAATCATCCTGAAAAGTGTTCAACAGTTTAAACAAAAACAGTCGACATACATAACATTCTAAAATCAATAATTTCAAAAGAGTTTCAATAATTGGGAGCATCAATGAATTGTTCTAAACAAATAAAAACAAAATTAATTAATCCCCTTTGATGATATGATCCAATTTTCTTCTTTATAATATGCCAATCATCCTCTTATATATTTCCCTCGACCTAGATGTTCCCATTGATGTACCAAAAAAGAAACAAAATCTACATCATATTTCCATAACTCTATTCCACATTTGATAACATTAAATAATGATGCCCCCTTGAACCCCCCAGTAATGGACACCCCCACCCCTCCCTTCCTAACCAGACCCCCCTAGCCCCCCTCCCCTTCTTCTTGGATAGACACCCCACCTTAAACCACACACTCATTTCTAAAATAATCTATTTGCACATTTAAATTCGAAGATTGTTGACATATTACTAGGACCTTCTTCATTATGGAAACTTCTTCAATAGAGGGTCCAGGGTATACTGGGTATGTTTCACTATCATGAATTTTAGTTGGATATATAGTGTGTTGGGATCTATGGGCCACAATATTCTTCAAAAAAATTTCAATAATAAGTAGGACTTCATTCCAGAGTTGCTAAGATATTGGACACCAGGGACCAACAAATTTCTACTTCATCATTGAGCGGTCAAAAATGGTATATGGGACCTCTACCACTTCATGAGAATCTATATCCATGGAGTGATGAATGATGATATATAACTAGATAAGGATGTCTGGGATGACAAAGTGGAGAATCCAATGATATCATTGGTGTCACAATGCTTTCCCTAGGGGAGATTGACAAAAAAATACAGATGACAGACATCCATTACAAGTAATCTTTTGGGTATTTTTAGAATTAATCAATGGAAATACATGCAGGGAAGTTGTGTCATTATGCTAAGGATATTTAATAAGGTAGTGAAAACTCATTTTATAAAATACTAGAGAAGAATGGATGGTTGTTGTATGAATAAAACATGAATCTTAAGGATCCCATGGTCAGGTTAGCTATATTTGATACTATTTTGATTCGTAGTTAGAGGATATAGATTTTGGATGCACACATGCGGGTGTGGTCGGGTGACCATATCATGGAAGGGATGCTAGAGTTGTGGTAAGGTAAAACCTAGTAGTCCCAATTCATGTGAAAACTGGTTTTTATGCTCAATAGAATATTTTAAAATGTATTCACAAATCCAACACATCAATAATGTTAACTCACCGGAGTATCTCAATTTCTGAGTATCACATTGGTTGAGGAATGATTACTGTAATTTCTCAAGAATGGGAAGTTCCACAAAAATAAATATCTCCACAAATTGACTACAAAAATGGAAAGACAAAATATAATAATAAAATTAAATACATGTTCTTCAATGATCACATGTATTCAATTAGACCATATTTTGACACATCCTATAAGAAAAAAACAAATGTAGTAATAATTTTCAGTCCACAAAAATTAACTCCCAAAAAAACAATGGATTGTGGAACATATGCAATGCTTCTTATATTACACAATGTATAGTAAAATAAATCAAAGAAATCCATAATGGATAGTCACCATTAATGACCAATACAAGATTCATATAATAAATGTTAATAAGAGTAAAATAAGGTACATTATAATTTCTTTCATTTTCCTAAAAATATTAGAATGATGTAACGAATTCATGTATTACAAATACTGTTAATTATAGAGATTTCATTTCATTCACATTATATATTAAATGTGAGTAGAAACATAGTATATTAGTGAATAATGGTTGTTCAATTTAATCATTCAGATTTAAAAACTAAAGAAGACAATGATTTTTTGATAAACTGTAATTGCATTATACATGAATATAAAATTAAAGTGCATATAGAATATGCCTATAATAAATTCATATAGAATATGAAAAGTGGTAATCTCATAATGTTGAGAACCCATGTGTATACAAAATTTATATATATAATAAATATATACAAACCATATTTATAAGAACATCAAAAGAGTATAGATCGTGATGTGGAGAACATTTTTTTAGAATTTCCTAGAACCCAATAATTGAAAATTGTTTAAATTTTTTGGTTAATTTTGATGATTGGAAGATCAGTTTCTTTTGAGTTTTACCAAGGCCATCAATTGTGGATAATCTCAGTTGAGATTGAAATTGTCTCTAGTAAAATGTGGGTGATTCATAAGAGCTGAAATGCACCAGGAAAGTGAAATTTTCTTCATTATCTCTAATGAAAACCCTGTATTTATTTTGAGAGGGTAAAAACAAGAAGTTGTTAAGATGCCTACTTGATTTTAGAAAGATATTAATGAAACGATTGCATTTTTTACACAGATCATTTGAAATATGTGTTTTTAATCCTCTTTATACTGAATAAATTGGTGATTTTAAACCAATATGGGGGTTTATTTTTTAGAAAATAATTAATCCCATATGATTTTGTGGATTTTAGATGTTCTTATACTTTCTGATTTAGGCATTAAGATGTTGAAACTATGTATTTTGCAGCTAGAAAATCAGTGAATTCCTACAATGATAAGATTATAGTTCAATGATTATAATATTATGGATTATAATTCTTGTTCATCTAAAATTTTATTTAATTTTACCTCCTATATTTGAGTAATATATTATATACAACATAACATTTTACATATACAAAACATGTTAAGAGAAAGAGAAAACAGACATAAAATAAATAAATATATATATATATAGAGTAGACAGAAATATTGAAATATATGTGGAGGATCATTCATGGAAATTAGAATTAGAGATATGATTGAAGAGTGATTTGGAATAAGTATATGATGATTTGATTGAAAATATAAAACATGCCAAGAAAATTATGAGGAAAAAGTGGATGAAACATATGACATATTTTTCAGCAATCCGAAAGCAACACAATCTTCTACTGTAAATCCAATACATGTTTTTACAGATGATTAAATTGCACACAACACCATCCTAATGGAATATCTTGCAACAAAATTTGACAAACATATCTAAAATCAATAATTTTAACTCTCTTAGAAATAGAGAACTGGTGATATTGAAATGAAATAAAAAGATTACTAGAAAACAAGTGAAGATAGAAAATTTTATTTAGAAGAAGCTGAGAGGGTTGTCCATAAACACCAGTATTATCTAAAAAGCCTACTTTAGGATGATATACTTCATGTTTAGGAATTTTCAAGAGCTAAACAAGATTTTATGTGCCCCATCCTCTACTTCTTCATCTATTAATGATGAACATGATTTTGATATTGGTTATCCTAGCTCTGACAACTCAACAACCAACTCGAAGTTCACTTTTCCAACCCTATCTTTAGTAGCTTGAAATGTATCTCCCTTTAATCCTAATGCGTTACTCATTCTACATCAAGACATGTCAGTGACTAAAATTTCAGGTTCTGAAAACTGTGAAAGTATCAAAAAGGGCAGATTTGATGACTTCTTATTAGGAATTTCTATTCCTATACAGTATGTAGTAGTGTTTATGTCCCTAAAGATTAAATTTATTAATCTAGATAACATTACCCTCTGTCCATTCGGAGAAGTCTAGTAGAAGATATATTTGTACAATGTACAAGTCTGATGGAAAATTTCAACTGTCAAATTATTCATTTTTCCTTGTTATTTTGATGGAATATAGTATTAGGGTGACTGTTAATCACCAGGAATGAAAATTGTGTGTTCAAATCACACTAGATGTCATGTGAACTAACTTTGAATGAAATGGAGAATAATAGATTAAAAAGTAATAGTAATGTTACATATTTTGTATTTTGTTTTGGTAATGGAAATCATACCACTTCACTAGATGAAAACATTAGATCTTGAGCACCATCAACTATGACATGGCTAAGGGAAACATAAAAGGCTATCCAATATTTTTTCTTGTCCTCAGGGTAATACTCATATTTTTTCTAGAAGAATACATTAATGCCTGTGAATGATTTTACTAGTCGCATTTATGTTCATCAAAAGGATATTTTAAGAAGGTTGTCATCATCATGTGTTTCTTTTTTTCTTTGTTAACATACAATTAGACCTCACTTCAATCTCACCATCACAACCACTTGGCTAATTTCACCCCTTACATTAATTTGTGGAAAAAAAATTGGTGGTGTACAATGATTACCATAGGTTCATTGACTTGTATAAGATGCAGATAAGATGAAGATGATTGAACAATCCATGTTTTGGTGAACATAAGGGGGATACAATATTTCTAAATCCTAAACTAATAAATCCCAAATTACTTCAGCATCAACATTGATCACAAAAAACTTTTAGACCAAAAATCATCTATATATCCTATTTTCCAACAAACTATAGAGGTCAGTCACATAATCCATCAACCTGGATAATAGTCCCAAGGCATCAATCAACATAGATGAGATAAATTAATTTGATACACATATGTCAAATAAATCTACAGATATATATAATGCAATTAACAACATCCCTCTAAAATATCAGGGCCCCACATCTAACTCTATAGATTATTCTTTCCCACATACAAGTGCCTAGACTCAGGCCCAGTCTATGAATTATTTGAATAATTACAGTCCTTTTCACTTCATAATGAGATCATTCTCCCTTTAATGTGTTTGACTATACAAGGGAACCATTGTCATTTGTGTAACCTAATTTACTACCCAAGGGAATGTAATTGAAATATCACTGAACATGTACCAAGAATATAAAATGCTGTAAGGTACTCATAGTTTCTTAGAAATATTATTTGGTATGTATGACCCCCCCCCCACACTAATAACCCCTAAAATTTTTTTTACTTGAGGAAGCTACTCGAATAAGGTTTGCAGGACATTATACACTCCCACAACTGTCTTGATTCAATTACATTCACATCCTATTTTGACCTTAATATAAACTCTATATTCTAACCATAATAGTTAGAAAATGTCTCAAACTGATCAGCCCTACAATATCCACAATGTCAATGCCCACCTTTTTTCCACTTCATCATAGGTGGGAATACACAGTTGAATAATCCTGGAACAAATTACTAACATCAAACCCATTTCAAAATGTTATTCTTTCATGGATTAATTTTCAAGGATATTGGGTTAATTATGTAATGGTTTGTTAAATTTATTGTCCTACTTCATGATGGATCAGTCACCCTTTTACAAAATCATGATCTCTTTGGCATTATCAACACATAATATCTCTAGGTAATATTTCTATTAAATCATTTATTTAACACAATTCAAGTAAGATATTCATGATGTAAAACCATCACAACCAAGTCCCACTATCATTTCCTTATCCCTTTTAATATATAAGTTTGAAAGAAAACCATTGACATCATAGGGGTCTTGAGAAATTAGATGTTACGTTAAATATTTTCCATTCATTCTTCATATATTTAAGGCCCTAGATCACCCTCAAACACATGAAAAAATTTCCTTCTGAACTCTAGTGGAAAATCTATCATCTATACATTCTCGGATTCATTACTTTTATTAAGAGACTAAAGGGTTCTGATCTCTAATTTTATGAGATATGGGTATATAGGTTAATCAGTTGGTGGAGTGTTATTTATATCTTCATCACTCTAGTTCTTAATGTTCCTTGCATAAGGAATGATATAAATATATAAAACAAAAGAATACAATTAATACATAATTTATTTAAACTGGATTCTAATTAGAATATGATATGGAATCATCCCCAAATAACATAATAGAAATAAAGAATATCAAATTTTGTAAAATTACTCACTGTAATAGGAAACAACAAAAAATCCCAACCGCCCTAGTAAGTAGTGGTCTTGAAAAAAAATTGGCCAGAAACACCCCCTCACAATCACTAGAGTCCTGATATAAATAATCCAAACTACCACATTACACCTGAAAACTAGATGGAATCATTTTATATTTTGAAAAAGAACAACTCCAATAAGACTTCAATGTCACTAAATTCATCTTGCTACATAGTTAAATGTCTGTTCTTGATCCCCATGGAATAGGAAGTAGCACTAATGTAATAAATCTAACCCATTGAAATTATTTCAACCTTGAAGACAAAAATATATTCCAAGGATTCAATTCATATTTTGAAAACACAATAATGAGGGATCCAAATATGTAATTATACCATATAGAAAATAATAAATTTGTATGATCATGGTAGAAATATTGTTGACTCTCTAACTAAACACTTAATCTAATAAAAGTTAAATATGTTTATATGGGATATGGGATCAGGGAAAGAGAAATTCATATATATAATTCATTTTCAGTGGTAGATTTGGTGAAGAAATAAAAATAACCACCCTCTTAACTATAATGTTATAAAAACCTACTGTGAGGGGAAACCCTTCCTGTTATGATGATACAATTCAATAGACGGTATGGGGTAGGGGTTTTGCAGGAAAAATCACCGAAGGGAGGATTTCCCTAGTGTCCAGGTTAGTGAGAAATAACACGTTGATGTGGATCTCGAGGGTTTGACTGGGTTCATGTAAGAAATCAGGGGGGTGGGGTGTCCACATCAGAGGAAGACGATCTCATGGTGGTGGGGTAATTACATTAAAGGAGGACTGACAATGATTTTGTGGCCGAGTCATAGCAGCGGTGAGTAGAGACGAGCTACATTTGAGGAGGAGGTTCGTAGTGAGGCAGGGGTTATCAGAGTCGCGTTGGCATGGAGGTGGGGAGGTTGTGTCCACCTGGAGGTGGGTTCCTGAGACACGTTGACAGGGAGGCATCATAACAGTGTCGAAGCCACGTCGGTGGGGAGGTTTGCTGACTACATCAGAGCCAACGGGGGAGGAGGAATCGTGAAGAGAGGATGTGGAGGAGTGGAGTAGGAATGGCGAGGGAGGAGGAATAGTGGTGGAGTAATCTATAAGGGAGGGAGAATGGTTTGTCAGTGGGAGAGGAATTTTTCGATCGAGATAACAAATTTGACCACCTATTGCCACACCCACCATTCATCCAGTTTCCATATTTCACCTTATAGCTATTATTCATATAATCTGTGGCTATAGATCCATGGATATATGATATTTATCTAGTAGTGTTAATTATTTTCAATCGATATATTGGTGAAAATTTTCAAATATTTTATTTTAAAATTTCTTCTAATCATTGAAAATTATATTTTCCTTAATTTATTAAATATAACATGGATCAATCATTTAATGTATATTCTGAATATGAAAGAAATTTATAATGTAAAAATTTATCTATATGTGCTATATTATGTGGAATGATCTTTAAATAAGAAAAAAATATCAAAACATACTAAATAAAATAGTATTATTTTTAAATAAAATAGAAATAATTATTTTAAAAAATCACAAAATATAAAAAAATTAAATTAAACATATAATAAATATAATTATGAAAAAAATGAAAAAAAAATTATTTTTTTACTATTGTTTTAAATTTAATATTTATGTTTCAATATATATATATATATATAATTATTAAACCTTTTCAATAAAAATGATACAAACAGATGTTAATTATTTATATATTAATAAAATTAAATAAATTTAAAATAATATTTTATATCAATAGAACATATGTATTATGTTTCTAAATTTGAATATTTTTGAGTTTTATACCGAATAACTATATAAAAACACCATAAAACAAAATTAAAAATTATCAAAAATTTCAATATTTGATATATTAAAATATTCCAATTTTTATTCATTGAAAATGTCCTATAAGAAAACAGAAAACATATATTTTTTGTAAATTAAACTATATAAGCATTAATAATATATGATTCATTTTAATTACATAAAATTTATAGACATGAATCTGCATATATATATATATCTATGTTTTTGTGTTTTATAATATTATTATATTGATTTTTTTTTAAAATATAAATAATATTACATCTACCATTGCATCAAATATATCTTAATGTTTTAAAAATCAGTCATGCATGTCGTAATGATGTATATAACACTTTTTTTTGTAATAATACTTATGTTTTATAATTTATTTTAAGAGAATTTTATATTATTGAATATGTATGGTATAAATATTATAGAATTATAAATATATAATATCATATATTTAATATTTATATTTTAAATAAATTTTATATATTTATTAAAATGACAATAAATTTTTCCAAATCTTCCACTAAATATATAATATTTGTTTTTCTAAATGTTGTTATTTTATAATATTTAATATCGTGTAACTGTTCAACTGAATTACATTTTATTTAATGGATATAAAACCAAAATATTCTTCAATGAGAAGATATTCAGTATTCATATTAGATCTATTTTACAATTAAATTTATCAATATTTTTTAGAGTATAATGAATATTTTCTAATTAACAGAATATTTTTTACTATTTAATACAATAATATTTTCTAGAATGGGTAATATATTTCCTCAATTTTTTTTAATTTTATTATATATATGATACGACTTTTTGACTTGTTCAAGTGAAAATTTTCAAAATGGATAAAAAGTCTAGTATTTGAAGGCCTCAATACCCATAATGATAATGATACTAAATGAATGACCAAAAACCAAAACATCAACAACACCTATGACATTAATTTTATTTTTTAATTATATTTTTTCGTGAATAAAACCCCACAATTGATGAATCAAACTTTTGACTGGTATATATAGCCTTAAAATTTTCCAATGGGTAATTCTAACCAATGTTTCTTCCTTGATGGTGTCCAATCATTCAACCAACTCTCAAGTGAATTGCACTCCATCATCATATCTTCAAATTATCTAATCTACTATAGTCTTATTGTAGAAATTAATTATGATTTTTTTATTTTACCTCAGACAAGCCAACTAATCAATCAATCATTGTATATTGTAAACATACTTTTTGATGTGGAACTATCAATCACAATTCTTCATAAACTATAATTAAACTATCACATTAATTGAAATATTCTAATCCAATCATATATGTGATTTACTTTTTTCTTTGTTCATTTATGTTATATGAGTTATATTTTGGTATAAATGTTTTATACATAAAAATTGTGTGGAATTTTAGTAAAAAATATATAGTAATTAATAAAATTATCTATAAATAGGATTTTTTATGTGTTCCATTTAGAAAATCCTAAATTATTTTTACCTTTGTATAATTATAATAATTCATTTTCTATTATTTTAAATTAGTCGTGAATATTTATTTTAATAGGTTTTTTATAAATTTATTAATTAATTAAATAATAACATCACATATACTAATACAATATTCAATATTTATTATAGTAAAAATATTTATATATGAATAAAATTTATATTGACAGAAAATGATAACTATAAAAGTTATAATTCAATATTATACCAAATAATGATTGACTAGGTTACCATGTATAGGATAAAATCCATGATTTGAAAAATTGTCTCGGTCTCTAAATATCATAATTCTATGAAAAATAACTCAATCTAGATCGATGTTCACCATTTTTTCACAAGATAACAACATCGCCATGTGTTCACAAGCAATACAAAAAAAATAATGCACTATTTGGTTCTTGAAACAACATGTTTATATTCTAGATTAACATCATGCCTGTGACACTACTATTATAACATATAAATCCTACTATTGTATTTCAATGTATTTGTTATAACTAAAAAAACATAATTGTAGTAGTTAAAACAGTTTCATATAAATTTATATTTACAAAAACATATAAATACACTTATATAAATTGAACTCTAAACCACTTTATTCATGAAAAAACCCCATACAAAATTTAATCCAAAATTAAAAATAATAATACCAACAATAAGGAAAATAATATGAGGGCCTATGAAATGGAGGAATAAAATGAGAAATATTGATGTATATTGTCATACTCTAAATAGAAACCCAAACCAAATAAATAAAAAATATAATTGGGAGACAAATGGTATATTCATTGAATGAACAAAAATAAACGTGAAGAAAAAAACCTCATTCTACTGAAAATAAATATTGTATATCATAGATTATTGGGTATTATAATAATAGTATCTAATTTTTAGGATATGATGGGTATGTTAACATGATTTTTATTTATTATGTGTGAAATAACCTAACCCATAAACATAAAATTATCATTGAATGTGATAAAAATATCAATAATAATTCATAATAATAGTATTAACATATGTATGAAATTACAGAAGGATATCCTTGTGATATCCACAATACATTAATTTTATTCCAAGTCAAGACTATTCCTCACCATTCAATTAAATTTCAACATTCAATTCCCCATTAGAAAAAAATTGAGAGATGGTTCTAAGACCATCACATTCCTCTCCTGATTGAGGTTGAAATTTGGGGTAATAAGAGATCACATCCCAAAGAAAATCATGTTTTCAAGTGTTCCCTACATGTTCTATTCAATAAAAGGAAATGTGATGATTTTTAATGACATATTTATCGTAGTCCTCATAATTAAATAATCTTATTTTTATGTATTGATCATATTTTTTTGGAAAATTATGAATTCATTTATAATGATAAGGTAAAATTCTCCTTCGGTTAAAAATGATAAAAATTCCATGATTTAGATTTTTATATATATTAATTATAAACTATTAACGGGATAAATCATGACTAAAAACATATATGGTTCAAATATAGATATATTCATCTATGTCTTTCTCAGTTTGTATTTTTTCAATTTTAATATACATATACATATAAATATACATGCATGTGTGTGTGTGTGTTCATGTATATGTATATCTATGTTTATATATGTAACACCCCAAGCTTCCACGGTACGTTTCCCTTCGAATAATGCGATAGCGTGTGTTGTACGCGACCTCGAGTTCTAACACACACCACAACTAATTAAACTAGCCGTTGTGAATAGTAATACCTACTTTTTGAAATCATATATATTTTATATTTCAAAATGGACTTCATTTTTGGATTCGGAATATTGAAATTAACCTAGGGTGAAATTTTGGTACTTTTCAGATAACTTTTATATTTTGATGAATAGTGAAAATTACTAAATTTTAATTAAAATCAACTTTTTTAATCCAAATAATTAATATTGATAAATTATGAATTTGAGTGGTTTTAAAGTATATTTAGAATATATTTTTACCATTTAATTTAATGTTTGTCATTGGACATAATTTCACAATTAAACCAGACATAAACAAGTGTCAATCTTTTGATAGTTATTATCTCTTAAAAACACGCTTTTTATTTTAACAACGGGAATTAATTTTAAAATAATTTCTGCCACTTCTGTGTTTTAAATTTGGAAAAATGGATTACATATTTGGAATCAGGATGTCCAAATTATGTAAATAGGTAACTTTTATTTTTACACATTTTGAATAATTACTGAGGTAAATATTTTATTTACCATGGTTAAAAGGTAAATCCGGTAAATAATGGTTAAAACATAATATAATAATAATACAAAATTACCCTAAAACGTTTCCTAACCTTATTGGTGGACACATACCCGACCATGGGCATCCTTGAGTCTATTTGGGGACCCCTTAGAGCCACTTGTATGTGGTAGGGACACATTATATTAATAAAGTTAAATTAAAAATAAAAATGGCATAAGCTTACATCTTTTAGAAGAACAATTTTTACATAGGGCTATACATGTTGGATTTTCAATTATAAATATTAATTATAAAGATAAAAGGATTTCCTACATAATTATATTTTATTTATAATTTTTAGACATCAAATAATTTAAATTATTAATGACACAATAATGATGCAATGTTTACCTCATTAATAAATCATTTAAATAAATAAGATTATAATGATTAAAATATTATCTAAAACCTGTACAATTATTATTGGTTGATGTTATTTAGAATATTAGTCATCTTATCTTAGACCTCAATGATTTTTGGACCATTATAAACCGAATATAATTATATTATAAAGTAATTCTTTCACTCTTTCCAAAAGAGCCCCTCCTCTCCCTTATAAAAGGAGACCACTCCTTCTCATTTCTTCAAACCTTCAAAGCCTTTTGGTTCGGCAAAACTCTGCCCAAATACTCTCCCAACTTCCCTCACTACAACCTAGAGGCCTTAGTTTGATCAGAAAGCCAACCTATGGAGCCCTTTTGATCAAATCAAAAGGAAGAGCCCGAAGAAGAGGTAATGATTTCACCACCCTTTTCCAAGTTCATTTCTTCTTTCACTTCTTCTTCCTTTGTTGTTACCATTCTAAAATAATAACTCCAGTATCTCACATATACTGTGATGTTATTATAAATATGGTACAACCATATTCAGTATTATATCCACCCTTTGAATAACATGTCACCATACGTGCGTACGTACGGCTTACCGTCTCCACGTCGTGGTGTAATTGTTATTCAATATATTATTATTTGGATGGGTATAATAATGATGTGAAACTCATGTAAATAATAAATATAACATGTTAATTATTTTGTATATATGATATAACATCCATTTTATATTATTTTAATATCAAAAGAATGATATTTTTGCTCGTGCGTACGTACGGACTACCGTCTCCACGAACGCGATGAGATTCATTCTCCATCGTATCCATTCAAGTATAATTATCATTTGATGATTTAAAAATGATGTTTAAGGACTTGATATCATTCTGGATATGAATAAGATACAACAAACATGGCTTATGTAACAAAACATATAAAAGAAAATGAGTAAGTTCACACCCGAAACAATGATAATACTAAGATATTATTATCAAATCAATATTAAAAGATCATATATGATATCATAATAATGTATATGATTATTTTATAATTTAATAACAATTATTTCATCATTATACAAAAGGTTAACAGACCTCAACCAAGGAAAAGTACAAGGTAAGGGTTATTTCACAATCTCTTCATTATCCGAGGTTGTTTATACGTAATAATCTACTGGGATCTCGTTACCATCCACATCCATGTTTCTTCAAAATGTATTTCAAAACATTTTTAATATTTAAAAGAATATGGGTTAAAGTCATTTATACCCTTGTTTGACTTTTTATAAGAGGTTTATAAGGGAATCTTTCCGTAGTTTTCCAAACAAGGTGCTTTTTAACCTTTTCGATAGAATTAAGATAAGAATGTTTTTTTAAACTTATACGGCAGGTGCAGTTATTTTCCTCCGTTATAAAATATTCAAAGAATTCCTTACAAGCATATAAATAAATTTTCAAAGAAAATGTTTTATTTTATATGGATCTTAAATGATTTCAAAATAAAAGGAGATATTTCCTTAAAAAGAATTTTGATTACATCTATGTCAACATCCTTTGATGGATTTTATGATTATTTGAAGTTGATTTATTATGATACAAAACTTCTATATTGAATTGAAGGTTTTGTGATATATTTGACTGTGGATGTGCTATTTTTATACCATTCATAGTTTATGGTGAAAGTATTGACATTTTGTATGCTAGTTTTAATACGAATGTTTATGTTATGCTTAAACCATTTCATATGGGAATGCATTGGACTTAATATGTGACGGGTGGAGCCCGCTATAGCTCCTCGATGCATCTGTAGGTCTTGTGAGACAAACTAGTGTCTTGGCACAAGGCCTTGACAAATTATTATTTGTAGTCTTGGCACGAGGCCTTGACTATGTGGTTATGATAGTCTGCAATTATGCATTCCAACATTATGAAAGTGGTTATTGATTTTTTCATGTGATTATTCGATTAGTAGAATATCCATGTGAATAAGTAAATGGCATTAATTCATTTTATTTATGCCGTACCATGTTGAAAGTTCATGTTTGAAAGGCTTTTGTTTTAGTTATACATTGCCTTAAATGTTTATTCTTATTTATGAAAGTTTCCGCTATATTGTTATCCTTACTGGGCATTTGAGCTCACCCCTTTTCTATGTTTTATTTTTCCCAGGAAGTGAAGAAGTAAATTATGAATTACCTGCAGGGATATTATGTGGGGATATGAGTGTGGATTATGGAGACATTATGTTGTTGAGGTAGTTTTTCATTTTATGATGTAATGTAAAACTTATGAATATATCTAGTGTTTCCAAGGCTACTAAACCAATCGGTATTTCGAGATTTGATCATTCTTGTGATCATGCCAATGTTATGTAATAATGCACCGACTCTAGGTAACTAGGGTCGGGGTGTTACAGTTGGTATTAGAGGAAGTTTAGTACAAACCTTGGAAACTAGATTTAGATAAACTCTGATTAGAGCACATAGACCTAAGATGAACTTTGAGGATTAGTATAGAATAACTTCCTAGAATTTTGGTATTGAAGAGATTTTGTGAGTTTTTCGAGAAATACATCCCTGTCTAGATACGAGTAGATAGAGGCGGCTCTGGCACAGATGTACCTAGGGGTAAAACCCGAAAACACCGCTTTGAGCTAGACTCGAACGGGAACCGGTGCACGACAACGGGCCTTGCTGCACTCTTGGTTACGACACTCCCGGGGGATATTCTTAGGATAAATCTCATTTTCTTTACAAATCATTATGAAGGGTTTATGAGTATATAATTCTTCAATGAAAACATTTTTATGATTATGTATTATATCCATAAATAGTTCAATTTATGTTGAGTGTTTTATAAGTATGGGATTATGTATTTTGATTCATAAACTGATCTAGTTTATGCCATTGTTTAGAAATGGCGCCAAGTGGAAGAAATGGAAACCGTATCAATACACGCACTCCATGTAGGGATTTCCCTCCTGCTCAAGATAATTATAGTGGGGATGGTGATGCAACTGGTGCCGATCAACTAATCACCATACTGGAACAACTTACTCAGGTTATGAATAATAACCTTACCCGTATGGAGCACCCTGATCCACAGCGTGGAGGATCAATGTTAGATCGATTCATGAGGCAACAACCACCAACGTTCAATGAGAATACAAATCCCTTAGTAGCTGAGCAATGGATATTTTCCCTAGAGAAAATATTTCAGGCTTTGGGGAGCAGTGAAAGGGAAAAAGTTATCATGGCAGTTTACCGCCTCACTGGAGATGCTGATCAATGGTGGCCATTGATTCAAAATACGAAGGAAGATGATGAAGTATCAAATATGTAATGGAGGGAGTTCAAAGATCTGTTTTTAGAAAAATACTTTCCTCGCGACCATCGAGCAGATATGGAAAGGCAATTTCTGAGTCTGAGACAAAAGGAGGATGAGAATGTCACAAAGTATGAGGCTAACTTTACAAGGTTAGAGAGGTATGCTGGAGATTATATTCGCAACCCAAGAATTAATATTGATCGTTTCTTTGATGGGTTAAAACCATTTCTCCGTTGAGCATTAGTCTCACAATCCTTTTCATTGTACGAAGACATTGTCTCATGTGCTATCAAGACCGAAAAGGAATTGTCTAAGTCTTATGACTTTAAAGCAAAGCAAGAGAAGAAGAGGCATGCTGATCAATCTGGGAATGGAAATAAGGGGAAGAAAGGAAAGGTTGAATATCCATCCTGTGGTAAATGTGGGAAGAAACACCCCGGTTCTTGCTTGAAGGGAATGGTAGTCTGTTACAAGTGTGGTGAAAAAGGCCACCAAGCTCGTGATTGCAAAGGGAAGAAGGAATCCACCAACGTTCAGTGCTACAATTGTAGGGAGAAGGAACATTATGCAAATGAATGTCCTATGCGTCAGGATAACTTACCTCAGAAAAGGCCAAGGGATCAAGGCCAAGCTTATGCTATCACTACTACTGAGGTAGAGGCTCCAAAAGACGTGGTGGTAGGTAATTTAATGGATTCCTCAAGTTTAGCAAATGCATTATTTGACTCTGGATCGTCGCATTGTTTCATATCTTCCCAGTTTTCTAAGAAAATTAGATATTTCCAATTTGATTTAATAAGGGAGTTGTCAGTTAAAACTCCTAAGGGAAGTATCATTGCAACAATGTTTTGTGAATCAGTCCCCATTAGAGCACATAAATTTTCTTTATCTGCTAATCTCATCGTCATACCTATGATTGAGTTTGATATAATCCTCGGTATGGACTGGATTTCGGACTATGATGTGAAGATTTATTGTAAGAAGAAAGAGGTTACGATTCTTGATGATAATGATAAGGAACACCTTATTTTTAGAGCAGAATCGTCACCACCTAATTCTTATTTAGAACCACCCTCAATAGCTCAACTAAATTCAATTATTGGGGAGGAAGAGAAACAAATAACTGCTGGTGAGGAAAGGAATGTTCAAATAGAGGATGTACCTGTTGTGAAAGAATTTGTAGATGTATTTCTGGAAGATTTACCTGGACATCCTCCAGAACGAGAAGTTGAGTTTTCCATTGATTTGATTCCTGGATCAAGGCCTATATCGAAGACCCCTTATAGAATGGACACTGTAGAGTTAGTAGAAATATAGAAACAACTAGAGGAATTGAGTAATAAGGGATTTATTCGCCCTAGTGTTTCTCCATGGGGAGCCCCTGTTCTTTCTGTTAAAAAGAAAGATGGATCTATGAGGTTATGTATCGACTACAGGGAGATCAATGCTATAACGATAAAGAACAAGTATCCCCTACCTCGCATTGATGATTTATTTGAACAACTACATGGAGATCAATACTTTTCAAATATTGACCTTCGATCTGGATACCATTAGTTGTGTGTGAAGAAGGAAGACATTCCGAAGAAAGCATTTCGAACCAGGTACGAGCATTACGAGTTTACTGTAATGCCATTTGGATTGACTAATGCACCATCTGTATTCATGGATCTGATGAATAGAGTTTTCAAGGAGTATATCGATGAATTTTTGGTGGTATTTATTGATGATATCTTGGTATACTTCAAAACCTACGAAGATCATGAAAATCACTTGCGCATTATCTTGAAGACTCTGAGGAGGCATGAATTATATGGGAAGTTTAGCAAGTGTGAATTCTGGCTTCAGGATATTTCTTTTCTTGGACATATTGTCTCTAAAGATGGAATCTCTGTTGATCCTTCTAAGACCAAGGCAATCCAAGAATGGCAAGCACCTACGAGTATAACTAAGGTACATAGTTTTATTGGTTTGGCAGGTTATTATCGACGTTTCGTCCAGAATTTTGCCCGATTGGCTAACCCATTAACGAAGCTCACACGTAAAGGGGTTAAATTTGTTTGGACAAAATAGTGTGAAGAATGTTTTGAAGAACTGAAGAGAAAATTAGTCAATGCTCCTATATTTACTCTACCATCGGGGAATGATGGGTTCGTTATTTATAGTGATGCATCAAAGAAAGGACTTGGTTGTGTCCTTATGTAGAATGATAGAGTTATTGCCTATGCATCACGACAGTTGAAAATTCATGATCAAAACTATCCTACTCATGATATTGAGTTAGCAGCTGTGATCTTTGCTTTGAAGATATGGAGACACTACCTCTATGGTGAAAAATGTGAGATTTATACTGATCACAAGAGTTTGAAGTATATTTTCTCACAAAAAGAACTCAACATGAGGCAAAAGAGATGGCTTGAATTACTCAAGGATTATGATTGTACGAAACACTACCACTTGGGGAAGGAAAACAAGGTGGCAGATGCTTTGAGTAGAAAAGACCATGGAGTTTTGAACAATATGAGAATTGAAAGGGATCCAATTTTCATTGATCTAGTGAAGATGGACATGGGAATAACCAGGGAAGGTGAAACATCAATGCTTTTTCAAATGGTTGCCAAACCTTCTTTACTAGAAAGGATTAAGAGTTCTCAGACTGATGATGAAGAATTTCAGAAGAAGATTAAAGCTGTGAATGATGGGAGATTGAGAGACTTTGTGTATGAAGATGGAATTTTGATATTCGGGAAGAGACTTTGTGTTCCCGATTTACCTGATCTGAAAAGGGAAATTCTGGATGATGCTCATAGTTCCAATTTCTCTATACACCCTGGGAGCACCAAAATGTATAGAGATTTGAAGGAACATTATTGGTGGGACAACATGAAGAGGGAGATTGCTGATTTTGTGTCAAGATGTATGGTTTGTCAACAAGTGAAAGCTGGAAGGCAACAGCCTGGAAGAGTCATGCAACCTCTTCCCATACCGGAGTGGAAATGGGACAATATTACGATGGACTTTGTCATGGGGCTACCAAAGACTCCTAGAAGAAACGATGCGATATGGGTTATTGTTGATCGTCTTACCAAGTCAGCACATTTTCTTGATATAAGAGAAGATCTACCCCTGGAACGTCTATCAAGACTATACATTAATGAAGTTGTGAGACTTCATGGAGTACCCCTTATCGATTGTTTCTGATCGTGATCCCTGTTTTACTTCAAGAATTTGGAAAAGTCTTCAGAAATCTCTGGATACTGAACTTCATTTGAGCACTGCTTTCCACCCTCAGACATATGGACAATCAGAACGGACTATTCAAACCCTAGAAGACATGTTGAGATCTTGCTCACTTGACTTTCAGGGTATGTGGGATCAATATTTACCACTGGTAGAATTTTCCTATAAAAATAGCTTCCATTAGAGTATTCAGATGGCACCATATGAAGCGTTATACGGAAAGAGATGTCGTACACCAACCTTTTGGGATGAGGTTGGTGAAAGAAAACTTGTAGGCCTAGAACTGGTGGAGGAAACAGTGGAAAAGGTGAAGGTAATCCAAAATCACATCAAAGCAGCCCAAAGTAGGCAGAAGAGTTATGTCGATAATCGAAGGAATGATTTGGAATTTCAAGTCGGTGATTATGTTTTCCTGAATGTATCTCCATGGAAGGGAGTCATACGATTTGGTAAGAAGGGTAAATTGTGTCCCAGGTACATCGGACCCTTCGAAATTCTAGAACGAATTGGGGTTGTAGCTTACCGATTGGCAATGCCGCCAAGTCTCTCCAAAGTTCACGATGTGTTCCATGTATCACTGTTTAGAAAAAACATGCCTGACCCAACGCATGTACTCACCTCTGAAGAATTAGAACTGGAACCCGATCTGTCTTATTGTGAAGATCCTATCAGGATTCATGATACAAGATAACAAGTACTGAGAAACAGGACGACGCGTCAGGTAAAAGTTTTGTGGAGAAATCATAAGATGGAAGAGGCAACGTGGGAACCAGAGGAACTTATGATGAAGAAACACCCGAGTATTTTATGCAGTAATACCCTAGAAAATGCGAGGACGCAATTATTTGAAGGAGGGGAGAATGTAACACCCCATGCTTCCACGGTACCTTTCCCTTCGAATAATGCGATAGCATGTGTTGTACGCAACCTCGAGTTCTAACACACACCACAACTAATTAAACTAGCCATTGTGAATAGTAATACCTACTTTTTTAAATCATATATATTTTATATTTCAAAATGGACATCATTTTTGGATTCAGAATATTGAAATTAGCCTAGGGTGAAATTTTGGTACTTTTCGGATAACTTTTATATTTTGATGAATAGTGAAAATTACTAAATTTTAATTAAAATCAACTTTTTTAATCAAAATAATTAATATTGATAAATTATGAATTTGAGTGGTTTTAAAGTATATTTAGAATATATTTTTACCATTTAATTTAATGTTTGTCATTGGACATAATTTCACAATTAAACCAGACATAAACAAGTGTCAATCTTTTGATAGTTATTATCTCTTAAAAACACGCTTTTTATTTTAACAACGGGAATTAATTTTAAATTAATTTCTGCCACTTCTGTGTTTTGAATTTGGAAAAGTGGATTACATATTTGGAATCATGATGTCCAAATTATGTAAATAAGTAACTTTTATTTTTACACATTTTGAATAATTACTGCGGTAAATATTTTATTTACCATGGTTAAAGGGTAAATCCGGTAAATAAGGGATAAAAAATAATATTATAATAATATAAAATTACCCTAAAACGTGTCCTAAACATATTGGTGGACACATACCCGACCATGGTCATCCTTGGGTCGATTTGGGGACCCCTTAGAGCCACTTGTATGTGGTAGGGACACATTATATTAATAAAGTTAAAATAAAAATAAAAATGGCATAAGCTTACATCTTTTAGAAGAACAATTTTTACATAGTGTTATACATGTTGGATTTTCAATTATAAATATTCATTAGAAAGCTAAAAATATTTCCTACATAATGATATTTTATTTATAATTTTTAGACATCAAATAATTTAAATTATTAATGACGCAATAATGATGCAATGTTTACCTCATTAATAAATCATTTAAATAAATAAGATTATAATGATTAAAATATTATCTAAAACCATTCCAATTCATATTGGTTGATGTTATTTCTAATATGAGTCATCTTATCTTAGACCTAAATGATTATTTGACCATTATAAACCGAATATAATTATATTATAAAGTAATACATTCACTCTTTCCTAAAGAGCCCCTCCTCTCCCTTATAAAAGGAGACCACTCCTTCTCATTTCTTCACACATTCAAAGCCTTTTGGTTCGGCCAAACTCTTCCCAAATACTCTCCCAAATTCCCTCAATACAACCTAGAGGCCTTAGTTTGATCAGAAATCCAACCTAAGGAGCCATTTTGATCAAATAAAAAGGAAGAGCCCGAAGAAGAGGTAATGATTTCACCAACCTTTTCCAAGTTCATTTCTTCTTCCACTTCTTCTTCCTTTGTTGTTACCATTCTAAAATAATAACTCCAGTATCTCACATATACTATGATGTTATTATAAATATGGTACAACCATATTCAGTATTCTATCCACCCTTTGAATAACATGTCTCCATACGTGCGTACGTACGGCATACCGTCTCCACGTCGTGGTGTAATTGTTATTCAATATATTATTATTTGGATGGGTATAATAATGATGTGAAACTCATGTAAATAATAAATATAACATGTTAATTATTCATTATATATGATATAACACCCATTAATATATTATTTTAATATCAAAAGAATGATATTGTCGCTCGTGCGTACGTACGGACTACCGTCTCCACGAACGCGATGAGATTCATTTTCCATCGTATCCATTCAAGTATAATTATCATTTGATGATTTAAAAATGATGTTTAAGGCCTTGATATCATTCTGGATATGAATAAGATACAACAAACATGGCTTATGTAACAAAACATATAAAATAAAATGAGTAAGTTCACACCCGAAACAACGATAATACTAAGATATTATTATCAAATCAATATTAAAAGATCATATATGATATCATAATAATGTATATGATTATTTTATAATTTAATAACAATTATTTCACCATTATACAGGAGGTTAACCTACCCTAACCAAGGAAAAGTACAAGGTAAGGGTTATTTCACGATCTCTTCATTATCCGAGGTTGTTTATACGTAATAATCTACTGGGATCTCGTTATCATCCACATCCATGTTTCTTCAAAATGTATTTAAAACATTTTTAATATTTAAAAGAATATTGGTTAAAGTCATTTATACCCTTGTTAGACTTTTTATAAGAGGTTTATAAGGGAATCTTTCCGTTGTTTTCCAAACAAGGTGCTTTTTAACCTTTTCGACAGAATTAAGATAACAATGTTTGTTTTTAAACTTATACAGCGGGTGTGGTTATTTTCCGCCGTTATAAAATATTCAAAGCTTTCCTTACAAGCTTATAAGAATATTTTCATAGAAAATGTTTTATTTTATATGGATCTTAAATGATTTCAAAATAAAAGGAGATATTTACTTAAAAGGACTTTTGATTTCATCTATGTCAACATCCTTTGATGGATTTTAAGATTATTTGAAGTTGATTTATTATAATACAAAACTTCTATATTGTATTTAAGGTTTTGTGATAAGTTTGACTGTGGATGTGCTATTTTTATACCATTCATAGTTTATGGTGAAAGTATTGACATTTCGTATGCAAGTTTTAATACGAATGTTTATGTTATGTTTAAACCTTTTCATATGGGAATGCATTGGACTTAATATGTGATGGGTGGAGCCCGCTATAGCTCCTCGATGCATCGGTAGGTCTCATGAGACAAACTAGTGTCTTGGCACACGGCCTTGACAAAATATTATTTGTAGTCTTGGAACGAGGCCTTGACTATGTGGTTATGATAATCTGGAATTATGCATTCCAACATTATGAAAGTGGTTATTGATTTTTGAACTTGATTATTCGATTAGTAGAATATCCATGTGAATAAGTAAATGGAATTATTTCATTTTATTTATGTCGTACCATGTTGAAAGTTCATGTTTGAAAGGCTTTTGTTTTAGTTATACATTGCCATAAATGTTCATTCTTATTTATGAAAGTTTCCGCTATATTGTTATCCTTACTGGGCATTTGAGCTCACCCATTTTCTATGTTTTATTTTTCCCGGGAAGTGAAGAAGTAAATTATGAATGACCTACAGGGATATTATGTGGGGATATGAGTGTGGATTATGGAGACATTATGTTGTTGTAGTAGTTTTTCATTTTATGATGTAATGTAAAACTTATGAATATATCTAGTGTTTCCAAGGCTACTAAACCAATCGGTCTTTCGAGATTTTATCTTTCTTGTGATCATGCCAATGTTATGTAATAATGCACCGACTCTGGGTAACTAGGGTCAGGGCGTTACAATATATGTGTGTATTTATTTATGTATATATATATATATAGTTAACGTGTGCATACATATATATGGAACATCCTAATCCGACTGACCAATAATATGGTAAAGGGAAGAGTGCATCCAAAATTTTCTAGTGTGCCTCTACATATGATAGAGGTGGTTGTCTAGCTGTGAGGGTCTAATGAGGTGTTATTGAGGAGTGTATACGCTCATGGTCAGATAATAACAGTGGTATAGAGGGAAATAAGTAACAAAAATCCTAGGGTAAGTAGTAAATGATGAAAAAGATGGGGTTGAATAAAATTAAAAGAATATAAATGATATTTTAAAACACCAATATATAAAAATAATGCATGTACAAATTATGAATTAATAATAAAATATGTAGAAATACAACAAGCAAGAAAATATAAAAAATAATAAATGCATAATTGAATGAAATAAAAATCATATAGTGGGATGTTAACAATTATCACGAGCACCCTATTGGTCCTCTGCTCCTAATTCCAAGGTAAATGTACAATAGATCATGAAATGGCTAATAGTCCATCAAACAAGAGAAATTCTTGGGTACCCTTGCCCAACTATGACCTGAGAAGTGTGTGGGATATAAATCATAGTAGTTTACCAACCATGGTTTCTACCAATAAATCCAGTCTATGATAGAATTACGTAACAAAATAGTGTAAATGTTATAATAATCATTAACAATGATGAATAAATAAATAATGAATTTATTAGGTTTCAAAGGGACACCATGTGACTCTAATTTTATCAAATCATAAATGGAATAAGATTATGACCAGTTATCATATGTATTTATTTTAAATATATATATATATTATAGTTATATTTCACAAAATCCATAATGAACCAATAATATGTGGATGTAAGTGGCCATATACCTGGAATAGTAGGTGATGGATATATCATGTCATAGATCAGTCATCTATACCAAGACAGAAAGAGCTAACAATATCTATAAAAAAGTTATATACAATATATATCATAATTTGATGTATAAATCATACTCCTCACATGATACAGTGACAGTACCATCACATCAAGACATAAAAATGTTGTGATTGAGCCCTGATGGAAATAGTCACCCGAGGATGTGGTGGGTCAGGACCACCATCCAAATAATATCATTTGTGTGAGACACCATGAATCAAAACCCTATATAAGGGAGATTGATATCAACATGCTAAAAATAATCCCTATAATCATCACATGTCCTAAATTAATAAAAAAACATTCTTATATTAATAATTTATTTCATGATTTATAACCTCTCATGACTTACATTTTACAAGTTATTTAATGAAAACAATCATCATGTATATAAAATTCAATTAATAAATTTACATTGAATATTTTAAATCATAGAAATTATATTAACATGTCTCAAAGTGTACTTTTTTGGTGCCTTGGTCTATATGGGAAATTTCCTACATGGAAAATAACATTCTCTAAGAAATCTATGCACTTAGGAGAATCTTGAAAATTTTTAATTTTGATTTTATTGGACATGAATTGATCATACAATGTGAACTTGTTTAACAAAAAAATTATATAAATGGAGGGTAACTATATTTTTTTAACATTAATGATGGAAACATTCCGAAAACAACAACATTCCAATAAATGAAATCAATGAATAGTTGAAATTATAATGAAATTTTGAAAAACATGCTACAAACATCTCATCATAACATTATAATTTCTAAGATAACAAATCTCATCTACAATATTTTATTATAAACCATACATATTTTCACATAAAACAATTTAATTAATAATGAATTAAACACATATGTGATATTTCAATTCAAATTGTGATATATTATAGAAATGAAACATCTTGTTGATATAAATTTTAATGATCAACATGGCACTAGGAGGTATATAAAACAATTTGGGAAACACATTATTAATAGAAGCCTTACACATAGAAAGTCCTATGTTCATTTTAATAATTAACTAATAACGAGTCTTTCAAGATGTTACTCAAATAATTCATCCTTGTTTGAATCTAAAATCATCAATTTACTAAACACAAATAAATGAGAATAATAGAAGGTGTGTATATAAACTAAGATCAAAGAGATAATTTTTTATAGAAATATGTTGCAAACAACAACATGTGGACAAAATTACGCTATTAATAAAAAGAAAAAAACCTGAAGAAAAATATATAGCCCATCTACCATATGCTATGGATGGTTCAATCAACCAATATGAAGTATTAATTTTGTCAAATATGGTTGAATTTAATGAACCATAAATTTTCCCAAAAAAGGTAAATGAGATTTCATTATGATAAATTTTTGGAGATGATATTAAATGAAGAATGATTCTATAGGAATCAATGGAATACAGATTTAGTTACATAGAAACTAATAATTGTTGAATATGATGATGGATAGAGATGATCTCATGAATCTTATATTGGAAAGGAGAAACCTAGGTTATTGGGTACATTCCAATGATGTAGGATGAATGAAAAAATTAATTTTAAAAACAAATATGTGGATAATTTAAATTTTAAACTCATCAATGGGTCTCATGTTGTGGTCCCACGGTTATCCAAACCATGTTCCAACCATGCAACACAAATTACTTAATAATCCCCCCATGAATTTTTGTGAAACCTAGTTTCTCTAACCATGTTCCAAATATGTAATATATATGTTAGTTTTACATTACATGTGGATGTTACCATGTGGGATTGTAGTACAATTTTTCATAAAATATATGAATCATATTATGGGAACTCATGCTCACATGTTATAGCCATATGTTTTTATGCATTGGGATGCATGGTTTCAAAAAACTCATGCTCCGCATTCAAACCACCCAATCATGTGAATTTCGAGGGATAATGTTATAAAAAGTCTATAAGAAAGGTAAGGGACCCCTCAGGAATTTACCCCTTACTAGAAACTACACATTGAATTGAAAGAACACATAAAATTATCTAAAAAATCACAGTTCAAATAATAGTCCATTAATTAAATTCCAAATTTTAAATTCCATTGGAATTATACTAACAATTTGAAACACACATTGTTACATCCCCTATCTATAGAACATTTCAACCATGATAATACATTGTAAAAAACATCAATTGACATACAAGGGTAAAAAATTATCATTCTAACTGTCACATTGACTTTTAAAACACCAAACACACCGTCAATAACATCTCAATAATATGACATATATGTCATGAAAATTTGATCCAACTCTCATTTTCCAATTGAATCACTGGTATAAAGCTCACCTGAACATTTTATGACAGAGAAATGATAAAATCATTTTCTCATTAAACAGAAAACCGTTAGATTTTCTGACCATTTGTTTTCAGTGAAAAAAAGTTTTCAATTCTAAATCATAGAACCTACAATGTAAATATATCCTAAAGAGGCACAACTCTAATAATTATATAGATGGTAAATGTGTGATCTGTCGAACTGGGTGTAGCCAATCATATCTATGTTCATATCATGGATCTCACAATAATGAAACTTCATAATCCTGCTTCTCCAAACCAATATTGGTTGTACAAACATCCCCAAAGACACTTATGAAACATTAATCAAAACCTCCATGACCCAACAACATTCCTTTAAATAATTTTTCACTAACGTTTCTTATCAAACATGAATGATACCTAGTCGAGACACCAATAGATGAGTATTATCAAAACAATATACTTATATGGTTGGTGTATTAACAAATAACCACAACACATTGTTCCATGGAATTGTGATTTTACCAGTACGATGTTCACCGATTTTTGTACTTGAAACATGGCGATTCATCCAAATATAATATAACGTGGTCATTAAATTTTTCTTATATCATCATGAACAAGGGTGTATCATAAATTCTAAATACTAGATTCATCACCATTTAAGAATCACCACTCATCCCAACAACATGTTTATGATTACCTGAGATAAAATTATTAGAGTCCATCGACATAATCCATGGTAATATATACTCCATGATTATAACGGATATGTTAATTAAATGGTATGGTATTATCAATATATTATTGATTGATCCCTGAGCATCATCTTCCTGGATTTCTAGTCAAAATAGAATGGATGTTTTCCATGATTCCATATATGGTTGATCAACATGGGAATTGGGGTATCACAATGGACTAATCATACCTATTTTACAACCATGTTAGATAAATGTTACTCCAATAGTGATTACATAACTAAACAGAAACATTTAAAAAATTAGCTCGACATAAAAATGCTCTGTATGTGCATTGTGAATTATAATAATATATGGGACATGCACATCCATAAGAATATTTACACTAAGAGGATACCAAATATTTTAATTATTATTAGAGGCACTCATATCATTTATAATATGGTGTGATTGATCAGTTTTTTAAATAATCCATACCCATCTATCGTAAGAAAAAAAGTTGAACCAATAGTGGTTGACATCTAGGAAGAGTCATGAATTCACCTTTCGACACTTCATCGTTAATTGATCATATTACTATACCACCTAAGTCATTCCATTGATTGATCAACAAAAAAATGATGTCCATCCCTGAACAATCATTTTTTATCAACTATTTTACACACATCCAACCACAATAACACTGTACTATCATGCATGTACTAAGATGATTCAAATTCTCAATCATCAAAGTAATTAAAAACCCACATTATCCATATTCAAGGATCCTCCTTGGATGTACTCCTTTTACTAAGAATTAAACTTATTCTATATTGTACAAGAAGATCCCCAACCTTGTAGTGAGATTGAAATTGAAATATGAAGGAAAGACCTGTCCCTCAAATAAATGAAAGATTAATTTGTCCATAAAAAACATGTGATGCTCCACTCATTCATAATAAGAATGTAATTGAAGTAATAAAAGGTGTCTAAATAATACCATAAAAATTATCACATAAGAATAAAACATAAATAAAGATATTAAACTAGCCCTATAATCACATCAATAAAGAAATTATATTATCATAATGATTCAATGGATAATGTTTCACATATGAAACTAATCATCGTGTCCTCTCCCATTAAATGAGAAAATGGATAATGCTTCGGCGAAATCAATATGTGAACATTTATGGGTAAGGCCTAGACCATGTCCATACGACATTTTTCATGTGAGACCTACTGATCCAATGATGAGTTGTAGCACAGACCTCCAATCACATACAAAATAAAATTAGTTTCTCATAAGAATGGGGATAAATATTAAAAAAAATACATTTCCATTAAAAATATATTTCATAATCAGTAACCATAAAAACCAACCATGTTGATTAATGTGGACAATTATATTATGATTGATAATAACTACCCAAACTAATCAAAAAACATTTTATAAAATATGGTATATTATATCCTAATATATCACACGTATGATTTGGTAGTGTGTTTTGAATTAAAATAAAAAACAATTCAATAATCCTCAAGGAATTCGAGAATGAAACACCATTTATAAATTTACCGAAGAGTTATATTAGAAAATTATTGGTCTATATACTAAATTATTAATGTAACATGTAGGTAAAAGTGATGTAAAATTATGGACAATTAAATTTTATATTATATATAAATTATTTGAAAATTAATTGAAATCATGTATAAATTTATTTTTAAAAACATTATATATGATCCTCTATGGTTTTCTATAAGGGAAAATAAAAGTGTCATTGAAATATAAAAAAAATTGTATAAAATAAAGATGAAAAAAGTTAATTTTTAATTATTAAATGATTTATTTTTGAGAAGTAATTGTTTCATGAAACATATTTAGGTCATTAATTGAAAAAATAATTAAAACTGGCATGTTCCATATTACTTGGATTGCTTAATGGGACGCATTTTGAAGTTATCCTTATAAAATCATTTAGTTAGATTAAATAATTGCTAAATTGATTTTTATGAATGATTTTGTATCATATACACATAATTTAGTACTTTTATGGAAAAAATATAAATTTCATAATGTTAAAGGAAAATAATGTGTAAACCGAATGAAAAATGGAGTTTTATGCAGAATCCAATAAAAAACTTCTAAAACTGTTCTTCAAATGTCGACAGGTACCTAGAATATAATATTTTTAGATTAATAAATTTATTTAGAATCATTTTAAACATTTTTTTGATTTGGTATAATTTCATTATGTTCACTTATAATCTTTATGAGGTGTTAGAAATATAATTCAATTGTTCACGAGTGTTCGTTTCCAAGGATTCCATGTTTGGTTCACTTTTATACCTATATGAAAGAACATGTAAACTAGGAATTGATATTTCATAATTAAAATTATATGTTAACCATTAACATTTATAATGTAAACATATGTATATTATTCACTTTTTGGGTGATGAAGAATCATTAGATAAGACATTAGTGATAATCGTTTAAATGATTTTGAGTTTTTTTATCATCACAAACTAATTTTTTCTTATGTATTAATAATATATATAATATTGATATAACATGAAATATGTTTTAAGACATATATAATAGTCTTTTTTTACAATTTAAATGCTTTTATTCTAACCCATGATTCAAATACTGAAAAATGAGCATTCAGTGTTAATGAAGGCTCTAAATGGACACCTCATACATGATGTTTTTCTTTTTAGAATAAAAGAATTGGATAAAATGTATAATGGTTGAATTGCTATTAACATAAAAATTTTAAAACCTATATAATAATCTAGTGTTATAATGAATTTTTCTGACAGAGGTGGATAAGAGAAGATGTGAAAATAATATAATCAAATTAAAAGTGGATTTTTCATCTTGAATTATTCTTCATGAGAACCTACATATGAAATTTGGTTTGCGTTTTTTTAGTGTAGTACCTTATTGACATAGGGATGATTCTTGGGATGAATATTGGATATAAGATGATAAATATTCATGGATTATGTGGTCCATGGAGAAGAGGCTACGAGGGGTGGTATTGATAGTTTATGATCACAATTTTTTTCGAATATTTTATTATTTAAATAATATTATATTTATAAACATTTAATAGTTTTAGAATTATAAGTAAATATACTGAAATTGTGAAGTATTGTTCATTAATATGGTCTAACATCACCATTATATAATTTATGGATCTATTATTCGTGTATTTAGCGTATCACATGAATTAACTTCTTCCACTATTCTATAAAAATGAAACCATTGTTGAAAAATCATAAAAATGAACATACCAATTTATAGATGTTTAGAAAAAATTAATAATGTCATTTTTATCAAAATAATTTTCATAATATGTGAAAATTTATTAATAAATAAAACAAAATATATATGAATAATTAATATCATAAATTATTTTAAAACTCATTGATAAAATAATTATTGTAAAATAAAACTATCCTATAAATGTAAAAAAATGGAATTTTCATTTATTAATCTATTTTTGGAAGTTAATTTAACTTCTAAATCATCATATTTTTTATAGAATTGAAATTTTATTTTTATAATGTCAAAAAATACCAATAATGAATTTATCATTTGGAAAACAATTATTCGCTTATTTGATGATATATATATATATATATATAATTTTTATTTTTTTAGATAATGTTATTTTAATTATAATACTATAGGCGAGGATACTATTATATTTTTTAGCTTACTCTTTCCCATGGTCTTATTTCAATTCCAATGGTCCTGTTAATATTCCACTGATATATTTTCCTTAACTTCTATAACTACCTATTTTTTCATTTTTTTTCATCATTAATATATTTTTTATTGTGACGTCCAAGTGATTTTAAATGATTAATTCTATAAAGAAAAATTATGTGATGGGATATTTCACTGATTGACTTTTGGGTTGATACATTCTCAACTTATATAATACATTCATCCTTGATATTTCTAGAATTTAACATCATAAAATATTTAAGTAGTTATTCAACATGACATAATACATTTCACAAGACACCACTTAATATTTAGAGTTTTTCTAATTTACCATTACAAAATGTATCTATCAATTAATCAACTCTTGTTTATTAGTGTCCAGAATTCAGATATGCTCTTCACTAAAAGACAATTAATGTTTTTCAATTCTATTTCATAATATGTATGATCATGCATTAGTCCTAGCACATACTTCTGTATAAAAGTGTTTGGGAACACATCATGAACATTAGAAAAGATAAATGGAATATCCAAATGATAATACACGAATCTAATTACATATATAATTTCAAAATTTCCATTGTACCTGGGGATTAGATTAACTTTCATTCCAAATTTCATAACACCTTTACTGGGTGACATATTCATGAAAACATGTTCTCATACTTGAAATACTAAATCCTTTATTTGATTAACAGTATATATATTTTTCCTATATTTAGATACATTGATACGAGTTTCAATAGTCTTCACTTAATTTATAGATCCTTCCATATGTTTTGGGCCTACATTATATCTTTCATCAACATTATCACGATTTGATGTTGTACAATATCTCCTTCCACACAATGATTCTTATAGGATCATATTTCTAAATGAATGGGAAAATTTATTAGGATAAATTCATATCAAAGTTAAATACTCAATGCAAATACCTTGAATTTAATGTGATTATGAATGTAATATTTAATGGTCTTTTTAGAATATCATCTAATTTAGAATGATATGATGTGCTCAAAATGAAACTCAGTGACTAAATTTTTTTGAAGACCATTCCATAATTTTGATGTTAATCATGGAACATGATTATAAATAATTGAAAAATATTCACCACGAATCCATATAACATCACTGATATTTTTTTTCTTAGTTTTGAGTGGAAAACCATCTGTAATAGCGGTAAAATGAGATGAGATGATATTTCAGCCTACACTTATGAAAATTTCATCATTCATTAATGGTGTTGTTAATACAGTGAAAATATGAATAGTAATTCCATCTCATTTCTAGGTAGGAATAGGTATATGATGCATGAATCCTCTAGGATGTTGTCTTTAAGCATTCCAATATTTACAGATATATCATCATCATAAATAATCATAAATTTCCCGCTACATATTATTACACTAAAATTGTTACATAAAATATAATTAACTTCTTTTCTACAACAGTGTATAGTGAAATTAGACATCATATAATCATCTATGAAATCTGTTTTTAACTATGTTATAGTGGGGAAAAAATACATATTACCAAATATCATAATTCCATCATCGAAAGTGATGATTACAAATTTTCCATCATTCACATCAAAAATTTTCATTTTAAAATTCTCATCATCACACATAAAAAATCAAATATTGCACATCAATGATTGTTTGGAAGAAATTTTAAAATGTTGTTATCCTCCTCCTACATTTATAATTCCCATATCCACCTTTAATATACCCATATACAATGATTCCTGGAAATTCCTCATTTTGATCAGTTGTACATTATCATTCATTCTCCTAGAATATTATAACTTATTCCCATAATCTAAGTGTTATTGCATTGAAAATTCATAATCCTTGAATGGCTTAAGCCATCACTATTTCCTCATCATGAGTTCATTCTATGAGTATATATATTTTAGTCTCTTGTGATATGTTTATATATATTATCTTTCACCAATTAGACGTTCAATCAATATATTCAAAGAAATTACAATTACTGGTAATTGAAGATAATTTATTGAATTGTTCATTCATTAGTTTTTGACATCCCTGATTCAATGGTAATAATTTTATCATTTTTCATAATAACACGACCATTTCCCTTCATTGATGGATAACTATAAATAAAAATACATCATTTTCTAATGGTAGAGAGTATATCATACAATTTAAAAATAACCTATTCAATTAATCAATGAATTATTCAAATTCATTTATCTTTACATAATTGACCCATATAAGAGTATTTTTGGTAACTAGGAGAAAATTAAATCGAATGAAAATTAGTAACAATATAAACCAATAAATCAATGACACTCTATTATGATAATTTCCTTAGGATATTCATTAAAAACATTTTTCTATAGATGATTAATTGAGATACAATCCATAGAGACAATATGTACATGATAAGGAAATGTTTGAAACCTGAAGTGACATGCACAAAACATCCCATAAAACTCTCTTTTATTCAACGAGTCTACATAACAATCATCAAGTGGGTCTCATGCTCCTTGTAGTTTTGTAATAATATAATGATATAATCAATAAATAACATAGTATAATATTTATTATAATCATTGAATATTATATCCATTAGATTGATAATATACTAGGGGTAATTATTTAGTACAAATTGAATTAATTTAATCTAATAATGGCCAAACATGGTTCGAAATACCGTCGTTTTAATTACTGGATTCCTTACATGACATTAATAATATATAAAATGATGTCCCACCATCAAATAATATTAAACTAAAATATGTCGCTAAAATTAATCAACAGTGTTAGGTAAAAGATACTTTTTCATTATTAAAATATAATGGATTTTCCAATAGTAACTTTCACAACCCCATGGATCCATCCATATTCTAAATTTATTTATTATGATATCCTAGCTAATAATCTCTTGGGAGAATAAACCCAATACTATTAAACTCTATCCATTATTTATTCTCCTCCACTAATTCAATTTGGGAAATTGTATAGGGTTTATTTTATATAGTTCCTGTATCAGGGATCTAATCAATAGAAAACTAATCTTCCATATCTGGAGGATGTCTAGGTAAATCTTATGTAAATACATCAATGTATTATTGTACAATATACACATCCTAAATTTAATGACTACATTATTCATTTGTATATTTTGTATTCACTTTTTATACAAGAATATCAATGAATAGTCCTACTATGATAGATATATATATGAATCTTTAGATATTTTTACCTATCTAAATAGGAGGGACTATATATCATTAAAAAAATTGTAAATTTTTACCTATTGTAATAATGTCTTACATTATATTTTGAAATCTAGACTATACTGAGGATAATATCAATGATTATAATTTATAGGAGGATGAGAGTAGAAACTAATTCACATTTATGTGTCATAATAGGGAATGACTAACACATTTTTGTTGCACTATGAATACCCATAGTAGTTTTAACTAACAACTAGACATATTAAATAAATAGATATATGTATAATTTTTTGGGAACAAATTATGAAATTAATGAATGTGATGTTTCAGAATCAAATAATGAATTTTATATGTTTTAATACATGATTTAATAATATCCCACAACATTATTATCATATTCATACTCTCTAGTTTGTATCACATAATATTTTTCTTATTCTTTACGACATTATCTAAGACTGTTTTCCGGAAATGTTGGATATTCATTTTTGTATTGGCCCGTCTCCTTATAATTGCAACATTGATCATTTATAACATCTTTATTTCCTTTTCATTCATGATCATGATAGAAATTCTAACAACACATGTATAAAACTCATTTTCCTTTTAATAAAGAAAAAGGGTTTTTCCGATCACAAGTGTCAGACATTAGAAAGAACACTTTTTTATTCTACCATTTATCGATTAATTGTTATAAAACCTTCTTCATATATTTTATTATAGTAAATAGAAATAGAGAATTTGTTCTCTATTATGATGGAATATGAAAATATATTTTCATATGATGATAATGTTTTGGATACCAGTTCCCTTAAGATGAATTTTTTAACCCCTCAAATGACAGATCAATATTCCTATTTGGATATAATACATAATCTATAGCAAGCCTTGATAACCTTATAATGATATATTTATGGAGAGAAAAATTATCATCCTCCTTTTTATCATATATATGAATTTTAACTCCAAATCCTCTTGTTGTTCCTAAAAGAAATATTATTATATGAAAATACAATTAAAATCCTTCCATTCATTTTTTGTCATTTATTCTTTTAGTTTTTTTGTTTTAAATCATTGTCAACAAATTATTATCATCTCCAGATAGATAATATATTTCCATGATAACCTCCTCCCTTTATATACATCCAAGAGTTTGAAATATCTTTTGTATGGTAATTCTCCATTTCTCACCAACCAATGGCATTGTAGTCCCATTTAATGATGGTGGTTGTTGTCTCATAACATAGTCTAACATTAATCTTCCACGTTATAGATTAAGATGATATATATGGGTATCTTTTTAATCAATAACTAGATCCAACCATTCCAATATGATTTTAGGTTGCTTAGATCATGTTTCATTAGATTCTGAAACATCATTATATTTGATATGAATGAAATCCCTCCATGTAATATGTGAGTTGATATGGTTTTAATTACATGAACAATACATTATTTCTAAAAAATTTCATACATTAAATTAGGTTTTGAATAATAATGCATATTTTTATACAAGAAAAATAGTTAACATTAATTGGAAGTTTACTCATTGTTAATCTCATAATCCTAATCCTCGTTTCATTGGGGGACATATTTAACATTAAATACATCATAGTTATATATAATGATAATGTTAGTTATCCAATTAATATTCCATTGGATTTAAAATATATTTTATTATTATGGCCCATTTTCAATTACAAGGTCACACAGAGTTAGGACTGACAGGCACTGTCAGAGTTATTACCCCTATGTACAATTTTTCCATAACTGCTTCCATATATAGTATCCTAATGGGTATGTATTTCTATGAATTCCAAAATAATATTTAATATATAAAAATTATTGGACGTTATTTTATACCTATCATCAATGTATATGTTATGGTTATTTTCCCTGATCTATCATTTCATTTTTACGTTTCTATGATTTCAACAAAACATCCATTGATACCAACAATAATGACACAAACCATAGTTGCATGGAGATGATGCCTTACCTAATTAAGTTATCATGATTTCATGGAATAATATAACAAATGAACTAATTGATTTTTAATTTATGAAAAAACTGTAAATATCTATTTATTATTACAACATGTAATTATTTAAAAAATAAAAAATTCTTTAAAAACACCCCAAAAACATAGAACAACCTAAAACATTAGTCATAACATATATAATAACATACAGACAGAAAATAAAACATAATAATGGGATGATATAAAATTCTTAGTAGGGGTAAACAATACCGTAAAATATCTAATAATCCTATTCAATAATGATATTTTATATTCTATAACACATTCCATTAAAATATAATCATTATTATAACATAGAAGGAATAAAATATGTGTATATAAATTCATAAAATGATCATATGAGAATCAATGTTAAACAAGAATTTTCTCCCAGTCGAATAATAACTTGGATTATCAATTACTAATATCAAAATAGATGAACCCATAATGATGGATATCTGAAACACAATTTTTTGGCCTTGTCCAAGTCATATAAAAATATATATGTCCTAAAACAAATAAATATCTTAAAATAATTGGGAAAGTACTCAACCACGTCCATATAATTTTTTCTCATGAGAATTACTGATGAATCAACTACCTAAAATTAGAAATAAACATTAATTACTATGTTAAATTGATTACTCATATGACTTGGGAGAAACTGAAACAACAAAAAAATGAAATGTAAATAAATTTCCCCAATCATTAAACAAAATCTCTATCCATTTTGAGTAATATGGTGAATGGTATCAATATATCACATCCATTACCAATGATATTGAAAAAATTTAAAAAAATATTGTACATGACATAATAAAAGATAAACCATAACATTCAATAGAGGTATTGTAATAAATTAAAATACCCTAATCAAATTATTGAGGACGTTTGGATAAAATTGCGATTTTAACATTTGATTAAAGAGGTATTTTTGGAAAATAATTTTCATTTTCAATAAAATAATATTTTAAAATACATATCAAATAAAATAAATTGTAATGGAAATGGAAATATATTTTAATAATAAATCAATTCTAACTAATGAGAATACATGTAATAATTGAATTTAAGGCTATTTTGAAATGATCCACATTAGTACAATTTAATGGTAAATTGAAAAATAATCCTTCAAACATACAAAGATATAATTATTTTTACAATATATAGTGAACAAATATAGTATTTTCATAATAAAAATTCCAATTATTTAAAAATAATGGTGTATGCATTCATATTATAGAGTTCAGATTAAAACTGGTGTGAAAATAATATCTTCCCATTAATCAGGATTGCTTTTGAAGAATTTTTTAAATGAATACCTTAAAAAATCAGGTACTTATTGTCAATGAATGATGAAATGATCTGGATGCCTAATATTGTAACATATACACATAGTTTAGATTATTTATATAATTTTTATGAAGAAATACATTGGGGTAAAGCTAGATAAATTGTATCTAGAATGAAAAATAGAGGATGAGGGATAATCATATACTGTTAGTCCAAAAGTGTTCTGAACATGCACATAATGTTGTGGAATATAAATTTTAGTTATTAATACTTTAATTTTAATAACCATCGACTTTTATTTAATTTAGTTTTATTTTATAATGTTTATTTATGATAATTTGTATTAGTTATATGATATAATTTCATCATTCGATAGTGTTATTTTACTTAGTGTTTATGATTGGTTCAATTGTATACGTGTATAGAGAATTATAAAAATGGAAATAGTTTCTCAGAATTGAAATTATATGTTACTAATGAAAAAATATAATATTAAATCGTTTTATTTCTAATTTGGTTGAGTGTGTGGGGATGAATTATTAGATAAGATGTAAATAATAATTGAATGGATTGTTTTGGAAGTTTTTCAATCATCAAAAACATGTTTTGACTTATCGATTAATATCAAATATATATATATATATATATTGGTTCCAGGAAATTAAATAAGTTGTAATAAATGTATTATAAACATTTTTAAACATAATATTTTTTTTGTGACCATCCTTGAAGGTAGAATTAAAAAAATAAAATACATCATAAACAAATATAATAAATCAACACGTCACAGATAATGTCTTCATTTTTTGAATAAAAAGAATGAATAATAGAAATTATGAATGAATTAACTTTATCATATTAATATTATAGAATATATAAAATGTTTTATATATCAATATTGTTTAGATAGAGGACTCAACGATATGAAAATAAAAGACTGTTTAAATAATGTAAAATAAAAGATGATTTTTACAATTGAAATATTCTAATTTTGATCCACCTATTAGAAATTTAATTTCACCATTAGTTCAGACCAGAACCACATGGATGTGGGAATGAGGCTTGGGAATATTATTTCGTTGAAATTGTACTTTATTCAGTAATTAATAGGTCTGAGGAGAATAGGTGGAAAGGGGTGGTATATTTTGTAAGGAGATGGGTGATTTTTTATTACGTTATTCCTTAGATTGTTATTTTGGATATGGAAAATGAATAGTTTTACAATAATAACTGAATGAATTAAAATACTTAAGAGTATTTTATGTTATGGGTCTACATCAACATTACATAAACTATCACTCAATAATTCGTGCACTTACTGTATCCCATAAACTATCACATTTCACAATTAGTAGAAAATTAAATTATTATGAAAAAAATACCATTACCATTTTTCAAAATGTAGAGTTAAAAAATGGAAACCATTTATTAAAAAAATTATATATAAGGGAATTTTTTGAAAATAAAATATTTTTTTTCAAATACATAGTATAAAAATATAACTGATTTTATAACACATTGAAAATTTAATTAATGATTAATTATATTATTCTATAGTCATAAAACTATGACATATTAAATTATGAAAACATTTTATAAAAATTAATTTCTTTTAAACTAACTATATTAAATTATAAATGATAATTATATATTTAAAAAATATAAAATAAAAACAATTATTATATTATTTTAAAACATTTATTTAATAAATATAAGATTTATATATAAGAAATTTTATTATACGGTACCCAAATTTTATGTATACATTAATATGGGATTTTACTATACTATTATCTCGGTTACATTTCCTTAATCTAACATTTCTATTCTAAAGGTTACATTACTATTCAATTAGGTTAAATTCTATAAAATCAGGAAATACAACCTATTTTTAGCATTATTCATTTATAATATCTATGTTGTGTTAACTATGTGATGTTATTTAAGCATTTTATATTAAATATTTATAAGATTGAAGATTTCATTGATATAATTATGGATTGTTAAATTTTATATCAATTCTAAAATTTAAAATCATATACAAAACCTGATCATGTTTATATTTCATGGAAACCCATAAGAATTTAAAACTACCAATAACATGGCGATTTATATCAATGATTCCAATGTAATATTCATTTTGTTGACATTAAATTGATTCCTTATTATTATTTAAAAATATAAATTAATTAACTCAGAACATCAATTACAAGTAATGAAATAATGTAACAATGTAAAAAGACGTGGTGACCTATGAGTTTCTTTTTAATAAACCATGGTCCATCTGAAATCCACCCAATATTTGTTTAATAATTATTATGATCATATACACCAAAATCTGTTTATATTATAAGAATCATTCTCCAACTGACGTACATGGGTCCGTTGGTATATTTTAGAAATTAACCACAATATTGAAATTCCCTGATGATAGAGTTGGAATTTATTATACATAAAATAAATTATTTTCAAATTAAAATTAAATTGACGTTAAATCTATAAAAATTTAAAAATATATAATGGTAATTTTTTATTTGATTATATATGTTTACAACATTAATTTATAATTTGACCACAATATTTATGAATCACATTGTATATCCCATATAATCAAAACCAATCAACATTAAAATTATAATTTAACCTAATTTATGTTATATATAGGGGATCTAGATGTATGTAAAATAGTAATGATTGTTCTGGTTTGTAGGTTATCATTTCCTTGTTTTATGTCACATATTCACAGTACAATTGAAAATGGGTTCCAACTTAATTTAAAAAAATAAATTCTTCCCACAAAAATATTATATTTCAAAAAATATGAAGCTAGTTATCAAATGAACTAAATATATAATAACATTATAAAATGCATATAAATACTAAAAAAATGTTAGAAAATTATTCATATTGATAAATAAAAAAACATGTACTAGCACTGAAGTCACAAATTCCAAATTAGTACGAATCCTACAATTCAAATACATGGCATAGAATATCCATAAAATTTTACTTCGATGTATCTATAATGATTCATGTTATTCTACTTCATTGAAAAACTCGGACATGGTAAACATACCCTAAATTTCAAATTCATTAAAAATAAAATGAGACTAAAACATTCACTCGATGTAAAATAATATAAATTATAATATAAAAAACATGATTACCAATCCCATCATGGGACACAATTTATTTTCATAACGGCTATAGTGATCACTCCATGAAACGCTTATTAAAAAATAGAATATAAACTCCCTATCTAATATATGCTAAAACAATAAAATTTATAAAAAGGTATATAATATTCCTTTGAAAAAGCTTTATAATTACCTCAACTTAAAAAAATTATGATTGTAGTCAGACCAGTCAGTTCGAATATCTAAAGTGCACCTCCACATAAGTCATTGTCTTATGACTAGCAGTTAAATTCAATATTGGCGGTTTTAGGGAGGCTATAACCCAAATTATAGAGTAGAACAATTGTATTAAATGAGATAAATAATTAAAAATAGAAGAAGAAGAAATAAATAACTATTTTCCCCCATAAGATTAACATAAACTGAATATAATCACTTATGGGTAAGGCCAATATTTTCAATGAATGTATGTATTAATTATGATACAATAATTATAAATGTATACATGAAGGTGGGAAAAATATACAACTCAATACATGAAAAAATGGTTGAAATGTCAATTCCAATGGGAGATCTCCATGATTATCCTAATCTCTTGCTCGGTCAAGTTCTCCTAACTTCCATGTACATGAAGAACAACACATTAGATGGTCCTTGGTCATGAAAACATGAGACAATATATTGTACCCCAATGTAATCGAATCCTGAGTAGGGTGTCTTATATAAATCTAAAAATGTTACCATAGACAATATCTATATCTAAACCCAAACCATGAAAAGAAATCAAATAATATAAAAGGAATATGTATAGTAATTAATGATGAATAAATAAGTAACAACCAAATTAGTTTCCAATGGTACCCCTTATAGCTCAAACTACCCTGGATCATAGTCATAATATGTGAATAAAAAATATTGCATGAATGTAGAAAAAATATATACATAACACTATAATATGTCACTTCAACATATAAGAAACTTTTGTGTGAAAATGTATGTGTTCTTATACCTGAAATACTAAGTACTATCTGGACTGTGGAATAACTTTTTAATCCATAACCACTTATAATATTTCAAAAAGATTGGGAAATATGGTACATTGCCTATATATAATAATGTAGGGGAGACTTCAGAACCGACACTCAAGATGGTGGGTGTGAATACATTTCAACACTAAAAAAGTGGTGTTTGTGCCATCATTATTAAACTCACATAGGGACAAGGTGTATTGTGAACAATATCTCAATAATATTAATTTTTTGATAACAAATCCTGAATATCTTATATAATTAAATAAATTTCCTTTTCATAGAGACTGGTATCAAGCAATATGTTATTTACAGTATGTTATAACAAATGATGTGAAATTGGTCATTAGAGGATATGTAAAATTATTCAATTATATTCGTCCATATATACAAAATTTTCCATTGCAAATATCCTAATCTATGAACAATCAACACAATAACTCATACATGTATGAATTGAATGATCACAACAGCTGAAAAAATAAATTTCTATGTTTCTATGAATGTTATGTGTTAATAAAATATTTCTTAAAACCCATAACATACATCACCCACTAAGAACGAGATTACAACTAAAAAATATTTAATATCATTACATTAAATTTTTATTAACTATTTTTCATATAGTATTACATTCATAAGAATATTGATAAAAATTTTCAATAATCAATAAATGCATGGATCACATACTACTAGTCTCGGAAAATGATCACTCTCTCTCGGGCGCACTCTATCAAATGATTCCATAGTTTTTATGGTTGTATATATGGCCACCCATTCCATTGGGTATAGAGGTATATATTTCAATTCCTTTATCAAATGGTCATCCATTACCCTTTTTCTTTTTCTATGATGAAGTTATCCTCTCATGGTTCCTGAATATATAATTTATCCCAATGGGTCCAAAACAATGTGGAAAATCCCCTCAACATTTTCATTATACTTTAGATTTCTGATAAACATCATACCAATGAAATCAATCCTTTCTACATCATTTCACACGAAATTGGACTCTGATAGACTATTTTGATAGGTCCACCTTTAGATTTTGGGGTTTCGAGAACTGGGGAACTATGGGGATTCTCTAAAAAATTCACATCATATGCCATTTCAATCTGAAACCGATTTTATTATTTCATGGTGAAAAAACCCTTAAATTAATCAATGAGTTTTTCTGTCGAATTGACAAAATAATTGACAAAAAAAATTTGACTAAAATAAATAATTAATTAAAAGAAATAAAATTTAATCAAAATCCATTATATTCAGACACGCACAAAACCCCAATCCCCCATGCAGTGTTCATTGCCAACAAAGATGATCATTTTGCTGAAGGTTCAAAAAACATGCTAAAACGGTTTTTAGTGTTTTCAGAACATGAGAGGATCGACCCACAAGGATACATGAGTTGTTCGTCCATTTTATAACCCCAAAATCAGTTTATATTCTGGTCAAATTCCAATCACCCAATAAATATACCGTTTCAATCAAAAAATTATGATGGATTTAATGATTTTAACCATTTATTAGGTTTCTATTTATTTAATATTCAAAAATTGTGGAAATTCTAGATTTCCAGTGGCCTCGTGCATTAAAAATGGAGGTATATGTGTTTTTTCTACTTCGGGAGAGAAGATGAACAGTAACCCATATTTTTGGAATTAATTTTTTAATCAAATGAATTAACTATTTAATGTAAAATTTAAATGACACCAATATCCCGTTGTGAATGATAGTTAAACCCCATATAGTGTAAACACCCCGTTCTGGACCCAACGGTGGTCTCATATTTCCCAAATGACGATCAATTTAATAGATATAAATGATTTTTTAATTAAAACCCGGAAAAATTAATTAATTGAAATAAAATTTGGTATTCTTGTGAGAGAGGAATCCAATCACCTGATGCGAACAAAAGTTATACCTCTTCTAGGGTAAAACCCTCATTCTAGAGCCATTGGAGGTCTCAGATGATCTATTAGACGCACCGTTTGAGAGATATTTAATTTTTAATAAATAATACATTAATTATTATTTGAAAAATATCTCTCTCGATGGAGACATCTACTTTCCTAGATCATTTGAATGTTATACCATTCATAGGGTAACCACTATATATTGGACATAACTGTTTCCTCAAATTTCTCAACCGTTAGACCATTTTTATGTAATTAAATTCTTTTGAATAAATTTCTAATGCTTAAAACTAAAAAATTTAATACATTTATTCTGTCCTCTTCAAGACTTTTCAGAAATAAAAAACTAATACGTAGATAGTGTTTATCTTATAATAAAATTAATTGAATAATACAGAGTATTAATTGGGAGTCTTACCATTCTGCGACATGTTGTAACAAAAAAACAACTTTTTACAAATGATCGTTTTTTCCATATTAACATAAAAAAGTAACATAAAACTATTTATGAATACTTGTAGCAGTTCTCTAATCTTACAACCTCCCCACTATAAGATCTTTCTGTCCCCAAAAAGCCTATGAAGAGTCATCAATGTCAAAAAAATGAGGCCACCGCTCTCTTTGCAGCGACTCCCCTTCCCATGTCTCATTAGAATAAAAACCATGTTGCAATTGTACACAGACCAGAGGAATCATCCTCCCAAGAAGTACCTTGGTCTCAAAATCAACAACCCTGACTGGTCGTTCAGTCACAGATAAATCTGGTTCAATATCAAGTTCAATTGAACTAAAAAAATGAGATTGATCATAGAGATACATTCGCAGCTGCGATACCTGGAAAACGATATGTATCAACGTTAGTTGTGGTTGAAGAGCTTGATAGTAAGAAACTTTCCCATTATGAACAACAATCTTGAAAGGCCCACAAAATGAGGAGCAAGATTCCCTAGCCTCCCAAGACGTTGATGACCTAATCGTGGTGAAAAAATAAAGAACACATGGTCACCAACTGAGAACTCTAAAGGTCTACGACGACGATCAGCATACCTGTACCGACTATGTGCTATCAACATTCTCTTGGACCAAACTGGGTCCTACGAATGAAACTTCACCAATATCTGACCAACATAAAGGAGATTTACAAGGACGACCATTCAATGCCTAAAAATGATCCATTTTCATCACAGACTAATAACTATTGTTATAAGAAAACTCAACTAGCACTAGATGAACACCCCACGTCCCACCAAAGTCAAGAACACATGCGCGGAGCATATCCTCTAGGATATGAATAGCTCTATCTGTCTGGCCATATGAAATAGAATATATTCATTCATTTAGATAGAGAATGGATACATTCATTAATATATCATATGTAGGGAAAATTTGTGTTTAGCCAATAATTTTTAAAATATTATATGTTTCTCTCGAATCATGTGGGCTACTACATTTGATAAATCTCAAAATGAAATTATAAAAACTTCATCAACCTTCTTAATGTTATGTTTTTATGAATTTCAAAAAATATTAAAGGTTGTAACCATTAAATAATAAAATTATCCTAAATGAGCTATTGTCTAAAAACATAACTACTTCAGGGTTGTGTAAAAATTCATAATTTTTTACCCACACAAATTAACATGCTAAAAAATCCATTACAATATTTATGAATTTATCACAATTTCAATACCCATATCTCACCATCAATTTTACAATTATAGATGATACATTAAAACAGAAATACAATTTTCTATTTTTCTAATTATATGAACTAATGAAATTTTTTGAAATTGAAAAAAATAGACAATGGATGATATTGGGTCTGAGATCTCTTATTATAAACAAGAGGTAATAATGGAGTGGTTTTCCACTTCACCTTCATAAATAATGAAGGATATACAAAGTTATTCTTCTTTCAATTTGATAAACTAGATCGAAATAATCAATTAGATAATCATTAAACAATTTTTATCAAGATATAAAAAATATTGATAATATTTTAATATTATTAATGTTATTATAAATTTTTCAGATGATGATGTTACAATGGAACTATCAATCTTTTAAAAATATAAAAATATTTTCTATTGATGAAAAAACATATAAAATAATTATATATATATATATAAGTAATAAATGATGGAAAATACACACCTCAAATAAAATTTCATAATATTTATAATAACATGATATAAGATATTTTTATGTCATTTCTTCTTGAATTTTTTTTTGAATTTCAGTACAATCATTGAAAAATTTATGTCCATCATTATTTAAACAAAATGGTTGTTCTAAAAAACAATAAAAATGTTTTTTTAATAATAAATTACTGTTTTCCAGAAATATTGTATTTTTGTAAAAATTGAGATAATGTTTTATAAGATGACATAAAAATCTTTGAAAAAATTATTTTGAATTGATTTCGATAAAAAATTATAAGTTATAATATTATGAACAAATTAAAACATAGAACATATGTTGTCCACATTTTTTAATTATTTCATTATTGTAGTGATATTTATAAATAATTAATGTTAAAATTATCTTTTAATGTTTTATATTCCATGATTTTGGTTAATATATTATAATATATTTGAAATAACGGGTTGTGAAAAAATATTAGTCATTGGTTCTTGAGTTTAGATTAATTGTAAAAATAGTTCAATTTTTTATCTGATCTCATATGAAATGTTGTGTGGTATCATTATTATTAACTCCTAATTGATTTTTTGTATTTTAATTTAATGAAATGTAAAATTTGTTATCAAAAGAAAAATAAACATTGATAATGTTCATTTCAATGTTAATGAGTGTGTATTTCATCAAAAAATCCCAAGAAATACAAATTCATGAATCCAAAATTTTACCATTTTAAATGGAATGTTAAAATAAGTGTTTTTTATAAGAATATGAATCTAATGCATGTCCAATGAATTGAATCAGTATTGATGTACATTTCAACACATTTTACATACCAAAAAATGAACATTATATAAATTATTTTATTCAAACACATTTCCAGAAGAATAAAATATACAATGTTCCATAGTTCCATTAAGATAATGTATATATTCTTTGTGATGGATTTTTTTAACTTCTTTGAATATGTCACAGAATAATGAAGAATGAATTATTTCTAGTAACCTAAATGTAATTATTATTAAATCAAATTTAATTCCAATACAATGTAATTATAATAAAAAAAAATTCTTATTCATTAACGTTTAATTTTTTTGAGGTTCACATATGAGTTATAATACTTGTACTAATATCAAATCAACATTATTACGTAGATACATTATATTAATTTTTTTATGTATTATGGTTTTATCTAGTTTTGGTAAAAATTTAAGACTAAGAGAATATATTTTGTTACTAATCAAGGTCATTTAATTCCAATATTTCATAATACATGATAATGCTTTTTGTAAGTGATTATAGATTTGAGACAAATATAATCTCTTGAAAATAAATTCAAATAATTATTTTATCATAAAAATACTTTTCAAAAAAATGTCTGGTTAATAATTTCCCATCACATACTTTTTAAAAAAAACATATTAATATTCATACAATAATATAAGATATTGTTCAAATACCATGGAGTTCCTCAATTATTCAAAAAAATATCCTACAATTTTTGACCTTCAAAATCGAGGGACATAAACATCCACTTATAAAAATAAATTTACAAATGAACACTTTACATCCATTTAAATTATGGCTAAGTTTATTTATTTTGTATTAGAAAAGAGTATATGAATAGCTTCAAGTCACGATACTGATTAAATAATTTTTTCATAGTTTATTCCTTTTTATTTATTAAACAATTTTTTAAAATAAAATTTTAATTTCTAATTGTGATTCAATTTTATTTTAATTTATTAATGAATCCCATTTTAATAAATATATAAGAGAATATTTTTTACATTCATTTAAAGTGAAATTATTTTTCCATTAAATCTCATAGAATTCAGGATCCATTTTCTTAATTTAATATTTATCTCCCAAATCATCATTTCTAGTCTTACGTTAAAATATTTATATCAATTCAAAATTTTCTCAATTATTTCATATCTAACATCAATTTATGAATGACTCATCAAAATCTCAATAAATATTATCATAGGGATGTTCCCTTATGCTTTTGTTCACTCCTTAATTTTTTTTCAAAAAACAAATAGATATATGTTATATTTTTTATAAATTTATAAAATTAGAAAACGTATATTGAAAATATTTCTCACTAAAAAATCAACCTTGGTAAAAAGTCAGTATTTTAAAAATAAAATTAATATGTGATAATATTTTATTCAAAAAAATGGATTTTTTTTTCAAAAAAATCATGTACTATATCATAAATTGTACTTTTTGATTTATATATAACTATAATATACCATACTCGTTGTATAATTACCATGAAAAATTTCTTCATTGGATTTTAGAAATTTTTATATATATTTATATTTAGTATTAAAAATGAATATATTACATCTATGAACTCGGATGTTTGAATTTTTTGATGTATTCTATTCCAAAACACATAATGAGATTTATTTGAAAATGGATATCTATAATGAAATTCGGTTTAAAATACTATGTTATAACTGCTTCATCAGAAAAATTCATATAAATTGATTATTCTCTCAAAATGGTTATTACAATTTTCTAAACTCACTATTTATTTTTTCAATGACCCAATTATTATAAGGAAATATATGTGTTAAAAAATAATCCGTTATTTGGTTTTAAAGAAATGTGTTTCAAAATATGTTTTTTCAATTTCTCTACAAATATCACTAATAATAGTAATTGGTGGTAGGTTCTATCATTCATTAAAAAGGATTAATAATTTGAAAAAAAAGTTGTTTGTCATTTTTTTCTATAAAATAACCCATTTTATATCTAGTTTATTCATCAACTAGTTATATAACCTATATTTTTCTTCCATAATTCCTATTTTTGTTTGAATAAATAATTATTTTTTGCAATATCTATTAGTAATCAATTGATGAATATTGAATGATATATTTAAATCGTTACTTGTATATCATATTAAGATGAGAATGATCAAAAAAGTAATAAATATTTAATCATAAGATATGGTAAATTCATATCAGTCCTTTATTAGATAGTTTATATGACATTCTTTCATTATAGTGTTCTAACAATATACTCTATAAACCTGATTGATAATCATTATAGATAAGGATTGGTATAATGTGGTTCAAAATATCAATTATTTTTAGATCAGTATCATTATAATTCATATCAGCATAAATAAAAGAATTATGTTCTTATCATTGAATAATAAATTTATAATTACTGACATTCAGAAGATATATTTTATCTAATAGATTATTTAAACTAATTTCATCGAAATTATGCCCAAGAAAAATTAAAAAAATTTAAATTTTATAATCTAATGGATGAATAATGTCATGGATTTCATATATTTTTCCCATATTAATGCATCAAAAATTAGTTTCTCCACCTATCATATTGATAATCTAATAAATTGATTTCATTTTTTATATCATATGGTTGTATCATCATTATCCATGCACCTAATATTATTTTTGTTGGTTCTATACTTTTTCCCCTAAAATAAAAATGATATAACATTGCTACAAAAACATTTTGGGGTATATTATTTTTAGAAAAAAACTAATTTTTGAATCCAAATATTTCATGTACATTTATATTATAAAGCTACTAATTTTCATAAATGAATTCACTATAAAAACATAAATTTTTAAATTTTTTAAGAAGTCATTATTTCATTTAATGAACAAAAATTTGAAATTTTTTTATTATGGATCCCTTATATAATCATAATAGATATTTTATGTATGTATGTTTAATATTTAAAACACATTCTAAATTTTTTTTGTTCTCTTTATAGTATAGATGTTATCAAAATTTTACTCTGTTAATGTAATCATTAACATGATTTTTTAGACAATTAATTTCAAAGTCAATATTTATTACAAAATCATATTCATTTGTATGTGAGGTAGGACTAATATTTATATCTAATTCATATGTATCATTATAAACCTATATGGAATGTTATAAAAATATATAATTTTCCTTATTAAGTTATAGCGCAAATATTCCTATTTTTTCGAAATTTATTATTTCGGTTTTCTAAGAATGAATCATATCAAAATACAACCCCATAACAAGGTAATGAATCATATATATACGATAAATAATAACGTCTATATTATCAAGATATTGAATTATTTTCATCAGCACAATTTTAATAATTCCAAATTAATGTGGAATTTGTTAAGGAGCCATATGTATAAGGCCACGACCTTAAACATTACTTAATATTGAATTAAATAAATAATTAACAATGAGGATCTTTTCATGTTTGCAGTTTTAGAGAATTAGGACATAACTATTACATCTCAAAATATTACAAAGTAGACACCTCTATTATGTTTCCATAGAATAAAAACACTTAAAAACCCATGTCTAGTTCCATGTTTTAGATAGCAAGACTTTCCCTTGATCCCATCCATGACCCTATTCCACATTAATTCCTATGAAAAAAAATTCCAAAAAACCTGGGGTGAGCATAAAAAGCTCAGTAAGGGATACAAAAAGAATGAAATCTGTTAGTTTATCAAAACAACAAGTAAATCATGTATACTTTAACAATATAATACTTTTTACCTTTATGAAGTAGTAAAAACACTTCACTGAATAAAAGGTCATTACATAACATTTTGTAACCAAAACATTACCATAAAACCCATATAAATATCACGTAACATATAAAGGTAACTTTGGACATAAACATACTTAAATGGAATAACCATACGGTTGACTTTCACACATATCACTTAATGGAATATCCATACAGCCGACATCCATACCCAATGCATTGTAGGTTATAATGTAACCACCCATCCTGGTATTCACGGCACCACCCGTCATATGGATTATCACGTAACCACCTAGCAAATGTCCAAGTACCATTATAAAATCATAAGAAATATAACAAATATAATGGAAAAAAAGCATTTCCACACTTTGATCACAATATATAACATAAATATATTGACATAGAAAATCCATTATAAAAAAACATTTTTAATACCAAAATACATAAAAGAGTATATGGTACTTATTTCATTTAAAAAAACATTACGGCTTATTGAGGAAGCCAGAGTCCAAATATTACTCGCGGCCGTGGAAAAGGTTGTGGTCACCGCGTACAATTAAAGAAACGTTCCTTTTTGTAGTTTAGTAAAACGCTTCATAGAAAAAGATTCCTTTTGTATAAAAGTAAAATTCAAAGGTGTTTAGACACCGTATATAATAATGTTGTGTCTAAAATGAAATATGCCTCAATGAAAGGGGATTGAGAAGAAGTCCCTTACCTCGGGTCTGACTTGACTCGATCGTTCTTTAACATACTGAATAATAAACTTGAGTAAATTTATACTTGCTTAAGAAAATTTTCATGTTCATTATTACTTTAATATAACTTATTAACATGTTATAAACATTATGTAATCATTTAAGTTAATAATTATTGTTTTGTCGATATTTGGTTCTTAAGTTGAAAGTGGACTTCTTACAATTACATGTTGTTCGTGTGGTCAAAGGTTCATTATATCCAAGAAGATATTCATGATTTGTATATCATATATGTCATATATATCCATCATATACATGTAATTATAATATTACATACTCATTTAGGTTAGAAATGAAATGCACCGTTCATGGAGACGGTAATCCTTACGTACGCATGAATGCTACTTTCATGTCTATGTCATATTAATGAAATTAAAACTAAATGAGAGGTATGTATATTTTAATTCCATAAATATATTCATCATCTATATGTAACATAAATCATATATAATAACTTTAAATCCATCCTTTATATGTCCAACATATGGCATTAACGAATCAAATCACTTTGAGGGGGCGGTAGTCTGCACTTCCTAAAATAAAGATATCGTGTATACCGATAATGGAAGCCACAAAGGTATGAAATAAATGATAAATACAGAAGCTCATGGAAACCATAAACATATTATATATCATATATGAATATAGTGTCATCTTAATGGCCACCATTAAAGTTGTTAAAAGAAGATTGAACAATCATCGTTTCGTGAGGCAGAAATTCACCAAACATAGAAAATGTATGTTTTTTAACCATTAGATTGAGGTGTGTGTAGGTGTATCTCGAATCCTTTTTATAAAAACATCCTAGTATATTGAAGATACTTTATTTGTTTCAAAATAAATGAATGAAAATAGTTTAGGTGGCTGGAGAAGCAAAATAAAACAAAATAACACAAGTGAAGACATTACATTAAAATCGGGTAACTCTCATGGATTTGAGATCAAAGGCTTCCTTGGGAAGACTTCTGCCCAAAGTGAGGCATCTATGAGTAAAATAGGGATGTGTAGAGACAAAAAGTGAAGAGCATGGCCGAGACAAAGGCTTGAGAGGTGTGGTTAAGGTGGTAGATGTGGGGGCCTTTTATAAGAGGAGAGGAGGGTCACTCTTGGAAGGTTACAAAATGTTACTTTATTTTCAAATGAGTTTCGGATTTTAAAGGTCCCTAATTGATTTATTTCAAAGGTAAGGTGATAAGGGATCTAAATATACTCATCCAATAATTTTTTGACAAGTGTAGGTCATAGCTTTTACATAATCTTTTCATTATATTTAAATCGTTAAATAATGAGGTAATCACTGCATCATAATGATGTCATAAATAATTTAATTTGTATAATGTCTAAAAATTATAAAAAAATACTATGATGTAGGAAATAATTTTATCTTTCCAATTACTATTTATAGTCAAATATATGATTTTTATAACCCCATTTACAAATTGTTTTAGTAAAACAACTCATGTTTGTGTCATTTTTTCTTTTACATTAAATAAAAAGATATTCATGTCATTTTCCTTCCAAAGTGGCTCCATGGGGTCCCCAAGTTGACCCATGGATTTTCATGGTCGGACATGACACATAAAATAATGGTAGGACATGTGTCAAGCTCATTTCATACTATTAAAACATTATTTTTACCTTAAACAACACCAATTACCTCTAATTGCGATTAAAAACTTAAATGTTACTATTCACCAAAAATATATTTTAATCCCATTGAACCATGTTTTACTTCTTAATGACAACCATGTATGTTGTATTTTTGAAATTCAAAACACAGAGGTCTTAAAATTTCATTTAAATGAAAAAATCAGTTTTTTTACGTACCACTTAGTGGTTTCACTATTCCTCAAAAATTGAAGTTTTTCAGAAAAATACCAAAACGTCACCCTATGTTATATTTGATATTCTGAATTAAAAAATGATGTATATTTTAAAAAATTCAAAACATTTAATTTCAATTAATTAATTTAATAATTAATTCCCACTGTTAGAGCAAATAGCGTGTTTTTATGAAACAATAAGTATCAAAAGATTGACACTAGTTTAAGCCCAATTTCAAAGTGAAATTAATTCAAACGACCACTTTTGGATTAAATGGTTAAAATATATTCTAATTAAACTCTAAAAACAATTAAAAATATAATATAATAATATAAATAAATTATATTAAAAATAGGTTTTCAATTAAAATACAACATTTTTCACTATTCATTAAAAAATGAACTTTATCGGAAAAATACCAAAAATTTACACAAAGTAAATTTTGATGTCCCGACTATAAAGAAAAGTTTTATTTGGTCCAATATAATTTATAAGAGTAACCAAAACTATATTTAATGAATGTTCTCCATCAAAATTCGATAAGTGAACCTTTAGTGAAAATTTGGGTATATATGCCTCAAATTGAATTCTTTTCTTATTTTAAGCCTTTATCCATTATTGGATAAATGTAAAAAACATTTAACATATATAATCATATTTTAGTTATTTATATTCATTCCCACCAATACAATTTCTACGTGTTAACTACCAATTAAAATAATATTATTTTATTACTAGTGTGCAACGTAAGATTTCAATGAAACTCATTGTTGCGTCTCGAGTACGCTATCGAACATAGTAACCCCTTTAAAGTAAAATTAATATTTAATTCATAAATATTAATAAATATGAAAATGTATTATTCTTTATTTACCTGGGATGTTACATCCTTCCCCCCTTTTGTGAATTATGTCCTCGCAATTTTATTCACTTATCAAAATAAGTGGTGGTATTTATCCCTCATAGAATTTTCAGATTCCCATGTTGCCTCTTCAACCATATGGTTTTTACACAAAACCTTTACCTGGAGAATTACCTTATTTTGCAACACATGCTCTCTTCGGTCATGAATCTAGACTGGTTGTTCTTCATAAGAGAGATTCTATTCCAACTGAGCTACCTCTGGGATCAAAACATGAGATGAATCTGGAATATACTTTCTCAACATCAAAACATGAAAAACATTGTGTACCTGAGATAAAATCGGAGGTAAAGAACTCGATAAGAAAATGATCAAACTTTGTCCAGAATTTCATATGGTCTAAAGAAACTTGGAGTCAGCTTTCCGTTCTTACCAAATCGCATCACACTTTTCCATGGTGAAACATTGAAAAAAACATGATCACCTACCTCGAAAGATAGATCCTTCCTTTGGTTATCTGCATAACTCTTCTGCCTGATCTGAGCTGTTCTCATGTGTTTCTTAATCAACTAAACTTTTAATGCCATCTCTTCCACCAATTCTGGTCCCATCAGCTTCCTTTCACCCACTTCACCCCAAAAAACTTGTGTTCGACAACGCTTCCCATATAATTCCTCAAATGGTTCCATCTGTATACTGGAATGAAAACTGTTATTATAAGAAAACTCAACCAAAGAAATATTTTGGTCCCAACTTCCCTGATAATACATAGAGAAAGCTCGTAGAAAATCCTCCAAGGTCTTAGTTGGTTGTTCTAACTGCCCATCTGATTGCGGATGAAAAGTTGTACTAAAATTTAATTTAGTACCCAACGACTTCTGAAGCCCTTTCCAAAAGATAGAAGTAAAACTGGGATCACGATCAGATACAATGGAGAGGGGAACTCCATGTAACCTGACTATCTCTTTAAGATACAATATAAAAATTTGATCTAGAGAGAAATTATATCGAATAGGATGGAAATGAGACGATTTAGTCAATCGATCAACAATAACCCGGATTGCATTATTACCTCGAGATGTCCTTGGTAATTCCACAACAAAGTCCATGGATATATTTTCCCATTTCCACTCTGGTACTGGTAATGGCTGAAGCATCCCTTTCGGTAACTTCCGCTCTGCTTTAACCTGCTGACATGTCAAACACTTCACAATAAAATCAGAAATATCTCTTTTCATTCCATCGCACCAGTAATACTCCTGCAGATCTCTGTACATCTTAGTACTGTCAGGATGAACTAAAAACAGGGAACTATGAGCCTCACATAATGACTCATTATTCAATTGTGAATCACTAGGCACACATAAAATCTTACCAATCCTCAAAACACATTCATCATCAATGTTAAATTTAGGAAACATACCCTTTTGAACCAGTTCTACCTTTTTCTGCAACTCACTATCTTCCCTCTGTGCTTGATTAATTCTGTCTAATAGGGATGATCTCACTGATACCTAAAATGAAATAGAAGAACTTCATGCACCAACAACTTCTATGCCAAAGTTCATCAAATCAAAAACCAAAGGATCTCGTTTGAAACATAGCATGGTTAATAAACCATTACTTTTTCGACTCAAAGCCTCAGCCACTTTATTTGCTTTTCCTGGATGGTAATGAATTGTACAATCATAATCCTTGATTAATTCCAGCCATTACCTCTGTCTCATGTTCAACTCTTTCTGAGTGAATATATACTTTAATATTTTGTGATCATTATATATTTCACACTTTACTCCATACAAATGATGCCTCCAAATTTTTAAAGCAAAAACAACAGAAGCTAATTCCAAATCATGTGAAGGGTTATTTACCTCATGATTTTTAAACTGTCATGAGTCATAAGCAATTACCTGATCATTATGTATAAGGACACAACCAAGTCATTTCAATAAAGCATCACTGTAGATAAAAAACTCACCATTCCTGGAAGGAAGTGCCAAAACTGGAGCATTCACCAATCATTTTCTCAACTCCTAAAAACAATCATCACAGTCTTTTGCCCAGATATACTTAATACCCTTCCGAGTTAGCTTAGACATTGGACTAGATAATCATGAAAAATTTCAACAAACCTTCGGTAGTAACCTGCCAAACCAAGAAAACTACGGATCTCGATTACATTTGTGAGTCTTGTCGATTCTTCATCAACTTTTGTTTTAGCAGGATCAACACTTATTCCATTTTTTGAAACAATGTGACTGAGGAAAGAAATCGGTTATAACCAAAACTCACACTTGCAGAATTTTCCTTATAGTTCCTTTTCTTTTAAGGTTTTCAAGAAAACCCTTAAATGACTTTCATGCTTCTCTTTACTCTTAGAAAACACTTAAATATCATCAATGAAAACAACCACAAAATTATCCAAGAACTCATGTAAAATTCTATTCATAAGGACCATGATTACAGAAAGTGCATTGGTTAACCCAAAAGGCATAACTAAAAATTCATAGTGGCCATATCTAGTACAGAACGCAGTCTTCGGAATGTCTGCTTCTTTAATTTTCAACTAATGGTACCCCGACCTCATGTTAATCTTTGAAAAATACTAAGCTCCCTGGAGTTGATCAAAAAAATCATCCATCTGAGGTAAAGGATACTTTTTCTTAACAGTAATATTATTCAAGGCTCTATAATCAATGCAAAGTCTCATTGATCCATCTTTCTTTTTAACAAACAAGAAAGGAGCACCCCATGGTGATGTTCTAGGTCGAATGAAACCTTTATCTAATCACTCCTTCAATTGCTTCATTAACTGTAAAAGTTAATCTTGAGCCATTTGATAAGTGGGTTTAGAAATTGGATTAGAATTAAGAACTAAGTCAACAGTAAATTCAACTTCCCGATCATGAATAATATCAGGCAACGCATTAGAAAAAACATCAAGATACTCATTTACCACTGGCACATCATTAATCTAAACAGTTCCTTTATTTTCAACAAAATGTGCAGGGTAACATTCACTTCTATCTATTACTAGTTTCTCAACTTCCTGATATTTTATCAAAATCAAGGGTTTATTCTTGTACAAAAACTTAAAATCTTTCTGAAAAGAAAACATTTTAGCTCTGTAGTCAATTATAGCATGATAAACATAAAGCCAATCCATGCCCAAAATAACATCAAACTCTACTAGAGGCAAAACAATATGGTTTGCTGATAGATTATTTCCGAACAAAGGATATAAAGGTTCTTATAATTTCTTTTTGTCTTAATGATTCCTCCTGGAGTTTTTACCATATGTTCAGGATTCATATCTTGAGATGGAATTTCCAATTTACTAGAAAACTTCTCAGAAATGAAGGAATGTGTAGAACCTGAATCAAACAACACATTGGCTTAATCTGAACAAAAAAACAGTGTACCTGATACTACTTCATTCGATGGCCCAACATCTACTAAAATAGTGGCAAAGTATTTCACCACCCCTTTCTTCTTGTAGTCTGGCTGCTTTCCCTCAGTTGAGTTATTTGTTAGACACTCATTTTCACAATGACCCATTTCATTATACTTAATACATCTTTCCACTGACTTTTCATTTCCTACTTGATCATCTTCCTTACAGTTACAAGAAATATGACCAGACTAACCACACCAAAAGCACTTACCAGACTTGGATAAACATCTCCAGGATGCATTTTACCACACTTCTCACAGGATGGATATTTGGTTTTCTTACCTCCTTGTTTTTCTGATGAATCCTTCCCCTTTCCCTACCAACTGGACCTCTTATTCTGTTGTTTGTCAAATAACACATGTTCATCGGCAAACTCCATTTCCACCTTCTCCGCACATCGAACATGCTTTTCATAACTTTTGAACTCACGAGAAGATAAATCCCTTCGATACATTGGCTTTAACCCTGAGTAAAAATGGTTGATTTTACTATCAAGATCTCGTATGAAGTTTGGAACCTACCTTTCCAGTCGAGTGAACTTTTCTTCATAAGCAGCCACTGAGTCATCCTCCTGCCTCAATTCTAGAAATTGATTTTCCATCCTAAGATGATCCACCTTAGGAAAATATTTCTCAAGAAACATACCTTTGAATTCGTCCCAGTGAAGATCCTCAATCTCATCACTATCCCTGATATTTTTCACCATCAACCACCACTAATCAGCTTCACCTTCAAAATAGAAAACAGAAAGACTAAGCTTTTGATGTTCTGAACACCCCATGACATCAAAAATCTTCTCCAGTGCTTTAATCCACCCTTCAGCTTGCATGGGGCCAGATGATCCTATGATTGATGGGGGATGTTGCCTCATGAAATGTTTCACCATTGACATGTTCCTCTACGGTTGATCTGGATGATATCGTGCATGGATACCACCACCATTTATAGCATGACTCAACTTTTCCATCAATGTTGAAAACTGTTCAGTTCTGATTCCTATCATCTCAGGTTGCTGATTTGGAAGGTTGTATTCCTCCTGATGTCGTCCCAATATAGCTGCTTTGTTTTCATTGCGGAAAACCATTCTGACAACAGAAATATCTTAGGCGAAGCAATATGGTAATCATTAAATTCTATATCATTTTAATAATACCATAAATTAACTTATAATTTAACAATTTTCTAACTCCTAAAGTTGTCTAAACCGAACTTTGATACCAACTATAAGTCCCCGGACATAAACCATACTTAATATTGAATTAGATGAATAATTCACATTGAGGATATTTTCAGGTTTAGAGTCTTATAGAATTAGGACATAACTATTACATGTCAAAAGATTACAAAGTAGACACCTCTACTAAGTTTCCATAGAATAAAAACTCTTAAAAAGAAACATGACTACTTCCATGTTTTAGATAGCATGACTTTCCCTTGATCCCATCCTTGACCCTATTCCACATTAATTCCTGTGAAAAACATTTCAAAAAAACATGGGGTGAGCATAAAATGCTCAGTAAGGGATACACAAAGAATGAAAACCGTTATTTTATCAAAACAACAAGTAAACCATGTATACTTTAACAAAGTAATACTTTTCACCTTTATGAAGTAGTAAAAACTCTTCACTGAATAAAAGATCATTACTTAACCTTTTGTAACCAAAATATTACCATAAAACCCATATAAAGATCACAAAACATATGAAGGTAACTTGGGACATAAAAATACTTAAATTGAATAACCCTACGGTCGACTTCCACGCATATCACTTACTGGAATAGCCATACGGTCGACTTCCATACCCAATTCATTGGAGGTTATAACGTAACCACCCTCCTGGTATTCGCGGCACCACCCGTCATATGGTTTATCACGTAACCACCCTTCAAATGTCCAAGTACCATTATAAAATCATAAAACATAAAACAAATATAATGGAATGAAAAAAATTTCACACTTTGATCACAATATATCACATAAATATTTTGACATAGAAAATACATTATAAAAAACCATTTTCAATACCAAAATACATAAAAGAGTATATGTTATTTATTTCATTTAAATAAAATATACGGCTTATTTAGGAAGCCAAAGACCAAATAATACTCACACTGGCAGAAAAGGTCGTTGTCACCACGTATGTTAAAAGAAACATTAATTTTCGTCGTTTAGTAAAACGATTCGTAGAAAAATATTCTTTTTGAATAAAAGTAAAAGTAAAAGGTGTTTATACACCGTATAAAATAAATTTGTGTATAAAACAAAATGTTCCTCAATGAAAGGATATTGAGACGAAGTCCCTTTCCTCTGGTCCGACTTGACTCGATCGTTCTTTAACGTCCTGAATAATAAACTTGAGTTAATTTCTACTTGCTTAAGAAACATTTTTTCAAGTTCATTATTACGTTTATATCACTTATTACCATGTTATAAACATTATGTAATCATTTAAAATAATAATTTTTGTTTTGTCGATATTTGGTTCTCAAGTCGAAATTGGACTTCTTAAAATTACATGTTGTTCGTGTGGTCAAGGGTTCATTATATCCAGAATTATGTTCATGATTTGGATATCATATAAAACATATATATCCACCATATACATGTAATTATAATATTACATAATCATTTATTGGTATGAAATGAAATGCACCATTCATGGAGACGGTAAGTCGTACGTACGCATGAACGCTACTTTCAATTCTATGTCATATTAATGGAATAAAAACTAAATGAGAGGTATGTATATTTTAATTACATAATTATATTAATCATTTATATGTAACATACATCATATATAATAACTTTAAATCCATCCTTTATACGTCCCACATATGGCATTAACGAATCAAATCACTTTGAGGGGGCGGTAGTCCGTATTTCCTGCAATGAAGATATCGTGTATACTCATAATGGAAGCCACAAAGGTATGAAATAAATGAAAAATAATTAATATTCAGGAAAAAATAAACATATTATATATCATATATAAATATAGTCACATCTTAATGGCCACCATTAAAGGTGTTAAAAGAATATTGAACAATCATCGTTTCGTGAGGCAGAAATTCGCCAAACATAGAAACAATATGATCATTACCATTAGACGGAGGTGTGTGTAGGTTTAGCTCGAATAAATCTCATTAAAACATCCTAGTATATTGAATACACTGTATTTGTTACAAAATAAATGAATAAAAGGAGTTTAGGTTGTTGGAGAAGCAAAATAAAACAAAAGAACACAAGTGAAGACATTACTTTAAAATCGGGTAACCGTCATAGATTTGAGCTCAAAGGTTTCCTTGGGAAGACCTCTGCCCAACGTGAGGCATCTAGGAGTAATAGAGGGATGTGTAGAGTCAAAAAGAGCAGATAATGTCCGAACCGAAGGCTTGAGAGGTGAGGGTAAGGTGGTAGAGTCGGGGGCCTTTTATAAGAGGAGAGGAGGGGCACTCTTGGAAAGTTACAAAATGTTACTTTATTATCAAATGAGTTTCAGATTTTAATGGTCCCACATTGATGTATTTCAAGGATAAAGGGTTCTAAATATACTCATCTATTATGTTTTTGACAAATTTTGGTTGTATATTTTATATTATCTTTTCATTTTATTTAAATCATTAAATAATGAGGTAATCGCTACATCATCATGATGTCAAAAATAATTTAATTTATATAATGTCTAAAAATTATATAAAAAATACTATGATGTAGGAAATCTTTTTATCTTTCCAATTACAATTTATAGTCAAAAATAATATTTTTATAACCCCATTTACAAATTGTTTTAGTAAAAAAACTCTTGTTTGTGTCATTTTTACTTTTACATTAAATAAAAAGATATTAATGTCATTTTCCTTCCAAAGTGGCTCCATAGGGTCCCCAAGTTGACCCATGTGTTTTCATGGTCGTCCATGACACATAAAATAATGGTAGGACATGTGTCAATCTCATTTGATACTACTAATACATTATTTTTACCAAAAAGTACACTAATTACCTATAATCGCGATTAAAAACATAAAAGTTACTATTCACCAAAAAATTATTTTAATCCCATTGAACCACATTTTAATTCTTAATTAAAACCATGTATGTAGGATTTTTGAAATTCAAAACACCGAGGTCGTAAAATTTTATTTAAACGAAAAATTAGTTTTTTTAAGTACCACTTAGTGGTTTCACTATTCATCAAAAATTGATGTTTTTCAGAAAAATACCAAAACATCACCCTATGCTATATTTGTTATTCCGAATTCAAAAATTATGTCTATTTTATAAAATTCAAAAAATATAAGTTGCATTAATTAATTTAATATTTAATTCCTGTTGTTAGAGAAAATAGCGTGTTTTTATGAAACAATAAGTATCAAAAGATTGACACTAGTTTAAGTCAATTTCAAAGTGAAATTAATTTCAACAACCAGTATTGAATTAAATGGTAAAAATATATTCTAATTAAACTCTAAAACCAATTCAAAAGATAATCTAATCATATAAATAAATTATATTAAAATGAGTTTTTTAATTAAAATACATCATTTTTCACTATTTATTAAAAAATGATCTTTATCGAAAAAATACAAAAAATTTACACAATGTAAATTTTGATGACCCGATTCTAATGAAGAGTTTTATTTGGTCCAATAGAATATATAAGAGTGAACAAAACTATATTTAATGACGGTTCTCCATCAAAAGGCGATAAGTGAACCTCTAGTGAAAATTAGGGTATATATGCCTAAAATTGAATTCTTTTCTTATTTTAATCCTTTATCCATTATTGGATAAATGTAAAAAAAAATTAACATATATAATAATATTTTAGTTATTTATATTCATTCCCTCCAATACAACGGCTACGTGTTAACTACCATTTAAAATAATATTATTTTATTACTAGTGTGCAACGTAAGATTTCAATGAAACTCTTTGTTGCGTCTCTGGTACGCTATCGAACATAGAAACCCCTTTAAAGTAAAATTAATATTTAATTCATAAATATTAATAAATTTGAAAATTTATTATTCTTTATTTACCTGGGATGTTACATCCTTCCCCCCTTTTGGGAATTGTGTCCGCACAATTTTATTAACTTATCAAAATAAGTGGGGGTATGTATCCATCATAGCATTTTCAGATTCCCACATTATGTCTTCAACCATATGGTTTTTCCACAAAACCTTTACCTGGTGAATTACCTTATTTCGCAACACTTTCTATCTTCGGTCAAGAATCTGGACTACTTGTTCTTTATAAGATAGATTATCTTCTAACTGAACTACCTCTGGGCTCAAAACATGAGATGAATCTGGCATATACTTTCTCAACATCGAAACATGAAAAACATTGTGTACCTGAGATAAACTAGGAGGTAAAGCCACTCGGTAAGCAACTGATCCAACTTTCTCTAAAATTTCATATGGTCCAATGAACCATGGACTCAGCATTCCTTTCTTACTAAATAGCACCAAACTTTTCCATGGTGAAACTTTGAGAAAAACATGATCACCTACCTTGAAAGATAGATCCTTCCTCCGGTTATCCGCATAACCGTTCTGCCTGATCTGAGGTGTTCTCATGTGTTTCTGAATCAAATGAACTTTTTCTGCCATCTCTTCCCCGAATTCTGGTCCCATCAACTTCCTTTCACCCACTTCTTCCCAAAAAACTAGAGTTTGACACTGCTTCCCATATAATGCCTCAAATGGTGCCATATGTATACTGGAATGAAAACTATTATTATACGAAAACTCATCCAAAGCAAGATGTTGGTCCCATCTTCCCTGATAATCCATAAATAAAGCTCGTAGAATATCCTGTAAGGTATGAATTGTTCATTCTGACTGCCCATCTGATTGCGGATGAAAAGCTGTATTAAAATTTAATTCAGTACCCAATGACTTCTCAAGGCCTTCCCAAAAGTTAGAAGGAAACCTAGGATCACGATCAGATACAATGTAGAGGGGAACTCCTTGTAACCTGACTATCTCTTTAATATACAATCAAGAAAGTTGATCTTGAGAGAATTTATCTCGAATAGGATGTAAATGAGTAGATTTAGTCAATCGATCAATAATAACTCAGATTGTATTATTACCTCGAGATTTCCTTGGAAATACCACAACAAAGTCCATGGATATATTTTCTCATTCTACTCTGGAACTGGTAATGGATGAAGCATCACTTTCGGTAATGACCACTCTGCTTTAACCTGGTGACAAGTCAAACAGTTCACAGTAAAATCAGCAATATCTCTTTTCATTCCATCCCACCAGTAATACTCCCGCAGATCTCTGTACTTCTTAGTACTGCCAGGATGAACTGAAAACGATGAACTATGAGCCTCACATTACAACTCATTCATCAATTGTGAATCACAAGTCACTCATAATCTTTTTCCAAACCTCAAAACACAATTATTATCAATGATGAATTCAGGCAACTTACGCTTCTGAACCAGTTCTACCTTTTTCTTCAACTCACTATCTTCCCTCTCTGCTTGCTTAATTCTGTCTGAGAGGGATGATCTCACTTATATCTGAAACAAAACAGAAGAACTTCCTGCACCAACAACTTCTATGCCAATTTTCATCAAATCAAAATCCAAAGGATCTCGTTCCAAACGTAGCATGGTTAATAAATCATTACTTTTTCGACTCAATGAATCAGCAACTTTATTTGCTTTTCCTGGATGGTAATGAATTGTACAATCATAATCCATGATTAATTCTATCCATCTCCTCTATCTCATGTTCAACTCTTTCTGAGTGAATATATACTTTTAACTTTTTTGATCAGTATATATTTCACACTTTACTCCATGTAAATGATGCCTCCAAATTTTAAAGCAAAAACAACAGCATCTAATTACAAATCATGTGTAGGGTAATTTCCCTCATGAGTTTTCAACTGCTGTGCAGCATAAGCAATTACCTGATCATTCTGGAAAAGGACACAGCCATGTACTTTCAATGAATCATCACTGTAGATAACAAGCTCACCATTCCTAGAAGGAAGTGCCAAAACTGGAACATTCACCAATCTTCTTTACAACTCCTGAAAACAACCATCACATTATTTTTTCCAGATATACATACCACCCTTACGAGTTAGCTTAGTCATTGGACTAGATAATCATGAAATATTTTCAACAAAATTTCGGTAGTTACCTTCCAAACCAAGAAAACTACGGATCTCGGTTAATTTTGTGGGTCTTGTCCATTCTTCCACAATTTTTGTTTTATCAGGATCAACACTTATGCAATTTTTTGAAAAAATGTGGCCATGGAATGAAATTTGTTGTAACCAAAACATAAACTTGCTGAATTTTCCATATAGTTTCTTTTCCTTTATGGTTTGCAAGATAAACCTTAAATGACCTTCATGATCCTCTTTACCTTTAGAAAAAACCAAAATTTCATCAATGAAAACAACCACAAACTTATCCAAGAACTCATGGAAAATTTTATTCATAAGGTCAATGAATACAGCAGGTGCATTGGTTAACCCAAAAGGCATAACTACACATTCATAATGGCCAAATCTAGTACGGATCACAGTCTTCGGAACGTCTGCTTCATTAACATTCAACTGATGGAACCCCGACCTCAAGTCAATCTTCAAAAAATATCGAGCTCCCTGGAGCTGATCAAACAAATCATCGATATGAGGGAGAGGATACTTGTTCTTAATATTAATATTATTCAAGGATCTATAATCAATGAAAAGTCTCATTGATCCATCTTTCTTTTTAACAAACAAGACAGGAGCACCACATGGTGACGTGCTTGGTCGAATGAAACCAGTATCTAATAACTCCTACAATAGCTTATTTAACTCTAAAAGTTCAACATGAACCATTCAATAAGGGGGTTTTGAAATTGGATTAGAATCATGAACTAAGTCAACAGTAAATTCAAGTTCCCGATCATGAATAATACCAGGAAACTCATCAGGAAAAACATCAAGATACTCATTTACCACTGTCACATCGTTAATCTGAACAGTTCTTTTATTTTCAACAATATGTGAAATGTAACATTCACTTCCATCATTTACTAGTTTATCAAATTCCTGATATGTTATCAAATTCAAGGGTTCATTATTGTACACAAACTGAAAATATTTCTAAAAAGAGTCCATTTTAGCTCTGCAGTCAATCATAGAATGATAAACAGAAAGCCAATCCATGCCCAAAATAACATGAAACTCTAATAGAGGCAAAACAATAAGGTTTTCTGGTAGATTCTTTCCGCAAAGAAGGATAAGAAGGTTCTTATAATTTCATTTTGTCTTAATGTTTCCTCCGTTTGTTTTTACTGTAAGTTCAGGATTCATATCTTGAGATGGAATTTCTAATTTACTATAAAACTTCTCAGAAATGAAGGAATGTGTAGACCATGAATAAAACAACACATTGGCATAATCTGAACAAACAAATAGTGTACCAGATACTACTTCATTCGATGGCCCAACATCTGCTGAAGTAGTTGAAAAGGATTTCACCACCCCTTCCTGCATGCAGTCTGGCTGCATTCCCCAATTGAGTTCTTCGTTAGACACTAATTTTCATAATGACCCATTTCATTACACTTAAAACATCTTACCACTGACTTTTCATTTCCTACTTGATCATCTTCTTTACAGTTACGAGCAATATGACCAGACTTACCACACCAAAAGCACTTACCAGACAAGGATAAACATTATCTAGGATTCATTTTACCACAATTCTCATAGGATAGATATTTGGTTTTCTTACCTCCTTGTTTCTTTGATGAATCCTTCCCCTTTTCCTGCCAACTGGACCATTTATTCTGTTGTTTTTCAAAGAACACATGTTCATCGGCAAACTCCATTTCCACCTTCTCCGCATAACGAACAATACCTTCATAAATTTTAAACTCACTAGAAGATAATTCCCTTCGATACCTTGGCTTTAACCCTGAGTAAAAACGGTTGATAATACTATCAAGATCTCGTATGATGTTTGGAGCATACCTTGCCAGTCGAGTGAACATTGATTCATAAGTAGCCACTGAGTCATCCTCCTACCTCAATTCTAGAAATTTATTTTCCATCCTAAGACAAAACACTTTAGAAAAAAATTTCTCAAGAAACATACCTTTTAATTCGTCCCAGTGAAGATTCTCAATCTCATCACTATCCCTAATATTTTTCACCATCAACCACCACTGATCAACTTCACCTTCAAAATGGTAAACAGCAAGACTAACCTATTGATGTTTTGAACACCCGATGACATCAAAAATCTTCTCCAATGCTTTAATCCACCCTTCAGCTTGCACGGGGTCAGATGATCCTCTGAATGATGGGGGATGTTGCCTCATGAAATGTTCGACCATTGACATGTTCTTCTACGGTTGATCTGGCTGATCTCGTGAATGGATACCACCACCATTTATAGCCTGCATCAACTGTGCCATCACTGCAAAAAACTGTTTAGTTCGGATTCCTACCATCTCAGGTTGCTGATTTGTAAGGTTTTCTTCCTCCTGATGTCGTCCCAACATAGATTCTTTGTTTCCTCTATGGAAAACCATTCTGAACACAAATATTTCTTAGGCAAAGCAAAATGGTAATCTTTAAATGCTATATCATTTCAATCATACCATAAATTAAATTATAATTGAAAAATTTTCGAACTCCTAAAGTTGTCTAAACCGACCTCTAATACCAACTATATGGCCCCAGCCTTAAACCTTACTTAATATTGAATCAAATGAATAATTCACATTGAGGATCTTTTCAGGTTTAGAGTTATAGTGAATTTGCACATAACTATTACATCTCAAAAGATTACAAAGTAGACACCTCTACTATGTTTCCATAGAATAAAAACTCTTAAAAAGAAACATGTCTAGTTCCATGTTTTCGATATCATGACATTCCCTTGATCCCATCCTTGACCCTATTCCACATAAAGTCCTATGAAAAAACATTTCAAAAAAACATGGGGTGAGCATAAAAAGCTCAGTAAGGGATACACAAAGAATGAAAACTGTTAGTTTATTAAAACAACAAGTAAACCATGTATACTTTAACAAAGTAATACTTTTCACCTTTATGTAGTAGTAAAAACACTTCACTGAATAAACAATCATTACTTAACCTTTTGTAACCAAAAGATTACCATAAAACCCATATAAAGATCACATAACATATGAAGGTAACTTTGTATATAAACATACTTAAATGGAATAACCATATGGTAGACTTCCACACATATCACTTAATGGAATAGCCATACGGCCGACTTCCATACCCAATGCATTGGAGGTTATAACGTAACCACCCGTCCTGGTATTCACGGCACCACCCGTCATATGGTTTATCACGTAACAACCTGTCAAATTTCCAAGTAACATTATCCAATATGTATTTTTTTTATATAATTCTAATAAATAATCCCAAAATATTTTAATTATTGGAAATATCATTAGAATATTTTTATAATGATAATTATCCTCTCCCATCAATCAAGGTGCTAGAATTTTTTTGTCATTTTTTCCATTATTATTTCATTACCTTTTACAAATTCTATATATTGTCCATATTGCATAGTCTAGTTAAATATGGTAAGATGTGAAAAATAAAATACATTTAGTGGAAATCATCTTTATATTTTTTTATAAAAATTAAATCTTTGGGAACATTCATGTATATGTATTTAATTTAATTTAAAAACTATATTATTTATCCTATAAGAATTATAATATTTTTTATTCATACATTCTAAATTTAGGAAAAAAAATTAAGTAAATATTTCTTACATATACATTGATTCTTTAGAAACATTCTTTATTTATCAGACTTTCTATGCTAATATTGGAATAGAATAAAATACTTCACTATGTTTATCATTTTCATTCATAATATATCTATTTAATCATAAATAATAAAAAATTGAATTCTAAAAATTAATCCAATATTAAATTTATAATATAAATTAATTTATAAATATATTGTCTCTTATATTCACATTGATTAGGAAAAATGTATATAATATTTTAATTAAAATTTTAATCAATAAAATTATTATCTCCAAGAGAATATATATTATAAATATTTTCCATAAATCATTGAGTAATTTTATAAATTTATTTTGTAGTTAATAATCCAATGTAATTGTTATTAGAAATATCAATATGTCATCCGTTTTTAATAGCTTTGGAAGTGCCATTGTGAGTAACGTAAGGTCTCATCAAAATTAAAATAGTTCCCTCACAAAAAGAAAAAACACATCCTATACTTAATATAAAATAACTAAAATTTATTTCTAAAAATGTAGAAAAAACTTCTAGTTATGTTTATATATTTTTGTAAAATTGTTGAATTTTTTTCAAGTAATTTTATAATTTCCATCCATCATAAAAAAATCTTCCAATCCATTATTTACAATTAAAATATTTTATATCCCTTTACTACAAAAAAATTCTATCAAATAAAAATTTCTAGATAGGATTTAGATTCTATAATTTCCCAAATATTAATATTTTCATCTTATGAATATAAATTTACACTTTTCTACCAAACATTGTAGTATGAATATTATTATAAAAAATTATAAATATAATAAACCCCATGAAACACCAATAATTGGATCATAATATTATATGAAATTGTCAATGAGTTGTAAAATTGTAATTTATAAAATAATACTAACTAATTTTTATCCTTATTAAAAAACTTTATTATATTGTTATATTTTATTTATTTATAATTAATTATTATAAAACTAAATTAATATATTGTAAATAATTTCATAGTAAATTCCTAAGATGATACAAAACCTTTATAAGTAATTAATAAAAACATTAAACAATTTATGAGTTAAAATAAATGAAAAAATATTTTGAATAAGATCAACATATTAATATTAAGTTTCAGGATATTCAATAACCCTAACTTTATGTATCATTTTTTCCGAATATTAAATGTCTATAATCTTTATTCAATGAATACCATGCTCCTATAATATGAAAAGAACCTACATTCTGATCTTCGGGCACCCATGAAAAATATTATCAAAAATATATGTGAACATAAACCAAAAAATCCCTTAATCACATCATATCATACCAAAAATTACAAAAAAAATTGTTATGTAATTTCAAAAATATCCCCATTGTAGATTAAATAATAATAAAACTCTCTAAAACATTACTAATATTTATATAATATATAAAATATTGTACATATGCCTTTTAGAAACATTTATATCATTGATTTTATAATTATAAAAGATTACCCATCGTCAAATAAAATTTCCCCTTATAATAATATATACAATGGTCATGTACCTCATATATCAGTGGTTGTCACAATGAAATCATATTAAATCATCCAAAAATAGAATTTTCATCACATTATCTCCATCTGTTGGTCATCTTGATATTACACAACTAAAATTTTAACTGATTACCCTAGGTATATATTTTTTAGTTCTTTAATATAATAGGGATTCAATTTCTAGAATGTTTTTTAAATATTCATTCAAACTCATGTTTACCTCCATCCAAATATTATTTCTCCAATTTTCCTTTTATTACATCATTTTTTAGGAAATTATTATAGTTCGTCTTATGAAAAAATATTTATTTCATTTCAATGAAAATTGAAATAATATTTAAAAATATTATAGATGTTTGATAGGAATATTATTCTAAATTAAATGATTATCCACATCACGTAAATCATAAACATTCTGTACAAAATAATTTAAAAAAAATAATTTTAAATGTTTTAAGGTGTTAAATTTAATGTAAGTGGTTGTTTGTGTTCATAATAAGGTATAATGTTTTGAAAAAAACATTTAACTTAAAACTAAAATTTGGGAAATCAATATTTTTTCAATTTAAAAAATAAATAAATAATGTTTGTATCAATATAAAAAATATAAAAACATAACAACTCATTAAATATAAAAAAAATTATATTCATTTAATAATATTTAATGATTAAATAATAACTCCACTCTTGATAACTTAAATAAAAATTATTTTTTCATTAATAAAATAGAATATTACATATCAATTTCAACCACACTGAAATTTACTTGAAATCCCAAGGGTATTATCACCCTCAATAGAATTTTCACTTCATTATATTTTTGGTTATATAATGAAAATATGAGTGATTTCTCATTCATCATACATATACTATCAAAATAATATCTTAAAATATTGATGTTGTTTTAATGAAATAATCCCTATATCCTTTTAAATATAAAACATTTTAACCAAACACAATTCATTATCATTTAACATACCATTGTTAATGAATCGTTTTTCTTATAAATATCTCATGAAATCTTTTATTATGAAACTCCAAAATTATTTAATTGGATTCAAATCATTACTTATTTCTTATGAAAGGTATTTTTTACTTGAAACTATATACATTAAATAATTTTTCAACAATAATTCAACCATTTAATTTCATGATTATATATTCATCACATTCTGTTGTATAAAACATATACTTTTAAACTATACACCATAAATATTAAAAAAATTAAAAATATATATTTTTTAACTCGCATAATTTTTTTAAAGTGAATTTATGAATTTTATATAATTTTATAACAATTAATTGTCTATAGAATCATAAATTATGTTAAATATTTTTTTTCAATTCAATTATCCAAATATATTGTATTAAAATTATGAATAATGTATTTATGAGTTTCAATATATAAATAAAGAAATTTACAAAATAGGTGATATATCAACCAATACATGATGGTGATGGTAACACTCCATATTTCATAAATGAAAGGATTTATAGGATGAATGTAATAGTATGAATGATGTTATTATTGGTTGATTGTGTAAGAAACCACATACAGATTCAAGATCATTCAACAAATTTGTTATTAGAAGATTTCCAATCAAACAAAAAATTGAGGAATTGGATAAAATTGATTCAAAAATATTTAGACATAATATTATTTTGAAAATTTATTTTTTACCACACATGGTAAATATTATTTTTTAGACCATCGCAATGGTCACATTAAAAGGTTAATTAAGTATATACAATCAATAAATTTTTGAAAAATATAAATATATTCTACAAGTTTTCTTATGTTTCATGAATTTGTATAAAATTCATGAAATGTTTTTATATTATTCTTTAAAAAATTATTATAATAGTTTTTTGATGAGTATATTATGTATTTTTTGGTCTTTCCAATGAATTTCTTGAAATAGGGGATCAATTTTTATCTAATAATTAATCCACCCCTTGCCCAAATTTTCATAGTTCTATTGGTTTTAATCATAATTTATTCACATAAGATGCATTGTTTACAATTTAATGAATATTTGAACATCTTTTTAATTTTTTTAAAAAAAATTAAAAATTACCTCTTTCTCTAGGGTCTATGTTGAGATTGATTTCTCAAGACAACATCCATCCCAGATTTGGATCCAAAATACTGATTCAAATTTATTTCATTAATCCTCATATGAGAACATTCATTCACAACAACTCAACTTCATCAAATTAATAAAATTTTCAATGATAAATGGTAAAAGTTCTAGAAATATATGTATTTTAACACATAGGTGTTTATTTTTTGAGTAAAAGGGATTGAATAATAATATATTACATAATAGACATTCTAGAAAAATGTTTTTTATGGTTATATATCTCATCATTGTCACTATACATAGGTGATGATGGAAGATGACAATGAGATATAAACTTCCTATGATGTAAATATAAACCCAGATAATCCCTCATACATTGAGATTTTTTTTCAGTTATTGAATTCAATTACCAAGGAAAATAATATATCTGATCTGAATATCATTATTATCCTCAATAGTGTATCCCATGTCAAAGTGTAATCTTCCAAGGGTGTTCGCACTATCTCTTCAGAAGATAAAAACCAACACTCTAGATAGATCAAGAGTCAAAAAATTATTATTATAATGATACAATTGAATTCTGTAATAAATAAAATCCAATTAAATTAGGATATATATAATTATGTTCTAAAAATTATGAATACAAATTTGGGTCTCAGATGACATTATTATACCATTCTCAATGATGGCCATGAAGCCTTATTGATAGTTCTAAAATGAATAAAACTCTCTTAGATGACCCTTATGGATGTTTATTAATATGTATACATATATTCCCTCTTAATCAGTTCCTGAGAGTCCTTCTACATCCACTTCTTTTTCCTCATATTAATATTTATTGCATTATATAGGGAATGGAAACACATTATTAATGAGATCTCATGAAAGAAATTTCTACCTCAGATTATGAGTAAAATGATATTATTTTTCAATATATCCAATTGTGGAGATGTGTGTGAATTATTACCTTGACAATATTTTGTATAATTTATATAATATAATATTAATTTGACAAACAATCCTACTTTTATTTTATAATTTTCATTTGTGTGTATTATTGTTATGCTTGTGGGATTTTTTTATTTGGGGTTACTATTAACATTTTTCCCCTATGATGGTGGATGGTATTATAGAATTAATATTGAAAATTAGATTCGAATATGTTGAACATATATATATTTATTATACTCTATATGAAAAAAATTGTAAAAATAATAAATGATATTGAGTGTTAGTACATGTTCAAACATATGTGGCTTCTCAGCTACAATTGTTTTCATAAATCTTTGGGAAAATATTACCATAAACATTTGTTAGAATATAGTTGTTTTCATATAGATATTGGTGTTATCATCAAAAGATTTATACATTTTTTTAATGATGGAATATATCTATTATGGGAGGTGTATGTTGGGTTTTCCACAATTGTGATGTCACTAAATTGATATGACATTCTTTACGCTAGACTGGTAATAATGATTTCCCTTATTAATATAAAAAAATTATGGAAATATATTGATCAATGATTAATTTTATATCCAATATATATTTAATTTGAATTTGATTATGTGTGTGACTGACTGTTTGGGCAAGATTTATATTTCAGAGATCTTATGTGCCTGAACCCGCTAAGTTTCGAACATCAATGATAAATAATGATTATAAATTATAATATATTGTGTTATAATTATATATTTAGTTAATTTATTCACGGTGGAAGGATAATTAATCTATTGAGGGATGATATTAAAATTCCATTATTCAAATTTGAATGTTCTATTTCCTAGAATGAATTTGGATGCATGGACATTCACTGCTGAAACCGTCAATGGGAATGGAATCAATGTTAATATTGTAGTTTTTATAAGACCTTTATGATTTCCATATTTCAATTTATGATTTTATTTTATGATTTAATATCGATTTCATTGATGTACATTTTATTAGATATAAACTACAGTTCTACAAGAGTATTCAAGGTTATTTTCTATGACTTTGTTAGTTAATGTATATTGTTGTTTATATCCATTATCATTGGTTGTAGAAGCTGATATTGTGGTGTTCATTTTCTAGATATTTATCCACCATTACTAGAATGATTAATTCTTATATGTATAAATGGTTTAAATTTTATATGTGAAACTTGAGTATACCATCAATAGAATTATAATATATAAGGAATATTTTGCATATGTTACATACGGTCTTGAAGTTGTTGTGAGAATTAAATGATATGATATTTATTTATTCTTTCCAGGATATGCATTGGGTCAAATGTATAAACCTATTATAAATTGAAATGGTAATATTGTATGATATGTTTCATGATTTATTATGCAACATGGGAGTATTATACTATGATTTAGTATTGTATGTAAATAACTATATCATGATACATTATATCATTTGAACAAATGATATATTTATTTATTTTTTTCATTAAACACTTTAATAAAAATAAATTATATGGTAATGAAAATAATTTATTCCTCATGTAATAATAATGTACCTAATTTTCTATTCATATATTTTTAGGAGGGTGAGTATGGATGCCAACTCATGCTTTTGATTCATTTTGATCTCATCCTTGAAATCTATAAACTATGATATCAATATTTTGATAATAGTTTTGGATATAAATATTATATATGATTAATTGGTTGTTAATTTAAATCTCAATTATTTATTCAATAATAAATCATTCCACACATCAACCATTATATTGGAAAATATGTTTTCATAAATATTTATTATTTTCATATATTATAACATTAACATACCTTTTCCACATATATAAACATCATTTGGTCAATAACATTGATAGATATTTTTTTAAATATATACCTGTAAAATTCGTCTCAAATGGTTGAATGTAAAACAAAAATTATTTCCACATACATTAAATTTTTCATTAAAAAAATATATCTTTTCATTGTGAAAACCGTAAATATTAGGTCATCCATGGGTAAAATATTCTTTATAATTTATAAATACTAATTTTCTACCATTAAACAATTACGAAAGATAAATAGCTAAAATATCTATTTCATAAAAACATAGTGAGGGTAATAAAATGTTTTTTCTATCATTCACAAGTAAAAAATAATTCCCTATATCTATTTTAAACCTATTTAACAATTCATTTATTACACCATAACTATTATACATATAAATATAAAACCTAATTTTTCATAATTTTCATTATGTGACATCAATGAAGAATATTTTTTTTATATTTCATCAACAAGTCTATGTATCTTTTCACTATATATTTTTTGGATTTAATGGTTTATTTATCTATCAGTACCCACAAACTAAAAGTTTCATTGAAAAAAATTAATGTAAATACCTAATTTGAAACCAATGAATTGAATAAATAATATGAAAAAAATTATAATCTCATAACGAAGTCTCCAAACCATATATTTTTAGGGCCCAAAGTTTCATTACTCTAAATCCCTCAGATAGTGAATCTTAATCAAAAAAATGTTTTCAAACAGACCAATGGTAATATTTTGACATGTGATAGGAGTTGGAACCCCATAAGATCAAGTAATAATCCAATTCATTTGTCTTGGAAAATGATCATGGTTCATTCATCCTCAATGTAATTTATTGAATTCCCAAATAATATATATTATTTATTCCTAATGTTTTTTTATTTATGATCTATAAAATAAATATTAATTTTAAAGTTCATTAATTTTGAAAAAACTATTTAATAATATAATATTTAATTATTTTTTAACTTGTGAATATTATTTATAATAATAACACGATTCAAATTATTCCTCATTAATTAGAGAAATATTTTAATTTATAATTTAGTGGAAATATAATTGGATATTCATAAATAAAAACACATAGTTTCCCTGGCCCACTAATTAAATTTTTAATTGAAATTAGTTTGGGTTTACATGAGTCCAATATTTCTGTATATAAATCGGTCAGGAAACCCAAGAGAAATAATTGAACGTGTCAACATTGATACCATGACCCAGATTAATACTATTTAATAAAATCAATTTGTCAGGATTTCAAATAAAGAGGAATTCACATTAATTTCCTCAATCAGAATGCATGGTAAATATTTATATAATTATCTACTATAAAATCACATTTACAATTTGGTCGAGGAATTAAATTCTTCAATTACATTTCAATTAAAGGGAATATATTTAAAATTCCATTAAGATAGAAGGGTAGAATCATTTCTCAGAATATTAATTATCATCATGTCCTTTGTGACGTAGACATCATAACAAACATCACTATGAAAATTTATCATCCGGGTTTTTAGATATTCCAATAAGTGAGTGGGTCACATAAAGAACTAATAAAAATATTAATTTCGAAAAATTGTTACTCATTATAATTTATAAAAATAATTTATGACACATAAACTTGAATAATTAGTAAAGGCTGGTGGGTTATCACAATTTCTAATCTGATAGGTTACAATGGATTATGTTTATGAGACAAAGAATCACTATCTTATGAGTACTATAACCTAATATTCAATATTCTATTTGTCCCATAACTCTATTTTATACATTTATACAACAATATTTATGAGTATTATACAAACACATCAAGGTTCTCATCAATGGAGGGAATTATTACGACATCATCAAAAATAAAATTAATATATGGCTTTATAATGTTAATATATTGTAGAATAATTATTAATTAGTGATAGTATGTTTTATTAAAATTCAAATGTTCGAATATAAATGTAATCCAAACTAGAAATAGTTGAATATAGAACACCAACTCTAAAATAAAACTTTTCTTAACTACAACCAATTTTTTACGACATTCAATATACAAAATTATACATGATGATCTTGTTTCTATCTAGTTAAATATTTAGTGACGGGGATTTTTTAAAAGGCCCAAAATTTCAATGTATTTTTTTATTATATGGAGTTTTACTAGTCCGTGATAATTTACAGCATGTGAATCTGAGGTCCGGTGTGCCTGAAATTAATTTGTGAACTTTTTTTAATGTACGTTCAGTATATGTATAAATAGGTTTTTCTATCTTTATATTCAGTGCTCAGATTAAAAATTTGAGGGCACTGTAGAATCTGTAGTGATGATATTCTCTTAATAAAGACTTTACATTGAAAATTGTAGGTTCGTATAATATGTTATGTTTTGTGACTTTTTAATGAATGGAAATAAAATTATTTTATTGTTTTCTCTCCGTAAAAAAACAACTGGTGCTTGGAACCCCCGATGAGTGAGGCCAATAGATGGATTGATTTTCTAAATCCTAAGTAACCACTTAATTGGAGAATTAGGACACTTCCTAATTTATGATCCCCCATTAACATACCATGTCGTTACATACCATCCCACTCTAATAAAAATAATTACCTTGTGGAGGGGTATCAGACTAGCATCAATAAGAAATGAAGTTCTTTTGGAGTGACATAACACTGATAACTTAGAGGAAAGTGCCTATCCCAGCACGAGGTGATGCATGACACTGAAACCCTGAACCAGTGTTTAACATTCGATCATGGGAGAGGGTGGCTTGTTGTTGGGACGTTGAGGAATGAGTCTCCGTCAACAGCGAGTGTCCTCCAACGTTTCAATGTATGGGGTCGTATTGATTAATTCTGGTTCTCCCCCCATTTTTTATTTCATAAATTACAAGAATTGATCAACTTATTAACATGTAGATCTGTTAAAAGATATCCATATGAGTGAATGTGTGTTTCATTTTTTTGAACTAGTTTGGAATTAATGAATGCAATCCAGTTGAACCATCCATCAAAACTCCCCTGGAATTATAACTAAATTGAACGATGTCGGCCGAAAAAACAAGGCATGAGCCCCTCTGTTTGTGCTTCTGTTGTGATCTACCATTTTGAAGATGACAACAAACAGATGCAGGGCCTACTGCAGGGAAGAACGTGATACAATGAGGTCATAGGAATAGACATTGTAGGAAATCCGGCCACCGGTGCACAACATGTGTCCATGAGAACACCCTACCACCGACAACAATTTCGGTTTCGGTGCACATCGGTGCAACAACAACACATGGAAGCACCAGATGCATGTCCGGAGGATGACTGGGCGCTGCCATTGTCATGAACCATCCTCGGGACCCATGTCGTGACTACCCGAAGCACACATTGCATAGGACAGGGGATGGAGACTGGCACCAAAGGCATAAATCCCTAAGATGGGAAGGAATTGGCTTTATAATAGCTAAACAAACACAAACAGAGTATAGAACTAGAAGCAAAGCACTAAACAATACTGAATACAAAAGAGGTACTGTAATTCAAAATGAGTGAGAAATACAATCCCTACAGTAAAGTACAAGGAAAATAAAAAACATGTAATACTAAAAAGTAAAACAGCTGAAATTTGTCTAGCAGCAATTTGATTGTCCACCAAAGATCCTACCAGATGGGTAGGTATAGATAGCTTCCTCAGCACTCCACGTTCGTCCATCTCCTCTGGGTACCGACTTGCCGTGAGGTCCACCGCCAGGTATCGTACAGTCCTCTCACACTTCGCCTCGGTCAGCGATGTTCATCGTTTGCATCTGAAACTGTTGAGATTCATCATATTTAATGACGAGAGAGGAAAATATATAATGGAAGGTTTCATCATATTTATTTATGAGAGATGAAAATTATAAATAGAGATATTTTTATCACCAGTAATTGAGGATTTTATCCCAATATTAATGGATATTTAATTCTCAATATTAATAGATAGGATATTGGATGTTCACTGCATTAATTGATTATAATAGACTTAGTGTATATAGAAGGAGGATTCAGAAACATATTTTGAAGATACGGGGTTGTTCCAGTAAGATGTATCCATCAAGAGAGACCTGGGATGGGGTTTCCATGTTTGCAGTGGCCAGTGTGGCACGATGACGACGAGACAATTATCTTGTACACGTGGAGATGTTCATGGCTGGGTGTTCAAGAAGTATTCCACCAATAGAATGAAGGGGTATGCCACATCGGTGGTGGCATGTGTGGTGCATCGGCGTTTGACAGGTGTAGAGAAGTGGAAATACAATTGATGATCATGTCCATGTATCGAAATTCATCCTGATAGCGGTGATCAAGTTCCATGTCCCGATTGATGATCAGTGGTACATCATTATGGCGAGATAATTTGGGTGTCACAAGCTAGTGAGAGGTTGACTCATGTTTGGGTGATGATCTCCAAGGTAGTGGCATTTTTTTCTACAGAAGGGTAAAATTTTGTCACAGATTTATCTTCTGATACATGGTGTCAGTGGGATGTTTATCAGAGATATGGTAGATGTGTATCAGGGTGTGGTTTTCACACAGGTTTTCTAAGCTCTCTCATTTGTAATTAAAGTTCAGTCATTACATGGATTCATGTATTCTCTGATTCATAGTGGATATTATTGGGAATATACCCATGGTTTTTTAATCCTCCATGTGGGAGGGTTTTTCCATGTTAAAAAATACTACATGTTGATTTATTTATTCTTCTTATATCGCTTCCATATTTCGACGAGTTTCTCACGATATTTTATGGCAAGAAATTTTCAGCCCGGAATCGGGATTCTCCCCAACAAGTCATATAATTGTATGTTGGCTTGTGCTTCCATTTTATCTTGACGATTTTTTAAGCATCGAAGAGGATCGCAGATGCATGTGTGGAGCAGAATAATGTTTTGAAATTAATGTAGGTTAAGTTAGGTAATACACATGTCCACTAATTGGATGTTGAGAAGGGGGTGAATTTTATTCCTTTATGTGATCCAGATTATGTGGTAATCAGTATTATGGGGGAGCCAGATGTTTCTCGTTCATGTATTGTTCAGCAAGATGAGTAGGATGGTGCAGATACAAATGTGACAATGAATTTGGCATTTGATTTTCTTTTTACAGGGGGAGCTGATTTTTTTATCAGAAGTGAAAAAGGACATCATCATATTTTCTACAGTTGTTGATGGTTGGTTGGTGTGATAATGAATATATTTCATTCCAACTAGATATGTTGGATGGTTCCATTAATTAATGTGATTAAGGGGGATATTGTTGAGATTCATCACATTTATTTAGGAGAGAGGAAAATTCTTAATGGAGGGATTCATCACATTTATTTATGAGAGAGGAATATTATTAATGGAGAGATTTATATCACCATTAATTAAATATTTTCTTCCAACATTAATGGATATTTAATTATCAATATTAATGGATGGAATAATGGATGATGACTACATTAATTGATTATTATATACTTGTTGTCTATATAAAGAGGATACAAAATCATATTTTGAAGAGAAAGGGGTGTGCCGGTAAGATTTTTCCAGCATGAGAGACCCGGGAAGGGGATTCCACATTTGTGGTGGCCCATATGGCACGAGGACGATGGCACAATTGTCTTGGACGTGTGGTGATGTTCATGGCATGGTGTTCAAGATAAATTCCAACGAGAGCAATAAGGGGGATACGCGTTGGTGGTATCATGTGCGGCACATTCTTGTTTGATAGGTGTAGAGAAGCGGAAACACAATTGATGATCATGTTGACGTATTGAAAGAAATCTTGATAGCAGTTATCAGGTTCCGTTCCCCATTTGAACATCGGTGGTACATCATGATGGCGGGTTCAATAGGATGTCTCAAGCTGGTGCATGTTTAACGAATGTTCATGTGAAGATCTATGAGGTAGTGGTGTTTCGTCAATAGATGGGTAATTTTTTTCACTGATTAGTCTTCTAATATATGGCATCATTGGGATGTTTATCAATGATATGGATGAGGCGTATCAGGGTATGGTTTTCACACATGTTTTCTATTCTCTCTCATTTTTAATTCATGATCTGGTATTACTTGGATTCTTTTATTCTCTAATTCTTAATGAATATTATTGGGAATTTCCCCATGATTTTTAACCCTCACCATGGTAGGGTTTTCCACTTTAAAAAGTCATGCGTTTTGATTTATTTATTAAGCTTATATCGCTTCCATATTTCAATGGGTTTCTCAAGTTATTTTTTGAAATCAATTTTCGGTCTGGAATTGGGATTCTCCCCAACAAACACAATGAGTTGCGGGAAAAACCCGTGTAGTGGTGAGTATAATGATACTGAGTAGGGACCCCAAGAACCTCTAGGTCTCACAAAATCCACCAAGGCTAAACCACATGAGTAAGATACAATCATTTAGTATCATCCATCCTTATGTAGGTATATGCTCATACATTTACCTAATTTACCCATCATAGTTCGGCTCCTACTCTCGAGTCCATGAACATCCCAGTCCACAAAGAAAGTAAAGCCAATCACCATGATGATAATGGATGAAAGTCATGACTCGGCTTACATAGGTATACTACTCGTGTAGAGGATTAGAGATGATTAGTTTTAGCCCTTGAATCATCTCCTCTATCAAACCCACATAGGATCCTCATACAGAGGTCGTCACTGTCGAACCCACTTAGGATCTCGGTACATAAGTCACTGTTGTCGATCCCATAGTGGATCCCGGTACAGAAGTCATTGTTTTCGAACCCTCAAAAGATCATGGTACCGAAGCCATCACTGTGGAACCCACGTAGGATCCTGGTACAATAGTCAATGTTGTCTAACATACTGAGGATCATATCATCTCAGTCAAACCCATCCCTAGGGTTCTCACACACAACATGCTCGATTCTGGGAGGGTCCGCTCCTTGAGCCAAGTGTCGATATATCAACTACCAATAAGTCTTGATTTGATATATCTTGTAGTTATTTATCATCATAAGGAACCCAACGAGATATATGGCGAGTAGATCGTATGTCTGGTCTGTGAGTTATTGGCATTTCTGTTTCAGTGTCCTAGTTTGTTTTTAGGCTATAACAAACCCGTCGGTTCCCCAAATGCATCTGATCCTCATGTGGGGTATGCCAAAAGAACCTTATCGCTATAATAATTCCATCACCGCATGTGGTTCATCAATCGAACACCTGAAGCCCAGAATGCAGGCTAAAAGGTATAAATGGCCCAGCCTGAAGATGGCCTGATCGATGGCAACCCGGCCAAGGGCGGCCAGGCTGAGGGCGGCCCGACAGAGGGTGGCCTTGCCTAGGGCGGCCCGGCGGCTGGACCTAGTAGCACCCAGGGGGGTGGTGTACACCCCCTGGCACCTGAACAACTCTGTCGTTTGGGTCTGAAGACGAACCAGCACCCGGTGTCACCAATCTGGCACATGCGGGACCTGATGGGGTCCCACTCCTCCCAGTTGGACTGAGTGGCCAGCTGCTCTGGCTCCACGGCGGCCGCCCTGGCCAGCTGCCACCGCACCTCCACCGCGGCGCGATAACGCCGTGGTCCTCCTACACTCCGCACGGCGCGACTGCTTCGCACTTCTTCATCTGTCGCGGCCCTACCGGCTGTGGTTCCTCTTCGGCACGGTGCGACGAAACTGCACCCCTTCAGCACCACCATGGCCCGCTAGGCCGCAGATTGGTTTCTCTGCGCAACATGGTGGTGCCGTGCCCTTATGGTGACCATGCAGCCTTACGTCGCCGAATCATTTTTGTGGTCCACCTCTGTCATCATAAAATGGGAACAAAAAATTGGGAGGGTTAGACTGTGTTCGTGTGGTCCGAACCCTCCTTGTTACAATGCTGACATTTGGTTTCCAAACTATAAATTCAACATTGAAGAAAGAGTATAAAAACAACACAAATCCCCTACATTGTAATCAATGATCACTTGACAGAGTTGCGGGATAATGACGTCGTACCGTCAACATCGTAGAGGAAGAGAGGTACTCGTCATTGGAAGATATTGTTCGAAGGTGGCGTCATCCTGGGTGACATAGTTCGTGGGCCACGTCTTCTCCTTTGACAAGGATGAAGGTCGTTGGAGATGTCGTGGGTGTCACTTCTATTTCCTTGCCTCGGTTGAAGAATAATGATGAAGGAAAACAATGGCATCGTCGTGTACTTTCTGGGTGGCGGTGCTTCCCATCCATGCCTTGGGTGAAGATGGATGAAATTGAGGCACATTGTTCTTTGGATATGAGAGGCGTTCTTCATTTGAATAAGTCATTCACAAGGAACTCCAAAACTCCACCAAGAGAATCACCAACCAAAATAATATAATAGCTTCTCTATTATTTTATTTTTGCCTTGCATTCTAAAATGAATTCAAAAAGATTAGTTAATTGAGTCATTAATTTTTTTCTTGGTGATTATCACCATTATGAAGGAAGGTGGAATGATTCAAATTAAATAAAGGGAGATTTGGTTTCATTAAACTCAAGGGAAGTTTAAGAGATTTCCCCCCATTAAATAAGGGGTTAAAGGGGGATCATGCTCCTGTAGACCCCACCACATAATATCCTCCCAATGGAGGTTATGTGTGGGTGGGCCCCACATCCAACCTCCCCTTGGTGGATTAAACATCCACAATAAAAAAAAATTATACTTTTATTTTTATTTAAGTTAATTAAAAATCCCATAAACTAACTTCCAACCTTGTTAAAACGTAACTGCGGTGAAGGTCTCTTAAGAAAATACCTGTTTTGCGAGTTCAACGGTATCCTCATATTTTAATTCTGAGCACCGGTTTAAAAGATATAAAATCCCACATGTACGTTTACTGAACGTAGCTAAACAAAACATAAAAAATTGATTCCGGGCACACCAGGCCTCTGAATCAAGCGCCGTCAAAAAATGTGGAATCATAATGTTACACTCCAAGCTTCCACGGTACTCTTCTATTTGAATAATACAGTAGAATGTGTTTTACACAACTACATGTTCTAACACACACCACAACCAATCCAACTAGATGTTATGAATAGTAATTCCCACTTTTTGAAATTTTATAAATTTTATATTTCAAAATGGAATTCATTTTTGGATTCAGAATATTGAAATTAGATTAGGGTAAATTTTTGTTATTTTTTTGAAAACATTCAATTTTTTATGAATATTGAAAAACACTGAGTTATATTTAAAAACTAAATTTTTTATTTAAATAAATATTTATTTTATTTAAATCTAATTAAGGTCAAAAAAGATAAATAATACCTATATATGTTCAAATTAATTAATTTGAGTTAGTTTAGAATAATATTACATATAAAAAATTTTATTGAACTTTTCACCTTCTTTTACCCACCTCCTATAAGAATTTGGAAATTCACATAACACATAATTTTACCTCTTTTGTGAGTGGAATTCCGAAAATCCATGAGACATGGTTAATATCAATGGTTAAAATGTGTTTCAATAAGAAAAAATTATTTTTGGGTGAATATTAACTTTTTACTTTTATTTACCACGGTTAAAAGTAAATTGGGTAATTAAGGGTAAAAATGATATTAATATTACCCTAAAAAATGTACCAATTCAATTGTAAAAGTGTATATCTACCAAAACAACCTTAGGTATCAAATTTTATCATTTAGGTCCACTTGTATTAGAATAGGACATTTATTATTATTTAATTCAAAGAAGAGTGAAAAGAGGTAAAATAAAAGATTAATTAATAAAAGATTTTTAATATGGGTTTATACAATAGATAAATTAGATTGTAAATATTAATTAGAAAGCTAAGAATATTTAAAACATAATGGTATTTTGTTTATAATTTTTATATGTGAAATAATTTAATTTATTTATGACAAAATGGTGATGAAGTAATTACCTAATTAATGAAATTTTAATATATTTGATATTATAAAATCCCAAGTAATTATAATTAGAGACTTTTAATGAATTACACGAAATATATATCTTAATATGACTTGTTAGTATTGATTTAATTATTTTTTATAATTAATCGTGTAATTTTACTTTTCACAAAAATAAAATACCCAATAGTGTCAAAATTGACATAAAAGTGTTTTTAAAACAAATATTATATTATTAATAGATATTAAATTCCTAAAAATATAAGGATCGGCCAAATGACTTATATCATGATATGTGTATCATTAGTGGACCACATGAGGTCCTTTTTATGTATATACTATGTTTTTTAATTATATAATATAAAAATTCAAAGTGGCATGGTAAATGTCAAACTAATTAACTAATAGTTAAAACTAATAGATACGGTTAATATAGTGACCCAAACCTAACTAAAATCTATTGGTCGAAACTATTTAGACCCATTACAACCTTATACTTTGAATAATTTTCATTGGAGTCTACAAAAACCGAATATAAATGTATTATAAACTAATACATTAAGTTTTTCATAAAGAGCCCATCCTCCCCCTTATAAAATGCCACCATTTCTAACCGATTATTAACACCTTCAATGCCTTTTGGATCGGACAACCCCTGCTAAAATATTCTCTCAACTTCCTTAACATTAACCACAAGTCCTTAGTTTTATCCGAAAGACAACCCATGAATCCCTTTTGATCAAATCAAAAGAAAGAACCCGAAGAAGAGGTAATGTTTTCACCACCCTTTTTCATGTTCTTTTCCTCTTCAACTTCTTTTTTCTTTGTTATTTCAATTCTAAAATAATAACTACAGTATATTCTAAATACTGTGATGTTAGTATAAATATGGTACAACCATATTCAGTATTCTTTCCATCCTTTGAATGACATGTCACCATACGTGCATACGTACGATTTACCGTCTCCACGTCGTGGTGTAACTGTTACTCAAAACACGATTATTTGGATGGGTATGATAATGATGTTTAATGGAAGTAAATAATAAATATAACATGATAATTATTATGTATATATGATATACCATCCAATTATATATTATTTTAATATCAAATGAATGATATTGTCGCTCGTACATACGTACGGACTACCGTCTCCATGAACGCAATTAGATTCATTCCTCATCGTATCCATACAAGTCTAATTGACATTTGATGATTAAAAATAAATTTTAAGGTATATATATCATTTTGGATATGAATAATATACAACCTATGTATAAAAACACGATGTCTGTTACAAAACAAATAAAATTATACGAGTAAGTGATCACCTGAAACGATGATAATACTAAAATATTATTAACAATGGAATATTAAAAGAACATATATGATGTCATATTTATGTATATGGTTCTAATATAATTTAATAACAAAGATTTAACAATTATATAGGAGGTTAACCTACCCTCCACCATGGAAAAGTACAAGGTAAGGCTTTATTTCAGAATATCTTCATTATCCGTGGTTGTTTATACGTAATTATCAACTCGGACCTCTATATCATCCACATCCATGTTTCATAAAAATGAATTTCAAATCATTCTTACTATTTTACAGACTATGGTTTAATTTCATTTATATCATTGTTGAATTTCTATAAATAGTTTATAATGAAATCTTTCTATCATTTTCCAAACAAGGACTTTTTTAACCTTTTCGACAAAATTAATGTAATAATGTATTTTTTAACTTATATGGCCGGTGCGGCTATTTTTAGCCATTATAAAATCTTCAAAGCTTCCATTACAAGCTTATAAGAATATTTTCAAATTAATTGTCTTATTTTATAATTATGTGGCTTTTAAATGACTTCAAAAAAATATATATTTCCCTCAAATAGTTTTGATTTCATCTATGTCAACATCCTTTGATGGATTTTAAGCTTATATGAAGTTTATTTATTATGATACAAAACATTAATATTGTATTGAAGGTTTTTCAATATGTTTGAATATGGATGTGTTATTTTTATACCATTCATGGTTTACAGAGAATGTATTGACACTTCATATGCTAGTTTTAATTCAAAATTTTATGTTATGTTTAAACCTGTTCATATGAGAAATGCATTGGACTTAATAAGTGACGGGTGGAGCCCGATATAGATCCCCAACGCATCAATAGGTCTCATGAGTCAAACTAGTGTCTTGCCACGAGTCCTTGACAAAATCTGTTTTGTAGTCTTGGCATGAGGCCTTGGCTACATGGTTATGATAGTCTGGAATTATGAATTCTATCATTATGAAAGTGGTTATTGATATTGCATGTGATTATTAAATTAGTAGAATATCCATGTGAATAATTAAGTGGAATTATTTTATTTTACTTCTGCCATATTATGATGATGTTCATGTTTAAAAAGGATTTTGTTTTAGTTATACATTGCCTTAAATGTTTGTGCTTATTTATGAATGTTTCCGCTATATTGTTATCCTTACTGGTGATCTAAGCTCACACCATTCTATGTTTTATTTTTCCTATGATGTGAAGAATTAATTTATGAATGACCTGGAGGGATAGTATGAGGCGATATGAGTGTGTAATATGTACACTATGTTGTTTTAGTTTTCATTTTATGATGTAATTTGAACTTTATGAATGTATCCTGTGTTTCCAAGGCTACTAAACTAATCGGTATTTTTATATTTTAACTTTCTACTGATCATGCCAACGTTATTTAATAATTCACTGACTCTGGGTAACTAGGTTCGGGGTGTTACAGTTGGTATCAGATGATGTTTACTTCAATCCTTGGAAGCTAGATTTAGAAAATCTCTTATTAGAGAACATAGACCTAAGATAGACTTTGAGGATTAATATTGAAGAACTTATTATAATTTTGGAATTGTAGAGATTTTGTGATTTTTCTGAAAAATACATCCATGTCTGGATACGAGCTAGTAGAGGCGGCTATGGAACATATGTACCTAGGGGTAAAACCCAAAAACAACACTTTGAGATAGACTTGAACGGGAACTACTGCAAAACAACGGGCATTGTTGCACTGTTGGTTACAAAACTCCTGGGGGATATGCTTAGGATAATTATAATTTTATTTACAGAGCATTATGAAGAGTTTATGATTATATACTTCCTCAAAGAAAACATTTTATTATTATTATTGATTATATCCATAAATAGTTCAATTTATGTTAAGTATTTTACATGTATGGAATTATGTATTTTGATTCATAAACTGATCTTGTTTATGCCATTGTTTAGAAATAGCGTCTAGTGGAAGGAATGGAAACTACATCAATGCACGCACTCCATGTAGAGATTTCCCTCCTGTTCAGGATAATTATAGTGGAGATGGTGATGCAACTGCTGCTGATCAACAAATCACTATACTAGGACAACTCCCTCAGGTTATGAATAAATACCTTACCCGTATAGAGCACCTTGATCCGCAGCATGGAGGATCAATGTAAGATTGCTTCATGAGGCAAAAACCCGCCAACATTCAATGGGAGTACAAATATCATAGTAGCTGAGCAATGGATAAATTCCTTAGAGAAAATATTTCATGCCTTGGGGAGTAGTGAAAGGGAAAAAGTTATCCTGGCAGTTTACCACCTCACTGGAGATGCTGATCAATGGGGGTCATTGATTCAAAATAAGAAGGATGATGGTGAAGTATCAAATATAGAATTTAGGGAGTTCAAGGATCTTTTCATAGAAAAAAATACATTCCTCGTGACCATCGTGAAGATATGGAAAGGCAATTTCTGACACAGAGTTAAAATGAGGATGAGAATGTCGCAAATTATGAGGGTAACTTTACAAGGGCATAATGGTATGTTGCAGATGATATATGTAACCCTCAAAGTAATATTGATACTTTCATTGATGGAATAAAATTGTTTCTACGTCAGGCATTAGTCTCAAAAACCTTCTCGTTGTATGATGATATTGTCTCATGCGCTATGAAGACTGGAAAATAATTCTCTAAGTATTGTGACTTTAAAGAAAAGCAATAGAAGAAGAGATGTGATGATCAATCTGGAAATAGAAATAAGGGGAATAAGGGAAAAGTTTAATATCCATCCTATAGTAATTGTTGGAAGAATCACCCTGGTACTTGCTTTAAGGGAATGGGAGTCTGTTCCAAGTGTGGTGGAAAAGTCCACCAAACACATGATTTCAAGGTAAAGAGAGTTCATGTCAATGCGTAATGCAATAATTGTAGATAAATGGGGCATTATGAAAATGAATGTCCTAATAATCGAGGGAACTTACCTCAGAAAAGGACAAGGGATCAAGGCCAAGCTTAGTCTATTACTACTGCTGAGGTAGAAGCTCCCAAAGACGTGGTGGCGTGTAATTTAATGGTTTCAATAAGTTTATAAAATGCATTATTTGATTCTGGATCATCACATTGTTCAATATCTTCCCAGTTTTCTGAGAAAATTAGATATTTACGATTTGATTTAACAATGGAGTTTTCAGTCAAAACCCCTAAGGGAAGTATCATTGCTACAATGTTCTATGAATCTGTTCCCATTAGGGAATATAAATGTTCTTTATCTGCTGATCTCATCGTCATACCAATGAATGAATTTGATATAATCCTTGGTATGGATTGGATTTTGGACATTGATGAAAAAATTTATTGTAAGAAGATGGAGGCTACAATTTTTGATGGTGATGAAAAAGAACAGCTTATCTTTAGAACAAAATCGTCACCACCTGATTCTTATCTAGATCCACCGCCAGTAGCTCAACTAAATTAAATTATCGGGGAGGAAGATAATGAAATAATTGTGGGTGAGGAAAGGAATGTTCAAATAGAGGATATACCTATTGTGAGAGAATATGTTGATGTGTTTGCAGATAATTTACCTGCACATCCTCTTGAACAAGAAATTGATTGTTCCATTGATTAAATTTCTGGTTCAAGGCCCATATCGAAGACCCTTTATAGAATGGACACTGTGGAATTAGATGAACTAAAGAAACAACTAGAGGAATTGAGTAATAAGAGATTTATTCTCCCTAGTGTTTCTCCATGGGGAGCCCCTGCCATTTTTGTTTAGAAGTCAGATGGATATATGAGGTTATGTATCGACTACAGGGAAATCAATGCTACAAAAATAAAGAACAATTATCCCCTACCTCGCATTGATGATTTATTTGACCGTCTATCTAGAGATCAATACTTTTAAAAGATAGACCTTCGATCGGGATACCATCAGTTGTGTGTGATGAAGGAAGACATTCCAAATACAGCATTTCGAACCAGTTACGGGGATTACGAGTTTACAGTAATTCCATTTGGATTGACTTATGCACCCTCTGTATTCATGGATCTAATGAACATAGTTTTCAATAAATACATCGATGATTTTCAATGTTAATTTTTTATGATATCTTGGTATACTCTAAAAGCTACGAAGATCATGAAAATCACATGCGCATTATCCTGAAGACTCTTAGAAGACATGAATTATATTGGATGTTTAGAAAGTGTGAATTATGGCTTTAGGAGATTTATTTTCTTAGTCATATTATCTCCAATGATGGAATCTACATTGATCCTTCTAAGATATGATAAATCCAAGAATGGCCACCACAAATGAGTATAACTGAGGTATGCAGTTTTATTGGTTTAGGGGGTTATTATCGACGTTTCGTCCTGAATATTGCTCGGTTGGATATCCCATTAATAAAGCACACACATAAATGGGTTAAATTGGTTTGGACAAAAGAGTGTGAATAATGTTTTGAGGAATTTAAGACAGTATTATTCAATGCTTCTATATAGACTATACCATCGTGGAATGATGGGTTCATTATTTATAATGATGCATCGAAGAAAGGACTTGGTTGTGTCCTTATGCAGATTGATAGAGTTATTGCCTATACGTCACGAGAGATGAAAATTCATGAGAAAAACTATCCTACTAATGATATTGGGTTATCTACTGTTATATTTTCTTTTAAGATATGGAGACATTATATCTATGGTAAAAATATTATATTTATAATGATCCCAGGAGTTTGAATTACATTTTCTCACAGAAGGAACTCAACATGAGACAAAGGCGATGGCTTGAACTACTCAAGGATTATGACTGCACAATACACTACCACCTGAGGATGGAAAATAAATTTGAAGATTTTTTGAGTAGAAAATATCATGGAGTTTTGAACAAGATGAGTATTGAGAGGGATCATATTTTCATGTATCTAGTAATGTTGGATATGTGAATATCCATGGAAGGTGAAACATCAATGATTTTTCAAATGGTTGCCAAACCATATTTACTAGAATGGATAAATAGTTCTCAAACCGATGATGAGGAGTTAAAAAAGATGAATAATGTTGTGAATTATGAGTGATTGTATGACATTGTTTATGAAGATAGAATTTTGAAATTTGGGAAGAGGCTTTGTGTTCCCGATATACCTGATCCAAAAAGGGAATTATTGGATGATTCTCATTGTTCCAATTTCCATATACACCCTGGGAGCACGAAAATGTATATATATTTGAAGGAACATTGTTGGTGGGACAACATGAAGAGGGAGATTTCTTATTTTGTGTCATAATTTATGGTTTATCAACAAGTGAAAGCTAGAAGTCAATAGCCTAGAAAAGTCATGCAACCTCTTCCCATACCTAAGAAGAAATGTGATAATATCACGATGGGCTTTGTCATGGGACTACCAAAGACTCCTAGAAGGAAAGATGAAATATGGGTAATTGTTGATCATCTTACCAATTCAGCACATTTTCATGCTATAAGGGAAGATTTACCACTTGACCGTCTAGAACGGATATATATTAATGATGTTGTGAGACTTCATGGAGTACACCTATAAATTGTTTCTGATTGTGATCCCCATTTTACATCAAGATTCTGTAAGAGTCTTCAAATGGCCTTGGATATTGATCTTTGTCTGAGCACTGCCTACAAACCTTAAATAGATGGAAAATCAGAACTGACTATTCAAACTTTAGAAGATATGTTCTGATCATGCTCACTTGACATTCAGGGTATGTTGATTCAATATTTACCTCTGGTAGAATTTCCCTATTATATTAGCTTCCATTCAAGTATTCAGATGGAAACATATGAAGAATTATACAGAAAGAGATGTCGCACACCAACCTATTGGGATGAAATTGGTGAAAGAAAACTTGTAGGACCATAACTGATGGAGGAAACAATGGAAAAGGTAAATTCAATCCAAAACCACATCAAAGATGCTCAAAGTAGGAAGAAGAGATATGTCGATAACTTAAGGAAGGATATGGAATTTCAGGTACGAGATCATGTTTTGTAGAATGTATCTCCATGGAAGGTAGTTATATGTTTCAGTATGAAAGGTAAACTGAGTCTCAGGTACATAGGAACATTCTAAATTCTAGAATGAATTGGGGTTGTAGCTAACCGTTTGGAAATTCCGCCAAATCTCTCCAAAATTCATGATGTGTTTCACAATTCACGTTTGAGGAAATATATGCCTGACCCAACGCATGTACTTACTTATGAGGAATTAGAACTGGAATCTGATCTGTCTTATTACGAAGAGCCCATCAGGATTCTTGATATGAGAGAACAAGTGCTGAGAAACCAGATGACTCATCTGGTAAATGTTCTATGAATAAATGATAAGATGGAAGAGGCAACATGGGACCCCAAAAAAATTATGATGAAGAACCACCCGAGTCTTTTCATGCGGTATTATTATAGAAATTTTGATGACGAAATTATTTGATGGAGGGTAGAATGTAACACCCCAAACATCCACTGTATGCTTTTCTTTAAATAATACAGTAGAGTGTCTTGTACACAACTTCGAGTTCTAACACACACCACAACAAATCAAACTAGCCGTTAAGAATATTAATACCCAATTTTTGAAACATTATAAATTTTATCTTTCAAAATTGAATGCATTTTTGGATTCAGAATATCGAAATTATCTTATGGTGATTTTTTGGTATTTTTCTGAAAACATTCAATTTTTTATGAATAGTTAAAAAACCTTGAGTTGTAGTTCAAAACCGAATTTTTTATTTAAATAATTTTTTATTTTATTTAAATTTATTTAAGGTCAAAATAGATAAATAATTTCAATATATGTTAAATTTATTTCATTGGAGTTATTTTAGAATAATTTTAGATATATAAAACGTTTATTCAACTTTTCACTTTCTTTTACCGACCTCCTAGGAGAATTTGCAAATTCACATAAAACATAATTTTACCGCATCTGTGAGTGGAATTTCAAAAATCAGATAGACATGGTTAATATTATGGAGTAAAATTCGTTTCAATAAGATAAAAATAATTTTTAGTGATTAGTAAATTTTTACTTTTATTTGCCACGGTTAAAAGTAAATAGGGTAATTAAGGGTAAAAATGATATTAATATTACCCTAACTCATGTCCTAATTCGATTGGAAAATTATATCTAGACCAAAACCAACATTAAGAATAAAATATAATCATTTAGGTCCACTTGGATTAGATTTGGACATTTATTATTATTAATTCAAAGAAGAGTTAATAGAGTTAAAATCAATGTTTAATTACTAAAACATTTCTAATATAGGGTTATAAATAAGATATATTTAATTATAAATATTAATTATAAAGATAAAAATATTTTCAACACAATCGTATTTTATTTATAATTTTGAGACATTAAATAATACAATTTATTTATGAAACTATGGTGATGGAGTAATTATCTAATTAATGAAATATTAAATTAATTTATATTATAAATAAATAAATAAATACAATTTGAGACTTGTAATAAATTACAAAAATTATATAGCATAATTTCACATGTTATAAATTATTTAATTATTTTTTTCGAAGTAATCATGATGTTATTATTTCCACAAAAACCAAATACCAAATAGTGTCAAAATTGACATAAAAGTGTTTTTTATAAAATATTACATTATTAATTGATATTAAATTCCTAGAAATATAGGTTTCTTCCAATGGACTTATATCATGATTGGTTTATCATTAATGGAAAACTTGGGGGTCTCTTGGATGTATATAGTATGTTTATTAACTATATAATATAAAAATACAAAGTGACCTGGTAAATGTCAAACTAAATAACTAAGAGTTAAAACAAAAAGATAAGATTAATATAGTAAACCAAACCTATATAAAGTCTATTTTTTGATAAGATTTTGACCCATAACCACCTTATAAATTGAATAATCGACTTTGGAGCCTTCAGAAACCGATTGTGAATGTATTTTAAATTAATACTTTATGTGTTTCCAAAAGAGCACATCCCCCACCTTATAAAAGGACAGCACTTCAAACGAATTATTCACTCCTTAAAATCCTTTTTATTCGGCCAACCCCTACCAAAATATTCTCCCAACATTCCTCACTAAATCCTAGGGGCATTAGTTTTATTATAAAGCTAACCTATGGAGCCCTTTTGATCAAATCAAAAGGAAGAACCCGAAGAAGAAATAATGTTTTCACCACCCTCTTTCAAGTTCTTTTCTTCTTCAACTTCTTCTTTCATTGTTATTTCCATTCTAAAATAATAAATCCAGAATATTATATATACATTGATGTTATTATAAATATGGTATAACCATATTCAGTATTCTATCCATCCTTTGAATGACATGTCACCATACGTGCGTACGTACGGCTTACCGTCACCACATCATGGTGAGATTGTTATTCAATACACTATTATTTGGATGGGTAGGATAATGATGTGTAATGGAAGTAAATAATAAATATAACATGATAATGATTCTTTATATATGATATATAGTCCAATTATATATTATTTTAATATCTAAAGAATGATATTTTCTCCCATGCGTACGTATGGACTACAGTCTCCACGAACGAGATGAGATTCATTCCCCATCGTATCCATACAAGTCTAATTTTCATTTCATGATAAAAATAATGTTTAAGTACTTGATATCATAAGTGATATGAAAATGATACAACCTATCAATAACAAACACGGCTCATGTAACAAAATATATAAAAGAAAATGAGTAAATGAACACCCGAAACGACGATAATACTAATTTTTTTTAACAAAGTAATATTAAAAGATCATATATGATATAATATTTATGGATATGATTTTTTTATAATTTAATAACAATGATTTAACTATTATAAAAGAGTTTAACCTACCCTCAACCAAGGAAATGTACAAGGTAAGGGTTTATTTCACAATCTCTTCATTATTCGAGTTAGTTTATACGTAATTATCTACTGGGAACTCTCTATCATCCACATCCGTGTTTCTTAAAAATGTATTTCAAATCATTCTTACTATTTTATAGACTGTGGGTTAATGTCATTTCTACCATTTTTGACTTTTTATAAGAAGTTTATAGTGTAATCTGTCTGTCGTTTTCCTAACAAGATTCTTTATAACCTTTTCGACAGAATTAAGGTAAGAATGTCTTTTTTAACTTATATGGTGTGTGTGGCTATTTTTATCCATTATAAAATCGTATAGGATTCCTTTAAAATATTATATGTATATTTTCAAATTAAAACTTTTATTTTATAATTATATGTCTTTTAAATGATTTCAAAAAATGAGATATTTTTCTCAAATAGTTTTTATTTCATCTATATCAACATCCTTTGATGGAATTTAAGATTATTTGATGTTTATTTATTAAGATTCAAAACATCCATTTTGTATTGATGGTTTTGTGATATTTTTAACTATGGATGTATTATATTTATACCATTCATGTTTTATTGAGAATGTATTAACATTATGTACACAATTTTTAATATGAATGTTTATGTTATGTATAAACATGTTTATATGAGGAATGCATTGGACTTAATGAGTTTTGACTGGATCCTTCTATACCACTTCAATTCATTGGTAGGTCTCATGAGAAAAACTAGTGTCTTGGCATGAGGCCTAGACAAAATCCTACTTGTATTCTTGGCACGAGGCCTTGGCTACGGGGTTATGATAGTCTGTAATTATGCATTCCATCATTATGAATGTGGTTCTTGATATTGCATGTGATTATTCAATTAGTAGAATATCAATGTGAATATGTAAATGGAACTATTGTATTTTATTTCTTCCATATTATGCTGATGTTCAAGTTTAAAAAGTATTTTTTTGTTATACATTTCCTAAAATGTTTATGCTTATTTATGAAGGTTTCCGCTATGTTCTTATCCTTACTGGGCATCTGAGATCACCCCTTTCTATGTTTTATTTTTCCCATGATGTGAAGAAATAATTTATGAATGACCTGCAGGGATAGTATGAGGAGATATGAGTGTGGACTATGGAGACTATGATATTGTATTTTTCATTTTATGATTTAATTTAAACATTATGGATGTATCTAGTGTTATCTAGCCTACTAAACTAATCGATCATTCGAGATTTGATATTTCTTGTGATCATTCCAATGTTATGTAGTAATTCACCAACTCTAGATAACTGGGGTCGGGGCGTTACACATAAAATTCCAATGTATTCATGAAAAAAATTCACAGAATATTTGGGTCATTAAAGTCTCCTCACCTCAGGGATTTACATCCTCGTAAGCTTTAACTCACCCTAAAGATACAAATGGGGGTACTGATCACGTATCGGACCATCATGCTCCCAATTATCTCATGGTGGTTCTCGTGATTGCAGCGAACACACACCATAGGAATCGACTATCCTCCTAAGACCCACTCTTTTCGATCCTCAATCTCCACTAGAACTCCATGAATGTCACAACATCATCGATATCCTTCATCCCTTGATCGATGATATGGGAGAGGTCGTGCATGTATCTCCTCAGCTGAGATATGTGGAAGACGTCGTTCACCCGATGCAACTGAGGTGGAAGGTCCAAGCGGCACGCCACATCACCTACCATGCTGAGGACCTAGAATGATCCAATGAATCACATAGATTACTTGCCGCCATGGCCTAATCTCCGTAGACCTCATTGAGGTGAGACTCTTAAAAATACGTGGTCGCCATCCTCGAACTCCAGTGGTCTATGTCTCCTATCAACATAGGACTTTTCCCTGGTCTGTGCAGTCATCATCTTATCCTAGATGATATGCACATTATCCATCGTATTCAGAACCATCTTTGGTCCTACAAGTGTAGACTCCCCTAGGTATGTCCATCCTAGAGGTGATCTACAAGGTTTTCCATACAGTGCCTTGTAAGGTGTCATCACGATGGTTGAGTGGTAGCCGTTGTCATACGCAAACTATACCAAGGGTAAGTGATCCTCCTAGCTGTGACCAAAGTCGAGGACGCATAGAAGGAGAATTTCCTTGAGGATATGAATGGTCCTCTATGTTTGAAAATCTGTTTGAGGATGGAATATGGTTCTCAAGAAAGCTGCACCGCAAAATCCTCAAGCAATAACTTACATAGCCGGGAAGTTAAATGAGCACCTCGATCAGGGACAATAATCGATGGAACACCATGAAACTGCAGGATATCCCATATGTAGAGGCATCCTAGACTCTCTACTAAACCCTTCTCTCTAATTGGTAGGAAGTGGGCCAACATGGTGAGTTAGCCTATGATCACCAAGATTGAATCGTTTCCTTTAGATATATGTGGAATTATCATCACAAAATACATGGATATTCTATCCCATTGCCACTCTAGGACCTCTAAGGGCTGAACCCAGAATACTAGAACATGGTGCTTCGCCTTCACGTGATGACAAGTGAGGCATCATAAGAAAAACACTACTACTGCCTTCTTCATACATGGCCACAAGTGCTTTCTTGAGAGGTCCTGATACATATTCTACACTCTTTGATGTACCACTAAAGTATATGCGAGGAACTCCCTCAATACTTCCCCCTGATGTGAAACTGGTACACGGTACACCCTCTATTGAAAATTATGTGCTCCCCACCTTCGAAAAATTAATCAGGTTTCTTCCCTAGGGATATCTGATAAAGTCGCATCTCACACTCAAAATTCCCATATTGTGCCTCCCTAACTTTCTGAAGAAGTGTAGAAGTGACTGAGAGAGATTGTAGAAAGGATTCTCCATATCTATAAACAATGGATATCTGCAACACAAAAATCTTCTCTATCTCCTCCCCTAGCAGCTAAATGCCTAATCTCCTACTTAGAGCATCAGATACAACATCCCCTTTCCCAAGAGTTTAGTCTATCTCGAAGTCATAAACCTAGTGGAATTCAAGACAAAGTCGTTTCCTATGGTTGAGGTCCTTTTGAGAGACGATATAATTGAGAGTCTTGTGATCATAGAAATCCATAAACCATTTACTAAAAAAACTATGGGTGAGATTAGACAATTGTAACGAACTCGACTACACCCTATATCACATATGTCCTACAAGAGCTTCGATGATTTATCTTTTTTCCTAAAAGAGAAATCTGGTCTCATCCCCTGGATGAACCACATATTTTGAGTAATATAGTCAATCATTATAGGAACATTATTAATTCATTTCATGGACAATGTCATAATTCAACGACACTACTACCAGTAGATCCTACCAGTAATGTTGCCTATGTGTGTTGAGTTGCACTGTCGGCATCAGTGTGTGGTCATTGGGTCTCCTCTAGTAGGAATCTCAATCGTGAGGGTCAATTCAATGGATTTAACTTGAACCTCTCAGTATCAACCACACAAAAAGGTAGGAAAGAAAACATCACAAGAACATGTGACTTTTATTACTGCAGATCAATGTACCAAGACACAAGGAAACCACAAACAACAACATCAATGATGCTAGAAGAATCATGAACGAAGGCCTCTATTCATGGAGCTTGTCCCGCTCTTATCCACCTTCTTCCGGATCTCGAGTTGGACCGTCTAGGGGTGGTGGTAATGGTAGGACCTCAAAACATCATCCACCACTTGTTTCTTGACCAGCTCCTCTGCCATGTCCGCCTACTCCCAGCGGACCACCATGATCAAAACTCTGCCTATGCCTTGGTGGTTCCTCAACTGTCCGCTGATCGTCTATACGGCGGGTCAGATAGTCACGTGACAGGTGACCATGCATGTCCCACAAATAGCACTGCCTGCTCCTCTAATAGGTAGCTCTGTCTTGGGTGCCCCGCACAATTGAACAAGTATCTTGGGGAAGCCCACCTGATGGCCTTGTCTACTTGGACCTCTGCAACATCTGTCTACTACCGGATACAGAATACCCCGCTTCATGTGGACCTATGGTGGGTCTCGATGCTGGTGTCTACTCGGGAATAAAACTTTGCACAAGAAGGGCTCGCTCCAGCACCACCACTTGTGTCAGAATCTTGAAAGAGATTATCTAAGCCCTAATCTCATTCTTGAGTCTCTCCTTGAAGGTTCGGGCTCAAAAGAATGGTCCTCGTACCATATCGGTGGAGTAGAATTAGAGGTAGGGGAACACACTGAGTACTGAGCTACCGTCATTCTTCCCTATTTTAGATGTAATAACATCTATATCTGCACCGCACAATGGGTGACTAGAACATACTCTGACCAGAAGTGACACTCGAAGTCTGCACAGAGTAGTGATTCCTCGTCATGCACTTAGGGCATCAAGATCCACCATCTTTCTGCTTCTTCATGTAGGAGATTCATTGAAAGGATCACCATGAGGTCATATGGTGTCCGTACTAATCTGAAATCTCTCACGACACCCTCCAGCCAATCCGTAGCTGCATGTTGGTTCGTCTCTCCCCAGAACATGGGTGGCCTCTGGTGCTGGAACTTGTGCAACAGACTCAGATGACATGCACACCCTACTAATGGATCTAGTGGTATCAGTGGCCCAACAGGCACCTCTGGTACTCCCGATGTGATGGGGCCCTGCACAGAGACCTCGTCGCTCGGTGGGATACCATCTCATAAAAAACTCTGAACTTTGGCTGGATGCCTATGTGGGGCCATCCTAAAAAGAAATTGGTGCACCGCGGTCAAAAAAAGGTATACCTGGTGGACTGTCTCAAAGATATCAAAAAAAGAAACTATTGAAACACACTCAAAATAAGTGTTTTCATGCACTGAGTTGGAAATCAGAGGTCAGGGTCCTGGTGAATGGATTCATCGGCCGCCGCACCAACAGAATACTCCATAGACAGAAAACCACACACAATACTCTTAACACATTTGCTTCATAGTAAGAAAGATCAGAGACCTTAGTTCTGTGGTATATCCAACTCCTCTGATACCAATTTTTCACTTCCCATCATCGCATCACGTGCCGTGAATACACCAAACCCGGCTTCTATAGGCCAGGGGTTGGCGATAAGAACCAAAGGCGTAAATCCCTACTATGCGAAGGAGTTGCCATTATAAAAATTAAATACACACAAAATAGTACATAATTGGAAGAAAAGAACTATGAAATATTGAATACATAAGAGTTTCTAGAATCTAAAAGCATCCTTAGTGATTCACGTCTGTCCCTCCCCTCTATGTACCAACTCATCATGATATCCACCTATGGGTACCATCCATTCCTTGCACACTCTGCCTCGGTCATCGCTATCCATCATCTACATCCAAAACAGTGAGGTGTGAGAAAATCTCGTGCATGAGTCAGTATAAAGATACTCAGTAGGGACCCCAAGACCCTCATGGTCTCACAAAATCCACTGTGGATAAACCTCATAAGTTTGATACAATCATGATGTATCGACCAACCTTACTTAGGTATATGCCCATACATATACCTATGTTACCAATCACATTTCGGCTCCTACTTTCATGCACAAGCACAACCCAGTCCACAAAGGAAGTAAAGTCAATCACCATGATGATAATATTTGAAAGACATGACTCATCTCATACTGGTAAACTACTCATGTAGAGGGTTATAGATGATTAGTTTTTTCCACTGAATCGTCTACTCTATCGAACCCATGTCGAATCCTATAACAGTATCATCATTGTCAAACAAATGTAGGATCTTGGTACAGAAGTTGTTACTATGGAACCCACGTAGGATCCCGATACATAAGTCAATGTTAACGAACCCACGGAGGATCCCAGTACAGAATTCATCATTGTGGTACCCACAGAGGTCCCTAGTATAGAAGTCATCACTGTCGAAACCACGTAGGATCCTGGTACAGTAGTCATTTTTGTCGAACCGACGAAAGATCCTGTCATCTTAGTCACAGCCAGCCCTTGTGTCCCCTCACACAACATGCTCAATTCTAGGAGAATACACTACTCGAGCCAAGTGTTGATACATCAACATCCACGAAGTCCTGAGTTGATGTATCCCGCAGTTCTGTCTCATCATAAAAAACCCAATGCGACAGATGGTTCGTCAATCGGACTTCAAGTCTATGCATTATTGGCATTTCCGTTCGAGGGGCCCAATTAGCTTTTAGGCTAAAACCAACTCGTCCATTCCCCAACTGTGTCCGACCTCATGTATGGTATTCCAAAAGAATTGTCTCCCTCCAAGAATTTCATCACTGGTGGCGGTTCATATATCAGACACATGATGCCCAGAATGTGGGATAAAAGGTATAAATGTCCATAGTAGGTCTAGGTCCGGTCCAACCAAGTCGGACCAACCAGGTCTATGTGTCTGACATGGTCCGTGGTAACGGCCCGACTCATAGATGGCCCGACCAATGGAGGCCCCACCATGGGTAGCATGGCCGAAGGCGGCCTGGCGTAGGGTAGCCCGATCGATGGCGGCCTGTCCATGGGCAGCCCGGCTGAAGGCGGCCCATTCGATGGTGGTCCTGCTTTGGGTGGCGCAGCGGCCTACCCAAGCTGCACCCAAGGGGGGGAGTGTGTCCCCTGTCACCCAAAAGGATTTTCCGTTTGGGTGTGAGCGGAACTGACCCCCAATGGTTCCAGTCCCGCACATGTAGGACCGGATGGGGTCCCGCTCGTCTAGGCTGGCCCGAGCAGCCTGCCGGTCTTGCTTCACAGGGGCAGGCCCGACCGGCCGCCCCTACTCATCCACCACGGTGTGACAGCATTGTGGTCCTCCTTCTCTCCATGCTGTGCGATGGCTCCGCGCCTTCACTGCCTCGGCTCGACATGGACACACCCTTCGTCTCAACCTCCTGTCGCGATGTCTTAGTGCTTCTTCTTCTGACGCAGCCCTCATGGCCGTGGTTCGTATTTGGCGTGGTGTGATGGCACCACGCCCCTTTGGCACCACTGTGGCCCGCCTGGTCACGGCATAGTTTCATTGTACGGCATGGCATTATCACGCCCTTACGGCGACCCGGCGGCCTTGGGCTGCCAGATACTTTTTGTTGTCCACCTCCATCATTATAAAACTGGAGCAAAAAAATTGTAGGGTTGGACCGTGTTCGTGCGGTCTGATCCCTCCTTGTAATGGAGCTAAAATTTTGTTTCAAAAAAATAAATTCAACAATGAAGGGTGAGTACAAAAACAACAAAAATCCTCTACATTGTAATCAGTGGTCTCCTAATGGATTCTCGAGAAGGTGATGTTGTTCCGTCAACATCATAGAGCAAGAGAGGTACTTGTCGTTGTTGGATGGCGTTCGAAGGTGACGTCGTTGTGGGTGATGTTATTCACGGGTGACCTCTTCACCTTTGACGTGGTTGAAGGTCGTTGGAGATGTCGTGGGTGTCACATCCATTTCCTTGCCTTGGTCAATGAAAAAGTAGGAAGGAATAGGATGGTGTCGTCATGTACTTACTGGTAGGCAGTGCATCCCTTCCTTTCACCGAGTAAAGAAGGAAGAACGTATGGCTCTTTGTTCTTCGAAGATGAGAGGCGTTATTCATTGGAATAAGTCATTCTCTGAGAACTCCGAAGCTCCACCAAGAGAATCGCCAACCAATTAAATTTAATAGCTTCTCTATTATTTTATTATTTCCATGCTTTCAGAAAAGAATTCAAAATAATTCAAAATGATTAATTAATTGAGGCATCAATTAATTTCTAGGTGTGTTGGCACCATTATGAATGATGGTGGAAATATTCAAAAGAAATAAAGGCAGAGTTGGCTTCATTGAACACAAGGAGAGTTTAAGAGATTTCCCACACATAAATGAGGGGTTAAAGGGGGTTCATGCTCGTGTGGTCCCTGCCACATAATATCCTCCCAAAGGAGGTTATTTACGGGTGGTCCCCACATCAATCCTCCCCTTGGAGGACTAAACCACCATAATAATAGTAAAATAAATACTTTTATTTTTATTTAACTTAATTAAAGATCCCATCAACTAATTTCCAACATCTTTAAAATGCAACAGCAGTGAAGGTCTAATTAATCAAATACTGGAACCATGAGTTCAACGATGTCCTCATATTTCAATTCCATGAATCGATTCAAAAGATATAAAGTCACGCACGTACGTTTGCTGAATGTACCTGAACAAAACATTAGAAAATGATTCGTGGAACACCAGGACTCGGAATCAAGTGCCGTCAAGAACTGTGGACTCGTAAATTTCCTATGTATTTAAGAAGAAACAATTTCCATGGAATTTCCAGGTCTTTACATTCTCCCCAGATCTGGTATTTACATCCCTGTAAGCTATAACACACACCGAAGAAACAAATGGGGGTACTCAGCACGCATCTGCGCCTCCCACTCCCATGTGCTCTCCTAGAGGTTCCCATGCTGCGAGCGAACACACAATAGATTAATCGATCATCCATGTAGTACCTGCTTCTGTCAATCCTCAATCTCCACTAGAACATCAGTGAATGTCTCCCTATCATCGATATCCAGATCTACATGATCGATGATGTGGGACATGTTGATAACGTATCTCCTCATCTAAGATATGTGGAAGATGTCGTGCACCCGGTGCAACTGAGGTGGAAGGTCCAAGTGGTAAGCCACCTTGCCTACACTGCTGAGGACCTGGAAAGATCCGATGAATCACGATGATTTATTTCCACCTCACCTTGATCAACATAGACCTCATTGAGGTGAAACCTGTAGAAAGATGTAGTCTCCATCCTTAAACTCCAATGGTCTTCGTCGCCTATCTGCATAAGAATTCTGCCTCCTCTGTGTAGTCTTTATCTACTCCTGGATGATCTACACCTTCTCTGTCATAGCTTTCACCATCTCCGGTCCTACAAGTGCTGAATCCCCTGGGTCTGTCTAGCATATAGGTGATCTGCATGGTCAGTCGTACAGTGCCTCTTAAGGAGTCATCTAGATGGTGGATTGGTAGCTATTGTTATAGGAAAACTCTACCAAGGGTGAGTGATCCTCCCAACTACGACCAATGTCGAGGTCGCATGGACGGAGCATGTCCTCTAGAGTCTAAATGGTCCTCTTAGTCTGACCATTTGTCTGAGGATGGAAGACGGTGCTCAAGCGAAGCTACATCCGGAATGCCTCCTGCAGCCCCTTCCATATTCGGGATGTGAAACGAGCATTTAGATCTGAGATAATGTTCAATGGAACACCATGAATCTGTACAATCTCCTATACATAGAGGCGTCCTAGGCTCCCTAATGAACCCTACTCTCTGATCGGTAGGATGTGGGCCGACTTGGTGAGTCAGTCTATGATCACCTAGATAGAATCATGTCCTATGGATGTAGGTGTATGTCCCATGACAAAATCCATGTATATACCATCCCAATTCCTATATGGGACCTCTAATGGGTGAACCAAGCCTCCGGGAACCTGGGGCTCTGCCTTCATTTGATGACAAGTGAGGAATTGTGAGTCAAACTTTCCTACTACTTTCTTCATACCTAGACACTAGTGCTGTCATTAGAGATCCTGATACATCTTTTCCACTCTTGGATTTACTGATAAAAGAGATGTGTGGAACTCCCACAACACTTCCTCCTGAAGAGGAACTGGTACAATGGTGTGTCCTCTGAAGAGAATGACGTGCTCCCCACATTCAAAAAAATCTATCAGGTGCCTGTCCAGTGGATATCTGAGCACGTCGCGTCTCACAGTCAACATCCCCATGATGTGCCTCCCTGACTCATTGAAGAAGTGGAGGATGACTGTGAGAGACTACAGAAAAGATGCTCCATATCTATCCACAATGGTTATCTGCAACGCATCCAGCTACTCTATCGCCTCCCCTAGCAGCTGAATGGATGATCTCTAACAGAGTGAATCAGCAGAACATTTCCTTTCCTAGGATTATAGACTATCTCGAATTCATAAACCTGAAGGAATTCAAGACAACATCTTTGTCTCGGGTCTAGGTCATCTTGAGGGAAGATATACCTGAGACTATTTTGATCGGAGTAAACGGTAAACCGTTCACTCATTAAACTATGGGTGAGACTAATCAATTGTAGAGAACTCATCTACACCATTTTTTACTACATCCTACAATAGATTCTATGATTTCTCCTTTTGCTGAAAGGAGAAATCTGGTCTCATACCCTAGATGAACCACGTCATTTTCCTAATACACTAAATCTTGACATGAACGATACTAATTCATACCATGGACGACGTCGTAAGGCCTCAACGCAGCTACGAAGAAATCCAACAATTACCCTCGCATCCAAGGGTTGTGTCACACAGTTGGCATCATTGTGTGCTGACTGGGTCTCCTCCAGTAGGAATATCGAATGTGAGGTTCAAGTCAAAAGTTTTAACCGGGACCTCTATGTATCAACCAGTCAAAAAGGTAAAAAATCGAACGTCACAAGGAAAAGTGTATTTTATTACTGTAGATCAAAGTACAAAGACACAAATCAACAAAAAACAATGAAAATAATGATTCTTATAGAATCCTGAACAAAGTCTTCTATGCCTGGAGATAGTCCTACTCTAGTCCACCTTGTCCCAGAGCATAAGGTGGACTGTCTAGGGGTGGTGTTAGTGGTAGGATCTCGAAACGTCGTCCACCACCTACTGCTTAACCGGCTCCTAAGCCACATCCACCTACTCCCAAAAAACCACCATGGGAAAACCTCTATATATTCCGAGGGTTTCCTCATCTATCTGTTGATCATCTTTAGATTGGGTTAGACAGTCATGTTCCATGTGACCCTCCCACCGCACGCATAGCACTGCCTGCTCTTCATATGGTTCGCTCTGTCTCGTGTGCCTCGTACAACTGTACCTGTATCTTGTGGTCGCCCACATGATGGCCAGGTCCACTTTGGCCTCTACAACATCTGTCTATTACTGGCAGTAGTAAACATCGCTATATGCCTCTTTATGGTGGGTCTCGGTAATGATGTCTTCTCAGCAAGATAACTCTCCACAATAAGGGAACTCCCTAGCACCCCCACCTATGTCAAAATGTTGAGGGTGATCATAGAATCCCTAATCTCATGCCTATGTCCCTACTAGAAGGTCTAGGCCCTGAAGAATGGGTCCCAGACCGTATATGTTCAGTAGCCCAAGAGGTCGGTCAACCTCGCTGTGTACTGACCTAACGTCATGCTACCATGTTGTAGATGCAGCAACTCTGGTATATGAAACTCATGAAGGGGGTATAGAATCCTTGAACACAATTGACTCTCGAAGTTCACGCATTGTAGTGATGCCTCATCATGTCTCTAGAGAATCAGGCTCCACCATCTACGTACTGCTACATGTAGGAAACTCGCGGCAAGGATGACTATAAAGTCGGAAACTGTCCCTACAAATTTAAAAAACTCTCACGATAGCCTCCAACCAATTCTTAACTGCATGTGGGTCCTTCTATCACTGGAACCTAGGTGGCCTCTACCGCTAGAACTCGTGCAATGCACACAGACATCATGCACTCTCTACTTCTAGAGCTGTCAGTATCGAAGGCCCAACGGGCAGTGGTACGGCTGGTACCCACTCTATGGTGGGCCCTGCACTGAGACCTCATCGCTCGGTGGGCTACCATCTCGTAAAAAATTGGAACCATAGTTAGCTGCCTACTTTGGGACATTCTAAAAATAAATTGGTGCGACATAGTCAAAACAAGTTATACCCTTCCGAGGGCAGCTCGATTGAGGGTGGCCCAGCCGAGGGCGGCCCGGTCGTGGGCGGCCCGGCAGTGGGCGGCCTGGTGGCACACCCTGGCCTCACCTAGAGGGTGTAGTGCATTCCCTCTAGCACCGGAACAGCCCTGCCGTCTGGGTGTGAGCCGAACCGTTGCTCGGTGGCACCAATCCAGCACATGGGGGACCTGACGATGTCCCGCTCGTCCCAGCTATCCCTAGCATCCAGCCGCTTCGGCTCCACGGCAGGAGGCCCCATCGGTCACGGTTCTCCTACTCTTTGTGAGGCGCGATGGCACCACACCGTCACCACTGCGGCCTAACCTAGACACGGCCTCCGGCTCCACTGTGCAGCGCGACAGCGCCACACACCTTCTCCCATCATGGTCCTCCTAGCCACAATTCCTCTCCAGCACCGTGTGATATCACCATGCCACATAGGCATCACCACAACCCGCTTGGCCACAGCTTGGTTTTCCTGCCTGCCATGTCGGTGAGACTCCCTTGAGGTGACCCATAGGATTTACGCTGCCAGCTCCTTTTTTCAGTCCACCTCCATCGTCGTCAAATGGGGACAAACAAAGGGGAGGGTTGGGCCACGTTTGTGCGGTCCGAACCCTCCTTGTTGCTGTGCTAACATTTGGTTTCCAAAATATACATTCAACGACGAAGGATGGGTATAAAAACAACACAAATCCCCTACCTTGTAATTGGTGATTTCTTGACAGAGTCGTGGGAAGGATACGTCATTCCATCAATCTCGTAGAGGAAGAGAGGTAGTCATCATTGGAGTACGACATTCGAAGGTGATGTCATAGTGGGCGACGTTCTTGGTGGGCGACGTCTTCTCCTTTGACTTGGATGAAGGTCATTAGAGATGTCTTGGGCATCACTTCCCTTTCCTTTCCATGATTGAGATACAATGAAGAATGAATAATATGTAATCATCATGTACTTCATGGGTGGTGGTGCTTCCCTTCCTTGCCCCTGGTGATAAATGAAGAACTTGAGACTCGATGTTCATCGGAGATGAGAGGCGTTCTTCGTTGAAATAAGTCATTTTCCTTGTTCTCCCAAACTCCACCAAGAGAATCACAAACCAAAATAAAATAATAGATTCTCTATTATTTTATTATAGACATTCATTCCAAAAATTATTTAAAAGATTTCAAAAATATAAATTAATTGATGCATTTATTAATTTCTCGTTGTGTTGGAACCATTATGAAGGAATGTGGAAATATTCAAAATAAATAAAGGGAGGGTTGTCTTCATTAAACTCAACTGTAGTTTAAGAGATTTCCCCCACATAAATGAGGGTTAAAAGGGGTTCATGCTCATGTGCTCCCAACCACAAAATATCCTCCCATGCAAGGTTATGTGCTGGTGGGCCGCACCTCCATCCTCCCGTTGGAGGATTAAACCACCACAGTAAAAATAAAAGTAATACATTTATTTTTATTTAACTTAATTAAAAATCCCATAAAATAACATCCATCCTCATTAAAACGCAACTGTGGTGAAGGTCTCATTAAGAGAATACCAGTGATATGAGTTCAACGGTGTCCTCAGATTCTAATTCCGATAATCGGTTCACAAGATAGAAAATATCGCATGTACGTTTACTGAACGTACCTGAATAAAACATCAGAAATTGATTTCGGGCACACCGGGCCTCAGAATCTAGCGAAGTCATAAACTTCATACTCATAAAATTATCTTTTATTTAAGAAATAAAAAATTTCCCTGAAATTTTCGATCATTTAGATTCTCCCCACCTCTGGGATTTACATCCCCATAAGCTACAACTCACACTAAAGAAACATATGGTGTCACTAATACAAAAACGGGGATTAACAGTGCTAAAAACAGGCATTAACAGCGCTATAAAAGCGATGTAATGCTCAATGCTGATAAAGGGTTACATTATCAGTGCTAAATAAGTGCTTATAAATCAACCCTTTATCATCGCTAAACAAGCGCTTCTTTAGCACTGATATATGATTTTTTTATTAGTACTCCTTTAGCACTGATAAACTTATCCTTTATCAACACTTATTTAGCGATGATAAAGGTGTTGTTTATTAGTACCTTTTTAGCGCTGATAAAAGCACGATTTATCAGCACTAAAAGGGCGATGATAAATTCCCTCTCTGATGCTTCGATAAATCTGCTGCAGCACACCCGAACACCTGCAAAAAAAACAGCATCTCAGTAAGCCAATTAAACCAAGTATACCCATACAAAATTAACTCATAAATCATAAGAAAATTAGACCAAATATACCATACAAAAATTATACCCATACACCATTAATACATAATTTATAAGTTAATCAAGTACGTAAAGAAATCAATTCAAGATTTAGGGGGTTTGGGGGATGTTCAAGGGTTTGGGGTGGTTGTTCAAGGGTTCGGGGTGGCTGTCCAAGGGGGGTAGAGGGTTTCTGGGGAGCATTCCAGTTCAATCCTATGGCTCCACATGGGTGTGTTTGATCAATACATAAATATTTGGACTTTTCTCTATCCACTATGCAACATGTTCTCAACCTCAAAGAGGTTATATGGTTTGTACACACACTGAGGTGCACATACTTGGGGGGAGAATCTCATTAATAAACCCCCAATATTAAACCTGCAATAGGATATTGTAAGTGCATGATCATGCAATATGCACAACCTAGTTGGGAACGAACTGGAATAAAACTTATAAAAAAGTCATCATTGATCCTCAAATCCATGACCATGATTAAACCCAAATTAATTTTCCAAGTGCTGAACTTTTACCAAGCATTTCACAAGGATCGTGTCAACATTATAAAAATATAGTTTGACCATGTCCTACCCCATCTACATCAAGACACATTGATTCTCAAGTATTAAAGCTTGATCAACCATACCTACTTTATCCAATGATAGGGTTTCTCTGATTACATCATAGGAACCACACAAAACATATAATAAACCATGATCTCCCTGCTATATACATAATTATCATTGACCTCAAATATGTGAGTTTTATTTATACCCTATCATGGAAATCCACTTATGGGAGTTTTCTCATCTAGGGAATACCATCAACAGTATCTAAGACCACCCATATGTGTTCTTCCAATTCCGAGGCATAAGACCTACAAGGATCTCATCCCTATACTATGGGAGTACCCTTATTTAGGGAATAATACTAAGAAGCATATATTCATTACCATATGGGAGTATTATCATCCAAATAATAATCCCAATATTCATATCAACCCTCCAATATGGGTGTATTCTCATTTGAGGCATAATCTATATAATCAGCTCAGCCCTCCCCTATGGGATTATTTTCATTTAGTGAATATTCTTGATAAGAATCTCATCCCACTCCTATGATTGTATTCTCATTTGTGGAATAATACCTATATACATCTCATCCCTCCCCTATGATAGTATTCTCATTTAAGGAATAAGACCCATAAGCATATCCACCCTCCCAAATGGGAGTATTTTCATCCAGATATAAGCCCATAAGTATCATACACCCAAACACATGATCACCCTAGTATACCAGGCCAACCATGAATTGATATATATGATGCCCCTAATAGATCACATTCCATGACACCCCATTTAAAATATTAGTGAAATCTGATTGCATTTGGTCGGATTTCGGTAGGTCAGTTGTTGTTTTCACTTAAAATGTTGTCCATTTTAAACAAAATAGAGACCGTTTGGGTGGTAGCGGCCACACCATGCCTCGGATTGAGGTGGGGTTTACTCGTACACATCACCAAGGACCCTTGGATCGTTCTTATAAAAGATCAATGCAATCCGAATGCGTTTGGTCTGATTTCCGTAGGAAAGTTGTTATTTTCACTTAAAATCTTGTCCATTTTAAACAAAATAGAGACCCTTTGAGTTCTAGCGGCCATACCGTGCCTCGGATTGAGGCGGGGTTGATTCGTACACATCACCAAGGACCCTTGGATCGTTCTTATAAAAGATCAATTCAATCTTAAAGTGTTTGGTCAGATTTATGTAGGTCAGTTGTTGTTTTCACTTAAAATCTTGACCACTTTAATAAAAATAGAGACCCTTTGAGTGCTAGCAGCCACACCGTGCCTCGGATTGAGGTGGGGTTGACTCGTACATGTCCCCAAGGACCCTTGCATCATTTTTATAAATGGTAAATGCAATCGGAAAGCCTTTGGTAAGATTTATGTATGTCAGTTGATGTTTTCCCTTAAAATCATGTCCATTTTAAACAAAATATAGAACCTTTGAGTGCTAGCGGCCACCCCGTGCCTCGGATTGAGGCGGGCTTGACTCATACACGTCAAAAAGGACCCTTGAATCATTCTTATAAATTATAAATGCAATCATAAAGTGTTTGGTCGGATTTCCGTATGTCAGTTGTTGTTTTAAATTAAAATCGTGTCCACTTTAAACAGAATAGAGAACCTTTGAGTGATAGCGGCCACACCGTGCCTCGTATTGAGCCTAGGTTGACTCATACACATTTCCAAGGACCCTTGGATCATTATTATAAAATATAAATGCAATCGGAATGCGTCTGGTTTGATATATGTAGGTCAGTTGTAGTTTTCAGTTAAAATCTTGTCCATTTTAAACAAAATAGAGACCCTTTGAGTGCTAGCGGCCACACCGTGCCTTGGATTGAAGTGGGGTTGACTCGTACACGTCCCCAAGGACCCTGTGATCGTTCTAATAAAAGATCAATGCAATCCGAATGCATTTGGTCAGTTTTCCATAGGTCAGTTATTATTTTCACTTAAAATATTGTCCGTTTTAAACAAAATAGAGACCCTTTGAGTGCTAGCGGCCACACCGTGCCTCGGATTGAGTTGAGGTTGACTTGAACACGTCTCCAAGGACACGTGGATCGTTATTATAAAATATCAATGCAATCCTAATGTGTTAGATCAGATTTCCGTAGGTCAGTTGTTGTTTTCACTTAAAATCTTGTCCATCTTAAACAAAATAGAGACACTTTGAGTGATAGCGGCCACACCGTGCCTCGGATTGAGGCGGGGTCGACTCTTACATGTCAACAAGGACCCTTGAATTGTTCTTATAAATGATCAATGCAATCGGAATGCGTTTGGTCAGATTTTTGTAGGTCAGTTTTGTTCACACTTAAAATCATTTCCATTTTAAACAAAATAGAGACCCTTTGAGTGCTAGCGACCACACCGTGCCTCGGATTGAGGTGGTGTTGAGTCGTACATGTCACCAAGGACCCTTGGATAGTTATTATAAAATATCAATGAAATCCTAATGTGATCTACTAATTATTCATTATGAAAAATATAAAGGTACAATTAAATACTTACGTTGCCCCGAACACCCATAACACAACCCAACCACAACCTTCATCTCAATATACTCAATCGGACTAAACACCAAGATGGATTTTACCCAAGAATATGTAATTCAATATGATGATCATGTCATCAACCGACCACTTAATTTCTATAGTTCTCCCCACAATACGCTTTAGCTCACAAACACCACCATCTGATGTTTAACACCTCCATCATCGGGAAAGAACCACTAGAACCCCAACTAAAACTCCACAACACACCCAACATGTTTTCTAACATACCATGCTTACACATCCATGAGAACACCAACCAATATTATTATCCATCCTTTCCATCAAAACCACTTGGAATGGATGTGAATCCATCATCCATACATGAATCAAGGACAATTCAACTTTTCCTCAAAGATTGAACCCATTTTCAAAACATTATTAACATTTCAAAACATCAAATAGATGTGTCTTACAACTCACCTCATTTGTTCCTTTTTCCGGGAGGAATTTGTGACATGCACCACATAGGATGTAAAAGCAGTAGAGGATAGATCTCATTGATCATACAAAGACATGAACCCATGTTTATCCTTGAGGAAACTGACGAGTGATGTTTGTGAATGATTTTTGGAACTAGGAATTGACTCGCTTGATGAAACACATAAAATATCATTAAATGTAGCCTCACATTCCAAATCATGGGAACAATTACATGTATTGGATGCTCTTAATGTCAGATTTAGCATCCCATCTTGTTCATCAAATGGATTGGTCAACTTCCAATCTATCATGGAGGATGTCACACCACCATGACACGCAACTAATTATCAGAGGTAGCTTGATTAGAAAAAAATTCCTGAGGGCGCTGGACATGAATGATCATTCAGTGCCATAGTTTCTCAGAAACCATAATTTACACCACATGATATAAGGCTATCGCATGATGTCCAAGACATAGAAAGAGGAGAAGAGAAGGTGAAAGTCTCATAGACGAAGAACATCAACAATGAACATCCACCACCCTTTCACTATATACATCAAAATCATATCTTTAAGAACGTCCATGTGAATTTCTATCTTACTTCTATTGAGGATGATGCATGTTGGTCAACTTGTTTTAGAAATTTTTTATCTTCATCTGTGCCTTGTACTTGGACCCATGAATTTGAAGGTGAGTATGTGTACACAATAGTTGACCTTCTTAGAAAAGTATTTCTGGAAGAGTATAAGAGACATGAAGAAATGAAGATCATTAGAGCGTTGGAGAAAATGTGGTTGCTACAAACAATGTGGCAATCAGCTTGTGCAACGCGGCCTATGTTACAACTTACAACTATTGTACATTATTTTTTTCTTGAGGGTTTGAGTGTAAATTCATTTTGGAATGATCATTGTTATTCATTGTCTTTTATGTTTTTTTGACAGCCGAGGGGAAAGGGTGGGGTCTGCAGACATTGGAGGATATGTCGAATGGTGACTTTATGGGAAATTGCATCCTATATTTTTCCAACATTTCGATAGTATCTAACATCTAACCAAATGTCCTCCTTACCCTTCACACTCCCCGAACCCTGATCAACATGTGGGTTCGGGGAGCTTGAAGGGAAAAGAGGCCATTTCTCCAACATATTCACACACAAAATCACCCTTCAACATACCCTTCAATGTTTGCAGACCCCACCCTTTCCCCTTAGCTGTCAAAAAAACCTAAAAGACAATGAATAGCAAAGATCATTCCAAAATGCATTTATACTAAAACACTCCAGAAAAAAATAAAGTACAACACCTGAATGTTATAACATAGGCCGCATTGCCCAAGCTTATTGCCAGATTTTTTGTAACAACCACATTTTATCGAACACTCTAATGATCGTCATTGCTTCATTTCTCTTATACTCTTCCAAAAACTTTTCTCTAAGAAGGTCAACTATCGTGTACGCATACTCACCTTCAAATTCATGGGTGCAAGTACAAGGCACGAATGAAGATAAACAATTTCTAAAACAAGTAGACCAACATGCATCATTCTCGATGGAAGTAAGATATAAATTCACATGGATGTTCTTCAAGATATGATTTTGATGTATATAGTGAAAGGGTGGTGGATGTTCATTGTTGATGTTGTTCATCTACAAGACTTTCACCTTCTCTTCTGGAGACGCCACCCTTTCACCTCGGCTGTCAAAAAAACCTAAATGACAATTAATAGCAATGATAATTCCAAAATGCATTTACACTGAAACCCTCCAGAAAAAAATATAGTACAATACCTGCAAGTAGTAACTTAGGTCACGTTGCACAAGATGATTGCCACAATATTTGTAGCAACCACATTTTCTCCAACACTCTAATGATCTTCATTGCTTCATGTCTCTTATACTCTTCTATAAACTCTTCACTAAGAATTTCAACTATCGTACACATCACCATGGACCGTCAGATCATTCTTATAAAAGATCAATGCAATCCGAATGCGTTTGGCGGGATTTCCGTAGGTCAGTTGTTGTTTTCAATTAAAATTGTGTCCACTTAAAAAAAATAGAGACCCTTTGTGTGACACCGGCCACATAGTGCTTCGGATTGAGGCGAGGTTGACTCATACACACCACCAAGGACCCTTGGATCATTCTTATCAAAGATCAATGCAATCGGAATGCGTTCGGTTGGATTTCTGTAGGTCAGTTGTTGTTTTCACTTAAACTCTTGTCCGTTTTAAACAAATTAGAGACCCTTTGAGTGGTAGCGGCCACACCATCCCTCAGATTGAGGTGGGGTTGACTCATACACGTCACCAAGGACCCTGTGATCGTTCATATAAAATATCAATGCAATCCGAATGCGTTTTGTCGGATTTCTTTAGGTCAGTTTTTGTTTTCACTTATAATATTTTCTATTTTAAACAAAATAGAGACCCTTTGAGTGCTATCGGCCACACCGTGCCTCAGATTGAGGCGGGGTTGATTTGTACACGTCACCAAGGACCCTTGGATCGTTCTTATAGAAGATCAATGCATCTGAATGCGTTTGGTCGGATTTTCGTAGGTCAGTTGTTGTTTTCACTTAAAATCTTGTCCATTTTAATCAAAATAGAGACCCTTTGAGTGATAGTGGCCACACCGTGACTCGGATTGAGGCGGGGTTGACACGTACAAGACTCCAAGGACCCTTGGATCGTTCTTATAAAATATCAATGCAATCGGAATGTGTTTGGTCAGATTTCTGTAGGTCATTTATTGTTTTCACTTAAAATCTTGTCCATTTTAAACAAAATATAGACCCTTTGAGTGCTAGTTGCCACACTGTGCCTCGGATTGAGGCAGAGTTGGCTCTTACATGTCACCAAGGACCCTTGGATCATTCTTATAAATGATAAATGCAATCCTAATTTGATCTACTAATTATTCATTATGAAAAACATAAAGGTACCATTAAATACTTACATTGCCCCAAACACCCATAACACAACCCAACCACAACCTTCATCTCAATGTACTCAACCGATCTAATCACCAAGATGGATTTTACCCAAAATGATCTAATTCAAAGTGCTAATCATGTCATCAACTGACCACTTAATTTCTATGGTGCTCCCCACTATACGCTTTAGCCCACAAACACCACCATCTGATATTTAACACCTCCATCATCAGGAAAGAACCAGTAGAACCCCAAATAAAACTCCACAACATACCCATAATGTTTTCTAACATACCATGTTTAGACATCCTTGAGAATACCAATCAATGTTATCATCCATCCTTTCCATCAAAACCACTTGGAATGGATGTGAATCCATCATCCATACATGAATCAAGGACAAATCAACATTTCCTCAAAGATTGAACCCATTTTCAAAACATAATTAACATTTCAAAACATCAAATAGATGTGGCTTACAACTCACCACATTTGTTCCTTTTTCCTGGAATAATTTGAAACATGCACCACATAGGTTGTAAAATCAGTAGAGAATAGATCACTTTGATAATTAAAATCCATGAACCCAAGTTTATCCCTGAGGAATCTGATGAGTGATGTTTGTGAATGCTTTTTGGAACTAGGAACTGACTCTCTTGATGAAACACAAGAAATATCATTAAATGTTTCCTCACATGCCGAATCATTAGAACAATTTCATGTATTAGATGCTCTTAATGTCATATTTAGCATCCCATATTGTTCATAAAATGGATTGGTCAACTTCCAATCTATCATGGAGGCTCCCTCACCACCATTACACGCAACTAATTATGAGAGGCATCTTGATTAGAAGAAAAATCCTGAGGGAACTGGACATAAAAGATCATGCGGTGCCATAGTTGCTCAGCAACCTCAATTTACCCCACATGATATAAGGCTATTGCATGATGTCCAATACATAGCGAGAGGAGAAGAGAAGGTGAAAGTCTCGTAGACGAACAACATCAACAATGAACATCCCCCACCCTTTCACTATATACATCAAAATCATATCTTTAAGAATGTACATGTGAATTTCTATCTTACTTTCATCGAGGATGATTCATGTTGGTCATCTTTTTTTTGAAATTGTTTATCTTCATCCGTGCCTTGTACATGAACCCATATATTTGAAGGTGATTATGCATACACGATAGTTGACCTTCTTAGAGAAGTGTTTATGGAAGAGTATAAGAGACATGAAGCAATGAAGATCATTAGAGTGTTGGAGCAAATGTGGTAGCTACAAAAAATGTGGCAATCAGCTTGTGCAATGCGGCCTAAGATACAACTTGCATGTATTGTACTTTATTGTTTTCTGGAGGGTTTCAGTGTAAACGCATTTTGGAATGATCATTTCTATTCATTGTCTTTTAGGTTTTTTTTTGACAGCAGAGGGGAAAGGGTGGGGTCTGCAGACATTAGAGGATATGTTGAAGGGTGAATTTATGGAAATTCCATCCTATATTTTTTGCAACATTTCCATAGTATCTAACATCTAACCAAATGTACTCTTTTTCCTTCATGCTCCCCGAACACCGATCACCATCGGGGTTCAGGGAGCTTGAAGGGAAAAGATGCCATTTCTCCAACATATTCACACACAAAATCAGCCTTTGACATATCCTAAAATGTCTGCAGACCCCACCCTTTCCCCTCGGCTATCAAAAAAACTTAAAAGACAATGAATTACAATGATCATTCCAAAATTCATTTACATTGAAACCCTCCAGAAAAAAATAAAGTACAACACCTGAATGTTGTAACATAGGCCGCGTTGCACAAGCCTATTGCCACATTATTTGTAGCAACCACGTTTTCTCCAACACTCTAATGATCTTCATTGCTTCATTTCTCGTATACTCTTCCAAAAACTCTTCTCTATGAAGGTCAACTATCATGTACGCGTACTCACATTCAAATTCATGGGTGCAATTACAAGGCATAGATGAAGATAAACAATTTCTAAAACAAGTTGACCAACATGCATCATTCTTGATGGAAGTAAGATAGAAATTCAGATGGACGTTCTTAGTGATATGATTTTGATGTATATAGTGAATGTGTGGTGGATGTTCATTGTTTATGTTGTTTATCTATGATACTTTCACCTTCTCTTCTGCAGACCCCACCCTTTCCCCTCGGCTGTAAAAAAAACCAAAAAGCCAATGAATAGAAATGATCATTCCAATATGCATTTACGCTAAAACCCTCCAGAAAAAAATAAAGTAAAATACCTGCAAGTTGTAACTTAGGCCACATTGCACAATCCCATAGCAATATTATTTGTAGCAACCACATTTTCTCCAACAATCTAATGATCTTCATTGCTTCATGTCTCTTATACTCTTCTAAAAACTCTTCTCTAAGAAGGTCAACTATTTTACACATCACCAAGGACCCTTGGATCATTCTTATAAATGATCAATGCAATTGGAATGCGTTTGGTCGGATTTTCATAAGTAAGTTGTTGTTTTCACTTAAAATCTTGTACATTTTAATCAAAATAGAGACCCTTTGAGTGATAGCGGCCACACCGTGCCTCAGATTGAGGCGGGGTTGACTCATACACGTCACCAAGGACCCTTGGATCATTTTTATAAATGATCAATGCAATCAGAAAGCGTTTGGTAAGATTTCCATAGGTCAGTTGATGTTTTCCCTTAAAATCATGTCCATTTTAAACAAAATAGAGAACCTTTGAGTGCTAGCGGCCACACCTTACCTCGGATTGAGGTGGGGTTGACTCGTACATGTCACCAAGGACACCTGGATCATTCTTATAAAATATCAATGCAATCCGAATGCGTTTGGTTGGATTTTTGTAGTTCAGTGGTTGTTTTCAATTAAAATTGTGTCCACTTTAAAAAAAATAGAGACCTTTTGAGTGATAGCGGCCACACCATGCCTCGGATTGAGTGGGGGTTGACTCGTACACATCACCAACGACCCTTGGATAATTCTTATAAACGATCAATGCAATCAGAATGCGTTTGGTCGGATTTCCGTACGGATGTTTTTGTATTCACTTAAAATGTTGTCTGTTTAAAACAAAATAGAGACACTTTGAGTGATAGTGGCCACACCGTGCCTTGGATTGGGGCGGGGATCACTCTTACACGTCACCAAGGACCCTTGGAGCGTTCTTATAGAAGATCAATGCAATCCGAATGCGTTTGTTCAGATATCTGTAGGTTTGTTGTTGTTTTCAATTAAAATCTTGTCCATTTTAAACAAAATAGAGACCCTTTGAGTGTTAGCGGCCACACCGTGCCTCAGATTCAGGTGGGGTTGACTCGTATGCATTTCCATGGACCCTTGGGTCGTTCTTATAAATGATCAATGCAATCCGAATGCGTTTGGTCATATTTCCATGCGTCGGATGTTGTTTTCACTTAAAATCTTGTCCATTTTAAACAAATTAGAGACCCTCTGAGTGCTAGTGGCCACACCGCACCTCAGATTGAGGCGAGGATGAATCGTAAACATTTCCAAGGACCCTTGGAGCAGTCTTAAAAAGATCAATGCAATCTGAATGTGTTTGGTCGGATTTATTTAGGTCAGTTGTTGTTTTCACTTAAAATCGTATCCATTTTAAACAAAATAGAGACCCTTTGAGTGGTTCAGCATTCTTGCATGTTGCTAGTTCATATCATATGTTAAAATGGGAAAATTAATCATTGGAGAAAGGTTGTTTTACTTAATAACAATTAAAATTTTCCTATGAACATTTACATACAATAATTTTCAACTTATGATCCCCTTCACCCCTCTCAAAAATAACCAGAAATTGTACATGTCCCCAAGTCATATCTTCATTGTATTTGTGTATAATCTTCCATCAGGTATGTGGCCCACTCGTTTCCGAACACATCTATATTATCTTGTGAGAATGAGGAATTTCCAAAGACATAGTAGTACTGCAAAATATAAAAATAATGAATTAATAGATAAAATAAAATAACTAGTAGTTTTTTAAAAAAATACCTCTTTAGGGATGCTAGTTTGCTGATGAAAATTTATCTCTTTCATAAATTTACAAACATAACTACTGCAATTAGTATCGTTTGTTTGTTTTGGACACTACAAAAGAAATTGATCATTAGGAGAATAAGTCTCTAGTGTTGAGATGTGTTTGGATAGTGAAATTTTATTATATATACCCTGATATTTGTCCAGACGTAGTACTTGATCGCCTCCTTATGCTTAGCACCTGGCCGCATTCATTTTTTTAGACGTTAATGATACACATCCCTATCAGTAAAAGATAATATAAATTATATTAATTTATGTATAGACCTAAAACGTAATATGTAGTGTCATATAGATTCACAAAATCCATCATGTGTGGTCGGTTTGATGGATAACCATGCTTTGAGTCCAGAAAATAAATCATTGGAGTATCCAAGTTGAAAGCAACTAGCAACCAATGTTTCCTAAAAACACAAAAAAGAATATGTAATAAAAGAAGTGAAAATATAATTGATATGCTTTAATCATAGAGTATTACCCCTGTATGGTTGGTATTAGGAAAAGTCTATCATTTGTAATCTTGAGTTCAAATGTTTTCAGCATGTTGTTCACTATTTCATTCCTTTTTGATGGCTCTATTTTTGTTAGGTCTGTGGATGTGATATGAGGACTAAACAGTCCAAATCATGGATCTTGGGAAAATTCCTTCAATTGTTTTTCATAAATGCGTCTATCAACAATATAAAATGCATTTATTCATAATTTTCACGCTAGATCAGCTTTTGAAAAATCAATTCATGGAAACAAACCTCATATATACATTTACAACTGTGACTCCTAGCCAACCGTTATCAAGGATTTCATTTACATTTTCAGTAGAAATGAAATCTTGACTTTCATCTCCGTATATATTCTCTTCGATAACCACTATATAACAATTACCATATTTTAGATTTGTATCCCCATGAGTCTTCAATTCTAGTAAATGTGGAAAGAGAATATGTGGTGTTACTGTGATTTCAGTAGCTCCTTGGGATCAGTTGGTCGATCCATTAGATGGTTTTGAGCCGACGTTTGTAACCACCATCCCTTTATCTGTCTATAACAACAATCATTGGTTCAGACCCTTTTTTCATTAATTTTTAATGGTTTATCTTGAAAAGAAAAGGAAATAAATACCTCTTTGTCCGTATGTACTCTTAAAAGTTGTGGCGGCCAAACAATGAATGTACCAATAGAATTTTCGACCGTATGAATATCATCGTCATCAAGTGGAATAGGTTGCTCTTCCTTTGGCTCATGAGCTATAGTAATCGTCACTTTTAGATGATCTTTCGGAAGTGGTCTATTATGCAGTGTGGCATGTGGGATATTGAACAACGTAGCCCTCGCTACAAGGTAATGGGTGGGTGTTGATAGATCTAAATCCCAATCATTATCACCATATAGAAGATGAGTACAGAAAAATTATAAGTTTTTTTCTGATTCATATTTCATGGGAACAATTATTAGAATATTGATTACCATGGCTATGAAAGTTCTTTAAGGTGAATGGCTCACCTCAAATCTAGTGGGGAATGGGGCGGGATGTTTATGTGACAGTTGTTCTTGAGTTGTGGCTTCCCTTTTCTTCCCACCCATAAAAGTTGCTAGCAACTCTCCCTTCCATTTCAATTGTTCTTCTAGAGTTTCTATTTTTTCACTCATTTGTTCCAATTTTTCATCTGTATCATCCATTTTTTTCTTCTTCTCAAAATATACTCGGGGTGTCAACCCAAACCCTGCACCTGTGACACGATCGAATTTTTCTGGCTGCTTCAAAGCCGTCTATAATAGGTCTGTATCTGCTATAGGAGTAGCTGATTCATGTGACTCTCGGATATAGGAAAAAACTAATTATTTTTATGTAGTGGTAATTTTAAACAAATTATTTTATCATCGTGTCATACTTACACATGTTTCTGACACTTTCTGTGTGTTATCATCTACTAACATCCCATCTTTGTTCACACGTGCCTCCTTCCATAGAAGATGATGTGGGATGGAAGTGCATTTGGTTTTAGACACATCAATATACATATAAACATATAAAAATAATTATTGTGTTGTTTAATGGAACCTAACAATATTTTTGTAAATTTAAAATACGTACCATTTTCATTTCTAATGAAGCGTACCCCATCCTTGCTTTACAATAGGGGTATGTTGGTTTTGAAGCACGTTCCTTATTTTCAGTACTGAGTTTCTATTTCATAAATGAAATATTGACAATCAAAGTTATGAATACAGGTATCCTCAAACAACGTTTTATCACTCACAATGTACCAGAAACTTCTCATCCCCACGACGGCCAATAAATGCATCCCATGCTTCTTGGGATATCAGGTGAGCGTAGACAATGGGTGGGTGCAGGTTTATTTTACCTTTAGAATCTTTGAGGTGACATCTTGTTAAAATAGTGTGATAACCTCGATGAATCATTCTTGCAAGCCTTAGTACATAATCCTTGTGTTAATTGTCTACTATAAATGTACTCTGCAAGAGATTGAGATGAGTAAGACATTGTTTCATTATTTTATTTTCTAGTAAAATAAAGATATAAATTCATAATGTTACCGTAATTTCTTCCCAGATCACATCCTTCAGCCCGGACACTACATGGATCCATGATTCTAATTCAATCGGAACGCGTTGCCGAGTGACAAATCCAATGTAGCTTCTAAACATAGCCTTGATGGGATTCACATGTTGGCCTCGTGCATTCCATCTGACTTCAAATTTGATGCATTTTCATTTCTCCTTAATAATTTTGGCTAACACCATCAAACTATGATGCACCTGTGATTTCTGCAATGCTGGTCATTCATTCCTGACCATTTCATCGATATCAACATCATCTATCTGTTCATCTAGAATGGTATCAATGACATGTGTTGATGGTTGTTGGACCTCAACACTAAGAGTTGTAGGATCCGTAGTCGGAGGAGAAGCAGGAGGAGCAGTAGGAGGAGCAGCAGCAGCAGGAGACGCATCAGGAGGAGCATCAGGAGAAACCGGAGCCGCAGTAGGAGTAACAACATCAGAAGCATGAGCTACAGGAGCAGCAGGAGCAACAGCAGCAACACCATGAGCTGCAGGAGTAGCAGTAGCTGTAGCAGCAGCTGCTTGTTAGACATGTTCAGCCTCAAGGTTAAGAGCATTAGAATGTGCAGAAGTCAATATCTGCAAAAGTGGTTGAACAGTTAATTCAGATTACATAAATTCAGTAATGATAAGATAATATAATGAGATAAAAAGATCTATGTTACAAACAAAATATATCCTGTTTACTGAACTCTCGTTCTTTTTTTCAAAGGTTGAAGGGATTTGACACCTCTATCGAATATCCAAATCCCTTCATTGGGGTCTCCTATAACATACAAAACAACATCTGCATTGGGACCATACCGAAATGATTGCAACGTACCACTAAAAGGATCGTCCTCAAATGAATTTTCATCAGTACCTTCAGTATTTTTGGACGATAATAGAACAATCTACCACTTTTGGTTTGCGGGATCTGGAACATAAAAAACTTGTACCACTTGTGATGCCATTATAAACTGTTCGTCTTTGTACACTTATTTACTAAAATCAGCTTTCAAAAATCTCCATTCGTCTATTTTAACACCACTATTGTTACCAGCCCATTTGAATTGAAAAATCGTCAATTGGAATGTCGGACAATCCAACTCCCATATTAGTTTGATAATGCCAAAGTTTGACATATATTCATAAATATGATTTCTGTCCTTACTACCAGAAACATGCATCTCTTCAGCCACTAGTGTAACTCCACTATTTTGCATGGTATTATCTCCATCATGTTCATATATATAGAATGTATAACCATTAATTACATAACCACTTTAAGAAAACACATACACACTTGGTCCAGCGGCTATCCATCAAAGACAGTCTGAAATTGAATTTGGATTTTCATCCAACTTCTTAAAAATATGGTCCTAAAACCATCCTATAATCTGGTGATTATGAGTATCTGATAACCATTTTTCATCCCTCGAGGGATTCAACTTCCTATGAATTTCATTGTTAGTTTTAATATATTGAGCAACCACCCAACTGTTATACAAAACATAAAGCTGATCCTTCTCCCGATTTGTAATACTGATTCTCACAACTTCTCTTCCATAAATTCCCTCACCCTCAATGCATCCAGTGTGACGAGATTTTGGGAGACCAATGCTTTCCACATCAGATAGGTATTCATGACAAAATTCAATGGCTTCCTCAACAATATATCACTCCACTATACAACCCTCTGGCCAAATTCGATTTTTGATACACCCTTTCAAAATCTTCATATACCGTTCAACAAGATACATCTATATATAGTTCACAAGACATCAAAGTAGAATCTCTCTCACCATGTGAATCATAAAATGAACCATCATATCAAATAATTTTGTCGGGAAGAACATTTCTAATTCACATAATATGATGACAATTTTTTTCCATATCTGGCAATTTCCCCGGGTCTAAAACATTGCTACATATAGCATTGAAAAAGAAACAAAGTTTTATTAACTTATGATGAACATTCATGGGAAAAATTAAACATAAAGCTATAGGAATTAGATCTTGCCTCAAAACATGGAAATCATGTGATTTCAAACCTTTTAACATTAAATCCTTCATTGACACAATGTTCTTGATATTTGATGAGAACCCCTATGGAACCTTTACATCATTGAAGAAGTTAAAAAATTGATATCTCTCTGTCCTAGAAAGTGTATAAGTAGATGGAGGAAGAAACATTCGATTTTCACCCTTCACGGGAGCCAACTCTTCCCATATTCCCATGTCAACCATGTCCAGCCTTGCCTTAATTCCATCTTTTGTTTTTCCAGGGGCATTTAGCAACGTTCTGATAACACTATCACATACATTTTTTCCACATGCATCACATCAAGAAAATGACTGATGTATAAACAATTCTAGTATGGTAATTCAAAATAAAACTGATCTCTTTTTCCAACCTATTTTCTTAAGGTTTTTCAGAAAATAGTTTACCAAAAATATTGTTCAGATCTTTTACATTCTCAAACAGCTGATCACCTGTTAGTGGATATAGTGTTGCGCTTTTTTCTGAACATCTATTGAATTATGTCGTCCAATATCGGTACTTATGCCGACGAGGTAGAAATCTATGATGTCATAGAAACATAGATTTTGATGAATGTTTCATCGTAATTGATTCTGTATCTTCTTCTCACATGGGAGACCCTTGAGTTCTTTTAATGCTATAGCCTGAAAAATTTCCACAAGTAGGGAAATCATTTATTAACCCATACAACATCTCTCTCAACGTGATGTATTCAATTTTATAAGCATCATACAACATTACACCTAAGTCCCACAATAACTTCAAATCCTCGATCAAAGGAGCCAAATAAACATCAATATTTTTACCTTGTTGTTTTGGTACTGATATAAGCATAGATAACAGGATGAATTTCTGTTTTATGCAAAACCAGGGTGGAATGTTATAATTTACCAACATAACAGGCCATGAACTATGAGTTCTGGTTTGAAAAACAAAAGGATTAACTCCAACTGTAGATAACGTAAGACGAAGGTGTGTCGGCTCTTTTCCAAATCCATGATACTCATGATCAATTTTCTTCTATTGAGGAGAGTCAGCCGGATGATTTAATAACCTATCATTATTTATTTTATCTGCATGCCACCAAAATTGTCTTGCATTTTCTTTAGTTCCATATAGACACCTAAACCTTTGAATGATTGGAAAGTACTATACAAAGTTCGTAGGATTAAATTTATCTTTCTTGTATCGAGAAGCACCACAATTTGGCCATTCTTTAAGTGATTTGTTCTCTTTGCGAAACAATATGCAGTCTTTCGGGCAGGCATGTATTCATTCAGAAATCATTCCCATCGAGCATAGCATTCTTCTAGCTTCATATGTCAGTCTTGGGAGCTCATTATCATCCGAGAGCATGTCAATCAAGAGGTAAAGTAGTTACATAAAACTGACATCACTCCATCCATTTCCTGCTTTCAATTTATTAAACTTCAGTACAGCTGACAATGTTGTATAACTAGTGCATGCAGCATACAATTGCGTCTTGGGACAACTCTTTAACTTATCAAACAATTTTGGGAAATCACGGAGTTTATCTTGAATTTTCTTTGACATTTCCTCAATACTATCTTCATCATCATTGACATTTTTAATCACAACCTCCACACGTTCTTCTTCATTATACATATTTGTATTCATATCTGACGATCCATAAAACACAGTTTTATCCCAACTAGTAGCTATATTCGCTATTTCTCCGTGTTAATTCCATCATTTATAACTCCGATCTATTCTGTGACATATCAAATGTTCTTAAAACTCCTATGGAGTATGTAGTATAGAATAACAACAACGTAAACACGAACAAAGGATTTGAGAAGGATCCTTTGCGTGATCCATTGCAAACATGTTGAACTCTTTCACTCATTTTTGTACTCTATTGTTAAAAGATTAGAATCCATCCAATCTTTATTCATCTCCATCCTATTATAATATCAAATATTAGTAATTATGGTTCAAGTACACAAAACAGGAATTCCAAATACAGTAGAAGAAAACCACTTCCTTATAAAAATAAATATTAATAGAGCCTAACCATTAGTATTTATTCATCATTCCTAAATAGTAACTGCTGGTGGAAGTGAAACCGTTACTGATGATCATGCCAATAAGAAATCAAAACCAAAAGGGGGGAGTGAATCAAAATACCCCAAAAAAGATGGAAAAACATGGTATTTGAGAATAGGTTAGTGTATTTCATGTTGTCTAGAAGGAAACCTAATTTATTTCAATGAAAAAGGATAATTCACAACAAGATACCATCCATTCCATATATTATTTTCATTAATAGGGTTATTTTGTGATTCAAAATGATCAAAACATGTCTACCCAACTTCAAATGGATAAAATATGAATTCATGAAACACATGAATCCCAAGAAGAAGATATAGTATAAAAACACCCACATGGAATCCGAATGAGTCTGCTCAAATGAAGAACATCATACATCTCCAACTACATCAATACTTTCTCATATACAACGACAACACTAGCTAGATAGTGGCCATCCCCAAGAACACCATACATCTCCAAATAAGAGACTACAACCACTAACCATGAAGAACATCATAATATGGAAATATACTAAGAACATATCCCTTCACCCAAATAAGAGACTACAACCACTAACCATGACTTACCAGTAAGATCATAATTTGAAACCTAATGAAAGGTACACCCAAAACATACCAATGAATTCAAATGAAATACTTTCTAAACCAAACCATTGAAATCCTAAAATGTTCCTAACATCAAACCCCATCATATCTCATAATTAAATTCTTTAATAACACTATTTCCTAGCCTATACCCATTTAGACCCCTCTATTGGTTAGTAGAATATATTCTAGTGACCCCCTATAACCATCCCCCAACATGTCATGGGTTAGTGAATGCACTGAGGGTATTTATCACAACCATGTGCAATGTAATTATAATGATAAACAATTGATATAGTTTAACATCAAGTTGTATAGATTATTTTTCAAATGAGACCATGTGAAAGTTAGTATGTTAAATATGTGTGATATTACATTTTTGGTCTAACTAAAATGGGATATAGCCTAATGAGTGTATTTTTCATTCACAAAAAATATGACCCTAGGTGGTATAGGGTTTTTTCAACTAGTAGGAGTATGGACCACTAAGTGAATATGGTCCTCTATACGTGGGAATTTTTTCATTTAGAGTATGGCCTAATATGTATGGTGCCCATAGAATAAGGCCCATTTGAATTGGATATTTGGGCTCATTACACAAGGTGGATCACATTTTTCATGTGAGGAATCTCCACCAATTTGGTTCATAAAATATATTCATAACACATAAGGATTTCTATATTCATCAACTAATGAATCGTGTTCTTATCACACCAGGTATGAACATAAGATCATCTACTAAGGGAAGTGTTTAAAGATCGTATGCTCATCACATAAGGGATTCTTTGGCATATCGCCTATGGAATCTCATGCTCCTCATGTGAGGTATAATCATAGGATCATTACTTAGGATATAAATAAGAGATCTTATGATAATCACTTTGGGGATTCCTAGGCATATCCCCTAATGAATCTATTTATAATCTCATGAGGTATAATCAAGGGAACATTATTTGAGAGATAAAGAAGATCTCAAATTCCCATAACATAGGGACTTCATATTCTCGTCACCTAAGGAAACCTAGGATTATCACCTAGAGTTGAATGTTTCCTAAATTAAGAGTGGTCATAGGTTTATATCTAAGTAAAAGAACTCACATATTAGAATTTTAGAAGAGGGAACCACCCAATACACTCATCGCGTAGGGGGTGAGCATTGTTTTATAGCCACAATTTAATTTTTATCCATGATTTTATTCAATTCCCACCAAAATCTTTTCAATTTCATCATTAAAAACTATATTCTATGTCACTGGGAAACTAAAAGGAAATCCCACATCAACTAACGATGTCATCTCCCACAATAACCCACTCATTAAATATTTTTATCAATGGAAAGGTTGATGCTTCCCTACTACACGATTTACCACCTCAACCATCTCACATCATCCCTTAATGGAATCTATCACAAACAAACTAATAAAAATCTTCTCAAACAACCCCACCAAAAAACAATGATGATTTTCAACAATAAAAGTAAACAAGAACCATGTTCTTGAGAAATATAATGAAAATTAGTAAACACATGTGAATCATCCCCTTTACATCATTTTCCATCAAGTATGGTCCATTTTCATCAATCGTTCAATCCATAATACTTACCCATATAAAAAACTCATGTTAAAAAATGATATACAAATGGGAGAGGAGAACAATATTGAAAAAATATATGTAAAACATGCCTTAAATGAGGTCCTGCAAACTGAAGCATGAAAGCGTTGCGGGCGGTGGAGGTCTGGCAAACTGAAGCTCGAGGGTGGCAGAGGTCTGGCAATGCGAACTCAGCAGGCGGTGGATGTTCGGAAACGAGTAGCGAGGGTGGCGGAGGTCCAGCAACGTGATCTCAGCTGGCGGAAGAGGGGAGTCACAGAGTTCCAGTACCACGAGAGCTTTAGGTCGTGATAAAACGAGGGCAATGTGCAACAGACTTTATAAATAAACTCACTAAGGTTTTAACAGTGCTAACAATTTAGCGCTGATAATGGTGTCCTTTATCAGCTCTAAAAAAGAACTGATAATAGTAATCATTATCAGCGCTACAAAAAGGCTGATAAATCATTACTATATCGGTGCTAAAATTTTAGCGCTGATACAATGAGTCTTTATCAGCAATTTTCTAGCGCTGATAAAGGGTCTTTTTATCAGCGCTATTTTAGCGCTCATAAATGTTACCCTGTATCAGCGCTAAAATTTCCGGGCTGATAAAGGAGTTCATTATAAGTGCTTTTCTAGGGCTGATATATGGCCTCTTTATCAGTGCTAGAAAAGCGCTGATAACGACTCCCTATATCAGTGCTAATATTGTAGTGCTGATAGAGGGTTTCTTTATCAGCACTTCTCTAGCGCTGATAAAGAGGCCATATATCAATGCTAGAAATGTGCGGATAAATAACTCCTTTATCCACGATAAAATTTTAGCGCTGATACAGGGTAAACTTTATCAATGGTTTTTCTTAGTACTGATATAAGGGGGAACTTCCCTTGCCCATTTTTGAGGTAGTGTGTACTAAGCACGGATCTGAGCCTCTCGCTCCCATGTGACGTCCTGGAGGTTCCCGTGCTTCCAGCGAACGCGCACCATAGTAATCGACTATCCACGTAGGAACTCCTTCTGTCGAACCTCTATCTCCACTAGAACCTCTATAAATGTAGTCCCATCATCGATATCCAGCATCCTATGATCGATGATGTGGGGCGGGTCATGTACGTATCTCCTCATCTGAGATACATGGATGATGTCATGCACCTTGTGCAACAGAGGTGGAAGGGCCAAGCGGTACACCACCTCGCCTACCCTTATGAGGACATGTAAAGGACCTAAGAATCACAGAGATAACTTTTCGACTTGTCCAAATAATCGTAGACCTCTTCGAGGTGAGACCCGTAGAAAGACGTGGTTATAATCCTCAAAATCTAATGGTCTCCATATCGTATCATCATAGGACTTAGGCCTGCTCTATGTAGTCCCCATACACTCCTGGATGATCTAAACCTTCTCCATCATAGAATGAACCATCTCCGGTCCTATAAGTGATGACTCCCCTGGGCATGTCCAGCATAGAGGTGATCTACAAGGTCAGCCGTACAGTGTCTCGTAAGGTTTCATCTTGATGGTGGAGTGGTATATATTGTTAAACGTAAACTCTACCAAGGGTATGTGATCCTCCCGGCTATGCAAAAGTCCAGGACGCATGCATGGAGCATGTCCTTCAGATTCTGAATGGTCCTCTCAGTCTTACCATCTGTTTGAGGATGGAAGACAGTGCTCAAGCGAAGCTACGTCTTGAAGGCCTCCTATAACGCTTTCCATAGACGGGAAGTGAAATGATAATCTTGTTCAGAGATGATCGTCGATGTCCTACCATGAAGCCGTACTACATCCCATATGTAGAGGAGTCCTAGGCTCTCTACAGAACACTGCACTCTGATCGGTAAGATGTGGGCCGACATTGTGGGTCGGTTATGATCACCCAGATAGAATAGTGTCCTCAGGATGTACGTGGATGTACCATCACGAAATCCATGGGAATCCTATCCCACGTCAACTCTGTGACCTCTATGGGATGAACAAAGCCTGCTGGAACCTTGTTCCCTACCCTCACTTGCTAATATGTGAGGCATCGTGTGACAATCTTTGCTACTACCTTCTTCATACCTGGCGATCAGTGCTGTCATCAGAGGTCCTAATATATATTCCCACTCCTCGATGTACCAGTAAATGAGATGTGTGGAAATCCATAAACTCTTTTTCCTGAACTGCAACTGGTACCATGTTATGTTCTCTGAAGAAAATGATGTGCCCCCCACCTTCAGAAAATCCATCTGGTTCCTGCATTGTGGACATCTGAGCATATCACATCTCACATTCAACATCCCCATGTTTTGCCTCCCTGACTCACTTTTGATGTGGAGGAGTGAGTATGAGAAATTTCTGAAATGCTGCTTCATCTCTATCCACAAAGGATATCTGCAATGCGTCCAGCTGCTTCGTCACCTCCCCTAGCAGTTGAATGCCTGATCTCCTACTGATATAATTAGCTAAAATGTTCCCTTTCATAGGATTATAGACTATCTCAATGTCATAAACATAGGGAAATTCAATCCAACATAGTTTTCTCATGTCTAGTTCCTTCTGAGATAAGATATACCTAAGACTCTTGTGATCAGAGTAAACTGTAAACCATTCGCGCAATGAATTATCGGTGAGTCTAGCCAATTGTGACAAACTCGACTGCACCCTTCTTCACCCACGTCCTACAAGAGATGCGAAGATTTCTCCTTTTTTAGAAAATATAAATCATATCTCATGAAATGCATAAACTATTCCCTTTTCCTTATACAATAAATCATGACATGAACGGTACTAATTCATGCCATGGACGACATCGTAAGGCCCCAAAACTACTACAAAGAGATACAAATGTTACACTCGCCTCCAGGGGTTGAGTCACACTGTTGGCATCAGTGTGTGGTCATTGGGTCTCCTCTAGTTGGAATCTGAAATGTGAGGGTCAATTCAACAGTTTTAACTGGAACATCATTTTATCAACCACACAAAAAGGAATGAAAGAAAATGTCACAAGGACAAGTGTCTTTTATTACTACAGTTCAAAGTACAAAGACACAAAGAAACCACAAAAAATTACATCAACAAATGTATATGAATCATTAACAAAGGACTCTATGCCTGGAGCTATTCTCTCTCCTGTCCACCTGCTCCCGGAGTTCGAGGTGGACCGTCTAGGGGTGGTGGTAGTGGTAGGACCTCGAAGCATCGTCCACCACCTGCTGCATGACCATCTCCTCTACCACGTCCGCCTACTCCCGATGGATGACCACAGTCAAACCTCTGAGTCTACATGGGATGTTCCTCAACTATCTGTTGATCATCTGTATGGAGGTTTAGATATTCAAGTGCCTTGTGACCCTGCGCACCGCACGCATAGCATTGCATGCTCCTCATATGGCTAGCTCTGTCCTGTATGCCCTGCACAACCGAACTGGTATCCTGGGGTCGCCCACCTGATGTCCTGGTCAGCTTGGATCTCTATGATATTTGTCTAATGCCGGATACAAAAAACTCCGCTATGTGTCGCCATATGGTGCGTCTCGTAGCTGGTGTCTGCACTTCAAAAAAACTCTCCACAAGAAGAGCTCGCTTCAGCAACCCCACATGGGTCGGGATGTTGAGGGATATCATCAACTCCCTGATATAATGACTGAGTCCCTACTCAAAGGTTCGAGCCTTGAAGAATGTGTCTTGTACCATATTCATGGAGTTGCGTGAGAGGTTGTTAAACCTCGCTGAGTACTGAGCTATAGCCATACTCCCCTATTGTATATGCAGTAACTCCTTCATCTGCACTACAAAAAATGTGTCTATAGAAAACTCTATCAGGAAGTGACTCTCGATGATGGACCGGAGTACTGATGCCTCGTCATGCACCTAGATCATCGGGCTCCACCATCTGCCTGCTGCTACATGTAGGACACTCACGGCTCGGATCACCATGATATTGGCTAGTGACATTACCAGTCTCAAAACTCTCATGATAGCCTCCAGCAAATCCTCTGCTACCTGTGGGTTCGTCACTCCATGTAACCTGGGCGGCCTCTGGCACTGGGACTCATGCAATGAACTTGTATGGCGTGCACTCTCTACTACTAATGCTGGTGGTATTGGTGGCCCAGCGATAAGTGGTACTACTGGTACACCCACTGTGATGGGGCCCTGCACCAAGACCTCGTTTCTCATGGGGATATCATCTCATACAAATCTCGGAACGCTGGATGGCTACCTAAATGGGGCCATCCTGAAAAGAAATAGTTGTGCCATGGTCCAAACAAGTTATACATGGTGAGCAGGCTCAAAGAGATCACAAATTAAACTCTTTAAACACATATGCAATCAGTGTTTTCGTGCCCTGAGATAAAAATCAGAGGTCAGGTTCCTTGTGTATGGGTATGTCGGCCGCTACACCAACACTGGACTCTCTGTACAGAAAACCACAATCAATACTCTTAACACTATTGCTTCACATTAAGATAGATCAGAGTCCTAAGTTGTGCGGTAGAACCGACCCCACTTATACAAATTTTTTAGGACCCATCATCGGGACCTATGCCGTGACTACCCCAAACCCCCCTTCAATAGGCTATGGGATGTAGACTAGCACCAAAGGCATAAATCCCTAAGCACAGAAGGCATTTCCTTTATAATAAGTAATCACACACAAATAGAGTACACAACTGGAAGCAAAGCACTAAGAAATACTGAATACCGATGATGTTCTGGAATGTAAAAGGGGTTATAAATACAATCCCAACAGTAAATTTCAAGGAAAAGAAAAAAATGGTACAGCTAAAAAGTCAAATAGCGGGATAAAGTCTAGTAGCTCGTGGATCGTCCTCCACAGATACAACCTAAAGGGTGGGTGCAAATAGCCTACTCAGCACACCATGTCTGTCTGTCTCCTCCAGATAACGACCCATTGTGAGGTCCACCTCCATGTACCATCCAATCCTTGCACACTCCGGCTCCACAACGACTGAGCTGGCCAGCCGCCACCTCACCTCCATGGCGGCGCGACGACACCGCGGTCCTCCTGCTCTCCACACGGTGTAACGGCGCCGCGCCTTCATTGATATGGCCTGACCTGGCCACGGCCTTCGAATCCACCGCACGGCATGACGGTGCATGTTTCCTCATCCGTAGGGCCCCTCTAGGCCATAGTTACTCTTCAGTGTGGAGTGATCGCACCGCGCCCCTTCGACACCGCCACGGCTAGCCTGGTCGCGGCTCAATTTCACAGTGCGGCATGTCGGTGTCGCGCCGTTTCGGTGACCTGTCATCCTTGATCCGATGACACCTTTTTGCGGTCCACCTCCGACATCATCAAACAGGATAAAAAAAGGGGGTGGGTTGGATTGTGTTTGTTTCAGTCCGAACCCTCCTTGTTATAGTGCTAATGTTTGGTTTCCAAACTATAAATTCAACGACAAAGGATGGGTAATAAAACAAAACAAATCCCCTACCTTGTAATCAGTGATCACATGATGGGTTCATGGGAAGGAAACATCATTACGTCTCTGTCTTAGTGGAAGAGAGGTTATCATCATTGATGGATGACATTCGAAGGTGACGTCATGGTCGGTGACGTTCTTCACGGGTGACGTCTTCACCTTTGATACGGATGAAGGTCGTTGGAGATGTCATGGGCATCACTTCCCTTTCCATACCCCAGTTGATAACAATGAAGAAGGAAAAATATGGCGTCTTTGTGTACATCGTGGATGGTTGTTCTTCCCTTCCATGCCTCGGGTGAAGAAGGATGAAAATGAGGCTCATTGTTCTTCGGAGATGACAGGCATTATTTGTTGGAATAATTCATTCTCCAAGAACTCCAAAGCTCCACCAAGATAATCACCAACCAAAATAAAACAATATCTTCTCTATTATTTTATTGTTGACATGAATTCCAATATGGATTCAAAAGAATTCAAAATGATTAATTAATTTTGGCATTAATTAATTTCTAGTTTTGTTGGATCCATTATGATGGAGTGTGGAAAGTTTCAAAATAAATAAAGATAGATCTACCTTCATTAAACTCAAGGAGAGTTTTAGATATTTCCCCCACATAAATGAGTGGTTAATGGGGGTTCAGGATTGCGTGTGCCCCACCATATAATATCATCCCATGGGAGTTTATGTGTGGGTGCCCCCCCCCACCAACCTCCCTTTGGAGGATTAAACCACCACAATAGAAATAAAAGTAATAAATTTATTTTTATCTAACATAATTAAAAATCCCAAAAACTAACTTCCAACCTCATTAAAACACAACTATGGTAAAAGTCTCCTTATGTGAATACCAGTGCTGCGATTTTAACAGTGTCATAGGATTTCAATTCCGAGCACCGTTTCAAAAGATATAAAATCATGCACATATGTTTACTGAATGTACCCAAAGAAAACATTAGAAATTTATTCCAAGAAACCAGTCCTCAGAATCATGCGTCGTTAGAGACTTCATACTTGTAAAATTACCATGTATTTAAGAAAAAATATTACACATAATTTTTGGGTCTTTACAGCCATGGGTGGTAGTGGACCAGAGGATGGGCACTCCCTAGGTGGCACGTTGATGTGACATTAGGGTCGCGACATGTGATGGTTGCGGTGGGAGTATAGTCCGTTTGTTCGACGGTGGTCGGGGGAAGGGGCACACGCCTATGGTGCACCCGACAACATAGTAGAGGCCTTTCAGCCACAACACGAAGGAAATGTGGTGCCACGTGGCACCCTGTTGGGTCAATCCCAAAGGGCTGACCTGATGATGTGGCTCCATGTCACATCATCTATACCTAGAAGCATCATTTCTGGGTGTCCTTGGCGGCCCGATGGCCAGTAGTACCATAGCATGCCACGGTATGTAGCATCCATGGTATGTGATGAGGAGGAGTACCTCAGTTGGACACAGTGGGTCAAGGAGGCTCTGTGTGACCCGAAAGACCCACAGTACATGATGGGGAGGAGTACCTCAATAGTTTCTGGTTAGTGGTAAGCGACTCGGTGTGACCAGGAAGGACCATTGTACACGATAGAGGAGGAGTTATCCAACATTTGAGGATTTAATTAATGTGATAACCCATTACCCTTGATCTAATTTTATACCTGGATTGAGATGACTTTTTTTGTGTACTAATGATTCATGGTTTGTTGTTTCCCCTTTGTGGAACTCTAGGAGATCTACGGTTTTCTCTGCATCCCTACTGACGATCATTATACTCACCCCTTCATGTCCATCTCCCACACATTGTTGTGTTTGTTGCAGATGACATTCAATGTTGATTGGGGATGAGGGAGCTAGGACTGTACGATGCTTGGAGTTAGACCATTTTGGAGTGACATGACGCAAGGACTACAAATCATGAGTTGTACCATCCCTTTATGTATGATCCATGGTGGAATATCCAGGAGCTGTCTTTTACATTTCTGTTGTTTTTATCTATTCAGTTGTTTTGTACTTTTCAGTTTTACTTGTACTGTTTTCCTGTTAGGCATGTATTCTAACACCCTTTATTTTTAGCTCTCTTTACTACAATAATTTATATCCAGTTGCTTTTGTTGTGTTATAGTCTTTGTGGTTGCCTCTTGTTGCATTATACTCAGTGAGTTTGTTTAGGTTTAATGTTAAATCTTTCCTATCTTAGCGATACACTTTTTTAGTGCTATTCGTCAACCCCAGGCCTATGGAAGGCATCCTTGGGGGAGTCACAACACATGCCCCGTGGGACGAGTAATGACAATGTGGTATCATAAGTGGTCGGTTATGTCTGAGAGACCCGGAGTTTGTGTTTTTTTAATGCAACATTGTTAAGTTTTGTGAGTCTGACCACCATGTTCAGGAGTCCATGGTTGGTGTAGAGGCCGACGTAACCATACAAAAAAACCTTGAGTCCTTATTTTCAGCTCAATTAACGAAATATTTGTGGAAGATTCGTATTGTGGTTTCGAATAACAATAAGCTCACCAGTTTTAGTATTCTAACTATGGAACAACATGATTTATCACAGGATTCCTCCACAAGGATGACTAGCCAGGAAACCAGATTCATGAGGATATCCCTCATAGTGATAAGGCACCTGTCCAGTGACTAGTGATTTAGATGGCCCCACCGGGTGCTACCCCTGTGTTACCACGACCCATTGGTCGGCCCCCTCTACCATCAATTCATGTAGATTACACTCATAGATTTGGCGGCCTAAGTGAGTTCTTGATGTAGAGACCTCCGAGTTTCGATGGTCAGGCAGACCCTTGAGTTACTGAGGACATGCAAGAGGTTGAGATGCAGGTCTTTCACTTAGTGAGGACACCACTTGACCTAATTAATATCATGGCGGCGATGCTTCAGCATGGATCAATTGGGATATTGTGGATCTTGACCATCCAGGTTCACGATTAGGCAAACCGCACATGGGTTTACATTGAGAGGCTTTTTTTGGGATGAGTTTTCCCTAAGAATTTGTGCTATGTGAGCAATCAGGAGTTGAATCACATTCATCAGGGTGGTGTGACAGTGGCCAAATACTTGGCGAGGTTCAGAATATTTTACCGCTAATATAAGGATATGGTGTGAAACCATTTGTTCAAGGCTAGAGCCATCGAGTAGGAGATCAAGAGGGAGATATAGGATTCATTGATGACACTCAACAACCCAACCAAAAAGTGAGTAATGTATAAGTCCCTTCATGAAGATACATTCCTATCAGAGCAGGCACGGTCACCTAGAGTCCACAACACATTCTAGGAAGCAGAGTCTTCGGCAGGAATACGGAATTAGGCATGTGGTCCCAAGTGGGCTAGTTCTTTCAGTGGATGACACGATCACTATAGGTTGGAAGTAGGTGGCTCCCAGTATAGAGGGACTCAGAAAGGAGTCACACAGTGTTACACATGTGGCAGGTAGGGTCATATTTCTCACCACTACTCGACCCACCATACAGATGACCAACAGACATTCACAGAACCACTAAGGAAGAAGTCATGGTTTAAGTGTTGAGGACTATAGGGTGGCATACATGGAAGTTAAGATGGTCTTTATGTTTGTGGTTGGCGGCATTTCATTGTTCTACCACCACCATCACTAGGAGATCCACCCCAACCACAGCGAGCTGGATGAAAGTGGCGAGCTCAGATCTACACAGCTGAGGCCAATGACCATAATGCTCCAGAGACGATTATAGTAATGATCTGTGTCTACTCAACCCTTGATGATGTTTTTATAGAAATGGTTTCTCACCATTATTTTATTTCCACGAACCTTGTTTGGAGCTCAGAGATTTCAATGGAGTTGTTAGCTCGATCCTTACGGCTAGAGACTCTTACAAGTGCATATTCGATAATTACACACTAGGGACGACAGTGTGAGCTTCCTCTAGTAAGTGAGAGCTTAGGATGGGATCTCCTAGTAGTGGAATTTAGGACTTATGATGCCATAATGGGTATGAACTAGTTATCCACTGTCTATGGTTAGATTGACTATATTAGGATCAATGTGCAATGTGTCTGCACGAATGGGACCTGGATTCCTTTCACCAGAAGGAAGGGATCCTTTGCAACACATGATGGACTTACCTTGAGTAGGGTGAAACTGATTAATCATCTGTTGGCTAGCCTTACCCTCTAATATTTTTATGTTGGGTGTCTGAGCTGTCCTGTAGGGGTGGACCAGTATGCCAATGTCTTCCCTAATGATTTCACATAATTACCTCAACGTAGATAGATATACTTTTTTATTTACCTATAACCCGGGAAGACACTGATATCTATACAATCATAGCAGATGGATCTTGTAGAGATTTGAGAGTTACAGGTACAATTGGATGACTTAGATGGAAAGGGGTCATCCAACTTAGTGTATTTCTGTGGGTAGCCCCAAATTTGTTCTCCAAGAAGGCACACAGTTGATTGACATTATGTGTGCACTATCGACTACTGAACTAGGTGATCGTGAAGAACAATTGTCCACATCAATGAATTAAAGAACTTTTCAAATAGCTGAATGGATCTTGTTGGTTTTAGAAGATTTACCACAGATCAGGATATCATCATCTCATGTTACATGATGAGGATGTGTAGAAGGCAGCCTTTAGTTGTCGGTATGTCCACTATGAGTTCTTGGTGATGCCATTCAGTAAGGACATCACCCTTGTAGTGTTCATGGAACTGATGAACATGATATATTAGCCTTACCCTGATCGCTTCATGGTGGTTTTCATTGATGAAGTCTTGATATACTCAGCAACAGTGGAGGAGAATGACTATCATCTGTAAATAGTTCTGGAGACACTCCAAAAGCCCCAACTTTATGATAATCTCTCGAAGGGCCAGTTCAAGATACAATATATACATATTATGGGACACATTATCTCTGTGGATGGAGTTTTAGTTGATTTAGTAAAGATAGATGTTTACCCTTTTTGGGATCCACGAGGAGTGTGACTGAGGTGTAGAGATTCCTGGTGTTGGTTGGATACTATTGGATATTTATGCATGATTTTTTAGAGTAGTGGAACACTTTTTAGCATTGAAAAAAAGGGATAGACTTTCGTATGGATGGAGAGATGCTGGTAGAGTTTCCAGTAGCTGAGACAGAGACAGAGAAGTGATCCCATCATGAGGCTACCAAAAGAGGGAGTGGGGTATGTAGTCTACTATGATGCATCAAGGAACAAACATTGTTGTTTCTTGATGAAGGAGTGAGCAGTAATCACCATTGGATCGCAACATTTGAGACAAAAAGAGAAGAATTATGCTCCCCATGTCTTATATTTAGCAGTTGCGATCTTCACCCTAATGATATAGTGACATTACTTTATGGTGGAACGTTCTTCAGTATTCTCATATCACATGAGTCTCAGAAATATCTTCTCTTAGAAGGACCTAAACCTGAGACTGTGGTGTTGGCTAGATTTCCTCTTGGACTATGACTTTTAAATTGTATACACTTCTGGGAAGGAGAATGGTGAAGATGATGTACTTATTAGGAGGCCTGGTTTGCAGTTACATAGTGAGTCAATAGAAAAACTAGTTGCGTGGATGTTATCCTTCATGGATAGATATGGAGAAACAAACCTCCAGTCTATGATAGTCACTCTCTGAATCATTCAACTAGTTAGGGAGAAGAAACTTTGGGAAACTGACTGTGAGGTTTGACGTGATCCGATATCCTTAGGATATGCACCTAAAGGATTTTCTGAATGTGGGGATCACTTAATAATATTCAGTGGACGTACCGTGGTTCCATTGGGCCCAGAATTGGTACGTGCTACCACTGAGAAGGTGCAGAACCTCTAGGAGTAGATGGAGACCATGCAGAGAAGACATAAGCCTTATACGGAAATGAGGTGTAGACCAATGATGTTCCAAGAGGAGGACCATGAATTCATGATAGTTTCCCATCAATGGGTAATAAAGAAATTTGGCCAAGGTAGCAAGTTATCATCGACGATTATCAAACCTCTTCTAATACTTTGGAGGACTGGTGATGTGTCGTACAGCTTGGCACTTCCACCACAATTGAAGAGGGTGCACGATGACTTTCTCATATCCCAGCTGAGGTGATATGTGCATGACCAATGTCATGTCATCGACCATGGAGATATGGAATTCGATGATGGGGGATGTTTATAGAGGTTCTACTAGAGATTGAGGATCGATAGGAGTTTGTCCTTCGTGGGCAGTCGATACCTCTCGTGCATGTTTTCTGGAAGCACTGGATCCTCCAGAAGAGCACATGGGAGTAGGAGGCTCAGAAGCGTGCTCAATACACCCAATTTTTTCTTAGTCTATTTTGCGTACTTTGGGGATGAAAATACCATAGGCAGGGAGAATTTAATGACCAATATTTTCCATGTAATTTTTTTTAATTATATTTAATTTTAAGAGTCTACGAAAATTTACGCCATGTTATTCCGAGGTACGGTGTGCCCAAAATTAATTACAGATCTTTTTTAAGGGTCCTTCAGTAAAGTCACATCAAAATTCTTTAACTGTTAAACCGGTTATCGGATTAATAATCAAGGTCCATGTTTCATCCACAATTCTTGTATTCACTTATGGAAGACATTACATTGACCGCAGTTGGTCCATAGGAAAAGTTATGTTTTATGAATTTTTAAATAAATAAAATAAAATAATTTTATTAATTTATTTCCTCCAACGGACAAGTATAGTGTGTGTCCCTTGATGATTCAGGCCAATGAATTATATCATGAAATTTTAAATCTTATTTAATGACGCTATTGGGGAATTAGGAAGCTTCGTAATTTATTAGCACCCATTAACTCCTCACGTAATTACATACCATCCACCTCTCCTATAAATATAGAGCTTGTGGAGGGGTATTAGACAAGCTTCGCGAAGAAACAAAGTTATGTATGAGTTCTTTAACGTCATTCCCTTAGAGGATGGAGGTGTTCCCCGTAGTAGTTGGTGTGAGACACCAAAACACCGAACCTGGGTTTGATTTTTGAATAGCGGTGAGGGTGACATGTTGCATGATTGGCGAATAATGAGAGTCCATCAACTGGGATCACACTCCACAATTTCAATGTAGGGGTTTTTGTTGATATGTTACATGATATCTATATGTGGGAGGGTGTGTTTATTTTTTTGGGAACGGGTTTGGAATAAATGAATTAAATCCAGTTAAACCTTTCCCCAGAACACCCCCAGAATTATCTCTAACACGGATGGCATGGGCCGACACGAAGAAGGCCTGAGCCCCGTCATTCGTGAATTGATTGTGATTTCCAATTTGTAAGTTGGAAGAAAACTGAATCAAGGCCTAACATATTGAAGAACATGATCCCAGGAGGTCTTAGGCACATAAGGCATAGCAAATCGGGCCAACGGTGTGAGAGAGACTGCCGGTGAACACCATGTCCCAGGCACAAGTGTCGACTGTGTGTCCGATGGAAGACCGGCCGCAACACTAGACGATGGATATGTAGTGGAAGGATTCACCCCTGGTGGCCCTCCCACATGGATGTGGGGCCTCACCCTGTTATGGTGGCAGTGGTAGTATAGGCCTCCAGTTCAACCGATAGCTAGGGGATGGGTTGTGCGCCATTGGCGCAGCCGTTGGCAAAGCCTCGACTCATCGGTCGTGGCACGAAGTACCTGCTGCATCACATGACGCTGCATAGGGTCAACCACTAAGGGTTGACCCTCTAATATGGTCTCACGCCATGTCATCTCTCCCTAGACGCAATGCATCTGGGTGTCCCTCGTGGCCCGCGTCGCCAGGTGGGTCGCACCATCGGGTTAATCCAGTAGGACGACCCGCGGCAAAGCGGCCTGATCTGTGGCCCAATTGGGTCTGGTCTAGCCCTGCGGGCCGAGTTGACCCAGGTTAGGTGGGACTTAAGTTGGGCCAGGTTGGACCAGGTCAAACCGGGTCGGGCCGGACTGACCGAGTCAGATCAGACCTGGGCCCCATAACGACTTGTTACACTAATCTGACCATAACATCTAAATGTGATATTTTTTCACTAACTGCCTGCGAAGTTCAGATCCTTATGATGAGGAAGTTCTTTTGAGATTAATATACATGAGGTTTTTAGATATTTGTGGTATGGATAGGTTGCATCAAATATGAATCCAACTAGTTCCACAACACTAAAACGCATGTATCTTGGAGAACAAAGGACAGATTGACAAGTCGTATGTAGATTTGGGTCTCTCATGAGGAGACCTACCTTTTGGAATTCCATGTGGTGGCTTCTTTTTATATCATGATACAGAGAGTATATTGTGGAGTGGTTCTCCCAAGTTCCCTATGTACAGAACCCCGAGACTAGATCAGACCTAGAAATTGCTGACTTTTCAGCTCAGAGTTACTCGATGGCCACAGTACACGATGGGGAGGAGTACCTCAGCATTCCATGGTGAAGATCATCCACAATAATTGATAGGGAGGAGTACCTCAGTATGCTAGATAGGGGGACGAAGGCTCTGAATGACCCAGCAGACCCACAGTACGTGACGGGGATGAGTACCTCACCAGGTCAAGGTTATTAGGAAGTGGCTCGGAGTGACCCGACGGGCCCACTATACTCGATAGAGGAGGGTTCCTCCAGCTGTAGAGGAGTTCACTTTTTTTCTCATCAATATACCCATGACCTAAATTGATACATGGTGTGATCTAACTTGTGTTGTGTACTTGTGCTTCATGCTTTGGGGTTTTTCCATTGTTGGACTCTAGTAGACCCATGTGGGTCTCGTGGTCCCTTGTGAGTATCGTATTACTCTCCCCTGCATGACATTCGCCAGCACCATGTTGTGTCTGGTGTAGAATACATACATCGTTGATCAAGGATAAGGGTACCAGGACTGGATGGTGCTTAGTGCTTGAAATTTTTGGAATCATGTGACACATAGACTACTGATTGTGGGTTGTACATACCCTTCAGGTTGGATACATGGTGGACGATCCAGGATATGACTTTCACATTGTAGTTTTTTTTTACATTATAGTTGAATCATACATTTTAGTAGTACATGTACTATTTCAATTGGGCTAGCATTCCAGCCTCCTTTATTTTCAGCACTCTTTACTACATCAGTTTACTTCCTAGTTTCTTTTAGTGCGTTCTAGTCTATGTGGATACCACTTTTTATGTTCTACACTATGAGTTTTTTACAGGTTTAAAGGAAATTAATTCCCATTTTAAGGATACTCATTTTTTTTCTAGTTGCCAGCCCCTGGAAGTGACATTTTCTCCTCTAGGAGAACCACCTTTATAATAATATCACTATACAATGTGATATAATATTTAATTCATGGTACTAAATCACACAATAGGATGATTTTTCATATACAAATTGATTTATTATATTCCTCGAATGATGAAATATATTGACATACTTATATATAATATACAACCACAACATTATATGTTCTCTCTATGCTCATTGCAACTCGATTAGGAATTAAAATGTGTCCCCAATACAATTTTAGATCATCTTTATCTATTTGGAAACAATAATCTACATATACAATGATTAATAGTCACCTATCGGTTTTATAGACCATGAATATATCATTAGTATGCATATAATACATTTGGTTGTTATTGACTTCCATCCAATGATGACATCAAATATCATCATCATATATTTGTACAATACATATGTAATACATCATATCTACTCATGTATAGTACATAACAGATATGATTGTCCCAGTAACTAATTTGTATCAAATCATATCCTCATTTTGTCTTTCTTCATATGTTTGAGGAGTCATTTTAGTCAAAATATATAAAACATGGGTCAATGTAAACAATCCTATTCTAGTTTTTCGTATTTAATTTTTGATGTTTCTTGTCAATTTATTTACATTTAATATGAAATATTATCCTCTTTGATATGTCTATAAATATTCTAATCCCAATAATATATTGTGTGAATACAATATTATTCATGGGAAATCAGTTATCCATAAAATAATTTAATGGTTTTAAGAAAAGTATTACATTTAAAATATGTGTTATTTAATTTACACTGTCTATATGAAATACAACAAAAATACAACAAAACTACTTCTGGACACATGTATTTCATTATACTGTATAAAATAAATTCTTATGGAAACATAAAAATCAATTTTCTAGGAACTGAATTCAATAATTTATCCCTAAATGGATCACTATATTTTATATAACATGTTATCATCATTTAGTTCCAAAAACCGTTAACGTTGATTCATATAGACATCTTCATAATTTTTACATTTAAGGAACTAATTTTTGATTTCCATTATCAATATTTAATAGTTACACTAATGAAAAACGTAATGTTAAATTAATGTGGATTTCAACATTGAAAATGATTAAATGGATTCATCATAGTCTATTACTTGATGCTGTTTGAACACTTTTGTGACTAGAAAACCATACCATTTGGGTTCCCAACACCTCTTTTAGTCATATGCAATACATGATTCGTTGGAACATCTATATCCTCGGGGATTAGGGTCATTTTTTAATAAGTAAACACTTGTGTATCTTGGACCTATAATTAATTGAATTCCATATAACTCCCATTATCACTTTTGGATATATGATCTATCACATGGAATATGGGAAATTTTTTCACAGTATTTGTTTTATTTGAATTTTTTTAGATAATATCCCTTAATATAATAAGGATATCCTACAAAGATACTCTTTTTTGCAGGAATGTTAAATACATAAAGATGACATAAAAAACACTCCACATTACATCACATGTATGTACAACAACATGAGGTTCATTCAAATCCACAATTGGAAATAAAATATATGTATATTCATTAAAATTATCTTGATTTAGTGTGTATGTTTTTCAATGTGTATCGAATAAAAGAAAATAAAAGAGTTACATAAATCATCAATTATCTGAACATTTCTCATAGTGTGAGTTTCTTCATTTCTCTCACACCATTCTTCTTATATTTATACTCATTCTGATGGGATTGAATCCAAAGCACAAATAAATAATCATTTAACTATTGAATAAGATATTAATCAATGTTGTATTAATGGTTTTTATTAATTTTATTATCTAGATTGTTCTCAACATCATCCATGTACTCTATAATTCATTCAATGTAGAATGAGTTATACCTCTTTAAACATAGATAACATAATATACATAAATAATCAGTAATATTTTGAATATCTAAGTACCCACCCATTAATTAAATTGTATATTTTACAAATGAATTAGTATGAACTAATTGAAGAAAATCATTTTCCCTTTCACCTTTTCCACTATATAAGGATTTTATGCATTTTTCATGTAACTGGGCATTGATGACACTAATTAATTTGTGTCCATTAAATTTACAATGAATTTTCATAAGTTAGTAATGTTTATTCCTGATAAATTAACAACTAATTTATATTGGTCTTTTTATAATAATTGAATATTTCAGTTCTTTTAAAATCATGATTTAATGCAATGCAAGCTATTTAGGAAAATTTATTTAATGAAATTATTTCTTAAAATCATCCTTGTTTTACATTCTACTCATATTAAAATAAATTTCACCCTCTAAATTATTCAATAGGATGAAAATATATGAGGATAACTATTTCCCATCACATCCCCAAGTTACCATATATTTTCCTAAAATTGGTGGTTCCTCCATTAAACATTAACCTTGTGAGTGGTATTATTTCATTGAAATTTTTCAATACAAGCAAGAATCTCAATCGGTAGTATATGATAATAATGATATTTCACTAGTAAAATGACTTCAGTGTTTATTACATGTGACGTATTAGGTATGTGATTTCTAAGGAGAGATACTTGATATATATCATGAACATGATATATATTTGGATGAAGTGCCTATCAATATGCTACCATCCCAACATAATGCATAATTATGAAAGGAAAATTACAACAAGGGATCAGCATGCACTTATTTAAAAATCTCATAATTCTCATATAAAGAGATATTAATAGGAACATATCATCACCCACTTGAAACTCTAGGTATACTTTATAGTGTTCATCTTAACATTTTTATCGACTTTTTCCTACCATTATGTGTTTTTAATAGATGTAATCCTCTCTTACATTTCATCAATAAGATCACATCCTAATATATTTCTTTCCCCATCATTATCCTAGAATAATTGGATGTTCTACAATTCTATCCAAAGAGGGATTCTTTTGGGGGTCATCTTAAAACTAGATTAAAATATATTATTGTATTAGAATTTCACCAATGGTAGGTGTTGATCCCAAACACAATTGAACCCCATAAATCCTGATCTCAACAAGAACTCTATAGTTTGAATGATCCTCTCAGACTGACTATCCATCTAAGGATGAAAAGAAGTGATGAATAACAACTTATAATCAATATTCTACTAATGTCTTCTCCAGAACATCAAGGAAAACCTCAGTTCTCGACCAGATATGATAGAAATTGGTACTCTATGAAATCATACAATTTACATTACATATATCTTGACAATATGATCAATATATAAATACTCTCTCAAATAAATTATATTTTTATCGACATCCTAAATAGATAAACTCTAACCCATATATATTTCTTTGATTTTAATGTTTCAAGATGTACTATGGAAAGGTCCATGTTGATTTATTCATATTTCCATTCCAATATTGGTAATGGTATTAATATCTCCTTAGTATTTTATCTCTTGTTGACAAATCATGCACCAAGGGAAATATACAGCAACAACCCTTTTCATTAAATCCCACTTGAAATACGCTATCGGGTCCCTATACAGATTTTTGATTTGAGGAAGAATAGATAATGTGGATATATTAGACTGAACTAATATACCGTTCAATAATATTTGTATAAAATGAATCCACATTCTATTCATGGACCATATTATCATATCACAATCACAATTGAATTCACTTACATTTCTATCCTACTTTAGTAGCACTACGTCTTCCATATGTGCCTCCTTATTCTTCAATCATATATATTATTTAATATTTAATTTAAATAGGAATTATTTGTTCGCTTTATTTAAAATATCTTGAACTATCACATGAATATAAATAAATATTAGATATTTTTTGATCAGAAAAATTGTTAGGATACATGTTATTTTCGACTCAAATCATCTTCCACTGTGTTCACATTCCCAGGGTGGTAATATATTGATCATTAGAAATTCATAATCAACACCAACCATATTAATTGATTTAAATCTATCAATTTTTTTGAAAATATAATTTAAAATTAAATGACTAGAATATCTATCAAACCATTCAAGATATAGATAAATTCACCCTATATTTATTGATATGATTTTTCAACTAACTATAACTCATGAGTTGGGTAATTATCCTCATGAATTTTAATTTTTTGTGAGGCATAAATTATCAAAATATTAGATTCTATGAGAAAAAATCCTATCAATTTATTCTAAGCATCAATGTAGATCAATATCCATTATCTATTACAATGTTGTGTGATCACATGTCCTCTAGATATCTTTATTTTAATTTCGTTAAAATTCAATTCACAACCACAAATTTTTCTAGATAGTCACTGAGGACTCTCTTCATTATATTCATGATGATATATTGGGAATTAATAATACTCAAATGCATAACTATAAATTCAATGTGTACAAACCTTGTATGGAATTCATTTTTGGTATATACACCTTCTTGACCCATAATTGATGATATCCTGGAAGAAGATCAATATTTGAAAAGTAATGAGCTTTGATTAGTTGGTGGATAATTAATCAGGGTGGGGAATATGATATTTTTTCATGATATTGATCTTGTTATGTTTTTGACAATCAATGGAAAGTCTCACTGGTCCATCTCTCTTCACAATAAAAATAAATGGAGCACCCAAAGGATACATTGTGGGGAGTATGAAACCATTTTCATGATTTTCTTGGTTTTTTATCTTCAAATCATATAACTAAATTTTTTATTTTATATAAGGTGTCTTTGACATAGATAGCTCCCGATATGAGTTATATTAAAAAATCAACACCACCATTCAATGGAAGGCATGTTAATTCATCCTAGAAGACATTTCAATAATTCCCTTACAATAGAAGTTTTCTTAATAGTGAGTTTATCCATAGACATTTGAGATTGGTAAAATTCATTTATATGAATGAAAACCCAAAATAAGGACGAAATTTCTACTGGGGGTAATATTCATCCTTTAATAGAATAGTATCATAGATTAATCAGAAATATGAAGGGTGACTTCCCATACATGTAAATTGATATGTGGTCCATATACATAAAGATAGTCACGAAGAATAATTACATCAAATTTCACTTTCGGAATGATCAATATATTTTTAGAATTAAATTTTCCACAAACATTAACTCTAGAATAATTACATAATTTTCATGTGACTTCCGTTCCATTATATGTGATCAATAATGAGTCAACATCTAATTTTTGAGGTAATACATCAATATATATATAATTAATCAAAAATAAAAGATTGGTTTTATCAGGAATAACATAAAACATATTATACTATAGAGTGGAAGTTAATAGTACCTTTTTATAATGTCATTATCATACTACACATCTTCAATGGTGATCACATGTCACATGCCATTGTATTTGGCCTTGCGAATTTACAGATGTGGGTTATCATCTATAACCCTTGTATTAGTGAATTGGTATTCAAAATAATACATTTCCTATTAGATGATTAATTAATGTGTATAAAGTTATTTATGTGTCGCATTTTCTCTATTCACATCATTAAACATCATTTTATAATCACTTTAGCATTCAATTGACTAAATTCCTTCTCACACACATTTAAATGATTTTCAATTACCATTATTAAATTTTTTTAATGTTTCATTCCACACATTGAGTAAAAAGTAAAACTAATATTCATTTGAGTTTGGTTATCATATTTTCCCGTTAATTATTCTTTTCTTACTACTTAAAAAATGATTAATGGGTAAATGAAATATCAATCTCAAACATGAGATAACATCACATTGTTGTTTTTATATTTTTTTGTGTCCCTTATGTATAATTCCCTATGGATACATGGTCTCAAAACACTAAATTATCAATCAATTCTACTCAATAGTTTAATAATAATTCAAGAATAATTCATTTCATGAATAGGTAAATATACTTCATAGGTTCCAACAGATTCATCATATTTTACATAAGCATAATCTACACCTTCTCAATCATTGATTCAAGAATACGTGGAATATAAATATTGTAATGTATTCTCTTTAACTCATATCATTTCATGCATTCAAATTCACCTATTTTTTTTGTATTCCTAATAAGGTTCCACTGATCATCATCTACAACCAAATGATATAACACAATGTTGATTGTTTGTTGTTTTTAACATTGAAGAATAAGAAATGTCTTTTCTGTGGTACTGATACATTGTTCATCCACAATGGGATCAAAGGACCCAGTGAAATAAGGTGGATGTTTCCTCGACAAGGACTCAATAGAATTTTCATCCTTCCTATTCTCATTTGGAATTATGGAATGATTCAAATCTTGATTATGTTGTGTTTTCGTGTCTAAATAATTTTCAATTCTAGATAACATAATATTCGAGTTCTATAGAAGAAAATCATTGCACATACAATCAAATTTAGCATTAATTTGTTCATTTATGATCCAAACATTGACTAAACCCAAGATGTATAATGTGAAAAATATTATTTTTAATGGGAAAACCACATAATAAATAATAAAATCTAAAATTATGACACATTTGGATTTATCCTTGTTGATTATTTATCATTTCTAAAATACAAGGATTGTAACCTATACATAGACATATACTTATGGTTATTAATATTGTTTTCTCATCCTTGATTCTATAATGATTATTATACCTCTTATCTTATATAATCTTTAATGACACATTATTTACATACATGAATATTACATCAATATTGAATAATTTTACTATCAAAACATCATAAAACCACAGTAGGATTTTATAGGTTTAGTTTCATTAGAATCAGGGAAACAAAAAAATTGTTTCATAAAACATCCATATTGTCACATGCTTATTCCTTAATAACTAGTCCATTTTTTGACATTTAATACATAATGCCATTTTTCATGATCTCGGGAAATGAATCTTATGAAATGGGTTAGCAAATAAGCATATTATGGGTATAAGAGTAATATATACATCATATCATAACCATAAGATATAATAACATAGCATTATAAAATATTATCCTTTATATAATAGATCAGGATATCATGTCATTGGATAAATCATAAAATTTCATAAATAATAAATGAACATATTTCAAAAAGTCAAAACATAAGGCATAAAATTTGTGGCATAAACATAGGTATATAACAACATTCAATATTAGTCAATGATCACTGACAAACACATCATATATGATAATGCGCATTACTAAAAAGAGTTCACTCATTGTTCCATCCCTATGTTACTAAACCAAGATAATTTCAAATTCCTATCATGTATATATTATGAGATATAAATAATAAAACAATTAAATTTAGAGAATATAGGTCCCACCAATGTCATAATTAAATCATTATTATGTGTTCTGAAAAAACATAAATCCTTCATTAAAGTAAAACCCAATGATTAAAATGTGTTTTTTAAAAATAATTACACCATTACCTACAACATGTAAAATTAACGGATTTCATAAAAAACATTACATGGTAAAAGAAATAAAACGATATAAATTGAATGGATACTATAATTGAATACTAACTCTATTAAATAATATTATAAATTATGAAAAGTAATTCTGTTAAATAACATGAAAATTAAATCATGAGGAAAATATATTTTCTTCTTCAAAATTATTTTTTAATGAAATTCAATTAAATTTTAAATGATAACCATTAAATTTAAAATAACCATAAAATATATTATATGAATCTTAATTGAAAAATAAATTGTTGAAAATTTATATTCGTTCTATGATTTATATGTAAAAGGAAATTATTTTCCTTGTATGTCTGTCATAAAGTGAAAAAGTTTATCGTACCGAAAATGAAAATAGATTACATTCATAATGTGTAATGAAAATATAGCAATGCATAAATGGATATTAAATAATTCTATAAGTATATGGAAAATATTTTGGAAGTCATATATAGGAGACATGGAAATTGATGATAAATATACAGTAGTAAATACTTACATATAAATAATATTCGATAATAATTTGATTACAAAATCATAAATTACATTAGATAAGATTTACTTTGTATGAATCCAAATTAAAATTATAATGAATTATATGAGGTAAGTTACATATTAAAAAATAATATCCATTTTTATAATATCATATGTGATCATATTATCATCTGGTTTTTAATTACAATTCATTATTAATTGTTAATCTAGTATTGACTAATTAATTTTCTAATGAATATTTTCTCGAATATACTCTTATTCTAGAAAGTTTTTAAAATTTATATCATTCCAAAATAATATTAACGTAATATATATCGCATTTATTCATTATATACCTTTATATAAAAATTCATTAATTTATATCACGTAAAATGATACACATAACACAGTGTAGACCATAGACCAAGCATACGCATGGGTGGAAATATTATTGCTTTATATATGATATTTTATATAAGTGAATGGAATATAAATTTTTATAAAATGAATATTTTTTCAATATAATAATATATATTTATTATTTCCATCATTATACCCATCAATATAATGTGGTAGTGAAAAACAAATTACACGACAACTTGGAGACGATAAGATAGGCATATTCACATGTGTAGATTTAATTTTTCATAGGATGGATAGAAAGTGGAATATGGTTGTTCCATAATAATAATTACATAGAAGTATATAATTGATACTATGTTTCTTATTTTATAATAGATGAAACTGATGAAGTGGATGTTGAAGAAGAAAAAAATTTCAAATAATAAATAGAAGAGATTATATATTCATCAATAAGATCCCTCTAGAACAGTGGTCAACGGTTCATAAGTGGATGTTTAGAGAAGAATATAACCACTAGATAGTTACTAAGGATGTTTATAAGGTAAATTGGTATGTTATTTATTATCATTAGGGCTCAATTTGAAGTTAATATGTGATGGGTGTGGTTCCCTTTTGTAATTGAACTAAGGGGATCTTTTGGAATCTAAAAAAATATTATTTTATAATTAAAAAAACTTCATAAAAACCTCAAAATTCGAAAAATATAGAAAATAATATCATATATGGTGGTAATATAACCAATAAATAAAATCTAGATATGATTTTCTATCAATTTGGACCTTATTTATTTTAAACATATTTATTTTATTTAATATTAATTAATGTGACAAATATTTAAATATTAAAGGGGTTCAATATTCTCTTATTTGATGTCATAAAGACAATATGAAAAATAATTTAGATAATATTATATCATATCATAATTATTTTAAATGTTTTGAAATGTTTAATGATTTTTATATAATTTAATAAGATCTTATTTTGTTATGTAAAAAAATATCTCAATTTTGAAACTACTTAGTTCATTGATTTTTTAAAATATTACAATAAGAAGTTAATGTTTTTAAAAAATATTTTATAATATTTATATGAGTTCTAGGTCATATATTATATTATTTTAGTATATTAATTTTTTAAAATTATGTTTATTTTATTATTTGTAATAACATTTATTTTATATTCCCTTAGTTGAAGAATTAATATATCAATGATTTTTTAGTATTTTGGGTAATTAATTACTCTCTAAAAATTATAAATAAAATTTAATGATGTATATAATTTAATTATATTTCAAGAATATATTTATGAATTATTTTTATTAATAATTATAAATATATTAAAATTATTATACAAAAAATATGTAAGAGGGTGACATATTGTCACTTTCTTTTCTTTTAATAATATATATATCATTATAATAGAAACAATTTCATTAAATGAGTCAATTACAATCCTTATGTGTTATGTGTCGAAGAATAATCATAAAAAATGATTTTTCCAATGTTAAAGAAATTTTATTGTCATTATCATATTATTTATTTAACTAAATTAAAAGATTTACCTTTAATAGTGTATTATAAAATTACTTTATATACTATTCATAATATCCAAAAAAATAATTTAAAATATGAAAAAAAATATAGACCCTATAATTAAAAATACTTAATATATTTTTTTGAATTTAAAACATATATTTTTTGGTAATTAACATAAAAATAATCCTCATTGACAAAATGAGAAATCATGTTTTTTAAAAATTAAATCCATCAAATGAATGGCAAGTGTCTATATCCAGTTTCAATTTTAACATACATGAAATGATAAAAAAATTTAATAAATGATAAAAAATAACATAATTATAAATTAAATCATATAAAATAATTAACAATCAATATAAATAATTTGGATGAAAAAGATGATTTGAATTAAAATGCATTATATTTATATATTCTTTTAATGGTGAGAATTATTAGTAAAATACCAAACAATTATCAAAAATAAATTTATATTTCAATCATAAAAATAATAAGTTTATGTTCTCATATATAACTAATTAATGTGATGTAATTTTTATTTAAAAAATTGTTCTCAACTAATGGCGGTAAAACAACGTGTTTTTAAAATATAGGTTTTTATACATTAAATTGAGTAAATTTGTATCCTATAAATAACATATCTATTTGATGAAGGTCGAAAATATTTTATTAAATGTATAAAATATATGTTTCATTAATTATATTTAATAATTTTAATTCAGTAAATTTTTTTAAAAAAATATTTAAAAATATATAATGGATTTATATATATCAAAAATAAATTGCATCAAATGAATTTACCATACATTTTCTTAAGATAGATATTTATATTCCCCATAAAAAATGTTGGGTTATATCATCCATTTTATAAAAATGGACCCTTTTTGATTGTTTAAACTCAAAATTGTGTGCAAAGAAATCTACTCAAAAAAAGTATTTAACAGACATATTTCTTAAAAACATCTGCGTGTTAAAATCCACACACAATCCATCTATAAAAAAACTAATATATTTTATAGTTATAATATGGTGGATCAATCATAATTAATTTCTAATAAATGATGTTATATTTATAGTTTGGTATTTTAGGAGATATTCTTATTCATGATATGAATAGATGAGATATCTATATGAATTTCCTTTATGTGAAATTATTCATTATCATTGATAAACATTAAAAAATAATTGATTTCAATTTATAAAGACAGAGTTTATGTGAAAATATATCTCATTGAACAATGGATCATATATATTATTATTATTATTATATTTCCAAATTCTATAATATAATAATATTATTTCTATTTGATAGATTGGTATGACTTATGAAATTAATATTTTTATTTAAATGTCTTGTAAATTAATATTTATCACTAGGATTTACCATTGTACAAAAATACACATTATTAATTAATGAATAATGAAATAACAATTTTAAAATATTAAATCAAAAAAACATATTCCATTCAAATATACAGAATAAATATATATATTATTTTTCTATAATTAAATATTTTTTAAATAATGAATAAATAATTATTTATTACATTGAAAAAATTTGTCATCAATAAAAATAGAATAAAATTTATATATGTAATTTCAAAATAGAATTATTTAAAAAATTATATTCCATGAAAATTTAATCTTGACCAATATAAATACTATTTTTGAGACCCTTCAGGATTCATTATCATTTTCATTTGTCATTAGTTTTTAATGTCCATGATTATTGTGTTGTAGTGGTTCAAGAAACACAATAGAAAAAAAATGATTTCACTAAATTGAAATCAAAAATTGAATATATACAATATAATATAACATGTTAGTCACAATAAATCATCAATACAATGTCTTTTATATTTCACTATCCAATATGGATGATATTTATTTTTATTATTATCAAAATTAAACATGTCTTTAAACCAGGTCCATGGAATTTTATATGATCAATTCATTTTAATCCATGTGATAATATATTTTCTTCAAAAAAATATATAATTGAAAGATACTCCATCACATTATTAACAAATAACACAACATTACTAACATACCCAAAATATCTAACTTCTACAAGAAATGTTATCAACATATTATTCTAAAAAAAACTTATTTTTTTGAGCTGTGACATGAATTATTAATAATATTCATGTTTATAAACCATTACACATGGTCATATATAATAATATTAGATGAAACATAACATTAGTATTTCCTATATATAAGACTATATTCATAATCACTCATAATGGTGTTTAAAAAATGTGTAATTAATTAAATTAAGTATATTATACTTACAAGAACTCATAGATGAAATAATATATTCTATGTGTCCCATCATAGTATTTTAGACAACAATAGGTGTAATTTTTTGGAAATTCATCATGGGACATCAATGATCACATCATAGAGGGTATGTACTATGGCCTTATTAGAAACATTTATTCAATATAAAATTATTTCATTAATTTCTTGATATTCAATGAATAATATATAAAAATATGTCTTATAAATAATTTAATCATTGAATATACATGTAATTCTTTATATAATAATTTTTTCTATAACAGAAAGTCCATCTGTGAGAACATTGAATGTCCTACATAGTCTATATATCTCATTTATTATTACCCTAAATATATATATGGTATAATATAATTAACATTACCTTGGATCTTATTACGCCCTGGATGCCACTGGATGCCAAAATGTGTACCGAGGATCCCTATGGGAAAAATTATTAATGAAACTACCTGAAACCAATAAATCTCATGCACATATAGATTTACAAATTATTTTTTCTTGGTATTATCAAAAATTAGTATAAGATGATTCAATTTGGACAGTCATTCAATCATCATCGAAATTTTATTGTTTCCTTATAGTGTACACAAATACCCAATAACTATCACTATCATTAGGGAATCCCCACTCTATGTCTTCATCAGAAGTGGATATAAAAAACTAAAAGGATTATTATTGTCAGGTTTAATATGATGATAGGTATAACAATTATAATCAAAATATGAAATGAATTGTTTCAAACTAGGATTCCATAAATGACATTTCCCATCCTAAAACATCTTCACCATTATAAGGTAAATTTTCTATTGGAAAAGATGATAATTATCCATCCCAACAAATGAAATATGGTTCAAAAATATATAATGATTCTCAAAGGAAATTATATCCTATAAATATATAAAAAAATAAATGTTGATCTCCCCCCTCCCCCAATATAAATAACTGCTACTATCTCAGAACTCATCAACATGCAGTTTATCCTTGATCATTACCTCAAAAATTGAGGATGTCAATTGAACCCTTACCAAATCATCTAATGTTTAATCATATATGACTCCAAAACTCAAAAAAGAATAGATATCAATAATTTCACACACCCATGATGATTAATCATTTAAATTATATCTTATTTCCTTCTCATTGTATAAAATGTAATGTTCCATTTTACATTATATTATAGAATTTCACTGTCAAATGTTTTCAGGTACCTCAAACATCAAATATAGAAATGATAAAAATATTTTTTTTGATAAGATATAACTCAATATTATATGAAAAATGTAAATTGTAATAATTATACTAGAATTCTTACCATTCAAACACTTAATATCTTACATCAAAAAAATGAGTTCTAAATCATATGTGAGATAATTAATCAAATGTTGTCAGAGATAATAAGAGTTATATATTAAATATGCATTACTTTTCTATCAAAGGGTCAATTGTTTCCAGTATGAAATGTATTAATAATAATATGTGTATATATATATATATATCATTTTTTGGTTATAAAAACGTCAGAGGATCAAAGATCAATAAAATTGTGTTATATGAGGTCCTCACATAAAGTGATTATTTTAATGGAGGTCAACAGTTTCCATATAGTGTTATGTAAACAATGTAGGAATTAGAAAAAGATATTTCTTTTCCTCATAATTTGGGATTAAATTTTCAAATAATGTCTAATTATTATGGCCATGTATTTGATGTTTAATTGAATTTTTTATCAATAGTCCTGTGAAGGATAAAAGATATCAAAAATGGTAAAAACTGAAATTATTGTAATGTTATCCAATTTTTTAAAAAATGAATAATTCTATTAGTTGGGGTTATATTTTGTGTCATATAACATATAAATTATTAGCATTGTACCTTCTCACATCCCGGAAAATAAATGTGTTGTCTAAAGATGATCATGCATTTAATCTATGCATTAGTGAACTAGAAGAATCACCATATCCACATTGAAATCAAAGACAACTACATTAAATAAGAATCTATATATAGTGCTATATTCACATATTAGCAAGGGAGTCATTTAAATTACTTTTCATATCATAGTGGAAATACATCATAGATAGATAAAATTGTCATAGAATAGGAAAAATGATTTTCAAAGATATGGTAATCACATTTTGTTGTTGAAAAAGAATAAATTAGTTTATCCAACATAAACAAAATGGTGATAGAATAATAAACCTTACATATCAGTTATTCTATATGGTAACCACTACATATTATCCATAATATTCTAATTTGTTGTATCTGCTAATATTTTCATTATCATTATCATACAATGATCATCATTTCCAATGACTTTTCCACCATTTCAAAGGAATATTAACAATTTATTATAATATTAATATCCCAATAACAAATTTTAAAATATGTATAATGTACATCACCTGATAATATGGTATAGAGAAGAGTCACCTAACATTAAAAATCCCAATTCATGAAAATCCATCAATGCTGTCAATTAGGTAATATATGAGACAATTCATAAATGGGTGAATGAGAACCAATTAATAATTTTATGGGAAATTTAATCCCTAAATTATTATACATGGGTAATCATATATAAGGACCATTGAGAATAATTTAATTTAAATGTAATTAATGATATACACTAGTGAAATACCTTTGAGATATGTATACTTTATGAATTAAAACTTATAAATAAATCTTTTTTATAATAATATTCATCATGTAAGATATTAAGTATTCTTAAATTATATTTTGTACTGTTTTAAATAGACCATTTGCAACAATGTTTTTTCTTAGTGTTTGTTACATCATCAAATATCCTTAATGTGGATTCCAGGTTAACTATTACACCCCTTATTTAGCATCGGTAATCTAATTTGGTTGAATCTATCTATATGATTTGTTTTTCCAAATTCTAATAGATAAAAAACATAAAAACCTTCCAACCATGTGTTCTTTATAACTATAACATTGACCACATTATTGATGAGATCATTATAAATTTTATTTATACCATGGACCACCAACACGGTGTAAGACCACATCTAGCCGTTAAATGAAATATTGTTTAGGATAAAATCGAAATGGATTGTCAAGGAAAAGTACCATAATAGATATTTTTCTTTTCTATTAAACTATTATTCCAATCATCATGAAATTTAACTATATATATCATAGTAAATTCTATATAATTTGGAACTAAAAAGGATTGTCCTTATCGAATGTCCTTATGAAAAAGTACATGATTTTCTACATTGTATGACCAAACAAATTCACATCAGTAGTCCTACATGCATGAAAATAAAAACAAAACATTAATTTATTATAGTTTAACAATAATTGTGACCATATTTGTCCTTTTGAAATGACTATAAATGTTACAATGTGTCATGTTATGTGATTATTAACAATGGGGATTCTAATTCCAATCATGGGGGTGTGTATGGAACCTATGTTATAGGAATGATACCTACTCAACAGTACCTATAACCACCTGGCAAAGTGAAATTTTCTAGAGGGATAAGTTGCACAAAAATAGATAATAGTTCCATAAACTATTAATATATTGATAGAAAGCCTATGATATATATCTCAATGTGGTGTTTGTTCATCTGCAAACATTGTATTAATTTATAACTCAAATAACATTGAAATGGTTTTTACATGACTTAATTTATAAACCATATCTACAATCCATTAGAGAGTATATGAATATGAATTAAGACCACAATATTGATCATATACCTACCATCATCATGTTGGTACAATTTAATTTAAATTCATTTTGGAATATCAGAATGGTCACCATCCTTTAGAAAACATGTTTGTAACACAGATAATCAAAAAGAAAACATGTGTATGAGAACACATGTAAAGGGGGATCCCATGTTAAAACAAAGACTATATATTGATGAAATAATTATATTTATATAATTGTGACAAAATGATCATACACATGTCCAAATTATTAATTCCCATCATGAATCATTCTATCATTCAATATAATATAACAAATTCATTTTCAAAATTAAAAGTAGTTAACATACCATACATTACCTAGTCCATCCGTTCATAAAACCTCAAATGATTTTTTAATCTAATTAATATATTCATAAAAGGATGATAATTTTTATACACAATTACATATATAATGTTATTCTTCATTCATAATTTCCATTAAAGAATTCATCAAATAATATACTATAGTATTATTTTAACAATGATTAATAAAAAATGAAACAATATCATTGTGGATGATGAAAATGATTTATAATTAAATATAGATTGTTAATAGTTAATAAATCTATCATAAAACATGATGTGTTCAATCCATATCATCTACATCATGATAATTTATTTTTGATTGAATATATATATTAGAAAACATATTGCAAATAAAAAACATATTCCAATGTTACTGAATAGTCTAGAATCCAACAAAAAACTTCAAATATAATATACCTTGACATACAACCATTATTTAGGATTTAATATCTAGATATATGAAAAAAAACATGTATCCTTCCCCAAAAGTCATGAAATTCATTCCTAATGTCTACTGAGATATTGTAAACTACATACCAATGTCCAAGAAGATAATTAACCTTCATTAATACCAATTCTCTAAAAACAGACATACATAACCCAAAAAAATAGTACTCAAATCAATCATGACATGTCTAAATATCCCTTGTCAATCAATATAGGATGGGGATTTGTCCATGAAAATCAATAAAAACCAAGAGGGGTTAGTTTTCTAAAATATTAAACAATAAAATGAAAACCATTGATTCAAATCCATAAACAATTTGTTTGAAAACAACTGATCAATAAAAAATTAATAAAAGATGACATGAAACTATAAACCATACATAAGGAAATCATTTTTTCATCATTATATATTATTATATCAAGTAATGAACATATTCTTCATGTCACAGCCTACTCACATATTCCTTCATTCAAGAACAAACTCTAACTCCAATAAATATATTCCCTTTCCTATATTTCAAATGAAAAAAAAAAAATTCCAGAATATAAAACTAAGTTGTCCACATTTCTCTATATATAAAGACTAGGGGAGTTTTAACACACCTTGAAGAATGATTCATCTACCCTCATAATGAACTATATTTAATTATCATTATCAATCACTTCTTAAATTCATATAGTAGATTAATAATGTACAAATAATTCATTGTAATAGTATATACATTCATTTTAATCATCGTAATCGACCGTAAAAAAAGTATATCTTTCATATCATTCAATAATAAATAATTTCAAACAATCATATTAATTTCAACCAATTCAAATGTTAAAATAATGAAATTTCACTTCAAAAACCATCATCAAATAGTTTTCATCAATGGTCAAGAATTTCAAAAAAATACATCCAATCATTTCAAAATAATCATAAAATTCATTCATATATTAAAATATTTCATGTAGGATTCATTTCCATGAAAATAAAAAATTATTTGAAAATTCATTTTCAAAATGAATCAATACACACCATGATAATTTAATAAAAATCATTATGTATCTGAATTCATGTTTTTAAAATCATTCAGAAATATAATACAAATAATTAATGGAATACATATTTCAGTTTATTGGAATTCCATTAAAAAAACTACCATTTCATTCATGGAATAATAAAAAACCCCACATGGGATCCTCAATTAGTGAGTCAAAGGATTGAATCAATCTTGTTAGATTCGTATAGATCAAATTCTATAAATAATGTTCTTGATCCATTAATGGGATAATGAATGAACTATATTAATGTCGATTTCTTTATGAAAGTATAAATTACAAATATAAAAATATTATTAATATTTAAAGTGAATAAACTCCAAAATGAATAGTTATATCCACACAGATTGAAGGTTTCAATTTGAAAAATGGCCTTATTAAATCCTCCAAATTTTAAGTGATCAAAGAAGGTTCATAGGATGAGTGTTTAGATTTAATCCTGAATGAAATATTAAATTAAAATGATATTTCATATATTTAAGAGTTTCTCCAAATAATCTCCATTAATAAGAAATTACCATATACTATGGTATAAGAATCAATATTATGATCCTTAAGTAAATCATTTTTTTCAAATAATTTTTGAAAAAATAGACAACAAAACTAAGTGCTAAAAATCTTAGTTTATGTTATATAATGATGTTAGATATAAATTTATAACCCCTGGATGGATGAATTAAAACTCCAATTTGGGAAGTCTAATTCTAGTTTTTATGTTATTTGGATGCTAATCAATGGATTTGTATTGATAGAGGACAACCTTCTTATAATGGTTTTCTATATATTCATGAAAATAACATAGGGAAATATAATACTCAAAGACAATGATTATGTCAAAGATCAATTTATTAGGAAGATACTTGATTTTCTATCTGACTGGTTGGGAATGATCGAAGCTTTGGGGATAATGTGTTCTTCACATAATATAGTTTCAAACCTCATTGTTGTATACTAATAATATATACGGTGTGACCCTATAGAGATATCTTCAATAATATACATCATGTAATAACAAGCCCCATAGAGGTTTGTTTTGATATAAATATTAAATTTTTCTATTTTAATTGGTATATGGGAAGGATATAAATGGGATGTGGGAACAATTTCTAATTTATCATCCAATTATATTGATTTTCATGGTAATGTTTTTTAGAGGTTCAAGAAGCATGAACAAGCATGAGGCTAGTAATCATTTTATGATAAAATGTAATTTATATTTAATACATTATAAGATGATATAGAACTCATTTCACAATTGGTATTCATGATTATTATCATTTATTTCTATATTGAATCTACCATTCAATTTATATCCTTAATGATATTTTTGGCAAGATCATCATGTGATGTTCATTACAACTTCAAATAGTCCTAATGAATATAAAATTATTTTAATCCCATTGATAAAAAATTTAAATTTATTTTGTAAAATATGATACATTCTTCAAATGGATTATAATATACAATGAATCTACAATATAAGTATCTTCTGAACATGATATTCTTGTAAAAATGAATTGATAAAAGTGTTATTAACAATGGCCTTTATATTTATTAGTTGAAAGGAATAAAATGTTATGGACATGAATAAATATATTTAATTGACATCCAGATGATGAACAATTCATGAGGGAAGGTTCAAATTTGGATAAAATGTTTAATATGTATGATTATAGATGTACTATTTGAATCATTGATGAAATGGATTATATTTCACGTTCATTTATTTAAATAATTTTCTTTGTGATGAACTATTATTTTGTTAAATTAAATTTTAAATCCTGTAATATAATTATACCTCATGTTCTGTTAATAATGTTTTTTAGTGTGAATTGGGATTCAAAATATTTCTTTATTCCTTTTCTGTCTCTTTATGGAATGCTTTAACATTTTATGTTCCTTGTGTGATGAGATTTTCAGAATAGGATATTCTCTTTTTATAATTTGTATTCCATATAAAACATGATTATTTATTCTATAATATTTCATTCGTCCATTCAAAAATAATTTTGAAATATATTTCAGTATACATATATTATGAAAATAATATCCATTTTTCAATAATAGAACAATTATTCAGTCAATAACATTTATAGTTATTTATTTTGGGATGAAATTAAATTTTATAGATTTTTTTACTATAATTTTAGTATATAACATAACATATAGAAAAAAGTATTAAATGATTCATTAATACTAGTACAACATGATCCTTATAACTCGTCATCTTCAATATATCAATTTAAAAAATATTATTTATGATTGATTATACACATTTTTTACCATTTAACTGTTTAGAATGTGAAAGAAAATCACTTTCTTAAAAATAATTCTTGTAGTGGGAGGAATAGAATTTTGGTTTCATCCGTCACCCATTAGAAATATTCTAATATATTAATGTCTATCATCTGTATCCATTCCTTGATGAAATAGTTGTTACTTCCCAATGAATAAAAGAATTCCCCAAAGACATTTTCACAAAAATTCTCTTTATATTTATTAGGTATAAAAAAATATTGAAAAAAATTCATTTATTTTAAATGGTAAAAATTATTCCATTTTATAGTATACCATAATATTTTATTTAAATATAGGTTTACAAAAATTATTATCTATTTTTTTCATTTCAAAAATATATATTAAATATAAATTTAGAAGGCGACATACAATTTTTCACATTCCCAACAATTTTCTTTTCAAAAATCAGTATGAATTTTGTCATTGAATAAATATATGATATACAATAAATTTTTTTCTCATGCATGGTTCTAATATAATTATCATTATTCACATATAAGAGAAGAAAATATCCTGTTAATAATATACCCTCTAATGTATCTATAAATATGAATATTTTTTTCATGTCAAACAACATGGATCTCTACATGAAATCAATTTTCTATTTAATAGAAATAACAAAATAATAATATAAATTATATTTTATTGTATTAGACATCTTTGTACCAATACATTACTGAAATCTAGTGTTTTAGGGGTTTTAGGAGTTCATGGTCACATATTCCCATCACCTAACAAAATTTCTTGTTCTTTGAATATTGTTTCATTCTGTTAGTAACTCATATATTTATAGGTGCTAAAATGATTACATTTATTATTAGTTTGTATATCTATAGGTTCTATAGTGTTTCTAGGTATCAGTATGTCACCTATTAGTAGGGGATACAATATTTCTATATGTCGGTAGTTCATCTATCTGCAGGTTCTGTAGTTATTCTAGCTAACTATAGGTCATCTTTCGGTAGGTGATATAGTTCTTCTTGATATAAACTTGTCATCTAGATTTTGGTTCTATAGTGTTCCTATCTGTTGGTTGGTTATCTATCAGTATATGCTATAGTGTTTCCAGAGTCGGTAGGTCATCTATTAGTAGGTTTTATAGGGTTTCTATATATCCAAATTTCATCACTCAATGTGTTCTACAATGAAATTAGGTATAGGTGAATCATCTATCGTTACATTCTACAATGTTTCCATGGTATTTAGGTCATCTATTAGTAGGTTTAATAGGGTTTCCATCAATTGGAAGGTATACAATGTTTCCATAATCATACAATTTCCCCGATTTGATGTTACATTTTACCAAAAAAACATTTAGAACCTTATTTTATGGTATTTAAGTGGATTATAAGAACATAAATCAAATTATAATATTATTTCATGTCCAGGTGCCATTATTGGGTCAAACTATGTAGTCTTAACTGATCATTGTTTAGTGCAAAATAAAAAATGTTTCTCAAACAATACTTTGTATAGATATTTGAAATTACAAGATATCATCTTCATTATTTGTGCTTCATTATTCCCCAATTAAGATATTTCCAAAACATTATTCCTACAAGATTCATGTGATCGTAATATAATCATTGTATAGTGGCCTCCTTAAAGTTTTTCGTGTTGCATGTTCCCCCGTGTTATTGTGGAACCAGGAAGTGTCAATATGTCTTGAATAAAAGGTATTTTCTACCATCATTAGTTTGTGTTCCTTGATATATTCCCTCACATTTCCCAATTCCATCATATGGAATGAGATCTTCATGTATATAAAATTTTTTTGGGGTTGTTGGTTTGTGTGGTTTTGACACAACATCCTTATGTGGATACTGTCAAGGAATAATATCAAATGATGATTCGTCGTGTTGGATGTTCTGGTGAAAATAATGCCAAAAATATTTTGATGTAGTGGAATGATTGATTCTATATTTTAAATATGTTTAGTCATAGTGTTTTCAGGATTTAACAATGGGATCACAATGAAATTGATATAATAAATATAATAAATATATTAAATAATTGGAATTATTTTTATAGCATTGTTATTGACTCTTGACATTATAGATAGAGTTATATATATGCCTTCCTATTTTTTATTCTTTTTATATGGAAATTGGTTATGAAAGAAAATTTGTGATTAATTGTAACTTCATGGGGATAATGAAATTGAGTCTTTATTAATAATTTTGTTATTGTTGTTTTATTTTCATGATAATAATATTGATGGAGTAATAATGTTTATTTGAAATGGTTGATAATCCGGAAGATGGTTATTCTTGATGACTAATGGAATTCCAATAAATTGATTGACTAATTTGTGATAGATTTATTTCTAGTTTTGAGGTCTCCAATAGACGCAACCTATGTTATTGAATTGGTTTGTTCAAGATGGAACAATGGAGTAGTTGGTTGATAAATATAATGTCATTCTGGGTCTATGTTACCTGCATGTTGTAATGGACAAATGACTTATGGGTGAAGTTACAAGAGCTCATTGTTTGTGGTGGATTAATGCCCTGATTTTTCACCAAGAGCCATGATTTATTATTTCTTCAAGCTTCTTGTGATTTCATGTGAGCCTTGATGGATATTAAGGATGTCATAATAGAGAGTCCTGATTGTGTTGTTGGATAATAATAGTTAATCCTAGATGTATGTTGTGATGTGTTGTCTAGAGATGCCAAGTTGATTTTGCAGTAGCTAATTCCTAGAGTGGGGTGATGTATCTGTGTATCCTTGTGAGTCTCATTGAGGTCACACAAGGTGATGAAATATGTTGAAACAATGATTACATATTGATGTTAATGTGGATTCTTGTTCAATATTTCATTTTTATCTTATTTATGTCCACCCTAATTGAGGTATGGTGTTTTTACTATTATTCCAAAAGAGAAGATGGTGTGCGATGTATTCCACACAATTTCCATGTTTTGTTTCTCAAGGATGGATGTGTCTACTATCCAGTTATAGGTGGAACTGACATGATAGGTATCTCATGATTTCAATTTGTATATCCCCTTTGTTTTTACCATAGAATGTTTTCTTATAATAACTAGTTTTATGTAAATGTTTTAGGGTTCTTTATATATTCTTTAATAAATTATGTTGAGAACATTGGGTTGGAGCCAGTTGGGATGCAATGATGGGGTTATAATTATGAGGAAATGTGGACTCAGTTTGGTTAGGCCTGGATGTAATATAGATTATTTTTATTATTATATAATGAAATGTGGAAATTGAAAATGCTAAATTAATGGTTAAATAACCTGTTAAATTAATAAATAATTCATAAAAAAGGATAGTGTAATGTACTTAATATCATTAAATGGTTGTGTTCTTATAGGATGTCATGACATTGTTGTGGTAGATAGGGTTCTGAGAGTTGTTAGATGTAGTTATGTCTAATAATAATTTATTACCACAATATGGTTTTGAGCTATATTATATTTTTTAAATTATGTGTTTTTACATGATACTCCACCGTATCAGTTAAGGAAACATAAAACCCAGGTATTCTAAGCCTGGTGCAGTTGTTTTCCCCAAAATCTTGTTTGTAGGATGGACGGCTGACTACTTTCATTGTCATGCCCTCTTCTCTTGGTAGTTACTTTTTCAGTTATGGACGATGGCTATTTATTACAAATATATGATTTTAGAGGGATTTAATATATTTTTGTTTTTTCAGACACAGCTATTCTTGATATAGTTCCCTACGGACTATTGTGGGTGTAATGTATATAGGATGTGATGGTTTTTTGATCCTCATTTGGTGTAGAGGATGTAAACGATTTAGGTATAATAATCAATGATTGATACATGTTATGCCTGATTTAGGGGATACTATAAAAAACATGGTTACTTTTTGTTATGAGGATGTGGTGGTGGTGTGTTGGACCAGGTTCCGTTTTTTGATCATCACCCAGGTGTCTTTTGGAGTTTTCTATTTGGAGAGTGATGCTCAGGACGTGTGACATTGATGAAAAGTTTTGAACTATTGAGTAAGTGGTAGTATGATACCCTTGATATTATTCATCATATTTTATGCTATTTTATACAAAACATGGTGAGAGTATCCATGGTGACACTGGAATCATAATATATCTATTTAGGTTACATGATAGTTTCGATTTTTCCACACTTTTCATTATCATGCGTTCTTTACATTTTCAAAAAATGATCAGGGGAGGATTATTCTGAGTATACCATAATACTCACACTATGTTAAATACATAATTTTTCCAGGTTACATGTAGTGGTTGGGATATCGTTATGGTTACTAATAGATTCCGTGTTTTGATGGTGTTGTCTGGGTTTCATGGTCATTATTGTTTCACTTTCCATTTGTACATGTAAATTTACCCTTTTTAGTTGTAGTAGTTCGCGGATTTCATTACATATGTGTACATAGGATTTTTTAAAGGTTTGGGCCGAAGCCTCTGTTTATTGTTTAAGCAAAGCAATGAACTCTTTTACTGGGTAGAGGGAGACCCATTACATAGCCTGAAGGCCCAGTGGGCTTCTAGCCCATTACATAGCCTGTAGGCCCAAATTTTTGGCCTAAAGACCATTCTGTGAATAGTAACCTGGCTGCTATAGTGTCGTCCACTACTACAGTATCCTGCCGCTGCTACAGTATCCTACCGTCACTATAGCACCCGCTAATCAATAGTACCACGACTGCTACAGTACCGCTACAGTAATGCTACAGCACCTGCGACACATGGGTTTTGAAGCCCCATTTTTCATCTTGGATTACCGAGTGCTTAAAACTAAGACAAACCCCAACTACTTATGTGTACTTAGGATACATTTGAACTATTTATTGAGTATGAATTTTTTTGTGTCTATCTTATCTCTCTCTTTCTCATGTGTTCTATTAGAGGGTAATGCCAATCATGTTTGTGTTTACTATACCATCAATGTTTTTCACCAACCCAATGCCTACTGGTGGTGGGAAGTAGCGGTTATTATCTAGATTATAATAATTCCAACCTAATAAGGGTTTAATTTATTGTAATTTGTTCATTACAGAGTGGAATTAGGGATCTAGTATGTGGGATAGGAATGATTTTGGAATTAAGAAGAGGGGAGGTTGCATGTGTAGGTATGGAATTGGTGTCCCCTATGTTTAGAAATAGTATTAAACACTGGAGAATAGCGGGGAAAATCTATTTAGTCCCCCTAAAATCAAATTTAAGAACCATTAAGATCATTTTTTCTAATAAATTGGGTGATATTGGTTTGAGGGTAGATTCCTAGAAAAGGATCATGCATTAATATTCAATGTGATAGTGTTTGATTATGTAGGTCATGGGATATGTTAACATAAAATGTATTAATGAAAACAATTAATTAAGGATAATTTATTCCCTATTCAATTTTTATGAAATATAATAGGTTTTTAATTTCAGGTATGGTTCTAGGTCAACATCATCATCAGGTTCGGGCATATGTTGGTCAGCAGGTTGCACCAGCCAATCTCCACTTAGTAGAGGTTGATGACTATAACACTTGGAGGAGGAAACTCTGAGAGATTCTATGCCTGAGTCTATAAATGTACTAGGGATTAATTTCATATTTATTCATATAATACTAGTTAAAGGAGGATAAGATATATTTTAGTTTGATGTGTTCTATGAAGGAGAACAAGGTATTGTTGGTTGATATGATGATGCATGGGGAAGCTATCTAGTGATGTTTCTTGTTCCTATTGGATCTTAAGGAGTCATAGGTCTCAAGAGATATATTCCGAGAGTAGTTTAGATACGCGTTTCATTATTCTACAATGAATGTTTCCAATCACTAAGAGCTTCTTACCCAATAGTATAGAAGCTCCAGTGTGCGAGTGTTTGAGGTACATATCAAAAAAATTTGTCATTATTCATGAGATTTGTTTTTAGATGAAGAGGAAAGGGTGATGCATTTTCAAGATTCTTTAAATCCAAAAATCTAGCATCTGGTAGCCCATTTTATGTTGATGACATATCTCTTGGTTCTTATGAGTGATTAGGCCATCTAGAAGATTTTTGCGATAAATGGATCATCAAGAGATGGGAGTCGTTAGGATTCCTCATGATGTATAGTTATTTTTTTTCTAGTAAACTGAACCAGGTTTTCCTAAATCATAGATCCTGAACCAATTCTTCACATACCCAACGGGTATTCATAATCCCCATGGGTGGGTGGCAAGAACCAGAGCATAGAATGACAAAATTGAGGGAATGATTTTACCCATACTGAACAAACACATTGTATACATATAAAAAAATAATGCAACAGATGAATGAAAATAAGTATATATTCCCTAATGGAAAAAAACCCAAATTTGACAACTGAAATAGTATTTAGAACTCTAAAAGACATTTACAATAGAATATGTCTACAACAGAATACAACTCCATTTGACGGCCTGGAAAAAATCCCACCATATCACCCTCAGCTACATATACAAGCTGACATGAACCTTGCTACATCATTATGCCACATTTTCATCTTCTTGACCAGGGGTAACACATGTTCTCTTTATCATAATTCATTCAAATGCATTAAAATCCATTAAAATCAATTTCATAAATCCATTTAAATGCTTTGAAAATACCCCTTTTAATTATATTTATCAATAACATGGAAAAAAGATTCATTGAAAACCCTTTTTCAACATACACATACAAAACAAAAATTCCAATTTCAGTATAAGAAAATTATAAATACAAACATTCATGTTCATCAATATTTGCTATACATAGAACAACATACATTAAAACATAGGTCACACACACCCACAAGCGGATCAAAAATAAATGAAACAAAAAACCATAAAAAATTACTCTAAAGTCAAATACCCACATCATTGGGTTGATCTATATTTAATAAAAATAGGTTTGAAGATGGGAGGAAACCCAAATTGCTCATGAAAAAATGCTCGCCACACCACGACCAATGGAAAAAAGGCCTCCAGAATGTGATCCAATGATGGATCGAAAATAATCCTAGAAGAAATATCCAACATTGTTCAACGGTTATGGTATTGAAAATTTAGTCCACTACAACGATCAATAACGAATAATGAATGGCCATGTATATTAATTTCAAACAACATTTTTCGTGTCATTTTCTTACAAGAATAAGCATTAATATTTTGTACTTCCAATGAATATATGTAGTAAAAAGAATAATCATATGTATCCCATCACCAAGGAATACTACAGCTCCATGCTCCAAAATACTCATTCCACACAAATAAAGTGCATGAAACGGATCCTTGAACACATGACCATGTAGAAGAGGAATACACCATGTTTAAACCCCCAAAATGAAAATATTGGTTTCCATGAATAGATTTCCTATAAAACAAATGAAAAACCCAAGATTACCCTCCTTGATAATAACAAACAATGGATGGTGGATTCAAGAAATACATTCCAATAATGTACCAAGGGAAACACATGTTCTCTTTATCATAATTCATTCCAATGCATTAAAATCCATTAAAATCAATTTCAGAAATCAATTTAAATGTTTTGAAAATACCCCTCATAATTATATTTAACAATAACATGGAAAAAAGATTCATTGAAAACCCTTTTTCAACACACACATACAAAACAAAAATTCCAATTTCAGTATAAGAAAATTATAAAGTAAAACATTCATGTTCATCTATATAATCTAGACATAGAACAACCTACATTAAAACATAGGTCACACACACCCAAAAGAGGATCCAAAATAAATGAAACAAAACACCATAAAAATTACTCTAAAATCAAATACCCACATCAGTGGGTTGATCTATATTTAATAAAAATAGGTTTGAAGATGGGAGGAAACCCAAATTGCTCATAGAAAAATGCTCGCCACACCACGACCAATGGAAAAAAGGCCTCCAGAACGTGATCCAATGATGGATCGAAAATATTCCCAGAAGAAATATCCTATATTGTTCAATTGATATGGTATTGAAAATTTAGTCCACTACCACGATCCATAACGAATAATGAATGGAATGAAATCTTACTTAGAGAGACGCACCATAGATGAAATAATAATATTAAACCAATCAGATTGATCCGAAAATAATGTAGACTCTATAAATATCCACAGTGGAGTTCTAGTACTAGAGCCAATATGTCTAGGATGAATTGGATGATAAAAACTCTCAAATTATCGACTTAAATCAATGATTGAGCTGAGTCATCATGTATACTATGGTCCACAAGGATTATTCGACATTGTATAAATCACAAAAAAAAAAATTTTCCCTGGGTTTAAAAATGACATTTTTTTGGTCCCATAATCTAATCTCTGGTCACAACATGTGCCCCTTTCATAGCATGATATCTTCATTCCCAACATGTACAAAATATTTATTACCTGACATGTACCCTAGGTATTTGATCTATACTTTATCTAAAGCATACAAAAAGTATTTAAAACATATTCTAAAAACATTGAACAATAGAAAAATAGGAAGAGGGAAATTATTACCATTTCAAGGTATTATGATATTAAAATCTACCCACCAAAAAAATTTCATCCATCTATATTAATGTCGAATATATGACCTCAATAATTATATGAGGTCAGTACTCCCTCATCAACGACATGTGTTTCCAAGTATCATATGAATCGGATCCTTGTTTCCATAGAACAATGACCCATGAAATTGATATCCCATGCAAGACATTAGTTTGAGAGTCAACTGTCACGACCTGTCCTCGGGGCCCGAGCCTTGACAACCCCAAGCCCCCCTTCCATAGGCCTAGAGCTGGTGACTAGAACCAAAGGCGAATCCCTAATAAAAAGGGAAGGAATTTCCTTTTAACCCGTAACACACACACAGTCTGAACACAAGTTGTAGAGGCAGCATATACTAAAATAGAAAATTAAGGTGTGCTAAAATTAATTGTGCAAGTATACAAACCCAACTAAATAACAAGTACTAGTACAAGTAAAAAAGGGAAAACTAATCTTGGATCATCCATATGGGAATCCTTCTTATAGGGTAGGTACAGAACTCGAACAACTCGTCCCTATGGTACGTCCCATCTAGTCCAGCTCCGGGTATCCTCTGTCCATCATCCTCAGCCTCGATCACTGTTGTTCGTGATCTGCACAGAACACAAAAATGTGAGGGCGAAGATCGTGTAGGGGTGAGCATAACAATACTTAGCAGGGGACGTCGAGACCCCCGATGGGCTACCAGAATCCAAAATGGATAAAAAAAATATAAAGACACAAACAAAAAGTATCAACCAAACCTACATTGGTATATGCACATACATATACCTAAGTTAGCAGTCACAGTCTGACTCCAACACTCGAGCCCAATCACAACCCAGTCCACAAATGATGTAATGTTGATCACCACGATGATAATGGTTGAAAGAAATGACTCAGCTCACACTGGTATACATCAATCATATAGTGACAGATATAATCAGATGCAGTCAATGATTCATCTATGCAATTGAACCCACGCAGGATACAAGACCAGCTAAGCTGTCAGACCCACACAGGATACAAGACCAACTATTATGTTGGAACCCTAGAGGATATAGGAACAGAAGTTAGAACTGTTGGAACCATGGAGGATCCCATTACAGTAGTCATCGTTTTCGAACCCATGGAGGTTTACGGTTCAGTAGTGGTCATTGTTGAACCCATGTAGGTTTCTGGTAAAGTAGTCATCGCAGCCATCTCTAGTGTTCCCGCACAACGCACACACGATTCCGGGAGGGTCCACTGCTCGATCCAAGTTTTGATACATCAATTATCATGAAGTCTCGAGTTGATGTATCTTGTAGTTCCGTCTTATCAAAAGAAACCCTACGCAATAGACGGTGCATCAATCGGACGCCCGGTCTGAGAGATATTGACATTTCCATTCCAGGGGCCCGGTTGGATTTACACTCGATCAAAACCCAGACGTTTTCAAAAATTTTCCAAAACTCACTTAGAGAATCGCAAAAGGGCTGCCTCTTCGTGAGGGTCCTATTGCCACAGATGACGTGTAATTCAGACGCCCGGTCTTGAAGATATTTACATTTAAGCTATGTTAGGCCCGACCTGTCAAGCATTGTGGGCTGTGGCGGGTCAGCATGACACGGATCGGTGGGTCTGACACGGCTGGGGTGACATCCCAGCCTGGATCGGCATGTCTAGCCCGGCTGGGGGGTCGGCCTGGCCCAGTGCGGCCCCGCCCTCCTGCGGTACCGGCCCGCAGAACGAGCATGTCCTGTTCGCCTGGTGGTTCAACGCGGCGCCCCCTCCATGCTTCCCGGACAGCCATAGTCGGCCAGTTCTGCCAGGCTCACGGGGCCCGCACAGCGTGCCGCAGTTCTTAAAACATGAAGCCTGTGGGGACCATGGTTTTCCAGCCTGGTAGGTAGGCTGGCAGCCAGTTTTCCCAGAAAAGCGGCCCGAGGTCTTCTCTAGGCGTCACTGGTGGGCGCTGCGGATCTCCAGCCTGGTCGGCAGGCGGCCAGAGAGTTCGGTTCAGCAGAGTGGCCGGCAGATGCAGGCCGCATCCCCCACCTCCACGCAGCGCTTGCAGGTTCCACGGTTTCTCCAGCGGGCCGGCCGGTCGACCAGAGGACTGGGCGGCTCAACTGGATGTCGGACCCTCCGAGTAGCCGGTGCACGGCTGCCACGTCTAGTGGTTGGCACCTCTTAGGTTCTCCGCGGCCCGCATGTCCGAGACCCACTTCCTTTGGCACGATGTGATGGCAGGGTGCCCAAACGGCTCACCCTCCATCGTCAACACAAACAAGGTTCAATGGAGGGACGTCAGGCCGTGCTTGTTCTACCTGCACCCACCACGTTAGGTGATAACAACTTGGTCATTGTCATCCAAAAATAAACATCAACGAACGAGGATATAATTCATACATTGAAATAAATAAAATCCCCATGTTGTATATTTCATCATTGAACACTGACGAGTCGTAAAAGTCAGTCATTACAGAATACGGATGTCGTTCAATCAACGTCGGAGGGGATGACTGTAACGCCTCGACCCCAGTTACCCAGAATCGGTGAATTATTACCTAAAATTGGAATGATCAAAAAAGATCATGTCCCAAAGGTACAATTAGTTTAGTAGCCTTGGAAACACTATATATATATATATATAAGTCATACATTACATCATAAAAATGGAAACTACAACAACATAGTCTCTATAGTCCACACTCATATCCCCTCATACTATCCATGCAGGTCATTCATAAATTACTTCCTCATATCCTGGGAAAAATAAAACATAGAAAGGGGGAGCTCAGATTCCAAGTAAGGAAAACAATATAGCAGAAACATTAATAAATAAGAATAATCATTTAAGGAAATGTATAACTAAAAAAAATTCCTTTTAAACATGAACTTCTTCATAATATGGAAGAAATAACATGAAATAATTCCATTTACTTATTCACATGAATATTCTACTAATTGAATAATCGCATGCAATATCAATAAAAACCTTCAAAATGATGGAATGTGTAATGCCAAACTATCATAACCACATATCCAAGGCCTCATGCCAAGACTAAAAATAATATTTTGTGAAGGCCTCATGCCAATACACTAGTTTGGCTCATGATATCTACCGATGCATAGAGGAGCTATAGCCTATAGCGGGCTCCACCCGTAACTTATTATGTCCAATTCATTCCTCATATGAATAGGTTTAAACATAACCTAAACATTCATATTAAAACAAGCATATGAAATGTCAATACTTTCCCCATAAACCATGAATGGTATAAAAATAACACATCCATAGTTCAAAATATTACAAAACCTTCAATACTATATGGTAGTTTTTTATCATAACAAATAAGCTTCAAATAAGATTAAAATCCATTAATGGATTTTGACATAGATGAAATCAAAACTATTTGAAAAAAATAGCTCTTTTGTTGAAATCATTTAAAAACCACCTAATTATAAAATAAATATTTACATTGAAAAGATTCTTATAATCTTATAAGGGAAGATTGGCTGATTTTATAATGGCGGAAAATACCCACACCCACCATATATTTTAAAAAAAATACATTCATACCATTATTTTGTCGAAGAGGTTTATAAGGACCTAGTTTGGAAAGCGATGAAATGAATCCTTTATAAACATATTATAAAATGTCAACAAGGGTATAAATGACATTTATCTGATAAAAATTGTATTTGTTCTTACAATATGTCTATGAAACTCATAATATGGATTCTAAAATTATAAGGATTATATAATGTTCAAAATTCAGTTAATACTATTCATAACCGCTTTTGAACGTCTTGTTTGGTAAGTCATGGTGTGTTAGAAATCGGTGTTGGGTGTAGTGAAAGTAATTGAATTACATTGAAGAAATAACGTACTATGAAATGTTGGGTTGTTACAATATTCTCTCCTTCAATAAATTGAGTCTTCACAATTTGAAATTATTTTTTGAAAATAAATGTTTGAAAAAAATATACCTTTGGGAAAACCCACATCGGAAATTAGGTTAATAAAATGTAGACTTAATAATAGGAAAAGGGAAATAAAAGGGTCACCACCAAGTAATAATCTCGATTAGGATAACATTGGTGGCTATTAGAGACATATAATTGGAGGAAAACATTAAATATTTATATGTTGTGATTGAGGTCATCAATCACAAACTAGTGTAAAATTGAGGGCCTTAAATTCATCAATCTATGATGATTTAAAGTAACATCAGTTCAACAAAACATTTGGTATTAGGATAACATGTTTTTTGTTTCAAGATCCCTTCACTAAAATATAAGAATAAATTTCTTCATTGAATAAGAGAAGAATAAATATATATACTTGACATGTAGAGTCCCATCCTTTAACTAAGTTATACCACAAAGTCATATTTCACTCTAAAAGACAATAGAACCTAAAAATAATATTCTATTTATCCTATTCGTATAGGGTTCAAAAAATGAATTTATAATTCATCTAGAAAAACCATTAAAAACTACATTATTCACTCCAGGACATCATGTGGGTCAGTGGTAGGTGATACATCCTTATCGCCCTTCAGTTGTGGGTTCATGTCTCGCGGCCTTGCTAGAGGCGACGGGTTGTCGCCCGACCTCTGAGTTGTCCTTTTTATGGAAATCCAAAAATAATCTCCAACAGGTCTTATCCAAAATACTTCTGTCCAAACCCACTGTCCAAAATTTATATGGTAGGTAAACACAATGATGATAATATTTTTCCACATAATAGCATGTGAACACCTACATCATGTATTCTTCTAAAACACCTCAAAATCCCGAAATACCATAAAACCTTATTGATTAAATTCATGATGTCTTATTACTTATAGAATACTAGATATACACCTTCTATCTGAAAATGTTGTAAACTACAACAATGATGGAATATACAAATCATTAATCACTTCCTAGGTAGTCAATAATATCCAATATAATTTATCGAAATCAATCATGTATTATTCCAAAATCACTACCTCAATATCAGAACCATATTAGGGTTTATCATTCTCTCAACCATATATTTTTCAAACATTTAACCTGTTATTGAGTCAATTTTCTTTGTTCCACACAATCTCAAGTACTTAATGAAATAGTACTGTAGTACAATCCTTATATACTCCATAATTATTATAACTAGTACATTGTTAATACATCACACAAATGACATAATTCTCTAATAACAACATAAGACCTCTAATCATTCCTCCTCATCTGTGGTAGTATCATAACTTGATTATTATCCAATAGCATCATTTGGGGCATACTCTGATGATTTGGAAATTGGTTCACGTAGTGTCCCAACTCCTTGCAGATGAAGCATTGTACATTTGAAACCTTTTTCATACCCTTGCAGTTACGTACATGGTGTCCTTTTTCTCTACAATTATAACAAATTACCATTCCTTTTAGGAAATTTTAGCGTTTTTCATCCCACAGTTATCACATATGGGAAAATTATTCTTTTCCCTATTCCCATTATCCATATTTATCTCTTCTATCATTTTTTTCTCTTGCTTTCCTTTAAATGCATAAGACTCAGAGAAGTCATTACTTATCATATTAACCCATGATACTATTTCATCATATGTTGAGAATACATGGGAGACTATTTCCCTTATAAATGTTGGCTCATTACCATGAATGATATTATCCTTCTTACTCTATGGAACATATACATTACTGGGGTTCACATTCCTTATACTGGGCACCATTTCTATACAATATCATAAACAAGGTCAGTTTCTGAATTGTAATGAATAATTCCAAACTTGTAAAATACATAACGTAAATGGAATAGTTTATGGATATAATCCATAATCATAAAAATGTTTTCCTTGAGTAAGTATATACTCATTAGCCCTTAATAATGGTTTTTAATGAAAATAAGAATTATACTAAGCATATCCCTCGAGAGTGTCGTAACCAACAGAGCATTAAGGCCCGTTGTCATGCACCAGTTCTCGTTTGAGTCTAGCTCAAAGCGGTGTTTTTTGATTTTACCCCTAGGTACCTTTGTGCCAGATCTGCCTCTACCTGCTCATATCTAGACAGGGATGTATTGATTGGAAAACTCACAATGTCATTACAATATCAAAATTCTAAGATTTTATTTTATTCTAATCCTCAATGTCCATCATTGGTCTATGTGATCTAATCATATTTTATCTAAATATATCTTCCAATGCTTGTACTAAAATTCCTCTGATATCAACTATAACGCCCCGACCCCAGTTACCTTGTGTCGGTACATTATTAAATAACTTTGGCATGATCACAAAAGATCATATCCCGAAGTACCGATTAGTTTAGTAGCCTTGGAAACACTAGATATATTCATTAGTCTTACATTACATCATAAAAATGAATACTAAAACAACATAGTCTCCATAGTCCACACTCATATCTCGTCATACTATCTCTACAGGTCATTCATAAATTACAACTTCACATCCTAGGAAAAATAAATCATAGAAAGAGGTGAGCTCAGATGTCCAGTAACGATAACAATATAGCAGAAACTTTCATAAATAATCATAAACTTTTATGGCAATGTATAACTAAAACAAAATCCTTTTAAACATGAACATCATCATAATATGGCAGAAATAAAATGAAATAATTCCATTTACTTATTCACATGTATATTCTACTAATTTAATAATCACATGCAATATCAATAAACACTTTCATAATGATAGAATGCATAATGCTAGACTGTCATAACCATGTAGCCAAGGCCTAATGCCAAGACAACAAATAAGATTCTGTCAAGGCTTCGTGCCAAGACAGTAGTTTTTCTCATGAGACCTACTGATGAATCTAGGAGCTATAACATGATCCACCCATCACTTATTAAGTCCAATGCATTCCTCATATGAATAGGTTTAAACATAACATAAATATTCGTATTAAAACTAGCATACGAAATGTCAATACTTTCTCCATAACCCATGAATGGTATTAAAATAATACATCCACAGTCAAACATATCCCAAAACATTCAATACTATATGGAAGTTATGTATGATAATAAATCATCATCAAATTATCTTAAAATCCATCATAGGATGATGACATAGATGAAATTAAAACTATTTGAGAGAAATATCTTGTTTTTTAAATCATTTTAAATCCACATAATTATAAAATAAAACATTTCCTTTGAAATTATTCTTACAAGATTGTAATGGATGCTTCGCCGATTTTATAATGGCGGAAAATATCCTCAACCAATGTATAAGTAAAAAAACACATTCTTACCATAATTTTATCGAAATGGATAAAATGACCTTGTTTGGAAAGAGACAGAATGATTCCGTTATAATCATCTTATAAAAAATCAAAAAGTGTATAAATTACATTAACCCATAGTAAGAATGATTTGAAATACATTTTTACGAAACATTGATGTGGCTGATAAAGAGGTCCTGGTAGATAATTACGTATAAACAATCTCGGATAATGAAGAGATTGTGAAATAAACACTTACCTTGTACTTTTCCATTGTCGAGGGTAGGTTATAATCCTATATAATAGTTAAATAATTGTTATTAAATTATAAAATGATCATATATATAAATATGATATCATATATTACCTTTTAATATTGTTTTATTAATAATATTTTAGTATTAGCGTCGTTTCAGGTGTTAACCGATTCGTTTTCCTTTATACGCTTTGTTACGTAAGTCATGTCTGATATGGATAGGTTGTATCTTATTCATATCCTGAATATATCATGCCCTTAAACATTACTTTTAATCATCAAATGTAAATTATTCATGAATTGATATAATGAGTAAATTAATCTCATCATGTTCGTGGAGACGACAATCTGTACGTACGCACGAATGCTACATCCATTTCATTATTCATTTTAAAAGGAATAAAAACCAAATGATACATAGGTATATTATTATTCCAGTATAATATAATAACTTATATATGTTACTAAAGTTCATTAACACCATCCTTTATACATTTCATGTATTGTATCAAAGAGTCATATCACATTGAGTGGGCAGTAGTCTGCACTTCCTCAAATGAAATTATCATATATATACAACATGAAACAAATATTGTTATGATATAAAATGATATTACAGAAGCTTATATATAAATTAAATATCATTAATAACATATTTAATTACAGTTCCATAATAATGGCCACCATGATAGGTGGTAGGAGATAATTGAACAAGCATCGTTTCGTGAGGTGTTTGGTTGAAATCTACAGAAACATTATATTCTTCAAACATTAGATGGAATTGTGTGTAAGTGTAGTTCGAATACTTATCATACAAATATCCTAGTATATTTAGGATAATTTTTTGTCACAAAAAAATAACATGTTTTTATTGGTTGGAGATGTAAAATAAAAGAAAATAAGCTAAGAGAAATCGTCACCTTTAATTTGGGGAACTCCCATTAGTTTGAACCAAAAAGGACTCTTGAAGTTTCTTATACATAAGGGAAGGATTCTAGGAGGACTATATGGATGTATGAATCTTAATTTGGTAGAGTTTGGACGATCCAAAAGGCTTTATAGGTGTGAGGAATTGGTTATAATTGGTGTTCTGTTATAAGGGGGAGGAGGGTCTCTTTAGGAAGAACTTAAAGTATTATATAATAGTAAAATCATATTAGGTTTTTGATGGCTCCATCATGGGTTATTCAAAGTCTATGGTTGGGATAGGTTGATAAAAACTTAACCTATATGTTTTAGATAGGTTTGGGTCAATTTATTGACCTTATCTTTTTGTTTTAACTCATAGTTAATTAGTTTGACACTTACCATGTCACATTGTATTTTTATATTATATAGTAAATAAACATACAATGTACTTATAAGAGACCCCCAAGTGGTCCATTAATGATAAAAAGATCATAATATAAGTCCTTCGGCAGAAACATAGATTTTTAGGAATTGAATATGAATTAATAATATAATATTTTATTTAAAAACACTTTTATGTCAATTTTGACAATATTTGATAACTGTTTTTTTAAAACTATTTTAATTCGAAACAAATTCATTTAAGCAATAATATCATGTTATATTAGCCAATAAAATTCATTTATGTCATCCAAACTTTCAAATTATATTTATTTTAACATTTATAATACAAATTATTTGATTCTTGAATTAAGAGGGAGAATACTGCATCATTATTGTGTCATAAATAAATTTAATTATTCAATGTCTAAATATTATAAATAAAATAAAACTATGTATGAAATATTTTTATCTTTATAAGGAATATTTATAGCTTAAAATACAACATATATAACCCTATGTAATTTTTTTTTCTAAAAGATATATGCTTATGTCATTTTTGCATTTTACTTTAATTTAATTAATATAAAGTGTCATTATCACTTACAAGTGGCTTCTTGGAGTCCCAAAATCGACCCAAAGATGACCATGGTTGGACTTGTATCAAAAAAGAGGGTTATGACACGTTTTATGGAAATTTAGTAATATTATAATATTATTGTTTTACCCTTATTTATAGGATTTAACCTTTAACCATTGTAAAAAAATATTTAATGAAGTAATTATTCAAAATGACTAAAAATAAAAGTTACCGATTTAAAAATTTTGGAATTCTTAATTAAAAATATGGAATCAATTTTTCTAAATTCAAAACACATAATTGGAAAAATTAATTTAAAATTAATTACCATTGTCGAAACAAAAAACCGTGTTTTTAACAAATAATAACTATCAAAAGATTGACACTTTCTTATGTCCAGTTTAATTATGAAATTATTTCCAGTGACCAAAATTGGATTTAATGGTAAAATAATAATATAATTATACTTCTAAATCAGTAAAAATTAATAATTTATCACTTTTAATTATTTTGATTAAAAAAATTTGTTTTTAATTAAAATTTAGTAATTTTCACTATTCATCAAAATATGAAAGTTATCAGAAAAGTACCAAAATTTCACCCTAAGAAAATTTTAATATTCCAAATCGAAAATTGAAGTCTATTTTACCAAATTATAAACATAGAAAGTGCATTTACTTGATTAAAATTAAATCACGCTATTAAAACCAAAATGAATGTTTTTAATAAATAATAACTATAAAAAATTTTACACTTTATTTTGTCCACTTTTAAATTGAAATTACTCAAAATGACCATAAATGGATTAAATGGGAAAAATATAATCTATTTATACTTCCATACCATTAAAATTTATAATTTATCTATAAAAATTAATTTGAGTAAAATAGTTGTTTTCAGTTAAAATATAGCATTTTTCACGAATCACCCAAATATGAAAGTTATCAGAAAAAACACCAAAACATTATTAAAACTAAATTCTTAAGTTTTTATTCTAAAGAAGATGTTTATTTTTTCAAAATGAATATATAGAACTTTAAAATATTGAATTTAAAAATGTATCTCTATTAAGAGGTGGTAAAATTGCATTTTTTTTAAAAATACATCTTTTATCTGAATAAAATGTATCTGTTCATACGTTATGTATATGAAACGCATAATAAGGATTTTAAAATTATAAGGATTATAAAAAGTTAAGAATTCAGTTAATACTATTCATAACCTCTTTTGAACAGCTTTTTTGGCAAGTCATAGTGCGTTATAACTGGATGTAGCGTATAGTGAAAGTTATTGAATTACATTGAAAAAATAATGTACTATGAAATCTTGAGGTGTTAAAATGACTTTGTCTTTCGAGACGTTCTTCATGGGCGGTGTCTACCCTTTATTGATCTAGTTTGAAAGGAAAGAGACGTTTCATCTATCTTCGGTGGAAACATTGTTCTTCGTTGAGAGGATATCATTCCCCTAAGCGTTCTCCCAAAACTCCAATAAATCTCCCAAAAAAAGAATAATATTCCAACCATAATAATATAACACATATTATTATGCTCAAATAATGAATTCAAAATAATTAAAATTAAATGAGAAATTATTTAAATGAAAGCTAGTTAATTAATTGAGAGTGTGAGTTGGAACATTAAGTGGGAAGGTAGAAAGGCTCCACCATAAATTGGGAGATAAAGAGTTAAAGGGGGTTTGAAGGGGAATTGATGGGTTTGAGATCACGTGGTCCCAACCAAAAAATATACTCCCATGGGAGGTTATGTGTGGGTTGGCCCCAACATCTACTTCCCATTAAAGTAAATAACCACCCCAAATAAAAATTAATTCACGCATAAATTTTTATTTAATTTTGTGAATCCCGAAAAAATTTACATCCACTCCCGATAAAATTCAACAGCTATAAAGGTCTCCGTATGTGAATAATGGTGATGCAAGTTCATCGGTGTTCTCAGATTTCAATTCCGAGCACCAGTTAAAACGATAGGAAATCCCGCAAATACGTTTACTGAATGTACCCGAACAAAACATTAGAAATTGATTTCAGGCACACTGGGATTCGGAATCAAGAACTTTCAGAAACCACAGACTCGTAATATTTCCATGTATTTATGAAGAAAATATTTTACACAGTATTTTCGGGTCTTTAAATTCTCCCAACCTAATTACTATACGTCCACGTAAGCTACAAAACACACTAAGGGATCAAATTCGGGTACTGAGCACACATCTGAGCCTCCCACTCCAATGTTCTCTACTGGAGGTTCCTATGCTGATAGCGAAGGACATTAAGGGAATCAACCATCCCCGTAGGACCCACTCTTGTAGATCCGTAGTCTCTACTAGAACCTCTATGAATGTCACCCTGTCATCGATTTCCATCTCCCCGTGGTCGATAATGTGGGATGTGTCGTCCATGTTTCTCCTCAGTTCTGTTATGTGGAAGACATTGTGCACCCAGTGCAACTGAGGTAGAAGGGCCAGGTGGTAATCCACCTATCCTACTCTTCTGAGGAACTGAAGTGGTTTGATTAATCATAGAGATAACTTAAGCCTCAGCCAAATCTTCATAGTCCTATTCCAGGTGAGACCCGTATGAAGACGTGGTCGCCATCATCGAACTACAATTGTCTTTGTCTCCTGTTATCATAGTAAATATGTCTGATCTATATAGTCTTCGTCGGCTTCTAGATGATCTACACCTTCTCCATTGTAGCCTATACTATCTCGGTTCCCATAAGTGTTGACTCCCCTAGGTCAGTCCAGCATAGTGGTCATCTGCAAGGTCGATCATATAGTGCCTTGTAAGGCTCCAACCCATTGGTGGAGTGGTAGCTGTTGTTGTATGGAAACTCCACCATGGGTATGTGATCCTCCCAGCTACGACCAAAGTCAAGGAAACATGCACGAAGCATTTCCTCGAGATTCTAAATGGTCTTCTTAGTCCTACCATCCGTATGAGGATGGAAGGCGATGTTCAAGCGATGATACGTCCCAAAAGCCTCCTACAACCACTTCAATATTTGGGAAGTGAAACGAGCATCCCGTTCAGAGCCGATCATCGATGGCACACCATGAAGGTGTATGATCTCTTGTACATTGAGGCATCCCATGCTCTCTATTGAGCCTTTCCCTCTGATCTGTAGGAAGTGGGCTGACCATGTGAGTTGGTCGACAATCACCCAGATAGAGTCATGTCCTCTGGATGTACGTGGAAGTGATGTCATTAAATCCATTGATTTCCCATAAAACATCCAATATGGGACCTCTAAGGGATGAACAAAGACTGTTAGAACCTGTTTATCCACCTTCACTTGCTGACAAGTGAGGCATCACGAGACAAACTCTACTACCACCTACATCATACCCGGCCACTAGTGTTGTCGTCTGAGGACCTAATACATATTCACCACTCCTGAATGTACCGCTATAGGAGTAGTATAGAACTCCCTCCAAACCTCCTCATGTAGTGAAACAAGTTACATGGTACATCCTCTGATGAGGATGCTGTTCTCCCCACCTTCAAAATATCCATCAAGTGCCTGACCTAAGGATATCAAAGCAAGTTGTGTATCACAGTCAACAACTCTACAGTGTGCCTCTTTATGTCACTAAAGAAGTGGAGGAGTGACTATGAGAGACTGTCGAAAAGTTTCTCTATCACTATCCACAATGGATATCTACAATAAAGCCAACTTCTATGTTGCCTCACCTAGCAGCTGAATGCCAGAACACATACTGATATCATTTGTTACAACATTCCCCTTCATAAGAGTATAGACTATCTCGAAGTAATAGTTCTAGAGGAACTAAAGCCATTGTCTTTGTCTCAGGTTCAGATCCTTCTGCGAGAAGATATACCCGAGACTCTGGTGGTTAGATTAGAATATAAAACGCTCGCCTATCAGATAGTGCCGCCACATATTCAAGGAGAAGACCATTACTGCTAACTACAGGTCACGGGTAGCATAGTTCTGATCGTGTTTTCTCATCTGTAGTGAACCATACGCTATCAATTCTTTCTCCCGTATCAGGACACACCCAGGTCTGGTCCCTGATGCATCCTAGTAAACTATGTATCCTACGCCCCCCTCAGGTATCCTCATGATGGGCGCAATGGTAAACCTCTGCCTCAGCACATGAAAGATCTAATGGAATCTATCTGAACACATGAATGATTTACCCTTCTTCTTCTATGCTGAAAGCAGTGCTTCAACTCTAGAGAATTTAGGCACAAATCTCTGATTGTACCCATCTAGTCCTAGAAAACATCGCACCTCTGTCACACTCCTGGGTGGTTCCCAAGCATGTACTTCTTCGATCTTAGCTGGGTCCAATACAACAACAGCCTCTGAGAGGATGTTTCCTAGTAATTGAACCTCTCGAATCCAGAATTGGTACTTAGAGAGATTACCATTAAGTTGTTCCTCATGGAGTGAGTCTAGTACTATGCGCAAATTCTATGTGTGCTCCTCCTCATAAGTCGAGTAAATAAGTATGTCGTCGATGAAGACTACGACAATGTGATCGAGGTAAGGCTGGAAGATCATGTTCATGAGACTCATGAAGACTGTTGGAGCATTGGTTACACTGAAGGGAATATCCAAGAACTCGTAGTGTCCATACCGAAAGCTAAAGGACGTCTTATGCATATCCTTGTCTTCAAATCTGAGATGGTGATAACATGACTTGAGGTCTATCATAGAGAACCATCAAGCTCCATTAAGCTGATCAAAGAGGTCATCAATCCTCGGGAGTGGGTACTTGTTCTTCAAGGTCACCTGATTTAGGAGACGGTAGTCGACAGATAGTGGCAAGATTACATCCTCCTTCTTGGTGAACAAAGTCGGTGATTCCCTAGGGGAAACACTAGGCCAGAAAAATCCCTTCTCGTGCAAGTACTATATTTGTACCTGCATCTCATGATGCTCGGTGGGAGCCATCAAATATGCCAGAGTAGATATCAGTGTTGTCCCGGGGTATAGGTCAATCTAGAAGTCTACCTGTCTGTGAGGAGGTGATCCTAGAACATCGTCAGGGAAAACATCCACATACCGATCCACCACAATAAAAAAACTCGGACTTCGCACATCAACCACTATGAGGATGAGACTATCCAACTGATGTTGATCGGTTACCCCGTTATATGAGGAAGTCCATCCTATACTGGAAATGTTCCCCTCTCACCGGTGAATGTGAACCTTGCCCTATCCGTGCAGATACACTGCATTTTGTGCCTAATTCAGTCAATCTGAGTATGAACCGTAGATAACCACTACATAACCAAGATGATGTCGTAAGGCCTCGATGCCGGTACAAGAAGAACTCAGCCAATGCTCTCTCCTCCCAGAGTAAGCTCACACTACTAGCACCAGTACGTAATCATCGAGTCTACTCCCATAAGAGTCTCTAGCCAAAATGATCAAGCTAACGGCTCTGTTGGAAACTCTGAGCTCCGAACGAGGGTAGTGGTAATAAAATGATGACATGCACATGTGTCTATATGTACTGCAGAAAGGGTGGGGTAGACATATATAGTACCTCGAATCATCTCAGGTGCACCCTGGTCATATTCCTCTACTTACTAGAGCTGAGACCGCCTCTGTCCAACACCTCCTTGTGGTCGGGGTGGGCATTCTGGTGGTGGTGTTGGTAGAGCCTCGAAAGGTCGTCTACCAACCATTGATCGGCCATCTCCTCTACCATGTCCACCTTCTCCAGGAAGACCACCACGGGCGAACCTTTTCCTCTTTTTAGTATGTCCCTCTACTATCTACTGATCATCTACATGGAGGGTCAGGCAGTCACGAGCCATGTGGCCCTACACTCCGCATGCATAGCACTTCCTGATCCTCATATAGCTGGTTATTTTTCTCGTGTTCCTCGCACAACTGAACCTATATCCTTTGGTCGCCCACCTTATGGCATGGTCCACATGGACCTCTCCATTATCTGTCTACTACTTACTATATAAGACTCCACTATGTTTCTCCCTGTGGTGGGTCTCTCCACTGGCGACTGATAAGCGAGAAATCTCTCCACTAGAAGGGATCGCTCTATCACCCCCACCTGCGTCGGAATGGTGAGGGGGATAATTGAAGCCCTAATCTCATTCCTCAGTCCCTACTCGATTGTTCAGGCCCTGATGAATAGGTACATTACCATATCTATGGAGTAGCGTGAGAGGTCGGTGAACATCGATGAGTAATGAGCTATTGTCATGATACCCTGCTGCAGATGAATTAACTCTTGAATCCACACAACATGAAGGGTGGATTGGAAAAACTATGAACGCAAGAGAATATAGAAGTCGGTTTAGAGTAATGATGCCTCATCAAGCTCCTGGAGCATGAGGCGCCACCATCTTCATGTTGTTGAATGAAGGAGACTCATGGAAAGGATCACCATGTGGTCGGCTAAGGTCCCTACAAATTTAAAAAAAATCACAACAACCTCCAGCCAATCCTCAGCTTCCTGTGGTTCCGTCTCTCCCCGGAACATGGGCGTCCTCTAGCACTGGAACTCATGCAATGCACTTAAGTAGCATTCACTCTCTGCTATTGGAGATGGTGGTTTTGGTGGCCCAACGGGTAGTGGTACTTCTGGTACCTCCACTGTGATGGAGCCCTGGACCATGGCCTTGTCGCTCGGTGGGCTACCATCTCATAGGAAACATGGAACCCTATCTGGCCTCTATTTTGGGCCCATCCTAAAAAGAAATTGGTGCACCATGGCTAAAACAGTATTCCTTTTGAGATGACATAAAGTAATCACGAAGAAATCTTTTTTAAGGAAACACACATGCAATCAGTGTTTTCCTGCACTGAGTCTGAGATCAAAAGTTAGAGTCCTAGTGTTTGGATACATCGGCCATAGTACCAACACTGGTTTATGTAAACCGATATCCACACCCAAAACACTTAACACTATTGTTGTTAAAAGAATCAGAGTCCATGTTCTGCAGTAGAACCAACTCCTCTGATACAAATTTTCACGACCCATCCTTGGGGCATGTTCCTTGACTACCCCAAAGCTGTGTTCCATAGGCCAGGAGATGGAGACTAGCATCAAAGGAGAATCCCAGATAAAAAGTGAAGGCATTTCCTTTTAACTTGTAACAAACACACACACACAGTCTGAATACAAGCAGAAGAGGCCACAAGTACTAAAATAGAAAAGTAAGGTGTGCTGAATGTAAGTGGGCCAGTATAAAAACCCAATAGAACAACAAGTACAAGTATAAGTAAAATGTAAAATTGCTCCTGGATCGTCCACCAGGGAATCCTTCGTATAAAGTAGGTACAGAACTTGAAAAACTCATCCCTACGGAATGTCCCATCTAGTAAAGCTCTGTGAATCCTCCCTCGATCTCCCTCATCCTCAATCACTGATGTCCATCATCTACACAGAACACAACAAGGTGTGCGCGAAGCCCGTGCAGATGTGAGTATAACAATACTCTGAAGGGGACACCGATACCGCCAAAGGTCTCCCAGAATCCTAAATGTTAAACCACAATAGAAGGATACAAACAATAATTATCAACCAAACCTACTTAGGTATATTCCCATACAAATACCTAAGTTACCAGTCACAATTAGGCTCCAACTCTTAAGCCCAAAAACAACCCAGTCCAGAAGGGAAATATAGTCCATCACCAAGATGATAATTGTCACGACCTGTCCTCGGGGCCCGTGCCGTGACTAACCCAAGCCCGCCTTCCATAGGCCAGGGGATGGCGACTACCACCAAGGCGTATTTTCCAGTAAAAAGGGAAGGCATTGCCTTTGTAAATAAACAAACACCACAGAGAAATCAAGAATAAGTAAACACTAAGTAAAAACTGGGTAAAACAGTATGTGCGGAAAAGTAAGTGGTTCCGAATACAAACCCAAACTGAAAGTAATGTACAACTAAAAAAGAGTACAGCAATTGAAAATTAAAGCTGCAGTGTCGAGCCGTCCACTTGTAGTCCCACCTGAAGGGTGGGTATAGATATTCTCCACAGCTCCTCGGGTCCAGCCGTCCGCTCCGAGTACGCCCTGCCTAGTGTTCCACCTCCGGGTACCGACCTGCTCTGCTAGCCTCAACCACGATCAGAGTTGTCCGTCGTCTGCAACCAACAAGACGTAGTGCGGGCATAACACGTGCAGGGGTGAGTATAAGATACTCATTAGGGACCCCGAGACCCCCGATGGTCTCCCAGAATCCAGAAAAGATAATCAACACAGGAAAGATACAATCACGAAATAACATCCGGAAATGCTTAACTATATTCCCATACGTATACCTAAGTCACCAATTCCAGTTTGGCTCCAACATCTGAGCCCAAGTTTGATCACATCCACAGAGGATAGCACAACACAATCCACATAGGAATGTAAGTCAAGATTCAGCTCACACAGGTATACTTTTCGTAAGTCGATGGAGATGATCAGTAGTAGACACTAATTCATCTAAGTCGTCAGACCCACACTGGATAGATAGGTACTAACCCCCGCAATGACCCAAAAAGGATCAATATGTGACTAACCACCGCAATGACCCACAATGGATCGATAGGTAACTAACCCCCACAATGACCCACATAAGTTCAGACCCACACAGGATCTGTAAGCGCTGGACCACAGAAGACCGCTGAGCACTGACCCACACAGGATCTGACCCACACAGGATCAGTAGCACTGATCCACGTAGGATCACTGAGTGCTGCAGTCATTGCCGTCGAATCCACGGAGGATTTCTGTATAGTCGCCATCGTCGTCGCAGTCGCAGCCAGCTCTAGGGTTCCCGTACACAGAAAGCTCGTTCGGGAGTATCCGCTCCACGAGTCGAGGGGCTGATACATCAATTGACACATAGTATGGAGTTGATGTATCCAAAAGTTCTATATCTTCAATAGGATGTCAACGTCACAGACGCCGCATCAATCAGATGCCCGGTCTGAGAGTTATTGGCTTTTTCATCCCAGGGGCGCGATTGGGTTTTAAATCAAAACCAACCCTACTGTACTCCAACTACGTCCAAACGTTGAGCAGAGTAAGAAAAATGGTCCGTCTCACTTAGAGGAATCCAACAAAGTCAACGGCACGTCATTCGGATGTCCAGAGCTCAAGTTGTAAGCGTTTTCGCTCCAAGGGCCTGGTTGGTTTCATGTACGAACCAACCCGACTGAACCCAAAGTTCTCCAAAACCTTGATTGTAATATACCAAAATGACCGCCTCAATCCAAGGATCACATCTCAGTTGACGGTTCGTCGATCGGATGTTCGTAGACCATGTTATGGGAAAAATACCGCGAGAGGTCCGGTATTAGGGGGTTCGCGCCCAGTCCGACCTGACACGGTACCCCCTGGGTCGGCCCGAACCAGGTCGACCCGACCTGGGTCTGGGTCTTGCCCGATTGGGCGTGGCCCAGCCCGGCTGGCGCGGCCCGGCCCGGCTTGGGCGCGGCCCGGCCTCGTGGTCCGGTACGCTGGCGCTGGCGAGGGCCAGGTGGTTCATCCGTTTCGGTCGAGCGGATGGGGGAGGGGCGCAAGCCCCCCTATTTCGTAAAGGAGGCCCCCATTATGGGGGGCCGCTCATGCCGGCCAGCCGGGGGTCGTAACCCCCAGCTCTTCCCTTGAACGGCCGGCCCGCTCCGGCTGACCAGCTTTTGCCGCCACAGGACCGGCGATGGCCAGACCCCTGCTCTGATGCTGGTGGCCCGGAACTGGCCGCCAGTCCCTACTCAGCCACGACCTATAGTTGTGGCATTGGTCCGCCCGACACGGCGCAATGGCACCGCTCCCCTCCGCCGCGGCCCGACTCTGGCCGAGGTGCCTTCGGGGTTTTGCAGTGTGGCGCGACGGTGCCACGATCTTGCTCGATTCAACAGCGCGGCGCGACGACGCCGCACATTCCTTTCTGCATGTCCCCGCGCGGTGCGATGGCACCACACCATCCTCGTTACATTCCACCACATGTTAGACAAGAGAATAAGGGGAGGAGGGTCGGCCGTGTTTGTGCGGTCTTACCCCCTCTCGTTATCTGATAACAAGTGTTACAATTTTATGAGGAATGATGATGGAAGAAATTCATGAATCAAAACGCATAAAACACCTACCTTGTCGAATTCATTGAGCAAGGGTTCATCATGGAATGAGTGAGACGCGTCACGGAGAAATGATTTGTCGGCGTCGCGTCGTCGATCTCCGAGGATCCGAAGTTCTTGTCAACCATTGTTGTGTTGAGTCAATAAGGTTTTCCTAATGACTTTTCCATTCCTTCTTGTTTTGAAAATCACAAACACCTTATCTTTAAGGAAAATCGCTTTTATAAGGAAAATTGCTTTTATAAGGAAAATTGATTTCTTAAGGAAAATCACTTTTATAAGAAAAATTATCCTTATCATATTTTTCATATTTTTCTTAAGTATGAGATTCAGATTCGTTTTCTCGGAGTCATTAAAACTTTGATATAAAAGCATTCTGTTTTAGGATTCGGTTCTGGACAAGAACTATAAGGAAGTTTCATTCCGAATTCCGAATATGAATTCTGACCAAGTTCTATTCCAGATTCAGGATACGAATTCTGAAGAAAAATTCTCATTACGAATTCTAATGAAGAAATCTCATTCCGAGTTTCTCAGTACGAATTCTGAAGAATAATTCTCATTACGAATTCTAATGAAGAAATCTCATTCCAAATTCCCATTACGAATTCTGTTGACGAATTCTCATTACGAATTCTGATGATGAATTCTCATTACGAATTCTGATGACGAATTCTCATTACGATTTCTGATGATGAATTCCTATTCCGAATTTCTATTCCGAATTCTCATTCCAAATTCACCTATTAAACAGAATCTGATTATCATTGTTTTATACACTCTGAATTTATTCACTCCGAACCTTCACTCCGAAGTTTCTATTCCGAACCTTTATGTTAGAGTTTAAAACGATGTCGTACATTCTGTTACACTTGTTTTGTTATAAAACGATGTCGTCCATTTTGTTATAAACTAACCATTGTCTAAGTGACACGTGTACAGGTCCCTCCGAACATTAAGGAAAATATGACCGTTGGAGAGGAGCCGACCTTACCTATAAATAGGAGCTCATTTGAAAGAGCTCGATGCTGTTGGTGCTGTTGGTGCTGTTGGTGTTGTTGGAAAAACAACTGAGTTTTGTGCCTACATGCTGTTGAAGTGATTTCTAGAGAGAGAGTCTCTTATTAACTCTAAAAGCTTCGTGCGACTCCGAATGTTGGTGATTACATTCGAGGGCTTCCGGGGATAGGAAGACAGAGGTGCCGACTACCTTAATGATCGAGGGCTTTCTTGCTGAGAAAGACAGAGGTGCCGACTACCTTAAAGATCGAGGGCTTTCTTGCTGAGAAAGACAGAGGTTGCCAACTACCTTGAAGTTGAGGGCTTGCGGGGATAACAAGACAGAGACTCCGATCTTCGTATCGAGGGCTTACCCTGGTGTGGGTAAGACAGACTTGCTTGAAAGTATAAATCAAGGGACCTTTATCCACGGTTGATGGATACCCTTCTCTTTGGGTTAAAAGACTATTATCCTATTACTAGTAGTTTTACTACTTGTCTTTATTCCGCTGCAATTTGTATCTTAAGGAATGTATAACTTTCTTATACTTCCTTACTTACTCTGATTAGTTTAGATTCTATACGCTTTAAGGTAGAATCTTATATTGTAACTTTTGTTAAGTTTCAATTTCCAGAATCATATTTCCGGAACCTACTTTTGGAATCCCTTTCCAAGTTCAGTTCGGTGTTAGAGGTGTTGTGAATTTACTTAGTTTAACTTTGTTAAACTTAGCCCTTTCCTTTTCTTAAGGAAACTCTAGTTATTTATAACTAACTTTAAAGGTTCCAAAGGAATTTTTAAAGTATACATTTCTTCCCCCCTCTTGTATATTGAGCATCTCATATTATATTTCGATCCTACAATTGGTATCAGAGTTTGGAAACCTCTTACTCTATACCATTCTTACATTTGGTATCAGAGCCAAAGTTACTGAAACCCTTGTACTCACATACAAGTTTTTTCTTGCTCACTTTTCTATTCCGAACTTTGTCATTCCGGATTATCCATTCCAAACTTTTTCAATTCCGAACTTTGTGATTTTGATTCTAAGCTACTAACAAGTTTGTATCAAAGTTATTTTTTTAGTATGGCAGGAATTAATGTTGGTTCGATTGACAATCTGAATCCTACAAGACCAACTATATTTGATGGTAATGATTATGAATACTGGAGAGATCGTATGAAGACTTTTGTTATCAATACTGGAGTAGATAACATTGTGATGCTTACTGGTGATTATAAAATTCCTAACAAGGAAGTCAGAACCTTTACTAACCAGGAAAAGAAAGAATATCAACTCAACTATAAGGTACGCAATACTTTATTATGTTCAACGACTAGAAATATATATAGCCAAATTTCTTCTTGTGAAGCAGCTAACTGTATGTGGAAGAAGTTAGAGGTTACACACTTTGGGACTTCTAAGGTGATTGAGACTAGAAGAGCTATGCTTAGAGGTGAATATCATGGCTTCAATTTTCCTTATGGAGAACCTATCTGTAATGTTCAACAAAGATTTATGACAATCGTCAATAGTCTACAATCTATGGGAGAAAAAGGTTTAGATGATGAAGCTCTTGTGGACAAGATAATTGATATTATGCCCAATGAGTGGGAATCCAAGAGAACAGCTATAGATGAGAACAGGAAGGTTACTCAAATTACTCTTGATGAATTATTTGGAACTCTTCTACAAAATGAGACCATAATGAAGAGAGATGCTGACAACATCAAGAAGAAGAATGGAAATGGTACTGTTGCTTTTACTACAACATCAAATCAGATGAAAGCTAAGACTCCTGAGAGAGTAACCAGATCCAAATCGAAGAAAGTCTTTTTCCAATCTGATTCTAGTGAGAGTGAAGTTTCAGAAAATGAATTAGCCAATCTTGCTCGAAGGATGAACAAGATAGCTGGACAGAGAAACTTTCAATCCAAGTATAAGAAGAAGGACAGGAAAGATAAGAAAGATGGAGAAGTTACTTGTTATGAATGTAAAAGAACTGGACATATTAGACCAGATTGTCCTATGCTCAAAAAGAAAGAAAGGAAGGAAAGACATTCAGACAGAAACAGGAAGAAGTATTACAAAGCTAAAGCTAAGAAAGTTCTGAATGCTAATGACACCTGGAGTGCCAGTGGTGGTGACTCTTCAGATGAATCTTCTGAATATGAATCTTCAGGACAGAAGAATATTGGTCTTATAGCCAGATTACCTATTGATAATCAATGTCTTATGGCTAAGGTACGAAATGCTGAATCTTTGACCAATGTTTCCTTAAATCCTAATGATAGTAAGTATTATAACTCTTCTGATGAAGAATCATCTTCTGATGAGGAAAATACTTTACCTACTTATGAAGAAGTCTCTAGATTGGCTGAACTTCTTGAGATTGAAAATTCCAAACTCAACAAGAAACTTGATAAGGCAAATTCTAGGAATTCTATTCTTACTAAAGTGATATCAGATCTTTCTAAAGATCTTGATAAGAAAAATGCTGATTTTGAAAGTATTTCAAAAAATCTTGAGGAAGTAAGTTCTGAGAAGAATAAACTTTCTAAAGAGTTAGAAAAAGTAATTTCTAAGAAAAATGTTTTCGAGCCTAACTCTAGTTCTAAAACTAATGATTTTGAGGATAAAAACTTGGTTGTAAAACTCAAGTCTGAAATTTTTTCCTTAAAGAAGTGTTTATCAAACTTTACCCATGGTAAAGAAAATTTTGATAATATGTATTCTCAAATACGACCTTTAAGAAATAAATCCGGATTTGGTTATACCCATGCACAACCAGTTTTCAGTAACAATTATTTTGTTCCTCAAAGTGCCCCATTTTGCACTAAATGTCAATGTGGTGGTCACTGGGCAAAAAATTGTTCCTTAAACAAAACCCAATCCTTAGGTTTTCATAAAGCATACTTTTCTAAGAAAATGTGGATACCTAAAATTTTATTGTCTGGAAATCTCGGATCCAAACAAGTTTGGATTCCCAAAGTCTAACTTTGTTCTTAATTTCAGGAAAATAAAAAAAGTTCCAGCAACAGTATTTGGTACATGGATAGTGGATGTTCCCGGCACATGACTGGTAACAAAAGCTTTTTTGAAAAGATTATCAAAACAAAAGGAGGAAAGGTAACTTTCGGAGACAATGCTAAGGGAGAGATTGTTGGTATTGGTAATATAGTTCTTTTGGGTAAAACATTGATTTCAAATGTTCTTTTTGTTAAAGGTCTTAAGCACAACCTCATTAGCATAAGTCAGTTATGTGATGAAGGTTACCTTGTGAATTTTAGGAATGATAAATGCTTAGTTCACAATTCCAAGGAAGAATTTATTCTCTCAGCCAATAGGCAAGAGAATGTTTACACCATAAACTTAGAAGACCTATGAAGCCAAGATTTACCTTGCCTATGTGCAATGGAAGATCATTCTTGGTTATGGCATAGAAGACTAGGACACTGTAATCATAGGAACCTATGTAAACTCTCTAAGAAGAAACTTGTTAAGGATCTACCGGAGCTTAGATTTGATTCTTCTAAAGTTTGTGATCCTTGTCAATATGGAAAGCAACATAAATTTAGTTTTAAGTCAATCGGTGAAGTCTCAACAACCGATGCATTACAGTTAGTGCACATTGATCTTTTCGGTCCAACACAAACTGGAAGCATTGGAGGCAAATACTATGTGTTTGTTCTAGTTGATGATTACACTAGATTTACTTGGGTCTATTTTCTAGCAAGGAAATCTGAAGCTTTTTCTTATTTCAAAAGTTTTAGAGCTCAAGTGAAAAATGAGAAAAACCTTCCATTGAAAACTATTCATAGTGATCATGGAGGAGAATTTCAAAATTCTGATTTTGAAACTTTTTGTAGTAAGAAAGGTATTACTCACAACTTTTCAGCACCTAGAACTCCTCAACAGAATGGTGTAGTTGAAAGAAGAAATAGAAATCTTCAAGAGATAACTAGAACCATGTTGAGTGAATATTCTATTGCTAGACATTTCTGGGCTGAAGCTGTAAGTACTGCTTGTTATACTATAAATCGAGTTTTGATTAGACCTTTTCTTAATAAAACTCCTTATGAGTTATGGAATGGTAGAAAACCAAAACATTCCTACTTCAAGGTTTTTGGTTGCAAAGTATTCATTTTGAATACTAAAGATAACTTACATAAATTCGCACCAAAGTCTGATGAAGGGATTTTCTTAGGTTATTCCACAACCTCTAAGGCTTATAGAGTTTTTAATAAAAATACTTTTACTATTGAGGAAACAGTACATGTAAAATTTGATGAGTCAGATCCTTTTGTTTTTAAAACCTCCCAACCTACATCTTCAGATGTGTTTTCAAAAACTGATTATCAACCTTTGATAGAAGAACCTTCTGATAAGGAAATTGTGCCAGAAGATATTTCTGAAACATTTACCCCAGAATACTTTCTACCCTATGTTGATGAACATGTTTTACAAAACCCAAATCAGGTGTTTCTTAAGAATCATCCCAGTGATAGTATCATTGGTGATGTAAATCAACCTGTAAGGACTATAAGTTCCTTAAGAAATGAAGTAGAACATCTAGCATTTCTTTCCCAATTGGAGCCTAAAAGCACTGATGAAGCTTTAGGTGATGATGATTGTATCAAAGCAATGCATGATGAACTAAATGAATTCGAAAGGAATAAAGTCTGGACCTTGGTTGAAAGACCTAAGGAAACTTCTGTTATTGGAGTAAAATGGGTTTTCAGAAATAAATGTGATGAAAATGGAGTCATTGTTAGAAATAAAGCTAGACTTGTTGCTAAAGGCTATAATCAGCAAGAAGGAATAGACTATGAAGAAACCTATGCTCCAGTAGCTAGACTTGAATCTATCCGCATTCTACTTTCCTTTGCAGCATTCTTTAATTTCAAACTTTTCCAAATGGATGTGAAATGTGCTTTTCTTAATGGTTATGTTCAAGAGGAAGTTTTTGTTGAACAACCTCCTGGCTTTGAAGATACAAAACATCCTGATCATGTTTTTAGACTTACCAAAGCTTTGTATGGCCTTAAACAAGCCCCACGAGCATGGTATGATAGACTTACTGGATTTTTACTTCAAAATAACTATGTTAAAGGAAATGCAGATCCAACCCTTTTTATAAATAAATATAAGAAAAATGTTTTGATTGTTCAAATTTATGTTGATGACATTATATTTGGTTCAACTCAGCAATATTTGACTGACTCTTTTGCTAGTCTAATGAAATCTTAGTTTGAAATGAGTATGATGGGTGAGTTAACATTTTTTCTTGGTTTTCAAATTTCTCAAAAACCAGAAGGAACCTACATATCTCAACATAAGTATATTAAAAATCTTCTTAAAAAGTATGGTTATGACAACACTAAGAGTATAAGTACTCCTATTGGTACCTCAAACTCTTTAGATCTTGATGAAGCTGGGAAACCAGTAGATCAAACATCATTTAGAGGTATGATTGGAAGTCTACTTTACTTAACAGCTAGTCGACCAGACTTAATGTTTTCAGTATGCTTATGTTCAAGATATCAATCCAATCCTAAGGAATCTCACTTAAAGGCAGTAAAAAGAATTTTTTCACTACCTTAAGGGAACCATGGATCTAGGATTATTTTATACTTCTGGAAATATTTTTGTTCTAAAAAGTTTTTCTGATGCTGACATTGGTGGATGTAGAATGGATAGGAAAAGTACATCCGGAACTTGTCATTTCTTAGGAGATTCATTAGTTTCTTGGTCATGCAAGAAGCAACATTCTGTTGCACTCTCCACTGCTGAAGCTGAATATGTAGCAGCTGGAAGTTGTTGTGCACAAGTGTTGTGGATGCAACACACACTCACAGACTATGGCTTAAGTTTTACTAAAACTCAAATTTTGTGTGATAACACAAGTGCCATTGCCCTAAGTAAAAACCCTGCACATCACTCCCATGCAAAACACATAGATATTAGGCATCACTTTCTTAGGGATCACACACTCAAAGAAGATATTATTCTTCAGTTTATTGGAACGCAAGATCAACTTGCTGATATTTTCACAAAATCTTTGCCTTCTGATAGATTTGAATATGTTAAACAGAAGTTAGGAATGATAACCGTAAGGTAATCTTCCTTAATTAGATTTCTGTTGAAAAAGTCTCCTTACAGTAATAAACTCCTTTTCATAGGGGGAGTACATTTGATTGTTTATTTAACAAAGTTTTTCAAAATTTGTTTTCGAACTTTTCGGAACGAAAATTTCCGGAATGGAACTTCCGGAACTACCATTTTCCAGAATGGATATTTTCGTACAGAATACTTCTGGAATGAAAGTATTCGTATTGAAAATTTCCGGAATGGACAACTTTTGTACTGGGACTTTCATAAGCAAATTTTCGTACCAAGTTTTGTTTTTCATATTGACTTTTTCATATTGAGTTTTTCGTATTGACTTTTCGTATTAAGTTTTTCGTATTAAATTTTTCGTATTGACTTTTCGTATTATGTTTTTCGTATTAAGTTTTTCGTATTGACTTTTCGTATTAAGTTTTTCGTATTAAGATTTTCGTATTTACTTTTTCGTATAGAGTTTTTCGTAGTCGTCTTTATATTACCCATTACGAATAACTTTCCTAAGCTAATCCGAAAGTTATGATTTTCTTACAGAAGTTTTCGTAATCATATTTTACTTGCTGGCAATTTCTTATAGTTTGTTTTCGGTTTTTGGATTTCTTAATTCTTTACTTTAATAAAACCTCAAAAAGATCGGATTCAAGCTTTCAACCATTAGATCTGATCTCAGATCATTCTAAACCGTTAGATCAACCGAGGAAGTTGAACCGTCATCCCATTGCCTATATAAAGGGGACCCTATTTTCTCGTCCCACATCGATTTCAAGCTTTTGCGTGCTGAAGCTCTGACTCTCCGATTTAAGGCAGTTCCGAACCACAGTTTTCTCAGTTCCGAACTTCAGTCTTCTCTGTTCCGAATATCTCAGAGGACTTCTAATCCGAATGTCTGCAGAGTTAGCTTCTCAAGAAATGTCTTCAACCAAGCCCATTTCTCAGTGGTTAGTCTACAGAGAGAGGTTAGTTCATCCGAATTTCTTCAGCAACTACGATTCTATTATTTCAAAGAATATCAAGCTGAATGGCTGGGAAGGTGTTGCAGTATCAAAAACCGGAAACCAAGATGAAGTGTACTCTGACTTACTTGTTGAGTTTTATGAGTCTGTTGCTTTCTTCAACGAAGATAATAGAGAAAAATTTTCTTTCAAATCGTATGGCAAGACTTATAAACTCTCTCACACCAAGGCTGCAAGCTTGGTAGGCCTATCCTATGAAGGTGAAGCCGAGTTTATTTCCCATGTATTTCCAGACTCTTTGGGTAGCTTCAACAAGGAAAAGGCATTAGAAATTCTCGGATTGGATGATGACAAGGCTCCGAAAATAGCAAGCCTATCTACAAACTTCCGGATTCTGGAGTTATGGGTACAAGGCCTTATCATACCGAGAAAAGGAGATAAGGATAGTCTGAAGAAAAGTGAGATATATATCTTAGATTTTCTGATATATCTAAGGAAGTTCAACTTGATGAAGCATATTCTTCTTATCATTGAAAATTTAAAGAAGGGGAATCTGAGAGCTCAGATCGTGATGTACCCAGCAATATTGTCAAAGCTCATAGTTCGGTGCCTTGAGTCCTTCAAGGTAGCTTGTAGTTCTAAGCCGAAAGTTTGCAAGATCATGTTGCTTAGTGATGCCACTCTTAAGAGAATGAATATAGCTTTTAACAAGGAGTCAGGGATGTTTATTGATCTACCTCCACAAGTAGAAGTGACTCCGAAAGTGGCTGATCCGGAATCATCCAAGCCGGTAAGGAAGAGGAAGCTGAAAGAAGTGGTAGTCGATGCTGAGGAACCTAAGTCTAAGGAAGTCCACTCCGCACCTCCTAAGTCTAAGAAGATGAAAACCTATACTGATGAGGTTGCTGCGAAGTGGAGAGCTGACAAAGAGAAGAGGAAGGAAGGAGATCCGCAGTTCGGATTAGATCCTGCGGAGGCTAAGGCTCTGAAAGAAAAGGCCGCTGATGAGCTTGAGAAGCAAGCAAAGGAAAAGAAGATTAAGAAGAAAATGTCTGAGGCTGAGGTAGCTCAGGCTTTGTTAAAGTTCAACGAAATGGTTTCAGCAACCATTCCCGTTCCGAGATCTTTCTCTCTGGAATCTCTACCTGAGACTCCAGGAAGAAATCTTGTTACTCCGGAAGAGGCTGTTGCTACTGAGGAAGTAGAGCAAGTGGAACAAGTTGAAGAAGCTGCTGAAGGAAGTGGTGAGACAGGAGATGTGCTCAAACAAGTAGATGAATATAAGGGAACTCCTTCGGAACACTTGTCGCTCCGAATATATGAAGCTCAATCTTCAAAGATTGTTACTCCTGAATTGGAAGAAGAGAAAGGTGAAGAAGAAGTTTCTTGTCTGAGAGAAGAAGAACATCTTTTAATTGATGCTGCTCAGAAGGAAAATGTAGAAGTTGCTGATGAGGAAGATTTGGTTGTTCAAGTGTCTAATAGTGAGAAGAAATCTTCGGAACAGGTTTCTATTGCGGAAAAAGATAAGGGGAAACAAATTCTTGCTGATACCCCGAGTTCAGAAAAGAGTATGAGGAAGGAAGCTGGTAGTTCTTCTAAGAGGATGTTGGAGCTTATTGAGGAATAAAATTCTCCTAGCAAGATTTCAGATTCGGAGTCATCTTCGTTGGGGCACGATTTTTTTGTTCAGTCCTTGAAGAAGTTGGTGGGAACCATTCCAACCTTCTCCAGTATTGACTCTAGATGCCAGATGCTTCAACATGCACTGAATCAGAAAACCGACTCCGTATCCATGGTAATGGATAAGTGTGTTGAGATTGAAGCTCAGTTCAAAACTTTCTTCATTGGTTACGAAGCACATAAAAGATCTTGCAAGAGGATGACAAGCTGGTCGAAGAAGAATGTGGAAGAGATGAGGTTGTTGGATGAGTTTCAGGAAAATGTTAAGGATGCATTCCAAACCGAGGACAAGAAGTTTCATGAGATGACTGCATCATTCGAAGAGAAATTGACAGACGAAAAGAACATTCGGATTCAGGAAGTGAGAGATCTGAATGGAAAGCTCAACTCCGTTAATCAGAGTTGGAAATTTGAAAGGGATCATCGGATTGATTTTCTAGAAAGAATGAAAGCTCAGGAAGAGAAGATGAAATCTCAGGAAGAAAAGTTGAAGGCTCAGGAAGAAATCATTGAAGCTCAGTCAGCAAGAATAGTCGTCTTAGAGAAGCAAGCAGAGGAAGATCACAAAGACTTAAAGAAGATCAAGACGATTCTCAAGGGGCTAATGTCGAAGGAGAAAGATCCGAAATGACCAATCCGATCTTTTTGTTGTAATCTGTTTTTGTTGCTGACATTTCAAATATAATGAGAATTGTGTTTGTTGTTTCGTTTGTACTAATTTTTTCAGGTACTTTGTTAAGTTTTTCCATTCCCTCCAATTCTTTTTGAAAATCACAAAGGGGGAGAAGGAAAAGATCCTTAAGAAAAAGAGGAAATCTAATAAGTGCTTATTAAAGGGGGAGAAAGAAAAATAACCAAGGAAAAAGAACTCTAATAAGAGTTTGTTTAAGGGGGAGTTTTTTCTTAAAGAAACATCACTCCGGAAATATGAATACGGTCCTTAGAGTTTCAAAGCCTAAGGGGGAGTTAGTCGTATTCATCTATATCCTTAAACCGAGGGAGATAAGCTTTAATGTGTTTCTTTCTTAGAATAGCTTTTTCGTAAGGATGTTTGTGCTTTCCAAAAAGGGGGAGATTGTTGAGTCAATAAGGTTTTCCTTATGACTTTTCCATTCCTTCTTGTTTTGAAAATCACAAACACCTTATCTTTAAGGAAAATCGCTTTTATAAGGAAAATTTCTTTTATAAGGAAAATTGCTTTCTTTAGGAAAATCGCTTTTATAAGAAAAATTATCCTTATCATATTTTTCATATTTTTCTTAAGTATGAGATTCGAATTCGTTTTCTCGGAGTCATTAAAACTTTGATATAAAAGCATTCTGTTTTAGGATTCGGTTCTGGACAAGAACTATAAGGAAGTTTCATTCCGAATTCCGGATATGAATTCTGACCAAGTTCTATTCCAGATTCAGGATACGAATTCTGAAGAAGAATTCTCATTACGAATTCTAATGAAGAAATCCCATTCCGAATTTCTCAGTACGAATTCTGAAGAAGAATTCTCATTACGAATTCTAATGAAGAAATCTCATTCCGAATTCCCATTATGAATTCTGTTGACGAATTCTCATTTCGAATTCTGATGATGAATTCTCATTACGAATTCTGATGACGAATTCTCATTATGATTTCTGATGACGAATTCCTATTCTGAATTCCTATTCTGAATTCTCATTCCGAATTCACCTATTAAACAGAATCTGATTATCATTGTTTTATACACTCTGAATTTATTCACTCCGAACCTTCACTCCGAAGTTTCTATTCCGAACCTTTATGTTAGAGTTTAAAACGATGTCGTACATTCTGTTACACTTGTTTTGTTATAAAACGATGTCGTCCATTTTGTTATAAACTAACTGTTGTCTAAGTGACACGTGTACAGGTCCCTCCGAACTTTAAGGAAAATATGACCGTTGGAGAGGAGCCGACCTTACCTATAAATAGGAGCTCATTTGAAAGAGATCGATGCTGTTGGTGATGTTGGTGCTGTTGGTGCTGTTGGAAAAACAACTGAGTTTTGTGCCTACATGCTGTTGAAGTGATTTCTAGAGAGAGAGTCTCTTATTAACTCTAAATGCTTCGTGCGACTCCGAATGTTGGTGATTACATTCGAGGGCTTCCGGGGATAGGAAGACAGAGGTGCCGACTACCTTAAAGATCGAGGGCTTTCTTGCTGAGAAAGACAGAGGTGCCGACTACCTTAAAGATCGAGGACTTTCTTGCTGAGAAAGACAGAGGTTGCCAACTACCTTGAAGTTGAGGGCTTGCGGGGATAGCAAGACAGAGACTACGATCTTCGTATCGAGGGCTTACCCTGGTGTGGGTAAGACAGACTTGCTTGAAAGTATAAATCAAGGGACCTTTATCCAAGGTTGTTGGATACCCTTCACTTTGGGTTAAAAGACTATTATCTTGTTACTAGTAGTTTTACTACTTGTCTTTATTCCGCTGCAATTTGTATCTTAAGGAATGTATAACTTTCTTATACTTCCTTACTTACTCTGATTAGTTTAAATTCTATACTCTTTAAGGTAGAATCTTATATTTTAACTTTTGTTAAGTTTCAATTTCCGGAATCATATTTCCGGAACCTACTTTTGGAATCCCTTTCCAAGTTCAGTTCGGTGTTAGAGGTGTTGTGAATTTACTTAGTTTAACTTTGTTAAACTTAGCCCTTTCCTTTTCTTAAGGAAACTCTAGTTATTCATAACTAACATTAAAGGTTCCAAAGGAATTTTTAAAGTATACAATTCACCCCCCCCCCCCTCTTGTATATTGAGCATCTCATATTATATTTCGATCCTACAATTGGTATCAGAGGTTGGAAACCTCTTACTGTATACCATTCTTACATGTCGGAGGTCGGAGTTCTTCGCGTTCTTCGTCGAAGAAGAAGAACTTCAAGAGATTTTCCTTTTCTCCCAAAGACTCACACAACAAGATTCATCCAAATAATATAATTACTTCACTTATTTTATTAACATGACTTAAGCATTTTAATTGAAACATTCAAATTAATCTCACCTAATTAAATAACATAAGTTGTCATCTTTAATGTTGAGTTGAAGGAGTTAGGGAATATGAAGGGGTGTGGTTCGTGTGGGACCCACCACCTTCATAACCACCCAAGGGAAGTTGTGTGGTTTCCCCCAACTTCCACTCAATGGTTTTAACCACTTAGAATGAAAAAATAAAATTTGTAGCTCAATTTTTATTTAATCTTCAACAATTTTTTAACAACTTCTCCCGTGTAAACCCAACTCCGGAAAAGGTATTCCTAAGCAATTACCAGCGCTCCGAATCCATTGGTTCCCTCAGAATTTGATTCCGAGAACCGGTTCGAATGTTAGAAAAAAACACACTCGTTCGTTCCCTGAACGTACCCGAGATAAACATCACATAGAAATTTCGGGCACACCGTGCCTCAAGAATTAGGTGCCGTCAGAAAATGCGTTCTTGTAAAATCCCAAAGAAAATTAAGAAAAAATTTCCCTTTAATTTTACGGGTCTTTACATAACTCCCACCTTAGGGCTTTATGTCCCCGTAAAGATACATCATAAACTAGGGGGACAAATATGGGTACTGTGCACGCATTTGATCCTCCTGCTCCCAAGTGCTCTCTTGGAGGATCTCGTGTTGCCATCTGATGCGCACTAGAGGAATTGACTATTTACATAGGACCCGCCCCTGTCGATCCTCGATCACACTGGGACCTCTGCAAAAGTCACCCCGTCGTCTATGTCCAGCTCCCCATGGTCAATGATATGCATCAGGTCGTGCATGTATCTCCTCATCTAAGATACGTGGAAGATGTCATGCACCCGGTGCAACTGAGGTGGTAGAGCTAGGTGATAAGACACCTCTCCAATCCTACTAAGGACCTGGAATGGTCCGATGAAGTGCGGAGACAACTTTCCACCTCGGCCAAATCTCCGTAATCCACGAAGAGGTGAGACCTGCAAGAAGACGTGGTGGCCAACCTCGAACTCTAGTGGCCTCTGCCTCCTATCCGCATAAGACTTCTTCCAGCTCTGAGCTGTCCTCATCCGCTCCTAGAAGACCTAGACCTTCTCTGTCATGTCTTGCACCATCTCTGGTCCCACAAGTGGTGACTCCCCAGGGACTGTCCAACACAGAGGTGATCTGCTATGCCGGTCGTACAATGCCTCTTATGGTTCCATCTAGATGGTGGAGTGGTAGCTATAGTTGTACATGAACTCCACCAAGGGTAGGTGTTCCTCCCAGCTACGACCAAAGTCGAGGACACATGTGTGAAGCATGTCTTCGAGAGTCTGAATGGTCCTCTCTGTCTGACCATCTGTCTGAGGGTGAAAGGCGGTACTCAGATGTAGTTGTCTCCCAAACACCTCATGAATCCCCTTCCAAATCCGGGAAGTAATTCGAGCAACTCGATCGGTGAAGATAGATGATGGAACAACATGAATCCGTACAATCTCCTGAACATAGATATGTCCCAAGATCTCCATTGATCCCAGCTCTCTGATGGGTAAGAAGTGAGTCGACTTCGTGAGTTTGACAACAATCACCCAAATGGAGTCTTGACCTCTGGAAGTACGTGGATGTACAGTCACGAAGTCCATAGATATGTCGTCCCAATTCCACTCCAGAACCTCCAAGGGCTGCACTGAGCCTGGTGGTATCTGGTGCTCTGTCTTCAACTACTGGCAGGTGAGGCATCGAGAAACGAACTCTGCCACAACCTTCTTCATGCCCGACCACCACTGTTGTCGTCTGAGATCCTGGTACATCTTCACCACTCCAGGATGTACCGCCAAAGGGGATGTGTGAAACTCTCTCAGCACCTCCTCCCTTAAATCAACTGGTACCAAGGTACATCCTCTGAAAAGGACATCGTGATCTCCTCCCACAGAGAATCCATCAGGTGCTTGTCTTGAGGATATCTGCGCACATTGCATCTCACAGTCAGAGTCCCCACGTTGTGCCTCTCTGACCCACTATAGTAGTGGAGGAGTGACTGTGAGTGACTGAAGGAAGGCTTCTCCATCCCTATCAACGAAGGATATCTGTAAAGCGGCTAGCCGCTCTGTCGCCACCCCAAGTAGCTGAATGCCCATCCTCCTGCTGAGAGCATCGTCTACCACGTTCCCCTTTCGAAGAGTATATACTATCTCAAAGTCATAGTCCTGGAGGAACTCGATCCATTGCCGATGTCTCAGGTTCAGGTCTATCTGTGGGAAGATGTACATGAGACTCTTGTGGTCAGAATAGAATGTAAAGCGCTCGCCCATCACATTGTGTCGACACATCTTCAGAGTGAACACCACTGCTGCTAACTCCAGGTCAGGGGTAGCATAGTTCTGCTCATGATGCCTCAATTGACATGATCCAAAGGAGATCACGGCCCGCTCCTGCATCAGGAGACATCCGATTCCAGTCCCTGATGCATCGTAGTAAACTACGTATCCAACTCCCTCCTCCGGTAGCCTCATGATAGGCACGCTGGTCAATCTCTGTCTCAGCCCCTGGAAGCTCTACTGACATCTTTCTGACCAGAAAAAGGGTATCCCCTTCTTTTTAAAAGCAGATAGTGGTGTCGCAACTCTAGAGAAGTCTGGCACAAATCTCCGATAGTACTCAGCTACTCCCAAGAATCTACGCTCCTCTGTCACGCTCCTGGGTGGCTCCCAAGCTAGCACTGCCTCGATCTTCATACGATCCACCGCAAATCCCGCCTCAGAAATCATGTGTCCCAAGAAGTGGACCTCACGTATCCAGAACTGGCACTTTGGGAGCTTTCCATAAATCTAGTTCTCTCGGAGTGTGTCTAGTACAAATCGTAAGTGGTAGGCGTGCTCCTCCTCAGTGGTCGAGTATATCAAAATGTCTTCGATGAATACCATGACAAATCGATCGAGGTATGGCTGAAAGATTATATTCATGAGGGCCATGAACACTTCGGGATCATTGGTTATGGTGAATGGCATAGCCAAGAACTCATAGTGTCCATTCCGACACCTAAAGGCCATCTTTTCCATGTCCTCATCCCGAACTCTGAGCTGGTGATAGCCTGACCTGAGGTCTATCTTCGAGAACCACCGTGATCCCTTGAGCTGATCGAAGAGGTCATCAATCCTCGGTAGCAGATACATGTTCCACACGGTCACCTGGTTCAGGAGATGATAGTCGACAAAATGTAGCAAGATCTCGTCCATCTTCTTGGCGAACAATATCAAGGAATCCCAGGGTAAAACATTGGGTCAGATGTATCCCTTCCCATACAAGTCCTCCAACTATACCCGTACCTCTCAAAACATAGCGGGGGCCATCCGATATATTGGAGTGGATATCAGGGTTGTCCCGGGGTACATGTCAGTATAAAAGTCTACCTCTCTGCGAGGAGGATGTCCTAGAATGTCGTCGGGGAAAACGTCTGCATACTGATCCACCACTGTAGGAAAACCAGGACTCCGCATGTCAACTGCTCCTAGGATGAGGCTAGCCAACAGATGAGTGATAGGCTGTCCTCTCCTCTACGAGAGTCTATATTGTGCTGAAAAGGCTCCCTTCTCGCCGGTGATGGAGAACATGCTCTTGTCGGTGCGTACACATCGCACCATACGCCTAATACAGTCGATCTGGGCATTGATTGTTGATAACTAATCCATGCCCAAGATGACGTCTTGAGGCCTCGACACCGCTAAAAAAAGATCCCAACCGAATCTCTCACCTCCTAGAGTAATCTCACACTGCCGGAACTAGTGTGTAATCATCGATTCTACTCCTGTAGGAGTCTCTAGACGTAAGGATCGAGCCAACAGATCCGTCGGAATCTCCGAACTCCGATCAAGGGCAGCAGCTATGAATGAATTACTCGCCCCTATGTCTATAAGAACTGCATCAAGGGTGGAATAGACACAGATAGTACCTCAAATCATCTCGGGTGTGCTGTGGTCGTAGGCCTTCGATTCCTGGAAATGTGCCTGTCTCTACCCGCCAGCTCCCTATGGTCGGGGTGGACCTCCTGGCGGTGGTGGTGGTAGAGACTCAAAGCGTCTCCCACCTCCTGCTACTCAGCGAGCTCCTCTTCCTCGTCCGCCTGATCCCTGTGGACCGCCACTGTCGACCCTCAGCCTCTTCCTGGATTATCCCTCAATTGTCTAATGCTCCTCTGCATGGCGGGTCGGGCGGTCACGAGCCATGTGGCCCTACCCGCCGCATACGTAGCATCGTCAGCTTCTCAAAAGACTAGCTCTGCATTGTGTTCCCCTCACTACTAAGCCAGTGTCCTGAGGTCGTCTTCCTGAGGGTCTGGTCTGCCTGGTCCTATGAGTCATCCATCGACTACCTGAGGCAGAAGACTCTACTATGTGCCACCCTGCGGTAGGTCTCACTACTGATGTAGGCTCAGCAAGGAAGCTTTCGATCAGAATGGCTCAATCCAGTACCCCTCCCTATTTCAGAATGCTGAGGGAGATCAGAGATGCCCTAATCTCATACCTCAATCCATGCTCAAAGGTCCAAGACCAGATGAATGGGTCCCGAACCATGTCTTTCGAGTAGAACGAGAGATCAGTAAATCTCTCCGAGTATTGGGCGACTGTCAAGCTGCCCTGCCGCAGCTGTAGAAGCTCTTGGATGCTCATCGCACAGAGGGTGGCCAGGATGAACTCCGAGCAGAAGAGGATCTCAATGTCCGTCCAGAAGAGAGTTGCCTCGTCGTGCACCTGGAGCATCATGCTCCACCATCTGCCTGTTGCCGCGTGCAGTAGGCTCGCTGCGAGGATCACCATGAGGTCTTCTGGTGTCCTCACTAACCTGAAAACCATACAACTGCCTCCAGCCAATCCTCGGCTTCCTGATGGTCCATCTCCCCGCAGAACCTGGGCGGTCGCTGAAACTGAAACTCGTGCAGTGCACTAAGGCGACGTGCATCATTAGTGGCTGGGGCTGGTAGCATCGGTGGCTCGGTGGGTAGTGGTACTGCTGATTCCTCTACTATCAAAGGGCCATGTACCGAGGCCTCGTTGCTCGGTGGGATGTCATCACACACAATGCTTGGAACCCTAGGTGGATGCCGTCGTGAGGCCATCCTAAAAAGAAACAGGTGTGCCACGGTCAAACAATATACCTGGTGAGCTGACACAAAGTAACCATAAAGAAAACGTGAAACACACATGCAATCAATGTTTTCGCGCATTAAGTCAGAAATCAGAGGTCAGGGTCCTGGTGTACGGATACGTCGGCTGCCACACCAACACTGTACACCCTGGACTGATAACAACACTCAATACTCTTAACACTATTGCTTCACATAGAAAAAGATCAGAGTTCTGAGTTCTGTGGTAGAACCGAACTCCTCTAATTCCAATTGGTCATGACCCTTCCTCGGGGCCTGTGTTCTGACTAACCCAAGCCATTTTTCCATAGGCCAGGGGATGGAGACTAGCGCCAAGGTGTAATTACAAGGAAAAAGGGAATTCATTTCCTTTTTAAAGTAAAAAAACACCACAGAACAAGCAAGCAGATGTAAAAACTAAGTAAAAACTGGGTACAATAGTATGTGCGGAAAAGTAAGTGGGAAACAATACAAACCCAAACTGAATGTAATGTACAACTGAAAAAGTGTACAAAAACTGAAAAGTAAAGCCGTAGCGTTGAGCCGTCCACTGGTAGTCCCACCTAAAGGGTGGATACAGATAGCCTCCACAACACCACGGGTCCAACCGTCCGCTCCGAATACACCCCGCCCAGTTGTCCACCTCTAGGTGCCGACCTACTCCGCCAGCCTCAACCACAATTAGCGATGTCCATCGTCTTAAACTAACACAACGTAGTGCGTGCATCGCCTGTTCAGGGTTGCGTATAAGCTACTCAGTAGGTACCCCGAGACCCCCGAAGGTCTCCTAGAATCCACAAATGATAATCCACAAAGGAAAGATACAATCACGAAGTAACATCCGACACTGGTTAGGTATATGCCCATACATATACCTAAGTCACCAATTCCAGTTTGACTCCAACATCCGAGAACATGTTCGATCACATCCACATAGGATAGCACAACACAATCCACATATGAAAGAAAGTCAACATTTAGCTCACATATGTATACTTCTTCGTAAGACGATGGAGATGATAAGTTGTAGCCACCGATTCATCTAATTCGTCGGACCCACACATGATCGATAGGTACGAACCCCCGCAATGAACTACAAAGGATCGATAGGTAACTAACAAGTGAAATGACCCACAAATGATCGATATGTAACTAACCCCCGCAATGACCCACATAGGATTGGACCCACACATGATCTATAGGTGCTGGCCCACACAGGACCATTGAGCGCTGACCCACACCGGATCTAACCCACACATGATCGGTAGCACAGATCCACATAGGATCGCTGAGTGTTGTAGTCTTCGTCGTCGAATCCACATAGGATTTCTATACAGTCGCCATCGTCATCGTAGTCGTAGCCTCCTCTAGGGTTCCCGAACACAGCAAGCTCGTTCGGGAGGTTCTGCTCCATGAGCCTAGGGGCTGATACATCAACTGACACATAGTCCGGAGTTGATGTATCCAAAGTTATGTATCGTCAACAGGAACTCAATGTCATAGACGGCGCGTCAATCGGACACCCGGTCTGAGAGTTATTGGCTTTTCCGTCCAAGGGGCCCGGTTGGTTTTTAAGTAAAAACCAACCCGAATGTACTCTAAATGCGTCCAAACCTCAAGCGGAGTAAGCCAAAAGGTCTGTATCACTTAGAGGAATCCAACAAAGTTGATGGCACGTCATTCGGATGTCGGGAGCTCATGTTATAAGCGTTTCTGATCCGAGGGCCCAGTTGGTTTCATGTACGAACCCACCCAGCCGAACTCAAAGTTCTCCGAAAACTTCACTATAATGTACAAAAAGGACCATCTCGATCCAAAGATAGAATCGTAGCTGACGGTGCATCGATCGGAGGTTAGAAGCCCATGTTATGGGAAAAAGACCATTAGAGGTCCGATATTAGGGGGTTCGGGCCATGTCTGACCCGGCCCGGTACCCCCTGGTTTGGCCCGAACCAGGTCCGGTTCCTTCCTAGGAACGGCCTGGCCTGGTGGCCCGGCTCGCTGGCGCTGGCCAGGGCCAGGAGGCTCGGCCGTTTCGGCCGAGCGGATGGGGGGGGGGGCTGTCCCCCTGTTTCGTAACCGCGACCCCCATGATGGGGGGCCGCTCAAGCTGGCCAACCGGGGGTCGTAACCCCCAGCACTTCCCCTGACTAGTCGGCCTGCTCTGGCTAGCCAGCTGTTGCCGCCACAGGACCAGTGATGGCTGGTCCCCCTGCTCCGATGCCGGCGGCCCGGAACCGGCTGCCGGTCCCTGCTCTGTCGCGGCCTCGCTCTGGCCGCGGTGCCTACGGGGTTCTCTAGCGGGGCACGACAGTGACACGATCTTACTCGATTCAACGACACAGTGCGACGGTGCCACACATTCCTTGCCACATGTCCCCGCACAGTGTGACGGCACCGCGCCATACTCATTCCATTCCACCACAAGGTAGACAAGAGAAAAAGGGGAGGAGGGTCGGCCGTGTTTGTGCGGTCCAACCCCCTCCTGTTATCTGATAACAAGTGGTCCAATTTTACGAGGAATGATGAATGAAGATATTCACGAATAGAAACACATAAAACCCCTACATCTTCGAATTCGTTGAGCGAGGATTCATCGTGGAAAGAGTGAGCTGCGTCACAGAGAAATGATTCGTCGCCGTCACGTCGTCAATCTCTGAGGATCCGGAGTTCTTTTCAACCTTCGTCGGAGGTCGGTGTTCTTCGCGTTCTTCACGTTCTTCATCAAGGATGAAGAACATCAAGATATTTTCCTTTTCTCCCAAAGACACACAAGATTCAACAAAATAAAATAAGTACATCACTTATTTTATTAACATGACTTAAGGATTTGAATTCAACCATTCAAATTAATCTCACCTAATTAAATAACATAAGTTATCAAAATTAATAGGTGAGATGATGGAGTTGTGGAATATAATGGGGTGGGGTTTTTGTGGGACCCACCCACCTCATAACCTCCCATGGGAAGTTGGGTGGTTTCCCTCCAACTTTCACTCAAAGATTTTAACCACTTAGAAAAAAAATTAAAAATTGTAGCTCAATTTTTATTTAAACTTCCACAATTTTTTAACAACTTCTCCCGTGTAAACGCAACTCTAGAAAAAGTGTTCCTAAGTAATTAACGGTGGTGTGAATCCATAGGTGCCCTCATAATTCGATTCCAAGCACCGGTTTGAATTTTAGATAAAAAACATGCTCGTTCGTTCACTGAACGTATCCGAGCTAAACTTCGGATAGAATTTTCGGGCACACCGGGCCTCGGAATCAGGTGCCTTCAGAACCGAGTTCTTGTAAAATGCCAAAGAAAATTAAGATAAAAATTTCCCTTGAATTTTATGGTTCTTTACAATAATGGTTGAAGGAAACGACTCTTCTCACTTATGTATACATCATTTTTAGAGTGATAGAGATGATAAAGTAGTTTCCACAGCCAATAGAGGATCACAGTATAGTAGTCATCACTGTCGAACCCATGTAGGATTCTGGTTCAGTAGTTTTCACTATTGAACACACGTAGGATTCCAGTAAAGTAGTTTCCACAGCCAGCTCTAGGCTTCCGGCACACAGCACGCTCGATTTCAGGAGGGTTCTCTCCTTGAGCCATGTTTCGATACATATACTATCACTAAGTGACTTTTTGATGTATCATTTAGTTTTTTATTATCAAAGGAAGCCAACGAGACAGATGACATGTCAATCGGACGACCGATATGATAGTTATTGGCATTTTCGTTCCAGGGGCCTCGTTGGATTTAAGCCCAATCCAAACCCGGCAGTTTTCCAAAAATTTTTAAAACTCATTTAGATTATCGCAAAAATACCGAATCAACGCGAGGGTCCCATTTCCACAGACGATGCATCGTTCTGACGCACAGTCTTGAAGATATTCAAATTTAGGAGAAGTCGGGCCCGACCCGTCAAGACCAGTGGGCTTCGGTGGGTCGGCCCAACCCGGGTCGGCGTGTCCGACACGGCTGGGGGGTAAGACCGGCCCGACATGGTGGGTCTGACCTGGCTGGGGGGTCAACCCGGCATGGTGTGGCACCGCCCCACTGTGGAGCCGACCCGCCCTATGGGCCCGTCTGGTTTGCTCGGTGGCCCCATGCGGCACCGCCTCCTTGCTGCCCAGCGCACACGGCCCCCATAGCGGGTCGCGGTTCTTCTCACGTGGCGCCTGAGGGAGACGTGGTTTTCCAACCTGGCTAATAGGCGGGTGGCATGTTCGCTTAGAAGAACGGTCTGTAGAAGCATGCCCCAATCTTCTCCGCACTATGCCTGCGGGCACCGAGGATCTCCAGCCCGGCCGGTAGGTGGCCCTCCTATTCGGTTCGGCCGAGCGGGCTGCAGATGCGGGCCATTTCCTCCACCTCCACATGGCTCCTGCGTGTGCCATAGATTCTCCAGCAGGTCTTCCGGTCAGTCGGCCGGTCCGGGTGGCCCGAGGGGCCGTCGGACCCTCCATGCGGCCAGCCAATGGCCGCTGCTGCCACCGCCACTTTCGGTCGCTGGAGCCTCTTCCGTCTGCCGGAGCCCACAAGTCTGCGACCACCTTACTTTGGCGTGGTGTGACAGAACCATGCCCTACCGGCTCCGCATCTATCTTCAACACAAACAAGGTTCAACAGAGGGACTTTGGGCCGTATTTGTTCGGCCTGCACCCTCCGCATTAGGTGATAGAAACATGGTCACCTTTAACCAAAAAAAAACATCGACGAAAGCAGATATTAATCATACATTAAAATTAATCAAATACCCCTACCTCATGTTTCTTCATTGAACGTTGATGAGTCGCAGAAGTCATTCGTTGCGGAAGATGGACATCATTCTGTCATCATTGGTGTGGATGACGTTGTCGTTGGCAAAGTTCTTCATAGGTGACGTCTTCCATTTATTGCTCCAGTTGGAAAGGAAAGAGACGTGTCATTATTCGTTGGTGGAAATAGAGTTCTTCATCGAAAGGATATCGTTCCTCCAAGTATTCTCCCAGAACTCCACTAATTCTCCCAAAAATGGAAAAATATTCCAACCAAAATAATATAACACATATTATTATGCTCACATAATGAATTCAAAATAATTAAAAATAGATGAGCCAATTAAATAATTGCATGTTAGTTAATTAATTGAGAGAGTGTGTAGGAACATTAAGTTGGAAGGTGGAAAGGCTCCACAATAAATTGGGAGTTAAAGAGTTAAAGGGGTGTACAAGTGGAGTTGAGGGGTTTGAGATCTTGTGGGCCCCACCAAAAAATATCCTCCCATGGGAGGTTATATGGGGATGAGCCCCACCTCAAACTTCCCTTTGGAGAAAATAACCACCAACCATATAAAAATTATGCCACACAAAATTTTTTATTTAATTTTCAGAATCCCCAAAAAATTAACACCGACTCCCAAAAAAACGCAACCTCGGTAAAGAAATCCTTATGTGAATACTGGCGCTGTGAGTTCATTGGTGTTCTCGGATTACAATTTTGAGCACCGATTCAAAAGATATAAAAACCCACATGTACGTTTACTGAACTTACCTGATCAAAACATCAAAAATTGATTCCGGGCACACTAGGCCTCATAATAAAGTGCCGTCAGAAACTGAAGACTCGTAAAATTCCCATGTATTTATGAAAAAAAATTCCATAGGATTTATGGGAATTTACATCAACTATATGAATAGGATCCTACATAACATAAGAATCTGATTCTAGATAAATTTATTCCAAACAATAGAACATGAGTGGGATCAGGGTGATACTTCCTTGGTTGAGATATGTGGAAAACATCATGATTTACAATCAGCTGATACAAAAAGTCTTGCTAATAAGTAAAATTTAGTTGAAATTTAGTGATTTCAAATTGTCCAACATATCTCAAAGCCAATTATCCGCATTTTTAATGCTAGTGATGAACCAACTATGGAGTATATTTATAAAAAACCCAGTAACAAAACTCAGTAACAACCACAAATAATCACACTTCCGATATCATTATCAACATCTTCTGAACCAAACATGATCCATCCAAGGACACATCTCCCACCTATTCACCACAAATATGTTATCCACCAGGGTGACAATAAAATGATTAGATGGGATAAATTTTGATCAATGTCTGATAGAACTTGTTATAAAATACATCTACCAGTACCAAATGTTTATTACTTAGTCCACTGAAATCCAAGACACCAGAACAGAACATATCCTATAAGATCTGAATCACATTATCTATTTGGCCATCTATATATGGATGGTATGATTTTCTCAACAATATATTCATTCCCATTACCAATTTAATGCATTTCCAAAACAGTGAGGTAATCCAAGTATCCCTATCAGAGATAATGGTCGATGGACTTCAATGTAAGTTCAAAATGTATTGCACATATATGATTCCAAAATCATCAACATTAGTGGTGTACTTTATTGATATTATATGATAGTATTGTGTAAATTGATCAAATACAACCTAGATAGAAATTTTACCTCACTGTGTCCACGATAATCTAACAAAAAACCATGGAAACGGCATCACATTTTCATACCAGCACCCACTGTATCTGAAGAAACCCTAAGTGTTTCATGTCCTCGGAAATTATTCATTTGTAGGTCTAACAAATGGACATATAATCTACAAATGTCATGCCTCATACCTGTTCACCATAATAGTTTTCTCATTCCATTATTCATCATCAATTACAATGAATAAATGAAGTATATTCAGATATGATAATAAAACAAGACTAAACCTATTGATGATACAGGAAGGAAAACATGATATAGGATGTGAATTGTTCCATATGAAGAATGAGACAAAATAGGAATGGTTTCCCCACCATAATAGTTTTCTGGATACATCTGAATATCAACCTCCTCCTACTAGCCCTGAATAATAGAGTATAGTAGAGATGATGCTAAATGATCACTGGTCAGAACCATGCATGAAACATCCTCTTATGTGACCAAGTGGAAGTGAGTTAAAATCACCATTCAATTCCACTAATTCATCGATTCCAGAACATCATATGATAGAACTTTCCTGCTAAGTGAGACTATTATGAAATTTCATTTCCTCATAAAATAGGTGATGTCAATGTCAAATGTCTAATGGTATTCTACCCATCACCTATTTATGAGATTAAGGTCTTTCTGTGAATAAGATGTAGCTAAGACATTTATGATCATTGTGGATCATTAAAATCACCCTAAAGAGATTGTGCTTCCAAAATTTAAGTGCATGGACCACAAAATAATGATATGAATCATGATTGGGGTTGTTAATCTCATGTATTCGGATTTGGTTACTGTTGTATTCTACCACATGGTTTTCCTACATTAAGCACACATCACAACCCATCTCATGATGAATTACAAATAATTGTGTACCCCTTAAGTGGATCATTTATGATCTGAATATGTTCCATTGTTATGAGACATTTCATATCATTTAATGAATAATGAAATATCACATCTCATATTAATTGAATCACATTCCTGGTAAGAGTTGTCAATTGTGATTCCATCTTATAGAAATCATTTAAAAACTGTTGGTAGTGTCCATAATGGCCATTGAATATACGAATTTGGAGGACGTTAAGTTTTTTCTTCCATGGTATTACATCTTTCAACATCATAGGATAAACTAGTAATCCATGCTTGAAAATATCTTTCCCAATGAAATTATATTCATGAATGCAGAAACTAAATTTTGGAAAATTCACATGAAAACATTATTCCTCTGTAATTATATATCATTAATCAGATGCCACTCGTGATCATGCTCAGATTCTCATCAATAGTAATATCAACCGTGAACACTTCCAAAAAATTGTTAATATGTTGGTGGAATATTTGATTCATCTAGTCCATGAAAACTAAAAAATTATTAGTTATCCCAAAATGAATCAAGGGATATTCATAATGTATACAACTACTCTTAAATGATGTCTTCCATATTTCGAACTCTATAACCCTAAGATGATGATAAGATGACCTAATATCATTCTTTGTGGAAACATTTTCCCCTTCGTCAGATCAAACAAATAATTCATATGAGGAAAAGGATATTTTTTCTTAACTGTCACCTAGTTCAACTTTTGTTAGTCCACACAGAAAAGAATTGAACAATGCTATTTCTTGGATAAATTCCCAGGGGATGACCATCGTGAAACACTATGAATAATGATACATTTCTTTAACAAGTATTTCAAATAAATATCGTGTTTTTTAAACTCCATGGGATCGATTCAATATGTTGGAAAAAAATATTAGTTGTGTTCTAGGAACCATGTCAATTGTAAACTCTGCCTCTCTTTCTAGTGGAAGGCCAGAGAAGTTGTCTTGAAAAATGTTTTGAAAGTATAAAAAATGGTAGTAATATCATTAACATAAGTTATATCATCAGTAAAAAATGCAATAAAAACCAACAAGAACCTCATATCATGGCCTGAATGTCCCACATGACTAGACCTATGGTCTCATAGACTCTTATAACACACGATATCTCCCACCATCTACAAGAAAAAAAACATGATTTGATAACAACAATAATAATCTCAATGATAAAATATTCAATCCATAATGATGAAGTTGTCAAACAGGTCTGTATTTTTAATGAGGAAATCCCTGACCAACTCTGTATTAGAAATCGTTTATGAAAGATGATACTGAAACACCAACTCATTAAACATTCCTAGAGGTGTCAATAAATCCATTGTAAAATGAATATGTTCTGTTAGTCATATAAAAAATCAACCAGACATTCAGATTTAAACTAGTGTGTGAAACTAGTATCACATAAGGCTATTTATACGAAATAGTCAATAAGAAGGGTAACTCTAACTTTCGTTTGACCATCATCAAATTCATTTATACATTCATCCGCTACATTTAACTTCTTAAATCCAAATGCATGTGGCTGGATCCCTATAGTAATTGATGCTTCTAAAATTACTACAGTAGATTTTCAAACTGATGAACACTGATCATAATTAGGATTATTCATATACTCATATAAAATCTCCAATTGACCACACTTCCACAGCTATTACAATATTTGTGAGCATAAGAAATGAAAATATTGAGTTTCCTCCCTCACCACACAAATAAAAAAGATAGAGGGAAAATGCCACCCAAAACTAATAGGGTAGAGATGGATAACATCTGTGACCCAACTCCACCACTTCTATGATGGCCCTGTAACATCCCTTTTTTCCCATTCATGCCACTAGAGTGGTCACCTATTGGATGTGAAGAGTTGGTATCTCGGAACATGACAAACATGTTCATCTCTACAATCATTTAAAATTCTAGTATCTCTAAATATGTAGATTGATTCAAAATAAAAACATGCGAACTAATATCTAGTTGCAAACCCCGCATGTACTTATGTGCATTCATGTGGTCATTCTTTACCACAGCCGGAGGAAAATAGACAAGATCAACAAACTGATTAGTGTAGGATGAAATTGAACACTACACTAATACAGTGACGGTAAATCTAGATTATTTTACAATATCTGAGACACTAGAAAAATATACCAAATGAACTGGGTCTCGAAACCCTTCCTATATAATCCCAAGTCTATAACTTCATGGAATATAGAATCCCACCAATGCTTATGGGATCCCTCAATCCTGAACACTGCACTCATTCCCCAGATATTCCTAAGTGTCTACATGATGTAAAATATTTGATCGATCATATTCTTACATTCCAATGGCACTATATGTTATGCCCTTTAAAGAATGGTGGCCTCTTGCACAATAACTCCAATGATTGATCTATCTCTCCTCAAACACCTTGATGTACTTAATCCTATATGTTCTAAACATGGGGAACATATTAATTAGTAATATAGAACTATTGAATGATGGTCTAAATGATATTATAATCCTTATGTGTATTCCCATTTTAGATCATCATCTTCACCATCCCGAGGAACTCATGGAAGACATTTTGGAGGCATACAACTACACATCGTAACATAGGAATGGCTATAGAACATAAAAAATCTCGGTTCAATGTAGAAAACAAATAAGAAAAAAATTAATATTTTAAATTAAAAAACATACACTATAGACAAATATATCTACATCATATGGTATCATGAGTGTCATTACAACAAGAGATATCAAGGTACTCATCACCACATACATCTCATGTCTGAATTAAATTATATAAATGCTAATAAATGTCATAGGACAATTATTTTTGAGGATAAACCACCATTGATACCTAACTATTATGAACTGATCTAGGTTTCCCTCAAAACGTCGTATTTATCAAAATCCATCAAATATTTGAGGGAGTTCATGATCCCATTTGGCTATTGATAAGAACCTATCCATCGAATGAAAAAATAGAGGGAGACATTTCACCAAACCTAAGAAACAGATAGTCTACATATACATGGAAATAATGAAACAATAAAATTATATGAAATATATATTCCACAACTGCTAGAAACTAGTAATAATATATCATCATCAATAATACCTGAAAATCTAATAGAAAAATATAACTATATATGATTACAACAAAAAAATACTTCAAGGGACGTGTTTGAAAAAATCCTACCATCTCTCCACTAGCAACCCGTCCTAGTTGACAAAAACATCGCCACCTCACAATTGTTCCTTTAATTTACATGCACTATAATACAAAAAAATACCTATATACCTCTCAATTAGTGCACATTGTGTGATCTAATATGATCAATAGGATCCCACCAAGGTGTTTCATAACAAGTATCAATATTAAAAATGTTGTATTCATATTTTGTATAAAAAAATGACATGATAAATAGTATATAAGTTTTATATAAAACTTGGAAAATATATTTTTTTATCATAGTTCAAAACAAAATAAGGTATATCAATTTCGAAGAACATTTTTGATATCATTTTTCAACAGAATAAATAGTCATATCATGTAAACCTAAAAAATTTATGTAGTATAATTCTGAAGCACATGTGTCAAAACACAATGTAATAATACATGTCCATGTCATAGACTACTCATTAAGAAAGTTTATAGTGCACAACCCTAATCCTATAACACATTCCTATTGAGAAAATAAATACTCCATTAATAAACCCCTCAAAATGGAAATATCAGTACCCGCGAACAACTGACCAATGAAATATTTGAAATCTCCAAGGAAACCCTCCTTGATTATAATGATCAATAGATGATGACCTCAAGATATACCATCCACCTGAGTACCCAATGATACACATGCTCTATGTTTCAAAATTAATTAATTTTTTTTGAAAACCCTTACAAAAAAATCAATAATCTATTTAATTTTTTTGAAAATACCTCATTTTCATTTCATTTATTATTTACCTGGGAAAATCATTTTCCATTGAAAAAAATTCTTCATCACCAACAAAACAATAATTCAAATTTTAATATAAAAAGAAGTTAATAAATAATAATATTATTTTTTATTTATATAAGATAAAGATGAAACAAGTTATTTCAAAAATCAGGTTGTACAGGATTGCAACAAGATCCAAAATCGGCCAAACCCGTCACAATCAATGAAATCCCTAAAATGAAAACCACAAATCATAGAATTGATCCTAATCCAAATAGAATGGGTCAGTGGAATAGAGGTAACCCATATATCATGATGAGTAATTCCCTCCACAACATGAACAATGATGGAAAAGGCATCCCAAAAAAATCTCTCTCAATAGATCCTGAAGAAACCATGAACAATCTCCCAACATATATCAATGGATCTAGTATCAAAAATATTAGGTGGTATCATGATCAATAGTGATGGAATATCAGCAAGAACACATACCCAGAGAGAAGAAAAAAAGAATCAATGAAGATATAAAGCTGATCTGTTCAATCAGGAATGAAGGAAGTGTATTAATGTCTCCTTGGAAGAGTTATGGATTGCGGTCCAAGAGGTATGTATGAAAGGGATAAGAAAAAATTACAAACACGTGAAAAAAAAATCATTGTGGTCTATGTTATGATATGTACCTAATGGTACTGATGTGTAGTCCATGATCAATAAGTTACACCTTTAAAATCATTAGATCATTATAAAAAACTGATATTTATCTAGAAACATCATGTAATCCTCTATCAAAACATGTAATTCATTCACAGTGCTATCTCCTCATTCCAGAATTGTACACAGTAGCAATTATAGGATGTTTACCTACACTGCAACTGGAATAAAATCCATAAAATAGCTTCTAAATACATTGAACTAAAAGGTATCCTATTGAGGGGAAAAACTTACATGATCAAGTTAAAAGATGTTACACATGATATTAGCGAAGAATTATTTATAATCATCTAGGGGTAGGTTAAAACCCTATATATCTCATTACTATTTTGGTGTGGCCTCTTATATCTATGCCAAATGATAATGTTTTTGTTTTTAATAAAGTGATAGATGTCCTAAGTTGCATGACTACATGAACATTCAGAGCGTTCACCATGAACAAGGTGTTTCGCTCCAGGGTCATCTGTTATAGATGTTCTATCCAAGGAACCAGTAGTAGGTTGCTCCAGTTTTGGATGAGGAATTATTAGATAGAGTAGGAAGAGGATAGCCTTAGGATTCTCATTGTCTTTAGGGAGTAGTGTTTGATCATGGGGGTTGTCACCAGTTGGGTTAGAGTATCCATGTAAAAGGTTGTGGTCAAGATCAGCTGTTAGATTTTCCATCACCAGGTGGGCCAGTCATCTTTCAAAGTACCCTTTTCATGTTTTATAATTGGATGTATGCCTTATTTTCATCATGAGTGATGCAATCCTTCATATCATATTACATTGTCCATGCCTTGGGACATGAGGTTGAGAGGACTCTAGTATCGTTGGCGTTGACTATACAAGTTGGAGTACGAGCTGAATTGTTTGATGTTTGTAGAGACTATGAGCTAGTTCTAGGGGAGTACCACACTTTGGGAGATTTCTCATTTTTACGAATATAACTATATGATTTCATCATCAACAATGAAGAGATTTATTTAGATTAGGGTATCATGGATTTATTTTGGAGGCATGTGGTGTTCTTTGATGATGATTGTGATATATTAGTGTTTGTTGGGGAGTGATACACTATGATGGTTTAGATGAATGTGTGGTCCTTTTCATCTGTGATTACTGAGTCGATGTTGAGTACATAAGAATTTAAAAAATCATATTTTCATAGTGTTGTGGAAGAGATCCCTGTTGACATTATGGAAGTGGATGTAGCATTATCCCCTTGAAAAGAGATCAAGTTCAAGACAACTCTATAAAAAATCATGTATCCTATCCCGATGTATCCATATAATATGACACCATTTGAGTTGCGAGAGAGTTGTATACAGCTCGATGGTCTATATCAAAATGGTTTAGTTCAACGTAGTGTGTAACAATGGGGTGCACAAATTTTGTCATTGAACAACGTTGATGAATTCTTGTAGTTTTGTGTAGATAATCATCGCATTATCAAAGTCACAATGAATAACCCCAAACCTATTCCATGGATTGATGAGTTGTTCAATAAACATAACGGTGCATGTTGGTTCTTGATGATTGATTTTCATTCATGATATAATAGAATTCTTGTGAAGGATAAGGATAATTAAAGGCATAAATTCTATTGTTATCATGGGAATTTATTTTTCTATGTTATTATGTTTGGTGTAACCAATTGTCTAGCAGTGTTCATCGGGATGATGAAATTTTGGTTGTATGAGATCCTAGATAAGTTATAAAATGTTTTCATCATTTAAACTCTTGTGCACTCCACATCTGAGGATGATCATAATAGACATTTTCATTCCGTTTTGGGAGTTCATCGTGTCTGCGCTAGATTGGGAAGATATTGAAATTCATGTTTTGGGAAAGAGTCATCCATTTATTGGGTCATGTTTTCTCTCATCATTGAGTATTTATGGACCCATCTACGATAGATGCATTTGACTCTTCCGAATACCCAATTACAGTTGGAGTGGTGTGAAATTTCTATTGTCTCGTATATTATAACTAGAGGATCATAGCCCATTTCATTTTGGTTGTGACTCCTCTGAAATCATTAACAAGAAGGGATCAAGCATTTGGATGGACTATTCGGTGTCAGGAAACATTTGTGTATGAAAATAAGATGTTGGAAAGTGATCAGTGTTCCATGTCTTCCATCTGAAAAAGTTAAACTTGAGGTTTCCATGTTGCGTTACATTTTCTTTTAGGATGTGTTTTGATGCATCATAGATTTTTCATTTCATAAGTGACTCAATAGTTTCATCCCCACAAACCTAACTATTCCACCCATGATCATGATTTGATGGTAGTGCTGCTTTAAAGGGTGTAGTGGTGACATTACAACATCAATGAGTGTTTTTTGGTTTTCAGTAATACTTTGATCCTGATGTACATTTTATCCATGTGTAACATTATCATTTTATAGAGTTTTAAGATGGAGTTATTATAAGACAATGAATTTTAAAAATTATATACTACAAGAAAAGGCAATTTCTTTGCTTATGAGATGAGAAGGAAGTAATCTAGATATTTAGTGCACGAGTCAAGTGGTTCCTAAAGAGTAATAGAAGAACATTCAACATTACATATGGATATCAGAGAATATCAGGGTAGAGGATTCCTTCTCTATAAGATTGTATATTCATTTTTGTTGAAACATGTTCAAGATCCCTAGTTAGAGGATCTTCATGTGGTAGCCTAGAGAGATCGATTTATTTGTGGTGGAGACACATATTGTTGGTTGGATGATGAACAACAATAACTGTTGTTTTATGGAGGATTTTCATTCCATTAGCGATACATGATATATTTATCAGATATTTCCATAGTCACCTTATCAGTATGTTTTGGGGTGAGAAAATTATATTGATCATTAAGGATTCTGTAATGGACATGAACTATTTTCCAAATGATTTCCTATAACTAATAAATGTTCCTCATTGGATGTGGGAGGGCATATCGATGGAATTTGATACTAGTTACTTTAGATAATTGGGAGTCTATGATGTTATATAGCTATTATAGGGTAACATGAAGTAATCACCCCACTTTATAGTGATCATGAATTCGAGCTCAGTGGAGGTTTTATGGAGGTAGTATCGGGAGGAAGTTATGATACTCAATAGAGTCTTGAGGATGATCAAATCTGTACGAGATCCTCATTTTACCTCTAGGGTATAGATGTGACTCACGAATTATTTTGGTTATCACATATTCTTATCAATTCATTTAGTCCATAGAAGGATGATCAGATGGAGTAGACCATCCAGAAACCTAAACACATGTTGTGCTCTAGTGTCCTATTGGTTGGTGGTTTGTGGATGTAAAGTCATTGTTCTGGGTGCCGCATAGAGGTTCCCCATAACTGGTTGGTCACATGGCTTCAAGAGAAATTCCCCAAATTCCAGTGGCTACCAACAAGAAGCTAGGATGTTGGGTGTGATAGTGAGTAAAATTTTCCATTTATGGTAGGGTGCCACAAGAAGAAAACAATAATATACAACAATAAAAATAGTAATACCATATAATAAGTAATCAGAGTAATACTAAAATTAAATATAAAATTGTAGAACATATATAAATGACCCATGTAACATATTTATTGGAAGGAATCCATATAATTCAAACTGCAATTAATACATAACTAAACCAAAGTATAAATGAAAATAAAATAAACACTAGTAGCATCTCAAGCCTCATCTTGGTCCCATGCTCTCCATCTCTAGAGTAATCAAGTACATAATGTAAAAGGGTGCTTGTCTTTATCTATACCTACAACAATATAATATGTTTGGGCCCAAAAGAATTACCCAAATAGGGTCTGAGACAAATCCTAGAAGGAAATGACCGAAAAATATATGCCTACCGATCAGTGAATATATATAATAGGATAATATGAAAAATGATATAGTAAACCAGGAAGTACTCAATAGTAAATTTCCCAACAGTTTCAACTGCATTCGTTTACATTATCAATTATTTATCCTAAAAATATGTTGATATCTGGGAATGACTACATATCCTTACCCATGATGTTCAACAAAACCATCAGAAGAAATCCACTGGGAATGTTCACAAATCCTGACAACTCTAGTTCAACTTATACAAAGATGATATAACAACCCTCTGGGTAAGGTCACACAGTTTAATCTCTTTGGTCTCATGAAAAAATACTCTCTAAGGATGCATGTACCGTCAATTACCCCTAAATTGTTTTAATGATAAATTACAGACACATCGAGGATGAAATCAAAATCAATTCCCCATGTGATCTCATAATGATTACTATAGACACACTGAGGGAGCACCCAATGTCAATCCCCCCTATAGTCTCCTAGCCTGAACAGTACAGCAAACACTCTGCAGAATCCCTCAACATCAATTCCCTCTATGGTATCACAACATAAGGTTTCCCCATCCCTGTGTAAGTAAATGGTACACAAATGATATTTGACTACCAATGTAAATCACAAATACAACTTGGATAAATGGCTCCAAAGTATAACACTATCATGTCAGATAGAATCAATTAATCCTAAAAACACTATTCATGAAATACAAAGCAGCCTAAATGATAATTATATCCCTAATGGCCAATATCATATCAAAAATGTGCCAACAAATCCATAACATGGTAAATAACCCTATTTAAAATAAAAAACCCATACTCAAGAAAATAATTCATAACATGAATTAACTAAGTTAAATTCCATATACACACAATACCCTAAAATATGGTGTTGGTAAATTTTTGCACATATAATACAAGGAAAATCTATAGAAAGGCACAACCCACCTAACTCGATGTTGTACTATCAATATAGTTGAACCTCATCATATGAAACGACCAATAATTTCATAGATATATTAAAGTGTCTAAAATGTTCAACCACAAATATCTTACGAAACAATAGGAAACAAGAGATGAGGGTCTAAAAGAAGGAAGAACTCGCTGATGCGATTCCAACACGACCAACGACTTTTTTTTAGGACAAAAAGAGGTTCAGGGGATCTAAGAAGAATTTTTTATCTTTAGTAACTCTTGGATGAGAAGGATCGAATTGAAGATGTTTCTGTAAATTAAACACATCCTCAGTCAGATATAAAAATTAAAAATATGAATACACAGTGTCTTCTCTAATGATACAAGGTGTGTAGAGTCCTTTATCATTACTCGTATTAAGATTCCCTACCACGTCATCACACGGCCGTGCATGCGGCCATCACATGACCAAACACGGCCTGTACACGGTTCCAGTGTACACGAAATGTAAAAGGAAGTCCATAGCGTGTAATACTAAATTATTCCTTCATCCTTTTTCCCTAAAAGGATATATTAAAACAATTTTGATATCATAAAACAAGATCTGAGTTCTTAAAAACTTTCCCCCTTACATAAATTTTTCTATGAATTTATCTTGAAAGGTGGTGACAAAAAAGAATCCATAAACATGTCTAGCCACTAAAATCATACATTTGTCTCCCTCTCCCATGTCTCATCCTTTACTTGCTTGTTCGACCATATCACCCATAATAGAGTAACAGATTTCCCACAATGAACATTCACTCTATAATAAAATTTCTAGACAGGATTCTCCTCAAATGATGTGTCCACCTCAAGATCAACCTCCACTATTTGAAAAACATGAAATGGGTATGAGAAGTAATGTTGTAGCTAGTAAATGTGGAATAAATTGTTCATAGCTCAGTATCTCTGAGGTAACTACAACCCATTGGAAATTGTCCCGAATCTCTCCAAAACATCAAATGGATCGACATATGTCGGTGAAATATTACCCTATCTCCAAATACTATTGTGTCCCAACCATGTTTTAAAGAGTATAAAAACATGATCACCGAACTGAAAAACCACAGGTCATCCCTGTCGGTCAACATAAAACTTCTTCCAGGACTATGTAATATATATCCTCTTCTAAATAAACTCTATCTGTATTGTGGTCTCCTGGAATATACGTGGTCCTAGAATAGATGGCTCTCCTATCTCTAGCCAACATATAGGTGATTAGCAAGACCTTCCATAAAAAGCCTCATAAAGTGACACTTGAATAGTTTCATGAAAAATATTATTCTAGGAAAACTCTGCTAGAAGTATTTTTGTCACCAATGAATCTCCAAAATATAAGACGGATGATCGAAGAATGTCCTCCAATACCTGAATCGTGTGTTTGGACTGGCCATCTGTCAGGGGATGGTAAGATATAATCTGAAGTACTTATGTACCCATTTCACTCTGTAGTACCTGCAGGACCCATGTAGTAAAATAGTCATCCTTTTCTAAAATGATGGAGTGAAGAACCCCATGAAAATTTACAATATACCAAACATACATCCACCCCAACTAATCATCACTAAAAATATCATTGAGTGGTATGAAGTGGGAAATCATCGTGAGTCTATAAATGATAACCCAAACTACATCATTCCCTCGATATGACCCCAGAAAACGTGTCATGAAGTCCATTATGACATCATTACACTTCCTCTCTAAAATGGGTAACTACTATAAAATACCTACATGTCACTGATGATCTTCCATCACTCGCTGATAGGTGGAACACCTCATTAAAAATCCAACAAAATCTCGCATCATTCCCAGCCACCAATACTAACGATGTAGATCTTAATACATCATGTGAACACCAATATGAGCTTCCCAAACTGAGGAATGAAAATCCAATATCACATCGTCAAGTTTGTCAACTAACACCGATATGAATTCATGGAAGTGAATGATTCATTATCACCTATGATCAATCCATGAATAGGTTCCATTCTTAACACACTCTCCCAAAAGACTAGGAATTTTGAATCTGATAGCTACCTCATTCCCAGTTGATCGAATAGATTGTAGGAATGACCATAGAATAATGAAGCACCTCACCCTGTCTGTCGTGCACAACCAAATGTATCGCAGAGAATAGAGACATAAGATGACACTCACTACTGGCCTCTAGAATAACTGGTATCTGAATCATTCTTCACAACAAATCATCCACTCTGTTGACTTTCCCCAATGTGTAAGAATTCAAAAAAACACCAGAATGATGGTATTCAATCCATCTTTATTGTATCAAATTCAGATCACACTATGGGAGGATATACATGAGACTTTTCTGGTTGGAGGGAACCACAAAATGAACTCCCATAATATAATTTCATTTACAACATAAAGAAGGAACAACTAGATATAAATAAATAACATGCATTGGGTAATTCATCTCATGTGGCCTCAACTTTGGAGACCTGTATGCAGTGACTCTTTCCCCATACAAAAGCACTGCTCCCAACACAATATATGATGCATCATATTATAATGTATAACACCATCATAGTTTTGTAAAAACTAGAATCTATGTTGATTTCTACATATCATTAATCTCTTGAATGGATAAATAACAAGAATTTGTCCACAAGTACATCCCACAATTCATAACTAGGCCTGTTAGTGGCACTTATATGAATGAAAAGACATGCATAAATCATATGTAGTAACTATCCTACCATAGAATACTCTGTACCTCAAAGTCATTCTTTGGCTTCTCCAAGAAACAACAACTCTCATTTTCTCTTGGTCTATTGGTACACCCATATCGGATATAATGTTGCACAAAATGTGAATCTGGCTCATCCAAATGCGGCATTATTTGATCATTTCATATAACTACTTCTCTCTTAGTGTACTCAAAACGATTTAATGATTGGTAGCATGGTCTTCTTGTGTGTGATAGCACACCATGATATTTTCCATGAAAACATCCACGAAAAGATCAATGTATTGACGGACCACTCAATTTAGTAGTTCCATAGACACTGAATTTGAGATAGTGAGACCGAAAAGTATAACCAATTAATCACAAAGAAAATACCTCAACTGAAAGGCTGTAAGAGGTATATCTGATGGTATAACATGCAACTGATGACAAAAAGATCTAAATTCAATATTCAAGGACACATGGGATTTTTGAAGATGATCAAAGAGATCATCAGTCCTTAGTAAGGGATATCAGTTATTGACCGTCAACTAGTTCTACTATCGATAATCCACACAATGTTAGTGGTTACCATATTCATAATTTACATACATAATAGGAAAACCACAAGGAGAAGTACTAGATAGGATGATCCCCTTTGCCCACAACTCCCCTTAAATCATATTTAGCTCCGGTAACTCTGGTGTAGCCTTCCTATAAGATGGATTGAACTCTAGTGCCGCTACTAGAAAATAATAAATAGAAAATTATACCTATCACTCGGGAGGAAAACCTGAAAATTCCTCTGGAATGACATCCATCAAATGATCAACCACCATAGAAAATTTCATATGTGATGTCCTCTAGATATCCATGTATAAACTAGTAATCTCGGTTGTAACACCCCCCAACCCATAATGATCGGGTCTCACACTACTTGGATGGACATCCCATTCTCCCATATGTAGATACAATATGCCCTATGGTGAAATGAATCTCACATTACGATGATATCAATCCAAACAGCATGGTTGAAAACGAACATGTCCATTCCTAGAATGAAATCATATCTTATCATCAGAAACACATAAACGACCCATATAAAGTGACACCAACAAACATCAAGAGGGAACTCCTTGCACCGACATACATTATCTATTCTAGACCACAATTTATTTTCTAGCATCATAACATCATCAAAAGATAATATACATATCCAAAGTCGCTCCGCTATTGCAATAGATATGAAACTATGGGAACCCCAAATAAAAAAGTGCAGAAGATATACCTGAGTCATCTAGAATCCTACAACAAACATTAAAGGGGATGGCATATTCCTCTTGAAAGGTCTTCTCCACTACATACGTTTGACCAGTACCGTGACATTGTGACCCTTCATAACATCCCAGAGTTGATCCCCCTTGTCGTCTCTTGAATCCAGTAGGCCGATTCCCACAGACACAACCACCATTTCAGCATGAACGTCCAAACAAACTCTAGTTATCTAAATGAAGAGAAATTGGTGGTCCTAATCCTTAAAACAGATTCGTAGAACAACCCCTTTCACTAGCTTGTAGTGAAAAAAAAAACAGAAATAAATTATGAAAACGACCCATCATGCCGCATGATCATCACTCAGCTATGTCAATTGAGAAATGTGTCCTTGTATGCCTGCTACTTCTACACTTATAGCATAACACATGGCTACCTAAAGGTGTATCCATCAAAATTGGATATCTAAGCATTAACACCCTTCAATGCTTCCAACTGTCAACTAGAGAAGCACCAACTCTGGATGCTGAACCACCCAAGAACACATCTCCATAATCAATCAGGTTGTGCTCTGTGAGGAGCAGGTAGATCAATATAGAAGATATGGATGTCAATAAGATGATTTTCACTTGAGATCTAATGTCATGCATGAGACCACACTCAAACATCCCCACTATGAATAAATCACTACCCTTTAAAATGGGTTTCAAGCATTTTAACTCATTGTAGCGTGAAGAAATCTCCATGTCCAAGAGAGTGTCCTTCTCCAAACTCATGAAATATCGAGATCGATCGGCCCACAAAATCTCCATGTAGAAGTATTCGTACATGGTACACCAAAACTCATACATATATATAGCCTTCTTGAGTCCCACCAGTGATATGCAACCCAAATTCTCTTGGCATGATCCCAAAGCATGTAGGTAGTGAGCTTAACCCACCTCTATAGAGGAATCTCTGGATACTCAAATATCGAGAACATGGCTTCTATCACTGACTCTGCAGCCTGAGGTCCTCCCCCCCTAAGAATTTGATAGGCTGCTGCTGCTGAACAATCCAAATTAACAATACCATAGATGGTGGAGGTTGTGGTACTCCCTAGAAGGTCTGCATAAACCTCATGAAAGTCTCATGGAACTATGCATCAACACTTATATCCAGGATTATGGTTGGATCCAAGATTTGTTCGATGGGAGGGTCTGTTGGTAGTCCCTGATCTACCATGCTTGGTGTCTCATCACCACCATTTATATGGCATACAACCAATGGACATCATGGTGGCTTGAATTTTCAATGTCAAGCTCCCACCTTAGTTCAAGATTATACTTGACTGAAATTTTGATGTTCAAAAATAGAATAGTGGAGTGAAATCATTCTTGTTTTTTAAAATCATGGAAACACGCAATGTATTTTACCTTATGGTTTCACATGGGAGTTTACTTTTTTCAAAACCTACTTATGTGAAAACTACATACACCTGTCATGTTTCTCCCAATGACATGGTGTGTACTTGAATCATTTTCCCCTTCTCGAGATCCCCAACATTACTAAACCGCATAGTATTCTAGGAACCAAACTACACATCGTGTTTATGTCAGACATAGTGTTTACTAGAAGGAATCTACTGACCCCGGATGATTGTCACACGGTCGGTTACACGATTGACTACACACAGAATATTCAAGATGTTCTAGGTCTGTACTACTTGATTTTCTTCCACCTATGTCATTAGTCACATGACTTGATACATTGTCTCTACAACACAACTTGTACGTCCGGAACATAGCATGCTCCACCAATGATTTCATGACCCCATCTATCTTCCTATATAGTCAATCATATAGATAAGGAGTACACAGTGTCTAAAAACACTACATTGGATGTACATAATAAAAATAGTTACTTACCTAACAGAAGGATATAAGGAATGTATTCATCATTACACACCATGTATTCTGGGTTTTTATTGATATTAATCATCAAAAACTATTCCATAAATAACAGAAAAAATCTTTTAGAGTGCCAAATTAAGATCTATGAGGTCCCATACTCATTGCGAGTCAATTATTGACATCTTATACATGTACATCCCAAGAAATAACAGTTAAATAAGTCACATGGTCCACATAATTCTGATCCAGGAGGGCCCATAACACCTTAGGGACCAAGGATTATCACATATTCATAAGAATCCTTAAACAATTCATTGTCCTATCAAATAATAGTTATTATATCAACGAATCTATCAGGAAAACATGAATATATTTCACATCATCTTTATAAACACCATGGAATCTGTAATGCACATAAAATGGCTTGATAAGAATGGAAGAAATGTGATCTCTAACAAGTGATTATATGATTCATGGGATGGAATACACTCATCTAATTACGTTTGAACCGAAGTAGACCCTCAACAACATCATTAATAACAGCAATAAACATGTGAATCACCCAACGATGAAATAAAATCAATGGTAAAATTGAAACCCGAAAAAAAAATGCAACAATCAAGGTAAATTAGATTTTCCCTGTACACAGTTTAGCTACTCCCGAGCACAGATTATTTCCAACTACACATTCCTTTCTATCCCTATTTATAGGATACAAATAGTAATTCAATAATAAAATAATCCTCTGAAACCACTTTGTAACATCCTAGTTCTGGGTGCCACTCAGAGGTGCCCTATAATAGGTTGGTCACATGGCCTCAAGCACATTGCCACGAATTTTTGATACTACCAACTAGCAGTGAGGGATTGGGTGTGCTATTAAGGAAATATTTTCCTCATTTATAAAGTAACACTGTAGAAAAAGATAATATATACTAGCGGAATTTGTAATACAATAAAATAAGTAATTAGTGGAAGACTGAATGTAAATAAACAACTAGAGCACATATATAAATGATGCATGTCACATATGTCTAGTTAAGTATACAAACAATTTACAATACTGGAAATACATAACTAAACCCAAATAAAAAATAAAACAAATAAACTCTAGAAGCTCTACAATACTCATCAAGGTCCCATGATCTCCATCTACATGGAAATTAAGTACCTAAAGTAGAAGGGTACATTACCTTATCTATACCTGTAGCAATCTATTTTTTTGGGCCCAAAAGCATGACCCCAATAGGGTGTAGTATGAATCCCAGTAGAAAACCACCCAAATATATGTTCCTATCTATATGTAAATTTATATTATAAGAAAATTTAAAAAATTAAGAAATAAAAAATGATGCACTCAAAAATAAATAGTCCTACAGTTTCAACTACATTCATTTACATTATTAATTATTCAGCTAAAAAAATATAGGAAAACTTCTGGGAAATTCAACATATACTAACCCATCTGAGTCAACTAGAAATTCAAAAGAAAACCTCTTGGAAATTTCACATAGCCTAAGCATTATTGTTCAACATTTAAAATTAAGATATAATGTCCCTCTGGGTAAACTGACAAAATCTAAACCATATAGTCTCATGCAATCAAATAATATCTAAGGATTCATTCAAGGTCAATTCCCCCTAAAATATTTTAAATTAATACTAAAAACTCTTTGATGAACCATTCAATGTATATTCACCATGTGTTCTCTTGATGATGACTATAAACACTATGAGGGAGCACTCAAAATCAAAACACCATATGGAATTGAAGCATGAAAGGTACTACAAACACTATGAGGAATACCTCAACATCAGTTCCCACTAGGTACTCACTACAACTGGTTCTAATATCCATGTTTAATGTAATCTCTTACAAACTATATTCCATAACCAATGTTAATCAAAAATATTACTTAGTAAAACCACTACAAAGCATAACACAAGCATGTCAGATAATATCACTCCATCCTAACAGCACAAGGCATGAAAGACCTACCATCTTAATAATAAATTCGAGACCCAACAACCAATTTCAAATTAAATATGGGAAAACACATCCATAAAAAGGTAAATAGCCCTATTAACAAAATAAACTCATACTCAAGAAAACAACGAAGAAAGGGAATTAATCGGGTAATATTCCATAAACACGTAATACCCTAAACTATGGTATTGGGATCTTTTTAAAGATATAATAAAAGGAAAATTTAAAAAAATTTATAAACCTCCAACCTCTAGGTTGTACGATTGATATAGTTGATCCTCAGCCTTTGAAACGACATAAGACACTATAAATCTAAAGATACATCTAAATAATTCAACCATGGATATCTCATGAAAGATGAGGAATGAAGAGAAGTGTCTCTAGAATAAGGAATAAATCATTGATGTGATTCCAACACATCTGACAGTGTTTGATTTTGAGCACGTACGGTGGTTTGGGGGCTCCAAGAAGAATCAGAGATCAATGGTCTCTCATGCATGAGACCGAGCCAAAAGAAGATATTTCTATCAATGAGACTCAATCCCTCTCTGATATAAAAATTAAAAATAAAAAAACAGTGTGTATAGGCATTTACTGGGCCTCGACTTCAGCATGCCTTCCACATCGCCACACGATCATGTATACAGTTGTGACATGACCAAACATGTCATAGACTCTATGCTAGAGTACAAGGTTTGTATAAGGAATTACACTGTGTGTACTCCTAAAATGTTCCTTCTTACATTTTTCCCTTAATGAAACATGTTAAAAATATCTAAACATGAAAAAAAATGTTATGGGATATTATAGTGGTATAGGAACCTTCCTTGGGTAGAGTTTGAAAAAAAACAACGTTCTTTCCATCATCAGTATGGCATCGTTGGAATCCTTGTTTTGTCGACCATTCTATACATTTTTGTTATTTATTAGGTTCAATGATTTTAAAATTCAAGAAAAAAAACAAATACAAGACACGATAGAGATGGTTCAATTGATTCATGAATGGATAAAGGTAGAAAACGATCTGAGATGTCCTATGACAATCATTAGATGTGTCTGAAGGTTCAGGATATCCCAAGAATTCATTCTATTGAAATCATCGGAATTATGAGTTATTTTTTATTATGTTTTTATAACGTATTCTCTAGAAGTGTTTTTAGGGATGATGAACGTTGCATTCTATGAGTTCCTAGATAAGTTCTTAGTGGTTTTTATCAATGACTGTTTAGTGAACTCCACATATTAGGAGGATCATGATGGGCATTTTCATTCCATTTTGGGAGTACAATGTCGTCATCATAAGATTGAGAAGTTTTTGAAATGTGAGTTTTGGGCTCTGGAAGTCCATTTATTAGGTCATATGGTATCCCAGAAGAGAGTTCCTATGGATCCATCTATGATTGATGAAATTGTGTCTTGGGAATATTCTAATACAGTTGCAGAGGTGTCATGTTTCCATCATCTAATCAGAAAATAATATAGGTCCATAGCCTATTTCACATCGTTTTCAACGCCCATGAAAGCGTTAACATAAAAGAATTAGAAATTTTTATAAACTAATAAGTGTCAAGAAACATTCGAGTATGTAGAGGATATTTTGTGTAGTTATTTCGATATTTGTCTTCCATCCGGTGTTGTTTAGTTTGTGGTTTTTAGTAATGATTCTAGATTTCATTAAGGATGTGTTTTTATGCATCAGGTATTGGTCATTTCATAATTCTATCAACATTTGCATCCCATAAGAATATAACAATTTCACACCATGATCATGAGTTAATTGTAGTGGTGTTTTCAGTGATGTAGTGGAGACATTACCACATCAATGTCTGTTTTGTGTTATTCACTTATATTATGGGCCCAAGGTACATTTTCTATATGTGTGAATTTGAAATTCAATAGTGTTGGTGGATGGAGTTCATACAAGACAATGAATTAAAAGTAATTTATACACCTACTAATGGGAATGTTTTGGATAATGATCTGAGTAGGAAGTAATATAGATATGTGCCAAATGAATCAAGTGGTACCTGAAGAGTAATGTAAGAACATTCAACATTACCCAGGGATATTGGAAAACATGGAGGTGGAGGTTGTATTTTCCTAATTTTTGTACAATCATCATTGATGAAACATGTAGAAGAGTACCTCTAGACTTTTCTTGTGGTGGTAGTCTAGAGATATTTAGTTATTTGTGGTGGGCCCTCTGATAGTTGGTCTGAGGATGAACAACATCATGTGTTGTTTTACGGAATGATTTTCATTCCATTGGAAATGCGTGATATGTTTGTTAGGGTGTTCCATAGTTGACCCTTAGTGTTATATCCTGGGGTGAAAAAATGTAATAATCTTTGAGGAGTCAGTTTTGGTGGCCTGGGGTAAAGTGTGCAGTTGCAATGTTTGTTTCTTGATGTTCGGTCTTCCAAAATGTAATGTCCATTTACACTGTTCCAAATGGTTTTTTCAAAATATTATATATTCATTATTGTACGTGGGAGGGAATATCTATTGAATTTGTTACTAGTTTTCCTAGAGTATAGGGAGGCTTCAATGCTATATGGGTATTAATGGTTCAGTGGATGATATAATTCCTCTTTATAGAAATCAAGGATTTGATCATAGTGTAGGATTTCTGGAGTTAGTATCTGTATGAAGTGATGAGACCCCTTGGAGTCCTGAGGATGATCATATCAGGTTGAGATCATCATTTGACCTCTAGGGTGAGGACGTGTCTTCCAAATGATTTTGGTTACCACCAATGCGTTATCACTTCTTCTCATCCACATATGGATTGTCATTTGGAGTAGACCATCCATAATCTAGAAGTCATCTTGCGCTCTTTTTTACTATTATTTGGAGGTTTGTGGATGAGGCTCATACACTTTGTAGAGATTGCATAAAAAACAGCTTCCACTCCCCCATTGGTATGAAACCATTGGAATACATGTATTACCAATCATTCTGTTCACTTTTTTGATACACTGGGTTCAATAAGTAATAAATTATCATATAGGAACTTATACAGAACATGAAAAAGATGGTTTAGGTGATTCACAAATGTATCAAGGTAGTACAAGGTTGTTAGATGTATTATGAGAATCATAGGAGGAGTCATTAGGAGTTTGGGGTTGGGGATCACATGTTATTAAAGGTGAATCTTCATCTTGGGATGTCATTGTCTTGTCGTGGGAGTAAGTTCTCTCCATGGTTTGTTGGGAGTTTTTTTTTGATTTTTCTCTTGTTGGATTTGTTGAATATCAAATATCTCTTTACATACATATGATCTGGGTACATGATGTTTTTCATGTGTTACTACTCTATTTTTATCATCATGGATACTTTTACATCATTTATAGGGGGTCGATGTTAGAAATGATGTGGACTTCGAGGAGATAGGAGTAGATATCCTAGAACACAAAGAGAATTTGTGGAACGTGCATGATATCCCCTTGTTCATTTCTTCTGGAAACACTATGGAATATAGAAGAGATATGAAAATGTGATATATAGATACATGCTCAGTTCCCTCATTTGTTTGTTGTTTATCACAATTTTTGTAACACTATTCATTTACTTGTTCTAATCCTCTTAATCTATGAGATAGAATTCTTTTTTTTTATTTTTTGTTTATCGATTTATTTTAAGATATCTCCCCCACGGGAGACTGTTATGGAGGTTTTTGTGGTTGTGGATTACACATGGATTAATTTTATTCATTTGAGGTAGTTGTGGAGCTCCTTTAGTGGTAAGAGCATTGAGTGGTTTCTTGAAGGGTGGTAGTTCAAAACTATTTTCTCTTTCCTATTTTGGTAGGTGTTGGATTCTGGATGATGAAAATTATTTGAGTAGAATATGATGTAATGGAATATACCTCTCCAACACATTCCTTTTCTAAAATATAATTTTCGATGTGTTCTCGGTGGTCAAGGTGACTTATTCCCACCACTTTAAAAAATTTATAGTTCATGGTATAGTGTGTCTAGTTGACAATAGGAAACATATCAATATGTGCTACAGTGTTTCATGATATCAGTGGGTCCTCTATCTATTGGTCAGACAATGATTCCAATAGTGGGTAAGTCATATATCGGCAGGAGCGACAGTGATTGTAGGTATTGGTAAGAAAACTATTCATAGGTTCTATAATTTTTCTAGCTATTGTTAGGTCGTCTATTGGTAGTTGATAAAATGTTTCCAATTATATATACATAATCCATTGGTTGTTGATACACTATTTTTACCTATTTTTAGGACTTATATTATATGGTTATATAGTGTTTGTAGCTATTAGTATGTCATATATCGGTAGGTTCTACATTGTTTTCAACTATTTTTAGGTCATCTATCAATAGGTACTGTAATGTTTCAATCTATTGGAAAGTCATCTATCAGTGGGTTTTATATTTTTTTTAGGTCGTTCAGTCATCAATCGATAGGTTCTACAATGTTTCCTTCTTCCAATAGTTTTTCCCTTTTGCATTTTAGTTGATGTAAAGAACATTAAAATCCATGATTGTAGTGGTTTTTTTCCTATTCAAATCCCATAAATCCTATAATAATATTCTTATTTTTTCATTTTCTTTTATATGGTCAAATAAAATAATCTTGAACGACTAGGATTTTAGAGAAAATCTAAAATGTTTCTATACCGATACCCAATTTATATTATTGAAATGTCTGGGACACCTTACTCCTTGATATTCATTCTTGGGTTTTCCTTGAATTATATTCTTGAACAATTATTCCTAAAGGAGTTGGGAAATCAGAAAATAATCCTTGGATTATATTCTACATTGTGTTTTTTCTCATTGTATGCACACAACCAATTTTGGTGAAACCAGGAAGTGAAGATATGCCATCGATATAGGGTCAATTATACAACCATTATTTTGGGTTCGGTGATTTATTCAATCATGTTTATAATTTCTTTTTGATGTAATTTTTTCTCAATGTTTCTAATTGATGTTTCTGAGTCATTGATTATTGTGGTGGGGTTTCCATGTCCTCAGGTTGATGCAGTCATTTCAGTTGAGTTTATCGTTAAATATTGTGTTGGGAATTCTCAGGAAAAAAACACTAGAAACCATTTATGATCGATGATTCATGGATTCTTTGTTTTTCATACATGCATTAATTTATATAGCATTGTTTTCCATCAGATCAAAGTGATATTGATAAAATAAATATTTGAAACAGATTAAATAATTTTAATCAATTTAATAGAGATGTTATTGCCTCTAGATTTTACAGATTTTTTGTATATATGTTCCTAATTGTATATAATTCGTTCTTTATTATAATTGGTAACAAATTTATTGTCCAGATTAATTGTAAATTAATTTTTCTAAATATAAAGATGCCAGTTTATGGAACTTGGTTTTTGTTGTAGTAGTAGAACATTTATGAAAATAAAATTGCTGCAATTAGAATGGTTAAATGACCTTCTTGAAAAACATAAAGAAATTTGATGCATGATGATTAAAGGCATGTCAATTAAATTTTTAATTACTTCTTGATACCTTTAAATCTATTTTTTTTGCATTCCCACAGTTGTATGTTGTGATAATGAATCAATTAATTGATGATGGTATGATGATCCAATTCAGTGATAGATATAATGCCTTTTTGGGTCTTAGTTTTCCTCTTTCTATAAAAGAAATTTTCTTTATGTATGTAATTTTTAGTGGTCGTTGTTTCCGAAGGCTATATTCCATGTATTACATCTACTACAAAAATTTAATTGGGGTTTTCAATTTCATTTGATGTGATGTAAGCATGGATGGATAATATATGATTGGGGGAAGAGAGACCCAAATGTGTTGTGATCTGGGTTATGGGTGAGCCTGAATGGTTTTTGTGAAATTTGGGGAAGGGAGTCCCAGTGGTTGTGGAATTAGTTGTCCCATAGAGTGGTGGTATGTATCTTTTTTGGCATGTGGGTGTTAAGGCAGACACCAATGGTGATAGAACATTTATGGTAGTAAACTTTGCGTGACATGAGGTATGAACAATAAAATAAATGGTTCAAAATAAATTTAGACTCAAAATGGACATTAAATCCATCAAATCTATCCAATGGTTTAGGTTCATAATTACCTTTACAGGGTCATCCTGCCTCTATGACCGCAAGCATTTTTGATCGTCCCTTTGTGAGTATGAAGATTCTGAATGCCTTCAAGGTGTCACATTAAATATATTGATAACTCAGAAGTGGATTTATTAGTGATTCCCTCTATGATTTGGTGGTCAATAAGTGAGCCTGAAGATGTCTGAATGAGCCCGAAATCTATGTGGCATCACATTTCCTCTACAACTAGCTCCTCTATAATAAATTTAATAGACCTTCTATGTTCCTGACCAAGTCTGACGCTACCACTATAGGTTCACGACATCACCTCCTCTTCTTGACTTCCATATTTCTAATATGGTAATCTATGAAATTCCCACCATCCTTTGAAACCTATAAATATAAGGATCAACCACTTAATATGAATATCACTCCACCCTTATTCTATCAAAGATACAGTTTCAAAAAGTCAATAGAGAAGTCATGAAATGAATCTCCTAATGTACATGGCCTCTAAGTATTGTGCCTCATTTTTGTCATAATCCCCCATAAATATGGTGTGGATGACCTTTGGGATGACCTACCCTCTTGAAAAATGAGGTATCCACTTCGAGAACCTTAAGGATTTTTGAATCATTAAGCCTTTGTGATGCACTCTCCTAATAAAGAGTCCATTTCCAAGGATAAGATATGGTCCATTGGAATCCTCTCTACACAAAGTATCAATATGTTTTGAAGACCGTTTGTGTCATGAATTCTATCCTCTTCGTGATGAACATGAGATTCATGAAGGACATCCTCTTCGGGGATCACCAAATCATCGTGGAGCCCCTATTTGCAAACCCTTATATTACATGGCCCTACTGACTTGTACGAAGTGATTTCTAGGTCCCCTTATTGGATAATCACATTGTGTTTCCCTTAAATGTTCTTCTTCTAATTGGAATTCTAAAAAATATTTCATTTTCACATAGCCTTGTTAATGTGGATCTCAAAATGTATCACTCCACAACCCCCATTTCCAGGTAGTTCTTGTTCCTTCCCTTCCCCAACTATAGGTTGGTACATGATTTGAATGTCATAATGTTCAGGAGTGATTCCTCATCGGCTAAGATACATGATTCTAAATTTCTATGAAACACAACATTCTCAATAAACAATGCTAATATATTTTTTCAAAATGTGTGGTAGGTCCGATAGGATCATAGAGGGGATAGGAATTGGTTCCATCATTATCTCCCATTCCCTCTGGGAATTGTTTCCATGGGTTCCTCAAGAAGCCTTTTTGTAAGCCCCAAGAAACATTGTAAGGGTGAATCCTTTATGGTGGCCAAATGTTCCTTGTAAATTTGGACACCATCTAAGAATTTCACATCATTTAATTCATCATTGGTCGTTAATCACAACAATGACCTATTCTCCTCCTCGTGGACTCATATTTGACGACATGATTTTAAAGTCTATTTGTACCTGTTCATTCTCACACAAACAATGCCTCTCATAGTCTTAAAGGCATCATCGACCATGTCGCCCTATATAGTACAAAATATGTTTTAATCCAAATCCCCAACTCCACTGAACAAGATAGACATTGATTACCAACCATGTAGATACGTAGGAAGCCTCCTTGAGGATCAATCCCATCACACATCCATCCTGACCACTTCATGTCCGTACACCCTCATACCAGTTGATATTAAAATATATTCCCCAATCATTAAACTTGAATTTAATCAATAATATTTTCAAAAAACTTGTATTTTGATCCAATTCACCTTGATTGGGTACATTGTAATCCTCCCTTACGAACAACCTAAAAAATGATAATCATTATTTCCCCCTATGATGGGACCCTTATTCTTGGTCAAACCCTAAGTGGAGATATACCAGTACCAATGCCATATCAGTGCGTACAGACCACAATAAATCCATACTCTTCCAACCAAGAGTGAACCTCTTATGATGGGTTGCAAACCATGTGTAATCCCAAAGAATATTTTAACATTGATGTAGTTTGGGTGCATCTTGATTTTTTGACCAATTCCAGAACTACATGGACTATGATCTTTTTATTTATTTAAAATGTATCTTCGGAAACCTCCCCACGGTGCAATCCCATGACCAACTCTTCATCCTTTCATATCCATCAAACGGTTGTGTATTTGGTTGATCGTGCCATAACATATTGATTCCCATTGCTTCGAGTCGCCATTCACATGTCCATTCTCACAATATGCCTCCTCATGCGACTCATCAACGCATTCCATAAATATGTTGACATTGATTTCCTATCAATGGGATAAAATGGAAAGATCCATATGGTTCATCCAAATTCTATCACATTCACGTAGGTTATCAGTTCCATCCACCTTTTTTCCACACTTCTACACTTTATCCTTGACTATCATTATTTCACTCGTTCTGCAACATCCCAATGAAATAATTTTATCCATAGTTGTAGATAACCATGTATAATACTCTTTTATCTCTCTGTTATTTGTAGAACTTGGACCACTATCATCGCATAAGCCCCATCATGTATTTGGGTTGTTGTACACTGTGTACACCAAGATCCAATGACTCCCCAACTCATTGTATGAGGTTTCTGATCATTGTATGAAAAACATGCTACATAGGATGCCTCTATATGGTTCAATCCTAGACAATACTAAACCTTGGTTATCTCTTTATAGGGACCCACCATCCAATGATCATTCATTTGTGGTGTCCAAATTATCTTTCGTAGTGTTATGTCAAACAATTTTTGGGTCACAAAATCATGGGTCTGTCCATATTTGTAATTCCAACCCATCTATCTGATAATGATTCTAGGATCTCCCTTTTATCGGATAATAATTCTTGGATTGGTGAATATATATAATAAGAAAATAAGAAAAATGATGTAATAAACCAAGAAGTACTCAATAGTAAATTTTCATATAGTTTCCACAGCATTAATTTACATAATAAATTATTTATCCAATAAATAAGCAGATATCTGGGAATGTCTACATATCCTAACCCCTATTGTTCAACTAATTATTTTGAAGTAATACCCTGGGAATGTTCACATAGCCTAACGACTCTGGTTCAATGTATACAAATAAAATATAACAACCCTCCATGTAAGCTCACACAGTTTAACCCCTTTGGTCTAATGAAAAAAAATACTCTCTTAGGATCTATGTACCTTAAATTACCCCTATATTTTTTAATGATAAACTACATACTCGTCGAGGATTAAATCAACATCAATTCCCCATGTGGTCTCATAATGATTACTATAGACACAATGAGGGAGAACCCAATGTCAATCCCCCCTATGGTCTCATAACCTTAAAAGAACAATAAACACTCTACGGAATCCCCCATCATCAATTCCCACTATGTTATCACCTACATCAGGTTCCCACATGCTTGTGTAAGTAAATGGTGCACAATTGATATTCAACTACCAATGTAAATCACAAATAAAACATGGATAAATGGATACAGAGCATAACACTTGAATGTCAGATAACATCACGTCATCCTAAAAACATTAGAAATGGAATACAAAGTAGCCTAAATGACAGTTATATAGCCAATGGACAATATCATATCAATCATCTGCCAACAAATCCATAACAAGTTAAATAACCCTATTTAAAATAAAAAACCCATACTCAAGAAAACGATGAATAACATGAATTAACTAAGTTAAATTACGTATACATGAAATACCCTATACTTTGTTTCTGGATTTTTTTTCACATTTAATAAAAGGAAAATCTACAGAAAGGCACAACCCACCTACCTCGATGTGGTACTATCGATATAGTCGAACCTCATCCTATGAAACTACCAATATTTTCGTAGATATTTAATAGTGTCTAAAATGTTCAACCACTAATGTCTCACAAAACAATAGGAATCAAGAGATGAGGGTCTAAAAGAAGGATGCACTCACTGATGCCATTCCAACACAACCAAGAAAATTTTATTTGGAGCACACACGGAGGATCTATGAAGAATTTGTAATCATTAGTAACTCTTGGACGAGAAGGATCGAATAGAAGATGTTTCGGTAAATGAGACACATAATCAGTCCGATATAACAATTAAATATAAGAATACACAGTGCGTTCACAAATGATACAAGGCGTGTAGATGCCTTTATCAGACCTCGTATTAAGATTCCACTCCACGTCGTCACACGAACTTGTATGCGGACCGTCACATGACCAAACACGGATTGTACTCGGTACCAGAGTCCACGACATGTAAAAGGAAGTCCACGGCGTGTAATACAAAATAATTCCTTCTTCCGTTTTACTTAAAAATTTACATTAAAACAATTTCTAAATTTTAAAAGATGATCTGAGTTCTTACAAACGTTCCCACTTACAGAAATTTTTGCATGAATTTATCTTGCAAGGTGGTAACGAAGAAGAATCCTCAAACAGCTCTAGCCACTATAATCATACATTAGTCTCCCTCTCCCATGTCTCATAATTTACATTCTTGTTCTACCATATCACCCATACTAGAGTAACATATTGGCCACAATGAACCTTCACTCTGCGATCAAATTTCTAGATATGATGCTCCTCGAATGATCCGTTCACCTCCAGATCAACCTCCACTGGTTGAAAAACATGAAATGGGTATGAGAAGTAAAGTTGTAGATAAGAAACATGGAATGCATCGTTCATAGATCAGTATCTCTGAGGTAACTACAAATGATTGGAAACCGTCCTTAATCTCTCCAAAACATAAAATGGCCCGAAATATCTCGGTGAAATCTTACCCTGTCTCCAAATCCTCTTGTGTCCCTACCATGGTGTGACACGTAGAAAAACATGTTCACCGAACTCAAACACCATAAGTAGTCTCTCTCGATCAACAGAAAACTTTTTCCATGATTGTGGAATATATATCCTCTTCTAAATCAAATCTATATACTTTTTGGTCTCCTGGAAAAAATGAGGTCCTAACATAGCTGGCTCTTCTACCTCCAGCCAACATAGGGGTGATTGGAATGACCAACCTAAAAAGCCTCATATTATGACATCTGAATTGTTTATTGAATGATTTTATTGTAGGAAAACTCTACTAGATGTATTTTTGTCACCAATGAATCTTCATAATATAGGACTCATTCTCGAAGAATGTCCTCCAACACCTGAATTAGGCGCTTGGACTGGCCATCTGTCTGGGGATGGTAAGATATACTCTGAAGTACATATGTACTCAAAGAACTCTGTAGTCACTGCTTGACCCAAGAAGTAAACCATGAAATATTTTCTGAAATGAGGGAGTGATGAAGCCCATGAAAATGTACAATATACCAAACATACATCCTCCCCAACTCATCATCACTGAAAATATATTTTAGTGGTATGAAGTGGGAAACCATCGTGAGTCTAAAAATGATAACCCAATATACCTCATTCCCTTGATTTGACCATAGAAAACAAGTCATGAATTCCATTACGACATCATTCCACTTCCACATTGGAATGGGTAACTACTGTAAAAGACCTATAGGTCGCTGATGATCTTCCATCACTCATTGATAGGTGAAAACCTCATCACAAATCCAACAACATCTCTCTTCATTCCTAGCCACCAATATTGAAGATGTAGATCTCAATACATCTTCTGAACAGCAATATGAAATTCCCAAACTATGGAATGAAAATCCCACATCATCTCTTCACATTTGTCAACTGACACCCATAAACATACATGGATGTGCAAGATCTCATCCTCACCTATGATCAATCCAGAATTAGGTTCCATTCCTAACACACTCTCCCATAAGACTATGAATTTTGAATCTGATAGCTGCCTCATTCCCACTTGATCAATTTGAGTACAGGAATAACCACAGAATAATGAAACGTCTGACCCTGTCTATCATGCCCAACCAAATGCATCTTAGAGAACAGAGATATATTATGACACTCACTACTGGCCTCTCAAATTACCGGTATCTGAGTCCTTTTTGCACAATGAATCATCCATTGTGTTGTCGTTCCCCAATGTGTAAGAATGCTAAAAATCAAAGGAATGATGGTCTTCAATCCATCCTAATTGTATCAAATTCAGATCACGTTGAGGGTAGATATAATTGAGAATTTTGTGGTAAGTGAAAACCAATTAATTAACTCCCATTTTTTATTTCATTAACAACAAAAAGTAGGTACAATTGGATATAAATCAAATTCATGCGTTGGGTAATTCATCTCATGTGGCCTCAAATGCCGAGACCCATATGTAGTGACTCGTTCCCCATACATAAGCACCACTCCCCATCCAGTACATGATCCATCATAGTAAAATGTATAACACCATCCTAGTTTTGGAAATACTAGAAAAAATGGTGATTTCAACATCTTTTTAATCTATTGAAAGGATGAATAACAAAAATTTGTCCACAAGTACATCCCACCATTCATTATTCGGCCCATTAGTAGAACTTATATGAATGAAAATACATGTATAAAACATATTTAGTAACTATACTATCCTAGAAAACTCTATACCTCAAAGTCGTTCTTCAGCTGCTCTAAGGAAACTACTACTCTCATTTTCCATGGGTCTATTGATACTCCCGTCTCAGAGATAACATGAAACAAGAAGTGAATCTGGCACATCCAAAAGTGGAAATCATTGAGCATTTCTTATAACTGATTCTCTTTTAGTGTACTCAAAATGATTTAAAGATGGGTAACATGGTCTTCATGAGTGTGAGAGCCCACCATGATATCGTCCATGAAAATGACTATTAAATAATCAATGTATGGACAGATCACTCAATTTAACACTTCCATAAACATTGAAGTGGTGTTTGTGAGACAGAATGGTATAATCACTTACTCTCAAAGAAAATACCTCAACCGAAAAGCTATAAGACGTATATCTGATGGTATAACAGGCAACTGATGATAAAAAGATATAATGTCAATCTTCAGGGACACATGGGCTCCTCAAAGCTGATAAAAGAGATTATCAATTCTCAAAAATGGATATCAGTTCTTGACCATCAACAGTTTCTACATTTGATAATCAACACAATTTTAGAGGGTACCATATGCCTACATCGCATACTAATAAGAAAACCCCAAGGGGAAGTACTAGGTCGGTTGAACCCCTATGCTTGTAACTCCCCCTAAATCATCTTGTGGTCATGTAACTATAGTGTAGCCTTACTATAAGGAGTATTTATCCTCAGTGCCACTGCTAGAATAATATCAATAGAAATGTATACCACTCACTCTAGATGAAAACCTTAAAATTCCTCTGGAATGACACACCTCAAATGATCAACCATAAGAGAAAATTCTATATATGATGTCCTCTGGTTATCCATGTATAAACTAGTAACATCAGCTATAACTGCTCCCAACCCATGATGATCGGGTCTCACACTACTTGGATGTACATCCCATTCTCCTATTTATAGAAACAATATGCCCTATGTTGATATGAAACTCATCTTACGACAATATCAGTCTAATCAGTATGGTAGAAAAAGAACATGTTCATTCCATGAGTGAAATCATATCATGTATTCACAAAGACATAGAGGACCCATATGAAGTGACACCAACCAACCTCAAGAGGGAACTCCTTGAAATGGCATTCACTATCTGTTCTTGTCCACAATTGAGTGTCTATAATCATAACATCTTCATAAGATAATATTCATAGCCATAGTCTCTCCGGTATTGAAAATCGACATGAAACTAGGGGAAAACCTTGTACCAAAATGTGCAGAAGATAAAACCGAGGCATCTAGAATCATACCAAAAATTGTATAGGGTCTGGGATATTTCTCTTTTAATATATTCTCCACTGCAAAAGTTTGACCAGTACCAAGACACTGTGAACCTTCATAAATACCCTGAGATGATCCTCACATAATCTATTGAATCCTATGGCCTATTCCCATATCCACAACCACCTTTTTGGAATGAACTTCCTAAAAAACTCTAGTTCCCTAACAGAGGAGAAACCGGTGGTCCTGATACTTAACACGGATTCATAGAACAACCCCCATCACCTGCTTCTAGTGAAAAAAGACTGAATTAATTTCTGAATACAAACCATCATGCCGCATGATCATCACTCAGCGATGTTTATTGAGAAATGTGTCCTCGTATGCCTGATACATCTGTAAATATATCATACCACATGGATACCTAAAGGTGTATCCATCCAACTCAAGGATCTATGAATCGACTCCTTTTGGTGATTCCAACTATCATCTAGAGACGCACCAACTCTAGATGTTGAACCACCCTAGCACAAAGCTCCATAATCACTCAGGTTGTGCTCTATGATGAGAACATGGATCAATATAAAAGATATAGATGTCAATAGGATGATTTTCACTTGAGATCTAATGTCATGCATGAGAACTCACTCAAACATCCTCACTATGAATAAATCATCACCCCTTAGAATGGGTTTCACGAAATGAAAATCATTGAAGCATGAAGAAAACTCCAAGGCCAAGAGAGTATCCTACTCCAAACACTTGAAAAATAGAGATCAATCGGCTCTCAAAATATCGATGTAGAAGTAGTCCTACATGGTACGCTAAAACTCATCCATATATATAGCCTGCTTGTGTCCCACCAGTGATATGCAATGCAACATCCCATGGCAGAATCCCAATGCATGTAGGTAGTGAGCTTCACCAAACTATATAGATGAATCTTTAGATACTCAAAGATCGGCAACATTGCTTCTAACCGTGACCATGTAGCCTAAGGTCCTCCGCCCCCTAAGAATGTGGGAGCATGCGGTTGCTGAACAACCCACGTTAACTCTTCCATAGATGGCAGAGGATATGGTACTCCCCGTAAAGTCTGCATAATCCTCATAAAAGTCTCACATATTTATGCATCAACACCAATATTCGGGATAATGGTTGGAGCCAAGATGTGTACGATGGGAGGGCCTCTCGGTAGTCCCGAATATAACATGTTTGGTGTCTGATCACCACCATATATCTGGCCTATAACCAAAGGACATCATGGTGGCTTTAATTTGAAAGGTCAAGCACCCACCTTAGTTCAAGATTATGATAGACTGAAATTTTTATGTTCAAGAAATGAATAGGGTAATGAAATCATTCATTCTTTTCTAAAACATGGAAACAAGACCTGTATTTTCCAGTATGATTTCTCATGGGAGTATACTTTTTCCAAAACGACTTATATGACACCCCCCATACACAGGTTGTGTTCCTCCCAATGACATAATGTGTTCATGAATCATTTTCCCCTTCTCGAGATCCGTTACATGACTAAACCACATGGTTCTCCATGAACAAAACTAAAAATTGTGTTTGTTCCAAACAATGTGTTTACTAGATGGAATATACTGACCCAGGTCATTAGTCACACGGTCTGTTACACGGTCGACTACACACATAATATTCAAGATTTTCACGTCGTATACTACTTGATTTTCATCCACCTATTTCATTAGTCACATGAATGGATACATGGTCTCTACAACACTACGTGTCAGTCTGGAACATAGCATGTTACAATAATGATTTCACAACACCGTCCCTCTTCCAACATTGTCAATCAAATAGATAAGGACTACACAGTTTCTACATACACTACATTGCGTGTACATAATAAGAACAGTTACTTCCCTTATGGAAGGATACATTTAATGTATTCATCGTTACACACCATGTATTCTTGGTTTTTATGGATACTGATCATCAAAAACTATTCTAGAATCCCACAAATAACTGAAAAAATATTTTAAGGTGACAAATTATTGTCTGTTAGGGCCCATACTCATCACGAGTCAATGCATGGATTCTTAAACATTTACATCCCAAATAATAACAGCGAAATCAGTCAAAGTGTCCACCAAATTCAGATCTAGGAGGGCCCATAACACATCAGGGACCAAGGATTAGCACTTATTCATAAGAAACCTTAAAAAATTCAATGCCATATTAAATAACATGTATTATATAAATGAATATATCACAACAACATGAATATATTTCAGAAAATCTTTCAAAACACCATGAAATCTATAATGAACACTAAATGGCTTGACATGAATACATGAAATGTGATCACTAACAAGTGATTATATGATGCATGGGATGGAATACCATCATCTAATTAGGTAGGAACCAAAATAGATCCTAAAAAACATCATCAATAACAACAATAAACATGTGAATCACCCAACAGTGAAATGAAAACAACTGAAAATCGAAAAAATAGAAAATATGCAACAATCACGGTAAATTATCTTTTCCCTGTATGCTGTTTAGCTACTCCTGAGCACAGATTATTTCAAACTACACATTCATTTCTATCCCTATCAATAGGATACAAATAGTAATTCAAGAATTAAATAATCCTATGAAACCACTTTGTAAGATCCCAGTTCCGGGTGCCACTCAGAGGTGGCCATACCAGGTTGGTCACATAGCCTTAAGCGCATTTCCCCAATTTTTAGAGACTACCAACTAGCAGTGAGGGATTGGGTGTGATATTGGGGAAACATGTTCCTCATTTTTAATGTAACACCATGGAAAAAGATAATATATACTAGCATTAGTTGTAATACCATACAATCTGTAATAAGCATAAGACTGAATGTAAATAAACAACTAGAGCACATATATAAATAATGAATGTCACATTTTTCTAGTAAAGTATCCAAAGAAGTCACAATATTGGAAATAAATACCTAAACCCTATAAAATAAAAAAAATAAACTCTAGCAGCTATGAAATACTTATCTTGGTCCCATGCTCTCCATCTCCATAGCAATTAAGTACCAAAAGTAGACAGGCACATTACCTAATCTATACCTACAAAAATATAATTTTTTTGGGAACAAAATCATTACCCAAACATGGTGTTGGATGAATCATAGTAGAAAACTATCCAAATATATGTTCCTATCTATAATTCAATTTATATAACAAAGATATATGAAAAATGATGTAATAAAAAAGGATGCACTCGACAGTAAAAAGTCATACAGTTTCAACTACATTCATTTAAATTATTAATTATTCATCTAAACAAATATAGAAAAACTTCTGTGAAGGTCCACATATACTATCCCCTCTTGATCAACTAAACATTCAGAAGAGTCCCTTTGTGAAATTTCACATAGCTTAAGCCTTATGGTTCAACTTATAAAAATATGATACAATGTCCCTCTGGGTAAACTGACACAGTATAACCCCTATGGTCTCATGAAATAAAATAATATCTAATGATGCATTCATGGTCCATTACCGCTAAAACCATTTAAATGAAAACTACATACTCTTTGATGAACCATTAAATTTATATTCACCTTGTGTTCTCCTGAAGATGACTATATACACTCTGAGGGAGCACTCAACATCAATCCACCATATGGTATTGAAGCATGAATGGTACGACAGACAGTTTGAGGAATCCCTCAATGTCAATTCCCACTGTGGACTCAGTACACATGGTTCCCATATCCATGTGTAATGTAATCTCTCTGAATCTATATTCCATAGCCAATGTTAATAAAAAATATTACTCGGTGAAACAGCTACAAAGCATAACACAAGCATGTCAGATAATATCACTCCTTCCTAATAGCACAAGTCATGAAAAAACTATCATCCTAATAAGAAAATCTAGACCCAACAGCCAATATTAGATTAAATATGGGAAAACACATCCATAAATAGATAAATAACCCAATTTACAATATAACCTCATACTCAAGAAAACAGGTAACAAAAGGAATTAATATGGTAAAATTTCATAAACACGTTATACCCTAATCTATGGTATTGGGAACTTTTTCAAGATATAATACATGGAAAACTTATGAAAATGTATAAACCTCCAACCTCTAGGTTGTACGATCAATATAGTTGATCCTAAGCATTTGAAACAGCTTAAGACACTGAAGATCTGTAGAGACATATAAATAATTCAACCATGGATATATCATTAAAGATAAGGAATCTAGAGAAGTGTTTCAAGAATAATGAATAACTCATCGATGTGATTCCAACACAACTGACAATGTTTGATTTTGAGCACATACGGTAGATCGGGGGCTCTAAGAAGAATCAGTGATCATTAGTCTCTCCTATATCAGACTGAGCCAAAATAAGATATTTCTATGAATGAGACACAACCCCAGTATGATATAACAATTAAAAATAGAAAACACAGTGTGTATAGGCCTTTTAAGGGCCCCGACTTCAGTGGGCCTACCACATCGTCACATGGTCATGTATGCGGTTGTGACACGACTAAACATGGCCTAGAATCTGTGCCAGAGTACATGGTTTGTATAAGGTAGTACACCGTGCGTACTCCTAAAATGTTCCTTCTTACCTTTTTCCCTTAAATAAACATGAAAAAATATCTAAACCTGAAAAAAAGTTCAGGGTTCTTATAGTGATTGAGGCACCGTCCTTGGGTAGAGTTTGAATAAAAAACAGCTTCTGCTCCACCATCGGTATGGCGTCGTTTGAATCAATTTATTGTCAACCATTCCATACTAAGTTGTTCTTTATTAGTTTTAATGAGTTTAAATTATTGGGAATGAACTAGTACAATACAAGAAAGAGATGGTTCAAGTGATTCATGAAAGTATGAAGGTAGAACACGGTCTTAGATATCCTATGACAATCATTAGATGCATCTAAAGGATCAGGATATCCAAAGATTACATTCTATTAGACATCATGGGAATTATGAGTTCTTTTCAATTAATTTTTTTGTAACCTATTACCTAGAAGTGTTCATAGGGATGATGGCCATTGCATTCTAATAGTTCCTAGATAAGATCTTAGTGGTTTTCATCAATAATAATTTGGTGAACTCCACATATGGGGAGGATCATGATGTGCATTTTTATTCTATTTTGGGAGTACAATGTTGTCATCATCAGTATGAGATGTTTTTGAAATGTGAGTTTTGGGCTCAAGAAGTCCATTTATTAGGTCATGTGGTATCCCAGAAGGAAGTTCCTATGTATCCATCAATGATTGATGAAATTTTGTCTTGGGGATCTTAAAATACATTTGGAGAGGTTTGAGGTTTCCATAATCTAATCAGAAATTAATATTGGGCCATAGCCCATTTCACATCATTTTCAACTCCTCTGAAAACATTAATTAAAATGGATTTGGATTTTGTATAAACTAATTTGTTTAAATAATCATTATAGTATGTAAAGGATATTTTGGGTAGTTATTTTGATATTTTTCTTTTATCTGATGGTGTTTAGTTTTAGGTTTTCAGTGGTGCTTCTCATTTTCATTTAGGTTTTGTTTTTATGCATCAGATATTGGTCATTTAATAATTCTATTGACAATTTCATCCCATAAGAACATAACAATGACACCCCATGATCACGAGTTAATGGTAGTGGTGTTTTCAGTGATGTAGTGGATACATTACCACATCAATGTGTGTTTTGTGGTATTCACTTATTTTATGGGCCCAAGTTACATTTTCTCTATGTGTGAATTTAAAATTATATAGAGTTGGTGGATGGAGTTCTTATAGGACTATGAATTAAAAATAATTTATACAACTACCAAGGGGAATGTTTTGGCTTATGATCTGAGTAGGAACACATGTAGATATGTACTGTATGAATCAAGTGGTTCATGAAGCGTAATGGAAGAACATTAAACATTACACGTGGATATTGGACAAGATGGGGGTAGAGGTTGTATTTTTCTAATGATTGTACAATCATCATTGTTGAAACATGTACAAGAGCACCTGTTGGGGGATCATGTGGTGGAAGTCAAGAGAGATTGAGTTATTTTTGGTGGGGCCCCTGATAGTTGGTCTGAGGATGAACAACATCATGTGTTGTTTTATCAAATGATTTTCATTCGTTTGGTGATGTGTGATATGTTTGTCAGGGAGTTCCATAGTTGACCCATAGTGTAATATCCTAGGGTGAAAAAATGTAATGTTCTTTGAGGTGTCAGTTTTGGTGGCCTGGTTTAATGTGTGTAGTTGCAATGTTTGTTTCATGATGTTTGGTCTTCCAAAATGTAACATACATGGCCTGTGTTCTAAATGGTTTTTTCAAACTATTATATCTTCATTATTGGAAGTGGGGTGGAATCTAGATTGAATTTGTTACCGGTTTTCCTAGATTTTCGAGAGGCATCAATGCTATATGGGTATTAGTGGTTTAGTAGATGAAATATTCCCTCTTTATAGCAATCAAGGATTTGATCTTAGTAGAGGTTTTTTGGTGTTAGTATGTGTATGAAGTGATGAGCCCCCATGGAGTCCTGAGGATGATCATATAAGATTGAGATCCTCATTTTACCTCTAGGGTGTCAATGCATCTTATGAATGATTTTGGTTATCACCTATTCCTTATCACTTATTCTCATCCACATATGAATGGTCATTTGGTGTAGACCATCCAGAATATTTAAGTCATCTTGCACTCTTTTGTACTATAATTTGGAGGGTTGTGGATGAGGCCCCTACATTTTGTAGAGATCGTATAAAAAACAGCTTGCACTCTCCTATCAGTATGACGCCATTGGAATACTTCTATTTCCAATCATTACATTCACATTTGTGATACACTAGGTTCAATGAGTTAAAATTATCATATCGGAATTGTACAGAACACGAAAACGATGGTTTAGGTGATTCACAAATGGATGAAGGTAGCACAATGTTATTAGATGTATTATGATAATCATATGAGGATTCATCTGGAGTTTGGTGTTGGGGGTCACATGTTGTTAAAGGTGACTCTTCATGTTGGGATGTGATGGTCTTGTCGTGGGAGTAAGTTCTCTCCCTGGTTTGTTGGGGATATTTTTGGATTTTTCTATTTTTGGAGTTGTTGAATAACATATATCTATTTCCCCACATATGATTTTTATACACACTATTTTTCATGTGTTGCTTATCAATTGTTATCATCATGGATACTTTTACATCATTGATAGGGGTAGATTGATGTTATAAATGATGTGGCCTTAGAGGAGCGGCCTGTAGATATCCTATAACACAAATAGAATTTTTGGCATGGGCATGACATCCCCATGGTTCATGTCTTCTGGAAACAATATGGGATAGAAGAGAGTACATGGAAACATGATATATAGATACACACTTAGTTCCCTTGGCTGATTAATGTTTAAACCTTTTCTTAAAAAACTATTATTTTAGTTTTTCTAAACCTTTTATTCTATAAGATAGATTTATTTTGTTAATTTTCTTATTGACCTATTTTGAGAGATCTCTCACATGACAGACTATTTAGGTGGTTTGTGTGGTTGTGGATTTCACAAGGTTTCATGATGTTCATTTGAGTATGTTTTTTATCTCCTTTAGGGGTAAGAGCAGTGAGAGGTTTCTTGAAGGTTGATAGTTCAGACCATTTTTTTCATTCCTCTCTTGGTAGGTTTTGGATTCTGGATGATGAAAATTATTTGAGTGCAATCAGATGTAATGGAAAATACCTCTCGAGCACATTCCTTTGTAGAAATCAAATGTTTGATGTGTTCATGGTGGACAATGTGACTTATTCCAAAACGTTTAAAAAATTTATAGTTCATGGTATAGTGTGTCTAGTTGTTGGTAGAAAACATATCAATAAGTGCTACAATGTTTCCTGATTTCAGTGGGTCATCTATCTATAGGTTAAACAATGTTTCAAACAGTGGGTAGGTCATATATCGGTACATGCTACAGTGATACTAGGTATTGGTTAGAAAACTATTCATGGGTTCTATACTTTTTCTAGCTATTTTTAGGTTGTCTATTGGTTGTTTATACAATGTTTCCAGTTATATGTATGTAATCTATTGGTTGTTGATACACTGTTTTCAGCTATTGGTAGGACCTATATTAGAAGGTTATATATTCTTTATAGCTATTATTATTTCATATATCGGTAGGTTCTAAATTGTTTTCATCTATTGGAAGGTCATATATGGATAGGTACTGTAATGTTTCAATATATTGGAAAGTCATCTATCGGTTGGTTCTACATTTTTTCCAGGTCATTCGGTCATAAATCGATAGGTTATACAATGTTTTCTTCTTCCTATTGTTTTTTCGTTTGGTATTTTAATTGATGTAAATAACATTAAAATCCATGACTTTAGGGGTATTTTTCCAATTCAAATCCCAGAAATCCTATATAACAATATTCTAATTTTTTTAGTTTCCATTACATGGTCAAATCGAATAATCTTGAATGACTAGGTTTTAAGTGAAAATCTATACTGTTTCTAAACCGCTACTCAATTTATATTTTCGAAAAGTCTAAGACACTTTCCTCCTTGATATTTCTTATTGGTTTTCCCTTGTATGATATTCTTGAACCATTCTTCCTAAAAAAGTCGGGAAATCAGACTATAATCCTTGGATAATGTTCTACATAGTGTTTTTCTGGTTGTATGCACAACACCTGTTTTACTACAACTAGGATGTGAAGATATGTCATCGATATAAGGTCAATTATACAACCATTATTTTGGGTTTTTTGATTTATTCTATCCTGTTTTTCATTTACCTTTGATGTAATTTGTTCTCAGTGTTTCTAATTGATATTTTCTGGTCATTGATTATTGTGGTGGTGTTGCGATGTCGTCAGGTTGATGCAGTCATTTCAGGAGAGTTTATCGTTAAATGTTGTGTTGGGAATTCTCATGAAAATAAAACTAGAAACCTTTTGTGGTCATGATTCATGGATTCTTTATTTTACATACATGAATTAATATATTTAGCATGTTTTATCCATCAGATCACAATGATATTGATAAAATAAATATTTGAACCGGATTAAAGAATAGGAATCATTTTCATAATGATGTTAATGCCTCTTGATTTTATAGATTATTGGATATATGTTCCAAATTGTAGATAATTCATTATTGATAGAAATTGGTAACAAATTTATTATCCATATTTATTGTAAATTAATTTGGCTAAAGATAAAGAGGCATGTTTATGGAACTTGGTTGTTGTATTAGTAGTAGGAATTTTATGAAAATATTATTGTCGCAATTAGAATGTCTAATTTATATGCATGAAAATCATAAAGCAATTTGATGCATGATGATTAATGGCATGTCAATTAATTTTTTATTTATTTCTTGATACCATTATATCTAGTTTTTTAGCATGCCCAAAGTTGGATGTTGTGATAATGAATTTGTTAATTGATGTTGGAATGATGAACCAGTTCAGTGATAAATATAATGCCTTTTTGTGTAGTAGTTACCCTATTTCTATAATGTCCAATTTCTTTATGTATGTATATGTGAGTTGTTGTTTTTTCTAAAGGCCAAATGACATGTATAATGTTTAATAGAACAATGTAATTATGGTTTTCAATTTTTTTGATGTGATGTAAGCATGGATTGATAATATATATTTGGGGGAAGGGAGGCCTAGATGTGTTGTGATCAGGGTATGGATGATCCTGGATGGTTTTTGTGATATTTGGGAAAGGGAGTCCTAGTGGTTGTAAAGGTAGTTGTTGGCCCATATAGTGGTGATATGTATCTTTTAAGGCATGTGCGTTTCAAGGCAGACATCAATGGTAATAAAACATTGTTTGCACCAATCTTTGTGCCACATGAGGTATGAAAAATGACACAAATGGTTCAAAATAAATATAGACTCAAAATGGACATAAAATCCATCAACTCTATCTTAATGTGGTAGGTTAATAATTACTATTATAAGGTCATCCTGCCTCTATGATGGAGATCATTTTTTATGGTCCCTCTGTGAGTATGAAGATTATGAACGCCTTCGAGGTGTCACATTAAATATATGGATCACTCAGAAGTGTCTTTATTAGTGATTCCCTCTATGAATGGATGGTCAATAAGTGAGCCTAATGATGTCTGACTAAGCCCAACCTCTATGTGGTATCACATTTCCACTAAAACTATCTCCTCTATCATCAATTTAATGGACCCTCTATGAGCCTGATCGAGTCTGACGCTGCCACTTTGTCTTCACGACATCACCTCCTCTTCTCCACTCCCATATTTCTTATACGTTAATATATGAAATTCTCACCAACCTATGATACCTATAAATATAAGGATCAACCCCTTAAAATGAATATCACACTACCCTTATTCTATCCCCGATACAGTTTCAAAAAGTTAATAGAGATGTCAAAAAATTGATCTCCAAATGAACATGGCCTCTATGAACTATGCCTCATTTATTTCATAATCCCCCTGCATATGGTGTGGATTACCTTTGGGATGGCCTACACTCTTGAGAAATGAGGGATCCCCTTCGGGGACCATAAAAATCATTGAATCATTAATCCTTTGTGATGCACTCTCTTAATAAAGAGTCCTTTTCCACGGAGAATCTATGGTCCATTGGAAACCTCTCACTACAATGTATCGATATGTTTTGTAGTCCCTTACTATCATGAATTCCATCCTCTTCATGAAGGAAATGAGCTTCATGAAGGACATCCTCTTTAGGGATCAACAAATCGTCGTGAAGCACCTATTCGCAAACCCCTCTCTTTCATGGCCCTACCGACTTGTACTAAGTGATTTTTAGGACCTCTTAGTGGTTAATCACATTGTGTTTCCCTTAAATGTTGTTCTTCTAATTGGAATGCTAAAACATATTTCATTTTCACATTGCCTTGCTAATGTGTACATCAAAACAGATCACTCCACGACCCCCATTCCCAGGCAGTTCTTATTCCTTCCCTTCCCCAACTACGGGTTGGTACATGATTTGAATGTAATAATGATCAGGAGTGAGCCCTCAATGTTTGGGATACATGATTCTAAATTACAAAGAAACACAACATTCTCACGAAACAATGTTAAAATATATTTTCAAAATGTGTGGTAGGTCCAAGAGGATCAGCGTGGGGATAAAAATTGGTTCCATCATTTTCTATCATTCCCTATGGGAATTGTTTCCATGTGTTCCTCAACATTCCATTGTGTAAACGCCATGACACATTGGAAGGGTGAATCCTTTATGATGTCTTTATGTTCCTTCTAAATTTGGACACCCTCTATGAATTAACCAACATTTCATTCTTCAATTGTCATTAATCACATCAATGACCTATTCGTCTCTTTGTTGACTCACATATGACGACATGATTTTCATGTCTATTTGTACCACTTGATTCTCACACCAAGTATTCCTCTCATATTATTAGAGGCATCATCGACCATGTCATCCTATTATGTACAACATATGTTTTAATCCACATTTCTAACTCAATTGAACAATATAGACATTTATTACCTACCATGTCGATATGTAGGAACCTCCCTGAGGATCAATCCCATCACCCATCTGTCCCGTACACTACATGTCTGTACACTCTCATCCCAGTTGACATTAAAATATACTCCCAAATCATTACGCTTGAAGTAAACCTATAATCTTTTCAAACATATTTGGTTTTGATCCATTTCATCTTGATAGGGTACATTGTAATCCTCCCTTACGAACAACCTAAACAATCATAATCTTTATATCTCCCTGTGATGTGACCATTATCCCTGGTCAAACCTTATGTGGTGATAGACCAGTACCTAGGACATCTTAGTGCGTAGATCCCACAATAAATCCATACTCTTCCAACCAGAAGTGAACCTTTTATGATGGGCTGCAAACCATGTGTAATCCCTAAGAATATTTTTACATTAATGTAGTTTGAGTGCATCCCGATTTTGTGCCCAATTCCTAAACTACGTGGACATTGGTATTTTTATTTTTTTAGAATTTTACTTTGGAATCCTCCCCATGGTGAAATCCTGTCGCATCCCGACTTTTTGAATTAATTTTCAATTTCATATATCTTAGATTCAGGTTCTTGGGCCAGGGATTGGGTTGAGTCCTCTTTTAAAATTGTTGACGTTTAATGTTTTTAGTTGGTTTCGGAACCGCACGTGGCCACCACACTATTGGTGGTAGCCACACAATTTGCCCAGGTGTCGTGAAATTGCTCAATATTATTATTTTTATTATTTTTATTTGTTTTATTTTTATTTTTATTATCATTATTTTATTATTATAATTATAACTTTTATTATTAATATTATATATATTTTTATTATCATTACTATTATAATTGTTATTTGAATTATTATTATTATTATTGTTTTTGGAATTATTATTATTATTATTATTATTATTATTGTTATTGTTATTATTACTGTAATATTTCTGTTATTATTATTATTATTATTAATGTGATTATTATTAACGTAATAATATCATTATTATAAAAAAAAAACCCAACCCTAACCCTAGCGTCGAGCCCACCCTCTCTTTCCCTCTTGCGCCACACGCCCCCCTCCTGCATCCCTTCCCCATCGCCCAGCCCCGACACACTCCACTGCCTCCCCGCGCCAGCACCCCCGGCTCCGCCGCACCCCGCTCCGCCTTTCCGGCCCTCTACCTTGCTGCACCCCCCCCCCCACGTCCGGCTCCCGCTCTTCCCGGCGCCCTCTACCGCTCCCCATGGCCTCGCACGACCTTCGGCGCCCGCGTCTCACCACACCGACCCCGCTCCCGACTGCCGCCACCTCTCCTTTGGCGTCTCCTTCACAGGCCCTCCCCGTCATCTCCCTGACGCCGCACCGCCACTGGTCCCACGGATTCCCTCTCAGACTACTCCATCTTTCACGCAACGCTGCCTCGTGCCGCTGCCCTCCCGCTGGATCCCAGCCAGCCACCTCCGCTTCCAACCTGCAGCGGCACTCCACCATGCCTCCTGCCGGATCTTGGTCGCCGGCCGCCACCCTTTCCGGCGTTGTGCTTGCCGGCGCCGCCCCTTTCAGCGTCTTCACGGACATTCCGCGCCCTGCCAACATCGTCTCGGCTTGCGCGTGTGCTGTCGGTGTCGTTTCGGCTAGTACACATCCTGGCGGCATCGTTCCGGCCAGCCTGTGCCTTACATGCATTGTCCCAGCCTCCCGTTGTGGGTCTCGAAGCCCCGGTGAACCCCCGCTCAGACCCTTCTGTTTGAGAATACCTCTACGCCGAGGTGATGGTTGCGCTAATTATTTGTTTGTATAATTTTAGGAAAATACGTTATTGTGTTTTTTACTCCTTGGTTATTTTTATGTTTTTCATTGGTCCGCGCCGAGCCGTCGGCTTGCAGGTTTTTGTGCACAAGCGCGAAGCGCGTCACGTCGACATGTTTGGACTGCAAGCCGAGGTAGGTTTTCTCCCACTGCACATTCCTTTAACTTTAGAATATATTTATTTTCTTGTCTTTTTATTGAATTTCAGTATATTTAATGTAGTATTATGTAGTTATGCTTAGTGCGGTGACCTGATGAAAATGAAATCTGTTTAATTCTTGCATTACACTGGAAACATTTTTCTAGGACATAATTGAGTGGTTTTCTGGTGATATGGCTAAATGAGTTCTTTTTGAAATGTGCAAGACATGTTGAAGTTTGATTGGAAATGGTTTTGGTGTGTGTAAAATTCCAGGTGTATTGTTTATGGAAAATTATGTTCTCTTAAAGCCCTGAATAGAGAAAATGATCGTTTGGCCTTTAAACTTGTATTTGGAAACTTCAAGTGTGGATATTTTGTTGTTGAAATTTTTTTCCCTTTGAAGCGTGAATAAAATTTTGGATTTCATTAGAGAGACAACGTTCCTTCAAAAAATCTTTAAAGGCCCGTTTGGCTCTTGATAAAAGTGGCATGCATTAGGATATTGGAAAATGGTTTTAATTGTGACACCAATGCATTTCAGTTCTAAAATGATGATTTCAGTTTCATAAATGAGGTTCTAAGTGTGTAATGGTTTTCAACGTGATGACATGCGTTGCGTCTGTTGGAATTGTTTTGGTATTAAATTGTTACTGAGGCCTGGTTGGCACTATATGGAATGTGAAGTGATTTTATATAAATATAGATACATACTTATGGGGAATCTCTACAGGGGGATTCCCTTTGAGGGTTTGTCATGTAGCGGTGTCCGTGTAAGGGATTGGAAAGTGCGGTGAGGTGAGTCATGCGTGTGAAGGCCTCCCACATAAAAATTATTATTGAAACCACCGTGGGTTCCTGGGTGTCTTTTAGAGAATAGAATGATGGTTGCTGGCTAACCCAGATTAGACGGGTCCGTCCCCCCTTGGTAGGTAAGGCCTTGTGGGGAGTTCCACTGGTTGGCTGTTAGGGTGGCCCGTTGGTTATTGGCAATGAAGTACCATGTCGGTAGGTAGTCTGAACCCAGGTACATCCAGGGGTTTTCTAGGGATGTTTAGGATCACCCATGGTTACATGTTTTTTTCCTGATTGTTTACTTTCAGTTGTTCTTTATATCTTATACTATTATACATTGTTAAAATTGTTTTCAAATGAAGATGTGTTATTCCCTTTGTGTAAAATTTGAAAATGTAATACTTCTTTCTCATTTAGAATGAATTTGACACCAATGAATGGAATTCAACTTTTGAAAAAGAATGAGGGTAATGTCTTGTGTTTTGATCTTCAATTGAAACATTATGAAAGATTACTTTTATACATTGTAGTTCAAACCTAGAATTTATTGATTCTTTTTTTACTGGCAGTGCTTTTGGATTTTTTGTCGGGCTCACCTACTAAGTAATTTTTGTACTCACGCCTATCTTTTACCTTTTCAGTTGCAGGTTCATTGTGTACATGATTTCTGGGTTTAGTCACTCAGTGTTGGTGCGAGGTTAGTTTTCAGTTTGGTGGTGACCTGTGGGGTCACGTGGAGGTACTTTGGTTGTGTAGTTTTTGTTTGTCTGTTTTGTTTAGTTTTTATTCTTTTACTAATTCTGGTTTTCTATTGGGCCAAATCATTCCCACCTGTTTACTTTTGATGACCGACAGTAGTTTCTATCCCTGGGGGATCAGGAACACCCCTCGGGAATTTCTGAAGACCGGCTCGGCTAACCGGTTCAGGGTCGACCTGGGCTGGTTCGTGACAAAATGGAATCAAAGGTTGATCTTATTATTTGGGTTGTCCGGTAGGTGGAGATTACGACTGTCAGGATTCGAGAGGTAGGTACGGGAAGGTCGTCATGAACCCTCGCCCGTTCCACACCTCGAGTCTCCAGGGGTAGTTCGGGAATTGTGTCCTTGTCTCTTTTTGGATTTTCATGGATTGATAGATGACAACAGAGGCAAGCCGACATTACATCGTGATTTTACATGGATTAGTGACCCATGTGGATTCTCAGTACATGGTTTGAATTCCTCCTATTGGTCGACGTTTACTTGGGACATGGCCCACTACCATGTCTCCAGGTTGAGCGTGACTACTAGTCCCTCACTCTAGTGGTTGATTCAAATTTGGGTGCTGATTTTGTTTTGGACGGTGTAAGTGCGTTGTTGGGAAAAAAGAGTTTTTTTGAAAATTGGACTGATTTTTTTTAAATGACATTAAATTTATGAAATTAGTTTTAAAACTGTATGCTTTTGGATTGGGAAAACTGGCGTTTTCTTGGGAATTGGTCAAGAATGGTTTGGGGAGAAACCTCAGGTCCTCTTTTTGAACGTTTGCACATGTGTGAGAATGCATGAGAAGTTCGTGTTGATGCTCATATGAATGGAATGTGGACAACAACATGTGCAATGTGTCATGGGATTACCTGAGTGTTTATTTGAAATTAATGTCTTGAACATGCTTTCTAAATTCATTTTTAAATTGGGGAAATGGTTTTGGAAAGTGATTTTGATTTGAAAGTGGATTGGTGTTTGGAAGTGGTTTTGAAAGAAAGTGGGTTTGAAATATAAAAAAAGAGTGGTGTTGGAATCTAAAATGAAACGGAAATTTTTAACAGGAAATTCTGGGTTGTGTTTGTGGTTGTTTGGTTTGTTTTGAGCTGGTTGTTTTGGATGATGATGCTTTATTGATGTTGCTTAGATTGATATTGGTATCGACTTAGTGTTGTATATGTTGTTCAAAAATGCCGCCCAGAAAGGTCCCTAGAATTTTTATGAGTCATGCCCAGTTTTTGGTCTTTCTCAGATGTTGTCTATCCTTCATGGTGATTAGAGTCTGTTAGAGATAGTGCAATGGATTGAACGGGGACGAACACATGCTCAGGGTATTGGGAACTCCCGACGCTATTTGAGTGCGTGGTGTTTTGAGTTTGTCCGAGGGTCCAGCTTTAGATGAGTGAGAGTTTTTCGCCCCGCCATCACTACAAGCTGGGATGATGTGGGATTTATTTAAAGTCGTTTTCATCCGAAGGTTTCTAATTGATGAGAGGAATATGAAGAATATGGAAGATCTCATGTGTGCTCGACATGGCCAACAGATGCGAAAGCATGTGTTTACAATTTCAAGGATCTTTTATCTCTTTTCCAGAGATAGCATCGCTGGATCTGATAATAACTCCTCCCTTTAACGGGTGCCTTCGTCCAGAGCTCAAGGAGCGATCCCTCCCTTTTCCGTGCATCAATTTTGATAAGTTGGTGCATAAGGTGTTTTAGGTGAGTTAGTCTCCAGAGTAAAAACGGTAGGCAATCCACCGTATCCAGTTTCTCGTGTAGGTCTCCCATCTGATGAGCAGAGTGTGTCAGATGGATATGTTTCCAAAGAGTCCTCTGCAGTGGCTCCGTTTTTCAGTTCATCAGACCGTCTAATGGTGTACCATCAGCATGGACGTTTAGGGTATACAAGGTCATCATGTCACACCCCTTCAATGGCATGCCATCAATGTTGGTGTCTGGGTTAACTACATAAGGTTTACAGGAAGTGTCGCCTGAGGGAGACGCTGTGACCAGAAGATTCAAGTTCCTAACTGTGATGCAGGATATGTTTCATCCATCAGAACCCCAACCATAGGTCTTGGGGTGAAGCTCGTGCGCAGTCAGGAGTTGTCGGGGGTGTGACGCCTCAGTTTGGGTTTTGTGTTCCATGTTGGGTGCAGAAAATCTAAAGTCCTTTCGTTCTTGTCCTTCCACTGTTAAAGTTTTGGCATTGTTGTAGGTTCATTGTTCCGTCGTGGTGTTGGGATGAACGTGTTCGTTTGTAATCCAAACAGTCTCGTTTGTCTAATTATGGTGTTCTGGATCGTGCGTTTTTCCTAAAAGTGTGTTTGAACCATGTGTGGGTTAATCTTAGATTCACTATGTTCGTTAAAGATGTAAGTGCCTATGGAAGGACCGATGTTTGCAGTAATGATCGTGTTTACTTCGGGGTTTTCGGTCTATGTCGAGAGTTCCATTTTTAGTGGAGGTTTTTTGAGTGTTCCAGTGTCGCCCCCCTTCCCGAGATGGTATGTTTGGGTGTTGAATTTCCACAGTAGTTGACTTCTTGTGGTGGGGAGAACCCTCTCGTGTTCTCCCATTCTCTTATATTGTAGTTTCTTTTGGACTCAGTCGGGCATGGACTCTTGTGTTGTTTTTTTCGGCCGGGTAACTTTCTGGGGGCAAAAAGTGTCTGTGCTGGGGAGAATTGTCGCATCCCGAATTTTTGAATTAATTTTCAATTTATTATATCATAGTTTCAGGTTCCCATGCCATGGATAGGATTGATTCCTGTTTTAAAATTGTTGACGTTTAATGTTTTTAGTTGGTTTCAGAACCGCACGCGACCACCGCACTGTTGGCGGTAGCCACACAATTCGCCCAGGTGTCGTGCAATTGCTCAATATTATTATTTTTATTATTATTATTTGTTTTATTTTTATTATTATGATAATTATTTTATTATTAGAATTATAACTTTTATTATTATTTTTATTTTTATTTTTATTATCATTACTATTATAATTGTTATTTGAATTATTATTATTATTATTGTTGTTGTTGGTATTATTATTATTATTATTATTTTTATTATTACTATAATATTTCTGTTATTATTATTATTATTATTAATGTGATTATTATTAATGTAATAATATCATTATTATGAAAAAAACCCAACCCTAACCCTAGCGCCGAGCCCCCCCCCCTCTCTTTCCCTCATGCACCGCACGCCCCCCCACCCTCCTGCTTCACTTCCCAGTCGCCCAGCCCCGGCGCCCTCCGCCGCTTCCCCACGCCAGCACCCCCCGGCTCTGCCGCACCCCGCTTCACCCCGCCGGCCCTCCGCCTAGCCGCAGCCCCCCTTCCAGCTCCCGCTCTGTCGGGTGCCCTCCACCGCTGCCCCTGGCCTCGTGCGATGGTCGGCGCCCGCGCCTCGCCGCGCCGACCCTGCTCCCGACCACCACCCTCTCTCCTCCAGTGTCTCTGCCCCTCACCCTACATGTCGCCTCCCCGACGCCGCACCGCTGCCGGTCCCGCGGATGCCCTCCCGGCCTGCTCCCTCCGTCGTACAATGCCTCCCCGCGCCGCTGCCCTCCCACCAGATCCCAGCCTGCTGCCTCCGCTTCCCTCCTGTAGCGGCGCTCCGCCGCGCCTCTTTTCGGATCTCGGTCACCGGCCGCAGCCCTTGCCGGTGCCGCGCTTGCTAGCGCCACCCCTGTTGGGGTCGCACCACCCTTGCTGACGTCGTGCCTGCCAGAACCGCCCATAAAGGCATTGTCCTAGACTTTCTGCGCCCTACCGGCATCGTCTCGACTAGCGTGCACACGGTCGGTGCCGTTCCGGCCAGCACACCGCCTGACGACGTCGTTCTGGCCACCCCGCACCTTGCAGGCATTGTCCCGGCCTCCCGTTGCGGGTCCCGCAGCCCCGGTGAACCCCCGCTCAGACCCCTCTAATTGAGAATACCTCCGCGCCGAGGTGAGGTTTGCGTTGTTTATTTGTTTGTATAATTTTAGGTCAATACTTTATTGTGTTTCTAAATCCCTGGTTATTTTTATGTTTTGCATTGGTCCGCACCGAGTCGTCGGCTTGTAGGTTTTTTGCGCAAGCACGAAGCAGGTCACGCCGTCATGTTTGGACTGCAATTCGAGGTATGTTTTCTCCACATCACTTTCCTTTAACTTTAGAATTTATTTATTTTCTTGTCTTTTTATTGAATTTCAATAAATTTATAGTTGTATTAAATAGTTATGCTTAGTGCGGTGACCTGCTGAAAATGAAATCTGTTTAATTCTTGCATTGCACTGGAAGCATTTTCCTTGGACTTTATTGAGTGGTTTTCTGGTGATATGGCTAAATGAGTTTTTTTGAAATGTTCAAGACATGTTGAAGTGTGATTGTAAATGGTTTTGTTGTGTGTAAAATGGAAGGTGTATTGTTTATGGAAAATGATGTTCTCTTTAAACCCTGAATAGAGAAAATGCTCGTTTGGCCTTTAAACTTGTTTTTGGAAACTTCAAGTGTGGATCTTTTGATGTTGAAAAATGTTTTCCTTTGACGCGTGAATAAAATTTTGGATTTCATTTGAGAGATAGCGTTCCTTCAAAAAAATGATTAAAGGCCCGTTTGGCTCTTGATAAAAGTGGCATGCATTAAGATATTGGAAAATGGTTTTACTTGTGACACCAATGCGTTTCAGTTCTAAAATGATGATCTGAGTTTCTTAAATGAGGTTCTAAGTGTGTACTAGTTTTGAACGTGATGACATGTGTTGCGTCTGTTGGAAATGTTTTGGTATTAAATGGTTTCTGAGGCTCGTTTGACACATTATGGAATGTGAAGTGATTTTATATAAATATAGATACATACTTATGGGGCATCTCTATAGGGGGACTACTCTTTGAGGGTTTTCGTGTGTTAGTGTCCGTGTAAGGGGTTGGGAAGTGCGGTGAGGTGAGTCACACGTGCGAGGGCCTCCCACTTACACAGTATTATTAAAACCACCATGGGTTCCTGGGCGTCTTTTAGAGAATTGAGTGACGGTTGCTGGCTAACCCTGATTAGACGGGTTGGTCCCCCCTTTGTAGGTATGGACTTGTGGGGCGTGCCACTAGATGGGTGTTAGGCGGCCAGTTGGTTATTAACTATGAAGTACCATGCCGGTAGGTATTCTGAGCCTGAGTACGTCTAGGGGTTTTCTAGGGATGTTTAGGATCACCCATGGTTACTTGTTTTTTCCTGCTTGTTTACATTCAGTTGTTCTTTACAGCTTATACTGTTATATATTGTAAAAATTGTTTTCAAATGAATATGCGTTATTCCCTTTCTGTAACATTTGAAAATGTAATACTTATTTCTCTTTTAGAATGAATTTGACACCAATGAAAGGAATTTAACTTTTGAAAAAGAATAAGGGTAATGTCTCGTGTTTTGATCATCAAGTGAAACATTATGAATGCTTACTTTTATACATTTTAGTTCAAACCTAGAATTTATAGATTCTTTTTTTACTGGCATTGCTTTGGGATTTGTTGTCGGGCTCACCTACTGAGTAATTTTTGTACTCACGCCTATCTTTTACCTTTTCATTTGGAGGTTCCTTGTGTACAAGATTTCCTGGTTTAGTCGCTCAGTGTTGGGGCGAGGTTGGTTTTCAGTTGGGTGGTGACCCGTGGGGTCACGTGGAGGTACGTTGGTTGTGTATTTTTTGTTTGTCTGTTTTTTAGTTTTTATTCTTTTACTAATTTTGGTTTTCGTTTGGGCCAAATCATTCCCACCTATTTACCTTTTATGACCGACACTAGTTGCCATCCCAGGGGGATTGGGAATGCCCCTCGGGACTTTCCATGGACCGGCTTGGGTGACCGGTTCAGGGTTAACCTGGGCTGGTTTGTGACAAATCTCATCACCCACTCCTCATCCTTTCATATTCCTCAAACCATTGTATATTGGGATGATCGTGCCAAAACATGTTGATTCCATTTTCTTCGGGTCCCCATCCACATGTCCATTCTCACAAGATGCCTCCTCATGCGACTCATCAATTAATTCCATAAATATTTGGACATTGATTCCCTATCAATGGGACACAATGGGATGATCCATATGGTTCATCCTAATACTATCACATTCACATAGGTAATCAGTTCCATCTGCATTTTTTCCACACTTCTACACTTTATCCTTGACTATCATGATTTCACTCATTCTGCAACATCCCAATGAAAAAAATTCATACATAGAGGTATATAACCATGTATAATACTCTTTTATATATGTTCTCATTATAGAACTCGGACCACTAACAATGCATAAGCTCCATCATGAAATTGGGTTGTTGTACACTGTGAACACCAAGATCCAATGACTCCCCAAATAATTGTATGTTGTTTTTGATCATTTTTTTATAATCATGCTACATATGAATCCTCCATATGGTTCAATACTATAAAATACTAAACCTTGGTGTTCCCTTTATTGGGACCCACCATCCTCTGATGTCTAAATCATCTATCGTACTGTTATGTCTGACCATTTGTGGGACACACCATCATTGGTCTGTCCATATTGGGAATTCCAACCCATCTATCCAATAATAATTCTAGGATATCCCTTGTATCCGATAATAATACATGGATTAGTGAATATATATAATAGAAAAATATGACAAATTATGTAATAATCATTGAAGTAATCAATAGTAAATTTTCCTACAGTTTCAACTACATTCATTTACATTATCAATTATTTATCCAAAAAATATCCAGATATATGGGAATGTCTTCATATCCTAACACCTCTTGTTCAACTAAACATTCAGAAGAAACCCACTGGGAATGTTCACATAGCCTGAAATCTCTGGTTCAACTTATTCAGATAATATATAACAACCCGGCGGGTAAGCTCACACTGTTTAACCCCTTTGGTGTCGTGCAAAAAATACTCTCTGAAGATACTTGTACCTTCAATTACCCATATATATTTTTATTGATAAACTATAGACTCGTCGAGGATGAAATCAATGTCAATTCTCCAAGGGGTCTCATAATGATTACTCTAGAGACAACGAGGGATCACCCAATTTCAATACCCCCTATGGTATTGCTACATGAAAAGTACAAAAAACACTCTATGGAATCCCTCAACATCAATTCTCACTATGGTATCACTACATGAGGTTCCCACATCCTTGATTATGTAAATGGTGGACAAACGATATTCGACTACCTATGTAAATCAGAAATACAACATGGATAAACGGCTACAAATCATAACACTAGCATGTCAGATAACATCACATCATCCTAAAAACACTAGTCATGGAATACAATGCAGCATAAATGACAATTATAGACCCAATTTACAATATCATATCATGCATGTGCCAACACATTCATAACAAGGCATATAAACCTACTTAAAATAAAAAACCCATACTCAAGAAAATAATGAATAACATGAATTGACTATGTTAAATTCTATATACACACAATACCCTAAACTATGGTATTGGTAAAAAATTTAACATATAATACAATGAAAATATACATAAAGGCACAACCCACCTACCTCGATGATGTACTATCGATATAGTTGAACCTCATCCTATGAAACAACCAACAATTTCGTAGTTATATAAAAGTGTCTAAAACGTTCATCTACTGATATCTCACAAAACATTAGGAATCAGGAGATGAGGTCTAAAAGAAGGAAGAAGTCACTGATGTGATTCCAACACAACCAGCAATATTTTATTTGGAGCACCAACATAGGTTCAGGGGCTCTATGATGAATTTGTTATCTTTAGAAACTCTTGGACGAGAAGGACCGAATAGAAGATGTTTCTATAATTGAGACACCTCCTAAGTATGATATAACAATTAAAAATAAGAATACATAGTGTGTTAACTCATGGTACAAGTTCTGTAGAGGCATTTATCATTCCTTGTATTAAGAGTCCTCGCAACGTTGTCACACGGTCGTGTATGCGGCTGTCACATGACCAAACACGACTTGTACTCGGTGTCAACGTACAAGAAATATCAAAGGATGTCCCTAACATGTAATATTAAATTATTCCATCATCTCATTTCCTAAAAAGGTACATTAAAACAGTTTCTATATCTTAAAAGAATATCTGAGTTCTTAACAACTTTTCCATTTATTGAGATTTTTTCATGAATTTATCTTGCAAGGTGGTAACGAAAAAGAATCCTCAAACATCTCTCTCCAGTACAATAATACATTAGTCTCCCTCTCCCATGTCTCATCCTTTACTTTCTTGTTCTACCGTATCATCCATACTAGAGTAACAGATTTTCCACACTGTACCTTCACTATGTGATCAAATTTCTAGATAGGATGCTCCTCGAATGATGTGTCCACATCCAGATCAACCACCGCTGGTTGAGAAATTTGAAATGGGATAGAGAAGTAACGTTGTATATAGAAAATGTGGAATACATTATTCATAGCTTGGTATCTCTGAGGTAACTACAATCGATTGGAAACTGTCATGAATCTCTCCAAAACAGCAAATGGCCCGACATATCTCGGTGAAATCATACCCTGTCTCCAAATTCTCTTAAGTCCCAAACATAGTGTGACACGTAGAAAAACATGATCCCCAAACCCAAACACCATAGGTCATCTCTTTAGATCAACATAAAACTTTTTCTAGGACTTTGAAATATATATCCTATTCTAAAACAACTCTATCTGCTTTGTAATCTCCTGGACAAAACGAGGTCCTAGCATAGTTGGCTCTCCTACATCCAGCCAACATAAGGGTGATTGGAATGACATAACTTAAAAAGCCTCATGATGTGACATCTGAATAGTTTCATAAAAATATTTTTGTAGTAAATCTCCACTAGAGGTATTTATGACCCCAATGAATCTTTAATATATAGGATGTAAGATCAAAGAATGTCCTCCAGCACCTGAATCGTGTGCTTGGACTGACCATCTGTCTGGGGATGGTATGATATACCCTGAAGTAATTATGTACCCAAATAACTCTGTAGTCCCTACCAGACCCAAGAAGTAAAACTTGAATCCTTTTCTGAAATGATGGAGTTAATAACCCCATGAATAAGTACAATATACCAAACTTACATCCTCCCCAACTCATCATTACTAAAAGTATCTTTGAGTGGTATGATGTGGGAAACCATCGTGAGTCTATAAATGATAACCCAAACTACCTCATTTCTACAATATGACCTTATAAAACAGGTCATGAAGTCCATTATGACATCATTCCACTTCCACTCGGGAATGGGTAACTACTATAAAAGACCTACAGCTCTCTGATGATCATCCATCACTCGCTGAGAGGTTGAACACCTCATCGAAAATCCAACAAAATATCTCTTCATTCCTAGACACCAATATTGATGATGTAGATCTCAATACATCTTGTGAAAACCAACATGAACTTCCCAAACTGAGGTATAAAAATCCCACAACATCTCATCACGTTTGTCAACTGACACCCATACGCATCCATGGAAATGCAAGATCTCATCCTCACCTACGATTAATCTAGGAATAGGTTCCATTCCTAACACACTCTCCCATAAGACATGGAATTTTTAATCTGATAGATACCTCATTCATTAATAGATAAAGTATAGTATAGGAATAACCATAGAATAATGAAACACCTTGCGCTGTCTATCGTGCACAACCAAATGCATCTCAGAGAACATAGACATAAAATTTCACTCAATACTGGCTTCTTGAATTACCAGTATTTGAGTCCTTTTTCACAATGCATCAGCCATTATGTTGTCTTTCCCTAATGTGTAGGAATTCTAAAAATCAAAGGAATGATCGTATTCAATCCATCTTCGATGTATCAAAATCAGATCACGCTGAAGCAAGATATACTTGAGACTTTTGTGGTAGGTGAAAACCCCAAAATGAACTTCCTTAATATAATTTCATAAACAATATAATGTAGGAACGAAATGATTTAAATCAATATCATACGTTGGGTAATTCATCTCATGAGGCCTCACCTATCGAGACCTGTACACAATGAATCTTTCCCCATACATATGCACCGCTCCCAACCCAATATATGATCCACCACAGTAAAATGTATGACACCATCATAGTTTTGGAAAAACTAGAATCTATGGTGATGTAAAAATCTCTTTAGGATCATAAAAGGATGAATAACAATAATTTTTCCACAATTACTTCCCAACATACATAATTAGGCCGGTCACTTGCACTTATAGGAATGAAAAGAAATGTATAAAACATATGTAGTAACTATCCTACCCTAGAATACTCTGTACCTAAAATTTGTTCTTCGGCTGCTCCAAGGAAACTACTACTCTCATTTTCTTGGGGTCTATTGATACTCCCATATCGTAGAAAACGTGACACAAGATGTAAATTTGGCCAATCCAAAAGTGGAATTCTATGAGCATTTTATATAAATGATGCACTTTTAGTGTACTCAAAACGATTTGGAGATGGGTAGCATGGTTTTCCCAAGTGTGAGAGCATACCATGATATCATCCATGAAAATGACAATGAAAAAATCAATGTATGGACATGACACTAAATTTAACAGTTCCATAAACACTAATGTCATTTTTGTGAGACCGAATGGTGTAACCACTTACTCTAAAATAATATACCTCAACTGAAAGGGTGTAAGAGGAATATCTTATAGAATAACACACAATTGATGATAACAATATCTAAGGTCAATTTTCAAGGACACATGGGCTCCTCGAAACTGATCAAAGCGATCATCAATCCTCAGTAAGGGATATCAGTTCATGACCATCAACCTGTTCTACTTTTGATAATCCACACAATGTTAAGGGGTACCATGTGCCTACTTTTTATGCATAATAGAAAACCCCCATGGAGAAGTACTAGTTTGGATGAACCCCTTTGCCTGTAAGTCCCCTTTAATCATCTTGATCTTATGTAAATCTGGTGTAGCTTACTTATAAGGAGTATTTAACCCTAGTGCCACTGCTAGAACAATATGAAAAGAAAATTATATCGCTCACACTAGAGGAAAACCTGAAAATTCCCCAGGAAAGACATACCCAAAATGATCAACCACTATAGAAAAGTCCATATGTGAAATCCTCTGGTTATCCATTTATAAAATAATAAAATCAGCTGTAAATCCTCCGAACACATGATGATCAGGTCTCACACTGATTGTCTAGACATCCCATTCTCCCATATTTAGAAACAATATTCCCTATGGTAACATGAAACTCACCATACGATGATATTAGTCTAAATAGTATGGTATAAAACGAACATGTCTATACCAAAAATGAAATCATATCCTATAATCTCAAAAACCTAAAGGACCCATATGAAGTGACACCAACCAACCTCAAGAGAGAACTCCATGAACTACCAAAAACTATCAATTCTAGTCCAAAATTGAGTGTCTAGCATCATGACATACTCATAAGTTGTTATACATTTCCAATGTCTCTCTGCTATTGAAATAGATATGAAACTATGGGAATCCCCTGTATCAAAAAGTGCAGAAGATAACACATAGGCATCTAGAATTCTACCAAAAACTGTAGAGGGTCTGGGATATTTCCCTTTCAAGGTCATCTCCACTGCAAAAGTTTGACCCGTACTGCAACATTGTGACCCTTCAAAACTACCCTGAGCTGATCCACCATGTCGTCTATTGAATCCTATAGGCTGATTCCTCCAACCATAACCACATTTTTACCATGAAAATTCAATCAAACTCCAGTTCTCAATCATAGGAGAAACTGGTGGTCCAGATCCTTTACACAAATTCATAGAACAACCCCTTTCACCCGCTTCTAGTGGAAAAAAAGAAATAAATTATGAATATGACACATCAGGAAACCTGATCATCACTCAACTGTGTCTATTGATAAATGTTTCCTCATATTCCTGATTCTTCTTCACTTATATCATACCAGATGGCTACCTGAAGGTGTATCTAGTCAACTCAGATATCTACACATAGACTCCCTTGGGCACTTCCAACTATCCACTAGAGAAGCACCATTTCTATATGTTGAACCACTCATGCACACAAATCCATAATCCCGTAGGTTGTGCTCTGTGATGAGCACATGGATCAATATAGAAGATATAAATGTCAATAGGATGATTTGAACTTGAGAGCTAATGTCATGCATGAGGCCACACTCAAATGTCCTCACTTGTAATAAATCATCACCCCTTAGAATGGGTTTCAAGCATTGGAACTCATTGATGCATGAAGAAAACTACATGACCAAGATAGTATCCTTCTCCAAACTCATGAAATATCGAGATCGACCAGACCTGAAAAAATCCATGTATAAGTAGTCGTACATGGTACACTAAAACTCGTCCATATATATAGCCTGATTGTGTCCCACAAGTGATATGAAACCCAACTTATCTTGGAATAATACCAAAGCATGTAGGAAACGATCTTCACCCACCTCAATAGAGGTATCTCTAAATACTCAATCATCGACAACATGGCTTCTAACCATGACTCTACAAACTGTGGTCCTCCACCCATAAGATTGTTTGAATATTTTGCTACTTAACAACCCACGTTAACTCTTCCATAGATAGTGGAGGATGTGGTACTCCTTGGAAGGTCTGCTTAATCCTCATTAATGTCTCATGATACAAAGCTTCAGCACCTATATCTGGGATAATGGTTGGACCCAAGATGTGTATGATAGAATGGTCTGTCGGTAGTCCCTAATCTAACATGTTTGGTGTCCGATCACCACCCTATATCTGGCATACTTCCAAAGGACATCATGGTTGCTTGAATTTGCAAGGTAAAACACCCAACTTAGTTCAATATTATCATGGACTGAATTTTGATGTTCATTAAAGGAATAGGGGAATGAAATCATTCATGTTTTTTTAAACATGGAAACACAGAATGTATTTTCCCTTAAGATTTCACATGGGAGTGTACTTTTTTCAAACCTACTTATGTGACACGTTCATACTCATGCCCTGTTCCTCCTAATGACACTGGGTGTACATGAATAATTTTCCCCTTCTTGATGCCCCCTACATGGCTAAACCACATGGTTCTCCAATAACAAAACTACACATCATGTTTGTTCGAGTCACAGTGTTTACTAGAAGGAAAATACAGACCCAGGTCGTTAGTCACATGGTCGGTTACACGGTCAACTACACACATTATATTCAAGATGTTCACGGTGTGTACTACCTTATTTTCATCCACCAATGTCATTAGTCACAGGAGTGGATACATGGTCTCTACAACCCGACGTGTACGTCCAGAACATAGCATGTTCCACCAATGATTTCAAGACCCCATCTCTCATTTCACATAGTCAATCAAATAGATAAGGACTACACAGTTTCTACATACACTACATTGCATGTGCATAATAAAAACATTTACTTCTATAATAGAAGGATACATGGAATGTATTCATAATTACACACCATGTAGTCTCGGTTTTTATAGATAGTAATCATCTAAAACTATTCAGGAATCCACTAAATAATAGAAACAATCTTTTAATGTTACAAATCATGATCTGTGAGGGCCCATACTGATCATGAGTCAAACCTTGGCATATTGGACATGTACATCCCAAGGAATAAAAGTGAAATCAGTCACAGGGTCCACCTAATTCAGATCCAGGAGGGCCCATAACACATCTGGGACCAAGGATTAGAACTTATTCAAAAGAAACCATAATCAATTCAATACCCTATCAAATAACAGGTATTATATCAATGAATCTATCATAACCACATGAATATATTTCACAACATCTTTCAGAACCACATTCAATCTGTAATTCACACTAAATGTCTTGAGAAGAATGCATGAAATGTGATCACTAACAAGTTCTTATACAATTCATGGGATGTAATACCATGATATAATTAGTTTGAAATTGAAATAGATCCTCAATATCATCATCAATAACATCAATAAACATGTGAATCAACCAACGGTGAAACGAAATTAACTATAAAATTTGAAAAATAGAACAAATGCAACAATCAAGTTAAATTATCTTTTCCCTGTACATAGTTTAGCTACACCCGAGAATAGATTATTTCCAACTATACATTTCTTTCTATCCCTATCTATATAATACAAATAGTAATTCAAGAATAAAATAATCCTCTGAAACCACTTTTTAATCTCCCGGCTTGGGGTTCCACTTAGAGGTGCCCCGTACTAGGCTGGTCACATGGCCTCAAGCGCATTTCCCCAATTTTTAGTGACTACCAACTAGCAGAGAGGGATTGGGTGTGATATTTGGGAAAATTTTTCCTCATTTATAATGTTACACTATGGAAAAATATAATATATACAATCTGAAGTAGCAATATAATACAATAAATAATCAGCGGATGACTGAACGTAAATAAAAAACTGGAGCACAGATATAAATGATCCATGTCATATATGTCTAGTAAAGTAACTAAACAAGTCACAATGATGAAATTACATAACTAAACCCAAATAAAAAATAAAAAAATTAAACTATTACAGCTCTGCAATACTGAACTTGGTCCCTTGATCTCCATCTCCATAGCAATTAAGTACCTAATGTAGAAGAGTACATTAAGATATCTATACCTGCAACAATATAATTTTTTGGCCCCAAAATCATGACCCAAATAGTGTATAGGATGAATACCAGTAGACAACCACCCAAATATATGCTCCGATCTAGAAGTCAATTATATAACAAGAAAATATGGAAAATGATGTAATAAAAAAGGAACCACTCATAAGTAAACATTACTACAGTTTCAACTACATTCATTTACATTACTAGTTATTTAGTTAAAAAAACAGGAAAACCTCTGGGAATGTCCACATATACTAACCCCACTGGATCAACTAATCATTCAGAAGAAACCCTCTAGGAAATTTAACGAAGCCTAAGACTTATGGTTCAACTTATAAAAATATGATATAATTTCTCTTTGGGTAAACTAACACGGTCAAACCCCAATGGTCTATTGCAATCAAATAATATCTAAGGATTCGTTCATGGTCAATTCCGCATTAACTAATTTAAATGGAAAATAAATACTCTTTGATGAACCATTAAATGTCTATTCACCTTGTGTTCTCTTGAATATGACTATAAACACTCTGAGGAGAACTCAACATCAATCAACCCTATGGTATTGAAGCAGGAAAGGTACTATAGACACTATGGGGAAGCCGTCAACGTCAATTCCCACTATGAACTCACTACACATAGTTCCCATATCCTTGTGTAATGTAATCACTCACAAAAAATATTCTGCATCCAATGTTAATCAAAAAAATTACTTGGTGAAACAGCTACAAAGCATAAGACAAGCATGTCAGAAAATATTACTCCATCCTAACAGCCCAAGGCATGAAAAATCTATCATCTTAATAAGAAATTATAGACCGAATAGCCAATATCAGATTAAATACGGGAAAAAACATCCATAAAAAGTTAAATAACCCTATTCACAATATATAATCATACTCAATAAAACAAGAAACATAAGGAATTCATAGGGTAAAATTCCATAACCACGTAATACCATAAACTATGGTATTTGTAACTTTTTGAAGATATAATACATGGAAATTTTTTGAAATTGTACAAACCTCCAACCTCTAGGTTGTATGATCGATATAGTTGATCCTCAACATATAAAATGACTTATGAAACTATAGATCAATAGAAACATTTAAATCATTCAAAAATGGATATCTCATGAATGATGTGGAATCGGTAGATGTGTCTCTAGAATAAGGAATTACTCATCGATGTGATTCCAACACAACTAATAGTGTTTTATTTTGAGCATGTACGACAGTTCAGGGGATCTAAGAAGAATCATTGATCCATGGTCTCTCCTTCATGAGACCGAACCAATATAAGATGTTTCTATCAATGATACACGTCCCTAGTCTGATATATCAATTAAAAATGAAAAACAGAGTGTGTATAGGTATTTATAGGGCCCCGTCTTCAGCAGTCCTTCCACATCGTCATGAGGTCATGTATACGGTTGTGACACGACCATACATGGCCTAGACTCTGTGCTATATAACATGGTGTGTATAAGGAAGTAAACCATGTGTACTCCTAAAATGTTCCTTATTAGATTTTTCCCTTAAAGAAAAATTAAAAAATATCTGAACTGAAAAAGGAAGATCTAGGTTCATATAGTGTTATAGGAACCTTCCTTGGGTAGAGTTCGAATAAAAAACTTCTTCTGATCCACCATCGATATGGCGTTGTTGGAATCCTAGTATGGTCTACCATTCCATACTTTTTTGTTCTTTATTAGGTTAAATGAGTTTAAAATTATAGGGAAAAACTAGTACATGAAACGACAAATATGGTTCAAGTGATTCATGATTGGTTGGAGATCGAACACGATCATAAATGTCCTATGAAAATCATTTGATGCATCTGAAGAATCTGGATATCCCAGGACTGTATTCTATAAACACCACGAGCATTATGAGTTATTTTTTATTATTTTTTTGTATCCAATTCTCTAGAAGTGTTCGCAGGAATGATGAATGTTGTGTTCTATGAGTTCCTAGATAAGTCCTTAATGGTTTTCATGAATGACATTTTGGTGAACTCCACATATGAGGAGGATCATGATGGGAATTCTCATTCCATTTTGGGAGTACAATGTCATCATCATCAGTTTGAGAAGTTTTTGAAATGTGATTTTTGGGCTTATGATGACCATGAATTATGTCATTTGGTATCCCTAAAAGAATTTCCGATGGATCCATCAATTATTAATGAAAAGTTTCCTTGGTTATCTTCTAATATAGTTGGAGAGGTGTTATGTTTCTATCATCTAATCTGAAATTAATATAGGTCCATAGCCCATTTCACATCGTTTTCAACTCCACTGATAGTGTTAACAAGAAATGATTATGAATTTTTATATACTAATTAGTGTCAAGGAACATTTAAGTATGTAAAAGGATATTTTGGGTAGTTATTTTGATATTTTTCTTCTATCTGATGGAGTATAGTTTGATGTTTTCAGTGATGCTTCTCATTTTCCTTTAGTGTGGGTTTTTATGAATCAAATATTTGTAATTTCATAGTTCTATCTATAGTTTCATCCCATGGAAACATAACAATGCCAACCCATTATCATGAGTTAATGGTAGTGGGGGTTTTCAGTGATGTAGTGGAGAAATTACCATATCGATGTGTCTTTTGTGGTATTCAGTAATATTATGGGCCCATGGTACGTTTTCTCTAGGTGCGAATTTAATATTTTATAGAGTCGGTGGATGGAGTTTATACAGGACTATGAATTAAAAATAATTTATACACCTACCAAGGGGAATGTTTTGGATTATGATCTGAGTAGGAAGGAATGTAGATATGTACTGTATGAATCAAGTGGTTCCTAAAGAGTAATGGAAGAACATTCAATATTACATGTGGATATTGTATAAGATGGGGGTTGATGTTAAATTTTCTTGATGATTGAACAATCATCATTGTTGAAACATGTAGAAGAGTACCTGTTGGGGAATCTCGTGGTGGCAGTCTAGAGAGATTGAGTTATTTGCGGTGTGGCCCCTGATAGTTTTTCTGAGGATGAAAAAAATCATGTGTTATTTTACGGAATGTTTTTCATTCCTTTGGCGATGTTTGATACCTTTGTCAGGGAGTACCATAGTTGACCATCAATGTTATTTCCTAGGGAGAATAAAATGTACTAATCATTGAGGAGATAGTTTTGGTGGCTTGGGTTAATGTGAGTAGATTCAATGTTTGTTTCTTGATGTTTGGTCTTCCACAATGTAACGTCCATGCAATATGTTCCAAATGGTTTTTTCAAACTGTTATATGATCATTATTGGAAGTGGAAAGGAATCTTGACTGAATTTGTTACCTGTTTTCCTAGAGTTTATGAAGGCTTCGATGCTATATGGGTATTAGTGGTTCAGTGGAGAAAATAATCCCTATTTATATCAATCAAGGATTCAATCATAGTGGAGGTTTTTTTGGAGATAGTATCAATATGAAGTGATGAGACCCCATGGAGCCATGAGGATGTTCATATATGATTGAGATCCTCTTTTTACCTCTACGGTGTGGATGTGTCTTTTGAATGATTTTTTTATCACCTACGTCTTATCACTTCTTCTAATCCACATATGGATGGTCATTTAGAGTAGACCATCCACTATCATGAAGTCATCTTGCGCTATTGTGTACAATAATTTGGAGGTTTGTGGATGAGTCCCCTACAAATTGTAATGATCGTATAAAATACCGCTTTCACTCACCCATCGGTATGATGCCATTAGAATACTTGTATTTCCAATCATTCCATTCACTATTGTGATATAGTAGGTTCAGTGAGTTATAAATTACCATACATGAACTTTTACAGAACACGGAAAAAATGGTTTAGTTGATTCACAAATGGATGAAGGTAGCAAATGGTTGTCAGATGTATTATGAGAATCATAGGAGGAGTCATCTGGAGTTTGGTTTTGGGGATCACATGAATTTAAAGTGGACTCTTCATCATGGGATGCGAGTTTTCTCCATTATTTGTTGGGTTTTTTTTGGATTTTTCTCTTGTTGGAGTTGTGGAATATCGTATATCTCTTTCCCCACATCTGATCTATATAAATAGTGATTTTCATGTGTTTCAGCTCTATTGTGATCATCATGGGTACTTTAAATCATTTATGGAGGAGATTGATGTTGGCAATGATGTGGCCTTCCAAGAGCGGCCTGTATATATCCTAGAACACAAAGAGAATGTGTGACATGATCATGATATCCCCTTAGATCATGTCTTCTGAAAACACTATTGAATATAGGAGAGTACATGGAAATGTGATATATATATATACATGCTCAATTCCCTCAGATTTTTGATGTTTATCACTTTTCTTGTAACACTATTCTTTTAGTTATTCTAAAGCAATTATTCTATGAGATATATTTATTTTGTTTTTATTTTATTTATCTCTTTTGAGAGATCACTCCCACAAGAGATTGTTTAAGTGGTTGTTATGGTTTTGGATTTCACATGGATTCTTGTTTTTCATTTGAGTATGTTGTTGAGATCATTTATTGGTAAGAGCATTGAGAGGTTTATTTAAGGGTGGATGTTCAGAACCATTTTCACTTTCCTCACTTGGTAGCTTTTGGAATCTGGATGATGAAAATTATATGAGTGGAAACTAATGTAATGGAATATACCTCTCTAGCATAGTACTTTACTGAAATCAATTGTTTGATGTGTTCTAGGTGGTCTAGGAGACTTATTCCCATCACTTTTAAAAAATATATATTTCATGGTATAGTGTGTCGATTTGATGGTAGGAAACATATCAATAAGTTCTACAGTGTCTCCTAAAATCAGGGGGTCATCTATCTATAGGTCAGACAATGTTTCTAATAGTGGGTAGGTTATATATTGGTAGGAGCTACAGTGATTCCAGGTATTGGTATGAAAACTATTAATGGCTTATACACTTTTTTTATCTATTTCTGGGCTGTCTATTGGTATTTGATACAATGATTCCAGTTAAATGTACGCAATCTATTGGTTATTGATAAACTATTTTTAGCTATTAGTATGACTTATATTAGAAGGTTATATAGTGTTTTCAACTATTAGTATGTCATATATTGTTAGGTTCTACACTGTTTTTATCTATTGGAATGTTATATATCGATAGGTACTATAATGTTTCAATCTATTGGTAGGTCATCTATCGGTTGGTTCTCCATTTTTTCCAGTTTATTCAGTTATCAATCGATAGGTTCTACAATGTTTCCTTCTTCTTATATTTTTTCCCTTTTGAATTTTACATGATTTAAATAACATTAAAATCCATGATTTTAGGGGTATTTGTCCTATTCAAATCCTAGAAAACCTATAATAATATTCTAATTTTTTAAGTTTCCATTACACGGTCAAATTCAATAATCTTGAATGATGAGGTTTTAAGGGAAAACCTAATGTGTTTCTAAACAATTACTCAATTTATATTTTTGAAAAGTTCCTCCTTGATATTTCTTCTTGGTTTTCCTTAGTATGATATTATTGAACCATTATTCCTGAATGAGTTGTTTAATCAAACTATAATCCTTGGATTATGTTCTACATAGTGTTTTTCTGGCTGTATGCACACCACCTGTTTTTGTGAAACCAAGAAGTGAAGATTTTTCATCAATATAAGGTCAATTCTATAACCAATTATGTTGGGTTCTACTATTTATTGTATCTTGTTTAACATTTCCTTTTGATGTAATTTGTTCTCAATGTTTTTAATTGATATTTTTGTGTCATTGATTATTGCGGTGGTGTTGCGACGTCCTTAGGTTGATGCATTCATTTCAGAAGAGTTCCTCTTTAAATGTTGTGTTGGTAATTCTCATGAAAATAACACTAGAAACCTTTTGATGTCGATGATTCTTGGATTCATTATTTTATATACATGCATTAATATATTTAGCATGTTTTTTCCATCGAATCACAACGATATTGATAATATAAATATTTGAACCAGATTAAAGAATTGGAATCAATTTCATAGAGATTTCATTGCCTCTAGATTTTATATATTATTGGATATATGTTCCTAATTGTATATAATTCATTCATGATAGAAATTGTTAACAACTTTATTTTATATATTAATTGTAAATTAATTTGGATAATGATAAGTAGGAATGTTTGTTGAACTTGGTTGTTGTTGTAGTAGTAGTAATTTTATGAAAATGAAATTGTTTCAATTAGAATGTTTAATTTATATTCCTGAAAAACATAAAGCAATTTGATGCATGATGATTAAAGTCAACTCAATTAATTGTTTAATTAATTCTTGATAACTTTATATCTCGTTTTTTAGCATTCCCACAGTTGGATGTTGTGATAATGAATCAATTAATTTTATGATGTAATGATGAACCAGTTGAGTGATAAATATAATGCCTTGTTGGGTCTTAGTTACCCTATTTCTATAAATTCCAATTTCCTTATGTATGTATCTGTGAGTTGTCATTGTTTCGGAAGGACAAATGACATGTATTGTGTCAAATAGAACAATTTCATTGAGGTTTTCAATTTATTTTGATGTGATGTAAGCATGGATGGATAATATATGTCTGGGGGACGAAAGGCCCAGATGTGTTGTTATCTGGGTATGGCGGAACCTCGATGGTTTTTGTTATATTTGGGGAAGGGAGTCCCAGGGGTTGTGGAAGTAGTTGGCCCATAGAGTGGTGATATGTATCTTTTAAGGCATGGGGGTTTCATGGAAGACAAGAATAGTGATAAAACATTGTTGGCACCAAACATTGTGCCACATGAGGTACGAACAATGAATCAAATGATTCAAAATTAATATAGACTAAAATGGACTTAAAATCCATCAAATCAATCCGAATGGGGTATGTTCTTAATTACCTTTACAGGTTTATCCTGACTCTATGATTGTGATCATTTGTGATGGTCCCTCTATGAGTATGAAGATTCTGAATGCCTTCAAGGTGTCACATTAATTATATGGATCACTCAGAAATGGATTTATTATTGACTCCCTCTATGAATTGATGGTCAATAAGTGAGCCTTAAGATGTTTGACTAATCCCGGTCTCTAAGTGGCATCACATTTCCTCTACAACCAGATCTTATATCATAAATTTAATGGACCCTCTATGAGCCTGACCGAGTCTGATGCTACCACTTTGGCTTCACAACATCACCTCCTATTCTCGGATCCCAGATTTCTTATACGATAATCTATGAAATTTCAACCAACCTATGATACCTATAAATATAAATATCAACCCCTTAAAATTAATATCACTCTACCCATATTATATCATTTGATAGAGTTTCAAAATGACAATAGAGAATTCAAAAAATGGGTCTCCAAATGTATATTTCCTCGATGAATTGTGCCTCATTTTATATTAATCTCCCCATCATATTGTGTGGATGACCATTGGTATGGCCTACTCTAATGAAAAATGAGGGATCCACTTCGGGGACCTTAAGGATTTTTTAATCATTAAGCCTTTGTGATGCACTCTCCTAATAAAGTGTCCTTTTCCAAGGAGAATATATGGTTCATTGGAATCCTCTCTCTACAAAATATCAATATGTGTTGAATACCCTTTCTGTCATGACTTTCATCCTCTTCGTGAAGCACATGAGCTTCGTGAAGGACATCCTCTTCAGGGAGCACCAAATCATCAAGAAGCGCCATTTTTCAATACCCTCTCTTGCATGGCCCTATCGACTTGTACTAAGTGATTTCTGTGTCCCCTTAGTGGTTATCACATTGTGTTTCCCTTACATGTTATTCATATAATTTTCATGCTAAAAAATATTTCAATTTCACATATCCTTGTTAATGTGGACCTCAAAATGGATCTCTCCATGACCCCCATTGCCAGGCAGTTCTTGTTCCTTCCCTTCCCAAACTACGGGTTGTTACATGATTTGAATGTCATAATTTTTAAGAGTGAGTCGTCATCGTCTGAGATATATGATTCCAAATTAGCAAGAAACACAAAATTCTCAAAAAAACAATGATAAAATACATTTTCAAAATCTGTGGTATGTCCAAGAGGATCAGTTACAGGGATAAGAATTGGTTCCATCGTTATCTCTCATTCCCTATGGGAATTATTTCCATGTGTGCCTCAAGAAGCCTTTTTGTAAGCCCCAAGACACATTGGAAGGTTGAATCCTTTATGATGGCCATATGTTAATTGTAAATTTGGACACCCTTCATGAATTTCCCAAATTTTCATTCATCTATGGTCGTTAATCATGCCAATGATTTATTCTTATCCTTGTGGACTCACATTTGATGGCATGATTTTCAATTCAATTTGTACCTCTTGATTCTCACACCAAGAATGCATCTCATAGTCTTAGAGGTAGAATCAACCATGTCATCCAATTTAATCCAACACATGTTTTAATCCCCATCCCTAACTCCACTGAACTAGATAAACATTGATAACATACCATGTGGATATGTAGGAAGCCTCCTTGAGGATCAATCCCATCACCCATCTGTCCCGACCACTTCATGTCCATACACCCTCATCCTAGTTGAAATTAAAAAATAATCACCAATCATTACAGTTGAATTTATCCTGTAATCATTTCAAACAACTTGGGTTTGGATCCATTTCAACTAGATAGGGTACAATGTAGTCCTCCCTTACGAACAACCTAAACAATGATAATATTTATCTCCCACTGTGATGGGACCCACATCCTTGGTCAAACCCTATGCATTGAGAGACGAGTACCTAGGCCATCTCAATTCCTAAGGCCCACAATAAATCCATACTATTCCAACCAAGAGTGAATCTCTTATGATGGGATACAAACCATGTGTAATCCCTATGAATATTTTAACATTTATGTAGTTTGTGTGAATCCCAATTTTGTGCCAAATTTTTGAACTACGTGGACATTAATCTTTTTATTTTTTTAGAATCATACTTCAGAAACCACTCCATGGTGCAATCCCATCCCCCACTCCTCATCCTTTCATATCCCTCAAACCGTAGTGTATTGCGATGATTATGGCATAACATGTTGATTAGATTTTCTTTGGGTCCCCATCCACATGTACATTTTCACAAGATTCCTCCTCATGCGACTCATCAACGAATTCCATAAAGATGTGGAAATTGATTCCCTATTAGTGGTATACAAAGGAAAGCTCCCTATGGTTCATCCCAATACTTTCACATTCACATAGGTTATCAGTTCCATCCACATTTATTCCACACTTCTACACATTAACCTTAACTATCATGATTTCAATCGTTTTGCAACATCACAATGAAATAATATCATCCAGAGAGGTAGATTACCATGTATAATCAAATTTCATCTCTCTGCTCTTTGTAGAAATTAGACCACTAAAAACACATTAGCCCCATCCTGTTATTAGGTTGTTGTAAACTATGTAGACCGAGATCCAATGACTCCCCAACTCATTGTATGTTGTATTTGATCATTGTATCATAATTATGCTACATGGGAATCCTCTCTATGGTTCAATTGTATGTTGTATTTGATCATTGTATGATAAACATGCTATATAATAATCCAATCTATGATTCAATCCTAGACAATACTAAACCATGGTTTTCCCTTTATTGGGACCCACCATCCTATGATCTTTCATTTATGGTGTCCAAATCATCTTTCATAGTGTTATGTCTTACCATTTGTGGGACACAAAATCATGGGATTGTCCATATTAGGAATTCCAACCAATCTATCTGATTATAATTTTTGGATATCCTTTGTAGAGATTTACTAACAAGATCAACTATAATAAGAGTTCTGGTCTATCCGATCTATATATTTTAGATGCAAAACTTGCATCCTGCCCTGTGTTAATCATCGTAATCTGTGGAAACCCTTGATGAAATTCCTCTAACCCAAAACTAAATAAAATTATATCAGATTCCACAGACTTTTGTGTCCTTGAGAAACCCTATGATAACGAAAAATCTAGGTTTTCTAGTGTTTTAGCGTTCTTACATGCCAGTGATATCTCACGTGACTATAGTCATGACCGATGGTATCTTCCCTTACATGGCCCCTTTGTAATTTCATTATAGAAGTAGTTTAATAAACTAGTTTCCACAATTATGTGGCACCAGGATGTGTTTCCATAATAATGCACTTATCAATTTGGGAGACCCAATGTAGGGAACAAATTCATAGCATAATTCCATGGAATGATAGACCGACAAAGCATCATCCAATTTAAATCAAGGATAAAATCTACCTCAATAGGGTATGGATGACACCAGCCATAGAAAGTGGTAATGTGGGGAAATAATTTGATCCATAAGACCAAATTGTCCCACAGTCGCTACATGACGTTGAGTTCCCCAATAGAATATAATCAGAATCAGAAATGGTCATCCCAACAGGAAATTATTATCCTCAATATGGGGATTGGTAGCATTTTGGGAATCAACATATGAATGTGTCACCTGAAGCTTTTAAACCACCCAGGATCCCTCCATGAAAATAGTGGGAGAAGAGTGAAAATCACTATAATTTAGCGTATATATTCATTGGGAATCCCGGTCTGTGACGTTCTCAGTGTGGATCGTTCTATCCACACATGGAATACATAATGACACTATGTAAGTGTGCATTGAATTCCTATATTTTGAAATTTTGAGTGAATCATCCAGCATTGTAGGACCCAATATATATATGGAATAAACCAATCAATTATCACCCAAAAACATAGGGGGGAGGGTAGGTGGAATATAGATTCCATAATCTCGAAGACTCCACCTGCCCCATGGCATCATCCACTACAACAACTACTGTAAAACCACACCCCATCTCACCTTATGAAAATTTGCAAAGGAGGGTAATGGTTATTCTTGTCAATAAATATGAATATGATTGGTTTATCTCAAAAATAGATATTGACTATCAGGATATCAAGACATTGGTGCCCCTCTATCACCGCAGCTGCGAAGGGTTTCGTATGGAGACACTACTCCCAACTATGATTCTCAATCAATTTAGGATAATTTCCCCCTATAAATCATAGGACTAGCTCCCTAATACCGATGAATTATGTGGTGTTTGAGTCCTCCTAGATGCGACATTGGCCATGGAGCAGTCGAGGAGGGCTCTAACACCACCATGAAAATGCCTGTACTAGAATAAGCCACAACCAACATGTGATATAAACTCTCTATTCATGTAAAACATGGGATCCCCTATTCCAAAATGGGATTAAGGCCTTATCAATATCATGAATAGTCTATATTGACCTCTCTGGTCTCCGACACAAGTAGTAGACATCGTGGATCGACACATGATGATGAGATTTAGTAAATAGGTCCGCCTCGTGCAATCATTAGCCAGTGCAGAGGTCCTTCTCATCATGTTATTATTTAGGATAGAGGACCACAATTTTCCCATGATCCCCGGTATGGTGGTTTTCCCCTTATTTTGGTTCATGAATGTGATTTTTATTATCACATCATCACCAACTCAAGTGGAAACCCTCCCTGTGGTGGAATTAATTAGAGCAATTGTTCTCCAGGCCCAATCACCCTGCAATATGGAGGAATCCCCATCTTCCATTTTATATTTTTCCAGGATCCCCTCACACCCCGTACTGTACAAGAGGGTGTCCCCCCAAATCTATCACAAATCCCTCACAGAGGACCTTCCTATTCCAAAAATCAAACACACCTTGAAGAACCATCCTGCTGCAGGTGGATGAGTTGCCCCCCCCCCAAAAGAATGAATATTATGAAGCCTCAGATGACATCCAAACCCTTACTAATTTTTAGACTCTGACATATAGTAAGACACAGTAATGGAGACCCCAACACAATCATATGTATATAGGTATGTAGAATAAAATGAACACAGACTCTTTATCATTCAAGAAATAGAGATGCACAAGATCCATAAATGGGTCCACAAAAATATATAAGAGGCTGATGATTAGGATGATTTTCTGGGTATTTCTCTACAATATTATCTGTAATTACTAGGACCACTCTCTAATTTAATAAAAACACACATAGAATTTCTCTGTGCCCAATCTATGAAGAACATTAGCCTGAACCACCGCTAACGACCAACACCATAGAATGGAAATTTGTGGTCAGTAACCCATCCTAAATTGATTTTTTGAAACCGTAAATGCATTAACCAAAAGATATCCCCAGATGCACCAAATATTCAAATCATGCACCATACTCCCCACCGACTAGTGTACCTTTCCAACAGTCCATGTCATTAGTGTTATAGGTCACACAAAAACCCCTTGTTGATGAATGTGGAAAACAAGAGTGAGATCCTGAGTTTGAGTACTGAGTTTTATGGGGAATTATTGCGTTGAACCATCTCCCCGAGATGTTATGGGAAATATCAACAACATGTTTCAATATTACGGAGTCCCTCACATAGGATGATGTTGTGTACTTCATCCCATTCATAAGTGTGAATCCTTTTTGTCTCAGTCATTTATTATTAGATTACCCAATGATCTAGAACACATAAAATACAGTATATAGTATTGCAGCCTAGTTGAGATTACAACATCCCCTCTTGCTCAACACCTTACATCACATAGTTATCATCAGCCTCTCTAGAAACGATGTTTTTAGAGGTTTAATATGAACCACTGATTTATTAAGGATGATTCCACACTATTACATATCAATGTATGAGGGTAGTATACAACCTGAAATTTCAGTTCTATCCGGCGCCAACCTTGTTCACCCGGTGATTTAGAGGATATGCATTCGATAGTCATCACAATAAACATGGTTGTTCCTAATATATACCTAGATGGGGGATTCACAATAGTGTTTGGAGAATATTAAAAACCCAATATGGAAGGAAAAGGAAAGGAAGTCCATGTAGCTGTCGACACTCACAAAAAAAGTAAGTCACTTGGCCATGACAAGCCTTCTGAGTCATAGAAATTCAGTCGAGATCCATGCATGGGGAATGGACATAGCAAGAAAGAAATGTACTGAAACTCATATGATTCACCGAGAAAGACTAAAGAGGATTAAAAAAAATTGTGCTATGCTAACATATCATGGAATAGATTAGGATCAATGATGATATTCTCTCTATGCACGTTGTGGAATGACAATCATAATTTGGTGATCAATAGTATTATTCCAACAGTCCTCCAACAGGGCAACATGTGCAGGTAAGATTCCCATCGACAAATTTTCCCAAGGTGAAATCGATAACCCTGCCAATATAGATAGGTTTGATGCATGAGTTTATGAAAAAATACCCCGATATTCATCACAAAATCCGCCCAAGATTTGAAAAAACCATCATCAGGTTATGGCACTGGTTCCACCAGCATCTCAAAATATTCCACCCGCAACTTTGTAGGTTCCCCTAGTGGCCCCTTAGTTCATTCCACCAACCACTCCATAATCCTCTCAACTATTTAACATGCTCAAGAATATTCCCATTATCTAGTCTTGAGAAATCCTCATGAAGATATAAATAATTTTCAAGGCGACCTAATGTATACTATCATTTCCCTCATTGACGCTCTATAAACCCAACTGTTGGCAATTCCATATGATTTATGGACATAATCAGCAAATAGGGATTATATTACAACACCTCTTGGGTTCATGAATCGTAAAAACTCCCATTCTCATGGGATGTACAATATGTTATTGAAAATGTAAAATTTTAATTCATGGTGCAGATCCAGGCTTGGAACTCAAACTCATATGGGAGATGATAAGGTATGGTGTTTCATACATACTGTTGATGGAACCACATTTTTCTGGTACATCCAGTTACCAATTGGGTCCATAAATGGTTTAGAGGATATCCATAGCCAGTTTCTATAACATATCAGTTACACCGTTTTCAGGACTAGTATAACAAACCTTATCAAGTGAAAGGAATGACTGGATGAGTGAGTTAGGGACATTTTTCTTTGAGGTGGGGCCTCAAGTACTGATCTAAAATGCCACTAACTCTGGAAACACATATAACAAGAAGAATAAGTAATGTAAAGACTAAACATCTTCAATCTCACCTCACACTGAATATTTCAAATTGATTCATGGATTTATCTAAAAATGATAAATTTCCATAGGATTCCTTGAAGAATGCCAAGTAGGAACACATGTTTCCTCCCACACGATCTTGCATGAAGATAGTACAAGGTTGATATTCCTTCTATTTCAATGTTAGAGGCCCCATTGACAGTTGGAATTATTACATGAAGAGGCACTTCCATAGTCACACCAAGGTACATTTCCTCAATCACAGACATTGGCTCGGAATTGCACATCATAGAATCTCCATGCACCACCACGTAACACAACACCACCGCCAAAGAATGACAACCTAGCTCCACCTCCTTGATATGTTCTATCCGTTCATCAGGACCAATATTTGAAATTAACATTGATGGTATGGAGAAAACCCGACTTATTCATTCTAGGATTCTCAGGTCTGCATCTATTTTTGGGGAGCCTGCTATAAGGGATCTCTTATGTTTCTTGAATGCAAGAGGCCTGAAAACGATGATTTCATTGATTTTTTCAATTACACCACCTATCATTGGTTCTGTGTGCACACTCTCAATAAGTGATATGTGATCAACATATTATCCCCAGGTATAGTTTGATAAAAATATAGTTCTATTGAACTTGACCCTAACACATTAAGAACATGTGTTTAGAAATATTGATTGTGACAACAAGGTTGAATAACTGTAGGTTTCTGGTTGTGGGTCTCAGAACCTGGAAATCAAATATCGTGCATTGTAGTAATGCATTCCCATGGTATTATTCATGCCCATTTGAATCAACTTGAGCATTATGAAGTCTCTATGATACCCATATCTACGAAATCTACATCGACATCTCATCATACACCATCCATGAAGAGTATGAGCCGATGACATAAGAACAATAAACGTACACCAACATCATGAAACCAATCTCATACTCATCGAAATTTCATGCCCCCAAGGATTGGGATTTCCCCCATAATCCACCCAGCAATGTAGTATTAATCATGTGATGATCAATAGTACAGATCATTGAGTATTGTTGACTTATTGGACCCACACAAGGTCCACAAAGATGTGGACTATCTTGTAGAACCTCATAATTCCTATAGTCATTCAAAAAATTGATGACACTGTGGATATGTGACCCGCCAATGTGATTTGACCAACACTTCTAACTATTTATTTCACACCACTAGGACTAGAAAATAGGCTCAGTACCCAATCAGCATGAACAATACGCCTACCATGTTTCATAACAAGCACTTCTCCTTCCATTCATGATACTTAACCAGGATGAGTCATAATGGAAATGCTATGATCCACCACATATAGCTGAGACCAGGACACATTCATTTGAAACACACCTTTAAGTCATCCTATGATATTAAACTAGTGTGTTGTGGGATACCCTCTTTACCAACCAAAATCAATCGGTAAAACCAATAACATCAATGATACGTTCTTCCACAGAGAAACCTCATACGATATTAAATGTTCACCTTACCAGAGTGTATGAAATTATCAAGCACATTGCAAGAATTCCTGCAAAACTATCGATCCATGAGGCTCTAATACAATATACTGTTATGTGTGAATAAATCATAGCGCCTTTGTAGAGCCCCATCCAATTATTAATATAGGTACCAACCATAGAGTAATTCCATGGAGAGGAGGTCGTACGTGCAGAATGTCAGACCATCATCAAATTCATAGGAGAAGATTAAGGATATCCTGTAGAGGGGAACATCCTCTCATTGTACATCATCAGTCATTTAAATGGAATGGATGACTACCACTATCTTGTCTACATGCGATCACAGATCAATATCATCTTGATTTCGACACTACATAATATGGGGCTATCTAAAAAAGATATAAATTCAGTTGACATTACGATTCAATGTTTTGAAACAACATAGATGAAGTATAATGTAAAAATCCTTTTCAAGACCCAATATGTTGTCCTAATTTATTTTATAGAGATCATGGGTGTCTCACAGGACACTACTTACTATGTATTGATTGGTTGAAACTGGTTCCATCAGCAATCGGTAGTCCCCTCCTCGTATCAACAATTCCTCATATACTACCTTAATTGTTGAATGGGTCTACACCAAAGTGATGCGTCTATTTTTTCTTATTATGAAGCTCACTAAATGGATTTTTGATAACAACATGAACAAGGACATGAAGGTACATGAACATTAATATAGATTTAATGTTCAACAAATGAATGATGGTCACTTCATACACCTACACAAATCATGTTTGACTGATACCAAAACACGTTACCCATGTATGGAATCAAGATGATCACCCATTTTCAACATGAATACATCATAGTTTATTGTTCTTTTAGGTGGGGTGGAACCTGATCATGATGACACACCACTAAAACGTTGAAATTATAATTAATGGAACATTTGGATGAAGTCCATATGGAATTGGATTGTCATCTTTCATCATAGTTATTTTAGAAGCACTAGACTCTCACAATGTTGATTCCCCTACCGCTCAGCCTGACACCATGGTTCTGCCAAAATTATCCAAATCATAAGAATTTACCCAAGTAAAAGATCATATAATTATGTACAATGAAAAGGATTTGAAGGATGCACCTCTTTTATATTATGAAGGAGTTTCCAAGACCATTGATGAGTTTGTACAAGTGAACTTCAACACTGAGATAGATCTGAAACCAACACTAGTCCAGGAAGCCATGTCAGTAGAGGGGAAATAATCGTATGTGGGTTTCATCAAGTATCATTGAGATGTATTATCCTATATAAATTGATAGATACCTGGACTGGATACTCACATCACCATTCATCGCCTTGGTCTCCCCATAAATAATCTCAAGTTCAAACAGCCACCCAGAAATATGCATCCTTCTCTGGGGTCCGTGGTCAAGGAAGAATATGAGAAGATCATTAAATACATAATCTTCCAGGAAGTCTAGTACACAAAATAGATATCCAGCATCATTATTTTTCAATGAAGAATTGACATATCAGAGTCCACATTGACTTATGGGATCTCAATGGTCACTTTCTAATGGATAATTTCCCCCTTCTTGTGAAAATTCTTTTGATTTGTGCTACAACATTATTCCAAGATCTCACTTCAATGGAAAAGTATTTAGAACATATTCAAATCCATATGGTCCATGATGATGAAGAGTATATAGCCTTTAGAGCACCACAAGGTACTTTTTGTTACCAGGTAATGACTTTCAATATGAACAATATTGGATCCACCTAATACTGTGTGATTTATTTCATATTAAATATTATCCTTAAGAAATTGGTGGAATAATTTGTAGATGTTTTGGTTGTCAAATTCCATCAGTACGAGGACCATCATTGAGATATTGATAAAGTGATTAGATTCATCTAATCCTCACAAATAAAGACAGAACCCTTGATGTTTTCTTTCAGGGTTACCTTTATAATTTTTCTTTGACTTGTCATCACAAATAGAGGTATGTTGAACGATCTATAGAAGATGAAGTCCATCATTTAGATACCTACACCATGAAACAAGGTCAAGGTCTGATGCATTCATGGAAAAAAATATTAAATATGTAGATTCACCAAAAATATGGATGGAATGTGTATTCCATTTTCTTATATCATTAAAAAGGGTTCTGACTACCTGTTGAATGAAGTGTGGCAGGTCAATTTGTATGAGATCAATCCATACCTTTTACAGCCTCCAGTTCAGATGCCACCCATATCCAGAAAACTACTAGTACTATTTGTGATGTCACATGAATGGTCTCTCATTGACATTGATTATAAAAAAACAAATAGCAGACATAGAATATTTTATACTACATTCTCTATATGATTATCGATATAGAGACCATATATTTATCTTTCAAGAAGTGTTTTCATGAACTAGTATTCACATTCTAGAAATTATGACATAACTCATAACAACATGAGATACAATTAGATTCTCATGTAGAAACATTGAATTATATTATGAATGAACCCATGTTTACTGTCCGTCGATCCCAGTGGATTCCAGTCCTTTAGTAGTTTTAAATTAGGTTTATTAAACATAATGTTGTAAAGGTTCAACCACTTGCATTTTTTAAATATATTCATCCAACCCCCATAGAGTATCTTACTTATCATTTTTTCTCCAATGAGGCAATCCTCTTAGTGGACTAGGTTGTTCCATTTTTAAAGATACACTTATATGGTCACATGTGATGCCCTTCCAGTAGAGGACTCAATAATCCAATGTCTAACAGAGTGGGAATGGGTAACATATTCACCACACCTATCCAAGATGACATTCCCAATTCATTATTATATTCTAAATGTTTCACAAAAAATGAAGCTGAGTATCCGGCTCTCATAAGTAGTCTGGAATTGTCATTTCAGATAGATGTACCCCACCTACATGATAAAGGGGACTCAGAGATAGCCATCATGCATATCAATGATGAATATGTCATCTGGAGGCCAGAAAATATACCCATGATAGAGCTCAAATGAAACATAATTTCCCAGTTCCCTTCTCGGAAAGAGATCATTCATGTTACTCAATCAAAATATGATCATGACGGTTACATGGGATGCCTTTCTACATATCATGTACATTCTGATCTAGAAGATTTCATCTTCAATGTGGAACATCAAATAGTCATCACTCCCATCACTCAATGAAATTATGATAGCCACCTGGGATGACATATTACCATAGATGAATCCACATTGGTACCTCTAGGGCCCCCAAAAGAATCACTGGAAGGGACCCCGAGTGGGAAATCTAACTTAATCGAGTATCTTAAACATGAAAATCTCTAAAAAAGAACAAGTGGAACCTCAATGAATTTGTCATCGTGCAATGTAGTTCAACCTCCAAATTGGTACCAATCATAATCAGATCCTCTATCGTAATGGGTTTGTATGGATGATCCTCTATTTTATTCATGGTTGAGAGATTCCAATGTTTATGCATGAATTTCATACTAGTTTCTTTATAGGTCATCGGGCATGGTCATAAATCTCTCATGAGATATAATGGTTGGTCTATTTGAACACACCATGGTCCATCACATTATAGATACTTCAATGAGGGTGCAGAACTTCTTGTTTTGTGAATATGTTTTGCATAGGCTGTCAAATACACCCCATTGCACTATGTACTCATGGACCATTTCAATATGGGAGCACTATGTAATGGGACCATATACAGTAGAAACATATCAATTGTGTAGATTCAACCTGAACTCTATTGTTATATTTTTAATGTGGATGGGGGAAATTTCACTCAATTTAGTGAAATGTCTTTCAATCCTATATTTCCTCAGCCCCATATCATCCAATGATTTAGAGTCCCTCACTATGTCCTTGCCCAAAATGACACCAACTATCATGTAGAATATATGAAGAAATTGTGCTCCATGTTCAGTATCTATTATAATCATACCTCTCAAAATCTCACATAAGAATATGGCTAGATCGATGGGCTAAAAAACCCCTATCAAACATCTTGCAGATGATGGTTGGTCAGAATAATAAGATTTGGACGAACAAGATTCCCAATGCTCTATAGGCTTACCATATGATGAATATTAATTCCTCCCAGGTGATTACATATTCTATGGTGCATTGAATAGATGTGAATATTCCCATCAATATACAGTTTCCATCACTCTGCACAACATTCTTCGATTCGTAAATGTCATACAAGATAGTATAATTTAGCTGACAGAACATGAATCCCTTGATAAGAATAGCCTTAGAGACATACACAATCTAGAGAGGAATCAAAACATGATTTCAAAATAATTTAATAAGAATTTTATTCTCATCAAAATCATTCAAGGTGACACTATATTGGCCCTGAGAAGATAAATGATACCTAGTAAGAATCCAGCAATGTTGGAACATGGTGGGAGGGACCCTATATCATTCACACAGACTACCCAAATATTGAATACCCATTTCTCACTTTGGTTGGTTAGAATATCACTCCAACCACAAATTACATATTCTTCAATTGCTAATTTTCTTGAGTGGTCCCTTTCATCTTCCATTACTATAAAATTCAAACAATCCAGGCACAACAACATTAATTTATGATCCCATTCAATTAGCATGATAATAAAATGCAAGAGGTAAAAAAACCCTTGGATATGAGATCTAAGACCTTATTCTATGATCATTTCTTTCTTTCCACATGAATTTGATCTACATTAAATTTCAAGAACTACATATCACTTGATTCTATTTCTTATGGGAAATGTCGGAATGACCACAAATTTCATCATCGGTTGTATCCCCTGTTACCTTATATTCTTCCTTCCTTCTAGCCTCTCAGCCTAAGTATCTCGAGAACATGTGGAGTTATGTGGAATTCTTTATTCCCTAATCATGTTGGTCTAACAACTACCATGCCATGTATCCCCTTTAGGGATCTCCCCTATTAAGCTATGACCATACTACTTCATGTTAAACTGCATGTCATTCTAGAACTACGTATGGACAGATTCCCATCCTTATGGGATATGTAAGAACACTCATACATGAAATAAATGTGTCCAGACCAACAAATCTATCCATATATTTTGATCGTGATCGTGTATTAGTTCTCATCAAAGGTTTCACATGTTGTGTTCTAGGATTCTTTCGTCACCATTCATTTTTATTATACCGAAACCGCACCATGTGTCCCTCCATCCGAAACATCCTACTTTACTCTACGTCCTTAACACATGACATTAAAAACTCTACATTTCAAGAACTATTAATGGATTGATTCCAATATATTTTCAATATGTAGGAATTCCTAGACATCTTGTATTCATGTCCATCCAAATGATCCCATTTTTATTCATATAGAGTTAAATTAAATGATTATGCATGTTTTGTGTTTTATTATATTTTTAGACCCCATCCACTTCAGGTTTACCATAGAAACACCATGTCACTCCCTCAGGAATACATCCCTTTCATCTTTGAGGTTACCATAAGACGTTAAACTACACAACATTACCAGAACAAGTGTTCTTTGATTCATACCCTTATAGGATATATAAGAGTACCCAGGAGTTTTGTCCTTGAGTCTACCTTAGAATCCACAAATTATCTCCTTTACGAAAACGCTTATTGAATGTGGACTTGTTTTTTCCTCATTCATTTTAGGATTACAAAATGCATACCATGTACAGACCAATGATATTTTTAACTTCATTATTATTTTTATGTCATGAATTTAAAATATATGGTATTTTTGAACTACGTGTGGCTTTATTCACATCATTATGTGATACATAGGAATACCTAGAAATGATTTACTCATGTCCATCCACATGAACATGAACACATTTCTCCCTTTTCTATAACTCAACACATCGATTTTTCCACTCATAACTGGACGCCAATCACTATTTTTTATCACCAATTTTCCCACACACAATAATGATACCCTTGAATAGTATTGACTCTCAATCATATTACCCATCTTTCATTTTGGGCCGACATGATGATATTAAACAATATTTGAGACCGGTTTCGGATATCTAATTTGGTTGGTGGAAATCCCACACATGATTTTTACCATCCTAGGTCACACTATTATTATGCCATGTTTTGAATAAGGTCAATAGAAATACTCCTTTATTATTAAAACCCCATTATTCCTTACATATTGGTTTCATGATTCCCATTCCATTCCATTTCATCAATTTCATGAAGATAATTTAAATCATTAATATTATTCTTATGTGCATAATTTCAAGTATAGAGGATGGACCAACATCATGGGGTCATCCTAGACTCTTATCATTCATTCACTATTGTGTGATTCACTATGTAGTAATGACATTCATTGCCCCAATTTCCCACGCTGAGCATGGAAAATGTGGGATTTGAGATCTTTTTAAGGTTTTGTGCATTATATAGGAACCAAACTTCCCAATGATCAGTGCTATATAGCCTTAAACTAGGATATATGGAATCCTTATCCTATGATGGTAAACTAAACCTTTCACATATCGGCTCTGGACTAATAAACTACCCAAATATTAGATGTATTCATTTGATAATATGATTCCACTTTGAAAGTTTCCCTCTGCCCTACAATATTCTAGAACTACGTGTTTCTTGAATCTCACCCCTATGAGGTACGCAGTGTTCCTCGAGTACAATACCTCTTGGTCTGACCATATAGTCATGAATCATTTAACCCATTCTTTGCCTCAATTTTAGTCATTGGAAAGCTGTGTTTTCCTGTGGAATTCATTTTTATTCATTCAAGTCAAGTTCTGCTCCACGACACACATTTTAGTTATGTTTTCTCACATTCTTACGATATGACATTAAACTGCACAGAATTCAAGAACTATGTATGGCCTGATTCTTACCATTGCAGGATATATAGATAAGCCCATGAATTTATCATTTTTAATAACATTATGTTTATTAACAATCCTCACTAAATTCCCCTAATTATGGATCAAAATATGTTACCATAAACAATGAGTCACTAGCAATTGTAACTCAAAGTAAATCATTTAACCATGTCCCATGACACACGACCTTAAACTATATATATATTTTGGACATTATTAATCTAAACTGCATGTATATCATCTCCATTCTCAATACGTAAAATTGAAATGATCTATAGGAACCCTCTAGAGGGGTCCATTCTTAGAATAATATTGATCTCGATTCCGAATAATGTGAGCACCTAATTTGATTTAATTACTCTAGCATAATTTCAAGAGTGATAGACTCCACTCAAATAGAACATCTATCTGTTTCAACATTTTTTATTCCCCTTATTTGGATTGTCATACTATTTCACATTGAAACCATCCCAAATGGTATGGATGGTCTGCTTAATGTTTCTCTTACCGTTCGAGGACAATGTTTTGGAAGACATCATAGAATCTATTAGTTTTTCCCCATGTTTCAAATTTGGTTAGCAGCCATCCCTATATTGTTGGTACCCATTTATGTCTAAAAATATATTGATACTATGTTTCAAACATAGGAAAATAGTTATCCTCCACTGTTATTCCACCCTTATCATGTTCCGAATTATGGGCATCGTGATTCTCACTTCTTGTTCTCCAATGTTAATACTAATTCAAATGACCTCAGAATTATCCAACTCATGCATTAGAGCATGTTAGGAAATGGTAATTTGGTTGTTCTATAAACAACCTTCCCTAGTCACATCCCCCATTATTCTCCTAGAAACACTGAGTGGTCATTTAGACACCGGGATTCTAGAAATTTATTGTCTCTCCCATGCTCAAGATGAACCATTAGTTTTTTATCACTTGTTTTTCATAATGTTAATGACTCACATGATCATAGTAATTGATCACTTCTTCACAGATATTATTTGAGATACAATAAACAATGTTGTTAATGAATCTCCTGAAAACAAACAAAATAAGAAAGATAGCATGAAAGTATGATTGTTAGACCATGAAATATTCAACCCCAATGACTGGAACCTTTAATTAATGGGGTAACATATTAATTATAACATCTTAGATCCAATAATATTTAGTGTGTGTCCTCCCATATTTTTTTTCACCAGCTAATCTCTCTCACTTCTTTATTGGATGTGGGGAATAGTTCATTAGTCTTGGTTAGTGCCCCATCATTATCAGATCATATTTTTCCCTTTCGTGAGATTCACGATGTAGCATCTCTTTGTTATTCGTAATGTGAGACAATAATTTCTATATGATATCATATTGGGTACAAATAAAGGAGGATAAGTCATATTTCTGCATACATAAGCGATGGATCTCTGGTTCATTCTCGTGAGGATTCTGTGTGTCGATTTTCTTCCTCCACTGCTAGGCAACACTGGGTCTATGATAATCCATTTTCACCTACTTGAAAACATAATATATAATGAGAATATGAGGTTGTTTGTAATTTACTCCACCATTACATAGACTATACCTCATATGAAAATATTTTCCAATATGGATTATCTAATCCCATTTTATTTTGTTATCGAAGAAGCATTTTATTAGTTTCAATGACTGGTGGTAGAAAACCATTTTATCCACTTCTTTATAAGAAGTTTCATCTCACTCTATTGGGTAAATATGTTAATAATCATTAAAACGTTCAGGGAGCTCAATAGGGTGATATTGTTCAGGTTAATCTTCATTGAATGATTCTAATTCAATGATTTCAACCCAGAAATCTCAAGACTCTATCCCACATGATGTATCACTCATCGCCCTTAGTCTCCCAAAAGGGACTATAGCCTGGTCAGATTAGGAACTCAGTTCTATTTGGACCTTAATCCCTCTCTGTATTTGTTCCTCGATTCCTACATCCATTTTCAATAACTTCATTCATGTAATATTGAGATGTCTTCATATATGTTTCATGTTATATAGTTTGATTTGGATGAAAAAATATGTGGTCTCGAAGGCGGTGAACATATGTACATTATCCACCCGTTCCATCCTCAGTCCTATCATTGCTGTGATATTTGGGATTAGTCCAATTAAAATGATCATGGACTCTAAAGGATCCTAGTTGACCCACCACCTTTCCATATACCTACTAGTATGTACAACTATCTTATCACTTGTTGCATGTTATGGTGTGCGTTTCTCCACACTTGTATTAATGCCTTTATTCCCATCAGTGAGTGATATTGGTTCCACATCCTCTTAATGATACAGGTTTTAATTCAGAGAATAATATACTATAATAAGGGAACCAACATAATGAATATGTGATATATATTACATCAATAGTTGCAGAATACTTTCTAAAAGAAATCATTTCCATTTACATTATATCTTCTTCTTCTTGAGAGACGCCGTTTGAATCCACATTTTCATCCCCCATACGGAGGTCTTCCTCAACGTACTCTTACCCTAATTATCATTATATTTTTTATGATGGGTAATGAATTCCTCCATTAGATATGCTGTCTCCATTATGATAATGGTCTTGTTTAACAAAACCCTCACTAGATTGGTTAATGGAAATGTATTACTTCTAGACTTCACCATTATCAATAGTTCCCATAACCAATTTCTTCCCTCAGGCATGACCACATTGAATATGTCCTTTGAATGTCCAATTTCCCCCACATCCATTTCATCTTTTTTTTACATTTTCCTAGAGGTCGTTAGTACTAAGGTGACACATGGGTAATTATCAGTCATTCTAGGCCTCTAGAGGAGATGCACTAGAAGGAATAACATCTTGTCAAACATGCATCCCATGGGCCTAAGAAAACAGCCCACAAAATTCCCTTGATGATTCCCCTATCTCATAGGGTCCTCCTTTCCATGTAGTTGGTATCATACATGGCGGTTCCCTTTCATCACTATATGTTAGTGTGGGTTTTTGGACCGCTGATCTGGCTACTACAGCCTTATCTCCATGATTCCTATCGAAAAAAACTATTGTGATGTCCCCATGTTGTAAATATATATCTTCAAGGAGTGGGTTCTACTTCTTTTCAATCCAAGATGGTTGGATTCTTTATCATATCACCCAGGTATCCAACTTCCCCACATATTTCATACCATTGAAACAATCCAAATGCGGTAGTGGTCTATGTAAATCTATTCGAAATGATTCCATCCTCCCATGTAAACATCATACATAATTGTTTAATCATGCATGGGTGATTCTCATGGAACAACCCCAAATATACCATAAGGTTAGTCTCTACATGCATTTGAATTGTTCCACGAGTTGTTGTGGAGTGAACGGATCAAAAATGTGTTAACCATCCTCTAACTCCACCGAAAAAACGCCTCAGAAGAGCATTAGATATTATCTTTTCTCAATGATTCATGTCTTATAATCTATATATGCTTCAGTCATCAGAGGGACTGGGTGGATGACGATTTGATCTCCCCACCCCATTTTACCCAACACGCCACTAAATCTAGTTTAATTAGGGAACTAACTAAAATATTTAGAATTGATGGTCGAGAGGTTATCCTAGGAAGAGAAATGTGGTTGATATATTAGTATCCTCTATATGTATTTCAATCTAGATATATACATATTGGAATGGACTTCACCATTAAAACAACTAGTTCCCCATGATGATGTTCTGATGTAAATGGTAGAAGCTATTAATCAACGATATGATCACTTTTACACTTTCTGTACCTTCCCTTCATGCCTCTATAATGCACACATTCATGTATACTCCCATATGAGCATCTATTAAAAATAGAGTCCACCTACAAATAAATTTCGAGATCAATGTGGCTATCCAATATATTATTTGATTCTCATTCATGAGACTATAACCCTATAGCTTACACTGGCTATGATCCTGGATCATCTGCTATAAACTCTATTTCCTACAATGATCTCCTCTTAAGGATGTGGGGTACTAATTGGTAGTGTACCACCATTCGGTTGTATGTTCATAACAAATATAAACCACTACCTAAGGTGGAAATCTTGTGTTTTCTTCTTATAATAAATCATTCATGGTTTCAAATTTAAAAAAGTCTTCACCAAAGGTATAATCTATTTTGAATGAACCAAAACATTCATGGATGGAAGGAACTAATTGTACATCACACACAAGATCAGGATTCCAAAATATTAATGATTTTCCCAGAGGCTAAAACCATCCTCACCGTGGTGCAGGTGGATTGTTTTTGAATCCTAAAATCAATGGCTTAAAACATCTATTATGAAATATTCCCATTTAGAAATGGAAAAATTGGATCACATGATTCTTTGTATAGGCCTATGTACCTTAATACAGTCTCAAAATCTTCACAAGATTCACACACCTAGTAGACCTAGACCCACTCAACAATGATGTTTCCAACCTAGAATAGGTCCTATATTTTCATCCATCCCTTATCTGAAATCTCTAATCCATCATTGATAATGGTATTTTACAGAGGTGGAGATGTCTCATTCCCCACCTCCCTACTATCATCATTTTTACCGTGGTTTTGGTGGAATTACGTAGTGACATGAGTATTGTCTGTTACAACATGGTCGTTCACATAACTATAACAATGATATTGTTCTGGAGTGATTCTATACCAGTAATTTGGTTCATCTATATTCAAATTTGGGATGATTATTTCAACCCAAAAAATGATTCTATCTAGTGGAAAGATCATTCACAATATTTATTCCATATGAGATTCCCCCATCATATTCATTAATGAATGGAGATATGGATTGTTCTTGATATATACCCTTATTTGAAAGTTGACCGACATGGCCTTCCTCCATGCATCCCTAACAATGTCATCTCAAGAAAACTGTAATGTAGCCATCAGACTAAGACATTATAATTTTTCTAGTCACATATTGATGTATTTTTGTGGAGACATTTATTAGATACCATTCGTAAACATATTTTTCTAAATGATAGCCCTCCATGAAGCATCATTGATCGTGTCCTACATTGCAATGGAAAAAGTAGACCATGATTAGACGGTTATATAAATATGTTCTCCCAAAGAACCATACCAAAGGACCCCATTTATATAGTCATGTTAATGGGGAGGATTTCTTCACAAAAAGAGTGAAACGATGTTAAATTTTATGGATCATAATGTATAATCAAAATACCAAGGATCACCTGTTTTTAGGTGTGGTCCACATGGGATTTTCAGTGAACTATGCTCAGGTTTCATGGTGACCATCATCCATGCTTCATTATTCCCTTCATACGATAACTCATTTTGATGAAGCTTCATAATCATGCATTGCGATCATGCTTATCGATCCTACTTCTAGATCCACCTTTTTGTGATGTTTCTATTTTTTGGTAACATACCATCTGAATTCAATCCCCTCTTACTTCATCCCACATTCTATGGTGGGAATTTATTAGTGTTGATATCCATGAAACTTGAGGTATGAATAATGGTGTAATAGGTTCAATGTAAATATAGACTCAAAATGACCATAAAATACATCAAATCTATCACAATGGTACTAGTTCATTAAGAACAAAATAAGTCCATCTCACCTCTATGATTGGGAGATTCTAGGATAGACACTCTATGAGTCTAACAATTATTTTCACCTTCACGACATCAAATTATATTTCTTGGATGATCCTAGATTACCACCATAGTGATAACATGTATAAAATGATAGTCCCTCGATGAGTCCAAATATGTACAAAGAAGACCTCCCTCTCCTTGGCTTCACTTTTTGTTAAAGAATAGCTCTCTGATCATCACATTTAAATACAAACCATTATTTCAATAGATTATGATGCAAAAAATTTGGATTTGTGGCATCCCCTCCTTTTTGAGACACCATGAATTCCTCTATGGCGAGCTCTATGAAAACTGATGGACATTATTACCTATAAATAGAAGGCTTTCCCCCTTCAAATGACTATCACTCCAACCTTTCTCCTACCATGCACCTATTACATAATGATCTTCAAGAAGTTTAAAAATGGATCTCCAATTTTACTTTTATTCATCATGTGTTTTCCTTGTGTTCTTCATCTCCCCCTCCTATGAAAGGGATTTATTTTTCAGAAGGATTATTCCCTTTGTAATGGAGGGGGTCCATTCTCGGGTTTGATGTGTCTTGAGGAATTATGACTTCATGATGTAGTCTTAAAATAATGATTTCTATTCTAAGTTAATGATTCAATCTCTTGGAGAACTCAATTTTTAATACCATCAGTAATTTAGGACGACCCTATCATTCGCAATGGCCATCTTCTTCACAATTCACCAGTTCTTCACGATGACCATCCTCATATAAAATCACCAAATATTCATGAATTCCATATTTTCCAAGTCTATTATTTGTAAAACCCCAATTAAATTGTCCCTCTAGGTTTGAATGATGTGATTTAATGGTCCCACAAATGGTGTTACATGTTTCATTGCCCTACCTTGTGCTTCTTCGCATAGGAACACTAACACCTATTATACCATTGCATAGAAACATGAATGTGGACACCTCAAAATATCACTCCACAACTCCCAATATCACATATTTCTTGTTCCATCCCTTAACCAATTATGTTTTGGTAAATGATATATATGTTCTATTGGTGGGTATTAAGGCCACATCATCAACATTTTATGATTCCAAACTTCCATGAAACCCCACATCCTCAACACGCAATATTAAACTATGATTTTCGCATGGGTGTTAGGTCTATGAGGATCAGAGTGGTGATGTGATCTAGTTCCCTCCCACATTCTCATTTCCTCTGGTATATGTCTCCATGTGTGACTCAAGAGGCCTTTGCCTTAGCCCCAACAAATCATAGTAGGGTTACCATTGTATGACATCCATATCCTTCTAGTACTTTTGGACACCATCCTAGAGTTTACCAATAATTCATTTATCTTTTGCCCCTAATAACACATAATCACCACTCTACACTTCCCTGATTCACTTTTCATGATATGTTCATCAAGCCTATTGACACATATTGTTTCATTCACAAGGAATGACTCCAATGGGATATGAGTAAGCATTGACCATGGAATACTCTAAGGGATTCTTTAGCATGTAAGAACCATACTCCTACCCACTGAGCTATGTGGAAGTTGATTCAATACCACAAGAATACATTGGAATCCTCCATGAGGTTCATGATCATCACACATTGGTCCACACATAATCACATCAGTTCACCCTCCTCCCTCATGACATAAAAATATATTCCCCATTCATCCAACATGACATGAAACCATTATGATTTTAAAACTATGATGGGTTTTATACCTATCTTCTATAATGTTTATGTAAGAAGACTCCTTGAAAATCATCCCCAATAAATGATTAACATAAATTTTCCCTTGGTTGGGACCCACATACTTTGTCCACCCTTACTATTGTCAGAACAGTTCCTTGTATGTGTTACTGCATATGACCAACAGTCAATCCATAATCGTATATCCAATAGTTTTACTCTTACAATTGGATTCTAAAACTATGTAATCCCTAAGCATGTCTTCATGTTGTTTTTCTTTTTTTAAATCCACCTTCTATGAACCATTCATGAATTACATGGACATTGATCTTTTCAATTTTTTATCATGGTACATAAGAAACCACCCTGTGGTGCTAGCCCAGCACCCACTTCTAATGTTGGACTCTCTCATGATCATTTATTTCTCAGGAACTTCACACCATGACCTGTTTATTCTATTTTCCTTGGGTACCCATCTACACAACCATTCTAATGATCCCCCACCACAACTGACTCATCTATCAATTCTCAAGAAATGTTGACATTGATTCCATGCCACTATGATATGTACGAAACCTCTATATGATTCAAGCATAATATTTTCACCTTCACACTATTTCTTGATTCCATCCCCATTTGTTAAAACATGTATAAGCCTCAATCATATCATATTTCTTTGAAGAAACTGGGCCACTAACCACACATAACCCCATCATGTCTTCAGGTTTGTTGTATATTGTGTTGATACCATTAATCACCCTGAAAAAAATTGTAGGATTTGACCTCTATTTTTTAAATTATGTATGTAGGAATCCTCTCTATGGTTCAATTATATAAAATGGTAAAAATTGAATTCTAGTTTCTTGGGACCACCATCTTATGATCTACCATTTGTAGTGTCATGATTAGTATTCATGGGGTGATATGTTACCCTTTACTGGAACAACATTTTGGATCCATCCTTATTGGAATTTCTTAACCATCAATATAGTATAATATAAAGGTAATCTGTCCTAGGGATATATTGATCTAATCCTTTTTTAGAAGTGTTTTGAATATTGTGATCCATCTCCAAGAGACACAAAACTTGTGGCAATCTCCGTGTTAAACATGGAATGCCAAGGAAAAAATTAGGGACATTCCTATTCCATAAAATACCCAACATTAAACATGAGATTCTTAAGGCTTCTGAACCCTCTATAATCCTTGTGATAAGGGATTATAAATGTGTACTAGTGTTTCAGTGTCATGCCGGGCCAATGATTCCCTACATGACTACTCGCATGATCAGATGTCACTACCCTTACATGACCGCTTTTGAATGTCATGAAAAAAGTAGTGTAATTAATCGAAATCAAAAAAATATGGAACCGATATGTTTTTCTAGAAAAAAATTCTTAAACCTTAACGGAGATCCAAACTAGGTGATGAATTCTGAGGATAAATCCAATGATAGAGAGGCTAATATCAAATCATCCCATTTTGATCAAGTTGAAAACTACCCTAAAATGGCGATGAATGTCGTCATCATTTATAAAGTGGGAATATAAGGAAAAAATGGGACCCATCTAGCCGAATCTTCCCATGTATGTAAAAGAATATATTGTTATGGTGTGAAAATCACTATAAAATAATGAGAAAAAGCTGGGCTTACCTGTTGATGTGAATCTGGATGCTTATAAAATAATTAGTTGGTTATTTTTTATTCCTTACCAAGATATTGATGTAGCTAGAGAAAATTATCGTCCTTATAAAAGAGTATAAGATTTGTGGGTTATGCCACCTGAATTATATGTTTTTTTCTCATGGAAGGATGCATGTACACACTTACTACAGGTGGAAAAGACTCAACTAGTTGTTCATTAATTAACCATGTTGAGATCCTGTATTTTTTATATTAAAATGTATTTTTATAATTCAATATAATATGGAAAATTGATATTGATATTAATAAAATAATGAATAAATTGTTTTGCTTCAATGGGGTTAGAGATTACTGGGATGCAATTATGAGGATATAATTATGCGAATAGTGGATTAGTTTTGGTCATGCCTATAGGTAATGAATCTTTTTGTGACGCTAATGTACAGAAAAGTGAAAAATTGTAATGTATGATTAAATCTTAATGGTTTAATAAACATAATATGGACTTAATAAAAAGTTATAATATAATTTATTGTATATATTTTAATGTTTTTGAGATTATTTGATGTCTAGTCTATGTAGTGGCAATCGAGAGTCTATGAGACATTAGATTCCATTAATTCTAAGACTAGGTAATTTCCATAATGTGGTTGTGAGATATATTATATCTTGAACTTTTATTGATTCAATTTTCTTTTCCTCCCTATCAGTTTGGGGAGCTGACACCTTAAGGATTATGAGGAATGGGTAGGGGGTAGGATTTCTCTAATATCTCTTTGGGATGATGACGACCTAAATACTGTTGTCTCCAATAACTTATCTTGGTAGTTACTTGTGCTGGTATGCACAATGGTTATTTTTTCCTATATATGTGTGTGGAGGGTTATAATGGATTTTTTTTCACACACATTTTTTTGGATATATATCTCTATGAAATTTTATGGGTAAAATTTTCATAGCATGTTATGACTTAAGCATCCTAACTGGGTGTATGGGTTGTGATGGCTTGAGGTATAATACAGGATTTTTAAAACATGTTATGCATGCTATATTGGGGTTTGGAAACTACCTAGTAACATTTGTATATGAGTATGTGGTGCGGGTGGGTTGCACATGGAGTAGGTTGTGATGTTTTTCCCAGGTGTATTCGGGATTGAATTTTTAGAGAGAGATGATCAAGACACATGACATTAGTGAATGGTAGAATCAAGTGGAGCTATGGTAGTGTGTTACCCTTGATATTCATCATTATATTATTTACTATTTTATTATATACCAGGTTATAGAATCCATGGTGAGGCTGGGAACATAGTATATCTATTTTGTTGAACAGTCGGTTTAACATATTGTTTACTATGCTTTACAATGCTTTCAGTAATTTTTCAAGACATTCTCTAGGGATTATCCTAATGAGTCTACTATAATAATTGAAAAATGGTAAATAATATGTTTCTATTGTAACTTGGAGTAGGATGGAGATTATAATTGATACTACTATCTTGAATGTTTTACAGGAGATGATCAGGATTCACAGTCACTACTATTTTACTGTCATTTAGGACTTGTAGTTTTCCCCTATTCAATTGTAGTAGATTCTGGATGAAATTAAATATGTGTACATGGTTTTATATTGTATTATAGTCTGAATACACATTGTTTGGTGTCTATATTATATCTCACTTTTCATGTGTTCTCTTAGAGGGTAATACCTCATATTTGATTGTTTACCATACCCTCTGTGCTAGACACCATCCATGGACTACTGAAGGTAGGACAAGGGGGACATTATTGATCTTCTCACATTATCAGCCCTAGTGGGGTACACCTTGTGGGGAGGGGGCCATGATATATTAAATAATGATATTCAATTATTGATTGTAAATAAATTTTATTGACATTATTTTATTATTTCTACCTTTAGATAAATTTAAAAATGTGAAATATATATACACCATTAATACCAATGACAATTTGTAATAATATAGAAACATATATGGATTTGTACCATAAGTAATTTCTATAGACCCTGAGTATTATTTCCTTTTCATGATAATTCATGATCAATGTGAAATTTATCATTTCAAAATTCCAGATTATCATGGCCAATTTTCATTATTTCAACATAATTTGTGGCGTGTAAAATAATCTCATCATGAATTGTTTTATTTTCATTTAATGTTATCTATCATTCAATATTTTAGGTAATATTTGTCTTTTAAAATTTTGGAATGATTGGAATGAACGTTACAACCTAAAAAAATATTGATTTCCAATTCATGTATAAATATGAAATAAACAAAAGGAATTCATTATCAAACAATACTCATTTTGGAATAAAATAATTTCTTTCCTACATGAATGTATATAATAATTATTCATTTCCATAGAAATTTAAATATTTAAAAATTTATATATAGGGAAATCAAAATCACATTTATCACGGAAAATATCCAATAAAAAAGAATACAATTCTATAAATAATTTATCAACTTATGTTTCAACTCTATTCAAGATATACTATTTTTATTATTATTTATTGTGTTATTAATGTTATATAAGTGACATATACTGGAATGTTTTCAATGTTCATAAAATTCTAAATATACTTCAAATTATTTTAATGTTCATCTACAACAGATATATTCATTTATTCCTATGATGTACACCATCATATAAACATATAATAAAATTAGGTGATCGATAACAAGAATAGACATTCCAACATCCATATATATTTAATTTTTTTTTTCATTTTTAGTATAAAATTTATGATTTTGAGATATTTATTAATACTACACATGAGAATATTCCCCATGAGTTATAACAGAATATTCAAGAATGAATAATTATTGAATGGCCTGTTTCATGGATTATTGAATCCAAAAGAAATTTAGACACAATTGACATATTATATTGACATGTTATTTAAAATCAATAATTTATTCCATTAATGTCATAAAAGTTTATAATGATATATATTTTATTGAAGAATTTTATATTTACGTGTTAAAAGAGATCCTATTTCGTAAAATGGAATAATTTGTTCTTAGAGTGAAATATACTATTTTTATTAACCTAATAATCATTACAAAAACATTTGGATAGAACCAATATATCTGTATAAAAAACAATATAAATATAAACCAGATACATATATTATAAATATATTAATTTATAATAAATATATATGTGTTTGTGTGTGTGTGTTTTTGTGTAAAAAAACATGTAAACATATCAATATATTTATAAATAAGTTTACGTCACATATTTTTATACACACAAACATAAACACACACGTAGACACAAATAAAAACGTACACACAAACAGACACACACACACACAAATACAGACAATATTAAATATAAATTTATAAACAATCCCAAATACAAGAAAACATAAACAAACAAACAAACAAACACACACACATATATCTATATAATAATCATCTAACATGATTATTCAACAGTGTCCGGAAAACAATATCTGTGTTATTTGTAAAATAATACATCATGATATTTTTAACATATGATTGAAAATAGGAAAATTGAATCATATTTGAATTTTAGGATTCAATTTTCCAACTAATGATGATAAAACTATGATAATGACAGTATTCATAATTGTGGAATTTGAAAAATTGGAAATCGAATAAAAATTTTTCCTTTTCATTTGGGAATATAAAATGGGTGGATCACTCTGTTTGATGATAAGTATTATGATGTGATTTCACATCCACCATGATTTAAAACTAAATATAGAGAGGCATGTTATGAGTTTGTAATGTTATATATTAAGGTTCATCATGAAGAAATGAATGTTGAATTTTTTTTCATAAAAATAAAATACCAGATTGTGAATCCATCTAATGTCTAGTCATCATCATTAGGATCCATGTTTTTAACAAAACTAGAGAATATCGATACATTATCAGAGTACAAAATTTAAAATATAATTAATCCAATTATGGAACTCATCCAATGAAACCAATGATTCTATAGAGAAAATATGAGTGGATATAAAATGATCCACCTTATTACACATTATTTTAATAGTTGATAATAGACATGCAGATAATGGAGGGAAATATATCAAAACTTTATAACCAGTAATCTAATGTATTAGAGAAAAACCACTAATTAATTGATAATTTTAATAATGACATAACATTCAATTTCCATGAGTACATTTTACCCTCCTCTCTCATAGGTGAATTTCAAATATACAAATGAAGAATGTGAATAATCTACTAGTGGATCAAAGAATGAATATATTGATATCTAGAATATTATTATACTAAAACCCTAAAGATCTTGAAACACAACAAGAATTCAAATAGATCCTCATATTAATATACCCACATCAAAATATATTTTAAAATTATTATTTAGAAGGATTTTTCTCATTCATAAGTGAGACGATCATAAGGGGTCATTACGCTGAATTTCATTACTCTACCAAACCACCTGCAATGATATAAAACAATAAATATAAAAGGTGTTTTGTTATGAAAAATTGATAAATAGTAAATAATTTATTATCACACATATAAACCAGGACATGGTACAGATAGAATAAACTATCTCTATGGTGTGGTAAGATGATCATTTCATTATCCTAGAAAAAACATTCATCATCTCCATTGCCCTATCCTCATATTATATACAACCATTCAAGACATTCCTATCCTTGTTTTAAAAAACGACAAAGTCAATATGATTTTATGCATCACCTATGCAGAAGGGAAATGAGTTTTTCGTAATATGATGTACCATTAGAAACTATATTGATGGGTATATTCAATTTAAATAGTTATTCCAAAATGTTTAATCCTAATTTCGGAATAATATAAAAAAATCTAAAACATACATCATAATGATCTGCAATAGGATGTATTACCATTATTCATATTTCACCTTTTTTTATATTGAACATTCATTATTACAGAATAGTTTTTCTAGGACTATATTTTTTTCATGGGATACATAGAATAACCTCTAATATATTTTTTGAAATATTCATCTTGTTTACTGGAACAACATATGATATCCAAAACATTAAAAATGAAGAAAACAATGGTGTCTTTCCAATTATGAACCACTGGGATCATGGACATCATCCCACATGTTTCCTAAATACTTACACCCATAAATTACAATCCCATAACTATATCTATGATCATCCAATACAACATATGTTGAATAATATCACATGATCACTAGAGAAATATCTAGATAATGGAATCGGTGGCAATGGGTAATAATCTAATGATATCTTTAAAGAAAAACAATTTATCTGAAGAAAAAAAATGGAATTTGTTTTTCCATTTTTCATGCCCCTAAAGAACATCGATTTATAGAGTGATTTGATAAAAAAATTATGTTATATTTTAAAAAATTTATGAAATCTGTTCTCAATATAAATGACTATTTTTTCATGTATCATGTTATTTAAAGATGAAAAGATAATCATTGACCTTATGTTACCTATGAAATTTTTTTCGTTGCTATGAATTTTTGAGTTTCTATTGAATCACCCAACTATTTACATTAATGTTTGTCATTCCGGGGATATTCTGAGAAATTTGTTTCTTTTCATTCTCTCAATGAATATACCATTTTTCTATTATTGGTAGTTAATTTTATTTTTGGTTGGGGTTATATTAAATGTGAGATAAAAAACTTATAACTTCATTTTTGTGTTCATCTATGGAAACTACACTTTAATTTTGATTCTTCTTTTGATTCTTCTTTATTTTAATTTGATTGTCTACATTGCGTGGGGGGGATGTGCATGTATCTATGGTTGGGTGTGTAGATTTCTGTTTATGTAAGTGTGTGTGTGTGTGTGAGAGTGAATGTTTTCATATATTAAAAATAAAGATAATCTATTCTAATTAAAAAAAAATTGTTCCTTTTAATTCTAGAAAACACATAGAAATAAACTAGTATGATTTATATATTTTTGTAGTATTGTAGGTGGTTGGTATTAATTTTAATGTGATAAGATGAAGTTATAAAAAATTTCTGTTATGTGAATATTTATCTAGATAACTAGTGAACAAGTGGTGTAGTGGGTTTTATGTTCATAATGGTGCAGACAACTCAAGGGTGAGTCACATTTAATATTGGATTTGGGAATTTAGGCCCCAATTTTATATATATTCTCATGGATTTTCTCTTCATGTGGGTCATCTCAACAATCATAATTGGCGTTTCTATTGACTTCATTGATCTATAGTTACGATAATTAGTTAATTTTTTTTCTTATATTAATTTTTTATCATAATTGTTCAATATTATACTTCAACGTGTGATGTTAGGTCTCATTTAATGAACTTTTTTAAATAAATTATATTAAAAAAACTGATAAATAATGTAAATGGGGGAAAATTCATTGTATCTTTCCAAACACGATAAAGAAATAGGACTATGGGGAATAAAAACAAAAAAAATTTGGATTTATGTAAAAAAATTCAATTTAAATTTTTATGAGTTTGTAACACCTTTACTTTTTTACTGTTAACTAAAATTATTATTCTAAGATATGGAAAAAATATGTTTAATGAAAAAATATTAAAAAATATATTTACTCTAATACATTTCAATGAATAGTTTAGTTTTATGATAGTTTATGAAGAATTGTGATAGATAGTTCCACCTCAAAAAAAATGTTTGTAAGACATTTTGATTGATATATTTTTGGTTGTGTGTGAGATAAAATATAAATAAATATATTGTAATGAAATAATTCTATGGTAAATGTTTAAATGTTAATTTTTAAAATAATTGAAAATATAATAATAATTATTAAATAAACATACAATAATGGACGATAAGAATATAAATAAATTAAAATATTAAAATGTCTATTAGAAATGAGATATTTTTATTATAACCATTTTAGGTTATTTTTTAGAATATATATATTTTTGTTTTATAAATAAGAAAACCAAAAGTAATTTTATTATTAAATTAATTTTATTTAAACTATACAATATTAGTTATAAATTTTAATTAAATTATAATTTCTAAAACATTACAATAGGATCAAAATATTTTAATATAATAATTTTTTAGTATAAATCCTAGATGATCGCTAAAAGTAATGAAATTTCCATCATACACGTTCCGTAATCAAAATTAGTACTCGATATCCAGTCTATATTTCTCTATGAGATCTAAATACATATATATATATATATATCCCATGATTGACATCATTATTAGAGTATATAAAACATTATTCATAAAATTATGATTCCATATTGTAACATGTGGAAATTGAATCTCTCTCCACTTCCAAAAATTTAACTACCCATATTTTTGAGACCTTCCTCATAGGTTATTTATAAATATAAGGAAACAATTATCATATTCACCGAACCTTTTATTAAGATTATATATTATTATAATCTATAAAATTTTATTTTATAAATTTTATTTAAAAATATAAATATATATATAATGAATACTTTATACAAAAGTCTTTTATTACAATAAAATAAAATTAATCATGATAATATAAATTGACCATAAATATAAATAATACTATTTAAAAAGTTATCACATGATTTCATTTATAATAAAATCCAATCAAAAAAATTTTAATTTATACTTTTATAATAAAATGTGTCTCTAAATTTTATAATTATGTGGTGAATTTATTACAAGTGATAATTTATTTCAGAATTTCCTTGTATAGACTTATTTTTAAATTTTTAAATAATTTTGTGATATATTTTATATTAATAAAAAATTAATTTTTATCAATGATAAAAATTAATAACAAATTTTATAAACTAAAAATAATATAAATATAATAATAATTTATATATTTGTAATGATATAATTCAATAATAAATACTAAAATATAATAAAAAATGTAAAATTTATGTTATAAGTAATTCTTAAATAAATTAAAAATTCACCCATTCTGGTTTAATAGAAATTAATAATTAATAATTTAATTAATCATTTTTATATTAATATTATGATATTATTTAATACAATATACATAATTAAGTTAATTAATTTTATATTGAACACGAGAAAATACAAATATAAAAAAATGAAAACATACATAGCTATAGAAATGTGTGTGTGTGTGTGTGTGTGTGTATCGCTACAAGTGTGTTTCTAAAAATGTAAATAAATAAATAAATATATAAATATATATAGTTTAGTTCGTGTGTATATGTCTGATATATATATATATACTCAAATATTGATAGAAAATATTCATTTTTTATCATTTAATTTTCTCCAAGATACAAAATCAGTTGTCACAAAATTTGTTTCTAATGTTTCATTTTTTAAAGAATAATTATTTCCCATTAATATTTTGTAAAAAATATAATATTATTAAATATTAAATATTAATAAATAAAAATATATTAGAATATTTAATTTTTAATTCCGAATCAATCACTATATCTAATTTTTGTTGTGGTGTAGTTTCATTATACTCTTTCTCAATAATAGTGTGCGTATTTTAGAAGACACATTAACAGGGAATAGTATTGGTCAATGTATTCATAAAACGTGAGATTTAGTGTCATGTAATGGGACTCATGGATGTCATATTCTGTTCTTTAAGGATGTACCACAACATCTCAAGGGGATTGTGGATGGTTCAATGGAAGGTAGTAGCTAGTTGGATTAATGTTGGGGGACTAGAAAGGGTGAAAAGAAGGTTTAACGAGTCCATATAACCAGCATAAGTCAATATAGAGAACCCAAAAATATTAAATGACACTAGAGGGGTAGAAAACGACACATTAAAGTATGGTAAATTGATAGGAATGAATATAGGTTGTATCATCTTGGGAGTTTGGTATATCTTTTTTATATTTTGTGCCTCTTGACCTTTAGGCCATATATTATGGACTTTGGATAAATGTATAAAATTCTCACAAAATATAGTTAAAAAGTGGCGTTATCATTATATTAGTATAAAATTATAATTTCTGGTATAATATGATATATTCAAAACATGTTCTATTATTAAATATTAAAAAAAATTATAATAGTGAAAAAAATATTCATTTTAATCTATTAAATAATAAAATATTCATTTTTAAAATTGATTTCTTTTGAAAATTTTTTATTATTTTAATGAATAATAGTTGAATGAATTTCAAATTAAAATGACATATCAAATTGAATTTTTATGTTAATAATTTTTATTTAAATAACTCTTAAAGTTTATATATTTTATTTAAATAAAAACATTTATAAAAAATTTTTTATACAGTAATTTATCATTATTTAAAACATATATAATATTTTCTATTAATTAATTAATTAATATTATAATATACCTAATAACATATCTAATATGGTATAATATATATAAAAATAATAATTAATTTTAATGTTAATATAATATTTTTTAACCTCAAAACCATATTTTTAATACTTTGAGAACACAAAAAATTATAATTTATAAAATATTCAAAAAATTGTATTGTATATTTAGGAAAATTAATTCCTATTTAACAATTAATAATATGAAAAAAATATCTCATTTTTAATTAAATTCCTATATTTCTCAGTGATTTTTCAGGTATGGAATACATATACATAAATATATGATTCAAATTCCATATTTAAAATGAAGAAACTACATATGTTTTTTTAATTAATTTATAGATTTCCAAAACATAACTAAGAACAGTTTTTTGTTACTGAACATTTTAATCATATTTAATACATACTATTCAAAATGTAGAAATTATTTTAGTTTTCAATTAATATATTTAATAATTTAACACATTTTACTCATATTGGAATCACATAATAATTTTGAAATATTCATGATTTTAAAATAACATTTAGAAAAATAAATATTATGTATTTAAAAACACATGGGGAAATATTTTTTCAATAGTTATAAAATATTCATATGGTATTTAATCTTCATATTTAAAAAAATTTATTAATCATTATTGATAATTCTATAAAATTTATAGCACACTCAATCCATTATGGAAATGCCTCAAACATTAATTCATAAAAAATGCATTTGTGGTTCAAAAATAAATTTCTTTTCTCTATTGGTGATGATATCATAAATATTTAGGATCTTAATCTATGGTTTTTATGAGTTATAAAAATTGGTTCCATTCAACATATGTGTTCTGATTGGTAGAAACATATTATTAATTCGAGTAATGAGATTAGTAGTGTTAAATCATTAGTGTTCTCATTCAGTTATTTTACTATCATTGGTTATCTTATTCAGTTTTTCGGATTTGTGGTGGAACATTGGACATTTGGACCTGGGAGTTAAATATGGATTGGTGGAACAAAAGACCTTCATATGACTTCTTTGGTTTTATGGATCATTAGTGTAACATCCGACTATGAAAACTACAATTTATCTCTGGATACATGAATCTCTAGATATCTGATTTTCTTCATCTTAAAATGTATTTTTTGATATATGGAACATTTATGTATAATTTGTTTATTTTTCTATTTTTAGATGCCTTATATAAAACATTTTAACTATTTTTCCTTTCATTTTAACGTTCATAACTAGTTTCTATGAAGTGGAACTATTAATTTTCTTCCATATATTACTAGCGTTTATATTTTATTGTCATTATAGAAATCCACTCTAATAATAATATAAATTCTTCATGATGAATGGGTTTTTTGTTGCATGAGATTTGGGAAATGTGTATTTTTTTACTTTGTATTTTTCTAGAGCTATTTTTTATTATGAATAATGGGATTCAATAAACATGCTCAAATCAGATGCGTCATTGTTTATTCATGTCAAGACATCTTGTTATGATTTTTCTATCTGAATCTATTTTGGATAGAATGTAATTTCTTCATTATAGAAATAATTGGGCTTTCATGGATGCTTTATAGTGGCCATGAATGTTCATTTTGTGGTATTATTTCTTTTATAATGGATTTCATAGACATAAAGATCAATAAATCCACTTTTATTAAAATTTCATCACTTATTTAACAGAAAAAGGTTCTTGTATAATCATTTAGCTGATTCAAAATGTGGTTATATCAGAGGGACAAGTACAGATCGTGGTACCTCCATAAGTCTACATGGGTGGGTTTTTAGAGAACCTTTTCATTAGTGGGTGAAATTAATGAAATTATTCTTCAATATGAGAAAATAGTTGGGGCAAATAGACTGTTGAACCTCATGAGGATTGGTTTCCATGTATCATATATTATTGATATTTGTTTTTTAGTGTGGTCTGGAAACACATTCATATAGTACCTTGGAAAATCAGAGGCAATTAATGTTGTTGAGATATTGGATACATTTTTATCACCATTTATTAGATGGATCTATTCAATATCTTTTATTAGTCTCACCTTGTGTTGGAAAAGTAATATTATTATCCCATTCATAATTCTATTTCCCATGATTATTGGTATCATAAGAAAATAATACATTTAGTTTCAAGAGGTTATGTAATAATGAAAACAAATGTGATGATAATTTCCATTCATCTAGGAGTATTGGGGATTTTTTGGTTTGAACAAAAAATAATGTTTCGATCTCAAAGTTGATGATTTGGAGTGAAAAAATGTTTTTCAAAACTGACATCCAATGTGATGAATTTGATAGAAAATATAAGTGGATTTACTCATATCCATCTTCATATGGGATCCTCATTATAATCTCAACCCTTGATCTATACCTCAGATCATTTCATTGATTCAAATAATGTTATTGTTCAATGTGTGTTAACAATACTCATATTAATGAGGGAGACATCAACATTATTTTCCTTCACCAAATGAATTCTAGATGGTAACATAACCATTTTATTTATAGTCTTACAACACTTGATGGGATATCCACATAAAATGACATGAAATCCAAGATATTATTATCCATTCCTTTTAGTTTCTCTATTCGGCGAGGTATACCTCATTATATCCAAATATTGATTATTTTATCATTAAAGTGATAAAAAAGACCATGATTCACTAAATTATTAATTAAAATCACAATTGATGTTGTTTGTTTCAACCTATTTGAAATACATAATACACTGTCACTATAAATGGATGGTTCTCAAGATGCATTTGTTTAAAATGTTATAATTATAGAAGACTATAAATTTTTAGTGTTCAGAGTGTCATTTGGATGAGTGTCGATAATTTATAATATATAAATATTGAACATATTAAATTCCTTCCAAAATAAAACAATCCTTCTTTGGTTTTGGACAGTATTCATATTATTCGTATTAATGATACTTACAATATCATCTCATATAATATTTTAAACTAGTTAGGTTATATACTAACGTGTATTATTTATAAAATGAAAAGTTCATTTTTCCATATAGAACTATTTCTTAAAATGATATTATAACTCACTATGTTTTTTATTCTATGAATAAATGTTTCGTGAAAGAAAAATGTGATTAAGGAATGTCAAAATGATAAGAATAAATATAAATATAGTGTAGAGTATTATTTCATCAAATTATTTTGGAGCAATATCTGATTTTAGACTATATTGATTTATATTATCATTAAATTGGTCTCCTCGGTGGCTTTAAAGATTGAAATCAACATGGGACTTTGTCGGTGTTTCTTTTATGTATAGGGGACTCCAACAGGGGGTCATTTTCCTCTTTTATGTATATATTGGTAGATGATATTTTCTACATTCCACATTCAACATAATACTAAGAATAACTAGTTCATGGTGTGAATTCCCACATTCATGGTCTGATAATATCCCATATTTTATTTTATAATCAGTATCGACTATTTTAAAGGTCCACCTAGGAGGAAATATATTCTACATCAATAATTATTAAAAGGTATAATAATTTTTATAGACAAATAGTTAATCAGTATAAATGAAAAATTTCCTATAAGTCATGTGTTCCACCAAGATAAATAAATTATATCCATGAACCAACTTATATAAAAATGGTTGAGAAGCATCATTAATACATTTGAAGACAAAAAATATTGGGGAACTCAAAAAAGATGATTCCTATGGTATTTTAGATTAAGTGTTAAAACAATTAATGGGTGAACAATAAAAGGGTACCAAAATAGAGAATGGATATCATCATTAAATTATTTCAATAATAAATTCCAACTTATATAATGTCTATCTTCAAAATCCTCAGGTTCATTATATAGTGAGTGAATTGTTGTACTGAATACTTTAATTCAGGCTCTAATAATGGTAGGATGTGCGTACCATGGATCACATAAACTAAACTCTACATCTGTAAATCAAGTGGGGGTTTGGGATTCATGAAATCTATTATATTAATTATCCTTATTTAGCAAGAAGTTATGGAAAATCCTAGAGAACATGAATTCATTAGGCTCTCGATTCATTCTTGAAAAACAATTTCCTCATTCTGATTCTGGTAGACTGATAAGAAGAAACCACCATTTAGTTTTTGTATAATCATTTTCTGTTCATGAGTTCTTTATAAAAATGGTCTCTACTAGATTATTTTATATAATGAAAATGATGGAATTTGGAAGGACCCATGGATAATTGATGATATTGGTTATATGGAAACCACTCCATTAAATGCCATCTTTGTATGATCAAAAAAACTTTGATGGAAATGGCTTGTGTCCTAAAACTGGTGACTTTTTATTCAATTATAGAGATATAAATATCATCTTGAGTATTTAATGTGAAAAATCATAGGATAGGATCATTTATATTGTATTCAAGAGAGAAATGTATATTATATGAAAAATAATAGATATTGGTTGGGACTAGAATTATCAAATTAAAATGTTTCTAAAACATGGAAAATTATTTTTTCACCCTTAGATCCCTCACATGTATGTTTTTTGGTGGTTTCCACACACAAGTAATATATCGATAAAAAATATTTATTTTACAACATCCTACTAAAGATAACCTGAACATCCTCCACTGCATGGATTTTCTAGAATCACTCATGCATGTGATATTTCAATTCTCATTATATATAGATATTTCAAAATATGTTGATGTGGATGTTGGATTTATCTGGTAGTTGACTACTAAATTCCTTTTATTATTGGGAAATTATTCATTATTTATTCTAATTGATTCATTCGTAGCTTTTTTACTCTAAAATAGATTATTTGGGTAAGGATGAATGATTTCACCAATAATTCTATGGTTAGATCATTCCCATATTTGGGTTAATTGGAATATATCATGGTTGTAAAACATAAATAACAACTAGGATAATCATTAAACCATTAGTGCATAAGCAACCCTAGTGTCCTTGAAATCCCCTTTAGCATGTTTTTTGAAAATTAATGTTAATGCTTCTATTTCGGGTAGAGTCTACACTAATGTTGGGATGATCATTCATGACTCCTCTCATTCATTTATCTTACCAAGAAAATTTTATATCTACTCAAAATGGTATCTAATTTTTTTAATTAAATCCATTATTATTAGCATGTAATATTCTAGGGATATGAGATAGTGTTCAATATAAAGGAAGATTATGGGTACCTAAATCATGTGTAGATCACTAGAGTTGATCAAAACAACAAAAACAAAGGGTAAATAACAATTTATTTATTTTTGGTATGGATGATAATAAAATGAATACTAAAATCCATATTTATATTGACAAAACAACACAACAAAACAAATTTAAGAAAAAACAAAAAAAACGTTCAAATATGTGTTATAGTAGGTTTCATCCAATTATTCATGTCCATAGACATCATGTTATATATTTATGAAATCATCAAACCTCAATTCCAACATTGGAGGTTTGTATATACCATGGAAAAATATCTTTATTATCCAACAATCCCTTTAATATTGTTTTTTCTTCTGACCCATGATATTTCATCATATCTCAGTGGATGAATAACCAGTGAAATGTCTTCACTATAGTAAAATATCTAATTTTTCATGTCCCATTTAATAGAGTCGATGCATTTAATTTCATTATTTATTATCATTTCATCATTTATTTATATTTATCTTCTTTGAAGATAATTGGACTTGAAATAATTTATTGGAAATACAAATATAGATACACAATCACTGGTTCTATTATATCATATACATCCTTAATTATTCTATCATTTTGAGTAGGAATAAGAGAAATTTATAATTTAATGTCTTATTATGTAGGAGTATGTTCTTCTGATGTTAGTGGTTTTTCAAATCATTATTCCTCCTTTGGTACTTATATATTTTTTATTCATCTTAGATAATGATTCATACCACCATTGATTCATCATCTCAATTACATTTCCATAATCATTTTTAGAAGATATAAAATCCATACTAAGTTTAATATTCATTTTTTTTGGGATTATTCTAGAAATATCACATTTCTCAGTCTCCATATCCAATATATACACAATTTAATCATTTTTTCACGATGCATGGTTTGTTCTTCCTTTGGGATCATGATATAAGAAATATAACGAAAATATATTGGATTAATCACACTTGAATGGTGACAAATCAATGTTTCATCAGGTGTATTTGCTTTATTATTTTTGGTTGGGAATATATTGATTTGACACACTTCAAAAAAGTCACTTAATCCCATAACGTCCTTGGTAATCCTTTTTTTCAACATTCTTATTGCCTTATTGAGAATGGATTTATGTTTACTTTTAGATACTCTATTTTTATGATGGGTCCAAGCCATCATCAGGTAGCGTTTCATTCCATTCCTCTTGTGGTACACTGGAATTGAATACATGTATGACTTCACATCTCGATTTGATAGAAATTTTCTTATATGGTGGTTATGTTGATTTTCCACCAGCTCCATGAATTATTCTAAGAATAAGATACTTCTTACATATTTTTGAAAATATATATCAATGTATTCCTGTGAAATTCATTAGTAATTATAGAGAATACATATCTATTCCAATAATTTTTTTAATATATCCCATAAAATATTGTGTTACCAAACCATGGTTCTCCTAGGTACCCACATTATCTAATAAAATGATTTTTCCATATCATTTTCTTCCCAAGCCAAAATGACCTTTCTTTATTTCTCACCCAATCCATCACGACCCACATTTCCTTATATATATATATTTTAATAAAAAATAAAATTAAATAAAATATAAATTTTGGGGATTCAATTATAATGTAATGTATACAATATTATAAACATGAAAATAATTAAAAATGATAATGAAAAACTATAAGAAAAACAATTTCAATAAACATGAACATCGAAATTGTAGAAGATTTGGTCCTGATGATGATAGAGATCAATTAAAATAATTGGTGCATCCAAATACGAGTGCTACTTAGAACCCAATATGTCATGGACAAAATAGAGTATGGATACAAAAAGATGGAATCTAAAGTAGAGGAGGGTTCTCTACCAAATGATCTAAATCCTACTCATATGGTAGAACGAAAGAGAGACGACATAGAGAAATACATTATTTATCATGTCTTTGATGATGGAATATATCCAATATATGTGGTATGATATGTAATAATTTTTTCTTTATTTTACATATATATATATATGTTATATTACAATAACTGAAATAATAATTATTAATATTGAAATGACCACATAAAAAAAATATAGTAAAAAACTAAATAATCAAATTCCAATGTTGTTTTATAGTAGGTTCTACATAGTCTTTCAGATCCAAAAACGTTAATCTACATATATATTAAATTATCCTGAAATTACTCCAATAGTGGATGAAGGAACATTACATGAAAAAACATTGTTATTACCTAAAACAATCATCATGGAGTCTAATCGTGTTAGGATCCTCATCACCATCACATCTTCTAAGATTGGAACATAAAATTTCAATTTTATTATGAGAAAGATTTCATATATATTACACCCCATTTAATATTTCATATATTAATTCATTCTGAAAATGGAATATTGTGCTTATAACATTTGATCGACAAAAGGTAGTTATAGTGATTCACAGATTTGGATGGATGAAATTTCATTGTTGTTGAATTCTATTGTACGAACTGATAATTGATCAAATATGAACAATTATTTTTCATCAATAAAAAAATTTATACATACATTATTCAGAGATATATCATTTACTCTAAAAAATCAAGTACATATTTTATGTCATTTTCTTCTTATATTAATGTTGTTAAAAACAGATTTGTATGTATTTTTTTATTAAAAAACACATACACACATAGACAGATGCACACACACATATATAAATATATATGAGATTGTGTATACTTTTTTATGTAAAATAAAAAATATTGTTTTTAAAAGATAATATGATTGAATTTATATTGGAAACATGTATTATTTGTTTTTGAATTAAAAATTTGTTTTCCTAAAGGTACATTTGACAATTATTATGTAAAAATATATTTATTTTCCATATTTATTATTTAGTTTTATATAAATGTGATTATTTATAGTTTTTTTGTAGTGAAAAACTATCAAATAATCATATTTTAAATTGGGAAAAAAATATATTCTATTTTTACAAAATAACATGTTTAAATTATTTCATTGTAATAATTAATAATTACATGAACTCCATATTGATCGTTTTTATTTATTTGTTTTAATAATTTGAGGTATATATAAATTTAAACATAAAAATGAATTATAAAAAATGAGGAAAATAAAATATTTTATTTTCATGGTATTTTTTTGGAAATGTCTATAATGGATTTGATAATTTTATAAAAAAAATTTAATATAAAATAAATATTTATTTCATTTATTATTCATTTATATTTTTTTAAAAAAATAATGACCCATTTAATTCACTGTGTGATGATTATTTTTCTGGTTGACTAAGGGATAAATAAAATTCAATCATGTTTATATCAGTGATTTTGACTAAAAATAATAGAACATTTATCTATTTGTTTATAAAATAAATCTCAACTATCTTCCTAGAAAACTAAAATATATTATTAGGGAAGGTTTTATGTAATATAATGAAGAGTACATCAATTTGAACAATAATATTGAATCTTAAATTATAATATATGAAATTTAGAACCCCTATAGAAATGGTGTAAAATTCTTGAGATACTAACATGGGTTTTGTAGATGAAAGATTCTATATTAATCAACATAGTCATTTTCTGGTTCTGGTCAACTCCTTGTATAGGAGAATTTGACCTGTATAGTCACTATCATTGTTTCCTCTTGATATCACTCTTTTATTCCATTATAAAATGTTTCTTTTTATAAAAAATGTTTTCAATTTTAAATAATTTCATCTAAAGATCAAATTAATTCGACAAAAACCAGAACCAAATGCTCGATGATATATAGATTCAAAAAACAATCTCTTATTAACTTTTAGGATTTATATATTGTTCTTTAAAAAAAAATTATCCTTAATTCATTTACTAAATTACAAAATTACTAATTTTGGATATTACATATAATTTATTATAGTGATTCTCATTTTTTCAAAATACTTCTTAAATAATCAAAGGAAAGTATAAGAATATTAATCTGGATAAGAATATTTTAATAACTATTTAATATTTTTTTCTTTCCTGGTCTCATTATGATGTGTGTATGGTCTTTCATATCCATAATTTTCTTTTAAAAAAATTATAGCTAATAATTTTATTATAATTTTTTATAATATATATAAATGGAATTAATTAATTTAAGAAAAATGTGGAGTTTAAATTATTGGGTACATTATAAAAAACAGTCTACAATTTGTAATTCGATATAATGATGAATTTAAAATTTAATAATTAATAATAACTTTATTGGAATGTATATTAACTATGAAACCATTTAAATCTCCAAATGAAACCTATATAGATTAATACGCTTCTTCACCCCTTCAACATATCTCATTATCTACCTCCAACACTATAGTATACTTATCAATGAAATATATCTACACACAAAAACACCACTACCAGTTATAGGTTGTATGTGGTTTTAGGTATTCCAATTACACTCATCCCAACATCGACAGATATCCTCTAAAAAATTCAATCAATCCAATTTCTATAACTCAACACATAATTTTTATCCACAACTTATGCATGCGATTTTTCCCACACATTTATAATGTTTCTTTACCATGGTGGATCCTATGATCACCTGACCGACACCCTATTAATCTACTGGGATAGTTATGTTATCTTTTCCTTATTATCCAGCCAATATTACATAGAAAAAAATATTTTCCATGAGGTGATGAAAACACTATGATATTCCTTGAAGTGATGACAGTGTTACTAGGCATCAATTTTTATGTGAATAAGAATTTTGATTGAAGTTTATTGGGTTTATTTTATTATATAATGGTGGTTTTACTAAAATTACAGTATGATGAGGTGTTTTTCATTGATGGAGGGAACTTGGAATGATCTTTTGGTGATTTAAATACTATTCTATATCCCAATGAGAATCAATTATTGTTCTCAAGGGATGTGGAAAATATGTTGTGCAATAATCTTCTCCAATAAAGGGTACATGGATAATGGAAATCAATTTTTTGAAACTATATGATGTTAGGTTTGGATAATTAGTTAATATCTTCATTTTTATGATTACGATTCCTTTTTTGCCTCTGTTTTAGAATTGGCATCAAATTTCAATGATTATTTAATAGAAATGTATAATTTTAAATGTATAGATAAAAGAGACATGTGAAATAATAATTATATGTAGATTAATTGAGGATATTAAATCCTTAAAATAATATGATTAATTCATGGGTAGTTATTAATTATTGAACAATTTATTGACCATATGGAATTAGAAGGAAATTTAAATTTTATTAATTATTGGAATGTACATTTCAAATATCATGATATTCTTTTTCATTATTTGAGTTAGAGCATTCCAATTTGTTATTTTTGAACTGGTTTGAAGTTCTGAGGGGTTTAGAGGATGTCTTAGTGTTTTTATGCAAGGTATAACCATGAAATTTATTGTTTTGTGTGTCTAAAATAGGCACACGGTATTTCTAAAACCATTTATCCATCAACAACAGACTTTTTAGCATGTTCCTAAGTGCATGTGTGCGTCTCATTGGGTTTAGAAGGATTACTAAAATAGTTCAACTATTTTTCATTGTTAGTTCCACATTGGTAGTACCAATGTACTATTCAATGGATGGATGGAACATATTAATGCTACAATAGTGCGGGATAAACCGTTCAATGTGGTTTAATATAAAGTCGATGCCACAAGTTTGCTGAAAATTTTAGAAAGACCATAATGAAAATAAATTCTACCAAGTTTTGAGGGAAATGATAGTAAAATTAAATTAATTATCTTTAATATTCTCTATATAATTTCTTATCCCCATGGAAGCCTCTTGAGGCCTCACTTCGTTGCAAAATGGAGTTCCCAAGATCCTCAACCAGAATTTATATGATCTTCCTTTTCAAAATCCTAATTCATGTATCATCAGGCACTATAGATCTATGTTTGTAATATCACCATTCCTTATTCTTAAATACTCATCATGATTCAAATTGAATTCAATATTTTGGTGCCATATTATTTGACCTATTACTTGTTTCTTAATCTTTTCTTCATCTTTATCTCGAGCTATGATGAATCTAGAGTTGATACTAGAGGATCTCTTAAAAAAACCTATGGTATATTGTCTCAATCCTTTTCCTAAAATTTGAGTTCATTATTTAGGTCATGGTTCCTCCTGGATAATTATGTGGCATCTCTATATAAATAAAATGAATTTTAGAAATGATACGTGTGGAATATTTAATCAAAGATGCTAGTAAATTATTTTATATAAGTAAATTAATAATAAATATAAACCACCATTTTGGGTGTCTTTTAAATAATATATTCCATTATGAGGGTGTATTATTTACATACCTTAGGGTGTTCCCTTTTCCCCGTACCAATGAATGATTGAAATTTTGAGGCAAATAGTTAATAGATTTGTGATTTAAATTTTAAATCAATTTTTGAATTGATTTTTAAATGAAAAAGGAATGAATATCCTTGGCCCTTATGCCTTGTATTTATAATTTATTGTTTATGTTATTTATCCATGTGATTTTTAGATGCTAATTCTTATAATATTATCCCATTATAGAGTCAACTTGTGACGTCATATTGATTTGAAATTAGTAAGTTGATGCCTCTGAAATAATTTATTGGTAATATTTAAATGATTAAGTATATGCCATAGGTGAGTTGTTTATTAAACAATAAAATGATGATAGAATATGAAATGGGTTAAATTAAACCATTACGTGTGATGTAAATGGTTAATTTTATAATTCATTGGTAATAATTATATATACATCAATGTGATCATTTAGTGTGTATGTTGAATTTCAATATCAACTGTAAAGGGAATTGTTAATAAATAGGGAATATATTCAATTCCCCAATGAAATATGGAATGTAAAGGATTTTTATTCTGTATATTCTTGTTAAATGTTTTTCCCATGTGAGATGAATAATTGAAATCCTCGTAAACATCTACAATGACTTCAATCACATATTCATGTGATATTTAATTGGGATATTCTATATTTTTATCTCGACATGTTTGATGAATTTAAATAAATATTATTGAATAATATTTAACACATATATACCATTGGTGACATGTGGATTCATATGATGAATTCCATTGACAAACTCAATATGAATATACCTTGCATATCCCTGAGTGAAACATAGAATCCCATGTGGACTTCCAAGGACTGGCTCCTATAGAATTGACTATTATATACTAATTAATACCTAGATTCATAAGATAATTACATGTCTGGACTCAAAGGGAATTTTGTCATTATTATATGTGTGAATCTTATTTGCCCTTAGTGGGCCACCAAGGATAGACTCATGTTGATGTGATGTTATACCACACCTAGATTATTACCTTGGTTCATGACATGTAATCCATGGATTATATCATTGGGTGTTGGTTGATATTATGATATCATTGATACAGATATTCCTATGTATGAATGTAAATGATGGTTTTTGGTTCAATTAAAAATAATATATGAATTACATTATATGATGAATCTGTGAAAAAAAAGAGGAAGATTGGATTTTTTCCATTGTTCCTTACATTATGTATGTATTTTTTGGAATACATTACATATATGTGCTATGTGGGATATCGGTATATGTTCGAAGTCTCAAGATGTAATAATTAAATAATTTTTAATTATTAAATTATGTTTATTTTAAATGAAACATGCATGAATATTAAAATAATTTTCTTATTTCTAAAATTAGATTGATTATAAATAAGAACATTGAATTTATGTGTTGTTTATTTCTTATTACATCCTTTTATTTTTTTATTATTTCTCAAAACCTGTTTTTATATATATTCAAGGACTAGTTTGAACTTGTAATTGGGTGGTTTCCCACTATGATTATATCTATTACCATTTTTGGTACTTTTTTATGTATATAGAACTCAATAGGAAAGTAGGTATTGACAATGGACGAAACCCTACTACCTGTAAATTATTTCTTCTCAAGATATAGAGATCATGGGACTAAGTTGAGGCACATTATGCAAGTTGGGACACATTTGGAATTTATTTTACTTTTTATAGCAGTATGGTACACATTTATTCATTCCTATTATGGTAGTTTTTAGAGACATATTTTATATATCATCATCATAATTCTGATTATTAAATGACCTCCAACATTATTTGCATTTCACAGTTTTAATTTTTACATTTTTTAATTTTTGGTTTTATTATTATTCACATTTTATTATATTCATATTCCTTTATGGAAAACTATTTTAATGGTGGAATAGTCTCCCAAATGTAACACACATGCCCTTCTTTCTAGTTAGAAACATATCATACGTAGGGAAATGAAGATCAATACATGTGACCCAATGGGATCCTAGTCTATTTTAGTGTCATCAAGGATTAGGATAGTACAAAGTGTTTTGATATTGGTATTTTCTAGATATAATTATCATATGTTGACAGTTGAATGATATTTAAAGGAATAATAAATTGTTAATATATTTTCTATTGGCATATCTAACCCGCATATAGGAAAAAACAGAATTTCCTCAATTTAATTTTTCTTTTTCTAGATATTGACTAATATATTTGTTTTTATTCCACTGTTGGGGGACACACATTTGTTGTGATGTTGTTTCTGATATGATTATAGGTTTTATTATGTTTTAACCCAAGGATATGAGGTTATTGCATCTCATCATTCATTTTAGGAACTTTTACAAAATCATATGTCATACATTATTCCATTTTATTTAAAATGTACTACTAATTTCATGCAGTTATAGTAGGATTTCTAATATATATATATGTATGTTAATGTATTTGTGATAGGTATACTGTAATGGGTTTTGGTATGGATTATATGGATTCTATTCTTGTTTAATGGGGGGCATGGGAACAAATTTATCTAAAAATGGTAAACCATTTTGGGTAACATTTATATTTATTCATGATATAACATAAATAATTATTAAATGAATTCAAATGGGAAATTAATCTTGGATATAATGTTTTTTCCTAGACACAACATTTTAGTTGGCGAGAGATATATTCACTTGTCATATTTTTGGTTGTTCATTATCCAGCCTATGGTTTAGGTAGAGGCTATGGGTTTGATTTGTTTGTAGGTAGGTTTTGACATATCCTATGATCATTAAATTCAACATTTTTTTATTTCCCAAATAATTTGTTAAATAATACAATATTTTCTGTTTAAATGAGACTATGGATTTTATTATGAATAAATTAGAGTTATTTTATCGTATATAATGTGTATGTATGATTTATAAGTTAGAGATGTAATAAATTAAATTGAAATCTGATTTACGATTGGCATATACCTTGAAATGATTGAAAATATAAAATCTATTTTAAATTTTTATGAAATGAGTTGGAAACATTATTCTGTAAATTAATAGATCACATGGTAATATAGAGAATATAATAAGAATCCAAAATAAATTATTGAACCATGTACCATGGTTGTGGTAGGTTTTTTAGAGATAACCCACTATGGGTGTTTTTAATTAGAATATGTTATAATATACTATTGGTAATCATTTTGATGAATTGATGCCATATTTTGGGTCCTATATAGGTCGAATTATCTATTAAAATGATATTTTTATTAGTAATATCATAATTAATATGGGATTCTAATATGTGACTAATTATTAATAGAATTTTTTAAAAATCAGCCATATTATACCAGGGTGAATTAATTAAATCAATTACTAAGTGAATTGATTTATAAATTGTTCATGATATTATAAGTAATCCAATTGGAAATGATTAAAATTTAAATTTGAATCAAGGTAAGTAATTTGAATATTGAAACTTATGATGTTTCCATCATTTAAACCATAATTTACTATTTGGTTAATTATCGTTTTGAGTTGCCATAATATACTATTGGTTTCCTTCATTTAGAACGACACAGTGATAAGGATGATTCATGTTATTTTTAAGGGTATAATATGTGTTAGGTAGTACCCATGATTAACTAATGACTTCCTAATAATATGAGATTTCTAAAATTTGGTTTAATTTGGGTGTTTTTGCCTTAGTTTGACTCCCAGCTACTAATGGAACCTAGTCATTATAGGTTGTTGTTGGTATCTTTATCCTTTTTATAATCTAGAGAATAGATTAATACTAGGTTATAATATGTTAGACCTTATTAGGACTTGGTCATTAATTTCATGGGTCCCTTTATCCTCTGTTATTTTTAACAGATATATGACAAAAACAACGTTATCCAAGTTAATGTTCATATTGGAAAATTCAAATGTGTGATAAATCAATTATTCCATCAGTCTAATAATAGGATATATGTTGAATATATCATAAGGATTGTATCATGTATGTGTTTTTGTTTTCTTAATCATGTGGTAGTAAGTGTTTATACTTATGGTGCCGTTAGAGTGATAAATGTTTAAAACGAACCAGTTGTGTTGGATGAAACTACTATGTGTTGTGAAATTGATTATAGTTTTATGTCATATCTGTAGTAGAATGACCTTGGTGTTAGAATAATCAATTTCATCACAATTATCATGATGACTTCTATGAGTGTCTTTGGTTTTTACATGTAACATTGTTTGGGTTGGTTTTCATAGAAAATGATTATTTTCCGTATTTATGTTGAATATGACCTAGTTCATTGATTATTGATTAGTTTATCACTTATTTCAATGTCTAGGAATCTTCAAAGGTGGGGAAAATCACGTCGATTTGCATAAATGATCCCTTTATAATAGAAGTTTAAAAACCATGCCTAAAAATACAAATTAACAATTCAATCTTAAATGATCATGTGATTGGGGATTCTTTAACATGTTAGTTCTTCCATATAAGCATGAAATTGATGTGGATGGCTATGTTTTCATCCCTTGGAAAACACCGTTTTTTATGTAAGACATCAATTGTAAGGATTGAATGTACACATTTGGACTCATGAATAAATGGGTTTTGAATTTGATATAGATATGTTGGAAGTTGAATCTAAGAATCTTACAAAGGATGTCAACCCTTAGTGGTTCTAATAAGCTATTTCAAAAATCTTTGAGATCCTCCTAGTTTATTTTTCATAGAGAGGATAATATATTGAATCTTTAATTCATCACTGATGAGATTAAGGAACATCAGTCTTATGATAAGGTAATGTTTTAATGTTATTAAGATTTTATGGGTGGTCTTTATTGGTGATTTAATATGAAAATGTTGGTTTCTCAATGATTGGTTAGTATATAGTGATACATGGGTTCCCGTGTATGATATCCTTGGATGTACACATGGAAACATACCATTATCCTTGATTTGGAATCCATGAATATGCTTCTCTAGGAATAGTCTGTGACCTATTTGAATCATTTTCGATTTGGATCAATGTCTACTATATAAATGTGGATTATGAACTTCATGGGTTAGAAACTTTTAATCTAGTGGTTGAATTAAATGTAACCCTAGGCTTGTCTTCAGGATCAAATGTGATGTTTAAAAAAGGTGTTGATTCAATTAAAATGATTCTTTATTGAACATTTGTTCGTGTTAAAACTCATAAAATTAAATTATTAGTTGACGGTATGATATGATAACTTCAATTAATGTCATGTGTAGTCTTCTGTTAATGTTATCATAGTGAACACATAATTTCATGGATGATGGAATTATAGTTTGGTTTGTAAACTAACTGAAACTTTTATATAAGTGTTTTCATGATATTTAAAATGGGGGGGATAGGTTTGTTTTCCAACATTACAATATTAATGTTCATAAATATTCATTTTAAAATAAATGTCACCAGTTTTATAGTGTGTGAGATGTAATAGTTAGCTATGTCCTCTTAGAAATCTAGAAGGACTAGTTTTGGAATAAACATTCATGATTCGACAATTTCACTATCCTGATGTCCCTATTATGATTTAATTTTTTTTGTGTTATCCAAATTAAATACAACACACTAGTATCATATATAAAACACTTACGGAATGAATTGATGGAAATTCTTATGCTGGAGGTGTTTTTTATTAATATTACCTTTTTATAATGCTATGAAATATTGTGGGGTTCAAAATTAACTAGGTATTAAAAGGGATGATGATGTGATCTTGTTCATAAATAAACACTTATCCCTAAATAATCATGGTATTTACAACTGATAAAATTGAAATCAATGTATCCAACCCACATCATAAATTCCATGGTGCATAAAATTTTCATCATTTCATCAAGAAGGGATGAAAACAAATTATTCAATATAAATACAATTTCATTTCCAAATTAGAAAAATTGTTGGAATTTTATTCATAGGGGTTTAAAATTGAAATGGAAAAGGGTTGTTGAAAATTACATTCATATTCAACATAGAAATAGACATGTAGGGATGGAAAATTGTTTTATAATTTTCAGGAAGAATAGTATGGAAATCATAGGATTGGATAATTATTTACCATTATTTCCCCCAATAAATAGACCCATCAGTGTAATTTATATCTTTTATAGACTCATCCACATATCATCATCCTCTGTGATTGACTTTTCTATGGAAATCCAATAAATTGATCAATCCATGATGGTGTTTGAGGCTTTTTTAATCTATAATTGATCACTCGAAACCATGTCCTTAACATATTAGACACTGAGGATGTAATTCTTATCTACCTCTTATTGAGATAGAACTCTAATTTTTTTTTTCATGCACCATTCATTTCTTATCCCTTAATAATGAGTGGATACAATTTTTTCCACCAACATAGGAATAATATGATAGATTCTTATAAATCCCATATTATCAACCAACCAATGGTCAATACAACCCCTTACAAACACCGCATATCCAATTATATAGTATTTAAAGTTATTATATTACTCATGTGAACCCCATTCGATTCTCCATAAAAATCATGTATTGGTCATTAATAATGTTTTGAAGATCCCTCAATGTGTGAAATTATTTCCATAGAGGATCCTAGAATATTAAAAATTAGCATTCATAATAAGCATTCAACCATTATTTTCATGTAGATCATTATTAATTGGGTTAATTTACTAGAAAAATAATCCAAAGAAATCATTAGAATTTTTTTTCTTTAATTGTAAAATTCAATAAATTTTGTTCATATTGTTTCTCATACCCCAACAGTATTTATATAGGAGTGAGTGATGTTGGTAAATGAAAAATCATAGGAGTTTATATAGATCCAAAACATATGATTGGATTCACTAGGATAATTTTTTTGAGTGATCTACCTCTTGTTATAAATCCTTTTAATGTTCCAAAACTAAACCTATTTTTTCTAAACACTACTTTATAGCCAAAATGAAATGTTTTTTTGAAGGTCAAAATTTCATTGGAGTCCTAGATATTTTTTGTACTGATAGACCATATGGGAACCCATTTCATGGAAAAGGATTTCTATCCTACATGATGGAACACCCAGAATGAATTAAATTTATGATATTGAGATATTAAAAGACTACCTAGTTTCCAATTCATATATATATTGATTATGATAGATAAAAACACATTATTCAACAAAGGACCTCAATAAATTTAAAAAACATAATAAGTGTTTTGATAAATAGGTATGTTCTAGTTACACAACATCACTAAATGAATTTTATTTTCAATGGATTCCATAGAAAAATTACTAAATTAAAAAACATCAAAAAAGTAATTTCAAAATGAGAGATCATGTCCCCCTGGAAGAGATAACTAATAGTCGAAAATATTTTTTCGAGTAAACCATTAGTATAAATCATGATGGATAAATATGTGAAACAATGCATACTAACCTCACTCTATTTGGTACAAAATACCATCATTATCAATTAAAAAATAGAGGACCACTCAAATATATCCTAATATTTGATGATATCATGATTCCGTGACAAAACACTTATTTTCCCCACCAATAATTATTTAATATAAAGTATATTTTCAATTGTTTTATTTGAATTACCAGAGGTGATTGTTTAAAGATAAAATGATTTTTTTTCAGAAATAATTTAATGTTACAAGATTGAAAAAGAAGGTCCACCGAAATGATTGAGAAAATTTTATATGTTATATCTCATATACAGATGGGTTTGAGTGCTATCATGAAAAGGATATTTTTCTTTAATAAAATAAGGTTGATAATATAATGAACTATATATTAAAATTTTGATAAAACTATCCATATATATTTCATCATTAATGAAATATCAGGCCCCACATTTCACTCGAATTTATTGAATAAATGATCAGGGCAACTCTGGGCCTCATGTTTTATGGTGTGAACATGTTATTTGAAATTGAAATTTAACCATCATAAATGTTTTGGCAAAGCTAGTGATTCATAGAATATAAAATAACTTGTATAATTAATGAATAATTATCCTCAAAAATAATAAATAGTTTTCATTTCACATCAACCAATCTATTTGATCTTCGTATGAACCCCCAATTGGATATTGAAAATCCCCAATAAATCTTTATTGAATTTAATATTGTTCACATATTTATTTACAATTTCAATGTCATCATTTCATTATGCACCATAAGGCAGGTTATACCCTCCAAAAAAGTAATTGGAAATGTGTAAGGGAGTCCCTATATGTAATGGTGATAAAATCAATCCAAGAATATGTACAGGATTTTAATTTGGTTATTATATTATCCATCAAGGTTCATCAGTGATCCATGGGAAAAGAATGAAATTTCTCAATAAGTAGTGGAAGAAAACAAGGCTTGGAGTTTATGTAATAACTTTGATCATATGATGGGTAGTATATACACAGAGCCCATGTATTGTGGTACTAGTGTTCCTAATTTTTCAATTAATCAACGACATGTGTGGTGGTGGTTAGAGGTATTATAGAGAAAGATTTTGAAATTAAAGGGAGAGGATGAGTGCCATGGATGTGATAATTGAACGTGATCATTCATGAGGGGAGCATGGGTGATATCTAGGTTTTCATAATGAATATATAATCAAAGTAATGAGAAAATGATTTTGTAAATTTTAATATCATTATTTTGTCTAATTATTATCATTTGAGTGTTTTGTACAACATAGACACTTATTATTATTCCATGTTTTTCCTAAAATTTTTGATTTATTGATTGATTTATTTTTCATAAATATATTATTTTGAAAATCATTAGGTTTCACTATCTTCTAAAAAATATAAATATAAATGTATGTTGTAAAAATATTTATAAAATTATATATATTATACATATATCACATTATTTAATATAACAGAACAATAATTTATTTCATTTTTATTAAATATAATATAGATATATTATATAATAATAAATAATATTTCAGATTTAGGTAATAAAATTTATAAAATAATATTTTCATTTATATAAAAATATTAATTATAAGTAAAATATTAAAAATAGAATAATATATTTAGTTATTTAGAATCACATGTACTATAGAAAATTTAAGGAACTATGTTATTTAAGTTACTATAGAATAAGGATAACCAAAATAATATTATCCATTGAAGGGTACATTGGCCCCTAAAAAAGCTTCATTTGGGAAATAAATGTGCTTCTATTTTATATGGCCTCAATTACTTTATATTGTAATGGTCATATAAGGTACTTGTCAATCCCTATGAGAAGTGATGATGATTCAACAACATATGTTCATTAGCGTTTATATGGTCTGTAATCCCCATTATACAAATAAATATAATAAATTTTTTATTCTGTAAATAGTCATATTAATATCATATATTTATTAATATGGTAATATATTTCAAAAAATAATAATTGAATTTATATTTATTCATTTATTAAATGTATAGTATGAATAATTTTATATTATATGCAAAAAAAGATATATTTATAAAAAAATTGAATTTGTTGTAAAATATATATTGTCTCTATTTTTAAAAAAAATTGAATTATATAATTTAAATTACTACTATATATATTGGATTACAGACTGGAAAAAACACATATATAAATCATAATAGGTTAGACACCATTCCATTCCATAAAGAATGATATGCACTATGTTTGCCTATTTTATTACATATTTATTCCATGAATAAAATATTTTATGATAGGTCAATGGAACCAACAAAATGACATTCATTCTAATGAAATAAATGACTCAAAATGCAAACTGAGTAGTCAATTGTTACTTCATGATATCAGTATTTCCATTTTGTCACCATCCTAATAGAAATTGTTGCAACATGTTCCCCACTATTGTATTATGTCATAATTTTAATATGTCTCATCTCTACTTATAAGAAAAATTATATATAATGACACAATCATCCATCTTTTGATATTGTCACCGATAAACGTATTTTGTGCTTCCATACCTTGCCCCCTACCAGGTTGTGTTCTGTTGCCTACATGGTTGACAATATTTAATTTTCAAACTACCATATAAAAATGAAAATTAAACATTTATTTAATTTTGTATATTATGTTAGGAAATCCTCTTACATTGAGGGTGGTGAGAATATGGTATGCATCAATTCAAAAAATTCACATTCAATATCCCCATATGAGAATGATTCTTTTCATCATGTTGCGGTGCCTAGATGTTATAGTATATAGATAAACATTTTGTATTCCACACATAAGGATATAACAAATGTTAAATTAATCAAATGTCTTATGATGAATCTTATTTACTACATCTTGAAGTTCAATGATGTCTTATTGGATCCTTTGGTATATGGACCTAAATATTACACCCATAATCCAAATTTGGATGAGCAAAACAACTAATACAATATTACTACATGACTTCACTACTATTATGATAAAATATTGTTATATTACTGTATTTATAAACCTCCACCAGAATTTAAATGGATTTTCAAGAATAAATATTTGGTGACATTACATCATACTTAATCCAACATATTCTAATATGAATACTCTTAAGGAGATATAAAATTATTTATTATATAATTACATAATTATATTATATTATAATATTTATTTATAATATAATTTCATTTAATAAATATGAATAATATTTAATATAAATATAATTATATTTAGTATTCTATTGATGAAATTATATTTTATTATATGTATCACGTTGTCATTATATTTCTTCATTATTTAGATATGGGATTGAAATCACAAACACTCATAAACTAATTATAATAATGTATATCATGCATCTTCCAATCCCATAATGTTGAGAAATTACCCTCTATGAAGATTATAATTAATTTTATAGGTTATAGACCCCTAAAAATGGGGTTAGAGAATCACCTCATACAACATAGGTATGTGGTGGACAACATTATAATGTTTTTTATTTTATAGTTATATTTTTATTTATAAAAATGTATTATATTTATATAAATTATATACATTAATATAATTTTATAATAATAAATATATTTTCCTTCCTATCCTATTTATAAATAATTTAATGGATTTTTTACAAAGTCGGTGTTATTTTTTTTTTCAACCTTCGTCCTCCATTGTTGATATTTTTCGTTTATAAAGTGGAACTCACTCAAACATGTTTCAAATTATATTCACTATGAATATAATTATATAGGTAGTTCATGATTTAACAAATACATAATAAACATAACTATATTTATTATATTTATTATATTATAAATTTAATTATAATATTAATGGATTATTTTTATAATTATAAATATATTTATATAAATAAATTTTATTAATAATAAAAATAATTATATTTACAATAAAAATACATTTGTATTATAATAATAATTTATATATATATATATACATTCATACACACACACACATACACACAAACACACACACACACGCACATATGTATATGTATATATATAAATTTAATGTCATTTGGGTGACATCCAAATGAAACACACCTACACCCACTTGGATAGTATGTCTCAGATCTCTTCACCAACCCAAGGGTAGTCCCACATCTAATCAGTCCAATTACAATTTTTAATGTCCATATGTCCTAGTGGTCATGGAGGCAATCACATCATACTAATGAGTGTTATTTTTTTTAATTTCCTATTGTAGTGTCATTTCAGAATCATTATACATTTTCACTATACATATGTCATGCATGTGTCACTATATGGCCATGTAAACATTTTCATCACATATTGAATAATATTTGAACAATACTTCCACCCATGATTGCTTTAAATGAGGACCTCTAGGATGTATAGGCCAATGAATTAGTTCCCCCCAGCTACGACACTAGCAACACACACAAACACTTATTATATATATATATATATATATATATATTGGGGATTTGATTTTATACTAAATTATTAATAAAAGATTATATGAAAACATTTATTTTCTAGTGTTGAGATTTAAAATTATATTTAGTTATGGTATTCAAGTGGGTAAGGCTTCAATAAAATATGATACACTAATTTCACATAATGAAATTATTAAAGAGGATTGTGTTAAGGGTTACAAAATAGTCGATTAAAATGATCTCGTATTTGGTTTATCCATTAAAAAACAATTTTCCATTTAATTATTTTCTAAAAAAGTAAAATATTATACTAATAAAAATAATGTATTAATGTAATTATATATTATGAAAAAAAATATCGTCAAAAAATAATTATATATAAAAACATATATATTATTCATATTTATAAAATTAATTTTAATATATATTCCATGAATATAATTTTACTTTTAATAATGTAAAATATTAATATATTCATAAATGTTAAAAATAAAAATAATTTATTAAATAATAGTATTCATAGAATAATAATAACAATTATATTCGTGGAATTATATTAATTATTTTATTCCTATAATAATAATTATATTTATAATAAAATTTATAATAAATATAACACTATTAATTTTAATATATATATATTTAAGAGAGGGACATTTAATATGAAGACCGTAGATCAATTATTACAAGAGTATAAATCTAGGGGGATAATCATCTAAAGATTAATGAGAAACAACAGAAATGCCTCAAGTCACCAATATTAATGTAGCAATATTTTGAACACTTAATGTATAAGAAAATGAATATTTTGAGAAACTTTGATGAAGATAAACAATGATTATGAGAATAAAATTGAATAGATTATGACTAATTTCATATATAGATAAGTATATTTAAATAGTTTGAAAATTGAACTCTATGATAAGGGATATACATTCTATTTAATGTGGTAATTCCAAACTAAACAATTTTATTTGTATAATGAAATAGGAGGAGTATATGATGTGGAAAAGATGAATATTTTGGTTTCACGAATTGAGCTTATAAAAAATGAAAAATTTAAACCAACACCAATGAATCCTCCATGAAAAGTAGAGCATCCTTGTTAACTAATTAGGATACTATTATAGGAGGATTACAAAGACCTTGACCAAGCATCACGGAAGTGGCATGATGAAGTTAATGGTTTCAATTCGAAATACATCACCATGAAGAAGTAAAATTATCCCTGTTATACTAAAACTATGAATAATCATCATATTACTCTCTATATACTATGGTTAAATATTTTTTTTCCAGTAATTTCCTAGGTCATTAAAAATATTAGATGAAATTATTCCTCAAAAAAAGTAGTCATAGAAGAGATTTCTATAAACCCTCTACTATTGTCCAACTATGGGTCTTTTCAAACTCATAAAGGTCCCCCAAATCAAATTCTACATTAGTTTACCCTATTTAGTAGCTCTCATGTACCAATTAGGCTTCTACATATATCATAGGGGTGGTGACCTAATTATATTTATAAGATGTATGAATGATTTAAATTTTTCAAAAGAAGGATAATTCCATTAAAATAGTTTATGTGTTGAATAGTCATCGGAAATTTATTTTCAAGGATATCATTTTTAATAGTTTTTATATCTTGAAAATCGTATCGCAACAAAATTTTCAAAGGTAGATATTTTCTTCGCATACCCAATGAATTTTTTCCCCACATAGTTCATATCCCACTAGTATTTAGTAGAAATACATGAAGTTGTTCAATAAAAAATAATGAAAGTTTAAGGATTTTCAAAACACGTGTTAGTGTACAATGGGTCATATATTTTTAAAATTTCATCAAATTCATTATATTACAATTTAAAATTCCAACAGAAAACTTTTTTTCCAGAAAATACATGATACAAATAACACTTTTAGTCGAAATATTTTTGTGAGACATTGATATTTATTATGCACACAAAAAACAAATGAACACAATGCATGGAAAATGATTTCCTTCATACATAAAGGATTATATTGGATTTAAAAAAATTAATTGGGAGTGATTATGAAATTTCCAATATTTTAATTCATATATATCTATAATATGATAGATAGAATCAAAATTTTCAGGACTGGACCATTGAAAATTGAATCTATAATTAGAAAAAATAGTAGATTAATAATAGGATACTAGTTACACATCAGCACTTCAAGAATGATATTGACCAGGGATTTCAAAAAAATAATTTTATAGAAAACATCATCTACCTAAATAAATGGAAAATGAAATATTGTATCCTTATATAGGAGAACACTAATAAGGAAAACACACATTGTGAGAAACCATAAATATTAATCATGAATGAAATATAGGTGACACATTTAATAAAAACATCAATGGTTTTGGTACATAATCCCATCATACATATCAAAAATAGTTTAAACACCCAATAAATCCTCTCTTTGGATTTTTTCCTATCAATATTCGTAAAAAAATTCCAAATTTCTTACCTAGAATGTCTTGATAGAATTAAAAATGTTAGGAGCTATAATGGAAATATCATATATGATAATTTTAATCAAAATTGAAATTTATAATTTTGAAATAATAGGTTGTTAGAAAAACCACAAGAGGATCACTAAAAATGTTTAGATTATCATAGAAGTCATATTACATAGACATAATGGTATGATATCTGATATGGATGGGGAATAGTTCTTATATGTAGATTGTGTATTAAAAGATTCATTTATAGATTTAAAAATGGAGTTAATAATCCAAAGATCATTAACTAGACATCAAATATTAGGCCCCCAATTTCCTATAATTATTTTATAAAAATATAATGGAAACCATCTAGTTCTGGTGTTTTGTGGTGTGAATTTATACATGGCCACCAAAATTTCATTGTCTGAAATGTTTTTTTTGTAGTATAATGATTCATAGAATCTATAATAACTTGTTAAATTAAATATGAAATCTCATAATCAATAATAGACTATATATATATATATAGATTCCACAATATGGAAATATGTGGTCATTAAAAACATTTTCATAAGAATAAAAATGACCTTTATTATTTCAAAATCGAATTATAATAATATTTCCCTACATTATGGTTTATCTTTTTGAAAAAAATGTGTATCGGAGTAGCTTTATTTTATTGGAGTTTTATGGTCACACATAGAACTAGACCCCACATTTCTGATTATATATTAATATATATTAGCATCAAGACAAACAATTAAATAAATTATTGCATATTAGGTGGGTAATGTATAGCCCATAAAACCTCATTTCTGTGTAATAAAAACTATTATTGGGATTAGGAAAATATTATTACTTCAATGATTCAATTTAGAGGCCACATGATGTGCTTAACTTTTCATTTCATCCCCAAATCTCTGGATTTATGAGGCCACGTCATTATAATATATTTCAATTGTCTAGTATATTTCAAACATAATATGATACATACTTCATAGACATACTAATGTGGGACAATGTTATTATAATTGGATATTGATCTAATGTCGTAGAAGAATGATGAGAAATATGGTATTAATTAATGAGATTAAGTTTTTTAGAGGAGGCCCAAAATATATCCTAGTATTAAAATATATAATTTCCTATACAAATCCAATAAAACCAAGTGATTGTGTCACCCATGTAACCCATATCAAAGATACAAATGGTCTTTTCAGCCTTTTGGCATTCCATCATCACTGAATTCGGCCTACAAGCAACCCCAATTTTATTATTTTGTAACATAATATCATTCATGTCCCACAAAAATTAGGGGTCCTAATTGATTCCCTAATAACGATGTGATAAAATTATAGGAATTTTATCATCTAGTAAGATAATGATAACAATAAACCACATAAAATTATTTGATATTAACATATATCTGATGGATGTAGTCATAAATATGTTTTGTTGTGGATATTTATATGATGGAATAAAATAATTTATTTAATCAATAATACATATCCCACACTAGTGACCATGTAGAGTAGAGGGAAAATAAACCAAACTCGCAACTATATTATTTAACATTAATCGTTTACTTTCATTATAGAATTGTATCATATAGGAAAAAAATGTTGTGGAACCATTGAGTCCAACTATCTTGACCCAATTCAATTGTTCATGGGTTTATATGCACATGACGGTTACAACCTATGATTTTCATTGGGGAATTATGGGATTGTTTTTTCCATCCAGTGGATATATGTGTTTGATAAATGGTATATCCACTGTATATTTCCACAATTTAGAGTATTGTTCATTTTCCTGTTTTAATTACATTCCTTTTTTAGAACCTATAGCTTATATGGAAACTAGGTATGTTCCATTACATTATATTACATTAATCCCCCATTTTTACTTGTTTTATGATGAAAACATAATATCATTAGGGGGTTATCCAAATAAAGATGAGTATATTGGTGGGATGGTATTTTTGAAGCCTTTCTGAACAAGATGATCTCAGTGTATTTTTTTGACATGAAGGAACATTAATAATACTACAAGAGGTTTGAAAAAATATACCCAGTTTGAAATCCATCGTTGTAGGATGTATCACATGTAATATTATTGAATTTACCATTTTAGATGAAGAAAATGTTGAAGCTTTACATTCCATAATAATTTATATTAGTAGGCCACAATGTTCTAAATTATTGTCCAATGGTCTAAATAGAATGAACATATTTTGATTAGGGGCCACATGAACAATAGGGTATTTTTATTTCCCTCTCTATACATTTCATATTCAGACTAGTGTAGAATTAACATTCCCAAATTTTTAACATGGATCAAGTGGACATAAATTCGAAAAACATTTTATTCCTTATATTATTCCTTTAACTCATGGGATCATTATTACCTGGGAAAGGAATCCATATATGAACATGATGGGTGGTAAAATATTACATTAAAATGATATATAAGAGTATTATTCCTAAATTGAAAAGATATATCCTTGCATAAGATTATTTGTTATGGTTGCATATAACTATTAATCCATCACATCAATTGATGTTAATCGGTTTTCCAATAGTGGTTTCATTATTTATTATTTTTCTATTTATATTATTGATTCTTCTATATAGAAATTTAGATTCAATAGTAGTATTTATGTTAAATATACTCTGGATCCAGAATCCATTATTTCTATTATACATCACTCGGTGTGTCAAAATTACATCCATTTAAACATAATTTTTTTATCCATCTGGGTTGAATGTTGTGTATGAAATACTATTCAAGGATCAAAAGAAAGTATTATTCAATATTTGGTCCCTATTTTTTTAATCCATTGGAATGATGTTTTATTGTAATAGTTTAACGGATTCAATGAATGGGATATTTCATATAAGTGGAATCTATGGTGAGGAATGCCTTTTTTATTCAATTTTCAACAAGTTAAACTCAATATTTTATGGATATTGACCGAATTCCTATATATGTCGGATTTTTCAGATGGTTAGTTTTTTTCTAAAATGTACTTATAATTTTTGGGGCAATTTTTCTAAAATTTTTTATTTTATCTTACTAATTTTAATAAGATAATGTGATGTTTTGTTGGATTTTGGGATGTATCTATTGATACTTCATATTAACTACTATCCATGACCCAAACTATAATAAATAATTTTTATCACTTATTCATAATTGTTTTTAAATTATAATTTGTTTTTGTTAGGGGTAATGTGTAGATTATTTTTCAGATAATTGGTTTTTGTGAACATTGAATCAATGCATTGTTAGAGTCTTGGTACATTTATTTATCATTAAGAATAATTTTTTTCAATTTTTTCTAATTTATAATATAATAAATATAAATATATTTTGATTATAAATAATATAATTACATATATTTATCATAAATTATATATATATATATATATATTAATAAGATCACCTTCAAGAACCACACACTATATAGTATTATAGAAAATTATTTTTAAAAAATATGGTTACTAAAACAAATACCCCACCAATCATGAAAGTGTATCTAAGAGTATAAACCATTTATTTTTAATATGATCTATCAACACTTCTATTGGTAATAATGTCTTATGAGGTATTCCATTCTCTATCATCCACCCATATTAATCATTGTCTATATTCACTATGGTAATTTTTATTACATTAAAAATATAATATATGAATTTTCTAGTCATTACCCATATTAAATAGTGGATCAAGCTTTAACTACCCCAATACCACCACCAAAAACTAGGATTTGGTGAGCTATGATAGAGGAATAAATAATATGGGGATTATATTTCCTAATTTCGTATACATACAGACACATACAACTCACATTATTATTAAAGTGGAATAATACTAAATGATGTAAAATACAAGGGGAACAATGATGAATGTATATCAACTAGATAGTACAAGAGTATGATAGATGAAATGTAAAGTTATTTTGAAAAATAAAATACCAAAAGAAAATAATTCCCAACCAGAAAAAATCAATTGATGAACACTGAATGAGCCCGACTATGACTATTCATTCTATAACCACCATATGAAGCCCAAAATACAATATATACCAGATTTACATTTTAGCCTTCAAAAAACAATCTATCTTCTGTATAAGACGTTACATTGTATGAAAATCCCAAGCATGATTGACTATATACATACCTCATAAAAAATAAAACAGTATGGGGGAGATGTATGTGATACAATATTGGTAAATATATATTATGTCCTGAACATGATGCGGCACAAACCAAAGTATGATAATGATTAACCAAAACAAAACAGAATAGGATAAACATAGTTTGTATATGGATAACAAGTCAAATCTTTTGAACATACAGCTAGAGAGTATCATCATCTACCTAGAAGGACATATGAAAGTAATGCACATGACCTACCCTACATTTCTTCACACCACATGGAAATTTAATAATAATATAAAAAATACATCAATACATATTGTTATTAGTATAATAAATCTAATAATGAAAAAAGGTGAGACAAAAGGAATATAAATATCAACAAACAACCCATGAATAGAGTCATCAATTGTTCGAGATGTCTAACAATGATGGAAGAAATCATTTCTGTCTTCCTATCAGATACCATACAAGTCAATCCATTCCACATCAATGTGTCATACAAATGAGGGGGAACAAAGGCAATGTAGATGTACCACAACCATGTTTCTTCACGCGAATTCCCCCCTATATGTATCTATAGAGTTCATGAACCCATGAAGATAGGGGAATCATTTGTGTAACAAATATGATATTCAAATCTAATGGAAGGGGGGTTCCCATAGTATGTATTTTTAGAGGACCCATGCCCAAGATAATGGGTGGTAACAATATGGTCTATGAGAACCTATATCTTATTCGGCATGGGGTTCCACTTGATAGGTAGATGACCCATGATCATGTTGATGGGGGTTCCACTATATAGGTCAAGGAATCAAAACCTGGTGAAATTGGAGGGATCCACATTATTGATCAAGGAACATATCGATATATGAGATGGGGTTACTATCCATTGTCTCTGGTGATACTCTTCCTGATCACTATAATCATCTTCTGTGTCCTATATAATATTTGTGCCCACACTATTTCTTATAATATCCCTAAATCCACAATGATGGGTTCCATATATCCTATGTTATGAAATACAAAGGGTTGTATTTTTGTGTAAAAAATCTATGTCCAAATAATGGAGATAAAGAAGACATAAGCTTCCTAGAATTATACTAAGGGGAACCTATTGAGCGAGGGGAAAAATGGAATTTTTCCCACACCACCACCGAGCTAGGTCCATGGAAGTTCGTAGCTCACAAAACCTATATAAATAGATTATAGGTAGAAAAAAGTGTATGCTATGTCCATGATAACTAGGATCCGGGTGTGTTCTCTTGGTTGTGTGTATGTAATTAATTAATGTGTCTATATATTGTCACATGGAACATTTCATTACCCAGGGTATTTCTTATGCCTCTAGTTATTCATGTGTGATTGGTAACATGGTGTGTTGCAATACATTTCCTTTATAACATGTCTGTCCACGTCGATAAGGGGTGCATGTAGTTTAGTAAATTTACATGGATTTCCATCATAATAAATCACAAAACCATATAAATTGTGGAATATGGGCTATATTCTATGTGATAATCATAATAAATAACATGTAGTTGGGTTTTTTGATGAATAATGGATCCATATTCCACACTCAGAATCTATACATTAAACTATTGATATTTCCTTCATTCAACCCTTTATTACTGGATGCAATCTAAATATGTCGATTCAAGAAATTAGATGGCCATAAATATTATTTGGTTGATCATTGGATGATCGTCTCACATCTTGTGATCCCCAGATGCATCCAGCATCTATGTTTGATATTTGATCATCAAAATGAACTTCTAATTTCCAAAAAAACAATGATCTATCCCAAATTCATAATTCATACCCTATCATGGATCACTCAGGGTTTAGTGGGCAAAATCGGGCTTGGTGCCTCCCGAAAATACTGAATCAGGATTGATATGTCCAACCAGTAATGAACATATAGAAATTTATGGGAAAAAGTTAATATATGAATTTTTAAACTAATTATTCCAATATTTAAAGGTTATAAATCAATAATGGGGTTATTCGGGGATTGAATAAATTAAATTATAAATTCAATCGGTAATCAGGGGCATAGAATTCCAGTAATTGGTGATGATCAATGTAATGGTTCAACCATCGTAATGTGATTAAAAAATGTGATAGTACATATATGTATGAGTCCTGCCTAGATATTTTATCATTTTTCATTGAATAACACGAATTGAAACAATCAAATGAATTAATTTAATTTTTTTCATCCCAATCAACATCAATATAGAGTGTTGTAAAAATCAACGGTGATTATTCTATGGAAGGAGAGGTGGAAGAACAGTCGATTATCTAATTATTTTGAGGCCATCCCAAGGACATTCAACATAAAAATCAATTTACAAGAAAATTTATAATGATACATTATATATTTTTTTTTAATTAATTAACCTATCAAATAAATGTACAAATAATGATAGAGATATACTAACACAACATGATATCCAATACGAATTTTCACATTCAATTAAAAACACATTCTAGAATCAATCTTGATATCAAATATATGATCTAATATTCTATTTAAGATTATTTCTATTTTCATTATGATATTGAATGCACAAAATATAAGTTTTTTAATATTTTAATTAAATTAATTTTTTGGTAAAAAAGTTATCCTAATCATAAGTCATCTATGTACTTGGGTTTGTAAATATTTATAAGAATATTTGATTGTGTTAAATAGGATAAATCATGCCTCATCATTATTCCCTATTTCAATATTCCTCCCCACTAAAAGAAAATGTAATCATACAACCAATGATATAGATCCCACATAAAGACCTATCACTCATAGGATCTGTCATGAACATTACTATGATGTGAAAACACATGAACCGAGGGGATGGTCCATCCATAAAGGGTCCCCTGATATCAATCATCAATCTGCACTAGGTCTGTTCAATTGTGGTTTCATCCTCATTGTTCTGCACCCCACTATCAATAATTTCTGTAGGGTAATAAATGTATATTCTCAACTACAACACGTGATATATTTTATTCACCCGATCCGGTTACGGGGGTAGGGGGATGTTGAATCTAGCCTCTCTAACCATATTCATGATCCTGAACTGCCTGATGATTCTTGGGGATAGATTGGAACCCTTACCAAACCTCTAAAATCCGTATAGTGGAGAGAAATTAAAAAAAACAAGGTCTCCCAACTCAAACTTCATGGTCTTATAAAATTGAACATCATTATATTTATTTCGTCTTGAAGTTGTACTCCTCCTCCTATGGTTGACCAGAGCCTTCTAAATCGCCACCTACACCATATCTAGACCCACATTATATGTCTCTCCAATATCTTCTAGGATCATGGTTGACTTGATGGTCCTCCAATACAGTGTGTCAAAAAGATCGATTGCAATGTTAGAGGGGTACATATATTATTATGAAATTTCTACAATGGGATACTGATTCTCTATGCCCCTAAAAAATTATTAAACATAATCCCTATTCAAATCCCCCAACACCATAATAGCATGCTCAGTCTTCCAAACTATCTGTGGATGGATGGAAATAGTTATCCCTATATGGTTCATGAATTTCAAATGAATTCCTATTCACAACCATGAAATAAATTGTATGTAATTATTGAAGAAATAGTTTTATCGAACACCATGAATGTGAAAAAATTTCATCTATACAACAACCCAAAACACTCCACCAAATGTACTACATAGTATCAAGTATGTCTTCAAACATTTTGATTCATTAACCTATCACCCATATGGAATCAAGGACCATCACTATACACATATTCCATATCAAAAATCTCATTGATATATCATCCCATATGTCATCTAGGATCTCAAGGGGTTTTATCAATCCTGTATGAACATTGGCCTTAGTCCTCTCATATAGCTATTTGAGTAAATAAGAGAATTAATTAGTTATGATTAATCTCATTTCATATCGTGACAACTATCACTAAAGGTCTCTATACATTGTTACCATGAAGATATTTTTATAAATGGGATGGAGTGTAGAAATCTCATATCACCACATCCCTCATCATGATTGTGGTCAATGTACATACATAGAAAATAATGACATGTTTCTATCCTTTAGAATATTAATTTTGTGAATCCAACCATGATATCTAGCTATATTAGTCCTCATTATCGATGTGTAACTTCTTAGACTCTCTCACATTTTTGAGGAGTTTATGAGTTAACATCATTGATAGTATAGTAGTTTTACTCTACAGATAAACCACGATTCACTTTTGGGAAGCCAAAAACTATGAATCATCCTTTACCATGGAATCATGTGACATCCTACATAGGGAAAATGCTACTACATTTTATTTATATTATTATAGATGATATCAATGCCATAATATTAAAGGAACTCCAACCACTGAAATTGAAAGAGGTTCAATTCACTCTATGTGAATACATATATATAACTCTTTCGGTTTGAGTATACCCTAAAACCTCTCTAATATGATACTATTTTGTTATCCTTAGGATGAAGAATACCACTGCAAGCTCTATGACATGAGTAACATTTTTCTACTCATGGGGTATCATCTACCTTGAACCATTTGTGATATTTTATTCCCTATGAATAAATTATAAATCGTATCAATATCTTGATGAAAAATAATAAACTATGTACTCCATGACCTCCAATGGAAGCCAAAATATAAGAGGAATATACATCCTCAACCTCAACTCTTTAATATCACTCTAGAACAACATAGTATTGGAAAAAGGGTTCTCTATTAGAGTTATGGTAGTGAAAGGGTATATAATCCTAGAGAAGTCTTCCAAAAACATCATGTAATACCATTGCAATCTAATACATATTCACAACACTTACATGATCATGTGTTTCAAATAAAAATGAATTACCACAACATACAAAGGGAAAAAATGTAAACTATTTTTAGAAAAGACATTCTCGATAAATAGAACCTCGTGAATCCAGAACATGATCTTTGATAGCTTATCATAAAAGTGATTCACTCAATGAAAATATACAACCAAACTCATGTTCTCGACATTATCTTCATATATTATAGATTACATGAGTATGTCATCGGTGAAGGCATCCACATCATGGTCAATATATAACTAGATGATGGGGTTCTTGAAATCCATAATCATGGAAGTTGAATTCATCAAACCGAAGAGAATCACAAGGAGTATGTCATGTATATAAAAACATACGAATTCTATCATTGGAATATCATTCTCTAAAAACCACAATAGATGGTATCCAGGAAAGATACAATTCATTATAACACATCCTAGGCCTCACTATTTTTGAAATAATACAACAATACATGGGAGGGGTTAACTGTTGTTTATAATGGTATTTTTTATTTAATGATAATATATAGAAATATGATCGTTGCCACCCACCATTTTCATGAACAATTGTTGAGGTTTAGAGGTGAATACACTGGGTGTTACAAAGCCCTGTAACAATTTTCATTCAACCAAAAATGCCATCTATCGCAACCCCACAGTTTCATCTGATGTTATAATGTAAACAATAGATCTTCCATAAAGAATGTCTAAAATTATTTCAATCCCATGGTGGTGATTCATACTCTACACCTCATCACACCCCGCCATAATTGTAGGATGGTGAGAGATCACAACATTCATTTTCTGAAGGGAAATACTATCCCACTAATAAACTGGATGTAACCACATATTTACGAGATCATCCATTTCTATCTGGGGATAATTCACCCTTATGGAAAAAACCCTATCCCATATCCCTAATTATTTACAAAAAAAACATATATAAATCATCTGATAATGAATGGTCGATGAAAATACATTTTGAAAAAAAAACATTTTATATTCTTACTAATTTTATTTTTATGGTCCTTGTTACCATCATTGAATGAATAAATTACATGAGGTTGCATTTGACTGTGTACATATATCTAAACACAGATCCATGTTATCATTGAATTTTATAGGAGATACCATAACTGATGTTAACTAAAATGGAACAACCATTCCTAAAAACCTCTAAAAAATACAATATTAAAGATGTGAAATATGAAAAGTAAAGTGATTAAATACCCACCAAAGTAGAAAGTTGTTCTGAATAGAAATATTTTGGATTGTAAAACACACTGAGATCCTAACTTCTAGACATTATGTTTTGGCCAACATACGTGGTCCACTGTACAATGTTTACCTATGATCCTATATGGGCATGGCCAACCTATCTGTTATCTTCATGTGACACTATAGTTGTGTGGAAATTCAAGGAATATGATAGTATATACATACCTAGTGGGGCACCCCAAATGTTGACTGAAGATATGTAATATATAAATTATTAATATAAAGAAAAAAACAAGTAAACATGTTGCAGATCATCACAATGAAAATGAATGACCAACCTCATAAAAAACAACGGGCTCAACATGGGGTGTATATGGAGTACCTGTTGAGATATTTACATATATAACCAAATTAAAACCTCCTCTAACCAGGATATGATAAGAATTGAATGAACGTGTAATAACTCAGGCCTCATCACAACCCATTTCCTTAAAATGAACATAATAAAAGTGTAATGATAAAGACGATTAAATCATTGTTCAAGAAAATAAATCATAACAACGAGATAAATGGGATATTTTTCACACATCCCAAACAAATAAAATGGTCTCCCATATGTACATAATTCCTGAAATGATGCCTGAAATCTCATGTGTATGCCCAATAGAAATAATCCCAGTAAAGTCATGCCTTGTCATTATTCTGCACACCTCGGGGGGATCCTTTTTGGATAATTATAACCTACTGTGTTTGTGGGGATTCACTCTATAATCATCCATAGGGGACCCATGAAAATGAAAATGGGGGTTACACTCTACTATGATGTGGACCCATACCCTATCAGATAGTGGTTTCCACTAGGTAAGTTCCTATAGATGACCCTCTACAATGATAATGAGATCCAGTATAGTGTCACGAGGACCTCAACCCTATCAAATAGGGGTTCCACTTAGTATGTAGTGGACTTATGACTAATATAGTGTGGGGGGACATCCACTATAAATTTTATGGACGCAAACCTTTGAGTGATTGGGATTTCTAATATTGTCATTATGGAATCATGCCCTACATGATAAGAGGATCCACTCAGTAGTTAGAGGAACTACGACAATGATTATTTGAAGATCTACTCTATAGGTTATAAAAGACCACCACCATGAGGTGATATGGGGGTTCCACTATGGTTATCAAAGAACCACCAATTATTTGATAGTGAGATTCTGATTATAGTTAGATAACCAACACCCACGATTATTTGGGGTTTCACTCCATTGTATTATGTGATACTATATATACTCACTATCATTGATGGTCATTTTTGAAATTAGAACCACGAATGGAACATTTCAAATTGAATGAAAAAATTAACAGTGGAGGGAAACATAAAATTAATTGTGTAAAAACACCATGGATGTGATACTTCACATCAACAGTCAAGTCTAAAATAAGGATATACGAATGAGGGATGTTTCCTAAAAAAGAACCAAGGTCGTAAACATCATGTTAGGGGACCCACAAGACTTGTGGTCCCACTCAAAATCTTGGACACGTCTCTTGATGTATGAGGATTGTAATCCATCTATATATATTCATTGTGTTGGTGGACTACATGGAACATCCAAGATATAATACACTGAGACCTTTCATTCTCCGTATGTTTGTGTACTCTAGTTGAGTATGTATCCATCCATATACAATTATTCTCTTAACATGTCATGTGGACCAATCATATTTCAATACATGAGAACTTTGGAATATGTAATGTGCTTGTCCATGAACTCCTTTACATGGGTCATCCAAATGGGGAAGGGTTTACATAGTATGTAGGTATTCAACATGGTTTGAAATCCTTATGAATTCCCATATCACTAGACACTTCATCATAGGGGATACATTAAATGTGTTTATAACAATAAATAATGTTTAGTAATTTTTTCAAATTATTCAAATATTCAAATACTATGATTTGAATATGGAAATTACTTCATAGGTATCAAATCCATTCAACTATAAATTAGTGGATATATTCCATATCAGTTGTTTTCATAAACCTAGAGGTGATAAATAAATTTTTGTAGATCTATTGAATATTTTTTTCACGTCATGCACACAATTTATTCATCCTCCAATGAATTTTTGATATTTGATTGTTAAAAAATCAACCAAGACAAAAATAAAATCCATATCTATCCTTGATTCATTTATATTCTTACACAAATTAATTCAACATAATTCTGGGGTTCCTATCAGTCTCGGTACAACCCGGTTATGTTGAACTAGGACCGTAGGGTCAAATAGGCGATGAACACTATGAATCTGAGGGGAAAACAAAAAAAGGATATCTTATTTAGTCAAATAATTATTTTCTAATGATTGATCACATGGATATCATGTGTCATAAATCAGTTGAATAATCATTTTAATCTGTAATTGGGCACCCACAGGGGCCAGAATTGGAAAATATTAAAGGAAGAGATCAAATTGAACAATAAATTTAATGAAAAATGGAATTAAAGATATTTTAATATGTAATACATCGATATATGGTTTTTAAACATGGATGAAATCACTCCACAACAATTGAAGTATTTCATTTATTTCGACGCATCCTTATCTGTTATAATCCAAGGATTTGAGTTTGACTGAGGTGATTTTCTAGTACAATGAGATGAAAAATAATATCTCAATGGTCCAAATATTAGGAGGCTAAACGAAGGAAAATATTCATAAAAATATATTTATATGAAAATATATTTATTAAATTTAATAATTATATAATTTAATTATATATTTTATACACTAATTTTACTTCTAAAAAGATTGATACTCGAATGTCCAATGTCGACCTATTTTTGATCATTTTCAGGGTAAAAACACATTACACACTCAATTATGGTATAACATTTCTTATATAAGACATCATTTAAGAGTTAAAGAATATTCAATATGATAAAATTTTAATTCCATATATATATTTGTTATGTTTTTTATAAATTATTTCTGGGAACAACGTGTCTTAGAATCAACCACTTCCTTAGTTTTTTGATCCTCAAATATACAATAAATTATTTCAATTTCTTATATGGATAAAATGGGTCTCTACTGGGGTACGAATTGATTCCGGATTCAATATATATAATTTAAATATGACATATATATTTTCTATTAATAATGTGACATGTATGCCTATCTACTTATTTTTAAGAATTAGCATGAACAATCATGAAACCATTAGTTTTTGATCAACATTCCTACTTTTATGTGGTAAAAAATTCTAAATTTCTCAACAATGTATTTTTTCCAAAATCTGAATGGTTCTTATGACTCATAGATAGTATTTCCATTAATCATGGAAGACATTATTCCATATTTTAGTACCATTATAAATGAATGTTATGGGTGGGTTATATATTAATTTTTAGATATTCTTCTTGTTAGGGAGAATTATATTGAAATTATTAACAAGTTAAAACATTCATTATGTTTCTCATTTCATGATAAAAAATTATGTTTCAATTAACTCAAAAATATAATAGCGATAATGATTGAATCATGATCCTAGAACATCTTTTTCATTGAAAAGAAATTATCCTCTAATGAGGACAGTGATCCATCACCAATAGAAATGAAATTGGTTAATAATATCGAATGGGAATATAAACAAATATATGTTCATGATTATATGATATATATTACAAAATATCACTATTTCCAGGTTCACCCACAAATCATATGAAACCAAGAAACCATAATAGAGAACAATTACCTTACCCTATTTTGTGACACACACATTTGAAGGATATACCCACTAACAATAATTTCTATAACTTGTACCAATTATCCCATTTAGTTAACCACAGAGTGATATCTCCACACCATTTATTATATCGTGCTTAATATATTGTTAGAAAAAACGCACCAATAATCCCTTTGGTCAAGTAGGTTAGGAAATATTATTTCCACCATGTATTTGGCCCCCACTAATTTTTCTTTATAAGTAGATTTTCCTATGTGTCTAAAGTGATATCAAATCTACTGAATATTTCACGATCCATTATATAACATAACATGAAAAATATCTCAATACCATGTTGAGGGTTATTTTTAGACCATCACAATTCATTATTTGGGTATTTAACTCATTAAAAAAATCTCTTAATATTGAATCCCCAATTATTATATTCATTACCTAGAGGTTTTTTCATTCATATCCAGTATTCTTGTGAATATTTTCCTTTCATTGATCTATCTACTAATTTTATTATGGGGTTTCCGTATTATTATGGTGAGAGAATGAATATTATACCTAGTCCATATTTTATTATCCTACTACCCTATAATCATCCTTAGTTTCTACATAGCTCTGGATTACTATAAAGGTATATCCTCAATCAATTATGGAAATACCTATTGGATGAAGGCCCCAACATTTTGAAATAACCAATATCGCATATATAATGTATTTATTTTATATATATGCTTATTTGTGGATATTAGGTTCAAGAATACGAGGATATATTAATAATATATTCTAAATATATTGAAGAACGATTCCCTCTATACACTCAACCTCCACGATATAGAATCTCTTATAATAATTGTTTTCTTTAACCACTTCTATGTAAGGGTGATTCTAGTTTATTATTTATTTACCTTTCCTATAGTTAATGAATTCATATTTTTTCATGAATCCCAAATCCATATATGGGTAATTTGTCAAAATATATTTACTTGTGACGTCCTACTCGTAGGATTTGATAGTTTTAAATTTCATTGGGGAAATACTATATTGTTTAATATTGTTGCAATTATTTATCAAAACTATTACCCCTGTATTAGTAGATCGTGAAATTTATTTCAAACTAATTCCTACAATGATCCAAAATATGAAATTTTATTATAGATTTAATTCCAATGGTAAAGTTAGAATATGGTAAAAAATTAAAAAATGAAAAAGTAGTGAATTTTTAAATCAAATTACATGAAGTGGATACTTTATTGAAAATATGTTAACTAATAATGTTTTCAAAATTTTACTAAATAAGAAAGATTTTCTTTATTCTTATGTTATTAAAATTACTATAGAATGGTCCATTTTTTCATTTGTGGACCATTTTATAGGAAGTTATTTGAGAAGGGTGATCATTTTGGGGTAATAGATACATCCTAAAATCAATGATAAATAAAAATGTCTCATATTATGGCCCCTATTTATGTATTTAAAGGTATAAAGATGAATATCTTTTTTGAAATTATATATATACCATCCATTTCATAGACAACATGATACATTTTCATTATAATTAGATCATATCAGTTTCCATAATATATAAATATGATTCCGGGGAATTTGTTTAATAGAAAAATAGTTGATCAATAGATTGATAAAGGTATGCATGTATGAAAATGATAAAAATATATATAATATAAAAAAATTTAATTATTTGAATAAGTAATATTTTTTATACTAGTTTTATTGTAGTTTTGTAGAATAAATACATTATGCACACATAAAATATTTATCACGGTATGATTTGAGTTTTGGGGATGTGGTGATCATTCATAGATTCAATATAATATTATATTGGTAAATGATTCTCATACATGTCAATATCGACTGAAATTATTATATATATAAAGGAATTTATTGGTATATATTTTTATATTTGTATAGTGAATCATAAATGAAATTTTTAGATTCATAGTTGAAATTATTTATATCTAGGTAGCATTCTATTGGCCATGTAAATTTAATAATATATATGAAAAAATCATTCATTTTTCCACAAATGAATTTGATGGGGGATGCTTTTGGATAGAAATTGTGAATATTAAGTCAAAAATAGTTATCTATGATACTTTAGTGTAATAAAAAAATATTACCTATGATATCATTATTTAAAACATTTATTTTTATATCATTATCCCAATGGTACCAGGAAATTTAATTACTATGAGTATTCAACAATTTATTGGAAAAACAGTTACACTTATAGAATATAAATGCGCCCTAGAAGAAAATTTTGTAATGGATACATGATTATCAAAAATAATAAAATTGAGAGATTAATAAAATCAATTATAAATTACCACATTATGAACATCCTTTAATTAAGTCTCACAGGTATTGTTTGAGAATATGTGTTAGAAGGAGCAATGGAACCATATAAAATTTATTAGGGGCAGTTTGTTCCATAGATGAATTAATCATGGGGAATGTCTTATATGAATAATTAAGAAGAATATTTGTTTTAGTTAATTAAATATTCCATATTATCAAACCCTATTTTATCACAATACAATATATACAATGAATTCTAAGAGCCCAACATATTTTCATAGATCTAAAATCATATCAAAAATTTGGGCTTCCCAAAATAGATTATTTCTTCTTCCCTATAGTCTATAAAAATGAAAAATTATAACATTGGTTAGTTACATCATGAATAATTCGTACTGTTGATACGTGGAAAAAATTACACAACATTATTTTACTAGGGAATAAAATATAGTTGAATCATTCCATATGTTTCCATTTCACTATTTCCTCAACATTTCAAACCTGTGTCAGATACCTACCATTTTAAGCACTAATTATATTAATGATCATTATACTGTTGTAATATATAAATTGAGTATATATACCATGGTTAATCATTATGATGTAGACCATGTCGAAAAATCACATAAGTAAATTTTATTTGTATCGAAAAAATTGTTTCTTATGAGTATGTTCCACATTAGATATCTATATATTCTATTGTGTTTGTTCTCCAAGCTTCATGTATTTAAAAAATATAATTTTTTTCCATTTTTGATGATGTTAAACTAAAATGTCATGTCCTCATCATATTAGCATACACCAAAATAAATGATTTTCTATGCTATATAACCTTATTAAAATACATCATTAGAGATTTATATATGACTATAATATGATCCTCATTTAATCATTTAAGTAAAACAATAAACGAAAATTTGCTAGTCCTTCCCATATTACCATAAAATTGATAATGTGTATTTTTATATCGTAATAAACTATATGTTTTATAAATCTATTAAAAAGGATATGTAGATATCATATATCATAGGCCTAATCCCTATTCAACAATACATACTACATCCCCAAATGGTAAAATATTATTCTATTATAATCAATGGATCTTTAAAACATTTTGTAAGATAAACATAATAGATATATAGATAAACTGTGATATATATATATACATATCAATCCATGTTAATGATAGATCACTCAATCAACCATTTTTGTTGATTTTTTTACGAGGTAGAATATTTATAATATGTCCTAAATCAATAAGGATGCCTAGAAATAAGAAATTAGATCCCCTATTAGATTATATAAACACAATTAAACTTAACCTCTACACCCAATTTAATAAAACACTTGAATAACTAACTAGTTTCCTTCCGTTGGAATGAAGGTCTACAAATCATATCATCTGCAAGCACAAACACACATGGGCCACATTTAATGGTACATCACATGTAAAATAAATATGTTTTGGGGATTGATGAAATCATATATGTGATATAATTATATAAAAAAATTTTATCCAAATTATAGATAAGGAACATGGAAATTATATTCCATCCAAATTTTGTAACATGTTAATTGTCACATAAAAATTTACGCAACATAAAACACTAAAAAATATTGGGTTTTCTTACAAGTCAAAATATTATGTGTTTGTTTAAATAGTTAATAATGAAAGGGATGCTAAGAATGATATATGTGTCAATAGATAAGATTTTTCATCATATAAAATTTATATTTAATTATATTTAAAATCATCTACAAATATATTTTCTTCAAAAAATTTCATATTAAAGGAAAAATTATAATTCCATCTAAATGTGTCATCAATTTTTCAATAATTTACATTATAATAAGTAAGTATAATATCATTGAACATTATTATTTATGGAAATCTGGAAGAACTATTTTTTGATTCATTCTGAGTGAAAATATTCTTTATAAATTTATGATTCAATTAATTTCTCATTTCTCTCCATATAGAAGATTCTGTAAATTTTGAAATAAAAAAAGGATCACTATAAGATCAATTTAATGTTTTCTGTAATTTGGTTCCTGGGTTATTAGATTTTGTGATGAATAATAAATTACATGGTTCTATTTCATTAATTAAAAAATGGATTTCAATGAAATATCAATATAGAAAAAATATTCATATATTCTTAATGGTTATTATAATACTGAAAAATCATCTATTATTATTTTTAATTCATAATAATACTCATTAAATGCCTTTGAAAAAAATAATTTGAAACCTTTTTTCATTTAACTGGTTACTGTGTTGGATAAAAAAGAATTATTCTTGAAAATAATTTTGCAATACTATGATAAACTAATGAAACATCAAATATATGTGTCATTAGTAGCACATTTCAATTATTAAAACACATTATATTTAGAAAAATAAATAATTATTACATCTTTAGAAACAGTATTCCTAAGGAATGAAATAAAATAAAAATATATAAAATTTCCAAAACACTCCATAGAACGTTATTATTTTAATGTAAGTCATGAAATATATTGATTTTATTCATGACCCTCATATATTAAGAATATACCATAATGAATACAATAAAAACCCACAAATCTATCCAAATAATCATTGAATACTCTATTCATATATTCAATAAATATATAAGGATAATTTCCCAACCCTAATTGTATATCCAAAATAAAATATTTGTCAATCCATGTATATAACATTGACTTTTGTGAATCCCCCCCCTTCATAACTAGTTGAAGATTTATGGACATGTGGATAGTCGTAAAAAAATTCATAATTCAATGAAGATTGTCAAACAAGTCATTTATATGATTAAAAAATTATTAACATTACTTTCAATTAGTTTCCTATAATTAATGAAATTATTGGAATAATAGTATTTCTACAAAATAAAAAAATTGGACCACAATAAAGTAAATTTGTTGGTAGAATGGAAAAATTAAAAAGAAATATCTTATAACATCATTTTCAATTGTAATAACCATAATGTATCCATTTCATTAAGGTTTTTGATATTGACATAGATTATGGAAAAAGGAAAATTGGGACATTAAACTCCAATTGAAGAATATAACTTAAAAAAGTAATAGGAAATACATTCACATATTCATATATTACTTGAACATCGTTAATATATAAAATTGTGTGTTATTAAACAGTATGATCACGATAACTGTTACCAAAATAATTAACCAATTTCTCATAATCATGATATGTTTTCATTCGTATAAAATTTTGATTCAATAAAATTTTAATGGCAGTTTTAAAATCAAATATAATTTCCCTAGACCTATAATTTTTCAAATATTGAAAAAATAAAATTCACCCCATATCATGAATAATAATGAACATTACAATAGTTAAGAAACTAATATAATTGATAAATCAAATTATATATATAATCCAATGAAATAGTCCTATTAATTATGGGTTCCAATATAAATTGTAACAAAATATCTATCTCTTTTTTGATGAAGTGATATTATCATTTTTCTTTCATTTGTAACGAGAAAATTTTGTGGACCCCAAATGACGAAATGCATTGGACGTATAATATTAAACAATTAGTGTACATTTAATAACATCATTGGATGGTCCTACATTACCATATGATTGTATAAATTACATTACCGAATACGTTTTTATTTGTTATTTATGATTTCTGTCAATTTAATTTATCATTACACATATATTTTCATAATGTGACTTCTCATCAATGTTTTAAAACCTCATATACTGATTAAAATAATTGGTATAACCATCACTATTAAATTTTACAATGTAGTCAGGAGCTACATGTCCCTAGTGAAAACACAGAATGAAATTATAGTATTTCACAAGACTCTCTCCGTCATACATCATACCAATTTTTCCCAATTAGAAAATTTATTTTTCTAATATCATGATATGTTAAATTAATTAATCCCTATTGAAATCCTCCAAAAAAGATTCATTCATTGATTTTTGAATGTCAAAAATAGAAAATATTGACTTTCTTATTAAAATAATATACAAACATATAAATTTTATAATAAATCAATGAAAAATATCATCACAATCCTGGTGTCATTACTCGGTAAGAAGAATATATTTTAGAATCATGGTTCTTAATATAATATGTTGCATACCTATAAAATAATGTCAAATTACATTTACAGGTAGAGAAGAACTTGTCTTATTTTCATCTTTTCCAAAAATTTCCATTTTCAAATAACACTATAAAATTATTATCATGGGTAAATACCTTAAATATAGTCAAATTTAGTAAATAAATCTAATAATTTTCCATTGAAATAATAAATAAATAAGACCATTGATTGATATCACCTTAAAAATTATAAATGAAAATATTTACCATGTTATGTTTATTTTAATTAATCCATAATAAAATTAATATGATTAATATATGATTTATTTACCATTATTTTTGAAGTAATATGAAATATATAAGGGCATCGTTTCACGATATTAATCACAATATTTCAGATATTATAGGGAGATTTTGGTATATCTCTATCATGTGTAACACAAATAAAAACAAAACTCAATAGAGTTAAAAGTGATCAGAAATAATTTATTCCTACCCCAACCATTCCATGTTGTTAATTCAAAAGGAAATTATCATTTCGATTCCATTGCACATCATTAAATATTATTTGTCTTTGGTAAATCATTATGATGTATTCATATATTACATAACAAAACAAGGAAACGATAAATGTTTTGTCTGAATAATAGAATAATTAAATTTATACCTTTTTAATGTAATTTACTGAATAAATAATAGAATATAATATAAACCAATCTGTGATATGATTCAAACAATTATGATATATGTGTTAAAAAAGTCATAAATATTAGATTAATATAATTGATTTAAAATTTTTACATTCCAGTGATATTTTAATTTTATTATTTTTTAAAATTGTCAAAAAAATAATACATATAGAACCTAATAGTTATTATTTTGGAACTTCTTCTCAATATTTACATTCCACAAAAAAATAAATAATTCAACAGTTTTATTTCAATCACCTTTATTTTTTCTCAATTTAAAATGATCCTCTATAATTGAAATATTGAAATTATTATATTTTTTACTCGTCCATTGACCTTGAAAAAAACAAATTAAAACATAGTATGAAAAACTATAAATAATTAAGTGACATATAAATAAAAAAAATTATTACATTTGAAAAAATTTGAATTAAATTATTTTTTTTACAAAATAATATTTCAGATCACAATTACATTTAATTTCTTATGATATCATCTGTATTTCTTAATTTGTAAATATTAAAATTTTCAATTAAAAATGATGAAAAAAATAGATCAATATGATTTCATTGATAACATGGGAACCCATTAAATTCATTTTCTTGAAAATAATACCTTTAACAATTAAAAGTATCATAAATAGACTTAACAAATAATATCATTTTCATTCATTGGGAAATTATGAATTCTATTAATATTATTTTTAAATAATGTTAATTTCATATAGTCTCCATGGTTAATCAACATCATGGAACACTTAAAATAACAATTGTACGTGCAATAAACTATATGGTAAATTCCAACAAAATTATCTGAAGAAAAATATCAACACCCCAAAAATCTAAGATATATATTCGGCTCACCTATCAGTATTATCTTTAATGGACTCACCATCAATAATATACACTGTCCAAGAAATATAATATATATAAAAATATAAAATCCTGAATTTCTTCAATAAAATTTGATAAAATCATATATATTTAAAATATACTGAAAATATTTATTTAATCACATAAAAATAATGTTAGAAATAATTTTTCAATAAAATCACGTAAAACCAAAATACCAAAATAATTTGAATGATTTTTTTCATTAAAAATCATTAAATAATATAATGTATTGTTTTTGAAGAGTAATCATTATAACAATTTTAAATTGTTTTCAATGTAATGATCATTAATAACTAATAATTTAACAATTTTTAAAAAATATCACAAATAGTAATTGATAAATTTATACAATTTTAATCCAGCATAATGAATGTCAAATTTAGTTTAAAATGTCATTAATCAATCATTTGATTATAATCATGTAATTATTTATTCATTTATACAAACATGGATATGGATTAATATTTTTTGAAAAGAAAAAATGAAAACAATTTAATCTATGATTTAATGATAAATTATTACCTTTAGGCTACGTCGAAACATAATGTATTTATCATCCCTTCTTGGGAAATCCAAATTTACCATAAATGATTACATATATGTATTATAAACACAGTTACTAAGAATTTTATATTTGACACTTTATAGTATATAATGTATGATAAGATTTAAGATTATATTGGTATTTTATGTATTGGGTCATGTGGTCTGATATCATTCAAGGTGACGTGATGGATGTGATTTGGGTTAATTTTTAATGAATGTAAATGGTTTTATGATATTTGTGATTACATTATTATTTTATTCTCTTCAAGAATATTAATATATTTGGAATGATTATTCATGTTTGGTATTTATATATCATGTATATTCTTAATAATTTTAATATGATATTTTGTTATTTTATAATTTTCAAATTAAGTTTTAATGGATTACCACACATTCTCCATTATACATCACCACATTTCATAAATTAGGTGAATGGGAAGTGATCTCAATAATTTTTTTTATATTGTTATACTAGGTGATCCATATAATATAATTGCATCATTATCTAGCAATTTTATGTAGTAGTTCTATTTATTTTCATATGTATGGAAAATAACTTAATTTCATTCATATTTATCGTTATTTTTATTTTTATACATCAAATTCAATGAATATTCATATATAATAAAAATATTTTATTACATACTACATGTTAGGTTGAAAATTATTTTATAAAAATATCGATAACATCCTATTACAAGTTAATTAGATTTATATCCTTTCATATTATATTTACAAGCACAAATTATAAATATTTAATCATATAGTGTGAAGAATTTAAAAACAAAATAATTAATGGTAAAGAACATTTAAGTGTATTAATAAAAATATTATATAATGAATGTAATAAAAAATAATAAATATTAATTAGAATATCAATTATTTTATCATAAGTGTTAAGGATGTGAATAAGACTCCAATTAGGTATCCAATTTATTGAAAACCCATATTGGAATGTTATCCTCGACTAAGGAATCCAAAGATAATATGATTAAATAAGCCATTGATTCCCTGGAATCCAGAATCCTTAACTAGCATGATTAGAAGTTCTTATCTTCCAAAACTCCAGAATCCCAAAATTGCAAAAAAATAAAATAATATAAAGTAATTATTTTTATTAAATTTATAACAACTCCTCACTTGTAACAGCACGAGATTTTATGAGATATATTATTTTTAATTTCATTGATCTTTTATTATACACAACACCATGATTATCTTGTACTATACACAACACCGAATTAGCTTGCAGAATACGCAACACTATTCTTGGCGTTCATTTCATGCAATCGCGACCTTCCTCGATATTTTGCATTGTACGCAATCTCGAGTTTCACTAAACAACGAGATGCTATTAAAATATTATTAAAACTAGCCATTATTAAAAGGCAATACCCACTTTTTAAATTTTTTTAAATTATAAGATTCAAAATGAACTTCATTTTTGGATTCAGAATATCGAAATTAGCCTAGGGTGAAATTTTGGTATTTTTCTGAAAACATTCAAATTTTGATGAATAGTGAAAACACTGGGTTACTATTTAAAAACCGAATTTTTATTTAAATAATTATTTATTTTATTTAAATTTATTTTAGTGAAAAATTGATATATAATTCCTAAATAAGTTCAATTCAATTAATTGGAGTCATTTTATAATAATTTTAGATATATAAAACTTTTATTGAACTTTTCAACGTCTTTTACCCACCTCCTAGGAGAATTTTCATATTTACATAAAACATTATTTTTACCGCTGTTGTGAGTGGAATTTCGAAAATCCGAGACACACAGTTAATATCAAGGACTAAAATGTGGTTCAATGGGACGAAAATATATTTTAGTGAATAGTAACTTTTTACTTCTTTTGCCTCAGTTAAAAGTAAATAGGGTAATTAGGGGTAAAAATGATATTATTATTACCCTAAAACATGTAATAATTCTATTGGATAAGGGTAATTAGACCAAAAACAACATTATAAATAAAATATGACCATTTAGGCCCAATTGGATTTCATTAGGACATTTATTATTAATTTATTTAAAGAAGGGTTAAAATAGTTAAAATCAATGTTTAATAACTAATTAATTTTCAATATAGGGTTATACATAATATAAATTCGAATATAATAATTAATTAGAAAGATAAAAAGATTTACTACCTAATGGTATTTTATTTATAATTTTTAGACATTATATATTTTATGTTATTTATGAAACAATGGTGATGCAGTAATTACCTAAATAATGAAATATTAAAATAATTGATATTATAAATACCCAAAATAATGTAATATGAGACTTTTTATGAAATAAACTAATTTTATAGGTTAATATGACATATTAGTATTGTATTAATAAACTCTATTCGAACTAATAATCCTGTTATTATTCTCAGAAAAATCAATTACCCAAAAGTGTTAAAATCAACATAAAATAGTTTTTTTAAAAAATATTATATTATTAATTGTTATTTTAGTCCAAAAAATATATGGTTCTTCCAAATTACTTATATAAGGTTATATATAATAATAATAAGCAACTTGTGGTTCGTTTGGATTGTTATAGTATGTTTATTAACCTTATAGTATAAAACAAAGCAGAAGACACAACAAAAGTAAAATTATATAACTTAGAGTTAAATCTAAATGATAAGGTTAAAATAGTAACCTAAACTTTTCTAAAATCTATTTTATGAGAGGATTTCGACCCATCCCCACCTTAGCTTCAAAATAAATTAGTTTTTAGCTATTAAAAACTGAATAAGACTTTATAATATAATAATATTTTTAGTTTTTTCAAAGGTGCCCCTCTCCTCCCTTATATAAAGGGCACCACTTCCCTCTTCTCTTCACACCGTTTTGAGCCTTGATGTTCTGCCAACCCCTACCCATTTCTCTTCTCCACTTCCCTAGAAACATTCTGGATGTTCTTTTCTTCTCAAAATACCAACTCTACTTCCTTAAGAGAAGGCCTAAAGTAGGTGCGTCGAAGAAGAGGTAATTTCTTCTTTCAATTCTCTCAAGTTTATTTCTTCTTCAACTTCATCTTATTTAGTTTTTTCATTATAAAGTAATAACATCAATATCACTAATATAATGAAATGTTATTATGAATATGAAACAACAATATTTCACCTTCTCTCCGTCCTATGGAAAATGAAATCATCACGCGTGCGTACGTACAGAATACCATCTCCACGCCGTGGCGTAATCAGTTTTTCCACCACCACATTACATGGATGGATATAATGGTTTAAATAAATAACTATATATGGTTATTGTAAATTGATATTTATTCTATAATATTATACATACACTTCAATACAATTTCATGATCATGGGAATGATATCATCGCTCGTGCGTATGTACGGACTACCGTCTCCACGAACGCGATGAGATTCATTTTCAATGATTAACCTTTAAAGAATGATTATAAAGTATATATAATAATAATGAAATATATGACATAATGAAGTTACTTTATTTAGGTATACATATATATGTATATTTCATCTACTTACTTCCATTCAAGTAAAAAAAGAATGGAAAACGGTGTTCATGCGTACGTACGGTCTACCGTCTCCATGAACGGTGTGTTTCATTTCATTTATCTATATTATATATATATATATATATACTGAATATATATGAAATATAAATCATGTTTTACATTCTGGAAGTAATTAAATCCTGATATAAGTAAAACTAATATCAAGAACAACATGTCCAAACACGTACGATAAAAGAAACAATTTTACCCGAAACACCGCTTTAAGATGGAATTGACAAATGAACGGGTAATATAAATACCTAAGTGAACCATATATGATATAAAAAACTGAATATGATTTTTTAATAAGCCTATGAAATTATTTAAATCATTATACAGGATGTTCGGATACATACGAAGCATATCAGACATAAGTTAAGGGATAAATTTTTCAATCTCGTTCTTATCGGAGATTGTTTATTCGTAAGTATTTACTAGGGTTATTGTTCTCATCCATGTCCATGTTTCCTCAAAATGGTTTCATGTATGTTTAATTTCATTTTTACCCATTTTTCACTTTTACTACATGCTATGTATGGAATCTTTCTTTTACGAGGTACTTTTTGCCTTTTCCAGCAAAAGTACGAGAAGAATGATTTTTAACTTATACGGCACGAACGAATTTTTACAATTTTATAAATCCTTATTTTCATGATGCTTCCTCCAAAATATTTCATGAATATTTTCAACAAAATATTTTTCTTTTAAAATTCCAAGAAGTTTTGTGAAATGAAATTGATTTTGAAGAAGAAAGGATATTTTCCTCAAGAATTCATTTCAAGTGTTTTATAAAAACCATTTTCAATCTAAGATGAAATTATTTCATATGTGTATGTTTCAAGTATAAAGTCTCTATGATTTACATGGTTTCAATTTTCTTTTTATGAAATGATATCCATTTCTTTTATATGGATTATGTGATGATGGGATGATGTTTATGAAACCCATTTTATTCATTGGGTTATTATAAATGATGTGTGTTTATTTTGTGACACAAGTAAGAATGATTTCATTATGAGATGGGTGGTACCTATATCTCCCTCAAATGCAGTGGTTAACGATTTATATCTCATGAGATAGACATGAATGGAACAGTAAGTTAATCTGGTTCAGTGTTACAGGACTGAAACGAGGTGTGAACTCGATTCAGAAAGGGACTTTGTCCACTAATATGGTCTTGGCATCAATGCCTTGGCTACAATGGAAATCATATCATGTGATTAATGTTTTGTCATAATTACATGTTTTATTTCCAATATATTTTATCATTATTGATATTTCTTAATGATATATGACTTACGTACTTCCATGATTTATGCCTTTACTCAAGATTTTGATGTTTAGATTTTATGTTCAAGTTCTTCCATTCAAATGTTTATGGATTGTTTTATGTTTTCTATGTTTACCCTTACTGATCATTTGAGATCACCCTTTTTATGATTTCTTTTCCCAAGGATATAAATAAATGATTTAGATAAGAAAACCAAAAGGGGAAGATCTTTATGGGAGATGTTGAAGATCGTTTACCATGATTAGAAGATTTCATTCCGAGTTTCCAAAGTCACTAAACTAATACAGTCTTTAGGCATCTATTTTTGTCATGTATTAAGTATTAAGCAAAAGTAATGTAATGTCCATGTACGTCATGTTTCGGGTCTCTACAGTTGGTATCAGAGCAAAGGATTAGTCAACCTTTTGAAACTAGGATGCGAAAAAGTTAGGGAGATCCCTAGAGGTATTTCTAAGGTATGTCTAGGTATGTCCCTAAGGATAAGTATACGTGTAGGATATAGTCCTAGAACTATGGTAACGATCATTGATTTTACCCTAAGATGTTAGATATTGAGGGTACTCCCCCTTTACTATGTTGTTTTCCCTGTAATGATTTTTTCCACTCACACTATTCTTTTTACATTTTAGAAAATGGTTTGAAACAGTAAGATTCATGATAATGGAGGATATGACAGACAATGGAATGATATTCTTCATGAGAAACCAAATGAAACAGGATTTGGAAGTCCAAACATCGTTATTATGCCTAATCAGCAATCTCATAATATGATCAATAATCTCAACTTTGGTTAGTTTCCCAACTCATATAATAATAGAAAGATGGAGTTTAATGATGATCATAGTGGAATGAATGTTCAATTTCTCTCATTTAAATCATGTGGGAAGAGGCATCGGGGAGATTGTTTCAAAGGAACTTGAAGATTCTTTGGGTGTGGAAAAGAAGGACACAAATCCAGTAACTGAAAAGGAAAAGGTTCATTTAACACCATGGACAAGGATAATGTTATTGCTACGACATCAAAAATGATTAGATGATTTAAATATGGAATGTATGGGCATTTTGAAAACCAATGCCCTAAGGGAAAATCTCATGAAGAGAATCAGCATGGTCAGATGAGTAGTATTAATGTTGATGATGATGAAGATACTACAAATGAAATATGATATGAAAGATGTTTTGAAGCTCAGTCAGTTTTTTAAGAAGGTAGTGGAATGATTATATGTTTATCATGAGTTATGTGGTATAGTTAATGGTACTATGGAATAAAGAATCATCTAGGTATTTTTACACTATTGTTTTTCCTAAAGTATTTGAAAGTATATGTTGAATAGTACCGGTAACCATGTAAGGTTATTCAGATATTTTTGGAAAGTAGATGATATGTGCATAATGAAGGGATAAGAAGATAATGAGATGTTTGATTGTAGTCATGATCTCATGACTGATATATGGACTATGTGATATTATGGTTTGAGTATATAGAATTTTTGGGATTTTGGTATGTGGAATGTGATAGAATTTAACAACATTCATGTTTTCACTAAGGTTCAATGGTTATTCAATATTTAAGAGAATACATGATTAGGGTATTCACATGATTGTAATTTCACAAAAAAGATATATCTTATGATATATGGGGGATAAATGATGGCATTCAAGTGATTGTTATGTGACATTTCAAGTAATAATTTTCTTTATACTATGAGCTTGGACCAAAGTATTTTAGATAATCCTAATGATTGGAATGAATTATGTTGGACATAAGTTATTATTGTTTAAGGATAGAACCTTTTTCGATATTATTGATGGGATGTTATAGTAATGTAGTTTTAGAAAAAGGACAACCTGCAGAACGGTCGACAGCCCATTGTGTCGGACAAGGCTGTGGGAATCGAATCCAAAACCAAAGTACGACTGGCCTTTATCATCTACCACTGGACTAAAAGAAGCCCGTGGTTAGTAGAAAATAGTTTTATTTTATTAAACGGTATGATATATAAAGAATAAGTTCATTTTTGGAATCATATATGATTAACCTCACCATATATGGACTTATGTATACTTGATAAATTTTGCTAACATTTTGTTTGAAACAGATGGAATGACCCATCATTCTATCACATGATCTGTTAACACTTCACGAATAAAAAATTCAACTACATTTCTTTAAGAGATGATGTGGAAATTGTTCAAAGCATGAACAACAGTGATATTGTACCAAAATCAAGCAAGTATTTCTTCTAATTCAAAATTTCCAACATTATGGAAATGATATTGAATACTAATAATGTTTTCCTAGTGCTCTTATATATGATGAATCAGATGGTACCCTAGATCGTAAAAAATTTATGGCTTTGTGATTGATGGAGTTTTCATAGCCATGTTCTCTACCACTTTCCATCAGAACATAATTGTTATATTTTTCTTCCATATCCATATTTTCACCTATGTTCTACTATATGGAAACCCAGTGATGAGTTACATTGGATAATCATGACATTTCATACATTAGTTTTTAAAATTAATTTTTAGTATTTATTATTACGTTGTGAGTTTCTCTTAATAGTAAATGATTTATAACCCCAACAAATTTCGAGGACGAAATTCATTTTAAGGGTGGTAGAATGTAACACCCCGAGATTTTATGAGATATATTATTTTTAATTTCATTGATCCTATATTATACACTACACCAAGATTAGCTTTTACTATACACAACACCGAATTAGCTTGCAGTATATGCAACACTATTCTTGTCTTGCATTACACACAATCATGACCTTCCTCAATAGCTTGCGTTGTACGGAATCTCGAGTTTCACTAAACAACGATATGCTATTTAAATATTATTAAAAGTAACCGTTATGAATAGTAATTCACACTTTTTTAAATTTTTTATATTATAATTCTCAAAATGGAATTCATTTTTTGATTCGCAATATTGAAATTAGCCTAGGGTGAAATATTGGTATTTTTCTGAAAACTTTCAATTTTTGATGAATAGTTAAAACACTTGGTTACTATTTAAGAACCGAATTTTTATTTAAATAATTATTTATTTTATTTAAATTTATATTAGGTCAAAATTTATATATAATACCTAAATATGTACAATTCAATTCATTGGAGTCATTTTATAATAAATTTAGATATATAAAAATTTTATTGAACTTTTCACCGTCTTTTACCCACCTCCTAGAAGAATTTGAAAATTTACATAAAACATAATTTTACCACTTCTGTGAGTAGAATTTAGAAAATTCAAATGGCACGGATAACATCAAGGACTAAAATGCGGTTCAATCAGACGAAAATAATTATTTGTGAATAGTATCTTTTTACTTTTTTTTGCCATGGTTAAAAGTAAATAGGGTAATTAAGGGTAAAAATGATATTATTATTACCCTAACACATGTCCTAATTCTATTTTATAAGTTTAATTCCACCAAGAACAACCTTAGTAATAAAATATGACCATTTAGTCCCACTTGGAATACATTTGGACATTTATTATTAATTTATTTAAAGAAGGGTTAAAATAGTTAAAATCAATGTTTAATAACTAATTCATTTTTAATATAGGGTTATATATAAGATAAATTCGACTATAATAATTCATTAGAAATATAAAAGGATTGCCTAACTTATTTTATTTTATTTATAATTTTTATAAATTAAATAATTTAAGTAATTAATGACACAATGGTGATGCAGTAATTACATAAATAATTAAATATTAAAATAATTGATATTATAAATACCCAAATTAATGTAATATGAGACGTTATATGAATTAAACTAATTTGTATAGGATAATATGACATATTAGAATTGATTTGACTAACTTTATTCGATCTAATCATTCTGTTATGATTTTCAAAAAAATCAATTACCAAATAGTGTCAAAATTGACAAAAAATAGTATTTAAAACAAATATTATATTATTAATTGTTATTTTATTCCAAAATATATAAGGTTCGTCCAAATGAAATATATAAGGTTATATATAATAATAAAAAACAACTTGAGGTTCTTTTGGCTTGTTATAGTAATTTTATTAACCTTATAGTGTAAGAAAACAAGAAGACACGGTAAAAGTAAAATTATTTAACTTAGAGTTAAATAAAAATGATATAGTTAAAATAGTAAACTAAACATGTCTAAAATATATTTTATGAGATTATTTCTACCCATACCCACCTTATCTTTGAAATTAATCAATTTGGAGCTATTAAAAACCGAATATGTATTTATAATAAAATAATATTTTTAGTTTTTTCAAAGGAGCCCCTCTCCTCCCTTATAAAAAGGGCACCCCTTCCCTCTTCTAGTCACATACCATTGAGACTTGAAGCTTGGACAACACCTGCCAATTTATCTTCTACACTTACCTAGAAACATTCTAGAGGTTCTGGTCTTCTAAAAATACCAACTCTCCTTCCTTAAAAGAAGGCTTAAAGGAGGTGCGTCGAAGAAGAGGTAATCTCTTCTTTCGATTCTCTCGAGTTTTTTTCTTCTTCAACTTCTTCTTATTTAGTTGTTTTATTATAAAGTAATTACATAAGTATCAATAATATACTGAAATGTTATTATGAATATTAAACAACCCTATTTCACCTTCTATCCATTCTATGGAAAACGAAATCACCACGCATGCGTACGTACGGAATACCATCTCCACCCTGTGGTGTAATCAGTTTTTCCATCACCACCTTACATGGATGGGTATAATGGTGTAAATAAATATATATATATGATTATTGTAAATTGATATTGATTATATAATATTATACATACACTTAAATACAATTCCACGATCATGGTAATGATATCATTGCTCGTGCGTACGTACGGACTACCGTCTTCACGAACGTGTTGAGATTCATTTTCCATGATTAATCATTAAAGAATTATTATAAAGTATATATAATAATAATTAAATATATGATATAATGAATCTACTGTATTTATGTATATATATATATATATTTCATCTACTTACTTCCATTCAAGTCAACAAAGAATGAAAAATAGCGTTCATTCGTACGTACGGTCTACCGTCTTCATGAACGGTGTGTTTCGCATCATTTATCTATCTATGATATATATATACTGAATATATATGATATATAAATAATTTTTTACATTCTAGAAGTAATTAAATCATTATATAAGTAATAATAATATCAAGAACAACATGTCCAAACACGTACGATAAAAGAAACAATTTTACCCAAAACACTACTTTAACATGGAATTGACAAATGAACAGGTAATATAAATACCTAAGTGAACCATATATGATATAAAACAAAGTATATAATTCTGTAATAATTCAATGAAATTATTTAAATCATTATACAAGAGGTTCAGATACATACGAAACATATCAGACATAAGGTAAGGGATAACTTTTCTGATCTCGTTCTTATCCGAGATTGTTTATTCGTAAGTATTTACTGGGGTTATTGTTCTCATCCATGTCCATGTTTCCAAAAAATGGCTTCCTGTATGTTTAATGTCCATTTAACCCATTTTTTACTTTTACTACATGGTATGTATGGAATCATTCTTTTACGGGGTACTTTTTGACTTTTCCGGAAAAAGTACGAGAAGAATGTTTTTTTAACTTATATGACATGAAAGGATTTTTACGGTTTTATAAAGCCTTATTTTCATGAATCTTCCTCCAAAATATTTCATGACTATTTTCAACCAAATAATTTTCTTTTAAAATTGCATGATGTTTTTTGAAAAGTAATTTATTTTGAAGAAGAAAGGATATTTTTCTCAAAAATTCATTTCAAGTGTTTTATCAAAACAATTTTCCATCTAAGATGAAATTATTTCATATGTGTATGTTTCAAGTATAAAGTCTCTATGATTTACATGGTTTAAAATTTCCTATTAATAAATGATATCAAATTTTTTTTATGGCATATGTGATGATGTGATAATGTTTATGAAACCCATTATATTCGTTGGGTTATTATAAATGATGTATCTTTATTTTGTATCAAAAGTAATAATGATTTCATTATGAGATTGGTGGGAACTATATCTCCCTCCATTTCATTGGGTAATGATTTATATCTCATGATATAGACATTGATGGAACAATAATTTAATCCGGTTCAGTGTTAGACGACTGAAACGAGGGGTGAAGTCGATTCAGAAAGGGACATTGTCCACTAAGATGGTCTTGGCAGCAATGCCTTGGCTACTATAGAAATCATATCATGTGTTTATTGTTTTTCCATAATTAAATGTTTTATTTCCAAGCTATTTTATCATGATCGATGTTCCTTTATAATATATGCCTTATGTACTTCCATGATTTATGTCTTTACTCAATATTTTGATGTTTAGATTTCATGTTCAAGTTCTTGCATTCAAATGTTTATGGATTGTTTAATGTTTTCTATGTTTACCCTTACTGATCATTTGAGCTCACCCTTTTTATGTTTTCTTTTCCCCAGGATATAAATAATGGTTTTAGGTAAGAAAGCCAAAAGGGGAAGATCTTTATGGGAGATGTTGAAGATCTTTTACCATGATTAGAAGATTTCATTCCGAGATTCCAAAGACACTAAACTAATACGGTCATTGGGAATCTGTTTTTTTCATGTATTAAGTATTCCTCAAAAGTAATGTAATTTCCATGTACGTCATGTTTCGGGTCTCTACATCACTAATGATTCGTTATTAAGAAATGTATTCCAAAATTAGAAGGATGAACACCCATAGAAAAATATGTCATACAATATTAACTAAAACATTTATAACTTTTATTATCCAAATACAAAAAATTATTGTCCCATATTTCATATAATATGTTAAGAATTAAATTATTGGTCATATACAAAATAAGTCAAAGGTGTTTCCAAAAATATTAGTTTAATAGTCCCCTTAATATGAATGATGAGCACTCTAATGCTATTAAATGGTCATTTCAACTTAGAATCACTATAATGTATAAAATGTGTATCCAGTAAAATAAATATTCATTTTCACGAAGAAAATTTATTTCCGATGAATTATATATATATTTTTCTAGAAATTAAGTATTTAATTTTTGAAAGAGTGTATATGGTAGAAATTGATAATCATCATTTGAAGGGAATTTTTTATACCTTTACATTTGAAACATATAAATCTTCATTGAATGATCATTGAAATTAGATGACCAAATAATACATTTTTATGATTGAATTCCCCATTTAAAGTTAATAATTATATATTTTCAGTAAAATTTTATACTTTTCTAAAAAATTGTATTCACAAAATGAAAGTATAAACATTTATATGGTATTTAATTTTATATCATATGATGGTGATTTTTAAAATAATATATGAATGAGTTGAAAATAATTCGTTTATAAATATCTCAGTTTATGGAAAGAAATTATAATTATAATTAATTTTATAAATATAAAATTAGACTTACTCCCATATCCTAAATAATGATCCTTTTTTATCTAATTACTGTTTTGTCCCAAATTGTATCATGTTTGTAGAAAAATTACACTATTTATCATAATGTCCCATTCTACTAATAATTATAGATATTTATGGAAAACACATAGATGATTAATCAAAAAATATTGAATTTGTTATGTTGTTTTCATTTTTTGAAAAGATTTAATTTTTGTATAAATTGTTGTTTAATTGTTATAGAATTAAGTTCTATATGAAAAAAAGTATACATAACATTAACGAAAGATTTTAAGTAAGGGAATAATAATAAATAATATAAGGAAAAATTAATAATAATATACTTGTGAAAACAATAACCAATAATATAATGAAAAATATTCCATCATATAAAAAATTATCTTAATATTTTAGTTTTTTTAAAAATATTTCAATAGTTTTAGGAAAAAATAAAAATTTACTCAAAATATTCCTATTGATGTTCATCACCATAATTAAATATTTTTATAATTGTTTTATTTATATTCTATAAATTATACCATTTCCATTTCCACTTCCAAAACATGGGATTTATTACTCCCTACCATGAATCTTTTAGCATAATAATTATTCTCTTAAAAATAAAATCATTATATTACTTCTATGAAATATTATTTCATTAAATTGAAACATTATAATGTGTATTCATCGTATTAAATTTATTTTTATCAACCCCTGTTGTATTCTCTCATATATTGAAATTTAAGGGGATTTAAAATTTTAAAAAAACATTGAATTTATTCTTATTCCATAAACGTTATTATTATACAACATTAAATATCGTTTAGAGTCTTTGATCCACCTGATGATTTCATCAAAATTTGAGAGTTTCTATCTTCCTTAATTATCATTGAAATCAGTCTAATTTTGAATCATAAATTGTTCATGTTATTTCAGGGACCATAAATTACCCATAATGTATTTTTTTGGAAATGTACTTTTAAAATATTAGAGGTCCTGATATCATTCAATTTTATTATAATGATATTAATGAAAATAATCTTGACAATTCATTCTCATCGGAATATTGCTGATAATGATTGATAGAAAAGTGTTGTTTGAATTAGATAAAACACAAAGATCTGATGTCTTGATAGACAAATAATATCACTCTTCATGTTTTCCTTAAAATTAATGATATTAAGAATAATTAATAATTTTTAATATCATCAGATTTTTTTGGTTTTCAGGAAGCTATAGATTTATAATGTTTCTCATTATCTTCCAAGGATTATTGTTCATCCTTATAAATTGAATTGAAATACATTAATGATATAATCGATGATGATGGTGAATATGGATATGACATTTCCACTATATATTAATTAAATTTGAAATCTTCATCCTCTTCAGAATTTTTATTTTTTAATCATATACTAAGATAATAAGACATCATATTTTTATGTTAATATTGATTTATTAAATAACTCCCTTTTGTATTAAATTTATATAATATATAATTTATATTATTAAAATCCAAATTATTTTATAGATAGATAATACTTATTTATATATGAGTATTCATCACATAACAAAAAAACCTAACCAGTACCATATGGAATTACCGTCTTTAAAAATTTTGAAACATAATCAACAGGTTCTTACAACATTAATATCATCTCCTGCTAATTAAATAATTATTTAAATCATTTTTCTCATTTATTACATCATAAATATCCTCATATCACAAGGAATAAAATATAAGAAAAATGTGATATAGGTTTCATAGTTAGGGTAAATAATTATTATATCAATAATAAAATGATCATTTTTGAATAATAAAACTATCATAATACTTTATATTTATAACCATAATATCAAATATCATAATATTGATTCATGTAAAATATCATGGTTGTTTGTAAAACATGAATCCCAAAAATAATGAGCCATGATAGAACGAAAATGGAATAAGAAATGGATTTATGTTTTACACAAAGAGATATAAAACCATTCCCTTAGTATCCAATGATATTTTCCACGAATATAATAATGGATTGGATTCACTTACAATGCCATCATAGTAGTCAAGGATTTTATCCATGAGTATCATAATAGACAACCTATATCAATTATGATTCTTTTCAAATATATATTGACACATAAATCATTAGCCATGCATTTTAGGGAGGTATAGTTCCCAACATCCATATAATGAAATCCAATAATATGTGAACCATAAAAAAATAATGAATTTAACAAACAAGAATCTATAAAAATAATGGGTATTCAAATATATTTCATCATATAATATCCGAAAGAAATGAAATGGGTTTTATAAAAGATTCATTATTTTTTCCTAAAAATAAACAATAAAGTGAATGAATATATATTTTATTGTTGAATTCTATACCGTGTAAATGATAATTAACATATAGGTATTTCATAATAGATAAAAAATTAATATTAAACATCATAAGGAATAAACCATGAGGAAAATAACTATTAAATTTTTAAATAACTTCCCCTTTTAAAAAACAACAAATTTATAAATGAAAACATTTTCATGGAAAATAAAATGTTACAATTATAATGAAATATTTATATTGTTTTGGTATAATGTTTATTTAAAATTTTCACATTTATTATATGTTAAAATAGTATTCCATCTATTTTTTGTCAGAAATGTCCATACTAATCATGTTTAGAAATTGAATAATAAACATTCCATAAAAAAGGTGAATTTTTTTTAAATAATTATTGAATAATAGAAAAATACATTTTTATATTCTTATAAAATATAAACATGGAAGGGAAATATTCTTTAATGGATATTTAAATATAATGATTCTTGAATAATATTGAGATTATAAAATTAACCCTTACCACAATAATAACCTTTCTTCATTCCCATTAAAATAAAATAAATAATACTTAAGGGTTTAGTAAAAACTAATTCCTTAAAACTAAAAATATAATACCATGTAATAATTTTTTATATCAACTTATCAACTTCTTTTTTATAATTTATTATTAAAATAATTTGTTTTGGTAGTAAATACATTGTTTTCCTTGAATGTTTTGGTTTGGAAGTCCTAGTCCATAATATATTATCATACATCCATCATATATATATTTATAATAATGGTATAAACAATATTCATTATATTATAAATTATAATCAATCATAAAAAATAGTAATTGAAAAATGAATTACATCATTATTAGAGATGATGTTTTTTAGGTACACAAGAACACTATTTGCATTATTTTGATAGATAGATTGGAATAATGCTAAAAATAATTAAAAATTTAGATAATTTTTATTATTTCATATATATCATATATATTCAAAAAAATTATCATTTATACAATCAATGTAAACTGTAATGTAAAATTAATCACATCACATCATTGATATTGATGTCTATATGTCCACATGAGTGTCATAATTATAAGGCCCCAGCCTTAAACCTTACTTAATCTTGAGTTATTACATGATTACACATTGAGGATTTTTTCAGGTTTAGAGTTTTAGAGAATTAGATCATGAAACATGCATTACATTCCACATTTAAACAAAGTGGTTACATAAAAGACAGTATTCATTCTTCCCATCAACGGAAACATATTTAAAATAAAACATGGATTATTTCTTGACACATCCTTGACACTATCATCACAACATGTACCCTTCCCTTGACCTGTGAAAAACATTTCAAAAACTTGGGATGAGCATAAAAAGCTCAGTAAGGGATATAAAAATATGGAAAGGAAACATGAGTACATGTATACATAAGAATGAAATCATACTTTACCCATAAAACATAGGCATATCAAATCATGAATAAATCATAGAAATCATAAGACAAAAAAGGTAACATGAGGCATTCATAACATTCTTACGTAGGGAGTAACCCTCTTGGTTACGTTTTGGAATACCCATCACAGTATATTCCCTAAATCTCTTCGGAGAATCCTCAATGTTTCACTCCTTCGCGTTACCCAATGCATTGGAGAGCTATATCGGGCTCACCCGCCCTTAGTTTATCACGGAACCGCCTGTTTACATAAAAATTCCCAAGAACCATAACATAAACGTATCACATAAACCATGCGTAAAGGAAACATAATATTTCCACATTTCAATCACAATATAACATTTTATTATATTGAAATAATGAATCCATTCAAAAAGAAACCATTTCCAAAACCATTTAAAACATTTAATAAAGAGATTTTTGAATCAAAGTGTCCTATACCACCTTGAAGCTTTTAACATTTCAAACCATTAATATCCATATAAATAAATCCTTAAATCCATTTTGAAAACATGGATATTAATGGGAATCATTTATAAGAATAAATCATTAAAACATTTAAAACGATATTATATTTAAAGTGTTTTTAACAAAATGAGAGACACAATAATTGAGGAACAACATTTAGTCAGAACATTATAATATCATGAGAATAAATAGATTAATGATATAATATCCCAAAGGACAGTATATACACCATATAAGATTGAAATGGTGCATAACAATAATGAAGTCTCAATAGAAATGTCAAATGTGATGAATTCCCTTATAAAAAAGGTATGCTTAAATTAAGGATAATTCAATCACAAAATTATGTGTGAAAAACATAAATACACCCAATATAAGTGGATATTATGTGTAAAACAATAGAAGGTCATTCACACATATTCAAAAGATTACATATTCAATAACAACATGTTGAACCCAAGGAAATCAAAATTGGGTTAAGAAGTTCCCTTGACAGCCTAACGGCGTCACATCAAAATGAGGTGATGAGAGATAAAAAGTGTATCTCATCACATGGACATAAAATTTACATCAATAAGGATATATGAGGACATATACCAACATAAAAATATGTAAATTAAAAGACCCAACAAAATATGTCTTTTAAAAAAAGAGGATGGTGAAAGGTTCCCTTACCGACTTGGGTATCTTTCAAAACATACACCCCATGAAAGAAGGAAAATAAATCATTGATGTAAATACTCATAAACGAAAGTATATTACACAAAGAGTAGAATAATTGGCAGTAAATACACCACTCAAAGGAAATTATGGAAAATGTAGCATAAATCTCACGGGAATAATAGTGAGATGAAAAATCCCTTACGAAAACTCGGCAGCCTAACAGTGCCACATAAAACTTACAAAAATGGATTGATGAGATCAAATAGGGTATCTCATCACATTAAAATAATATGTACAGAAAGAGTAATATAAAATAACATCCCCCATCATAACAAAGAAGACCTTAAAACAAGTGACATAAAGGAGAGTACTTAAAAAGAAAGAGAGGTGTAGGATCCCATACCTCGGGTCCGACTTGACTCGTTCGTTTTTTAAAGACCTGAATAATAAACATGAGTTAATTTATACTTGATTAAGAACCTTTTACAAGTTCATTATTCCTTTAATATCAATTATTTACATGTTATAAACATTATTTAATCAATTAAGTTAATAATGTTTGTTTTGTCGATATTTGGTTCTTAAGTCGAAAGTGGACTTCTTACAATTACATGTTGTTCGTGTGGTCAATGGTTCTTTATATCCAGAATGACATTCCTGATTTGGATATCATATATATCATATATATCTAGAATATACATGTATTTATAATATCACATAATCATTTAGAGGTAAGAAATGAAATGCACCGTTCATGGAGACGGTAAGCCATACGTACGCATGAACGCTACTTTCATTTCTTTGTCATATTAATTGAATTAAAAATAAATGAGAGTTATGTATATTTTTATTCCAGAATTATATTCATCATTTAGATGTATCATTCATAATATATTTCCATTTTATACATGTACTTATAATAGTACATTACATTTGGGGATAAGAAATGAAATGCATCGTTCATGGAGACGGTAAGCCGTACGTACACATGAACGCTACTTTCATTTCTATCTCATAATTTAATGGAAAGAAATAATAATTATATAGAGGTATATAATAATTCCAGTATAACATCATATATAATAACATTAAATACATCCTTTATACGTCCCACGTATGGAATTAACGAATCACATCACTTTGAGGGGGCGGTAGTCCGCACTTCCTAAAATGAAGATATCGCTTATACCCATAATGGAAGCCATAGAAGTAAGCCAAAAATGAAAAATTCAGAAGATTATGTAAAAAATAAACATATTATATATCATATATAAAAATAGTGACATCATAATGGCCACCTTTGAAGGTGTTAAATGAGTATTGAACAATCATCGTTTCGGGAGGCAGAATTTCACCATCCACGGAAACCATATGTTCTTTAACCATTTGATGTAGTTGTGTGAGAGTGTAGCTCTAATAAATCTTATAAGAACATCCTAGTATATTTAAAATACTGGTGTTGTTACAAATGAAATAAATAAAAAGTGTTTAGGGGGATGGAGAAGCAAAATAAAACAAATAAACATGAGAGAATGAATTACCTTTAAAAGTGTAACTCCTTTTGATATGAGACTAAAGGCTTCCTTTGAAAGGATTCTGCCCAAAGGGAATCCTATAGGATGAGGAGAGGTATGTGGAGAGAGTAAATGGTCAGGGGATGGCCGAGCCAAAGGCTTGAGGAGTGTGTGAAATGAGGTAGAGGTGGGGGCCTTTTATAAGAGGAGAGGAGGGGCACTTTTGGAAATCATGAAACTATTATTTTATTTTCAAAAGTGTTTCGAATTCCTAAGGTCCCACATTGATATATTTCTAAGAAAAGATGATAAGGCTTCGAAATATTCCCATCCAATAGTTTTTGGACATGTTTAGGTCTTAGATTTTATATTATCGTTTCATTTTATTTAAACTATTCATTAATGAGGTCATCGCTGCATCATCATGTTGTCATAAATAATTTAATTTATTTAAAGTCTAAAAATTATAAAAAAAATACTATGATGTAGGAAATATTTTTATCTTTCCAATGACTATTTAATATCTAAAATATGATCTTTATAACCCCATGTAAAAATTGATTTTGTAAAATAACTCAAGTTTGTGTCATTTTTACTTTAACATTAAATAAAAAGTTATTTATGTCATTTCCCAACCAAAGTGGATCCATGGGGTCCCAAAGTTGACCAATGGATTTTCATGGTCTTCCATGACACAACCAAAGAGGGTATGACATGTGTCATGTTCATTTCATATTATTAAAACATTATTTTTACTTTAAACTACACTAATTACCTCTAATCGCGATTAAAAACTTAATAAGTTACTATTCACCAAAAAATTATTTTTATCCCATTGAACCACATTTTACATCTTAATGAAAACCATGTATGTCAGATTTTTTATATTCAAAACACAAAAATGGGAAAATTTCATTTAAATTGAAAAATCAGTTTTTATAAGTACAACTTAGTGGTTTCACTATTCATCAAAAATTGAAGTTTTTCAGAAAAATAACAAAAATTCACCCTAAGCTATATTTGATATTCCGAATTCAAAAATGAAGTCTATTTTACAAATTTAAAAACATATAAGTCACATTAATTAATTTAATAATTAATTCCCGCTGTCAGAGCAAATAGTGTGTTTTTATGAAACAATAAGTATCAAAAGATTGACACTAGTTTAAGTCTGATTTCAAAGTGAAATTAATTCCAACGACCACTATTGGATTTAATGGTAAAAATATATTCTAATTTCAATTTAAAACAAATTCAAAAGATAATCTGATCATATAAACAAATAAGATTAAAAAGAGGTTTTGAATTAAAATACAACATTTGACACTATTCATTAAAAAATGAACTTTATCAGAAAGATACCAAAAATTTACACAAAGTAAATTTTGATGTCCCAATTCTTAATAAGAGTTTTATTTGGTCCAAAAGGATGTATAAGAGTGAACAAAACTATGTTTAATGATGGTTCTCCATCACTAGTCGATATGTGAACCTTTAGTGAAAACTTGGGCATATACCCCTAAAATTGAATTCATTCGGTATTTTATGCCTTTATCATTTATTGGATAAATGTATAAACATTTAAAAACACATATAATCATATTATAGTTATTTATATCCATTCCTGTCAATACAACAGCTACATGTTAACTACCATTTAAAATAATATTATTTTATTATTAGAGTGCAACGTAAGATTTTCAAGAAACTCGTTGTTGCGTGTTGGGTACGCCATCGACCATAGAATCCCCTTTAAAGTCATATTAATATTTTATTCACAAATATGGATAAATATGAAAATTTAATATTCTTTATTTACCTGGGGTGTTACATCCTTCCCCCCTTTTGAGAATTGCGTCCTCGCAATTTTTAAAATTGAGCTTGGAAACATCCTTGAACGTCCCACATCGAAACAAGAGTCGGTAAAACAATCACTTTAAAATAAAGGAAGTTATGTACAGAGGTCACCCGAGTTAACCCATACTAGGATTCCATGTAGAAAAGCATAGACATGGAAGAAAAAGCAAAGGGTCATGTTCTTGAGGGAGAGTGATAGTAAACATGTCTAGGAGAAAGTTAACAATGAGAAAATCACAAACTTGTGATGGGTTAAACGATATTCGATTCCCCAGTATTAAAAGCTAATAGACAACATTTTCATGATAAGTTACTTCTTATTGAGGAATTTATTCATAAGGAAACATAATCACTTATCATGTTGACTTTCAACCTTTACTAGATTCCTTAATCAAACTCATATTTTTTTCCAAAAGACGAGTATTTTGGGAGACTTTTTCGCATTAAGAGTACTATAATCAACTTCTAGAGAGTCACCTAATCCAAAAAAGAGAATGATATACATATCATGTCTTTAGACTTTAACCAAAACCAAAAAGGTTATTACAAGATCAGATAATCCCGAAAAGGATAACCCTTTATAAAAAGAAAATCTATTCTTAATCTCCAAAATTTGTCCAAAAAAACCCAAAGTTCAACGAGGACCATTCTATAATCAATTTTTCCATAAAATTCTTCAAAGTAAATCAAACTAAGATTTAAACCCAAATATTTGAAGGATTTATTCACATAGTCTTCCAAGTCAAATCGTAACATTTATCTCCAAACAACATCAATTGCTCCTAAAGTCTCGTATTGAAAAGTAATTAACCTAATCACATATCCTCCATGATAGGTTAATCATTTTCATAAATAACCCAAAATCATCTTACTCTTAATTGATAAAATCATATAACTAGAAAGAATCAGTCAAACTAACCAGGGACTTCACGTATTCCAGTGGTAGGCGATAAATACCATTCACACTTTGGTTGTGGGTTCGATTCCCGCAGCTTTGTCCGACGCGACGGGTAGTCACTTGGTTTGCGTGTTGTCCATTTTGCAAGACTATATAATTATTAAAACATTCCCAAAATGAGATAAAATCTTCAATGATGATCATAACATATTTTAACCTCATGTTTATCTCATGCCTTTCATTTTCCATCATAACATATAATAACCCATAATTACCTCAAAATTAAGGATCATATAAACCCATATGGTTCTTTATAACTATGTCCACAAAAGAACAGATAACTATTCCTTGAATAAAATATTCCTATATTAACCATCAGGGTTACACATAATATAAAAAGTCTTCTAATGTAACCCCATCATCAAAAGAGACTTAATACTCTTAAGAATTTCACCATAACTCTTGAAGCCCTTATATGTTGACATCTTACTCATTCAACATTCTTCATGATCCATTAACCATTCTTTTCCAACTTCTTCCGAAATACCTCTTTCCTACAAACAAAATCATGAATCATATCCTAAGATTCCAAAATAGGAAAACAATAGTCATGAAATAATACATACCGTTGATTGGTCATTGTCAGTTTCTTCATCCTTGATCGGAATGGCATTAGGTATTGGTAAATGAACATTTGTACGCTCTTGGTGATCACATTCAAGAAACTTCTTCATATGACATGTGTTTGCATAATGACCATGCACACCACATTTAAAACATTCAATTGATCCCTCATAAAGAACTTCTTTCCCTTTCCTCGAGTCAACTTGATGATTCCTTTTTCCATTGCAGGTTCTTGCTTTATGACCTTCATTTCCACATCTATAGCATATTCCTGTCCCTTTGAAACATTTTCCTAGGTGTTTCATTCCACATCTTTGACACGTAGGTTTTTGAACACACTTACCTTTATGATTATTACCTGTACATCCGTAGAGATTTGTTTCTCGCATAAATGATGCCTTAGAGAAATCGCCAAGGTTTAGGTGGTCAATCATGAATCCAGATAGTTGGTTGAGGATAATCACAAGAGTTCTCATTGCAGCTCCCATATCATTTAGTTGCTTGCTCAAAAAACTGTTACAGTTTCCTTCACATCCACTGTTACTTTGGTGCCTGCTAGATCCAGCCATTTACTAAAACCAAAAAGGTCAGTGCGAGTATATCAAAAAAACCATCATGTACTAATGAGGAAGGTAAACACTAAGATGTAATTACTCATTCACTTTATCTAAAACTAGGACTCTTTCTGAAATCATAACCAATATGGTAATGTCACTTATGATTAAAGAATACCCTAACCTCTAAAGTTATCTAAACCGACCTTTGATACCAACTATAAGGCCCCAGCCTTAAACATTACTTAATCTTGAGTTATTACAAGATTACACATTGAGGATCATTTCAGGTTTAGAGTTTTAGAGAATTAGATCATGAAACTTGCATTACATTCCCCATTTAAACAAAGTGGTTACATAAAAGATAGTATTCATTCTTCCCATCAATGGAAACATATTTAAAATAAAACATGGATTCTTTCTTGACACATCCTTAACACTATCATCACATCATGTACCCTTCACTTGACCTGTGAAAAACATTTCAAAAACTTGGTATGAGCATAAAAACCTTAGTAAGGGATATAAAAATATGGAAAGGAAACATGAGTACATGTATACATAAGAATGAAATCATACTTTACCCCTAAAACATAGGCATATCAAATCATGAATAAATCATAGAAATCATAAGACATAAAAGGTAACTTGAGGAATTCATAAAATTTATATGTAGGGAGTAACCCTCTTGGTTACGTTTTGGAATACCCATCACAGTATATTCCCTAAGTCTCTTCGGAGAAACCTCAATATCTCACTCCTTCGCGTTACCCAATGCATTGGAGAGATATATCGGGCTCACCCGCCCTTAGTTTATCACGGAACCACCCGTTTACATAACAATTCCCAAGAACCATAACATAATGTATCACATAAACCATGCATAAAGGAAACATAACATTTTCAAATTCCAATCACAACATAACATTTTAGTATATTGAAATAATGAATCCATTCAAAAAGAAACCATTTCCAAAACCATTTCAAACATTTAATAAAGAGATTTTTGAATCAAAGTGTCACATACCACCTTGAAGCTTCTAACATTTAAAACCATTAATATCCATATAAATAAATCCTTAAAACCATTTTGAAAACATGGATATTAATTGGAACCATTTATAAGAATAAATCATTAAAACATTTAAAAAGATATTATATTTAATGTGTTTTAACAAAATGAGAGACACAATAATTGAGGAAAAAATTTTATTCAGAACATTATAATATCATGAGAATAAATGGATTCATGATATAATATCTCAAAGGACAGTATATACACCATATAAGAGTGAATTGGTGCATAACAACAATGAAGTCTCAATAGAAATGTCAAATGTGATGAATTCGCTTATAAAGAAGGTATCCTTAAATTAAGGATAATTCAATCTCAAAATTATGTTTGAAAAACATAAATACACCCAATATAAGTGGATATTAAGTGTATAACAATAGAAGGTCATTCACACATATTCAAAAGATGACATATTCAATAACTACATGTTGAACCCAAAGAAATCAAAATTGGGTTAAGAAGTTCCCTTGACAGCCTAACGGCGTCACATCAAAATGAGTTGAAGAGAGATAAAAATTGTATCTCATCACATGGACATAAAATTTACATCAATAAGGATATATGATAACATATCCCAACATAACAATATGTAAATTAAAAGACCCAACAAAAGAAGACTTTTAAAAAAAGAGGATGGTGAAAGGTTCCCTTACCGACTTGGGTATCTTTCAAAACATACACCCCATTAAATAAGGACAATAAATCATTGATGTAAATACTCATAAACGAAATTATATTACACAAAGATTATAATAATGGGCAGTACATACACCAATCACTGGAAATTGTGGCAAATGTAGCATAAATCTCACGGGAATAATAGTGAGATGAAAAATCCCTTACGAAAACTCGGCAGCCTAACGGCGCCACATAAAACATACAAAAATGGATTGATGAGATCAAATAGGGTATCTCATCACATTACAATAAAATGTACAGAAAGAGGAATATAAAATAACATCCCCCAACCTAACAAAGAGGATCATAAAAGAAGTGACATAAAGAAAGTACTTAAAAAGAAAGAGAGGTGTAGGATCCCTTACCTCGGGTCCGACTTGAATCGATCGTTCTTTAACATCAGGAATAATAAACTTGAGTTAATTTCTACTTGCTTAAGAAAATTTTCCAAGTTAATTATTCCTTTTATATCAATTATTGACATGTTATAAACATTTTGTAATCATTTAAGTTAATAATGTTTGTTTTGTCGATATTTGGTTCTTAAGTCGAAAGTGGACTTCTTACAATTACATGTTGTTCATGTGGTCAAAGGTTCTTTATATCCAGAATGACATTCCTGATTTTGATATCATATATATCATATATATCTAGAATATACATGTATTTATAATATCACATAATCATTTAGAGGTTAGAAATGAAATGAACCGTTCATGGAGACGGTAAGCCGTACGTACGCATGAACGCTACTTTCATTTCTTTGTCATATTAATGGAATTAAAACTAAATGAGAGGTGTGTATATTTTAATTCCAGAATTATATTCATAATTTAGATGTATCATTCATCATATATATCCATTATATACATGTACTTATAATAGTACATTACATTTGGGGATAAGAAATGAAATGCACCGTTCATGGAGACGGTAAGCCGTACGTACGCATGAACGCTACTTTCATTTCTATCTCATACTTTAATGGAAAGAAATAATAATGATATAGAGGTATATAATAATTCCAGTATAAAATAATATATAATAACATTAAATCCATCCTTTATACGTCCCACGTATGGCATTAGCGAATCATATCACTTTGAGGGGCGGTAGTCCGCACTTCCTAAAATGAAGATATCACTTATACCCATAATGGAAGCCATAGAAGTAAGCCAAAAATGAAAAATACAGAAGATTAAGTAAAACATAAACATAATATATATAATATATAATAATAGTGACATCATAATGGACACCTTTGAAGGTGTTAAATGAGTATTGAACAATCATTGTTTCGGGAGGCAGAATTTCGCCATCCACGGAAACCATATGTTCTTTAACAATTTGATGTAGTTGTGTGAGAGTGTAGCTCAAATAAATCTTATAACAAAATCCTAGTATATTTAATAAACTGTTGTTGTTACAAAGTAAGTAAATAAAAAAAGAATTTAGGGGGTTGGAGAAGCAAAATAAAACAAATGAACATGAGAGAATGAATTACCTTTAAAAGTGTAACTCCTTTTGATTTGAGCCTAAAGGCTTCCTTTGAAAGGATTCTACCCAACGGGAATCCTATAGGATGAGGAGATGGATTTGTAGAGAGCACATGGGCAGGGGATGGCCGAGCCAAAGGCTTGAGGAGTGTGTGAAATGAGGTAGACGTGGGGGCCTTTTATAAGAGGAGAGGAGGGGCACTTTTGGAAATCATGAAACTAATCTTTTATTTTCAAAAGTGTTTCGAATTACTAAGATCCCACATTGATATATTTCGAATATAAGATGAGAAGGCTTCTAAATATTCCCATCCAATAGTTTTTGGACAAGTTTAGGTCTTACAGTTTATATTATCGTTTCATTTTATTTAAACTGTTCATTAATGAGGTCATCACTACATCATCATGATGTCATAAATAATTTAATTTATTTAAAGTCTAAAAATTATAAAAAAATACTATGATGTAGTAAATATTTTTATCTTTACAATGACTATTTAATATCTAAAATCTGATCTATATAACACCATGTAAAAATTGTTTTTGTAAAATAACTCAAGTTTGTGTGATTTTTACTTTAACATTAAATCAAAAGTTATTTATGTCATTTCCCAACCAAAGTGGATCCATGGGGTCCCCAAGTTGACCCATGGATTGTCTTGGTCGGCCATGACACATCCAATGAGGGTAGGACATGTGTCAAGTTCATTTCATATTATTAAAACATTATTTTTACCTTAAACTACACTAATTACCTCTAATCGCGATTAAAAACTTAATAAGTTACTATTCACCAAAAAATTATTTTTATCCCATTGAACCAAATTTTACTTCTTAATGACAACCATGTATGTCGGATTTTTGAAATTCAAAACACAAATATGGAAAAATTTCATTTAAACGGAAAAATCAGTTTTTATAAGTACCACTTAGTGGTTTCACTATTCATCAAAAATTGAAGTTTTTCAGAAAAATCTCAAAAATTCACCCTAAGCTATATTTGATATTCCGAATTCAAAAATGAAGTCTATTTTACAAAATTCAAAACATATAAGTCGCATTAATTAATTTAATAATTAATTCCTTCTGTCAGAGAAAATAGCGTGTTTTTATGAAACAATAAGTATCAAAAGATTGACACTAGTTTAAGTCTGATTTCAAAGTGAAATGAATTACAATGACCACTATTGGATTTAATGGTAAAAATATATTCTAATTTCACTTTAAAACCAATTCAAAAGATAATCTAATCATATAAATAAATTAGATTAAAAAGAGGTCATGAATTAAAATACAACATTTTACACTATTCATTAAAAAATGAACTTTATCAGAAAGATACCAAAAATTTACACAAAGTAAATTTTGATGTCCCAATTCATAATAAGAGTCTTATTTGGTCCAAAAGGATGTATAAGAGTGAAAAAAACTATATTTAATGACGGTTCTCCATCAAAAGGTGATAAGTGAACCTTTAGTGAAAACTAGGGCATATACGCCTAAAATTGAATTCTTTCCGTATTTTATGCCTTTATCTTTTATTGGATAAATTTAAAAACATTTAAAAACATATATAATCATATTATAGTTATTTATATCCATTCTTGTCAATACAACGGCTACATGTTAACTACCATTTAAAATAATATTATTTTATTATTGGAGTGCAACGTAAGATTCCCAAGAAACTCGTTGTTGCGTGTTGGGTACGCCATCGAGCATAGAATCCCCTTTAAAGTCATATTAATATTTTATTCACAAATATGGATAAATATGAAAATGTCATATTCTTTATTTACCTGGGGTGTTACAATAATCATTTCTCCAAATATTAGATGGTATTATGTAATACAAGATATAATAACTCCATATTTATAATTATTTCGTATATATTATAAATAATCCGGAAACCCATCATTACACTCATCAATAAAATTTGGTGTTGAAAAAAAAATTTATTTCTTTTTGGAGGTGGTAAGGGATACATTTGTATGAGAAAAATTGTCAAATGTTATTTTTTGTGGTAAAGGGTTGGTAATGGTGTTTTTAAAATCATAATAAAATTTATTTTTGTTAAGGATATTAATTTTTTATTATAAATTATGAAAACGACTAAAAAACTCATAAAAAATTCATCATAATTGATTTTTGACATGATGAATTAAAAAATTATATTCATTATTTCAAATTAGATTTTCTAATTGTGTCAATAATAATTATATATTTTCACTCACTAGATTCTATTGAAATAATTTGTTAATGAAAAAATATTTCAGGAAGAAAAAAATGATGTATATAAAAATGATTATTATATATTAATAAATAAATTTTTAGTCAGTAATAAAATCACATATATTTTATAATGTTGTTATTCGTATTCATACCTTCCAATTCAACAGATAATTTATAACAGTTTCGTAATAATAATATTATTTTAATAGTATATGATGATTCATTTAATATTTTTATATCTTGAAACTGTAGATATCATTGAAATAAATAATTTTAATGTCAATTGTTTCATTAAAATATGGAGGTGTTCCATTCTACCTCCATATTTTTTTTTATAATGTAATTTAGTAGACATATATTACTATATAAGGATACATATTCCTCACTATATCCTCATGTTATCACATAGAATCCTCAGATTGGCGGTTCAATGAAAATACATTATCCTGTTGAGTGGTGTTATTTTCTAGAACATTATCACAATTATCTATAATCCCTACTACCTTTTCATCATATAAATGATATATCTATTATTGTACGTCATTTGAGATAAGTACATGTGAAGTTTCATGTATATAATTCCTCTTAAGAGATACATAGGACCCATCAAGAACTAGTGATATATTATATAGTTGTTCTAATCGAAATGTTATTATCCTAATATGATCTGGAACATCAAAATGATTGATATACCAAGGTTTTAGTTTTCCCCATATTATAAATATCAACATTCTCATTTGGGGAGATATTTTTTAGAAATACATTGTCACCCACTTCAATTTTTACACAATTCCAATTAATCTACCACTAACCATTTTATTTACACATATATTATATTATATTTTATTGTTTGTATCTAACATTATCTTCTGTCACCCTGTAAATATTAGGTCCAAATGGATTTAAATGCCCAATTTTGATTCAATATTTCTGAGTTTGGTACATCATACGATATAGGGAATCATGGGCAATAATCAATATTCTTGAATTGGAGTAATTAATTTATTAAAATTGTACCAATTTATAGTATTTGTCTCTCCATAATAGAAATCCATAGATAATTATCTCAACACATATTCTGTTATTTAGAAGGATCTCTATGAATGCCCATCTATCTATGTATTATGATTACTGTTGAAACTAATCTTTATTGTCTTAGTCTACTCATGAATTCACAAGAACATTGACGTAAACCATAAATCGCAATCAGAAACAATGTATTGTGGAACCCCATTCAATAATAACACTTCATTAATTTATATTTTGGAATATTGTTTAAGGTATAAATATAATCTGATATATATGAAGTGTTTTGACTTCATAAGTCAATAAACTATAACACATATATCATTATGTCCTTTAGATATTTTTGGGAGTCCGATGAAAATATAATGGTTGGGTTCTTTCATTTTACATTAATGTATGATTAATTTTCATATCATGCCCCCATTGAATTTTCACTCTCAACAATATAAGTTTCTAAAAATAGAATGATGAATGATAATATTAAATATATATCTTAATTCCATCCAACCATAAATACTCATTCAGATCGAAATACATTTTTAACATCATGGATGAATAATAAATGATGATCTATGAGCCTCATTCAACCTATCCTTCATAATTTTGTTACTATAGGGAGTGATATATGGTTCCTAAACCTTTTTAGTCTATGAAAATCATGGTTGAACCCAAGAATAATTCATACATTATTTTATGCATGTATATGATATTTATATTCCATGTATGTCTATATTATTTAAAATGGTTGAAAATTTATTCAATCATGAAAATTATTCATACATTACATTAATATATAAGGGTAATTCATTTTTAAATCCATATATATTTGATGGATTATGTTAGTCATAATTGATAATATAACATGATAATTTTAAATTTAAGAATATGTCATCTTGTTTTTTTTATTTTTGTAATTTATAGAGAATTCATAATATATAATCAACTGAAATAATATTTTATGGTTCATGTTTGATTCAATTTTAGTGAAATAGTCTTAAAATTTTGGGGATTTGTATAAATTCCAGTAATTTCAATATAGAGATAGTTCCACCATAACATTAAGGAAAACAAATTACCATATCTAAAATTGAACCATGATTTTGGTATGTCATATTGTGGACCATTAAATGGAATGATGAATAATCTATCATCGTATCATTTTTCATTAGAATTCGTTCCAATCCTTTCCTTGTACATCATTATATATCAAAAAAACTATTCACACTAAATTATTGAGAGTACATACGCACTGAGAAAATTTCTTCTCTTCTAAATGAAATTACATTTTCATTTATTCATCCATATTAATTTAACTCCATTTGAATCAACTTGTTTTGTAATTATATAATAATGATAAATCATTCAAAAAGCATCAATAATATATAGCTGAATTAGAAAACAATGGATTTTAGTCCCCGTGGTTGGTATATTCCCCTTATCATTACCATGTATCATGGACCCCTGGGTAATAATTTTATTTTCTTATATAACACAATGTATAAAAGGTATATTTACTAGTACATAGTATAACAGACAGGACTGACCCAATCCCTAATGTGTATAAAATGATATCCATTATTGATTTGTCTTCATGTTCTTGGGGAATACTTTTCTCACAATGATATATGTCATGTGGCTATAGTAACATGTCTTTCATAGATTTTTACATTCTAAATATATTCAGTATAATTTCAATATATGTACCTTATAATTGATCATTTATCCTATGTATTATCATGATGTATCATCATCATAATAATTTATGATTCATCACATATTTTATTCATGTGGAAGGATTTATTCGATCAAAATTAAAAGATCGAAATTAATTTATTTAGATAAAAATAATTAGTATATCAATGAAATATTATATTATTAAAATGAACCGATAACTAGTAATAATATTTTAGACACCTAGATTACATTCGTTATTTATAAATAAAAATTTCTTTAAGTATTCATCAAACATGATGATCTATAATAAGATAGATTCTACAATTATAAAATTATAATTAAAATATTCATATCAAGAAGGAATCATTTAGTGTAACAAACTAATGTTGTTGTGTCATATAGACATCTTATTAATGGTTTATATTACGAAAGACTATTTTGACATGCATTTTAAAAAATTCTTAATCATGGGATATATTAAGGACATGGATAATTCTTATGGATTTAGGTTTTTCAAATAGAAAAATATTATCACATTAGTATATTCCATGATTCTATTTGAACCAGTTAGAAACCAATTATTCCTTACATGAACTAACATGTCCATCTATGGCTAGTTTCATCGTGAATACCCATTTTCAAACAAGAATATTTATAATTTCCAGAGGATCTACCAAATTCAACAATTAGTTTTGGTACATGCAACAGTTTTCCAAAATGATATATTATTTCCATCTTTAGTAATCTTTTCCACTTAATTATTAAATTTATGTAGCAATAAAATTATTATTTACTAATAATCAATCACCAATAATGGTTACTATAAAATACAAAAATTTTAGTTCTCTAACCACCGTTGTACTCCTATGATTCACTAGTATATGTGGAACATTTTATTTCAAGGTTATTTATGGTATTACATCCAATGACGAATAATGTATTTAATGAGAATAGTCTTAACGAAAATAAACCACAGTCAAAACATTTCTCTCATTGATAGAATCCATCATATGGAATATGATAAATTTTTTAGCTAAAATACTTTTATCTAAGGGGATTTATATGTGGTATCCTATAGATTAGACATGGTATACTGTAATGAAAAACATTGTACGTAGGGTTGAATGAGTAATAATTGAATATGAATTATCATAGAGTTAAAATCCCAACACATGAATGTTTGAAAACAAAATTATATTTCCACTCCACATTTGGTATTGAATAACATTTATTTTGTTTAATTTTAACTCTTACTATTATTCATGATTCTTTTATGTATTCCCTTAAAAAGATAATATAAGGCATTAATGACACATAATTGATCTCAAGATGTCCAATACGGTGGGATTCCCCATTTTTTACACCATTGCACTTGTAGTTTGTCAATAAAACCCAAAAAAATCCATATTTATTAAATTAATGTGGAAAATAATGCGGTAAATATTTTTTTCACAAGAAATATGAGTTTTCTCTCATTAACTATTCATTATGTTGGTATCACATTACTCGAAACCATGTATTTGACCTCATGGTAAATTTTAATTTCATCTATAAACAATGTATATTACATAACATAATCGGCCACTATACATAATTTTATCTGGAAATATATGTGCAAGAATGTCCCTATCAACATGTAATTTAATATGAATAAATAAAATTTTATATATACTCGGAATGACATATATCTATTGACACATCTAGGTGCATTTAACCTGGGTACATGATGTATACTATAGGTACATGTCGTGTAACAATGTATACCACCTAGAAACTTGGAACCTTCTGATAGAATCTACCATCACTATTAATCTATTAATATTAATTTATACATTATAAATAATGAAAAAAAAATTCAATCGAAAAGTAATTATGGAATATATTTAAAGTACAAACAATCTAATATTAAATTATTTTTCCACTATTATACATAATCAATCAATAATTAAATAAATAATTTTTAATATAATGAATAACATTTTTATAATACAAAATTATGGATATGAATGGGGAATAAGAACATGGTGGTTGGATAGTCATTAATTTTATATTCAAATTTGAGGGATCAATATGTCATTATGTAATAATTATTAATTATGTCAAATATTTTTTTCCATCAAATATTTTACTACGAATCCGAGAACCATGAGATTGTCTTTTATCATTAAAATAATATTTAATGTATATCATATATGAGTAAATATTACACATTTTTATGATATTTATTTGAGGATTATTTGGATAACCTGAAATCCATTTTCAAATTACATCCATTTCATAAGTTTCCCAAAAGTAGATAACATCTAGTGGTGACACATATGTGGTCCTCTAATCTATTGTAAATTTATTAGAGTGTTGTGTGTTAACCCAAAATATCTATCATATCTTGTTTATTGTGTTTATAACTTATAGATCATTCGATGTTGAATGTGTTATTCTCATTCATGAAAATATTATAGAATATTTAATGTACACAGAAAACCATTTTATACTACAATTATCAATTATCAATTATCTAAAATAAATTGTCACATTAATAAATTTATTGAGTTTACCTTTAGGTTACAATATTATTTAATTACACAATGTCCAATAAAAAATATCATTAGACTAATATAACCATGTGGGAACGAAATTATTATAATTATTATATTGGGGCTTCTTCTCACATTCACAATATATAATATAATTTAATTATATTTGAAATTAATATTTATTCTAGATCATGTTGTAGGAACACTCATACTCTTTTGAGTTTATCGAATACCCTAATACATATTTATTATATTTTTATTGAAATGAAATTTTTTAATATGTAGTTTAGAAAACAAATATTTAGTAAATATAACCATTGAAAATTAATTTTATTATTTAATGAATAAATAATATTTTATTTCCATGTAAATATTTGTGATAAAAAAAATAGTTTTTTTCTTCAGAAGAATATATATTCTTGAAAATTCATTAAAATATTATTTAATTGATATCAATATAATAATTTGGAGGGTTATCAGCTAGGAATATATCCAATTTCCATTATGTGAACATTTAAAGTTACCAGATTACTATCTAGTAGTGGGTTTTGGAACCCAAGAGTGAAATTTAATGAATCAATGTTTCCAACCAAGCATAATTGATTTCAATGTTGAATAATATGTTTTCCACAATATATCACGATAAAGATAGACATATATTTTCTCATTTATTATTCCTGATACATTTATCATTCCCGGTTGGGAAAAAACTTGTTGTTATACTGCTGCAATGGAATTTTATTCAACAATTTATTTTTAGTCAAAGGTTTCAGATATCTTATTCTATATTTATGGTAAGGGCACAATGTTCATCAATTTCTGAATTAACAACACAACATTATTGATAAACCCAATAGACCACAAATCACCATGAAAAATAATATTTATGGTTAATGGTAAAACAAATAACACAATTGTTAATGTCATGAAATAACAATAATGTAATATATTAATAAAAAATACTTATCTCATGTATATAAACATTTAATGAAAAATTAACTTGTTTAATTTTTATAGGTTGTTATTCTCTCTTCATATATTATCTTCCAGATGAGTATGTGGGAACAACATGTAAAGAATAATCTATATTGATGATTCTGTCTGACCATCTGTTTGAGGATTGGATGATATCCCAAAATTAACTATGATCCCTTCTCATATTAGTGGCCTCTTAAAATATTAATGTGATCAGTGAATACCTATCAGTGATTTTTATTGACATAAAATAATGAAAAAAATAATATCCATCACAAAAATATTTCCATGTATCGTATATGGTTTTATAATTATTATTCAATTAGGTGATTAATGCACAAATCATATTATTTCATCACAATGTACCCAAAAAACCAAACAAATCAATTAAACTCATATCCCATTAGCATGAGGTCAATACTATGGTTAAATAATACCATATTTCATGTAATTATCTTCCTTAATAATCTAATAAGAATAATATTTATAATCATAATTAGAAATATCTCATTTAAACCAATTCAAAAATAATTTCCCATCATATCCTAAAACATAATCAAAATTTTAGGGGTAACTACCACTTGGTAATAATGACAATAACCTAATCAAATCCTTTTTCATATTCTATAAAATAAATTATTCATTCGTGGTGATTTGTATTCCATATAAAGATATATTCTACTCAATCATGGTCTCCATAAAGAATAAAAAATAACAAATTTCCAAGAACTCATCAAAAATATTATATTATTGAAGGATCGTATCAATATTATAGGATGTCACCGGAAAACATTCAAAAAAATACATAATATGAACCTCCTAGGATAAAAAAATTCATTGGAGTATAAATATACATAAGATCCACACACATTTATGGTTCATCCATATAATGAGATGTTACATTCCTATAGAGAGAATCTACCACAAGATACCCTTTTCCAGGGGCATATGAAATGTAAAAATAAAAATATTGTCGGTACTCCACCCATCACCTGTGATGAAGATTCATGTATTAATCTATGATGATATTACTCCTAGTTTTTGTATCAATGTAAATTGAAGCCCTTTCTATAGATTATTCATCTCAAAAAATTTATATGTGACTCAATCATAGCTTCATGTTTTAGATCATATATTTTAAGGTTCTTTTCATGAGGTTTATGCTAATGAGATCCACAAATCTTAGGTTCTTACATGTTATATTGAAAACTATATTATTTCGATTGTAAATCATTTCATGTGATGATTTCAAATGAATAATTTCATTTTAATCTCTAAAAAACACCATATAATCATATATAATGTATAATGTATCAAATAAATACCCATTACATGTCCTTTTTTATGGTTCGTCACATTAAAAAGGATACGTAATGTGGATACATAGGAATAAATTAGACAACTTCATTCTCAAAAGTCATCTAATTTTTTGGAATCAATCCATATGAGGAATTATCATTATTTTTACTTATTAAAAACCAAGATAACATTCTAACTAGGTGTATGCATTGATCAATGCATTAATCATAATATTTTTATATGTCAATATGTTATATATACCTTGCACATCTAACTCAGTTTAATAGCATGTCTAACCTTCAGCAGATTCAATTTATACGCTAATTATGAAAGAATTTCTAAATAATAATTCTAAAAAATATGATTCTTGGTTAATTATCATTCTATTACTAGAATAATTAATTTAAAATATATATACTTGAGCCTATTTATAATATGATAATATATAGAATATTATAATTTTCATAAAACATAAAATAAAATGCATTATTTCCCTCCATACATTACCATATAACAAATCATTTTTCTTTGACAAGTTAATTTTAAAAAATAGATTTATTTATGGTTGTATATCATTATAATGAACAATATTAGTACTTTAAAAATGATTTTAAAATTTAAAACATATTCTATTTTGTGGAATTAATTTGTGTGCATTAAATGTTCCTTTCCATGGATAATTAATAATCATATATCATAGGCATAATAAATATTTTGAAAACTCCTACAACCTTCAAGAATAGAGATATATTCAATATTATACATTAAATAATATTTAATGACTATTTTAATTAACTAATAATGGATTTAAATAGAACCTCATATATATTTATATATGATTCTATGGTAATGTTATTATGTTTTCATATATATACAAGGAATCGATCAATCACTCTAAAATCCATTATAAACATTATTGTTATTGGTATAATTACCAAAATATCACTAAAATCAAGAAGACACATTATGAAAATAAAATAATACCCATTGATAGATGATATATCCCCCCTTCATCCGGACCTAAAATAGAAATTTTATGTGCCATTGTAATGTCTAAATAGACTTATTCAATTTTTATGTAAGTCTATATAACATTTAAAGTGTAGGAAAAAATTTCATGGCAGTTCAAATGTACATAAAATACATGCAATCACACCCTACACGACCGAAAAAATATCAGTTTTCCTTGATATGTGAATTTTAAATTTATAAATTTATTCATGGTTGTATATCCTTATAATTAACAATATCATTCCTTTACGAATGAACTATAAATTTATAACATATCCTATTTTATGGGTTTAAAATATCTGTATTATATGTTATTTTACAGGGATAATTAAAAATCATCTATCATAGGTATAATCCAAATTTTAAAAACTCATACCACCTCCATGAATGGATTAATATTCAATATTGTACAGTTATATAAATTTAATGATTATATTAATGAACTATTAATGTATTGAAAGAGAACCTCAAATATATTTATATATGTTTGTGGGATTATGTCTCTATGTTTTCATATATATATATACAAGGCATCGATCAGTAACTCTAAAATCTTCTATATGTAATATTTTTTCTTTGGAATAATTTCCATAATATTTCTAAAATCAAAAAGAGAATTTAAGAAATTTAAATAAAACCCCAGGATATATGATATATAATCTGATTCTCCTGACCTAAATTTAAATTTTTTGATCCCTTGTAATATCTAAATGGACATATTCAATTTTATAGTAGGTCTATATAATATTTAGACCATAGGAAAAATGTGTAAGGGGAACAAATGTAAATGTTTTGGACAAGTAAAATACCTAAGTACTGTATAAATATATTTTGATCAATGTGATTAAATAATGAAAAAGGTCACATGAAATCGTAAGAAATATCAATGATGATCATTAAAAACACTTTTCTTCCATATATTATAATACCATAATTGTAAATATTATATTTGAGAAACAGACCATCCTTATCCAGTTTTACTGTTTATTGTAATCCAAAATATTATTTATTAGTATAAATAATTAAATCTAATGGGGATTATATAATTGATACCAATGTAAAATGTGATGGAGTTTTTGTGTACCCAATTACTATCTTAACCACAACCTTCTAAATATATTGCAATGATTGGTGAAAAATAATGATTACTGAGTCACACAAACTATTGTCCATGTGTTGGAGGAAAACACCATTGCTGTACAAATATCACAAATATTGGATTCGTTTACATTTTTAGAAATCAAGGTCAACCGATAAGATGTATCATCCATAATGAATATACAAGTAACAATATTAAATATGAAAAAATACACCCCATATTAATGTGTAAAATATAACTCATTAAATTGATAAGTCAATAATGTAAAATAACAAATGTAAATTTATGTTGCGACACAATGACTAGATGGATATGATCTAGTAAAGTCTATAATATCACAAGATGTAATCATGGAATCTTCAATATTGATTGAATAATTAGGTTATCATATAGTTATACTCAATAGAAAAAACAAACTCTCTATTGAACAAGTGATAGAGGTTTGCTAATCCACCTATGTGAAAATAGAAGAACATAACAACACCTAAACAAAATAACCAGCCTCTCCTTACTCACAATGGATCTCTCAAAAAATGTCACAATTAAGATAAAATAATATAAATCAAATTAATGATAAGGTACCATAAACCACATTCCCACTGGTATGAAACAGTTCCCCAACATCGAACATCTTGGTGGTCTCATCCCATCTATTTACTGCAACACATCCCTCATTCACAGACCTGGGCATAAGAGACCACATCAAACCCACCCAGAAACACCTCACAAACAAAAAAATTGACAACCCAAATTCATACTCCTCTGCCTCCAATACCACTTTCTTGAACACAGTTGTGACTCAAACAACATGAAATCTCATCTCAATGACACATGGGGAATCATCCAACCACCCATCCAGAAGACTCATAGACCACCTCATACGAAAACACCTGGACCATCACCTCTTTCACCAGGACACATGGGCCATCAAAACCACCATATAAGACACTAATAGTCCCCAAACCATCATATAATATTCCATACATTACTCTACTTGTAGAGGGAGCGAAAAATAACATTAATCAAACCTCCCTTATTAATCACCACATGTGGGGAAACACACCCATCAACATTATGATTGGGGTGTTCAACACATAGTGTTGAACCTGTGGGGTAAATATAAAAATCAAAAGTAATATACAATTAAATAAATATATGATACCATACACTGAAGCCAAACATGTGGGTTTGAAGATAGGTAACCAACTCACAGCACAACTGTATTAGATGGTACCTCTAAATGCCCAACACCACGTAAAACCCATTTCAAATGCTGAGAAAATTAACATAACTATTTATATAATTTATGAAAAAAAAATCACTCTTCCATTACATCACTACTTGAGATTCTAATAAACACAACAAACAATATATGACATAGTTTTTTTAGGTGAAGATCCCAATTAACTATGGAGACATCACATTTCTTCCGAATATGAAAACCATTCATGATATATCATGAATAATTATCAATATATGAGGTAATGAATTATTTATTTCATCAATGTAAGCGGACCCATACTAATCACATCCAACATTATTCAATGTCACACCTCGCAATACATCATCTCAACCACAACCACCACCATGTCACAACCATATCCACCTACGCATTAAACCAAAACCAGTCATCCATCGATATTGCACTAGAATACCACACCATAACCAACAAACAAACCTTTATTCTTAAAAATTAACAATACCACATCACTATGCGATCCAATGAAAAAAAGATTCACATTTGACAGAGATTTCTTTTAGAAATACCACTTGTAAATTCTGTTGTTATTACTGAAACAATATGATCCTATGGAATCCATATCTTATCTAAATATATGAGGTAAAAATATTTTCAATAATGGGCGATACAATAAAATCTCAACAAAATAAATAACCACATTATATGTATTCATAAAAAAATCCACAAATTCACATAATTTTCACTAAGGCATTTTATACTTATAATTCAAAATATCACATTAATAATGACTATATTAAAATATAAGGATCAATTCAATTTACCCCTTAATGATATTTTATAAAATTAATTATCATTTATTAATATGGCACAAAAATTTTCCATTGAATAAAAAATTAAACCACTCCCATGTGACACACATAAAAAGAGAAATAAGGGAATATCTACCTCGAGGAATCTTCCTGCACCACGGTGCAAGGGAGAATGGTTACAAACATCAAATGGACTATAATAAACAATGAATCAACCCAGACATTATTAAGGGTGGTCAAAAATAAAACCCAATGCATTAGAAAAAAACGAAACACCACCACAACAGATCATTGGGAGTTGAATGGAATAAAAAATTATAATAAGATCACAACTCACCAGGGATCTAACACAGATCACCAAGTGGAACCCACCAGGATCAACATATCGATGATTAAAGATGAAAAGCTCTAATAACACCTTGATTTTCGTAGGGTTATCCAAAATTAATACGAAATGGAATCCATGACTGAATAAATGATGGCTCATCTAGTTTTTTTTAAAACAACAACTGCTCGGGGGTATTCATGATGTGTAATACAATTTCACATCAGGTTATCCTATATTTTTGGTATTTATGGAAAAACAAATTTATGATTCATTTTTCGTACTTAATTTACCCTGAAAACCATTATGTATTGAGCCAACCCTAGAAAAGGAAGAAAATCTACTTTCACATCATGAATCCTTGTTTGATGACATGAACCTCCTATATCACCTTCCTTCACATCCAACTGCACCAAAACACTCAGATCATTCAATAGGCTTATCCAACAAACTATTATGACAATGTAATTGATAGAGATGACACAGACTATTACATTATATTTATATAAAATGATTCCCACCCATAGAATCCATAAAATCCTCATAAAAAGTGGGTTCTGAACAATCACCCTTCTAGATAAGTCTCAGAAGTCATGTTACACATGAAACACTACTACAAAAAGAACACACCACTGTTCAATGATAATTCATTATGTATTGATCGAATAATGGAGGGGAATCATCCATATTTGAAAAGTAAATATGCCAAAAAAATTATTTCACGATGGTTTTTTCATTTATCGGCGGTTTAAACCGTCGCTATGTCATTCTACGACCGTTTGGGGAAACTACTGCTAAATAATGTGTTGGGAAATATGTAGGGACAATTTTTTAAAACTTCCATTGAATGATTTAGCAGCGGTTTAAACATTCGGAAAATAGTTTTTAATTTATTTATATTTTATTTATTTGTTTATTTATTATTTATTTATTTTATTTTCATAATTTATTTATTTATTTAATTTTTTTTATTATTACAATGCTCATGTCCATCTACAAGCATAAGTCCATGTCCATGAAAATGCCCATGCAATATATAGAAATTATGCGTTGGGTGAGAAATGAAACCTTTACAACATTCTTATTCACCAAGGGCTTTACTACTCCAATAGTCTCTTCATGTGGTGACTAAATCTAATTTAATATACTTATACAGATATATATTATTTGGAATAAGTAGTAATACATTGAAAATGGATACAAATGAAATAATTTTTAATCAATAATTTTTAATCAATAATGATTAATCAATAATCAATAATTAAAAATTAATAACATATAATATATAATATATATAATATAATATATAATATACAATATAAAATATATAATATATAACATATAACATATAACATATAATATATAATATAAAATATAAAATATATTATATATAACATATAACATATAATATATAAGACATAATATATATGGCATAATATATAATACATTAAATATAAAATATAAAATATAAAATATAACATATAATATACAAGATATAAGAAGTAATATATAATATATAATATATAATATATAACATGTAACATATAAGTAATGTATTAAAAAAAATTAATTAAATAGTAATTGAATATACGATATATAAATTACAAATTAATAATAAAATATTAAATAATTGATAAATAAATAAATAATAAATGAATAATAAACAATAAATAATTAACCATAAATCAGAAATTATAAATTATAACTCATAAAATATAAAATATAAAAAATTAAAAATTAATAATTAATAATAAATTAGAAATAATAATTAATAACTAATAAAATAATAAATAATTAAATATTAAGAATTAATAATTATTAACAATTTATAAATAAGAATTAATATTTAATATTTAATATTTAATATTTAAAATTTTATAAATAACTTATAAATTATTTATAATTAATAATAAATAAATAATTATTAATTAATTAAAAATTAATAAATAATGAATATTGAATAAATGAAATAATAAATAATAAATAATGCATGAATAATAAAAAAATAAAAAAATAATATCTAGTAAAATGAAAAATCAATTAACAAATAAAAATTAAAAAATAATAAATAATTAAGACTAAAAAATAAATATATAATTAAATAAATTAATTAAAAAATAAATAAATAAATTAATAGATAAATAAATAAATAGACAAATAATAATTTATAATTAATAATAAGTACTTCATAATGAATAGTAATTAATTATTAATATTCAATAGTCATTATTTAAAATTTAATATATAATTTATATTTAAATAATAAATAATAGATAAATAATAAATAAATAATAAATAAATAATAAATAAATAATAAATGAAAAATAAATGCATATTAAAATTCTAATAAATTAATACATAGTAAATTAAAAATAAATTAATAATTAATAATTAATAAATAATAAAGAATAAAGAATAAAGATTAAATATTAAATAATAAAAAATAAATAAATATCATTTAATAATGAATCATAAATAAATAAAGAGATAATTAATAAATCATTAATAAATAATTATTACTAACTCATAACTAATTATTAACAATCGATTATTAATAAATAATAATTAATAATTAATAATTAATAATTAATATCAAATTTTTAACATTCAATATTTAATATTTAATAAATAATTAAATGATAAATAAATATTATTTATTTATTAATTAATAATTAATAAATAAATAATGAATAAAGAATAATAAAAAAATAAAATAATAAATGCACTATAAAATAAAAATAATTATTTAATAATTATTTAAAAAATTATGTAAAAAATAAATATATATTTAATGTGGGCATAATAACAGTATAATAAATAAATAAATAAATATTAAATATAAAATAAATGAATAAATTTTAATTACTAGATGTCAGAAATAATTAATTAATTTATATTTATTATATAAGTAATAAATAAATAAATATTAAATAAATATATATATAAGTAAAAAAGTAAATAAATAAATAAAACACAATGAACTATTGAAAACCCTACAAACAGAGAAATGACCATAAAATATGAGTTGAGACACCCTTTTCAATACCACAACCAGTCAAATCGAAGATCATGAAAAGAGCTTCGATATGATATGTTCTACTAGACGAACACACACATGTATCAAATATTATTACATTTTAATTATCAAGAAATTAGTGTTTGCAACTAAAACCTCTGTTTCAGAGGCCTTCTAGGACTTTCTAGTGATATAAAAACGGGTACATTACTTGAATAGATGGTTCCAGACCTAAGTGGTGTAGAGCTAATTGTAGGCTTCGATTTGATATGTCGTAGAGCCCAAACAGAATTCCAGATTAAATGTTTTGGTCGTTTGAAGATGGAGTTCGATTTTCAACTGTTGAATTTTGAATATATTTTTTCCCTTTGATTATAACATTATTTTAATCTTTCTTAGTTTTTTCTCCTTTGATAAACTATGATTTGATTGGTTGTGTTGAAATGGACTCTCGGATTAGAAGTTATTTTCATTTGTTGCAAATGTCTATTCTTCTACTTATCGATGATTTTGTTTCAGTTTAAAAATATAATTAACTAATAATTATAAATATTAATTAATTTACACATTAAAAATATTGAAAATAATAAATAATAAAATATATTTGATTATAAAAAATTAATAATAAAGCTATATATTTTTAAAAAATCCTCAACATTGTTTGGGTGGTTTTTTCAAAAACCCACCGAAAAAAATAATTTCTTTTATTTAGACTATTTTATAAAAAATAAAAATACAAAAATGTTGTGGGTTTTTTGTGGTAGTTTTAAAAACCATCACTAAATCATTGATTGAAAAACATTTATCATCGGTTTTAAAAAACACTGTTAAAACATAGTTTTCTTGTAGCGACACCTCATCTAACATCTATAAACCATGCCCCATGTCCTCAATAGAATCAACCACAAACCAGACAACAAAAGATCAACACCAACAATACCTAAAACACACGAACTTGGTAATTATATCCTCATTGTAAATATACAATACATTATGGTATGAATTAACACATGATCAAAAGTTAAAAATATACCAATTAATGAATCTATATTTGGAATAAGGTCATCCACTCTTCAAGAGTAAATAATATATCACAAATCACACCACTCACATCAGGAAATAATTGAAAATAATTATCACATTAAACAACATAGTTCATAGAATTACATAACAAAAAGAAAAAGGAAAAGTAATTCTAAAAACAACTTTTTCTACTAGGCACCCATATATGTCTATTGTTCTAAATTAGCCACCTTGTGGACACCATGCATCACCAACCTGTGAACCATTGGAATGGTCCATCCATGAAGAACCTTCAATCGATGATCTAAGATCGCAAATGGCCACTCCAAAATGTTGTCATATCTTTGGTATCCAACTCTCCCGTGTCAATGACATCAGATTAATCATAATGATATAAAGTATTCTTAGAATCATGGAAGATGTCATGGATATTTTCATCCACATTGGCAATGAAAATAGGTACGCAACTTCTCAAATTCTATCAAACACCATAATGGGCCCAATGAACCAAGGAACAAAATTACTCAACCATTGAACATTCACAACCCACATTGATGGGTTACCTTAATGAACATCTGGACCCAATAACCCATACTATATGTGGCTCCTATTGTGGTATACATAAAATATTTATTTGTCATATGTTTCTTTCATCCTCTCTTGAACAGTATAAGCCTTATCAGTCTTGTGTTTCACCACATCAGGATCAAATATAGATGTCTCCCCATCCTATATCCATCATATTATAGAACAAAATGATCTTCAATTAAAATATTAAAATGGATCCATATCAACTAAAGTGGGATATATATTATTATAAGAATACTCTACCATGGGATGTTGTTGTACCCAATGTCCAAAAATGTCCATGACACATGACCACAACATATGCTCGGACATCTTGATAGTGGGCTCAATTTGAACCATTTTCTGATTGTGGATTGTTTTGATGAGTCATAACAAGGTTCCAAAATAATTATTTATTCCCTTACATAATAATTAGGTAATATAAACTTCCTTATCTGATACAATGGTCGTCAAAAATCCGTGCTACCATACCACATCATCCATAGTGCCCGACTCCTTGATCATTATGAATTGGGTTGATTTCATCAAAATATCCAATATCAACTAGATTTCATGACAATATCCCTTGGGATTGAGTAATACTATGAATATTTTCAGTTATGTGTCATCCAATTTTAACTTAACAACATCTAATTTATACAAAAAACCCACTGGAACACAATGTAATGAATTTAAATGCTGAAAAACTAAGCACTTTCTAAAGACATGTACCATTACCATTTCATCTAGTGCCACCAAATATACATCCTCAGGCTACGATAAATTGTATAAATTATGTAGTGTGCTGAAAATGGTGAGATATATAGATCAAGAATTAAAATCATGTTTAATTATATCATAACAAACAACCTTCCCTAAAACAACATCTTTTTCAATCCATTCTACGACCATCTCCCATGAGCTTCACCATGTACAACAAGACGACACATCACCACTAACTAAGACTCTCCACACAAAAACTCATCAACATTCATTGTTATATAAGACTTAATCATCATCTAAAACAAATATCCATTTGGACAGACTCCAATTTATTTCATAAGAAAATATGCCAACTCCTACACTGCACTTCAAGAATCAACAAACTCCCGAACCACCTCCTTCTGCATCATTATACTCACTACAACAACCATCCCTTTTCTATTCCTTGGAGAAAATGAGATCCCAAATTAATAGCCTTAATGAAACTCTATCCTCTTCTGCTGTTGTAGATTCAGATCTTGCTAGGAAAATATATACCACATGGTCTTGTGATCTGTGAAGACCCCAATAAAATCCATAAATAGTTAATTCCACCATAACAAAATTGCAAAAAAAAACTAGTACAAACTCTATATAATATATATCATAGTTATATTCAAGGGGATGAAACTTCATAGACTTGTAATAGACGGGTTCTTGATGATTCATTTGCATACATCCCAAATCATTATGTGAAGTGTCAGAATACACTACAATCATAACCCCTTACTCTTGAATATAGAACACTATAAGAGTAATAAACATCTAAATCTGGTACCCAAATTAAACCTCAAACTATAAAATCTATACAAAATTTTGGCCCTTTTTTGGGAAGTCAGAAAATGTGACTCCAACTCTTGAAAAATCAGTTATCAATCTCAAATTATCTCCAGCATGGCTATGAAAATATATTAGCATCATCTATTTTATTTGGTAATACCCTTGAAAAAACATCTTAAACAATCAATAAGACTAATACATGTCCTTACTAAGACAACACATGCATTGGGAAATGCACCTCTTGTGTCCAAAACATACACTTGGACAACATTCCATGGTGTTTTTTACATCGAAGAAAATTCAAGATAGTTATGAGATGTTTGACATGCTTGTCCTCTCAATTTTTGTAGACCATGATGTCATCGAGGAACATGATGAATAATTAGTCCATGGACTCTAGAAAATTATGTTCATATATCCCATTAACATAGATGATGTGTTCATAACACCGAACAACCTGAATAAAAAATTTTCCAAAACCTACATTAGAAGGTAATAATCTGGATATCTCCCTCCTTCATAGTCAATTAGTGATATCTAGACCTAAAATCAATAATGGAATACCAAATCCCCATATAAGTTGTTCAAAAAGATCATCAATCCATGTATGATTGTTTAAGTTATAGAACCACACCTGATTAATTATTCGGTACTCTATACACACCCTTGGACTACAATCCTCCATATTCACAATAAATAGTACCGAACCACACAATGACATATTGTACCACATAAATCAATTATTCATTATATAATAAATTTGAATCCTCTACCCCCAAAACTCATATGGATACATCTGATAAAGATACAACAAAGTCAGTGACCCACCAAGATGCATGACTACCATAAATATAATATCAGTTAACGAGGAAATCATCCAAACATCTTTTTGAAGAACATATTTTTACTCACCAATGACCCTGGAAATTTACACCATCTCAGCATCCAACGATTCCACTATCATATCAAACAAAAAAGTCAGAGGAGGATGTACATGGAGCCCAAACAACACCACTCACCAATGAAAACCACACATTGGAAATCCATATATAAAAAAATTACACCATGATAGACTTATTCATTAAAATATTGTATGGTATACATCTAGTAATGCTATGGATGAAATTTTATGGTTTCATCGGAAAAAAGAAATGATCCCCATGGGACTGATGTGTCAGCATCTGTAGTCTAACCCCCAAAAAATATCAAACATGATGGTCTGGCCTCAGACATGATTACTCTACAACAGGGTCATGGGATGATTCTATATGTTTAGAACATGATCATGTACTAGAGAAGGTATAAAAATTTAATGTGAAAATCCTGATTCAAAAAATAGAAATCAAGGGTATTGAAAGAACGGATCCTACCATTAATGATATTTGGACCTGTTTTTTCTATTAATTCTGTCATGTGTAACTGTCCAAGTCAAACTCTTTTTAATTTTTGTTGGAGACTACCTCCATTTCCACCCTCGGGTCATGGTCACTGTGAATGAAGAACATTCTCAAGATGGCCCCTACCTAACCCATCTCCCCTATGCCGAGAAAAATCAACCTGCACATGCTACTGAAATGGCCTCACATGAAACTATAATTGTGGCCAACACTAAATGTTTACACCTCCACCAATATAATCTATGTGAACCATTGTTCAATTTCTATAATGAAAACCTCAAACCAAAAAAAACAAGACTAGCATAATTCTCATAGGAAATCCACAAAAAATATTCGTTCTGTGAGAATGAAAAATAAACTGATGAGGTCAACTCCTAGTAGGTAAAAAACATGAGGGACCATGCACCACTGAACTTCCACTGAAAACTATCATCTCGATGTAATCTACTAGATCCCCACTAATTATTGGAATTCTCATGATTACATTGACTCAATATCCTCGTCTTTTCATCTGAACCACTCGATACGTTGGAAATGTCATATGGGTCACATTATACATGATAGAATGACAGAGTGTCTCCTTATGATGTTACAAATAAGACATATCATATGGAATGAGTTATAGGAAAAAAGAAGATGTACATTGAACATGTCCCATTGACCACATAATGAAATATTAACATAATGAACTAATTGGTTATCCTACTACTTCTCTTCCTTCATAGTTGAAGAATGTGACTTTTCCTAGAAAAACTTCTTAAATTAAACCTACAACACATTGTCCTCCATACTCTCCCTTGGTAATAGTTTCCACTACTACGACGCAGCTCCTACATCTGATGCACTGCCATTGTGACCAAGTAACCTATTCGGTAACAGATGAAACTAATAGTGATATCATGTTCTTCCAACCATCTCTATGCCTCAACATCAAAAACCCACCCATCAAACATTCCAAATCATTGCTGCTGAAAGAAAAAAACACCCTCTACCTCTAATACTACACCTCACCTGGAACAACCCTAAATATATCATCTATAGATGCTTTTTGAACCAATATATCTCTATCCACACATGGAAAATAATCTAAGACCATATTTGAAAAGTTATTCATATATCCCCTAATCCCATGTAGAATAGAATTTTGTTACATATTATTTCAATTTTATAGTTTTATTCTTTTTTATCTTCCCAAAAAAACCCTAATTCAAGCAAGTACACAATTCATTATGATGAATGTATCATTCCTAGGTATTTACGCTCCATAAAGGTCCAATACACTTGGTCATTCAATAAGCACAGAGTCCATGAACTGGATCATTGGGTGCCCTCAAACATTGTGTCTCATCTTGTCTCATTGGCGTATGTCACAAACCCTTATCAACTGGAATTGTCCTCATACCATTACATTCCATACTAACTATTACTAACTATAAATTATATATTATCTCTCAAACATCACCTCCCATACCACTCTTTAATGAGCCGCTATCTAAAAATTTACCGTGATCATGGGGGATAGATTAATACCCATGAGTCATGTCTCTTGTAGGTCCTAGGATGGCAACCAACACTATGTGTATACAAATATATGAAATATAAGAGTCATTACAATTTTTAGAAAACAAGAAAAGAATACATGATTGATCTTCTAAAATGAAAATCCGTTACAAAATATAAAATAAGTCAAAATCCTTCCTAAATGCATGCATTAAATAGAACAAATATAATACAAAATTACCCAAAGTAAAATGCTGAAATAAAATACATGATGTGAAACAATAAATTTCAAGTTATGAGATAGTATGGTCCATAATCACCCACATTGTCCTCTTGTAGACATGAAAAAAAATAAAATACGTTGCGAGATCATACAGTTATACTCAGTATAAAATCCATACACTCTTCTACACATGCTAATGATTCATTCTAATGCACCTGTGAGAGAATAGAAAAACCAAACAACACCTAAGCATGAATTCTAATTACCCCATCCTCACCAAGGCACACTGACCAAATAGAAAAATTCGTGTAATATAATATAAAGAACATCTATAATAGGATACCGCATTCCCAAAAGTATGCCACACCTTCCAAAAATTGAATATCTAGGGGATCACATCCCTTAAATATACCTCAACACATCTCTCTCACACAAACATATGTCACACATACCACATCACAACACACCTACACAAACCTGTGCGAAAAAAATCATCCAAATCCTCCTACACACACCTCGGAGTCACATCACCTCTCTCCCACACACAACTGGACCACAAACCCCATCAAATCACATCATGATGAAACATGAGAAATATGTCCACCTATCATCTCAATGTCTCCATGGAATTCGGTTACCACCACACCTAAAAGCAATCAGGCCATCACGTCCACCTATAGATACATATTCCATCAAAAACACTATCTTAGAAACTATAAGACCTTCATCCATCATAGCCTATTCAATACCTATATCTCATGAAGACAAAGCTGAAAATATGGGAACCCATCCAAAATGCACTCCTAACTAGAAGTTCAGAAAGACAACCCCCATGTGATGATGGTGTTTTTTTGACAAAATGTGCTCAACATAAATGAGTGTGTGTATAGAAATAATAATGAAAATAAATGTATATACAAACATGATACCAAATTATCAATCCCAACATATGGGTTATCAGAAAAGAACCAAAAAAATACCACCATCACTGGTACATATAAATTCAAAACACTACACAAAAACAATTTCAAAATCCCAAATAAGACATTAAACCATTTGTATTATTTACTGAAAAATTCATTTATATAATCCATCACCGTCTTTTAAACTACTAAACAGAACACATAAGATGATACATGGGTTTTAGAAAGAAAGGGGCTTCACAATCTAAGGTAGAATAAAATTTATTCTCTATTTAAAACCCATTCTTTATATATCATATATTTATCTCTTGATATAGGGTGAATAATTCATCTTTTTATAAAAGGTGAAGCACCCATAGTAACCACATTCATCCTTCCACAATGTAATAAATACCAATCCATAATATCCACCACAACAATCGCCAAATACAATCAACACCAGGAAACCCACTAAACCATAACTATAATTTTATCCCTTCTACATAAGAATTCAAAACCATAACCACTTATCCATCCTCATGTACATAGTCATTACCAAAAACATATCATCTCACAAAGAAATGAAAAAATATTTACATTTAACATTACATTACTACATTAATTCCACATGATAATTAAAAGGTATTTATAAAAACAATTTGATCGTAGGGTATCCATTTAATATTTTAATATACATGGATGACATATTTTCATTCCTAATATATACCAAAAAATATAAAAAATATTAAAACCCATAACAGATGTATCATGAATAATGAAATCCACCAACGAAAACAATTTTTATATGGGTGTTTATCCAGTACAATTTATAATATCACAATAAAATCAAATATATAAAAATTGGCAGACAAAACCCCTTAAACCATTAAAATACATTTATCTTATTCATTATCTTTTAATAAATAGAAAAAACCACAATCCATATACCATAGATGTGTACCCCTCTTTTATGATACACAAATAATGAGAAACGAGTGAATCCCTACCACATGAAAGATTCTAACACTGTAGGGAAAGTAAGTACACATGCAAACCATAGTCAAACCAGGAAAAACTATGGGTCAATAATCATTACATCATGTTTGGTAAGAAAACAAATCCCAAACACTTCCCCAAAAAATGAAACCCCACCACTGTGGAACCATGGGAGTTGAACATCAGAAAATGAATGAGAACAAGATGATATCTCATTAAATATCACCATTGAAAACCCAAAAGTATAAATCGATCAAATATGGATGAATAAGGGCTCAATGAATGGATCGAGGTGCCTAGTGTTCATCGAATACAAGACTAAAAGGAATCTAAATTTGATTCATTGAGTGATCGGCCAAAAATGAATTTTAAAACTACACCTGATCGATGAATGAGATTATTGGTGATATTTTTTTAATGTGATGTACTCCAATATGTTTGGTTGTCACTAAAATGAGTCATATCATAATTTTTATTATTTAATTTAACTCAAAACACCTTATATCATGAATCATACCTAGACAAGCCACAAAATATACATTCATATAGTGTAACCCAATTACAAAATGTGTGACTCTTGCAGCACCTTACTACACCTCTAACCCAACAAAAACAAACATAACATCCTCTAGAAACCTCCAAACCCCAAAATTGACAATATAACTGATTGAGTGGACACATACTATTAAAATCACCATTAAAAAATAACAAAAATATTGATTATCATAACATGATTCAACCATATCTTAATTAATGATGTATTATGAAATTTACTAAAATTTCCACTTACATCATTATAATTATCTAGATAATAGTGAAAAATGAAATCATAATATATTTTATGATATAGTTATATCCTATAGATCATGTTCAATACATTCAAATTTAGTATAAAATTCAATAAATATTGGGAAAATAAAATCTCCAATCCAAATTTGGAGAAATTATACAACCATATAAATCACCTCAATTAATATACACACCTTTAACCAGTGGAAAACTATGTTATATTATGATTGGAGAACACTATGAGAATTCTCATGAACTAACCCTTATGTGATGAAAAAATTTGTCCCATGCTTACCAAGATATCAAAAACAAAAAACTAGCATCCAAGACATGAAACAACATCCACTGTTACCAATTTTTCACAAACTATCTTTGATAACCCAAAAAATGAGTACTAAAAGGCACAATAACATGCAAAAATATTCATTCTCGGTCATAATGGAATTTATTCTACATTCTAGACATAGATAAACAATTAGGAGGGAATGATTTTCATCAATAATGATTAATAAATATAAATTTAGGATATGAGTCCAAAAATACTATGTTTTCATAAAAGACATCAAGAAAAAGTTAAAAAATTACATATAAAAGTATAGGCATCACAAAGAACAATTATTATGACATCAAAATAACTATTCCTATCAATTGGATCATGTAATTAACATATCCCTACAAAATCCCAATGTCCAGCTATTAAGAACACCAAAATCAATAAATATGTTCTTTCGCTTTTATTTTACAAAACAGAAGAATGCCTAAAAACTATCAAGGGAAAAAAGGCTTTGATAAAATATAGATTATTGGGTAAAATCTATAATTAAATAATCCATACATATAAAATCAAAAAAATATTCTAAATTTTAAATAAATTAAGGAAGGTTAATTTTTTTGATTTTAAAATCATACATGATTTTCATATAATGTCAATAGAATTTATAAAATGGTTATGAAATTTAATTTCTATCATAAAAAACATAATAATTAATCAGTCAAAATATGAAAGAATGATTAATATCATCAAAACATGAATTGAAAATTAATTTCATACGCATTGGCATCTACAAATATTATTAATTCATATGCTCTTGCTTTTATGATTTGAGGTTAGTTATGTTAGGTCTCATGGTTATGAAAAAAATCAATGAAATCCATATATGAATGTGAATTTTTCACTTTATATCACGACTTATGGAAATGAAAATCCATTTAAATTAATGAAGCTCGTAGCCTCATCATTTTTTAGTTGCATTCTCATAATCAATCATTTTAAATGTGGACATATTATATAAAGAATGCAAATATCCATCTAGAAAATTTAATAGTCTATCATGTTCATTAATGTAATCAATCATTCAATGATATATCATTAATTTCATTCAATATCAAATCATTTAAATGAATCACTTCAATCATTCCAAAATTCAATATTCAAAAAATTTATTTTCACTTTAAAATCCAATATCAAAAGGATTTCATAAAAAGTCATTCCTTAAAAAATAAATAAATTTAATATTAATAAATAATTTCATGTATTTATTTATCACAAATAATTTATTTCAATAATAAAATAAATTATATTTACTCAAAAACATTTTCTTAAAATCAACACATGATTTGAAATTCCATTACCATTGTGCTTTAAATCATAATATGTCAGTTTTAAAACAAAAGTTACATATCTAAATTTACATAAATGAACTAATTTATCAATCTAAAACAAGAAAATAAATCATCTATTATTTCAATATAATTTAATTTCATTAAAAAACCACCTACCACAATCCAGGAATACGAAAATATCCAACACGAGATCATTAATAGGAGATTCAAAGGATATTATTAATCGAGGAAGAATCATAGAACAGATATACCAAAAATTAAAATATATATTCCTAAAATATATAAATATAATCCTCTCAATAATTAGGATATATAAAAAAACGTGAAATAATAATTAAATCAATGTTATATATTTTGAACGAGATTGAAAAATTAAATATTACGTTTTCAAACAATTAATCATTAATCAATGGAACAATATAAAATCAAGAGGGCCTCGAAAGTAGAATTTAAAAAAATTATGATTTAAGGATAGTTGTTTGGAATTAATATTTTATATCACATGCAATAAATGGGTAATTTTATGGTTTTATGAATTTCATGTTATAGTATCTAATAAAATAACATTTGATAAAGATATTTTGTAAAATTTCAAACTTATGTTTCATACAAACATCATGTTCTTTTAAAATATAATATAGAATAACTTGACAACAATGATATGTTATTAAAAACATGTCATCATTGAGATATTTATTTCACCTAAACATTTTATATCTAATATTTTGATGAAAGAAATTATGAATTTTGGAAGGTATCATTGAGTTTTTCCAATGTTGTGATAAAACAAATTTTGCATAGCTTTCTAGAGGTCATTCAGAGGATAATTGTTTTTCATAAATTCATTAAAATAAATAAGTTAAATAGAAGTGTCAAAAATTATGATTATATTTATGTGTTAATTAATTTTATGATTGTTGCTTCTGTGACTAATGGGACATTCATGATACAATTTTTATAGAGGATGTGTTAATGAAATATTGTTGTGTTAAATCATAGTGTTGATTAATGATAGAAAATTTTTAATGATCCAAATGATATATATTATATTAAATACAACATGGTGAAAGTATTTAGATGGTGGTGTTGTAAAATATATAGTTTTCATTATTAAAAGACACATGGTTTGTCAGATTGAACTATATTGGTCATGTATACTATGTAAATTACATAATTCTATGGGACTAGATTTCATGGGAATGATATTCTTTTCTATTTATTTGTAATTTATGCTATTTTGATATATGACTATATAATATAGTTGATGATTATTATATTGAATAAATTATGAGTTGATATATATATATATTTAATATAGTTATATTAAAGGTTGTTTTATATAATTTCTGAAGTGAATATACATTTCAAATTATATTAATTATGACGGGTTCTGTAATATATTATTGTAATGTTCATTTCCTTGTTATACTGTCACCATTAGAGAATATATTTTATGATATAATGGAATAATGATTTCAATTTCATGGGAAATATTTGATGATAACATTATAATAAGTAAAAGAGTTTAGGACTCTGTTGTATATGATTCATCTTGTCTTTATATTCTTGTAAGGATATAACCATACCTATTTTATTTATTACGTAATTGGCATATATTATTTCATATGATGAAAAAGATTTTGAAATAGAAAAAATTTATTTCACAAATAGATTCATGATAATGAATTAAAGAAGGAATGTCGATATTGGGATGTAGTTTTTATTATTAGTTATGTATCATTTTCATTATATTGAATGGAATAGAAATTAATTTTACTGGTTTTGAGTATGTTACATGATTTTTTTTATAAAAATATCAATTTAAACTAAAAATACTCACATCCATTCATATAGATCCCATTTATTAGTTATTTGACATGAGTTTTATCCCTAAATTTCACAAATGACATAAGAATCATTTTCCTAAGGTATGATGATATTCATAGCAATTTTTTTAGTTTTGAGTGACTGAAACATGATATTAAATAAATATTCACTTTTAGACAGATAAAAAAAATTTATTCATACCATGAATAGAAAGCAAGGGATTATGGTTATAGATAATTTTCATAATGAAAAACAACTCAAAATTTTATTTCTTAGTTCTGATAATTCGATGTAACTTTTCAACAAAAGTGTTAATTTTAAATATTATACACACTCTTTGTGACATACAATACACACCATGTATAGTATTGATGTGTTTTTTTGTCTTACATGTCAAAAAAATCATATTGGTTTTTTATAAATTACTAGAGAAAATGATACTGAACTTAACAAAAAATGATTTAAAATTATTTTACAATCAACTAAATAACTATTATAAAGTCACATATTCACAATTTCAATATACATTCTAACCCCATCTAGGTTTCCCATTCATTAAAAATTAAATATAATTCATATTTTCCTAACCATTCTTTTGAAATTTCTATTCTTATATGAAAAATATCAATAAACTGTATTAAAAATATATCAATGGAAATTGTAATTATCTTTAAAAATTCATCTTTATGGATTAATCATTATTGTTGGTATAAAATATGTTTCAAAAATATAAAATTATAACAACCAGAATTGTTTCCATTGGTATGTGTTTTAAATTGTCGAAAAATAGAAAAATTATCCATTTTTTATATATGTATTGATAGTGGCATTTTATTATGTTTACAATAATACATATCTAAATTTATAAGTTGATAGGATCATTATATTCATAAATTGTCTTTGTGCCTTGATTTTAACAATATTTAAAAATGGCCATATAAAAATATAATAATATATATATATATATATATATTTATTTAGTTTTAGTTGTAAAAAAATTATTGAATAAAAAAATGATAAATTTTTTCACTTGTGGTCATATGTGGTCAACTTTTTGGGTATCCATGAATTGAATATAGAAAATAAATATTTGTATTATCAAATGTTAATTTAATAAGTACCAAATGATTCCTAAAATCGAAGAGGAATAATTAATTAAATGAATTAAAATATATTATGTATGATTAAATTATAGTGGTGTATACCTTCATATTATGAATTACAAAGTGCTTGTTGCCTATAATTTTGCATTCAAAAATTATGTATATTTTTCCACTATTACTTCCCATTTTATTGTTCAAAATTATAAATATTTTTATTATTTTATTAGATAAATAACGAGCACAAATTTTAATTCATATTTTCTCTTCAAATAATATTCATATATAATCGTAAAAAATTAATAATAACATTTGTTCATAATTAGAATTATAGATCAACTTTTGAAAAAAACATATATTGAAAATGATTGGCTTGTTTAAATTTAAAATCGAGACTCCTTTATATTCAAAAATGATAATTTAATTTACATTATCACGACGAATATATTATATATTTTACTCTCTATGAATATTTTTTGGAAAATCAATTGCATTATTATCACCAATTTTATAAATTGTATCTGCGTGAACCATAATGTTTGAAAATGTGAATGTTGAACAGAATGGGAGAAGTTACATTATGAAGATATTTTGGAGTTTCGAGTTAAAAATTTAAATCATTATGATCAAACATCTTTTTAATAAATTCCTCCTTGTCCATATCATTTAAAATTCATCGATTCATAATTTTTTTCATTAATATTTTATGGGTTTTCATGAAAAATAAATTTTAAATTAATACTTCATTATTGAAATGTTCATAATATGGTCTAAAATACATGACATCAAGGTTATAATAACCAATTTGAGCATATAAATATCAAAATAACAAAGTGTAATAGGTATTTATGTTCTTGGTACATGATCATCCTTAATCCCAACTCCCTCATAATATATTAGAAGTTGATTATTGTGTATGGTAACTCTTTGGTATTTGAAGACGGTACCAAACACAATAATGAAATTGTTGGGTATTGATATATTTATAAATAATAATCATTTTAACACAATATAATATCATTAATGGAATGGTTTCAATGTCTTATGGATTCACATTTCATTGAAACAATGCTGAAAATGTTGATTACATATTCTATGATAGCTCTTTGTTTAGAATGGCTCACCACAATCGTTGTGGGGGTGTGGGTTATTCATATACTTATTATTAATGTGTTTTATATTTTGTTTGACTCATTCCCATAGAATTATCTTAAAACTATGGTATCCATTTATATTTTTCTTCTAGAAAATAAATTCAGGACTAAACCTTTTAAATTTTCTTTACATTATTCCCATGTTCATTTCATTTCATAAAATTTGTTTTGGGTGATACACAAAACCATACCTATTAGAAAAAACCATATTATTTAGGCCACTCTAAGACACAAATATATATTTTACATCTGGAATTCCAAGGGATGATTATTTTGTCAATGTAGGATAAAATATATATATAAATATGTATTCTATATTATGTAATACTAATCTAAATAAAACATTTATATCATACAAAGGCTTGATTATATTAGTTTTTATAGTATTTGACCTATTATTGAAATTTTTCATTCCCTCTTGGTTTGTTAAATTGATGATTTGGTTTTCAGAGATGTTTGAGGGAGGTTTTGGTAGTTCTCATGGGAGTTGGAGGTGTATTAGATCTATTATAAGAAATCCACATCACATACGTGTCTTACAGGATGTTAAAGTTGGTTTGAGGTATTATTCATTATATGTTCATGAGGATTATATTTTTGTGGTTATATAACTAAGAAGAGATATTCTTTTTGTGGAAACTATATCTCATGGATTAACTGACATGAAATAATATTACATATCATGTAAACCCCTGATATTGTGAAGAATTAAAATTCATTTTGAAAACATTCTCTATCATTCAACCATGTTTTCTTCTTCATATCATATAATGATGACACAAGGTTCCCTGAGGTGTACTCCAATACCATTCTCTACCCAATTAGATTTGTCTATAATAGTGGATTATTATTAGAGATCCATTGTTGTTCAATTGCGAGATTGTCTCCCTTTCATGGTTGGTATTGTTTTATTATTACCCAAGGATTGATACTTAAGTGAAGTCTGATTTTATTTCTGTGTATGGGATGCCTTTAGATGGACTAATTGGTTTCATTTCATTCTGATCCATGACTAATCGTGGTGTGTTTGAGGTTTGTGGCTGTTCTTTTTCCCCATGTGGTGTGCAGTGAGCTGAAAAAAATTCTTCACTAGGGTAGTGATTCCCTCATTTCACCTTATTATGTATCATTAGGGAGGGGTTTTATTTTTTTTACCAATTTATTGTTGTTGTTTCTCCATAAAAAATGATAAAAAATTTTATATTAATTTTAATGGGAACTATGGTTCTATATACATGCTTTTAAAAATTTGATATTATTTGCGATTCTGTGGTTATTTGACGTGATGCCCCATTGAAAATTATGGTTGTTGGTTGATTTGATTCCACTTGATATATATTTTTTATGATTTATGATTTTTTTATTATTTTTATATCTCCCATAATTTAAATTGGTTGTATAATTATTCTTTAATAATAAAATGGTAATCCCCATTATTTTGGTTTATGTCATAACAACCCTAAAAATGAAATTTGATTAAGGCTCCATTTTAAATGTACAAATTGACAATGATCTGTTATTATGTGTAGATGTGTTTGTGATTTGGAAATGTGTGGTTGGGGGGTGTTTTGATATGTGTTTATTGTGGTTGTTCTTTTTGGGCGGTGTGGAGGTGAATTGTTTGGTCTTCTTTTTTGTTTGATGTGATGATGGTACGTTGAGTTGTTGGTGGAATATGGTTACATTTTGATAGAGAACAATGTAGTAATAGAATAAATAAATAAATAAAATTTAACAATGATTGAAATATGTTGTTATTTATTGATAAATTTGATATAAATTTTTTTGATATATAATTAAATGGTTGGTTATGTGGTTATATATTGACAGTTTTAAATAATGAAAAAAATGAGGTTATAAAATTATATTTTCATGAAATGTAAAATGTGGTTTTTGTTTTGATGTGTGGTGTTAAGCATTTAGAGGTGGCCTCAATGGTGGTAGTATTATCATTTTGTTTGTTGTTCAAGAAAACATATATTGGGATTGAATTTTCAATAAAATATATATATTCTTCATTTTTAAAATTTATTTTTGTTATCAACCCACCAATGTTGAGAACTATGTTCCTAACATACTCATTGTAACGTAGGGGATGTCTTTACCAACTACCTAGTGGGAGGATATATGGATGAACACCATCCCTTCCTTAAATCCACATCATGGTGAGGTAAACATTGAACATATTGGGATGGGTGGAAGAATATATTAGTGATTTAGACAGTGGTTGTGGTATCTAATGTGTCCTTGGGATAATTTGTTATGTGGTGTCCATGGAGTCTTTGGGATAAAATGGGATGTTTTTAAGTACCATGTGTGCAACACCCTAGGTAAATAAAGAATATTAAATTTTCATATTTATCCATATTTTTGAATAAAATATTAATATTACTTTAACGTGAACACTACTGCTTTATGGCATACCCAATACGCAACATCGAGTTTCTTTGAAATCATACGTTGCACTCTAATAATAAAATAATATTTTTTTAAATGGTAGTTAACGCCTAGACGTTGTAATGGAGGGAATGAACAGAACTAACTAAAAAATTATTACATATGTTTTTCAAATATTTTTACTTTTATCCAAAAAATATTAGAGGCTTAAAATGCAAATGAATCCAATTTTAAGCATAAATCATCTAATAATTTTAAAAGGTTGATTAACTATATTTTGATGGAGAACCCCTTTTAAATATAATTTTGACAATTTCAAATGTTTTATTTGAAAAAATAAAATCCTTCTTTATAATCTGGACATCAAAATTTATTTTTTGTAAATTATTGTTATTTTTCCGATAAAGATCATTTTTATTAAAAATGTTGCATTTTAATTCAAAACATCCTTCTAATATAATTTATTATAATGATAGATTATATTTTTAATTGAGAATAACTTTTATTTAGAATTTATTTTTACCATTTAATCCAATTGCGGTCATTGGAATTAATTTCACTTTGAAATTAGACTTAAACTAGTTTCGATCTTTTAATAGATAATGTTTATTAAAAACATGCTATTTGTTTTGTCAGTGGGAATTAATTATTAAATTAATTAATGGGACTTATATGTTTTAAATTTTCTAAAATATAAATCATTTTTGAATTCTGGATATCAAATATAGATTAGGGTGAATTTTTGGTATTTTTCTGAAAAACTTCAATTTTTGATGAATAGTGAAACCACTAAGTGGTAGTTAAAGAAACTGATTTTTCATTTATATGAAACTTTTCCACTTCTCTGATTTTATTTTCAAAAATCCAACATACATGGTTGTCATTAAGATGTAAAATGTGGTTCAATGGTATTAAAATAATATTTTGGTGAATAGTAACTTTTATGTTTTATTAATCACGATTAGAGGTAATTAGTGTAATTTAAGGTAGAAATATTGTTTTAATAATATGAAATGACCTAGAAACATGTCCTACCCTCATTTGATATGTCATGGTCGACCAAGAAAATCCATGGAAAACTTGGGGACTCCATGAAGCCACCTTGGTAGGAAAATGACAGAAATAACTTTTTATTTAAAGCTAAAATAAAAATGTCACAAACATGAGTTGTTTTACTAAAACAATTTTTTAAATGGGGTTATACAATTAATATTTATTACTATAAATATTAATTAGAAATATAAAACGTTTTAATACATCATGATATTGTTTATATAATTTTTTGACATTATATTAATTAAATTATTTTTGACACCATGATGATTCAGCGATTACCTCATTATTTAACGATTTAAATAAAATGAAAAGATAATGTAAAATATAAGACCTAAACATGTAAAAAACCTATTGGATGGGTGGATTTAGATCTCCTATCACCTTATCCTCAAAATATATAATTTTGGGACATTTAAAATATGAAATTAATTTTATAATAAAGTATCCTTTTATAACATTCCAAGAGTTCCCCTCCTCTCCTTTTATAAAAGGCCCCCACCTCTACCACCTTAACCACACCTCTCAAGCCTTTTTCTTGGCCATCCCCTGCCCATTATGTCTCTCCAAATCTCTATATAACTCCTAGAATCCTCACTTTGGGAAGAATTCTTTCCAATGAAGCCATTGAGCTGAAATCAAAAAGTGTTACCCGTTTTAAAGGTAATGTCTTCCCTAGTGTTCTTGTGTTTTATTTTTGTTCTCCAACCCCATAAACTATTTTTATTTATTTCTTTTGTAACAAAACCAGTATCTTCAATATACTATGATGTTGTTATGAGGAGTATTCGAGCTACACTAACACACACCTCATTCTAATGGTTAAAGAACATACTATTTCTGTGGATGGCGAATTACTGCCTCACGAAACGAAGATTGTTCTATCTTCTCATACCACCTCTCATGGTGTCCATTATTATGGAACTATATTTATTTATGATATATATTATATTTATTTACTCTATATGCTTCTGTATTTTATATTTAATACATAACATTATGATTTTCATGTTGTGCAAATGCGATAATTTCATTTGAGGAAGTGTAGACTACCACCCCCTCATGTGATGTGACTCGTTCATGCAATACATGGAATTTATAAAGAATGAAATTTCTGAACTTATGTGATATATATAACATATATATTATACTGGAATTATAATATATATATATATATATATATATCTCTCTTATCATGTTTTAATTCCATTAATGTTCCAAAGAAATGAAAGTAGCGTTCATGCATACGTACGGATTACCGTCTCCGTGAACGGTACATTTCATTTCTTATCTTCAAATGTTATGTACTATTATATGTACATATATATAATGGATATATATTTCATATATTACATCTAAATTATGGATATATTTTTGTAATTATAATATATATATATATATATCTGTTTTAACTTTAATTCCATTAATATGACAAATAATGAAAGTAGCGTTCATGCATACGTACGGCCTACCCTCTCCATGAACGGAGCTTTTATATTTTTATCTCCATATGTTATGAAATAGTAAAAAATGAATATATAATGAATATATATTATATTAAAAACATTAATACTTTTCTGAAGATGATTTACCTATAAGTACATGGAATATTCTTTTCCAACGAGTTCGATTTTTACTCATGTACTGAAAATTGACAAAAACGTCTGATATGAACTCACATTATTAACCAATTTTTATAACATTATAATATGTGATATGAATAGAATAAAAATATTTAAAGGTGTTCATTAGGAAATTATAAATTGACTAAAGTTTATTATTCAAGAATATAACGAAACGAACAAGACAAGTCAGACTTGAGATAAGGGATCCTATCCCTCTCTTTCTTTTTAAGTACACTATATTATGTCATTCCTTTTAAGGTCATATTTCTTATGGCTGGGATATTCATTTATATTACTCTTACTGTACTTTTTATGGTCATATGATGAAAGAACCTATTTTCTCTCATTAATCCATTTTGGAAGTTTTGAGTGGCGTCGTTAGGCTGCCGAATTTTCATAAGGGATCCAACCTCTCTCTTTGTTTTTAGGTACTATATTTTACGTAATTTAATTTAATATCATCTTTATTATGTTTGGTGATTTTATATTATATTCCTAATACTTTAATTTTTATGTTCATATTACGAGAGACCCTATTTGATCTCATAAATCCAATTTTTTATGTTTTAAGTGGCACCGTTAGGCTGCCGAGTTTTCGTAAGGGATTTTTCATCTCACTTTTATTCCCGTGACATTTATGAAACATTTTCCACAATTTCCATTGAGTGGTGTATGTATTTACCATTATTATACAATTTGTTTAGTATAATTTCATTTATGGGTATTTTCATCTTCATGTTATGACCCTTCTTCCATGGGGTGTACGTTTCGAAAGTTACCCATCTCAGTAAGGGGACCTTTCACCATATTATTTTTAAATGACTTATTTTGTTATGTATTTTAATTAACATACTATTATGTTGGGATATGTTCTTCTATATCCTTATTTATTTAAATTTTATGTCCAAGTGATGAGATATCGTTTTCTCTCTCATCAACTAATTTTCTAAATTTTAAAGTGACGTCGTTAGGCTGTCGGATTTCTGTAATGGAACTTCTTAACCCACTTTCAATTATTTGAGTTAAAACTCTAATTCTTTATTTTATTATTCCATGATTATGTGTGGAATATCTATGTTGTAATTTCCACAAACCATTGTGTAGATATACTATTTCTACACATAATAATCTCATTGATAAATTCTTATGAACTTGTTTGGGAAATCATAACTCAATCCCATTTCATAGAGTTAAATATCTATGCCATTGGTTTTGTTTTTCCAAGATTATGTTTAAATGACCTCTGATCGTTTCACACATAATATCCACTAATATTGGGTGTATTTATATTTCTCACACATAATTATGTTATTGATTTATCCTTAATTTAAGGATACTGTCTTTATAATGTATTACATCTCAATTTACATTTCCATTGAGTCTTCATTGTTGTTATGCATGAATTTACTCTTATACGGTGTGTATATTGTCCTTTGACATATTATATCATGAATCCCATTATTCTCATGATATTATAAATCATGGATTAAATGTTATTCCGCAATTATTTTCATTCAAGAGTCTCTCATTTTTTTAAAAATCTTTAACAAAAATATCGTTTTAAATATTTTAAAGATTCATTATTCTAAATCATTATCTTTAATGTCCATGTTTTCAAAATGGTTTTCAGTATTTATTTATATGGACATTAATGTTTTAAAATTATTATTCCATTAAAATCATCAATGTGGTATGGAACACTTTGATTCAAAATTCTCTTTTAAATGGTTTTTGAAAATGGACTGATTAATTCAATAGTTTGGAATTATTTATTGTGATTGAAAATGAAATTTTGTTATTGAAATGTTTATATTTTCAATATTTTATTTGTAATTATGGTACTTGGACATTTTACGAGTGGTTACGTGATAATCCATATGATAGGTGGTTCTGTGAATACCAGGACATGTGGTTACGTTATAACCTCCAATGCATTTGGTATGGAAGTCGGCCATATGGCTATTCCATTAAGTGATATGTGTGGAAGTCGACCGTATGGTTATTCCATTTAAGTATTTTTATCTCCCAAGTTAACTTTATATGTTATTTGTTCTTTGTATGGGATTTTATGGTAATCTTTTGGTTACAAATTGGGTAAGTAATGATATTTTATAAAGTGAAGAGTTTTTTTATTACTTCATAAAGGTGAAAAATATTACATTGATAAAGTATTCTTGGTTTACTTGTTGTTTTGAAAAACTAATAGTTTTCCTTCATTGTGTAACCTTTAATGGGATTTTTATGCTTATCCCAAGTTTTTGAAATGTTTTCCACAGGACTTAAAGATGTATAGGGTCAATGATGGGATCAAGGAAAGACATGCTATCTAAAACATGGAAGTAGACATGTTTCTTTTTAAGATTTTTTATATTACGAAAACGTAGTAGAATTATTTAATTTTTAATCTTTGAGATGTGATATTTATGTCTTAATTCTCTAAAACTCTAAACCTGAAAATATTCTCAATGTGAATTATTCATTTAATTCTATAATAAGTAATGTTTATGGTCATGGCCTTATAATGTGTGTGAGGGATTGATGTGTTTTATGTCCCAAGTGTTCATGTTTCATGTCTTGTGCGGACCTAGTGTGGGAGGGTGGTATATATTATGATGCCCATATTTATGCATCTGGGATGTGATGTGTTATATTCGAAAAAGGATAGAGTGCAATGACATTTTACACTGGGTTGTGAGAGAGGCTAAAAAGTGGGAATATTTAGTGGGTACCCTATCGTCAATTTTCATTATATTATATTATACTACATGGATTTAATTACATTGTGTTCATGACTTGGTGATGATATGGTTATGATTAGACTACTTTTTGGTGTTGTTTAGTTCTATAGATTTCTCAAAAGTCCATTAGTATTCCTCATTAACTTATGAACAATAATCATGGATTTTCCTACAAATAATACTTGTATGATTTCCCTACATATGTAAAAATATTTCAATATTTCTAGAAGTATTTCATAAACCATGATGAACATTACTAGCTCAGAACCTTCATTGTTGTATTGTCTCTTCATTAACTTTAATTATGGGTAATTTCTTTGGATACATTTATTGTATCAGTTGTATTTTTACAGTCTGGTTGGCTGGGATGGGATTATATTTTCTATTATTTCATTATTATATTGCAGATGATTCAATCTATATCTCAATATTGTTTCTTGTAAAGGGTAATCCTTCCATATTTTAATAATTTTACACCCTTGGTGACAGTCACCAACCTGAGGCCCATAGGAGGTGCGACCCAAGGATCATTATATCCCTTTCATGATTACTCAAATATGATGGATATCATATGAGGAATGGTGTTGAGTAATTGTGGAATTAGATCAAGGTAATGATAGAATGCTATGATGGATTTTGGAGTAAGTTAATGTTAGGATTTCATGGGGTGTGGAAGCAATGTCAATTGACATTGGTGATTGACATTGGGTGGGGAGGCCAGGTAAAAACGAACATTTAGGGAAACACTTGATATACATAATACATATGATTATATAGAGCGGCCAAGTTAGATAGAATTTCTTTTAGGGTAATGGTAAGGATAAAGGTACAATAATCGTAATGGCTTGTGTTCCAATTTTACTTGTGTTGTTTTGGGAAAGGTGAAATGAAAACAAAAAATGAATAAAATGAGTAAAACTAAATCTAATATTTAATTCAACACTACTCTGGAACATAAAATCCTTGCTTTCCATTGATCTATAGATCATGGTTGTATTATGCCTATGGGTAATGTAGTTATGGCCTTGTAGGTGGTTCTGGTTGATCAAATTTAGGTCAATTTAATTGAAGAAGATGATCAGTGGAAGAGAACATTGTGTGATTTCTAATGGCATGACTTGGGGAAGTAAGAGGGATGTATTTAAATTGTAGATACAAAGTGATGGTTGTAGGAGCTCGAGATTAATATCTTTTTGATCTGATCATCGATGAAACATTGGGTCCCTTAGGAATTATTTCAGATATAGCGAGCTACATGATAGTGGTGGATGTAGTAACTTAAAGAGTGGAATGAGGCAGATTTTTATTGGTCAAATACCGAAGGTTGTTCTTGGAAGTGTTCCATTCCTCTTCCAAGACATCATTAATGTGGAATGTTCTTCTTTCTCTATACAAGGAGAATGTTAGTGTGGGTTCTAAAAATAATTTTGCAGGGCCATCTAAATTCTCCCTATATCTATTTCTATATTATGATTCTCATGTGAGATATCTTTTCGAGGAACTCTATTTTTCTATCCCGTATACATTTACTCATATTACGATACTGATGTATCATGAGGATTAGAAGAATGTAGTGGTGATCGAGCGAATGCACTCACTTGGAGGTTTTCCTTTGGAAGGAATTTACATAGTTTCTTCAAGGATTAGATTTATCAGTTGATGATTTTAGTCACCAGTAGAATCATCACTTTTTCCATTATGGATTCGACCTCGTAATCTTCCTTTATATCTTTATGGGAAGGTTGATTACATTCATTTCCATAAATATTTTTTCTAGTGTGTTTTTTATATGGTGTTTAGGGACATCACTATAACTTCTTACCAGTGGTCTTCCAAGCATAATTTGGAAGAGGTGCATAGGATAAGAATTAGCCTCAGTATCCGTTGCAATTGAGTCTATTTCAGTAGCATGGGTAGTAGATTTCTTCTCTCCTATGGTTAAATGAATCATATAAGCTACAACATAAGGATGTTACTCATATTTAGAAACTAAAACATGATTGTGGATGTGGAGGTGGTCATCATTATAGAGGTAGAATATTTGGGGATGGTATGTTTCATGTAGAGTAGGTAACAGTTTCATAGGGTACAGTGAACATCAACTGTATGATATGTTTCTTTTGTAATATTTTTTATTCATTGATTTGTTAATGAAATTCATGGTCCTTTATTTAACCAACTCTCTTCCATTCTTTGGGAAAATACATAGATATTCATACAATTCCCCCAGAGTTGAGCATGCCTTTCAGAGGCATGACCAACTTGTTTGATGTGTTTCGAGGTTGAAGACTGCTAATGGGACCACATCAGTTTTATGATGTTCATTTCATACTATATATGTATCCATAGAATATCATCACTGATATTGACTAGTGATATTTCATATGTTCTGTTATCGTCTTCTCCTTTTAGTGAGTTTTGTTTTCACATGTGGATTACAGGTTTGTGGTTTTCATTAATGAGCATAGTTGTTAGGTGGGAATTTTGTGTATGAATCCCCTTCATCCATTGATTGATTTGTCTTATATGAAACCATTTTTTATGATATTTTATAGGATCCTATATTTTTAAGGATTTCCTATAGGTTATTTTGAATGAGAATTTTAGGCTACCCCCTCTATGAGAATTTCAGGCTACCCCCTTCATCCATTGATTGATTAGTCTTATATGAAACCATTTTTTTCATGGTCGTGGAATATATTATCTGATTTTTGTATCAAATTTCACTCTAGATACAACCCCATTAAAAAAATCGATCAATAAATCACAATATTTTTTTTGAGTAATGATTTCCTATAATGTGTTTAGTTACCTAATGGGGGTGTTGTTAGTGATCCAGTTCTCCAGTGTCATTATATATGGGTGATGTTTGAGGTGTTTTTTGATGCTTACTCTTTGGAATTTACGATGAATGATAATGTAGAAATAAGCTGTGATCTATTTTGGGTGTAGGCAGTTAAATACCATTGTGAATAACTATTCAAGACATTACATAGAGCTATAGGTGGTTTTCATCACACTAATATTGTTCTGGAATCACCTCATTGCAGTGTACTTTTTTGTTTTGATGGACATCAAGAGTTTGAGTTATATATTATCCCAGTGTGATCTAATGTTGATACAGTGGAGGGGGATGGAGTTTCATGAATACAATGATTTTGAAATCACCTATATCATTAGAAAAGGAAATTTTGTGGCATATTTATAGAGCTAGAATTCATGGAAGGGAGTTTAATAGGAGTGTGAAAATGTTTGGATGGCAGTGGAGGAGTTTGCGGCCTTGTAGTTAGATGTGAGAGTGGATGGTTGTAGAGGTTGTTTTTTTTCAAATCAATATCCATTATTCATTGATTTTGAAGGTGGGGGACTGTCAATAGAAAAATATAGAGGAAACAGTGATGCATTATCTTTTTGGACACGGTGATGATCTATAGGGATGGATGGATGATATTCTTAAGTAGATGTAATATCTCAGATGTTTTTTTTCTAATAATAGATGCATTATGGTTTCCTTTGCGTTTTTCATAACTCGTCTTTGTTGGTTGAAAATGATATTCTATGTTGTTACATGGACTGAGATTGTAGTTTTGGTGTCCTAGGATGAAATGGTTTATGGAGATGTTTGTGGACTGGTGTCTAGTTTGCAGCAGTTATAAGTTGAGTGTTGTGTTCCTAATTGTATTTTCCAGCCCTTAGATGTACCCATGTTGAGATGGGATGAATAATAGATGGATTTAATTGAAAGGATACCATGTGATTCGAGAGGTTGTGAGGTTATTTTTGTGACAATGGATATTTTCATGAAATCAACATACTTCATAGTGATCAAGGAGATGGGTGAAATTGATTCTTTTTCTAAGAGGTATTTGGATGATGTGGTGAGGTTACATTGTGTTTTTTGGTCCATTATCATGGATTGAGATTCATAGTTTACATCAATATCATAGAGGTCATTATAACATGATATTTCCACTAATTTATTCCTTAACAATTCATTCCATCGTCTGAAATACTAGAAGATGGAACAAACTATCCAAATAGTGGCGGATATATTGTGAGAGTGTTTCTTTGAATTTGGAGGATCATGGTTATGACACAATCCATTTGTGTTTTTTTCTAGTAAAATAGTAAACACACATTCATTTTCATGTCTCCCATAATAATTTTTATGGTAAACTGTGTCATTCACCATTGTGTTGGACAAAGCCTTGAGAGACATCCATTCATGGTGTCGATGTGGTACATAGCGCGATAGAGAATGTTCTGCTTGTTCATGCATGGATAAAAGTATCATTGGATAAAAAAAGTATCCTAATTAATGTATAGTGAGGCCATTAGAGATCTACATAGGGGGTCATGAATTGTTGATTATTTCTCATCTATGTGGGATATAATTGATTTGGAACTGGGATTAAGCTCTATGAATTTATTGTTGGGACCTTTGTTCTATTGGTTCGAGTTGGCCGGGAGGCATAATTGTTCACATTTATACCACGGTGGGAGAGGAAACATGATGTATTTCATGTCTCTCGGCTTCATATGTATCATCACAATGACTCTAATGTCATTGACTATAGTGATTTTGATATTATGGTTGACATGAGATTTGATGAATGACTAGTAGATATCTATAATCCCCAAGAGATGGTGGTGTGTGGATGATAAATTCTATTAGCTAATGTGTTGTGCATGCATAGTGTCTAGTAAATGAGTACATGGGACTGATAAAAGTTTTTTTTTTCCTGGTTTCATCAGTTGTCATAGGATTTTCACTTCCCTGATTTTCATTATATTGATATTTTTTAAGAAACGTTCATGTAATGTGTAGTTTTCTTTGGATATTGATGTATTTTGTGAAGTGTGTGATAATATCCAGAAATATGAAAAGGGGATTACCTAATACCTAAATGAGATACGTTAACTATGATGTGATCAATCATATGTGGTAGAGTCATATCCAATCATAGAAGATAATATCTTGACATGGATGACCAAATTCTTGTAATCATGTTCTCAGGATGGTGTAGTTTGTTGGTTGTGAACTGGTTCTTTAGAGGTTTTATTTTGTGAGAGGAGATAGTTTGTAGGTTTGGTTTCTTGTTGATTATGTTTCATGAAATGTTTTTTCTTGTTTGTCTGTGCATGATTTTCCGGAGTTAACATATGTTGATTTATGGGATTTTTGAGAGGATTGTCTCATGGTGGTTGTTGTACCACTTTTCATCTAGTGATTATTTTGGATTCCTGACTGAAATAATCTATTCAGATGTATTCGATATAAAGTATCATTCACTTTCTTTTACTTTTAATCTTTGACCTTGGTTGTTGGAGTTTTTTGGTGGAGGATCCAAGAATTTTCATGGGTGTTGGAGTTCAAATAGATCTACATCATGAAACAATCATCGTGTATGTGAATTACATTACTTGAGAGTTGGTTCTATGTATTGTACAGTGTTAGTCCATAATGATTTTATAGTCTTGGTTATATAATAATATCAAAAAAATTTAATGTGTATACTAAATCCCAAGGATTACATGATGTGAATGTGGATTATACATCCTACAAACCACATATTCAGTGATGATTTAATTTTTTTATCCAAATTCTAATTCATCCATCAACGTTTTCTTACTCATATTTTATTTGTAGAAACCTATGATCCTAGAGGATTTATTTAATACATTATCTCCCACTTATATCTATTGATTCTGATGGTTTTTCATTGATGATATGTAGTTGATTTAGTATGGGTTCATCTCCTATTCTTGGTTGGTTTTCTTCTATTCTTCCTAAAAGATTGTTACTACAGAGAAATTTGGTTTGGGTTTTGTTTTTTGGATGTGTTTGGTTGGTATTTGGTTGTGGTTTAGGTGTGATTTTGTATTTTCATGGTCTATTGTGTTATTTGGGCATTCTTTTTCTCCATGTGGTGCGTAGTGAGTTGTAAAGAATTCCACTTCACGGTAGGGAATCCTTTATTTCATCTTTTTTTGTATCATACAAGCGGGTGTTGATTTTTTTTAAATATGGATTATGCTTTTTTATCTAAATAAAATATCGATAACTTATTAATTTAAATGAAATTTGAAATGGGGTTTGATATACATACTTTTACAGCATTGACATTATTTTTGTTATAGTGATTGTAGAGACATGGTGTCCCTATAAAAAAAGTTTCCATTTGGGGCATTGTTTTTAATGAATATATCGACCGTGTTTTCATTATTGGTTCTGAATGTCGTGAATCACCCTAAGTATAAATAGGTTAATTAATAATAATTGTATAATGAAATAGTTTCCCCAAAATTTTATTTCATGTGATAGGACCCCTAATATAATATGGAATGTGATAAAATTCACATTATAAATTTATAAATGTCTTATGATGTGTTATGGTGTGGTTCTGTTCTTGTGGGATAGAGATGTGTGGTTAGGGTGGGAGGATATATGAGTTTTGTTTGGCTTTACATTCATGTAAGCAATTAGTTGGTTTATTTTTCCATGTTTTTAGGGTGGATATATGACAATACATTGATATGTTGGTAGAATTAGAATGCTTTTTCCTAAATTAATGAGTAGTGATAGAATAAATAATTAATTAAATTTTAAGTAATGATTGAAATGGGAAGGGTTTCTATGTTTAATTGGATAGAAATTTGATAATGATGAATTACATGTTGGGTTTTGTGGTTAAATGTGGTTGATTCAAAATACTAAAAATAATTAGGAAATTAAATGAAATTGGTTGGAAAATGAAATGGTGTTTGTGGTTTGATGTATGTTGTTATTAATTACAATGTGGTTGCAAATTTGATAGTGTTTTGAGTTGGTTGATTGATTGAGAACCCACAGGTAGTTCCTGATCGATTGATACTATATATAAAAAGTAATTTTCATTATTATATCTACATGATCCCCGCAAAAATTTAGAACTATGTGATTATTAAAACCATTTTTGAATAAGGGAGTCCATACCTCCATTTTAGGGGGAGGATGGATGGATTTCTAGCCACTTTTCCCCAATCCCTCTTCTAGGAAAGGAAATAGTTTGACTGGTTCTGATGGATGAAAGTATATTAGTGCATTAAATGGTGGTTGTAGTATAATTTTTTTCTTCGGTATAAGTTGTGATGTGGTGTCCCTGGTGTCGTTGGGATGAGTTGTAATGTGTTGTCCCATGTGTCATTGGGGATGATTTTGGATGTGTTGTGAGGACATGTTTGTGTGGAAGGGTGTGATGTGACGAACCTATGTGTGGGGGCAAGATATGTTTTGTGGACAATGTGTGTACTGGTAGGATGTTTTCTGAGGCCCATGATTGTGTGGGTTAGAGGAGATGTGGTATATAAATAAGAGTTTGGATTAGATGACATTCTAGATTTTGGTGTGAGAGTGTATGATCAAAGGAAATGTGGTGAGGGGTGACCTAACATTGCTATCATTTTTCTGATATTATATTATTTGGATTGTGTGAGTTTGGGATTGATACTTGGTGAGGTTGGTGTTATGGTTAGCATATCTATTTGAATTTTTTTTATTTTTTTATTTTCTCTTATGTTTAATAATATACCACTTTAACTTGTGCATAAGGAATTTTGTTTTCCAACTATGTACACTTGTATGACCATCCTACATATTTTAATTTTTTTATGTTTCAGGTAGGATTTCATGGACGATGTCGAACCTTATTAGATGGGATACATGATAGTTATAGTATCAATACATTAACATTACTTTTGGATATTTTCAATTGATACTTTGATTGTATCACTTTTATTTAAACATGCATGTCGTATGGTTTCAGTTTTTATTTCTTGGAATGACTTGGAGTTTTTTGTGGATGATTCATTCTATATCTTGTTCATGTTTTTTATAATGTGTAATGATTCTTATATTCTAAAAATTTTACACCCTGGGTGTTAGTCACCATCATAGGGCCTACTGTAGATGATACTTCTGGGTCATTATCACCATTTCATTATTAAAATTCGAAGGCCGATATCTTTGGATGGAGTGGTGAAAAAAATTATCATCTGTTATTTATTTACATGTTCATACATTCATATCCCTTGATGTGGGATGGATGTGTCATTGGATTTTTTTCATCAATCTGTATATAGGTAGAGGAACACAGTTATGTTCTTGTTTCAAGTCACATTAAAATATTATGATATATTTAAATATGTACTAATTTTTCAAGTGAAGCGTCACTATCCTTACTTTGAATTAGTGGTACGTTTATTTTTTACCCATTTAACATTTTTATAAATTATTTTTAAATTCATAAATTTACAATTTTTAGTCAATGAGAATAATACCCATATTTTCAATTAATTTATTGTCATTGAAAATGTTCAATAAATGATATCTCCCCGTGACACCCAATAATTGTGTCACATGAATATTTCTTTATTAGGTGTACATACATATATGGTGGGGGAAGGTTTATTTTGACTTCATAATCTATGAGATGATACTTATTAATACTTTTATGTAATCCTCTTGGTAAAAATACATCGATCATTAATAAAATATTCATTATGTGTCATATGAAATATATGATCTCTACATGAGATAATTAAGAGTATGTAAACATTTAATTTTACAGCTATTATGGTATAATCCAACATTCATTAAAAATTATAACATGGAATTTTGTATAATCCATATCCCATATATGTATTTTGATGAATAATCTTTACATATTCTCATTAAATTGGATTTTTTTCCATGGTACTAGATTCATGAATTTATTCATCCATAAGTGTAACTCAACTATTATTCATTCTAAATAATTCATTATGTTCATTTTTATAGAGCGTGTAAAAATTAATCATTTATGTATTATTAGATAAAACATTCAAACATGGTCCTATAGCTAACCATTAAAGTCATTTTGAAATTGAATCCATATTTTTAGTATGTGTTTTAAAAACATGGCCTTGAAACAGTCTTATTATATTTTTATTATGTATATTTCATATCAAAAATTAATTATCTTCTATATTAAATTTCATAAGAATATATTTTCGGGACTAATCATAAAGAGATATCACTGAAGAAAATTAAAAATATAATGTGTTCAATATATTGTACATTAGTATTAACTGAGACAATATCTATTGTAGATATTCCATCACACATATGGCACATTATGTAATGAAATTATGCATACGAATGATTCCCTCTTTGAACTGTTATTTATTAAAAATATCATTGGATTACCTAATAAAATATCACTCATGAATACCATCTTCTGGTCAACATAAATTCTAACACACCCTTAAAAATTATTCATATAATACTCAATGGTCAATATCCATCTGTAATTTATAAGACCACATTTTCAAATCTCTGTTTCCAAATGAATAATCTAGAAAACAATAATATAAAATACATTTCATAGTTATTATTTCTCCAATTCAAAATGAATAATATCAATTTTCATTAACTGGATTATTGATATCTCTAGGTCTATAAATTTTTATCATATGTAATTGATAAATAAATATAGCTTGAATTATGTATGATGTGTTGACCGCCTTCCTGGTTGGCACATTGCGTAACGCCTCTTCAAATGGTTCCCACATGATATCTCTTTTAATAAGGTGTTTTAAATGCGAGTCAAGACCGCATGAATTAATTCACATGGAGACGCATTTCTGACGTGGTGACACATCTTCACACGGATTGTTTTGCTCTAAATGGAGGCAACACCAAGACTTTTACAGGACATCAACAATGTAAAGATCAGAGCCAATTTGGTGATCACCTTGCATTGATGATCATTTTCCTCTACATCGGAGAGTATTACATTTGAGATCCCTTTCATTTTGGGGGATTATATATCATGTACTTATTCATTTTAGTGGATTCTTCTTTCTGGTCTAGGTCACGTGGTTTTTCCCTTTCGGGTTTTCCACGTAAAAATTTCCCATGTCAACTATATTTTCTGCAAATTTAATTTTTTCACTGTGCATCCGCTTCTATTTGGGGGGGAAATATTCAATTTTGATGCACGTTCGCCTTTTTTATTATTTTCATGTTTGTCATTTTCCCATATTTCCTAACATATGGTATCCGAGGGATTGGTTGAAGTCATCAGTTGTAGAACACGGTGGTAGACATCTGGTGGCACAGTTTTCTTTTCAAGGACTCAAAGAACGTTATCAGAAGATAGAGGCGGTACCAGAGGAGTTTCTGGGATATTGAAAGTCTAATTGACTAGAAGGAATCATGATGCGTGTTTCGTTGTTGATGACAGTTAGAGTTCGGTTTTGGATTTATTTTTATAGGGGAACTGATTTTTTTTTATCAGAATTGCAAAAGGGTTTGTGATGACCCCCACTTGAGTCGGAGGGGGATTTTGTTGAGCAGCATCCTGGTTGGGACATTACGTAACACCTCCTCAATTGGTGCCCTCGAGATTTATCTTTTAATGAGGTGATTTTAATGTGAGTCAAGACCGCATGAATTATTTCACACGGAGACACGTTTTTGACATGGCGACACATCTTCACACGGATTCTTTTTCTATAAAAGGAGGCAATGCCAATACTTTTACAGGATATCAACAATGTAAAGATCATATCCAATTTGGTTATTGCCTTGCATTGAAAATAATTTTTCCTCTACATCGGAGAGTATTCATTTTGAGATCCCTTTAATTTTGGGGGAGTCTCTATCATGTACATCTTCATTTTATTGTTTTCTGGTTTCTGGACTAGGTCCTGTGGTATTTCCCTTTCAGGTATCCCACGTAATAATTTCCGGTGTCAACTGTATTTTCTCCACATTTAATTTTGTCACTGCGCATCCGCTTCTATTTGGGGGGAATGATTCAATTTCTGATATTCGTTATCCTTTTCTATTGTTTGTGAGTTCGTCGTTTTCCCGCCATTCCCACCATGATGATCATTGTTGTAAAAAAAGGAAATGTAATGCTATGAACAATTGATCTTTAATAAAAACAAGATAGTAATAGGATTTTAAACCCATTATCATAAAATCATTCATCGACGTGATATTGTTGTTATTTTATTAATAACCCTACATATCAGTTATATCATTCATGTTGTTGAAAAACTGAAATTTCTCATTCCATGAATTATTGTAAGCAGTTAGATGCAGGAGAATTGATTTTGACACTTAATTATCACTTACTCTTATCATATTTCAATATAAATTATGCACATCTTTTCCATAATTTCACCATTTTCTCCATATATTTAATATTGTGCCAATGAAATTATTAAATAAATTTTTTCTCAACATTCAAAACATAATGAAAATATATGACATATAATTAATTCCCTTACAGTATCCAAAAAATTAATGAATATTTTCAACAAAAAATTTTATTGTTCTTAGGAAAAATTTCTATGGAAATAATTGTACATATATTTTTTTTTGAATTTTAGATCAAATATTTGTGGAAATGGTTATAAATTCGTTTGAACTCCTCTCCAATGAAGTCATCCATGATATATACTTACATCCCCATTTTAGAAATATGTCACTTCCAAGAATCATATTATTTGATGAATGATTAATCATAATTGAATGGGTATCTAATTTACATATTGGAAGAAATTGAGTCAGTTGTATTCTATATCCAGAAAAAAATGTAAGAAATTACTTTTTCATGCCTCACGACATGGTTATCAACGTGAAATATCTATTTATATAAGCATTAAAAAAATACCACCAGATTCGCATAATAATTTCAAATCATAGATAAATATAACCCAACAGAAATCAATATAATTACATTGATTCCATAGATCTCATATCAATATAGATAATATTTCTTATCTTTGTTTCATTCATAACCACGATGAAAAGTGATAATTTTTTAACATAAAAAATAATATATACGAATTTTGAATGGAAAAATAAAATGGAATCAATCCATCTGTACATAGTTCAAGACAATTTTTTCTCAACATGTTTAGAAATTCAAGACATTAATGACCAATCACACTCTAAGGAGAGTCTATATGGTGATGAATTTAACTATCATTATTTTAATTATATGTGGTCCACATTATTTTTTATTCGGTTCACTCAAATATACATAGGCTCTGTCACCAATGAAGATATGAAAATACCATAAAAATTATTTTCATTCTGATTATTCTTTATCATAACGAGAAGACCAACACATTTTTCATTAATTATTACTTTCATATTCCTTTATAAACAATATATATTCATTTTTAAAAGCTTGTATTATTTCACAGATCTTACCCTTGACAATATATTTTATTTATCAATTTATATTTTTGAAAGAATCAAATTATCATAGTGGATAATATATGTCAAGAGATTAATTATATCTATTAATATATTGTAACTGTATATGTATCCAATGTCGAGATAATTCACCATTATTATGGTAGGAAATGTTTTTTATTTAGTTCAATAACCGTATATGGAATATCATTTGTAGACATGATTATCATTATCACCACATCCTCATACACTTTTTCAAATGATGGTAATCCTTCCACTATTTTTTCATATATATTTTATTTTATTTACTAATATTAATATTTAACGAAATAAATAATTCATAAAACCATTTCATAGAAAATGATTATATTGTTGTTAAATTATTTGTAAAAAAGTAAAATTATTATTATTCATTATGATTTAAAATATATAATTGTTTAAATAATGGTTATGATATTTCTAATGTATGGTATCATTAATATTCTTTATATTATATAATCCCAATATACCACATGATTCAGTAATTCGGGTCCAAAGGGAGAAAACCCCCAAAATAGATTTCAATGTACATGTGATCAACATATTCTATTTAATATACAGAATTAAAACTATATATATATATATATATATATCAATTCTTGAGAACTATTTTTAAAATGAAATTAAAATAGACCATATTTTGAACTCTTTCTCTCAATGTTAGGAATAATAAACATCACATATTTGGTTCTTTAAAGTGAAAATAACATTGAAATATGATATATTATTGGTTACTAAAAATAAAATACATAATTTAATAACATGTTTTAAAATTTTATTTTAGATTTAGTATATTATATTGAGAGGAATAATTATAATAAAAGTTGAAGTATATTATATTTTAACAACTGGGACTATGAGTGATGTTTGAAATAAGGATGTGGCTACATTTGTGCACCACAAAAACACTAATTAGTTATCATTTATAATCACCACCTTAACTGATAAGTGTGTAGTATTTTTGTGGTGCACATCAAAAAGAAAAATAAAATCATATTTATAAATAATGATGAATTATTGAAAGTGAATTCAATTAGATAGGGTGGGTGAAACAACATGGTATTGTGGTAATAGGGATTGGATGGGAATTCCTTGAGGTTGATCAAGGACTAATACTATCAGTTATCACGTGCAATGTTCAAAATATTTGGCCAAATAAAAAACATTAATAGTAGTTTTAGTGTAGAACCATATCAAAATATATCACATAACCAGATTTTAATATATAATTAAAATTTCAAACAATAAAAATAAAATTAAATTTATACTAAGGGAAAAATATTAATACAAATTATATTTAAAAAATAAACAAATAATTGATTGTAATTTTTTTCTTCATTTAGTTTTACAAGAAAATTTCGTAATATAAAAAAAATTGTTTTTAATTCACATACATATTACTATTTGAAAAAATATAATAGAAAAGAAATGTTTTTGAAATATGAAAAAATAACCCTTTTTCTATATATAGTTTTCCAATACTCAATTATTCCATAGAAAAAACATATATGTTTAAATCATATCCCAGTTTCAAAATGAATAGACATAGTTCATGTATATGAATATATATATATATACATTACCAAATGGCTATATAATTATAATAATATATATTTATAGATAATTATATATATATATATATAACTATATTATATATATAAAATGATAGATATATGTTTCCAAAATATATATGTTTATAAAATATGTTGATAATTATATATATACACATAAATATTTATCTAATAAACTAAATATATATAAATTATCGGTTTAAGGTAATAAAAATTATTTATATTTTTTTAATTTGTTAATTCAACATTATTAATTAAATATAGGAAATAATATTTATTCAAAATTACTAATTCAAATAAATATAAATTAAGAAATTTTAATTAATTTTTATTAATAATATAAAATTACTAATTAAAAATAAATTTGAAATCAAATACAGTAATTACAAAGAAAATTATATATTCAAAAATATTGATAAATTATTAATTCAAGATAATAAAAAATTATATTAAATATTACCAATAATAAAAAATGTGTTTTAATTGTAAAGAATTATTAATATACACAAAATTGAAATTATTTATAATTTCTTATTACAACCACTTTTAAATTATATATAATTAATAAAAAATTAAATAAATGTATTATTTAATGAAATATATATACACATATGATAATACGGTTTTTTTATTATTAATAAAAACAAATATTATAATTTAAATAAAATTTAATTTATCAACACATTGAATACAATATGAAAATTTGATAATATTGAAAATTTAATAAATTAGCATAGTCCTGATGGCTTTCCATCCAAATTAATAAAAATTCTTGGGTGATTGGAAACATTCAATGGGGTGATGGTGATAAAAATGAAATCACAAACAACATAAATCACCAACATGGAAAATAGCATAATCAATATGACCACCAACAAAAAAAAGTGAACTAGTGAAACATTGAAAACAGAATGATAGGTTGGGACATTGGTGTGTTATTTAGAATGAATGTGGAATTCCTCTACAATTGAAGACATTAGGTTTTGGTAAATATATAATGCGTTTGTGGACTTTGAAAATAATATTCATTGGGATCATCCCAATGTTGTTTGATCAATTTTTTTATAATGAGATATGGTGGGATATGAGTCAAATTAACTTCATATATTAGAATCTGATTGGTATATTTTTATCTTTAAACATAGATTTTTAAGAAAGATTTCGTAGGCTAATGATTTGATAGGAGTATGGTTGTATCATTCGGTGAGTAGGGGATCATTAGTAAATAAAAATATAATTTTTCATAAGCATAACATTTTGATAGGATTGATTCATCAAGAAGATCAATGAAGAGTGGAAGTGGGGAATTGATTCCGTGAGAGATTAAAGAATTTATATGAGTTGGACTATGTAAGGGTTCTATTTAACGATCTGTAATGCATTTTTTCTGTTCTATAAAACAATTGCGGATAAAGATATCTTTTATCAATTTTAAAATAGAATGAAATGGTAAAATAGATCGTTTTTAGCACTATTTAGCGATTATAAAATGTATCATTATCAGAGTTAAAATTCAATAGATGATAAGATCTGATTTTTTAAACTAAATGAAAACAAACTAATCGACATTACTTCTAACAAATAACTAATTATGGCCTAATTTTAATAATATAATAAATATATTTATCCATCTTTTTTAATTAAATAATGTAATTATTATTATTTTTAAATTATTTAGTTGTATAAATATATATTTATTTATATTTATAGTTACAAATAAATATGTTTATAAACATTTTTTAGGTTTATAAATTGAGTTATATAAATATATATATTAATAAGAAATTTATATAATATTAAGATATACATTATTATGTAAATATATATAATTATAAATATAATAAAAATATTTATTATTTAAATATATTTACGATAATTTCATTAATATATAAATATACATTGATAGAGGGATTATCTACAAAAAACTAAGATATCCCTCCCTTTATATATATGGTCATATCCTAGCACCAGTCTTCTCAATCGGAGAAGATGATAATGTTGGCCATTAGAAAATGATTTTTTATGAGGGATTGAATGTCCACATACTTTTTTATGATGAAATTCATGAAAATGGTGATGAAATCTTTGAACGGTGTTGTGGTTCACACACTATATAATTTTCATGGTCCCTAAAATACCCAATATCATTTTTAATTCTTTATATTATAATATTTGAGAAATATATTCCTGATATTCACGTGAATAAAGGACTATGAAATAGATGAATCAATAGAGTGTTGGTGTAGGGTTCCTGAACTTGTCTTAATTCATAACTAGATGATCTGGTTTCAATTGATTGAACGATTTTGTTTATTAAATCTATAAAATTATGATCAATGGTTCCATTTTATAATGTCTATATATAGTATGCACATCTGAGGAATGGTATGCAGAGGAAAACATCATTGAAATGAAAATAGTATACCCATGTGGGATTTGGGCTCATTGTGGGGGTATTATAGTTGTTGTCAATGTTGAGGTTATGGTGATAGGGATAGGTATCACAATTGGTGACCAAATTGTAGTTTGCATATAAAGGTAGTTAAAGTGATGTGGTAGACATACCATGGTGGATGGGGATGCACATCAAGGTTCAATTCATGGTGGATACAGATGATGAATAGTATCATACTATTTGATAAGTTTAAATCATTTTGGTAACTGTAGATGTTGGGTCTTGTTATGATGATTTGTGGTTTAGAGAGAAAAGAGGGTAATGTGGGACAATATATAAATTCCCTCAATTTGAATGGTGAAATTCTTGTCTTGGAATTAATTTTTTTTGATATAAGTCATTGTGATGGGTGGTGGAAGTTGAATTTGATCTAGTGATTCATTTTCAGAATATGTGTGGTAGTAGATTATGAGTACTGAAATTTTATATCTGGGAGGTCAATGACTCGATATGGGTTACATGTGATGTGTTCCAAATGTATTTTTATAGATGACTGATACTAGAGGTTGCGAGATAACTATCGGTGGTATGGGATACCATATGGTGTGATTTTATCGGGTATTTCTTGTTGTCGAATGTATGTGATGTCAACAATGAGTAAATCAAACTGATGACATGATGACTGGAACCACGACTAATGAACATTAAGGGAAATTATTATTTCATGGGATATGATGCTAAAGATAACAATCACTTATTTAGGTGACCATTTATCATAATAGAAGATGATTACCTCATACAGAGTTTGTTTGGATTGGATGGACATTTTGGTCATGTCAGGGAGGTATTATTGATTGGAAAATCATCCCCACAAGCATGTACACTTAATCTGGTGAGTGTAATCAGGGATATAGAGAATTTGTTGTGGGATTTTGGGAATATAAAAATTTGGGTCTATGGTCCCTAATGTATGGATATTTCAGTAAAAATATTTTTCCTCTAGGTCGCATTATTTTCCATATTTCGTGGTGTAGTTGTGCTTTTTATGATGAAATCATGTTAGTTTCCCATATTTTATTTTTCATTTCATTAATAATTGTTTAGGACCATGTATTATCCAAACCTGATCATTCCTCATAAATATATGTTTATTTTATCATAATTATTAATATAAATAAATTTATTTAGATTGTATTTATAATCAGGAATGGTGTGAACAATACATTAAAACCAATGCTCCTAGAATATTGATTAATACATGAAAAAATTAATATATATTTATATGTATATATATATTATGTTCTTTGTTTTACTATTACATTAAACACATATATACTACAAAAACATTCCAGAAAGGTAATCCATATCCCCTCAAGGAATATACCATTTGTCCAGCCTTATTTATTCAATAGGTAGACCGAAGGTCCAGTGGGAATGAATTCAAATACATGGACCAAAGGCCCACAAAATAGATCAAAGGACCAATGTTGAGACATGAGTTAATCATGCTTACATCACAGTTTTCGTGACTGTCTTACATTTTCATTTTTTGATATTCAAAATACCACATGCGCATGATTATGGTGAGCCATAACCAACTGGGAAATCCCCCCAAATTCTAATTATATATATATATATATATTAAATAATTAATATGAAGTAATAATGTTTTTAAATACAATAAATAAATTTATAATTTAAACATATTAATTATAATTTCATTATTACTTATATGTAGATTTAATATTATTATTGAAATGAAATATATTTATGTTTATTTCTATAATTATGAATATATTTATAAAAATATATATATATTTATATGACTTTATATATTTATTAATATATTTATATATAATTAAAATATTTATTAGCAACATATATTTGTAATAATATTATTAATATTAATAAATATATAATTATTATTATGAGTAAATACATTTCTAAATATTATTATATATTTATAAATGTAATTTTATTATTATATTTATATATGTGTTAATATATAATTAAATGTAATTATATATTTTAAAATAATATTAATTAATTAAATATGTTTATTATTATTTCATAATTATAACAATAATAATATATATATATATTTAAAATTATAAACAGATATTTTTTTGAATATTTTTATATATGAAAAGGTTGGGACAATACCCTTTTATTTGGAGGTAATGTCAATGACAATGGTATATAGGAGGGTGAGTTCATACAATGAAAAATCATCCCTCATTATGTTTATTCAAGAATAATTTTTCCCTTATCATAACACCAAGATAACATTCTTCATCCCATTTTTTTAAATTAAATCATGCACACCCACACCAATGAACTCTATGATTATGTCCTCTCTTTTAGGTTTTGACATGTCACAAATGGCCATAAATGTGAACCTCTTCCGAGCTGATTTTCCCAACACCAGGTTGTGCAACCACTCCCTTATATTTATCGTCAAGAGAATTATACATGTTGACTCTGTTTGTAATTGTCATCACATTGTCAACTTCGACCACATCAAATTTATCCACATTCATGTATTCAGGAATTCCAAAAGAGTTGTGAATTTTTACATTTTCCATAACCATGCGAACTAAATCAACATTCCAAAAACACTAGATAAATGATCCAAATGTATTCTATCTAGATAATTCATAGTTATAATGAATATCACCTGCTCCTTTGATGGAATCGGGTGCTCTGCGAGTGAATGGAGAATTCATGTCACCTTGGGTGCACCAATGATTATCTATAAAAGTTTCACACTATAAATGTCCACATATTAATCCCCTTGACTAGGGGAATAATTATTTCCAACAATGATAGAAAAATCCCCATCAAAAACATATTCACTAGTGCATGGTATTTTGACACAAACATTCATTATTGAAGTATCTAGAATCACGATGGATGTAGTAGGATCATTAAATATCTAATGAGTGACATTGTTTCTATCATTATTAAATGTGGTAAAATCCTCATATTCAATCTAGGGAACAACCAAAAAACCCATACCAAATCATGTTTCTTTTACACTGGCCTCTTTTATTGGAATATCACAGTGCATTGAAGAACGACTCTATGTATTCGTCTAGATAAGAGGCATATTAATTTTATCATTAATAAAAGATTATTGTGCCTAAAAATTTATGTAGGGGTATACCAAATACACATCCTTGTACATTCATAATATATCAATACCCTGATCAGATTGTTTGATCAGAGAAGAGCATTTAACATCCTTCAGACCATGAGTATTAACATCTTATAATGAGTGCTTCATCTCTATTGTATCATCAGCACTGTGAAAATGAAACCCATGATTCATTGAAGAAAGATTCGTTTCAAAATTCTCCTCAAGGACTTCCTCTTTCAAAATATCATCACATTCCATTTATGGAATGTGATGTTTTTATTATTTTTTAAATCAAATCAAAATTGATTGTAGATTCCTCCACCTTACCAAAATCCATATTATTTGGTTGAGAATATTCCTTAGTAATAAAATTCTCATATAATTCCACAAAGGACATTGAATCCATATCATTATTTGTTTACAAAAATTTCATTAAGTTGATAAATTCCCTTTCATCAAACAATAATTAAATATAATAATCGGGTAGAAGTCTATAATTGAGTAAAAAATAGCCATGAAATCCGAGAGGAGACACTTTTGAGTGTCACACATTATAATAATATGATAATAACTATTGGGTGTAGTTATAATAAAAATATTAATATGGGAATGACAATGGTCATATTACACCATAATAAATACTTAATTTCCAAAACAAACATTCTATGTTTACTTATCAAGTAGTACAGGTTATCCAATTACCCATAAAATATCATACGATATCTTTAGATTCCCATGGATCCAATTAAGACCATGTAACATGACTCATATTAGATAAAATTTATTTAAACCCACTATGTTATTAGATTTTTGCAATAAATCATGTAGATGAATTGTTCCATGATTTATTAATTGGGATCAAAGGATCCATGTACGAAATATGACTTTTAGGGAAGAAAGAATATAGTAAAAAAATCCATTACCTAAAGAAAAACTACACTTATTTGAGAACCCACGTAAGATAGAAATTATAGGAATCAAAGCATAATTCTCCTATATATTTTACCATTTAGGGGGGAAAGTCCTTACAATTAGTTATTTTCTACCCAGGGCATGACTATCATAAAATGCTTCACTGTTGTTATGAATGTGATCATTCTCACAGATTCTGAAAAATATTCCAATGGATGTATCTATAAATGAAGTCGGTGAATGGTTAATAGTAAGTGAAATAAAATATAGTGGCTCAACGATGAATAATTATGAACCATAAAACCTTTTATATACATCAATGTGGTCTTTTTAATGAAACGTGTTGGTTCAAATGATGCCACTTGTAGTTTCATAGAAACTCTGTAGAAATGATGCACCATGGTTTCACTAAAAACTAAATAACAATCTTAATCGATGTAGGTGAGCTCCCATTCCCAAGGAATCCACTATTAAAATAAATATTTGTATACCATTATAAATTTATTTATATAATTTTACATAAATATATAATTAAATATACATATATTAATGATATATAATAAATAAATCCCAAGATATGGGTTGAAGCGTTATTCATTTTATCAATGTAAAGGAACCCATACTAGTCACATCCATAATTCTTCAATGTCACCCCTCACAATCCATCATCTCAACCACAAAAACTGCCATGTCACTAGCATACCACACCGTAACCATCAATCTGACCCCTGTTCAAAAGTATTAAGAATACCACATCACTATGCGGTCCAATGGAAAACAGATTCTCATTTTTCAAGGATTTCCTTTTGAAATTTTACTTGTTTATTCTGTTGTTATTACCAAAAAATAATATCCTATGGAATCCATTTCACATCAGAACATATGTGGTTAATATATCCTCAATCATGGGTGATACCAAAAAATCTCAAAAAAATCAATAACCACATTATATGTTTTAATTAGAAAAATCAACAAATGCACATAATTCTCACTGAGGCATTTGATCCTTATAATTCAAAATATCACAGTAATATAATTATATTAGAATAAGATGATCAAACCCCTTTGCCCCTTAATGTTATTTTATAAAATTCATTTTCATTTAATAATATGTAACAACACTTATACATTATTTACCAAAGTAAACAACTCCCACATGATACACATATAAAGAGAAATTAGGGAATATCTACCTCGAGGAAGCTTCTTACACCACAGGGTAAGGGAGAAATCGTGAAAACCACATCTGAACAATAATAAACAATGAATCAGCCAACAAATCCTTAGGGCTGGTAAAAAAAATCCAATGCATCTGAAATCAAAGAAACATTACCAAAACAGAACATTGAGAGATGAATGGAATTAAAAGAATGATAATAAGAAGGAAACTCACAGTGGATCTATCACAGATCACCAATGGGAACCCACTAGGATCAACATATTAATGATTGAAGAGGAAATGGTCTACGAATTCCTCGATGTTTCTTTCTTTCTCACACAATAATAGGAAATAGAGTCCATGAATGAATGAATGTGGGTTCATCTAATTATTATAATAAAATACAACTTATTGGGTTATTCATGATGTGTAATACCATTTCATATCAGGTTATCGCAGATTTTTGGTTTTTATAGGAAAAGACATCAATTAGTAATTTATTTTACTTAACTTTCTCTAAAACCAGTTATTTAAGGAGTCATCCCTAGAAAAGGAAAAAAATGTACGTTCACATCATGTAACCATGTTAGATGACATGAAACTCCTATATCACATTGCTTCACATCCAACCCCACTGAAACTCCCAGACCATTCCATAGATGCATCCAACTACATAATAATACAATGTAATGGATATAGATGACACAAACTATTACATGTGATTCATCTCAAATGATTCCCAGCCATAGAATTAAAATAATTTCTTAAGCAAGCGGGTTTTGAACAACCACCATGCGAGATACGTCTCCAGAGTCTCGTTATACATGAAACTCTACTAAATAAATTACCAACCATTTTTCAATAAAAATCTACCATGTATTGATTCAATTATAGAGGAGAAACATCCACATCTTCTATCAAAATATGCAAAAAATTTGATTTCGTGGTGATTTTTTTTCTGGCGGTTTAAACCGCCGAAAAACCATTCTACGACAATTTTGAAAAAACTGCTGCTAAATCGTGGGTCAGGAAAAAATTAGTGGATTTTTTTTAAAACTGTCATATAACGATTTAGGGGTGGTTTAAACTATCGCAATATCATTTTTATTTTTTAAAAAATAATTTTGTTTTATTTTTTATAATTTTTTTTTTATTATGTTTTATTTTTTTCATAATTAATTAATTTATTTATTTATTATTACCATGCTCATTCCCATCTCCATGCATAAGTCCATTTTTATGCTCATGCTCATGCAATATATAGAAATTCTACATTGGGTGAGATTTGAAACCCTTACCTCTTGCTTATTCTCAAAAGACTTTATCACATCAACTAGTTCCTCATGTAATGAATAAATCAAATTTATTATACTTATACACATATTTAATAATTGGAAAAACATGTCATACATATCAAACAAATACACCCTAAATAATTATTAATCAATAATGATTAATCAATAATCAATAATTAATAAATAACTATTAATAATATTTATTACATATTATATAATATATAATATATATTTTATAATATATATTATATAACATATAATATTTAATATATAATACAGAATATATAAGACATAATATATAATAAATAATATATATAGTATATAATATATAATATAAAATTAAATATATGTAATATATAATATATAATATATAATATATATTGTGTATTGAATATTGCATAATATATAAAATATTATATATAATCGATAATATATAACTTATAATATATAATATATAATATATAATATATAATATATTATCTATAATATATAACATATAATATATATGTAATGTAAAAATAGTAAATTAATTAAAAAGTAATTGAATATATGATATATAAATAACAACATAATATGAAATTAATAAATAATAACAAAATAAAGAAATAATAAAAAATGATATATAATATATAATAAATTATAAATTATAAATTATAAATTATAAATTATAAATAAAAAATATTAAAAAATAAAAAATAAAAAATAAATGATTAATAATAAATATTAAATAATGAATAATAATAATAATTAATAATTAATAATTAATTAATAATTAATAATTAATAATTAACAATTAACAATAAATAATAATTTATCATTTATCATTAAGAATTAAGAATTAAGAATTAAGAATTAATATTTATTATTTTATAAATAATTAATTAATAATTAATAATTATAATTAAATAATTGATAAATAATTAATTGTAAATTAATAAATTTTTTATATTTAATAAGTAACTAAACATATAATAAATAATAAATATATAATAATAAAATAATAAATTAATATTTACTAAAAATAAAAATAAATTAAAAAATAAAAAACAATTAATAATTAATATGAATGACTAAAAATAAATAGATAAATAAATAAATAAATAGATAAATAAATAAATAAATGATGAATTATTTAATAATTAATTATTAATAATTAATAATTTATAATGAATAATTTATAATTATTAATATTCAATAGTCAATATTTAATATTTAATAATTAATAAATATTTAATTAATAAATAATCAATAAATAATAAATAAATAATAAATAAATAAATAATAAATGAATATTAAACTACTAATAAATTTATATTTATTAATATATATATTAAATAATATATAATATATAATATATAATATATAATAAATAAAAAATAAAAAATAAAAAATAAAAAATAATAATAACTAAATAACGAATCATAAAAAACCAAATAAAAAAATAACAAAATAGATAAATAATAACTAATTTATTAATAATTTATAATAACAAATAACTAATGATTACTAATTGATTATTAATAATTATTAATTACTAATTACTAATTATTAATTAATATATATTTTTTAAAATTCAATATTTAATATGTAATAAATATAGAATAAATAAATATAAATTAATTAATTACTATTTAATAATTAATAAATAAATTTTGAATAACAAATAAATAAATAAGTAAATATATTATTTATAAACTAATAATTAATTAATTAATTATTAATTAATTAAATAATTAAAAATAAATTTATTAGTAATGTGGTTATAATAACTGAATAATACAAAAATAAATTAGTAAATAAATAAATATTAAATATCAAATAAAAAAATAAATAATAACTAATAGATAAAAATTCAGAATTAATTAATTAATATTTAATATATATGTAATAAGTAAAAAAATATTAAATAAATAAATAAATAAATAAACATAAAACCTTAAGAACTTCTGAAAACCCTAAAAACATTGAAATGACTATAAAATATGACATGAGACTCCATTTTATGTGCCGCAACTAGTGAAATCAGAGATCATGAAATGGGCATCATTATGATATGTGGTACTGGATTAACAGACACATGTATCAAATGATATAATGGTTTGAATTTTATAAAATTAGTGTTTGCAACTAAAAGCTCATTTTTAGAGGCATTTTGGGCCTTTCTAGCAGAATAAAAAGTGGTACATTACTTGAATAGTTGGTACCCTAGATATGTGGTGTAAAGCTCATTGTAAGCTTCCATTAGATATGTGGCAGAGCCCAAATCAACGTCCATATTAAAAGTTATGGTCATATGATGTTGGACTTCGATTTTCGACTTTTGAATTTTGAATATATATTTTTCATTTGATTATCACAATATTTAAATCTCATTTGGTTTTTTCTCATTTGATAAACTCTGATTTGACTGTTTGTGAATCTAAAATGGACTCATTGATCAGAAGTTATGTTCATTTGATGTCGATCATTGTTCTTCTACTTATTGAATATTTCTTATCAGTTTAAAAATATTATTAACTAATAATTATTAATATTAATTAAGTGACCCATTATATATTTTTTTAAAATTATAAATAATTAACTATATTTTATTGTAAATAATAAATAATAAATAATAAATTAATATTTTAAATAAAATTTTCTACATTATTGCAGTGGGATTTTAAAATAACCTCCCAAAAAATGTAATTTTTTATTTAGAATATATATTTAAACAAATTAATAAAAAATATTTGCGACAGTTTTTTCGTGGCAGTTTTAAAAACCACCGCTAAATTTTTTATCGAAAAAAATTTAACGGTAGTTTTTAAAAACACTGTTAAAACATTGTTTTCTTGTAGTGAACTCATCAAACATCTATAAACCAAGCCCAATCAAATCAATAGAAACAACCACATACCACTCAAGATGTGATCAACAACAGAAATACCTAACACACATGATCCCGTTAATTATATCATCAATGTCATTAAACATTTCATTCTGGTTTTCATTACTCACTTTCCGAAGTTTGAAAACTTTGAAATTAATGCATCTTGATTTTGAATCTGGTCGCCAACTCTTCATGTGTCATTAATTTATCACAAATCACACCACTCACATTAGGAAATAATGGAAAATAATTATCACATTAAACTACAAGGTTCAAATAATTACATAAAAAAAGAAAAAGGTAATGAGATTCTAAAAAAACATTGGTTACTGGGCACACATCTATGTCTATTGATCTAAATTAGTCTCCTTCTGGACACCATGCATAACCAACCCATGATCCAATTGAATGGTCCATCCAAGAAGAACCATTATCCGATGACCTAAGATCGCTAATGGACAATAAAAACCCGTCAATTTGAAGGGAATTTTTTTTCTTAAATTATTTGGGACTTTTTGAGTACACAGTTTCTGAGGAAACCTGATTCCAAGGCCCAATGTGCCTAAAATCAATTTCCAAAGCATAGATAGGGTGCGTTCAGTGAATGAACGAGTGGGTTTTCTATCTTTTGAACCGGTGCACGGAATTGAAATCTTAGGGCACCGATGAATCCGCAGTGACGATAATTTTTAATAAGACCATTACCAAAGGCGCGTTTCCTCGGGAGGAGTTGTTAAAATTCGGGGATTAAATTATGAATTTAATAAAATTTGTGGTACAATTTTATTCATACATAATTGGTTTTATCCTACATGGGGAAGTTAGGGTGGGACCCAATGACACCCTAACTACCCATGTGAGGATAAATGTCAGTTGGGGCCCGTACGAGCCCTAACCCATCACATTCCCCACAACCCCTTAAACTCCCCATAACTATCTTGAACTTCCCATAATTTAATTGTGATCTCTCCACCTTCCCCTCTCCCCTTTAATTCTATGACAACACTTTAAATAATGAAGTAAAACAGAATTAATTTATTAAAGTTGATTGAAATTTGAATTACATGGGATAATAAATTAATATCCTTGGCTATTATTTTATTTTTGGGAACTTTTTCTGTGTTGGTACAATCTGGAGGATGCTCTGGAGAAATAAAGAAAAATGCCACCCTCTTCATCGAAGAACACCAAATCCACGAAGGACGACGATGCACCTTCTTTTCTTTTCTCTGTGACAAAAAGGGAAGACACTGTTTCCTCCTCAGACGCTCTCTATCGACGTCTACAGAACCTCACCCCACGACGGTGATTTATGTGATGCTGTAGTAGGACAACTTTTGTTGAGGTAGGGGTTATCTTCGTTCAAGAATACCTTATCATTCATCGAAGATAAAAATTGGCTGCTTGTTATCGACCAAACGGCAGGAGATCGAACTGCACGAACATGTACGATCCTCCTCCCCTTTTTATTTGTGGATCCTCGTTGAACATTGTGGTGAAGGCGGTGCGGTGTCGTTGCACTGCTCGGAAATGAAAACGGACATGACAGAAGCTAGCCACGACGGTGGTACGTGATGTCGTCGCGCCACACCGGTGAGGCCGAAGGAGTCTGCAGGCAAGAGCGGGCTGCGACGGAGGGGCGCAGTGCAGTTGCGCCACGCCGGAGACTTAAGGGGACGTGGCTGGGGCGGGCCGCGACAGAGGGGCAGGGCGCCGTCACGCCGCACCGGTCAGACTAGAGCCTCGACAAAGGGCCGCAATGATCTTTAAATGGGCGGTCGGCTGAGCCGGCTGCAGGCGCCACCTGGAGGCGGGACCCCTCGGGTCCCATGGTTGCACAAGGCCGACCATTATGGCCGGACATTTCGGAAACATGGACCCCTCCCTTCGCACACCGCTCGGCCGAGAGCCGAGCCGCGTATGTCTTCCGAGCCGGGCCGCGCCCCACCGCTGGCTGGGCTGCGCCAGCCGGACATGGCTGTTACTGAACAGGCCAGACCTGGAACCGGGTATGGCTGACCCAGGGGGTATTGGGTCGGGTCGGACCGGGCCAAAACCCCCTATTTTCAGACCATGTTCATTCAAACGCCCATATCTTGGGCTACAAACCTCTGATCGATGCACCATTAGTTGCGTCAGGATCCATGGATCAAGACAGTCATTTCGTTATATTACATTTGAACTTTCAAGGATGTTTGGGTACGATCGGGTTGGTTCGAACCCGAAACAACCGGGCCCATAGAGCGGAAACACCTATAACATAACGACCGGACGTCCGAATGAAGTGCCGCCAGTTAAGTTGAATTAATCATAGTGAGAAGGTTCATTCGGCTTAATTAGTTTGAGTTTTGGATGCAGCTGGAGTATGGTCCGGTTGGTTTTAGCTTAAAAACCAACCGGGCCCCTGGGACGAAAAAGCCAGTAACTATCAGACCGGGCGTCCGATTGACGCACCGTCTGTCGGGTTGAGTTCCTATTGACAAGATGGAACTTTTTGATACATGAACTATGGACTTCGTGACAGTTGATGTATTGTCCCCCTTGGCTCATGGAGCGGACCCTCCCGGAATTGAGCATGCTGTGTGTAGGAACCAGAGAGCTAGCTGTGACTACGATGACGATGGCGAGTGTACATGGATCCTACGTGGGTTCGACAGCGAAGAAGTCTGTACATGGATCCTACATGGGTTCGGCAGCGATGAAGAATGTACTTTAATCCTACGTTGTTCGGTAGTGATGGTTACTGTACTTGGATCCTACATAGGTTTGGCAGCGACGACATGTGTACATGGATCCTACGTGGGATCGGCAGAGGAGATGATTCAGAGGCTACATTTAATGATCTCCACCCTTCATCGGGAATAGAATACCAATGTGAGGCGAGTCTTGAATTCAATCAATATCATCGATAATATTGACATGCATTCCTATGTGGACTGGCTTGTGCTTCTTATCTGGACTGGGTTGTGCTTTCCTATGTGTACTGGGTTGTTATTTCATGTGTGGACTGTGTTGTGATTTTTGTCGTGGACTAGGTTGTACTTGGGCTCGTGAGTTAGAACCGAACTGGAATTGATGACTTAGTTAAATGTATGGGCATATACCTAATTATAGTTAGTTGAAACTTTGTGTTTTTATCATCCTTTTATGGTTTATCCTTTGTGGATTCTAGGATACCTTCGGGGGTCTCGGGGTCCCAACTGAGTATCCTATACTCAACCCTACACGGGCCATACCCGCACTATGTTGTCTTGGTTGCAGATGACAGAAATCACTTATCATGGTTGAGGCTTGTAGAGAGGGACGGTTCCCAGAGGTAGACTATCATGCGGGCCGTACACGGAGCGGACGATCGGACCCGAGGAGCTAAGGAGACCATATGTACCCACCCTTCATATGGGATAGCCAGAGAAAGACTCGGTGGTTGCTGATTTACTTTACCGCTGCTGTATTTTCATTACAATTGTATTGTACTTTATGTTGGGTTTCTATTCTCGCCCATTTACTTTTCAGCACTTACTTTTGTATTCTGTTCACATAGTGTTTAATTTAGCATGCATACTCAGTTGTGTTGTTTACTTGTAAAAAGGAAATGCCTTACCATTTTATCGGGATTTATGCCTTTGATGCTAGTCGCCAGCCCCTGGCCTATGGAAGGCGGGCTTCGGGTAGTCACGGCATGGGCCCTGAGGACGGGTCGTGAAAAATTGGTATCAGAATAGTCGGTTCTAGCACAGAACTCAGGAATCTGATAATTTCTTCCTTGTAAAGAAATAATGTTTAGGATATTGAGTGTGGTTATCATTCCAGGTAGTCTAGTGTTGGTGCAGCGGCCGATGTATCCATACACCAGGACCCTGACTTCTGATTTCTTACTCAGTGTACGAAAACATTGATTCCACGTGTGTTTCAAAAGTTTTATTTATGATTACATTGGGTTAGCTGACCAGTTATACTGTATTAACCGTGGAAAAATTATTTCCTTTCAGGATGGCCCCATGACGGCAACCACCTAGGGTTCTGAGCATTGTGCGAGACGGCATCCCACCGAGTGATGAGGCCTTAGTAGAGGGCCCCATTACATCAGAGGAACTGTAGGTACTTCTACCCACAAAGCCACCGATGCCACCAGCTCCAGTAGTTGAGAGTGCCAATTGCCTGAGTGCACTGCACGAGTTTCAGCGTCAGAGACCGCTCGGGTTCCTCGAGGAGACAAACCCTTAGGAAGCTGAGGATTTGCTGGACGTTGTTGTTTGAGTCTTCAGATTAGTAGGTACACTAGTTGACTTCATGGTGATCCTTGCGGCGAGTCTCCTGCATGTAGCAGTACGTAGATGGAGGAGCCTGATGCTGCAGGTGCATGAAGAGGAATCATTACTTTGGTCAGAATTCGAGAGAATTTTTTTCTCAAATTTCATTCCAACCACCATCCGTGCGGTGTGCATTCAGGAGATACTACAGCTGCAGCAAGGCAGCATGACAATATCCCACTACTCGGTGAGATTTACTGATCTCTCGCGCTACTCCACAGACATGGTACGTGACCAATTCTTCTAGGGCCGGACCTTCGATCACGGGCTGAGGTATGAGATCAGAGCATCGATGACGTCCCTCAGTATTCTGACGTAGGAAGGAGTACTGGAGTGAGCCCTTCTTGTGGAGAGATTTCTTTCTGATCCTTCACCGGCAGCGAGACCTACCATAAGGCGGCACGTAGCAAAGTCTTCTGCATCCGACAGTAGACAGACATCACAGAGGTCTAGGAAGATCAGACCATCAGGTGGACGACCTCAGAATTCTGGTTTGGAGGTACTGGACACACGCAACAGATCCAGTCATTCGAGAGGAAGATAGTCCTATGCATGTCGCGGGCAGGGCCACATGGCTCGTGACTGCCTTACATGTCATGGAGAGGAGCAGCAGACAGTTGAGGGACCACCTAGGCAGAGGCAGATGTATGAACGTAGTGGTCTGAAGGGAGAAGGTGGATGAGGCAGTGGTGCTGGCTGGGCAGCAGGTGGTGGACGACACTTCTGAGCTCAACCACCACCACCACATGGAGGTCCACCCCGACCACATGGAGTTGGCGGGTAGAGGCATGCTCAACTTCAGGCAGTGGAGGCCTACGAACACCGTGCACCTAAGATGATTCGATGTACTATCTGTGTCTAATCCACCCCTTCTGTAGTTCTTATAGACAAATGAGCGAGTCATTCTTTCATTTCCACTGCCCCTGTTCGGAGCATGGAGGTTCTGACGGAGCCGTTGGCTCGATCCTTACGGGTAGAGACTCTTACGGAAGCAGACTCGACGATTACGCACTGGTGCCGACAGTGTGACCTTACTCTAGGGGGAGAGAGCTTTGGTTGGGATCTTATTATAGTGGAATCAAGGCCTTACGACATCATCTTTACGATGGACTGGTTATATATAGTTCTTCTTAGATCGACTGTATTAGGCGCAAGGTGCGGTGTGTCCGCACCAATTGAAGCATGTTCACCTTCACCGGCGATAAGGGAGCCTTTTTGACACAGGATGGACTCACGCAGATGAGAGGAAATCCGATCACCCATCAGTTGGATAGTCTCATCCACGGAGCACTTGATGTGTGGAGTCAGAGTTTTCTTGTTGTGGTGGATCAGTATGTAGACGTTTTTCCTGACGACATTGCAGGACTACCTCCACGCAGAGAGGTAGAATTCCATATTGACCTGTACCCCAGGATAGCCCTGATATATACCCCAGCATATCAGATGGCTCCCGCTAAGCTTCATGAGCTATGGGTACATCTAGAGGACTTACAGGGCAAGGGATTCAATAGAACCAGTGTTTCACCCTGGGCATCCTGGATGTTGTTCTCCAAGAAGGCGGATGGGAGCATGGGACTGTGTGTCTACTACTGTCGCCTGAATCAGGTGACCATAAAAAAAAGTATCTGATTCCGAGGATCGACGACCTCTTTGATCAGCTCAAGGGAGCACGCTGGTTCTCAAAGATAGACCTCAGGTCAGACTATCATCAGCTCAGAGTTCAAGACGAGGATGTGCAGAAGACAACTTTCAGGTGTCGGTATGGCCACTATGAGTTCTTGGTTATGGCTTTCGGTGTCACCAATGCTCCAACATTGTTTATGAGTCTCATGATCATGATCTTCCTGTCTTACCTTGATCGATTTTTCATAGTCTTCATCGAGGACATTTGGATTTACTTGACTACAGAGGAAGAGCACGCCTACCACTTGAGAGTTTTACTAGACACACTCCGAGAGCACCACCTTTATGGTAAGCTCACGAAGTGTCCATTATGGATTCGAGAGGTCCACTTCTTGGGACACGTCATCTTTTAGGCAAGAGTTGTGGTGGATCCTGCGATGATCGAGGTAGTTCTAGCTTGGGAGCCACCCAGGAGCGTGACAGAGGTGCAGAGTTTCCTAGGTCTGGCAGGGTACTATCAAAGATTTCTGCCAGACTTCTCCAGAGTTGCAGCACCACTATCAGCTTTGACAATTTAGGGTAAACCCTTCATGTCTTCAGATATATGTTAGCAGAGATTCCATGAGCAGAGACAGAGAATGACCAGCGCACACATCCTAAGGCTACCGTAGGAGGGCATAGGGTACATAGATTACTGCGATGCATCAGGGACCGGACTCAGGTGTGTCCTGATGCAGGAGCGGGCAGTGATCACCTATGGTTCATGATATTTGATGCAGCATGAGCAGAAGTACGCTACGCTTGACCCGGAGTAAGAAGCAGTGGTCTTCGCCTTGAATATGTGGCGACACTATCAGATGGGCGAGCGCTTTACAGTCTATTCTGACCACAAGAGTCTCGGGTATATCTTCTCGCAAAAGGACCTGAACCTGAGATAGTGGTGATGGCTCGAGATCCTTTAGTAATATGACTTTGAGATAGTCTATACTATTGGGAAGGGGACCGTAGTAGCTTATGCTCTCAGCAGAAGGTCATGCATCCAGCTACATGGAGAGTCAATGAAGCAGCTAGACGCGTTGTAGATATCCTTCATGGATAGAGATGGGGAATCCTTTCTACATTCTCTCACAGTCACTCCTACACTACATTAGCAGTTCAGAGAGGCACATCATGGGGACGTGGACTCTGAGACGTGACGTGCACAGGTGTCCTCAGGACAGGCACATGATGGATTTTCTGTAGAAAGAGAGCTTGTCGTCATTTTCAGAGGACATACCATGGTATCAGTTTCATTACAGGAGGAGGTGCTGAGAGAGTTTCACACATCCCCTTTGGAGGTACATCCAGGAGTAGAGAATATGTACCAGGATCTCAGACGACAGCGCTGGTGGCCAGGTATGAAGAAGGTTGTGGCAGAGTTCGTTTCACGATGTCACATGTTCCAGCAGGTGAAGGCAGAGCACCAGGTACCAGCAGGCTTGGTACATCCCTTAGAGGTCTCGTAGTGGAAGTGGGATGAGATATCTATGGATTTCGTGACAGGGCTTCCATGTACTTCTAGAGGAAACGACACCATCTGGGTTATCGTAGACTGACTCACCATGTCATCCCACTTCTTACCTATTATAGAGTAGGGATCAATGGATATATTGGGACACAAATATGATTTGGAGATCATACGACATCATGGTGTGCCATCGACAATCACCTCGGATCGAGACGCTCACTTTACTTCTTGTCTTTGGAATGAGTTGTAGGAGGCATTTGGGACGCAGGTACGCCAAAGAACTACCATTCACCCTCAGACGAATGGACAGATAGAGAGGACCTTCTAGAATCTTGAGGTCATGCTCTGTGCATGTGTCCTTGAATTTTGTCACAACTGGGAGTATCACCAACCCTTGGTGGAGTTTGCGTACAACAAAAGCTACCACTCCACCATCGGGATGGCACCATACGAGGCATTGTACGACCGACCTTGCAGATCACCTATGTGTTGGACAGACCCTGGGGAGACAGCACTTGTAGGACCAGAGATGGTCCAGGCCAGAACGGAGAAGGTATAGATCATCCAGTAGCGGATGAGGACTGCTCAGAGATGACAGAAGTCCAATGATGACAGGAGGTGGACACCACTAGAGTTCGAGGATGGCGACCACGTTTTCTAACGGGTCTCACCTCAACGATGATTTCAGAGATATGGTCGGGGCGACAAGTTACCTTTGTGCTTCATCGGACCATTCCAGGTTCTCACCAGGATCAGCGAGGTGGAATATCGCCTGGCTCTTCCACCACAGTTGCACCGGGAGCATGACGTCTTCCACATATCTCAGCTAATGAGATACGTGCACGAACCGATGCATATCATTGATCACAGGGAGTTGGGCATTGTTGATGGGGTGACTTTTGTGGAGGTCCTGGTGGAGATCGAGGATCGACAGGAGCGGGTCCTACGTGGATGATTGATTCCTCTAATGCGCATCAGGTGGTAGCACAGTAACCTCTAGGAGAGCACATTGGAGCGGGACCCTCAGATGCTTGCATAATACCCTCATTTGTTACCCTAGTTTATGATGTATCTTTAAGAGGATTTAAAGCCCTTTGGTTAGAGTAATGTAAAGTCCCATAAATTTCAAGGACATTTTTTATCTTATATTATATTGGATTATACGAGTACGCAGTTTCTAATGGCACATGATTCCAAGGCCTGGTGTGCCCGATATCTATTTTTGAAGTTTAGCTTAGGTACGTCCAGTGAACGAACGAGCGGGTTTTTTTATCTTTTGAACCGGTGCTCGGAATTGAAATCTGAGGGCACTGATGAAACCGCATCAGCGGTAATTTCATAATAGGACATTTACCAATGGTGTGTTTGCTCGGGATTAGTTGTTAAAATTCGGGGATTAAATTAATAATTGAATAAAATTTTGGTATAATTTTATTACTACTTAAGTGGGTTTATCCTACATGGGGATGTTAGGGTGGGACCCATTGGCACCCTAACTACCCATGTGAGTATAAATGTGTGGTGGGGCCCACATGATCCACAAAACTTCACATTCCCCATAACCCGTTAAACTTCCCATAACTCTATTAAACTTCCCCTAATTTAATTGTGATCTCCCCACCTTCCCCTATCCCCTTTAATTCTATGACAATAATTTAATTAATGAATTGAAACACGTTTAATTTATTAAATTGGTTTGAAATGTGAATTACATGGGTTAATGAAATATTTTCATTGGATATTATTTCATTTTTGGGGGATTTTGTTGTGTTGGGAGAATCATGAAGAAGATATGTATAAATGAAGAAGAACGCCACCCTCTTCCTTGAAGAACGCAAAATCCACAAAGGAAAATGACGCTACTTCTTTTCTTATATACATGAAAAAAATGGGAGACATAGTTTCCTCCTCGGACGCTCTCCATCGATGTCCATGGAACCTCACCCTGCGATGTCGTTTTCCGCGATGCCGTTGTTCGACAACATTTGTTGAGGTACGAGTTATCTTCGTTGAAGTTTAAATTATCGTTATTCGATGATAAAATCGACCACTTGTTATCGACTTAATAGGAGGATATAGGACCGCACAAACATGGCTGATCCTCCATCCCTTTTTATTTGATGATCCTCATTGAACATTGCGACGAATGCGGCATGGTGACATTGCACCGTGTGGAAACGAAAAGGGAAGCTGCCGAAGCAAGCCACGACGAGGGTGCGCGGCACCGTCGCACCGTGCCGGTGAGGCTGAAGGAGGTCACGGCCAAGATCGGGATGTGGCAGAGGGGCATGGTGCCCTCGCGCCACCCCAGAGACTCAAGGGGCCACAATTGGGGCAGCCCGCGGCCGGGGCGGCCAGCGGGGGAGGGGTACGACGCCATGATGCTGCCCCGGTCAGATAGGAGCTCTGGCCAAGGGCGGTAGCGGTCTTCAAAGGGGCACCCGGCTGAGCTGACCGCCAGAGCCACCTATAGGCGGGGCCACCTCGGGTCCCACAGATACACAAGGTCGGCAATTACAGCTGGCCATTTCAGAAACATTGGGGCGAAGATTCCCACCCCCCCTCGCACCCCACTCGGATGTGAGCCAAGCCGTGACTGGCTTCTGAGGCAGGCCGTGCAAAGGTGGGTCGGGCCGTGCAGGCCGGGCCGGGCTGCATCCAAACGGGCCAGACACGGACCTGGGTCGGGTCAACCCGGTTCGGGCCGACTTAGAGGGGTATCGGGCATGGTCAGACCGGGCCCAAGCCCCCTATTTTCGGACCACGTTCGTTCAAACGCCCATATCATAGGATACAGACCTCTGATTGACACAACTTCAGTTGTGTTGGTATCCTTGGATCGAGTCGGTTGTTTAGGTATATTGAAATTGAGCTTTTGGAAATGTTTGGGTAAAACTGGGTTGGTTCAAACCCAAAACCAACCGGACCCTAGGAGCAGAAACAACTATAACAGAACAACCGGGCGTCCGAATGACGTGCCGCCAGTTACGTTGAATTCCTCTTAGCGAGACAGTTATTTTGGATTACTCTGATTGAGGTTTGGAATCATATGGTGTACGGTCGGCTTCATTTTAACTTAAAAACCAACCGGGCCCCTAGGACGAGAAAACCAATAACTTCTAGACCGGGCGTCCGATTGAAGTTCCATCTGTCGCATTGAGTTTCTATTGAAGAGACAGAACATTGTGATACATCAACTCTGGACTTCGCGAAAATTGATGTATCTACCACCTTGGCTCATAGAGTGGACCTTCCTGGAATCGAGGGTGCTGTGTGCGGCAACCCTAGAGCTGGCTGCGACTGTGACGATGATGGCGACTGTACTCAGATCCTATGTGGGTTCGACAGTGAGGATGATTGTACATGGATAATATGTGGGTTAGATAGCGATGACGACTATACATGGATCCTACATGGGTTTGACAGTGATGGATACTGTACTTGGATCCAACGTGTTTTCGGCAGCGACGACTTCTGTACTTGGATCCTAGGTGGGTTCGACAGAGGAGATGATTCAGAGGCTACATCTAATCATCTCCACCCCTCTTCGTGAGTAGTACACCTGTGTGAGATGAGTCTTGAATTCAATCTATATCATCGATAAGATTGACTTTCTTTCCTATGTGGACTAGGTTGTGCTTTATTGTGTGGACTGGGTTGTGCTTTCCTCTGTGGACTGGGTTGTGATTTCCTGTGTGGACTGGGTTGTGATTTCTGGTGTGGACGGTGTTGTAATTGGTCTAGTGAGTTGGAACCGAACTGGAATTGATGAATTAGGTATTTTTATGGGAATATTCCTAAGTAGAGTTGGTTGATACTTTGTGTTTGTATCCTAACTTTATGGTTTATACTTTGTGGATTCTGGGAGACTTTTGGGGGTCTCTGGGTCCCTACTGAGTATCGTATACTCACCCCTGCAAGGGCCATGCCTGCACTACGTTATGTTGGTTTCAGACGATGGAAAGCGCTGATCGTGGTTGAAGCTTGTAGAGCATGATGGTGTCGGAGGTGGAATATCTGGAGGGACATACACGGAGTGGACGGATAGACCCGAGGAGCCGAGGATACCATCTGTACAAACCATTCGGGTGGGATAGTCGGAGGATGACTCAGTGGTTTCTGATTTACTGTAATGCTGCTGTATTTTCATTACCATTGTATTGTACTTTCAGTTGGGTTTGTATTCTTGACCATTTACTTTTCAGCACTTACTTTTGTACTTTTCACATAGTGTTTACTTCAGCTAGCGTACTATGTTGTGTTGTTCATTTGTAAAAAGGAAATGACTTCCCTTTTTATCGGGATTTATGCCTTTGGTGCTAGTCGCCAGCCCCTGGCCTTTGAAAGGCGGGTTTGGGGTAGTCACGGCACGGGCCCCGAGGATGGGTCATGACATGGACACTCCAAAAATGTTGTCTCGTCATCGATATCCATCTCTCCCTAGTAAATGATATTAGTGTCATTGTTATGATGTCAAAAATTTTGATAGGCATTGAAGATTCCATGGATCCTTTTCAGCCTCTTAGGAAATGCCCTTTGGTACGCTTCATCAATAATTCTCAAAAACATCATAACTGGTGCAACTATCCTAGTAGATAGATTACACAACCACTAAACCTCCACTACCGAAATCTACGAGTTACCATTATGAGCATGTGGACCCAAAAACCCAGACTATAAGTGCATCCTCATGTGGTAGACATAAAAAATTCATCTAACCTATGTTTCCTTCATCCACTCATGAACAGTATAAGCCTTCTTAGTTATGGTTTGCACCACATCGAGAACAAGAATAGATGTTTACCGATTCTATATCAATCATAATAAAGAATTAAACGATCTTCCGTTAAAACATTAAAATGGATACTCATCAACTGAAGAGTGATATATTATATTATTAGAATAATCTATCATTAGAATTTGTAGTACCCAATATCCGACAATGTCCATGACACATAACCACAACATATGATCTGAGATATTGATAGCCTGATCAATTTGAACTATTGTTTGAGTTTGATATGTTTTGATGAGTCCGAACATGGTTACAAAAGCATGTTTTATTCCCATACAGAGTCATTATGTAAAATAAACATCCTGATCAGATACAATGGTCATCGGAACTCCATGCAACGATACCACATCATCAAATATGCTCGACTCCTTGATTGATAAGAATTGGGTATATTTCACCATCATATCAACCATCAACTAGATTGCATGACAAAATATCTAAGACATTGTTAATAGTATTAAAATTCTCATTGAGATGTCATCCAATTTTCACTTATGAATATCTAATGGATACAAAAAAACCACCTATAACATGATTCTAGGCATGTAAATGCTATAAAACTAAGCACTTTTTAAAGATCTGTACCGTTACCATTTCATCTCGGAGAACCAAATCTACATCCTTATGCCCGATACATTGTATAAATTATCTAATGTACTGATAATGTTGAGATATTGGGATCATAAATTACTCTAACGAATATTTCTATCATAACAAACAACCTTACATGAACTAACATCCTGTTCAATCCATCATACGACCATCCCCCTTGTGCATCACCATGGAAAACACAACCGCACATCACCACTACCAATGAATCTCCACAATGACACTCATCAACCAACATTGTTAGATAAAACTTAACCATCATATAAAAAATATATATATTTGCAGAGACTACTCTTTACTTCATGGGAAAATATGCCAATTCCAGTACTGCACTCCAAGAATCTACACACTCTCGAACAACCCCATTCTACGACATTATCCTCACTGCAACAACCATCCATGTTCCCTTTCCTGGGGTGTATGAGATCCCAAATTTATAGTCCTTATGAAACTCCATCCACCTCTACTGTTGTAGATTCAGATCATTCTAGGAAAATATAGAACACATGCTCTTGTGCTCTATGAATACCACAATGCAATTCACAAAAAGGGAATTCTACCACATCAATAGTGCGAACAAAATAGCTATTAACTCTATATCAAGTATTTCATGTTTATATTCATGGTGATGAAAATTCATAGACATTTAATAGAGAAATGATACATACTTCATTAGAATGCATCATAAATCTATATTTGAAGTGTCACAATACACCAGAAAACATAACCCCTTACTTTTGAATATAAAACAACATAACACTAACAAACTTATAAATCTGGTACCCAATGTCAACCTAGAACTATAAAATATAAATCTTTTTTTCCTTCTTAGGGATGATAGTAAATGAGATTAAATCTCGAGAAAAATATGTTATGAACCTCAGATAATATCAGGCATGGCCAAAAAAAGCTGTGAGCATCAGCTATTTTATTCAGTACTACTAATGAAAAAATTGCATCAACATTCAATAAGACTAATACAACTCCCTACTGAGACAACACATGCATTGGGAAATGCACCTCTCATGACCAAAATATACACTTGGACAACATTCCCATGAGCTGGTGGCATTGAATACATATCAAGATAGTTATGAGAAGTTTGGCATGGTCCTCCTCTCAATTTTTGAAGACCATGATGTCATCGAGGAACACAATGAATAATTGGTCCCAGAACTCAAGAAAGCATTGTTCATAATTCCCATTAACATAGATGATGTGTTCATAACACCGAACTACATGTATACAAAAACAATTCCAATACCTACATCATAAGGAAATATTCCGTATATCTCCCTCCTTCACACTCAATTAGTGATATCTAGTCCTAAAATCAATATTGGAATACAAACTCCCCCTCTCAACATGTCAAAAATATCGTCAATCCATGTAAGATGGTATCAGTTATAGAACCTCACCTGATTAATCATTCGGTACTCTATACAAACCCGTAGACTACCATCCTCCATCATCACAATAAATAGTAGTGAACCTCAAAATGACATATTATATCAAAAAAATCCTTTATTATTTAGATATTAAACATAGATCCTCTACCCCAAAAAACTCAAATGGTTCCATCCGATAATGAGGAAACAATGTCAGTGAACCACTAGGCTGCGTGGCCACCATGAATTCAACCTCATGTCATGGCGAAAATGTCAAAATCTCTTATGGACGTACCTCTTTTCACTCCCTAATGACCATAAAAATGTACACTATTCCATTTTCCAACAATTCCACTAACATATCAAACAAAAAATATAGAGTAGGATGTACATAGAGATCCCCCCAACAACACTACTCAACAATGAAAACCACAGATTGGAAATCCATATATAAAAACAATACTCTACTCTTGACTTATTCAATAAAATAATCTATGATATACATCCATTAATTATTGGGATTAAAATGTATTTTTCATCTGAAATATGAATTGATCCCCTTGAGGCTGATGTGTTTTCATCTGCAGTCTACACCCCCAAAAAACAAAAACCAATATGGTCTCGCCTCTGACTAGAGTACTCAGCAACAGGGGTCATGGGATGATTTTATATTTTTTTCCTAAATCATGAATTAGAGTAGGAATGAATATTTAATGCGAAACTCCTGATTCAAAAAAATTGAAAGCAAGGGTCTTGAAAAAATAGATCATACCTTTTTTGATCTTTGGACATGTGAGAAATACCACCTCTTTCATGTATTTATGACCACGTCAAACTCTTCTTCCTTTCTATTGAAAACCTCCACTATTTCAACACTCAGGTCGTTGACCTCACACATGAAGAACATCATGAAGTTGGACCATACCTACACAATCTTTGTTATGCCAATAAAAATCATGCTCCACATTCTTCTAAAATGGCCTCAAAAGTAACTACAGTTGAGGCTGCCAATAAATGTTGACACCTCCACAAAACAGATCTCCGTGAAATATTGTTCATTGTATCTAATGAAAACCACAAACCCTACAGAAAAAAAAAACTAGAATGATTCTCAATGGAAATCCACATAATAAATTGGAACTATGAGAATGAAACGGAAACTGATGAGGTCGAATCCAAGTCTGTCAATTACTCGAGCGACTATGCGCCTATGACCTTCCACTAAATGACTATCATCTCGATGAAATATACTATATCCCCTATAATGGTTGAAATTCTCATGAGTACATCCACTGGATCACCTCTTCTTTTATCTGAACCTTTTAATACGTTGGCAATGTCATTGGGGTCACGTTATACTAGATAGAATAATGAAGTGCCTCCTTATGATGTCACCAAGAAGACTTATCATATGGAATGAGTTATATGAAAAATGATGATTTCCATTGAACTTGTCCCAATGACCTCATAATGAAATACTCCCCTATTGAAAAAATTGTTGTTCCTGCTGCTTCTCTACATTCATAGTCGAAGAATGGAACTCCTCCTAGAAATGATTCTTATATTCATCATATAATACATTAGCCTCCATAAGCTCCCTTGTTAATAGTTTCCAACACTGACACACATCACCCCACATCTGACACACCGCCAATGTGAACCTATAACCTATTCGGGCATGAATGAAACAAAATTTTATATCATGTTCCTCCAAACAAACCTATGCTTCAACATCTGAAACCCATCCATCAAGAATTAAAAAAAATATTTTCTGGAAAGAACACAACAACCTCTACCACTGATCCAACACATAATGTGGACAAACCCTACATCAATCATCCATAATGGCTTGTTGAAACACAATTTATAGAGCTGCACATGGACAATGATCGGGAACCATAGTCGAAAATGTATATAGAGATCCATTAAGCCTATGTATAATAGAATTTGGTTATGGTTTTTTAAATTTATCTTGTTTAATTCATTTTCAACATCACAAAACAACATAGATAAAATAATAATGCAAGTCATTATGATTAATGTATCATTCCTAGGAATTTACCTTGCATGAAGTTATATCTCACTTGGTCATTAATTAAGCACGGAGTCCATGAACTGGATAATGGGGTTCCCTCAAACGTCATGTCTTATCTTCTCTCTTTAGCCCATGTCACATACCATGATCAATTGGATTTGTTTTCATACCATCACTTTCCATCCTAACTATTACTAGATTGAAATTATATCCAATTTCTCAACCATAACCTCTCATACCACTATTTAATTATCTCCTACCTTTAATGATACCACAATGATGAGAGATAGATAATTACCTATGATTGATGCCTCTTGTAGGCCCACAGTTGGCGATGAACACTATGTGTGTTCAAATATATAAAATGTAAGAGGCATTACCATTTTTAGAAAACAAGTAATGAAGATATGATTAATCATCCACAATGAAAATCCATTACAAAATTTAAAATATGTCAAAATCAATTCAAAATGCATGTGTAATATAGAACTAATATAATACAAAATTACCCAATGTAAAATGATGAAAGAAAAGCTATGAAGGAACACAATGAATTTTATGATATTAGATACTGAGGTCTATAATCACCTACAATGTCCTATTGTAGTGAAGAAAAATAATTAGATACGTTGGGTGATCCGACATTTATACTCAGTAAGAAAACCATGCTCTCTTATACAGATGTGAATGATTCATTCTAAGGAACATGTGAGAGAATAGTAAAACAAAACAACACCGAAGCAGGTATACCAACTACCACATCCTAACCAAGGATAACTGACCAAATAGAACATTTCATGTAATATAATATAAAGAATATTGATTATACGGTACCCCACACCGCATTACCAATATAATTCCACAGCTTAAAAATTCTAATATCCAGGGGATCTCATCCCTTAAATATACTTCAACACATCCCCCTCAAACACCAATAGGTCACACAAACCCCATCACTACCCACCTACAAAAACCAGTGCCAAAACCCACATACAAATCCTCATACACACACCTGGGAGTCCCATCACATCCCTCCCGCACAAAACTGAACATCAATCCACATCAAACCAAATCCTTATTAAACATGAGAATTAAATCCACATATCACCCCAATGAATCCTAAGAATGAAATTTCAACCTCACCTAAAAAAATGGGCTATCACGTCCACTTATAGAGATATAGTCCATCACAACCACTATAATAGAAACTATAAGACCTTCATCTATCAAAGCCTATTCAATACCTATATCTCTTGAATAAAAAATAGAAAGTATAGGAACCCATCCACATGTACTCCTCACTGGATTATGGGAATGACACCCCCCTGTGATGATGGTGTTGTTCGACCAAAAGTGATCAACTGAGATGAGTGTGTGTATAGAAATAAAAAATAAAATAAATGTTTATACACATATGACACCAAACGATCAAGACCAACAAATGGGTTCTTAGATAAGAACCAAATAATAAATTCCACCTTCACTACTACCTATTTATTAAAAACACCAAACAAAACACAATTCACAATACCTAATAGTAAATTTATCCATTTTTATTTTCTATTGAACAATTCATTTATACAATCCATCACTTCCCGTTCAACTACCAAATAGAAAACAAAATATGATACATGGTTTTTAGAAGGAAAGGGTATTGATAAAATAATGTGGAATGCAATTTCTTATCTATTTAACACCCATTCATTATATATAATATATTTATCTCTCGACACAGGGTAAATATTTCATCTTTTTTTTAAAGGTGAAGCACCGATAGTAACCTCATACATCCTTCCTCAATGTAATACCTTCCAATACATCATATCCACCACAAAAATCACCAACTACAAACCACACCCAGCAACCCAATAAACCATAACTAATTTTTTCACCTTGGTAAAATTGATTTCTCCACCATAAACACCTATCAAACCTAGTATACATAGTCATTCCCACAAATATATCACCGCAGAAACCAAGGAAAAAAATTTTCCGATTTAAAATTACGTTCCTACATTAATTCCACATGATAATTCCGAGGTATTTATAAAAACAATTTTATCGTAAGGTATCCATTTAATATTTTAATATACTTGGATGACATATTTTCATTACTAGGAGATTCCAAAAATTCTGAAAAAAAAATCAATTCATAAAAGATGTATCCACAATAATGAAATCAACCAAAAAAAACAATTTTTAGATGGGTGTTAATCCGTTACAATTCATTGTATTAGAATAATATCAATGACGTAAAAATAGGCAGATAAAACCCCATATCCCTTTAATTTTCATTTATCCACTTAAATATTTTTTAATAAATAGACAAAACCATAATCCATATACAATAGATTTATACCCCTCTTGTATGATACATAAATATTTTGAAACGAGTGAATCCCACCCACATGAAATATTCATAAACTGTACAAAAAATAAGTATGATTGTAAACCATATTTTCATCATGAAAAACTATGGATCCACATTCATTACATCATTTATGGTAAAAAAGGAATCCCCAACACATCCCAAAACAATGAATCAAGACCATTGTAGAACCATGTGAGTTTAACTTCAGAAAATGAATGAGAACAAGAGGATATCTCACTACATATCACCATAGAACATCCAAAAGTATAAATGGATAAACTATGGATGAATAAGGGCTCCATAAATGACAAAGGGTGCCTATCGTAAACCCAGATGAAGAGGAAAAGTAATCGACATTTTAATGAATGAGTGTTCGTCCAAAAATGAATTTTAAAATTGCACTTGATTGGGGAATGGCATGATGTGTGATATTTTTTTCATATGGTGTACTCCCATATGTTAGGTTTGAAATAAAATGTGTCATATAATCATATTTATTATTTAATTAAACACAAAGACCCTTATATAATGAATCATCCAAAGAAAAGTCCCAAAATAAACTTTCATATAGGGTAACCTATTTACACAATGTCTGACTCTTGAAGCACCTTACAACACCTCTAAGCCCACAAAAACAAACAAAAAATCCTCTAGAAACTTCCAACCCCCCAAACTGATAGTGTAATCGAATGAGAGGACACCTACTATTTCAATTACCCTTAATAAAATAGAAAAAATATATATTATCAGATTAAGATATAACCATATCATAGCTATTGATATATTATCAAATATATTGAAATTAGCAACTTTCTCCTGATAATTATCTAGATAATATTAAATGATTAAATAATAATATATTTTATATTCTAGATATATAATCCATCTCAATTTCAGTACTTTCGAATAGTGTATAAAATACTGAATAGATTGGAAAAATACAATCTCAAATCCAAATTTGGAGAAATTATATAATCATATAAATCACCTCAATTAATATACCACCCTTTAACCAGTGGAACCCTATGTATTGTTATGATGGGAGTAAAATATGAACTTTCTCATGAACTACACCTGTTTTGGTGGAAATTATGTCACATGCCTACCAGGATATCAAAAATAACAAACTGACAACCAAGAAATGAAATGACTTCTATTGTTACCAATTTTTCACAAACTATCTTAGATAACCCAAAAAATCTGTTCTAAAAAAACAATAACATGGATAAATGTTCAATATCGATCATAATTGAATGTCATATAGGGACTAGACATTAATAAACAACCAGGAGTGAATGATTTTCCATAATGATGATAAATATATAAAATATTTGGGTATGAGTCCAAAAATAGTATATTTTCATAAATATCATCACGAAAAAGGTACCAAGAGTATACATGAAACCATAGAAATCACAATAAACCATGTTTATGACATTAAATTATCTCCTCCTTACAAGTGGATCATTTAATAAACATATCCCCACACACTCCTAATGTCCGGCAATTAAGAACACCAAAGTCACTAAATATGTTCTTTCCCTTTTATTTTACCAAATAGAAGTATGCATAAAAACTATGAAGGAAAACATTAGGCTTTTAGAAACATATCTTATTGGATAAAACCCATAAGTAGATAATCCATACATATAAGATGAACCAAATATTCTCCAATTTAAATAAATTATGGAATGGTAATCTTTTCAGAATTCAAAATCTTATATTCTTTTTATATCATATTAATTGATGGTATTAAATGGGTATGAAATTTAATTTACATCATTAAAAACATCAAAATTCATCATTGTGAATATATGAAATAATTCATAATTTCATCAAAACATTAATTTCAAATGAATTTCATAGGCATTGGAACCTACCAATATTTTTAATTTATATGTTCCAGGTTTTAAGACATGAGGTTACTTATATAAGGTCTCATGGTTGTGTAAGATATCAATGAAATGCATATATGAGTGTGAATATGTCTATATATCTCATGACTTGTGGATATTAAAATCCATTCAAAATAATGAACTCCCTGGACTCATCATTGTTTATTTTTATTCTCATAATCAATCATTTTATTTAAGGATATAATATAAAAATACTATATATATCCATCTAGAAAATTAAATATTATATCATGTAATTAATTGTAATGTATCATTTAATGTGATATCAATAATTTCATTCAATATCAAATCACATAAATGAATCATTTCAATCGTCCAAAAATTAAATATTGAAAACATATATTTTCATTTAAAAATCCAATATCAAAAGGATTTCATTAATATACATTACATTCAAAAAAATATAGTAATTTAATATTCAAAAATAATTTCATGAATTTATTTATAAAAAAAATTATTTCCTTAATTAAATCAACTATTTTTACTCAACATAATTTTCATAATATCATCAGATGATTAGAAAATCCATTGTTAATATACTTAAAATAACAATATATCATTTTGAAAACAATTCTTCTGGATCAAAATTTACATATTTGAACTAATTTATCAATCTATTACAATAAAATAAAAAATCTATTATTTCAATTTATATTAAATTAATTAAAAAACCTCCAAAAACAATCTAGGAATTCAAAACTTCCAGCACGATATCATTAATAAGTGATTTAAAGGATAATATTAATCATGGAAGAATCATAGAACAAATATACTATAAATAAAATATATATTCCAAATAAATATAATGATAATGATCTCATGAATAATAATATATACCAAAAATTAGTAAAAGCATAACTATATAAATGTTATACATTTTGAACGAGATTGACAAATTAAATTTTAAAGTAGTTTAACATTTAATACTGAATCAATGGGACAATATATAATCAAGAGATCCTTGATAGATGAATTCATAAAATTAGGATTTAATGATAGTTGTTTACAATTAATATTTTATATCATAAACAATTAATAGGGAATTTTTTGGTTGTATTAATTTTCCATTATTGTATCTGATAAAATAACATTTGATAAAGAGATATAGTGAAATATCAAACATCTGTTGCTTACAAACATCATTTTCATTTCAAATACAAACTAGAATAATTTGACACCTATGATAAGTTATTAAAAACACGTTATCACTCAAATATTTATTTCACCTAATCATTTTATAACTAATATTTCGATGAAGGAAATTATCAATTATGGAAGGTATCGTAGAGTTTTTCCAATGTTGTGATACCACTAATTTGAGATATCTTTCTAGAGATCTTCCTATGGAAAAATTATTTTCTTACATTAATTCAAATAAATCATTGAAATACAAGTCTCAAACATTATTATTATATTGATTTTTTAATTAATTGTATGATTATAACTTGTGTAACTAATGACATAGGCTTGATCAATTTTCTATAGAGGATTTTTATATAAAATATTATAGTTTTAAATCATAGTGTTGAATAATGATAATCATTGATGAATGATCCTAACATTATAACCTATAATAGATACATCATGGTTAAAGTATTTAGAGTGTGGTGTGGATAAATATAAACTTTTAATTATTAAAAGACACATGGTTTGTGGGATTTAACTATATAGGTCATATATACTATGTCAATTACATATTTTTGTGTGACTAAATTTCATGGGAATGTTATAATTTTACATTTATTATTAATTGATACAATTTTGATATAAGGCTGTATATTATAGTTTATTATTGCATCGATTTAGTACGATATGATTTGATATATATATAATTTCAGTAATATTATTGATGTATTTGCATAGTTTTAATGTGTATATACCTTTCAAATTATATAAATTATGAAGAGTTTTGTAATATATTTTTATATCCTCATTTCCTTTTGATACAGTCAACATTAAAGAATATATTTTATAATATCAAGAAATAATAATTTCAATTTCATCAGATATATTTGAAGCTTACCTTATGAAAATTAAAAGTGTTTAGGATCTGTTGTATATGTTTCTTCATGCCTAGATATTCTTGTAAGGATATAACTATACCGAATTTATTTATTATGTAAGTGACATATATTATATCATAGGTTGAAAAATATTTTGAAAAATAGAAAATGTATTTCATTCATAGTGTTATGATAAATAATTGAATAGGTATGTTTGTTGTTGGGATGTGGTTTTTGCTATTACTTATGGATCGTTTTCATATGTATGACTGAAATAGAATGAATTTCACTGATTTGATGTATATTACATGAAATTTTTATTAAAATATCAATTTAAAATAAAAATACTCACATTGATTCATATGGATAACATTGTATATTGATTTAACATGAGTCTTATCCCTACATTACATGAATGACATAAGAATCATTTTACTATGGTATCAAGATACTCATAGGTATTTTTTTCAGTTTTGAATGACTGATAAAAATTATTAACTAAATTGTCACATTTAAATTGATATGAAACTATTTGATTCATACAATGAAAAACCTGAAAGGTATTAAGGTTATAGATAATTTTCATAAAGAAAAAAACTCATTTGATTAAATAGTTTTGATAATTCGATGTGACATTTCCAAAGAGTTTTAATTTTAAAAAGAAGACACACTATTTGAGACATACCCGACACACCATGAATAATTTATATTTTTTTGTCTATTCTTACATGTAATAAATTAAATTTCTTTTTTTAAATTATTAGAGAAAATGATAAATCATTTAACAAAAAAATTAAAAAATTATTTTAAAATGAATTAAATAACTATTATAAAGTCACCTATTTAGTATTCTTATGTAAATTATAACCCCAGATATGATTCCCATTCATATCAAATAAAATATAATAAATATTTGAGTAATATATCTTTATAAATTCCTATTCTAAATGAATAATATTGATAAACATGTATTTAAAATTATCTCAAAGAAATTGTAATTATCTTCAATAATAAATATTTATGGATGCATATTTCTTGATTGTATATAATATTTTTCAAAAAAATATTTATAAAAAAGAATCATTTCCATTGGAAAGTTTTTAAATTTTTAGAAAAATAGAAAAAATATTCATGTTTATATATGTATTTATAGTGATATTTTGTTATATATACAATAATACCTATCTACATGCATAAGTCAATAAGATTATTATATTCAAAGATTGTCTTCATTACATGATTATAATAACTTTTAAAAATGGACATATCATAATATAATTTTCCTGGAATATATATATATATTTATGTTTAGTTGTAAATAAATTTATTGTATTAAAAATTGATAAATTTTGTCACATGTGGTTGAATTTTTGGGTATCCATGAATTGAATGTAGAAAATAAATATTTCGATTATCCAATTTATTTTAATATGTTCCAAATGATTCCTAAAAAAAGAGGAATAATTAATGAAATGAATTAAAATATACTTTGTAAAATTAAATTCTTGAGATGTATCCCTTAATTTTATGACTTACGAAGAGTTTTTCGTCTTTTATTCTACATTCAAATACTATGGGTAGATTTTAACTATTCCTTCTTTTTTCACTATTCGAAATTAATATTATTTTTTAGATTTTATTAGATGAATAATGAGCCCAAATTTATATTCATAACTTTTTCCATTCAAATAAAATTCTTATATAATCCAAAAATGTTATGAATAGTATTCATTGATAATTTAAATATTAGATCAACTTTTGAAAAAAAAATATTGAATAAGCATGACATGTATAAATTTAAAACCAATACTCCATTCCATTCAATCATTAGGATTTAATTTACATTATCAAGAAAAATATATTATATAATGTACTCTCTATAAATCTATTATTCAAAATCAATTATAGTAATATAATTAATTACATAATCATTAACTGCATGAACCATAATGTTTGGAAATGTGAATGATGAATATAATGGCAGATGTTAGATTATGAAGATAATTTTTATTTTTTAGTTGAAAATTTATATCATTTTTAACAACCATCATTTTAAAAAGTTTTTCCATGCCCATCTCTTGTATCATTCATGTATTCATAAATTTTTAGATTATTTTTTATGGTTTTTCATGAAAAAGTAATTTTAAATTAATACCTATTTATTGGAATGTGTTTAATATTATCTAAAATACCTGATATCAATTTTATAATAACCTATTTTACCATATGAAAATAAAAATAATCAACTTTAATAGGTATCTATGTGCTTGGTACATGATCATCATTACTCCCCACCCTCTTATAACCTATTAGAAGTTGTTTATTTTGTATGGTATCACCTCAATTTTTGTAGAAGATACCCAATACAATAATGAAATTTGTGGGTATTGATATATATAAATTATATTCATTTTAACTCTATATAATATAATTAAAATAAAGATATCATTTTCTTATGGATTCACATTTCACATAAACAATTATGAAAACATTGATTACCTCTTCTAAGATTGCCCTTTGTTTAGAATGGCTGACCACAAACCCTATGGGGGGGGGGTCTTCATGTAGTTGTTGTTCATGTTTTTTCTATTTTGCATGATTCTAACCCATATAATTATCTTAAAACAATGTTGTGTATTTAAATTTTTCTTTTAGAAAAATAATTCTTCCCTACAACCTTTAAATTTTTTTCATTATACCCATGTTCATTTCATTTCGAATAAAAAGTTTTGTGTGATACACAAAACTTTACCTATCAAAAACATCCATACTTTTTATGCCACTCAAAGAAAAAATATATATTATTCATCTGAAATGACTATGGATGATTATTGGGTCCATGTAGGACATAATATATATGGAAATAATTATTCTATATTATGTTACACTAATATAAATAAAATAAAATATATCACACAAAGGCTTGATTATATTTGATTATATCGGATTTAAAATATTATTAAAATGTTTCATTGCCTGTCGGTTGGTTACATTGATGGTTTGGTTGTCAGATAAGTTCGAGGGAGGTTCTGGTATTTCTCATGGGAGTTGTAGTTATGGTAGTGCTATTCTAGGAAACCCACAACACATACGTGTATTACACGATGTGAAATTTGGTTTGATGTATTTTTTATGGTATTTTCACTATGTTTAAATATTTTTGGTTATATAATGAATAGGAGATAGATTTTTTAGTGGAAACTGTATCTCATGGATTATGTGACATGGAAAAATATAATATATCATCTAAACCTCCAATATTGTGATGAATTAAAATTCATTGAGAAAACATTATATATCATTCAGTAATGTTTTCTTCTTCATATCATATATGAATAACAATATGTGCCTAGAGGAGTTCTCCAATACCATTTTCCTCTTAATTAGAACTTTATGTTCCATTGTTAGAATATTATAGATCCATTGTTGTCCAATAGATTGTTTGTATCCCTTTGGTCCTTGGTATTATTAAATTCTTACCAAAGGATCACTACTTTGGTGATGTCTAATTTTTGTTGTGTGTATGGGATTAATTTAGATGGACTAAAAGGTTTCATTTCATTCTGATCCATTACTAATCATGGTGTCTTTGAGTTGTGTTGGTTTTCTTATTCTACATGTGGGGTGCATTGTTTTGAAAAAATTCATCATTGGGGTAGTAATTCCCTCATTTCACCTTATTTTGTTTCATGAGGGAGTGGTTTTATTCTTTTACCTATGTATTATTGTTTTTCCACCTAAATCAATGATAAATAATTTTTTAGGTTATTTTAAATGGGAACTGGGGTTTTTATGCATGCTTTTACAACATTGATATTATTTGTGTTTCTATGTTTTTTGGACGTGATGCCCCATTGAAAATTGTTGTTCTGGGGGGTTTTGATTACACTTGATATATATTTTATGCTTTATAATTATTTTGTGATTGTTTTTATATCTCCTATAATTGGAATTGGTTGAATAATTATACATCGATAATTAAATGGTTACCCCATTATTTTTGTTTCTGTTGTGACTCCCCTAAAAATGGAATTTGATTAAGGCAACATTGTAAATATGTAAATGGACCATGATGTTTTATAACATGTAGATGTGATTTTGGTTTGGAGAAGTGTGGTTCAGGTGAGTGGTGATATGTGGTTTTTGTGGTTGTTCTTTTGGGGCGGTGTGGAGGTTAATTGTTTGTCCATCTTTTTGGTGCGGTGTGATGACGTAAAGTTGAGTTGTTGGTGGAATATGCTTATATTTCAATATATAACTAAGTAGTGATGGAATAAATAAATAATTAATTTTTTTAACAATGATTGAAATCTCATGGGATGTTTTGGTTAATTTGATATAAATTTGTTAATATATAATTAAATGGTTGGTTATGTGGTTATATTTTCATGGTTTTAATTATTGAAAAGAATGGGGCGATAAAATTAATTTTTGAGGAAATTTATAATGGGGTTTTTGTTTTGATGTGTGGTGTGGTGCATTTACAGGGGGCCTCAACGGTGGCAGTATTATCAGTTGGTTGTTTTTTAAGAACCCTTAGGTTGGGATTTATTTTTTTATAAATTATATTCACACTAATATTTTCCATTTTATTTTTCTTCTCAACCCACCCATGTAGATCACTATGTTCTGAACACACTCATTGTAACATAGGGGGTGACTTTCCAAACCACATGGTGGGAGGATGGATGGATAGACACCATCCCTTCTTTACATACTCTTATAGGTGAGGTAAGCATTGAACATATTGTTATGGGTGGATAACTATTAATGAATTAGATGGTGGTTGTGGTATCTCATCGGTCATTGGGATAATATGTATTGTGGAGTCCAGGGAGTCTATGGGATAAAATGTGATGTTTTTAGGCCCATGTGGGTGAGGGATTGATGTGTTGTAAGGACTAAGTGTTCGTGTTTCTTGTCTTCGTCGGACCTATTGTGGGAGGGTGGGATATATAATGAGTCCCATGTGTGTTCTTGTGGGATTTGACGTGGTATATTATAAACAGGTTGGAGTGCCCTGACATTTTACGTTGTGTTGTGAGAGAGGCCAATAAGAGGTCATGTTGAGTGGGGTACCCTATCATCAATATTCATTATGTTATATTATATTATATGGATTTCATTAAATTGTGTTCATTCCTTGGGGATGATATGGTTATGCTTAGTCTAATTTTTAGTTGTCGTTTAGTTCTATTGTTTTCACAAATGTGATTCAATATTCCACTTTGACTTATGATCAATAGTCATGGGGTTTCCTACTATGAATAATTATAGGATTTACCGAAATATGTAAAGAAATTTGTAGATTTCTAGGAGGATTTCATTGACCATGATATACATCAATAGCTTATATCCATTATAGTTGTTTTGTCTCTTCAATTACATTAATTTTGTGTATTTAATTCGGATACATTTATTGTATCATTTCAATTTTATCATTCTTTTTATATAGATTGTGTTTTTAATTTATATTATTTGATTGATTTATTTTGGATGATTCACTCTATATCTCAGTCTTGTTTCTTATAATGGGTAATTCCTACCATATTTTATGATTTTTAAACCCATGGTGACAGTCGCCAACTTGAGGCCCGCTATAGGTGTGACCCAAGGATCATTATATCCCTTTCTTGATTTACTGACTATGATGGATATCATTAGAGGAAGGGGGTTGGGACATTGTTTAATTAGATCTAGTTAATTATTGATAGATATTATGGATTTAGGAGTTAGTTAATGATAAGATTTCAGGGTGTGTGGAAACAATTCCAATTGACGTCAGTGATTGACATGGGGTGGGGGGCAGCTAGAAACTATGTTTTAGGGAAACTCCTGATATACTTCAAAAAATTGGATCTCATTGAGCAGAAAAGTGAGTAGTAATTTCTTTTAGGTTTAATGCACATTTAATGGTATATTTATCATAATTAAATCTGTTACAATTTTAGTAGGGTTTTTTTGGGAAAGGTGAAATGAAAACTAAAAAACGAATAAATTGAGTAAAACTATAACTTAAATTAAATTCATCACTACTCAGGAATATGAAATCCTAGTTTTCCATTCATCTACAAATAATTGTTGTAGTATGTCTATGGGCAAGGTAGTTATGATCGAGTAGGTTGTTCATGTAGATTGAAGTTTTTTCAATCTGATTGGAGAGGATGATTAGTGGAAGAGGACATTGTGTGATTCTTAATGGCATGATTTGGGAAAGTATGAGGGATATTTATAAAATGTAGATACAAAGTGCTGGGTGGAGGAGTTTGAAATCATTATCAGTTTTATATTACCATCGATAGAATATTGGACCCCTTTAGAATTATTTCAGATACAGTGAGCTACACAAAAGTGTTGGAAGTTGTATCATAGAATGTGGGATGTGGAAGATTTCTTGATGTTTGAATACCAAATGTTGTTATGAGAATAGTTCCATTAATCATCCATGCATTAATGATGTATGTTCTTCTTTCTATGTGTCTAAGATAATGTTAGTTTGCATTCTAAGAATAATTTAACCAGACCATCTTCAATTTCCATATATCTATATCAAGATTATGAGTCTCATGAGAGATATGTTGTTGAAGAACTCTATTTTTCATTCCCATATAATGTTACTCATTTTACAATACTAATGTATCTTGAGGATCAGTAGAAGGTAGTGGTGATCGATTGAATTCACTCGCATGTAGGATCTCCTTTGGATGTGATTTACCTTGGTTCTACAAGGAGTAGATTTATCAGCGGATGTTTACAGTCACCAGTAGCTTCATCGTTTATTCCATTAGGGAGTCGACCTCAGAATCTACATTACAACCAACTTGATATGTGGATAACATTCATTTTCTATGATATTTTTTCTAGTGTGTTATGATTATGGTTTTCATGGACATCACTCGAACTTCTTACCAGTGGACCCCCAAGCATTATATGGAGGAGGTGGATAAGATAAGCATTAGCCTCAGTATCCGTTGCAATTTAGACTATTTAAGTAGTCAGGACAATAGGTTTTCTCTCCCTTTTGGTTAAATGAATCATTTATGGTAAAAAATTATGACGTTCATCTTGTTCATTATCTAGAGGTTGACTGTGGAAGTGGAGGTGTTCATCATCATAGAAGTAGAAATTTTGGCATGGTATGTTTCTTGATGTGGAGGTAACAATTCCATAGGGTCTAGAGATCATCAACAATATGATAAGTTTCTTTAGTAAACATGTTTGTTCTTTTTTTGATTATTTAAATTCATTATCCTTTATTGAACCCACTCTATCACGTACTTTGGGAAAATACATTGAGAGTCTTACCATTCCCCTAGTGTTGAGCATGCCTATCGAAGACAATACTATCTTGTTTGAGGTGTTTTGAGGTTATAAACTGATGATGAGACCACATAAATTTGATGATGCACATTTCATACTAAAAATTTATCCCTAGTATGTCATCACTGACATGGACTAGTGATATTTCATATGTTCTATTATCATCTTATCCAATTAGAGAGTTTTGTTTTCTTATGTTGATCGCAGGTTTGTGGTTTTCATTAGTGAGCATAGTTGTTTGATGGGAATTCGGTCTATGAATCGCAATCATCCATTGATTGATGGGTCTTATATAAAATAATATGATTATGATATTGTAGAGGAACCTAGATTCATAAGGGAGTTCCTATGTGTTTTTCCTGATGAGAATTTCTTGCTACACCATCACTGTGATGTTGAGTTTGGGGATGATTTTTAACATGATTCATCACCTGTTTTGATGCCTTTATATTTTGGGATCACATTTTATTTTTGTGACTTGTGTATTTATATTAATGATCATAAGAAAAAAGGTTTTATCTAGAACATTGTCTAATCGTTGTTTGATTTACTGTTATTGGGAAAGAATGTGGATGGTAATATGATATTGTGTATAGATTTCAATATGTTGATGCATGTTCCTATGAAAAAACTTTATCCTCTTCCAAGGATAGAATATATATTATTCAAAATGAGAATGAAGGGATGGTATTTTGAGATCGATATATGGTTAGTATATCAATAGATGAGTGTTAAAGAGGTTGATATCACGAAGAATACCTTCAGAGTCATGTAAGGGAATTCTAGGTTTGTACTCATTCCATTCAGTGTTATGAACACATTGGTTTTAATAATGAGGCTTCTGAACCACATGTTTATTTTTTTCATAGATAGTTTTGTCATCATTTTCAACATTGATATAATTATGTACTCGATGTCCGTTGAGGAGCATGTCGAGCATCTCAGAACATTCTTGCAGGTTTCTCGATGCAACCAATAATATGTAATGTTACATATGTGAATGTTCTAATCAATAGATGTTCATATTCTCAGGCATGTCATGTCTCAATAGGAACGGTAGTAGATCCATCAATGGATGATGATTTTTTTCTTTCATAGTAACAATGTTAGTGGAATATTTTTTTAGTTTTCATGGTCTTGTAATATATTATCATAGGTTTGTATCAAGTTTCACTCTAGGTTTGTCCCCATTAACAAAAATGATCAGTAATATCTAATATTATTTTCAGTAATGAGTTCCTATAATGTGTTTATAGACCAAATGGGGATGTTGGTTAGTGGTACAGTTATCAAGTTTAATTATAAATTGTGATGTTTGAGGTGTTTTTATGCTTCCTCTTTGGTATTTGAGATGAATGTGAAATTCACAACAATAAGTGATCTCTTGTGGGTCTAGGAAGTTAAAAAACCTTGAGAGTAACTATTCCACCAACGACATGGAGTTATAGGTGGTTTTATTCACACTAATATTGTTGTGGAATTACCTCATTGTAGTGTACTTTTTAGTTTTCACGGACCTTAAGAAATTGAGTTATATATTTTCTCAGTTTGGTATAATTTTGATATAGTGGATGTGGATGGTGTTTCATGAATTAAATTATTATGGGATCACCTTTAGCTTTGGAAAGGGAAATGGTGTGGTAGATTCATTGATATATAATCCATGTAATGGTGTTTATTGGGAGTGAGAAGATGTTTTATTAGCAATGGAGGAGTATTAATCCTTGTAAATAGATGTGAGAGTGGATGGTGGGAGATGATTTTTTCAAATGAGTATACATTCTTCTAGATTTTTATGGTGGGGGAGTTTCAATGGGGAACTTTAGAAGAAACATTGATGCATGTTTTTTTCATGGTGATTCTCCAGATGGATGGAGTGACAATGGTCAGAACCAGAAGTAATATCATAGGGGGGTTGTTTTTTCTAATAATAGATGCATGGTGGTTTCCTTCACGTGTTTCATAGCACACCTTTTTTGGTTCAAAAATGAGATTCCATGGTGTAACTGGGACTGAGATTGTATTTTCGGTGGTCTAGGATAAAATGGATTGTAGTAATTTATGTGGATCAGTGTATCGTTTTCCAGCAGTTATAGGTCGAGTGTCATGTCCCTAAAGGTTTTTTGCAGCACTTAGATGTACCCAAGTAGAGATGGGATGAAAAGTTGATAGATTTAACTATAGGATTACAAAGATATTAGTGAGGTTATGAACCTATTTTGGTGATAGTTGATTTTTTTACGAATCATCACACTTCCTAGTGATTAATGATATGGGCGCAGATGATTCTTTTTCTATGAGGTATAAGGATGGGCTAGTGTAGTTACATGGATTTTTTTGCTTTATTATCATGGATAGAGATTTGTAGTTTTTATCATGATCATGGTGGTCCATTCAACATGATTTTTTCACTCTGTTATTCCTCTACAAATCATTATTCCCTCATAAATAATAAAAGGTGGACCAAAATATCCAAACATTGAAGGATATATTGTGAGTGTGTGTCTTTGAATTTGGTGGATCTTCGGCATGAAACATTCCATTTGTAGAGTTTTCGAATAAAATATTTATTAAACATCCATTTTCATGTATCCATTATGAATTTTTATGGTAGACTATGTTATTCTACATTGTGCAAGACAAAGGTTGGAGATACATCCCTTCATGGTCTCGATGTGGTACATAGCACGATAGATAATGATCTTCTTGTTCAGGCTTGGATAAATGTAGCATTGGATAGGAATAAGTCTCATAATGAATGTAGAGTGTGGAAATTAGAGCTCGAGGTTGGGGCCCATGTATTGTTTTTTTTGCATCAATGTGGGATGTTATTGTTTTGGAATAGTGATTATGCTTTATGAATTTTTTGTTTGGCCCTTTGATGTATTAGGGAATGTTGACAGGGAGGCATACCGGTTCACATTTCCACCATGGATATAAAAGACCCAAGATATCTTTCATGTCTTTCTGCATCATATGTATCATCATGATAACCCTCATGTCATTTAATATAGAGAGTTTAATATTATGGTTGACATGAGATTCAATGAATGACCAGTAGATATCCAGAATCTCTAAGAGAATGTGTTATGTGGATGATCAATTCCACTGGATAATGTGTTCTGGAGGCATAGTGTCTAGTAATAGAGTACATGGTTATGAGAAAAGCATATTTCTGCCTATTAGCTTTATTTTTATTAAGATTTCATTTCCTTGAATTCCTATAGAATTTTTTTTATGAATCATTCTCTAAATGTGTAGTTTTCCATGGGTGTTGATGAGTTTGGTACGGTGTGTGATAATTTTATGATAGTTGAACAAGGTTGTACCTAATAGCTAATTGATATATGTTAACAATGATGTGATAAAACATGTGTGGGAGAGTCAAATCCAAACATAGTTGATAATATCTCGACATGGAAGATGAAATTCCCTTATTCATATTCTCATGATGGTGTAGTTTTTTGGATGTGAAGTGGTTTTGTAGAGGTTTTCTTTTGTGTGAGGAGATATGTTAATGTTTTGGTGTCATGTTTATGATGTTTCTTGATAAGTTTTTTGTTTTTTGTGCCTGATTTTATGGTGTTATCATTTGGTGATTTATGGGATCCGTGAGAGGATTATATCATTCTGGTTGTTTGTACCAATTTCATTATAGTTATGGTTTTGGATTATTGAGGGAATAGTCTGTTGAGAGGTATTTTATGTAATGTCTCATTCCCTTCCTTTTATGTAGCATCCCAAACATTTTTTATGGATGTGTTTGGTGGATCATCCAATAGTATTTATGGGTGTAAGAGTTACAATAAATCTAATTCATGAAATACAAATCGTGTATGTGTATTACATTACGTGATAGATGGTTTCATGTATTTTACATGTTTAGTCTATAATGTGTATATTTTATTTCTTATATAATAATTTATGATGTTTTTATGTGTAAACTAAATCCCAAGGATTACATGATGTGAATGTGGATTATAAATCCAATAAACCCCCAATTCATCGATAATTAAAATTTTTTCATCCAAATTATATCTCTTCCATCAAAATATTCTTATTCGTTCTATATTCGGAGAGACCTATAATACTAGAGGATTTCATAAATCCATTTTCTCCCATATTTATCTATTGATCATGGAGGGTAGTCAATGATGATCTGTAGTTGATCCAGTATGGGTTCATCTCCCATTCTTGGTTGGTTTTCATTTGTTCTTCCTACAAGATTGCTACTATAGTGTCGTTTGGTTTGGGTTGTGTTTTTTTTTGGCTTTTTTTGGCTGGTGTTTGGTTGTTTTTAGGTGTAAATTTTCAAATGGTCAATTGTGTTATCTGGGCATTCTTTTTGTTCTTATGGTGCATAGCGAGTTATATAGAATGCCTCTTCTATGTAGAGATTCCATTATTTCATTGTGTTCTGTATCATACTAGCAGGGGTTTATTTTTTTAAAATATGGATTACGGTTGTTTTATCTTAATAAAATACTGATTATTTATTAATTTAATTTAAATGGAAAATGCGGATTTATATACATGATTTTTATAGAATTAGTATTATTTGTGATATAATAATTTTTTTACATGATGTCCCTTTAAAAAATGTATCCTATGGGGGAATTATCTTTTAAAAATATATCGATTGTGTTTTCATCATTGGTTGGGATTTTAGTGAATCACCACAAATATAAATTGGTTAATTAATAATAATTGGCTAATGAAATAGTTTCCACAATATTTTATTTCATGTGATAACAACCCTAAAATAATGTGTAATGTGATAAAATATCATTTATCAATCTGTAAATGTCTGCTTATGTGTAATGATGTGTTTGTGTTCTTGTGGGATAGAGATGTGTGGTTAGCGTGAGAGGAGATATGAGTTTTTTGTGGCATTAATTTTGGGGATGCAATGAGGTGATTAATTTTTTCATGTTATTGGGGTGTATATTTGACAATATATTCATATGTTGGTGGAATGTGGATGATTTGTAATAAATGCTTGAGTAGTGATAGAATAAATAATTATATAAAAATTCAGTAATGATTGCAATGGAATGGGTTTTTTCATTTAATTGGATGGAAATTTGTTAATGATGAATTACATGTTGTGTTCTGTGGTTAAATGTTGTTGATTCTAAATAATTAATATAATGGGGAAATTAAATGAAATTTGTTGGAAATATGAAATTGGGTTTTTGGTTTGATGTATGTTGTTATGAATTTATATGTGGCAGCAATTGTGATGGTGTGTTGATTTGGTTAATTGTTAGAGAACCCACAGGTAGGTCATGAGTGATTGATTATATATATAAAAATGTATTTTCTTTATGATATCTATATTATCCCCCACCAAAATTGAGAACTATTTTTTGAATAAATCCATTTTCATGTAGGGGGAGTCCTCCCCACCATCTCAGTGGGAGGATGGATGGATCTCTAGACACTCTTCCTCGCTTTGTCTTCCTGGCAAGGAAATTGTTTCACAAGCGGTGATGGATGAATGTATATTAGTGCATTAGATGTTGGTTGTGGTATCTTATGTTTCTTAGTAAAATGTTATGTTGTGGTGACCCTTGTGTATTTGGGATGAGTTGTGATGTGTTTTCCCATGTGTCATCGGGATGATATTGTATGTGGTGTGAGTCCATGTTTGTGTAGTGGGATGTGATGTGATGAACCTATGTTTGATGGAGAGATATGTTTTGATGCACAAGTGTGTACTCGTAGGATTCCTTCTAAAGCCCAAGAGTGTGTGGGTAGGGTTTAGTGTGTTATATCAGTATGAGGTGGGAGTTCAATGACATTTTAGATTTGGGTGTGAGAGTGTTCGATTAGTGGGAATGTGGTGCAGTGTGCCCTAACATTGATGTGGTTTTCATGATATTATATTATTTTTATTGTGTGATTTTGAGGGGGTTTCCATAGTGTGGTTGGTGTTATGGTAAGTATACCTATTTTGTTTTTTTTGGATTTTCAATTTACTCAAAGGTTTAATAATATACCACTTTCACATGTGCATGATGAACTTGGTTTTCCTACAATGTATACATGTATGATCACCCTACATATATAATTTTTTTTAAGTTTCAGAGAGGATTTCATGGATAGTGTTGGACATTACAAGATGGGATATGTGATAGTTGATGTTTCAATGCATTAGCAATACTTTTGGATATTTTCATTTGATACATTTATTGTATCTGTTCTATTTATACCTGCATATGGGTTGGTTTGGGTTTTTATTTCATGTAATGACTTGGAGTTTTTTGTGGATGAATCATTCTATCACTTGATATTGGTTCTTATAATGTGTAATGAATGTTATATTCTAAATATTTTACACCCTAGTTCTTAGTTTCCATATCAGGGCCTACTGAAGATGATACTTATGGGTCATCATCAATCAGAATATAAATACAAGATCACAATGAAGTTCTTATATCATGTATCATTAAATTATTATGGTATATTTAAATGAGTAACAATTTTTTAAGTTAACAATACCTATCCATATATTTCATTAGTTGTACATTTCGGTTTCACCCATTTCTCATTTTCATCAATTTTTTTTGTTTCATAAATTTTCAATTCGTAGTCAATTAGATTAATACCCATATTTTCAATCATTGGGTTTTCATTAACTATGTTCCCATAATGATATCTCCTCATGACACCCAATAATGGTGTCACATGTATATTGATTTGTTAGGTGTGAATACATCTATTGTGGTTGAAGGATTATTTTGACTTCATCAAAAATGATATGATACGTTTTAATAGTTTTTTGACATCTATTGGGTGAATATCCATCAATCATTAATAAAATTTTCATTAAGGATAATATGATACATATGCACTCTACATGAGATAATGAGGAGTATGTGAACTTTTGATTTTACAACAATAATTATATAAACCAACAATCACTGAAAAATTGGATCATGGAATTTTTTATAATCCATATCAAATATATGTTTTTTGATGAAGAATCATGACATATTCTCATCAATTGGATTTGTTTCTATGGTACTAGATTCAATAATTTATTTATCCATAAGTAAAACTCAACAATTACTCATTCCACATCTTTCATCATATTCATTATTATAGATCATATAAAAAATTATCATTTATGAATTATTAGATAATAAATTGAAACATGGTCCTCAGGCTAACCATTAATGTCATTTTGAAATTGAATCCAATTTTTTACTATGCTGTTTAAAAGTTTGTCCTTGAAATTGTCTATTTATATTATTGTTACGTATATTTAATATACATATTTAATCATCCTCTTGATTAAATTTCCTAATATTTTATTTGTGGGATTAAACATATATATAACTCAATAAACTCTTATTTAAAATATAATTTCTTCATGATCTTGGAAATTATTATTAATTGAGACAAACTCATTTTCTGATATTCCTTCACACATATGACATATGATGTAATGATAGTTAGGAATAATAATGATTCACACTTTGAACTATTAGTCAGTACAAATATTTTTGGATTCCTCAACAAAATATCACTCCTCAATACAACCTTCTGGTCAACATCAATTCTAACATACCCTTTCACATTATTCACATAACACTCAACGGACAATATCCATCTGTAATTTATAGGAACACATTTTCAAATCACTTTTACCGTGTGAATAATCAAGATAACCTTCATTAAATGTAATTTTCAAAGTTATTATTTATCCAATTAATAATTACTGAAATAAATTTTCTATTCCATTATTATAGATATCTCTGGGTCTATAAATTTTTATTATATATATATATGAAAAATAAATATCGCTAGAATAATTTGTGATGAAAATTCTTGTAAAAAAGGAAATGTAATGATATGAACAATAGATTGGTCATCAAAACAATATAGTCGAAGGATTTTAAACCCATTATTAGTATATCATTCACCGACATGATATTTTTTATATTTTATTAATAACCATATATAACATTTCTATCATTCATGTTATTGAAAAACTGATATATCTCTTTCCATGAATTCTTGTAAGCAGTTAGATATGGGAAAAGTGGTTTCCACACATAATTATCAGTAACTCTTATCATATTTACATATAAATTATATACAACCTAGAAATAATTCATCTATTTTTGAGTACATTTATTAATGTTCCAATGAAATTTTTAAATAAAATTTTCTCAAAATTCCAAATAGAAAGAAAACACATGACATAATATTAATTCCCATATAATATCCAAATATATATATATGTATATATATATGTATATATTTTGTTAAAATATTTTTATTGTTTTTTTAAAACAGTAGAGCGAAAATAATTGTACATATATTTTCAATTTTAATATTTTTGATCACTTATTTATGGAGATATAGTTATAAATTCCTTTTAAATCCCTTCAAATGAAGTCATCCAGGATTAGTACTTATATCACCATTGATGAAATATGTGAAACACTAGATACATATTATTTGATGAATACTTAATCATAATTGAATGTGTATTTAATTTATAAATTGGATAACATTGAGTTAGTTTTATTCTATATCCAAAAAATTAAAAGAGTACCTAATTCCATTATCATGCTATTCAACATGGTTGTAAATGTGAAATATTTATATATATAATCATTTCAAAAATTCCAACATAATCGCATAATAAATTCAAATCATTGATAAATGAAAAAAAACATAAATCAATATAATTAAATTGTTTATGTAGATCTCATATCTATATAGAAAATAATATTTATTTTTGTTTCATGCATAACCACAGTGGAATGTTATCATTTTCAAACATAAAAAAAGATAGTATGAATTTTTCTTTTAAAACTAAAATGGAATCAATCCATCTGTACATAGTTCAAGTCAATGTTTTCTCATCATGTTTTTAAATTCAAGACAATTATTTCAATTATATTTGGTCCACATTATTTTTTATTAAGTACTCTGAATTATACTTAGGCCCCTTGACCAAGGATGATTAGAAAATACCATACAAATACTTTACAACCTGATTATTCATTTTTATAACGATAATCAAAACACATTTTTTATTAATTATGTTATTTTTATTCTTATAGAAGCAATATATATTCATTTGTACAAGCATGTATCATTTCATAGATCATACCCACTTCGAATATATTTTATTTATAATTTTATATTTTGCAAGGAATCACATTATCATAGTGGATCATATCATTCAAGAGAGTAATTATTTCTATTAAACAAGTTTCATTGTATATGTATCCAATGTACAGATAATTAAAAATTATTATGGTAGAAAATATTGTTTATTTATTTCGACATCCATATATGCAAGATCATTGGTAGACATGATTAAAATTATAACAACATCCTCATACACGTTTTCATACGATGAGAATCCATCCATTATTTTTTCATATCTATTCTATTTTATTTTAAAAAATATATAACTAACAGAATAAATAATGCACAAAAACCATTTCATAGAAAAATATCATATTATTGTTAAAATTTTAGTGTAATGTAAAATTATTATTACTGATTATGATTTAAAATACATAAATTGTTTTAATAATGGATAGGATATTTCTAATGTGTGGTAACATTAATATTCTCTATATTATATAATCCCAATATACCACATGTTTCATTATTTCACGTCCCAATGGAGAAAACCAGTCAAATAAAACTCAATGTGTAAGTGATCAACATATTCTATTTAATATAAAGCTTCAAAACTAGATATATATATATATATATATATATATATTAATGCATTATAACTCTTTTTATACTGAAATTAAAATAGTCCAACTATTAAATTTTCTCTCTCAATGTTAGGGACAATAGACATTACATATTTCGGTTTCTTAAAATGAAAACAATATTGAAATATTATATCGTAATGGTCAATAAAAATAAAATACAAAAGTTGGAAAAATGTTTAAAATTTTATTTCAGTTTTAATATAATGTATTGGGAGGAAAAATTGGAATAAATGCAGTATGATTTTTTATTTTAATCATTTAGAGTATGATTGATGCTTTAAATAAAGAGGTGAATACAATTTTGTACCACAAAAACACAACCTAATTATCGTTTATAATCACCACCTTACCTGATAAGTGTGTAGTGTTTTTGTGGGGAAAATCAACAAGAACAATAAAATTATATTTAAAAATAATGAAGAATAATTGAATGTGAAATCAATTAGACAGAGAGGGTGAAAGAACAATGTATTTAGGAAAGATGTATTGGCTGGAATATCCATGAGGTAGATCAAGGACTAATATAATCGGTTGCATGTGAAATGTTCAAAATATTTGGCCAAATAAAAAACAATCATAGTAGTTTCAAGCTAGAACCATATCACAACACATCACCTAACCTGATTTTAATATATGATTACAATATCAAATAATAAAATTAATATTATATTTAAACTATGGTAAATATATTAATACAAATTTATTTAAAAAAGACAAATAAATGATTTTAAATTTATTTTTTGTTTATTTTGTTTTAAAGGAAAATATCCTAATATAAAAAAATGTTTTTAATTCATATCCATATTATTTTTGACCAAATTTAATAGAAACTAAATTTTATTGAAATATGAAAAAATAACACTTATTAAAAATATAGTTTTCCAATACTCAATTATTCCAAATAAAAAAATATATGTTTAAATAATATCATTGTTTCTAAATGAATAGACAATGTTATTGTATATGAATATATATATATATATAAATTAAAAAATGTCTATATAATTATAATTAAATAAATTTATAAATATAGTTATGTAAATAGAAATATATATAACTATATATTTTGTTATTTATTTATATAAATATGTATTAAATATAGATATGTTTATAAAATACGTATATGATATGTTATTTATACAATAATATTTATTTAATCAATTAAATAAATAAATATTTATTTATTTATTTTTAATTAATATTTATGAATTTTTTTGAATAAAAAATAAATATACAATTAATAAAAGTTATATATAAATACATAATTACAAATATATATTAATTGATAATAGAAATTATCATTTTAATTTAATAAAAAATATTTATATTTTTTTTATCATTTATTAATTTAACATTATTTATTCAATATAATATTAAATATAAATTCAAAATAACTAATACAAATAAATATCATTTATGAAATATTAATTATATTTTATTATTAATTTAAATTATTAAAAAAAATATAAAATCAAATTTATTAATTAAAAAAATTAATAATATATTCTAAATTATTTATCAATTGTTAATTGAAGATAAAAAATATATTAAATGTTTTCAATAATAAAAAAATGTGTTTCAATTTTAAATATTTATAAATATACACAAAATCGACCCCACTTATAATTTCTTATTACAAATACCTATAAATGATCTATAATTAATATAAAATTAAATAAATTTTTTATTTAAAAAATCTATTTTCACATATGAAAATATAGTTTTTTTGTTAATAATAACAACAAATATTATGATTTAAATAATATTTAATTTATGAAAACATTGAAAACAAAATAAAAATTAGATAATATAGAAAATTTAATAAATTGGCATATGCATGAGGGAAATCCTTCCAAATTACACTAATTCAGGGGTGATTGGAAATATTCCATGGGGTGATAGTTATAAAAATGAAATCCCAAACTACATAAAAAACTATAATCCAAAATTACATATTTAATATAACATCCAATAACTAAATAGTGAACTTGTGAAGCAATGAAAACATACTGATAAGTTGGGCCATTGGTGTGTATTTGAGAAAGAATGTGTGATTCGTCAACAATTAATGTAGTTAAGTTAAGGTAAATATATAATGTGCTTGTGGAAGAAGAAAATCATTTTCATTGTATTTATCCAAATGTGCTTTGATCCGTTTTTTTACAATGAGGTATTTTGTAATATTAGTCAACTTAGGTTCATATATTGGAATCTGATTGGTATATTTTTATCAGTAAACATGGATTTTTGGAAAAAATATGGTAGGATAAAGATTTGATAGGAGTATGGATTTATCATTCGGTGAGTATTGGATCATTAGTCACTAAAAATATAAATTTTCATTAGCATAATCTTATGAGAGGATCAATTCATCGAAAAGATCAATAAAGAGTGGCAGCGAAGATTCAATTCCGTGAGATATTGAAGAATTTATATGATTTGTACTATCTTAGGGTTCTATTTAATGGTCTATAATAATTTTTTACTGTTCTATAAAACAATTTCTGATAATGATAAGTTTTATCAGTTCTAAAATATAACGATCAGGTAAAACAGATCGTATTCAGCCATATTTACCACTTAAAAAATTTATTATTATTGGAGTTAAAATTCTATCGTAGATAAGATATGATTTCTGTGGGATTAAAAGAAAACGAAGTAATCTTCATTCGTTCTATCAAAGCACTCATAAAGGCCTAATTTTTACAATACAAGAAATATATTAAAACATATTTTTTAAATAAATATTTCTTTATTATTATATTATAATAATTTAAATGTTCAAATATATATTTATTCATAGTTCAAGTTATAAATATATATTTTTATTAATATTCTTTATGGTTATAAAAATAGTTACATAATTATATATATTAATATATGTTCATAATATATATATATATATATATATTAATACGTAAATATAATAAAATTATTTAATATTAAAATATACTTACAGTAATTTCATAAATATATAAATATATATTGATTGAGGAGTTCTCTATAAAAAATTGAGATATTCATATCTTTATACATAAGGCCATAGCCTTACAACAGTCTTCCATATATGAGAAGATTAAAATGTTGGCCATTAGAAAATATTTGATTTTTGTGGGATAGCACGTCCACATACATTTTTTATGATAAAATTCATGGAAATTTTTATGAAATAATCACATTATATTTTAGATTATACACTATATCATTATCATGGCCTCCAAAAAACCTAATATCTTTTGTTAAAAGCTTCACATTACACTATTTTAGAAATATCTTGCTAATATTCATGATATTAATGGATCGTGAAATAAAGGATTTTATAGAGGGTTGGTGAAGGGTTCCCCACAGTATCTAAATTAATCACTTAATGATATGGTTTCAATAAATTGAACCATGTCGATGATTATATCTGGAGACCAATGATCAATGGTTTCATTTTATGAAGTTCAGTTACAATAGGCACATATCCTGAACGATATAGAGAGGAAAACATCATCGATATTTAAATAGAAGACCAATCTGGGATTTGGGATCATTGTGGGGGTAGTATAGCTGTTTTTGGTGTCGATCATATGGTGATAGAGATATTTATCTCTATTGGTGACCAAATTATAGTTTTAATCTAAAGGTAGGGAATGTGATGTGGCAGACAGTCCATGGTAGATGGAGATGCATGTAATGGATTAATTCATTATGTAATGGTATGATGGTTAGCATCATACAATGAGATAAGGAATAATTCTTTTGGTGACTGAAGTAGTTGGGTCTTCTTTATGATGATGTGGGGTTTGGATGGAAATGAGGGGATTTTGGGACAAGCCGGAAAGGCCCTCAATGTGGGTGGTGAAAATCTTGTCTAGGAATTAGGATGTTGTGATATAAGACATTGGGAGGTGTGGTGGATGTTGACTTTGACCTCATGATTCATTTTCAGAATATGTTTGGTTGAGGATTATGAATACAAGAATTTTATTTCATGGAGGTCAATAAATCGAAATTGGTTACACGTGTGGTGTTTCAATAGTTTTTTTGGATGAATGATACTGGATGTTGCGAGATAACCATCGATGGTATGGGACACCATAGGGTGTGATTTTATCGGTTATTTCTTGTTTTTGAAGGTATGGGATGTCAACAATGAGTAAATATCACTTATGACATGTAGACTGGTAACACTACCAAGGAACATTATGGGAATTGATGATTTCATAAGAGATAATGATAAAGATTGCAATTATGTTTTTAGGTGACCATTGATCTTAATCAATGAATATTACCACATATGGATTTTTATTTGATTGGTTGGACATTGTGGTCTTTTTAGGTTGGTATTTTTGATTAGAAACTCTTCCCCAGAATCATGTCCACATCATCTGGTGCATGTAATTAGAGGATATTTAATCATTTATGTGGTATTTTTGGCATATCAAAATGTGGGTCTATGGTCCTTGATTTATGGATATTTCACTACAAATATATTGCATTTGGGTCGGATGGTTTTTCAAATTTTTCTCTTTTCTTGTGCCTTTTATGAATAAATAATGTTTTTCCCATATATCTATTTATTTTCATTATTATTTTTTTAGGACCATGTATGATCCAAACCCTATCATTCCTCATAAATTTATTTGTATTTTATTACGACTAAAATTTAAAATTAATATATTAAGATTGTATTTCTAATCGGGAATGGTGTGAACATTAGATTAAAACCAATGGTCCTAAAAAATTTATTAATAAATGAATATATATATATATATATTAGGTTCTTGGTTTTACAATTACATTAGATACATAAATACTACACAAACATTCCAGAAAGTTAATCCATATCCCTCCAAGGAATAACCTATCCATCCAGCCTTATTTATTCAATACTTAGTCCGAAGGTCTTGTGGGAAAAAATCTGAATACATCGCCCTATGGCCCACAAATTGGATCAATGGACCAAGGCAGAGACAAGCATTGATAATGCTTAAATCACTTTTTTCTAGAATCATGCCTATTTCACAAACTTCCTATATCATGCCTCCATCACTGCATGCTAATAGAAATTTTATCCCACCTGGATTTCAACACATATATGTTGCATGATTATGGGTATCCATTACCAATCGGGAAATCCCCCCAACTACTAATTATATATATATATATATGTGTATATATATAAATATTTATCAATTAATATGAAATAAATTAATTTTGAATAGAATAAATTAATTTTTAATTTATACATAATTATTATACTTTCATCATTACATACATGTATATTTAATTTTATTATTATAAACAAATAAATTTGAACTTATTTAAATAAATAAAAATATAATTATAATATTATATATATATGTACGACATACTATATTAATTAAAAAAATATATATAATTAAAATATTTATTAGTAACATATATTTATAATAATATTATTAATATTTATAAATATGTAATTATTATTATAAGTAAATACATTTATAAATATTATTATATGTTTATAAATGTATTTATTTGAATATATATATATGTGTGTTAATATATAATTACATGTTATTATTAATTATATAAAAATATTAATTATAAAAACATGTTTATTATTATTACATAATTATAATAATTTTTATTTATTTGTTCATTTTTATAATTATAAACAAATAATTTTATGAATATTTTTATATATTAAAAGGTGGGGACAAACCCCTTTATTTTGAGGTAATGTCAATGTCAATGGTATATAGGAGGATGAGTTCATACAAGGAAAATTTTTCCCTCATTATGTTCATTCAAGAAAAATTTTCACTAATCATAACTCCATGATAACATTCTTTGTCCCTTGTTTTAAATTGAATCATGCACACCCACACCAATGACCTCTATGACATTGTTCTCTATTTTAGGTTGTCACTTGTATCAAATGGCCATAAATGTCACCATCTTCTGAGTCTATATTCCCAACACTATGTTGAGAGACCACTCTATAATATTTTTCATCATGAGAAGTATCCATGTTGACGCTATTTGTAACTATCTCCACATTGTCTACTTGGACCACATCAAATATATCCCTATTCATATATTCAATAATTCCAAAAGAGTTATGCAATTTTACATTTTCCATAACCATGAATAATAGGTCAACATTCCCAAAATCTAAGATAAATGATCCATAGGTATCCTCTCTAGATAATACCTAATTACTGTGAATATCACCAGCTCCTTTGATGGAATCGAGAGCTCTACAAGGGAATGGAGTATCCATGTCACCTAGGGTGGACCAATGAACATTGTGAAAAGTTTTTAAAATAGAAATATCCCCATATGAAGCCCCTTGACTCGTTGAATAATTATTTCCAACAATGATAGGAAATGCCCCATCAGAAATATCTTGACTATATCAGGGTATTTTGACACAAACCATCAGTGTTGGAGTATCTATAATCATGATTGGCTTAGTCAGATCATTCATCATTGAATGAATGTCATTGTTTCAAACATTATTCAAAGTGGTACAATCCTCATATTCAATATATGGATTATCCAAAACACCCATACCAGAGTAGGTTTTTTTTTCAAATGGCTCTTTTATTGGAATATCATAGTGCATTGTAGAACGACTCTGAGTATCCATCAGGATAAGAAAATCGTTACTTTTATCATTCATAAAAGAGTTTTGTTCCTCAAAATCAATATAGGGGTACACCAAATACATATCCTTGTACATTCATAATATATCAATACCCCGATTAGAAGGTTTTATCATAAAATATGGTTTAACATCCTTCAAACCATGTGTAATTACATCTCTTAATGAGTTCATCATCTATACTGTTAAATCAACGCTATGAAAATGGAACCGATGTGTTTTAGATGAATGATGTGTTTCAGGATTCTCTTCAAGGATTTCCTCTTCCATAATACCATCTCATTCTATTTATGGAACATGAAGTTTTCATTTTTTTTAAATCAAATCCACATTGGCTATAGATTCCTCAACCTTATGAAAATCCAAATTATTTTGTTGAGATTCTTCTATGGTAATAAGAATCACATATAATTCCATATAAAACATTGAAATAATATAATTATTTCTTTTAAAAATATTCATTCATTGGATAAGTTCCCATTAATTTCATAATCATCACTTATTATAATATTGTAGAAGTCAATAATTGTGTAATAAATAGTGATGATATCTGAGAAATATCAAGTATGAATGTCACGGGAGATAATAATATGATAATAACTAGTGGGTGTAGTTATAATAACACTATTAATATGGGAATTACTATGGCCATATTTAACCATAATTAATTCTAAATTTCCAAAATAAACATTTTATGTTAACTTACCAAGTTGTACAGGTTTCCCAATTACCCTTGAAATAGCATAGAATATATTTGGAGGCCCATGGATCTAATAAAGACCATGTAACAAGACTCATAATTGAGATAAGTCATTTAACACCACTATGTTATTATATTATTGCAATAACTAATGTATCATAAGTGTTCTATGTTTTATTAATTGGAAATAAGGGACCCATTTATGAAATATGACTTTGAGTGAAGAAAAAATATAGTTAAAAAATACATTACCCAAAGAAACACTCCACTTATCTGAGAAACCCCTTAAGAGAGAAATTATTGGATTCATCTCTTAATTCATCGATATATTTTTCCATTTGGGGAGGAAAATCATTAAAATTAGGTATTATCTACCCATGGCCTTCCAAGTAATATGAAAATGTAGAAATCAATTAACTATAAAAAGATTGATATATAAACCCAGGAATCCTCTACAAATATACAATCAATGACCAATAATTCAATATGATTTTAATAATGGTGGTGGTTTCATAGATTCAATTCCAAGAGGTGTTTCCTCATTTCTTTTACAGGAATATATCATGATATAAAAAACAAGATTTTAATTCATATACATATTATTTTCTTACAAAATTGAATAAAAATGAAATGTTATTTAAATATGAAAAAATAACCCTTATTAGAAATATAGTTTTCCAATACTCAATTAGTCCAAATAAAAAAAATATACATTTGAAGCATATCAATGTTTCTAAATGAATAGACATATTTTTTGTATATGAATATAAATATATATATTACAAAATGTCAATATAAATATAATTATATATATTTATAAATATAGTTATATAAATATATATATAGAACTATATTATATATATATAATTATCGAAATATAATATAAATCCACCGATTTTGCAATGCTCTCTTACGTATCGGTAACTTCACCAGCTCATAAGTGTGGTTGTCGTGCAATGATGTCATCTCGTCATCCATTGCCTCAACCCATTCGTCCTTCTGTTCACTTTCCATCACTTCATCAAATGATTCTGGTTCTCCCCCATTAGCGAGGAGCACATACACATCATGTGAATACCGAGTAGAAATGGTACGATGTCGATATGACCTCCAGAGTGGAACTGCAGGTTCATTGATAACCCGATGAACCAGATCATCAGAAACAAAAGGTGCATCGGTAATATCAACTCCAACCTGTTCAACCTGTGAATCATTCTTCACATCAATGTGATCATCAGAATCTTCAATATGAGGTAAATGTGAATCAGAACCTGGATCAAGACTAACAAAGCCATCAGAAGTTGGAGAAGTGGACTTTTCTCCCTTATCAATATCTGCAATAGTCGGGTCCTCTTTAAACACTGCATTTTCGCTTCTGACAAGTTTCTTTAATGCATGATCATAAAACATGTACCAAAACTCATTGTGTCCATACCAAATAAAAGTACATAACTGTGACTTGTCATCCAACTTGGATCTCTTAGCTCTAGGCACATGATCAAATGCCTTGCAACCAAAAACATTCAAGTGATCGTACCTGATACTTTTTCCATACCAAAACTTATCGGGAGTGTCTGTCTGCAAAGAAACTAAAGGTGATAAATTGATAATATAAGCAGTAGTAAGTAAAGACTCACCCCAAAAGTGTCCAAGAAACATTCCTTCCGAAATCAAACAACGAACTCTTTCCATCAAAGTCTTGTTCATCCGCTCAGCTACACCATTTAGTTGAGGTGTCCTGGGAGGTGTCTTCTGATGCCGAATACCTTCCTGCCTGCAATATTGATCAAATGGACCACAATACTCTCCCCCATTGTCAATGAGAATACATTTCAATTTATTTCCTGATTCCCTCTCAGTAGAAACATTAAATTGCTTAAAAACACTAAGCACCTGACTTTTGGCATTCAAAACATTAACCCAAATATTCCATGAGTATTCATAAATAAATGTCACAAAATAAATACCTCCACTAAAGGTCTTAGATTTATAAGGACCACAAACGTCTGAATGTACTAATTCAAGTACATCTGACTTCCTGTGTGGAGGATGACTGCTGAAACTCACTCTACTCTGTTTCCCAGCCATGCAATGGTCACATGTGTCCAATTTGACAATCTTCAAATCGGGAAGAAGATTTCTCTTGGCCAATCAACCAAGTCCTTTCTCACTGATGTGACTGAGACACTTATTCCACAACTTGGACGAACCACTACACTCAACAACGGAAGCAGTATCACATGAAATAGATCCTCTAGTCCAGTTCAAACCTGACAGCTTCTTCCCTCGAGCCACAATCAAAGAGCCCTTGGAAATCTTCTAGAGGGCTGAAAAAGATGCAGCCCCCAAGAGAGAAATGAGGAAGGGGTTGTCGCATTTTCGGTAACCGCAGCGAAGCGAAGATGAAGAAGAACAATTAAGTGGAGGTGGTGGCGAATGAAAGTGCGTGCACAGAGATGATGGCATGCGACGATGGAGAGAGAATTGTAGACAATGGTATGCAAAGAGATAATGATTGTGCCATGTATCGAAAGTCCTCTTGGTTGTGGAGATCAAGAGACGTGTCCCGGTTATGCAGATAAGAGGTACGAAAAAAATGGTGTGTTCATGAGTGTCAGTGTTTAATTGTAAAAGGCCTTCGGGTGTTGTTAAAAATCCTTCGGGTGCTATGTTAAATTCCATCAGGTGATAAATTTCTTTCAGGTGATAAACGGTCTTCAGGTGAAATATTCCCCTCTTGTGTGTTTCTACAATGACTACATCTGCTGTGGCGCCGAGCTCTGAGCCCCAAAACAAAATTGGTTTTCTAATCATGTGAAAAGAGTTCCCTAACATATTAATAATATTGACATTAACTTCCCACTTATTCTATTAATAACCATTAATTATATTTCATCTCCCCTTATTAGCCTATTTTATAATATGTAGAAATCAATGAAATATAATATGATTGATAGAGAAATCTAGGTATCCTTTACACATATAAAATCAATTAACAATAATTCAACATGATTTAGAAAATGTAGGTGTTTTCATAAATTCAATTCAATGAGGTGTTTCAACATGCAGATTGGAAAAGAACCCCCTACAAATATTGGTTGAAAATAAGTCTACTTGCACAAAAACTCCTCAATAATGAAAAAAAATCATCATTTTAGTGGCTTTATCCATCATTATTTAAGTATGATTAACATTATAAATTTATATTGAACGTCTCTATTCTATAATACCTAATTAATACCATGTTTTTTCTGTCCAATGTTTTGCGTATGTTTCATTAATGTAATTAATATTCATGTATAACTTCCATTAATTAATCTACAATGTGCCCAAAAGTAGAATGACATAGACATTACTCCATGCTCATCCATTGAGATCAACCAATTGGAATAAAATATTGAACTATTCATGGCTATGTAGAAACTGTAGAAATCTATGCAGCCCCAAATATGATGCAAAATAAGAAATATGAATTTTTTCATTCTAGGGCCTTATTACATTAAAAAATGTTAACTAATGAAAGCATACATATGCTGATACATTATAAAATGGAATCATACTAGGATGAAACATGAGTGGAAGAAACATTCATGAAAATTCATTTCAAAGAGACATTCATGGGAAAATAAAATGATCCTCCAAAAAAACTATAGATGGAGGAGACACCCTTCAGATATTTATAATAGAGATCTTCGATATTGATTGAATTGGTTGAACTCTTCCAAGAAACATTGTGATTTATGTAACATCCCAAGTAAGTAATGAATAATAGATATTTTTATCTATGTCTATTAATGATAAAGATAGTGTTTTAGAGGCTTAAAATGAAAATAAATACAATCTTATGGAATACACTAATATTCTTAAAGGATTGTTTTAGTGCCTTTTGATGGAAAACCATTTTTGAATCTATATTTTGACAATTTTATAAACTATGTTTGTCAAAATAAACTTATCCTTTATGATTGGGACATCAAAATTTACCTTGTGTGAATTTTTGGTAATTTTCTGACAATGTTCATTTTTAAATGAATAGTGAAAAATACTGCATTTTACATCAAAACTACTTTTTAATCTAATTTATTTATATGATTAGATTATGTTTTGAATTGGATTTGAAGTGAAATTAGAATATATTTTTACCATTTTATCCAATGGTGGTCATTGGAATCAATTTCGATTTGAAATTAGACTTAAACTGGTGTCAATCTTTTGATACTTATTGTTTTGTAAAAACACGCTATTTGCTCTGGCAGCGGGAATTAATTATTAAATTAATTAATGTGACTTATATGATTTGAATTTTGTAAAATAGACTTCATTTTTGAATTCGTAATATCAAATATAGCTTAGAGTGAATTTTTGGTAATTTTCTGAAAAACTTCAATTTTTGATGAATAGTGAAACCACTAAGTGGTAATCAAGCAAACTGATTTTTCAGTTAAATGAAAGTTTACCACTAATGTGTATTGAATTTTGAAAATCCGACATACATGGTTGTCATTAAGTAGTAAAATGTGGTTCAATGAGATTAAAATAATTTTTTGGTGAATAGTAACTTATTAAGTTTTTAATCGCGATTAGTGGTAATTAGTGTAGTTTAATGTATAAATAATGCTTTAATAATATAAAATGACTTAGACACATGTCCCAACCTTATTGGTTGTGTCATGGCCGACCAAGACAAGCCATGGGTCAACTTGGGGACCCCATGGATCCACTTTTGTTGGGAAATAACATAAATTACTTTTTATTAAATGTTAAAGTGGAAATGACACAAACATAATATGTTTTGAGAAAACAATTTTTAAGTGGGGTTATTCAAGTCCAAATTTTGATTATAAATAGTCATTGGAAATCTAAAAAGATTTCCTACATCATAGTAATTTTTTTATAATTTTTAGACATTAAACAAATTTAATTATTTATGACATAATAATGATGCAGCGATGACATCATTATTTGACGATTTAAATAAAATAGAAAGATAATATAAAATCTATGAACTACACATGTCCAAAACCAATTGGATGAATGGATTTCGATGCCTTATCACCTTATCCACGAATTCCATCAATGTGGGACCTTTTAAAACCGAAACACATTTTCAAATAATGTAATGTTTCTTTACTTTCCAAAAGTGCCCCTCCTCTCCTCTTATAAAAGGCCCCCACCTCTACCTCATTTCACACACTCTTCAAGCCTTTGGCTCGGCCAACCCCTGCCCATTTGCTCTCTCCACATCCCTCTCCTCATCCTAGAGGATTCCCTTTGGGCAGAATCCTTTCAAAGGAAGCCTTTAGGCTCAACTCAAAAGGAGTTACACTTTTTAAGGTAATTCATTCTCTCATGTTCATTTGTTTTATTTTGCTTCTCCAACCCCCTAAACTCTTTTTATTTACTTCTTTTGTAACAACACCAGTATCTTCAATATACTAGGATGTTGTTATAAGATTTATTTTATCTACACTCTCACACAACTACATCAAATGGTTAAAGAACATACGGTTTCCGTGGATGGCGAAATTCTGCCTCCCGAAACGATGATTGTTCAATACTCATTTAACACCTTCAAAGGTGGCCATTATGATGTCACTATTTTTATATATGATATATAATATGTTTATGTTTTCCTTAAGCTTCTGTTTTTTTTATTTTGGGCATACCTTTATGGTTTCCATTATGGGTAAAACACGATATCTTCATTTTAGGAAGTGCGGACTACCGCCCCCTGAAAGTGATTTGATTCGTTAATACCATATGTGGGATGTGTAAAGGATAAAGTTAATGATATTATATATGTTATTATACTGGAATTATAATATACTCTTATATCATTATGATTCCATTCCAGAAAATATGAAATAGAAATGGAAGTAGCGTTCATGCGTACGTACGGCTTACCGTCTCCATGAACGGTGCATTTCATTTCTTACCTCTAAATGTGATGTAATATTATAAATGAATGTATGTACTGGATATATATGAAATATATGATATCTACATCATGAATACCATTCTGGATATAATGAACCTTTGACCAAATTAACAACATGTAAGTGTAAGAAGCCTATTTTTGACTTAAGAACCAAATACCGACAAAATGAACATTATTAACTTCAATGATTACATGATGTTCATAACATGGTATAAAAGGAATAATGAACTTTAAAAAGATTCATAAGCAAGTAGAGATTAACTCAAGTTTATTATTCAGGAGTTTAAAGAACGGTCGGGTCAAGTCAGATACGAGGTATGGGAACTTCTTAACCCAATTTCCATTCTTTGGGTTAATCTCGTACTTTCAAAGTATGTCATTATATTATTATGTCATATCTTGTATTTGTACTTTATTTATGTGTACTTATAGAGAATGCACATAATATATCTATTTTATTTTAAAAATTATCTTTGTATGGGACTTCGTCTCAATCTCCTTTCGTTGAGGCATATTTTATTTTATACACAACTTTCTTTTATACGGTGTATAAACCCCTTTGACTTTTACGTTTATTCAAAAGGAATCTTTTTTATATGAAGCGTTTACTAAACGACAAAAGGGAATGTTTTTGTCGTACGTATGCGGCGACAACGATTTCTCCGCCGTCGTAACCGTTATTTGAGTTTCGGCTTCCTCTACAAGCCATACCTTTTTTTTTTAAAAAAAGAAAAATAAATACCATGTTTTACTTTGGTATTGAAAATGGTTTTCATAATGTTTTTATTATATCAATGTGTTGTATTGATATCTCGTGATTGAAATGCGGAAATGTTATGTTTCCTTTATGCATGTTTTATGTGATATGATTATGTTATGGTTCTTGGGCATTATTATGAAGACGGGTGGTTCCGTGATAAACTAAGGGCGGGTGAGCCCGTTATAGCTCTCCAATGCATTGGGTAACGCGAAGGAGTGAAACGTTAAGGTTTCTCCGAAGAGATTTTAGGGAATATACTGTGATGGGTATTCCAAACGTAACCAAGAGGGTTACCCCCTACGTAAGAATGTTATGAATGCCTCAAGTTACCTTTACGTATTATGATTTATATGATTTATTCATGTTTTTATGAGGTATGTTAAAGTGCCTATGTTTTATGGGTAAAGTATGATTTCATTCTTATGTATATATGAACTCATGTTTCCTTTCCATGTTTTTTTTATAACCCATACTGAGTTTTTATGCTCATCCCAAGTTTTTGAAATGTTTTTCACAGGTCAAGGGAAAGGTACATGATAAGATGATAGAGTCAAGGATGTGTCAAGAAATAATCCATGTTTTACTTTAAATGTGTTTCCATTGATGGGAATGAAGAATACTATCTTTATGTAACCACTTTGTTTATATGTGGAATGTAATGCAAGTTTTATGATCTAATTCTCTAAAACTCTAAACCTGAAAAGATCCTCAATGTGTAATCTTGTAATAACTCAAGATTAAGTAAGGTTTAAGGCTGGGGCCTTATAGTTGGTATCAAAGGTCGGTTTAGACAACTTTAGGAGTTAGAAAAGTGTTAAATTATAATATGATTTAAATGATATAGCATTTACAGATTACCATGTTGCTTCGCCTAAGATATTTCGGTGTTCAGAATGGTTTTCCGCAGAGGAAACAAAGCAGCTATGTTGGGACGACATCAGGAGGAAGGCAACCTTCCAAATCAGCAACCTGAGATGGTCGGAATCGGAACTGAACAGTTTGTTGCAGTAATGGCACAGTTGACTCAGGCTATAAATGGTGGTGGTAACCATGCACGAGATCAGCCAGATCAACCGCAGAGGAACATGTCAGTGGTGGAACATTTCATGAGGCAACATCCACCATCATTCAGAGGATCATCTGACCCTGTGCAAGCTGAAGGGTGGATTAAATCACTGGAGAAGATTTTTGATGTCATGGGATGTTCAGACAATCAAAAGGTTAGTCTTTCTATTTATCGTTTGGAGGGTGAGGCAGATCAGTGGTGGTCTATGGTTAAAAATATCAGGGACGCCGATGAGATTGATGCTCTTGACTGGGATGAATTCAAAGGTATGTTTCTTGAGAAGTATTTTCCTAAGGCTGTTCGACTTAGGATGGAAAAGAAATTCTTGGAATTGAGGCAAGAGGAAGACTCAGTGGCTGCCTATGAAGAAAGGTTCACTCGATTGGCAAGGTATGCTCCAAATTTTATCCGAGACCTTGATAGTAAAATCAATCGTTTTTACACAGGATTAAAGCCAAAGTATCGAAGGGCATTAGCTTCTCGTGAGTTTAAAAGTTATGAAAAGCTTGTTCGATGTGCTGAGAATGTGGAAATGGAGTTTGCCGATGACCAAGTTTTCTATAACAACCAGCAGAAGAAGAGACCGAGGTGGCAGGAGAAAGGTAAGAATTCTTCAAAAAAGTCTGATGGTAAGAAAACTAAGTTTCCAGTTTGTGATAAATGTGGAAAAAGGCATACTGGGGAATGTCTTCTGAATTCTGGGAAGTTCTACCGATGTGGTAAGATGGGACATAAGGCTCGTGATTGCACTGAAAAGGATCAAGGTGAAGGTAAGAATAAATTTGATTTACAGTTAGTGAAATGTTATAAGTGCAATGAGATGGGTCACTATGCAAACGAGTGTCCTACAAGGAGCTTGAGTGATGGGATGCAGCCAGACTACAAGCATAAAGGGATGGCGAAATCCTTTGCAACAACTTCAGTAGATGTTGGGCCATCGAATGAAGTGGTATCAGCTCCAGGGAGCTCAGTATTTTTCGAAGATTGACTAGAGGTCAGGGTACCATCAGTTGAAAGTAAAAGAAGCAGACGACTGCGTTCCGTACTAGATATGGCCATTATGAATTTGTAGTTATGCCTTTTGGGTTAACCAATGCACCTGCTGTATTCATGGACCTTATGAATAAAATTTTCCATGAGTTCTTGGATAAGTTTGTGTTTGTGTTTTGAGGTTTGTGAAGAGGTTATGTGTGCCTTGTGATTCACAGTTGAAGAGAGAGTTGTTATGTGAAGCTCATAGTTCTCCGTTTTCAGTTCATCCGGGCAGTACTAAGATGTATAGAGATCTGCGGGAGTATTACTGGTGGGATGGAATGAAAAGAGATATTGCTGATTTTACTGTGAAGTGTTTGACTTGTCAGCAGGTTAAAGCTGAGCGGCAGTTACCGAAAGGGATGCTTCAGCCTTTACCAGTGCCAGAGTGGAAATGGGAGAATATATCCATGGACTTTGTTGTTGGATTACCGAAGACATCTCGAGGTAATAATGCAATCTGGGTTATTGTTGATCGCTTGACCAAATCTGCTCATTTCCTTGCTATACGAGATACTTTCTCTCTTGATCAACTTTCCCGTTTGTATCTTAAAGAGATAGTCAGGTTACATGGAGTTCCTCTCTCCATTGTATCGGATCGTGATCCCAGGTTTACTTCTAACTTTTGGAAAGGCCTTCAGAAGTCGTTGGGTACTGAATTAAATTTTAGTACAGCTTTTCATCCTCAATCAGATGGGCAGTCAGAACGAACAATTCAGACATTGGAGGATATGCTGCGAGCTTGTTCTATGGATTATCAGGGAAGTTGGGACCAACATCTTTCTTTGGTTGAGTTTTCATATAATAACAGTTTTCATTCCAGTATACAGATGACACCATTTCAGGCATTATATGGGAAGCGGTGTCGAACTCCAGCTTTCTGGGATGAAGTGGGTGAAAGAAAGTTGATGGGACCAGAATTGGTAGAAGAGATGGCAGAAAAAGTTCAGCTGATTCAGAAACACATGAGAACAGCTCAGAGCAGGCAGAAGAGTTATGCGGATAACCGGAGGAAGGATCTCTCTTTCGAGGTAGGTGATCATGTTTTTCTCAAAGTTTCTCCTTGGAAAAGTGTGATGAGATTTGGTAAGAAAGGAAAGTTGAGTCCAAGGTTCATTGGACCATACGAAATTCTAGAGAGAGTTGGATCAGTTGCATACCGAGTGGCTTTACCTCCGAGTTTATCTCAGGTACACAATGTTTTTCACGTTTCGATGTTGAGAAAGTATATGCCAGATCCATCTCATGTTTTGAGTCCAGAGGTAGTTCAGCTGGAAGAGAACCTATCTTATGAGGAACAACCGGTCCAGATTCTTGACCACAGGGAGCAAGTGTTACGGAATAAGGTGATTAAGCAGGTAAAGGTTTTGTGGAAAAACCACATGATTGAAGAGGCAACATGGGAATCCGAAAATGCAATGAGGGATAAGTACCCCAATTTATTTGATAAGTAAATAAATTGCGGGGACGCAATTTTCTAAAGGGGGGAAGGATGTAACATCCCAAGTAAGTAATGAATAATAGATATTTTTATCTATGTCTATTAATGATAAAGATAGTGTTTTAGAGGCTTAAAATGAAAATAAATACAATCTTATGGAATACACTAATATTCTTAAAGGATTGTTTTAGTGCCTTTTGATGGAAAACCATTTTTGAATCTATATTTTGACAATTTTATAAACTATGTTTGTCAAAATAAACTTATCCTTTATGATTGGGACATCAAAATTTACCTTGTGTGAATTTTTGGTAATTTTCTGACAATGTTCATTTTTAAATGAATAGTGAAAAATACTGCATTTTACATCAAAACTACTTTTTAATCTAATTTATTTATATGATTAGATTATGTTTTGAATTGGTTTTGAAGTGAAATTAGAATATATTTTTACCATTTTATCCAATGGTGGTCATTGGAATCAATTTCGATTTGAAATTAGACTTAAACTGGTGTCAATCTTTTGATACTTATTGTTTTGTAAAAACACGCTATTTGCTCTGGCAGCGGGAATTAATTATTAAATTAATTAATGTGACTTATATGATTTGAATTTTGTAAAATAGACTTCATTTTTGAATTCGTAATATCAAATATAGCTTAGAGTGAATTTTTGGTAATTTTCTGAAAAACTTCAATTTTTGATGAATAGTGAAACCACTAAGTGGTAATCAAGCAAACTGATTTTTCAGTTAAATGAAAGTTTACCACTAATGTGTATTGAATTTTGAAAATCCGACATACATGGTTGTCATTAAGTAGTAAAATGTGGTTCAATGAGATTAAAATAATTTTTTGGTGAATAGTAACTTATTAAGTTTTTAATCGCGATTAGTGGTAATTAGTGTAGTTTAATGTATAAATAATGCTTTAATAATATAAAATGACTTAGACACATGTCCCAACCTTATTGGTTGTGTCATGGCCGACCAAGACAAGCCATGGGTCAACTTGGGGACCCCATGGATCCACTTTTGTTGGGAAATAACATAAATTACTTTTTATTAAATGTTAAAGTGGAAATGACACAAACATAATATGTTTTGAGAAAACAATTTTTAAGTGGGGTTATTCAAGTCCAAATTTTGATTATAAATAGTCATTGGAAATCTAAAAAGATTTCCTACATCATAGTAATTTTTTTATAATTTTTAGACATTAAATAAATTTAATTATTTATGACATAATAATGATGCAGCGATGACATCATTATTTGACGATTTAAATAAAATAGAAAGATAATATAAAATCTATGAACTACACATGTCCAAAACCAATTGGATGAATGGATTTCGATGCCTTATCACCTTATCCACGAATTCCATCAATGTGGGACCTTTTAAAACCGAAACACATTTTCAAATAATGTAATGTTTCTTTACTTTCCAAAAGTGCCCCTCCTCTCCTCTTATAAAAGGCCCCCACCTCTACCTCATTTCACACACTCTTCAATCCTTTGGCTCGGCCAACCCCTGCCCATTTGCTCTCTCCACATCCCTCTCCTCATCCTAGAGGATTCCCTTTGGGCAGAATCCTTTCAAAGGAAGCCTTTAGGCTCAACTCAAAATGAGTTACACTTTTTAAGGTAATTCATTCTCTCATGTTCATTTGTTTTATTTTGCTTCTCCAACCCCCTAAACTCTTTTTATTTACTTCTTTTGTAACAACACCAGTATCTTCAATATACTAGGATGTTGTTATAAGATTTATTTTATCTACACTATCACACAACTACATCAAATGGTTAAAGAACATACGGTTTCCGTGGATGGCGAAATTCTGCCTCCCGAAACGATGATTGTTCAATACTCATTTAACACCTTCAAAGGTGGCCATTATGATGTCACTATTTTTATATATGATATATAATATGTTTATGTTTTCCTTAAGCTTCTGTTTTTTTTATTTTGGGCATACCTTTATGGTTTCCATTATGGGTAAAACACGATATCTTCATTTTAGGAAGTGCGGACTACCGCCCCCTGAAAGTGATTTGATTCGTTAATACCATATGTGGGATGTGTAAAGGATAAAGTTAATGATATTATATATGTTATTATACTGGAATTATAATATACTCTTATATCATTATGATTCCATTCCAGAAAATATGAAATAGAAATGGAAGTAGCGTTCATGCGTACGTACGGCTTACCGTCTCCATGAACGGTGCATTTCATTTCTTACCTCTAAATGTGATGTAATATTATAAATGAATGTATGTACTGGATATATATGAAATATATGATATCTACATCATGAATACCATTCTGGATATAATGAACCTTTGACCAAATTAACAACATGTAAGTGTAAGAAGCCTATTTTTGACTTAAGAACCAAATACCGACAAAATGAACATTATTAACTTAAATGATTACATGATGTTCATAACATGGTATAAAAGGAATAATGAACTTGAAAAAGATTCATAAGCAAGTAGAGATTAACTCAAGTTTATTATTCAGGAGTTTAAAGAACGGTCGGGTCAAGTCAGATACGAGGTATGGGAACTTCTTAACCCAATTTCTATTCTTTGGGTTAATCTCGTACTTTCAAAGTATGTCATTATATTATTATGTCATATCTTGTATTTGTACTTTATTTATGTGTACTTATAGAGAATGCACATAATATATCTATTTTATTTTAAAAATTATCTTTGTATGGGACTTCGTCTCAATCTCCTTTCGTTGAGGCATATTTTATTTTATACACAACTTTCTTTTATACGGTGTATAAACCCCTTTGACTTTTACGTTTATTCAAAAGGAATCTTTTTTATATGAAGCGTTTACTAAACGACAAAAGGGAATGTTTTTGTCGTACGTATGCGGCGACAACGACTTCTCCGCCGTCGTAACCGTTATTTGAGTTTCGGCTTCCTCTACAAGCCATACCTTTTTTTTTAAAAAAGAAAAATAAATACCATGTTTTACTTTGGTATTGAAAATGGTTTTCATAATGTTTTTATTATATCAATGTGTTGTATTGATATCTCGTGATTGAAATGCGGAAATGTTATGTTTCCTTTATGCATGTTTTATGTGATATGATTATGTTATGGTTCTTGGGCATTATTATGAAGACGGGTGGTTCCGTGATAAACTAAGGGCGGGTGAGCCCGTTATAGCTCTCCAATGCATTGGGTAACGCGAAGGAGTGAAACGTTAAGGTTTCTCCGAAGATATTTTAGGGAATATACTGTGATGGGTATTCCAAACGTAACCAAGAGGGTTACCCCCTACGTAAGAATGTTATGAATGCCTCAAGTTACCTTTACGTATTATGATTTATATGATTTATTCATGTTTTTATGAGGTATGTTAAAGTGCCTATGTTTTATGGGTAAAGTATGATTTCATTCTTATGTATATATGAACTCATGTTTCCTTTCCATGTTTTTTTTATAACCCATACTGAGTTTTTATGCTCATCCCAAGTTTTTGAAATGTTTTTCACAGGTCAAGGGAAAGGTACATGATAAGATGATAGAGTCAAGGATGTGTCAAGAAATAATCCATGTTTTACTTTAAATGTGTTTCCATTGATGGGAATGAAGAATACTATCTTTATGTAACCACTTTGTTTATATGTGGAATGTAATGCAAGTTTTATGATCTAATTCTCTAAAACTCTAAACCTGAAAAGATCCTCAATGTGTAATCTTGTAATAACTCAAGATTAAGTAAGGTTTAAGGCTGGGGCCTTATAGTTTATGTTCTATATGTAATGAAACAAGATTCATCGGTGTCATAGCAGAGCATGACCTCATGGGATCGTTGTGAGAAGCTTCTCTCATTCCTTTATCAATATATATATATATTAATACAGACACACTCATATTATGAAAATAATTTATTATAATTTTAATTAAAATATTTTATTTCAATATTTTTATAATTTCATATTGTATTAAATAAATAATTACATTTATATTAATAATTATAAATAAATACATGTAAATATAGTTTCATATATTTATATTTTTATATCTAATTATATATATTTTTATATAATTATATATAATTATATAATTAAATTTTATTTTATTAATGATTAGATATATATAATATTAAATATAGTAAACATATTTTTTATTTAAACATAATTAATAAAATTTTATATTTATAAAAATTTGAATTTATTTATTTTCACTTTTATAAATAATTTTTGTATAAGAATTATATATATATATATATATAATTTTATTTTTAACTATTAAAATTTAAACAATATTTATAAATTCATATAAATTGTTTAATTATATTGATTTCAAACACGTTTTAATTATTAAAAATTTATGAAAAATCAATATTTGAAATTCATATATACTAAAATAAAATTAGAAATTTTACATGCTTAATGAATATATATATATGTTCAAATAAATACAAAAAAAATAATTGATATACTGTTATTATTTTTAAAAAATATGAAATAATTAATGAATAAATTGAATAAAATAATATTGAAAAACATGAAACATTGATTTATTAATGATTATGTGAATTATAGACACATGAAACAATATGATAATTTAATTAATATCAGAAGAAAATTATTGAAATAAATAAATAATTAAATAATAATTATATTAACTATACAATAATATTAATGATTAAATCAAAAAGATCTAAATAAAATTATATTAAATATACTAGAAACAGACACACACACAAATATATATATATATATAATGATTATATTAAAATAAATTTCCATTAAAATGAATAAATACATTGAATACTTAAAATATGGAGATATTAAAAATAAATATTATTTTTAAATAAATAAACAGACATGCACACATACAAACATGCACACATGACGAACATACATATGTACACATAAACATCCACACACATACACACTACTCAATTAAGGACACATTCATAGATATACATACATTTATACATATCTAAAATTATTATATATTATATAATATCAATTTGTATATATATTTAAAAAATATATTCATTTATTTATTTTATAATAGTATTAATAAAATATTAATATATTATATTTATGTACATTATGTACACATGGTGTATTAAATTTATAATAATAAAAATTATAACAAATTTACAAATATGAATTAGATAATTATATATATATGTGAAAAAACTAGTTTTTTGTTGAAATTTATATATATAACTTTTTTATATTATATTTACATATATATAATATTTCTAGTATAAATATTAGTGGAATATCCTTATGTATATTATTTTACTAAATACGACTTTCATCAACACTGAAAAAGTGATGATATAGGTGTCACATTTATCAGTGCAAAATATACAATGAATGGTGGGGTAATGTTATTATAGCTAGAAAAAAGAACTGACAAAGGGTACCATTTTTAGTGATTTTACTTGCACTCATTAATGAAAAATTTATTAGTGCTTTCTATCTCACATTTTTAATCAACGTCGCTCCATAAAGCACGTCATATGGTAATGATGCCACCACATAATATTATTATTTGATTTATTTTTTTAGTGCACATACATGTACAATTAAAAATATTATTAAACAACATTGTTATTTATTATTTTTCAGAGAACATAATATTAGTATGTTTGACCTCTAATACAATTTATTAAACACATATATAAATATATAATGTAAATATTTCATTAAGTAATAAATATTTGTGATTTAAAATTGAATAGAATCATCCCACGATCATGAGAATAATATTTATTCAATACAATCCAATTTAATCTAGTTCATCGATATGTTTTTTGTGGTTGAACCTCTGGGATCCTTTTTCATTAGCATTGGGTGGGCTATCCTAAATCCCAAAACTACTATCTAACAATGGGTCATGTTTCCATATATAATGAACTTAATTTAGAAATTATGAAATCCACATATGCATTATCAATGTGTAATATAATACCCTTTAAGAAATATCTCAACCAGAAGGTAGTGCATCTTTTCCACAAAGATATTTTCTCGATACATTTATCATTTATATTCTGAAATATACATGTTGTTACACCAAAGACGTGTAATATAATGTAATGGTTCCATTACAATCTTAGTGATTAGATTTAAACATCCAGAAAATTATACAGATAAAATCCTTGAATTTTCCATTTAATACATGTCAATCATGACAAAACAATCATACACTACATCAATGTAAAAATATATCATAATTGTTTTCATTATAATATTTTTTCCACATCAAATGATTTAATGATAATATTATTGTCTAAAACCATTACACACACTCATAGATGTGAATATATGATGGGAAAAAATAAGAATTAGTATTGGAAGGGATGTTCTAAAAATCATAATTCATGGAGATTACCAAGTGCCAATATTTTAAGAATAATTATTTTTTGATTATGAGTACTATCATTATAAAATATAAGTATTATGTGTCTTATAATATTACATTATCAATCCATATAAATTTTTTTCAAATTTTCTTCATATATATACTTGGTTCACATCATAGTGGTGAACTTCTAATAATATATTAATGAGGCATACATTCATAGAAAATATTCTGTCATAGTAATAATGATTAATGAAATTAATATAATAATATTTTTTAGTAATATTCACCACATTAAATTTAATGCCATCAAAATATGAACAACTAATCCTAGGAATCCACCTCCAACATGTTCCCTAGAACTATATTACTACAGTGACATACTTTGGAAAATACTTCAATATTGAATGTCATATGGGGTTGAATACCTAACATCCATGATCAAGAAAATCACCGCATACCTCTCAAGTGCTAGTTGGAACATAATATTCATTTTATTCTATTTATATTTATACATTTATATATAGAAAAATATTTATACAATAATAACTATATTATATTTAAAATGATAATATATATGTACATATTATTTTTATACTAGTCAATATATAATATTCATATGTAGTTTCAAATAGTTCGTATATCGATTTAGAATGATGACAATACTTCTTTTCTTACCTAATGCTATTAGGTTACTGTTTTAATATAATAATGTGTCGTTGACCCCAAAAAGATTCAAATTATATTTAATTTAAATATAATTATTGTTTTTACATGATATAATCTATTAAATATTAATAATTTCTATATATATTATATATATTATTTTAAAATAAAATAAATAAATTATATATGTATATAAATATTGTTTTTTAGGAAAAAATTTATATATATTTAAAACAGAAATACATTTATAATTAACAATTTCTATATATTCATACATACGCTAATATATACATACAATCATATTTGACTATTTCAGGACATGGGGGTTACAACCAATGGAATCTAAAAAAACGCTGCTCTAAAGTTGATCTAATCACATTTTACAATAGAAGATAATACCATAGACAAGGTGTCCGATGATAAATTATAAGAAAATATTTATTATAGTGGGCCTATAAATATTTTCATGGTAAAATTTCCAATTTTTGGACCAAATTCCGAGTGTAGCATCACATTAGTATCATTCATTCGATATCTACACACATGCATCTAGTCTTGTGGGTCGACCCAGACCTCGATGCCACTTAATGTGTGCCCTGTGTGTGGTAAACCACATGGCCTGAAACACATCCTCATGAATGGTAGTGGCTACCGACTAATAGAAAGGGCCTCAGGTGTGTCTATGGGAAGATAGTTCCCTCGTTATTAAAGAGTAGCATATTAGAAGAGATATAAATAAATAGTAAAGAGAATAAGAAATATGAATAAACAACATATGAAAAAGGATTCAATAGATAAAAAAGAATAAATTTTTATTGTATCAACTGAAACAGTGATGAATTAATTTAAAGTCACTAGAAAACTGGAAAGCATGGTTATAGGATGATAGGAATAACATGTTCCACAAGTTTAATAAAAACAAAGTATAATCCATGCAACCCGAGATCCTACTCAGTCCTCTGTTGTCATTCCCCATCCTATCAACACACAATCATTTATTAGAAGCATCACACTTCCCATTGTCAATACCTTCCACCATGTAATCTACACTGGATACCAAACATCACCTAGAGAGGGTGTGAGATAATTCTCAGTGGGCCACCACCAAGGGTTTCCGTTACTTTTTGATAGTGCAATGGAATATACCGGTGTAGAAGAATGAATCAACATAATATAAACAAACATTATAATACATCTAAATAACCAAGTCCATGCATCATCCATCGTCTTGTTTTTGAACGTGTCACTAGTTCATTAATTAACTAGATTCAATTTAATGTTAATAGATCACATGTGGCATTTCCAAGACTAAAATCACCTCAAGATAGTTCAAGTAATGATGGTCCCATGAGATAACAAGGATACTATACAATGATATCCAGTGACGATGTTCGAGGATTAAAATCAAGGTAACATGAACTAACGAAATGAAAACTCTGTAGTATCTGAGCCTAGCTAAGGGGTAAGAGTGTAATCCAAGGCGAGTAAACCAAGTAAATACACAATAAGTAACCTAATGTGTCTGATGTGATTGACGAAGGTAAAATGGGGCTAGGAAAATTATTTCCCTATGAGATTTGACCATAGAATATACTAGTTAAAACTAGATCGAAGGAGTGTATCATAGGTATCCATCAATAAAAATATGGACCCAATGATAGTATACTAGGCATCCAAGTAGTAGACATGAACTAGAGTCTAGGTGGGTATCAACCTTAGAAAACCATATCCTTGAATCAGAATGGGGTTCCTGAGTGCCAAGGTATTTCCTCTCATAATCCAAGGTGTGCTTGAGTAAGTCTATTCCTATTTGATATTGTAGTCATGTAGTGTTTCATTTGGGTTATGTCATTCATTACATTACTATGGATATGTCAATTATAGTTGAATTCGGTTATTTTTTCGGTCAAAGCCTTGTCTTTCATTATTATGTATATGCCATATAGCATTTAAACCGTTTAACCACGTCTTATTTAGCCATTAAGTCCTAATCAATTATTTTGTTTCACTATGCTACCTTCCACCAAATTTTAATGGGGTGAAACGAACATGGTACCTTTACTCAATCTATATTAATAATCCCATGTTATATTCTTAGTATACATTCCATTTTACATTTAATTTTTTTCATTTAATAAATATTTTTAAGAAGTTACCATAGGTGGGTCAAGTGGTCAGCATATATGATATATGAAATTATATAATTCTTAGTAATAAAAATCCATTTATGATAATAACTCTTACATTTATTAAGGTCAAGTAATGTCACACCCGAAGGGTGGCTCAAACATTTCAAAACACTAAAACCCCAAATAAGGAATAACCATTCACATGATGCGGATTTAGTTGTGAGTAAAAAAACTAAAAAATATTCCCATATTTGAAATGATCAAAACTATATGATTCAAACGAGTATAATCCTAGAATGTAAATTTAAGAATATGTTTCCATCAAAATCGGTGGGCCGGACATGAACATTTCAAAAACCACAAACTTTATGGATGATTTATAGACCCCCAACAAAGGGTGGTACAATTATTGTGCTCTGGTATTTGTTCTTGACATTCCTCATATCAGATTATATATATGATAAAGTGAAAAATGATCACATGGATATATCTAGGTCGATAGTGAATGAAATGTAGACCAACTATAGAAAAATCGAGTACATACTAATGTGCATCAAATATGATGAACAGAAGCTCGATAGGATATCAGACAAGGTAGATCTATTGATCACTTGATTTAGCATTTAAAAACCACCAAAACGAGGGATAATTGGGTCATTATTGAAAAAAATCCAATTTGGGTGGAAGGAGGAGGAATAATATATCATTAAGGGCATTATCGACATTTTACTGTTGTTTTTAGCCTACGCCCAGTTTTTCCGCATGAGTTGTCAAACCATGTCCAAACTGTGTGACATGGTTCTACAAGGTCCTTGGAAAAAAGGGTGTTCACACAGTTTGGATACACGGTCATGAGCCAACCATGTGAGGTTCCACTGTTTGAAAAAAATACCATCCACATTCTTTACTCTAAACCATGTGAAGAGTTTGTTTTCTCTTATAATATGGGTTTCATGCTCCAAACACGCCCCAGAAAACCACAAAATCATTAATAACTCATTACGTATTCACATTATGTCCAATACAACAATTTAGACTAAAAATTACATGATCCTTTCCTACATGAAAAATCTTTTTCTTACAGTCTCAAACCAATAAGAACCCACCCCCCATGTTCTCCATCCAAGGTTAATGAGACACTATTTGAGTAGAAATATGGACATTGGGAACCTACGTCGGCATCCCTCTCCCAAGTCTCCTCCTGAACTCGGATGTACTTCCATCACACTTGTACAAACAAGGAAAAATTTCCTTAGAGATCCTTTGTGATTCGGTCAACGATGCATACTGGAAACACTTCACGGGAATAATCATCGTATAACTCAACATCCTTGGAATCAATGTTATGAGAATAATATGAAAGATATTGTAGAATCTGTGGGACATGTAAGACATTGTGCATGGTATGGTACCTCTCAGGTAGTATCAACCGATATGCTTCCAACCTGACTCTCTTTAGAATTTTAAACGGCCTTACATAACTAGGCGACAACATTCCATGGTTCTGTAACCTTCTATGTCCATGATTAGATGATACCTGAAGAAAAAAATTGTACCCAACCTCAAACTAAAGTGTTTATCGATGATAATCGACATATGAATTAATTATAGACAAAGAAGTAGTCATTCCCTTTCTGATAAACTGGACCTTCTATAAAATCTATTGGACAAGATGAGGTCCTAGATTGGGTGCTTTGGCAACCTCTAGCATGTACAAAGGTGAATGACAAGGCCTGCCATACAAGGCGTCAAAAGGATCAATCTGTGCAGTCTCTGAAAAACTGTTATTATAGGAAAACATGATGAGAGGGATATACATATCCCCTAAACATCCAAAATTATGGACGTGTTCTTAGAGAATATCCTCCAAAACCTGTAATGTCCATTCTGACTGTCCATCTATTTGAGGGTAAAAAGTTTTTCATTGAAGCACCTGAGTTTTCATAGTTTTCGGAAAACCCTACCAAAACATTGATGTGAAACTAGAGAACTAATCTAAAATTATAGAATGTCGAACCTCTTGTAGTTATATGATCTCACATACATTCAATCATTCTAGGTTATTGACATAAAATGATATATTGAATAGGAATGAAGTGGGATGATTTTGTTAGTCAATCAATAACTACCCAGATATAATCGATACGCCAAGGTGAACTAGTTATGCTGACTAAGGAATCCATAGATACAATTTCCCATTTCCATTTCGGAATTTGAAGCAGATTTAACAAGCCTCCACCTCTCTGGTGTTTTGTACTCACCTACTAACAGGATGAACACCTAATGATGAAACATACAATCCGACTTTTCATCCTAGGCCACCAATATAGGTGTTTCATATATCGATACATCATTGAGATGCCTGGATGAACTACACACTAAGAGGCATGGGACTCTATCATGTAACCCTCAATCAAATATGTAGAAACCCAGATATGTCCACTTAGAAGTAGGACATCGTCTCTATCCACATATCAATCTGAAGTAGGGTTATCTTCAGATATACATTCCTAGAGAACACACTTTCTTGAATTGAAAAATGCCTTCTCTTAACCTTCTCAATGAGATAAGAAGTAACTGTTATGTAGGAAAATTAGTAAATCTCATGTCTGTCATGAATCTCCATATGATGTTTATAATAGAGGCCCATTAACTTCCATTCATAATTATCTTCATGTGAGGCATGAATTTGATTTTTCCCACTAATTGCATATGTAACCACATTGTCCTTTCCATGTTTAAAAGAAAACTCAAAATAAAAGGATATTAGATTTTCTTCCCATATTTTATATTAGAGGTTCAAATCACGATGATAAAATATACACCTGAGTCTCTTGTGATCCATATACACCCCATAGAGCTCACCAAATATATAATTTTTGCATCACCGTAAGGCAATGAAAAATTCTTCTAGCTCGAGTTCATACATCTGGTGATTTCTATCATGAGTCCTCAACTACTGAGATCCATATGAAAATAATTTGAATTTTTAGATCAACACTTCTCTTAGAACAATTCTTGATGCATCAAAAAATATTATATAAGAATTACCCAATTCTAGAAGTATCAGAATTGGTGTTGAGACAAGTCTTACATTCATCTCCTGAAAGGAATTATCACATGATTTTGACCATGTGAACATGACACCAATCATTGTATGACCAGTAAAGGGTGATTCCTTTAGATAATATTCATGTATTGAATGCCTATAATATTCAGCGGGCCCTAAGAAACTATTGATATCAAAAAACATCTATGGATTCTCCCATGAGACTACAACAGTAACTTTTTTAAGGTCAACAGATACTCCATATTAAAAAATAAGATGGCCAAAAAGAGGAACATGTCAATCTAGAAGTATCTTTTATCCAGATTCACATATTGATGATTCTCTCTCAATGTACTCAGAATGATCTCAAGATGTTTGGCATGGCCTTTACGAGTCCAGGAATACACCAGGATTTCGTCCATATAGACTATGAAAAAATAGTTCAAATAGTGATGGAAACCCCTTTTCATCAAATCTTGGATAATGGAATGTGTATTCGTAAGACCAAATGATAAAAAATGATACTATTTTAGACCATACCTGCTACAGAATGTTGTACAATGTATGTATGGTGGTCGAACACACATATTATGATAACACAATCTCAGGTCATTCATAGATAATAAATTTTCACCTTAGTTTTAGTCAAAGAGATCATCTATTAGAGGGAATGGATATCAGTTCCTAACTATTAACTTGTTCTAACTTCTATAATCGACATATAAATCAAGATTTTCATCCACCTTCTTGGTGAAATGACCTGGACAAACCCAAAATGATGTACTAGGCCACATAAAGCCCTTGAACTCTAAGTCATATATCTGTCACTTGAGATCCTGATGATCAGTAGGGGTTATCTTGTACAGTGAAATGGACATTGGAGATACTCTTATTACAAGAAAAATTGAAAACGATACCTCTCTCTCATGAGGAATAAATGAAAATTTATCAGGAAAGTCATACCTGAAATTATCAACTAATAGAGAACAAATATACTCCACATAATGGTTAACTGCACACTTCATGGGGGATGTCCTTGCACTGGTGTATGCCCTCCGTCCACATTTATTAATGGTGTGTCGAGGGTCATTACACCATAGTGATATTGTATCTCTTGTCTAACACATTCCACAATAGATATTGAAATTAATGAGATTGATGCAGCTGTATCAAAAAAAAGTAGAGGAAATAGTAGAGGACACAAGAATTGTACCTCATATTGTAGATAGTCTCATAGCCTGATCATTGGGTAACGGTTGTGAGGAATGAAACTGACATAATACACCACCATGTGCAATATATGGACTACTACGATAATAACTACATTTCTAGTGATGATGGGTAAGAATACCATTGACATGGCCTACTCCTCGACTAGTCCTTCCTGTGCTACTCTATCTCTCCACCTGACATAGTGCGAAAGAACTCACTCCTGATGGTGGATATGATGTTGTTCCTCTTCTACATGAAGAAGGTAGAATAGTCCCACAAAATTTCTGAAGTTGCCCCATCTGACTGCAATCACAAAACACCATAGGGTATCTATCACACTGGGGATTCTTATAACCAAGTTTTTCTCACTGATGACACTCTACAGATCTATCAAACCAGATACTCTGTATTCCACTGCCCTGAGGATAAACCTAAAATTAATGTTTCTTACATCCAAAAGAACTATTTCCCAGATGCGACACTAAATCATTAAACCTAGCACTCAATCCTAACCTCAGGTTATGGTTAGTGATAAGGTTATGATAAAAAATGACTGATAAGGTAGAATGATGAATTACACTCACCTGAGTTGGGATGGCGTACTATATCTGATCCTCAAATCATCAATCACATGAATGGTCATCACCGAAAAAGAGTTGTGAAAAGAACTATAAATCAGTTAAATGGGGAGAATATTCCATAATAGACATATAACCCTCATCAAGATGCATGAACTCCCATGATCTATCTGCTCATAGTTATAAGGGAACAAACAAATAAGAGAAAGAAGTATGGAAGTCCACCCATAACATTCCCTAATGACATACGGCTGGGGTAACAACATCGTACCAACTCATGGAAGAATATAAATCATATATGTATTAAGATTGACCCCCCGCTCTATAAAAGTATCAATATTCTCAATGATAAACAGAATTGCCTCTAGACAAGACTCTGTATCTTGAAAACTGCCATTCCATGAAAAAATTGGAGGACGGTGCTGGAACTCGCATATCAGATCATCCATCATAGGTGAAACATGTGGTGCCCCAAGTAAATACTGCATTATACCTAGGAAACTATCACTGACAAGGGAATCCATTCCAGGATTGGGTAATGTAGGTGGTGCCTTATGTGGAACTCGTGGAAGTAATATTTGCAGCTCAGGTCCCACCTGGTCTGGAGCATAGTAATCACCACCCTATTGGATAATGACACGAGCACGACGCGATGACATTGGTCTACAAATTTCATGATAACATCTTATAACATGAATATAATAAATATGATATAATCACTAATAGAAGCATAATGTATGAAAACTCACTACCTAATGCAATATTTTATAAACAACTGGCTTAGACGACTAGGTATCAGAATGTTCTCAAGTCTATGTTTCATGTTACTTTGAAATTAATTTCCAGGGTCACTCATTTACCATTCATATAAATTATAAGGCTATATAATTGTGTCAAAAAAATTAATTTTCGATTTTATTATTCAATTATTTATGGATATACATTTCCGTGGAATTAGAGCCCGTACACCTATCACAAAAATGAATCCTATTTATTTGTAGTTTAAGGGTTCGACTCAGTAAATTACTCATCCCACCCCATGAGGGACCATAAATGACATGAATTGAGATAGAAAATCATCAAATTGAATCTAATTCCATACAACTACATGTAACTATCATTACATAACTCAAAAATCACATGCACATCAAGCAATACAAAGAATTTAAATACACTTATGTCATTGCAATATGCATGACATGTTAATTATATGTGCCTATGATAATGCATGTTGCAATACACCATTTCCTCATATTATCAAGACAATGATGAAATAAATACCCAAATAGTAGTAATAAACAACCCCACAGAACTTGTTAGTCACCCAACAATGAAATAATATCAACTGTAATACTAAAAATAGAACAATAATGACATTATGGGTAACTTGGACTTTACCCCGAAAAAGTGTTTTTGATTCCCAAGGAAGACTTATTTCCACGTCCCAAGATTTTATATTCTCAAATATATAGTCTCCAAATGGTAATTCTTGAAAAGAATCAACTTGCTATAGCATGTTGAGATGAACTAGACCCATATGCCACATAACGGGTTCCCTGAGACAGGTGGTCCACATTTCCTCAAAGACATTTTCTCAAACACGAGATGCTGTGATTAGAAGCGGGGGCCTAGGGTGTGTCGCTGAGAAGACTATAACCCCATTAGAAATGTGTAGCACAAATGAAGATATATAAATGAATTTTAAATAGAAAAATGAATATGAATAACTAGAGGATGAAAAATTATTCAATAGATAATCAAGAATAATTATAATTGTATCAACTAGAATAGTGATGATGTATTGTTATGTCACTAGAAAAATGGAAGTCACTTATACAGGACAATATGCATAACATGTTCCACAATTGAAAAATAAAACAATGTAAACTCCAAGCATCCAGAGATCCTACTCGGTCCACTGCTATCAAGCTCCATCCAATCAGCTCACAATCATGTATTGGTAGTAGCATGCTTCAATTTATCGTTACCTGGAACCATGTAATCTACTCAGGTAAAAAACGGAACACAGAGATGGTGTGAGATATATCTTTGAGGTCCACCACCAACGGTGTATATAATATACAACCTTTTTAATAAAATATAGTACTGTGAAGGTATACATATATAAAAAGTAAATCATGTAGTACAATATAACTAAATAACCAAGTACCTACTTTAGCCCTCAACATTTGACTGAACATGTAACAAGTTCATTAATTAAAAAATTACCATTTAATGTTAACAGGTCACTCGAATAATATCAAACACTGGAATCACCTCGATATGGTATAGGTAGTGATGGTATAGCGACAGAACAATGCAACTAGACAATGATATCAAATGATGGATTTTCTGGTTAAAAACCAATGTAATGTAAACTCAATGAAATCTATATCAGCAGTATATGTCTCTAACTAAGGGGTAAGAGATTAATCTAATGAGAGTAATCCAAGTACATCAAAAATATGGATTCTACTATGTCCAAGGAGATCAACCAATGTAAAATAGGGATAAACAAAGACAGGGCCCTATGGGATTTCTCCAGGGAACCTACTTCTCAATGCTGGATCCAAGGAGTGTATATGATGTATAATTTAATAAATAATGGGACCCAATGGATGTATACCAATCATACAATTAATATGCATGAACCAGAGTCTAGTCGTATATCAACATAAGAAACCTGCATCCTTGAATCGAAATGGGGTTCCCAAGACTCACGATGTTATCCTCTTAGAATCAAAGGTGTGATCGAATCTGTCCATTCCTTTTTGATCTTGTAATCATGTTATAATTAATTTACTACAGGACTTCCCTTCCATTAGTGTGGATAGATCATGTAGAGTGTATACAATTTATTTTCTGGTCCATGCCTTGTATTACATTTGTGTTGATAATCCATGTAGAGCTTCAAAATTTTAATCATGTTGTAATTAGCCAATTGGGCTTATTAAATTATTAATGTTCACTCCACTACCATACACCAACTTGGAAAGGGGTTCTATAGACATGTGGAATTTAATGAAAATATTTTGATAAGGCCAAGTTATATTCTTAGTATACATTCCATTTTACATTTCTCATTTTTCATTTAATAAACATTAATAAGCACATACCATTGGCAGGTCATGTGATGAGAATATATTCTACATGCCATTATGAAATTCATGTTAATAATAATAAATTTATGATAATAAGTCTCACCAAAAGGAAGGTCATGTAAAGGAACAACCAAATAGTTTCACAAATGTGTCAAAACCTTAAAAACACAATTATGTTATATCCTTTGGCATAAGGCTGATTGAGTTGTGGGTGAAACAAATAAAAACATATCACAAATTTTTAATGAGAAGAACCATATTATTATAATGTGAATAATCAAGGAATTTTAATTTATGAAATTGTTTCCAATGAAACAGGTGGGACCCACACAAACATGAAAAAAGCACAAACATTAGGGATGATATATAGACCACCCACCTTAGGGTTGTAGGATCATTATAATAAGGTATTGGCCCTTGATTCTCCTCGTATCGGAGTAGATCTTGGAAAAGGTGACGAAAACTCACATGGAGATATCTAGGTCGAGTATGAAAGGGAAGAAGAACGACTAAAAATAACTCTAGTAATTACTGTTTCCCATCAAACATGGTGAACAGAAGCTCAATAAGAAGTCAGTCAAAAGAGATATATTGATACCTTGATTTGGAAGTCCATAAGATCTAAAATGATAGATAATTAGGTCAATGCTACGTAAAATCATATTAGGGTGGAAGGATTAGGTTTAATATATCATTAAGGGATTTTTTTACATTTTATGTAGGTTTTTAGCCTGCACACGGTTTTTCCACATAGTTTGTCACACCGTGCACAAACGGTGCAACATGGTTCTTCCAGAAGCTAGAAAAATAGGTTTTCACATGGTTTGGATGAATTCTTGTGCAACCGCTATGCAAGGTTCCACTGTCCGAACAGAAACCATTTGCACGATTTAATCTAAACCATGGGAAAATTCTATTTTCTAAAAATTGATGGGTTATGGGCTCCAAGAAAATCCCCAAACACCCTCAGATCCTTTTCTAACTCATTAGGAATCCATATTAGGTACAACGTAAAGATTGATACTAAAAATTAAAGTATCCATACCTCATTGAAAATCCCAGTTCTTGGATTTTTACACTACATACCCAGATCAATGTTTGTTTAACCACATGTGAATAATACAGTCACCGCTTATGACTTGAAGAAAGGGCCTCCTAAATGTGGTGGTCAGTGCCTGAGTACCTTTAGGTTGTGGAATTGTCTGTACACATAGACACACAAACACACATATATAAAAAGATATTAAATAGATAGATATATTTTTGTTTTATTTATTGAATAGTTATTGATATGATCTTCAAATGAAAATAATTATTTTATAGGGGTCTCAAAAAATATTCTTACTTATACGATCTTTCTAGTTTTTAGGAATTCCTACCTATTAGATCCATTAACAACACATATTGGAAATACATCAAGTAATGTATGGAGAGATCTATCTCAATTGAATAAAATCATATCCAATATTTTGACTCTTCATTAAATAAATTCCATTTTATGTGTATTTTTTAAATATATTCAAATTATATAAAAACCATTATAATATCCTTAAAAAATTTATATAGTTATATATTAGAAAAACAATGAATATGATAGGTAATTATAAATTATATTATATTTTTTACATATGCATAATTTTAAATTTTTTTATTACAAAAAATAAATATATTTATAATTATATTTATATTAAAAACAATATTTTTAAATTTTTAATAATAATTAATTTTTATTTAAAAAAATAATCATAATAATAAAAATATCAATATATTTATATTTATTATTTTATTAACATAATAATATTTTTAATTATATAAAAATTTATTATAAATAAAATTATATTTAATTTATTTTAAAAAATATACACTGTCATAGTTATATTTATACCTTAGTTGTAGAGGAAGAAACTGGACCTTATTTAGTTATTAGGATTAACAAATAACACCACTAAATTTGGAATTTTTTTGTATTGTAGTTTCACATTTATAAAAGAATAAAATGTACATGGAAAAATTTTACTGAATTATTCTCTAATTGAGACATTGAGAAGACAAAATTGGGTATTTGGACCATTTTGAAGGCTCCTTACAATAGTAAAATAATAATGAGACGTCTATGGAGAGTGTGAAACATTTAATGAGGGTGTTTAATGTACTGTCAAACATATGGTTGTGTTACTTTTTTTCTTTACGTGTAACCTCTACGACCATAATAAATATACAAAATTATTTGAAATTATAAATATACACATATACTAATTATATTTGTATATATAATTATTATATTTCATAATTTAATTGATATTATAAATTCTATAATATTTATGATAATATTTCTCTTTGAATTATATATATATAAATAAAAATAAATATTTTTTTGTTTTTATATATAGAATTTTATTTATCATATATTCAATTATATATATAGATAAATCATACATATTATATAATAAATATAAATATATTAGAAATATTTTTTTTTTGAATAAAATATTTTTATATTTTTAATATTAAGACATTTTTATACTAATTTCAATTTTAATCTAAAAATATAAATTACTAGTAACCACTTTTTTTCATGTAAAAGTTTGTTTTGAATTACATATATGAAAATATTGATAAAATTTCATTTTTTTGTTGAGGATAAGAATTGTTTTAACTTGAAAATTTTGAATGAAGGTATCAATAATTAGATTCATCAATTTGATCTATGGGGGTATCAATTGGAATGATTCTTCAAGTTATGTTCATAGTCCCTGGATATGATTCCTTATATTATTATTCTAAATAATGATGGTTATTTAAAGGCTCAAACTAATCTGGATGTGTATTTAGAAATGGATGGATTTTATTCAAAATAAATGTAATGTATTTATAGTAATTAATTATCCAATAGTGGTGGCATTATTTCTCAAACGATTGTTGAGATGTTGAATTATTATCTATATGATATTGAATGTAGTAATTTGGTCCTTGCTGAAATAGATGTGGTGATAAAATATATTATTACAAAAATAGGACATGGTGAATATAAATTAATATACTTCAAGGAAAAATATTGGAATGAACTGAAAATAGAATGAATTTTGTGTAACTCTTTGGTGGCATAGTTGGGGATGTCAATGAATCTACTAATGATTCGGTTTCACAGGATCTGAAATCAGAGTTTTTCAGGACATATGTCATAGATAATGATATTTCATTGATGTTTATATTACATGGAAATGAAAACTAGGAATATTCATGTGATGTATCATAGGTAGAAATTTGTGATAAATATATTGATTCTTTTCAAGTGATTGATATAGATGAATCAATTAATTTATGAGACAACCATTGATCCATTGTTTATAAAGACTATTATAATATGGAATGTATAATTTTTAGTCATTCGACTAATAATATTATATTATATATTTTTAATCAGGGATAGACTTATAAAAAACATCAAAAAATATTGATTTTGTAGATAAATATCATATAGTGGATTTGGAAGTTCAAAATACTGAAATACTTGATGGCTGTTGGATGTTTGATGTTTATTAGGTTTATGATTTCATGGATGAGTTTTATTTTTTCTAGTGGGGATAAAGAGAGACCTGACCCCTATAGTGATACACATGATTTATGTTGACATGAAAAAGTATTATACCACATGTTTCAACAATATTGTGAAACAAATTATTCATATTTGTTTCCCATATGAACTTTTAATGCATTGAATGATATTTTATTTTTACATTGAATTAATTTTGGGGAATATATATTATATGTTTTTTAAAAGGGATTTGAATACAATATAATTTTAGGTTTTCTAAAAAATCCCTATAATACTTATAGGATTAAAACTATAATCCTTAAGATGTTTTATTTTGCTGAAGGGTTTTTTTAGTAATTCTTATTTTTCATGAATAAAATATAACAACCAAATGGGATCAAATTTTATTAAGGATCCCAGATATTAAATTTATAACATAAAAAGGAATTGATGATTTAAAATATTATATTTATACATATCTCATTTTGTATGATTGTCATTGAAAAAAATAATTATGCCATGGTGTGTGGTTCAACATTCCATGTTTTTGGTAGAGGAGAAGACAATTTTTTTAAAAAAATAAAAACTCACAAATTTTTATTGGATGATTATTCCATGATGATAGTCTACCATTTAACATACCTCTTATAAAACCCACTAGTTGTTTCATAAAAATTAATTATGTCATTGTTTTATAGTTATATTGATATTTTTTTATTAGGGATGTTAATGTTGAGCACATGATAATATTAAATAAATTCAATACATTCCCCATTTCATGAGTAGTAATTAGGAGTGAATTAGAAATACCAATATTATTCTAAGAGTTATTGAACCAATATAAAATAATTTATTATTCATTGATAACTAATAGCTTCATATTTTGGATGTGATGAAACAAAAAAACACCTCGAATGGTCCAGGGAGAATGAATGGAGGCTTCTGACTATAGTTGAACATGAAATAATTGTTTATATTTTGAAATATTATCATATCCCAGATAACCTAAAAATAGTTTTCTAAATAGTGAAAAAAAATTAGATATCATGTCCCTTAACCTATTTTATTACTCACACAATGGGATGATATAACATTTAATAAACATTGATAAAAATATTACCAATTATATTATTCATCAACCATATGAGTGATCTCCAATACATGATTAATTTAAGAGTTTTTCTAATCAGATTGATATTATAATAACAATTTCTTAGAGTGATTGAAATGTAAGGATCTTTTTGGAAACCTTTTATGTTTACCCCTACAATTGTTATTAAATATGATTTCTACAATGTTTTTGAATTGGATACCAAATCATTAGAAAATATATATATCGAAGGAATTCTTCACCTATAAAAAAATGTGTATAAAGTGGATAATAATATTTCACATTATCAGACATAAATTTTGTTGGAATAAACTAATCAGGAAAATATCTTATGAAGGAAGTCTTAAGGACCATATATAAACTCTATACTTTTATCCATTCATATAATTTAATCATATCGAATGTGTTCATTTATGAGTTTTATCTTCTAATTATATAAGTGAAGATATTCATATTTTATAGATATAATTAATGTGATACCCTATAAATTTGTATAATCTTACATCGATTATAACATCGTAATTTCTAAATATCTCTGGTTTACCTAGAATGTATAATTGTACACAATATTCATGGTACACCTTGGGTGAAGGAAATAACTAGAGGAAAACTCCAATCTCTAGTGTGTAGTGGATTTATTTGTGATATATCTGTAGCTTTTTATCATATGTAATATAATTAATTTACCATTTAATACTATCTAAGGTGAGTATATATGTTTGTAATACTCTATATAGTCATCTTACATGACTATGAATCTCATCATATAAATGATGTCTTATACCATATCGAGTGGATGGATAATCTAGTTTCATGGTATTCTCCTTATTTGGGGATTATAAACAATCAAATTACAATTAAAAACTCCATATATGTAAAACATCTCTATTTCTATATTTTTATAAATGGATAAAACATAATACCTTTGTGGAGAGTAAATGTATTTAAAAAACACGCTGGGATTTAAAGGAATTGACACTGTATATCATCTAATATTGCCTTGTAGTGGATGCTAAATATTTTTATTTTTATACATTTACAAATATATCCAAAATACATGATGTTACCGATGATTTAATTAATAGTATAATTTTAAATAATTCTATAATTTCATAAATGTAAATTAATAAAAAAATTTGAATTAATTTTTTAATCTGGATTACATATATAAAATATTATGATTAAGGATGCTTAAATAAGTACACTATGAAAAATTTCACATCATAAATATTTTTTTATTACCATAGTTATCAATGGATCACTTGATTCGTTAGTGAATTATTTAATAGGTAGTTTATAAAGCGGTAATATCATATCGTCTCACGTAAACATTAATGAATCATAGCTCAATCAAAATAGGTCAAATGAGGGCACAACACAATGTATTTATATTTTTAGAGAGTAAAATTATTCTCTAAATGTTTTATAAATCATTAATGTCATAGAAAAATTGAATGTTCTTTATTATAATTTTTCTTATTAGATCCATTAATATTAATTTTGATATAGGGTGTAAAGACCCATAAAATTCAAGGGAATTTTTTTCTTAATTTTCTTTAAAATTTTACAAGAGCGCGGTTTCAGACGGCACCTGATTCCAAGGCCCCGAGTGCCCAGAATTAATTTCTGAAGTTTGGCTTGGGTACGTTCAATGAACGAACGAGCGGGAATTCCTAACTTTTGATTCGGTGCTCGGAATTGAAATCCGAGGGCACCGATGAACTCGCAGCACCGATATTCGCTTAAAGAGACCTTTTCGGAAGTTGCGTTTGTTGCGGGTTGAAAGTTAGTTTTGGGGTTTTTTGTTTGAGTTAAATAAAATTTGTGAAGAACAAATTTTATTATAACTTGATAAAACCTACCAAAGCGGGGTTGGAAGTGGGACCCACACCCACTTAACCTCCCTTGGGAGGATTAAGTGTGGTGGGGCCCACACGAACCCCTAAACCTTTCATATTCTCTCAACTCCCTTAACGCCTCAATAAATGACTTGAGTTACCTTTTTAATTATGGGAGTTAATCCTTTAGAATTTCAAACATTTGAAATTCTAGTGTGTTATTTGATAATAAAATAAGATGTTGTCTTATTTTATTTTGGTTAATTGATTGTCTTCTTGAGAGGTGGAGAGCTTTTTCTTCTTCTTCATCATCTCTGACAAAGATCACGAAGAACGCTCAACTTGACGAAGAACGCTCAAGTCCTGACGAAGAACGACGCTCCGCTCTTCTTCATCTTCCGTGTCAACGAGTGGGAACGCCGCTTCCTCCTCGGATTCCCTTCGTCGACATAAGAAGTTTCGCCAACGACGTGTCAATTCGGACGCATCCCTTCGTCATCGGATTTGACGAACGACTACCGCGACGCCCGACCTCCGCGACGTCGTCTTCCGCGGAACGTTGACAAACTTCGAACCTTATACCCGAGGTAGGGGTTATTGTTTATTGTTTAGTTATTCTATTTTTGATCATGAATTTTAGCAAGTCTAACGTGTGGCTTTGAAATAATTTAAGTTGCGTTATTGCTTAACGTGAGGGGGCCGGACCGCATGAACACGGCCGAACCCCCTCCATCGTTCTTGTTGTTTATTCTTGCGGGTGGAAGCAAAGTGGCGTGGTGCCGTCGCACCACGCGGATAATCGTGCAATTATTTTACGCGGCGCCGTCGCGCCACGCCGAGGAAGAATCTTCAAGAACGCGACGCCGTCGCGCCGCGTTGAAAGGAATCAAGGCACGGTGAAAGCGCGTGGTGCCGTCGCACCGCGCCGGACGAAGAACACCGTGGCCGGTTCCGGGCCGCGGCGGGACGAGGAGACCGCGGCCGGTTCCGGGCCACGGAGGAATGAGAAGACCGGCGGCCGGGCCGCCGGCGTCGGAAGCCGAAGAGGGGACCGGAATTTCCGATCCCGTTGGAGAAAACCGGCCGGCCAGCTGGCCGTTCGGAAGGCGTTAAACCGGGGGAAATAATCCCCCGGCCAGCGCATAAAAACCCCCCTCTTTATGAGGGGGGCGGTTCATTAAAGGAGGGGGGGGGGGGGCAGCAGCCCCCCGGTTTTTACTTCAACCGGCCCCCACGTGGGGGCGGTTTTCAATCAAGGGGCGCGGCAATTAGCCACGCCGGCTTTCCAAGAAAGCGGGGGAATTGATTCCCCCGCGCTGCCACCTTGCGGCGCCAGGCCGCCGCGGCCCCCGCGCCGCCCCGGGGGGGGGGGGGGGGGGGGTCGGGCCGGGTCGGCCCGGACCCGGACCCCCCCGTTTCGAACCAGTTCCGGTCTTTTGGCCATAACATGAGCCTCGGACCTCCGATTGACGAACCGTCTACGGCAACGCGATCCTTGGATCAAGACGGTCGTTTCGGTATATCGCACTCAAGGTTTCAGATTACTTTGAGTTCGGCCGGGTTGGTTCGTTCACGAAACCAACCGGGCCTTCGGAGCGGAAACGCTCATATCTTGAGCTACGGACGTCCGATTGACGTGCCGTCAGCTGTGTTGTGTTCCTCTTAGTGAGACGGATCTTTTGGCATACTCCGCCCGAGGTTTGGACGCAGGTGGAGTACGGTCGGGTTGGTTTTGCCTTAAAAACCAACCGGGGCCCGGAGACGAAAATGCCAATAACTCTCAGACCGGGCGTCCGATCGACGCGCCGTCTGTTGCGTTGAGTTCCTGTTGACGATACAGAACTTTTGGATACATCAACTCTGGTCTTCGTGACAGTTGATGTATCAGCCTCTCGGCTCGTGGAGCGGACCCTCCGAACGAGCTTGCTGTGTGCGGGAACCCTAGTGCTGGCTACGACTGCTACTACTGCTACTACTGCTACTGTGACTGCGACGACGACAGTACAGAGATCCTGTGTGGATTCGACGACGACGACTTCAGCACTCAGCGATCCTACGTGGATCAGTGCTACAGGTCCTGTGTGGGCCCGATCCTGTGTGGGTCCTTGCGCTCAGCGGTTCTGTGTGAGCCAGCGCCAACAGGTCCTGTGTGGGCCCGATCCTGTGTGGGTCATTGCGGGGGTTAGTTACCTATCGATCCTTCGTGGGTCCGACGACTTAGACGGATCAGTGATCATCTTTATCGTCCTTTGAAGAAGTATACCTGTGTGAGCTGAATCCTATTGCTTTCCTGTGTGGATTGTGTTGTGCAATCCTGTGTGGATTACGTTTTGCTTTCCTGTGTGGATTGTGTTGTGCAATCCTGTGTGGATTACGTTTTGCTTTCCTGTGTGGAATACGTTTACTCTCCTGTGTGGACTGAGTTATACTTTGGCTCGGAGGTTGGAGCGTATTTGAATTGATGACTTAGGTATATGTACGGGCATATACCTAAGTAGTGTCGGTTGTTACTTCGTGATTGTACCTTTCTTCATGGTTTATCCTTTGTGGATTTTGAGAGACCTTCAGGGGTCTCGGGGTCCCTTCTGAGTAGCTTATACTCACCCTTGCACGGGCTTTTCCCGAACTACGTTGTGTTGGTTGCAGACGACGGACATCATTGACCTTAGCTGAGGCTTGCAGAGCGGGACGGTACCCGGAGGTGGACTACTGGGCGGGACGTGCTCGGAGCGGACGGCGGGACCCGTGGAGCAGAGGAGCTATCTGTACCCACCCTTCAGGTGGGATTTCCTGTGGACAACTCGGAGTAGCGGCTTTTACTTTTCAGTTGTTGTTTTCCCTTTTGAGTTGTACTTTACTTTCAGTTTGGGTTTGTATTCTGGCCCTTTTTCTTTTCCGCACTTTCAGTTGTACTCTGCTTTTTGTTTAGTGTTTACTTTCCGATTGTTTACTCTGTGGTGTTTGTTTACTTTACAAAGGCAATGCCTTCCCTTTTTACCGGGATTTACGCCTTGGTGCTAGTCGCCAGCCCCTGGCCTATGGAAGGCGGGCTTGGGGTAGTCACGGCACGGACCCCGAGGGCCGGTCGTGACAAATTGGTATCAGAGGAGTTCGGTTCTACCGTGAACTCTGATCTTTTCTATGTGAAGCAATAATGTTTAGCGTATTGAGTGTGTTTATCAGTCCAGGGAGTCCAGTGTTGGTGCGGCGGCCGACGTATCCGTACACCAGGACCCTGACTTCTGATTTCCGACTTAATGCACGAAAACATTGATTGCGTGTGTGTTTCAAAGTTTTCTTTGTGATTACTTATATCATCTCAACAGGTATACTGTTCTAACCATGGCACACCTGTTTCCTTTTCAGGATGGCCCCACGACGACAGCCAGCTAGGGTTCCGAGAGTCGAGCGAGACGACAGCCCACCGAGCAACGAGGCCTCGGTGCAGGGCCCTTTGCCAGTAGTGGCACCGGCGGTAGCTTTACCCGCCGATCCCCCGATGCTTCCAGCAGCAGCCGCTGACGATGCACGTCGCCTCAGCGCACTGCATGAGTTTCAGCGCCAGCGACCGCCCAGGTTTCGCGGGGAGACGGATCCCCAGGCAGCAGAGGACTGGCTGGAGGCAGTGGTTCGAGTGTTTAGGCTAGTGAGGACACCAGCAGACCTCATGGTGATCCTCGCTGCGAGCCTACTACATGCAGCAGCAGGACGATGGTGGAGCTTGATGCTCCAGGTGCACGATGAGGCATCTCTACATTGGACGGACTTTGAGAGCCTCTTCCGCTCGGAGTTCGTCCCAGCCACCCTTCGTGCGGTGCGTATCCAGGAGCTTCTACAGCTGCGGCAGGGCAGCATGACGGTTACTCAGTACTCAGCGAGATTTACCGATCTCTCGCGCTACTCGACCGACATGGTACGGGACCCATTCTTCCGGGCCCGGACCTTCGAGCAGGGTTTGATACACGAGATCAGGGCATCGCTGATCTCCCTCAGCATACCGACTCAGACAGGAGTACTGGAGCGGGCCCTTCTGATCGAGAGCTTCCTTGCTGAGTCTACACCAGCACAGCGACCCACCGCAGGGCGGCACGTGGCAGAGTCATCTGCAGCAGGCAGTCGACGGATGACTCAGGGGTCAGACAGACCAGACCTTCGGGCAGACGATCTCAGGGCACTGGCTCAGCAGTGCGGGGCACACAGCGAGGAGCCAGTCTTTCGAGAGGCAGACAGTGCTACTCATGCGGCGGGCAGGGCCACATGGCTCGCGACTGCCCGACCCGCCGTGCCGAGGAGCAGCAGTCAGTTGATGGACCACCGAGGCAGAGGCGGAGGGTCGACCGTGGCGGTCCGCATGGAGGAGGCGGACGAGGCAGAGGAGCTGGACGAGCAGCCGGTGGTGGGCGACGCTTTGAGGCTCTGCCACCACCACCACCATGAGGTCCACCCCGACCACAGGGAGCTGGCGGGCAGCGACATGCACAGCTCCAGGCAGCAGAGGCCTACGACCACGGCGCACCCGAGATGATTCGAGGTACTATCTGTGTCTACTCCACCCTTGCTGCAGTTCTTATAGACACAGGGGCGAGTCACTCTTTCATAGCCGCTGCCCTTGTTCGGAGCTCGGAGATTCCGACAGAGCCGTTGGCTCGATCCTTACGGCTAGAGACTCCTACGAAAGCAGACTCGACGATTACGCACTGGTGCCGGCAGTGTGAGCTTACTCTAGGAGGCGAGAGCTTCGGCTGGGATCTTCTTGTAGCAGTGTCGAGGCCTTACGACGTCATCTTGGGCATGGATTGGCTATCTACGGTCCATGCACAGATTGACTGTTTTAGGCGCAAGGTGCGATGTGTACGCACCGACGGGAGCAGGTTCATCTTCACCGTCGAGAAGGGAGCCTTAGCAGCACAGGATGGACTTCCGCGGAGGAGAGGACAACCCATCACTCATCAGTTGGCTAGCCTCATCCTTGGAGCAGTTGACGTGCGGAGTCCTGGTTTTCCTCCAGTGGTGGATCAGTTTGCGGACGTTTTTCCCGACGACGTTCCAGGGCTACCTCCTCGCAGAGAGGTAGACTTTTATATCGACTTGTACCCCGGGACAGCCCCAATATCCACTCCAGCATATCGGATGGCCCCCGCCGAGCTTCGAGATCTACGAGTACAGTTGGAGGACTTGCAGGGCAAGGGGTTCATCCGACCCAGTGTTTCACCCTGGGCTTCCCCGATATTGTTCGCCAAGAAGGCGGACGGGAGCTTGCGACTTTGTGTTGACTATCGTCGCCTGAACCAGGTGACAGTGAGGAACAAGTATCCGCTACCGAGGATTGATGACCTCTTTGATCAGCTCAAGGGAGCACGGTGGTTCTCGAAGATAGACCTCAAGTCAGGCTACCATCATCTCAGAGTCAGAGACGAGGATGTGCAGAAGACAGCCTTCAGATGTCGGTATGGCCACTATGAGCTCTTGGTTATGCCTTTCGGTGTAACCAATGCTCCAGCAGTATTCATGGCTCTCATGAACAGGATCTTTCATCCATACCTCGATCGGTTTGTCGTGGTCTTCATCGACGACATTCTGATTTACTCTACGACAGAGGAGGAGCACGCCTATCACTTGCGAGTTGTATTAGACACACTCTGAGAGCACCAGCTTTATGGTAAGCTCTCGAAGTGCCAGTTCTTGATACGTGAGGTCCACTTTTTGGGACACGTTATCTCTGAGGCGGGAGTTGCAGTGGATCCCGCGAAGATTGAGGCTGTGTTAGCTTGGGAGCCACCCAGGAGCGTGACTGAGGTTCGGAGTTTCTTGGGACTAGCTGGATACTATCGGAGATTCGTGCCAGACTTCTCTAGAGTTGCGGCATCACTCACAGCTTTTACGAAGAAGGGGAAACCCTTCGTATGGACAGACAGATGTCAGCAAAGCTTCCAGGAGCTGAGACAGAGATTGACCTGCACACCTATCTTGAGGTTGCCTGAGGAGGGAGTAGGGTACGTAGTCTACTGTGATGCATCAGGGACTGGACTCAGATGTGTTCTGATGCAGGAGCGGGCAGTGATCGCCTATGGATCACGTCAGTTGAGGCCGCATGAGCAGAACTACGCTACCCATGACCTGGAGTTAGCAGCAGTGGTCTTCGCTCTGAAGACATGGCGACACTATCTGATGGGAGAGCGCTTTACAGTCTTTTCCGATCATCAGAGTCTCAGGTATATCTTCTTTCAGAAGGACCTGAACATGAGACAGCAGCGATGGCTCGAGTTCCTCCAGGACTATGACTTTGAGATAGTCTATACTCCTGGGAAGGGGAACGTAGTAGCCGATGCCCTCAGTAGGAGGACGGGCATTCAGCTACTTGAGGAGGCGACAGAGCAGCTAGCCTCTTTACAGATATCCTTCGTGGATAGTGATGGAGCAGCCTTCCTTCAGTCTCTCACAGTCACTCCTCCACTTCAGCAGCGAGTCAGGGAGGCACAGCGTGAGGACGCTGACTGTGAGATACGGCGTGCACAGATATCCTCGGGACAGGCACCTGATGGTTTCTCCCTTGGAGCAGAGCACGGCATCCTTTTCAGAGGACGTACCATGGTACCAGTTTCTTTGCGAGAGGAAGTGCTGAGAGAGTTTCACACTTCTCCTTTGGCGGTACATCTTGGAGTGACGAAGATGTACCAGGACCTCAGACGACAGCACTGGTGGCCGGGCATGAAGAAGGCTGTAGTAGAGTTCGTTTCTCGATGCCTCACCTATCAGCAGGTGAAGGCAGAGCATCAGGTACCAGCAGGCTCGGTACAACCCTTGGAGGTTCCGGAGTGGAAGTGGGACGGCATATCTATGGACTTCGTGACTGGTCTTCCACGCACTTCTAGAGGTCACGACTCCATCTGGGTGATTGTTGACCGACTCACCAAGTCAGCACACTTCTTACCCATTAGAGAGCAGGGCTCAGTGGAGAGCTTGGGACGTCTCTACGTTCAGGAGATTGTGCAGCTCCACGGCGTGCCATCATCTATCGTCTACGATCGAGATGCCCTCTTTACTTCCCGGCTTTGGAAGGGGTTACAGGAGGCGTTCGGGACGCAGCTACGTCTTAGCACCGCTTTTCACCCTCAGACGGATGGTCAGACGGAGATGACCATTCAGACACTCGAGGACATGCTACGCGCATGTGTCCTCGACTTTGGTCGTAGCTAGGAGGACCACCTACCCTTAGTGGAGTTTGCGTACAACAACAGCTACCACTCCACTATCGGGATGGCACCGTACGAGGCATTGTACGGCCGACCATGTAGGTCTCCTTTGTGCTGGACAAACCCTGGGGAGTCAGCACTGGTGGGACCGGAGATGGTCTAGGCCACGACAGAGAAGGTCCAGGTCATCCAGGAGCGGATGAGGACAGCTCAGAGCCGGCAGAAGTCATATGCTGACAGGAGGCGGAGGCCACTAGAGTTCGAGGATGGCGACCATGTTTTATTGCGGGTCTCACCTCGACGTGGTATTCGGAGATTTGGCCGAGGCGGCAAGTTATCTCCGCGCTTCATCGGACCCATCCAGGTCCTCAGCAGGGTTGGCGAGGTGGCTTATCGCCTGGCTCTACCACCTCAGTTGCAGCCGGTGCACGACGTCTTCCACGTATCCCAGCTGAGGAGATACGTGCACGACCCGACACACATCATTGATCATGGGGAGCTTGACGTTGACGATGGGGCGTCTTTTACGGAGGTCCCGGTGGAGATAGAGGATCGACAGGAGCGGGTCCTGCGTGGGCGATCGATTCCTCTTGTGCGCATCAGATGGCAGCACGGGAATCTCCAGGAGAGCACATGGGAGTGGGAGGCTCAGATGCGTGCTCAGTACCCTCATTTGTTTCCCTAGTTTTTGATGTAACTTTACGGGGACGTATAGCCCTGAGGTGGGAGTAATGTAAAGACCCGTAAAATTCAAGGGAATTTTTTTCTTAATTTTCTTTAGAATTTTACAAGAGCGCGGTTTCAGACGGCACCTGATTCTGAGGCCCCGAGTGCCCGGAATTAATTTCTGAAGTTTGGCTCGGGTACGTTCAGTGAACGAACGAGCGGGAATTCCTAACTTTTGATTCGGTGCTCGGAATTGAAATCCGAGGGCACCGATGAACTCGCAGCACCGATATTCTCTTAATGAGACCTTTTCGGAAGTTGCATTTGTTGCGGGTTGAAAGTTAGTTTTGGGGTTTTTAGTTTGAGTTAAATAAAATTTGTGAAGAACAAATTTTATTATAACTTGATAAAACCTACCAAAGAGGGGTTGCAAGTGGGACCCACACCCACTTAACCTCCCTTGGGAGGATTAAGTGTGGTGGGGCCCACACGAACCCCTAAACCATTCATATTCTCTCAACTCCCTTAACGCCTCAATAAATGACTTGAGTTACCTTTTTAATTATGGGAGTTAATCCTTTTGAATTTCAAACATTTGAAATTCTAGTGTGTTATGTGATAATAAAATAAGATGTTGTCTTATTTTATTTTTGCTAATTGTTTGTCTTCTTGAGAGGTGGAGAGCTTTTTCTTCTTCTTCTTCATCTCTGACGAAGATCACGAAGAACGCTCAACTTGACGAAGAACGCTCAAGTCCCGACGAAGAACGCCGCTCCGCTCTTCTTCGTCTTCTGTGTCAACGAGTGGGAACGCCGCTTCCTCATCGGATTCCGTTCGTCGACATAAGAAGTTTCAACAAATATATGATATGTAAAATTAAACAATTTCCATGTTCTTGTCCATTTTAGTTATTTGAAAATGCCCCCACAAAATATTAATATTTTCCCTCTTATAGTTTTCACTAATAGTTAATCCAAGTAAAAATATATTGAATACTTATAAATATATAAAATATATCTATACCGAATATAAAATGGAATGGATCCAATTATTAAATTTAAAAATAACTTAATTCTATTGTATATTTTTCCCTTTTAACATAAAAATATTTTAGTTGACGTAATAGTTTATATAAATATGATACCAGATTTGTTACCTAATTTTTCAGTAAAAACATTTTACGAGAAAAAATAAATCAAAACAAATATAATGGGTGTTTTATTGAAAATAAGAGAAACCTTTAAAAATATTTTCATGAAAAGCTTATCGTTGAGCATAAAAAGGGTGAAAATCATTTTTATGACATAATCACATTTTGATACATTCAGAAATAAATATATTTATATAGAATTAATTTTTAAATAATAGAAAAATTATTTTGGATCCTTGGGACATCATCTTGATTGATCTTATAAGAGAGCCATTACAAATTGAATAACCTACTAGTTAATTATAATATAAAAATTCATATAACAACATGGATACAAAATTCATTACAGTGCCATATTTGTCCCACACATCATTGTGTGTTATAATGCTCTCACATGTTCCCATAAATAACTTACAAGAAACAATATATAATTACTAAATACGTAATAAATCATTATTTGATGACTTACAATAATTTTATTGTTAAAACAATACTTAAAAAAAATTCTGTTTTATGTAATACTAATGATAAAATATATTTTTAATTTAATACTAATAAAAAATATTTCCTAGAAGAAACAAAGTGAAAATATTTCATATCAATAAGAATAAATATATATAATATAATATTCTTAAACAGTAACCATACAATCTACAAGAATTAATTTAATTTTTTTATTTATTAAAAAATATTTTTCATTACAATAATTTAAATAAAAAAATATGTAATAAATTAAACATATACATTTTTAATACAAATTAATATATTTAATGATAAATTGAAATGAATAAAAATTACATTTTGATTATAATAAAAAAAATATTTTATTTTTTTTGAATAATGTATACAGAGAAAATTGTTTCATTAATAATAATTTTAAATAGTTTAAATATGGGATTAAGGGAATTTTTTTATTCTAGTAAATCTTTCTACAAACTAGATTTAACTTCATTTTTTTGGTATAAAATCAAACAACATACCCAACAATCACTATAGGATGGTATTATAGGTTATTAAAAAAATTTGTATTGTGGGTATGAGATTTCTAGAAGTTATTTTTTTGGGATCAATAAAGTTTTAGAGAATAATGTTTTTAAATAAGTTATGTGGTGATATTACCTTTTATAAGTGAGAGGAGTGACACTCTTATAATTATTAAGTTCGTTTATATATTTCAGTTTAATAATCATTGAAAAGTGGTGTTAAATAAATGAAATATTATAGTTAAGTTGATATTGGACAATATACTCTTATCAAATAAAATATGAGGTGATATTTTCAAACATTATCTTCGATTTTTAAAACTAATTAACTTTTTTTACCCCTTACAGTAGATAAAAAATGTACTCCGGTTATAATTAATTTTCATGAAAAATAAAATTAACCTTCAAATTAAATTTGAACCCCTTGATTCCAAATATTTAATTTAAATATAAAAAATCAATATATATGTTTATTTTTAATTAAATTCAATATATACAGAAGAAATTGAAAAAAAATGCATTGTTAGTGAAATGTGATTTTATGCCTAAAAAATTAGTCCAAAATCATGTATAATGTTGATTAATATAGAATTAAATCGATTATATTTAGTAAAATATTAGTAATTTAACATTATACCCAATATTAATTATCATGACAATTTTAATATACATTAAATGAAATTAAAATTTATTTTAAAAATTGATATGTTATACAATTCCCTGAAAGAAATTCATAAAAAATCCATATATGTCATATATATGAAATTTTAATGTAAATTTTTTTTTAATTTTCTTTAAATTAAATTCCAAAAATTTGAAAATTTCATTTTAAAATATAAATATATAATAAATGAAAAAAACATAGTTAAAATTAATCACTTTTTAAGTATAAAATCCTAGAATATAATATTAATAATTATGAATACATAGAATATATGCATGAATACTAGTAAGTCATCATATTTAATAATCATTAAAATTACCTATGTTTTTACCGGACTAACTATACAATAAATTATACTAACACCATAAATATATCTCTATAGGTATTATAATGATTATATATATAATAATACTATATATAAACGTCTATCACCCAAGGGGTGATGATATTCAGGATTTAGGTGGACTTTGAGGATTTGGAGAATATGGTGAGATATAATTCATGGAGATCAGACTAATGATATTACGATTATTTCTATATGATTTTAAAGGGGATATATATAGTAATCATGAAATTTGAATTTTTTTTCTTTCATACATATTTATATATTACGTTGAATTATTTATATCTTTTATTATATATTTCATTTATATTATTAATAATATTAAACATGAATTGTCAATATTTCTTGAATTCCAAAATGTGAGGGAATTGATTCCTACTTATTTATCTTAATCCCTTATTACTATTAATACTGCAGGGTTATTGGGATGTGTTCACATGCTCATTTGGTGAATCCTATTTGGCTAGTTGATCCATATTGTGTCTTAGAATCCTTATATAATGCTTTCATGTAATAGTTAACATTATTTTCATATGTACTAACACTCATATCATTTTGTTAAAATATATTAATATTATTATTCTAATCCATTAGGATTAAATCATATTCTTGAAAGATCAGATGAGTATATTAAATACTACAGGAGGGTAGGAATTTTATATTATAACATAATATGAAAAAATTTCATTAACATCCTTAAATTGATTTATCATATAAATATTCTCTCTAATTTTTTTATCATGTTATTGAAATGACTAAACATATAATAAAAAACCTTCATTTCTAACATTTAAACATGATATAAAACTTTTTAAAACATGTAATAAAATATTATATATTTTTAGTAAAAATTATTATGAATATATTTTTTAAAAAGATCCCCAATTTATCACTATGTGTTAAGGAGTTAGATAGCATTGACATAATGTATATATAGTTTTTAACAAATAATAATGTTTTTATTACATATCCAATGAATTCCTCAATACTATGTTTGGATGAACCTCTATTTCCCAATTACTAGGAAACCCAGATATGCCATATTAGAAATATATGTATTCCAAAATCATTGAATATTTCAATCAATCACAATTTGACAAAAGATTACACCCCAATAATTATTAAAAAAATTGAAAAAGACCCCCATTGTCTATTTGTTATGAAAACACTCCATAAATGATAACAATGAAGTTAACTCATGTAACATGATGTTCAAAGTGAATCATAAATTCTATTAGATCATTAATTTGTGAATTTACAAAATAATACCCACAACGTATATATCGATTAATTATAGTAATTTATTAAGTGAACATATCCAAAATATCATATTAGTTGATACATCATCATCAGATGAACTCTTAATTCACGTGTAATGATATTCATTTCATAATTTTCTGATTTTCATCTTCATATAGTACTTTGAAAATTCATAGAAGATTTATTTGAGTATATTTATGGTTTATCATTTGGTAGAATAAGGTTTATTTTTCTAGTAGGTTTTAGATAAGTTCTAGTAATAATGTATTCCTCCATTATATATTTTTTTCTATTGAAATTGTAAAACATCATATGATAGGATTATATATATTCTATCTTATTGAATTTTTGAGTCTATATTCATATAACATTAGAATTAGATGTAAAAATTAAATATAATTCTAAGAGTAATTTTCATTCTAATATAATTTATTTTCCTAATATAAAAAATTATAAATATTTTATACAGAAAATATTTGAATACATGGAAATTATTTATGTGAGTATTGTATAAAGAGATAATTAAGTGGATTGTGGTTTCAAAAATCTTCTTTGAAGGTTTTTTTAAATTAAGTTTACTAAAAAATATACACTTTTCTGAAATTAACAAAGAAAATCATTAATGTTATAAAAACAAATGTAAGAATCATAAACTTATTTATCCCCCTATATAATATAATATTAATATTTTCACATCTTTCATCTCTGATTTAATTTATCCAACATTTGTAAAATATTAATAATATTTCTCCTAAGTGTCACATATCAAAAATACTTTATATCATTTTCCCAAAACATTAAATCTTTCTCCATAATGAAAAAAAACAATTCTCCAACTTCTGTTTTTTTGTAATGATTTATATATAGTATAATTTCCACTTATTGATCATATTAATCTTCAATACATCATCTTCATACCACTCCTACCCAAATACTATATCTGTCTACATTTTTGTATTCATCTAATTCATGTACATTCATACATTCTACCCAATTTTCTATTATGAGAGTTATTGTTCACTTATATCATTGAATCATCATTTTTCAACTACAATATTTTATTTACTTTATTATAAACATAATCATCACGATTTATAAAAATAAATTTCATATTTTCAATAGCCCTTGTAATCTCACAAACATAAAAATTGATGGATGTTTCATATTTAGAAACCATGATTATTTCGGTTATTGTTCCATAAGGTTTTAATCATAAAAAAATAAATATACATCATCATAATTCATCTCCATTAATAGTTACTTCAATATACATTAGATTGTATTTGATATTACATTAAAATCATTGAACTCATCCACATTCAGAATTAATATCTCCTCATATTTTTTAGTAGAACATTATTTTTTTAATAATTTATACATCAATTCTATATACATGAATATTAGTTATATTTCATGGAAAAATTACATAATTCAAATTAAATGATAAATTTGTTCTTTGATATAAAACATTTTGGTCTATATATTACTAAAACATGTTTGTTGGAAATAGATTGTTAGAATAATATAAATCATTAGAAACTAAAGACTATGGAGTCCTAGATTAACCTAATTATTATATTCTTTGAAGAAATTTATTTTTAGAAACATCCATTACATCATCATCATCATCATCATCAGAATGAGATTTCCATAATGTTTGATCTTTTAAATTTTTCTCATAATCGTAATATAAAACATGTTCATCAGGATTTCTCACGGAAACAAATATCACTAATAAAATTTATAAGGATTATCATGTTGCGATCAAAATATTTGTGATAGAAAATTTATATTTCTATTCATCTACCAATTTAAAAAATTTATATAGACATATTATATCAATAACATGATTTATCTCTTCGAGTGAGTAGTCTAACCCATTATCTCTATGTATTTTTCAATAAATTTTCAAAACTCTTCCAATATATCATTATGAATAGTTTTTTCAAACAGCACATACTTATTTTATTCCATTATTATTTATTCTGGAATATTTTAATCTTTAATAGGGTTAGAATCAAATGAATCCATATCAGATAAAAGAGACATCCCCATATATAAAATTTTAAATCATTATTACAATTAATTTATTCATTTTATTATATCATTATCACATAATTTTGTTCTTTTTTTATTACAAACATTACCTCTGATCATCTTTTTTAGGTTTATGATAGGTTCTATCATTTTGATCAAATATGTTATCTGTATCCAACCCATAAAACAATACATTGGGTGTCTTATCATTCATCATCTTCATGAAGTGAATAAAATCATAATATGATGTTGTCATTTTCTTTTTTCCTACTAATGGGAGTATATTTCTCACATTCCATACTCTTTTCCAAAAACATTTATTTATTATTATTATTTTATTTCATTGACACATCTTTCTCTACATTCTAAAAATTTATATGAAAAGTTGTAAACCAAACCCATCTTGTTTACTATTTCCTATGCAATTTAACCTTTACTAGATAGAGTTGAGTAATTTTCTATATTATAATACTCTATAATTATTACCTATTTTTATTAAAAATTGAAACATAGATTCTTAATCATTTTCATGCCATCTTTTACAACATGAATGCAACAGAATTAAAACTCTATTAAGTATAATTTCAACATATTAAAAATTAAGTAAAAATATATATATTCTTTACATTGAATGTATCATAATATCTCTTTACTATAACGATAAAATTAAGAACATATATATATTATTATATTAAATACATATAGAAATTGTAGAATTTTATAAATTTTTCATATGATATGAAAGTTGGTGTTTCTACCAATGATTTTTCAAAACATCTATGATTATATTGGAATGTGTTGGTAACTATGTTTTATTGAATTTACATGAAATTTTTAACAATATTTTCCACATAATTATCTTTCAGTTGTATGTATTCCTAAAAATATAAATTACAAAAAACAATAAACCATTCAAATCACTTAACTCGGAAATACTGTAAAAATCTATGACTACCTTTCAGTTAGGAAAATATAATTCCTTTTTTACACACATTTTGATTTCCAAACGTGATGAAAAATGTCTATATTTAGTAAATAATAAGAATTATTATTCAAAATTCTCCCGATAAGGGTTTCAATATTGGATATTCATTAAGATAAAAAAGTAGAATAATCGTTTTAAGTTTTAATCATATGATCTTTCAAAATCATATGAAGTAGAAAATATTTCGAAAGAGGAGAATCAGAAGGTTAAGATCTCTTCACATATTTAAGATGTGAAAATAATATGTTTCCAAACTGATCCATTATATAGACATTGCAGAAGTGTCCACTAATCATATTTAAATCCAATGATATATATTTATACTCTCATTTAAATCAGGATTCAAAAAAATTCAAAAAATATAAAATATTATCACTCTTGAAGTTTTATTACTTTTGGTTTATGTTTTGTTAAATAATGACGTTATGATGAAACTAAAAAACTCCAAAATATTTAATAATATATTATTCTACAAAAAAACATAAAAATATTATTAGAATAGGTAATAGTAAAATTATATTTATTATTTATTTCTCTAAGAATAATTCACTGACATTCTTGTGAATTTTTACTTGATATTTTGAACATCATTAAATTTAATAAAAAAATTCCTACAAATTTTAATGTTTTTTTAAAAAATAACTAAAGAATGGTTGTTAAAAAATTTTATAACAAATTTATTGTTAAAAATTTCCTCTATAATTTTTTATTTGACAAATATAAGAAATTTTATAACAAAAATTTTATGATAACATTGTGAATAATTAATAATTAAAATTTTTAAATAATATGAAAACATGTTATGATATGTTTTTTTAAAAAAATTAAGAGGATTTTTAATGATAAAATTTAAACATATAAAATATGAGCTCGCTATTTTTACGGAGTTTATTACATTTTGGATAATAAAATATGAATTTTTGATAAATGGTCATTTTATGATGACCATCATTCTCTTTTTTTGGTTTATTATGAAACAAAATAATTTCAATATTTATATACAATTAAAAATCTTATTTATTAATTTAAAAATCAAGGAAATAATAACTAATAGTTTTTATGATCTGGTAGGAAATGGGGTCTTATATCTACGTTCATAACATGTCATTGATGTTATGGGTTTTTATGAAAATATATACCACATTTGTTATCACAAAAAATATAAATTTTTAGAAATCTAATAAAGAATTTGGTTGTTATATATTTCAACCACAACACATGGGCACATAAAATTACGAATACCATATATTAAACCGCATTAATCGAATGTAATACTGATTATTTTACTAACAAGACCAAGACACAAAATCCAGCCATATGAAATTACATGTTCTAGATTTAAGTTTACTATTTTTTATATCCAAAAAATTCATCATAAAAACCCATTTCTCTTCAAATAAATTATATAATAGTAATATTAAAAATATTTCATAGATCAAAATTAAATTAATATTTCATTTTAAACCAATAGGAAGGGACACAATTGATTTTTATCGTATAACTCACACAATCATTCAAAAAATATTATGTTTGGGAGAAAATATCTATGTAACATTAAACCACCACAAATTCTTAAAAATGTATTTTCAAAAAATAATTTATCATACTCATCAATATATAACATTTTTTATGTTGGGATATGAGAACTAATAAATTTATGTTCATCAGATGCAATATTTTTATGTAGAAATTGTATATAATTTTGTCCATATCTAAGGGAAATTTTTAGTTATTTTGAATATGGAAAACCATGAATAAATTGAACTCCAATAATTTTTATTTCAAATTCTGATCTCATATGATAATCAGTGAAATTAGCTTGTGATTTTTTATTTGAAAAAAATATAACTTCATTAAAAAAAATTTAAATAAATTAATGTATAATTATGTTTTTAACAAAATATATTGGATCCATAACAACATCAATATTTTTTGTGTATTATAAAAAATGGTTAATCTATCAACCATTTTTTTGTAAAATTTTAGGTCAATACATTGTATTACAATGTCTTAAATCAATATTTTATAATTTTTTTAGTTAAAAAATACGGGTTGTTTAACAAAATAACATATATTTATATATCCAAGATTGAAATCAAACCTTACATCCATTCAAAAAATAATAAAATTTTCATTGTTTGAATATTGAATTAATATATAAAAAACACTTATTCTAGATACTTGTGAAATAATTACTTTTTAGGTATTTTTATCATTTTGCTCAAGACCATTTGCAACATGTATATTTTATTTTTTTAATATTATTCAAAATTTGCGGGGGAAATTTTTTTTAATCCATTGATAAAAAACCTTAATAAATTATACTAAATTCCAAAAAAAACTCTTAAATTCATAGATTTAATACTTAATTTTTTATCTAAAATTTATCACAAAAAGAATCATCATTAGTGATAGGTTCAAAAAGTTGTAAAAATTAAAAAAATTCACATTCATTCCATACGGAGTAGACAGTATTGAAATATTGATGTACGTTTATAATGACATTGTTTGATAAATATTTCCTTATGATTCAATTATTCTTTATGTTTGTAATAATATTTTCATCAATTATTTATTGTGTTTAATCGAAATATATAAATTTGTAAAATGTTACATCAGTTTTTCACTTATGAGAATAATTTTCCAAAAATGGGTTGAAGGATAATTTTATAAAAATAAACAAAAGAAGTGGTTTGATGATGTTTAAAATCCAAGGTATCCATTTCATCTAGTTTTTCATGAATTATTTCTGAAATAGATTATTCATTTTATAAAACAAAATTAATCAAATTAGTAGTTTGAGATTGACAAATTAATATTAATTCATCAAGTTTTTTAATAAATTTATGTAAAATATCATTAGTATTTAATATTAATTATTTATATCCATGACTATAATATTATAATTTTTTTATTTCTTACACTTTGAAACTATAATTGATTATTAATTACAAATGGTATTAATACAATTTTACTAACAAGATAGAAGTATATTATAACTAATTCATCCTAAAAATAATTAGCATTTGAGTATTCACTAAACCTAGTTCAGTTAAATTAGGATGTTAATCTATTTGTATGTTTAACATAAGCATTTTTTTAAATATCTATTGGTGTTAAAAAATCTTATTATTCATTTTTAGAAATATATTTTTCAAAATATGCATCATCAAATTCTCCACTAAGATCAATATGAATAGTGATAAATGAATGGATTTTCTCACTTTTTACAAAAGATGCATATTTTTCAAAGCATTAAAAATATAAAATATTTTTCTAGAAATTAGGCCATTATATATCTAGTATATTAATGAAATAGGGAATATATACAATATATTGATTATATAAATCATTTTTGTATTTCACTGAATAAATCAATGTGCACTAATGACAATGCATAATAATTTGAATAATGAATAATGAATTTAGAACAAGATATTTATTTCTTTTCAAATTGGCAAGTATCACAATATTATGAATAATTAATCCTAATCTAGATCAAACCTATAAATTGTTATTATATATATAAATTGTAAATTTATAACATTATAATGTTCTATACTTCTCATGCATAAAAATTATTGATCATACATAGAAACATGGCAAATTATATATTTATTTTTGTTTTATTATATGTATATCGTGAAAAAATTCTCTTGCATGTTATCCTCTTGAAGATATTATCATTTTGAATCAGTATTTGGACATTTATAAATAATAATGTCTAAAATATACTATTCATCACATAATTATATAATTCTACTGTGTTGTTTATAATGTCCTATAAAAAACATGTAATATTTATGTTTTTAGGGATGATTGATATTGACGATTCCAAATATCGATCAATGAGTATGATCTCCAAAATGGATTTTTCAACCATTCAACTTAATACTAATCAGAAATTATTTCTTATTTCTTTTCATATGGTCGTAACACCCACTATCCCTCTACAAAATATATTATTTTTGTAATATTCATATTTTACTAAAATAAAAACATTAGCATATTGGTACCCAAAATCATGTAGGTCTAGTATTATATGAAAAATAATTATTTGGAACACACATATATCCCTAACAGATGAGTTTATAGATACTCAACCTATGTAAATTTTTTCTATTTCATGATGAAATTATTTTATATTATTCAAAGAACTTTTTTCATTCAGGGCATACAATAATGAAAATTATTATATACAAGTGGGATTATATAAAAATAGTAATTTTGAAAATTGTGTTTTGATGTTGTGAATCATATTTTTGAATCATTTTAATCAAAAATGATACATATTGACATATTATAATAATATTACATCCATGAGAAAAAATTGCGTAAGATTGTTTTTTGTTATATCATTTTTAGTGTTTGGTTTTACATCTAAATCATTATCATTTATAGAAATAGTAGAACAATAATCCTTGGATAATTAATATATAAAATAATAAATCTCTAGTTAATTTAAAAACAATACAATAATATTCCATTGAATGTTCGTTAATATAATTTTAATTTTTTTGAAACATTATTATAATTTTTCTGAACAAATATCATATATTAAAAACTACTCATTACATGGAAATGAATTATATTTATTTTTTAATTATATTTTCTTTATTTTGAATAATTAATGTTATTTCAAAATTATAATTCATAAAAATTCACATTTATTATTGAATTAGTTAAGGAGTAATTAGATACCACCTTCATTATGAATTTATTTTTCATTGGGATTCGGTTAAATAACTATATTTTCTTATTAACATTGTAATATCATTACATGAATTATCTAATGAATTATCTCAACCAATTAAACCCATTATGTCATAATAATTTTCAATATTACTCTATTTTTTATGGTATAAAATATTAGAACATGTGTATATTTTATCCTTCTTATATAGTTTAACAAAAAAATTCTGATGTGAACAGATTTCATATATTAATAAAATGTAATACTATGAGAAACATTATTCACATTCCAATATTTGGTTTTTTTGTGGAATGAAAATATCTCTCTTTGTTTATATTATTTATTATTTTAGAATTATTATAATAATCATTAAAATGTTTTCCAAATGAACTAATATTAATTTCTTGTTTTTTATGCTTTTTATTGTAGAGTTTTGAACCATTCAAAAATTATCGTAATTTGTTTCTATTATTGAATTTGATGAAAATTATATAATATTTTTTTCATCTCTTTATAAATATATGTTTCTTTAAATAGGTGATTCCTTGGTAAGTGACCAATACGTAAAATAAAATAATAAAAATGTTGGGGATTTAAAAATTCTAAAAGACAACATATTTTTACATTAATTATCATAAAAATAAATAATATCATCAGGATGTTCAACCAACCATGTAATTTCATGGTTAACAACCTTATTTGTATGAACATACACCACCCAGTTAGCTTCAGAGAAGGAGTGAGTGAAAATAAAAATTATATCCATGAACGATTAAATAAAATTCATCCAAGGAGTTGTATGTATCCACAAAATATGCACCACACCATTCAAAATGGATTGGATGATCATAGGAAAATAACATTAAATCAAAATATTATTCTATTCTTGTTTCATGGTGAAGTCAATAACATAGACCACACACATCTTTTCATCCTCCAGGGATGATGCAATTCCACATCTTCCATAGAAACAACCCACAAATTTAACATTGTGGTCTCAGAAGATTGCACCAATTCTTGAGGGACCATGTTTTCCATATAGGAACCATAGACATTCACATTGATACATCCATAAAGTGGGGAATTCAAAAAAACATATCAAAATTATTCCTAGGTTGACGACAGATGTTGCCAATATTAAGATGAATTAGAATCTAAAAGTCTCCAATAAAGTTGTCAAGTCATGCCTTCTGAATTGTGGCAGCTTCATGAATAACAATGAGGATCTTTATTTGAAATTAATTTAAATAGAATGAGGAATTAATGTGAATTAGTTCATTTATACCATACCCTATCATAAATAGTATCTCTTTTATAGTAGCTAAGAAAAGAATAGTAATTTGTTGGAAGGCCTCAATATCCACACATTCCTTTAGATGAATGTTGAGACAGTCAATAAATATCCATCTTCAATCAATGATGTCCAAAATACATTTCTGAAGTATGTAAGTTGTAGAAATGGAAATAAAAAGATGGATAATATCTTACCTATGTTGGATACATATGTTACATTTAGAGAAACATTGAATCCAGAATTATTAGAGATAACATCAGAGGGGACTCTATTGTGAGAAATGTTCCAAGAAAGATGAAACCTCGAGTTTCTAATCAATGTCTAATAATAATATTTTAACCAGATGAAATTGTTATCCAAATTTTGAATGTTTTTATTGTAAAATATAATGGATTTCAGAACTCCACTATTAGTTGGATCCCACTGATGGAAATTCTTTGAGTTGGAATAAGGATAATTGTAAATGATATTAATAGTGTAAAATCCCGGGTAAATTGAGAATAAGAAATTATTCATATTTATTAATATTTTTGAATTATATTTTAATTTTACATTAAATGGGTTTCTATGTTCGATAGTGAACCAGATACACAACAATGGGTTTCTTTGAAATTTTACGTAGCACACCAATAATATAATATTAATATTTTAAATGGTAGTTAAATCATATCCATTTTATTGGAAGGAATGAACAAAAGTAACAACAATATAATTATACATTTTTTTTAAATGTATATACATTTATCCAATAAATTTCAAAGGCTTAAAAAGAGAATGAATCTAATTTTAAGCATAATTTACATTAAAAGCTCGATTTACCTCCTTTTAATGGTGAACCCTCTTTAGATTTAGTTTTTCACACTTTAATAATTTATAATTGAAGATATTAAATCATTCTATATAATGGGAACATCATAATTTACTTTGTGTAATTTTTTTGTATTTCTCTGATAATGTTCATTTTCTTAATGAATAGTGGAAAATATTTTATTTAAATTCAAAATTTCCTTTTAATATAATTTATTTATATGGATATATTATCTTTTTAAATGGTTTTAAAGTGTAATTAGAATATATTTTTACCGTTTAATCCAGTTTTGGTCATGGGAATTAATTTCACTTTGAAAATTGACATAAACAAGTGTCAATCTTTTAACAGTCATCACTTAATAAAAACATGGTTTTTGTTTTGATAATGGGAATTAATTTTAAAAATAATTAATGGCACATCTATATTTTTAGTTTGATAAAATAGACAGCATTTTTGAATTCGGAATATCAAATATATCTTAGGATGATATTTTTTTATTTTTCTGGAAATCTTCAGTTTTTGGTGAATAGTGAAACCACTAAGTAGTAGTTTAAAAAAAATTGAATTTTTCAATTAAATGAAATTATACCAGTTATGTGAATTTAATTTCGAATATCCAGCATACATGATTTTTATCAAGAAGTAAATGTGGTTCAATTGGATGAATTTTTTTTAGTGAATAGAAACTTTTGACTTTTATTTACCGCGGTTAAAGGTAAATAGGGTAATTCATGGTTAAAAGAATATTATAATAACTCAAAAGTACCTTAACACTTTTACTAACCTTATTGGATGAGTATTGAAAAAACATGGTCATATTTGAGTCTATTTTGGGACCCCATGTAGCCACTTATTAATGATAATGACAATATAGATTAATAAATCTATTGTAAAGGCAAAAATGACAAAAAAAATAATTTTATGAAGTAATTTTTATATGGTGTTATATAAATTATATATTCGACTATTAATAATAATTAGAAAAATAAAAACATTTTCCTACATCATGGAATATTTTTTATAATTATTAGACATCACATAAATAAAATTATTTATGACACAATAATGATGTAGTATTTACCTCATTAATAAAATATTTATATAAATAAGATTACAAATATTAAAATAACAACCATAACTTGTCAAATCATTATTTAATGGGTTAATTTTGACCATGAGTCATATTATCTTCGACTCTAATGATTTTTGGACCTTTTAAAACTAAATATAATTATATAATATATTAATATTTTCACTTTTTCCTAAAGAGCCCCTCCTCTACCTTATAAAAGGAGACCAATTCTAACCAATTATTTACACCACTCATGACTTTTGGCTCATCCAACCTGTAACCAATTACGCTCCCAACATCCCTTTCCTCCTCCTAGAAGATTTTCCATTGGATGATGGCAATTTAAGCAGTCGCTTTAGTTCAAACAAAAGGATGTTTCCCAAATTAAGGGTAACAATTTCTCTTACATTATTTTCTTTTATTTTACTTCTCCATCCCCTATAAAATTTTTATTCCTTTATTTTATAACAACACCAGTATCCTCAATATAATATGATTTTTTTATGAGGAGGATTACAACTACACTTACACACACCTCCATCTAATTTGTGAAGAACATACTGTTTCTGTGGATCGAAAACTAATGCCTCACGAAACGATGGTTGTTCAATTATCTCCTTCTGCCTCTCATGGGGGCCATATTGATGGAACTATATTTATATATGATATATATAATGTTTATTTTTTTATGCTTCTCTATTTTCCATTTATATCATACCATTAATGTTTCCATTATGGTTAAACATGATAATTTCATTTGAGGAAGTGCGGAATACCACTCCCTCAATGTGATATGACTCGTTAATGAAATATGTGGGATGTATGAAGGATGATGTTAATGATATTATATATTATATTATAGTGGAATTAAAATATATATATGTTTAATTATTTTATAATTACATTAAAATAAGAAATAGAAATGGAATTAGCATTTATGTCTATGTACTGTTTACCGTCTCCATGAATGGAACATTTCATTTCATACCTCTAAATGTTATTAAATATTATAAATACATGTATATGGTGGATATATATGATATATATGATATCCAAATCATGAATATCATTGTGGATATAATGAACCATTTACCACATGAACTACATGTAATTATAAGAAGACCATTTTTGACTCAAGTACCAAATATCGACAAAACGAAAGTTATTAACATGAATGGTTACATAGTATTTATAACATGGTAATAAGTGATTTAAAAGGAATAATAAACATGGAAAAGGTTCTTATGAAAGAATAAATTAACATTAGTTTATTATTCAAGATATTAACAAACAACCGAGACAAGTCGAACACATGTAAAATGACTTCATCTCAATCTCCTTTCTTTGAGTAATATTTAGTTTTATACATGACTTAATTTTATATGTTTTATAAAACCTTTTGACTTTTCATTTAATTACATGGGAATATTTTTATACCAATAGTTTTAGTAAATGAAAAAAGGATTGTTTTTTATCGTATCCGGTGACAATGACCTTTCCAACGCCACGAGTATTATTTGATCTTTAGGTATCTTTAACAAGCCGTTAAGTTTTTAAAAAAGGAAAATAAATACCATTCACTGTTTTTACGCATTTTGTTATTGAAAATGGATTGGATACTGTATTTTTAAAGTCAATATATTTAAATGATATATTGTTATTTCAATGTGATAATTTTACCTTTACTTTATGCTTATGTTATGTGTTATGATCTTATTATGTTTCTTGGGAATTATTTACATATACGGGTGGTTCTGTGATAATCCTAGTGTAGGTGAGCTCAATATAGAATTCCAATACATTAGGAAACGTAAAGTATATAAATGTCAATGTTTCTCTAAAGAGATTTAGGGAATATAATGTTATGCATATTCCAAAGCAACTCCCTATTTAGCTGTGATAGCTACAATGTAATTATGATATGGATGCCACAAGTTACCTTTATAAATTAATATTTCAATGTGTTATTCATAAAATGATATGATTTCATGATGTATGTAAAAGGGTTCTTGTTTTCTATATATTTATGAAAAAATGATTTATTTCATTTTTTTATAACCCTTAATGAGTTTTTTGTGCTCATACAATGTTTTGAAATGTTTTCATAGGACTTAAAGATGAATAGGGTCAATGATATGATCAAGGAAAAGTCATGTTGTCTAAAACATGGAACTAGACATGAATCTTTTTTTCAAGTGTTTTTATATTATGAAAAACATGGAAACTGTGTAGATGTGTCTAATTTGTAATCTTTTGAGATTTAATAGTTATGCCCCAACTCTCTAAAACCATATACCTGACAATATCCTCAATGTGAATTATTCATTTAATTAAATATTATTTATTGTTTAAGGCCGAGTCCTTATAGTTGGTTTCATATTTCGATTTAGATAACATTAGGTGTTAGGGTATTGTTAAATAAATGTCCATAATTTAATTTATGTTAATATGAAATGATATATTAGTTCTAGATTACCATGTGTAAAGACCCGTAAAATTCAAGGGAATTTTTTTCTTAATTTTCTTTAGAATTTTACAAGAGCGCGGTTTCAGACGGCACCTGATTCCGAGGCCCGGAGTGCCCGGAATTAATTTCCGAAGTTTGGCTCGGGTACGTTCAGTGAACGAACGAGCGGGAATTCCTAACTTTTGATCCGGTGCTCGGAACGGAAATCCGAGGGCACCGATGAACTCGCAGCGCCGATTTTCGCTTAAAGAAACCTTTTCGGGAGTTGCGTTTGTTGCGGGTTGAAAGTTAGTTTTAGGGGTTATTAGTTTGAGTTAAATAAAATTGTGTAGAACAATTTTATTTTTAACTTGATAAAACCTATCAAAGGAGGTTGGAAGTGGGACCCACACCCACTTAACCTCCCATGGGAGGATTAAGTGTGGTGGGGCCCACACGAGCCCCTAAACCTTTCAAATTCTCTCAACATACTTAACCCCTAATTAATTTGGCTTAAGTTACTCTTATTTAATTATGGGAGTTAAGTCTTTTTGAATTTCAAACTTTGAAATTCTTTTGTGTTATGTGTTAATAAAATAAGAGGTAGTCTTATTTTATTTGGAGTTCTTTGTTTGTCATTTTGAGAGCACCTCTTCATCTTCAAGCTCTGACGAAGAACGAAGAACGCTCAAACTACGACGAAGAACGACGCCTCTCTTCTTCGTCCTCGGAGTCAACAAGAGGGAACGCCGTTTCCTCCTCGGACCTTCTTCGTCGGCAAACGAAGATCTGCCAACGACATGTCTCCACGGGCTTAACTCTTCGTCAACGGATTTGACGAACGACGACCGCGACGCCCGACCTCCGCGACGCCGTCTTCCGCGGAACGTAGACGAATCTCGAACCTTAAACCAAGGTAGGGGTTGGCAAATTCTTTTTGGTTTCCTTATTTTTATTCTTGAACGTGATTTTTAGCAAGACTAACGTGAGGCTTGATTTATTTTAAAGTTGCGTTATTAATTTAACGTGAGGGGGCCGGATCGTACGACACGACCGAACCCCCTCCAACGTTCTTGTTTGTTCTTGTGGGTGGAAGCAAGTGGCGTGGTGCCGTCGCACCACGCGGTTGATCGTGCATTTATTTTACGCAACGCCGTCGCGCGCACACCATGGAAGGAACATCAAGAACGCGAGGCCGTCGCGCCGCGTTGAAAGAAATTAAAGTGCGGCGGAGGGGCGCGGTGTCGTCGCACCGCGCCGGACGACGAACGCCGCGGCCGGTTCCGGGCCGCGGCGGGACGAAGAGACCGCGGCCGGTTCCGGGCCGCGGCGGAAGAGAAGACCGGCGGCCGGGCCGCCGGCGTCGGAAGCCGAAGAAGGGGACCGGAAATTCCGATCCCGTTTGAGAAAACCGGCCAGCCAGCTGGCCGGCCGGATGTCTTAAAACCGGGGAATTTAATTCCCCGACCACCTCTTAAAAACCCCCTTCTTAAAGAGGGGGGGCGGTTCTTGAAGGAGGGGGGGGGGGGGCAGCTGGCCCCCCTGGTTCGCTTAAATAAACCGGCCCCCACGTGGGGGGCGATTTTCAATCAAGGGCGCGGAAAATGTCGCGCCGTTTTTCCAGGAACCGCGGGGCTTAGCCCCCGCGTGCGCAGCCTCGCCGCGGCCCGCCGCCGCCGCGGCCCGCCGCCACCGCGGCCCGCCGCCGCCGCCGCCGCCCAGGGGGGGGTCAGGCCGGGTCGGCCCGGACCCGGACCCCCCCGTTTCGAACCAGTTTTGGTTTTTGGCTCATAACTTGAGCCTCGGACCTCCGAATGACGAACCGTCTGCGGCAACGCGATCCTTGGATCGAGACGGTCGTTTCGATATATCGCACTCAAGGTTTTGGTTAACTTTGTGTTCGGCCGGGTTGGTTTGTTCACGAAACCAACCGGGCCTTCGGAGCGGAAACACTCATATCTTGAGCTACGAACGTCCGATTGACGCGCCGTCAGTCGCGTAGTGTTCCTCTTAGTGAGACGGATCTTTTGGCATACTCCGCCCGAGGTTTGGACGCAGGTGGAGTACGGTCGGGTTGGTTTTGCCTTAAAAACCAACCGGGCCCCGGAGACGAAAATGCCAATAACTCTCAGACCGGGCGTCCGATCGACGCGCCGTCTGTTGCGTTGAGTTCCTGTTGACGATACGGAACTTTTGGATACATCAACTTCGGTCTTCGTGACAGTTGATGTATCAGCCTCTCGGCTCGTGGAGCGGACCCTCCGAACGAGTTTGCTGTGTGCGAGATCTCTAGTGCTGGCTGCGACTGTTCTACTGCTACGACTGCTACTGTGACTGCGACGACGACAGTACAGAGATCCTATGTGGATTCGACGACGACAGTACAGAGATCCTGTGTGGATTCGACGACGACGACTACAGCACTCAGCGATCCTACGTGGATCAGTGCTACAGGTCCTGTGTGGGCCCGATCCTGTGTGGGTCCTTGCGCTCAGCGGTTCTGTGTGAGCCAGCGCCTACAGGTTCTGTGTGAGCCCGATCCTGTGTGGGTCTTCTGCGGGGGTTAGTTACCTATCGATCCTTCGTGGGTCCGACGACTTAGATGGATCAGTGATCATCTCTATCGTCCTTGAAGAAGTATACCTGTGTGAGCTGAATCCTGTTGCTTTCCTATGTGAATTGTGTTGTGCAATCCTGTGTGGTTTATGTTTTGCTTTCCTATGTGGAATACGTATACTTTCCTGCGTGGACTGAGTTGCACTTGGGCTCGGAGGTTGGAGCGTATTTTGAATTGATGACTTAGGTATATGTATGGGCATATACCTAAGCTGTGTCAGTTGTTACTTCGTGTTTGTACTTTTCTTCGTGGTTTATCCATTGTGGATTTGAGAGACCTTCAGGGGTCTCGGGGTCCCTACTGAGTAGCTTATACTCACCCCTGCACGGGCTTCGCCCGCACTACGTTGTGTTGGTTGCAGACGACGGACAGCGTTGACCTTAGCTAAGGCTTGCACAGCGGGACGGTACCCGGAGGTGGACCACTGGGCGGGACGTGCACGGAGCAGACGGCGGGACCCGTGGAGCAGAGGAGCTATCTGTACCCACCCTTCAGGTGGGAATTCCGGTGGACAGCTCGGAGTAGCGGCTTTTACTTTACAGTTGCTGTTTTTCCCTTTTCGAGTTATACTTTACTTTCAGTTTGGGTTTGTATTCTGGCCCATTTACTTTTCCGCACTTTCAGTTGTACACTGCTTGTTTAGTGTTTACTTTCCGCTTTCTTACTCTGTGGTGTTGGTTACTTTTCAAAGGCAATTCCTTCCCTTTTTACTGGGATTTACGCCTTGGTGCTAGTCGCCAGCCCCTGGCCTATGGAAGGCGGGCTTGGGGTAGTCACAGCACGGACCCCGAGGGCGGGTCGTGACAAATTGTTATCAGAGGAGTTCGGTTCTACCGTGAACTCTGATCTTTTCTATGTGAAGCAATAATGTTTAGTGTGTTGAGTGTGGTTATCAGTCCAGGGAGTCCAGTGTTGGTGCGGCGGCCGACGTATCCGTACACCAGGACCCTGACTTCTGATTTCCGACTTAATGCACGAAAACATTAATTGCGTGTGTGTCTCAAAGTTTTCTTTGTGATTACTTATGTCAGCTCACCAGGTATACTGATCTGCTTTATGAAAGTCTCAAGTTTTCTTTGTAATTACTTATATCAGCTCACCAGGTATACTGTTCTAACCGTGGCGCACCTGTTTCCTTTTCAGGATGGCCCCACGACGACAGCCAGCTAGGGTTCCGAGAGTCGAGCGAGACGACAGCCCACCGAGCGACGAGGCCTCAGTGCAGGGCCCTTTTCCAGTAGTAGCACCGGCGGTAGCTTTACCCGCCGATCCCCCGATGCTTCCAGCAGCAGCCGCTGACGATGCACGTCGCCTCAGCGCACTGCATGAGTTTCAGCGACAGCGACCGCCCAGGTTTCGCGGGGAGACGGATCCCCAGGCAGCAGAAGACTGGCTGGAGGCAGTGGTTCGAGTGTTTAGGCTAGTGAGGACACCAGCAGACCTCATGGTGATCCTCGCTGCGAGCCTACTACACGCAGCAGCAGGACGATGGTGGAGCCTGATGCTCCAGGTGCACGATGAGGCATCTCTTCTTTGGACGGACTTTGAGAGCCTCTTCCGCTCGGAGTTCGTCCCAGCCACCCTACGTGCGGTGCGTATCCAGGAGCTTCTACAGCTGCGGCACGGCAGCATGACAGTCGCACAGTACTCGGCGAGATTTACTGATCTCTCGCGCTACTCGACCGACATGGTACGGGACCCATTCTTCCGGGCCCGGACCTTCGAGCAGGGTTTGAGACACGTGATCAGGGCATCGCTGATCTCCCTCAGCATACTGACTCAGACAGGAGTACTGGAGCGGGCCCTTCTGATCGAGAGCTTCCTTGCTGAGTCTACACCAGCACAGCGACCCACCGCAGGACGGCACGTGGCAGAGTCATCCGCAGCAGGCAGTCGACGGATGACTCAGGGGTCCAGACAGAAAAGACCTTCGGGCAGACGATCTCAGGGCACTGGCTCAGCAGTGCGGGGCACACAGCGCGGAGCCAGTCTTACGAGAGGCAGACAGTGCTACTCGTGCGGCGGGCAGGACCACATGGCTCGTGACTGCCCGACCCGCAGTGCCGAGGAGCAGCAGTCAGTTGATGGACCACCGAGGCAGAGGCAGAGGGTCGACCATGGCAGTCCGCAGGGAGGAGGCAGACGAGGCAGATGAGCTGGACGAGCAGCTGGTGGTGGCCGACGCTTTGAGGCTCTACCACCACCACCACCAGGAGGTCCACCCCGACCACAGGGAGCTGGCGGGCAGCGACAGGCACAGCTCCAGGCAGCAGAGGCCTACGACCACGGCGCACCCGAGATGATTCGAGGTACTATCTGTGTCTATTCCACCCTTGCTGCAGTTCTTATAGACACAGGAGCGAGTCATTCTTTCATAGCCGCTGCCCTTGTTCGGAGCTCGGAGATTCCGACAGAGCCGTTGGCTCGATCTTTACGGCTAGAGACTCCTACGGGAGCAGACTCGACGATTACGCACTGGTGCCGGCAGTGTGAGCTTACTCTAGGAGGCGAGAGCTTCGGCTGGGATCTTCTTGTAGCAGCGTCGAGGCCTTACGACGTCATCTTGGGCATGGATTGGCTGTCTACGGTCCATGCACAGATTGACTATTTTAGGCGCAAGGTGCGATGTGTACGCACCGACGGGAGCAGGTTCACCTTCACCGGCGAGAAGGGAGCCTTAGCAGCACAGGATGGACTTCTGCGGAGGAGAGGACAACCCATCACTCATCAGTTGGCTAGCCTTATCCTTGGATCAGTTGACGTGCGGAGTCCTGGTTTTCCTGCAGTGGTGGATCAGTTTGCGGACGTTTTTCCCGACGACGTTCCAGGGCTACCTCCTCGCAGAGAGGTAGACTTTTATATTGACTTGTACCCCGGGATAGCCCCGATATCCACTCCAGCATATCGGATGGCCCCCGCCGATCTTCGAGAGCTATGGGTACAGTTGGAGGACTTGCAGGGCAAGGGGTTCATCCGACCCAGTGTTTCACCCTGGGCTTCCCCGATATTGTTCGCCAAGAAGGCGGACGGGAGCTTACGACTTTGTGTTGACTATCGTCGCCTGAACCAGGTGACAGTGAGGAACAAGTATCCGCTACCGAGGATTGATGACCTCTTTGATCAGCTCAAGGGAGCACGGTGGTTCTCGAAGATAGAACTCAGGTCAGGCTATCATCAGCTCAGAGTCAGAGACGAGGATGTGCAGAAGACGGCCTTCAGATGTCGGTATGGCCACTATGAGTTCTTGGTTATGCCTTTCGGTGTAACCAATGCTCCAGCGGTGTTCATGGCTCTCATGAACAGGATCTTTCAGCCATACCTCGATCGGTTTGTCGTGGTCTTCATCGACGACATTCTGATTTACTCTACGACAGAGGAGGAGCACGCCTATCACTTGCGAGTTGTTCTTGACACACTCCGAGAGCACCATCTTTATGGTAAGATCTCGAAGTGCCAGTTCTAGATACGAGAGGTCCACTTTTTGGGACACGTTATCTCTGAGGCGGGAGTTGCAGTGGATCCCGCGAAGATTGAGGCTGTGTTAGCATGGGAGCCACCCAGGAGCATGATTGAGGTTCAGAGTTTCTTGGGACTAGCTGGATACTATCGGAGAATTGTGCCGAACTTCTCCAGAGTTGCGGCATCACTCACAGCTTTGACGAAGAAGGGGAAACCCTTCGTGTGGTCAGACAGTTGTCAGCAGAGCTTCCAGGAGCTGAGACAGAGATTGACTAGCGCACCTATCTTGAGGTTGCCTGAGGAGGGAGTAGGGTACGTAGTCTACTGCGATGCATCAGGGACCGGACTCGGATGTGTTCTGATGCAGGAGCGGACCGTGATCGCCTATGGATCACGTCAGTTGAGGCCGCATGAGCAGAACTACGCTACCCATGACCTGGAGTTAGCAGCAGTGGTCTTCGCTCTGAAGACATGGCGACACTATCTGATGGGCGAGCGCTTCACAGTCTTTTCTGACCACCAGAGTCTCAGGTATATCTTCTCTCAGAAGGACCTGAACCTGAGACAGCGGAGATGGCTCGAGTTCCTCCAGGACTATGACTTTGAGATAGTCTATACTCCTGGGAAGGGGAACGTAGTAGCCGATGCCCTCAGCAGGAGGACGGGCATTCAGCTACTCGAGGAGGCGACGGAGCAGCTAGCCTCTTTGCAGATATCCTTCGTGGATGGAGATGGAGCAGCCTTTCTTCAGTCTCTCACAGTCACTCCTCTACTACTGCAGCGATTCAGGGAGGCACAGCACGGGGACGCTGACTGTGAGACACGGCATGCACAGATATCCTCGGGACAGGCACCTGATGGTTTCTCCCTTGGAGAAGAGCACGACATCCTTTTCAGAGGACGTACCATGGTACCAGTCGCTTTGCGAGAGGAAGTGCTGAGGGAGTTTCACACTTCTCCTTTGGCGGTACATCCTGGAGTGGCGAAGATGTACCAGGATCTCCGACGACAGCACTGGTGGCCGGGCATGAAGAAAGTTGTAGCAGAGTTCGTTTCTCGATGCCTTACCTGTCAGCAGGTGAAGGTAGAGCATCAGGTACCAGCAGGCTTGGTACAGCCCTTGGAGGTTCCGGAGTGGAAGTGGGACGGCATATCTATGGACTTCGTGACAGGACATCCACGCACTTCCGGAGGTCACGACTCCATCTGGGTGATTGTTGACTGACTCACCAAGTCGGCACACTTCTTACCCATCAGAGAGCAGGGCTCAGTGGAGAGCTTGGGACGTCTCTACGTTCAGGAGATTGTGCGGCTCCACGGCGTGCCATCATCTATCGTTTCCGATCGAGATGCCCACTTTACTTCCCGGCTTTGGAAGGGGTTACAGGAGGCGTTCGGTACGCAGCTATGTCTTAGCACAACTTTTCTCCCTCAGACGGATGGTCAGACAGAGAGGACCATTCAGACTCTCGAGGACATGCTCCGCACATGTGTCCTTGACTTTGGTCGTAGCTGGGAGGACCACCTACCTTTGGTGGAGTTCGCGTACAACAACAGCTACCACTCCACCATCGGGATGGCACCGTACGAGGCGTTGTACGGCCGACCTTGTAGATCTCCTTTGTGCTGGACAGACCCCGGAGAGTCAGCACTGGTGGGACCGGAGATGGTCCAGGCCACGACAGAGAAGGTCCAGGTCATCCAGGAGCGGATGAGGACAGCTCAGAGCCGGCAGAAGTCATATGCTGACAGGAGGCGGAGGCCACTGGAGTTCGAGGATGGCGACCACGTCTTCTTGCGGGTCTCACCTCGACGTGGTATTCGGAGATTTGGCCGAGGCGGCAAGTTATCTCCGCGCTTCATCGGACCTTTCCAGATTCTCAGCAGGATTGGCGAGGTGGCTTATCGCCTGGCTCTACCACCTCAGTTGCACCGGGTGCACGACGTCTTCCACGTATCCCAGCTGAGGAGATACGTGCACGACCCGACGCACATCATTGACCATGGGGAGCTTGACGTTGACGATGGGGCGACTTTTACGGAGGTCCCGGTGGAGATAGAGGATCGACAGGAGCGGGTCCTGCGTGGGCGATCGATTCCTCTTGTGCGCATCAGATGGCAGCACGGAAATCTCCAGGAGAGCACATGGGAGCGGGAGGCTCAGATGCGTGCTCAGTACCCTCATTTGTATCCCTAGTTTTTTATGTATCTTTACGGGGACGTAAAGCCCTGAGGTGGGAGTAATGTAAAGACCCGTAAAATTCAAGGGAATTTTTTTCTTAATTTTCTTTAGAATTTTACAAGAGCGTGGTTTTAGACGGCACCTGATTCCGAGGCCCGGAGTGCCCGGAATTAATTTCCGAAGTTTGGCTCGGGTACGTTCGGTGAACGAACGAGCGGGAATTCCTAACTTTTGATCCGGTGCTCGGAACGGAAATCCGAGGGCACCGATGAACTCGCAGCGCCGATTTTCGCTTAAAGAGACCTTTTCGGGAGTTGCGTTTGTTGCGGGTTGAAAGTTAGTTTTAGGGGTTATTAGTTTGAGTTAAATAAAATTGTGTAGAACAATTTTATTTTTAACTTGATAAAACCTATCAAAGGAGGTTGGAAGTGGGACCCACACCCACTTAACCTCCCATGGGAGGATTAAGTGTGGTGGGGCCCACACGATCCCCTAAACCTTTCAAATTCTCTCAACATACTTAACCCCTAATTAATTTGGCTTAAGTTACTCTTATTTAATTATGGGAGTTAAGTCTTTTTGAATTTCAAACTTTGAAATTCTTTTGTGTTATGTGTTAATAAAATAAGAGGTAGTCTTATTTTATTTGGAGTTCTTTGTTTGTCATTTTGAGAGCTCCTCTTCATCTTCATGCTCTGACGAAGAACGAAGAACGCTCAAACTACGACGAAGAACGACGCCTCTCTTCTTCGTCCTCGGAGTCAACAAGAGGGAACGCCGTTTCCTCCTCGGACCTTCTTCGTCGGCAAACGAAGATCTGCCAACGACGTGTCTCCACGGGCTTAACTCTTCGTCAATGGATTTGACGAACGACGACCGCGACGCCCGACCTCCGCGACGCCGTCTTCCGCGGAACGTAGACGAATCTCGAACCTTAAACCAAGGTAGGGGTTGTCAAATTCTTTTTGGTTTCCTTATTTTTATTCTTGAACGTGATTTTTAGCAAGACTAACGTGAGGCTTGATTTATTTTAAAGTTGCGTTATTAATTTAACGTGAGGGGGCCGGATCGTACGACACGACCGAACCCCCTCCAACGTTCTTGTTTGTTCTTGTGGGTGGAAGCAAGTGGCGTGGTGCCGTCGCACCACGCGGTTGATCGTGCATTTATTTTACGCAACGCCGTCGCGCGCACACCATGGAAGGAACATCAAGAACGCGAGGCCGTCGCGCCGCGTTGAAAGAAATTAAAGTGCGGCGGAGGGGCGCGGTGCCGTCGCACCGCGCCGGACGACGAACGCCGCGGCCGGTTCCGGGCCGCGGAGGGACGAAGAGACCGCGGCCGGTTCCGGGCCGCGGCGGAAGAGAAGACCGGCGGCCGGGCCGCCGGCGTCGGAAGCCGAAGAAGGGGACCGGAAATTCCGATCCCGTTTGAGAAAACCGGCCGGCCAGCTGGCCGGCCGGATGTCTTAAAACCGGGGAATTTAATTCCCCGACCACCTCTTAAAAACCCCCTTCTTAAAGAGGGGGGGCGGTTCTTGAAGGAGGGGGGGGGGGGCAGCTGGCCCCCCTGGTTCGCTTAAATAAACCGTCCCCCACGTGGGGGGCGGTTTTCAATCAAGGGCGCGGAAAATGCCGCGCCGTTTTTCCAGGAACCGCGGGGCTTAGCCCCCGCATGCGCAGCCTCGCCGCGGCCCGCCGCCGCCGCGGCCCGCCGCCACCGCGGCTCGCCGCCGCCGCCGCCGCGCCGCCCGCCGCGCCGCCCAGGGGGGGGTCAGGCCGGGTCGGCCCGGACCCGGACCCCCCCGTTTCGAACCAGTTTTGGTTTTTGGCTCATAACTTGAGCCTCGGACCTCCGAATGACGAACCGTCTGCGGAAACGAGATCCTTGGATCGAGACGGTCGTTTCGATATATCGCACTCAAGGTTTTGGTTAACTTTGAGTTCGGCCGGGTTGGTTTGTTCACGAAACCAACCGGGCCTTCGGAGCGGAAACACTCATATCTTGAGCTACGAACGTCCGATTGACGCGCCGTCAGTCGCGTAGTGTTCCTCTTAGTGAGACGGATCTTTTGGCATACTCCGCCCGAGGTTTGGACGCAGGTGGAGTACGGTCGGGTTGGTTTTGCCTTAAAAACCAACCGGGCCCCGGAGACGAAAATGCCAATAACTCTCAGACCGGGCGTCCGATCGACGCGCCGTCTGTTGCGTTGAGTTCCTGTTGACGATACGGAACTTTTGGATACATCAACTTCGGTCTTCGTGACAGTTGATGTATCAGCCTCTCGGCTCGTGGAGCGGACCCTCCGAACGAGTTTGCTGTGTGCGAGATCTCTAGTGCTGGCTGCGACTGTTCTACTGCTACGACTGCTACTGTGACTGCGACGACGACAGTACAGAGATCCTATGTGGATTCGACGACGACAGTACAGAGATCCTGTGTGGATTCGACGACGACGACTACAGCACTCAGCGATCCTACGTGGATCAGTGCTACAGGTCCTGTGTGGGCCCGATCCTGTGTGGGTCCTTGCGCTCAGCGGTTCTGTGTGAGCCAGCGCCTACAGGTTCTGTGTGAGCCCGATCCTGTGTGGGTCTTCTGCGGGGGTTAGTTACCTATCGATCCTTCGTGGGTCCGACGACTTAGATGGATCAGTGATCATCTCTATCGTCCTTGAAGAAGTATACCTGTGTGAGCTGAATCCTGTTGCTTTCCTGTGTGAATTGTGTTGTGCAATCCTGTGTGGTTTATGTTTTGCTTTCCTATGTGGAATACGTATACTTTCCTGCGTGGACTGAGTTTCACTTGGGCTCGGAGGTTGGAGCGTATTTTGAATTGATGACTTAGGTATATGTATGGGCATATACCTAAGCTGTGTCAGTTGTTACTTCGTGTTTGTACTTTTCTTCGTGGTTTATCCATTGTGGATTTGAGAGACCTTCAGGGGTCTCGGGGTCCCTACTGAGTAGCTTATACTCACACCTGCACGGGCTTCGCCCGCACTACGTTGTGTTGGTTGCAGACGACGGACAACGTTGACCTTAGCTGAGGCTTGCACAGCGGGACGGTACCCGGAGGTGGACCACTGGGCGGGACGTGCACGGAGCAGACGGCGGGACCCGTGGAGCAGAGGAGCTATCTGTACCCACCCTTCAGGTGGGAATTCCGGTGGACAGCTCGGAGTAGCGGCTTTTACTTTACAGTTGCTGTTTTTCCCTTTTCGAGTTATACTTTACTTTCAGTTTGGGTTTGTATTCTGGCCCATTTACTTTTCCGCACTTTCAGTTGTACACTGCTTGTTTAGTGTTTACTTTCCGCTTGCTTACTCTGTGGTGTTGGTTACTTTTCAAAGGCAATGCCTTCCCTTTTTACTGGGATTTACGCCTTGGTGCTAGTCGCCAGCCCCTGGCCTATGGAAGGCGGGCTTGGGGTAGTCACGGCACGGACCCCGAGGGTGGGTCGTGACAAATTGTTATCAGAGGAGTTCGGTTCTACCGCGAACTCTGATCTTTTCTATGTGAAGCAATAATGTTTAGTGTGTTGAGTGTGGTTATCAGTCCAGGGAGTCCAGTGTTGGTGCGGCGGCCGACGTATCCGTACACCAGGACCCTGACTTCTGATTTCCGACTTAATGCACGAAAACATTAATTGCGTGTGTGTTTCAAAGTTTTCTTTGTGATTACTTATGTCAGCTCACCAGGTATAATGATCTGCTTTATGAAAGTCTCAAGTTTTCTTTGTAATTACTTATATCAGCTCACCAGGTATACTGTTCTAACCGTGGCGCACCTGTTTCCTTTTCAGGATGGCCCCACGACGGCAGCCAGCTAGGGTTCCGAGAGTCGAGCGAGACGACAGCCCACCGAGCGACGAGGCCTCGGTGCAGGGCCCTTTTCCAGTAGTAGCACCGGCGGTAGCTTTACCCGCCGATCCCCCGATGCTTCCAGCAGCAGCTGCTGACGATGCACGTCGCCTCAGCGCACTGCATGAGTTTCAGCGACAGCGACCGCCCAGGTTTCGCGGGGAGACGGATCCCCAGGCAGCAGAAGACTGGCTGGAGGTAGTGGTTCGAGTGTTTAGGCTAGTGAGGACACCAGCATACCTCATGGTGATCCTCGCTGCGAGCCTACTACACGCAGCAGCAGGACGATGGTGGAGCCTGATGCTCCAGGTGCACGATGAGGCATCTCTTCTTTGGACGGACTTTGAGAGCCTCTTCCGCTCGGAGTTCGTCCCAGCCACCCTACGTGCGGTGCGTATCCAGGAGCTTCTACAGCTGCGGCACGGCAGCATGACGGTCGCACAGTACTCGGCGAGATTTACTGATCTCTCGCGCTACTCGACCGACATGGTACGGGACCCATTCTTCCGGGCCCGGACCTTCGAGCAGGGTTTGAGACACGTGATCAGGGCATCGCTGATCTCCCTCAGCATACCGACTCAGACAGGAGTACTGGAGCGGGCCCTTCTGATCGAGAGCTTCCTTGCTGAGTCTACACCAGCACAGCGACCCACCGCAGGACGGCACGTGGCAGAGTCATCCGCAGCAGGCAGTCGACGGATGACTCAGGGGTCCAGACAGACCAGACCTTCGGGCAGACGATCTCAGGGCACTGGCTCAGCAGTGCGGGGCACACAGTGCGGAGCCAGTCTTACGAGAGGCAGACAGTGCAACTCGTGCGGCGGGCAGGGCCACATGGCTCGTGACTGCCCGACCCGCAGTGCCGAGGAGCAGCAGTCAGTTGATGGACCACCGAGGCAGAGGCAGAGGGTCGACCGTGGCGGTCCGCAGGGAGGAGGCGGACGAGGCAGAGGAGCTGGACGAGCAGCTGGTGGTGGCCGACGCTTTGACGCTCTACCACCACCACCACCAGGAGGTCCACCCCGACCACAGGGAGCTGGCGGGCAGCGACAGGCACAGCTCCAGGCAGCAGAGGCCTACGACCACGGAGCACCCGAGATGATTCGAGGTACTATCTGTGTCTATTCCACCCTTGCTGCAGTTCTTATAGACACAGGAGCGAGTCATTCTTTCATAGCCGCTGCCCTTGTTCGGAGCTCGGAGATTCCGACAGAGCCGTTGGCTCGATCCTTACGGCTAGAGACTCCTACGGGAGCAGACTCGACGATTACGCACTGGTGCCGGCAGTGTGAGCTTACTCTAGGAGGCGAGAGCTTCGGCTGGGATCTTCTTGTAGCAGCGTCGAGGCCTTACGACGTCATCTTGGGCATGGATTGGCTGTCTACGGTCCATGCACAGATTGACTGTTTTAGGCGCAAGGTGCGATGTGTACGCACCGACGGGAGCAGGTTCACCTTCACCGGCGAGAAGGGAGCCTTAGCAGCACAGGATGGACTTCCGCGGAGGAGAGGACAACCCATCACTCATCAGTTGGCTAGCCTTATCCTTGGATCAGTTGACGTGAAGAGTCCTGGTTTTCCTGCAGTGGTGGATCAGTTTGCGGACGTTTTTCCCGACGACGTTCCAGAGCTACCTCCTCGCAGAGAGGTAGACTTTTATATTGACTTGTACCCCGGGACAGCCCCGATATCCACTCCAGCATATCGGATGGCCCCCGCCGAGCTTCGAGAGCTACGGGTACAGTTGGAGGACTTGCAGGGCAAGGGGTTCATCCGACCCAGTGTTTCACCCTGGGCTTCCCCGATATTGTTCGCCATGAAGGCGGACGGGAGCTTACGACTTTGTGTTGACTATCGTCGCCTGAACCAGGTGACAGTGAGGAACAAGTATCCGCTACCGAGGATTGATGACCTCTTTGATCAGCTCAAGGGAGCACGGTGGTTCTCGAAGATAGACCTCAGGTCAGGCTATCATCAGCTCAGAGTCAGAGACGAGGATGTGCAGAAGATGGCCTTCAGATGTCGGTATGGCCACTATGAGTTCTTGGTTATGCCTTTCGGTGTAACCAATGCTCCAGCGGTGTTCATGGCTCTCATGAACAGGATCTTTCAGCCATACCTCGATCGATTTGTCGTGGTCTTCATCGACGACATTCTGATTTACTCTACGACAGAGGAGGAGCACGCCTATCACTTGCGAGTTGTTCTTGACACACTCCGAGAGCACCAGCTTTATGGTAAGCTCTCGAAGTGCCAGTTCTGGATACGAGAGGTCCACTTTTTGGGACACGTTATCTCTGAGGCGGGAGTTGCAGTGGATCCCGCGAAGATTGAGGCTGTGTTAGCATGGGAGCCACCCAGGAGCATGATTGAGGTTCAGAGTTTCTTGGGACTAGCTGGATACTATCGGAGATTTGTGCCGAACTTCTCCAGAGTTGCGGCATCACTCACAGCTTTGACGAAGAAGGGGAAACCCTTCGTGTGGTCAGACAGTTGTCAGCAGAGCTTCCAGGAGCTGAGACAGAGATTGACTAGCGCACCTATCTTGAGGTTGCCTGAGGAGGGAGTAGGGTACGTAGTCTACTGCGATGCATCAGGGACCGGACTCGGATGTGTTCTGATGCAGGAGCGGACCGTGATCGCCTATGGATCACGTCAGTTGAGGCCGCATGAGCAGAACTACGCTACCCATGACCTGGAGTTAGCAGCAGTGGTCTTCGCTCTGAAGACATGGCGACACTATCTGATGGGCGAGCGCTTCACAGTCTTTTCTGACCACCAGAGTCTCAGGTATATCTTCTCTCAGAAGGACCTGAACCTGAGACAGCGGAGATGGCTCGAGTTCCTCCAGGACTATGACTTTGAGATAGTCTATACTCCTGGGAAGGGGAACGTAGTAGCCGATGCCCTCAGCAGGAGGACGGGCATTCAGCTACTCGAGGAGGCGACGGAGCAGCTAGCCTCTTTGCAGATATCCTTCGTGGATGGAGATGGAGCAGCCTTTCTTCAGTCTCTCACAGTCACTCCTCTACTACTGCAGCGAGTCAGGGAGGCACAGCACGGGGACGCTGACTGTGAGACACGGCATGCACAGATATCCTCGGGACAGGCACCTGATGGTTTCTCCCTTGGAGAAGAGCACGACATCCTTTTCAGAGGACGTACCATGGTACCAGTCGCTTTGCGAGAGGAAGTGCTGAGGGAGTTTCACACTTCTCCTTTGGCGGTACATCCTGGAGTGGCGAAGATGTACCAGGATCTCCGACGACAGCACTGGTGGCCGGGCATGAAGAAAGTTGTAGCAGAGTTCGTTTCTCGATGCCTTACCTGTCAGCAGGTGAAGGTAGAGCATCAGGTACCAGCAGGCTTGGTACAACCCTTGGAGGTTCCGGAGTGGAAGTGGGACGGCATATCTATGGACTTCGTGACAGGACATCCACGCACTTCCGGAGGTCACGACTCCATCTGGGTGATTGTTGACCGACTCACCAAGTCGGCACACTTCTTACCCATCAGAGAGCAGGGCTCAGTGGAGAGCTTGGGACGTCTCTACGTTCAGGAGATTGTGCGGCTCCACGGCGTGCCATCATCTATCGTTTCCGATCGAGATGCCCGCTTTACTTCCCGGCTTTGGAAGGGGTTACAGGAGGCGTTCGGTACGCAGATACGTCTTAGCACAACTTTTCTCCCTCAGACGGATGGTCAGACAGAGAGGACCATTCAGACTCTCGAGGACATGCTCCGCACATGTGTCCTTGACTTTGGTCGTAGATGGGAGGACCACCTACCTTTGGTGGAGTTCGCGTACAACAACAGCTACCACTCCACCATCGGGATGGCACCGTACGAGGCGTTGTACGGCCGACCTTGTAGATCTCCTTTGTGCTGGACAGACCCCGGAGAGTCAGCACTGGTGGGACCGGAGATGGTCCAGGCCACGACAGAGAAGGTCCAGGTCATCCAGGAGCGGATGAGGACAGCTCAGAGCCGGCAGAAGTCATATGCTGACAGGAGGCGGAGGCCACTGGAGTTCGAGGATGGCGACCACGTCTTCTTGCGGGTCTCACCTCGACGTGGTATTCGGAGATTTGGCCGAGGCGGCAAGTTATCTCCGCGCTTCATCGGACCTTTCCAGATTCTCAGCAGGATTGGCGAGGTGGCTTATCGCCTGGCTCTACCACCTCAGTTGCACCGGGTGCACGACGTCTTCCACGTATCCCAGCTGAGGAGATACGTGCACGACCCGACACACATCATTGACCATGGGGAGCTTGACGTTGACGATGGGGCGACTTTTACGGAGGTCCCGGTGGAGATAGAGGATCGACAGGAGCGGGTCCTGCGTGGGCGATCGATTCCTCTTGTGCGCATCAGATGGCAGCACGGAAATCTCCAGGAGAGCACATGGGAGCGGGAGGCTCAGATGCGTGCTCAGTACCCTCATTTGTTTCCCTAGTTTTTATGTATCTTTACGGGGACGTAAAGCCCTGAGGTGGGAGTAATGTAAAGACCCATAAAATTCAAGGGAATTTTTTTCTTAATTTTCTTTAGAATTTTACAAGAGCGTGGTTTTAGACGGCACCTGATTCCGAGGCCCGGAGTGCCCGGAATTAATTTCCAAAGTTTGGCTCGGGTACGTTCAGTGAACGAACGAGCGGGAATTCCTAACTTTTGATCCGGTGCTCGGAACGGAAATCCGAGGGCACCGATGAACTCGCAGCGCCGATTTTCCCTTAAAGAGACCTTTTCGGGAGTTGCGTTTGTTGCGGGTTGAAAGTTAGTTTTAGGGGTTATTAGTTTGAGTTAAATAAAATTGTGTAGAACAATTTTATTTTTAACTTGATAAAACCTATCAAAGGAGGTTGTAAGTGGGACCCACACCCACTTAACCTCCCTTGGGAGGATTAAGTGTGGTGGGGCCCACACGAGCCCCTAAACCTTTCAAATTCTCTCAACATACTTAACCCCTAATTAATTTGGCTTAAGTTACTCTTATTTAATTATGGGAGTTAAGTCTTTTTGAATTTCAAACATTGAAATTCTTTTGTGTTATGTGTTAATAAAATAAGAGGTAGTCTTATTTTATTTGGAGTTCTTTGTTTGTCATTTTGAGAGCTCCTCTTCATCTTCAAGCTCTGACGAAGAACGAAGAACGCTCAAACTCCGACGAAGAACGACGCCTCTCTTCTTCGTCCTCGGAGTCAACAAGAGGGAACGCCGTTTCCTCCTCGGACCTTCTTCGTCGGCAAACGAAGATCCGCCAACGACGTGTCTCCACGGGCTTAACTCTTCGTCAACGGATTTGACGAACGACGACCGCGACGCCCGACCTCCGCGACGCCGTCTTCCGCGGAACGTAGATGAATCTCGAACCATAAACCAAGGTAGGGGTTGTCAAATTCTTTTTGGTTTCCTTATTTTTATGCTTGAACGTGATTTTTAGCAAGACTAACGTGAGGCTTGATTTATTTTAAAGTTGCGTTATTAATTTAACGTGAGGGGGCCGGATCGTACGACACGGCCGAACCCCCTCCAACGTTCTTGTTTGTTCTTGCGGGTGGAAGCAAGTGGCGTGGTGCCGTCGCACCACGCGGTTGATCGTGCATTTATTTTACGCAACGCCGTCGCGCACACACCATGGAAGGAACATCAAGAACGCGACGCCATCGCACCGCGTTGAAAGAAATTAAAGTGCGGCGGAGGGGCGCGGTGCCGTCGCACCGCGCCGGACGACGAACGTCGCGGCCGGTTCCGGGCCGCGGTGGGACGAAGAGACCGAGGCCGGTTCCGGGCCGCGGCGGAAGAGAAGACCGGCGGCCGGGCCGCCGGCGTCGGAAGCCGAAGAAGGGGACCGGAAATTCCGATCCCGTTTGAGAAAACCGGCCGGCCAGCTGGCCGACCTGATGTCTTAAAACCGGGGAATTTAATTCCCCGGCCACCTCTTAAAAACCCCCTCTTAAAGAGGGGGGGCGGTTCTTGAAGGAGGGGGGGGGGGGGGGGGCAGCCGGCCCCCCTGGTTCGCTTAAATAAACCGGCCCCCACGTGGGGGGCGGTTTTCAATCAAGGGCGCGGAAAATGCCGCGCCGTTTTTCCAGGAACCGCGGGGCTTAGCCCCCGCGTGCGCAGCCTCGCCGCGGCCCGCTGCCGCCGGCCACCGCGCCGCCCAGGGGGGGTCAGGCCGGGTCGGCCCGGACCCGGACCCCCCCGTTTCGAACCAGTTTTGGTTTTTGGCTCATAACTTGAGCCTCGGACCTCTGAATGACGAACCGTCTGCGGAAACGCGATCCTTGGATCGAGACGGTCGTTTCGATATATCGCACTCAAGGTTTTGGTTAACTTTGAGTTCGGCCGGGTTGGTTCGTTCACGAAACCAACCGGGCCTTCGGAGCGGAAACGCTCATATCTTGAGCTACGAACGTCCGATTGACGCGCCATCAGTCGCGTAGTGTTCCTCTTAGTGAGACGGATCTTTTGGCATACTCCGCCCGAGGTTTGGACGCAGGTGGAGTACGGTCGGGTTGGTTTTGCCTTAAAATCCAACCGGGCCCCGGAGAAGAAAATGCCAATAACTCTCAGACCGGGCGTCCGATCGACGCGCCGTCTGTTGCGTTGAGTTCCTATTGACGATACGGAACTTTTGGATACATCAACTTCGGTCTTCGTGACAGTTGATGTATCAGCCTCTCGGCTCGTGGAGCAGACCCTCCGAACGAGTTTGCTGTGTGCGAGAACTCTAGTGCTGGCTGCGACTGTTCTACTGCTACGACTGCTACTGTGACTGCGACGACGACAGTACAGAGATCCTATGTGGATTCGACGACGACAGTACAGAGATCCTGTGTGGATTCGACGAGGACGACTACAGCACTCAGCGATCCTACGTGGATCAGTGCTACAGGTCCTGTGTGGGCCCGATCCTGTGTGGGTCCTTGCGCTCAGCGGTTCTGTGTGAGCCAGCGCCTACAGGTTCTGTGTGAGCCTGATCCTCTGTGGGTCTTCTGCGGGGGTTAGTTACCTATCGATCCTTCGTGGGTCCGACGACTTAGATGGATCAGTGATCATCTCTATCGTCCTTGAAGAAGTATACCTGTGTGAGCTGAATCCTGTTGCTTTCTTGTGTGAAATGTGTTGTGCAATCCTGTGTGGTTTATGTTTTGTTTTCCTATGTGGAATACGTATACTTTCCTGCGTGGACTGAGTTTCACTTGGGCTCGGAGGTTGGAGCGTATTTTGAATTGATGAGTTAGATATATGTATGGGCATATACCTAAGCTGTGTCAGTTGTTACTTCGTGTTTGTACTTTTCTTCGTGGTTTATCCTTTGTGGATTTGAGAGACCTTCAGGGGTCTCGGGGTCCCTACTGAGTAGCTTATACTCACCCCTGCACGGGCTTCGCCCGCACTACGTTGTGTTGGTTGCAGACGACGGACAGCGTTGACCTTAGCTGAGGCTTGCACAGCGGGACGGTACCCGGAGGTGGACCACTGGGCGGGACGTGCACGGAGCAGACGGCGGGACCCGTGGAGCAGAGGAGCTATCTGTACCCACCCTTCAGGTGGGAATTCCGGTGGACAGCTCGGAGTAGCGGCTTTTACTTTACAGTTGCTGTTTTTCCCTTTTCGAGTTATACTTTACTTTCAGTTTGGGTTTGTATTCTGGCCCATTTACTTTTCCGCACTTTCAGTTGTACACTGCTTCTTTAGTGTTTACTTTCCGCTTGCTTACTCTGTGGTGTTGGTTACTTTTCAAAGGCAATGCCTTCCCTTTTTACTGGGATTTACGCCTTGGTGCTAGTCGCCAGCCCCTGGCCTATGGAAGGCGGGCTTGGGGTAGTCACGGCACGGACCCCGAGGGCGGGTCGTGACACCATGTTGCTTCTCCTATGATATTTCTGTGTTCAAAATGGTTTCCCGCAGAGGAAACTGAGAAAATATGTTGTGACGACATCAGGAGGAAGACAACCTTCAAAATCAGCAACCTATGATTGTCAGAATTGGAACAGAACAGTTTGTTAAAGTGATGGAATAGTTGACATAGGCTATAAATGGTGGTGGTATCCATGAACAAGATCATCCAGATCAACCACAAAGGAACATGTCAGTATTGGTGCATTTCATGATGAAACATTCCCCATAATTCAGAGGATCATCTGACCTTGTGGTAGCTAAAAGGTGGATTAAAGCACTGAAGAAGATTTTTTATGTCATGGGTTGTTCAGAACATCAAAAGGTTAGTCTTACTCTTTACCGTTTTGAAGGTGAAGCTGATTGTTGGGGGTCGATGGTGAAAAATATCTGGGTTGGTGAAGATATTTATGCTCTCTATTGGATCCATTCAAATATATATTTCTTGGTAAATACTTTCCAAAGGTGGTTTGTCTTAGGATCGAAAAATAATTCCTATAATTGAGGCAGGAGAATGAATCAGTGGATGCTTAAGAAGAAAAATTCACTCGACTGGAAAGGTATGCTCCTAATTTTAAAGGAGATCATGATAGTAAAAGAAACCATTTTTACTCAGGATGAAATCTAATTTAACGAAGGGAATTAGCTTCTCCTGATTTCAAAAGTTATGAAATTTATTTTTTTGTCTATAGAAGGTTGAAATGGAGTTTTTTGATGATCAGGTGTTCTTTGGAAAATAATAGCTTAAGAATTCGAGGTGGCTGGTGAAACGGAAGAACTATTCAAAAAACTCTGATGGTATGAAACTGAAGTTTACAGTTTCTGAAAATTTTGGTAAAAATCATGTTTGAGAATGTCTTTTAAATTCTGTAATGTGCTACCATTGTGGTAAAATGGGACATAAGGATCATTATTTCACTGAAAAAGATCAGGGTAATGAGAAGAAAAAATCTGAGTTTCAGTCAGTAAAATGTTTTAAGTGCTATGAAATGGGTCATTATGAAAAATAGTTTCTAACAAAGAACTCATCCAAAGGAAATCAGCCCAACTACAAGAAGAAAGGGGTGGATAAATCAGTTGTGACTACTTCATCAGATTCTGGGCCATCAAATGAAGTTGTATCCGGTAAACTATTTTTTATTTAGATTCTAACAATGTGTTGTTTGATTCAGGGTCTTCACAGTATTTAATTTCTGAGAAGTTTTCTAGTAAATTGGGAATTCCATGTCAACATATGAATATAGAACTTAGGGTAAAAACACTTGGAAGAAATGGTGAGACAAAACAAAAACATATTAACATTAATGTCCTTGTGTGCAGAAAGAATCAACTAGTAAACCTTATTTTTTTCCTCTAGTAGAGTTTTATGTTATTTTGGGTATGGATTAGATTTCAGTTTATCATACTATGATTGATTACAGAGCTAAAGAAGTTTCTATTCAGAATGATTTTCAGTTTGTATACAAAAATGAAACATTGGGTTTTATAACATATCAAGAAAGATGAGAAACTAGTAAAAGATAGAAATGAATGTTACCTTACACATATTGGTGAAAATAGTGGAACTATTCAGATTAATGATGTGCCAGTGTTAAATGAGTACCTTGATGTTTTTCCTGATGAAGTTCCTTGCATTAGACCTGATTAGGAAGTTGAATTTACTGTTGACTTAGTTCCTGATACTAATCCAATTTCAAAACCCCATTATCGAATGGATCAAATTGAACATTTATAGTTTAAGAAGCAATTGCAGGAGTTATTCGTTAAAGGTTTCATTTTCCTTAGAACATCACTATGGGGTTCTTCTGTATTGGTTGTTAGAAATAATGATTGATCAATTAGACTTTTCCTTGATTATCGAGCATTGAATTACATCACAGTTAGAAACAAGTATCATATTTTATCATATTGATGATTTGTTTGATCAGTTTCCGGGAGCTCAGTATTTTTCAAATATTGATTTGAGGTTGGGTTACCATCAGTTGAAAGTAAAGGAAGCTGACATTCCGAAAATTGTGTTTCGTTGTAGATATCAAAATTACAAAATTGTAGTTATTCCTTTTGGGTTAACCGATTCACCTTTTGAATTCAGGGATCTTATGAATAGAATTTTCTGTTAGTTCTTGGATAAGTTTTTTCTTGTGTTCGTTGATGATATTTTTGTTTCATCTAAAAGTAATGTAAAGCATAAAAGTCATTTAAGGGTCATCATGAAAACGTAAAATGAAAATAAACTTTATGGATAATTCAGAAAGTGTGACTTTTGGTTACAAAAAATTCCTTTCCTTGGTCACATTGTTTCAATAAATGGAATAACTATTGATCCTACTAAAAAAAATGTTTTGAAGAATGGCCAAGACCCACAAATATATCCATGATGAGTTGTTTTCATGGCTTGTAAGGTTAATACTAGAGGGTTGTTGAAAATTTTGCATGACTATCTAGTCCATTGACTATGATCACTCTAAAAGGTGTTAAGTTCATCTAGAAAAAAATAATGTGATGATTGTTTTGAGTAATTGAAATGAAGATTGTTTAATGCTCCTATTTTGGCTCTTCCATCCAGAAATGTAGAGTTTGTTATCTACAATTATTATTCATGTCAATGAATTCAATGTGTCCTTATACAGAATGATCAGTTAATTGCTTATGTTTCACATCAGCTGAACCCCCAGGAGTTAAATTACACTAAACAAGATTTATAAATAGACACTGTTGTTTTTTCTTTAAAAATTTTGAGCCATCATTTGAATAGAGTAAAATTCTAAATATATACTGACCACAAACGTTTAAATTATATATTCACTCAAAAATAATTGAACATGAGATAGAAGAGATGGCTAGAATTAATCAATGATTATGATTGCACGATCCAATACTATACAGGAAAAGAAAATAAAGTGGCTGATGAATTGAGTCGAAATAGAAATTCCTCATTAACTATACTTTTTTTGGAAGGATATCCTTTGGTATTTGATTTGATAAACTTTGGAAAAGAAGCTGTGGGTGTAAGTAATTCTTCTGTTTTGTTTTAGGTTTCTGTAAAATCTTATCTATCAGATAGAATAAAGAAAGAGCAGAATGAAGATAGTGAGTTGTAGAAAAAGGTAGAGTTGGTTTAGTAGGGTATGTTTCTTGATTTTAACATTGATAATTATTGTGTTTCATAGATTTGGAAATAGATTATTTGTGCCTTGGGATTTACAGTTGAAGAATGAGTTGTTATGTGAAGCTCAAAATTACCCGTTTTCTCTTTATCCTGGATGTACTAAGATGTACCAAGATCTTCGTGAGTTTTACTGGTGGGACGGAATGAAAAGATATATTGATAATTTTACTATGAAGTGTTTGAGTTATCGGAAGTAAAAAATTAGATTTGTAGTTACCGAAAGGGATGCTTCAGCATTTACTGGTGCCAGAGTGGAGATGTGAAAATATATCCAGGGACTTCGTTGGGGGATTACCAAAGACATCTCGTGGTAATAATGCAATCTGAGTTATTATTGATCGATTGACTAAATCCGCTCATTTCATTCCTATTTGAGATACATTTTCTATAGATCAACTTTCTCGATTGTATTTTAATGTGATAGTCAGGTTTCATGGAGTTCCCTGCTCAATTGTATCTGATCGTGATGTCAGTTTTACTCTTATCTTTTGGAAATAACTTCAAAAGTCATTGGCTTCTGAATTAATTTTTAGTACATATTTTTATCCTCAATCAGATGGGAAATCAGAACGAAAAATTCAGACATTGGAGGATATGTTACATGCTTGTTCGATGGATTGTTAGGGAAGTTGGGACCAACATCTTTATTTGAATGAATTTTCATATAATAACAGTTTTCATTCCAGTATATAGATGGATCCATTTAATGTATAATATAGAAAGAGTTGTCTAACTCCATCATATTGGGATAAAGTATGTCAAAGGAAACTGATGAGACTGAAATTGGTAGAAGGGATGGAAGAGATAGTTTTGTTGATTTATAAGCACATGAGAATATCTCCGAGTAGACAGAAAAGTTATGCAGATAACCGAAGGAAGGATCATTATTTTGATGTAGGTGATCATGTCTTTCTTAAAGGTTCTCCATGGAAATGTGTGATGTGTTTTTGTATGAAGTGAATGTTGAGTCCAAGGTTCATTGGACCTTATGAAATTATTGAGAAAGTTGAATCAGTGGCATACAGAGTGTCATTAACTCCATATTTGTCCTAGGAACACAATGTTTTTCATGTTTCGATGTTAATAAAGTATATGCAAGATCTATCTAATGTTTTGAGCCGAGAGGTAGTCTAGATAGAAGGGAATCTCTCTTATAATGAACAACCAGTTCAGATTCATGCCCATTGAGAGAAAGTGTTGCGGAATAAGGTAACTCAACAGGTAATGGTTTTCTGGAAAAACCATATGGTTGAAGAGTTAAAGTGGAAATATGAAAAATCAATAAGGGATAAATACCCAAACTTATTTTGATAATTTAAATGGAGAGGACGCAATTCCCAAAAGGGGGGAAGGATGTACCATCCTAGGTAAATACAGAATAAGACTTATTTTATATTTATTAAGATTTGTGAATTAAATATTAATTTTACTTTAAAGGGGTTGCTATATTCGATAGCGTACACGATACACAACAACATGTTTCTTTGAAATCATACGTTGCACCATAATAATATAATATTATTACTCTAAATGGTATTTAACTTCTAGCCCTTGTATTGGTAGGAATGAACAAAACTAATAAAAATATGATTATACATTATTGTAAAATGTATTTACATTTATCCAATAAATGTTAGATGCTTAAAATTTGAATGAATCTAATTTTAAGCATAATGTATATTAAAATGTCAATTTACAACCTTTTAATGGTGAACCCTCTTTAAATATAGTTTTGTTACCATTAATACATTATAAATGACCAAATAAATTCCTTCTTTACAATGGGGACATCAAAATTTACATTGAGTATATTTTTGGTAATTTTCTGATAAAGTTCATTTTTAATGAATAGTGAAAAATATCGTATTTTAATTCAAATGAGAATTTAAATATAATTTATATATATGGTTATATTACCTTTTTAATTTTTTTAATGATTAATTAGAATATATATTTTACCATTTAGTCCGATGTTGTTCATTGTAATTAATTTCACATTGAAATTTGACATGAAGAAGTGTAAATCGTTTGATAGTTACTATTTCATAAAAAAACTCTATTTCTTATGATAATGGAAATTAATTTGTAAATTAATTATTGAAACTTACATGTTTTGAGTTTTTAATAATTGACATAATTTTTTAATTTAGAATATCAAATATAGCTTAGGCTGATTTTTTGGATTTTTTCTAAAAATCCTCGATTTTTGATGAATAGTGGTAGTAGATTAATAAAACTGAATTTTTCATTTAAATGAAATTTTATAGCTTCTGTGAATTGAATTTAAAAAATATGACATACATGGTTGTTATCAAGAGGTAAAATGTTGTTCAATCAGATGAAAATATTTTTTGGTGAATAGTAACTGTTGACTTTTAGTTACCGTGTTTAAAGGTAAATATGGTAAGTCAAGGTAAAAGGATATTATAATAATTAAAAATTACCTTAACACTTATCCTAACCATATTTTATGATTAATGTCCGACATTGGCATCTTTGGGTCTATTTTGGGACCTCATGGAGCCACTTATGAATGATAATGATTCCATAGATTAATTAATTGAATGTAAAGGCAAAATGGCAAAAACAAATACCTTTTATTAAATTAATTTTTATATGGTGTTATATAAATTATATTTTATACTATAAAAACTCATTGGAAGGATAAAAATATTTCCCACATCATGGTATTTTTTTATAATTTTTAGACATCACATAAATAAAATTATTTCTGACACAATAATGATGTAGTATTTACCTCATTAATAAATTATTTAAATAAATAATATTATAAATATTATAATAACATCCAAAACTTGTCCAATTCATATTGTATGATTTTTTTTCTACCATGAGTCATCATATCTTTGATTCTAATGATATTTGGACCTTTTGAGGCCAAATATCATTTTATAATAAAATAATAATTTCACACATTACTGAAGAGTCCCTCCTATCCCTTATAAAAGGACACCACTTCTAACCAATTACTCACACCACTATAACCATCTGGCTCGTCCAATCTCTACCCAATTAGTCTCCATACATCCCAATCCTCTTTCTAGAAGATGTAACTTTGGAAGAAGGAACTTTAATAAGTCCTTCTGGTTCATACCAAAGGAAGTAACCCAAATTAAAGGTAACGATTTCTCATAACCTTTTTCTTTTATTTTACTTCTCCAACCCCTATACCATTTTTATTCCTTTATTCATAAAAACACCTGTATCATGAATATACAAGAATATTGTTATGGGATGTTTTAGAAATACACTTACACACTTCCATCTAATGGATGACGAACATAATGTTTCTATGGATGGAAAACTAATACCACACGAAATGATGAATGTTCAATTATCTCCTACCGCCTATCATGGTGGCCATTAAGATGGAACTCTATTTATATATGATATATTTTATGTTTATGTTTTCTTTATGCTTCTGTATTTTTATTTATATCAGACATTTATGGTTTCAATTATGGGTAAATGTGAAAATTTCATTCGAGGAAGTGCGGACTACCACCCCTTCAAAGTCACATGACTAGTTAATTCCATATGTGGGACGTATAAAGGATGGATTTAATGATATTATATATGATATTATACTCTAATTATAATATAACTATGTATATGTAATTTTTAATTCAATTAAAATAAAAAATATAAATGGAAGTAGCGTTCATGCGTTTGTATGGCTTACCGTCTCCATGAATGGTGCATTTAAATTTTTACTTCTAAATGTTATGTACTATTATAAATACATGTATATGCTGGATATTTATGATATATATGATATCCAAATAATTAATATCATTCTGGATATAATGAATCTTTGACCACATGAACAACATGTAATTATAAGAAGTCTATTTTTGACTTAAGCACCAAATATCGACAAAACAAACATTATTAACATAAATGGTTACATAATGTTTATAACATGATATTATATAATATAAAAGGATAATAAACTTGAAAATGTTTCTTGTGAAAGTAGAAATTATCCTTAGTTTATTATTTATGTGATTAAAGAATTATTGAGTCAAGTCGGACAGAAGGTAAGGGACTTCGCCTCAATCTCCTTTCATTAAGGCATATTTGGTTTTATACATGACTTTCTTTTATACGGTGTATAAAACCCTTTTCCTTTTCATTTCATTCAATAAGAAAATTTTTATACAAAGTGTTGTATTGAATGAAAAAAAGGAGTGTTTTTCTAATGTAAGTTGTGACAATGACAATTCCGTCGCCGCGAGTATTATTTGATCTTTTAGATTCCTTAACAAGTTGTAATGTTTTTTTTAAAAAAAAATAAGTACCATATACACTTTATAAGTATTTTTATAATGAAAATGGTTTTGATAATGGATTTTTTTCAATATATTTAAATGATATATTGTTATTTTAATGTGGAAATTTTACCATTCCACTAGGCTTATGTTATGTCTTATGATCCTGTTATCGTTCATGCGCATTATTTACTTATACGGGTGGTTCCGTGATAAAACTAGGGCAGGTGAGACCGATATAGCTCTCCAATGCATTGGGTAATGTGACGGTGGTAAACATGAATGTTTCTCCTAAGAGATTTAGGGAATATACTGTAATGGGTATTCAAAAGTAAGTCCCTATGTGGCTGTGATAACTACAATGTATGTATGATATAGATACCACATGTTACCTTTATGAATTATGATTTCCATTTGGTGTTCATAAAATTGTATGATTTCATTGAGTAAGTAAAATTGTTCATGTTTTGTATGTATTTATGAAAAAAATTTCTTTCATGGAATGATAACCCTTATTGAGATTTTTATGCTCATCCTAAGTTTTGAAATGTTTTCACATGACATAAAGATGAATAGGTTCAAGGATGGGATCAAGGAAAAGTAAGGCTATCTAAAACATGTAACTTGACATGAATCTTTTTTTCAAGAGTTTTTATTTCATGAAAAAAATTGAAACTGTGTTGAAGTGTCTACTTTGTAATATTTTGAGATGTCATAGTTATGTCAGAATTCTCTAAAACTCTAATCCTAAAAAGATATTCAATAATAATTATTCATTTAATTCAATATTATGTATTGTTTATGTCCAGGTCCTTAAATAGTTTTATCAGGAAGGTTCCAGATCTGATAATTTAACACCTCTCTGACAGTATAAGTACTATTATCTGGTAAATTATTAGGAAAAATCATGGATATTAAAGGTTTACTAGTTCGGGTTTTTAAAAAAAATATCAGGAAATATTCATTTATAACGATCTATCTTAAATTAATAAAAATGATGGAAATGATCTTTCTAATGGATGGACAAATTGAAGTACTAATATATCATTAATTTCCCTTCATTAGAGAATAAATTAATCATTTTTTATTCAAATAAATTAATTATGCATGGTTATAAGGGAGGTTCCAAGTTAATATGTCTTACAAGACTTCGTTCAAATGATTTTGGTTCTTAACCCCAAGGCTAATTTTCCATAGTCTTACTTCATGTATTACAGGGTATGGTCACAAGTTATTGATATAGCGTTTTTCCTATCCAATTTTTTTAATGTAAATATTGATTTTTTAGGAGACCAACAATCCAAATGTAGACCAGCATGAGTAGACCATTTTAGAGATAATAGTTGATTTATCCAGACATATTCTTTCATATATGGAGAGTGCATTTCCCTTCCAAGATGAGAGATGATTGATAATTTTGTCCATAGTGTTGGAAAAATAAATAGATTTTGAACTATAACAAAAAATGGGTACTCAAATGTATGTGGAGGGGCAATACACTAATTTGATATTTAAAATATTGAAAATTTAATTATTTCTCACAGAGGGAATATATCCCAAAGAAAAAATTGATTTTTCAAGCTAATGTTTATCAAAGAGATATCATCATAATTGGAAATGGAGTTTTTAGATTATGAATTTTCCTTTTATTAGTATATAGAAGAGTATAATATCATCAGTATAGAGATGATCTGTGTGAGTATTTGTGATTCTAGAATCACGAATAGCTTTTATCATACATTGTTCAACAAGACGGGTATGTAATATAAAAAGGTAATATTATAAGATAGATAAAATAAAAGTAGAATGGGGGTCACCATGCCTTAATCCCTTTGTTAGTTTAATGTAACCCTTGGCAGAATCATTGTCAATGTTGTAGATAGTAAACCCATTGAAAGGATTCTTAATCATACAAATGATGGAGTCGTTGATACAAACACCATGAAGCACTTGGAAAATAATCCTCCAGAAAATGGTATCAAAATAATTCATAATATAAACTTTAATAATAATATATTATCCTCTAGTAGTCTTATTTATTGTTTTAGAACATTCATAGTAAAGATAGATACAGTCTAGAATAGACTGACATTTGATGAAGCCAAATGTATTCCCAGTGAAAATTTTACGGCTTATCTTAGTGAGACTGTTGGCACAGAGTATGTGTATAATTATATAAAGATGATTAATTAAGGAAATATGGTAAAATTATTAATCTCTAAGGAATTTATCTCCTTGGTAATTAATGATATAATTTTTCCATTCAATCTATGGGGATACCAAGCATTTGAAAATTAAATTCTTACATTTCTACAAACAACTTATTAAATGGATTACCAAAATAGATGACAAAACCAATTGTTAAAACCATCATATCCTAGGGAGTGTCTAGTTTATTACTAAATACAACTTCTTTGATTTCTTGGAATACATGAATGCTTATTATATTATAATTATCTACATCATTATGAAAAACTAAGATGAAATCATGTTTGTGATCCTTTTCGTAATCATTACTATTGAAAATATTTTCAAAACAAGTGAAAACTACATTATAAATACCTTCTTCAGTTCCAATGAGGTATTCCTCTTCACTGAGAAAAGTGAGAGGTGAACTATTTTTTATGATTATTGGTTGTGAGTTGTAAAATTTGGTTTTCCTATTATCCTATAAAAGCCATTTGGTTTTCAAAACATTCATAACACTTTTATCCAAATTGGAATGTAAAGCATTAAATTTCAAAGAAGTATTACCTTTATGTTGCACATCTGAAGAGAAGTCTGAGCTAGTATTAGAGTTTTGATTTTTTATAAGAAAATTTTCATGAGAAGAAATTTCATTTTCATTTTGCTTGTATTTATTAAGGAACAATCTTTTAAGTAACAATTTAAGATGTTTATGTTTTATAATTAAAGAATAATAGTCATTGTGATTTTGGATAGGCAAACATTTTTTTATATTGGTAGACCACTCTGAATCAATGGACCAAGCATTATTTAATCTAAAAGGAAGAGGGTGCTTTATTAGTTTAGTCAGAATACTACTGTGATGGTATTATGATAAAATTTCGTCATGGGAAATGTTATGCTAGAGATAATGATCCAATTATTCAATTAATGTTCATTCATGATATCACTATATAATTTATTATTAATAAACCCATTGATATTACTTCTATACCATGTGAATGTGGAAGCCAAAAGGTTGATATCAACAAGCTTACTATCCTCAATTAATGAATTCAACTCACATGAAGAGATAAAAGAATGAGTAGGGACAACTTTTTCTCTTGTGGAGAGGATATCACTGAAGTCACCAATTACAAAACCAAGGATCATCAATACTATTAGATAAGAAAATTTTTTCATTGCAATGATGTTATTGGTCTTGGAACATATTCTTATTATAGACCATAGAGAAATTAATGTGCAAACAATCGATGGCATAATTTAATGTCAACATTTGTTCTGAAACATTGAAAATATTGAAATTTTGATGATAGGAGTGATACAAAACCAAAGAGTTTCAGTAGCAGTACCCTCTTTTACAGAACCTAATAATTTATACCCAATGTAGTAGAGATGAAAATTTTATAATGAAATGTTATATTTAAGTTGTGCAATAGAAAAAATATTATGTCTATGAGTAATATGAATACGTTTTAAGATAATAAAACTGTCTCGGTTTGCAAAAACCTGAAAGTTCAAAAAATCAAATATTTATTAGACAATGGGTATAGAGGATCTCCCCAAATTTTACTTCCAAATCCGTTTCGCATAGCATATCATGTGAAATTTTGGGATGAGTCTGGACTATGTTTCTTACCCTACATACCCCTAGAAGGAACATGTAAAATGTTAGCACCATCTCCAATCTCACACTTATATTTTTAAATTAGATAGAACAATCTTTAATGGAGTAACCATTGGGCAACCACAAAATGCATAAGACTGATTTTTATTAGAGATCTTTTTGGAAGCAATTTTGTGTGTGCTAAATGTCATAGGGAGTGTTGGAAGCAAAGAATTAATTAGAACTCGTGCCAAAATAACTGCATAATTTTATATAAATGAACATGATTCATCAACTAAAATAACTGATGTATCAGCATTTTTTTATAGTTGAAGCTGATGGGGGTAAAGGGGGTTCTTGACATAGTGGTGGACTCCTTCATGCTGGGGCCACATTGTTCTAAGACATTACCAAAATTTTAAAAATCTTCTTAATCCTTGACCGATTCTCATATTGTTAAGAATTTCTCCAATGGATAAATAATTAAAGTCCCAATGATGGTTTCATTTAAAACTTATAAACTCATCATTCACATGGAATGATCTGAACTTCATCTCCATATTGGTCATATTGATATTTCATTATAAAAAGTATCATAAAATTCAATCATGTTGAATGTATTTTCATAGTTCTATATAATAGTGTTTCATTTGTAAGTGGATTTTATAAATGATTATCTGGAATGATTATCTACCTATGTAACAAATTATTTTTCCAATGGTCATTTAAATCATTATCTCTTATGATAGAGAATATCTATGGAAAAGGTGAGGCAATTCATGAAACTTTATATCTATATAGGTTCTCTATAATTGACAGAATTTTTTATCCAACGGTTAGGGGCTTATGAAATTCAATTATATCATGCATATGATCTCCAAAATCTGGGGAACTCAAAATTGGAATATGAATGAAATAAGGCGAGGCAACTACCATGTAGTTTTCCCATAGTATTCCCACAAGAGAATGTATTTGATTTGTTGATATTCTTCATCACATCATGGATTCCTATCAATTTATTAGTGGGTTTCAAATTTTGATCCATACATGGAAATGAATATGAATACAAAATTTTGGGTTCTTATTTTAATGAAAAATTGGTTGTACAAACGTCCATGAATTCATTGGGACATTGCCTTGGCCTATCGGAACCTAGTTAAGAAGGACCCACAGACTAAAAACCTATGCTATAGGAATTATTCACTGATACTGGATAAAGATTACATGTCAAGGATTCTGTTGGAGGCTTTGGTTCAAACCACATGGGATAACAGAATCAACATAGTGATCCATTATGAATTGAACCCAACATTCGGAATTAATTTAATGTTTTTTCGGAAATATATCATCTGAGGGATATAGATACAAGGAATGAATATTTTTAATATGAAGTGTCATCCCAAATCCAATTTTTATATAAGGAAGCTTAATGATACAAACCCTAATCATTACCTGGTCATATCACCAATTGATGGCACTTCTAAGGTGTAAATGTTGCAGTTAACTCTAAAAAAAGAAAAACATGATCCTTGTAGATATCCCACCCCCTATGGGTGTTCCTCATAATGAAATTCTATAGGATTAACTACATAAAAAATAATTAATTATATGACCGAACCATTTTAATGAATCTCATAACCAATCTAGTGGATCTCAAATCCCTTCCAAGATAGACAATAAAGCATCACAAAACATTTTGATCCAATATTAATGGTGTCTGCATGATATCCCTATTGATGTCATAAATTGTTTAGAGGCCGATAGCCTACATTCTAATCCAATTGACTCTAATAGTCCAGATAGGGTGTGGGAAAATAGTAACTCACATGTGATATAATCACTACCTATTTTTTGATATTGATGTGAACCGAAATAATGATCATACATTTCCGAAACACATTCCTTTATGGTGAACAATAATGAGTTTTTGTCAAGGGGAATCATGCTCTATTCATTTACATATTGAAACGGAAAGTAAGGGATATGGCTTGAAATGAAAAATATGGTAAACATGATAGACCTCACCCAATAGTGGTGCCTCTAGGGAAGTTGTTTAGTGGATTTTGTATACACATTTCTATTAGGAATAATATAGAAAAATCAACATTGACGTGTCATAATTAATTGTTGTATGTTACCGAGGTAGATTTTAATCATTCTCTTAGTAGTATGGAATAATCATTCTAAAATGTACCTAGTGTGAAACATTCCAAAATACCTCCTCTCACAAAAAAAATACATGAACCTTTTTTGTCCATAAATACATTCACCACACAATGGGGACCATTAAAGTGTGATAATTTTGGGTATTAGAATCCCCTTGAACATGAGAAAGTAAATATTGAGGAATATTAATCAATACAATTACTGTAATTAGAGGACCCCTCCAATGAAGGGAAAAATAAAAGTAGGGTAAAAAAGAAAACTCCATATCAAGATGAAAATGAAAAAAGGAATCTGTTTCGGGGAAGGGACCCCACGAAATGAAGATTTTATATTTGAATTTTACAGGGTTATCAAAAACCCTAATGTAAAAAACCCTTAGTTATTTCATTATGGACAATAATCTAATAGACATAAGGATTTACGAACACAAGATGATTTTTTAGAAATTAATATCATTCATTTAGTCCTCTATGTGATAGCCATTTTTTATCAAAACATCCATAGAATTTGGTTGGAATATATTTGGGTTCTCAATTAGGATTGTTTCCAAATTGTCACATTTAACCACTTGAATCATAATTATATTGTCACTTGAATCATCACTGGATACACAGTGAAGGTATATTTTTGGTATTCATTGACATCCCATATTACGAGAAGGGATCTCTGGATAGGTAATGAGGAGATATCTTTGAATATATTCCATACAAGGGTGGTGACGGTTGATTTCAACACTATTCATTCACATATGAAAATACCTTCATAAGATTCCATAATATTGTGGTGAGTGAATTCTCATTCTGCATTGATCAACGAAGTCACACTAAAGTCCAAATTGCTAGAGGTAAATTCATTTGGTGATGGTTTATCAGGGATGGAGTTGATGGATACAATGTTCAGAGAGTATTTGTATAAATGGATGACAGACATGTAAATAGTGGGATATAAGGATATACTCTTCATATGAATCACTATGACTATAACAATGATGGTGATAATCTTTCTATAATAATCAGTATACCCCCTCTACCTTCCTGTTTTAATAATGGTTTTGTTGTCACCACTAGATACAGAGAAAATATCATCGAGGCATGAAATCTTGTTCCTATATGTAGTGTAATGACCTGGAAATTCGATGTAATTTTTTCCAAATTATATTGGATTATTTTATGACTAGATGCTCAAAAATTAAAATTTTCTTAGTCACGATGTTCCTAGAATAGAATTTTAAACTTTTTATGTTCATTTAATTAAACGTGCAAGCATGTTTCTTTAAATATAAAACAGGTGCTTGGATAACAAATTGAGGGCCCCATTTAACATATAACATAGGATTTACCAAAAAAGAACCTTACATATGCCAGTAAGGATCGACCAGAAATTATAGTTTCCAAAATTTTTGGAAAACAAATAAAATTACTTTAAAAGATATTTTATTTTATTTCTAAAATGTTTCACAATAAAACACCAACACTACAATGCGATGATGAGGTGGAAACTAGTCACATTTACAGAATATATGATGAGAATACTCTCTAATGAAAAGAAACAAATGACAGTAAATCACCAATGACATCATCGCATCCCTAACCAATGGGATTAGAGAACAATGAATTCCAACATAATTCCTGTGAACATATCACTCCAATGATGACGACCACCATGTAAGTGGTTTCTTTAATTTGAATACCATTTCTCAATGATCATTCTAAAACAACGAGCATGGATCATCCCATGAACAGGATAAACTATAGATCAATCATTATAGAAATAGGGTGACTTTCACGGGGTTTTTATATCAGGATTAAATTTATCTAGTTGATAGAACATGATTCCTAAACCTCCCCATTCCTATTGTATAATACGAAGGGCGTGATAAAAAACGAACAAGGTATGATCCCATACACCATATACATTTTTTGTGGCTGAACCATAGAAATGGAGACAAAATTATTGGAGGCCTTATCTGGGAAGGATACACCCCATGGAGGTTGGAGGTGAATACAAATGATAAATGGACAACCGAAGTAGGCATGGTGGTCTCTGGAAGAGGTTGTGGGCACTGGGGCTGGTGGCCTTGGCCTGGTGGATGCACGCCGTGACAGGTCACCAGGGGAGATGTCCAGGTTGCCTTGGGCTACTACTATGAGACATGAGCTGCAGTTAGGGACTGATGGCTGGAAGTGGGAAATGACCAACTACCTACTTTAGGCCTATCATCCAGCACACTGAAAGCTACAACTATTGCCGGAACAATGTCTAGTGATCGCGTGCATGATGGTCAAATGAGGTCGGTTAATCAGGCCATTGGGTGCTGGATCTGGACACCCCATTGGGCATCCGAGCTATAGATGTTCCTCTAGCTGAGTGGTGTATACTTGAGCGATAATGTTGGGCTGCAATGCGACCTATGTTGGGAAAAAACTAGCCCAACAGAAGCGGTCCATGCCAGATGGTACCGAGTCACGAGGTAAACAGTCGGTTGGAACCCCGACTGAACCGGGCTAGAACAAGATGGCCATACCCAAACCAGGTCATGTCAATTGAACCAAATATGGGATTTTGGGGCCCAAGACATGTTGGTTGGGTTGGTTCGACTCTGCCAGACTGGGCCTAGATGCTACATGCCCATATTTACTAAAATACAAATATCTATCAAACTGGGCATCCGATTGACGATCTATATGCATCATTGTAACCCTCACAATAATGAAAATCAATAGGAATGATATAATGAGGTTTTCTTAGATGTTTTAATATGACTAATGGATTGGGGATTTGTTTCTTCCAGAATCAAGTGCACTATGTGCAGAGATCCTATGGCTGACAGTGACCCGAAGAATGTTGACAAGAGACACTATGTGGATCTACTATGATTGACTTGTGGGAATTAGATCTTTTTTAAATTGCATGATCATGATTGGGAGATTCCTTTTGTGACCGGACCGACCCACGATACTCATCGAGAGGGAGTACCTCCGTATGATGTCCAAATCAGAATGTTTCTCTATGTGACCCGACAAGCCCATGTTGTGGATTGGATCAATATGACCCAACATAGACATGGTACTAAATTTGGATGATCACCAAAACATACCAAGGCTAGTGGAATGCTTCTCTATATGACCTGACATGACTACAGTAGGGAGAGGCTTTATGTGATGTATCATACCCATAGAATTCATCACAGAGGAGTACCCCATCATCCCAAGGTGTATAGAGATTCAACTAATGTTACTAATTCTATACTTTAGATTATACTTGTGTGAGTTTTCTAGAATCATGATGATGCCTCATGATCTTCATTATGGATTTTTTGTCTTTCTAGTGTGGTTTTAGGTTCCTACTGAGTATTTTGTTACTCAACAATGCATGGGTTATAAAGACCATGAATTATTACATGCATAATAATAGATTTAGTCAAGAAAAAATTTATCCTAAATTGAGGATATATTCATATTTAAATCATTAGATAATTTGGAAATTAAAAATTTATACCATTTCTCATTGTTACTGAGTGGATACTTTAAAAATTGGTTCTATTTTTTTAAAAATAAAAAACATTAAAAATTAAAACATGACTTTTTATAAATTCTTCAATAGTTAACATGTATTATTTCCTTTTCTTGCGAATCCATTAACCTATGAAAAAAATTTAAAATTATGTTATATGAACAAAATCTGAATAAGGGATAAAAAAAATGAATGTTCACATTAGTCCATGAATACTTATAACATATGAAAGAATTTTCAGAATACATGCTTGTCACCAATATATACTTTCTTTATGTAACAAGATATTTACAATTGATCCCTAAAAAGCATGAGAAAATAAATATAATAATAAAGGTATATTGGGAAAATACTTACATAATATTGTAACACTCATGACAACCTTATAATTTGTAACCCTCACTGCTAGATTACAGTTTGTGTAACCATCAGAGTTACACATGGAGTAACTATATGACAAACCTCCTACTAACACATTACGAATGCATTGTAGGTAGATATAGGTCCCACCCTACCTCATAAACAATTCCATAGAACTAGATCATAATCATACAACCAGAAGAATATCATTAAACATTTTATTTGAAATCTGTAGTACATAATTTTGAAAGGGGATTTAAAAAGAAAATCCCCTTATAAATATCATTAAATTGATAAGAGAAATTATATAGTTGACAGATTATATATATAAAATATAATTACACACAATTAAACATAATATATGCAAAAACCATCACACAATCAATTTTCAGACCACATAAATAACAAAGTAGAAGGTTAACCAAAAGAATGGAAATCAGGTTAAGAATTCCATTACCTCGGGTCTATCATACTTCCAAAATGATTAAACATCTTGTATAATATTATAAAGAGTGATAATTATATTTTATAGAAACATTTTCATGTTTATAACAACTTTTATGATCATTTGATAACTCTATTTCACTATTTAATCATTATTAGTTTGATCCTTGTATTTTTTATGGTGATTCATTAGATGAATTTCTTGATCGGTTCATGATAGATGTTCTTTTCTATTGGATGTGAAACTCCTGAATTGGAATGGAAAGGTATTTAAATATTTCTAGAAATGTATTTTATACCATTTATTTATTTGATGATTTTTAGGAGGATGATTCAACAATTAACCCATTAATGATGTCCGTTTAGATCATTTTTTAGGTTATTTGATAATAACTACCTTTTTTGTCTTATAAATTAATAACATGAGAACAAAATAATTCTAGAACAATGGATGAGACATAATATATATTATGTAACCTGGATCAACCATAAAAAATATTCCTTGACCATACTTGAATGATTTAATGGAAATTGAAATCACATCGTCCACGATGTCTGTAATTCTGACACATCACAGTCAATGTTTTTAATTACATGAAAAAGATATGTTAGAGAATAAAATTGATGGACTATTTCCATGAAAAATGAGAAAATCATGAATATACATTATTTATGGAGATTTCATGAATATTTGATAAGAAGAGATGATAAAATAATATGAAAAGAAGAAACTCAAAATAAAATAATAATTGAGAAATCCCATACAAAAATTTGGCAGCCTAATGGCTATGCAACGTGGTTTTAGAAAATACTAAAAACAAAGGGGAAAAGGGCGAGCCAATAAAAAATTGATTCATAATATATAATAGATCAAGAATATGAATTAAATAACAACTTGGTATGTAAACATGATTGGTATACCAGATAAATGAGATCTTGAATGGAAAAATAATGAAATTGAGAATTTTCTTCCCTTGTAGAGTAACTCATAGAACATGACAGTTGGGATCTTGGGTACATGAAGAAACCTTGGGAGGACTACAAGAGAGGTATTGAGTCCAAAGATTAGTTGGTGAATACATGGGATTGATTTTAATTAAGGAATGGGTTGTTATTTTTATGAAAAGTAATGGAATATTTTAATATTTTCCAAGGGACACCTCATTAGAGGTATTTGAAAAACCATGGGCTTTCCCATGGTATAATAAAAATGGGAAACCTCATATCTTATTTAACAATACACATGTCTACTATATTTATTACATAGTTATAACATCATTAATGATGTCATTAACACCTTGAAACTAAAAACTGTATTTTTTACTAATCACCAAAAAATCAACTCTTTCATTAAAATCTAGAAAATTCACAATAACCAATTATTGACGTGTACAACTACAAAATTACGTCCATTTTTATAATAGTTTTCTAAATATTTTTAATTGTGTTTTTAAATAAAATCATACATAATTTAATAATTAATTATTTAAAAAGTATAGATGTTTTTAAATCACATCTAAAAATTAATCAATATGTTATTATCTTCATGACTAAAGGAAATAAAATAATAATAAAATTTAGTATTCAATAGGGTCATATTACTATTCATTCTACTATTCATAAGGGTTTGTTACAATTCACCAAATAACATGTTGGTTCAAATAGACTCCAAATAACATGCTAAACACAATTGTAGATGACCATTTTTCAAAATTCAAAATATATAAGGTAAAAAATAATGTTAATAGGATACTTAGAAATATCAAAATTTAACAAAATTTCAATAAATTCGATTTCTTTTTAGAAAACCATTGGGTGTAACATTTCCCATCATTCTGGAAATTTTGTCCTCACAATTTTATTTACATATTAAACAAGTGAGGGTACCTTTACCTCAATGCATTTTACGACTCCCATGTTGCTTCATCAATTACTTTGTTTCTCCACAAAACCTTTACTTGGTCGATTACCTTATTCCATAGTATCTGTTCCCTTTGATCAAAAATATGAACTGTTATTTCTTTATACAAATGGTTCCCTTCCAGCTAAACTGCTTCCAGGTTCAAAACATGTGATGAATCTGACACAATGTTTCTCAACATCGAAACATGAAAATCATTGTGTACTAGAGACAAACATGGAGGAATATCTACTCTGTATGAAACTACTCCAACATTCTATAGGATTTCAAAATGACCGACGAACCATGGACTTAGCTTTCATTTCTTGTCAAAACACATAACACTTTTCCAAGGAGAGATTTTAAGGAAATCATAGTCACATAACTCGAAAGAGAAGTCCATCATTTTTTCATCTCAAAAAATTTCTGCCATCTCGGAGCTGTCTTCATACGCTGCTAGATCATCTTCACATTCTCATCAACATCCCTTACTATTTCTAGTCCAATAAACTTTTGTTCACTGACTTCTTCCCAAAATGATGGAAACTGAAACCACTTCCAATACAAAGCCTTAGAAGGTTCCATCTGAATAATTAAATGAAAATTATTATAATAGGAAAAATTAACTAATGAAATATTTTGATCCCAAAATCTCTAGTAGTCCATTTAACAAGCTCGAATCATAACCTCCAAAGTCTGAATCATTCATTCTAACTACCGATCAGTTTGAGGATGAAATGTAGTAATAAAATTTAATTCTCTTCCAAATGACTTCTAAACTCCTTTCCAAATGTTAGAAGTGATTCCAGGATCCCAATTAGATACAATGGAAAGAGGAACTCCATGTAACTTGAATGTCTTTTTGAGATAAGGTCGAGAAAGCTAATCCAATGACATTGTATCTTGAATAGAATGAAAATTTGCAGACATTGTCATCCGATCAACAAAAAACCAAATCACATTATTACCTCGAGAAGTCATTGGTAGTACCACCAAAAATTCCATGGACACATTCTACCATTTCCACTCTAGCAATGGAAAAGGCTATAGCATCACCTTCGGAAACTACCTCTCCACTTTAACTTTGTGACATGTCAAACATTTCATGAAAAAATCTGCAATATCTCTTTTCATTCCATCCCACTAAGAATACTCATGAGGGAATATTTACATCTTAGTACTACATGGTTAATTTGAAAATGGAGAACTACATGCTTCAATAAAAAATTATTTACTCAACTAGGAATCACATGGAACACACAATTTTTTGAAAAAACTCAAAACACTATATTTATGAAAATTTAATTATGGAAACATACCCCTTTAAACCAATCCTACCTTTTCATTAGCACACTGTCCTCCTTCTGCGCTTGATGAATTCTATCTAACAACAATTACTACACTGAAACCTAAAACAAAATAGGGTTATTTCCTGCACCTACAACTTCTAAGAAAAATTTCATCAAATCATTTATCGAGGAATCATGTTGCAAACATATCATGGTTTATGATACATGATGCTTTCGACTTAAGGCATCTTCCACTTTGTCTGCTTTTCTAGGACTGTATTTAAACTTGTAATGAGCATCCATTATCCGATCATGCCATATTTTCTACCTCATATTTAATTATTTCAGAGTCAATATATACTTTCAAATTTTATTGTCTGTATATATTTTATATTTGGCTCCGTATAAATTATGCCTCCAAATTTTCAAAGTAAAAAATCACAGAAACCAATGCTAAATATGGTTTGGGATATTTTAGCTAATGATATTTATGTTTCCTTGAAACATAAGCAATTACCTGATCATTCTACATCAAAACACAACCTAGTCCATTCAATAAAACATCACTTTAGATGACAAAATCCCTATTTCGGGAAGGTATTTCCAAAACCAGAGGATTCCACAATCTCTTTTTCAGTTCCTAAAAACAAACATCACATTCCACAATCCAAACAAATTAAACCCCTTTCCATGAAAACATGGTTATCGGGCTAGATGATTGTGGAATGTTCTTAACAAATGGTTTATAATAACCTACTAACCAAAAAAACGACGACTCTCTCTATCATTTGTGGGTCATGGAAATTCATCACCTTATTTTTTTTTGGCACGATCAACTGTTATTCCATCATTATTTACAGTGTTTCCATGAAATGAAATTTGTTTGCAACAAAAAATCACAGTTTCTAAATTATTCATACAGTTTTTTTTATTTTATGGTTTTTAAAACAACCCTTATATGTTTTGCATGACCCCATTATTTTAAGAAAATACCTGAATGTCAACAAAAAACACAACAAAAAACATATCCGTGAACTCATGAAATAATATTTTCATAAGATTCATGAATACAACATGTGTATTATTTAATAAAAAGTGATTAACAACAACATCATAATGCACATATCTAGTATGAATTCATGTTATTGGGATATCATCCTCCTTCAACTTTAGCTGATAGTATCCATATCTCATGTTAATCTGGGAAAAGTTATGAGCTCCCCAGAACTAATCATATAAATCATCGATATGAGGTAAATGATTCCTATTATTAACATTTATGCAATTCAAAAAACTTTATTCAATGAAAAGTCTCATGGAAAAATATTTATTTTTAACAAACAAAATAGAAGCTCCCCATGGTGATGTTATTAGATGAATGAAACCTTTATCATGAAAATCATTTAATAGATTTTTCAATTCAAGAAGTTCTATTTGAGGCATATGATAATGGGGTATTGAAATTGGATTAGCATCAGAAACTATGTCAATTGTGAATTCGTCTTCCTGGTCAGGTATGACACCAAGTAACTCATCAAGAAAAACATCAAGGTATTCATTTACCACTGGAACATTATTAATTTGAATTGTTCCATTGTTTTCAACAATATGATAAAGATAACATTCATTTTCATATTTCAGTAGTTTCTCATCTTCCTCATATGTTATCAATTTTATGGGTTCCTTCTTGTATACAAATTGAAACACATTCGAAAAAATAACTTATTTTTCTATACAATCAATATTTTCATGATAAACCAAAATCCAATCCATTCTGAAAATAACATTAAACATGAATAAGTTTAAAACAAGAAGGTTTTCAGGTAAAGTCTATCCATATACAACAATAGAATTATTCAAATAATTCCTCCTTGCTATAATATTTACCATGGTTTTTTAACAACATGTTTTAGTCTCGTTTTTTGAGGTGATATTTCCAATTTACCAGAGAATTTCTCATATATGAAGGACTATGTAGACCACATATCAAACAAAAAATTAGCAAAATCAAAGTGAACAAAAAATATACCTGATGCAACTTCATTGGATGGACCATCAAATACCGACGTAGTCACAAAGGATTTCACTACACCTTTCTGCTTATAGTCTGGCTTCTATAAATCAACAAGTTCCCTCTTTGAGTATACATTTTCATATTGACCCATTTTTACAATATTACCAAATTTAATAGACTTATCAGTTTTCTAAGAAAATCCTTCGAGTGTTTCCGGGAACACATTTCTGAAACTCGTAATTGGATTTTCTAACAATCAGATTTATTTGGTTGATTCATACTCATCGTTTACCACCTATAAGTCGTATTCTCAATGTTTCAAAATTGAATATGATCATAAAAAAGGCCATATCTACCCTCTCAGCACACCAGAAAAGTTTCTCCGAACTTTTGAATTCACGGGAGGCCATTGCCCGTCGATACCCCGGCTTCAATAATGAGTAAAAGGAGGTGATTTTGTTTTCAAGATCCAGAATAAGATTTGGATCATTCCTCGCATAACAGGTGATGTTCAATCCATGCACAGTCACTAAATCCTCCTCATTTTGATTCTATTCATGGAATATCTACTCCAACCTATGTCACACCACCTTAGGTAAATTTTATTCAATGACATTATTTTCAAATTCATCACCCTCAAAGGAATCAAAATTATCTATACCCCTTATATTCCATACCATTGACCACCACTAATCATCTTCACCTTCAAAACAAAAAATTGCAAGGCTTAACATTTTATTTTCTAAACATCCCATAACATCATATATCTTTTAAAGGGACATAATCCATCCATCGCCTGCACTGGGTCAGAAGATCCATTGAAAGAAAGTCGGTTTTGCCTCATAAAATGTTCAACTATTTTCTTAGCAGCTATGGTACCTATAGTTCTTCTATTTCATGGATTCTACAACAATTTATTTCATGCGTTATCTGAGGCAATACTGTCACAACCATCTTAGTTCAAATCCCTACCATTCTGTGCTATAGATTTGGAAGGATGTTGTTTTGTCGGTGCCTCTCCTGTTAAGCATACATGTTTCTTCTATGCAAAACCATTCTAAAAAACATTTCTTAGACGAAGAAACATGGTAATAATTATTTTATATAACATTAAAAATTAATTGTATAAAAAAATCTTTTTCGGTACTACATTAACATCATCCTAACCCCCAAATTTATCTAAAATGTCCTCTGATACCTACAATAAGGACCAGAACTTATTACATTAATAATTTATAATTTAGTAAATAAAACACATCTATTACACTGAGGAGTTTCTAATGTTTATATAATTAGATAATAGGTACTTAAAATAATCATAGAATTATACATTGTTACAAAGTGGATACCACAATGACAGTGTCCATTTGTTTCAATATATAAAACATTAAAATATAAAACATGAATCCTTGACAAATAATCAACATTTAACATGGATTTTTTATTTTCCTTACACATCCATTAACATGGGAAAATCATTTGTAATCTTTCTATTGCACATAAAAGCTAATAATGGGATGAAAAATAAGAAAGAGCATAATAGTCCATGAATACTCGAAACATATGAATACATTTTTAGAAGACATTATTTTCGCCCATATAGACATTCGTTTTGAAACATGAGATTCACAAAAGATCCAATGAAATCATAAGAACATAAATATAATGATAGAGGTATCTAGGGGAATTATGTACATAATCCTGTAACTTTCACGGCTACCTTATAATTTGTTTCCCTCATGGCTACCTTGAAATTTTTGTAAATATCACAATTACACTTGGATTAACCATTTGTCCGACCTAAAAATTACACACACCCAATGCAATGGAGGGAGATATAGGTCCCAAACTTTTTCATAAAAAAGTCCCATGAACAAGAACATAATCATAAAACATGAATAATAGCAAAAAAACATTGCATTTGAATTCTGTCAAACATAATTTTAAAAGAGGATTTATAAAGGAATGCCCCTTATAAATATCCTACAATTGAGGAGATACTTAATAGAGCCGATGGAGAATTTATATACACTTTAATTACATATAATTAAACATTATATAAGCTAAAACCATCAAATAATAAATTTCCATACCACATAAAAAACGAAGTAGAAGGTTAACCCAAATAAATGAAAACAGGTTCAGAATTACCTTACCTCGAGTATGTTTTACTTTCTACTTGTTTAATCCACCATTATTATGGTTAATAAAGTGTAATTAATATATAACAGAAACAATTTCTTGTTTATGATTACATTTATGATCCTTTCATAACTTCATTTCAACTTTTAACTTTTAGTATTTTGTTCCTTGTAATGTTTAGTGTCAGTATATTAAATAAATTTCATGATCAGTTCATGATAGTTGTTATCATCAATTGGAAGTGAAACACAATAATTGTAATAGAAATTTATTTAAATATTTATAAAACCATAATTTATACCATATATAAATTTGATGATTTATATGAGGATGATTCATAAGTTAAAACATAAATGATGTTCATTTAGATCAATTTAGTGGTTCTTTGATAATAAAATTCTCATTTTGTCTTATAAATTAAAACCATAAGTTCAAAAGAATTATTCAACCATGGATAACACAAAATACATATATTATAACTTGTTTCATCCATATAAATTGTTACATGACAAGACTTGAAATATTTAATGGAAATTATAATCACATCATCCATGATGCTGGTAATTCGACACATTATAGACAATGTTTTAAATTCCTTGAAGAAGTGGGGGAAGAGAAGAAGATTGATGATGAACATTCCAAGAAATTGGTAACATCAAGAAAATAAAAGATTTTATGATATTTCATGCCTCTTGGGTTAGAATACATGAAGAAATAATAATAAAATAATTGAACTTAAAATAAAAGAATAAGTGAGAAATACCTTAAAAAATTTTGGCAGCCTAACGACTATGACTCATGGTTTTAGAAAATATTAACATGAGATGGGACAAGGGTAATCAATATAAAAACAAATCATAATACATAATAGATAATTAATAAGATATAAATAAGAACATTTTATCGAAACCTGAATGTTATACCACATAAAAGAGAACATGAATGGAAAAGGAAAAAAATGAGAATTTTATTACTTAGTAGTGTAACTCCTAGAACATGATGGTTGAGACCATGGGTGATTGAGGATACCTCTAGAAGACTACTAGGGTGGTGAGTATGATAGATCATTATTGAAGAAATTTTTTAAATTAATTTAATTATGGAATGGGATGGTATTTATATGAAAAGTACGTGAATATTTTAATAATTTCTCAGGGACACCTCATTAGTGGTATTTGAAATACCATGGGTTTCCCCATGGTATTTTCCCATGGTATAAGCCACATGGGACACCACATATATTATTTTACTATACACAATTCTACCTGATTTAGGACCACATTATTACATCATTAATGTTGTCCTTAACATACCGAAACTAAAAAATATATTTTTTACTTTTCACCAAAAAATCAACTGTTTTAGAAAATTCTAAAAAATTCAAACTAACAATTTATCAACATGTTGAATTAAAAAATGATTAATATTTTTTTAAAATAATTATCTAAATATTTTTATTTTAACTATTAAATAAATTGAAACTTAAATCAAAAATTATTTACTTAAAAATAATAACTGCAATTAAATTTCATTGAAATTTCAACCAAGATGACATTATGTTAAAGCCTTATAAAAATAAAATAATTATAGAATTTAATATTAAATAGGTACATGTTTATACTCATATTACTATTCATAATTTATGTAACTATGTACCAAAAATCAAGTTGGTTCTAATAGACTCTCAATAACATACTTAACATAATTGTAGATGACCGTTTTTAGAAATTCAAAACATTTAACCAGTGAAATTATGTTTAAAAAATAATTATCCATATCTAAATTAAAATAAATTTCAAGAATTTCAATAAATTTTTTGAATACCTTGGGGTCTTACATGGGAATTTCCTGCAGATGTTGTGTGGGGTTCAGACGACCAGGTTCTTAATGGAGGACTTGGTGGACAAGGTCCTGATGGTTCCCTGTGAGATCAGAAAGGTGGGGAATACTTCAATAGCTTCAAATATATACTCTAAAATTACCCATTATGTGGTACTTTTAGATGATTTATTTTCATAGGACATCTACACATTATTGTATTTTATTTTTGTCAATTTTTATTTTTATTCTAGCCTATAAAACCCGCAGCATATACTATTACTCAGTGGTCATTTAATGGTATGCATGTCTTTCCATTCCATAATTTGGGTCATGGTTGGGTGTGTTTTAATATAGATACATATAAAAATTCCCCACATTTTAATTTTGACATCATCGGGGAAAGATTCCAACCCCTAGAATTTGAAAGGTAGGATTGCTGGAGTCACTACACAGGCCATGGGGGACAGGTCATGACCATGTGGTATCAGAGGTGGTAGATTCTACCTAAATGTATGGGAGTCTGTAGTTTTGTTTTTGTGAAATATTGGAAAATGATTTTATTTTTAATTTTATATTTGGGGAGTCCATTATTAGTGTGGAATCTGACACATCCAAACAATAGGACCATGAATTCTTTGTTTCATCTCTATAAATAAAAACATCTGTAGTGTGCATAATATATGGATTGAGTGTTTCTGTATGTACATCTTGAATTAGTGACATCTAACTACGTATAATATATTTGTTTTGGAACATCCTGATCTGTTTTATGATGCCTCATTGTAGACAACAAAATGCATTCTGATTTGTGGTCGTTAGGATAGCCCACCATGCGATGAGGCATTAGATTATGGACAACAACCAAAGATGGCCCGACCATGTGTTTCACCAGTGATGCCACCACTCATTGAAAAACCGTTATTGTTATCCTTACCGATAGATGATGTTCATATACTTAGGGATTTTCATGAGTTTTTATAAACATAGACATCCCAGGTTCACGGGATAGATATATCCTCAAGTCACTGAGGAATATGTGGAGTCATTGAGGTGAGCCTTTTCCTTAGTGAGGAATCCACTTTACCATATAGAGATCATACATGTGAGCCTTCTTCAGGGATCTACCGGGAGATGTTAAATCTTGGGGATTCAGACTAATGATGAGGTGACCTCTTATTGGGTTGTCATAGAGAATCTATTAAAAGAGGAGTTCATCCCCAAGACTATGTACTATGTGCGCATAGAGGAGGTTCTTCACCTACAGTAGGGAATACTGTCATTGGCTGAGTACTCTATGAGGTTTATATAACACTCCCTTTAATCTATGAATATGATATGATACTCATTCATCAGTTCCCAGACATTTGAGAATGGAATCTGATCGGAGATTATAGTGTTAATAATTCCATTGGCATCCCCACTGAGTCTAAAGTTCTAAATAGATCCCTTATTGTGGAGACAATCCTTGCGTAGAAGGAATTGTCAGGTGGATCCACCAGTAATCTCTAAGATGAAGAGTCTTCATTGGTGAGAAGTAGGTAGCATACATGGGTACCCAAAAAGGACAGATCTATTAGGGGATTACCCCTGACATAGGGTCAGTGGTGTGGGGATCCTAGAGGAGATCGAGTTTGTGGGGATCTAGGATATTCATCACGTGTGGGGGGTAGGGACACATGGCTCGTGACAACCCGACCCGCTTCACAGATGATCAACAAGAGGTTGAGGGACCACTAAGGTAAATCTAGATTTTTGAGAAAGGATATACAAAGGGTAGTGGAAGTTGCAGGGAAGGAGGAAAAGTATTGGGAGTTGGGTGATGGTTCGAGTTACTACCACATAATTTTGTAGGTGGTCCACCATGACCTTAGGGAGAAGGTGGACTGGGGAATACTGGTCTTCTGGCAGTGTTATTTTATGAACATGGTTCTCTGGAGATGATTTGATGTACGATTTTTGTGTTCTCCACCATAAACACAGTTCTTATAATCACATGATCCATTCAATATTTCCCTTCCATGGACATATTTCAAGTCTCAAATATTCTGGTGGATCCATTGGCTCAATTAATATGATAAAATACAATTATGTGATTTTATTCTATGATTAAACACATGTTACACTTCTGGGAGATTAGTCTTGGAGGAGTTATATTCATATGAGATCTCTTAGTAGTGGAGTCAATGCCTTATGATGTCATCTTGTGTATGGTATTGTTATCCATAGATAATTCTCATATTGACTATCTTATTCATAGAGTGTTATGTTTCCATGAATATGGAACTATGTTTTCATTCACTTGTAAGAAGATAACTCATGCATCATAGGATTAACAATCTCAGAGGAGGGTTCTACTAATCACTAACCAGTTGGATGGGCTCACCCTTAGTGTGGTGGACAAGAGAAGTCCAAGCATCATGTAGTGGTGGATGCGTATAAAGACATATTTCCTAAGGATGATCAAGGGATACCACTTCTAGTGGATGTATAGTTCTCCATCAACCTATTACACATGGATACACCAATATCCACATTTTCTTATCGGATTCCCCCCAATGAGATTCATTAGTTGAGGGTACAACTAAAGGAACTGCTGGAGAAGGACTGTGTGGGTCCCATCATGTCTCCATGGGCAACCCAATTTGGTTTTCCGTGAAGGCATATGGGATCTTGATTCAATGCGTGGACAACTGGTGCCTAAACCAAGTTACTGTGATGAACAAATTACCATATTCCAGAATAGATGACCACTTCGACATGCTGAAGTGAGATTGGTTGTTCTCAAAGATAGACCTCACTTCAGGCTATAACCAGCTTCGGGTATGATATATGGATGTAACAATGAAATTTTTTAGATGTCTTTATGTCCACCATGAGTTATTGGTAAATCCCAATAGTGTGACCGACACCCAAAAGTGATATTGGGGATCATTTACCGGATCATATAGTCTTACCCCGATCATTTAATTATGGCCTTCATGGGGACATCTTGGTGTACATGGTGTTAGAGGAGAAAAATTCTAAACACATATGGATAGTCTGCAATATCCTATAAGAGGTGAAACTTTATGGTAATCTCTCAACGACCCATTTTTTTATTCAATAGTACAACATTCTAGGGAACGTCATCTCATAGGATAAAGTTGCGTGAATCCAGTGATGATATAAGAAGTTTTTTCATGGGAGACACCCAATATCATGATTTAGGTCAGTTGTTTACTTGGGGTTATACATATTTTACGAAAGGTTCTTTCCAATATTTTACAGTGTAGAGGCACTCTTATCAGCATTTACATGGATGGTTTAACCCTTCCTGTAAATAGAGAATTACCAGTAGCTTTTGCAGGAGATGAGGTAGAGAATGATGAGTGCCTCATCATCATAATACCAGAGGAGGTCATTGGGTATTCAGTTTTATTTGAATCATCATTGATTGTACTAGGTAGTTTCTTGATGCATGAGTGTGCATTGATCACCTATGGATCATGGTTATTGAGGAAGCATGATCAAAACATTGAGATCCTTGATTTTGAGATTGCAGTAGTGATCTTTTCACCAATGATTTGGGGGAACTACTTGGTGGGGGAACAATTTACCTTCTATTATGACCACATGATTCCTACATATATAATATACCAGATGGACCTGAAGATGAGGCATTGGTGATTTCTAGAGTTCCTATTGGCTTATGACATTGAAAAAGTCTATATTCCTATGAAAGGGAACTCGGTGGAAGAGTCACTCGACATGGGATCTAGTTTTACGCTACTCGGTGAGGTAACATTGCAGCTAGCTATGATGCATATATCCTTTGTGGAAGCTGATGTAGAAGCTTAACTTAAGTCAATGACTAACGCTCGCCCGATATAATAGTGAGTTAAGAAGGAACATCTTATTGATGTCTACGGAAGGGCCCAATGTGCTCAATTTCCATCCGTATGGGATTGTGATGGATATTTGATAGGTAGGGAGAATTGATGAGGATCATGGAACACATGGGCATCGTGTGGTTGTAGGTGTACCTGATGAGGTGGGTGGATTGAACACATGTGGAAAAGTCACATTGTGTGGAATTGGAGGCCTAATGACACTGGAGTGGACCAAGAGAATGAAGGATGTCTTAAATGGGTTAATCATAGAACTCTAAGAGGAGACACAACACCATTGCAAGGGGGAAGATTCCAGGCCTATAATTTCATTAATTATGGACCAAAATATCTTTTAAAAACCCATCCCATTGTGTGGTACAAATTTTAGTCCCACCCCACCATGGAATCTTCAATGATAAATGGTTGTGGGATACTTGTCTTTACTTTTCCAAAAGGGTGTGGTACATGTCTCATAATTCCATGGGCATGTGCAAACTTAGTCATAGTAATAATTTAGGATTTTTGACTTATGGAATCTCATAGTTAGACTAATGTAAAATCCACCCCATGGTATAATTCAAATTTCATTCTCTCTTTGGAAATAAATAGCCACCCATTGTACTTTTGAAACTTCATGGATGAAGGTAATGTCATAATGGTGAGTTTTTCATGAAACCGTCGAGTTATTTCTTTATTCATGACTTGTAGAACCATTATTCATCCTTTTTGGCATCTTGTGGTATAGATCATCGAGACATGTTATCTTTGGGTTCTACATTGAACAAATTCACCTTTCTCATTTTCACTATCCACACACCACCTTTACATGTTTTCTTATGGCGATATGGGTTATCAAATCGAAAACATTGTTCATGTTTCTTATGAGACGTCATAGTGTGTCTTTCATCATGTATCATTTAGTATCTGAGCCCATTTGGAAGAAATCATGTTCTTTATTTCTTACAATTTCTTACATTTTCATTTATCTTCAAATCTGACGACATCCTTTTTGGGTCATTTTCTTATTCACCTACAAACATCATTTCATATTCCTTTCAGATGTACAATATATCAATATTTTAGTCGAGAATCTCATATTTCTTATAAATTTGGAATCATAAAATCAAATCTATAAATAGAGAGATATTGTGGATTTTATTTTTTGCATCAAATTCAGCAATCTTAAAACCAAAAAAAATATCACGTTGTCTTCATTTGATTTATCAAATTATTACTTGTCATACATTTAAATATTGAAAAATTCATCTTGATGCGGCTATATTTAATCCAAAGAGGAATAGCCCAAAAAAATAAAACTAAAATCTGAAAAAATAAAGCCTAATTTTTTTCAACATTTTGATTTCTACGTCCCATTTTCATACTTCTTCATCAATTTTTTCCTCCTACCCACCAATTTCATCTAGAATCTATTTTTAATTATTTTAATTATCATTTGGGATATCCACATTTAAACGATAATTTTTCTTTGTTGAAATTGGTTAGGAAGGTTATACGAAGCATGTTCATTGGTAAAATGAAAGAGTGTTACATTTTGATAAAATCCAAAATTTAGTGAAACATCAGAAAACACATTATTTTTTAGTATAAATAGATGAGTGATTGTGGGATGTAAATTTTAATCACTCTTCATTTTTTACATGATTCCTAAATGGAAGAGTCAAGTAACACCAATGAAATAGACATTAAGATGTTCATGAGAGATGTACATGAACAATTCTAAATGATGAATGTGAGGATAGATGAACATTAATTGCCTACCAATTCTAGGCCTCGACCATAGAGGAGGGTTATTGATGATGATGTGGAGTTATCCATTTTTCACAAGTCACCAATTTGGAGAAATCAACCACCATAGAGGCAATCCAATGATATGGGTGGAGTAATGTTAAGGATCCCTTCATTTCAGGGTACAAATATCCCGAAACATACTTTGAATGGGAATTAAAGGTAGAACATGTAATTGGTTTTCATACCTATTAAGAGGAAATCAAAGTGAATTTGGAAGTTGTGGAATTAAGTGACCATGATAGTACTTGGTGGGACCGACTACATGGGAGTCGATGACTAAGTTGTTAAACATGCATCCACACTCGGGAGGATATGAATGATTTAATGAGTGTTTAGGTGTAACAAAAAGTGTTGGAGATAATCATTATTGGGTCGAATATTGATGATGAGCTAGAGGACACCAGGGAAATGTTAGTGAATGACCTCAGCCATGAAATTCAGGAAATACTGGAATGCAACAATATTTGGACATGGAGGATCAAAATTACATGGCTACCAAGGCATAGAGGCATGTAATGGCAAGAAGGATGTGACCTATATATTATTGAAAGGATTCTAGAACTTCATTGAAGTTTAAGGATTTCAGACCATATGAGTATGTAATGGTACAAAAATCTGATTCAATGGAGTTTCCCAAAACAAAACCATTCATTCTGGAATCCAGTGGTAATATTTAGGGTAAGGATGTTTCCAAATATTGGGATATCAATTTTCTTATGTGTCATGGATTTGGAAATACTTCCCCATATTTCCCAAAGTAGAGGACAATGATTATTTTTTAGGATGGTGATGTTCATAGTTCTAGATCAAGTGATGATTAAATTCCATCACATGGGGATGATTCATATGTGGAAGTAGAAAGACCAACAAATGGAGAAATTCAGGTAACAAGGAGTTCATTGAGTGATCAACCCAATGAAGAACATTAATAAGAGAAACGAGTTCACATTTTTCATACTAGATGACTCATAAAAGATAAGGTATGTAGTATGATTATTTATGGGGGTATTTTTACAAATGTAGGAATTGGTTTCATGGTTGATAAATTGGGATTGGCTTTGACTAGACATCATTGTACTTATAGATTGAAATGGATAAATAATATTGGTGATTTCAATGTTACTAAGCATGAACAAGTTCTGTTTTATATTGGGAAGTATGATGATGAGGAGATGTGTGATGTTGTTTCGTTTCATGCAAGTATCATTTTTTTGGGAAGGCCTTGGAAATATTATATGGGGGTAAAACAAGATGAATACATGAAACACTATTATATTGAGTATAATTGGAAGACTGTTATTCTTACACCATTGAATCCATTGAATGCTTATGAAGACCACGTGATGAATAAGAGAGATTTCGAAAATAGAAAAAAAGAAAAGTGAGAAAAAAATAGATAGAATGAGATGAGTGGATAAAGAATGAGTAAAAATGGAGTGTTGAGTGAATGGAAAAAAATGATGGAAATAAAAGAGTTGAAAACAAGTGTGAAAATAAAAGTGAAAATTGGATTTTTGAGGGAAACATTAGCTTATTTTTAGGAAAAATAGATATAATGATATCATGAGAGGGGGAGGAAACTCTCGTGCTTCTATGAGGGGAGAATGTTTTACCACTAACTCTTCTAACTCTTTAATGAATACTAGTGTTATGTCACATTTGTAAGAATTTGATGATGTTTTTTTGGAGGAGATTCATGATGGATTACCTCCCTTGGGGGGTATCGAGCACCATATTGACTTCCCACCTGGGGAAACACATTCCAAATTACTATAATATGGGCTAACATAGAAGAGACTCATTAAATCCAATGACAAGTGGAATAATTTCTATGGAAGGGATCTATTTGAGAGAGCTTTGGTATGTGTGCGGTACCAGGAATCCTCTTCCAAAAAAATGATGGTAGGTGGAGAATGTGTGTTGATTGTCAATCTATCAACAAAATCAATTTATAGTATTATTTTCCCATACATTGTTTGTATGATTGGATTGTTGAGATCCATGGTTCATGCTTATTTAGTATAATTGTCCTAAGTAGTGGATCCCAAAAAATTATAATGAAAGTGGGAGATGAATGAAAAACCGATTTTAAAACTATGTTTCGATTGTCTGAATGGATAGTTATAACTTTTTGACTAACTAACACCCGAGTACATTAATGAACATAATGAATCTTGATTTCAATCAATTAATTGGGAAATTTTTGGTTGTTTATTTTGATGAAATTCTTGTTTATTTTAAGAGCCATGATGAACACCATGAACATTTGAAGCATGTTTTTGATACTCTTAAGGAAATTACGATGTTTAAAAAATTGAAAAAAAATTAACTTTTATATAAATTCGGGTTTTCCCTTGATTTTGTGATAGGAGATGATTTCATGAGGGTAAATGAATAGAAGTTTAAGGCTATTATGGATTGGCCATCACCAACTAATGTAATTGATTTGAGGAACTTCCATGGACTTGTGTTTTTTTACCGAAGTTTTGGGAGGGACTATTCATCCATTGCGGCACCATTGAATGAGTTTTTATAGAAAGGGGTGACATAAAAGTGGGGAAAATATCAAGAATATTCCTTCTCCACACTCAATGTTATGTTGACCAATTCACGTCTCTTAATTCACTCTGACTTTCCTAATGTTTTGGAGGTTGAGTGTGATTCCACTAGTATAGGAATTGGGGATGCATTAATAATAGACTCTATGACTATCACCTATATTACTGAGAAGCATAATTGTTCTTTATTGAACTACTCTACCTAAAAAAAGGAATTGTATTCTCTCAAACAAACATTAGATAATTGGAAGCATTACTTGTGGCCTAATGAATTTGTTACTCATTCGGACTACGAATGATTAAATTTCATATGTGTCAAGGAATGTTGAATATGCGACATTCAAGATGGCATGAATTCATTGAAAAATTTCAATAAATTATTGATCATTAACATGGAAATTAAGATGTTGTAAAATCTATTAATTCTAAAACATGTGGTTTAAAAATATTGAAATTTTTGTATGAGAATGATGTGGATTTTTCCAAAATTAGGATGCTGTGTGAAAACCATGGGAAAAATGATTTTTACCATAATGATGGATTTATTATTCAGAAAAATATATTTTTTTCTTCCATATTTTTCCATGCATTAATTTATAGGTAGAGAAACTCATGGTGATGGATTATTAGGGCATTTTGGGGTTGAGAAAACATTATCATATTGAGTGAAAATTTTCATTTTCCTCACATTAATAGGGATGTGTTTAGAGATTGTAGAAATTATAATGTACGTAATAATAAGAATTCAAAAGCTCTTCCATGTGTCTTATACACCAATTTTTTTCCTTTGGTTCTCATCCTTAGGTTAACATGTAAATGGAATTTGTTCTTTGGTTGACAAGATCATAATTTGGAAAGGATATCATCTTTGTAGTGGTGGACATGTTTAATAAAATGCATCATTTATTATCATGTTTTAATACCAATGATGCCACTCATATCACAAATTTGATTATTAGGGAAATTTTTAGGTTTCATGGCTTGACCCAGAGCATTTTGAGTGATAGGGATGTAAAATTCCCTTGTCAATTTTGGAGGAAATTGTGGAACAAACATGGAACAAAAAATTTTATCTTCACCACTACACACCCCCAAACAAATTTCTAAACTAAGGTGGTCAATAGAACACTATCCTAATTATTATGTTCCATCCTTAGAATGATTTTGAAACATTGGGAAAGATGTTTTCCTTGTATTGAATATTCTTATAATCTAGTGGTTCACTCCACTACTAAAACTTCTCTATTTGATGTTGTGTATGTATTTAACCCTACAACATCACATGATATTTTACCCTTTCATACTATAAAATTTTCTAAACATGAAGTTGGAAAAAATAAATGTTTGGGTAGGAATTTATTGGAAATGTAAATACCAATATTGAGAAGAAGAATGAACAAGTGGCAAAACATGCCAATAATGTCTGAAGGAAAATTTTGTGTTAACCATGAGTATGGGTGTGGGTACACATGATGAATGGGAGTTTCACGGATCAACAAAAATCAAAACATCATCCATGAAGAGATGGTCCCTTCCTTGACATAGAGAAGATCAATGATAATGCCTAGATGATTGAGTGACCTGACAGATATGGAAATGTTAGTGCCACATTTAATGTTTTAGATGATTCTCCCTTTGAATTTTCAGATTTTAGGACTAATCCTTTTGAGGAGGGGGAGAAGATTAGGATTATGACACCCATGGGCATCGTGGGGTTGTAGGTATACTTGATTGGGAGGAAGGAATTCAAAAAAGTGTACACTACCCATTGCGTGGAATTGGATGCCCAATGAAACGGGGGCAGACCAAGAGAATGAAGGAGGCCTTAATTGGGTTAATCATGTAATTCCAAGAGGAGGCCCAACAACCATGGTTGGGGAAAGTATCCAGCCCTATAATTACTTTAAATGTGGCCCAAATGATCTTTTGAAATCACATCCCTTGGTGTTCTACAAATTTCAAGCCCACCGCACCATGGAATCTTCAAAGTCAAAAGGTGGTGGGATACTTGTCCTTACTTTTCTAAAAGGGTGTGCTACATGCATCCTAATGCCATGGGAAGGTGACAATGTTTTAGAAGTCAAAAATTAGATTTTTTGACATGAGGAAAATATGTTTTAGAATAATGGAAAATCCACCCCTTGTTGTGGTTCAAATTTCATTATCTCATTGTCTATAAATAGTCACACCCTTGTACTATTGAAACATCATGAATTAAGATAATTTTATTATGGTTAGTTTTCCTTGAAACCATTTAGTTATTTCTTAATTATCTAGTTATGAATGTATTTTAAATCGTTTTCAGAGTCTTTTTCATAGATTTCGTAGAGAAAAAATTAATTTGGGTTCTTCTATGACAAAATTCCATCTTTGATCTCATTTTCACTGTCCTCACAACACTTATATTGTTTAATTGGGGAAATCTGGGTTATCAAAGCATGATCATTGTTCATGGATCCTAGGTCACTTCTTAGAGGGTCTTTCATCACGTATCAAAAATGTTATCTTTTATTGAGGGCTCACAATATTACTAGTGGATTTATGATAGGAGGATTCTAGGGATTTCCATACACCCCCTCTTTTACAGAAAATCATGGCGTGACCCATATATACCATGATATCAGAAGTCAATAGTGGTTGGAAGAGATAGTGAAAGTGGTGGTTGAGTTTGTTTGGTGGTTCCTCAATTGTCATCAAATGAAGGCTTAGCATCGATATCTAGCTATATTTGCACAACCAAAAAAGGTACCAGAGTGGAAGTGGGATGGTATCTCAATGGACTTTGTGTTAGGATTACCACACATGTCCATGGTTCACAATTATATTTGGATAATTTTTTACTGAATCTCCAATTTATCTCAATTACAACCCATAAACTAGCATGGATCTATAGAGGTCGTGTGACACATCTATGTCCAAGAGGTAGTGAGAATTTCAGGGGTCTTTAGGTGATTATATCAGACAATTTTTCTCTCTTTACTCCCTGACTTTAGAATGGATTACATGAGGCATTCATGACTATACTGCGCTTAAGCATAGTTTTCAACCCCTAGGAAGATGGTCAGAAAAAGCATACCTTAATGACATTGGAATACATTCTTCATGATTGCATCCTTTATTTTTGTTGTAGTTGGGAGGACCACATGCCAAAAGTGGAATTTTTATACAACAATTGAAATCACTTTATCTTTGGCATGAAACTGTTCGAGGATTTGTAGGGGTGGGCTTGAAGATCCCTTCTATGTTTGATTAACCTAGGAACGATTTCACTCAGGGGTCCAGAGTTGGTACGAGCTACCACTAGGATGGTTGAGGTTATCCATGAGGTGATGAGAACTGCACTGATTATATAAAAATCATATGATAAATATATACAGATAACATAGGTGTTTGATGAGGGTGACCATTTGTTCATTCGGGTCTCACCCCGATGGGGGTTATAGATATTTGGTCGGGGTGGAATGTTGTCAATGAGGTTCATCGAACATTTCCATATTGAAATATGAGATAGAGGGTTCATGTACCACCTAGATCTCCCCCCACATATGAACCGAGGGAATGATGTTTTCCATGTATCATAGATGTGGAGTTAAATTCATGTTCCACACATGTGATCAAAATTTGGCGAGATGGACATTGATGACAGGGTGACATTTTCGGAGATCCTATTAGAGATAGAGGATCGACATGAGGAAGTCCATAATGGATGGTTGATTCCTTTGATTTTTGTTCAGTGGAATTACGAGAATATCCAAGAGAGGACATTAGAGTGGGAGGCTCAGATTCGTTCTAAGTACACCCATTTGATTTTTAGCCTTGTTTTGGATTAGTAGGATGTGAATCCAAAAAAGTGTGGAGAAATATAATGTACGGGAAATTCGATGTCATCATTATTTAAAATTATATGTGTTTATTTAGAGACCAGATGCTATGAAAAAACATGATTATGTGTCTTGATGATATCAGAATTTATTTTTGTACTTTTTTATGTTCATTTAAATAATCTGGTTTGAGAATATTTTAACATTTAAACTGGTGCTCAGATAAAAAATATGAGGGAACCATTCATCATAAAATGTCAGTATACTCTAAGAACATAATAAATCTCAAAATAGCATGGTCGAAATAAAGACATAGTTTTCATAATCATTGGGAAAAATAAACATAATTTTAAAAGTCATTTTATACTTTTTCTAAACCATTGAGTTTTGACAGGGTGGCACTACAGTGTGGTGACATGGAAAAAATGACATTCATTAAATGAAACCCTTTAATAGATCATATTTCATATCATTATGACCAATTACATGAAAAATAACATACAAGATGTTTCCTAAATAAAATAGAGTAATGATATGACAAAAAAAGATAATAGAAACATTATGACAGGTTTTTAATTTATTTGGTTTTTTCTATAGATAAACGGGGATAAAAATATGGATCTCCATAGTAAAAAATATACTATGAGAATAGTCACTAACCATAAATCATGAATGCCAAAATATTTCTAGCAACATTGATACAAAGACGAAAAATTTGACCAGAGAGAAAAAAATGCCAATAGAATCCCATGAATGGATCACTCCAACCATGGTCCCCCTTTAGGCTGGGGTTTCATTGATTTGAATTCATTTTCTAATTCTTAATTTTAATCAATGATTGTTGATCATCCCATGAACATGTTGTCCAATAAATGCTTTTCCTTGTGAGTGGATTCATTTTTTGAAGGATTTTCTATCGGGATTAAATTTATTTTGTTCGTAGATATTCAATTGTAAACCTCCCCACATTGAAAATCTAATGCTGGGAGAACATGACAACACAAATGCGGATATACCCCCTATAACATGTAGGTATTTTGTGGCCGAACCATTGAAAAAATAGTAAGTAGTTTCTGAGGCCTTAGTAGGGAAGGTGAAACCAAATCCATGATTGATGCACTGAGGGAGCAAAGAACGATCCACTATAACAGACCTGATGGATCATGGAAGAGGCTGTAGAAAAGTAGTGGGGCTCCGTAAAGGTGATTTGAGGGAGACGTTTCAGCTAGCTCAGGACGCAATGGTGTGGTATGAGTTGCTGGTAGAAGGCTGGCATCTAGATAAGGGATGAGTCCCACGACTTCTGGGCCCATGCTCTTGTTGGAATGTCTTCCCTTTAACCGTGTGTAGTGGGGATCAAACGCATCAAGGTTATTTGGTCATGGAGTGCATGTACTGGAAAACCAGTTGGTCCTCTGAGATAGAGATTTATAGCCCACTATGGGGCAGTGAATAAAGACAAACCATCCCTGCATCCTCATTTTTTTCTTGAAAATTAACATCATCCCACAGTTTGCATGCCATGGTAAATGGGACCGGGTCACTGGGGATCTCTTGTCTGGCCAAACTGAAACTAGGTTAGGTCATGTCAAGAAAACCAAATGGGGGAATGTGGGGCCCTCAGCCTGTGTGGTTAGTTCAGTGTGACTGGGTCGTACCAAGGACGAATGAAAAAAGACCATGTTTACAAAATCACCAATATATTAAAAAATAATAATTCGATTGTTAAGAAATTTGCATCATTTTAAAACTAATTTAGAGGTCGATATTTTTTCATGGTATGAGGATTCTTTCTTGGAAGTTGGAATACAACAATTGGGTGGATGAGAGTTTTCTCTTAGAATTAAACACACTACATGCAGATATCCTACGTCTAATTTAGAGCTGAAGAATTATATAATGTGACTCTATGTGGATCATATATGATGTCATTACAGGAATAAAAACACTATGAATTGGTATAACCACAAATGGATGTAGCTCTGTGTCAACTGGAAAACCCATGGTACTCTTTGGGAAGAAATACCTTTGTACGATGACCAATGGGGGAAGAGGTTATGGTTGACCCGCCCAGCCCAGAGTGGGTACCAGCTCTATGTAACCCAACATACCCATATTACTCACTTGGGAAAAGTACCACAACTATCCACTACTAGTGGGAAGTAGCTCTGTGTGACCTTGTATGCCCACAGTGTGGAGCACCTCTGTGTGACCCACCATACCCACAATACTAATCATGGTGGAGTACGCCACTAGCCCTATCTGGTTACTATTGTTACTAATGGTATTTCTTCTATACATTACTTAATAAGTGTTTGATATGTCCTACATTAGGACCATTATTCATGGTTTGAATTGTCGATTTCATTTTGGCCTTTACTCTGTTTTTTTCTCCACTAAGTATGTCGTTACCCTCCCTTACACAGGGTTCTCTCAAATGTGATGTGTCTGGATTAGATGACTATCGCCTTGATAGAGGGCTTGGTGGCCTATGACTAATTGTTTCATAGTGATATCAGGTAGGCAGGTTATACTTCAACTGCTTCATGAAACTACTCTACACTTACCCATCATGTGGGCCATTCAGAAGATGTCTTTTCAGAGGAAATTTGCCTTTCCTATTTTTTTAATTTTTATTTTATTGGGTTTGTATTCTGTCTCATTTCACAAATGGGTTATACATTGACTCGATGGTAGATTACAAGAATGTATTTTTTTCATTCCAGTTTTATGGATGTGGTTGTGTTTGTGTGTGTACAAGTACCCAGTATAATGCCTTCTAATTACTGGTTGATGACTTCTACGCAAGTCGCCAACCCCTTTCCTCCAGGAGGCGGACATGGGGGAGTCATGGAGCGGGCCCCATGGTATGGGTTGTTACATGTATCCCACACCAGAGACATGTGAGAATATTTATGATAACATAAGTGTCAAGAGGTAATATAGTAAAACATCATTTCTAAAGATGGATATTGACATTTAGAATGATTAGTAGTAGCATACTAACTTCTAAAATTGATACATGAATCCTTTATTTCCTTACAAAAAATATGTTCATGCTCACAAAAAGAAATATGTTATTGTAAAAATAATGAAGTGTTTGGACTTGGGTTACATGAATGTAAATTGACTTATTTAATGAGAAAATAATTAAAATTTTCAACAAGATTCAATGGGATAAATGATAAAATGAAGAAAATTATGACATTTTGGGTAATGAACATGTGCATAGAACTAAAAATGATGTTTCAAAATAATTGGTTGAATACTTATATAGAATCTAAAATTATTATTGTTTAGATAACAATAAAAATGTGATCAATAATTTTATTTTTTGTATTGATGTGAATAAGATCAAATCATTTCAAACCTCGAGACACAGATCGAATCAGGAAGGATCTTTTGTCTCTGAATATAAAAAGTGTTGTTAGACAAGATAGATTTTATAATTTTTCATAATGATTTTTTGGGATATTCTATGACAAGGAATAGTAAAACATTATATGGGCCAATTAAGCATATTATTCAAACATACAGAATCATGTTAATCTTCCTTTCTTTAGTCCCTTATATGGATAATGCAGTTCATATCGTGGAATTCAGACTGGCGGCCCTTAGGAATAAAAAAACTAAAATTATTACAAAAAATATAATGTAAAAATCGGGTTAATTATTATGAACCACATAACTCCATAAAAAATATGGTTTACTCCCTACAATATGCATTATAAATTACATATTTATATCATTATATAATGATAACATTCTGAAAAAGAAGAAAAAATTGGGGAATTTTTCTCTCGAAATTATCAATTATAATACATTTGATACAATCAATTTTATTTTTCTCCTCATCATCATTGGAAGATTTGTGTGTTTAGAATACGTTTTGATATTAATGAGATGCATTACCTTCTATGATTGACTATCAATATGAATAAATGTTTTACCACATCGATACTTTTGATGAAATAATGGAGGAAGGAATGAAGATCCACACAATGAGACACCATTGTCAATTGATAAAAACTAAAGATTATGTGTATTAATTATTTTTCACTATATTTTCTATTTAAAAAAAATCTACGATGAATGTGTTCACTCTTTCAAAATTACTTCATGTAGATGATATCATGTCCATCTGACATTATTTGTGGAGAATAATTTTTAACAATGAGATTCATTTTTCCACTATGAAGAAGTATCCAAAAATTATACAATCTAGGGAAATTATTTTATTTTATTTTTGGATGTAATATCTAAAGGTGTATCAAATAGGGTGGTGAAATATGTTAGGGTGATTAAGGGTTCTATTCCATTAAATTTTCATAGTTTGTAGATTTTTTATGGATATTTACTAAGAAATATCTTAGTGGAAGTAGCAATGGTATCATTAATGAATTAGAAATATAGAAAGTGGAGGCTATTTATATGCTGGGAGAGTATGGAATTTTACCTAGGACATTTTATCAATGTTTTTCTACTCTTCCTATATTTATAGGTGGCCATATGGATCTTTTATATAATTTTTAACTATGATTATGTATGTCGTAGGGATCAAATCTACACATTAAATGAATTTTTTTTGTCGTTGAATTGATCGATTTCATTATACCTATTGAAATGGGATGTCCTTGTATATAGGAATAAAAATTTTTTGATGATGGAATGATAAGAAAAATTATATGAAACATGTTAACAAAAAATAATCCTTAGAATGATTTTCCAATTAATATATTCATGGATAGATTGATTGATGGTTAATTTTATCATATTGGTTATTCAGTTTAGAATGATATCAATTATTTTATTATTGAAATTATTCAGAAAATCAAACGGATTGATATCAAGTACAATAATATTAATTTTTGGGTCACATGTTGTATTGATTATTCCCTAAAGACGAGACATGGAAATCTCTATATCATAATGAAAATGAATATCTCTGAACTCATGAATCATTTAAACAAACATTATTTTAAACACATGATGGTTATAATGGAGATACAAGAATAGGTCATAATGTATTTGGACCATATGGCATGAAGGCCTCAGTGTAATGGGAAATTCATAGTTAAGGAGATATATATAAATAATACTAATAGTTAAACCCAAATTCTTTCCTACATTTCTTCTGTCAATGTATGTATAATACTACCTGAAATATTTTTAATCACATATAGAAATTGGTTGAAAAATATATAAACATAGGATAAATTCATGATATGTATGCATTGTATTGACTCCTCCTGACCAATATGTATAATTGATGATGAAATAATAATGTTTTTATTTATTAAAAATTGTATTCATGTTCCTTGTTCAATTTTGATGTAATGGTCTTCGACGTAGAAATTTACATTGGGATCCACTTTGTGGACATGTTCTCATAACTCTAAAACTCGGAATAATAATGAAGGTAAAAAAGATGTGGCTGGTTGTTAGGACCTCGATCTTGGACTATATATTGTTATCATGTAACATGAAACTATTTGAAGTGATTATTTCATCCAACCATGTGATTAATCATAAATTTCACTGGGTTTTCCACATTGTTTCAATCATGTAGATGATTCCAAAGATTAATGAATTCAGAGATATGAATATCATTAGGCACTTGGGTGTTTCCATAAGGATGAGGTATACCTTCGTACTAACATTTAGGAGATGGATACCTCCCACCATACTGTGGGTAAAAGAAAATGTGGATGGGTGGCCTCATACATTCATGTTCCATCGCAGTACACGGGTATATCTCAAACCCATCAATGATTTATAAATGGGTTTTTATCATTATATCAGAATAGGGGTTTCATGTGAGGATGTGTTATGTGAGTTAATTTATGAAATTATATATTCGATAAAATATAAGTGGAATTATTTATGGATTGAATCTGAATCTAAATCTTTTTCACAATATTGATAGAAAGGACCATAAATGTACCATGAAATCACATTACATATTAGGTTTCCTACATGAATAATTCATGTAAGATTAATTTATTTTCTCACATTTTTATAAAGAGGCCAATCAAGTGGTATATACATGGTAACAAAATTGAGTCCATGATGCAAGAACTAAGTTGTATTTCATAGACCCTCACTACTAAACCTCACTAGAGAATGATTACATGTGATGAGTTTTTCACTCTGAAATTTCAAATCTCTATTTTAATGAATGATCTTGTAATATATATTTAATTTTTTATTAATATATTTTTTGGACCATGATTCTTTATATGTATAAATTTCTTGGAATAAAGTTTTATAATTTATACACATATATCTTACCAGATTTTAATTTTTAAAATAATTTTACTATTTTTTTAAAAAATATTTAATCGCAAAAATATTATACATTAATGAATAATTTTTTTATAAAACACCATATACAAAAAATAATATATATCAATAATCATTATTCAATGATTTTTATTTAATTTAATCATTTATGAGTATCAACCATATTGATAAACAATAAATCATATCATTTGAATCCTATAATAGAAAAGAATATATATCAATTATGATCACTAGAAAATGATTGTGATGTCCTATGGAATGGACCAAAATCAATTAAATATTATTATAATTCTAATGCCATTTTATAAGCTATTTGACCAAAGGATTATTTTCTAGTATAAACTTTAAAAAATTGTTCTTGTAATTTTGATGTCATTATAAATATATCAACACTATATCCTTTTTAATTTAAATTCAAATTATCTAATCCCATTTTATCATATTTTTCAACAAAATTATTAAGAAATAATTTTTATCAAAATAATATCTCATGATTTTTTTATAATCATACAAATATATTTTATTAATTATTTAAATATAGTACATATTTCTGTTAAAAAAATTCCATGAAACTATATATATTAAATAATTATCCTCTATAATAAATCTATTTTTTTATTATATATTCATAATATTCCATTATATAATGTATAGAATAATTAATAACACACCCACAAGAAACATATAACTCTACTAATATAAATTCATATAACAATTAATATCTTTTATAATTTTTTTAGTATATTCACTAAATTATATAAAAATGAATTATCTCCAAAAACAAAAAATATTTTAGTTATGATTTTTTGATATCCAATTGTCATCCTATAAAGGATAAAAAATACTAATGAGGATTTTATGAGTTTCAATATATAAATACACCATCATAATATTATATATACAACACATGGTTGACATTTCTCCCAATATATTATTGGTTTGACCACATTATTTCTTCATAGAATATAAACATTTAGAATATAGATCATATAAAATCATTGAATGTTTGTTTAGTTGATTGATTAAGAACCCTAATACAGATTCAAGAACCATCACTTGTGTTTTTTATGGATGATATATGATTAAACATCCCTAAAACATAATGGTTACCATTGGGATAAAAATATTCCATCAATTAGGCATTTGGGTAAATTAAATATCATTTTATGATGTATGTTTTATTTAATTAGACATTCAATTTATTATTTTTAATGTTAATGAAGAATATACCATTTCGTAAAATTCTAATGAAAATCTCAGCATTCTAATGGGATTTATTGTATTCATGTTGATATACATAATTCCTCAATTGATGATTTTGTTTTTCATATGAAAAATATTTTTTTTCAAGATGATGATATCATGGGCTATTTGGGTCTGTCCTGAAAATATTGTTAATGTGTATCGGGATAATAATACTTAAATCTAACCCACCATCACCCAAATATTATTGGTTTTACTATATTTCAAAGTCATATTTGTAAAAATTATTCCATAATTTCCATTTTTAGTTTAATTCAACAACCCTAAAAAAGTAATACAATAATAAAAATCCATACAAATACCACTTTTTAAATAATATTTTTTGAAATTGATCGCTATAAATAAATTCCTTCACAAATTTGTTTTGACAATGGTTATTTGGGTTTGTTTCAATAGTTTCCATAATACAATATTCAATTATACTATGAATAACTTCAAATGTATCGATTTTTCAAGAATAATGGTAATAGATAATCATTTCAATGTTCTTACATCCATATTTTTTTTTTGTGTAAATTGGAAAAATAATAATATTACACCTTGTAGACACTCTATAATTAATGAAATTTTTATGTGTAGGTCTCTCAATCTCATCACAATACTACAAGGGAAAATAAATCGGTTAGTGGGAAAGAAGTGTCTCAAAATTTGGTTATATTAGAGGATAACCCCTCAGAGGATGATAATTTGTCTGGATTTGGGAATGTTTTTTCTGAGGCACAACACATATGTTCACTATTTTTGGTTAATAACATATTTTGGGTATCTTATGAATAAAGGGAATCATACTTGGGTGTTCCTACTATCACATTGAATGTAGAAGAACCCAAATCATAGATAGATCATGAGTCCAATAATTAATATAAAAAATATAATTATGCTACCCAAAATAAATCAAATTAGAGTAAATTTTTATATCTAGAATTAGGGGAAATAAATGGTAATCATCTAAATTATTTAAATTTATTACATTATTCCCTTACAAAATAATAAAATAAGAATGAGTATATATTAATATTAATTTAATAGAAAATTTAATACCTGATACACTATGATACATATTAGAATAAATAAATATATTCCACCTCAATTTTTTCTTGAGATTCCATCATCCTCCTCCTCCTTATACTCAGATGATGATTTTATCCGTTAAATTTGGAATGACCCTCATATTTTTATGTATGGTCTCATGGAAGAAATTTATACCATGGTGGATGAAAAAAATTATTCGTATTTTGAGACATTCCAAATATTAGAAAAGAATGTGTATGATAACCATAACCATATAGGTATTATGATTTCTATAATCAAATCTAAATTTTAATAAATAATCCAAACATTGGTTTAAAAAAATTTATTTTCTGTTAGTTTTATTTGTATATGTCCATTGTGAATTTTGGGTTATTATATAGAATCAATCCTTTTGTGGTAGGATTAAAATTTATAATTAATATTTTATATCATATTATATCGATTTTTCATTTCACAGGATAATGATATTCTATGGTAACATTATAGGAATCAAACAATTGGAATAATGTGATGGTGTAGATTCAAATATATATTTCTTCTATAATGTATTTGGGTTTATATAAAAATAATGAAAATATTATCATATATATATATATAATTGATGAAATATATTTTTCATAGGGGTATTGTTGTCTGATTACAATTTTCAAACCACTTATTGAAAGAAATTATATATCAATTATGGAATGAATGATCTGTTTTTTCAAAAAACATAATTTTACTAAATAGATCTAAATCCCTACAAGAAATCATACTGAAAATTAATTTCCTCAGGAAGTGAAAATAACTCTGTTAAATTGATTTCTCACCTATGATGTTGACATTTTACAACAATTTAGTTGTAATTTTTTTATTTATGTAACTCACTGGTCAGATTGCATATATGCTATAAAGATATTGTGTTCGAGAAATAGAATAGATTCAAACCTCAATGCTAATTAATGATAATCCGTGTGGAATGATACGAACATTCTCACTTATATTAATGAATTCAATGAATAAGTAGATATAGTTACATGTTGTAAACCATTAATATTTTCTTATACAAATTCCAAGGGATAATTCAAAAGAACTAAATGGGATTCATGATACATCAATATTATAACCATAAATGAGAATTAAATTCAACAGAATGTTTTTTTATAGTTTAATAGAGTATACATTATGTTAATGTATGATTATTTTTTGTGACATAATATCACATTAAATGAAGGAAGTATTATCTAATAAAAACTTTATTTCTAGAACAATATTCTATGTTATTCTCAATGTTTTATCTAGAAAACCTATCAAGATATTTCTATCCATTTTTATTTTATGGGGAAGATGTTTTATTTATGATAAGTTCCTACTATATAGGAACCCGGAATAGAAAAATTTTATACTCTCATTGCTTACATATTTGTTTTTCATTTGATAAATTTGATGTTGACATCATCATCAGCATAAATTCCTTGCCCCTGGTGCATGTGTTTCTTCTAGATAGAACAATCTTTTAGGGATGAAATGGTATTAGAATTTGTTATTCTGACTATAAAGTGATTTAGTTAAATATATCAAAAATATTTTAAAATTGAATAGTTATATTTCATTTTAACATACATGTTTTAAAATGGAAGACATAAAGAATTAATTAACTTATTATTTTGTTTAATTAAGTAGGTTTGATCAAAATTAATTACATTTATATGAGAGTAAATTATTCCCTGTTTAATTAAATTGAACATAATTTGTACGTATTATGATTTTTGTAGTGTGAGTAGGGTTTAAAATAATTCTTTTAATAGTTCGTGTATCATGCTAAAATTATTTCACCTTAATTGTTACTTATTTAATTTTAACTTTTGATTCAAATATTTTTTTATAATTTATTCATATTAAATTCAATACTCATTTATTTATTCAATAATATATACATAAATATTTTAACATTATTTTAATAATATTTTTCATTAACATTTTTGTACCGCAATGTAATATGATAAAAATTTCCCATTCCAAAACTAAGAACATATTTGGTTCAATAACATTGCAAGATATTTATTTTTGGAAATAATTTAATCTATGAAATTATTTATACACATTTTAATAAAAAAATTATATACATAAAAAATAAACATTTCAATAATGAAAGGAAATTATGTTCTTCGAATCCTCCGCCATAATGTCCTCCATAGGTAAACTCTAATTTTTCCTTTTTGAATATCCATTTCTGACCATTAAACCATTTTTTAATTTGTTGAAATAAAATATCACCTTCTTTGACTTAATGTGATGATAATGAAAGTGTTATTTCTATTCTTTACTTATGAAAAATAATACCATATATATATTTCAATCATGTATGTACTTACCATTTTGACCACACATGTATTAAATATTTTATTATAAAACATATTGTTTTCATATTGGGAAATTTTTGAATAGAATTTTTTTTTTCTTTTTCATTAACCATTTCATGTATATTTTTCATTACATACTATTATGATTTAATATTTAATTTTTTACCTCAATAATTCAAAATATAATATTTCATTTAAAGATTAAATAATTTTAATAAAAAATATGAATTTATGTCATAAATGAAATATGATTTACAAAAAAATGAAAATTTGATGCCCATAGGTCAACCACGTTAAATAGTAGGACTATGTGTTTATTAATTCAACAACCCTCTAGAGGTGAATTCTAATGATGAACACATTATCCAAATCCTAATTTGATATCTATTATACCAATTGGGATATCAAAGATAAATTACAACAAGATAATTTTTATTGAGGTTCCATACATCATATAAATTCTCTCATTTCAGTAATCATAAAAAAAAACCCACACCATTCCTCTCAAAACATCATTGGTTGATCTAAAATAGATTATTTCTTTGTTTATAAACCAGTTTACATTTTATTATTCATATTTAATGATGATGCATTTGTTTTCTTCATCTCTACATTTAAAATTATTGTTGAAAAGGATTAAGGGATGAAGTAGAATAAAAAGTGAACAAAAATATGTAGTAAGACATATATGGTGTCGGTTTAGTGATAAGTTTATCCATGTGCTTTAGGAAGTGTGAAAAATTAATAAACTAAATTGTATTGATAAGTGTAGGAAAATAATTGATTATTGATTTGGATCTATAATTCATATCAGAATAGCTGGAGGATTTTCATGGAGGTCAGCCAATGTGGTAATGGTTGTCAAAAAAGATTAGATAAGTAATTATCATAAAAATGGTGTGGGATGAGACATTTTAGAGAGGGGGACATTGTAGATGGATGGATGGGACAAAGGAAGTTAACAGATGAATGCAAAAGTCTAGTGAAATCACACAAATGGTAATACCAATGAATGAATTATGAACAATTTCACATTCTAGAATTCGAATCACTTTTTTTCATATATATTTTAATAAGCGGAATTATATTAATTATATAATTAGTTTATTCTATTAATCATAATTTCCATTTAAATTTTCATGGATATATCCCTAAAAAAATAAATATATGTCAAGTAAATAGGATGAACAGTAATTGAAAATAATTATAATAATTTAATTATGAATTTATTAATACATGAAATCCATTATTACATACTCAAACTGATCTGTTTCCAATGGTGTAAATAGGATTTAATTATAAAATTTATTATTTAAATTTTATTTAATTCATTATATTATTTTGAGACGACGATGATTGTAATTATGAGATATTTGATATGATGCTTGATTACCATGTAAATAGGATACATATACAGGGCTTCGACATGTACCTCATCAGACTACACGACACGTACTAACAATCTACTCACTATTTATCCTTTATATTTATTTTATTGAAATGCCAATGGACATATTGTGTTTGATTAACTTGTATCAAAATGATGTGTAGCCTAGAAACATGTCATTTTTATACTATATGTGCGTTCATGAAGACCATATTAAGTCTCACTGTGTTCATTTTTTGACAGGAAATAATGAGTTACACATTGTTTATAAAAAATATATACTGTATATATAACTTATTTTATAGAAAGTATGTCTAAACTGGCTTTGAAAAATCTATTTTTCAACAATATTAGTTATAATTTCATTTCTAAATCATGTATAATACATGATGTGTGTTCCAAATACACATTGTGTAATATGATATACTTTGTGTAATATTGGACCGATATATACTTGTGGTACAATAAAAGATCTTTATTGTATTACTGCATGGAATTACATGTATACTAAAACATTTCCACATACATTGCACTTGGGAATGTGATGCTTATTCCATTCTCAAATTGTGTATCAAAGTCCCTAGTACTAATTAATGGAACTTCACGATGAATTCATTGATCATTCATTTTCTATTATTATAATATATGAAACTATTAGTTCCAATTTATGAAATTTTTTATTTTGAAATTATCTTAATTAAACATAATACAATATTAATTAATAAAAATGATATGATTAATCAAACTATTATTAGACACAATCGATATCTGATTAAATGAAAATTTATATATTTAAAATTTGAAAAGTCTATTAACACAATAATAGTTCATACAAAAAAATATCACAGTGGGGGAGTAACAGTAGTTTTGTTTATTAAATAGATAATTATTCAATTTTCAAAGACATATGTATCCTGACCAAGGCATTATTTTCCCATAATATATTTAAATTTCTTTCTGTAAATGTAGAGAGGATCTTTTTTGTATTATAGTATTAATTTATTTGGATTATATCTAAATAATGATTATCTCATCATATGTTATTTAATATATATAGAAGATTATCATTTGAAAACCATTTTAAAAATATACCATCTTTAGAAGGATGTATAAATTGTTGAGAAACTATATGGATGATCTACACATGATAAATTGATCTTCGAACCACACTGATAGATTTTCAGGTTCCAGAGTAGAAGATGAATTTTTTTATTATTTTTAGTATTTATCATGTGTATATCTATCAAGATTAATAGGGTTATTATAATTTTAGCAAACAATAGAGATGTATGATTCCAAATAGATCACTATTGTACACAATTATTATTAGTTCTTTATTAAAACATAACAATATACTTAATATTCTACTTATAGAGTGTATGTTTAGGATAATAATATTACATAATTACACAAAACCGTTTAATTATATAATACTTCATATCAGACCCCATGAAATATAATAATAATATTTTTTTGGCAATCCATAACTACTATATTAGTATATATTAATTTACTAGATCATTAATTAATATTTAACACTTTGTAAATTTTTGTGTTCATCATATTTTGAATTTAGTGAATATTATCAAACCTTTTTATAAAATATTTATTAATTAATATAATTTCTATTCATAATATAAAGAATAAATATTTATGGAATATTATAAGTATTATATTTTTATATATATTTAAAAAATAATTATTTATAACCTTGTGATGAATGATGATTAAGAAGACATGAAAAAAATTATTTTTGAGTCTTGAGAGTAATATTAATTCAATAAATTTAATTAAAATATAATTTAATGGTAATCAATGGAAACACTATTTATGTGTGTCCATCACATCATATCGTTTAGAGGAATTTAGTGGGATTTTCTATTTTACAAGATTAATGTTTAAAATGAGTCATGATTTCAAAGTAAAGGAAGTTAACATTTTAACATTTATGAAAACACAAATAGTATATTTTTTTATATAATCCCATTTTTACAATATAACATTATACTTGATTCATAATGATGAAATCACTCAATATGGTTCAAATTTATTTATTTTACTATCTAAAATAAAATAATCAATAAATATTGGATATGGAATTTAATGTTAATTTTCTAATTCAATAAAATAGAAGAGATATAATATTCTTCAATGATAGAAGAGAAAAATATTTCATTGACTTAATAGTTAATAATACATCTTTCATTAGCCAAAAAAAATACCATATACTAACATAAACTATTATTATCAGGGTTTTTGAAAATTTATCTTGGTGTATTTTCATATAATTCCGTAATAATAAACTTTAGGTCAAATAATCATTACACATTATGGTGTATGGGAATATTAGATGACATGATAACTTTAAAAAATCTTATATGATGGGTTTTCCCAAAAATTTTCATCTTTTAGATTACCATGTGTGAACATAATTAGAATAAGTCAAATATTTTTATAATAACATTAATATGATAGTTACAAATCAATGTTCCGATTCATATTATGTATTTTGATAATGTAATATTATGTAATAATATCTTTAGGACCCATCTAGGTGAACATCATAGTGGGTTACTATAATGGACTTATCAATGAAATGTATAATCATAGAAATTATCAAATTAAATTAATTACAATAAATAAACAATATGTAATATTATATTTTAATAATATTATAATATTCATAAATACGTGTAGTAAAATGTATAAATAAGTGGTTCGAGAAATAATAACCCAATTGAATAAAAATTATGGTAGAGCTAACTCATTATTATTTTCCATCTGTTAAACCACATATTATGATCACGTTTCAACTAAGTCAAGGAATCAGAATAGGTTTCTTCCATGTAATATTGTTTTGATATTATACTCACTATTACATAACCTCTTTTTGAAAAATCACCCACGACAAGACAATTTCATGGTATTTTCTTCATCCTTTATTATTTCATTAGCTCCTCTGTGAGAGCCTACACTAAAGTATTTTCACAATAGTGTGAGATGAGATATTTAATACATAGTACAAAATTATGATCTTTTATGACAATTTATATCGATAGTGTTTCTCAATATTCCACAGAATCCATAATATATTCAGAATCAAAAATTGAATATAAAACAAAAATGTTATATGGTCACTTATTTCTCATATAACCTCTATCAAGTGTGAATATGTATCAAATCACTGATTTCAGATAATATAATTTTTTTTAAAATATAGAATCATCTTACCATTGGATATATTGATCTATATTAATTCCATTAAACAATAATATAATATTAATACACCTCAAATATGTATAGAATATCTTGACTACCATCCAAATATGGTCACCTGGGTCTTCTTGATATACTCTTAGTGTAATTATGTCATATTAAATATTTACCATAATACATATCATGAAACACATGACTTGCCCAATCACTGATGCATATTGAATAACTTTGATTCTATATCATTCCCGAAATGTCTATGGACACATTATCATCACAAGATAATTTCAATGGAAAATTATCAATAATCTCATTGTTTATTTTTCAATTTATAATATCTTAGATATGTTCTCAATATATTTACCATTAGATAGACCGATTACCCTATTTGATCTATCTTGATCATTCTTTATCCTAGTAATACATGTTTCTACTACAAATACTATAATGGAAATGAATTTATTCAACAAATAATTAACCGCCGATAAGTCTAGTTTTATGATTAAAATATGAATTATGTCACAGTCCTAAAATATAATTAAAATAACCAAACTCCCACTAAAATTTTAATAAACTCATGGATTATATACATTCAATAGGAAACAAAATTATGTTATGGTTAAAAAATAGATGTTTAATGGATTGAATAATTGATTTAATCCATATTTTTTCTTTGTAATATTCATATCATGATGGAATCCAGTTGAGTCACATACCATTTATGTGATTTAAGAATGGACTCTATATAAAAAGTTTTTTAATGGAATAAAAATTATGCCTTCATGAACCATCATAATAAAACCAACATAAGTCATCTTTAGAAGTAATTATCTATGTGTACCTACCCCTTGCATTATTTGGAATGTTTCATCGACATCATTGTAACCTAATTAAAGAAGCACTTTGGCCCTTTTAACATTTCAATAAAATTTAGTTTTGAAATTCAATCAGGAAAACATGCATGACATTAAAAAATTTATTTTAATATAATTAAAATAAAAATATCAATCATTTGAGGAAAATATTAAAATATTTTTTATAGGAACTTCCAGGTGATTCTATAGATTGGTGTATTAGGATTATTTTGAATTATTATTTTTGATTAATATATATTACATTACTTGACTAATACAACACATGATCGAAATTATTTAAATATTTCCTAAAATATAAAATACAAACATTATAAAATAAAAAACACATATTCAGAAAAATTAAAATCAATCCATCCATATCATGTACCAAAATAGAACATATGTTATTTTAAATAGATGGCACATAAAACAATATTTTAAAATCATGATTATTCATGTTGGAAATGTATGGTGGTATTTCCCAATGTCCATAAGTTAAATAATTTCACAATTTGATACTCATAGATCAACTTCCCGTCAAAAAATCATCTAGAATCTACGTGATTCCGGAATTGGAAATCAGATGTGGGCAGCACATGTTGAATCTAATATATAATTTTTTAAAAAATATAAATTGAACATGGTAATAAAAACAACTAAATATTCCAATTTTATATCAATATGGACGTTTTTTTCATTTTGATTCCATTCTTGCCACATTTTAATCAAAATTAATTTTTCACTATTTCTTGAATATTGGTATTTTTGTTTTTGGATGGATATTTTGTAGATGTTATTTGATTAAACCTCATTGCATTGAATTTGATTTTATTCTATTTAAAGAAAAAACAATTTTTTTAATTAATATCTTTATCAACATAAATAATATGTATGGAGTGATCTATAACATAATTTTATATATTATTTAATTTATAATTAGTTACACAGCGAGAGGCACTATAAGAGTGAGATGAAATAATGAGATTAGTGAACATTTCTTTTTGTATATAAAAAAACCACAATTTCAAAAATGTTTTTAAAAACATTAGTCCCAACATGAAGACCATTCCAATTCATACTCTAAAAACAAATTCGATATCTCAAATTCTTAATGTATTTCTCTCTCATGATGTAGACCCCTTTGATGTTTGATAAAAAACATTCATACCTCTCTTCACGAGACATCATTAGTTGACTATATATGTATGATATCATTAAAATACTAAAGCTAAAGAACATCAATAATTTATTCCTCATATTCACTAAACTATTCATTACCCACGTTTTTTATAGTGAGACAATGAATTTAGGATTATAGGAAGTAATATATTTCATTATATTGAAACAAAACTAGTTGGAATATAATCCACACCTTCCAGATGCTTCCAGTAATAAAATGGTATTTATAGAATATTGTTGAAATGGATAACTTTTAGTAAAAACATTCAACTATTTTATAATTATAAAAGAGGAAATTATTTCTATTTCATAGGATTATAATTTATGTAATGCATATTGAATATCATGTTATTAAGTATCCCACTAATTTATAATGGGTCAATGTCCCTTACAATTGAAATTAAAATGAAAGGTATATATATATATTCTAGTGGAATAGATCCATAAAACAATTCATATATTCGATACATAGGCTATAAAAATAATAACATGGTGTTTATGTATGCATTCCATTAAACTAAAAAATAGTAGCTCCTTTACCGACAAAGTTGACTTCGTAATAAAGTGATTCCTATGTTATATTTCCCAGTAGATACCAAGGAAAATATTATTATAAAAAAAGGTAGTCAGTCCCGTTAAAAATTATATTTTCCAAATCATTACATTGTACTTTTGTAAAATTATTATTTTCCCTGATGAATTGTGAACCAACAAATAAACTATGATTCCATATTAATTCAGATGATGGGAGAAATAAAGAATTAATATTAACATGATTTATTTTTTAATTTATTTATAGTAAAATCTTATTACTTTATCCCTTACATTATTTATTAATACTATGTGTATTTTTTAGAATTTTCCACCAAAATATTGTTACTAATTTTATGCAGAAATCATTTAATTGAATTTGTTATTTTTAAAATTATACAATTATATATCATGGTATTTAATTAATATAATAAATAATGAATATTAAATCTTAAAAAAGAGACAAACTAATCTCGAGAATATAAAATATTTTAATTTTTTAGCATACAATATGACAACATATGTCCTAGGTGAAAACTAATTATGCTAGTATTGGCATCAATTTCATCATTCCCAATATCCACCAAAGTATCACCATGGATCTTATATATTATGTTACATCTTGAAAATCCTCTTTGTGCCATGGGATACTACTTCTATTACATTTATTTATAACTAACATTAAGGTGAGGGGAACCATATTATTTCATATAGGAAATTATATAAATCACATTGGACATTTAGATACTATGAAAAACAAATTGGTATAATTCGTAGAATATCATATTTTATTTAATATTAAAACATTTCAATAAAAAATATAAAATTATATTAATTTAATAAATCACATTAATAGGTATATTCAAGTCTCATGAATGATAAAAATAAATGAACAAGAAAATGTATATTAGAAAAATTTCTGTTAAAATAAATCTTATATTGTATTGATATGGGTTATTGTATTAAATAAATTATAAATTTGTACTATTTATCTTAACGAACATATGATGCATCTTAGATTTACCCAATAGAAATAAATTTTTGGAATATAAAAGTAAATGAAAATAAATAATGACATTTTCAATAAATTAATTGAGAATTTATCATTACATTATATCCTATATTGCATGGGAAAACACATCATGTTCCATAGGGTTAATTAGTTTTTATTGATATAATAAATTATTTAATGTAATATAATTATATATTTTATTGTGAGACTACAAAACTGGTCCTTACATGAAATACATCATGTTCCTTGATTATCGTTTAATTAGAATAAAAGGACAATGTATCATCATATACCTACATTTAACTAGATGTTGTGTATTGAACTCTTACATGAATTCTTTTCCAGTTGTTGAGTGCTTAGGTAACTTTATTAATGAATAACTATGTTATTTAGATATATAACAACACAGTTTGTTCCTTGGAACGTGCCATGTTTTACTCAACACTTGTGTCGATGTAATCCATCGAAGGATATGTCATGGTCTTCAGATGGGAAAAAATTAGTTACATGGAAATAATTACTGGTAAAAAATGTGTACAAATTAATTGTTACATATATAATACTCACATATCATGAAAAATTGTATATGAATAGATATATAGTGTGAATTTTTTAGATAATATTTGGCGACCAATCAACGATTACGCCAACTACACTTGGAGTAATATGAAATTTCATGTTCTGTACTAGCCCAATCAAATGATGATGTATAATAAATGAAGCAATCATCCAGAGAAATTGTAATTCTATGTATCGTGTGAGATGTCTTAATGCATTGCACTTGGATGCATGGGATTAAATATAGATACACACCATAAAACATAGTCTATTGGAATTATTTTTTGTAAATTACATATGAAATCGCCGACAATTATTCATACATTCCTAACCATTAAAATATTATTAATCAAGAATACATAAAAATGAAATTTTCAAATTATTTAAATTAAACATTATATTTTTGGAAATAATAATCTATAAATGAATTATCCATTCATTATTGTGTGTAATTGATCATCAATAAAATAAAATAATTTTAAATTTAGAGTGTAAGATCGATAAAATGCACAATATGGTTTGGGATGCTATAAATTTTCTAGTATGGTCGTAAACCATAGTAGTTATTTTACGATTTGATGGAACATTTATAGATTTTAAAAAGGAATAATAGTCTTGACCACTGACAATTTCACATAAAATATTAATATAGGAAGCCTAGAAACTATAAAGGAATATTTTGACGATAAATTTAAAATTAATTTAGAATGGATCCAAGGAATGATTATATTTTTATAATGACCATTCAATGATTATGATGTGGATAACCCATATTATATTTTCTATATTACATGTTTTTCATAGGAGGATCCAATTTTTATCACCTATTATAATGATCCACCCATATTATATTTTTCATTGAACAAAACTGATATATTTCCCTATTCTAGGGAGTTGTATCAACCATATTGGGTTATTCATAATGGTCTCTTAAAAATACATCAGGCTTGTAAGAGTTATTCCAATTCTTTAGAAAATTATAGTGGGAGGATTCTAATTGAATCTCAATTGTGAGAAATGATTCTAAAATATAGTTTGAATATAAATAGTAGATATTGTAATATATTTATATACTTAGTGTATATGTTAAAATATATTCCATAGTAATATGATTTTATACATGGGACTAGTTGTTTGATTAGGGTGAATATGCCACATTGAGATTTGGATTTGGTTACATTGCATTTGGTGTGGAAAACATTTCATCAGGTACTGTTTTATGGGTGGCCTCAAAAGAGGGATGAGTGCATTGGAAATCATCATCACCCTTCTATTTTTCAATTTTGACAGATGGTTAATATAATTTGATTTTTCACAATGATATTCCTCTTCATTTTTGTTTCATCTTGTTGTCTATTAATGATAAACTCACAAGTATTGTCATATTGAATGATCGAAATAGAGATAGGTGTGATTTAACTTACCATTTGGTCAATCCATCACTTAAAAGTGTTTGAGTGGTTCTCTAATTCATTTTTCATCCAACATTGATGATATTTTATGATTGAATGAATATTATATTTGATTGAATCAACTATTTAATTTTCTGGTTACGGGGAAGAGAAATCCATATATTTTAATTGTCTTCTATTATCACTTTTTGGATGTTTGGGTAATTTTTTATTAAGGTTTTTTTTGGAATTTAAACAACTTTATTTTTATTGAATACCTCTTACCGAATTTCAAAAATGTATATTTCTATGTTTTATTTTAAAAAAGGTCAATCGAACCTCAACCAATTTTTGGAAATATAACATATATATTGAATAGAATATTCAATATCAATATAATAATAGAAACATATTCCATGGTATTGAAAAAAATTTGTATATAAAAATTATATTCAGATATAATTTCATTGAAATCAATGGAAAAAATTGTTGTGAGACCCTCTTGTATTCTTTATCAATGGAATTATCCTATATTGATTAATATATAATATTATATTATGTCAATTTGATATTTGAAACAATAGAATAATGTTAATTTCGCCACATTGAAAACTAGAAATAAATTGTTACTATATAATATTAGTTATTTGTATTAATATATCATCAATAGGGTTTCAAATGTGATTCATTAAAATATATGCTTGATTCATCAATATTTTTCTATCAATGTTTATCATCCTTTTACACCATTTCCATTAAATTTAATCTTAAAATATTGTTTCAATAATATAGTCGACACAATATCTTCCACAGTGATGAAAAGGAAATATCCTTCCTTAAATTATTATTTTAAAGCACATCATTCAGGATGAACCAAAACTACCAAACTTCCCATTGAATTTTTATAATCATGGTTTACATTAATAAATCTAATATAACTGGACATTTTTTTAATTAATAACAATCTTATAGTATAAGTACAATTAAACATTCTCTTAGATTGAAATATTTGATCAATTATAAACATTACGAATTCGTAAAGGTGAGTCTATTATCATAATCTCTCATATTAGATATTACCAAATATGAACAGCTGGATATGATTTACATTCTACTAAATTCTACTCACACATGATGATCAACATTAAATGTGTCCTATAATAATATGTTATTTTGAAATAGAATGATTTTTAAAAATACAATCATTGAACTTCAAGGATTTCATCATTCTAGGGAACTAATATGACATTATTTATGAGGTAGAAAATCATATATATTTCTTCATTATTGATATCAATAACAATAATAACATTTTCATAATATTTGTTGATTGTTTTCTCATAATTAAATACATGTTAAATCCAAATAATAGGAATTATGATATATAAAAACAACTCCAACATACATAGGATTTATTACAGAACATGTATATCATATTCAGTATGACCACCAATCTTAGGATGGTATGATATGCTCAATATTACATAGGGTTTCACCACATCATCGTGACACTAATAAATGATTATGTGACCTAATAATATGTCTCATATAAAATGTTATATTCCACAAACTAAGGCTAAAAAATATCTGGCACATAAAATTTCATAATTAAACATGTTTAATTTTATCATGAAATAGTATAAATATCATTTACATGGGATATATACTTCAATTAATTACATATAAACTACAATGATCCCAATAACGACCCCTCTTGATATGTTTATATTGTTGAAGGTGAATGTTTTTCATTAATTATTGTATAATTAATAAACTAATTAGAAAAAATGTTATTTTTTCATTATAATTTGGTAAAATGTATTCCAATTATATATTATTTTTATGTAGGAGCATTTACTAATTCACATAACAGTGGATAGATACTTTTATGATTTATACAAGGAATGAAATTTTATTCAAAGAATCTGACTATATATATATATTAAATTATTTTAAAAAGGAAATGAGAATATATTGGGATTAGATTTCTGTTTCACTTAATAAATACATTTATACCAAATAACATTATCACATTACTAGAACTGTATTTGTTGATAAGACGTGACATTGCATTGCCTACATGATCTACTGATGTGGTAGTGGATTCAAAAATACTCAAACAACAATCGAAATTACCATATATATGAGGAAATCTATTTGGAAATATTAACATATAAATTGAAGGAATATTTGTAAAAATTTTATGTATCATAGTGTATATTAATTATTTCTATATAACTTCATCATTTACAATGAATTTTATTTACATATATAAGGTAATCATGAATTGTTTATGTAGAGTAATTAATAGGTCCATGATTCATGAATGAAATGATAAACATGGAAATGGACTTACTAATGGGTTAATCTTTTTAGTAACCATTATATATTATCAATTAGATTATTATGTGTAATATTTAATATAGTTCTATTTTACCTATGATATTATGAAAATCCATTATGATTATTGTCCTGCGAATTATAGGGAAAAAGTTGCTTTACTAGAACAGTAACACTCCAAAATAATGGTTTCAAACATAGATGATGGGTTTTAAATGATATGATGTTTTAGATATGATTCAACTAACTTGGTAAATCTCTACTCATGTATATCCATAAATTATTCATCTTAGGTAACATATGTGACCCAACATTATGGAGAGAAATTGGACATATTATTATGTTTTAGGATACTTCCTTCACACGATGAATAAATCATGGTGATTATCTTATAATAAAATTTTATAATAATCCTTTTTAATGTAGTTAATTATTTCTTCATTCAAAATTTCATTTTTATTATCACCCTCTACACATTAAGGCATTGGAGTACCAAAAAGATTACATAGAAGACCAATCTTATAAGAAATTTTTTATGTCTGATATTCATTTTTTTAAACATCAAAATATTCCATTAACATGATTTTTTTAGGGTTAATTACTTTAGAAAGGATCCCTATTGAATTTACATAGAAAAAAATTACACACGTTATTTATCCTATGTAATATAATGTCTTAGAATCTATCATTATAACAATTATTACAACTTTATACTAATATTAAAAGTCTTATGCGCTTCTATCGACTTTTATGTGTCTATTATTTCAGTGAACATTTCATTATTATTAAAACTAATCAATTTATATATACCATGGGCCTCCACATTGTTGTGAGAACATGTTAAACCTTCACCTTAATCGTATACATTGTTGAAACCAAATTGAAATTATCATGAGAAAGTCCCATGATTGATTTTAATTGGTTCAATTCACCTTATATTCATATCTTATTGAATTAAAACTATAGACAATATAGTAAATAATATCATATGTTATCCTAAAATGGAATGTCCATATCAAATTAACATAAAATACAATACTCACTATTCAACATTGTATGGCCATATACTATCTGATCATTAGTCAGGGAAGAATGAAATTGAAAAATATATCATTTATTAATTGTAGTATAACCATACAATGGACCATAATAGACATTTTATGGTGACATTTAATGGAATAATGTGTCCAATTTTATAGAAATTCACTATATGGATTATTTTTACAATAATGGGTTAAATGTTGAAACCCTATGGGATTATGTTTCAATTATATCAATTTTTATGATACATTATATATTTCAATGTAGACATAATATAACATATTATAATTAGTTTTTTCAAACATGATTAGGAAATCAGAACTGTTTTTTAGTTCTAGAAATATCTTTTGACACATGCGAAATTATTTGAGTGTGAATATTTATATCTAAAATAATATTGAAAAAAACAACGATTATTATTTTGGAAAATTATTGAATAACATAAATCTACACAAAGAAAAAAACCCCCAAATACCCATGATAACATTAATATTTTTCTGTAGATATATAGCATTGAAATTCCACATATCCTACAACATATTTTCTAACAATTGTACCTCCAATATTTCATGGAATCATAGATATTTGGAATAGTAAATACCCAAATCAAACCAGAAATGACATGAAGGGAATTATAGATCCCATGTATTTTTTACTATATCATAGATATAAAACAATAAACAGATATTTATTTTTCCATAATAATTACCTATAAAATGAAAATTGTTGTTATGAATACATAAAAAAATTTATAAAAAAACACATCAAAAATAAAATAAATAAAGTATACATTTAAACATTTTAGTCCCAAAATCAAAGGGAGATGTCATCATAAGGACTTATCATAATAATTTTATCACATTATAAATACCCCAACTCCATTAACCTATAGTCAAAGGAATAATTTATTTCATTGGTTTTATGAAGATGAAATCACAACCCAAAGGATAAAATAGTTTAGTTGATTGGGAAAACTAGATAGAAAATTATTTTTAGATAACCCCATGAATAGAGATACATTATAGAAACTACTTTGTAAACATCCTTATTCTCCAAGATTATCCACACATATCAATCAAAATTTACATCTTACCATCCTAGGAAAATTCAAAACACATGAAAGGCCTGAAATCATATTATCAATAAGGGTTATAAAAAAATATGAAGGTATTATAATTAAAAACAACCAATACGGAGAGGTAAATAACATTAAAATAACATTAAAATAAAATAAAGAGAAAAATATTCCAACGATATCATGAATCAAATAATTCCCTATAAATAATCGAATGAGAGTAAAAAATAACCATGGCTATTATAATAGTAAAAAATCACATGGATTAAAAATTACATATCTTATTATTATGAAATTAATAATTTGTAACATGATAATCATACCCTAAGGTACAAGTCTATGAATTGAAAATATGTGGAAAGGACATATAAAAAACCCAATATAGATTTTATAATGAGACATATCGATGCATCAAGGGCCTATTGAAGGAACCACCCATCACATAGTAAGACCAATGCATTCCTCAAATGAAAGATGTGAAACATTGTAAACATAAAATTCATATTGAAAATATCATATATATTTTAAACTACATTCCCCAAATATTGAACATAATCATAAAATATCAAGTATAATAAGATGAATGGTATAAAAATATCACATGCACACTAAAATCAATAATAATATATTCTATAAAAGGTAATATATGATATCTCAAAGTATTAAACCCAATTAATTATATGAATAAATAGAGGGTGTGGACATATATGAATATAATATAATAGAAGATGGAACCTTTTATAAAAGGAAAAAAAACATCCATTTGATAAATAATTTTAAAACCCAAACAACATTTTCATTGAAAAACCTTTTCAATACCATAATATCCTTGTTATAATATAGAAATAAAATAAAATCCTTGATGAAAATTATGTTCATTATAACCATACTTTAGAAGTACGACATTTCATTTTCTTTTTATCAAAAAACACCATTTAGAATAGATAATAAGATTACTATTCAAAACAACATAATGAAATTAAAATAAGGAATCAAATATAATTTATAATCATTTTATATTTAATTGAAGAAATACTTTTAAAAATGTCATGAATAATGAAATGGAAGATTTGATTAAATTGTTAAATAGTCAAAGCATTACATGAAACTCTAAACATTTAAATTATATATCCATAAACAAATATATTTATATAAACATTAAATATAATTATAATATATAAAATATGTATATTTATTGTAGTATGGGATTTATATAAACCTTATTAATTATTAAATGTGTATATAATAAATAAATTCCTCACTGAAAATAATATTGAGATGAAATCCCCTTCCACTTTGTATCAGACATACCATTTTCCAAATTAATGATAATAAAATGATATATTTAATCACATGATGATAAATAGATTTAAGACATGATATATCAAAGGTTATTATTCATAAATAATAAATGGAATAATTAGTTAATAATGATTGTATCATATAAATAAATGTGAAATGAGGAAACTCTTTACATATATTCGAATGTGTTATGAACCTGAACTGCAAGTCTACGATAATTATATTAGGTAAATTAAAATTTTAACTAACAACTATATATTTATATATATTATTGATTAAATTTTATAATGTTTATTTTTGGAATTTGTTTTGAGTTATATGGGTCATTTTCATCATTTTAGAGTGTTTTTCCTTGGTTTTCAGGATTGATTAACATGTAGACATGTATGAATAATCATATAAAATATGGATAGTTAACTATAATTGAAATTATACTTTATTAATGAACAATGAATTTATTATGTCTACTTATAAATCATTTCCCCAATTATGTGGATGACTCATTAGATGAAATATTAATGATAACATAGTAGATTATTTTATAATTTTTATGATCACCACACAGTAGTTTTGATTTATTAATTAATATAATGTATATTTTTTTCCAAGGACTAAATAAGTTATAATAAATTTATTATAATCTATTATAAGTTTATAAATGGTTTAATTTATTTCCATAATTTTGGTCTTAGAGAACAAAAAAAACATCATCCAAAAATGTGGTGAATCAATACTTCAAATATGATGGTTTAATTTTTAGAAAACTAGGAGAAGAAAATATAATTAATGACATATATACTATTAAAATAATTAAATTCCAATATATACAATTTTAGGGTTACTGTTATAATTTATATATAATAATTGAGTAATTGATAATAAATAATATGAAATTTAATGAGAGAGAGAGATGTTTTTACCACAGGAGTTTTGTTTCATGGAGAACCTCTTTATTGTCCATGGAAATTGTATTATAATGAAACCGGGGTGAATATGATCTGGGTAAGTGGTTTGTAAGAGGAAATGGGTAGAATATTTTTATTATCCTTGTCTTATATGGTGTAAGAGAAATTATTGGTGATATATATGTGTTATTTTTAGTGATGGAGATTATTGTTTTGTTATTTTTTTATTCATTTGATTATTCTTTTTTAAAAAGAATATTAATAGTCACGACTCTTATGAAAAAACATAGTCACTAGTGTATAAGAGTCCAATAAAAATGGTTATTTCCACATCTATACATCATCCAAAACGCAATAATTCATTTATTTACTTATAATGTTAAATACCATAAATTATTATATTTCACTATTCAACAAAAATGAACAATTTTAGAAAAAATCAAAAATATAACCCTTACAATTTTTTGACATGTATAATTCAAAAAATTAATACATTTTATAAAAATAAATTTCTATATATATGATAAAATTGACATAAAACCAATATAATTCTTCAAAAATACTAATTTTAATATATTAACAAAAATTTGGACAATTTGAAAAAATAATTAAGGTATCACAAAATAATTTTATAATAAAAAAACAAAAATATATTAATTTATCAATATATATTAAAAAAATAAATTTATATAAAATATTAATATAATAAAATATTTAATCATTTATGCTAACATAAATTACAATCACTTTGTTAATCATTCGAAAATAATTTTTTATATATTCAATGATATGACGATATCAAATTTATATTTATGATATATAAATATTATTATTTAATTTTATCAGTATGACTAATATTTAATTAGCCACATTACAACTCCAAAGAGTCACATTAATATTCCTAACAGTCACAAAACAATTCATCAAAACATTAATTTACATGAAAAATTACCATTGTGAATTTTGATATTTATATATCAAAAATGAATTATATTTTGGAAAGTATAATTTATAAAAGTTTGAAAACATAAAATTAAAATAGGTGCACCATTAAAATACATAAAATAATGCTTTTATAAATTAATTTATTTTATACTTAATATAGGATTTATTCTTATGTTAGGCCAATATTCTTATTAGAAGAATAACATTTTGTTGACTATATAAAAAATATATTTCATAATGTGATCAACAATATTAATTCCCTCCAATTTAACATCTTTTCTTTAATTATAAGATTAATTTGTTTTTTATTTCATCTAATAATTGGGTGCAAAATAATCAATCAAATATATTGAATTTTAAAAGAGACATACCTGAATATGTTATTGATTTATTGTCACGACCCGCCCTCGGGGTCCGTGTCGTGACTACCCCAAGCCCGCCTTCCATAGGCTAGGGGCTGGCGACTAGCACCAAGGCGTAAATCCCGGTAAAAGGGAAGGCATTGCCTTTGAAAAGTAAACACACACCACAGAGTAAACAAGCGGAAAGTAAACACTAAACAAAGCAGAGTACGACTGAAAGTGCGGAAAGGTAAATGGGCCAGAATACAAACCCAAACTGAAAGTAAAGTACAACTCGAAAAGGGAAAAACGGCAACTGAAAAGTAAAAGCCGCTACTCCGAGCTGTCCACTGGAAATCCCACCTGAAGGGTGGGTACAGATAGCTCCTCTGCTCCACGGGTCCCGCCGTCCGCTCCGTGCACGTCCCGCCCAGTGGTCCACCTCCGGGTACCGTCCCGCTCTGCAAGCCTCAGCTAAGGTCAACGATGTCCGTCGTCTGCAACCAACACAACGTAGTGCGGGAAAAGCCCGTGCAGGGGTGAGTATAAGCTACTCAGTAGGGACCCCGAGACCCCTGAAGGTCTCTCAAATCCACAAAGGATAAACCACGAAGAAAAATAACAATCACGAAGTAATAACCGACACTGCTTAGGTATATGCCCATACATATACCTAAGTCACCAATTCAAATACGCTCTAACCTCCGAGCCCAAGTACAACTCAGTCCACACAGGAAAGTAAACGTATTCCACACAGGAAAGCAAAACGTAATCCACACAGGATTGCACAACACAATCCACACAGGAAAGCAATAGGATTCAGCTCACACAGGTATACTTCATTCAAGGACGATAAAGATGATCACTGATCCATCTAAGTCGTCGGACCCACGAAGGATCGATAGGTAACTAACCCCCGCAAAGACCCACACAGGATCGGGCCCACACAGGACCTGTAGGCGCTGGCTCACACAGAACCGCTGAGCGTAAGGACCCACACAGGATCGGGCCCACACAGGACCTGTAGCACTGATCCACGTAGGATCGCTGAGTGCTGTAGTCGTCGTCGTCGAATCCACACAGGATCTCTGTACTGTCGTCGTCGAAGTCACAGTAGAAGTAGTAGTCGTAGCAGTAGAACAGTCGCAGCCAGCACTAGGGTTTCCGCACACAGCAAGCTCATTCGGAGGGTCCGCTCCACGAGCCGAGAGGCTGATACATCAACTGTCACAAAGACCAGAGTTGATGTATCCAAAAGTTCCGTATCGTCAATAGGAACTCAACGCAACAGACGGCGCGTCGATCGGACGCCCGGTCTGAGAGTTATTGGCATTTTCGTCTCCGGGGCCCGGTTGGTTTTTAAGGCTAAACCAACCCGACCGTACTCCACCTGTGTCCAAACCTCGGGCGGAGTATGATAAAAGATCCGTCTCACAAAGAGGAACACAACGCGACTGACGGCGCGTCAATCGGACGTCCGTAGCTCAAGATATGAGTGTTTCCGCTCCGAAGGCCCGGTTGGTTTCGTGAACGAACCAACCCGGCCGAACTCAAAGTAAACCGAAACCTTGAGTGCGATATACCGAAATGACCGTCTCGATCCAAGGATCGCGTTGCCGCCGATGGTTCGTCATTCGGAGGTCCCAGGCTCAAGATATGGCCCAAAAACCGATTCTGGTTCGAAACGGGGGGGGGGGGGGGTCCGGGTCCGGGCCGACCCGGCCCGACCCCCCCCCCCCCCCTGGGGCGGCGCGGCGGCCCGGCGGCGCGGCGGCGCGAGGGGCCGCACGCAGGGGAACAAGCCCCCGCTCTTCATCTGGCGGCGCGGCATAGCCGCACCGTTTTATTTTTAAAAATGCCCCCCCCCCACGTGGGGGGCCTGCTGGTGCGGAACCGGGGGGGCCGGCTGCCCCCCTCCTTCAAAGAACCGCCCCCCTCATAAAGAGGGGGGTTTTTATGAGGTGGCCGGGGGATTAATTACCCCGGTTTTAAAGGTATCCGGCCGGCCAGCTGGCAGGCCGGTTTTCTCTAACGGGACCGGATATTCCGGTCCCCCCCTTCGGCTTCCGACGCCGGCGGCCCGGCCGCCGGTCTTCTCTCCCGCCGCGGCCCGGAACCGGCCGCGGTCTCCTCGTCCCGCCGCGGCCCGGAACCGGCCGCGGTGTTCGTCGTCCGGCGCGGTGCGACGGCAGCGCGCCCCTTTCGCCATGCCTTGATTCCTTTCAACGCGGCGCGACGGCGTCGCGTTCTTGAAGATTCTACCTCGGTGTGGCGCGACGGCGCCACGTAAAATAAAAGCACGATTATCCGCGTGGTGCGACGGCACCACACCACTTGCTTCCACCCGCAAGAATAAACAAGAACGATGGAGGGGGGTTCGGCCGTGTTCGTGCGGTCCGGCCCCCTCACGTTAAAATAATAAAGCAACTTAAATAATTCAAGCCACACGTTAGACTTTCTATTCACGATCAAGAATAAAAATAAGGAAACCAAAAAGAAATCAACAACCCCTACCTCGGGTATAAGGTTCGAAGATTGTGAACGTTCCGCGGAAGACGACGTCGCGGAGGTCGGGCGTCGCGGTAGCCGTTCGTCAAATCCGATGACGAAGGGATGCGTTCGAAGAGACACGTCATTGGCGAAACTTGTACGCCGACGAAGGTTGTCCGAGGAAGAAGTGGTGTCCCCTTTCGTTGACACGGTAAACGAAGAATGGAGGTGCGGCGTTCTTCGTCGGAGCTTCAGCGTTCTTCGTCAAGATGAACGTTCTTCGAGTTCCTCGTCAGAGTTGAAGGAGAAGAAGGAAAAGCTCTCCACCTCTCAAGAAGACAAACAAATAACCCCAAAATAAAATAAGACAACATCTTATTTTATTATCACATAACACATTAGAATCTCAAATGTTTGAAATTCAAAAGGTTTAACTCCCATAATTAAAAGTAACTCAAGTCATTTAATTAGGGGTTAAGCAAGTTGAGAGAATTTGAAAGGATTAGGGGTTCGTGTGGGCCCCACCACACTTAATCCTCCCAAGGGAGGTTATGTGGGTGTGGGTCCCACATCCAACCTCATTTGATAGGTTTTAACAAGTTATAATAAAATTGTTCTACACAATTTTATTTAACTCAAACTAAAAACCCCAAAACTAACTTTCAACCCGCAACAAACGCAACTCCCGAAAAGGTCTCTTTAAGAGAATATCGGCGCTGCGAGTTCATCGGTGCCCTCGGATTTCAATTCCGAGCACCGGATCAAAAGTTAGGAATTCCCGCTCGTTCGTTCACTGAACGTACCCGAGCCAAACTTCGGAAATTAATTCCGGGCACTCCGGGCCTCGGAATCAGGTGCCGTCTGAAACCGCGCTCTTGTAAAATTCTAAAGAAAATTAAGAAAAAAATTTCCCTTGAATTTTATGGGTCATTACATTACTCCCACCTCAGGGCTTTACGTCCCCGTAAAGATACATCAAAATGTAGGGAAACAAATGAGGGTACTGAGCACGCATCTGAGCCTCCCGCTCCCATGTGCTCTCCTGGAGATTCCCGTGCTGCCATCTGATGCGCACAAGAGGAATCGATGGCCCACGCAGGACCCGCTCCTGTCGATCCTCTATCTCCACCGGGACCTCCGTAAAAGTCGCCCCATCGTCAACGTCAAGCTCCCCATGGTCAATGATGTGCGTCGGGTCGTGCACGTATCTCCTCAGCTGAGATACGTGGAAGAAGTCGTGCACCCGGTGCAACTGAGGTGGTAGAGCCAGGTGATAAGCCACCTCACCAATCCTGCTGAGAATCTGGAAAGGTCCGATGAAGCGCGGAGATAACTTGCCGCCTCGGCCAAATCTCCGAATACCACGTCGAGGTGAGACCCGCAAGAAGACGTGGTCTCCATCCTCGAACTCCAGTGGCCTCCGCCTCCTGTCAGCGTAAGACTTATGCCGGCTCTGAGCTATCCTCATCCACTCCTGGATGACTTGGACCTTCTCTGTCGTGGCCTGGACCATCTCCGGTCCCACCAGTGCTGACTCCCCAGGGTCTGTCCAGCACAAAGGAGATCTACATGGTCGGCCGTACAACGCCTCGTACGGTGCCATCCCGATGGTGGAGTGGTAGCTGTTGCTGTACGCGAACTCCACCAAGGGTAGGTGGTCCTCCCAGCTAACACAGCCTCAATCTTCGCGGGATCCACTGCAACTCCCGCCTCAGAGATAACGTGTCCCAAAAAGTGGACCTCACGTATCCAGAACTGGCACTTCGAGAGCTTACCATAAAGCTGGTGCTATCGGAGTGTGTCAAGAACAACTCGCAAGTGATAGGCGTGCTCCTCCTCTATCGTAGAGTAAATCAGAATGTCGTCGATGAAGACCACGACAAACCGATCGAGGTATGGATGAAAGATCCTGTTCATGAGAGCCATGAACACTGCTGGAGCATTGGTTACACCGAAAGGCATAACCAAGAACTCATAGTGGCCATACCGACATCTGAAGGCCGTCTTCTGCACATCCTCGTCTCTGACTCTGAGCTGATGATAGCCTGACCTGAGGTCTATCTTCGAGAACCACCGTGCTCCCTTGAGCTGATCAAAGAGGTCATCAATCCTCGGTAGCGGATACTTGTTCCTCACTGTCACCTGGTTCAGGCGACGATAGTCAACACAAAGTCGCAAGCTCCCGTCCGCCTTCTTGGCGAACAATAACGGGGAAGCCCAGGGTGAAACACTGGGTCGGATGAATCCCTTGCCCTGCAAGTCCTCCAACTGTACCCTTAGCTCTCGAAGCTCGGCGGGGGCCATCCGATATGCTGGAGTGGATATCAGGGCTGTCCCGGGGTACAAGTCAATATAAAAGTCTACCTCTCTGCGAGGAGGTAGCCCTGGAACGTCCTCGGTAAAAACGTCCGCAAACTGATCCACCACTGCAGGAAAACCAGGACTCTGCACGTCAACTGCTCCAAGGATAAGGCTAGCTAACTGATGAGTGATGGGCTGTCCTCTCCTCCGCGGAAGTCCATCCTGTGCTGCTAAGGCTCCCTTCTCGCCGGTGAAGGTGAACCTGCTCCCGTCGGTGCGTACACATCGCACCTTGCGCCTAAAACAGTCAATCTGTGCATGGACCGTAGATAGCCAATCCATGCCCAAGATGACTTCGTAAGGCCTCGACGCTGCTACAAGAAGATCCCAGCCGAAGCTCTCGCCTCCTAGAGTGAGCTCACACTGCCGGCACCAGTGCGTAATCGTCGAGTCTGCTCCCGTAGGAGTCTCTAGCTGTAAGGATCGAGCCAATGGCACTGTCGGAATCTCCGAGCTCCGAACAAGGTCAGCGGCTATGAAAGAATGACTCGCTCCTGTGTCTATAAGAACTGCATCAAGGGTGGAATAGACACAGATAGTACCTCGAATCATCTCGGGTGCGCCGTGGTCATAGGCCTCTGCTGCCTGGAGCTGTGCCTGTCGCTGCCCGCCAGCTCTCTGTGGTCAGGGTGGACCTCCTGGTGGTGGTGGTGGCAGAGCATCAAAGCGTCGGCCACCACCAGCTGCTCGTCCAACTCCTCTGCCTCGTCCGCCTCCTCCCTGCGGACCGCCACGGTCGACCCTCTGCCTCTGCCTCGGTGGTCCCTCAACCGTCTGCTGCTCCTCGGCACGACGGGTAGCACTGTCTGCCTCTCGGAAGACTGGCCCCGCGCTGTGTGCCCCGCACTGCTGAGCCAGTATCCTGAGGTCGTCTGCCAGAAGGTCTGGTCTGTCTGGACCCCTGAGTCATCCGTCGACTTCCTGCTGCAGATGACTCTGCCACGTGCCGCCCTGCGGTGGGTCGCTGTGCTGGTGTAGACTCAGCAAGGAAGCTCTCGATCAGAAGGGCCCGCTCCAGTACTCCTGTCTGAGTCGGTATGCTGAGGGAGATCAGCGATGCCCTGATCTCGTGTCTCAAACCCTGCTCGAAGGTCCGGGCCCGGAAGAATGGGTCCCGTACCATGTCGGTCGAGTAGCGCGAGAGATCGGTAAATCTCGCCGAGTACTGAGCGACCGTCATGCTGCCCTGCCACAGCTGTAGAAGCTCCTGGATACGCACCGCACGAAGGGTGGCTGGGACGAACTCCGAGCGGAAGAGGCTCTCAAAGTCCGTCCAAAGTAGAGATGCCTCATCGTGCACCTGGAGCATCAAGCTCCACCATCGTCCTGCTGCTGCGTGTAGTAGGCTCGCAGCGAGGATCACCATGAGGTCTGCTGGTGTCCTCACTAGCCTAAACACTCGAACTACTGCCTCCAGCCAGTCCTCTGCTGCCTGGGGATCCGTCTCCCCGTGAAACCTGGGCGGTCGCTGGCGCTGAAACTCATGCAGTGCGCTGAGGCGATGTGCATCGTCAGCGGCTGCTGCTGGAAGCATCGGGGGCTCGGCGGGTAGAGCTACCGCCGGTGCCACTACTGGCAAAGGGCCCTGCACCGAGGCCTCGTCGCTCGGTGGGCTGTCGTCACACTCGACTCTCGGAACCCTAGCTGGCTGTCGTCGTGGGGCCATCCTGAAAAGGAAACAGGTGCGCCACGGTCAGAACAGTATACCTGGTGAGCTGATAGAAGTAATCACAAAGAAAACATTGAAACACACACGCAATCAATGTTTTCGTGCATTAAGTCGGAAATCAGAAGTCAGGGTCCTGGTGTACGGATACGTCGGCCGCCGCACCAACAATGGACTCCCTGGACTGATATCCACACTCAATACGCTAAACATTATTGCTTCACATAGAAAAGATCAGAGTTCGCGGTAGAACCGAACTACTCTGATACCAATGTGTCACGACCCGCCCTCGGGGTCCGTGCCGTGACTACCCCAAGCCCGCCTTCCATAGGCCAGGGGCTGGCGACTAGCACCAAGGCGTAAATCCCGGTAAAAAGGGAAGGCATTGCCTTTGAAAAGTAAAAACACACCACAGAGTAAACAAGCGGAAAGTAAACACTAAACAAAGCAGAGTACGACTGAATGTGCGGAAAGGTAAATGGGCCAGAATACAAACCCAAACTGAAAGTAAAGTATAACTCGAAAAGGGAAAAACAGTAACTGAAAAGTAAAAGCCGCTACTCCGAGCTGTCCACTGGAAATCCCACCTGGAGGGTGGGTACAGATAGCTCCTCTGCTCCACGGGTCCCGCCGTCCGCTCCGTGCACGTCCCGCCCAGTGGTCCACCTCCGGGTACCGTCCCGCTCTGCAAGCCTCAGCTAAGGTCAACGCTGTCCGTCGTCTGCAACCAACACAACGTAGTGCGGGCAAAGCCCGTGCAGGGGTGAGTATAAGCTACTCAGTAGGGACCCCGAGACCCCTGAAGGTCTCTCAAATCCACAAAGGATAAACCACGAAGAAAAATAACAATCACGAAGTAATAACCGACACTGCTTAGGTATATGCCCATACATATACCTAAGTCACCAATTCAAATACGCTCTAACCTCCGAGCCCAAGTACAACTCAGTCCACACAGGAAAGTAAACGTATTCCACACAGGAAAGCAAAACGTAATCCACACAGGATTGCACCACACAATCCACACAGGAAAGCAATAGGATTCAGCTCACACAGGTATACTTCTTCAAGGACGATAAAGATGATCACTGATCCATCTAAGTCGTCGGACCCACGAAGGATCGATAGGTAACTAACCCCTGCAAAGACCCACACAGGATCGGGCCCACACAGGACCTGTAGGCGCTGGCTCACACAGAACCGCTGAGCGCAAGGACCCACATAGGATCGGGCCCACACATGACCTGTAGCACTGATCCACGTAGGATCGCTGAGTGCTGTAGTCGTCGTCGTCGAATCCACACAGGATCTCTGTACTGTCGTCGTCGAAGTCACAGTAGCAGTAGTAGTCGTAGCAGTAGAACCGTCGCAGCCAGCACTAGGGTTTCCGCACACAGCAAGCTCGTTCGGAGGGTCCGCTCCACGAGCCGAGAGGATGATACATCAACTGTCACAAAGACCAGAGTTGATGTATCCAAAAGTTCCGTATCGTCAATAGGAACTCAACGCAACAGACGGCGCGTCGATCGGACGCCCGGTCTGAGAGTTATTGGCATTTTCGTCTCCGGGGCCCGGTTGGTTTTTAAGGCTAAACCAACCCGACCGTACTCCACCTGCGTCCAAACCTCGGGTGGAGTATGCCAAAAGATCCGTCTCACTAAGAGGAACACAACGCGACTGACGGCGCGTCAATCGGACGTTCGTAGCTCAAGATATGAGCGTTTCCGCTCCGAAGGCCCGGTTGGTTTCGTGAACGAACCAACCCGGCCGAACTCAAAGTAAACCGAAACCTTGAGTGCGATATACCGAAATGACCGTCTCGATCCAAGGATCGCGTTGCCGTAGACGGTTCGTCATTTGGAGGTCCCAGGCTCAAGATATGGCCCAAAAACCGATTCTGGTTCGAAACGGGGGGGTCCGGGTCAGGGCCGACCCGGCCCGACCCCCCCCCCCCCTGGGGCGGCGCGGCGGGCCGCGGCGGCCTGGCGCCGCGAGGGGCCGCACGCGGGGGAACAAGCCCCCGCTCTTCATCTGGCGGCGCGGCATAGCCGCGCCGTTTTATTTTTAAAAATGCCCCCCCCCACGTGGGGGGCCTGCTGGTGCGGAACCGGGGGGGCCGGCTGCCCCCCTCCTTCAAAGAACCGCCCCCCTCATAAAGAGGGGGGTTTTTATGAGGTGGCCGGGGGATTAATTCCCCCAGTTTTAAAGGTATCCGGCCGGCCAGCTGGCCCGCCGGTTTTCTCTAACGGGACCGGAAATTCCGGTCCCCCCCTTTGGCTTCCGACGCCGGCGGCCCGGCCGCCGGTCTTCTCTCCCGCCGCGGCCCGGAACCGGCCGTGGTCTCCTCGTCCCGCCGCGGCCCGGAACCGGCCGCGGTGTTCGTCGTCCGGCGCGGTGCGACGGCAGCGCGCCCCTTTCGTCGTGCCTTGATTCCTTTCAACGCGGCGCGACGACGTCGCGTTCTTGAAGATTCTACCTCGGTGTGGCGCGACGGCGCCGCGTAAAATAAAAGCACGATTATCCGTGTGGTGCGACGGCACCACGCCACTTGCTTCCACCCGCAAGAATAAACAAGAACGATGGAGGGGGGTTCGGCCGTGTTCGTGCGGTCCAGCCCCCTCATGTTAAAATAATAACGCAACTTCAATAATTCAAGCCACACGTTAGACTTGCTATTCACGATCAAGAATAAAAATAAGGAAACCAAAAAGAAATCAACAACCCCTACCTCGGGTATAAGGTTCGAAGATTGTGAACGTTCCGCGGAAGACGACGTCGCGGAGGTCGGGCATCGCGGTAGCCGTTCGTCAAATCCGATGACGAAGGGATGCGTTCGAAGAGACACGTCGATGGCGAAACTTGTACGCCGAAGAAGGTTGTCCGAGGAAGAAGTGGCGTCCCCTTTCGTTGACACGGTAAACGAAGAATGGAGGTGCGGCGTTCTTCGTCGGAGCTTGAGCGTTCTTCGTCAAGATGATCGTTCTTCGAGTTCCTCGTCAGAGTTGAAGGAGAAGAAGGAAAAGCTCTCCACCTCTCAAGAAGACAAACAAATAACCCCAAAATAAAATAAGACAACATCTTATTTTATTATCACATAACACATTAGAATTTCAAAAGTTTGAAATTCAAAAGGTTTAACTCCCATAATTAAAAGTAACTCAAGTCATTTAATTAGGGGTTAAGCAAGTTGAGAGAATTTGAAAGGATTAGGGGTTCGTGTGGGCCCCACCGCACTTAATCCTCCCAAGGGAGGTTAAGTGGGTGTGGGGCCCACTTCCAACCTCCTTTGATAGGTTTTAACAAGTTATAATAAAATTGTTCTACACAATTTTATTTAACTCAAACTAAAAACCCCAAAACTAACTTTCATCCCGCAACAAACGCAACTCCCGAAAAGGTCTCTTTAAACGAATATCGGCGTTGCGAGTTCATCGGTGCCCTCAGATTTCAATTCCGAGAACCGGATCAAAAGTTAGGAATTCCCGCTCGTTCGTTCACTGAACGTACCCGAGCCAAACTTCGGAAATTAATTCCGGGCACTCCGGGCCTCGGAATCAGGTGCTGTCTGAAACTGCGCTCTTGTAAAATTCTAAAGAAAATTAAGAAAAAAATTTCCCTTGAATTTTACGGGTCTTTACATTTATAATATTCCATATATAATTAAATTAATTTTTCATAATTTTTTAATGAACATCAAAAAATGGATGATATTGGATAATTCCATTGTCATGTGCCGACATCATAAATTTGGTTACAAAATCATCATCATAAATTGATGGAGTGTAAAAAAATATTTTCACTAAAAAAAATGATTACCTATAGCTTAAAATTAGTGGGAACTGAAAAAGTTATAATTTAAAAGAAATCCAACTACAATGTTCTGATGGAAATTGATATAGAACATGGTAATCAATAATTCAACCATAAAAAAACCAAAAAATTTGTGTTGTATAAACACACCATTGTTTTTCCAAAATGATAACTTATCTGATGGTGTTTATTTTACAATATATTATTCATATATGTGTTGGTTTAATTTACTATCCATATTCACAATTTAAAAATTAAACATACATGATTCCTTGAAATGTAATAATATCATCCTTTTGTTATGCTTCAATATTTCAATACATAATTACATAAACAAAATCATTGATATTCATGATTAATTTTTATTTTTGAATTACCTTTATCACAAAATACCTAAGTCATTAATCTAGCGATTAATTTTTTCCAAAAAAATAGGATAGTCGAGGTTACCATATATGATAATTATTACTTTAATCTTAATCAATAATATCCTTAATCTATTCCATAAGCAGTTAGCCTGAAGACACATCCAAAATATATTTCACTGAAATCAAAGTCTAATGCCTACTAAAAATGGTTTTCTAACATCATATTTTTACCAAAACCAAAAACAGTATATATTATTTTCGCTTACCAAATATATGAACACAACATCCACTATTAACAGTAATAAAAAGGAACTTTATTCCATAAGTATAATATTGTTTATTAAATAAGTTATTTTGATTTAAACATCTAATAATCACATAAATTATAATATAACACATTAAATCAATAACCATCATCATTATCACCAGTAATATCCCATTAAAATAAAATTATCATTATTATTTCAATATCAAGATCATATTTTGTGTTAACCTCCATTAATGATTTTTTTCCGAAATATCAACTTCTCATTGAATACTTTTTTGGTACCTTTAAACACACATATTCAAAATCATTACTAAAAAATATATTAACAAACATCAAAAATATTTTATAATAATTAAAAATATAATATCATTTATTAATATACAATGATTACATAATTTTGTGAATCCAAATACAAGAACATTAGTCATTCCAGTGCATCGTTATTAATGACATAATAATGACATTGATCCCATAGTATTGAATTGTGCATATTACATATGTGCATAATGAATTCCATTATATATTGTCCCTTATACATATAATTTTATTATATAACATTAAAAATATCTTTCATGTCATTACAATCCTGATCATTGTGGAATTTTTATACACATGATGCAAACTCCTTACACTTTTAATAATGTAAAATGGTGTTTCCTTCCATAAGTATCACATGTTTGAAAACCCTCAATTCTACACATTCATTATCCATCATTTTCCTAGTGATAATTTTGTTCTAATTATTAACTCCGATGTAAAAATATCCATATATTTATTTATTTGTCTCATTTTCACATGATTTTATTTCCTAAAATGATGAGAATATTTGGGAGACATGTTCCAACAGAAATATTAGAATAAGATAGTAAACGATGTGATCCTTTTTAATAAGTGGATCATGAAAATTTGTGAGGGTCCCATTACTTCTACACAACTACATTTCTATATGATTAAACACATAAGATTATACCATTTCAGTATGAGAAATGTTCAATCCAAAAAACTATCAAAATACATGACATAAATTGAAAATTTTATGTGTATTTAAATTCCAAAAAAATTTTGGTTGTTCAAAAAAAGATACCATCAATGAATATCATAGGGTTATCTTCTATAAAATATTGTTCTATAAAATATTTTTCATGATATAAAATTTCATTAATTTCTTCTAAAAATTCTCTATTACAATGTATAATGACCATTACCCAAGATACGCAAATAATGTTCAATACATTATCACATTGGTACTATTATCAAGTGATCACATACCAAAGGTAGGAATGGACTATTATATTTGTAAAACCATATAAAATCATAAGGTTTACATTATAAAAATAAATCAAATACATTTTATAATATCTTTGGGAAACATATTTATTCTTATATGTTATCCCTATATGAAATTAATATTATTCATCTTGACATCATAGGGAAAAATAAAAAATAAGAAAGTCATGAAATTATATTCCTATTATGGTTATGAAATACATCAGAATATATCAAAAAAATTAAAATTAAAAGAAGATGAATAGATAAAAATAAATTACATTTAAACAAAATCATAATCATAATATGGAATAAATAGAATCTGATCAAAAAGTCCAATATAAATAATCAAATGAGAGTGTATATTAAAAAATAATATTCTACTATTTAAATAATTACATGGATTTGATAAATAATTTCATAATTATTTATTTCATAGTGTTATAAATCCTAATCATAGCATAAAGGATTCATCCTAAAAGCCTATATAAGTTGGTATGACCTTAGATAAGATCTAGTTTAGTTTGGCCCACTAGAACATCTGATACGTCAATGGGATATAGTCGGACTACCACCCACATACTATGTCTAATGAATTCCAAATGTAAATTTAGTGAAACATAATCAACCTATAAATTCATATTGAAACGTTAATATTAAAATCTAAAAAAATTCCCCAAATATTAATCATCATCATAAATATAAATTTTAATAGGGTGAATGGTATGAAAATAGCACATACACATTCAATATGATTATAAATACATAAATAATATATCATAATTTGTATTGTTAGAAATCATTCCCAATTTAGTGAAATATTAAATTTATAGTGTTGGAATAAATGCAAATAGTCTACGAAAGTCATTGATAATTTGTTGATAGGAATACCATTTTAGTTGTAGAATCCATTTTCAATACAAAAATACAGTATTATTTGAAATAATTCATTCAATACCATAATTTAAAATATAATGTAAAAATTATTTTTCATTTTGTAAATAATTTACTAATTAAAATGAAGCTATAAATAAAATTACAATAATTATTACTTGAACATTCAATATAATTGTACTTAAAAAATTGATCATTAAACATTCTGAGCATCTGAGAACACATTGAATATTAAAAATTGTAAGTTACATTAAACAATAACATTTCGAAAAATTTATTGAACATGATAATGAAAAAATATGAATATGGGATGCCAAATGGGCTATAAATACACATCATAAATCAATAAATATGTATGTCTTCATTAATTTACTCAATGAATGGATATTGAGAAAAAACTCATTACCACAACGTATCATGAGTACTCTATGGCCCATTAATGATATTCACAATAAATATTTAACAAGATAACGATAAATATATTTATGATAATGTTTATAAAAGGGATTTCTATTTACTAATCACACATGAAAAAATTGTTGAATAAGTAATATAACATGAAAAATGGAAATTAGCAAACCTATACCTATTATATGAAATTTTTCTAAACATTCACTTAAAATACTAGATTATAAATATATATATATAATTTATTTCAGAACCACATCAACAAATACATGATTTATTATAATTTTATTTTGTCATTTACTTCCCTTTTGATGATTTATAAGATTCATTTCAATCGTATGAGTACTATTGTTGACTAGGAAGTCATGATTTATTATATTCTAAACAAGTTTGAAGTATCAAATAAAATGTGAATAAATATGAAAAAAATTATTATAAATTATTAATGGAAATATATATGATTAAATTTACAAATGTAATAGTTTTTCTCTTATATGAGGGTGATTCATTAAATAAATTGTTAATGGTTACTATTTAGACTATTTTGTCATTTTTTATTTCATCACAAAATATTTTTGTTTCAATCAATTATATTATAAATATATATGGTTTCCAGAATAGTAAATATGTTTTAATTAAAATATAATAATATGGATTAGAAATAAAAATAATTTTTTGACAATATTAGTTGGATATAATAGAAAATAATAAATCATAATTCGGGATGGGAGTGAATCGACACCTCACATATGATGTTTTCATTTCTAAAAAAGGTGAATAAAATAGAAATGATGGTGGATATACAATTATTATAATAACATTAAAATTTATATATGATACATGAGTAATTATGCTACAATGTAAATTGTATTTTACAAATTGATAAGAAAATAAAAAAGTTAATGAGTTAGAGGGTTGGCTTTAACTATTTAGTATCGTCTACATGAGAAATTCCTTAAGGGAATTGACAATTGTGTTACGGTGACAAAATCAGGAAAAGAAAGTAAAAAAATAGTGTTGGAGAGTAATTTTGAATTATATTACAATGACTCAAGGTTTATATGATATGAAGTGAAAGGGTTGTTAGGGGTTGTATTGATAATGGATGGGAGTCTTGTTTTTTGATTATTTAATTAATTTTTTTATTCTTATGGATCATGATTATGAATACTGTTGATTATTGTGACAAAAAATAGTATCATTTTGATGTGAGTTTGATCCAGTAGGATCATAAAACATTCACACATCATCCATGACTCAATCAATCAATCATGTAATTATAATGTAATATATAAAAAATTATCATATTTTACTATTCACAAAAAAATTCATCTATTTTAGTGGAATACATAAAATTCACAAAAATTATTTTTAAACCATTATAATTAAAAAAAGATTAAATGTTTTACTAAAATAATTATATATTTATGGAAAAAATAATTTTAATTGAAATAATCATTTATTCGAGAAATGTCAATTTTTATTTTATAACTTATTTTGTGATACATTGAAAATTTAATGAAGGTTCACCAAAATTGTAATTTAATAATATTTAAAATACATATAAATTTATCATTTCATTTTATGAAAATAATATTTCTATAAAATAATTATATTATTATTAAATTTAAAATAATCATATTTGTTCACAAAAATACCAACACATAGTTTATCATTTTAAAAAAAGTAATTTTCTTTTTCAATGATATTAATACATCAAAATTTCCTTTATGAAATATCCATTTTCTGTTTGTAATTTCATATGTGTGGTTCTTCTCCTTATGGGAATATCCATTTTCTTAACTATCAGATTACTATTCATCAAAAATGAAATATATCAGCAAAGAAATACCATAGTAAATTTGGATATTCGGATTTCAAAAATGATATTTATTTCCTCAAATAAAATATAAAACTGTTAAAAAATTTATTACTATAAACCGTTTTCCATTTAATATTTTCAGAACTTCCATTTAGGAATATATATATTTTTTTATTAAAAAATTGTATTATTAGTTTAAGACCAGAAAAAATAATCGATGAAAAAACCATTTGATTGAATATATAACATATATAAATCATAATGTTGTCAATACTATTTATTCCAAAAAAATTAATAGTGATGTTATAAAAAAATAATTGGTCGTTTTAGAGGGGTGTTGTGTGAAACAAAATTCTTTGAAGATGTTGAATATATGAAGGGACATATTATCAAATATCAGAGTGTTGCACACATAATTTTCTTGTCATAACCTACTCCAAATTGTCTCAGTATCACGAACACGAAAAATATCCAAAAAATTCTTTTTATATGTTCCTAGAAAAAAAAAATTAATAAATACCAAATGAAAAAATATAGTGTGAGTATCATTGTCCCAACAGGATAACACATAGAGTTCAATAAGAAATCAATATCAGATAAATACAGTGTACTCATAAATTAATGATGTGGCACTGTAATCATATCAAAATGAATAATAATAATTTTTTAAATAATATCAATGGAAATTATAAAATGGGTAAAAAAGCATTTTACCATCAAAAGAGGCATGTAAATGAATCTTTATCAAAATTTGAATAAAAAAATTATTTCACCATAACAAATATCAACACATCATTTCATAAGACATGGAATTTATATATGATATTCAATCATAAAACATTTTCAATAATCCCCATGGTTATTTAAGCTTGGTCATAATGTTCTACACACTATAAATTAAATGCATCTCCATGTGTTCAAATGTATCAATATGAATAGACTATGAGGAATATGAATCTAAAGAAAGATTTAACTCTATAAACTAATTATATATACTTTTTTGTATTAATCATCAATATATTAAAAGATAGAGAGAATACAATCCTATAATGAAAACCATCCCATTTAACTACCCATAATGTCAGTTTATTTAAGGTAATAAATCATAAAATGGGATTACATTAATTTCATTCAATCTCTAATCATTTCAAACAATCATTTTAATTAGTCCCAAATTCCATTTTCAAAAAATTTAATTTCATTACAAATTACCTCATTAAAATGATTAAATAAAATATTATTACCTTTAAAACAATTTAGTTAAATTCAGATTCATAAATAATCAAATTTATTCATATTTCATGAATCATCTACATCATTCCTCAAATAAGTAATTTCAACTAAAAACAATTTTCAAGAAATTAGATCTTTATTTGAAGAAATGTAATCAAATAAGATGAACAAAATCCATTCAAAATTTAAAAATTAATTACAAATCTCAATTAATGATTAAAAATCAATTAAAAATCTATTTCATAAAAATAATGAAACAATGAATTCAATTGTGTGGAATTTAATTATAATATTAAACAACTAATAATGTAATCACAAAACACTCAACACGAGATCCTAAATCAGAGATTCGATATTCATAATCGATCAAGAAAGAATCATAGTTCTAAAATTCAATAAAATAAAGATTTTTATCCATAAATTATAGAAGTACACAATTCTCTCAAATTAGATATATAAGGAAATGATTAATTAAAATTAAATAAAATTTATAAATATCCAAATCGATTCTACTTTTCAATAACTTGTCCCATCCACCAATAATAATGGATGGAATGGAAAAATTTTCATAATAAGATGATACAATATATACAGGATAAAATTAGGTTTAAAGGATAGTATTTTTGATTTAATATTACAGATATAAGAAATTGTGCTAACTCTTCATGGGTGTAAGAGATTCTTATGATAGTATTTGGTAATTTAAAAACTTTACATGTATTGAGGGAGTAGATGGGAATATATATTATTTATATAATGAATTTAATTTTCATTTCCTACATAGAAATAGTTAAAAAAAAGAATATGGAATGAAATTATATTGTACATAAAGAAAATTATGTTATCAAAAAATTTCTAACAACTTATTTAATGGCATGAAAAATAAATTATTAAAAGAAATTTTATGCTTTCCCACTATTATGATGTCTTTAAATGGAATAAAATGGCTATATGATATATCACAGATAATGGGTTTCCTTATATACCAAAGAAATAATCAGCAAATCATATTCCTCACACATGATGTTGATATCAAAGATCAATTTAAATGGAATACTCTATCGTTTTTGAATGATTGTTTGGGAATGATTAATTCTTGAGAGATTATGTGTGCTTGAAATAGCGATGTTTGAAACCATTATGTTGAATACGTATAATATGTGAGTAAAGATCCTGATTTTATCTATTATATTAAATACATAAAGGTTAAAGGGTTCCTAGGAATGTGTGTGTCAATATGGACATTTTGTTATTCTAATTAATATGTTCAATTGTCAATGAGTGAATGTGATGATTTCACATTCTCTGTTGCATCATTCATTGCGATTAAACTATATGGGAATGTTTTTTATTCATCCATAGAGATTGACCTTTTTGAATTTTTTTAGTATTTATTGAATGAATAAAATATTTTATGAAGACTATATTAGTAGGTATAGAATGAATTTCAATAACATGATACTCTATGATTTTATTTTATTATTATACTAAATATATCTTATTTTATATCCTTTACGATGTTTTGGGGAAGATTTTATTTTATATTTCATTCCATTCCTATAAATTCCCCATTAATTTAAGTATTTTTTTATATTGGATAACATATTTTAATTCCATGACCAATATTTGAACCTTCCATCATAAAAATCATAAGAGTTCTAGAATCTACTGCATATGTTTCTTCTATTGTTAAATGTAATGTAAGGCCGAAATCATTGTTTATTTATTTATATTATAATTGAGAAGTACTATTTTAATAGAGGAAACCATTTATAAAATCTATATAGAAATATTTTATATAAAACTATAAGAAGAATCATTCATTTTTAAAGGATTTTATTTAGTGTATGCATACATATATTTTTTTAAAAAAATAACCCTGGTCTTATCCTCCTAAATCAAAAATTAAAATGACTAATATGTTATATGATATTCTACTCCACTAACTCCACATCCATGATATGAGATGGTTTTTTCATACAAATATCATCTGAAATAATTTTCCATATTCCAATTTTGTCAAAAATTTCAATTTAAAAATATTTCAGTAACTCATATCGCCACCTCTAATGAAGAATCATGTATTTTTTAAAAATTGGTTTTTATCTCTTCTGAGATAAGAGTGAATGGTTTACCTTCTTCATATAATTTAATTCCATAATCAATCAGGAATATATATCATGGTTATGATTTCTAGATCATGTTCAATATAGATATTCAAATGATGTAAAATATGAATTGGACTATAAATATTATCTTTATATGTCATAAATTAAATCCACTTGTTTCTATTTTGAAACATTTCAAGTGAATTAAAAAACACAATCAATATAATATTCATGTGATATGAACCTCAAATAATAATTGATCATAAATAATGTGTCAAATTAGTCCCCCTTGTGATCAATTTAATATGATAGAGATGATGAAATGTATTTTATTATTATATTAACCAAGAATCTATTAGAAAAATTGGTATGTTTTCACACTAATTTGGACATATTTATTTAATTCATAACTAATGTAGTGTACATATTTTTTATTCAAATTATAATAAATCTATTTTTTAATAAGGAAAAAAGTTTTTATTAATGGTAAAATAAAATCTATATTAATGTTATCAAAATTATTGATAATAAAAAAATATTTGCAGTGGGTATTGTTTGTTGAATAATTAATGAAAATAATTGTGGCCACATAAAATAATCATAACACAGGAAATATATTTGTGGATATGAAATTTTCATGATTTTAATCCATAAATGATTGAACTGGTATATTCATTACATGCACAATAAAATTAAATGTAATTACCTTATATATGAAGTCATACACTGTGAAATAAAAAAATATCAAACAATGGACGATTACACATCTATTTGATTATCATTGTGAAAATACATTACAGATAAAATTATTTCATGTAGACATTGAAGATAATTTAATGATATAATGTAGTCATTATTTTTCATTAAAATACTTATGATCCTTATTCATTATGAAAGAATAGATTGAATCGAATCTACCTTAAATATCAGTGCAACTATAGGTTAATAATTATATATTATCCATGAGATTATAATGTTTTATATTTATAATGATATATTTATTCCTATCTGACCATGAATATCATTTATGATTGTGGTTCTAAAATTATTGGAAAAATTAGTACTCTATTATAATAAAATTACCCTAAGAAGAACATATAAAAATAGATAATGAATTTTCCATGATATGAAATTTTTCATACGAATCACATCACATATTAACATCTCGTTCATGATAATTGATCATTCCATTCCATAAAGAATTTATTTAGACTAAACATTAGACACATGAAGGGTAATTGATTAGTAATTTGCGTTGTAATTCTTTACTTGTATGAATAAATCATGTGTAATTTTGAATAATTTAATTTTTTAATATTTTTATTATAATTGAATCAATGATTCCCACTAGGGAAATACATTTATGAGATGAATACTCAAAACACCCACACATTATAAATTCAACATGTTCTGAAATTGCACAATTCCAATATAAATTGTTGGCATCAAAAATTAAATTATGTATCATCTATATACTCGAATAAAATGATTATTATAATCATTGGTTAGTTACATAATGAAGAGTCCATTTTATCAACTCCAGTAAAAAATAAGACCCCTTTATTATCTTGGTCATATAATTATGATTAATCAAACCCCATGATAGATTTTTATTTATTTCTACAATGTTCAAAACCTTGTGGCAAACCGACTTGGTGTATGCACTTACCATCTCATTGATCATTTTATTTTTCTGATAATTAAATATATTGTATATTCCATGGTCATATAACATTATGTAGTATAATTCCAAAACATCACCTGAGTAAATTGATATTTTAATCCAAAATGCGATTTCTCAATATTAAATCCCACAAAATATGATTCGATGTCACATCCAAATCATATTCATCACTCCATGAATTTAAATTACTAATAATTTAGACAATTTTTTTGAGCCTAAACAATACATTCATATCCATTAAATATGACCTTAAAATACATAACATTATTGTTCCAAATGCATTACCATAAAATAAACATCACTTTTTCTAGGAAAATGACCATTAAAAATTCAAGTATTCAGGAGGGTATATTTTTTGAAGGAATGATAATATCTATTTCAAATTGACCTTAAATGTTATAAAATATCCTTTTATATAGTATTTAATCATCATGGATTTTATCTCTCAATACGATGATATTTATGAATCCTTTATTATAGCATTAATCCTTAATAAAAACAACTAGAACATGCCTAATTGGTGAAATATTCCAGGGTTCCTAGTTATTTAACACTAAATATTAAATTGGTTAAAAGTTATGGGGGATATAGTTAATCATTTATATATATATATATATTGCTGTATGTGTTTGTGTCATCATATTAATACATTCTATCTATCAATGACTCTAAAATCCGTTTTTAAATAGACTTTTTACTAGTTTAAAATTTATAAATATGTGTAAAATCTCAATGAGTGTTCATGAATAAGAAAAAATACACATTAATGGATCAAATTAGCAACAATATTCTTAAAATAAATATGATGTTTCATGATCCCTTGTCATATCAAAATAATCAACATTCTTAGGATTGTAGGTTGGTAACACATATAAACCACATGAACAAATAATTTGGAACAGTGTTTGGAAAAATTATAGATTCAAATATAAAACCTCAAATTAAATTTCCCCTATAAAACCATAAAATAAAAATCCTAATTTTGATGATCTATTAATAGGAACCTACATATTCCCTAATCCTTATGTACTAAATTTTACTTCTCTTATATACCATGATATCATCATATTGATACTGAAATAAAAAAAAATCATTACCTCTATTGATTACAATTTATAAACAAAAACCTATAATCCTACCATACTTATACTAATCTAAATATTTTTAATGTTTGAAGGGAGATCCAAATATACATGGTAAGGAAAGTAGAATTTAGAAATTAAAAAATAGTAGAGGGAATATTTTTACATCACAAATAACCAATAAAAAGAATAAAAATATGAGATTAAATAAAAAGTGTGTATTCATAATCATATCAAGAAAAATGTTCAAAAATTATAGATGAAACCATTTACATCACAAAATATTATGAATATTATATAAGAATATATCCTCCTAACAAGTCAGTATTACACTCTACATGTCACTACCAACTCCCAATGTCTCTCAATCATGAATATAAACAATCAACATGAAGTTATTTTCATTTACATAGATATAAAATTAAAATTATTAAAAAAGAATGATAGAGAATGTATGGTGTGAGAAACACTATACTAATAGGATATAACCTAGAATTCCATTAGAAATCCATATCAATAAACCATATATGATCATATTTAAATAATTTATTTCATGGTAATATTTTCATAATTCATAAAAAAATTAATGTTCAAATAATTCCAAATAAAATCTATATAATGAGTATAAAACTGAATTCCCCTAAATATAGGCATAAATATGCATCTCATTCTATAATGGATTGAAAAAATAATTTCATGAAAATAATCATTAAAAATCATTTCATATATATTGGATTCAGTAAAATAATTTTAAATTATATTATAATGGTTATATGACTTGTAAAATATAATGTTAGGTCACATCGAATTAAATTATCATGATGAAAATATTCTCAATTTAGGAGTACTTTTATATATATCATACATATGGGGAATAAAAATATATCCCCAAGAATTTAACACTTGGCCACATTAATTTTTAATTATCATTATCATAAAAAATAAATTTCTATGTAGAAATAATACAAACATTGGGATCAAATCCTATGACCTATATACCCAACATATCATTTTATTCAATGTAAAAAATCATAATATAAAATAAAATTCAATTCATTATGTATTTAATAATTTAAAATAATTTTTAAATCCATCAACAAAATAAACATTAAAAACATTTCATTTCATTTCAAAATAAAAATTTAAATTTTTTTCATCAATACTCATTCCTTAAAAAATTAATTCACTTCATTTAATATTCACAATCAACTAATTAATTAATCTATCTATTATAATAATATTTTTACCTCTATGTCAATCATTTTGACTCAAAACCATTTTCGTGAAAACAAAAATTCATTTGAAAATACATTGATAAATTAGTTTAACAAACAACATCAATTTTGAAAAAATTCATCAAGGATATCTTTTTATGTTACAGAAATTTTATTAAAATTAAGAAATATTTAAGGATTTAAATTTAATGGAATTTAATTAAAAAGATAATTAAATCAATTAATGTATAATTAAGCACCCAACACGAGATACTCAAATGGAGTTGAAAAGGACATAATTAATCAAGGACGAATCCTATAAAAAAAATAAATCATGTTCCAAATCTATATAATTTATAAGGATACACGACACTAGAATATGGGAAGATTCCATGAAATTAGAAATAATATTTATATCATGCTTATAGTTACTTAAAAACATTCAACATGTCTATAAGAACATTTATTTGTGCATACTCAAGGTTATAAGTGCCAAAATGACTTCAACATAGACACCAATGATGGATGGATTGAAAAAATATCATAGAAGAAGATACTGGAATTTATATTACAGATAAATGTATCGTAAAATAACATTTCATAGGGGTAGGTGTTTCAAATTATAATATCCAGTAATCTATATAATTATACAAGTTAATGAAAATTAAAACATATGTTACTTCGTGACTATGTTTTGTTTTTAAAACCAATCTATCATAATATGACACAAAAATACAATATTAACTCCGTTTTTCATGGATATATTATTCATGGCTATAAATTATCTATCCACATACTTGATGAATTAAAAAATCAATTGTGGAAAGCATGTTTTAGTTTTTCTAGTTTTTTTCGTCCACTAAAATGATTTTTTTACTATAGGTTATCCTTTATTCAATATTTTTCATTATTGTAATGAAAAAAATCAGTTAAATATTTTGAAGGCACATTAATTTGAAATCAATCCTCACATTAATTTTTATATTCATAGATTTCTAATTGAATCGATGGGCTAGATCAATCCTTTTAAGAACATATGTGATTGAAATATTATTATTTTAAATATCAATGTTTAATAAAGAAAATATGTGAGTTATTGTACTTATGTGATATCATTAATTAAAAAATACATGGTGTAAGAATTCATTTGTAGCTGTGGGGAAATATAGATATTTCAATATTAAAACCAACAATGTATTTGGAAAATATCTAAATGAAATGTGTGAATTTTTATTAATGTAACATTATATGGGACTTGATTTCATGTCAATTTTCTATTATTACTAGTCCATTGGGATTAAAAATTCTTCATAGAAGATTAAATATAATGGATTTATTTAAACTACAATTAAGATTGTATGATCTAATACAAACCACATTTTTATAATATTAGTCTTGATTATTTTCTATGATTTCTCCATTTAAAATAAAATTTCACTATTTATTCCTTATATTGGTATATATAAGTCATTGTTATAATATTAATTTCAATATTATATAGGGCCCATGGATATGTGTATTTCCTACTATAATGGATTAATAATTTTGATTTCACAAGAACCATTTTTGGCTTCCCTCAAAATAATTATATATATTTATTATTCTGTTTCATGTGCTTTATATTCTCAAGTTTTTATTAAGAGTATGTTTTCATACTGAATTTTATTATTCATGAAATTACATGAATTAGTTAAATGGAATTTACATGTTATAAAATGGAATAACAATATTTCATTTTTACCAACAAGATGAATAATGAAAGTGGAATGGTGGTTATTGGAATGAATTTTTTACCATGATGGTTTATATCATGGTCTACTATTTCCCTTCAAGAAATGATATATCCTTTTAGATTCTTGTATTAAATTATTTATACACAATTAAATATAGTGGGGTGAAAATTAATTTTAATTAATGTAATATATTTGAAACTAATTTTATTTTTATAAACATTGGAGTGTGCGACTTGTGCATTAAACTCATTCATTTTTTCAATTAACTCTATTCCAAGAACGCGTTCACCATTTGTATTCCTTTTCTGATTATATTTTTGGATCCATCTATATTCTATCTCTCCTTGTTATTTAGTTGATATCTATATTATTAATTCCAAATTTGATATCCATTGCCTAAAAAACCCAATTTACATAGATTGAAATCTTTATATATTATTACAACAATTTAATTTTAACAGAATGTAATAATTATTAGGTGAATAATGATTAAAAAATAATCTTAGATAATCCATGTCAAACATTTGAGGATATATCAAAACAAAAAACTATCAATATTATATGTTTCCTTGAATTAGGAAAATAATGATTTTTTAAACAATTAAACACCATTTCTCCCTGTGTAATATATTCATTATATTTGATGAATATAAATTTATGTCCATTACAACAATAAAAATGTTGAAAACAACAAATATCACTTACATGAAATGTATGTAATTTATTATAGGGAGTAAATTTTGATAGTATCCTTCACTATTATGATTTTCTCATTTATCCTAGTCAGACAGGACATACATTTCTATAATGACACCATAGATATTACAATGTGCATTTAGTAAATCTCAAAAGACACTATATCACTTATTTCTCACGATACACTTGATGTATTCCCAATATATGGAATATAAAATATTCCATTTACATGTTTTGTTCCAATATAATTTCTTTTCAAATATGATTATGATATGGTGGAAGAATTTATCGACATCCATTTTACAAAAGAAGAGGCATTGCAGATGATGGTCATGAAACATTGGGTAGATTTCAATAGTGAAAACACAGCATGGATCAATAAGAAATGCCATATATAGATATGGGGTTTTAATGAAGAGAATCTATGTAATAAAGAGTACTCCCAAACTTTTTAAAAGATGTCATATTTCTTTTTTGACTTCGCCCTCGATGAGTTGGATGCATTGGCGAGCTCTATCTCCTCGAAACTCATTAGGGAGGAATCTTCTAATTGGATTATGTTCTACTTCAATAAGACTGGTATATCTTTTGAGTGCATCCCCCCTTTTTGAAGTAATGTGGTTTCTTAGATTTCAATTATTGTGTTTTATAATAAAAGATATAATTTTCAGTCATTTAATTTTTTTTATGAAATTATATTACATTTTTAAAATATATAATAATATTGTCTTTAATGAATATTATAAAATTTATTTTGATAAAATAAATTAATTGTTAAAAAAATTCAATACGTATGAATGGATTAGGTGATATACCTTTCTTAATATTCTCATAACTATTTTATTCAAAAGTACAAAAAATTTGGCAGGATAAAAAATTATTATGTCACGTAAACATTTTACTTGTTCATGGTTTTAATATAATGAATCATATTCACATGCAATATAATATATGATTTCTTCAATAAGAATCACTAAAATACTATTATATATAAGAATTTATTTTATCATCGTAGGCAACTTGAAACTCAACAAGAAATCCTTTTTCTAGATTGAATCATATGGAATAACAACTATATCCTTCATAAAATTTATACTGTTAAACAATTGTACAAAATAAATTTCAATAACATTACCTGATTATTTTTACACAATGGTAAATATCAAAAACATCACATATTTATACATCATAAATAACAATAAAAAATTAATAATATATCATCATATTAATGTATTTATTGCGATTAATATTTATAATCAAAGAGGATTATTTACATATGATAATAAGAAAAGATGTACGTAACATTATTTATTTCTATATTTTCTGATTCTCATGGAAAATTTTCTTTAATTGCAAGATATTTTGGTTGGTTAAATTATTCCCATCATTTTTTTATTTATAATAAATTAAATATTAATTTTCATCTTTTAACAATAATAAGAACAAATATTTCATGGTTTGACATATAAGATCAAAAATAATGATTTCTTTGTATAGATAACCATCATACAAATGGAATTAAATTAGTGAAATTAACTATTTTTTAAATAATATAATTTCATTGGGAAATGAATTTACCCATTCAATGTTAATAACATGGAATATGACATTCATTTATATTTATAATTATGATAATGAAAATTACATTCACCTATAAATATATCCTAAAAATACATTGTAATTATATAAGACTATAATAATTGTATTAGTTATCCCTGTTCATGTTATATTGTTTTAGTTTTTATTATATTGTTTTGAATTTTATATAATAGATATGTAGTAGTACTTTACAATAGTTATTCATCATTTAAAATAATTTCAAATTATCTAAAATTTCATCACTAACAACTATTTTCATTTTCATTTAATGATTTACAAAATCATATAACCATTTAATAATCCAAGATGATCCATTACTTATATGACTATTCCATCAACAATATAATATTAATTAATCAATATTTTTAGTATAACATTTATGACTCCATGAAAACAATTAATAAACTACATATGAATATTTTCCTTGATTAATTATAACTAAAAAACATGGCATAATTCTGGATGGACGGATGCATCGATTATTATAATACTAATAATATTTTGGAATCCATTAAAATATTATATTTTAATATGATTATGAATAAAAAAGTATCCTTTATTATAAAATAATTTTATAACGAAAAATAATGTCTATAAATTATTTATAATGATTTGATATTAATAATCATAGATAAAACAATGGTAACAAAATTTCAAAACAACCATATTTTTTATAGGCCTAAACACCCAAATAATAAATTTCTGACATAATAATAATAGGATTATAAATAATCTATATATTGATAATATCTATATATATATATTATTATATTAAATTATTTATACATACATAAAAATATGATTTTGTCTGTGTAAAATTATATGTCAACTTATATATATATATATGTATGTAATAGTTAGGTGTAAAAAAACACACACACATATAGAAACAAAAAATAATTATATTCAAAAGAAACATATATATTTATATATGAAAAATTGTCGCATCATCTACACATTGTCTCCTTGAATAATTTTTATTTTATTGTGATAAAACATTAGACAATGAACATTTTTTATCATTTGTTAGCAAAGAATAAAATATTTTTTTCAATGTTGATGGATTTATAAATTTACCAAAAATTAATATCAACCATGAAAATACTATACAACATTTTAGAGGACTATGATCAACATTCCATAAAATAGAAAAATTTACTTTTCATTTTTGGAATCTTAAATGATTAGAACTATGATAATGAATATTGATATTGTGATGTTATTTCTGATCCAAAATATTTTCAGCCTTAATAATAAATGGCATGTGATGACACTATAATGTTTTCCATTGAGGAAATTCATAAGAAAATTAATGTAAATAATACTTTATATATGACAAATAGACTATTGTGGGAAAAAATATACTGTCAAGCGATAATAATGTGGATCTCTTGATGTGATTGGATAAAAAAGTTTATATACAATATATGAATTATTAAGAATAGTTACCTCAGTATCTATGATTATTATTAGTTCATTTATCATGTTATTCCACATTTAAAATATAATAATTTGTTTATTCCCAATCATGAAGTAATATATGATACATAGAATTTGTTTTTTTATGATCAATCACACAATTATCTGATTTAATTTTTAAATAATATAATGTTTAATGAAGCATGTTGGTTTTCATTATCTCAATGAATAATCAATTTGAAATCAATTATATATTGTTTTTTTATGTTCATATATTGTAAATATTATTATATAAATAAATTTGAAGAGTTTTCTTTTTTCAATTAAGCTTCTTGAATTTGTTTCTCGTCTATTAGGGATTCTATGCCTTTTATTTATTTCTCAGCTTTGTAATTAGGATATTAATTTATGTGTGGCTGTAGGTTTTAATTTTAGTATCTATAATTTTGTTTCAATGTGTATGTGTTTGTGTATATATATATATATATAATTATTTAATAATATTTTTTCCTTTAATATCTATTTCACTTCGTGAAGAAAATTGACATAATGATACCCCTCATGATTTATGTTTTTTAGTAGTTCTTTCCTATGTGAGGTGTAATTCAATAGTGGAAATTGATTGATTCATTTAAAATATAGAGTATTGAAATATCTTTGGATTCCTTGTGATAAAATGTTATACCTTGTTTGATGTGAAACAATGGTAATACATCTCGAGAGTGAGTCACACATCACATTTGATTTTTATTGTTGGTCCACCATGGTATTTCTCATCACATTGATTTTCTCCTCAATTTTTCTACTGCATAATTCATTTTTTTTCTTCCAATTAATTTTATCTTAGTTATTTTTCTTATTCATTATAATATTTTATTTTCAATTATACACATCATAACTAGAATTTTTTTTAATATCATATTTTTATATCTAATGTTTTTTATTAATTAATGAATTAAATTTTTTAACTTATGTGAATGACATATTAATTAAAATTTTAATGGTTGACATTTTATTTTATAATAGGACTTCCATTTCAAATAAAATGTTAAAACTATATGGCACAAAGATATAATTTTATTATGAACATTATTTTATATTTTCAGATGTTTTCAGCGAAAAAATATTTAATTTTTATGGGGAATACAAATTATTTTTCAAAATAATAATTATGGAAAATAAATAGAAAATATCATATATGTTTTTTTCAAAACATTTAAAATTAATGATATTGTTTTGTGGAATCTTATCAATAATTGTGATGGATATAGAAACCTTAAAATGGATTTTATTACTCCATTAATGATAGATTAGGAGGTGTGTGAGATAAAATAAAAATATATAAAATATGTATAACTTATTTTAATTAGAATATCTAGATATTAAAATTGAGATAATATTCAATACCTTCAAATAATTTTTATAAATTAAATATATTATAATGTAAAACCAACTTATAAATAATGTTAAATTAATAACACTATAATTTAATTGAGGCATGATTTTGGATATTCATTTAATGTAAATTATTTCAAAATATGTAAATTTAAATTTTTGAAATAATTAACCAAAAACATTTATAATTTTTAATATAAATTATTGAAACAATGCAATTTTTATTAAATAAATATAATTATATAAAAAATTAAAAAACACAGTACGTTGTAAACTTTTGGGAATACAAAAAAATTCAATAAATAACCCAACTAATCAATAAAATCCATGTAATTTCCATCATAGTCTTCCCACAAACGAATGTTGTTCTATATCATGAGTCCTAAATGAAAATAATGTACCAAATGGGTAAATAATCCCACCAGGGTTTGTCTAGTACTGTCATAGGTTATAATCCACATATCATGAAATTATAAATATTTAAAATAATGTTTTATAATTAAATTTGTCACCTCTTCAAATTGGGACAATATCCTCAATTGTATTAAACATGTAAATGTCAAATTTACTACTAGAACTATATGTATCTAAGGGAGATGGCATATTTCATTATTTTAGACAGATATCTCCTCATACATTTATTTATAGCGTGTGTTGTGACATCTAGTGAAGACCTTAGGGAATGATATACATGAGAGTGGCGATGAATTTTATTTATAGGCTCATTGTGGGATATATGGAAGAAATATTTCATGGATTATGGGACAGATTGACGACATTTTTATATAGGACCTGCATGGTGGAACATTTGGCAGAGTATTTAATGTGTCTTGGGCCATGGATCAAGGTTCTATGAGACTTTTGGGATGCTGACGAGGTATTGATCTCATACAAAACATCAATTGAATGTGATTTTGAAATATGAAAATTACAATACTCACTTCAGATATCAGAGGAATTACATAATTATTAAATTGTTAAAAAAATTCTAACACTAAAGCATCGGTGCGTTGTTTTCACACAATTTACAAAAATGAGGGAATATAGACATTTGGGTGGTGGAGTGTGATGTATGTTAGAATGGAGATTTATGAGATTTGGTAGATTATGATTCAATATATGAGGAATGATCACTATATTGGCCAATATTCTAGGAATTAATGAGACCTTTCATGTGTCAATATTATTGGGATTTGGTTTCACCACCACCTTATTTTCCGATACTTTTTGTTCGACATGTTTTTTATTATTTTTCATTAAATGTAAGTCCAAATTTCATCATAAAATAATTGATAGACTACTCTTGTATCCTGAACCATCCATATGTTGAGAGATATTTTTTAAAAATAATTCATAATTTTTTATCAATTATTATATTTTACAGACATTGATATATATATGTATTAAAAAAAATACAGAATCTATTATAGACCTGCATGTATGTGTGAATATATATATATCTCATTGCGTGTGTGTATCATTAAATGTATATATATATATATATGATAATTGATAGATTAAATAATATTTGGCACATTTATTTTTCTCCAACTAATAAATCATTAAAAATAGATTTTTTTTTTAAATTATTCATTTTGAACTATATTTTTTAAAATCCATTTATTCAATATTCAATATATAAAACATATGAATATTTATAAAAAATGTAATTGCTAATATTGCTCAAAACTCACATTCAATTCCATGTTGGGGTTGAATTTTATTGTAATCTTTCACAATAATATTGTCGATATAATAGTAGATGTGACTGAGTTGAATTTTATTTTTCTCACTATAATAAGAAATACATGATTTAAGGTCGTGTTTTGGGATTTTGGATTGTCATATAATTGTTTTTCCGAATTTATTATAGCAGATCAAGTGGATTTAGGTTGAAAATGCAGATGTCACTAGAAATTCAAATTAATTTAGGGATACCATTAATGGAGTAGAAGTGGTGTCACCGACCATTGGGTGCAATATATTGCTACACAAATCACATATCAAGTCAATGAAATGAAGGTAGTGTTGTGTTAGTGATTAGTGATCAAGGTAAAATGACATTAAAGATAGAGGTGGTTCATTATTTTGGGCCATTGAATGTTCATTTGGGTTATTATCCCTCTCATCCTTCAATACATTTATTATGGGTTTTTATACCATTTCTATAATTATAACTCAAACCAATCAAAAGAAGAAATATATTGTTAATTAAAAAATGTGAAAAATTATTATATATTACGTAAATGATATAATATTCTTTTTATAATAATATTTTAATTTCTATGAAATATTCATTTTAAACTGCATTATTATGAATAATTATATTCCAAAAATATTTGTTTTATTAAAATTGAATTCAGTCGTAAATCAAAATTAATATTATTTTAAAATATAGAGGGAATAATATATAGATAATTCTTATTTTTATCATTATAATTTTTTAACATGGATTATATATATTTCTTGTATAAAAATAAAAAAAGATAGTTATTAAATTTTTATGATGTTATTATGAATGATTTAAATGAAATATATTTTTTTATACTTAATCATTTAATAATATAATAATATCCAGTATTACATTTTTCATGTATTTAAATATTTAAATCATATTCCATAAAAAATTGATTGATCAAATATTCAATTCTTAAATTCAAAATCATTTTTTCTGTTTTGTACATGATATTTAATGATTTATGAAAATAAAACATATTTTATCTGTATTTTTGGAAAATTAATGATATATTTAATAATATATAATAAAAATTCAGAAAAAAAGTACATCATTTAACATTAAATATTTAAATTTTTCTTTTATTCAACACATATGTACTACTAATATAGACATAAAGATTCAATATTCTATTTATAAAACAAGAAAATATATTTTTATTCAAATATATAAAATATTGATTCCAAAACATAACTATGATTAATATTTTTAATCTTGAAGAAAATTTTTAACGTTATTATTACACAATATTCAATATAAAAAGAAAGTTGTAATATTCAGTTGTTATCTTTAATATATTCAAACATTTAAAAATTTTCAAATGAATATCATCATTTTCAAATATTAAATATTATATAATATCAAATTTATATATAGAAATGATTTGTATTTAAACACAGAAAGGGTTGAATGTATTAAATAGCTAAATAATATATTAAATATATTTAAAATAGAAATATTAAAATAATTAATTTTATATTATTAAAATTATATAATATTTATATCATAAATGATATATGAAATAAATTTAACAATACTCCATTAACTATAGTAATGATGTTCCATTAATTCTATGTATCCCCCAATGATAATTTCTCCTAACATTAAGGCCTCTCCACCTCTTTTTATATCCTCATGTCTTCTTTTTGTTTTCCTCCCAAATACTAGTTTGGGATATGAACTGAATGCATCATATATTATTCTATACCTCTATAAATATATGAATCCCCTTCATCTATCCAATTCATAAAAAAAATCAATGAACGTGGAATCAATAATCCAATTAATTTTGTTAAAAAATCACCCCACTCTTTCAATGATACCACAACAGATGCAATTTAGTTTCCAGAAATACCCCATTTATGGTCATAATGTATCATTCCATTGGGATTGGATTGATAATATCCAGCACTGGAAGACCATTATTGAAAGAATCATATATTTCACTGACCCCATCAATATAAAAATTTATTAAACTCAAAATTTTGATATCTTATTATCCTTTGAAGGTCACTAATTTATTTCATCCTTTTATCAATTGAAATGAATGTATAACAGTTATAATTTTTGGTTTTTTTTGGGGATGGTCATATTAAGAAACACAATATTTATTAGAAATTTATAAGATCTTAATTATCTGTAAAGGTGAAAAAACCAATCTAGATGGAGGTTTGGGGTACAGTTATGGTGATTAGAGGATCCACCATAGTTGTGTAGTGCTTCAAAAAACAGGCCTTGCAATGCAGATAAGAGGTGGATGAAAAATTATTTTTGAGTTAGAAATCGAAAAAAAAATTAGAATATAGGGAGGTTATACATGGTGGTCAACCAGTGTGGAAATGGTGGACATAAAATCAGGGATAAAAAATTATCTATGGAGGGGTGTGGGGTGATATATCATGTAGAGGGAATTTGGGGAGTTTGGGGGTAGGAGCAGTGTGGAGGAAGAAATGAATAAGCATGATAATCCATGAGAGAGTTATTTGATATATATGTTAACACAATGAATAGATACTCAAATCAAGAGAACATGAACATGTAAATTTTTTTTTGATCTTTGGTCAAATTTCATAATTCTGATTTTTTTGACAATAGAGCCAATAATTAATACAGCCATTTTTTACTGAAATGAATTAATTTAATTTTAATTAAGTTTTCAATAAGAAAAAAATTTAGTATTACATTACTAAAACTAAATTAAATAACACATTATTATTATTTTAAATTTTATAATTATATATAAATTATATTAATTATCTATATTTAACAATATTTATTATGTTTGTAATTTATTATATTTTTGTTTTTATTAATTAATTTTTATCAATAAAAAGTAGCATTATGATTTTATATATATTTTTATAAATATAATTAGCTAGATTCTAAATATATTTATTATAAATATTTTGTTAAAAATATAAATAATTAATATATATAATTATACTTATGTAATAGATTGAATACTTTAGAAAATGTGCATAGCTTTAACTGCATAGGTACTGTTGGAGGGTGATAATTATAACAATAATATCCCCTCATTGGGACATTAAGTCCTAAAAATGGTTGATCAATGAGTGAAATTGGACATCGTTTTATAGTTAACATGGTCCATAAATAGGTAGTATTCCTTTTCATAGTTTATCAAACATAATGAAAAGGGATGATGCTTGAACCAATGATGTTTTTGATTTAGTGTTTGGATTGTTGTTTGTAATCCCCTATATCAATATAAAAATAATTACATATTAATTATTTCATTAATGATAAAAATTTAATATATTAATTTTTTTATGAATTTTTTTATATAATTACAATAATAGTTATATTTATGAAATATTAAACATTATAACATATATGGTATAATTAAATTTACAAAATAATAAATACAGAAACATTTATCCTATAATATAATTTTTATTATAAAAAATATAGATATTAATTTTATAATATAATTATAATTAGATTTTTTATATGAATATTATATATATTAGGTATAATGGATTACCAACTACAACCAACAACCACTCCAGCACCTCGGTGGGTCAAACCCCATCTTTCCCTGTAAGGATTGAAGACAACCCGTGGTTCAATTTTATTTTTTTATGGTTGAAAATCACAAGATCATGATTTCTCGGTGGCCATATAAAAATTTCCTACTGGTCCCTGGAGGAGATACTTGAAACCCCAAATTGGAATCTATGCATCATATAATGATCTTAGTCATCACATTGTGCATTCCCCATGCCAAAAATCAATGCATCTGGCTACCCATTGTTGCATAATGATAGAAAACCCATCCATGGAATTTCTAAGATGATTGATATATGATATGGGTCAAAAATTCAACATTAATATGATAATTACACTAGTTTTTTCCAAGCATACTTCCTTGGCACAGATCCTCTCATCATGTGATGTTTCATCATAATGGATGTCACCCATCACATGTTATGAAGACCACTTCTATTTACTATTAAAGACTGATTTTGTTTGTTATATCATTGTAGTTCACCCTCCATACCATTTAATTGGATTTTTATATAATCTATTTCAATGAGCCCATCTCACTTTCATAATCCATACTTGGAAACTCTATGTGTCACCATTTTGTAGTGCCTTCATGTTACACTGTATTGATTTTTAGGTTCATTTATGTATCTAGTTTAACCATATATAGATAACATAGATGAAAAGTTTCTAAATGGAATTTTATTTCTCACAGAATCCTTATCCCGATGTTCTAGGATGAACTATTAGCACTGATGAGTTTAAGAATGAAATGTTTGACCCAAATTTTCATTGATTTTATATTTATATAATTATAAAAATAACTATATTTTATAATAAATTATTTATTATTTAAAAAATAGGTATTATATTTCATCAAAAAAATTAAATTTAGTAAAATATTAATAACATTATATTTTATTATATTTATTTCATTATATTATTAATAAAATTATTTATGTAGGTGGAATAAAAATAACCAATACTCACACACTAAAGACACTCATGTTGATTATGATTCTTCCATTCCCATAATGACTAATAACTACCCATTAAGGCCATTACAATTTAATTTATTGGACAAATGCCCCTTATGATAAAGAGGTACAAAGGCCCTTGAAATGTGGCCTTAAATTCTACTATGGTGAATAATATTACTCTTATGTACACTACCTCATACAATTCGTGGTTCTTATAGTACATGATACAGATCCAAAATTCTATAACGCTACAAAACCACCTAGTAAAAAATCCCTCAAAATTGGTGGGAGTCTAGGGTTGAATAACTCATGTACATTGTACAAAGAATCCCCTTATACCACTCAGGTGTGTGTTGGACAACAATATAATGGTAATTATATTTATTTGTATACTTTTATTTATATAAATATATTTATGTAAAAATATATATATTTTTATTTATATTTTTTTTATATTAATTTAATTTTAGAATAATAATGAAATTATATTCATATATTGCTTGTGAAATTTTGAATATTTTTTACAATTATGGAAATATTGATTTTAATTACCCAATCATGTTTTAATCTTATTTTTCTCTTCTAATAGGGAACTAAAAAAAATATTTCTAAATATATCAAAATTATATATAATTAGATCGGGCATATGATATATTAAAATACATATCAATCATTTAAATATTGATTAGAAATTTTTTATTATAAATATAATAATTCTTAAAATGTATATTTATAATAAAAATGAATATAAATTGAAATATAATAATATAGATATTTATTTCTATTAATAATTAAAATTCTAGTTATAATATAATTCCATATATAATATAATTATTCTTATATAGGCATACATCAATTCATATATACATACATACATTTATTTGTGAATTTAATGTCATGGGGGTAACAACCAAAGGAAACATACATACAAATAGTTGTCCATGAAGTATTAGACCCAATATCTTCCCCACGAATAGGATAGTGGACATCATAGACCATTATAAATATTAATGGATGAAAGGCCTTGGGGAGATGAAAACAAATACATGAAAAATGAACATTTTTTCCCAATGGCCCAATGTAATGTCATGACTTTATTGTTCATAATTTTTTAGTAGAACTACATCATGAATGTATCACTATGTACAAGTTTCAATGTATACATAACTTCATTCAATGTAATATAACATTAAATTCGATTTTCAATTCTTCAACCAAGTACCTCCTAGATTTGGAGTCCAACGACTTTATCACACCCAACTACTACAGTCACCACACACACAAACACACAAATAAACATATATATATTGTTTTTATTTGTATTTATATATATGGATTTAATATTATGATAAATTATATATATGATTTTATATTTAAAATATTTATTTTATATTGTTATCATAATAAAATCATAATAATTGGGATATTCTAGTTATTATGTTTTCTTGACAACAAGATCCACTAAATCCACATATTTTATATACCATTATTTTTTAAGTTGATGGATCCTTAAAAATAAATTATCATGATATTTTCTATTATGTTTCTCCATAATATAAATTTTTAGTTTGGATGATTTATTGTATATTCTCTTGTTAAATATATATATCTAGAGTAAAATCCAAATATGTTTTAATGTCAAAAATCAATAGTAAAATTATATATGTGACGAATAATTATATGATACATTAAATGATTTAAAATAAATAACTAATAAATTTAATATTATAATAAATAAATATAATTTTATTTTTAATTTTTTTAAATAAAAATATATTTTAAAACATTATATAATTTATAATAATTAATTAATGAATTTTTTATTCTAAGAATAATAATTATATTTATATATGAATAATAATAAATATAATTACAATAATATTTATAATAAATATAATTATTTTAATTATATTAGAAAGACATGCACACACACATAAACATATAATTATAATTATACTATAGTTGTATAAGATAAAACTGATCTCTTAAGGTTGGTGGGTTCAATCCCTAATCCACCTAAATTTGTGGGATTTGTTAAAGATTCTATAAAAGAATGGTTTCTATATTTGATAATGTATATTTAGTTTTTTAGAAGTAATATTACCGAAAGGGGGATTGGATAAAAAAATGATCTCATTTTGATCATGATGAAGGTTCCTTCAGGATATAAAATTTTTTTCAATACAGTTATGTAGAGGGTTAGCCCTTGAATGTTGTTTCACATGCCCTTTCTAGCTCATGGTGTCAATGTTTTTCCATTTAACAATAACATCAATTATATATATATATAATTATATTAAATTATCACTATAATTTTATAATAAATACATTTATATATACAATATATACAATTATCTATTTAATTGATAAATTAAATAATATATTATTTATAATATTATTAAAATAATATTTATATTTATAATGAAATTAAATATAAATAATATAATGTTTATAATATAAAATTATAATTATTATATATTATAATATTTATTTTTATATATTAAGAATGGATATGTCATGGATTTAGGAACCAATTTACGACTCCCAGTTTATTAATAATAAATAAATCAAACAAAGGAGAATGAGTGTGAATACCATGGAATATATGACCACATCATGAAAAAATATCACATCCTGGATCTCCCTATATTTCTTAGATATTTATAATTTCTTCATATAGCCTATGAATGTCTTCCACTCTACCAATTCTAGGCCTATTGAGACTACTGATGATCCTCCTCTAATGTACAATAAGAGGACTCCATAGTGATAGAACATGCCCGAACATCCTTGAAATATTTTAAATTAACATCTCCATGTTAGCACAAAATCTATTTTCAATTGGGGTTTCCAAAAAATTACACACAATGAGGTAATAATTGGTACTTAAGGAATCAACATTAATCATGTAGTAAATTGACTCATGTTTGTAAAATTATTTGTTAACCACCTCTTTAATTAAGATTGAAATGTTCCTTTCATCATTAACATAATAAGGACGATTGAATAGTTAAATCATCATCAGTGTATTTGAACACTCATCATTTGAATCCATAAAAAATATCCATTTTAAATTTTCATCATCTCAATGAATTTGGGTGGGTAGAACCCCTCCATTGTTTCAACTGAACACTTAGTATTTTTATGTTCCACCCGTAATGACTTATCTAGAGAGGTATAACTAGAGTTGTCTGCAAATGTCACAATATATTCCTCTGTTGAAAAACAATTATGCATATTCTATTACTGGTATAGCCTGAAATTATTCTTCATATACATTACTATTCATATAGATAACTATTTGGAACCCCTTATTGTTATCCATTATTTTTTCATGCATGGGTTGTTATCCTTGTGTAATCACTAGTTTTCCTTGAATCCCTACCTCTATAAAATTTGATGGACACCACTTATCTTTGTCACAACTCTCGTCCATAAAAATATAAATATCTTTATTATGAATAATATAAGGCCCTCTTCTGAAATAGAAATAATAAATAGTTAAAAAATTTTTTAATTTAATAAAAATTTAGGATCTTATCAGTTTTTGGGAAATATATAATTAGTCCATAATTCGTACATATCAACTTGATTATTAAAATATTTTCACATCTACTCAGTATCAAATTTTTTCATAAAATAAATAATTTTTGAAAAGAAAAAAGGTACATACATTATTTAAACAACATGACTTTTACTTGATCACATCATTTAATATATTCTTATTTGTGTCATATGAAAAACATTTCAAATCCATTAATGAACAAAAAAATCTCATTAAGGGATACACAATGAAGAAATACTATTAGTTTATGGATAAAATGAATACAATGAATACTTCATCCTTAAATTTTACAATTCACTTTTAATAAGTAGTAAATATTCTTCAATGAATATAAGATCAATTTGAACCCTTTTGTTTCATTAATATTACCATAAACCCATCCTAAGAATGAAATATCATATAAAGGTAACTTGTGACATAAAAATACTTATATGGAATAACAATTAGGTATAATTCCACACATATCACTGAATGGAGTAGCCATATAGAAGACTTGTATACCGAATTATTTTGAAGTTATAATGTAACCACTCATTAGTAGTATATCTTAGATCCACTATTCATTGGTTTGTCAAGTAACCACCCATCTTTGGTTCATCACACAACATGCTATAAAAAAATCATGTGGTCTTATATAATCATTGCACATAAAATATTTCAATTATAAACATTTAACAAATAATATTCCCTTCACCATAACAAGAAATCATTTAAACATATTTTAATTGTAAATACACAATCAATACCATTTACGATACCAAAACACTCAAAAAAGGTAATTAAGTTTTTATTCTCCTTTCAAATAAACATTAAGACTTATTGAATAATCTCAATATCAAATAACAGTTATAAAGGAGAATGAGTCATTGTCCACTCATATGTTAAAAAAATTCCCTTTTTAGGTAAATGATAAAAAAAATTATCCCCGTTGTATGAAAAAAGTCCAAGTGGTTTATTATACTCTGTATAAAAGAAGTTGGTGTATAATTCCAAAATATTCTTTGATGAATGGAGATTGAGATGATGTCCATTACATCAATTCTTAGTAATCTCGTAGGTTATTTATATTCATGAATAATAATCATGTGTTATGTTATTCATTAATATGAAAATTATTCATATTTATTATTAATTTTATATTACATATTTTCATGTAATAAAAATAACATAATTTTTTATTTTCATATCAGTTATTCTGTCAATATTTGGTACTGGAGTCAAAACCGAACTTCTTCTGATTTGAATTTTCCACATAGTTAAAAGTAAATCATATATATAATATTAATCAGGATTTAAATATCAAATATATATATATATATGTTATATATATTTTTTATAATATCCATAATATATGGATTTTTTAAATGAATTGAACTCTTCAAGGAGATGGCAGGTCGTATGAACACTGGAATGCTATTTTCATTTCTTATCATATAAAAAGAATAACAATCAAATGATATAAATTTATTTTATAATAATATCATAATATTTTTATCATGTATTTATAATATGTTTAATAAAATCATCAAATATATATTTCTTTTATATAAAAAAAGTATCATATCACATTGAGGGGGCGGTAGTCCACACTTCCTCAACAGAAATTATCATATTAACATAACAAATAAATCATAAAGTATGTTATAAAAAAATTAAAGATGAATAGATTATATATATATATATATAATATTTATAATATAAATATTTTTCCATCATAATGCTAAAAATGAGAGGTGGTAAGATAAAATTAAAAGATAATAGTTTTGTGAGGTGGTAGTTCACTATACACAGAAATCATATGTTATATAACCCTTAGATGGAGGTCTATGTTAGTGTAGGTAAAAAATATTGTCATAAAATATCCTTGTACATTTATGATAAAATTGATATTATTATATTATTGAATCATGGTATTGTAGTTATTGGAGAAGGAAATAAAATTAAAAGTGCTTGAGGGAAGACATTACCTCAAAATTGGTTAACTCTTTTTGAATTTATCCAAATGGCAATATTGAGTTATTTTATACTAATAGTAATTATTATAGGATAAAATGGGGGATTATGGGAGATAATTTTATCTAAATTGTAACTACCAAATGGTCTTGATATTTTTTTGTAAAAGGGTACAGTTGGTGGCCATTTTTACGAGGGTGGAAGGGATCTTTATGAATGTTTGAAAATATTATTTTATTATAAGTTTATGTTCTAAATTATATGGATAAAAAGTGATATATTAATAGGATAATATGAGTGTGGGTCGAAATAATATCAACTAAAAGGTTTATAAAATATTTAGTAACCAAAATTAACCGTAACCTTTAGCATTAAGCCTTATTTTAAAATATAAACTCAAACCATGATTTCATGTATTTTCATAATATATGTTTAATATAGTTAATAAAAATTAACAATATCACAAAAAGTACATCATTAATAAAATTTGTGACATTAAATAAGTCGTTTTTCTTAATCATGGAATTTTAGGATTGTTATATCATTTAATAAAATATTAATTATTTTCAAAACTCGGTATTTTCAATTTTGACAGTAATTATAAATTTATTTTTGTTTAATTCATAACAACTTCATTACTAAAAAAAGAATTAAATAAATGAAATTATGTCATATAAATAAATAAAATTTGTGGATCACATAATAATTTCAAATAAAAATTATTTGACTATTTATAATATCAGTTTTTTTTAATATTATATTAATATGATAATCATTACATAATCATTGTGTCTTAAATAAATATATTTATTTAATTTCTAAAAATTATTAATAAAATACATTGATATGGTAAATATATTATTCTCTCTAGTGAATATTTATATTCAAATATATTTGTTATATCACCCCACCTTAATATTATTTTATTATAAAGATACATTTTCAAGTCATATTTATTTTTGACATTAAATTAATTAATATAACAAGTCATTTTTTAACCATGTGGCTTCATGGGGTCCCCAAATATACGAAATGAACTTCATGGTTATAAAAATATCTTAACATATGGTTATCCCATGTTTTAGGGTACTTTTCTATTTCTATAATGTTTTTTACCCATATTTATCAGATTTTTCCGATAACCATGGTAAATAAAAATAATTACTCATGGTAATATTCATAAAGTCCATAAAAAATTCTAACTATTTACAAAATTTTTCCCTTATGATTCAAAATATTGAATCTATTTTTTCAAATTTAAAACAATGAAAATGTACTAATTAATTTAAAATTAATCTCAATAGTCAAAATGATAGGGGGTGTTAAATAAGAAAAATATATCAAAAAGTTGACATGTTTTTTCTATTCCATATAATTGTTAAATTATATAAAATGACCAAAATTGTGTTAAATGATTAAAAACCCAATTATAATATAAAACTAATTAAAAATAAAATCTAAATATTTAAATATATTAATGGAAAATGTAGTTTTTAATAAAAATGTAGTATTTTTACTATTCATTAAAAGTGGATTTTACCATAAAAATAAAAAAATTAAAACAACACAAATTTTCATGTCCCATTTCTAAGTAAAATGTTTATTTTAACAATTAGAACTTATAAAAGTGGAAAAAATGATTTAAAAAGGGTTCTCATTCAAAAGGTGGTAAACGTCCTTTTATAAATATTAGAACATTTTATGCATAAAATTAGTCTCATTCTTATTTAAAGCCTCTAATTTTTATAGGATAAATGTAGAAACAATGAACAAAAATTTGTAATACAATTTTATTCTATTCTAGTCATTCGTTGAAATAAAATATTTATTCAATAACAACAATATAAAATAATATAGTTATTAATGTATTATTTTCTAGTATAACATATTGTTGTATTCAATGTATGTTTTCAATGAAACCTATAGTTTCATGTCGAGTAAAAAAATATCAAAAGGCATCCCTAATAATGTAAAATTAATATCTTATTCCTAAATATCAATATGTATGGAACTTTTTATTCTATTAATGTAATTCCCCAGCCTAAAACATTACATAATCTTGATTTCTGTCGAACATTTGAAACTTTTTTACATTAAGGATCATTTCATGTTTAGAGTTATAAAATTTTTTTCAATAAAACTAAGATAAAATAACCAATTTACAATATGTGGCAATAAAAAAAATTATATCCATTTCTTCCACAATATAAAACATTTAATGAATAACATGGTTTCTTTTCCTGATAAAATTCCTCACGACAACTTCCTTTTACGTACCCATCCTTATAACAAATGGAAAAAAATTAAAAAACATGGGATGATCCAAACATCCTCAATAAGCGATATAAAATAAAAAATTATTTGTTATCCAATGAATATTTTAATCTCATTGAAAACTATTTCCAAAAATTGTTCTTATCACCATTAGAACATAAACACTTAATCAAACCACTTGAAATCAAATAAATACTTAAACAATTCATAGTAATAAATAATCATTAAAAATCATAATGGTATCTTGTGTAATACATATCATATTTACATTTTAGCTTTCATAGTTATATAAAATCAAACTATAATGGTTACATTTGGAATATCAGTCAAAATATATTCCAAAAATCTTTTAGGAGAAATCTTATCATTTACCTCTATATCGTTACCCAATACTTTGGAGGTAAGTCTTGTGCTCACCCTCACTTGGTATATCATTTTACCACCCTTATACAAAATAAATTCCAATGAACTACAACAAAATAATTTCACTTGAACATGTAAAAAGAAAAAATAGCATTTCAAAATTGCCATCATAAGAAAATTGTTCAACATATTAATATAATAAATCCATTATAAAAACCAATTTTAATACTAAAACAACAAAAAATAAATATTTTACTTTATTTTATTTCTATAAAAATCATTATGAATTATAGTGATTCCAAATATCAAAAAATGCCCATGGCGGAAGAAAAGATGATGTCGCCATGTATGATAAAAAGAAACAATACTTTAGTTATTTAGAGAAATGATAAATACATTTATATTCTAGTTGAAATATATTTAATTATATTTAAAATTAAATACAGTTGAATATACACTATATTAAATAATGTCATGTATAGATCAAAATATTCCTCATGGAAAAGAGAATGAGATGAAGTCTCTTACCTAGAGCCCAAAATGTCTCGATCATTCCTTAAATTACTGAATAATAAAAATAGGTAAATTGAGAATTTATTTAGATTGGTTTTAAAATTTAGTATACATTTTATATAAAATATAACCATGATATAGTTATTAGTTACTTATTTGATTTCATATAAGTTGTTTTATCAATATTCGATAATCCATTCAATAATGAAATGTATTTGATGAAAATTATTCATTTTTTCAAAAGAAAATTATCTATAGGATATTATTTTTGATTTAAAAATCATATATAATTAGTATATATGTATTTATAATAGTTCATAACATTTGGAGATAAGAAATGAAATGTACCGTTCATGGAGATGATAGGCCGTATATACCCATGAACGCTTCTTTAATTTCATTGTCATATTAATAGATAAAAAAATAAACATATGTATATTGAAATTCCATTATAATATATATCATATATATGTTACAAAATTTAATTAAATAAATAATTTTAACTTTAAATCATATGAAATGAATCAGTCAAATCACTTTGAAGGGTTGGAATTCCATACTTCCTCAAAAGAAATTATCGTACTAATGCATTATAGAATGTGTAATGGTATGTAGTAAATAAAAATTATAGAAGCATAGAGATAAAATAAAAAACTATATAACATATATAAATATTTTACCATCATAATTTCCACCAATATTGGTCTTAATAGAAAATTAAAAAATCATTGTTTCGTGTTGCAGTACTTCAACGTATTCTAAAAAAATACGATCTATAACCATCATATGTAGGTATCTGTATATTTATTTCTCATCCTTATCAAAACCAAATACTCTATACATAATATTATTGTTTTTTATTTAATCATATAATAAGAAGACCATATGGAGTGGTGAAGGAAAATAATTGAAATGAACTATAGCGATGATTTTACATCTAAAAAAGGTAACTCCTTTGGATTTGTGTCAATATTATTCTTGAATTTTCTTATTCCAAACGTATCAATTCTATAATAAATGGAGGGAATATGGGCGATTATTTGACCCAAATTTGGACCCTCCATGGGGATTGGGTGACACAAGCATGTGGGAATAGGTGGTGCCTTTTAATAAGAGGGAGTGGCACTTTATGAAAATATTGACATATTATTTAAATATTTTATGATATTCAAATTATAAAAGATCAAAAGAGTTTTATTTCTAGTGTTAGATGTGGAAGGGTCGTAAAACCCACATAAAATAGGTTTTAGATATATTTATATAACAAAATTAACTATTTCATTTAATTGTAACCCTCAGTTGAAAACATTACACTTACCATGCATTATTTTATTTTCATAATATATATTTGATATAGTAAATATAAAATTCAATGAGAACCATCGGTGTATCATTAAAGAAATTTTTAACATTATATAATTTTTTTTTTCATATAATATATTTTTATGAATATTTTAAAATATATTAAAATAGCCTTTGTGTAAAATATTTATTTATGTATATTTTTAGACTATTTATTAATTGATTTTTGTTAATGTCCTGAAAACATTATTTCTTCAAAAGAAATGCATTTAATCATCCCAAAAAACTCAATTTCATTAAATAAATTTTGTGTGTGGAATAAAAATGTTCAAATGACATTTATTTTAATATTCAAATATCATTTATTTGAATCATTCATTAGTATGGAAATCACTACATCATCATTGAGTCAAAATTAAATTTCTTCATATAATATCCCAAAATTATAAATTGAATAACCTGAAGTAGGAAAAAATTATATATTTTTAATAACTATTGATATTCAAAGATATTAGTGATATAAAACTATATGAAATTTTTTTAGTAAAAGATCAATATTTTTGTTATATTTCACTTATCGTTAAATTAAATATATCAAAGGGCCATTATCACACCCATGGGGATCCATGGTGTCCTAAAATAAACCACCTGATGGTCATGGTCGGGAATATAATATCTATTAGTATTAGGACATGTGTAAGGCTTGTCTTATATTATTGTAATATTATTTTTTTATCCTTGTTTAGAAAAATTTAATCCTTCACCATTTTAAATAAAAAGAATAACTAAAGTTATTATTTATAATGTAAAAATTAAATGGTAACAATTTACATAATTTGTTCCTTATGATTTAAAATATGGAATTCGTGTTTTTTAAAATTCAAAACATAGAATTATTAAAAATTAATTTAAAATTAATTATCATGGTAAATAACCGAAAAAAGATATTAAGAAGTAAAAACTATCAATATATTGACTTGTGTTTATTAAAAATTTCAATTTCATATTTCATTTAATGACCAAAAATAGATTAAATGATAAAAATAAAATATAAATATATTTTAAACCAAATTAAAAGGATAAAATTACATTACAAATAAATTAGATGAAATTATAGTTTTGAATTAAAATGCAGTATTTTCCACAATTCATTAAAATATGAATTTCATATGAAATGTACCAAAATTGCAACCACGGTAATTTTTTTGGTTCCTATTCAAAATAATAAATTTATTAATTCAAATAAAAATTATAAATTTTTTAAAATATGTATATAAAATTGATTCAACATCAAAAGGATTGGAAGCTATTTTTTTAAAAAATACTTATTTTATCAGAAAAAATGAATTTATCCTTATATAATATCATGAAAACAGACAAGATGAACAAAAAATTATATTGAATATATATCATATATTTATCATTTGAAAAAAATATATAATGATTGATATGATTTTATAAACACTATTATTCTATTTTAAATAGGATTTCAAAAAAAACACATCGTTTATATTCAATCTGTTATTATGTTCATTTATAATAAATTTGGTTACTAAAAAAATATATATTAAACATTTTAAACCCATAATTGTATAACTTAGTTGATTCTATTCATTCCTGTCATTCCAATGGATATGTTATAATGGTAACAATAAAATATTAATATTTAGTTGTTTGTTTATGCTCTATATTGTGTGTCATGTACACTGTTGAACATAATATTTCATCCTAAGGAAAAATGATGACAATTCCTCCCTAATATAATAAAATTCATCCAAAAAAGTTTATTTCCGGGTCAGTTACTAGGATCTGAATTTTCAAAAGTCATTTAAGAAAATACCATAACAGAAAAAGGGTTAATAAAACATCCACATTATAATGTAGAAAGTAAAGTATAAATATCACCCAAGATAACACCAAGTGGTCTTCCATGAATGAATTAATAGATATTGAAGAGAAAAATAAGTATCATGTATTGATGGAGTTTCATAGAAAACATCGTCATGATTATGTTAAAAATTGTAAAACCAAAAACCTATGATGGGTCTAATGTTCATTGATTTCACAGTAATAAAAATAAATAGAAAACATTTTGTCTTAATATCATTTTCATTTATTTGAGTATTTTTTTATGAGATTGAATAAGATTATATGTAAACATACTTACTTGTAAGATAGAGTTTTATCCTTTTATATATAACTTCCAGAAACTCATATTTTCTACAAATGATTCATATTCAAGATGAATTGGCCAGACCCAAATTACTAGAAAAATAATCTAAAGAATCAATTTATCCAAAAAGATGAACAATATATTTACCCTTTATTTACTCACAAAAAAACGTATACTAAAATTAAATATAATATCAAAAAATAAATAATACTTTATAAAAAAATATGACTATTAATCTCAAAAATTCATCAAACAATTCCCATAGATCAACAAATACAATTCAATAAACAATTTTCCTTAAAACTAATCAAAATAATATTAACTAATATTGAAAAAATAGAATTAGAATGAATTGATCACATAGTCTTCAATTATAAATTTTAGTATTTATATCTAAATCACATTGAATACTCTAAATGTATCATAACTAAATTTAATTAACACAATCATATGTTATCCATGATAGGTTAATCATTTCCAAAAATAACCCAAATATCCTAATGTCCATAATAAAAACAATGATTCTTCCAAAATAAAATTCAACCATTTATCCTAAAATAAAATCCTATAGTATTCAATTTTACATTTTCATATAGTGTTTCCAAAAGTGCGAAAAAATTCAAAAATAACATTTCTCAATAAATTAACAAATCATTTTCCTATACTGAGGATATAAATTTGATAAAAACATTTGTTCAAAAAAGTATCATTTTATATGTCCATAAAATAATTTTACTATAATTTATAATCCATACTAACCAAGGAATACATTTAGGATAGTGGTATGAAATAAATCATCATAGCACTTCGATTGTGGGTTTGATTATCACATCTTTGTCTGATGTTATACGTTGACACACATTATGCATTTTGTCCTTTTTCAAAACAATATAATTATATAAAATACCAAAAAATAATATAAAATTACCCATGATAACCCTATAATATTTTAAACTCAATGGATATCTCATTATCAAATTTGCATCACAACAATTAGTAACCCATAACTTCCTCAAATGAGAATGTCTTATAAAATACCATTAGTTAGCCTAATATTTCAGATAATAATGCCTTAAAATGTGTTTCTATGTCATTGAACATATGATCTACCTTAAAATTTTAAACCCAATATGATATCCTAACCCGTAAGAAAAAATCCAAATATCCAAAGTTGTTTGGACCATACTTTGTTACCAACATTAAGGTCCATGCCATAAAATTACATTATCTTGAGTTATGTAAAAAATTTGACGTTATTTTACATTGATAATGATTTAATGTATATATTTTTAGTGAAATTGTCCTTAAATATTACAAAAAGGTAGATTTTAAAAATATTGGATACAACTAAAACAATATCATTTTTTCCAAATTTAAACCCTTTAATGTTTAACATGATATATTTTAATGAAAAAAAATCTTCATGACTTATTAATTTATCTTAATAATCCTTATACCAAGTGATTTTTTTTTCAAAAAGATGTGATGCTCACAACATGATCAGTTAGGTTTATAAAATATCGAAAGAATATGTCATCCATTTAATATTTTAAACTCATTCAAAACATTTTCATTAAATAATACTTTTCTACCTTAGAACATAAACATTAAATCATACATAAATAAATTATAATATTATTGAAAGTTGTAATCATAAATCATAAAACATAAATCATAATGGTATCTTTTTTCCTAAATATCATAGTTACATTGTAACTTTCACAGCTATATGGGAAGAAACCTTTATTCTTACGTTTGGAATGAACATCACAGTATATTCCCTAAATCTGTTTGGATAAATTCCGGAATTTTCCTACTTCACATTACAAAATGAATTAGAGAGATATAAACACCACGCCTTCTCCCGTTTAATCAAGAAACAACATGTATACATTAGTAATTCTCCAAAACTATTACATAATCAGAATTCAAGAACATGTATAAATGAAAAGGAAAATTTCTATGTTGCAATCCTAAAACACCTTTTCCTGATTTTTATATAATCAATAAATATTAAAAAACATTTTCATTACCAGAATACCTTAAATTTAATATGGTATACAATTTTATTTTAAAAAATACATTATATCTTGTAGAAGAATCTAAATATCAAAAAAAAATGCTCGAGGTGCCCGAAAGATTTTTTTTTCAAAATTTTTCAAAAAATAATTATTTTCCATTAGAATAACACTTCATAAAAGTAGAATAATTTTTTAAACTATTGAATAAAATTAAAATGTCATAGGATTTGAAGACACACCATATAAAGAGGTTTTTTCTAAATCAAAATATACCTGAATGAAAAGAGTTTGAGACGATGTCTCGTACCATGAATCCGACTTATCTCATTCATTTTTACTTTCTGGAATAATAAACATAGCGTAATTTATACATGATTTAAAACATTTTTTAAATTTTATTTTTTATTTTATATATCTTGTTTTCAGGATATATCAATTTTTCAATCATTTATATTCATATTAGACATATTGTAGATGTTCGATACCTGATTCAAATATGGACTTGTATTGATGCAAATTATCCAAGTTGTTATAAGTACTATATATCCAGAATAGTATTAATGATTATATTATCATCTATATCTAGTAGATTTTTATGTAAAATAGTCCATTGTAATTTTAGATAATAAATGATATGTATTTTTCATGTAGACGGTAGGACATACGTACAAATGAACGCTACATACATTAAATTTTCATATTAATTGATTTAAAAATATGTGACACATAGGTATAATGTAATTAAATTATAATATCTATATTATGAAATTTACATTTTTCATTAACTCCATCTTTATATGATCAATTTATGTCATTAATGATTTATAAAACATATAGTGGGAGGTACTCCACACTTCTTCAAAATGAAATTATCATATTTACACAAAATGAAAAGAATAAATTTATGATGTCAATAAAAATTAAAAAACAATAGAGTGAATATATATATAATATATATCATATATGAATATAGTTCTATCATAATGGACATTGTGAGACATGGTAATATAAATTTAAACAACCATATTTTCGTGAGGTAGTAGTTCACCGTACAAAGAAACATTATGTTTTATATCAACTAGATGTTGGTGAGAGTATGTGTGGTTCTAATAATTTTCATAATAACATCATAGTGTATTGACTATACTGTTTTTATGTAATAATATAATTATATGATCATGGGGAGTGAAGAAGGATAATAATGGAAATGAACTTTAGAGAATACATTATAACTAAAATGGGTATGTCCTTTTGAATTGAGCCAAAAGGATTTATTTATATTCATTCATCCAATGGTAAGGTTTCTAGGTGAAACGGGGGGAATATGGGAGGATATTTGAGATAAATTTGGATGAGATATCTGGATTGAGAGGTGTGATTGAGTTGGTAGAGTTGGTGACCATTTATAAGATGGAGAATGGGCAGTTTAGGGAAGTCAGGAAATATTTTTTATTTATAACTCTATCTCTGAATTATAATAGTTACAATGTGATATATTTGGAGAATAATATAATTATGGGTCTAAATACCCCCAACCAATAAATTTTTGGCATTTTTAGGTCTCAAAAATAAACATGTCTTTTAATATTAACCTTTTGTTATAAATATTAACTCTCACCATGCCTTCTATTATTTGTGTGACATATGTTTACAATAGTGACTATAAAATTCCTAGAGAACAAAAAGTGGTTCATTAAAGACATTTTTAACAATATATTAGAAATGGGGCCTAATATTTGTTTTATATGACTATTTTGTCATTTTATAAAATAGTATTTATTTTAAAACTTATTTATGTCATGTTTGATACTATTTAGTATTTGACTGTTGTCAAAGTCATAATTTTTTTTATTTAAATAAAATTAATTTACTCATCCCTAGCATGTAAATTTTTTCCAAAAAATTCATTTTTGGAATTATAATGTTCAAATTACCATAATTTTAATACATTCTATTTCATTTATTTGAATATTTCATATATAAAGAAATCAGTACATCATCATTATGTAATAAATAAATTTATTTATATAAGGTCTAAACATTTTAAATAAAATACCATGATGTAGGAAATTTTTTTATATTTATAATGACTATTAATACTAAAATATATCTGCTATATATCAATTTATTAAAAAATTTATCTGAAAATATAAATCTTTATGTTATATTTCCCTTTTAATTAAATTCAATATTATTAAAGATTATTATCACTACAATATGGCTCCATGGGGTCATAAATGAAACCAAAAAATTCTCAGGGTTGTAAAAATATCATCTCATATGATTCTGACATGTTTTAGTCCATTTTTACAATATTATAATATTATTTTTTACAAATAATTACCTTATTTACCCTTTAACCATGATAAATAAAAATAATCATTAAATGTAATATTCATAATCTAAAAATATAAAAGGTATTCATATAAAAAAATTTACCTTTTGATTCCAAATATGGAATCCATTTTTTTCTAATTCAATTCACATAATGAATATTACATCCAATGATAAAAAATGGAATCCAGTAATCAAAATAATGACATGTGTTTATGGCCAATTTCAACGTAAAATTAAATCCAATGACAAAAAATGGATAAAATGATATAAATTGTAATGACCCGTAAAATTCAAGGAAATTTTTTTCTTAAATTTCTTTGGATTTTACAAGAGCACAGTTTCTAAAGGCACCTGATTCCGAGGCCCGGTGTGCCCGGAATCATTTTCAGAAGTTTGGCTCGGGTATGTTCAGTGAACGAACGAGCGGGTTTTTATAACTTTTGAACCAGTGCTCGGAATCGAATTCTGAGGGCACCGATGGAATCACAGTGCCGGTATTTGCTTAGAAACTCCTTTTCCGGAGTTGCGTTTTCTCGGGTGTCGTTTATAATTTTTGGGGTTAAGTTAAGAAATAAAATAATGTGGTGGGACAAATTTATTTTATTTCACTTAAAGCCACTTAATTCCACTTAAGCTAAGTTAATCAGATAGGGGGGATCCCAAAAAAATATCCTACCCACTTGGTAGGATATTTTTGATGTGGGACCCGCAGGAGCCCAACCGTTTCTTTTCCTCTAAGTAACGCACCCGCGAAAACCCTTTTTTAATGAAAGTCAACCGGTGTAGTTTCTTAAATTATTAACGCCCCTATTAATTGGGAAGTTATGTCGTTACCATTAATTCACGAAATTAATGGTTCGTTTCTTAACATTGTTTTTCATTTGTTGGCAAAAGAATAAAATAAGACCAACACATGTGGGTGGCTTGTTGGGAGGATTTACAGAAACTCTAAGTTCTTCATCCTCCTTCGGGAAGAACACGAAGAACACGAAAAACGCGAAGAAAGTGAAGAATGCGAAGAACGCCGAACCCTCAGAGATCGACGACGCGAGGCCGTGTACTACGACGCCGATGAATTCCCTTCCGCGACGTTTCATCCGTGACAATCCTACCCCGCGACAATCGTCGATCAACACTTGATTGAGGTAGGGGATTTCGGATATTTTAAATTCCATTGTGGATTTTATCCTCAAAATGGGTTTAAACGTTCAATTAAATTCGTGTGTTTTCTTTGTCCCTTAGAGATCGTCGTCACGACACCGTGTACCGTGACGATGCGACTCCCCTTCCGCGACGCGACGACCCTCTTCTTTCGCAACGGTCAATTCCACGATGAACTCATGTTTGACGACTAGGACGAGGTAGGGGTTGATTCATTTAAATCATTGTGATTTTTACCCCCGGCGTTTGATTAAACATTTGTTGCGAGTCTTTTAAAAACCACTAACGTGGTGGGTACGGACCAATGAGCATGTCTGAACCCACCGCCCCTTTCGTTCGTGGTGTGAGAAAAGGTGTATATCTACAAAACAAGCCGCACGGGTTATGTGAGGTCCTCGAAGTGAATGAAGGACCCCGAGAGGGACTTTGGCGAAGACGGAATGAATTTACGACAACCAGAACTCATCCGGTTGTCCGCGGAGCAACCCGCTGGTAGGCCACGCCGGAAAGGCGGAGCCGACGGCGGAAGACGGCGGCGCCCGGTGCACCGCCATGGAGATCCACCGCTGGCTGCCACGTCCACTGGCAAGGGTGGCCCCACGCGGGGCCGCGGTTCCCTCACACGGGGGCAGCATGCCCCTCGCTCTGCTCGTCCATAACCGGCCGAGCCGACCCTCCTGGCGATCGGGGTGTGCCCAGGCCGGGACGGGCTGCGCCGGCCGGGGCTGACCTGGACCCGGGTCGGGTCGACCCGGTTCGGGCCGGCCAGGGGGGTTGGGCCGGGTCGGTCCGGGCCCAGACCCCCCGTTTTCGGACCTTTTCGGTATTTTTCTCATAACATGAGATACAGGCTTCCGATCGACGCACCGTCAGTTTCTATGTGATCCTTGGATCGAGACGGTCGTTTCGGTATATCGCAGTCAAGGTTTCGAAGTACATTGGGTTTGGCCGGGTTGGTTCGTACACGAAACCAACCGGGCCCTCGGAGCAGAAACACTCATAACATGAGCTACGTACGTCTGATCGACGTGCCGTCAAATTTGATGGATTCCTCTAAGTGAGATGGATCTTTTGGCTGACTAATCTTGAGTTTTGGACGCATGTGGAGTACGGTCATGTTGGTTTTGACTTAAAAACCAACAGGGCCCCTGGGACAAAAAAGCCAATAACTCTCAGACCGGGTGTCCGATTGATGCACTGTCTACGATGTTGAGTTACTGTTGACGAAACGGAACTTTTGGATACATAAGCTCCGGACTATGTGTCAGTTGATGTATCGGCCTCTCAGCTCGTGGAGCGAAACCTCCCGAACGAGTTTGCTGTGTGTGGGGGACCCTAGAGCTGGCTGCGACTGCGACTGCGACTGCGGCAACGAAGACTATGCGGAGATCCCCAGTGGATTCGATGGAGAAGACTACAACACTTAGCGATCTTACGTGGATTTGTGCTATAGATCCTGTGTGGGTCCTATCTTATGTCGGTCAGTGCTCAACGGTCCTGTGTAGGCCAGCACCTACAGATCCTATGTGGGCCCGATCCTGTGTGGGTCATTGCGGGGGTTAGTTACCTATCGATCCTGTGTGGGTCAGATCCTTTGTGGGTCATTATGGGGGTTTGTTACCTATCGATCATGTGTGGGTCATATCTTTTGTCGGTCATTGCGGTTGTTAGATACCTATCGATCATGTGTGGGTCAGATACTTTGTTGGGCATTGCGGGGGTTAGTACCTATCGATACATTTTGGGTCCGACTGCATAGATGAATCAGTGAATATATCTGATCATCTCTATCCTCATACGAAGATGTATACCCATGTGAGATGAATCTTGTTTTATTTCCTTTGTTGATTGTGTTGTGTTATCCTGTGTGGATTTATGTTTTTCTTTCCTGTGTGGACTAGGTTGTACTTAGGCATGGAGTTGGAGTGAACTGGAATTGATTACTTAGGTATATGAATGGGCATATACCTAAGAAGTGTTTGATGTTACTTTGTGATTGTATCATTCCATTGTGGATTATCCTTTTTGGATTTTGGGAGACCTTCAGGGATCTCGGGGTCCCTACTGAGTAGCTTATACTCACCCATGCACGGGATTTGCCCACACTATGTTGTGTTGGTTGCAGATGACGGACAACGCTGATCGTGGTTGAGGCTTGCGGAGCAGGAAAGTACCTGGAGGTGGACCACTAGACGGGACATACTCGGAGCGGTCGGTTGTACTCGAGGAGCTGTGGAGGCTATCTGTACCCACCCTTAAGGTGGGACTTCCCGTGGACGGCTCGACATTGGGACATTACTTTTAGTTGTTGTTTTCCCTTTTTAGTTGTACTTTACATTCATTTTGGGTTTCTATTCTGGCCCACTTTCTTTTCTGCACTTACTGTTGTACTCAGTTTTTACTTAGTGTTTACATCTACTGCTTGCTTGCTCTGTGGTGTTTGTTTACTTTATAAAGGCAATGCCTTCCCTTTTTACCGGGATTTACGCATTGGTGCTAGTCGCCAGCCCCTGGCCTATGGAAGGCGGGCTTGGGGTAGTCACGGCATGGGCCCCGAGGACAGGTCGTGACAAATTGGTATCAGAGGAGTTCGGTTCTACCCCAGAACATGGGACTCTAATATTTTTCTATGTGAAGCTATAGTGTTAAGCGTATCAAGTGTGGTTATCAGTCCAGGGAGTCCAGTGTTGTTGCGGCGGCTGACATATCCGTACACCAGGACCCTGACTTCTGATTTCCGACTTAATGCACGAAAAAATTGATTGCACCTGTGTTTTATGTTTTCTTTGTGATTACATTATGTCAGCTCACCAGGTATACTGTTCTGACCGTGGCGCACCTATTTATTTCAGGATGGCCCCACGACGGCAGCCAGCTAGGGTTCTGAGAGTTGAGTATGATGACAGCCCACCGAGTAATGAGGCCTCGGTATAGGGCCATTTGACAGTTGAGGCACCGGCGGTACCTCTAACCGCCGATCCACGGATGCTTCTAGCCCCATTCGCTAACGATGCATGTCGCCTTAGTGCACTGCATGAGTTCCAGTGCCAGCGACTGCCCAGGTTCCACGGGGAGATGGACCCCCAGGCAGCCGAGGACTGGTTGGAGGCAGTGGTATTAGTTTTCAGGTTAGTGAGGACAGCAGCAGACCTCATGGTGATCCTCGCAGTGAGCCTACTGCACAGGGCAGTAGTCAGATGGTGGAGCTTGATGCTCCAGGTGCACGATGAGGCATCTCTCCACGATACAGAATTTGAGAGCCTCTACCAATCAGAGTTTGTCTCGGCCACCCTCCTTGCGGTGCGCATCCAGGAACTTCTTCAGCTGTGACAGGGAAGCTTGACAGTCGCCCCGTACTCGACAAGATTTACTGATCTCTCGCGCTACTCAACAAACATGGTACGAGACCCATTCTTCAGGTCCCGGAGCATTGAGCAGGGATTGAGACATGAGATCAGGGAATCATTGATCTCCCTCAACATCCCGAATCAGGCAGGAGTACTAGAGCGAGCACTTTTGATCGAGAGATTTCTTGTTGAGCCTTCTTCAGCAGCGAGACCTACTGCAGGGCGGAACGTAGCAGAGTCTTCTGCAGAAAGCAGTCGATGGATGACTCATGGGTCTAGGCAGACCAGACCCTCAGGCAGACGACCTCAGGACACTAGCTCAACAGTGCGGGGCACACAGCGCGTAGCCAATCTTTCGAGAGGCAGGCATAGCAACACATGCATCGGACATGGTCACATGGCTCCTGAATGCCTGAACCATCGTGTCGAGGAGTAGCAGACGGTTGAGGGGATACCTAGGCAGAGGCAGACGGTCGACTGTGGTGGTCCGCAGGGAGCAGGCGGACGAGGCAGAGGAGCTGGCCGAGCAGTAGGTGGTGGGAGACACCTTGAGGCTCTACCACCACCACCACCAAGAGGTCCACCCCGGCCATAGGGAGATGTCGGGCAGATAAAGGCACAACTCCAGGTAGCGGAGGCCTATGACCACGACTCGCCCGAGATGATTCGAGATACTATCTGTGTCTATTCCCCCCTTTCTGCAGTTCTTATAGACACAGTAGAAAGTCACTATTTCATAGCCGCTGCCCTTGTTCGGAGCTCAGAGATTCCGACAAAGCCGTTGGCTCAATCCTTATGGGTAGAGACTCCTACGAGAGCAGACTCGACGATTACGCACTGCTTCCGGCAGTGTGAGCTTAATCTAGGAGGCGAGAGCTTCGGCTGTTATCTTCTTGTAGTGGCGTCGATGCCTTACGACGTCATCTTGGGCATGGACTGGTTATCTATAGTACATTATCAGATTGAATTTATTAGGCGCAATGTGCGATGTGTACGCACCGACGGGATCAGGTTCACCTTCACCGGTGAGAAGGGAGCCTTCACAGCATAGGATGGACTTCCGTAGAAGAGGGTACAACCAATCACTCATCAGTCGTCAAGCCTCATCCTAGGAGCAGTTGACGTGCAGAGTCCTACTTTTCCTGCAGTGGTGGATCATTATGCGGAAGTCTTTCCCGTCGACATTCCGGGACTACCTCCTCGCAGAGAGGTAGACTTTTATATCGATCTATACCCTGGGACAACCCCGATATCCACTCCAGCATATCAGATGGCCCTCGCTGAGCTTCGAGTGCTACGGGTACATTTAGAGGACTTGCAGGGCAAGGGTTTCATCCGACCCAGTGTTTCACCCGGGGATTCCCTGATATTGTTTTCCAAGAAGGTGGACGGGAGCTTGCGACTTTGTGTCGACTATCATCGCCTGAACTAGGTGACAGTGAGGAACAATTATCCGCTACCAAGGATTGATGACCTCTTCGATCAGCTCAAGGTAGCACGATGGTTCTCAATGATAGACCTCAGGTCAGGCTATCATCATCTCAGAGTTTGGGATGAGGACGTGCAGAAGATGGCCTTCAGATGTCGGTATGGCCACTTTGAGTTCTTGGTTATGCCATTCGGCGTAACCAATGCTCCCGCGTTGTTAATGGGCCTCATGAACATGATCTTTCAGCCATACCTCTATCGATTTTTCATGGTTTTCATCGATGATATTTTGATATACTCGACGACTGAGGAGGAGCACGCCTACCAATTGCGAGTTGTAGTGGACACACTCCGAGAGCACCAGCTTTATGGAAAGCTCTCTAAGTGTCAGTTTTGGATACGTGAGGTCCACTTCTTGGGACATGTCATCTATGAGGCAGGAGTTGCGGTGGATCCTGCGAAGATCGAGGCAGTGCTAGCTTGGGAGCCACCCCAGAGCATGACTGAGATGCGGAGTTTCTTGGGATTAGCTGGACACTATCGGAGATTTGTGCCAGAGTTATCCAGAGTTGCAGCACCACTCTCAGCTCTTACGAAGAAGGGGAAACCCTTTGTGTGGTCAGACAGATGTCAATAGAGCTTCCAAGAGCTGAGACAGAGATTGACCAGCGCGTCTATCTTGAGGTTGCATTATGAGGGAGTAGGGTACGTAGTCTAAATCGATTCATCAAGGACCGTAATCAGATGCATCATGATACAGGAGAGGGCGGTGACCACCTATGGATCACGTCAGTTGAAGCCACATGAGAAGAACTATGCTACCATTGACCTGAAGTTAGCAGCAGTGGTATTCGCTCTGAAGACATAGTGACACTACCTGATGGGAGAGCGCATTACAGACTTTTCTGGCAATCAGAGTCTCAGGAACATCTTCTCTCAGAAAGACTTGAACCTGAGATAGCGGCAATGGCTCGAGTTCCTCCAGGACTATGACTTGATATAGTCTATAATCTTGGAAAGGGGAACGTAGTAGCCAATTGTCTCAGCAGGAGGACGTGCATTCAGCTACTTGAGGAGGCAACAGAGTAGCTAGCCGCTTTGTAGATATCCTTCGTGGATAGAGATGGAGCATCCCTCCTTCAGTCTCTCACAGTCACCCCTCCACTACTGCAGCGGCTCAGAGAGGCACAGCGCGGGGACGCTGACTGTGAGATGTGGCGTGCACAGATATCCTCAGGACACACATCTGATGGTTTCTCTTTTGGATCAGAGCACGACGTCCTTTTCAGAGGACGTACCTTGGTACCATATGCATTATGGGAGGAGGTGATATGTGAGTTTCAAACTTCTCCCTTGGAGGTACATCCTGGAGTGGCGAAGAGGTTCCAGGACCTCAGACGATAGCACTGGTGGCCAACCATGAAGAAAGATGTGGAAGAGTACATTTCTCGATGTCTCACCAGCCAGTAGGTGAAGGCAGTGCATCAGGTACAAGAAGGCTTGATACATTCCTTGGAGGTCCCGGAGTAGAAGTGGGACGGCATATCTATGGACTTCGTGACTTGAATTACATGCACTTCTAGAGGTCACGACTCCATTTGGGTGATTGTCGACAGACTCACCCAGTCGGCTCACTTCATACCCATTAGAGAGCAGGGCTCAGTGGAGAGCATGTGAAGTCTCTACACTCAGGAGATTGTACGGCTTCACGGTGTCCCATCATCTATCATCTCCGATCGAGATGCTCGCTTTACTTCCCAGCTTCGGAAGGGGTTGCAGGAGGCGTTTGGGACGTAATTATGTCTGAGCACCACCTTTCACCCTCAGACGGATGGTCACACGGACAGGACCTTACAGACTCTCGAGGACATGCTCCGCGCATGTGTCCTCGACTATTGTTCGCAGCTGTGAGTACCACCTAACCTTGGTGGAGTTTGCGTACAACAATTGTTATCACTCCACCATCGGGATGGCAACATACAAGGCATTGTACGGTTGACCTTGCAGATCACCTTTGTGCTGGACGGACCCTGGGGAGTCAGCACATGTGGGACCGGAGATGGTCAAGGCCACTATAGAGAAGGTCAAGGTCATCCACGGGTAGATGAGGACAACTCAGAGCCGGGAGATGTCTTAGGCGAATAGGAGGCAGAGGCCACTAGAGTTCAAGGATGGCGACCACGTCTTCTTACGTGTCTCACCTCGATGTGGATTACGGAGATTTGGCTGAGGGGGAAAGTTGTCTCCCTACATTATCGGAACATTCCATGTCCTCAGCAGGATTGGCGAGGTGGCTTATCGCCTGTCTCTACCACCTCAATTGCACTGGGTGCACGACTTCTTCCACGTATCCCAGCTGAGGAGATACGTGCATGACCCGACGCATATCATTGACCATGTGGAGCTGGACGTTGATGATGGGGAGACTTTTGCGGAGGTCTCGGTGGTGATCGAGGATCAACAGAAGCAGGTCTTACGTGGACGGTCGATCCCTCTTGTGCGCATCATATGGAAGCATGGGAACCTCCAGGAAAGCACATGGGAGCGGGAGACTCATATGCATGCTCAGTACCAACATTTGATTACCATGTTTATGATGTATCTTTACGGGGACGTAATGCCTGGAGGTGGGAGTGACGTAAAGACCCATAAAATTCAAGGAAATGTTTTTCTTAATTTTATTTGAAATTTTACAAGAGCGCAGTTTCTGACGGCACCTGATTCCGAGGCCCGGTGTGCCCGGAATCTTTTTCCGAAGATTGGCTCGTGTACGTTTAGTGAACGAATGAGCAGGTTTTTATAACTTATGAACCGGTACTCAGAATCGAATTCTAAGGGCACCGATGGAATTGCATCGCCGATATTTTCTTAGAAATGCCTTTTCCGGAGTTGCATTTTCTCAGGTGTGGTTTTTAATTTTTGGGGTTAAGTTAAGAAATAAAATAAAGTGGTGCGACAAAATTATTTTATTTCACTTAAGGCCACTTAAAGCCGCTTATGCAATGGTAAGTAGATAGGGTGGAAGCCAAAAAAAATTTCATACCCACTTGGTAGGATAATTGTGATGTGGGGCCCGCGCGAGCCCCACCGTTTCTTTTCCTCTATGTAACGCACCTGTGAAAACCCCTTTTTAATGAAAGTCAACCGGTGCGTTTTCTCAAATTCTTGACGCCCCTATTAATTGGGCAGTTAAGCCGTTATCATTAATTCACTGAAATAATGGTTCGTTTCATAAGTTTGTTTTTCATTTGTTGGCTTAAGAATAAAATAAGACCAACACATGTGGGTTGCTTGTTGGAAGGATTTACAGAAACTCTATGTTCTTCATCCTCCTTCGCGAAAAACGCGACGAACGTGAAGAACGTGAAGAACGCGAAGAATGCCGAACCCTCGGAGATTGACGACGCGACACCGTGTACCGCGACGCCGACGAATTCCCTTCTGTGATGTTTTTTCCACGACAATCCTTCCCCGCGACAATCATTGATCAACACCCGATTGAGGTAGGGGATTTCGGATCATTTAAATTCCTTTGTTGATTTTATCCTCAACATGGGTTTAAACGTGAAATTAAATCTGTGTGTTTTCTTTAACCCTCGAAGATCGTCGACGCGACGCTGTGTACCGCGACGACGCGCCGCCCCTTCCGCGATGTGATGATCCTCTTCTTCCGCGATGGTCAATTACTCGAAGAACTCACGTTCGACGAATAGGATGAGGTAGGGGTTGATTCAATTAAATACTTGTGATTTTTACCCCCTGTGTTTGACTAATCTTTTGTTGTGAGTCTTTTAAAAACCGCTTACGCGGTGGGTACGTACCAATGAACAAGTCCGAACCCACCTCCCCTTTCGTTCTTGGTGTATGAAATGGCGGACATCTACAAAACAAGCCGTGTGGGAAATGTGAGGTCCTCGCAGTGAAGGACGGACCCCAGGAGGGCCATTGGCAAAGACGACATGAATTTCCGACAACCGGAACTCATCCGGTGGTCTGAGGAGCAACCCGCCAGCGCGCCGCGCCGGAACGGCGGCGCCTGCTGCGGAAGGCAGTGGTGCCCAGTTTTCTGCCGTAGAGAACCATCGTGGCTGAAGCCTCAGTGGCGGGCCGGCCATCCCGTGGCCGCGCGGGACCGACGAAGGACGGGACGCGGCTGGCTGCAGCATCTGTTGGCAAGGGTGGCCCCACGCGGGGCTGCGGTTCCCTCACGTGGGGGCAGCACGCCCCCTGCTCCGCTCTGCCGTAACCGGCCGAGCCAACCCACCTGGAGACCAGGCCGCGCCTAGGCCAGGCCGGGCTGCGCCGTCCGGGTCGGACCGAGACCCAGGTCGGGTCGACCCAGGGGGGGTGGGTCGGGTCGGTCCGGGCCCAGACACCCTGTTTTCGGATTTTTTTGGTATTTTTCTCATAACATGAGCTACGAGCCCCCAATCGTCTCACTTTCATTTGCAATGAGATCCTTGGATTGAGGCGGTCGTTTCGGTATATCGCACTCAAGGTTTCGGAGTACTTTGGGTTCCGCCTGGTTGGTTCATACACGAAACCAACCAGGCCCTCATAGCGGAAACACTCATAACTTGAGCTCCGGACGTCCGATCGACGTGTCGTCAACTTTGATGGATTCCTATAAGTGAGACGGATCTTTTGGCTTACTCCGCCCGACGTTTGGACATAGGTGGAGTACGGTCAGGTTGGTGTTGACTTAAAAACAAACCAGGCCTCTAGGACGAAAAAGCCAATAACTCTCAGACCGAGCGACCGATTGACACGCTGTCTACGACGCTGAGTTCCTGTTGATGATACAGAACTTTTGGATACATCAACTCTGGAATATGTGTCAGTTGATGTATCAGCCTCTCGGCTCGTGGAGCGGACCCTCCGGAACGAGATTGTTGTGTGCGGGAACCCTATATCTGGTTGCGACTGGGACTGTGACTACGACGAAGACGACTGCGAGGAGATCCTCAGTGGATTTGCCGGCGACGACTACAGCACTCAGCGCTCCTACGTGTATCAGTGCTACAGATCATGTGTTGGTCTGATCTTGTGTGGGTCAGCACTCAGCGGTCTGGTGTGGGCCAGCACCTACAGATCCTCTGTGGGTCCGATCCTATGTGGGTCTTTGCGGGGGTTAGTTACCTGTCGATCTTCTGTGGGTCATATCGTTTGTGGGTCATTGCGGGGGTTAGTTACCTATCGATCCTATGTGGGCCAGATCCTTTGTGGCTCATTGCGGGGGTTAGTTACCTATCGATCATTAGTGGGTCAGATCCTTTGTGGGTCATTGCGGGGGTTAGTACCTATCGATCCTTTGTGGGTCTGACAGCATAGATGAATCAGTTGATATATCTGATCATCTCTATCGTCATACTAAGATGTATACCTATGTGAGTTGAATCCTATTTGCATTCCATTGTGTATTGTGTTGTGATATCCTGTGTGGATTTACGTTTTTCTTTCTTGTGTGGACTGGGTTGTACTTGGGCTTGGAGTAGGAGCGAACTGGAATTGATGACATAGGTATATGTATGGGCATATACCTAAGCAGTGTCTGATGTTAATTCGTGATTTTATCATTCCTTTGTTGATTATCCTTTGTGGATTATGGGAGACCTTCGGGGGTCTCGGGGTCCCTACTGAGTAGCTTATACTAACCCTTGCACTGGCTATGCCCGCACTACGTTGTGTTGGTTGCAGACGATGGACAACGCAGATCGTGGTTGAGGCTTGCGAAGAACGATGGTACCTGGAGGTGGACCACTAGGGGGGACATACTTGGAGCAGACAGTTGGACCCGAGGAGCTGTGGAGGCTATAGGTTCCCACCCTTCAGGTGGGACATCCCGTGGAAGGCTCGACGTTGTGGCTTTACTTTCAGTTGATGTTTTCCCTTTTTAGTTGTACTTTATTTTTAGTTTGGGTTTGTATTTTGGCCCACTTAATTTTCCACACATACTTTTGTACTCAGTTTTTACTTACAGTTTACTTCTACTACTTTCTTACTCTGTGGTGTTTGTTAATTTACAAAGGCAATGCCTTCCTTTTTAATCAGGATTTACGCCTTGGTGCTAGTTTCCAGCCCCTGGCCTATGGAAGGCGAGCTTGGGGTAGTCACAACACCTGCCCTGAGGACAGGTTGTGACATAAATATAATATAAATATACATTAAAACTGTTTAAAAGGAGAAAATTACTATATAAATACATTAGATTAAATGGATGGTTTGAATTATTATGCATTATTTTTCATCATTCATTAAAATATTAATTTCAATTGAAAAAAAAAGAAAATTTCAACCAATTTAAAATTTTATGTTCCACATCCAAATGAATTGTTAATCATGATTAATATAAATTATAAAATTTTCAGAAAACAGATATAAAATTGGCTCCCTATCATTATATGGTAAATTGTATTATTTTTTTAAAATATTTTTTGTATCCAAAAAAATTAATTTGGTTCTTATATAATATCTAAAAAATATTAGATGAATTTGAAACATTAAATTGAATATATATGACATATATTTCATTAAATAAAAATCAATAATGTGTGATAGGAATTTATAGACACAATTATTCTATTTAAAATATGTTTTTATAAAAACACAGCGTTTATATACAATTTCTTTTTATTTCAATGTATAACAAGTCTGGTAACCAAAAGAATAATTATTTAAATATTTCTAAATCATTTTTTTCATAATTCAGTTGATATTATTCGTTACTGTCATTCCCATAACTAGGATATAATGGTATCATTTAACTATGAATATTTAGTTGTTCCTTTATGCTTTATGTAGTGTATCATGTACTCCATTGAACAAATTGATTCATTCATTAAACATAAGATTTTACATTATACACATGGGATATTACATCATTCCCCCTGTTTTTAAATTATGTCCCCAGAATTTTAAAAAATTTCTCGTTAATATCATTGAAAATTACAAATCGATAAAAGAGTCAATAAAATGACAAATTTCCAAAAATGATAATGTAGTACAATGGCCACTTGATATAACACATACAAGGATTGTCACGACCCCCTCCCCACAATGTGTACCCCTCATGTGTTGTCAATGTGAGAAGAGAGAGAATGACCCCCGAGTCCCACCTCCAGTAGGCCCCGGGTTGGCGACTAGCACCGTGGGTATAATCAACACACAAATGGGAGGCATTAATCTCTAAGAGAACACAATCATAAGATAGAGATAGAATAGACACCAATCAACTCCAACTCACAACTAAAATATAAAAGAAATACATGTACATATATGAAATGTCATGCAAAAGTACTACAACTGAAAGGGGAATCTAAAAGTACCCAAAAGAAAGTAAAACGACAGTGACCACAAGCCCGAACAGCTCCTCCTCCAACCACAAGCTAGTAGTAACCAGCTTGATCTCCAACCTGCTCCATGTGACTTGAAAAACAGTTTATATGTACATAGGGTGATTATAACAGTATACTCAGTAGGATCCTCCCCAAGCCCCTCTTGCAAAATTAATGAAAGCATGCTAAAGCCCAGTGAACAACAAGTGAAACTAACTCGTCACATAAACAAGTATACTAACTTCCCAACCTCAACATGGCTACTCTCACCAAGTAATGCATACAATAATATAGCATATAATAACGAATATCAAGGTTACCCCGCTACTACTTCCCCACTGGTTTGCCGCTTTTCCCCAACGACAAATGTCCTGTGCATCTCTCTCCAATGCTTGCCCATAGACACTTGGGCTAAGCTCCATAATCTACACCTCATGCACCACAAAGGCTTGCCCACAGACACCTCGACGAAGAACCACACCATCCTCCCAACCAAAAGTAACCAGGTATGTTCTGGGAGCCACCACAACCCGCATAATGCTTATCATACATCGGGTATTATACTTCATGCCATTATAGCCCATATGTCGAGTATGGATCCTAAATCCATCAAAGCCTATAAACGTTACACCTGTAGTAGTCCATAGGATACTATATCTAGAATATATGTGTGTGAAATAACCACAAGCCATTACAGCCCTCTACACATGTATATGGGGAAACTAACTGGTGTTCATTTTGGCACATGTATCTACAATGAGAAGAGAGAGGGGCCAAAGGGTGTAGTCATCCATTCGACCTCCCATCAGAATGTTGGGGAAAACACCCCCCCCCCCAGGGCTAAGAATCTCTGGGGTGTCAGTTGCCCTTACCCACATGGTGGAGTAGCATATAGAAACACAAAAATTAAAGAATATATATATAACTCACATCCACACTATGGGAATTACCTAGTCTTAGATACAACTACAGCTAACGTCTCTGAGACTCCAAGCTGCTACTTCTAAGACTTGATGTCCTATAAGCACACAAACATTTGAAGTGCTTTATTAGATTACTCCATTATCATTTTATCAGTTCCATTGTATGTTAATTAATTCTGTAAACATTAATTAACCATGAACAATTCCACATTAAACTGAATTGGAGTCACATTCAAAATCAACTACTTCATTTAAGATTCACATCACCTTTAAATTCAAGTATCTTTATCCCCGTTGATTATCACCATTTAATCAAACATTCATTTCAGAATTACATTCCCATATTCCCAGTCATTCTAGAAAGGCATCATATGCTACTAAACCAAAAGGGGGGGGGGTCAACACGGTGAGTAGATATACTACCCATCGAGTATTGCCGCCTATAGCAAGAGCATAGACCCATTCTCCCTCGAGAGGATAAACACGGAAAGCACATGGAATACCCCAAATGTCTTTTCCTCCATCGGAAGGAGGGTAAGCATGACCATATTCATGAGTAGTGAAGAAAAGTAAAATAGATAAACAACCAAACAAAACCACCAACATCCATCCATCACATTCATCCCATAAAATCATCCTGGGTGTCCTCCCCGACACCCACATGAATAAGCTGATTCATCTCTCCACCATAAGCATCATCCGCTGCCATAACCACAAGGCATCCATGACTCCACATATCTCAAAAACCGTCCAAGGTCACATCACATCACAAGCAGCAGGAAAACAACAATCACATCAATGGGATCTTGGCCCTTTAACAATCAAGAGGGTAACTCAGAACCCTTTAAGGAATTCTCACACAATCCGTTATTTAACCCATATTGAATTAGCAGATTTGTTATTCGAAGGTTCCAATTAAGGAATATCTAATCAGTATGCTATCACAATTAAATAACCATGCTTATGTCACTAATTTTATTAACCTCAAATTAGAACAACTACAACAACGACAATGACCAAATTCATTTATATGCCTCTTTATCTTTAGCCAATTAATTAAAAATTAATTCCCTCTTTATGTTAATTATCAATTTCAATCATGAACGAATAACTAATCAAAGAAAAAATAGATATCACTATATCTAGAAAAACATGAGGCAAACTGTTATCATGGTACAAAGCAACAACATGCGATCAACCAATTCTTTTAATCCGGTTCAATTATTTAATTAGGTCAATTTCATTGTGATCCAAAGGGATAAATCATGCTAATTCTACGATTACACATATAAAATTAGAGAAGCCATGAATCCCCTACCTTGAAGAGTTATAAACGTTCTTTATCCACACAACGGGACACAATCCTCCTCTTGTGACAACTGCATCTGCCAGAGGATGCCACGGTAGGAAAGTACCAACCAACCCCAATAAAAACCCATTAGAATCTTGGAAGTTACATGGTATAATAGGGAAGTGTGAAACAAGAGAAGATGATCCCCAAAAGAACGATGATAAAACATACCTTATTGGAAGGATTGACCGACACTGCTCGGTTGCATCCAAAATAGAGAAGAACCAATCCTTGTAGTAATGATTTATTGTGAAACACTTACGGGAATGATTGAATGGTTATAGCATCTCTTAGCTGAGAACAAAGGGAAAGAACAGGGGAGAATGATATCTCGTCCCTTTTTGAAGATTTAATGGGGCGACAGTTTATGATCTGGTTAATTCTCCATTAAAAACGGATCTCATTAAACCACGCGGTTTGACCAAGTAAATACATTCCAATCCATTGGAATAATTAATATAGGATTTATGGCCTTTGAAACAGACTTAAGATCCCTTAAAACAAGGCTTTAAATGTATTTTACGTGAAAGGAAATGTCAAAAGGGGAAAAACTATAGGAATCTGGGAACACTATTCCCCCACCGTTACTGTACATGAAACCGATCTATCAGACCGATCTGTGAAACCGAAATGTCAGACTGATCCATGAAGAAAATCTGTCAGACCGATCTATGAAACTGATCTGTCAGACCGATCTGTGAAACGGAACTGTGAGGCCAATCTGTGAAACTGATCTGTCAGACCGATCTGTGAAACTGATCAGTCAGATCGATCTGTGAAACCGATCTGTCAGACCGATCTATGAAACCGATCTGTCAGACGGATCAGTGAAACCGATCTGTCAGACTGATCTATGAAAAAGATCTGTTAGACTGATCTGTGAGACCGATCTGTCAGACCGAGCTGTGACACCGATCTGTCAGACCGATCTCTGAGACCGATCTGTCAGACCGATCTGTTAGACCGATCTGTCAGACCGACCTGTGACACCGATCTTCCAGACCGATCTCTGAAATCGATCTCTCAGACCGATTTCTGAACAGATCTGTCAGACCGATCTGTGAAACCGATCTGTGAGACCAATCTGTGAGACCGATCTCTGAAACTGGTTTGTCAGACTAATATTTGAGACCGATCTGTTACTGTTTATAAAACAGGAAACACTGTTCAAAGAACTGGAAATTGGAAAAGTGTTGGGGATAAGTCCCCTTTAACTCCCGGAACACCTCCAACACCAAAATTCACAATGTAATGGATCAGAGAGGTCTGGTCCATTACATCAGATACCTCTCAAAACATTCTCGTCCTCAAGAATTTAAAACCAACCTGAGGAAAAGAGGGGTCCGAACACCCACACCGTAAGATACCTCTCAGGGGAAAACCACCCTGAGTTGTTCGAAAGCTAGAACAAAACTGCGACATCCGAGAGTATGGGAACAAAAAATCCATATCCAAACAATTAGATCATAACATCACATCAAAGGTATATAAATAATACATGAAATGTGTAACAACAAAAGAAAAACCATTACATGAATGGAGTTAAACATTAAACAACTCTGGGTACTGAGCACGTATCTATGACTCACGCTCCCAGGTACTCTCTTCTATGCCATCGTGTCGCCACAAGATATGAACTAAGGGGATAGAACGCCCACGCAACACCTTCTCCTTTTGGTCTTGGATCTCTATAGGTCACTCCCCGAATGTTGCATCATCATCAATATCGATATCTCCCCAATAGATAACATGAGATTCATCATGAAGATAACGACGGAGCTATGATACATGGAAAACATCATGTATCCGACTCATCTGAGGGGGTAGTGCTACTTGATACGCCATAGCTCCAACACGAGCTAACACCTCGAAAGGCCCAACAAACTAGGGAGAATGCTTATTTCCACGAATAAACCTTTGCTGCCCACGACACAGAGTCACCATTAAAATAACATGATCCCCAACATTTAACTCTAAGGGTCTCCTTCTTTGATCAGCATATTATTTTTGATGATCTTGCAATGTCTTCATCCTCTCACGAATCACCTGAACCATCTCTGTTTTATTGTGCACTAGTTTTGGTCCGAGAATTGCTGAGTATCCGACCCCAGTCCAGCACAACAGAGAACGGCATGGAATGCCTTACAAGGCTTCAAACGGCGCCATACCTATGGTAGAGTGAAAAATATTAATGTAAGTGAACTCTACAAATGGTAAGTGCTTCATCCATGAACCTCCAAAATTAAGAACACAAGAGCGCAACATGTATTCGAGAGCCTGAATGGTTCGCTCTGTCTGACCATCCGTTTGAGGATGAAAAGCAGTGCTAAGGCATAGTTGAGATCCAAAAGCATGACGAAGACTTCTCCACACCCTAGAGGTAAAATGAGCATCTCGATCATAAATTACCGTCCTATGTCCTCCATGAAGTCTCACTACCTCCTCTACATACTGCCTCGACAAAAATTCCACTGAGCTCGACTCCTTGATCTCTGTGAAGTGGGCCGATTTTGTTAAATGATCCACTACCTCCCATATAGCATTATGTCCTCCCGGAGCTCGAGGTAAACCTATAAAAAATTCCATTGCGATGTCCTCCCACTTCCACTGAGGAATCTCTAATTGCTGGAGAAGACCACCAGGAACACGATGCTCAACCTTCACCTTCAGGCAGACTAAACATCGAGACACACACTCTACAACCGCACGCTTCAGACCTAGACACCAAAACTGACTCCTCAAGGATCGGTACATCTTTGTCACACCCGTATGTACTGCAAAGGGAGATCTATGTAACTCTCAGAGAACCGTCTCACACATCGCCAAGGGAACAAAAAGCCGTCCATGATACAATAGTTGGTGTTGTTCATCCTCTGACCAACCATCAAGGGCCTCACCACAAACAACTCTGTCTCTCCAAACTTCCACCTCTAGATCACCCAACTGAGACTCTTCCACCTTCTTCATCAGGGATGACTGCACCGTCATCTGGAAAGCTGATAGCTCTCCCATATCAAGATGCAAAGCAGATAGCTCTTCCATCACTCTCCAGGAATCACTAGATTCACGGAAAACATCATTACGTGACTTTCGGCTCAGTGCATCAGCTACAACATTCCTTTTTCCATGTGTATATGATATTTCAAAGTCGTATTCCTGCAAGAACTCCATCCACTGACGCTGCCTAAAGTTCAAGTCACGTTGGGAGAAAACATATCTCAAACTCTTATGATTGGTGAAAACCACAAAGTGCTCACCAATGAGGTAATGTCTCCACAACATCAGAGCAAACACCAAGGATGCCAACTCAAGATCATGGGTGGCATAGTTGCGTTCATGGTGACGCAACTGCCAGGACCCATATGAAACAACTGTCCTCTGCTGCATGAGAACAGAACCTAGCCCCAGATGTGAAGCATCACAGAAAACATCAAACTGGACTCCCTCTACTAAAAGACAAAGGACTAGAGCACTTACCAACTTCTCTTTTGGATACTAGAAAGTTCTCTGACACTCATCAGTCCATATGAATGTTTGATCCTTCCTGGTCAAAGATGTCAGAGGAGTCGCAACTCGGGTGAAATTGGCTACATACCTCCTATAATAGCCTGCGAGACCAAGGAAACTTCGCACCTCTGACACGGTCTTGGGAGCTTCCCAAGACACTAATGCTTCTATCTTTGACGGATCCACAGATAATCCCTGTTGGGACACAACATGCCCCATGAAACAAACTTCTCGAGGACAAAACTCACACTTCGACAACTTCCCAAACAACTTATGCTGGTGAAGAACTCCCAAAACAGCTCGTAGATGCTCTGCATGCTCCTCCTCAGATGGGGAGTATATAAGGATTTCGTCGATGAAAACCAAAACAAACTTGTCCAGGAATTCACAGAACACAGCATTCATCAACCCCATGAAAACAGCTGGATCATTCGTCATGCCAAATGGCATTACAACAAACTCATAATTCCCATGACGACAACAAAAAGCAGTCTTCTGGATATCCTCATCCTTTACACGCATCTGATGATATCTTGACCGTAAGTCGATATTTGAGAACGAACTTGCACCCTTTAGTTGATCGAATAAGTCATCAATCAGTGGGAGAGGATAGCAGTTCATTATTGTCACTTTGTTTAATCGACGATAATCGACGCACAACCGCAAACTGCCATCAGCCTTTTTCACAAACAAAATTGGTGCGCCCCACGGTGACACACTTGGCCGAACAAAACCTCATTAAAACATACCATAAAGATGTATACGTAGCTCTCGTAACTCAGAAGGGGCCATCCTATACGAAGACATAGAGATAGAAGACTCTCTTGGCTATAGCTCGATCCTAAACTCGAGCTCTCATCGAGGGGGTAACGCTAAAACCTCTTCTGGAAAGACATCAGGGTACTCCTCTACAACCCTAGGAAGTGCCAACTGCTGAACCTCTGAAGAACTCCGTATCATCTCAGCCATCATGGATGATAAGGATTGTACTCGTCTATGACTCTTCCGAGGATATCGCTCACCCACAAACACCACTTTCTCTCCATCTGCATCAAAGAAAATGACCTTCTTTCTGTAGAAATCCACAATAGCCTGCATTGAATACAACTGATCCATGCCTAGGATGAAATCATATGGTTGTATTCCTAAACATAGGAAATATCCCCAAGAGCGGTGTTTCCCCAACACAAGCTCACAGTCTCTACATACTTCAAACAATTTGGCTCGACCTCCAACTAGCGTAGTCAACGCCAAGGGCACTGTAAGCCTCTCTACCTCAAGTCCCAAAGCATGGACAAGTGTAGCTGATATGAAGGATTTTGTTTCTCCTGAATCAAACAAGGCATACACCAAGGTAGAAAACAAGCAAAGGGTACCTCGAACAACATCTGGCTCGCCAGGGGCTGGCAGCGCTAGAGCATGAAGCTGACCATGAACTCCTCCACGGCCTCTCTAAACCTGATGACGACCACCACCATGGCCGCACTCTGCTCTCTGAGAAAGGGGAGCATCATGGGGTTGTCCTCTGCCTGCTCCATATTCCCTCTGTTGATCTAAAGCTGGTGCAACCTGTTGCTGCTGCCTCTGCTAGAACTGCCTCACCAGAGGAACCTGGAGCGGAGTGCCCGTTGCGCGATGACTACTCTGAAATGTCGGGCACTCCCACTGCTGATGACCACGACCAACACAAGAAAAACAAGCGCCCGATCCCTTGGCATAGGCCTGAGAGTTTCTGCCTTCAGAAAAACGAGATGGAAAGGGCTGGGACCTACCCCCAGGTGAATGGAAACTCTTCTTCCCTGAAAACCGGGAACCCCGGACCACATCTCTGCTTCGTGAGGAATCATGACTATTCCCCTCTCGTGACGATCCGGTCCTGGCCAAAGTACTCTCAACAACCTATTCCCTCACAAGCACCTCGAGATACGTCTTCAGCATAAATGGGGTGACCTGGCGCTGGATCTCTGGATGTAAAGCCTCCTCGAAATGCCTCACCCTGGCCTCCTCATCTGGTAACAGGTCTGGAGCATATCGTAGAAGGTTCCTGAAACGGATTCCAAACTCCCGAACACTGGAGGTCCCCTATCGAAGGGTAAGCAGCTCATGGCGACTAGACACCTTCGAAGTTGATGAAAGGAACTCAACTATAAACCTGTCTCAAAACTCCTACCATGAGATCTTTGACTCCTCACGATACCCGAGGAACAAGAACCACCACTACCTTGCTGCTTTACACAGCTTCGTCACAACCAAGGACACCCAGTGTTACTTCTGAGCATGAATCAAACTAAAGACTATCTCGACCTCCTCCAACCAGTCTTCTATGACTGAATCTGAAACGGATCCTTCGTACTTATGTAGACTCTGGCGCTAAAACTCTCGTAGTGTCTTCCTCCATGTGTCATCGTCGTCAACCCCTACCTGGCGACGATCCGCTGGAACAGCCTGCTGGAAATCTTCTGCACAAACCTAACGAGGACGTCGACCTGGAGCCATACCTGTAAAATAAAAACCGTTAGATCTCCTAAGCCTAGAATATGGAAGACTCAAAATTAATGAATTAATTGTTTTCTTTTATTAATTTAAGGTTAAACTATTTCAAGGTATACCCATTCAAACACAGGCACAAAGAAGAATGATGCATGATCCATTCCTAGGTCTCTACCATGCAACCAGTTTAACTTTGTTTAGTAGCCATCGTAAACTTAAAGGTCCGTGCAACAGATCATAGGGGGCCCTAAACACGTATGTCTTTAGTGGTCTCCAGTGTTTACCCCACTTTCTAAAAATGAATGACACTGTTTCCCTACCATCCCATGCATCCTCACCTGTGCCTAACTCCAAACTCCATCCTATCCCTCAACCAGACCTCTGATACCACTCTGTCACGACCCCCTCCCCACAATGTGTACCCCTCCCGGGCTGGCAATGTGAGAAGAGAGAGAATGACCTCCCGAGTCCAGCCACCAGTAAGCCCGGGGTTGGCGACTAGAACCGAGGTTTTAATAAACACACAAATGGGAGGCATTAACCTATAAGAGAACACATGCAGAAGAGAGAGATAGAATAGACTCTAGTAAACTCCAAATCAGATCTGAAATATAAAAGAAATCCAAGTACATATATGAAATGTCATGCAAAAGTACTACAACTGAAAGGGGAAACTAAAAGGGGAAACTAAAAGTAACCAAAAAAAAGTAAAACGACAGTGACCACAAGCCCGAACAACTCCTCCTCCAAACACAATCTAGTAGTAACTAGCATGATCTCCAACATCCTCCAAGTGACCTGAAAAACTGTTTATATGTACATAGGATGAGTATAACAGTATACTCAATAGGATCCTCCCCAAGCCTCTCGTGAAAATGTAAAGAAAGCATGACAAAGCCCAGTGAACAACAAGTGAAACTAACTCCTCACCTAAACAGGTATACTAAGTTCACAACCTTACCATGGCTACTCTCACCAAGTAATGCATACAAGAATATAACATATAATAAAAAATATCAAGGGTACCCCGCTACTACTTCCCCACTATTTATCTTCTTTTCCCCAATGACATACGTCTTGTGCATCTCTCTCCAATGCTTGCCGGCAGACACCTGGGCTAAGCTCCACAATCTGCACCTCGTGCACCACAAAGGCTTTCCTGGATACACCTGGGAGAAGCACCACACCATCATCCCAACCAAAAGTAACCAGGTAAGTTCCAGGATCCACCACAGCCCACATAACATGTATCATACATCGGGTGTTATACCTCAAGCCATTATAGCCCATACGCCGAGTATAGATCCTCAAGCCATCACAACCTATACACGTTACACCTATAGTAGTCCATAAAATACTATATCCAGAATATATGTGTGTGAAATAACAAAAATCCATTACAGCCCTCTACACACATATATGGGGAAACTAACTGGTGTTCCTGTTGGAACATTTATCTTCCAAGAGATGAGAGCGGGGCCAAAGGGGGTAGTCAGCCATTCAACCTCCCATCAATATGTTGGGGAAAACACAACCTAGGGCTCAGAGTTCCCGAGGTGTCAGATGCCCTTACCGACAGGGTGGAGTATATTATAGAAACACAAAAATGACAAAATATATATATAACTCACATCCACACTATGGGCATTACCTAGTCTTAGATACAACTGCAGCTAACTTCTCTCAGACTCCAGGCTACTACTTCAAAGACTAGGTGTCCTATATGCACACAAACATTTGAAGAGCTTTATTAGATTACTCCATTATAATTTTATCAGTTCCACTGTATGTTAATTAATTCATTAAACATTAATTAACCATGAACTATTCCACATTAAACTAAATTGGAATCTCATTCAAAATCAACTTCTCCTTTTAAGATTCACATCACCTTAAAATTCATGTATATCCATCCCCGTTGATTATCACCATTTAATCAAACTTTCATTTCAGAATTACATTCCCATATTCCCAGGCATTCTAGAAAGGCATCATATGCTACTAAACCCAATGGGGGCTCAACACGGTGAGTAGATATACTACCCGTCGAGTATTCCCACCTATAGCAAGAGCATATAATCATTCTCCCTCGAGAGGCTAAACACAGAAAGAACGTGGCATACCCCGTGTGTCTTCGCCTACATCGTAAGGAGGGTAAGAAAGACCAGCTGCCTGAGCAGTGGAGGAAAGTAAAATAGATAAACAACCAAACAAAACCACCAACATCTGTCCATCACATTCATCCCATACCATCATCCTAGGTGTCCTCCCCGACACCAACATGCATAAGCTGATGCATCTTTCCACCCTAGGCGTCATCTGTTTCCACAACCACAAGTACTCCATGCCTCCACATATCTAAACACCCCTCTAGGGTCACATCACATCACAAGAAGCAGGAAAAAAACAATCACATCAATGGTCTCTTGTCCCTTTAACAATCAAGAGGGTAACTCATAACCCTTTAAGAAATTCTCTCACAATATATTCTTTAATCCTTATTGAATTAGAAAATTTGTTATTCGCAGGTTTCAATTGCAGAATATCTAATCAGTAACCTATCACAATTAAATACCCATGCTTACTTCCCTAATTTTATTAACCTCAAATTAGAACAACTACAACAACGGCAACGACCAGATTCATTTACATGCCTCTTTATCTTTAGCCAATTAATTAACAATTAATTCCAGATTTACGTTCATTATACGTTTACATCAAGAACGAACAACTAATCAAAGAAAACATAGATATCACTATATCTCGCAAAACATGAGGCAAACCGTTATCACAGTACAAAGAAACAACATGCGATCAACCAATTCTTTTAATCCGGTTCAAGTATTTAATTAGGTCAATTTCATTGTGATCCAAAAGGATAAATCATGCTAATTCTACTTTTTCACATATAAAATTAGAGATTCCATGAATCCCCTACCTTGAAGAGTTATTAACGTTCTTTATCCACACAACGGGTTACAATCCTCCTCTCGTGACAACTGCATCCGCAAGGGGATGTGACGGTCAGACAGTACCAACCAACCCCAAGAAAAACCCATTATGAACATGGAAATTACATGGTATAATATGGAAGGGAGAAAAAATAGAATATTATCCCCAAAAGAATGACGATAAAACATACCTTATTGGGAAGATTGACCGACATAGCTTGGTTGCATCCAAAACAGATCAGAACCAATCCTTGGAGTAAAGATTGATTGTGCAACTCCTAAAGGAATGATTGAATGGTTCTAGTGTCTCTTATCTGATAAAAAAGGGAATGAAAAAGGGAGAATGATATCTAATCCATTTTTGATGATTTAATGGGGCGATGGTTTAAGATCCGGTTAATTCTCCATAAAAATGGATCACATTAACCCCCGCGGTTTGACCAAGTAAATTCATTCCAAACCTTTGGAATAATTAATATAGGATTTATGGCCTTTGAAACGGCCTTCAGATCCCTGAAAACAAATATTTAAATGTATTTTTCATCAAAGGAAATGTCAAAAGGGGAAAACTATATGAATCTGGAAACAATGTTCACCCACTGTTACTGTACATGAAACCGATCAGTCAGACCGATATGTGAAACCGTTCTGTCAGACCGATCTGTGAAACAGATCTGACAGACCGATATGTGAAACCGATCTTCCAGACCGATCTGTGAAACAGATCTGTCAGACCGATCTGTGAAACCGATCTGTCAGACCGATCTGTGAAACCGATCTGTCAGACTGATCTGTGAGACCGATTTGTCAGACCGATCTGTGACACCAATCTGTCAAATCGATCTGTGAAACCGATCTATCAGACCGATCTGTGAGACCGATCTGTCAAATCGACATGTGAAACTGATCTGTCAGACTGATCTATGAAACCGATCTGTGAAACCGATCTGTCAAACTGATCTGTCAGACCAATCTGTGAATCCGATCTGCGAAACAGATCTGTTAGACCGATCTGTGAAATCGATCTGTCAGACCGATCTGTGAGACCGATCTATTACTGTTCATAAAACTGGAAACACCATTCACAGAACTAGAAATTGGAAAAGTGTTGGGGATAAGTCCCCTTGACCTCCCGGAACACCTCCAACACCAAAAATCACAAAGTAATGGACCAGAGTGGTACAGGCCATTACAATGATTTCATGTTTGAAAACATGGATATGGAAGAAAAACTGTCCATCTTTTTTATTTTGGATAGAGAGATAAAACATTAACAAGAGAATGATAACAATAAAAAAACCACAAAATTTTGAAGGGTTAAATGGTCTTTGATTTCCCAAATGGAAGATTAAACAATTTTTAAGTCCTACGCATAATGGTGACGAATATAATTACAAGTCTGACTAAGAACATAAGGTAACATTACTATTTTTATAGTATAATATCATTCATTAATATATTTCTACCCTGAACTCTTCTTTTATCCAATCAATGGGATTTCAAAATGACAGTGTCACATATAAATCACTAGAATAGACATCTAGAGAATAATATAATCCAACAAAAGATTAAGTATATATTCATCCTATATATAAACAATTTCCAAAACCATAATGGTTATTACAATATTTGACATTACCTCAAAAATAATAATCCATTATAAGATAAAATAAAAAATTATAATCTCAAAATTCTATAATAATAGCCAAGGTCCAACATTGACTATTCAATAAATAATTTTCAATGTAATTAATTCCTAATAATCAAATCTATCTTTGAATCCCAAAATTTATAATAATTTTATGACATAGTCGTCCAAGATGAATTTTAATATGTATCTCATTTAAAAATCAATCTCATTAAATGAATCATATGAAAAAATAATTACTCTAGTCACATATTCTCTAACATAGGTTAAACATTTAAATAATTAACCTAAATCATCATAACACAAAAATAAAAACATATATTCTTACTGAATAAATTTTATCCATTACTCCTAAATAATTCTAATATGATTCTATTTTCCTTAGGTATATATTTTTCCAGTAAATAGTGAATGTATTCAAGAAAAAATATTTCACGTATTCCCCAAATAATTTTCATATACCAATGATATCCAATAGACAAAACATTTAATCCTAAAACCAAAATATTATTACTTCATCAATATGATTAACTAAAAATATAATGTCATTTTAATCAGGGACTTCATGTAGGATAATGTTATGTGATGCACCCCTATTGTTTGTTGGTTGTGGGTTCGATTCGTATGGCCTTGTCAGATGTGATGGGTTGTCCCCAATATTATGTATAACACCTTTTTTAAAAAATAAAAAATGTCAAAACATTATTTAACATTAAATTTTTTATTATAATTATCATTTTCATCCCAATTCCAAATGATCTCAATATCTGAATTCATGAAGTCTTATATATATGTATAGATTTTCTATTTAACCTAAATATGATAAAATAAAAATGGGTAATTTTTATCATATTAGTTATATATGATAGTGTAAAATTGTAGGGATTTAGTAAGAACAAAATATCCCATAGACTCTTCAATGGATTAAAACTAACACCATAATGATTTTAAATTTAAATGATCATTTTATAACAACATAGTATTTATCATTTTAGTATGTATTCATTAATATTATTATTTCCATATCAGGTTTCCTTGATAAAAGAATAAAATTGGTTTTTAGTTTTCTAGTTTGTTAGTCCTACTAATTCATTATTATCTGTTAACCTCATATTGAACTTGACTATTTTTCTATTAATGGTAATATATACTTATGGAATCTTCTGGGTATGATTGTGGTGTAGTGTAGTTTATTTTTAAAATAATAGGTTTTTTGTTGAATATTTTCTCTTACATGGGACTTTGTAAATTTATTTTTCATTATAGTTTTTTTTTTCATTTTGTTCCAAATTTTAATATAAATAATATGAATATAATACAATTGAAAATATTAATTATATGTATATGTATCGAAATTATTATACATTTTTTCAATGATCACAGTTATGATTCAAACCACTCTATAATTATGGTAATTGATCATTTAAATGGTTGTTCAATATAATATTAACACCTCCCATAATGGGATAATATATAAAAATTATGAAACATTTTATAAGGATATTATCCTTAAATGGTTTTAGTTGAGTGATCTTATTTTGAGGCCATCATTCTTCTATCATCCACTGATATTTTCCTTTTTTCCTTATTCACTAATGGACCCTATAATTAATGTACATGATCATATATTTAACAACATGGTTAGGAAATTATATAATTATTAGTATAATTAATTTATAAACGAAAATATAAATGGCTATTTTGTAGTTCACATGTATGAAAATCACCGTATTTGAGAATATCAACCAGGAAAATATTTCAAAAATTGCATGTTTTTCAAAATTCCCACTTTTCTATGGAGCAACATAGTTATATTTTAATTATTTAAAATTGTCATCCAAATCAATAGGGATATAAAGAGATATTTATAATCACTTAATAAATCAAGAAATTTGTAAAATCCACTATCTTTGCCATCATAAATGAATGAATTCAATAGGTTTAAACAACAATGATAGTATTTATTTCTGTTGGGGATGGGTGTGATGAAAAAATGAATTTCTTAATAAAAAAAATATATTCCAAATTTCATTATTAATAATTAATAGTCGATTAATGGAATATCTTTTACCGTGATAATGAGAGAATTAATATCCTATATTTTCTTAGTCATTTAAATATCAATAGCATTCAAAGTGGCTTGTTATCTTTCTCGAATATTCCTTGAAGGGGCCAAAAATCTTGAATGGGGACATCCAATGATAGATGTGTATTAAATTTCTGTACAGATTGGCCAATATAAATGTAGAGACCCAAAGCTTAACGTACAAGGATATTACATTACTTTTGCGTAATAATTATTACATAACAAAAACACACACACACAAGGACAGTAGTAGTTTAGTGTCTTTGGAAACTCGGAACGTAATCTTCTAATCATTGTGAAAGATCTTCAACATATCCCATAATGATCTTACCTTTTTTTTAATCTAAAACGATTATTTATATCCTGGGGAAATGAAAACATAAAAGGGTGAGCTCAAATGCTCAGTAAGGGTAAACACAAGAAATATCAATCACATCATATTCATAAGAACATAACATTTTGGAAATCTTAACCTGCAAAAGAGATCATAATTTCATAACATGGGATAAATAATAGTAGTGAAATGAAATCACAATAATCATAACTTAAAACACGAAACTTTTTGGAATACACAGATAATCATAGAGAATCATATCTTATTATTCAAGACTCATTGTTAGGACTATCTTAGTAGACAAAGTCCATTTCTGAAACGAGTCACCCTCGTTTCAGTCCTGTTTCACTGAACCGGTATAACCTACCATTCCAGCCATGTCTATCTCATGAGATATAAAATCTTTACCCAATGCATTGGAGGTAGATATAGGTCCCACCCATCTCATTATGATACCATTCTTATGTGTGCCACAAAATCATAAACCATACATCATAGCATAACCCATGTAATAAAAATGGGAATCTTAAATATCATGAAATCAAAAAACAATTCATATAAGATAAAGGAATTCATAAAAATAATTCCATAACAACATAATAAAATCAATAAATAATAGGGATAAAAACAGAACCCTTTATTATCTTAGATGGAAAAGAATTTTGATAAAACATTTGAACTTCATTCTTGAGGAAAATATCCTTTCTAGTTCAAAAAAACTTTTCCTTTCTTAATATGTCATACAATTTTAAACTAAAAGAAGTTGATTAAAAATAAATTTGAAAACATGAAAAGGATGCTTCTTGGAAATAATGTTTTCAAAATCCATTCATGTCATATAAGATAAAAAACATTCTTCATACTTTTGTCGGAAAAGTCAAAAAGTACCTCGTATGAAAAAACGACAAAAGATTCATTTCATATATTTTTCTGTAAACTAACCAAAGGGTAAAAATGGATTTAAAAAATTGTAGGGGGATGGAAATAATATTACATATTGAGGAAACATGGATGTGGATGATAAAATACACCCTAGTAAATACCAAAGTATTAACAATCTCGGATAAAAATTAGATTGTGATATTTTCCCTAATCTTATGTCTAATATGCTTTGTACGTATCCGAACCTCCTGTATAATGATTTAATTAATGACATTAACTTATTACAGAATCATATTCATTGTTATGATATCATATATGGTTCACTTATGAATTTATATTACCCGTTCTTTTGTAAATTTCATGTTAAAGAAGCGTTTTGGGTAAAATAGTTTCATTTATCGTAGGTGTTTGCACTTGTTGTTCATGACATTATTATTAATTATATCATGATTAAATAACATCATGAATATAAAAAATGATTTATATATCATATATATTCAGTATATATATATATATATAATAGATTGATAAATGAAATGAAACACACCGTTCATGGAGACGGTAGTTCGTACGTACGCATGAATGCTGTTTTCCTTTCCATATTGTCTTGAATGGAAGTAAGTAGATGACATACATATATATATATATATACATAAATCCAGTAGATTTAACATGTCATATATTTTATTATTATTCATTATATATACTTTATAATCATTCATGAATGGTTATTGTGGAGAATGAATCTCATCGCGCCGTGGAGACAGTAGTCCGTACGTACGCACGAGCGATGATATCGTTCTCATGACCGTGAAATTGTGTTGAATTGTATGTATAATATTTCAGTATCAATATAATATTATAATAATAATATATAGTTACTCATTACACCATTATACCTATCCAATTAAGGTGGTGGCGGAAAATAGATTACACCACGGCGTGGAGACGGTATTCCGTACGTACGCACGCGCGGTGATTTTCTTTTTTCCATAGGATGGATAGAAGTTTAATTAGAGTTGTTTCATATTTATAATAACATATCAGTATATAAGAAATACTTATGTTATTACTTTATCATGAAATAACTAAAGAAGAAGAATTTGAAGAAGAATGAAATTGAAAAAGATCGGTAATGGATATTACCTCTTTTTGACGCGCCTTTTCTTAACCTCCACTTCAAGAACTAAGGATGGTATTTGAATAAGACCAGAACCTGTAGGATGATACTAGGGAAGTGGAGATGATATTTTGTTAGGGTTTGTCCGAGCTTTAATGCTCAAATTGGTGTGAGGATGAGAGGGAGGAGGTGCCCTTTTATAAGGGAGGAGAGGGACACCTTAGGAAAATATCAAAATATTATTTTATATTAAGGTCAAATTCAGTTTATAATGGTTAGAAAGGGTCTTATTTAAAAGATAAAGTGGGGATGGGTCTAAGAACTCTCATCCAGAAGGATTTAGACAAGTTTAGGTTATAATTTTAACCTTATCAATTAGATTTAACTCTAAGTTAAATAATTTAACTTTTACGGTGTCTTTTTGTTTTTTTACACTATATGGTTAATAAACATACCATAATAAGCCAAACGAACCCCAAGTTGTTTATTATTAATATATATATCCTTATATAAGTCATTTGGACGAACCTTATTTTTTTAGGAATTAAATAACAATTAATAATATAATATTTGTTTTAAAAACTAATTTATGTCAATTTTGACTCTATTTGGTACATTATTTTTATGAAATTCATAACAGAATGATAATTTCAAAACAAGTTACTTATATCAATAGTAACATGTCATAATAACCTATAAAATTAATTTAAGTCATAAAAAGTCTCAAATTATAATTATTTAGACATTTATACATCAATTATGTCAATATTTCATTAATAAGACAATTACTGCATCATCTTTGTGTCATAATAAATGATAATTATTTAATCCCTAAAAATTCTAACTAAATTTCTATGATGTATATAATTGTATTATATTTCTATAGACTATTCATTTTAGATGTTTCATGAAGTTTATCACTAAATTAAAATTATTATACTTATAATATTTAAGAAAGTTACATGTTGTCACATTCTTTTGTTTTAATAATAATTAAATTATTTTCATGGACAAAAGTCCACAAAATGAATCTAATCCGTTCCTTAGGTTATATGGGTCTACTTTTAGCCATCCAATAGGATTTTTCCAAATGTTAGGAAAATTTTATAATCTTATATTTACCCTTAATTACCCGATTTACCTTTAACTATAGTAAATAAAATATACCGTAGTTACTATTCACAATGCCCAAAAATAAAAAGTGGCTTATTAACATAATTTGGAACCACTGATTCCAAATATGGAATCCATTTTTCCAAATTCAATACCAAAAAGATGAATAAATTAAATTAAAATTAATCCTGTTGTCGAAAGAAAACAGGTTTTTCTTTAAAACATTACAAAAGATTGAATTGATTTAACCTTCGAATTGAAGGTAAAATAAATGATAATTAAATAAATTATATTAAGTGGAAAAAATATATTATATTTATACTTTAAAACCATTCAATATTATAATTTAACCACATAAAATATTACGATGATAAAAGTTTTTTTTAATTAAAATATATCGTGTTTTTACTATTCATTAAAATATGAAAGTTATCGAAAAAATATCAAAACATTTTCTAATGTAAATTTTTATATCTTGATTCAAAAGAAGAATTTTATTTTGTCAAATTGAAATTATAAACATGTCAAAAAATAGATTTAAAGTGGGTGCACCATCAAAAGGCGGCAAAACTACATTTTTTGAAAAATACTTATTTTACCCGAAAAATTTATTTTGTTCTTATTCCATGTTATAGAAATGTGTAAGATGAATAATAATGTTATAAAATTCAAAATTCAGTTAAAACTATTCACAACAGCTAGTTCATAACAATATTATAATAATATATCGTTATTTAGTAAAACCCAGTATTGCGTACAACACACACTATCGAGGAAGGTCGTGATTGCGTGTAATGCAAGCCAAGTCAGGGTTGCGTGTTGCGCAAGAATCCTTAGTTGTTTCATATAATAGAATCCAACCATATTTCATTTATACATTGAATATATATATATATATATACTCAATGTTTCGTAGAATAACTATTATCAAAATTGTGTGTAACACTATCCAAGAATAGTGTTGCATATACTGCAAGCTAATACGGTGTTGCGTATAGCGCAAGGTAATCTTGGTGTAGCACAAGACATTAATAAAATTAAAAGAATATTTTTCATAAAATCTCGGGGTGTTACATTCTACCCCCCTTAAAATGAATGTCTCCCTCAAAAATTGTCGGGGTTATAAATGGTTTACTACTCGAAAGTTTATTTAATAGAAACAGATATCGTAAAAAGGAATACCAAAACATGGAATTTAAAAACTAATGTATGAAATGTAACGGTTACCCGAATTAACTCATCACGGGGAAGGAGAACATAGGTGAAAATATGTATATGGAAGAAAAATCTAACCATCAAGTTCTGATGGAGAGTGGTAGAGAACATGGCTATAAAAAATCCAACAATCACAAAGCTATTGATTTGTGATGATATAAGGTACCATCTGATTAATCGGATATAAGGGAACTAGGACATCATTTTTGGTTTTCAAGATCATTTCCCTAATTTAGATGAATTAAAAGAAATACTTGCATGATTTTGGTATAATCGCACTGTTGTACTTGAATTGAACAATTTCCACTTCATCCCTTAAATAAATGAAGTTGAATTTGTTATTCGTGATGTGTTAGCATATCATGTGATAGAATGATGGGTCATTCCATCGCTTTCAAAAAAAAGGTTAGAAAAAGTTATAAGTCCATCTTATGATTAGATTAATCGTATATGGTTCCAAAAATGAACTTATACTTCATATATCACACCAATTAATAAAATAAAACTAGTTTATACTAACCAGGGACTTCCTGTAGGCCAGTGGTAGGCGATAAAGGCCAGTCGCACATCGGTTGTGGGTTCGATTCCCACAGCTTTGTCCGACGTGATGGGCTGTCACCCGTCCTGCAGGTTGTCCTTTTTCTAAAACTACATTACTATAAAATCCCATCAGTAATATCGAAAAAAGTTCTATCCTTAAACAATACTTATCATATGTCCATCATAATCCATTCCAATATTTAGGCTTATCTAAAATACTTCGGTCCAAGGTCATAGTATAAAGAAAATTATTACTTGAAATTTCATCAACCAAGCATGTGAATACCATCATTTATCCCCCATATATATATATATTGTTGGTCACATTCCAGTCATGTGAATACCTTAATCATGCATTCTCTTTAAAAAATTAATACCCATTGAACCATAGTGAAAACATGAATGCAGTTAAAAGTTAACACTTTCCACATACCAAAATACTCAAAATTCTATATACTCAAACCATGATATCACATAGTCCTTATATCAATCATGAGCTCATGAATACTGTTAAACATTTCATTTTCTCATTTTCCCTTCATTATTCTCATATCATCTTATTTACGAAAATATCTCAATCACATTGAATACCACATTAGACCAATACATAATTATTCCAATACTCCACGATACAACATTATTTCGGAATCCCATTACATAAACACTTAATAATTCCACCAAATCATTGTCATATTCAACATTGCCAATAGTGATCGCATTGACTTCCCTTTGTCCTTTGCCTTATGCAGTTTCTCATGTTGATCATCACTAACCCTTGGATTAGGGCATTTATTAGCATAATGCCCCATTTCCTTTCAGTTGAAGCATTGAAGTATAGTAGGTTCATTATGTGTATCCCTTCCTTTCTCTGCATCATTAGATATCTTCATCCAATCATTGTGGCATTAAAATTACCGATGACCTTCCTTTCCACATTTGAAACATTTACTTGTCCCTTTAAGACAATCTCCACCATGCTTCTTTCCACACATTGAGCATAAGGAAACATTCATCTTCTTTTCACCATTATTCTGAGATTTCTCCTTGAACTCCATCTTTCGTTTCTTGTCAAAACTATGATATGGATAAGTATCACCAAATTCCATTTCTACCTTGATAGAACAACGCACAATTTTTTCATAGCTACTGAAGTCTCTTATAGATAATTCCCTTCGAAGACTTGGTTTTATGCCACTGAAAAATCGATCAGCTTTACATTCAGGTTGGATGATAATGCCAGATGCATACCTCGCAAAGTCTAGTAAAATTCGCTTCGTATATACCAACAGATTCATCATCTTTCTAATTCATCTCAAGAAACTCCTTTTCCATCTTTGTTCAAAGAATACGAGGGATGTACTTACTGAAAAACAAGTTCATGAACTCGTCCCATTCCATGGACTCAATTTCATCTCTTGGCCTCGTATTCTTGATAACATTCCACCATTGATCAACTTCACCATCCAAACAATATACTGTTAAGATGACTTTATCATGTTTAGAACATTGAAGAACTGAAAATATCTTTTTAGTGGTAATGATCCATTGTTCAACAACAAGTGGATCGGAAGACCCACTAAAAGAAGGTGGATGTTGCCTCATGAAGGACTCAATAGAATATTGTTCCCTTTTCTGCTCATTTGGATGTCTAGAATGATTCATATCTTGTGTAAGTATAAAAATAGGATTTTTCACTCCATCTCCCATAACACTTGCTTGTTCAGGAGGACAATCATTTCATTGTCCATTACAGTGATCAACATGGTTCTTTCGGGTTCCAGCCATCATCTAAAACCCAAAAAGAATAGTGTTAGAGGCAAAAATAATGCTAGGGAAAACAACATAGTAAAGGGGGAGTACCCTTAATATCTAACATATTAGGTTAAATTCTAAGATCGTTATCTTCGTTCTAGGACCATATCCTATACGTATACTTATCCTTAGGGATATCCCTAGACATACCATAGAAATATCTCTAGGGATCTCACTAACGTTCTCACATCCTAGTTTCCAGAAGTTGACTAAACCTTTCCTCTGATACCAACTGTAGAAACCCGAAGCTTAACGTACAAGGACATTACATTAATTTTGCGGAATAATTATTACATAACAAAAACAAACACACAAGGACCGTAATAGTTTACTGTCTTTGGAAACTCGGAATGTAATCTTCTAATAATGGTGAATGATCTTCAACATATCCCATAATGATCTTACCTTTTTTTACCTAAAACATTTCATTATATCCTGGGGAAAAGAAAACATCAAAGTGTGAGCTCAAATGCTCAGTAAGGGTAAACAAAATAAATATTAATCACATCATATTCATAAGAACATAACATTTTGGAAATCATAACCTGCAAAAGATAGCATAATTTAATAAATGGGATAAATCATAGAAGTGAAATGAAATCCCAATAATCATAACATAAAACATGAAACTTTGTGGAATACACACATAATCATAGAAAATCATTTCTTATTAGTCAAGACTCTTTCCAGGACTATCATAGTGGACAAAGTCCATTTCTAAACCGAGTCACCCTCGTTTCAGTCCTCTTTCACTGAACCTGTATAACCTACCATTCCAGCCATGTCTATCTCATGAGATATAAAATCTTTACCCAATTAATTGGAGGGAGATATAGGTACCACCCATCTCATAATGATACCATTCTTATGTGTGCCACAAAATCATAAACCATACATCATAGCATAACCCATGTAATAAAAATGGGAATCTTAAACATCATGAAATCATAAAACAATTCATATAACATAAAGGAATTCATAAAAATAATTGCATCACCACATAATCAAATCAATGTTATAACAGGGATAAAAACATAACCCTTTATTATCTTAGATGGAAAATAATTTTGATAAAACACTTGAACTTCATTCTTGAGGAAAATATCTTTTCTACTTCAAAAACACTTTTCCTTTCTTAATATGTCATAAAATTTTAAACTAAAAGAAGTTGATTAAAAATAAATTTGAAAAATTGTAAAGGATGCTTCTTGAAAATAATGTTTTAAAAATCCATTCATGTCGTATAAGTTAAAAAAACATTCTTCGTACTTTTGTCGGAAAAGTCAAAAAGTACATCGTATGAAAAAACGACAAAAGATTCCTTTCATATCTTATTATATAAACTCACCAAAGGGTAAAAATGGATTTAAAAAATTGTAGGTGGATGGAAATAATATTAAATATTGAGGAAACATGGATGTGGATGATAAAATACACCCCAGTAAATACCAAAGTATAAACAATCTCGTATAAAAATGAGATTGTGATATTTTCCCTTACCTTATGTCTGATATGCTTTGTACGTATCCGAACCTCCGGTATAATGATTTAAATAATGACATTAACTTATTAATGAATCATATTCATTGTTATTATATCATATATGGTTCACTTATGACTTTATATTACCCATTCTTTTGTAAATTCCATGATAAAGAAGCGTTTTGGGGTAAATCGTTTCGTTTATCGTAGGTGTTTGGAGTTGTCGTTCTTGGCATTATTATTACTTATATCATTATTTACTAAAATAAAGAATATAAAACATGATTTAAATATCATATATATTCAGTATATATATATATAATAGATAGATAAATGAAATGAAACACACTGTTCATGGAGACGGTAGTCCGTATGTACGCATGAATGATGTTTTCCTTTCCATATTGTTTTGAATGGAAGTAAGTAGATGACATAAATATATATATATATATATATAAATAAATCCAGTATATTTAACATGTAATATATTTCATTATTATTTATTATATATACTTTATAATCATTGATGAATGGTTATTGTGGAGAATGAATCTCATCGTGTCGTGGAGACGGTAGTCCGTACGTACGCACGAGCGATGATATCGTTCTCATGACCGTGAAATTGTGTTGAATTGTATGTATACTATTTCAGTATCAATACCACTTTATAATAATCATATATATTTACTCATTACACCATTATACCCATCCAATTAAGGGGGTGGCGGAAAATAGATTACACCACGGCGTGGAGACGGTATTCCGTACGTACGCACGCACAGTGATTTTCTTTTTTCAGTAGGATGGATAGAAGGTTAATTAGAGTTGTTTAATATTTATAATAACATATCAGTATATAATAAATACTTATGTTGTTACTTTATCATGAAACAACTAAAGAAGAAGAAGTTGAAGAAGAAAGAAATTGAAAAATATCGGTAATGGATATTACCTCTTTTTGACGCGCCTTTTCTTATCCTCCACTTAAAGAACTATGGATGGTCTTTGAAAAATACCAGAACCTCTAGGATGATACTAGGGAACTGGAGAAGAGATTTTTTCAGGGGTTGGCCGAGATTGAATGCTCTAATTGGTGTGAGGAGGAGAGGGAGGAGGTGCCCTTTTATAAGGGAGGAGAGGGACACCTTAGGAAAATCTCAAAATATTATTTTATATTAAGGTCAAATTCGGTTTATAATGGTTCCAAAGGGTCTTATTTAGAATATAAAGTGGAGATGGGTCGAAATCCTCTCATCCAATAGGATTTAGTCAAGTTTAGGTTATTATTTTAACCTTATCAATTAGATTTAACTCTATGTTAAATAATTTAACTTTTACCGTGTGTTTTTGTTTTCTTTCATATATGGTTAATAAACTTACCATAACGAGTCAAACGAACCCCAAGTTGTTTATTGTAAATATATCTATCCTCATCTAAGTCATTTGGCCGATCCTTATATTTTTAGGAATTAAATAACAATTTATAATATAATAGTTTTTTTTAAACTAATTTATGTCAATTTTGACACTATTTGGTACATGATTTTTAAGAAATTAATAACAGAATTATAAGTTCTAAAAAAGGTACTTATATCAACAATAACATGTCATATTAACCTATAAAATTAATATAAGTCATAAAAAGTCTCAAATTACAATTATTTGGGCATTTATACATCAATTATGTCAATATTTCATTAATAAGACAATTACTACATCATCTTTGTGTCATAATAAATGAAAATTATTTAATCCCTAAAAATTCTAAATAAATTTCTATGATGTAGATAATTGTATTATATTTCTGGAGACTAATAATGTTATAAGTTTCATGATGTTTATCACTAAATTAAAATTATTATACTTATAATATTTAAGAAATTGACATGTTGTCACATTCTTTGGTTTTAATAATAATTAAATTATTTTCATGGAAAAAAGTCCATAAAATGAATCTAATACGACCATTAGGTCATATGGGTCTAATTTTAGCCATCCAATAGGATTTTTGCAAGTGTTAAGGTAATTTTATAATCTTATATTTACCCTTAATTACCCGATTTACCTTTATCCTTAGTAAATAAAATATACCGTAGTTACTATTCACAACGCCCAAAAATAAAAAGTAGCTAATTAAAATAATTTGGAACCACTGATTCCAAATATGGAATCCATTTTTCCAAATTCAATACACAAAATATGCAAAAATTAAATTAAAATTAATCTCGTTGTCGAAAGAAAATGGGGGTTTCTTTAAAACATTGCAAAAGATTGAATTGATTTAACCTACGAATTGAAGTTAAAATCAATGCTAATGACATACATTATATTAAGTGGTAAAAATATATTATATTTATACTTTAAACCCATTAAATATTATAATTTAACAACATAAAATATTACGATGAAAAAAGTTGTTTTTAATTAAAATATATCGTGTTTTTACTATTCATTAAAATATGAAAGTTAACGGAAAAATATCAAAACATTTTCTAATGTTAATTTTTCTATATTCATTCAAGATAAGAATTTTATTTTGTCATATATAAATTATAAACATGTCAAAAACTAGATTTAAAGTGGGTGCACCATCAAAAGGTGGCAAAACTGCATTTTTTGAAAAATACTGATTTTACCCAAAAAATTTATTTTGTTCTTATACCATCTTCTAGAAATGTGTAAGATGAATAATAATGTTATAAAATTTAAAATTTATTTAACAATATTCATAATGGACAGTTCATAACAATATTATAATAATATATCATTATTTAGTAAAACCCAGTATTGCGTATAACACACACTATCGAGGAAGGTCGCGATTGCGTGTAATGCAAGCCAAGTCAGGGTTGCGTGTTTCACAAGAATCCTTCGTTGTCTAGTATAACATAATCCAACCATATTTCATTTATACAATGAATATATATATATATATATATATACACACACTCAATGTTGCGTAGAATAACTATTATCAAAATTGTGTGTAACACTATCCAAGAATAGTGTTGCGTATACTGCAAGCTAATACGGTGTTGCGTATAGCGCAAGGTAATCTTGGTGTAGCACAAGACATTAATAAAATTAAAAGAAAATTTTTCATAAAATCTCGGGGTGTTACATTCTACCCCCCTTAAAATTAATTTCTCCCTCGAAATTCGTCAGGGTTATAAATGGTTTACTACTCGAAAGTTTGTTTAATAGAAACCTGCATCGTAAAAAGGAATACCAAAACATGGCTTTTAAAAACTAAAGTATGAAATGTAACGGTTACCCAAATTAACTCATCACGGGGTAGGAGAACATAGGTGAAAATATGGATATGGAAGAAAAATCTAACCATCAAGTTCTGATGGAGAGTAGTAGAGAACATATCTATGAAAAAAGCCAATAATCACAAAGCTATTGATTTGTGATGATCTAAGGTACCATCTGATTAATCGGATATAAGGGAACTAGGACAACATTTTTGTTTTTCAAGATCATTTCCCTAAAGTTGATTAATTAAAATATATACTTGCATGATTTTGGTACAATCTCACTTTTGTTCGTGAATTGAACAATTTCCACTTCATCCCTTAAATAAATGGAGTTGAATTTGTTATTCGTGATGTGTTAGCAGATCATGTGATAGAATGATGGGTCATTCCATCGCTTTCAAACAAAAGGTTAGCAAAAGTTATAAGTCCATCTTGTTGTTTGATTAATCATATATGGTTCCAAAAATGAACTTATACTTCATATATCATACCGCTTAATAAAATAAAACTAGTTTATACTAACCAGGGACTTCTTGTAGGCCAGTGGTAGGCGATAAAGGCCAGCCGCACTTCGGTTGTGGCTTCGATTCCCACAGCCTTATCCGACGCCATGGGCTATCGCCCGTCCTTCAGGTTGTCCTTTTTCTAAAACTACATTATTATAAAATCCCATGAGTAATATCGAAAAAAGTTCTATCCTTAAACAATACTTATCTTATGTCCAACATAATCCATTCCAATATTTATGCTTATCTAAAATACTTCGGTCCAAGATCATAGTATAAATAAAACGATTACTTGAAATTTCATCAACCAAGCATGTGAATACCATCATTTATCCCCCATATATATATATTGTTGGTCACATTCCAATCATGTGAATACCTTAATCATGCATTCTCTTGAAAAAATGAATACCCATTGAACCATAGTGAAAACATGAATGCAGTTAAAAGTCAACACATTCCACATACCAAAATCCTCTAAATTCTATATACTCAAACCATGATATCACTTAGTCCTTATATCAATCATGAGCTCATGATAACTGTTAAACATTTCATTTTCTCGTTTTCCCTTCATTATCCGCATATCATCTTATTTCCAAAAAATATCTCAATCACTTTGAATACCACATTAGACCAATACATAAATATTCCAATACTCCATGATACAACATTATTTTGGAATCCCATTACATAAACACTTAATCATTACACCACATCGTTGTCATATTCAACATTGCCAATAGTGATCGCATGTGACTTCCCTTTGTCCTTTTCCTTAAGTGGTTGCTCATGTCGATCATCACTAACCCTTGGATTAGGGCATTTATTAGCATAATGACCCATTTCCTTTCACGTGAAGCATTGAAGTGTAGTAGGTTCATTCTGTGTATCCCTTCCTTTGTTTGCATCATTATACATCTTCTTCCCATCATTGTGGCATTCAAATTCCCGATGACCTTCCTTTCCACATTTGAAACATTTACTTCCCCTTTAAGACAATCTCCACCATGTTTCTTTCCACACATTGAGCATATGTAAACATTCATCTTCTTTTCACCATTATTCTGAGATTTCTCCTTGAACTCCATCTTTCATTTCTTGTCAAAACTATGAGATGGATAAGTATGACCAACTTCCATTTCTACCTTGATATCACAACACACAATTTCTTCATAGCTACTGAAGTCTCTTATAGCTAATGCCCTTAGAAGACTTGGTATTAAGACACTGAAAAATCGATCAGCTTTACTTTCAGGTTGGATGATAATTCCATATGCATACCTTGAAAGTCTTGTAAAATTCGCTTCGTATATACCAACAGATTCATCATCCTTCTACTCCATCTCAGGAAACTTATTTTTCCATCTTTTTTCGAAGAATACGAGGGAAGTACTTACTGAAAAACAAGTTCATGAACTCGTCCCATTCCATAGACTCAATTTCATCTATTGGCCTCGTATTCTTGATAACATTCCACCATTGATCAGGTTCACCTTCCAAACGATATACTGATAAGATGACTTTATCATGTTCAGAACATTGAAGAACTGAAAATATCTTTTCAGTGGTACTGATCCATTGTTCAACAACAAGTGGATCAGAAGACCCACTAAAAGAAGGTGTGCGTTTCCTCATAAAGGGCTCAATAGAATATTGTTCCCTTCTCTGCTCATTTGGATGTCCAGAATGATTCATATATTGTGTAAGTATAGAAATAAGATTTTGCACTCCATCTCCCATAACACTTGTTTGTTCAGGAGGACAATCATTTCATTGTCCATTACAGTGATCAACACGGTTCCTTTGGGTTCCAGCCATCATCTAAAACCCAAAAAAAAAAGTGTGAGAGGAAAAAATAATGTTAGGGAAAACAACATAGTAAAGGGGGAGTACCCTTAATATCTAACAACTTAGGTTAAATTCTAAGATCTTTATCATATTTCTAGTACCATATCCTATACGTATACTTATCCTTAGGGACATCCCTAAACATACCTTAGAATTATCTCTAGGGATCTCACTAATGTTCTTACATCCTAGTTTCCAAAGGTTGACTGAACCTTTCCTCTGATACCCACTGTAGAGACCCGAAGCTTAACGTACAAGGACAATACTTAAATTTTGTGGAATAATTATTACATAACAAAAACACACACACAAGGACCGTAATAGTTTAGTGTCTTTGGAAACTCGGAATGTAATCTTCTAATCATGGTGAAAGATCTTCAATATATCCCATAAAGATCTTCCCTTTTTTTTACATAAATCATTTCTTTATATCCTGGGGAAAAGAAAACAGCAAAGGGTGAGCTCATATTCTCAGTAAGGGTAAAAAAAAGAAATATTAATCACATCATATTCATAAAAACATAACATTTTGGAAATCTTAACCTGCAAAAGAGAGAATAATTTCATAAATGGGATAAATCATAGTAGTGAAATGAAATCCCAATAATCATAACATAAAACATGAAATTTTTTGGAATACATACATAATCATAGAAATCGTATCTTATTAGTCAAGACTCATTGCCAAGACTATCTTAGTGGACAAAGTCCATTTCTGAACCGAGTCACCCTCGTTTCAGTCCTGTTTCACTGAACCGGTATAACCTACCATTCCAGCCATGTCTATCTCATGAGATATAAAATATTTACCCAATGCATTGGAGGGAGATATAGGTCCCACCCATCTCATAATGATACCATTCTTATGTGTGCCACAAAATCATAAACCATACATCATAGCATAACACATGTAATAAAAATGGGAATCTTAAACATCATGACATCATAGAACAATTCATATAAGATAAAGGAATTCATAAAAATAATTCCATCACAACATAATCATATAAATGTAATAATAGGGATAAAAACAGAACCCTTTATTATCTTCGATGGAAAATAATTTTGATAAAACACTTGAACTTTATTCTTGAGGAAAACATCCTTTCAACTTAAAAAACACTTTTCCTTTATTAATATGTCATACAATTTTAAACTAAAAGAAGTTGATTAAAAATAAATTTGAAAACTTTTAAAGGATGCTTCTTTGAAATAATGTTTTAAAAATTCATTCATGTCTTATATGTTAAAAAAACATTCTTCGTACTTTTGTCGGAAAAGTCAAAAAGTACCTCATATGAAAAAACGACAAAAGATTCCTTTCATATCTTTTTCTATAAACTCACCAAAGGGTAAAAATGGATTTAAACAGTTGTAGGTGGATGGAAATAATATTAAATATTTATGAAACATGTATGTGGATGATAAAATACACCCCAGTAAATACCAATGTATAAACAATCTCGAATAAAAATGAGATTGTGATATTTTCCCTTACCTTATGTCTGATATGCTTTGTACACATCCGAACCTCCTGTATAATGATTTAAATAATGTCATTAACTTATTATAGAATCATTTTCATTGTTATGATATCATATATGGTTCACTTATGACTTTATATTACCCGTTCTTTTGTAAACTCCATTTTAAAGAAGCGTTTTGGGTAAAATCGTTTCATTTATCGTAGGTGTTTGGACTTGTTGTTCTTGACATTATTATTACTTATATCATGATTTACATACTTCCAGAATATAAAACATGATTTATATATCATATAAATTCAGTATATATATTTATATTATAGATAGATAAATGAAATGAAACACATCGTTCATGGAGATGGTAGTCCGTACGTACGCATGAACGCTGTTTTCCTTTCCTTATTGTCTTGAATGGAAGTAAGTAGATTACATACATATATATATACATAAATCCAGTAGATTTAACATGTCATATATTTCATTATTATTCATTATATATACTTTATAATCATTCATGAATGGTTATGGTGGAGAATGAATCTCATCGCATCGTGGAGACAGTAGTCCGTACGTACGCACGAGCGATGATATCGTTCTCATGATCGTGAACTTGTGTTGAATTGTATGTATACTATTTCAGCATCAATATCACTTTATAATAATCATATATAGTTACTAATTACTACATTATACCCATCCAATTAAGGTGGTGGCAGAAAATAGATTACACCACGGCGTGGAGATGGTATTCTGTGCGTACGCACGCGCGGTGATTTTCTTTTTTCCGTAGGATGGATAGAAGGTTAATTAGAGTTATTTCATATTTATAATAACATATCCGTATATAAGAAATACTTATGTTATTACTTTATCATGAAACAACTAATGAAGAATAAGTTTAAGAAGAATGAAATTGAAAAAGATCGGTAATGGATATTACCTCTTTTTGACGTGCATTTTCATAACCTCCACCTAATGAACTAAGGATGGTCTTTGAAAAGCCCAGAACCTCTAGGATGATACTAGGGAAGTGGAGAAGAGATTTATGTAGGGGTTGGACGATCTTGAATGCTCAAATTGGTGTGAGGAGGAGAGGGAGGAGGTGCCCTTTTATAAGTGAGGAGAGGGACACCTTAGGAAAATCTCAAAATATTATTTTATATTAAGGTCAAATTCAGTTTATAATGGTTCCAAAGGGTCTTATTTCGAAGATAAAGTGGTGATGGGTCGAAATACTCTAATCCAATAGGATTTAGACAAGTTTAGGTTATTATTTTAACCTTATCAATTAGATTTAACTCTAAGTCAAATAACTTAACTTTTACCGTGTCTTTTTGTTTTCTTACACTATATGGTTAATAACCTTACCATAACAACCCAAACGAAACCCAAGTTGTTTATTATTAATATATCTATCCTTATATAAGTCATTTGGCCGACCCTTAGATTTTTAGGAATTAAATAACAATTAATAATATAATATTTGTTTTAAAAACTAATTTATTTCAATTTTGACACTATTTGGTACATGATTTTTATGAAATTCATAACAGAATTATAAGTTCGAAACAAGTTACTTATGTCAAAAATAACATGCCATATTAACCTATAAAATTAATTTAAGTCGTAAAAAGTCCCAAATTACAATTATTTGGGCATTTATAACATCAATTATGCCAATATTTATTAATAAGACAATTATTGCATCATCTTTGTGTCATAATAAATGATAATTATTTAATCCCTAAAAATTCTAAATAAATTCCTATAATGTAGATAATTGTATTAGATTTCTTGATACTATTCATGTTAGAAGATTCATGAAGTTTATCACTAAATTAAAATTATTATACTTATAATATTTAAGAAAGTGACATGTTGTCACATTCTTGGGTTTTAATAATAATTAAATTATTTTCATGGAAAAAATTCCATAAAATGAATCTAATCCGACCCTTAGGATATATGGGTCTACCTTTATCCATCAAATAGGATTTTTACAAGTGTTAGGGTAATTTTATAACCTTATATTTACCCTTAATTATCAGATTTACCTTTAACTATAGTAAATACAATTTACTGTAGTTACTATTCTCAATGCCCAAAAATAATAAGTACCTTATTGACATAATTTGGACCCACTGATTCCAAATATGGAATCAGTTTTTAAATTCAATAAACAAAAGATGCAGAAATTAAATTAAAATTAACCCCGTTGTCGAAAGAAAACAGGTTTTTCCTTAAAACATTGCAAAAGATTGATTTGATTTAACCTACGAATTGAAGGTAAAATCAATGTTAATGACATACATTATATTAAGTGGTAAAATTATATTATATTTATACTTTAAAACCATTCAATATTATAATATAACCACATAATATATTACGATGAAAAAGTTGTTTTTATTTAAAATATAGCGTGTTTTTACTATTCATTAAAATATGAAAGTTATCAGAAAAATAGCAAAACTTTATCTAATGTAAATTTTTATATATTCATTCAAAAGAAGAATTTTATTTTGTCAAATTTAACTTATAAACATGTCAAAAACTAGATTTAAAGTGGGTGCGCTATCAAATGGCGGCAAAACTGCATTTTTTTAAAAATACTTATTTGACCCAAAAAATTTATTTTGTTCTTATACCATGTTCTAGAAATGTGTAAGATGATTAATAATGTTATAAAATTAAAATTTTCGTTAAAAATATTCATAACGGCTAGTTCATAACAATATTATAATAATATATCGTTATTTAGAAAACCCCAGTATTGCGTACAACACACACTATCGAGGAAGGTCGCGATTGCGTGTAATGCAAGCCAAGTCAGGGTTGTGTGTTGCGCAATAATCCTTCATTGTTTCGTATAATAGAATACAACCATATTTCATTTATACAATGAATATATATATATATATATATATATATATATATATATATACTCAATGTTGCATTGAATAACTATTATCAAAATTGTGTGTAACACGATCCAAGAATAGTGTTGCGTATACTGCAAGCTAATACGGTGTTGCGTATAGCGCAAGGTAATCTTGGTGCAGCACAAGACATTAATAAAATTAAAAGAATATTTTTCATAGAATCTCGGGGTGTTACAATAAACACATTTTTACCCTTATATATATATACAAATTTGAGACACCATCATATAGATCCAGATTTGTTCCTTATTGTGTGAGTGAGACATCAATATGAGAGACCCAATAACATGAATTTATAAAAAGGATACCATTTAAATTAGTCATTTGACTATTGGAGTGGTCTCCCATAATCATTTAGTATAGTCTACATCCTCTAAAGTTAGAAAATTAGAACCCAAAAAAATTGTTCATGGAGGTTTGGTAACATGGAGTTCAACTTATATTTTACCCTCAACCATTAATCATACCAAATATATAATCCCAATTATAAAAAGGTATATCAAATCAAGAAAAAATCTAGATTAATCAAATTCATTAGTAGTATAAATAAATCACATCCAATTGAATGGGTTATAATTAATTCATATAATACTATTACTATAATAACATACTCAATGTCCACACGCCTCATTTCTTCCTATAACATATTTCCTTAATCAATATCAATGATAAATCATTTTTGAATTCCCAAAAAATATGAATTATCCTATATTAGGTATGATATGGATCTAACTGGGATTGATGAGTAGATATGGATCTAATGTTCTATGTTAAATGGATTTGTTTCTACTATTTATGGATTATACTCAATAATGCATCCATGTATATGGTCATTAGATTTAAAAATAATATAATAATAGATATTATTTATCACAACAAATCATTTTGATGGTTGATCCAGATCATTGTTATTATACACAGTTTATGCTTTTAAATATTCACATTATAGAGAAACCCAAATACTATTATGGTTATTATCTCTAAATCTAGATTTTACAAAAGTACTACTTCCATTACATGTAATATCAGTAAATTTTTAATACAACCCCATTGGTGTTTTCTAGAATGGAGTCTATTTATCATATCGTCCATCCTTATAGTAGTAGTTCAGGAAATTTGATTTTTATTAATTGATGTAGAGAACAAAAATATTATATGATAATGTAGATTTAATTCATCTGATAATGTATAAATATTTTATATAATAAAAATGGAATATAATAAATGTCTAAATTACATTGAGAATATTTTCATAAGTACAATGTTTACAAATGGATTTTCATAAATCTCATGTGTTTATCATTGTAAACCAAATATCACATCATTCCCATGTAAATAATTTTATTAGTATTGTTTCATAAGGGATTTTATTTTCAGGTGAAATAGAATAACATATCATAAATTGTGTTTCTAATTTGGGACATATCATCATATTTATAGGATTATAGATCATAATTAATCTCTAAATATTATATAAACCTTGCGTGACATAGAAACAATTTATTTTTTTCATAAAATGTTTTTCATATTTATTCTAATAATAACAATTACTTTTGAAAGGGAATTTATTGATAATAAACAGGTGTTTAGTTGTTTAAAGAAGTTTATATAAGGAATTGAAAACATGGGAGTAAATATAACATTAATATATCAAATTATTTTAAAATGGAATACCATTTATAGTGGTCCTTGTTTATCATGACATATAATAAATCAATTGTGCCTCATAACTTTCACATGTTATTTTAAATCTATTTCTAGATAATGGGTGATCATCCATTGGATCCATTTGTGACTTTATAAGTAGATGATTTTTACCCAAGACAACATTGAAGGAAATTACCTTATATGTGATGTAATCAATTGGGAAATATTTACAAATTATTTATTTGACCAATAAAATTAATTTGGGGTATCATAGTGTAAATTTATAAAAAATGGAAAAAATAATAATGCACATTGAAATTGTTTTATAGATATGAGGAAATCATTCTTTTTTACTATTAACGAACTAACAAGTTGGATTCATGAAAAGAATGATGGAAATGGAAAATACATTACTTATCAATTAATATATTGAACATCAAATTCATATTATCCATTATATTCTTAATTTCCATATTTAGTATTATTATAGGATCCATGTGAGACCAAAAATATCCATTATGATGGATATTTAAACAATTCATTAGAACAACAACAATATGATCATATAAATACATTATTAACACACATTAAAATTTGTGTAATATATTTTAAATGAAAATAATTTTGAGTGCTGAATCACCTAACATGGGAACTTCCCTTTTTAAAAATCGATCAATTCATTCCATTGGGTTACTAATGAGACTAATCCATAGAGGTAGCATTGGATCAAAGTAAGATATTATTTTGTAATTATTTCCATATAAGAATTAATCATAGTGAATCACATATATTAATAGTTGAATTAATAATAGGGTAATTTTATTACTGTCTCCCACTTCTAAAATCCATTTCTGATATGAATCATTTAAAACTAAATGAATTTATAAAACCCCATCTGATAGCATAGAACACAGTTCTTATAAGAAATTTGGGATTCATATTGTGTACTTTTTTTCCTCTTCACTATAGTCCACGACCCTAGAATAATTTACCAATGGTTAGTAACATCATAATGGATACCTATTATATATACATGGGACATAATTACACTGAATCTTTCTATTAATTTATCATAATGGGATAAATTAATACATATAATGTCATTTCCCACTTTCTACCAGGTTCAAGACCATTAATTTCCTCATTTGAGGTTTAAAAAAAAATCAAACCATTGGTAATAGTTTTCTATGATATTTTAGGGATTTCTATATACAATGTGCCTATACTATATATATGACATGTACAACTATCACTTGAGTACTTTTTAGATCAATCCATAAAATGGTTTCTCATGAGTAATTCCCCTAATTAGTTGTATCTAGGATACATTAACCTTGTATTAAACTTTTCAAAAATTAAATATAAATTTAATATATTGCATTATTTTTTACGTTAAACTACAATTTCATGTACCTTCCATATGACCATTTATTATAATATATTATTCTCATAATTTCATCACCTTAATAATAATAATCATTAGTCCAAGAATAATTTCCATAAAAAATAATTTATTCATTGTAATATTACCATAATAGGCCCCACATTATTCAATGTCACATGACCATAAAGGGATAATTTTTCCAATTATATGATATTCAAATATGTGATCAAAAAATCCATTTATTGAGATATATATGGGGGCTATGTCAAATTACTATTACTAACTGAACAATATTTTTTATCTCTATAATGGTAAAATCATGTAGAGTACCAAAAATATATATTTAATCCATTTTATTATAAATTATTTAATAAGATATAGAGAAAAATTAATATATATATATATATATCAACTTTAATGTGTGATATTAATAAATAATAAATAATTACAGTATTAATGTTACACTTAATTGAATTTCAAAAATATTTCTAGAATATAAATATTAGTATAAGAATACTAAATACGACCCATTAATAGAAAATATATCCACTCATTGTTTTTATCTCCAGAAATTATTCTATGTCCCACTGGCATATCTGAAAGGATACCTTCCTTTTGAAAGAGGTTGTGTAGCTCATATAATCAACTATAACAAATGCACATGGAAATAAATGTAATGTATTATGACATATAAAATACACAATGAATGGGGATTGATTTAATCATTACTGTGATATCATTGTAACAAAAATGCTATATTTTTTTTTCCAAAATATGATTTCCCATTATGAAAAAATACTATCATTAAAAACTACTGCATAATTATATTATGGGTAAAATGAAATAGAAAATGTGCATTTACACGTGGAAAACCCTTTTAGAAAAACCTTCATACATATGTGTTTTTTAAGGACATTAAAAATAAATATTACAATTATTGAAAATAAATTAAAATGAATAATTAAATTATAAAATATATATCTAATAAAAGTAAATCAATATATGTAGTATACAAGTTTAGAATAATGTGTAAATATTTTGACATCCATTCGGGTTCATGTAATGTTAATTATGTATTTCGTGGATATAAATATTTATTCATTTAATTATTAGCAATGAAAATTTTATTAAATATACTTCCATGTATTATTATCTTATGATATAATGCAATATAATTTTCACCCAAATAATCCGTAATTTCATTCACTAACATGGTAAATGATTTTTTTGTCAATCTATCATTTAATGACTTGTTTATATAAAAAAAATTCACAAAAAGTTAGTGTATCTACCCACATCAGGATCTATCAATTAATATTAATGAATAAGAAACACTCAAGATATTGTTGACATAGAATTCATCAAAAAGAATACTTTTAAAATGTATATATTTTTTATTAATAATTCTCTAATTTTTAATTTATGATTCTCTGATTCACACGATTTACATCCTAAAAAATTAATTAGTTGATGATCTATTTCATGTGATTACTTATAAGGAATATAAAGAACAATTACCTAAAGATCCCGAATTTCAATTAATTCAAATGTTGATATAATTAAATAATTGAATATAATTATAGTATGAAATTATTTAAATTAAAAGTATAAAAACAAATTAAATTAATCAATATATCATCATTTTCATCGGAACAACAATACTAAGAGAGTTTAGTATACATCATACAAATATAACACATAAAATAATAAATGACGATATCATATTCTTCATGTTGTCACAAATTACATCCCATCCTTATACATGAAATACACCAATAACTACCATCACACATTCTATCATAGAAAAGTCAATCTATAGAATCTATCTGAAATATTATGAATAGATCGATCATCAATATCGACATGAAGCAACCTCTATATGAAAGACGAATTACATAACATGTTGACATCCCACGAAACCAAAAATGCATGATCCTCCATTAAATTATATCTTATTGATTAAATTATATCCAATTGATGAGAGTAATACTATGTAATCTTTTAGTTATGTGGATATGGTGGAGGGTGGTTTGCATCACAATGGAGGAGGTGGTTTAGGCTGAATTGTTCACTCCTCTAAGTGTAACTCAACTGGTGTGCAGGACATGACTGGAGAGGGGTGGTGTTGTCTAAAATGTGTTGTGTGTTGATCCAATAATAAGTCCATGTGTGATAGGTTTTTCTGAGTGTTAATGTATCCTAAAGTAGAGAAGTATGTGGTGAATTTTTTGTGTAGTAACATGAATTTATTTGTAAGTTTTTGGAATTTAGAAGAGATTGGTGGTGATGATATCCTACTGACGATGGGAAGGATAAAATTGTGTGGCTTTCTGATTAGAGGATTCCCACTCGTATGCTTCTTTTCGTGGATGAGGAGTATGAGATCAAAAACGATAGAGGGTGTTATTGCATTAGGGAGGCCACACACCAATAGGGATGACTGGATGAAATTGAAGAGCCACACAACTATTTTTTTGTACGGGGTTTCCCTATCCTTGTGTGTAATAATGATGGAGGATATACTGCTTCCTCAGTACTGTGATGGTTAGAAAATCAAATAAATTTCTAATAAATATAATTACCTAAATATTAAATATTAAATTATAATTATAATGATGAATATTATTATATCAAGAAATATTAATATTTTATTAAAATATATTAGATAATATAACAAAAAATTTAAAATAATAGATAGATAATGTTATATATATATAATTAGTTAAATTAATGTAAAATTGTTTCTAATTAGATTATTTTTTAACTATATACATATTTATAATACCACTACATATGATTAATTTAATTAAATACTAATTATAAATTATTAATATTAATATAAGTATTATTAAAAATTTAATATTTAATATTATATGAAATAATATATAATACTAATATATATAATTAATTTTAATAATATTGAGAATAATAAATTATATAATTAAAAAATAATATTAATGAAACCACTAATTATATAAAATATTTTTACACATTACTTTTTTGTAAAAAAATGAAAATATTATAAACTAATAAAAATACATAATTACAAAAGATTGTATATAGATTTAATAAAATTATAAAATTATATAAAATACAAAAAAAAAAATAAAGGAACCCAAAAACACAATATGATTTTAGATAGAAAAAAAAATTAGAAAATATTAAAAATGTTAATAAATAAAATATTCATTAAATACCTCCACACATAAACTTTTTCACACATAGGAAGAACAATGTGACAGAATACAGTAGTGGGCTTGTCGAAAAATAAAAATTTCCCAATTGCATATTTAAAACATTTCAATATTTTTTAACCAAAAAATATCATACCTCATTAAAATTTAATATTTTCAAAATCAATTTACATTCTAATCACAATATTTGAAAAAAGGTATGCATACCAGAGCATCATGTTACCTTCCTCTGCAACACTTTGATCTCAAAAAGGATATGATCAAAGTTATTTTATGCTCGCATACAAATGAATTCTTACAATTTTATAACCATGAATTTTAAATCTCTAATATTGGAAATTAAATGTATTCATAAAGGATGTGGAGGTTATAATACATTCAAAATTCATTGAGATATGAGATGGTGGGTGGAAAAAAAATTAAATATATTGGAAAATTATTGTTGAAATTTCAAATATCAGTGTAACAAGATTCAATACAAATGTATAAATAAAAATATTCCACCTCATATATAAATGTTTTCATGTATATTAAAAAATGATAATAAACATATTACGTATTATTAAATTTTTTTATCTTTTTTAGGGAGACAACACATTAAAAAAATCCATAATAAAATATTTCAGTAATATCTTTCATACCCCATGAGTTACAAAGTATAAAATATCGTAATAAAAGGCACACAATTTGTTTTGACTCATTCAAGTGTCAATAAACGTTGGTCATATATAAAATTGAATTTCTACTTGAGTAATGAGTCATAAATTTTATATGTATCACTAAATATGATGGTTACTATGTATTTACCACTGATATTTTCATTATTGGAACAAAAAATATTCAAATTTATCATAAAAAAATACGTGTAACACAAGTGGATTCAGTGAAATTATTATCACATAATTATGATGGGATAATATTGATCCACATGGTTCAAATTTATTATTTTCCATCAAAAAAGCATCTGTATAAAAAAAATCTTCCCCCACATGTATATTAATAACATTGATGAAATTTATATGGAACTTTATAAGCTATTGGATAATACTAAAATAACAACTTCATGTATTCTATAGGTAACACAATAATGAAAATGTACATGGGTACAAGTGAAAAAATGATTCTGAAAAAAATAACACAATTCATTAGTAATCTTAGAGAAAGGGTAAAAACAAACATGGATTCAACATAAAAAATAGAATCTTCTAGAAGTTATAACACGACTCATATTTTATAACGAAAAATAAAAACAGAATATGATGTAAATTTTTTTAACCAAAATCATTATATGTATAAAAATATAATATTGCAAAACACAAATTATCAAAATTGAAAATAATTAGACAAATAAATATAACTGTTTTCCAAAAAATAAAATTTTAGGCTTTAAATAATATCATTAATCATCTAATTAATGATATCAAGAATCATAGAATGATAAATATTTATCAAGGGCTCAAAATGACTAAGGAAACAAGTGGTATGTTCTTGATTGTGTTATAAATAAAATAAAAAAGATTTTGTGTGGGTTAAACAATGGTAAAAATGTTATATTTATTTCAAAAATATTTTTTTAGTTAGTTATATTAAATTGTGTTATTGATATCATCAAATATTACGGTAAATAATAAAGTTTCATATGTAAGTGTTAATATTTCTATAGAATATATCATATGATCCTCCAATAAGGATACACAAATAAAATATAAATATTGATAGAAAATAAACACCACATACCAGTGAGATAACATAAAAATAAAATTCATCTAGATGATAATAATATGTTTGACGAATTCAAATACAATTTTCTTCCATGAGATAAAAATTTTGGTACTTCAATTTTATTTTTTTAAATAGGAATTAAATTATGTTTTCCTTAATGTAGTGATTGGAAAATAATCTAAATAAGTGTTGGATCCTATTAATTGTTGATTTTACATCATCCCCAACTAGACAATGATGATACTATACTAGTAATAAATATAAAAAAATAACCCACATCATCTTCTATATTAAAAAGAGTGTGGAATCCATTCATGAAAAAAAATTATCATGGAAACAATAAAATATCTCAGTATTGGCATTACAAAAAATTTATGTGTATAATTAAATAAAAATTTCCATTATTAGAAGGGAGTGAACCAATGTACTATTAATAAATAGCCTGTATGTAATTTTTTTGGAACTGTGTATTAGTTGAATGATAACGAATATATATTCATTTTCTTTTACCTATATAAAAACATCACATTAAAAAATATTTAAGTGGTTTGATTTTATAAAATAAATCCTTTAATATAGTTGTTGGTTCAATAATATATTCATAAAAAAACTCACTACAATCATCTACCATTATGAAATCCACTATTATCTAACTCTATTTATTCTCCCAAATTTTTGTTGCAGTACCATTTTCAATTGTATTTATATAGCCTATTTGAATTTCTAAAATGAAATATTTTTCAATATCTTCCTTTATACATCCCACTTCATCATTCCAAATTTGAACCCGAGGCACCATGAACTCAAGATCCTCCAGACAGTCCCCATCCTCTGTTGTTTTAAAAAAATTATGACTGTTCTCCAACACCATCCCTGTTAGATTTTATGATTCCATAATTGTTGTATATGTATTTATTTTAGAAAAGGATTGATTTTTTTATTTATTTTCAGGAGGACGCAATTCTACGTAATGTTATATGATGTCCTTAATGTGTTTCAATTCATAGTGTATAGACAAAATTATGACTATATAATGGTAAATAATGGTCCAACATCATCTTATAATTTATCATTTTAAGGTAAAATTTGATAGACATTGAATATATCCTTTTTACCTAGGTATTTATGGGTATTGAAAACACATAATAATGATATGGATGTTCATTTTCCAATGGGATGTTATATTGGATGGAGTGGAAGTTTGAGATCTCATAATCTAGAAATGTCATTAAATTAGAAAAAAGTATTTTTGATGGAGAGGATTATTTAATTATATGATATGAAAGAGGGTTAATGAAAATATACACAACTTCAGAATCATTAAAGGGGAGTTAATGAAATGATATATCATCTACGATTTATTAAAAAGAATTAGTCTCTATAAGATCAACAAGTTATATTAAGACGTCTAGATGGAAAAGATATGTTGTTTTATTTTATATAGAATTTATTGAGGAAAAAAATAATAAATTATATTTATATTTATGTTTTAACCTTATATTTGACTGAGTAGTAATAGAAGAAAATATACACAATAACTGAATATTTTGTCTCACATTAATTATTGTGTTCTATATTTTCCCAAATTCTATAACATAGAAAATGTTAAAATGGTATGTAGATATTGGTAGCAACGTTTGGTGAAGGATTTTTTAATGAATAATGAATTTAACTAAATGAATTATCATTAAAATAAATAATATTTCATATTGAGATAATGTGTAGTGTGACATTATATTACATACCATGAAATGATCTTTTATAGGGTTGTTATTATTTATAAATGTGTGGTGTTGGACAATATTATCTGAGCTTATGGTGTTATGAATTTTTTAATAGAATTATATATGAAAAATCCATAGTATATATTAATTTTGTGAATTATTATATATATTTTTACCAAAATCAAACAGTTTTAGGATGTCATTATTATATAATTCTCCCCATAAAACACTAAAATATATTCTTCTTCAAAGTTACACATTAAATAAAAAATACTTATTATCATACTAACTAATATCAATGTCGAATGATGGGTCAAACCATAGATAGAAATTTTGTTAGCCACTATGAATAACATTTAGTTAAATTGTTTGGGAATATGATTTTTTAAATGTAACTAATAAATAAGAATTCAAAAACAAATTTTAAAATTTTAAAAAATTACATATTATATATATATAATACTATATTTATAAATGGATGAAAAATAATGATATGGGACTTTCATACTTTTTTCATCCGTTCAGGAGCATAAAATGAAAATTATTTTACACATGAACTTAAATATTTATACATTTAATTATATGAAACTCAAATTTTAATTAAAATGTACTCATGTCACATAATGAAATATTATAAATGATTATATTTTTCACAAAAATAATCCATCATTTAAATCTATTGTTTGATGAATAATTTTGGCATCACTATAGCATAGAATCACATAGTATTGAACACCGACTCATTTATCGCAACATAATCGTGTCTTCATGTCTTTGGATCAATGGTAGAATATATCAAAGTATGTATCGATCTTGAAAACGTGAAACAGATTTTACAAATTATTCTAATTTTTCAATTAATATAATTATTTATTCAGAATTCACTAATGTGAAACTTATGATTCTCTCAAACACATGATCGAATTCTGGAAAACTAAATCATCAACTGACCTCTCACCCCTTATTAATTATTTATTATAAGATGGATGATAAGGAAAAAATGTTTATTTATTCTAAATGAGAATAAATTCAAAAGAATATATAATTAAATAATTAAACATCCAAATAAAATTAAATAATTATATATCTAAATATGAAAAAATATTATGTAATGCGTGGATTTTTACAATCATAAAATCGTTGACAGTACGAAATTAAAAATTCATCATGAAGACAAAAACATAAAATTATAAACATAATATATCATCATGTCCATGTCATCATAAATGTATAAATATCAACATACTAATTATTGACAAGTAATAAAAATTGATATACCGATCATTGTAATATCAAACCAAACTATTATTCAACAGAAAGAATCATTCGATAATTTCTGTGTCTAATTGGGAATAATAAATATTCCAAGGAAAAATAATCCATCACATTTTTAAACAAAATTATCAACCACAAAAATCTAGATTCACTTAAAAAACTAATGTGAAAAAAATATACATTTATATGGGACATAATCTAGGTGATAATTTAACTGATAGGATTCAATGTTTACTATTATTATGGGTAGTTGAAAAGGATGGTTTGACAAGTAACATATATTGGATTGGTGTAGCATAGATGGTGTGTTGGATGTTACTAGAGATGGTTGGGATAATGTTCCTGGTTTTGTGCACTCCAAGAAGATTATGGCCATGCCAGATTGGGATAGGTGTGCATTGTGGGACCATAATATAGAAAAAGAGGTGGTGACTTAGGTGTGTATCGAGAAGGGATGTGTTTTTGGTTTAAGAATATATATCTAATATGGGTGGTCCTACTCTCTTAATGATGATAGGGATAAGATTTTGGTGTTTCTCCATGAGAGTTTGTGGCACCCTCATGGGTTGGCATCAGTCGATGAAGTAGATGACGTCTGGATAATGGTGTATGATATTATGCTTAGTATTCAAAATATCTAAGGTTATAGATAAAAGGAAATAAAGTTACCCCATGATTCATTATTCCAGTTTTTCCATCTATATGATATTGTTGATGAATGGGGAGAGTCCAATGTATGAGAAGCAGGAAGAATGAATATTTCAAGAAAAAATTCTTATTATTAAATGAAAAATAATTATAAAAACATTTAAAATAATATAAATAGATAATACTAGAATTTAATAATGATATATTATAGTAATTATAGAATGAAATAATATATATATAATGGTATATATATTAAAATATTTAATTAGATATTTTAATAAAATATAGAAAGTAATTTGATAAAATTAATATATATAAACATAATAATAATACCAATAGAAAATATTAATATAATAATAAAAAAAATATTTTAATTTTACTTCTTTTAAAATGACTAAATTTTAATATATGTTGCAATAACATACATCACTAATAGTAAAATGTGATATTAACACATTAAATTTGAAAATTTTAATAAAAAAATGTACTAATGAAATGACTGAAAATTTTAAATATTGGTACATAATAATTGTAAAAAAATATGAATTTATTTTAAAACTATAATATAACATAATTTTAAAAAATATATAAATTAACATAATATTTTGAAAATAGAAAAATTACTAAAATACCTGAAAATTACCTAAAAATATAATGTGTACATAATATTCTATGGAATAAAATCCTACACACAAAAAAAATGATACATATCAATTATGAAGAAATTAATAAAATAACTTCGTCCAATATTATTAATAGAGATATTCACATAATTATATTTTGGAAAAAAGCTATCAAATAATTTAATGATTTATATTTCATAAAAAAATATTGTTTTTTTTGTTTGTTGACAAAATACTACTATTGTTTATAGAACGAAATAAAAAATAATTTGAGATCCAATTGATTGACATATTGAAATTATCTACATCTTCTTCATATCTTCATAACTAAAATACAACATACTTAAACATTTTCATTTATTCTTATAATTGTGTACTTTATTAAATTCTAATAGATTTTATTTTAGGACAATCACAATACTCAAACAACTTTAGTCATCATCTTCATTTTTTTATCTTCATTTAATTTTAAGATCCAATATAATGTTGATTTACAACACTATATAAATTATTATCAATAGACCATGTAGTCTGACAATCATGAAAATATATGGTTCATTCAAATTATGACATTGAATATACATAACTTCTAATTCTATATATTTTTTAATCATAAATATTTAAATATAAATTATTATATTTTAGGGACCACCTATGTTCCTTCAACTTAATTTTATATTATTTTGATATTACATTAAAATCCATAAATTGGGCCATTTTCTTTATTAAAATCTCTTCTTGTATTTTATGAGAAGTGTTATTTCTTAAAAAGTATATATTTCATTGTATGTAGCTAAAACATAATATTATTTTTGAAAAAAATATCATTATTTCATAATGAAGATGAATTTATTTATTGAGATAAATTATTTATATCTCCAAATTCAAGATACATGTTCATGGGGTAGAGTTTTAAAAATCATATTCAACAATAGAAACTTATGGACTTGGAGGCCTAATAGGACATACTTATTCACATTATTTAAGAAATTGATTTTCAAAGACTTATAAAATTTCAATTCCATAATCCTAATAATGTTTCATCATTTTTTGATCTTTAGAGGGTTTCTTATTATCTTATGAGGATTATTCTTCATCAATATTTTACATAGAAACAATCTTCAATGATAACAATAATAATGATATTGAAGATGAATTTTTAATTTTAATGACATATAAATGAGTATTCAATTGTTTTTTACCATCATTACTTTTCATTACTTTTATCTTACATGAAACAATATTAAAATCATTTGGATGAGTAGTTTTGGTAAATCATTTAACTATTTTCATCTACATTTTTAATTAAAATCATTTATCATGATAAATATATTTTTCAACAAAAACATACTTTAATTTATATTATTTTACAACTTATATAATATTTTAATCAATAATAGGCTGATAATAGGATGAAACAATTTAAGGAAAATGAGTTACTAACATTGTAGAAACTCAAACTCTTTAAAAAGTTTTATCAATTGTTTTAAGTAAATCCTTTTAAAACGTTTCTTTACACACTCTTACTTCATGAATTTTCAAATTTTATTATTCTCGATGTTGTAGATAAGTTTAATCCTTTACCAAACACCTCATCCTTATCGAGAGAAAAAGTTGGATCATTAGTTGTATAATATTAATTATTCATAATTATGGATTAAAAATATTCTAATAAAATTTTATTTTTCATTTTTCATTATAATGGTTGTATATTTTAACCTTCTATATCTTTTAAAAACCCTTTGATTTATTAATTATAGAATATAAAATGTATATTAATTAATCATTTTTTTCAAAAACAAAAATTATTTGTGAATATATGAGAACTATCCTCATATTGTGGATATTTTCCTAAAAAATATAGGAATAATTTTCCCATATAAGAGTTTATTTTTTCTAATAATGTTAAATTACACCTAATTTTTTCATTGGGATAATTTTTTAAAAAATAATCTTAATCATTATTGTGAAAAAATTTATTATATCAATATAACTAAATAAATATAGTACTAATATGAACATCTTCATGTTATAAAGATGTTAAAAATATAGATATCATTTACATTGATTGTGAATGTGTCTTATATTTATGGAATGAAGTAATTATGAACCCATAAATCTATTATTTGTGAAAATATATAGAGATAGAATACATTCACAATTTTTTTATGTAGAGAAAAGTATCATTTCACCAACTATATTTTCACATTTTATATGATTCCCTTTATCATTTATGGTTACTATGTTTTCTTCACCATCCATAGAAATGATAAAAATATATTATTACTTCAGAATGATTAGTTTGTAGATTATCCCAAACATATTAAATAGAACAATATTTAAACCATCACCATACATTAACTTTTCCAAAGTGTAAAAATATCTTAATATCTTAGGATTATACAAATAAATTTAATCTATTTCCACATAAAATGATACATGGATAATGAAAAAACTAGGAGTTTATTTAGGAAAGAATAAGTAAAGTCATACAAAATTCATTCTATCAGTTCATTTGTGATATATATTATTTTATGATAATTACTATATGATTAAATAATTTATGATCACATGAAATAATGTAATGAGATAGTCCAAAATAAAATCATACAGTGGTATAATGACCAAGTATTTTAAAATATGTATATTACATACATTTTGATGAATATTCATTAAATTACGTATACTCATAGTAGGGGACTATAATAAGTTACATCAGTTAGAGACTACATAAATAATTTTATAATTTTTTAATGATCTTAAACATCTCCCATAATGATCTCACCCTATTTTTACTCATTACAAAATCCACCTTCATAAAAGTAGTCATCATAAAATAAAAATATGTAACATCATAAAGGGTTAGAATAGATGCTAATTAAATGAAATAAGTGGAGATATCTAAGCATTACATGTCCAAAATTGTACAAGAACATGATCATAATAGTTGAAAACTATACCATGCTTATCAAATTGATTAATCATTACTTATGTAATAAATATTAAAAGTAAATAATACAGTAGTCTAAAAGTAATAAACAAATATGCTCTATTAATGACTAAAATATTAATATATCATAGGCTGTTTATTAAAAATAATCATAGATAATAAGTTCCATATTATTCAAGTCCCATTTCCATTTCAGACGTAATGGTATGAGTTCGCTACCAAAACAATCATAGTAGTCATGGATTTCTCCCAATACCATCATAATAGGGAAATTACCTTATTGAATCGAATAATTTTTCCATTCATATATTTTACATACCTTGACATATAAATCAATTACAATTTCATTTGATGTTTTTATAAGACCCACATTTCCCAATATGAAAAAAAATTATTTTTTCAATAATATAATAAAACGTTCATCATGTGATCACTAATTAATTGAAATAGGTTTCATAAAAATATCATCATATTATAAAATAAATATTTGATATATGTTTCATATTTATAACATCATTTCATCCTATAATACCACATGAAAAATAACTTGGTTTCATAATAATTTTATAATGGTGTAAACCATGTAAACATGATGTTGGATTCGTGATAATTTTATCATTTTATATCCTATAGAAGAGAAATAATATTCGTAAAAATAATAACATCATATTGATAATAAAATTAATAAAATTAGTAAGATTTGTATCTGGGTATCATATCCATATTACGTAATAGTTATCTTCAATGAATGTCATTAGATATGAAAAATTATTTGAATAGATAATTAAAAAAATTTATTGAGGAAATTATATTTTAATATCTACATAAATGTTTTCAAAACGTAAAACAGAAAAATAATATATTTATTAGAAAATGAACATTAAAACTTATAATTTTATCAGAAAATGATTTAATTTCCATGACAATGTGAGGTTTCTATCACTAAATACATGTTAAATAAAATATATATTTCATCTTTTTTTATATAATCCTCATGATAATTATTTGAAAAAAAACATATTGATTCCTTAGTATATTTCAAAAAATGAAATCAATGTTAAAAAATATATTAAAAATAATATAATAATAATAAATTATTGTCTACTAAAATTTAGAAAACATTATTTTTGAAGAAAAAAATTTTATGAGAAAAGATTTAAATAATGTTATATTTTATTTAAAATGTTTTCTCAATTAAAATAAGAATAAAATATAGTAAAAAAGTACAATTGAATTAAAATATTATTAATAAATAGAGTAAAATACAATTAATGTTCTTATTCATTGGTGTAACAAAATATTTTATGTTCATAAACAAAATAAAAAACTAACCTGTTAATTGATGAGATTGTATGATAAAATCATTTCCACTTTGGTTTCATTAAATCATAGCCCCTAATTGAATAACATAAATTGGAACATAATATAACATGATGATAAATAAATTCATTATATTATATATCATATAGTCATTATAAGCATCTTAATGAATAATATAGCAGAATAACATTACAAATATCCCAAAGATGGAAATGTTAGGCAAAAAGACTTATTATAATTTTTGAATTTTTGGATAAAAATATAACCTTCTGTAGAAAAAAATAAATTTATTATTTACCTATTAATGAGAAATATTTATTTATATTATTTCATATACAATTTTAATATTCCATTTTTACATTTTTATTAACAATTACTTGTTAATGTTATGTTTCGAGTAAAACACGATTTTTCGTATATTTTCTGAATTTTTTGTTTCCTTATTTTGATCATCATTTCATCATATCATGAAATTTAACAATTATATACGATTCTAATATAATTATTATATATGTATATATAGTAATATTTAAAATTTAGTGATATATAATTCTGTAATTTGTTCATATAGATGGTACGCGATAAGTACGCATTAACATTGTTTCCATTTTATTTTTAGATTTAATGAAAGAAAGGAAAATGAAATATTGCCATTCCAAAATAATATTTCATATTCATAACATATGATCAATTATTTAATCCTTAATACATTCTATGTAACTCATGAATAAATCACATCGATTTATGAGGTGGTACTCTATACATACACATATGATATTATCATATTCCATTAAAGTAAAATTTATTTAATAAAATGCAATATAATATATTAAGAATGATAAATATGTAATTAAAATTATTATTTTTAAATTTATATCAAACATATTTTACCTTTTGTTTCTTCAATATAACCCATTAGTGGAAAAAATGACATCACATTATGAGGCATTGTTTCATTATACACACCATCAACATTATTGTATCAACTATAGAATGGAATATAAAAATTATATATGTAATATAATTAATAAATACAGATGAATATGTTATAGATATAGTGTGTATATATATTTTATATACAACATCGTAAAAAGTAATATAGTTTGGATTTATGGTAAAAAATAGATTATTGAATAGTATGATGAATTTAGGAAGGTATTCTGTTAGTTATGTCGAAAACCAAACAATTTTGAAGTTGAGTAGAAGAGAGGATAGGGGTGGAATTTTCGTTGTGATCTGAGCAGGACACTTTAGATTATTAGAAACTAAAAGGTGTACCCACATTTTCTACAATCCAAATGCGTCCAAATGTTGAGTATTATAAATCATTAGAAATTATAAGGTATAAATATATTCATAAAAATTATTATACTTTCTACAATATTTAGACACCACTATATGTAGTCCCCCCTGAAAAATCATGTTTTCACCTTAACATTACTAATTTGATTTTTTACTATTTTAACTATTAATTTCATCAATAATTTTATCATATTTAATTAATAATATATTATTATTTCATATATTGAATAAAATTTTCAAAATAAAAATAAGATAATTGTGAAATTTTAGTATAAAATATTCTTGTAGAATAAATGAGAAAGAGAGTTTTCATATAGAAAATGATAAGATGTATACAGTAGTTTATATATCAATATAATAGTTGAAAATTTTTATAAGGTCCTAAATTGGATAATTTAACTAATTTTACTTTAAAATCAACTGAAAATATTATAAATGATTACAATATATATATATAAATGATAGATTCCAATTAAAATTAATTCATTTTAACAACTCATTAATAAAATGAATCTTGTCAATAAAATACCAGAAATTAAAAAGGATACAATATTTTTTTATAAATATTATTTTGAAATATAATATATTAAAAATATAAAAAAAATTATGAAAATATTTTTTTACAAATATGTGAGAAAAATATTTCATTGGAAAATACTGTATTTATACATAAAATTGGATTTATTTTTATCACATGTCTTTAAAACACATATCATCAATAGTAAAATATATATTTAGAATGTAATATATATATTTCTTTAAAATCACTCACAAAAATGAGTTTTTTAAATTAATTATTATGTAAAAAATGTTTATTTAATTAATATGTGTTTTTATAAAATGTTAAACATTAATTTAAATTTTTATTTTTTTATAATTAATTAGTAACAAAAATAATTAATATTATATTTAGGTATAATAAATATATTTTCGTAATTTATTTAATTATATTCAAAATAATCATTTAAATGGCTATGTGGTAATTATTTTATGGTGATAATTTTATAATATGAGACATTTCATTTCAACTCGGTTATTCGAGATACAATTGTAAAAATTTGTGTTTCATGTAATGCATGGAAAATTTAAAAAAATTTGTAATGACAAGGATTGAAACCCTCATTTATATCATTAATCAATAATAATTATCGAAAGAGATAATATATTTAAACTCTTGAATTTAATTACATTTTCTATTAGTTTTATCAGATGAGTACTTTCCTATGAAACTAAAAAGATGATAATAATATATGATATTTTTATTAATGATGATAAATCATATAAAATAAAAATTACAAGATATATATGTAATAAATGATTTAGAATTTATTAAAATGATACCAAACATTTATTAGGAATTATTATCTGAAATTATGAACTTCATTTATCTTAGAAATTATTTTTCATTTTTAGTAGATTATAAAACATGTATAGAGATTTTTTTATGGATTTTTTTGAGAAAATATTTTTTCTTAAAAACTGGTATATCTATTTTTATTGATATGATAATATAAATATTTTAAATTATTAATTATTTAAACAAATCAATGGGAGAAATATTTATATGAAAACATAAATAATTAAAAGAGTTTGTTAAAATGTTTTTAATTAAAATTTATGAGATTTTTTTTTGTGAAAATAGTAAAATATATAAAATATGTTCTCCCAAATTTTTATAAAGTACATTAAAATAAATTAAATGATAAAAAAAATTAAATGATTTTTTTTTTAATTTTCCATTCCAATATTATTTTTAGTATATTAAAATCTATCAGAATTAGGGTATATTATAAAATTTTCTACATATTATACTTATATTCATCAAAATTATAAATTAATAAATCTTTTTTGTGTGATCTTGAATAAAATGGTGTTATATTTCTATGATTATAAATAGTCAGTGATGTTTTGTATTTTTAGATGAAGCAATGGAACATGCCTTATTATATAAAATATGAGTGTTCCGAAATTTTATGAAGTAGTTGGTGAGTATGTTTTGCATCCGGATCACCTAAAAACAAAATCCAATTGAAACATATTTAGGATCAAAAATTGAAATATATAATGTTTTTTTTGTTAAAATTTTATGAAACTAACAACTATAGTCAGAAATTTCATGTGCAATATGTATTTTTTCTATCTTGTTTATATCCACAAAAGGAATCATTCAAATAACTGTTAAATTTTAAATCATTTACAGAATAATAAAAGAATACATGTTATATATTTACATTAATATAGTTAATCAATCAATTTGAGGCATCAAAATGGGAACTATTTAGATTTGTTTTCTGTTATTATAAATTTATACAAAAAACTTTTTATCATGGTGATTAATTATTTTTATGTATAATAAATTATAATTCTTACTCCCTAATTTATTTAGTAAATAGATATCCAATATTATTCAATATATACCACTTTTTAGCATTTAAAAATAGTAATAATATTTGTAATTGTAATATATCCAAAATATTTATGTATATAATTTATTTATTTTTTTTAAAATATAAGGATTTTTATTTAGAGAAAATTTACAAACCTGAAAAATATTTCATTGATCCTCATCATTTAAAAATAATTATTCATAATATATATTTATTATTTATGAAGTCATTTTTGAGATAAAAATCGTAATATAAAAAATAATAATATAATCATTGATGGTATCGATAAATATATTTTTCTTAAAAACATAAGGATCATCATCTCCCTTGGGAAAATTATTTTTCATGGAGTATATCGAAATTATCTATTTCCGGGTTCTTTGTGATTTTTTATTTCAATTTTTTATAGTATGTAACAATATATGATATATAGTTTATGGATTTTTGAGAACATTGGATCTTAAATTGTCGCTTCCACCTGTATATGTCAATTATCAAAAGATTTATTTACATCCACATGTATAGTGTATTATTTAAGAATAATATATAGGATATTTGTATTTGAATATATTCAAACCTAGTTATTGAAGTGATAATTTATTTATTTTATATTACTTATTATTTATTATAACCCTTTATAACATGTCAATTATTATTAATGACTATTATTCCATATTTTCATTTTTATTGTGGAAAACACATATTTTCAATTACTTGAAAATATCTATATTATTCGACTAATTTAAAGAAACTTTTCATCTAAAAAACATTTCTTTCATCCCATATTCCATTTATTATATCTTCATCACACAAATCATAATCAGTAATCTTAGGGTAGAATTGTGGAAAACTTCACAATATTAATATTAATTTATTTGGGATCTTATTGTTTTGACTGATTTATCATAATATTTAATTACAATATCAAAGGTATGATTTCATAATATTGTACCATTTTTTGGGTTTGTAAAAAATTGATCTTCAAAAACATGTTAAAATAATTTTATATTTATAAAATATAAACAAAATTTCTTATGTTTTTCTAAAATGTTAATCTGTTTCCAATAATTTTTCAAATTTTTTTAAAAAAATTATTTATTGATTAAGTTATATGTTGTGAAAAAATACAGTGAAAATTTTAATAAAATTATTCAAGAACATTTTATTAAATGTTGGAAACATTTTTATTAAAAAAATGGTAATTACTATATATAATATACATGAAAAATAATATCATCATATTTTTTAGAGAATTTTTTTATAATTGTTTTATGCATTAAAAATTAATACTTTATATCCCAATACACTGATGTAAGAATCCTTTTTAATTATTGAAAACAATATATTTTAGGGTTTATTATTTACAAAATGATTATGTAAACTATGATATATATTATAAAATGATGTTCTGGCTACATCAGATTAATTTTTTTAGCATTTCAGTACTAAGTCTTCATGGTTGTATTATTATCCTGAAAATTTTTTCATCAATCAACTACTACATTTTTATTTGGTGTAATATGTGATATAAATGAGGTGTTATACCATTTTTCTAATTAATATTCTGAAAATTATTAAAAAATTAAACCATTTTATATTTAGTGTATTCATGTACTAAGTCTTATTCATAGTATATCTTTTCTATACATCTAGTATTGTATGAAATTCATAATATATGTGTTATAATTTTAAATAATACAATGGCTAAACATCACTAATTGATTTATTCTATGATTTATAATGCATTCAAAATTGACAAGGAACATAAACTATTGAATAATTAAAACTAATAACATATAAATCATTGAGTATCATGTTCATATAATTATTGGATAACGATGTTACACTATTAAGTTCTAACCATAAATTACATAATCATTATTGATATTCATGAATAATAAGCTAATTTATATTTCATTTCCTAATGTCTTCTATGTTTAGATCATATGAATTCAAAATAATGTTAGTATAAAGAACCAATTTACCTTCTTATATTTAAATAGTTTATTTATTATTATTTATGATCAAATTATATCATTCATCAAAAATTTTAATTTTGTAAATGCTAATTCCCTTATAGCTGCTATAAATAAAATATTCATAGTTAATGTTTTATAATGAAAAATATTATAATTCATTCAATACATATCTCATTGAGAATTGACTATAAATTTAACTTTTCCCCCTCTAAACATTATAATATTATGAAATTATTGCATTTTCTAGTTAATATGGCTAGAAAATGTACTATTAATATAACACATATTATTGATGTTGGTAACCTTCTTATTTACATAAATTCAAAAAAAAAATTTGGTACCCATACATACATGGGACTAGCATTATTTTAATGTAAATAATTTGAAATCCTCATCATACCAACACTTTTATGTTAATGCACATGTAATTATTTATAAATAAATTCTCTTCAAAAGTATAAATGTTTCACATTATTTATATAACATTTATTATTTCAGTTTCTAAAATGTTGATATTTTTTATATAATATTTATCATTTAGAAACAAAATAGATATTTTTAATGTTATATTTTTATGTTGTAAATCCCATTAATAAATTATTCTATATGTTATCATACATTTGTAAAAATTATTAATATGTTCTATCCCAAATGTAATACATGTTATGTGATATTTTAGAATTTTAATTTCAGATATTATTTTTAAAACTAAATATTAATTATTTTTAGATGATGTAGAAATATAATTTTTATATATTTAGAAAAAAAAATATATAAATATTGTTCATTGTAATATTAATGAATTATTATTATAATTTTATTAAATATACTTTTCATATTTATTGTAATAGTTATTATTATTTTTTATAATCATGTATCATTCCATGAAACCTACTCATAGCTTGGTAATTAATCACAATTATCTGATGAATTTTATTTTTCATTTTCAAAATATGTAGAAATATTTTTATCATTTGAATATTAACATTTCAAATTTAATGATGATGTTGTAACTGATTTATCATATACCAAAACCACTAATCTTTTTTCATTGTAATTACAAAAAATAATCTTATAATATGTAGCAAATTAGACCTACAATAAAAATAATATTCTAATTTTTTTGTCTCTGCCAATATAAATAATGTTTTCAAAATCATGTAAACTTATTTTAATAAATATTTTCCGAAATTATTAGGACTCATACATCCCTTATAATTCAACATTAGTTTGGGACTATTTGGCTTGACGTGAACATATTCAATATAGTCATCGGAGAAAAAATTAATTATATTTTTTTCAACTAAATATTTTTAAAATTTCATATAATTTTAATGATATTTATTTATGACTATCTATTTCAATATTTTAGCAAAATCTGATAGATGGATCCCCATTTCATTTCATTGACTAAATTCTATGTCAACAATAAAATTTTTATTCATAAAATTTTGATAATCATTCACAACTAATTTTTATATCTTATCAACTATTGATGTGGAATTAATTGTTATTCTTTTTTTCTCATATTTCATGATATTTCATTTTATTATTCCATCGTACGGCATTTGTGTTAAATAAAATATCAATTTAAGATATCCATTTCAGATAATTTATATCATTATGAGTTTTCTTATTAGGTTACCAGAATTGGGAATGATGTTTATATTATTTTCAAGATAATTTGTAACCGTCAAATCCTTATCTCAAATAGATTATATATTATTATCATTGGAAATAAATTTTTTAGAAATGTTAATAATGGTTTTACCAAGTAAAAAATCAATGGATCATTAATTTTTTAAAATATTATCTCATCCGATTTCAGAAACAATTATAGTTCCAATGTGAGTAACTTCAGCTTCAATTAAATAATATTAAATTCAGTACAACATGAAAACTGATTGTTTATAATTATTTTCAAGGATCTCAAAAACAATATATAACTCAATATTTAAACATGTAGTCATATTTCTATTATTTTTTGGAAGTATTAACATCCTTTTGTGTAATTTTATAATCTATAATCATCATCACAAAATTATATAATCCATTATTTATAAATAATGTATTTCTACAATCACTCAACTTAAAAAATCAAATCCATCAATACAGGGATTATACATGGATTTATAATTTATAAAGACACTATATTTAATATTTTATTATTAAAAATACGAAAACAATTTAATTTACTCAAATATGGTTAGTATAAATGTTTTAATAAAAAATTATAGTTTATAAATGCAAAAATCATATTTTATACAAAATGTAGGATAAAAATATTATATTAAAGACAAAAATAGGGGGTTAAATTGTATTGTATGGATTAAAAAAAAAATATTCCATAACCTCTTTATATATACTTTAAAATGATGATTATGTTATTTTATTTATATAATTATATTTTAAATAAGATGAATCATTTAATATAAATCTATCCATGAAAAATTTTACAGTGCAAAAATAAATTATATAAAAATTTAAAATCAATCTCATAAAAAATGATTGAAAAAATTATCGAATTTTTTTTAATAATATCAACACATTAACCATAAGTGTACAAAATTTAAATAATCATAACATTTGGAATAACATTATTTACCAATCCAAAAATATATATATTAATTATTCAAGGAATCCCGTCATTCTATAAATGGATAATCCACTATTTCCCACTATGTGGTATCCCCTGACCAAAAATATTAGAAATATCTATATTCATATTACCCAGAAGCCATTGATCATACCTAATTGGGGAAAAATTTACAATAACAAAAATTCAAATGTGAATTACATAAGAAAACTCTAGATTGAATAATTGAAAAAATCATTATAGAAACATTTATATCAATGAATATTGATTTTTTAGAAGCTTTATCATTATTTAATACATCATTTACATATAATCATATCTAATGTGATCATATCATACATATATAAGAGGTGGTTACATAGAAACATGATGGAATATTCTTTCACATAAAAAGTGTATCACTTCATCTCCTTCTAATGGTAATCTTGATATAGCACGTCTACAATGATTCAAAAATTTTATCATGTATAATTTTTACTCTTACTCTAGTACAGTAGTCATTCTATATCTGGTATATTTTATATATGATTATCTTTATGGAATGTATTCCCCTATCCAAAAAATAATTTTAATAAAAATATGGAAAACATAAACTGATATTTTTACGACCCACCATCACCAAAAGGAGGGGAGGGTCAGCAGATTGACAGGCCCATCCTTCTGTAAGTTGAAGGAGAGATAATGACCCCCGAAACCCTCCTTCAATAGGTCCCGGAGTGGCGACTAGCACCAAGGGTATGCAAATTTCACACAAATTAAAGTCATTACCCTTTTTATTTTATAGGATCGAGAGATAAGAAGAAGAAAACCCAACAACAACAAGGTAAAATGAAAATTAAGGCCAACAGTAAACCATTCCCACATACATGTTTCAAAAGTAAAAGCCACAAGGTGCAAAAGGTGTCTACAAAGGTAAGTACCAAAGAAAGAAAAACAACATCTGTAACTTCTCCAAGGATCCAAGCTAGTATGGTCCCACATGATCCCCAAAGTCCTCCTGGAAACCTGAATGCAATTTTATATACGTAGGGTGAGCATACAAGTACACTCAGTAGGGAAACCCAAGGACTCTCGCACACAAGTGGGAGAACGTACTAAAGTCCCGTGAGAAAAGGAATAAACCAAACACCTATCAAGGTAAACTATCCACCTCAGGCCTCACCGAGGCACACTCCCCAAATAACGCAAGTCAAGTAATATATATATTAAGTGCACATCGATGTTTGGGTACCCCGCGCCAGTTTCCCACTGGTTATTGAGACATCCTACGCATCAGACCAATCCCGCCATTCTCACCGCAGTCCCACTGCCACACCCACCCGCACACACTTGGGCCACAACCACACGCAGTCCCACTGCCGAATCCCGCCCGCACACACCTGGGCCACAACTATCACATGTAACCACGCCTACAAACAACGAGGCCAGAACAACCACCACCACGCCCGAAGACACCTAGGCTAAATGATCCATTGCCACACCCAAAGACACCTGGGCCTCATCCCGAAGACACATGGGAAACCACCTGCCGCACACACCTGACCAACAACCACACTACCTCGTCCGAAGGTTCTTGGGCTAATAATGGACCTCAGACCATCACAGCCTGCCCGAAGATACTTGGGATACCCGAGAAATGGAGTAGAAAAGGAGCTAATAACCAGCCACTAAGAATAGTGTTGGGAAAAACACCCTCCCCCATGAAATGGGGGTGTTCAGAACTAAGTGATCAACTCGGGTGGGGCACGAATAAGAAAAAAAAGCTACAAGTATATATATATATAGGTAACAATCACTCACCCAAGCTAGGTTTTTCTTCAGACAGCCTACAGATCACAACAGCACTCAAGTCTGAGTCACAACTCACGCTAACAACCCATTTGTCCCCTTTTTTATTTCACGTTCAGTAATAATGTTTATGTTTAAGCAGTACTGGGAAACTATTAGGCATAGTAATAAGTCCAAGAAGGTAAAAAATCAAGCAACAACCATAACGCCCATACCCAGTTCTCAACAACAGAGGATTCCACCCCAATTATAGATATAAACAGGTATCCACCTGGTCTATAAACTCACAACCACCTAGTCCATACCAATAGGAGATCTCATCCCCAAATTTCACACAACCACCAAGGGTATAAAATAACAGGGGATCCCATCTCCTCCCAGATCTCTTGTAATTGACTCGTAAAACAAAACCACCAAAACACTGCCACCAACACTAAGCAAGGACAAGCCTGTTTTTTCAGAGTTAAAAGATTTTACATGTTCCATGATTTCAATTTCATTTTGACCAGGGCTAGCACAGAAGGTATTGATCCTGGTGCTTTCAATTTATTCACCCGGATATACGTGATTAACCAATTTCGTAGCAGGAGTTCAAATTTACAATCAAGCCATTTAAAACATCAGCAGGGTTCACTAGTGCACAAACAACGAACACCAATGGCCTCGATTTCCAGGAGGCATAATCCAGCACAACTCAACAAGATGTTCATAAAAGAAACATCATCAACATATAAGACATCATCAATGATCACAGCCCCCTTTCATTATTTAAAGAATTCGTTCATTATATTTAATTAGGCATGGTTTATCCAATTCTACGAAATCGAAAGCACGCTCACCCCACATGATACACAAAATAGAGATTCAAAGGAGAAATTACCTACCTTTTGGATCAACGATCTACGCTGAGGCATGGGGGAGGAAGTTCACAGATAGTGATTCGGCTCATCTGAACGAAAATTGCTTCGTCTATCAATGCTTAGGCCGGGCGCGGAACATTACAGATAACGATGCGCCCGATGCACCAGAAGCTATTTGTGAAAAGATACGATCGAGGAAAGGAGAAACCATGGCTAACACATAGTTTATAACAGTCGTGGACGGTTGAGGTGACGCGTAAGGAGTGGGGGTCGTGGGTTGACCACGCGGCTGGGCAGTTACACACGGAGGTCTCTCGAGTTTTTTAGGAATTAACTATGGTCTTTTCATGGTTTTAAAAGGTGTAAAAGAATTAATTTATGTCAAAACTTGCGTTGGGGGAGCGAAAAAGTCAAGTACTGGAAGAATAATGAAAGGCTCGGCGAGGGGACATGGTGTCACCCTCACGGTGCCACTGTTTTGGTGGAACCTCACATTTGGAAAAGTAATGGGCCAGGAGGGTCCATGCCATTACATTAGATACCTCTTAAACCATTCTCATCCTTGAGAATCAAAACAAACCAAGAAGGAAAGAGAGGGTCCGAACAACCACCTCGAAAGATACCTCTTAGAAGTGAACCCATGATAACCAAAAACACTTCTCCGTCAAGAACCAAGCAACATACCATGTCAAACAGCCCAAGCATGTGGGTTGGGGAGTCTCCTCCCCCATGTCAAGATATTATCCGCTTTGGACGGCACTGACTCACCCGCATGGGTTTAATCGCATCCACCTTAATGCGTCTTGATTAGGGGTCGGGCTCTCTCCTCCCTCATAGCCACGGCATTTCACACACATCCAGAGGAAGAAAAACCAGTATATTTCATAGCCAAAAGACAAAATGTTCTATCACAACAGGTACAAAAAGGAAAAAAATTTAAAAAAACTCTAGGTACTGGGTACGAATTTGTGCTTCCCTCTCCCACGTACTCTCCTCAAGCCCACCATGTCTCCACAACATGCGAACCAAGGGAATGGTTCACACACAAAGCACATTCTTATTGCGATCCTCGATTTTCACTGGCCTCTCCAAAAAGGTCACGTCGTCCTCGATGTCCATATCACCCCAATCAAGGACGTGTGAATCTTCATATAGATACCGACGGAGCTGGGACACATTGAAAAACCATGTATCCTTAGTAGCGGTGGTGGCAACGCTAGCTGGTAAGCCACCTCGCCGACCCGCCGCAATACTTCGAAGGGTCTGATGAACCTAGGGTAAAGCTTACTCCCCTTGTCGAACCTCCGCTGCCCAAGCCGAGGGGAGACCTTCAAGAACATGTGGTCCACATCCTCAACCTCCACGAGCCTCCTCCTGGTATCAACATTCGACTTCTGTTGGTCCTGGGCAACCATAATCCTTCCCGTATGAGCTGAACCATATCTGTTGTGTTCTGCACCACCTCCGGGCCGAGGATGTCTACCTCTCCTACTTCGTCCCAACACATAGGTGAACGGAATGGCCTCCCATATAGGGATTCAAACGGTTCCATGCCAATGGTAGAGTAATAGCTATTATTTTAAGATAACTCTACCAGGGGCAGGTGTCGCACCCATGATCCTCCTGAGTCCAGAACTCATGCCTGTAGCATATCCTCCAAGGTATGGATGATGCGCTCTGTTTGTCCATCTGTCTGGGGATGGAAAGTAGTGCTAAGGCATAGCTGGTTGCCAAACGCATGCTGAAATCCTCTCCAGACTCACGAGGTAAACCGTGCATCCCTATTCGAGAATATAGACCTCGTAACTCCATGCAACATCACCACCTCATCCACGTACTTTCGTGCCAAAGCGTCCACAGTACTCGACTCCCTGATTGCCAAAAAGTGAGCTGATTTCGTCAACCTGTCCACTACCACCCAGATGGTTTCGTACCCTCCTTGGACCTTGGGTAGTCCTATGATGAAATCCATCGAGATGTCATCCCAATTCCACTTGGGGACATCTAGAGGTTGTAGTAGGCCACCCGGAACTCGGTGTTCAGCCTTCACTTGCTGACACACTAAGCACTTGGCCACAAACTCTACCACCGCTTGCTTAACATCGGGCCACCAGAACTACCTCTTCAGTCCCTGGTACATCTTGGAAACTCCTGGGTGTACTTCCAGGGGTGAGTTATGGAACTCACTGAGAACCTTGTCGTGCATCGCCTCCGGGACTAACGACCTTTTATGGAAAAGCATCTGGTTCTGACCATCCTCTGTCCATCCTTCCGGAGCATTGCCCTAGTCATCCCGGTCACACATCACTTCGCACTCCAGGTCTCCCCATTGGGACTCCTCCACCTGTCGAAATAGAGATGACAACATTATCATATGATATAGGCAGCCCCTGCCGCTATCCATCCTCGCATCCAGGTGTAAGGAAGCCAACTCTTCCATTGCCTTCCAGGCATCCTCCAACTCTTGGACCACATCCTTTTGCGTCCTCCTGCTCAAGGAATCAGCCATTACATTTCCCTTGCCTTCAGTATAAGATATCTCGAAGTCGTATTCCTGGAGGAACTCCACCCATCTCCGCTGTTGCAAGTTTATGTCCCACTGGGAACAGATATACCTCAAGGTTTTGTGATCTGTGAAGACCCCAAAGCATTCCCTGATGAGGTAGTGCCGCCATAACTTTAGCGCAAAAACGACTGCTGCAAGCTCCAGGTCGTGGGTGGCATAATTACGCTCTTGGGAACGCAGCTACCTAGACCCATAAGAGATCACCCATTGTCGCTGCATCAACACGCATCCCAGGCCCTGTCCTGAAGCATCACCGGATACCTCATAGGCCACCCCTTCTTCTGGTAATCTCATCACTGGGGCACTGACCAACTTCTCCTTCAGATAGCTGAAGGCTGACTGGCACTGCTCACTCCATACGAAAACATGGTCCTTCTTGGTCAGATCCATCAAAGGGGCCGCAACGTGGGAGAAGTTGGGTACGAATCTACGGTAGTAACCCTCCAGCTAGAGGAAACTTCGGACATCCACCACAGTCTTGGGTTCTTCCCAAGAAACAACTGCTTCAACTTTTTATGGGTCTACCACTACCCCCTTCTCAGACACCACGTGCCCGAGGAAGTCCACTTCTCGTGTCTAGAACTTGTATTTTGACAACTTCCCGTATAGTTGGTGCTGTCAGAGGACCTCCAAAACTGTCCTCAGGTGCTCTGCATGGTCATCCTTTGATATAGAGTAGACCAGGATGTCATCGATGAACACAACCATGAACCGATCAAGGTACTCCCGGAAGATGGAGTATATAAGACCCATGAACACAGCATGGGCGTTCGTAACGCCGAAGGGAATGACTACGAACTCGTAGTGTCCATACCTGCACCTGAACGATGTCTTCAGGATGTCGCTCTCTTTCACCCTCAGCTGGTGGTACCCAGAACGCAGGTCGATCTTCAAGAACCATCATGCCCCCTTCAGTTGGTCGAAAAGATCGTCTATCCTCGGAAGAGGGTAGCGATTCTTGACCGTCACTTGATTCAGCCTCCTGTAGTCTATGAATAGCCTAAGACCACCATATGCCTTCATTGAAAAAAATATTGGAGCACCCCACAGTGATGCACTCAGACGAACATAACCCCTCTTCATCAGATCGTCAATCTGTATCCGCAACTCCCGTAGCTCCAAAGGTGACATCCGGTAAGGATCCATCGAGATTGGATGAGCACCGGGTAGCAGGTCTATCCTGAAGTCGATATCACGTCGAGGGGGTAGAATCATCACCTCCTCAGGAAAGATGTCCATAAACTCACAGACGATCTCTGGCACTTCCACCATCTCAGCATCTACTGATTCCACTGTCAGCTCGGTCAACAAGGAGAGGAGAGGTTCCTCTCTCCTGTTTCCCCACAGAATGCTCCGCTCGCCGGTGAAGGTAACACGCCGGCTATCCATGTATGAGAACACCACCCTTCTTAGAAAACAGTCGATGACGGTGCACACAGAAAATAACCAGTCGATTCCTAGGATGACATCGTATGGATGAATCTGTACCAGAAGAAGATCCCTAACTGACAGATGTGGCCCTATCATCAGTCTGCATCCCTGAAAAATGAACAACAAGTCGTTATGACCTCCGACTAGTGTGATCAACACCAGGGGCACTAGAATTCACTCAAATCTAGACCAAAGTCATGGGCTAGACTGGGTGCAACAAAGGAGTGTGAAGCTCCGGTATCGAACAAAGCATAAGCAAGAGTGCTAAACAGACTGATCGTACCTCGAACATCCTCTGGCCCTGCTGGAACTGCTGCCTCTACGGTGTGCAACTGTCCACGCCCAGCTCCCCTGCCTCTCGGCTGTCAGCCACCTCCCCGACCATGCCCTGGGCAAGGTCCCTATAGAGCGCCCTGAGGTCAGCCTCCTCCTCCTACGTCTGTCCTCGGAGGAGTGACAGCTCGTTGTCCCTGCTGCTACTGCTGGAAAGGTCTGGCTGGAAGCTGCGGCTGGGGTGGGTGCTGGGGATGACTGCCACTGCTGTACTGCACCCAGTCGGGGCACTGAATCTGGAGATTCCCATATCTCCCACATATGAAGCACCGTGGTCCCAGGACCATAGGAAAAGGGCGAGGGCTAGGGGATCGAAACTGAAACTGTTGCGGCCTACTCCCTGCGGGTCGGAACCTAGAGGGTCTTGACGCTGGAGGTCTGGTGCTGACGGCCTTATCCTTTGATTTTCCCACCTGGATCCCATCTCGCGACACTCCTCCTAGAGCATGCATCCTCTCTACCACTTCGTCCTTCTTCTGGACCACCAAGTATTTCGGCAGGGTAAAGGGGGTAACAACATATTGGAGGGAGGGTAAGAGTGCCTCCTCTAAACATCTTGCCAGAGACTCCTTGTCTGGAAAGAGGTCTGGAGGAAAACGTAGGAGGTTCTTGAACATGATCCCTAGCTCCCTCACGGACATACTCCCCTGCTGGAGGGAGAGTAGTTCCTGCCTCTTTTCTGCCTTCATCATCGAGGAGAGGAATTCCACCCAGAACTCCCTCTCAAAATCCACCCAAGCCACCTCATATTCTCTCCTCTCCCCCAGGTAAAGAATCCACCACTGACGTGCCGCTCCCCGCATCTGGATAACGGCCAGAGGAACCCAGTACTCGGTCGGGGCCCGAATTAGGCCGAAGCCTATAACTAGATCCTCTATCCAGCCTTCCATATTCAAATCGGAGGTGCAGCCCTCATACTTCTCGAGGGCCTATCGCTGGAAGACTCGAAGAGTCTTCTCCCACTGGTCATCCTCTTCCTCTCGATCATCTCTCTGCTAATCGGCCAAAGTAGTCTCCGGGGCCTCGATCACCTGTACCACATGTGCTCGCCTTCCAGGTGCCATAGCTCCAAGGTAAACAAGGAATTCCTAAGCCCAAGTAGTGCATAATATTGTTCTAAAAACTTTTTAAAATTTAATTTGTTCTTAATCCCCAAGACATCCCAGAAACACAAGAACACAAGTCATTATGATGCATGTACCTTTCCTAGGGTCTCTACCCTGTAATTAATGTGGCCTCACTTGGTTGTTCGGTAGGTCCAGAGTCCTTGCATCAGATCACGTGGGGCCCTAAAATCCCGTGTCTTAGCCGGTCTTCCTTGGCATAATTCACGCGCCAAGGTCACCCAACACGATTTCCTTACCAACCCATGCAATCCCCACTGTGCCTAACTACATACTCCATCCTATCTCTCAACCATCAACTCTGATATCATTTTGTGATGACTCGCCTTCACCAAAAGGAGGGAAGGGTCAGAAGATTTCCAGGACCTTCCTTATTTAAGTTGGTGGAGAGATAATGACCCCCGAAACCTGCTTTCAATATGTCCTGGAGTGGCGACTAGCACCAACGGTATGGAAATTTCACACAAATGGAAGGCATTACAATTTTTATTTTATAGGATCGAGAGATAAGAAGAAGAAAACCCAACAACACCAAGGTAAAAAGAAAAGTAAATCCAATAGTAAACCATTCCCACAAGTATGTTTCAAAAGCAAAAGCCACAAGGTGCAAAAGGTGTCCACAAGGGTAAGTACCAATGAAAGAAAAACGACAACTGCAACTGCTTCAAGGATCCGAGCTAGTATGGTCCCGCATGATCCCCGAAGTCCTCCTGAAAACCTGAAATAAATTTTATATACGAAGGGTGAGCATACAAGTAAAATCAATAGGTAAAACCAAAGACTCTCATGCACAAGATGGAGAACGTACTAATGTCCCGTGAGAAAAGTAGTAAACTAATCACCTATCAAGGTAAACTATCCACCCCAGGCCTCACTAAGGAACACTCCCCAAATAAAGCAAGTAAAGTAATATATATATTAAGAGCACATCGATGTTTGGGTACCCTGCACCACATTTCCACTGGTTATTGAGACATTATACGCATCGGACCAATCCCGCCATTCTCACCAAAGTCCCACTGACACACCCGCCCACACACACCTGGGCCACAACCACACGCATACCCACTACCGAATCCCGCCCGCACACACCTGGGCAACAACTATCACATGTAACCATGCCTACAAACACCTAGGCCAGAACAACCACCACCACGCCCGAAGACACATGGGCTAATGGATCCACTGCCACGCCCGAAGACACATGGGCCTCATCCCGAAGACACTTGGGAAATCACCTGCCGCACACACCTAGCCAACCACCACACTACCCCGCCTGAACGTTCGTGGGCTAATAATGGACCTTAGCCCATCACAGCCTTCCTGAAGATACTTGGGATACTCGGGAAAGGGAGCAGAAAAGGAGCTAATAACCAGCCACTAAGAATAGTGTTGGGAATAACACCCTCTCCCATGAAATGGGGGTGTTCTGTACTAAGTGCTCAACTTGGGTGGGGCGCGAATAAGAAACCCAAAGCTACAAGTATATATATATATAGGTAACAAGCACTAACCCAAGCTAGGTTTTTTTTCAGACAGCCTATAGATCACAACAACACTCAAGTCCGAGTCACGACTCATGCTAACAACCCATTTGTCCCCTTTATTATTTCATGTTCAGTAATAATGTTTTTGTTCAAGCACTACTAGGCAACTAGTAGGCATAAGAATAATTCAAGTAAGGTAAACAATCAAGCAACAACCATAACGCCCGTACCCGGTTCTCAACAGTAGAGGATTCCACCCCGATTCACGATATTAACAAGTATCCACCCGGTATTAAAACTCACAACCACCGAATCCATACCAACAGGAGATCTCATCCACAAATATCACACAACCACCGAGGGCATAAAATAAAATGGGATCCCATACCCTCCCACATATCCAGAAATTGACTCGTAAAAGAAAACCACCAAAACATTGCCACTAACACTAAGCAAGGCCAAGCCTGTATTTTCAGATTTAAAAGATTTTACACGTTCCATGATTTCAATTCAATTTTGACCAGGGTTAGCAGAGAAGGGATTGATCCTGATCCTTTCAATTTATTCATCCAGATATACATGATTAACCAATTTCACAGCAGGAGTTCACATTTACAATCAAGACCTTTAAAACATCAGCAGGGTTCATTAGTGCACAAACAACGACCACCAACGTCCTCGATTTCTAGGAGGCATAAGCCAGCACAACTCAACAAGATGGTCATAAAAGAAACAACATCAAAATATAAGATAACATCAATGATCACATCCACCTATATTTATTTAAAGAATTCGTTCATTATATTTAATTAGGTATCGTTTATCCAATTCTACAGAATCGAAAGCACGACCACCCCTTAAGATACACAAAACAGAGAGGCAAATGAGAAATTCCCTACCTGTTGAATCAATGATCTATGCTGAGGTGGGGGGAGGAAGTTCACAGATAGCGATTTAGCTCACCTGAATGAAAATCTCTTCGTCTTTCAATGCTTAGGCCGGGCGCGGAACTTTACGGATAATGATGTGCCTGATGCACCAGAAGCTGTTTGTGAAAATCCACGATCAAGGAAAGGAGAAAACACGACTAACCCTTAGATTATAAGAGATGCGGATGGTTGAGGGAACACGTAAGGCGTGGGGGTTGTGAGTTGACAAAGCGGCTGGGCAGTTACACACGGAGGTCTCTCGGGAGTTTTAGGAATTAATTATGGGCTTTTAATGGTTTTAAAATGATAAAAATAATTAATTTACGTCGAATCTTACGTTGCGGGATCGGAAAAGTCAGGTATTGGAAGAAGAACAAAAGGCTCGGTGAGGGGACACAGTGTCACCCTCACGGTGCCACCGTCACGGTGCCACCCTCACAGTGCCACCGTCAGGGTGCCACCCCCATAGTTCCACCGTCACGGTGCCACCCTCACGGTGCCACTGTTTTGGTGGAAGATCACTTTTGGAAAAGTAATGGGCTAGGAGGGTCCGGGCCATTACAGATATTAATACATTACCCAAAATCTTCTAGGATTTATAAATATATGTTTAATGGACATTAAAATTTGATATAAAAATTATATTTACATATTTTATGAATTTCAATCCTAGTGATTTTATTTTCCACATCAACCCAACGATTAAAAAAATATAATTTTATTAAAAAACATATGATGTGAAAAAATGTGTAATTTATAATATTTTATTTATGTAGATTTTGATTTTAATAATAACGGTTGATGTTTTCCAAAAAAACTCTCAAATAAACCGTACATTTTGATAAAGAATAATTTATGCCATAGTTTTTAAAAATACACTTTTGAAAAATCAACATTAAAAAATATAAATAAATCATAATAATCATTTAATTATACAAAAAATATTACCATGTTTTTATTTTAATTTAATATTTAAGAGTACATACCCTATTAATAACAAAAAAAATTTGTCCCCTCTAACCAAAATTATTAAATATCAATTATGAACACATTTTAAGGAATGTGATCTTTTAACTTTTATTTATCAAAATCACGACTCAATAAATGATTTATAATCAAAATCCTGTAGTTTTTATTGGTTTTAGAGACAAAAATATTTCTATAAAATGATTTTTTTTCCCGAAAAAATTATTCATTGAAATAATTATCAACATGAGTAAATATTTTTTTCATGGATTAATATTAACAATATTCCTTTATATAAATCATATAATGGTTAATTACTCACACATTATATAATATAAAATGTACACATAGACAATTAAAATTTCATCCCACTCTTTTTAACTGAATATATAATTTAAATTAAATCAAAACAAATCAACTATGAAAAAACATATAATATGATAATTAGTTGTCTTTCATATCCTACTATCATTCCATGTTAGATTAAAATTAATAATAATATTTTTAATGATTTAATATAGAAAAAAATGTAAATTGATAAATAACAACATATAGGTCAAATTTTACCCAATTTATGATGTGAATCCTTCCATTATCTCTTCACGGATTGAATTTAAATAGAAGATAAATCCATGAGAAATAGTTAATACAATATTGTGTGATCATGTAAGAACACTAACAATGACTTTAGATCCTTCTATATTGTTTTCATATGAAGGTCACTATTCAAACATCCAATAGACATAAAGTAATAAATTGAACAGAAAAAATATCACCATAGGGATGTCTTTGTGAATTAAACATTATCAGAAGATGTATACATTTTTTTATAGGAACATTTATTAATGCTTTTTAAAAATATAAATAATCAATTACATTTACTATGTTTCTCAATAAAATATCAGCATGCTATCTGGTTTTTTGTTTTAATTTTATCTTCATAATTCATTACATTTTTTTATCATTTTTAATTAAAATATTAGTATTACTAGTTTGGATGAGGATATAATGGGTTTTTTGGGAATATCTGATAAATGATTCAAAAGGAACTATATGATTGTTATCCTATATTTTAAGCACCCAGTGCCAAAATTCTTTTTCTTTTTTAGCTTATAACATTATATTTGTAAACAAGATGCCCAATTTCTAGTTTCTAGTATAATTGGACAACTGTTAAAATCTAATAAGTCAAACAATATATTAAATATCTAATATTGATAGATTCTAGGTTTAAATTTATATCTGTAAACCTCTTTCCATGAATCATTGAATAAAAAATTGTTATTCATGTTACTTTCTAGTTGTGTCATATAAGTATAATCCTTTATACCCCAAAAAATTCTTCCAAATAAGGCATCTACCTAGTAAATGTGTTAATTGATCATCCATTAAATATCCCTATACACATATGTGTCGATTATTGGTGGAAAAGGAATGGTCAAAACCACTTATCATGATGGTCCATGTAGAACCAATGGAATTTTATATTTATGTCTCCCATTATCATCATGAGATTGAGGGGGTAGAATGATGTTTCTGGGGTGAAATAATTGTCTAATGATATTGTCATGTACAAGGGTATACCCTTAGAGGATGGGTTTTTTTCATGGTTTTTTATTGTTATTATATATTCTTATTACTTATCTGATTTGATTATTACTAAAACCATTTATAAAATATCACTACTGAAATTATTAATATTTATGATGGGCTATTTTTGACGGGATATCATCAAAAATTGGCTTTAGCGATGGGGACACGTCTCAAATAGCCCATTGTAGAAAATATTGTTGCAAATACAAGTATTTGCGACGGTCCCGTTGCAAAAAAATTTATTTTCGAAGGGAAACATCACCATCACAAAAAAGCTTCCTATTATATGTGTTATATATGCATAAACGTTTTTGTGATGAGCCCGTCACAAAAACTATTTGCGACGAGCTCTCGTCCCATCATAAACAAATATATTTATAACTTTCTGCGACAGGCCCGTCGCAACAAATTATTTGCGACGATCAAGTAGTACAATCACAAATATGTATTTTAAAATATTTAGTTAGACTATTTGTGATAGGGCCCCTTTGAAAAATATCCCATCGCAAATAATAAATTATTTTTTTTAAAAAATAAAATTTAATAAAATTATGATTAATGAATAAATAATATTACTAATATAATAAAAATTAAAAATTATTAATATTTTCAATATTCACAAAAAAATATAAATAATAATAATAATAAACAAATAAATTATGTAATATTTTCATCGATATAAAAGGCATAAAATGTAATTAATTCATATTAAAATGTTAAATTCAAATGTTTGTAACATAAAAAAAATCACTGGGGGTCGTCTTCTGAAGGAGGTGGAGGAGCTAAAGGAGCTGGTGGAGGAAACTACATCCCTAAAATACGAGTCACACAATGCATGTACTCTATCTTCTCGTGATGCTTCTGCTACCATCAACACATATGCTCCTCGTAATGCTACTCCTGCTACGGCTTCCACTAAGACATCTCTTATTACTGATTCTGCAATGACTCTCTATGCTCAGTATTAGGTCGCAACTGCTTCTAATAATGTGAGCCAGAAGATGATACCTCTCCACGAGCTCCTATCGAGCTGGACGCCGACATCGCAGCAGTACCATAATAAGTAGCAGGAGTCAAATGAGAGCCAATTCCAACTACTCTTCCATTCTCAAATCCATATTGAGTCACCTGTATCCATGCCGCCTCATCGAAATGGTGAGAACTGGTCTTCTCATCTATCTTATCCAGACCCTCAGCCTTTGTCTGAGTGGTCTCAGCCTCATATAGCTCCTTCAATTCCAATTTAAAATTAAAATTGTCAAAATATTATATGCCAGTAATTGTTTAACTGAAAAAATAATACTAACCACGATCTGACGATGGCGATCACCAGTCATCTCTCCAATGGTTGGATCACTGTACATCTTCAGAAAAATGATGAACTTTGTAATATCGGGATGCCCGACTTCCTACAAAAATATAAAAAAACTGTTTATATTTAATGTTATATAAAATATTCAAAAAATATAATTACCAGATGCTCTCTATGGGAACTGAATGTATGGCTATGAACTCGTTGTGTCACCTCATGTCTCCCCCGGTTCTATCGTCCCACTAATGATCTCCTCTGAAATCCACCACCCAATCAGTGTAAACATAATCCATCCCAAACCTGAGATGAAATGTACTCTGGTCGGTGGGCTCTACACGACTCATCAAATTCTATCACCCCTGCTTTCTTAATGGATATCCTTCTCAAATTATGAAAAAACCGGCGGAAACGGTCACGCATAGAAACCTGCCATGCCTCGTGGATAGCATTGTGCCTGATTTCATCGATAGGATTCGATAAACCCTAAAAATAATTTATAATATCATGTTTTTAATAAAATAAATTTCAAAATATATATTATATATTTATATACCAGCCAATGTTGGAACATGTCGCGTCGCACAACAATGTGAATCTATTCCCATGTGATCCAAGGCTGAGAAAAATAATTGCACAATATAGCCCTCCCTAGCCCAATAGCAACATGCTAAAAGAATTCAAAAAGGAATAAATAATCCAACATTTAGTATATATATAAATAAATAAATGAAATCTAACTAAAATATACCAGTTACCATACATCTGTGTGCGGAGATCAAAACCATGTTGTGGACGTCGCTCGAGGATAGGGTCAAGAATCATCAGTCGTGCAAGACCACACCCCTTCTGCGTACCTCCTGAACCACTAGTAGGCTGAGGGTCAGCTGATCCCACATCCTCATCATCCAAAGGTAGCTCAGCCTCCTCTAACTCACACAATAGATCTGAGTCTGTTTTAAACAAAAAATTATTGTTTTTAGAAGATAATTTAAAATAACTATTATATATAGATATATATTAGTTATGATTATAACCAACATTTATCTGTGTTAATGTTCATCTCCATCCTCTTCTCCATAGATAGAAATGTCAATGCTATCATTTTCCTCCTCAGCATCATCAGTATCTATATGAGTTTCAGTTTCATCATCTCTTATCATTTAAAATTCATTTGTAACATCATTAACATCTTAATCACCATTGATCCTTAATTGTGGGGTTCCATCGTCATTATTCGTGTCACGTTGTGAATCATATGGATTTTGAGTCGTCTCTTGAAAAATTTCAATTCCTTTTACTTCACCGAAACTACATTCAGTTTGAGTAAACTGCTTTTCCTGAGATTTTGTTTTTATTATGCTCCACCAATTGTTCATGTCTCATGATGTTACATAGTACTTTTCGTAATAAATTTGATTATACTATTGACCCAGTAAAAATGTTTCATTTACTTCAAGACGAATTTCATATTTAATATCAACGATTCCATGAGTCGGATGAACAAACAGACCTCTCTCAGTATCCATCCACTGACATTTAAACATTGTTTTGTAATTCTTCCCTTGATAACACAATTCAATAATTTTATAAAAAATGCTATAAATGTTAACTTCAGTTTCTCTGTGATGTGATCCTCTCAAGAAAATCCACCATTTTTTGTTTTTATTGATTCCCCGTATGCATGTGTATGAAATCAAAAACCATTCGCCACATATGCATTATAAGATTTAACCATTTTGGAAGGTGGGTTACTCAATATACAAAGTCATGTGTCAATTCTTTCAGTATATTGAGACATCTGAAAATTTGTAAAAAAAATGTCAATATAATAATTATTAAAATGAAATTGATATTAAACCATCAATAATTTATGTTACCGGTTTTTGAAACCATTGAGAAAAAAAATTGTATGTGTTCTTCAAGAGCAGCTACTATAATTTTTGGAATTTGTTCCATGATATGATAATCATATAACCTACAAATAAAATAATTTTAAATATTGTATCATAAATTATAGAATAACTGATAGAAGCTCTCATGGGACAAATGATGTCATTTCATCACAGTTGAGAAGAACGTATGTGCAAGCTTCGTGGTGTTCATCATCTGAAATCAATCATTCATGAACTCCACTGAAACCAAGATTTGGCTGATTAAAAACTGTTAATTGATTGTCCATTTCATCATTAACATTCCCCTCATTTCATCCCATGTGATTCTGTTTTGAGGGATATTGAGATTTAAACTAATTGGAGCAGAAAAAATAAATTTCCTCTTACAAATAAGCTTAAAAAATTGAGCCTTCAACTGATTATTTGTTACATATTTTTCTCTTAAATTTCTTCATGTATCTATCGAATTGGTACATCCATCGAAATTGTACTGGACCACCACATTTAGCTTCATGTGGAAAATGTAATATCAGATGTTCCATTGAGTCAAAGAAAGCTGGCAGAAATATTTTTTCCCATTTACATATAATTATAGAATCATCTTCTTCTAGTTTTCCTATCACATCGTAGACTATTGTCACTGCACAAATGTCTTGAAAACAATATGATATGTCTGTTAACGAATCCCAAATCATATAATTCAACAATCATCGGAATCCAATCGGCATAAGTCATTCCATTATAACATGACAACCATGAATTTTTAATCTAGTAATACATCCATTCTAATCATATCTTCCCAAATTGGAAGCATAGCCATCTGGAAGTCTCAAAACTGCATTCCACTGAAAAAATAAAAAGAAAATTTCATTGGACAGTGTATAAGTTACTTTTGGATTCATTAACCATTGTGTTCTGACATTTTAAAATAATTATAGTTATGGTCGCCTGCAAATGTGGGCATGATATAATCGTGCTTTTATAGTATCTTTGGTCTTACCTGGTGTATCCAAAACATTATGAAATAAATTATCAAAATAGTTCTTCTCAATATGCATAACATTCAATATGTGGTGGACCAACAAATCAGACCCATACAGAAAATCCCAAAATATTCAATGTTTTATACATTTATGTTCTTTCCCAAAGCCATGGATTTTTTGTTGGTTTACTGTTGGTCCAAATGTGATGGGGTAGTGAAAATACAAATTATTTTAACTCTTTACCTGATATCATCTTTGGAGGTTCATCCCTTTCAATTCTACCTTCTCTGAAATGAGATTTGTTCTTCCGAAAAAGGATGATCGGTTGGAAGAAATATACGGTGAAAAATAAAATAGTATGGTTTTTTTTCCATTGATCAACATAAAGTCTTTGTTTTATTTCATACATTAGGGACATGATTTCTGACCATTTGTACTCCAACCAGATAACATGTCTTATGCCAAAAAGTCACTAATCGTCCACATCAAAGAATACTTTAATATGAAATTTTGTTTCGCAGCAACATCATATGTATTAACACCATCACTCTGTATTGCATTTAAATCATCAATCAATGGTTTCAAATTAACATCAATATTCTTTTTCGGATATCCAGCGATTAATATAGTCAAAATAATATAAGGCTCCTTCATCAAAATCAATGGAGAAAAATTTTATAGAGTTATAATGACAGTTCAAAATTAATAATGACTACCATAAGAACCAAATGGATAAAAACCATCAGTAGAAATACCCAATCACATTCTTTGGGATTTTATAGAAAAAGACGGATGCAGACAGCCAAAATGATTCCAATAATCACCATAGATGGATGATTCATGCTTTTATCGGTTGAAGTCTTGGTTTTGTGCATTGACATCATTGATGATGTGTTCTGAGAAATAAATAAATGCTGCATCTTGGGTGTAAGAGGGAAATATCTCAACTGATTTACTGAAATCGATCTAGACTACCTTAGTTGAGCTTATTAATACCTTGATTGTTCGCATGTTGTACAAATATCCAATGACTCATTTTCTCCAGAATAGAAGATGAAATCATTTGGACATGCATTAATCTTCCGATAACTAAGGCCCAAATTACGAATCATCCTCATGCTCTCTTATTAATTTGTAGGAAACCAATTTTCATCAGGTAACATTGTTTTATCGAAAGAAAACATCTGATCAAAATAGATGTTTGACATTGCATTATCTGATTTAATAGCCATATATTTTGCAACCGCTTCTAATTTTCTTATCTTGCAACCAGGATATAATGCATCCTTAGAAGAACTCAACAACTCATAAAATTAGTATGGTTCCAACTCAGGAGTTAAATCAATATCATCGTGAGTTTCAGTTTGTTGAACAGATGGGACCTGCAACATCATGTACTAAATTTTGAAATCATGATGGATTTGGAATCAAGATATTAGGATCTTCTCTGGAACTTCATTCACTATGTTGATACCAAAAAATATAATGTAGTTGAAAACCATACCGCTAGTGATGTCCCCCAACCTTGTAAAATGTGTCAAACATTCTCAGAGCACATTTTTTACAAGGACACTAAATTGTGTCTTTTGAAACATATTCTAGTTTTGTTGATACCAATGCTAAGAAAGCTTCAACACCCTTAATATATACATGATTCAAAAATAAAACCATTTGAATTTCTACGCAGACTTATCCAAGCTCGATCATCTAATAATGACTGATGTGGACTTCCTTGTTCCATATTTTCTTACATAGATTATAAAATCACCACTGATTTTGAATAGTTTGAAATTATAAAAACACTATCTGAAAAAGTATATAAATAATTACAACTAATTAATAATTAACATTATTTAAGGATGACACAATTTCCAGTGGATTGACGTCTACTCTTTTGTTCTACATCTCATTTAATTGTATCTTTCTCACACTTATTATTGCTAATTATTTCTAATTATTCCTAATTATTCCTAATTATTTCTAATTAGTAAAAAAATTACTAATTATTACTAATTGTAACTAATTATTACAATTTATTACTAATTATTAAAATTTATTACTAATTATTACAATTTATTACTAATTATTACTAATTATTACTACGTACTACTATTTTTAAAATACATAGCAATACATATCAATAATTAGCAAAAATAAAACTTCTTGAATAATGAATGAAAATATGGTAATCATCGTTATGGATATGATTGCTAAATTTCCCTTTATTATCCAAGCAGATTTAGTTTATTAAATATTAGTAAAAAAATTATATTATTAATATTTATGAAAAAACATTATTAATATTATTGAAATAATAAAAAATTTATAAAATATTAAAATTATCAATATTCACAATAGACATTGTTCTGTTCATAACATGTTCAAATCTCAAAGGGTCATCAATTGTCAAGTCATGTGCAACAAAAATTTTGTGTCAGTCTTGTCCAATGTAAACTCAATAATTGTACATGCATGGTTGATCACTCTGCATGTAGTGATGCAATAGAATGACAAAAGTAATGATGTTCTCGTCTTTAAGAATCATCTCACAAGCCAACTTACATAGATCATTCTTCCTTAAAAATTTGATGGGATATCATTATTTTTCTATTAAATTAGCAAGGAAGAACGGTATTTGTAAAGGATCATGTTAGATAATTCTTATATATAAGAAGGGCATTACTTGGTTTGTCTGATTGCAACACTACTTGTGAGGTGATCAACCATGCCAGGATAATTATAGAGTTTACATTGGGCATGGTTGAAAAAAACTTTTTATTTTGCAATAACTGACAATTGACGACCCTTGAGATTGAAACATGTTAAGAATGAAAAAAATCTTGTTGGGAATATTGATAATTTTAATATTTTATAATTTTTTTTATTTTAATAATATTATGATTTTTTTTCATAAATATAGATAATATAATTTTTTTTATTTCTAATTATTGCTAATTATTTCTAATTATTACTAATTATATCTATTTATATCAATTTATATGTAATTATTACTAATTATTACTATTTATTACTAATTATATATAATTATTACTAATTATATCAAATTATTACTAATTATTACTAATTATATCTAATTATTTCTAATTATATCTAATTATATCTAATTATATCTAATTATTACTAATTATAGATAATTATTCATATTTATAGCTAATCATTCATAATTGTAGCTAATTATTACTAATTATAGCTAATTATAGCAATTTATTAAAAAATTTATAGCTAATTATAGCTAACTATAGCTAATTATTCTTAATTATTGCTAATTATTCCTAATTATAGTTAATTAAAGCAATTTATTAGTAATTATTGATAATTATTTCTAATTATAGATATTTATTACTAATGTTTCCTATTTATTACTAATTATTACTAATTATATCTAATTATTACTAATTATTACTAATTATTAGTAATTATATCTAATTATACTTAATTATATCTATTAATTATTAATTATATCTATTTATTGCTTATTATATCTAATTATTCCTATTTATATCTAATTATACCGAATTATAGCTATTTTTAACTATTTATTCCTAATTATTGCGAATTATTCCTAATTATTGCTAATTATATCTAATTATATATAATTATTACTAATTATATCTAATTATTACTAATTATTACTAATTATATCTTATTATTCCAAATAATTTCTAATTATTCCAAATTATTGCAATTTATATCTAATTATATCTAATTATATGTAATTATTACTAATTATTACTAATTATTACTAATTTTTACTAATTATATCTAATTATTACTAATTATTACTAGTTATATCTAGTTATAGATAATTTTTTCTTATTTGTATCTAATTAAAGCTATTTATAGCTAATTGTTGATAATTATAGCTATTTATAGCTAATTATTAATAATTATAGCTAATTATTACTAATTATAGATAATTATTACCAATTATAGCTATTTATTACTAATTATTCCTAATTATTACTAATTACTACTAATTATATCTAATTTTTACTAATTATATCTAATCATATCTAATTAGTACTAATTATTACTAATTATTCCTTATTATTACTAATTTATCCTATTTATAGCTAATTATACCTATTTATTACTAATTATTCCTAATTATAGCTAATTATAGATAATTAAAGCTAATTATGGCTAATTATAGCTAATTATAACCAATTATAGCTATTTATAGCTATTTAGTACTAATTATTAATAATTATTACTAATAATTACTAATTATTAGTAATTATACCTTATTATTACTATTTATATCTAATTACAGCTAATTGTATCTAATTATATATAGTTATATCTAATTATAGCTAATTATATCTAATTATAGCTAATTATATATACTTATAGCTAATTATTACTAATTATAGCTAGTTATTCCTTATTATAGATAATTATTCCTAATTATAGCTAATTATTACTAATTATATCTAATTATTCCTATTTATAGCTAATTATTACTATTTATCGCAAATTATTTCTAATTATAGCTAATTATAGATATTTATTGCTAATTATTCCTTTGTATAGCTAATTATTACTAATTATAGCTAATTATATGTATTTATTGCAAATTATACCTAATTATTGCTAACTATATCTAATTATTACTAATTATATCTATTTATTACTAATAATATCTAATTATTACTAGTTATATCTAATTATTAATAATTATTACTAATTATTACTAATTATATCTAATTATTAGTATTTATATCTAATTATTAGTAATTATAGCTAATTATAGCTAATTGTAGCTATTTATTTGTAATTATTCCTAATTATTACTAATTCATCCTAATTGTTCCTAATTATTACTAATTGTTCCTAATTCATCCTAATTTTCCTAATTATTACTAATTATTCCTAATTTTTACTAATTGTTCCAAATTTTTACTAATTGTTACTAATTATTCCTAATTAATCCTAATTGTTCCTAATTGTTCCTAATTTTTACTAATTGTTGCTAATTGTTCCTACTTATTAATAATGTTTTTAATTGTTCCTAATTGTTACTAATTGTTAATAATTGTTCATAATTTTAGCTAATTATAGCTAATTATAGCTAATTATTTCTAATTATAGGTAATTATAGGTAATTAAAGTATATTATAACTAATTATATCTAATTATTCCTAATTATTCCTAATTATCCGTGATTATACCTAATTATAGCTATTTATTCCTAATTATTCCTAAATATTCCAAATTATTCCTAATTATTCCTAATTATTACTAATTAATTCTAATTATTCCTATTTATTACTAATTATTCCAAATTATTCCTAATTATTACTAATTATTACTAATTATTACTAATTATTACTAATGATTACTAATTATTACTAATTGTTATTAATTATTACTAATTATTGCTAATTATTTCAAATTATTTGTAATTATTACTAATTATTACTAATTATTCATAATTATTCCTAATTTTTACTAATTTAGCTAATTATTATTAATTATAGCTATTTATATCTAATTATATCTAATTATAGAAAATTATATCTAATTATTCTTAATTATATCTAATTACTACTAATTATTACTAATTATTACTAAATATTCCTAATTATTAGTAATTATTCATAAATAATACTAATTAATACTAATTATTACTAATTATTTCTAATTATTTCTAATTATATCTAATTATTCCTAATTATATCTAATTATTCCTAATTATATCAAGTTATTACTAATTATATGTACTTATTGCTAATTATATCTATTTTTTGCTAATTATATCTATTTTTTGCTAATTATATCTATTTTTTGCTAATTATATCTATTTATTGCTAATTATATCTATTTATTGCTAATTATATCTATTTATTGATTTTTATATCTATTTATTGCTAATTATTTCTATTTATTTCTAATTTAAGGAATTTATTGCTTATTATAACTATATATTGCTAATTATATCTGTTTATTCCAAATTGTATTTAATTAATATTAATTATAACTAATTATTTATAATTATAACTAAAAATATAAATTTCATAGTAAAACTGAATATAAATAAAAATCAATTGAAATCAAATTCAATTAGAACTAATAAACAACAATAAAAAATAATATAAAAAATAAAATAAATAAAATAAAATAAAATATAAATACCTTAAACACTGATATTATGATGAAATTGATTCCCTCTGATTGCTCTCGTATAAAAAACTTCTACTAATCAAAATTTTCATTAAAACTGAATAATGAAGAGAGAGGGATAGCAAGATCTTAATGATTTGGGAAAAACGGATGGGGATATATATAAATTAGATTAGTTGCGACAGCATTATTTTGAGACGGGCTTACCATCGCAGATGGTACTATTTTTGACGGGGCCCGTCGCAAATACCTTCGCCCGCATTCACTACAGTCGGCGGTTAAAAGGTTATTTGTGAAGGGTCCTGTCGCAAATAGTACCTGCCAACAGTCTTTTTGCGATGAGACGACATCCCCAGGCCAAAAGGTATTGACCGCCACCGGGTATTTGGGACGGGACCCGTCGCAAATGCCCCTGTGCGGTTCGGTGCGCAAGCCGCGCATTTTGGCGGGAAAGTCGCGCAAAACTATTTGCGACAGGAGGCATCTCCCCATGGCAATAATATTCGTGCTGTTTCACGCGCATTTGATGTGACTATATAGAATGAGATTGTTTGTTTAAAAGTTCATAATATATGACAAATTTAGATATGTGTTTTGTTGAGGAGGTGGAATATAATTTCTAGTAAATGATTAATGAGATTATACATACCACATTTCAGTGAAACATTCTTGATTGTTTTATGTAATTTATCTAGTGAATATACCTTCTTTATTCTATCAATTTCGATGGGGTTTAGAGGGAATTATCATTATATGAATTTCCCTACGATACATTCCCAGTGAATGGATAGATTTTCTGCTATCATGGATTACTAATTTTAATTTATGGATATAAATTTGATGATTCCTTCATAATAATTATAGGAGTTTATGATTTTTTCCATATGATTATTCATATATTGATGTTATTATGAGGATTTAATCATAAAAAATATATTTATTCTATAATTCATGAGAGTTAGTTGAATGGACGATTCATATTATAATATGGCTAACAATATTTAATTTATAGCTTCATGATGAATAATTCAAGATGGAGTTATTCTATTTGGATTCACTTTTTACTGGGTTGTTATATATCTTGTACTATTAATACCCTTGAAGAAATCAATTGTATTTTGATATAATTTTATTATATTCATTGTAATGATGAATTGTCGCATGGTTAAAATAATTTCAACCACGTGTAACATATTGGTGCCTCATTTTAATTTTCTAAATTTTTGGGAGTGTCTATTGGGTTTTAATCTTCAGCTTCAAGTTGTATATGTCTCTTCCGATAAATCCATCTCATTTGAAGTTCACTGTGTAATGATATTTTAGATACAACTATTATTGATGTATATTTCGAAATTAAAATAAAAAATGATATTATGTTCAGTTATATTCCAATAATAAACTTGACTAATTTTTTGAATAATTTTTTTTATATAATATAAAAATGATTTCTTTTTCCATTACAATAACATTTCGTTAGTTAATAAAATATCCAGATATTGATTTTTTTAAAAATATAATATTTAATATTTTGTATCAAATATTTTGATATGGAACATAATATATGACCATTATTGTTAAAGGTTTTATAAAATCAATAATATCATGTTATTTAAAAGACATCAAAATCATGTCCACCATTTCAAAAATATTCATTATATTTGATGAATTAAAATTTATAACGATTACACCACAAAAATGGTGGAAAATAATAATCCCACATTCTTTGAAACATGTGGGTAGATGAGGAAGCAAAAAACGATATCCATGATGAGTGAAAAAAAAAATTATCTTCTGTTTATTTAAGATATATATAATATTACCTTAACGTCGCAATATGTATGACCATGTGTTTTTTAATAATTCTATGATGATAATATTACACATATTTATCTTGATATATATGATGTCAATCAAATATATCGTATATAAAACATTCATTTGTTTAATTTGAAGAAAATTAATCATTCTTCCAATCAATTTTAATACTATTTTTTAATTATGTTTTACCAAAAGTATTGATATGTTTTTTTTCATTTTAAATAATTTTATTATTATTGAAAGGAGAATGTGACATACCTTATTCCATTTTGTCATCAGTTTATTTTATTTTTAACATTAGTACCAATTTCACTAAGGAAAAATTAATTATATCACATAAGCAGTTTCATAATTCTATTTTTAAATGTAGTCAACTATCATTATATATATATATATATGATTTGATAGTATTCCTTTAGTAATATTCCATAAAAATAACTATATATATTAATATATATTATTATACAACAATATATGGATCTAAAAATGAAATATTTTTTTAGTGAGAATAATAACCAGTAATATTCATATTCTACATAATTTTTTGTTCATCATTTAATGGTTCAAAATTAATTCCAATAACATTTTCAAATTAATTATAACATGAGATAAATATATAAAATATGAAATATCCATTCATCAATCACAATGCTAATAACCTGTAATAACATACCCATATATCTTGATATTTATTTTGATTGTATATTTATAAACCAAGATGATTACTTCCTAATGATGATAATACATGTTGAAGGATACATTTAAATTTTAAAAATAAAAAATTCTCAAGGATAATTTTCTCTTGCTAAATTACATTTAAATGGTGTAAGATATTAAAATAATGAATTATTTTATTTTTAAACCCTATTATTCGAATTTTAGTAATTTAACTACTATACTGAATCCTAAATCATTGAATAACTAGAATTCATCATATTACTAAACAATGTTAATTTATTTTTCTTTTAAAAACTAACAACACATACAGAGTAATTTTTAATGGACATAACTGTTTTTGAAGAAAACATTTGTTATTGTGGAATGAATGTCTGTTTTCATTATTCATACACATTTAAGATAAAATAATTTTAGATATATATATTTTAAAGGGTAACTCACTTATTTCTATAATCTTATTCTATGCAATATAATTTAATTCTATTAAACTATTATCACCATATATGTTTTTTCTCTTAAAAAAATAATATTTTTATGATATGGAAATTGTATTAAATTTGGTATAACAATCATATAATTGAATATTTTCATTATTGTTCAAACTAATATAATAATTTATAAGGTCTCAATATTCATCCCCATCCACTATTATTATTTATTAATTGTGATTTAAACCATCATATAAATATTCACTAAGACATATTGATCTATAAATTATATGAATATTCCAAAAATATATATATATTTCATTTTTGACATGACTACTGTAAAATTTATGTATGTCAGAAATTTCATTATAATCCACCTGGAAATATTTTCACTATGTAATTATGACATAAAAATGGATACATAATTATTCAATGGTCGGTTTCATGGATTCTAGAAATCTTAATAAAATCTTGGATACCATTTACATATTAGTTACAAATATTTTTAACTATAATAAAAATTTTATAATTCATTTTAAAATAATTATATAACAAAATATTGTTTCATTAAATTTTTTGTAATTACGTGTTTCCACATATCATAGGTAAAATAAAAGGAAGAAAATCATTGAAAAAAACACAGTTTTCATACCATGATAACATTAGAGAAAGTATTATGACACAATCAAACTAGGTATAAAAATTAAATATTTATAAATAATCTATATATATTTACATTATTAATTTATTTTTTTAGAAAATAATCTATATGTGTTTTTATTTCTTAAATTATAAGTTAATATATATATATGCATAAGAAAATTTTTGGGTACACAGACACATATATAGGATCACACTGATACCCACGCACACACACACATATATATAAACCCACAAAGACACACAAAAATACAATCATAAATTGTCACATATATTTTTATATTAAACATATAAGGTTCCACCTAACATTGTATACTTGAATAATTTTATGTTTTTAAAGGTAAAAAAGTAAAAAAAATATATTTGGTTAATGATTAAAAAAGGGAAAATAATTTTACAATTTTTTTGGGATATTTAATTTTCCAACAAAATAATAAAAAAACATAAAAATAATACAATAAAAATCAAATTTCAATGACCAAAAGTCCATAAAAATATTTTCCTTTGTTTAATTTTTGGAATCTAACATGTTGGAAATGATTTTGATAGTGATAGGTGATGTGATGGGAAATCTTGTCCACAAAATTTTCAACCTCTATCAAGAGAAGCATGTGATGACATTATAATGAACTTATATGAGTCTATTCACAATGAAATGAAAATTGAAATACTTTTTGACATATTCATATGAGACTAGAATTAGAAAAATGTAATTGTTATGTTGTCATAATGAGGTTCTCGTGAAAAGATATTATGTACATGTTAATATTATTTATGTGAATAATTAATATAAATGACATATTTCTGTGTCATGGATCATGTTATTTAACACATAAAAAATTATATTTAGAATTTAAAACTTTTGATCCCATTGATATCTCTTGGAATTATTATGATTACATTCAATCATTTAGAGATAATTTATTATTTGTAAAGTTATTTTTAAACAATATATTTTTTGTTATTCTCTCAATAAAGATACCATATTTATCTAAATTACTATTGTGTTTGTATTAGGTGATGTTTTTTTTGTAGAGTGAGGTTAACAAAATCTATCTTCTTATTTATGAGCATCAATTTCACCTTCACTAAAAATGATTCTATAATTTTTGTTCTTCTTATGATTTTATTTTTTTCTCAACATTGTATTGGGAATGTTCATGTATACATGAGTTGTGATTTTAATATTTTACGTCTCTATATATATATATATATGTTTGTATGTATGTGCCTATATATATATATAACTATGAAAAACTACATTTTTCAATATAGTTTGTTGTTTTTTTAATGATGAATGCAAATTGGAATACACTCACCAGATTTCTTATTTTTACTAGTTTATTACATTTCATTTTGTTATTATATAGTTAGCTTATGTTTAGTCAATTAGAATATGTGGTTGGAAAATTTCATTGGTTTCTTATTCAACAGAAGAGTTGGTATCCTGGAAGTGTAATAATGGTGAACACAACCATATAGTGAGTCACATTTATTAAATACATTGGTCCTTAGGGGCACCAAAATATTTCTCAACTGATAGATTTTCTCATCAAGTGGGTCACCTCATTAATCATTACATGTGTAAATATAAAATAACTTCACCATTAATTGGTCACATGGGAAAAAATATTATAATTTCTCATATACACGTTTTTACATGCATAAATTATTAATATATTATTTTTAATTGACATTTTATTTATTAGTTAATGAATATATATTTTTCACATCTGCTAAAAAAATAATAATAAAAAATTTAAAAGGGAAACATTTATATTATTATAGGATTACCATGGTAAATTAATACATTAGATGGTGTGGTAAATAGTCATTGATATTTAGACCCATGGACTTTTTTATTTTAAATATTATTACTGAATTTTTTTTAAAAAAATATTTTAATAGTGATTTTAATGTACAATTAAAAAATAATATTGTTACAATATTAAGGAAAAAAGATATAAGAAATCACAATTATTTTTCATCAGAAAAATATCATTGAATGGTAATGTTTTCTAGTAGATTACGAAAAATAATGTTGGATAATGTAACAACATACATGTATGTTTGTATGAATTTATGAATGATATATGCATAGGTATGTCTATGATAAAAAATTACATATTATATATATATATATATTATTTATATTTATTTAGATTTTACTGTAGAAAAGTTATTAATAATATAAAATTAAGACTTATAAAACCAAATATAATAAATAAAAATAAAATTTTAAATAATATAAAATTAATAAAATTTTAATTGAAATGAAACATATTTTTTTCATTATTGCTATGTTAATTTAAAAAAAATTATGTTATAATGTTCAAAATAAAAACAAAAAAAATTATTATTAAAAAATTATTCGTTCTATTTAAAATTTACTATAAAATTTAATTAAACTATATTATTAAAATTAATACAAGATAAACTATTGTAAATAAAAATAAAAAACACCATCAATTCCGCAGAATAAAGGTAATTTGAATCAAAGTAATTATCAAATGAAAATGAGTTCTTGATCATAAGTATGAAATTCACTACATGATATAAATTAGAAAATCAGTCTATCTCATCATTCATAATATTGTAAAATTTTATAAACCAATGATCATCAAATAATATCTACAAATATTAACATGTGGAAACTAAATCCCTTACCTCCCCAAATAAAGATAGTGGTATATACAGTTGTATTAGTGTCGTCCTCTCAGAGACTGCTAGTACTGAAAGGAACAAAATAACCTGAAGTATTTATTTTTTTATTGGGGATTACCGCACTTGGATGTTTCATAGGATGTGGTGCGAATACCTGGTATGAACTCATGGAATAGTGTCTATGTGATTGGTGATGAATAATAATTATAGCATAATTCTGTATAGTGTGGATGAAATATCACACATTCCAAAAGAGGGTTGGTTTAAGAGAGAATATAGGCCAGATAATAGGGACCATTGGTTATATTATTCATCAGACCATGGTCCATGCATTTATGAACTACATTCTTTTTGGGATACCAATGTGGTAAGAATGTCACAAGAACCACTAGTGGTATGGGACACTAACATGAGAAATGTCCCCTACTAAGTGAAGTTATGAGTATTTTGAGATTCTAAGGCGTTCATCAAACAAATATAACATCAAACTGTTTGTTCAAAGATGATACATGGGTGATGATGATGAGGGAACAATGATGTCTTTGTATTGGTGTTCAATGAACGATAACATGACAACAAATGTGATTCAGGTGTGTAGGTGTATTCACGGTATATATATTTTTCATGTGGTATAAAATTGTAGGAATTAATGGTATCCTTTCTTCCAAAATTTTGTAATTATTTTTTTTCTTCTTATTTTTTTTGTTGTGCTTTGGGTTCCACATGTTAATTGTTTGTTTAATTCCATATTTTTCTATATTTCACATCAAATTTATGGATATAGTTTTTTTATCTCCTAGACATTGATGAAGTTGAGATACGTTTTATAATATATAAATACATGTAATTTTTAAATTGCATTTTATTTTACACAAATAGATACAAAAAAATACAATATTAACAAATACAATCATAGTTACTATAATTATATTTGTGTATATGTATATTTATCTATGCCTGAATAAGTATATATATATATATTGTGTGTGTGATTATGAATATATAAATATATATACACAGACAAACATAATAATTGAGAAATGAAGTTTTCATTACCTATTATATTTATCTCTAAATACGAAATCATTCAAAAAAGAAATTTATTATGCATCAATTATAAAACAATTATATATTTCAAATGAATTATTTTTTAAAAATTATCCTATTAATTGAAATTAAATATTAAAATTTTAAATGTAATTATGATATATTTAACATGATATCCAGCATCAAACATGATTTATATTCTTAATTGGGGTGTATTTTGATTATAATTTTTCACAATAATAGTGTGGTTATTATAGTATATATGATATATGGGTATTGTAGGGGTTTCACAATTAATTTAAATATTGGTTGTAGGGTCATGTATTTGTCCATGTAGACATCATATGTGGGGTTTTAAGGTTGTACAATAGTAGCATAGGTAGTGTTCATATGGTGATGTGGAACTCACTAGCTTGTCAGCTGACTATGGGGTAACCATTTAAGGAGAACCAATTGTGAGACCGATCACTAGTAGCATCAGACAAATCTATAGAGCACAAAACATATGGAAATAATGACGAAGGGTCTATGTATGTGTCACATTATCGATGATAAACAATATGATTATGGAAGGGGTAGTTCAATTTTGTCCTTGACGCCTTTTTTTATGGACATTATGCCTCTATGTCATTACGCCTTGTATTATGTGATATTGATATATTTATGAAATTTTCACTCTACACATTTAAAAAACGAAAAATATTTACATAAAATATTAATTAATAGAAAAATATTATTAAATTGTCAACATAATTTCCCATATCAAAATTATATAAATAATATAATATATTTTATATATTAATTATAATATAAAAATCATTGAAATACTAAATTATATTTGTTTTGGAAATATAATTCTCAGTTATTATAGAATATTTTATTTATTTTGGGATATGGAATATATATATAGATTTCTTTTAATTTTATCATTTTTATATTAGTAACATTGTGTGTGTCTATTTATATATATTATTATTAGAAAAAAATAGTTTTTTATTTTTTTAAAGATTATTTTAGATATTTTAATATATATCCAATAATTTAAATTTAATAATTAAATAATAATTAAATATATTTTATTAAGTATATAAAATATTCTAATATTTAAAACATATTAGTTAAAAATTTAAATGTTTAAATATTTAATTTTTTTAAAAAAATATTTAACGAAAATTTATTTATATTTTTAGAAGATAAGTTTTTTTTATTATATTAAGAACATTTAATTAAAATTTGATAATGAATATAATGTGTTCAATAAAATTATATAATCCAACATTAATTATATTAATTTTTCATTTATTTAAGACATAAATAATACTAATATTGTAAAAAACATGCAATTTTCCATTTTTAAAATGAAAAGAAAATGTATTTAATTAAAAAGGGAATATATATACTTCAAAAACATTATAATGGTTTTTTTTTATTACAATGAATTATAATCATATTTTAATTAATAAATAAATATAAAAATAATTTTATAATATTGAATTAAAATATTTACTTTTTTCTAGCATTTAAATTATATTAAATAAACATCACCATCATAAATGTTTCAACACTATAAAATATTAAATTTTTGAGAAAAAATGGTAGGTAGTTAAACAATCATAAGGAAAAAGTTATTCTTATGTTAAAAAATATTTAAATTTCATTTAGTATAGTAATATTAACATATTTAATATTAATTAATTAATTATTTTTAAAATTTACATCATAATAAATCCATAATATAAAATTGACAATCTTCCATTATATATAATAATGTATTTGTCATTATGTATATGTGGATCCCCAATGCATTACTCTTGATGAACCTACATCTCATACGCTCTAAATTCCCTTACATCATCCTCTTTGTCTTCCTCCGAAATTCTAATCATGGAGCTACATCAATCAAACACACAATAGTTTTTGTACTGTTGTAATGGTTTCCAAGTAAGTAAAGTTGAACAGAATTTCCCCAACATTCGTATAGGGTGTTCGTCTAGTGATCAAAGGATCTGCCAATGTTGACTAGTGTTCCAAAGATACAGACCAAAAAATATTGATAACTGATGGATGACAAAATGTTATGGTGTTTTATAGAGATAAGATATTGTATTATATGGATGATTCCGATGAATAATGAGTATTGTTTAAAAGGTGGATAAAAAATAATGGAGCAGAAATCAAAAATGGTGGGGTGTGGGGTGAGAGGTCTTGGAGAGAGAGACAATGGAGCAGGAGGGATAAGATAGGTGTGGTTCTGGGGAAGAATTATGTAGAAATCTAGCCCCATTTATCGAATATCCAGAATCAACTAGTAAATAAGCTTGCATGATTACATGTAATCATGCCCCGAAGGATCGATCAATTTAGTAGTCATTGTAATGTGGATACGTAAATGTTTATTTTATAACAAATGGATACATTCATTACAACATTTTTTTTAATTTGAATAAAATAAACAGCTTGATGATAACTGGTAGACATATATTATATTAATTAATTTCATTAATTGTACAGTTATTGTATTCTTTGGGAAAGAAACCAAAATTGGGTGAGATCAAATGCACATTAAGGAAAAATATATAGTGAATTAAATAATGAATCAATGTGAATAGTCTTTATGAAATGGTCAGTAAAAAAACAAATTCTATGTAATCAATACACCTAATTAATGTTTATATGAAATTATGAAATATAATTACTAGAAAAACATTCCATTCGAATAACATGATAATATAAATCAAATATGGAAAGGTAAGTCAATAAAATTCATCCCATTATTCAATGAACTGAATTGACAATTATCCTTTTGTATTTCGACACCGAATATCATGGATAAGTAATATCGAATAATACAATGAGGTAAATTCAATCTCAATAGAAATCATTTCTATATCACATCAGTACCGATTACTATCATGATCAATACCATAGAAATAATATAATTACGGATCTACCCTCTATTTAATTTTCACAACTGGGTTGTCTCATGAGAACATGTTGATTCATCGAGGAGATATATGATGTCTGGTAACCACCCATATAATCATTCCCAAACAATTATTCACATTGAATTCATAAAAAAAATTATATTCATCATCAAATATCCTTATTTTATAAAAAATAAATATTTCCCAATATTTCCCAAAATAACCAATCAAATATGAAAGTAGAGACTATATGTAATAGGTATGCGGTTTATGAAACACAAACATCCAACAAGATTAAAAAGTCAATATAGGTGGAATTCAGTGATAAATAATAACAATAGATCAAATATTTCAAAAACACTAATAAAATAAATCACATCTGCTATTATGAACATTATACTTGTCTAAATCAATAATAAACCATCTAGAGGGAAAATAAGGATAGTATCTACTCAAAATAGACAATGTGGAATAATATCGAGTGATGTTGTTATCGATGAAATAAAATATTAACATTTAAAAATATATTGGAAAAAAATTTCAATTTAGTTTGATAATATTTGGTATTTGAAATTATTATTTTAAATGAACATTGATTAGGACGATTCAATGACATGATGGCATATAAATTTGTAGAATTCGTAGTAGATAAAATTAATATTCATTTTGTACGACTAAATGGATTACAATTACACATTAATAAAATGACATGAAGATTACTTTAAAACATTTGTAAAATACAAAATGGGTAAAAAAAATTTTCCAAATCATTTAAATTTTTTTTGATTCTTTTTAAAAAAACATGGTTTTTTGAATAAAAAAGGTTCTCCGACTAAATAGATATATAATGTCATGTTTTCTAAAAAAATTCAAAAAACATCATATTAACAAAGTGTGGAAAATTTTTACTAACACATGAATGTGGTAAAAAAAATAGATAGGAATTAATACTTTTATTAAACAATGGTTATGTAATTTCATCAAATGTAAATTCTGTTGAATGATCATTATTATTAATATTGACGAAAATAATTTATAAAAATTCCAAATTATTTCATTACACATTGAATAAATTTTATATCAGAAACCTCATTAATGACTAATATGGAATGAAAGTATTAAATACCATTAAGGTAAAATTATTTCATTATATAATATAACAATGAAATTAGATTCACTACATATAATATGTAATAATTGAACATGAAATTTATTTTATCGAGGAAAATTTTATTTGAGAATCTCTTACTAATGTATTAAAAAATGGATTGAAAAGAATATAATAATATATAAATAAAAAATTTCCTAAATACACTGATTATAAAATAATTCAGGATATTATATTTCAATGTAAAAGTATATACAACATATATATGAAATTAGTTGCACAACAATTAGTTATGCCTCAAGAAATGAAAATGCAACAAGGATATCTTTCATTGTGATTCCTTTCAAGATATGTTGCTTTAATTTCATGTATAATAAACATTTTTTTTAAATTTATTCCAGCTTCAAACACCATTTCATGTATATAATTACATTTATTTTAGTTATTAAAACATTTTTTTTCAACAACTCGACCAATTATGATAACATGAGTTTTTTTTTATGAAATTTGGTTTATGTGTCAAAAAGATATTGTGGGAGAAATATTGTGTTATGGTTAAATATATTACATTTATAGAATAATAACAAAAAATAATTATCATATTTACAATTCAATTTTACTTTTAAAATAAATAATTAAATATTGCAATGAAAAAATGAATCAATGTTATAGTCATTGAGATGGTAAGTCACAAATACACATTAGAAACATTGCCATTTTTTAATAACCATAGTGGAAAACATATATGTATAATAAATATTCCCATAATTATCATTATACAATAAATAACATATTATTTAAAAAATATACCCATATATATAATTTTTCAGTATAAATGGAACACATCATGTTGAGGAGGCAGTAGTCCCCATGTCCACGAACGATGTAATCTCTTCTAAACTGTGATTAGAGGTGATAATGAAAATGATACATATATATATATCCATAAATTTAATTATTTCATTAATATATTATATATATTTTTTGTTAATCTTATTTTCAATTATAACCGTAATTTATGCATTCCATGAATCCTATGTCCGAATCACATCTCTTTGAGGGGGCGGTAGTTCACACTCACTCAAACGATGTAATAATAATAATGTAAAATTTAATATATTAAACTTTTTATTAAAAAAGTTTTAAAAAATTATAAATAATTATAAATATCATTTATAATTATTTATAATATTTTCATCATAATGGAAACAATGAGAGGTCGTAATGGAAGAATCAACATTCATCGTTTCGTGAGGTAGTAATTCACCATTCACAAAATCATTATCTTCATCACCCATTTGATTTTTTTGTGTATAATTGTATGTTGAAATATAAGAATTAAAAAATCATTCTATATATGGGATACTAGTGTTGTTAAACAAGAATTGAATAACGATATTTTAGGGAATGTAAAATAGAAAAAAAAGTAGAGAGATTTTGAGAAGTCATTAATGATTAATCTATTAACATTATTTGGATTAAAAAAATTCCATGGAATGTATTCTTATAAAATGGAGGCTTATAGGTTGAGTATAGAGATGTTGGGTGAATATTTGGGTAGATCGTGGCCTATGTTAGGTGTAAAAATGTTCATTCTTGAAAAAGCCATAAAAACCCCCAATATAATTAATAGATGTGTCATGCCTGATAAATGACAATAAAAACATTTCTTTGGAAAGGTTTATTGTTTATTTGTGAACATAAACACATGTTAATATTCATTAAAAATCCCAATTAAACCTAAACCACTATAATTAATTTTACTCCCATTCAAAAAATATATGTCTCATAAATTAAGTTGATCTAATTATAAAGAAAATTTATTCTAATTACAAGTGTGTATGTCCCATTTTTAAAATTCATATCATAGAAGTGGAAAAATTATGATTTATTTTTATATCACACATAGACAAATTAACTAATTTTAGTAAAACAAACGTTTCATAATATTATTATGTGTTTATAATCAATTTAAATTATATATTGAATATAATTAAAAATAATAATATTAATAGATATATAATTTAAATAGTGTGACTAAAAATAGATTTATATTATAAATTGTCATAAACATTTATTTTAAAAAACTTATTTTTTAACTAAAATACAATATTTTTGCACTATTCACTGAAATGATGTTTCTCTGCAAAATCTTAAATAAACATAATACGATAATATTGACTTTATTAATTTAAAAATGATGATTATTTTATCAAATTTAATAAATTAAAATTTGAAAATTATTATTTATTATATGTTCTCTATACAATGGAGGTAAAAACTCCTTGAAAAAAAATTATAGATTATAAAGTGAAAGAGTGTTTGTAGTCTTAACTTATATATACCAAATCATTTGGAAGAATATAAAAAATTAATTATTTAACATTTTGAATATTTATTACATTTATATCACTCGATAATTGTAATTATTTAAATCTATTTGGGTAAAATATATTTTTGATAAAAAAATTATTCAATTAAAAATATCAGTTTAATATTGAATTTTGTCATATATTCATTTGAAATTAATTTTTCATCATTGATTTAGTTTTATAAAGAATATATTATGATAATTTAATTAATTATATTCAGAACAATTAGTTCTTATATTTAATGGTAACTAATAATTTTTTAATTATAAATTTTTTCTCACTAACACTCAGGATTCATTATAGAATACGCCTTTGAAAAAGATATCTTTTGCAGGTAACTCAAGATATAGTGGATGTTAATTGATTTGTTTGACATATGTTGACCTACTATAACAAGATTTACAATATATCTCAGTATTTCATTAATTGAAATAAATAGAATATGTTTTAAATATTAAATATATGAATAAAGTATATAGATATAATATATCATTATGTGTTTGATGTCGTCAGTCATACAAGAAATAAAATAAAAGGATCGTACATTAGTTTTTCACTGCATCACATTATACATACCTTATTAAAATTTTCTATTTTCAATTAAAACTAAATCACAGTATCATTTTTTTGATATTTCGTATACTGAAATACAACATCATGAGAAGAGTTCATGAAGCATCCTCTATAAAAGAGATAATGGAATGTATAGAGGTCACATGGAATACAATGTATCTAGGTCACTATGTAGTATACCATTAATTGGATGTATAAATACATACATGACTAAGATACATAAAAAATCATACATTGTGAATGAAGTCATCAATAAAATACATTTTAATGATCGATAAAAGTTAAGGGCCTCAAAACCATAAATAAATGATGATTTATAAGACCTTCGATTCAGCAGAAAATAATGTATTCGGAAATAATTTTATTTCTAATTCATTTTCATAAATTTCGTAAATTAATTTAATGATCACGAATTTATTGAAAAACTCATACATGGAATGTTTCAATATCAAATGAACATTCTTCACTTCTAGTGTTTTTTTGATCAAATTTTGATTCACTCCATTAAATAAAATAAATGATTACCAATAAATATTTACATAATGCGAATATTAAATTAACAACTTTTAAATGATTGTACGAGTGACAAGTAAAACTATTTCTCCTTAATTTTCTCTCGTACCATTTTTTATATCAAATCAATCCATTATCTTAAAAAGTGATACTACCAATTCATCATTGACATTTATTCATTATAATTTTTAACTAAAACAATGAAAATGTACAAAGATGTTGCTTAGATCAATGGTTGGAATGAAATCCTTATCTGTCTTTTCTCATGGGTTCATGTCCCGCGGAATTTCTAGATTTGATTTGGCGCCACCCGACATACATGTTTTCCTTTTCGAAAACCATAGTAATACAACCTCTAAATATAAATATGATGGACATCTGTGTGATTAGTTTAATTTATAAATATGATTTTTTGTAATTGGTTCAATACATCCTAAATACATAAATATCTCATTCATTTTTTCCCACATAGTCCATTCCTTGGATTACGGTTTAACTATAACATAATTCGTTGGTTTTGTAAGTCATGACACCTTATCAAGAATATATATTTCATATGTTTAACCTAGGTTAGATTTTATTTATAGAAATCATCCATAATGGTTTGTAATGAAAATGTGGATTATCCTACAAATATCCACTAGGATTGTCAAAAAAGGTGTGTAGTAATGCCCATTGTCGTGTACCAGGTTACCCAAATTCAATCCCAGAACACCTTGCTAGTTTTATTACATCTAGGTACATATATGTCAGAAAAACAACTACATATAGTTTATAGACTATGATTTATTTCTAGGAATACCAACATAATCTATATATTATAAAATTATAGGGTATTCATCTATAAATTCAAATTATACCTTTTTGTTATGTTTTCTAATCTAGGGTTTTGTAAATAAGGTTCCTAAGTATGATATGAATCATTAATTGATACCAATTATAGCAACCCAGACACAGATATCCCAGAACAACAATATTCTACTAAAACAAATTGCATGAATACAAGTAATCAGCCCCCAAATGACCTATTAGTATAGTATTATTTGTAAAAGAAATAAATAAATGAGTATTTAATTACAAATAAATAAACTAATTAGAACAGACTTTTTATTTATATAAATAATCTACGTGATGATACATTTAATCCATCTAGTATATTCAGGAAATTATTTCATAGTATAATTATTGTATTCCTAGAGAAATAAATTATATATATGATAATTCAAAGATCACTGAGTAAAAAATATATTATAGGAAATAATGAATCAATGGGAATAGTCATTATGGAAATGTTTGTAACTGAACACACATGCCATGTAATAAGTAAAATGAATGAAAGTAAATAAGATAAATAAAAATTTAATAACTAGAAAAACAATCCATTAAAATAACTAAATAATGAAAAAAATGTAAATGTATGTAAATTAAAGAAATTCCATTAATCAATGAACTGAAATGATTTTTATCAATAGGTATGTTGACAGAAAATCAGAGGGATGAATAACAACTGATATTTTTTTCTAGAAATTATTTGTTAATTGATTTTTGGTCATTGGATCATTATGACAAATTACTCTCATGGTCTATACTCGACACAGTTTAAAACTATGAATCTATCATCTATTTAATTTGTGCAACTGGTTTGTCTCGTGAGAATCAGTCTATATAAGAAAGTGTTATCTAATGTTCGGACTCCACATATCACTACATCTCCAATGATTTATTCACATTGAATAATAAATATAAACAATATTCATTAAAAAATTTCCATTTTGATTAATGAATACATATGTAACAATATGTATTTAAATAATCAAACCATCAATAAGAAAAAATAATTATGGTATCAATAAAATAAATCCCATGTAATGTAAAATATATTGTTATTATCATTGCTGAAATAAATGATTAAATATTAGAAATTTTTTTGTGGTAAATATTCTATTAATTATAAAAAAATAATTGATAATAGTTTTTTAAAAAACATTTCAATGGAGGATTCAATGAAAAAGAGGTGCATAAATATGTAAATGTTGTACTATATAAAAAAACATTCTTTTAGTGTGACTAATAGTTAGAAAATTATTATTTATAATAGAGGAAAGAATAGCATGTTGAAACATTTTTTTTTAAAATTTTTAAATTATATATACCTAATCATATTTATCACATTTTTAAAATCATATTTAATAAAACTTGGTTTTTTTAATATAACTTGTTCTCTGACTAAAGAGAGATATATAGTCATGTTTTCTGAAAAATATTTTCTAAAAACATTAATGGAAATTTATTAAAGAGGAAAGAAAACAGTACAAGAAAAATACAAACAATAAACACCAAAACCATAAAAAATGGTTAAGTTGGAAAGGAACGAAACCAAAGCATACAAACACCCAATAAAAAAGGGTGGGCTATGGGATGAGGCCACCAATGCCGCCAATGAATATCAAAGCCGGATCATGTAATATTTCTCCATGATAGAAGAATCTCCATCACCCCTGGCCTTTATTAGCCAAAAAACAGCAACATAAAAGCCTTCCGTCCACCAAAAGAAGCCAGCAACTAAGCCTCCTGCCCGCTCCAAACTGCACACTAATTCCCAGAATTTGGGAAACCAAATGAAGCCAGAAACTCTGTAGACTCCAGCCTACTCCAGATCAGCACACTGATTCCTAGAATTTGGGAAACCACAGCAACTCGACACTGCAAAGCTCTACTGCCAACCTGAAGAAAAAGAAAAGAAAAAAACAAACAGGCCCCAAAAGAAACTTATAAAAGTCTAAAAATGGGGGATTTGTCACGGTCCTTATTAAGAAAAATAAGGAGATCATCAGGAAATTGATAAAACCAAAAAAAATCAACACCATTAACACATTCATTAGCCAGTCCATCAGCAACAGAATTGGCTTCCCTATAAACGTGAGTGATAATATGATTCAAAGAAAAAAGAGTCTCCAAACAATTAATCCAGCGATTAATAAGCTTCCAGGACAAGTGATAAAGACCCATCATAATTGCAGAAACAACAACAGAAGAATCAATCTCAAACCATACATTATCCCAACCACGCTGCACAGCTTGATCGACAGTAACAATAATGCCAAGCATTTCAGCCTCATGTGAAGAGGCAAATCCACAAGAACCATGAAAACAACCAAGGACATCCCATTTATGATTCCTGAAAACAGCACCATAACCAGAATGCCCCGGATTACCCCTAGAATCACCATATGAATTTACTTTTAACCAACCAAAAAAAGGTTCCTTCCAGAGAACTTCTAAAGTACCACGTGGAGGCTTGAAATTACCCTTAACTCCTATCCTGTTCAGAACGGACATATCATGAACCGAGTTAAAGAAAAAATGCTTCCTTAGAATAACAAAATTTCGCATAGCACCAAGAATAGTAGATAAAACCCAACTAACCAAGAAGGAAAATTTATCATGAATCATCTTATTTTGAGGAAACCAAATAAAATGAAGGAGTTCAGAAGCAGTGAATCTAAAAAGATCCAACAATTGGGGAGAGAGAGAAATAGAATTCCAGCTTTGAAGGAAATGATGAATTGAAGACATATTAGGCATGGGAATTTCAAAGATATCAAAAACAGACTTCCACATTGAAGAGGCATTGACACAACTAATAAACGAATGATCAATATCTTCCCTATGTTGATGACAAAACACACACGAAGAGCAAAGAGAGATGCCACATATCTGAAGGAAATTATCAGTAGGAAGTTTCCCATGAGCCAGTCTCCAGGTAAAAGAAGACCGAGAGGGCCTAATAAAATTTATATGAATATCCCTCATCCATTTACACCCTATATTGAATGATAAATAATGACAATAAAAACTTTTAGAAGTCAACTGGCCATTAAAAGAAGGTTCCCAAGCCCAAAAATCCTCTATGTTAGAGAAACAGTAACTATTGATAATAGTAACAATATGATTAGGGAGACCCCCCATATTATCAAGATGATCCTTAATCGTAGCATCCATATCAACATTAAAATCATCATCCAACAAGGAGTCAGCTAAAGGACATCCAGTCCAATTGTCCTTCCAAAAGGACAAAGACGAGTTCCTTGAAACAAGCCATCCGGCATGAGAGTCAATAGAGGAAAAGATGTATTTAAAAGTAGGCCAAACAGAAGAATCCAGATTATTAAAAACTCCATTCCAGAGCCTATCCCTGAATTTATAGCGGAGAAAGTCCAAAGACTCAGATTTATCATTGACAAGACTCCAAATTAATGAGGCCTGTAAAGAATCATTAATCACCTCATGATTTTTAATACCAAGACCCCCAAAATCATAGGGTTTACAACAATTATTCCAAGAAACAGTAACTAATTTACTCTCTGAAATATTTCCACTCCAAATAAAATTTTTAATAGAAACGTTAATGCTCTTGATAAGAGAGGTCGGCCACTTATAAATCATGAAAGAATAAACAAACTTAGAAATGATAACAGCTCTAACCAAACAAACCCGACCAGCCAAGGAAAGGGACTTACCCTTCCATGTAGCAAGATGATGTCCGATTTTACATACAATATCAGAAAAAATAACAAGATTTAGGAATCCCCCAAAACATAGGAACACCTAAATAAATAAAGGGAAAACACCTTCATGAATACCCAAATCCCTAATAATGCCAGTCTTCCTAGAAATAGGAAAATTCCTTCCAAAATAAACAAAGGACTTGTAACAGCTAATCTCTTGCCCAGAGACTTTTTCATAATGCAAAAGGGCACGCTTAATATTTTTAATATTTCCCTTATCCCCATTAGTGAAAAGAATAATATCATCCGCATATAAAAAGTGAGTGGGAGCAACAAAACCTCTACCAACACTAATAGAAAACAGATTCTCATTACCAGCCATAATAGAAAGTAATCTACTAAGATAATCCTCTGCAATGGAAATAATAATGGCCGAGAGAGGGTCACCTTGTCTGACACCTCAAGAACAAGCAAATAAGCCCTCAGGGGATCCATTAACAAGGACAGAGATACGAGCTAACTCGAAAATGATTTTAACCCAATTAATGAAAACATCATCAAAACGAAAAAAACGAAGAACCTTATAAATGAAATTCCAATTTATAGTATCAAAAGCTTTCCTGACGTCCAACTTGAGAGCAATATTACCATCCCTTGTAGATTTCTTAAGAAGATTAACACATTCAGATGCAGTAATAGGACAATGGAGTAATATTACCAAAGTGTAAAAAATTGCACTAAAACATGTAAATGGACATGATTACCCATTAGAGAACCAATGGACTTATTAATAAATGATTATTAATTTTCATCAAATGTAAATTCCATTTAGAGTTTAAAAAGATTAGTCATGAGGAAAATAATACATAAACATTGTAATGTATCACATATGACATTAAAACATTTTTAAATCACAATCCCCATGAAATAATAATATTTAATGAATGTATTAAATTACATTAGGGTGAATTAATTCATTATATAAAATAAAAATGGTTGTAGATACACCGAAAAGTATTTAATTAGTTTACATGACTTTTATCTCACAGATGTAATAAAGTGTGGTGATAAACCACTTCTAATGTAGTAACAAATGTATTAGAAATAACAATGGTAATAATACATAAATAAAACGTTTATATAGATATAATAAAATAAAAAAATGGTATTATACTTCAATAATGTAGTAATTACACTATATATAAAATTTAGGTGCAGAATAATTAAGTATGACTCATAAAATGAAAATGAATCAAGAATCCCTTAATTAGTGTTTTCATTCAGTTGAATGTCCCATAAATTCCAATTACACAACATCTGATAATTTTATTCATTCATCATAGATTATTATCTTGTAAATATTTATATTTATTTTACTTATTATAATGTTGTGCACAAATTATCAAACTGTTAAATTTTCATCTTTTGTTCTTGACCAAATCTAGTTCATGTCTGAAAACAACTATTTTTGGCCAACTTTGGTTATATGGTTCATTATATAACATCCCCGGAGTAATAACCATCTCATAATTATCAAATTTATACATAAATTATACTATTAAAATTATTGATAAAATTTTGTTTGGAAAATGAATAAATTGTAAAATAATAGTGATGTTACATCTTACGTATACATTAGTAAGATTATGTATTTTAGTTGATCATTCTTGAAAGATATAAAGTAAATCTTGCATTCAATTAATTATCATAATATAATAAATACAATATTATTTAATTAAATATATTTATATATATAATTTATTTTTATGTCTTTCATATAAAATTATAACCATAATTTTTTCATTATATGTGTCATATGAATGAATCACATCATTCTGGGGGAGATAGTATACACTTCCTCAAACATTGTTACCGTATTAAAATAAAATAGAATGTACTTAATGTATGTATTGTAAAATGTTTTAATAAGTATAAAGACATAATAAATATAAAATATAACATATATAAACAATTTTTACATATTAATGTCTCCCATGAGTCGTTTTAATTGATGAATCATCATTTATCATTTCATAAGTCATTAATTCACCATTAATAGAAACAATATGTTTTTTACATAGTAGATGATGGTGTATTTAAGTGAAGGTTGAAATTTAATCATAAAAAAACCTAGTATATTTTGGATACTTGTTTTCTTTACACAAGTAGATAATAATGAGTAAATAGGGTTGTATAATGTAAATGTTACAAGAGAGATTGAGGAATGACAATATCATTTAATCTGGTAACTTCTTTTAGATTAACCAAATGGCATGCATGGATGGTATTATGACCAATATGAGGCTCTTAGGTTGAGGGGATGGATTTTAGGTGACGATTTGAGAATATATTGACCATGCATTAGAGGCTAGGGAGGTGTGAATAATCAGTAAACGTGGTTTCTTTTTATAGAGAAGGAAAATTACTCACTTACTATTATTGAAAAGATGTTAGGTGTACACATATTCCTAAAAAGAGTAATACCAAACCACCAAAACTAAAGAATAGAAGATTAATGCCTGATGTATAGAAATCCAAAGGGTTTCAGAATAGTTCCGAGATATTTTGGTCCTTAAACATATTGTTTTTGTCCATTATAATCTTAGTTACACCTTAATCACTATTATTATTTTTAATCATGATCATTAATGGTTTTTTTCAAAATCAAATTTGATATTATTTGAACAAAAATATATATTATATTGATTAAAATGTTGTATTTAGTATTTTCAAAATTAAAATCACAGAAGTTCAAAAATTAAGTTTAATCCAATCTTACAGATAGACGGATTTAGTGGTTTTAGTGGAAATAATTTTAAAAGAATGATATGATAATATATTCAATTTAAGAGTTATTATGATAGTAATGAATAATGTTATTTTATTATATTTTTATTTTATCAAATTTTACCTTAAAAAATTTATAATATAACTTAGCATTAATAATTATTTATACGAAAATGAAGTTTTTAAATTAAACAAAATATTTTTTAACTATTCACTAAAAATAACATTTATTGGAAAAATCATAATAATTCATCCTAAGATAATTCTAATAGTCTAAATTCAAATATTTTGTTTATTATTTGATATTTAATTCAATAATATGTAAAATTAATATTTGAATTATGTTCACCATTAAATGTGAGTTAAATATGTCGGAATAAATATATAGGTTTTGATGTGAAATATTATGTTTGATCCAATATAATTCTCAACAATCATATTGTCTGAATATCCTAAATAACTTGTTGAATATGAAACATATTTATTACGTTAATATCAATCAATAATGCTAATGAATTTAATCTATTTGGATAATAAATATGTGAGAAAAAAATAGTTATCTATTAAAATATCATATTAATATTTCATTGTTTCATATATTCATTTCTAATTTATTTTTAACCATTTATTTTTTTGAATAATACAAATATTTTCACAATCAATATAATACCCATAATAAAATCTTATTTATATGTTATTACATTTAATAGTAACATATTAATTATAGATTGTTTCTCAGTAAGACTCCATATTGCGTATAAAAAACAATTGAAGACAATTGCTTTTGCCCATAACTGAAGCTATAAATGTAAGTCGTTGTTGATTATGATGTATGTTAGCCAATTATCATGTTCATTAGAAGAAAAATTGGTGTTACATTCATTTAAGTGTAATGAATAGATTTTAAATTTTAAATACATTTAAAATAATAAAGATATTTTATTACATTATTCACTTGTTTTTGCATGTCATACATGCTAACAAAGCCAATGTTATTATTTTTTTGGGATGTCCTAATAGATTTATATGGAGTCCTAATTAAATTATTCCACAATCATGTATACATGAATGTATAAATTTTAATTTCAATATTTTTTATATTACTTACTCAAGAGTGTTTTTGATAACAGACCAACTATTTATTACTCTTCATGTTTCCAAAAATAAAATAACTAATTTGTTAATTGATTTTAAAATTTGAATTATTTCCAAACTCAAAAAGATAAATTAAATTGTAAAAAACAGAATATAAAAACATATTATAAAATTATATATTCAATAATTTCAGTTATTCATATTTGTGCATATTTATTATAGTATTGAAGAAATTTTTATTTTGTTATATTTTATATTATTATATTTAAAAAATTATAAATTTAAATATATATTTCTAAATATAATATGTTAAATTATATATATAAATATACATTCATTATTTTTATTATATTACTAATTTAATTTTATAATAAATATAATTATAGTAATGTAGCAGCATGAGAATAGTAAAAATTGAGGGTAACTATAACAACAAATTTACTAAGGAAGTTGGATCATTGTAATAATATTATCCCCCGAACGAGACTTTGGTCTATAATAATTCGACATTGAGAAAATAATTAGGTTTTAATTCATATATAATTTGGGCCATTAAATTTTAATAATCTTAGTGGGACCGTATTAGTCCTCGTGATAAGGGATGATGCTTGACCCAATAATGGTTCAGAGATTGTGTTTGGGTTGTGGTTTGTAATTCCATATATCAAAATGATGATTATTAATTATTAAATATCTATATTATTTTAATAATATAATATACTTTCTTATTTATGAATATATTTCTATTAATATAATTATATTCATATTTACAAAATTATTACATTACTAGTAAAATTATATTTAAAATTAAATTTATATGACTATATTTTTAATTTAATCAAATCTATATTATTATAGAAATAGTTATTATATCTACAATAATGTTACAATTATAATTTTTATATGACCAATATATATATATATATTTCTTAACACATGCACACATACACACACACACACATATATATATATATATATTATAGAAGGGATTATTAATTGAAAACAACACAAAATTATTCATCTCAGTGGTTCATACCTCATCCCTCTACACATGTAATGATAAAAACCATTTGGGAATTATTATTACAAGTTTATGTGATTATGTCCAATGATCCTAATTTATCAACGGTCCTATAAAATTGGACTAAGGCACAAAATTGAGATGAATCAGAATCCCATCTGAGAAGTCGTGCATCACATCATGATATTAGTATTCCTGTTGCGCCTCCCCCATGAAATCAGTCGTTACATTGTGTAGAACACTATTTCATCATGTTAGAACACTCGTCCATCTCACTTCTAGGTATATTTATGGAATATTTTTTTCAACACGGTCATATTATTTTTATCTTCTCGCCCATTGATTCCTTACATGGTACAATGAGTCATATCATTCCAACAAGCACTGAATTATCTTCTTTGTCTTCATCCTTCACCTGCCACACCAATACTACAAAATTATGGTCACATGTTACATTTTAATATTATGAAATGTATGGGAACTATCAAATAAATGATGTTACATAGATATATTACTTGTTTCAATGCCTCCATCGCTCTTGGACACCCCAATCCATAGAGCATTTTGTGTCACCATGTTATGGTGACTTCTTGATTCATGTTACTAGAAGAATAATAATTCTATGTCTACTGATTACCCATAAATTTATGTCTCAATTTTTATGTATCTCTAATTATAGTTTTGAATCTGGGAACATGTATCCTGAAGGGATTTGATAGCCAACATGCCCATGTGGAACAATTTCCAAAATTTGTGACAAAAAATACCCATCCAGAGGAATATTACTATTGTAATAATATACCACATTATCATAGACATAATAATGATATTGTACCCATACAGTTTCATAACGATATACATCAACGTGATTTTAATATAAGTAATATGAAAAAATTTGGGGTAAAATTATATCTCATGTAATCCCAGAGTTACTTATATTACACTAATTTATAAGATATAATTATAATAATTTGATGATTATATAATTATATAAACAAGATAATTGTGTAATATAATTTTTCTATTCCATATATATTTATTAAAATTCATTTATATATATAAATATTTAGTATAATATTAATGTTTCTATGAAGTATTATATTTATTTCATAATAATTGTATTCAATATTTATTAGTTATTGTGATTGAAAAAAGAAACTAAAATACATAATACAATCATGTGGATCATGTCCCATCCCTTCCCATTAAGACCAGTAAGCACCCACTATGACCACTATAATTTATTCGAAGGACCAATGTCCCCATCAAAAGGGATTATTCCAAAGGCCATTGAAATATGTGTTAGATGAATATATTTGTGAATAAAATTAATTCTAACTACACATAGTGTTATCTATTGTACATGATATAGTTCCCCACTGTTATAGCATTATATTAATATCATATAGAAAATACATATAAAATAGGCGTTATATTGGGTTAAATATCTGCCAAAAATTATGTGGAGAATCACCTCAAACCACTCATGTGAATATTGTACGATAATATAAAATTAATTATATTTATAGATATACATTAATTTATATAAATATATTTGTATACTGATAAAATTATTCTATTCATGATGATTTATTATACTAATTTGTTTGTATACTAATAAATATATTATATTCATATATAGGTTTGACATTGTTGATATGTTTTTTTAGAATTTCATCATACTCTTTTTCAAATAATGAACGGTATCTAAACACATGTTTATTCAAATTATAATAAATTTTAAAATAATTACATTTTAAAATAATCATTGAAAATACATAATTATCATTAATATATTTGATTTGTTACTTCACTTATATTTATATTTATACTATAAATAAAATTATATTTCAAAAATCAATATAAATAAAAAATAATCATATAAATATATTTTTTGTCAATAAGTTTTAGTTTTTTTAAAATCTAATAATTAATATAATATATGTATAAATATATGCAATCATATATAAATATATATGTATAAATATATTCAAACATACAAAAGCAGAATCATGAAAAAATACTATCAAATCAAGGATATGAAACCCCCCCCCCCCCAAGGATATTTCTATAGTCGTGGTACCCAATAATAAATATTAATGTCAAAAACAATAGTGATGATGAATATCATTACATGGTCCAATGAATATTTTTTGGCCGAATCGACTAATTTATTTTCATTCCTTGTCACGACCCATCCCCCAGGGCTCATATCATGACTACCCCATGATCGCCATCCATAGGCCAGGGGATGGAGACTAGCACCAAAGCCATAAATCCCAATGACTGGAAGGAATTTCCATTATAACTATAAAAAAACACAAACAACGTAAATGAAAATGTAAACACTAAGTAAAAACTATATAGAGAGTATGCTGAAAGTAATGGGGATGGAAATACAAGTCCAACAGTAATGTTCCAAGAAAGGACAAACATGTACAACTAAAAAGCTAAACTGCTGGAAGGTGTCTAGAAGCTCATGGATCATCCACCACCGATCCTACCTGAAGGGTAGGTACAAATTGCCTCCACAGTGGTCTACGTCTGTCCGTCTCCTTTGGGTACCGATTTGTCATGAGGTCCACCTCAAGGTACCGTCCAGTCCTCGTACACTCTGGCTCAGTCAGTGTTGTCTGTCGTCTGAGTCCAACACAATGAGGTGTGGGCATATACAATGTAGGGTTGAGTATAACGATATTCAGTAGGGACCTCGAGACCCTCATGGTCTCACAAAATCCAATCAAGAGGTAAACAGAAAACCCAGTGACTCAGCTCAAACATTGATTTTCATTATTGAAACTAAAAATACTTGATAACTCCTCCTCTATAGGGAAAATTGGTCATGTCGTGGCACCAAATCCCTTCTCACTGACATTTGACTACATAGGTTCTCCTCCTGTCAAGTATCGCAGGTATGCTACCAACTACGAGACGCTCTGTCCACAGTGGATCTGTCACTAGATACAGGGCACTGCACCTAATAGCCTATAGAGGTACTCTTTCTATCGAGTACTGCAGGTCTCCTAACTACTACAAGGTGCTCCGTCCGCCATGGGACTGCCAATAAATACCAATTTCTCCCTACTATTATTCTTGAATCACTCAGTGTCGAATCAGTCAAGCAGTCGTCAGGTCTGTCAACAACTAGGTCTCCATACTCTATACGCTCGTCTATGGGTAGATTTTCTCCATGTGCTACTGGTCGGTACTCCGAATGTCACGAAGTCTAACGTAGATGTATCTCGATGGACTGAAACTTCATAAGGGTCTCAACGCAACATACATAGTGTCAATCAGACACCTGGTCTGTGAGTTATTGGAATTTCCATCCGAGGGGCCCAATGTTTTTTAAGGTTCAAACCATACCGACCCTACTACAACTGTGTCCAAATCTCATGTGGTATATTCCAAAGAAACTGTCTCACTCTACGATTTCTATCGCTATAGACGGTTCGTCAATCGGACACTCGTAGACCATGTTATGGGCCTAAAGGTGTTATCGGTCCATAGTGGGTGAGGGACCGGTCCAACCCCATCAGACCGGCCTGCTGACCCAATAGGAACCAGGGTCTGACACGGTCCAAGGGGGCGGATTGAACCTTGGGGGAACCCAAGCCCAATGGCACATCTCGTACTAATGGCGTGGCCCGGCCCGAGGGCGTCCCTGCCCGAGGCGGACTGTTTGGCACAATGGCCCAATCGGCCTGGCGACTCGGTAGCACGGTGGGGGTCTGCCTTAACCTCAACCGATGGGGAATCGCATCCCCCCTGGTACCCAAATGGCATAGCCATTAGGGTAGAACTGAATCGGTTATGGTTGGCACCAGTCCGACACACCCGGGACCCAACAGGGTCCCGCACCTCCTGGCTGGACGGAGCGGCCAACCGCTCCAAACCTATGCGCGACATGATGATGCCACGCCCCCCCCCCCCCATCCGCCGCAGCCCATCTTGACTGCGGGATTTTTTTGATCTCCACATGGAGCGACGACGCTGTGCTCCTCATCTTACCTCCAGGTCCCTCCTGGCCGCAACACCACTTTTTGGTGCGGTGCGACAGCCCCATGCCCCTCTGGCACAGCCACAGCCTGCCTGGCCGCAGCTCGACTCTTTGTGCAGCACAACGGTGTCACACCCTTATGGAGATCCTGTGGCCTTTCTCCGCTAAATTCTTCATGGACGACTCATTGTCGGTCACTGTGTGTACCCCCTCTGTCATCAATGAACTAGAACAAACATAAGAGGAGGGTCAGGTCGTGTTCATGCATTCCGAACCCTTCTCATCACTGTGATATCATTCGATTCTCATTCAATAAATTTGTATGATGTAGAACGAGTAGAAAACCATTCAAACCGCCTAGCTCATTTTTTGATTGTAGACGAATTCGTGGGAAGAGGCGGGCATAGATTCGTCATTTTCCTCTTTGGTAACACACTACCAAGATCATGTTGTTTTGGCTCTTTGATGATGCTCCATGTCGGTAGGTGTTCGAGGATGGATTTGAAGAAGGTTGGTGTTCTTCATTCTTCTTTCTTCATTCTTTGTAAGAGAAGTCGTAATCCTCCATGGGTTGGGTGTCGGGTCTGTTTAAATGTATATTAGATTTCATAGTACAACATATAAAATACATTATCCACACAACCATCAGGAATCGCTTGAAGAATTATAAACACGATTTTACATAAATGAGATATATGATAATGTTCGTGATTTAATGAACGACGAGATTCTTGGTTCATGTGGTAGGTGAGGTTATGGTGAATGTGGTGGATATCATTCAATCATAAGGGATATAATATATTTTTATTCATTTTATATGATTTTGTATATTAGATTTTATATATTATTCATGAAATTTAATGTTTTCGTTATCATTCAAAATCATATAGTTAGGGAAATTATATATATCATTTACAATATATTTTATTTATATTACAAAAAAACTAACATGCATTTTGGTTATATTTAATGATATAGTTGAATATTAATTTATTCAAACTTATTTCCCTTTATCTTCCAATAATCACAAAATATTTGATAAATGGGGCGTGATCCCATAGTATTTTGGTCATTTAAGTCATACTATGTTATCAAGATAGATTAATTTCATCTTTCTAAAACATTTTAATGAAATAGTTCACAATATATTCCACTATATCAAAAATAAAATAATTTTTATCAAATTTATTATTATTTTTATACCAATACATATCATTTAAATAATCAACATGAGGCATTGAATGAGTACATGAAACACCACATGTAGTAGGAGGTTAGGAATGAATTATAGTTTGAAAACTAAAACTAGCAATATTTCAATAACCGAATTATGTTTTGTATTACATAAATAAACTATCAATTTATTTATATTATCCTAGATTATTAATAATAAAATATACAATGTAAAACATTTCAATTAGAAATTCATATAACATAAAAACCTAATAAAAACATGTAATAAAAATATAATACAATGTTTGTAAGAACAAATTTATGGAAACATTTTATATGAACATCCATAGTTTAACCTATTGTATTATGAAATTAAATATCCGTGACATTATTCGTCCCAAATTTTAACTAATGTGTAATGATATATCTTCCTTATTTATGGAATCCCATTATTGTAAAATTTTATAATACTCTCTTACCATATACTACTGATGCCTTGATTAGAGCGACTGGGATATACATAATTCAATACATATAAAATCATTATTCTCACATAATTATATAAACAATTTAAATCCAAATTAAAAATCATATAGAATTTACAAAATATCCTCACAGTGGATGCCTTTTGGAAAAACGTCTCTAAATCATTAATGGTAGCCCAATCAACTATTGATATGTTACAAAACCAATAATGCATCTCTAAGATCATTGATTTGTGAATCAAAATCTTTCCCTTCCAATAATATATAATATATTTATAATAATTTCAATTATTGGCATATCATACACTTCTCTATGGTGGTTTCAATGGAATCAGTATAACTCTTCCTTTAGTTAAAATTTTTTTCACTTCATTATACCAAATGTAAATCATGATATAATAAAATTATATCGATTACATTATTTTTTTAGTATAATTATGATTCTTCGTCTGGTAGAACATAGTTTCATTGTAATTTATACTATATAGATGTTCTTATTCATTGTATTTGATACATTATACAATAATTTGTTTCTGGTTTATTTTAGAATATTTATTAGATTGGACTTTTTCATTTCTAACTATCATGTATTTATAATTCTACTTTTTACAAACATTGAAATAAAATTTATGATGTATATATACTTTTGATAGTAATTTCAATACTATGGAAATGATATTCTATGTCAGTTAAAACAATATACTATTATACAAAAACATTTTGTAAACATGAGAACCATAAAATTAAGTAATATATTATAAATTTTGTAATTGGATTGTCATTATAAATATAAGGGTTACATATTCTCCAACAAATCATTTCCATCAAAAAAATCCCCATCATTGATAATTTTTTAAAAAAATTTATAAATAATAATATGAAAATACAAAAAATGAATTTCTCCTATAGTCTTATATAATCACACATTTTCCCATTTCATCGATTTATCATACATTTTCCCTATATTTTATAAATTTTATACACTTTATCATACAGAATATTTCCCTAAAATAGTTATCATATTTCTTGAAAAAAGATTCAATCATTATCCTCAATAGATCATTCCATTTATTCCAATTATTCCTTTTTGATGTTTTTTTCTAGGAGTTAGATAGTGTACCAAATATTATTGGGTATGAAGTGCTATATGATAGATATTATGCAGAACATTTCTGAATAAACAAAACAAATAAATTCATCCCATATAATTATATTTGAAACAAATAAAACTAAAATATAAGGTAAGTGTCATTTAACAAAACAATTATTAAAAAATTATGATTGGGTTTTACAAAATATTTCGAGAGTTCCATTATAAAAAACCTTTTATCAAGGTCCTATAGATGATCATATTCATTATATTTACATAATGATGATACCACTATAACATAAAATCAATATACATCAGCTTTTCCTTTTATTCATCCAAATAATGAAGTTTCATACAATCATAATGATTTTATTTTTTTATATCATTATTTTCATAATCCATAAAACATTATTTTCCATGTGTTATACATTCATTCAGTGTTTACATTGATAAATAATTTTGATATGTAAAATGAAATTTATGATTATCAATATCCCATGTTGTTTCACAAATAGCAAAATATATGGTGGGTGAAAATGATCACACCATTATTGTAGTTATTCTTATTATATTAATAATTTAATTTGAAATTATAAATCTGTAATATCATAATTGAACAACATAATGACTTCCTTTAAATTACTCAAGTTTCCATTTGATCATATTTTAATATCATTCAACTCAGCCTCATCTTTATTAATAATCTATGTATGTTTTTCTATTTAATTAAAATTTTCAAACATGTCACGATTCCCTTACAAGTTCTTATATCATTACTGTATGTCAGTGAAAATATATATTATTGCATATGGATGATAATATAATCAACAATGATAGATCATTTTCATATCAACATTATTTATACTTACACATGGATTATTGTTTTTAATATAAGATAACACATTATGAATTAAATATCATGTATTCATTTAAGGACCAACATCATCTCTTAATTGTGGAAAATTAACTTCAAAAAACCCCATAATTTTGACATTATTGTCAAATTGAGTATTCTCCAATGATTTAGATTTATAATGGTCGTCATTCTATTCTATGGATTCTTGGTCTTCCATATTTCTCCAAGAAACATCCTTAACTAATTAATATGATAAGGATTTTTAATATCAATCTAACATTCCCAAGATATATATGTTATTTTTCAATTCATTTGGAGAAAATAAATTTTTCCTTATTATAATATTACTCGGAACCATAGTAAACTCTTAATGATGAGTATATTTATATGTTCTTTATAACTATTTCCATGTACATTTTTTATTCATCCTGTATATCATTAGAAATAGATTATTCAACCAACATATATTTTTCTTTTTTATTTTTTTACAACCAATTGAATATATAAAATAAACATATAATGATCATCATGTGATGTTATATTACATGAAGGAGGTAGAAACAAAAGATCAACTCAAACTTTTGATTACATATTATCAAATCCATTTAGGAAATTATTATCAATCATTGCCTTTCATTCATTTTCATAATTCCCTTTTTTATTTTCATAGTTATTATATTTTGTTAATCTTTTAGATCCAAAAATATATCATTATCCAAAATAAATTTATGATAACTTGGTTATTTATCTTAATTATTCTTAATTTTGTAAAAAATATACTTATATATCATTTTATTTATAATTATTTCCTTGAAAGGGTGGATATATTTCACCAAATTTCATATTTTAATAAACATTTTTATTACTCTTTTAGTTTTATTCAATAGTCACATAATTATATGTTTTCTAAATAATGAATTTTTGGAAATGATGTAATCCAACATCCCCTTGTTTTTCCTTACCACTAAAATATAGGGAAACAATTCCATAATATATTTTCCATAGTTTTTTATTTTTTCATTATCAATATTGTATATAGAAAAATTAGAAGCATGGATAAATAATAATATATATCATTATCACTCCATATTTTACAAAATAAATGAAAATGATTACACACATTTCTAGGTTTAAGAACCTCATATTATATTGTAAGTAATATATATACACATGTTAATATTTAATTTGTGTCTGACTATATCCCATTTTTATTAGTTATAATATTATGGACTGATATTGAAAATATTCATGAATCATGAGAGAGATTTTATAAATAAGTAAATTATATATATAAATAGAATATGTATGTTTGATCTATTATTTTCTGAAAACATATAATTTTATCTAGAAAACTTTATGTTACTCTGTTTTCAGTAACTTCCTAAAGAATGATAACAATATCAACTACCAAATTAAGGTTCTATTTGTATTTAATTAATAAAATATTAAATATAATATCCATTAAACCATATTTATAACATGACATTGTAGAATTTTAATACCATATGACTATATTTTCATTACGAAAAACAATTTTTTAATGTTTCACAAACAATGATTCCAATTGCTGATAAACATTGTATGTGATCAATAAATAATCAAGCTTTTCAAACCAACATATCTCTATCCATGTCTCCTAAACATATATATATATATTTGAAATATATTATCATTACATATTTTTATATAGTATGATATAAATAAATAAAATTATTTATAATAAATTAAGATAGTTATAACTCTACATATTCTTCTCATACAAGGATATTGCAACGTTTTAGATGAGTTTTTACATTAAAAATCAACATTCCATAGGAATGTAATAAATTCTTGTCAATTTAGACTAGGTATAAAATATTATAATTTTGATAAAATATTCATAATAAAAAATAAAAATATCACCCTTAAGACATCTTAACAAATACAAACTACATAAAACAAATATTCCTTATATAAGGAAATGATGCATAAAAATAGGTAAGCTCAGGTGCTCAGTTAGGGTAAAAAGGTATATATGTATGAATAATATGAACATAATAGAATTGGGACATGAGGAAAAAAATTTAAAACCATTATACGTATATTAAATAGCATAATTATGATTAAGGTAATAAATATGGGTAGTTAATAAGACATAAATCATAAGGGAATAAACGGACATGATAAATGAGAGAATAACATTGTATTAAGAAATTTATTTTTGCATTACACATAATCATTGAAAATAATTTCCATAGTAGTCAAGTAACATTTCCCAGACATTCATTGTTAAATGGATTAACTCCTAAAACAGTAAAATTAATAATGCATTACCACCAAAACCATCACAACAGAAAAGGTTCCATAATAAACAGGATTCCTTTTTTATTCCAATCATGTTAATCCCATGACATATAAATTTGTACCCAATGATTTGGTGTGATATATAGGTCCCACCAGTCTCATAATGAAACCCATATTCATGTATTACATAGAAACACAAAAAAAAACCATTATATCATTACCCATTAATTGAAAAGGATTTCATAAACATTTCCTTATATCATAACCCATATAAAAGTAACATGTCTCAAACTAATTTCATCACTGAAAAATTCATGTAAAAAATATTGTTTTATAAGAATTTTAACATGTTAAAACATATTAAAAATGATTTCGTTTCATTATAATTTAATCATTGTATATATCAATAGAGACAAAATGGTTTCATAAACATCATCCAATCATAAACATAAACAAATTAATAAAATAATTAAATTGTAATCATTGAATTATATCCCTAGTATGTACAATAAAGAATCATTTAATGTGATATTTTATTTTTAATGATTTTTTTGATCCTCTAAAAAGGAATATGGAAAATACCCTTCCTTGTTTCTGAAAATCATTTTAAAACATACAACCATTTGAAAATATATTAATTTTAAAATAACACTGAAAGCACCGAAATGAATATTAAAATCTAATAATAGATAATTTGATTGGATGTATCATTCATGTAGAAAATCAAAATATAAAAAAATTTCATTCCCATTTTCTATAAAATACAAATAGCCATTATTTTTAAAACAGCTTGAAATTTTATTGTAAAAAAAGATATAAATATAGTCAATATTGTTATAAAACGAGTTTTTTATCGTTTTTTAGTGTTTAAAAAATCACTTTGACTATTTTTATGTATATGACCCAAAAGAAACATATTATCATCATCCATATTGTAATGCCAAATGGAGGCATGGCCCCTTCGACATTTCAACAGAAATAAAAACAATACTTTAAAATACACATGATTGAATATTGAATAATAATTAAATTTTTATCTTATTATATATATTTTATATATATTATATTTATTTATAATTATGCCTCATAATTTTTAATTAGAAAATGTTATATCTTTTATGAAATATATTTTATCACCTATAATTTTGATTTTAATTATTCTAGATATGATTTTATTTCAGTTATGTTTTATTTTATGGGAACCTTTTTCAAGTATTATTTATATTGTTTTTATATTTTATTTGTTACATGTGCTAAAATTCCCATCACGAAATATAATAATTTTTTATGGTGATAGATTGTAAACAGTATAACATTTTTAAAATATATACAATGTAAATGATATTTTAATCACATAAAATACATAAAAATATCTTAGTAACAAGGATATCAAAAAATCAATTCATGAATATTTATATTATTTTCACAATATATTAATATTTGAAAAATTTAAAATTCAATTTATAATATTTTATTTAAATTGTATTTTAAATTTATATATTATATTAATGAAAATAAAATTTTATTCAAAAACAATTGAGATTCTTAAGGTGTTTTATGGATTATTTATATTTTTAGTTAATAATTTATAATCATTTAATGATTATGATATTGAATTTAAAAATTTATCTTATGTTTTAGGTAGTTTACTTTTAATTATTATAAAACATAATTTGTTTTCATAATTTACATGAAAACCAAATCAAGGGATAAAACATTAAAAATGATTGATAGTAAAAGGAACATAATCATTTAAACAGTCATAAAATCATATAGGGTATATAAAACATTTTGAAATTAATTCGATGAAGTAAAAAAATAATATAAATAAATGAGTATGATGACTATATGTGATGAGGTTTCATCCCTTGAAATGTTTGTGTGAATAGGGGAAACATATCGAGATCATTAACCTCTATGAAGGGGTGGAGTATGATGACTAATAGAGGGATAATCCTCATGCACTGGATCCTCAACAGTAATATGATATGTACTTCTCTCAATGGGAATATGTTTTAACATGATGTAATCTTTCACACTCAATCCTTCTCCCATTAGGATATTATATGCACCATGCTTATCTAATTGGGAATCCATTCATGCAATGAATGGATTATCATTAAATATGGAGGCATGAAAATTGACACTTGATATATGTTCAAGTAATATGCTCACATAGGAAACTACGGATATCCTGTAAATGTAGAGTAATCACATTCCTCCTAACTCACATCAAAAAATGACAAAGGATAGACTTATTGGAAGTCAACCTCATCCTCCAGAACATATGAGGACTCACATGCAGCATGATGTATCTTACATCATCATCATCGTGGATCCTCTGCATCTGTAGCTATTATAGGAGGTTACTATGTTGAAACATCGACTCCCAAGGTAGAAAATTCATCTTGATTGGGTGGATGATCTAGGATACTATCTTGAATCATATTGTTACCTCCATTCACCCCCTATGTTTCATCATGGAATACATCAATGTTAGAAATATCCTCTTCTCATAGACCCTGCAATAAGATAGTTTTCTATTTTCGATTATGACGTAAATATATTTAAAATGAATTATAAAATATTAAAATAAAAAAATAATGGAAATGTTTTACATACCATATCATTAATCCATCATCTATGTTGAGTATTATATAGTATAGAAATTAGTCTATGTGATGGATTATACTAAACCTACAATTATTGATGTAATCACATTGAACAAAAAACCTCAATATAGAGTTATTCTTTTATTAACTAGTGGTTGAGATACTCATCATGTATGGAACTATAGTCAACATCATCAATCCCAATCAGCTTCGATGATTGAAGTTATTTTATTTATCTCAGTGTAAATGCAATGCTCAAAACATATCCAAATTGGTACATGACTCTATTAAGGTAGTGAAACATAATAATATAAATGTGAATGAGTGAAATGTGATCCATTGAATTATGAAGTCCAATAGTAATGTATTGAGGAAATAGTTCTAATAATTCCAAGTAATGAATCGATGGATTCTAAGAATACATGTGAGATTTTTGAAAGAAATTTTTTTACAGTAAACAAAAATTAATGATATTATGAAATTTCATAGTCAATGAAATATTTAATATAAAATCCACATCAGTTAATAGACTATAAAACATGTGATAATATGATCCATGGTGTCCAGTAAGGCCAATTGTAGTCCAATTGTTCCTGATGGAGTCTAGATCAATGCATTTTTCTATTTTACTGAGAGATGCATTTTAACTAGATCCACATCCACTTGTATTATCATGAAAATGATTTTTATATTTGATTACTTAATAATATATACACTAAAAAAATTTAAAACATTTATTATATCCAAAAATATTGTACTAATATTTTAAATTATATCTTTTAATATTCTTAAAATAATCATAGAGGTTAATCATTAAAATATGAATCATTTAAATAATAGCACCCAATTGTTTCGAACCATGTATGATTGAAGGCCCATTATCATGAACCATTTTTTGTTTAAGCGTATCTCAGTGTGGTGTTTTAAGTATTAAAATATCTTTGCATCAATTCTACGAAATAATCTACATGGAGTATATAGACAAGGATTTTATTTTTTAAATAAAAAAAATACCTTATCCTACAAAAATATTTGATATTTTTCCTATATCTAGAAAGATGACACAATTGTTTTTTCATATAAATTTTATCTTTACAAAAGATATGTTCAACATCTTATAATGAGAATATGAATCATCTATAATAAATATATAAATATAGAGAATATTGGCATGAAATAAATGATGAATAATCTAAATAATAAGCGAAAAATGTCATATTTTTAGTTATTCCTCATTTTCATCAATTTATTCATCATTAATACAATGTTATTCATTGGTATATCATTAGTTAATAATTTAATAAATACTTCTTATTATTATTTTACCCATATTGAGTCATTATATAATCATTAATCAACCATTACTTAAATATTGTTTAATCATTAGTTATTCATTGGATTACCTTTATTTAATAATTATTTAATTTTTATTAACAATTAATTATTCATTCCTTAATCATTCATTATTTATTAATTAAATATTCATGAATCATTTTTTAATATTTCAATAATTATTAATTAATCATTACATAATTATTCATTAATAATAAATTATTCATTAGGAAGTCATTATTAAATTATTCCTTATTCATTACACAAAAATTAGTTAGTCATTCATTAATTTCCCATTAATAAATACATAATCATTACATAGTTAATATATAATCATTAATTAATAATTATGTAATCATCATATAATCATTTGTATATAATTTGTTAATAATTTGTTATTGGTTAATTAATCATTAGTTAATCATTCATTATTCCTTATTTAATAAAAATTTAATCATCTGTTAATCGCTCCCTAACAATTCCATAATAATAAATTTATCATTTGTTAATATTTATATAATAATTATATAGTCATTCCTTATTCAATAATTAATCATTACTTTTTCATTATTTAATCATAATTTTATCAAAATTTTATCATTTAATGCTCATTATGTTATTAGTAATAAATCACTAATTAATAATTTTTTTAAAAATATATAAAAACATTGAAAAATAAAAAATTAATAAATAATTAAGAACAAATTAATCATTAATTTTAAATTTTATGTAATTTAATTAAACATTTATTAGTCATCAATTATTTTTTATTTAATAATCAGTTAGTCATATGATATTTTTTTAGTTAATTATTATTAGAAAATCATTTTAAGTTATAATTATTTCATCATATGTTATTAATTATTTAATCATTATTTCATTATTGTTAAAAATAACTATTATTTATAAGAATTAAATAACTAATTGAACTACTTAATTAATAAAATATTTATAAATATATATATAATTAAAATAAATAAAGAAAAAAAATTTATTAAATAAGAAAAAATACCTCTAAATGATGCTTTGAAAAAAATCAGGGCATCCTTTACTACACCAGAACCGCAACATGAAATTAAAAAATCATTAAAAGAAGTAGCGAGTGTGTGAGGATTCTTTTATGTTTAGGTAATATTTATGTGAGGAGTTGTGGTGGACAATTTTATATGTACTCGACGGAATGGTGGTTGGTGGTTCACCATTCTCCATTATAGTAGGTGAAAGACGACCCTTTCATAACTATATTTATCATTATATTAGGGGAAAGTAAGTTCCCAACATTCCACATTTTCTAGTTGATTGTAATGTGTTTACTTTATGAAAATGTTGAGAACCCCCTAAAATGTTTCAATAAATTGGGAAGGCGGAAGGGGCATTGTCGGCTTTCCGATACTTTATTAAAAAAATTACTTTTATATTTTTAATTTATTCTATGAAAATCATAAAAAGTCATAAAAATACCTCTTAAATATAATATGAGAATAATATAACATTTGAAAAATATTTTTATAAGATATGGTTTTGAAAAAAAAATATATTTTCCTCCTAAGAGTCAAATATAGTAGGATTTTCTAAACAATTACTCAATTATTTTTACTATAAATGAGTATAATAATTGTAAAATTACATTACATTATCTTTAATGAATACAAAAAGTGAAAATTAATTTGTTTCTTGAGATATGGGTCATACAATATTTTCATAAGAAATATTATCATAATCAATCTTAATAGATAATGATATTGTAACAAAAAATAAACACAACTTTTTTACATTGAGTTGTAAGAATCATCAAGGAAGTAAACAATATGGAAAAATATATAATAAGGATAAATAAATTATTGAAATTAAATATCAATGAAGATATATATACTGCTCATTAATGAACATTGATGAATAACATAAGGATTCTCACAAAGAAAAAAAATTGAGACAACTAATAACAATCCTTATGTACTCACATCCTTCATAAAAATAAAAAATAACATATTTAATAAAGAAAACATTACTATTAAACAATTATATTAAAAGAAATTTATATATAATTCTTAATTTGTTTTTTCATATTCATATTTATTACCTATTTTTTATCAATTTCAAGATAACGATTCGTTTGGGGTAATAACTTCTTCGTTTTTAATAAACTTTTTAATTGTTATTTTTTGGTAATATTAAATTTATGATGATTTAATCACCTCAATTATTGCATCCATGTTTTAAAAATATTATAAATTCATCCTAAATTTATTTATATTACTGTATTAATTTATGTGACTGAAAGTGAAATACATCATTTTTGGAGATGGTAGGTTTTACACAAGCATCCATGTTGCTTTCCATTATTTTTATATTGACTGAATGAATGTACAATTACATATTAAGATTCCATGAAAATTTATATTTCATATTTGTCAATAATTTTCAGAAGGAACAACCTTATTACAGTCCATGTAAAATATGAATGAATAACATTAAATTAAAAGGTTGTATTCAACAGATACATGAACAATGTTTTCATTTCTCTATAATAAAAAATGTTCCATTGAAAAAGATATAATATTTTATTAGAAATTAAAAATATTTCATTAATATAACAATTATTTCATATATATGAAATATATTTATCACTATTATAATCTATGAAAATCAATAATGAAAAATGATTCTCAACGCCTAGTGTGGCGGTAGTCTTCCGTACACAAGAGATAGTATCATATCCCCTATAGAATGGAGAGTTAAAAAGATTTATATTAAAAAATTAATTCGAATGTATTAATATGTTATAAATATCATATATATACATTTAATTCATCATCTTAGTTAACCTTGAGAGTGATAGTGGAAAAACAAATGCCATCGGTTCACAAGGTAGTTGTCCTCCATACACATGATTGTTGATTTTATAGCACATTTGATGGAAGTATATAAGATTCATATTAATTGAAATAACATAAAAAATAATATTATATTATATAAATTGAGTTTATTAAATAATAACATTTTAATAAGAGTTTTTGTATGTTTTGGAAAAAATATAAAAAAAATCTTGTAGGGGAATATTACCTTTTTATAGAGAATCCTCTATTAGATTACCAAAAAAATACATCATAGATTGAATTTCTGGAAAAAATATGGATTATAAGATTAGATTATTGAATTTTGGAATGTATTTAATTATGTAAATGAATGAACCAAATGGGTTTTAAGGTAGGAATATAGGAAGGGAAGGGTGACCTTTTTAAAATTTAGGTGAATTGAATACTTGTAATTCTAGAAAAGAAAATGGTGATCTAATATGTATCACATCACAATGTTTTCAAAAATTGGTTATTATAAATAATTATATATTATAGATTCGATATATTTCAAGTAAATATTTTTTAAATATGTTTAAATATGTTTTTTCATTTTGACAGTAATTTTTTTATTTTAAGCCCCCGGTAAACCCATTTTTAACTTAACCTTGGTAAATTTTATTTATTATTATCATAGATATGTTTTTGAAAATTAATGCTGACCATATTATATAATATTAAATATTTTGATTGAAATTATTGAGTAATTTTTTTTGTATTATATTCATTGAAAATTCAAAATATAATTTTAAATTTATCATATTGAAGTGATAATTATGCGTGTTTTGAAGAGAAAATATCCCATATTTTACAAGTATTACATATAAGAATTCAACTTACAAATTATTAAATTAAACTAAATTGGATTAATTGTAAAATTGATGAACTTATTTTTCCTTATCAAACATCAGTATAATTTACCATTATAAATAATTTAAAATATAATTTTTATTGTAATAATTCACAAAAAATTGTTTGTTTTATTTTTCAAAGGTTAAATATTTATTTTTGAATAAAAATAGTTTATCCTTAAAAAATTATAATTATATTAAAATATTATAAATTTTTATTTATAAATATCATTCCATTAAATAATTTAATTTATATTAATTATTAAACCTTATATTTTCAAAATTTATTTAATATTTTTCCTGGAATTCATTCCAATATTTATGTGGTAAATATAATAAAATTATAATTTAATAATATGACAAGATTTTTTTAAATCATTATTTAATGATTCAAAAGCTTAACTCTATGTTGTGTATAATGTATGGTGAACTTTATATTTTTGTTAATGCAAGATATTGGATCTGGATAATGAAAAAAATATAAAATAAATGTTGCATGAAAGGAAAAATTTCGAAAATAATATATTTAATTTTAAAATATAAATATGAAAAAATATAATGGGGTTACATTATAAACCACATAAACTAATTTTCCCCGCAATATTATTCCTTGTCATGAAATTATTTAAATATTAAAATTGATTCATAGAAACAAAAATTATTAAAAGAGTTGACAAAATTTCTTCCTAAAAAAGATAAATGGCTTTGAAAATGTTATCTGGAATAACACAAAAAAGGTTTTCAATTTTGATAACATAAGTGGGATGCTAAAACATGGACATAGAAGTTAAAAATAACACCAAAATACATATGTACATTGATAAAGAACATGTTCTTGTGAATTTTTACAAAAAAATCAATACAATGAGACATGAGAAATTTCATGGATATGATCATGATTATAAAAATAATCCCACGTTTTATTTCAATATTCTTTAAAAAATGTTTGGAAATTAAATTTCAATCTATTTTTATAACATTAGATATTTTTATATATAATATATTTTTATAAAATTCAAACAATTTCATCAATTTGTTTCTTCTTAATTAATTTCCACTTCATATAATTTTCTATGAGTAGATTTGTTTTCATGTCTCATGTACATAAAAGGATCAATAAAATAATGAATCTTAATTATTCTATCTCTAGTCATAATAAGATGAAAACAGTTATCTAATATGGAAAAAAATCATTATAGGATGGACAAATATGTTTATATATAAAACCACACCAATGTTTAACATAAACAAATCAATAAATAGTTAACCATATGTCCCTTCCAAAATTCATAAAATATAAATAAGGTCCCAATATTTCTCAAACTAAAAATTACATTTTTCCTCCATCTGTTATTAAGAATCTCATAATTGTCACGTCCCAAATATATGAATACCTTTGTCATATATTCACTATATTAATTGTAAAAAAAATAAGTACCATAAAACAGAAATGAAAAAATGAATTATTCCTCATTCCATGAATAATACCTTATATTATTAAACATATTTCATAGTTAATATAATTTTTGGATTCATAATTAACAACATAACATCTTTTTAATAAATCAATTATCAATTTTCAGATCATCAATACTATCCAATTTACATAACCCATAGAGACAATCTCTTTATCTAGGGAAAACAAAAAAATTTAAACCTCCAAAACATGTTTAGCAATGTAATATCTTATTATAATTATCAGTGTACACGAAAATTTGTTTTACAGTTCATCAGTACCATTTTATATGTTATTCAAAACACATAATGAAAAAATATATATAGAGAAATCCTTATATATTTCATGATTAATATGAACGAATCCATGAATTCAATTAAATAAATACCTTAATAATCACAGATATGTTCAAAACCATTAACTACCATTCTTCGTCATATTCAATAACACCTAATTCCATTTATATGTCATTATTATTCTAATTAACATGAAATATATAGAAGGTAATCTAATTTATAACGTTTCATTTTTAGCTAAAATTCTATATATTTTTCCAATAGTCGATCCATGTTATAAAAAGAATTATCATAACATAATCCATATAATAATAAAAAAATTATATATTATATATTATGATAATTAGGGTAATAATAAATATATTTTTTTCAACTCAAAAATAAATAATTATCATTAAAAATTATCGTGTTACAGGAATCATCTTAATAATTTATTGAATACCACAATAAATAGTTACTAAATATCTATTCATAAATACATATTCAATTCATAGTCTATTTAACCAATATTTTTGTAATTTTAAAAAAATAAATAATTTTTTTATTTAATGTTAAATAATTATTTATATCCTCTAAATATTTTTTCAATAAAAATAGAATAAATTTTTTCATTTGTCTTCATAAAAATGTATAATATAAAAACTAAATTAAAATATAATGTAATCTAGATAATCAAAAACACATGGGGTGTGACCCTCTAGGATTCTTTATCCCCGATATATGTTGGTGTTGACTATAGTCTAGTATTATTATCTAGAAAATGATGAAATTACCCAAATGAAAAAATGTAATGTATAAAAATTGAAACCACAAAGAAATTCATACTATGTAATATAATCTATTTATGAAAATGATCATTATATAGAATTCACATATGTGTCTCCATACAATATTCATAATACATATTAATTTTAATATTTGTATTATACTCAATGTTACATCGTATTCATGGAATTTAATCTGAATAATTCATTTCATGAAAAAGGGGAAGATATAATTTTATATAAACATGGAAGGGACAATTCCTTCCCTGAATTATTAATTAATAAATAATAATTCATGATATATAAATCATACCCATCATTTAAATGACTAGTTATTATCATGGTTCATGATAATAAATCATTACATTCATAAATAATAATCATAAATTTAATGGACCATTACACACACTTACACATTAGTGTATCTGATTACACATTAATATATGGAATTAATATACGTTGATATCTTTCCATTATATCCTATATTGGAGATTAACAACTGTAAAATTCATGAGAAGAATCAACCTCATACAATTAACCTCTCTTTAAAGTCGACATTCTATGTTAACCATCCGAGTATATTATCAGGGCATAATATGTTTTTTGATTATATCATTTTGGAACATATATGATCTCATCGCTATGGGTAACTACTATGACCGTGTTAATAAGATAGATACATTAGGGAATTATAACATTAAATTAATTAATAGAAATTAAATATTTATAATAAAACATATTATTAATATTCTAATCATTCAATAAACCTGAAATTCAAAGTAAAAAAATTTAGTTCTAGAACAAAAAATCCCACAACATGCATGTAGAAATTATTAATTCCCATGAGATGTTTCTTCCTCTAACATTTACTCAAATATGTCTGGTTATTGGATGATAGGTTGGTCATATTTTTTTCATCTTGATCAAATCAAGATCCATCATTATTTAAGGAATTATTCTCGTCCTTTTGATGATTATAGAAGAATGTGTGTAGTGACGATTATTTTGCACAAAAAATTTCTAAATTTGAAACTAACCCTAAACAATACATCTAAAAAGTGATTTGTAGATTTAATTTTCAGGATAAATATTTTTTTTTCAAAACTATCCTTAAATAATATAAAAATTATTATCTTTATTCATTCTATATAATAGTATTATTATTATAATTTTTTCACTTATTCTAACTAGTTGCACAATAATTACTATTTCACCATCTCAAAAATCAATATTTTACTTAAAAGACGATGTTGTCACTCTAAACATCTTTATCTTTTATCGAGTACCCAAATAAATAGTTATTAAATATTTTTTAAAAAATAAATAATTTATCCATATTTTCGAAAATATATACTATATAATATTCACATAAATAAATAAGTTTTATTTAATTCATTTATTCTGTAATTTTTACCTTAATAATATTTGACATAAAAAAACTAGATTAGATTTTTTCCTTCTTCAGGTTAATACTAAATATCACAAAAACATAAATAAAATTAAATTTAAATGAGAATAATGGAAACACATGGACTGTGACCCTCTAGAATATATTATCATGGGAATTATGTGTTCTTGTGTAAATTGAAAGATTATATCTAGAAATTGTTCATCGTGGCCAAGTTAAAGATGTTAATGTTGAAATGTCACAAACCACACGAGAATTTTTATTTTTTAATATAATATATTTATATCAATACCTAATCATTAATGTATCACTTATTTCAAGGAAACAAATATTATTGATATTTATTTCATTGTCTATCAAAAAAACCCATGGTTACACATATTTAGTGGAATTTGTGGATGTAATATCATTTTGACAAAATGGTTTAGATTTAATCTTCAATAATGAAGTATGGTAAAATAACTACATCTACTCATTAAAAATTTTCACCTCATTTATATGCACCAATTATACACAAAATCACCAAGAACAGTTTTCATCATGGCTGGTGGAAATTCAACTTAGCATCCAAGTCATGAAATAAGTATATAATAATGTTAATGTCTATGGAAAATTATATGTTATAAAAAATTGGAATGACCAATGATTCATAAAAACATGAAATTTTAATTGGAAGGTTTATTATCATAATCTCTCATTTTGACTATAAAACTATTTATAATAGTATAATCAGGGAACTTTATAGTTCTCATCATAGAGTAAAACTTCTATGAACTTATCAATGTGAAGGATACAAAATTAACGTATTTCATAATATTCATATAAAACAATGAATAATATATAATATGTTTTCTAATTAATATTCCAAAAATTGGTCATATATGTAATCCAATGTTACATCATATTGTTCTTAAACATTAACTATAATAGCAAGCATATAGCATGTCCATCAAAATTTTTATATCACAATCTCCCAAAAAACGAATATGATGTTATTATGATGTGATCAACTTATCCTACGATCACAAAACATCATAAAAAACTATAAAAATTTATAAATGAACCAAACAACCCCATACATGTAAATGAGAGGTTAAATCACATATAACATAAAAATATCCAATTCATATATATATTATAATACCACATATTTGGTGTTATCATGAGTGATAATATTTGAGTTGATTTGTACAATCAGTTGATTAGCAAAAAAATCAATTTTTTCTATGTGATTCATTCAGAAAAACCCCACAATTTTTGTCCATTAATACTTCAACCACATCCATTTCATACAAGGAAGTGATTTAATCATACAAGATAATGTCTAACAATATATCATAATCTGTAAATATGTGTAACATCTTGAAATATTTAAATTCCCCCGTCACAACCATTCTTATATTCTTTATAATTAAATAATGATTTTAAATAAAATGATACCCTCTAATTATAATGACCATTAACTGATGTTGTCCCTACCATATAATATATCATAATGACACTAAACTCATCATGATGATTATTTTTAAATATGATCATGTACAAATGAGAGGGTTTCAACTAAACACTTTCCAAAAAAACCTCAATTTCATTCACCCATAATTACAAATTCATTTGATTGACATTACCCATATGATCCCACTCCCCAAATTAATCCATAATGGCATAAAACTACAATTTCCTACATAGAACACCATAAATAAATTTCCCCTTTGTAGAAATATATAAAAAATCAATGTCGAAAGAAAATAGATAGTCCACACATATCCTATAAATAAGATTTAATATTTTTTTCATAAAATACCACTCATTATTTCATGATCATATGAGAATGTAACCCATTATCCAAAGGGTTTCTTCAAACCTAAAAAATTCATTTATCTAAATGGTATTTTCTATATCACGTGTGAGTTGGTTATTCTCATGAGGATGAATATGATGAAAACCATTATTCTCATGTTCATAACCTTATTATGGAAGGAGTGATTCATTAAAATGAGAGTCATTTCATGTTTAGAGAGTGAATTAGGATGATATTCTTTCAATATAAACACGCCATCAAATCATAGATCAACTAAAACATGATAAATGACAACCAATTTTTATACATTTAAATGTCCATAAATAATTTTTTTATTCATCTTTTATAAAATATGTATTTTTTTGAGTACTTTATTAATTTTTATCATAATATGTTTTTTACTCAAATAATATCTCATTCGGAGAGATATGACGTTTTTGATTCATAAAATTACTGATCACAAGTTTTATTAAATATATAATAAATAGAAATTGTTAATAAAGAATTTTCTAAAATGATATCAAAATAAATGAAAATGTAAAATTATTTTTAGTGTGAGTTCATTCTGGTTTCATCGAGGAAATAAATAGGTTTCCACATAACATAATCATTTCCCTAGAAAATGATTTGTGGAGATTGGTGATCTTGATTTGAAGCCATGTATGACTGAACATGTAGTTTCATCACATAAATTTTATTATAAAATTAAATTACTTTATATATGAAAGAATCCTTTATAAAATATTTACATTAAAACTAAATGAAACTTATAAGTAATTTTGGTATTATAGTGGAAAACATTTATAGTTACATTGTATTTCATGGACTAGAAAATTGATTTAAAGAGATGATGTAATCATTCATTATTTCAATAATAATAAATAACTGGAATATGCCTTTTCATATAATTGGTAAAAAGGAAAAAATTGTACTTATTAGTGCATTAGTAAGGTAAAAAATACACATTATGTATCATAATATGAGGTGATATATTTAAAGTTGTAGTTGTAGAACTATGAGACCATTGACATCCTGAAAAATTATTTCACATCTAATTATGTGGAAAATTATTACTCTAGTGGAATATAAATATTCTTATAACATAGTTTCAAAATGGACATGGAATTATCCATTATAACTTGTTTTAGAGACGACTCATGTCACATAGTAAATCCACATTCATGAAAATACTTCAATTCATTCAAGTGGTAATGTATTATACCAAAAAATAAACAGTGTATGGGTTCCATATAATATTTATTGTGTTATGAAAGTTTTAGGATGAATGAAACATTGTTAATCTTGTGTAAGAACCGTTGAAATGAAATATTGATTAATATCATTAATAATACATTCTTATGAAATCCACCTATTAGGGGAAACCTAAAAACAACATGGCTTTTAAAAACCCCTCTTCTTCACATAGAAATCTAATGTTATAAAAAAATGTGTTTCCTAAATTAAATTGTTTACCATTACCTAAAGTCCACTACAATTAATTTTTTGGACTATATTAATCTACATCATGAATAATACATTATATTGACCCAATGAAAAAAAATTACACCCCATCATTCTCCATTTATATTTAAATAGGTTGAATCAATCCATATGATGAAATTTCCTTATATACACTACCTTGATTATGCTCATGTAATCTCTTTGGTCATCTTTTTTTAATCATTCAAAAAGTATCATATACAACGGTCCATTGAAATTGTGTAATACCATTTCTAACATTAACCTAATCCAATTTAAATGACTACATATAAAGGAGTTTTCAATAATATGTACCACATAAGATGTATTAATGTTCCATTCCCCATGTATTCCAAGAGTAGTGAATTTAATCTACCTATAATATAATCTATTTTATATGATAATGAATGTAAAATACATATCCTTTTAAAATGGACTTAATATACAATACATTATCATCCATGAATCATTACCTTAAAAAGACAAAACATTTTTCCTACACACATGCGTTAAAAAATCTATTTCTTATAAGTTGTATATCTTAAAAAGGAATTATAATAATCCTTTTCAAATGAATGTAAATGGTATAACATGTCCTATCATACAGTATAGATCTATATCGATTCTAATTTTAAATACAAGGACATATTGGTACCATCTATCATAGTCCATATACATTCTTATCAACACCTACCATCTCTAAAAATGGGTAAATATTAAACAGTTCCACATTAGAAAACATTAAAAACTATTATAATGGACTGTTAATGGAGAGATAAAAAACATATTCTATATCTTGGGGCATGTGTTTGTGTGTGTGTTTTTTCTGTGTTTATATAGTTACATAGCTTCAATGAATCACTATAACAACCAATTTAAATGGTATTTTTTGATATAATTGTTAAATATTTCTATATTTGAGAAGAGAGTCCATGAATAGTAAATACAAACCCTTGACAATGGATATACAATCAAATCCTATAGACCAAAATATGAGTTTTTTATCCTTTATCATATATGAATGTTCTCAATCATTTATAATGTAGGTAATAAATACACATAAACCCTTGATATAAATATGAAGGTGGAAATCATGTAAAAGGGAATGAAAAATATAACCCAAAAATATTTAAAATGCCAAATTTTATAAAAACTTCCTTAATAATATTAAATATAATAACCATGTCATAATTAATCATTTTCATTGGTTTTTGTTCAAATAAATATAATTTTTTATTATAATTAATTAATTATTATTTAAATTATAACATCAGTAGTACATTCAAATGGGGAGTAACTTTTATGTAAAAAATATTCATTCTTAAATTCATCAACTCGTTCATTGTATGATTTTTCCTATAATGATTCATATTTAATGGTGCATTAATATTTTAAATTAATTCTTCAACTACCATATTATATTAAAACATTTAATAGTAATAAATTCAATTGAAATACATTATTTGTTTTAACCATATTTTGTGCCTCCTATTTTGTTCTTTTTGAATGAATATATACATAAAAACTCATATTGAACATAGAAAACTCGGGTCAATGTTTGTAGAATTATAGAATCATTTGAATCAATTAAAATACAATTCCCCCATAAACCTATGGTAAAAAAAGCTCATTATTATGAGATTTGTCCACAAACACACCCATGACCTACACCATAACGCTCAAAAAAATTTAGCCTATCTATTATGATATCCCAAACAACATACTGGAATCAAATAATAGAATCAACCTCCATTGACCCCGCATTTCACAAGAAAACAAAGATAATCAAAAAAATTGGTACTTGAATGAATTATTTTCATGGCTAGATGGTTTTTTCCATTCATCATGGACTATAAACTATTGTTAGGACATCAAAAACCATATTTAATGAACTATTTTTTCACAATTATAACCATAAAAATTAACATAATGGAATTTGTATCTTTAAATATATATCACACAAAATAATCATTAGTAGAATATTAATAAAAGTATACAAGAAAACATAGACATCAAAAAAATTAATATGTATGTCTTCACATGATCTTCTCATAACATGTGGATAACATACTGTACTTTTCTCCACCAACTCCCAATGTGCCACTATTAATGCCACCTACATCATTCAAACAAGTTTTTCCCGTATCTTTTACCTGGCATAAGAAGGTATCAAAAATCATGATTGAAAAAAGGATAATATGTTAATCACAATCCCATTAAGCTACCATAAAAATTTACATAAGAAATCAACATATAATAAATAATATATTTTCAATATGAAATAAATAATTGAATGGTAATATTTTGAAAATTCATAAACATTCATGATTTGGAAATCAATTAAATGTTACATATAAAATTTTAAATTAATTTAATTAAATAAAATTAGAAATATAATTTTATATCAATAAAAAAAATAGATGAATAAAATATTTCAAATTTCAATAAATAATAAATAAATACATAATCATTGTTGTTAAAAAAATTATTTCATATAACCATGCTTAATATCACTGACGATTCTTTTTCGGTCATATGGTTCTATAGAATCATGATGAATTGATTCTCCTTTTGTGCATACTTCCCTAGATTCACAATCATAAGTGTAACAAATCTAAATCCCATAGATTGAACCCCATTTCCTTATAATTTTTTAGTCTCCTCTATCATCATTAACAATATTGTTACTAAAATTAATACATTATCAGTGTGGAATATCTGATTCTTTCTACCCTGGTTCTCATGTGCATTATGAATTTCAATCACAGAAGAGGATTCCATAATTTTAATTCAATATCAAATGATATCAAAATTTCATTACATTTAGGGAAGAAATGAATCTAAAAAAACTAAATATTTTATTTCGAAAACAAATATCATTTTTTTCTTCAATGTCAATTAAATTCAAAATAACACACTTTATTTAAAATTCATAAATGTTTTCATGCATTCATTTATCAAAAATAGTTAATATCATTCCTAGAATATATAAATTTTACCCAAAATCATTTTCTTCAAATCATAACAATATTCCAATAGTCTTTATCTAGGTGATTTAGCACATTCCATTCCATTTAAAAAACATTCAATTAGTATCTCAGTTCCATTTTTAGAAATAATTCAAAAATATATTTCCAATAAATATCAATAAATGGACATATATTTATTATAATTGAAATAAAAAACCACCTATGTCAAATAAGTAATCAAAAAACATCCAACATGGAATACTTAATCAATGTATTGAATTCTATAATCGATAAAATAAAAACATTGAACTGAAATTCCATAAATAAAGATACATAACCATATAATATATAAAAATACATTACTCATGAAAAATAAGTGGGATAATGGATGGATATTTCACAATTATATCAATGTTATAATTACTTAAATTAATTTAATACTTTAATCAGAAAATAGATCCAAACATAGTCATTGTTGGAATGAAAAAAATTTCCTCAAGGGATACAAAAAAGTTAAATCGATCATATTAGTTTTGATGTAGAGGATAATTGAATTAATATTATTGATCATTGTTAATTTGAATATCATTTTATGGGTCTATGTGTTTATCATTTTTCCATCTATAAATATTAAAATTGAACTGGGGTGAGAGTGAATGTTCAATTTTCTGTTTCTTCTATATGTAAATTTTTACAAAGACAATATTGAATAATCTAACCATGGACAAATTTTATGAAATAATTATTTGTATGGAGATATTGATTTTTGATAAAAATTTATATCCCCATTTTTTATGAAATAAAATATGCTTTATGGAAGGAATGTTTATGTTCTTCCACTATAGTGATTCAAATAAAATAGAGCGGACACGCTAGATTCAACCTTCTGAAAATTATTACCATTTTGTAATGAACATAATTAAAGGAAATAAAAGACTCATAAATTGTGTAATTAATTCAGCTCACTATTATTGAATTATTTTTTCTTTTGTGATAGACTGATTGGGATGAATACATTGTAAAAATATCCCTCAATTTATCATTTCAAAATTGATGGATTCGTTGTTTTGGATAAAAAATATGGATTCCATGATGATTTATAGAGTTCCAATGATATTGTTAAAATAATGCTTTGAGATTGAACCATGTTAATTTAATGGAAGATATAGAGGTAGTATAAATAGAACATATACAAGGTATTTTCATTTGTGATCATCTAGAAAAGTTAAAATCTTTAAATATTTTACTAAAATATGGAAAAGGCATTATTTACAAATTTTGGAAATCATGAAGAGTATTTTTATACGGATAAGAAAATACTAATGGTTATCCTTATGACTACAATGATATTTATGAATGATTGAGGTGAAGAACACTATTGGGTTACAATTATATTGATGGATGTTCTATGATTACAAGAAAAAGTGTATGGTGGAGAAACATAGACTTTAATAGAACACTATGATTACCAATAGTATTTAGATCATGAAAATGGTTTTTGAGATTTGTGAAATGGATAGAATTTTGCATGAAAATTTAGAGCTCTAATGAATGGGATTACATGACACTAACGTGTCGCAAAATCTTATTGAGTTGGTGGGAAACCCCAATAAATATTCCTCCAACACTAAGGGAAGATCTAATAGAGTCAATGATAATATAAGGGCACTCAAATAATGAATTTTGTTATGGTAGATAGTGAACTTCATGAAAATATGGCAATTTTCACTGGTTAGTTGAGCTATGAGAATGGAAGGAGATTCATCGTAGAAAATTGATCACCATGGATATTTTTTGCTTCATGAAGGCTTGATAGATCATGGAAAAATAATTGTACTTCATGAAAGATAATTTGAGATCTTTGAAATAGTGATATATTCAAAACTACAATAACTTTGAAAAGCTGATTTTGAATATTAAAAAATTTGGGGCATTGTGAAGGCATCGTGCATTTCCGATGTGTTTTAAATAGTATTTCCAAATGTTCAGTAGAAACACGGTATTCATTAGTATATGAAAGTGGGATATCAATAATGCATTTAAAAAATGTAGAGGATGAATTCATTACTGATTATAAAGAAACCTATATTTCTATAATATATGTTTGGAAATTCTGAGGAAGTAGTTATCCCACTTTAGTTGATAGTGTAGTGGGATTTCTTTCATTGATTGGTTGTAAAACATGAGGGACAATGACACCCCTCCAAAATTGTAAGTAGTAGAGCAATTTTAGTAGATTTTTTACTACGTAACATCGTTGATTTATACTACCTAGATTTATGTTAGTGAGGGTGAACCATTTAAAGTCATTGTGTCCTATGAGTGCATTAATTTTTTATCATACCCTACTACGAGAAATTGACAAAAGGTAGTTTTCATTAACAACACATCACGATCAAAATGTTATATTGTTTAAATATATCATAACATGATTCACCCCCTACTAGGGTATTTAACATTACTAGACCTAACCATTTATATTCCTTGTATATGTTGTGTGATTGTAATAATACACTTTTTAAAATCAATATTGAATATTGGTAAGTAGTGAGGGATGGTCCTAATTTTATCTCCATTATAAAATACATCTAGGTATAAGGAGTCAGAGGGATATGTGGAATGATATAGGGAATTCATTTTTCAAAGTCATTGTGTCTCTTAGAATGAAAAAAATGATGTGTGACCATTATAATTGTAAACACACTATGGGACTGTATTCCATGGAAATTCTATTTATTTACTAGTCTGAGTAGTTATAATTATTTTTATACAAGTATTCATTAGTTAATGTTCTCTCACTTCTAGAGAAATATTAATGATATAACGTAGAATTTATTAAAGGAATCATATTCTACAATTTATTATATGATATCCTTAGTGATTTTAGGATTATACTTTCAATTATTATTATAGTTAGTGGAATTTATTCATGTAATGTTTGTTTCTTTATTATACAGGCACCCTAATATGATTGATTTCATATTCTAATGGATTAAAAATTTTATTTTCTTGAGATATATATGAATCCCCCCTCAGAATAAATATATGATTTCAGTACTCTAATGCATTTGTTTCATATTTTCTTGATCTTCTTCTAATTATTAAATCATACTTGATTTATTTTGCCTTGATTTTATTTTAATTATTTTAATGTAATAAACATGTTTGGAAATTGAAAAATTATATTTCATGGAAAGAATAAATATTTATAATTCAAGAGTGAAGGATGTAATTGGGATGTAGTTTTAACTATGATGTTTTATAGATTGGAGTATTATAACTCTTAAATAAATGACTTGTCAATTGAGTTCCTTTTATTTGTTTTTTCCACTATGAGTAATACGTTAGATAAAATATTGAGTAAAACATGTCACAAATTTGTACGGCATTTTATTTTAATAAATCTTTTAGAATATGACATGGTATTCCTACTTAGGATTCATGATATTTTTGTCAATTCTGTGAATAATTTCACCTAGTACATTACATTTTTCATGATATTTTTTGGATCCAAAATCTATAAATGTATTATCGGTATTTAGTAAAAAGAAAGATTATTAGTTCAATAATATATCATTCATATGTTTATAAAATTATTGATATGAGGTTTAAATATTATTATAATGTGAAAATAATTTCATTTTCTCTAAATTCAATGAATATCCGGTCAAAAAAATTATTAATATTTTATTTTATATTAAAAATATCATATACACAATATGTTTAAAATATTTGTATACCAAACAAAACATATTATAAAAATAATCAGGTATACTATTAAAATAATAAAATAATGACCTTCAAAACCCTTCAACATCATGTTCTCTATTTTTAAAAAATACGATATATTTTATGAATATCAATTTTAGAAGATTACAAGATTAAAAATGTTGAGACACTAAAATATCAATTTTTTTAAATCATATGAGTAGTTGGAGTTAAAAATGATTGCTTTTACAATTCACTAGTACCTATAATTCTCTTATGTCACTACCAGTAATTCTTAACCGACCCATAATGAGACCATAATTATTACACTATTCATTTAGATATTCCCCAATGATAATATCACACACATTTTTCTTCAAATCATGGCATCTACAATTATCATTTTCCACATGCAGGGATTAAAAATATGAACTGTCATCATATATAAGATAAAATATATGTAAATTAATAATATACCTTGATAAACTACTCTATATCTGAATTTATTTTAATTGAAAAACAAACAAGGATATCAATATCTAATTATATTTATAAAAAGCATCATATATATAAATAATAATATCATACAAAATTCAAATATAATAAATTAATGGATGAATATATATTTCAATATCATTAGAAAATTATTATTTGCTGAAGATAAATATATATTATATTTCATATTTATAAATCATCTAAACCTATAATAATATGAAATATTATATCAAAAAATATTGATTTGAAATAGGATTGCATATTTATTTTCCATGTTTCATATTTCTCTATGAGGATAAAATATGATGAATGTTAAATTTTTTATTTCAAAATATAGAATTGTCATTGAAAATTTTATTACATTCAAGAATGTTTTTGTGATGTTGAATATTTCAATCATGAATTTTTTTTATTTTTATTCCTTGGAAGATGAAATTTATCCTTTTAACTACTATCCATATTTCAAAATCATGGAATTAATTAATCATTACATATATCATCAAAAATAATGAGTTCATTTTCTTTTATCAAGAACCATCACAGATAAGGAATTTTAGAAATGACATATATTAGTTTAAAAATAAAATGAATTCTTTGGAGCATGCATATTGGTATAAATACTAATTTCTTATTGAAAATAACATTCTTTTAGACATATTAACTGGACATGGTAATTCACATTCATCTGGAAACACATCTAACAAAAGAGATATTAATTATATAAAACTATTATCACAGGATATTTTAATTTTAATCATGTTATATATTGTCAGTGTTACTGATTTTTGTGGAAACTCATTATAAGAAACATATAATTATATATTTTATATATTCATTATTCATTATAAATAATAAAATTGATTTCAATGATCATATATAAACACAATTTTCTGTTACATATTAGTATATACCCCATTATATAAACATATACTAAAACAAATAGATCCATTGCATTTATACCTTTCCCACCAGATACATACATTTATATTATCAATATATTTCCTATAACACCTATGACTCTGATCACTATCATATTAATATTACCATTGTGATTTTAAATCATCATATGTTTAAAAAAATGGATCCATTATTATATAATTGTTGTCTTCATTGATTTTTGTAATCATAATAATCTTTTCAAAACCATTCACATATTCTTTTATAATATTAATGACAATCATATATTTTTTAGAGATCATTTTTACATATGATATATATTGATGGAATAATCCTCAATATTTTTATAAATTTCTGTTATGACATATTTTATATTATATTGTTGGAAAAATTATATGAAAACAATTTTTTTACTTGTCATAATGGACACGAAAAAATATAAGAGGACATCAAAATATTTATATAAGGAAATTATATATATATATATCATATATATATATCATATATATATCATATATATATATATAAATATATTATCTATTTATTAAATTAATTATTCAGACACAAATATATATATATATATATATATCTTCAAGAAAATGTACATGATAAATTTTGTATATTTTAAGGTACATGATAGTATGACACACACACACACATACACTGATACATAAAATACATAAACAAATTTCACTACATATGTATATATAAACACACATACACTCACAAATACATAGATATGTATAATTTTATATGAAAGAAATAGGATCCATGTTTACATTCACTCCATATTAATTTTCCATTATTAGAGGAAAAATATCAATCATCAATTTTTTAATCATTTGTTTTAAAATGGAATAATAATTTAAAAAAGTGTAGGGATATATAATTTTTTAAGAAAATATGTTAAAAACAGGATGCGAGAACTCATCACATCAGAGGGGTGTGATCAATGATCCATCTGACTAAAATGTATCCTTTTTCATTTTTTGAAACTAATATATATGGGCCAGTCCTAATCATGACTCATATTGTGATGTGATCTCTAATAACACAAATTTTAATTCCCAATTAATAGAGGTATTTAATGACTATTAAATGTATTATCTTGAGTTGGTACATGACACAATTAATGTTGAAATTGTTCTTAGGTATGTGAATGTGACTTATTGGTAATAAATCAAATTTCATGTGTTCATAATGAATATCTCCTTAAGTGATATGATTCACATGTTTATATTCATTATGTGAATAATTAATAAATTTTTTATTAAAATAAATGAATTTTTTCATGGATTAGTTAATTTCAATCAAATAAGATAATATATAGCATCATCCTACTCTTAAAATAATCAATATTACAAAAAATTAATTAATTTCATATTCAATGAAAACTTGTTCAAATATCTAGTTTTTTAGTAGGGGGCCGTCTAGAGTCACCTATTTTTATAATTAACTTAATGAATATTCAATTTTGATTTCATTTAATTTTTTTGGATATATTGATTTCCTATAATGATAAACTATATCTCCTATCATCATAATGTTCCTGCATTTTAGCTTACCTAAAAATTTTTCTCTTCTTTTTGGCCTTCACTATATTTATTTTTTTTTTCAAGAATTTCTATTGGGGATGTACATGTATTTGTGGTGTAGGGTGTTGATTTTAGTTACTATAAGTGTATTTATATAGGTGTGTTTACATATATATAAATAATTATTTAAATATATTCACAAGATGAAAATGAGGTTTATTTGAATTATAAATACATCATAGAAATACCCCTTCCCGGTATATTTTGAAGTAGTGTCCTAGGTGGGTTGTTATTATAGAGTGTATGTTGTTTTTTTCATGCACAATATGTAGTAGATAAAATAATTTTTTTCCCATGTGATCAAATTTTAGGGTGGGATTGATTTCGAATAATGGTACACTAATTTTTCGATTGATTCCCAATTATAATAGATGAGTGCCTATTGGCCACAAATATATTTCTCTAATAATGGACTGTATCATCAAGTGGGTCACTTCATCAATAATTCTTAGAAGTGTTTTTCTATTATAGTTTCCATTCATGTAATTATGTAAAATTATATTTTATATTATTATGTACATTTTTTTCATGCAGAACTATTCAACATTATATTTTAATATATGATTTCTTCACCCAATAAAGGAAAATATATTCATAAGATATATTAAAAAAATTATATAAATTATTTAAAAGGGAAATTTTATAACGTTATAGGGTTAACATGGTAAATGAAAATTTAGGAAATTATGGAAGAGAGTTATAAAATCATGGATTTAAAAAAAATTATGTTAGTGTGAAATATTTTTTAATTTTTTATGTTGATCAAAAAATTATTTAAAATATATGAGTTTAATAATCTTAATGAAAAACGAAATGAAAATTAAAAAATAATTATTTTTTTAATATTTCATTGATGATACTTTTTATATAAATAATTGAATGATTTTTATAGATAGTTCTAGCTGAAAGAAATAATTTTTTGAAAATTAATGATGATAGAGTAGGTGATCATTGTGAGACAAAATAGAAATAAAATACTTTTATATAAATTAGTATGTCTAAAATATAAAGATATTAATGTAAAAATATTATTCATATTATAAAAATAATAATCATAATTTCAATATATAATATCATTAAATAAAATATAAATAATGTTAGATTAATAATTCTCTAAATTTATTTAGAGATTATTTTTGACATCCATATTATGTAAAATTTTGAAAATATATAGAATTGAAATTTTTTATATATAAAACCAAATGAATTTTATTTAGTATTAAAATTTAATTATTGAAACTATATAATGTTTGTATAACATTTAATTACACTACTACATCAATAATTCGTTAAATGGCCATTTATGTGATTTATAAATGTTTGTTAGTACAAAATCCAAATTACTCTATAAAATTGATGTCATCAAAATCATATTATACCCCAAATAAAAAAGTTGCAGATATAAATTATTTATAGAAAAATATAAGTAATCTCTCTAAATAATCCTTTCCCACAATTCCCAATTCATTCAGTGGTTATAAACTATAAATCATGAAATTATATCTCCACATTGTAATGTTTTGAAGTTTAATCCATGAACTCATCCAAATTCTTTACATTCATTAACTATACTACATAAATATAGTAAGAATAGAGAACTATAATTGTAAAAATAAATGTGTCATTATATCCTTTCTTTATTTTATGTGATGATGACCATGACATACAATTTCTTTGGTCGTGGTGCGGCTACTAGAAAAAACCTCAGTGAACAGTGAATACACATGCAGAAATGAATGGTAGTTGTAGGAACATTTTAGAAGGAAGGAAATCCATTTTAAATTATTCAATTTATGGTTTATTAAAGTGGGAATATAGGCAAGGTAAAAAAATCCATTGGGGCCATTATTCAGGGGCCATCTCCCATGAATTGGGGATCTATTTTCCATTTGGGATTCCAATTGTGTATGATCCACAAAATGACCATTAGTGGAATGAGACAGATTCGGGTGAGTTGGAAACTACTCAATAAAACAATCAGTTGAATGTGATGTTTATAGACATTCATAGAACATATATTACACTAATTGATGGTGCACAAATGAAACATAGGGGGGTTCGATGTTGATGGAACAAAGACGTCCATGATGTGTATTTTGATGGATTGTAGGATGAAAACATTATGTATTTTGTTGTGCATTCATTATTACCATAACTTTTCTTATATAAATATTATACATTTTAATGAATAATACAAACATAATGATAAAAATACAATTTTAATTAATTTAGGGTCTCTGGAAAATAAGGCATGTAAATAACATTGACATAACAAAAGAGTAACATTAATTTGATTCCTTCATCGGTATTATCTATGTTGTACAATTTTTCTCTTTAGTACATTTAATTCTCTGTATATATATACCAAATAATTGGGGGATATATAATATGTGATAGGGTACTAATAATGACATGAATCAATATAACATGGTTGAGAATAATGATCATCATCATAACATAAGATTTTTATAATCACCATAATCATGATAGGAGAAATAGATAATGGAATGCAATGGTGAAAACAAAAATAATGAAACATCATATTATTTTCTGTTAAAATACCATAAATATTTGAAAAACATTATTGATTCACTTTCACAAATAACATTTGTGAATATTTATAAAATCATAATTGTGATTAAATTTAGAATCATGTATATTCATATTGAAATTTATCTGATGAGAAACATCACAATACCGAATTAATTTTAAGTATATATAATTCAGTACCCATTCATCAGATAAAAAATATCACATATTCATGCATTACACATATAATTTCTATCAATCATATCCATAAAATAACCCATGAAAAAACGGTTTTAATTTTTTTTATAATTACAACATTCATGAAGAATCAATGGGGTTTTTAAAATAATATGGATTATAATATATTGAATATCCATAATTTTTGATGAAGATGAAAAAATATAAAGAGATGTAAATGTTTTTTGAATGAATAGTGATTTTGGAAAAATACATATAATTACTAGAAAAAATATTGAATCATGTATATACTCAAAATGAAAAGATAATAATTATGAAATAAATTTTAACTAAAATTAATTAATAATACATATATATTTTTTGGGAAATCGCGAAATGACCAAGTAAATGTTATTAGGTTGGAGAAAACCCAAACCATAATTCTATTTTTTGTGTCATCAAGAATCTTCAATATATGTTTTCCATGAATTTATTTTCTTTATTTAATTTAATCGTACTATGTTTATTAATTTTGGATTTGATTTTAATTAATTTATAGAAATAAAACTATTCTTAAATGGAATGCAAATACTCCACGTTGAGATTTAAGATGAATAATTCATGTGGGAAGGATGAAATTGTTATTTAGTTTTTAGTATGATGTTTTATATCTAGCTTTATTATAACTCTTGATGAAATTACATATCTATTGAGTTCATTTATTAATTTTTCTCCATGATTAATATCAGGTTAGAGAAAATAAATTATAGCACATGTTAATACTTTGTAACTCATTTTATTATAGTTAATTAATTATAGTGTTACTTGGGTTTCCACCTCATGATTCAAGCTATTTTTTCTCATTTGAAAATATATATTCCTATGATTTTAATTTTCTCATGATATTATTGATATCAAAATATTATCCATGTCTGTAAAGAATTAAATATGAAACATGATGACATATTCAATATTTTAAAAGTCATAACATCCATTATTATGTATAATTAGATATCAGTATTATTATAATTGGACAGTAATATAATTTTTCTTAACAATAAACATATTTGGGGAAATAAATTACTATATATTTATTTTATAAAAAAATTTAATTTAATGAATATTTATCCAACATTTGATTATGAAAAACAATATATAACCGCAACCATTACGTTTATCATTAAATCAAGGAAATATAAAGATTTAAAAAAAACATCAACATCAAGTTCACCAATGGATAAATATAATAAATATTTTATGAATTTCAATTTTTGAACATTACAACATTGAAAATGTTGGGAAAATAAAATATCACATTCATAGAATTCATTTGAGTAGAATGAGTTATAAAATATTGTTTTTAACCTTCAATAGTTCCAAATATTTTCTTATATCAATATAAATCATGGCTATGCACTCCTTAATGACAACATTTCTATTACCATATTCATTTTATAATGCACTAATTATAATATTACACATTTTTTGTTAAAATACATATAATCTACCAAATATAGAGTATATAAAAAATTCCTTAATGTTAATTGAATATAATTAATCATATTTAATGATATATATTGATATATATTTAAGGAATGGTTACAAAAAATTATTTTTATTATCAAATTTTTTAATATTTATCATTTCATATGAATGGAGAAGGTGACATTAATTTTTCTATTTTCGAATTAATTTGTTTTTTAGTACATATTTTACAATTTGATGAATTTAAAAATATAGCATGTCTCATATTCATTTTCATCATTCAGGGATTCAATATAATATACAAGCATAACATATATCATAATATATGAATACATTAATAACTTAACATAATAAATTTCTATATACATAAATTTATTTTATAACACAACGAAACCTGAATGTGCCCGGAATAGAATGTTGAACTTTTTTAAGGTACGTTCCGCAAACGTTCGGGTGGCGTTTTCTATATTTTGAACCAGTGGTCGTATTTAAAATATGAGGGAACCATTGAATCTGTTGCACTGAGAATTGCATAAGGGTGGCATAACTTTGACCACAGTAGGTTAGTAGATAAAGATATTGTTGTGGGCTTTTGAAGAATAATAAAATAACATAAAAATATTACTTTATTTTTCTACCTACTGTTGATTGGCGGTGACAGTACTGATGGGTTTTCAATCCTTATAATATATTAAATCTTATATTTTTTAATCACACTATTGAATGTAAATAGGATCATTAATTAATAATAATTAACAAACCTCCTTAATCATACATTACTTTAATCTCTCTTCCCATGTATATAAATGATGATCGGTCATGGTTTTTTGATACAAAATAGAGGAAACTCTGACAAAGTGTCACAATGTCTTCAACCAATAATGAATAGTGTCATGGACAATAATGATGGAGGAATCGATCTGAGATCGATAAAAACTGACGACGTCATCAAACATGGATTCTTCTTCAACAACCGTGACATCTCCTACATATCCAAGGAAATGGATTTGTTTAAAATCAAGTCAATGTGTTTCTATTATTCATTTATGAAAATAATAGTTAATGCAGATCAACCAAATCATATTGTTCTATGATTCGTATGAATTTTCAGGTGGTTGTTGCGTGATTATAGAATGGGTTTCATTATTCTTTGATGATTTAATTACTAACTGCTTGATATAATGATAATGCAGAGGGCACATGCCAATCAATTAGAGTTTGAACCCTTATCCACCTCAGTTTTTCTCTCGTTCTATAGTGATGGATTTTCAAATCGATGCAATCTAGAATATGGGAGCCACGCAGTGACAACAACAACATGGATGGCCCGTAGGAGCATTCAGAAGAAAAAACTAATAGTTGGAGCTTACTAGGTGGCCCGTAGAAGCCCAGTCAGCACCGAACCAGCGTGACGGCACCATCAGATGATGGTAATGGAGGATAGGCACAGCCTGGGGGGGCCTCAGGGGCCTTTAGGTCATCCGATGATGGATGGCTATGGTGGCAGCAGGGCGGCGTGCCGTCACGTACCACATATAGATGCCTTGTCTATAAAGAAGTGTCAAATGGGTCACGTGCCATGTGTCTCCCGTTGATAGGAGGGTGGGACCACTAGCACCGCTGATTGGTGAACCCAAATGGATTTTCATTTTGTGGAGGTGGGATGCCACCCAGCTGGTGGATTGCACCAGCCACCTAGTTGGGTCACTAGGCAGGCCCCGCTCATCTGAGGAGGGCTGCACGAGTCTGCGCATCTATGGGTCATGCCTGCATCCCAGCTTATTCAGGCTAGCCAAGCTACTACAGGCTGGGCCCGGACGGACCCGGGTCAGTCCTGAATCGAGTCGGGCATCACGAACCGGGTTGGGTTGGGGCAGGTCAGGTCAGTCTGACCAGGTCAGACCAGAAACTAAACCTTTTCAGCCGAAATTATCTATGAAGGATGTATCTCAGAAATGTTACATCCATTTTTCATCCTATACGTGGAAAATGAATCATTGTAACCACACAATCCTTCTGAGATACCACACATGAGTTTTGAAAATGTATGAGTATTGTCGGGATACATATACCCCTTATTCTATTGGGCCATCAACACTAAAACACATATAACTCATAAGTCATGAATCTGATTGAGGTGTTGTCTATCGTGTTGAAAACATTAAAACATGGAGGCATATTGGGTTACTGATTTTTTATCAGAGTGACATTTGAGTAAAGAAAAATATCTTTAGAAAAAATTAATACAAAAAACAATCACACCGAGTGCGGGAAATCTAGTGGTTCAATGTCAATTGAGTAGAGACCCTGTGTGGAACAACATCCTAGAACCCCTGTGTGGATCAACATCATAGAGACCCCTTTTAGATCAGAATCATATAAATACTATTTGGAGTTGCATAATAACGACCCTATGAGGATCCAAATTCTACTGACATTGTCTGGATCAGCAGAGTGCGACTCGACATGGACCGACCATAGAGTGGCCCGACATGGATCAGCCACATACGACCCTGTGTGAATAAACAATGGAACAAATATATGTAGTTTAGTTGTGGAATGTTTCTAATGGAATAATATTATATAGATTTAGACTAATAATATTTATTCTTGATCTCTGATTTGTATATTTTTTTTGAACTGAGTCTTTTTATTTGTGCGTTGTGATTGATATCATGCATTGTGGTTTTAGTTTTTGGATTTATGAGAGTACTTTTATGTTCTCATTGACCCTATTGGGTTTATTTATATTCACCCATGTGCGGGCTTCACCATCACCTTATACTATATTGTACAGTTGACGTGTAGCTTGGTGGAGACTATAGGGATCCGGGACTATGCGGTACACGGAGGTGACTAGTTGACATTACGAGCTATAGAGACAATCTATACCTTACCTTCTGTTTGAATCCTTGGTTGATTATCTTTGGATATGTTTTCTGTTGTATTTGTATCTTCTCAGTTGTTCATGTTTTCTATACCCTTTAATTTCATTACAATCTTTCACTACTGCAGTTTTATAATAGGGTTTTCATATTGTCTTTTTCATTGTCTATGTTATTTCAGGTTTAAAGATAATGACTTTACATTTTCAGAGATATGCAATTATGGTTCTTGTCACCATCCCCTGACCTATAGAAGGTGTACATGGGGTAGTCATGGTAGATTCCCCAGGGGACGGGTCATCACAATGTGTTTTGCGAGAAGTAAGATCTACCAAAGAAATGGGACTCAGATATTTCCAATACACAATAGTATAACGTTTTTTGTGTGTTTTTTAGTTCAGGGAGTCCAGTGCTAGTGCAACAGTTGATGTATCCTTACTATATGAACATGAATTCCGATTTCTGATATGGTGCGTAAATACACCGATTGCTTGTGTTTGGGAAATGTTTTTACTTTTGATCATTTTTAGTCATCTAACCGGGTTTAACATATTGACCATGGAACACCTGTTTCTTTTGGATTCCTCCATATAGGCAATCATCCATGAATCGGGTGAGTGATCACAATGATATCCCACCATGTGATGAGGTTTCAGTGCATGGACCTTTTACAATGATAGAACATTCGGGAGGTGCACCAGCAGCACTAGCACCCGTTGGGAAGCAGTTGACATTTGCCTCACTAGGGGATGGTGTACTCTGACTGTGTGAATTTCTCGAGTTCCAGTGGATGAGGCCTCCGTGGTTTCGAGGTGAGAAATATCCCCAGGAAGTTGGGGACTTTCTGAAGGCTATGACATGAGTTTTTCACCTACTTGGGACACCATTAAAGCGCATGTGGATCCTAGATGGTACCCTTTTCTAGGTCACATTAGAGATATGGTTGAGCCTGGCGTTCTATTTACACATCATGGAGACCCTCACCTTGACGGACATCGAGATCCATTTTAGGGTGGAGCCTGTTCTTGCGACACTACGCACTATGTGTGTTTATGAGCTCATCTACTTATAACAGGGTAGCCTGACAGTGGCCTAGTACACGGGGAGATTCACTAACCTCTCACACTACACCACTAAAATCTCTACGATACCCATTCATTATGTCCCGATTATTTGACCATGATCTCCGAGGGGAGACCCGAGCATCTACAATATCGCTCAATATCCTAACACAAGATAGAGTGCTCACGTGAGCATTATTGGTGGAGAGCATCTTTGCTGAGTTGGAAATGACATTGAGATCCACCAATAGATGATAGGTAACCCATTCATACACATCATGGTGTAGTCAGATGACGCGGAGGTCCAACAATGCTAGACCTCTGATAAGACGACCCCAAGAAGAAGGGTCAGTGGTTTAGATCTCATGAGGTAAAGTAGGCGAGTATGGGAGAGAATTGTGCTTCATCTGTGGCTGTAAGGGTCACATGGCTCAGGACTACCCAACTCGTCGTACCAATGAACAACATACGTTCGAGAGACCACTATGGGAAATGAATAGATTGGATTGATGTGGTCTGCATGTTGGTAGACGTAGCAGAGGAGTATGTCATGCAGTAGTAGGTGGTCGACATTTTTTGGTTCTACTGGAAAAAACTCCAAGTGGTCCACCCTGACCTTAGTGAGTATGTCAACTAGTATGAACACACCATCAGGCTGCTGAGGCCTTCAACCATGGTGCTCGAGATATGATTATAGGTATGATCAATATCCACTCCACCAAAGATACAATGCTTATAAAAACTGGTCCACGTCACTCTTTCCTTGAAACAGTTATCATTCAGATCATGAAGATTCTAATTGAACCATTTTATTCATCCATAAGATCATAGAATCATACGAGTGATTTTTTGAATATTACAAATGGGTTTTAGCAGTGGGATTTTACTTTGAGGTGAGAAATTTGGATGGGATCTCTTTGTAGTAGCATCGAGGCCATATGTTGTCATCATGGTTATGGGACGGTTATCCACAGTCCATGCTCAGATTGACTATCTTATGCTCAATGTGTAGCGTGTCTATGAAGAATGGATTATTTTTTCCTTCACCATAGAGATGTTAACTATTGATGCATATGATAGACTTTAATGGTGGAGGGTGAATCCAATCACCCATCAGTTTGTTATCCTTACCCTCAGAGCTATTGACACGAGTGGTCCGAGTTATCCTATAGTGGTGGAGTAGTATGCTGATGTCTTTCCTGTTAATTTTCTAGGACTTAATCCTAGCTTATATGTAGACTTATATATCAACATATACCCTAGGATTTAACCAATTTCTTGAACTGCATATATGATGGCTCACGCGGAGCATCATGACATGTTGGTTTAGTTAGAGGACGTACATAGGTTGTGGTTAATAAGGCCTAGTGTTTCTCATTGGGGATCACCAATTTTGTTCAACAGAAATGCATATTTTAGTATTAGACATTGCACAAACTATCGACACATGAACCGAGTGACTATGATGAAATAGTATCCACTCCATAGGATTTATGAACTCTTTAACCATCTTAAGAGAGCTCGATCAATTTTGAAGGTACACCTCAGATAAGGCTATCATTAGCTCAGGGTATGAGATGAGAACTTACTGAATACATCCTTTATGTATTACTCGGAAACTAGTTCCTCAGATTCAATGCATTACTACATAACATTGGCATGATAAAAAATGATCAAGTCTCGAAATACTGAGTAGTTTGGTAGCCATGGAAATACTAGATACATTCATTCCTTTTACATTACATTATAAAATGAAAAACTACAACAACATAGTCTCCATCGGCCACACTGAAATCCTTTATAATATCCAGATAGGTGAGTCATATTACACTTATTCTCACCCTCGGAAAAATAAAACATAGAATGGGGTGAGCTCATATTCCTAATAAGGATAACAATATAGCAGACACTTTCATAAATAAGCATAAATATTTAAGGAACTGTATGACTAGAACAGAAGATTTTTAAATTTGAATATATGAATAAACTGGAAAAGATTAAATCAAATAATGTCATTTACTTATTTACATAGATATTCGACTAGTAGAATAATCACGTGCAATAACAATAACAACATTCATAATGATGTAATTCATAATGCCAGACTTAATAACCAAATATTCAAGGCCTTGTGCAAAAATTAAAAATAAGATTTGTCCAGGCCTTGTTCAAAGACCCTAGAATGTCTCATGATACCTACCGATGCATCTATAAGCTATAGTGAGACCCATCCCTCACTTACTATGTTCAAATAATTCCTCTTATGAAAAGGTAAAAACATAACATAATCATTCATATTAAAACTAGCATACGAAATGTCAATACTATATCTATAAACCATGAATGTTGTAAAAATTACAAATCCACAGTCAAACATACCACAATACAATTAATAAAATATGGATGTTTTGTATCAAAATAAATGAACATCAAACAAACATAAAATCTATTAAAGGATTTTGACATAGATGTAATCAAAACAATTTTTAGAGAAATTTTTCTTTCTATTTTGAAATCAATAAAACGTAATATAATTATAAATTAAAATATTTACATTGACAATATTATTATAAGATATTATATAAATCATTGATGATATTATAATAGATTTAAATATCCACACCCACCGTAAAAGTTAAAAAAAACAGTCATACCTTAATTTTGTTGAAAAGGTCATAAATACCCTTTTTGGGAAATGAGTGAATGATTTCATTCAAATCATATATGGTCAGATAATGGTATAAATGACATTAACCCTTTTTCTAGTAAATAGTAAAAAAAAATTTAAATACATTTTTAAGAAAACAAGGATGTGGGTGATAATGAGGTCATAATAGATACTTACTTAAAAAACCTATGAGAATGAATGGATGGTAGAATTAAACTGTACCTTTTACTTTTCCTTCCCCGATGGTATGCTAACCTCTTATATAATAGATAAATCATGGTTATTAAATTATAAAATAAGTATATACATAAATAAAATATCATATATGATCTTATATTATTGCTTTGTTAATGATATTTCAGTAGTATAATCATTTCCGGTGTTAATTGATTCCTTTTCCATTATATGATTTGTTATTTAGGAAAAGTTTGTTATGGATATAATGTTTCTTATTCATATAAATAATTATATTAATACTTCAATAATTATTTTTAATCATCATGTAAAGTAAATCTTGAAAGGATACGATGGGGAATGAATGTCATTCCGTAGGTGGAGTAGGTAATCTGTACATACACATGTGCTACAATATCATTATTTTGATTTTAAAATCTTATAAAATTTTATGGTATATCAAATATACAGAATCATTACCATGTTATATTTATTAATTACATAATTTATACTCATTATTATACACATCCAAATGATGAAGTCTTTGATTAACAAACTACACCACGACGTGGAGACAGTAATATGTATGTACACACGTATGGTGACTTTGACCTTTATAGGATAGATAGAATAATGATTAAGGTTGTAAAATTATTATAATAACATCATTGTATATATAATATACTGGAGCTATTATTTTATAATGGAAACAACAACGAACGAGGATGTGGAAGAAGAAATGAATCTGAAATAGGTGATGAAATATTTACCTCCTCTTCAGGTTCTTCCTTTTGATTTGATCTAAATGGCTTTATAAGATGTCTTTCTAACAAAATTAATGCCACTAGGATGAAGGGAGGACATTTGGGACAATATTTGATCAGGTTTTGGCCGAGAAAAATGGCTTTGATGGTATGAATTTGAGATATGGGGAAGTTCCCTTTTATATGTGGGGTGTGGGGTACCTTAGGAAAAGATTGAAATATTATTTTATAATAAAATAATTTTCGATTTATAATTGTTAAAAATTAAATTATTTAAAGGATAAGGTGGGGATGGGTCGAAAACCTCTCATTCAATAGGTCTGTGACCGGTTTAGGTCACTATATTGACCATATCATTTATATTTAATTATTGGTTAAATAGTTTGACATTTACCATGTCTTTTTGTATTTTTATATTATATGGATAATAAACATACTATAATCTTCAAAATGAACCCCGAGTGGTTAATTAATGATAAATATATCATTAGATATGTCTTATTATAGAACATTATATTTTTAGGATAATTATATCCGCCAATAATATTGTATTTGTTTGGAAAAAATATTAATTTCAATTTTGTTTTTATTTAATAATAGATTTTTGTTAAAGTCCAAAAAAATTATTACATAAAAAAAATACATTTAATAAACCCTATCATGTCCTTTTATCCTATTAAATTAGTTTATTTAATTGAAAGTCTCAAATTAGACTTATTTGAATATTTATAATATCAATTATTTAAATCACTCATTAATATGGTAATTTCTGCATCACCATTGATTCAAACATAAAGTTAACTAATTAATGTCTAAAAATTATTAATAAAATTCCATTATGTCGGGATTTTTTTTATCCTTATAATAAATATTTATTGAATAATTTATATTGTGTGTAACCATATATTAAAAATGGATTAGTTATTAAACATTGAATTGAACTCTATTAACTCTTCTTCAAATTAAATAACAATAAATGTAATAATCTAATCCAAGTGGACCGATGAGGATAATATTTTATTCCTAATGTTTCTTCTAATCTTATTATACTTATCTAGAAGAATTAGGACATGGGTTAGGGTAATAATAATATCATTTTTACCCTTAATTACCCTATTAACTTTTCACTCCGCTAAATAAAAGATAAATGTTAGTATTCACCATAAAAACATTTTCATCATATTGAACCACATATTACATAAGTATTTCAACCGTGTCTCTTTGAGTTTTTAAATTCAACTCAAATAAGTGATAAAATTATGTTTCATACTAATTTGGAAATTCTCCTTGGAGGTGGGTAAAAGATGATAAAAAGTTCGATAAAATTTTATATATCTAAACTCATTATAAAATGAGTCCAATGAATTATATTGATGTTATATATGTATTATGTAACTATTTTTACATAAAATAAAATTATGTCAAATATGTAATTATATAAATAAAGAGTCAATTTTAAACAATAACTTAGTGTTTTTCCCTATTCATAAAAAATTGATTGTTTACATAAAAGAAATTCACCACAAGCTAATTTTAATATTCAGAATTCAAATATGAAGTCCATATTGAATGATAAAATTTAAAAATTATAAAAGACTATGTATTAAAATTCATACAAGCTAAATTTATTTGTTGTGGTGTGTTAGAATCTCGAAGTTGTGTACAATGCAATCTATTGAATTATTCAAAGGGAAACGTACAATGGACGCACGGGGAGTTACATTATTCATTCCTCCTAATAATTTCATCCTAGAAATTTCTAGAATATTATTGCACTGAATGATTTGGATGGTTTTTCATCATAAGTTCCTCGGGTTCCTACACTGCCTCTTCCATCTTATGGTTTCTCCATAGAACTTTTACAATACGAGTTGTCTGGTTTCTCAATATTTGTTCACTGGTATCAAGAAGTTTGACATGATCTTCACAATAAGAAAGATCAGGTTCCGGTTCAATTTAAACTTAATTTAGTACATTAATTGGGTCATGCATGTATTTTATCGATAGTGATACATAGAACACATTGTAATCATTGAAGAGACATGGCGGAATATCCAACCGATAAGCTATAACCCCAATTAGTTCTATAATTTTTAATGGTATGTTGTACATGGGACATAGTTTAACATTCTTTTTTAATAATATAACTCTCTTTCAAGGATATAACATCAAGAAAACATGATCAACTACCAAAAATTCCAAATCATTTATTCGGTTATCTATATTGCTCTTATGCTTACTTCGTTTTGTTTTGTTGTGGGATTGGATAACATTTACCTTTTCCATCATTTCCTCAACAAGATCTGGGCCTATGAGTTTTCTTTCAACATCACCATCCCAAAAAGTTTGTACGAGACATCTACTACCATATAACTCTTCATATGGTGCAATATGAATACATGAAGGGAAGCTATTGTTGTAGTAAAATTCTACCAGAGATAAATATTGATCCCACATTCCTTGAATGTCAAGTGACCAAGATCCAACATGTGTTCTATGGTTGGAATAGTCTGTTCTGATTTTCCATCAGTTTGAGATTGGTAGGATGTGCTCAAATGAAGTACATTATCTAAGGAATTTTGAATACTTTTCAAGAATCATGATAAAAAACGGGGACCACGATAACAAACAATCGATAGGGTGTAGCGTCCTGGTTCCAGAAGCCAGCCAGAGGCGCCACTGACCTGGTTGGTCACATGGTCTCAAATGTATTTCCCCAAATGCCAGAGGATGCTGACTAGAATCGAGGGACATGGATATGATAGTGGGGAAACTATGCCCTCATTGGAAGAGTTCACAACAGAAGTAAACAAAACATGCAATAGTTGAAGCAGTAAATATCCAAAAACAATAAATAATAGAAGACTATAGAAACAAACAACTCGATCACACAAGTATATATGAAACGATTCAAGATAAATATATCTAAGAAAGCATCCAATCATGTCACAATGCAGAATAAAATAGTGAACCAAAGTACAAGGAAAAGTAATTAGATAATAATCTCCTCAGCATTGCAGACCTCAGTTGGGTCCCCTGCTCTCCTACTCCCAAGAAATCAAGTACCAGATGTTGAAGGGCACCTGACCTTGTCTATACTTGCAACAACATAGTCTGATTGGGCCCAAAAGCATTTCCGAAACAGGTTGTGAGACTAATCCCAGTAGTCAACCACCTGAAGATCTGTACCTTACAGTCAGTGAGTATATGAAAGGTAATAGTATAGTAAGCAGTAAACAATAGGTAGTGACTAGTAAGCAGTAACTGGATGATATACAACAATAATCAAACCACAGAACAATGAGGAGTAGAGAATCAAACACCCAAATACAATAAGAACCCATCTAATAAGTACTCGCATCCAACCCCTCTGGTCCTATCCAAGAAGTACCCACAACCCTCTGGGCAATGCACTCAGCCTAACCCCTCTGGTTTGGTCATACGAATTTATAAGACTCTCTGGTGAAGCTCATTCAGTCAATTCCTCTTATACTCTAGGGCAGTCAGGGACTCTCTAAATAAGATCACGTGATCTAACCCTCTTATAGACCCAAGTTCTAGAAACTCTCTGAGGATGATCACTTGGTCAATTCATCCTATAGTCTCTGGTCTATCACAAACTCTCTAAGGAAGCTCACTCAGTCAATTCCTTCTCTACACTTGAAAAGGTTTTAATGAAATTCAAACATAGTGAAGACTCTCTGAGGAAGCTCACTCAGTCTACCATCTTGTTGTCTATAATATCCAAGACTCGCTGGGAAGCTCACTCAGTCAATCCCTAACAGTATATAACACCAAGTTCTCATGGTCTCGAGCCGGTCAGTGCATAATAATGTTATGAGGCCAATGTACACCTATAGAGCTACTTGGTTATCCACTCTACAACATAACAAGCATGCCCAAAAAATCATTCCATCCAACCGTCACAAGACACAGAAATCATGTATAGTGGAGAAATGATAACAATACCCAATGGTCGTAATAAGAAAAAGGAAAGGGGAAAACATCCATGATTTTCAATTACACACAAGAATGATCAAATTTACCTCTACACAAGCATTCAAGCATGGGAGGAAAACAACAGGGTCATAAAGGTAAACACTCAATACAATGTTAATGGGTATTTTTGGAATGGCACATAATGCTCCAATACTTCGAAAGGTATGGAACAGACCACCTACCTTGATGCTTTGAGATCAATATACTTTCACCACGAGGATTGTTTTTCCTTAGAATTGCGTAGATCTATGAAAACACAAAAAACGTTTACCCCATTATATATTGATAAAGAGGGAGAATCATGGAATGAAAATAAAAAAGAAGGAATATATCCCCACTGTAGTTCCAGTGCAATCGACGGTGATCTATTAAGAAAACAGATGGTGGCTCAGGGGCCCGGAGGGTGTTCGTGGCCATACGGGTCGCTCTCGGTCTAGGAACCTGGAGAAGAAGGTGTTTTTGTCGATTTGGTGTGACACTTGTCCATTTAAAGAAAAAAATAAACTACATAGGGTGTACTTCTGAGGTACACAGCATGTACACATCATTTTTGTACTCCACTTTATGCAGCCTCTACATCGCCCATACACACTGTGTATATGCCCCGGACACGGCCAGTACACGGCCTGGCACTGCATCAGATTATATGGCATGTACTTATAAAGTACACTGCGTGTACTTTAAAAATTTCCATATTTTAATCTTTTTCTAAAAAAAAGGCCAGTAAGGAAAAACAAACCTAAAACAAAGATCCAGGTTCTTACAAACTTCCCCCTTAATAAAATTCATCCCTAAATTTCCCTAGAATGGTGTAGAAGAAAAATTCCCGAATAGCTCTGGCCACTATGATATTACATCGGCCTCCCTCTCCAAGGTCTGATCCTTTACTAACTTGTGCTTCCATGGAACCCTTACCTGAGGAACATAATGGCCACAAAGAACCTTCATAATGCGATCGAAAATCTGGATAGGATGCTCTTCAAATTACTCATACGCTTCATGATCAACCTCCTCGTGTTGAAAGACATGAGATGGGTCTGAAATGGAACGTCGGAGCTATGAAACGTAGAGGACTCCATCAATAGCCCAGTACCTATGAGGTAAAAGAAACCCATAGGAAACTAGCCAAACTCTCTCCAAAACCATAAACAGTCTGACGTACCACTGTGAGAGATTACTCTGTCTCAGAATCATCTTGTGTCCCAGCCTCAGTGCGATAAGTAGGAAAACCTGATATCCGACCTAGAACTCCAGAGGTCATCTCCCCTGATCAGCATACGACTTCTGTCGAGACTGTGTTATAGACATATTTTTTCGAATAAACTCTATCTACTCTATGGTCTCCCAAAAAAGATGAGGTCCCAGAAAATCTACCTCTCCTACCTCCAGCCAACACAAAGGTGATCAGCATGGCCTACCGTACAAAGCCTCTTAAGGTGCCATATGAATAGTGCCTTGCAAAGTTTTTTCATAGGAAAACTCCACAAGAGGAATATGGTTCTCCCAAGAACCACCAAAGTCTATAATGAATGCTCGGATCATATCTTCAAGCACCTGGATCATATGCTCAGACTGGCCATCTTCTTGGGGATGGTATGCAGTACTTATAGGTACCATTGTACCAAAATCCTTCTAAATCCCCTTCCAGAACCGTGAAGTAAACCGTGCATCCCAATCTAAAACAATGGTGTGTAGAACTCCTTGCAGACCTACAATCTCTCAGATGTACAACCGTCCCAGTTCATAACTGCTGAAGGTCTCCTTGATCAGAATGAAGTGAGCAACCTTCATAAGCCGGTCGACACCAACACAAACAGAGTCACTCCCTTAGGGTGACCTCAGTAACCCAGACACGAATTACATTGCGAAATCGTTCCACTTCCACTTAGGAATTGGTAACTGTTGTAATATCCCTACTGGTCAGTGATGCTCCACTTTCACCAGCTGACATCTAGAACATATCATGACGAACCTAGGAACATTGTTGTTCATGCCTGACCACCCGTACTAGTGGTGTAGATCACAATACATCATGGTGACTCCATGATGAACTTCCCAAACTATAGAATTGAAATCATGCATTATCTCCTCGCGTATATCTACTGGAACCCGTGCAGGTACCTTAAATGCAAGATCTCCATCCTCTCCCATTTTCCATCCAGGAAGAGGGTACTCTCCTGACACACCCCCCCACAGGACTAGGCCTTTTGAGTCTGATAGATTCCACTTCCATACCTGATCGAGAAGGGGTAGAGGTAACAACTAGAGAATACATAAAAGTATGTCAGTGTCTATCATGTTCTTTCAAGTGCATCTCTGAGAACATAGCCATAAGCTGCCACTCACTGATGGCATCCTGAACTACATGAATCTGTGTTCTCCTTCTCAACGCATCAGCCACTACGTTGCCCATTCCGAGCATATAGGCAAACTCAAAGTCGAAGGACTGAAGATACTCGAACCACTTGCTATAATACCACGACCCCGATTCCCCAGAGTCGGTTCATTATTACATACCATTGTCATGACCACAAAAGATCATGTCTTGAAGGACCAATTAGTTTAGTAGTCTTTGAAACACTATATATATTAATAACTCTTACATTACATCATAAATTAAAAAAAACTACAACAACATCTTTTCTTCATATCCCCTCATACTATCCCTACAGGTAATTCATAAATTACTTCTTCACATCCTAGTAAAAATAAAACATTGAATGGGGTGAGCTCAGATGCTCAGTAAGGATAAAAATATAGCTGAATAATTCATAAATTATCCTAGACATTTAAAGATATGTATATCTAAAACAAAAGACTATTAAACTTGAACTTCAGCATAATATGGAAATGATAAAATTATATACTGACATTTAATTATTCACACGGATATTCTATTAGTTGAATAACGACATAAAATATCAATAACCACTTTCACAATGATGGAATGCATAATCCCAGACTATAATAACCCAAAAGTCAAGGCCTCGTGCAAAGACTACAAATAATATTTTGTCAAGGCTTTGTTCCAAGACACTAGTTTGTCTAATGAGACCTACCAATTCATCAAGGAGAAATAGCGGGCTCCACCCATCACTTACTAATTCCAATGCATTCCTCATATGAAATGTTTAAAACATAACATAAACATTCGTATTAAAACTAGCATACAAAATGTCAATATTTTTAACCACAAACCATGAAAGGTATAAAAATAGCACATCCACAGTGAAACATAACTCATTCGATAAAAATTGGAAGATTTTATTGTATCATATTATCCTCAATCGAGATTAATGATGGATATTAACATAGATTAAACTAATCATCAAACTATTTAGAGAAATATCCCCTTTTTCTTGAAAGCATTTTGAAGTCACGATATTTGTCATGAATCCTTTTAAAAAATAATTTTTAATCAATGTGTTGCATACCAATTAGAAACTTCTAAAAGGATTTTTAATTTTAAAACATTAATGGAAATATAAATAAAAATATAAAACCATTTTTAAAACATGGACATTAATGAGAAAAATTTAGAATAATAAATCATTAAATAATTTAAAATGATATTTTAGTTAGATTTCCAAAAAAAGGGTGACACTTGAATACAAATAATTGAGGTTATCAAAACATTGTAATATCATAATAATAAATAGATTCATGGTATACTATGTCAAAGTACATTATATACTCTATATAAAACTGATTTGGTGTATAACAACAAAGAAGTCTCAATGGAATGTAAATTGAGATGAAACCTCTAATAAAGACCATATACATAGGTTAAGGATAAATCAAAGACATAATTATGTGTGATAAATATAAATACACTCAATATTATTGGATATTCACATTGAATCAATCAGAGTACATTCACACATTTCTTTTATCGACTACACCAATGAATTGGATATTTAACTCAACAAATGGAGAATGAGTTAAAAATTACTGTTATCAAGTTCATATTGATGACTTGAGAAACTATCAAGGGAGTGATTATGTCTATCAAAATTATATACACAGAAAGGGGAGTGTAAATTATGAAATAAGAAAATTAATAGTTATTCCACACATAATCATGAAATAAAATAATCAATGATGTATGTTTAAATCTGAATGAATAGAAATTGTAATTTCAAATTCACTTATCAATTTGGTAAGATAAGAAACATACACCCCTGAAAAAAGGATAATACATTGATGATGTAAATATTTATAAATTAAAGTATATTACACAATGAATACAATCATGGGCAGTACACACACCACATGCAATAAATATGTGGTCAACAGTGGAAATCTCACAAAATTAAAAGTGAGATAAGAAACCCCTTACTTTGTACTTTTTCCTTGATCAAGGGTAGGTTATCCTCTTGTATAATGGTCAAATTATTGTTATTGAACTATTCAGTTAACATATACATTAATATGATATCATATTTAATCTTTTAACATTGCTTTGTTATTATTATCTTTGTATTATCGTCGTTTCGGGTGTTAACTTACTCGTTTTATTTTATATGTTTTGTTACATAAGTCGTATTTGTTAGGGGTATATTGTATATTATTAGTATAAAGAATGATATAATGTCCTTATACATTACATTTAATCATAAAATGAGAATTATACAAGAATGGATACGATGGGGAATGAATCTCATCGCATTCATGGAGATGGTAGTCCGTACGTACGCAGGAACGACAATATCATTCTTTTGATATTAAAATAATATATAATTGAATGTTATATCATACATACAGAATAAATATAATGTTATATTTAATATTTATATGAATATAACATAATTATTATACCCATAAAAATAATAATGGATTGAATAACAATTACACCACGTCGTGGAGACGGTAGGTCGCACGTACGCACGTATGGTGACATGTCATTCAAAGGATGGATATAATACTGAATATGGTTGTACCATATTTATAATAACATCAATGTATATAGAATATGCTGTAGTGTTTATATTATAATGTAAACAAAAAATAATGAAGAAGTTGAAGACGAATGGAACTTGAAAATGGTGGTGAAAACAGTACCTCTTCTATGGGTTCTTCCATTTGATTTGATCAAAAGGGAGCCGTAGGTTGGATTTATGAATAAAGTAATGCCTCTAGGATTATGGTAGGACAGTTGAGAGTGTATTTTTTAGATTTTTTTCCAAACAAAATGGCTTTGATGGTATGAATAATTTGATAGAATTAGTTTTCTTTTATAAGTGGGAGGAGGGGCTCTTTAGAAAAAATATAAAGTATTAATTTATAATAAATTCATATTCGGTTTCTAATGGCTTAAAAGTAGATTATTAAAAGTGTAAGTTGCAGATGGTTCTAAATAATTTCATCAAATAGGTTTTATAAAGCGTTGGGTCACTATATTAACCTAATCATTTTTATTTAACTCTTAGTTAAATAGTTTGACATTTACCATGTCACTTTGTATTTTTATATTATATGGTTAATAAACATACTATATACATACAAGATTCCAAAAAGTGGTCCATTAATGATAAAACTATATATATATATGTCCTTTGGAAAAAAATTATATTTTTAGGAATAGAATATCAATTAATAATATAATATTTGTTTTAAAAACTCATTTATGTAAATTTTGACAGTATTTAATAATTGATTTTTTTTGAAGACTTAACAACATTATTAATTAAAAAAAAATTCAGTTTAGAAATCCTCACTTGTCATATTAACAAATAAAATTGTTTTATGGAATCACGACATTACATTTTATTTATTTTAACATTTATAATACTAATTATTTTATTTTTTCATTAATAAGGAAAACACTGCATCATTATTTGGTCATAAATAAATTTAATTATTCAATGTTAAAAAATTATAAATAAAATATCATTATATTGGAAATATTTTTATTTTTCTAATTAAAATTTATAGTCGAAAATATAACATATATAACCCTATGTAAAAATTGTTTTTCGAAAAGATATATGCTTAAGCATTTTTTTATTTACTTTAACATAATTAAAATAAAATGTAATTATCACTTACAAGTGGATCCATGGGGTCCCAAAATCGACCCAAAGATGCCAGTGGTCGGACATGTATCAACTAATAAAGTTATAACATGTTTTAGGGTAATTTATTATTATTATAATTTTACTTTTTATCCTTATTTACTGGATTTACCCTTTAATCATTGTAAATAAAATATTTACCGAAGTATTTATTCAAATTGTCTAAAAATAAAAGTTACCTATTTAAAAAATATGGACCTACTGATTATAAATATGGAATCCATTTTTCTAAATTCAAAACACAGAAGTGGTAGAAATTAATTTAAAATTAATTCCCACTGTCGAAAGAAAAAGCGTTTTTTAAGGAATAATAACTATCAAAAGATTGACAGTTGTTTATGTCTGGTTTAAATGAAAAATTATGTCCAATGAAATAAAATTTATTGAATGGTAAAAATATATTCTAAATATACATTTAAACATATAAAATTCATAATTAATCACGATTAATTATTTGGTTTACAAAATTTGTTTTAATTAAAATTTAGTGATTTTCACAATTCATCAAAAATTGAATGTTATCACAATAATACCAAAAATTTACCATAAGCTAATTTGAATATTCTGAATCCAAAAACTAAGTCTATTTTGAAAGGTAAATTGTATAAATTTTCAATGAGTATGTATTTATATTCATAACTGCTAGTTTGATTGGCTGTGCTGTGTGTGAGGACTTGAAGTTGCGTACAACACACGCTACTGTATTATTCGAAGAGAAGCGTACCGTGGAATATTGGGGGTCTACACCTGCACTGTCTTAGATTCAGATCACACTGACTAGAGATGTATTTGAGACTCTTGTGGTTGGTAAACACCACAATGTTCTCTCCCAGAATATAGTGTCTCCAACAACTTAAGGCATGAACAACAGCAGCCAACTCCAGATTGTGCGTTGGGTAGTTCTTCTCATGCGGTCTCAGCTACCATGACTCGTACGCAAAGACACCATCCCCCTACATAAGCACAGCTCCCAACCCGACACCTAAAGCATCACCATAGACTATATATCTCTTTCTCGTCTCTGGAAAGACTAGTATTGGTGCTGACTTTAACCTCCCTTCTAGCACATGAAGGACAGTCTCACAAGAATCTGACCATAAGAACATAACCCCCTTCTTGGTCAGACCTGTCTGCAGTGCTGTAAGGTGTGAAAAGTCTGGTATGAAACGCCTGTATTATCCATCCATTCCTACAAAACTCTGCACCTTAAAGACATTCTTCGACTGCTCCCAAGGAACTACAACTCTCACTTTCTCTGGGTCTACTGATACACCTGTCTCTGAGATGATGTGACCCGTGAAGTGAATCTGACCCATCCAAAAGAGGCATTTTGAGAGCATAACATATAACTCTTGCTCTATCAGTGTACTCATAATGATATCAAGATGAGTAGAATGGTCATGTCGAGTGTGAGAGTACACCAATATGTCGTCCATGAAAACAACCATGAAAGAATACAATTATGGATGGAATACTCGATTCATCATTTCCATAAAAACTGATGGATCATTTGTGAGGTCGAATGGCATGACTGTATACTCGTGTAGACCATAGCTTCTCCTGAAAGCTGTAAGAGGTATATCTGATGGTCTAACGCACAACTGATGATAACCGGACATCAAGTCGATCTTCGAGAACACCCGGGCTCCTTGAAGCTGATCAAAAAGTTCCTCGATCCTCAGCAATGGATATCATTTCTTGACCATCAACTGGTTCAGCTTTAGATAATCTACAAAAAGCCTATGGGTGATGTCTTCCTTCGCTAATAGGACAGGAGAACCCTAAGGAGAAGTACTGTGTCCAATGAAACCCTTGGCCTGCAACTCCTCCAACTGTTTCTTAAGCTCTTGCATCTCAGGTGTAGACATCCTATAAGTACGAATTAACACTGGTTCCACCCCTATCACGAGCTCAATAGAGAAGGCTACCTCACAATCAGAAGGTAAACCAGAAAATTTATCTAGAAAGACATCCCTGAAATTATCCACCACTATATGAAAGTCATTCTGTGAAGTCCCCTGGTTATCTAGATAATGACTGGCAATATGGGCTGTAACTCCTGCTAGCCCATGATGCTTTAGTCCAACTGTTCCCACCTGGACATCCCACTCGCCTCTCTGATGAATTGATTCAGCCTCTGGTGATACGAAACTGACCTTGCGGGGATAACAATCTACGACTGCCTGGAAGGGAACTAACCAGTCTATACCGAGAATGACATCATAACATTTCATCTCTAGGACATAGAGGCCCCATAAGAACTGATACCCTACAACCTCAAGAGAGAACTCTCTACATTGACGTACGCTAGAATTAATCTTCCCAAAAGGTGTATCAAGTGTCAACATATCGACAGACGTAATGTTACAGAGCCCAAGACTCTCCACAAAATCAACAGATATAAAGCAATGGGAAGCACCAATATTGAAAAGGGATGAAGATAAAATTGCGGCTACTAAGATCATACCTTGAACTATGGAAGGGTCTGCATACTTCTCCTGATTGGTCTTCTCCACAGTGAATGTCAGGCCTGTATTGCGGCCCTGCACCCCTGGATGACCAATCTGAGCTGATCCACTCTATTGTCCCCGGTAACCCAGTGGCTGACCACCACAACCATGACCTCCACCTCGGCCCGAACGATAGGAATAACTGTAGTTCCCAGTCTAGTGAGAAACTGGTAATACATCTCCTCCATGTGGGGTCATAGAAGAAACCCTACCACTAGATTTATGCAAGATGATCTGACAGAAACGCTGAAGATGGCCCATCTTGCAGCAATATCGGCACTCCATCGGGTCTCTCTGGAACTGAGGACTAGTATACTCACTCCTACCACACTCATAGCATACTACATGGCTGCCTGAAGATACATTCCGCTTACCCTTGTCTCCTCGAGTAGACTCCCTGTGGCGTTTCCTGCTATCTGTAGGAGGAGCACTGGCTCTGGATGTCAAACTTCCCTATCTCACTGCTCCAGAATCCATCAGATTGCGCTCAGTGATCAGTGCCTGGTGGATGATAGATGATATCGAAGTCTACCTGAAGATATTCACCTGGGAAAAGTACTTCTGCCTGAGACCGTCCTCAAACATCCTATCAAGGAACAACTCATCACCTTCTGTATTTGGTGTGAAGCATTACAGCTTGGTAAAGCAAGATAAGTACTCCATGACAGAACGTGTACTCTGCTCGAGACTCAAAAACACACAGGCTCGTTCGGCCCGCAAGGACTCTGGATAAATGTAGTCATAGATGATGCTCTGAAACTCATCCCATGTAATGCTCGGCTGGCGCCCTGACTATGAGATCACCTTCCACCACCTCTTGGCGGTTTCATTGAACATATAAGTACCACGATTTTACCTTTTCTCTGGAGGTATCTCTATATGCTCGAATATCATCATTGTGGCCTCTAACAAAAACTCTACATCCTGGAGTCCTCCATCCCCTGATAATGTAAGAGGATGTTGTTACTAGGAAACCCATGTCAACTCAGCCATCGACTAGGAAGGAGGTGGCTCTCCCAGATAGGTATGCATCATCCTCATGAAGTCCTCCCTGAACTACAAACTGGTGCCTGTAATAGGTATAACATCTTGTACAAATGCTGTCATAGCAGTCGGATGTGTATAAAGTTCATGATCAGCCGTGTCTGGTGTTTGATCACCATGTGGCAGCTGACGTACAACAGGAGGACGCCCTAGAGGCATATCTATGAAAGATCAAAAGCACACCATAGATCAGAAAATCATTAATATATAGTCTTTATAAATGTTAATATGTTAAATCTTCTTTTATAGTAAGAAAATGTTCTTACATGGTAATACAATAAACAATGACCCATATTGAATCATTCAATCTAGATGTCTTTGGTTTCCCCATGACAAAGTCCATCGTAATATTATCCCATTTCCACTCAGGTATGGTAAGAGGTTTCATGGATCATCTCGGCTGTTGCCTTCTAGCTTTCACTTGCTGAAAAAACATACATCGTGACACTAATTCAGAAATCATTCTCTTCATATTGTCCCACCAAAAATTTTCCCTCAAATATCAATACATCGTACTACAATGATGGCGTATAGAGAAATTGGAGCTATAAGAATCATCCAGGAATTCCAATTTTAGATCATATATGTTAGGAACATCATGTATCTTTCCAAATTTCAAAATTACATCTTCATATTGGATTTTACTCAATCTTCCATCATTCAAAACATTAATTTACTTTTGAAACTCCAAATCATCAACATGAGAGATTTTTTATATTTTCGAGTAATGATGGGTTGGAAACCTTTGGAAAAAGTATCGTTGTTTCATCTTCCATGGTTATTACCATTTCCATTTTCACTAGATACATGAAAATAGAATTCCTTTCAATTATCATCATGGTCAAAACTCCATGATCCTTTTTTATCAAAGCATCATCTACCTTATTTTCCTTCCCACAGTGATAGTGTATTGTGAAATCATAATCCATTAGTAGTTCAAGACACCTACATTGCCTCATGTTGAGTTACTTCTATGAGAGAATATATCTCTAAATCTTGTGATCAATATATATCTCAATATTTTCACCATAATGATATTGTCTATATATCATAAAAGGAATGATTACAACTACTAACTGATGATCATGAGTAGGAGTGTTTTTCTCATGATTTTATTTACTGTCGGGATGCATAGGCAATATCTAAATCTATCGACATAAGGAAACATCTATTCCCCTTCATTGAAGCATCACTATAAATAAAAAACCCATAATTATTCAATGGTAGAGTCAAGATAATAGAATTTACTAAACTTATCATTAGTTATTCAAAGAATTATTCTCACTCTATTTTTCAAACAAATTTAACCCCTTTACATGTGATGTCTGTTAATGGGTTAGGAATATGGGAAAAACTCTAGATGAAACTTTGATAATAACATGCTAATCAAATAAAATTGTGTACCTCAGTTATGCTCGTCTGTGTTGGACATTCATGGATTTCCTTGGTATTTGAATGATCAATAGAGATTCCATCATTGGAGACAATATGGCCATGAAAAGAAATCTCTTGCATCCAGAATTCACACTTCCTAAATTTCCTATATAATTGATTTATTATAATAGTCATTAGAATAATGAAAAAGTGATTTTAATGTTATTCATAGATTTTAGAGTATACCAAGATATCATCAATAAATTCCACTACAATGTCATCAATATAAACCTTGAAAACTCTATTCATTAGATCCCTGAAGACAGACAGTACATTAGTCAATCCAAAATGCATTACCGGAATCTTGTAATGCCCATACTTGGTTCAAAATATTGTTTTCGGAATGTCCTTTTTTCAGATAAAACTGATGATATCTACATCGATGGTCAATCATTGAATAATATTGACCTCCATGATGTTGGTCAAATAAATCATCAATGTTAGGTAGGGTATAATTTTTTTATTGTTATTGAATTGATCTCTGTATAGTAAATGCCCAACATCATAGATCCATCTTTCATCATAAAAAAAAGAAAAGGGAATCTCCATGGAGAAAAACTAGGGAAAATAATTTCTTTATTACACATTTCGTCTAGTTGATTCATTAGTTCCACTAATTCAAAAGTGGCCATTCTATAAGGGGTCTTTGATATGGGACTTGAACTAGGAATTAACTAAACAGAAAACTAAATTTCTCATGCTGGAGGATGTCCATGTATATATTCTAGAAACACATCAATATATTATTTCACAATTGGTATGTACTATGTTTGAACATTCCATTACTCACCTATAATTATTTCATTGTCTTCCTAACAAAAATTGAATTTAGTTGAGCTATTCGGGGTGGATCTAGAAAAAAATTAGCTGGTGACATTTCTGATCTAAAGATACAGTACTCCTTATCATCATCATGAATTGGGAACTCCTTACTCATAAAGTAAATTTTTTCAACATGTTCTAAAACCAATCCATAACAAGGATTATATCTTATTCAATCATGGGTATGACGATGAGATCATCAGATAAAGAACATTAATAATCCCAAATGGGAACTGAATCCCAAAACATTATTGCATTGATAATTCCCTTAAGTGTTTTCATTGAAAAATCCCATGTTAATTCAAATTTAAAAAATCTAATTTTCTTAGAATCATGGATGATATGAAACAATGTGATGATCTATAATAACATAACAAATTTTATAAACATGTGGAAACCATTAAATTACCTGCCACCACATCATTCTGAGCATCAAACTCAGTAGTAGTGATAACATAAGCATTGACATGATCCATTGGCCTTTTCTGAGTTATGTTTACTTGGTGTTTATGACATTTATTGGTATAATTCACCCTTTCTCTACAATTGTGTCATTCAACATTGACATCCTCTTTCTTCCCCTTGAAATGACAATCTTGGTGGCCTTTTCACCACATTTGTAAGAGACTCTCATTCCCTTCAGGTATGTACCGTGTTGTTTCTTCCCACATTTACTATAGGATGGATATTCAAATTTTCACATCTTCCCCTTATTTCCATTACCAAAGTGATCAATAGATCTTTTCTTCTACTGATTTTCTTTAAAGTCATTAGACGTAGAGAATTCAATTTATTTCTTGATAGCACATTATACAATATCTTCGTATAAAAAAAGGATAGTGAGAATAGTACTCTCTGGAGAAATTTTTTGAACCCATCAATGATTCGATCAATCTTACTCCTTTGGTTACATATATAATCTGATGCATGAATTGTTATCATTGTAAAGCTAGCCTCATACATTTAGACGTTCTATCCATCCTTTTTCTCCGACTCTGAAATTGCATTTCCATATAAACTCGGTGGTCATGAGGAAATTATTTTTCTAAAAGAACTCTTTCAATTCCCTCCATTCCATATTTGATACATCATCATCTTTTTTGGTGTTTTTTATCAATTACCACCATTGATCTGCATCTCCCATGAGAAGATAAACTTTTGTGACAATATTTTCCCTTTAGCTACTCCCCAAATCCTCAAATATTTTTTCTATGGAATTTAGCCATTTCCCAGCTACCAATGGATCTGTACTCCAATTGAATTTTGGTGGTTGTTGCCTCATGAAACTGTCTAACATTGATCCTCTATATTGCGGATCAAGGAGCTCCAAATTCCTAAGTTTATTATTCATAACCTGAGTTAGTAGGAGGGAAATCCCTACATGGATTTCATGTATTGATATGGTTTTCATTGCTTTCACTAGGAGACATTTCTAAACAAAGACATACAATAGATCAGATTAGGAATCACAATACATAATCCCAAACATGTAAATCAGTTAACATAAATTTTACCGTTTCTGGATATATTCCATAGTCATAAAAATTATTTATATGAGAAATATTATTCTCATAAACCATTCATAATGGTTTGTATAGAGAATGAGAATTATCCAAAGCATATCCCTTGAGAGTGTCGTAACCAAGAGTGCAGCAAATCCTGTTGTCATGAACCAGTTCCCCTTCGAGTCTAGATAGATGTGGTGTTTTTGGGTATTACCCCAAGCAAAATCTGTGCCAGAGCCGCCTCTATTAGCTCATATTTAGACATGGAAGTATTTCATGGAAAACTCATAAAAACTATACAATACCAAAATTTCTAGGATGTTATTATATATTAATCCTCAAAGTCTATATTAGGATAATGTGCTCTAATCATATGTTTTCTAAATCTAGCTTCTATGATTTGTACTAAACATCCACTAATACAAACAGTAACCCTGGACCCTAATTACCCATAGTTGGTGAATTATTACATAACATTGGCAAGATCATAAATGATCAAAACTTAATAGAATGATTAGTTTCGTAGCCTTGGAAATACTAGATACATTCATAAGATTTACATTACATTATAAAATGAATAACTACCACAGCATAGTCTCCATTGGCTACACTAATATCCCTTAGACAATCACTGCTGATCAGTCATAACATACATATTCGCATCAAGGAAAAAATAAAACACATAAAGTGGTGAGGTCATATTTTTAGTAAGGATGACAATATAGCAGAAACATTCATAAACTAGAACAAACATTTATGTAGATGTATAATAGAACAAACGCCTTTTAATCCTGAGCTTTAGAATAATATGGAAAATATAAAATACAATAATTCTATTTACCGATTCATATTGATATTTATTCTAGTAGAATAGTCACATGCATTATCAATATCCACCTACATAATTATGGAATGCATAATGTGAGACATCATAACCATATAGTCAAGGCCTTATGCCAATACTACAAAAAAGATTTATTTCTGGCCTTGTTCCAAGACACCCGTTTCTCTCAGGTGATCTACTGATCCATCGATGAGCTATAGTGGCCTCCACCTATCATTTACTAAATCCAATGCATTTCTCTTATGAAAAGGTTAAACATAACAAAAAAATCATGTTAAAACTATCATATGAAATGTAAATACATTATCCATAAACCATGAATGGTGTAAAAATAACACATCTACAATGAGTCATATCAAAAAACATTCAATACAATATGGAAGTTTTGTATCTTAAAAAATCAACTTCAAACAAACTAAAAACTCATTAAAAGATTTTGACGTAGATGAAATAAGATTTTTTTAGAGAAATATCTCTTTAAATTTTGAAAACATTTAAAAGTCATATAAATATAAAAGAAAACGATTTTTTGAAAATATTATTATACTATTTTATATGAATATTTGATTATGATATAACGAAAGAAGATATCTACACCTTCTATATAAGTTAAAAAAGGACATTTTTACCATAATTTTGTCTGAAATGTCATAAAGTACCTCATTTGGAAAATGACAGAAAGATTCCATTCAAAGCATAAATGGTATATTATGGGTATAAATGACATTAACCCATTGTCTAGTAAATAATAAAAATGTTTTCAAAAACATTTTTATGAACACATAGATGTGGATGATAAAGATTTCCAAGTAGATACTTACGTAAAAACATCAGCGGATAATGATGATATTATAGAATTAACCCTTACATTGTACTTTTCCTTGGTCGAGGGTACGTTAACCTCCTATATAATTTTTAAATAATTGTTATTAAATTATTCAAGAAGTATATACATTAATATTATATCATATATGATCTTATAATATTTATTTGTAAATTATATTTCAGTAGTATCATCGTTTCGGGAGTTAACTGATTCATTTTCCTTTATATGCATTGTTACGTATGTAATGTTTGTTAAGAATAGAATGTACCTTATTTATAATCCAAATGATATTATGTCTATAAAATTTATTTATAATAATAAAATGAAAATTAGTTATGAATGGATACAATGGCGAATTAATATCCTCGTGTTCGTGGAGACGATAATCCGTCCATACACACGAGCAGCAATGTAATTATTTTTATTTTAAAATCATATATAATTGAACTGTACATCAAATATACAGAATAGTTATCATGTTATATTTATTATTTAAATCATGTATACTCATTATTATACCCATACAAAGAATGAATGTTTTGAATAACAGACTCCACCACGACATGGACATGGTAATCCCTGCGTACACATGTATGGTGACTTTATCATTTATTGGATGGATAGAATAATGAATTTGGTTGTACCATTTTTATAATAACATCATAGTATATAGAAGATACTGGATTTACTATTTTATAATGTAAAAAACAAATAAATAGGTAGTCGATGTAATAAAGAACATGAAAGAGGTGATGAATTATTTACCTCTTCTTCACGTTCTTCAATTTTATTTGAAAAAAAGGGCTCCATACGATGGCTTTATGAATAATTTAAGGCCTCTAGAATGAAGGTAGGACAGTCAGGAGGATATTTGTGTAATTTTTGGCTGAGGAAATTTTCTTTGATGGTGTTTATTCTAGAGAAGGTGAAGTGCCTTTTATAAGAGGGGTGAGTGGCACCTTAAAAAAGATTGAAATATTATTTTATAATAAAATAATTTTCTGTTTCTAATGGCTCAAAATTGAAATATTTAATCTATAATGTATTGTTGTCTAGAAAGCTCTCAACCAATAGGTTTTATTCAATATTGGGTAAATATAGTAACCATATTTTTTATATTTAACTCTTAGATAAATATTTTGACAATTACCATGTCTCATTTTCTTTTTATATTATTTGGTTAATTAACATACTAAAAACATCCAAGAGAACTCGGAGTGGTTCATTAATGATTCCCCTATCATCATATAAGTAGTTTGGCTGAACAATAGATTTTTAGGATTTTTATATCAGCCAATAATGTATTAATTTTTAAAAAAATTCGTTCATGTCAATTTTGACATTATTTAATAATTGATTTCTGTTAAATTTTTAAAACATTATAACTTTAATATAAATACATTTAATCAATCAAAAAATGACATATTAACATAGAATAATAGGGTAAATTATTAAATGTCGAAAATTATATTTATTTGGATGTTTATAATATCAATTATTTTAATATTTCATTAATATTGTAATTACTGCATCATCATTGTGTAATAAATAAATTTAAATATTCACTGTCTAATAATTAATAAAAATAAAATTATGTAGGACATATTTTTATATTATAAATGAATATTCATAGTGGAATTTATATTATATATAACCCCATATTAAATTTTTTTTTATTTATTAAACATTGAATTTAACTCTTTCAAGTAATATTTAAATAAATTAATAATAAATGCCCTAAACTAATCCAAGTGGATCAAAGAGGTTAATATTTTATTAATAATAAAGTTTTTTGTGGAATTATACTTATACAATAGAATTAGGTCAAATTTTAGTGCAAAAATAATATTATTTTTTACCTTAATTATGTTATTTACTTTTAACTGTTGTAAATAAAGGTAAAGAGTTACTATTCACTAAAAATTATTTTCATCTTATTGAACCACATTTTAGTTACTGATAAAAAAATTTCTCTCATCATTTTGATATTCAACAGATAGAAGTGGAAAAATTACATTTTATTCAAATTCGGAAATGCCCCTAGTATGTTGGTCAAAGACAGTGAAAAGTTCGATAAACTTTTATATAACTAAACTCATTATTAAATGGATCCAGTGTATTAAATTGAACATATATAGATATTATGTATCTATTTTGACCTAATATAAATTTAAATAAAATAAATAATTATTTAAATAAAAATTCGGTCCTGAACAATAACTTTGTGTTTTCACATTTCATAAAAAATTGTAATTTTTCATCGAAATAACCAAAAATTTCCCCTAAGCTAATTTAGATATTCCGAATCAAAAAAGGATGTCCATTTTTAAAGCTAAAATTTATAAAATTTACAAAATTAGGTATTTCAATTCTTAACTGCATGTTTTATTGGTCGCGGCATGTTAGAATCTCGATGATGCGTAAAAACAAGCTATTTTATTATTCAATGAGAAACGTACCATTAATTATTGGTGTGTTACACGTAAGATGTAAGAATGAACATTATGATTTCTTGGTGATTCCCTTCAGGGTGACCATGATCTTGAAGTGTTTCCATATCCTCTCCTCAGACTCTAATATTGCCTTTCCATATCATGTTAGTGGTCATGATGCTATTATTTTTCTAAAAGAACTCTTTCAATTCCATCCACTACATATTTGATTCATTATCATCTTTATTTTTTTTAATCAATGACCACCATTGATCTGCCTCTCCCATGAGGCGATAAACTTCCATGACAACTTTTTCGATTTTGCTACTCCCCAAATCATCAAATAATGTTTCTAAAAAATTTATCCATTTCTCAAGTATAAATGGATCTGTATTCCCATTGAATGGGAGTGGTTGTTACCTCGTGAAACTTTCTAACATTGATCCTCTATGTTGTGGATCATGGAGCTCCAACACGTAAGATTATTATTCATAACCTAATTGAGTTATCGAAGTATGGTGATAACATGATCATCACCAATTTCTTTACTAGCTCCTCTATAATAATCTTCAATAGGAGAGATATCCCTAAAAGGATTGTGTTCATCGATATAGTTTTATTTCCTTCCACTATGAGACCTTTCTAAACAATCACATACCCAAGATCAATTTATGAATCACAATACATAATTCCATACTTGTAAAACTATTAACATAAATTGAATATTTTCTAGGTATATTCCATAATCATAAAAATGATTTCATTTAGAAAGATTATACTCGATAGAAATTCATAATGGTTTGTATAAAAAATGACAATTATACTAAGAATATCACCTAGGAGTGTCATAACCAAGAGTGCAACAATGTCTGTTGTCGTGAACCAGTTCCCATTCGAGTCAAGCTCGAAGTGGTGTTTTTGGGTTTTACCACTAGGTACATATGTTCCAGATCCTCCTCTACCATATCATATATATACATGGATCTATTTCATAGAGAACTCAAAAAATCTCTACAATACAAAAATTCTTGTAATTTCTACTATACTAATCCTCAATGTCTATCTCAGGATAATGTTCTCTAATCAAAGGTATCCTAAATCTAGCTACCATGGATTGTACTAAAATTCCACTAATACCAACTGTAACCCCCCAAACCTAATTACCCATAGTTGGTGCATTATTACATAACATTGGCATGATCACAAAAAATCAATACTTGATAGACTGATTAGTTTCGTATCCTTGTAAATACTAGATACATTCATAAGTTTTACATTACATTATAAAATAAAAAACATCAACTACATAGTCTCCATAGGCCACACAAATAATCATTATACTATCCATGTTGGTCAGTCAATATATATTTCATTGTATCAGGGAAAAAATAAAACATAGAATGGTTTGAGATCATAGTTTTATTAAGTATAAAAATATACTAGAAACATTCATAAATATGAATAAACAGTTATGGAAATGTAAGACTAGAACATAAGTCTTTTAAAGCTGAGATTTAGAATAATATGGAAAAGATAAAATAAAATAATCCCCTTTACTTATTCACATTTATATTCATTCTAGTAGAATAATCACATGCATCATCAATAGACACTTTCATAATCATGGAATGCATAATGTCAGACTTCATAACTACAAAGTCAAGGCCTTGTGCCAAGACAACAAATATGATTTTTTCATGGACATATTCCAAGACTCACGTTTTTCTCATGAGAGCTACCGATGCATCGAGGAGCTATAGCAGCCTCCACCCATCATTTATTAAATCCAATGAATTCCTATTATGAAAAGGTTTAAACATAACAAAAACATTCGAATTAAAACTAGCATACGAAATTTCCATACATTTTCCATAAACCCTGAATGGTGTAAACATTAAAAATCCATAGTCAGTCATATCAGGATAATTTCAATACAATATGTATGTTTTGTATCATAATAAATCTACTTCAAAAAATCCTAAAATCCATTAATGGATGTTGACATAGATGAAAGAAAATATTTTTTTAGAGAAATATCTCATTAAATTTTAAAAAATTTAAAAGTCATTTAATTATAAAAGAAAACATTGTTTTTGAAAATATTCTCATAATACTGTATAGAAAGCTTTGATGATGTCATATGGTAGAAAATATCCACACATTCTGTATAATTTAAAAAAAATACATTCTTACCATAATTCTGTTGAAAATGCCCTAAAGTACCTCGTTCGGAAAATGACGGTAAGATACCATTCAAAACATATAAGGTAAAATTATTGTATAAATGACATTAACCCATTGTCTAGTATATAGTAAAAAAATATTGAAATACATTTTTAAGAAAAAATATATGTGGTTGAAAAAGATGTCCCAGTAGATACTTACATAAAAACATCCTCGGATAATGAAGAGATTTTAGAATTACCCCTTACATTGTACATTTCCATGGTCAAGGGTACTTTAACCTCTTGTATAACAGTTGAATAATTGTTATTAAATTATAAAATAACTATATACATAAATATTGTATCATATATGATCTTATAATATTTCTTTGTTAAGGATATTTCAGTAGTATCATTGTTTAGGGAGTTAAGTGATTCAATTTCCATTATAGGAATTGTTATGTATGTAATGTTTGTTGAGTAGGGGATTTATCTTATTTATACTTAGAATTATATTAAGTACTTAAACTTTATTTATAATAATCAAAGGTAAATTAGTCTTGAATGGATATGATGGGGAATGAATCTCCTCACGTTAGTGGTGACGGTAATCGGCCCATACGCACGAGTGACAATGTCATTATTTTGATATTAAAATCATATATAATTGAAATTATATCATATATACGAAATCATTACCATTCTATAATTATTATTTACATTATTTATACTCATTAATATACCCATTCAAATGATGAAGGGTTTGAATTACAAACTACTCCACGACATGGAGATGGTAATCCCTACGTACCCATATATGGTGACTTTATCATTTATTGGATGGATAGAATAATGAATATGGTGGTATGATTTTTATAATAACATCATAATAAATGGATGATACTGGATTTATTATTTTATATTGGAAACAACAAAGAAATATGAAGTGGAAGAAAAAAAGAACATGGAAGAGCTGATGAAATATTTACCTCTTCTTTGGGTTCTTCTTTTTGTTTTGATAAAAATGTCTTGTTAAGTTGGATTTATGACTACGGTAAGGCCTATAAGAACAAGGGAGGACAATTCGGTGAATATTTGGTCAGGTTTTGTCCATGTCAAAAGGCTATGATGTTGTTAATTTGAGTGAAGGGGAAGTACCCTTTTATAAGAGGGGTGAGTTCCACCTTAGGAAAAGATTGAAATAATATTTTATAATAAAATCATAATCTATTTATAATGGCTCTGAATAAAATTATTTAAACTATAATGTAGTGATGGGTCGAAAACGACCCATCCAATAGGTTTTAGATAGGATTCGGTAAATATATTAACCATATCTTTTAGATTTAACACTCAGTTAAATAGTTTGACAATTACCATGTTGTTTTTTATTTTTATATTGTATGTTTAATAAACATACTATTAAAATCAAAGAGAGCCCAAAGTGTTTCAATAATGATATTAAATTAATTATATAAGACTTTTGGATGAACATTATATTTTGAGTATTATAATAACGGCCAGTAATATTGTATTTGTTTTAAAAACAGTTTCAAGTCAATTTTGACATTATATAATAATTGATTTTTGTAAAATTCCTAAAAACATTATTACTTCTAACTAAATACATATAATCAACCCTAAAATTTCATATTGACCTATAAAATTAGTGGAATAAATTAAAAGTCTAAAATTTTATTTATTTGGATATTTATAATATCAATTATTTAAATCTTTCATTAATATTGTAATTACTGCATCATCATTGTGTCATAAATAAATTTAATTATTTACTGTCTAAAAATTATAAATAAAATAAAAATATATAGGAAATATTTTAATATTAATAATGAATATTTATAGTCAAATTTATATTTTATTTAACCCCATATTAAAAATGGTTTATTTATTAAACATTTAATTTAACTCTTTCAACACTTATTTAAATAAAATGATAATAAATGACCTAATCTAATAGAGGTGGACCAAAGAGGTTCAAATTTTATTCATAAGGTTTTTTTTGGTCTAATTATACTTATAAAATAGAATTAGGACATATGTATGGTAATAATAATATCATTTTACCCTTAATTACCCAATTTACTTTTAATTTTGCTAAATAAAATTAAAAAGTGACTATTGAATAAAAATTATTTTCATCTTATTGAACCAAATTTTACATATTGATATCAAATGTGCCTCTGGGGCTTTTGAAATTCAACATACAGAAGCCACAAAATTACAATTTAATCAAATTTGGAAATGCTCCTAGTATGTGGGTCAAAGACAGTAAAAAGATGGATAAAATTTTATATATTTAAACTCATTATTAAATGGCACAAATGAATTAAATTCAACATATATCGATATTATGTATCTATTTTGACCTAAAATAAATTTAAATAAAATAAATAATGATTTAAATAAACAGTCCTTTTTTGACAATAACTTAGTGTTTTTCACCATTCATCAAAAATTGAAATTTTCATGAAAATAACAAAAAATCACCCCTAAGATAATCTTGATATTCCGAATCCATAAATGAAGTCCATTTTGAATAATAAAATTTATAGAATTCCATAAATTGGGTATTAAAATTCGTAGCATCTTGTTTTATTATTCGTGGTATATTAGACTCTCAAAGATGCATAAAATACTTGCTAATGCATTATTCAAAGGGAAACGTACAGTTGAAGTTTGGTGTTTTACACTTCAGATGTTGGTATGGACATTATGAGATCTTGGTTAATCCATTAAGGGTGACCATGCTCCAGATTTTGTCATGGGGCTCATGAATAGGATCTTCCCCCCTTACCATGATCAATTTGTGTTATGCTTCATTGATGACATCTTGAAATACTAGACATCGGAGGAGGAGCATACCACACACCTAAATATAGTTCTAGAAACAGTCACAAATCACCATCATTATGGAAAGATCTCAATGTTCTAGTTCTGGATTTGAGAATTAAAAATACTAGGTAACATTATCTCAAAGGATGGAGTTCCAATAGATCATGTGATGGTATATGTAGTGCATTATTGGGATCCACTAAAGAGTGTGAACGAGGTATGAAGTTTCATGGGAAAGGCTGGAAAATACTAGTGATTCATACCCAAATTTTCTAGAGTTGAACAACCTTGTCAACTATTACAATTATGGGGCATCCTTTTTTGTGGATGTAGAAGTTCCAGCATAGTTTTCCGGAGCTGAGATAGAGACTAATGGGTTCACCCATCATTAGGCTACCAGAATATGTCATTGGGTTTGTACTTTTCTGTGACGAATCACTAACCAGACTAGGTTGTGTCTTGATTTAGTAATAAGAGGTTATCACCTATGGCTCATTGATGTTGAGACAATATGAGCATTACTGCGCTACCCATTACATGGAGTTAGTTGCAGTGTTCTTTGAGATGAAGATGTGAAAACACTACTTAATAGGAGAATGTTTTAGAGTCTAACTTTATCACCTGGGTCACATGTATATATTTTTACAATTTGACCTAAACATATGAAAACAATGATGGAAATAGTTCCACCATGATAATGAATTTAAGATATTGTACACTCCTTGGATTAGAACCTAGTTTCAGACACACTGTGTAGGATGTCTGGTATACAATTGATGTGTGAGGCGACAAAGGTGCTAGCTGTATTGCAGTTATCCTTTGTGGATAGGGATGTTTCATATTGCATCCAGTATATGCTAGTTACTACCCCAATCATTCAATGAGTCATTTATTCACAGATTACGAATGTTGACTGCAATTCCTAACATACTCAGATATCCTCAGGATAGGCTCCTTATGTTTTTTCTAATAATAGTGAGCATGTCATCATATTCAAATGATGCACCATGGTAAAAGTGAGGCTGTGAGAGGAGGTATTGAGGGAGATCCACAGATCCCATTGTGTAGTAATTCTTGGATTTTAAATGATGTACATGGACCTCCTAAGACATTTCGTTCATTATCAATCGCATGTTATCGACTGGTTCGAGCTGGACATCGATGATGTGGTGATTTTCATGGAGTTCCCAGTAGAAATAGAGGATCAAATGAATCTGGTCCTTTGTGGGAAGTTGATTTCTCAAGTGTGAGTTCATTGATATCCCATTAACCTCCATGATAACACATGGGAGTGGGAGGCTCAGACACATGCTAAATACACCCATTTTTTCCCATATTTTTGTTTTATATTTCAGGGAAAAAATTTATATGGTGGGGAAAATTTAAATTATCAAAAATTCATTATATAATTCATTTAAATTATTTGGGATTATTATATGTCTATAAGAATTTATGTCACTTGTTCTTGAGGCATGATGTGTCTAGAACGGAATTTTAAAATTTTTAAGGTATATTTTATAAACGTGTGAGCGGAATTTTCTAACATTTGAACATGTGTTCTAATTGAAAAAGAAAGGGCACCATTGAATCCATAACGCCAATATTCTCTTAAGAGAGGCTTAACATCAACCATAGTAGGTCCGGAGAAAAAGATAGTTCTTCATATTTTTTGGAAAATAAAAAAATAACATTAAAATTTTATTATATTTGACTACTAACTATTGAGTGGCGGTGGCAGGACCGATGTGTTGTGGAGCACATTAATGGATTGAATATTATGTTTTATAACCACAAAATTTAGATTTAAGAGGTTCATTAATTAAATCTCATTAATAATCCACATTATTCATATGATACATTAATATCCCTTCCCCTATATTTATTTAAATCTCAGGCATGGGATTTTGACAATGAAGGGAGGAACATCTATAGAATTGTCACAATTTCATCCACCAACATTGAATGGTTGCTTTGACCACAACTTTGGAGGATACAATCTGTGATCATCAAACGAAAATGGATTCATCAAATTTGGATTCTTCTTCCACAACTGTGATGTCTCCTTTGTAATTGGGGTAGGTATTTTTTAATTCATGTGAATTTTATTTATTCTTTCTTCTTGAAAAGAATATCAAACATGGATCAATGAAAATTATTTGATCCATGATTCTTATGAATTTGTGGGTGGTTATTACGGGAGTATTGAATGAGTTTAGTTTATCTTTAATGATTGAATTACTACCAACTTGATTTTATTCTAACACGGAGGGCACATTCCAATCAAAAAATTCATGAACCCTCTGATGCTTCTGTTATTTCTCATTCTTCGATGACATATTTTCAACTTGAAGGAATCCATAATTTTGGAGCCATGTTGTGATGGAAGTAACCAGGTGTGATCCTTGGCATGTTTTGAAGGGAAAATTAACCTTCAGATCTCACCTTGTAGCCCAGGGAATCCCTAATGGTGCAGCACTGGCACCGGCGGGAAACAACTACGGCCAGCTAGCACCTAGTGTGGATGAATGGTGGCACCTGAAGGCACCTAGGAGGATAGCATGGGGAATGTGTCGGCCGGTCGTGGAGGCAGAATAGTGGTGCACTATCACATGATGTAGATGGAGTCCAACTTCATAGCCCTTAAGAAGGGGACCCACACCCTCAGGGTCCCGTTGACACGACAGGGGCACCACATGGCACAACTAGTTGGATAACTCGAATGGTGTTTCCATACGAAGATGTGGTGGCTGCCTGACCGGTGAACCGTGCCTACCACTGTGCTAGGACACCTAGAGGGTCGACCGAGCCAGTCTAGTCCAGGCCAGGTAGGACCAGCTTAGACCTAGACTAGGATGATTCGAGGTGAACAAGTTTGGGTTACTCTAGGTCAGGGCAGGTTGCATAGGACCAAGACCCTTTTTGGCCCATATACACTTAAATGGTTGTAACTCAAAAACAATACATCAGTTTGAAGAGGTTCGTATAACGTTGGTGTATAAATTGGAGGGATCGAACCTGAATTCGATTGGGCCCTCGGTACAAAAAAGCTTATGACTCATAGACTGGGTGTTGGATTGGCACACTGTATGTCACATTGGAACTCTTAGTCCCTTGTGTTCCATTGGGTGAAAACAATGTGTAACTTCATCAAAGTTGATGCATAATCAATATCTTGAGGGTTAGTTACTACATAACTCAAGAGCACTGAGTGCAGGGAATCATGTGGATGGCTGTGAGTTGAAGACGGACACTGTGTGGATCAACATCATAATGAATCTATGTGGATCAGAATCATTGTGATCATATGTGGCTTAGAATCGTATATTACCTATGTGGATCATAATCGTAGACACCATGTCTGGATCACCATTGTAGCGACCCTATGTTGATTAGAAGTGTGTGACCCGACAAGGTCCAGCCTTAGAGCAGTCCATCTTGGATCAACAACAAACGACCCATCGTGAATTGAAAATTGAAAAAATCCTTCATTTATCATTTGTAAAAAAATATTCATGGAATAAAATAATATATATTAAAACTAATAATCTTTATTCCAGATCATTGAGTTTTATAACCAGTTTGAGCAGAGACTTTTTCTATATGCGTTGTGATTGAGATCATGTTTTTTGGTTTTCTATTGTGGAATTCTGAGAGACATTCAGGGGGTCTTGGGGACCATACACGGTATTTTTATACTCAACACTGTATAGGTATTCCCCACACCTTGTTTTGTCTTTTGTAGATGAATATATGCTTGGCTAAGACTTTTGGGAGCCATGAAAAGGTGATACACAACGGTGACTAGTTGACGTAGATAAGTATGGTGCTGATATGTACATACCCAATAGGTAGTATCATTAGTGGATGATATCAAGAGTTGTTATCAGTTGTAGTCGTATCATTTTACTATGTATCGTATTTCGTCCCCTTTACATTCATTACACACTTTTACTACAACGGTTTTACTATATGGTATTCATCTTGTTAGGTTCTTGGTATATATTTTTTCAGTTTTAAAATCATAAATTAATTTCTGTAAATTAAATTCAATATTATTGACTAATTATTTATCGCTTTTGAAAAATATATAATATATTAAATAATTATACATCATTCATACCAATAATAATGATTAATAATATAAAAATAAATATGGATTTGTATTTGGATTGAATATTTATAAACCAATATGATTATTTACCAATGTTGATTGTTCAATATGAAGGTTATATTTTTCATTTAAAAATATAGAATTTTCATTCCCAATTTTTTTCCATTCAAAAAAATTTAATGGGAGTAAAATATTTCCATCATAAATTATTATATTTCTATTCTGTATTATTTGAAATTAATTAATTGATATACTATAAAGATTTATAAATCATGGAATTACTATAATATTCCATAAAACCTAAATATCATGATTTCATTTCCATTTATTGGGAAGCATGACACATATTGAATATTTTTAATGAAATATAGTCTTTTGGAAATAAAATAACATTATTGGACAATCCAGGTATGTATTCATAGATTATACCAAGAGAGAATAAAATTCTATTAGATTTATATATTCGACAATGAAAAAAACATTCATCAAGAAACATATCATATAGAAGTGATATTTATTAAGTAAAACTATTATCACTTGATCATTAATCTATCATAATGTTTTATATTTTTATTAATATTGATATTGTGATAACCGTGTTATGAAATAATTAAATACTTTCCCATTTCTTTATCAAATGTATATATTTAAAATTGTTTCGATGATCACTCTTATCGACAATTTAAATTCCATATTATTATATACACCATCATATAAACATATTCGAAAAGAAGTTGATAAATAATATATATTTTTATTCAACAAACTATATGAAATTAAATTTTATACATGTTTAGTATATCATTTATGACTTTATTCAATTTTTTTATAATCATACCTCTGATGATTATTGTTCAAAAATTATAGCACATCAAACGATGTGTAATTATAGAACAACATGTTTCATGGATTATTTTAATCATATTAAATTTTTTCATACCCTTCACATAATCATTCCACATTTTAGTAACAATTTTCAATTTTATAGCCATCATTTTCATCCAGGATTTAGACACTAAAAATAATCCTGAATTTTTAAATTATGTGTCAACACTTATAATAGTTAAAATATTGGTATAAAAATATTTGAAAACAATCATATTTTATATTATCTTATAAACATAAAAATATGATCATGAAAAAGTAAAAATAGTTTTCCAAATCAAATATATATATATATATTATCATTGTAATAATTAATTTATTCATCCACATGCACAGATATATTTATATACATATGCACCTTTGAAATTATTTTTACATTTGTATATAGGAATGTACAATTTTAATTTACACAGAAACACATAAATAGACAAAAAAAGGATTCTCACAAAAAAAAACACACACACAGATATATATATATATATAAACACACATGCTCTCAGAAACATAGACATTTATATATACATATATATGAAATATATCATGATTAAGTGATTATTGTACTAATAAATTTCATCATTATAGGGAAATCATGAAATGAAGAATTCTTTTTATCATGTGATTGAAAATTAACATTTTATCAATGAATAGGGATTTTAATTTTATTAACCAAATAAATTAAAACCATAAAGACACAACTCTTCACGTCAAGAATAGTATGATATATATTCCATCAAAAAAGATGTTTCTATTTCATTTTTTTAATCTAACAAGGAGGGGATCTTCCTAATAAATATGGGTATTGGGATGTTATAACTTATACCCTAAATTTATAGCTTAAATAAAGCGAGTCATGTGAGGGATTTTGAATGTTCTTTTTTGATGTTGTTTGTGAGGCAATAAATGTTTAAATTACATTTATAAATAAATTAGTGACTATAGTGGGAATAAAATTTATTTCTACGGGTTTTAATTATAGAATTGATAAATGATATTATTTACAAGATTTTATTCATTTAGTGAATATTTATTCCTTTTTTTCTGACAACCAATTATTATTTTTCTGTCATTGAAAATTAAATTTCACTAAAAAACAATAATATATAGATTAATAATACACTTGAAATCTATAATAGTAAATTGAATTATTCTTCTAATATTGAATGACTTTATGATCTAATATTAATTTTTTCTGTAGTGGTATGTCTGTAACTTCCAATTTTGTTTCATTATCTCAATATATATACCATTTTGGTCTCATTTAATCTTCTGTTTATTTTAGGTTTGGTTTTTTCTACATTGAGATTTGATATATCTCTCTTCCAGATTGTTTTCATGAATTTCCCCTTCTCTTGTATTTTTTATATTGTTTTATTCATTCATTTTTTTAATGTTTATGTACATGTATATATGTGAGTTAGTGTTGATTATAGTTTCTATAATTGTGTGTGTGTGTTTAAATATTTATATAATTATGAAAATATATTTATAACATTAAAAGGAAGTTCATCTCAACAACAAAACACACATAGAAATATTCCCATGTTTTTTATATTTTAGGATATAATGTACCAGTTGGGGTATTATTATAAATTTATCATATGTTCATTCAGGTACAATATGCAGTTGAAAACATTAATTTGATTCATACTGAAAACATGGTGGGTGGATTTAATGTGCAATAATGGTGCACACAGATATTGAGTGAGACTCATTGTTAGTATAATAAGTGTCATTGGGACACCGTGATATTTCTATTCCCATGGATCCTCTTCTAATGTGGGATACATCATAAATCATTCATGGGATGGTAGTTAAATTATCAATTTCTTGAGAATAATATGGCGTTATTAAATCTTGTTTTATTATCTACACTATTTCATGCATAATGATCCAAATTTATTTTTTCATAATTTATTTTATGTCTTTGTTAATGAACATATTTATTTATAACATATATTAAAAAACAAATAAATAAAAAATATAAATGGAGAAATTTTAATATTGTTATATGCAAACTATGCTAAATGAACATTTATGACTTTATTGAACCTAGATATAAAAACACGGTTTTTTGAACATATTTTTTTAGTGAAAAGTGTCATTAAATTATTTTATGGGGAACAAAAATTTCATGAAAAATATATAGATTAAATAATCATTATGAAAAAAGCAATATAAAATCAAAATCATGATTTCTTAATAATTTATTGAATTAGACTATGTTATACGTGTTTACAACGCATTGTGGTGGAGAGTTATAACTACAAAAATGATATTTTCATGAATTTAAGAATGATAGAATATGAGTAGTGTGTGTGATAAAATAAAATTATATAAATCATATATAAATTATTCTATCTAAAATATTTAGATAGTAATATAAACATATTATTCATAATATAAAAATAATATTCTTAAAATAAACTTTTAATAATGTAAAAAATATATAAATAATTTGAATTTATAAATTGTATAATTTTCTTTATATATTATTTTTGACATCTATATAATGTTAATTTATAATAATTTAATGAATTTTATTTTTTAAAATAAAAAATAATTATTATTATTAAAATTAAATTATTACAACTATATAAAATTTATTATAGAATGCAATTGTACTACTATATCAATAAAAATTTTAAATGATAATTTTATTTGATTATGAAATCATTTTGAATAGAAACACCTAGTAAGGTTTAAAATTAATGTCTTTTACATCATAGTATCCTCTATATCAATAATTTTGTTCATCATAATTCATAAAATCACTATATAAAAAAATTATAAATTGGTCCACCCATTTTTCCTAGTATATTTAGATATTTAAAACCACAAATCATGAAATTATAAATATAGACTATAACATGGGGATGTTTAATCCATCACCTCTTACAAATGATATTGTTTCCATAACTTATGTGTCTATGTTGTGCTCAATGACAACTTCCATCACTCTAAAAATATAGGTTTTGTGATTTATTTGGTTCATTTTAGTTTTAAATGACCCTAACATACCATTTCACTAATTGTGGTGTAGAAACTGGTGATATCCTCAAGGAATAGTGACCAAGATAGTGGCAATAAATTTCAATTGTAGGCTCATAGTGTTGTGTATGGAATCCATGGGGCATGAGTGAAGATATTGTTAAATTAAGAAGTTATATTGGCCAAGCATTATAATCCATTGGTGCTATTATTCAAGGACCATGTTCTATGAATTGTGGTTTTATGAGCCTATATGAATACTAATTGTGTATGAATATCATAGTTAATATTAGTGGTATGGGATATAAATTGGTGTGATGGCCACTACTCACTACACAAATTAGTAGTATGCGATGTTGAAGTAAATTCAATGATCATGAATGAAAATGAAGGTCTAGAAACCCAATGACACATAGAGAAGGGGTGTGCAGTTTTGGTGGGTGATTTATATGGAACCCAAATATTTATAATGTGTACATGAATGGATAGTATCATGAAACCATATGGGATTTTGGTGATCTGTTATAGTGAAAAAAAAATTATTATAGAATTATAAAATCAATTTAATGATAAAAAACATGATATAGATTAAAATATATGATCGAATAGATTAGGTTATTTGAGAAATTTGGCACATACATAACATTAACTGATTAAAAAATTTACATTAATTTAATTCCATAGTCAATATCAACCTAGTAGACCTCATGTTTTCTTTAATATATATAATTACCCGTGTATATATATCAAATAATAGGGTGAGCAGGAATTCGAGTAAGATGATAGATAAGTAAATAAATCGATTCAACATGGGTGAGAATAATAATAATCATCATAACATAGTAACAAGATTAACAACATTAAAATGTGACTAATTTAATAATAATGAAATCGAATTTTTAAATCCCTAATGATATAAAATCTCGTATTTGTTGTAAAATACCACACACAGTGGCAATCAAAGATAGCATCGTGTTCATGAATAACAAAATTTCATAGTCCTAAAATAATCATTCTTAAAAAATCTATCAACATTTCCACCCATATTTAATAATATCTAATAAAATAAATCACATTACCCAATTCATTGTTTGGATATATAATTCAATCCAAAACGATTAAATTATAACATTATCATAATCATGCATTCAATATAGAATCTATAACTATCGTATCCAAAAAATAACCCAATAAAATGTATGGGATTAATAAAAATTTCGTAAATACCACATTTGTGAATACTATTTTGGTTCTCCAAATTAATGCATATGACACATGAAATACCATCAATCATGATTGAAGAGGAAACAATCCATTGATATGTAACAGAACTGTTTTTATAATGAATATTTATTTTAAAAAATACTTATATTCGACATAAATTTTTTGGAAAAATTTAAATCCTCACAATGAAAATTAAAATATAATAAGATTAAATTGAACCATAATTAAATTAATATCCATTTTATAATTTTTGAGAAATAGGAAAAAATACAAGTAAATGGTGTCATGTTAGTAAATACCCTGACCATAATTTCCATATTATGTCATTAGTAATCTGCTAAAAGTATTTCTTCTGGACTTTATTTTCTTTAATATATGTAAACAAACTAGATTTAGTTATCTTTTGTTTTTTGATAAATAGTTTAATGAAAAAAATGTTCTGAAATGGAATAAAAATATTACATGTCTAGAACGATGATTTGGAATGCGAAAAAGAAGGATGAAATTGTGATGTAGTTTTTTTACAATGATTTACAGCTTGGAGTATAATAACTCTTGAACAAATGAGTTATCTGTTGTGTTAATTTTTTTTACAATGAATCTTATAAAGGAAAAAAATACATTTATAACATGTAACCACATTGTACCTAATCAAATATTAATTAAAATTATAATATGTGACAGGGGTTATCAGATTACATTTTATAAATATTTGCCTCTTACTTGAATACATTAATCTAAAATGTTCTTTTTGTAATGATATTTTTGTGTGTAAACATATTTTATATGACTAAAAAGAATATTGTATAATAAATTATTATTTTTTCAATAATATATTATTCATCAATTGAGTCATTTTGTAGTTATAAATTTTAAATTTTTTTTAATATAAAACTTATTTCATTTTCCATAACAATAACCATTATTTGGTCAAAAAAATATGAAAATATAGATTTATGAAAAAATGTATATTGTTGAACATGTATCAATCATTTTAATACAAAACACAACAAAAATATAAAACCTTTATGTGTATCATTAAAATAAGAGAATCATATTCTTTAACCCCACCTATTCATGTTCTCAATTTTTAAAATATTAATTATATTATATGAATATTAATATTTTAACAATATAGCATTAAAAATTTAGAGAACTAAAATATCACTTTCACGTAAATAATGTCGGTATTAGTAGTAATAATAGATTATATTTATCCGTCAATAGTTCCCAATATTCTCTTATATCAATTTTAATCATGCCCAACCACTCTATAATGACACCATGAGTATTACCATATTCATTTAATAATCATATGATGACACTATAAAAATTATTTTTGTAGATATACATCGCATCTACAAAAAATATTTTATAAAAAAACATTTCTTTAAGATATTTTAATATAATTATTTTAATCTAATTTATTTTAATATCGTTTTAATGAATGGTTACCAGAATGTATTTACATGATACAATGATTTTTTAAATATTTCATTTCAAATGAATGTATAAGGTGATATTAATTTTTTAATATTACCATCAATTTATATTTTATAACATTTTTTATAATTTCTTCATGGTAAAAATACATAATCTCTCATTATAATTTTCATCACACATGGTTTCAGTCTAATAAACACTCTTAACATATAAGATTTTCTAAGAATAAATTAATATTATACAATAATAATCTAATATACATAGGAATTTATTTAATTATACAAACCTACGTGGATCTAAATTTGAATTCATTTTTTTATCCCAGATCATTAACAAAAATAATCATATCCTACATAAATATAAATCCATCAATTATTTATTACAAATATAATTTAATATTTTTGAAAAATTATTTTTATATTTAGATAATTATTTAATATATGAAATATTTATAAGTCATCCAAACCAATTATAATATAAAATAACATACAATAAAATCTAGATATTTGTTTGGATTGATTACTTATAAACTAATATGATCGATTCCCTATGAAGATAATAGGAGATAATGTTAAATTATTCATTTTAGAATACAAAATAATCCAGGTGAATTTTCTCTCATTCAACAAAATTTATTGTTTATCAAATATATCCATCATGAATTATTTTATTTCTAATCCTTTTTGCATGGATATATAATTTTAACTACATAACACATTTCTAAATCATAGAATTAATGGAAGGTACCTTATAATATAAAAAAAATTATTTATTTTTGTTGTATTGTGAAACATCATAAATAAACAATTTTCATAATGAAATAAAAAATTTGAAACTGAAATGATTTAATAATATAATTTATGTAATTACATATTGAATATACTCATTAAAAAAATATATTTGTTTATAATTATAAATTACCCAAGGTTAGTCACTTTTATATGAAAATAACCATATTAAAAGATATTAATTCTGTAAAAATATTATAACTTGGACTTTTATCTATCACAATGTCATATATTATTAGTGTTATGGATATTATTGAAAATGTGGTATATGAAAAATATTGTTAAATTTTATATAATTTTATTATCCATTAAAGAAATTAAAACGGTTTTGAGACAATATCGGACCATGATTTTCATTTACTATTTATTATGTAATCCATCATATATATATATATATAAAATATGATCCATGTCATTTATTCAAATTCATCAAAATATTTTCATTTAAATTTTATTCATGTTTAATATATCATTTATGACTCTAGTCAATTTCATAATAATTAAACCTTGATGATTTCAATTAAATAATTATACCACAAACATGAATGTTTGAATATCTAATAGTGGTTTTCTATGATTATTTTAATCATACTATATTTTTTGATACCATTCACATATTATTTTCTCATATTATTAGCAATATTATATATTTGATCCATCATTTTTATATATGTTTTAGATTAGGAATTGAATCCTGAAAATTTTTATTATTATGTAGTATAACAAATAATAGATATAATTGTGGTAATAAAATATTTGAAAATAAATATATTTCATAATTTCAAAACAAACATAAAATAATGTTAATTTCTAAAAAAATGAAATATAAATCAACTATATTTATAAATAATATAAATATGAATATATATTCTCTTTATTTACTTATTTATTCAGAGACAAATTTATTTATATATATATATATTTCTGTGTTTATGAGTTTGTAAATATATATGTCAACTTATGTATATATTTATATAAAAGATAATTTTAAATAAAAAATATATAATCAATAACAAAAAAAAAACAAATACAAAGAAACATATATTTATATTATATGTATATATAAGATTCAATTTAATGTTTTCCCTAAAATTAATATTTCAATATTAGAGAAAAATCTATTTCCCATTAATTTGTTTTTCATGTGATGGAAAATTAATTTTTTTAATAATAGGTATTTATAATTTTCCAACCAAATAATATAAAAACATGAATAATATACTATTTACATAAATAGAGTATGATCATTGGGCCATTAACCAAAAATGCTTCTCTTCCATTATTATAATCTTATAAGTATAGTCCTATCATAATGAGAATTAGCATTGTGATGTGATATCTTATTCCAGAAATTAGAATCCACAATTAAGAGAGGCATGTTATTACATTTTATAGTTTTCAATTAAGTTACTTCAATTGGCAATGAAATTTGAATTTCTATTTACAGATGAGGAAATGACGATAGATGGAATAAAATTAATTTCAATTGGTAATAATTATATATTTTTTATGTTGTATGATTTATATTCTTATATTTATTATGATAATAATTGTTACATGCTTTATCAATGTCGTTGATTATTTTTCTAGCATGGATCATTTAATTTCACTCATAAAATATATCATTTATCTTAATCTTACCCTTGAAATAATAAATATTACATCGAATAATTATGTTCATATTCAATGACTCAGTAATCTAATAATAATTTTTTCAATATTGGAATGACTTGAGGAACTAGTTTTTATGGTTTTCACAATAAAGATACCAATTGGCTCTAATTTCAATTTTTTTTAGGATGTTTTTTATAGTGATATTTAATTTATCACAATTACCAGTATTATTACTCCATTTCACCTTCAGAAAATATTTTTCCCTTATTATTCTTTTCTTATTAGTTTTTTTATTTGTTTCACTTCATTGTAATGAGGATGTAAAAGTATTTTTCGGTGTCCAGGTTAATTTTATTTTATATATGTTTTTGGGGGTAATATTTATAAAAATATATATGTAGCTATCAATCTTGTTAAAAATATTTTGAAAAGTTAAATTTCGTGATTTTAAATATTCAAATAATCATTGAAATACATTTAAATTAATATTTTTTAAATTAGTGTCACATATGGGGTGTTATTATAGAGTGGACATCAATTCATTCAATTACAAGATAGATTATAGAATATTATTTGGTTTCCATGTGAAAACATGGTGGGGTGTGTTCAATGTGGCATAATGGTGCCCATGTATATCAAGCAAGTAACATTGTTAATATCATGAGTGTCTTTAGGTCATCATTATATATATCTGTCATGGGATTCTAACCTCATGTTGGATACATCATTAATCATTCATAGGGTTGTAGTTGAATTCTCACTTCTGTGGGTGATATTAGTTGTTATTGTATTTTTTAATATTATATATACTGTTTATTATGCATAAATGGTCAAAATTATATTATCATATATAATTTTATTTCTATGATAATGACCATATTTTTATAATATATATTAATAACATATTACTGGAATATTTTAAACGATTAAATTATATATTTTTATAGGATTATAATGGAAAATTAAAAATTTGGGCATTATGGAACCCATATTGTAACATCCTGGTTCTGGATGTCACACAATGGTTCCCTGAACCCATTTGGTCACATGGCCTCAAGTGCATTTCCACAAATTCTAGAGGCTGCCGACAAGCAGTGAGGGCCAAGGAATTATAGTGGGGAAAATATACCCCCATTTTTCAATGTGTAACGTAGTGGACCAAAAATACAACATACAAATGTCGAAGAAGTAAAGATTATAACCAGAAATGGATAGAAGAAGGAATGATAACATTGTTCATATAGATTTAATGATGCAACATGTCACTAGTTCTATGAAAACAACCAAAATATGATACAATGAAGTCAAATACAATACATTACAAAGTATAAAGTACAACAAAATAGTGTAATAATAGTGCAACAGTAACTCCAAAGCATAACAAGCATTTGCTCTATCCCATTCTCTCATACTTCTTTACAACAATCATGTAAATGTATAGGGTCCCTTTCCCTTATCAAAACCTTCTGAAATATAATCTTTTTGGGTCAAAGACATGACCCAAACATGATGTGAGAAATAAATCCCGGTAGGCAAGCACCAAAGGACCATGCCCATCTATCAGTGAAAATGTGAAACAACATTGTCCAATAATAAAATGCAGTAAACTAGGACGTACTCAATAGTAACTATCCTTAATAGTTTCATTACCATTTTAATAATTATTTATTACTTACAAGCATGTGCTTTAGCGTGGAATGTAAACAAACTAAAATCACCATAGTGAATATTCAAAATTAATAATTTTTCTCAGACAAGCATATCCTTACCCTCAGGTAAAGGGAATCGAAACTCACATGTGACTTCCCCCAGGTATAGAAAATAGTTCCCATAGGCATACGAGATATTTCCTACAGGAACGGAAGGTAATGCCCATAGGCATATGAAACGTTACCCTTAGGATAACGAACATTGCCTACATGTTAAAAACAATAATTCCATATGGATATGAAAGAAACTGGGATGATTCCAATGCATATAATGGAATACATATAACTTCCTCCCAAGAAAAATTAAAACTGGTAATAGATATGGCATACCATCGGGTATCCAGGCCAAATAACTAAACATGGGGAACACACCTACAGGGTGGCCATGGATCCATGCAATGATCCCAAACAAGAGTTCATATTTAATCATTAGACTACCTATGAAATTATAGGTATCTAAATAGAAAAACCATCATCTATGAAATACCATGAACATGGGTGTGTGTCACAATGGTAAACAAATTCTAATTGATAGTTGAAATAAAACACATGACCACCTACCTCAATCTCCCCTGATCGATATACATGAACGGTGACTCCCAAAATGACCATGAATGGTGTTGTTATGGGGTAAAAGTTTTCCCTATAAAACTCGAATAACATCCTTTAGAGGAATAATTTCCTAGAAATAATCTCTGAGTGGGAAGAACTCACCTGCATGGTTAAAACATGACTGACGATGGAAGAATCTTATTCCTAGTTTGTGGTCGGGAGCTTCGTTAAGCTTTGGAATTCTCTCTTGAGCTCCAAATGAGTGTTCTGCCCCATCTTCCGAATGAGGAGTCTACTGCATGATTTAATCAATATTTCATGACTACATGGAATGTACATTAAATGTACACGGTGTGTACATTCGTTCTTAAATTTTTCCCCTAGCAGCTACTTTTCACCCCCAACTTGTTCATCTTCTGACTTATAACACGATGTGTAATACTACATATGTGTCATGCAGTTAGTTATTATATACTGAACCCTAAAAAATCTACACGGCCTATGTTTTCATCCCACACGACCAATGTATACTGCATATATATGGATGTACCCTGTGTGTAGTTTGTTTTTACTGACAAACCAACAAGACCTTCTATCTCATTTCCCACAGCCGATGTACATGGCGTGTTTACAAAAGTACACATATTGTACCCATAAATTTGATATTTTTACCACATTCCCCTTGTTTTCTCAAAAAATCATAAGGAGAAAGAAAAAAGATGAAACTCGTACCTCAGGAATAAGAATTGGGTTCTTGTAAACATCCCCACTTAAAGAAATCGGTCATTTAATTTACCTTCTAAGGGTGGTGAAGATAAAGATGTGAAAAATTATGGCCACTGAGCGCATTTGTTGGTCTCCCTAACCTAGGATTCATCCTACACTCATCAATTCTTCCATAGCACCCGTATGAGAGGAACTGACCGGCTATGGAGAACCATCGTGATCTTATCAATAATAAGAATCAGCTGATCCTCAAATGATGAATCGACCTGAAGTTCATCTTAATTAGGATGAAAAACGTGAGATGGGTTGAAGTGATAATGACGCAGCTAAGATACGTGCATGGCATTGTGCATTACCAGATACCTATATGGTTACTGCAAATGATAGGAAACCATTATGACTCTCTCCAAAATCTCAAACGGCCCCACATACCTTGGTGAATTTTAACATTATCTCATAATCTACATATTTCCTAACCTGGGAGAAACACACAATAAAACCTAATCCCTGACTACGAACACCAAAAGTTGTTTGTGGTGATTAACATAATATTTTTTATGAGACTGTATTGTATCCATCCACTTCTGTATCAACTGGACCTATTCGGAATGCTCATTTATGAGACATGGTCCCAATAAAGCTGCCTCACCTACCTCTAGCTTTCCAAAGGACAATCGGAATGGCGAAGCATATAAATCCTCATAAGGTGTTATTTCTATAGATTCATGAAAAATATTGTTTTAGTAAAACGTGACAGGGGAATGTGATTATCCAAAATTCCACAAAAGGCTAGGAGTCATGCACGCAACATGTCCTCCAGCACCTGTATTGTATGCTCTGACTCGCCATCGGACTGAGGGAGGTATGTTGTGCTAAGAATCCCCTTTGTACCCAATTCCCTTTGAAAGCTCATCCAGAAACGAGATGTAAAATGTGTGTCCCTCTCTAAAACGATAGAACGGGGGACACCATGAAGACACAATACCTCTCGGATGTACAACTTATCGATCTGATCAACACTGAAGGTCTCCCTGATCAACAACAAGTGAGGTACCTTCGTATGTATGTCCACTACAACCTATAAGAAATCACTGCATTGAGGTGACCTAGGAAACCTAGTCCTGATGTCCATCATGAAATCATTCCATTTACACTTTGGAATGGACACCTGTTGTAATTGTCTGGCTGGCCTCTTATTCTCCGCGTCACCTTTTGATAGGTAGACCTTCTCTTAACAAAACTAGCTACCTCTATTTTCATACCTGGCCACAAATTCTTACATCTCAAGTCATGGTAATTTTTTGTAACTTCGTGATTAACTACCCAACCTGAAGCATGAAAATCACACATAAACTGTAGATACCAAAACATCATGTACCTTGACATTATATTACTTTTGTGGAATACATAATACATAACAAATACAGAGGCCTAATGACCATATTAGTTTAGTGTCTTTAGAAACTAGGAACATAATCTTCTAATCATCTTGAAATATCATCAACATCTCCTTTAAAGATATTCCCAGTTTTTTATTCTTTCCAAAAACATTTCATTATATCATGGGGAAAATAAAACATATAAAGGGTGAGATCATTTGTTCAGTAAATGTAATCATAGAGAAAATAAAACAAACCATATGCATTTTAACATAAAAAAAATGAACATAATGTTTAAAAAACAAAAATCCGAGTTGTGAAATAAATCATGGCAGTATGTAAATCATTAATCATAAAGAAACATCAATCATGATAAAATATCATGGGAATAAAACATGTAATTCTGGAAAACCATTAACAAATGTTATTAATTCCATAGTATCCAAGGAATTGTTTCCAAGAACATCATAGTATAAAAAGTACATTACTGAACCGGGTTTACTTGTCGTTCCAGCCCTGTATTACTGAACCAGATTCACATGTAATTCCATTCATATCTATATCATGAGATATAAATCATTACCCAATTCATTGGAGGGATATATAGGTCCCAACAATCTCATAATGAAATCATTCTTACTTTTTCCACCAAATAATCATAGATCATTCATCAAAACACAATAAATAAAATGGTTTTCATAAACATCCTCCCATCATAATGTAATCCATATAAAACAAATGGATATAATTTGATCATAAATAGATTAAAACCATGTAAATAATAGACACATTATACATGAAACATAATCATTCAAAATAATTTTATCACAGATGGAAAATAGTTTTGACAAAACTCTTTAAATTAATTTTTGGAGAAAAATATCCTCTCTTCCTCAAAATCATTTTCGTTTCAAAAAATTCCATTAAATTTTAAAAGAAATGCATATTTTTTAAAATAATCAAGAAATATTGTAGAAGAAGCTTCATGTAAATTAGGTGTTATGAAACATAAATAATCTGTTCATGCCGTATAAGTTAAGAAAACATTCTCCTCAAACTTTTTCCAGAAAAATTAAAAAGTTCATCATATGGTAATCAAAAGAATGATTTCTTACATAAAACAATGTAATAGTCAAGGAAGGAAAAAATGAGCTGAAAAATACATAGAAGAATATTAAACACTATATGAAAAATAGTTTGATGGACATGGATGAAAAATATAACCCCACTAAATACTTATGTATAACCAATCGTGGATAAAAATGATCTTTGAAAAATTATCCCTTACCTTATGTCCAATTTCTTCCATATGTGTCTAAGACTCTTATATAGTTGGATTAGACATATTATTAACCTATATATAAATCATTATAATATTTATGATATCATATATGATTCACTTAAGACTTTATATTACCCGTTCATTTCTCAATTCCATGTTAAAGAAGCGTTTTGGGTAAAATCGTTTAATTTGCCATCAATGCTTTGACTTGTAATTATTCATATGATTACTTAGATAATTATTATCTAAATCCATAATTTAAAACATGATATATTTATATATATATATATATATAATATTTATAATATACATATATATAATACATCGATAAATGGAAAGAAATACACTGTTCATTTAGATGGTAGGTCGTACATACGCATGAACGTTGTTTTCATTTCCTTATTAAATTGAATAGAAGTATGTAAATAACATATACACAAATCATATATCATTAATATGTCATATATTTCATGATAATTATATATATATATATATATACTTTATAATCATTCTTTATTGGTTAACTTGTAGAATGAATCTTATCGCGTTGTGGAGATAGTTGTCCGTACATACGCACAAGTGATGGTATCGTTCCCATAATTATTTAATGGTATTGGAGTTGATGATAGAATATATCAGAATTAGTATCATGTTATTATAATCATATATATTTTTTCTTTACACCATTATACCCATCCACATAAGGTGGTGGTGGAAAACACATTACACCACGGCATGGAGACGGTATTCCGTACGTAAACACGCACGGTGATTTCATATTTTGTAGGATGGAAATAAGGTTAAATAGGGTTGTTTCATATTTATAATATCATATCATTATTTTAATGATACTGATGTTAATACATTATAATGAAACAAATAAAGAATAGGGAGAAGAAGAGTAATGAAACTTGAAAGAATCAGTAGAAGATATTACCTTCTCTTCAACGCGCCTCTTCTAAACCTCCACATATGGCACTAAATTTGGTCTTTGAAGAATACCCGGACTTGTAGTATGTTTAAAGGGTAGTGGAGAAGCGAAACTGGCAGTGGTTGGCTGAGCATGAAGGCTCAAAATGATTTGAGGATGAGAGGGATGAGGTGACCTTTTATAAAATAGGAGAGGGGGACTTTTGGAAGCCTCTAAAATATTAATTTATAATAAACACAAACCACATTAAAAACTTCACATGTGACCCAATTTTAGATATTTGTTAAGATAGGGTTGTAATATCATCAACCAATTATATTTACACATGTTTTGATTTTATTTTAAACATTATCATTTTGATTTATCCATATTTAATCTATTTAATTAAATTTGTGGTAATATTGTTATGAATTTTTTATGCTTATAAATACTTATATTCTATCAATTATACATAATTCTTTAGTTTATTACTTGTTAGACCACATAGATTTTAATTTGTATTTGTTGAATATTTTTGTGATTTTTAAACAATTTAATTATATAAATTATCAATAGTGTCAATTTTGACACAATTCATTTATTTGAATTTATAAAAAATCCACAGATAATATATCTTCGAAAAAAACTATTTAATATAATCCTAACAAGTCATATTCATCTATATATAAATGTAATATATTTTATAATAATACATTTAATTTAATTTATCATCTTAAAATAAAAACATATATATTTTTATATTTATTTAATTATGAAGGTGACGACTTTGACATCATTTAAAATAAATTAATATAAATTTCCTAATATCTTTTATACTGCTCCAAATGGTCCTGAAGTCGACCCTTGGATGCTTAGGGTATAGATATACTCGACCAATATGTTTTGGTCATGTGTTTGGGCCTTTTATGGGGTTTATTAGTTTAATTAAAACTATATTATTGATTTTTTACTAAGTAAATAATTTCTGCATCATTAATGTATAAGATATAATAGTAATTAAATATTTATAAACAATTACAAATAAATTACCATAAAAAAGAAAAATATTTTACATTTCAATTTAGTATTTATAATCAAATTTATATTTTGTATAAACTTATATTAAAATACATTAATTATTAATGTTTGACTGAGACACATATAACTTTCCTTTAAATAAAATAAATTATTGGTCTTAATCTCATCTAAGTGGGTTCAAATAGATTCCATTTCTACCCAAGTATGTTATAGGATGAAATATAATCATCCAATTATATTAAGATAACTATTATGGTAATTTTATATTATGATATTTACCCTTAATTACCCGATTTACCTTTAAATATAGTAAATAAAATTTACCCGATTTACCTTTTATTTAATTTCTTAATCAATTTTATCTTATTGGACCTCATGCTTTATTTAATATATATAATTACCTGAGTATATATGTCAAATAATAGGTAGAGAAATAATTAAAGTAAGATGATAGATAAGTACATAAATTTATTTTACTTTTGTGTGAATAATAATCATCATCATAACATAAGACAAGATTAAAAACATAAAAACAAGACTAATTTATTAATTATGTAATAGAATTTTTAAATCCCTAAAGAAGAAAAAGCGTGTATTAGTGGTCAAATACCACATATAGTGGCAATCAATGATAGCATCGTGTTCATGAATAACATTATTTCATAGTCATAACATCATCATTATTAAAAAAGCTAACAACATGTCCACACATATTGAAAAATATCTAATTAAATAAATCACATTACCAAATTCAATTTTTTGATATATAATTAGAGCCACAACCATTAAATCATAAAATTTACATAATCATGAATTCCATATATAACGTATAATAATCATATCCAAAAAATAACCCACGAAAATGTATGGGATTAAAAAAATTTTCATAAATACCACATTTGTGAAAAATCTTTTTGGTTCTCAAAATGAAGGTTTATAACATATAGATTGTCATCAATCATTATTGACGAAGAAAAAATCAATAGATATGTAACAAATATTTTTTTATAATGAATATTTATTTTGTAAAATTACAAATATTAGACGTATTTTTTTGGAAACATTTGAATCCTCACAATCAAAATAGTAAAATAATGAGATGAAATTGAACAAAATTTAAATTAATATTTATTAAATAATTTTTGAGACATAGAATAAAATCACAAGGAAATTATGTAATGCTTGTAATTACCCTGACCATAATTTCAATATTATGTCATTAGTAATCTGCAAAAAATTATTTCTTATTGTCTTTTTTTCCTTGAATCTATGTAATCAATCTAGATTTATATATCTTTTATTTTATGTGAATTAGTTTAAAGAAATTAAAATGTTCTGAAATGGAATAAAAATATTGCATGTCTAGCTCGATGATGTGGAATGCAAAAAGGATGAAATTGTGATGTTGTTTTTTTACAATGTTGTACATCTTGGAGTATAATAACTCATGACCAAATGACTTATATATTGTGTTAATTTAATTTACAATGAATTTTATAAAGGAAAAAATACATTTATAACATGTAACCACATTTTAACTCATCAAATTTTAATTAAAATTTTAATATGAGACATGGGTTATCAGATTACATTTCATAAATTTTTGCCTCTTACTTGAATACTTTAATCTAATATGTTCTTTTTCTAATTATATTTTTTGTGTACACATATTTTATATTTATAAATGGAATTTTTTATGATACATTATTATTTTTTCAATAATATATCATACATCATTGAGTCATTTCGTAGTTATAAATTTCAATATTTTTATAATATAGAAATAATTTCATTTTCCATAACAATAACCATTATTGGGTCAAAAAAATATGAAAATATTGATTTATGAAAAAATGTATATTTTTGAATACGTATGAAACTTTTGAATACAATAAACAACATATAAAGGAAACAATTATGTGAATCATTAAAGGAAGAGAATCATATTCTTTAACCCCACCCATTCATGTTCTCAATTTTTAAAATATTCATTATATTTTATGAATATTAATATTTTAACATTATAAAATTAAAAAAGTTGAGAACTAAAATATCACTTTCACATAAATCATGTGATTATTAGGACCAATAATAGATTATCTTAATCCTTTACTAGTTCCAAATATTCTTCTATATCAATTCCAATAATTCCCATACACTCTATAATGACACCATGAGTATTACCATATTCAATTGATAATGATATGATGACACTATAACAATTATTTTTGTTGATATATATGGCTTCTAAAAATATATATTATAAAAAATCATAAAATTATGATATATTAATGTAATTAATTTTATCTATTTTATATTAATATCATTTTATGGAATGGTTACCAGAATGTATTTACATGATATGGTTATTTTTAAAATATTTCATTTCAAATGAAAGTATAAGGTGATATTAATTTTTTAATATTCCCATTAATTTATTTTTTATAACATTCATTATAATTTCATCATTGTAAAAATATATCTTCTCTCATTAACATTGTTCTCACACAATTTTTTAGTCTAATGAACTCTCTTAACATATAGTATTGTCTAAGAATTCATTAATAATATACCATAATATTCTAATATATATAGGAATTTATTTAATTATACCAACCAACATGGATCTAAATATGACATCCTTTTCTTATCCTTAAATAAACCCAAGAATAATCATATCCTACATAAATTTAAATCCATCAATTAATTATTAAAAATAATATATAATATTATTGAAAAAAGTATTTTTATATTTAGATAAGTATTTAATATATGAAATATTTTTAAATCATGCACACTGATTATAATATATAATAACTAACAGTCAGATCTAAATATGTGTTGTGAATGATTACACATAAAATAGTATGATCATTTACCTATGATGATAATAGAAGATAAATGATAATTTTTTCATTTTATAATACTAAATTATCTTGGGGAATTTTCTCCCATTAAAAAATTATTGTTTATTAAATATATGAATCATGAATTATTTTATTTCTAAACATTTTTTTCTTGAATATATCCTTTTAACTAAATTACACAATTATAAATCAAGGAAGTAATAGAACATACCTTATAATATAAAAAACCGGATTTATTTTTATTGTATCGTAAAACATCACACATAAAAAATTTCAATAATGAAATATACTATTTGGAACTAAAAGTATTTAATATTATTATTAATGTATGTACTTATAGTAAATACTCATTAAAAATTATATTTATTTTATAATTATAAATTACCATAGGTTATTCACTTTCATCTGAAAACAAACCATATAAAAAGATATTAATTCAGTAAAAATAGTATTACTTGACCTTTTATCTATCATAATGTTATATATTATTAGTGTTATGGTTATTTTTGTAAATGTAGTATAGGAAAAATATTGTTAAATCTTATCTGAGATAATTATCAATTAAAAAAATTAAAATGGTTTTGAGACAATATTAAACCATGATTTTAATTTACTGATTTTTATGTACTACATAATATAAATATATAAAAAAAATATGATCCATAATATATTTTCCAATTCAACAAAATATTTTCATTTAAATTTTATTCATGTTTAGTATATCATTTATGACTCTAGTCAATTTTATAATAATTAAACATTGATGATTTAAAATCAATAATTATACAACAAACCTGGATTTTTAATTATATAATAGTAGTTCGCTTTGATTATTGTAATTAAACTATATTTTTTTGATACCATTCACATATTATTTTCTCATATTCTTCATAATAATATATATTTGATACATGATTTTGATATATGTTTTAGATTTTAAATTGAATCCTGAAAATTTTTATAAATATGTGGTACAACAAATAATAGTTAACATTTTGGTAATATAATATTTCAAAATAATTATATTTTTTAATTTTCAAAATAAATATAAAATAATGTTAATGTCAAAAAATAGGAATATAAATCAACTATATTTATAAATCATATAAATATGAATATATATTCTGTTTATTAGATTATTTATTTTGACACAAATATATATATATATATATATATGTTTGTGTGTGTGTATATCTATATATTAACTTATGTATATATTTATGTATAATATAATTTTACATAAAAAACAGACAAACACTCACAAACACATGAAAATACAAAAAAACATATATTTATAGTATATATATATACATATAAGACAAAATTTAATATTATCTCTATAAATAATATTTCATTATTAGAGAAAATTCTATATCCAAAGAATTTTTTTCTCATGTGATGGAAAATTAATTTTTTCATGAATATGAATATATAATTTTCCAACCAAATAATATAAAACCATGAAGAATATATTATTTACATAAAATGGGTATGATCACTAGTCCATCAAACAAGAATGAATCTTTTTCATTATTAAAATCTAATAGGTTTAGTCCAATCTTAATGAAAATTAGTATTGTGATTTGATATCATATTCCACAAATTTGAATCCACAATTCAGAGAGTCATGTTATGACATTTTATAGTTTTCAATTGAGTTTCAACAATTGGAAATGAAAATTGAAATTCTATATACGGATGAGGAAGTGACGATAAATGGAATAAAATTAATTTCACTTGGTTATAATTATAATTTATTTATGTGATATAATTTATATGTTTATATTTATTATGATAATAATTGTTACATTATTTCTCAATGTCATTGATTATGTTTCTAGCTTGGATCATGTAATTTCACTCATAAAATATAATATTTATCTTATTCCTACCCTTGAAATAATAAATATTACATTGAATAATTATGTTCATATTCAATGACTCGGTAATCTAATAATAATTTTTTCAATTGTGGGATGTCTGGAGGCACTAGTATTTCTTGTTATCACAATAAAGATGTCATTTGGCTCTAATTTCATGTTTGATTTTTAGGATGTGTTTTTATAGTGATATTTAATATATCACCATTACTAGTATTATTCCTCCATTTCACATTCTGTTAATAATTTTCTCTTATTCTTCTTTTCTTATTAGATTTTTGTTTATATCACTTCATTGTAATGAGGATGTACATGTATTTTTGGGTGTCGAGGTTAATTTTATTTTATATATGTTTTTGTGGGTAATATATATATAAATATATATCTAGATATCTATCTTCATAAAAATATTTTGAAAACATAAATTTTGTGGTTTTAAATTTTAAAAGAATAACAGAAATACCCTTGGATTTATATTTTTTGAAGTAGTGTCCCATATGGGGTGTTATTCTAGAGTGGACATTGGTTCATTCAATTACATGTTAGAGTATAGAATATTTTTTGGTTTCCTAGTGAAAACATGGTGGGGTGGGTTCAATGTGGCATAATGGTGCCCATGTATATCAAGCAAGTCACATGGTTAATATCATGAGTGTATTAGGGTCCTCATTATATATATATATGCCCTTGGATTCTATCCTCAATTTAGACACATCATCAATCATTCTCAGGGTTGTAGTTGAATTCTCAATTCCTTTGGTGAATGTAGTTGTTATTATATTTTTTAATATTAAATATACACATTATCATGCACAAATGGTCAACATTATATTTTCATATGTTATTTTACTACAGTGATAATTAACATATTTTTATAATATATATTTAACGAATATTAATAAAAAAATTAAAACGATTAAATATTATATTTTTAAATTCGTATTATGGAAAATTAAAATTTTTTAAATTGTGGAACACATATTGTAACGTCCTGGTTCCAAAAGTAACACAATGGGTTCCCCAAACACGGTTGGTCAAGTGACATCATGAGAATTTCCACAAATGCCAGAGGCTGTCGATTAGCATTGAGGGCCAAAGACTGATAGTGGGGAAACTATACCCCCATTTGTCAAAGTGTAACGTAGCGGAACAAAAATACAACATACAAAAGTAGAATCAATAAATAATACAAGAAGAGATGGACAACAGAAAGAATGATAATAGTGGTCATACAGATGTAACGATACAACATGTCACTAGTTCTTTGAAAAAATAAAAATCCAGATACATTGTAATCAAGTACAATATAGTGCAATGTACCAAGCACAACAAAACAAACTAAAAATAGTTCAATAGGAACTCAGCAGCTTCACAAGACTATGCTCGGTCCCTTGCTCTCCTACTCCGTTTCAACAATCAAGATCCTGTATAGGGTCCCTTACCCTTATCAAAACCTACAGCAATATAATCTATTTGGGTCGAAGACAAGACCCATACATGATGTGGGAAAAAAATCCCAGTAGGCAACATCCAATGTCCCATGCCAAACTATCAGTGAAATTGTGAAATAAATTTTTACAATACTAAAATGATGTAAACTAGGAATTACTCAAAAGTAACTATCTCTACCAGTTCCATTGAAATTTTTATAAATATTTATTACTTCCAAACCTGTGCTTTAGTGAGGCTAGTAAAAAAACTGAAATCACCACAGTGAATATTTCAATGTAAACATTGTTCATAGAGAAGCATATCCTTACCCTCATGTAAATAGAATCGGAAATCGCAGGTGACTACCCCCAGTAATTTCAAATAGTGACCATAGGAAAACAAGTAATTGCCCGTAGTCATGGATGGTATTTCCCACATGCATAAGAAACGTTACCCTTAGGCCAACAAACATTCCCTGTAGGATAAAAACAACATTACCCTTAGGCTAAAAAAGAAAATGAGCTGATTCCAACGCATAGAAATTTATACATATATGTACCTCTCATGAAAAATTAAAACATGTAATGGATATGGCATACCCTCGAGTATCCTGGCAGAATGGCTAAACAATGGGAACACACCCATAGGGTGGCCTTGGATCCAAGAAATGATCCCAATCAAGAGTTCATATATAATCATTAGTCTACCTATGAAAATATAGGTATCTAAATAGACAAAGCCTCAGCTATACAACACCCTGAACATGTGTGTGTGGCTTAATCATAATCAAATTATACTCGACAGTTGTCATAAATCACAAGACCACCAACCTCAATCTCCCCTATTCGATATACGTGAATAGTGCCTCCAAAAATGACCATTAACGACGTAGTTATGGGATAAAATATTTCTCGTTCAGACTCAAATAACATCCCTTATAGTAATAATTGGACAGGATGTATCATGGAGTTGGATGAACTCACTTGCATGGTTTAAACGTGATTGACGGCGAAAGAATATGATTCCTGGTTTGTGTTCTAGAGCCCCTCCAATATTCGGCATTCTCTCTCAAGCTTCAAATGAGTGTTCTGCCTCTTATACTGAATTAGGAGGCTGCTTCTTGATTTAATCAATATTTCCTAACTAAAAGGCGTGTACCATAAATGTACACGATGTGTACATTCTTTTTTAATTATTCTTCTAGTGGCTTCTTTTCACCGCCACCATGTTCATCTGCTGAATGATATCACGACGTGTAATACTAATTATAAGGAATGTAGATAGTTATTACATTGTAAATCGCTGAAAAATGTACAAGACATTTGTTTTCATCCAACACAACCAAAGTACATTCCATGTCTAAGGATGTTCATGGCGTGTAGTTTTTTTTTCTAACAAATCTACGAGCCCTTCTATCTCATATCCCACATCCAATGTACATGGAATGTACCAATAAATTTGATATTTTTCCCACATTCACCTTGATTTATAAAAAACAATTAAGGAAAACAGAATAGAAGAAACATGTACCTCAAGAATAAGAACCGGGTTCTTACAAACTTCCCCCCTTAAATCAATTCATCCGTAAATTTCCCTTCCACGGGAGGTGAATATAATGCTGTAAAAATTCTGGCCACTAAGCACGTACGTCAGTCTCCCTCTCCCAGGTTTCATCTTGCACTCGGCCATTCTACCGTGAACCAGTACGAGAAGAACTGATCTGCCATGGAGAACCTTTGTACCCTTATCAAAAATATGAATTGGATGCTCCTCAATGGATGAATCGACCTGATGTTCATCCTAATTTGGCTGAAAAACGTGAGATGAGTTGAAGTGATAACGGCACAGCTGAGATATGTGGAAGATGTTGTTCATTGACCAATACCTCTATGGTAACGGAATACAATAGGAAACCTGACCAAACCACTCCAAAATATCAAATGGCCCCACATACCTCGATGAATGTTCACCATATCTCATAATATGCTTGTGTCCTAACCTCGATGAAACACGCAAAAAAACCTAATCCCCGACTACAAACTCCAAAAGTCATTTGTGATAATCAACATAAGATTTCTAATGAGACTGTTTTGTATTTATCCGCTTCTATATCAACTGGACCTATTCGTAAGTCTCATTTATTAAACATGGTCCCAATAAAGCTACCTCATCTACCACTACCCTACATAAGGGAGATCGGCATGGCCTACAATATAAATCCTCGTAAGGTGCTATTTCTATAGTTGCCTGAAAACTATTATTGTCGGAAAACATGAATAGGGGAATTTGATTCATACAGGATCCCGAAAAGGCTATGAGTCAGGCACATAACATTTTCTACAACACATGTATCATACACTCTAACTGGCCATTGGTACTAGAGTGGTAGATTGTTCTATGAATCAATTGTGTACCCAGTGCCCTATAAAAGCTCTTATAGAAATGAGACATAAAATGCTTGTCCCTCTCTGAAACGGTAGAACAAGGGACCCCATGAAGACACAATACCTCTCGGATATACAACATCTCAGGCTCATCAACACCGAAGGTCTCCCTGATCGAAAAAAGTGAACTATCTTCGAATGTATGTCCACAACAACCTATATGGAATCATTGCCTTGAGCTGACCTAGGAAACCTGGTCACGAAGTCCATCATGAAATCATCCCATTTTCACTTAAGAATGGATAAATGTTGTAATAGTATGGCAGGACTCTGATGCTTCACCTTCACCTGCTGATAGGTGGACCATATCGTAAAAAAACGTGTTGCCTCTCTTTTTATACAAGGCCACCAATACTGATTCCTCAAGTCATGATACATTTTGGTAACTCTGGGATGAACAACCGAAGCTGATGCATGAAACTCCCGCATCAAATGTAGAGACCCAAACATGACGTACATAGACAGTTCATTACTTTTAAATAATAAGTAATACATAACAAAAATAGAGTCCAAATAACCATATTAGTTTAGTGTCATTGTAAACTCATAACATAATCTTTTAATCATGTTGAAAGATCTTCAACATCTCCCATAAAGATATTCCCCTTTTCGTTTTCTTACCAAAAGACTTTCTTTATATCATTGGGAAACAAAACATATAAAGGATGAGCTCAAATGCTCAGTATGGGTATGCATGGAGAAAATAAAACAAACCATATGAATTTGAACTTAATAAAACATGAACATAATGTTTAAACATCAAAATCTTGAGTTGTGAACTAAATCATGGATGTAAGTAAGGCATAAATCATAATGAAACATCAATCATGATAAAAAAGAATTAGAATAAAACATGTAATTATGGAAAACCATTAAGAAATGTTATTATTTCCATTGTAGCCTAGTCATTGTTTCTAAGACCATCATATTTAACAAAGTCCATTACTGAACCTAGTTTACATTCCATTCCATCCATGTCACACGGAACAGGATTCACTTGTCATTCCAGCTATGTATATCTCATGATATATAAATCTTTACCCAATGAATTTGATGGAGATATAGGTCCAACCAATCTCATAATGAAATCATTCTTATTGTGCCACAACAAAACATAAATCATTCATTATAACCCAAAATTAAAATCGTTTTCATAAACATCATCTCATCATAATGTAATCCATATAAAACATATGAATATAATTTCATCATAAGAAGAATAAAACCATGTAAACAATAGATACATTATACATGAAACATAATCATAGTAAATAAATTCATCTTTTATGGAAAATAGTTTGGACAAAACACTTTTAAGGAATTCTTCAAGAAAATATCGTTTCTAATTCAAAATCATTTTATTTTCACAAAATGTCAATCAAATTTAAAAGATAATAATTTTGATGAAAATAATAATGAAATATTTTAGAGTAATCTTCATGAAAATTAGGTTTTATGAAACCGTAATAATATGTTCATGCTGTATATGTTATAAAACATTCTCCTCATACTTTTTCATGAAAAATAAAAAAGATCATCTTATGGTAAAAAAATTAAATGATTCCTTCCATAACACAATGTAAAAGTCATAAAAGGGTAAACATGAATTTAAAAATACATATAAAAATATTTAACAATTTATGAAAAACATTTCAAAGTACATGGATGAAAAATATAACCCCAGTAAATAATTACGTATAAGAAATCTCAGATAAAAATGAGATTTTCCAAATTATCCCTTACCTTATGTCTAATTTCTTCTGTATGTGTATGAGAATATTGTATAGTGGGTTAAACATATTATTAACTAGCAACTGAACCATAATAATATTTATGAAATCATATATGATTAACTTAATACCTTATATTACCCGTTCATTTTTCAATTTCATGTTAAAGCAGTTTTTTGGGTAAAATCATTTAATTTATCATCCATGATTTGACTTGTTATTATTACTATGATTACATAGATCATGATTAACTACTTCCAGAATGTAAAACATGATTTATAAATAATATATATTTATAATATTCATATATATAATAGACTGATAAATGGAATGAAATACATCCTTCATGGAGACGGTAGGTCGTATGTACGCATGGACGTTGTTTTCGTTTCCTTATTAAATTGAATGGAAGAAAGTAAATAACATATACATAAATAAAAAATCATTAATATTGCATATATTTATTGATTATTTAATATATATGATTTATAATCATTCTTGATTGGTTTAAATGGAGAATGATTCTCATCGCGTCATGGAGAAGATAATCAATACGTAAGAACGAGCGATGATATCGTTCCCATAATTATTGAATGTTATTGGAAAGGTTGATATAATATTTCAGAATTAGTATCATTTTATAATAATCATATATAGTTATTCATTAAACCATTATACCCATCCAAGTATGGTGGTGGTGGAAAATAGATTACTCCACGACGTGGAGATGGTATTACGTACGTACGCATGGGTGGTGATTTCGTATTCTGTAGGATGGAAAGAAGGTGAAATAAGGTTTTTTAATTTTTATAATAACATATCAGTATATTAATTATACTGATGTTACTAGTTTATAATGAAAAAACTAAATAAGTGGAAGTATAAGAAAAAAGAAACATGAAAGAATTAGTAGAAGAGATCACCTCCATTTCAACGTGCCTCTTGTAATCCTCCTATTAGGGTACAAAAGATGGTATTTGAAGAAGAACAAGACCTCTAAAATGTTTATATGGAAGTGGAGAAGAGAACATGGATGGGTTTGGTGGATCTTGAAGGCTTAAAATGGTGTGAGGAGGAGAGGGAGGAGGTGCCCTTTTATAAGAGAGGAGATGGTCACTTCTAGAAAACTTTAAATATTAATTTATAATAAAACCAAACCCCAAAATTACATTCAATTGGAATGAAATTATGATATTAGATATGAAAGGGTTTTAATATAATTATCCAATTAAATTTACAAATATTTTGATTTTATTTTAGACATTATCATTTTGATTTTTTTCTATTTTATCTATTAAATTTTCTTTGAGGTAATAATGTTTTAAATTTTATACGGTTTTAAATACATATGTGTTTTTCATTATACATATTTTATACTTTATTAAATGTTATATCATATAGATTTTAATTTGGAATTATTAATTATTTTTGTTATTTTTAAAAAACTTAATAATTTAAATTATCAATAATGTCAATTTTGAGACAATTCATTTATTGGAAATTAAAAAAATCCAAAGAGAATATATTTCCGAAAAAAACTCTTTAATATATTCCTAAAAAGTCTTATTCATCTAAAAAATTCATTTAGAATATTAATTAGTTCACATAATATTTACTCAAACACATTTAAAATCATTAATTTGATATTTCACTGAATTGAATAATTACTACAAAATTTTGGTATTATTATTTAATATACATATTCATTGCATAAAAATTACAAATAAACAAATATGATGAATATAAATATAACATATTTCATAATAATAATTTTACTAGAATTTATCATCTTAAAATAACAACATATAATTTGTTATATTTATTATATTATGAAGGTGACAACTTTAACATCATTTAAAATAAAATAATATAATTGTACTAATCTCTTTTATACGACTCCAGATGGTCCCCACGTCGACCCTTGGATTCTTAGGGTATATATATACTCGACCAATATGTTTTGGTCATGTTTTTTGGCTTTTTATGAGTATTATTACTTTAATAAAAACTATATTATTTATTTTTCACTAAGTAAATAATTCTGGAATCATTAATGTATAAGCTATTAAGGTAATTAAATATTTATGAAAAATTAAAAATTAATTTCCACAACATATAAAAATATTTTTGATTTCAAATGACTATTTATAATCAAATTTATATTTTGTATATCATTATATTAAAAATACATTAATTATTAAAGATTGAGTGAGACAAATTTCACTTTTACTTTAAATAAAATAAATTAATTTATTGATCACATCCTAGTCGGTTAAAATTGATTCCATTTCAACCCAATTATGTTTTAGGATGAAATATAAACATTTAATAATATTAATATATGTGTTCGGGTAATTTAATAATATTATATTTACCCTTAATTACATTATTTACCTTTACCTATGGTAAATAAAATTTATCATAGTAACTATTCACATTCCCCAATAAAAGAAAGTAGCATATTAACATAATTTGGACTTAATGATTCTAAATATGGAATCAATTTTTCCAAATTCAAATCATAGAATTTGCAGAAATTAATATTAACATAATCCTGTTACTAAGAAAATAAGTTTAAAAAGTTAAAACATTGCAAAAGATTGAAATGATTTTAACTATTGATTCAATGTTAAATCAATGCTAATGACATACATTATATTAAATGGTAATAATATATTATTTTCATACTTCAAAACCACTAAATGTTATAATTTAACCATATAAATTATTATGATGAAAAAAGTTGTTTCTAATTAAAATATAGAGTGTTTTTACTATTCATTATAATATGAATGTTATCGGAATAATATGAAAAATTTATCCAATGTAATGTTTTATATCATGATTCCAAAGAAGAATTTTATTTTGTAAAATTGAACTTATATACAATTAAAAAACTATATTTATAGTTGGTGCTCCATTAAAAGGCGACAAAATTGTATTTGTTGAAAAATACTAATTTTACTTGAAAATTTTATTTTGTTCTCATACCATGTTCTGGAAGATGTGTAAGATGAATAATAGTGTTATAAATTTATAAACGTAGTTAATTTTATTCATAACCTATTTTTAATAATAATATTATAACAAAATAACATTGTTTAGTGAAACCCTGTATTGCGTACTATACACGATGTCGAGGAAGGTCGCGATTGCGTGTAATGCAAGCCATGTCCGGGCTGCGTGTAGTGCAAGATCCTTTTGGTGTTGCATATAACATAATCAAAACATATTTCATTTATACAATAATAGAAATCTATACATAATGTTGCATAGAATAATTACGACAAAACAAACTTGAAATTTTCTATAACACGAGCCATGAATAGTGTTGCGTATTCTGCAAGCTAATACAGTGTTGCATATAGCATAGGATAATCTTGATGTAGAGTACAACAGAAGATATCAAATTAATTAAAAATATTATTTCTCAAAAAAATCTCTTTGAGTTACATTCTACCCCCCTTAATTTTAATTTCTCCCTCGAAATTTTTCGGGGTTATAAATGGTGTTCTACTTGAATATTTTATTCATAGATACCAACATTGTAAAAAGTAATACCAAAATGTAATTTTAAAGAATAATTTTTGAAACGTAACGATTAAAAAAATTAACTCATCATTGGGTTTCCACATTAGAGAACGTAGGTGAAAATATGGATATCGAAGAGAAATAAAACCATCATGTTCTGATGGAGTGTGGTAGAGAACATGGCTATGAAAACTCAAACAATCACAAAGCCATAAATTTGTGATTCTCTAAGGTACCATCAAATTCATTGGATATGAGAGCACTAGGACATCATTTTTGGTTTTCAAGTTCATTTCCTAAATGCTGAAGAACTTCTGAATTAAAATTAATACTTACTTTATTTTGGTACAATCTTACCGTTGCTCATGCCTTAAACAATTTCCACTTCATCTCTTAATGAAATGATGTTGAATTTTCCTTTTGTGATGTTTTATCAGATAATTCGATAGAATTATATGTCATTCCATCTGTCTCAAACATAAGGTTAGAAAAAGAAATATACATAAGTCCATATATGGTGAGATTAATCATATATGGTTTCAAAAATGGACTTATAATTTATCTATCATCCTGAGGAATAAACTAAAACTAGTTTCTACTAACCGGGGACATACTGTAGGTCAGTAGTATGTCATAAAGGCATGTCACACATTGGTTGTGGGTTCGATTCTCACAACCTTTTATGATGTGATGGGTTGTCTCATGTCTTGAAGGTTGTCGTTTTTCTAAAACTACTCTATTATGACATTACAGAAATAATATCAAAAAATAATATAGCCTTTAACAATTCAATCTGATGTCCAACATAATCAATTCCAATATTATCCAAAATAAATTTTCCCAATATCATAGTATAAGGAAAATGAATACTGGAAAGGTCACATAACAAGCTCATGAATGCCATAATTTAACCCCTATATATCATAATATATATCTTGTTGATCACATTCCAAACATGTGAATACCTTAATCATGCATTCTCTAGAAACATAAATTACCATATAACCTTAGTGAAAATATTAATGATGTCAAAAGATAACTCTTTCCTCATACCAAAATCCCAACAATTCAATATACTCAAACCATGATATCACTTTGTCCTTATATCAGTCATCAGCTCATGAATACTATCATATATTTTAATTTTTCCTTATCCCCTCATTATGTGCATTTCATCTACTTTCTAGAAATATTTCAATCACTTTGTGTGGTTACCGACACCATAAAATTATTGAAAACCACAATTTTCCAATACATAAATATTTCAATATTCCATGATACTACAACATTATTTTTGAATCCCATTACATAAAAAATTTATCATTCCACCACATCGTTTTCATATTAAAAATCTCCAATAGTGATCACATGTGACTTCCATTCGTCCTTTTCCCTTAGATATTGCTCAGATAGATCATCATTATCCCTTGGATTAGGGCATTGATTTTCATAATGTCACTTTTCCTTCCACTTGTAGCATTGAAGTGTTGGTGGTGCGTTCTCTGTAGTATTTTATTTTTTCACAACATTAGCTACCCTTTTTCTATTACTTTGATACTCAACTTCTCGATGACCTTATGTTCTACACTTAAAAACATTTTTAGCCCATTATGACAATCTCCATCATGCTTCTTTACACCCTTTGGGCGTAAATAAACATTTGTCTTGTTTTCACCAATGTTTTGAGATTTTTCCTTGAAATCCATTTTTAATTTCTTGTCAAAACCATGAGACAGATATGTAACACCAAATTCATGTTCTACCTTGATAGCACAACAAACAATTTCTTCATAGCTACAGAAGTCTCTTATAGCTAATGCCTTTCAAATTCATGGTTTTTAGACACTGAATAATCTATCAGCTTTACTTTCAATTTGGATTTTAATATAGATGGATACCTTGCATGCCTTGTAAAATTCACCTCATATATACCAACAGATTCATTATCCTTTTTCATAAGCTCGTGGAACTACTTTTATAACATTATTCCAAGAATACGATGGAAGTACTTATTGAAAAATATGTTCTTGAACTCATATCATTCCATGGAATCAATATCATCTTGGGGCCTTGTATTCTTAATTACAGTCCACCACTGGTCTGATTCAACATCTTAATGGTAAATAGATAGAATGAATTTTTCATGCCCTTAACAGAAAAGTATGTAAAATATCATTTCAGTGGTACTGATCTATTGTTCAGAAACAAGTGGATAAGAAGAACCACTGAAATAAGGTGGATGTTGCCTCATGAAAGACTCAGTAGAATATTGTTCACATCTCTTCTCATTCAGATTTCTATAATGATTCATTTATTGTGTAAGTATAGTAATACAATTTTTCCCTCAATCTCCCATCACATTGGTTTTTTCAGGAGGAAAATCATTGCATTTCCCATTACATTGATTAACACGGTTCCTTAGGGTTCCAGCTATTGTCTAAAACCCCAAAAAAATTGTTTAAGAGGAAAAAATCAAGCTAGGAAAACAGAATAATAAAATTGGAGTACTTTCAATATAAAAAATATGAGGTTTAATTCTATGATCATTACCTTAATCCTAGGACTGGAAATTATAATTATACATAACCTTAGAGACATCCCTAGATATACTTTGGATATTTATCTAGGTATCTCACTAATGTTTTCATATCCTAGTTTACAAAGGATTAAATAATCCTTCTCTCTGATACCAACTATAGAGATCCAATAATGATGTACATAGACATTACATTACTTTTGCAGATTACGTAATCAATAAAAAAACAAACTCCCAATGACTGTATCAGTTTGGTGTCTTTGGAAACTCAGAACATAATATTCTTATCATGTTGAATGATCTTCAATGTCTCCCATAAAGACATTCCCCTTTCTGCTGTCTTATATAAAACCATTACTTATATCCTGGGGAAATGAAAACATATAAAGGGTGAGAGAAAATTCTTAGTAAGGGTATGCATGGAAAAAATAAAACAAACCATATATATTTGAACTTAAAAAACATGAACATAAATTTTTAACATCAGAATCGTGAGTTGTGAAATAAATCATCATAGTACGTAAGGAATTAATCAAAAAGGAAATTCAATCATGATATAATAGCTTGGGAATAAAACATGTAATTGTGGAAAACCATTTAGAACATGTTATGATATCCATAATAGCCAAGGAATTGTTTCCAATACCATCATAGTGGAAAAAGACCATTACTAAACAAGGATTACATGTCGTTCCGACCCTGTATTACTGAACCAGATTCACTTTTCATTCCAGCCATATCTATATAATGAGATATAAATCTTCACCCAATGCATTGGAAGGAGATATAGGTCCCACCCATCTCATAATTAAAGAATTCTTACTTGTTCCACATAATTAACATAAATCATTCATCATATCCCAAGGAATAAAATGGGATTCATTAACATCATACCATCATAATGTAATCCTTAAAAAACAAATGGATATCATTTCATCATAAAAAGAAAAAAACGATATAAATAATAGAGACATTATACATGAAAAATAATCATGCTAAATAATGTCATCTTAGAATGAAAATATTTTGGAAAAACACTTTCAATGAATTCTTGGGGAAAATATCCTTTCTTCTTAAAAATTATTTTCGTTTCACAAAATGCCATTCAATTTTTTAATAAAGAGATATTGTTGAAAATAATAATGAAATATTGTATAGTAATTTTCATTAAAATTAGGCATTATAAAACCATATAAATCTGTTCATTCTGTATAAGTTAAAAATCATTCTCCTTATACTTTTTCCATAAAAACCAAGAAGTTCCTCTTATGGTAAGAAAAAAAATATTCCTTCCATAACACAATGTAAAATTAAAATATGGGTAAACATGACATAAAATATAAATAGAAGAATATTAAACACTTTATGAATAACATTTTTATGGATATGGATGAAAAATATATCCCCAGTATATACTTACGTATAAGTAATCTCAGATAAAAATGAGATTTGAAATATTATCCCTTACCTTATTTCCAATTTCATCCGTATGTGTCTGCGACTCCTTTATATTGGGTTTAAACATATTATTTACTTGTAACATAACCATAATAATATTTATGATATCATATATTATTCACATAATACATTTCATTACCCGTTCATTTGTCAATTCCATGTTAATGTAGTGTTTTGGGTAAAATCATTTCATTTATCATCTGTGATTTGACTTGTAATTATTCATATGATTACTTATATCATGATTAACTACTTCCAGAATGTAAAGAAATATTTATATATAATATATATTTGTAATATACATATGTATAATAGATTGATAAATGGAATCCAATAGACCGTTAATGGAGACTGTAGGTCGTACGTACGCATGAACGTTGTTTTCGTTTCCTTATTATATTAAATGGAAGTAAGTAAATAACATATAAATAATTGCAGTAACATTAATATGTCATATATCTCATGATTATTTAATATTTATACTTTATAATCATTCTTTAATTGTTAACTTGGAGAATTAATCTCATCGCGTCATGGAGACGATATTCCGTACGTACCCACGAGCGATGATATCATTCCCATAATTATTTAATTGTATTGGAATGGATGATAGAATATCTCAGAATTGGTATCATGTAATAATAATCATATTTATTTATTCTTTACCCCATTATACCAATTCTATTAAGGTGTTGGGGGAAAAAAGATTACACCGCGGTGTAGAGATTGTATTCCATACTTACATACGCGCGGTGATTCAATTTTCATTTGGATGGATATAAGGTGAAATAGGGTCGTTTAATATTTATAATAACATATAATTATATGAGTGATATGGATGTTATTACTTTATAATGAAAAAACTAATGAAGATGAAGTATAAGAATAAAGAAACTTGAAAGAATCGGTAGAAGAGATTACATCTTCTTCGACGCGCCTCTTATTAACCACCTTTTAGGGTACTAAAGATGGTCTATGATGAAGACCAGGACCTCTATTATGTTTCTAGGTAATTGGAGAAGAAAATTTGGTAGGTTTTGAATGATATTTTAGTCTTAAAATGGTGTGAGAGGAGAGGTAGGAGGTCCCCTTTTATAAGATATGATAGGGGTAGTTTTGAAAAAATATAAAATATTAATTTATAATAAACTAAAAACCCACATAAAAACATCCAATGTGACTAAAATATTATATTAGATATGATAGTGTTTTAATATCATCATCCAATAAAATTTAAAAATGTTTCAATTTTTTTTAAACCTTATGATTTGGATTTATCCTTATTTAATCTATTAAATTTTATTGGTGGTAATAATGTTATAAATTTTATATGGTTATAAATACTTACTTATGTGTTTTTAGTTATATATAATTCGATACATTATGACATGATAGATAATATAATTTTTTATTTTTAATTTTTTTTAATTTTTCGACATTTTAATAATATAAAATATCAATACTGTCAATTTTGAAAGAATTAATTTATTTGAATTTAATAAAAATGAAAAGAGAATATATTATAGAAAAAAAAGAAATTAATAGATTAATAACAAGTCATATTAATATATAAAATTAGTGGTTAAAATTAATTAGTTCATATAATATTTATTTTAATACTTTTAAAATAATTTATTTAATATTTAGCTAATTAATATAATTACTTTAAAAAATTTGTATAATTATTTAATATACTTCTTTTTGTATAAAAATAACACATAAACAACTTTGATAAAGATAAATATAATATTTTTCATAATAATACTATTTATATAAATTATCTTCTTAAAATAACAAAATATAAATTGTTATATTTATTAAATTATGGAGGTGACAAAATTGAAATTATTAAAAATAAAAAAATATAAATGTCCTAATATCTATTATACGTCTTCAAATGGTCCCTATGTCGACACTTGGATTCATATGGTATATATATACTCGACCAATAAGTTTTGGTCATGTTTTTGGGCTTCTTAATTGGAATTATTACTTTAATAAAAACTATATTATTTTTCAATAAGTAAATAATTTATGCATCATTAATGTATAAACTATTAATGTAATTAAATATTTCTTAAAAATTACATATAAATTACCATAACTAAGGAAAAAAATTAAGATTTAAAATTATTTTTTATAATCCAATTTATATTCTGTAAAACCTTATATAAAAAATACTTTAATTATTAAAGTTTCAGTGAGACATATTTTACTTTTCTTTATATAAAATAAACTAAAGGTCTTAATCACATCCATGTGGGTTCAAATAGATTACATTTCGACCCAAGTAAGTTTTATAACGATATATAATCATCCAATTATATTATTATAAGTGTTAGGAGAATTTATAATATTATATTTACCCTTAATTAAACGATTTACCATTAACTATGGTAAATAAAATTTACAGTAGTTACCATTAATATTTCCCAAATAATAATTTTGCCTATGAACATAATTTGGACCTACTAATTGCAAATATGGAATAAATTTTTCCAAATTAAATAAACAAATGTTTCTAAAATTAATATTAAATTAATCTTATTGTTAAAAAAATGAGTTTTAAAAGTTAAAACATTGCAAACGATTGAAATGATTTTACATAAGAATTCTATGTAATATCAGTGATAATTAAATAATTTATATTAAATGGTAAAATTATATTCTATTTATACTTCAAAACCATTAAATATTATAACTTGACAATATTAAATATTATTATGAAAATAGATGTTTTTAATTAAAATATATAATGTTTTTATTATTCATTAAAATATGAAAGCTATCAGAGTAATATGTAAAATTTATCCAAACTATATTTCAATATCTTGATTCCAAAGAAGAGTTTTATTTTGTCAAAATTAACTTATAAACATGTCATAAAATATATTTAAAGTGGTTGTGCCATCAAAAGGCGGCAAAACTCCATTTTTCGAAAAATAATTATTTTACCCGATTTTTTTTTGTTCTCATACCATGTTCTAGAAGATGTGTAAGATAAATAATAATGTTATAAATTAAAAAATGTAGTTAATTCTATTCATAACTACTAGTTTATAATAATATAATAACAAAATATTGTTATTAATGAATCTCGATATTGCGTACTATACACACTATCAAGGAAGGTCGTGATTGCATGTAATGTACGCCAAGTCAGGGCTGCGTGTAGTGCAAGATCCCGTTACTGTCGCATATAAAATAATCAAAACATATTTCATTTATACAGTAAATAAAATCTATAAATTATTTTATGTTGTATAATTTCTTGAAAATGACCATGAAAATGTGTGTAACACGATCCAAGAATAGTGTTTCATATACTGCAAGCTAATACGGTGTTTTATATAGAGCAAGCTAATCATTTTGTAGAATTCAACACAAGATATCAACGAAATTAAAAATATTATTTCTCATAAAATCTCGGGGTTTTTAATAAACTCCTCAAGTATATCCCTTGGAGCCCACACTCGTCCATCGATACATAGTACCCCATCATCGCCCATGGTCCAACCAGGAGGACGGTCCTCACATGCCACCAAATCTCATAAAAATAGGCCTTCTGAATATAATATTTGTCTCATCCTCACTCTATCCTGGATGGTAGACGTCACAGTTGAGGATGAAATATATGTTTTCCCCTGACTATCGTGCACCTCTAAATGCATCTAAGAGAACAAATCCATGATCTACCACTCACCAGTGTCCTCCTGCACTGCCGGTATCTGAGACCTTCTACTCAGTGCATCAGCAACTGCGTTAACTATACAATGTGTATAGGAATGCTCAGTGTCGAAGGACTGAAGGTATTCAACCCACCTCCGTTATCTCAAATTAATTTCATGCATGGTAAAGATGTATTTCAGACTATTTTGGCTCATAAACAACACAACATGTTCTTCGTAGAGATAATGTCTCTAATATAGTAACACATGAACAATTTTAGCTGACACGATATCATGCATCAGGTAATTCCTCTCATGTGGCCTCATCATCCAAGACCCATAAGAAACTATTGGATCAACGATCATCATCATTGTTCCCATCCCAATACCTGATGCATCATAGTAATAGGTAAAGCCCTTCCCCTGCCCTCGAAGTATCAGGACTGTTGGTAATTTCATCCTTCCCTTCAGCTCCTGAAAGGTTGTCTCACATGCTTTTATCCAAACGATCATTACACCCTTCTTAGTCAAACCCATCAATGGCGCTGCTATTTGAGATAAGTTCTGTATAAAGCGCTCGTAATAGCAATCCATCCCCAAGAAAATTTGTATCTCAAACATGTAATAAGGATTCACCTAGAAAACTATTTCTCTCACTTTACTTGGGTATACTGTAACTCCTTCCTCTTAGATAATATGACCTAGGAAGTGAATCTGGTCCATCCAATAGTGCCACTTTGAGAGCATAACATATAGATAATTCTATCTTAGTGTACATAGTACGATCTAAAGATGGGAGGTATGGTCGTGTTGAGTGTGAGAGTACCCCAGTATATCATCCATGAAGACTACCACAAGAGAATCTAGATATGGGTGGAACAAACAATCCATTAGAGCCATGAATACTACTGGCCTGTTTGTGAGTCTGAACAGCATGACCACATACTCATATAGACCATACATGCTCCAAATGGCTGAAATCCTTATGTTCGATGGTCTAACACACAACTTATGATATCTGAATCTCATGTAAATATTCTACAACACTCGGGCTCCTTGAAATTGATCAAAAATATCATCAATCCTTGGAATGGGATATCGGTTCTTGATCGTCAACTGCTTTAGCTACTGATTTTCCACACAATGTCTGACGGTACCATCCTCCTTCATCGCAAATAGGACAGGTGAACACTAAGGAGAAGTACTGGGTCAAGTGAATCCATTTACATTCAACTCCACTAATATCGTCTTGAGCTCCTACATTTCTGGAGTAGCCATCACATAAGGAGGAATGGACACTAGTTCCGCTCCTAGAATATTTTCAATAGAGTAATACTCCTCTCACAATATATGTTATCACTCCACCTCACACATGATGCTTGGGTCCTGATCGGCTTGCCTGGACATCCCATTCCACCTTTTATAGAATCTCTCTACCCTCTGGTGACAGGAAACTCAACCTGCGATGATTACAATCTACAATGGATTGAAAGTGTATTGACCAGTTCATCTACATCAATAGGTTGTCATCTCTAAGACCTAAAGGGATGAGAGAAAGTGACACCCACCAACCTCTAGGGGGAACTCCTTGCACTGACTCGCACCTATCGTTATAATTCCCAATGTATTTTCTAGTGTAATGATATCAAAAGAAGAAGAAAAACAGAGCCCAAGTCTCTCCACAACTAGCACAGATATAAAGCTATGTGTAGCAACAATATTGAAATGTGATGAAGATAAATAACAGAAACAACAAGAATAGTAATTATGACAGTGGATGGTCCGGGATCCTTCTCTTGTTGGGTCTGTTGCACTACATATGAATGCCCAAGGCCACAGCCCTACAACACAGACTGGCTACCCAGAGCTAACTCGCCCTACTATCTCTAAGATCCTGGTGTATGAGTACGACGACCAAGGCCGCCAACTTGGCATAGATTTCCATATGTATAGAAATTTCTAGACTAATATGAAGTTGTTGGCCATGATCCTGCATGCAGAGTCTACACAGAAATCCTCTCACTATACATTGGTGGAAATGCCATGCGGAAACACTGAAGATGACATGTCCGGCCGCAAACTCAGCACTCCACTAGGTCACTTGGAAACTGAGGTCTATTATTCATATCTTTACAACACTAGTATCACATGACTAGGCTACCTAATGAAATCTAATGGCTACTAATACCTCCATGAGAAAAATATATCTGCCTCTTACACATGCCGGTAGAAATAATACCATAAATTGGCATTCAAACACCCTAGTTCGCACAACTAGCATTTTGTAGGTTCCGTTCAGTAATCAGTTCCTGGTTCACAGTTGGATATACTATAGGAAACTTAGAAACATTCACCAGTGCTCAGATGACATATCGAAGACCATCATAGAAGTGCCTATCCCTCAACGTCAAATCACATACTAGAACAAGTGAATTTTTTTTTGGCTTGATAAAGTTGTAAGAATAATCCATCACTAACATGGGGCCCTACTGTAGATTCATGAACTCTCTAGTTAGATCATCCCTCCACATCATCAGAAAGAAAAACTCATACATGACTTCTTGAAAAGAATCCTATTTCTTGTCTCGGTGATTCTCTATATGGGTCGTTACATCCCATGATCACATGGTGGAATCATGCATCATGTATTTAGTGAGGCTGACTCTCTTCCCAATAGGCATCTCAAGATGATCGATGATAGTCTCCATATAACCCAGCCAATACACCACAGCCTTTGGTCTGCCATCCCCTGAAAATGTACGAGGATGCTACTGGTGAAATATTCATGTTAGTTCTGCCATAGATGTGATAATCGGCGGTGATCCCTAGAAGGTATGCATGAACCGCGTGAATCCTTCATGGAACTGTGAATCCAGGCTTCTGTCTGGTATAATGGCTGGTGCCAGATCTAGCTCGGTTGGAGAATTCACTGGTTTTCCATGGCCTACTATATCTAGGGTATAATCATCACCAATATCCTAGAAAACAAATCATGGTCGTCTCAATGGCATGACTCTACAAGGTCAAACCCACACCTTAGTTTTATTTACAGTCGATATTCTTTGGCCCTTTTAAAATTTCTCCTGAAAAAGGGGAAATAAAAACGCAAGAACTCGGAAAAAGAGACTACACGGTGTGTATAATGTCCATACGGCGTGTACCCTTAAGCCTGTATACATTCATTTTATGATGCTGGTCTGGGCGTGTCTGAACCCTAAATATATGTGGTGTTACAACCGCTCATGGAATGTACACCACTTTGTTTTCCTTGGCCACATGGACAAATCAACATTGTCTCTCCCCGGTCAAGACTGCACAACGTCTCCAACAGGTACACGGTGTGTACTAGTCAAGCATCACCAACCCGTTTTGTTAGTGACACGGCCTGTATACCCTGGTTACACTACGTGTCATGTGCCTGACATACACGGCGTGAACTATGAAGCCATAATCGACCTGTGTTGATAGAGACACAACCAGCTTCTTGGCTAACACTGCAAGGCATGTTCCAGATGGACATTGAATGTACAAGAAGGATAACTCTGACCCATGTTGTCAGTGACATGGTCAGGTACCTAGTTTATACTACACTGCATGTTCAAGGTAGACACAACGTGTTTATCTTATGGTTATTCCTTCCATGTTGTCAGTCAAATGGGTAGACATAGGGTCAACACTACATGGTGTTTTCAATGTGTACACGGCGTGTCCCCTCAAGACAACCTATATCTAGTGTCTCTTCCCACATGGCCTATGACATGGTTGGAGACTACACGGCGTGTACATACAGTACAATGAGTGAAATTAAATTTTTTTCATTTCGTCCCGAACAAAAGAGTACATGACGTGTGTTCATAGAACCACACACTCTCTCATCTGTATTACTGGATGGCACACCTCAAAAAAAACTCAGATGACTCTTTTTTCTTTTAATTTCAATCGTCAGTATGCCAAATTCTGATCCGTGGGGGACCATACTCCCCACAAATATAATTTTAACTCCTGACCCATCACTTTATAGTACAAAACACAACAAATGGCTGGATCATGATCTGCTAAATTCCATTCCAAGAGAGACCATACTTCTCAGGAACCAAAGTATATAATCCAAAAATTCAACCATATCTTGTACCAATTCCATATGAAATAGCATATATTTCTAACAAATAACCTATCACAATAACATACATTTCATAGCACAACATTTATCCAAAAACATGAAATTTCTAATGCACCTATATGGCATGGAAACTTTTCATGGAATCTGATTATTACATGTGCCTAGATGATGCATGAGGTGTCATACCCTCAACTAATCATGATGCAACTGAATAAAACATAGTATAAAAATACAAACAATACAACACAATTACATCACCCAATAGTGGAAATCATGTCAACGTTACAATTAAAAAACCAGATAAATTGTAATTTAATGAGGAAGATTGGCTTTTCCATGTACACGGGTTAACTACTCCCAGAAACAACATATTACCAAATACAGATTTTTTCCTATCCCTGACTATAGGCTCTATACTTCATTTCAATTAAAATAAATCTCCTTTGATTCCACTTTGTTACGTCCCGATTTCGAAAGTCACAAAAAGAGTTCCCCGAACCCAGTTGGTCACATGATCTCAAGTGCAATTCCCCAAACTCCAGAGGCTTCCGACTAGAAGTGAGGACCAAAGACTAATAGTGGTGAATCTATGCCCTCATTTGTAAAAGTGTAACTCAAAGGAACAATAATAAAACATAAAATAGCAGGAGCAGTAAACAATATAACCATAAATGGAGAACAAAATGAAAGATAATAGCTCTCATATAGATATAATGATAAAAAATGTCACTAGTTCTAATAAAACATCAAAAACTGGATACACTATAATCAAATAAAATACAGTACAATGTACAAAGTACTGCAAATCAACCGTAAAATATTTTAACAAGAACACTTCAGCATCACAAGCCTATGATCTTTCCCCGACTCTCCTACTCCTTTGAAATATTAATGATCTTATATTGGGTCCCTTTCCCTTTTCAACACCTAAAACAATATAATTTGTTTAGGCTAATGACCTGACCGAAATAGCATGTCAGAAATAAATCTTCACCGGAAACCACCAAAGGCCCATACCTAACTTTCATTGAAAATTTGAAACAACAGTGTGCAATAATAAAATGATGTAAACTAGGAAGTACTAAAATGAAAATATCTCTATCAGTTCCATTTCCATTTTAATAATTATTTATTACCTATATGTATGTGATTTATCTTTTCAATTTCAACATGTAAAATCACCACTTTAAATATTTCAATGTAAAAATATTCCTCATACATGCATATCTTTACCTTCAAGTAAACAGAATCAGAACCCACAGGTGACTGCCCCCAAGCATAATGAAGAGAGCCCACAGGCATATGAGATATTTCCTGCAGGCACGGAAGGTACAGTACACATGCATAAAAAACGTTACCCTCAGGCTAACGAACACTAACCACATGTAAAACACAACACTTCCATTAGGCTATATAAGAAACCAGGAAGATCCCATTGCATTGCAAGAAATACATATAAGTTCCTATCATGAAAACATAAATCATGTTATAGATATGACATATCGTTGTGTATCCTGGCCAAATGTCTAAATAGGCGGAACGAACCCATACAGTGGCCCTGGATCCATGCAATGATTCCATACAATAGTTTATATTTAATAATTAAAGAACTATGAAATTATAGGTATCTAAATAGATAATACCTCAACTATAAAACACCCCGAACATTTGTGTGTGTCACAATGGTACACAAATTCTACTCGGCAGTTTTAATAAAACACAAGACCACCAACCACGATCTCCCATGATCGATATACATGAACAACCCCTCTAGAAATGACCAATAACTATGTAGAACTGAGATAGAATATTTCCCAATCAAAATCATATAATATACCGTAGAGGGATAATTGTCAAGAAAGACTCATGGACAGGGAATAACTCACTCGTGTGGTTCAAATGTGATCGATGGGGGCAGAATCTGATTCCCGATGTGCGGTCGGGTGCTCCTCCAAGATTTGGTATTCACTCGTGAGCTCCAATTGAGTGTTCTACCTACTCGTTCAAATGAGGTGGCTACTACCTGATTTAAGAGAAATTTCATGAATACATTGCACATACTTTTAATGTATATTTCGTGTACTTTCCTTTTTAACTGTTCCATTGGCTGCTACTTTACACTACCACCCTGTTAAACTGCCGAATGATTACATGACGTGTAATACTAATTACTCAGCATGTAGATAGTTATTACATCCTGAATTTCCGACAAGTCTACTTGCCATGTTCTTTCGTCCCACATGACCAATGTAAATGGCGTGTATATGAGAGTACACGGTGTGTAGTTTGTTTTTACAGACAATCCTACGTGTCATGCCTTCTCATCTCCGACAGCCGAAGTACACTACGTGTGTACAAATGTACACTGTGTGCACCCATAAATTTGGGAGTTTTCCCACATTTCCATTATTTTCTCAAAAAAAATTAAGGAAAAAAGGAAAATAAAAAACCTGTACCTCAAGAATAAGAACCGGGTTCTTACCCATACAAAAAATCATGGATTTAAGAACATATTTTTTATTGTGAAATATCTATACGTTATTTATTGGGAAAAAAAATTAGTTGAAAATTATATAACTAAAATAATTTTAATTAAAATGTACATAAAAAATAAAAAACATTTATTTTTCAAATGTTTCATTGTTTGATACAATTACATGTATGTTTACATATCATTTTGACGGACAGTTCCTCTCAAAAATTTATATTGAAACAAATTATGAATGATATATTAGAAGTTCTATTTGTGATAAATTAAAAATGGATAAATTCTGTAAATACAATTTAGTACAAAATATTTTGATAATAATATAAAAATACCATTCCTATTGAAAAATTAGTATTCATAAAAATAAATATTTATTATATTAAAATAATATTATTAGTAAAATTTATTATAATATGTAATTAAAATACAATAAAATATATATATATATATATATGACCAAAATATGTGTTTTCTAAATTATTTTGAATAGAAACCCCAACTATTCGACAAAATTTATGTTATTTACATATTTTTTTACCCCAATTCAAAACATGTTTCATATATCATTTAATAAATTTACTATATAAACAAAATCACTAAATTTGTCCACCACATGTTTCCGACTACATTTATATGTTATAAACCAAATATCACGAAATTATAACTCGACATTGTATCATGGGGAAATTGAATCTGTAACCACGTCTAAATGGGTTAGTCTCCCTTACACTAATATCGATATTAGGCTCAAATAGACTACAAAAACATAAAAAATTTAGGGTTCGTGATTTAATTGGTTTATTTTAGTTGGTTATAAACTTTAAAGACCATTTCAAAGGTTGTGGTGTTGATGCTGGTAATGAAATCTAGGAATCATGACAATGAGAGTGGAATTGAATGGATAATGTAGTTCCATTGTGAGCTGTAGGGAATCCATGCAACGTGATTCAGGAGTAGTTCGATTTCGGAGGTAATAATGGATATGCAAGATAAGGCATTCAATCCATTATTCAAGGGGCCATGTTCTTTTAATTTTTGTTTTATAGTCCTTTTAGGATACCGATTATGTATTAATCTCACAATGACTGGATTTGGTATGGGAAAATGATGTGTTTTTTAGAAACATTTCATTGAAATAATCAATGGTATGTGACGTTTATATACATTTATGAAAAAATTTTGACACTAATGTTATAGTTCATAGATGAGACACCATGTGGTGTGGGGGAAAATACTGATGAAATAATGATCTAAACCGCCTTTATTTCAATGGATAGTACAATGAAAACACATTGTATTAATATGTGTGTTTCTAGTGAACATAAATTTTCTTATATAACTATTCAATTTTTTATGACATGTAATATAATAGTGGTACAAATACATGATCAAATGATTTAGAATCTTAAAAAAATTAGGATCATACATAACATTTATATAATAAAACATTAACAAAAATTTAACTCTTACATCATTATCATCTTAGTAGTACATGTAATTACATGAGGATATCCATCAATAAATGGTGTGAGCTATAATCTAATTAAATTTTCCAATAATGACACACATCAATATAATAGGGATGATAATAATCATAATCATCAAAACATTAGAATAATATCGTCACCATAATAATGAGAGGAATCACTATACAATGGAATGCAATGTGGAAATCCATAAAATTGAAAAACCCTATATTAGTCATCCAATACCTCACATAGATGGAAACAAAGAATGCATCATGTTCTCTCATAATATATGTGCATAGTCATAAAATCATCTTTGTGAACAAAGATAACATTGTATCTATTCATATTTCATATTATCTCATGATATAAATCATTTTACCCAATTTATTGGATGAATTTAAAATACAGTACACCCCAATAAAGTCAAAACATTTTCATAATCATACATAAAACATATAATGTATAATAATCATATCAAAAAAATAACAAATGGAAAAGGAAAAGTTTTAAAATATTTCTGTTAATACCTCATTCTTGAATATTCATTGGGGTTCTCAAAAGAATAGTGGAATATAACATTTTTTATATCATAAATATTATGTCGAAATGAAATAATCTAAAGTGATGTAAAACTGTTCTTTTATAAAGAAGAGTTCTTTTTTAACCAATAACTATATTTTTTCATATAACAAATTGGGAAACCATTTTATCCTAGAAATGAATAATGAAGAATAATGAAATATTATATAAATAAAATTAAATCAATATTCATAATAAAAATATTGATAAATAGGGAAAACCATAAGGAAATTCTGTTGGGCTTTATAATACCATAACCTTAATTACCATTTTATGTAATTAGTACTCTCTTACTTATTTTTTTCTCATTATTTACATAATTTTTTTTAATCATACTAGATTTATTTATATTCGATTGGATGTGAATTAGTTCAAAGAAATAAAATTGTTCTAAAATGGGATTAAATTATTTTGTCTGCAAATCAATGATAAATAAATCAAGATGAAAGATGCAATTGGGAATATTTTTTTAATATGAAATTTTTACATTGGATAAAAATAAATCTTGAAGAAATGAATTATTTATTATCGTCCATATATTAAATCTTATATCATGATGAATCATATGATAGATAAAATACATTGTACCACATGTAACAACAATTTAACTCATTTTATGTTAATTTTTTTGGAATGTGACTTGGGTTTCTATAAAAAACATCAACCCATTTTTCCCCTTCCTTCAATACAATCACCTGAGATTTCATTTTTGTGATGATATTTCTGGTATCCAAGTAGTAATATTTTCAAATAAGAATTCATAATGAAGAAAATCTATTTGTTCATTATCATATAATTAATCACATAATTAATGTTCTATTCATTTATTTCAATATTTATATAATATTACAATAATTTATTTTTTTGGAACAATATACATTATTTGGTCTAATGATTTTATATTTATTGATTTTAAAAAATAAAATGTAGTTTATAAATATGTAACAATCATTTGAATATAGAATAACATATATTATTAAATCCATTCAGTGTAAAATTAAAACAAGAAAATCATATTTTTTAAAACCCATAAACATCATGTAATTTATTTTTTTAATATTCTACAAATTTAATGTATCTAAATATTTTAACATTACCCCATTAAAAGAGTTGATAAACTAAAATATCACTTTCATGGAAATAAGGAGAGTATTAGGAGTAATTAAATATTATTTATATCCTTCACTAGTACAGAATATTCTCTTTAATCAATGGAAATCATCCATTACTAATCTTTAATGACACTGTTTATTTTACCCTCTTAATTTAGTTGTAATCTATGACCCAATGACAAATATTTTTCTTGATATTTGTGGCCTCTATCAAATACAGTTTATATAAACATTAATTATCTATTCTATGCTAAACTATACATAGAAATACCCCGTCATGATTTGCATTTTTTTAAGTAGTGTCCCTAGTGTGGTGTTATTATAGAGTAGACATAAGAGGTATCATGTATAATTAACTGTAGATTATATTATTTGGTGACATAGATAACATTTTGTGGGGTGGGTTTAATGTGTAATAATAGAGAACATAGATCTAAAGTGAGTCACAGTTTTAGTATCATATGTTCCATTAGCCCATCATGATATTTCACTAATCATTCATTATCCTTCAAGATTTCCACCTCAATAATAATTCTTAGGGTTTTATTTGAAAACACTCTTCCGTGGGGGGAATTAGGTGATGTAATATTTTATATTATTTTAAACAAAAATTTTCATGAATAATTTTCGACATTATATTTTCTTATGTTATTTTATGTGTTAGTTTATGATATTATTTTTATCATATATATAAAAAAATTATTGAAAAATGTAAATGAGGGATTTTTTTCTATAGGAATACCATGATAAATGACAATTTTGGGCATTATAGCATATATACATTAAAAATATGGATTGATGAACAGATTTTTTAATCAGAATTATATTTAAATATTATTTATGGGGGACACAAATTCGATTATAAAAAAATTATTAGAATAATTATAAATGAACAATAGAATAGGGAATAAAAAATGGTTTGTTTGAAATATTTTCTTAAATTAGAATGTTTTATGTGTGTTTCTGATGCATTATGTATTCTAGTTCCATCTCAAAAAATTTATATTTAGGAATTAATTAATGATATGTTCATATTTTTGTGTATTGTAAAATAGAATTACATATATTATATAGAATTTATTCTATCTCAAATATTTTTAAAATAATATAAATATAATATTCCTAATAAATAAATAATATTCAAATAATCAGTATATAAAAAATTCTATTTAAATTATAAATAATGTAATGTCATTAAATATATTTTTATATTCTGATATTATATTTTAAATCCATTTTAATTTATATATTATTTAAAATTATAATTTTTTAATAATTGAAATAATAAAATAAAACCAATTATTTATTATTAAAACTAACTCTATGAAACTATATAAACATTAGAATAAAATTTAATTAAAATACTATATTAAAAAGTTTAATTAATGATAATGATAGGTAATTACTATATCATTTAGAATATAATCTTTATCTAATATATAATTTTTATGTCATAAATATCAGAGTCTACCCCCAATAAAATGAGAACCATATCATTATTTATAAATTCACTATATTATCCATATTAGGAAATTAGACCACCCAAAATTTACCAGTGAATTTATATGGAATAAACCACCATCATGAAATTATTACTCTAGATTGTATCATGGGGAAATTGAATATGTCTCCTCTTAATAATGAGTTGGTTTCATTAAATCTATTACCAAAATTTTCCAAGATGTGACGATCAACACTATAAAAATATTTGGTTAATGATTTCTATGGTTCATTTTAGTAGGTGATTAATCTGGCTAACCATTTTAGGGTTACTGGTGTAGATAATGGTGATGAAATATGAAAACATTGATCATGATAGTGAGAATGAATAAATATGTAGGCTATATTCAGAATTTAATGAAGGAGTGAAACACGAGTTAAGAGATTGTCGATTCAGGAGAGAAAATAGGCCATGAAATATATTCCATTGGGTATATTTTTCTGGGGAAATGTGCCATGAATTAACGTTTTATGGGAATTTTGGGATAATTATTGTGTATGAATCTCATGGTAGCCAATATTGCTACGATACATTGATGGAAATTCCTAGAACCTTTATTATACTAATTAGATAGTGACAGTATTACATAAAGGGGGGATGTTTTTAAAACAATGATGTTCATGAGGTGTAGTTTTATTTATAATATCATAATATCATATGGGATTTGGCTGTATGGTATAGTGGGAAAACATATTATTATATAACTATTAATTATTTTTAAAATTTAACAACATAATAGACATAAAAATCCATGATAAAATGATTTAGTGTCTTGGTAAAATTATGTCCGTACATAAAATTAGCATAACAAAACATCACCATTAATTTTATTTGTAGATAACAATTAACTTATTGGACCTCATTTTCTTCTAAGTACATGTAATTTCCTGATGATGTTCATCAAATAATGGTGTGAGATAAAATCAACGTGGGAGGATAAATAAGGACAAGAGTAAATACAAAATGAGAGAAAATAATCATCATCATCATAACATAAGCAAAGGATCATTATGATAATAATTACAGTAATAAATAAATAATGGAATGGAATGTGGATATCCATAAAAATGAATCATCATGTAATATTTGTAAAAATCCACACATTGTTGAAAACAATGTGGTCATCATGTTCACTGATAACACATGTGAATAATCATATCATGAATGTTTTCAATAAAGATAGTAAAATTATCAATCATATTTCACATTATCTCATGAGATAAATTATATTATCCAATTAACTATAAGGCTATAAAATTTAGGGTCAACTAGTCAAATCCTAACATTTACATAATCTAGCATTCCATATATAACATATAAAAATCATGATCTTAAAATTACACATGGAAATCTATAGGTTTCATAAGATTATCATAAATATGAAATTTATTAATAATATTTGGGTTTATCAAAAGAAAAAATGAAATATAATATTCTATATAACCTCAATCATGAGAGAAGAATAAATAATATAAACATAAGTAAAAGGTTTGTATTTAAAATAATTGTTCATATGAAAAAATTATTATATTTTTCAAATTTTTATTTTGAATAAATTATAACATTGAAATGAAAAGAGAAGAATAATTCAATTATATTTAGTGGGAATTAATGAAATGTTATTACTGAAATAATTTATATATAGAGAAATCATTGAAGAAAATTCCCTAGGTTTGAGAATCCCTAATCCTCAATTCCTGTTTTATGTCATCACATTTGCGCCTTCTAATTAGTAAAAATATGCCTATTTAAAAATTTAATAAGAAATAAATTTTTGTCTCTGATATAATTAGTTTTTAATAATAAACATTGAATTATATTTCATAATTTTATTTTTAAATTTAAAGCATTTTGAGTTCTTGTGTTTCTTAATAATTATCCAATTTGCCTCGATTTCTCTTTGTTACTGAATGTAAAAAAATAATAATTATTTCCTAAATCAATAATAAAATGTAATTAAATATTTAAATAATATATATAATTCATGGTTTCCATACATCATGTTGTTTATTATAATTGTATTTAAAATGTCAATATATGTGGGTAACCAACCTTTATCAGAACATTATCAAAATTGTGGGAAATAGACATATGAAATATATATTTTTCTTTCATATTATAATTCAAATACACAAATATAATTAGTATAACTCTAAAAAACAGAATAATAAATTTTATATTATATAATTTTGAAAGGAAGTCGTAAAACATACAAAGAGAAGATGAAATGATAGTAGAGTTAATAGTTACATGATCTCTTCATGGTGATGATTCTCTTGGATGATAAATTAAATTATCGGTAATTGGAGTTTGACTGTTCTAGAATGTACCCAAATATTATTAGTGTATAAAAATGGATATTTGGTTTGATAATGGGATTTTTAATTGGTGGGGCTGGATTTCCATGGAATGGAGACGGTTATTTATACATTAGTAGAGGAAAATATTTTATATAAAATATAAATAAAAATATTATATCAATATTAAGATTTATTATAGTGGTATTTTTAATGTTTTATAAATTTTATAATATCATATAATGGTAATAAAAAATTTAAGTTGTTTTAATTTTTTCAATCATTATTTTATAAAAAAATAACTTGAAAGAAATAAATATTGTTTTTTATGGTTTCAATTTTGACATATGGTTTTGGAAAGTTATTTTTATGTTTGGAAATTGATGTTGATTTATATTAATGATACAATTATAAAATTAAATATATCATTTCCCAAGAAAATTATCTATATTATATTTTTTCATTATTATATTATGAATGATGTAATTTGACATCCATTGGTTTTGTGAAAAATAATATTTTTATTATTCATGAAAATGTTCAAGTATTCCAAAAATTTAAAATAGATATACAGAGAATGATTTAGAGATTTTGATTTGAATAAATATATTAATTTAAAAAAAGTTTCTAAATAATATATTTTTAATTTTTAAAATATAATTTTTTTTTACCTAATAAATTTAAATATAATTTATTAAAAATATTTTTATATTGTCTTTGTGTTTTCAATCAGGATATAAATTTTTTTTCATTATTTAATTTATATTTACATAATTTTTTAATTATAATTATTCTATATAAATAAAAATTAATTTTTATGTGAAATTTCAATTCCAATTTTCAAATACTTATTAATACAATCAAGTTATTATTCCATCGATCACATTAATATAAATAAATACGAAATAATTATTTCAATTAATATTCATCTAAATTCATCTCATGGTTCTATATTTATATTTTCTTTAATTATTGTTTTTTACTAATATTTTTCTTCTTCTCTAGTCTATTTATAGCAGGGGTATAAATTTTAGTAAATTGGGATGAATCGTTCTTTCCCATTTTATAATTTCTTATTTTCATTTATTTGTCCACTTGTAATGTTTGGAATTATGATTGGATTCAATGATTATTTATGTAACCATATATAGTAATTAAAAAATTAGTTTCTATATATTTTCCATTTGAATATTGTAATATAAAACAATTATTTTGGAGAATGTTTCACTAACCATCATGGGGTCATTACATCCTTCCCACCATTAGAAATTTCATCATTTAAATTTCAACTCATATTTGTAGTTTAGAATAGTTTACAGCTCTAATGATTCATTGTTCCATTTGGATCCAAAGTCACCTCTTAAAAAATATGGTTCCACTACCACACATTTAATGGGTGACTTGTATTTTATCCTTGAGAAATATCAGTACGGTTCATCATTTTCAACCACTACTCTTCAAATGAGAAGTAATTCTCCAATTGAGCCAAATCTGAATTTAGTTCTTGTGAAGTATCATAAATTTAGTTACTAATGAATAATATATGTAACATTTCATAAATATTATACATTCATGGATGATGTACTAGTTGATAGGACACACATAAAATAAAATCAAGTGTATAAATATGGCCAATGATCCTAATCATTATCTTCCAATTCATTCCAATCTTTATGAATAATTTATATGGTGATATTTGAATGAATAATTTTTCTAAAACTACATTGTCGAGGTCCCTTTATTGGTTTTAAAAATATCCATTTTTTACTCAAAGAGGTTTATCTATATATTTGAATGGATTGTTCATTATTTGAGATCTTTTTCACAAGATAAGGTATACCAATTTTTTATTCTTCACCTTCATTCCAACAAGTTTGAGTTTTCAATATATACCATGTAGTGCTTCATATAAATCCATTTGAATAGATTAGAAGAATCTATTCTTTTATGTTCACTCAACCAATGATAGATGATGACCCACTAACATTTTAATTACATTGATAAGGATTATATACTGTGCATGAGCATCTAAATAGTCTTTGATATTGTTCATCAAATTGGGGTTGATATGCAATATTGACATTCAATTTGTTAATAAAATCATGTTGTAGACTTCAACAAAAATTTGAGGTGAACCATATATCATTATTATAGTTGATTGAATGTGTTACCTTGTGTATCATCACCATTTCATTAACATATATAGTTTATTTTTTTAATGTTAAATATTCTTGAATAGTTATGATATAGTTATTCTTTGTGAGTAGATCCCCCACAATCCATATCACATTTTTTACCTTGGTCACATTTTCAGTATAATGGGGATGAAGTACGTGGTTACATAGTGGGATTTGTATATGGTGATAGAAAATAGTTTCATCATAAATATTTATTTCTATTACAATTTGTTAACTTGCTTACATACAAAAAAACAATGAGATATATTTGACAATCTTCATCTTCATGTTCTACCACGAGATGTGTTTTTGAAGATCAATGTACATCATCATGCTTCCTGGGTGGATGTATAATTTTTTTATTTTTATTATCGAATATATCAATTTTAATCATAGGGGATAATGTAACACACATCCTCATTCCAAAAAATACACCACAATCATCAAGGATTAACTAATGTATTGTTCCTTTAATAAATACATTGATCTTATTTTGAAGCTATAGACTATCCCTTTATTCCTCCTTGAACATATCATAGATAGATTATTGGGAAATAATATTTTAATGGTATGATGTATTATCTTCCATTTGGATTTATAAATCCTTATTTCCTATTTCCATGAATATAGGGTTGGTATCAGTCATCATCATGGATAATGTAGTAAGTTGTTCTTCGCTAAAAGCATCATCAACCTTGTTATACATTCCTAGTTAGATAGTGAATATATTAATAGTAGTCATTTATTCACTAAATAAAAAATATTTCACCATTGTTTTGGAACATTTATGTGAATATATAATTTAGAATCTTATGATTTCTATATTTATGACACATATCACCATAATGATTTTTTAGCCAGTTTTTCTATGAAAAAATCACACTTTCACAATCCAACTAATGCAACAGGTAGTCATTATCATGGATCATCAAATTTTACCTGGATTTGGATTTAATTTTATACATTTTCATGAGTACATCATCCAATTCATTCCATGAGGAATCATTGTATATTATAAAAACATTTTCCACATGTTGGTAATGTGAATACATGTGTTGTGACCAATATCTGCATATACACTATGAATATTCCTTCATATTCTTTTATATTTAATTTCTTTACCTATTTTTATGTTAAATGATTTTTATTTCTAAAATATAATGATAAATTTCTATTAAAAACCTCTGTAATACCCAGTTAATGAAAAACGAAACATTTCTATGGAAATATCCCGTCAATACCATTCATTAATAGGCATATATTCTAAAGGGTACACAAATATATCATCACTAGATATCATGTATCCTAAAGATATTACATGACATCTAAAAACATCACTTGCAAAAAATGGAGTAAAATTTAACCTGCCATAATATATCGGCCACAATCATTATTTTCTCTTTATATACCCCCATTATGTCATAGTAAATTATTATATTGTTGATAAAAAATATAAAAAAACATAGTAAGTCACTTTGGAAACTATTCATAAAATCCATGAATAATACTACGTAATTTTTAATTCTTAAATGAATACATATGAATTCATAATTTCCATAACATATACAAAATGTAGAAATTTTAATGTATTAATTCTTCACATTGAGCTGATAACATCTAGAATGAATATCCAACCTTAATAAGTATGTATTCCATCATTGTTGATCGCACTAGTCATTAATACATTAAGAGGATGTTTTTTAATTTTTTTATATTGTTGAGCTCACTATAATCAATACTAAATAGTAATGATGCCTCCAACTTATAGATGAAGAACACTAGAAAAATCCATGGTCATTCACAAGGGTTTTTAACCACTTTTTTCAAATTATTTTTTAGAATATTATTTAACTTATCTAGTTATATTGGGGTTGTTCTATTGTGGGTATTTTTTTGGCGTGACATTAGAAATGATTACTATTGAAAACACTACCTCATAATATGGGAAAAATTTGGATAACACATAATGAAAAACATCAGCTTATTAAATAATAAATATAAATTTACTCCATGTCAATACCTTCCTTTTAATCAACCATTCTAAATTTTATGATTCTTTATAGGATATCAACAGAAAAAAATTTGATTGATTTATCAATCATGGTTATTGGACTTTTTACATTTTTTTAGTATCAATGGATGTTTCATATTATGAAATGAGATTTCATTTTCTTGGATTTTGATGTTTGATTTATAAAGTAGCTCTAATCAATGCTTAGAATATATTTTATTTTCTCCAATTTATGTATTATATGATTTGATGGAACAATAATCCCACAGATAGTTATTGGATAATTGTCCAACACTTCGGTTGCAATGACTTCACCACTTGGAGTTTTTAATGATATATATTCTTCATGGTATTTCAATAAAGATTCAATAGTTCTAGTAAACATATTTGAAAAAAATGAATGTGTTAAACTACCATCATATAATACATTTCCATTATTGAGTGAATATAATGTTTAAATTTTATGAAATTTATTAAAATACAATTTACAATAGATATGTTATAATAAATCCCTTTTTCAACTGAATTTGGTTGATGATAACAATGAATACAATAAGGTACATAGGTTTTGATGAACTAGTTTGTATTGTGCCTTTTCTCCCTACAATTAATTAATACAGAACTATGTGATTCAATAGGTGGTTATCTCATCCTCTACATCATGATTGTAAGAATATTTATGCGTCTTGATCATCCATTAATTTTTTGGATATCACTACAAACTTATATAATTTCATAGTCCTTTGAAGCAAATCCCATGATGGTTATTCCCACATTTTTGACATGTGGGTAGTTTGGTTCTCTTACCCCATTTCAATTTGATCCACCATCATAGAATATTATAATTATATTCTTATATAAAAATCAATGGGAAATTTTTTCAAACACATTATCTATATTTAGATCCTATCAGACCTCTTATTTCTGACTCCCTATGTCACTGATTGTTATATCCTTTTTAAGGGTGATTTTAAAACAACAATTATTCTAACAATATCATTATCCTTGTATAAAATAATAAATGATTACTATAATTAAATTCATGTTATTTATTCATCATAATTCATGATAGACACACATTCATATTTCCTTAGATATATGAATTCTACAACCATCATTGTTCGAAGAGTTTAAGAGAAATAAGTTGTATATTTTTTTCTAAATTATTCTTACTCTATCACATGTATTTAATCAAATGTATTGGTTTTATTTTTTATACCCAACAATTTATTGGATTCCCCATCTAAAAATTAATCTATTAGACATACCATATCCTTTTAATAAAAAATGATCATATAACATATCCACTCCATTGAGTTAACCGACAATTATTCAAAAAATGGATCTTATGTTCCACTAAATGTCAGTGTCTATTTCTATGTGAATGGAGAAATTTCTGGTTGATAATTATTGGGTGAAAGAGTTGTTCCCCATAATTCATGAAATTATTCATGTCCTTTGATATCTTGGTAAGAATCATTATAATGTGTTGAACTCCATCACTAATGGCATTGGTGAAGCCATTCAGAAAATCAATACAATGTCCCTCACATGGGTAGTTATACTAGTTCATCCTCTTTCCCAGACATTTCAAAAATAGAAAATGATTGAAGAAAATATATGTAAACATTTACAAAATATATAATTTATTCATCTTAACTACTAACTCTAAATGAACATATTATTGGATATATATGAAAATAAATTTTTTAATCAAGGATTCCTGGATAATTACATATATATACTCTATTCCTAATGGTATTAAATAAAATTCAAAATATTATTTAACAAATTAAATAAACCATGCTGAAATACCCAATATAGAAAACCGGTTTTTTAACTTGAATGTTAAAAAATTTTAATGATAATGAACATAATAGTGTTAAAAAATATGGATCAAATGATATTGTGTCCTTGGAATATTTCGAACATAAATGACTATTACATGTTAAAACATAATGCATAATTTATTTCTAACTTCTATAGTTTCTTAATGGACCTCATGTTCTACATAGTAATTTCGACCACTACATTATACACATCAATGAAATGGGTGAGCAAAAATACGAGTAAGAGGACAGATACATGCACAACTAAATATAACTTGGGTGAGAATAATCATCATTATGATAAAAAAATAATATAATTATCATCATAATCATGATATTAACCATTATATAAATGCATAGAATGTATAAATTCAAAAAAAAACATCATGACAATGTCTCAAAATACCATACATAGTTTTGGACAAATCTTACATCTTGTTCGCACATAACATTTGTGAATAATGAAAACATGATAACTTTGAACAAATATAGAAAAATTTTAAATCATATAACACATTATCTATTGAGATATATAAAATTTACTAATTAATTGAAGGGATATATGTAACACCCCAAGCTTCTACGGTACACTTCTCTTTGAATAATGTGATAGTGTGTGTTGTACGCAACACCGAGTTCCAACACACCATAACCAATCACACTGGCCATTATGAATAGTAATACCTAATTTTTGAAATTATATATATTTTATATTTTAAAATGTACTTAATTTTTGGATTCGGAATATCGAATTTAGCCTGTGGTGAACTTTTGGTACTTTTCATATAACTTTAATATTTGGATGAATAGTGAAAATTACTAAATTTTAATAAAAAATTACTTCTTTAATCAAAATAATTAATATTGATAAATAATGAATTTGAGTGGGTTTAAAGTATATTTAGAATATATTTTTACCATTAATACAATGTTGGTGATTGGACATAATTTTACAATTAAACCAGACATAAACAAGTGTCAATCTTTTGGTAGTCATTATCTCTTAAAAACAAGCTTTTTGTTTTAACAACAGAAATTAATTTTAAATTAATTTCTACCACTTCTGTGTTTTGAATTTGGAAAATTTTATTCCATATTTGGAATCCGGATGTTCATATTGTGTAAATAGGTAACTTTTATTTTTAGACATTTTGAATAATTACTTCGGAACGTATTTTATTTACCATGGTTAAGGGTAAATCCGGTAAATAAGGGATAAACAATAATATTATAATAATAATAAATTACCCTAAAACGTGTCCTAAACTTATTGGTTGATACATGTTCGACCATAGTCATATTTGGGTCGATTTTGGGACCCCATGGAACCACTTGTAGGTGATAGGGAGACTTTATTTTAATTAAGCTAAAATGAATACAAAAATGGCACAAGAATATATATTTTAGGAAAAAAAATTTTACATAAGGTTATATATATTGGATGTTCGACTATAAATATTCATTAGAAAGATAATGAGATTTACTAAATAATAGTATTTTATTTATAATTTTTAGACATTAAATAAGTTAATTTATTTATGATACAATGATGATGCAGTAATTACCATAATAGTGAAAATTTAAAATAATTGATATTATAAATACACAAATAAATATAATTTTAGCCTTTTTATAAATTACACTAATTTTATAAGTTAATATGAAATGTTAGAAATTATTTAATTAAATGTTTTCGAAGTATTAATTCTATAATGAGTTTCACAAAAATCAACTATTGAATAGTGTCAAAATTGACATAAAAGAGTTTTTAAAACTAATATTATATTATTAATTGATATTAAATTCCTAAAAATCTAAGGTTCGGTCAAGAGACTTATATCATGATAGGTGTATCATTAATGGACCACTTGGGGGTCTCTAAAATGTATATAGTATGTTTATTAACCATATTATATAAAAATACAAAGAGACATTGTAAAAGTGAAACTAATTAACTAAGAGTTAATACTTAATGATAAGGTTAATATAATGACCCAAACCTGTCTAAATTCTATTGTTTGAGTAGTTTTCGACCCCTACCCACCTTAAAATTTAAATAATCCACATTGGAGCCATTAGAAACCGAATATGAATTTATTATAAATTAATATTTCTAGCTTTTCCAAAGGTGCCCCTCACCCCACTAATAAAAAGGCACTCCTCCTTCTCATTTCATCACACCTTAAAAGCCTTTTGGATCGGCCAACCGCTGCCCAAATACTCTCCCAACATCCCTCAATACAACTTAGAGTCCTTATTTTGATCATAAATCCAACCTATGGATCCCTTTTGATCAAATCAAAAGGAAGAACCCGAAGAAGAGGTAATGATTTCACCACCCTTTTCCAAGTTCCTTTCTTCTTCCACTTCTTCTTCCTTTGTTTTTACCATTTTAAAATAATAAGTGCCATATCATATATATATTGTGATGTTATAATAAATATGGTACAACCATATTCAGTATTTTATCCACCCTTTGATTAACATGTCACCATACGTGCGTACGTACGGCTTACCGTCTCCACGTCGTGGTGTAATTGTAATTCAATATATTATTATTTGGATCGGTATAATAAATATGTGTAACTCATGTAAATAATAAATATAACATGTTAATTATACTTTATATATGATATAACATCCATTTATATATTATTTTAATATCAAAAGAATGATATTGTCGCTCGTGCGTACGTACGGACTACCGTCTCCACGAATGCGATGAGATTCATTCTTCATCGTATCCATTCAAGTATAATTATCATTTAATGATTTAAAAATGATATTTAAGGACTTTATATAATTCTTTATATGAATAAGATACACCCTATCCATAACAAACACGGATTATGTAACAAAACATATAAAAGAAAATGAGTAAGTTAACACCCGAAACGACGTTAATTCTAAGATATTATTAACAAATCAATGTTAAAAGATCATATATGATATCATATTAATATATATGATTTTTGAATAATTTAATAACAATTATTTCACTATTATACAGGAGGTTAACCTACCCCAACCAAGGAAAAGTACAAGGTAAGGGTTATCTCACAATCTCTTCATTATCCGAGGTTGTTTATACGTAATAATCTACTGGGATCTCTTTATCATCCACATCCATGTTTCTTAAAAATGTATTTAAATTTTTATTCCTATTTACAATAATATGGTTTAAAGTCATTTATAACCTTTTTTGACTTTTTATATGAGTTTTATAAAGGAATATTTCCGTCGTTTTCCAGGTGCTTTTTAACCTTTTCGACAGAATTAAGGTAAGAATGTTTTTTTAACTTATACGGCGGGTGCGGTTATTTTCCGCCGTCACAAAATCATAGAATCTTCCTTCACAAGCTTATAAGAATATTTTCAAATTAAATGTTTTATTTTATAAATATATGACTCTTAAATGATTTCAATATAGAAAGAGATATTTCTCTAAAAAGAGTTCTGATATCATCTATGTCAACATCCTTTGATGGATTTTACGCTTATTTGATGTTTATTTATTATGATACAAAACTTCTATATTGTATTGAAGGTTTTGTGATATGTTTTACTGTGGATGTGCTATTTTTATACAATTCATGGTTTATGGTGGAAGTATTTACATTTCGTATGCTAGTTTTAATACGAATGTTTATGTTATGATTAAACCTTTTCATATGGGAATGCATTGGAATTAATATGTGATGGGTGGAGCCCGCTATAGCTCCTCGATGCATCGGTAGGTCTCATGAGACAAACTACTGTCTTGGTACAAGGCCTTGGAAAAATCTTATTTGTAGTCTTGGCACGAGGCCTTGGCTTTGTGGTTATGATAGTCTGGCATTATGCATTCCATCATTATGAAAATGGTTATTGATATTTCATGTGATTATTTGATTAGTAGAATATCAATGTGAATAAGTAAATGGAATGATATCATTTTATTTTGCCATACTATGATGAAGTTCAAGTTTAAAAGGCTTTTGTTTTAGTTATACATTGCCTTAAATGTTAAATTTTTTTGAATTTTTTCGCTATATTGTTATCCTAACTGGGCATTTGAGATCACCCCTTTTCTATGTTTTATTTTTCCCAGGATGTGATGAAGTAAATTACGAATGACCAGCAGGGATATTATGAAGGTAGAATAGTGTGGATTATAGATACAATATGTTGTTATAGTAGTTTTACACTTCATGATGTAATGTAAAACTTTATGAGTATATCTAGTGTTTCCAAGGCTACTAAACCAATCGGTCTTCCGAGATTTGATCTTTCTTGTGATCATGCCAATGTTATGTAATAATGCACCGAATCTGGGTAACTGGGGTTGGGGCGTTACAGTTGGTATCAGAGGAAGTTTAGTACAAACCTTGGAAGCTAGATTTAGATATACTCTGATTAGAGCACGTAGACATAAGATGAAATTTGAGGATTAGTATAAAAGAACTTCATTGAATTTGGGTATTGTAGAGATTTTGTGAGTTTTTCGAGAAATACATCCCTATCTGGATACGAGAAGGTAGAGGCGGATCTGGCACAGATGTACCTAGGGTTAAAACCCGAAAACACCGCTTTGAGCTAGACTCGAACAGGAACTAGAGCACGACAACGGGCCTTGCTGCACTATTGGTTACGACACTCCCGGGGGATATGTTTAGAAAAACACTCATTTTAATTACAAATCATTATGAAGGGTTTATGAGTATATACTTCCTCAAAGAAAACATTTTTATGATTATGGATTATATCCATAAATAGTTCAATTTATGTTAAGTGTTTTATAAGTATGGGATTATGTATTTTTATTCATAAACTGTTCTATTTTATGCCATTGTTTAGAAATGGCACCTAGTGGAAGAAATGGAAACCGTATCAATGCACGCACTCCATGTAAGGATTGACCTCCTGCTCAAGATAATTATACTGGAGCCAGTGATGCAACTGGTGCCGATCAGCTAATCACCATACTGGGACAACTCACTCTGGTTATGAATAATAACCTTACCCATATGGAGCACCCTGATCCGCAGCGTGGAGGATCAATGTCAGATCGATTCATGAGGCAACAACCACCAATGTTCAATGGTAGTACAAATCCCTTTGTAGCTGAGAAATGGATAAATTCCTTAGAGAAGATATTTCAGGATTTGGGGAGTAGTGAAAGGGAAAAAGTTATCATGGCAGTTTACCGCCTCACTGGAGATGATGATCAATGGTGGTCATTGATTCAAAACACGAAGGAAGATGATGAAGTATCGAATATGGAATGGAGGGAGTTCAATGATCTGTTTTTAGAACAACACTTTCCTCGTGACAATCGAGCAGATATGGAAAGGCAAATTCTGAGTCTTAGACAGAAGGCGGATGAGAATGTCACAAAGTATGAGGCTAACTTAACAAGGTTAGCAAGATATGCTGGAGATTATATACGTAACTCAAGAAGTATGATTGATCATTTCTTTGATGGGTTAAAACCATTTCTCCATCGAGCATTAGTCTCACAATCCTTTTCATCGTACGAAGACATTGTCTCATGTGCAATCTTGACCGAAAATGAATTCTCTATGTATTATGACTTTAAAGCAAAGCAAGAGAAGAAGAGACCTGCTCATCAATATGCTAATGGAAATAAGGGGAAGATGTAACACCCCAAGATTTCATAGTGTGTTATTTCTTCAAAATAATTCAATAACTTGCACTACACGCAACACCGAGTTCAATCACACCATGACTTACAAAAAAAAAGCCATTCATAAGAGGTTATGAATAGTATAATCTAAATTTTAAACTTTATATAATCCTTATAATTTTAGAATCCATATTATGAGTTTCTTAGATATAATGCAAGAACAAATTCATTTTCAGTATTGCACTTTTATCAACTTTTAATAGTGAACCCTTTTTAAATACAATATTTTAAACTTTTTGACTAAATGGGGACATCAAAAATTTAAATTGAAACATCCCAAGCTTCCACGGTACGCTTTCTTTGAATAATACAGTAGCGTGTGTTGTACGCAACCTTGAGTTTTAACACACACCACAACCAATCAAACTAGCCGTTATGAATAGTAATACCTACTTTTCGAAATTATATATATTTTATATGGACTTTATTTCTAGATTCTGAATATTGAATTTAGCCTAAGGTGAATTTTTGGTACTTTTCGGATAACTTTCATATTTTGATGAATAGTGAAAATTACTAAATTTTAATTAAAAACAACTTTTTTAATCAAAATAATTAATAGTGATAAATTATGAATTTGAGTGGTTTTAAAGTATATATAGAATATAATTTTACCATTTAATATAATTTTGGTCATTGGACATAATTTTACAATTAATTCGAACATAAACAAGTGTCAATCTTTTGATTGTTATTATCTCTTAAAAACACGCTTTTTGTGTTGACAGCGGGAATTAATTTTAAATTTATTTCTTCCACTTATGTGTTTTGAATTTAGAAAAATTTATTCCATATTTGGAATCAAGATGTCCAAATTGTGTAAATAGGTAACTTTTATATTTAAAAATTTTGAATAATTGCTGTGGTAAATATTTTATTTACCATGGTTAATGGTAAATCTGGTAAATAAGGGTTAAAAAATAATATTATAATAATACTAAATTACCCTAAAACGTGTCCTAGCCTTATTGGCTGATACATATTCGACCCTAGGCATATTTGGGTCGATTTGGGGACCCCATGGTGCCAGTTGTAGGTGATAGGGACACTTTATTTTAATTAAGTTAAAATGAATACAAAAATGACACAAGCATATATCTTTTAGAAAAACCATTATTACATAGGGTTATATCTGTTTTATTTTAGATTATAAATATTAATTAGAAATATAAAAAAAATTTCTACATAATGATATTTTATTTATAATTTTTAGACATTATATAATTTACTTTATTTATGACATAATGATGATGTAATAATTACTAAAATAGTGAAAAATTAAATTAATTGATTTTATAAATACCCAAATAAATATAATATGAAACTTTTAATGAATTAAAATGATTTTCTAGGATAATATGATATATTAGAGTTGATTTAATTTACTTTGTTTGAAGTAATAAATCTGTTATGAGTTTCAAAAAAAATCAACTATTTAATAGTGTCAAAATTGACATAAAAGAGTTCTTAAAAAATATTATATTATTAATTGATATTAAATTCCTAAAAATCTAAGGATCGGCCAACTGACTTATATCATGATAGGTTCATCATTAATGGACCACTTGGGGGTCTCTTGGATGTATATAGTAAGTTTATTAACCATATTATATAAAAATACAAAGAGACATTGTAAAAGTGAAACTAATTAACTTAGAGTTAATACTTAAAGATAAGGTTAATATAAGTACCCAAACCTATCTAAATTATATTGGTTGTGTTGTTTTTGACCCATACCCACCTTAACCTTTGGAGAGTCAACTTTGGAGCCATTGGAAACCGAATATGAATTTATTATAAACTAATATCTCTAGCTTTTCCAAAGGTGCCCCTCACCCCTCTTATAAAAGGGCTCTCCTCCTTCTCATTTCTTCACACCTTCAAAGCCTTTTGGTTCGGCCAAACTCTGCCCAAATACTCTCCCAACTTCCCTAACTACAACCTAGAGGCCTTAGTTTGATCAGAAAGCCAACCTAAGGATCCCTTTTGATCAAATCAAAAGGAAGAACCAGAAGAAGAGGTAATGATTTCACCACCATTTTCCAAGTTCATTTCTTCTTCCACTTCTTCTTCATTTGTTATTACCATTCTAAAATAATAACTTCAGTATCATATATATACTGTGATGTTATTATAAATATGGTACAACCATATTCAGTATTCTATCCACCCTTTGAATAACATGTCACCATACGTGCGTACGTACGGCTTACCGTCTCCACGTCGTGGTGTAATTGTTATTCAATGTATTATTATTTGGATGGGTATAATAATGATATGTAACTCATGTAAATAATGAATATAACATGTTAATGATTCTTTATATTTGATATACCATCCATTTATATATTATTTTAATATCAAAATAATGATATTGTCGCTCGTGCGTACGTACGGACTACCGTCTCCACGAACGCGATGAGATTCATTCTCCATCGTATCCATTCAAGTATAATTATCATTTGATGATCTAAAAAATGATGTTTAAGGACTTTATATCATTTTGGATATGAATAATATACAACCTATCCTTTACAAACATGTCTTACGTAACAAAACATATAAAAGAAAACAAGTAAGTTAACACCCAAAACAACGATAATACTAAGATATTATTATCAAATCAATATTTAAAGATCATATATTATATCATGTGATTCTTGTATAATTTAATAACAATTATTTCACCATTATACAGGAGTTTAACTTACCCCAACCAAGTAAAAGTACAAGGTAAGGCATTTTCATCTCACTCCTTATTCCCGTGAGATTCATGCCATATTGCCACCATCACCTTTTGTGTGGTGTATGTACTGCATATAATTATATTCTTTATGTAATACACTCTAATTTATGTTTATTTACATATTCATTGTATGATACCTATTTCATGGGTTGTATGTTTCATAAGTTACCAAATTGGTAAGGGTTATTTCGCAATCTCTTTATTATACGAGGTTGTTTATACGTAATAATCTACTGGGATCTCTTTATCATCCACATCCATGTTTCTTAAAAATGAATTTCAAAACATTTTTACTATGTACTAGAATATGGGTTAAAATAATTTATACCCTTGTTTGACTTTTTATAAGAGGTTTATAAAGGAATCTTTCCGTCGTTTTCCAAACAAGGTGCTTTTTAACCTTTTCGACAGAATTAAGGTAAGAATGTTTTTTTTAACTTATACGGCGGGTGCGGTTAGTTTCCGCTGTTATAAAATCGTCGAAGCTTCCCTTACAAGATTATTAGAATATTTTCGAAGAAAATGTTTTATTTTACAAATATATAACTCTTAAATGATTTCAAAATAGAAAGAGATATTTCATTAAAAAGATTTTTGATTTCATCTATGTCAACATCATTTGATGCATTTTACGCTTATGTGAAATTGATTTATTATGATACAAAACTTCTATATTGTATTGATGGTTTTGTGATATGTTTGACTGTGGATGTGCTATTTTTATACCATTCATAGTTTATGGAGAAATTATTGACATTTATTATGCTAGTTTTAATACGAATGTTTATGTTATGTTTAAACCTTTTCATATGGGAATTCATTGGACTTAATATGTGACGGGTGGAGCCCGCTATAGCTCCTCGATGCATCGGTAGGTCTCATGAGACAAACTAGTGTCTTGGAACAAGGCCTTGGCAAAATCCTATTTGTAGTCTTGGCACGAGGCCTTGGCTATGTGGTTATGATAGTCTGGCATTATGAATTCCAACATTATGAAAGTGGTTATTGATATTGAATGTGATTATTCGATTAGTAGAATATCCATGTGAACAAGAAAATGGCATTATTTCATTTTACTTTTTCCATACTATGTTGAAGTTCATGTTTAAAAGGGTTTTGTCTTAGTTATACATAGCCTTAAATGTTTATTCTTATTTATGAAAGTTTTCGGTATATTGTTATCCTTACTGGGCATTTGAGCTCACCCCTTTTCTATGTTTTATTTTTCCCAGGAAGTGAAGAAGTAAATTATGAATGACCTGCAGGGATATTATTTGGGGATATGAGTGTGGTTTATAGAGACAATATGTTGTTGTAGTAGTTTTTCATTTTATGACGTAATGTAACACTTATGAATATATCTAGTGTTTCCAAGGCTACTAAACCAATCGGTCATTCGAGATTTGATCTTTCTTGTGATCATGCCAATGTTGTGTAATAATGCACCGACTCTGGGTAACTAGGGTCGGGGCTTTACAGTTGGTATCAGAGGGAGGTTTAGTAGAAACTTTGGAAGCTAGATTTAGATAAACTCTGATTAGAGCATGTAGACCTAAGATGAACTTTGAGAATTAGTATAGAGGAACTTTGTAGAATTTTGGTATTGTAGAGATTTTGTGATTTTTCCGAGCAATAAATCCCTGTCTGGATACGAGCAGGTAGAGGCGGCTCTGCCACAGATGTACCTAGGGGTAAAACCCTAAAACACCGCTTTGAGCTAGACTCGAACGGGAAATGGTGCACGACAACGGGCCTTGCTGCACTCTTGGTTACGACACTCTCGGGAGATATGCTTAGGATAATTCTCATTTTCTTTACAAACCATTATAAAGGGTTTATGAGTATATACATCCTCAAAGGAGACATTTTTATGATTATGGATTATATCCATAAATAGTTCAATTTATGTTAAGTGTTTTATAAGTATGAGATTATGTATTTTGATTCATAAACTGATCTAGTGTATGACATTTTTTAGAAATGGCGCCTAGTAGAAGGAATGAGAACTCCAGAAATGCACATGATCCAAAGAGAAGGAAGGATCATATCTTTCATGGTCTTAGGCTAGAATTTATAAGAGAAATAGTCTCCCATGTATTATCATCATATGAAGAAATAATATCATGTGTTGATAAGATATGTAAAGAGTTTACTGAGTCCTATGGATTTGAAGGGAAGCAAGAGAAGAAAAGGATGGAAGAGAGAAAGATGGATAAAGGGAAGAGGGAAAAGAAGAATTTTCCCATATGTGGTAACTGTGGAAAGAAACACCCTGGAACTTTCATGAAAGGAATGGGAGTTTGTTATAAGTGTGGAGGAAAAAGGAACAAAGTACGTGACTGAAAGGGTAAGAAAATGGTTTTAAATGTACAATGCTTCATTTGCAAGGACTTTGGACACTACGCAAACCTATGTCCCAGTCATAAAACTATGCCGCAAATGATGTTATTGGATAATAATCAAGTTATGATACTACCACAGATGAAGAGGAATGATTAGAGTTCTTTTGTGGATTATGTCAATTGAGTGTTGTACCAATAATGTACTTGTTATAATAATTATGGAGTATATAAGGATTTCACTGCAGTAATATTTCATTAAGGACTTGAGATTGTGTGGAACAAAGAAAAGTGACTCAATAGAAGGTTAATTTTTTGGAAAATATATGTTTGAGAGAAAGATAAACCATAATATGGTTCTGATACCGAGGTAGTGATTTTAGAATAATACATGATTGATTTGGTTAAATTATATTGGATATTATTGACTACCTTGAAGGTGATTAATGATTTGTCTATTCCATCATTGTTGGGGTTCAAAACATTTTTGGATTGATGAAGTATATCCAGCATTCTATATGGAATAAGAGAGCATTAATGTAATCAATAAGGAATATGGTAATACATGATGAAGGTATTCATATGCTATTACGGGGTAAAAAGGATCTATATTATGTTTACCTTCTTTATAAATGTTGGAATGTGAGTTTGGACAAAAGTATTTTGGATAGTTCTAGTTTATATTGTTTTGGATTTCCATAAAAGGACAACCCGGAGGTCGGGCGACAACCCGTCGCGTCCGGCAAGGCTGCGAGACTTGAACCCGCAACCGAAGGGCGACAAGGGTGTATCACCTTCCACTGGCCCACGAGATGTCCTGGATTAAATAATGTAGTTTTTATTAAAAGATCTTGTTGATGGATTATAAATTCGTTTATTTTGAAACCCTATACGAATAGTGTAAATAGAATTTTTTTTACATTCTATTATCTTTTAGAGTAAAAGATGAGTTTGTGGTAGAAATTTATTAATGGATAAAACTATAATTATAAAGTAAGTATATCTACTTATGATCTTATGCAATCTCATAAATAAATTCTTCAACATTAAGAAAATCAACTTAGAACAAAAAATTTTTCCTAGATGGTACCTTAAATCATCACTAATTTATGGCTTTGGCATTGTTGGCCTTTTTATAGCCATTTTCTCTACCACTCTCCATCAGATAATTGATGGTTAGATTTTTCTTCCATATCCATATTTTCCTACATGGAACCCTAGTATGTGTTATTTTCGGTAATCTTCCTACTTTTGACTCTTTATTTTAAATAGAGGCCTCATTAATTGATTTTTCGATGTGGGATTTCAACTAAGATATTTTGAAACGTCAAATATGTGTTATCCTTATACCCTATGTTTTGTTGAACCGATGGTATTTCAAATCATCATAGATTGATGAATTTAAGGACCTCAATTTTATAATTGTATGTGATTGATGACCTCAATCACTACATATAAATATTTACGTTTTTCCTCCAATTATATGTCTCTAATTGCCACCAATGTTCTCCTAATCGAGATCATAATTTGGTGGTGACCCTTTCATTTCTCTTTTCATCATATTAAGATGAAATTTTAGTAACCCAATTTATGATGTGGGTTTTCCCACAAATATATTTTCTATTTTCAACCTTTTATTTTCGAAGAACAATTTCAAATTGCGAGGACGCAATTTATTGAAGGAGGGGAGAATGTAACACCCCAAGATTTCATAGTGTGTTATTTCTTCAAAATAATTCAATAACATGCACTACACGCAACACCGAGTTCAATCACACCATGAATTACAAAAAAATCCATTCAAAAGAGGTTATGAATAGTATTATCTAAATTTTAAACGTTATATAATCCTTATAATTTTAGAATCCATATTATGAGTTTCTTAGATATAATGCAATAACAAATTCATTTTCAGTATTGCACTTTTATCAACTTTTAATAGTGAAGCCTTTTTAAATACAATATTTTAAACTTTTTGACGAAATCGGGACATAAAAAATTTAAAATGAAACATCCCAATCTTCCATGGTACGCTTTCTTTGAATAATACAGTAGCGTGTGTTGTACGCAGCCTTGAGTTTTAACACACAGCACAACCAATCAAACTAGCTGTTTTGAATAGTGATACCTACTTTTCAAAATTATATATATTTTATATGGACTTAATTTCTGGATTTGGAATATCGAATTTAGCCTAAGGTGAAATTTTGGTACTTTTCGGATAACTTTCATATTTTGATGAATAGTGAAAATTACTAAATTTTAATTAAAAACACCTTTTTTAATCAAAATAATTAATAGTGATAAATTATGAATTTGAGTGGTTTTAAAGTATATTTAGAATATAATTTTACCATTTAATATAATGTTGGTCATTGGACATAATTTTACAATTAAACCGAACATAAACAAGTGTCAATCTTTTGATAGTTATTATCTCTTAAAAACACGCTTTTTGTGTTGACAGCGGGAATTAATTTTAAATTAATTTCTGCCACTTCTGTGTTTTGAATTTAGAAAAATGGATTCCATATTTTGAATCAGGATGTCCAAATTGTGTAAATATGTAACTTTTATTTTTAGACATTTTGAATAATTACTGTGGTAAATATTTTATTTACAATGGTTAATGGTAAATCTGGTAAAAAAGGGTTAAAAAATAATATTATAATAATACTAAATTACCCTAAAACGTGTCCTAGACTTATTGGTTGATACATGTTCGACCATATGCATATTTGGGTCGATTTGGGGACCCCATGGTGCCACTTGTAGGTGATAGGGACACTTTATTTTAAATAAGTTAAAATGAATACAAAAATGACACAAGCATATATCTTTTAGAAAAAAAATTATTAGGTAGGGTTATATATGTTGTATTTTATATTATAAATATTCATTAAAAAGATAAAAAGATTTCCTACATAATAATATTTTATTTATAATTTTTAGACATTAAATAATGTATTTTATTTATGACACAATGATGATGCAGTAATTACTAAAATAGTGAAAAATTAAATTAATTGATATTATAAATACCCAAATAAAAATAATATTAAACTTTTAATGAATTAAACTAATTTTCTAGGATAATATGATATATTAGGATTTATTTAATTTACTTTTTTCGAATTAATAAATATGTTATGAGTTTCAAAAAAATCAACTATTGAATAGTGTCAAAATTTACATAAAAGAGTTCTTAAAACAAATATTATATTATTAATTGATATTAAATTCCTAAAAATCTAAGGTTCAGACAAGAGACTTATATCATGATAGTTTCATCATTAATGGACCACTTGGGGGTCTCTTGGACGTATATAGTAAGTTTATTAACCATATTATATAAAAATACAAAGAGACATTGTAAAAGTGAAACTAATTATCTTAGAGTTAATACATAATGATAAGGTAAATATAAGTACCCAAACCTGTCTAAATTATATTGGTTGAGTTTTTTTCGACCCATCCCCACCTTAAACATTGAATAGTAAACTTTGGAGCCATTGGAAACCGAATATGAATTTATTATAAACTAATATCTCTAGCTTTTCCAAAGGTGCCCCTCACCCCTCTTATAAAAGGGCACTCCTCCTTCTCATTTATTCACACCTTCAAAGCCTTTTGGATCGGCCAAACTCGGCCCAAATACTCTCCCAACTACCCTCACTACAATCTATTGGCCTTATTTTGATCAGAAATTCAACCTAAAGAGCCCTGTTGATCAATTCAAAATGAAGAACCCGAAGAAGAGGTAATGATTTCACCACCCTTTTCCAAGTTCATTTCTTCTTCCACTTCTTCTTCCTTTGTTGTTACCATTATAAAATAATAACTCCAGTATCATATATATACTTTGATGTTATTATAAATATGGTACAACCATATTCAGTATTATATCCACCCTTTTAATAACATGTCACCATACGTGAGTACGTACGGCTTACCGTCTCCACGTAGTGGTGTAATTGTTATTCAATATATTATTATTTGGATGGGTATAATAATGATATGTAACTCATGTAAATAATAAATATAACAAGTTAATGATTCTTTATATTTGATATACCATACATTTATATATTATTTTAATATCATAAGAATGATATTGTCGCTCGTGCGTACGTACAGACTATTGTCTCTACAAACGCGATGAGATTCATTCTCCATCGTATCCATTCAAGTATAATTATCATTTGATGATTTAAAAAATGATGTTTAAGGACTTTATATCATTCTGGATATGAATAATATACAACCTATCCTTTACAAACATGTCTTATGTAACAAAACATATAAAAGAAAACAAGTAAGTTAACACCCGAAACAACGATAATACTAAGATATTATTATCAAATCAATATTAAAAGATCATATATGATATCATATGATTCTTGTATAATTTAATAACAATTATTTCACCATTATACAGGAGGTTAACCAACCCCAATCAAGGAAAAGTACAAGGTAAGGGGTTTTCATCTCACTCCTTATTCCCGTGAGATTCATGCCATATTGCCACCATCACCTTTTGTGTGGTGTATGTACTGCCCATAATTATATTCTTTGTGTAATACACTCTAATTTATGTGTATTTACATATTCATTGTATGATACCTATTTCATGGGTTGTATGTTTCATAAGTTACTAAATTGGTAAGGGTTATTTCGCAATCTCTTCATTATCCGAGGTTGTTTATATGTAATAATATACTGGGAAGGGGCACGATCTTAACTCATGCCCCAATCTGAAAGACATGCCACTTGAACAGAAAAAGATTTCTTCACCCAAGAAATTTTCTGGATTGACTATTCAAAGCTGTTCCACAGTGCCACTTCCCAAAAAATCATGGGCGGCCATTGTAGAAGAAGGTCCTTCTGATCTCCCAGAATTGCAGCCTTATTGTACTGGTGATGTGGATCGGACACAAAACACCAACTCTGATAAAATGCATAAAACTGTTTATGTCCCTGCTTCTGTTTCTGGGGTTGACTCTGATTTAAGTTTTCCAGAACAACCTTTTCTGGCTGACAGAATCCAGGTGGCTTCACTGCCTGGTCCTTCTTTTACTAAATCTGTTGATGGCACTTATGTTGATTCTACAACTGTTTCATCTGCTGTTTATCATGATCCTGCTGAAAGAATAGAACAGTCTCCTGTTTTGAAGGTTTTGGACTGTTCAGTCCAGAACAGTGTTGCTTTGATGGCTCCCCCTGTTATGAATGTTCTCACAAAAATATGTCCTGATGTTCCTGAACTCCGTAGGGAAACTGGAATGACTGATAGTATTACTGTGTCTACTCAACTAGAGTCATCTGACATGGCTGGAACACCATATTTATTGATGAAACATCCTGATGTAAAGGTGAGTAAGGATTCAAATACCCCTACTTTGCAGAATGCTTCTCGTGTGCAGGAAACATTAGGAAAAGAAGATCAGAAAAAGAAAGGCTCTGATGACGAATGGCAACATGCTAGAACTCGAAGCCAAAAGAAGAGAGAAAGGAAAGAGCAAATGAAGAGGATGGAAGAAGCTCAAGTGGACAGCTCTGATGAAGATGCAGAATCGCTCCTACAACAAGCCAGGGAGATTGAGGAAACCTATCGTGGAGGAAGAGGAAGAGGAAGAGGACGTAATAACACCAGCCTTTGGAACGAGATGCGAAATAAAGAACGTATCATTGGGGACAAGCTGAGGAAAAAGCTTGGCGCCCCTGAAAATGGGTGATAAGTTTATCTGTTTTCATTCCTTTTTTGTACCTCTTTTGGACTTTCTTTTTAATAATAATCCTGGGCTTTTGCCCCTTAAAAAAAAATAAAAAAAAATATACTGGGATCTCTTTATCATCCACATCCTTGTTTCTTAAAAATGAACTTCAAAACATTTTTACTATTTACTAGAATATGTGTTAAAATCATTTATACCCTTTTTGAATTTTTATAAGAGGTTTATAAAGGAATCTTTCTGTCGTTTTCCAAACAAGGTGCTTTTTAACCTTTTCGACAGAATTAAGGTAAGAATGTTTTTTTTAACTTATACGACGAGTGCGGTTATTTTCCACCGTTATAAAACCGTCGAAGCTTCCCATACAAGATTATTAGAATATTTTCTAAGAAAATGTTTTATTTTACAAATATATGACTCTTAAATGATTTCAAAATATAAAGAAATATTTCTCTAAAAAGAGTTTTGATTTCATCTATGTCAACATCCTTTGATGGATTTTACGCTTATGTGAAATTGATTTATTATGATACAAAACTTCTATATTGTATTGAAGGTTTTGTGATATGTTTGACTCTGGATGTGTTATTTTTATACCATTCGTAGTTTATGGAGAAATTATTGACATTTATTATGCTAGTTTTAATACAAATGTTTATGTTATGTTTAAACCTTTTCATATGGGAATGCATTGGACATAATATTAGATGGGTGGAGCCCGCTATATCTCCTCGATGCATCGGTAGGTCTCATGAGACAGACTAGTGTCTTGGCACAAGGCCTTGGAAGAATCATATTTGTCGTCTTAGCATGAGGCCTTGGCTATGTGGTTATGATAGTCTAGCATTATGCATTCCAACATTATGAATGTGGTTATTGATATTTCATGTGATTATTCGATTAATAGAATATCCATGTGAACAAGTAAATGGAATTATTTCATTTTAATTTTCCCATACTATGTTGAAGTTCAAGTTTAAAAGGTTTTTGTTTTAGTTATACATAGCCTTAAATGTTTATTCATATTTATGAAAGTTTCCGGTATATTGTTATCCTTACTGGGCATTTGAGCTCACCCTTTTTCTATGTTTCATTTTTCCTAGGAAGTGAAGAAGTAAATTATGATTGACCTGCAGGGATATTATGTGGGGATATGAGTGTGGTTTATGGAGACAATATGTTGTTGTAGTAGTTTTTCATTTTATGATGTAATGTAAGACTTATGAATTTATCTATTGTTTCCAAGGCTACTAAACCAATCAGTATTTCGAGATTTGATCTTTCTTGTGATCATGCCAATGTTATGTAATAATGCACCGACTCTGGGGAACTAGGTTCGGGGCGTTACAGATGAAGGGAAAGGTTTAATATCCAAACTGTGGTAAATGTGGGATGAAACACCCCGGTACTTGCTTGAAGGTAATGGGAGTCTATTACAAGTGCGGTGAAAAAGGGCACCAAGCTCGTGATTGCATGGGGAAGAAGGAAGCTACCAATTTTAAGTGCTACAATTGCAGGGAGATGGGACATTATGCAAATGAATGCCCTAAGCGTCAGGAGAACTTACCTCAGAAAAGGCCAAGGGATCAAGGACAAGCTTATGCTATCACTACTACTGGGGTAGATGCTCCGAAAGACGTGGTGGAAGGTAATTTAATTGTTTCCTCAAGTTTATCAAATGCATTATTTGATTCTGGATCATCGCATTGTTTAATATCTTCCCAGTTTGATAAGAAAATTAGATATTTCAAATTTGATTTAACAAGGGATTTGTTAGTTAAAACTCCTAAGGGAAGTATCATTGCAACAATGTTTTGTGAATCAATACCCTTTAGAGCACATAAATGTTCTTTATCTACTGATCTCATCATCATACCTATGATTGAGTTTGATATAATCCTCGGTATGGACTGGCTTTCGGACTTTGATGCAAAGATTTTTTGTAAGAAGAAAGAGGTTACGATTCTTGATGATGATAATAAGGAACACCTTTACTGTAGAGCAGAATCATCACCACCTAATTCTTATTTAGATCCACCACCAGTAGCTCAACTAAATTCAATTATTGGGGCGGAAGATAATTAAAAAATTTTGGGTGAAGAAAGTAATGTTCAAATAGAGGATGTACCTATTATGAAAGAATTTGTAGATGTATTTCTTGAAGATTTACCTGGACATCCTCCAGAACGAGAAGTTGAGTTTTACATTGATTTAATTCCTGGATCAAGGCCAATATCAAATACCCCTTATAGAATGGCCACTATAGAATTAGTAGAACTAAAGAAACAACTAGAGGAATTGAGTAATAAGGGATTTATTCGCCGTATTTTTTCTCTATGGGGAGCCCCAGTTCTTTTTGTTAAAAAGAAAGACAGATCTATGAGGTTATTTATCGACTACAGGGAGATCAATGCTATAACAATAAAGAACAAGTATCCCCTCTCACACATTGATGATTTATTTGAACAACTGCATGGAGCTCAATACTTTTCAAAGATTGACCTTCGATATGGATACCATCAGTTGTGTGTGAAGAAGGAAGACATTGCGAAGACAGTATTTCAAACCAGGTATGGGCATTACGAGTTTACTGTAATGCCTTTTGGATTGACTAATGCACCCTATGTATTCATGGATCTGATAAATAGAGTTTTCAAGGAGTATCTCGATTAATTTGTGGTGGTATTTATTGATGATATCTTAGTATACTCCAAAAGCTACGAAGATCATGAAAATCACTTGCACATTATCTTGAAGACTCTGAGAAGGCATGAATTATATGAGAAGTTTATAAAGTGTGAATTCTGGCTTCAAGAGATTTCATTTCTTGGCCATATTGTCTCTAATGATGGAATCTTTGTTGATCCTTCTAAGGCCAAGTCAATCCAAGAATGTCCATCACCTACGAGTATAACTGAGGTATGTAGTTTTATTGGTTTGGCAGGTTATTATCGACGTTTCGTCCAGAATTTTGCCTGATTGGCTAACCCATTAACGAAGCTCACACGTAAAGGGGTTAAATTTGTTTGGACAAAAGAGTGTGAATAATGTTTCTAAGAACTGAAGAGAAGATTATATAATGCTCTTATATTGACTCTACCATCGGCGAATGATGGGTTCGTTATTTATAATGATGCATCAAAGAAAGGACTTGGTTGTGTCCTTATGCAGAATAATAGGCTTATTGCCTATGCATCACGACAGTTAAAAATTGATGAACAAAACTATCCTACTCATGATCTCGAGTTAGCAGCTGTGATCTTTCCTTTGAAGTTATGGAGACACTACCTCTATGGTGAAAAATGTGAGATTTATACTGATCACAAGAGTTTGAAGGATATTTTCTCAAAAAAGAACTCAGCATGAGGCAGTGGAGATGGATTGAATTACTCAAGGATTATGATTGAATGATACACTACCACCCGGGGAAGGCAAACAGGGTGGCCGATGCTTTGAGTAAAATGACCATGGAGTTTTGAAAAAAATGAGAATTGAAAGGGATCCAATCTTCATGGATCTAGTGAAGATGGACATGGTAATAACAAGGGAAGGTGAAACATCAATGCTTTTTCAAATGTTTGTCAAACCATCTTTACTAGAAAGGATTAAGAGTTCTCAGACTGATGATGAAGAATTTCAAAAGAAGATTAATGCTGTGAATGATAGGAGATTGAGAGACATTGTGTATGAAGATGGAATTTTGAAATTTGGGAAGAGACTTTGTGATCCTAGTATACCTGATCTAAAAAGGGAATTGCGGGATGATGCTCATTGTTCCAATTTCTCTATACATCCTGGGAGCACCAAAATGTAAAGATATTTGAAGGAACTTTTTTGGTGGGACAACATGAAGAGGGAGATTTCTGATTTTGTGTCAGGATGTATGGTTTTTCAACAAGTGAAAGCTGGAAGGCAACAGCTTGGAGGAGTCATGCAACCTCTTTCCATACCGGAGTGGAAATGGGACAACATTATGATGGAATTTGTCATGGGAATACCAAAGACTCCTAGAAGGAATGATGCAATATGGATTATTTTTGATCGTCTTAACAAGACAGAACATTTTCATCCTATAAGAGAATATCTACCCCTAGAACATCTAGAAAGACTATATATTAATGATGTTGTGAGACTTCATGGAGTACCCCTATCGATTGTTTCTGATTGTGATCCCCTTTTTACTTCAAGATTCTCGAAAAGTCTTCACAAATCCTTGGATATTGAACTTCATTTGAGCACTTCATACCACCCTCAGACAGACGGACAATCAGAACGGACTATTCAAACCTTAGAAGAAATGTTGAGAACCTGCTCACATGACTTTAAGGGTATGTGGGATCAGTATTTACCTCTGGTAGAATTTTCCTATAACAATAGCTTCCATTCGAGTATTCAGATGGAACCATATGAAGTGTTATACAAAAAGAGATGTCGCACACCAATCTGTTGGGATGAAGTTGGTGAAATAAAACTTGTAGGTCTAGAACTGGTGGAGGAAACGACGGAAAAGGTGAAGGTAATCCAAAATCACATCAAAGCATCTCAAAGTAGGCAGAAGAGCAATGCCGATAATCGAAGGAAGGATTGGGAATTTCAAGTCGGTGATCATGTTTTCCTGAAGGTATCTCCATGGAAGGGAGTCATACGTTTTGGTAAGGAAGGTAAATTGAGTCCCAGGTACATCAGAACTTTCGAAATTCTAGAACGAATTGGGGTAGTAGCTTACCGATTGGCAATGCCGCCAAGTCTCTCCAAAGTTCATGATGTGTTCCACGTATCTCTGTTGAGGAAATACATGCCTGACCCAACACATGTACTCACCTATGAAGAATTAGAACTGGAAACCGATCTGTCTTATTGTGAAGAGCACGTCAGGATTCTTGATATGAGAGAACAAGTACTGAGAAACCGGACGACGCGTCTGGTAAAAGTTTTGTGGAGAAACCATAAGATGGAAGAGGCAATGTGGGAACCCGAGAACATTATGATAAAGAACCATCCAATTCTTTTCATGTGATAAGTATTCTGGAAATTTCGAGGATGAAATTATTTGAAGGTGGGGAGAATGTAACACCCCATGCTTCTACGGAACGCTTCTCATTGAATAATGTGATATCGTGTGATGTACGCAGCACCGAGTTCTAACACACCATAACCAATCACACTAGCCGTTATGAATAGTAATACCTAATTTTTTAAATTATATATATTATATATTTCAAAATAGACTTCATTTTTGGATTCGTAATATCGAATTTAGCCTAAGGTGAAATTTTGGTACTTTTCAGATAACTTTAATATTTTGATGAATAGTGAAAATTACTAAATTTTAATTAAAAACAACTTTTTAATCAAAATAATTAATAGTGATAAATTATGAATTTGAGTGGGTTTAAAGTGTATTTAGAATATATTTTTACCATTTAATACAATTTTGGTAATTGGACATAATTTTACAGTTAAGCCGGACATAAACAAGTGTCAATCTTTTGATAGTTATTATCTCTTAAAAACATGCTTTTTGTTTTAACAACGGGAATTAATTTTAAATTAATTTCTCGCACTTCTATGTTTTTAATTTGGAAAAATGGATTCCATATTTGGAATCAGGATGTTCAACTTGTTTAACTAGGTAACTTTTATTTTTAGACATTTTGAATAATTACTTCGGTAAATATTTTATTTACCATGGTTAAGGGTAAATCCGGTAAATAAGGGTTAAAAAAATAATATTATTATAATAATTAATTACCCTAAAATGTGTCCTAACCTTATTGGATGATACATTTTTGACCATAGTCATCTTTGGGTCGATTTCAGGACCCCATGGAGCCACTTGTAGGTGATAGGGACACATTATTTTAATTAAGTTAAAATGAATACAAAAATGACACAAGCATATATCTTTTAAAAAAACAATTTTTACATAGGGTTATATATGTTGGATTTTTGACTATAAATATTCATTAGAAAGATAAAAATATTTTCTACATAATTATATTTTATTTATAATTTTCATACATTAAATAATTTAATTTATTTATGACACAATGATGATGTAGTAATTACCATAATAGTGAACAATTAAAATAATTGATATTATAAATACAAAAATAAATATAATTTGAGACATTTTATGAATTAAACTAATTTTATAAGTTTATATGACATGTTACGAATGATTTAATTAAATTTTTTCGAAGTAATCATTCTGTTATGAGTTTTACAAAAATCAACTATTGAATAGTGTCAAAATTGACAAAAAAAGCGTTTTTAAAACAAATATTATATTATTAATTGATATTAAATTACAAAAAATATACTGTTCGGCCAAGAGACTTATATCATGATAGGTGAATCATTAATGAACCACTTGGGGGTCTCTTGGATGTATATAATATGTTTATTAACCATATTATTTAAAAATACAAAGAGACATTGTAAAAGTGAAACTAATTAACTAAGAGTTAATACTTAAAGATAAGATTAATATAATGAAACAAACCTGTCTAAATTCTATTGGATGAGTTTTTTTCGACCCATCCCCACGTTAAAATTTAAATAATCCACTTTATATCCATTATAAACCGAATATTAATTTATTATAAATTAATATTTCTAACTTTTCCAAAGGTGCCCCTCACCCCTCTTATAAAAGGGCACTACTCCTTCTCATTTCTTCACACCTTCAAAGACTTTTGGATCGGCAAAACTCTGCCAAAATACTCTCCCAAAATCCCTCAATACAACCTAGATGCCGTAGTTTGATCATAAAGCCAACATATAAAGTCCTTTTGATCAAATCAAAAGGAAGAACCCGAAGAAGAGGTAATGATTTCACCACCCTTTTCCAAGTTCCTTTCTTCTTCCACTTCTTCTTCATTTGTTATTACCATTCTAAAATAATTACTCCAGTATCATATATATTCATTGATGTTATTATAAATATGGTACAACCATATTCATTATTGTATCCACCATTTGAATAACATGTCACCATACGTGCGTACGTACGGCTTACCGTCTCCACGTCGTGGTGTAATTGTTATTCAATATATTATTATTTGGATGGGTATAATAATGATGTTTAAATCATGTAAATAATAAATATAACATGTAAATTATTATTTATATATTATATAACATCCATTTATATATTATTTTAATATCAAAAGAATGATATTGTCGCTCGTGCATACGTACAGCCTACCGTCTCCACGAACGTGATGAGATTCACTCTCCATCGTATCCATTCAAGTATAATTATCATTTGATGATTTAAAAATGATATTTAAGGACTTGATATCATTCTGGATATGAATAAGATACAAACTATGCAAAACAATCATGGATTATATAACAAAATATATAAAAGAAAACGAGTAAGTCAACACCTGAAATGACAATAATTCTGAGATATTATTAACAAATCAATGTTAAAAAATCATATATGATATCATATTGATATATATCATTCTTGTATAATTTAATAACAATTATTTCACTATTATACAGGTTTTTAACCAACCCCAACCAAGGAAAAGTACAAGGTAAGGGTTATTTCACAATATCTTCGTTATTCGAGGTTGTTTGTACGTAATAATCTACTGGGATCTCTTTATCATCCACATCCATGTTTCTTAAAAATGTATTTAAAAACATTTTTACTATTTACAATAATATGGGTTAAAGTCAGTTATACCTTTTTTTGAATTTTTATAAGATTTTTATAAAATAATTTTTCCGCCATTTTCCAAACAAGGAGCTTTTTAACCTTTTCGACAGAATTAAGGTAAGAATGTTTTTTTAACTTATATGGCGGGTGCAGCTATTTTCCGCCATAATAAAATCTTCGAAGCTTCCTTCACAAGAATATAAGAATATTTTCAATGTAAATGTTTTATTTTATAAATACATGACTCTTAAATGATTTCAAAATAGAAAGAGATATTTCTCTAAAAATAGTTCTGATTTCATCTATGTCAACATCCTTTGATGGATTTTACGCTTATTTGAAGTTTATTTATTATGATACAAAACTTCTATATTGTATTGAAGGTTTTTTGATATGTTTGAATGTGGATGTGATATTTTTATACCATTCATCATTTATGGATGATGTATTTACATTTCGTATGCTAGTTTTAATACGAATGTTTATGTTATGTTTAAACCTTTTCAGATGGGGATGCATTGGACTTAATATGTGACGGGTGGAGCCCGCTATAGCTCCTCGATGCATCAGTAGGTCTCATGAGACAAACTAGTGTCTTGGCACAAGGCCTTGGCAAAATCATATTTGTAGTCTTGGAACAAGGCCTTGGCTATGTGGTTATGATAGTCTGGCATTATGCATTCCATTATTATAAAAGTGGTTATTGAAATTGCAAGTGATTATTCGATTAGTAGAATGTCCATGTGATTAAGTAAATGGCATTATATAATTTTATTTTTCCATACTATGTTGAAGTTCAAGTTTAAAAGTATTTTTTTTAGTTATACATTTTCTTAAATGTTTATTCTAATTTTTGAACATTTCTGCTATATTGTTATCCTTACTTGTCATTTAAGCTCACCGCTTTTCTATGTTTTATTTTTCCTAGAAAGTGAAGAAGTAAACTATGAATGACCTGCAGGGATATTATGAGGGGATAATAGTGTGGATTATGGAGACAATATGTAGTTATAATAGTTTTACACTTTATGATGTAATGTAAAACTTTATGAGTATATCTATTGTTTCCAAGGATACTAAACCAATCAGTTTTTCGAGATTTGATCTTTCTTGTGATCATGCCAATGATATGTAATAATGCACCCACTCTGGGTAACTGGGTTCGGGGCGTTACAATATAATTTTATTTTCCCACTAGTCACATCATATAATATACATAATCATGAATTAAATATATAACATATAACAATAATAGCCATAAAATAACACATGGAATGAGTCAAGCTTAAAAAAATTAATTTTGACAATCTGTAACATAGCATGGGGAGAAGAGAATAAATAAGGATTATAATATAGGGTATATCAACAATATTATATGATAAATATTCAACTATAACTAATGTAAAGTGATTTTTATAATGACAGGTTCTTTTGAAAAAATATTCATTTTTTCATTAAACCTTGTGGGAAGCTAGAATATCCTAGAAAAAAAAGAATAAATAAATTATATTTATTGATAATTAATATAATACCGAAAATAAAATTGTTGATAATGTAGGGAAACCCTATGGAAATGGTTTTGGGTTTTATAATCTCGTTTCCTTCATTCCCAAATAATTTCATTATTTTGCACCTCTAAAATAATATAGAGAAGTTTATTAAAATAATTTCTTATTAAATGTTTTTAAAACTATAGTAATTTTTAAAACTATTAATTTATAATAATCATCAAATTAAAACTATTAATTTTTTCGGTTAAATTGATGCATTTTGATATCCCGTGGTTTTAAAAAAAATCATGTGTCCCCTCAATTTTTCGATTATGATAAATGTAAATAATACATTACTATAATTAATTTTATAAGTAATTATTACATGTACCAAAATTTTTATATATTTTATATAATTTATAATCACCATTAATTTTTTGTTAATATGAATTTTCTTGTAAATTTTTTCGTAGGTGGTTAACAATCATATAATGTGGAATTGAGGAATGAGGGGGAAAATAATGTATGGTATTTATATTTTTCTGAATTATAATAGTTATAGAATTTTAACATAATTAACATATTTTTAATCTATAGTTGACATAATTTAATAATATATAATTTCAAAATGAATGGGTAAAAATATGAATGTGAATAAGAAAAGGATGAATTGTAATTCAGGATTTACTCCCTTTATTGTGTAGCTTCTATTGTATGACTCTGTCAATAATTTGTGATTAGGGATTGATTTCTCCAAAATGAACATATGTATTATATGTGTCTTGAGATGTATTATTTTGTAAGAACATGTGAATTTTGATGTTTTTGGGTGGTTTTTCATGGGAATGGAGAGGGGTTATTTATACACGATGTTGAAGGTATTTAAGAAACAATATATGAAACAAAATATTATATCAAATGTTATACATGTAATAGATAATAAATTATAATATAAATAATATATTAATATAATATAAAGGGTTTATGAATTTAAAAACCCTTTATAATTAGAATTCATTAGTCTATTAAAAATGAATTGGGAAATTGAGAAAAATTGTTATTTTATGATACCATTTTTCACTTTAGGATAATGAAGGTTTTTTTGGTATTATAAATTGAGTTTATATTATTTTAATAAAAAATTTATGAAATTAAATATACAATGTTTGGAAATAATTTTGTAGAATGTATTTTGTCATTTTTACATCATGAATGGGGTAATTTTTGTTATGATGTTCATGTGAAAACGATGTTTTGACAATTATCTTATAAATTGATTTATTTTATAATATTGTCAATAAATAATTGAAAACTTTATAATTTTGGTGTTATGAATTAAAAAATGTTATTAATTTTTTAAAAATATATTTCTAAAATTGTTAATTCTTTTAATAATTTGAATATTGTTTTTAAAATACATTAAAGTAAATTTTATAAATAATGCTATTATATTTTATTTGAGTTTTTATTCCTAATATTGATCTTCATGGAATTTTAAAATTTATCCATACAATAATTAATCATCATGAATATTTTTTATATCACTATTTATTATTTTTAGTTGAAATTTCTATTCCAGCTGTACATATTCAATTCACAATGGTCTAGATAATATTCCGATGAATATTTTACATCTGTTAAATTCAACATCATTCTTGCACATAATATTTATCATAATTACTATCAAGGATACATATTAAAAAATTCTATAATGCTTCATGTTTTAATACTTTTTTTCATCTTCTATATAATGTTTTCACTTGGGGTAATGATTTTAGTAGATTGGGGCAGCCCAAATCTTCCAATTAATGCATTTAATTTAATTGTATAGTTATACAAGTTGGAATATTAATCAGATTCATTTATAATTATGGTAAAATTATTTTTTAATATAAAAATTCATTTACTTTTTTTATATATTTTTAAAGTGAATAAAATACTAAAATAAAGTAATTTAGGTTCCACAATTCCTTATTAAACGCGATGTTTTTACAATAGTGGTCTTTACATGAGGCAAGTTCATTACATGGGCCGACGACCAAAGGATTAATGGGATACTGTGAGCCTCATTATTGTTGGTATTTTCATCCACCATTTTATTTTTTGTTGTTATTTTGGTTCTATGTGTTTCATTATGTGTTTCCCTATATTTCTATTTTAGTAAATATATTTATGGATTAAATACCATATGATCATGAACCATTTTTCTATTGATATATTTGTTAAAATTTATATACAATTTTTTATTATTTTCTTTTATATTATATGCTCATAAGTGCACATATGATCTTGAACCATTTTTCTATTGATATATTTGTTAAAATTTATATACAATTTTTTATTATTTTCTTTTATATTATATGCTGATAAGTTCACATATGTACATGAAATAAATACCTAAAATGTTACAAACTTATGTGTGTGGCCATATATATATATATTTCTATTTGTTGGTGTATAACTATATATAATTTTTTCTTTTAGTATATATATATATATGTATACATACACTTGAAAATTCAGATATGAATTGGTATGTGGCTCATTTAGTTTTTTTTGAAATAGACATAAAAAATATGTTTTATGATTTATATAAAAAAATTATTCATTCTATATAATATTTTCTAAAATATCTAATATATTCATTAATACTTATTTTAAATATTAAAATATTTATAAATTATTGTATATTTAATCTTCATTAAAATATTATTTTGAATAATTGTGGGGGTGGATGTTTTTTACCATAACACTATAATAGTGTGGGTATAATAATATATATGATAACATGGTATTGTAGTGGATTTATGATTAATTAATATATGGGTTTTTGGGCCATGTTCTAGGCCTTAGGGACCTCATATTCTGGTCCATAAGGATTCGTGAGAGTAGATCAAGTAGTGTTTATATTGTTAATTGGTTGTCAATAGAGAGTCATATTAGTGGTTGTAGACCATCGGTGAGTAGGTGGTGTTATGAAAAATCAATAGTAGGAACAAACGCCATAAAAAAGACCCAACAAGTTAAACTAAAGAAGATAGTGATACAGATGCAAAATTTTAACATGTAAATAAGGTAGAAATGTGGAATGAGAAGTTAATTTTTGGATTTTTGTCTTTCATTTATGTTAATTGTCCCTTTGGCCGACAAGAACTTTATTATAGGATTTGGTTGAATTTAATAAATTCTCACTGAACTGGGTTGAAAAAGTGATATATATTGTTATTGAAATATTAATCTAAATTGAGGAATAATAATAGATATTTAGAAAATACCCTATTATTAAAAATAAAAAATATTATAATATATAAATTAATTTCATTATAAACAAAAATTTATTTAAATATTATATTAGAAATTAACTTTCCTTTTACTATTGATTAATTAGTTAGTAAGGAATAATAGAATTATTATAAAATATATAATACAAAATATATATACCTTTCTCATTTTATAATAGTTATTTTAATAACATTGAGTATATATATTATAAAAAAAATCAGAATTTCATTTTTTATACAGTTATTTTATATTACTTAGAGCATATCTATTTAATAGTAAATAATAATTAAAATTATTTATTATATACATTATTAAACATATAAAATACACAAATGACAAAATCCTATCCAATTAATATTTAAATTTTCAAATATTTAAATTTTAAAATCAAATAAAAATAATTTTTATTGAACAAACACTATTTTATTTTGTAACAATGTAAAAATATAGTTTCTTATATTAAGAAAATATAGAGCATATCAAAAAATATATTTTAATAAATTAAAAATATTATGTTCTTAGACTTTATATTTTTAAAATTATAAATTATTTGCCACATTTGGTCAACTTATATATTAAAAAAATATTGAATTTTCAATTTTAGATTAGAAAACCTATACTCATTTCCCCATAATTTATATATTTAATTCATTATAATTGACAATAATTATTAATTTATGATAAGGAATCATTAAATCATTTTTAATAATTATTTAATATTGATAAAATTATGTAATATTCATTTGTTATATTTAAAATTTTATAAAATATAAATTCTATTAAATTAATATAATTAATTTAAAAAATTCTTTATTAATAATGTGACATTTTGAAAAAAAAATTTGAATGTATTTCAAAAATTATATCAAAATATTTATTATAATGTAATATAAAAATTAAATGATATTTATTGTATAATTATTCATCTATCTAATATTAAATAATTACAATTCATTATAATTTGTATCTCACTCAATCAATTATATAATATTATCAAACGTCCATTATATATATTAAAGGATGGGTTATTATGTCAATGTGGATCCCCAATAGCATTTCTCCTTTTGTTCCCTCTTCCCCAACTATCTCGATACCCTCATATCATCGTCTTCATTTTCCCACCATATACTAGTAATGAATCAGCACCAAATGCATTCTCAATTATTTTATTTCACCAAAAATATATAAATTCTCTTCCTCCATGATCTGTAATTATGGAGTATATCATAAAATATTTTCATATTCCAATCTTATTTATCAAAAAATACCACATCATTTTCAATTTCTCTTTATCAAATGATATTTTTTACCAATTTATCACTCTTTCATCATAAGTAATATTCTATCGATGTCCATTTCCATGTCATCATTGGAATACAAATTTTTTTCAGGGGTATCATTGACATAGGTTTTGGAATCCCTATATAATATATCAAATACTTTTTCAAAATAATCAAATAATTGGTAAAATATACATCCTCAATGAGTCATGTTAATTATATTATAAAAAATGATATAATTATATGTTAGTTCATTGGATGGTTTTTAATTTCATTCCTTTTTGTATATTATTAATTTTGGTTTCTACCATGTGTTTTTGAATATTCATTATTAATCCTGAATGAATCAATAATTATCTGATGAAGTATGTTAAACATGAGATTTATCCAATATTCTACATCGACGATTTATTCTTTTATTATATATTCACCTAATTATTTTAGAGTATTTTTTTTAATCACTGTAATATAGATTTCAACCTATGTATATTATGTGTAATTTCAAATTCATGTAACATTTTAAATATAGGTAATGTTGTATTTTTCCATATAAAATATGTGTTATCTGTATTTTCACATTCACAAAACCTAATCTTTATCTACATACATTTTTTATATTTTCCTTATTATCCCTACACAGAACACATTCACCTTCATATTTTTTGGAAAAATAATTGAAATAATTGAAAAAATATTATATCAATTATATCATTTTACAATAATGATAACCAAATGAAAAACATTGAATAAACCTGTAACATATTTTTTTATTAGATAGCATGGGTATAAATGATCTCCTTACATGTTAGGGGTTTTCCCTTTCTCCCATATTGATCATCATTACATTTTCCTTTTTTTATATCATTATCACCAAATATATCAATTTTTCACTTTATTCCCCTGTATATATCAATCATTTTTTAATATAATAAAAATAATTATTCATTTTAAATATTTTTTTTCTTAAATCAATATATTTTGTACACCATATTTTATTTATTATTTCACTAAATTTGATTCCATATTTAATTTATTAGGACTAATGTGGACCCTGATTATTCATTGGTCACAATAGGAATGATATTCCATTTCTGAATGCAATAATTTAACTACAACCTAAGATGTAAGATTATGAAATGTAACTTTTTTTATATTTTATAATATTTTTTAAACATATATTTAACACATCATATATCAAAATAGATTAGTTACCCATGAAAATAAATAAATTATATTTTTTCCCTCTTCTTCCAGTTATTCACATAGGCTAACAATCTACCATCCATTGGTGAAAATATTTTTAAACTACTAATTAGTATATTCCAAATAATATTTATTACAAATATAAAACACCATCATATGTTTTATCAAATACTTATCATATTTTTATACATGGGATAAAAAAATTTCAATAAAGTGATACATTTCATGGCCTTGAATATTTTATTTCATTTCTTATATGCTCAATATAGGATCATGATTTTATTTCTATTTTCATTAGTATATATTGAGAACCATTCCATATTATGATTTATATATGATAATTGATTTGATATATAGCCTATAGTGTCTCAAATATACAATTTTTTATATAATAATTTCTCTTATTTGTTTATAATAAATATTATTAACACAATTGTAGATTATAGTGACCAAATTATATTTTCAAAAGAAAACATAAGTTTCAATTTTCATTAATGGTTCAAATTTACTTCAATTTTCAATGTCAATGTTCTAACATAATTTTAAATTTCAATAAAATGTTTTAATGTTAGATGAATTATTATTTATTAAATTAATTACACTCTATATGTTTTATTCTTCTTTGTTAAATATGTTGTCAAAATTTTATATAATTGAAATTTATCATTTTTTTATCATTGTAATTTTATTATTATAATATTGAATATCTCTTTTATGGATTTATGTATTTTGTTTTAAAATTTCCTTAAGATTCATACATGTCTGATTTTTCTTCTATATTCATTTCCCTTTGTTTTTTTTCATTTTTAATCACTATAAATTTTTTATTTAAATTCTACTATAATTAAAACATATTCAAATTATCCATGAATTATCTATTCTATTTCAAATATCAATGGTTTTTTATATCAAAATAAACCATTTTTTATTTATTTTTTTTCATATATATTACAATAAATCGCCAAATAATACAATTACATTGTATGAATAACTAATTTCAATGATAAATCAATAACCAATGCATAAAAATTATAACATCACCAAAATAATTTAACAAATTATATTGAAATAATAAAGAATATAAAAAACATGGACTTAATGTTCCATAAGTATATTACTCTCCTAAGGGGATGTTTATTTTAAAACACTTTGTCTGATCCCCAAATGCAAATCGTTGATTCTAATTTTTAAAGTTTGGATGTTCTCTATGTTTGTTAGATCACGTAGGCTGGTATCCTAACTTGTAGTAGACCCCGTCAACGTATAGTTGTATTAAATCCTCTGCTATAATCTTGAAACTATCCCACTAAATCAAAAATTTATTAGTTCTATATTTTTAAAGTTTATTTTCAATTTCATGGTCATAACTCACTAATTTAGCATGAGGGTTGTACAATACATCGACACCCTAGTTATTGGAATGGTGTAAATGTGTCACTATATGTAAATTTGAAAATAACCATCCCAAAAAACGATTAGTTTGTTTTGCTGGTGATAATAGGATCCACTATGACTGAAATGTATGTTAAAGGCACAAACTGAACAATATAGATAAGTGGTTAATGATGACGTGGTGTGGAGTTTGAATGATATAATTGATCAAATTATTAACAATTTATCCATAACGGTAAAGAATGTAGAAATGGTTGTATTAAAATAGATGATAATTGATGATAAACTGTGAGGTGTTGGGTGATTTTTTTTGGTGAGGTAAGTTGTAGAGTTGAAATGATTGGATTAGTGGTGTGGAAGGGATAAATGAGTTTGATCAACCATATGGGAAGTGGGTGGAGATCTCTATGTTGTCGCAATGAATAAAAACTGTTATCAATAAAATATTAATGTTTAAATTATAATTTATTCATTTGGTAAAATTTCTCACATATGTAAATTTTTAACATATGGACGCACTAATCATTTCTTCCATTTTTCACTAAATTAATTATTTCAATTGTTATTTACTATTCAAGAATAATTTTTTTAAATATCATAATTTTAAAATATCATGGGATAGATATATAAATATTGTTGTATATTGTATATTTATATATAAAATTATATTTATTATACATTTTCAAAAACATTTTTATATTAAAAAATTAATTTATATTTAATTATATTTTATATTTATTTAGTTTTAAATAATAAGTAATTTTATTATTTTAAATATAAATTTATTATATAAATTTATTTACCTATATATATTCATTATAATTATTATTTATAAAAATATGTATATAAATTTTTTTTATACTCATATAGAATCATAAATGATGTAGAAAATGTGGGGATGTATAATGGAATACGTATAGAAAAATAAAGTGTATCTAAATTAGATTATACATCAATGGGGACACTAGTTCATATATTAGGTCAATAGGGAATAAAATTGGCTTCCATTTCATAAGCCCTTTGATACACTAAATTGTAATATTCTATGTGTGCTCTTATTAAACCTAGTGAGAATCATTGATGTTTGACCAAATAATGTTCCAGATAGTGTATGTGGTTTATGACTTGTAATCCTCAATATCAAATAATGAAAAATAATTTATAACTATTTAAATAATTATTTTGATAAAATAAATTTATTAATATATGAATATATTTCTATACATTAAATTATATCTAAATTTATAAATTTATACAATTTGTAGTATAATATCATCTACAATATAAAAATATTATAAAATGGCTCGCATTGTGCCTACCAAATCCTCTGCTATGTTTTCAGGAGTGATCAATGATGAAATTAATAAGATCATCAATCTCGGTAAGTCCCAATCTGAGTTTGGCACTATTAATGATTAATATTATATAAATTACATGTCTTATTATGAAATGTAACTCATTGTTTGGTTGATGAGAAAAAGACCCAATGAATAACCATATTCTCCACCATTTTACTAATTCATTTTATTTTTAGTAAATGGTTATAATCATACCTTGTAGCTAGAATTTTCTTGAATATATAAATATATATATAGTAGAATGTATTAGAAACTACTGTAAATAAACACTCTGACACTGCAGTGGGTAAGAACTTGTCCCTCCCCATATGGAATGAAATTAATAATTTATATTTTATTTTTACTTATATATTATCAAAAGGTCCATGTTCATGATTTCATGAAGTACATAATAAAATGGAGAAGAGGTCCCTAATTTAAATTCCACGAAATATTATCTAACCATCCATGAATCACAATGTGATATCAGTCTATCTGTTGTGTTTCCCCCTAAGAAACAATCATTGCAACGTTTTACCCTCTATATTTTCATGTTACAAAAACCAATTTAAATATGTCTAGGTATAATGTAGAATGATATGTTTGAACACTCTCAACACTAATTTTAATTTTTCACCCATAGAAAACATTAATGATACCATGCCCCAAAGCCTACCTTGATCTGATACATATTCTTCTTGGTCATCACACAACAGAAGTCATGAAATCCCATTATAATGACCATCACACATTAATTATTTTATTTAATGGTAGGTGAACCAAAATCCCATGAACATATAGACTTATATGATCTGGTTATAAAAACCAACCGCTCATTCATATTTCCCACTCGATGATGCCAGGTGTAACCATGATGTGGTGCATGACTCTTTCAACATACCGATCAACTAGATGCTATTTGTGTCATTTTTTCCCAAACATTAATGGACCACAAGGTAATGGTATCAAATTAATTTTATGGATATAATACTATATAGAATGATGTCTCAGGATCACCTAATGTATCATGTTGCATGGGGATCAAATTTTGTGATCTGAAAACTAATTCATATGATTATTACCGCTAATAACATATTGCTATATTTATTCCCATAACAATTAGTTATTAATGCTATTGTAACATAGGGTTACACAATCACTAGATTTTAAATCCGGATACAAAGATGATTAGGGATGGCATTATATATTATGTAATGAAAAAATAGAAAATATAACTATTTTAAGGAGATATAAAAACATTGATTTTAAAATTACCTTATTATACAAATAAATATATTTTAAAATATATTTTTATATATTATAAATATATTTAATTTATATTCTGTATATATAATGGTATTTTTATAATATTATTTTAATTACATTATATTGGAATTGTTTCATTAAAATTATTATTGAAAATATATTAGTATGGAGATAATAAATCCTAAACACTCACACACTCAACAAAATAAAGTTTATCAAGCCTCACCACATACCATAACGACTTATAAGAAACAACTAGGACCATTACAAAATATATTTTGGGGAAACGACCCTTGATACATTGACCACATGACTATCATGGGGAATACTATTACAATTAACTAAAATGCCTCTCATTATTCACAATTTCTACAATAACTAATATATTTCCTAACTGCTATAATGTAATTGTACCTCCCTATGGATGATACATCCAAATAGGGGGTTTTTTATAATTGAATACCTGATATCCTTGATATGAAAAATCAACTCATTCCACTCATGTTAAATTTAGAAAAATTTATAAAACAAATTAAATTTTTTACTTATTAATTTAATTATATAACTGTAATTAGATTTATTTATATAAATTTAATAATATAAATAAATTTATGTACTAATAAATATATTATATTTATAATTTTTTTATATATTTATATTCTAATAAATATGTTATAGTCATTTCATTTATGGAATCTGCTATTAATTTATAATTAGGAAAGTATTTTTTTCATTCCTCATCATGATCTATTTTTTATATACCTAATACTGGACAATGTCCCCAACTTATTTAAATTTATATTAATTATAAACATAATTTTATTTTTTATATGATCAACTCCAATACATACTAAACATAACTGTATTAATTATATCATTTTCCTTATGAATATTGGTATAATATTAATTGAATTGTATTATAATTATTGATATAAATATAAAAATTTTATTTTAATATTTTTTTATTATTAAATATCATTTAATTAATAATATATTTTATTTTAAAAAATAAAAATTAATAGATATGTATACAAACATTAATTGATATACATATATATATATATATATATTAATACATATTTATTGGTTCTCATTTAAGGTCTCGGGGGGTTACAACAAATGAAAACCCACATAAAACCTCCAGTCTAGCTTTGGCCTGACCTCATAACCTCCCAAAGTAAAAGACCATTTCCATGGAATATCATTTTAAATTTTATATTGTTAAAGTCGTGGTGGGAATGAAGATCATTATATGGAATAATGATAGATTTTTGTGCCTAATGTCCCTATGTAGTGTAATGGCTGTATAATTTTACTTCTATCAGCAGACTCTAATCATGTATGCATTAGTAAATACACATGTCATCATAATCCTCCCCACAAGAATGTTACAAGAATATTACATGAAACTATCCATTCATGAACTAAGGACCTCATGGATGTGGGTGTCAGTGGACGAGTACCACTAAGCTCTGACACTGGTCGTACACATAAACAATCACACTATCAAATATTTATATGTCTTTATAGGTTTTAAGTATTATGATAAATTATTAATACCATATTCTGGTGATGATAAATATTTTATAATGTTATCAAACAAATCATATTAACTAATGTAATATCGTTCATAGTACGGAAGATTCATGTTTACAATATCTCGTAATGTAGATAGAGTACATTAATAATACACTTCAAAAAAGGGACATTTTTTTGTAAAAAAAATATGTATTAGGATGTCAATAATGTATCCTTTGGGTTATAAAATTTATAATTTACTATATTTGGTGAAGGTCACCCTATGATGGGGGTGTCTCCTTTTGTTTCTAGAATACAGTAGTGTGAGTCATTTCCATTATATATAACATCCATGACCCTAATAATTATATATAATTATATCATCTTATAAATATAAATATATATTCGATATATTAATATAATATATATATATATATATATAATTGATATTAAAAATTATATTATATTTGTTATATTGATATTATTAAAAATATAATATCAATTATATTAAATACAAATAATATTATTTATATGAATATTATTTATATTTATCATATATTATATTATATATATGTGTGTGTCTATATATATCATACATTTACTATTATAAACTTATTTATATTATAAAAATATTTATATTTATATAAAACCTATTATTTATATCTAATTTATATGATGATATGATTAATTAATATATGATTTTTATGATCCCATTTCATGAAAAATTATATGTTTAATATGACCTATCACAAGCCCTATTTTGATTCATCAGACTGAGTGTTGAGTATGTGAATAGTTTTATCATGATAAATTTCAATTAATGTATTAATAATTACATTCTTCAATGTCATATATAGATGAATCATCTGTGTTGATTCCACGTGTGAAGAGAGTAGGCCCTAAATATTCTCCATTCTATTATGATGCATAATATAGTTGATATTGCTGAGGCTATCATTGATTTATTAGAGGGGTTGGATAATGTTGGATATCATAATTAATTCAACATAATCTATTGATGACAATTTTTTTCTAACAGGGGTTTCATTATTTCTTAAATTTATTTTGAGATGAAGCATTCTTAAAAAGGTAATTTTGGCTGTTTTGCAGGATTTTATTCTCAACAAGTGGTCGTTTGAGATTTTTTTCTAATTTTAGGACATTTTGAATGTATATTAATATATTTCAAAGGATGAATAGTATTACATTAAGAATTCATACATTTATGGGGAAGACCCTAGTGATATTATCTGGGAATTTAGTTATCTTCTAATTTGTTGAGGGATCTATATAAGAAATATGATAATTTCTAGTAATGATTCACATATATAATGATTCCAAAAATAATTGTGAATCACCGAGAAGGAAATGATGATAGTTTATGTTATGGTTATAAATGTATCATCTAGATAAATAGATTTTTTATAGTCATGTAGATGATATATATGACATAATTTTTTATGAGACACTATATGATCACATTCTCAGAACAAAATTTTTAATCATAAATGAATAATCCTCACTCATCAATTTCTATGACCATTATAGAAGTTGTATATCATTTATATTCTATTACCCAACTATAAAATATGACATTATGAATAGATTATAACTATAATGATGATTTGGATGTTCAAAAATATGAAGACACCAAGTGATGTTTGATGTATGTTGTTAAAGTTGATTGAGACATGTTGTATGATTATAATTTCTCTCAAGGGAATATACAGAGCTACCACACCCATATGGTGATATATTAGGTAAAACATGTGATGTAATAGGTTTATTTTAATATTTTAATGTATTTAGTGAAACTCAACAAACAATTTTTTTATGAAATAATATTTTAATTGTTCTATATGAAATTTCATTTAGATAGTATATGGAATTCAATGTTGGGACTATTTCTTATAATAGTAATATAAGGAAGATGAATACCTTAAAACATTCAATTGATAATAATTTCACCATAACCATAAATGGATTAAATCTTTAATCCATGTGATGTTTGATATTCACAGTGGTCAGTTTTTATGTATTTATTATTTAAAAATTATGGCAATGTTGTCCTTGGATTTTGTAGCTGTCTTGTATTGTCTTCCAATTAATGGTAGAAATTTTTTGTCTAATGGATTTTTTATGATAAAACCTATAAAATAATATTAAATACCCTAATACATATCCTATATTTTTTTCCATTCATCATAATGTATTGTATTGGTAGTTGGTTTGGTTGGTTAGTTGTGTTGTGTTGTTAATTTGTTAGATCATTCATTTTTGTTCTAATTTCAACATTTAATTGACATTGGTATCTATACTTATATTTCTCATTTATAATAAAATATGGGATTTTTTTTTCTAATTATAGTATATTAATTATCATTATATTTATAATTAATATAAAACTTTCATTAAATATGAAATTAACTATGAAGACACAATCCCCATATTAAATCATTGTTGTAGTATATTTTTTATTTCATAAACCACTTTTAATGAAATGCTCAATCATAAAGGTCATAGACATAATGAATCAATCCTTAATCAATATAACTAGACTATTCAAAATAAAACTAACATAATTAGAGTGATATATACTATTAACCTCCCATTTAGTGTATGTGTCCCCCATGTCGAAATTATTTATGATGTGCCCCTCAAAATGGTTTGTCATCTTGGAAAGGGAGTTCATGTATTCATAAATTATTTACCTCATTGAATCTAGGAATGAATATCTTATTATGTTTATCAATTGAAATACATTGTTATTTATTATGTTTTCATTGCATAAGTATTTTATAAATTCTATGGATTTCATCCTTTGATATGTTTTTCTATATAGAATCCTCTAGTATTTATTATTTTGTGTAATGGATAAGATAATGTAATATTGGACATTCTACATTCTCCCTATATGAATCCTTTATAACACTGACTTCTGATACCAACATAGGATATAAGGGAAAATCACTAATAGGAAGAGTTGAAACCCAAGATTCCATATCCATTCTCTGACATCAATAATCCTTTTCTGCATTCATTTCAAAATTAGAAAATTTTTGTAAGAACTAACCATAGTAAAAAGTACAATTTAAATCAAGTTTTTATTCCCCAGGCTGATGAATTTCTCAAAATTTCCCTATATTAACCAATGATCTATTAACCATGGTTTTATATAAGATGGAGTAGTCCTGTAGGGGACATTTTGATTCCATTATTGACTGAGAAGTTCTTATAAATGTGATTTCCATTCTTATAATTTCTCCTTCTGAAACTGAAACATGTTATTGTTTTTGGATAATATTCCTAATCCATCATATGTTTCTAGTTGATTTCCATGTCACTTGGTTCAATCTTCTCATGATACCATGAACTAACATTTTTTATTTTCCATCATTGAATGATTATATTCTATTCTAAATGGACAATATTATCCTTTTGACTCCATTAAATAATGTTTAGTTTTTCTAGAGATTTATTTATATTCTATAAACACACTAAAAAGAATAACACCTCCATGGAGAAATTTTTTCAATCTTCCATAAATAATTGTAAATGGGAGAGACTGAGAATGATCCATTAGGATATTTTCTACAAAATTCATTTATGGAATCTAGTTTATGGGGATTCTCCTGCATATTTTTCAAATATATAGCTTAAAAATTCCAGAAATGGTGGGATACACCTTAGTATGTGATCTCCCCATGACCCCTGTTTCCCCCACAGTCGGCACATTATCCAAAAAAAGTCATATTTTCTGAATTGGTTAGACACCATTTTATTTAGATGTACGATACCCTAATCATTCTTAGGAGAAACACCACTGGGTGCTTCACTAAATTCCAAAATATCAACGGGGGATGAGGGAGAGAAATATACATTAAACTTATGAGTAGGGATTCTCTCTAGATGTTGGGCCCTATGTCAATGTCAAAATGAATATAACATATTTCCCATAAAATTGGTAGAAGAAACAATGTCCATTTAAGTCTCTATGATCACTTCCTCTTTGTAAAAATATATTCAACAACCATGGTACAAACACACTAAACTATTGGAATAGAAATATCCACTTCGATACATATCCATGTAGAAATATGGTGATATATATTAATTTTCCAACAATATAAGTATTAAAACCTACAAATTTGTTTTTCTTGGATTAGGATAATTGAAGGGTTTTGAAATGAGATAGGGTGTTGGTTGAATTTTATCCATTGTGCTATTTTAGATGCCCATCTATTCAAATGAAAATGTTATGACGATAAAAGTTGGTTCAAAAGAGAACTTCTTGATGTAAAATGTGATCTATACCAATCCATGTTCAAATCATCCATTGATAAAAATTGATCCATAATATGATGCATCTTGAGAAGGAAGACAATAAACCACACATGTAAGCCCCAATATGAAAGCATTAATCAACATGAGGTGATTACGAACAAATATTGATGGATTAAAAAATTGACCAAGGTTATTATAAAGAGAGAATATACTATTTTCAACTCTTTGGACTATAGAGCAAGATGAGGATATCCATCAAAAAATTGTTTATTTTTGGGAAGTGTGAAATTGAAGGGAAATCATGTAAAAAATTGGGATTTGAAAATGGGTGAATTGAGGAGGTCAATCTATAGAGAAAGATGAATTTAGACACACCCCTTGAACATGGGAGGGAAAAGGGTGGCAACCATCACCACCTAGGGAATATATGGAGTGGAAAGAGAAGATCAATCATGCATCCATACTTTTCACCCATCATTCACTATTGAAATTGATCATTAACTATAATGGATTGTAAAAGAGATACCACACTTTAAGGGTGATTGAATATATTTTCAAAAAAAATTTGTGCCCGTTTAATCAATCAATGATTTTCTTTATATGATTCATTTATTATGTCATCCATGATCCTTTATCGAACCATTTTTTTATTTTTTATTTTTTCATCGGTAGACCCAATAATTAATGTTTAAGATCCTCAAACTACAAACTGGGTTATGACAATATAAGGGGTTTAACATATATTATTTTTAATTCATAATTAAAGAGACCATAAAGATGGTGACATGTATACATATCTCAATATGTTTGAGTATGAAATAGATAAATTATTATATCATAAGATGTTATTCAATAATCCAAGATTCATGTGGTGAAACACAATAATTTAAAAAAAAATTACTGAAATATATTTTGTTATAATGTTTTAAAAAATTTATACCCTAAAAAATTTAAAACTAGTACCCCTATTTTAGTACCATCAAAAAGTGACAATGGTTATGGGGTCCTAAAGCATTGATAGTATTTTTCCAATTGGGGTTGGGTACATTAAAAAAAGAAATTATTCAAAAAAATTATTGATGAATTATAACTATTCAGGATGTGATAAAATATTACAATGTAATGTAGATACTTCTTGATACAATATCATATATATTATTTGTAATTTAAGAATTCAAAACCTCTTATGTGGGTTGTAATCATACACCAAAACACTTAGAATTTTCCATGAATCCAGAATAGGTCATCCTGATGTTATTTAATGAAAATATGGAATACATAATCCAATGTCAGAATATCTATTTTAGAAGAAAAAACATTACTCATACAAGACAACATCATAGTGAGAAAAACCCTCACCCTGTTTTGTGACTCATATGTTGTGAGAAGATACCAACTAACAAAATTATAGAAAGTATAATAATTAGAGAATGCAGCTCAACAATGGAGTGATATACCATCCTCATTTAATATATTAAAGCTATATTTTTTTGGAATCTATGACCCAAATATCCCATTTTTGTTATAGATAAATAAACATTGAGGTCACCTAGAATATGGTTATCAACAATTTGTCATAATAATGAGTTCAACCAATGTTTTGAATGGGATACCATCCCATGGGATAATATCTTGATCCATGGTATATTTCACAAATAAAAATAACTCCCTTTCATGGTGAGTGGTTATTTTCACATTTTCCAATGTAGATTTTTTTGTAATTAATGAATAAAAAAAATATCCCATGATCGAATCCTCAATTATCATATTTACATACTACTGGTTTATGTTTTCATATACATGAATCAAATGGAATGTGTTCTATTATGAGATGTATCTACTATATATGTGTGGGGTGATCATTAAATTTCAATGATATATTGAAAGTGATATCAATGTAACTGTTTATCCTCTTATGATCATATGATCATCCTTAAATTGTAAATAGATATTCTTAACCTAGTTTTTGTAAACATAATCGATACTAATGATACCTATATGGTGTTGACCACAACATGATGTCCTCCCCAATCTCCAGTATTTGGTGTATCTCATTAGCATGGATGAGTAACTATAAAGATCACATTATAAAATGAATGGATCATTTTATACTATCTTAATAGTATAATCATTAATGTATCCCTCAATATAGTCATCATACCTAATGAATCATCCTATCATAAAAAATGTTTCTTAGACCATCTCATAGTAATGGATGATATTGTTTCATGTTTTTTTATTTTTTTGGGTTTAAGAATATTCACATTTCATAAAAACTGAAATCCACATATTGATAATCTCAGTAATGATATATTTTTCTAAATTACAACATTAAAAACTATTGAGAAGTGTAAATATAATAAGAAAAAAATGTAGATGAATATATTTTACTCAAATTATCTTCTCAACAAGTCATAGTATGGATTCCCAAGAAAATTGATTCCATGAGATTCCAAAATAAAATTGAACAAGAAATGTGAATATATAGTTAATTCATTGTGAAATTATAAAGAATTTTATAATATAAAAATTGAATTTAATGAATTTTTCCTATAAATTATGTGAACATGATAACATATTAGAAACTGTGACAATTAAGGATTCATTCATAAGTACAATGTTAATGAATTGTTTTTATAAAACATATATTCTTATCATTTTTATTAAAAAGTCACTTATGTCCTATGTGAGTCATTTTATTGGTATAGTGTAAAGAGGGACGTTTTTTATGTAATTAAACATTAAATAATCTTTTTCATAAATGTGTTAAAGGTGGGCCCCGAATAATATATTTATAGCATCGGAGATGAAAATTAAATTCTTAATGTTATATAGTTTAGTTGATTCAATGAAAATATTACATTATTTTATCATAATTTCTGACATTTGTTCCAATAACTTCTTATTCTTATGTGGTGGGATTTATTTATAGCAAAAATAGTGGTTTAGTAGTTTAGAGATGGCTAGAAGTTATAAAAAAAGGAAAATATAAATTTACCAAGGAGATGTGAAATTACATAAAAAAGGAAATCTGTAGGTTGTTGGGATTTTATGTTATGTCATATAATAAATAAATTGTGGATTTAAATTATTATCTCAACCATAGAAATCAGTTTTTGGAAAAAAGGAAATCATGATTTGAGTTCATATAAGATTAAACTTGTAGATTCTTTTTATCCATGACAACAATGAAGTTAATTACCATATAGGTGAAGGAATCTATTTTGATATAATTATATATGAATTATGTGACTATAGCACATAATTTTCACAACATATTTGGAAATTGTTATATATTGAAAAATTTATATTGTCTAAGGAAACCGATTATTAGTGATAAGAAAATAATGTTTTGTGGATGTACATGAATTAACTTCTTGATACTTACCAACAGTAATAATTTCAAGGGAATATACCCTACGTAGTAATTACTTTATAGGATAACCAAATAAAAATACCCAAAATTGAATTATTTTTCACATATTATATTTTACTATCATCTCTATGATATAATGATATTCATTTATAATTTAGGTTCTAAAAATTATCGGGAAAATGGTATCTCAACTACCATTACGTACTCCCAACCCAAATATTAAGAATATGATTATGAAATATTTATTATAATACTTTTGAGAGATAAATCACCTCACTTATGATTAACCCTTCATGAAAATACATTAATGCATTGCCTCATGTAATGTATTTGACTAATCCATTGATAGGGGAAGGGAAATATTTAACATTTTTGGGGTAATTCTTTCCTAGGATGAATAAATAATTTTGAATTTCATATAATATTATTTGAGATTAATTTTTGAGTATTTTAGCACAGACCCCCCTTATAAAATAAATTTTTTATGAAGGAAATATAAATACCGTGAATTATGAAATCACCAACTATTAATATAGTACTCCATTACTAATGGTAATTTGGATCATATAATGGGTTTTAACGATTTATCATGAAATATACTAAACACTAAAGGTGGAATATTTTATATTTTCCAAATATCATTGCAATACCATGGAAAAATCATTTATATAGCTAGATTGCCTATGGACCCAATGAAAGTAAAGTGTGTCGTGAAATGGTCTCAACCACCAAATATGAAGTTGACAGGGGGGTTTTTGTAATTACATGTTTTTAGAGAATGTATTTCCACAAATATGTAATGATTTAATATAAAATATTGAAATTTACTTAAATCATAATTCTACTGGGGTTCATCAGGAGTGACATTCGTTAAAAAATTTATGAAAAAATTACGAATTCTCCGATGTTGGTTCGAATAGATTTTTATAATAATATTACTATTTAATGAGATTAGTTTGTAAGGGGAATTAGAGATATACTCCTGAAATATTGATTATATACATCCTAATATATTAATATGATAATTGAAAATTTTATTTTATACAATCCATGTATAAGAATGAAATAATGTCTCTTGTTTTTGTCATAAATCACTGGAGACAATAATTTTTTGCGTATGAATGTTGTTTTCAATAAAGAAAATATCCCTTAAAAATTTTATTATTTAACATTACAACAATAACTATTAAAAATATTGGATATAAAATTTTTTGGGATTGGAATTTTAATTGGATTAAAAACCTTGAATTAATAATAATGAAATATATTCCATGTAATTATTGGTAGAATATGGAAGAAACAGTTTCACAACCATCTATCACTAAGATGAGTGATGGGACATAAAACTTCCAGACCATTAATTATTCATGGTAATGTATATATTATAACCCATGTGTCCTGCCATCAATTTTCCCTAGAGTGGAAACTAGATCCTAGGGTATATAATCACATGATATATGTAAGGAATTTCCCTTTATATAGGACAAAATATACAGGGATAAGTCATTAAATCTAAAACAACATAAAATAAATATTGTAAAAGAAAATTCAAATCTAATTTTCCACAATGATTTTCTATATAAAAAACGACAAATTAAAAGAAAAATAGAAAATAAATAGAAAATAAATTCAGCAAAGAAAATTGTCCCAACGTCCAATCTACTACTATCCCGCACAGTCCCCAATGTCCTCCTATATTGGTAAATGATATTTTAAATATGTAGGTTGAGTATATAGGTATAATTAGTAGGAAACCAAAAAGTTCTCTTCCACAAGTGGGGAGGAATTCTAATGCCCCGTGTTAATGTATAGGCAACCAAAACAGTTAGCAAGAAAAACTATCCACCTAGTCTCACCAAGTCACAATACCAAAATAACTAGAGTCAAATAAATTAATAATAAGAGAAAATCGATATTTAGGTACCCCACACCGCTTTACCACATGTTATTGAAGACATCCTAAATGTTAGACCCCCTACCATTTTCACTACAGTCCCACTGCCGCCCCAACGACAACCTAATAGGCCACCTCAACCAAATATTTTCCCCCATAGACACCAAGAAAACCAAAACAATGCATCATAATTGTAGACACCAGGGCCATCCGACCAATATACAACAAAACACATAGACACCTAGGCCAGAACAAATACCTCCACTCTTGAAGACACCTCGTCCAAATCTCCAAGGTTCTTTGGAAAAAAACCTATCCATACACACCAGGTCCAACCATCACAACATACCTTGCCCAATGATTCTATGGATATAATGGACCTCAATACATCATAGCCTTCAAGTAGAGTGTTGGTCTAACAAAGTTATGGGTTAGAAAATTAGTTAACAACTAGCCACTCATATAAATGTTGGGAATAACTCCCTCCCCCTGAAATGGGGGTGTTCAACATGAAGGTATTAACATGGGTGGGGTGTGAATAAAAATCACAAATACTAATTTATACATATATTTGAAAATAAAAAATCTTAACCTATGGGTTCTTAAAACATATTATAATGAAACACCATCATTACACATCAATCATTCCCAAAAGGAAAACTACCTCAACTAGAGCACAACACATTCGTGGAAATAAATTCACCACAAAACACATTTTTTTAAAATGTTCAAGTGATTACTTTTATGAATATAATCCTTTTCTACAAGGAATCCAACAGTATTATCCACACACCATAAAAAGGGAAATAACCATGCATTAATTAATCATTCACACTTGGTTCACTTGTAAAGGCACATAAAAAAGTTATTCCTCATATACCATGGAGTACTGAAGCCAAAACAATCCTCAAAATATGACCCCACAAGGACATAGTATCACAAATCATTAACTTTACAAATAGGGTTTCATATAAATCAATCGATATGTCTTCCCACTTCTACTCGAGGACATATAATGGTTGTAACAAATCTCCATGGATGTGGTGTTCAACATACACATGCAGAGATATGAGGAAAATTGCCACAACCTCCCCACTGCTCGTTTAACCCCACCCCACCCCAACCAAAACTACAATCTCACAACTCAGTACATCTTTTAAACACCTAGGTGTACTAATAGGGTTGCTTTTAGAACTCATGGAGATATCCCTCATGCATCGTCTTTGGGGTAAAAACATCCCATAGAAAAGTATCTTACTCTGACCATCTACTAACCATCCTTCAAGATTATCACCTTTCAAACACAATCCCTCATTAATTTAGCCTCTATGTTCCCCCACTTAGACTCCTCCACTCACTGTACTAAGGATTACAACATCTTTATGTGAAAAAGAAAACCTCTTCCATCATCCACTTTTTCATCTAGGAATAAGGTAGCTAACTTCTCCAACAACTTCCAAGAAACTACTAACTCCCGAAAAACATCTTATTCGACATCCAACACAATTAATTGGCCACCACATCCCCTTATCCTTAGGTGTATGAAAACTCAAAGGCATTTTACTAATGATAGAACATCCACCTCTATTTCTACATGATCAGGTCACAGATGGAGAAGATATACCATAGGTTCTTGAGATCATGGAAGACCGATAAGAATCCCTCAATGAGGTAATGCTGGCACAACATCAGCATAAAAACATCCACATTAAGCTCCGCACGATGGGTTTCATAGTTATGATCATGAGGATGTATCTATGTATACCCTGAAGAGATCACTTCCCAAATCTGTATCATCAAACTATGCAAGACATGGTCGTACACATAATAGAACACATCAAATGTTACTCATTCTTCTAGATGCCTCATACCTGGGGATCTTACCAACTATCCCTTTAGATAACTAAATTCTATTTTAAACTGATCACTTTATAAAAAATCATGGTATTTTAGGGTCAATTCCATCAAAGGTGCTGCAATAATGGAAATGTTTGAAAAACCCCTCTTGTATTAACATGGTAGTCCCATGAAACAATAGACTATTGCCATGTTCTAGGGAGCTTCAAACCAAAAAACTATTTCAACCATAGATAGGTCCACAAATATTTCTTTTTGGGACACCACTTTCCCATGGAAGTGAACCTCTCAAATCCAAAAAAAATCAATTTGAAAGAATCCCATATAGATGGTGGTGTTGGAGGTCCTCGAAAACAATCCTCAAATGATCGGCGTGCTCCTCCTCTGACCTCGATTAGATTGGGATGTAGTCAAGAAAAACATCTATAAAACGGTCTCGATAATCACAGAAGATGGATTTCATGATCCCCATGAACATGGTTGGTGTGTTCTCAATGAAAAAATACATGTCCACGAACTCAAAATTCCTATTTATACACCTGCAAGCAGTCTTTGAGATGTCACCCCCTTCACCCTCAACTAGTGATATACAAAATGTCAGTCAATCCTAGAGAACCAACATGCTCCCTTCTTTGTGAACTTGACTAGATAACTCCATGGTGACATGTTCGGTTGGATAATACCCTTCTTCCTCAGGTCATCAACCCGGATCCACAAAACCCACAACCTAGAAGGCCCCATTCAAAAGGGATCCATCAAAATGTAACGAGTAGCAGGATTCATATCTATCCTAAACTCAATATGATGTTATGTAGGATGATCCACCACCTCTCTATGAAGACGTCAAGGAACTCATAGATGATCCCCAAGATGTCCACCATCTTGGAATCATCCAACTCTATGAATAGTTCATCCAATAATGAAAAACGGGGCTCCACTCATCATCTACCCTAATGGAAACCCCGATCTCCAACAATTGTTACATGATGGATGCCAATATCTGAAAAGAAGACCCTTCTCTAGAAGAATTAGATAACGACACACGCCGATAACAGATAGTTGGTGCCTAAAATTACATCATATGGCTTTATTTTTAGGAAAAGGATGTCCCCACATGAATTATGTTCCCCAACATCATTCTAACACCCAAGAAAACATAGGAGAATTAGTTCTGAACATCAACTAGCGTACTTAGTACCAGGGGAACATGAAGTCTCTCTACGTATATACCTATAGCATGGTCAATATGGGGTGCAAAAATGTAGTGCATTTCACCATAATTAAACAATTATCATGAAAGACTACTAAATAATATGATCATACCTTGAACGACCTATAGGCCTAATGGAACTGCTTCTTATGTGGTGTGAAGCATCTCATGCCTATCTCCCCCGCCCCTTGGCTATCAGTCGCCTCCATAACCATGCCCTCAGCATGGTATCTAAGGAGTTCCCTAAGGCTGGTATCCTCCTGAATCATCTTCTATCAGAGGAGTGGGAGGTCGTTGTCCCCATTGTAGCTTCTAGAATGGCATGGATGGGAACTACAATTGCTGGGGTGGGTGTTGAACCTGTCCTCCTCCACTGCACTACACATGGTCTGAACACATATTTTCAATGATTCCACAGATTCCAATGATGAAGAACCACGGTCTTAGGCTCGCATAGAATGGATGAAGATCAGGATATCAAAATTGGAACAGTTGGGGCCTACTCCCCAATAGATGAAACCAAGAAGGCCATATGACTAGATGATTCTTTCTAACAGTCTTCCCCTAAGACATATTTCATTAAATCGCTTCTCGCGGGATGCCTCCCAGGGTGTGCATCCTCTCCACCAAATCATCCTTTTTCTAAAAACCCACGAATGTGGTAGAGTGAATGTAGTAACAACACACTAAAGATATGGTCAGAGTGCCTCCTCTAAATGTCTCTCCCAAGACTCATCCTCAAGAAAGAGGTTTAGAGTGAAATTATAGAGATCATTGATCTTGATCCCGAACTACCTCACTACTGTACTACCTTTATGGAGGTAGAGAAGATCTTTCATATTCTCAACCTTAATCGTGGATGAAAAAATATTGCACAAAATTCCTTCTCAAAGCTAATAAATGAAACATCAACTTCCCACTCCTCCCCAAGATAATGTGTCTACCACTGACGTGCCACTCCATGCATGCGTCTTAAATATAGAACAACATATCACTCAACTAGATCGAAAATCGATCTAAAATCTATCACCAACTCTTCATGAAATCATTCAGTCTCCATGTATGAGATCCAACCCTTTTAGTTCCCGAGGGTCTTCCACTGAAATGAATGAAGCGTCTTCTACCATTGATTTGCATACTCCTCTCAATCAACACAGTACAAATTAGCTAAATTAATCTCTTGGGCCTCGATATCTCGCACTACACATGGTTGTCATATAGATGTCATAACTGAAATCTATCTAATGAATGTATATTCCCAAGATGTGTATATATCACAGTTAAATTGTTCTTTTGAATGTTATTAATTTTAAACTCCCCAAACACCCATAACACACAATAACACAATCCATTAGGATCCATATACATTTCCTTGGGTCTCTACCCGACAATCATTTTAGAATCACTCAGATGTTCAGTAGGTCTAAAGTCATTTGCATCGTATTAATGGAACTTCTAAAATCTTGTGTCTTATCCAGTCTTCCCTATCTTATTTCATGCACCAATATCTCCTAACACGGTTTCTCTACCATCCCATGCAATCTTCACTATGCCTAACTCTGAACTCCATCTTATATCTCATCATATTGTGATTCCCTTCATTCATGTCCTACCATCACAAAGATATGGGAATGGATATAAAACTTCCATAACCATCCTTATTCATGTTAAAGAAGAGATATTGACCCCCAAATCCAGCTATCAATAATCCCAAGAGCGGAGACTTGCACCAAGGGTATAAAATCAAACGTAATATTGAAGGCATTACTCTTTTTATAGAAAAATATCATGATATTAGATGTTAAATATCAAACAACACGAAACACAAAAAGTAATAGAAAATTAAAAACCCAATTTTCCACATGAATGTTCAAAATTAAAAGATTCAAATTAAAAAATATTGTAAAGGGAAGTACCAAAATAATGAAAAAGAAGCAACAAAAACTGTCCCAACATCTAAGAATGTATGGTCCCAAATAGTCAATGAAGTCCCCAATGAAACCTAAAAACTATTTTATATACATATTATTAGTATACAGGTATAATTTGTAACAAAAACAAAAATATCTCATGTATAAATGGGGAGGACTTCTAATGCCTCATGAGAGAGTAGAGGCAACCGAAACACCTAGCATGGAAAACAATCCACCCATCCTCACTAAGGTACACTCCCCAAATAATGAACATCGAGTAAAGTAATAGTAATAGCACATGTATATTTGGGTACCAAACACCTCTTTCCCCCGGGTTATTGATGACATCCTACACGTCAGACCTCCCCCACCATTTTCACTATAGTCCCACTAAAGCCACAAAAACAACGTTATGGCCCACCTCAACCATGTATCACGCCAGAAGTAACCATGTCCACCACACCAACAAACCCCACCTGAAAACATCTAGGACACCACAACCATACATAAAAATTACCGCAAACACCTATTCCTGATCAACTACTTCCACTACCAAAGATAGAAGGGACTCATCCCAAAGACGCTTGGGAAACAAACATTCTCGCACACACCTGAGCGAACCACCACAATGTACCATTCCCAAAGAGTCTTGTTATATTATGGACCTCGGGCCATCACAAAATGTCTTAAGAGTCTTTGGATACATGGGAGAGGGTGATTAAAAATTATAACAACCATCCACTCATAGAAATGTTAGAAGAACAGCCTCTCTATGAAATAGGGGTGTTCGGCACGAAGTGATCAACTTGTGTAGGGTGTGAATATGAATATCAAAAACAAATTTATATTTATAGTTGAACATGCACTCATCCCATCCTATAGTTTCTAAAATAATCCTATACAGAAACACCCTTGTTACAATTCATTCATGTACAAAATGACAACAATGACAATAAGAGAATAACACATTCGTAATAAAATCCCCATTAAATCCATTTATTTGATCATGTTCAAGTGATACGTTTTAAAAAATAATTCTTAACTTCTGGGAATCAAATAGGCATAGACACATTTGAGGAAATGGAAATCATCCATTCAACAATTTAAGAATTCACACCCGAATTTCTAGTAAATTTACCACAACAAAAGGGATCCATGAGATCCCTCGATATACTGGAACCATACCAAGGCGAAACACACTGACCCATATGGCCTTAAGTCCACAATCCAAAAACACAACAACATGTGATCCCATCCCATCCACATCACCCCAAAATCCACAAATAGAACAACCATACTCATCACTAGAATAAAGTACGGTAGTTTTCAGATTTAATCACTCTATTCAATTTGTGATGTCATTCTATATGGTTAATCAGGGTGATCACAAAATCATTCTTGTTCTTTTGTAATACATTTAATTAATCTTTTTAGGTGATTAAACTATTTTTTTATTACATCCATTGAATCAAAATATTATCCATAAAAAATAGGTTCTTTATTGCTCCAAGATGTTCTACTAATGGTGACAATTTTCAGTGGTCATAAGACCATACAATTCACAACATATAAAAAATGATAAAAGAGTACAATGTCATCATCATATAATACAACCCTTCATTATTTAAAAACCATTTATTATATGTTTTATGGTTCTATTTGATCTATACCTCAGGGAAACAATATCATAACCACCCTGCATGATAAACAAGAAAGAGAGGAGAAAGAAAAACCTTACCTTGATAATCAATTATCGATGTTGTCTACTTGATCCAAGAACTGTGGTTTCCTAGATTATAGATGGAAAACACCAAGGACTCCCTAGATGAGCGGGATGTTCTCAAAAATGGGTGTATTATTTGTCTCTAATAGAGGGACTCCAAACACACCAAGGAAAATAAATAGACTAGGGAAGAAGAAAATTGATGGTTATAAAAGAACAGACCATAGAGTTACATGATATGAAAATTTGAACATCTTAAAAGGAATATCATGGTTTTTACATGTATTTGGGGACGTCTAACCACGATGTAATTAATTATAATTTAATAATTATCCTCGGAGATGGTGGATATCACATGTGTGAGTTAATAAATATCCTATAAACAGGAAAAACAAGTAATATGAGGGAAACTAGAAAAAACAGGGAATGTGTGACACTAATTAAAAACAAAACATTTTGGTAACTATGGGGTACTTTAATAATTTGGTGATTAAAAACATATTTAGTAGATTTAAATTTATTTAAAAAGGTATAAAAAAATTTTACATCAAAAGATTCATTTCTATTGATGAACTGGAAAAAATCGAGAACCAAAAAAATTCAATGGTTGGGAGACACAGTGCCACCTTAACGGTGCCAATGGATTATTGAAACACCATCAGCAATGCCATAATTTTGGTGTGCGACTATAACCGTGTGATCGATATGGTGTCGTCGTTCCGGTCAAACCATCTAATGGAACCAAGTTCCTGGAAAAACCCTTATAGAGCCACTAAGATACCTTAAAAACTAGAAATTTGGATATTTAATAGAACATGAGGGTCCGGTCCATTGAAAAAATAAATTTTGAATACCATAAGATAGAGGAGATGATATTAGATCCTTTCTTGAAGGAGGTTGAAACTCTCATGATTGAGAGCTTTCAGTACCTTGGAAAACATAAAATCCCAAATGCTTTTTTACAACATATATGTTCTATAGGTAGTTATACTTTCTAGAATGGATCATATAGTATTCAAAAGAAAAGGTTGTTTTGAAAATAATCTAATATCATCGCTTTTCTTCTTCACTATTATCATTCATCTCATATTGGTGGAAATGATTATTTACATAAAATGTACAATAGTCTAGAAGAAAAATTAAATTGGAAAATACTGGATCTATAAATCCTATTCTTTTGTATGGATGACATATCATTAGTGGTTGTAAATATTTTTTCATGCCTACTAAATTTTTTCTTTAGCAATGTCTAATTCTATATTTAGTTTGGGATAACATTTCATGGATTATGTTCACAAGGTACCGCATTTAGAAGGGTATGATGATAATTTGTTAGTTTCAAGACAACTATATAAATATGATCACATTATTTTTATTCAAAATTCCTATATAATATAAGTAGTTGATAAATTTTTCAATGAATTATTCCATTTATACAGGATTTCTAGATCAACTCTCAGTGAAAATTACACTATTGTTTTTTGTAAATTATCAGAGAAACTTTATCATTTGGATCATTTGACATTAATAATGATAACTTATTATCATCCTCAAATGAATGGGAAAATTGATATTCAAAACTGAATTACTCAAAAATTACTCAGATATTTTTCTTCTGATCAGTGTACAAAATAGTCCAATTCGGTACCCTAAATAGACTATAGTTATCACACTACAACTCAGTCGTCTACTCATCTATATGTCCATTTGACGTTCTTTAGGGATAGAAAACACCCACCATGTGATCGATTGAAGGCGATACACCATTGGATATAGGGGAATCATCCCTCGTTGAGTGCGTTAAAATTTTATGTCAGAACTAATATAGTCTCATTTGGTCATAGTATATGAAGTTCATCTTTTAAGATAAGGATATGATATATGCAGTGTACCGTGTTGGGGATTATCTATTTTATTATTTTGAGGCTATAGAGACCCAAACTTGATGTACATGGACATTACATTACTTTTTCGGAATAATTAATACATTACAGAAAGAGATTCCAATGGAATGTAATATTATAGTGTATTTGGAAACCCGGAATCTAATCTTCTAATCATGTTGAAAGATAAACAATATCTCCCATAAAAATATTCCACTTTTGTTTTCTTACCTAAAAACTTTCTTTAAATCCTGGGGAAAAGAAAACATATAAATGGTAGGCTGAAAGGCTCACTAAGGGTAAGAACAGAGAAAATAAAACAATCCATACACAGTTGAACTTAAAAACATGATCATAAAGTTTAAACATCACAATCTTGAGTTGTGAAATAAATCTTGGAAATAATTAAGGCATATATCATAAATTAACATCAATCATGATAAAATTAAATGGGAATAAAACATTTAATTGTGGAAAACCATTAAACACATGATCTGATTTCCATAATATCCAAGGCATTGCTTCCAATAAAATCATAGTGGAGAAATTCCATTACTGAACTGTGTTTACCAGCCGTTATTGCCCTGTATTACTAAAACAGATTAACTTTCAATTCAATCCATGTCTATATAAGGAGATATAAATCATTACCCAGTGCATTGGAGGGATATATTGGTCCCACCCATCTCATATTGAAATCATTATTACGTGTTCCAAAAATCAATCATAAAATATTCATCATATCCTAATGAATAAATTGGGTTTCATAAACATCCCCCCTTCATAAGATAATCCATATAAATAAATGTATATCATTTCATCTTAAGAAAAATAAAACCATGAAAATAATAGAGACATTAAACTTCAAACATAATCATATTAAAAAATTTAATCTTAGATTGGAATTTGTCTTGATAAAACACTTCAAATGAAATCTCGAGGAAAATATCCTTTCTTCTTCAAAATAATTTTCTTTTCACAAAATTCCACGTAATTTTAAAATAAAAGGATTTTGTTTAAAATAATCATGAAATAATGTAGAGTAAAATTAATGAAAATATGTTGTTATGAAATCTTAAAAATCCATTCATTCCTTATGTTAAAAAATATTCTCCTCGAACTTTTTACCGGAAAATTCAAAAAGTACCTCGTAAGGTAAAAAAAAGATTACATCCATACTACATAGTGAAATCCAAAATGGGGAAAACATGAATTTAAACAAACATGGAATAATAGTAAAACCACTATGAATAGATTTTTATAAAACACAGACATGGATGATAAATGTTACACCAGTAAATACATACGAATAAACAATCTCAGATAGGAATGTGATTGGAATAATTATCCCTTAATTTATGTCTAATTTCATATATATGTTTCTGAGACTCCTATATAGTGTGTTTCAAAAAATTATTAACATGTAAAAAAACATAATAATATTTATGATACCATATATGATTCACTTATGAATTTATATTATCCGTTCTTTTGTCAATTCCATGTTAAAGCAGCATTTTGGGTAAAGAGAAATGGGTAGGGGTTTGTCGAGATCCAAGATTACCTTGACATCTGGAATGTTTCTATGGTAGTGTAAAAAAGAAATGGTCAGGGGTTTTCTGAGCTCGAAGGCTCAAAATGTTGTGATGAAGAGAGGGAGTAGGTGACCTTTTATAAGAGAGGAGAGGGGAACTTTTGGAAACCTCTAAAATATTAATTTATAATAAAATCAAACCCCATCTAAAACCATCCCAAATGACTCAAATTTAAATATGGAATGATATAATGTGGTTATATCATCATAAAATAAATTTAAGAGATGTATAGTATTAATTCTAAACCTTATCAACTTGATTTATCCTTAATTATTCTATTTAATCTTTTTTGTGGTAATAATTTTATAAATTATAAATTGTAATAAATACGTACTTCTGTGTTGTCAATTATCCATAATTGGATACTTTATGATATTTTAGACCATATAAATTTCAGTTTATAATTTTTAAATATTATTTTGATTGAAAAAAAATTAATAAATTGTTGTTTTTATAAAATATCAATAGTTTTAATTTTGACACTATTAAATTATTGGAATATAAATAAAATAAAAAAATATGATGTATTCAAAAAAAATATTTAATAGATTCCTAATATATCATATTCATCAAAAAAATCAATGGATCATATTAATGTTTTAATATAACATTTATTTTAATATTTTTAAAAGAATTTATTTGATATTTTTCTTAATAAAATATTTATTACAACATTTTTGTAAAATTAATAAATATTGTTACTTTTTAATAAAAATAAAAAATAAAATACTATTATTTAGGTAAATATAATACCTTCCATAATAATACTTTTACATTAATTTATCATCTTATGATAACATCATTTAAATTGTTATATTTATTATATTTTGATGGTGTCAACATTGACATTATTTAAAATAAAATAATATAAGTGTCATAATCTCTTTTATAAGGCACCAAATAGTCCAAAATTATACCATTGGATGATTATGGTTTAGATAAAAACATCAAATAAGTTTTGGTCTGGTTTGTGGGACTTTTATGAGTATTATTATTTGAAAAAAAACTATATTATTTTTTTTCACTATATAAATAATTTCATCATCATTAATGTATATGAATTTTAAGTAATTAAATATTTGATAAAAAATTACTATTTTATTACAATGACAATGAAAAAAAATTTAGATTTTAAATGATTATTTATAATGGATTTTATAATTTGTATAATCATATATTAAAAATACTTTAATTATTAATTTTTTAGTGAGACATATTTCCATTTCATTAAATAAAAAATTAAAGGTCTTAATCACATCAAAGTGGGTTCCAATATATTCCATTTAATACCAAGTATGATTTATGGAAACATATAATCATCTAATTATATCAAGACAAGTGATAGAGTAATTTTATAATATTATATTTGCACTTAACTACCTGATTTATCTTTAACTATGGTAAATAAAATTTACCATAGTTACTATTCATAATGCCTAAAAATAATAAGTAGCCTATTAACATAATTTGGACATATAGATTCCTAATATGGATTTCATTTTTCAAAATTCAATACACAGAAGTGGCAGTATTTAATTTAAAATCAATCTGATTGTAGAGAAAACTGGTTTTAAAAGTTAAAACTTTTATAACGATTGAAATGTATATACCTATGAATTCTGTGTAAAATTAATTCTAATGACATAAAAAATATTAAATGGTAAAAATATATTATATTTATACATTAAAACCATTCAATATTATCATCTAACAATATAAATTATCTCGATGAATAATGTTGTTTTAAATTATAATTTAGCATATTTTCACTATTCATCAAAATATGAATATTAGCAGAAATATATTAAATAATAATACAAAGTTAATTTTCATATAAATATTGAAATTAATATGTTTATATTGTCAAATTTAACTTATAGACGGGTCAACAACTAGATTTAATGTGGGTGCGCCACCAAAAGATGGCAAAACTGTATTTCTGGAAATATACTTCCATTATAAGAAAAATTTATTTTGTTCTCATATGTTGTTATATAAAATGATTATGATGAATTAATAAGTTATAATATTCAAAATTCATTAAATACTATTCAGAACGGCTAGTTCATAACAATATTAGAACAATATATCGTTGTTTAATGAAACATGACATTCCATACAACACACACTATTTAGGAAGGTCGTTCTAGCATGAAACACAAGACAATAATATTGTTGTTTATACTACAATATAATATAGTGTTTCATATTATATAATATAATCTCGGCGTAGCAAACAACACACAACATCAATGAAATTTAAAAAATTATTTTTCATAAAATCTCGAGATGTTACATTCTACCCCCCTTAAAATGAATTTCACTATCGAAATTCATCGGGGTTATAAATGGTTTACTACTAGAAAGATTCATTCATAGAATACCACATTTTAAATATTAATAATAAAACTTAATTTTAATTGCTATAGTATGAAACATAATAGTTACCCAAATTAACTCATCACTGGGTTTCCACATAGAAGAACATAGGTGAGAATATGGATATGGAAGTAAAATATAACCATAAAGTTAACATGGAGAGTGGTAGGGAATATGGCTATGGAAAAGACAAAAATCACAGGGCCATAAATTTTTGATGACCAATGGTAACATATAGGACTACGTTTTTGGTTTTCATGAACATTTCCCTAAAGTTGAAAAATTGGAATTAGAAGTGATACTTAATTGATTTGGGTACAATCTCACTGTTGGTTGTTCCATGATCAATTTCCACTTCATATATTAAAGAAACAAAGATGAATTTGTTATTCATGATGTTTTAGCATATCCTGTGATATAATGATGGGTCATTCCATCTGTCTTAAACAAAATCCTAGCAAAAGTTTTTAAATATACATATGTCCATATATGGTGATATTAATCGTATATGGCATCAAATATGGAATTATACTACATATATCACACTAAATAATAAAATAAAACTAATTCATACAAACCAAGGACTTATTGTAGGCCAGTTACAGGTGATGAAGGCATGTCACACTTCTGTTGTGGGTTCGATTCCCACAGCCTTGTCTGACTTAATGGGATGTCACCCATCTTCCAGGTTTTTATTTTTCTAAAACTACACCATTATAAAATTCGAGAAATAATTTCAAAAAATATCTATACATAAAAAATACTATATTATATATAAACTAATTCATTCGAAGAATTAGGCTTATCCAAAATACTTCGGTCCAAACTCTCGATATAACGAAAAAGATTACGAGAGAGGTGATTTACCAAGCATGTGTATCCCGTATTTTATCCCTAATATATTATAAGATATATCTTGTTGATCACATCTAAAATATGTGAATACCTTAATCATGTGTTCGTGGAACAAGAATTACAATAGAACCATAGTGAAAACACGAATGCTGTCAAAAGTTAATTATTTCCACATACCAAAATCCCAAAATTTCTATATACTCAAACCAAGATGTCACTTTGACCTCAGATCAATCATGAGCTCATTAATACTATTATTTTATCTGTGTCCCTTTAGTATTTTTATATCATCTTCTATCCAAAAATATTTCAATCACTTTTCATGGTTACAGATACCATACAATTATTGAAACCAATACATAGATATTCCAAAATTCTATAATACAATAAATGAGATTCCACAACAATATTATTGAATCCCTTTACATATAAACTTAATCATTCTACTACTTTGTTGTCATATTCAAAATCACCAATAGTGATCTCATGTGACTTCCCTTTGTCCATTGCCTTACGAGGTTGTTCATGTGAATCGTCATTAACCCTTGGATTAGGTCATTGGATAACATAATGCCCCATTTTATTCCAATTCTAGCATTTAAGTGTTGGCGGTGTGTTCTCTATATTAATTTATCAATTCACATTATTTGCTAACTTTTTCCAATTACATCAACCCTCATATTCTCAATGACCTAATATTCCACACGTAATACAATTTTTATTATCTTTAAGACAATATCCAACATGATTCTTTCCACACATTGAGCATAACGAAACATTTGTCTTCTTTTCCCCATTGTTTTGTGATTTTTCTATAAACCCCATCTCTCATTTCCTGTAAAAACAATGAAATAGATTTGTAACACCATACTCTAGTTCTACCTTGATTTCACAACGAATAATTTTTTCATAGCTACTATTGTATCTTATAGATAATGCCCTTAGAATACTTGTTTTTAAGCCACTGACGTATCGATCAACATTATATTCAGGTTGGATGTTAACGCGAGATGCATACTTTTCCTGTGTTATAAAAATCCCCTCGTATATACCAAATTATTCATCATCCTTTTTCTAAAGCTCAAGGATCCCTTTTTCCATCATTTTTCTAAGAATATGAGTGAAGTAATTATTGAATAACATGTTCTTGAACTCGTCCCATCCCATGGATTCAATTTAATATTGGGGAATTTTATTCTTAAATAGAGTCCACCACTTGTTTTCTTCATCTTCTAAATAGTCAACAACCAGAACGTCTTATACATGTTTAATGTATGAAAGAATAGAAAATATCTTTTGAATGGTACTAATCCATTGTTCAACAACAAGTGGATCAGATGACCCACTGAAAGAAGGTGGATGATGCCTCATTATGGACTCAGTAGAATATTGTTCCCTTCTCTATTTTTTTTATGTCTTGAATGATTCATTTCTTTTGAAAGTATAACAATGAGATTTTTCACTCCATTTTCAATAACATTTGGTTTTTCAGGAATACAATCATTGCATTGCCCAGTGCATTAATCATTAACACAGTTCCTTCAAGATCCAGCCATTATCTAAACCCTAAACAGAATAGTGTGAGAGGTAAAATTCCTACTAGGAAAACAACATAATCAAGGGGAATACTTTCAATATCTTAGGTTTAATCTAGTTTATTCATGATTGTTATCATAATTAGAGGGCTGTAACATATACTTATACGTATCCTTAGGTTCACCCCTAGACAGAAATTAGAAATATCACTTGGGATCCCACTAAATATTTCACATACTAGTTTCTAAAAGATAACTAAACCATTCCTCGCTAATGATTTCACATCCTAGTTTTCAAATTTTAAGAAAAAATTTCTCTGATACCAACAGTAGAGACCGAATATTGACATAGATGGACATTAAATTACTTTATCAGAATATATAATACCGAACAAAAACAGATTCCCAATGATTGTAATGTTTTAGTGTCTTTGGAAACATGGAACATAATTTTCTAATCATGGTGAAAGATCATCACCATCTCCCATAAAGTTTTCCCTTTTATTTTCATACATAAATCTTTTCATTATATCCTGGGGAAAAGAAAAAATATAATGTGGGATCTCAAATTCTTATTAAGGGTATGTGTGGAGAAAATAAACCAATCCATATACATTTGAACATAAATACATGAACATAATGTTTAAACATCAAAACATAATGTTGTGATATAAGTTTTGGTATTAATTAAGTCATATAACATAAAGAATCAGAAATCATGATAAAATAGCATGGGATCAAAACAAGTAATTTTGGAAAACCGTTAAGCACATTATATGATTTCCATACTAACCAGGGCTGTAACCCCCGATACTTTTATGAGAAATATTTTGTTTTTTTATAAATCATCAAAGGAAAATTTCACTACACACGACACTAGATTTTCTTGCTTTACACACAATCACGACCTTCCTCGATATCTTGCATCGTACGCAATACTGAGTTTCACGAAACAACGATATGCTAATAAAATATTATTAAAACTAGCCATTATAAATAGTAATACCCACTTTTTGAAATTTTGTAAATTTTATTTTTCAAAATGGACTTCATTTTTGTATTCAGAATATCAAAATTATCCTAGGGTGAAATTTTGGTGTTTTTCTGAAAACATTCAATTTTTGATAGTGAAAACACTAGGTTACTATTTAAAAACCAAATGTTTATTTAAATAATTATTTATTTTATTTATTTAAATTTATTTTATGTCAAAATTGATACATAATACCTATATAAGTTTAATGGAATTCATTGGAGTCATTTTATAATAATTTTAGATATATAAAAATTTTATCAAACTTTTCACCGTCTTTTACCCACCTCCTAGGAGAATTTCCAAATTCACACAAAACATAATTTTACTGCTTTTGTGAGTGGAATTTTAAAAATACAAGAGACACGGTTAATATCAAGGACTAAAATGTTGTTCAATGAGATGAAAATATTTTTTGGTGAATAGTAACTTTTTACTTTTTTACCATGATTAAAAGAGAATAGGGTAATTAAGGGTAAAAATGATATTATTATTACCCTAACACATGTCCTAATTCTATTGTATACGTGTAATTCAACCAAAAACAAAATTAGGAATAAAAAAAGACCATTTAGGCCCACATGGATTTGATTAGGACATTTATTATTAATTTATTTGAAGAATGGTTAAAATATTTAAAATCAATGTTTAATAACTAAATCATTTTTAATATAGGGTTACACATAAGATAAATTAGACTAGAAATATTAATTAGAAATATAAAAAGATTTCATACATAATGGTATTTTATTTTTAATTTTTAGACATTAAATAATTTAACTTATATATGACACAATGATGATGCAGTAATTATATTATTAATGAAATATTGACATAATTGATGTTATAAATACCCAAATAAATGTAATTTGAGACTTTTTATGAATTCCAATTATTTTCTATGTTAATATGAAATGTTAGTATTGAATTAAGTAACTTTTTTCGAACTAAGAATTATGTTATAATTTTTACAAAAATCAATTACCAAATAGTGTCAAAATTGACATAAAATAGTTTTTAAAACCAATATTTTATTATTAATTTTTATTTTATTCCTAAAAATCTAAAGATCATCCAAATGACTAATATAAGGTTATATATATTAATAATAATCAAGATGTGGTTATGATTGTATGTTATAGTATGTTTATTAACCATATAGTGTAAGAAAACAAGAAGACACAGTAAAAGTTAAATTATCTTACTTAAAGTTAAATCTAAATGATATGGTTAAAATAGAATCCTAAACTTATCTAAATTATATTGGATGAGATTATTTACACCCATTCCCTCCTTATCTTCGAAATAACTCAATTTGGATCTATTAATAACAGAATTTGACTTTATAATAAAATAATATTTTTAGTTTTTCCTAAGGTGCCCCTCTCCTCCCTAATAAAAGGGAACCTACTCCCTCTCTTCCTCACACCACTTTGAGCCTTCAATATCTGCCAACCATGGAAAAATTCTCTTCTCCACTTCCCTAGAAACATCCTAGATGTCTTGGTCTTCTTCAAAGTCCAATTTTAGTTCCCTAAAAGGAGGTCTCAAAGAGGTGCTTCAAAGAAGAGGTAATGTCCGTTAACGATTCATTAAACGTTATTTCTTCTTACAATTCTTATTATTTAGTTGTTTCATTATTAAGTAACAACATAAGTATCACTCACATACTTATATGTTATTATATGTATGAAACAATCCTATTTCTCCACTTATCCATCCTATGGAAAATGAAATCACCGCACGTGCGTACGTATGGAATATCGTCTCCATGCCGTGGTGTAATATATTTTACACCACCACATTATTTGGATGGGTATAATGGTGTAATGAATAATTATATATGATTAATATAAACTGATATTGATTCTGAAATATTATTCATACAATCTAATACAATTCCATGATCATGGGAATGATATCATCGCTCGTGCGTACGTACAGAATACCGTCTCCACGATGTGATGCGACTCATTCTACATGATTTTCATTACATAATGATTACATAAATGAATTGAGTGAATAAATATGATATGTATTATATTAATAATATTATTTAAATTAGTTATCTATGTCCTAAAAAGAATAATAATAATTTATTCGACAAAACACGCATAAGAATGAAAAGCAATAAACACCCGAATAACAAGTAACAATGAAATATTACTAATAAGAAGCTATGAATATGACCATATATGAAATCATAAAAATAATTAAGATTCTGGAATAAGTCAATGACCTTATTTAAATCATTATACAGGAGGTTCGGACCCTTACGAAGAAAATCAAACCTAAGGTAAGGGAAAATATCACAATCTCATTATTATCCGAGATTGTTTATACTTTGGTATTTTATTGGGTGTATTTTATCATCAAAATCCATGTTTCCTCAATATGTAATATTATTTCCATCCACCTACAATTTTTCTAAATCCAATTTTACCCTTAGGTGAGTTTCTAGTAAAATATATGAAAGTAATCTTTTGTTGTTTTTCGTACGAGGTACTTTTTCTCTTTTCCGACAAAAGTACGAGAAGAATATTTTTTTACATATACAGAATGAATGGATTATTAAAACATTATTTTCAATAAGCTTCCTTTATATGTATTCATGTTTATTTTTAATCATCTTCTTTAAGTTTAAAATAGTATGACATGTTAATAAAGGAAAAAAAATTTGAAGTAGAAAGGATATTTTTCTCAAGAATGGAGTTCATGTGTTTTATCAAAATTATTTTTCATCTAAGATAATATTGGGTTCTGTTTCTATCCCTATTATTTCATTGATTTGATTATGTTGTGATGTAATTATTTTTATGAATTCCTTTATCTTATATGAATTGTTTTATGATGTCACGATGTTTAAGAATCCCATTATTATTACATGGGTTATGAAATGATGTATGATTTATGATTTTGTGGCACACATCAGAATGGTATCTTTATGAGATGGGTGGTGCCTATATTTCCCACTAATGCATTGTGTAACGATTTATATCAAATGAGATAGTCATGGCTAGAATGGCAGGTTAATTTGGTTCAGTGAAACAGGACTGAAACGAGGAGTGAACTCGGTTCAGAAATGGACGTTGTCAGCTAAGATAGTCTTGTAAAAGAGTCTTGACTACTAAGAAATGATTCTCTATGATTATGTGTGTATTCCACAACGTTTCATGTTTTATGTTATGATTATTGGGATTAAATTTCACTACTATAATTTATCCCATGTTATGAAATTATGATCTCATTTACAGGATATAATTTGCAAAATGATATGTTCTTATGAATATGATGTGATTGGTATTTCATTTTTTTACCCTTAATGAGCATTTGAGCTCACCATTTTGTATTTTTTCCTTCCCCAGGATATGAATAAGGTTATTAAGTAGGATATTCCAAAAAGGGACTCTAGATATGATGAAATAAATGGGAGAAAACATAGATGATTTATGAACCAGTTGTTTATGTTTCCCAGTTTCTAAAGACACTATACCTATACGGTCCTTTCATGGTTTTGTTATATGTTGTAATAATTATGATACAATTTTGAAGGTATAACCATGTATGCAAAGTATGGGACAGTATAGTTTATACCAGAGGAAAGGTATAGTCAACATTTGGAAACTAGGATTTGAAAGCCTTAGTATCAAACCTAAGGATATGTCTAAACATAGAACACAATCACAGTGTTTTAGAAATGGCCATGAACAACCTATGATAAGACCTTAAGTGTGAAATTTTATTCTTAATTATGTGTTTTTACTTATTATAATTATTGTTTCTCACACTATTCTTCTTGGTTTTAGTCAATGGATGGAACCCGAAGGAACCATGTTATTGCGGAATGTGACTATCAATGCAATGATTGTCCCCCTGAGCAACAATCGTTATGGGAGATGGAATGCACAATCTTTTAGCCATGCTCACTCAACTTTCTCAAGAAATGAATCATGAAGGACTTCCAAACGAACAGAGGAAGGATTATCATTCTGTCGAATGCTTCATGTGGCAGCATCCACCCTCATTCTACGGGTCTACTGATCCATTAGTGGCTTAACAATGGATCAGTACTACTGAAAAGATATTTTCAGTTCGTCAATATTCTAAACATGATAATGTCATCTTATCATTTTATCATTTGGAAGATGAAGATTATCAATGGGGGAATCTTATCAAGAATACGTGGCAGAGGGATGAATTTGAGTCAATGGAATGGGACTAGATAAAGAACTTATTTTTCAATAATTTCATCTCTCGTATTCTCCGAACAAATATGGGGAAGGAGTTTCTTGAACTAAAGCAATAGGATGATGAAACTTTTGGTTCCTACGAAGCAAATTTTTACAAGACTTGAAAGGTACGCTTTTGGGATTATTATCCAACCTTAGAGTAAGAGAGATCGATTATTTAGTGTCTTGAAACCAATTCTTCAAAGGGGATTATCCAGAAGGGACATTAATATCTACAAGGAAATTTTTTGATGTGCTCTCAACGATGAGATGGAGATTGGAGTAACCCATCAGTCATATGTTTTTGATAAGAAGATGAAAATGGAATTCAAAGGAAAATCTAAAGAGCACACTGAAAAGAAGATGAGTTTTCCCTTATTCTCAAAGTGTGGAAAGAAACATGGAGGGAGTTGTCTTAATAGGACAAGTAAATGTTTGAAATGTGTAAAGGAAGGTCATCGAGAATTTGAATGCCGCAATGATGGGAAGAAGATGTCTTGAGATGCGAACAAAGAAAAGGCTACACAGTGCACACCTCCTACACTTTAATGTTACAAATGCAAGGAAATGGGGAATTATGCCAATAAATTACCTAATACATATGTTATTGATGATGATCGACGTCAAAAAACTCCTAAGGCTAAAGGCGAAGGAAAGTCACATGTAATTTCTATCAGCGATGTGGAGTACGATAATGAAGTGGTGAAAGGTAAACTTACCATCCACTCTAAAGTAGAAAATGTTTTATTCGATTCTGGATCCACCCACTCTTTTATTTTTGAAGAATTTTCTATGGGTATCATCATATTACCTCAACAATTATATGTTGAGTTAGCTGTGACAACACCTAATGGCACAACAGTCGCATTAAATGTTTATAATTCTTCTCTGATTGAAGTTTGTGGGAAATTTCTTCCTGAAAATCTTATGATCCTTCCTATAGTGGAATTTGATGTGAATATTGGCATGGATTGGATTTCTTTATATGGATCTCATATCAATTTCCAAATAAAGGAAGTCACATTTTATATTCCAGATCAATCTATGATCGTCTATCGATGGAAGGATGAACATATCCTTCTAGGTGAAATTTCTTCCCTCTTATCGGTATTAATTCCACTAAATGAAGGTTATTTATGTCAAATGGTTGGTGAGAAACTCATGATTAATAATATTCCCATTGTACGGGAGTTTGATGATGTCTTTCCAGAGAAATTGTCGGGTCTTCCACCAAATCGTGATGTTGAGTTTTCAATAGAACTCGTACCGGGTGATTTGCCTATATCAAAGACACCTTTTAGAATGTCCCTAATTGAGTAGTAGGAATTAAAGAAGAAACTCCAAGAGAATCTTGATAATGGATTCATACGCTCTAGTGTGTCACTTTGGGGAGCACATGTTCTGTTTGTTAAGAAGAAAATGGATCAATGAGACTCTGCATTGACTATCGAGAACTTAACAATATCACTATCAAGAACATGTATCCTCTCCCATGCATTGATTACTTATTTGACCAACTACTCAGAGATCAATACTTTTCCACGATTGATCTTCGTTCAGGGTATCATCAATTAAGGGTCAAATGGGAGGATATACCAAAGACAGCTTCCCGTACAAGGTATGGACACTATGAATTTATAGTGATGTCATTTGGTCGTACTAATGCCCCTGCTATCATCATTGATCTAATGAATAGAGTCTTTAGAGACTATCATGATCATTTTGTGGTAGTCTTTATATATGATATTCTTTTATATTCAAAGAGAAATGAAGAACATGAAGATCTCTTGAGAATTATATTGAAGTCCCCGAGAAAGGAGAAGCATTATTCCAAATTTACAAAGTGTGAATTTTGGATTCAGAAAGATGCATTTTTTAGGTCACATAATCTCAAAAGACGAGATATCTATGGATACAGCAAAAAAATAGGTTATCGAAAGATGATCGAGTCCATAAATAGTAACCGGGAACCGATGTTTTCTTGGTTTGGATGGATATTATCGACGTGTTGTGAAAGATTTTTCACGATTATCTAATACACTCACCAAGTTGACTCGGAAAGGAGTTACTTTTTTTTAGACGGAGGAATGTGAAGAGAATTTTAATGAGTTAAAAATAAGGTTATCCAGTGCACCTGTACTCACACTTCCTTGTAGTGGAGAAAGGATTGTGATCTACATCGATGCATCCATGAAGGGGCCGGGGTGTGTTCTTATGCAATATGATATAGTGATAGCTTATGACTCACGACAGTTGAAAATCCACGAGCAAAACTACCCAACTCATGATTTGGAGTTAGCTGAGGTAATCTTCACATTAAATATTTGGAGGCATTATCTTTATGGAGAAAGGTGTCATATTTATACTAATCATAAAAGTTTAAAGTATATTTTCACACAAAAGGACCTGAATATGCCGCAAAGAAGTTGGTTGGAGTTGATTAAGGATTACGATTGCTCAATTCATTACCACCCTGGGAAAGTATACAAGGTGACAGATGCATTAAGATGACAAGACCATGCAAGATTATCCATGATTAGGATCACAAAAGATCCAATATTTATGTATTTACAAAGGATGGATCATGGAATTACAATGGAAGGGGAAAAATAGTATATTTCTGAAATTAATGTTCAACCATCTATTATGTGAAGATTAAAGAGGGATAGAAAGAAGATGTAGAGTTATAAAAGAAGTTGAGAAATGTTACTGAATTCAACCTTGATTGTGATGGGATAATAATGTTCAATAATTGTGTTTGTGTTACTCCCATCCCAGAATTAATGAAGGAGCTGTTGGATGAGGCTCAAAGTTCTTCATTCTCTATTCTTCATGGAAGCACGATGATGTATAGGGACCTGAAAGAGTACTTCTGGTGGGATGGTTTGAAAAGAGATGTTGCTAAACATGTCTCTCGATTCTTGATTTGTCATCAAGTTAATGTTGAGAGACAAAAGTCTAAGGGGATGTTACAACCATTAGACATACTAGAATGGAAATGGGAAAACATCACTATGGAGTTTGTCACCGGAAATCCTAAAACATCCAAAGGAAATAATGTTATCTGGGTCATAGTTGATCATCTTACATTGTCGGAACAATTCATCTCTATTAGAGAGGATTTATCTATGGATCAACATGGCAAGATATATGTGAAGGAAGTGGTATGATTTCATGGAGTACTACTTTCTATTATATCTGATCAGGATACGAGGTTTACCTCGATGTTCTGGCGATGTCTTCAGCATTCTCTGGATACAGAGTTGGGTATCAGCACTGCTTATCATCCTCAAATAGTCGGTCAGTCTAAGAGGAAAATTAAAACTCTAGAAGATATGTTGATAGCTTGCTCTATGGATTTCAAAGGTGGTTGGGATCAACACCTACCTTTGGTAGAATTTTCTTATAATAATAGCTTTCACTCAAGTATTCAGATGGATCCGTATGAAGCTCTATATGGAAAGAATTGCAGGACTCCAACTTGCTGGGAAGACGTTGGGAAAAGAAAGATATTAGGACATGATCTTGTTGATGAGATGTCAGAAAACGTCCGATCTATTTAACAAAACATAAGAGCATCTCAGATTTGACATTAATGTTATGCTGACAACCGATGAAAAGACCTAGAATTTGAAGTGGGTGATAAAGTGTTCTTATGAATATCTCCTTGGAAGAGAGTAATGAGATTTGGAAAGAAGGGAAAGCTGATACCTAGATATTTCAGTCATTTCCAAATACTAGATCGTGTTGGGAAGGTAGCTTACTGATTGGCTCTTCCACCGAATATCTCTCAAGTTCACGATGTGTTCCATGTATCTCTCCTGAGAAAGTACATACCTGATCCTTCACATGTAGTCAGCTCAGATGTTGTACCGATGTAGCAAGATCAAACTTATGAAGAACAGCTGATAGATATTCTCAATCGTAGTGACAAATTCCTACAGAACAAGACAACTCGCTTGGTGAATGTTTTATGGAGGAACCACCAATTAGAAGAAGCTACATGGGAGCTTGAGGATATGATAAGGGAGAGGAATCCTCATCAGTTTGTTACAAAGCTACATATTTTGAGGGCGAAATTCATTTTAAGAGGGGTACAATGTAACACCAGAGAATTTTATGTGAAATATTTTGTTTTTATATAAATCTTCAAAGGAATCTTTTAGTACACACAACACTAGCTTGCCTTTCTTTACACACAATAACGACCTTCCTCGATTTCTTATGTCGTACGCAATACTGTGTTTCACTAAATAATGATATGCTATTAAATATAGATATTATCCTAGGGTGAAATTTTGGTATTTTTTGAAAACATTCAATGTTTGATACTGAGAACACAGGGTTACTATATAAAAACTGACTGTTTAATTAAATAATTATTTATTTTATTTATTTAAATATTTTTAGGTCAAAATTGACACATAATACCTATATAATTTCAATTCAATTCATTGGAGTCATTTTATATTAATTTTAGATATATAAAAATTTTATCGAACTTTTCACTGTCTTTTACCCACCTCCTAGGGGAATTTCCAAATTAACATAAAACATAATTTTACCGCATCTATGAGTGTAATTTCGAAAATCCGAGAGACAATGTTAATATCAAGGACTAAAATGTGTTTCAATGAGATGAAAATTATTTTTGGTTAATAGTAACTTTATTCTTTTTTTAAAACTATTAAAAGTAAATAGGGTAATTAAGGTTAAAAATGATATTATTATCAACCTAACACATGTCCTAATTCTATTGGATAAGTGTAATTCGACCAAAAACAGACTTAGGAATAAAATATGACTATTTAAGCCCACATGGATTAGATTAGGACATTTATTATTATTTATTTAAAGTGGGGTTAAAATAGTTAAAATCAATGTTTAATAACTAAATAATTTTTAATATAGTGTTATAAATAAGATAAATTCGACTATAAATATTAATTAGAAAGATAAAATTATATACTATATAATTTTATTTTATTTGTAATTTTAAGAATTTAAATAATTTAATTCATTTATGACACAATGATGATGCAGTAATTATATTATTAATGAAATATTAACATAATTAATGTTATAAATACCCAAATAAATTTAATTTGAGACTTTTTATAAATTCCAATAATTTTTTATGTTAATATGACATGTTACTAGTGATTTAATTAACTGTTTTAGAACTAAACATTCTATTATGATTTTTACAAAAATCAATTACCAAATAGTTTCAAAATTGATAAAAAATAGTTTTTAAATAAAATATTTTATTATTATTTTTTATTTTAATCCTATATTTCTAAGGATATCCCAAATGACATAAATAAGGTTATATATATTAATAATAAACAACTTGGGGTTCATTTGGCTTGTTAAAGTAATTTTATTAACCTTATAGTGTAAGAAAACAAGAAAACACGGTAAAAGTTAAATTATCTAACTTAAAATTAAATCTACATTATAAGGTTAAAATAGATATATAAACATGTATAAATTATATTTGATGAGAGGATTTATACCCATCCCCACCTTATCTTATAAATAAATCAATTTGGAGCTATTAAATACCGAATATGACTTAATAATAAAATAATATTTTTTATTTATCATAAGGTGCCCCTCTCCTCCCTTATAAACGGGCACATCCACCCTCTCTTCCTCGCACCACATTGAGCCGCCATGATCGGCCAAACACTTCCAAATTCACTTCTCCACATCCATAGAAACATCCTAGAGGTCTTGTAATTCTTCAAAGAACAATTTTAGTGCCCTAAAAGGAGGTCTCAAAGAGGCGCTTCAAAGAAGACGTAATGTCCTTTACTGATTCATTCAACTTTATTTATTCTTCCAATTATTATTCATTAGTTGTTTAATTATGATGTAATAACATCAGTATCACTCATATACTGATTTTTTATTATATATATGAAACCACGCTATTTAATCATCTATCCATCCTACGGAAAATGAAATCACTGCACGTGCGTACGTACTGAATACCGTCTCCACTTCATGGTATAATCTATTTTCCACCACCACCTTACATGGATGGGTATAATGGTGTAAAGAATAACTATATATGATTATTGTAAAGTGATATTGATTCTGAAATAGTATACATTCACTCCAATACAATTCCACGATCATGGGAATGATATAATCGCCCGTGCGTACGTATGTAATACCGTCTCCACGATGTGATATGACTCGTTCTACATGATTTTCATTTCATAATGATTAAATAAATGAATTGAGTGAATAAATATGATATTTATTACACTAATACTGTTCTAGAAATGTGTTATCTATAACCTGAAAAGAAGAATATGAATTTTCTCGACAAAACACGCATAAGAACAAAAATCAATAAGCACCCGGATAACAAGTAACAATGAAATATTACTAATAAGAAGCTATGAATAGGACCATATATGATATCATAATAATAAGTATGATTCTGTAATCTGTAAATGACATTATTGAAATCATTATACAGGAGGTTCATACACATACAAAGAAAATTGGACCTAAGGTAAGGGAAAATGTCAAAATTTCATTTTTATACGAGATTGTTTATACCTTGGTATTTACTGCGGTGTATTTTATCATCCAAATCCATATTTCCTCAATATGTAATATTATATCAATACAACTAATATGGTTTAAATCCAATTTTACCCTTAGGTGAGTTTTTAGTAAAAGATATGAAAGGAATCTTTTGTCATTTTTCATACGAGGTATTTTTTGACTTTTCCAACAAAAGTACGAGAAGAATGTTTTTTAAACTTATAAGGAATGAGTGGATTTTTAAAACATTATTTCCAAGAATATTCATTTAAAAGTTTTCATGTTTATTTTTAATCAACTTATTTTGGCTTAAAATTTTACGACAAGTTAAGAAAGGAAAATTTTTTTGAAGTAGAAAGGATATTTTCCTCAAGAATGGAGTTCAAGTGTTTTATCAAAATTATATTCCATCTAAGATAATATAGGGTTCTTTTTCTATCCAAATTATTGCATTGATTTGATTATGTTGTGATGGAATTATTTTTATTAATTCCTTTATCTTATATGAAATGTTTAATGATGTCACGATGTTTAAGAAACCCATTTTTATTACATGGGTTATGCAATGATGTATGATTTATGATTTTGTGGAACACAAAAGAATGATATCATTATGAGATGTGTGGGACCTATGTCTCCCTCCAATGCATTGGGTAATGATTAATATCTCATGAGATAGACGTGGATGGAATGGAAGGTTAATCCGGTTCGGTGAAACAGGACTGAAACGGGGAGAGAACATGGTTCAAAAATTGACTTTGTCCGCTAAGATAGTCTTGGAAATGAGTCTTGAATACTAAGAAATGATTCTCTAAGATTATGTGCGTATGCCAAAAAGTTTTATGTTTTATGTCATGATTATTGGGATTACATTTCACTACTATGATTTATCGCATGTTATGAAATTATGATCTCTTTTGCAGGTTAAGATTTCCAAAATGATATGTTCTTATGAATAAGATGTGATTGATATTTCTTTTCTTTACCCTTAATAAGCATTTGAGCACAACATTTTGTATGTTTTCATTCCCAAGGTCAGTAATAAGGTTATTATGTAGGATATTCCAAAACGGGACTCTAGATATGATGAAATAAATGGGAGACAACATAGATGATTTATGAACTAGTTGTTTTTCTTTCCCATTTTCTAAAGACACTATACATATACAGTCCTTTGATGTATTTGTTATATGTTTTAATAAGTATTCTTCAATTTTGAATTAATATCCAGGTATGTAAAGCATGGGTTGTTATAAGGGCATTGTTTCCATGTCCATCATAGTGGACAAATTCCATTACTGAAACGAGACTACCAACCATTCCAGCCATGTATTACTGAACCGCATTTACTTTTCATTCCATCCAGGTATATATCATGAGATATAAAACATTACCAAATACATTAGAGGGAGATATAGGTCCCACTCATATCATATTGAAATCATTATTATGTGTTCCACAAACCAATCATAATACATTCATCCTAACCCTAAGAATAAAATGGGTTTCATAAACATGTCCCCTTCATAATGAAATCCATATTAAACAAATGAATATCATTTCATCATAAGAAAAAATATACCATATAATTAATAAAGACATTATAATTGAAAATAATCATACTAAATAATGTCATATTAGATGGGAAATAGTTTTGATAAAATTCTTGAAATGAATTCTAGAGTAAAACATCCTTTATTCTTCAAAATCATTTTCCTCCTACAAAATGCCATGTATTTTTAATAGAAAAATATTTTGTTGAAAATAATCCTGAAATAACCTAGAAAAATATTAATGAAAATATGGGATTATATTACCGTAAAAATTAATTCCTGTCGTATAATTTATAAAAACATTCTCCTCCTATATTTTACTTGAAATGTCTAAATGTACCTCGTATGGTAAAAAAAGAAAGATTACATCCTCACTACGTAGTAAAAGTAAAAAATGGGTAATCATGACATTAAAAATACATGGAAAAATATTTAAAACTCAATTAAAACATTTTTTTAAAACACATAAAAGTATGATAATTATAACCCTTGTAAATATTTACGACTTAACAATCTCAAATAAGAACAAGAATGGGATAATTTTTCCTTTCCTTAGGTCCAGTTTATTCTGTATCTATCTGAGACTCTTGTATATTGGGTTTAAACATATTATTAACTTGTAACAGAACCATAATAATATTTATGATACCATATATGATTCACATATGACCTTATATTACCAGTTCATTTGTCAATTCAATGTTAAAGTAGCATTTTGTTTAAAATTGTATCACTTATCGTACGTGATTGGAATTGTTGTTCCTGATGTTATTAATAGTTATATCATTATTTAGATAATTCAAAAATGTAAAAAAATGATTTATATATCATATATATTCAGTATATATATATAATACATAGATAAATGAAATGAAATACACTGTTCATGGAGGCGGTAGACCTTACATACGCATGAACGTTGTTTTCATTTCCTTATTTAATTGAATAGAAGTAATTAGATGAGACATATATATATATACATAAATCCAGTATAATTAATAATGTCATATATTTCATTATTATTTATTATATATATACTTTATAATCATTCTTGAATGGTTAACATGGAGAATTAATCTCATCGCGTCGTGGAGACAGTAATCCATACGTACGCACAAGCGATTATTTTGTTCCCATAATTATTTAATGGTATTGAAGTGGACGATAGAATATTTCAGAATTAGTATCATCTTATAATAATCATATATAGTTATTCATTACCCCATTATACCCATACAAGTAAGGTCGTGATGGAAAACAGATTACACCACTTGGGGAGACGGTATTCCGTACATACGCACGCGCGATTATATCATTTTCCATAGGATGGATATAAGGTGAAATAGGGATGTTTTATATTTATAATAACATATCATTATATAGGTGATATTGTTGTTATTACCATATTAGTAAACAAAAAATAAGAAGAATTATAAGAAGAAATTTATTTTTAAGAATCAGTAAATGATATTACCTCTTCTTCGACACACCTCTTATAAACCTCCTCTTCGGGCAATAATGATAGACTTTGAAGAATAAGAAGACCTATATTGTGTTTCTAGAGAAGTGGAGAAGATAAATGGGTAGGGTATTTCTGAAATTGAAGGATAAAAATGGTGTGAGGAGGAGAGGGATGAGGTTCCCTTTACACGAGAGGAAAGTGACACTTTTGGAATCCTATAAAATATTAATTTATAATAAACTCATACCCCATCTAAAAACATCCAAAATTACTTGAATTAAATGATAAGCTACTATAGGGTTGTAATACCATCATCCAATTAAATTTATACATGTTGTGAATTTTTTTTTAACCTTATAAACCTGATTTATACTTATTAAATTAATTTAATCTTCTTTGTGGTGATAATTTTCTGTATTTTAAATTGTTATAAATACTTACATATGTGTTGTGAATTGTACATAATTGGATATTTTATGAATTTTTTGACCATATAAGAATTAATATATAAATTTTAAATATTTTTGTGATTTTAAAAAATTTTAATAATATTTTATTTTTATAAAATATCAATAGTGTCAATTTTGACAATAATCAAATTATTTGAATTTAAATAAAATACCCACAAAATATATATTCAAACAAAAATATTTAATAAATTTATAATATGTCACATTTATCTATAAAATTCATGGAGAACATTAATTTTTTTATAAAATGTATTAAAAAAATTTAAAACCATTTATTTGATATTTCTCTTAATAAAATAACTACAAATAATTTGTGTATAATTATTTAATATATATATATTGAATAAAAATTAAAGATAAAATAATATGATGAAATTAAATATATTATATTCCATATTAATACTTTTACTCTAATATAACATCATAAAATCAAAACATTCAAATTGTTATATTCATTATGTTTTGAAGGTGACAACTTTGAAATTATTTAAAATAATATAATATATTGGTCATAAATGCATTTATGATGCTCCAAATGGTCCAAAATTCTACCATATGATTATTATGGTTTATATATTCACGAAAAATAAGTTTTTTTCATGTTTTTGGAATTTTTTGGGGATTTATTATTTGAATAAATACTATATTATTGATTTTTTCACAAAATAAATAATTTCTGCAAATATAATGTATACAAAATTTAGGTAATTAAATATTTCTAAAAAATTTACAAATAAATTTCCAGGACAATGACAAAAATTTGAGATTTCAAATTAGTAATTATAATCGAATTTATATTCTTTATTTTCTTATAGTAAAAATACATTAATTATTAATTTTTGAGTGGGACATATTTCACTTTATTTAAATAAAAAAATAAAGGTCTTAATCACATCCATGTGGGCTAAAATAGATACCATATCAACTGAAGTATGATTTAGGGAAAAATATAATAATCCAATTATTTTAATACCAGAGTTAGGGTATTTTTATAATATAATATTTAACTTAATTAGCCAATTTACCTTTAAATATAGTAAATAAAATTTACCATTGTTACAATTAATAATGACTAAAAAATAGTATCATATTAACATAATTTGGACGTTATGATTCTGAATATGGAATCCATTTTTAAAATTCAATACAAAGAAGTGGCATCATTTAATTTAAAATTAATCCCACTGTTGAGAAAATATGTTTTAAAGTTTAATCGTTACAAAAGATTGAAATGTTTTTACTTATGAATTCAGTGTAATATTAATGCTAATGAATTATATATTATATAATGGTAAAAATATATTATATTTATACATTAAAACCATTCAATATTATAATTTAACCATATAAATTATCGCGATGAAAAAATATGTTTTTAATTAATATTTAGCATATTACTACTATTCATCAAAATAATAATATTAACATAAATATATTGAAAATTTATCCAAAGTTAATTATAATATCTTTATTGAAATGAATAAGTTTATTTTTTTCAAATTGAACTTATAAATGTGTCAAAACTTGATTTAATGTGGCTGCTCCATCAAAAGGCTGCAAAACTGTATTTGTGGAAAAGTATTTCCTTTATAGTAAAAATTGATTGTAATGGAAAAATGAAATTTTAAATTCATTGTGATAGAATAACAGGTCTCTGATATCATGTTAGTTAAAAATAATTCTTCTCATATGTTATCGAAATAAGGCAAATAATTCACTTTTTATAGAAAACTGAAAAATATTCTTGTTTATAAAATAGAACATTTATAAATATTAATTTAAAATTTTTAATATGAATAGTAAAATTGATTTAAATAAATTTTTAATAAACATATAAAAGGATTATATATATGTCACAGTAAATTCTTAGGTAAAATTTATCCCTGATAATAAAGTTATTGTGAAATTATTCCGTATCTTGTGATTTCATTTTGTTGAGGGTGTGTTGACCACCTGTATAATGGTTAATGATTGTTATTATACTATAGATAGAGTATATCCATATTTATGATATCATATATGATCCTATTATATAATTTAGATAACATTATATCAGTATTACTATTTTTTAGGTGTTAACTCCTTCATTTCCCTATGTATGATATGTTTTGTAAGTAATGTTTCAAATAAATTGTATATATATTATTAATATGAATAATTATATTATGGTAATAATTATTTTATTTAATCATATATTAAATTTTATAATAATTCAAGAATAGTTAATTGGGATAATCAATCTCATTACATTGTAGATATGGTAGACCGTACATACGCACAACATATAGTATCATTCTGTTAAAAGATAAATGGAATAGAAATAGATGGTATACTAACAATAAATATTCTATTTCATTTCACATTATATGTTTATATACATTATATTCATCATTATACCCCTCTGAATAAATTATATTTTAATATAAAATTACCCAATGACATGGATACGACAAGTTATAGGTACACACGTAAGGTGATACCGTTATTCGTTGCATGGATATAAAGAAGAATATTATTATTCCACAATCATAATAATATATAATAAGTTTTTGGATTATATACTTATTTCAATAGGATGGAACGACATATGAATAGAACATATAATATGAAAAGAAACTCAATTTAATCAGAAAAATAATTACATCTTCTTGAAGCGTCTCCTTTTTATTTTTAGAAATGGGATTCCTAGGATTTATTTTAAGAAAATGTAGATACTCTTGGATGAGTATAGTGACTTTTGTTTGAGAAATTGGCAGGTTTTTTCCTATAAAAATTAATTAATTAATTTTAATAAATGTTAATGTGCGGTTCCCTCTTATAAGAGAGGGTAGGGTCACTTTTTTAAACTACAAAACTAATAATTTAATATAAATTTATTTACTATTTAATATAAATCTAATGTAATTTAATTATAGAATACTATAAGTACGTGTCTTAATCCCATCAACAAATTATTTTCAGTCATGTTTAGGTCATATAATTAATGTTCTCATTTGGGTTTAACCGTTAGATAAACATTTTATCTCTTACTTTATCTACTTGTCTTTTTATACTATATTGACAACATAGCTACTATAAAAATAAAAAATTACACAAATTGGATCATTATTGATATAATTAACTTTATAATTGTTATTTTATCCCATTCTAAATTTTTATAAAATTTTTATCCTTTAATGAAATAATTCTTTTTTCAATTAGCATTTATGAATATTTGGACAATATTTATTACATGACAGTTGAAATTATCATGAAAAACTGTTTCGTTCAAAAAAAATTAAATATTTCTAAATATTTCAATTTAATCCATAAAATCATGGATGGAATACAAATTTTCAAATTATATTTATTTTAATACAATTAATATCATTTAATTTTTTCATCCTTTAATTATTCAATTACTATATCTTTATTGTGTAACCATTTAATTTAATTATAATTTTCTAAAATAATAAATAATTTATAATGGTGTATATAGACATTTTACATTTCTAAAAAATATTTACAGTCCATAATGACCCTAATATAACATCATATAACACTCTTAAGTTTATTACATTTGGAATAATACATTTTAAACTAATTTTTAAATAAAATATAACAAATTTCTTAATCTAATCCATGTTGAATAAAAATGATAATATTTTAAACCTAATGTTAATTTTTTATATAAAATTTTATTAAATGAAATTATGAATTTTTTAGGGTAATTTAAAAAAATATATATTACAGCTTTTTTGATTTAATTAACTGATTTAACCATAATAATGTTAAATAATTACAAAACTAATAACATTACTATTAATAAAATAAAAGTTAATAATATTATATAAAAAATATCAAAATATTTACAATCATTTTTTTCCATTTTTCAAAATTTGAATCCTTGAAATGGAATATTTTATTTTAATGTTAATCCTGTAGAGTGGTGTGAAGGCGGGTAAAAGAGATTCCCAACAGTTTAAAGAAATTATATGTAATTTTATTTTAAATATGATTAAAATAACCTAAACTGGGTTAATATGTTTACAATTTAACTATTGAGGAAATAAAATTAAATAAATTTAATATAATCATATAGATAAAAATATTTTTAAACAATAATGTATTTATTTTTCACTACTCATATAAAATTGAACCATTTCTAAAAATTAACAAATTTTCACAGGAATATTATTTTGAAAAAATGAACTCAATAATGATGTATATTTGGAAAAATGAAAATTTTAAATTTTATAATGTACTAAATACTATTTATTACTTATTTTTATATTTAATGTTTTACAGATCACTATGTGCTCAAACTTGATGTTCCATACTGAACAAGCTACAGAATTATTTAAAAAATTAGTGTACCATGGTAGATTATAGTGTTACAAGGGGCATACATCCTCGTTATCTTCATGTTTGATTGATGTGTTTCTACCCCTATATGATATTTTCCTTATATAGTGATATTAGTGGGTAATTTTTTACATAAATATATCCATTGATAAATGATAATGATTTTAGGGATACATGTCTAGGGGGTTTGGTGAACCATTTGAACATTGAATTTAACCATGTGAACTTTTTTAATTTTTTTAATGTGTATAATAAAATCAAAATTAACTATGAATGAGAAAGGATTATTTTCATGATAATTATATTTTATAATTCAATGATTATGGATAAAATTGTTTTTCTATCCATAAGTGTTCTCCTATACAATGTTTTATATTAGGTAGAATTATGATGGACGACATATTATCCATATCACGAGGTTAAAATGATCAATGATTAATGAAACATGGTTGAGAAAAATATAATTTGTATCATTGTTGGGATCCTGTTGCCTGTAAGTGATTATGGAAAGGTTTAAATAATTATGTGATGATTGTTTCATATTGTGTTGTCTATTTCTGTCATTGAAAATGACTAACCTCACATTTTGGGATTTGGTGATTAGATGATCCATGTAAAACATGGAGTTTTTACGAACCCTTTTTCAAATAAATTATATATATTTTATTTCATTAATTTAATTCTACAAAAAGTTAAAATTTCATTATATTGTAAAAAAATTAATGCTTGTGTTGTAGGAAATACTAGATTTTATTTTTATACACACAATAATGAGTATATATTAAAAAAAATATAAAAATTATTTAAATAAAATAGTTATAAACTATATTATAAACAAATTATTATGAATACTAATAACTTTATTTTTAATATTACTTATTATTTCATCACATAAATAAAGGTTATTTACATTGGTATAAAAAATATTTGGTAATATTTATATGATTGGAAAATTCATGTTTTCCCAAAAGAATTTTTATTTATGTCCTTATATGAACAATAATAAAATTAAATTTCTACTCTTATAAAAAATTGAATATGTTAAATTAAAATAAATTTTTAAATTCATAATTTAAAAATTATAAAATAGTTATTATGTTGGACTTTTCCTGAAAATGTAATTTATTGATGAATTTTTAAAAATACTGAATTTCAATTCAAAATTCCATTTTAATTTAATTTTTTTATATTGTTACATTGTATTTTAATTTTTCTATAATGTTGAGTGTCATAAAATTTGAGTTAATTTATCAATTTTGGTCATTTGGATGAAATTTACATTGAAATCGGATTAAAAAAATTCTATCTATTAAAAAATTTATCTTGAAAAATACTTATTGTCACAATAAATGTTTATGGTAAATTATTAATTAATATCATCTAATAATTTGTTTATTATTTTTAAAAATATATTCTATATTTATAATAAAAATAATTTATAATTTATAATTTTGCCAAAATAGTTTTTGGAAAAAAATAAGTAGTAAGTGTAATAATTAATAATTAGTGGGATTACAGAAACAAATTAATTAGTGGTTAAACATTAATTTAAAGGGAAAAATATCCTACTCCCATGTCCATAATTTATTTTATGAATATATATCTATAAATCATATAATTATAAAGTATAGAGAAAATTAATTGATGGAGATGATATAAGTTAGACATCTCTATATTGTTTACCTTTTAATACTTATATGAATTACATTCCCTTTCCAATATAATATGGCACTGAAAAAGCCCTCACATAATCAGTTATCTCAATCCATTATAATGAGAAAAACTACAAACCAATATAATCCTAAATTCATTAAAATCTTCAGTTAATCCTACATTGTGGTACAAATCCAAATAAGTATCCCTTTGGTGAAAACCAATAAGAGTTACCCAAATAAGTAGTAACAACCATCAGCAGACACATTTATTTTCTTTAATTCCCCACATGAATTATTATTATTATTTAATGATTATGTAATTACCTACAAATAATCAATATAATGATATTTTCTTATGATAATTGTTCTAGCTACACTCAAAAATATTTTAATTAAATGGGATACACAATTACTATTCATGTGTATCCAGGCCGACCGCCTCAGGATCCATTGTCAATTGTTATTCCATTTCCACATTTCATGTTTTCAAATATTTATGGCCATTATTATTTAATATTATATGTTTTATATATATTTATTAATTATTTTTATTAATATTTTATATAATACATTCCTTCATTCATTCCATTTTTTCGAAATAAGATACTTCAATTATGGATGTGTGGACTATCAGAAACTCAATGTCGTGAGATTCATTCAAAATATACATAACATATAATAAAAACTGTTTTTGGGAATATTTATGATATATATTGTATAATAATTATATTATAATGATTTTATATATAATTTGACAAATATTTCATGAACATGATTTCTACAAAACAATATGAAAATTGAATCATCATTTATTCATACATATGGTCTACATTCTCCATGAACAATGTATGCAATTTTCTATTTCCATATTTTATAGATTATAATAAATAATTATATAATGAATATGAATGATTATATTTATATATTGGCATAAATTATATAAACAGTTATATAGGTATGAGAAAAAAAATGTATGAAATAAAAACAGATGTGAATAACAATGTGGTTATTACCCCAACATAACATTAACATAGAATTGTTAATAAAAGTGTATTAGAAAGTTCAAAGATTTTTTTTCAGTATTATATAAATGATCCTATTTTTGAAATATATTTATAATATCACTATAATTTTTATAAATGTTGTTTTAATGAGTTCTATGAGATTCAAGACATAAGGAAAGAGGATATCTGATCTCATTTTTATATTTTTCAAATTTCATGCCTTATTTCCAACTAATTATTTTTTATTGTATCAGATAACCATTACTATAAACCATAATACTAATACATAAATATATTTTTATTTAAATTACTAATTTTTTTACATAATTTCATGGGTTTTTGCGGTTCAAATGTTACCATATCAGAATGGCCATTTTTTCTCAATTTCCATTCATTGAGACACATATTTTGTTATACACAAACAATCACTACTGGAAAACTAACCTTTACCAACGGTTTGGAACCGTTGGTATAGGCCTCCAAACCGTTGGTATAGCCTATACCAACGGTTTGGAGAACCGTAGCCAAGTAAGCCGTTGGGATAGGTCTATACCAACGGTTCTCCGAAAACCGTTGGTATAGACCTATACCAACGGTTTTCGAAACCGTTGGTATAGGTAATATGAAATCTATACCAACGGTAATGGAACCGTTGGTATGTAAATTCCAAAAATAAAATCACCGCTGGGATTTGATCCCAGGACCCCTCGTTTATAATCGAACGACTTAACCACTAGGCTAACATCACTTTGTAAACATAATTTCATAAATATATATATGTATTATCATAATTATTTAAATTTTTGATTTATATAATGTTCTCCGTTAGTAGATCTGGAAAAAAATCAATGAACCTATCCCAACGGTTCTGAAAACCGTTGGGATAGACCTATCCCAACGGTTTTCAGAACCGTTGGGATAGGTTCTGGGTGGGTGTATTTTTAGTAGGGTGAATGCTGGATTTTTACCCTCTCTTTCCCAACGGTTCTTGAGAACCGTTGGGAAAGAGTAACCTTTCCCAACGGTTCATCAAAACCGTTGGGAAAGGGCCTAAAAACACACCCTTTCCCAACGGTTTTGGTGAACCGTTGGGAAAGGGTACTCTTTCCCAACGGTTCTCAAGAACCGTTGGGAAAAAGAGGGTAAAAATCCTCCCCTTTCCCAACGGTTTTGGTGAACCGTTGGGAAAGGTCACTCTTTCCCAACGGTTCACCAAAACCGTTGGGAAAGGGTGTGTTTTTAGGCCCTTTCCCAACGGTTTTGATGAACCGTTGGGAAAGAGTTGCTATACCAACGGTTTTTACAAACCGTTGGTATAGAAGTGTTGGGAAAGATCATGTTTCCAGTAGTGAATCTTTTAAAAGGTATTTATACTAAAATTTTCCATTTAATATCATGAATATAATTATTACCATGATATATAATTCATAATGAAATTTTATTTTCTTATATGGGAGGTTTAATTAAATGATACTAATTCTATATGTTGTTATTTCAATAACCTAATTTGTTATATAGGTTTTTTATGATTATGCTTCCATTTATGACATATTATGATCATTATTTAATGAAAAATAAATTATTTTTTAGTTATATAATTATTCATGATATATTCATTTTTTTATTATTATCTTTATACAGTATTTTTCTTAAGATAATTATAAAAATGTTTTAACGAATATCTTTCAATATTTACTTATTTGGTCAAAGATTTTTTTATTAAAAATATCATATTTTCAAACATATTTTAAAATTGATCATTTAGAATAATTTTAGAAGATAAATTATTTAAAAACAGATTTATTATTTTTAAATAATAAATTATATAATCTAAAATCTATTTTTAGATATGTTTTTTAATATTTTTATGTTTTAAAAAGAAAATTTTAAGTGAGAAAAGATATTTATCTCAATAATTTTTTAAAGGATATTTCAAAATTTTATTCCATGTATAGTGAAATCTGTTGGAGTCACTCATTTAATTATAGGGAATTGATTTAATGTATTAATTCATACTAATTCACATAATGATTTATTTTTTGATGGAATGTTGCTTGTGAAACCCATATATCTTTTAGGGGCTATATGATTATAAAACCAACATCTTATCACATTTTATGATTTGAGGAAATTATTATAAAACATATCTATTTTTCACAGGTTATTATATAATTACATGTTTATGATATCAATTTCGTTTCTTAGGTATTGATATTATAAATTTTTATGATCTATGGCACAAAAATGAATGATTTCATAATGCGATTATTGGGACCTATTTCTACCTTAAATTAATTGGTAATTGATTTCTACATCAGTAATTATAAATGAATAGAAATGGGATTGATTTTTTTTCAATAAATGAATATTTCTACTCATATGGTTTTTGAACTCAATCTTCAATACTAATTTGGGTTGGGGTGTGAACCCACTCCAATAAGAATGTCTTGGATGTAATTTTCTTACTGAAATTGTTTCATTTTATTTGTTTACATGTCTTCAAGAAAACCATTCATTATTCAGTTGTTATTATTTCATGTGTAATCTTTATGATTCCATTAAGATTAATGTCTTATGAACCATAAATATTCATTTCATGATCCACATTTAAATAGGTTGATATTAATTTTTAAATATTATAATGTTATTATAATGTTCTCATAACCTAATCCTCATGTTTATTCTTACAAATCTCCCATAATTATCTATAAGGATAATCGATGTTATCCCCTTTTATGTTTTTGTTACCTGTGTTATAATGTTATATATTATGTCTGGTTTTTGGAAAAGGGTTTTAGTATGGATTAACCTTGTAAGATATAATGTATCTCATATATTTTCCAGTGTATATGTTTTCATTTGTCTAAAAGAACTATATTTTTTGGTCATTTGGACTCTGTTTGTATAATATAATAATTACTCTGAAGAAATTTTTTACATTATATTCTAATTCATTGATGATCACCATATTTGATCTCAATTAAAATATATATCTCTAATGTGTAATAATTTATGGGAAAATAATATTGGGAATCAAAACGATATTCATTTGTACTAGCAATAGGACAGGTCAAAATATAGGTAGATGTGATGGAATTTCTATAAAATATATAGTGAGTGGTTCCAATGAAATAAATCATTTCCTAGATAAAACATATTATGTGGTTATAGTACATATTCCCATAGTTGTAGAAACATTGCAATCATTATATAAATCAAGATTTGATCTTCAACTAGTTAAGAAACATGGACTTACTACGCACCAGGTTTGATAATCCCAGGTTGTATGATTTGAAAATTCACAAAATTTCTGGGAACCATAATGAGGGATTTAAAATGACTTTTTCAATGAATAGACAATAATAATCCTCTTGGGGCATAGATTAAATAAGGTTTCATAATTTTGACGTTATATTATTGTGGTTTCAAAATAATGTTATTTCACTCTATGATTAGTGATAAATACTCTATGATTTTTTAATATTAGTCAATGGAAAGAACCCATGGAGCAACATCAATGTAGATTATGACTTGAATGTTAATGATTGTGGTTCTGGGCATCCAAATACTATAGGATATTTAATTACAAATATTTTTCATATGTTCATCCAATAATCTCTAGCTATGAATATTGTTTGAATTCCAAATGGGAAATGGAGGGATCAACATTATGATTAATTCCTTCATAGACAAACGTTGACCACCTATTAGCAGGTATTATAATAAACTTGTTGCTGAATAGTGGATGAGTACCATTGAAATGATATTCTACACTCATTTTTTCATTGAACATGAAAAATTCATTCGGAATGCTTTTCACTCAGTAGGAATAGTCAAAGAAAGGTGGAATTTAATCTAGAATATGATGTAGAAGGATTAAATTCAATTCATAGGATGTTATGAGTTCAAAAACATGTAATTCATTAATTACATTCCTATTACAATTAAACTGCATGTTTATAAAGAGTTACATGATTTAATGAAAAGGGAATATGTATACATTTTTACCAATGATAATTATTTCACAATAAATTAGATGAAATATTCTTGTATTTTCATCCTACCTAAAATGATCAATGATAGGTTATTATTTGTCTTAAATACAAGACTCATAAGTGATATTTTCATTATATAATTTAGCATTTACCATGATAGTTTGAATTAAAAAATAAAGGTAGAATTGGATGTTTGAGTTACATATCAGTGTAATTAGCTAAAAAAGAAGATGGCATTCAATGTAAAATCAAAAAATTGTGGAGAATCAAATATGATATTTCCTTTATGATATATGTGAGGGATGAATCTAGGAGGAAATTTTATGAAGGGGTCTAATAAATGATTGAACTAGGGAATATAACTTATTCATGAATTTTATTTTCAATGTGGGGGGTGGGTTAAGTTAGAAAACAGTGCGAGTGGAGAGGAATCTACTCAGAAATAACCTCCCACACATCAGTGCAACAATTTAAAGTAGAATTGGTTTTATTCCATCAATTTCACAAACAATGAGGTTATTTGTGATGATTGATATATAAATAAACATTAAAAAACAAGAATGGGGAAATACCATGTGATATATATTTATGAATAGTGGTTTGATAATGATGTGTTTAAATTTACACTTACCATCTACTCTAGTACCACTAATGACATAATTTATTCTAAAACTAACCAATTATTCGCATATAATGTTTTTATGAATGATATTTTGATTTTAAAAAATAGATGTGGAATTATAACTGCATTCCCTAAATAGTATAATGATTTCACCTCACACTATGATTCCCATATGAATTTTAGTTATGGTTATTTTCTTTTGAAAAAATCTTATAATTCATTCTCTCGTAGAATATGATCTCATCATAGGAATGTATTTTTCATTCACATCATAAACCCCCGCAAATAATTTTTATTAAGGGATTTATTTTTGATATTTAAATCCAACATGTCATCATTTATCATTATGGTTATAAATATAATCTTCCACTGGACATTCATTTCCATTTTTTTATATTAATTTCAATCGGAATGTATTTTAACCCAAAAATATTTTGAATACAACTAAAATCGATAAAATGAAAAATATTTAAAATAAATAGATGTAATTCCATACTAGATTCATATAATTACAAAAATATGTGATGTTGATTAATATATAAAACTCATTCATACATTGAAATTTATTTTTAATACTCTCAATAGAGTAGAACTGTTTGAGTATTACAAATTGAATAAGAAAATTCTTGAAATACATTAAAGGGATTAATTTATCCAAGTATGACACAATGGGATGCACTATTTTTTTGAAAATTAAATATATTTCAACACCACCTAGCATTGATTATTAGGTGTTGATCAATATGATGATTGATAACAAGTATCATCTTCATTGTATTAATGACACATTTGATAAAATGTGCATAGCTCAATACATTTCTGAAATTAAACAGCATTCTGGATATCATCAATTGAGGTCATGATGGAAGTTATTCAAATGATTAAAATAGTACATGTTATTAAAATAATGAATATATAGTGATAAAATATGGGGGTACTACATCCACTTATATCGTCATGGAATTGATAAATACTTTCTATAGACATTGTGTTAATCATTTTTTTGGTAGTCCTTATAGATATAATTATTATCTATCGAAATAGAATGTGACATCGAATACACTACTTGAAAGTTATATTAATGACCCAAAATAAGGAGAAACTATAAGAAAAATTTATAATGTTTTAATATTAGATAAAAATATTCAATTTTTTGGGTCACATAATCTAATGGAAGAATATAATAGTAGATCCATCAACAATGGATGGTACATAATGTCATCTTGGACTAACCATTATTATTTATATCTATTATTCCCTTTGGATAGAAGGATATTATCCATTATTTTGGGAGAATTTATCATGATTATGGAATCACCTGATAGAGTTTACTCATAAGGGTTCCATGTTCATCTTAATAAATAAATGGTAGAATAATTTCAATGAACATTTTTGATGATTTACAGGACACTAGTGCTTACCGAACCATGTAATAGGGAAAAGTTTTTAATCAATAGTGATGATTGCCTTAAGTGACTTAGATATTTAATTATTAATAATGATAGGCTTATATTCTATTCCTCGCCATAATTGACAATTCATGAGAAAAATTTCTCAACTCATTATTTATGAACAAGTGGAGGTAATTTTTTTATTAAATACTTGATAGAAAAATAATTATGTATAAAATTGTGATATATTTACCAATCATAAAAGAATAAAATATATATTCATAGTGAATGAAATGAATATCTTCTAGAGAACATAATTATTGATGATAATTTATTATGATTACTTAATACATTAAAACCATTGGAAAGTGGATATGGTGGACGATGCTTCCAATAGAAAGGATCATCTTAGCTTATCCATTTTTTGGATCTCAAACTAACCTATATTTCAATATTTACAATGTATGTATATGAGAATCTTGAGATAATGGTAAAATCAAATAATTCCCAATTGAATGTTCAACCCCTATCAATTTGTAGATTATAGGGGAACATAATGAAGATGTAGAGCTACAAATGAAGTTTATAAATGTTATTCAGATTGACATTGACCCTAATTTAACGATACGGACCAAGAACTGTGTATTTCATTCATTAAATACTATATTTTAATCAGGATATATTTGATAATGATCGTAGTACACCATTTAATATTTCTCATGATAGTAAGAATGTGTATATAGACATGATAAATAATTCATGTGGTAATTCATGAAGAGAGAAATAATCAAATTTGTATATCGTTGCTTGAAATTCCATCATGTTATGTTTGAAATAACAAAACTATTTTAAGGATGTTATATCACATACCCATACATGCCAGGTAATGGGAGAACAGATCAATGGATTTTGTCATTGGACTCCCAAAAACTGTAAAAATGTATTATTCTATATAAGTAATAGTCGATCCCATTAATAAGCCAACAAAATTAATAGAAATCAATGAAATATAATATCGAGACAAGATTTACTGGATAAAAATTAAGGATGTGTAAAGTTTTTATGGAGTCCCACATTCTTTAGTTTGTCGTCTGGGTCTATGTTTTCCCTCATTGTTCGTGGGAATAATTCTAGAATCACACGACATAGAATTAAGCTTTAGCACAACATATCATCTATATGTTGACAGTTAGTCTGAAAATACAATTCAACCCCTAGAAAATACATGGAGACATTTTTCATTGGATTTTATAGGTGGTATGGATCAAGACCATCCGCTAGGTCAGTTTTCTTATAACAAAATCATTCACACAATAATTCATATGAGTCATTATGAATCCCTCAATGTAATAAAATTTACACCTACAACATGTTGTCATAATGAGGTAGAGTGAATGATATTCGATCCAGAGATTGTATATAAAATTGATGAGAATGTTAGAACCATTCACCCAAATTTCATGGATTCTGAAATTAAGCTAAAATGATTTTTTGTTAACCATCTGAATTACATAAAATTTTATGTTTTACATAATGTGTTTCATTGAATGTCTCCCATGTACAAAATTAATATATTTTGGAAGAAAGGGAAATAAATCCATATGTATATCATTCCATTTCAAATTACTGATTATATCATGATAGTATCCTATTTAATGGGTCTTCTTCCAAATATCAATCGTGTTCATGATGTGTTCCATGTATCTTGTTTATGAAAAAACATATCACAAAAAATCACATGTAATTTACTTATATTTTAGAATTATATAGTATTGTTTTTCATTTGAGGAACAACTAGCAGAAAGTAAAGATCATAGAGAAATTGTTATTAGAAAAAATCACACATGACAAGTCACTATTATGTGGAGAGAAACACAATTATAGGAATTCATGTGGGTACATGATGATATGATGATGCATATGTATCCTCTATTTGTTTGTATCATAATGATAAATATTGAATATGATATTCAGTTTATTTGAGGTATAATGTAATAGAACAAATTATTATGAACCAATATTTTTATGTAATTTAATTTTAATTCATGTTTTTGGTATTACTTTACACCATGTAAAAAATACATTATAATTCACACTAAGTTATGTTTACATTGCATCCAAAATCAAATTACCTTCATTTATACGCAACAAATGGGTTTCTTACAACAATATTTTATTTTTATAATTCAATAAATGGGTAAGTTATAACTTATTTATTCATTGTAAAAATAATAATAAAGATATCTCATTTTTACATTTTTTTAAAATCTATTATCCTTAAGAAATTTTATGAATAATGAATATGTAATTTTAGGTAATGTATTTATGTTTGGAAATATATTATTTTCTCATAAGAATTTATTTTTATGTAATCTAGGATAAATAATAAAATTAATTTTAGAGACTTATAAATACATTTTTATTAAATATATTAAACATTATATTTAATAATATGAAATATATTATTCTGTGAGTTTTAGGGATTTTACTGAAAAACAACAGTTTATGATGAATAGTAACAAATATTAAATTTCAATTAGAAAATGTTTTTTCATATAATTTATTAATACTGATAAATAAAAAATAAAAATTACTTAATTATGTAATTTCATTTATATTATTATATTAATCCAATATAGGACATTTAATCCAATTTCAAAAATTAAATAGGATATAAAATATTTCAAAATTTTAATTTTTTTGTTAAAAGATAACATGTTCTAGCGACATGTCTACAATGTTATCTTTTTAAAAAAAATTATGACACTTATGTGATTATAATTATAAAAAAATTATTCCATATTTTGTGTCATATAAATAATTATTTTTTATTATTTTAAAATTATTTTTATTAAAATAACTTGTGTATGCAATTAAAATTAATTATAGTGATAAAGGTGAAAACATGATTAATTGGCTATTAAACCTATATTATGTGGATAAATTACATAGACACATGTTCAAAATAAATTGGATGGATATATATCTATAAATTATCTTATTATAACAATTATTGAAAAATTTTGTAGAAAACATTATTTAATGGTGAACCCTCAATAATGTTTAAAATTATATATTTACAAATTTCCCTCTCCTCCCCACTATAAAAGTGGTCTCACCGCATCAGTTCCTTACACATATGAATCCATTGTAATTTACAAAACCATGCCCAAATGTTCTCCTAAATTTCAAACCTTAAATCATGAATTCTCCATTTGGGATAAAATACATCCACGGATTCCATTTGATGTAAAAAAAAGTGGAGTTACCCAAATAAGATGTAGAATCTATAAAAATAAAAGTTTCATTTTATTCTTTCACCACAAAAATAAATAATTCTTCTTCCATGATTATACTGTTTTTTAAAATTAATTAATATAATTATATTTTTTTCAATTAAAATTTATATATACAACCACCCACACTTCCATAAACTAAGATACACAATCTTTGTTTTTGGGTATAGAATATTACTACCTCGTGAACCGATTTCACTCATTATACAATTAATAAAATCAGAGGTTAAAAATTATGATTTTTTTCCATATTTATGTGATATGTATGATATATCTGATATATCTGATTTATTTATTCTTATGTATTTATACTATAACACATTCCATTATTCTTTCTATTTTTTGATATATGATTACATAAAATATGGACGTGTGGACTACCTCCTCCATATTGAGATTTGATTCATTCCTACATTACATGGAATGTATTAAGGATGTGTTCAATGAGATAATATGATATATCATAAGTAATAATTATTACACATTTATATATATATATAATTATATTTATATATAAATTTATCATTTACTCTATTAAAATATGATAAGGAAATGGAAACAACTTTAATTTATACTTACGACCTATCATCTCCCTAAATCATGTATTTTATTTTATATATATAAGTTTATATGTTATTATAAAAACATATATACTAAATAATTATGATATTTATTTCTTTTTCCTAAATTTGGGAGATCATGATATCAGTATGAGTTCAAGAAAATAATAAATCAAAAAACATTAGAAAAACCATGTATTTATTACCAGAAACACAACATTATCATGGATTTTTTTATAAACAAGTAATAATAATTAATAATAATATTCATATATGGTTTCATATAAATTATTTTTTCTCTATGATATATTTATAATAAAACTATATTTACAATACATGAGATTTCACTGAGTACAATGACTATCAAGATAATAGGTAAGGGGATTAATATTATCAGATCTATTACTACGATCTTATTCATTATAAAAATATATTTAATTCTGAGGTATATATACTTACAATGAATTTAAATTATAATACATATAGATAAATTTAAGTCTACTTAAAAATATTATTTTAATATTTTATTGGACTTTATAGTTGAAATGTTATCAAATCAGAAAGGTGGTTTTGTCTCAATTATCATTTTTTGAGAAAAATGTTTTGTTAAGCATCTATATTCTTTTTCAATGTTTATATACATTCATTTCACAATGTATACTATTAAATTCCTTATATTAATGATAGTATATATAACGACCCATACTTTACATAGATTTTTAATACTTCAATGTTGAAGCACACTTATTATCATCACAAAACAAAACCATGAATGGACCGTATAGGTATAATGTCTTTAGAAACTGGGAAACATAAACAACCGGTTCATAAAGTATCTACATTGTCTCCCATTTATATCATCATATCTAGAGTCCCTTTTGGCATATCTTACTTAATAAACTTATTCCTGACCCGGGGGAAAGAAAACATACAAAAGGGTGAGCTAAAATGCTCAGTAAGGGTAAAAAAAAGAAAAATCAGTCACATCATATTCATAAGAACATAACATTTCAGAAATCATAACCTGCAAAAGAAATAATAATTTCATATCATGGGATAAATCATAGAAGTGAATTTTAATCCCAATAATCATAACATAAAACATGAAACTCGGTGGCATACACACATAATCATAAAGAATCATTTATTAGTAGTCAAGACTCATAGCCAAGACAATCTTAGCAGACAATGTCCATTTCTGCACTGAGTTCACTCCTTGTTTCAGTCCTGGTTCACTGATCAGATTAACCTTCCGTTCTAGACATGTCTATCTCATGAGATATAAATCTTTACCCAATGAATTTGAGGTAGATATAGGTCCCACCCATCTCATAATGATAACATTCTTATGTGTGCCACAAAATCATAAATCATACATCATTGCATAACCCATGTAATAAAAATTGGATTTTTAAACATCATGACATCATAAAACAATTCAAATAAGATAATGGAATTCATAAAAATAATTCTCTCATAACATAATCAAATCAATGTAATAATAGTGATAGAAACAGAACCCTATATTATCATAGATGGAAATTTTTTTTGATAAAACACTTGAACTCCATTCTTGATGAAAATATCCTTTCTACTTCAGAAACATTTTCCTTTCTTAACATGTCATACAATTTTAATCTAAAATAATTTGATTAAAAATAAACTTGAATACTTGTAAAGGATTATTTTTGGAAATAATGTTTTAAAAATCCATTCATGCCGTATAAGTTAAAAAAACATTCTTCTCGTACTTTGGCCAGAAAAGTCAAAAAGTATCTCGTACGAAAAATGACAAAAGATTCCTATCATATCTTTTACTAAAAACTGACTGAAGGGTAACAATTGGATTTAAATAATTGTAGGAGGATATAAATAATATAAATATTGAATAAACATGGATCTGGATGATAAATATTCTCCAGTAAATTTGAAATATAAGCAATCTCGGATAAAATTTGAGATTGCGAAATTTTCTTTTACCACAGGTCCGATTTTCTTCATAAGTGTCCAAACCTCCGGTATAATTATTTAAATAATGTAATTTACTTATTACTTAATCATAATCATTGTTATTATATCATATATGGTCATATTCTTAGCTTCTTAATAGTAATATTTCATTGCTACTTGTTATTCGGGTATTTATTACTTTTTGTTCTTATGCGTGTTTTATCGAATAAATTCTTATTCTTCTCTCTAGGTTATAGATAACACATTTCCAGAATTGTATAAGTGTACTATATATCATATTTATTCATTTATTTCATTTATATAATCATTATGCAATGAAGATCATGTAGAACGAGTCACATCACATCGTGGAGACGGTATTCCGTACGTACGCACGAGAGATGATATCGTTCCCATGATCGTGGAATTGTATTGAAGTGTATGTATACTATTTAAGAATCTATAACACATTACAACAATTATATATAGTTATTTATTTTCACCATTATACCCATCCATGTACGGTGGTCGTGGAAAATAGATTACATCACGACGTGGAGACGGTATTCTGTATCTACGCACGCGCGGTGATTTCATTTTCTATAGGATGGATAGATGGTGAAATAGGCATGGTTGATAATTATAATAACATATCAGTATATGAGTGATACTGATGTTATTAATTCATAATTATACAACTAAATAAGAATAAGTGGAAGAAAAAATAATGATGAAAGAATCGGTAACGGACATTACCTCTTTTTTGAAGTGCCTCTTTGAAACCTTCTCTAAGGGCACTAAAATTGGCCTTTAAAAAATACCAGGACCTCTAGGATATTTCTAGGGAAGTTTAGAAGAGAATTTGGAAGGTTTTGGTGGAGCTTGAAGGCTCAAAGTGGTGTGAGGTAGAGAGGGAGGAGGTGCCCTTTTATAAGGGAGGAGATGGGCACCTTTGGAAAAACCAAAAATATATTTTTATTATAAAGTCATATTTGGTTTTTAATAGCTCAAAATTGATTTATTTCGAAGCTAAGGTGGGGATGGGTCAAAATCCTCTCATCCAATAGAATTTATACTAGTTTAGGTAGCTATTTTAACCTCATAATTTAGATTTATCTTTACGTTAAATAATTTTACTTTTATCGTGTCTTCTTGTTTTCTTACACTATAAGGTTAATAATCTTACAATAACAAGCCAAACGAATCCCAAGTTGTTTATTGTTAATATAAATAACCTTATCTAAGATAATTGTCTGATCCTTATTTTTTTAGGAATAAAATAACAATTAATAATATAATTTTCATTCTAAAAATAATTTTATGTCAATTTTTCCACTAATTGGTAATTGATTTTTTGTGAAAATCATAAAAGAAATATTAGTTGAAAAAAAGTTAATTAAATCAATACTAAAATGCAATATTAACATATTAATTTTTTTAAATTCATAAAAATGCAAGAAATTATATTTAATTGGGTATTTATAACATCAATCATGACAATAGTTCATTAATAAGATAATTACTACATCAGCATTGTGTCATAAATAAATTAAATTACATATTGTCTAAAAATTAAAAATAAAATAAAATTATGTAAAAAATATTTTTATATTTCTACTGAATATTTATAGTCGAATTTATCTTATGTATAACCCTATATTACAAATTATTTAGTTATTAAACTTTCATTTTAACTATTTTAACCCTTCTTTAAATAAATTAATAATAAATGTCCTAATCTAATCCATGTGGGCCTAAATGGACTTATATTATTCCTAATGTTTTTTTTGGACGAATTACACTTATCCAATAGAATTAGGAAATGTGTTAGGGTAAGAATAATAATATTTTTACCCCTAATTTCTCTATTAACTTTTAACCATGGTAAAAAAAAGTAAAAATTTACTACTCACAAATAATTATTTTCATCTCATTGAACAATATTTTAGTCCATGATATTAACCATGTCTCTCAGACTTTCGAAATTCAACTCTCAGATCCGGTAAAATCTTGTTTTATGTATATTTCCAAATTCTCCAAGGAGGTGGGTAAAAGACGGTGAAAAGTTCAGTAAACTTTTTATGTAACTAAAATTATTATAAAATGACTCCAATGAATTGAATTGAACTTATATAGGTATAATGTATCAATTTTCACCTTAAAAAATTTTAAATAAAATAAAAAATTATTTAAATAAAAAGGCGGTTTCTAAATTGTAACCCAGTGTTTTCAATATTCATCAAAAATTGAAAGTATTCATAAAAATACCAAAATTTCACGCTAGGCTAATTTTGATATTCTGAATCCAAAAATGAAGTCCATATTGAAATATGAATTGAAAAAAATTTAAAAAGTGGTTATTAATATTCACAATGGCTAGTTTTAATAATATTTTTATAGCATATCGTTGTTTAGTGAATCTCGGTATTGCATACGACAGAATCTATCGAGGAATGCCGCAGTTGCGTGTAATGCTATCCAAGCTAGTGTTGTGTGTAGTGAATGACTCCTTTGATGATTTATATAACATAAAAAAAAATTTCACATAAAATTTTCTGGTGTTACATTCTACCCCCTTTAAAATGAATTCCGCCCTCTAAATTCGTCACTTTGTAACAAACAGATGAGGATACCTTTCCCTAATCATATCCTCAAGCTCCCATGTAGCTTCTTCTAATTGGTGGTTCTTCCATAAAACATTCACCAAGCGAGTGGTCATGTTCCGTATGACTTTTTTTCTATGATCCATAATCTCTATCGGTTGTTCCTCATAAGAAAGATCCTCTTCCTGTGGTACAACATCTGAGATGAGTACATGTGAAGGATCAGGTATGTACTTTCTCAGGAGAGATACATGGAACACATCTTGAACATGGGAGAGATTCGGTGGAAGCGCCAATCGGTAAGCTACCTTCCCAACACGATCCAGTATTTTGAAAGGACCGATATACCTAGGGCTCAGCTTTCCCTTCTTTCCAATTCTCATTACCCTCTTCCAAGGAGATATTCGTAAGAACACTTTATCACCCACTTAAAACTCTAGGTCTTTTCTTCGGTTGTCGGAATAATTTTTTTTGTAGACTCTGATATGCTCTAATGTGTTGTTGAATAGATCTGACCTTTTCTACCATCTCATCACCATGATCAGGTCCTAATAACAGTCATTCCCCAACTTCATCCCAACAAGTTGGAGTCCTGCATTTCTTTCCATAGAGAGATTCATATGTAGCCATCTGAATACTGGAGCGAAAGATATTATTATAAGAAAATTCCACCAATGGTAGGTGTTGATCCCAACCACCTTTGAAATCTATAGAGCAAGCTCTCAACATATCTTTTAGTGTTTGAATTGTCCTCTCAGACTGACCGTTTGTCTGAGGATGATAAGAAATACTGAAACTCAACTCTGTATCCAGATAATGCTGATGACTTCGCCAGAACATTGAGGTAAACCTTGGATCCCAATCAGATATAATATAAAGTGGTACTCCATAAAATCTTACCACTTCCTTTTCATACATCCTGGCAAGATGATCTAGAGATAAATCTTCTCTAATATCAATGAAGTGTGCCGACTTTGTAATACGATCAACTATGACTCAGATAACATTATTTCTTTTAGATGTTTTAGGAAGTCTAGTGACAAAGTCCGTAGTGATGTTTTCCCATTTCCATTATAGTATGGGTAATGGTTGTAACATCCCCTTGGACTTCGGTCTCTCAGCTTTAACATGCTGACAAACCAAGCTTCGAGAGACATATTCCGCAACATCTCTTTTCATGCCATCCCACCAGAAGTACTCTTTCAGATCTCTATACATCTTCGTGCTTCCAGGATGAATAGAGAATGAATAATTGTGAGCCTCATCCAGCAGCTCCTTTAATTCTGGGAAGGGTGGAACACAAACCTGATTCATGAACATTATTATCCCATCACAATCAAGGTTGAATTCAGTAATATTTCTCACCTTCTTTTGTAACTCTACATCTTCTTTCTGCTCCTCTTTAATCTTTACAAGTATATATGGTTGAACATTCAATTGAGAATGATACGATTTTTCCCCTTCCATTATAATTCCAAGATCCATCCTTTGTAAATACATAAATATTGGATCTTTTTTGATCCTCATCATGGATAAGCTAGCATGGTCTTGTCGACTTAATGTATCTGCCACCCTGTTTGCTTTCCTAGGGTGGTAATGAATTGAGAAGTCGTAATCCTTAATCAGCTCCAACCATCATCTTTGGTGCAAATTCAGCTTCTTTTGTGTGAAAATATACATTAAACTTTTATGATCAGTATAAATATCACACCTTTCTAATAAAGATAATGCCTCTAAATCATTAATTCAATGATTACCACATCTAACTCCAAATCATGAGTTGGGTAATTTTGCTCATGGATTATCAACTATCGTGGGGCATAAGTTATAACCATATCATTTTTCATAAGAACACACCCCAATAACTTCTTGGATGCATCTCTGTAGATCAAAAACCTTTCTCCACTACAAGGAAGTGTGAGAAAGAGTGCACTAGATAGCCTTCTTTTCAAATCCTTGAAATTCTCTTCGCATTCCTCTGTCCAAACAAACTTAACTCCTTTCCGAGTCAACATGGTGAGTGGATTAGATAATCGTGAAAAATATTTCACAAAACTTCGATAATATCCAGCCAAACCAAGAAAACTTCATATCTCAGTTACTGTTGTTGGTCTCGACCATCATTCGATAACTTCTGTTTTTGCTGGATCCACAGATATCCCCTCTTTTGAGATTATGTGACCCAAAATTGCAACTATTTGAAGCAAAAATTCACACTTGGTAAATTTGGCATAAAGATTATCCTTTCTCAGGGTCTTCAATATAATTCTCACGTGATCTTCATGTTCTTCCTTGATCTTTGAATAGACAAGAATATCGTCTATAAAGTCTACTAGAAACTGATCAAGGTAGTCTTTAAAGAATCTATTCATCATATCCATGAAGATAACATGGGCATTAGTAAGACCAAATGGCATAACTATAAATTCATAGTGTCCATGCCTTGTACGGAAAACCGTCTTTGGTATATCCCCCCTTTTGACCCTTAATTGATGATACCCTAAACGAATTTCAATCTTGGAAAACTATTGAGCTCCGTGTAGTTAGTCAAATAAGTCATCAATGTGTGGGAGAGGATATTTTGTCTTGATAGTGATCTTGTTAAGTTCTCGATAATCAATACAGAGTCTCATTGATCCATCATTCTTCTAAACAAACAGAACAGGTGCTCCCCAAGGTGACGCACGAGGGAATATGAATCTTTTATCATGAATCTATTGGAGTTGCTTCTTTAATTCATGTAATACAATTGGGGCCATTCTATAAGGTGTATTTGAAATTGGTAAAGAACCCGGTACGAGTTCTATTGAAAACTCAACTTCACGATTTGGTGGAATACCTGGAAATTCTTCTGGAAAGACATCATAAAACTCCAATACAATGGGCATATTCTTAATTGTGAGTTCCTCACCAACCATTTGAGATAAATAACCCTCATTTAGTGGAATCAAGACCCATAAGATCGAAGAAATTTCCACTGGAAGGTTATGTTCATCCTTGCATCGATAGACGATCATAGATTGATCTGGAATATGAAATGTGACTTCCCTTATTTGGAAATTTATATGAGCTCCATATAAAGAAATCCAATCCATTCCAAGAATCACATCAAATTCCATTATAGGAAGGATCACAAGATTTACAGGAAACACATTCCCACAAACTTCAATCAGAGAAGAATTATAAACATTTGTTGTGACTGTTGTGCCATTAAGAGTTGTCACAGCTAACTCAACATCTATTTGTTGAGGTAATATGGTGATACCCTTAGACTATTCTTCATTAATAAAATAGTGGGTGGATCCAGAATCAAATAAAACATTTTCTACATTAGAGTGTATGGTAAGTGTACCTCTCACCAATTCGTTGTCCTAATCCACTTCGCCGATAGTAAATGCATGTGACTTTCCTTTGTCTTTAGCCTTAAGAGTTTGTTGACGTCGATCATCATCATCAAACCTTGGATTTGGGCATTGATTGGCATAATTCCCCATCTCCTTGTACTTGAAACAATGAAGTTTAGTTGGTTCATTCTGTGTATCCCTTACTTTGTTTGCATCATTAGTCATTTTCTTCCCATTATTTCGACATTCAATCGCCAGATGACCTTCTTTTCCACACATAGAAATTTTTTTGTCCCCTTAAGAAAATTTCCTCCATTTCTCAATCCACACATTGAGCATAAAGGAAAACTGATCTTCTTTTCAGTGTGCTATTTAGAATTTCCTTTGAATTCCATTTTCCTCTTCTTATCAAACCAATATGACGGATGGGTTACTCCAATCTCCATCTCAACTTTGAGAGAACATCGAAAGATTTCCTCGTAGCTATTGAAGTCCCTTATGGCTAACCCCCTTCGAAGACTTGGTTTTAATCCACTAAAGAATCGATCGATCTTATTCTTAGGTTGAATAATAATTCCGGAAGCGCACCTTGCAGGTCTTGTAAAATTTTCTTCATCAGTACCAACAGATTCATCATCCTTTTGCTTCAGTTCAAGAAACTCCTTCTCCATCTTTGTTCAAAGAATATGAGGGATGTACTTATTGAAAAAAATGTTTTTGAACTCGTCCCATTCTATGGACTCAATATCATCCCTTTTCCTCATATTATTGATATGATTCCACCATTGATTAGAATCACCTTCCAAACGATAAACTAATAAGATGAAATTATCATGTTCAGAACATTGAAGAACAGAAAATATCTTTTCAGTGGTACTGATCAATTGTTCAGCCACTAATGGATCAGAAGACCTACTGAATGAAGGTCGACACTGCCTCATGAAGGATTCAACACAATGTTTCACCTTCCTTTGCTCGTTTAGATGGCCTACATGATTCATAGATTGAGAAGGTTGTGTGAGCATGGCTACATGATTTTTCATTCCTGCTCCCCTAATGTTTGGTTACTCCGGGGGACAATCATTGCATTGACCGTCGCATTCCGCATTAACATGGTTCCTTCGGGTTCCATCCATTTACTAAAACCAAGAAAATTAGTGTGACAAACACTAATTACAATAGAAAAACCACATAATCAAGAATAAAATTTTACACTTAAGGTCTTATCATAAGTTATTCATGGACATTTCTAAAACACTAAGATTGTGTTCTATTCTTAGACATATCCTTAGGATTCTTACTACGTCTTTCACATCCTAGTTTCTAATGTTTGACTATACCTTTCCTCTAATACCAACTATAATGACCCATACTTTACATAAATTGTTAATACATAAAAATTGAAGAACACTTATTACAACATATAACAATACCATGAAAGGACCATATAGGTATAGTGTCTTTAGAAACTGGGAAACATAAACAAATGGTTCATAAAGCATCTACATTGTCTCCCATTTATTTCATCATATATAGAGTCTGTTTTGGCATATCCTAATTAATAACCATCTTCCTAACGTGGGGGAAAGAAAACATACAAAAGGTTGAGCTCAAATGCCCAGTAAGGGTAAAAAAAAGAGAAATCAATCACATCATATTCATAAGAACACAACATTTTGGAAATCTTAACCTGCAAAAGAAATAATAATTTCATATCATGGGATAAATCATAGAAGTGAAATGTAATCCCAATAATCATAACATAAAACATGAAACATTCTGGCATACACACATAATCATAGAGAATCATTTCTTAGTAGTTAAGACTCATATCCAAGACTATCATAGTTGACAAAGTCCGTTTCTGAAACGAGTTCACTCCTCGTTTCAGTCCTATTTCACTGAACCAGATTAACCTGTCATTCCAGACATGTCTATCTCATGAGATATAAATCTTTACCTAATTCATTGGAGAGAGATATAGGTCCCACCCATCTCATAATAATACCATTCTTATTTTTGCCACAGAATCATAAATCATACATCATCGCATAACCCATGTAATACAAAATGGGATTCATAAACATCATGAAATCATAAAACAATTCATATATGATAAAAAAATTCATAAAAATAATTCCATCACAACATAATCAAATAAATGTAATAATATGGATAGAAACAGAACCCAATACTATCTTAGATGGAAAATAATTTTGATAAAACACTTGAACTCCATTCTTGAGGAAAATATCGTTTCAACTTCAAAAAAAAATTTCTTTTCATAACATGTTATAAAATTTTAAAGTAAAAGAATTTGATTAAAAATAAGCTTGAAAACTTGTAAAGGAAGCTTCTTGGAAATAATTTTTAAAAAATCCATTCATGTAATATTAGTTAAAAAAACATTCTTCTCGTACTTTGGCCGGAAAATTCATGATGTACCTCGTACGAAAAACGAAAAAAGATTTCATTCATATATTTTACTAAAAAGTGACCGAAGGGTAAAATTGGATTTAGAAAATTGCAGGAGGAATGAAATAATATTACATATTTAAGAAACATGTATGAGGATGATAAATATTCCCCAGTAAATTCTGAAATATAAACAATCTTGGATAAAAATTATGATTCTGAAATTTTCCCTTACCTTAGGTCCGATTGGCTTCTTATGTGTCTGAACCTCGTGTATAATGATTTAAATAATGTCTTTTACTTATTACATAATCATACTCATTGTTATGATATCATATATGGTCATATTCATATCTTCTTATTAGTAATATTTCATTGCTACTTGTTATTTAGGTGTTTATTACTTTTTGTTCTTATGCGTGTTTTGTCGAATAAATTCTTATTCTTCTCTTTAGGATATAGATACCTCATTTCCAGAATGGTACTACTGTACTATATATAATATTTATTCATTAAATTCATTTATATAATCATTATGCATTGATGATCATGTAGAACGAGTCACATCATATCATTGAGACGGTATTCCGTACGTACGCACGAGTGATGATATTGTTCCCATGATCGTGGAATTGTATTTAAGTGTATATATACTATTTAAGAATCAATAAAACTTTTCAATAATCATATATAGTTATTTATCTTCACCATTATACTCATCCAAATAAGGTGGTGGTGGAAAATAGATTACACCACGGCGTGGAGACGGTATTCCGTATGTACGCACGCGCGGTGATTTTATTTTCCGTACGATGGATAGATGGTGAAATAGGGTTCTTTCATACTTATAATAACTTATCCATATATTAGTGATACTTATGTTTTTACTTCATAATGAAACAACTAAAGAAGAAGAAGTGGAAGAAGAAATAATGTTGAAAGAATCGGTAACGGACATTACCTCTTCTTTGAAGCGCCACTTCGAGACCTCCTCTTAGGGAACTAAAATTGGTCTTTGAAGAAGACCAGGACCTCTAAGATGTTTCTAGGGAAGTTTATAAGAGAATTTGGCAGGGGTTGGCTGAGCATGAAGGCTCAATGTTGTGTGAGGAAGAGAGGGAGGAGGTGCCCTTTTATAAGGGAGGAGAGGGGCACCTTTGGAAAAACCAAAAATATTATTTTATTATAAAGTCATATTCGGTAATTAATAGCTCCAAATTGATTTATTTCGAATATAGGGTGGGTATGGTTCGAAAAACTCTCATCCAATAGAATTCAGACAAGTTTAGGTATCTATTTTATCCTTATCATTTATATTTAACTTTATGTTAAATAATTTTACTTTTATCATGTCTTCTTGTTTTCATACACTATAAGTTTAATAAAATTACTATAACAAGCCAAAAGAACCCCAAGATATTTATTGTTAATATATATAACCTTATCTAAGTCATTTGGACTAACCTTATATTTTTAGGAATAAAATAACAATTAATAATATAAAATATTTCTTAAAAGATTTTTATATCAATTTTGACACTATTTGGTAATTGATTTTTTTGAAAAACATAAAAGAAATATTAGTTCATAAAAATTTAATTAAATCATAAATACTCTATTATATTAACCTACACAATTAATTAAATTCATAAAAAGTTTCAAATTACATTTATTTGTGTGTTTATAACATCAATTATGTCAACATTTCATTAATAAGATAATTAATTCATCATCATTGTATCATAAATAAATTAAATTACATAATGTCTAAATTTAAAAATAAAATATAATTATGTAGAAAATCTATTTATATTTCGAATTAATATTTATAGTCGAATTTATATTATGTATAACCATATATTAAAAATTATTTAGTTATTAAACTTTGATTTTAACTATTTTAACCATTCTTTAAATAAATTAATAATAAATGTCCTAATGTAATCCATATGGGCCTTAATAATCATTTTTATTCCTAAGGTTGTTTTTGGTCAAATTACACTTATCCAATAGAATTAAGAAATGTGTTAGTGTAATAATAATAACATTTTTACTCTTAATTTTGTCTATTTACTTTTAACTGTGGTAAAAAAAGTAAAAAGTTATTATTCACCAAAAATTATTTTCACCTCATTAAACCACATTTTAGTCCTTGATATTTACCGTGTCTCTCAGATATTCGAAATTACACTCAATGATGTGGTAAAATTATGTTTTATGTAAATTTGAAAATTTTCCTAGGAGGTGGGTAAAAGACGGTGAAAAGTTCAATAAAATTTTTATATATCTAAAATTAATATAAAATAACATCAATGAATTGAATTGAACTTATATAGGTATTATCTATCAATTTTTACCTAAAATAAATTTAAATAAAAAATAATTATTTAAATTAAAAGTCGGTTTTTAATTAGTAACCCAGTGTTTTCACTATTCATAAAAAATTGAATGTTTTCAGAAAAATACCTAAATTTCACCCTAGGAAAATTTTGATATTCCAAATCCAAAAATGAAGTCAATATTGAAAGACGAATTTATTAAATTTTGAAAAGTGGTTATTACTATTCATAACAACTAGTTTTAATAGTATTTTAATAGCATATCGTTGTTTAGTGAAACTCTATATTGCGTACAATGCAAGATATCGAGGAAGGTCGTGGTTGCGTGTAATGTAATCCAAGCTAGTGTTTTGTGAAGTAATTGATTCCATTTATGATTTATATAAAATAAAAACAAAATATTTCACATAAAAGTCTCAGGTGTTACATTATAATAATAATCTAACTACATTTTCATTCGTGTTTAGTATTATTCAATGTTTCCAAATTTTATATTTTTATTGCAAAAATCAAATCAGTTAGTGGGAATGTTTATGATTTTTACTCCATTCCTGAAAAATTATTATACATATCTAAAAAACACTAATATATTATCATATGATATTTTTAATAATGATCAATACTTTTATTAGTATAATTATACACTCATTATTACATAATAAAATAAGGAAAATGTATTATGACAATCAGACCTTTTTACTATTTGGTCAAAAATTATTTTTATTAAAAAGAATTATAATGTTTTTTAAAATTATTATATAAGATAATATTATATGAAGAATATTTTTAAAAATATTTTTAAGTTTAATTTTCTTCTTTTAAAAATTTTCAATGCTATTTTCAAATAAATTATTTTTCATAAATAATATATCTTTTAAAAATGGTTTTCCAATAAATAATTGAGTATTTATTCAAAAAATGTTTTTAAAGGATATTATAAAATTATTTTCCATCAATGAAGTCATCTTTTGGTGTTAATAATTCCATTATGGTTATATTATTAAAAGTACCCATTCATATTTATTCTCTAATTATTTTTTGTTTTTAATGCATCATGTTTATGAAACATGTTTCTCATTCATAGGTTATATTCCTATGTGACATAATTATTTTCTAATGTTATTGTTTTATAAAATGATTATGAAATATATATATATATTCTAAATGATATGATATGATTACATATTTAGGGTATTGATTTCATTACATGCGTTATGATATGATGAATATTTTTGATCTGGTGGAACACATATATATGATTTCATTAAGAGATGGGGGTGTCCTGTATCTCTGTCAAATGTATTCGAAAAATATTTGTATATCATAATATTTAAATGGATTGAATGGGGATTGAACTCTATTACGTGATTGAATAATTCAACTATGATGGTATTGGGGGTGAACCATTTCTAATAAGATGGTTTGGGGAGTGTACACATTCCACTAAGATGGCCATATTAGTGATTACATGACTTATATATAAATCATTTTATATGTGTATGTGTCACAAATAATTCCACGTATTAATCCATAATTTTGATTTCATGTCTTATGATCTTGATTCCCTAATGAATCATGTCCAATGAAATGCCCATATATTTTCCATGGTCCCTGTTTATATTCATTGGTATTAATGTTATTATATTCTAATGTTATGATCAATTTATCAAATACTTATTCTCTTGTTAAAGGTAACATGTATCCCATTTTGACACTTATTGAGAATTTGAACTCACAACATTTTATTTTCCCATCCCCGGGGTTATCATGATACATAATCTGTATGATGTTTTTAACATTGGTTAGGAAAATAAATATTCAATCGGTATGATGAAATTTATCTGATTATAAATTTCTCCATTAAAAAATTGATAAATGTTTTATATTCATTGAATTATCATAAATCACTGGTTGTTTAGAAAATTTCTGATGCAAGACTTGTGAATGAAAGGGAGAGAACATGTCTTTCAAATCATTTTTTTATTTGGATTGAAGAAAAGTATATGTTGGAAGGATGGAAAATTATAATACACAACTATGTGTGATAGTTGATTCTATAAAGATCCCTATATTCTATGTTTCATGTATTAATAAATATATATGAAGAAAATTGAAATAATATTTTATGGATGGATGTCACTATTGACACCAATCCAGCAGATACTATATTCCACTGATAAATCGGAGGTGGAAACGTTTTGGTATGCATATATGAAAGTGGTGTTTTTTGGAAAAATATCATTACGAAATTAAATGATAGATCAACATGATGAATATCAATGATGTTTTAGGCCATTTTCATTAGTATACAATGTTTTTTATCAATTGGTTAAAGTGTAAAAAATTTAAATCTTTTCTCAATAATGTAATGATTAATTTGATTATTGATGATTCTAATCCATCATAGTCAAAAATACACTGATCCAAAAAACATATTATAACAGAAATAAATTAATAAAACAAATGATCAGTATTCGTAGGAAAATAATAATAGATAAATTGGTTGATGTGTTTTACAGAATTATATTTTAATGGGAGTTTTGAAGATATTTTTTAAGTGATACCAACAAGTGATAATATATTTAAATGTTTTAATGTTGTTTATTGATGAATGTTTTCGAATATATAATATTTCATGTGGTCATCATAATGATATGTATTCAATTCTAAAGTATTAGAATCTAGGTCATGTTAATCATAATGACTATAATATTAATTAATAATGAAGAATCCTCAAAACAAAAAATATTTCTGGATTGCTGAATGGACTTTTATTTTGAAGTGAGATAAACATGATGGAAAATTTATGAAGGTTTGAGAAGAATCAATATGTGATTACAATATCTAATGAGGTCTTTAGTTTCTGGGATCATCGAAAGAGTGTTGATGGGTGTACCCAATTTTAATTTTTAGAAATAACAATGATCAATCTGAGATCTGTCACGATTATAAAATACAAGATATTTAGAATAGAATGATGACTGAAAAAATATTGATGGGATTACTAGAACCATAGATAGTATCATAAAATTTTGGTTCTAATTACGTTAATTAATTAACAATAATTACCTTGATGAATGTCGTTCGTCATTAATGTTTCCAATCACGATCTGATGTGATCCATCATTGGGTCATAAAATCCATGTGTAGGATTCCTCTAGCTGGGATCCATACATGCTCAATGTATCTCTGGATTTTTCCAATGGTATCTACGGGTGTTTGCATGGAATAGACTTCACTTATAATGTCCACCTTTGATCTCCCTGATCCGGTGGAGGTGGATCTCTATCTCATAGTGTGAGAGTGATCATGGTGGAAAATTCATTCTCTCATGGCATTATAGTTTAAACAAATTAGGTATTCACAACCCCAGAAAATGTATAGGATAATGAGAATTATATAACTGTAGTTTTAATAAAATTGATTAATAAAATTAATTAATTACTCAAAATCATTAATTCATTTCATTTAATTCTCAGTAATAACTCATGCATTAATAATGACAGTTGACTATTCTTATTAATTGGCATTAACCCTCTTAATTATACATATTATTATTTAATTAAATAAATAATATTATTTCTCATAAATTTCCAGAAAAATAAATGCGGTGCATATTTCATATACATGGCATGTACTTTTATTTTTCCATTTTTATTTATTTCCTCCCCACATTTATTTTACCTTGAATAATGCCTAAGTATTTCTAAAGTAAATATCACTACATTACTCACTAATATTTATATTATTTCTCCCATAATATATTATATGAAATAACTATTGTAGAAATAAATATGATAAGGAATCTATAAAAAAAATTTAAAACATAAGCAAGAATAATCGTTTTTTAACTTGTTAAATTAATATTTAACTAAGATACTTGGACAAACTAAGTGTGTGACTATATAATCCACATTCAAAATGGCATTAGGGAGATCCAACATAATGTCGAAGGTTAGAATCTTGTAAAAATCCACGAGACCCATATAGAAAGGTGTTAACACCGCAATGACGTGTCATCTCCTACGAACACATACCGTGTAATGTATTCCCTTTGTCTCATTATCTCAAATCAAGACTGTTTCATGCTAGTTCCATCAAACATGTGCATGATCATTATATATTGGACTTCCTAGAACTAAACTCTTCCATTTCATTCCATGTCCAAGGATTTATTTAGGCCATATCAATTCCATCAAAGGGCCTAAGATATCTACTTCTATTATGTAACAGAAAGGAAAAATCCTTTCTCGCAATATCATTTAATACAATATTACTGGTGCCACACCCAACATATTCTACATTTCTATGAAAAGTTTTTCATCGTAATTTTCATCAATACAACTATATACATGAGTTGTAATACCCATTAATAAAAATAATTAACTCTATTGACCAATACACATGTTCACTAATAAGAAAAACCAATGACACTATGAAATGTTGATTTACTACTAGTGGGTCTCGTTCTCATAATATCCTCCGAGATATTTCCATGGGTGCACACCATGATAAGTTTCATCAATGTTTTATGAGTCCTATCCCTTAATGGCATGTATTATTTGTGTCCCCCAAATAACATCATTTTTCTATAGAATATATATTCAAGAACAATGTTATAAAACATGCAGGTTCTCATTATACCATGGAATAACTTTGTCCATATAAATGCAATAAATATCCTATAGAAATTATCAAATGCATTGTCATGCAAAAGAACTATCAAGATGTGATAATGAATTAATTAATTAATAATGTTCAATGTAGTTGGTTCTATATAACCAATTCTAATAGACCCCCACATGGAATATAACAAACTACTAACAACTTTTAACCTTATACCTCTCTCATGATATTCATGATTCTATTGAGATAGGCCTTTAGTCAAAGCGTCTTCCACGTTTTCTTCCATGGACACTCTTCTCACTGCAACATCACCCCATTGATAGAATTCAATTAAGAGGTGATACTTCTAGAGTATGTGATTTTCCTGTTGACGTGACCTCAGTTCTTTTGCAAGATCCACCATCGCATTATTATCACAATAACACGTGATATGATCATTACATCTAGGCACCACATCATGATCCTTGAAAAAGTATTCAATCCAGGCGGCTAACATGGCTACATCTTATGCCACTATATATTCGTACTCCACTATAGAATCGGGGAAAATTGGTTGCTTTAAACTCTTCCAGATCAATGATCCTCAATTAAGACATAAAAAATAACCATCTTGTAACATCAGATCATTTTCATCTATCGGAAAACTAGCATCATCATTACCAATGATGAAATGCTCCTCATCTCCCCCATAGAACATGAATATATCCTTAGTTCTTCTAAAAAACTTATGGATTGTCTTAACAATAGTCCAATGTTGTTCTCTTAGATTTTCATGATGTATGCCTACCATTATTAGTGCATAGGAAACATCAAGACTATTATGTAACATGACGTACATGATGGATCATATAACTAAACCTTTTGGTATCGTACTAATGCTATACTCATAGGTGTTAAATTTACCTTCCATGCCTAGTTTTCTATTTAATACACATTTTTAACCATCATGATTTACATCTAATGGCTCATCTACTAGAACCCAGACTTCGTGCTGATACATAGAATCCATTTAGAACTCATAAATCATGGACTTCATGTATCTTCGAAGCAATATAATGCTTCCTTGTTAGAGGGAGTTTTATCACTGTCCATCAATAATGATTCACGATCCTCAGTTACTTGGAATCCAAATCACTATTGTTCCATTACCTCTCTTGAGATCCTATGATATACTTGTGTTTCAGGAACCTCTTCTATGGGGACTTGTTGAACTTGTTCCTATACCATCTCTAGTGTATCATGAAGATCAAATTCATCGAATTAAATCTTCCTCCCACTATCCATTTTTAGTATGTGCTCCCTCTCAAGAATTATGGCTTGTCTAGCGATAGTCAAATTTTTTTCTAAATGGTTAAATATGTAATATCCGTTTGTTTCCTTGGGATATCCTATAAAGATACACCATATTCCCTCGGTTTCTTTTTTTTTGATAAGAAGGCCATAAAAAATGCCTTTCATCCCCATACATGTGTGTGTGACAAACTAAATTTCTTTCCATTCCATAACTCAGAGGGAATTCAATTTTCTTCCTTAGTAAGTACCCGATATAATGTGTATGATGCAGTTTGTAATGCATATCCCCAAAATGATAATGGAATATCTACTAGGTTCATCATCGATCTCAACATGTCGAACAAGATGTAGTTCCTCATTTCACAAAAAACATTCCATTATGGTGTATAAGGAAGAGTGAGCTGAGATAAAATCTCGGATTCTTGTAGATGTTCGATGAAGTCTTAGTTCAGATATTCTCTACCTTGATCTGATCCAAGATTCTTTATCTTCATACCAAATTTATTCAATACTTCATTATTAAATTCTCAAAATTCTCTAAGGCTTTTGAATTAATCATCATTATGTAGACATATCCATATGTACTAAAATCATGAGTAAAAATAATGAATTGTGAATATCCACCTATACATTCTACTTGATATGGTCCACACACATTGGGGAGTACCAATACTTGAATCTCTATGGACCATTCACCCAGTCCACCATAAGGTGTCTCGGTCAATTTATCTTGTATACAAGAGTGGCATCTATCATGTGGTTTTAGCTCAGTATAGACTAAATGGCCATCATGAAAGAGCATTGTCATGTGCTTCTCATTTACATAACCTAGATGATGATGCCACAACTAGGTGATGTTTGAGTCATGTGCGTATGTTTCGTTATCGATTAACAACAACAGGTTTCTGTAATTTAATGCATAAAAACCTATATTTACATTTCCCATACCACAACACACGTTGTTCTTATAAAATAAACAACCATTATTTAAAAACATGAAAATAAATCCTTCCATATCCATACATTATAAAAAAATTTATGTTTTTTTGTAACACTCGGCACATAATAACAGTTATGTAATACCAGAAACATCCATTTTGACAATGAAAGGTTGTAATCACCAATGGCTAATGTATCCAACCTCATGCCATTGGAATTTCAAAGACACACCTATCCTCTGGAAATCATTCTAAATCTACATGGTTCCTTCATTTGAATATAGATGTGTGCCCCACAAGCTATATCTAATACCCAATGTGTAGAAATTGACAAATTACACTCAATAACAAAAAAACTTTAGTGTTCCCATGCTTCTTGGTGGAGATCCTATTCCAGTGGCATAGTTTTCCACATGAAAAATGTATTGTCTCATGTTCATTTCCCTGCCTTTGGACCTTCACCTTGATTGAGGGACATTTCTCAGCGTCTTGAGACAATTTATAAGTCCTTCAACGATTTTCCTTATCAATCATTTTTTATTCACCAGAAGGAATTTGGGTTTTCCATTCTCTATGTACATATCTACATGGATAATTTAGTCCAGAAGTTCTGATAGACTCTTCTCATTATTTCTCACGTTATAATTGACAACAATTCTAGGAAAGGTCTTGGGAATCGATGATAGGATGAGATATGTATGCAAATCATCTGGGAATTTAATTCCTATGATGTCCATTCGTTCAATGTAGCCAAAATGCATGACTTCATGAATCCAAGCTGGTGAAGACTCTCTGTGAACGATTGTAAACAATGTGCTGTATATATCATATCGCTCTTGTCTCGCCTTCTCTTGGTAGATATTCATAATATGATACATCATGCAATACACATCCATGTTTTCATGTTGCATCTTGAGATCATTAGACATGGCTGATAGCATGGAACATCAGGCATCTGTGGAATCATCCATATATTCCATTTATAGAGAATTCTCCTCATCAATAGCATCTTCCTTAGCTGCAACACGAACATACTCTTCCAGCACATACTATTTCTACTCATGGGGAAGGATGATGCATAAACACCTCTAGAACTCTTGGAAAATGGTGTCATTGAGAAGTTTTTACTTATAGAGTATGTTATGCAATGATATTTTTGAAGTCATTTTCTTTGCCATTTCTAAAAATTAATACGATTAATGTTTTATTTCTTTATTATGATTAAACTAAGACCATTAAATAATTTAACTCTTATTATTCTTAAACTATTTTGCCTAAATCTAATGACCATAACCATTGATTTTAGAATATTCTGTTGCCTGAATATTCTAGTGGAAAAGACCAATTTTCCTCATTAAATAACACCAACTAGGGTTGTTCATAAAACATGAAGGGTTTTCGTTAGGCATTCCAAATGCCAACTGCATTAACTCACAGCTCCTTGATCCGCTAAGTGGAATCCCCATTCCTAAAATCCTTTTATTTTGAATTTCCATAACCTTTGCCTCTTGGTCCCACCCAGTCCTATTATGGCAGTCAACCCTTTATGTAATCCAAGTTAATTAAACCAAAAAATCGTGACTTTTTATTCCCCTATAATTGAAGGCACCCTAACTTTTGTTGTTAAAGAACATTAAACTATGGTTCGATTCAAACCATTATTATGGAAGGCGATACTGACATAATATTTCATTGAGGGATTTTATCCTTATACACAAATTTCCATTTTAATTTCTTTGATTACATGATGGTTAATATTATGTGGGATATACATAAGAGATTAACCATTCCTATGGTAATATTTAATGCATAAGATGGTCTTATTTTTGTTCCATCTTGCATTCTTGTTTAATTCATTAATTGTGTGATCTTGACAACACACACAAAATAAATAAACCATGAAACTGATATAAATAAAATAAATCATATGATCATGAGATTGTTCTATCGGATAGTTTATCTAGTTGTTGATCAACTAACCTATGACCTAGGGGAGAAACACATTTAACCTTTTGGATCTATGTTTGCATCTTTTTTCATGTTCACCTTTGTGTCTCCTATGATTGGTTTCTCATTGGCTCCTAACATGAGCTGACTCCACTAGCATTGGAGCTCCATCGATTACATATTATTTTTTCTCACTCACAAGTGAAGGGGAAAATCTAGTTTTATGTAAATGAAACCTTTGGTGCACAAGCCCTACATATTAATGAGGAAAGGCCTCACAATCCAACACATTAAATTTAAATAAATTAATTAAATGAAACCATTCACATACAAAGGTCTTAGTCTAGCTCATGATCCTCCATACATGCAACGATATTTTTACATAAATAAAACTAACATTAAAATCATTAAATGTTCTTATTTAACAAAAGTCATGCTCAAATGAATTAATTATCATTAATTAATCAATCCTCTTATCATAAACCCTTTTCATAATATCCTTTAGATTCTCATCCATTTGAATTCTAAACAAATAAATTAATTTAATGTTATATTTGCACATAACTTGTATATTGGAGGAATCCTGGTGAATTCCCATTCATAACAACCCAATCAATATAAATTAACATTATAGAGATGTTAAATTAAACACACATATATAAAACACCTATCAGTAGTTATGCATCATCATGACGCCTGCACTATGGTACACATCTCATGGGATTGTAATATATAATAATAATCATTAATAAATATGCATAATTTGAATGAGTACACATCCTTTAGTACCAACTACATGACATGTAATTTTGATCACCATCCCTCAGAAGTACCCTCTCTGGGACATGGCACATAGATGTACTTCAGAAATTGTACATAGTACAAGGCATGTTCAATGGCACACATGACCTGTAGTATCCATATAACACCGTTTTCATCCAGGAAATCCATGTAGTAGGTACATAGTCAAACCCTAACCTTAATGAACTACACGCCGTGTTTAGTGCACCACATGGATTGTAATCCGAAAAGGGTGCGCCACTTGTTCCTGGTCAACACATGGGGTCATTAATGACATAGAATACTCCAACACAAATCGTGGTTCGGAATAATAATCTGATTAATTTTACATACACTACAAGGTGTGTACTATGAAATACTTTTCATGTATTTTGGTGTTGTATGGCTAGTAAGGTTTTTCACCTCCAAGTGATATTCTTTGGTTGGTTTCAATAATAAATTAAAAGAAATATTTGTTTATGTAAAGTGATGGAAAGCTGAGAGAGGAGGAAAAGAACTCGATATTCATATTTATAGATAGATTAATATTTAATTGAAACAACTAAATAATTAAATTCATAAATCATCAACGAAAAATCTATATAATTATAATCAATGATATACTACTATGATAAAACTTGTAGGTTGTGGGTGCCGCGGAAGCGCATTGATGGGTTTACCCAACATTAATTTTTTGTGTTAAAAACATTCAATATGAGATTCATAACGATAATAAAATTTTGAATATTTGGAATAGAATGAAGAATGAAAAAATAAAGCGGCGTGTCCCCGAATCATAGATAATATCATTATATATTGGTAATAATTAATTTAATTTATTGACAAGAATTACCATGATGGAATTATTTCATCATTGATGATTCTGGTCATGATCTGATGTGCTCCATCATTGCATCGTAGAATCAAAGCATAGAAATCATCTAGGTGTGATCCACTTGTTCTCCACGTATCCATAGACATCGCCGAAGGAAACTTCATATGCTAGCATGGAATGACCTTTTTTTGTGATGTACACCTTCTATAGCCTTAATCAAGTTGAGGTGGATATCTCTCTCATAGCTTGAGAGAATTCCTGGTGGAAAAGAAATTCACTCATGGCTAGAGATTTTTTTCAAATACATTGTGCAGAACAACAATAAATGTCTAGGATAATGAGAATTATATAATATGGTTTTTAATTACATAGAATAGTAAAATGAAATAATTACTAGAAATCATTTATTCATTTAAATTTATTCATAGTAATACCCCATGACATAAAATTAACAGTTGACTATTATTATTAGTTGACATTCACCTAGAGAATTATAATTATTATTATCTAATTAAATAAATAATATTATTTATCATAAATTCCGAGAAAAAATACACTGCGTATATATTTAATATAAAAGGCGTGTACTTATATTTTATCATATTTATTTATTTCTTCATCCACATTTAGTAGAAATTGAATAATGTATATTTGTTTCAGAAATAAATATCACTACATCACTCATTAATAAATATATTATTTATACCACAATTTATTCTATCGAATAAATAGTGTCGAAATAAATTCGATCAGTCATCTTTTAAAATTATTAATCAACAATCTAGAATAATCTTTATTTAAAATGATAAATTAATATTTAACTGATATACATGTATACACATTGTGCATGACCCTCTAAGAATCGTTCATAGTATCATTAGGTGGGGGCATCCTATTGTACAAGGTTATCATCTAGAAATACGCTGAGGCACCCCTAGAAAAAGATGTTAATGATGCCATGACAAGTCACCTCCTATGAGTGCATAATGTGAAATGTAATATCTTTTTCTCGATATATCGAATCAAGTGGGTTGTATGCTAGTTCCATAAACCCATGTGCTTGATTATTATTACATTGACATCCCAGAATTGAAATCTCCCATTCCTTACCATGTCCATTGATTTATTTTGGATACATCAATTCCATCAAAGGGACTAAAATATTCACTTCTGTTATGGAACATAAGGACAAATCCTTTCTCATATTATCTATTAATGCATTATTACTCATGACCCACCCAACATATCCTACCTTGTTGCAAACTGTGTTTCATCACAGTTTTCGTCAATACATCATAGTGCGATAGTTGTAATACCTATTAAAAATAATCATAAAGACTAAGGAACAATACACATGTCCACAGATAAGAACATCCAATTACACAATGAAATGTGTATTTCCTACTAGATGGTCTCGTTCTAAAAATATCCTCCTAAATATTACCATGGGAACAAACCATTAGAAGTTGCCTCAGTGTTTAATGACCCCTCAAATATAGTGTTATTTATTATTCTTTTCCATCAAATAACATCATCCGGCCATACAACATATATTCACAAATAGTGTTTCGGAACTTCTGTATTCTCATCATAGCATGGATCCGCTATGACCCTTTAATGAAACAACTATCCTTTGGGAATTATCACATGAATTATAAAGCAGATGAAAAATAAAAATTTATATATCATTTATTAATGAATAATGTACAATGTAGTATGTTCTAGCTTAGTAACTCTAATATGGTCAAAAATATATTCAAAAATGAAATAAAATTCAAAATCATTAAATTATTTGTATAATGGAAACCAATTAAAATTAACTCCTAAAAGAATTTCGAAAACCTATAAAAGGAATACATTAAATTATACTAATAAATCACACTACCCAATCAAACTGATACAATAAAATTTATAATTGATTCAATATTATTTTAGTATGCATATATTTTTATATTAGGAATTCATACTAACCAGTCAGACTCATTATTATTATTATTCTGATCAGACCTTCTATAGGTAAGGTAAGTGTGAAATTGTTTTTAATTTTAATAAAATTGATTTTCAATAGTGATGCATAATAAATTTTTGATCCAACTACAGATGGTCTACTTAATTATTACACTAACATGTAATACATCATTCATTATATGTGATGTACATGCTCTGATTTATTGATCAATGTTCCCAAAAAGTGTAAGGTTGTATCAAACATTTTGTATCCACACCCAATGATAGTTTTATAGTATATTATTTGGTATTGGATTGATTCAAACCATTCTAGGTATGCAGATAATATAATTCTTTTTTGAACCATGTAATAATTGTGTTCTATGGGATTTATGATTATTTTTATTTTCATCAAGGTGATAATTATCTATGATTAGGTGAAGGTTGTTTTAAAATTATGTAATTCTAAATGAAAAACATAAAATTAATTCACCCCCTCCCCATCTAAGGGATAAAATAATCCTGGTTTGTAAATATCAAGATCTATCTCTATTAATGGAGGTGATATTTTCATTTTACTATAAAATGTAAAAAAAAATGTTTTCAAAAAGAATAAAATAAAACTATGGCCTAGTTATAGTAAAAATCAGTGTACCTTCAGTCACTCCATTTCATGGTGCTATATTTACCGAGGTATTACTTAATTAATTTACACTAACTATTTTATAAATGCATTGATGATTTAACACATTTATATATATCTTCATATAATAATTTTCAAATTGGAAAATATCATTATAATTTAAAAACCTCACTCTAAAATTATCATAATAGATATTTACATTATCATTACCATTTCACTTGTAGTCACAAGATATAATCCACCATTTACCTTACTTGAAACACCATCAACATTGAATGATACACTAACAAGGATGCTTCTTAGCACACTTATCATAAGAAGGTCTATTATTTGTCTTAAAATTATATTTATTCGTAGACTTACTAATAGTTTAATTTCATGTTGAAAACATCATAGACTTATTTTTGTAAATTTCATCAATCTCCATCTCATCCTTCTATGTAAACTAAAAAAATAAATATATTTTTAAATATCTAATAGAAAAATATACATACAACATGGTTTCAATAGTGAGTTAATCCTTTAATTATTATTATCAATGTCCAAAAAAATACTTCATGTATACAAGTACAATATATAATTATGGGATCCATATGGGAAAAAAGAATCCACCTTTATTTTCATGATTTCAATTTAATTACATTCTATACTATGTTGAGAAACATTGAAAAATAACTTCTCGTGCAAAATATCTTTAAATAATATAAACTCCATGACATGAGTATCATCATTTACCTTTGTAGAGTAAATATATACAAAAAAACCATCTTTAACATTTTTATTATAAAATAAAATTATTACATTTTTTTTATAATAACCCAATAATCAAATATATATTTCGGGGATTTGATCCATCCACTCTCTACCACTAGGTCTGAGGATCAAAAAAATTAAAAACAATTTTATTTCATTAAATGGTCCACTATGAACATGTATCTTTATGGAGAGTTTGGATTATTACAAATATAGGTACCTCAATAAATTCCCTATGTATATATAGATTAACATAGATACAAAATTCATTATTCTATTTGTGACCACTATATGTTGATGATTTATAAAGATATTACACATCTGATTCCATTCCTCGTCATTAACATTGTTTTTTAAATAGATAACTTTTTTAAAATATATATAGAATATAGGGAGAAACAAGTAAAACCTAAATGTTTTTTCAAAATAATATAATCCCTAAATTAATATCCCATAAATATTTTTTAATAATAACATCCTTAGTTTTTCTGTTATCTAAAACATTCATTGATGAAAACAATATTGTCGCATACCTCTAACCAGCGATAAATTTGTGTTTAATATAAAGGAATACATTTTTTTATATTCCAATAATATTTATTATTGATTATAAAATTAGGAAAATTATTACAAATAAAGCCAATAAATTATAAAGTGGAAAATTCATCTCAATTTCTACTTTAAAAAAATGAAACTTAAAAATTAAATTGTTTTCCATTCAAATCACATTTCCTCACCTAGAAATTTACCACTACAATGTGAATACTTACATTTTTCAAGTTATTACTCATCCTAATTCCTAATATAAAACAATTAATAACAATAAATAAAAATACAAATTCCTAGAAACCTATAAATAAGGCAAATACACATTATTCTATTTCAAAAACATAAAAATCTATTATAAAATATTATATTTCTTACATAATAATCTTGGAATAGATATATTATTCCAAAAACATATGATAAGAAAATTATTGACTATAGTTTCTCATAAATCATTTAATAAAAATAGAAAAATAAAAAAACAAACATTATGAGGGTTTCTTAGAATACATAAGAACGGGTGATTTTTTTATATCATTCCATTAAATTATAAAAGGGTTATAAAGAATATTTAAACATATATTAGTTTTTATAAATTTTGAAGTAAATAAACATATAAAACAAGATTCCTCAAAATATAACACTCTTGTATGGTATTTGGGATATAATATGAAATGAAACACTAAATGTAACCTTACAAAAACAATAACCTTATTATTTAATTACATTTAAATTTTACATGAAATAAAATTATTATTAAATCCATTAGAGAGAAATAATAGATCACCTATCATTGACACATATAATGGTCTCAAACATCATCCAAAACATTGTTTGAGTAATATAATATAGAAATAAATATATAATCATCCAATATTTTTATAAAGTATAGTAAATTTTTTATATTTTATCAAAAACATGTTCATAATTCATATAAAAATAACGATGATAATTGAATTTAATTTAAAAATATTAAAATTAGTATTTCAATGAATAATGTGAATGAAATATTTTATTTCAAATACCATGAATAAATATAACATAATATTCTTAAAGTATAAGGACTATGATGGAGAGAATTTTTTTTCCATGTAATTATATATAAAATTATTCATTTCTCATTTTATAGAGGTAGGATATGTAATGAAGTGGGTAATTAATGGGGGCTCATAAATTAGCATCCTTCGTTATTTCCCCATGGAATCATTACATTGGGTTGGCAGGTCATGCCATTTATTATCTTGACATATCATTGTCCCCACACACCTCTTTTCCATTGGGTGATATGAAATTAAAATAAACTAATAAAATTATTTTATTTCATTTCATCAAAAAAGTCCGAATACAAAAAATTTTCTATAGACCTACTACGGTCAACATAAATCCTCCAAAAATAGAATATTGGTAGTAAGGATTCAATGGTGCCCTCATATTTTTAATCCAAAAAATAGTTCAAAATTTAGAAAACACTGCTCAGGAATTTACTAAATGTACCTTAAAAAATGTTACAAAAATTAATAACATTCACCCTAGACCCACGCCGGAAGAGCCTAGGATCCACCATTGTGAGCACACCCTCACATGCTCAATGGTACAATCATATATTCAATATGAGTTACCGTTTAGATATTATGGATTTTACAATTAAAAAATTTCCACTTAATTATTTTATTTAAATCCAAAAACTAACATTCACTGGCAGCCCACACCTGCCTATGTTAATATCATCCGAAATAGAGAATATTGTCACCATTTCAACGGTGGTGTCATATTATCTATATATGTTACCATTAGTGAGTGATAAGAACTTCAAAAATAAAATAGTTTTTTTAATAATTTTATTTATGGTTATTACATTTGCGGGTTTTCTCAACGGAGGCATGCACCGACTAAACATATGTTACACCCTGGGTAAACATTCCATCTTGATTGGAACGATGAACATAGATTTATGATATAGTAAACCATTTAAGAGTTATTCTAATTTTTTTGGAAAACCTATTACAATTGCGAATTAATTCATTAAAAAACATTGATGGATCGTTTTGGGCACTCTGAGCCTCGTAATCGTGCACCATCATTTTTCATAGTCTTGAAATAATATCATATAATTAAAATAATTATATTGAATTTCTGATAGATTATATTCTTCTTACAATAGGTCTTTTTCTTCCCTAAAAGCCACAACATATACTAATTAATCAAATGGGGGTACTGAGCTCGAATCTGAGCCTCCTGCTCCCATGTTCCCTCTTGGAGGTTCTCGTGTTTCAAGCGAATGATCACCAGAGGAATCAACCATCCATGAAGGACTCTCTCCTATATATCCTATATCCCTACTAGAAACCTCTGTAATGGTTTCCCAATCATAAACACTTGACTCTTCATGGTCTATGATGTTTGATGGGTCATGCACGCATCTCGTCAACTGAGAATAATGGAAAAAATATTGCACTTTGTGCAACTATGGGGGTGGGAGTTAGACGGTACATCACCTCGTCTATTATTCTCAGAATATAGAAATTTCTGATGAGACTCAGAGATATATTGAAGCCCCAGTCAAACCTCCACAATCATCCTTTGGGTGAGACCCGTAAGAGGACTAGGTCTCCCGCAAACTACCGGCATAAGAGTTCTGCCGACTCTATACAGTTTTCAATTTCTAACAAATGAGGCATCGTGATACAAACTCTTCCACTGATTTCCACATCTCCGGTCACTAGTACTGACGTCGGAGGTCCTGGTACATCATTAACACTCCTGGATGTATCTATTAAATATATTTATGCATCTCCCTCAACACGTCCTCCTGAAGGGTCAGTAGCACCATGGTGCATCATCTAAAAAGGATGACATGCTCCCCACCTTCAGAAAATTGGTCAGAAGACCATCTGGAAGATATCTGAGCATAACGGGCTTTGCAGTTGATGTCCCGTGTTGTGCCTCATGAAATATCATATGAATTGGGGGAGTGATAGTCATAGACTAGAGGTAAGCTACTCCATTGTTATCCACGAAGGTTATCCGCAGCGCCACTAACTACTCTGACGCCTCGCTCAGCAGCTGCAGACTAGACCTCCTGCTGAGTGCGTCAACTACCACATTCTCCTTCCTCGACGTATAGAGTAACTCAAATTCATATCATATATAAACTCTAGTCATTGTTATTGTTTTAGTTCCTAAAAGCTCTGTTGACACTTCTCTGTCCACCGGGAAGGCTCCCCCTTCTTTATCAATGCTGTCAAGGGTGCCTCTACATTGGAGATGTCTTGCTCAAAACATCGGTAGCACCCAGCCAAAGCAGAAATCTCATTCCTATCAGGGAGGAAATCCATGAAATATTGTTTGAAAATATGTCCCCACACTCTACCACTCCGATTGAGAAAATAAAACAAAAAACTCATGCTTCCACTAGGATAAGGCTAGCTGACACAAGAGTGATCAGTTGGACCCTCCTATGAATGAGTTTATTCTATGAATCCTGGGTTTCCATTATTTTGACCACGGAAAACTTTATTCCAATTTTTTTGATAATCCACATTCACTTTTTCCTATTACAGACAATATGAAAACAAAATGTGGATGTCCATTCTATATACAAAATCATGTCATAATGCCTCGAATCTACCACAAAGTTGTTGCAACAGAAACTATCACCCCAACTGTTATATCTCACCATCGGCGTATGGGTGATTATTGATTCTCATTCAAATGGTATCTCCAAACATGTGGGTTAGTTCAACAGTTTAGCTGGAAACTCTTGGTCTTGGTTAAGATTTATGGATGGATTGAATGATTGGTACCTATGATTATTAATACAACAACTATTAGTAGACACAGACCATACATCAAATCATTCCCGGATCCCTTAGGTAACAATGCTCGACCGCATGCAGCGAGCCTCTTTCGTTGTCCTTCAGCTTCCTGAGTATGGTGGGGACCATAATGGTGTTGTGGTTGTAACATGTCGAAAAATATACCACATCATGCTTATTTACTTGCCTCACTTCCACATTTGATGTCCTACAGATCCATCTATCCCTATAACTTCTTCTTCCCGAAACATTTTACACACCCATGTCTGTGAGACTGGCGTCAATTTCTGCCATTCCCACTACTAACATTCATTGGTTGTATCCACTCAATAAAAGATCATTCATCCAAAAGGGTTCTCTATGGAAGCCTAACTTAATTACGAATGCATAGAAGATTAGTGCAGGCACAGATGTCCATAAACACACCTCGCTCGGAAGATCGACCCCCGGGGCACTGAACGTATTGAATTCATTGAGTACGAGGTATGGTCGGTACACCTTGATAAATGCTCAGTTATTGACATGTCATCCAACCAACGTAGTATAAGCACTATGGAACTATCATCCCCCACATCCTGTTAGTTCTCTGCTGCCAGGGAATATATCTCACCTCGAAACCTGAGGGTTATCTGATACTGAAACACATGAGATATAACTGGTACACTACCTGAAGGTTGTAAATCTATAAGAGGGACCTACACTTAGTACTCATCACTCAGTTGGATTTCATAGTGTACACTATTGGGAATCCTAGATGGCTGTCTATCGAGAAACATCCTAATGAACAGGATAGCCAGAGTTATTATGTAATACATGGTTAGATGACTCAGTGAAATAACAAGAAAAACTTTTAAAAAACAAAATCAATATGTGTTTACGTATAATGATTCAGAAATATTAATTCAGGATCATAGTATATGGATATGCTGGTTTCCGTACTAAAACATGAATCTCCAAATTGAAAACCACACCCATAACATATACCACTATTGACATATAGAATGTTTAAGTGTTCATGTTCTTCAGTAGAACCGACTCATTTAATACAACATTCACGACCCATCCCCTGGGGCCAATGAAACAACTACCCCAAGCCTACCTTTCATAGGACCGGGGCTGAAAACTAGTTCTGAAAGGCATATTCCCTAAAACTGGATAGAAATAAATTTAAACCAATACGAAAACATGGTCCGAGAATACTAAATGAAGAAACTATGAAATTAACTGATGTAGTAGAAAAGATTGATGAATATAAAAGGGGATGTAATACTATCGAAACATTATATATGAGTACAGCTGACAAGTAAAAATTAAGTTGAATGATATAATAGAACTAAAAAATGGAAAACAACTATTAAGAAATCCCTTGAGGATACTAGATGATTGTTAGGTACATATCGCTTCCTCATCACTCCATGTCTACTCCTCTCCTCTGCGTACTGCGTAGTCTCGGCTCCCTCAATCCTCAGCCCATCTGCTCATTGTCTATACAGGAAACAACAAGGGACGGGTGTAGCACTTGCATGGGTGATTATAAAGGTACTTAGTAGGGACACTAAAACCCCCAAATGTCACTACAAATTCCATATAGAAACCCACAAAGAATGATCCCAATAAAAAATTTCAATCAATAGACACATCTCAATTAGAGTCTCAACTCAAACCAGGAATACAACTCAGAGATAGAGGATTATGACGTTGTCCCACACAGGATCACTATTATTGCTGATAGCCGGCAATGAATTCATTAGGCATAGGAACAAATAACATTCCCAGTCACAATGTCGAACATCTCTACAGCTAGAGAACTCATCCTCTATCGAGTAAAGTGGGCCTACAACATTACATAGAGGAGCTTCCCACTTACCTTGGACTGCTGAGGTAATCCGCCTTTTGAGTATCATGGGTCTTCTACACCACAAAAAGGTGCAAAAATCCATGGGTTTGTCGGGTCACACAGAGGCGCTCCCCACTAGGCCGCCGAGTCACTACGAGTCAAAAGGTATGTTTCATGTATTCTCAGCCAGTCGCATGGTTCTATGGGTAGCATGCTTGGGAGTACCACAATCCAAGACATCAGTTGAATTTCAACCAGCACGAAGTCTCACAAAGAAGTAACCCAATGATCGGGCATGTCATAAGGGTTCCAAAGAAATAGAAAGAGGGTAAAACGAATGCCTGGTATGTGTGTTATTCAAATTTTAGTGTGGAGGGCCGGGTTGGATATGAGTGAAAACCAACATGATCGTATTTCATGTTTCTCCAAAACCATCATGGATTATGTCAAACAGATGTTCTATCTCTAAGGATATGAATTCCATAGATGTTTCGTTAAACGAATGTCATGTTCTTGAGATAAGGCCCTTCAAGTGTTTCTAAGATTAGGTTTGGTCCGACCCGGTGAGACCGACCCATTCAAAGATGGGCCACGATGAACTCGTACCCACAAAGATATAGCGGTCTGAAAAGTGTCAGACCCATAGGGCAGGACCCTGGAGGGTGGGGGCCCAGATGATAGGGGACCGGAGGGCAGGGGACCAAAAGGGCGGCGGCCTGGAAAGGATGCTTCCTTCAAAAGCAGAAACCCAGTTGCATGAGGACAGACCTACAAGGGGGTTTTCCCTAGCCACCACTGGGACAGTGAACCATGGTTTTCCCATACAGCTGAGGGCCATTCTATTCTCTTGGAGTAGTGGTGCCACATTGTGGCATCAGGTGGCCCACATGACCTACTTTAGCAGCTCCTACCGACTACATCCCTGCGGGCTGGCTTGCCGACCGACTATTCCAGCAGCACGAGACGACATTCTGCTATGCCACCCGTGGCCGTCTGGGGTGTCGTTCTCTCATCCTATGGTCAACGTGACTGATAATCCACTCCCGTATTCTCTAAATAATGGGTCATGATAGTGGGGCATGACGTTGGGCCACACCTCTTCCATGGACGGAAGGTGCATGTCTCTCCAATGATCGCCACATCTTTCATTCATGGCCTCCTCATGCGGCTGGCATCGACGTGCTATCCCCAAAATTGACGGTCAGTATCACCATGTTGTCAAAAATTCATGGAGGGCATAAGATAAATAATGTGGTAGAGGGTTTGGGGCGTTTTCGTTATCCCCACACCCTTTGTGTTAGCACTTAAATAAGGGGGAGGGATTTAATGCGGTTTAATAATAAATTTAATTAAACAACAAGATAAACCCCATAATGATAACCTGCAATAACCTCCAACAAATAAGAATGAAAATATGGCTAAATATTAGTCGGTTGATCCAGATTCAATATATTATTCATGAATGGGGAAGATGATAATCATTTAAAAACATAAATGAATAAATCTTGTACCCTTACCATGATGGTGAGTGCGCATTTTTGGAAGCGGTTCAGTGTTCGCCGTCCTCCAAAATGGGCTTCCAATGATGTCACTCGTACAGTGATCTTAGGTTTGTGGTCCAGTGTCACATGTCTCCTCCAAATAGGATCGGCTCCATCAACTAAGGGTTCTGCGTTTTCATGCTCCTTCGGTGCATTTTTCCTTGGAATAGTAGTGCCAATAGCCCTCCCCAAGTTGCATATATATAATAGAGGGGAGGGTACATGACGATGAGGGGAGTTAATGATGGCTCATATGTTAGGATCCTTTATATTTCCTCAATTACGTCATTACATAGGGATGTCTAGTTAAACCATTTGTTAACATGACACATTGTTAGGCCCACACACCTCTTGTATGTTGGAGGATATGAGAAAAAAAAATATAATAAAATAATTCTTTTTCGTTTCTTTAAAAAAGTCACAGAACATAAATTTTTTTCCAGACCTACTACGATCAATGTAAATCATCTCTTGAGTGAATATCACCACTACATAATCAACAGTGCCCTCATATTTTTCATCAGAGAAACAAATCAATAGTTAGATAAAATCTCTCAGTCATTTATTGAATGTACCTTAAAATGTTATGAAAATTATTATTGTTCACCTTCAACCCAAGTCGGTCGTGATTAGGATCCACCTATGGAGAAAACGCCCTCAAGATTTCAACGGTACTCTCATATTATCAGTCTGAGTTACCATTAAGATGTTATGGGTTTTACAATAAAATAATTATCACATAATTATTTTATTTTTTGCCAAAAACATTCAATAACTGGTTCGTCATGCCGTCCAATTTTACTATGTACATAATAGAGCATTATGTCACCAGGTCAGCAGTAGTCTCATATTTTCAATCTGAGGTACCGTTCAGGAGTTATAAGTATTTTAAAAATAAATTAATTTTATTTAATTATTTTATTTACGTTTATGCCATTTATGGATTTACTCAAAGGAGGCACGTGACGACTAAATATAAGTTGCGCCAAAGGTAAAACCGACATCCTAAATTCAATGGATCCATTAGATTTATTATCTAAGAAACTGTTTAAGAGTTCTTCCATTATTTCTGGAAAACTGTATTTGCATGCTAATTAATGCTTATCCAAACATCGAAGGACCATTCCAGGTACTCTGATCCTTGGAATCATGCCCCATCGAAATTTGTGGTCTTTAAATAATTATATATAATTAAAAAAATAATATGTATGATCCAAGAAATGACATTCTATCAACCATAGGGATTTATGTCCCTAAAAGCCACAACATAGACTAAGGAAACAAATGGTGGTACTAAACATGAATCTGATGCTCCCACTTCATGTTCTCTCTTGGAGTTTCTCGTGCGGCTGAAAAATGTTCACAAAATGGGTCAAAAATCCATAATGAACTCACTTCTATTGATCATTAATCCCAACTAAATCCTCCCTAATGGTCTCCCCATTGGCAATGTCCAGCTCGTCGTGGTCGATGATATGTGATGGGTCATGCATACATCTCCTCTACTGTAACACTTGGAAAACATATTTAACCTAGAGCATGTATTATGGTGGGGGGAATAGACAGTACACCACCTCTTCCACTCTGTTGAGAATCTATAAGGGTTTGTTAAACCTCGGAGATAGATTCCCACTCCAGCATAAACTCTGAATTCCTCATCGGGGTGGGACCCGTAGGAGGACATGGTATACCTCCTCCTATCGACATCTGACTTTTTTTGGCTCTGTGATATTTTCACATGCTAACAAGTGAGGCATCATGATAAAAACTCTTCCATGACTATATTCATCTCGGACCCCCAGTACTAACATCGAAAGCCCTGGTACCTCTTTTACACTCTAGGATGTACAGTTAAGGAAGAGGATTAGATCTCCCTCAACACCTCCCCCCAAAGTGTCAATCGAACCATGTTGCCTCCTCTGAAGAGGAAAATGTTCTCCCAACATTCAAAAAATACTTCAGGAGACCATCCTGAGCATATCATAGTACGTTCTGCTTCACACTCATCTTCTTAGGTGGCGCCACTCGAATTCTCTGATGTATTTGGAGAGTGACAGTCATAGAATTGAGGTAATATACTTCATATTTATCCACGAAGGATATCTGTAGTGTGTCTATCTACTCCAACGCCTCGCTCAACATCTACTGACCAGACCACCTGTTGAGTGCGTCTTCTAACATGTTCATCTTCCCAAGAGAACAGACTACCTCATGGTCATAGTCTTTGATGAACTCTAGTCATCATATTTTATATATCTCCTAAAATATATAATGAAACATGTTCACCCATAGTTAAGGATCCCCCTTCAACGTCAATGAAGTCATGGGTTCCACTTCCTAGGAGAAGTCTTGTTCAATTCTCAGGTAGTACCTAGTCGAAGAAGAAGTCTCTCTCCCTTCTGGGATGTAATACTTGAAACATATTTTTATATGATTTGATGTAACTCATCCTCTCATGTTGGGAACTGAAATCTAAAAACTCATGTTTCCACGAGGGTATGGTTGGATGACTCAAGAGTGATCGGCGACACCCTCCTATGAATGAGTCTATCATGTTCATGCTGGGTTTCCCTTTTTTCGACCAATTAAAACCACATTCCAATGTTTTGGAATAACCACAATACCTTATTCCTCATATAGTCAATCTGAGTATGAGCTATGGATTTCTAGTTCATACACAAACTAACGTCGTATGGTCTCGACGCTGCCACATAGAGGTTCAAACTAAAACTCTAACTTCAAGGTTTATATCACACCGTCAGTGTAAGTGTAATTATCGAGACTCCTCCCAAATGAATCTCCAAACAAGAGGGTCATGACAATGGTTTAAATAGAAACACTAGGTAATTTACATGTTTCATGGTAGGATAGAATGCATGTCACCTGTATATATTAATACATCAGGTAGTAGTAGACATAGACCATACATCGAGTCATTCCTGGAGCACTTGGGTCACACTCCTTGACTGCATACACCCACTCTCATTCAATGTCCTCCAGCTCCTTGATCGTAGTGGGGACCACATAGGTGTGATGGTTCTAAAATGTTGAAAACTATACCAACTCATGATGTTCTCGTAGCTCCACTTCCATGACTTATGCCCTGCACATTCACCTTTCACTATCACATTGTCTCTCTGAAAAATTTTAAATTCCCATTCCCTTGAGACTAGAACTATATTATTACAATCCCACTAATAATATACATTGGATATATGTGCTCAACCAAAGAACATTCAACCTCAAGGTTTTTTTCTATAACCCTAACATATGTTGGAATGCGTAGAAAAATTTTGCAAGCTCATATTTCCCCAAACACACATCTCTCGGATTTTTGAGCCCCTAAGAAATTATCATATCATATTCATTGAGTACTAGGAATGGTCGGTATGACTTGATGAATTCTTAGCTATCAACATGTCATTATGGTGATGCTGTAGAAGTTCTAGGGAACTCTCGGCCACCGCCTCTAGCGAGTCCTATGACTCTTGAGAATATGTCCCTCCTCGAAACATGTGTTGTATCGGATACAGAAACACATGTAAGGCTCTAATCCGAAAGGTGTACTCTACTGGAACCACCATTTGTAAATACTAATAAATGAGTAGTGATATAGATGGTACACCACCACAATGTTCTAACTCTATAAGACGGCCATGATCCAAGGCCCCATCACTCGGTGGGATATCATCATGAACTCTCTCAGAAATAATATCTGGTTGTCTACATGGAATCATAATAATAAATAACAGGTGTCCCACAATCATTTAGTCATACCTTGTGATATGACTCATATAAATCACATGAAAAACATTTCAAAAAACACCCTCAATCACTATTTTCGTTTGTTGACTCAGAAAAAAAAATTTAGGGTCCTAGTGTATGGATACGTCGGCCACCGAACTAACATTGGATTACCCAAAAAGAAAAAGACACCCATAACACTTATCACCATTACCAAACAGAAAAGATCAGACTCTTACCTAAAACAAGAAGGAATTTCCATTAATCTTGTACCAACACATGGTCCGAGGACACCACACGAAACAACTATGAATTAAACAGTTGTAATACAAAAGTAGTGATGAATGTAAAAGGGGATGGAATAAATGTCAAACAAAAAGTACAAGTACAACTGGAATGTAAAAATACAACTATAACAAACAATACTACTGTAAAAGGGAAAAAACTATTGAGTCATCTGCCAATAATCCTAAATGATGTCTAGGTATTAATCACCTTCTTAGCACATCACGTGTGCATGTCTCCTCTGCATACCACCAAGTCCTTGCTTTTTCAAACTCTAGCCCAACTTCTTATCGTCTGCACAAGACACAACAAGGAGAACGTATGGACTGTGTAGGGGTGAGTATAATGATACTCAGTAGAGACCCTAAGACCCCCAAAGTTCTCTAATAATTCCACAATGAAAAATCACAAAGCATGATCTCAATCATTAATCATGATGAAATAGAAACTTCTTAATTAGAGACATAGCTCAAACAAGGTATACAACTCAATGAATAAAATATTATGATGGTGACCCACAATATATTGATATGATGGATGATAGTTATCAAATGATTCACTAGGCCTAGTATCAAGTAACACCCACAGTTACAATTTCCAACACCTCAGATTATGAATAAATACTCTTCTGTCATGTACAATGGCCATGTCGTGTCACACAGAGGTGCTACCCACTAACATTTGACTACTGAGGTACTTCTCATATCGAGTACCATGGGTATTCCACGTAACACAGAGCCACACCCAATTATGAATATTTCACGTCATAGAGAGGGGATCTTCCTCATGGACTGTTAAGGTACTCCTCCTATGGAGCACCATTGGTTTACCGTCTGAAACAGATGTTCTCCCCACCGTTGGTCTGCCACGTCACATAGAGGCACTTCCCTTGGGGCAGTTGAGTCAATCTGAGTCGCAAGGTCCGCAGTTGTCATGTCTCAGGCGGTCGCATGGTTCCGTATGTAGCATGCTTGGGAGAACCGCTCCCTAAGCCATCAGTCATCTTTAAATCAGAACTATGTATCAAAAATAAGTAACTCAATGATCTGTCATGTCATAAAGGATCCATTGCAACATACGGCACATCAACTAGATGAACGGTCTGTGCGTTAGGGGAGTTTCAGTGCCGAGGGCCCAATTATATTTGGGTGTGATCCAACCCAGTTGTACTCCAATTTTATCCAAAACACTAATTAAGTAAGTCAGTAGGACCATCTTTCTCCATATATCCCAATGTAGAAGAAGGTTAATTAAATGGAAGTTTTGTTCTTGGGATCTGGCACATTATGTTTTTTGGGGCTCGGTGGGGCCCAAGAAAGGTATGTCCTAGTCGGACCGACCCACCCCGAGATGGTATGGGATGTGAAATGATAGACCCGTCCCATTAGGACAAGGTCCATGATGACCTATAAATGGTTTTCCAGATAGGGAAGAAGCCCGCTAGGGGGGCCACCCGGTTGCATACTCCGCCACCTACAATGGGGTCCTCCATAGCATCCACCGGGGTAGCGACCCATGGTTTTCGCGAATGGATGAGTGTCGTTTAGTATTTTCATAGTGACGGTTCCATGAGGCATCACTGGGAGGCATGTAGGACCCATTGGAGTGGGTCATGTAAACATCATCATGGCCATCTGACATTCCATCCGACTTCTCCAGCAGCACGCACCGGCGCGCAGCTTCGCCACCCATGGTCAGTCGAGGTGTTGGCTGCTCTTACTTTAGGTGTCACGGCTGATGATCCATGACCCATTATGCTCACTGGGGGAACATGATGGCACTACATGCCTCATTCAAGGTTGGCCCGTACATGAAGCTCTGATGACTGGCACAACATTGGGCCGTGACCTCCTCTTTTGGCATGTGTCGACGCCCTATCCCCAACGTTATCGGTCAGTATCAGTGTGTTTTCAGTTTTCTATAGTTGGCATAAGAATATCAATGTTGCGGAGGGTTTAGGCTGTGTTTGTTATGCATGTGCCCTCCGTGATAGCTAGTAATCTAGGGAGAGGTTGTTAAAGATGTTGAATAATCACTTGAATTAAACAAAATGATAATCCCCAAATGACACCTCTCAACATCCTCCAGCAATGATGAATGAATCGCGGGTCAACCCATTAGTCAGTTGACCCGAGTTCATTGAATTATTAAAAAAAATGGAGGAGAAGAATCATTTAAGAGGGAAAAACAAATAATCCCCAAACCATTAAATCGAGGGTGAGCACAGGTTTTATGAAGCGAGTCTGTGTTCTCCGTCCTCTACAATGGGATTCCATAGGTGCCGCTCGTACGTTGATATTCTATTTATGGTACGTCATCCCCCATCACCTCCCACTAGGATTGGATTTGTCCTATAAGGATTTGGCGTTTTGGATCTCCTTCAACACTACATTGCTTGGTGAAGTTGTGTCGATACCCCTCCACATGCTTCATATATATATGAGAGGGGATGGGTAAATAATGAGGTGGGGATTTATGGGTGTTCATAAATTAGGAACCTTCCTAATTCCCCAATGATGTCATTATATAGAGTTGGTAGGTCATGCCATTTATTTTCCTGACACATCGCTCGCCCCAAACACCACTTTTCATTGGAGGATATGAAAGAAATATAAAATAATAAAATTAATTTTTTTTCATTTCTTTTAAATAGTTACAAAACAAAAAAAAAATTCTCCAGACCCAATATGGTTAATGTGAAGCCACCATAAAGAAAATCACAAAAATACATATTGAATGGTGATCTCATATTTTTAATACCAACAACATTTCAAATGTGAGAATATGCCACTCATGCATTTACATAACGTACCATAAAATAGTTCATAAAATTAATAACATTCACCTTCGACTCGTGTCGGTCGAGTGAAGGCTTCTCTTAGGGAGAACACACCATCACGAGATCAATGGTACTCTACGATTTTAAATTTTAGTTACTGTTTAGACGTTATGGATTTTATAATAAAATAATTGTCACTTAATTATTTTATTTATGACCAAAAACTAACTTTCACAGGTAGCCTATGTCATCCAATGTTAGTATCTTTCAAAAGAGAGAATAAAAAATTGTGGTTAGTGGTGGTCTCTGATTTTCAGTCTAAGCTATCCTTCATGGGTCATGTCCTTTTGAAAAATAAAATTAATTTATTTAATAATTTTATTTACAATCATTTCCATTTTGGGTTTTCTCACAGGAGGCTTATGCCCACTAAACATATGTCTCACCTAGGTTAATCTCACCATCTTGAAGGTAGAGGTTCCATAGTATTTTTTATCTAGTAAACCATTTAAGAGTTATTCCAAATTTTTATGAAATCCACTTACACGCACTATTTAAAGCCTAAAAAAATGACGATGAATCATTTTACGTACTCCGAGCCTCAAAATCTCCCATCGTCAGATTTCACGGTCTCAAATTAATTACATATAATTAAAAATATTATATGGAAATTCTAGTACATAAAAAAATAGAATTCATATTTTAACAAATTAATTAACAATATTTATATATTTAACTATAAAAAAATAAATGACATCTTAAAAAAATTTGTTAAAAAACTATATGATTTATTTATTTTATATCATATGTATATTATTTATCAAATGTGCATACCGAAAATAATATCATGAATAATATTAAAAAATGAGATTAAATTATTATTTACATTACCTATTTTCTATAATTTCCAATACATAATACATTATACTATCTCCGTACATGTATTCCTTGATGTATTGTAAACAATCATAAACTAGATAGAGGTGTAATTATGTGTACAAAACATGATTGATAACAAGATTTTGTATTTATATTGAATTTTGGTTTTTATATCATGCGGAGTTATATATTTCAAGGAGATGTGACTGATGAGATTATTTTCCATTTAATATTATTTTTTTATATTGAAATATATTAATTAGTTATGAAAATGTAATATTTAATTATCATACATATTCATATATTTTGGGACATTATTTATACACATTATTATATAATTAGGTTATGTAATTAAAAAAATTTATCAAGTATATTGGTTCTTTATTAAAGACTCTGTTAAATGAATGGATTCCTAGTTATTTTCCACTAACCCTCTTCACTTGTCTATCCACAGGTGATTTGGAAGTAAGATCAAGGAATTTGTGTGTTTCTTGACAGGTTTTGTGATCCAGATATTCTCATTTAAAATTTAATTAGAATTTCAATTAATTAGTGAATTTTGTTTCATTCAATATGTCCAATCACATAATCTAGATCATAATTATTTTTATTATTACCATAATCCCAATCAAGAATAACATCTCTATGCAGGATCAAGGTACGAAAAATATATTTAGGGCGGGTTAAATATTATTTATAAAACATAATGTAACAATTTCCACAACCTCATTTTGTGGGTTTATAGGATGATGATTATATCATATTATATATATATTCATCCTTTAAATGAAATTGAAAATAGTTATTTACAAAATGAATAGTTCAAAACCATCTTATTAAAATAATTAATAATAATATAATACAAATTTAGCTAGAAAAATATTGATAAAAACATTATAATTGAATAACAATATTAACCTTAAGAAATATGGACATTAATAACCTTGACATTAGGTATGTATTGTTTTGTCCAAACTATAATGGTCTAAGATCATATTAACAAGATTCCTTTAACATTATGAATTAATAAACCATTGTTTCCTTTTCCAATGGAACCATCGATCAGAAATATTGAGAATATTAGCCTTCCTAAACTTCAAAATGCCATTAAAATAACCAAAAAAAAAATTAAAAAGAAATTGATTATTAATTCATCTACAAATTATCCTCATTGTGGATACCTTATGCAAAAAATATATAATAGATTATATGGAAGAACATTCATGTAAACATATGTTCAAAATGATTCAATGTATCATTTAGATAATTAAATTTGAATTTCATAAAATTTTCACTCATATTGAACTCAACTGTTATTTATAACAATTCATCATATGGTCATACACCATATTTCATCTAGGTTGTTTCAACGACATTATATTTACTCTTCCGTTCCATGGAATGTTTATCCTTTAATCTATTTATGAGGAACATCTGTATATAGGACTATGACAATTATTAAAATATTTATTTTTTATATAATGATTTTAATTCTTCAAATCGATTATGGTTTTTTATCATGTAGATAATATTGGTGTTTATTAGGAAATCATTTCCACCTACATTAAACAAATTCTATATGATAAACATCATAAAACACAATCATATGGGATTTTATTATAGTTCAACATTTATAATTTAAAAATCCCAATTTGATGAATATTAAAATAATTTTTACAAGCTATATATATTCACAATATTAATATTTTTCAGACGAAATAGAATATAAAAATATGGTAAAATATAGAGAATTTAAAATAAATAGTTATAAAACATGAGTAGTATTATATACATTATGTAAAAGGGATTATTATTTTAAAAATATTTCATTAACGTTATAAAATAAATCCTTTGAAGAAAAATTATTTCCCAATTGGAAAATTACAAATTAGAACTTTTATAGTGAAATAATAATTTGACAATCACAGTTCTATTAATCCTTCAAATATAATAATCCAACTATTATATATTTTTTAAATTTTTTTGAACCATCTAAATATTTATTTTGAAAAATAAAATAACAATTATAAATATCCATTGTAGTATTATGACCATTAAAATTGATAGATGATTTCAATTTGGTAATTGATTTTGTTTCTCTAATTATTCATGATGTTTTTTAATAATAAAACATCAAATCTAAATTAAAAAACATGATCATCCTCATAAGAACCTCTATATTAATTGATTATTATTTTTATATTATATTAAAATTATTGAACATTTCCTTATGTTGAACTACAATATCTCTATGAGGTTTCAGAGTTCTGATGTTTTCTTAGAAGTCAATTTTCCATTACATATACCCGATCAATTGCTTTTATTTTAATTAAATCATTAAATATTAAATTAAGATAATTAATTAAAGAATTTCGATAATTCATTTTTTTCTATATCATTGATTCTTGTGTATGGGTAATAGTATGTTTAATGATAGGAAAAAATAGTACCTAAATATCATAAGGGACTAGGTGGACCAACATGTTCACTAAATTAATAAAAATTATTTGAAAAAACATTCAAAAATTCTACATCAACATATAAAAACTGTTTCTATAATGATTGATATTTACAAATATCTATATTCATTGATGAGGATTAATTTTGATCTATATTTCACCAATTAAAATCCTTCATTTATCGAACTAATAATGATGTTGAAGATACCTCTAAATATTTATCTATATCAAAATGTTATTAAATTCAGTGAAAACATTAGACTTTTTATTTAGACTTCTCTTACCTACAAAAATATTCATCTATTTTAGAAGATTAGATTGATATTATCATTATATAATTACAAAACAAAAATATTTACATCATTTTATATGTCCACAAGAATTTTATTTTCAACAAACACAACAATTATTTTTATGATTTTTTAATACATCATGAATATTTGAAGCATTCATCAAAACTGTATCAAAATATATTGAATATAATGAATGAATTACAACCTTAATTGTAAAATAAAATTAATAAGTTATATTCCTTACTTTTATAAAATACATATTATTTTTTTCATTTCATTCCATTTACACTTGTCTTTCTTTATTTTCATTAGCATTATTTTTCTAATAGGATTACTTCTTTAGAGAAAAGTCTTCATCCTTATCAAAACCAATTGTTTGATCATGAAGTTACTTATCTTATTTATTATTGGTGAAGGAAAAAAAATAATGATACAAATTTTTTTTTAACAAGGAATGTAAGGATATTATTCACCAGAATTCCTCTTTTCAGAATCATTTTCGTTATGAATTATTATTTCTACAATGGGCATGTCATTAATTATTTTCTCAAAAATCCCTTTCATAGAATACATGTTCACCAACTTCATATATTGTTAGTTTCCATACCAATACAAGAAGACATAACCCATATATGATTGTAATCAATTTATATTTTCTCAATATCAATACATTTTTAGAAAAATATCATAATAAAATGCTCGAAATGTGATTCATTAACATTATCATTACATATTTAACTACATCATTGTCACTGAAGGAATAATTTACATGGATAAACATCCTCATTTTACAAAGGAAATCAAAAATATATATATATTTTAATTTTAATGTCTCATTATCTACTATTATTATTATTATAAAAAATCCCATATTTCCAATATTCGTATTTCTAGGGGGAGATAGGTCTCTCTATTTTAATATAAAATTAGGGTAAATGATATGTTCAATAACATAATGTCTCAAAACATATATGTTTACATGGAATCATGTGGATTAATAATTTTTATTCAATATACTATTGAATGTTAACCATTTATTTCACCTACCTATCTCCCAGTTTGAATGACAACATGAAAATAGTAATGGTAAAAATTTGTAATCAATTGACTTTAATTAAGTCATCTAAATCATGATTTTCTAAGACTACCTCAGGGTTTCTCAAATCAAATTATTATTTTACCACATACAATAATTCCCAAAACAAAATTAAATCACACTATTTAGAAAAGAATCATTCTTTTATACCAACATCTATATAACAAGATTTACAAGATATAATTTAAAAAAAATGAATTCAGGATTCAATATTTTATGATAAAATAATTTTATATGATAAACGAGACTAAAATTAGATAAGTGTGATCAAATAGATCAAGATAACTTCTTAGAAACAAGTGGTGATGATAACGTTGTTTCCCAATACTTGTAGAATAAATTAAAGGCTATATTTATCTTCATTATATATAATAAAAATGAATGAACCACTCATAGAGATCCATATTTTAATTAATATCAATATTAAAATAAATATGAAAAATAATCACAATATTTTACATTATTAATAAGTATTATTTGATGAATATGTTTTTATGGATGTAAAAAAATTAATACAAATTTATGAATATTGAATTAATGAACATGTTGAATATAATATAATTTTGATAAAATTGACAGGTAACAATTGACTTATAATTTATCACTTGGAGAAAAATTATTCGTTATTATGATAAATGCTTATTTGATATTATAAACTTATATTATTATAAAATTTATTATTCAATTTTTTAGATTCAAAATTCTATAGAAAAATGTTTTTTAATTTTTTTAATCAATTTCTTTTAAAAAATAATTTAGAGATGTTTTCCATGATAAAATAATTTTGGAATTATTCTAAAAAAATACATCCTAGGAAAATCCGGTGAGAAATTTTTATAGAAAGTATAAATTTGAAGAGACTTTTTTAATAATAGTTTTTAATAAAACATTATAAAGTATTATATTCAGAAAACATAAAAACAAATAAATTATGTTCTCTACATTTTTATAGTGTTAATTTCTATCAACATATTAATAATCATGAAGTGGATATATGATCATTTATTTTAAAAATTTAAATATTTTATTTTATGTATTAATATCTAGTAGCATTTTTGGGTTTTTTAATCATATAATCTAGTTTTTCATTCATTCAGAAAAATTGTTAAATATTTTTTCATTTTCTTCTGATCAAGTAAGAAATAATATCTTATATATAAATTCGTAGAACATATATGATGTGTTTGGGTTTTAGTTAATGTAATGGAACTCTTGTTTCCACATAAAATATTAGTTTTTACTATGAATCATGATAACTATAGTTAGTTTGTATTTCATCCAAAACACTTGAACACAACAAAATATACTTGTCGCATAATTAAAGTTAGTAATTGAAAGTGATTGAAATTGATTTTTGTAAATGAAAAAGTCCCAAAATCTAGTACTAATAATTTTCAAGCTACAAATTTTTGTTTTATTTCAATTTTACATCCACTAAATAAATATTCATATAAACTATAACATTTAAAATAATTTTCATCATTATAAAATTAACCATGTTTTATATTTCACAAATGATATTTATTTTTTTAATCTCAATATGAATTGACACATTAATATTTTTTGGAATATCTCACTCAAGTATATAACAAAATGTATGTATAGATTACTAGAGATATGGTATAATATACTACCAATTAATCCTATAAATTTAATCTGGTAAAATAATTTTTCATATTAATCAATATATAAATATTTGGAGGTTTAATTTTAGTGTTAATACATGTAATATTTTACGATCCAAAGAACATCAGTACATATATAATAGAAAATTTATAAGATATATAGGATCATTTTGGGATTTATTAATACTGATAAACAAGGACAATAGTTATTACGCTAATCATTTAAATTTTAAAAATCAATTTGATAAGATATTGAGATGAATTAGTAATTGTTTTTACATTGAGAGAAATATAATTTCATTGATACATTTTTTAATGATAATGGAATCAAAGAATTTTTAATGAGAAAAATTATGGTATAGGAAACTTCCTTAAGCAAATTTATATAAAATATATGGTTAATTTTCCATACAAGGCTATTAGGTATTTATTATGTCATTAGAGTGGATTATTATGTCTGAAACATGATTATTATTTTTCTGTTTTATATAATATGTGTTCTCTGTATCCATTATATTAATAACATGTTACAATTATTGGAACACGAGTAAATTTTATTAATTTTGTCAAGGATGAGGTTAAATGGATATATTGATGTCTATCAAATGAAGAAAAAATATAATTTATTTATAATCCATATTAATGATTTTAAACCTCTAAAACAAATCAATTTTAAATTTATATCTATAATTCAATTTATGTCATGTTTATTATAAAAAACAAATATTAATGATATAGAAGGAATATATTTAGTAAAATAGACTATTTTCAAAAAAAATGTTCCTCAAAAATCAGTTCGTTCATCGTAAAATTATTTAATATATTCTTTATCATCCAAATACCTATATGATGTCTTATAATGTTACTATGATTTAATTACATAGGTATCACATTCATTTCAAATTAAACAGTTATTTTTTGTCAATAGTTCTACATTTCTAATATTTCTATTATATAGATGATTTTGTAACATTTTCTATTTTCATTCACTTGTGAATCCCTATTATTCAAATTTATATTAAGTATCTTCCACAGTAGGAAAATTAAAAAAAATCTCAATTTTTTCCTCTCTGGTCATAAATTTTAGAACAAGGGTTAAAATTTACTTTTGTAAATTGAAAACAATGTTTTTCATTTAGGTTGTTTAAAAATATTGTGATTAGAATCATAATTTTATTTATGCACTTTTTCTAAAATATTACATTCGTTTTTATTTGAAAAATTATATTCTTATTATTTATAAAATAACCCTTTTTAATCACATCATCAGGTTTTGTTATAAATTATTTAAATTATCATTATTATTTACAATTAATACATTACATCCAATAATAGAAGTATGAGTGTCTTTGATTTCTTCCTATCTACAACACATATAGACTTCTTCTAAAAAATGACTATATAAGACATGGTTTATAGTATAGAATACATTTATAACTGTTTTATCCCAAAAATTATAATAAATTTAATATCTACCCAAAATTGTTCAAGTAATTTTCGTAATATCTCCCCTTTTTCTTCACCCACACCATTTGGTTAAGCAATTACATGTTCCAAAAAATTAATTTTTATAATTTTTATTTATAATGAGTTCTAATATATGAATTTCCAAATTATAAACCATTATCAATATGGATAGTGACTAAAGTAAGGTATAATCATTTATAATAATGAGCTAAATTTTATGAAACTAAAATGGAATATGAAATTTTTTCCTAGAAATTAATCCCATGTATATCCATTGTTGTCATCTACTAAGGAATCAAAAAAATATTTTCCACTGATAAATATTTTTTGGGTTGCACTTAATTATTAAATTTTGTATACTAGTATTGAATTATATGTTAAAACATCAACAAAAGACTTGAAAATAGAACATAGTTTCTTTATAAATTTATAAGGATTAAATTATTTTAAATTTATTAGACCAATGTTTTGATAAATATATAATTCATTATTTATTTGATGGTTTTTCTAACATAATATCATTATAATGTACTATAAATAAATTCAATGACCATGAATTATCTTGCATAGCACTAATTCATGTTATACAATGTATTATAATGTTTAATATGTTTAGGGTTTATGAATTCTCATGCCTACTAAAAAAGAATAAATTTTACTTCTTAACATTGAATTGTACATTTACAATTAATATTGTTCACAATATATAATTAATAAAATAATTTAATTATTAAAATTTCTATAATGATTAAGTCACACGCTGAATAAATTTTTAAAATGTTAAAGTGTTTTAAATTTTTTTACCAATTCCAAAAATCTATCATTGTGAGTTATCTCCCAAATGGATATTTACACATTTAAAATTGATATTATTATTAAATAACTTCTTGTTTTCAGTAATTTTGGTAGAACATATACTATCAATATACATAATATTTATTTTTAGGTAGTTGAAATGACCTAGACTCCACTTGTCCAATCCTTTGTGAAAATCTGGTGTATGCGGTCTTCCTAGAGGTCAAGGTGAATAGTGTCATCAGTAACTGTTGGTGGAGAGTTGAACGATAACCTTAGGTGAACAGTTTCATCAGTATCCTTATGTGAATAGTGTAACAGTAACCTTAGGTTAACAGTGTCATTGTTAACCTTAGTTTAATAGTGTAATTGGTGACCTTATGTGAACAGTGTCATTGGTTGCCTAATGTGAATAGTGAAATGGTGAGGTTCCAATAATAGCCTCTCTCCTCTGGTAAATTTTGAGTTAATGAATACTGTTTTTATATCCCTGAGGTTCCATCGATATCCTCTAGTTATTTTTCAATATATTGAGTTCATGAATAGTGTTTCTAGAATAGTGACGTCCCTCAGTAACCACTATAAAATTTTCAAAATTTATAGTTTCAGAATGGTGTTTCCAGAACAGTGAGGTCTATCATTAACCTCTACATTCTTTGACAAATTTTTTGTTTGTAAACAGTGTTTCCAGAACACTGAGGTATATCTGTAACCCAAACCTCATTTTCTAAATTTTCAGTTCGTGAATAGTGTTTCTAGAATGCTAAGGTCCATCGATAACATCTATTTCCTTTTCCAATTATTCAGTTCGTGAACAGTACTTCTATAATGGTGAGGTCTACCGTTAATCCCTATTTTCATTTCCAAATTTCGAGTTCATGAATTGTGTTTCTATATTCCTACAGTTTCTCCCCTTTAACGTTTCCTTTGACATAAAATTGTATTAAAGCCTCCTTTTAAGAACTCTAATGTAGATTCAAATACCTTAACTCTTATATTAAATTTTCCTATGGTTCAGCATGTTTTTACTTGGTCAAATCAAATGGCCTAATTTAATCCGATTTTAATGGAAAATCCAGCATATCATAAATCACTGCTTTGATAAATCTTCTAAAGGGATGATATATATTACTCTATTGTTATTCGTCATTGATATAGGCTATGAGACGCTTGTACATTTCATTCCACTCAGTAGGAATTGCACAATCTAACCTTCCTCATTGGATTGGTTTTTCTCTATTTTGATGCAACCACACAAAATCGATCAATCTTCGATATATGTTATGATCTATCATCATTATTTTGGGTCCATCACCTTCTTTCTCCTTGACTTTTTATGGAATTTTACCCCCATGTTTATAATAGTATTTTCATTGGTGTTAGAGGATGTTTGGTGTCTCTACATCCTTGGGTGGATACAGTGGTCATTGGGGAGGATATCATAACCCATTGTGCAGCTCGTTCTTGTATATTGAACCTCAAGAACAAGGAGAGGAAGGGGATTCATTGCTCTTTTTTCATTTACGTGTAACTGTATAGATAGCATGATTTATCACACTACATCACAATGGAATTTACATAATAAATATTTGTATATGATAAATAAATTAATATCAGTCATATGTTATTGCTTCTTGTTTTGATAGATAGTGTGATATCCACTGATTATTTGTTTTTCTTTTCGTTGTTGATGGGAATTGTTAAAGAATGTAAAGCTGGAATTAATCGATAATTATTTGGCTAATGATAAAGAGGCATGAAATGAATATTGTTCTTCTTGTTGAAATTTAATGTTAATAAAATTTTTGTAGTAAGAATGTTTATTTATATTTGATATTTTATTGGTTAGGTTTCAAGAATTTGGAACCTATGAATAATAAACCAGTTAATCTAAGATAGATTAATTAACTAGTTATTTTATAAAAGATAATTCCTAGTAGGGTTCTAATATACCATCCTGATTGTTTATGGTCCAAAATCTAATTGATATGATGTTGTTTCCCTGATGCTTTTGTTGTGATGTGAGCTGAGATTGTTGTTGTGACTTGTGAGGTCATAGAGGCTTACTTCTTGTTGTAGCAGTTGATGTCTAATGTGGCTAGATGCATCATGTTATGCATGTGGGGTCAAGGAGGACACCAGGGAATATGAAACTGGTTGGATGTGAATATTGGGATTCTTACTTATTCGTATTGGTTGTTAATTGGCATTACTTTCCCCACAGCTCAAGGTAGTTGGTCATGCTTACACTTATCCCGAAAGGGGAGAAGATGCATGGGGTATGACACATGATTTCCGTGTTTTTCTTCTTCAAGTAAGGAAGGGTATAAGGTCTTGATATAGGTGTAAAATACATGACGGGTAGTTCATCTACTCCATGTGTGGAGCCACATTCTTTTTAGTAACATAGAATGTTTTTATATAATTCCTGGGAATATGGGTAATTAATAATGTTTTTAATAATTAATTTAATAATTGATGTTTACCCAAGGTGTTAGAGAATGTTGGAACTCAATACAGAGGTTACAATTAAAAAATATAGTAGTCATTGGTATTTATGCTTATTACATTTAATGTATAATTATTGATGGATAATTAATGTTTAAATAATTAATTAACATAATGTGAAACTAACAAAAATGGAATGATGTAATGTAATAATTCTACTTAAATGGTTATTTTCTTGTTAGATACCTAGTCTTAGAGGTGTCAAGCGATTGTCTACGAGATATTAGCTGTTGCTGAGTCTAAGAATATGTTATGCCCATATTGTGGTTATGAGATATAGTATATTCTGTACTTTTTTGTTTCTATATTCCACTCCACCGTCTCAGTTTGGGAAACTAACAACCTAAGGATTCTGAGCCTTGGGGTGTGTTTTCCCCAACATTCCAGTTGGAGTATGGATGGATGACTAGCCCCTCTAGCCCAACTCTCTTCTCTTTGTAGTTACCTGCGGTGGTAGTCACAGTGGTTAGTTTCCCCCATATATGTGTTTATAGGGCTATAATTGCTTGTGGTTATTCACCTACATATATATTGGATATAGTATCATATGGACTACTATAGGTGTAATGTGTAAAGGTTGTGATGGATTGAGGATGCTTACTCAGTGTTGGAGCTATAATGGCTTGAGGAATAACACCCAACATATGATACATGTTATACAAGCTTTGGTGGCTCCCATAAACTAATAGTTTACTTTCTTATGTGGACATGATGGTTTTGTGGCACGAGGTACATGTTGTGGTGCTTCACCCAGATGTTTGTGGGAAATCTGTTCTATAGAGTGATGATTTGGTCATGCGACTTTGGGGAAAAGTGGAAAACAATTGGGGAAGTAGTAGTGGGGTACCCATGATATTCTTTATAATATTATATAATCTTGTATTCATTACATGGTGAGAATATCCAAGGTGAGACTGAGATCATATTATACATGTTTAGGTGACGAGTTAGTTTTAGTTGTTGTTCACTATGATTTTGCATGATTTCATTACATTTTCATGAGATTCTCTACGGATAATACTTCTGAGTATATTGTGACATCACCTTATATATATATATATAATGTTTTTCATGTCACATGGAGCATGTATAAGATAAATCTGGTTCTACTATCTTATGGTTGTGGGAGTTGTTCAGACATGTTGTTGCTGTTGTTTTTACTTTCATTTTGGTACTTTCAGTTATCCTCATTCAATAGTAGTAGCTTTTCATGACATTAATATTTTCTCATTGTTATTTCATTTATTTTTTTGTTTGAGTATTGGTTGGTTGGTGTCTATCATATCTCTCTCTCCTGCATGAGTTCTCATAGAGTGTAATGCCTACAATTTATGTCTTTAATATTCCCTTGTTGCTAGTCACCAACCCAGTGCCTACTGATGGGGGGACTCATGGGTCAATATATTCCTTCACACATTGTTGGCCTGGGATGGGCACACTTAGTGGAGAGGGGTTCGAGACAGAGTGTTGTCAATGGTCTATTTGAGTTATTGAATGGAGTTTGCTATTAGGAACAGGTGAGGATGCATGTGTTGGTAGGGTGATAATGTCAGTCAGGATTAGAAAGTGATGTAAATAGTAGAGTCTTATTGATATATAAGAGTTGGGGGGGGGGGCTATGATCTGATCTACTATCCATTAAAATTACAATGGATTCTAAATGAGGTGATACTAGTTTCCAGGTAGAGACCTAGATAAGGATCATGCATCATTCATCCTTGTTCCAATGTTTGACTGGGTATACCTTGGGATAAGTGAACCTAAAATGAATAAAAGAAAATAATTAATTAATTAATTAATGTTGAGTCTTCAATATTCCAGGATTTTGATCTCAAATGGTATTTTATTTTATAGGTACTGCTTCAGGTTGACGTCATCATCTGGTTTGCATAGATGATGTCCAGTAGGCTACGCCAGATGATCGTCACGGTGAATAGATTGAAAATGATGACATATGGAGGATAAAACTTCGAGTGTTTCCATAACAGGGTCTACATAAGTACAAGAGATCTATTTCAGATGGAGTCATGAAAGTCTAGTTATAGGTGGTCGATATAGGCTTAAAATTGTTCTATGCTAGGAAATAGCATTGGGTGTCCTTGGTTGTGACAATGTGGTGTGAATCAGCGAGGTAGTGGTGGATCATGTTTCTCACGGATCACAAGGAGTCAGTGATCTCATGGTATGAGTTCTGAGACAGGTTTAGATTCGAGTTTCCTTCATTGACTACAAAGTAGCCTAGTCCCCATGAGTTTCTTACCCTTTGACAGGGAGCTCTAGTGTATGAGTGTTTTAAATCGGCATCAGGAACCTTTTGCGATAATCTTTGGTTTTATTTCTAGACGAGGAGGCCAGGGAAACACATTTCGAGGAAGCTTTGCATTCAGAGATCTAGCACCAGGTCACCCAATTTATGCATAAGACATATCCTTGGGTTTTTCGACGTCAGAGGTCGTCGAGAGGACATTGGCCAAAATTGGATCATCACGATAGATTAGTCTTCATGATTCCTTGCGATGCAGAGCTGTGGTCCGGGGTTTTCAGTTTTCAGGGATGCTGAGTTTTCGTTCGGCCGGGTGTAGGTCCCCTCCCTCATCATCTCGTTTCTCTTGGGGAAGCAGCACTCATGCTTATTCCAAGTGATCAAGAGCGTGTTTTTCTTGAGGTGGTCGAGTTTATCAACATTGAGAGTGACTGACCTTTCAATGCTATAATCATGCACCAGGTGTTCTACTCCTGGATCCTCCATGGAGGCTATTCCAGCTAAGTTAACATGAGTATTTTGCACCTACATTATATCAACAGAGGTTACATTGTGTAGGAAGAGGACAACCATGTGATGTTCCCCATCCTCAAAGAGAAAATTGCGGCCATGGTGGTGTCCTCATGAGGGTCAGAGAGGCCATGGAGGAGGACATGGTTTGCTTTAGGTGAGCCGGATGTCATTTGAGTTACCCATTTCTAGTTTTCAACCTTCTATTAGGCCTTCTTTTATTCAAAATAGACACACTCCCTCATATCACCTACCATTTTCCATGAATTGGGACTTGAGTTAGAGAGGCTTCTAGTGCCCATGGAATTGACTACACCTATTAGAGAACGAGAATAATTATTCGAAGTATGTAGAGATCACGATCTTGCGTTGGGGTAGCATCGCTCTTGGGGATATTTCTTATATTTATGAATACAACCATATGATTTCATCATTAGCATGGATATGTTATATTTGTTGCAAGATATCATCTATTGCATCAGGACGGAGGATGTTTTCTTCGATGGTGATGTAGGGCCTATGGTGCTTTCTGGCGAGCGAGAGACTCATATGGGTTATAGGCGTGTTCCATACTTATCAACCATGATGGCTAAACTGGTGCTTAGTTGTTCTGAGGTCTAGTAGGCAGTGTTTCCACGGGTTGTATAAGATTACCCAGACGTCTTTTCAGAAGTTGTTGTATCAGTACCCACTCAATGATATATCATTTTTGGGATCGAGATACAACCATGAGTGTCTCATTTCACTATGTCGCCATATATGATGGACACCTCTGAGTTACAAGAGCTACATATACAACTAGATGGTCTGTTACAGTGCGGGTTGGTTTGGCCGAGTGTGTCACCATGGGGTGAACCATGTTTTTTCGTGAAGAGGGATGACAACAGTTTGCAGTTGTCTGTAGATTATCATCACATAAAACATTTAACAATAATGAATCGATATACCTTCCAACATAATGATGATTTATTCAGTAAACATAAGGTTTCATGTTGGTTCTCAAAGATGTACTTGTGGTTGGGATATAATCATATTTGTGTAAATGATGAGGATATCCTGAAGACTGCTTTCTGTTGTAGCCATGGGCATTAAGAGTTCGTTGTAAATTTGTTCACTATGACAAATGCTCTAGATATGTTCATGGGATTGATGAATGTTGTCTTCCATGAGTGCATGGACAAGTTCATGGTGGTTTTCATCGATGAAATTCTTTTGTACTCTACATCTGATGAAGATCATGCAGAGAATCTACACAATGTTTTGGGAGTTCTTCGTCAACATCAGTTGTTATGGATGTTGTCGAAGTGTGAGTTTCATGCTTGAGAAGTCCGTTTCATTGGCCGTGTTGTGTCCCAGTAGGGAGTAGCTGTAGATCCATCGATGATAGAAGTTGTTGTGTCTGGGGAAGCCCCCCAGGAAGTGTTAGAAGTGAAAAGTTTCCTTGGACTCAAAGGCTACTATAAGATGTTCGTAGCTTATTTCTCTCGAGTTGAGATTCATCTGATAGCATTGATAATGAATGATCAGGCATTAATAATGAATTATCAGAGTAAGGAAGATTTATAGAATCTAAAGAAGAAGTAAGTAAGAGCTCCAGTTATTTGAATTTCAGCAGAGATAGTTCACATTGATGCTTTTAATGATGCTTCGCATTTGGGGTTATGTTGTGTTCTAATGCAACAAAGACCAATTTATTATTCTGGGACGTAGTAGTTGCGTCCCCACTAACATAAATATTCCACCCATGATCTTGAGTTAGAAGCCATGGTGTTTTCTCTGATGTTGTGGAGACATCACCTCAATTTCGAGCACTTCGTGGTTTTCACAGATTTAATGAGTTTGAGGTATGTTTTAACCCAGCATGACTTGAACATGCAACAATGTCAGCAGATGGAGTTATTATTTGAATGCAACTTTGAAATACCATATTCACCTATAAATGGGGTTGTTTTAGCTGATGCGTGGAATAATAAGTCATTTAGTGATGTTTTTCATGATTCTGGTGATTCCTAGAGTGTAATGGTAGAACTATTAGTAATAAATCATAATAAGGGAGATGTTGGGGGAAGAGGTTGTCTTTTTCAGATGATGGTGTCATCCACTCTATTACAGTAGGCTAAAGAGTCCCAGTTTGGGGATCTTGAGGTTGTGTTCTGGAGAGAACGAGTTGTTTATGGTGAAACCCATGCTGGTTGGTCTGAGGTTGAAAAAACACTATGTTTTTTATCCCATAAGGCTTTTTTTCCTTTTATATTTCACAAGATGTTTCTCATACAGTTCCATAGTTCACCTTTTGCGGTGCGTGGGCTGAAGCGTGTGAATACAGAGTTTGTGTCTGGGTATTTGGTCTACCAGATTGTAAAGGTCGAACACCATGTTCTTAATGGTCTGAACCAACCATTTGATATTCCTCTGTGGATGTGTGATGAAATCTCGATAGAATTTGTTATTGGTTAACCTCGAGCTCCGGGAGGACCTGATAATATTATGGTTTTAGTGGACTATTTAACAAAACCATCCCACATTAAAACAATCAAGGAGTAGAGTCCAGTGGATTATTTGTTGAGGTAGTATCTGGAGGAGGTTGTGAGACTTCATGGAGACCCATGGATGATTATTTCAAAATGATATCCCCATTTTACCTCTATGGTGTGGAAAGGTCTCCAAATTTTTTTTGGTTCTCATCTATTCCTTAACCATAATATTCATCCACAATCTGAAGGTCGGACAGAGTGAACCATCAAGACTATTTACGACATGTTACGCTCTTATGTCCTAGATATTGGAGGTTTTTGGATGAGGAACCTACCCCTGGTGCAGTTCTCTTACAACAATAGTTTTCACCCCACCATCAGTATGTTGCTGTTTGAAGCCTTGTATAGCCGACATTTCCATTCTCTGTTGTGCTGGATAGGAGTCAGAGAGTCAGAAATTCTCAGACCGGAACTCATGCAGAATAATACTAATATAGTTCAGGTGATTCCTGATAGGATTAAGACAGTGCAGGATTGGATGAAATCATATTCCTATCAATGGAGGAGACCAATAGAGTTTGATGTTGGGGATGACATGTTTCTGAAGGTGACTCCCCATCCTGTGAAGCAATGGATTGGTCATGGAAGTAATCTTTTTCCCAGGTTTGTTGGTCCTCTTGAGGTTTGAGCTTTTGTCGGAGATATGGAAGATCGATTAGAACTTCCTCCCACAGATGAGAAATATACACGATGTTTTCCATGTATCATAGATTCGTTGTTGTCTTCATGATTACTCTCATGTCAACAATTGGGGATAGATCCATGTTGATGATGATGCGACCTTTGAGAAACTACCTATGGAGATCCTAGACTATAAAGAGAAGGTGTGGTGTGTGCATTCTATTCACTTAGTTCATGTATTATGGCGACACAACTATGTTAAGGAATGTGCATAGGAATGTGAGTCACATATAAGTGCTCAGTAATCAGAGTTGTCTGATTTTTATCTCATTTTATGTAAAAATTCCCCCTTTGTGGTTATAGAAATTTTGTGTTAATGAGATTGCTTTCTATGGATTCTTCTTATGTCATTCTCTCATTGGAGAGTTATATTGATTGGTGGTTTTCCAGACTTATTTTCTATTTCCTTTTAGGCTGGTTTTGAATTCTCAAGGAAGATAATGTTTTGCGAGGTTTCTGATCTAATTTCTATAACCGCTCTGATCCTATTGTTTGATAAAACTTGTTATATGTTGTGTTCTAGGAGGTTAAAGGTACTTATCCAAAAAACATTTCCAAATTTCCAGTTCTGTGAATAGTGCAATGGTTACCTTAGATGAACGGTGCAATAGTGACCTTATGTGAACTATGTCATTGGTAACCATTTGTGAATAGTGCAATGTTAGTCTTAGGTGAATAGTTTCATTAGTATCCTTAGCAGAACTGTGAAATGGTAACCGTAGGTCAATAGTTTCAATGAAAAAATTAGGTGAACAATGTCATCGGTGACCTTATGTGACCAATGTCATTGGTATCCTTCTGTGAATAGTGGAACAGTGAGGTTCCAATGGTTGCCTATTTACATTGGCCAATTTTGAGTTCATTAATAGTGTTTCCATAATATAGAGGTTCCATAATTTACCTCTACTACCATTGCCGAATTTTGAGTTCATAAACAGGGTTTTCCAGAATGTTGAGTTCCATCATAAACCTCTATTTCCTTTGCCTAATTTTGAGTTCATGAACACTGTTTCCAAAATGATGTGGTCCCATTGGTAAGCTCTAATTTCTTTTCCAAATTTTGAGTTCATGAACATTGTTTCTGGAATAGTGTGTTCCATCGGTAACCTTTATTTTCTTAAAGAGATTTAAGTACATGAATAGTGTTTCCACAACAAGGAGGTCCATCGGTGATATCTATTTCCATTGCCATGTTTTGAGTTTGTGAACAGTGATTCTAGAATGGTGAGGTCCATCAAAAACCTATATTTCCTTTTCAAAATTTCGAGTTTATGAATATTACTTCCAACATCCAACAGTTCACCACTTTGGCGATTCCATTTCTGTAAAATGCATTTAAGCCTTCATTTTAGGGACTCTTATGCTAATTCAAAGTGCATAACTCCAATATTATTTATTCATAAGTCTTAGAATGTTTTTACTTGGTCAAATCATGTGGTTAAATGCAATTAACTTTTAATAGAAACTCCATCTTATCCTAAACCACTACTCTGTTAAATATTCCAAAAGATTGATACAGCTTTCTCACTAGTTGTTCCTCTCGGTTCTCGACTGTGAGCCGCTCAAACCATCCCTTCAATCTCATTTGAGCTAGACAATCAAACATTCCACCATGGATTTTTTTGGATATGTTTTGATGAAAACAAGAAATATCGATAAATCCTCAATATAAATTATGATCTATCATCATTATTTTTGATTCATCTCCTTCTTTCTATTTTTCATTTTTATGGAATTTTACCCCTTGTTCCTGATGGGATATTCTTGGGTGTTGTCTATTGTGGTGGTGTCAGTACATCCCCGTGTGGATATAGTTGTCACGGGGGTTGGGATCATAACCTGTGGTGTGGTTTGTTCTCGAATAAAGAACATTGAGAACCGTTTGAGGTAGGGGATTCGTTGCTACTCTATTCAATTACGTTCAACTATACAGATAGCATGTTTTATCCCACTGGATCATAATGGAACTAACATAATATATATCTGATCCCGATAAATAAATTGATATCGATCGTATGTTATTGCCTATTGTTTTGGTATATAGTGTCATATATATGTTATCTTTTTTATATTATTGTTCATGATTAATATTGGTAATGAACAAAAAAATTGAAAAAATTGATAATTGTTTGGATCAAGATAAAGTGGCATGTAAATGAATCAGGTTCGTCTTGTTGGAATTTGATGTCAATCAAATTGGTGCAGTAAGAAAGTTTAATTATTTTTTATAGCTTACTGGTTAGGTTTCTAAAATTTGGAACTTATGAATAATAAATTAGTTATTTCAATATGAATTAAAGAACTATTTGTTTGATAAAAGATAATTACTTGTAGGGTTTTAATTTTCCCTCTAGTGTGTTTATGGGACAATATATATTTGATATGATGTTAGTATTTCCAGCTTCTTGTGTAGTGATGTGATCCTGGATGGTTGTTCTATTATATCGGGTCATGGAGGCCAACTGGTTGTGGAATTAGTTTACACCATGAGTGGGGAAATGCATCATGTTATGCATGTGGGTGTTAGGGAGGACACTAGGGATGTTGAAATGGTTTTTATGTGATTTTTTGGACTCTTAATAATTCTAATTCATTGTTTATCAATTTTAATTTCCCCACTACTCAATGAAGTTGGCCTTTCTTACCCTTCACCTAAAAGGGGAGAAAAGAAATCGGGTATGCCACATGCATTCCGTGTTAATCTTATTAATGGATTGAAGTTTCTACACTCTCTCAAAAGGTGGAAAAGACTCAACGATTAGTTCTTCAACACATCGTGATGATCCCCCATGTGATTAGTATCATAGAATGGTTTTCTAGAATTTCTGTGAATATGGGAAAGTAATAATGTTATTAGTAAATGATTTAATTAATGATGTTAACCCAAGGGGTTAGAGCTTGTTGGGATTCAATGATAAGGTTACAATTTAAAGGGATAGTTGTTTTTGGGTGTGATGCTAATGAAATTTAATGTGTAACTATTGATGTTTAATTAATGCTTAAATAAATAATTAACATAACGTTAAACTGAAAAAAGGGAATGTTGTAACATAAAAATGATATTTAAATGGTAGTGTACATATAGGATACCAAGTCTTAGATGTATAATCTAGGAGTCCAATTGAAATTTTCTATAGTTGAGTCTATTATTAGGTTATGTCCATGGTGTAATTGTGAGATATATTATCATCTATAATTTTTGTGTTTCTATTTGATACTCCACCCTATAAAATAGGGAAAATGACTCTCAGAGGATTATAATCCCTAGGTGGTGTTTTACCCAACATTCTGGTGGGAGGATAGATGGCTCACTACCCCATTTGTCCCTGCTCTCTTCTCTTAATAGTTACTTGTGCTGGTAGACACATGGGTTAGTTATCCCCAAATATGTGTTTAGAGGGATGTAATAGCTTGGGGTTATTCACACCCGTATATTTTTGATATAGTATCATATGTACTATTGTACATGTAACATGTATAGGTTGTGATGGCTTTAGTATCCTTACTCAGTGTATGGGATGTAAGGACTTGAGTTATAATAACCGGAATATGATAAATGTTTTACGAGATGTGGTGGCTTGCAGAAACTACCTGGTTACATGCTTACATCGATGTGGAGGTTCTGTTGCACGAGGTTCATGTTGTGGCACTTCACCCAGGTGTCTATGGGTATGCCTTTTTAGATATATATGCTTAGGACGTGCGATATTGCGTCAAAGCAGAAAACCTGTGGTTATGGAGTTGTGGGGAACCCTTTATATTGTTTATAATATTATATACTCTTGTATGAAATACTTGGTGTTAGTATCCATGGAATGGTAGGGATACTAGTATACATGTTTTGGTGATGAGTTGGTTTCATTTTTTGTTCATTGTATACTATTATACTCACCATATGTACATATAAACTATTTTTCTTCTCATGTTGATCATGTTGAAGATCATGATTTTTCTACTATCATGGGGTTGTAGGATCTGTTCAGGCATGTGGTTGCTGTTGTTTTTATGTTATTTTGGGTACTTGTCATTTTCCCTATTCAATTTTAGAAGTTTTTCATGACATTACATTTGTGTAATTGGGTTTTAATTTATATTGTAGTTTGAGTTTTATTTGGTAGGTGTCTATCATATCTCTCTCTTCCACATGTGTTCTCTTAGAGGGTAATGCCTCTCATTTGTGAGTATACTATACCCACTTTTCTAATCACCATACCGGGGCATACTGGAGGCTGGAATCGAGGGGGGGGGGGGTCATTATCTTCTTTCTCACATTACTAGCCCTGGAGTGGAACACTTTGTCGGGAGGTGGTTGTGACAGTAGTTATCATATTTTCCGAAAATAAAATATTTATTCTTTCAGTCCCCAATCATACATGGGTCTATTATTTCCAAAAAAATAAAACAATATTATTCTATATCTATTCGATAATTCCTTTTCATATAGATACTAAATTATCTATAAGTTATTCTCTAAAAAAACATAATGATTTAATTTCTATGAAATAATTTCTTTCTTATTGTTTCAAAAAATTCGACATTTTCTATATAATGTTACACTTCTAATAAAATATTTTTTTTGGAAATTAGGTTTTCATTTATTAACAATTTTTTAATTTTATTTTAATGATGTCTTATACTTGTTTAAGTATTATCACAATTTTATTTCCCTGAAGCAGACCTTAAGTTTATTTTTTTAAAAATAAAATATTTTCAACGTTATATATTACATATAAATATCTATTATTAATAGATGATTTATAAATATATATTTTAACTATTTAAAATTAAAAATTAAAAATCACTGAGGAATTTTTTGAAAATAATAATATTCCTTATTAGATTCTTCATTTATTATTTCTTATTAATTCGTAACATTATATTTTTTATAATAATTTTATATATCATCAAACTTCCTCATAATCTTGTGATGAATAAACTTAATAATATTTATGGTGTTTTATTTCATTATATTTTGAATAAATATTTTTATCTGATGAAACTTTTTAATTCACAATTAATATTAAATTATTTATGGATGTGACATATACCATAACCATTAAAAATTATTTTTATTTGAAATTTCAATATATAATACAATAATATATTGAATATTTGAACTATAATCAGATATCTTTTCTAATGATATATCTAATCCTCTAACAGTCATAGTGTAATAAATGATTAAAATTTCTATAATTTATCTTGTGTAAAATAGTAATATCGGTATCATACTTACCCTTCTTCTATTTTTTAGAGAATAATTGGGATTATGGGTAAATATTTCTTTCAGTTTTTTTAAATCATCTATAAATAACGTTTTTTCTAATATCGATCATTTTAAATTTTATTTGACATATATTTTTATTATTTATTGATGATTTTTTTTTGTTAATATAGTAATATTATAATTTTTACTCCCAAATTTTTTAAATTAAAAACATTCTTTTGGAGCATTTAATATATTATTTAATATTTTATAATCATTCCTAGTTAATATTACTTTTTTGAAACTGTGGATATAGAGAAATGTGATGCTCTATTTTTCTGAATTCTCCTTCTCAATTTATCATTTTAATATTTCCTCATACTTCATGAGACTTCCAATAATTTGGTATATTTTGGGCATTGTTTATTACCCCATATCATCAACAGTTTCCCTCTTAGATTACAAATTTGTGGGAAGGATATCTTAAATACATTCAATATAATTTTAAATAGTCATGTATTTATCTCTAAGAGGTTTATGATTATCAAACATGATAAATAATATTAGAGGCATTAAAATAATATATTCATGATTTTATAAGTCAAATAATGTATATTTTCCAATATGAATAGATATTTTCATATGAAAAAAAATGTTAGTCCCAATGTAATTAACATCTAGTAACATATAAATTCTATTACCATTGGAAAAAAATATGAAATACTCCTATATAAATTTATTGACATAGAACTCGAAAATGTTTTTTTAAATCGTTATTTTAACTAATATTAAGAATTTTATACTATTTTGGATATATTTAATTAATTTTCGTGAATTTCATAATTTATATCCATAATCAATAAGATTTTATACTACACTATTTACATGGAATTACTTCATGTAATCCCTCCATGAAAAATAATCATTACAATAAAATATTGGGGGTCTGTTTAGATTTTGATACTCTGATATACAAATGATTAATAGTTTCATCTTGATAATAAAAAAATTCTTTTCTTGAAATAAATTTTTTTTTACAAAAACATACATAAAAGACCCTATGATTATAAATATAAAAATCTATTCTGATATAGAATATAGTATCCAAATATTAATGGAAATAATAAAATTTTGTCGAGGTGGGTAAATTTCACTTTATAAAATAAAACTATAATAATCATAATATATATAAATATATATATATTGATCAAATAAATATTTTATCCAATCATCTTATTATAATGTATTATAAATGAGGAATAATATATTTTAAAAAATTTATTAACAATATGAAAAGAGTTTATAAATATCTAAATAAAAGAAATAAAATTCTTATACAATGTATGTATGAAATTAAAAAATTTAAATTTTTATAATGAGATAAAAAAAATTTTCATTAACTCTATAAAATGTATATATCCATAAATTTTATCACCCTTAATTTTAACAAAACATTAACATTCTATTTTACATATTTAATTAATCTCTGAAAACCATTATCAGAAAATTCAATGTTTTATTGACATTATGAACCATTGTTTAGCGATATTATAAATATTTATCAGCCAAAACCACCAAATATTTAAAATTAATATTTATTGAAAAAATAATTATAAATAATAATATTTAATTTAACAAAAAAAATATAATCACAAAAAAAAAATTGTATGAATAATAAACTCAAAATGATTCCAAGTAATTTCACTAATGTAACAAGATGTTACAAAATCATTAAATAATCTTTTAGACAATGATTTATGAATTTTTTAAAAACATCATCCTCCTTGAATGTAGCTTATATTTTTTATAATTACTATAAAATTCATATACCAGATATTCCAGTGGTTTTTTTGAGGAAATCAGATTTACTCTACCTCAATATTGATGGTTCTGACCTCTGTTTCAATCTGATGGTCATTTTTATATAGAACCTCTACAAATAATAAAGTATTATGTCTGGTAGAATGTTTTTTCAACCTATGATATTCTATAATTTCTTTTTAGGATTTATTTTAATATTTTTTATTTGAAAATCATGTGAACTTCAATCACATAATGATTGTATTAAAAACAACATAAAACCACACCAGATATAAATTTATTATACTTCATATTATGAAATTTAGAAATACATAATCGATGAAAATTGAAATTCGATAAACAGTGTTTGTTTACATATAAGGGGAATCATTATTTTATGGATATGATATTATAGATATGGTAAAACATTAACAATTTCTAAAAAATAATTGTGAAAATTTAGTTATTACAAAAGATAGTAATGTAAAAACAATCAAGATTGTTTATTCTGATTCTCATAATAAAGACAGAATTTTGTCATCAACACAATGCTATAATGTTTTAAAAAAAATTAAAATAATTTTTAAAATTTATATAATACATGTATCAACATAAAAACCTATTAATAAAAACATTACACCCATTTATTATAAAAATTTTTATTATAATAATTTTAGTTTTTTAATGACTGAAGGGAACTACCCCAATCGATAAAATAAATAACACCACTTTGATCACATATAATATAAAATACAACCTATAAATTATGAAAAACAATTAAATGATGGCGAGGACGTAACAAAATGATACTCATTAAGAACGTTTTCACTTGAGTCAATTATTGTATTATAATCCAAATGTACAATTAAAAGTCTATTTTTATAATATATAATATATAAAACATTTCATTTAATATTTATATAATTATAAATAGATTATAATTGTATGATTTTTAAATTAATTTAAATATACTAGATCCAATTCATCTTATTTTGCAATAATAATGTTATTAAAAAATATTAATTAATAACATTACATTAGAAATGTTGTGTAATAAGACTCCCATATTTTTTCAATGGCTTCAATGTAATAATATTTTCTATAAAAAAAATTCCATGAAAATATACACATTCATGAGTTTATCCAAAAGACTAAATCCCTTATATTAAATGATTATATACTCATAATATTCCATAATATAAAACATATATTTGTTAAATACATAGACATAATAAAAAAATAAATTTACAAATGGAGATTTATTAATTGTGCATTGATGATTTATTTTTCATTAGATGAGGTAAGTTACCTTCCATAGTACATTTAATCTATAATTATTTGAATGTTAATGAAGAAAAAATTATGAGTAAATTTATTAAGGAAATATCTATAATATATTGGGGTTATTTGTTTCTCTACATAGAAATTGGGATCTTAATGTACATTTGGATGTGAGTTTTTAATTTATTTTCAATATGTGTGGGTAAGTGTTCACACACAAAAACAGGTTTATATATTGATTTTCTATTATTATATTCATTAAAATGTGGATAATTAAATTCTAAAAATTATGTATAAATACCAACATACTATTTAGTATTTTTATAGTAGTGTTCCTGGAATGATGTTATTCAAGATTGGACCTAGGATGTTTTATGAACACTGTGGATTATGAAAATTTCGTTGTATTCCTTGTGAACACATTGTGGGGTGGGTTTGATTTTACATAATGGTTCACACGGCTCTAGAGAGAGTCACAATGTTTATTTCATTTGGTCCAATGGACGACCATGATATTTCTTTTCTCATGGATTTTATCTTAATGAGGGTCACCAAATAAAAAATTCCTAGTGTTGTTGTTGAATTCACACTTCTTTATTAATTGGTATGTCTTAATATATTATACTTTGTTACAAATCCTTTTTTATATGAAATTTTTTTCAATATTATATGTCCATATGTTATATTATGTCTCGGTTAAAAATTCAATTTTTATATCATCTATTAAGACACATAGTAATGAAAAATTTATAGGGGGGATAATTTCTATGGTTTTAGACTTAACATGATATTACAAATTTACGATTTTATGGAAATAAATTATATTTTTGGAAAATATATAAAAAATAATGGCGCAAAATATATTTATTAATTTTATTTAAAGGAAAAATTATTGTAGAAAAATATCAGTAAAACATATTAATGCAAAATGAAATTGAATATATAAAATATTATATTTTCTGAAATATTTACATGAATGGAATAGTATATTGGTAGTTTATAATCAATTATAATTGTTAAAACCCCCTCAAAAAAAGTTATTTTTTGAATTTCTGAATTACTGACTTGGAGGTGTGTGTGAGATAAAATTCAAATAGTTAATTATAAATATATTACAATATATAAAATATTTAGATATAAATATTGAAATATATTTCCAAATATAAAAACAATTTATTTAAAATCTACTATAAACCAGGAAATGTGACTCATGCACCTTCTTCGGAAAAGACCTCAACCTGGATCAAAAAGCTCATGCTGTATCTTGGCATTTATCAAAGGGATTAGTGGTGGTAGTAAAGGCACTGACCCAATGAACAGGGATGAAATCATATTACTGAACCTGTGTATGGGTCAGGGGGTGAACACGTCGTGATATAGACTGGTTGTTTCACCTAATTCTATATTGACACTTGGTTCAATAACATTCATAATCACATGAAAAAGGGAAATATCATATGAAAATGATGAGAAAATATATTGAGAATTTCAATATTTTTATATGGTTCTTTTTGAATTCACCTCAGGTTTCTCAAATATTCGATGTTGTGCATACCCTTTTTCCCAACCCTATATCTATCATAGTATACATTTCTCATGGTACCATATAGTCTTATATTTTGAACCTTGGTCTCATAATATTTTGGAATGTTTTTCCCTAAAGCCATATATCTTCTCTAGTCACCGCAGTGCTTCACCCATGATCATTTAAACCTCCAGGGTAGTTTCATATGAACTAAATAGTGGGAAATAAAATGTTATAGTAAGACATAGGTTCATTAAATGTAAAATTTATTAAAACATTATTGATTAAATCACCCATACCCCCCTTAATTAATGGGACTTTTATGCTCTATATTCCTCAAATAGGAACAATTTCACCCCACATATGGTAATACCTGTTAAGGCTAAGGATTGAGTCAAGTATCTCTATAGTGTAGTTGTAACAAAAAAACTTTTATTAATGGAAATTAACATTTATATAATTAAATGAATTAATATGTTAAATTTTTATATAACATATGCACTTCATTGGTTTTATGATTTTTTATTTCCAAATACCATTAATAATTGTTACCATTTTTAATATAGATGATGAAGAATTATCAATTAATAATTCTAAATATTGGGGATTAAAAAATCCAATTATCAAAAAAGGAAGTAATGAACTCAGATAATATCATTGCACCATACGAATCCCATTTTATGAGCTCTTAATGGTGGTGGCGTCACTATGATTCACTTTTGAAAAATACCGAGATTAGCTTCAACACATTAAACTCAAACGAAATGGCCTATAGGAAAAGTGGATGTTAGTCAAGATTAATAAACAAGAGTTTTTATCTAATCCACCCCAAGAGTTTTTCCTCATCGCACACATTACCCTTAGGTCTTATGATGGTGTTATAAGGGGTTATTTAACAAGACCGTTTCACTTTGAATAATAGTATTATTTTGGTATAGAATAAATTATAGAAATTAATTTTATTATTGTACGTTTTAATTAGTTATTAATTCACAAATATAGTTTATAGATAAAATTCAATTGAGAAATAAATTTTGATGAATTAATGTATTATTTAATTAATTAATATTTTAATAAATTATTATTACTAAATTAATTTTATTTAATATAAATTTTTGTTTATTTTTCATGATAACAATTGTAAATTTTTTAAGGATTGAAAACTGATTTCGGTCAAATCCCATAAATTTTTAATAAATGTCAGTTTTTATTTTAAAAGTGTAATTCCACATTTTTAGAAAATTATTTAGATAAAATGAATATTATTTTTGTGATAAGGACTTCAAAATTATTCAACAGTTAATTTATCATACTTTTCCGAGATAATTGAATTTTAGGGAATAAATTAAACATCGTTTAAAAATATTATGAATATTATGGCATGATAATGTATCAATAGTGATGTAATAAAATACTAAAAATCTATTTTATTCAGAAAATATATGGTTTACCTTTAAAATATTGTTATTTTTTATTTTATATTTTTTTTACAAAGCCTTAGTGTACCCTTACAGACATATAATACATTAAAAAAATTAAATGATTTTCTTGAGAGTGTGACTCACCTACACATAATCAATCCTAATAATTTAACCCTATCTGAAATTGTAATTTTTAAATTATTTTTTAAACTAATATTTGGAAAAAAACAAGGACAATAAACATGTAATGGTTTGTGGTTTTGTTTAGTTGAATGTGTAGTGTAAAAAAATAAAAATAAACAATTCCCTCACCTTTCCTATATAATCCCACAGAATCTCCCACTTTATCATCACTAAAATCCTTTGGAGCTCGACCAACCACAGCCCTCCCCTCAATATAATCCTCCCATAGAGCCCCAATCCTCCATGAAGCCTCTCTCAAGCGTATTTGAAGCCTATGTTATCACACTTCCATGTGTGTGATTTCATTATTTCATATTTTTTCCAAATTTCACTATGTTGTTATTATAATTTTTTTCAACTAAAAATGATTGTTTTTGACTTCACCCTTCCCCCATACATCCCTACTTATGTTTGAATTATTACAAACCCATTTCCCTCTCATTGATTTGTCTTATGCGCACTAGTTTCAATGTTGAAATTCCGCAATGGATTTCTCTATCCCCATTTTCATTTAATTAGTTATTTTTTTATGAATATAAAATATATTATATATTTTAAAATATGTATCTATATGACCCTATTTTTATAAATTTCATTTAAATTTGATGAGACAATGCTTTATCTCTCATAACCGATTTTTCTGAATACTTATGTAACTCTATTATGCTGATGAAATTAGAACTCAATTTCTTAAGCCAATGTCATTGTGTATTGAATACCATGAACATTTCTCAATCATGGGTGTTAAACTTCATTAAAATATACATATTCATTATATACATTCACGTATGAATTCATCATTCTTTTATTAAGGAAAAAATGATGGTGTTTATTGAATCAATGTTATATGATCAATGTGGCACACTTATGAATAAATTGTAATGAATAAGATTGGTGTAAAAAGATAGTGCTCAAATGCAATGGTTAAAGATTAGTATCATGATAAATAAAGTGCAATGAGTCCTTACTCATGATAATTCAAATGCGTTCAGCGTCTACTCGTGCTCCACGTGCAATGTGCTTTTCATCAAGCTTATATCTTTTTAAATGGTGTTTCAACATTTCCATGTTTTTATAATCTTTCTATATCGTGCCTTTATTTTCATATTTCTATTATTATCCTCATTATTTCTATTTCCAATCCTCTATTGTATTATTCATTTTATTGTTTTTTACTCTTTTACTAGGATTTATAAGTCAGCCTTTTCATTTTCATGTCCTCAGGTTATCCAATGCAATTCTAAGCATGAAGGAATGTTTGTGGTCATGTAAATGATGTTCTCAATAATGATTTTAATTTAATGTTTTAGGTTCTTATGTAATGCTTTTAATCCCCAAATACACAATACCTATTGATCTTCTATGTTGTATCAAGTAATCATTTTATATAATAAAATATGTTTTAGTGTGAAATAAAGTTTAGGGTTGTTATAATTGGTGTCGGAAGATAGGTTTAGTTATACTCAGGATTAGTATTATAAAACCACAGTTAAACCCATCGGCCTAGGAATATTTATAATAAAGAAATCCCTAAATTTTGGTGATTATTTAGTAAGTGGTTTATGAAGTAAATAAATTCATGTCTGGATATGGGAAGTTAAAGGTAGCTCTGGCACATATTATCTACAGGAAAAACCTGAAAACACCTATTTAAGCTAGACTCAAACATGAACGGGTGCATGACAACATGCCTTTATATACTATTCGTTATGTACCCCCTCAAGCATATGCTTTGGTATATTCATAAGATTGGAATGAACCATTATTAATGGTATTAAAAAAATTACCTGAAGAATAAATGTTGTGTAGTAGATCATGGAATACATATATTAAAACCGATAAATTAATATGTTATTGAAATAAAAGTAATTAAAAAGTTACCCATTAATGCCTATAAATTCCCCATTATATGTTACACCTAACATTTCTTTTATTCCAGCTAATAGATAGTAATAGGAGGACTTAGTCAAGGAACCGATGTGAAGATCAATGTGATAGCTATTCTATTGAGATGCTTAATCCAATTGTTGTGGGAATCAAAAACATTAACATAATACTCTTTTATTTAACTTTATATATGAATTAAAATTTGGGTAAAGAGGAACGTTCAAAACCCTATAATAATGAACGAGTTACAACATAGATATTCATGCGATAAAGGCATCCAACTTTTAATGGATCATATGATCCCTCAATTGTTAAACAATTGATCAACTCAATTGAAAATATCATATCCATTCCTGAATGTTCAAAAAAATATAACGATCATATAGATTCATATTGTATGGAGGGTGAAGCTAATTAATGGTGGGTAGTTATCGAAAATAATATTCATTAGGTTGAGATCGAGGCATTGGAATGTAACAATTTCATGAAATTATTTTTCAACAAATATTTTCCATAAAGCCTCTAATAGAAGATTCCAAGGGGATTAAAAGACCTCAAGAAAAAAGGGGATGAAACAATCATAGTGTACGAGGAAAACATCACAATTCTTGCATGATACAACTTTCACATTGTTGTTACCAATGAATGCATTTATGACTGCTTCTTGGATTAGATATTATATTACATATAGAAATCACGAGAAATATGTGAATTCAAGATATATAGGGAAATTTTCTTATGTGCTCTCAAAGTCAAAATTATGATCTTAACGAATTAAGGGTATCTTTAGGATATGAAGTGTAATGATCACTTATATTATTGTGGTCAGATGGATAAATACAACAGTGATAAGAAAATATTTCACCCCCTATTCCAAAGTAGATGAAACAAGAACCCCATAAACTGTCTAAAGGGGATAAAGAAATGTGTTAGGTGTGGTAGAGAAGGGAACCTAGACATTATTCCCAAGCCAACAAGCTAGAGATTTTGACATCATTACTATACAAGTGAACCCTGACAATGCATTGGTGAGTGGTACAATTGTTATTCATTCAAGAATAGAGAACATAGTTTCTTATTATAGTTCTACACTTTATTTTATATCCTAAAAGTTTACATGAAAAATCCCAACACCCACAGATGTCATTGACGTAATGATGTCAGTGAGAATGGAAAATGGGGAAATAATTACATCCAATGAATAGAACTGCTCATATTTATAATTTTTTGTTTGATTTCTCAAAGATCCTCATCCTACACTTTTTTGCTGGAATTTGATGCAATTAATGTCATTGATTAGCTATCTATATATAGTTCTAACATAAATATTAATTAGAGGGAAATCACATTCCATAATGTGAATCGACCCCAGATTCAATAAAATTTCAAGGATGAGGATGAATCTTTATTAGAACCATCATCTCATGCATGGATATTACTTCCCTATGAGCACACGTATCTGGTTATGAGGATTGAGTCTATGCAATAAAACAACCTTCAATAAATTCTTCTTGTGAAGGAATTCACTAATGTAATTCTTGAAAATATTCCATGACATTATCCTATAAGTGATTTTGAATTATTAATTGATCGTGTACATGGCTCATTGCCAATATCCAACAACCCATATTGAATTTCTATTTTGGGGATTGAGGAGTTGAAGAAACAACTACCAAACAATATTGATAAAGGTTTTATAATCCCAATTTCTTCAATATGTGGTGCACTAGTCCTCTTCTTCAGGATGAAGGTTTGGTCAAGCACCATTTCATCAATTATCGTGAGCTCAAAAAATCTCTATAAAGAACAAGTAATCTCAACCATGAAATGATAAATTGTTCATTCAGCTCGGTAGAGAATAATACTTTTCCAAAATGGATATGTGGTTGGGTTATTACCAAGTAAAGGTGAAGAAAGAAGATACCCCCAAGACTACTTTTTGTATAAGATATGGGAACTTTGAATTCATAGTAATTCCTTTTAGACACACTAATGCTCCAAAAATATTCGCTGACATGATTAACAGAGTCTTTAGATATTACCTCGACAAATATTTGGTAGTCATTATTGATGATATTATAATATACTCCCAAACCAAGGAAGAGCATGAGGAGAACCAAAGAACTATACTAGAGACCTTGCGGAAGGAAAAGAACTATGTAGAGTATATAAAGTGCGATTTATGGTTGATGGAGGACCCATTCATTAATAATATCATCACCCCCAGTTAGATTCTTGTCTACCCCTCCATGAAATCTACTATTGAGTGATAGGTGAGACCACCAGTGATGACAAATACTTGTAGCTTCTTGGGTTTAACATGATATTATCTCGGATTTATGAGAAATTTATCATGAATGTCAAACCCTCTTACCACTATAAATCAGAGGGGACTGATTTTACATAGAGATATTATGTGATGATAGCATCAAGATGTTGAAAATAAGGCTTATCACTCTTTCCATGCTTATATTACCCACAAGTGGAGAACTTTATGTGGTATTTAGTGATTCTTAGAAGAAGGTAATGAGATGTGTGTTCATGTAAAATGAAAAGGTCATTTCCTGGGGATCAAAAAATTTGAATGTTCATGGTAAAAAACAATCCATCAAATCATATGGAGTTGGAAGAAATAATATTCAGTTTGAAAATTATGTGGCATTATCTTTTTTTGGAGAAGTCTGAAATATACAAAGATCACAAAACCCTTAAGTATTTATTATATCAAAAAGAGTTGAACGTGTTCCAACAAATATGGTTAGATCTGATAAAAGTATATGAATATTCTATCCATTACCACAAGAGGTAAGCGAACAAGTTTGCAGACACTCTATGTAGAAAGGACCCAGTGATTCTATAAGTGATTTAAATTGAAACGTTTATAATCTTATTAGATTTGTTGAATATGGGAAACAGAATAATAAAGGAGGAAAAATCAATAATAAATTCATAAATGATTTCTCAACCATCTCTTTTGGAAATGATAAAGGATGCTCAAAACGATGATGTGAGAATTCAGATGAAAGATGAAACTGTCAAAAAGTGTAATCCTAAGAGTTCAATATTAATGAATTAATAATTGTGATATTTGGAAATATAATATGTGTTACCTAAAATCTAGAGTTAATGAATGATTATTAGATGATGCATACATTTCAAATTTCCCCATCCACCTAGGAAACAAAAATATATATCAAGATATCTGATAGCATTATTTTTCGCATAAAAGATGAAGGAGATCATTGAGTTTTCATCAGAGTACCTGGTTATTCAGAAAGTGAATTCAAATAGGGAAATGTCTAATGGGGTGATGCAACCATTACCCATACTAGTAGGAAATGTGTGAAAATCACCATGGACTTTGTCACCGGACACTAAATGACATCAAAATGAAACAGCGATATCTTTTTTGTTTTCGATCAAATTAGAAATAATTTACACTTCATTAAAATTAAAGGGGATTTATCATTGGTTCAACTGGCATGGATATACATTGGAACATCGGTAAGGCTGAATAGAGTAACACTATATTTTGGATTCGATAGTGATCCAAGATTCTGATATATGTTCTAGAAGAGACATCAACATTCTCTAAATACTGAGATAAAAATATGTATGTCTTATCATCCCCAAATTTATGGACAATCAAAGAGGAATATCCAAATATTTTAGGAAATTTGAGAGCATGCTCAATCGACTACAATAGAGGATGAGATAAACATATTTTTCTATTTGAGTTCTCTTACAACAACTATTTCCACTCAATCATTCCAATGTCTCTTTTTGAAGCCCTTTATTTGACGTGGTGCAATACACCTGCATGTTAGGATTCAGTTTGGGATAGACAAATCAAATGTCTTTAAATGGTCGAAATAATTGATGGGTAGGTTAAGACAATTCATAATCACATTAAAACTTCTCTAAGTCAACAAAATAGATATGTTGTTAATCTTCAACAGGACCTATAATTTTATGTTGCATACATTCTATTCCTCCGCATGTCACATTAGAAGAGACTTATTAGAGCTGGAAAGAAGGGAAACATAGTCTATGGTACATCAACTCTTTTGACATCCCATATCACATTTGAGTAGTTGCATATCATATTGAACTACCACTGAAACTATCTCATGTACATGATATATTCCATGTTTCACTCCTTAGGAAGTACATACCTTACCGATCTCATGTATTCAATCTAGAGTTGTACCATTGGAGAGTGACCTCTAATATGAAGAGAATCAGAAATGAGCATAGATTATAGAGACATGTTATTTGAAATAATTTAATTCCCCTCCTAAAACTATTGTGGTGAAACCACCAGTTTGAATAAGCAATGTGGGAACCAGAGGAAGTGATAAAGGGGAGTTACCCACATTTATAGTATTGTATGAAAATAAAATTTCTAGGGAATAATTTCTTAAGTTGGGGGAGATTGTAATGACTATAACATTTATTAATAAATTTTCATCTTGATGTAATTAAATGTATTATTATTTAAAATGGTTATATAACACATGAACTTCCTTGGTTTTATGTTTTTGTGGATTTAGAAATACCATTATGAATTATTACCATTACAAATATATTCATTTAACCAGGATCATTTTTTTATTATAAATAATGAAATTATCAAATCCAATTTACTCAGAAAATGGAAGAGATGGACTCATCTAGTTGAATTGATACATATGAAGCCCAATTTTAGGAGCTTAGAATTTTGGTTGCATCACTATGATTCTCCCTCGAATAATAAAAATCTATTATTAGACACGATAATCTCTAACAAGACCGCCTGCGAGAAAATTGGATGTCAGTAGATATTACCACTCGAGCTATGTTATCTGAACAACCCCATGAGTCTATCACCATTGCAAAACATACCATCATGGGTTTTCCTAGTAGTATAATTTTTTATATAAAAACAACCTTGCACTATGAATATGTGTATTATTTGTTTATAGAATAATGAATATAAATTCATTTTATTATTATACGGTGTAAATTTTTTTTAATGAAAAATAATATTTTTGGTTATTATTCAACTAAGAAATATATTTTGTTGAATAAATGTATTTTTTAATTAAATAATATTTTAATAAAATATTTTTGCTAAATTAATTTATATTAAATATAAATGTTTGTATAATTTTTATGAATACAATTGAAATTTTTATTACCTTTGAAAACTGTTTTCTGTCAATGACCATGATTTTTCGATTCATGCCAGTTTTTCTTTTAAAAGATAAAATTAAAATATTTTAAAATTTTTTTAGATAGAATTAATATTATTTTTTGAATCAGGACATCAAAATTATCCATCGTTGAATTTATCATAGTTTTCTGAGGAGGTCAATTTTTTTGGGTAAATTTTAATACTGTTTATTTATATAATGCATTTAATGAAATCAGAATGTCCTAATAGTGATGATATAAAATATTATAAATGGGGTTTTCTACAAATATATTTCATACCCTTAAAATTATGTCATTTTAAATTTGATTGATTTATTTTACATAGCCACAGTGCACCAATCAATATTTATAAGACATTATGATATTTTAAAATGACTTCTTTGAGAGTCTGACACACCTCCACATAAGAAATCCTAGTATTTTAAAAATTTGGGAAATTTTCAAATAAATTAATTATTTCCACTCCCCGTTAGAAAAATCCATGGGAAAAATCCATTTTGTGGTTTTTTGTTACTATTATTTTAATGTGTAGTATGCAAAACCTAAATAATAAAGAATTTCTTCTCCTTTCCAATATAAACCCACAAAATCTCCCAAATTATCAACACTAAAAACCTTTTGAGCAATACTAAAAAATTAACCCATCTCTCTATTATCCTCCCAAGGCTCGCCAAGCTCCAAAGTATCCTATCTGAAGCCTTTCCCAAGCCTTTGGGAACACACTTCCATGTATGGGATTTTTCCATTCTTTTTCTCTCCAATTTTCATTGCGTTGATAAACCCATTTTTAATTTACAAAATTTGGGATATTTTTTTGAACAACCCCCATACATCCATTATTATTTTAAAATAATACATACCCAATTATCTATCATTAATTCCTTCTATTTATACTAGTTACCATGTCAGATTTCGTTAAGGGATTTCACTCTTCTCATTTACGTTCAAGAAATTTTTTTGTATTTAAAATATAAAATCAATTTCATATATTGAGAAATGAAGGTATATGACCCCCATACTATGAATTAAATTTAAATATTATTATACACATATTTCTCTCTCAAAACAATTTTTATGAATTCTTATGTCACAATGTTATGCTATCGAAATTGCGCCGTGATATTCCATGCCAATGTCATTGTTTAGTGAATACCTAGCCAATTTTCAATCATGGGTATAAATACCTAGGAAAATTGAATTATTTATTATATATTTTCATGTATTAATTTCACATTACTTAAACATGGAATTAATTATGATTTTTATTGAATCCATGTTATATGATCCATGTGGCACACTAATGCATGAAATGAAAAGGCTAAGAATGGTGCGACCTGATTGCGCTCAAATTGATTGAGAAAAGATTAGTATCTGGATATGTCAAGTGAAATTAGTTTTTTTTAATTATAATTCATTTAAAATTAAAGATTACTAATTATAAATTTTAGATTATCCTTGGATCATGCTAATATCATGGTAACTATTATTGGGGCCTATCCAAGTTATGAGAATAATGCTTTATCTTTCCTTTATGTTCAAGTTTGTCATATGATCCATTGATATTTATATTGACTAAAATTTACTGTATTCTTCATGTTATGAATTTTTATCTCAATTACTAGGAATTATATCTCACCCATTTCTTATTCATGTCCTCATGTTAACTCATCCAATGCTCAGAACGTAGGAATGTGTGTGGTCGTGTAGAAAAAGTTTTCAATAATGACGGGTAATTCATGTTTTATGTTAATGTGTAATGTTCATAAACTCCAAAGAAACGATGAATCCCATTATTCTATGTTTTATCAAGTATAATTTTTATATAATAAACATTTTTTATGTGTGAAATAAATATTATGGTTGAAATTCTAGTCATCCAGGTTATTGGTCAAATTCAGCAACATCATTACACTCAAGCCTAATTTTATGCCACAAACATGAGTGCCACTAACTTGGGAAAAATTCCTTGATGTTTACCCTAACCATCAACTTGTTAGACCCTTTAATATTTCATCATTATAATCATGTAATGGAAAATATATCATCCATTGGACCATTTTCTTGAAAGGGGCAAAGTTAAACCTCTACCAAGACCTCATGATTTATCCAACCATTTAGAAATGCACACCAGCCTATCACCCATTTTAGATTTTATTTCTACAGTCGATGTTTTCCCAAAATTTCCATATATGTGGATGAATATAAATAGAATTTATATAGGCTTATATATCTATGTTCTCATGGATCCCTATCTTTGGGATTATGTTGAGGTGTTCTATTCACATGTTTCAAGTGTACGACTCTCTCCTTATATCCTCACATTTGAGACTCATAGCCACTAGTCCTTGGTAGGATGTTTATGGTTCACACTTGATTTTCCATTTTAATAATTTATAAGTATCACTCCACTTTATGGGTCCCATTTTAGAGAACTCCTCCTATGTTAATCCCCTGAATTTTAATGTTATAGGTTCGAGTCTATCTCAACTCAACCACCGCAAATACTATAAAAAACAATGAATTTTTTAGCAATTTACTCCCAAAGTTTAAAATCATTTTCCCATTAAATAGTTAAATGTGGTAAGTAATTACATGTAGTGAATAACTCATATCCAATCATGAATAAACATGGATAATCCCCCTCTAAATCTAGATGTTTGGTCATAAGAAAATCATTTCGATAAAATACATAGTTGTGAAAACAGTAATTGGTGAAAATTAATATATATATAAAGAATAAAACCAAATAGCATAACAATAAAATTAGGAAATATATTTTTATCGGGAAAACCTCTATATAGAGGAATAAAAAAACACATGAAAACTCGGGTAAAATCCACTATTAATCCATTAGTTCAGAAATCCAACCCCCACTATTATAAGTATCACTCTGATTTATGGGTTCCATTTTAGATAACTCCTCATGAGTTAAACACCGTTATATTCCTATAGTAGGATGGAGTCTATATCCACTAAATGACCACAATTATTATCACTTTAATTCCATTGTATGGTGGTTGAAATTGAAGAGTGTAAATGCTCGTACCATTCTGAGGGTAGTGGAAGGTCGCTAGAGAAGAGTTTAGGCAACTAAGCACGTACATTCGTCACTCACTCCTAGGTCTCATCCTACACTCATATGTGTTTCAAGAACTCCAATACAAAAAGAATAACATTACTCAGAGGACCATCATGCTACGATCGATATTACAGATTAGATGATCTGTAAAGGATGCATCGACGTCATGCACAATGACATCCAAGGAAAATGAATGAGATGGGCGTGGATGATATTGTCAGAGCTGAGATACATAAAAAATATCATTCATGGAACGTTACATCTGAGGTAGTTGTAAACGATAGGGTACCAGCCCAAAAATCTCCAATATATCAAACGACCTGACATATCTCAGTGATAACTTCCCTAGCCTCCTGACCTGCCTGTGACCCAATCTTGGAGAAACACTCAGAATGACAAGATGTCCCACCTCTCACTCCCTAGGTCTGCAGAGACGATCAATATAAGACATTTTCTTGGACTAGGCTATTGTCATATGCTTCTTTATCAGCTGAACATGCTCAGAATGCTCATGAATGAGATGAGGACCTAACATTGCTGCCTAGCTGGCTTCAAGAAATCCTAAAGACAACGACACAGACTATAATAGAGAACCTCGCATGGAACCATTTGGAATGTCTCCTGGAAGATGCTATTTTAGGTAAACTAGACAAGAGGTAAATGAATCACGCAAGAACCTCTAAAATCATAGATACATGCCTGTTTCATATCCTCTAACACACGTATAGTTCTCTCAGACATCCCATCGGTCAGCGGGTGATATGTAGTACTTAGAAGTACCTATGAACCCCGCACCTTTTTCATCCATTTCCAAAACCCTAATGTAAAGAGGGCATCACTGTTTGGGAAATTAGAAATAGGTAAACCATGAAGTCGGACAATTTATTGGATATATATCCTTATCAAACCATCAATTGTAAAGCACATTCATATATTCAAGAAATGGGAAACCTTTTTCAACCTATCGAGAACCAACCATAATAAATCGATGCTTCGAGGAGATCCTAACATGCCTATAACAAAATAATTGAATATGTCATTAAATTTTCATTCATGAATTGATCGAGGTTGTTGGAGACTAGCTGGTCGCGGTTGGTCTACCTTCACCTATTGGTAGGTGGTGCACCGAGTGATGAAACTTACAATCTTCTTTCTCATACCAGGCCAGCAATACTGTGGAAACATGTATCCATACATCTTGTTCATTGGAGGTTGTGCATCATAAATGGAGGTGTGAGATTCCCTCATCAGCTCTTCATGCATACTTGAGGTTACCCATAAATGTCCATGGAAAATGAGTGATTCACTACCATCCACAACATAACTAGTATATGGGTTCCCTCTTGTATCACATTCCCTCAAAACGATTCCCTAAAGATCATTGAACTTTTTCATGCAGACTTCCTTTTAAAGAGAGAATGTCACTGTAATAGTTTCTAGAACCGGTAGTCCACTCCACTTCTGATCCTCTAGATGAATCTCAGAAAACAAGGCCATTATCATCCACTCACTATTGGCTACCTGCATGGTCACTATCTGTGTCATTTGGAATAATGCGTCTTCCACAACATTACCCTTACCTGTGGTATAAGCAAGCTCAGTGTTGAATGAATGCAAGTATTTGACCGACCTATGTTTCCTTTAGTTCAATTCTAGATTAGTGGATGTATATTTCATGATTTTTTGATCCATCTAAAAAATGAATCTCTCATCCTTCAAATAGTGTCTAAAACAATGTAGAGCATGACCCACATCTCCCAACTCATACTCGTGTATATTATTGTTCTGCTAGTGAGGTCTCAGCTAGTGGAATCCATAAGCCACGACTCGATCACCATCCATCAAAACAACACCCTGTAAAATTGTTGATGAATGAAAATATACTGCATAGATTTTACCAGGCTCAAAATGAATGAGGATTGGGGATGAGGATATACGTCATTTTAATTCTTGAATGGACTTTTCACAATATTATGACTAGATAAACTTCACTAATTTCATATTCAAGGCCGTAATAGGATCTTATAAGGAGGAGAAATACTGTATGAATCGCCTATAATATCTAGAGAGTCCTAAGAAACTATGGATGTCAAAGACACTATTTTGCGTCTCCCATGATTCCATCACACTCACTTTTTCTGGGTCAACTGATACCCCTAATTCAGATATATTATAACCCAAGAAGTTCAGTTTATCAATACAGAATTGGCATTTACTGAGCGTAGAATATATCTGACAACCCCTTAGTGTACTCAACACGATATCATGATGGGTTTCATGGTTGTGTTTAGAAAGTGAATACACTAAGATGTCGCCCATGAATTCTACAAAAAAACATGATACGGTGGAAATTATAGTTCATCATATCGATGAAGAAATCCGGTGAATTCGTGAAGCTGAATGGCATAACCAGATATTCATAAAAGTCCTTCCTTCATTGGAATGTAATATAAGGAATGTTAGATGCTTGTACACGCACCTGGTGATATACCGACCACATATTTCTCTTGGATAAAAAATATTCTCCTTGGAGCTGGTCAATGAGATCATCTTTATGAGTCAATGGATATCGATTCATTACCGTGATCTGGTTGATTTTATGATAATGCAAGAATATCCTAAGGGAACCTTATGCCATCTTGGAAAAAATTATAGGTGAACCCCACGACGATGTGGTAGGTCTCATGAAACCCTTAGCATTGAGGTCTTCAAGTTGGTTTTTGATTTCATGAAGCATTGCTAGTTTCATCCTATAAGGAGGAATAAACACCGGTGCCACACCTGGAACGATCTCGATAGTGAACTCCACCTCTCTCATAAGAGGTAAGCAATAGAAATCATCAGGGAATAAATCCATGAAATGATCCACCACTGGTCGAAATTAAAGTATTTGCATTCCCTGATCACTCTCGAAGAGACTTTCCAACTGAGTGGTCACTCTGCCTAAACCTGTGTACTTAGCCTTAGCCCGGTCTTCCAACAAATCCCATTATCTTTTGGTAAGATAAGTGTTTACCTCAGGGGATGTGAACGACACCCATTGATGATTGCAATCCATTTGAGCACGATAAGGGGTGACCCAATTCATAGGAAGAATGACTTTTATGCCATACATATCAAGGATAAATATATTTCAAACTAAATGTTACCCACCAATCCCGATAGGGAACTCTTGGCACTGGTGTATTCCCTCTATCCTAACCCCATGCAGAGTTTCAAGAGAGTTGATGCTGCAAAAGTACTCTATTGGAAAATTGATGAATTCTATAACTGTAGAAGGTATAAAAGAGATTGATGAAGTGGAATGAAAAATAATAAAAATTAATGTAGACTCTACTATGATATTACCTCTTACTCTAGATGGTCCTGGACTCTGCTACTCCGGTGATGATTGCACTGCATACACGGGACATTAAAAATGACCCTGATATGTTGCATGGTTGGCCTAAGCAGGTCCACACTACTGACACTGATAGTCTGTAAATTGATTCCCTCAACCACAACCTCCAAAATTTACACGACCTGATCAAACGGTGCTAAAATAACTTCCCACCAGATGTGGAGTCATTGATCACATACCAGACAAATTTGTAGGTGCAAATCTTCTACCATTTGATGCAGAATAGAAGGAATGACAAAAACGTTGAAGGTGACCCATCATGCCGCATGCTCGGAACTCCTTCGGGTCTCTCACGCACTACTACATTTTGAGACCATCCCCACCACACTGATAACATGTGATAGAGCTATCAATATGTGATGTTTGGAAAGGATTTTCCCTAGGTTCACTTTCCAAATGGAGTTTCCTTTTATTATAAGAGTCATCACATTGTATCAGAACTGAACTTCCTTGGATCAATTGTTTAGAATCATTGAAATCTCACTATGAGATTATAGTATGGTCTAAAATCTCCATAACAATGGTCAAATGGTAGATTTTCACATGTGAGTTGATAGTGTGCTCATGTCGGTCCTCAAAATGCCTCATAGTAGTTTGGGCGTCACCAGTCAATGATGTGGAAAAATGTTGAAGTTCTATGAAATGAGTAGAATACTATAACATAGTCACAGAGCCATGCTAAATATGTAGGAACTTCTTCACACAGTCACCTCTCAGTGTCTGTTGAAAAAAATGATAGTAGAAGGCTCCTTGGAAATCATACCAATCCATGCCACTAGTCTGCTCAGCCTTAAATACAATGTCCCACCAATGCTCGGCAGTGTCATAGAGCAAGTACATTACAAGATTATCCCACCGTTGTGAAATCACATCAGTGTGGTTGATGATAGACCATATAGATTCTATCGGCGACTCTACAGAATGAGGGCTTCCACTCTCTGAGAGGGTGGGAGGGTGCTGCTGCAGAAGGTCTCATGTAAGGTCTACCATAGATGGGGAATGTATAAGGATGTTCTAAACCGACTGCACAAACCTAAGTTGACTATCCCTAAACTAAGTGTCGACTTCCCTTCGAAGATCAAAAGGAGGTAGTTCCAGAGTAGGCTCTACGAGAGGTACCACTAGTGGATCAGGACCCACCAACTCTGGAATGTGCTCGTTGCTACTCTCATGAGGCACAACACGAAGACGACATGGTGGAATTTGTGTACTATAGACAAAGACAAACCTTTAGACATTGAGTAAACACGGTGATACAAACATGTATGGTGCAATAGAGGTTAGGTACATAGCTTTCCTCTGAGCACTAAACAACAGACAACCAACCCCAAGAGTTGGGATTCGATATGGAGGAGACTACTCAAATGGATTACTAGACATGTTATACAGTCCACTCCTAGGTTAAGTCAGGAAAAGTTCTAATAGACTATTAAAACTTTATACTAAACAAACCATCAATTCAAAATTTTAACACTAGGAACAACAACACTCACATGCGAACAGGAAAATGGAAGCCGAAAAGCATATATGGAATTGCAATATGCATGGAATTTATATCCTATGGCCCCTATATGATGCATGGAATGTTTTTCCCTCGTATCATTGATTTGAAATTATAAACCCATTTTCTCATCAATTTCAACACAGTAACAATGAAATACATGTAAGTAACCCAGTAGTGAAATCATATCAAAAATAACTTTATTATTCATTAACTGCAATCCCATCCTAAAAATTTGGGTTTCCCCTGTACATGAGTTAGCTACAACCAAGAATAGGGTACAATATAAATCTAAATATCCTAGTCTCTTGTCTAACCCAAAAAGTAATATAAAAGGAAAAACCCCCTCTAAAACCACATTGTAACACCCTTGACCCAACTCACCTCTAAGACGGTGGCCAAACCAGGGGTTATATAACCTCAAGAACATCTCCTCGAATTCCAGAGGCTGCAGACTAGAAACAAGGGATATTTTGTGTCTGTGGAGGAGATTCTAACATCATTGGTAAAAAATAATTTCCCATCAGATGTAACCAGAAACAATAATAAATTGTGGAAGTATGTATATGAATAAATTGTAGGATGAGAAATATAAATAAATCCAACTGTAAGATAAAAACCACATGTTGTAACTCACAAAAGTGTTTTCATTGCATGATATTCGTCTAAACTGATTGTAAAGAAAACAAAACCGAAACACATAGTCAACTAAAAGAAAAGACACAAGAAGCAACTGCATCGCGAGCAAGGCCTAGTCCTCTACTCAGTACCCATCTTAAGCATCCATGAACAGTCTAGCATTGGAAGCATCACACTTCCCTTTGTCTATAACTGTGAGAATTTAATCTACATGGGTGTCCATGATGTCTGGGCAGGGTGTGAGAGAAAATCGATGTAGGCCAGCTCCCATGGTGTCTTAACCTATCTATTTAATGTAGCAATAAAAATGTAGTGTTCTACTACAAAATACTTTTAGATAATTAATTTAAACCCAATGAAATAATCAAGTCGGCATGGGTTCCAAATGACACCAATTTTTAATCCCCTGCATCAACATATGCTCGCAGTCTGAAAGGGTACCTGTCAGTATAATTCATGAACACATATACATATAAAATTTGAAATCACAGTAATGAAAGGAAGATGTGTATACCCTATGATTGTGATTAGACATGGGGTCTCAGTCAAGTGTCAACCAAGTGCACTATCACGAATAATAAGGACATATCAATTCCCATAAAAAAACAAATGGAAATAAAATAATCTTTATGTTCATAATTATTAAGGTTCATGTTGAGAGTTGGAGTCTGAGCCTGCCCCAATGGTATCACTATGGAACATCCACCATTTTATCCAATGCCACTGAAACAATCCAAGGGAATCTTTTCCAAAGGGAATGTATCGCCCGAGGCATGGCATTACCATGAGTCCGTATCGATCTCACAAAAGGGGTCTTGTTTCCTCTGTGTTGGTTGAGCCACATAGCCAACAAATCCGTCCGGAAGGGCCCTATTGGAACCAGTATCACTCAAAATAATTAGAATGTATGGGGATGTCTTGGTCCCGAAAATCCAACGACACCACCCCCGTTACATATAGGTAACCTATCAGGAATGAAGGATATAAGCTTGTCCCTTATTACGTGACCCTCACCCTTTCCCCGATCTGAATTTAATATAATGTTTTCATAGTAGTAGATATGACATAATCAGTATATAATGTCCAAGCTTGGAAACATACCATATACACCCACATCAAAAGGCATAAATCTAAAAGTATAGCATAATAACTTACTAGGAAATATTAATATCATATCAACATCATCGGATAATGCACTTTTTAAATAACTAATAGTTCAACAAAACAAGTTCCAATTATCCAAAAATTCATGTTCATGTTTAATGGAACTATTGATATAATTTATTTAAAATAAAAAGGCGCTTCGCGACACATGAAGTTAATCAAACAATAAACTCGGCTAATGGAACAATACAAAGATCATGTCAGCATGCACAAAGGGGTGTCCAATATTGTCCAAATAATCAAACAAATATTCATTTAATTTAAAAGAAATAATATGGGGTTGCACAATATATATAGCTAATTAAAATAATAACCCGACTATTGGAAGAATACACTGAATATGTCGGCACAACCAAATGGGTGTCAAATCATGTTGAAACCATTGAAACTAATTTATTTAGAATGATTAAGGCTTAAATAATTATGTAAAACCATTAATGTAATTAAAATGTGTAAAATTACACAATGTTGGTTGGCACCGACTTACGACACAACTATGCGTTTTTATAAATCACAAAGAAACAAATGGAAAAAGAGTAGGCACCATACCTTGTAGTTGTAGATGACTATGTTCAGCAGTTGGCATTGATTTTACATAAAATAGATGATACCGAAGGATTTTAGAAAACCCCCAAAATAGAGTAACAAATTTCCGTGATGAAGTGTTCGCAGAATTCTCAATGGAATCCAACCCTTCAACTTGCACTACGTTAGCCTTTCCAAAAGGTTTACTGCACACCTAACAGAGAATGAAATGGACATAGGACATAGGAGAACTGGCCATCCGAATGGCATGTTGGTTAGTGTGATAGGATTGAGTGGTGCGACATGATGAGTGCGAGAGCAAGAGAGGAGAGGAAATAAAGAGAAGAGAGAAAAGAAAGAAAATAAATAGATAAGAAAAATAAGATGAATATAAAAGTTAGGGGATAAGGGAAAATAAAGAAGAAGATAAATTAATACACATGAATGGAACGGAAAATAAAAAAAATAATTAAAAATAGGATTCCCCTATTTTAATTATTTTCATTTTTCCCATAACCCCTTATTTATTTTATTTTAGAATATGTCTTTATCATTTCTTGGTTTCATTTAAATCGTCGTTAAATATATTATTTCTATTAAAAATCATTAATTAATTATTTAAAACCTGAATATAATACCAAACCCCTACATTCATTTTTTAAAAAGTATGCAATTATTTAAATTAAATAAAATGCTGCTTGGGACCCGCAATGAGGTGTGGAGGTGCGTGCCCCGGGTCGCTTAATTAATTACACTATAACTAAGTAAAAACAATCCATGATTGATTCAGGCCGGGATATTACTGGGGGTTATTATAATGTAATCATAGGTTATTTTAACTATACGATGGAATATGAAAATTGATTTTGTTGGTTAGTGACCACATGGTGGGGTGGGATTGATGAGACAAAATTCTGAACGTGGATATGATGTGGGTCACATTAAATATATGATTTTATCCTATAAGACCCCATGATATATCATTGCTGAAGTATTATATCAACAATTTAGCCAGATCATCAATCATTATTATCATTTCTGTTGAATGTTCCTTTCTACAGTGATTATTTTGTGTAAATATTTTTATTTTATTAAGTACATACATTCGACATAATAATTGATCAATGTTATATTTTCATATGTAATTTTATACTTTAGTTAATGAATATGTTTTCACATATATTGTCAAAAAAATTCATATCAAATTAAAATGGTGGAAATTCATTGTCACATGATTACAATATTAAATGCATGATTAATAATTTATGTAACAAACATAATAATAAAACATTTTTTTCGAATTTTTTTCCCTTTATGTGTATGTGTGTCAGAAGTATATAATTTCTACATTCTAGACATATATTTTTATTGAAAAATATCTCTAACATAATCACAATGAAAAAGGATATTAAAAATAAAAATTATGTTTGAACTAAAATATTGCAAGTATCTATATTTTTTTATTGTAGTTTATGAATAAATGTTTTAGATAATTCATCTCAAAAGGAATGTTGGTAAGCCAATGAGATTAATAAAATATAATTATTGTGGAAGGTAAAACAAAATAACTTGATATATATATATATATTTCTCTATGAATTTTTTTAAAATATATATATATATATATATTATTTATTATAAAAAATAATCATCAAAATAATTTAATATGTGATATGAAATTATAAATAAATTTTAATCAAAAAAATAAATTTTAATTGATAGATATATTTTTAAATTCATTTTATTTTGATTTTTTCAAAATATATATAATTTAATTTTAGGAAAAAACATAAATACCTATTTTTTATTAAAATATAATTATTCATCTAATCTTAAATATATTATAAAATTTAATGAATCTATAGTATATAAATATTCATTACAACAACAAAATTTGTGAATATAATTATTTTTCGACCAAAATAAAAAACGTTATACATAATCAAAATAACCATTCCATCCTAATCATACCATAAAAAAAATTAGTATGAGATCTCATGTCTTGAACACACTTCATGAAGGAATATGTAAATTCGTCCACTCATGTTTCCTAATATGATTAGGGGATACAAACCCTTATTTCATAATGTTATGATTCTAGATTTGATATTGTGGAATTTAAATAACTTTCCACATCCAATTATGAGCCACAACTTCTAGATCAACCACATATAGTATATATACATATAAAATATCACTTTAATTATTTTCTAACTTCTTTTTATAGTGTTTGTTTGATTTTTTAAATTATATTTTATAAATACTAATTAATAAAATTTACATTCCTAAAAATGTTGTACAATATAAAATTAATGTTCATCTAAATGAAAATATTATTTTCAAAAAAAATCTATATTAATCAATATTATAATTAATACTATTTAAAATTTTCAATATCATGATGTATTTTTATTTAAATCAAATAATTTATATTTTTTAAAATTTAAAATAAAAATTTCAATAAATTTTATAATTTTTTGGTTTGTATATTACAATGCTAAATTTAATATATATATATATATATATATAGAAATTTTATTATGTTATCCTACTATTTTGATATATTGTATATTGATATACAAATTTTTTATCATTGAAATAAATTTATCAATAAATTTTATAAATTTAAAACAATATAGATATGAAATAACATTAATGTATTTAAATATATAGTTAAAAACATCTTTAAAGATAATAAAAACAATAAAAATTATATCGTAAAAAATAACACATTCTTGTTGTGTAGTATAATAATTATTATAAATTATATATATATATATATGGGATTTTATGTTTCTGTATATGTATTTATTTATAGTTTTTTTATGCATGTATAAGTGAGTTTGTAAATATACACATTCCTAAAATTGATAGACGAAATAAAATTTGACCTATTTTATTTCCTCTAAATAAAATTTCCGTCCACAAAAAATATTTTTATTTTTATATTTTTTTATCAAAATATATATATTTTGAAAAAATAATTTTTTAAAAAATATAGTACTATATAATATTAAATATTTATAAATTAAATATATTAATATCATATTTAATATGTAATCCCACTTCCTTTTGGAGATCAAATACGGGTTGGGGTAGAATTTCCTGATCTTGTTGCCCTATAACCGTGAGGGTATTATAGAACATATTCTATTAGGATGTTGTTGTGGTTGTACTATTTATCAATATATGGGCATTATTGAAATGTACTATGTCTAAGGGATAACATATTCAATTATTTTATGGCGTATACAATATCTCAAGTGGAGAAAAAATCGTGTAATGAAAATAAATAGTTGTTCAACAGAATGTGGGGAGACCATCAAGGGAGCAACACTGGTACAATCGATCACTGGTAGTAGAAAAAAACTATATAGAGCACCCAATTGACCAAAAAGACAATGTAGGGTAATCAAATGTTATATGATATAATGAATGGATACTGTGAATGATGGAGGTGTTTTATCAGTTTTTGGAATTGGTCCTTTTTTTATAGTTGTTGTGTTTATGTTCTTTCATGCATAGTTTTTTGGCATTTCAATCTCGATAGGAAATTCAAACTCAGCCATGAAAAAAAGAGTCATTATCTTGATAAAAATTAAAAAAAAAATTAATTGAGGGATTATATTAATTATATATTAAAAAATCAACAATTTTATCTTAATATAAAAATATAAAATTTAAAAAATATTCATTATGAAATAAAAAACAATGAAATATTCTGGGCTAAAATAGATCAATTTGTAAAATTGAAAATTATAGTAAAAGAAAAAAATTGAATGGATTTAAAATACAAAGGACATAAAATTTGGAGATTTCTAAATTTTATCATTGTTTTTTAATAAAATTAAAGATATATATGATTTAATTTTTTTTAGAAATTAATGTTACATTGAGATATCTTTTATGATTTAAAACATATATTATATTTTGTATTTAACAACTAAATAATATTAAAAAAATTATTACATATCTATAATAGTATATTATTTATAATAATACTCTAAAAATTATAAAATGTTCAAATTCTCTATTTTTAAACTCCAAATGATTTCATCTATATTAGGACATATTTTATTTTGTAAGAAAATTAAAAACATCTATTTTATATATTCGTAAATTTTGAAAAAAATTTAATAATATAGATTAAGGGAAAAAAATTCATTCCACATTAAACATAAATATTTTTATGTTATTAAGTATATCTGGAATAATAATATTGTAAAAATTTATTCAATAATCTATTTAATAAACTAGAAACATATATTATTTTTAAAAAAATTGAATATATAGATTACAAAAAGATAATAATGACATTTTTTTTCTGTTTGAAAACATTTTATTCATTTTTAATACAGAATAATTAATACTGATTTTTTAATATTCAGTTATTATATTTAAAATATTATAAAATTTAAATCATATTTAATGTATATCAATATTTTTAAAAATACAGTAATGAAAATAGTTCACATTTTTAAGAAAAAATATTTTTTTTAAACACTACATAAAATTTTTCTTCTCCAATCAATATATATATATATATATATATGTAATAGAAGACACAATGTTATTAATTATATTACGTTTATTAACATTTTTAATACAAAAAACACTAAAATATTGAAATATCAAAAATTAAAACATATTTCTTAAGATTACATAATAATATTTAGAATTTGTTTAATGTTGACAATTTAGAAATAAATAAAATATATTATATTATTTTTTATTAATATTGTTTATGAAATATATACATAAATATACATAATAAATAACAAAATTATATTAAAACACAATATTAATACACTATTTGTTCTTTAATTTTTTTATTCGAAATTATCGATTTGTTAATTTTTAAAAATATAAAATAATATTAAAAGAAAATTAATTTCTTAAATGAACGATTTCAAATTAAATAAATCGTTTTATTTAGTATACGAAAACAATATATCTATTTTTCTATGTTGTAAATAAAATAAACACATAACTCAATATGTTCTCTCCATTATAAGAAATATCATATTTAGTAGTATTTAATTGAAAATTAATATCCTTTATCATTGTGGTAATTTTAATGAAATGATTGATCATAATTTCATTTACTATATAATGAAGAAGAACATGATTAATGAATAATGGAAAACTTAAATTAAAATATTCTAAATTCCTCTCCCTTATACATATTGAAAAGAAATCAATTGCATTAAAATAATGTGATGGTGATGATTTATTCTTTGTGATGGGTTACGAAAACTCGATGTTAGAAGTGGATTCTCTTGAAGAAATGATTCTGACAATTGATATCTCCCTCGTATTCCATTTCAATAATTTATTTGTTTTAATTTTTTATTTTTTAATCAATTCAACTCTATATCATATTGGTTATGAGGGTATTAAAATTAATCCAGGAAATATTATTTAATTAATTTCATTTGAATTGATCAATTGTCAAATACATGTAAATTAATGATTATCTAGGAATGAATGTTGGTCAGGTTTCTATTATTTTTTAGAATTATTTATTTTATTATTCACTACATATTTTCATTCACTTCCATTTCATTTTACATAATACAGTATCATTTTAAAATCATAATAATAATAAATTAATAAAAAAATAAAACTGGAATAATTCAAATGATAACTAAATGGTGAGTAATAATTATTGGTGATATTGTTAAAAAAATCTAAATTAATAATAAGACCAAATAAGTAAATTGTAGTTTAAATTTTAATGAATTCTTGAATGGGGAATTCATATAATGTGAACCATTGTAATATTCATATACTCCCCACATTAATGATCAAGATCATTCATCATCACCATTTCCATCATCTAATATTCTCATCTCCATATATTCCTCCATAGAAGAATATAACACTACAACCAACCACATATCATGTGTTATCCATAATTTTTAGTTTTCCCTTATAACGTTAACTATCCTCCATGGATATCCACAAAATTTTATGATCAACCCTATAATTATAACTCCACATTATATTTTTATCCTCCACTTATATGTTTGATTTTGTGAATTCCATTAATACACTTCCCATCAGTTATTGATCTGATGATCTATGTATTTTTACACTAATCATCTATGGGGTTAGTTGTGTTTTCTTTCTCTTATAGTATCACAAATATACATTTCCAACTACTATTGTGAAAAAGGAGATGACCACCCCCATGTAGTATAATGAAATAATTGATGTAAATTTTTTTAAAAATTTATAGATAATGAATCACTCAGTCATCTATTTATTGGAGGGTTTTATAGAGATTAGTGGTAGGATGAATACTATTGCGGTTGGATGGGTCTCAGGCGAGAATGGAGGCTTCCAGAAATGATATTTTCGTGATGGATATGTTTTGAAAATTCCAATGGGAATCCAATTTTTTTCTTCAAGGAGGTAAAAAATGTTTTTCATGCCAATGTCCCCCACAAGAGGGTATATTTATCAGGGTACTCAGATTCCTACTACACTATGAGGTCTATCATATTGTCTGTGATTATAATTTAATTTTTTTAGGATCTGATATATTATAGTAATCAATATTATATTTTTAATTGAAGTTACTTCTACATTTAGTGGAAAATTATTATTTGTTGTTTTATGAAATAATGACATGATAAATAGTTTGTGTTTGAAGATGAATTGAATTTTTTATATCCTCCCCATACAATGATGGTATAACATGTCATTTTAATCATAAAGATTGAAATATTAATTATCAATTAAATGATAAAAAAATGAACGAAAAATATGAAACCCAACCATAAAATAAATCATATCTCACAGATGAAATCGTATAATTATGCCAAATTTCAGACCTCATACAGTTGAAGGACATATACTTTTTTGATTTTACTATCCGGTTGAGGGGATGTATAATGTAAAAAAAATATTCCACCTTCCAAAAGTGAATATTAAAAATTCTCTTGGGATTGGGTGGAGCATTTTCGTTACTAATCAATCATTATACTGGCCTCCTAAGAACCACTGAGTGTTCTACATATTCAGTTTATCCCTAATCTCATTCTATGAATTTCATAATATTTTGCCCAATTTCATAGTCGTCGTTTCATTATGCTTTATAGGGGTGATAATAAAAAATATCATAAAAGTCCTTGGTATAGTGTAACGTTGGTACAATATGAAAACATTAACACAAAATTCTATATAGAAAAATACGGTGTCATTTTGGTTATTAGAGGATCCACTAACACCGAGCAATGTGCCAAAGAAATACACTAAACAGATTACATAAGCGATGGATGAATATGGTTGATGAGTTAGAGGAAGAAGATTGATTGTACAATGGGTTGGATATCCATTGAGGCCGAAAAGGGTATAAATAGTTTACCAAACATATAAAATAAACCACGATCTTTGTTGATGTGTGTGGTGAGTAGTCTTTAAGAGGGAGATAGTGGTGTTGGAGGGATACAATGACGGTGGTGGTGGGGATGAATGAATGTGATCACCCATGAGGGTTCCTAGTGTATATATATGCAGTGTTATAATTAATACATAATACAATCATGACAATAATAATATGTGAATTTTAAAATTATCATTCAGTATAATTACATACCTCTATGTGATTTTTAAAACAGTTTAACAAATTATTACACTCCTTATTTCCTTAAATGAAAAGATACCATTTTTTATATAAATAAACATTTTCATTAAAAATTAACAAATTCAAAGTATCTTGAATATTTTTTAATATATATATATATATATATATTAAATATATAAATAAATATATACCTATATGAGTAAACTTATTGTACATTTTTAAATAAAAAATTATGAAGAAAAAGAATTATTTCAAAATATATTATTTAAACATATAATTTTCCAATAATAAATAAATTTATGATTCTAAATATATATATATTTATATATATATATTAATTATTATTATTGTTTTATTATTTTATTATATTAAAAACATTGATATAAAAATGTACTAGGATTAGTATTAAAAAAAATGTGAAGCACTATTACAACACATATACTATGGATAGAGTCCTATATAAATATTATAAAATAAAGGGGAATTAGATCAATTTAAGTTGGACTTTAGAGGAATAAATAATATTTTATGTCATAAGAAATGAATTACATTAAATGTTAGTGGTCTAGGTGGGTGATTTTCAATACATGTGATATGGTATGTAGCATTACACACTGATGTTCTTCAATGTTTGTGTGAATTTTAGTTCGTACCCACTTTATAGAAACATGGGTACATAATTTGTTATTTTGTATATTAATATTTTAAAATAATATATTTTTTATATATGAATATATTTATTTAAATATAAAAATATTTTTGTTTATTGAATTTTTTAATATATATTGTAAGTAATTTTATTAAATATTTATAATATTTTTTTTTCAAATATTATGTAATTGATAGTATAAATAATTTATTTTAAATGTTTATCACATAATTATAATTAAATTATTTATAATACTATTATATGTATATGTATTAAAAATTGAAAACAACACACAACCATACAGCATTGTCGGTCAAACCTCATTCCCCCATAAGGAATGATTATCACCATTTAGACTACTATTATTACAAATATCTATCTCGATTGAAAATTTTAATGAGATATCTATGAAACTATGGATTGGGACCATATGCCCCAAATGGAGATGGCTCAAAATCCTAACTTAGAATCTGTGCTTCACATTGTGATCGCAGTCATCCCATTTTGCTTCCCCCTTTCCTACAATAATTATATAATTTTGTCTATTTTTTTATCATGTTAGAAAACCCATATGTCCCATTTATATGCAGGGTTATAAATGATATATTTCAATTAATATTCATTATTTTCTCATTCTCACCTAAATATTATTTTAATTATTGCATGACACATTTACATCCATGACATGTTGCATCATATGCTTGTTTATCACTGTTCAGTTGATGTGACACCCCAGATAATGACAATCAAATTGTGATTATGTTTTTTATATCAGTTTAGGTATCCCTATGTCCCATATAGATAGATATATATAGTACATGTGTCAATTCATCCATCTCTCTTCCAAAATGAACATCTGACAACAGGATGGGAAACCATGTTACATTGCCTACATGTTGTATTGTATCAAATGATTGGTCCTTCTATGTCTCCATCTACCCCAAAAATTCATTTTCCAAATTCTATGCGGCCCAAAAGGCCAATAATTTCTATATCATCATAGAATGTATAGTTCTATATGACCTATATTTTTTATTGTGTTCCCAATTCTGATGAATATTATCACTTACAAAAACATTTTACAATAAATGTACTACTATAATGATATATTTTTGTGACTATAGTGTAGGTTTATACCACCACTACATTTGAAATTAAGAGTCAAGCATGATTATTAGATAAAATTACATATTAAGCAATACAAAAATAAAAAATAGAAATATTATATATGTGATATAATTTCATTTATTCTAAAATTGTAATATTATACAAGTAAATGTTATTCGTATATTATATTTTCAATAATTATATTTTTTTTATTATATTTAATCCAAATTGAATAATATTTATTATACTATAAATGGAATTATACTATATTATATATAACCCATTAAAATATTAATTATAATAAATTAGGCATGGGGATTACAAATCACAAACACTCTCTCACTCAATCTATAAAAGTGTATCATGAATCTTGCCTTACCATAATGAAATTTATGTTACCACATGGACCATTACAATTTATATTATTGGCGAATGGACCCTTCAAAATTGATTTTCTCAAAGCCTATTGAAATATAACTCATAATCCTATCATTGGGGAATATTGTTATTCCTAAATACAATACCATCTTATAATGCCTGATTTCTATATCGAATATTATAGTTCCAGACCACAATAGGGATATATTTATAAAATATGATATATCCCCTAATTAGGGGACATCCGGGGTTGAATCCATGTTTTAATTTTGTGGAAGATCAACTCATAGAACATAGATATATGATTGGAAAAAATATAATTGTAATCATATTTATTATTATAATTATATTTATATATGTATATTTATATATTAATTAATATATTATTTTTTATTATTTTAATATATTTATATATTTTAATACTAATATATTTATATAATTTAAAGATGGTTTAGAAATTATTCATAATGTTTGTTTAAAAAACAATTAGTTGTAATTTATTTTATTATTTCATCCTACTCTATTTTTATTTATATTTAATTAATGCATTGTCAATCCAGCTTCTTTGAAATTATATTCTATGAAAATATCCTCATACGTTTCCTACAAGAAATTAAGATACACAATAATCATAGTTATATTATTTATATTTTAAATATAGTAATGATATATATAGATTTTTTTTAAATTTGAATATATATATATATATATTTATATAAATATATATTCATATGAGTATGATTAAGTATATTTATAGTAATATTACATCAACAATACAATAATTATAATATTTTAATATAACCAGTCATTCATACATAATTATATTTTTATTATTATTTATGGACTTAGTGGTCATAAATATAGGAAACAAACACAAACAACATCAATCAAATACTGTGGCATTTTTTTCACAAACCATCCTAGTGAGGACTGTGCAATGATTCCTCAAGACCTCCTCTAATAGGACATGTGCTAGAGACTAGAATCGAGAACACATATCACTAACATATGGTGTCATAGTTTAAGTACAACTACAAAAACTCACATGTAATCTGACCTGTAAAATAATGAAACATATAAAAAGAAACAAAATATCATGTATTCATATAAATCCAATAGTCAGAGTATATCATGAAGTGAATGAAATTATATATGTTCAAATATAAGCCCACCAAAATGAGTATGAATTACAAGTCATACATGGAAGGTAATGGGAATATTGTCTTGATATCATAGGAACATGCGACATTCATTCATGTCTCCATAAGAAATATTTATTTTTTTCCCATAAATTACACTTTATAATGGTCTATATTCATCAAAATATAAGATTCATTTGGGAATAACTCATACTGGGTGATTATAACAACACCCAGCAGGGCGCCCTGAAATGACATGAGATCGACCAGAATAATATAAAATCATCTCTAAATATTTATATGTATATACATCATACAACAATAATATCTATATATACTCAAAAAAGTCACACAATATCAATGTTTTTTTACAAAACATAGTATTACATCATATGATTCTAGCTTGAATATTCCACAGAGCCCACATTCAGGATAACACCATGTTATGTATGATAGAATAGATGATATGAGTATGAGAGGTAATGAAAACTGATACTCTCCATTAGATATATATTCTAATAGTATAATTTTATATGATAGACATAATAGTATCACTCCACACGGTATTGGGTGATACAAAAAGCTCCTTATGGATTATCCCATTTAGTATAGATCGTGGCCCAAGTAATTTTTGTCCTAAGAAAACCAAATACTCTACATTGGACATGAATATGTATAATGGATATCAATATGGGACTCATTGAAATATTTCATTGGCTCTATCCATGATTTCATATTGATGGGATCATTACACTATGTGATGGAGACGATTCCAAACCAACATTCTATAAATGTATTGTGGGAATGAACTATAAAATAACATATCTATGATATAGTTTACAAGGTAAACAATCCATTTTTGAAATATTACATGGCTTGTAGTATGGGTACACATAGTGTACCTTGACATCTTGTCCAACCCCTATAAACGTAACGTTTCATCATGTCTTGTAGGGTAAAAATACACAAATGTTTTAAAATAAATTTGAAATCCAACAGTGTGTTAGTACACAACATAGACCATGTAATTGTTTCCATGTAAAAAAAAACATGGCTTATCCAACGTACATGTCCCATCCTATGTTTTTATTGGTGAGTGTGAAGTAGGATACATCCTATGTACTCCACCACATGTCTAGAGATATCCTTGGTACATGTCATGTTTCATGGGAGTGTCTAAAAAATATGTGAAATGATTCACTTGACATGTGATATTTAAAATTTCCTATAAACCCAATCCTCTACATTGGGGAGTTATATACGTTTTATAGATCTAACATAACTAATGTGTAACTAATAATTTCCAATAATTCAATATCCATGATCCACATGGATTCTCTAATACATTTTATTCATATTAAATTCACACCTTTACTATATAAAATCATGAACTAATGAATCTTTTCATCTCTAAAAAACAATATTAAGTCATTTGAATGAAACTGAAAACTACTTTGTTCATATTTTTCATTGTGCATCAGTAAACATAAATATAAAATACCTATAACAAACAAATCATTTCTTTCTACATAGTAAAACCTATATTGTGTCTTACCAATTACATAATTGTGATTTTAAATCGTTTCTCCATTATTAGAGTGATAAATGTTCAATGGAGAAGGATAACTTTGAACTACATATTAAATAATTAATGACTATAATGAATAATGTAATAAAAGATAAAATCAAGGAAACCAATGATATGAATGAATCTCTATCAATTTTAGTGTTGATCTAGATTAAATGTCGTGATATGAAAACCAAAAAAATCATAAAATAAATGTAACTCACCGCATAAAAATGTACAATAAACCAATCCATACAAAAAGATCCATAGCTCAATATGTTGGTTTATTGATTCATGTTAATCATATAAATCCAAAATGGGGTTCCAATAGAATCAATCCAACACACTATATAGATTCATACTGATCAATTATGAAGAAAAATGTTGCACTATGATCTTCGTTGAGTTCCTTTAAATCTGTTGTGTGTTGATCGTTGATCCATTTTCTACACACCAGTTTCCTGGGTGAAATCCTACCATCTAATTTCTTTTAGCACTCTAATTGATGCACACTTGTGTGGATAATCCTATGATTTCTCTCTGATAGTATATTTATGTAAGAGATAATTATTGAGTCATGAATTTGAAATAAAAGTCATTAGTTAATGTTTCATATTCATTTTTACACCCATGATATCTTTTATACTACTGCCCTTTTTTGACTAAGGTTAGGATGTTCTTAAGGTAAAACCGACATTCTGAACATAATGGTGACATAAAATATTAGATAAAATAAGCCCTCATTAATATGTTCTTCCACAAATCATGGAAAAACAAGAAATCATCTTATTAAAAAAATATAATATATTTGAAACATTTATTGTATTATATTATTAAAATAATTTAACATGAATATTGGTTATTTTTTAGTACAACATAACGGGTGAATGTATTTCATCTTATTTACCATTAAATTTTGTGAGTTTCAAAAACCATTGGAGATTGAGAATTTATCCCAAGTTAATTTTATGATTCATTGTAGACCAGGGGAACGAGATAATGTCTTCGCATCCAAAATGAACAATTTCATATAATAGTGAGTTATTTTCCTTTTTTTGGAGAGACATATAATTTTTTCATATCTACCAATATTATTATAACATTCCATTGGATGTAAATTATCTATATATAGGATTTAAAGGGTTTGAGACACTAAAATTAGGTGTGTGAATAGTAGTTTAAAAAATAAAAAAAAACAATTTTTCTTAAACCACATATGTTTATATATTTGATGAATACTTAGTATGATTCATTTTATAGTCATATTTTATATAAAATTAAATATTCAATGTAAATATTTTTTTATTTAAATTTACAGATGGAAAACAACATGAAAATACTAGTAAAAACACTCTTATTCATGTAAGAAAAATTTAATGATATTTATTCAAAAATTATCATCATTTTATATTTAACTATTTAGGGATTCAACAATTATAGAATTTCATATATGTGATATTAACCAAAAAATACTTGTTTCTATTCAATATCCATATTATCACATGATACTATGATCAGATAAGCCTATATTTCCCAATCATTATGAATACTCAATCATAAATATTGAAAATACCATTCTTCCAAAACATCATAATCCCTTAACCAAAACCCATCACAAAAAAATTGAAAACTAAATTTTTATGGAATTTATAAAATATACTCATAGGAAATTACTAGTGAAGAATACACACTAAAATATTACAAGGGTTGTGAAATAGGTAACAAGATATTACAATAGTTTAAAATTAAATTATAGATCATTTATTTTAATGTATTCAAAAGTGACCCCTCCTTGAATTCCTCTTCAAAATATATGCATCTTTCCATTGAAGATTTACCTTATATCATAGAAGTGTATTCAATTGAATCAATTGAACTCTTCCTAGACATGGAATATTTATAACATCGTATCTGTATGATATTCTTCTTGATATTAAACCACTAAAATGATTAAAAAATTCATTCATTATTAAGGATTTTCATTATTTGGTATAATATAGTTTCTTTTTCCGAATATATTTTATATAATCTCATATATAAATGAATTCTTCCTCTGTCAAAAATTTATTGTTCATCGGACTTTGAAAACAATCCTTTCATGGGACATTGTTATACATTATTCTTTTTGAATTTATAATTTTTCATTCAATAAACATTAAATTTATACCATATACATACTTATTAAGTATATTTATATCCCTTGGTACAATATTTTCCCATCTAGGGAAACCAAATCCCTGAAATAATTTAGAAAAAATGGGACGTATAATAGATTGTAATGTATATTATTTTAGGTAATTGGATTGTTATTAAAAAGTTTTCATAAATCATTCAAATAAAAATTTCCTCTCTAAAATATCACCACATTTTGAAACTTAAAATAAAAAAATATATTATTAAAAACATATTTTAAAAAAATTATATTTACTATAACTATCACGAATAACCACCATTTTTTTTGTTCATGGGTAATTTGAAAATTTATCACTCAATTTAATAATTATTAACCTCTTTCATAAAAAATATTCATATTAAAAAATAATATTTCACTATATATATATATATCACCGTATATGATAAAATAATTTTTCCTCCTTTTTAATTTTAAAAAAGATTAATAAGCAATAAAATATATACCAAATGTTTTGGAAAATTAATAAAAATATGAAAATTTTATAATCAAAATTAATTTAAAAATTTATGAAATACATTCTTATAAAAAAATATAGAAATTAATTAATAAAAATATATTTGTATGTTAATACTTCTAAATTTTTTTGGATGATTCATTTATAAAAAAAAAAGAATTTCAAAATTTTTTAGTTTGTTTTTTTAATTAATATTATATGATTTTAGAAAAAAATATAAATATTTTCTCAATAGCATAGTCGTGATCTATTTTATGTTCATTCAATCATATTTATACATCTAATTTTTTATAAAATATATATTTCATCATTTTAATTTGTCATTCAAAAAACATTAACTTCATCAACATCTTCTTGATATATTTATTTAAGATCCCCTACTCATTTAATTTTAAAAACAATATATTTAAATTAATTATCAAATTTAATTTTCCTAAACAAATCATATTCATTAACAATTAATTTTAGTCTATCATACTTCAAAATTGATTGATGTTGAAAATTTATGGAAAGGATTCGTTTCTCTTCTTATTGAAATAATTTTTTTTCATAAAACATTAAATATCCTTATTAATTTTTGATCTCAATGAAAATTTTCATTTACTTCATATTTTTTATATCATACATTAAAATATTTAATTAGAACATTTTTATTAATTTATATATCTAAATGTTAATTTCGATAACAAAAATTTTCAATCATGTAATATTTTTCTTAAGAATACTTGGAACATTCTTTTATGTGTGAGTAAATTTCAATATTTCCATAATGTTAAGTAATATCTTCATTGAAATAATTCATTTTTATGTCAAAAGTTTTGAAATTTGTTCAGGAGGAATTGATGGTGGAATTAGTTGAAACAATAAGAACTGAAATCCATAGAGTCCTACAATGAACTAATTCTTCTGTCACATAATATAACTAATTTACAATTAATTACTTAATTTTTAGAGTAATCCTAGGATAGTGGGTTTCCAAAATATTTATATTTATAAATCCTTTCATTATCCACATTATATTCATGTTCATATATACATATATATCCTAAATAAAAATCCTTCTCCAGTAAAATTGATAAAAATGTGAAATAGGTCTATGAAATTTTCTCAATATATAATAAATTTATACCAATTAAACAACATAAGACTATTTATTCCATATTGTAATACATGAAAGAAGAATAATATATATAGGATTTAAAGGGTTTGAGACACTAAAATTAGGTGTGTGAATAGTAGTTTAAAAAATAAAAAAAAACAATTTTTCTTAAACCACATATGTTTATATATTTGATGAATACTTAGTATGATTCATTTTATAGTCATATTTTATATAAAATTAAATATTCAATGTAAATATTTTTTTATTTAAATTTACAGATGGAAAACAACATGAAAATACTAGTAAAAACACTCTTATTCATGTAAGAAAAATTTAATGATATTTATTCAAAAATTATCATCATTTTATATTTAACTATTTAGGGATTCAACAATTATAGAATTTCATATATGTGATATTAACCAAAAAATACTTGTTTCTATTCAATATCCATATTATCACATGATACTATGATCAGATAAGCCTATATTTCCCAATCATTATGAATACTCAATCATAAATATTGAAAATACCATTCTTCCAAAACATCATAATCCCTTAACCAAAACCCATCACAAAAAAATTGAAAACTAAATTTTTATGGAATTTATAAAATATACTCATAGGAAATTACTAGTGAAGAATACACACTAAAATATTACAAGGGTTGTGAAATAGGTAACAAGATATTACAATAGTTTAAAATTAAATTATAGATCATTTATTTTAATGTATTCAAAAGTGACCCCTCCTTGAATTCCTCTTCAAAATATATGCATCTTTCCATTGAAGATTTACCTTATATCATAGAAGTGTATTCAATTGAATCAATTGAACTCTTCCTAGACATGGAATATTTATAACATCGTATCTGTATGATATTCTTCTTGATATTAAACCACTAAAATGATTAAAAAATTCATTCATTATTAAGGATTTTCATTATTTGGTATAATATAGTTTCTTTTTCCGAATATATTTTATATAATCTCATATATAAATGAATTCTTCCTCTGTCAAAAATTTATTGTTCATCGGACTTTGAAAACAATCCTTTCATGGGACATTGTTATACATTATTCTTTTTGAATTTATAATTTTTCATTCAATAAACATTAAATTTATACCATATACATACTTATTAAGTATATTTATATCCCTTGGTACAATATTTTCCCATCTAGGGAAACCAAATCCCTGAAATAATTTAGAAAAAATGGGACGTATAATAGATTGTAATGTATATTATTTTAGGTAATTGGATTGTTATTAAAAAGTTTTCATAAATCATTCAAATAAAAATTTCCTCTCTAAAATATCACCACATTTTGAAACTTAAAATAAAAAAATATATTATTAAAAACATATTTTAAAAAAATTATATTTACTATAACTATCACGAATAACCACCATTTTTTTTGTTCATGGGTAATTTGAAAATTTATCACTCAATTTAATAATTATTAACCTCTTTCATAAAAAATATTCATATTAAAAAATAATATTTCACTATATATATATATATCACCGTATATGATAAAATAATTTTTCCTCCTTTTTAATTTTAAAAAAGATTAATAAGCAATAAAATATATACCAAATGTTTTGGAAAATTAATAAAAATATGAAAATTTTATAATCAAAATTAATTTAAAAATTTATGAAATACATTCTTATAAAAAAATATAGAAATTAATTAATAAAAATATATTTGTATGTTAATACTTCTAAATTTTTTTGGATGATTCATTTATAAAAAAAAAAGAATTTCAAAATTTTTTAGTTTGTTTTTTTAATTAATATTATATGATTTTAGAAAAAAATATAAATATTTTCTCAATAGCATAGTCGTGATCTATTTTATGTTCATTCAATCATATTTATACATCTAATTTTTTATAAAATATATATTTCATCATTTTAATTTGTCATTCAAAAAACATTAACTTCATCAACATCTTCTTGATATATTTATTTAAGATCCCCTACTCATTTAATTTTAAAAACAATATATTTAAATTAATTATCAAATTTAATTTTCCTAAACAAATCATATTCATTAACAATTAATTTTAGTCTATCATACTTCAAAATTGATTGATGTTGAAAATTTATGGAAAGGATTCGTTTCTCTTCTTATTGAAATAATTTTTTTTCATAAAACATTAAATATCCTTATTAATTTTTGATCTCAATGAAAATTTTCATTTACTTCATATTTTTTATATCATACATTAAAATATTTAATTAGAACATTTTTATTAATTTATATATCTAAATGTTAATTTCGATAACAAAAATTTTCAATCATGTAATATTTTTCTTAAGAATACTTGGAACATTCTTTTATGTGTGAGTAAATTTCAATATTTCCATAATGTTAAGTAATATCTTCATTGAAATAATTCATTTTTATGTCAAAAGTTTTGAAATTTGTTCAGGAGGAATTGATGGTGGAATTAGTTGAAACAATAAGAACTGAAATCCATAGAGTCCTACAATGAACTAATTCTTCTGTCACATAATATAACTAATTTACAATTAATTACTTAATTTTTAGAGTAATCCTAGGATAGTGGGTTTCCAAAATATTTATATTTATAAATCCTTTCATTATCCACATTATATTCATGTTCATATATACATATATATCCTAAATAAAAATCCTTCTCCAGTAAAATTGATAAAAATGTGAAATAGGTCTATGAAATTTTCTCAATATATAATAAATTTATACCAATTAAACAACATAAGACTATTTATTCCATATTGTAATACATGAAAGAAGAATAATATATATAGGATAAATATGTTTATTATTTCATTATTAATAATTGTCAATAAAATAAACATTAACTTGTATATCTGTTGAAATATATTTTTGATCTAACACATGAATATCCATTGTCATTTTTTACAACATTGAAAATATTTCAAAATACATACGATGATCCATGAATTGAGATATATAAGATGATTGAGGAACTAGAATAGATGAAATGTAAACTACAAATTTCATATATTCGACAAATTTTAGGAAATACTTATAAAAAATTGATTTCATTTTCATTAATTAGTATCCTAATTTATATTATTAATAATAATGTGTCTTCCACAATTTCTCATTTAGATCCATGTCCTTATAATTGTAGTGTCCAAAATACGTATCATTAGGTGTGTTATGTCCATAGATCATCCTAAATGTGAAAAATACACATTTGTTGTTATCTTTTTCCCCTAGGAATTGATGGATGTTTTCTACCATCAATCATGTTTTTAATTTATTTTATGTTTTTTGATTTAAAAAACAAACACATATTTCTAAATTATTTCCAAAAATTTTTTATCATAGTTAATGTAATACTACACCATCATGATGATATTTTACACAAAAATATAATAAAAAATTTCCCTAATTGTATTTGTTTCATTTTTAATATTCCCAAAAATAAAAAATTTAAAAAAATTATTGATAAAACCATAATAAAGTACATTTTTTATCTTTTTTGGAAAACATTGGATACATCAATGAAATTTAAGAAATATTTTACCATCTTAAATATCTTCTTATTAAAAATGAAATACTAAATATATATATATATTATACATTGAATGAACAATTATCCCCTTTTCACGGAATCATAAAATTATAAATACATGAAGCCACTATTTTTGCAACTGTGGAGAGATACAATTGAATGATATCTTTTTCATATAAGGATAAATGTGATGATTCAACATTTCATTATATATAAAATAATTTTTCTATAGAGTATTTTGTTTAAATTAATTTTCTTCCCCATCTAAAATAATTTTAAAAATATAAGCTCCATGTATAAGGTTAATTTTCATTGAAATAAAAGTAAGTGTTAAAATAATAGCCATTTTTCCACAAACATCCCATAAATTAACTACTACTGAAAATATTTTACTATTAGAATATAAAAAAATCAAATAATTATTCTTTTAAACATAAATATTCTTTCTAGAACAATATTATTTATATAAAACATAGGATCATAATGTTCGTACTAATATATCTCTATTAGTATTTCCATGACAGTAATTATTTTATAAAAATATCTAGAAGATAACATATTTTCAAATCAGATAAAATAAATAAATTTGAAGCAAAAAGTTTAATACAATATTGAATCCGCACGTCAAGAAATATTTAGTAAAACATGTGGTGAATATTGAGTGGTATCCAAATAAACATATGAAAATAATATTGGATAGAGAAATTTAATCTAATTTACATCCAATGATGTTTATACAAACCCTCGTTGAGGTCAATTGATGAGAAATTTGATAATTTATATTTTTTTTTCAATTGAAGTACTTTTATATTTGCAATATGTTTTTCATATAGATATGTTCCTATGAAACTAAAAATAAATAAAAATTATTAAAAAAAATTTTGAAGATCAGAAAAATAAATTATAATTATTACAAGCGACCAAAGTGAGAAAAAAAATATGATTATACAACTCACCAAATAATTCTAGACATTATTATAAAATTTTATATGACCATATTCTCATCCTAGATTTTTAAATAATTTATTGAATATCTATATTTTAAAAAATAGTTTCCAGAAAATTAATATTTATATTTTTATTAATATTTATTTTTCAAAGATAATCATATAAAAATATTTTCTACATTTTTATTTCTAAATATTCTATTACATATTCATGATAAATAAATTGATATAAAATAATTTATTAATATAATGAATCATGAAAAAGGTTGTGAGTTGTATTTATGAAACATTTATAAGATATTATCTTTCAAATATAGTAAATCATTGAATATGTGTGCTCTAAATGATTTATGTAGTATATTAATATAAGTTAATTCATGAACATGAAGTATATTAATTAATTATTTTTATTTAAAATTATAGTATTCTAATAAATTTATCAAAATCAATAAAAAATGAGAGATTTTTTTAAAATATCATCAGCTTTTTATTAAATTCTAAAAAATTGTTAAAAAATATCTAATTTTTTGTTCAGATGAAAAATAAATTTTTGTATATATATTTAATATTATTATGAGTGATGTGATAGGGTTTTAAATATTGAAATTAATAATTTTGTTCACAATAATGGAATTTCGGTAAAAAATTATTTTAAATTTTCTTAATTTTTTATATCCAAAAAACCCGAGCACAATAACATCCAACTACAACATATTTATCTTTGGTTCAATGAATTGATATTGTTTTATTATTCTTGTCATACCAAGACACTATATCCTATCATAAAAATGAAATGTTCTAGATGTACATTTTGTATCCATTTTACTTCAATAAAATCCTTCATTAATTTTTTTAATTCCATAATAGTTTTTTGAAGAACAAAGTAACAAATATTATATACTTCAGATAAGATATTGTTAATTTTTTTTATCATTTAGAAGAGTAAATTTGGGGTTTCCATAGTATCTCATAGAAAATTATAAAAAAAACATGATGTCTGGGAATATAGATATAAGTTATAGTAAACTGCAAATCATTCATCTAAATGTATTTTCATCAACAGGTTTCACATATTCCTCGTGATCCAATTTTTTTGAAAATATAATTTGATAACTAAAACATTTAGTAGTTTCATATTTATAAAAGTAAGTAGATATCTTATATAAATTTTCTGAGATATAAATGGTCTTCATATTTTTTTAAAAATTCAAAGACCATTATAATTGGTATTTCAGTTATCATGCAGATTTCAAATGCAGATTTTAAAATACCGACAATGGAAGTAGATAAAATTTTTGCAGTTGAGGAAAATATAATGAATATTAAATATAATTGAAACATTATTGTATCTTTAAAAAAGTTTTTTTCCAACTGGACACATAAATAATTTTGTTTTATAACAAAAATCTTGTTAACCACTATATTTTACATATTTAATATTAATCAAATAATTACATAAATTTGAATAATATTAATTTCTTTTTTAATTACATATAATATTTAAGTATTAGAAAATTTTCATGTAAGTATACTCTCATGAATGATCAATTTAATATAATTTATTCTTTTTAATTAGAAAAATTGAAACAAACATATATTTTATTTCTAACTTTTATTAAATTTTCACATTGTATGTTTTAGAAAACCCATCATTCCCCAATTTTAAGAAAATATATAGGACATTGAAATAAATTCCAAAAACTGTTCCTTTGAAATTATATATGTTCATCTTATATTAAATATACCCAATTATCATCCCATGAATCCTAAACTGGAGTCTTATGATGAAATTGTTATAAAAATGAACATTTTTCACATTTATTTGTAATTTAACATATAGTTATGATTTTTTAATATATATATCCAGTGATATTATCCGATGTTCAATTCCCAATGATTTTATAATTCATTGGTTTAGAAAATAATAATCACATAAATATTCTATATATTATAGAGGTATAAATATATAAAAATTTCTTCATCTATTATCTCATAAAAGTGTTTCCCAAGATGGGTTGAAAATATGTTTTTTTCAGAGTCATGTAAATATAGTGTTTTAGTTAGATTAAAATAATGTGATCATATTCATAAAATATTTCATGAACTTTTATAAATAACACATGTATTTTTATTAAAAACAAGAAATTCTATAATGTAAATAGACTAACCAATTAAAAATGTTTATAATATTTTATTGGGATTTTTTGTAAATTATATTTAATAGTAAAAATGAATATTTTACATAAAAATCTGTAGTTAGAATGTTTTTGAATTCTTCCTATACACATTTTTAAGATATTTATTATGAAAATGTCAATGTTAATCACTAATGATAAAAAATAAATAGATACAAACATTATCAGTTAATAAATAAAAAGAAATTGATTATTCAATATACATGGTTGAATTAATTTATAAAATATCAATATTACTTCATTTAATCAATCCATTTTTCTGGTGAGTTCATTGTAATAAAAAACTATGTATTATACAATTTCTCGGTTAAAAATTTTCAAAATCTAAATTTTTAAATTCTCAACCACGATGACAATAAATAGTAAAAATATTTAAGTTATTATCATATTCAACATATAAAATATAGTATTTAAAATTCAAAATTTATTATTATTTTTTTAGAATATAGATACATGTATATCTTGTATAGTCGACAACCAATACATATACATTATATATTCCTCGTTATAATTTAATCATAGTTGAATATAATATATTCATTTGTTTTAAATATTATGCATTATAAGGTAAAAACTCATGTTTTGTTTTAAAATTTGAATTAGGTTTCTCTATAAATTTAAAATGATGGAATAAGAATTAATGCTTTAAATTATTAAATATCACAAAAATCTTTTCATTGAAATTTTGGTTAAAATTATAATATTATAGTGTTCTAAAATTCTATTCCATAACCAATATTGATCTTCCATATCCCCATGTCATAGAAGATATTTTTTATAATGTCATCTATGTTTAATGTCTATACGTTCTCATTCATATCTACATAATGAATAAATTTACCTTCTCAACATTGAATAATATATTTCTAATGCCTAACTTCAAAATATTTCCATTATAAGATAATTAATTTATTTTAATTTGGTTATGATTAAGACAAATATAAAATAAATATTCTTATATAAATGTTTTCAATACGAAAAATATCTCTAATCCCTTATATATCACATTGAGAATTATATTCAAAAGGGACATTACATCCATCATCATCACAATATTTTTAATTAATGTCATATATAAAATCACATTCATGGAACATAAAATATCATTGTACTATATATTATTGATTTTGGCACTCTTATAATATTATTTAAATAAAATTATTACAATATTTTTACCAAAACATAAATAGGTATAGAAATTTTATGAAATAAAAATTGTAGAATCAACATCATTAGATTTCATTTTTTGTGTGAAGATAATCATTAATATAGAAAATCAAATGATTTCACATTGATCAATGAACATTTATTCTTCATGTTTTTCCCAATTATAATGTTTATAAAAACTGTTTCAAAAATAGAAAAATTATTGTGTCATTTTGAAAAATATATTATTATATTCTAAAAACCATTCACTATGTATTTTTGTGAGGGCTTATATTTCTATACATATTAACAATATATTAATAGACAATGTGAAATTTGATAGGATTATAATCAATCTATTTAATTAGGAGATAATTTTTACATTTTAATCTATATAATCATTATATTATATTGATTTAGATTTTTAACTAATTAATATATATGATATGAAATCTGTATAAAATGATTTTTAATTGTATTATTTTGTTTTCCTATTCAGTAAATAAAATTTTAATATTTTCTATACAAAATATTATAAATATTTCATTATAAGGTATCATATAGATAAGCTTCCATATACCATAGTAAATAAGTATCATTAAATGATGAAGTATATTTTTCAAAAAATTATTTAAAACTAGTGTCATTATCCGAATCTAGAAATTTTGAATTTAATTATTAATTGGTTAGTGATACTCAATTTACCATACTCATTGCTTTAGCACATATTTATCTATTGTGACTTGGTTTCTCATATTGATTGTAAGTAATCACTAATGAATATCTTTTCAAATGTTCTATTTATATATTTTCATGTAATGTTAATGAACAAATTATTCAAATTATCTTATTCATAAATTATGTATGATTAAAATGTTCATTCACACAATATTCAAAAAAATAATTTTAATATATGAATTAATTTTATTCTTCTATGATGACATATAATAATTCTAAAATAATCATAGATAATTACTTACAATATGTGTGGAATAAAATTCAAATTTATTATTACAATTTTATTCTTTGATATTTCATTTTATTCCCCCATGCTACATGAATGTTTTAAAATGATCATCAATGATTAAAATTATAATATTCACAGTATCAGAAATATCTTTCCTCGTAGATTCCCATCCATTTATTATGACTTATATAATATTTAAAAAAAATACCCATCAATTATACATTAATATCTATTAATTTTTTGAATAATAAAAGTAGTCTTAAATAATTTATGTGTTTTAGCAATAGTTTCAACATATAATAAACGTGACACTCTATAATTAACTATATGTATAGCTCTACGCATTTTAAAATAATAGGTAGTTCCCAAGTTGTTAACATATAGTTTCTTCAAATATAAATTGATTATTCACAATAAAAATGTAAAATTTCATACATCGTATAAAAGTAGAGATAAAAGTATTTTTAAATCAATATTTCAACACATACATATATTTTTTTCATTTGTGAAATTATTAACATCTTTATTAAGAATATAATTATTTCAAATAACCATAAAAAACTGATAAATTTAGTATTATTAATTATGGTGTTAATTTTTTCATTCTAATTCACAAAATCACAGTCATCTGGTATTTATGGTTATCATGGATTTATAATCTCTATAATCCTAATGATTAATCCTATAATCATGAAAATATAAATATTATATGTTCAACCTAAAACAAATTAGTGTAACCTTTTTTATCAAATAAATAATATATAAATATAAATACACCTATAAAACTGAATGTTGGATCAAATGACTATTCATTGTAATGTAGATGGGGGTGGGGGTGGGGTGAATTTTAGATTATAAAATAAAAATAAAATAACTTGTAACATCATTATGTATATTAATCAATTCAATATCATGATTTTAACCAATATTATGAAAATGTTAGAAATTTATAATCATAAAATCTAAAACATATCATAACAAAAAGAACAATTGATTAAAAACATGATAAAACAAGTATTGATAATAATTCCCAATGTATTTATGAAAAATATACATTAATTTAGAATTTAAGATCCACAGTTTATCCTTAACTGACTAGAAATTCACAAATAATTAATTTAGGTATACATTATTTTATCAAAAATGTATTGTTATTTTTCCCTTTTCCAAGGAAAACCTTAATTCTATGATCATATAATCCTATGCTTCACTAGAGTCAGGAACTCATTATAATAAATATAAATATATATCATACTAAACATTAGAAGAAAATATTAACAAATAATCAAAAAAAAGAATTAAAAAAGAATAAAAATTTGCAAAATATTTTCACAACTACTTTTATAAAATGAAAAATCAATAAATGATTTGAAGTAAGATCATCCAAGTAACATGCCTAATATGTATTCAATTCGTCATTTCCATCATGGATGGAATTATATTTCTCACTCTCCCCAATTGATGGATATTTTTAGAGTTGTTGTTCTGAACTCCTTCATTTTATTTGGTATGCTCGAAATAAGATGATTAAAGATATATTTATCTTCTCAATCATTGGGGTTTTATCCGCTATTATTATGGATATGTGTAATGTTCATATTCCAAAGAAGCATTTTTGCTTCAACTCAGTTCATGATTTGTCACTTCTGAATAGTATAGGTGTTAAGGGTAATTTCATGGTTTCTTGTGCTAGTTTAGAAGTTCTCTAAAAAGAACCACTTTTTGGATGGTTAAAAGTAAATTCGGATGATGCTTCTAGGGGTAATCCGGGGCGTTCTGGTTATGGTGATATTTTCAGGAATCCTAAAGGGGATGTTCTTGGTTTTTTTCATGGATCTTGTGGATTTTCCTCTTCAATTAAGGCTGAAATTCTTGCCATTATCTTTGCTATCGATCAAGATTTGAAGCATGGTTGGGATAATTAATGGATTGAGAGTGGTTTTTCGGTTGTTGTTTCTGCCTTTAGGATGGGTCTTCACCACTTGTCCTAGAAGCTTACTAATCGTTGGACTAATTTTTTTGAGAATCTATTTTCTTTGAATCATATTATCACTCACATTAATAGTAAAGCCAGTTTTGTTGCTGATAGACTGACTAATAATGATTTTAATGGCGTTGATATTGATTGGTATGATCAATTTCTTGATGATCTCCGTCATTTTCTTAAAAAGGACTATGAAAAGTCTCACATTTTTAGACCTTTTTAATATATTTCTTATGCATGTTTGTGGTTGGTTTGTAAGTACTTTTTCATCCTTGTGTCCTGCCTTTCTATCTGGTCTCATTTTTTGTATTCATTGGAGAGGATTGTTTCATTTTCTACAGGTTGGAAGTAGATCCTGCTGTGATGAATTCAGTTATAGTGGTCTTCCCAAATTCTAGTCAGTTGCACAGGCCATCCCAAATTCGGGTGATCCAGTCGTAATACCCTTGGGTGTGAAGATTTTTTTTCAGGCATGGGCCACTGGAGATACTTCTATTGGTCAATAATTGGAGCTAAATGATTCTTTGGAGTGGTTTCCTTTTATTTTTCTATTGTTATGTAGTAAAAGGCCTTTGTTCCCTATTTTTTATGCTATGTTTTCTTTTTTGATGTAGATTTTTTTGGGGATTCTTTCATGGTGTGTTGGCCTGGAGTGGTTTTAATTTATTGTTGTATTTTGAAGGTCTGTTATATTGTAGGATCAGTTCTGATTCGAAGAAGTCGGCTACTGCCTTTGATGGGGGCTTGTAGGTGTCTTTATTGTTTGGTTTTGGAGTCTTTGTTGATGAAGAGATCATGCTTATACAGAGGGTATCATAAATACTTCTGTTGTGGGATTCCTTATGCAGAAACTTCTTATTGTCTTCGTGATCCCACACTATTTCATTAGGGGTTTTTTTGATTTGTTTTCCTTTTCACCATATCAATGCTTTATGGTTGTTTGGTGATTGTTGTTTGTATTTTTTCCTATATTGTTTTTCATTTTTCTTTCATATAATTTCATTCTAATCAATGTAACTTGTTGTTACAATATCAATAAACAATATTTCCCATTATTGACAAATGAATAGTCATTGAAATGGTCAATTTTCCACTGTGACAAATCATATGAAACCTAACTGATGAAGTATATATGATTATTGGAATCCAACATTTCATAAATGATAAATATCATGATATTGAGTCCAGAAACAATATAATTCCATTTTGGGGAGATGATATCAATGATTATAAATGAAGGGATTCATGAATGTCAATTTGAACATGATATAAAATCTATCATAAAACACAGTGAAAAAAATGAATGAGTTTCTTGTCCATTGATTCTAGGAATATATATGATAACAACGACCACATAGTATATTTATAGTAATTGACATGTATTTATTTCAACTAGATTCCATCAATGTGTTTTCAGTTCATTTTTTGATGCATGAAGGATGATAAAATGTGATTGGTTATGAATAATTTCCGATATCATTAAAATATTATTCCGTCCTAGTAAGATGTTGTATGAGATGATTTTTTTAATATATGTATTTCGCTACATTGATGATGATGAACAACGACAATGGTTATGGTGGGTTCATTTATATATATAGTCCTATAATAATAGATTGGGTAGTTATTTCGTATTGTGACAGACATTTTTATGTGGGGATGTTGATGTTTCAGATTATATTTATCATACATTGTGATGGGTATAGCATAACATCCGATTTGGTTCAATTTGGGCATGATCATAAAGATTTTATTTCATGGGAAGTTCATGTTATTACACATGAGCTCCATTACTATTGTATTATGAGGCCACGTGATGTTTTAATTTTTATGATTCATCCATTGTTTTTTGGTTGAGAAGTACATGGTTAGTCATTAGATATGGATTATAGGAATGGAATTCTGACATTCAAACATGTTTACATACTTTTTATATATTTTAGATCACTTTTATCATGATTAATCTATTTAGAGATATAGTATATCAATCTATACATTAATAAAACTTATGTAAATATTTATTTTTTTAAATAATGTTATAGTTTTTCATGTTTGTGCGATGAAATCAACAGAAGATTATCATGACAATTTTTTTTGGAAGATTCTTTGAAGCATCATTGTTTTATTGAAAGGTGACAAATCTAACTAACATAAATATTAGAGATAATATTTATAGTATATGTAATATTGACTAATTTTATTACATTCTTAATTCTGGAGGCCTCAATATGATGATCTTATTGAAGGATGGTTGTGTTAATGAAAAATCTATATGATATGGAATCTGGTTATATATTTGAGAGGTGTTCCACACAAGGTATGTTGAACCAAAATATATTTTAAATACAATGATGTTAATATGATCCAGAAACATTAATATGAAGTTGTTGAGTTATATTTAATTGGATAAATGTGCATGTAGATATTATGATTGGTGGGTGAAGATAATGTGATAGTAGTGGAAGCTAAAATTCAACAGTTACCAATTCTAGGTGTACACAATAAGAGAGTCATGTTAAACTCTATCCATTTCATAGTTAATTATTATATATAAATGTTAAGTTCATATCATTAATATTATTGTAATCATTTGGATTTGTTGGATGATTATAAATTTTAAGAAGATTTTTTATAACTAATCCTTATATAAAAAAGACAGTATATTGATGTTCTGTTAATGGGTATGGTGTGGTTATTCTTAAAATGATATGTTTGTTTCCTCTCCACCCACATGATCATATCTTCATGTTTTTCTATTTAATATATTGCTGGACTTATCAAATACATTGGTGAACACGTATGGATCTCTGAACATTTTTATTGCAGGCTACTAAATCACTATAGTTTTGTTTTCTATAAATAAAAATGAATTTTTTTATTCATGATTAATGTAGTTTCTAATTATTTTAATATCGATTTTCTCTTTCTTATATTTAATTTATATACAAAAATACAAGTTAAAAATCAATGTAGTAGCCTAGAAATAGTTCTTCATGAGTTATGATTCTATATTATGATAATATGGATTTAGCATTATATGTTTCAATTGATTTTTTTTAGATTTATTGACTAATAGTTTAGAACTCATTGAAAATGTCTTCAATAATTTTAATTATAATTAATTATTTATTCGATATAGTAGTGAGATATATAGTATTTGATTGAGTAATGTCCTTTTTTATTTCATTAATAAAATCATTTTTATACTACCCCACTCATGGTGGATGTATGTAGGGTCATGTCCCTAGCCGTGTTCCTTTAGTAAAATTTTCTACCTAGGGTTGTTTTCTGGGATGATGAATGTGATCGACCTATTATTCCAAATAATACAATTTTGAAAAATTAATAGTGAAAATATGATAATAGTGTCTTTGATTATCCAATGGTTTGTTACATGTTTATAAATATTGATTTATATACCCGATTAATTGTATTTATGTCTATATAATGTGGGGCATGAGTCAAATAACAATTTTTTCAATAGTGAAACCTTGATTCTACCAATCCAATGTTTGGTTTTTTGGGGTTTGGATTCCAAGAACATTGAACTTAGAAATTCAGTATGTTTTATTCATGTAAATTACTCTATACCCAAACATAATTCATTGTCGAATTGTTGTTATAAAAAGTAGAATACAAATATATCTATAAATAAATTGTTTTCATGTCTGACTAAGATAAACAAATTCATTGTAAATATTTTTGTGTTGAAAAAAAATAGTTGGTATATTGTTAATATATATTCAAACTACATAAAATGTATAACCATTTTTAAGATGGTTTACTTCTATCAAACTTGTTTATTATTGATCCATTTAATTTGAAAATTTAAAATTTGGTGCACCAAATGAGAAACAACATATTTATTGTCAAATTAATGTAAATGATATAATTTTTATACTATATTTTATTATAATTTATTTACAAAAACTAAAAAATACATTAATTTTTCTGATCAATTCCATTATCCTTTTTTTGTCAAAATAGTGATACTTATTATACATTTTCGGATGAGAATGATACCATACTTACAGCTACAAACTTCTGTAATTTTGGACGTCCTTCTTCATGGTGATCCCTTCCATTTTGGTCATTTGAATATGATTGTTAGGATCATGAATTTATCCTTCCACTATTTTGATCAATGATAGTGATATTTTATATGTGATAATTTTATTGAAGATGATGTTAGATAGAGATTCATGTAAATTATATTTGAAATTTATTAAGTTTGTATAATGATTATTTGATGTTCATTATTTTTTGGAGTTTGAAATTGTTTTTATATTATGTATGATTTTTTTAAAAATAATGATATACATTTTTAGAGTTTAATATAGTCTAATTATACATTTATTATATAATAAATACAATTTATTCAGTAAAATTAATAAATATAATATAATTTTTTGAGAACTATATTAAAATACCAAGAAATATTATTTTATTTAATATTTATTTCACTAAAATTTAGTAATTTATGGTTTTTAGTTTTATTAATGAAAAAAATTTCCAAAACATAAAATTATCATGTGAATTCATTGTGAAACATTTCATCCAAATTATTTATTTTTAGTTGGAAATATAAAAATTTCAACCATACTATATTTCATATCAAGAAAACATTTAGCGACAATTTTATTACAAAAAAATTAGTGAAATGGTATTTTTTCTATAATGTATTACCAAAATAAAATGAACTTTTACCTAAATATATAACCTTATTGGAGAAATAAATATTTTTTTAGTATGTATACCCACTGAAATTAGATGAAACAAAAAAAAATTCTATCAAGAGCATCTATTTATTGGGAATGTGTTGAAATTTTTATCTTCAAAAACCATCCCAATTATATTTTGATCAAAAATGGTGATTCACGTTTCTATCTACTATTGGAATATGAGAATATGCAGGTATACTACAAAAAATCTTCGATATTATGAATTTAACCCTTGAATATAGTAATAAACTTTAATATATATATTTTATATCCATTGAAAGTTCATTTATGGTTGAAAATATAATGAATGATACTATTTTACTTGCTAAACCCCTTAAAACAATTTTTTTTTTTAAATTTGATATATATCATCTTCATGAAGAGATATAGGGGAAGAATGAATAAGATACCATGAAAAAAACATTTCTATATTTAGTTTAGGTCAATGATAACCCCATGAAGTATTGTGTTTTTCATGGTTTTTGAATATAATTTATGAGCGCCCCAACATCTATGATCATATTGTCTTAATACCATAAATATTATATCCCCTGATATGGGGATATCATATTTTCTTTTTACAATTTTCTATTCTTAATCATAACCTCCCAAACTACATTTGGATCACAAATCTAAAAATTATTTGAATTAAGGTTCTCATTTTTTACATTAGAAATCATACCCAATTGAAGACAACTATATATATTCATCTTATAATAATGTTATAATTCCATATTGGGTACTAATATGACATTATTATCCCAAACCCTATAAATAACATGAAACATATGGATTATTAAAAACTGAATATATCTATTGTTAAAATATCCTTGAGGATAAATATTTATATAAATATTATATTCATCTTCAACTAGTTAATGAGATCGATCATTTATACATAGATTTATACTATAAGCATGATGTATAAATGATCAGGAATAATGATAATATTACTAAATAGGATCTCATGGAATAAATTTATAATTTGGTTGATGAACATTTTTATTGATATTTAACACTACAAATATAGGGAAATGTATTTGGGTGATAACATTCACCATTTATTCTATATCCTTGAATAAACATGAATTTGAATATGAAAAATTTTCATGATTGATTAACAAAGCCTTGTTTGGTAGGAGTTTTTTTATTCAATGTGTTTTTCATATTTTGGTATTCTACAAGGAAACATCTGATTTTAGAAATATGGTTTGTGTACAATTAATATTGGAGATCAAAATCAATTAACCTGACATTTCCTTCTGGTCGGGGTTTTTTTCTGATACTGTCAAAATTAATAAAATTGACATTGAGTGACGGTATAGATTCAAAAAGTTTCTAATTTCTGGCATCATTAATAAAAGGGCTATTTAAAAATATCTAACCAAACATTTGTGGAGAAAATATTTTAATGGTTGAAATATCTATTTTAGATATAAATTTACAATTAAATTTTCATATGAACAAAATTGCCACTATTGATGGAATATTTTTGTTTATCTACTACTGTAATGCTACTAAAAGAACATGGATTTGTAGAGGTCAACCATTTGAAAATGGGTTTAATTATTTCCATAAAAATTAATTACTGAAATTTATGTCTCATGTGTGATTTATCTATCAATTAATTCCTCAAATCTAATATGCATACTTGTGTGACTAGGTATTTAGTACAGATGGATGATTTAGAGAAGTTGTAAGCCTAGGAAAATATAGTACCCATGATTATTACTAAATATTGAATAATTTTTTGAATAATCTTAACGTGTCTCTTGTATTAATTTATTCTAAATGGAATGATCCCTATGGAGTTTTTGGAAGGTAATAATATTGGATTATTTAATTTACCAGCGTATAAGATAAATAATTAATTTTTATATTTGAAATTTATCCACTAAAAACTTATATGAGGCTATAATTAAATTGAATATTTTTATTTTTATCATTGTAATGATTTTTAATATTTGTAACTATTTTTACATTTTATTATTTAATCTCATTTTTTATTATGTATTTAAAATATGATACACATATCTTTTGATTATGAATATTCATAATATTCTATATTATTTCTCCAATGAAACAACCATAATATTTTTATAAAATATATATATATTGTGGCAATTGATCTTCTACTGGTGATATAATAAAGTTAAATGAACTATAAATTATATGAATTTATACAATAATGGATAATTTTTATTCAATTTCATATTCTATAATACAAACTTTCTTCATCCTAATTATAAGAGTTCATGAATCTAGTTTATTTATTTATTATGGTCTTGATGTTTTCCAAATCGTTATATCAATAAATGTTTACTTCGTATGCCCTTCAATTTAAATTTTTTTAATTATGAAACATGTTTTATATGGAATGAAAATATATCATATTTGTAGAAAGATAACGAATTCAAGAGATAATGATGTTATTGATATGCAGTTTTTACTACAAATTTCTATAGCTTGGGATATTGAATCCTTTATGTAGTGTTATTTATATTCTATTAAATAATATAATTTATATTTTTAAAATAATTATAGGTTATTAAAAATAATTTTTACCTCATGTAAATAAATTTAATTTTTTTTCCCTCTAATACATTTTTGGGGATGGGTGTTGGGTTTCCAAATCCAGTATTGAGAAGTTTATGTATCATACTAGAATTCAATCACCTATGATGATACATTTCTGATGAAATTTCTGGATTCAAATATTGTCTAATTTAAATTGGTTGTCAGTTTATAATATGATTATTTATTTAATAATGATTAATTTAAAAATTATACCTATAGTGCACCGAATCATGTGACATATTCTAGTGGCCAGACTAGTTCCATACATGACATCAAGCATACTCCAAATTCTGATCAATGAGGGACCATAATCCTCAATAAAAAATGTTTGGAGTTCATTATACAATACATCACATAACAATTCCCTATGAAATAGCTGGTATTTTATCCAGGCCTCTATCACATCATCATTCATTTTCTAGAACACCATCTATCACAAAAACATGCAATTTCTAGTTCACCTACATGGTATAGAAGCTATGAATGGTATTTAATTCTAACATGTACCCAAATGATGTGTGTTATGGCTTACCATCATCTCATCAAGATTAAAATAAATAAATCCCTAATATAAAAACATAAACAACCCACCACAAGTGTGTCACCAACGGGGAAAATCAAATCAACCGTAATATTGAAAAATCAAAAAATATGGCTGCATGAGGTAAATTGGCTTTTCCGTGTACACGAGTCAGCAATTCCCGAGCATAGCTTATTACTATGTACCTATTACATTCTATCCATGACTATAGGATCCACACAGTAAGTCAATGATAATAACCTACTCTAATACCACTTTGTAACATCCCCAAATCTCGGTGCCACTCAACAGGTGCCCCGAACCCGGTTGATCACATGATCCCAAGCACATTTCTCCAAATGCATGAGGCTACCGACTAGAATCAAGGGCCTAGGTATGATATTGGGGAAAATATGACATCATTTTTTAATGTGTAGCACATCGGAAATAGTTATAAACACACCAAAAATAGAAGAGGTAAAAAAATACCAATGCTGATATAGATAGAATGTTGAAGTAATGAAACGACCAACAATCATATATAATGATTCAATTTGTCCCTATTTCTATGAAAGAAACACAAAATTATACACTACAATATGATTCATTATAATACAAGAGAAAATACAACAATGAAAAATAAAATAGTGCAATTGGAACTCAGCCGAGTCACGAGCCTATGCCCGGTCCCATGCTCTTCCACTCCTCTGCAACAATCAAGTACATGTATTAGGACTCTTTCCCTTATACACAACTGCATCATTATAATATATTTGGGCCCAAGATATGACCCAAACAGAGTGTGAGAAATAAATCCTAGTATAGAACCAACAAAGGCTCGTGCCCAACTATATGTGCGAATATGCAACATCAGTGTGAAATAATAAAATTCAGTATAAAAGTCCATGATTAATATTACCTCTCTATACCAGTTACAATGACACTTTATTAATCATTAATTAATTCCAAGCGTGTGCTTTATCTTGGCAGGTACAACCAAACATGTCACCGCTATGATTAGACAATGTAATAGTTGTCCCCATACATGAAAATCCTTACCCTCAAGTAATCAGAATATAAATCTGTCGGTGACTGCCCACATGCATGATGAATATTTCCCACAGGCGTACGAGGTATCACCCATAGAAACAAACTTTGCTACCAATAGGCATGTGAAAAGTTCCTCGTAGGCTAAAAGAAATACTAACCTCAGGCTAAACAAGTAATCAGGCGGAGCACAACACATAATAATGAAATTTATATACAATCCCCTCAATGAAATTCAATGAAAACTAAAATTCAAGGTATACACCCGGGAATCCGGGCCAAATGGTTATACAAGGGAACGCACCCACGTGGTTTCCCTGGATCCTTGCAATGATCCAAAACAACATTTTATATTTATCCTTAGATTATCTAGGATGTTCTAGATATCTAATCATCCAAGGCCTCAGCCATACGACTACCCAAGCATGGACACATGACACAATGGTACAAAAAAAACACTCAATAGTTGTAAATGAACACTAGACCACCTTCATTGATCTACACTGATCAATATACTTGAATGACGCTTGTTGAAACAATATAGAATGGCGTAAATATGGGATAATCGTTTTTTCAAACAAACATAAATAACTTCCCCTTAGGAATGAGTTGGTATGAATGGCTCAAGGAGAATGGATGATATTCCCTCATGGTTCAAACAATATAGACGACAGAAGAAACAGATTCACAGTGTGCGATCGAGAGATCCTCCAAGATTCAACCTCTCCTCCTGATCTCCAAACATGTAAAATGCCTCCTCTGTTGAATGTGGAGGATAAAACCTGTTTTATGCAAAAAATAAACTACAATGCATTTACTCTCAACAACATGGTGTGTAATTTTCATCATTTAACTGTTCCTCTAGCAGCTACCATTCATTGCCACACTATTCATCTATCGACATTAGTACACGACATGTATTTTTGAATTCCCTGTGCGTATTTTTTCTCCACTGGTGGCTATTTCCACCGCCATACAATTCACCTACCAATAGATTACATGGCGTGTAAATACCCAGAACACGGTGTGTAATCGGTTTTTACATCCTTCATCACTGACTGGACTACACGCCTTGTGTACTCATCCCACATATCCAAAGTCAATGGTGTGCAGAAAAGTACACTGATTGTACACAAAAAAATTGGGATTTTTCCCCATTTAACTTATTTTCTCAAAAACACTTAATGAAAAAAGAAAAGAAGAATCTTGTAACTCAAGAATAAGAACCGTGTTCTTACATATAATGATCGATCCATATCTCAAGAATTTGTGTTTCCTCCCCCAATTCCAACATAGACAATAATTTATCAAACAATTCATTAATGCACTATAATACATTTATTCCACTAATACCAAGTAATATTTAATTAAAAATACAATTTAAATAACTAGTTTAGTCGCAAATATCCATTTTAGACATAATGAAAAAAAAACTCTTTTAAAAACTAAATTACATTTTATATTAATCCAAAATAATTTTCCATGACCAGTATGATTTCATTAATCCTTAAATCTATTTTCTGAATTTTTATATCTCACTTTCCTCCTTTGGAGTCACAATCCATCCGACATGTTCACCATATAAATCATCCATATGGATCCTATTATTGAAGAGAAATTTGACATTCATTTTACAAATATATTATTCATGGTAATAAATAATGGGATGTTTATTTATGATGTATTTTATTTTTATATATTTTGAAAATGTTATTTTGTTTTCAATCTTGTGATGTTATTTAAACTATTTTACAACCAATCGTTCTTATAGGTACTAAATATCCCTAAAATGTCCCATTTCATATTGAATATCCATTTACAACCAATGGTATATTCCATCACTAGATGATCTAATATAATCCAGATGTGTTTTTCATATCTATCACATTTTAAAATTCATAGATTTTTTCTAATTTGCACCAATTATGGGACTTACTACATTATTTAATGATGAAGGCTAATTTTTATCAACTAAAAATTAGTTTCCAAATGTGAAAAATAGAAAACTATATCATTATAGTTATAAAACCAATATTGTAATCCAACAGATTACATGTGTATCAGAAATAGTAATTTATTCCATGAGATATTAATGAATATGTTCTTGCGAATAATATTTTATACCCAGAGCATCAATATCATAAAATTATATCTTTCACATGCTATGTATTTTATATATGTGTTTTTTATCTATAGATATTTAATGCACTTCCACTATTACATTAATTTATAAGGGTTAATATTGATAATATCTCTCTGTTTCCTTTGGATATCCTATAAAGATACGTTTTGGACCATTGGGGAGATTTTGTTAACTAATGTTGTCGTAAAAAATGATTTGATACCCCACACATGTATTTATAGAAATCTGAATTTTATTTCATTATATAAGTGGTTTGATATACCACATTCTACATTAGATTGCACTTATTATAGTTTTTCTGCTAATATTTGTTACGTGTATCCCTAAAAGGATAATTGAAGGCTCACATGATTCATAATTCATCACATTATTTATAACAAGGTACATTTTCTCCCATCACTTATGACAGTACATTAATGTGTATAATACATAATTAGTTGACATTGGATCCCAAACTACCGTAATTGAAAAATTAATTATTGGTCAATATATTCTCAACCCTGGTTTGAGAACATATTCTTTATATTCATAACCATATGATTCTAAATTCCATTATGTTATTCCTTGCATTTTTCAAATTAATAAGACATATACCTCAGAAAATTGGCTTATCCATATATACTAAAATAATAAATAATAATTATGATGTATATTTACCCTCCCCAAGTTTCAATAAGAAATTTTCAACACAAATTGTTATAAACTAATTTAAGAATCAATTTTGTCCATTAAAATTTTACACATAACTGGGATTTAGTAATTTTACCATGAAATTTTGAATGAAATAAACCATCTAGTTAATGTTCAAAATTATCTAAATATAAATCATTGAATAATCTATTCAATAACATTTAATTTACATTACCTAGATACATATGCAATAATTGACTGAGGTATGAGTAATATGCTGTAATGTCGTTATCAATTTTCAAAACAATGTTAGTTTAATTGAACACATAATTACCCTTATTTAATTTTTCCTAATAAAAATAAATAATAAATTTATAATTAAGAATCATTCATTTCAATAAAAATTAATATAAACACAATTTAATCATGTGTATACATAGATATACTGTTTTTAATCACTAAATAATCATTATAGTGAATCCTTAACACTAAGATAATTTTGGATAGTAACCTTAAGTTTTAGTCGCAAATAGATAAAAAATGATTAAAATTATTGGATTCTTATATATCAACATTTATATTTTATATATTTCTTATCAAAACTATATATTTTATTGGAATAAATATTTGATCACCAAGAGATGTATTTAATGCCCATTTTAAATAAATAGATAAATTTCACTGGATAAAAAATGAACTATTAAACACCACATTGGTTATGTGGATATGTGTATTTTTTTAATAATAACATCTATCCATATGTCGAACATATAATGTCTTCATACCATTCTTTCGTTTTGATCATACATTTCATAGAAATGGGTGGAGAGTCTTTGGGAAAAATTATCATCACATTCCTTTTATACTTTTACCCTTAAATATGGATGTATTTTCATTCCATGGTTCCTTATCTACATGGAGAAGAGTGAGATAATCTGGTATAGTCTTCTCAATGATATCCAAAATAAAATTCACAATAAATCTATATAATATTTTTAAGAGTGATTTGAGAATGATATTAGTTTTGAGTTCTTTGGGGTGATTAAATAATCTAACATCTAGGTACTCAAGGTATCCAATTATATTTAATTTGTGAGGCCCATTTGGGGGACCCTATTCAAGAATTATCTAAATTTTTTCCTTTGAGATCACAAAATTTTTATATCTAGTGATTTCCTATTAATGACCAAGAGGGTTCTATATCATGCTTTACATTGGAAACTTTTTAACAGAATTTATGATTTAACCAGACATAAAATAATGAATCAAACATTGAAACTACATGACATGTATACAAGAAGGAATATTAACTACTAATGGATTTTACTATGATTTATGAGGTTATTTTTATACAAAATTTATTGGAGGGATATTGATGACTATGAGAGGTCCAATCTAGTCGACAATTATAAATTAAATTATTAATAAGAGCTACAAATTAATAATTCCATGAGCTGTAATTATTTTATTTATTTTATTATTTATTCTCCAAATATTATATCAAGTCCCAATATTACACACTAATGAACACATAATTCCAAATTACTATGAAATTTTTATTGAAATGGTTCTACATTATAATTTTTATAACCACAATTATGGTTTTTCAAGATTCATGATGATATTTATGTAGATAGGTCACTTGAAACTATGGGCTTCTAGAACATTGATCATTTATGTGGACTCCCCTACCCTGATATTAGGAATTGGATTTCATCAACACATGCCTCAAAGATACATAAATTGTAGTGAGGGATAACTATATAGAAGTATCATGGTTATGTTAACCAATATCCTTTAAAATATCTCCATTTAAAATGATAGTGTCCCAATGAAGTCTGTTCATACAATTAGTTAATTTATTTTATTCCTAATTAACCAATGGACGACCAAGTAGGACATAATATTTATTTTAGAAATTTTTATTTATTATACATGATTTTTTTCATTTATTATAATTTAAATTCATTTCCAATATTTAATTTATGTTTCATAATTAATTAATCAAGAAGTATAACAATTTTATGCATAATAAATTCATTTATTTTCTATATTTTCACATTAATTAATTTATTCATTTTATCCTAGCCATGTATCTGTAATATAATTAATTTTGTAAGAATTAATGAATAATTAATTAAATTTCATATTAAATTGAACTGTCTAATTATTTATTTATGGGATGGATTTAAATCAACTTTTTTCAATGTGTTATTTACTCGTATTGCAGTCCCAGGCCGGAATTGTAGAATATCATATATCCACCTATGAGGAACATATGTTGGAATAATTATAATTATTTAATGAACCACAAAAATTCACCTATGGAAAAAACATTTATTACATATTTTTATAAATCGCACACAACTTATTGGAAAAAAAGTATTAGGAAAAGAATGATAAAATAAATGTCCTTATACATGGAGGTCCTACATAGTAATGGTAGGAGGAAAGACATATAACCATAATAATTATTTGAATAATAACTATTTTTAAACAATGAAATAATTTAGACTAAATTATTTATCACATACATTGGTATTATTAAATCACATGACAAGTATTACATGAAACATAGTCTCAAAAGTAAGTAGATAAAACAAATTACTTACTCATTTATTATTAATAATATTAAAAAGATTTAATTAATCCATTGATTTATTGAATAATTAATTACGATTCTTCATAATGACCATTAAATTAATCATTGTAAAAAATGTCAAAAATGAATTAATGGAATATTAGTAAAACAACCAATAATTATAGATTTATTAAATCAAATAAATTCGGAATCTAAAATCAATTAAATACCCATATTAAATTTTCTAACACATAATTTTTGAATCAAAACAAAAAATATTTAATGATTAAGTTTCCAATTTAGTATAATTAAATTCGACAAGTAATTGGTATAATACAATATGTGTACTATTAATATACATAATGAGTTCCTTTATTTCCCACTATATGAGTCAATTAGTTGGGGATCCCTCATTTTGACTCGATAGAAGTAAAGATATTTTACATGGCATCTACAAGTTTTTAATTTAATTTCCATGTGTTTGAGAGACTATCATAGGACATAAGTTTGTATCTATGTTGTTCACATGGTGCGTACAAGCTATTCATATGTGGTGAGATCCATATTATATGTTCCATGAAACACACTGTAAAACATGGTGTGTTGTCATGGGAGATACTACATGACACATATACCCTTTCAAATTTTTTAACACTTTTTTCATTTTTCCAAATAAAATAGAATATATATAAAACTTCATAATTAATGGAAAACACACTATGTACATTGAATACAAATCATGTGTATTATAAATGTTTTTGGAAGGAAGTCTCATGAAATTTGATTATGTATTATGATAAATCAGATTGTGAAATTTAGGCTACAAACATGTGTAGACTACAGTACATGTAAAATATATAAATTCCAGGAAATAAAAGAACCATGTTAAATATTATCCAATAATCATGTGGTTTTCAATAAATGTGATTACTATGTGGAATGTAGTGTATCATGTGGCATGTCCAGGGGTATCATATAAGGCTATATATTGTGTAATTTTGAATTCAAACAGTCTAATTTTGAATTATTGTAAAAAAGAAAACATGAATTTCAGAATTGCACCATTAGAAATTCTTCTTATATAATTCTGACATTAATAAAATAGAATAATAAAAGAAATAGATTAATATATTTAAACATTGTAACGAAAATAATAGTATGGAAAAATTAACAAGGATTAAAAATTCAACCACAATTGTGTATGGATAAATAATCAAATAAATTATTATAAATTTAAATATTAGCACACTAATTTACCTATTAGTTATATCAGAGAGAAATTGTTTATTGTTGGGTGATATATTAAAATTATAATTTAATATTTCTATATCCAAAATAACCTGTGAGGATCATACAAGTAAAATTTGAAATTTATTTGTTTAATATGAGAAGAATGAGATCAGTGGACATAAGAAAAGTCATAGAAGTGAATATTGATTATCAAAAAAGTCCTGATCATATTTCAAATGATAAATGTTTTGGATCCAAGGATATAAACTCTATAGTAGTGATCCAAACATGTTTCATTAATCTCTAACAAATACCAATAGATCTCTGAGAGCAATAATAGTGATAAGATTACCTTCCATTATTTGTGGTAAGAACTCATCAATTGGTCTTGAATGACTTTAAATTTTTTATAATGTTACTACGAAGAGAGTGTTCATGTCATGGGTGAATTTTTTTGCTGTATTATTTTTCAATTTCAATTTCAGAAATAAATTTTTTCATACAAAACTAAATAAACATGAAAATCTATTTATATAGTTGGGATTAATGTTATGTTACTTATTTAATTGTATATTGGAAATTAAAAAAATATAAAAACCCTTAATAAACCCCATTCCAATATAATAATATAATAATTAAACAAATAGTACTATTTTTTGGTGTGTTACATCTTGCGCAATAAAAAATATTATTCAATAATTTTTTTAAATAATAATTCATTCTGAATAAGACCTTCGTCAGTTTGAAATTAACTAGAACTTCATAAGAACATGAAAAATGATGTAATAAAAATATTTAATTTATCAATAAATATTTATGATAAATAAATATTTATTAAAATTATCCCTCATAATTGAAAATATGTTTCTTGAATAAATAAAATAAAAATTTATTTTCACTAAGATCATTGAAAAATGATAGTTTGTTACTCTATATTTGACTTTATCATTGGATTTAGGAGGGCATAGATAGGTTACATGATTTTTGACTAAAAACCAGTCATGGAACCCAATATAATGACCTTATTTCCAGATTGACGGTAACCTCATATGAATGGTCACTATATAATATAATCCCTTTGATACAATATCTACTCCATATGGGTGAACATCATTTTCACTAACCTATTTTCATGATACATATATTTTTATTATCTAAATGAAACTTGCTTTCATTCTATGTACATTAAATTTAATGTGACATTTATTTTCCAATAAAAATTTTTAGATATGGATTTTTATAAATTTGGATGGAAATATCATTTTAGGAATTTTAAAAAAAATCATTTGAATCATGATTACCCATCTATACTAGACCTCAAAATTAACATATTCAATAATTAGTTTTTTTAAAACAAACTCTGGGTGTCCATTAATTCATTATCGATAGTCATTTTGTCTATCGACCATTACAAACAATTGTATATTGAATGATATGATGATAGAATAAAAATTAATAATTCAGACAGGTGGGAATCTTAGCATAATAAGTCATATTGTAGAGTACCATTTAAGAATTTTTGTTTGAAATCATCAACCACATATGTGTACTCACACCAGAATTACTATGTACTCTATGACCCATCATAATATATTATACAAAAACATAAAATTATTTTATAATATCACCCTAAAATATCATATTTCTTATTGTAGTGGGGAACTACTAGGATCTTGTCAATCCTCCATACATTGTATGAAATAATGACATTATATTCATATTGAACATTAAACAATATGAAATTATATATTTTATTAACTTTCAATACATCAGACATACATGAAATATATATATATATATAGTGATTCCTATGGCACCAAATCCAAAATATTCCTACTATTATAATGTTTCAGTACCACTAAATGGAAAATTTCATCAATTTCTATGACATCTAGTGCTGAATCTCTGACATCCTTCATGTGGAGCATCACCTCATACCACAAATGTGCATACTGGGACACATTATTCTGGTATTTATTTTAATAATTAAATAAATATCTATATAAATATATTTTTATGCTAATAAATATATTATATTAATAATTATATTTTTTATTTTTATTATTTTATAGCAATAAATATTTTCAAATGTTCTCTGGTTTGTACATTGTTCATATGTTTTTTAATGAGTGAAATATATCTTTTTCATAAATAAAACATCTCTTTTTACTCTAATAAAGGGTGTCAATCCATATATTTTTTTGAAACACATGCAAATTAAATATAATTATATTTTTCTTATTATAAAATTAAATAACAAAATACCATAACCATATTTATTCCGTTTACTGTAAAATAAATATAAATTAATAATATATTAAATTCAATTGTAAATTTTAATATAAATGTCAATATACTTATATAAATATATTTTTCTATTAATATATATTTTAATATTTAAAATATAATTACAGTAATAGTATAATAATAATTATATATGAATAAAAACATTCATACATATAAACTAACATGTAATAATTTTTTTATTATACATATTGGGTGATACAAGAAAAGGAAACACACACACAACCGTATGTATAAAAGTGATCAAACATCATCCCTACCACAAGGGTAGTCCCAAATATATGGTAGAACATTATAAATTGTAATAGCCTATTGGTCTAGTGGGAATGAAGATCATTTCTTGTGTCAACATATTATTTTTTGGCCCAAAATCATAGTATAGTGTCATGCCAGCATAATTCTCTCTTCGTCAAAAGAAATAAATTACATTATAATAAATATGATTCCTCAAACCGTGTCAATATAACCACCTCCAAAGTATTGTAGATGCACTATTTCTCATTTTTAAATTAATTAATAACCTCTTTGATAAGGAGGTCATGGGTTGAGTACCACACAACTATGACACTACCACATAAATAAGAAGGCACACAAACAAACAAATATATATATATATATATGTTTATATATTATTTATATTTATATTAATATATTATCATTTTATTTTATGATAAATTAATGACATGAGTTTCAATTTAAAATAATTATTTTATTGGGTTATCAAAAAAAATTCATAATGGATGGGGTATTTTGGTTGTTATTCTTTCTTGATAATGAGATACACTAATTTAAAATATTTAAATTACACACAAGGTTTGTTTGAGTACATTGACACAATTGAATGAAATAAAATCTCCTACTTGGTCTCCCCTTTAAAAAGACTTCAATTATGGAAAATATTGAATATTATCTAAAAAAAATATTACACTAACATTCACAAAAATAGTTTTATTTAAGAATTTAAAATGAATAAATTTTTTTATACATAATACATTATTCAATTATATTTATTATGCATATTTATGTTGAAATTTTTATATTAATAAATATAAATTTATTTTAAATTATTTTATATATGAATATATTTTAAATATAATGTAATTTGTAATTTGAAATTAAAACAACTAATACTAATAGAAGAATAGTTATAAATATATTAAAAATTATGGTAAATATAATTCTACACATTATATTATTTATAAATACAGATACAGTAAATTATAAATATAAAACAATGGTATAGGACGAACATAGGCATTCTTGATGGTGGAGGTTCAACCCCAAATATCACCTAATTTCAGAGGATTTTTTAATGGTACTGTATTAGCATGTTTAGTGTGTCGGTAATGATGATGATTTATTTTATATCTATTTGTTAAAATATCATCATTTTATTGTAAAATGAGGTATTTATAACATGATTATGGTTCTTTATTACACAAGAGCCTTAGCCCAGTTGTTGAGGACTCGCTAGGTGAATCCAAGAGACCCGAGATCAAATCTGGGTGGAGGCATATAGCCTGGTACTGTAGCAGTACTGTAGCAGTACTGTAGCAGGTACTGTTTGGTACTATAGCAGCAAGAACTATTCATCCAGTGGGGCCTTCAGGCCACCAGTTTGATCCTCAGGTCCTACAAGGCATTCAGTCCACCCAAGGCCTTAGGACTAGTTGATTCTAAAGGCCTTTGGGCCACTTTAAGCCCTTAGGCCACCCAAGGCCTTCGAGCCACATGAATGCATGCCCCAGACACACTACAAAAAAGGAAATGCCCCAGAAGAGGATTCCGAGAAGGTGCACTCACCAGAGTAGAGCCAAATGGATTGTCAGAATGAGAGGGTTTTGCTATGCCATCGGTACCAGCATGTGCTTGCACCGGAAGCCTAGCCAGTCGGTCATTCATAGGTGGAGAGCTACTATCAAGATGTAGATGTTGGGGAGGGGCAGTTCCTTGTAGATAGTCTAGTTTAATTCCCCACAACCTTCGGGTCATGTAATCTTTTAAGCCTATGTGCCATGTAATCTCTGAGCCTACGGGCCATGTAAGGGTTCTCAATCATCACTTGAAAGGGGGGTTATAAAAAATCAATAAAAATGAAGAACTTAGAGCCATTCAGGCTAAGAAGCCTTATGGCTATAAAATATTGCATTGAATAATTGTTTAGAGGTTCAAACCATTAAGGGGATGATTACATCCCTTTATAGCCAACGGGTCAGTGAATAATTTATTTTAATTAAAACATACATGGCCATAATTAATATATACAATTTTATTAAGTCCCGAATATATGTATATAATAATTATATTTTCATATACAATGAATATATTTATATATTTAATTTATTTAATAATATTTATTATAATTATCATATTATCATGCAAGAAATTCTTTTAAACAATATTTTAAAAATAATTAATTTTATGTTTATAAATATCAAATTTTTTTTATCAAAAATTAGAGTATATATATATCATATATATTATATTATATATTTAAATATTTTTTAAATATTTTTTTATTTATTATTAAATAATATTTCGTAAAATATAAATAATTTTTTATTATAATTTCATTTATAAAATTATATATATATATATATATATATATAAGTCTAGGAAGCTCCTTTTTCAATCTAAAATATGTGTTGAATTAGATATGTCCCAATATCTCTTAACGTGCATATATTTTTATGTTGAAAATGTAAATGGTTTAAATATAAAAATCTATTTGAAGGTTGCATCAATTATATTCATCAATATTATCTATAGGGGAATTGACTGGATTTATTCCCAACGATAAGAATTTAGTCATGGGTTGTGATTCCTTCTCATATGATACTAAATAATGTTTTTACTATAGAGGATCCTAGTGATCTAGAGGTGTATTTTGAAATGGATGTATCCTATTCTAAATAAATCCAATAACTTATACTAATAATTTTTCTAGTATGGGAGTAATTGTATCTAATATGGATTTTTAGATGATGCAATCTTCTATATATCATTTTGGAGGTGGATATGTTGTTCATTTTCTACATACTCTATTTCCCACATTTTTTTACAATTGTAGTACATGGTGAGCATAGATTAATATAGTTTGATGGATAATAATTGAATTCAATGATAATACTAAAAATACATTGGATGTTCCTTCGGACATTATCAGGGATGATAATGAAGACAATATGGTTTCTTTTTTCTCTTAATAAGAAACCTGAAAAAAAAGTAGCCATGTGTAATAGATTGTGACCTTCCCCAGATAGTTATTGCTGAATAAAATGAAATTCGTTAAAATTAATGTGATGTTTGTATGGTATAAATTGTTGATATATCAATTGGTTCAATTAAATGGGATGATATAGATTACATAATTTATTTATAAGAGAAAATAAGATCGATTCTAATAATTTTTATTTGAATCTAGAATGAATAAAACTCACTCATTCATCTTAAAATACCATGGGTGAAGTTATATATCATGAAGAGTTTTATTAAAAAATGTAAAAAATTAATGTTTTTATATTTATTGACCATATATACGATGTAAACATTCAATATGATAAATTCACTAAGGGTTGATGGATATAGGACTTTTGGGTTTATTTGGACTAGTTAATAGAGTGTTATTTTTCTTCAATGAAGTTGGTGGGAAATCTCAAACCTATAATGATATTTAAGATTCCTATTGAGATGGAGGATTAAAATAGTATTTTAATGTGTGGAAATATACTCTACCATTAATTTCATCCCCAAAAAATTGATAAAATAATAAATGTTGTTTCAATTGTAATGTACAATGAATTAAATGTGGATACTATTTACTTTACCATTTATCAATGTTAGTGTAATAACGTATTGATTTTTATTGATGTAATTTTTTGACTTGTAATTGCTTATCTTATTTTTTGTATGTATTTTTATTTTATTGTCTCCATACATTGTTTCCCTCATAAGGGTATACATTTTATATTCTTGGGTCATGTAATTTTATCCTAATATTTGGCTATTATCCATGACCCGAAGATCAAATCATTATATTTATCCCTACATTGTATTGGATTATTATTTTAGTGATTTTTTATATGGGTATGATATATTTTTTTGTCAAATCATTGGTTCTTGTGCTCATTACCTGATTTCATTGCCACGTTTAACATAAAATTTATTTCCCCATCATAATAAATTTTCCAATTGTTTTTAAACTTTAATGTATAATAAATATAATTATATTTAATTTTTTTATATTATTTTTTAATTTTTTTATTAATCTTATACAAACTTAGTATCTTTATAAATTAATATCACTCTATAAACCATTAAATAAATATAAAATAAACATGGCTGGTATGTTTAAGAGATACCCCACCCATCAAGGGGATTTTGATAATTTGGGTGAACTATATCATGGTCATTTATCCATAACAGATTTAATTTTATGAGTTTTTTATATGATAATTCTACCACTACCAGTACCCCTATTTTTCATTGAATTTAATCAATGATGGAACATATATATAATGTTTATCAACATCTAAATACCAATCAGGTTGTGTAAATATATAAGGTCAAACATTTTTTATTTAAAACTAATAGATGATTTAACTAGTGAGAAGGAGAAATGTAATCTAATTATCTTATGTTGGATTACCAAACAAATAAATAATGAAACCAATGTATTTTTATAACCATTCCACGATTCATTCGAGGAATACATTACATTTAAAAAAATAGAAATTTTCGTCCAAATATCGAATGTTCCGATTACTTAAAAATTTCCTCCCAATAAATATTATCATCTAGATATTAGTCTACCGAGTGACATGATAAAGTAAATGATGTGGATGGGTTATATATGAATTGGATTTTTCTATTACAATCATTTATTTGTATGTTTAAATGTTTAAATAATTAAAAATTGAATATATTTCCAATTTCAAGATTCCTTATAATTAGTGTATTCCCTCGAATAATCCTCTAATATAATGAAATTATTTTGCATCCTATAATTTCATGATCATTTAAAAACACATATCATACAAGGGCAGTTGTTACCTAAACCCAAAAAATTGGAGTTGTCCATGATACCAGGATAGGGAATTCCCACGATAGTTTTTAAATAAATAATATTGTATATTGTAAAATTTCTATACAAATATGATCACAAGAAATTCATTCCCCAATAATGAATCCGTGATAGATATCCTAAATTATTAATAGTTATGTGACTAACACATTTGTTGAATATACCTACCAAAATTCATTTCTAGAAATGATAACTGGTTGAAAATTTAGTTCAATCTGAGAGTGATCTCTAATAATTTTTTTCTATATTATCCTTCCTCTATTGAAGGAAAATAGGAACCCAAAAATACCATTTGTACTATAGGTTAATTAAAATATTCTTCCCTATATATATTACCATTAAAAAGATCATAATAATGGAATTTTCCAAGATGAGGATTGAGATATCAACTTATGGGAAAATATCAAGATAAATGGTATTTATCACAAGTAACAGTTACACCCTTCTATGTGAAGGGTTATTTTTTCAATTTTAGAAAATTGATATTGTGGGAAATAATGAACAAAAAAATCTATTCATATGAATCCTCAATAATCATATTTACTTCTGAGAGGTTTGTCCTATCATTTCATGAATCTTGTGGAATGTCTGTCCTGCCATATTTACTTCTGGGATGATATTCTTAATATATTGATAGATTTAATGTAATAATAAAAAAATTATAATACTAAAACCCTATTAAAATCATTAATGTATACATAGATTATTTGTAACTAGAAGGTATAACATATTAAAATAGTGATGATGCCTCTGGGGTGAAGTCCACAACATAAAGTCACACTAATCTCTAGTATATATTATATCTCCTTGGGATGGATAGGTAGATGTAGATATCGGGTTGTAATATTCATGGATATTTTCCCTATATCTCAAGAGTTTTCCCTAAAATTTTATCCATTAATATTTAGATCATTCTTAATGAAGTTTATTTTCCTAAAAATGGTGTCTCATAACTTCTTTTGTTTGAGGATGATAGGGTTTCATGGTTTCCCCCTTAATGTTTCATGAATATTCACTTTACAATGAATCCCAAATATATTAATATATGGAATAAAACTATATTTCTAGATTTTACTATTCCTTATCTCAAATCACATAGATTGTGTAAATGTCAAAATGTTATCAATTTGGTGTTGGGTATCTATGACTCTATTTATCCTATCCACTAGTAATAATGTGGCAGAACATGAAATTTAATTTAGAGAATTTCAAAATATGAATTAAAACATGAGAATTTATGGTAGAGTCCACATAAATTATAATTAAAAAATATTGAAGAAACACAATAAATTTAAATTAAACTATTTTTTGAAATAAATTATCTAGTGTGTATGCAATATAAAAATCACAAACAATTTGGATTATTGAATAAGTACCCAATGAAGGATATGTTTTCATGAATTTTATGTGCATGAATTATGATTATCAAAATGTGACTTATTTCATATGTGAGTTAGTGTATGGTATGACATAAATGAAGTAATTACTTTTTCAGGTGAATGAAAGTACAAAAAACCCATAGTTAAATAATAATGTGTAAAATGAGGGAACCTATTAATGTATTTATTATCTTATTGAGTAATGTTTTTAACAAATGCTAGATTTTTGTCATCCATAAAAACATTAAAGGATATTTATTTATATATCAATGAATCTATAGGTAAATATTTAAAAAAAATATAATCTACTATTACACTTCATATGGAGTGTCATACAATATGTTTTTTTCTTTTATTGGTAAAATTATAATGGACTCTAAAATTTATTTGGAAATATGAGGAAATCATGCCTCCTTTCCACACAATAATTTACTTCTTGATGCTTCCTAATAATAATGATGATAAGGGAAACATCATTTACTATAAATAAAAATATAGTACATTCAAAACATTTTATAAATGATATTAATTATTTTTAATTTAATTTTTTTTATGTATCTTAATGAGACCATGAACATTCTTTATGATGGAGGGTAACCAAAATATAGGGAAAATTTTCACTAAACATAAATATAAATACCCAATTCAAAAACATAGAATAATGGAAAAATATTTTCAATGATTTGAATCAAAAAAAGAATATCACTACACATGTGAAATCCTCTTCCTGAAAATCCATTAATTATTTATATATGGTAATTATGGAGACTACAACAAAATGAGAGGAAGAGAACTATGTAATATTTTTTGGGGTAATTCATTCCAAGGATGAATAAATCGCGGGGAATCCCAAAAAAATTAATTTTTAATATTATTATATTTTAACATCATATTATATTCTATATTACAAAATCTATTATTGATTAGAATCATTTAAACCTCATGATTTTTGAAAAGCCGAATATATTCTCACATTACATCATTATTATTAGATATTTGGGCCTCATAAATTGAATATTTTCCTATTATCAATATTATGTTGACCTAAAATATTTTAACCATGGATAGTTACATCGTAATGGATACAAACTGTGTATACCAAGGGTAAAATTAAAAAATTTATTTATACAGGGTTATCTAATTAGTTTGAATTATATCATATAATTGATTTTATCTCTTTTAACAATGTCTAAAACCATGATGGGACTCTTTTTATTTATAATCACAATATATATCATTGATAATATTTTTCTATGATTTTTCAAATATCTATATACAACAATGGCCAGAAACATGTTGTAACCCATGTTAGACATTCACTTGATTCATTTATATGTAAAACGATATATTATTTCAAAAGAGTACGTCTCACACAATATGAATCATGGTTATATTAACATTGTATTCATAGATTAAAAAAAATTTAAACTCAATATTATATAGATCATTCATTTTAATTTCATCCTATAATTACATATCCATTTTATCTATACTAAAATAAATACACGATGTCCCTAGATGCAAGACATTAATATGGAATATCATTTTTACGTGATGTATTAACATAAAATAAAATTTATTAATGGATTAATAACCTTAAAAACAAGATTAGTTCATATAACATGTCCATAATAATGATAAGGTGTCAAATTATACATTAGAGAACTATGTGGGTATAATTACATTTAGTTGGATTTGTAGAATGCCTATGTCAATAGAAAAATTCCTACACAATAATACATATGATGTTTATGAATGATTAATAAATTTAATGTTCCTCAAAATTGAGATTTAAACCATTTTGGAATATACTATTAATTGAGATATAGTTAACCACTGATATATATGTGAATATATTCAGATATATATATTATAATATTTTATTTCTATAAAAACAATTGTATATGGTTATGTTAAATTGTATATTTTCACAATTATGTTTACCATTAAAAATGGTGTCTAGTAATAACAAATAAAACTCTTAAATAGATGATATATCCTCCCATCCTCAAGATCCTAACATGTAATTTGATGATCCATTGGCATACCCAAATGGTCTCATTTTTTTGGAAATATTGTCTATAACTCACATAAAACAAAATCATTAATTCATAGGGAACACATTTAAATGGTCATGACAAATAAAATACACAAAGACTATGGATTTATGTAATCATTTTAGGGATATTATTGTGAAAAAAATTTCATAATCATTTTTAATATATCCATTATCATAAGAATATTTATAGCCTATCCTATATTATGACACCATCAATATAAAACCAAAATTTAAGAATATTACCATCATTAACATGTTTCATTATTTCTTGAAATCCAGAATATTATTTTTGAATGATAAAAAATAATTCTGGTAAGGATGATAATAAAAATATTTGGTTCAAAATGGTATGTTATTCTTTATTTAGAATTTCCATTACTGAATTCATCGAATCACTCATAATTGGATTATGTTCCAAATGTATCATGCATAATGTTACATTAAACTTTTGAACTTAATATTCATACACAATATTTTTATTTCAGGGATAAAACATCACTGTGAATTTATAATCCATTATAAGTTATATTCACCTCCTCAACATCATGTTTTATTATTTGTTAGTGAATATATAGTTCAGAATTTTATGATATATAAATATTTCAAAATTTTCACCATATAAAAGATTAAATATTATTTTTATATAAAATACTACTAGTACAATATCATGGTAATTTATTGTATAATTTTGTTCTTGATGTAATAGTTATGTATATATATAATGAAGTAAATAATAAATATACATTAACACAAAACTTATTGTATTCAATTAAGATTGACTATAAACAATAAATTAACTACTTATTGATTGTACGATTAATACTGGATAAAAATACATTAATAATTTTAATTTCTATAAATATTAATCATACTTCATTATCAGAAATAATTATACTCCCATTCATGTTAACCCAATTAGAGGGTTATCTAACAGAAAATTGAATTTGAAAAACAGTTGTGAATAACATGATAATATATTCATAAATAATTTATAAATATGATTAGTAGGTCATAGACCTTCTACCTAAATTCTTCATTTAGTTTGATCAACAGTAATTTCATTTTTAGAAACAATATTCCAATGGAAATAAATCTGTAATAATCAAAGTTAACAATTACTAAACATTCTATACAAATTATTTTTTATTATAGTCTATTGAAAAATAATTTCCAGTTTATCATTACACTCATATACATAAAATTAAAAATAAATTTCAATAATAAACCTAAAATAATTAATCCAATTACTAGTGGAATAATTGACCCATATGATCCATGAATATTTTGGGTGAATTTTCAAACCCAAATGGCATAACCATTAATTTAACAGACCTTCCTGGTACAATAAGTTTTTGAATTATGTTTTTTAGGGAGTCATAGAAACTATCATTGAGTCAAGAGGGCATCAATGTTAGTGGAATGGTGTTACTATGGTGTTACATATTGGTTCCATTAAATGGTCTAACTGATCTATACCACACCCAAAAGGTGTAACCATGGGGTTTCGGGTTTCCATTCCATTTTTTCCATTATGACCCTTATAATATATAATACATATTTTAGAAAGGATAATGGTCATTTTTATCATTGATGTTCCCAGATCATTGTGAATCACTGAGATGGGGAGGGGTTGAATAAGTGATCACCTTAAAATATTTTTTCAAATTTAATATTTTCAAATAAACATATATGACCGGTTAAAGCCTCAATCCACTATTCTAGTGTCTCTCAGTCTTACCTCAAGTGATATTGTAAATTTAAATGCACTGAACACAAGAATTTAAATTGTTCGGATCAAAGACATACTTCTCATTGTGTCAGTTATTCTCCCCGACACATATTCTCCACTATAATTCGGTTAGTAAATACAATGGTCGATTCAGAGTCACACTGTATCTCTCCTGAGTCCCACATGATGTTTTTTATATTGCTTCACATAGGGTTACTAGAGTCTCACTGGCCTGATCTATAATCTCACAGAAGTCTTCTTCTCCTTCCTCAATCTCACAGGGTTCTTCTAGCTCTCGAGTGACACGGGCTGCAACATTCTTAGAGTTTATCATTGATTCCCTATAGATGATATTCTGATCTCTCCACGCAGGAATCACGAAACACACTTTCCAATGAACTTATTCATGGATCATCAACAACCTTTTATAAGGTTTTTTGGTCTTTCTCAACAACTCTGATCACTTGAGTAGATCAGTGATCAGCTCAAAAATGATCGGGAAATTCTTTCGTCTTCTGATGAAAACATGTCTTCACTAAGATGTCTTCCAATGGTTCCCAAAACATATTCACTAATATAATATGCAATAATGATCTTGCATAATATCAGAACTTTCTCTCTTCTTGGATTCTCTGTAACAGATCACCCAGATAAAAGAGAATATTTAATGCAGTCTGGCTTCAGTCTCATTTCTCAGTTACATCATGCATAGATTTCACAGGTATCTCAAATTCCTCTTCCTTAGTTCATTAAATGATTTCATTAAACCATTTACTTTTTTTAATGGAAAGAATCACATAAAACAATTTGATTATTCAAACACTGATGATCACAAAACATGGAATCATATGAATTAACTATGCTTCATACATGAGTTTCATGACGTTGTTTCTTCTTGATTACACACGAGTGGTCACAATATTTGTTTATTGTTTTTATCAGTCATCACGTGTGCATGTGAATCCATGCATGGAAAATTAATTTGTTCTTTCTTGTGTGATAACCCCAATTGGTATAACACATTGATCGCACTGACAATATCTTCTTTTTACACATTCTCTCTTTTTCATCTCCTCTTTATCTTCTTCTATTGGGTCTTAACATTCACACACATGTCTCATTTAATTCATTCAATTTTATGTGTCTATACATGGGGATTCTTTAATCCCAAATTAGTGTTTCCCATGATTCACCTAATTCATGGACGCTTGGGTATCTCAACTAATGCATATGAAATTCACCAGGCATGATCCATCCTTTTTCATCTTCTTTACACACAACCTGAATGGGTGAGGGAATGATTTATGTGTGAGTTTTACATCTAAAGATATAATCAAAGGATCAAACTCATCCATGTGTATTTATTTTGTTAAAAAATAGAAGGCCACAAGTTCTTCTTCTTCGCAATGGTAGAACAATGGTGTGTAGCACCTATTTTCTAGAACGTGGGATTCTCCTCACCGAGACACAAAGAGTGTTCAGAAGAACCTGTCGAGTGCTCGCAGGTTTGATCGCACAGGGGTTATGAGTTCTTTTGTGAACTAGGGGGTTTGTAGTTATTCTCTTAATGAAAGGGATACATGGATTCTTTCGTGAACCACATAGTTTTCCCTTCTCCTCCGAACAAGGGATGCATGGTACACCTTCGTGCAAGGGTTTCACAGTTCTCGTTCATGTAGCAGGGCTGTGCGGAACCCTATTCCATTCTAGAACTAGAGGGATTCATTGTTTCTCTTTTTCATTGTAGAAACATGAGCTCCTTTATTCCAGAATTGGCGTAGCATATTCATGACTTGGGATCCTTCTTGTATAGGAATGTAGTTCATTCAAAATATTTATAAGATTCTCTGGTATTCAAATCATTGAATGACCGTTATCTTCGGATTGAGTCTTTCAAACGCAGATATGAGAAACACTGCATATCTCAGTTTTTTTTTGTTCATCCCAAATTCATAATTTATTGTGAAAATCCTCATGTTCATGCATTTTTCAATCACATTCAAATACACACTTTGTACGTAAAATGAAAAGTGCACCCTCGGAAACTTCATTTTCATTGGATTCCTTAGATTTTTTTCATCTCGATGCATGCGTGGAACATTTAATGAATGCATGTAATTTTCCCATCTATATGATCTACATGGCCTTGACCAGTGATCAAATGGTGGCTAGAGTGATGAGATCGTTGTTCAGCTTCATTGCTGGTTCGTAGGTACATCTCGGGTGTTTGAAGGTTGAAGACACCTCTACTGGATAGATCGGACAACACTCATTTATATCTACAAAGAGCACGGTTATATGATTGGTTGAGATACATGGGATCAATCATGTGATTTTTTGAATGATAGACATTTTGTCTACGATGCATCAGATGGCTGAGATCACATCCTTTTATTTCTTGGACATCCCATAATGAAACCGGGAAATGGGAATGACTTGTTTTATAATAAAATATGCTACATTTGAATCTCAGATTACTACTCTCCCCCATCTGGTGAATCCCCACACCAGTTCTCCTAAAATCGTGCTCAAGCGCCCAATATTCTCCCCCGGGTGTGCTCTATTGCCCACTATGCTCCTCTGTGCAGGAATATAGCTCTCATGATGCATGGTTTCACTGTCATGCAAGAAAATTCATGATTACACATGGCCCGCATTCATGCCTCATGTGAGGATGGCCTAGAAGGCTTCTTCCATGCTCGTTTGACCCTCGGGTCCCGCAAGTCCATGGGGTGAGGTCCTCACATTGCCACCTTGGTTGGATTCATTTTGTAAAAGGAATATTATGTACTAAGTATCCATGTATTAATTTCACCTTAAAAAGTCAAGCCATAATTCCTCATTAAAATCCCTTTCTATAATATTCTTCATCATCAAACATCACCCCTTTCATTCTTTTATAAATAAAAACTAATAGATATTCAATACATTCTTTTAATTTAATCATGGATGATTTGATCATGTCTTCATTCCTCATGTACTAAAACATATTTCATGGCCTTAAACACTTCATCCAATTTGTGACTATTGATTCATGTCACTTCATTCCTTATACAATTGACTATTTCATGTACATCATGATGTGTTTAACATTATATCACCTTGATAAAAATCATGGAACTTAAGACCAGTTCATCAATCATCAGTGTTTATTTTCTCTTGTATATTTTATCATTTGTATCATTAAATTCATTGAATCCACAACAATTATCAAAGGCATCACAAATTTCTACCTCAATATCTCTCATTCATATATTTACTTCTCATTGAAAATAAATGCCACTCAAATGCACTCTAATCTATATTGTCATAAATGAAACTCTTATGCACTTCAATACCCCTCAATGTATTTAGTTGACAACATCACCTATGAACACATTGAATAGGTCATTATGTGTTCCAAACAATTCTACCCCTTATTGGAAACCAAATGCAATGGTGTTAGTGGAGTCTCTTCAGAAACATGTCCTCCTCCCATTAAATAATATCTTCTGATATGTTTCCGAGAGAGGGATAATGTCACATGGTTCACATGGAAGAGAAACTTCTGTTAATCTAAACTATGTCTACATGGGATAACCCAATGTTGGATACAAGAGAGATATGAACAAGGCTTTCAATGCAGTCCATACACACCATACATGTGAAATCATGCTCATAATGGGTCAATTCTTTACCAGGGGATTGGATATGATCATATTTATTAGTGAAATGCTAAATACTACACATACATCACCAAACATAAAAAAAAGTTCATGTTCAATGATAAATCTCTCCCATTCATCCCATATTTTCATCAATAAACAACTCCCCAAAATTGATATTATAAATACAATTAAGACCAAAGGATCAAAGAGTGACTAGAATACCTTGGTTTCATCTTTGTGAGATGATATAAATTTCAATATTTTTAATGAAATAATACTTGTTATCATATCATTCATATATGATCCCACTCATGGGGTGCACTCCCTTTGAATTTCCTTTGTGAAAAATATCATCAAATAATATTGAAGATATGAATGTTGATATTATTCCAATATGAATAAATTCATGTAATTTTCAAATCATGAATAATGAGTTCAACTTTTAGTTCTACACAATGATAATTAAACTATCATTTTATGAATTAACCTCATCTTTAATTCCTTGCAATGTAAGAACACATGTATAACAATAGTACATGGTAATGATATGGAACACTTATGAGCTTTTTAATTGAAGAACTGGGGAAGAGAATATTCTCTCCACCCAATAAATCCTTTCCATGCAGCTCTAAATTGTCTGGTAGTCTTCATGCTGATGTCTCCTCTCCATTTACAATTTTTATTTTTCATTATTATCATGTATTCTTTACTTACATTCACCTTCTACTTGTGTTTATTTCTTTTCTTCACTTCTGTTATTAGTGAAGTAGCTATTGGTGCGTGTTGTTCAATTATCTCCATTTGTCTTGGTAAAATAGTTAAAAATTTGTTTTCATGATGTCCAACCTTCATGCACCTTCCACATAATAGTTGTGAGACACTTGGGTTTTCATATGTTGACAACCTCTCAAGAAATTCGAATTCTCCGTCATGTGAAATGACCGGTTTTCCCTTTGCCTTTGCATTAGCTAGTATTTCTTCTACCGATCTTTGAAGATCTCTAGATATTTTCAAATGATTTGGCCAGATAACTAATCAATCCTTTCCATATTATGATAGGGAGATTTTATAGGGATTCCATATTGTCTTCAGGTTACCTTTATTAGGATGCAAATTAATATTATCTTCAATAATTCTTCAGTCAATCCCAATTTATTATTGATTGATTCTATTTTTATATTCAGAATTCTTACATTAATTTCCATGTATTATTTTCATTGATTCACAGAATGATCTTTCTTTCTATAGTAGAATCATATTTTCTTGGTTGAGATTTCATTCATAGAATCCAATTTTAACTTCTTCTTTAGAATATTTTCATTCATAGTTTTTTTTGACTTTATTGTTTTTCATATTCCCAACGGTAGAAATTTAAACTCCTTTTGATTTTGAAATATATTGTTGTGGTCTATGATTTTCATCAAAATATTCCTGAGGCATGGTAGGACTAAACCAACACTCATCATAATTGTGGCCACTTATGGTGCAATTATCACAGAAGTCATTAAGACAATCAAATATATTATTGATTGGTAGATTCTTCTTCATTAGTGATGTCATCTTTTGCATTACAGGTTGCTTCATTTCATCCCCTCTACTTTCCTGAATGTAGGTCTTTCATAAATTTCGTATGCTGACATATTAATCAAAAAATCATTGGTTCGATTCCGAAACATCCACAACACCAACAATATCCAACAAATCTCTTTCTGTTACTTTTATTATCTATCTAGCTAGATTTAGTGATTTTTTTTTGGAATTCTCCTTCTTTATTGGGAGAATCCTTTTTGGAGTTTCTATTATTAATTATTCCTATATCCACCCAAGATGTTTTGATGGATGTAAAATAATTTTTATAAAACCACATCTTCCCAGATTTTGGTTTTGAACATGTTCATTTAGATTAAATAGTATTAGTAGAAAAAGAAATAACTGGTTTATGTGAAACCTTCTTCTTGGAGGATGTTTCCCTTGGAGTAGAGGATGATCTGTTGTTCCTTTTGGAATCATATTCCTCAATGCATACATGATTGGAATCATCTATGCTTTTAGTTGATTGGTATGTTTCATCTAGGAGTGATTATTGATTTTTAAATCTCACCACCAATTCTAAAAATTTGATGTTGAGAGAGTTTTTCTCATCATCAACTAATCTCAGCTTACATTCCCTATTCTTCTCCAGCATTCTTATTTGTTCTTCATGCACATTTATTAAATGTTACAATCATATTTCAAGATCCTTTCTCTTATTCCCTTTGTCTTCTTATTGAGACTGATTTACAAAAATAAAAACGTTGTGGAACTTTTCAAAATCTTGGAAAACTATTAAAATACTATCTCAATGAATTCATTCTCACAAATACATTCGTGCAATTCTTCAGTAACATGAGGAAGTATTTCACTGCAAATGGAAATTGATTCATCCTATGCCTTCACTAGTTTTGTGAGAGTGATGTATATGCCATCCCTTTTATCTGATGCTTCTTCCGTGGAATTATATTCTACTTCCAGTAGTAATTTTTCATCATAAATAGCACTAATTTTTACAACAATGTGTCATGCATCTTCCATAGGGAATTTCTTCAGATGATATTTGAGTGTAGAATGAAGATCACTAATTGATATATCATCATCACAACATGAAAATGCTTTATTAGAAAAGTAATAATTATTATCACATGTTTTACCTTTCATATTACCTTTACTAGAAGGTGTCTTCCCAGTAGTAGTAAGCTTTTTCTTCACCTTCCTTCCTTGTTTCAAATTTTTTTTCTTTTGAGTCTTAGCTGATATCCCCATTTGAGGTTTTTCACTCATCTCCTCGAATATTCACTTCAAAAAGACTCCCTTGGATCTTTTAGAGTGAACCTCCCTCTGATACCTGTTTATGTCCCCTGATCATTTTGAATCACTGAGAGGGGGACAGTTTAATCAATGATCCCTTTAAAATATTTTATAAAATTGATTTTTTCAATTAAATATCTACAGATAGTTAAATCCTTGATTAAATATTCTTTTGTATCTCAGTCATAACTCTAATGATGTTATAATTGTAAATGCACTGAACACAAGAATTACATGGTTTGGTTCAAAGACCTACTCCTTGTTGTGTCAGTTATTCTCCCCAAAACACATTATCCACTATAATTCGGTTAGAAATTAAAATGGTCGATATAGACCCACACTGTATCTCTCCTGAGTCCCATAGTAGGTACATTATACTACTTCACACTATGTTACCAGTCTCACTGGCTTACTCCAGTGTCTCACTGATTTCTTCTTTTCCTTCCTAAACATCAAAGGATTCTACTAGCTCTCGAGTCACACGGTCATCTTCATTCTTTAATTTTATCATTGATTCACAATAGATGATCATCTGATCTCTTAACACATTATTTATGAATCATAAATTCCTATTAACCTATTCATGTATCATTAAAAACTTTTGATAAGGATTTTTGGTGTTTCTCAACAACTATGATCTCTTCAGTTGATCAGTTCTTAGCTAAACAATGCTCAGGGAATTCATTCTTCTTTTGATAAAGACCATGCCTCAATTAGATGTGTGAATATGTTCCCCAAAACTTCTTAAAGAATATAATTTTCCTGAATTATCTTGCACAATATCAGTACTGTCTCTCTTCTTGGATTCTCAATAACTGAACAATATGATAAAAGCGGTTCATTAATTTAGTCTGCCTTTAGTCTCAGTTCTCAATCACTCTATGCATGGATTGCATGGGTATCTCAAATTTTTATTCATTTATGAAATATCCTAATGCACTAAACCTTCTACTTGTTTTCTTGTCAAGAATCACATATACCAATTCTATTATTCAACCACTAAAGATAACCTCACATGGAATCTTATAAATTAAATATGCTTCATGAAATAGTTTCATGGAATATCTTCTTCATGATTTCATAAGTTTACTCAGAATATTTGGTTCTTCTTCTTAACAGATTTCATGTGTGCATGTGCATCCAGAATTGCAAATTTTTTCTCTTCTTTCTTGTTTGAGAACCCCACTTGCTGTAGCACTTTGAGCACACACACAATCACATATTTTTACACCTACTCCCTTTCTCTTCTTCTCTTTCTCTTCTTCTTTTGTGTCATAAAACTCACACACATTTCCCATTTAATTCATTAAATTTTATTTTACTATGAATGGGTCTTCATCAAACCCAAATTAGTATTTCCCATGGTTCACTATGTTCATGGACACATGGGTGTATCAACTCATGAATTTGAACTCCACCATGCATGCACCCTCCTTTTTCATCTTCTTCACACACAACCCGAATGTGTGTGGGAATGGTGTATGTGTGTGTTTTTCTTCTAAATATATAATAAAATCATACTCCTCATGCATGTGTATCTTTTTGCGAAATAAAACATGCCATGGGTTCTTCTTCTTCGAAAGGGTACAACAAGGTTGTGTAGCACCAATTGTGTAGCCTGTGGGATTCTCCTCACAAAGACACAATGGGGGTTCAGAAGAATATGTCGACTGCTCGTAGGTTCCTTCGCCCAGGGGGTATGAGTTCTTTCACAAACTAGGTGGTTCGCGGTTCCTCTCTTTGCTCAAGGTATGCATAGATTCTTTCACGAACCAAAGGGTTCTACCTTCTTCTTCGCACAAGGAATGAACGAGAAAACATAGTGTATGGTTTTCATGGGTCTCCTTCGCCAAGCAGGGCTGCATTGAACCCTCTTCCATTTGCGAACCTGAGGGGTTTTCATTTTCTCCATTTCTATAGAGAAAGAGGAGCTCTATTATTCAATAATTGAAGAAGAATATTCACGACTTCTACTCCTCATTTTATAGGCAATTATCACATTCAAAATCCACGTGACTTTCCACAATATTCAAATCGTTGAATGCATAGTATCTTCAGTTTGATTATTTCAAATGTGGATATGAGATACACTAAACATCTTAGTTTCTTTTTATTCAACCATATTCTTCATTTCTCATGACAATCCTCATGTGCATGTGTTTTTTGAAAGCATTTCAAATCCTTTCTTTGTACATTGAACGGAATGTGCTCCCTCAGAAACATAGTTTTCCTTGGTTTCCATGATATTTTTCAAGATGATGAATGCATGCTACTTTTAATGCATTCATGTATTCGGTACATACAGATGAACTCTATGGTCTAGACCAGAGCTTGAATTGTGGTCGAAGTGATGACATCTTCATTCAACTTCATCACTACTTTGCGGGTGGATATCAGGTGTTTGGAGGTTGAAACCACCTCCACAGGAGATATCAGATGATGCTCATTTAAATACACAATGTTAATGATCAGATCGACGGATGGAATCTGTGGGATCAATCTCACGATTGATCAAATGGCAGACCATGTGTCAAAAATTCATCGGATTGCTGAGATTGCATCCCTAGATATTTTGGTCGTCCCATATCGAAATGGAGACATGGGAATGGCTTGTTAATAATACCATCAATGACATCTGAATCGTAGATTACTCATCTCCCCCCTCCGTTGTTGCCCCATAGTTGTTATCCTGTGTGGGAGCTCAAGATCCCAATATTATCCCTCAGTCACGCTATAGAGCCCAATATTCTCATTCGGGAAGGCACCTGGCGCTCATGCTTCACGAGTTCCTTGTCATGCGGCACCTACGGGCTTACACATGGCACGTAGTCATGCCTCGTGTGAGGCTGTCCTAGATGGCTTCCTATGAGCATTATTGACCATCGGGTCCCACAAGTACATGAGATGAGGTCATCGGCCGGCCTCCTTGGTTGTCCTCTTTTTGTGTGAATGAATAGTATGTACTATGTATCAATGTATTAATTACTCCTTAAAAATCCATGCTATACTTATTCATTAAAATTCTATTCTCCACTCTTCTTTATCTTCATACATCACCACTTCCTTACTTTTTTAAATATCAACTCTATGATCTTCAATACATACTTTTAATCCAATCAAGGATGATCGGATAATGTATTCATTCCTCATGTACTAAAACATAATTCATGGCCTTCAACAGTTCATCCACTTAGTGACTATTGATGGATGACACTTTTTTCTTATGTAATTGAGTATTGCATGTACTTCATCAAGTGTTGTAACTTTGTATCACCTTGATACAAGTCATGGATCTTAAGACCAGTTCATTAATAATTAGGGATTGTTTCTATTATAGATTTGATGATGTTTAGTATCAAATTATTTGAATCATAAAAAATTATGCAAGGATTCACCAACTTCTTCTTCAATATCTTTCATTCACATATTGACTTCACATTGGCAACATATGAAACTCTTATGAACTACAGTCTATATTGACAACAAATTAAAATCTTATTCACTTAATACCCATAAGGGTATCTTAAATCCCTTATGTGTGAGGATACCCACAATTTAAAAAAATGTGGGTATTATTATCAGTGTTTCACCATTGCCATGTTTTCTAATCCTCTCATGTTCTTCCTTCCTTTCCCATGTTCAGTTTTTTCTCCATTTAATCAGGATATATCAAATAAAAACCATTATCTATACTATCTTTGTGGATAATTTGTATGTCTATTTTAATTACAACATGTGAAACTGCCCAATTATGTGGTCAACCAAAATCATATTTTTCAATGCTCTGAGATATCTGAACCCATAAATCTAGGATCAGGCCTTTTTACCACATTGAGATCTTCTTCTTCCTTAGTCTCATTTCATTTCCTTTGTTACTCATGGATTACCCCATTATAGGGATGAGTCATACCTTTGTATGTTCACCAAATTATATTCTACTTATTGTTTCCTAACGTGCTACCACAGTTAATAGTGAATGGTGGTAGCATTGATCCTTATTCATCCATGTAGGGTTTTTTCAAACATGTGTCCTTATTGTACATCATGATAGGTGGGTATGATGATATTACCATGATATATTGAAGAAACTAACTTTAACGTTGATAACAAATGACTTTTAATGAACAATTGGATGATAATTATAATAGTGTTGTTGTGTATTACCTTCATAATTATGATTTCAATCATATGGGATTCTGTCCACTGAAAATCGTGGTCATTGGTGGTCTTTTATTATTCGATAATGAATCTATTTATTTTCATGTTAATCTAGTGACTGAATATGTGTAAACATGACAAATGTTAATCAAAAAATGTGGTTGATTAAATGGCTACACGATGAATATGAGTCATTTTGTGATCACTCGAATTAACTAATGGAAAAAAGGAACATAACGAGTGTTGTGGATAAATATGAAATAATTTTTTATTAATCTGGGTAAAAATCCATTTTTGTTCTGTTGGACGCATTGTGGGGTGATTTAGAGGAGGGTGATAACTATGGTTCAGGGGTTGTTGTTTTGTGAATTTGAGTCAGTGTGGGTCTGTTATGTTACATCTTAGTTTACTTCCATTACATCTAGGGATCTCCCCGATCCCTATTGATGTTATGACTTTACATGAGAGCCATATGTGAATTCTTAAAAGAATTCTTGGTTTTAGTTTCATCAGTTGGTGTTTTATCTTTTTGTTATGAATTTTAGATTACTGACAGTGGAGAAAGTATCTAAATGGAATCACATTAATATGATAAAGAGAATAGGTACAATGGGGAAATGTTTTCTAGGAATGGGTTTGGACTGGTTGTGGGTGTTGGGTATTTTTGCATGTATGGATAGTAACATGAGTGGTTGTGTATGGGATGATTGTCCATTTTGTCATTTTTAGGCTGGGAATACTCCTTGAATACTTATATGTCTGATATTTAGATTGATTTTTCTCATACACAACCCACCCATGCTGAGAACTTCATGCAGAACTACCCATTTTCAAGGGGGATTGAATTTTACAAACATTCCTCTGAGTGTGTGGTTATTAGCTACTTTCTCCTTCCTCTCCTAGGTTTCCCAATAGTCTTTAAGAATGTTTTGATGGCATAAGGTATATAATTGAACATTACATTTCGGGAAGGGTCTATGGTGGTGTTTGGACCACGTGTGTGTAATATGTTTATTTACCCAATTGTATTCAAGTTGAGTCCTAAGTGTCTTTGGGAATGGAGGTGATTATGGAGGCCTAGGTGTCGTCGTGCATGGTTATGTGTGGTTGTGGTGAACTATGTACCTTTGGGTTGGATTTTTTGTTGTGATAGCACTTAAGGTTGTTGATGGGGTGGCAAAGGGACCATAGTGGATCTTTTGAGGGAGGGATAACACATAGGATATCATAAATAATGAGTGGGAATGTGGTGAGGGTTTCCCAAATATAGATGTTATATTACTATTAATTTACTATATTTTAATTATTTGTAGAGCGTGCCTTGGTGTGGATGGGTGGATAGTTTACCTGCTATATGTTTTGGTTATCTTTATTTTTAATGGAGCATTAAAATTCCACCAAACATGTGCATGATAGTTTTTGGGTTTCCCTACTAAATATACATGAATAGTCACCCTATGTTTTTAAAACAGCTTTCTAGATTCCAAGAGTTCATTGAGGACAATGCAAGACCAAACTATCTCGGTTTTCCGGAAAATTGTCGTTGTTGATTTTATTTTTATTTCAGTACTTTCATCACGAGTTTCATGTACATTGTTTCACTTTATTTGGAACAATAATGTTGGAAAATGTATTTTTAGTCTTTATTTATATTTTAGTATTTAGTTTTTTTTGTTAATCATCATCTTATCTCTTTATCATGTTTAATAAAAAGGGGAATTCCTTCCATACAACATTATATTCTATACCTATGATGTTGGTCGCCACACCGAATCTTATTGAAGGTTAGACTCAGGGGGTCATTATCTCTAATTCAACTTGAATATGGAAGGTTCTTGGAGTTTTTTTCCCTTCCCACATCTTGGTGATGGCGTTCATAACAGAATGGTGTCATAGGTGATGGATGAAAGGTATAATAGAGTTTGGGGTTAGGCATAGAGAAGATTTTGATGCATTGTAGGGATAGAGTGCCAGTAAATATTTCTTATTGTAAGAGACTAGGGATGATCCTATAAAAAATGGGTTTTTAGGGTCCCTTATGAGATTATGAAAGGAATATATACATCCCTAACGAAAATGTGATGTTGTACTGATTATGGGGTAGAGACCCTAAAAAAATTAGATGCATTATAATGACTTGTGTTATCATGTTTTTTTTGGAATTTAAAATGATTAAAATGTTTAGAAAATGTTTAATATAATATTATACACTAATATGTCTTTTTAATTCCTAGTATACCTTGAAGTTGTGGAACCAAAACAATTTCCATGGGTTCTGCAGACGATTAAGGCCCAACGGGTGGATTTTATTGATTAGCGAATATATGATTAAGAGGATCAGAATGAATTGAGGTAGAGGGCGCTTCATGAATTTTATTGACAAACCCTTCGTATGTACTAGGGATTCATCTTGGACATGTAGATAGAGAGGTGGATCGAGGAGTAGGTGATATAATCCATCTTAATCCACGCTCAGACAGAGTATGGGGTTCCTCTGGACCTGAGATAGATGTAGAGAGCATTGTGTCAGTGGTGGACACATTATCTCGGGGAGAAGAATCATTGTTTAAATTCCCCATCAAACAAATTTAATTATTATATTGGTGATATTTCTACCAATTAGTTTTTCTTGTCAAAAAATAAAATCTTTCTTGAATGAATGTACGTGGAATATGTATCCAAGAGAAATAGAGAATCTATTCATGGGTAATCAAGTAAGTACCCTATTGTGGATTCTATATCCATCCACAGTATTTTAGATTTAATATCTATGAATGATTTACATGGAGAAATAGTAATTAACATTGAGTTACAGGTATATTACTATAGGAGTGTTTTTGAAATTTATTTTAAAATTGAAATGGTACAAATACATTCATAGGATATTCAAATCGTATTTTTTGAAATGTTCCGAAATAATTGACACAAAATACATTTATAAATGAAATATCTATAATACATAAATTTTATTGAATTTATAGTCTTTATTATTAATTAATAAAATGTCATTTTTCATTTTCCATCTAAAATTTATTATTACTATTTTTCATTCATTTTATAGTGGGTTTTGGGTTCTTTCCTCTGATATTTTGAAAGCGTATAAAGTCCTTTTCGATAAAATTAATTATAATATCTCACTAATTGTCATTGGTTTATTGTCTTCCACCATATTTTCTTTAAATAATTTAATTATTTCCATTTATTGGTCTAATTTTTTAGCATTTAACATGTGTTACAATAACAAAAAAATCAAATGTCCCTCTGTTTGTAGTCTCTATATTGAATTTCATAACACTAAACTTATTCCCTTTAAAATTTTATTTCATTATGAGTATTTGATAATCATTTAGGGGATGTAATATGTGATTCAATAATAATTCTATAAAAAATTCTTCAAAATTAGAGATTTATCTGCGGTATGTGGTAAGTGATCAACCTATTTACGTAATCACACCAATAGATGTTTAGTTTGGCTGGAAAATGTGGTGGAGAATAATATTTAACCAATTAGAACATTTCAATCCATGGTTTATTTAATGGTTATGTTTCTCATACTCATCAGTAGATTGAGGTATTTAAGGAATTTAAAAAATATATGTCATTTTCTCAATATTTTGTAAAGGTCCTAGATAACCCAAAATATAATGATAATTTTAATTGGCTAGTTAATGTTCATATAGAAGCCCATCCAATCGTTGATATGATTTTCTCAAACACCATAATGTGGGTAACCCATGACATGGGGAAATACACAATGGGAGTTCCGAATATATATATATATATGTGAACATCCAAAACTATAGTTGGATTATGATTCAAAATATGATTCTAAAAAATATTGTAATGATGTGGGATAGATAGACTACAATATTAATGATGTCTATATAAAATATATTTCTATAAAAGGTAAGAATCCAAATTGATGACTTGATGGACATATTACCCCAAAAACTAAGATGACCATGATTCATGATGATTATTCTAACCAAATGGTAAATATTATTATAGGATCCTCATGGATACATATTTTGTTGTATAAATATATTCCCCCTCAATTAATTCCTAATAGACCTACCTCATTCTATTATAATAGATTTTATGCACCATGTAATGAATGACACTCAGATCATTTATACGGATCTCACGGGACAAATTTTAATCTTTTTTGATGATAAAAATGATTTTAATTTTGAGATATAAAAACTGGTGTATGTTTGTGGATTTACCCAAATTATTGAGTCCATATTTATTTTAAAACAAGTTTTGATTTTTTAGAAAAACCAGGACATTGATAAGAGTAATATTCATTGGGAGTGGTGTTGTAATGCATATGGTTGTTGAGCTTTTTGGGTGTCAATAGGGACTCACATTAATTGAGGCATTTTGTAATATAGAATTTAAATTTTAATTTAAATTAAATTATGACGATATTTATTCATTATTTTTTTCTCCTAATATTTCCTAAGAATATAAATATATAAATAGAGTGACATGGCAGATTCAATCATATGTTTTTACTACACTATTTTTTGTTTTACATTCCAATCTAAAAAAATATAACATTAAGCATATCTGTTGAAATATAATTTTTCATATAGTTTTTGATGATAGATATAAATATTCTGAAGACATATTGCATGATTGAAAATATCAATTTTTGATGACATGTCATTGGTTTCCACTAGTTTAATTCCATTGAATGGATATAACTTGTATAGGTAATCCTATTGAAAAATGTATTCCTTATTGAAAATAAAAAGACACATGGTAGTGAAAGTCTCACATATTCTTTTAATATCAAATACCAATATAATTTGATTATTTTTATTTTTGTGACAGATTTTTTGGGCTAGATTAATGATTTAGAGACCTCGGGTTTGGGAAATAAAATAGTTTCAAACCCCATTACTAAATACTAGTAATCATTGTGCAGTTATCCATACATTAAATTTTATATTAATGATATCGTGGTTAAAGAATTTGTATGATGGTTTGGTGTGATATGAATGTTTCATTATTAAATATCATCAGGTCTATGTTAAATAACTAAATTTTATGTGCGCACTCGAAATTTAGAAATATTTATTTCACCAGAATGATTGCGAATTTTTTAAATTTTATATGTCCATTAGGATTTCAATATTTTTTTAATGTATAAATTTATTTATTTAAAATCATTTTTAGAAAAGGATAAATGAGATTATATAATCCCCATTTCGAGGTAATTTTTATATAGTTTTTTAAATTAATTTATCCATTGAATATATCATTCATTTTCATTTCATAATTAATGGTTGTGGAAAATTATTTAGTGGTGGTCATAAATTGATATATATTCATCATGACTAGAAGGATTTCTAACTCTCATGGAAAAAAATTTAAATTTATTTTTATAAATTTTAATATTCTTTCATCATCATTATATGAGTTCAGTAATCTATTTTATATTTGTTTCTTGGAATCTTGTTCTCGATTGAATACAATCATATCAAAATTATTTATTCTGGACATTAAATAAATTCATTCAAAATAAAACATAATAACATAGAATTATACATTGTAATTGAATACTATAAGATTGAAAATTCTTGAGGGACCAATTTTTTGGGAATTAGTTTTTACTACAGTGATTAGAATCATGGAATATTAAAAGAATTTATGAAATGGCCTATCTGCTGAGATTTCTTTTTTAGGAAAATCAACATGATTTCTATGTGGTTTGAAATACATTATTACTTTTTTATATCCTTGTTAATCTTTTTATCTTTATAAATTGTTATCTATGTGAGGAGGGTTTCCAACGCAAGCTTTGTGGCCTTTCAATCTCATTCTAGATTGATATAACTTATTATCATCCTGATGTTATGATATATTTGAATCCAAATATTAAAAATTATTAATTTATAGTAAATTTAAATCTCCATTATTTCATTAATAATATATTAGAAAACAATGAAACCATTATATTGAATTATTTTAATTCATATCTATTTAGAATCATTTTATAATATAACAATAATTTCTTTTTGCATAACATTAAAATTAATTTGGTCAAGAACATTTGTAGATAATGATTTTGGAAAATATGATATCCTAGAAAAAGTCTACAATCATTTTATTGAAAATCAAAAAATATATCCATTTTAACGTACCAGACCTCTCTTGTCTATTCCATTCTGAAAACATGGTGTCTAACTGGTTCCGAGAGGACTAAGTGACTTATCCGAAAAGCTATTCCATATTTCTAGTTCTATGAACAGTGCATTGGTATCCTTATGTGAATAGTGAAATTGTAACTATATGTGAATAGTGTCATTAGTAGGCTTCTATGAATTGTTCCAATAGTGACGTTCCAATAGAGACTTATTTCCAATTCCAAATTTTGAGTTCCGGAACAGTGTTTCTAGAACATTGAGGATCCAATGTTGACCTCTTTATTTTCCAATATTTGAGTTCATGAACAGTGTTTAAGAACATTCAGGTTCCAAAGGTTAGGTTCATGAACAATGTTTCCAGATTGGTGATGTTCCATCGGTGAGGTTCCAACAGTGGGGATTCAACATTGAGGATCATGAACAATGTTTCTAGAAAGGGTAGGTTCCAATGACGATGTTCATGAAAAATATTTCCCAAACGGTGAGGTTCCAATGGTGAGGTTTCAATGGTGTGGTTCATGAACACTCTTTTTCCATATCCAAATTTTGAGTTCGTGAACAGTGTTTCCAGCTTCCTATATTTTTTCCCCTTTGATGTTTCTCTTGATGTAAAATGCATTTAAAGCCTCATTTTAAGTACTCTAAGGCCGGTTCAAATCCCATAACTCCTATATTAAATTTTTAAAGGCTGTAGACGTTTTTACATTGTCCAACCACATGGTATCATTCGATCATCTTTTAATTGAACATCCAACGTATCATAAACCAATGTTCTGTTATATATTATAATGGGACGATATATCTTCCTACCTAGTTCTATCCATTTTTTATCAGATGTGAGACACTAGATCCTTTCATTCAATGCTATAGTATTTATTTGAAAAATAAATGATGATATTTTTTTTAAAAATACCTGACCACTTTATAATACTTTAAAAAAATTATTAAATATTAAAATTCATCTTGTGAAAATGGTCTGAATTGTATTTAATGCTATAATTAATAAATCTATTGTAATTTAATACTATATTTTTAAGGGAACTCAAAATTTGTTCATATGAGCTATATATCAAGATCAATGATTTTTATATTCCCGAGATATTTTATTGGGGAATTAATGTTTACTTCATATATACTACACAACATGTACTCACTAGATACATGAATCTGGATCCTTATTTGGCGTGTCTTCCTATATTGAAAAAATACATTTTGAGTTCATGAGATGATAAATCTCATGACTTCCACTCTACACACATGATGTTTTATACTGGAATTGTGTCTGTGAAACCCACCAACGAACATAAAGTGTTCCTCGAACATTGGAAATAACGAGTTACACATTATTTAAAACAACTAAACCCTATGAATATCATAAATAATCATGTTGGTTTGTATCGTATGGATAAAAAATATGTATTTGAGCACATAGTCAGCCTAAATTTCACTTTTATGCCATGCAGATGCAACAATGTGTACGCCAGCTACATGTCATGTAATATAATAATTCAAGGGTATGAATGTTCTAATCCATACATGGTGTATAGTAAATTCATTTTGGGGTATTACGGTAGGACACACCTTGTTTCATGTAATCGTTCCACATGTATTAACTTTGTTACAAGGTGTATACTCCCACTACATTCCATGTAATCTAGTCTGGAATAAAAAATTCTTCTCACATACCAACGGAATCATTGATAATTCATCATATTTTCATATAATTAAATTAATTATGAATTTTATATAATTTAAATTAAAAATATTAAATCATTTTAAATTACAATATTATTTATATAATTAATAATAAGAAAGTGAAAATTCATACAACTATTAAATATATTTTTTCTCAATCAAATATTTATTTATACATTCATAATGTAACAATAATGATGAAACATGAATGTTCCTTACATGGTAGAAGCACCCAGTGGGTGAATAACAATAATTTTTTTTTGTAATAATAAATGTTTAATTTGGAAATTGTACAATTTTTATGTGTCATTTTCAATGAATTCTTTTCAATGAATATTGGAATGGTAATCCTGAATCATATGGTGTATGTTTTTAACATTACATTTTAATAAATTTTGATTATATGTGAATAAATATTATGTTATCATTGGATATTTCATTCATGATATTTTTGATAATCCGAAAACCCCTTTACATATTAAATTCATTTCATATGTAATACTCAATATAAATTCCATATTGTGGTGATCTATAAATGTATCTAAAAAAAAATTATAAATCTTCTAAATTTTTTAGTTATAGGGTGATTGATGGATCATCATGAATGTTTATTCATGATAACAACTATATCCATTAGGATCAATCTGGTGGTTATCCTTAATTATAATACAATAGATAAATGAATAAGTAGATAACTCTATTGTATGAAACTATAATAAATTATTGATTAACCCTGCACAATTGACATATTAATATACACACTTCAAAAGATTTGAATCTAAAATAATAATTAATTGTAACAAAAATTATTATATAACTTAATATTTCATATATCCCCCACGAAATTTTGAAAAAATAATATTATTTTATGGAATCAGTTATCTGGTGCAATAGTAAATATTACATTACTATATTGAAATTTAATATTTATATCCGGAAAAGATATATCATAATTCACAATTTACGATATTTAAAAAATAATTTAAATGTTTGTGAATTAATATTCATTAATTAAAAAATATTATGTTTATAATATATAATATATATATATTTTCTATAATTTTTTTATTTAAATAGTTATTTATTTATAAATTAAAATATGTAAAATTAATTCTCATTCCTATCAATAATATATAATTCGTTTACCTAATTCAAATTGAATTTAATTTCTATCATTAGAATCCTTGAGTGTTTGTGAATATGTCAGATTTCTTTTCATTACCGTTAGGAAGTTTTTATAATGCCTGGCATTACTATCTAGCAATTGGCCACGACACCCATTAAATATAATTTAATATTTCAACATTATTAACAAAACAATATTCATACTATGTAATATCATAACTTTTTCACAATATTTCATCAATATGGTTTCTCATCTATGTCATCAATTGATGTTCTTAGTAAGTGTTTTTGTTTCAATTTGATGTAAACTCTTAATTACATTATAGAAATGGAATTTAATGGACAATTTAAATTTAGTAAAAGGGATGAGATATCATGTTCTATAAAGACGAATTGAAAAAATTCATGTTGTGTGTATTTATTAATAACACAACATTCGTGACAGACCCAACATACAAAACATCTCCATGAGTTGTTTTCATAATGGTAAATAAAATTTCATGTTAGTGCATGAGTATGGAAATATACTAATATTAAAATTAAATTACATTGAAAATTGAAATATCACATATCTATAAATATATGATGACACATAAACATGAAATGTTATAATATTAACGTCTATTAGAATAATTTATCTTCTAATATATTACAAAGTGTGAACATCAAGAAAATATGCCTCATCTTTTAATGATTACCCACACATGAGAGTGATCATTTTTTGTTTCCCATTAATGTATGTTATTCATTCATATAAAATTATTCAGGAATAAAATTAGGAAACATAGTGGTTCATTTCATAACATGGAACTGTTATGATATTAATAAAATTGTATATAACCTAGGGCATCAATACATTATAGTCATGTGGAACAATAAGTTATCTCTATAAATTTGTTGTATTAATATTTAAATATTCCAATATATATGTATTCCAATGTAAATGATTTTTTTCTGTTAAATAAATTAAAATACACCAACAAAGACTATATAAAACTATATATTAATTTTTATCTCATAAAATTACAATGATAATTTTTCTATTTGTGTAAATGATTTCGTCAAGGGGTGGATCATGTTCACTTTTATAGGTATTAATACCCCTCTTAATTCAATCCTTTGTGAAATATCACTCAAAAAATGATAATATAATATTATTTTATTCAACTATTGATGATTAACTAGATCCTTTACACAATCCACCAGTATAGTATTATCACAATAGAGTGTGATAAGAGAATTACTTTTTGGTAACATGTCAATATCATGAAAAAGTATTCATATATAAAATGATATGCTATAATTTTTAAGATATGAAATATAATATGATACTACTGTAGAATAAGAAAACACAACATTCTTGGATCTCTCCGAGCTCATAGAACCACTATTAAGAGTGAAAATATTTTAATGGCTATTAATTTAGAACATATTTATCTATTTAGAAACAATAATCTACATATCAACTAACTGAAAGTTCCTAATATATTCTATGTACTTGAAATAAATCCATAGTATCCATATCATTCATATTGGTTGTCTTGTCTACCACCCAATTATAGCCACATCGGTTATCATGGTATCATGGAATCATAAATCATGCATACGAGACATATACCCGAGTTTATATTTTTACATACATGCATTTTCCAATTTTTGAAGTGTATGAAATCCTATCAATTCTTGTTCATTCATAATGTGTATGAGGAAAACATTTCATGGAATATTGTATGTAACGTTACATTAGAAGTAATCACAAATTTTTTGGATCTATATATAATATATTTTTTATTAGAAAAATATATGTACCTTGTTATATAACAAGTATCCTTTTAGGTACATAATGATATATCTTCCTGAAAAAAATTTATGCTCCTTCTCCTATGGCATTCACATGGGAAAATTTCTTCAATTAATTTTTATGTTAATATTAAATTAGTATTTTATTTCAAATAAGTGTAATTTCCTTGAAATATAATATAATAAAAATTACCCCTTTCACAATAAGCCACATATACACACAAGGCTCTCATTTGTTCATTATGAAACAAAATTCTATTATAGAAGCATCAAAATTAATTTTCCAGGACATGATTTATGGAATATATACCTTACTATATAATTATAATTTTCATAACTAGTTTGAATCCTTTAGAGTCAGAAACCATACATTTTGTATTATATATTTATCTACAAACAAGATATTGTTAAGGATGGATTTTATGACATCCATTGTACAAATATCATAGTCATGATAAGACATAATTACATGTTGAATTCATGTGTATTTAAATATAGAAATTGGTTAAAATGATTTTTCATATTCAATTCATTAACACCGTTTGAACATTTTTTCAACTATTTATGCCTTATATGTATTGACTTTTATTTAAAGGTCTAGTTTATTCATGAATACCCATTTTCAACCAATTCTATACACATCTATTATTGGATCTTGAAAAATCCATATTTGGTTATGTTACATGGAATTCATTACATAATTCCTAGCCTTTCCATTTATAATTTTGTTTGGATGGTTACTTATCACTTGTAGGTTACATGCTCATTATTATATACTAATAAAAATAAACTATCCATTGTAACTAGAAAACACTACCATTTAGGTTATCAATCCTCTATTTTACTCATAAAAATTTATTTTTCATCATAAAATTCTTATTCCTCATATCCTCATGAAATTATTTCATTTTTCCACTCTTATTTATTCTAATCATTGACTTCTTCAAAAAATATTACACTCTGAAAATATATTTTCGAGATATGATCCTTCTCATGGGAAATATGATATTTTCCAACCATTATAATTTTAGTTATGGTGTTTTTATGTTATTAACTCCTTATATTGTTCATATATCATATTAAGTTATACATATTGAATATGTATGCATTTTTTAACATGAAGAGTCAATAAAAAGGTCTTCACAACACCATAAATTTATGTATAACAATAAGAGATTATTTCCACTCCAAAATTAGAATTAAATATTAAATTATAATTTATATAAATATATATTTACTATGTAATTTGTGTTTTTATGGTGTATACCAAATATTATATTTGAATACATGCATGATTCACCATGTATCTCACTATTTCAAATAGTGTCTTCTTCCAACTTTCTCTTACAATCTTCCACTATAATTGATAATGTGTGAGCTGAGATTGATTCCTAAACTCAAATAAACAATTAATGAAATGAGGATAAATACTTCATCCACCATGATAAATGTGAATATTTTTAACCATAATATCGTAATCTTTCTCAACAACATTTTTTTATTCTGTTAACCTACTAATACAACGTAACATATACCTCATTGAACAAACATAACCATATCTACGAAAATAATTACTAATTGTTATAATGTGTGAGTACACGTGAATTTATTCAAAATGATAAGGTACAAAACTATCATTATGATCTAATTCAAAAATATATTTTCCCCTTTATGCATCGCCACTGAATGTGGAAATGATCATTTATTCATAAAAACATGATGGACATAAATGTATTTGTTTTAGAAAATAATAATCGAATTGTAAAACATGATGTTAATTAGTCAATGGATTTTGGTTAACATGAAATATTGGTTGATTCCATAAATTGTTTTTGTATGATACTTATGAATTAGTTTCATGACTACTTTTTATTTTATTATTTTATTATATCAAATTATAATGACTGTTATTTCATGAATGACAATATAAACAAATATTGTATTTATTGAAGAATAAAAATTTATTCTGAAAAATGAAACTAAATCCATATAATCAAATTATTAATACAGAAATTGTGTTTTTGGAAACATTAAATATAAATAAAATATTTAAAACAATGAAATTTATTGTAGAAATTTCAAATGGAAATCTCCAATGGCCATGAGAGTTAGTCTGATTGTGTTGGCTTATCATAGATCATCTTTGCATGTGATGTTATCTGAAATATATTTTATTTATGTATTTTAATATGTATGTGAGAACCACATGCATTATATTATATCCAATTTTTATAAAATGATAAATTAAACAAGAAAACAAATGAATGAATATATTTGAATAATTTCTAAATATGGGTGCATGTTTTCATATGTTGTACCTTAATCCTAAAAAAATAAAAATAGAATAATTTATCCATTATAAACATTTTATATTTCGTTACAAGGAAGGGATTTGTAATTATGGTTTTCATTTCCCTAATACTTTCTAAGATATTTTATTTTTTCAATATAAGTAATTTTTCGCCAAATTCATCTCTATATACAAATGGAGTTGAATTGTGAGAAGCTCTACAAGAGACATATTTATATATTTATATAAAAATGAACTAATAATTTGATAATCATTAATAGAGTTAAGTATGAATGATATTTTTACTTAGTTAATTTGGTAGTTGAATCCAAAAGACCTATAATATATCAATTTATGAAATGAATTTGAGTTCATGAGCTCCAAATGGTGGACCTTCTCTAGTATTACATTGAATGAGTATATTCCAAATCTCACATTGTTTATATATTTCTCTCTAAATATATGGTGCCAATTTTTGTTGGATAATAAAAAAATATTCTATTTATTCTTGAAACATCATGAATAAAGTAGAAATGATTTATATCATTAAAAATTATATTTTGACTGCATCAACCATTTGTTTATCATAGTGAGTGAAATATTCATCACCACCTTTTAGGATAGAGGATCTAGTTGTGGGGATTGTACAATATAATATTTACACTCATGGTATTACACAACCATTAGGCATATAAAGACATCCAAGAAATTATTATTAGAATGAGAATGTATTTATCAAATGTTGAGTGGAGATATAATGGGGATGAAGAACATTCCATTATTTAAAAATTATAAAATAGTATAATTTAATATAATTTTAAAGAAACATATTGAACTTAATTTTATTAATTTCTTTGATACATAATAAATACTCAATGGAAATAAAAATTGAATTCATATTGTCACATTACTAAATAAAATATATTGTAACAATCAATATTTCAATTCATATAGTACAAATGTGGGACATGAAACATACAAGAATATATTTACTTCAGTGATCTTTCAAAAGGGAATCTGCGTGCTCCTTGATATGATATGTTGACACCCCAATATAGAAATCATTACTAGAAAATCATTAGAACATACCTACAAATATTTATTAGATTGGTATATGATATATAACAAAACAAATATCATGTTATATGGAATCCACTCTCATAATATATTCATCTTGATAAAAAAAATTCCCCAATGTAGACCATACATAAAACGTCACTATATGTTCATCATAATTAGGATTACGGAAGGTTTAATAAAATAATATTATTTTCATTGAAAATTTTATTTGTTATACCTCAAAAATATATGTTGTATCCTATACATTTTTTGTAAATATTATGTACATTTTCACATTAATGAATTCCCATGTTTTTATTTATCATTAAAAATTAAAAAATTTATATAAATTAAATCGTTGATAATTATAACATTTGATTATTTGGTAATGGTATTCCATCCATATAATAAAAAATGGAGAATATAGAAATAAATAAATAAATTAATTAACCGAACAGGATATTATCAAATAGAAGAATTATTGAATTGAAAATAATTGAAGCTATAACCTTAGAGAAAAATCATTATACTAGTATTGGAATGTTTTTCAGAATTCCACATGTGCGCCTATGTTTCACTTATGTTGCTATCATCTCAGTTCCTTCTTGAACCACCTCCACGTGCCTTGGGATATTAATTTTATAATAATTATTTATATCCCACAAATATTTGATGGTATAAATAGGGTTTGATAAGGTTAGTTATATATATCATCATAGATACTAAGGTCAAACCAAAAACAATATTGGGAAGATAAATCAAGTGATATCATATTTAATTTATATTTAATAATTTCCTAATCATGAATTAAAATAAAATAAACATACACATACACATAAATAGGACTAAAACTATGTTTTAGTGCAATTCAATTGCATGAAATATTAGATAATATTTGTTGACTACACGACATTCACACTAACTACAAACTCTATAATCTAACCCATCATGTTCTAGACTGGACCAATCAACAATAATTTTATTACAAATTCATTGTGTGTTATTGAAACATGTAATGGAATAATAATATTGGAATACATTTATTTTCTATGATAGAAATGTTGTATGGTTTGTGTTTTTTTCTCAATCATTACTGAAAGATCATTTAGATTACAAAGGAATAGATTTTATAGTTTAATATTAAAGGGTGTTTGGAAATATGCGTATAAGGAATGATATAGGATTAGTGGATCAAATTATTTCAAATAAAAATAATTGAACATAATATTAAAATAGGCATGAATGGTGAGGATGCATGGTTGAATATTACGAACCCAATTCAACGTGAATACAAGTTTTGCGCTCTTGAAAATAATCATACACATAATGGAAATGGTCTATCTGAAATAAGCACAAATACTAATCAAGGCAAATAAAAAGGCATTTACCACTATAAAGTCTCAATAATTGTCATAGTGGATTGTGTTCTACTACCTCATGAATGAGTTATTCTAAAAATAGTTTTGGATAGATAATATTTAATGAAAAGTGATTATTTAGTCCAAAACTACCAAGTGAACCAAATTGATTTTCTTAATGAATTATATGAGGTGCATGAAAAATAAGGGTTGTGTGAATTGAATATTGTGCAACAACACCAAATCATGTCCTCAAGTAATGATTTTTCTTGAATGTTATTTATTGAGATTCATCCAACTTTGGATATCTAGTTTCTTCTCATTGTGAATCAAAGTGCATAAATTGCGAACAATGATTCAAGAAGTGTCTCTTGATAAAAATAGAAATATACTTCAACGACAATTTATTAATGAGACCATCAAGTAAAAAAATTAATATATATAGATATAGATATATTAATATATATCTATATATATTGTTATATTTATTCATAGAGTAATATATATTTATATTAATATATATATATATAGTTATATGAATATATATTTTTATAGTGACATAAATATATGTATTTATAATGATATTGATATATATAATTAGAGTAAAATTAATATATATGTAGTAATATATATATATATATAGCTAGATTAATATATATATAGTTAGATTAATATATATGTATATAAATATTAATTCATATATTTGTATTTTAAATAAAATGGATATTAGTTATTGTTTAGATAACGCTAATATATTTTATATGTAAATATATTTTATCATTTATATTTATAATTAATTTTTTCGTGTGAATATATAAAAAATATGTATATATTTTTATATATTTGATTATAAATAGAAATGAATTATATAAATCGATAAAATTTTAATGAAATAATATCAATATGAATGTAATTACTTGGAATAAATTCAGTTCCCACCAAAAAAATCCAATAATACCCCATTAAATGAGGCTGAAAATCCAGAAAATGATAAAAAATTGGGGTAACCCAACTAAAAACTCAGTTTAGGAGGCCCTCTGGGCCACTTTTAGCTTTGAAAAAACCTTGATCGGGTTCCTAATGGGTCATAGGAACGTAGAGCTCGTCGCAGTCTTCGATTTGATATTATTTAGAGCTCAAACAGACACCTGGATCAAAATTTATGGTTGTTTGATGTTTGAGTTCCTTTTTCAACTTATTTTAGAACTTTTATTAATTATTTTGATTTTTTTCCTTCAAATTGTTATTAAATTATTTTTAATCGATATTAATTAGAAAATTATTAATTAAAAATATTTTTTTTAATTTATTAAGAATCCATTTTCCCTAAATATCTTATATATTAAGCATATTAAGTGTAAATGTCCATTTATACTTATATGAAATATTTTCAAAAAATATATATTATATTTATATCAATATAACTATATTTATATATTTATATATTAATATATTATTTTTAAATTTTTTTTGAAGTCGACCCTTTATCAGCTCTAAAAAAAGTGCTGATAAGAGAGGGTACATTTATCAGTGCTAAAAAAGTGCTCATAAAGGGGTACTTTTGTCAGCGCCTTTTTTAGCAGTCATAAAGGTACCCTTTATCATCGCTTTTTTGAGCGCTGATAACGGTACCCACCTTTATCAGCGCTTTTTCGTTAGCACTGATAAAAGGGGGAGCTGGGAAAAACTATTTTTGTGGTAGTGATTGATTACGACAATACAAAAATATGTGCGAAAGGGAGAGTCAACTAAAGTGTTCTATGGGATGAAATGTGTTATCCACAAGACAATGTAACCAAATTTAGTGTGGTCTATAGTGACTCCGCCAAGAAATCTGTATTCCATATGTATTTATGATTAGAGTATTTTTTATGACCCAAACAATGTCATTGTACACTTGGATATTTATATTAGTGGTTATACATGTAAAATGTTTGATTGTTTTCTCATTTAATGTGAATGTTTGATTTCTGATCATATCGAAAATACATATTTAACAATATCCTTTCAATATTGTAATAAGATCCATCACATTAAAAGAAAAATATGACACCCTCATTCACCCCTCCCATTTTAGGGTGTCACAGGGTCCTTCAAGTCAAATCAAATCCAAGGTACACAGGTTATGGATACTATTCATTATACGTATTATCTAATCTAATATTCCATTTTCTACCCTTTCTCTACAATAAAGTGGTGTTTTGATGAAGATTTAGTAATTTATTATAATAATTTTATTCCATCAAGGCCACGATGATCAATAAAAAGATATGGAGGATTTTGTTGAGGAATTAAGTCTTATCTAAGGAATATGTTGTATCTAGATTTCCATTGATTTATGAAATTAAATAATCTTTTGTCTTGGAATGTAATGAGCAGGTAGCACAAGCATCCACCATATAGAAGTAAAAATATTCCACCTCATGTAAATCAAAATTCTCAAATGATCAGGTGCTATGTGTTTTAACTGTTGAATGTAAGCCCCAAAATAATGAACATAGCACATGTGGTGATGATGTTAAATCTACTATATCTTATGAATTTCAAATTTATATATTAAAAAATAATATTAATGATGTATCTGAATTTTTTTTCATTATTTGTAAAATCATTCAGTGTACACTAGAAGAGATTACACAACTATGAAAATTAGCATATACTATGGAGGAAGGATTATTAATAAATATTGTTGAATGTTTATAGCACTCATGATATGTTGGAACATTTGAATCAATAAATATGGATCTATAATTAATTTCAACAAAATATGTCGATGAAGATAAAGATAAATATGGATTAAAAAGCCTCTCGAACAAAATATGGATTCCCTTGAAGTGAAATTGGGAACTATCACTGATGTCAAGGGCATGACATTTTATGAAATAGACAATAGGATTAAAGCCATGAAAATTTGATTATGACTAAAGTTATGGTTCATGAGGATTGAGTTTTCATAATAAACATGTCATGTGAAGGAAATACTGTTATGGATGATGATCAAAAACCATCTTCAATATGATAAGTCAGTATTTGTAAGATCTATTGACCATAATTGATAATTCATTTTTTTCCTACATATTTCTCAGTAAATTATTCATAATAGGATAGACATTTTTCATTTAACTATATGATCATTATATCTTTTGATGATATTTCTCCAAAATTAAAGAAGAAACATGTAAAATTTAGAAAACTATGTATTAATTCCATTAAACACAATATCATGAAGTGTGCTTGTATTATGTGAAATACTATAGATTTATAAATTAAGTAAGGTGATATGAATCCTACCACCATGACTAGGGTGGGTAAGAATATGGTATGGATGTTGGATACCCTCGAATATGATAACATTATAGTAAGAAGGAAAAACATCCTTGTACATGATATATAATGAAATCATGATTTTTGGATATATGTTGGTGCAACAACAGATGTTAGAATTTTTAATTAAATTATCAGCATAATCCAAAAAATGTAAAATAACAAAAGAATACAACCTCAAAGGGCAAGGAATCCAAAAATGAAAAACAAACATCAACATGTCCAGAAGCATTTGTTTATTACAGAATGATTTGGAAAGCTTGATAAAATCTATGATGTATGAAATCGTGGTGGTCAAATTGTTGGTATAAGTTTATCTCAATAGTAATTTAGTTTGGATGGTTGAATAAGGCCAGTAAAATTGGTTAAGAATGAATAGGAAACATTTATTAGAAATCCGAAGAAATATGTTAACATAAATACTCCCAATGGTGACAATGAATAACATTTAGAATACCATGGATTTTAAATCCATGATGTTGAAGTATAGTTAATCTAAATGAGTTACTAAGAAGAATGAAACTAATATGAACCCATTTGGAATATCGAAGAACTCTACCACATGTATTAAATACATGTTTGTTATTTGGCTAGTAAATTATGATTGAATTAAAAACATGACAACACGAATTCTATGGCTAATGAAAATAAAAATGAAAATATTCCACATGATGAAGATAATTTTCATAATAGTTTACATTCAAAAGGGACAAATGTGTTAATGATTATCTATGTCAGATATTCCTAGAATCAGGTCACTTAGAAAAATGATGTTTAACCTTATTACCATATCATGAAACATCAATTTGGATGTGTAAGAATTTATCATCCATGATGGATGTTGTGAAAACCACACTCCCCACAATGTTAAAGAGATTTTGAATAGAACCATGGCACAACATAAAAAAAATGATAATATAGACATATGTGAAAGAAAAAAAATACTATATCAAGTGGATCAACATGGTTGAGACTTTGATATAAACAATACAATTCATATTTATAAAGCAAAGATGATCATCCTTATTCACTAAATATTTCGTGTTTTCTCATTATGCATACAGTGTCAGGTATTTAAGGTTAATCAATTTCTAGAGGGATAACCTGAGAAGTTGATAGGGCTATCAAATATAGATATCCAATAGTATGAAGTTACAATCTTTGAATGAGTCCTAAATTCAATATTCAAAAAATGATATGATGGAGGACAATTTTAGTGTTGAAGGAAAAGTTTGTTGAATTCCTTAAAATCACGTTAATCAAGGTACCAAAATGGGTTGACCATATCATGGAATCCAAGTGAATAATTATTCAGGAAGATCATACATGGGGTAGTAGAGAATGTTGTTTGATGTGGAAAATTTAATGGTGATGTCCCATTCTGGTGTATCCACCATACGTAAATTTCTCAAAATTCATTCTTTATGAGATCCAATATTATGAATATGCTGAGATGTGTTTTCCGTGAGTGGGAAAAAAATTATAAATGTGGAATAATCTTCTAGAATTATTTTTTCTATTATTTTAAAAACTTATTATTCTAGAAATTTCTTAAAGATAATTTCAATGATAAAGTATCTTCTGATATATTAATGAGTCTTCATGAAAGAATTTTAGATGCTAATATAGTGGAAAGGAAGCATGATATTCTAGACCCATACATAGATGATGGTTCAAAATAATCTGAAGAAGAAATAATATCTAAATAAAAGTATCATAATCCATAGTTGAGAAATATAATATAAAAAATAATTCAATCCATTATTTTGGGTATTGTAATGTTCCCACACCAACAAGGGGAATGAGTAATGATGCACAATCTGCCTTCCTATCAATTATTGTGAAAATATCACATTATGAAGCAATGAATGATGAATCAAGGGAAACTATCATTAATTAAAATCTACTTTAGATTTATAAGAACTAGACATGAGATATTTTTAATAGAAATGAAATTTAAAATTTTATTATAACCACATGAAACATCAAAAAAATGATGCAAATAGAAATTTTTCATAAACAAGTATCAACTTGTGTATAAAGTCTATCCACAGATTAACAGATTTATTTCAAATAATCCTTTTATCTAGTGTTGATAATGTGGTCAATCATATTTTTCTATTTGATAAAAATACAAATAATATGAAAATCATACCATATGAATATGAAAATAACATTCCTTAATTATGTTCATGGAATTATTTATACCATTAACAACTCATGGGTTCTCATCATGATTGGATGCGATGAATGCATGGAGATTAAATAAGTAATTATATTGCATGATGTAGGAACCTTGAACATGGATATCATGGATAGAAAAATTTCAAAAATATATATAATTTTAAAATAGAATGAGTGAATCACAATACATATGTGAGGAATTATAAAAAAGCTAAGTTCATTGTACTTGTGTACATTGATGATAATATTTTCAACGGGAGAAGACATGGATCATTGGATAAAATTTTCCAATCACATGAAATTAGATTTTCAAATATCTATGATTCCTGAACACACATATTTATATGGATGCAAGTGATTCATAGGAAATACTTAAATTTTATCTGTCATGAAAATTATGCAAGTGGGTTGTTGATGAAATGAAATATACATGACCCAAACCAATGTTGACTCTAATGGTTATTGGAACTAAACTAAGAAAGCATGAGGAGAGACATCATTATATCCCATAATGTATTGAATAATCATTTGAAGATTACTATACATGTTATTTATATAGCTAGATATTTTCATTACAACATGATATGTGGCCCTCATTGAAATTAATTTGAAATAACATCATATGACGTTGGTGAAATGAATAATGACGAATAATCATGGTACTCAGAATTATGGATTGTAGTTTTTTGTATGAATATATATTGAATTACCAATGCTTTATGATTCTGACTACGTATAAGACATGGTAATCAAAAAGTCCACATTTGGTGTATAATTCATTATTGGTAAGAAATGTGTGGGATGATAAAGTAAGAGTGAAGAATATACATCTATAAATACTTTATTATCTAAGTATATTTCTAAAACAAATGCATGAACATAGCTAGTCTGGATAAATAAACAACTGACTGATATTGGTGATGAGGTGAAATAGCCATGGTTGATTAACTATGATAATATGGGTTCAATTGATCTTATAAAGAATGATATCCACCATTCAGGTACAAAACACATAGAAATAAGATATCACATTATCAATGAAAGTTTTGAAAAAGGAATGTTTAAAATTAATTATATTTGAAATGTTTCACATGTGGATTATATCCTAACCAATCTACTGGTAGTGGCTGTGTTTGAGAGACAAAAATTGATCATCGGAGTCCAGCCGCCTCACCATTCATGATGAGGTAATAGGTTTCCCATCTCCCTAGTTTTATAATTTATTTTAATCATTTTTTCAATTGGATTCAGGTTTATGGGGGATATATGATCTACAAGAAGTTTACATTTAGCTATAAAATTTATACATCAGTTCTTTAGTATTATTTCCAATGGAGAATAATAGAAATATTCGATGGTACAATTTTGGAGAATAAATATTTTAAAATATTTTATAATGGGGGATAATGATTACTAAATTAAATGGGAAAAATTATAGGTGACAATGGTAATTAAGAAAATAGTTCAACATTATGATGAAATAGTTAAGAATTCCAAAGAGCGAGAACCCAAATATTTCTTCTCCTCTTGTTTTCTACACTATACAATTCTAAAGTATATATACATTGTTTTATATGTCGATTCTTCTGTATTATGTTTTAATACTAGTTGGTGGTCTATTTAATCTTTTTCTATTTCCAACAAGCCCAAAGGGGGTTTATTGGAACCAGATATGTTCAGTGAGAGAAATGTAGTATGGTTTGTGTCTTTTTTTTGAGTCTTTAATGGAAGGTCTTGAAGTTTACAAGGGATATGATCTTTCAGTTCAAGAAGAAAATAGTATAACAGGTTATTTGGAATGATTCATTCAAGGCATGTTCTGAGATCAGTGCTTTGTAATAAAGAATTGTAAAAATGTGCGTGAAAGTTTTAAAATTCCTTGAAAAATGTTGTTGTGCATATGGATCTTACGTGCTTAATGTGATGTAAATTGGGGTTTTTCATGAATGGATGAATGTTTATGCACACTTATGATGATTTCCCTGAAACTTGTGTTCAGGGTCATCAAGGCATATGAATAGAAGGATACCCCCTCTCAATACTCAGAATATTTCATCAAATATTTTGTTCCTCTACTACATGATAGAATTACGTGGAGAAGAGAATTAGAGAGGGGAATCATGCACACAATATATTTCATTAGACTAAAATGACCATCTGTAACGTATGGTGTCGATACATGAACAAAATTTAGTTCGTGAAAAACAAGGGTTTCACAAAAGAAACCATTGATGACAAAACCAAATATTGTGCACAAGAACAGTTGTTGCACACAAGTGCATTATTGAGAACCTAGTTGTTTTTAGATATCTATTTTTATACCTTTCTTCCATGTTCATGAATTTAGGACATAGATTCTAGAAGATTCACATCTAGGACATAGACGAAGACATAAATTCCAATATTTTGATGATTCCATCATGTAAATAAATTTATTACGTCTCTAAATGCAATAGTGTGCAATGAATAGTCAATATAAGTGTTTTGAGGTACACATTGTGTTATCCGGAAAAACATATAATTAAAGTTCACCTGGCATAGAGTGACTATGTAAAAACATATGTATTCCAAAACTGGTGAGGATTAGTGCACTTCGGTATGACTAACACTAAATTAGCTTATACTCCATTTATGTATCCCTTAGTGGAGAAGCATTTATAATATCTAAAGTTCATCTCATTTTATTTGAATGTTTGGATGGTGTTAATATTTGGCAAACATGTTTAACGATTTCCTACCAACATGGGAGAAATATTTGTTACTTTAAAATAAAAATTTGTAACCATGATTCACTACTACACTATTAGGGTGTCATGGGGTCCTTCTATAACCTATGAATTGTCCATATGTAGTTCCATGTGTAAAAAAATTGGACTCCAATTACACACTATGTATCACTATCTATTTACCATAATTAATTTACCTTCATGAGGGAATCCTCGAAAATTTAAATTATTTTCAAAGACAATAAAAAATTATAGATCTTTTACATTAAAAATTTAAATATAGAAATAATGTAAATCAAAAATCATATATCAGAAACAAAATATAATTAAACTAATTATCTAATATCTATTATTCATATTCATTTAACAATAAGATTAATTATAATAAAAATGTAATTTATCCACTCACAAATAATACATCAATGTTAAGGACACAACAGATGTTCCAGTTTTTTAGAGAACCATTATGGTTATTTTTCATATTAGATGGATCATTAAATAATTCTACAAGAAAAAATGTAATGACCAATGAAATTTTTCAATCATATTTTGACAAAGGAATCCCATAACCAATAGAGAATCGATTTCACAATTAATTTATTATTAATTTCAATTATGATTATGGAATGATTAATTCATCTTAGGAGCATTATTTGATGAAGATTTTGATGTACCATAACCCATTTCAAGTATTACTTTATTGTATTGGGAAGACATACCGTATATTTTTTCATACAGTTATACAAACATGGTCCATTTATCATTGAACAAAACTAATAGTAATTGACATTCTGGAAAAGTGGATTGATATTATAGTGTTTTTGATATGATCAATTTTATGTCCTTTAGTATTATAAGATTTCGTATCATTATTGATAAGTTTACATAAGGTTTAATCTATAATAAATGATGATGTGTTCAATGACTCTCATTTTAGGATTACCCACACACAATTAACCTAACAAAAAATTATATATATTAATGGTTTAGGTTAAAATATTATTTAATTTCATAATGAACAATAAATATTATAAATATTTCTATGATACCTCATAAAATGAAATATTAACATCATTATTATTTTATGTATCACTCTAAATAGGGAATACATGTATTATTTTATTGTTTCATTATTAAATTATTTTATCTGAAAATGATCTTGAAAAAATCATCAGCATTGTTATTTTTAAAATTCATGAACAAATATTTATTAGAAATTTATTCAAAAATAAACATTATAATCATAATCTGGTGAACAATTATTGATGTACTATTCCTATAATTAAACAATATTTATATTTAATTAATTAATAATAATTTTCTATTATGAATTTATTTATTATAAAAAACTAGTATATAAACATTCTCCATTCTTGAGAATCTTATTTCTTCCAAAAAAAATTAAATACAATTTAATCTATATCAACATACAAACTTTTTGTGTTACCTTATCAAATTCATTCTCATTTTTATAATGGGGTATTTTTTTAATTTTCAATATTTTTCTCTTTAGATGTGCCAAGAAATACAAGGGAGTGATTTTAATTTCACAATGTTGATAACCACCATATAATCAATACATTGTAAAAAATATTTTATTCTCTATATCTCATCACGAAGGTTTCACATATTAGTCATCGACAATTGTGATTGATATTTATTAATATTAAATTAAAAATTAAAAACTTTATTACACCTTAATAATATTATTTAACGTAATTTTTTAATTAAAATTAATTTGTTGAAATATTATATTCCATAAATATTGAATAGAAAATTCAGACACTACTTCTTAATTAATAACACGTCATCTTTGATGAAGAATTCAAACAAAAAGTCACCATAAAATATTATAAAAAAGGATTATAGAAATGAACCTATGAGTGTGAAACATGAAATTCATTAATAATAGTCTTAATTTATAATAATCATTTCACATTCTAGTATTTTGGATTATTAAATGACACATAAACACTAATAATTTATATTTCAGGGCATTTCATCAGAATCTACCATTTTGTAGATTACCTAATGGAACCATCCAAAGAAGAGTTATCTTATACATACATGTACTCACATAATAAAAATGTAATGTCTTTAATAAAATTATGTTACTCAACTCTAGGACAATTTTTATTATCATCATCATGTATCATCATGGATCTCAGTATAGAATTGAACTACTATGGACATATATGTGAAAAACATACTGCTTTATATTTTTAAATTAATTTCATAATGATTATTTTTGAATACATAATATTATTTTTTTAATATAATAATTATTCTATATGAATGTAAAATAATATAAAACAGGTTAACTGAAATATCAACTCCAATAGTAAACACATAACATGTCCTCACGAATCATTATATTCAATTCTATATGAACATCAATATATGATTGTTATGTTCTTCTCAAAATTACCCAGGATATCATATCCATTTTTGGCCTCTAGAAACAAATTTTTGAACCAATTATCCCTTTTGGATATGATGATATGGGTAACTTCTTGTGATAAAAAATCTCTTAAATATAAAAATTTTCTGTGTCCAATGTTTTGATTTTATCATGAATGATAATAAAATGAGGTGATTCGGAAAATTAGTAGATCACCACCACAATATCATTGATTCATCATGGTATACAAAAGAATTAAAAACAAGTTTATTGATATATTATCCCTCTTAAAATCCATTATACAAACTGGATGATGAATACTATAAGGATTTTAATGCTCTTCCCAAATATGATGACTTGCATTACAGTGAGATAAATTTTTATCAACTTCCCATTTCATTCTTCGAAAATGGATATTAAATCTCACATCATAAAACATATTCCAGTTTACTATTCCTCACGGATATCATATGTTGGGCCATTATGTTGCACTGAATGCACTCTAGTAGTGTTAAGATTATGCAATGGAATTCACCATTCATTTGGCTAAACATTGGGAGATCATCAAGGGGGAATAGTATATAGATTCATCAGTAGAAGCCTCATTGGGAAATATAGAGAACTCTTATGGTCACATATACAATGGCATTGTTATGACCACAACAATTTTTCATGGAACGAATATAATAAAGTGGGAGGTGTTTTGCAGTTTTTCTCCATGGGAATTATTTTATGGTCATTATAAGTTTGGTCGTTTAGTATTTATAAAATTATATTTAGGAGCATGAATGAAATTCTCACTCCACCCTGTTGAAATGATACCATATCTAGATAATAAAATCAAAATATTATTTCAGGAAGAATATTTAATATTCAACAAATATTTTAATATTTAATATTCATATATAAATCAATATTTATAAAATATTAAAAATAATAAACAGAAATATTCATTCTAATATTTATGTGTTTATAAAATTATATATTATGTAATTATTTATTATTTTAATGATTTAATTTTAGATATGAAATAATATATTGAGACTTTTTCATTTTGTTGTTTTCATTTTAATCATACTGACTATATATAAATTGTTATAAAAAAATATATGGATAATGGAATTTTATACATATATCTAATATTTTATAAAATAATTTCATATTTGATATTTAATATTTAAAAAATAACAAAATTTTAATTATTAAATATATAATGTAGTCTAATATTTTAATATAATTCAAAACAGATAAAAAAATTATATATTTAGTTTTTAAACACTAAAACAAACTTATTGTGTTTAGAACACAAAATATTTTATTTATTCAAAAAATAAAAACCATTTCTTATATAATTACAATATCTAAGACATATTTAATAATAATTATTTCATATTTAAAATAATTCACCATTCTGAAATAAAATAATTTTTTCATTTATTCATCAATAATTAAATACATAAATTTTAATAAATATTTCAGTATTTTTTTAATCATAAATTATATATTTTTTCTCAAAAAATGAATATATATATTTACAAGACATTAAAATGATTGATTATTTATGGATTAATGAAAATTTTAAATATTTTCATATATTACTATTACAAATTATAAATTGGCATACAATTCAATTATCATGTTAGTAATTTTAAATAACTTTGTTCACATTGAATAAACATAAATATTTATAAATATTTCATACTAAAAAGTTCACATTAAAAAAATAATTCATTTAAAATATTATTCGGTAACAATTTTTCCCTAATTAAGTAATATTTAAATGGTATATAATATAAAAAAATTCAATTACATAATACTAAATATTTAAAATTACATAACACTTATAGAAAATTCAATCCCTAATATAAAAATGTGGAAGCATAAATACAATATTAAAAATATTATGAGTTAAAGGTTTTGTACATTTTACATAAATATATGATTGATTAAAACATCATGAATATGCTCGATGAAATGGTATTTGGTATATTAATGATTTAATGGAAAAAATGTATATATTTCATTATTAATAAACACATACAAACAGAATTAGATGCTTATTTATAAGTTGTTTTATATATTTTGAGTACATAAAATTATATATCTAGAGTATTCCATGTGTATATGATTGATTTCATAACATAAAAATTATATTATATGTTTTCAAATATAAAATATTTTTTCATGATGGATAATTTGAAAAATTTTAAGTATAAAATTTTTATTTTATCAATTATTTTTAAATTTATTAATTATAGTGTGTTTATATATATTTATTTTGTATTAATAAATCGCTCAACTGTGAATATTATATGAAAAAAAAATTTATAATTACAAAAATAAAATTTATATTTTTTTTAATAAATTATAAATATATAAAACTAATTGGGATATTTACTATTGATAGTGTTTAATGTTTTTTGATATATATATTGTGAAACATAAAAAGGTATTTTAAAACACGAGTTAAATACCCTAAATTTATTTTATTTATATTTTTATATGTTGATTATGAATTTTTAATTTTAAATAAAATAATCAATGTAATATTAAATGATAATTTATTTCCTAACAGAATAATTTTTATTTCATAATAAAATAAAATACAAATTTATTTTAGTACATTATGGAAAATATTCCAGTCGTATAAGTGGTAAAAAAAATAATGTGGACTATATCAGTGATTTCATCTATAAAATATATACCGTTTTGTTTTAAAAAAAATAATATTAGAGGACTCTGTGGAAATTTGGAATATAATATCAAACTAGATTTCATGAAATAAAATATCAACAAGATCATGTTCAATGATTACAATAAATTTTTATATAAAATAATTGAATCACATCACCACTTCTATTATGGTGAAAAAATCATGCACTATAAAAATGAGTAATGGAGAAAAAAAATTCTATAATTAACATGAAATTGATTTTTGTTATTTATAACCAACAATTTGATTCTATTTATCCCCCCACACTTTTTTCCCTCGGAATATCTATCTTATAAAACCTCTGATATATAATTTCTTCACAAATATACTTTTTATTTTAAATCCTTTAATCATTGGATCATACAGGTTCTACAAAAACCCACAATTAAGTAAATTATTGGTATCGACTTCCATTCCCTATCAATCAATTCTTGAAATGTTACCATTATTAATGGAGGGTAAATTTATTAATTTTTGGGCACTATTATGTTATTTAATTGTTATATAACATAAGTATAGGATTATTTCTTTTGGAATGAATGTTAGATATATTTTATCTTATTTTTTGGACTTCTCTGATTCATTATGCATTGTTTATTAAGCATAATTTGAATTTATTTTTACATGAGTGTGTATCAATTTAAATAGTTAGGGAATTTTTTTTTGAAAAAATACATAAAATTTTTATTCATTATTTAATTTAAAAAGTGAGTATTAATTAGTTGGACCATTCTAAAAAAACTCTTGAATAAGTAATTTGAATGAATGATTTAATTATTTATTATAAATTCCAGCTTCCCAGATTAGGGTATTTGTTAAATATGACAATATACATATCTCGAACAACTCTCTACATGGATGATCCTGTTCATTCATCCATTCATACTCCCTTATTCTATATCACTAAATTTAATGTCTTCCCCTTTGAGATATCTAACCCCACACCCTGCTATAGATCTGGGAGTATCGATTCATTTAGGATCTATATTGTTAGACTCCCCAAATTTTGGAATATCTTCCCAATAATCATGTTAATCCTCATCTTATAACTCTAAACAATATTTTCATCAATATAAAATATATGAAATTCAGTCAACACATTTGGAAGAGTACTTGACCTCTATGGATATTTTATCACTACAATAACATCTTATACATCTGTTTGGGTAGTTTTCATTTGATTTTCATACATTATAATAGTTACACATTTCCATAAACATTCATCAATGATTTAATGCATCATTTGTTTATCAGAAACAACAATCATACAATTATATTAAATGGATAAATATCTACTATTCCAAATATATATACCATTAAAAAGTAAATCATATAAAAAATATAGCTTAAAATCACAACAAATGTTTGTCTTATTATAGTTGTAGGAATCATATTTACATGACCCTACAACCCACATGATACGATGCTTTATGTAAAAAATATAAATTTTTGAATCCCATTATAATATAATGAAGGAGTTCAATAATTGTGAAACATTATTTTGTCATTATAACAAGACCTAATACCCATCAACCTTCAATTATAGAAAAAATTCCAATGGTCTCCTATAGAATCTCTAAAGAAACAAAATTGATTGCACTCTTGATTATAAATTAATAAGAAATGTCCGAAATCAAAATTTCATTCTTCCACATGTGACTGGACATCATCAGAAAAGAAAACAGTAGTTACGATGTTTTAATATATTAAATATATATTGGTTAACACAATAATCCCAACAGATGTATAGGGTTTTTATTTGTTGGACAGAGGATACATAGAGTTATGGTAGTGTCTCGAAGGCACATACTGAAACGTGAAGATAAGTGGTGAGTAAAAACAAGGAGTGGAGTTGGATAGAGAAAATTTTACATATTCTTAGGAGTATGTAATATGGGTTTGAGAAGCATGGAAAAATGTAACTAAAATTGAAAATAATCCATGAACTATGGAGGGGCGTTGAGAGAGAGGTTTCGGAGAGGGAAACTATGGATTTGGATTTAGATGATTAAATAGGGTGTGGGGATGAATGATCACGATTATCCATGAGGGGAGATTGTGGCGATATTGTTGGTGTCACAAATAATATATTATCTAAACAATACAGACTGTATATGAAAATGATAATATCATCTTTTGATCTAATTATAGACATATGAGTTCTTTTTACAACAGACCCAAAAATTATCACTCCCCTTATCTCCTAGGATTAATGAATTCAATTCCTATTTATCATTCATAAATATTTTCATTTAAAATTCAATATTATACACATAATTGTTAAATTTATTTATTTTAATATATATTGTAAAATGTTATACAAAAAATATATGTATTTTAAATATTAATGATGATTTTTTATATTATAAATATTGTATTTTTAAGTATATTTTTAATAAAAATATTGTAATATGATAAATAATATTATGATTTTAAATATACTTTATATAAATTTTATGTGATATGATATAAATATTAATTATTATTATTATAATATTAATTATTTAATATAATCATTTTATTTCATAAAATGTAGAAGCATGGGTATTGTAGCAGATGTGGGTCTCATTAAAATTGTATGTAGTATTTAAAGACGTGTAATGTAAAAATATTACCCTCAAAGTGTTATTTGGGATATAAAAATGTTTTTGCATGTAATAAATGGGATTTCATTTCATAGGTAATTCCGTCCATTAATTTGTAGTGGACATAGTTGGTGTTGGATAATAATTCTGAGAATGGATTATGATTAACCCCCTGATGTTCTGTAGTGTGTCTTTTGGTGTGTATTTAGTAATCCTCTATATATAAAAATATATATAATGAATATATTATTATGTAAATAATGTAATTAATTTATTATTATTTTTATATATCATATATATTTTCATAATTATAATTATAATTATTTTTTTAAAATTTTTACATTTATAGTGTTAATTTTTTTAGAATTATAAATTCAATTATATTTATAATATAATTTCATTTAGATAATATAATGTATATCCTCTATGTTTATAATATAGGTACAATTTTACTTTGTTATTAATATTATATATATAAGGGATTTTAAATCATTAATAATACACACACATTGTCACGACCCGTCCCTCAGAGCCCAAGTCGTGACTACCCCATGCACGCATTCCATTGGCCTAGGGATGGCGACTAGCACTAGAAAGGCATATACCCAAAATAGGAAGGCATTTCATTTTATCCTATACATCCACACAATCTATGAACACAACATGAATAAACCACTAAGTAAACTGCTGTAGTAAAAAAAAGTGCTAGAAGTAATTGTTGCCAGAATACAAGCCCAACTAAATGTTCGAGTATAACATAAAAGTACAAATACAGTTGAAATGTTCAAACAGCTCCTGAATCATCCACTAAGAATCCAAGCCGAATTATAAGAACATCTCATGAATAGTAGTCCCTACGTCACATCATGACAAATGGTCATTCTCCGGAAACTATCTAGTATTAGCTCCCTCAACCACATTCAATGATGTTCATCATCTACACCAGATACAAAAAGGTGTAGGTGTAGCTCGTGCAAGGGTGATAATAACGATGTTCATTAGGGACCCTAAGACCCGCATAGGTCTCCTAGATTTCCATGATGAAAAAAAACAAAGAAAGACATCAAATCTACTTAGGTATACTCCAATAAATATACCTATGTTATCAAGATATGCTTATCTCATACAACATTGAACAAACCACAAAGTTAACACCACAAAGATAGAAGTACTAAACAGGTAACACCGCTAAGATAGAAGTACCACATAGGTAAAACCAAGATGATAGAAGTACGAAACATGTAACTCCACGAAGATACATGTACCATTCAGGTTGCAACACAATGATAGAAATATCACACAGGTAACATCATGAAGATAAAAGTACCACATTGGGAACACCACGATGATAGGAGTACCGGGAAGGTTACTCCATGAAGATAGAAGTACCATATATGTTACACAATGAATATATATTTACACAATCATTTAATACCACACAATATATCACTTTAGGTCAAGGATTGAAGGATCAAAAATCATATCGTGGAAATCCTCGGCAACAGGATAACTCCACCTCTGACGAGCATCGTGGGCCTTCCGGGTCACATAGAGCCGCTCCCCACTATCCATGGATTGTTTTGGTACTTATCCTTGATGGTTAATGTGGGAATACTGAATCCCACAGAGCTTCTTCTAACTGTGGGCTTGCAGGATCACATAGATCTGCTACCAACTCAAAGTGGATGGTTTTGGTACTCATTGTTGATCGATACCATTGCCATGTTGGGTCACATAGAGTCGCTTCCCGCGATGGGTCGGCTGGATCAAACAGTGCAGGTTCCCACCTTGGTCAGACTGAGTTACACATACATGATTGTTACCATGGTCATGGTGGGTCAAATAAAGCCACTTACCATTGGGCCACTCATCGAGTCGTAAGGAGTCCATGGTCAAAAGTCTTTAAGACTAAATCTACTGCATTATTTCATACAAATTATTAATGGGTGAACCACTACTCAAGAAACTCCCAGAATCATTGTATACATAGAAGTTACCAAAATGTTTTAAAAAAGAACTGTCTTTTCATGAGAGTCACATTTCCTCAAACAGATCGTCAATTGGATGCACGATTTGCAAGATGAGTGCATTTTAGTGTCGAAGGCCTGCTCTCTACCATGGCCGTTTATGTTGTTCTACGCCTGATAGGGTCTGGGTCCACTTTGACCCTGTCAGATTGACCAGGACCAACCTGGTCTAGGCTGGGTCGCTGCGGGTTTGGCCCACTGTTCTGAGATCCGGCTTATCCCGTAGGGGTGCAACATACAAAGGTGGTCCGCAAGGGCGGCATGACCCACAAAGGGGCACATCCAGCAAGGGTGGCACTCAAGGGGGATTCACATCCCACATAGGGCACGTCTCGCAATGGGTGGTGGCCCACTAGGGAGGTGGCCTAGTAGTGTTGGATAGTGGAACGACATGAGGTGGGGCATGGTCCATGGTTCGGTACTATATAGCCTCTTGTGGGGTCCTCCCTATCCAAATTAGGGGATGTGACCCCTATCTCCGGAACTACTAAACGACGACGCCACATGGGCACCACCCGGTTTCAGTGGAAACTACTAGTGGTGAGGTTTCGGCCTTTGCTGTGGCTTCAAACATGACTTCTTCTCTACCAGAAATGTGTTGGTCGTGCTACCTCCCTCTTGTCGGGGACATGTTGGTCACACCACCTCTCCTTTCATGGTCATCCAACGTGTCAGATGCCTCCTCCAATCGCTATGGATGATGAGATACGGTCCAATTTTATCATTGGTGTCATGTTATGGCATGCCACACCATCTCTGTGGTTAGCCGGTTCTAGTCCCTATGACGACCGTATTGGTTTTGGGTCATGGCCCCCTCTTACAGCAAGCACTGGCACCCTGCCTTCTTCATTTCCAGTCGGTGTCGCTGTGTCAGTGGTCTTCTATATTGGTGCAAGTGTAGAAAACAAGGGGAGGGTTTGGACCGAGTTCGTTAGGCTCATGCCCTCCACATTAGCTCATAAAAAAGAATGATGATACAAGGGTTCATGGAAATCTCTTCAAATAAATAGGAATTAAAACCCTACCTCGTAAACCCATTGGAGAAATTTTGCGCTCAATGGTGGATTTGAGTTCTTCGTTCCTGAAACAAGCATCCAACGACATCACTCATAAGTCATCCATATGTTTGAGGTTCAGGGTCTCTTGTCACCACCTGTAGGAACTGGCTTTGATCTTAAGGGTTAGGAATCTCAGCACTTTACCAGCACATCGGTGTGTGGAAATTCTATGTCGATTCCCCTCCCCATGATACATATAAATATGATAGGGGGACGGTAAGGAATGCCATAAGGAATTATTGGAGGCCCGTTAATTTAGAACCTTCTTTATTTCCCAATGAAGTCATTACATAGGATTGAAGTTTCATGACATTTATTGGCTTGTCATGTAGTAGGTCCTACACTCCTCTTGTCCATATTAGGAAAAGAATAAAAGAATAAAATATTTTTATTCTTATTTTTTAAATGTCCAAAAAATTATCTTTTTTCTCCAGGCCTACTGCGGTCAATGTAATTTTCCACTTAAGGGAATCTTTGTGTTGCAGATTCAATGGCACCCTCATATTATTAATCTGATCATTGGTACAATTATTTGAAAATGATCCTCGCACATTTACTAAATGTACCATATAAAAGATCAACAAATTGTTAATATTCACCCACAACCCACTTTAGTCAATGTGAGAATCCTTTTAAAGAGAACACTCCCCCAAATAATCAATGGTAGTCTTATATTATCAATCTGAGATACTGTTATGAAGTTATGGGTTTTATAACAATATAATTGTCACTTAATTATTTTATTTATGTCCAAAATCTAACTTTGAAAAGTGGACCCCTCCTGCCACTATCAGTATCTTCATAAAGAGAGCATACCCTCATGAGCTAAGGGGAGGTCTCAAATTATTAATCCCAGTAACGGTTCTTGAGTTATAAGAATATGAAAAAGAAAATAACATTATTTAATTATTTTAGTTATGGTTTTTCCATTTTTGGCTTTTCTCACATGAGGCATGCAACGACTAAACATAATTCACCGATATGGTAAACCTACAATCCTAGATGTAACAATGAAATTAGATTTTTGATCCATGACATCGTTTAATACTTCTTGAAATTTTTCAGGAAAACTATTTACAAGCGCTAATTAAAACATAACAAAAGGTTGACGAATCATTCTGGGAACTCCGAGCCTCATAATCACACGTCGTCAGGTTTGGTGGTCTTGAAATAATTCCATATAATTAAAAAAAATTATTTTGAAATTATGAGATATTGAATCCTCCAAACATTATGGATTTACATCCTTGGATTCCTAAAAAAGGAAAATCAATCAAATGAGGGTACAAAGAAAGAATCTGAGACTCCCACTCCCATGATATCTCTTGTAGATACCTATTTTAGCACCGAACTCACACCAGAGTGATATACCATCCACTATGCACTCTGTCATATAAATCCTCTCTCTCCACCAGAAACACCGTAAAAGTTACCCCATCATCAAAGATCAACCCGCCCTAGTCAATAACATGTGAGGGATCACGCACGCCTCTCTTAACCAGAGACACATGGAAAAAAAATTTCACCTGGTGCCTCTGTTTGGAAGGAAATAGATGGTACGCCACCTTCCCCACTATGCTAAGATACTAGAATAGACTTATAATCATCAGAGATAACTAGACACCCCATCCAAATATCTGTAAAACTCATCGAGGTTTGACCTATAGGAAGACATAGTCTCCCTCAAAAACTCATCCCAAAGAGTCACAGCAATGTTGGTGCATCCTCTGAAGTTAACGAGATGCTCCCCTCCTTCAGAAAATCCATCTGGAGACCGTCCTGAGGATATTTGAGCACATCGGGCCTCACATTCAACATCCCAACATCTGCCTCCTAAATTTGCTGATGAATTGAGGGAGTGAAATTGAATGTTTGGAGGTAATCCACTCCATATTTATACATAAACATTATTTGTAGCATGACTATCTACACTATAACCTCACTCAACAGTTGTAAACCATACCCCATGTTGAATCTGTTTGCTACCATGTCCCCTTACTAGGAGTATAGACTATGGTAATGTCATAGTATTAGATAAAATCTAGCAATTATTGTTGTATCAGGTTTATGTCCTTCTATTACAAGATATACCTAAGGCTCTTCTAATTAGAGTAAATAGTAAACCATTCATCCATGAGGTAGTGCCACCACATCTTCAGTGAAATAACCACTGTTACAAACTCTAGATCATGTGTAGATAAGTTATTATTTTAAGTCCTTGTCTCATCTCTTGAAATATCTTCTGAAAAATTAATGTCAACAAGAAAGTTTCCCCAATTTTCTTCAAAGATAATCATGGGTGATTCTATCCTGGAGAAGTCTATTTCAACACTATGGTAGTACCCAAAATTCAGAAGTCCCTCTCCCTTTGGGGAGGTAATAATGGAATCATCTTTTGAAATTATTTCCCCACACTTTACCACTCTAGTTTGGAACTGAAAACTCAAAAATTCAGCTTCCACGAGGGTATGTTTAGTCCTCTTATGAGTGATCAGATAGACCCTCCTATGCATGAGTATATCCCATGTAGCATGGGTTTCCTTTTTCGATGAATAAGGAAAACCAAATTCCAATATTGTAGTTAAACCAAGAAATTTTCTATTAAAACAGTCAATCTGAGTACGAACTGAGGATGTCTAATCCATACCCAAACTAATGTCGTAAGGCCTCGATGCTTCCACAATGTGGTTCCACCTGAAACTCTCACCACATGGGTCAGATCACACAATCGGCGTAACTGTGATTATCAAGTCTCCTCTGAAAGGTATCTTCATACATAAGGGTTACGTCAACGGTTAATCCAAAAATTGTATTTCTTGAACAAGAATCATGGAAATATGGAATTATTAGTTCCTATGTCTATTAATACATATAGTTGTAAATACACACCGTACCTATAATAATTCATGGATTCCTTGAGTCATACTCAATGACTGCATGAAGCTACTTTTTCCCCCTTCCTCTAGATCCCTATGATTGAAGGGGACCATATTTGGGTGGTGGTTGTATCATGATGAAAAGTATAACACCTCATGTAGCTCTGCCAGCACCACTTCCACGTTGGTTGTCCTGCAGATTCATATTTCCCTATCACTTCCTCTTCCCAAAAATTTTTACATGCCTATGTCTCTAAGACTAGAATCAGTTTCCCACTTTATACATTCACTGGTGGTATCTGCTCTTCCAAATGAAAATTAAACCAAATTGGTTCCATATAGTACCCTAAGATAACTATAAATTCATAGAGGAAAAGTGATGTCTAAGATGTCCCTAAAAACACCTCACTTAGAGGTCTGATCCCAAAAGAACTGATCGTACTATATTCATTAAGTACATGAAATGATCGGTATACATCATTGAAGACATAGCTACTAACATTTCATCCTGCCAATCTATATACGTTGTTGGAAACACAAACCACATAGCTTTTTATGGCCAAATACCCCCTTCTCAGAGGAATGTTCTCAAACTTGTCCACAGAAGAATACCCTTTTCACCTGATTTGTGTAATCTAAAACCTGTCATCAACTTACTAAGGCACTAAAAAGGATCTCTACCAGAGCCTCCATCAGATCTTATGGTTCCCCAACTAGGTGGAATACTCTATCCACATCCTCCAGCTAGTCCTCAGCTTCCTGGGGATCTTCCTCCCCTAGGATCCTCAAAGGCATATTCCCTGAAACATATGAAACATGCTCAGTTGGCATGTGCGGTCTACTAGAGGGGCTGGTTGAAATGGCTACCCAACAGGTCATGGTACAGCTGGTACACCATCAGAATGTCCTAACACCATATGAGGGACCGATATTGAGGCATCATCACTTGGTGTGCTGTCATCATGTACTCTCTCTAGAATCCTAGCTGGCAGTCTATGAGGCGTCATCCAGATATAGAATAGGTGTTCCAAGATCATCAAGTTAATCCTTGGGATCTGAAACCAGAAAAACCAAGGAAAAACATTACCCAAACACATGAAATTTTTTTCTTCATGCATTGAGTAAGAAATCAGAATTTAGGGTCCTGGTGTATGGATAGGTCTTCCGCTGCACCAACACTGGAATCCCCGAACTGAAAACCACACTCAAAATATGTAACACAATAGGTCCATTAAAAATATAAGAAACCTAGATATTCAGTATTACTGACTCATCTGAAACCAATATGTCACGACCCCTCCCTCATGGCCCATTTCATGACTACACCAAGGCCGCATAACATAGGCTTGGGGTAGGTGAGTAGCACCGGAAAGGCATATCCCAAAAAAATGAAGGCATTTACTTTTAACCTTTATAGAAACAGAGTCCAAGAACATATCAAGAAGAATATACTAAGTATTGTGTTGCAGTAAAACAACGTTCAGGAAGTAATGGGGCTAGAATTCAAGTCCAACTAAATGTACGAGTATGACTCAAAAGTAAACATAAAACTGAAAAGTAAAAAAAATCTCCTTGATCGTCCACCAAGAATCCTTGCATAATGGTATTTATAGCGCAAAAATAGTAGTCCAAGCATCCCATCATTCAAAATGGCCATCCTCTGGGTACCATATTGTCCTGGCTCCATCAAGCTCAATTAATGTTGTTCATCGTATCTAAAAGACACAACAAGGTGCAGACATAGCCCATGTAGGGGTGAGTATAACGATACTCAATAGGGACCCAGAGACCCCCGTAGTTATCCTAGAGTTACATGAAGGAGGAAACACAAATAAAGACATAAAATCTACATAGGTATATTCTCATACATATACCAATGTTATCAAGATATACTCATACCATTCAAGAGGGAAGAATACCATAATGGTAACACCACGAAGATAGAAGTACCACATATGTAACACCACAAAGATAGAAGTCCCACACTTGTAACCCCACAGAGATATAAGTACCACATAGGTAGCCCAATAAAAATATATTTACCATTAAGTTAACACCATTAATATAGATGTACAACACATGTAACACCATAAATAATGAATTACCTCACTAGTAACTCCATGAAGATATGAGAACCTCACATGTTACACTAAGATGATAGTATTACCAAATAGGTAACACCAGGAAGATAGAAGTAAAAAACACAAGTCAATATGCACTATATATCACATTAGGTCAAGGATAGAATCATCATCAATCATCTTATTGAAATACTCGTCTATGGGAGAACTCCTCCTATGATGATTTGATGCCCAGCCTTCTTCATAGTCAGTCGGTGCCGCCGCGCCAATGGTCTTCGATAGAGGAGAAATGGTAGCTTTGATGCCAAGGGTTTGGGCTCTGTTCATTATTCCGGCACCCTCTACATTAGAAACTAAACAAGGTGGATGATATATCTTTTCAATAAATTCACATGAAATAAATAAGAATTAAACCCTTCCATGCAAACCAATTGGAAAACGTCCACGCACGAAGGTAGATCGGTGTTATTCGTTCCTGCAAAAGGCTCCCGACGATGCCACTCATGCGTCATACTTATGATCGAGCAGTGTTGTCTCCCGTCACCTCCTGTTGGAACTAGCTCCATCCTCTATGGGATTAGTTTCTCGGAACCTTACCTGCTCTTCACTGCTTGGTGAATTAATGCCAATACCACTCTCCAAGATCCATATAAATATGAGAGGTGGAGGGTAAGTAATGAAACAAGGAATTAATAGATGAACATTAATTAGGAATCATCCAAATTCCCCAATTACTTCATTGCATAGGATTGAAAGAAAATAAATTTATTGGCTTGACACACCGTTGGTCCCACACTTCTTATGTCTGTTGGTTGATCAGAATAAAAAAATAATATTATTTTATTCTATCTCCTTCAAAATTTAGATTAAATTACTTTTACTCCATGCCTGATTAAGTCAAAAAAATTTCCCCCTTAAGCGAATAACGGTGCTGCGGATTCAATGGTGGCCTCATATTTTCAATCCGAGCTTGTGTTCAAAAGTTAGAAAATTCTGCTCGGGCATTTACTGAATGTACATTGTAAAATGTTCAATAAATATATAATGTTCACCCTCAGACTGCTTTGGCTGAGTTTAGGCTTCTCCTAAGGAGAAAATTCCCCAATGAACTCAAATGTACTCTTAGATTTTCAATCCATGTTTCTATTTAGATGTTATGGAATTTGCAATAAAATAATTGTCACTTAATTTTTTTTACGTCCAAAAACTATCTTTTACTGGTGTCCCGCATCAGCCAATGTTACTATCTGCCTAAAGAGATCATACCCCCACATGCTCAGAAGTGGTATCTTATTTTTAATATAAGTCCCCTTTCAAGAGTTATAAGCATATGAAAAATAAAATAAAATTATTTAATTATTTTATTTGTATTTTTCTCATTTTAGGGAATTCTCACATGAGGCATGCATCGACTAAACTTTACTCGTGCCCAGGGTAACCCCTCCATCAGGAATGAAATGGTGACCTCATTTTTTTATCGCGGTATAAATTTATGAGTTATTCCACTTTTTTATGAATAAAACTTACACGCTAAAATTAAAGCATAAAAAACATCGACAGATCATTTCGGGCACTCTGGGCCTCGAAATCACATGCCTTAGATTTCACGGTACCAAAATAATTCCATATAATCAAAAAAAATTATATGACTTCCAGGAAATTACACATAGACACAACTGTCAGTTATAAATCATCCCTCCCTACAAAGGATTATGAAAAACATTTGTACATATTTTATTACTAATTTATACCATGATGGTCAATGTACATGATAAATTGAGTTAAATACTGAAATATTCCTTAGGACCCTAAATGAGAAGAATTGAAATCCCAAATGAGCAACCATGCCTTGCTTCATGATCTCAGTCCTCCCATTGCACTTCCCATTCCATTAAATTTCCCCATCATGTTGCATTGGTTGCATCATTTCAGAACTCTCATCCATTTCCTGTCTTGGTGTATGGACATATGATATGTATCAGAACACTCAACATATATGAATAATTCCACCCATATATTACTTTTCTACTTCCAGTCCAAACTGTATTATGTGTTTTGTTCTGTCATCTCCTTGTTAACAACACTTCACTTGTCTCACCCCTCCATACTAATGTCTAAATCATAGTGATCCACATTTCTCATTCATGGTAGGAACACCACAATCACATTAAATTATATATATATTTATATTAAATTCATCAGTTCACCCATAATCCTTTTGAGCCTCCCACTCGACAACATTGTGTGTCACCATGTAGTGGTTCCTACATATAGCACCATATCTTTCCTCAGGTCCCCTATCTCTCATTCTAATCCACATATTGATCACCCAAATTATATGTTTCACAAAAATCCTATGGTGCCTCCAATTTATAATATCCCGAAGTTCAATGTTGTCTATATTCAACTATTGATTGAAGATAAAATCTTTGAAAACTAAAATCTGAATTAACTATAATATTACCAATTATACAATATTCCTAAAATATTCCAACTATAATAATTAAACTATACTACAATAGATCCATAGTGATATATCTCAACCATATTTGAACTCACTTGTCTTATAGGATTGTAAGATGACATTACATCTTATGTTACCCATGATTGAATATATTAATACAATGTATGTGATATGGTTCCTTTTATTTTACAAATACTTAACGATATATGTAATTCTTAATTTTATTATATAATTTCCTTTATAATATATATATTATCTATCTTGTTAATATAATTATTTATAGAAGAATATTAATTTTATTATATTCTGTTATATTTGATATAATATAAATATAATTATCTTTAATTCAGATGGAGGGTATTAAGTTAAAAATATTCGGACACTTATTACATGCTAGTGGATGACTCATCATCACTTCCCATAATGATTGGTATGTATCTTCATGGACCCTAATAATTTAGATTATTGGAAAAGAATGCTTCAAAATGGAGTTGCCATATGTCCCTTAAAATTTGGCCAGGTGGCCTATAATGGTGAATAATGTTAATACCGACTTCAATGCCTCATTCAATGCCTAATTTCAATTGTACCTTGTAAAATTCCTAACTACTAAATTGATATAATAGCATATAGTGTAAAATTTCACTGATTTGGGATATTATGCGGTTGAATCTCTCACACCATTGATGTGGAACATAACCTCATACCTCATTGTTATGTAAAAGACCAAATCATAATGGTATGTATATTTACATTTATAATTACTTTTATATAGATGTAAATTTTATTTATATTTTTGTATTGTTTAAAATATTATATTTATGTTTTATTTTGAAATTATTCATTGAGTTGTTTTTGAGAATGGATTATGTATTTCTTTATCTTAACTCAACCTCTTTTTTTCTTATTCTTCTTTAATAAATGTACTATGTCGGTAACATGATTCAAATTATATCCAATGAAAATAATTTTATATTTGTTATACATGAAATGAAAATAAAATATAGACATTTATATTTTTCCTATTCTTATTATATAATAAATGTATTTAAAATATAAATGGATTTCAATTATCAATATATATATATATATGAATAAATAAATAATCAATAAAATGTATTTAAATTAATGATTTTTTTAATAGACATAAATACATTCATACATATATACATATCTTTATATTCATATTTGTAGTCATATGGGTTACTCTAAATGGAACACACACACCCACAAATATTTTTTGGGATATCAAGGATTAGACTCCACCCATCCCCAATGATTGACTGACATCAAATAAATTCCATGAGAATTTTTTAAGTCCCATAGGCCTAGTGGTCATTAATCATATTATTAAGAACAAATTTTAATTTTTTGTCCCAAAGGCCAGGTGATGCGTCATACCTGAATTGTTTTTCCAGTGTCACCAGACAACATTCATTCATGTGTAACTACCTTCCCACATCATCAAATAAATCACGAAACGAATTATTAGTTATAGTTTTTTATCTCACTAGGGATTGAGTAGATGACCTCGTGGATGTTGAGGCCAGCGGCGTCATGCCACTCATCCCTGGGAGTGACCACCCAATGACATATTATATATAAAATTATATGTAGGGGATATAATTTTATAATAAATTATTTATACACGTTTCTAATGAAAATATCAATTATATATGGTTATATTACAAATTTCTATCTGACAATGGTATTCTGGATGTCAACGGTTCTTACCAATAAATACATAAAATATCACTTATTTAAATAATTTACAAGTATTGTGTTGATGTCAATATATAATATGAAAATAATACAGAAGAAAAATAAGTAAATACAAGATTCTATTTATTATACATATATAATTAATAAATTGTATATTATATCAATAAATATTATTTCTATTTATAATCAATTTAAATGTAAATATATATATATATATATATATATATAATTTAAAGAATTTTTAATATTTAATTAAAAATTAATATTCAATGAATAATCATTTTATTTTATTTTTATAATAATATTTATGAATATATTCAGATTCAGATTCATATAATTATATATAAATTTATTGTAAATATTATTCATAACATTATTCCATATATATATATATATTCTTGATTTTTTTATGATTAATGGATTTAATTAACTGATCGATGATCCAGAATTACAATATCACATATCCATGTCCAGAAATCATGAAAACACTCATGAGACACATGATAATTCACATGATGCAAGAAATGTTATGTAACACTATTACCCATCATTTTGGTGAAAAAAGGCGACATGTAGTCAAATAGATTTAAAGAGAATGTTTATTCATGACCAAAAAACCGATAGGATGACAAAAACATTTTTCTATGGAGATACAACTGGTTGTAGTAATATAAAATGATTCCATCATAATATATCTACATTTCATTTTGTTGAAAAACTCTACATAGATAATACAACCATGGGATTCTGTAACTGTGGGATTCAAGGAAGTAGAGATTGATTATTTCATAGATGCAACAATTGATGCAATATAATCTAATGTATTAAAACCAATATCAATAATACCACATACAAAAATGGTTTCATCCACATTAATAAAGAATATCAAGCTGGATGATTATTATGATTTCATGGACCAATCATCATTGAAGAGAAATGATGTTTTTTAATGCTTATAGATAAAACCCTCTCAACACAAAAAAAATCACAGTATTTTCAAATGATGGAATTTTCATTCAATTTGGGGTTCACATCTCTCTAGAATAGTATGGATCATCATAACAATATAATTCATTGGCCTAGTTGATTTCAAATATAAAATGTGGATCATTTTCTGAACATCCTTAGATAGGGGAGATGTTGATGGGAATGGGACAATGATCTGACATATTTGGTGCACGATGAGATACTATGTATAAAATGAATAGATTAATATTTAGACATAAGCTCAATGATATGTCAAGAAATTCCATGATATAAGTACTATAAAACATCCTTCGAAACCAAATGATGTGGTCACCAACAAATCCTATTCCATAGAGACCTGAATTTTAGGAATCCTATAACAAATAAATCATCACTATAATTGGTCAAAAAATACCCCATATTTTATTATATTGGAAGATAATCTCATTGATGTCCCCACTGATAATAAAGGGTCCCACTATACACTCTCATATGGATGTGAGGTACTTATATGAATTACATCTATCACTAAGGTACAGTCTTTGATAAATATCAGTGAAGATTCAAATTGGGTAATATTAGTTATGGATATCAGTAACAATATAGTTTGGGGATAGGCTTTCAAACCTGACATACACTTCTTTATTCCCGGGAAATCATTTTCTAATTGAGTTTCCATATCAAGAAAGTAGTTAATAAGGAAAAAAACTGCACATTTTGTCCAACACTAATGATTTCCTTCCAATCTTACATTCTTATATACATGAAAAATATGTATGGGAAATAGTTATTGAACAATCATAGAATAATTAAAACTAATCCATGTTATCCAAGACCATAATAGTTCCATATATGTATTACATTTCTGGCTGTAAGGTATGGTTTGTTGGAACATCAGTTTTTATGTATATGATATGCATACATACAATACCATTTTCTACACTTTACAGTATTATTCATGATATTTTTGAAATTCCAAACCTTTTGAGAGACAATGGGTTGTGCTGTTGGTATGAAAATTCCATTATTTCCCATATCTATTACCATACGTGAACACTATTGTTTATACCAGGAATTACATGATCTTAATGATCCTCACCTTATAAAAATAATAGTATGGTTTGGTAAACATTATGTTTGATTCTTTTATTTTCTATCACGAAGCATATTAATTTTTCACTATAAGGATATTTAATAATACTACTATCTAAAGGATCAAAGTCAAATGGTAAAAATCTATCACCATAAAATATATTTCATGGGGTTCAATGATATTAGAAATAAATCAAAAATAAATTTTATTTTCTTTTATTCTAGATACCCAATGATATCCCTTGGGAAAATTGACATTAATTAAAGACAAGACGTTATAAAATAGTAAACATTTTTTGATTGGTGTCTTATTGCACAAATGGAGAATGATAACTATCCCTCTTTCTATTTTCCATTTGGAAATATGTATAAATTTATGTCATATGTTTTTTGGATAGAGCATGGGTACATAACATATACAAATGTTTCATTCCCCATTTGATTCCATTTCCTCAAATTATTTTTACACATTCCCAAGACATGAAAATGAAAATAATAAGATCATAAATTATTAATATCCAAAAAAACCCATACAATTGATTTCTCCATTGAATATAATGTTCTGTTCATAACTGGAGGTGATATGGTTATATAGGATTCTAAATCAATCCAATGTATTTTTGATTTTTATTTTTCCTATTTTTGGGGAATTATTTCTCACATTGCCACTGAGATGATACGATATTCACAATAGCCTATTAGATCCAATGGTAGTGTTTATGTTCAACAAATGTTGGTAAAAATCATTATGTATAAGACTAGGGAAGTCTATATTTCTTAACTTTTGAGGTAAAATTTTATAATCCGTTGAGATGTAATATATTTGTAGTACTAGATCGAGGATGGGAGGAAACATTACCTTCCATTTTTTCCCTATATAAATTTTTATCCCAATGGCTATAATTTATTGGGGATTAATTAAATAATTAAATGAGGGGAATATATATTATAGGATGTATCTATGTAATACAAATACATTAATGATTATAATATCCACATGTTCCCCATGATACATCGATATATGGTCACTCTATTCATAATTATGTAATATTATCATTGAATATATATTTTTTAATCATTGAGTTCTTTCCTTGTAAGGAGTATTTGTACTTTTATTTCTCATATGAACGAAAAAATTCAATTTTTTAGAAAATTATATTTTATAAATTATTAATATATTATCATTTATATATGATATATATATATATATTAAATATGATAAATATATATGATATTCTCCTCAATGAGCCTCAACCACTATTTTTATTGAAATTGACCTATTAGAGAGAGAAGTGCTAGAAGATACACCCCACCAGTCGGGGTAGAGATGCTACAATGTATAAATTTTTTGAGAAGTTTGAACCATCAATGGATTCATTTATATAAGACACTTATGAGGTCTTACTAACTCCATAGACCCCAAATTCTACATTTTATTTAGTGATTGATAGAAATAATAATTAATGAACATGATCAGCTAACTAACAACTATGGTATGACCAGATCCATGATTCTATATTTCTAATTTGTAGAGGACTATATAATTTTCATGTGATAATGTGAATTATATTCATATGTCCTCAAAGTTGAGCATCAATGAAATAGTGTATAGGGTTTTTTAACCATTCGTATTCTATAGTGGGGTAATACCCATATTATATAATCAATGTAAATTTTATCCAAATCATTAGGGTATTTAATCTTCCAAAATAACCTCCCCATTAACCATTATTGTGGGAACAACCTCTATAAATGATATTATAAATCAATGTTGTGGATAATTTTTTTTGGAATTCTTATATATTGTTCTACATCAAGACAATTATATTGAAAATATGAATAGAATTAAAAAAATAAAAATATTTCCCACTTCATGATAAAAAATTAATAGTGGATTATATTTATAAATATTATAGTTATAAGTATTGAAATTAGATACTATAATTTATTATTCATTGAAAATTATGAATTCCAATGTGGTCTATTATCCCACCCCAAAAAATAATGGGATTGTCCATGATCTCTGAAAGGGGGATTCTTATGTTTGATGTGATTGAAATTATAGAACATATTTCCAATCACCAGCACACTGGGTTCTACAAAAATCCGTTCCTTAACCATGACACCATAATAGATATCCACACACTTACAATGTTCTGTAAGTCACAAATTTGGATGAGATACACACTAACAATCATTTCTAGAACGGTTTACAAGTATAATAGTTTTATGGACCAAGTGATGATCTCCAATACCAAATTACTATATTTTTCTTATTCTAGAATTAGGAAATATGTCCCTAAGAATGGAATTTGTATTTAATTTTCGGAATCATTGAGGTCTCCTTGTCTTTAAAACCCAAATTTATTTCATAATAACGACCTCATCCGTCGTGTTGATTGTTTCATGAACTGATGGGAAGATATACATATCCATGGTATTCCTCACTATTACATATACTCTCGTATTCAATTGGTGGGGGACATTTCAATATTTCCCAAATAGAGATTTGGGAAATTAACTCATTGAAATATCTCTTATGATTGAATCTTGAATGGTCATTTTTATATAGTGTAGGTTTTTTCTCTCAAATCAATGAATTGTGTGGAATGATTTCCATTATGATATCTATAAAATAATTATATATGGGATGTTCTTCGTACTAATTTGAGAAAGTTAATGTGATATCTAGACTACATTTTATAATCATTCTACAATAAGAACCTCGTTAATATCTTCATATCTCATGTTTACCTTGATAGTAATACCATAATCAATATTTATTATAACTATTGGGGTTATACCCATGTTCATTATGTATCATCTCAGGTAAATAATGAATATGTCATTCTCATATTTATCAACATTCGTGAATAAAATGTTAATATTACTTTAATGGGAACACTATTCTCGATGGCGTACCGAATACACAACAACGAGTTTCATTGAAATCATATGTTGCACATTAATAATAAAATAATATTATTTTAAATGGTAGTTAACGCCTAGCCACTGTAATAGTGGGAATGAACATAAATAATTACAAAATGATAATATATGTTTGCAAAATATGTTTACTTTTATCCAATAAATGTTAGAGGCATAAAATGAGAATGAATCAAATTTTAAGCGTAAATATTATAATTTTCTTTAAAAAGTCGATTAACCGCCTTTTGATGGCGAACCATTTTTAAATACAATTTTTGACAATTTTATATTATATATTTGAAAAAATAAAATACTTTTATCTAATCAGGATATTAAAATTTACTTTTTTTATGTTTTTGGTATTTTTCGATAATGTTCATTTTTTAATGAATAGTGAATGATGTTGTATTTTAATTCAAAACCCCCTTTTAATATAATTTATTAATATGGATAGATTATCTTTTTTATTGGTTTTAAAGTTAAATTAGAATATATATTTACTATTTAATCCAATGTTGGACATTATAATTAATTTCACTTTGAAATTGGACATAAACACGTGTAAATTTTTTGATATATATTGTTTAATAAAAACACACTATTTGATTTGACTGCGGGAATTATTTTTAAAATTAATTAATTATACATATGTGTTTTGATTTATAAAATTATAAATCATTTTTTTATTTGGAATATCAAATTTACTTTTGGTAATTTTTTGGTATTTTTCTGACAATTGATCATTTTTTATGAATAGTAAAAAATATAGCAATTTTTCTTCAAAACAGCTTTTTTGACTAATTTAATTATATATTTATATTGTCCTTTTAACTAGTTTTAAACTGTAATTGAATTATATGGTTATCATTTAATGCAATTTTTTTAATTGGATGTAATTTCTTTTTTAAATTGGATATAAAAACAAATCATTCTTTTGATAGATTTTACTTCTTAAAAACCCATCATTGGTTTTGGAAAACGAGAATTATTTTTAAAATAATTACTGAAATTTATGTGTTTGAAATTTGATAAAATGGATTCCATGATTGGAATCTCATGGTCCAAATTATGTAATGATTAATCTTTTGTTTTTGGAACTTATGAATAGTAATGACGGTAATTACCATTAATTATCGTGTTTAACTAGTAATCGCGTAGTTAAGGGTAATAAAATAATATCATAAAAATATAAAATGATCCAAACATGTGTTATAATGCTATTGGTGGTGTAATGGACGAACATTTAATGCCTTGTGCCAAATTTGGGGCACCATGGAATCACTTTAGTGTGATAGTGACCTTTTATTTTATTATTTTTTAATGAAAGGAAATATAACAATGGTTTGTGTATCCTATGTAAAAAAAATTAATATAGTTTACATAAATGATCTATTTGAATATAAATATTCATTGTAATGATAAAAGTATTTCCTAAATGATGGTATTTTTTTAATTTTTAGATATTAAATATATAAATTTATTTTTTACACCGTTATGATGCAGTGATTACCACATTAATGAATGGCTTCAATAAAATGAAAAGATAAGGTCAAATCTACGAATTACACTTTTCAAAAACATATTTTTTGGGTGTTTTTAGAACCCTAATCACATTATCCTCCAAATATATAATTTTGGGACCTTTAAAATCTGAAAATCATTTTATAATAATGTAAATTTTCTAGAATTTCTAAAACTGACCATCCTCCATCTTATAAAAGGCCCCCACATCTACCCACATACCCACACCAATCAAGCCCTTGGATCGTCTAGCCTCAAATTATATTGTCTCTCCGCATCTCTCTCTTACTCCTAGAAATCTCAAATTGGACAGTTGTCTTCTCAAGGAAGCCTTTGGATCAAATCAAAAAGAGTTACCCGATTGAAAAGTAATGTATTCTCTTATGTTCTTTTGTTTTATTTTGTTTCTCCAACCCCTTAAACTATTATTATTCTTTTCATTTATAAAAACACCAGTATCATAAATATACTAGAATTTTGTTATGAGATAGATTATATCTACACTTACACAGAACATAGTCTAATGGTTAAGGAACATATTGTTTCATATATATTATACTATAATTATTATATATATTTCCCTCGTTTATTTTTAATTCAGTTAATATGACAAAGAAATCAAAGTATCGTTCATCCGTACGTACGGACTACCGTCTCCCTAAACGGTTCATTTCATTTCGTTTTATCTCCACATGTTTGGGAATCGTATAAAATTAATATTTACTAGATATATATTATATTTAAATCATTAATAATATTCCGTAGATGATGTACTTATAACTATATGGACAATTCATTTCAAACAAGTTCATTTTTTACTCATGTACCGAACATCGACAAAAACATCTCATATGAACTCACATAATTAACTAATTATTATAACATTATAATAAGAATTGAATAATATACATTAAAGTAGGTCCTTATGAAATTATAAATTGACCAAATTATATTATTCATGAATATAAATAAATGAACAAGACCTGTCGTACTTGAGGTAAGGGATCCTACCTCTCTCTTTTTCTTTTTAAGTACACTCTTTTATGTCACTTCTTTTAAGCTCCTCTTTCATATGTTGGGATGTTATTCTTTATAAATATTACTTTACATCTTATGTTCATATAACTATAGACCTTATTTGATCTCATAAATATATTTTTGGAAGTTTTATGTGGTGCCGTTAGGCTGCCAGATTTTCGTAATGGGATTTCTTATCTCACTTTTAATTCCGTGAGATTTCCATTGTTCGCAACTTATTTATGTCATGTGGTGTTTTGTGTTATTAAATGTGATATATATTATCATGATTAAATTTATATTAATGTTTTTATGTAATTAATTTTGTGGTTGTTATCTTTTGATCAAACGACTCGATTGATTACAATGAGGAAAGTGGTTTTTATTTCACTATTTATTCCCGTGAGATTCATGAAATTTTTGTCACTATATCCTTTGAGTGGTGTATGTGATGACCATTATTCTACACTTTGTGTAATATAATTTCATTTATGGGTATTTACATCAACGTTTTATTGTACTTCTTTCATGGGGTGTACGTTTCGACTGTTACCCAAATCGGTAAGTGAACCTTTCACCCTCCTCTTTTTAAAAGTATTCCTTTTGTTAAGTCTTTTAATTTAGATATTATTAATGATGGGATATTTTCTTATATATCCTTAATTCTTAAAATTTTATGTCCATGTGATGAGATAACCTTTTTATCTCTCAACAATTCATTTTATGAATTTTAATGTGACGTTGTTAGGTTGTCAAATTTTTATAAGGGAACTTCTTAACAAAATTTCAATTATTTATGTTAAACATATACTTATTGATTATGTAATTCTATGAATATGTGTGAATGAAATATAATTTTTTTTAAATATAATATCCACTTATATTAGGTGTATTTATATTTTTTACACATAATTATGTAATTTATTTATCCTTAATCTAAGGATACTGTCTACGTATGGGACTTCGTCTCAATATCCCTTCATTGAAGAATATTTTTTATACACGAATTTCATTTAAATGGTGTATAAACCCCTTTGAGTTTTAATTTTATTGAAAATGAATATTTTTATATGAAACAGTTTACTACACGGAAAAAATGAATGCTTTTGTCTTACGTATGCGGCGACAATGACTTCTCCGCTGCTGTGACCATTATTTGAGTTTCAGATTCCCCTAAAAGACAGAACACTTTTTTTAAATGAAAAATAAATACCATGTTTAACTTTTACATTATTTTGGTACTAAAAATGGTTTTGATAATGTTTTTATTATATCAAGGTTTTTTTGATATCTTGTGATTGAAATGTGGAAATGTTATGATTCCTTTATTCATGTTTTATATGATACGATTATGTTATGGATTTTGGGAATTTTTTATGAAGAGGGGTGGTTCCGTGATAAACTAAGTGCAGGTAATCCCGTGATAGTTCTCTAATGCATTGGGTAACACGAAGGAGTTAAACACTAAGGTTTCTCTGAAGATACATAGGGAATATATTGTGATGGGTATTCCAAACATAACTGTGAGGGTTACTCCCTACATCAGAATGTTATGAATTCCTAATTTTACATTTATGTATGATAATTTCTATGATTTATACATATATATTAGGATTTCAGAAGGTATGTTATGATTGAAAGTTATGGTTTCATTGATTTTTATTTTTTGAAGGGTTAATGTTTTCTTTCATTATGTTATAACCCTTACTGAGCTTCTGATGCTCATCCCAATGTTTTGAAATGTTTTCACAGGTTATAAAGAATTGTAAGAGAAAGGATGCATTCAAGAAGATTTATATCATGAAAAGAACTCTTGTTTTATTTAATGATTTTTTATTGTTTTGAAAAATCGGTTATAGTAGTATTGTCCACTTTGCAATATTTTTAGATGTAATAGTTATGTCCTTATTCTATAAAACACTAAAACTGAAAATATACTCAATTTGAATTATTCATTTAATTCAAGATTAAGTAATTTTGTAAGGCCAGGTTCTTATAGTTGGTATCAATGGTCGGTTTAGATAACATTAGATGTTAGAGTGTTGTTTAAACATAAGTGAGATGTTGTCTATAACCACAACGATGATTATATTAGATGGAGTCATTGTTATGAGTGTTTATCTTCCTCTTTAGTAAATGATGATTTTTTTTATATACACACACTGACATTTATGGTTTTAGTAAATGTCTGGATCTAGTAGGAACCAATGTAATAGTGGATGTGAAGAAAACTGTGTCATTTTTCGGAAAAAACAAATGAATGATATGGGAGCTATTATGAGAACTCATGTGGTTATTCTCAACCAACTATCAAGAGTCATGAGTAACCACATTAACCATGGTGTGTTCTCTAATGCATCATGTATGAGAGAACCAACTAAATGTGTATGTTCAGGTAATAATTATAATGGTAACCATTGGGGTATACAGGATCCTTACTTTTGAGGTAATTATGGGTTACTATATGTTATGATGGAAAATGAAAGGCAATAGATAAATTAGAGGATAATTTTTTTATGGTTATTATTGTTGGGGCTCGGACCCCGGCGCCGCAGAGGAAGTCATCGTTGCAGAAACACACGAGAGGAGAGAAGATTTCACCCGAAGGCTTTTTATCACCTGAAGGAATTTTACACATCACACCCGAAGGCCTTTTACACATCACACCCAAAGGCCTTTTTTACAACACAACACTGACACCATGAACATACCATTTTTGTCCGTACCGCCGATCATCGCAACCGGGACACGCCGCATGATCTCCGCAACCAAGAGGACTTTCGATACATGACATCGTCATCCTTGTCGTCTATAATCATCGTCGTCGTTGACACACCATCATCATCAGCGTCATCACCTCTGCTTCATTCATCTTTCCTTCGAACCGGTTACCGCAAACGCGGCAACCCCTTCCTCGTTTCTGTCTTGGTGTCTACATCTTTGCCAGCCCACATTCCAAAACACATTACCGCATCTTCTTATATAAACACCCAACCCATATCTCCATTAATGTGGTCAACATTCATTATTCCATCATTAATTCCAAAAACTAATCTTGGAATTAACTCTTCATTAATGTTGGGAGAAAATCCTCCATTAATGTTGAGAAAATCCAACCATTAATATTTTCTCTCTCCTCATTATTTAAATTTTAAATCAATAACTCCCAAAAAATCTCCACCATGATTTAAAATTCAAATACTCCAAAGTTATTTCCACCATCTGGGCCAATTTGATCGCCAACTCCACCAAGGTCTAAATGTCACCCAATGAACGGAACACGCCGCATGACACCTGCGGCCAAGAAGACATTCGATATTCCAGCAACACCGCTGATACCGCCGTCATTGTCCGATGACATCTGAGTCCTTGATAAGCTGCTCCACCAGATGCTTGTCACCGTGTTCTGCAACCGTGCACTTCAACCAATCCCTCTGATACCACTGTTGGGGCTCGGACCCCGGCGCCGCAGCGGAAGTCATCGTTGCAGAAACACACGAGAGGAGAGAAGATTTCACCCGAAGGCTTTTTATCACCCGAAGGAATTTTACACATCACACCCGAAGGCCTTTTACACATCACTCCCAAAGGCCATTTTTACAACACAACACCGACACCATGAACATACCATTTTTGTCCGTACCGTAGATCATCGCAACCGGGACACGCCGCTTGATCTCCGCAACCAAGAGGAATTTCGATACATGACATCGTCATCATTGTCGTCTATAATCATCGTCGTCGTTGACACACCATGATAATCAGCGTCATCACCTCTACATCATTCATCTGTGCTTCGCACCGGTTACCGCAAACGCGGCAACCCCTTCCTCGTTTCTGTCTTGGTGGCTACAACTTTGCCAGCCCACATTCCAAAACACATTACCGCATCTTCTTATGTAAACACCCAACCCATATCTCCATTAATGCGGTCAACATTCATTATTCCATCATTAATTCCAACAATTAATCTTGGAATTAACTCTTCATTAATGTTGGGAGAAAATCCTCCATTAATGTTGAGAAAATCCAACCATTAATATTTTCTCTCTCCTCATTATTTAAATTTTAAATCAATAACTCCCAACAATTATTGAATATTTTACCTCTTTTGGGGAATAGTTTAGAAGTTATATAGTTTTGGAAAAAGGACAACACAACGACTGTGTGACACCCGTCACGTCAGATGAAGCTGCGGGAAATGAACCAATAACCAAAGTGCGACTGACATTTATCACCTACCAATGGACTACGTAATGTCACTTGTTAGTTTGACTAATTATTTTTAGATATATGATCATCTGACTCGGTAATAAGTTTATTTTGGGTTATCTATGGAAATTATTAACCTATCATGGAACATATGTGATTAGGTTAATTACTATTTAGTATGAGACTTTAAGAGAAAATTATGTTATTTGTAGATAAATGTTAAGATTTACCTTGGAAGATTATGTGATGAAATGCTTCATAGATTTGCGTTTCAATCATAGTATGGTTTATTTTTGATGAATTTTAAGGGATATTTTGTATTTAATGGACTCTGTTTAACATTGGGTTGTTTGAAAAATTTTGGAGATTAACAGTAGTCTTTATTTTTGTAAAAGATTATATTCTTTTTGGGATTATCTGATCTTATAGTAACAGTTTTGGTTTTGGTTAAGGTCTAAAGACATGGTAAATATATAGTTCCCTTTTTTGGATTAGGTGATTCTATAGAAGTTGAGTATAACGCTATTAATTTGAATAAGTCATCCAAAATAGTCACCTTTTGGAGAAAATATGGGTTTGTGTAAAAAATATAGTAAGATATGAAAGTCTGCATGAAAAGTACATATGTTTCCATATGTTATAGTTTAGCACATAAATAAATTCATCAATGAAAAGTAAAATAAAAAAACATTGTCTGTTAAATTTTTCTAATGGGGAATCAAATACCATTTAACCCATCACATTTTTTTGATATTCTGGTGGTTAACATTATCCTAGGCATATTTTCCCATCACCCTCTATCAGAACATGATGGCTTGTTTTCTCCTCCATATCCATGTTTTCATGAAATCCTAGTATCTATTGTCTTATGTGACCTTTTTACTTTTCTTTGTTTTTTATAAAGTGATTTTTTAATTTACTCCTTTTCAGCTATGGGGCTTTGAATATGGTTTTCGAGCCCAATTTTAAAATTGTGAGGACACAATTCCCAAAATGGGGGAAGGATGTAACATTGCAGGTAAATAGAGAATATGAAATTCTCATATTTATCAATATTTGTGAATAAAATTTCAATATTACTTTAATGGGAACACTATGCTCAATGGCGTACCCAATACGGAACAACGATTTTCTTTCAAATCATACCATGAACAATAATAATTAAATAATATTATTTTAAATGGTAGTTAACACCTAACCATTGTAATATCGGGAATCAACAGAAATAAAAAAAAATTATTATATGTGTTTGTCAAATATTTTTACTTTTATCCAATAAATGTTAGAGGATTAAAATGCTAATGAATCCAATTTTAAGCGTAAATATTCTAATATTCTTTAAAAGGTCGATTAACATCTTTTCATGGGGAACCATTTTTAAATCAAATTTTTGACAATTTTATATGATATATTGGACAAAATAAAATACTTATTTAGAATCGGGACATCCAAATTTACTTTCTGTATGTTTTTGGTATCTTTCCGATAATGTTAATTTTTAAATGAATAGTGAAAGATATTGTATTTTAATTCAAAACCTCCTTTTAATATAATTTATTAATATGGTTAAATTAACTTTTTAATTGGTGTTAAAGTTCAATTAGAATAATTTTTTACCATTTAATACAATTTTGGACATTTTAATTAATTTCACTTTGATATTGGACATAAAAAATTCTCAATCTTCTGATAGATATTATTTCATAAAAACATGATATTTGTTTTGACAATGGGAATTAATTATAAAATTAATTAATGAAACATATGTGTTTTGAATTTGGTAAAATTGAAATAATTTTTTAATTTGGAATATCATATTTACTATTGATAAATTATTGATATTTTTCTGACAAATGTTCATTTGTAATGAATAGTAAAAAATACTGCATTTTACATCAAAACTGCTTTTTTAACTAATTTAATTATATATTTAGATTGTACTTTTATTATGTTTTATTTTTTAATTGAATTATATTTGTACCATTTAATACAATTTTGGTCATATGATGTAATTTTACTTTTAAATTGGATATAAAAACAAATAAATCTTTTGATAGATTTTACTTCTTAAAAACCCGTCTTTGGTTTTGGAAAACATGAATTATTTTTAAAATAATTACTTCAATTTCTTTGTTTTTACTTTGTTAAAAATTTATTCCATATTTGTAATTACAAGTTCCAAATTATTTCATTATGAATCATTTTTTGGACCTTATGAATAGTAATGATGGTAAATATCTTTAATTATCGTGTTTAATTAGTAATCAGGTATTTATGGGTAATAAAATAATATCATAAAAATATCAAAATACCCCAACATGTGTCCTAATGCAATTTTTGGTGTCATGGCCGACCATGGGATTCCTTGTGCCGGCATTGGGGCCCCATGGAATCACTTTATTTTGATAGTGACTTTTTATCATATTATTTTTTAAGGAATGGAAATATAAAAAAGGATTATATATCCTAAGTAAAAAAAATTTAATTTAGTTTACATAACCGATTTCTTTGACTATAAATATTATTTGGAAATCTAAAATGATTTCCTAAATGATGGTAATTTTTTTATAATTTTTATAAAATAAATAAATAAATTTATTTAGGACATCGTGATGATGCATCGATTACATCATTAATGAATGATTTAAATAAAATGAAAATATAAAGTAAAATATAATACATTCATTTTTCAAAACCTAGTTTATTGGTGGTTTTTGAACCGTTATACCTTATCCTCAAAATATATTATTGTGGGTCCTTTAAAATCTGAAACTCATTTTATAATAAAGTAACTTTCCAGGACATTCCAAAAGTGACCTCCCCCCCCCCTTAGATTTATGCTATTTTTATCACTATCTCCTTTGAATTGTGTATATACTAACCATTATTCTACTCTTTGTGTAATATAATTTCGTTTATGGGTATTTACATCATCGTTTTATTGTCCCTCTTTCATGGGGTGTACGTTTCGAAAGTTACCCAAATCGGTAAGGGAAACTTTCACCCTCCTCTTTTTTAAAGACTTCCTTTTGTTAGGTATTTTAATTTACATCTTAGTAATGTAGTTATATGTTCTTGTATATCCATAATGATGTATAATTTTGGTCCAAGTGATGATATACCGTTTTTTTCTCTCACCAAATCATTTTATGAATTTTAAAGTGATGTTGTTAGGCTGTCGAATTTCTATAAAGGAACTTCTTAACCAAATTTTAATTCTTTGGGCTAAACATCTACATCATGAATATGTCATACTATGAATATATGTGGATGGAATATGATTGTTTTACACATAATATCTACTTATATTGGGTGTATTTATATTTTTCACACATAATTATGTATTTGATTTATCCTTAAACTAAGGCTACCGTCTTAGTATGGGACTTCGTCTCAATCTCACTTCATTGAGGCATATTTTGTTTTATACACAACATTCATTTATACATTGTATAATACCCTTTGAATTTTAATTTAATACAAACGGAATATGTTTATACGAAGCATTTTACTAAATGATAAAAAGGAATGATTTTGTCTTATGTATGCGGTGACAATGACTTCTCCGCTGTCGTGACCATTATTTGAGTTTCGGCTTCCTCTACAGGCCATAACACTTTTTTTAAATGAAAAATAAATACCACGATTAAATTTTCTTTTATATTGGTATTGAAAATGGTTTTGATATTTTTTTGATATTATCAATGTGTTTTTGATATCTTGTGATTGAAATGTGGAAATGTTATGTTTCCTTTATGAATGTTTTATGCGATAGGATTATGTTATGGTTCTTTGGAATTATTTATGAAGACAGGTGGATCCGTGATAATCTAATGGAGGGTGTGCATGTGATATCTCTTCAATGAATTGGGTAATGCGAAGGAGTTAAATGCAAAGGTTTCTCCGAAGATATTTAGGGAATCTATTGTGATGGGTATTCCAAACGTAAACATGAGGGTTACTCCCTATGTAATAATTTTATGAATACCTGAAGTTACCTATATTTCATATGATTTATATGAGTTATAAATAAATATTATGATTTCAAGAAGGTATTTTATGATTGAATGTTATGGTTTCATTGATTTGTATTAATTGGCGGGTTAATGATTCCATTCATTATGTTATAACACTTACTCAGCTTTTTATGCTCATACCATGTTTTTGAAATTTTATCATAGGATTTAAGGATGGCTAATAGATAGGATGTATTCAAAAAGATTTATATCATGAAAAAAACTCTTGTATTATTTATGGATTTTTTTTGTGGAGAAAAATTGGTTATAGTATTACTGTCAACTTTGTAATCTTTTGAGATATAATAGTTTTTTCCTAATTCACTAAATCTATAAAACTGAAATGATTCTCAATGTGAATTATTTATTGAATTCAATATTAAGTAAATTTTTATGTCTGGGTCCTTATACATTACCTGTAAAATCACTAATTAGTTGTCTGTATCATTGTCTATTATGAGTTTTTTTGGGTAATGTGTACTTGAAATAATTGATATGTTTTTACAATATATGGAAATTGTACAAGAACATAACCCTCTATATACTCAACCTCTTTGACAAAAAATATTATTTAATAAATGGTGACATTGACCATATAACAATAAAGGTTGATCTAGTATCATGGTTTTTTCCTTTCTCTAGGTTTTTAAATAATATATTTATAATGAATTCTAAATCAATAAATGTGTAATAAACATGATTATATATATTACATAAGGCCTACTACCATATCCTTTGTGAGGTGTAATTTTCTAATGTAATTTTTTATTAATAACATCATTTATATTTATCCACTCTACCATCCAATGCATGTGTGACTCTGTGAAATTATTTTCATTATAATTATTTAAAATTACTTAATTATGATATATTTAAGAATATTAAATTCACATGAAACATTATGTAGATGTAATTATATTAAAAATTCACATATATATTTTATTCGAATAAATTACTTTTATTAGATTTCTAATAGGCCTTATGATGATCAAAGATGTTTTAAAATTTTCACTATGATGGTTGGTTTTTCAATAATCTAATGTTCTTCCCTATATTTTTAAATGGTCAACATGGTCATATATCATTCATTTTATATGAATAGTATAAAAAGGATAGATAATTAAAGGCCATATAACATTCAATGAATGACATAAGAACAAAAATCTGTAAAATTAGGCCCCATATAAATGTATTTAATATGTTTAAGATGAAAATATATTTTTAAATGTTATATAAAACATGAATTCGTTATAAAGAGTGATTGGTCATCATAATAATTATTTTATATTGGTTCCAATCTCATCTAATTCTGGTTGAGGATAAAGGATTGATTATATGATTAATATATCACTTGTTTGAAGAATTTATATAAGCTATAAAAACTGTTAAAAGGTAATAAAATATAATTTTATAGAGTTATTTGAAAGAGTAATGATATTTTTAGTAGGTGATTTTTTTAGTTTCATCATACAAATCCATTGTGGAAACATAAAATTATCATAGCCTTGGTAATTTATTTTTGGGGAAGTGATGATCATGCTTTGTTGTCATGAAATATTTTAAATGTAGATTCATCGTATTTATTCCAAAAATCAACTGAATATACCTAATATATCAAGGTATAAGTTGGGGAATGTTAACATATTAGATAACATTGTCTTACTAATAACTTTTAGTTTCATAGTGAGTATTCACTATTGTTATATAACTTTACGGTGGCATAGAATTTTGTTTTATATAGATATGGAAATCATGCATTGTTATCATGTATTATTTAACTAGTTTGTTGTTAGGGATATTAATGATTAAATTTAAAAAATGTTTATTATCATTGAATATTACGGGAAAAATACACATTATCTGTGAGATTCATATTTTCCAAATTTAGTGTTATAGGAATATCCCAAAGAGTATATGAAATTAGTTTATAAAAAAGATTCAAATAACTATAGAGAAAACCATTGAACTTATAGATTATAAATACTCCCAAAAAATCATTGAAAATAAGATAATGTATTTTCCATGAAATGGTGTTTGAGAGACGAATAACTTCAGAGAAGAACTGCCCCTTCATAAAAATACATCAATACATTCCCTCAATTAATGTCTTAGACTAATCCTTAGAGGGATCGATGGAACCATGTAATATTTTTTGGGTAACATCCATCCAAGAAAGACTAAATAACAATGACTATCATAAATAAAAATATGATAATAATTTTAGTTTAACTAATTTAGAGACTCCCCCTTATGAAATCAAATTGGGATTACCATACTCTAAACACCAAGAATTTGGAAAACAATATCTATTCATTCAACAATCATTTATTATAGAAAATTTGGGTATCCTAATAATTTATTTACTCTCATCCCTTTATCTCATTACCCTAATTAGTATCACATATGGTTAGTTAAATCAAGAATGATTTATACAATGGATAAATGGGAAACAATTACATTAATATTATCACAAATATCATTTAATATGGTTAAATCAATAAATATTATAATATTCCCCTCATTTCATAAATTTAAAAACCACATGTTCCACTTACTAGGTTTAAGAAAATATCATCTCATTGGTCATAAATTTATTTAATTATTTCAGTGTTCTATATATAAAATTTAAATATAACTTGATTAATCATATAATAATCATTCAGTTGAGTTATTTTATATGGTAATTAAGAAAAAGATTCTATATAGCATATTCAACTCTATTTTTTCGTATATTATATAATTTAGTATTCCTAGCTTAATAAATTTTAAAAATATAGAATATATCATATAATTCATTATTCTGAACTAAAAAACATATCCTTATGATATGAACATAATCCAAAACAAAACAAGATGGTCTGAGATGTATACCTATAAAATAAACATTATCATCTTTGGATGTATGACTAAAAACAAAAAACATATTTACTAATGGTATTATACACATAAAAGGATGAATATTAAACCTTTTCACATCACAACAAAAGGGACAATGAATCGTTCCATATGGTAATGAAATACTTGGGACTTAATTCTGTTCTTGGGTATATGTATGAACTCCCTATTGAAAGCCTCGTCTATAATACACAATTCATAAAACCTCCATCAATGTTGAAGTATTCCCGATTGAAAAAAAATGAGCATTAAAAGATATTGTTGTCATCAATTAATGGATATATAGAGAACCACATATATATATATATAAATACACAGATATATATATATATATATATATACATATATACACAGATATATATATATATATATATATAAATACATGGTAATGATTAGTCACTCTAACATCCGATATAAATTTTATTACTACATAGTATAAATTAAATAATATATCTAAAATATACAAGTGAGTCCCATAATTTTAAAAAAATCATAGTACATGTGATATCCTTCCATTGGAATGGGCTATTATCGCACATATGAACAATATGCACAAATGTAAAACGGACCACGTGTGACATATCATCACATATAACATACTTAATTTCCTAATACGTATGTGACCATAAATGGGATATAATTATTTCCAAAAGGTAATAAAATATGGAAAAATAACAATTATCATTATTAAACATATTTTATTTCCAAATCTTATAACACTTTCTTTGTCTACCATAATGTCTGGTAGGTTACCATCCAACACAATTATATTTTTTTCTTATAAACAAAAATATTCATTTTTAGTCTTCACATATAGTTATATGAAGGATAAGAAATATTTATATAAGTCAAATTATATAGGATTTAATTATAAATAGTTTCCATTAATAAATTAATAAAATCATTAATAATCGGATTTGAATCTATAAATATCATTATTAGTGACTTTGTATCCATTTAGCTTTAAGAACTAGCCACCTAATTAGGATATCATTTTCAAAAGTCATCCAAGAAAAAATTATCCTTCACCAATTTATTCATCTCATCTTTCTCATTATTTTTTATTTTCTACATGATTATATAATTCATAAATTTTTGACCCATTTGTAATATATATGTATCTAGTTTTCTAAGGTTAAAAATATTTTGGAAATAAAAATCAACCACTAAATTCTCAATTTAATGTAAATAGTAATTTCTTTCCCAAGGATTTGGTTGGTGTAAATAATAAACAATTACACAGAAATTATAAATTAATACAAAAGAAGAGAGATTCAATGATATATCTCTAAAAAATTAACAATTTATAGATGATTAGTTGAATAAGTGTTCATCAACCATTCATCGTATATATTCAAAAAAATATTGAACATTCTCTATTTTGAAAAAGAATCATTCTCCCTTTTGAGTTATCTTTTGTTTTGGGATAGCTAACATTGAATTCATTTTGAAAATAATATGTTAATTATATTTAAATATAAATAGATGTCACATATCAGTATCATAATTAGAGTATTTTTTTCATTCCTCAAACTCTTTGGATTCAATCCTAATTAAGTTTATTTCAATACTAGACACAATATTATGTAAGAATGTAATTCTATGCAATAGAAACTCATTTATTAAAAAACATTATATATATATATATATATATTATATATAGCAATCCATGTGTGCTTCCCATGACCCTCATAGATTTTGGAATATTAGAAAAATGAAAATTATAACAAAAATACATGTATCCAAATACACTTGGAAAAAACTATTTATGTGTTATTGAAAAATATCACGATATTATTTGAATAAAAATTGAATAACTATAAACAAATAATTGAAATTACTAGTATAAAAAGTTTTCCTCATAATTTACTATTCATTCACATTCAATTTATGATATCTCTGTGTAAGGTCTGTGTTTAAAAAACATGGATTTCCTTGAAGTAGGTCAAACTAGTAATATATATGAGGAAGCATTTTCTTGTTTTAAAATGCAACACTATTGAGTTATATTTAGTAATTGAAATGATTCATAATTCAATATTTATTATTAATAAATAAAATAGGATCACTCAATTGTGATATGTATGGATGAATAAAAGAATTATAAAACAACCCTTATAAGAACCTTTTGAACTGTAATATCTCTATTAGATCATTATGATTAAGTGGATATGAGATTGACTTAGCATCACAAATGAATTAAATAGTGAATTCTAACTACTATAAAGGATTAAAAAAATACAGATATACTTCCACATATTCATGTATTATAGGAACATCAGTAATCTATAAAATTTAATGTCATTCATCCAAATGATTGTTATTGGACCATGTAAGACACTAAAGTTGGGGTTAATTGAGTTCCTATAAAAATTTCTATCCAAATTATATATATATAATTTCCCTACATTGAAATAAATACATCCTAGTTAACCAAAATGGTAGTTTATAAAATATTTTATTATTATAAGTATATCTAAAAGTCTGATTAGTAATACAATATAACAATAAAAATTATTACCTGAACATTTGAAATCAAACTATGAAGACAAATTAGTATATAAATACTATCTATGGTTAAATATCAGAGTAATGTGTTGTTTATTTAAAAAAAAATGAGAAAAATGAATTTGAATAAACACAACTGAATATAAAACAAGATGATTAATTTCAAGAAGAGAAATACTGCTATCAACTTGGTGATTATCACAGATCATTTAGACTGTATAAATAGAAAAATATACATACCATAGTTCTTGGTAAAAAATAGTACACACAATTGTCTATGTCGGAACTGCGTCTTCCACAATTATCATAGTACTGATAAAACAAAACAAGCCAAAGAATGACCCATTACACTCTTATCCATGTGAGTGTCATATGTAAAATAATTTTTTAAATATCTATGTATTTTGTAGTTTGGTACATGATTTGGTATGTGTTCATGGAATTGAGATAGACAATGCCTGTAATGTAAAAAAGTTCTTAGAAGAGACACATAATGAAAATAATGTTAGAATAATATTTTTGATATGTAATGCAATTTTTGAAACATGTTAGATATCTTTTAATGTCGATTGAGTTGACATCAAGAAATATAATGAAAAATAGTTCATCATGGGATCATATTTATTCAATTTCTAGTGAGGTATTTATGTTCTTGATTTAGTTCTTATGATTTATTATATTATTAAAGCATAATGTTTTTTGGATGATTTTGTCATCAGTATATTATTTTACATAGCTTGGAGATCTTGTTTTATTTTCAGTCACATGATTTCTTTACATTAATGGTTCTATTGTACATTTATTTTTATTAGGTGTTCACATTATACACTACATCCAAAAAAGAGCATGTTTTAGATCATTTCAAGGTACCTCATACCTCGTCTTGTGGACTAAAAACTATTTAAATGTTCCCAGTAAAATATTTCAATATAAATAACATTTTTTATTTGTAATAATTTTTGAAAATATTACCTTTATATTTCAATTTTAGTATAAATGACAATGTATGAATTAGCGGTGTCATGAATGGATGGTATCTCTGACGATAGGTCGATGAAACAATGAATCGTTGTATCAGTAGAATATAAAAAAAATTATACATATCAGTAAGTCGATCTATCGGTATATTGATCAGATTGTGACTCATACTTTATGATAATCTTTTTTCATATGTTGGTAAGTAGAACAATGGATTCTCATCATTCTTCCTAATTTAAAATCTATGTTGATGGTGAGATATTTGATATAGAGACATGTAATAGATAACACTTTATCAATGGTATCTCATGATTAACTAAAATTATACGATCATTAAGATTCCTAAAAGTGAGTTTGTGTTATCGATGACTAATAATTTTTGTTGAATGCAAGTCCACCTTAATTCTAACTGACACATTGCCAGAAATTATAATCCTATATTCTAATATGAATTATATTACATAATATATTGGTAACAAATTAACATAATTAATCATGAAAAAGCATAATGACAATAATGAATCATGATTTTTGAACATTAAAATACAATATTCAAACAATATACCCCTTTTGATGATCAAAAATCTAATCATTAAAAATGTATTCACTATGATTAATTTACAAAATACAATTTTCAATAACAACATGCCATAGAGATAAAATTAATATAAAATTTTAAGATAAAAATAGATGAATAACCTTAATTACAATACATAATCTTTTTCTAATGTTAAATGAATCATAATTCTCCCGTTATTGGGATTATAAAAATTTATTAATGAAAAATATAGAATGAACATAAAATGGTGGAAAAGTGATAATATATATCATGTTAAAAATAAGTGACTTTGACTGAAAAAGAGTTCAAAATACATCCATATCAATGATAAATCAAAAATTAATTCTACCCCATGTAAGGATCGATGAATTCTTTTACCTTAATAGTAGAAGAAGATGGAGGTACATGAGGTATAAAGGGATCAGTGATATATAAAAGATAATTTGGAACACCCGAAGGTGTAGTATGTTTTCGCCCATGGGTATAATAGTTAAGCACTATTAGTTCTTGATAAATAATAGGCCTATGATGACTGTGATCCTAGGATGGATTTTAGGTAAGTGGTTCTAGGGTGATACTAAGAGGAGGGAAATTATTCTGACTGATGGCTGCTCAGAATTTTAGATCTATAGACCAATAGATTGATATTGAGAGAATATTCCGAGTCACACGACGAATGGGGAATTCCCATTTTTCTATAATGGATATACTCTAGATATGAAACTAAGGCGTCACCATGTTGAAAAATACATTATAATATTCCCACATTTCATCAATACATTGGTAAAATCATACTTATTTACTGTAATCATATTATTAGAAAGGATGAATTCCATGATATATTTAACGTTTCACTTGAATTATATGGTAATATAAAGTATCCTAAAATTCTCAGTCAAAAACATAAATTGACTATCTAATATTTTTTTTACTATAAATCTTTTGAATGAATAAATTGACTATCTTGGTGATATGATATTGAGTAGAAGTGTCCCATTTGGCATAAAATAATTTTACTTCATGAACATGATTACTCTTTTTTTAACTTATCTTAATCTATCATGAACTAAAATACACATCATATTCTATATTTCTTCTCATATCACTGATATTATCTTATAAATATCAAATGATTGACCAGGAGAAGCATAAAGAGACACAAATTTTAATTCCCTTATAAAAACTAACCTTAATAGACTCATGTCAAGCATACGAGGATCATCTATATTATAAACATGAATTGTATCTAATGGGATATTTACAACATTCTCCAAGGGTTTTTTATACTCAGTTGGAATCCTTTTGAGAACTGGAATTAGATAAGCATGATCAATACTCCCTGATTTATTGTTTATTCATTCTTATTGAATATGAGAAATATTTTATGCTGGAATATGGGAGATGAGTTTCTCAGAAATAACAACAACATCAGTTTCACCTAAAACATGGCACTAGTGTAGGCTGAGGGTGAGGAATATCATTTGTGACTAAATAAAAATCTTGTGAAACATATTGAAATCACTCTGGCTTATATGTTCAACATGTAATGGATAAATAAAAAAAGTAGGATAGGTAGCCACTCCTGAATCAGTTCCCACCATAACAATCAAATCATAAGACATCTCTTCAACTATTGATTCATTATAATCCGATTATTCATCTTTAGAATCCATATTTTATATGTTTAATGATTTATATCTTGGATACAATCCCATTTTTCTACTACAATAAAATAAAATGGAGTATGGGTATAAAAATTAACATTATGTGAATGTTTCTTCCCCTCAACATGTTCTTCCTATTAATCGAAAACTTCTTCATTCATTTGAACAACTCAAAAATCATCTTCAAATAAAATAGACTCATGAAAATTTTGAGTTCCCAATAGTAGTTATTTTTAATCTAGAACTATTTTATCAAGAGATTTAGTTTGTTCAGTTAGTCCTATATCACTAAATGGAGGGCCATGATCAATACTAGGATCACCATCATTTTAATATTCATTCTTGTTCTATTAATAAAATTATCCCTCCTTATCAAACAATTATTCATATTATTTTTATTCTTTCACATCTTCATTTTATTCTTCTTCTTAATCACACCCACATTCATTATCATACTCAATATCTTCAGATTATTATTTTTCCTCAATATAACCACCGTCAATGGGAAATTCTTAGATAGGATGTTCTTTTAGTGGATTTTGATATCCATATCTAAATAATTTATGGCTACATTAATATAAATATCACTTCTTCCATAAAAAGGATATTCCTTTAAATTATTTGCTTCAACATCATTATCCTGTCCATCTGAGTACTCTATAACATCAAATAGTCATAAACTACTTTCAACTATAACCTTTTGTCTTTTCGATTTTGAACATGATTAAATTATTTAAATAATTTTTATTATCCAAATCCTTTTATCTTCCAAGGATTAAAATTAATCATCATAGTTTTTCATATGGAATTTCTAATGAAAAATCCACCTTAATCTATTACATTTTCTTCATCATGATTTACTCTTTAACATTTATCCTGGAAGAAAATTGTAACACCCCATGCTCCCACTGTACGTTTCCCTTCGAATAATGCAATAGCGTGTGTTATACGCCACCTCGAGCTCTAACACACACCACAACTAACTAAACTAGCCGTTGTGAATAGTAATACCTACCTTTTGAAATTTTATAAATTTTATTTATCAAAATGGACATCATTTTTGGATTCGGAATATTGAAATTAGCTTATGTTGAATTTTTGGTATTTTTCTGAGAACTTCTAAATTTTTATGAATAGTGCAAAATACTTAAAAACAACTTTTTTAATCAAAATAATTTATAGTGATAAATTATAATATTTATTGGTTTTAAAGTATAATTAGAATTTATTTTTACCATTTTATCAAATTGTGGTCATTAGAATTAATTTAACATTGAAATTGGACATAAAAAATTGCCAATCTTTTGATATAAATTGTTTCTTAAAAACACGCTATTTGTTGTAACAACGGGAATTAATTATAAAATTAATTAATACAACTTATATGTTTGGAATTTTGTAAAATAGACATCATTTTTGAATTCGGAATATCAATTATAGCTTAGGGTGAAATTTTGGCCTTATTCTGAAAAACTTCAATTTTTGATGAATAGTGAAACCACTAAGTGGTTGTTAAAAACTGATTTTTCGTTAAAATGAAATATTACCACTTATGTGATTTGATTTTCAAAAATCCGACATACATGGTTTTCATTAAGAAGTAAAATGTGGTTCAATGAGATTAAAATAATTTTTTTGGTGAATAGTAACTTTTAAGTTCATAATCGCGATTAGAGGTGATTAGTGTAGTTTAAGGTAAAGATAATGTTTTAATAATATGAGATGAGCTTGAAACTTGTACTACTCCTATTGGATTAGTCATTGACGACCAAGACAACCAATGGGTCAACTTGGTGACCCCATGGAGCCACATTAGTTGGAAAATGACATTAATATATATTTATTTAATGTTAAAATTAAATTGACACAAAATGAGTTGTTTTACTAAAACAGTTTTTAAGTAGGGTTACACAGATCCAAATATTGACTATAATTATTCATTAGAAAGATAAAAATATTTCCTACATCATTTTATTTTTTTTATAATTTTTAGACATTATATAAATTAAATTATTTATGACATCATTATGATGCAGCGATGACCTCATTATTTAACGATTAAAATAAAATGAGAAGATAATGCAAACTCCAAGGCATACACTTGTCCAAAGCCTATTTGATGAGGAGATTTCGAACCCTTATCACCTTATCCACGAATTATATAAGTGTGGGACTTTTAGAATCCGAAAATCATTGTATAATAATGTAACATTTCAATCTTTCCAAAAGAGCCCCTCCTATCCTCTTATAAAAGGCCCCCACCTCTACCACCTTCTTCACACTTCCAATCCTTTTGGTTCGGCCAACCTCTGCCCAAATACTCTCCCAACTTCTATCCCTTCATCCTAAAAGCTTTACTTTAGTCATAAAGCCATCCTAAGGAGTCCTTTTGATCAAATCAAAAGGAAGAACCCGAAGAAGAGGTAACATTTTCATCACCCTCTTTCAAGTTTCTTTCTTCTTCCACTCCCTCTTTGTTTATTATTTCAATTCTAAAATTATAACTACAGTATCATCTATATACTGTGATGTTATTATAAAGATGGAACAACCATATTCAGTATTCTACCCATCATTTGAGTGACATGTCACCATACGTGCGTACGTACGGCTTACCGTCTCCACGTCGTGGTGTAATTGTTATTCAATATATTATTATTTAGATGGGTATAATAATGATATGTAATTCATGTAAATAATAAATATAACATGATAATGATTCTGTATATATATGATATAATATCCAATTATATATTATTTTAATATCAAAAAAATGATATTGTCGCTCATGCGTACGTACGGACTACCGTCTCCACGAACGCGATGAGATTCATTCTCCGTCGTATCCATTCAAGTATAATTATCATTTGATGATTTAAAAATAATTTTTAAGGACATGATATCATTGTGGATATAAATAAGATACAACCTATCCATGAAAAACCCGACTTACGTAACAAAACATATAAAAGAAAACGAGTAAGTTAACACCCGAAACAACGATAAATCTAAGATATTGTTAACAAAGCAATGTTAAAAGATCATATATGATATCATATGAATGTATATGATTCTTGTGTAATTTAATAACAATTATTTCACCATTATATAGGAGGTTAACCAACCCCACCCAAGGAAAAGTACAAGGTAAGGGTTTACTTCACAACCTCTTCATTATCCAAGGTTGTTTATACATAATTATCTACTGGGACCTCGTTATCATCCACATCCATGTTTCTTAAAAATGTCTTTGAAAAAAAATTTACTATTAAATGGAAAATGTGTTAAATTAATTTACACCCTTATAAATTTTTGAAAGGAATATTACCGTCGTTTTCCAAACAATGTACTTTTTGACATCTTTGACAAATTTAAGGTAAGAATGTTTTTTTTAACTTATACGGCGGGTGCGGCTATTTTCCACCATTATAACTTCGTCGAAGCTTCCCTAACAAGATTATAAGAATATCTTCAATGTAAATGTATTATTTTTATGGGACTTTTAAATGATTTCAAAAAGGAGAGATATTACTCTCAAATTGCTTTGATTTCATCCATGTCAACATCCTTTGATGGGTTTTATGTTTAATTGAAATTGATTTATGATACAAAACTTTCATTGAACAATTTGTGAAATATTTGACTGTGGATGTGTTATTTTTATACCATCCATAGCTTATGGAGAAATTTTTGACATTTCGTATTCTAGTTTTTATACGAATATTTATGTAATGTTTAAACCTATTCATATGAGGAATGTATTGGACTTAATATGTGACGGGTGGAGCCCGCTATAGCTCCTCGATGCATCGGTAGGACTCATGAGACAACTAGACGTGGAATTGGCCGAGGCCCTTTCCCAATTTGATTTATGGTTTTGGCCGAGGCCTTAATCATTTTAGACGTCTTGGCCGAGGCCTTGACAAAGTGTTTCAGAATGTCTGTCATTATACATTCCCTCATTATGAAAGTGGTTATTGATATTTCATGTGATTATTCGTCTAGTAGAATATCCATGTGAGCAAGTAATGGCATTATTTTATTTTACTTTTTCCATATTATGCTGAAGTTCAAGTTCAATAAGTCTTTTGTTTTAGTTATACATTGCCTTAAATGCTTATGTTTTCTTATAAAAGTTTCCGCAATATTGTTATCCTTACTGAGCATCTGAGCTCACCCCTTTCAATGTTTTAATATTTTCCAGGATGTGAAGAAGTGTATTATGACTGACATGCAAGAATAGTCAGTGAGGATATGAGTGTGGACTATGAAGACAATGTTATTGTAGTTTGTTTACTTTTTGATGTAATGAAAGACTTATGAATGTATCTAGTGTTTCCAAGGCTACTAAACTAATCGGTCTTTCGAGACTTGATCTTTTGTGATCATGCCAATGTTACGAAGTAATGCACCGACTCTGGGTAGCTGGGGTCGGGGCGTTACAGTTGGTATCAGAGGAAGTTTAGTACTATCCTTGGAATCTAGATTTAGATAAACTCTGATTAGAGCACATATCCCGAAGATAGACTTTGAGGATTAGTATAGAAGAACTTCCTATAATTTTTGTATTGTAGAGATGTTGTGAGTTTTCCGAGCAATACATCCCTGTCTGGATACGAGCAGGTAGAGGCGGCTCTTTCACAGATGTACCTAGGGGTAAAACCCGAAAACACCGCTTTGAGCTAGACTCGAATGGGAACTGGTGCACGACAACGGGCCTTGCTGCACTCTTGGTTACGACACTCCCGGGGGATATGCTTTGGATAATTCCCATTTTATTTACAAACCACAATGAAGGGTTACGAGTATATACTTCCTCAAAGAAAACATTTTTATAATTATGGATTATATCCATAATTAGTTCAATTTATGTTAAGTGTTTTACAAGTATGGAATTATGTATTTTGATTCATGAACTAATCTAGTTTATGCCATTATTTAGAAATGGCGCCTAGTGGATGGAATGGAAACCGTATCAATGCACGCACTCTGTGTAGGGATTTCCCTCTAGCTCAGGATAATTATGGTGGAGCTAGTGATACAACTGGTGCCGATCAGCTTCTCACCGTACTGGGACAAATCACGCAGGTTATGAATAACAACCTTACTCGTATGGAGCACCCTGATCCGCAACGTGGAGGATCAATGCTAGACCGTTTCATGAGGCAACAACCGCCAACCTTCAATGGGAGTACAAATCCTATAGTAGCTGAGAAATGGATAAATTCCTTAGAGAAAATATTCCATGCCTTGGGGAGTAGTGAAAAGGAGAATGTTGTCATGGCAGTTTACTGCCTCACTGGAGATGCCCATCAATGGTGGTCACTAATTCAAAACCCAAAGGAAGATGATGAATTAACAAACATGGAATGGCAGGTGTTCAAAGAGTTGTTCTTAGAAAAATACTTTCCACGAGACGATCGAGCAGATATGGAAAGGCAATTTCTGAGTCTGAGGCAGAAGGAGGATGAAAATGTCGCAAAGTAAGAGGATAACTTTACCAGGTTAGCAAGGTATGCTGCAGATTACATACGTAACCCAAGAAGTAAGACTGATCGTTTCTTTGATGGGTTGAAACCATTTCTCCGTCAAGCTTTAGTATCACAAACCTTCTCTTCATACGAAGGTATTGTCTCGTGCGCTATCAAGACGGAAAATGAATTCTCTAAGTCTTATGACTTTAAATCAAAGTAAGATAAGAAGAGATCCGCTGAAAACTCTGGGAAAGGAAATAAGGAAACAGGGAAGAAGGGTAGAAATGAATTTCTACCCTGTGATAATTGCTGTAGGAAGCACCCTGGTGCCTGTCTAAAAGGAAAAAGTGTATGTTACAAGTGTGGTGAAAAAGGCCACCAAGCTCATGAATGCAAGGGAAAGAAAGCGGCTGTCAACATGGAATGCTATAATTTTAGAGAGAAGGGACATTATGAAAATGAATGTCCTAAGCGTCAGGGGAACTTACCTCAGAAGAGGCCAAGGGATCAGGGCCAGGCTTATGCTATCACTAATGCTGAAGTGGATTCTCTGAAAGACGTGGTGGCAGGTAATTTAATGGTTTCCTCATGTTTAGGAAATGCATTATTTGATTCTGGATCATCGAATTGTTTCATATCTTCCCAGTTTTCTAAGAAAATTAGATATTTTCAATTTGATTTAACAAGGGAGTTGTCGGTCAAAACCACTAAGGGAAGTATTGTTGCAACAATGTTTTGTCGATTAGTTCCCATTAGAGAACCTAAATGTTCTTTACCTGCTGATCTCATCGTCATAACCATGATTGAATTTGATATAATCATCGGTATGGATTGCCTTTCGGACCATGATGAAAAAATTTATTGTATGAAGAAAGAGTTTACGATTCTTGATGATGATGATAAGGAACACCTTATCTTTAGAGCCGAATCGTCACCACATAATTCTTATCTAGATCCACCCCCAATAGCTCAACGTAATTCAATTATTGGGGAGGAAGAGAAGGAAATTACTGGGGGTGAGGAAAGGAATATTCAAATAGTGGATGTACCTATTGTGAGAGAATATGTTGATGTGTTTCCGGAAGATTTACCTGGACAACGTCCAGAACGAGAAGTTGAGTTTTCCATTGATTTAATTCCTGGATCAAGGCCCATATCGAAGGCCCCTTATAGAATGGCCACTGTGGAATTAGTTGAACAAAAGAAACAACTAGAGGAATTGAGTAATAAGGGATTTTTTCGCCCTAGTGTTTCTCCTTGGGGAGCCCCTGTTCTTTTTGTTATGAAGAAAGATGGATCTTTGAGGTTGTGCATTGACTATAGGGAGATCAATGCTATAACAATAAAGAACAAGTATCCCCTACCTCGCATTGATGATTTGTTTGACCAACTACATGTAGCTCAATACTTTTCAAAGATTGACCTTCGGTCTGGATACCATCAGTTGTGTGTGAAGAAGGAAGACGTTACAAAGACATCATTTCGAACAAGGTACGGGCATTACGAGTTTACAGTAATGCCTTTTGGATTGACTAATGCACCCTCTATTTTCATGGATCTAATGAATAGAGTTTTCAAGGAATATCTTGATGACATTGTAGTGGTATTTATTGATGATATCTTGGTATACTCCAAATGCCACGAAGATCATGAAAATCACATACGCATTATCCTGAAGACTCTTAGAAGACATGAATTATATGGGAAATTTAGCAAGTGTGAATTCTGGCTTCATGATATTTATTTTCTTGGCCGTATTGTCTCTAAGGATGGAATTTCCGTTGATCCTTCTAAAACCAAGGCAATCAAAGAATGGCCAGCACCGACAAGTATAACTGAGGTACGCAGTTTTATTGGTTTAGAAGGTTATTATCGACGTTTCGTCTAGAATTTTGCCAGATTGGCTAACCCATTGACAAAGCTCACATGTAAAGGGATTAAATTTGTCTGGACAAAAGTGTGTGAAGAATGTTTTGAATAACTAAAGAGAATATTAGTCAATGCCCCTGTATTGACTCTACTATCGGGGAATGATGGGTTTGTTATTTATAGTGATGCATCGAAGAAAGGACTCGGTTGTGTCCTTATGCAGAATGATAAGGTCATTGCCAATGCATCACGACAGCTAAAAATTCATGAGCAAAACTATCCTACTCATGATCTTGAGTTAGCAGCTGTGATCTTTGCTTTAAAGATATGGAGGCATTACCTCTATGGTGAAAAATGTGAGATTTATACTGATCACAAGAGTTTGAAGTATTTTTTCACACAAAAAAAACTCAACATGAGGCAAAGGCGATGGCCTGAACTACTCAAGGATTATGATTGCACGATACATTACCACCCGGGGAAGGCAAACAAGGTGGCAGATGCTTTGATTAGAAAAGACAATGGAGATTTGAATGTGATGAGAATTGAAAGGGATCCAATTTTCTTGGATCTAGTGAAGATGGATATGGGAATAACTAGGGAAGGTGAAACATCAATGCTTTTTCAAATGGTTTCCAAACCATCATTACTAGAAAGGATTAAGAGTTCTCAGACCAATGATGAAGAATTTCAGAAGAAGATTAAAGGTGTGAATGATGGAATATTGAGGGACTTTGTGTATAGAGATGGAATTTTGAAATTCGGGAAGATACTTTGTGTTCCCGATATACCTGATCTAAAAATGGAATTGCTGGATGATGCTCATAGTTCCAACTTCTATATACACCCTGGGAGCACCAAAATGTATAGAGATTTGAAGGAACATTTTTGGTGAGACAATATGTAGAGGGAGATTGCTGATTTTGTGTCGAGGTGTATGGTTTGTCAACAAGTGAAAGCTGGAAGGCAACATCCTGGTGGAGTATTGCAACCTCTTCCCATACCTGAGTGGAAATGGGATAATATTAAGATGGACTTTTTCATGGGACTACCAAGGACTCCTAGAAGGAATGATGCAATATGGGTCATTGTTGATCGACTTACTAAGTCAGCACATTTTCTGGCTATACGGGAGGATCTACCACTTGAATGTCTAGCAAGACTATATATTAATGAAGTTGTAAGACTTCATGTAGTACCCCTATCGATATTTTCTGATCGTGATCCTCGTTTTACTTCAAGATTCAGGAAAAGTCTTCAAAAGGCCTTGGATACTGAACTTCGTTTGAGCACTGCCTATCACCCTCAAACAGATGGACAATCAGAACGGACTATTCAAACCTTAGAAGACATGTTGAGATCATGCTCTCTTGACTTTCAGGGTATGTGGGATCAATATTTACCACTGGTAGAATTTTCCTATAACAATAGCTTCCATTCGAGTATTTAGATGGCACCATATGAAGCGTTATATGGAAAGAGATGTCGTACACCAACCTGTTGGGATGACGTTGGTGAAAGAATACTTGTAGGCCCAGAACTGGTGGAGGAAACGGTGGAAAAGGTGAAAGTAATCCAAAATCACATCAAAGAAGCTCAAAGTAGGCAGAAGAGCTATGCCGATAATCGAAGGAAGGATTTAGAATTTCAGGTCGGTGATCATGTTTTCCTGAAGGTATCTCCATGGAAGGGAGTCATACGTTTTGGTAAGAAAGGTAAATTGAGTCCCAGGTACATCGGACCTTTCGAAATTCTAGAACGAATTGGGGTTGTAGCTTACCGTTTGGCAATGCCGCCAAGTCTCTCCAAAGTTCACGATGTGTTCCACGTATCTTTGTTGAGGAAATACATGCCTGACCCAACGCATGTACTCACCTATGAGGAATTAGAACTGGAACCCGATCTTTCCTATTATGAAGAGCCCGTTAGGATTCTTGATGTGAGGGAGCAGGTGCTGAGAAACCGGACGACTCGTCTGGTGAAGGTTTTGTGGAGAAATCATAAAATGGAAGAGGCAACGTGGGAACCTGAGGAATTTATGAAGAAAAACCACCCGAGTCTTTTTATGGAGTAATACCCTAGAAATTGCGAGGATGCAATTATTTGAAGGAGGGGAGAATGTATCACCCCAAGCTTCCACTGTACGTTTCCCTTCGAATAATGCAATAACGTGTGTTGTACGCAACCTCGAGCTCTAACACACACCATAACTAACTAAACTAGCCGTTGTGAATAGTAATACCTACCTTTAGAAATTTTATAAATTTTATTTATCAAAATGGACTTCATTTTTGGATTTGGAATATTGAAATTAGCTTATGATGAATTTTTGGTATTTTTCTGAGAACATCTAAATTTTTATGAATAGTGAAAAATACTTAAAAACAACTTTTTTAATCAAAATAATTTATAGTGATAAATTATAATATTTAGTGGTTTTAAAGTATAATTAGAATATATTTTTACCATTTTATCCAATGGTGGTCATTAGAATTAATTTAACATTGAAATTGGACATAAAAAATTGCCAATCTTTTGATATAAATTGTTTCTTAAAAACACGCTATTTGTTGTAACAGCGGGAATTAATTATAAAATTAATTAATACAACTTATATGTTTGGAATTTTGTAAAATAGACATCATTTTTGAATTCAGAATATCAATTATAGCTTAGGGTGAAATTTTGGCCTTATTCTGAAAAACTTCAATTTTTGATGAATAGTGAAACCACTAAGTGGTTGTTAAAAACTGATTTTTCGTTAAAATGAAATATTACCACTTCTGTGATTTGATTTTCAAAAATCCGACATACATGGTTTTCATTAAGAATTAAAATGTGGTTCAATGAGATTAAAATAATTTTTTGGTGAATAGTAACTTTTAAGTTCTTAATCGCGATTAGAGGTGATTAGTGTAGATTAAGGTAAAAATAATGTTTTAATAATATGAGATGAGCTTGAAACTTGTCCTACTCCTATTGGATGAGTCATGGAAGACCAAGACAACCCTTGGGTCAACTTGGGGACCCCATGGAGCCACTTTAGTTGGAAAATGACATTAATATATATTTATTTAATGTTAAAATTAAATTGACACAAACATGAGTTGTTTTACTAAAACAGTTTTTAAGTAGGGATACACAGATCCAAATATTGACTATAAATATTCATTAGAAAGCTAAAAATATTCCTACAACATTGTATTTTTTTATAATTTTTAGACATTAAATAAATTAAATTATTTATGACATCATTATGATGCAGCGATGACCTCATTATTTAACGATTTAAATAAAATGAGACGATAATGCAAACTCCAAGGCTTACACTTGTCCAAAGCATATTGGATGAGGAGATTTCGAACCCTTATCACCTTATCCACGAATTATAAAAGTGTGGGACCTTTAGAATCCGAAAATCATTGTATAATAATGTAACATTTCAATCTTTCCAAAAGAGCTCCTCCTCTCCTCTTATAAAAGGCCCCCACCTCTACCACCTTATTCACACTTCCAAGCATTTTGGTTCGGCAAAATCTGCCCAAATACTCTCCCAACTTCTCTCCCTTCATCCTAGAAGCTTTACATTAGTCAGAAAGCCATCTTATTGAGTCCTTTTGATCAAATCAAAAGGAAGAACCCGAAGAAGAGGTAACATTTTCATCACCCTCTTTCAAGTTTCTTTCTTCTTCCACTCCCGCTTTGTTTATTATTTCAATTCTAAAATTATAACTCCAGTGTCTTCTATATACTGTGATGTTATTATAAATATGGAACAACCATATTCAGTATTCTACCCATCATTTGAGTGACATGTCACCATACGTGCGTACGTACGGCTTACCGTCTCCACGTCGTGGTGTAATTGTTATTCAATATATTATTATTTAGATGGGTATAATAATGATATGTAATTCATGTAAATAATAAATATAACATGATAATGATTCTGTATATATGATATACTATCCAATTATATATTATTTTAATATCAAAATAATGATATTGTCGCTCGTGCGTGCGTACGGACTACCGTCTCCACGAACGCGATGAGATTCATTCTCCGTCGTATCCATTCAAGTATAATTATCATTTGATGATTTAAAAATAATGTTTAAGGACATGATATCATTCTGGATATGAATATGATACAACCTATCCATGAAAAACACGACTTACATAACAAAACATATAAAAGAAAACGAGTAAGTTAACACCCGAAACAGCGATAAATCTAAGATATTGTTAACAAAGCAATGTTAAAAGATCATATATGATATCATATGATTGTATATGATTCTTGTATAATTTAATAACAATTATTTCACCATTATACAGGAGGTAAACCTACCCCAACCAAGGAAAAGTACAAGGTAAGGGTTTACTTCACAACCTCTTCATTATCCATGGTTGTTAATACATAATTATCTACTGGGACCTCGTTATCATCCACATCCATGTTTCTTAAAAATGTGTTTCAAAACATTTTTACTATTAAATGGAAAATGTGTTAAAGTCATTTACACCCTTATACATTTTTGAAATGAATCTTACCGTCATTTTCCAAACAATATACTTTTTGACCTCTTTGACAAATTTAAGGTAAGAATGTTTTTTTTAACTTATACCGCGGGTGCGGCTATTTTCCGCCATTATAACTTCGTCGAAGCTTCCATAAAAATCATATAAGAATATCTTCAAAGTAAATGTATTATTTTTATGGGACTTTTAAATGATTTCAAAAAGGAGAGATATTACTCTCAAATAGCTTTGATTTCATCCATGTCAACATCCTTTGATGGGTTTTAAGTTTAATTGAAATTGATTTATGATACAAAACTTCCATTGAACATTTTGTGAAATATTTGACTGTGGATGTGTTATTTTTATACCATCCATAGCTTATGGAGAAATTGTTGACATTTCGTATGCTAGTTTTAATACGAATATTTATGTTATGTTTAAACCTATTCATATGAGGAATGTATTGTACTTAATATGTGACTGGTGGAGCCCGTTATATCTCCTCGATGCATCGGTAGGTCTCATGATACAACTAGACGTGGAATTGGCCGAGGCCCTTTCCCAATTTGATTTATGGTTTTGGCCGAGGCCTTAATCATTTTAGACGTCTTGGCCGAGGCCTTGACAAAGTGTTTCAGAATGTCTGGAATTATACATTCCCTTATTATGAAAGTGGTTATTGATATTTCATGTGATTATTCGTCTAGTAGAATATCCATGTGAGCAAGTAATGGCATTATTTTATTTTACTTTTGCCATATTATGCTGAAGTTCAAGTTCAATAAGGCTTTTGTTTTAGTTATACATTGCCTAAAATGCTTATGTTTTCTTATAAAAGCTTCCGCAATATTGTTATCCTTACTGAGAATCTGAGCTCACCCCTTTCAATGTTTTAATATTTTCCAGGATGTGAAGAAGTGTAGTATGACTGACTTGCAAGAATAGTCAGTGAGGATATGAGTGTGGACTATGAAGACAATGTTATTGTAGTTTGTTTACTTTTTGATGCAATGAAAGACTTATGAATGTATCTAGTGTTTCCAAGGCTACTAAACTAATCGGTCTTTCGAGACTTGATCTTTTGTGATCATGCCAATGTTACGAAGTAATGCACCGACTCTGGGTAGCTGGGGTCGGGGCGTTACAAAAATAGTTTAGATTAATATTGGGAGTTTGATTGTTGGTGACACATAATAAAATCACCCATATGCACTATAAGGTTTATAAAAAGGTTGATATTGTGCTCTTAATTCTTTTGATATGATAAATAACAATTTTTACAATTAAATGAGGAAAATTACCCTTTTATGGTAAACAATTGGTGGTCATGAAACGAAAATATTGATGATAAGACAATGACTTGTTCAGTTTATATTGGCCTTATTGGAATTACATTCATTTTCATTTCATTAATTGCAATATCATATCTATCAATATCACTTGTAGGAGGATATCTCCATTAGTGACCATAAAAAATGTCTTCATTAGGTACATTTAGACACTCATCCCATTGCATATAATAGAAAATAACCATATTTCCATTTATCACTGACATGATCTAAATAACTTCTCTTTCTTCAAAATGAACCTATCATAAATCTAAAACTCGTGATCTAGATTTAGGTAAAAGGGATGTGTATTGTTGGAGAACAACCCAGAGAAATAATTTTCATAGAATATTCTCAAAACCTGAAATATAATAGATAACCACAAATCATCATGAAATTAATTTTCTAGAATAACTATTAAGATTAAAGCATCAATGTTAACTGGTTCGAGGTTAGGAGCACATGATTCACCCTCTTTCATCATCGAAGGATGATACAATTATATATATTTCATGGGTAATATCTTCACCTATGCCATCTTGAAGTGTTTTTTTCTAATAGAGAAGGTATAATTTGTTCGAAATAAAATGGAGAAATTTTTTTAGATAGGGTATATGAAATATGATTTGGATAAATTTTATTTTAATCATTTATTATTTAAAAAATTAAAAAAAATACGTTATATAATAATATATAATAAATAAAACATAAAAAATATGTTCATAATGAAAAATTATTATGTAATGAACTGTAAGATACAATGGTGATTCCTAATAGTGAGTTCTCGTTAATGAGTCCCGATGTTGAGTTATGAATGGTGAGTGACAATGGTGTGTAAATAATGTTGAGTCACCAACGAAAAGTCATAAATGGTGAGTCACTGAATAGTTAGCCACTCCAAATTGATCCTCCCCAACAAATTTATGTTCTAAGTCATTTCCTCAAAATTTAATAAATTACTATATATATACCAGATAATGATTAGTGACAAGGATTTGAAGAGTTATATCAACTATTTGGTAATAATATCTAAAACATTTATTTCTTACATCAATTTTCACTGTTCCTCAATTATAAACTAAATTCATAGAAATTTTAAATAGATTTTTGTTTTCATTGTTTATTGGGACATCCAAAAAATGTTATCTATATTATCGTAATGCAATTTTAATCAAAAAATGATGAGTAGACCAACAACTAGAAGCCATGATTTCAACTTCACCTGTAGATAATGAAACAAAATTTTGTTTTTTAGTTACACTATTAAACTATAGACTTGCCAAAATTGTGACATGTTCTAGAGGATATTTTATCTGTCTAAATTGCAACCAAAAAAATCACATGAATAATTACTATCTAATTTAGATGGTTGTCCTCTAGGATAGAGCATTCATACATTGGTAGTTTATTTGATTTATTTTAAAATTATTAATATATAAGGAAGATATTAATCTTTCTGACTATATCCTTGTGAAAGCAGTGTCACCTTATTTCGTAATATTATTCCAGCAACATCCACTTTTTATCATGCTCCAACTTAGTTCCTATAGTCAATTTTTATATTGGTCAACCAAAAACATTCCATACACTGTATCATTCCAAATTATTACATTTTTCATTCATAGATATCATCCAAAACTAATCATTTAGTACATCATTGATGTTCATGGGTTCATTTTTGACAAAAAGAGTTGATGATCAAGATGGTTTCTTAGAGATTATCTCTTATGTGTTCCAATTTCCATGTATCACAGAACATCAACAAATGGATGGTTTTTTTAACTCAACTAGCTATAAGGAAATATATTATGGTCACTTCAGGTTCATATACATGTATGGTATCCCTTTGTTCTGAATCTGAATATTTTCCTGCATTGGAGGATTTTTTTCATTGACAACAAAATCTGAGAATTTAAAATTTAATTCTAGATTCCACATATTGTGCTTATTATTTTATAAGAAGGATTAACTTTCATGTGGATCTATTTCATAAATTTTTTTCTACACATACTATTGAAAATATTTATTTCTTTTATTAATGAATTTATAGGCATTACCAGAGTTTGAATAACATTAGAAAAATACATTATCATCTTGGTTGGAATGCTTTCATGTTTATATTTTGTATTGAGAATAAACATATTGAAACCAAACAAATTGAAGTAATTTACATTATTTTACCTATTATTCCATAATTCCTAGGGGATATTCTTTTGGATATTTATAATTAAATCACTTTACATTATATATTAATTTGTTCACAATTTTTACAAAAAACATTAATTTTTATATCATACCCACTAGGAAGAGTCCAATCATACTGTTATAAATTTCTATTTCTTATTTCTACAATTACATCCTACTAGTCTGTGCTGTAAAAATAAAAGTCATGAATATAGACATTTTTGAAAAAAATGACTCCAAATATATACTTTCAGACTCATGTCTATGGTCACATCAAAAGGATTTGAGTCTAGTAAAATTTATATTTTCTACTAATCTAACACACATGATGAAATAAGAAAAAGCCTCATCTTTTTTAGAGAAAAATAAGGTCCATATATACATATATAATTCATCTTCGAGAACATAGGTAGAGTTATTAAAATTTAATATTGAAACACTAGAAAGTCCAAACAAATACATGTGAACCAAATCCTGATGTTGACAGTTGAAAATTATATTTGTTGATGGAAATATAGTGTAAGCTATTTTTCATTTAGGACAATGATTATGTACCATATCATTTAGATACTCTAGTTTATGTACATACTTGAATAATGATTTTTTAGAGTGATTTATATGATAATTAATATCACAACGGCCTAGTCTTCAATGAAAAATCCTTGACTCATAATTAATTAAACATGAGATTGAAAAATTATGAGAAATCAAAGAAACCCATATTGACTGAATAAACATTTTCATTGCCTAAAGTTGTAATATATAAATCATTCATAGAATTAAAAACAATATAAGCATAATATTAAAATTTAGCATTAATATTATTATCCCATTACTCAGAAATTTTATGGAAATAATACATTAGACCAGAAATAAAAATAAAATTTAAAATTTAAAATGTATTCTTGATACCAATTTCTGTAATTAAAATAATATTGCCTTTTTCATTGATACCAATGCTAACATTTCCTCCATCAGTATTTATATATCTCTTAATTCTATATTAGTACCATTTCATGTTTATATAATTTATGTATTCAATTTTCCTTATCATCATACATGAAATCTTAAAAAAAATTGCTACAAAAAGTGTTGAACATGAAAATGATTTGGTAACAAAATTATATTAGGTATAGTAATTTTGGTAATTATTTCTTTATAAACCAACATTTAATTCATGGTTTTATGTAAGCACACCATAATGTTTTATAAAAATATATTTTACTAGTTCCAGATGTACTATAAGTAATAAATGATTTTCATGTGATGGATTTTTTAGATTATTTTTTTGATTTATGCATCAAATCATATTTTATAAATTTGTATATAATTTATTTAATATAATTTTCTAGGATAATAAAAAATTATAGTGACATTTTTCAGGGAAACATGTATTAAAATTATTTTAATTAATTTATATTTACCATTTTTTCCAAATAATTATATTATTTTTATTCTAATGTTTATGTATTTTATTCTCATAGAGAAGTTGGGGATTCTTGTCTTTTTCTATATTTAGTTCATATTTAATAGTAGAATATTCATAGTTTTGTTGCATAAAAGATATATTTATATGTTTTATATCATTTAATGAATCTTCAAGAACTTTTCATTATTAAAACTTTTCATTATTAAAACTTTTCATCATTTTTCATATTTTCATAATATTCAGATTTAGATTAATTTCCAGTTTAATATTAATTTTGTGTAACTATTACTAGGGTTACCTAGGAACATTTTTTAATAAAAGAGATGTTCGATTTATCATCCTCTATAATCATGGGATGATTCAGATTCACAGGGATTGTCCTTAGAGTCAATCTAAGTATACTTCATATATATATATTGTATTTTATACAATTTTCATCATACTTCTTCTTATATATTAGTTTTTAATAGTCCAACTTCGAATTTAAATTTCTTTTTCATTCATATTATATTTTATTATTTGTATTCTCACTTATTTTCCAATACTTTTTTTGTTACCATTGTTTTCATATCTCTATTTGTATCTATTATTTCTAAATATCTACTTATTTCTATAATTTTTTTTGAAATCTTCTAGATATTTGGAAAATTTCCTCATCACATTCAATTGATTAATAAACCTTTCTAGATCATTCTTAATTGACATGAAATTTCTTATTTTTTGTGGATGTTGTTGTTTTGATAGATACTAAATTTCTTTTGGGTTCATCGTATACTTCTATATTAACCTTCATATCATAATTGTATATCATCAGTTCACGTATTAGTTCATTTAATTTTGAACATAAAAATACTACCAAATTATCTTATTGAAATATATGATTCTCTCCATCATTCATATAACTATCTGGCTAGTTTCATGATTTGTTCCATGGTATCTAACAACATTCTTAAAGAACTAATTGTATTTCAAATATTATTGAACCCAATGTACATGTTTTAAATAGGGTTTTAGGAATAATTTTGATGTTAACATATTTAATAGTGTAAATATTAACCCTTATTTTCATAAAAATAGTTATTTATTCTTGTGAAATAGATAAAGTATCCCTAATATCCAAGGACAATTTACATGAAAAAATCATGTTGAGTTCTTCCCAATATAGAGTGCCATATGAGGAATTAATATATTTTCAATTAATATTTTTGGCATCCTAAGTTTCATCATCCCAAGTAATCAAAGTAGTATAAGGGATCTTATATTCTTATAAAACTAAATACTAGTTTTCATAACCCACAATTTCTAAATTCATATTAATTTTTATTTTAAAATGAGAATAATATTTTTAATTAGAATAATTAAGTATGATGTTAGCAGAACCAATGTATTATTATCCTTTTAGAAAATTTTTTAAATAAATATAATTTTTCAATTGAAAAAATCATAAAGATCATTAAAATAGAACAAAAATCACAATTGAAAAAATATTTGAAAAAATATCTATTAAAGCTATGATACCAAATCACAGTCTCATAAGGATACTTTATATTGGAGTAAATTAAATTTTCGTAAAAAATTTATGTTAAAAAAATTATTTATTAGTCCGTCATTTTGTAATAAAAACATCCCAACTAACCAAATAAGATGATTATTAAATAATTTATTGTACAAAGGATTTCTCAAAGAGTGATTTAATGCAAGTTAAAAAAATATGAATTATTAATTTATATTTTTAAATATATCTATTAAAAAAATTATGTTACAAACACTCTATATTATTAACTATCAGATTAATGTGAGTTTTTTCCAAAAATACCAAAAGAGAAAACCAAATTGGAAAGAACACAAATAGATATAAAACAAAGTCGATCAGTCAAGAGATGAGACATAATCCTCTCCACTAGATGATCACCTTCAACATTGATTTTTTATTTAATGATAATTGATTCATTGTCTAAATCTATGTAAACAATAATATACACAGTAGTCTGGGTCAAGAAGACCACTTCCATATATTACATCTGAGTTAAAAAAAATAATTCACTCATGGAACTCTTTCACTTTTATACAAGGGATGTTTTGATGAAAAATATGGTTTTTGAATATATTAGTGTATCTTCATGTTTTTCATAATATACGGTGTGTTTTCATAGAACATATATACACACAGATCTCTAATAGTAAATAGAAGTTATCATGTAGGGAAATAAAAGGATAAGAGAGTAATAAATCATTCTATTTTATGAAATATAGCTTCAAACTCATGTTAGATATCCTAAAATATAGCTTGAGTTGTCTTTTAGAAATATAAAACATAACATTGAATAAATAAATCTTATGTCTTCTATAACTTGTGAAGTATTTTTTTTACGTTATTATATTCCTCTCCATTTAGGGATTGTTGCTGGAATGTGTACTTTGGTTTATTTTCATAGTAGTATCTTCATGTTTTTGAGAACTGTTAGTTATTGTGTTTTTATTAGGCTCAGGAGATCTATATATTTTTCATCACATATAAAATCTTTGTGTTCGATTATTCTCTACATACACTTCATATGATAAAGAAAATGTTCTCAATTGTTTCTAGGAACCATGTAACTCATAATGAACTCTAAAAACAAATTAAATGTTCTAAAAAACACAGAAAAATTAATTAATATAGTTAGTATTACTATCTTCAATGAATATTACCATTAGAAATAAATTTTTATTTAAATGACAATGGAAGAATTGATGGGGTCTCCAAACAATGTATTGGAGCTATGTCTCGAAAATGAACTCATAATTAAGACATTATTTAGTTGGGAATGGTTATTCATGTTGCAGTGACTCGTGTATCTAGGTCTCTCTGGCAATAGGTCAGCTTAACTGTAACTCATGCTATCGGTAGCCCATAAAGTGTGAATATTATATATAACAAAAAGTCTCTCTATAAATATCTTGATGTGATGGTGACAAATACATTTCGAAATCTATGAGTTAATTAGTCAATAGGATGCAAAAAAGTTGTCTCATCCTTTATTTGATGTCAGAATATGTGATAATTGTGTGAGAATTCACATTGAGACATTTTATCGGTAAGTTTTTATCAACGGTATCTCATATATAACTGATTTTTTGTTGTCAATATTATTCCTAAATGTGATGATTTCATATCAGAGACTCATATATTATATTTAAAGGGATACCACTATAATTTTGATTCAAACTTATTCATAAATTGGAAACTGATTTTATGATAATAAATACCAAACAAAATATATTATAATTCAATTCACATAACTAAAAATGACTAAAAATAATGAAATATTATGATGTTGGATTTATGAAAATTAAAAAAAAAGGATTCCAAAATTCATGGCAACCATTACTATAATATTTACTCAATATTTCAGGTTCCTGATATTTCATAAATAATATGAAATAATTAATATATATAAATGCAAACTCACCTTTAAAATTTATTATAACTTTCTTTTCAAAAATAAATTATCAAATTGATAATTAGAAATAAATTCCATATAATGAATAATTACATACTACACTATAGTAATAAATTAGTGATTTTCTTGGAAACCCATTTAATTGATAATCATTTGATGATTCCTATAAATATTTTAATATTTAACACCTATAGGATATGTTATTACCAAATGTTTATTCTCTACTTGGTGATGGGATATTTACATTTTAATATAAATCATACAAAAAATCCATGTACAGACCATGAATCCAATAATACGTTCAATTAATTATAGTAAACAAGTATTGTACCATTAAAAATTTCATTGTATGGTCCTTAAATTCATGATGTAATTGTTAATGAAATTACCACACCATTGTAGTTATGGTTGTCCTTATTTAAATCATACATGTTTATCTTCCAACCCATAATTTCATAATAGACCATATCCTTAATATTTAAACACATCGCATCATGATTAAAACTATACGTCTAATCATCAGGATTATCTTTCCCTTATCGGTATGACATATATGTGAATACAAATGACACTAGAAAATGTATCCATATTTAATAATCCACATTTAACTTTTTTTTCACAATATTATCAATAATAATATATAGCGATAAAATATTCTTATTTATTATAAGAATTATTCCTGATATCATTCTTCCTAGACAATTTCATATACATATTATTGTAAAAGTCAAAATATACAACATGTCCCTCCCACTACACTGCACAACATTCTCATTGATTTCAAAGTAATGTGTAGAAATATATATTTACAATAATTGTTTAAATAAATAGTATAAACATAATATTATACAATAATGTTCCCAAATAAAATTTAATTCATACATGGCCAATCTATTAAAATCTGATTCAATGGAAGAAAATGACTTCTCCTTTTTCTTCAGCATAAAGAATTGTATTTCTTTAATATGTCAGACAACCAGAAAAATTACTCTGATGGAATAAATCCATAAATACATTCATCTATTTGAGATTAGTCCCATCATTTACAATGGTATTGTTTAATGATGTCCACCACCAATGAACATCACCTTCAAATTGGTAAATAAAAGTAATTACCATTTGATGGATAGAACGACCAAAAATGATGAACTTATTTAAAATATAATTGATCAATCGTATGGTTTTTACTGGGTTTGAGGTTGTACCACATTAAGGATGGGGTTTTTTTTTATGAAATTCACCACAATTTACATATTCATAAAAGGATATTTCAATGAATCTATAATAAGTTAACCTCCAGTAATATAACTTCTAAACTGAGATAACAATGATACAAGCATATCTATTCAAGTTAAAACTATTCCATGTTGGTGATCTAAAATGGTATAATCCTCCTTATTCTATTCATAACAATTAACTATGATTCCTTTTTGGGAAATTTTCATGAAATAGACATATATTATATATCAAAAAAATGAAACAATCAATATTTTCTCAGTATAATATAATCCAAAATTAATATCCCATAAATATCTTTCTTCAAAATCATTCTATCCATTTCTATCATCTTATCCTTTCTATGATTCAATTAATGAGGTAAAATTCCTTTAACAATGAATAATTATGAGTTTAATATAATGTAGTTTATTTAATAATATTTAATATTTATTGTTTCAGATATTTATGAATTGTTATTACATAATGAAAGAATTCATTTAAAAGTGGAAACATCTTCTAAATGAGAATTTTTTTCATTAAAACATCATACATAAATTTAAACTTTTATATCATTCAAATATATTATCCCTAATTGAATATATGGCCACCATAGTAGAAATATTGTACTTATTATACATAAAGAACAATCCTCAGGGCCTATGAAAAACATTTTAAGACATGGGATGATAAAAAAAAGCAGTAATATAAATATAACTGAAATAAACTGAATATTTATTTTTTAAAATGTATAAATTATTTCTGAAAATGATCACTTTTAAACATAATATTATTTTTACAATCATTTTTCATATACATATTTATGAAAAAATAACTATTTCATAATGTTTTGAAAAAAAAATTAGCATTAAATAATGAATTATAAATAATGAATAATTAGAAATCAAATAAAACATGACAATCATCGAAAATAAATTTGTTTAATGTCACACATTTGACCATTATTTGGTGGTATACATTCTTAAAATGTAATATCATTTTAATACATTGTGAAATAAAATAATTTTTAATTTTTTTTAAACATATTAGATACATATAGGTTCCTCTGGAGATATCCATTATTAAACTATTAGAAGAATAAATTGAAATTAAATAACCAATCGGGATAATTCCGAAGTATTTATTTGGATATAATAACTACCCAATTAATTTAATATCATTGTTGGGGTAACATTTCATCCCCATTTTTAATATTATATCTCATCATCTTAAAAAGAATACATAGACCATGATATACATAAAAATATATATATATTATTATATTTACATGATTAAACCATTGAAAATATTCCCTTAATCAAATACAGTGATACACTTTTAGTCTTCACATAAAAATAACTATAATTTTTTTCATTGTAAAATATTAAAATAATGTCAGAAGAATAGCAGAAAATATTTTTGTTAAAAAAATAACTTGAATAAATATAGTAAGATTCAAAAAGTCTAATGATTATAAGAGAGGGAATTTATTTCATGACATGTATCTTAAAAAAATTTAATTCAAACATTTATAAAATAGACTATACTGATAACATAAAAAATATTCCATTTTAAACCACTTTTTGGAAATTCAATACATGAATAGAATGTCATTAGAAAACTATTTGAGTGTAGTAATAATACTATTGAATATTTCTAGGTAAAATTGATAGGGATTGAATGTATTTGGAATAAAAAAAATAATTTTTGTTTATAATTCTTTATAGAATACTTTTAACATCATTTTTGACATTAAACATACAATTTTTAACACCATTTCTTTTTAAAACCTCCTTTACCATAATGGATGATACTTTGTTTTTGGTATTATATTGTTTCCAAAACATATATGATTTTGTTATGAGATATTGGAATGTATTTGAGTAGGGATTAGTCAATCTAGAGTGATAACTTTTTTGTAAATATGAAATGGTTGATCATTATATGTATAAATGAGGTGATTGAAACTTCTAATTATTATTTACATGTAAATATTTTAATTTTTACATTCAACATGAAATGAATATAAATAAATACAAATTATTTTATGGTTATAAGGGTAAATATTATATTATACAATAATATTTTAGATTATAGTTTATTACTTTATCATGAAATTTTAATTCTTATTAACATGTTTTACCCTTTAATGAGTTAATTACTATTTTATATTTTTATTATTCTTCCAAAAACCTTAACCAAACTCATTATTAACTATTAAACCCTTGTTTGAAAAAATATTATATCAATCTATTATCATTACATGAATTGTACTGGTATAAATTAATGTCAATTTTTGATGAAAAACACAATGAAAACCCATTCTTAGAAAAATGTGTTTTGAAGAGAATAAAACATTATCATAAAAAATTAATAAAATTTATTTTTATAGAATATATTTTATTGATTACATTAAAATAAGTAAATTTATCATTAAAACCCAAAATAAAATATTACCATTAAAATATTATAAATATAATTAAATATTATATAAAAAGTGTATGATTTCACTAATCACCCAAAAAACCCTTAAAAATCAATATATGCATAATTTTTTATTTTAATATAAAAAAATTTCAATTTCTAAAATAAAAAATATAATATTAATTTCATTGTTTCTAATAATACAATATTATAAAATAGAAACACATTAGTTGTAATAAAACTATTAAATTTTGGGATTTAAAAATTTATAAGAATTATTTTAATTAATATGAATACTTAAAATATATTTTTGAATACTTGAATGGTGTATACATTATTTATTATTGTCATTTACTAAATTTTTATAGTTCCTCCAATCATTATTATTATTCTCATAACATTTGTGTGTCTGTGGATTTATTATACACTATTTTATTCAGGATAAAGTTATGGGAACGTGTCTAAAACATGATTCATGAAGGGTTTCCAGATTATGATTTAATTTGAGAGTTTGGATAATGTGGTGTGATATAATTCATGGATATTGGAGAGAATATATTTTTGTTCTTGTTATATTATATTTTATGTTTATTTTATAAATAATTAATTAAATTTGGATGTTTCTTCATACATTTTATTATATTACGATAAATTGTATTCATTATTTATTTATATGTCCTTGATATTTTTAAAAAATTTAACGTGATATTTGTTTATTTTTTAGATAAAAAATATGGGGTTAATGGATTTCCACTTATTTTCCTTTATCCCTATTAATATTTTATTCCATAGTTGATTGGGATGTGATCCCAAAGCCATTTTGTGATTTATATTAGACATGATGGTCTAGATAATTTCATTGTGACATTAGATAACAATTTCAGGTAACAACTAACATTATTTTATATCATATTTCTACAAAATATAAAATTTGTCACTATTATGATCATTATTATAAAATTAAAAATTTAGAAAAGAATCTATATTTAGGATTGAAATGAAAAATTAAATACTATTTGTAGGTGTGTGTGGGGTTGAATTGTGTTAATAAAATAAAACATTAAATACTATTTGTCCTCTATAAGATGGTATATAAGATGATTGTTCACATTAATCCGTTTTATAGTAATAGACTATAAATGTTTTCACATAATATATAATAAAATTCATTATTAAATATATATTGGAAAAAGAATGTAAAAATAAATAATTACAATATTATGAAATGTATGTATGAAATAATTATAGTATCATTTGGTAAGATGTTCAAAATTTTAACCATTAGTGAAGTCAATTACCTGGATTTTAGTTATCAATGTTTTTAAACAAACTATATTAGTAAGTCTTTCATATTCAAGGAACCCCTTTATATGTGGATCAAGTAACCCTCTATTTCCATAGATTCATAAATCTCCAATCAATAATATTGGAATTCTGTATCATCACAAACCAATAAAGACCACAATAACAGTCAATCAGACTACCAATGAAAAAAATTAGGAATTTATTAATGAACCCCATAGTGGATGTCGTAAGAAGTTAACTTTACAAAATATTACATTGCACTAACTATAGAAAATGGAAGTTAATAAATATTAAAATGAAAAATTATTTATTTAAATTTTAGTTTTAAAAATCATCCCCCTCACCATGATTACATTCAATTTATATGAATTTCTCTGAGGTAGTTATCATAAATATCATAGTGGATGTAGAAATATCATCTCATGAACACTTCATTCATATAGGTGGTTCATCACATCATCTATGTATGATTTTCATCATTATATAGAACCGTTAATATTATTAAAACATTATATCATTTATAATAATGTTTCATTATTGGGAACTATAAATTTTTTTAAAATATATTTTATTTATGTTCATCAATAATGTTTATATAGATTTATCAGACAATTATTGTGTGATATACATTGTAAAATATAAACATATTTGAATCATTAATACTCTATCATCATGAATTTATAAATATTTAGAAAAATATTAATTTAATTTTATTTTTAATGTATACATACATCCATCATGAATATTTTGTTGATGGAAATTATTTTCTATGTCTCGTATAAAATTTTCCTTTTCTACAGAACATTTTAGAAATAAGTGGGATATATTAATTCTCATAGAGTATAAACATGTTAGTAAGTGGATTGTGATTTTGAGAATAATTTGATATAGTGTTGAATGAAAAATATTGAATCAAATATTACACCCAATATTTAAATCTTAAAATAGAATAATAATAGAGAAAAAATAAATCTTAAAAATAAAACAACATGCACCCCATGCCATATATAATATACTTTTTTTAATATACACTTTTATTTTTATTTAAATCCCATTTTTTATTTTACACTATTTTTGAAATATAATTCTTCTCCCAAAATTCAAATGTTATATTGATATAATATTAATATGTTAATCCATAGCATATATAATTATATATCTACTATTTTGATTGTTTAAAAAGTTTTATGGGATATATTATGTCTACCTACAATTTTATGGATTCAAATACAACATGGAATAAATTATAAATAAGATTTATATAAAAATTATATAAATACCCTCATCAAATGAATATAAAAAAATTTCATGCTATTATATTTGAAATAAAACTTCTAAAATATACATAAAAAACATATATAGAATGAAATTTTTTGAAAAAAATAGTTTTGTTTATGAAAATTGTTTCAAGGGTTCAATGAAAAAATATAAATCATTATTTAATAGACATCTGATGATAATATTTATATTTGTTAAATTTTGTGGACACTAGTATGACTTGGAAACTAAGGATTTTATATATGATATTTATACATCCTAAACCATGACATTCATATATTCACTTTTATTTAATTCTATGATTACCAAAATTCTATAATGCCACAATAATTAACCTTTTTCCTCTCATATCGTCATTCCTTATTTAGAAATAGTGTAATATTGATTCGTAATATGAAATTTAACATTATAACCAAACCTTGTAGTATTTCATACATCAAAATTCATGGAGGATGTAAATTTTAATACTGACTATAAATATATTCTTAATTCATATATTTGAATATTATGATATTAAATTAACCATTTCGTGAATAAAGTGGATGATTGTTATTTTAAAAAATCTAGGTTATTGGAAATAGTTATGTCCCTGATATTTCCCTTAACAATGAGGATACATTTATTTTGGTGGATAGAAGTTCTAAAATAAATTTCTGTTCACTCATTCGAATCCCACATGATGGATAAATTATCCCAGGGAATTTTACAATCACTCCAAATGAGATTGAACGTATTAGCATACATGAAGAACATCCTTCCATTAGTGATAGGGAAATGAAAATCCCACATTAGACTATATATACCTTTATGAATCTCAACAATCACTGTAGAATCACAATCATCGTATATAATATAAATGTAAAAAAATATGGGACATGTAAAATCCACTAACTATATCACTTTATTCGGCACCTAGTGATTTTCCCATGTCATATTACATGATAAATATGAATAGGTGGAACCCCTAGAAAATTGCAACCATTCCACCTCCTCTCACATGACCATCCAATAATGAACCATTTCAATTTATCTTCAGACCTGCCATTGGGTATCTCAATCTGACCCATGTATTTGTTTTTTTTATTTCTGTATGATCCAAATAGAGTACCCCCTACTAATTATTTTTTAAACTTAGAGTGAGTTTCCCATGAATAGAAAGAGGGAACCAAACTTGGTCACTACATATTTCATAAGAACCTTCATGAATTAGGTGGATTAGTAGTAAAATTCCCAAACATTAGTATGTGACTCATATATAATCCGAAATTAAACAATAAATATCATGTTATGTGCTGCTATATTTGTTCCACGAAACTTGAAGTCCATTAATTATAGGAAATAATTTATTTTAATATAAACTCCTATTTTTTCACTAATAATACATCAAATACCTCATAGGTAGTCCCCTATAATAAATATATTGATTCTTGTTTCATTGACTAGATTAGAGAATCACCATAGATATAATGCAATAGAAAGACAAGTATTTTATGAATTTTCATTAGTTGGTAAGACATGGTATCTTTTCATGCTTACTAGTATGACCTTTTTTGAAGGGATGACATTTCCCCAAATAGTGGAAACCCATCCATAAGTGATTATACTTACATGAATTGCTTCACAATTTTAATTAATATAGAATTTACCTAATTAAAACCTGTAAAGGAACATGCATCATGATCACAGATCAGTTTTATATTCATTGAAATAGTTTTCAGAAATTGGTCAAGGGTTGCATTGGTAAATGTGGGAAAAAAAGATGTATGTCTAATGGAATTTTCAAGAAGTACATATCCTTGGGAAAATAGGGGTATTCTATCCAATTTTCCTTAAAAATATTTTACTCTTCTTGAACCACCGCCAATATTTTGATGAAATTCATGTTCTCAAGGTGATCATTCATATTCCATTGATGATCTACTACTCTCCCTTCCCACACTACGCAATATTTGGTTGGAGCTAAATGTGTTCATTACTATAAATGTATTACGGTTTGTGTGTGTTTTAAATCATCTATTGGATGATCAAGAATATTTTCCTGAAAAGGGTCATAACTATTCACGCCATAAGCAGTATTTATGTTGGAATAGTTTCCTTGTGTTTAGAAAATTTATAGGGCCCAAAATCAAGAATTTGATGTTGGAAAACAATGGTTTTTGACATTGCAGTTAATGGAATGAAAAACGACAAAGAAAATGGAAAAAATAAGAGAACTACATATCTCAGAACAAGGACCACGTATCTTTTTACAAAAATGGTTCACAGCCCCAAACCTGTCAGTTGGAACGGTGTGCAGAGTAGAGCGTAGAATCGAAAACGGTTTTCAACGATAGTTCGTAGTGAAGGTGTGAAGTACGCAGAATGTATATGGATCACAAGATATATATAGATTTTCTAAATATGATTATTATATATTGGAGGATAAGAATATGATGATGTAATTCTGTATATATTGATGATTGAACAACATTGATAATTTGGTTAAATCAGGGTAGAAAAATTTGTATAATTATGTTCATATTTAAGAAGTATTATTCCCCTTTATTTATTAATTAGATTCGTGGTTAAAATTTCGAGAATAAATTTGTATAATAATGAAGTGGTTCTTGTAATAAATGACAATACATATAGAGAACAAACCATGTGAGTTAAATAATCCACGTAAGAATGTTCAGTTCACTAAAGATGCTCTAGGTATACACAGTGGTACAAGGCATTACGCGGAGTAGGGCAGTATGCAAAGGAGTTAAGCAGCATGCAGAGTATATATGTATGCAGTTAAGTGTAGTTAATAGAGGTTCTAGACAGTACATGGAAAAAACAGTGGTGTGCATAAAAAGTGATTCTCAAACCATACCCACTACACATTATGTATAGTAGGAGACGTGGTACGCGGAACACCGAAGGAATCTTAAAAATTGGAAAAATCAGTTCAAGATATTAATTTACATAACCTATTAGTGTGAGGGAATGTAAATTACATATTTGGGTGCTAACATGACATCAATAGTGCCCCCATTAACATTTTTGAATGCATTATTTAATCCTAAATCATTGAAGAGATATTTAATTCAACTAAATGAGTGATGATTCTTCCAATGTCGTGAGTATGGTGGAGTCAGTATAAGTGATTTGATGGACAAATTATTCTATCCCAATAACCCTGTAAAGCTAGTGAGCCTATAATTGTGTGACTTTTCTATAGTCTAGAAATCCACAGCATTTAATGATTAATGATTTCTTGTATCAATGACAAAATTTTGGTGTATAATCATTGGACTCATCCATTATTGGTGAACAAAGTTAAATTATTGTATCATTTACTTCCATGTGATTGTCTTTTTTTCTACACATCCTCTTCAGACAGGGTTGAAAATTATCACCCAAAGGGGAAATTTTTTGAATCATTTTAAATTAAAATGATAATACCCCAATTGAACTCTCCCCACCATTGGTGTTCTGGGGTCCATCAGGAGTTATTGTAGCATAATTAATCTAGTGTTAAAAAGGTCCTATATTTCTGAAGTGGAGAATACTACTAATGTTATGGGAGTTGCTTTGATTGATAGTTGTAAATTTTAGATATGGAGTAACATGATGATAACTAATCTATCATTTCATGGAAAGGATTTACGTTTTTTTTCACTGCAAAAAGAATACAATTCACGGTTCAAACTGGTCTATCTATGACTAATAATGATAGGAGAAATTTTTCTCTTGATGCTAAATCATAGAATTCTCAAAATGGATCTGTTTCATATTGAATATATCTGAATGTGATGAATGGTGCGTTAGTAATGTCTATGTGGGCGAAACTAGAGAAGATTTTTGAACTTGACAACAATGTGATGGCGGTTAAAATCAATGTTTGACACAACATTTTTGATGATCTCAAGATACACCATAATGAAAATACAGATTCATTCATCAATTGAATTAATGAAGTTATAATAACAATTCAAGGAATAGGAGAAGAGATCAAAGACATTGATATTGTTGGTAAAATCATGAGAATATATCTGTCCCTTCCTAATGAAATTTCTTCTTCTTTTGATGAAATGGATCTTTAAAAAAAATTCTATGGATAATCTATTGAGAATCATGGTGGCATATGATATGAGAGTCAAACTAGAATATGAAATGACTCATGAAAAAAGGGAATGTAATTTAAATCTATCGACATACTAAAATTTTCATGACATATTATTGATTAATATTATGAGGGAAAATAATTTATTTCTCTCATTTATAAGAAAAAAAAGAAGGGAACATGAAAATTTTAAGGCAAACTACATATGGCTTGTTTTTACTTGGGAAATGTTGGGAATGTTGCATCTCCTTAAACAATAAATTTAACTGAAGATGAAATCGAATATGGAGACATTCAAAATCCATATATTTTTTTAAAAATAGAGAGGCTTCAAATTGATAAATAAATTTCAATTAAAGTGTTTTGTATATGAATAAAAAGATTATGACAATGAAAACTTTGAAGAAGAGGAAAAATAATTCTAATCTGTGAACCATACATCCGTGATGGCTACAAATGAAAAACTGGGACCTTTAAAAGATAAGGCTAGAGATAATAAGATAACCATAGATTTTGATCCCATGTTTCAACATAATTATGTTTTTGGTATGATTAAAAATAAATTTTAGATATTTAATGAGTGGAAATAATTTTTTGAAATGACATCTAATTATGCTTACCCGCATGATGCATAAATCATATGACTAGAGAAACTTTTTAATGTTAAGTCACCAATCCATGAAAGAAAAAAATTAATTATGATACTAAAATATTGAATTGAATTATACGGAGTGGTCATCAATGACCATACCTCCTGACATGATGATAAATAAAAGAACATTCCGGGCCTAGAAGAATAAGTTGTCACTCTATGAAGTAAACTAGAATGAGAATCAATTTATAAACGAGGAAACAATAAAATATAATTTGGAAAATTCCCCTATGCTGATATTCAATAACGATATATTTATGGTTCTGATAGAGTTGAAAAAATTTCCAATGACAAAATACCCACATGCATAGAAAACAATGGAATCATTTGTGATGTCGAATCATCAAATACTAGAAAATAAATGTGTCCAGGATGAAGTTACATTGAAAGTGGGTCATGATGAAAAGTAACATGAAGTGCTAAAAATGAAATACTCAATTCAATATGAAATAAGAACTCAATAAAAAAAAATTTAACCATAATTTTTATTCAACCAGCCATTGTTCCTAATGAATTATACATGAGAAGGAAACATAATGAGATGACATTTCACCATGTGAAATGTAAATTTTGTGGAAATTTGGGACATACCATATCATATTACCAGATGCAAGGATCTATGTGAATGGGGAAGATATATGCTTTCAATAGTGGATAACATATTAATATCATACTTCTTGTTGAAGAAATTATTTCTATAGATATTTTCCTCACTGTTATAACATTGGTTATAAAGGTGTGTATTGCATGCATTGTTTTTATTGGTGATAATCAGGCAATGTTCAGAGAGAGTTCAATACTCATCAACTAGAGAGTGTTGATATTTATAATATGTATTCTCTATTGGAACATGATTATGATTATTAATAACCTATTCACATGGATGAGACTATGGAAATTCCCTTAGTCTCCTACACTAATTCCAATATCATATGGAATGAAAATAATAAAATTGAGAAATCAAAATTTGTAGAAGTATATCTCAAAGCTATCATGAACAAAAACACATGGATTATTAATAGTGTATGGTCATCCCATAAAATGATTAATGATGAACTATTAATGAATATGATAAAAAAGGTCAATTGAACATTGAGGTTCGGTAAGGATGGTGCCCAGAAGATTAATGGATATGGAATTGCTTAACTGGACAATAGATCAAATGAAGAAGAATGAAGTTCTTTATGTTGATGGATTTTATCATAATCATCTATGTCTGAGTGTACTCTATGAATTAGGCCTTATTGTGAAATTCAATTACTACGGTTTTATAATAAGAATAATGACATGGAATTCTCTTATGAATTGATGCAGATTAGAGGGAAACATATATCCGTTCAAATGTAAAGAAAAAAATTGATGCATTACTGTTTAAGATGATAGAAACCATGTTCAACAATGATTTGGTAACATCAGTCATAAATACATGGAGAACATATCGAATATGAATATTATCAGGGAAATCCACTACCTAAAGTGTGAATGTGAAATGACTTTGAATGCCTACATACGAGGGATGTTAGTCTATAGTTCTTATTGTACAAATAATAAAAGGTCATCAAATCATATAGATATTAACCATATTGACATTTGTGGCTATATAAGTGTTTCTAGAAATCATGGATGATGGTGCTTCACTCTCTTCACATATAATCATAGAAGAATTGATTGTGTTATTGTTATACATGAGAAGCGACCAGTGCATGATTATATGAAAAACTATATAAGAATCAGAGATAATGACACAAGACGAAATATCTAAGCTATACTCTCCATAAATCGAGGGGAATACACATCAATTGAATTTTAATATTACCTAGATAATCAATGAATACTAAATGAGGGGTCTGATTATATAACTCTACATCATAATTGATTTATTGAGTACAATAATCTGTATTTAAGTAACAATGCCAGAACTATGATGATTGAGAGTTGTATCCCTCGACACTACTAGAAATATGTAGTACAAGATGCAGTGTAGATTCAAAATGTAATAGTTCTATATATGGGTGAGATAAATACCCCATATGAATTGTGGAATGGAAGGAAGTCCTCATTGAAATATTTTAATGTCTTCTATAGCAAAAGATTTATAAAAAAAATAAATCAATGGAACTATTGGAAGAAGGAAGATAAAATAATATTTCTTGGATACTCAATGAATAGAAAATCCTACACATGATTCAATAATCACATAGGAAGTGTTGTGGAAAGTTATGATGTAATGATCATTTAAGTGAAAAACACAAATTCATCAAAAAATTATTATGTTGATGAGATAGATTTTGAGGAATAATGTGAACATTGAAAAAAATGATAATATAGAGGTTGATGAAGGTGTAAATAACCCATATGATTCACATCATGATGTTGAAATAGAAAAATAATTAGAAGAAGATTTCATATTTATATTGAATATTATTTAACCCCAATGGAAAAATCAGATTGTTGATATTGATAACTCTAACACTATTGGGGTTCGCAATGAACCTACACAAAAAGGATAATGGGGGAAAATTTACAATATGCATTTCTAATATAGGTGAAACAATCCAAATTTGAAGAGGCAGCAATGGAAGAGTCATGTGTGAAAGAAATGAAGAAGAGTTCAATCAAATTGCACAAAACCAAACATGGGATCATGTAGAATGATCTGAAGGTCAAAATTTGATTCGTAAGATGTGAATTTTCAAGAAAAAATATGATGAGCATGGAAATTTGATCAGAAATAAGGTGAAATTTGTCTGAAAATGATATTCACAAATCGAAAGTGTGGATATTGGGGAGTCATTTTCTCCAGTAGTGATATTAGATTCAATTAGACTATTTCGAAACTCAAAAATCGAATGGTGTTGTAATGTGTATCCAATGGATATCAAGATAGAATTATTAAATGGAGTCTTGGAATAATATGTATACATTGAACATAATATGGTGTTCATTAATGGAAACAAATAACTAACAGAATGAATATTATAGAAATATCCTTATTGAATTAAACAAGAAACACAATAATAGTACTTTCAGTTGGACTCTTAACAGAGAGAGTGTGTGATTTTAAAATAGGAGGTGTAGACAAAAATCTCTTTGTGAAAATTCTCCAAAGTATCATTTCATAGTATTTGTATATGTGGATGATATTATTTTAAATGGATGAAGGTAGGGATCAGTGGATAAATTTTCTTATCACTTGTCATCAGAATTCGAAATGTTTTTATTTGTGAAATCACATTATTTTTACTGTCTGAGTTGACTCATAAGAATTATTACACTATCATTTATTTAGAAAAGAATGTAAATATTTTTAGAAGATAATAAAAATTCATTATTTTAAACCAATATTGACACTGATTTCAGTTTGAACAATGCTAGAGAAGCATGAAAAAGGGACATCTACGGAACCCATAATATATAGAATAATCATTGGATGCATACAGTACATGATGTAAACATATAAAATTATTTTCTGTACAACATTCCTTGTGTCTAATTTTTTGAGTAATCTAAAGAATGATCACATGGCAGGCGTGAAATAAAAATGATGTACATTCAAGGTACTCATAAGTAAGTATTAGATTTAATATAAAAAGATAAAGTAAACTATCATCATTTTCTTATGATAACTACACAGGAAATGTACTGGAAATAAATTCTACTAGTGGTAAATCATACTATCTTGGGATGAAATTTGAGGGTTGGTTGAAAAATAATCATGAATTTTCTTATCATTGTATTGATGAATCCAAATATATATCTTCTACTAAGGCATGCACTCAATTACTTTGGATGAAGCAGCCACTGACAGACATAGGCATTGAGGTCAAAAAACAAATATTGATTTACTATGATTACAAAATTCCCATTGATCATATGAAGAATCTTGTTTCTTATTTTCATTAAAAATACAATGAAATAATATATCACTTCATTAAGGAAAAAATTGACCAATGCATGATCAAAATGGACCATCTTGGAACTTATGAGCAAGCAACAGACATTATGAGCAAGAAACTCTTAGATGTTGTGTTTGAGAATCATCAATTGAACCTCGATACTCATTCACCCCCCAATTCATAAATAGATTATGAAATTCTACATTCCCCAATTATTTTTTACATTGGTAATCTATTTATTGAAGTGATGTGGGTTTATGGGGTAGATATGATTTATGGGGAGTATATTCTGAGCTCTAAAATGTTCTTAAATCCTTCACTGAGATTATTTAAAATGGGTAATAAATGGATAAATTAAATATGATAATGTGGACACTGAAAATGAAATATTATGGTTGCAGTCTGGTTGTAGGAGAATCGATAACATCAATGGAAATAATGTGAAGGGTGAAAATATTTTTGAGTCATGTGGAAGTAGTAAGTGTGTTTATTTGAACACATGAGAACATGATTCATATGTACCCTATGGTTTTCTACAACAATAATTTCTCACATATATTTAGAGTATTTTTTGATGGGATTATTTCATATTAGGTTTTGATAGTATAGGGTTCTCTATTTTTTTATCTGATGATTTCAATCAAACCCAAAGGGGGAGATTATTGTAACTAAGGATTATATTTTCTAGAAATAGATTATGTTTTATGTTTGTTGCAAATCCTCTAAGGGATGATCAAACATATTTTAATGAAAGGGATCATAATAGTACAAGATGAATGCAGTATTTAAGATGCTTCAATTTCCCTATTTTTTTATAATTATTAGTCCCCAAAATCAGGATTTTATTGTTGGAAAACAATGGTTTTTTACATTGGAATTAATGGTACATGAAACATCAATTAAAATAGAAAAAAAGTATGCAATCACATAAATTGGAACATGGGCCACATACCTTGCACTGGGAATGGTTAGAGACCATGTGCCATGAAGAGGTAATGGTACGTTGAGCACTACACTAAATCAAAAAAAGATTTAAGTGACTATTCATGGTGATGGAATGTGGTATGTGGAATTATGAAGGTTCAAAGGATGGTTTAATTTGAAGAAACTGGAGTGGTACGTTATTGAGATAGCAGTACGAAGACATAGTTCAATATACAAGAAATAATGTTCCACATTGAATATTTTTTTAAATTAGATTACTGAAATTTGTAGAGTCATGTGCCTATTTAAGGAGAATTAATACCATGTATTAATGAAATATATAGTTGATTAGAATTTTGTGAATAAATACAATTACATCAGAAGTGTTTTGTAGGGAAGAACAAGTTATTCGCAGAGAACCATCCATGCAAGGAAAATTGTACCTAGAGGAGATTATAGTTCATGAATGAATCACTAAATGTATGTTATATAACAAGGAATTAATCGGAGCCAGATGATTCACATGGGTGTCAAAAAGTGTTGAGAGTAAGGTAGTATGTGAATCAATATATTGTGGAGTGGAGTTAGATGGTATGTAGAATCATCATTTGTACATAGTGTCGACAATCCGCGAACCATTCCCACTACTCAATACGAGGAGGATGATATGTAGTATGTGGAACACACAAGGAAGACTAAAAAGTGACCAAATGTGATTGAAAAACTAATTATCAAAACTTATCAATGTGAGGGAAACTAAATTATAACTATGGTTTATAACAGAGCATCAATAGAACATCCATTTACATTTGGGGATGCATGATTTAATGGTAAACCATTAAAGCGACCTTTATGTCAATAAATTGAGTTATGATTCATACAATTTGCTGAGAAAGGGGGAGTCAGTGGAAGTGATCTAAGGAACACAATTTGCTATCTATAAAACCGTGTAATGAATGAATTCCTGGCATAGAGTGTCAATGAAAAACTCCATTAATCCACAACTTGTGAATATTATGTTTTTTTTCCGGCAGAAAGACTATTGGCATATACTCCTTGGACATAGCCCTTATTGGTGAAAGAATTAAAATTGGTGTGTCATTTATTTTTATGTAATTTTCTATTTTTGAAAAAATTTCTTCAGATATGTTTAAAATGTCCCTACCAATGTGTTAACAAGATCCATGAGTTTTAAAAAAAATTGAAATGTGGATTCACCCCCACCACAACTTATGGTGTTCTAGGGCCCCAATACTTTGTTTTATTATCCAACTATTTTCCTCAATGATACTTTCCTAAAAATGAATCCCGTTCATTGTATATTGATAAAAAAAATTGAATGGATTGATTAACATATGAAACATTGTGAACATAAATTTTAAATTTTGATATGGGTTTATTCATCCTCATCCAGGTTTCCTAGTAGATTATGTGATTTTTGTTTGTGCCCCAATTGAATATGATTATGTTTTCTTAAAATATGATCAATTTTACTATTCTATTTATTTATAATATACAATATATCTACATGTATTGAGCTAATCACACAATTTAATAAGGTAATAAAACATTAGAAACAATGTAACCAATTTTCACTATTGGTTAAGCACCCTTTTGTATGATTTATAATGTCTTCTAATAAATCCTTCTTAACTCATCCATTAAAAATTTGGTCCATCATGCATTACAAGGGGAGTTTGGGTAATTGTATACTGAATTTATTATATAAAATCAAACTTCATAGAGGTGAGAATTTATTTGAGATAACATCGATTATCTTTTCATTGTTGATATTATTCTCGATTTTACATCCATTGATATCCATAATTTTAATGAACCATTAATTAGACCTATTCTCAAAATTCAAAAATTAGATAATTGAATATGAATTCAAAAAATGGGGAAAATATATTACTGTATTTGTTCAGGTATTGTAGTGTCGACCACTCCTTCAATCCACTGTTGATATCCCTTGAATTTGAAAATTTAGAATATATGAACTTATTTAGAGAAATAATGTCTCCTTTCCATCTGCAATGTACAGTCCTGATAAATCCAAACCCCATAACCATGAATTAAATTGATATCCATAGTGAAGAGTATAATCTATAGATATTTTAGTAAAACCAATTATTGATCCCAATGATACTTATTACTCCGGTAAAAAAATTATCTTATATTTTCATAAATGGCATATATTTTTTCATTATAATAAATAAATTAAATTTATTATGATTGATACTCTTTAAGAAATTATTCATAATTCATGTGACTTATTTTAAAATAACATTAAATACCATGAACTCTTCTCCAATTGAATTAAAACATCCACAATGTGTTTTAGGGAACCAAAATTTATCATAAAGTAAATTTATACTTTCATTTTCATTAAAATTTCTAGTATAATTAGGAAAATGTTCATTTTTTACATAAAGAAAAATTATATCTTTGTTTATCTAATTTATTTAGATATACAGATTCTATATAGTAATCCACGTGGAAGAGATGGTTAAATATGATGAAACACTCGAAACATATATTCCATGAGACATAAAAGAACCTAATTCATATTTTCATTAATAAATTAATTTTTAGAAACATCCATAGTTTTTAAAATTAGAGTTATATAGAGGAATAAATATATTTTTATCATTATATTGTTTCCCATTATCTTATTATTACTTTGTTTTAACCATATTTATGACTGAAACAACCATCACTTATTTAGTTTGTATGGATTTTTATGATGAATATGAAATTTATTCTACATCTAATTTATTTTCATCTAATCCAGTAGTTTAAATTTTTTTATTCATCACTTGTGGAGAAAAATAGGTATATATTGGTGTTTGGGATGATACATTTATTAATTTTTTTCAACTAATTTTTTTATGAATATTTATAATTATAGTAATCTATTAGAACAAATACATCCTTTCATTTTTAGTTTAATAATTCAATAATTTTAATTTAACAATTAAAATGATAATCATCATCAAGATTTATATCATTTAATTATATATTACCTTATAGACAAAATATACTCCTGAATGAATTTCACCATTTAATTTACAGAATCTCTATTAAAAATTTATTTTCTTTTCTTTTACTTAATTACATTATTCTTTTCATCTTCATGATGTTTTGAAGATGAATGTTTCTTTAGAAATTTATTTAGCATTATCCAACCAAAATAATGAATAAAAAACTATCATCTATACTATATTACTCCTTAAGGAAATATAATTTCAAAATGAAATTGACTTTTTCATTTTCCGTAGTATGTGATGAGATTATTCACCAATTAAAAATAATTGAAAAAAATATTACTTATGTTTTTTAGTTCATTTCTATACATAATGATGTCTATTTTCTATATAAACAATTTTATATATTGGATATGAACTTACCTAATATCATTTATAATTTCCTCAAGAATACATTAATACTTTTCCATTACTTCAGATTCATCATTTTTTATTTTCTCATATTTCATAATTTTTAAAAATACTTTTTCATGATTCTTTTTGATGGAAGAATATTTTAATATTTCATCCCTTTATCTACTGGTTCAATGAAATTGTCGAAAAACATCAATAGGTTTAAAGTGTTCATTTCAAAAAATTAAAAAAATATTGTATAATGTACTATGAAGTTGATTTTGTTACATTTTCTTCTAATTAGGATATTATGAACCCATATGTCTACAATTTATGCCTCAATATATATATTGGTGTGATTCATAAAAATATCAAACAAATATATAGAAGATTATTCAATAATATTTGTTTTCAAATTTCATGTTTATCTAAAATATAGGTGGTAACTAATTTTTATTCTCCATCAAATGAAATGTTAATAAGATAAACCACCATATTAACTATTTGTTTGTATAAATTCCAAAAAAACGTTGTGGCAAAATCCACTAAACCATTTATTTATATTAACTCAGAAGAGTTGAAATAATATTATATTATCTCAATTTAATTGAAATTAAAGTATTCTTCCCATAGACAAAATGATTCCATCAATATAAAAATATATTTCTACATATCAAATTAATCATATTTTTCATTCCAATAATTATATATCAGTCATTCCATGATATCTAATGTGTTTTAAAAATTCATTGGAAATGCTATTTTTTATCATATAATGTAAATAAATATGATGATGTAAAAGAAAATACAATAGATGTGTATCAGAATATCGTGAGAAATTTTTAAAACAAGTTTTAAGGATTTATTGGAGGCACACTCCTATAATATATAATCTAATGGAAGAAGAAAAGTATTCTTGTTTATATCCAACTATATAGATTGAAACCCATATTGAGATCGACTATAGAAAAATTATCATAATATATTAAATAATTAAATTCACTAATTATTCTTCTCTTACTGAATGTATTATTATGTGATTATGATCCAATGAAAATAAATAAATTCTAAAATTTAAAATTCATATTAGAGAAAAACAACATATAAATGAATTATTAAAATATATCAAATTAAAAGAAATTATAATTTAACTCTCAATTACTAATTTATAATGTCTCTTATTTAATGTTATTTAATAATATGAAAATCTATTCATTATGAATTTTTTCATCAAATATAAAATAATGTAGAAAATATTTGTGAGTGGTTATAAGAAAATGTAAATAGATATATTTTTATGAAAACAATAATTCTCGGAAATTATTTATTCTTCTAATTTACCAGTTCATAACATTTTTTTTACTTATAAAAAAATGTTAAGGATTTATTATATGATTACTAGTAAATAATTATATTGAATAAATACATATTAATCATAAATGATAATATTTTTAATAATATTATTAATTTGTATATTGATTTGGAGAAGTTTTAAAATTACATCACATGATTATTTGTGATTGAAAATATAATTTTGTTTTATATCTATGATTTTTTTACATGAGTGGCGTTCTGGGTGATTACAAAAAGGAAAAAAAAATTCTATCACAAAAATAGCAAGTTTATAAAAAAACTAAACCCTAATTCAGTGAATATTTGATTCATCGAAAGCACCTAATCACAACATCTTCCAAAAATGCGTATTCAATTCTAGTAGTGAAAAATGTGACATATTATTTGTTAATATAATACTAATATGTGAAATTTTATCCTATGAAAATACAAGTTCCATATATAAATTTCTTATCCATTTTACATCGATTAATATATGAACTCTATATTTATAAATTCATTATAGTAATTATAATAATAAAATAAACCCTGATTTTAAGTCAATTTTAGGTAATGAAAACATTATATTATAGCTTTTTTACCGAAATATATTGTATTTTATTGGTATATCACATAATATTAACTGCAAGAAGTTAATAATATGCATCGATTGGTAAGTAATAGTAAAAATCCACGGATTCCTTTAAATGTATTTTGATCAACTTGATTCTTATTATCCACATGATTTAATCTTTTGGATGTTCTGATAGATGTTAAAAAGTATTTAGAATTTCCATTTGAAAAAATCAAGTATATCGATTATTTTTTTAATATAAAAACATTCGTTCTTGTTATCAATAATTTATAACACCTATAAAAAAGGATATGTGTCCCATCATGCTAATTTCAAAAATAAATTTTATAAAATCATAAATGGAATCAAAAAGTAATTTTTTATTTGAGAAAAATATAATTACATCAATATAAATTTTATAAAACATGATATCATTAATATAATTTTTAATTTGTCATTTCAGTTTCTCATTTTAAAAAACTAGTTTTATGAAAAAATATGGAAAATCAATATAAATTATTTGGGGGGTTTTATGGTCCATAGAGTGTCGATGATAATATTAAAAAAAGATCATATGTTTTTGTATTTATAAATCCTAGGGTTGTTTTACCAAAAAATTCACATGTATATATCAATTATGGATGTGATATTTTACACCCATTTGAATAAAGATAAAATTAATGAATTCTATATAGCATAAGAGTATTATAATAGCTTCATGTATTGCTACTTGGGTGATTATTTATTTGCGTTTTATTATATATTATTGAAAATAAACATTTTAAAAAATTCAATATTTATTTGTATCTATTATAACATTTTCACCAGGCATATTAACAAATACACATTTAATATAATTATAGTAAAAATTTTAGGACATTAAAATAAATCCAAAATATTATTTCTCTCTTATCAATGGAGTTCATCTTATATTTACATTATGTAATCATTTTCAACCAATATCACATTTAGAGTAAAAGCATTAAATAGTTTCAGAAATTCATAGTTTTCAAAATGAATTCCAAAGGAAAATATATTTTTCACATGTTGATCAATATCCCCATAATATTATTATATGGGAGATTCCCAACGATTTTATTTATTATTGGGTGAATAAATCCATGTTTATCGGAAAAAATAACAATTTATTTTTGAGGAAGAACATATGGGCAAAAAACCATTTGTTCAATATTGAGTATAATTTTACAAAATTGGTTAAAAATAAGTTTTGTAAAAACTATCATATGAAGTGATTTTAGGTTGTATAATATTAAACAGATCAGTGTCATCAAATTTTTAATGCATTGATAAATCAATAAAAAATATATTTTGAAAAACAATATTGGGATTAATAGTTATTGAATAACGTAAAATATTACGTCATCATGTTTTATAGATAATTTATGTGCATTAACCTTTTTATTACAAATGAATAAATTACATATTAAATATGAATTGTGAATGTTTTATATTTCTTCCTATCCAAAAAATTTAAGGTTATTTATTAAGAAACTATCAAAGTTAAAATTGATTTATAGAATATAAGGAAATATTAACTACTTCAGTCAATAAATGTTTTGAATTTTAATATTCTCTTAATAAGTTTCTAGTAATTTTCTATTGACCTACATTTTCCCATTTCTATACACCAATTTAATGAGTTGTTTTAGGTGTTGAAAATTTATGTATTATTATAGTTTTACAAAAAAAATCTGTTAAAATGTGAATTTTCAAATTATATTGGTGTCTCACTATTAATAATATCAATTTCGTGGTTATATTCATTTATTTCATGGGTATATTTTTCTTAAACTATAGATTATATTCCATATGTTTTTATGAAAATAAATCAAAGTATATTATCTGTAGTAATCTCTCAGGTCATACACAATATATTTTTATCATATTCAATTTTTAGATATTGTTTAAATTAAATGCATGTGCACTGATTATAAAACATTATATGTAAAAAACATCACTAATATATTCAATAATTTCCTTATTTTTCTTTCAAAATTAAGAATGATAAAAAATTTATGTATTATCCATAATTTTCAATAAATATCTATCTACACTTTTCATAAGATTTATTTTTTATTTCTAATCATTACAGTTTCATAAAATTATATTCTATGAACTATTTTGATACTTCAAATAATAATGGAAATTCGTACATTTTTTTAATTTCATCAGTGTTAATAGTGTATAAATTTTAATTCCTATGAACAAAAAGAATAAACATACTTTCTGATCATTGAAATATACATTTCTAATTCTTGAATTCTTCAAGATATCCTTCATCGCATAATTGAATTATGGAAATTATGTAATGATTATATAATATATGAAATATATCATTTCATATAAATTGTTTTTCAATAGGAATAGTATCATCTCCTCCATTTATCTATCCTTGATCATTTTATCTGATGTGAATTATACAGAATTCATCATGATATTATTTTAAAATTACATTTTATTTTTTTAATATGAATAGACCATCCAATATTAATTAAAAAATTATTATTTTTTCCCAAATTATTATTTAAATGAAATAAAATTGTTTTAATGATATTACCCAAGCATAATTCGGATTTTTAGTATTTTAATATAATAATATTATAATACATATCTCTCTAATATATAATTTTTTTGAAGATGTTAATTATTTAGAAATGTTTTTGCTTCAAAAACTAAAATATTTGAACCAAGTTAAAGAATATCTATTTCATCAGTTTCATCTATATAGTCGTTTGATAAAGAATTTTTCAATTTTAGAAAATAATTTTTTTTTAAAAAAAGATTTTTCGAAGATGTAAAAAATATTACCTAATTAGTTTTATGCAATAACTTGTTACTATATATATTAATCTAACATTCCTTCCTAGATGTAAAATTATATTGGTGTTTTTTCATACTATTAATTAGTGGGTTTTTTATCAGCTAAATTTTAATTATTAGTAGATGAATTTTAAATATTTTATTTTATAATTTGTAAATAATATAAAAAATATCTATTAAATTTATAAAAAGTGTATAATCATTCATGGAATGTTATAGATTAAAATTTTGACATTTTTTGGAAACATTATTTTTTTCCACTAATTAATCAGAACTAGATACTCCCTCATTACTGGGTAAGGAATCAACTTTATCATTTGAAGTAGGCTTTTTCGTCATAAAAATATGTAGAAATATTTTCATCAACAGGATATGAAAAATTTTCATTTAATTTATATACTTTTATGGATTCATTTTATTCCTTAACCATAAATAATTTATATGTATTTGTAATTATATCATATAATTCCATTATTATATAACTATTGGAAGTATCATCAGAATAATTTTATGTAAATATATATCCACCAATAGCACTACATGGGGTAGAATATATTATAATACTATTGATTATATGGATACATATGATCCTAGATTTTATAGATTTATTATCATTCATTATTAAAGGGACAGAATTATATGTGATCAACAGTCTTACATTCATATAAATTAATATATAATGTATAAATATTCTTATTTTATGATTAAAAATTGTCATGTACTTTTGATGAAAATTATTATCCATCTATCTTATTAGTAATATTAGAAATATTATCAATTATATTATCACATTTATCATACACAATAATTACAGTAAAAAATGATACATTCATCAAAATCAAATTTTTATAAACCTTCTCAATTGGTCTAGAATTCATTGTTACAATTGATTTAGATTGAAATACTACTCTACTATTATTATTATTATTATCTGCATATCATTTTTATCTTCACACACACTCATTATCATTTAGAACAATATAATATAATAGAGGCACTGTGAGTTGACTTCTATAATACATATTTGCCTTCATAGATTCCACATCATTGGAATTAATGTTTATAATCCATCATACAAAAATTTAATAGATTAAAAAAATTGTCTACATGATCTTATATAGATATTAATATTCTTAAATATGTGATTCATTTTGGAAAATATTTCACTATGTTATAATTCAAATTATCATTAATTATATATTTGTGCCAGAATTCATGCCCGCCAAAAACATGTTTATAAAAAAAAAGTCCAACATGTTAACTCAAGGAGGTATTGGGACTACTGCTCATAGCCATAGGAACACCTTGTCCTACAGGGAACTCAGAATGACCGGCCTTGTCCTGGTCTGCCCTGGACTCTGTCAAAAGGTTTCTCATCTGCAAAATACATTACAAGTGCAGGAAATGCCCGTGAAGGGGTGAGTGTAACAATACATAGTAGAGGACCACTAAAACCATAAAGAAATGAACCAAGTAAATGTATAGTCATCTCCTCAAAATATGTCAAGTAAACATATATCAAGAGTAACATAAAAATATCTACATATACTCAAATCCCAAACCCATGGTCAAGAGACAAGTCATGCATTAGCATACCCCCACTAGGGATTAATTTCGAAGATTCCATGATGCAATCAACCGAGATAGCACACTCCACAAGTCTAATTTCTCTTCTGTTGTACGTCCGATAAGCATTGTCCGTCGGGAAAGGACGCGATAGATAGTTACTCTCATTTCATGTAAAAAAAACTTCTAAGTAAGGAAAGATCATGATAGACAAATGAGGATCACATCCACGGCCGTGGTGGATACCACCATTCATCCAGATTCACCTGCTAGGTATAGTATCAACACCATTTGAAAGTAGTCACGTCGATACATGAAATTACCTAGGTTTAGGAATGGATAAAGGATCTCACTATAGGCCTCTCAGATGGATACCTGAATCAATCTATGAAATTCATGTTGAAAGGATCATACTCCTATAGAAGGAAATGATATCTAACCTACTAAGGAACAAGGAAAAAGAGAACTAAACCAAAAAAAGCATGTCCATGATAAGGTGGACAAGAAGATGGAGCCATGTACAAAAAAAAACACAGCATGTAGAAGTGTCATGTGTCATGTATTCTGAACCCGGGTACTTCCCGTGTACTATGTACCGTGTCACAAGGCTTGTCATGAAGAAAGTTTAGTACATGACACGTATTATAGATCACATGCTGTGTCCATGAAACTGGATTCTGCTCCGTGTACGCGGTCGTGTGGTCCTACGATGCTTTACCCATTTTGTGCCATCCCACGTAACTAGTACATTGGGTAACCCACGTAGCCAGCCCAGTCTGGCAAAGTGGTTGATTACACAAGACTGTACTCCATCTCGTATATGGGTATCACCCAAGAAAGACATCAAGTCCCGTGTAAGTACCCACATGACATGTTCTTAGGATAACATGCCATGTCATTGATTCATTCATCACAGAACCCAAACATCAATGAGGCTATACCACATGAAATGTTTTAAAGGGATACATGTTGTGTTCTTTGGAAATTTCAAAAAAAATGTAGTACTTCATCATGCGCTCCGGGGGATGCTTCATTATTCGATTCGACCATACGATTTCCATGTAAACCGAGGGTTTTGGTCTCCCTGACACAACATATCAGATTCTGTCAGTTTACGATCTCTCATTGGCTATGAAAATGTGTATTGATCCACCCTCATGAAGAAGGCTCAATGAACTGTATCTCCCAATAAAATCTAATTCATTTCCCTCTACCATCGTCACACTTCCTCTAGGTTGTTCCTATATCGGATCATCAATTTGGGATCGTTGCATCACCAAACAGACGTGCAACCATCCGTTGTTAGTCACCAATGGATGAACGCAAAGAACGTGAGAGGAACGAAAGGGGAAGACATCCAAAAGAAAATCAAGGAACAAACATCCATCGTCGTTCATCATGGCATTGATATTCTCCTGTTAGTTAGATCATTGGGAGTAGAATACAAACAATAATTGAACATGGATTTTTTTCCCCAAGATTAACCCAATGAAAACCTTCCTCCCAAAATATCGAAATCTATGGATCAACTAGTTCAGGTGTTGGTCTGCATTTATCATTTTATAAAAAACTGAGAAAAAAATAAATTAAATAACATCTCGTACCTCGGTTGATTTTAATAATGATAGCTTCACCATATTCGTTGGTGAGGTTCATCGATTCTGAAGTGCATTGATCACTTGTGTTGTCATCGTTCACAAACATGTTCTCCACCAAAGCTCTAACAGCCATTCCTCAATTTTGCATGGTTATGTGGATAACACTGTGAAATTTCCATATGTATTTATTTAAAGAGGAGGAATCTTGGTCACTGCACAAAATGAAAACGAAACATAAGAAAATATTAATTAATTTTATTTCCATTAAAAACACCATAAAAACTAACTCTTGCATTTGACCTCCGTCGATCGATGTTATGCCCCACATAATGTAAATTCAGTGCTCCGAATGCAATGGTCCCCTCATGTTTTTTATATGGAAACATGTTTAAATGATATTCCAAATTTACAGTAAAACTTCTCAAGCATGTTATTTAAAATTTTAATTTATTTCAAACATTTATTATGGGAACTCCGAGCCTCAGAATCACACGTTGTCGAAAGTTGTGGTCTCGAAATAGTTCCATATAATATTTAAAAATAATACAAGGAATATATGAGACATTACATCATTGGTGAATACATGGTACCTATAGTCGTCCCTTCAATGAGTGAGGTGCACTATGTTTCTCAAACCTAAGGGTTGAACCAGTACCCATAGTACCAAAACCTATAATGGAGTGTCCATCAGAACCCTATATACGAAGAAAAAAAATAATCCTCAACCCTAGTGACCTCCTGACAACATTTAGACACAGTATCAGTGCCAATTTTTGAAGAAAAAACAACCCCAGGAGGGATCTTAATAATACCAAGGGTATCATAACTCTCTCCCATAGCGGATGCAATAGCCACCACCTCCACCACCAGCAAAACCACATCTGTAGAAGAACACCTAAATGTTAAAGTATCTCATTGAAATTTTATTTCTACTGATGAGACCATATTCCTGAATCAGGAGACGTCCATTTGTGGCATGGATAACCAAATCGACATGTTGTCAAACCAACTCTCAGGAAGGCAGACCAATACTCTTCAGGGTAAGATAGATTATAACATGAGTTTGGTGGCTCGTTTCGTCACACTATGAAGTGTAATGGAACTAAAACAAAAGGAATATGCACATCCAGGTGCACCTATATCCTCTAGTAATGAAGAAGGTATAGTTATAGAATCCTCATCCAATAGACCTCCAAAAGAGGCTTCACATAATAAAGGAAATGATATTTTCATACCCTTCGAGCATGACTTACCCTTCCCCAAGAGGAAAAATAATAGAATGATAGAACACCACTTCAAAAAATTCATGTACGTGTTCAAGAAGCTATACGTTTAAATTACATTTGAGGAGGCACTAACAAGTATGCCCACATATGTGAAATTAATGAAGGATATTCTCTCTAATAAAATAAATATGGAGGATTTGGGCACCATTTCCATTAACAAGTAGTGCATAGTAGTCGTACAAAATTATATTCCTCCAATGATATAACATCCATGTTGCTTCACTATCCCATTCACAGTTGGACCATGTGTGTTTGGGAAGGCCCTATGCAACAAAGGGGCCAATGTCAACCTCAATCCCCTATGAGTATTTAAGAAGCTAGAGCTCAAAAATCTGAAGCCTTCCCAAATATCCATATAGATTTTGACCAGTACATAAAATATTTAAAGGGGATACTGGTGGATGTGTTGGTCCTGGTTGGAAGGATAATACTTCCTGCAAATTTCATCATCATCAACATGGTGGAAGACAAGGAGGTGCCTCTCATTTTGGGAAGGCCTTTCCTATCCACTAAGAATGTACTAATCAACGTACCCCAAGGGAAGATTATTTTTAGAGTATGAGACATTATAATCTATTACAAGGTCTTCAATGCGTCAAGAATTCATCATTATTGAAGCATGAGGGCTGATATGCAGTGACCACCGTGGATGATCAATTATTGAGAGAAGGGAATGATCTGGTGTGTTATTTCTCGTCAAATGACTTTGTTTTTCCTGAAATTCTAGTGGATGATGAACCAAAGGACTGAAAATACCTAGAAGGACATGGTTTTCACTACTGTCATTGAGGTGTTATACCCAATATTCCAGAGTTGGTAGAGGTGAAACCGCATGTTCCTTCGATTATAAATACACCCATTTTATAACAAAGCCTCTTATATCATTAATAATGTTTTGATGATTGATATACCATCACTGATTTCCCATCACTCATTGTGAAGAAATTTCTTAGGAGTAGGAGGATTCACTCTTGTATGTTTTAATGAGGAGGAATCATTCTATTGGGTGGACAATTACATAATTTAATGGAGTTATCTATACCATTTTTACCTACAAGGTGTTTCTCGAAGAAGGAGAGAAGACAAATCTGCTTCTAGATCGATGTCTGAACCACCCTCCCCCAACCCCCACCCCCAATGAAGGATGTTGTGACGAAATTTTTAATCATGTTTCTGAATGAATACATCATTTATCATATCTCAGATAGTTCAAGGGTGAGTACCCTACAAGTGGTACCCCAAAAGGGGTATCACTGTGATATCAAATGATAAGAATGATCACATACCCACAAACACTATCACAATATGTAGTGACATTGTGGATTATAGAATTATGAATGACGCCACACGGAAGGAAAATTTCCCCCTAACCTTTGTGGATCAGATTCTCAATATACTAGCGAGGAAAAACTTTTATTGCATCCTCAATGTCTATTTCAGCTACAATCATGATTCCATTGATCTAGGGTTTCAATAGAAGAGCACATTTACTTTCCCCAATGGTTCTTTTTCTTAACAAAGGATGTCCTTCATCATGTGAAATGCTCCCTCCACCTTACATCGATGCATGTTGGATATCATTGATGAAATGATAGAACAAATCATTGTAGTATTTGTGGATGATTTTTATGTATACAGAAAATCATTCACCACTTTCTTGTGACACCAGTAGCTAGTTCTATAAATATGTAATAACACAAACATAGGTTTGAACTATGAAATGTTTCATTTCATGGTGTATAGTGGCATCATCCTTGGCCACAGAATATTGGCGAATGGGATAGAGGTGGAACTGAAAAAGATAGAAGTCTTTTCCCGACTTCATATTATGACTTCTGTCTGAGCCATCCACAGCTTCATAGGGATTTCAGGTTTCTACAGGCAGTTTGTCAGAGACCTTTCAAAGATATATGAACCCCTCACCAACAATCTATCAAAGGATGCAATATTTCAGTTCGATTAGCCTTGCACCACAAATTTTGAGAACCTAAAGTATCGCCTAGTCTAATATCCAATGATGATTTTCCCAATTTTGATGAACAATTTGAAGTGATGTGTGATGCCATTGACAATACAGTAGGAAAAATTTGGCCTAGTGGCTTCACATAATTCTCTGACCCATATATTATGTTAGTAGGACACTCGATGAACATAGATGAACTGCAATAACACAGAAGAGGATATGATGGAAATGGTGTTCACTTTTGATATGTTTTTTTTACTTAGTGTTATCTCATGTTATTATTTATACTGACCATGAATCACTAATGTTCCTATAGGATAAGAAATATGTTAATCCATGACTAATCTGATGGGTAATCCTTCAACGAGAATTTGAACTGGAGATATGAGATAAGAAGGGAGTGAGAACATTGTTACTAATCATCTATCCTTCTTGGAGATACCTCATTTGGAGGACAATGATCAAGATATCTGGGAGGATTCCCCTGATTAGGATCTCTTTAGAGTCAATGAATTACTTATACCCTTGTATGCTGATATTGCTAATTTTATGGTTATAGGTACGATGCACCCCAACCTATCCTTCCAACAGAATAATAGAATTCTCTCTGAGGTCAAGAGGTAATTCTTAGAAGATCCTCTACTATTTCGATCCTATGGGGATGTGGAGATCAAATGTTTCATCCAAAAAACTGATGTTCATGGATCCTCGGAATTCTATCATGCCTCACTAGTTGGTGGATATAATGGGAAAGACCATACTATATCATGGATCCTCTAGTCTGGGTTTTTTTGGCCCACCATTCATATAGATGCTCGATCCTTTGTTTCCATTTTCTATTAATGAAAAATAACATGTAATGTGAGGAATAAAGAAAATATTCCCTAGCACCCCTTGTTGGATGTCGAGATCATCGAATTCTGGGGAATAGATTTCATAGGGCCCTTTCCCCATTTTTTTAGGAACATTAACATCCTGTTATGCATCAACTACGTCTCCAAGTGTGTAGAAGCCACTACTACAGCACACGACATGGCCAATGTAGTCATGGTATTTTTAAAAAACAACATTTTATGCAGATTAGACATCCTCGTATACTGATCAATGAGAGAGGGACCCACTTAGACCACACATTGATGAAATGATTTCTTTTGCAGTATGGAGTAAAACATCACATGGGGACGATGTATCATCTCTAGTCCAGTGGAAAAGTGGATCTCCTCAATACTGAACTCAATAATATTCCTGATAAAATGGTTAACATGGCGAGGAAGGACGTGTACAAGATGTTTGACAATGCTTAATGGGAATATCAGATTACTTTCATGAAACTTCTAAGGATTTACCACTTCCACCTCATCTATAGCAAGCCTTGACATCTTCCAGTAGAGATAGTGCAAAATGCTTATTGGTCCATCAAATCACTAAATTTTTATCAGATGGAAGATAATGAGATGATAAATTTCTAACTTATGGAACATGATGAAATCTGATTAAAGGCATATGAAAATTCCAATATTTATAAGGATAAGAGGAGATAAATCAACAACCAGATGATTTAACGAAAATCTTTTCAAACCAGTGATCATGTACTCTATTTTAATAATCATATTCTATTATTACTAGGAAATCTATAGTCACGATATGTTGGGACCATTCTAATTCATATGATTATTCAATCATGGAATGGTGGAAATTTTTGGAGAGGATGTTCAACCATTCAAGGACAAAGAACAACATCTGAAGACATATCATAACATTGATGAAACAGAGGTAATTATCTCCACCATACATCTTGGTTAAGTGTAGGTAAGTCTGTTGAGAAAATGAACTAAAACAAAGGCGCTAAATGGGATTATACCCAGTAGATACATGCCATGTACCACCCAACTACACGGCATTTACTAATTCCTTTTCATTTATATTCTTACTATTATAAATATATTGACTAAATAAGTAATAACTAGGGATGATTCTGGTGTAGATGGTATGGTAACTGAAGTTTATTTGAACATTCATTTATTTGAATCCCTCTAAACCTACCTTTGGTACATGGTTCCTCCTTTTTCTTCTCCTATTTTTGTTACATGGTGTGTGTGGTATTTTTCATATTATATATATACATGTGTGTGTGTTTTTTTTGTATTAGAAAACTGATGACGAGGATAGATCAGTTGGCTAGGGTTGTAACCCGGTTCCCAAAGACCTGGGATCATATCCTGACAACATCCACATTTCCATTATTTTTTCATTTATAGTAAAAACCTCATGACATGTATTTATATATTAATTTTTTGCACTATTTATTCATTAATAATATTAAATTATTTGATAAATATTGAAATACATGAAGTTGATGTTGGCAGATTAGTAGAGTCTTGAACCACGATAAAAAAGACATGGGATCGAGCCTGGCTAATCTCATTGCTTCATCCATTTTGTATAAATTATAAACCACATGCTGTGAATTTTATTTCTACTATGTATTATAGGTCTTGTACATTAAATATATTTAATTAATAAATTGGATCAAAAGTACAACATTGTCTATAGTGGTTGAGGGATTCTGTTCGAAATGGCCGATTGTTGGTTCAAACCTTGTCCCAAGCACTAAAACAAATGTTGTACTTCCCTTTTTCCACCCATGTATGCTCTCCTACTACCTGATTTTCAGTACCCCCATTTTTTGCATTTTTTATTCAGTTTTATTTTGAATTACAATAATAGGTTCATGTAAAATATTATTCTGTTTTCATTTCATCATTTTACAAGACTATAGTTTGATTTACGAATCGGACATCCATTCGGCTTCTGTGGAACATGGGCACAATCCCAAGAACACATATCGTGTAATTTTGTACATTGCCACATAGTAGCTCATTCGAAATTTGAAACTACTCAGTGTGTATGTTCAGTACACACAGTATACCATCAAGTTTCATGCCTGAGTAACTCATACATTACATTAGGAAAAGCATGTTTATATACATGGTGGGTATGTTCGGTATACACTTTGTATACCATTTCACTATGACAGCCCATGTCCATCACCCACATGGCCAGGAATCTATTTTCCAATAGATATTTTGTCTCCTATTTACACGTCCTATATCCTTCCTTGCCAGAACATGTCTACTCGGCAATTCTACCCAGACCACACAAGATGCTGACCTTTTTAGAATACATGTCATCTACTCTGGGATTAAACATCGTGTAATTTTTTACTATTATGGTTTTATCACATTTTCTCCTTTTTATTTTTATTTTTATATTTTATCCTTTATTTGTTTTACATTCTTTTTTAGGTTATGTATGATAGAGACCCATCACATGGTGAGCGTCCTGCCTCCTCTAGTAAGGCCGAGAGGGCTACTATTTGACTGATATGACTCGATCCCACCACGAAACCAGTTCCAGACATTCCGGTGTACCAGCATCCTCCCCTACCGAGAATGAAACCACACGCCTCCTCAACAGATGCTGGTCTAAGTACCTCACCTCAACCACCTCACACGGTTCCTCCATACAACATTATTTCCTCATAACATGTTCCAACAAATCTAAATTTCTCTTCCATTATAGTTGATCCCTCATTGTCTACCATCTCTAGCGGTCCTTCATCTACTGCAGCCGATCCACCACCAGAGCCAAATCAGGCTGCTGCACCACATAGGATATCCCATATTGTATCCTCTTTCCTTGCATTGTGTTTCCCCTTACAGTCCTGATGCATGACAGATTCTAACACTTTTCTCACTCCTTGATACTATTAAGCATCTGTTGTCGCGACAGCAACGTCCCACAACAGCTGGGTATCTGGGTAGAGTTGGAAGATATCTTTAGGCACACATCATTATTCATGATCATCTAGTTCCACACTCATATTTTCAGTGATTTATTTTTGCAGTCTGCTGCATATTTCAAGTACGATAGGCCTGAGTACTGGGAGATGACTAGTGATGTGATCTTGGTGGCCGATTTCGGTTAGGCGGGCAACCATTCTCACTTACTATGACCATTTTTTATAGAGGGTTTGTTTTCTATCCTCAAACCATAACCCCACCCCATGTCTCTACCCTCCACCAACATGAGTGTTCTGAGCTCATTTCCATGTTTTGGGATATTTCTAGGCTTGACCACCACTACACCCCCACGTCCCCGAAGTTTAACTTCATCACTTAACCTATCATCTATTTGACCAACCGGTTCTTTAACACCATCATTTTTTTCAGCCACAAGGATATAGGGGTTTTCACCGGCTGTGACATGGAGCTTCTCACATGTGTCATCCTGTAGAACTACCCTGACCTCCCCTACATTTCTTCCTCCTACATCCACGACATGTTTACTGGTCGTTAGGGAATCCTGAAAGGTCGGTTTTACACCACCCACATTTCCCACCAACTTTTTGTTTTTTAGCCTTCCATTCCCCACAATCAGTTAGGTTCCCCCAGTAGATGGAATTTCTTATGGTTACTCTTATGGGATTGGTCTAGATGTAGGGGCACATAAATCATGGTCCAGGTCCCGCCACCAACCATAGTCTACCCACCTACCCCCACTGATGCACATGCACCTCCCCCACATCCTCTTCCAACTACCTCAACATTACATTCTTACTCTCAAATTCCCATGCCTAGACCTCCCCTACCCCTTACCATTTTGCACCCTAGGATAAAATCACTGTCCCCATATGCCTGCTTTGGAATGATTGCCTCCTGCATCGTTTGGAGAACCAGCAGGTTGTTCTCCTTCAGTAGCAGACTGCCTCTTTTATGCACCAAGACTACATTGAGTGGATGGTGGATCTACTACTATAGCATCACGAGATTCCCATTCAACCGGTATCTCCTTCTAAGTACATTCCTCTGGATTACCCTTTACCACCTCATGGTACTATTATGGCCATGACCTCTATCATAATCTTTTCTATAGGTCTCGGGCCATCTCCTCTTCTATTGCTCGATGTCACAAACACCCCTTCATCGGCATCCCAACCACACGCCGAGGACATTCTACCACCGAATCCTACATCTTCCATTCTAGATGCCACATCTGTGCCTCTATCTTCCATGGATATTGATTCTTATTTTCTGGATAGTTTTTTACAGGATGATTTCTTTTATATGGTGACCCACTTATTATTTTTTGGCGCATTTCCTCTATTCTCCATAAATAATTTTTTTTAAATCATGTTCTTGAGTTCTATTGTGTATGAATTTATTTTTTTCCATATCTCAACGTCAAAGGAACCCTGGAATGCTTCATGATGTACTCTTCCACAACTTACCATTTCATTCACCTAGACAGAAGGGCATTATTAATTTTCCAGTTTTCACCGTTTTATATTTCATTCATGTTATTATTCCTCCATTACATCCCCTCAACCAGGTACACAATTTTTTCCCCACATTGTTTTCTCCACCTTTATGTGGCACTTGGGGGACCATGTTGAATAATACTTATGGGGGAGTGTCTCTTGACCCACTCAGTCATTTACCTTACCATTGTCTATGATACATCATTATTGGACGATATATTTGAAAACGTGAGGATATTTTAATGTTTCATATTTGTAAATAATGATGTTAAAAGCTGAAATTTTTTAATGGTTTCATGATTATTTTGAATCATATGTGTTTTAAAATGAATACTGTAAGTGTTTAAATTGCAACTTGTTATCCTTGGATAATTTCATCTATTAGGCTAAACATTTATATGAATGTCCGGACATGATTGTCTCTTTTTTTTGTGTTTCCACTCCTAAGAGATATTGTAAACACTTTTTTCTATTCTCTCTAATATGATATTTCTTGATAGATTATTAATATATACATGAATAAAAAAATATTCTATTTTTTTTTGAAACATGAATTACTTTGGAATTAAATTAAAATGATTGGGGAATTATATTATTTCAACCCCTTTTATCTTGAGACCTACCCTATATCTAATTTTCATAAAGCCCATATAAATCATGAACATCCTTGAAATGAATACATGATAAGAGCCTATTTACCTTCCTACCCTAATTATTTTTATCATCACATGATAATTTAGTAGATCATTAAAGAGGTAATTATAATTACATGGATCATTTTTGTGAGTTTTCCTGAAATTATGTGTGGTGGAGAGCCTTCTGTTCATTCAGGGCAGAAATGATTATAAACAACTATTTTTTTAATTTCTATGTTGTCTCCTTTTTTTGATCTGTTTACAAAAATTATACAGACAAGGATACAAAATAAAAACTTGTTGGTGAATGAACCCTAACTAACTATCAGATAAGTTGGTGATGAGATCATTTGACAGACACTGTTCATGATTCTTATACATTGATATTTATTTTGAATATTATGAAATTTTATTTTAGTAAAATTTCTCCCAATTCAAGCTGCAGAGTTTATTTTTCACATCTTCACCTACCATCCCTTAGCCACAAATAAATATAAACATTATTGAAACACCCTCATGATTTTTTAAAATCTATTTTCATAAGTTGATAAATAGATTTCATTGAATCCTATGGATAGAGTGTATATACCTTTTATTGAATATACCGTTGATTTAAAATATCTTTAGTGTTGAGTATGTTATTTTCTGGTGAGGTAGATCATCAAGTGGCTTTCTAATTTAGTAATGGTTGAAAACTTTGTTTAAATGAGGATTGGAGTAGTCAATTGAATTATATATGAGGCATAATTGGATTATACAATGAATTGAAACTATTTATTACCTTTTTATAATTTTATCAAGTGACTATATCCTTTACACATATGATTAATTGAATTCCTTCCTTTTAAAATTCTGAATAATTAAATTAGATGTTTATATTTTCTCAATGGTATGCAAAGGACTATGTACTGGGGGGGTTTGAGCCACCCAATTTTTGTATACATATCAACATTCATTATTGATAATAAGAACATGTTTTTATAAAACACCTTCTAATTGAGGGAAAATAATTTGATTTTAGAGATATTGTTAATTATCAATTGGTTTTTGGCCATTCACATGAAGAAGGGGAAAACTGAGAAAAAATTCACAACTACATGGTGTGTACATATATACATGTTGTGTACATTGATACAAATAAATGGATTGTCTATTCCATGTACATTCCCAAGTTTCCTGAAGCGTTAACACGCTGTGTACATAATATACATGTTGTGTATCCCATTATAGAAGCAGTTGGTGGTTAAGAAAAAGTCTTCATTACCATGTGGCTAGGGGATTTTTACTTGCTGTTTAATCCATATACACGCTGTTATTCCCTTATAGAATCAGTTGGTGGCTGAGGATTGAAATTACACATCGTGTATAGGGGAGATACATGTTGTGTACCTGCACCTACCAGGAGGATTCATGTTCCATGTCAATGATGGAATTTTAGGGTACCCACAGGCAGAGGAAAATATGATCAAAGAACGTAGAAGAGACAACCTGGTATGTACTTTTTATACAAGACAAGTACTTTTGTTTTCAATATTTTGAGGCCTTCACCTCCAGTATGAGGAGTCATTAGTAATGATTTAAAGGAATGAGGTTTTGTTAACCTCTTGTCGTTCAACCATCATTCCACTACTCAATTGTTCCACAGACCAAGGGAACCATGATACAATTAAACCATAATGTTTTGGATTATTATGAACAACATAACATCATATGAAAAATGGTTTAATAAATAACTTTTTAAAAATCCATATCCCCTACATATTTCCTCCATATTTACATCAAATCCAAAATTCTTGTGTTTCCCTTTGTCCTTTAAGTAAATTTCTAATGAAATTTATAACCATTCATCTTTTCATCAAAACAATAAAATAGACTCTATATCCAGTACACTTCACTATATAAATTAAAAACTAGATAGGAATGAAAAAATAAAATTTTCCCTATGGATTGACCCTTTACTGGTACTATACATGTTAGAGTAATATAATTTTGGGACACTGATAACATACCTTTGGTAAAATGACCACCATATTATAATGCAATTCTCATGTCATGCAATAAATATATCCTACTCTGGTTATTCATGAAATATGCACGTATTTGTACCATTTTCTTCTCTTTGGTATATAATACAGTAATGTGGGTTTCAACCCATCCAATAGAGAGAATTCATATTTTTATGCTCAATAGAATGGATGATCTTTGTCATATGTAACATTTTTATTTTTAACAAGATGGAAGACATTGATGATTTTATGTTGTTTAGGTTACACTATTGAGATGTATTTTTACCCAATAAAATTAAAATCATAATTACACTTGCAAGTGGATTGATCTAGGTATTTGGAATCCTCCTTTGATTTGGCCATTGAATATTAATTTAGAAATGTCCCTTTTTATGTATGTATTAACATCATTTGTTTGAATGTTTAGGATTCTCATGAAAAAATTGTTGATACTTGAAAATCATTCATCTATGATTCCTGGACCACACCTAATTTAGATTTCCAATCTATTATTAATAGTTTATAATTTATTTACAAAAGAGGATTGAGATCTGTAATCATAGAGGAATATAAGAAAGGGTTTTTCATCCTCTCGGTTTGATGGTCATGTAAATTAATCCACTGAAATATCTTTTCAAAGAATTTTTCTTTTCATTCAATATATTAGAAGGTTATATAACTACTAAAATCTTGATGAAATATGTAATTTATAGGGTGTTTCAATAATAAATGGATGATTTCATGACATAGCATTCTTCCCTTGTAATCCCTGATATTTTATCTTTTAATCTAATCTATTTATCTTTAATATATGTACCATATAAAAAGAATCATATTTATAATAACAATAAATATATTTATAATTTTAGTCTAAAAATATAATTATAGAATTTATTATATGTATATAATGATAATTATTATTCTCTAAATATTAATTTTATAATTAAGAATGATAAAATATTAAAAATTATTAATATATTTACATATAAAATATTCTAAAAAAAATTATATTGATGATTTGAAATACAGAAATTGGATGAAAAACATGTATAATATTTATAATTTTATATATTATAATTTCAATAGTTTCTTATTTTTTTAATACAGAAGAACATTAATAAATTCGTTGTATGTTATTATATGTTTTTGATTTTATAAAAAAATTTAGAAAATCAACAAAAATGTAATTCTATTTAATGAGGAAATAGAATATGATATTTAATTTTAATTGATTGTCCTACGACCATCAAAATAGTCCTTGAAAATTGAATCTATATATTTAGTTCGTGGATCTTATATTCAATAAAAAAACAAATAGGATAATATATTTAGTAGAAAATTGATACGATAACCATAATAAATAATTAGAAACATTTATCAATCATTTAATTTACTAATAAATCCAATATTGATATTTATATATAATATATATTTATTTTTGTGTTTTTAAAGTGTTTATGATCAGTGGAACTCAGACGATGGTTCCACATTAAAGAGTTCCTCAGCTCAATTCCTAATGGTTGGAATTAAATTTTCAATACTATGTAGTTGGTGACGAAAATGAAGATATGTTAATGTCGTGACACATGCATGATGCGTGTATAGTGATGCATGAAAAATGATTCATGAAAGAAGCTTCATTAATCCTTTTGAAAACAAATGACCAATATAAAATGTCACGAACATCATGAAATCTATGCTTGTTGTCTATTAAAAATTGTAATAGAATATATTTTATGGAGGCATATCCTTGGGGTAAGGATGAGGTCTCAACCCATTTAACTCTATGGGGGTGGTGGTGTATTTGTTTCCTTTTTTTGTAACCCCAAAGATTCTAAATATATATTTATATATATCTTTGTGCGTCTGTGTGTATTTACACATTTATGTATGTATGTATGTTTGTTTAAATTCATATAAAATAATAATTATATTATAAATGTAATTTTATTATATATACACTTATATTTATTATTATTAATGTATATTTATATTTATATTTATTATAAAATTAATTTCATATTAAAATAAAATTTTAATATAATAAATATAATAAATATAGGTTTCTTGTTATGTATTGTATTTTTCATTAAAAAAATAACTATTTCTTCAATAAATAAAATTCAAAGCAATTTGAGAAGGGTCACATTTTTAATGAAAGTAATATAAATAGAGGATGAGGATATCCAATGAAATAACACCCCCATTCTCAAGACACATCCTATTTAATATTGTACAATCAAGAATAAAAAAGACTCTATTTATTAGTAACCAATTATATTTATATAAATAATAGTTTAAATATTGATAAAAATAAAATTATAATGTGTTTGATCATGTACATGAGTGGTATGATGTGATTATCTGAATCACGTATGACAGTGATTCAATGACATATGACCTATAATTTGGGGTTATTTTTCTTTGGGTTGTATTGTATCATTGTAGAAATCTATAACTATATGATATATTATAATAACAAGGAAATATATAATGTTCTTTAGTTATCATTAATATTATTCCCCTAGATAAGCCACTAGGAATCATTTCAGGGAAATTTGTACAAGTACAATTTGAAGAGAAATTTTTTTTCGGGAATATAACGACCCATACTTTACATACATTGTTATAACTACAAGGTTGAAGCACACTTATTACAACATATAATGAAACCAGGAAAGGACCGTATAGGTATAGAGTCTTTAGAAACTGGGAAACATAAACAACTAGTTCATAAAGCATCTACTTTGCCTCCCATTTATTTCATCATATCTAGAGTCCCTTTTGGAATATCCTACTTAATAACCTTCCTCCTGACCTGGGGAAATAAAACATACAAAAGGGTGAGCTAAAATGCTCAGTAAGGGGAATATCAATCACATCATATACATAAGAACATAGCTTTTGGAAATCTTAACCTGCAAAAGAGATCATAATTTCATAACATGGGATAAATAATAGTAGTGAAATGTCAACCCAATAATCTTAACATAAAACATGAAACTTTGTGGCATGCACACATAATCATATAGAATCATTTATTATTATTCAAGACTCATTTCCAAGACTATCTTAGTGGACAAAGTCCATTTCTGAACAGAGTTCGTTTCTCGTTTCAGTCTTGTTTCACCGAACCGATTTACCCGCCATTCTAGACATGTCTATCTCATGAGATATAAAATCTTTACCCATTGAATTTGATGGGATATATGTCCCACCTATCTCATAATGATACCATTCTTATGTTTTCCACAAAATCATAAACCATACATCATAGCATAACCCGGGTAATAAAAATGGTATTTTTAAACATCGTGACATCATAAAACCATTCATATAAGATAAAGGTATTAATAAAAATAATTTCATCACAACATAATCAAATCAATGTAATAATAGGGATATAAACAAAACCCTTTATTATCTTAGATGGAAAATAATTTAGATAAAACACTTGAACTCCATTCTTGAGGAAAATATCATTTCTACTTCAAAAACACTTTTCATTTCTTAACATGTCATACAATTATAAACTAAATGAATTTGATTAAAAATAAGCATGAAAACTTGTAAAGTATGCTTCTTGGAAATAATGTTTTAAAAATACATTCATTCCGTATAAGTTAAAAAACATTCTTCTCGTACTTTTGTCAGAAAAGTCAAAAAGTACCTCGTACGAAAAACGACAAAAGATTCCTATCATACCTTTTAATAAAAACTAAACGAAGTGTAAAATTGGATTTAAACAATTGTAGGTGGATGGAAATAATATTACATATTGAGTAAACATGGATGTGGATGATGAAATACACCCTAGTAAATTCCAATGTATAAACAATCTCGGATAAAAATGAGATTGAGATATTTCCCTTATCTTAGGTCCGATTTGCTTCATAAGTGTCTGGACCTCCTGTATAATAATTTAAATTATGTTATTGACTTATTCCAGAATCATACATATTTTTATGATATCATATATGGTCATATTTTTAGTTGCTTATTAGTAATATTTCATTACTACTTGTTATTCGGATGTTTATTACTTTTTGTTCTTATGCGTGTTTTATCGAACAAATTCTTATTCTTCTTTTTGGGTTATAGATACCTCATTTCCAGAATGGTATTGATATAATATATATCATATTCTTTCATTAAATTAATTTATATAATCATTATGGAATAATGATCATGTAGAACGAGTCGCATCACATCATGGAGATGGTATTCCGTACGTACGCACGAGCGATGATATCATTCCCATGATCGTGAAACTATAATGGAGTGTATGTATACTATTTAAGAATCAATATAACATTACCATAACAATTTATAGTTATTATTTACACAATTATACCCATCCAAGTATGGTGGTGGTGGAAAATAGATTACACCACGACGTGGATACAGTATTCCGTACGTACGCACGCGCGGTGATTTCGTTTTCCGTATGATGGATATATAGTAAAATAGGTTTTTTTCATACTTATAATAACATATTAGTATATTATTTATACTGATGTTATTACTTAATAATTAATCAACTAAAGAAGAATAAGTGGAATAAGACATAATGTTGAATGAATCGGTAACAGACATTACCTCTTTTTTGAAGCGCTTCTTTGATACATCCTTTTAGGGCACTAAAATTCTTCATTGAAGAAGACCAGGACCTCTAGGAAGTTTCTAGGGAGGTGGAGAAAAGAATATGACAGGGGTTTTACGAGATTTAAGGCTAAAAGTTGTGTGAGGAAGATAGGGAGGAGGTGCCCTTTTATACGGGAGGAGAGGGGAAACTTTGGAAAAACTAAAACTATTATTATATAATAAAGTCATATTTGGGTTTAAATAACTCCAAATTAATTTATTTTGAATATAAGGTGGGGATGGGTCTAAATCCTCTCATACAATAGAATTTAGTCAAGTTTAGGTACCTATTTTGACGTTATCATTTAGATTTAACTTTAAGTTAAATAATTTTACTTTTACCATGTCTTTTTGTGTTCTTACACTATATGGTTAATAAACTTACTATAAAAAGCCAAAAGAACCCCAATATGTTTATGAATAATATATATAACGTTATAAAAGTCATTTGGCGGAACCATAGTTTTTTAGGAATAAAATAAAAATTAATAATATAATATTTGTTTTAAAAACTATTTTAGGTCAATTTTGAAACTATTTAGTAATTGATTTTTGTAAAAATCCTAATGATTGATTAATTCTAAAAAAGTTAATTAAATCAATAATAACATTTCATATTAACCTATAAAATTAGTGTAATTCATAAAAAGTCTCATATTATATTTATATGGGTATTATAACATCAATTATGTCAATATTTCATTAATAAGATAATTACTGCATCATCATTTTATCATAAATAAATTAAATTATTTTAAGTCTAAAAATTACAAATAAAATACCACTATGTAGGAAATATTTTTAGATTTCTAATTTTCATTTATAGTAGAATTTATCATATGTATAACCCTATATTAAAAATGCTTTAGTTATTAAATGGTGATCTTAACTATTTTAACCCTTCTTTAAATAAATTAATAATAAATGTCCTAATCTAATCCATGTGGGCCTAAATGGTAATATTTTATTCATAAGGTTGTTTTTGGTCGAATTAAAATTATCCAATAGAATTAAGACACGTGTTTGGGTAATAATAAAATCATTTTTACCCTCAATTACCCTATTTACTTTTAGTTGTGGTAAATAAAAGTAAACATGTACTATTCACCAAAAATTATTTTCAGCTCATTGAACAACATTTTACTTACTGAAATAAACCGTGTCTCTCAGATTTTTGAAATTCCACTCACAGAAGCAGTAAAATTATGTTTTATGTAGATTTGCAAATTCTCCTAAGATGTGTGTAAAAGACAGTAAAAAGTTCAATAAAATATTTATATATCTAAAATTATTATAAAAATACACCAACGAATTACATTGAACTTATATAGGTATTATGTATCAATTTTGAACTAAAATAAATTTAAATAAAATAAATAATTATTTAAATAAAAATTCGGTTTTTAAAAAGTTACCCAGTGTTTTCACTATTCATCAAAAATTGAATGTTTTCAGAAAAATACCAAAATTTCACCCTAGGATAATTTCGATAATCCGAATCGAAAAATGAAGTCCATTTTTAAAAATAAAATTTATAAAATTTCAAAAAGTGGTTATTACTATTCATAACGGCTAGTTTTAATAGTATTTTAATAGCATATTTTTGTTTAGTGAAACTCTGTATTGCGTACAACGCACGCTATCGAGGAAGGCCTCATTTGTGTTTAAAGTAAGCCAAGATAGTGTCTTGTATAGGGAAATATTCCTTTGATGATTTATATATCATAAAAACAAAATATTTCTTATAAACGTCTCGGGTGTTACATTCTACCCCCATTAAAATGAAATTCACCCTCGAAATTCGTCACGTTGTAACAAATAGATGAGGATACCTCTCCCTAATAATATCCTCGAGCTCCCATGTAGATTCTTATAACTGGTGGTTCCTCCATAAGACTTTCACCAAGTGAGTTGTCTTGTTCCGTTGGACTTTTTCACTACGATCGAGAATCTCTATCGGCTGTTCTTCATAAGAAAGATCTTGTTCCCGTGGTACAACTTCTGAGTTGAGTACATGTGAACGATCATGTATTTATTTTCTCAGGAGAGATACATGGAACACATCGTGAACTTGAGAGAGTTTTGGGGGAAGTGCCAATCTGTATGCTACCTTCCCAACACGATCCAGTATTTTGAAAGGACAGATATATCTAGGGCTCAACATTCCCTTCTTTCCAAATCTCATTACTCACTTCCAAGGAGATATTCATAATAAAACATTATCACCCACTTCAAAATCTAGGTCTTTTCTTCAGTTGTCATCATAACTTTTTTTTTCGACTCTGAGCTGCTCTTATGTGTTGTTGAATAGATCAGACCTTTTCTTCCATCTCATCAACAAGATCAGGTCCTAATAGTTTTCCTTCCCCAACTTCATCCTAGAAAGTTGGGGTTTTTCATTTCTTTCCATAGAGATCTTCATAATGATCCATCTGAATACTGGAGTGAAATCTATTATTATAAGAAAATTCCACCAAAGGTAGGTGTTGATCCCAACCACCATTGAAATCCATAGAGCAAGCTCTCAACATATCTTCTATAGTTTGAATTGTCCTCTCAGACTGACCGTCTGTCTGAGGATGATAAGCAGTGTTGAAACTCAACTATGTATCCAGAGTATGCTGAAGAGTTTGCCAGAACATTCAGGTAAACCTTGGATCCCGATCAGATATAATAGAAAGTGGAACTCCATGTAATCTTACCACTTCCTTCATATATATATCCTGGAAAGCTGATCCAGAGAGAAATCCTCTCTAATAGCAATGAAGTGTGTAGACTTTGTAAGGCGATCAACTTTGACCCAGATAGCATTATTGCCTTCGGATGTTTTAGGAAGACCGGTGACAAATTCCATAGTGATGTTTTCCCATTTTCATTCGGGTATGGGTAATGGTTGTAACATCCCCATAGACTTGTGTGTCTCATCTTTAACTTGCTGACAAACCAAGCATCGAGAGACAAATTCAGCAACATCTCTTTTCATGCCATCCCACCAGAAGTACTCTTTTAGGTCCTTATACATCTTCGTGCTTCCAGGATGAATAGAAAATGATGAACTATGGGCCTAATCCAGCATCTCCTTCTTTAATTCGTGGTTGGGAGGAACAAAAACCCGATTCCTAAACTGTATTATCCCATCACAATCAATGTTGAATTCAGGAACATTTCTCATCTTCTTTTGTAACTCTATATCTTCTTTCTATCCCTCTTTAATCTTCACATGTATATATGGTTGAACATTAAATTGATAATGATAATATTTTCCCCTTACATTATAATTACAAGATCCATCCTTTGTAAATCCATAAATATTGGATCTTGTGTGATCCTCATCATGGATAAAAGGGCATGGTATTTTCGACTTAATGCATCTGCCACCTTGTTTTCATTCCCAGGGTGATAATGAATTGAGAAGTCGTAATCCTTAATCAGCTCCAACCAGCTTTTTTGGAACATATTCAGATCCTTTTGTGTGAAAATATACATTAATCTTTTATGATCAGTATAAATATCACACCTTTCTCCATAAAGATAATGCCTCTACATATTTAATGCAAATATTACTGTAGCTAACTCTAAATAATGAGTTGGGTAATTTTTCTCATGGATTCTCAACTGTCGTGAGGCATAAGCTATCACCATATCATTTTTCATAAGAACACACCCCAATCCCTTCTTGGACGCATCATTTTAGATCACAAACCATTCTCCACTACAAGGCAGGGTGAGTACCGGTGCACTAGATAACCTTCTTTTCAACTCCTTGAAATTCTCTTCACATTCCTCTTTCCAATCAAACATAACTCCCTTCCAGGTCAACTTGGTGAGTGGATTTGATAATCGTGATAAATATTTCACATATAGTAGATAATATCCAACCAAACCAATAAAACTTCGGATCTCAGTTACTATTGTTGGTCTCGACCATCTTTCAATAACCTCTGTTTTTGCTGGATCCACAGATATACCCTCTTTTGAGATTATGTTACCCAAAAATGCAACTTTTTGAAGCCAAAATTCACACTTGGTAAATTTGGCATAAAGCTTCTCCTTTCTCAGGGTCTTCAATATAATTCTCAAGTGATCTTTATGTTCGTACTTTCTCTTTTAATAGACAAGAATATTGTCTGTAATGACTACCACAAACTGATCAAGATAGTCTCTAAAGACTCTATTCATTAGATCCATGAAGATAGCAGGGGCATTAGTAAGACCAAATGGCATCACTATAAATTCATAGTGTCCATACCTTGTATGGAAATCCTTCTTTGTTATATCCTCCCTTTTGACCCTTAATTGATGATACCCTGAACGAAGATCAATCTTGGAAAAGTATTGAGCTCCGCGTAGTTGGTCAAATAAGTCATCAATGCGTGGGAGAGGATATTTTTTCTTGATAGTGATCTTGTTAAGTTCTCGATAATCAATGCAGAGTCTCATTGATCCATCTTTCTTATTAACAAACAGAACTTGTGCTCCCCAAGGTGACACACTAGGCCGTATGAATCCCTTATCAATATTCTCTTGGAGTTGCATCTTCAATTACTACAACTCAATTGGGGACATTCTATACAGTGTCATTGAAATTGGAAAAGCACCAGATACGAGTTCTTTTGAAAACTCAACTTCACGATTTGGTGGAAGACCCAAAAATTCCTCTGGAAAGACATCATTAAACTCTTGTACAATGGGAATATTCTTAATCGTGAGTTTCTCACCAACCATTTGAGATAAATAACCTTCATTTAGTGGAATCAAGACCCATAAGATGGAGGAAATTTCCACTAAATTGTTATGTTCATCCTTGCATCGATTGACGATCATAGATTGATCTGGAATATGAAATGTGACTTCCCTTCATTGGCAATTGATATGAGCTCAATATAAAGAAATTAAATACATGCCATGAATCACATAAAATTCCACTATAGGAAGGATCCCAATATTTGCAGGAAGCACTTTCCCACAAACATCAATCGGAGAAGAATTATAAACTTTGGATGCTACTGTTGTGCCATTTGGGGTTGTCATAGCTAACTCAACATCTAATTGTTGAGGTAATACGGTGATAACATTAGAAAATTATTCAGAAATAAATGAGTGGGTGGATCCAGAATCAAATGAAACATTTTCTACATTAGATTGGATGGTATGTGTACCTTTCACCACATCATTATCATACTTCACATCGCTGATAGAAATTGCATGTGACATTCCTTTGTCTTTAGCCTTAAGAGTTTGACGTCGACCATCATCATCAACCCTTGTATTTGGGCATTGATTGGCATAATTCCCCATTTCCTTTCACTTGAAACATTGAAGTGTAGTAGGTTAATTCTGTGTATCCCTTCCTTTGTTTGCATCATTAGACATATTCTTCCCATCAGTGTGGCATTCAAATGCCCGATAGCCTTCCTTTCCCCATTTGAAACATTTACTTGTCCCTTTAAAACAACTCCCTCCATGATTCTTTCCACACTTTTAGCATAAGGTTAATCTCATCTTCTTTTCAGTGTGCTCTTTAGATTTTCCTTTGAATTCTATTTTCCTCTTCTTATCACACCCATATGACTGATGGGTTACTCCAATATACATCTCAACTTTGAGAGCACACCAAACAATTTCCTTGTAGCTATTGAAGTCCCTTATGTATAACGCCCTTCAAAGACTTGGTTTTAAGCCACTAAAGAATCGATCGATCTTACTCTCAGGTTGGATAATAATACCAGAGGAATACCTTGCAAGTCTTGTAAAATTTGCTTCATAGGTAGCAACATATTCATCATCCTTTTTCTTCAGTTCAAGAAACTCTTTCTCCATCTTTGTTCAGAGAATATGAGGGAAGTACTTATTGAAAAATATGTTCTTGAAATCTTCCCATTACATGGACTCAATTTCATCACTTTGTATCGTATTCATAATAAGATTACACCATTGATCAGCATCTCCTTCCAAATGATACACTGCTAGGATTAATTTATCATGTTTATAACATTGAAGAACTGAAAATATCTTTTCAGTAGTACTAATCCATTGTTCAGCAACTAATGGATCAGTAGACCCACAGAATGAAGGTGGACACTACCTCATGAAGGATTCAACAGAATGTTGCTCCTTCCTTTGCTCGTCTGGAAGTCCTGTATGATTCATAGCTTGAGAGAGTTGTGTGAGCATGGCTACAAGATTTTTCATTCCAGCTCCCATAACATTTGGTTTCTCAGGGGGACAATCATTGCATTTCTCATCGCAATCCGCATTATCATGGTTCCTTCGGGTACCAGCCATTGACTAAAACCAAGAAGAATACTATGAGCAACACTAATTATAATAGGAAAACCACATAATCAAGAATAAAATTTCACACTTAAGGTATTATCCTAGGTTATTCATGGCCATTTCTAAAACACTAAGATTGTGTTCTATGCTTAGACTTATCATTAGGGTTATTACTAAGGCTTTCACATCCTAGTTTCTAATGGATGACTATACCTATCCTCTGATACCAAGTATAACAACCCATACATTACATACATTGTTATTAATTCAGGGTTGAAGCACACTTATTACAACATATAACGAAACCAGGAAATGACCGTATAGGTATAGAGTCTTTATAAACTGGGAAACATAAACAACTGGTTCATCAAGCCTCTACATTGCCTCCCATTTATTTCATCATATATAGAGTCCCTTTTGGAATATCCTACTTAATAAACTTCTTCCTGTCCTGGGAAAATAAAACATACAAAAGGGTGAGCTCAAATTCTCATTAAGGTAAAACAAAAGAAATATTAATCACATCATATACATAAGAACATAACTTTTCGAAATCTTAACCTGCAAAATAGATCATAATTTCATAACATGGGATAAATAATAGTAGTGAAATATAAACCCAATAATCATAACATAAAACATGAATCATTGTGGAATACACACATAATCATATAGAATCATTTCTTAGTAGTCAAGACTCATTTCCATGACTATCTAAGTGGAAAAATTCCATTTCTGAACCGAGTTCATTCCTCATTTAAGTCCTGTTTCACTGAACCGGTTTAACCTGCCGTTCTAGCCATGTCTATCTCATGAGATATAAAATATTTACCCAATGCATTGGAGAGAGATATAGGTCCCACCCATCTCATTATGATACCATTCTTATGTGTGCCACAAAATCATAAACCATACATCATAGCATAACCCAAGTAATAAAAATGGGATTCATAAACATCGTGACATCATAAAACGATTCATATAAGATAAAGGAATTCATAAAAATATTTCCATCACAACATAATCAAATAAATTTAATAATAGGGATATAAAAATAACCCTTTATTATCTTAGATGGAAAATTATTTTGATAAAACACTTGAACTCCATTCATGAGGAAAATATCCTTTCAACTTCAAAAACATTATTCATTTCTTAACATGTCATACATTTATAAACTAAAAGAAGTTGATTAAAAATAAACATGAAAACTTGTAAATGAATCTACATGGAAATAATGTTTTAAAAATCCATTCATTCCGTATAAGTTAAGAAAATATTATTCTCGTACATTTGTCAGAAAAGTCAAAAAGTAACTCGTACGAAAAACGACAAAATATTCCTTTCATATATTTTATAAAAACTCACCGAAGGGTAAAATTGGATTTAAACAATTGTAGGTGTTTATAAATAATTCTACATATTGAGGAAACAAGTATCTGGATGATAAAATACACCCCAGTAAATTCAAAAGTATAAAAAATCTCGGATAAAAATGATATTGAGATATTTCTCTTACCTTAGGTCCAATTTTCTTCGTAAGTGTCCGAACCTCTTGTATAATAATTTAAATAATGTTACTGACTTATTCCAGAATCATTCTTATTTTTATGATATCATATATGGTCATATTCTTAGTTTCTTATTAGTAGTATTTCATTACTACTTGTTATTCGGGTGTTTATTGCTTTTTGTTCTTATGCATGTTTTGTCGGAGAAATCCTTATTCTTCTTTTTGGGTTATAGATACCTCATTTACATAATGGTATTGGTGTAATATATATCATATTAATTCATTCAATTCATTTATATATTCATTATACAATTAATATCATGTAGAACGAGTCGCATCACATCGTGGATACGGTATTCTGTACGTACGCATGAGCGATGATATCATTCCCATGATCGTGAAATTGTAATGGAGTGTATGTATACAATTTCATAAGAAATATCAAATTACCATAATAATTTATTGTTAATATTTACACCATTATACCCATCCAAGTACGAAGGGGGTGGAAAATAGATAATATCACGGCGTGGAGACGATATTCCATACGTACGTACGCGCAGTGATTTCGTTTTTTGTAGGATGGATATATGGTGAAATAGGGTTGTTTAATACATATAATAACATATCAGTTTATCAGTGATACTGATGTTATTACTTCATAATGAAACAACTAATGAAGAAGAAGTGGAAGAATAAAATAAAGTTGAAAGAATCGGTAACGGACATTACCTCTTCTTTGAAGAGGTTCTTTGAGAACTCCATTTAGGGAACTAAAATTTGTCTTTTAAGAATAATAGGCCCTCTAGGATATTCCTAGGAATGTGTTGAAGAGATTTTGGCAGGGGTTGGACGATCTTGAAGGCTCAAAGTGTTGTGAGGAAGAGAGGGAGGAGGTGCCCTTTTATAAAGGAGGAGAGGGGCACCTTTGGAAAAACAAAAAATATTATTTTATTAAAAAGTCATATTAAGTTTTAAATAACTCCAAATTGATTTATTTAGAATCTAAGGTGGGGATGGGTTTAAATCCTCTAATCTAATAGAATTTAGACAAGTTTAGGTTCCTATTTTGACCTTATCATTTAGATTTAACTTTGTGATAAATAATTTTACATTTACCGTGTCTTTTTGTGTTCTTACACTATAAGCTACTAAACATACTATAACAAGCCAAACGATCCCTAAGTTGTTTATTAATAAGATATATAACCTTATCTAAGTAATTTGGCAGAACCATAGATTTTTAGGAATAAAATAACAATTAATAATATAATATTTGTTTTAATATTATTTTATGTCAATTTTGACACAATTTAGTAATTGATTTTTATAAAAATCATAATGAATGATTAATTCAAAAAAAGTAAATTAAATCAATAATAACATGTCATATTAATCTAGAAAATTAGTGTAATTCATAAAAAGACTAAAATTATATTTATATGGGTATTTATAACATCAATTATGTCAATATTTCATTAATAAGATAATTACTGCATCATCATTGAATCATAAATAAATTAAATTATTTTAAGTCTAAAAATTACAAATAAAATACCAATATGTAGGAAATCTTTTTATATTTCTAATTATTATTTATAGTTGAATTTATTTTAAGTATAACCCTATATTAAAAATGCTTTAGTTATTAAACATTGATTTTAACTATTTTAATCCTTCTTTAAATAAATTAATAATAAATGTTATAATCTAATCCATGTGAGACTAAATTGTCATATTTTATTCATAAGGTTGTTTTTGGTCGAATTAAACTAAGACAATAGAATTATAACACGTTTTAGGGTAATAATAATATCATTTTTAACCATAATTACCCTATTTACTTTTAGCCGTGGTAAATAAAAGTAAAAAGTTACTATTCACCAAAAATAATTATCATCTCATTGAACCACATTTTACTTACTGAAATCAACCGTGTCTCTCAAATTTTTGAAATTCAACTCACAGAAACGGTAAAATTAAATTTTATGTAGATATGCAAATTTTCCTAGGAGGTGGGTAAAAGACATTGAAAAGTTCAATAAAATTTTTATATATCTAAAATTATTATAAAATTACTCCAATGAATTACATTAAACTTATATAGGTATTATGTTTCAATTTTGACCTAAAATAAATTTAAATAAAATAAATAATTATTTAAATAAAAATTCGGTTTTTAAATAGTAACCCATTGTTTTCACTATTCATCAAAAATTGAATGTTTTCAGAAAAATACCAAAATTTCACCCTAGGATAATTTCGATATTACGAATCCAAAAATAAAGTCCATTTTGAAAATTAAAATTTATAAAATTTCAAAAAGTGGTTATTACTATACATAACTGCTAGTTTTAATAATATTTTAATAACATATCGTTGTATAGTGAATCTCGGTATTGCGTACGATGCAAGCTATCAAGGAAGGCCACGTTTGCATGTGAAGTAAGACAAGCTAGTGTTGTGTGTAGGAAAAGATTCCATTGATGATTTATATAACATAAAAACAAAATATTTCTTATAAACATCTCGGGTGTTATAGGAAACCTCCTCAAATGGCACACCACATAAATTTTAATGATAAATAATTTTATATACCTCATAAAATAATCAAACAACGATTTTCTTTTCTTTTACATAGAAAATTTTATATTAAAATGGGATGATACTTTTTGGATTTGTTGATAATATCATTATGAGTAGAAAGATCAAATTTTGTGATCAGATATGATAAAAATATTTTTCTTCTGGAATTGGTGAATATTGACAACTGCTTATTCATTCAAATATATACAATTATATACCTTCATATTTAATATTTTATCTTCTTTTTGAGATAAAATTCTATTGTAAAAACTACATTATACTGGTTTTTTGTGTGGATATTTTCATTTATAGTATTGGATAGCTATAATATTTAGATCCATATAATTTTTGGAGTCTCCATCGTATCATTGTAAATTATAGTGGATATATTATCTATATTATATCTTAGTTGGTTCCTTCCTTTGGTATTTTGACATTAAAATTTCTAGTGACAATATGTACTATTTGTACCCATATTATTTTCTTGTTATGCAACTACTTTTGTTTTATAAGTTTGATTGGAGGAAAAGAAATTAATTTCTTCTATACATTCTCTTTTATATTGATTTCATGTTCTTCACTTTCCTTATTTCCAAATATTTTTTATTAGAGGTATTTTTTATTGTTTCATATTTATTATTAAATCCACTTAATGTCGGATTATTGTTTTGAATGGTTCCATCTACATTATGCAGTGATTAAAAATTAAGGATGAATGTTTTTTAAAGAGAATTAGTCTACTATTTTTTAGTACTATAAAGATATACATAATATCAGATTAAGAATATGTGTTTCAGAATGAGATGGTTTTTGGATTTAGTCACCATTGGTTCAAAGACAGAGTGTTGAACTAATTTATTAGTATATCTCATGTTTAATCCTCGTGGGATAACCCTATAACTACCTATTCATTAATGACAAGACACAATGAATGGTTTATTCTGAAAAACATTATGAATTACTGGTCTAATACTTGTATTTATATTATTTTATATTTGAGTGACTATCATGTATTATTTATCAATATTTTTTTAAGGATATTATTTTAAAGATGATCTTTTAGTTCTTTTTTTCATAAAACGTTACCTGATTCATATGGGAATTTACGTGTTGCACTAATCGGTTCTTCTATTAATTGTGTTAAAACATTCTTTATTTTACGTCTGTTGTTTTTAAAGATGTTTTTATGATATTTACATAGTATATATTTTCATTTGATAATTTATTTAAATGGAAATGAGTTAAAATCATATAAAATAATTAGATATATAGTCATCAATGTAACAGAAAAGGTAGGAGCAATTCCACGTCGGCAGATAAATAGTTTTAATGTGATAATTTTGGTTATAAGTGACATGATAATATGTTCATTATCAGCTAAAAATAGAAAATAAAAATTATTAAAATTTGAAAGTAAATAATAGTGATTAATTTCCACAATAACAAGGATCATATTGTTTTTTATGAGTCCATTAGTATTTCACTTGATGATTCTTGTTTGGTTGTTTACAATAGATCCTATTTTCACCAAAAATCAAGGAATGAGCTCTTAAAATTCTAAATTCCATGTAATTTAAGAATTTTGAATATGGGTTCTAACACCCATGATATTATTTCATGTGTGGGGAAATTTTTTTTTGTGACCAGCACTAGATGTAAGTAGATTTTGAATAATATTCTAAATGCTCCAAAGGTTTGATTGAATTGTATATCTACAAGTGTTATTTATGATGAAGGTTATATTGGTTAATTTGGTCATGGAGATTAGAATATTTCAAATGGAAATCTGATCATGTCATGTGGGATGAAACATTTATGTTTTTACTATAGTAGAGAATATATTTGTAATGGTACATATTGTGTCATCAAGAGTAGTGATTTTTCCATGTTTCAGAATAAGAGGCTTAGAGACATTCATGATAAATATCTTATTTTTTCATCCATGTGAAACTATATACCTAGATATATGAGCGCCAAGTTGGACCTATGTGATCAATTTATGGATTCAAAATAGGGGAGGGTGAGTTTTATAAGTCATCCCTTGCACATGAAGATAATAGTACATGAATTTTTACATTATGATGTTTTTTATCCATTGAAATCCAATAAATTCAGTGGAGGTATTTGTTTTGTGAAATGTGTTTATTACTAGTCATATATTTTAATTGTTTATGTTTTGAATCCCATTTTTTAGGTTCCCAGTGTTGATAAATAATTTCAGGCATCTTCTAATAGGGAATCATCTTTGAAATTGAAATATATTTGTATTGATAATGGTGGTGAGTATTGTGGGCCATTTCATCAGTATTGTAGGGATTATGGTATTTGGGAATTGTAATACACCACTCAAAACAACATATCTTAATGGTGTTTATGAGAATAATAACATGACTTTTTTTTGAATTAGGTCATCGTTTTCATTGAAACAATATTTATTTTTGTCATTTTTGATGTGATTAATTATTTACGACAAGTATTATTATAAATTTATCAGATATGGATTCATTGAAGAAAGAAACTCCCAACATGTAATGGTATTTAAATGAGATCAAGTATTATTACTTATGTGTTTTTGGATTAAATTCATTTATTCATCCAACTTGATATGATAGTTCCCTGATGAATGGTTAGTCACAACAGTGTAACTTTATTTCCTATAAAAAAGATGAGTTTGGGTATAGGTTCTATGATACAAATTTTATGAATGATTTTAGAAGATGTGTTATCATTTTCTTTGGGAATAAACTATTACAGATATAGATAAGGAAGAGAAATACATTTCTTTAGATTTAGTGTGATTTTCAATATTGATATTTGATCTGATTAACATTTACCTTATATATTTTATTTTGATCATTGTGTTGATGTGATTAATGATGATCATGGTGAACATGTATTAGTTTATGCTATAGGTGCACCATTTGTTTTTGATTATCTTGTTCTATATGTTATTAAAGACCCCATGGTTCCACTATGTAGGTCATCTCGACATCATATAGTTTCTAATCAATATCCAGCTGATAAGTATGTGATCCTTACTAAACTGGAGAACCAATATAGTTTGATGAAGAAGTATAATGTTTTCATAAGGATGGATGGGGTAGAAAAATGGACGATGAGATGCGATCATTGCATATCAACCATATTTTTGAGCTACTAACGTTACCTTTATATAAGATATCATTGAAAAATTGGTGGATTTATTAGATTAAAAATGAATATTCCAGTTCTGATCCATGATATAAAGAAATTATTGTTTTTAAAGTGTTTCGTTGGAATAAAGGTAAATTTTTTGATGATATTTTATCACATGTTCTCAAAATGAATTCTTTTCATTCTGTCATTACCAACACTTTTACATTCAAATAAATTGTAATGGTCTGAGTCATTAGATTCCAATATTTTTGGTAAGGAAAGAATAATTGTCCACATGATTTTCTTCAGTGTGTGGGTGTTTGCGATATGTAATCCTCCAACATAATTAATCATAAAGATAATTATAATATAATTAATATAATGAAATATAATTTTGATAATATTATATTAAATATTTTTAGGATAAAATTAAATAATATATATATATATAACAAAGAATATTATATTGTAAATATAATAGTTCTTTATATGATTATATAATTTTACAATAAATGTAATTATATAACATTTATAATGTTAATATATTAAATTGTTGGATTAAATAACATGAAATTTCACGCCATAATACTACATAAAACCACAATTCAAATACATAATATATATATCACTATGGTACTGTAGAAGTAGAATAGAATTATATAAACATAATAATTTTTTGTAATATTTTAGTAGTGGTAATATTTATATGAATTGTGTTTTTGGGAAACAAATTCAAATTTTCATGAAATAAAGGCATCAATGATTTCATAGATATTTTAGTTATAGGGTATCATAATAATAAAAAAACATTTTATGCTGACAAACCTACTATAAATTTATATCGGGTGTAGTGGGAGACATTGAGGGACCAGTTGATTAGTATGGTACATAAGTTAGGCATCACGACATGGTGACAAACTACTTTCTCAGGTGGAATACACGGATATGTTATAGATGCATTGACAAAAATCATGTATCTATCTATCTTCATGGGATGTAAGGTCACATACCATGACATATGAATGAGAATCACAAAAATATGGTCATTATCTTGGTGTGGTGTGACAAATGATGGGTGAAAACCAATAAGGCAATACAATGCATCATTAATGGTGTTCTGGCAGGGTAGCAAGCATGGTTTCTATGTGTGAGAATATTGAAATATCGATGAAATTGTTAATATATATCATCATACCCTCTATATGAATGTTTTATATATGTGTGTCTTGACTTGATATAATAGTTGGAAACATGATGCTATAATTGTGGCCAAGGGGGCATAACAAAAGGAAGACTAAGATCATGAAGGGACATATTTTTCCCTATCGGGGATTTCAATTTCTCACCTTAACGAGCCTCTGGGACATTTTAGTTGGGATTTTATATATCAAGAAAAGTGTTCTTTAATGAAGAAATATGTAGTAAAATAATTCCACATTCTTCTTATCATTCATTATGGAGAGGGATGAGGTCTGAACTACCATGTTTTCTTTGTGTCCATTATTTATGATTTTTAATCCCTTCTCAATATATAATTGTAAGATAATAATAATAATTGAAATTATATTTTATACGTTATAATTATATTTATTTTCTAAAAAATTTATTCATATTATAAATATTATTTTTTTTATTATGTCATACGGTTATTTGTAATATAAATTTAATAATATTATAAATATAAATATACATATTTTTAAAGAAATATATTTATTTATTAATTATTATATTATATTAATATAAACTTTCAATTAATTAAAAAATATTTAACCGTATTGTGATATACAGGATTTTAAAACACACACACAATATAAAAAATCATTACGTTACCCATTATACCATATCACGAGGATTGATAATAACAAACTAAGACCATTGCAATTTGGTAGCTTACATCTCTATGACATGTGAGTTTGTTTCTTTACCCAAAGAACCATATTTATGTCCCAAATGACCCTTCAGTTGTTAATATTTTTATATTATTAATGCTTCCATATTGCATAAAAGGTTTTAGTGCATAACATTTATTAGAGTACCCCTTTGGTACATAAGAATAAGTATATTTGTTATATAATTAGTATCATATTATCATAATTATAATGAACATATATAGTTTCATATATAATTTGTATAATTTTTTTTAAAACCATTATATTATATATTTATTAAAAATATATGAATAAATAATATAATGAAAAATAGAAAAATTTCTTTTAATGTAACTATTTTTTTTAATTTTTATAACATATATAATATTATGAGTAATTTTACACAATATGTTTATATTAATTTTTATTCAAAAGATAGTTAATATTTTTGATTTTTCAATGTAAATCATTTTGAAAAATAAATAAAAATGTAATTCATTAATTTTTTGAAATATTGATTGTAGTAAAAATTAGTGTTTCATACGATTTTGTAATGTTAGAAAGAAATGTAGTATTGGTAATGATTGATTATTAATTGATGTTTTTTCCCATCAAGCCACCCATCATGGTATCCATAGATCCTATATGAGCTAGAAGGGAAAGTATTTAAAATAATATATATATATATATATATACACACACATGAATAAATGAATGTTTCAATAGGTAAAAGATTAAGATAGCTATTGAGATAAGAGTGATAGTGATGATATAATGAATCATATGAAAATTGTTTTTGTATGTTCATTTCAACATGAGAATCTAGTGATTGAAGTGATTTTATAATTCAAATCCATTGAAATCATCAACTGTGGGTGGAAATCTTCTAAAAACCAACTTCATGTAATCATATTTTCTCATCCCCAATGATATTTAGATCAAATTCTCCAAACAGAGGTTCTTACATAACATAGGAAAACAATTTCGTATTTAATAAATAATCATCCTTCTCCATAACTTGTTAATAAAAACCTAAATTCTTCTACATATTTATATGGATGATGAGTTTAAAATATTTTAATTTCAACTTCCCTTAAATTAATTTTGAATTATCTTCTCCATGATGTCTTCAGAAAACATAAATCAATATTAACATCAATATCCCCAATATTACCTTTGCTAAATTTTGTTGTGGAAATCACTAATATAGACATTTTTATATTTAATTTTCCACTCTCTTAACGAATATATTTTCAATCACTTAAAAAATTAAAAAAATTTATTTGTTTTATAAAATTGAAATTATTATATTAAGAAAAAAATTATAAATAAATATTACAAAAAATTTCCTTTTTGGAATTAACCAATTCATCATTTTTATTAGGAATAAATTGTTAGTAAATAATAGTTTACATACATTTTTTTTGAAATTATACATTTAAATATAATTATATATAACAAAATTTCATAAATACTATAAAAAGTAGAAGAATCAATATATGTATTGTATTTATGAATTAGTAAATTAAAATAAATTGTAAAAATTAGTTTGAAAATATAAAAAATAAGATTTCTATTTTCAAATAATTTATTTTAAAATTTTTATTAAAATATATAATTTTAAATTCTCCATACAAAAAACATTAAAATAGAAATCAAAAAACCATCTTAGGTATTTAAAATTTTGCAAATGATCCTTTATGTAATAATTATTACATATCTATATTTATCTAAAATGTAACGTATCCAACTAGGTATGTGAATCACCAAAACGACCTTGTGTAGCTAAAACACATCTATTTCATTATAGAGTATTTCAATAATTTTTAATTTATAATGATTTATTTTTCGATATTATAGTAATGTTTATCAATAAATATCAGAAATATTATGAATATTTAATATTATTCATAAAATTTTTTATGCATTTTGCTATGTAGATAATTCAACTTTTAACATGGTTGAGTGAGAATTTCATTAATGGATGGAATGTTTAAGATCAAAACCATGAGACCAAAATGCACAATTCCGATTAGTGATTGTCCATAGGCACAAACATAAACCACCACACTGGTTTTCTTATCATTCATCAACAATAACATGTTGTTGGCATATCGATAAAATTATTTCATTGACCTATTGGGTTCCCTATATAGTGGTCTACCACCAGCAGTCGTGGGTCTCATCACCACTACTCCATTAGTGGAATTCCTTTGTTTATTTGACTCGCTAGTGACTTCCATTGTAGAATCTGTATTCCACTTGAGCTACACCATTACAACCTAAAACTGTATCATATGGCATCTATGAATTCATGTACATAACAGTACATACAATTTTTTGATTAATAGTACATCAACTAAAATACCCTGATATAATATAATCTATAACACCCACAAGATTATATTGCAATGATATCAAGAAAAATATCCCCAAAAGGATTATTACAAGAGCGTGATGATGGATTATATGTTATATATTCTACATGTATTTTCAAATTTTGAAAATTTATTATCAAATATCATTAGATGATTAAAACTGATTATTTAAAAAAATAATTTAAAAAAACTTAAAACAAAAAACACATATATTTTGTGGATTTATATGTAATTTTGAAATCATAATGTGACCAAGATACCTTTGTGTCTTGAATTTTCAGGTCTATATATATGTACACACACACAGAAAACAACAACTATATATTTTGACACATATATATATACACAAACATTATATTTATATAGACACACACACACCTATCTGTAACTATGTATGTATGTATGTATGTTTTATTTATTCATATATCTATGTGCGTAAATTCAAATAAATTAACAAACATTTTATATCTATTAATTTTTTAAAAAATATATTAAAATATGTTTAATAAAACTATAATTACATAATTATTATTAAACCTTAATGGTTTAATTTTTAATTTATTAAAGATGTAATTTTTTGTGTAAATTATATTTAATTTATAATCTATATAATGCTTTTTTGAATTATATAATTACTAATAAATAATTTATAATTGAATTAAAAAAATTAAATATATAAATATTTTTGTTAATTTTAATTAAACATAACGATTAAATGTTATATAAATATTAAATATATCAAAACATCATCCTTACATAATAACATTTATTATATATATGTTTAATTTTTTATATAAACTCACATTTATATGATTTTTACCCTATAATATGTAATTTTATAGAAATTTACAATTAAAATTAAAAAAATTTAAAAATATTGTATTTTATAAAATAGAGTATCACGATATAGAATTTAAAAAATTGTATTAATCATATTTATGTTCAATTAAATGTTTTTTAATAAATTTCATGTTATTTGATAGAATTTTTTTAATAATTTTATAATATAATAAGAATGTATATGTTATTAATTTATAATTATAAAATATTAGATTTATTAAAAATTAAAAATAAATTAAATAAATTTTTTAGTGAAAAATGAATTCTTATACATTATCCTTATATACTATATGGGGTTGGTCTGGTTCTTAAGGCAACTAACATGTCAGGAAGAATCATGATTCAATTTTCATAGGTTAAAATGATGAATGATAAGTTTATGAATAGTTCGTTATATCATCCAACAATATTGGGAAATGAATGATGTATTTATTTACCTATTTGGTACAAATAAGTCATTTAATACTTGAGTTATGGATCTCGTTTTTAGTGGGGGGATACTATGTTGGAGATGACAGGTCTGTTATATATCAACAAGAATTTCTATATAATAAAAACTTATATTCACATAAGCTTATCTTGTACGTATTTTTTCATATTATTATTTAATTACATATTATGATACATATTATATAGTTGAAATTATATATTTTTTTTAAACAACAATAATCATTTTTTATTACTAAAATTAAAATCAATAAAGCTTGAACAAATTTAAATAAAATGGTTTCTGATAATCATATCTCAATTCAAATATAATTTTTTTAATTTTCAGTATTTTTTTTAATATTTTACACACCACCTAATGTATCATTCAGAAAGTCACATAGTAATCCTTTATGAGGTGGAACTATCTCTCAAAAACTGCTTTATAAAATTAAATAATCCAATATCATTCATGGAAATATATCTGAAAAAACATTATTATGATTTTATATTTCCATTTTAATTGATAATAATTTAGTCACATTTTGTTATACTGATTTCTGTTATCCAAAAATGAATAAATGGTTTTGAAATAAAAAAATAATTAAAAATATTAGTTTTTAAAAAACCAAAATTATTATGTGTGTGTTCCAAATGTTCTATTTTCTAATTTACCATTGTAAACATGTAACAACAAATTTTTACCCATTTTAATGTTTTATGGATTATATTTTTTACCAGATGTTATAAAATTTTATTCATTAACAAATACCTAACATTTCACATTAAAAATTTATATTGAACATTTCTTCTTTTAAATATATGAATATAAGAACAATAGATATTTTAATATAGAATTATAACTATGATAGTTATAATTCAATGGTAAACATGTGAATTATATAATTGGTTACCCACTTGATTAGGGAAACCATGCTGAAAAACAACATGGTTTCCCAAATTCCCAAGTCCAATAATTAATATCACTCTCTATAATGACATGTAAACCATTTTTTAACATTAAATCTTCCCCACCTTGTGTTTTTTAGTCCTTGAATAAAATTATCCTACATTATAACACCCTAACTGAGACACTGCTACAAATTCCGAGAAATCAAATATGGGTATTCCTATGAGTACTTTACATTGAAAATCACCAGAATTTATTTCAAAAAATATTTTTCTATATATATATATATATATTTTAAAAAACACACAAATATATTCATGAATTAAAATCAACACCCACCAAGTCATTTACGTCACCCATACAATGTGGGGAAAGAAATGAATTAATAAGAAAACCAAAACGGAGAGAAACAATTTGAAGTTGGGTGAAATATATTAATCAATGTAACAACAGATATGTTGTAAATCTCACAATAAACAATATCCCAACCCAAAATAATAACAATATAAATCGGAATCAAAATGGCATATTTTTTAAATTAATGAAAAAATACAAATAGCTCTGAACCACCCACTACTAAAAAGTAATAATTTTGATCACTATGTGATCGAATATCAAAATAAAAATTCAATCTCATGTCAATGATATCATGGGAAATCATAAAATTATGATTATATTTTATGATTGGAATAAAATGAACAATGACCAAAAAGTATTCTTTAATAGTTTGATAAATAGGCTTCATAATGCCTAAAAATAATATAAACATATAAATTAATTCACATTACTATATCACCATTCTAATAACAGAATATTAATTTTATTGAAAGTCATTACACTTATTCACCTGTAAAAAATATTTCAACTTTCATTTCCTCTTGAATAACATAAATTGGGGACATTCCAATTTCATCACAGGATTATCTTGATTAAGGATGAAAATTTTGTGGATGAGTGTTCAAAATAATATACATAGTATCATTAGTACATGTCCCTAATTTTCATATTCCAAAAAAATAAATTAATCATTTTTTAGATTATTTAATATTTATTAGGGTCATCGAAAGTGATTAATGTTATTTTGACTATTGGGATTTCATTATTGTTGAAATTTATAAATTCATCTATAATGAAAATTATTATATCCGTTTTCAAACAAACAAAAATAAAGAGTCAAGGTTCATAGTATTACCAATTCAAATGGAAAATTACATTAGGAGACACTATGCACTCAAAAAATATATGATTCATGTATAGACATATGTATCTATGTATGTATGTGTTTTTATGTGTTTATAAATATAAATAAATATATATATATATATATCACTTTGTATGTTTGTGATTCTTTGTGTTTATGTGTGTGTGTACATGTTTCTTCAAATATATATAGATAAATTATACATAAATTATTATACAATTTAACTTTATATTTTACAATCAAAGAGATATATATACAAATTTTAAAAATAAATTAATAAATTGAAAATTAATATATGTTTTAAAAATATATAATTATTTTTATTGTGATATATGTTTTTTGTTAAGGCTATTATAATAAAAAAACTCTAGTTTTTTATTTTCAAATAATTTTATACCATTATACTATCTATGATAAGTGGTAACATGAAATAATAAACATTTTCAATAAAATATTTATCATTATAAATTTGTATGAAATTAATGGAAAATAATTTATGACTGTTAAACATATATCAAAAGAATATGTGGCTATTTTCAATATTTTATATTCATTATAGTAATCCATGCACTCTACAATTCTAGAATTATGCATTATTGTTTATGTTATAATTACTCAAGGGGAATATTATCCTGTGGTTTATTTAGAAAATGATCTACGTAATAATTTTTAAACTAATAATGTACAATATTTTCTTCTATTAAATTTATATAATGGATATATTAGTTACAGGTAACCTTGTTATAATATACCAGTATATGACAGCTTACCTTGTATATAGTAGACGAAAATGGTTTATTGAGATAAAATTGAGTTCATTTAAAATAATTTTAGATCATTTAGAATTAGTTCAAAATTCAATTATACTTTTAATGTACTATATTTACGAAAATATCCAAAATAATAAGACTATATAAATTTGGGGGAGATGAAATAATGTCATACACGTTTAATTGAATTACATTCTCTTTTACAAGATCTCTATAATTATGAATGTGAGTATCATTTTGCAATAAATATTTCTAAATGAATGTTGACTTATATGGGTTTGAAATATTAATAGATTCATCTATTCCTCAATGATATTATTTTATTTCAAACATAGTTCAGATAAATAATAAATTCTATATGTGTTATAAATCTAAAAACGATAAATACAAATTTTTATTTTTTTATGTTAAAATTGAATTTCCTATAATAATATGATTTAGAAATATATAGAGTGTTCAAATACTGAGATTTATCTAACATGAAACAAAAATTAAATAATCCATGATTGGAATCATTTACACACTATATATAACATATAATGGATGAAAATTAAACTTGATAATCTGGAAATTTAAAATGAAAAATTTATCAATCATTTTGAATTAACATTAAAAGGAAATAATCCACAGAATGTTTAAATATAAAATCTATGTAGATATCTATATATGTTGGTATATTATTACATACATTAATCAATATTCATGATGAACCAATATGTGATATTATAATTATTTATCTGAATGTAAAATTAATTCTGCAATATTATTGAAATGTATTTGGAACCATTAATTAAATATCTGATATTTATATAGGATATGGTTTTTTACGTGTATGCTTATGACTAAAAAGTATTTTTTGTTCAGTTACATATATCATGGAATGATAATAAATTTCCAATATTTATTAATTTTTTGGTATATTATTAATATAATTATAAATTAACATATTTGAAAATATTGTAACATTGTTTTAATCTGTCCATTAGATAATTGTTTATCAGAAAGTATATATTTTTACATTCTTTAAATTGAACCAGATGTTAACAAAATTGAATGGAATATTAAAAATAGTATGTAAACATCTCCTTTCAAAATTAATGAATATTTTTAAATATCAATACATCATACAATTAATTTTCAGAAACATCCATTTCAAAACCATATTAATTATTATTGAAAAAGGATTAATTTTATCAAAAATCATAAATGATAATTTTTTATACCATATATTTAGTTGAAATAATGTATATCAAGAAAAAAAATTTAGATAGTTTCTTTTGAGAATTACTATATTCATAGTGAAATGCCTTTGTATTAATTTAGTAATTGTTCAACATGATTGATGTAGATATAAGAGAATATTTCCTCACGGTGAAGGATCGAACCATATTTTTCATCCTCCATCTACTTACATGATTTCTAATAAAGTGATTTTTTTGCAAATTTTTTATTTTCATTATTTTTATAAATGTGTATTCATCGAATATAATAAATATTTTAAAAATTTATATCGTGAATAGAATGTATATTATGGATCCTGATTTTTTTAATGGAACGTTTTATATTTTTTTATATATTGTTTTTTCCTAATTAAAATGTTTTATACACATTATATATGATTATATTTCATTCAAAATGAATATATATATAACCATTATTAATCACATAAAGTGTTTATTTTTTGAAAAGGATAATAATTTCATATTATATGATGATTTAAATCATCGTCAAAACAATTATACTATTGAAAAATGATATATTATTCATGAAATAATTGATTTTCACTCTTAATATGAATTATACATAGATACTTTTTGGATCCAAAAAACTCATCACATATAGGAAATCACATGTGAATGAGTTCTCTAAAGTGACACAAACTACTCGATCTGTCAGTTGGAAAACCAAATCACACTCCCGAAATTTTATTAAATGAAAATGAGGTAATTATTTAATAAATTAGGTACAATTTATTTTCACCCACCAAGAATTCAACAGTGAAAATAAAAATTAATGAATGGAACTCAATATTATGAAATTTCATTAAAGGTTCTATGAATTCCTGTTATAAACCATAATAATAAAAATTTAATCCCATTAGAATCATTCCCTCTTGAATTCATCATCTTGTATTTATAAATGTAATATATTTATTCTATATAATTGCATTTTTATTCTATTAATCTGATTCACATCATGTATATAAAAATTAAATCTCATATAATTTCCTCTATATAACAACTCTTAGGCAAGAATAAAAATATGAAATATAGTCTTGGACTCTAATACATCTTATGAAGAAAGAATATAATATAACTAATGAAATTTAAATTTTTAATCAACGAGATTATAAAATACATCTATTAACGGGGAATTTAGTAAATTGTAACGAAAAATAAATAAAATATTCCAACAAAACATCACCAAGGATGGATAGAAAATGATAGATTCCTAATAGAAATCATAAAAAATTATATAGTATATTAATCCATGAATGTAGTCTATATGATCTCATATAGTCATCATATTAAATTTTCTCAATCATAAAAAATAAATTTCCATCTAGATATAAAAATGATTATGGACCAATAAAAGGAAAAACATTTCCATGTAATTTAATCCCATTGAATTTTGAAAAAGTTAATTTGAAAAATATCCAATTTGACGCATGCCCATAAACCATGTCACATAGATTAAATTAATATACATTTCATTAAAAATTAATAGGATCAATTCAATCATTAATCATTCAATATAAGTTATAACATTAAGATAATTCGTCATATATTATTAGCATAATTTTTGATACATCACTATTTCAAGAACACATCATATCCAAATCTTCGAACCCCGAAAACATGGAAATTATTAAATTATGAATATTTCTATTAAATTAATTTTTTATGAAAAATTTCATTGATCATTATATTAATCGTAGTTATGTTATTTTAATAAGGGAACCCATTTTCATTAGGCTGGCCAACAGAAAAGCATCTTCATTCAATAATATCCTTGAGTTGGAAAACCCATAATCGTTATTCCACAGCAGATATTTTATTCCATTAAAAGAGTGGTTATAAATTTTAATATAACAAAAATATATCCTCGAAAATTTTATTTATTCACATATTTTTTTTGGTAAAATGTTACAATAAATCATTAAAAACTTATTACACTAGTAAAAAATTTGGAATCTTCCTAATCACTCTATTATAATTTTTATATTTAGAGATACTATCAGCATAAACCCCTTACCGATGAAATGTTATTATAATTTAATTTAATATATAAGATAAAATCCAAAATATTATCCTTTGGAATTAATTATATACATTCATCCATGGATCTTCTCTAATGGAAACATAATCCCTTTAAAAAGTTACTCAGTGTGCATCAAATTTCTAAGTGAATCATTGAATCATTTTATGTATGTATAACCCAAATCTAATTATGGGTTACCCTTTCCTCAAATATATACATTGAGATCACTTTATCGTTATATTATTGTGGTATCTAGATCTTTATTTATGGAATTATGTATCTTGGATTCATCATTGATTGATGGTAGCCTATCAAACTATGATTTAGGATCTCATGATGGGTGATTGATAATGACTTTTCTAAGGTGGGGGTATTTTAATTTCATTCCAATTAGATGAAATAGTTTTTCAAAATTTATTTCAAATATATTTGAATATTATTTATAAAATTTTAATTTAGATCCATAATTCATGATTCCTAAATGGGACTGTGTGTGTGGAACCTGTTTGATAATGTCTTTTAATATAATTTGTTGCCTTCCATAAAATGATTTTGAGTAAAAACTTATTATTTGAAGAATGACTAGGATTATTAATGTTAAATAAAGGCATTGAATTATTTATTAATTTTAAATTAAATTAATTGTTTTGGACTTAATTATATTTTATTAAATCAATTGGATTATTTTGTTAAATGAAATGGAATTTTTGAAAATTTGATTTTTGGGTAGATTTAATGGAATATTTGAAAAAAAATTGATAGAATGAAATGAATGATATTACATTATATGATTAATTACGTTTAATCATGTGACAGCTTGGTTGTTAAATAGAATTAGTTTCACTCTAGGCATGTATCCGCTCTATGTATAAATTTATTTATGATGAAATAGTCAACTAAACATTGATGAGGGTATGTAGTTCACTCTTTTGTTTGGATTCATATTTTTTCTACTATTATCCATAAGAGAAATATGGAAACATGGATACTTATTTCACTATGACTATGTGTAATCCTTTGAATATTCTTAAGTAACCATCTATCTATGGTTCTAGGATTGAATATTATTTCTACAATAAAATGCTTCATGAATTTTTTATTCAAGTCTGTTTTGAATAAATAATTTATTTATTCCAGTTTTGATATAGATTGAGTTATACGTCAATTATTAATGAAATGATATTTTGAAGAATTTTTATACATTCCAATGAAATTATTATCAAATCATGTATGGTTATAAATATTATTTTAGATTACCCTTCCATGATTTATTCAAATTTGAGAATATTTGGTTATATATATGTAAATTTCATTCGAAAATATTAGTTGGTATCTTATTGGTACATTATTTAAAACATTGTACATCTTCCATCAGGATTCTGTGTGTTTTCTTATTTCTTTTTTATTAATAAAAAATTCACTACATTAGAGAATGGGTGTTCTTGATTAATTTAATTCAGTTTCTAGTGGTGACATGGAGATTATGTGATCAACATTATATGTGGAGGTCATGTGATTTCATCCCCTTTTTATTTTCAGATTACTCGGGTTTCATGTTTAATATAGGTTCATTTATCTAGAATATTATACTTTAAACAGGCTATTGTTTTGATGATTTGGGATGTTTTCATTTGATAGGTTATTATTGTGAAATATTTTTCTCTCTTGATAGTTTTTTTCTAAGCACTACTCTAAAAATAATGGGTATTCAGAAATCCCATATATCAATGTTAGTATTGATTAGAGTACCATTTTGGATGGTTATCTAGGATGGTATCATGAAATTACTAATAATGGTGGTTGAGTGTCATCATGGCTGATTCGATGTGTTTCGGGATGTCTTGGTATATAGGAGACTAAATTTTTGAGATTAAGTGTTATGTTAATATAGTATACCTAGCCATATGTCAATATAACACAACATATGTTACCATGGGATGATGGGTGGAATTTTCAGTGAACATTTTGATGCTATTTTTGAAATTTATCAAAAATGGATATATGTTTTCTATTTTTTATATAAATTTTGAAGTATTCGTTCACTCAAAAAGAATTTCACATTAGTCGTAGGAGATATCTATAAGAGGTAATGAAAAATTTGTTCATGATTAACTATCATCAATGTAAATTTAATAAGGTATCAAATGAATTCACTCAAATTAATAATGTATCATTAAAAATTCAATATTTAGAACATATTCACATATTTTTTTAATTGATAAATTTTTGAATGCAAATTGACAATGTTAAAACCCCTTTCATTTTTGTCTCATCTGTAAGCATTGTCATCTATATAAGAATAATTTAATTATACTCAAATAGATGATTTTGGTTTTTAGGAATGAATGAATCTAATTAATGATATTAAGATTCCAAAATTTATCTTTGGAAATAAAGGAGTTAAAATATTTTGAATGATAGAATGTTTAATGATGTTAACAAATGTTTTAAACATAATAATGATTTTTTTGTCACAATTTTATCACATTCATGATTACATTAGTCCCCAAAATTTATTTATTTTATAAGGGATTCAAAATTAAATGTCTTCCCCTACACATTATTTCATATTGTTTATATGTTTAACAGAAATTATTTCCAATGGAGGCATTCATTTATATATTCCAATGGATATTTAGATTTCATGTAGACATCACGAGTACGGTAGGGCGTATAATCCATTCAGAGGTATTTTTTCCCATTACTGTAACCTCTTATGTGTTTCAGTCATACTTATGAAATTATACCTATTTAAAAAACCATATACAATGTTGGTAATAATGATAAGTTTATATTGTGTATTGATATAAACACACACATATAGAAATATATATAGCATAGAACTAGTATCACTAAACAAGTAGTTTATTATAGTATTAATTAATTATTTTTAAAAAGAATCTCTTTAATATTTCAACATCCATGATGGTGGTATGTTTTATTGTAACACCCCGAGATTTAATGAGATATATTATTTTTTATTTAATTGGTGTCTTCTATTGTGTGCTACACCAAAATTAGTTAGTACTATACACAATACATTATTAGATTGATGTATATGCAACCATATTCTTGGCTCGTGTTACACAAAATTTCATGTTCATTTTTTAGAAATTATTCTAGGAAACATTATGTATGGATTTTGTTTAATGTATAAATGAAATAAGTTTTCATTATGATATATGAAACACCAAAGGGAGCATCCACTACACGCAGCCCTGACTTGGCTTGCATTACATGCAATCTCAACCTTCCTCGACAGCGTGTGTATTACACAATATATAGTTTCGCTAAAAAATGATATATCATTATAATATTATCAAAAACTAGACATTATGAATAGTATTAACAACATTTTTAATTTTATAACATTATTTTTCATCTTACACATTTTCTATAACATGGTATGAGAAGAAAATAATTTTTTTGGGTAAAATAAGTATTTTTTTAGAAATGTAGTTCTACTGCCTTTTGATGGCGCACCCACATTAAATAATTTTTTTGGAATGTTTATAAGTTAAATTTGAATAAATAAAATTCTTTTTTGGAGTAAGTATTTAAAAATATACTTTGGATAAATTTTTCATATTATTCTGATAACTTTCATATATTAATGAATAATAAAAACACGCTATATTTTAATTGAAAAAAAAATTCATCGTAATAATTTATATGGATAAATTATAATTTTTAATGTTTTTAAATTATAAATAGAATATATTGTAACCATTTAATAAAAATTATGTCATTAGCATTGATTTTACATTGAACTCATATGTAAAATCATTTAAACCATTTGCAATGTTATAATTTTTAAAACTCGTTGTCATAATAATAAGATTAATTTTAAATTAATTTCTGTAACTTTTGTGATTTAATTATGGAAAAATGGATTAAATATTTGAAATTAGTAGGTCTAAATTATGTTAATAGGATAATTTTTTTGGTTACTACGAAAAGTAACTACAGAAAATTTTATTTACCATAGTTAATGGTAAATCAAGTAATTAAGGGTGAATATAATATTATAAATTTACCCTAACACCTGTCTTAATATAATTGGATGATTATATTTCTTCCTATGGAGTATTTGGGCCTAAATGTAATCAATTGGAACCCACATGGATGTGATTAAAATGTTTAATTTATTTTATTTTAATGATAGTGAAATATGACTCACTCAAACTTTATTAATTAATTTATTTTAAATATAAGGTTATACAGAAGATAAATTCAATTATAAATACTCATTAGAAGGATAAAATGATTTTATTTGTTATTGTTATTTATATGGAATTCTTATGTGATATTTAATTACCTTAATATGTTATACATTAATTATGCAGAAATTATTTACTTAGTGAAAAATCAATAATTTAGTTTTATTAAAGTAATAATACCCATCAAAAGGCCCAAACACATGACCAAAACTTAATGGTCAAATATATCTATACGATAAACATCCAAGTGTCCACTTTGGGTCCATTTGGAGCACTATAGAAGAGATTATTACATTTATATTATTTTATTTTAAATGATGACAAAGTGGTCACCTTCATAATTTTATAAATAAAACAATTTATATGTTGTTATTTTAAGATGATAAATTCGACTAAAAGTATGATTATGAAATAGATTATATTTATCGTAATCATTGTATTTTATTTTAAATTTATATTCAATAAATTATTTAATTAAATAATTATACAATAATGATATAGTAATTATTTTAATAAGAGAAATATAAAATAAATGGTTTTAAAAATATTAAAATAAATTAGATATGAACAATTTAGTGTTCTCCAATAATTTTCTAGATGAATATGACATATTCGGAATATATTAAATATTTTGGGTTGAATATATCTTTTCTGTGAATTTCATTTAAATTTAAATAATTGAATAGTGTCAAAATTGACATTATCGATGTTTTATAAAAATTGCATATTAATAAATTGTTTAAATTTGATTTTTTTTAGATATTAAAAATTGAAAATTATGTGGTATAAATTTTAAAAAATTATCTAATTATGGAAATTTTTCAACACATAAGTAAGTATTTATAACAATTTAATAATTTGAATTTTATTACCACAAATAAATTTAAATAGATTAAATAAGGATAAATAAATTTTATAGTAGTAAAATAAATTAACAACATGTCTAAACATTACTGGTGGATGCAATTACAACCCTAACTCATATAATCTTCTAATTTGAGTCATTTTTGGATATTTTTAACTAGATTTTGATTATATTATAAATTAATATTTTTAGGTTTCCAAAGGTGCCCCTCTCCTCCCTTATAAAAGAGAACCTCCTCCCTCTCTTAATCACACCACTTTATGCCTTAATGCTCAGCCAACCCCTTCCCATTTCTCTTATCAACATCTATATAACCTACTATTGGTCTTGGTCTTCTTCAATGAATATCTTATTTCCATAAGAGCTGGTTTAGAAGTGGCGCGTCGTAGAAGAGGTAATCACTTCTACTGATTCTTTCAAAGCATATTTATTATTTTACTTCCTCTTATTCAATTTTTTAATTATAAAGTAATAACATAAAAATAACTAATATAATTATATTTTATTAATTATATTAAACAAACCTACTTCACCTTCTACCCATCCTTTGAAAAAAAAAATCACCACGTGTGTGTACGCACGAATATTATCTCCACGCCGTGGTGTGATCTGTTTTTCCTCCACCATGTTACATAGATGTGAATAATGGTGGGAATAATAACAATATGTTCCTATTATAACATGATTATAATTATGATATATTATATTATCCACTCCAATACCATTTATTAATTATGGGATCGATATAATTGTTTGTGTGTACGTACAGATTACCGTCTCCACAACGCGATTAGATTCACTCTCTATGTTAACCATTTTAGAATGATTATAAAGTGTATATATATATGTCATATACATACTTCCATTCAATTCAATAGGGAATTGAAAACAATGTTCATGCGTACGTACAGTCTACTGTTTCCCTGAATGGTGTATATCATTCCATTTATCAGCCTATCATATATGTTTATATTCTGAATATATATTATATATAAATAATATTTCACATTATCGAATTATTTAAATCTGGATATTAATAATAATATAAATAACAACAAGTCTAAACACGTACGATAAATGAAACGATTTTAGTCAAAATACTGCTTTAACATGGAATTTATAAATGAACACGTAATATAAAGTCACAAGTGAATCATATATGATATCATAAATATTATTATTGTTATGTTACAAGTTAATAATATTTCTATACAGACTATACAGGAGCCTCATACATATACGGATGAAGTTGGTCATAATGTAAGGGGTAAATTTGAAAATCTCATTTTTATCTGGGATTGCTTATACATAAGTATTTACAGGGGTTATATTTTTCATCCATGTCCATAAATAAGTGTTTTCTATAAAGTTTTTAATATTATTCCATGTATGTTTAATGTAATGTTTACCCCTCTTTTACTTTTACATTGTTTTATTGAAGGAATCTTTCTTTTGTTTGTCGTACGAGGAACTTTTTGATGTTTCCTTCAAAAGTATGAGGATAATGTTTTTCATCTTATACGGAACGAATGGATTTCTATGGATTCATAATGCCTTTTATTCATAAAATTTTATCTGCAATATTTCAGGATTATTTTAAATAAGATCCTTTTATATTAAAATTTCATGGCATTTTGTGAAAAGAAAATGATTTTGAATAAGGATATTTTCCACAAGAATTTATTTCAAGTGTTTTATCAAAACAATTTTCAATCTAAGATGACATTATTTAATATTTGTATGTTTCATGTATAATGTCTCTATGATTTACAGGGTTTGAATTTTTTTATGATGAAATGATATCCATTTTGTATATATTTATTATTTTATGATGGGGTGATGTTTATGAAACCCATTTTATTATTTGTGTTATGATGAATTATTTATGTTTATTTTTTGGCACATGAATGATTGATTTCAATATGAGATGGGTGGGACCTATATTTCCCTCCAATGCAATGGGTAATGATTTATATTTGATGAGACTGATATGGCTAGAATGACAAGTTAATCCGGTTCAATGATACAAGACTAGAATGAGGAGTGAACTCAATTTAGTAAGGGTCTTTGTCCACTATGATGGTCTTCGCAGCAATGACTTGGCTAATATGGAAATCATATCATGTGCTTAATGGTTTGGCATAATTACATGTTTTTTCCCAAGCTATTTTATCATGATTATTGTTCCTTTATGATCTAAGTCTTATGTACTTCAAAGATTTATGTCTTTACTCAGGATTTTTATGTTTTGTGTCCATCTTATTACCTTGAAATGTTTATGGATTGTTTTATGTTTTCCATGTTTACCCTTACTGAGAATTTGAGCTCACCCTTTTTATGTTTTTTCCTAGAAAATAAAGAATGGTTCTAGGAATGAAAAAGAGAGAGATATTTATAGTAGATGTTAAAAATCCTTCACCATGATTAGATGATTATGTTATGTGTTTTGAAAGACACTAAACTATTATGGTCCTTGGGTTTTTGTTTTTGTTATTTATTAAGTATTCTGCAATAGTAATGTAATGTCCATTTACGTCAAGTGTGGGTCTCTACAGTTTGAATCAGAGTGAAGGATTAGTTAAGATTTTGAAACTAGGATATGAAAACATTAGTGAAATCCCTCGAGATATTTCAATGGTAGGTCTAGATATGTCTTTAAGGTTATGTATACATATAGGTTATAGTCCTAGATTTACAGTAACGATCATATAATTAAACCTAATATCTTAGATATTTAATATACACCCCTTTATTATGTTGTTTTCCTATCATGATTTTTTCCCCTCACACTATTCTTTCTGGGTTTTAGAAAATGGCAGGAAATAAGAAGATTCATGTTAATATAGAATATTATTTAAAATTGAAAGACATTCTTCATGAGGTACCAAATTTAATGGTATTTTGAAGGCGAAACATCATTATTATGACTAATCAGAAATCTCATAATATGATAAATTATCTCAACCATGGTAAGATTCCTGACACAACTAATAAGAGAAATATGAAGTTTCATGATGATCCCAGAGGGACAGAAGTTCGGTTTCCCTCATGTATGGAATTTTGGAAGAGGGATAAAGGAGAATGTTTTAGAGGAACTGGAAGAGGATTTGGGTGTGTAAAATAAAGACACAATTCTATTAATTTCAAAGGAAATGGTTCATTTAACACAATGGACAAGGATAATGATATTTCTAAGACATCAACAATGGCAAAATGTTTTAAATGTGGAATGTATGGGAATTGTGAAAACCAATTCCCTAAGGGAAAATCTCATGATGATAATCATCATGGTTGCATGGGTAGTATTTATGTTGATGATGATGAAGACACTACAAATGATATATGAGATGAAAGAAGTGTTTAAAAATAACATGACAAATCTTGATCAATGGTTTGAAAAGTTAGTGTAATTATTTCAAGTTTATCAATAATAATTTATGGTACTATGGAATAATGAAAAATTAAAGGATTGTTACACTGTTGTCTTCCCTTGAATATTTGAAATTATTTGATGAATGGTACTGGTAACCATGAAAAGTGATGGAAATGTTTTTGGAAAGTAGATGGTATGCGAATAATGAAGGTATAAGGAGAAAATAATATGTTTGATAATATTAATGATCTCAGGATGGATAAAAGGATTGAGTAATATTAGAGTTTGAGTATATATAAATTTTGGAATTTTAGTATGTGGAAAGAGTTACCTTTTGACAACATTCATGTTTTCACTAAGGTTATTTAGTAATTTATGTTTCAATAAAATACATGATTAAGGTATTCACATGTTCATAATGTGATCAAAAAGATATATCTTATGATATATGGGGGATAAATGATGGTATTCACATGTTTTTTATGTGACCTTTAAAGTAATAGTTTTCATTATACAATCAGATTTGATAGATTTATTTTGGATAATCCTAAATATTCGAATGGATTATGTTGTACATTAGATATTTTGTGTTTAAAGCTAGAAAATTTTTTGATATTATTTCTGCAATGTTCTAATAGTGTAGTTTCAGAAAAAGGACAACCTGCAGGACGGGCGACAACTCATCGCATCAGACAATGTTGCAGGAATCTAACCCACAATCGAAGTGTGATAGGCCTTTATCGCCTACTACTGGCCTACAAGATGTCCTTGGTTAGTAGAAACTAGTTTTACATTATTAAGAAGGATGATAGATGAAGTATAATTCAATTTTTGGAACCATATACGATTAGTCCCACCATAGATGGACTTATGTATATAACTATTTCTATCCTTATGTTTGAGACAGCTTGAATGACCTATCATTTTATCGCATGATCTACTCACACTTCACGAAATAGAAAATCAACTTTATTTTTTTAGATAAGAAGTGGAAATTATTCAAGGCACGAACAACGGTGAGATTTTACCAGAATCAGGTAAGTACATCTTTTAATTTAAAAAGTTATTGAACACTAGGGAAATGATCATGAAAACCAAAAATGTTGTCCTAGTGCCCTTATATCTAATGAATCAGATGGTACCTTAGATCATCACAATTTTATGGCTTTGTGGTTGTTGGATTTTTCATAGCCATGTCCTCTACGACTCTATCAGAAGTTTATGGTTATATTTCTCATCCATATCCGTATTTTCACCTAAGATCTTATATGTGGAAACCTAGTAATGATTTAATTTGGGTAACCATTATGTTTCATATTTCAATTTTTTAAATTATTTTTTAATATTACTTTTTACAATGTGGGTTTCTATAAAAGAAACTTTCATGTATTAAATGATTTAAAACCCCAATGAATTTTGAGGGAGAAATTCTTTTTAAGGGGGGGTAGAATGTAACAACCTGAGATTATATGATATATATATATATTTAATTTCGTTGATGTCTTCTATTTTGTGCTACATCATGATTAGACTATACTATAAACAACACTATATTAGCTTGCAGTATACGCAACACTAATCTTGGCTCGTGTTACACATAATTTCATGTCCGTTTTGTAGAAATTATTCTACGCAACATGAAGTATATATTTTTGTTAATGTATAAATTTAATAGGATTTTATTATGTTATACACAACACCACAGGGATCTTCCACTACACACAACCCTGACTTGGCTTGCATTACACACAATCGTGACCTTCCTCGATAGCATGTGTAGTACTCAATATCGGGTTTCACTAAACAATGATATATTGCTATAATATTATTATGAACTAGCTTTTATGACTATTATTAACTTAATTTGGAATTTTATAACATTATTATTCATCTTACACATTTCCAATAACATGGTATGAGAACAAAATGATTTTTTGGGTAAAATAAGTATTTTTAAAAAAATGCAGTTCTACTGCCTTTTTATGGTGCACGCACTTTAAATCTATTTTGTACCTATTTATAAGTTCAATTTATCAAAATTAAATTCTTTATTGGAATCTGGATTTTAAAATTTACTTTGGATAAATTTTCCGTATTATTATGATAACTTTCATATTTTAATGAAAAGTAAAAATAATCTATATTTTAATTAAAAATAACATTTTTCATCGTAATAATTTATATGATTAAATTATAATATTGAATGGTTTTAAAGTATAAATAGAATATATTTTTACCATTTGATATAATTTATTTCATTATCATTGATTTAACATTGAATTCATCAGTAAAATCATTTAAATATTTTGCAATGTTTTGACTTTTGAAACTAATTTTCTTAACAACATGATTAATTTTTAATTTATTTCTACAAATTATGTGATTTGAATTTGGAAAAATGGATTACATATTCGGAATCTTTAGGTACAAATAATGTTAATAGGCTACTTTTTATTTTTGGGAATTGTGAATAGTAACTACGATAAATTATATTTACCATAGTTAAATTTAAATCTGGTAAATTAGGGTAAATATAATATTATAAAATTAACCTAACACTAATCCTAATATAAATGGATGATTATATTTTTTCCAAATGAATATTGGGGTCTACATGGAATTCATTTTAACCCTCTTGAATGTGATTATGACATTTAATTTATATAATTTTAAAGAAAGTGAAATATGTCTCACTCAAACATTAATAATTAAATTATTTTAAATGTAAGGTTATACATAATATAAATTAAATTACAAACACTAATATGAAAGATAATATGTTTTTCATTATTGTGTTAATTTATTTGTAATTTTTAAGTTATATTTGAATATGTTGATATTTATACATTAAGGATGCAAGAGATTATTTACTTAGCAAAAAATCAATAATATTGTTTTTATTAAAGTAATAATAACAATCAAAAGGCCAAAAAACATTCCCAAAACCTATTGGTCCAGTATATATATACCATAAGAATCCATGGATCGACTTTGGGACCATTTGGAGCAGTATAAAATATATAATTACATTTATATTATTTTACATTAAATAAATTCAAAGTTATATCCATCATAATTTAATAAATATTACAATTTATATGCTATTATTTTAAAATCATAAATTAGAGTAAAAGTATTATTATGAAATATGTTATATTTATACTCTTCTTATTATTTTATTTTTTATTTTTACGCAACAAATAATTATATTAAATAATTATACAAAAATGTTATAGTAATTTATTTATTGTTGTAAATATCTAATAAATGGGTTTTAATATATTAAAATAAATATTATATGAACTATTTAATGTTATCCAATAATTTTATATTTTATTCTAACATTTTAGGAATCATATATATATTTTGTATCGAATATATGTTCTATGTGTATTTTATTTAATTGAAAATAACTTAATAGTGCCAAAATTGTAAATTTTGATGTTTTATAAAAATAACATATTATTAAATTGATGAAATATCAAAAAAAAATTAAAAATTAAAAATTGATAATTATATTTTCTAAAATGTAATAATTTATCTAATTATGGAAAATTTACACCACACAAGTAAGTATTTATAACAATTTAAAAAATAGAATTTTGTTACCACAAATAAATTTAAATATATTAAATATTGATAAATAAAATTGATAAGGGTTAAAATAAATTACCAAAATGTCTAAATATTATTGTATGAAAATATTACAACCCTATCTCATCTGATATTCAGAATTGATTCATTTTTGGACGATTTTATGTTGGGTTAGAATTTATTATAAATTAATATTTTTACGTTTCAAAAGGTACCCCTCTTCTCCCTTATAAAAGGGAACCTCCTCCCTCTCCTCCTAACACCACAATGAGCCTTCATGATCGGCCAAACCCTACCCATTTCTCTTATCCACTTCCATAGAAACATACTATAGGTCCTGGTCTTCTTCAAAGTCCAACTTATTTCCCTAAGAGGAGGTTTAGAGGAGGCACGTTGAAGAAGAGATAATCTCTTCTACCGATTCTTTCAATGTTTCTTTATTCTTCTACTTCATCTTATTTAGTTGATTCATTATAATGTAACAACATAAGTATAACTAATATATTGATATGTTATTATAAATATTAAACAACCCTATTTTACTTTCTACCCATCCTATGAAAAAAGAAATCATCGAGCGTGCGTACGCACAGAATACCGTCTTCACGCTGTGGTTTAATGTGTTTTTCCAACACCAACTTACATTAATGGGTATTATGGTGGGATTAATAAAATTATATTCATATTATACCATGATTATAATTATTATATATTATATCATCCAATCCAATACCGTTTAATAATTATGGGAACGATAACATCGCTCGTGCGTACGTATAGATTACTATCTCCACGACACGATGAGATTCATTCCCCATGTTAACCATTCTAGAATGATTATAAATCATATATATAACATATAATAATTAAATTTATGACATTATAATTCTACTTGATATATATATATATATATGTCATCTACTTACTTCCATTCAATTCAATAAGGAAATGAAAACAATGTTCAAGCGTACGTATGGTCTACTATTTCCCTGAACAATGTATTTTAATTCCATTTATCAATCTATCATATATGTTTATATGCAGAATATTTAATGTATATAAATGATGTTTTATATACTGTAATTATGAAAATCAGGATATAAGTAATAATATCATGAACAACAAGTCGAAACACATACAATAAATGAAACTATTTTACCCAAAATGATGCATTAACAAGAAATGTACAAAAAATGGGTACTATAAAGTAATAAGTGAATCATATATGATATCATAAATATTATTATGGTTATGTTGAAAGTTAATAATATTTTTAGACCAACTATATAGGACCCTTGGACACATACAGAAGAAGTTGGACATAATATAATGGATAATTTTTCAAATATCATTTTTATCCGAGATTGCTTATACGTATGTATTTATTGGGGTTATATTTTTCATCCATGTCTATAATAAAATGTATTTAATGAAGTGATTAGTATTATTCCGTATATAATTAAAGTCATGTATACCCCTCATTGAATTTTACATTGGGTTATGGAAAGAAGGATTCTTTTGTTTATCATACGAGGAACTTTTTTTACTTTTCCACAAAAGTACGAGGAGAATGTTTTTTTAACATATATGGCATGAATAGATTTTTACAGTTTCATAATGACTTTTCATCATGAAACATACTCAACAATATTTCATTATTATTTTAAATAAAATCCTTTTCATTTAAAATTGAAGGAATTTTGTGAAAAGAAAATGATTTTGAAGAATGATATTTTCCTCAAGAATTCATTTCATGTTTTTTATCAAAACCATGTTCCATCTAAGATGAAATTATTAAATATGTGTATGTCTCAAGTAAAATGTATATATTATTTACATTGTTTCAATTTTCTTATGTTTAAATGATATTTTTTTTGTTTTATATGGATTATGTAATGATTGTATGATGTTTATGATAACCATTTTATTATTTGGATTATGATGAATGATTTATGTTTATTTTGTGTCACATGTATGAATGATTTCAATATGATATTGGTGGGACCAATATCTCCCTCCAATGCATTGGGTAAAGATTTATATCTCATGAGATAGACATGTCTGGAACAACAAGTTAATCTGGTTCAGTGATGCAGGACAGGAATGAGGGGTGAACTCAATTTAGTAATGTACTTTGTTCGCTATGATTGTCTTGGGCACAATGCCTTGGCTACAATTGAAAAAATATCATGTGCTTAATAGTTTTCAAAAATTATTTATTTATCCCCATGATATTTTATCATGATTAATGTTCCTTTATGATCTATGCCTTATTTACTATGATGATTTCTGTCATTACTCATGATTTTGATGTTTTATGTTCATGCTATGACGTTCAAATGTTTATTGATTTTTTTTTGTTCTCCATGTTTACCATTTCTGAGAATTTGATCTACCCTTTTTATAATTTTTCCTAGGATATAAAGAAAGTTTATAGGTAAGAAAAATAATGTGGATTCTAATGGGAGAGGTTGAATATCATTAATCATGATTAGAAAATTATGTTCCGAGTTTCCAAATACACTAAACTATTATGGTCCATAGGTGACTGTTTTTGTTATGTATTAAGTATTCCACAAAAGTAATGTAATTTCCATGTACATCAAGTTTGGGTCTCTACATATATTGAGTAGGTATCATGCCTATGATAGTGTCTTCTTATATATCACCATGGAGTGAATTACAATCCACATAGTTCATTAACATATAATAGTACATGTTACATATTTTTAGGTCATTATAGAATTAATAATATGGTTTTTTACAATAATAATTACATGAATAAATAATTATATTTATAGTCATGTATCCAGGAATAATGTTGTGTCTTTTTATAGTCATGTAACAAGGACCAACGTCTAATGATGCTTAAGGTCATATGATATATATTTTCATTTCATATTGAATTGACAATATTGTATATATAATAAAATAACAAAACTATGAATACAATGTTATTTTAACGTAGACATGTATATTTCACGTCTTATGTTTGACAATCAATTTTTTTTGTATCCTGGAAACTGAATCCGGTGAAGTTTTGACATGGTCGTACACTTTGTTAGAGGTCCTTATTATATGTTAATTTTTAATGAGCCACATGAATACATTTTTTTGTTAGACTATCAAATCATACTTTTCTTAGGAGGACCATTGGTTTTGTGAATATAATTTAAACAAGTTAAAGCCATCATTTTGATTTATCCAATACAATTAGATGACCCAAGATAAATAAGTGGACTATTTATTCCTATAGTATCCACTTATGGGATCCTTCATGAAGAAACTACCACTAAGGCATAAATTTGATTGTAATGGTCTATTTCATTGAGGATAAAATATAATATATTAAATCAAAATTTCATATAAGATTAGTATCCTATTCAATCAGGTTTTTTCCATTGTCATTGGGTTTAAAATTAACAAATATTAATGGGATTTCATAGGAATGTATATATAATATAACATATGTATAATTATTTTCTATTTTTATAATAAAAGATTCCCCATTATTTATGAATCTATGTATGGAATAAAAAGAAAAAGTATTACTAGGTTACATTACCACCTCTATGGGTAAATATAATTTATTATCTATTGGAATTAGTTATTGGAATTTCATGAATGGGAAGTTCCAAAGTTAGGTAATTCATACTTCAAGCTTCTTTAATAGGAAAATCATTTATCCCAATTTTAAATAGTTTCATACTTGAAATTATATACTATTAATATATTCATTTTCATTATAATTGGTCATCATAATGGATGTTAATGATCAGAATATTGAAAATGGAAAAAAATATTATACGATTAATTTTCACATAGAATTTTATAAAAAAATGATGAGAATCCAAAATTCACAAAAAAAAATAGATTGTTGGATGGAAAAAATTTTATATTTAAATTTAATAATATAACATGGGTGTGTAAATAACAAATATAATTTTCATATTAATCTATATGAAGAATATAACATCATGAAGAATAATGGATTTTTTGTTGTTGATAAATTATTGAATGTCTATTGTTTCATGATAAAACATCCTTTATTCAAAAATGTTTATAACTACTAGAAATTAAATTGTGTTTGATTTTAAAACATCAAAATTTCATTTTTATATTAAAATGAATTAATAAAAATAATACGATTAAATTTTATGAATTGGAATTGGATAGTGTGAATTTATGTAGTGTAGGATATAAACAAGATTTCGTTATAATGAAATAAAAATAACATGATATGTTTTTTATAATATATATTTGAAGAAATTAACTCAATTGGATTATTTATACACAAATAGAATCATGTGAAAATTTAAATGATGGAATTATATTCCTTATTAATCAATATTCAATTCATGGTGTTCATAATTGGTATGCAGACATTTATATTAGAGTTCACCAACGAGTTGTGATATTTATAGTAAATATGGTAGGTACTATTTAATAATTAAATAAAATATTTTTTTATTAAATTTATATGCCATTAATTGGTTTTTTATGTATTTTATATAATGTGATTTGTAGGTATATAAATTATTATTTTTTTAAACATGATAAAAATTATTATTTCTCAGTATTTGGTGTGGATAAAGATGTTTTTTACCTAATTTAGAACCTAATTTTGAAAATATAAATCCATTTAATTTATATTTTAAAATTTAATATCCATTAATCTTCTTAAGAATTATAATTTTTTTGAATAAAATGTTTAGTTTATATAATATGTTGAAAATTATTTCTATCATAAGAAATTTATGGGATGAAGATAAACATTTTACGTATTAGTTAAATGTTCCTAATACATATATTTATATGTTACAAATTTTTAGGTAAATTATTTTCATATCAAAATATTTTTTACAATTTCTATTAGTCAAATAAATTTATATTGGGGTGGAAATTATTTCAAGATTAACAACTATAAAATATAGAAGATAAGAAAACTCTATCCTTATGAATCATGAAACAACATTATACCAGATAGAATATTTTATGAAATATTATTGTTCTATATCATGATGACCATTGGATTTAGATGGTTATGAACAGGTGCTACATATGATGAGGGTTAATGATTTAAAAACTCTCAAATCTATGGTCTAAAAATTTATTTTAAACTATTTTAAAAACTTTTTTACTTGAGTGAACATACATTTAACAATTTATAAAATTTAATTCTTATGCAATCTATTGCGATGATAATTTGTATATTCCATAATTTTTTTTGTGTTTATAATTTATTACAAATGAAATGTGATCAAGGGATTTTTTTGATTATGAAGAGAGTTATTTTTTATATTTCTGATAAATGGTTCCCAATGATAATAAAATAGAGGCATATCTAATAATATTATTGATTGTCTCATTCTAAAGGATGATATAAGAATATGGTTTGGTCAAAACCATGGAATGTTAATTCCAGTGTTATTGATATTCAGGACAATTATGGTTAATGTGTTGAAATTCATCAAAAAACTACTTATTTTTACATTAATGTATTGTTAGTATTTATATTAATTATTTTTAGACGCTTTTTATCCGGTTATCGTTATACTAAGAGAAATGTTATATTAAATGTTCTAACTTCTCTAGGTTTTTTTCATATACAGAATGAGAAAAAATATTCTTATTTAATATCTATGATATTAGGTTATGAGAAATGGTTATTTTTATTTTATAAAGTATAATTCACAAACATATTCTATTACATAGTATACTCATTTAATCCTATATTTTGTATTAGAGGCTATTTTTTCAATTATAAACTTTATGTTTGTAATAATATTTTTTCCATATAAATATGTTTTTGTATACAATATTATATTATTATTTTAGGATTTTGGTTATGATTTTTTTTGGAATTTATAAAATATAAATGTATAAACAACACCAATATTTTATAGTTTTATATTTTTGTATTAGAGGGACCACATGGTGTTTTTTGTTAAAAATACCATAGTTCACACATTAATTTTGGTTAAATAAAAATATAGAAGTCTTAATAACAATGATTATAATTTACCAAAACTATAGAATATTGATTATTAGTCCCACTATTAGGTTAGAAATGCCTTTTTTTATCTATCATATGAATTATAAATGTCAATATCAAACCATTAATGTATATAATAATCATTGGGTGAAATTAATGTTTCACACTTATGGACTATCATAATTGCTGAAATGTGAAGTGTTATTATTTGAGATAATAATATATTCATATGTTTCATACTGGGTTAAACTATTAAAAAATGACTCAATAATTTATGAAAAATGTTAATATTCTACAGTATATTATGAAACAATGATTGTAAAGATGATTTTAAAAAAATATATATTTTAGATACTATGCCCAACGAAATGTAATCAAAGAGGGAAAATCTTGATTATTATAACATTCATAAAACCTAAATCATAGATTATGTTATGGGAGCATTCATCTAGTATGACATATAAAAAAATATGTATTATGACAACGATATAAGAGAAATAGTGTAAAATTTTATCCTAAATAGACATTAGCTAAAAATGTAATATCCTGTGAGAATGATTCAAAAACACCCTTGATTAAAAAAGATAAAATTTAGTTTGATTATGTTAAATATAAATAAATTTATAATTAAATTTATAATTATGATAGGATGATGAATAAAAATTTGGAAACAATAATTTTCATTACATAAATAAAAAATTACCTAACAAATGAAATTATAAAAAATATGTTGTAGAGATTATTTTCTAGGAATATAAAAAAACTTGTTGTACCATACCAAATTTTCCAATAATAAAAAATATTTATAATAGATATATATGTTAAATTATGTTATTCAAGATTATGATTTATAAATTTCAAAAAAAAATTGTGATATTGACTGCTAGTATTGGAGATAGCACTTAAGAAAATTATTTACATAACATTGGAAATAAAAGAAGACTATATGATTAATTTTAGGAATTCCTAAGAAAAATAAATTTATAATGGTTAAGGAATCTACTGAATCCATAACTTATTTAACATTAAATGAATATTATTCATATTTATATGATGTAAATAGTTATAAAACATTATAATGATAAAAAAATACATCATGTGTTGAAGATGATTCATTTCAATGTTATGTGGATGATTATTGCTACAATACCATATTAGAAAAGGGAAATTAAAATATTTATAAAAATTATGAAAATCATAATTTATAACATTACATTTAAAATAATATAATAATTGAAAATTCTTTATAGATTTATTATCTTACTTTTTAATTATATAAAAGTCACAGTTCTACATCATCTATTTGTAATGGGGATTTATTTATTGAAAAACTCTAAAATAAATTATCTCAACATTCTCTTATAAATGTTTACATAAGGGAATGAATTTTTTTATAATACCTACATACAACTATTAACTAGTTGAAATACTTCTGGAACAGTATTATCAATATTAAACCCTTATTTGTAAAAAATATCAATGTTCACCATTAAATAAATTTTATTATTGTTGATGACACTAAAATGGTAACCATTATTTGAAAAATTTGAATTCATTAGGGTTTCAAAGAGAATACATTTTTAAATAATTACTCGCTCAATAATAATAGTTATTTGGACACATATGGATTCAGAAAGATTTATTTTCTATCTATACTGGGCCCAAGTCTGATTTTCTAGAAAAATTCAAACATGTTTATTTTAAATGGTTTGAAAGAAAAAAAATCAACAATACTAGGAAAATTTATAGTGGATGTTCTAGACATATGACTCAATAAATGAAATTATTTTAAAATATTATCATGTTAGAATGTGGAAAAGTTACATTTAGAGATAAAGCTCATGGAGATATATATAGAATCAATGATATTGTTCTTCCAGAAAATCCATACTTTTAACATGTTTTATTTTTGCTTAGTCTCATGAACAACCCCATTACATATATTCAATTATTTTATGAAGGATATATTTCTAAATTCAAGTGTATTGATTATAATTTACAGAGATTATTGTTTATGTTTGTTCTTTCTACTAATAGAATTGAGAATTCATGCACTATAATCATAGAATACCTATTAAACCAAAATATACATATAATAAGTGAAATTTAAGATAAATCATGGTTCTTGAAAATAAGATCATAGAACTGTAATGATTTAGCTTTAAATATAATTTCAGTTAAAGGACTAGTTATAGATTTACAATTACATATATTAATTAATAAACTATTTTTGATCCTTTTTATTATATAATGGAATATATGAAATTTTTTTGAATATATTATTGATGTTTTAACATATAATGATTTAAAATTATTAGAAACATATTTATTTATGTAAAAAAAATAATTTATATTTGTTAAATAAAATCAATATGTAATATTTTATGATTATACAATATCCAAATGTGTTAAATTTCTATTAAAAAATTGAAGTATTTTTCTATTTTTAAATCTATTTTTCCCCTAAAAAAATGAAAAAACCTTACATTGGTTACTTTTGAATTTGATCAATATATATAATTTAAAATGTTATATATGTAATATTTTTTTATTAAAACTCATATAACATGTATTTTTCATCACCTAAAATTCCAATGAAAACTAATATAGTAAAATAATGAAAAATAGTTCTATTATAAACTACTTGAACCATGTTCTTAGAACGCTAAATAGATAAAAAAGTGTGTTCATGTAGTTTTAACCACCATTTCTGTTATAATTCACGTTTTACATAGTAATTTTCATAATAAAATGATATATGAGTTATTAATTTGATTAAATCAAAAAAAAATTTACTTTCGATTTTTTTATGTAATGTCATTGTTTTGAATTATTAAAATAATTTATATAAATTAACTCTAAAATATGATGCTGGAATTTTATTGATTATTCTACAAATAGTATTATAAATCATGTTTCTAGTAAAAATGTACATTATTTTTAAGAAAATTTAAATGAAAATTTTTATTTAACTTATCTATTTGTTTTTAAACATCCGAAAACAACTTTATTAAATCAGTTTTACAAATATAACATTAATCAATGTTTGAAAATTAATCTCATAATTTAAAAACTAAATTAACTTTTTCAAAATTTATAACTCAAGAAGAAACCAAATACACATATTATGAATGGGTTTTAAAAAACCATGGAATCAATAATATTAAGAAATTAACCCACTAATAAAATAAGTAGATATATAGATCATTTTTTCAAAAGTATAATTTTCAATAGGATATGAATATGAAAATTGTGAATTTTTTTCACAATTCAATCATAGGTCTCTAGATATGCTTTTGGGTGCTGAACATTAGAAAAATGTGTTTAATGCTGAACATAATAAATTTTAGAGGAAAAATGAATGGAAATTTGTTGAATTTCCAAAACATTTTCTTATAATTGGTGTAAAATTGGTGTTCCCCAATAATAATGATTAAAATGAAAAAATATTTATAAATAAACATTATGTTGTTATAATGGGTTGCAGTCAATATTAATGAGAAAACATAAAATAATTTTTTTTTATTTTGTAGATATACATTGATATATTAAAATACATTAATATTATGGATAATTATGACATTTTACTACATTAAAAATGGATATAATGTTTACATTCTTTAATATATAGTTACAATTGTATTTTTAGGAAGAAAACCCCTGACTTTTTGAAAATAATAAAACATTAGATCGTATTGTTAGACATACTATGGATATAGATGGAATTAAACAGACATTATGACCATTGTATGATTGATTAAATAGAATAATGTATGAGATTTCATTTATAGTGCAATCGAGAATATTTTTTATTAAAAATATTTTGAATTATACCATGATTTTTTAAATTTCATTAAATTACATTATATTTTTAAGAATACAAGAATCACTTAAAGATTTATTTACATATCGTAGAAACTATTTTTTTTTCAATTAGAACGATCGGTGAAATAACTATTTTTATTGGTTTTCAATATATTGAAAAACCATTATGAACTGTTATATCTCAAAAACAATGATATATTACATATACATAAATATTTTATGATAAATTGATATTAAAAGTATTATTACTCATATTCTAACAACAAAAACAAACCAAAAATCTGATAAATATGGGAAATTAGTGGATCGAATTGAATTTAACGGAATTATTAGTTGTTCTCTATAACCTATATCTAGTCTCCCAAAAATAAAAATTTATATATTATTGTGAAAAAGATACCATAATAATTCAATAGACTCCAACAATAACATATTAATATGATTTAATAATTATCTTAGAGTAACTATTGATCATGGTTTGTTTTATAATTCTGTAATTGATTTTGATTTAAATTGTATCATGTGTGAAGACTTTTATATATGAAAAATGGATATAGAAAGTTCATACTGATTTTCAAATTATTTTGGTTGGTATTTAGTGTCTAGGTATTTTATGAATGACCTCTTAGTATCCATTTCCATTTTTTTATGCTAAATATTTTACAACATGAAGTTTATTTACTCAGGTTTTTGGATGTAAGACACACTCAATGACATTGGATTGATTGATATAAAAAATAATATTTTTTCTGATAAAACAAGTTAAATTTCTTATGTAATGACACAACCCATCACTAATCATTTTATAAAATAGATATAAGACACTCATTCTTATGGGATCACACTAAAATAGTAATATTATTTTAAAAAGTAATCATAATTCAAGATCAACTTGATGCTATTCTTATAAAACCCCACAATCCTATTATATTTTATTATACTAAACAAATCAATGGAAAATTATATATTAAATGATAATTTATAAACATATTTTCTATAAATAAATATTTATTAATGACCTTATAAAAAAGGAACTACATAATTCTTATGTATTATGTTTTGAAAAAAATATTTTAAACATTCATTAAAATCATTTATAAATATTATTCTTATTTTTTATAAAAATTTATACTTTTTTCACAAATTTAACTGATATTTTTTCCAGAAAAATAAATAAAATACTATTTTACATAAAAAAATTAGGTTTTTTAGAACAAAAATTACAATATAAGGTTGGAAAACATTTTTCTAATTTTTTTTAAGTTCTACTAAAATTCAAAAAAAATGAACAAAATTAGTTCATAATAACATTATAAAATTAATAATAATGTATATCAAACATTCAATGAGGTATATATCCTAAATAATTTTTTTTAAATATATACCAAGTAATAAAACATTTATATATTGGTTTTATTTTAAAAATATTATATTAAACTTTTCAGTGCATTTTTTTGTCATCAAAATATATTAATCTGATAAAATTATTCCAAAAGAAATTACATTTCATGAGATGATACATTTTATATCCTTTGAGAATTTTATTCAACAGTTTACCTCAATCATTTTCATTGGATATAATGATAATGAATATCCTTATTCTATTATTTTATTTATAGGAATAATGGCCCACCACATCATCATAACTGCCTGTTTATATCAAGATCTATAATCCTATAGATTCCCCATGGTCTGATTTTCCTTCAGTTCATTAGATTTCCTTAGTTTGGAAGATCGTAAATGCTTGTATCTTCCAAGGATTCTTCTCAAATAAAAAATATCAGGTAAATAATGTCATAGTGTTTTTGGTATGAAATTTTTAATTATTTTATGAACAATTTTATGGTTTTAAATTGATGTATATCATTGTGTGTGGAAGAAATAAGAATTAATTTTCTTTATCCTTATGAATGATATATATATTTAATATTATCTATGTTATGAGTTTTCAATGGTTTAGATGATTTTACGTTTAATATTTTTGTAATGTCATACAAATAATAAAATATATAGGTGGATGATATTTTTATCATTCCATTGAATGAGGATGTAGGAATTGTAACCCTCATGCTTCTATGATAACATACATATTTTTGAATAATTATGAGATGAATTTCATTTTTTCACTTCATATGAAAAATATATGAATGAATTAAATATTTCTCTAGATTCATGATTTTTTTCTATATGGGTTTATAATTTTCAAAATAAATTTAAATTATATGTAGAAAAAATTTAGGTGAAATGTATATATCTTTTGATTTTTTTTAAATGTGATGTTCATAAACTTAATATATCATTTCATCAGTTAAATTGATGTGGTAAAAAATGGACTTGTAATGTTAAAGATTATTTTTAACCCACGATTCATCATGTTATATATTTGTAATCTTTATAGAGTTCGTGAAAATAAAATATGAGTAAATTAGAATAATGGAAAAGAATTTATATATCACTAAGGAAACTATAAATAAGATTATTTTGGATTACATCTATTTTTATAATTATTTGTTAAGAAACCCCATAAAGAACTATCTGTTACAGTATCATACAAATAATAAAGAAAACAATTTTGATAGGAGGAAGTATAGTGAAAAAATATTATCATTTTCCAAAGAAAATAGTTAATTGAAATTTCACATAATTTTTTTTATTCGATAATGAAGAATATGGAATATAAGACACATGATGATCCAATTTTTTGATGTATAAGGCTGATGATATGGGTCATATTATGAAAAGAAATTAGAATCATAAGAAAGAAGAATATAAGAAAATGAATGAATAAAGATAATGAAAAGAATTTTTTTAAGGATTTTATAAATAGAATGTATAATATTTAATCAATAGTTTATGTTGTTCATATAGAAGTTCCACCTTCATATGATGTAGATTTTTCGGAAGATCAACCTATTAGAGTGTCAATAAGTCAAGATGAAATTCAAAATGAAAATTAAATGGATGTTTAAATTAGGAAATATATATTAATGGATATATATGTTGATGTGAAAATGTAGTTCTAAATATATAAAATGATAAAATCAATCTCTTAATCCTAAAGAAATTACTCAGCTTCTATGTTAGAGGAGACAAAAGAAAAAGGAATATGTTTCACTTTGAAAATTTTAAAATAATTAAGGATTATTATATTAGATATTTGAAACAAAACAACATGAATATTGGAATATATTATCTAAATATATTAGTATTTTGTTATTATTTTTTTAAAATTTTATCTATTCTATAGATTTTAATGCATGAAATACTAAGATCCCAACTATCACTGACATCAACAAGTTTCATTGATATCTTGTGTTACATAAAAGGTCAAATTTTTTGAAATATTATTATTATTATTATTTAAATGAACATTATAACATATATATTAAATTATAGTTTTTAAATATGGATAACCAAATTTGGGATGTTTTTTTCAATTCAATGGCTACCTGTTAATTATAAATGAAAATTTAAACCAATTTAATATGATAGAAATTTTCTGTATAAAAAATATATTTATTTCCTAAATAAAAAATATCAAACTAAATTAATTTATTTTCTAAAAAAAATATAAGAATTAAATTTATATATTATATATTAATTCAAATTTATTGAACTATTTAAAATATTTGTCCTAGCCATTTGATAATTTCACTTAAAACATTATGCATAAAAAGAAGTATTTTTTATATGATTTTTATATCTATAGTTAGGTAAGAAATTTTAAACCTATACTTTTACAATTTAATAATTTTTATAAAAAAATAATCTATATATTTTTATTCATAATTTAAAAAATATTCTATTGATAATTTTATCTATTTTCATTTAATATACATTTTATGAAGAATAATTAAAAGTAATGCATTTTAATGGAAAACATACTTTTAATCTAATTTTTTTAATGTTATTGTAAATTTTGAGTGGGGTTTAATGTAAAATTAGTCAATCAAACAAATATTAATAAAATTGAGGTAATTTTAGTTTTTTTATTTTATATATATAATCATTGTATAAATTTGTTTTTATTTTATTTGAATATTTAGTAGAAGAAAAAATAAACCCAACCACCAATATCATAAGACAAAATGAAAATTCATGGATGTCTTAAAATGTGAATACCTAAAGAATCCCCAATAGAAAAATCTACACCGTCTAAAGAAAGGGAACCAAGGGAGTTGAACATAAAATGTTGAAGGGAAATATTAACACTATTGGATAAGAAGATTGCAACCCCATTACTATCATGCCACATGTGTAGAATATTGATGTCATGGTAATAAAGATCCTTTCATTTTTAGATGCGATACGTAATTTTCCATGGATGAAAAATATCTCCCATATGGGAGGTCCAGATGATTCTAGTTTATGTATCCACCATAGAAAATGTGATATCACTTAAGAGAAAAATTTATTTTCCATTTCCAATGGCATTGGTATATTTCATAAGACAGTCAACAACACCAAAATGAGAAATGAAAGTAAGGACAACTGAACCGGAATTGTCTTCAATAGCCCCTCCTCCCCTCAAGCCCCCTGCCTCAATCCCCATTTGTGTTAAGTTTAACAACTTGAGTGTGAGGGATCCATCATACCTAAGATACAGAGATCGACATGATTATATTCATTTGAAAATTTTTAATTTAAAACCCCATATTTCTCGTACCAACTTCAGTATTAATTTTAAATTAATTTGTTCATGTTATTTGATTTGAATTGAAAAAAATGATTCAATATTTGAATCAGTAATATTTATAAATTATATTAATTTTAAAATTGTTTTAATAAAATATATTATTGAATGAAATTATAATTTTTGATAGCGATTAACGTAAAATTAAGCACGTTGAGGGACGAAACATTAAACATATGGGAAAATGACCTAGATACATTCCTACAACCATATAACTGAAAAAAATTCAACCATATAACTTATTGGAAAATTTTTTGACCATTATGGGAGAATCATTTTGTCAGAAAGACTACTCAATATTGTTAGAATTTTAGTATTTACATGTGTGAAACTCCTTCTCTAATATCAAAAGGAAATTACTCCATTTAATTATTCACACATGATAAGATATCATAATTTTCCAACCCAAACCCTATTACAATCTCATCATCCATACTCAACTAAAATAATATTTTTCATTGTATATAATGGAAAAAAATAAAGGCTTTTTATATAATCCAAAAGGACATACCTGAAGAAGATGTATTATTCATCAATGAGAATTATTTATTTATTTATTTATTCACCACATAAATTATTTTTATATACTTATGATATAATAAGTTCACTATATTTAATTTAATATTATAGTTTTATGTTAATTTTTTAACAAAAAACTTCACACACCTCCATCAAATGACATTCAAAGTCCTCATTCATGTGTATGACAGACTATTGTCTCTCGAACCGATGACATGTGTTCATACATTACCCCAATTAAATAATAAGAATAATGATAGATTTCTATAATATATACTCTATTTGTGATATGTATAATGTATTAATTATTATTAAATTAATTTATTATGTATACTTTCTTTACATTTTTTTGGGAATACGATAATGTCTTTCTTGTGTAAAAAGAATACAACAACGTAAAGTGATGTGATTTATTTACACAATATATGGACTGTATAAAGGCTGGATTTAATTACCATATGTTATATATTTAAAATTAATATGATAATAGAATTATAATATATATATATATATCGGTTAATTTTCATTATTTAATATGATAAGAAAATGGTAATAGTGTTCATGTGTATATATGACCAATCGTCTCCATTAGCATGGTATTTAATTCACAAAAAAGATTTTTGTTATAAATAAAAATATATATTTAACTCATATATAAAATATAAAAATAATTATTAACAGAATTATGGTGATTAAATCATCATCTATGTTTGTGTAATAAATAAAATAATAAGTCAAAATATACTAAAAATAAGGAAAATAACAAAAAAATAGTAAAAATAATTATTGGTTATTAAAAATGGGTCACAATATATTATAAAATGATATTATATGATATTATAAATACTTATATTTATCTTTTATAAGTAAATAACATCCATATAAACATTATACTATATTATTAATCATTAACCAAAAGGAATCATATCATAATATTTTTTTTTCACAATATGCATCCCGTTGAGAATTATTATTATTATTAAATCCTATTTTATATGGTGTATATAAATTCCCATTGATTAGTAATATCGTGAAGAATTTACCATTAATCGTATTGTTGGATTAAATTTTAATAATTGTGTAATATTATTTTTTATATATATATCTATTGAAATATTCACATTATTATATCCACTTTTAATTTGAAATTACATTTCTAGTATATATGAATATAATTTATCATGGATATGATTATAGAATAATGAGTGTAAAATATTTACATATGATATATTCCTATAACTAAAATTTTATTGACAGGGGAACTATTGATAAATTAGTATCCTTAACTCATTATAAATATTTGATAAGGCACTTTCATTATGAATTAAATCGATTATTGGATATATGTGGAATGATTTGAACATGAACTACATAAGAAAAGGACTAGTTATTGAAATATTTTCGATGCATCAGTTTTATCATAGTACGAATTAGTTATATTTCTATGGATAATGGGTTCTTTTCCATTATTTTTGGAAATTTCTTGGCGATCGATCATGGAGGTAATGGTATAATGTTCCTAGGAAACTTTGCCTGTGATAATTAATCATATCCTCCATTCTTATACAGTTATTGTTATAATGAAATATTAACTATGTAAAATTAAAAATGGATTTATTTATTTGTAATCTTATTATTTAAAGGGTATGTGTTTCTAGATATTTGTGTTCTCATAATGTTTTGAACATCCTTCTTAGTTTAAGGATTACATAGAATGTATATTTCGTAATATACAGTTCAATATTTACTATTATCATTAATTAATTATTATATTCGATGTACTAAAATCTTACTAAAAAATTAATATAAGTTATATTTTTCTCCATTCCAAAAATTTTATAAACAATACTATGACTAATGTTCATGTATATTCTGTATGAAATAATTATATTTTCAAATAAATTTATCTAAATTGTCTACTCGATTTAAATTTGAGACTCATTTATGTATCTAGTTTTCCAATTCTAATAAACTTATCAAACCTTCTAGATGTTTTTCCTTCTATCATATTACAATTTAATGGAAGAATGTATTGGATTTGAGATTTCTATTTTTGAGTCTCTTTAATTTTTATCAAATGCTTTTAGTAGATAAATTGGTATCTAGATTTAGGAAATCACTAATTTGGTAACATAAAAAATAGATAAAATGTATGAATAATTATATAATAATGACTAAATGTTATGGTACGATAGAGATTATATTGGTGTCCCTTGAAATATAAAAATGGTCTATATATGACGCATGGACTTGGTTCTGGACTGGAATTACATTGGCGTAATTATGACAAAAAGGGAAAACAATACATGACACGAGCATACCATGATACCGAACAATATTCCTTACAACTCACATGGTTTGAAACTCATAATGGATATTCTTATGTTTATTAAAATTTTGTTTTCAAACAATTCATGAATATTATAATAGATAATGGTAATAATTGTCCCAGTTTAAAAATCATTACCATGTGAGAACCTATATTGAATCAAAATTGTTTACGTATTAATGTATTTTATTCTAGGATTACATTTTATATGTATTTTATCGAGGGTAATTTTGTTACAAGAATAAAAAACATCTAAGGATTTTGTTAAATATTAGAATAAATTTTTTATTAATTAACACACAAGTTATGGATAACATCATTGGTTAATGTGTTTATGATATAAAATAAGATCAATAATATAAATACATTTTATTTTTAATGTTATTTTTTCCATTAATATTTGGTACATTTCAGATCAAATCTATTGAAATAAAACCCATTTTTAAAAATCTTTACGATAAAATTTATTTATTGAATAAAACCAGTGCATTTTATCAAAATTTGTTTAATGATAATAGAAAACATTAGGGTTTATATAAAAATAATATTATTAAAAAGTAAACAAATAATTTTTGTATAAAATAACATTACTAGAATGATTTTAAAGGATCAAATTTAAATGATGTCTATAATAGTTTTTTGGGAATAAAATTAATATGGTTTAATAGAAATAACAAATTTTATATCATGTAAATTTTTTTAAAATCCAACAAGAAGTTGGGTCTAAAAATGAAGAATAATTTAAAATAATGGTCTCATACCTACATGTAGACCATGTGACGTCCCAGTTAATGTTCTATTTATTTAAGCCACAAAATTTGTTTAATAAATAAGAATGGTCTATAAGTTGTATAAATTTAGAGGTTTAGAGACTAATGTATCAATTCTATTAATTTTGGATAATATTTATTGACAAAAATGAAGTCATTTTCATATTTTAGGTATTTATCAATCAAAAGAAATTATATTTAGTGATTCATAGATAAATAATTAATTTTTGGGTATTCATATTATATGGTAGTGGATTGATTAGAAATTTATAGAATTACAACCAATGTATTAAATCATGTTTATTAGAATATATAAGGTATGTCAATTTTCCTATATTATTACGTAGTAAAATACTGACACAACATTAAGAAAACGATGTTAAAATAAAATGATATCCTAAAATTAATATTTTAATTGAACAAATGATCATCAAAATCAAATAAATTATTGTTTATTCTCATAAACAATAATTTGATAAATTAGTCAATGTTTATCAATGAACATTGTAAATTCGTATAATTATTTAAAATTTTCCACCAAGTCCATATCGCCACATTCCACCAATATTTTCCTACATCAAAGCCTAGATAAATTTTGTTTTATATGACCTTTGTACATTCCAAATAGATATTGTAATAAAATTTTTTAATAATAGTAATAATATTTGTGGATGAGAAAATTGAATTTTAAAATATCTAATGAATTATTATCATTATCAAGTTTAAATTTTGTGGACAAAAATTACTTTACGTGTGTAGAATATAACAAACCATAAATTCTAAATGAATAAAATTTAATTTTATACCATGTATGAAAGGAAAAACTAATAATACAAATTAACATAACATCTCAATAATTTATGACATTTTTTTTATTTTAAATAAATTTTAAATTGAATATAGATTGAATTTAACTCAATACAATGTTACTTTGTGTCACTCACAAAAATAAGTTTCATTGATAGTATTTGTTACATGGATGGCAATATATTATCAAATACTATTAATATTTTTACTTAAAATAAGAATAATATGATAGATTTTAAATTAATTAATTTAAATAGATCCAAAAAAGTAGGAAAATATTTTTCAATTATTTAGATATAATTTAATTATAAATGAAAATATGAACCAATTGAATAGATATGAAACATTTTTATAGAGAAATATATTTTTTAACTAAAATTAAATTTATCATAATAAATTACATTTATTAGTATTATTGAGTTACATAAATTAAAATTCTCAACTATATTTTCATGATGTTTTTGACACTAATAAATTATATCGTACAGTCATATGATAAGAAAAAATATAATTATGGAATTAAAATGAATTATTTTTTTAATGGATGTTTTTTAAAAATATATTTGAGCAGTTTTTAAAAATAAATTATGAAACTATTAAAAAATTTATTTAGGAAAAAATCATCACTACATAAAGTTCAATTTTAAAATATTACTTATTGTGAATTGTTGGTATTTTTCAAAGAAGTATCTTTTTTATAAAGAGTGAAAAAATATTAATATTTATTAAAAAGTATATTTTAATTTAAATAGTTTTTTTTATAAATTTTATACTAAATTTTTTATAATGTAGAATTAGATAAATTATAAATATATTAATATAATTATCTTTATTGAAATATTTTTTAATTAAATTTAGATATAAAAAACAAGTAATAATTTGAACATTTCACATTAAAACCCTGCATTCATATCTTGTCTATGTGATTAATTTTAAGTTAATATCTACTACAGCAGATATATTAATTTGGAAAATGGATTCAATATTTATTATGAAGTATAATATATATAATATATATTATAATAAAAATAGTTTTTTAGAAACAATATTAGTGAATAAAATTAAAATTTACGACACCGATTAAGGTAAAATAATGCATACAAGCAAACTAATCATTACTAATAGATGGAAAATGAAATAAAAACTATATCATATCTCATTTTATGGAAATATTTAGACAATATTGTATATTGGAAAAAATTCATTATTTGAGGTACATTATGTTTTATATACCTCCCAATATAGTCAACCATTTTTTATTTACAAGATCCCACTCTTCCACCAATATAAAAAGCCACCCACTCCCCAAATTTATTCACCCCTATCAATACATTTTTCTAAGAAAAAATCATCCTTAATTACATAAAAACAACCATCACCTGATAATTGATGATTTTTGACATAATTAAATTTCTTGATGGATTTAGTTATAAAACAAAAGGAGTTACTCGAAGAAGAGGTATCATCATCAATGAGAATTGTTGTTTTATTTCATACTCCTCAACATTATTTATTCTTATATATTTCCAAAATTAAAAAATTTACATAAATAAACTAATATGTTTTTATTTTAATGGTGGAACTATAAACATCAAACACTTATATTAAATATTATATCAACTCCTCATTTGTTAGTTTAGCGGACTACCACTTCGTGAACCAATTCCTTTATTTTATCCCATACTACCTTAAACAGTTTAGAATAATGACAGATTTATAATACATATAGAATATATATGACAGTTTTAATTTATTTATTATTCTATAATTATAATACGACACATAATTTCCTGATTTATTTTTTATGGTAATATAATAACCTTATTTAATTGTGTGGTGGATTACCACTTTATGACGTGATGTCATACGGTCACACATTACATTGAATATTGTAAAAATGGTTTTAATTTAAAAATTATATATATGAAATCAGTATGATATATGAATTATAATAAAAATATATATCAATTACATTCCTATCATTAACAAGAATATAAAATTCAAACCTTGTCCAAGAATACGTACTTCAAACCCTCTCAATGGATGTTCCATTTCCTTACCTAAAACTATATATTATTTATTAATAATAATAAATATATATTAAATATATGTGAGATGTGAATAATTATTTCTAATCTAGATTTGATGATATCATTATTAATTCATGATGAATAAAAAAACACGTCAAACCATACTCGCAAAAAAAGAAAATTAACCCCCAATGTAGTTAATATAATGAATGATTATTTAATAATTGGTTCTATTATATTATAAAAGGATCATAAATGATATTTGAAACATCAATATGGTTCTTTTATTATTTATTATGATTTGTAAAACAATTGTATAATATATTAGAGGGTTTTCAATCAAATGGAACTGTAATGTAATAGATTTCATCTCAATTTAAATTCCACTAAAACTTATTAGTATTAGGATACAATTTACTATTATTTATTGTTTATAATTCCTCTTTGACATGTAATATTGTGAATAAATAATTCTTTTGTGTATTTTATGATTAAATTTCAATTATTTTAGAATATCAATTCTTTTTGTTATTGTAATATTTCTATTAAAAAAATAACATTCCCATAAACGTTTTAAATTGGAAGTATCATTTATCGGGTTTATCCATATAGTTTATCATAAATAAGAATATATAAAATATTGTATAAAATTATTACATTATATGTATACTTTTAAATTTATTGATTAATTATTAAATTATTAATAAATTCATATATTTTCCACAATATCAAAATTGATATGGAATATTATTTATAAGTCAAATCAATTATTAAATATATGATTTGATATTTGGACATAATCAAAATTTTATGGGATGTGGTTAATGAAAACCCCTTGATGCATTAATAGTCTAATAGAACGAATTATTTTGCTAGCCTAAACTGATGGGTTTCTACTTAGATAGTTTTTATTTATATTAATTGTTTATTTTGATGGAATAATGTTCTAATGAAATGCGATGAGTTATAAATAATCATTCCCTTCATTCATAATAAGTTATTCTTATCCATGAAATATTGACAATGAACAAACATAATGATATATTTCATTCTCAAATTATTGTATAAATGTACATTTTTTTGTGTTATTTATCATTATATATTTTTATACACATCTTACTCATTTTATTTTTTTCATGGAATATGTGTTCCATTAATTAACATCACATATTGATTATTTTCATCGATCCATTATTTATTCTATTTTCATTAATACATACTATGAAATATAGATCAACCTCATTATTTCTTTTTTCATGATTACATGATGTTTAATATGAATGATATGTTGTGATTGCATATATGGATAACTATAATCCCAGAAAACAATTATGTTTCCATTTGTGTATTCATTTGTAATTTGAAACTCATATATGAATATTTATTAACCATACTTGTTAAATAATAGGATATTTTTTGATGTTTTACCTATTATCTTATTCAAATGTAACGGTAGAAATATGAGACTCTAATCTTACTGGGTTCATGTCACTTATTTTGAATTGTTCAATGAATTTTAAAATAATATAGATATCAATGAAATTTCAGATGGAAATTCAACATCATTAAAATTTTAATTATTCATAAATGTTTCTATGTGAAATATTAATGAATATTAATCCTCAAAAGTGAATAAGAATCATTATAATGACAAAATATCTAATAAATCTGCATATTCTCGTGATTTTTATATTATATAATATTTTCAGAATCTATTTAATGAATAGATGAAATATGTCTTTCTAGGCATCTATGGCCTTCATTTCCAAATGTTTCATATTATTAAACCAACTATTCCAATAGAACATGTATCATGATTATAGATATGGAATTTGTTTTTCAATTATTAAATACATTTTCTTAATTTAATAATGGAATGATTCCTTGAAACATAAGCAATATAGAATTTTATTCTAGGAAAAATAAACATGTTGGAAAAATTCAAGTCTCTAAAATAATAAAAAGTCAATGTCATTCAGAATGTGGAATAACATAATCATATTAAAGGAACATCCAAATAATACACAGTTTTTTTAATGAACTCATCATGTGGATCAAATATTCTGCTACAAATATAGTGTGTAATGATTAAAATAATTGATGGAATAATAAGCACTACAATGAATGTATTAAAATTTTTATCCTCCGTAAATTATTAATTTTGTGATTCTACAAGCGATATTGAAAAATAATTTTTTATAAATAATGAATATAATGCTACTAAAAAAAGAAGATATAATATTCTGAAAATGATGTTTTAATTCTTAAAAGAATTGTGTATTTTGGATGGTAGGTGATTGGTGGACACGCCATGTAAGCCTACATGGAACCAATGATAAAATCCTGGTGGATGAATATATGTGGGTTAATTTAGTCCTACTATATAATTATTTTATATAGCAATGTATTAGTTTGAACAATTATTCATTTGGTGCCTTTGGGCCACATTTTGAGCCTATGGGCCACATGGTCTTCGGGAACACCATGTTCTCCGATCCATATGGCCATCAATCCACCAAGACAATGGATCATCCAGGATTCCACATAGATCCAGCCCCATAAATGGATTGATATAATGTATCAGCCAATAGAGCATAGCTAACCATATTAGATGAGTGAGAGTTAAGGAAATCAATATCAGGATTAGGAATCATCAATATTTTCACATGGAAATGGTACCCAATTGGAAATTTGATGTGGGGATATATGATCCTTCAATGATGTTGATGCATTGGTGGGGAAGTTCATGAGGTCTTGGCCATATGATCATGTATAGGGTGTTATGACTCTCAGATTTCAGCTCTTGTACTTGTCTTATTACATAGGTCCCACATGTAATTTAATGGTTCCCTCTCTACCCAATTCTAAAGTTGGATTATATAATCATAATTAAAAATAACACCTCTAAAGCCATTTTAGGTGAATGATTAATAAAATAATGACTTTATTAATGGAAATCATGATGAAAGTAAGAAAATAGAATCATTATGAGATGAATTAACAAATTTTTTGTTCCTAGTTTCTCTGTAATAATTCTATGAAGAAGATTTATGGAAGATAGAAATGATCATTATGTGGATTTTGAAGAGAGATTATTTTTTTCTCTCATCTACTCAAATTTTTTGTATGAAACCAAACAAAAAATATTTGTCCAATTTTTTTGATGAGTGATACTTCCATATATATTTATTTATATATTCAAAATATCATTAGATAAATTGAATTATTTTTTTCTAAAATAAAATTTATTAATTTTATCATATATTCAATTTAGAGTATTTTTTCAGTAGTATTTGTTTCTATAAAATTTTAGTTTCATATATTAACTGTTATGAATTATTTAAAAATCACAATGGGGGAAAATTATTTATACTATTTAGTAGAGAGATTTTATCTTTTTCAATGAGGAATCATAACTATTTGGGAGAATTATACTTTAAGATAAAGTGTCTAATATTTAAAATAAATGGGGTGAAAGAAAGATAAATAGGATAAATGTGAAATTGATGATATATAATATTGGAATAAATATCATTTTATACAAATAAAAATTGTTTTCCTATTTAATATTTTCATTTTTATATTTTTTAAAAATTGGATATTGTTATGTCAACAAAATTATATCAAATCATTCAACACTTATTTCAAAAATAAAAATACACTTACATAATAGATTATACATTACTAACTTTATTACATCCAATGATTTCTATATTATTTTGTATAAAAGGGTTTTTGTCATGATATAGAAAATATTATTTCTCAAATTATATTTTCTATAATAAATACATATAAAATATACTTGTAATTTCATAGGTATTATAATGTAGGCTTATAATATCTTGAAGAAGACAAAAAATATTGTCCCATTAGATGAAGTTTCGTAATGTCTATAAAAAATATTATCAGATTAAGGGAGGGATATATTATAGACTAACATATATAAAATCTACAATTAAAATCTCAATATATAATATGATGAAACACAATTAAAACAAAATAAATATTTGATGTTTTTTAGTAGTGTTATATCAACAAGGTTATCTGTTAAAGGTGAAGTGTTGAGCATTAAATTTTAAGGAAGAGGTAAACTGATGCCATTTAAAATACTTATATGATATTTCGTATTTGACCATTGTTGAAATTCATATTTATAGAATTTTAATTTGAGGATGTGAACTCATTTGGATATTTGTAGATCCACATTATAAAAACTTCAGTAATGATTTTTTAACATCTATTTACATGATTGTGATTCATTATAATATTTTTGGGAGTTTTTACCATAACTCATTCTATTTTAGTATCTTTTTTAAATGCCTTATGAATATTTTATTTTGTATTGTAATTGTTTTTCTTATTGGTTGTATTCAGGGGAATCTATTCTTTATGATTAAATATAGTTCCAACTTCTATTATTCGAGGTTCCCAAGGATAGAGAACCAAAGTCTTATAATATATTATTATCACAGGATTCTATGGATAACAAATACATTCTATTACTATTTATTTAAAATGTTTAGTCCTATATTAAAAATTATTTACATCCTTAAAACCCATGTTTAATGTTTTATCTTATTATATAAATGTTTCAATGTGTATTTCTTTCTAACTTTTTATTATAATATTATATCATTTTTATATGTTTTTTCACACTAAGAATTACATAATTAATATTTATTACATTGGATTGTTAAAATTACCTAAACTATGATTATAAAAATAATTTCTTGGATTCAATATGTGATACAATTATATAAAAAAGTTATTGAAATTTGATTATTTTATTTTATTAACTATGACTGACCCCCTAATGTATCATTTAATGTACTTATTAAATACGACATATTGATATATTAATTCCAAGGGATTGATATAATGATAATCCAAAATATGAATAAAAATATTTTAGTGTTCATACAAAAGAAAATAAAATGAGCTTTTTATTACCAATGTTCAATGCGTTTTCAATGAAACAATATGAATCGCCTTCTGTAACATAAATAATTAGGCCTTGATCTCACTTCCAAATAAATTGAAGCTAAAAAATTGATGAGGTATAATGTTAATCTAGTAGAAATATATTCCCTCTCAATGTGGTTGATAAAAATGATCAAATTTAATGTTAAAAAATAATATCATGAGTGAAAATTATATTTAAAAAAATAAATAATAGCCCCTAATATTTGAATATTTATGACAAGAAAAAAAATCAAATTTCATAACGTATATATATATTAAAAAATAAAAAATGAATAAAAAAATCCAAAACTCATCAATAAAATATCCATGACGATTTTCCAACACAATCTCAAAAACCTCAAATTCAATATGATTCCTAAAAATAATTTTTCGAGATTTATCCAAAAAGATAAATTTATTTTAAATAATATTTTTTGGATGTTTTAGAAGGTTTCACTGGAGGACATGTTTGGATTCAAATCACTCCCATGGTGGTAATATTAATTATAAAAAACTATATTTATTTTTAATATTCATGATTGTATTCTATGTATTCATGTTCATAAAAATAATTTTTTGAGATTTATCCAAAAATATAAATTTATTTTAAATAATATTTTTTGGATGTTTTAGAAGGTTTCATTGGAGGGAATATTTGGATTCAAATAACTCCCATGGTGATGAATATTATGATTAGGTATTATATAAATCAATCTTTCACCTCACCAATGGTGATTCTTGATTATGTTTAAATGGTCATATTCAATAGTGCCTTTGAACCAAAAGTCATTTTTTATGACCTATCAAATGAACTATGATCACAAATGAAATATATATGACTCTATATTATTTAATATCATTTTATAGTAATTATACTATAGAATCATTCATATAATCATTAATTTTATGATTTCAATGAAATGGTTCTCCAACACACATTAATTCCAATCCAGATTCCTTTTTAGATAGGTTTTCCTTTTATAAAAAATTTCCAATTGTGAGTATTTTCCTCCCTAAAGGTGAGAATCCATGGAATATTTACAATATAATTTCCAAGGAATCATTCATATGATGTTTCTAATATCATGGATGTGACTCCTTAGGCCATATATTTTTCTACAACTTTTTTTTATTAGAAAAATCTATATAATAGGATTGTAACTTAAGTTCTCTCCCCTGGAATAATAAAATGATTCATCTATATGAGTGTAAAATAGATGTCAATGTATCGATGTTGAGGAAGTATGGTTTTGGTGACATGGACTAAATTTATTAATTTTTAATAAGAAGATATTTGGGGATATTTCCAAGGAAATAATTAATCATATTCATCTCGATAGAGAGACTAAGCATAATCCATTTGGCTAATATTATAGAATAATGGTGTAGGTTTACCTTCAACCTATAATCATTGAGATTGGAATTCTAACGAACCCCACTTATTGAATCCACATTAGTATTGATAATGAGAAAAATCAATATTTTCTTTTTATTTTTTTGTTATTGTTCACTCAATAGAGGAATGACATACGAGGATTTTATGTGAGGCTTCTAACATGAAATAGTATTTGTCCAAAGTCTCCAATAGGGTGGATAAATATAAATAATAATTATGCATGTAAGCTTATTATTTTATTTTTAATCTTACTTCCAATGTATTTTTTAAAAAAATTTAATTAATACACAAGAATATGTTTTTTGAAAAGTGGAAGGATTTTATATCCAATGAAGGATTCATTTTCGAAAAAGGAAAATGTTTTGAAGAATAAATATCCTATGAATATTTTAATAAGAGGATATCAGTGTATATTAGCCTTCTAAATCTCTGAATTATTCCCAAATTATTGATTTGGGATGTGTCAATGATGATGAAGTATATGAGGATCATAATTATCATTCATTTATAGTTGTTATTTAACATGATATTGAGAAATAAGACTCTGTAGATGTCATACTATTTGTGAGAGTTAATATCAATTACAAGAAGACCCAAAATTGAATTTATAACCTTAATTGGTCAATTAAGAAACCCAAAATGGTAAGGTGAAATTGAAATATTCATTTGGATATTATTCCATTGTTAAAATGAATCAAACTCCATTTTCCAATAATATAATTTTGAGACTCCTGGTGTTTCCTTATATTCACCTTACTTTTGTAGGAATAAGGCTTCCACGGATGTTCACCGTGATGGTAAGTCCATAGGAATGTATGGTTATATGATAAAGTGGTAGATATCCTTTGTTTATTATAATCTATAGTAAACTCCTGTTTTTATCAATTGATATAAAAATACATTATTCTCAGCTAAAAACAATCCCTTATAATTAGAAATTCATGCTAAATTTCTTTGAGTGAGACTAAGAAGAAGTGTCCAATGATAGAATTTCTAGCATTACATTAGGTTATTCCTCTATAATCAATTATCAAAAATTGAATATTAATATTTTGGAAATTAATTTTTAAATATAATGGGTTTGAGATTGATGCATTTTAAGGGGAGATGTTTGTAGATATGGTATACCTCACTATGTAAGATACGTCTTAAACCTAAATGAGGCATGATGATGACATTGAGATTTATTCCATCATGAATGATTTGGTATTAAATAATTAAACTCATAGAAAGGATAATTTTCCTGAATTTGATCTATTAAATGTTCAAGAGATGATTAATAATCTAGAGGATGTCATTGAAATATTTGTTAGTATGACTTACCATGAGAGATTAAGATCCCACAGAGAAACAATCATGGATATGATTATGTCAAACTTTAGGTTGTCTCTAAAATATAAAATGGATTATGATGATGCGGTTAAGAGTAACATGGATAGATGAAGAGACCCTGATGAACCCATGATGTGTGTATAAAACTATATAATTATTATACCTTAAGGTGGATAAGGTCATAGATGTGGTGGGGGTTGGTTGGGTCCTAGCCTAACTCACACTATTCACATTGAAATTTTCTGACTCATTATGTATATTGTTATTTGTATCATTTTTTCTTCTTTTAATGGTCTATTTATTGTTTTAAACCCCTAATCCACCTTTTATATATTTTTATTTAATTAAAATAGATTGGACCATGGTTCCTGAACTGATAACTATTTTTTAAAAAATATTATTTTATTTAAATGTCAAATATATTAATTATTTTTAATATTTATATCATTTCTATTATCAAAAAATAAAATTTACTTTTTGTAAAATGTTATTGTTTTTACGAAAATATTCATTTTTTGGGTGAATAAAAAAATATTTTTATGTTTACAAAATTATAATAAATTTTAAAATATTAAAAGAATCTCACAATATTTTGGATTGGTTTTAATGTAAAATGAATGTCATATTAGTGAAAATTTTCAAATTAATTTCATAGTATTAAGTATTATATGTGATTTTGGTATAAATTTATTTATATTCATAAAAATGAAAATTTCTAAATAATTAGTTTTTGTTTTGTTTCCTATCCTTATACTTAAATTAACTTCATACACTTGTAAATATGGAATATTATGAAATGGATTCTACATATCTAATAAATTAGTTAAAAATTACTAATGATGTAAATTTTAATTATTTATAATAATGAATAACAACCATTGTAAATTTTTTTAAATGTGGTCAAAGATAAAATGTGTTCATTCTGGTTAATACATTGTGATAAGGTCACAATATTTCATCTGAAATCTTATTAGAATCACTTAATTTGACCATTATCACCTTAAGATAAAAATTCAATTTATTTTTTGCAACATTACAATGTCTATTAAATTTAAATATTTTAAAGTTAATAGTAATTACAGGAGTGTCACCCCACTCACTTAAACATTCTCACATAATCTCTTCACTAATTCAAAAACATTGTGCACACGAACATGAACATAAACAACAAAAATTCATTCAATAATAATATCCACACTCACAATATGTTCTAGAATCTCTATAATAACAACCTTTATATATTATGTTTAATGTATTATTTATTGTCAAATGAATAAGAGTAATATTATTATTATATCATGTCAGTCTAAATGAAAGTGATTTATTTTTTAACCTTGTAAAAAATGATTAAATGTTTTAATTACGAATTGTTTTCCTCTATATCCTTGATTCATACAATTTTTCTGGAATTTTATTAGTTTTATTAAATATTTATTTAAATTAATTATAAAAAATCATTTAAAATCTATAAAGTTGATTTAAGAAGATGTAATTTAAATTTATTTTTACGGGTCATTCATTAAATTTTAATGAAATATTATTGACTATCTACGACATAAAAGAAAACTCCGACCATTATAATATTTGATCATTTTCTTAATATTACATTATATGTTTTCATTTTTTAATAAAATTTTATTATTAATGTTTTCCGAGATATTTGTGTCTTAAGAGAATTCAGTGAAAAAGTATTTTTATTATTAATTTACATGTACCATCAATGTTTTTATACATATGAATAATGTAATATAATATATTATATTTTATATTAAAAATAAAAGATTTATATTATATAAATATATTTGTGTTCTTCAAAATTAATTATGATTATTTTTTAAACCATTATACAACACAATAATTTACGACGTCGATATAGAACAATAATGAATTATGTAATAGTTATGTTATTTATATAATTATTTGTTAATTAACTATGTAATTTATAGAATTTGAATGTGTTGTTTTATGGGTTATATAAAGGTGATGTCCGATGAATCCTACTTTAATTTAGTATTCTTGAAAAATATGATTTTACAAATATATTTTTTTCGAATGGAAAACAATTTATGAATTAAGAATATTTATGACCCATTTACTAGTGAATGGTATGCTTTTCAGAAATTTTTTCTCAAGGATTCTCATATTTTCTAAGAACAAATGATGAATTTTATTTTATTTTATTATTTATAGTAAATTTTTTGGATTAAAAATATAATATATTGCAAATATCATAAGTACGCAAACAAATATCAATGATCAATTATTATTTTTTTAATGTAAAATTTGTAATAGATTTCATAGTTATTGAAATGTATTAAAGAGATTCATTAATTTTTATATCCCTTACTAAGATATTGGATCTCTTCAAGTATTTTCAAATGTTTCTTATAGGTTCAGTAGTTGAGTAGGAATGATATGAAGGTCAATATTTTCATTGTGGTTTAACTTTTTCAAACAACGAAAAATTTATTTGAATTGAAGTAAAAAAATGAAAAATGTTTTTTGTAAAAAATTGGCATTTAAAATAATTATAAAGATTGATATTTATGGAATTTATATGTATGTTTTTTTAATGATTCCATAAACTATAATTATAAACGACTAAGATAAATGTTAAAAGTGAAATACTATTAATTATACTCGTATTTTTGTGTTTTTATATGCATGTATCCTAATAGTTAGCATGAAGTGAATATTTAGATAAAATTATTTTTTAGGATTGTATTTTGAAAATTAATTTATGGGATTATGATATATGGTTTATATTATCATGAAAAAACATTGAGGGTTTACTCATATCATCATATAATGTATGTATATTATATAATGTTTTTATGTAGATGAATCATGTATAATTGATTTTAATGAATTCAGAAGGTAATATACATATAAATCCGCAAAATGGTCTTTTTGGAAATAGAATATGTAAGTATGTAGTAGTTCTATCTCAGTTGACAAAAGCTGTTAATGGTGATATCCATGTTACAGAGTGGTTTAACTACCAACCTATGGACCTATCAATATTAGATAATTTAATGAAAAACAGCCCGCGTGCGATTTGTAGAACCAAAATCCATGTGGTATACAAATAATGGATCAATTCTATGAAATGAATATTTGATGTTGGGGTCTTAATATTGAAAATTTACTTATATCCATTTTTCATTTTGAAGTTGAATAATATCGGTGGTAGTCATTTTTTTTGAAGACTAATGAAAATGATGAGATTGATTCCCTATATTTTATTATATTTAATGGCCATTTCCTTGAGAATTATATTTTTATCATTATTTTACATTGGATCGAAAATAATTTTTTCGAACTCATGAATAAGGTTGAGCCGGGTGTATATTTAGATGAATTTATTACAATATTTCCTAGGTATGAAAAATATATTTTAAATCAAATTAGTAAAAATTAGATGTTTTCATCATTATTTAATCCATGATTTTGAAAATACATATCCTATTATCATTTTAAAATCAATTAGAATGTTTCTCAATATATTAAGAAGGATGGAAAAATGTTTGTTGTTTTTTAGTAAAAAAATCATTATAAGTGATTTTTAACATCCAAATACTTTATAATAATTTTATTTTATAATTAATATCTATTTTTATATATTTATTTGTACACAATAACATGATAAGTTTATGCTACACACAACATTGAGTTACATATGGTAACACATACGACCATGATAAACATCCTTTTATTGGAGAAAAAAAATTTTTAAAAAAAAAATTTATAAATTTTATTTTTTAAAATAAAAAAAATTAAATTATTCATTTAGAATTTATCATTGTGTGGAATTTTATTTTTTTCACTGATGATTTTTGTAAATGAATATTAAAATATACTACAATGTAGTTAAAACATGATTTTCTTTTAAAAATCATTAAGGTTAAATATTGTTTTAAAATGGATATAATGACAAAATTGGTCAAATATACATATATTAATCTAATTTATGTCATTATAATAATTTTTTAATTGAATTTATATATATAAAAATAATGAACTTTTGAGCAGTATTACATTAAAACCAGGATTTATCCCCACATCTTTGTGATTGGCTCTATATTTGATTCTTCCACTTTTTAAAATTTAATTTAGAAAAAATAAATATAAAAGGATTTAACATATATAATAAATAATATTTTCATAAAATAAAAAATTTATTACTAGATATATTACTAAAAAGAATAAAAAATAATTAAAATAATTAATTTAAAATTAACCATAATAACAAACTAATCCTTGATAATAAGGGAAAAAATGATGCAGAATGTTTTCCAAAATCAATTGGATGACAATATTTAAACCACATACCCTCTTTGGTAAAATGTTATGATTTATTGGGATACATGTTCATGGAGGTGGCCCATATAATAAGTCATATATGGTAAAAGACAAAAATATAAAATTTCGAACGATTAACATTTACAAATATTTAGAGTATGAAATAAGCTACTTAGTTTCGATTGTAAACATTATTTTGAAAGGAAAATGAAATTTATTTACTATTATAATTTACTGTATTTTTTAGTGTTGAGATTAATATATTAATCACTTATTAAATGCAAATTTAAGGATTATTTAGTCAATATTTAAAAAAGATAAATGATGCTACAAAAATTAAATGTTAACTCAATTTTATGAAGTATTTTTTCAATAAATTTGTTATAATTATATAAAATTTAAAATAGATGTGAAAAACTTATACATTATTTCAAATACTTTTTTGATATTTCAAAATTAAAATTTAACATGAAATTTCACCGTTTACATTAATGTTATTTTACAATAAATGTTACTTTATTAAATGGTTTAATATTAATAACAAATAATATATTGTGACATAATTTATCTATGTACTAATAAATAAAAAATATGTTCCGTTCATGGAACAATTGATCTTTTATAATTATCATGTTGACCCACTTATAGTAAATACCCTACTAAAATAGTCCGAGTTAAAGTAGCATTTTTTGCATTACATACTCTTATTTTATGATTTATCTCAGAAAAACATGTTATTCTTATTTTTTAAATAATTTATAATATTTATAATTCATTGGGAATATATTTTAAAATAAATATCACATTAATTTATCCTTATAAGTCAGATTAAATAGCTTAAGAACTAGTTAACTTAATAAAAAATGAAAAAAATTGGGGAGTCAAAGAGGTAATGGGACAAAATTATAAAAATGAATATTTTTATATAAAAGTTATTTATATACCCTAAATTACCTTTAATCCATTTTGTGTCCATTTTGGAGGCATATGATGAATTTAAGACCAAGAAATAGTGTATACATTTTGTTATTTACAAGAATGGAAATCACCCTACGTTATAAAAAGGCATTCACAATACATTTCCTAACAATGCTCTAAACACATAGGATACTCCTAAATATTCATAAATAATATTGAAAAATACCTCACCTAAACTTAGAACCCTGATTATTTTCATAAATCATTCCAAATATTGTATTTCGTCCAAAACCAATAGTCATTGGCCAAAAATAGGTAACATTTTTTCATGACCGCTTTTGATTCATTTATTTCATAAACCATTTCATTATGTTTATTAAATGATAATATAATAAAATAGTTATCCCAGATATAATAATTTTTTTTATTGGATACTGGTACACCTAAAAATACATCAATCAAATGGGTGTCGAACATATCATTCATGTACGATGAACAACCACCTCATGAAACTATGTCGTTAATTTTTTATATACCACCATTCATTGTTTTGAATTATGATAGAAAAAATGATTCCATATGATAAATAAGAAAATTATCATTTATTTATGAAACTCTAATATATATATAACACATAACTCTATGTTTTATATATTGCGTAAATATTGTAACTTCATTTTTTGGATGTGTTGAATACAACCTCCACAATGCGATGTGAGACATTCAGAAAATACTTAGAACATGGTAAGGATAGATTTTAATAAAATTATGTGACATTAATGAATTCTATATGATATTAATTACTTAAATAAATTTCTAGAACAATAATATATCCTTTTCTTTATTAACTTGTTCACACACCAAAAATTGATAACATTGTCTATGGTCGTGGGGAATACCACCTCCTCAAATAAATTTTAATCCTTTTACATCAAATGAATTATATATATAATTATATATCATTAAATTAAATGTTATATATTATATAATTATCATTAATGGAATATAAAATGTTACTTACCTTTTTCCTTAATTACCATGGAAAAATGAGAGCATTACTCTTGCGTATCTACGACATATCATCTGTATGATTTTAATGTTGATTCATTATTAGAAACCATATTTACTGATTATTTTTCAAATTATAATTGTTGTATAAATATATAGATTATCTCAATGATGTTATTCAAGATAACATTATTTAAGGACCCATTTGACAATAGTTGACCAATGCAAAACATCTTTAAAACATGAATTAAATTTGGTCAAAACACCTGAAGTAAACAAAATTGATTATATAGGTTTATATAAAACTATAATAATTGACTAAAATTTATAAAAACATAATTTATTTGAGTAAATTAAATAATAAACATATTTTTGTTATTATGGAAGATAGATAAACTTCTTATTTGATTGATTCAAGTTATTAGATTCTTGTCTCAGTTTTTAATCAATAAAGGATACACCATTTTTAATACATATTTTTTTGTATTATGTAAATTATTACACAATGTTAATTAATATTATGATTCACTAATATTTAATTGTATTATATATATCATTTTTTATTATCGCATCCATGGGGATTCATTTGAATACTACCCACTTGTTATATACTATCTTTGAAATCTATCATTCTTTTGTGATTGATAGCTTTCATTGGAAAAAAACAAATAATAATAAAAACATTATCAGTCATTAAATTATTTTTAATTATAAATATCATTTATTATGGGTATTAATGTTGTCAGATAATTATTCCATTTTATAATATGATGTTTACATAGACAGGATAAGATTCTTGTTGTCAATATTTGATAGTATTCTCTTCATGACATGAAACGTGGACAATATAATATTCCTAGAATGAGTATTTTTGATAATTATATGTTTGTAATTAATACATTAATTTATTATATTCGTGTTATGTGACCATGAAGTTAATATTTTAATGGCATTAATAATTGATGTTATGTTTTAGGTATCCATCTTTATGTATTCCATCACTACGAATTTAGATATTTTTATTCTTTGTGGTTATTTTATTTGTTATAATATATATAGTTATGTTTCATTATTCTATTATTTATTAAATGAAATCTTATTATGTTCTCTAATTTTCTGTAATGATTTTGAATTATTGGGTTTTTTAAATTTAATGTTATTGCATTTTCATTTATTTTTCTATAATGATAATTCTTAATGATTCATGATTTCTTCTAATGTACATGAATATTAATGATCATTTAAGATCACGCATATTATGTTTAAATTTACCATGTTTTGAAGAGGAATCCTCCTAATAGGTTTCAATGATTTATAGATATTAATTTTGATATGAAATATTGTATATCCCCAATAACTAATTAGTTTCATGTATGTAATCTGGTTTTCCAAAACTACTAAACCGGTCGGTCCATTTTGACTTGACTCCTAGTAATCATGCCAAATTATTAAATTAATGCATAAACTCTGAGATTCTCAGGTCTAGGTATTATAGTTGGTATCTATGTAAATATTTTAGTAACCAAGGAAAATAGATTTATAAAATATATATTAAATAACGTTACATTATGATATAATTTTTGGATAATTATTGAAGAACATCATGAAGAATCAATTTCTTTGATAATGAAATTATATACACACTAAAATGTCAATTTATAGTAATTTTTGTTCTAGTATAGGGATTGTTAATTATAATTCATAATGGTATTCTCTAACCAATTGTAATGCCTCAACACCATAATTTCGAAGCCGATGCATTAGATAATACATTTAAATAATTAAATGGAATAATATCCTGAAGAAATAATCAGTTTATTAGTCTTTAATAAAATATATACATACATGAAACTCATATTACATTGGGAATGGTAACACAATAAAAACAATAAAATAACTAATAAACAACATCCATGTGAACATAATATATGATCTCCTACTCATAACCTTTTAAATTTAAAAAATGAATGGGGGTGATAAAATTATTAGCAAGGATTAATAATAATGGAATAATGAATAAATAATAATTAAATCATAAACAAACTAGAATAGTAAATATGGAATGATGAATAATCAAAAAAACCCATTCCTTTAATGAACTAAGAATAAAACTGCATCCATATATTTTTTCATAGTTAAAACCTTATATATAATAGTAACTAAATATAGATATGGAGAATTATTATTATTTGGTTGTCATTTCTCTCGCACATGATAGCACCATACCGTCTAAACTGATTGTGTCTATGGGTATAAACTTGTCTAATATTGTGAAATAAAATCTATGGGTTTCTCAGAAACTGATTTTTCTCATGAGAACATTCAATTTATCGAGGGGCTATAGAGGCCCATACTGTAACAGCCCAAGATTTTATAAAAAAATATTCTTTTTAATTTTATTAATGTCTTGTGTTGTACGCTACACCAAAAGGAGCTTGCACAACACACATCCTTGACTTGTCTTGCATTACACGCAATCGCGACCTTCCTCGATAGCGTGTGTAGTACGCAATACCGAGTTTCACTAAACAACGATATGCTATAAAAATATTATTAAAACTAGCCGTTATGAATAGTAATAACCACTTTTTGAAATCCAGTAAATATTATTTTTCAAAATGAACTTTATTTTTGGATTCGGAGTATCGAATTTAGCCTAAGGTGAAATTTTGGTACTTTTCGGATAACTTTCATATTATGATGAATAGTGAAAATTACTAAATTATAATTAAAAACAACTTTTTTAATCGAAATAATTAATAGTGATAAATCATTAATTTGAGTGGTTTTAAAGTATATTTAGAATATATTTTTACAATTTAATACAATGTTGGTCATTGGACGTAATTTCACATTTAAACTAGACATAAACAAGTGTCAATCTTTTGATAGATATTGTTTCTTAAAAACACGCTATTTGTTTTAACAGCGGGATTTAATTATAAAATTAATTAATGCAACTTTTATGTTATGAATTTGGTAAAATAGACTTCATTTTTGAATTCGGAATATGAAATATAGCTTGGGATGAAATTTTGGCATTGTTCTGAAAAACATCAATTTTTGATGAATAGTGAAACCACTAAGTGGTAGGTTAAAAACTAAATTTTGCATAAAACTTAATTTTACCGCTTCTGTGAATGGAATTTCGAAAATCCGAGAGACACGGTTAATATCAAGGACTAAAATGTGGTTCAATGAGATTAAAATAATTTTTGGTGAATAGTAACTTTTTACTTTTTTTTACCGCGGTTAATAGTAAATAGGGTAACTAAGGGTAAATATGATATTAATATTACCCTAACACATGTCCTAATTCTATTGGACATGTGTAATTCGACCAAAAACAAACTTAGGAATAAAATATGACCATTTAGGCCCACTTGGATTAGATTAGGACATTTATTATTAATTTATTTAAAGAAGGGTTAAAATAGTTAAAATCAAAGTTTAATAAGTAAATAATTTTTAATATGGGGTTATACAAAAGATAAATTAGACTATAAATATTCATTAGAAAGCTAAAAAGATTTCCTACATGATGGTATTTTATTTGTAATTTTTAGACATCAAATAATATAATTTATTTATGACACAAAGATGATGCAGTAATTATCCTATTAATGAAATCTTGACATAATTGATAATATAAATACCAAAATAAATGTAATTTAAGACTTTTTATGAATTCCATTAATTTTATAGGTTACTATGATATATTAGTGATGATTTAATCAACTTGTTTCGAACATATAATTCTGTTATGACTTTCACAAAAATCATATATCAAATAGTGTCAAAATTGACACAAAATAGTTTTTAAATCAAATATTATATTATTAATTGTTATTGTATTCCTAAAAATCTAAGGTTCGGCCAAATGACTTATATAAGGATATATATATTAATAATAAACAATTTGGGGTTCGTTTGGCATGTTATAGTAAGTGTATTAACCATATAGTGTAAGAAAACAAAAAGACACGGTAAAAGTTAAATTATTTAACTTATAGTTAAATCTAATTGATAAGGTTAAAATAATACCCTAAACTTGTCTAAATCCTATTGGTTGATAGGATTTCGACCCATCCCAACTTTAGCTTCTAAATAAGACCCTTTGGAACCATTATAAACCGATTTTGACTTTAATATAAAATAATATTTTGAGATATTCCTAAGGTGCCCCTCTCCTCCCCTATAAAAGGACACCTCCTCCCCCTCCTCCTCACACCAATTTGAGCACTCAAGCTCGGCCAAACCCTGCCAAAATCTCTTCTCCACTTCCCTAGTAACATCCTAGAGGTTCTGGTCTTCCTCAAAGACCAATTCTAGTGCCCTAAGAGGAGGTCTCAAAGAGGCGCTTCAAAGAAGAGGTAATTACCGTAACCAATTCTTTCCTCTTTATTTCCTCTTCCACTTCTTCTTCTTAGGTTGTTTCATTATGAAGTAATAACATCAGTATCACTCATATACTGATATGTTATTATAAGTATGAAACGACCCTATTTCACCATCTATCCAACCTACGGAAAAAGAAATCACCGCGCGTGCGTACGTACGGAATACCGTCTCCACGCCGTGGTGTAATCTATTTTCCACCACCACCTTACATGGATGGGTATAATGGTGTAAAGAATAATTATACATAGTTATTACAACTTAATATTGATTCTGATATATTGTATAATCCACTCGAATTCAATTCAATATTTATAGAAATCATATCATCGCTCGTGCGTACGTACGGACTACCGTCTCCACGACGCGATGAGATTCATTCTCCATGTTAACCATTTAAGAATGATTATAAAGTATATATAAGAAATAATAATGAAATATATGACATTATAAAGCTACTGGATTTATGTATATATATACATATGTATGTCATCTACTTACTTCCATTTCAAGACAATAAGGAAGGGAAAACAGCGCTCATGCGTACGTACGGACTACCGTCTCCATGAACGGTGTTTTTCATTTTATTTATCTACCTATTATATATATATATATATACTGAATATATATGATATATAAATCATATTTTATATTCTGGAAGTAAGTAAATCATGATATAAGTAATAATTATGTCAAGAAAAACAAGTCAAAACACCTACGATAAATGAAACGATTTTACCCAAAACGCTTCTTTAACATGGAATTTACAAAAGAACGGGTAATATAATGTCATAAGTGAACCATATATGATATCATAACAATGAATATGATTCTTTAATAAGTCAATAACATGATTTAAATCATTATACAGGAGGTTCAGACACTTACAAAGCAAGTCGGACCTAAGGTAAGGGAAATATCACAATCTCATTTTTATCCGAGATTGTTTATACGTTGGTATTTACTGGGGTGTATTTTATCATCCACATCCATGTTTTCTCAATATATAATATTGTTTCCATCCACTTACAATTGTTTAAATCCAATTTTACTCTTCGGTGAGTTTTTAGTAAAGAATATGAAAGGAATCTTTTGTCGCTTTTTCATACGAGGTACTTTTTGACTTTTCCGACAAAAGTACGAAGAATGTTTTTTTAACTTATACGGCACGAACGGATTTATACTGTTTTATAAAGCCTTATTTTCATGAAGCTTCCTCTATAAGATTTCATGACTATTTCCAATAAAATCTCATTCTTTTAAAATTGCATGATGTTTTGTGAAAAGAAATTGATTTTGAAGAAGAAAGGATATTTTCCTCAAGAATTCAATTCAAGTGATTTATCAAAATTATTTTCCATATAAGATAATAAAGGGTTCTGTTTCTATCCATATTTTTACATTGATTTGACTATGGTGTGATGGAATTATGTTTATGAATTCCTTTATCTTATATGAATGGTTTTATGATGTCATGTTGTTTAAGAATCCCATTTTTATTACATGGGTTATGCAATGATGTATGATTTATGATTTTGTGGCACACATTAGAAAGGATTCATTAAGAGATGGGTGGGACCTATATCTCCCTCCAATGCATTGGGTAAAGATTTCATATCTCATGAGATAGACATGGCTGGAATGGTAGGTTATACCGGTTCAGTGAAACAGGACTGAAACGAGGATTACTCGATTCAGAAAGGGACTTTGTACACTAAGATAGTCTTGGCAATGAGTCTTGACTAACAAGAAATGATTCTCTATGATTATGTGTGTATGCCACAATGAGTAGTGTTTTATGTTATGATTTCATTTCACTACTATGATTTATCCCATGTTATGAAATTATGCTCTCTTTTGCAGGTTAAGATTTCTAAAAATGTTATGTTCTTATGAAAATTATGTGATTGATATTTCCTTTGTTTACCCTTACTGAGCATTTGAGCTCACCCTTTTATGTTTTCTTTTCCCCAGGATATAAAGAATGGTTTTAGGTAAAAAAAAAAGGAATATCTTTATGGGAGATATTGAAGATCTTTCACCACGTTTAGAAGATTACGATCCGAGTTTCCAAAGACACTAAACTATTACGATCCTTGTGTGTGTGTTTTTGTTATGTACTAAGTATTCCGCAAATGTAATGTAATGTCAATGTACGATAAGCTTCGGGTCTCTACAGTTGGTATCAGAGGAAAGGTTTAGTCAACCTTTGGAAACTAGGATGCGAAAACGTTAGTGAGATCCCTAGAGATATTTCTAAGGTATGTCTAGGGATGTCTCTAAGGTTAAGTATACGTATAGGTTATAGTAATAGAATTATGCTAACGATCATAGAATTAAACCTAAGATGTTGGATATTGAAGGTACTCCCCCTTTATTATGTTGTTTTCCCTAGCATGATTTTTGCCTCTCACACTATTCTTTATGGGTTTTAGACGATGGCTGGAACCCGAAGGAACCGTGTTGATCAATGCAATGGACAATGCAATGATTACCCTCCTGAACAAACAAATGTTATGGGAGATGGAGTGAAAAATCTTATTGCTATACTTACACAAGCTATGAATCATTCTGGACTTCCAAATGAGCAGAGAAGGGAACAATATTCTATTGAGTCCTTCATGAGGCAACGTCCACCTTCTTTCAGTGGGTCTACTGATCCATTAGTTGCTGAACAATGGATTAGTACTACTGAAAAGATATTTTCAGTTCTTCAATGTTCTGAACATGATAAAGTCATCTTAGCAGTATATCGTTTGGAAGGTGAAGCTGATCAATGGTGGAATCTTATCAAGAATACGAGGCCAAGAGATGAAATTGAGTCCATGGAATGGGACGAGTTCAAGAACTTGTTTTTCAGTAAGTACTTCCCTCGTATTCTTCGAACAAAGATGGAGAAAGAGTTTCTTGAACTGAAGCAAAGGGACGATGAATCTGTTGGTACCTATGAAGCAAATTTTACAAGACTTGCAAGGTATGCTTCTGGAATTATCATCCAACCTGAAAGTAAAGTTGATCGATTTTTCAGTGGCTTAAAACCAAGTCTTCGAAGGGCATTAGCTATAAGAGACTTCAGTAGCTATGAAGAAATTGTGCGTTGTGCTATCAACGTAGAAATGGAAGTTGGTGTTACATCTCCATCTCATGGTTTTGACAAGAAACGAAAGATGGAGTTCAAGGAGAAATCTCAGAATAATGGTGAAAAGAAGATGAATGTTTCCTTATGCACAAAGTGTGGAAAGAAGCATGGTGGAGATTGTCTTAAAGGGACTAAAAAATGTTTTAAGTGTGGAAAAGAAGGTCATCGAGCAGCTGAGTGTCGAAGTAATGGAAAAAGGGTTTCTAATGATGTGAATAAAGCAAACACTGCAGAGAACGCACCGCCAACACTTCAATGCTTCAAGTGCAAGGAAATGGGGCATTATGCTAATAATTGCCCTAATCCAAGGGATAGTGATGATCAATATGAGCAACCACTGAAGGCAAAGGACAAAGGGAAATCACATGCGATCACTATTGGCAATGTTGAATATGACAACGATGTGGTGGAATGATTAAGTGTTTATGTAATGGGATTCCAAAATAATGTTTTATCATGGAGTATTGGAATATTTATGTATTGGTCTAATGTGGTATTCAAAGTGATTGAGATATTATGCGCATAATGAAGGGAAAATGAGAAAATTAATTGTTTAACAGTGTTCATGAGCTAATGATTGATATAAGGACTAAGTGATATCATGGTTTGAGTATATAGAATTTTGAGGATTTTGGTATGTGGAAAGTGTTAACTTTTAACTGCACTCATGTTTTCACTAAGGTATTCAAGAGAATACACGATTAAGGACTTTGAATGTTTGGAATGTGACCAACAAGACATATCTTATGATATGTGGGGATCAACGACAGTATTAAATCTCCGGTAATCGATGTCACTATATTATGAGAGTGGACTGCAGTATTATGTATAAGCCTAAAGATTAGACTGGATTATGTTGGACATAAGTTAGTATTGTTTAAGGATAGAAGATTTTCGATATTATTGATGGGATGTTATAGTAACGTAGTTTTAGAAAAAGGGACAACCTACAGGACGGGCGACAGCCCATCGCTTCGGATAAGGCTGTAGGAATCGAACCCACAACCGAAGTGCGACTGGCCTTTATCGCCTACCACTAGCCTACAGGAAGTCCCTGTTTAGTAGAAACTAGTTTTATTATATTAAGCAGTATGATATATGAAGTATAAGTCCATATGTGATTAATCTCACAATAGATCGACTTATGTATATAATTTTGCTAACCTTTTGTTTGAAACAGATGGAATGACCCGTCATTCTATCACATGATCTGCTAACACTTCACGAATAACAAATTCAACTTCATTTATTTAAGAGATGAAGTGGAAATTGTTAAAGGCACGAACAACAGTGAAATTGTACCAAAATAAATTAAGTATTTATTCTAATTCAAATTCTTTAACTTTAGGGAAATGATCTTGAAAACCAAAAATGTTGTCCTAGTTCTCTTATACCTGATGAATCAGATGGTACCTTATATCATCACAAATCTATGGATTTGTGATTACTGGCTTTTCCATAGCCATGTTCTCTACCACTCTCCATCAGAACATGATGCTTAGATTTCTCTTCCATATCCATATTTTCACCTATGTGGAAACCCAGTGATTAGTTTATTTGGGTAATCGTTACATTTCATACTTTAGTTTTTAAAGCCAAGTTTTGGTATTCCCTTTTACTATGTGGGTTTCTATTAATGAAACTTTCAAATAGTAAACCATTTATAACCCCGACGAATTTCGAGGGCAAAATTCATTTTAAGGGGGGTAGAATGTAACAGCCCAAGATTTTATAAAAAAATATTCTTTTTAATTTTATTAATGTCTTGTGTTGTACGCTACACCAAAAGAAGCTTGCACAACACACATCCTTGACTTGTCTTGCATTACACGCAATCGCGACCTTCCTCGATAGCGTGTGTAGTACGCAATACCGAGTTTCACTAAACAACGATATGCTATAAAAATATTATTAAAACTAGCCGTTATGAATAGTAATAACCACTTTATGAAATCTAGTAAATATTATTTTTCAAAATGAACTTTATTTTTGGATTCGGAGTATCGAATTTAGCCTAAGGTGAAATTTTGGTACTTTTCGGATAACTTTCATTTTCTGATGAATAGTGAAAATTACTAAATTATAATTAAAAACAACTGTTTTAATCGAAATAATTAATAGTGATAAATCATTAATTTGAGTGGTTTTAAAGTATATTTAGAATATATTTTTACAATTTAATACAATGTTGGTCATTGGACGTAATTTCACATTTAAACTAGACATAAACAAGTGTCAATCTTTTGATAGATATTGTTTCTTAAAAACACGCTATTTGTTTTAACAGCGGGATTTAATTATAAAATTAATTAATGCAACTTTTATGTTATGAATTTGGTAAAATAGACTTCATTTTTGAATTCGGAATATGAAATATAGCTTGGGATGAAATTTTGGCATTGTTCTGAAAAACATCAATTTTTGATGAATAGTGAAACCACTAAGTGGTAGGTTAAAAACTGAATTTTGCATAAAACTTAATTTTACCGCTTCTGTGAATGGAATTTCGAAAATCCGAGAGACACGGTTAATATCAAGGACTAAAATGTGGTTCAATGAGATGAAAATAATTTTTGGTGAATAGTAACTTTTTACTTTTTTTAACCGCGATTAATAGTAAATAGGGTAACTAAGGGTAAATATGATATTAATATTACCCTAACACATGTCCTAATTCTATTGGACAAGTGTAATTCGACCAAAAACAAACTTAGGAATAAAATATGACCATTTAGGCCCACTTGGATTAGATTAGGACATTTATTATTAATTTATTTAAAGAAGGGTTAAAATAGTTAAAATCAAAGTTTAATAAGTAAATCATTTTTAATATGGGGTTATACATAAGATAAATTAGACTATAAATATTCATTAGAAAGATAAAAAGATTTCCTACATGATGGTATTTTATTTGTAATTTTTAGACATCAAATAATATAATTTATTTATGACACAAAGATGATGCAGTAATTATCTTATTAATGAAATATTGACATAATTGATAATATAAATACCCAAATAAATGTAATTTAAGACTTTTTATGAATTCCACTAATTTTATAGGTTACTATGATATATTAGTGATGATTTAATCAACTTGGTTCGAACATATAATTCTGTTATGACTTTCACAAAAATCAAATATCAAATAGTGTCAAAATTGACACAAAATAGTTTTTAAATCAAATATTATATTATTAATTGTTATTGTATTCCTAAAAATCTAAGGTTCGGCCAAATGACTTAGATAAGGATATATATATTAATAATAAACAATTAGGGGTTCTTTTGGCATGTTATAGTAAGTGTATTAACCATATAGTGTAAGAAAACAAAAAGACACGGTAAAAGTTAAATTATTTAACATATAGTTAAATCTAATTGATAAGGTTAAAATAATACCCTAAACTTGTCTAAATACTATTGGTTGATAGTATTGCGACCCATCCCCACTTTAGCTTCGAAATAAGACCCTTTGGAACCATTATAAACCGATTTTGACTTTAATATAAAATAATATTTTGAGATATTCCTAAGGTGCCCCTCTCCTCCCCTATAAAAGGACACCTCCTCCCCCTCCTCCTCACACCAATTTGAGCACTCAAGCTCGGCCAACCCCTGCCAAAATCTCTTCTCCACTTCCCTAGTAACATCCTAGAGGTTCTGGTCTTCCTCAAAGACCAATTCTAGTGCCCTAAGAGGAGGTCTCAAAGAGGCGCTTCAAAGAAGAGGTAATTACCGTTACCAATTCTTTCCTCTTTATTTCCTCTTCCACTTCTTCTTCTTAGGTTGTTTCATTATGAAGTAATAACATCAGTATCATTCATATACTGATATGTTATTATAAGTATGAAACAACCCTATTTCACCATCTATCCATCCTACGGAAAAAGAAATCACCGCGCGTGCGTACGTACGGAATACCGTCTCCACGCCGTGGTGTAATCTATTTTCCACCACCACCTTACATGGATGGGTATAATGGTGTAAAGAATAACTATACATAGTTATTAAAACATCATATTGATTCTGATATATTGTATAATCCACTCCAATTCAATTCAATATTTATAGAAATGATATCATCGCTTGTGCGTACGTACGGACTACCGTCTCCACGACGCGATGAGATTCATTCTCCATGTTAACCATTTAAGAATGATTATAAAGTATATATAAGAAATAATAATGAAATATATGACATTATAAAGCTACTGGATTTATGTATATATATACATATGTATGACATCTACTTACTTCCATTTCAAGACAATAAGGAAAGGAAAACAGCGTTCATGCGTACGTACGGACTACCGTCTCCATGAACGGTGTTTTTCATTTTATTTATCTACCTATTATATATATATATACTGAATATATATGATATATAAATCATATTTTATATTCTGGAAGTAAGTAAATCATGATATAATTAATAATAATGTCAAGAAAAACAAGTCAAAACACCTACGATAAATGATACGATTTTACCCAAAACGCTTCTTTAACATGGAATTTACAAAAGAACGGGCAATATAATGTCATAAGTGAACCATATATGATATCATAACAATGAATATGATTCTGTAATAAGTCAATAACATGATTTAAATCATTATACAGGAGGTTAGGACACTTACAAAGCAAGTCGGACCTAAGGTAAGGGAAATATCACAATCTCATTTTTATCCGAGATTGTTTATACGTTGGTATTTACTGGGGTGTATTTTATCATCCACATCCATGTTTTCTCAATATATAATATTGTTTCCATCCACTTACAATAGTTTAAATCCAATTTTACTCTTCGGTGAGTTTTTAGTAAAGAATATGAAAGGAATCTTTTGTCTCTTTTTCATACGAGGTACTTTTTGACTTTTCCGACAAAAGTACGAAGAATTTTTTTTTTAACTTATACGGCACGAACGGATTTATACTGTTTTATAAATCCTTATTTTCATGAAGCTTCCTCTATAAGATTTCATGACTATTTTCAATAAAATCTCTTTCTTTTAAAATTGCATGATGTTTTGTGAAAATAAATTGATTTTGAAGAAGAAAGGATATTTTCCTCAAGAATTCAATTCAAGTGATTTATCAAAATTATTTTCCATATAAGATAATAAAGGGTTCTGTTTCTATCCATATTTTTACATTGATTTGACTATGTTGTGATGGAATTATGTTTATGAATTCCATTATCTTATATGAATGGTTTTATGATGTCATGTTGTTTAAGAATCCCATTTTTATTACATGGGTTATGCAATGATGTATGATTTATGATTTTGTGGCACACATAAGAAAGGATTAATTAAGAGATGGGTGGGACCTATATCTCCCTCCAATGCATTGGGTAAAGATTTCATATCTCATGAGATAGACATGGCTGGAATGGTAGGTTATACCGGTTCAGTGAAACAGGACTGAAACGAGGATTACTCGATTCAGAAAGGGACTTTGTCCACTAAGATAGTCTTGGCAATGAGTCTTGACTAACAAGAAATGATTCTCTATGATTATGTGTGTATGCCACAATGAGTAGTGTTTTAAGTTATGATTTCATTTCACTACTATGATTTATCCCATGTAATGAAATTTTTCTCTCTTTTGCAGGTTAAGATTTCCAAAAATGTTATGTTCTTATGAAAATTATGTGATTGATATTTCCTTTGTTTACCCTTACTGAGCATTTGAGCTCACCCTTTTATGTTTTCTTTTCCCCAGGATATAAAGAAAGGTTTTAGGTAAAAAAAAGGGGAATATCTTTATGGGAGATATTGAAGATCTTTCACCACGTTTAGAAGATTACGATCCGAGTTTCCAAAGACACTAAACTATTACGATCCTTGTGTGTGTGTTTTTGTTATGTACTAAGTATTCCGCAAATGTAATGTAATGTCAATGTACGATAAGCTTCGGGTCTCTACACATACCCATCACTTAAAATACAAATAATTATTTATACATTTATTTAGTACTTGTTAAATATTCCTTCTTAAAATCCATATAGAGTAGAGGAAACATATTCATCAATATTTTCATTGTTAAAATAAATGTCGTATATATATGGGAATACGACATAAATAATAATCATATCCATGAAACAATAATATATATATAATATATTTAAAATTTAAAAAGATAAATTATCTCAAATTTAATATGGATATATGTCTTAATAATTATTATATGCACAATAACTAGTCTCGATGAAATGGAAATTGAGACAGAGTCTCTTGCAAAAAATGTAATCCAATGAGTTGTATGAAAAAAATAACCACCAAGTGTATCAAAAATATTCAATGAATATATGTATAATAATTAATTGATTTTTCAAATGGAAGTATACTATACATCACCGGCAATAAATTATTGGCGAATAATGGACATCTCATGAAATTAAATGTTAGATAAGAAACCACTAACCTTATTCCCCAATGTGAACTCTAATGATCATAATGGCCTGAATAATATACTTTATTTTCATTAATTAATAATTCCATAACATATTCAATAGATAATTTATTTATTACAACTTTACTAGTTTTTTTATTATTTTTTTATTGATGCGTTTATGATATTGAATTTATTGTATAGAGAATATTTTCATCCCTGGTTTTCAAGATTAGACTACTTGTATTCACGAGTGGATGTTCGTTTGAAAATTGGTTAACATCTATAATTTTTAATATATATTAGTAGTGACATTTTTTACGACCTTATAATCAATTTTCTGTTATATACCATGAGGGTAACTCATCAGTTCGATGTTAATGACAATGTCTTGGATTAACTTGGATGTTTTGTGCATAATGACCTTGTTTTGTGTTATTATTTTATATAATGATTGTGTAAGAATTAGATGCTCTTAAATATGATGAAATAAAAATATTATGTTCTTGTACATCCATTAAAATTATTTTATCACATTAATTTAAGGTGGTAATAAATATTTATAACTCTTCGTCCATGAATGTGATAAATTAACACATCTTGGATGATGTTTTCATTTTTTTATAAGAATGAGGGGGAAAGAGATATAACGACGAAATACTCCATTAGAATAATAATATTCTTGTTAATTTATGGAACATAAATTATCATATAATTTGTATGAGGGGTTATGAGGAATGAATTGGAATTAAAGGAACTCGAAATAAAAGAATAATTGATAAATCTCTTACGAAAAATTTGATAGCCAAAAGACAACACATAAAAAATTAATAATATAATTTTACTAGAGATAGTATATATAATGTAACTATAACAAAATATGGAATTATAGGGTAATATAAAATGGCATATCACAAAATAATCCAATTTATAATAAAATTTAAAACATAAAATGAAAGATTTATGAAAAGATAAGGGTGGTGGACTCCCTAACATTGTAGAGTAACCTCCAAAACAAGATGGTTGGGATGTTGGGGGCTTGAGGACACTGTGGGATGACTCCTAGGGAGTTTGAAAAACCATATATTCGAGGATAATGTATTCTTAATGAAATAAAACAAAGGGGTGAGTGAGTTATTATAGTAAATTAGAGGGACTATTTGTTTAATTTAAAGGGACAACTAATTATTGGATTTTAAAAACTATGTAATTTCCCATGTTATTTTCCCATGGATAAAGCCACATGGGACACCTAATGTCATATATTAATATACTATACACAACCAACCTTTTATATTAAATATTACTTAATTATGAGGTCATTGAACTACTCAAAACTGAAAACTGAATTTTTTCTAATCACTAAAAATTCATGTATTTTAACAAATTTCCAAAAAATCACCATAACCATTACATGAATTGTCGAATTAAAAAATTAACTCCATTTTTTTAAAATAATTTTATTAATTTTATTAATTTCATTTTAAAAAATTCATAATTTTTTCAAAAATAAAATTGTTCAAACTATTACATATTTTGTAAATTCACTGAATAAATAATCAACATCTCATTATCTTATCAACTGATGAAAAGAATATAATATTATTATTTAATATATAAAAGCTTCATATTAATATTCATATAAATATTTACAATGGTATGTTTTTATTCATCATAAAAACAATTTGGTCCTATCAGATTACAAATAACATACTAATCACAACCATAGATGACCATATATTGAAATTCAAAACACAGATGTGGTGAATTTAAGATTATTGGATTGGTTATGAATTTCTCCTATAATTAACCAAGTGTAGTTCCCAAAATACTCAGTGCTTCATTCAATAAAGTATATCTAACTAATTGAATGTATTTAAGAGAAACATACCAAAAATTGTCTATAGTGTTATATTGTACAAATATGTGGAAATTTTTTCCTAGAAATTGTATTCATCTATAAACCACTTCAAAAGGAATTGTGTTGTTATCTTTCATAAAACCCTAACGTTCCCACATCGCTTCCTCTATTATTGGTTTTTCCAAATAAACATTCCTATATGAGTTGTTTCATTTCACAATACATGCTCACTTATGTCCAAATTATTGATAGGATATTCACAGTTTGAAAATTTTGGTTCGATATATATGTCTTCATAGGATAATGCATGAATTGGTTTGTGCATTTATTTCATTCAAATGTCACATAGAAAACTTTTAGAACTTTGTAGATACACTGTGGCATTTCTAATTTTTATGTTATACCTCTAGTACTTTCTAGAGATTCGAATATTCTTATGTACCTTGGGTTAGGTTTAATTTCATTTTGAAATGTAAGACACACTTCCATGGAGATACTTTTAAGATGACGTGATCTCTTACTAGAATAAAATCCTTTCTTTGGTTTTCAGAATAAATATTTTTCCAACATTGGTATTTTTTAATATGAGATAGAATCTTCATTACCTTTTTAGTTGTATATTCAATATGTTCTCGGCGTAAATGATTTCTCCCTCCAACAACATCCCAACAAGTTGGAGTTCGAAACCCCATACAATATAATGCTTCATATGACACAATTTGAATGATAGAATGGAAACTATTATTGTAGGAGAATTCCACCAAATTAACATATTGAGCCTCCAAATCTTTAATGTCAAGAGATCAAGATTTCAACTTGTCTTCAAGTGTTTTAATAGTCCTTTTAGACTGTCCGATGGTATGTTGGTGATATATAGTAATCATATGATTCTCGGTATACAAAACCTTCTAGATACTATTCCAGAATTTTGATGTAATCTGGGGATATTTATCAAACAAAATCAATAGAGGTGCACCATGAAGTATTACAAATTCATTAATATAATATCTCTCCATCTGATCAAGTGGTAAATCCCAGCATATTGCAAAGAATTGATGTATTTTTTGAGACGATCAAAAATTATCCTTATTACATCATTCCTTATAAATTTCTGTGGTAGTCCTGAGACAAAATCCATCTCAATTTCATCCCACATCCACAATGGAATAGGTAGAGGTGGGATCACCCCCTCTATGTTGTTTTCTCCTTAACTTCACATATTGAAAAACTAAACAGCATGACATGTAGTCATCAATTTTTCTGATCATATTATCCCACCTAAAATGTTCTATTAGTTTTCTATACATTTTAATGGTACCATGGTGTATAGAAAAATTTGTGCTATTTTCATCATTTAATTGTTCCTTTTTTATCTCATGTACTGATGGAACACATATTATCATTCCAAATTTTAGAGCTCCTTCCTCATAGACTATTTCTACTAATCTCCCATCCTTAATGCGATTAATTTTCTTTCGAATATTATCATCATATGATTGATATACTTTTATCTTCTCTAGTATATAAATATTATCAATAATTTGAAAGAGGAAATATTTTTTCCCTTCTTTTTATATTCCCAAATCTATCTTTATTAGATCCATAAATATATGATATCTAACATTACTAATTTGGGACAGATTCCCATCATCTTTCCTACTTAATACATCTACAAACTGTTTTTTAATTTCTTTGCATAATAGTGTATTGAACAATAATAATATTTGAGTAACTAGAGACATCTTCTTTTCATTATGATGAGTTAATTCTATGTAAAAATGTATTTCAAATACTTTTCATATGTTTATATTTCATATCTTTCATCGTAGATATAATTTCTCCAATTTTTTAGATCAATGATTACAACTTCTAACTAAAGATCATGTGTTGGGTAATTATTCTCATGAATCTTCAACTACCATAATAGATAAGAAATAACCTTTTTATTTTGAATAATCACACAACCTATTCCATTCTTTGATGCATCGTTGTATATCAAAAATCCGTCCATTCATGATAGAATAATCAATCTATGATCATTGCAAGTCTTCTTTTCAATTCCATGAAGCATTTGGAACATTATTTTTTTCATACAAGATTAAACCCTTTACACATGATCTTGGTTCGCGGGTAGGCCAGTAAGGCCCAATTCTGAATGAAATGCTGATAGTAATATACTAATCCTATAAAACATTGTGCATCAGTTATGTTCGTTGGCATGGACCAGAAATTGATTTACTTTTCCATTAAATGATCAACTAAGATTCTATACATAGATAAAATATGGACAAGAAAATAATCAAATTGAATCCAAAATTATCACTGGATAAAATTCATATATAATTTATTTTTTCAATGAGTATTTATAATAATCTGAAATTGATTATTATGGACTTCATATATCTTGGAATATACTAGGATATCATTGATAAACACTACAAAAAAGTCATTATGATATTCCTTGAAAACTCTATTCATTAGGTCCATGAAATTAGAGGGTACACTAGTTATTCTAAAAGGAGTCAATATAAACTAATAATTTACATAACTAGTAAGAAATGTTTTCTTTGGAATATATTTCTTCCTCACAAACAACCGATGATATCCAGCTCCAAGCTCAATATTAGAAAAATATTGAGCCCGATGATGTTGATTAAAAAAATAATAAATTCTTTGTAGAGGCTATTTTTTAATTATTATAATATAATTGATTTCACTATAATAAATGAATATCCCCATGGAACTATATATCTTCTTGACAATGAGGACACAGGCTCCCTATAGTGAAACACTAGGTTGAAAATATCGTTTCCACTCAATTTCTCTTATTCTTTCTTTTTCTCTACTAATTCTATAGTGGAAATTCTATAAGTAGACCAAGATATTGTTCATTCACTATGAATTAAATCAATAGACAACTCAAAATCCATTTCTGGAGGATGTATAGGTAAATCATTTGGAAATAAATCAATGGTTTCTTTCTCTATATACAATTCATCAATTTGAATATTTTATTCCTTGACCCTAGATAATCGGTTCTCTACCTCAACAAGAATTAGATTTAATAGTGATAATAGGGGTGGATGTAGATAAGAAACAAATGGAAATGTTTCAACTATAAATATAAGGTATTCTTCACTATTCTCAAAAAACACAACATCATTCTACTAAAATATATCATCACATATTAATTTGACATCTAATTAATACGAGGAAATAAATCAAAGACAATCATTGGTATGATTATAATATTAGAAACTAAATAACTTCTATGTGTCATGAGGGCGATAGATCGACATTCCGTTGTTTCAATGGTACATCCCCTAAGTGTTTTGATTATCTACTCATTTGTTTAATCAAATATTACATTTATAATTTTATTGGACAACATGAATGAAACAATTGAAGGAGATGATATAGAATCCAATAATGCATTGCCTAATTTTGAGGAAACAATTAAAGTACCTTCCACAACAAAATTTGTATTATCATCCTCTCTGGTTGTAATCGCATATACATTAACACATAATCATGGCCTTTTATGTAGTAAGATTCATTCGAGATTAAGATACACATTTTTATAAGGTCCCATATATCTAGAATTGTAGAATTGTGTATCATTTACATGTTTGTAACCCATGCATTCATTTGATCGAATGACCATTTTCTCCACAATAATAATAGACTCTCATTCCTTTTAACATTTACTAGGATGATTATTTTAACATTTCATGCATAATGAGAATTTATTCATTCCCTTGTTCATCATTTGGAGCTTATACATTTCCATTGTTACAAGAGCTACACTTCTTTTCTTCATTTCCCTTAAACAATTTTTCTCTAGAAACATTATTTTCTATTTTGATGTCACATAATTAAATTTTATTGTATGATGAAAATAATTGGGAATATAGTTACCTTGGAATTCTTTTCTTAACACCTACAATGTAATGGCCAATCTTTTTTTCTGAGTCATTTATGTAATGTATGGAAAACATTGCGTGTTTTTTGATGGTAGCCTCGTACTCAGAAACACACTCTTCCTCCTATTTAATTAAGCTAAGGAATTTCTTCCTCATTTTGGTTCGGTGCCCATAGATTAAATATTTGATGAAGAATATTTCTGTAAATTTCCTCCATTACATATATAATTTTTTATCTTCCCCCATTGTATTCTATATCAAGGACCACTGTTGATCATCATCACCCTTGAGACAATACCCTTCCAACACTACCTTTTCATTTTTATTGCACCCTAATGTTGTGAATATCATTTCAATAGGCATGATCCACTACTAAACTACCACTGGATTAGTAGTCCCACTAAAATATAGGGGATTATGAGACATGAAATGATCCACCATATGTGTAGCATGTTTATTCACCACAACCTGAATATGTTATCCCAATATGGGCATGATCTGATGCACTCCAACATTGATTGTGTTGACTTTCTCAGTGAGTAAATACTTACATTGTCCACAAATATGGATTCTCCTCCTTCAAATAGGAACCATTTCTAAAAATGGAATACCTTTGATTAGGTTATGAATCATAATTAATAATCTCAACTAGAAATTTACATTTCATAAATTGAATTTCTATGCAAGTTAGTCTCATAAAAATCATTTATCTTGAACATTAATTTACATTCCAATTAATCATAATATCTTGTAGTTTAATTGTGATTTATACCAAGCATATCCAATTGTAGTTTCACACCAATAGTTCAACAAGACCCATTTTTTTGCGCCAGGATACCCTGGATCATGCCTGAAACCCCCTATTAGAGCATTCACTCCTTGGTACATCTTTTATTGATCCACATATATATCTTTGTATCCAAATAGAAATGTATTTTTTAGAATGATCAACATAATATATTCTTTTTTAAAATACCAGGATGCACTTTTATGTTTATTCTCAAATGCCATATTAGGTGTTTTTTCTCTAATCTATGTTTCCAAAATCTAGTTTCCATATTTTCTACTAAACTACCTTTGCTACCAACTATAACGCACCAACCCAAGAATCCCAAGTCCAGGGCATTTATAATGTATTGGAAAGATCAAAATATGTGAAATTATAATTGAACTATTGGTTTAGTAGACTTGATATAACTAGATACATAAATGTAACACATTTTACATTTGTAAAGGTAACACAATACAAAACAAAAAAACTCGTAAACTAAATCAATGAGAACTCAATATATGCTCTCATCCTCATAAACTATTGAATGCAAAAAAATTAAAGGAGTGATATCAAATGACTATTAATAATTAATAATAACAGAATTATGAATCAACAATAACTGAATCATAAAAAAATGGCATAGTCAATATGGCATGGTGAAAAAATAAAATACACACGACATTAATAAACTGAGAATGAAACTGAATCCATAGATTGTGTCATAGTTAAATCCTCATAAAATGTAATAACTAAAAATGAATAAATAAAATTATTATTAGTTGGAAGTATTTTATATGTCACATTGTACCACTATACTATCTAAACAGTTTAAATTCTGTGAGATAAACCCGTCAGAATCATCGAAACTAACTCAAAGTGTTTGTCATCTACTAATTTGTCCCATGGGATCTATCAATGAAACGTGGGGATATAGTGGGCCATGAATATCACTTCAATTCAAAATAATTCTTTATACATATATTTAATACAATTATAACATGCCCTCTCAAAATACATATAGATTACAGGACATAGATTCATCAACATTTCCATAGTTAAAACAACATTATAAATAAACTATGAGTTTAAAATGGTATACAACATATGAAAATAATAATATCCATGAAAAGAGAAAATTGATATATATTATATTTAAAAATAAAAAATGAAAAATTATCTCATATGGGATTTGGATACATGAAATAATAAATATTAGTTGCACAGTACCATGTCATAATTAAATAAAAAATGAGATAATATCTTTTACATCTTTATAATCAATTGAGTCGTATTAACAAAAAAAATTAAGAAACACAAAATGAATCAAAAAATACCATGATTATTTAGATAATAATGATAATATATATCAATTGTAAGTACAAAAAACACCACATACATTAAATAAGTGGAAAATAATCGAAATCTCATGGAATTAACAGTGAGATAAAAACCCCTTACCTTATGCATGAATAGGTTCTCGATTTCTCTTAATGACCTGAATAATAAAATTAAGCTCTATTAAATAAACATTCCATTAACTCATAAAAATTTCATTTATTTAGTATAACTGTATTTGGTTCATTTATTCATTTTTAGTGGGTTTAGGAGTTTCAATTTTTTTGTTTTGGGAACATTTTATTTTTTGGTTTTTATGATCTGTTAAATTGTATTCATGAGTGGAAGTTCATTTGAAATGTTGATTACTTCAGGAATTGTTAATATATATTATTAGGGACATTATAAATTATCTTATAATAAATTTTGGTGTATATAAAAACAGGATAACTCTATAAATTTATTGTTAATTATAAAGGCCTAGATTAAATTTTCAGTTTAGCTCAAAATGAACTTGTTTTGTATTATTATTTTATATTATGAGTATATATAGATTATATAGAATTAAATAAGATTAAATAAATACATTTAGATATTTCTCACAAATTAAAATGGTTTCATGACACAAATTGAAGATGTTATTAATAATTTAGAACATGTCATCATTAAATGTAATAAATTGACACATCTCAAATAGTTTTTTCTTTTTTAGTATAAGAGGAAAGGAAAAAAGATGGACGATGATAAAATATTCCACAGGAATAATAAAATTCCAATTCAGGTCATGAACTGTAATTATAAAAGAATTTTTATGAGCGGATATTAGTTAATTAATTTAAGGAAAGTAACATTAAATAATATATAAATTGAGAAATCCCTTATGAAAAATTTGACAACATAACGCGTCCCATAAAAAACCATTAGGTAGTTTGATAATAGAATTGTAGTATATCATCACTCAAAAATAATATAGACAGAAAGGGTAATATGGAATGACATATCCCAACTTAACCAAATTTAAAATAAAATAAAAAACATAAAATGAATGAATTAAGAAAATAAAAGGGTGGTTGATTGCCTTACCATGAAGAGTAACTCCTAAAACCTGAAACTAGTGACTATGAGGGCATGAGGAAACCATGGGAGGACTTATATATATGTAGAACTACCAGATCATCCAGTATAATTATTTTAGAATGAAATAAAATGAAGGTTTGGGTGGGTACTTATAGTAAATATGAGTGAGTTTTTTTAAATGAAAAGGGACACCTCATTAGTTATTTTTGCAAAACCATGGGATTTACTTCAGTATTATCCCATTATATTATCCATTTGGGAACCAAAAATCATATTTTACTATACAGAAGTCAGCCATCCTTTTATAGAAATTATTACATCTTTATGATGTCATTAAGCAACTAAAAACTCAAAAAATATATATTACTATTCCTGAAAAAATCATGTATTTTAGAAAAAACCAAAATATCCACCATAACTATTATAGATGATTGGAATAAAAAATTGAAAACCATTTTTTGAAAATAATTTTCAAACCATTATAATTTGAACTGTTAAACAAAATAATAATTTATTCAAAATTATTTATTTTAAATATTTAATTCATTTTTTAAAACCTTGAAAATTTAATCAACATCTTGTTATCTTATTACCTTAATAAAATAAAATAATAATATAATTTAAAATTTATAAGGGTCATAATATAGTTCATATTAATATTCATAAAGATATGTTTCTATTCATCAAAAAAATTGGTTTATTCTATCAGACTCCAAGTAACTTTCTAAACACGACCATATATGGCCATTTTTTAAAATTCAAAACACATATGTGGAAAATGTATGTTTAATGAATAAGTTATGACTCTCTCCTATACATAACCATGTGTTGTTTCACATTGACATAGTTCTTCATTCATTATATTCTATCAAACGGAGTGAATGTATTTGATCGTTGACATACCAAAAAATGTTTTGGGAGTTATACATAGTGTTTGTAGTCATTTAAAAATGTCACCTATTAAAATTAATGTGAACATTACCTATAAGTTTTCCCCAAAGAGTGTGAATCATCATATCATTAATTTTAATCATCCATTTTTTTAAGAAATCCATGTCCCATGAAATAAAATTATATGTGTATATAGTATCTTATGTTAATGTTAATGAGAAATAATTCCATTCATATTAGATATTCATAGGGAATCCTTAGAAAAATAGTAAAATCGGGGAAATTATGGATATAGTTAATATGGTATGATGTATTTTCTAACATGAAATGTTTTCAGAAATAATGTCTTTGCTAATTTTGAAACAAGAATCATAGTTTACTATAGGATTTCAAATTGTGTAAACACTCGTTGTGATATGAAAAGGTTTTCTAGTATAAAATTATTTTTAATAAAGGATATTAGACATTTTTAAAATTAGTGTCCCATGTTTCAACATAAAATTTACTAAAATATTTTAATCGATCATGGTCACTATTTTCCTCCTACCATAGATGAAGAAGAATGAATAATGTAATTATGATTGTATTAAATAAATATGTAATTTATATTAACAATGATGTACGGGGTATAATAATTATAGAATATATGATTATTTTACTTATGTACATTTTTTATGAATTTGAGAACATATGTTTAATGGTACCATTAAAATTGATTTAATATCCTGTTAAAAATTCTAGAAAACTCATGGTTAAAAAATATATCTCTTAATATGTTCGAGATACAATAATATTGATGTTGGAATAAATAAAATATTGATTTTCCAAAATTAAATTGGATATTAATTACTACCTTGGAACTGATTAATGGTCTTTTTAAATTTTGGTTTATTCCATTATATATGTAGTCTACAAACCAATTGAATTTATAGACTATATCCAATTACATGTTTACTACATACGTGATAAGTATAAATTCATGTTCTTTATAATGTCTTACGATAATTCATATTTTTACCATATTTCACTAGAATAAATTATGAAGGTGTTCACCAGTTTGGAATGTGGTAATTAGAGAGTTGCTTCATGTTGTTTGCATTAATAATATGTTTTTTTGGAAATGTATTAACCATCCTTCGAAATTTGTTTCAACATATTCCTTGGTAAATGATATGAATATTTGAAATCTTTTATATTTTTCATTGAATTATGTTTTGGATATTATGTTATTACATCACCTTTCCAAGCATCTTGTGATGTGATATGATGTGGATATTGATCAAGTCGTAATCAAAGGAAAAAAAATTTATTATATAGTCATATATTTAAATATAATCATAGAGTGTAAAAGAATTTATAAAATCTAGGAATCATGAATTGAAACAATTTTTTCCTTGTTATAATAATTTTGTATGATATTAATGACATTTGTTAACCATAATGGTTTACGGTATTGTGGTCAATGACTTTCAGCTAAACGTTTTATCTATCACACTTTATTAAATCATGATAGATATATTTTCCATCCATATCCAAGTTTTCACTAATGTTATCATGTTCAAAATACCATTATTGTGATTAATTTTTCATTTTCCTTCCACACTTATTAATATATAGTTTTATTTTCCCTATTTATTATGTTGTGTTTTGACAATAGTATTTTCAAATATCAAACCAAATATTTTAGAAATTATGATTAAATTGAGAGGAAAATTTTTAACTAAGGTTGGGAGAATGTGACACCCAAAGTTATTACAAAATTTTCATTTTATAATAAATTTAGTTTTTTATATATTTCTTTCTATGCAACACATTGTTATGTTTATAATAACAAAATACTAAAATAGCTTGTTGTACAAAAAGGACACAATTTTTAATCATTGTAATGGGACACCAATTTTTATCAAAATTTTTTAACATTTATAAAATTTAATTTTCCAAATACACATCATTAATGAATTAATAATGTTAAAATTATCTTCAAGATAATTTTTTATTTTTTCTGAGAAGATTCTGTTTAAGATGAATAATGGAAAATACATCATTTTAGTTAAAAACTACATTTTTGTTTAAATAAATATTAATGTTATATTATATTTATATTACATTTTAATGTGAAAATATTTCTATAATACATCAATTAATCAATTTCAGGTTATTTGATGCGTTTTTATATTTAATTTAGATATGAAACTTGTTTAACATCAGATAATTTTGTTTTTAATAACCTATTTTCGTACGACTTCATTGGGATTTGAATTAAATATTAATTTCCCAATTATGAGAATTTGAATAATAAAAATTGACACACATGATTTCAGTAAGTACAATACTTATATTCTTATAATATGTTATAATTTTTTTAACAAAAAAATTATTTATTTATTTAAAATTCATTTCAACTATTAATGTAAAATTATAATGAACATGGGAATAAAATGTAATCTCAAGGGCCAATATTACTTACAACATTTTATAGAATCTCGACTATGACTATAAATAGAATATATCAATAGTTAGCAATATTGATATTAATTATTATGACATATTTTCATGAAATTAACCAATAACATAAGTTGTGTAATGAAAAGGAAAAAATAAACATTTATAAATTATTATAATATAGAAAAAAATTAATAGTTTCAGTTATAAAAATTAATTTGTATTGAAAATTATATTTTTAAACATGATAATTTTACTATATTACATAAATATGATTTAATTATATTATACACTTAACAAATGAAAACACATGGACAAAATTGTTAATATTTAAAAAAGATATTTCATATAAAAAATTTAATTCTATATTAAATATAATGAAATATAATGTTAGATTATTTTAGTAGAAAAATATATCTAGTTAAAAAAAAATATAATAGAATATATTATTATTCATATAATGTTTTAATATCTTTAATTAAATTTAAATAAATAATATCAACATTGACATTAATTTAATTTTACATTAAATTAAATGTTATTAATAGATTTATATTTACGAAAAAAATATTCATCCATGTGAATTGTATATGCTAATAAATGTAAAATATGGTACATTACAATAACAATTAATCTTTTAAAATTATCACATTCAAACATAGATAAAAGAAACATTCTTTTCATTCATAGGGTTAATGCATTGTTTTTGCGCATTTCACAGACTTATATTAAGGTTAATTTCAAACACACATCATATTTTAATTATTTAAATAAAATAAAATATTTATGATTTAATTTATATATATTTTATAATAAATTTCCCCATACTTTATTATTAATGATATAATTATTTATGTTATAAAACTAGTTTTTAATAAATACCAAAATGATAAATATTCGAAAACATAGATGTTAATGAACACAATGTTAAAAATTAACTTATTCTTGTGTGTTTAATGTTTTATTTGACCTTATTATATCTATACTATTATATTTTTTCATTTTTAGGCAAAATATGTATTGGTGACATCGTATTTGGGTATAATTTATTTGTATGTTAAAGAATGCACTCCCCCTCCAATATTAAAAGGTATTCACTCATCCCCTTCCTCACACCTCTAAATAAATATTTTATAATCCCATATAATACCTAATAGTTACCAATATCACTTACCTACTAATATAATCAATAATTTTGTCTCAACAAAATCTATGTAATCCCATTGATGAAAAAAATGAATTACCTAAAATGGTATCATCCATCAGTGATAAATTTGTTTTTATTTCGTTCATAAAAAATTCAACTAAATTTTCAATGATTATATATTAAAATATTTATAAAAAATATAATTAATTATTTTTCGTTATGTGATATAAAAATACATAAACACACAATTCCACCAAATGGGTAAAGAACATAGCATTTTTTTACAGTTTACTACCACCTCGTAAAATGATGTCACATGTTTTTTCATTATAACTTTTCATTGGATAAAATTATGATAATTTTTAATATATGTGATATATATGTTAATTTTCAATTTCTTAATTATTACTTAATTTTTATATTACACATATCATTATTCATTCCATTTAGTGTAAATATGGTAACATCCTTAGTCGGTGTGTGGACTACCACCTCTTTAAAGGGATTTGACACCTTCATACAATATCTGGAAGGTGTTATGGATTGATTTAATTAAAAAAATATGATATTAATTAATTATATATTATATTTATTACATAATTATCATTCTGTAAATATAAATCATCATTTTCCTTATTACCCATTTCAGACACTAATAATTGATACTGGCAATCATGGTGGTGTGAAATATCTCCTCCTTTATAAAGAACCATAAATCTTGTGGAAATTTTTTTCTTAAATACATAGAAATTTTATGATTCCGAAGTTTTAGACGGTGCCTGATTCCGAGGCCCGGTGTGCACGAAATCAATTCCTGAATTTTTTTTCTAGTACGTTCAGTGAACGTACATGCGGGGTTATATATATTTTGAACTAGTGCTTAGAATTGAAATCTGAGAGCACCGATGAACATGCAACACCGTTATTCTCTTAAGGAGACCTTTACCGTAGTTGCGTTTTATCGGGAGTGGAAGGTAAATTTTGGGGATTCTCAAAATTAAATAAAAATTTATGTGTGGCATAAGTTTTATTTGGGTGGTGGTTATTTTCTTCAAAGAGACGTTGGAGGTAGGGCCCATGACCACATAACGTCCCATGGGAGGATATTTTGTGGTGGGGACTACATGAGCTCAAACCCCTCAACTCCCCTTGAACCCCCCTTTTACTCTTTATCTCGCAATTTATGGTGGAGCCCTTCCACCTTCCCAATTAATGTGCCAACTCACTCTATCAATTATTTATCTCTCTTGCAATTAGTTAATTGGCACATATATTTTGAATTATTTTTAACTCATTATGTGAGCATAATAATATGTGTTATATTATTATGGTTGGAATATTTTTCCTGTGTTGGGATAATTAATGGAGTTTTTGAAGAACGCTTGGAGGAACAATATCCTTGTGACGAAGAATGCATTTTTTACTGAAGAATGATGACGCCTATCTTTATATTCCAAACGGAGAAAGAATGGGAATACGCCTCCAGTGAATAATATCGCCAACGACAAGGTCATCCCCTCCGACGATGACGGAACAATGCATGTCTTCCGTAACAACTAACTTCTGTGAATTTTAACGTTCAACGAAGAAATACGAGGTAGGGAGATTTGATAAATTTTAATGTATAATGTATATCTTCATTCATCGACGTTTTTTTTTGTTTGACAGTGACCATGTTGTAATCAACTAATGCGGAGGGAGCAAGCCGAACAAACACGGCCCGATATCCCTCTGTTGAACCTTGATTGTGTTGACGACAGAGGCTTATCCGGTAGGGCATGTTTTCGTCGCACCTCGCCGAAGGAAATGGGTCATATCCATGCAAGCCGCGGTGAATGGAAGAGGCGCCGGTGGCCCGAGGTGTCAGCGGCGGCGACCGTGGAGGCTGCCTGTTGGCCACGTGGATGGTTTTGGGACCACTCGGGATATCGGGACCGCAGGATGATTGGTTGGCCGACATCTACAAATATTGTGTCACCCGAAAGAGCCGCATGGAGGTGGATAATGTGGGTCGCATACGCCGGCTGCTCGGCCGAACTGAACCGACTATACACCTGCCGACTAGGCTGGATATCTGCGGCTCCGGCAGGCGCCACGCGGAGAAGACTGCGACCCGCTTCCACGGGCAGCCCTGCTGGGTGAACCGGCTAGCCGCCTATCAGTCGGGCTGGAAAACCGCGGCTCTAGTAGGCACCGTGTGCGATGAAAAGTGTCCTGAAGCACGAGAGGTGAGCGCCGGGTATAAGCGGTCGGCTACGTCCGACCGGGTATCAAGGAGGCGGCGTCCAATGGCGCCGCCAGGAGAACCGGACGGGCCCGCAGCGCGGGCCGGGTCCGTAGTTGAGCGACGCCCTACCTGCTGGGTAGACCCCACAACATGGTTGGAACCACCACGCCAGGCTAGGCCAACCCCCCAGCCGGGTTGGACCCCCCGAGCCGGGTCATGCCGACCCACCACAACCACTGGGCTTGATGGGTCTGGCCTGACTTATCTCAAATTTAAATATCATCAAAACCGCGCATCCAAGAAACGCACTATCTGCAGCTCTAGGAACCCCATGATGAATCATTCCATTTGCGATACTCTATGTGAGTTTGGGAAAAATTTAGAAATCGTATGGGTTGGGATTGAGCGTAAATCCAACTGGTACCCTAGAACGTAAATGCCAATAACTCTCAGACTAGGCGTCTGATTGACGTGTTGTCTGTCGTGTTGGGTTCCTTTGGATGAGGCGGAACTACATGATACATAAACATGGTACTTCTTGATAGTTTTGGTATCGTCACTTGACTCGAGGATCGGACCCTCCCGGAATTGTTTTTGTTGTGTGCGGGAACCCTATAACTGCCTGTGATAAATACTGTACCAGAATCCTAGGTGGGTTCGACGGTGCTATCTACTGTACCAGAATCCACTGTGGGTTTGACAAGGATGACTACTGAACCTGAATCCTCTGTGGGTTTGACAGCGATGACTACTGTACCAGGATCCTCCCTGGGTCTGATAGTTCTGACTTATGTTCTTGTATCCTGTGTGGGTTTGACTGAATAGATCATCATGTATCCTATGTGGGACTGGCAGCTTAGCTATTCCTATATCATGTGTGGGTTTGATATTTTAGATGAATTAGTGACTACATATGACCATCTCTATCACTCTAAAAAAACGAATACCTCTGTGAGCTGAGTCATGTCTTTCCAACATTATCATCTTGGTGATTAACATTACATACTTTGTGTAGTGGGTTGTCCTTGGGATCGAGAATTGGAGCCGGACTGTGACTGGTATCATAGGAATATGTATAGGCATATACCTATGTAGGGTTGGTTGATACCTCATGATTGTATCTTTTTATTCTGGCATATTGTAGTCCTTCGGGGGTCTTGAGTTCCCCTATTGTGTATTGTTATACACAACCCTGCAAAGGATTCAACCGCACCTTGTTGTCTTTTGTGAAGACGACAGACAACAATGATCGAGGCTGATGGTGGTAGATGGAGGCTGCTCAGAGCTAGACTGTATGGGACGTAATTCTTGGATGAGTTGTTAAAGTTCCCTACCCACCCTTCAGCTAAGAATACCCAGTAGACGATCCATGATATTTTATCCCTTTTTACTTGTACTATTACTTGTTGTTCAGTTGGGTTTGTATACGTTCCCACTTACATTCAGCACACCTTACTTTTCTATTTTATTACTTGTTTCCTCTACTGCTTGTTTTCATATTTTGTGTGTGTTATAAGTTAAAAGGAAATGCCTTCCCATTTATCATGGATTTGCCTTTGGTTCTAGTCGCCAGCCCCTGGCCTATGGAAGGTGGGTTTGGGGTAGTCACGACACTGGCCACAAGGATGGGTCGGAACAAATTGTTATCAGAGGTGTCGGTTCTACCGTAGAAAATGGACATTGATTCTTTTAATGGTAAGAGTGTTATGTTTTATGGGTGTGTTTATCATTTTAGGGAGACCAGTGTTAGTGTAGCGACCATCATATCCAAACACTATGACTCTGACTTCTGATCTCTAACTCAGTGCATGAAAACACAGATTGTATGTGTGTTTCCTTTGAAAATGTTTTCGTCATGATTACATTGTGGAATCTCACCGGGTATATTGTTTTAACCATGGAACACATGTCTCTTTTCATTATGTCCCAATGAAGGAAACCAGGTACGGTTCCATGTTTCGTATGAAATGGTATCCCACCATGCGACGAGGTCTCAGTGCAGGGCCGCATCACAGTGGAGGTACCAGTGATACTACTACTCGTTGGTCCACCGATACCACCAACTCCAGCAGCAGAGAGGGAACACATCCTGAGTGTGTTTCATGAGTTCCATCACTAGAGACCGCCTAGGTTCCAGGTATAGATAGACCCACATGTAGCTGAGGATTGGATTGAGGCTGTCATTAGAGTTTTCAGATTGGTAGGGACCCCAACTGACCTCATTGTTATTTCTTCTGCGAGTCTTCTGCCTGCAAGAGCAAGAATATGGTGTATCCTGATGCTCCAGGTGAATGAAGAGGCATCATTACTCTTGAAAGACTTTGAGAGTCTCATTTTCTCAGAGTTTTTTCCATCTACCCTTCGTGTGGTGCAGATTTAGGAGTTACTTCATCAGTAGCAGGGCTTCCTGATAGTAGCTCAGTACTCAGTGATGTTTACCATACTCTCACACTAATCCATAGATATGGTACAGTACTCGTTCTTCAGGGATCATACCTTCAATCATGGACTCAGGCATGAGATCAGGGATTTGATGATCCCCCTCAGCATTCTGACGCAGGCGACGGTTCAGGGGCGAGCCCTTTTAGTGGACAGTTTTCTCGATGAGCAGTCATCAGCAGCGAGACCCACCACAGGGCGACACATAGCGCAGAATTCTATAGTTGGCAGTAGATAGATGATGCAAAGGTCTATGCGGACCAGGCCATCTGGTGGACGACCCCAGGATACAGGTTCGGTTGTGCAGGGCACACGAGGCAGATCCAACTATACGAAGAGCAGGCAGTATTATACATGTGGCAGACAAGGTCACATGACTCGTGATAGCTCGAACCACCATAAAGATGAGAAGAACATAGTAGAGAGATGGTCGAGTAGCAGGTGGTGGATGTTGTTTTGAGGCTCCACCACCACCACCACAAAAAGGTCCACCCCAACCACATGGAGAAGGCTGATAGAGGCAAGATCATCCCTAGGCAGTCGAGGCCTACAACCACGACACACATGAGATGATTCGGGGTACTATATATGTCTACCCAACCCTTCTTTCAGTACATTTAGACACATGTGCGAGTCATTATTTTATTTCCACTTCTATCGTTTGGATCTCGGAGATTCTGACGGAGCCGCTGGCTCAATCCATACTGCTAGAGACTCCTACAGAAGCAGACATGACGATTGAGCACTAGTTCTGGCAGTGTCAGATTACATTATGAGGCGAGAACTTGACTGGGATCTTCTTGTAGTGGCGTCGAGCCCTTACGACATCATCTTGGGTATGGACTGTTTATCCACATTTAATGCTCAGATTGATTGTATTTGGCACAAAGTGTGGTGTATCCACATAGATGGAACCAGTTTCACCTTCACTGGCGAGAAGGAATCCTTAGTAGCATAGGATGGACTTACGCATAGGAGGGGGAAGCCGATCACACATCAGTTGTCTAGTGTCATCCTCGGAGCGGTAAATGTGTGGAGTCCGATTTTTCCTGTTGTGGTGGATCAGTACACGGATGTTTTTCCTGACAATGTTCTAGGACTACCACCTCACAGAGACGTATAGTTCTACATTGACATGTACCCTGGGATATTACTGATATCTACTCCAGCATATAGGAAGGCTCTCGCAGATCTTCTTGAGATGCGAGTACATGTATAGGACTTGCAGGGTAAAGGATTTATCCGGCCTAGTGTTTGACCGTGGTCATATACTATTTTGTTCACCAAGAAGGTGGATGGGATCTTGAGACTTTGTTTTGACTACCGCTGACTGAATCAGGTGACCATGATGAAAAACTACCCACTCTTAAGAATTGAAGACCTCTTTGATCAGCTCAAGGGGGCGTGATGTTTTTCAAAGATAGGCCTCAGTTTAGGCAATCACTAGCTCATATTTCGAGACTAGGATGTGTAGAAGTCATCCTTAAGGTGTCGGTATGGCCAATACGAGTTCTTGGTTATGCCCTTCGGTGTATCCAATGTTCCACAGTGTTCATCGGTCTCATGAACATGATCTTATATCCTTACCTTGATAATATCTCCATAATCTTCATTAACGACATACTTATTTACTTGACTACTGAGGAGGAGAAAACCTACCATTTTCAGGTAGTACTAGATATAATCTGAGAGCACTAGCTATATGGTAAGCTCTCAAAGTTCTAGTTATAGATTCCAGAGGTTCACTTTGGGGGACATGTCATCTCAGAGGCTGGAGTTGCAGTGGATCCAGCAAAGATTGAGGAAGTACTTTCTTGTGGGCCACCTTGGAGTGTGATGGAGGTGCGGAGTTTTCTGGGACAAGATGTGTACTTTTGGATATGTTTTCCAAACTTATCCAGAGTTTCATATAGACTCCAACAGAGCTTTAAGGAGATGTAGTAGATGTTGACCAATGCACCCATCATGAGGCTACCATAGGATGGCGTAGGGTACGTGGTTTACTAAAACACATCTGGGACCAGAATCAGGTGTGTCCTTATGCAGAAGCGAGCAGTGATCGCGTATGGTTCACGACCATTGAGACAGCATGAGAAGAACTACGTTACCTATGAACTAGTATTAGGAGATGTGGTATTCACTTTGATGATGTGGAGACACTATCAGATGGGAGAGCATTTAACAGTCTAGTATGACCACCAAAGTATCAGGTACATCATCTCACAAACGGACATGAACCTAAGACAATGGTGATGGCTCGAGTTCATCCATGACAATGAATTCGAGATAGTACATACACCTGGGAAGAGTAACGTTGTACATTATGATCTCAGAAAGAGATCAGGCATTCAGCTGCTTGGAGAGGCGACAGAGAAACTGGCCGCATTGCATATATCCTGTGTGGATAGCGGTGGAGAATATTTTTTGAAGTCTCTCACAATAACTCCTCTACTTCTTCAGCGAGTCAGAGAGGCACAACTTGGCAATGTTGACTGTGATATGCGATGATCTAAGATATCCTTAGGACATGCACCAGATGGGTTTTCTGAAGGTGGGGAGGATGAAATTCTCTTCAGAAGACGTACCACTGTACCAGATTCACTACAGGGGGAGGTTTTGATGGAGTTCCACACTTCCCCTATAGAGGTACATCCAGTAGTGGCGAAGATGTATCCGGACCTCAAACGACATCACTGGTGGCCAGGTATGAAGTAGCTGGTAGTAGAGTTTTTCTCGCGATGTCTCACATGTCAGCTTGTGAAGGCAGAGCACCAGGTTTCAGAAGGACTTTTTCAGCCCTTCACGGTCCCAGAGTGGTAGTGGGATGGGATATACATTCATTTCATGATAGGACTGCCACGTACAACAATAGGATCCAACTCTATCTAGGTGAAGGTTGATAGACTCACCAAGATGGACCACTTCCTACCGATCCGAGAGAAAGGCCGAGTATAGAGCATGGGATTCCAGTACATACAAGAGATCATACAACTTCATGGTGTACCATCGACGATCATCTACAATTGAGATTCTCGTTTCACATACAGGATATGGAAGGGGTTTCAGGAGGATTTCAGGACACAACTTTACATGAGCACTACCATCCATCCTCAGACAGATGGACAGACTGAGAAGAACATTCAGACTCTCATGGAAATGCTTTGTGCATATGTCCTTGACTATGGTCGTAGTTGAGAGGATCAATTACCCTTATTGGAGTTTTCTTACAACAACAAATACAAATCCACCATCGGGGTGGCATCTTACGAGGCATTGTACGGCTGACCCTGTAGATCACCACTATGTTGGACTGACATAGGGGATTCAGCGCTTGTAGAACCAGAGATGGAATAGGATATAAAGTAGAAGGTTCATATCATCCAAAAGTAGATGATGACTACATAGAGCAGGCATAAGTCCAATGATTAAAGGATACAGAGACCACTAGAGTTCGAGGATGGCGACAACATCTTCTTACGGGTCTCACATCGATGATGTCTACATAGATTCTTCTGAGTTGGAATGTTGTCTCCGCGATTCATTGGACCTTTTCAGGTCCTCTGTAGGGTAGATGAGGTGGCTTACCGCTTGTCTCTTCCACCTATGTTGCACCGGGTGCACGATGTATTCCACTTATCTCAGCTAAGGAGATACGTGCATGAACCGTCTCACATCATAGATCACGGGATGCTGGAAATCGATGATGGGGAAACAATCATGGAGGTACCATTAGAGATTGATGATCAAAAGGAGCTAGTCCTGAAATGATAGTTTATTCATATGCTGCGTGTTCACTAGATGCATGGTAACCTCCATGAGAGCACATGAGGGTGGGAGTCTCAGATTCATGCTCAGTACTCCCATTTGCTCCCTTAGTGCGATTTGTATCATACAGGGAGGTAAATCCCTGAGGTTTGAGAATGTAAATACCTATAAATCATGTAGAATTTATTTTCATAAATACATGGATATTTTACGAGTCTGTAGTTTCTGACGGCGCATGATTCATAGGCCTAGTGTGCCAGGAATTAGTAAGATATTTTAATTGAGTTGAGGAACCTCTCATTGTTGTACATAGAGTGATCAATGACGAGTCATTCGAGTCATCCAATATCCATTATGGGATATTAAGTACATAAAATATAGAAAATACTAAACTTATTGATATATAAATTGGTATATGGTATACCATAAAATTTATGGAATGTAATGAAATCTTTTATATCATAAAACCATTTCTGGTGTTGATAGATTCCTGTTAGGACATATTCATGCAACTAACATAAACTATGAGGCACAATGTGTACCGTTATTTGATATACCAATGAAATAAGGGTATATTACATACGTTAATATTTATAAAAATATTTAACAATGGAAATGCATTGTATATTCCATGATATGGATGACATTTATAAAATATATATTGGGAGAGAGATAAAATTTGATGAATTTCATGATCATGGTGAAAAATAGATATAACATCACATAATACACCAAGGCTAATGGAAGAAGAATGTATTCCATAGGAATATGTTTTGTTTATTAGTAAATAGGAAATTATAGAACCAGAATAGTATCGATTTCAATTCACCAATGTTTGTGAATTATTATTATTTTAATAAAAATGATCATATAACGTAAATTAATGAATTGAGGGGAAAATATATTTCTATGTGGAATGATTAAAGTAATTAAGAAATTGATTCAATGTACTAAGAGATGTATACATTTATATAGGTGATCATTTTGATGTACATTCCATTAAATAAAAATTAAAATTCCCAAAGAATCTGGTTATGAAAGGCAAGTTTATAGAGACTAGATGAAATAGGTCACAATAGGAATTAAACAACACCAAGGAATTAACTTCAGTGATAAATATTTTCTTTTTTCAATTCCAAAATACAAAAAAACTATTTTTAAATTTATATACAACCATGACTATGATATTAGGATAAGGTATGATAATATTTCCTTCCCCAATAGGAAACTTCATTAATATTTCTGTATGAGACAACATGAAGGGTTTATCTCGCCAAATGATGATTTAAATGATATGAAATTTTATATAATTTATTTATATATTAATGAAATATTTAAGGTCATGGGACATTTGTTTGGTTGAATCGATAACAAAATTTGGTTTCTAAAAGAATGAGTGTGATCCATGTGTATTATTTTTTTAGCGGGAGTTCAATTGTTTCAATTAAAATATATATTTATAACATATTAATCATTTAAAATGAAATAAAAATATAATATTATGTTATAGAATAGTTGAATAAATGATTACCTAAGAATGAATATCAAAATGAAGCATTCATTCATGTGAAAAAATCATTCAGGATTGATCTAAGAGGATTATCAACCTATCTCAAAAAATATACACTAAGATGAAATTGATGATATGTAGTTTGGAATAATGCAATTGGAGAATATTGTAAAAATCACATGGAATTAATGTTTCCAAGAAAATGGGTCCAAATACACATGATAATTAAAATAAATAAGAACGATTCCATAGGAATCCTGAAACAATGAATGTTATATATTATATTCTATAGACTCGACAAGATGTGACCTATGTAGTATGTGTTTTATGAATATATAAATATATCCTAGGCAATCACCATTTGATGTAACTAAAGACAATCATTAATCAGATGAATTTTACTAAATCCTTGTTACATGATTGTGTATGATATGAGGATGCAGTCATCTGAGGATACGTTGACTGTAGTTTCCAAGTAGATCTTGATGAAATTAAGTCACAAACACCATACATCCCCACTATTTGTAGAGGATTTGTGTTATTGAGGAGAACAATGAAGGATGTGTTCATTAAATATATAGTATATTTTTTGTATTTTATGAATTTTGATCTATATAATGAATTAGTACATATCTATAAGATCATCCAAGATAACAATATGGTACCTAATAGTAAAAACCCATTCACACTATAGTGTGATTAGAATATAGAGATGTATCTATCAATTGATTATTGGTAACAGCATAGGACTGATAACATAACTTAAAAGTATTATATTATTCATGAATTTTATTGGAGTGGAAATGTTTTAAAGATAAGTGATTAAGCTAATGAAAACATGGAAGAACCCTTTAATAAATCCTTGAATTAGAATAAACATGACTATTATGTGAGGTCAGCTAGAATAAAATTCATAGAGAGTTCCATCTATTCCAATTTGTGATTTCTCAAATTTTTTTCCATGTACCATCGGTTTCTGTTTTTATTACATGTATTTTTAATGTTTTAAATAATAATATATTCCATTGGTATGCATGAATCTATTTTAAAAATGTTTGATTCTTTAATTCATATTGATAAGATCATATCAGTTATGTAACGCCCGGACCCCAGTTACCCAGAGTCGGTGCATTATTACATATCATTGGCATGATCACAAGAAAGATCAAACCCCGAATGACTGATTAGTTTAGTAGCCTTGGAAACACTATATATATTCATAAAATTTACATTAAATAATTAAATGAAAACTACAACAATATAGTCTCCATAGTCCACACTCTTATCCCCTCATACTATCCCTGCAGGTCATTCATAACTTACTTCTTCACATCCTGGGAAAATTAAATATAAAAAAGGGGTGATCTCAAATTCCCAGTAAGGATAAAAATATAGTAAAAACATTCATAAATAAGAATAAACATTCAAGGAAATGTATAACTAAAACAAAATCCTTTTAAACTTCAACTTCAACATAGTATGGAAAAAATAAAATGAAATAATTCCATTTACTTATTCACATGGATATTCTACTAATCGAATAATCACATGCAATATCAATATCCACTTTCATAATAATGGAATCCATAATTCCAGACTATCATAACCACATAGCCAAGGCCTTGTTCCAAGGCTACAAATAAAATTTTTCCAAGGCCTTCTGTGAAGACACTATTATGTCTCATGAGACCTACTGATGCATCGAGGATCTATAGCGGGATGCACCCGTCACATATTAAGTCCAATGTGTTCCCCTATGAAAAGGTTTAAACATAACATAAACATTCGTATTAAAACTATCATAGGAAATTTAAATACTTCATCTATAAACCATGAATGGTATAAATATAACACATCCACAGTAAAACATTTCACAAAACCATAAATACAATATAGAAGTTCTGTATCCTAATAAATCAACTTCAAATAACCATAAAATCCATCAAAGGATGTTGACATAGATGAAATCAAAACTCTTTTTAGAGAAATATCTCTTTTAATTTTGAAATCATTTAAGAGTCATATATTTATAAAATAAAACATTTTATTTGAAAATATTCTTATATGATTATAAGAGAAGCTTCGAGGATTTTAAAATGGTGGAAAATAGTTGCACCAACCGTATAAGTTAAAATACATTCTTACCTTAATTTTGTCGAAATGGTTAAAAAGGAACTAGTTTGGAAAACAATGGGAAGATTCCTTTATAAAGCACTTATAAATGTCAGCAAGGGTATAAAAGACTTCAACCCATATTCTTGGAAATAGTAAAAAATATTGAAACAAATTTTTAAGAATCATGGATGTGGATGATAAAGAAGTCCCGGTAGATTATTACGTATAAACAACCTCGGATAATTAAGAGATTGCGAAATAAACCCTTACCTTGTACTTTTCCTTGGTTGGGATAGGTTAACCTGCTATATTATGGTGAAGTAATTTTTTTAAAATTATAAAAGAATCATAAATATTAATATGATATCATATATGATCTTTTAACATTGTTTGTTAATAATATTTTAGAATTATCGTTGTTTCAGGTGTTAATTTAGTCGTTTTGGATTATATGTTTTGTTGTGTAAGATGTGTTTTTCATTGATAGGTTGTATATTATTCATATACAAAATGATATCAAGTCCTTAAAAATTATTTTGAAATAATTATATGATATTTATACTTGAATGGAGAAGATGAAGAATGAATCTCATCGCGTTCGTGGAGATGGTAGTCTGTACGTACGCATGAACGACAATATCATTCTTTTGATATTAAAATAATATATAATTTGATGTTATATCATATATACAAAATCATTATCATGTTATATTTATTATTTATATGAATTAAAAATCATTATTATACCCATCCAAATAATAATATATTGAATAATAATTACACCACGACGTGGAGACGGTAAGCCGTACGTAAGCACGTATTGTGAAATTTCAATCAAAGGATGGATAGAATAATGAATATGATTGTACCATATTTATAATAAAATTAAATTATATAGGAGATACTGGATTAATTATTTTATAATGGGAATAATAAAGAAAGAATATGTGGATGAAGAAAGGAACTTGAAAAGGGGTGGTGAAATCATTAACTCTTCTTCGGGTTCTTCCTTTTGATTTGATCAAAAGGGCTCCTTAGGTTGGATTTATGACTAAATAAAGGCCTCTAAGATGATTTGAGGGATGTTTAGAGTGTATTTGGGCATATTTTCGCTGAGCCGAATAGCTTTGAAGGTGTGAATTGATGAGAAGGGGGAGTGCCCATTTATAAGAGGGGTGAGGGGAACCTTTGGAAAATCTAGAAATATTATTTTATAATAAATTCATATTCGGTTTATAATGGCTCTGAAGTGTATTATTTAAAGGCTAGGTGGGGTTGGATCGGAAACCACTCAACCAATAGGATTTACATAGGTTTGGGGTAGTATATTAACCTTATCTTTAAGTATTAACTCTTAGTAAATTAGTTTGACACTTACCATGTCACATTGTATTTTTATATTTTATTGCTAATAAACTTTCTATAGACCTCCAAGAGACCCCCAAGTGGTCCATTAATAATAAAAATATCATGATATAAGTATCTTGGCCGAACATTAGATTTTTAATAATTGAATGTCAAGTAATAATATTATATTTGTTCTAAAAACACTTTTATGTCAATTTTGACACTATTTGGAAAATTGATTTTTTAAAAAATTATAACATAATGATTACTTCAAAAAAAAGTTATTTAATTAATTCCTAACATGTAATATTAACATATAAAATTATTTTAATTCATAAAAAGTCTCATATTATATTTATTGTGGAATTTATAATATCAATTATTTTAATTTTTCACTATTATGGTAATTACTACATCATCATTGGGTCATAAATAAATTAAATTATTTAAGTCAAAAAATTATAAATAAAATCTCATTATATATGAAATCTTTTTATATTTATAATGAATATTTATAATCGAATTTATCTTATGTGTAACCCTATATTAAAAATGTTTTAGTAAATATACATTGATTTTAACTCTTTTAACTCTTCTTTGAATTAAATAATAATAAATGTCCTAATCTAATCCAAGTGGCCCTAAATGATAATATTTTATTCCTAAGGTTATTCTTGGTCGAGATACACTTGTCCAATAGAATTAGGACATGTGTTAGGGTAATATTAATATCATTTTTACCCTTAATTACCACATTTACTTTTAACCGTGGAAAATAATAGCAAAAAGTTACTATTCACCAAAAAATATTTTCATCTCATTGAACCACATTTTACTCATAGATATTAACCGTGTCTCTCAGATTTTCGAAATTCCACTCACAGAAGTGGTAATGTTATGTTTTATGAAAAATCCAGTTTTCGTTAACTACCACTTAGTGGTTTCACTATTCATAAAAAAATGATGTTTTTTAGAAAAATACCAAAACTCCACCCTAGGATAATTTCAATATTCCAAATTCAAAATTGAATTCTGTTTTGAAAAAAAAAATTATAAATTTTCAAAAAGTGAGTATTACTATTCATAACGACTAGTTTGATTGGTTATGGTGCGTTAGAACTCGATGTTGCGTACAACACACGCTACTGTATTTTTAAAAGGAAAGAATACTGTGGAATCTTGGGTTGTTTCATTGTAAATTTTTTATGTCCCCATTCTAAAAAGTAAATTTATTTAGTCAAATTGAATATATAAAAGTTTAAAATATTGAATTTAAAAAGGGTTCACTATTAAAAGTTTGTAAAAGTGCAATACTGAATATGAATTTGTTCTTACATTATGTCTAAGAAACTCATAATATGGATTCTAAAATTATAAGGATTATATAATGTTTAAAATTTAGTATATACTATTCATAACCTCTTTTGAATGGGTTGTTTGGTAAGTCACAGTGCGCTTGAACACAGTGTTGCATGTAGTGCATGTTATTGAATTATTTTGAAGAAATAATATACTATGAAATTTTGGGGTGTTACATTCTCCCCTCCGTCAATAAATTGTGTCCTCGCAATTTGAAATTGTTCTTCGAAAATAAATGGTTGAATATAGAAAATATCTTTTTGGGAAAACCCACATCAGAAATTGGGTTTATAAAATTTAGTCCTAATAAGAGGAAAATAGAAATGAAAGGGTCACCACCAAATTATGATCTAAATTCTGATATCATTGGTGGAAATTAGAGACATATAATTGGAGGAAAATTTAAATATTTATAGGTAGTGATTGAGGTCATCAATCACAAACAAGTTTAAAATTGAGGTCCTTAAATTCATCAATCTATGATGATTTAAAATACCATCAGTTGAAAAATACATATGGTATTAGGATAACAAATTTTTTTGTTTTAAGATACCTTCACTAATGTATAAAAACTAATTTCTTCATTGAATAAGAGAAGAAGAAAAATATATACATGACAAGTAGAGTCTCAACCATTAACTATGTTCTACCACAAACTCATCTTTCGCTCTAAAAGATAATAGAACTTAAAACTAATATTCTATTTATCCTATACGTATAGGGTTAAAAAAATGAATTTATAATTCATCTAGCAGAACCATTAAAAGAACAAAATTATTCAAACCAGGACATCACGTGGGTCAGTTGTAGGAGATACACCCTTGTCGTCCTTCGGCTGTGGGATCGAGTCTCGCGGCCTTGTCGGAGGCGACGGGATGCCGCCCGACCTCCAGGTTGTCCTTTTATTGAAATCCCAAATAATCCAAACTAGAACTATCCAAAATACTTCAGTCCAAATTTTATAAGGATGTTAAACACAATGAATATCCTTTTTCCGCATAATAACATGTAATCAACTTCATCATGTATTATTTAAAACACAACAACATCATGAATTACCATAAAACCTTATTGATTACATTCATGATCCTTTATTCCTTAAAGAATAATAGATATCCTCCTATAATCCAAAAATGTTGTAAACCCCAACAATGATGGAATATACAAATCATTAATCAGTTTAAAGGTAGTCAAGAATATCCAATATTATTTATCCAAATCAATCATGTATTATTCTAAAATCACTACCTCGGTATCAGAACCATATTATGGTTTATCATTTTCTCAACCATATATTTTCCAAAAATTTAACCTGCTATTGAGTAACTATTCTTTGTTCCACACAATCTCAAGTCCTTAATGAAATAGTACTGTTGTACAATCCTCATATACTCCATATTTATTTTAACAGGTACATTGTTGATACAACACTCAAATGAAATAATCAACATAAGAAATCTAATCATTCCTCTTCATCTGTGGTAGTATCATAACTAGATTATTATCCAATAGCATCATTTGCGGCATAGTCTGATGACTGGGACATAGGTTCGCGTAGTGTCAAAACTATTTGAAAATGAAGCATTGTACATTTGAAACCATTTTCTTACCCTTGCAGTCACGTACTTTCTGCCCTTTTCCTCCACACTTATAACAAACACCCATTCCTTTCAGGAAAGATGCAGGGTGTTTCTTTCCACAGTTATCACATTTGGGAAAATTCTTCGTTTCTCTCTTCCCTTTATCCATCTTTCTCTCTTCGACCGTTTTCTTCCCTTCCCTTCAAAGCCATAGGACTCCGTAAACTCTTTACTTATCTTATCAACACATAATATTATTTCTTTATATGATGATAATACATGCGAGACTATTTCTCTTATAAATTCTGGCTTAAGGCGATGAAATATATGATCCTTCTTTCTCTTTGGATCATGTGCATTGTTGGAGTTCTCATTCCTTCTTTTGGGCACCATTTCTAATCAATGGCATACACTAGATTAGTTTATGAATAAAAATACCTAATCCCAAACTTGTAAAACACATAACATAAATTAAATAGTTATGCATATAATCCATAATCATAAAAATGTCTCCTTTGAGGAAGTATATACTCATAAAACCTTCATAATGGTTTGTAAAGAAAATGAAAATTATCCTAAGCATTTCCCCCGGGAGTGTCGTAACCAAGAGTGCAGCAAGACCCATTGTCATGCACCAGTTCCTGTTCGAGTCTAGATCAAAATGGTGTTTTCGGGTTTTACCCCTAGGTACATATGTGCCAGAGCCGCCGCTACCTGCTCGTATCCAGACAGAGATGTATTGCTTGTAAAACTCACAAAATTTCTACAATACCAAAATTCTAAGAAGTTCTTCTATACTAATCCTCAAAGTCCATCTTAGATCTTTATGCTATAATCAGTGTTTATATAAATCTAGGTTCCAAGGTTTGTACTAAACTTCCTCTGATACCAACTGTAAAGCCCCGACCCCAGGTACCCAGAGTCGGTGCATTATTACATAACAGTGGCATGATCACAAGAAAGATCAAATCATGAAAGACCAATTATTTTAGTATCCTTGGAAACACTAGATATATTCATAAAGTTTTACATTACATCATAAAATGAAAACTACAACAATATAGTCTCCATAGTAAACACTCTTATCCCCTCATACTATCCCTGTAGGTCATTCATAAATTACTTCATCACATCCTGGGATAAACAAAACATAGAATAGGGGTGATCTCAAATGGCCAGTAAAGATAACAATATAGTGGAAACTTTCATAAATAAGAATAAACATTTAAGGAAATGTATAACTAAAACAAAATCCTTTTAAACTTGAACTTCAATATAGTATGGAAAAAATAAAATGAAATAATGTCATTTACTTATTCACATGGATATTCTACTAATTGAGTAATCACATTCAATATCAATAACCACATTCATAATAATGGAATGCATAATTACAGACTATCATAACCCCATAGCCATTGCCTCGTGCCAAGAATACAAATACGATTTTTCCAAGGCCTTTTTCCAAGACAGTAGTTTGTCTAATGAGACCTACTGATGCATCGGGGAGCTATAGCGGGCTCCACCCATCACATATTAAGTCCAATGCATTCCCATATGAAAAGGTTTAAACATAACATAAACATTCATATTAAAACTAGCATATGAAATGTAAATACTTCATCCATAAACCATGAATGCTATAAAAACAACACATATATAGTCAAACATATCCCAAAACATTAAATACAATATAGAAGTTCTTTATCATAATAAATCAACTTCAAATATGCGTAAAATTTATCAAAGGATGTTGACATAGATGAAATCAAAACTCTTTTTAGAGAAATATCTCTTTTTATTTTGAAATAATATAAGATTAATATATTTATAAAATAAATCATTTTCTTTGAAAATATTCATAAAATATTTTAAGGTATGCTTCGACGATTTTAAAATGGTGGAAAATAGCCGCACCCGCCGTATAAGTTAAAAAAATATTCTTACCTTAATTCTGTCGAAAAGGATAAAAAGGACCTTGTTTGGAAAATGACGAAATGATTCCTTTATAAGCCACTAATAAAAGTCAAAAAAGGGTGAAAAGGTGTTTATCCCATATTCTAGTAAATAGTAAAAATATTTTGGAAAACATTTTTAGGAAACATGGATGTGGATGACAAAGTAGTCCCAGTAGATTATTACGTATAAATAACCTCGGATAATGAAGAGATTGAAAAATAAACCCTTACCTTGAACTTTTCCTTGGTTGGGGTAGGCTAACCTCCTGTGTAATGGTGAAATAATTTTTATTAAATTATACAAGAATAATATATATTAATATGATATCATATATGATATTTTAACATTGCTTTGTTAATAATATTTTAGAATTATCGTTGTTTCGGGTGTTAACTTACTCGTTTTCTATTATTTGTTTTGTTATGTAAGTTGTGATTGTCATGGATAGGTTATAACTTATTCATATCCTGAATTATATCATGTCTTTAATCAATATTTTGAAATAATGAAATGATAATTATACATAAATGGATAGGATGGAGAATGAATCTCATCGCGTTCGTGGAGACGGTAGTCCGTACGTACGCACGAGTGACAATGCCATTCTATTGATATTAAAATAATATATAATTGGATGGTATATCGTATATACAGAATAATTATCATGTTATATTTATTATTTATATGAATTACAAATTATTATTATACCCATCAAAATAACAATATATTGAATAAAAATTACACCACGACGTGGAGACGTTAAGCCGTACATACGCACGTATGGTAACATGTCAATCAATGGATGAGTAGAATAATAAATATGTTTGTAAAATATTTATAATAATATTACATTAAATAGGAGATACTGGATTTATTATTTTAGAATGGGAATAACAAATAAATAATAAGTGGACGAAGAAAGGAACTTGAAAAGGGGTGGTGAAATCATTACCTCTTCTTCGGGTTCTTCCTTTTGATTTGATCAAAAGGGCTCCATAGGATGGCTTTATGACTAATGGAAGGCCTATAGGATGAAGTGGGGGAAGTTTAAAGAGTACTTGGGTAGAGTTTGGCCGAGCCAAATGGCTATGAAGGTGTGAATTAATGAGAAGGGGGAGTGCCCTTTTATAAGAGGGGTGAGGGGATCCTTTGGAAAATCTAGAAATATTATTTTATAATCAATTCATATTCAGTTTTTAATGGCTCCAAAGTGTATTATTTAAAGGTTAAGGTAAGTATGGGTCAAATACCACTCAACCAATTTTATTTACATAGTATTGGATTTCTATATTAACTATATCATTAAGTATTAACTCTTAGTTTATTAGTTTGACACTTACCATGTCACTTTGTATTTTTTTATTATATAGTTAATAAACATACTATATACCTCCAAGAGACCCTAAAATGGTCCATTAATGATACACCTATCATGATATAAGTCTCTTGGACGAACCATATATTTTTAAGAATTTAATATCAATTAATAATATAATATTTGTTTTAAAAGCACTTTTATGTCAATTTTGACACTATTTGGAAAACTTGATTTTTGTGAAAATCATAACAGAATTATTACTTCGAAAAACGTTAATTAAATAATTCCTAACATTTCATATTGTCCTTGAATATTAGTGTAATTCATAAAAAGTCTCAAATTATATTTATTGGGGCATTTATAATATAAATTATTTTATTGTTTCACTATTATGGTAATTGTTGCATCATCCTTGGGTCATATATAAATTAAATTATATAATGCCTAAAAATTATAAATAAAATATCATTAGGTAGGAAATGTTTCTATGTTTCTAATGAATATTTATAATAGAATTTATCATATCTGTAACCCTATATTAAAATTTTTTTAGTAAATAAACATTGATTTTAAATCTTTTAACTATTCTTTGAATTAAATAATAATAAATGTCCTAATCTAATCCAAGTGGACCTAAATGATAATATTTTCATCCTAAAGTTGTTTTTGGTCGATATAAACTTGTCCAATAGAATTTTTACATGTATTACGGTAATATTAATATCATTATTACCCTTAATTACCCTATTTACTTTTAACCATGGTAAATAAAAGTAAAAAGTCACATTTCACCAAAAATTATCATAATCTCATTAAACCACATTTTACTCCTTGATATTAACCATGTCTCTCGGATTTTCTAATTTCCTCTCACAGAAGTGGTAAAATTAAGACTCATGAAAAATTCAGTTTTTTTACTACCACTTAGTGGTTTCACTATTCATCAAAAAATGATGTTTTTCTGAAAAATACCAAAAATTCACCCTAGTCTAATTTCTATATTCTGAATCCAAAATTGACGTCCATTTTGAAAAATAAAATTTACAAATTTTCAGAAAGTGGGTATTACTATTCATAACGGCGTGTTTGATTAGTTGTGGTGTGTTAGAACTCGATGTTGCATACAACACACACTACTATATTATTCAAAGGAAAGCGTACCATGGAATCTTGCGATGTTTCATTGTAAATTTTTGATGTCCCCATTCTAAAAAGTAAATTTATTTAGTCAAATTGAATATATAAATGTTTAAAATATTGGATTTAAAAAGGGTTCACTATTAAAAGTTGGTAAAAGTGCAATACTGAATATGAATTTGTTCCTAAATTATGTCTATGAAACTCATAATATAGATTCTAAAATTATAAGGAATATATAAGGTTTAAAATTTATTCAATACGATTAATAACCTCTTTTGAACGACTTTTTTGGTAAGTCATGGTGCGCTTGAACTCGGTGTTGTGTTTAGTGAAATTTATTGAATTATTTTGAAGAAATAATACACTATGAAATCATGGGGTTTTACTAGTTACTCTCTATGACGAGAACATTTAAGTATAATATTTATATTATTAAATAATTCTATACAGTTGTATAAAATACAATTCTAGGACACATAGTACATAGACATTATAGTGTGAGTACTCATAAAAATATGAGGTGTCTTCACATTATGTTTTAACTGGGTAATTTAAAAGGCATGATATTATCATAACAGTCCCACCATAAGGAATTTTTCATTTTGTTGTGTCATGGGACTTTTCTATGTAAGAGTGTGTTTAATGTTCCATATAAATTAATATTATCAATAATTCATTTTGTAACTAACTCATTAATATTTACTGATAAATCCATGATGAAATTTATGTGGTGTGAGGTATGATATGTTGGGTGTGTCAATATTGATGTGTCATATATGGATATCTACATGTAGGAAGATTTCCATCCATTTTTATGAATGTTGATATATTTAATTTTTTATGGGAACAGAACTATAATAATAAATTCCTTGGACATGGGTTAATGTCATGTTTATTTTTAATATTAAAATAAATTGTTATCAATAAAATATTATTGTTACATTTTTTTGAAATGGTCTTGAAGAGATATTATAAAATATAGATTATATTACATAATGAGGTTACATATATGGTCGTCATTTTTGTGACATTATGTTATATCTATAGATTTCATTGATATTATTCTAGATAGTAATATTGGACATTATGTATGACTTTCTGAAAACATTACGAAATAATACTAGAGGTTCACCACACATGATATAACAATGATAACAATTATATTCTATTTGAATATAACAAATTGAATAAAAAATTTTCTCAACACTGAGGGTTAATATTATTCATGTTTGATTAATAAAAAATTGTAATTATGAATGAAATATATAAAAAAATTATTCAGGTGATAAAAATATTCTAGATGACATAATATAGACGAAGACCATGTATGGTGAGAAATAGTAAATTATATTCTAGTTAAATAATATATTTTATTATGCAAGATGGTTAACACTCAGAAATAACAAAAATGTCATTAATATTATGTGGAATAGCCATTATTAATGTCTAATATATTCTTTAAGTGCCTGAATAAAATTAAAAAAAAATATCCAAATCGTGAGATCAGAGGTTTATGTATATTAGGTTGTGTGTGAACAAATTGATTTGGGAAATCAAAATAGAGAATTTTTTCCCAAAATGAATTCTTTATTTAATCATCCTTCCCTATAAATATTTCAAATGTGAAACACATGATAAATTCAATCAAGACCGAACGATAGATTATCAACACAATCCAAACAAGAAAATAAATTCAATATGATATTACTAGAATATCATATTCAATATGTCACAAATTATATGAGAATGTGTGGATTAATTCATGAGGGATTCTGTCCTTCGATCCTAACAACACAACAAATATATTATGATAGTTTATTTATCTATGATCAGTATTCACGTCAAAAAATGATGGTTATTCCAAGTATTCTTTTCTTGTGTTTCTAAATAGATTAACTAAAAATTTATTAATGTTCAATTTTTAAATATTTCATATTTAAAATATTTGTTATATTGTTTTTTAAAACAAAAATAATATTAAGTAATTTATATATATAATAGAAATGAAAAAAATATTAATGCAATTAATGATATCTAATATAAAAAATAGATACAACAAATATTTATGTGATTAATTCACATTTTAGTATTCATTTTATAATTTTATCATGAAACTTTTAATATATTATGTTTTGAATATATAAATTTTATAAATTTATTATAATTTTATTGATTATTAATTATAGGTATTTTTTATTCATTTTTTTAAGATTTAATTTTTATTTTTTATTTTTTTCAGATTTAATAAATTTCTATAAATTATTTAATATTAATTTATTCTGTATGTATTAATATTTTCAGTTTCTTCATATTAATTTTAATATTTAACTTTATTATTTTAATAACTAATATTTATTTATTCCAACATTACAAATTTTAATTATTAATAATGTGTACTAATATTTAATTCTTCAATTTTAAAAAAATTTAAATTCATGCACATAAGACTAAACGTTCATTATTAATATTATAAAATATATTTACAAATAATTTAAAAATAAATTTTTAATGTATATTTATATATATATATATATATGGTGCTTTGGGATACAATTATAATAAAACACCCACACTCACACCACACAAACATGTTGGAAAATTAGGCCATTTCTCCTCTAAGGGGATTGTCCACACCTCAAGACAAAATTCATTTAAATAAATTTACTCAGTAACTAATCTAAATGAAGCTCGTGACTTCTGGACCATAATCCCACCTCTATCAAATTGGATAAACAAACTACTGGTCCATTGTCCCCTTGCCTCTAACCTTTCATTACGTGTACACATCCACCACTAGAGGACACTCGTAGTAGCTTCACCAGGTGCCTCTCCCACCGAAACAAGAACATTACTTTCAATCTTATACATCCCATCGGTGACCCTCCCCATTCTAAATTTTGTGCATCCCCACTATCCAATGAATTGTGTAACCACCACCAAGGGACTTCGTTGTCATTTGTTTACTCAATGACAGTAGATGATGATCTTACAAATAATGTGCTCCACGCATGCATCATCGGATCTCACTACCTCCCCTATTGCAATCACTATCAGTGTATGTATCCTCCAAGAGGATAAAAGATTATTTGACCATCTAACCCCTCCCTCAAAACCTATTTTGTAATCGTTACCTTGTTCTCTATGCGTTCAAGAATCCATTCCGCATATGCAGGAGAAGACCCACCACCCCCATCAAATTGGGAAAAAATTTAAAGTTGTTTAGATTTGATGCATTGATGCCAAGTGTGGTGTCATAAACTGAGTACCACTTATTAGTTGAGTTTTCCACTAAATGAATATTTTTATTTTTATAAAATTATTATTATAAATAAATAAATCTATATTATTAAAATTTTATTCTTATAATTATAAACAAGTAATTATATATAATTAAATAATTATAACATTACAATACTTTTATTCAAATAAATAATAAATTTAAACTATTTAAATTTATATATATAATTATATAATGATATAATTATAATTTTTTGAATTTTAATTATATAATAATAAATAAATAAATATATTTTAACATAATTGAAAAAATATTATTAATAATTATAATAATATAATATAATTATCAAATATGTATAAAATTGTAAATATTAAAATTTTTAAGTAATTATAATTTAAATTCCCTTACGAGTGCTTTGGTAATATGAACTGTTAAAATGAATCATTATCATCTATTTTTTAGAGAGCATAATGATTGTGGTTTATTATATCTAGAAATCCTTCACAAAAAAATTGTTCTCAACTATAAATGAACTAGAATTAATAATGATTGATTTTATGAGAACATTAATGTACTGATGAGGATATAGATTTATCATCACTAAAAAAGAACTGATAAAAGGGATATTCATCAATTATTTTTTTGGAAGCACTAAAAAATGTGTCCCAATCTAATTTTAGTACCATATCCATCACAAAATAGTTCATCATATCTGAAAACCGCCACCAAATCCCTCTAATATCAGTTCTCTTTAGTTTCAAATTCAATAAATAAATGTGGCTAGATTAAACAATCCAACTATTCTAATGATTTAATCCAAGGCTCGTATGATTCAAGGTTTGAACAAAACCATGTATCAAATAAAAAATATATATTTTTATATCTCTACATTCCATATGATATCTACAAAATAGTCACATCTCACATATGAGTATCCCAACAGAGCTAGTTGCATATAAACTACTAAAAAATCCCAGAAATCAATTTTTTTATATATTGTTATATCATCTTCTTCGATATCATGTGGATCTCCATGCGAAATTTTTTTTACAATGTGACATGAAATATATCCAACCCAATGTTTGGTCAGGTCTTTTTCAGTTATAATGTTCAATCAATAACTATATTCCATGAAATCTACTTATTATTAATCATCAACTTTTGAAAACTCTATCTATATAGTTTTTGGTGTTGTCATTGATTTAGAATATTCAATTGAAAATCACATGGATTTTTTTGGGAATTTTTATTGAAAAATAATTGTTCTATGGTTTCATGATTCACCTATGAACCGCAGAAATTTTTCATGTCACCGATCATAGAAATATCAATGTCATACCTCATATGATCCACATAAAAAATAATTGTTCTTTGTCAAATACACAAATATTATTCCTTAAACATATATTTGTAAAAAAAACTTTTTATCACTCTCCATCTTGATATAGAGGTTTTGACCAACTCTACTAACTAAAAACTACTCTTTCTTAGGTATGAATCCAATAATACATACAAGGTCCTTAGTGATTTCTCTGCCTTATAGTATGAATTAATTTATTGGGATACCATTCTATAATTTTCATGAATAATAATCCAATCATGTTTTTAATATATTCCCCCACACAAAGAACACAATTTAGAAATATATAATTTAAATCAATTTGGTATAATTTTATCTATATTTTCCCTAAAATATACCAAGTAATTAAAATAGATTCCAATGTGGAAATGAGAGTTAATTTATCATAAATATTAATGACATTGATTGTGCAATTCCCAGAACAATATCAGTTTATTATATTAAACCACTTTTACCTAGTCGAGGAGTTTATTATAGAACACCCACATTGTTCTAAAAATATTTACATATTCCAGCTAGGGAACAATTTCCATTTTACATTATTCATATTCTAATGAGGCTACTCATGCATCGATTTATAATATAATTTAACTTACAAACACACACAGACAGAAGAATGTGTTTATAAATACATTTATATTCCAACATGTCAATACATATATATTTGTGTTTGTGTATAATATATATACATTATTTTTAATTAAATGGTTTTAACACATTACATTAATACATATAGTAAATATTTATATATCTATATGTATAAATTTGAAAAATTAAAATAAAAAAATGATATATAATTATATTATAAATTATATATTTGTATACTATATATATATACACACAAACCCAAAATTATATTTTAAAAATTGAAAACATATATATTATACAAATACAAATATATATTATACCATAAAAGTATATATTATACAAAATATATTATACTAAGAAATTATGATAAAAAACTATTTAAATATATTATATCATTTTTTTATATAAATATATATTATATAAATATGTTATTAAAATATATTAGAAAAATTTATATGTATACAATTTGAAAACTAAATATGATATATATTTATATGATTTTTTATAAAATATTAAAAAAAATTATATTTTTGAAATATTTTATATAAATATATATTTTATCAAGTAGTAAATTCAAATGATATTACAATGATATATAAAATAATAATATATTCTATACAAATAAATAATATATTACATAAATAAATAAATATAAATATAAATATATATTATAAAATTCATAAAAAAATATACAAACATATATTTTAGAAGTACATTATACAGATATATTTTAAAAATATATTACCCAAATATATTTCAATAGAGCTCATTAATGTGTTGAAATTCATCCTCCAATTTTAGTTATGAAGATTTTTCTCACTTGGAAATGCCTTCTGATAAGAGTGGGTAATACCCCATTTTACAAAAAACATAAATATCTTCCCTAATTATAATTATTTATTTAATTATTACTAAAATTATATATTGTATTCCCACCATGACCCATTGAATAACATATGAGAATGTTTATTCAAAAAAAATTCACATATAATAGGGAAATAGATAATAACTAGTTCCAATTGTGTTATTCCCACAAATGTGTGTCATTATCAATTTTAGAGAACACAATGGAGTACAACATTCAACCTCATCAAATTCTACTCCTAAATTATTATTATTTAAATTGGTTTCATGAGACTCACCACCATATCTTTTATGATGCTTGTACTACTGAAATAATTACTCAACCCATTGATGCTTAAAAATTAGAGTATTCCAGAGACATTTTTCATTGTCTAAAAAAAGATGATGTTTGTCAATCAAAAAAATAAAATAATCAATTATTTATATAACAAGGAAGATACATTTCCATAACATTATCCTTTGAATGAATAAATAAGATTAATCCTACCATAGTGTAGTATTTCATTTCATAAATTAAACTATACTATATATTCAAGGCATTCCAAAATTCATTGAATCTGGATAATGTTAGGTTTCCCCTATAATAATTGTCCATAACATTCCCGATGTTGGGATTTTTATTGTTTATTGTGATAAAAATACCCTTCAATGTTTATAAACACATAGAGGTCTAATATACATTAATAATTTACTATACATTGCCGAAAATGTAGATAATGAAATGTTAATTAATTTTCTCTATGTCTTGATGAGTATGTTTATTTTATAATATTTTTGTCCATTTATCATGATTTTATACAACAAAACATCCATAATCATTTTCTCCATCATAATATAAACAAAGATGTGATCTTGGCATTTATCACATTCTGTCATGCTCACTCCACTTCCATTATAGGATGAGGAATGATGTTTCCTTTAACCAAACATATTAAATATTTTGATGCTTTCATAGTAAAATAATTTTCAATAGAGTTAATTATTTATTATATATTTATGTATAATTTACCTCTTTTTAGTATTACTCACAGAAGATGTGTTTTATTATAAAGATGGATTCATTTTATCTAATTTTGGTGGTTTTTCCATCATTCATGTTTGTATGTTCCAAACAATTGATTGACTTATCCTCCCTCGATACATTTTAACTCCATGAGGTTTTGTATCAGTAACCTTCCATCATGTTCCATCCACTTCCCAATCACATAGGAAAACTTGTTTTTTCCATAGTAAAATCATTTCCCATAAAATTAATGTATTACTTCATATAAATGTTTAATTTTAATATTTTTTTTATTAATAATATAATAATAATAATTTTCTTATATAGTTGTATTATTTTTTTCATGATAGGGTTGTTTTATAGAACATAATAATCACCTAATGATATTGTACATTGAGCCTATAACTGAGGTAATTATAATAAGTAAATTAAGCATGAACACATAACACCATAATTAAAAGGATATTTCTTAATACTGATTTAATTAATGTATTAATCATTTTATCAATTTTTTATAAGTGAATGTACATATCCTTTTTAGAAAACACTAATTAATATTTTTCACTGATATTTTTGGAAGTCATATATTACATTAAACTATCTTCAAAAGGCACAAACAAGATAAAATGATAAATTCTTCGATGTTCAAAATGATTTTCATTACATTTATTTGTTAACCAATCAACACTCTATATTGATTTGATTTAATTATCCCAAAACCATTTCTCATTGTCGAAATCCTGAAGATTGGAGGAATATTATTTTGCTATTGTGGTGAATTATCATGATATAATGGTAAGATGATCATCCTCTAATCATATGTTTTCCAACAAAAAGAATGGTTTTTTGGATAATGAAATCGACTTAATGTGAAGTCTTGGTATATTGACAGATAATGGCAATAAAATCTATTGTATCATTGGAATTTGTGAATTTTTTAGGACATTGGGATGTAAAGAAATTAGCTACACCATAATATGAAACATGGTGTGATTCATATGACTCCCCATGCTTCTTTTAATTTAAAATTTACATTATTTTTGGAATAAAAAATTGTCATACTAAATATTGAGAAAAAAAATTAGTCAATTTTTTGGATGCATTTAGTCAAAGATCTGTAATACATTGGTGACATGTAGGAATCCAAGACAGTGGAAACTAACATATAGTGTGATATGTATGACACAAAGTGTCCAATGACAGTTAAAATTTGATATTTTATATCACAAATTATCACTGGCTAAATAATGAGAAAGCATGCATATATTCCCTTACATTTTTAGGACATTTATTGACTAATTATTAATAATGTTTAGGAATACATATCACGTACAACCGATACATGTTTTGATAGGTAAGAATCCAAGATTTTTATTCACATTAAAAATGTCATTTCTGTAAAAAAAAATTGACGTACTAAAAACTGAGAAATTTCATTTTTATTTTATATATAATAAATGAAAATGATCCATATATTATTTGGGATGTGTAGAAATAATTTTCAACTCAATATAATACACAATTTTACAGCTATAACACTATGTTCTTCCTAATATTAAATTAAAATAATATTTAATAAAAAGAAAAACTAACATACTCAATACCATGAAAACACGTTATGATTGTTTGGATACTTTATTAAAATTATTAATAAGTCATTTGTGACATGTAAATATAATTTGAACCTCAATTTAATGCACAATGTGACTTGTATCAATCAAAGTGTTGATCAACAATATAAAATTGTCATTTTATGTCAAAAAGTGTCACTCACTAAAAACCATGAAAACACAATAATATATTATTAGTAAGTTAGTCAATCAATTCATAAATAATTTTTTATGTGTAGAATTTAGAATCCATAAAAAATTAAACAAAATTTGATCTGGATGATTCAAAGTGCATGTGGGATGTATAAATTGACTATTCCTACGAAAACCAGTAACATACTAAAAACTGATAAAACAATTTCATATTATTCTATTAAATTTTCAAACTAATCCGTATGTCATTTTTTATGTGTAGTAATTTTGCACTTCTCAATCCTAAATACAATGTGACCAGTATGTGAATATTTATTCAAACTTGACACCACTTCAAATAAAAGGAGATACTAAAATACTCAATACCGAGGAAACACATTAATATTGTAATGATAAATTACTAAAATGATTCATATGTCATTTTAGATGTTTATGAATTTTCCTCACCCTAATATTATACACTATGCGCCCAGTATGATTCCAGTTTTCATATCAATTTAAAATCATTATTTTACATCAAAAAGTGTCATTGGTTTATAACTGGAAAAAACAACATTCATTTTTATGTTTTATAACATATTTTTATAAATTAGTAATTATGTTTAGGAATATGGATCACATCATTATGATTAATTATCTGAATGATATGAGTCAAAATATGTGATTCTTGTTCAAAATGTTATTTTAGAGTAAAATACATGTGACATTATCAACACCATAAAAATATATTAAAATTTATTAATACTTTTGGAAATTTATCAATTTTTAATTTGGGACGTGTTGAAATTAGACACTTCTCCAATTTATTCACGGTGGGATAGGTATGAATCTATAGATGTATTTTTATAAAATTGACTACATTTTTTATAAAAATGATTATTAACCTACTCAATATCAAGAAACATCATTCATATTAATATGATGCTTTAGGAAAATTACATATAAGTAACATTAGATCTGTAGGAATATTCTATACCTCAGTCATACCCATATTGTGACTAGTAAAACTAAATGTGCATCAATTTATTTATAATTGAAGTCAATTTTAGTTAAAAGGGAAACAAAACCACAAAAATTTGTACAACCACATTAAGATTGTTTATATAATTTCATAAAAAATACATATAACATTTTTAACATATTGAAATAATTCACAATACAATTTTATACATGATGTACATGGTATGACTCAATGTGTTTGTTATCACATGGTTATGACCATTTTAGTTAAAAATTTGTCACTCAGTGAAAAAAATGAAAGCATGCTTGAATTTACATGATAATACAGTATAATGATTTCAATATCATTCCTGACATGTAGGAATTATTATAATATAAAAAAGATACAAAAATTGTCTACGGTGAGTCAATGTGAGTGTATCTATTTTAAAATGTTGTTTTTGTAAAAAAAACAAAAATGGTGAACTAAAAACGAAGAAACACATTTGGATTGATAGGATAAATTAATAAACTTATCCATATGTAATTTGAGATGTTTAGGAATCATCCTCACCTCAATCTAACATATGGTGTAATCAGAGTGACTCTATGTGCATCTTTTAAATATATATGTTTCTTTGTTTTCGAATATGCATCATGTCACCCAAAATATGAAGACGAATTTTTATTATATTGACACTGTTATATATTAATTTTTTAATTGGTTTACTTATTTTTTATCAAATAATTTTTTATATTACATTAGTCAGGGTAGACAGAATAAAAAAATGAAATCATACATTAATGTACAGATGGATTCTCAAAACTGAGACCTCCAAAACACCAAAACATAACACAACCACTAGGCTTCTCCCATGGGTCATTTTCCTATACTTATATAATTATGTTAAAAACATATAATTCATCAATAAGAATAAGAAATGACGTGACATGTTAGAATCAACAAAAACTCAATTTGATACACAATGTTCATGGTGTGACTCAATGTATAGTTATAAATTAATTAACACTATTTATTATTTTATTTATTTACATTATTACGAATATTATAATTATTTACATAAACATGATGGGTTCTATTTCTTGAGCATTGGTGGTTTTTCTGAATTGGAAAGGATTTGGGACAGTATCAAATGACAAATATAGATTTATGTTTATGAATAAATGTAATAATTTATAAATATTTAATTATATATAACAAAGTATAAAATTACTCTAATATATTTCCGTTATTGTCTATTTATTGTAAATATCATTTCATTTAAATTATTCACTATAACACTAATTTGTTGATATATGGTGGTGTTTCTGGTGTTGTGGTGTATAGTTATAGCACAATTTACTAGTATTGGAGTGTGTGGTTAAAGCACGCTGCGCTATGACCCTTTATCAAGTAATTTTTTGTGATCAATAAATGTTATGGATTTTAATATCACATTATAATTCACTACATCTCTTGTTCTATTAATGTAAAATTCTAGACCTCTGAATAGATTATTTTCTACAAGTGGTATGGTTCCATACGAAGCCACCAAAACATGGGGATACACTACATTTTTGTTGGGAAGCATGAACGTGTGATTGATTCATTTAGGATGATCATGAATGTATCTACCAATATTCTATATATTATTCCATAACATGGCATAATAAATGAAATAACAATGTGATGGTCATTCGTAGGGGTTTTCATGAAAAGTGAAGGGAGGTGATGAATAAGACGATTCAACACATGTGGTCTGGTTGTGAATAGTGAAATTATCTAATACATCTATGGATTTGATTCTCGAAAGAGTGAAGAATGAGTTGAAACATTTATTCTACCCTCCAACATGATGTTGGATGGATGAGTGTTCTAACATGATGCAACCACAGGTAGCACTACACAATGATTATTGTTAAGGGGTTAAAACAATGAGAAGACTGAGATCATTATGTGATGCATGGGCACGCATCATGAATTTTGAGTCATATTATTTTGGGTCTTATTGTCAATAACAATATGCCCTATAATCATCCAATAACTTAGTATATCAACAAATTAATTTGTAATTGAAAATTTCCAACAGATGCTTTTCATTCCATATGGCGAGGGATGTGGTTTGACACATCGGGGTGTCTCAGTGTGTATTGTTTTCATTTTTTAATCCCTTAAATCAAATAAATATATGTATGTATGTATATATTTATATATGTATAAATGTATGTAAAGACATATAGTAGGGATATTACAATTTTAATTTTAATTCTATTTCAATTATAGTTACTATATTTATTATGCTAGTAATGCCATTATTTTATAAATATAATATTAATTTTTTTACTTTAAATTTAATTATATTATAAATTATATGATGTTATGAATTTAAATATAATAACATTTATTTGAAAAAAATTAATTTTCAAATAGATTTATTATATTCAATTAATTTTTCATATAAATAAAAATTATTTATTTTTATTTTGATTTAGGGTATTACAATCTAAAAGCCACAAACACACTCGAGGACATTAGTTAGTCAATCTTCATCCCTTATAACTTGGTTTGATAATCAGTGAGTATGAATATTCAAATAAAATAGACCAATGGGCTTATGAAATGAAATCCCATTTATATCCCCAAGTACACATTTTATAGCTCAAATCCCTTACAGTGGATAACATTTTTATAATAATCTTCCAATCAAGGTTAAAATGATGTAATAGTGCCCCACATTTTCAATAGTTCTCATGTTGATACATAAGTAAAATTAAATTTACAATATAATTTTATTTATAAAAAATAATTATTATTAATATATATATATAGAAACATAATCACATATGATATTTTATAAACAAATTTTAGAATCATAAATATATTTATTTTTTAAAAATATGGAAATATTATATATAATAAAAATATTTTAATTTTTTATTATATAAATTGTTGCTAAATAATTAAAATAAATATAATTTTATATATTATTTTACAACTTATATTTTTATTTTTATCTCTTCAAAAATTATTCATTGAAGGTGAGTTTTATAGAATTTAATTCTGAAAAATAAATAATAATTGATTAAATTCATTTAAGGAAATAAGGTAAGTAAGAATTTTTTGGTACATTGTAAATGACACTCATGATTAAAAAAATTGACAATGTTTTGCAATAAATTTTACACATTCAGGAAACAATGTAAGGGGTATATATAAATTTTGGAACCACAATGATCTCTGCCCACTCCACTCATGGATGATCAAGCTCATTCATCCCCAAAAATGAACTCATCATATCCCTACAATTATAAAGTCTCCCACTCTAATACACCTCAATCCACACCTAGTGTTAGATCATTGGTTATATATCCTTCATGTTATATAATTTCCACACATCATGGCCTCCATGGATATCCACCCCATATTCAGTTTATTTCTCTCCCTATAAATATACACCATGATTTAATCCAACATATAGCTTTAATACCCAAACAATACATTTATCAAAATACCACACCTAGGAAGTCTCTCTTAAAACTATTAAAGAACCATTTAAGTAAATGGTTTAATTTTGTCTACTTTTATGTGTATTGAAACCCTTACACATTTCCAATAACTATTTTCCATGTGCAGATGACCCACCCCCATGTTGCATCCTAAAATGATGACCATAACATTTCACATCAATATTTAAATATGGAATATATTATTTTGGGTATCTAAAAATTTTCATGACATATCCTTGTGGAGGATTTACTATAATGGTATGTGAATGGGGGTCATTTTCATGATAGGGGGCCTGTCAGAATTATCTTGTAGTGTTGAAAACACTCCCATATATCCCAATGTTAATCAACAATATATCATTTGGTATTTTTAAAACATATTTTATATTAATATTACCCTCAGTAGGGAAATAGGGTCGTGGAACATTGAGTTCATCTATTGTATTATTATTATTATTGTCTGTGAGATTTTCATTTCTATTTTAGGATATGGTTTATTTTATAATTATTTTTTCAAAATTATCATTAAAATAATTTTTTCTCTTCATGGAAAATAATAATTTGAGTGTTTGATATAGTATTAGTGGAAAAAAGAAATAAATTACATGGAAAAAATTAATTCATTTAAGAAAATAAATACATATATATTTAAAAAAGAATAGTGTAATAAATGATAAGGTGAACATGTTTGATATATTAGTAAATGGATATAATGAATGATATGTCAGGAGAAAATGTAACAAAATACAAGGATATGAATGAGAAAAAAACCCTTACATAGAAAAAAGATGAGTAAATTTATAAACAAAAAACATAATTTCATCATAATGAGCATATTGTCACCTATTTTTTTCAACAATATGTAATTTCATGTGAATATTGATTTCTTATCAATTGTTCAATTGTCCATTTTGAAAGTCAAGACTCAAAATGGAATTATCAAAGTAAAAACACTTAAATTAATGGATTTAGATTGTGTTAAAAGATATAGGGTTACCTCATCTGTTACATCTTTTTTTCATGGTTTCAAACCTGAAAAAATCATTTATGTTGGATCTATTATGTCTGTATGGTTTGTCTAAAATATTACGGACCTCAATAGGTAATTATGTGGTACGTCCCTGAGTTGCAGTAGGTATTGCACAAGCTGCACAAATTTGGTCGTACCATGTCCCTATAATTCACACTTAATACCAATTATCATGTAGCTACATATGGTTTAGGTTCACTTTGTTCATAAACATGTGAGCAAACCATGTGTTCTGTGGTTTTTTTAAGTGTCTTAGCATATGGGTAGCACAAAATTTGGCCAATCGTGTGTTCAAAACAATACTCAGTTATTATTTTGGGTGAAATTATAAATTTTACCATTAATGATTCTAAAAAATTGTTATAGTTATTTTATATTTACATTGGCATTCATAGCCTCCTTTTTCATGTGACACTCCCCATACAACTCTACTACTGATCAATCCACCACTTTTATTTCTTATCTGGTTATATTGACATCAGACACATTAGATGCGATCTTTTATGCTCTTTGATCCACTCTAATAAATTTCATGTTCATAATTATAAATTTTTAACTACCACATTACAAGATCATTTACCCATTTATTAGTGAATTTGTTAGTCTATTAAATTTATTACAACCTAGATAGAATGAAGAGATGACACTAGATGAGGGAATATATATGAGGCAAAGGTTGTTGGTCTAGGATCATTCTATTCGATCCATTACTTTCTATAAAAATATTTGTTGTCCCACAAGCCATACATTTCGATATTTTCCTTTAGTTTATAAAATTATGTTAAAATGGATGTCTTAATATGCCTTTATTGACATGATCTAGTGTCAAATCAATGTCATTGGTTTATTTCCTTGATTCATGCCATCAAATTTGTTGTGATACACCTATAATGTTAAATTACTCATTTACGTCGTTTTTTACATAGCCAATTTGTTGGGGGGGATATCCTCATATTATGTAACTATATCTATAAATTTAATTATTCAGAGTAATGGATCTACGTGAAACCCTTAAAAACCCCATTCCACTCATGGATAGTAGAGATAATTGAATTGTCCATTTAAATATGCCATTTGCCCTATGAATTAATGGATCATATTAATGATATATAAATCAAATGGTACTTATTATAAATGTTTTAGGTATTGATTTATTTTGTCCTTAATTACCTTAGTGTTTTTTGTGTTACAATGGGTTCTGATGTAACCAATACATGTACGGACTCTTGTTCATTTTTGAATAATTATTAAATGGTCTGAAAACCCAAGGTGGGTAACAATAGTAATACCATGGATGGGATCACTATGATATATATAGTTTTCCCCAATATATAATTGTTGTGGTTCCCTAGGGGAGATCCCAAGGAATGTCTCTATGGAAAGATAGTTGTATGATGCCTTTAGTGAGACTCAGTCCTATATGTGTGATACCATGTATAGACTCAGAAGATTTTAATTGTATTTTTTTCACGACATGATTGGGGTGATATGTGGGCTTCATCTAAGGGTCGTCATAGACAGTCTCCTTGTAATTGGTTATATCCTAACACCTTGAGTGATACATTATGAGTCCCTCTTCATTTCCAATTAATTGATTAGGGAGTCTCGCTATATTTTCGACCAAACATTCAAATTGAATTATAGAAATGTTTAATGAATGGTTTCAAAATGAAAAATGTTTCACTTGTTTGGAAAATATAGAAACATCACCTAATATCCCAATAAAAACAATGGGGATAGTCCAAATTCATAAATGTTATACATATCACTTTGCTCTTGTATGCCTCCATTAGTTAAGACATTTTAGAATAGGATAATGTATGTAAATTGAATGGGTGTCATAGTGGAACCCATTACAATGTGTTAATATATTTATTTCCTATATGAATTTTCATATTATGGAACATTGTTGATTATATATTATATGAAATGGATAGACATATACACTGTTGGTAGCATCCGACTAAGATTACAAGTCACACCCAGTTCATGTTTTCATTGCACTGGGGTACCCAAACAAACCATCCTCGTTGCAGAATTAAGATCCTTGGTTATTTTCATATTATTTCACAATTATAATTGAGAGTAGGAGAAAAATACAAAGTTGTTACTCATGAATATATTATATCTATCCATTAGTAAATTGTTCTCTTATTATGTTGTACTTATATATAGTTTTTAATTTTGCTTGAAATTTTCGAGAAATCTAATATAAAGAAATTATTTAGTATTGGTGTTGGCCACATTTATGATGTTATTTAATTTAGTCTTCCACAATTATAAATTGATATACACCTCATATACCAATTTAATACTCTGATATTGAAGTACTAATCTACCAACCACACCTCTATTTTAACATCGTTGGATTTCAACAACCTCAGTCATATGGGGATGCATGCATGAGGCCATTTGGCATCCTGTTTGGATACAGTTTCCTCTATAAGTCATGCTGGGAAGTTAAAAAGTGGTATCATAGGATCCTTTTTCCTTTTTTTATTCTTTTTTGGTTTGTAGATAGGATAATATGAATGTGTCAATGAATGGTAAATAACTTGGCTTTAGTGTGATCAACCAACATACGGGAAAAAGGTTAAGTGGCATGAGAGTTGATTATGATTTTACCTTGAAAAATTGTAGTGTTTTCCATTGATCGTTGATTTATGATAATTATAATAATATCCCTTCTCATGTTACTATAATGAGGAATCATTGTATACATCATTATAGCCACATGGGGGGTTCACATTCCATTCGTATGGAATCCATTTAAATTACATAGTTAGGTTTTTTTAATTGTTTATATGGTTAGTGTTCAATGTTTCTATCTATTATAAGAAATGAAATGTGTTTTTAATAACACACATATTTTTTACCTACCAATGTATTTCATTCCATTCATGTGTATAATAGGTTTAAATTTTTCTATTTTGGTGCTTTCCTCTAGTGTAATTCCATTATTATGTGTCCTTAGAATTAATATTAGCATGTTGTTTGTGACTCATTATTTCATTACCTTGTAAATGATTATGTGTTATTATGTATATAATTAATATTTAAATTTTTTTAATTATGATATTGGTTATTAGTGGAGATATTTAACAAATAAATTATGACATGTTGATACATGGATATTTTTTCATGGGACGTAATTTTAATATTTTGTGTATATGACATCAAATATAAGATTATTTTGGTTTATGGAGACATAATGAATTGGAATGGTGTGACTGATAAAATTGATCCATATTCAAATAAATTTACATATTTATGTAACTTTTTTAAAATTTTAATCTTGTATAATTTATCTTTACTCTAAAAAAATTGGTTTCGTTTAAATAGGATCCATTTTATCTAATTTGTAACATGTATTAATGTGTTATGAATTCTAACTTGCTGCCCCATATAATCAGACAACTATTGACACGCCTTTTATATGATTAAATGAGCTACTATAAATATGGATGTGGTTTGATTATTTTTACCACAGATAAAATGTTGCATCTTTATTGGAGTCCCTTACAACTTATAAAGTATATGGGAAATGTATAAATTGAGGGTGGTACCCCAAAAAACCAAACCATCTATTATGATTGTTCGACTATGAAAATTTTGTAAATAAATTTTTTTTTCAATTTGACCGTAAATTTTATTTATACCATATAATGGAGTGTACATTATTATTGGGGAACTATGAAATATTTTTATGAACTTATAAAAAGCATGACTAACCATAGTTAGTCAGTTGGGGCATGTTGTAAATAAGATGAAACCACAAAGGAAGGTTTAAATCTAAATTCATATGATCTAATAGTTTCATTCAATTGAACCTAAAATGGTCTTAAGGGTCCCTCGTAGGTCTCACTTTATTTTTTATTCCATAGTACATAACCTCATGTTGGTGTATATATTCATTTGTTTGAGGGACATTTTAATGTGATCCTTAAAATTTTTAAGGTTTTACATTTGAACATAAGGAGTCATTCAGTTTCACTAGTGGGATAATAATTATTAGAAGACCTTTTGATCTGCATTATTTTTTGGGTGATGCCTTCAGAAGAAAAAACATTTTTAAATGGGTTTATTTGGGGAAATGAACTGTTTATAGAGGGATTTTAATGGATGTTAGTTCTTGAATATGTATTTAAATATGACTTTCATGTTTATTATTGAGGATTTAATGATAATATTTTACATTATCACTTTTATTAGTTTTCCCATAAATAAAAAACATTGAATGATTAAATATTTAAATGTTTTTTGGTTTAGGGTATTATAGTTAAACTATAAAAGTTTATATTATCTTTAAGCCACATGTTAGGGTAGTTGCGGTGTTCCTTTTTCTTACCATATAATGGGAGAGTGAGTGTTACCCATTGGCCAAACTTCTATAGATCAAACATATTTATTAGGTTTTCAAACCTAGATACCTTTTTTAGTTTTTACCCTTTTAAGGGTCAATTCTTTTCACATTGTTATGTGGATGGACAATTGTAGGTGCCGCCAAAGTTGTATATCGACATTTTTATTTACTAATGAGAATTTTCCATTAGGATGTACTATTGTGTTATCTAGTTATCCCTTGTTGGACTCATAGAGTTTGAAGGTGACACCCTTGTCTTGATGGGTGGTCCTTTTATGATTTCATTCTTTTATGGGTGCAATCATTGGGTAATGCTAATTTTCATTGGATCTGACATTGATATGGAATGATAATCCACATAGATGGTTTCCTGAGAATTCCTTTATTATATTTTTCATTTTTTGACAAATGGAATGTCATTATCTAGTTCAAATGACCTATGACGTAACATGGCTCATAGGTACTTCATCACACGAAGAATCATATAGAATAATTCATTTGGATGAAAATCTTATGGATATTATTATGGATGTTCTATTTTCTAATGTAATATCATGTTAGTATGTGTTGATATATTTTTTACCCTTTTTATTGATAAATCATGTAGAGAACCATTTAACATAAATAATAATCACTCAAAAGACGAGTTGATAAACATTGAATGGAAGACAACTATATATTGGAGTGCCCTTGATGTCAAGAAATATCCTAAAACTTTCTAATGTTTAAGAAGAAGTTTTGATCTAAATCTGGGGTTTGACATGCTGGTCAGATGGTTTGGATTTTACATCAAATGACTTGTTGTGTGGGAACATGTCTCCGAGAATCATCACATGTATGTTGTTTTGTGATTCTAATATATAATCCTTGAGTAGTTGGTTCTCTATATCATTATAGTTTTAATATTTTATAAATCATTTTATTCATTCCCTCGGCACACAATTGGTTTTCAATTAAAAATTTCATGTCAGATGTGTCCCATATTTTGTGAATCTGACTCCCAGGGGCACTTCTATAGTGGAGAATATTACACTTATTTTGGTAAATTGTATGCATCAGGGTAAGAGGAAAAAACAAATATATAACTTTGGGAAGGGTAATATTTACTTTTGAATAACCTTGGAGAAGATGATTCTGAAATCATGTCAGTGATATTGAGGAACCTCAAAAATGGATGGTTATATTAGTTTGCACACATTGTAGAAACAAATCTACAAACCGTTACCTAAGTGGTTATTCATGAGAGACCATAGGATTCCTTGTGTTCTAGTGTGATTTAGAATAGTTTATTGTGAATGATTAAGGGATGTAGCCAAGATACTCTATGGAAAGTGACATGTTATTGTTCATCAGTCATTTCATTTTCTATTGGATAGGTTTGTATGAAAATATATTGAAAAATCCACCTCATTGTTGTTAAATTTTCTTCGATCCATTTTATAGATTGCATAAATTATTTTTCTGTACATTTGGAATATATATGTTCTGTAACACCCCAGGTAAATAATGAATATGAAATTTTCATATTTATCCATATTTGTGAATAAAATATTAATATGACTTTAAAGGGGATGCTATGCTCGATGGCATACCCAACACACAACAACGAGTTTCTTGGGAATCTTACGTTGCACTCTAATAATAAAATAATATTAATTCAAATGGTAGTTAACATGTAGCCGTTGTATTGGCGGGAATGGATAGAAATAACTAAATTATGATTATATATGTTTTTAAATGTTTTTACATTTATCCAATAAAAGATAAAGGCTTAAAATACGGAAAGAATTCAATTTTAGGCGTATATGCCCTAGTTTTCACTAAAGGTTCACTTATCACCTTTTGATGTTTAACCATCATTAAATATAGTTTTGTTCACTCTTAAAAATTATTTTGGACCAAATAAAACTCTTACTAAGAATCGGGACATCAAATTTTACTTTGTGTAATTTTTTTGGTATTTTTCCGATAGAGTTCTTTTTTTTAATAAATAGTGTAAAATGTTGTGTTTTGATTCAAAATATCTTTTTAATCTAATTTATTTATGTGATTAGAAAATATTTTTAATTGGTTTTAAAGTGAAATTAGAAAATAATTTTACCATTAAATTCAATAGTGGTCGTTGGAATTAATTTCACTTTGAAATCAGACTTAAACTAGTGTCAATCTTTTGATACTTATTGTTTTAATAAAACACGCTATTTGCTCTGACAACGGGAATTAATTATTAAATTAATTAATGTGACTAATATGTTTTGAATTTTTTAAAACGGACTTCATTTTTGAATTCGGAATATCAAATATAGCTTAGGGTGAAGTTTTGGTATTTTTCTGAAAACTCCAATTTTTGATGAATATTGAAACCACTAAGTGGTAATCAAGCAAACTGATTTTTCAGTTAAATGAAAGTTTACCACTAATGTGTATTGAATTTTGAAAATCCGACATACATGGTTGTCATTAAGAAGTAAAATGTGGTTCAATGGGATAAAAATAATTTTTTGGTGAATAGTAACTTATTAAGTTTTTAATCGCGATTAGTGGTAATTAGTGTAGTTTAAGGTAAAATTGATATTATAAGAATGTGAAAACACCATGACACTTTTCCTACACCTATTGGGTGAGTAATGGCCGACCCAGACAAGCCATGGGCCATCATGGGGACCCCATGGAGCCACTTTAGTTGGAAAACGACAATAATATATTTTTATTTAATGGAAAAGTAAAATTGACACAAACATGATATGTTTTACTAAAACAAATTTTAAGTAGGGTTATAAAAGTCATATTTTTTATTATAAATAGTCATTGGAAAGATAAAAAGATTTCCTACATCATAGTAATTGTTTTATAATTTTTAGACATTAAATAAATTAAATTATTTTTGACATCATAATGATGCAGTGATGACATCATTATTTAACGATTAAAATAAAATGGAAATATAATGTAATATCTATGAACTACACATGTCCAAAACTTATTGGATGGGTGTATTTAGAACCCTTATAACCTTATTCACGAATTATATCAATGTGGGACCTTTGAAAACCGAAACACATTTTCAAATAGAGTAATATTTCCTTACTTTCCAAAAGTGCCCCTCCTCTCCTCTTATAAAAGGCCCCCACCTCTACCTCTTTTCACACACTCATCAAGCCTTTGGCTCGGCCAACCCCTGCCCATTTACTCTCTCCACATCCCTCTCCTCATCCTAGAGGATTCCCTTTGGGCAGAATCCTTTCAAAGGAAGCCTTTAGGCTCAAAATCAAAAGGAGTTACACTTTTAAAGGTAATTCATTCTCTCATGTTCATTTGTTTTATTTTGCTTCTCCAACCCCCTAAACTCTTTTTATTTATTTCTTTTGTAACAACACCAGTACCTCCAATATAATAGGATGTTGTTATAATATTTATTCGAGCTACACTCTCACACAACTACATCAAATGGTTAAAGAACATACAGTTTCCGTGGATGGTGAAATTCTGCCTCCCGAAACGATGATTGTTCAATACTCATTTAACACCTTCAAAGGTGGCCATTATGATGTCACTATTTTTATATATGATATATAATATGTTTATGTTTTCCTTATGCTTCTGTATTTTTCATTTTTGTCTTACCTTTATGGCTTCCATTATGGGTATACGCGATATATTCATTTAAGGAATTGCGGACTACCGCCCCCTCAAAGTGATTTGATTCATTAAATACCATATTTGGGATGTATAAAGGATGTAAATATGATATTATATATGATATTATACTAGAATTATAATATACCTTTATATCATTATTATTACATTCTATAAAATACTAAATATAAATGAAAGTAGCATTCATGCGTACGTACGGCTTACCGTCTCCATGAACGGTGCATTTCATTTCTTACCTCTAAATGATTATGTAATGTTATAAATGCACACATGTACTGGATATATATGACATATATGATATCTACATAATGAATAAAATTCTGGATATAATAAACATTTGGCCACACGAACAACATGTCATTGTAAGAAGTCCACTTTCGACTTAAGAACCAAATATCCGCAAAACAAATATTATTAACTTTAATGATTACATAATGTTTATGACATGGTAATAAGTGGTATAAAAGTAATAATGAACTTGAAAAATGTTCTTAAGGAATTAGAAATTAACTCAAGTTTATTATTCAGGAGATTAAAGAATGATCGAGTCAAGTCGGACCCGAGGTAAGGGATCCTACAACTCTCTTTTTTTTTAAGTACACTCTTTTATGTCATTTATTTTAAGATCATATTTCTTATGATTGGGATTTTCTTTTATATTAAATTTACGGTAATTTTTATGTTCATGTGATGAGAGACCCTATTCTCTCTCATCAATCCATTTTGAAAGTTTTGAGTGGCGCTGTTAGGCTGCCGAACTTTCGTAAGAGATCTAACCTCTCTCTTTCTTTTTAAGTACTCTCCTTTATGTCACTTCTTTTAAACTCCTCCTTGCAATGTTGGGGGATTTTCTTTTATATTCCACTTTCTGTAAATTCTATTGTAATATGATGGGATACTCTATTTTATCTCATCAATCCATATTCGGAAGTTTTATGTGGCGCCGTTAGGCTGCCGAGTTTTCGTAAGGGATTTTTCATCTCACTTTTATTCCCGTGATATTTATGCTACATTTGCCACAAATTCCATTGAGTGGTGTATGTACTGCCCATTATTCTACTCTTTGTGTAATATAATTTCGTTTATGAGTATTTACATCAATGATCTATTGTCCTTCTTTCATGGGCTGTATGTTTTGAATGATACCCAAGTCGGTAAGGGAACCTTTCACCCTCCTTTTTTTTAAAAGACTTTTTTTGTTGGGTATTTTAATTTGCATATTTTTATGTTGGGATATGTTCTCATATATCCTTATTGATGTAAATTTTATTTCCAAGTGATGAGATACACATTTTATCTCTCATCAACTTATTTTGATGTGATGCCGTTAGGCTGTCAAGGGAACTTTTTAACCCAATTTCGATTTCTTTGGGTTCAACATGTAGTCATTGAATATGTCATCCATTGAATATGTGTGAATGACCTTTTATTGTTTTACACACTTAATATCCACTTATATTGGGTGTATTTATATTTGGAACACATATTTTTGAGATTGATTTGTCCTTAATTTAAGGATACATTCTTTATAAGGGATTTCATTACATTTGACATTTCTATTGAGGGTTCATTGTTGTTATGCACCAATTCACTCTTATATGGTGTATATACAGTCCTTTGGAGTATTATATCATGAATCCATTTATTCTCATGATATTATAACGTTCTGACTAAATGTTATTCCTCAATTATTGTATTCAAGTGCCTCTAATTTTGGTAAAACCCCTTTAACCAAAATATCGTTTTAAATGTTTTAATTATTTGTTCTTATTAATATCCATGTTTTCAAAATGTTTTTAAGGATTTATTTATACGGATATTAGTGGTTTAAAATTTTAATCTTCAAGGTGGTATGGGACACTTTGATTCAAAAATCTCTTTATTAAATGTTTTAAATGGTTTTAGAAATGGTTTCTTTTTGAATGGATTCATTATTTCAATATACTAAAATGTTATATTGTGATTGAAATGTGGAAATGTTATCTTTCCTTTATGAATGTTTTATGTGACACATTTATGTTATGGTTCTAGGGAATTGTTATGAAAACGGGTGGTTCCGTGATAAACTAAGGGCGGGTGAGCCCGATATAGCTCTCCAATGCATTGGGTAACGCGAAGGAGTGAAACGTTAAGGTTTCTCCGAAGAGATTTAGGGAATATACTGTGATGGGTATTCCAAACGTAACCAAGAGGGTTACTCCCTACATAAGAATGTTATGAATGCCTCAAGTTACCTTTATGTCTTATGTTTTCTATGATTTATTCATGATTTGATATGCCTATGTTTTATGGGTAAAGTATGATTTAATTCTTATGTATATATGAACTCATGTTTCCTTTCCATATTTTTATAAACCTTAATGAGCTTTTTATGCTCATCCCACGTTTTTGAAATGCTTTTCACAGGTCAAGGGAAAGGTACATGATGTCACGATAGTGTCCAGGATGTGTCAAGAAAGAATCAGTGTTTTATTTTAAATAGGTTTCCATTGATGGAAAAATGAATATTGTCTTTTATGTAACCACCTTGTTTAAATGTGGAATGTGATTCAAGTTTCATGATCTAATTCTCTAAAACTCTAAACCTGAAAAGATCCTCAATGTGTAATCTTGTAATAACTCATGATTAAGTAAGGTTTAAGGCTGGGGCCTTATAGTTGGTATCAAAGGTCGGTTTAGACAACTTTAGGGATTAGGAGTTTTTGTGAGGCACATGATCAGTCCCTATAACTATGATTTCAGTTAAATCCTTGTTTTAATTTTTTTTTCAGGTCAAGTAAAGTCGGTTACGAATGGAAGGAGGAGGATCTCAAACGACATTTCTATCTCTTCCTGATGACATGCTTTCAATAATTATTGTAAAGTCATCTTCGGATGATTGTGAAACTTTTTCTAGCATACAACTCACTCGCAAGCATTTGTTTGAGATATCAAACACCTCCGCTATACCTCGTTATCATCGTGGATCATGGGTTGTTTTTTAGAAAAATACTATTTTCACAATATTCTCATGTTTTCAAGAGAGGTAAATATCATCAAGGTATTTTCAAATATTTTACCTTATCACAAGAATTTGAAACATATTATGATTTTCAAAATGGTGCTGAGGAAGGAGACCCTTGCGCAACCTATTTATATTTGCTTTTAAAATATAGTCTCACATCACATACTTATGGTATTTTAAAAGGACCAATGATAGAAAGTTTCAACTCAATTTCGGTCTGACTATTTTTTTAGAAATCATGTTTTATCAGATGTTTTGGAATTATATGTCATACATGATTAGTTTCCAAAACTGTTTTTCTGTGAACACCCATATGACCCATATTGCACGAGGTGTATTTGGATGGAGGAAGCAAATGATTTTGAAGGATCTCTAAATCATTGTTGTAATGCATGGGACTTATACCTACATGAGCAAGATGATGATGAGACCGAGTGGATGCCATGATCAAGGTATGATATTATTCATTTTGGTAATTGTTTTATTTTATCATATGGTGGTGAAATAAGACTTCAAGAATTAAGGTGTTGAGATCATAATGAATTTGGATGAAAATTAAAGTTATAAGGAAACTATTGAGTTTAAAACATGTTGGGGTTATTTTTGGAGTTTTATAAAAAGGACAACACGCAGACCGTGTGACAACCCGTCGCGTCGGACAAAGCTGCGGGAATCGAACCCACAAAAAAAAAGTGCAACTGGTATTTATCGCCTACCACTGGACTACGTGAAGTCCCTGGTTAGTTTGACTGATTCTTTCTAGTTATATGATTTTATGAATTAAGAGTAAGTTGATTTTGGGTTATTTATGAAAATGATTATCCTATCATGGAGGATATGTGATTAGGTTAATTAATTTTCAATACGAGACTTTAGGAGCAACTGATGTTGTGTGGAGATAAATGTTACGATTTAACTTGGAAGACTATGTGACTAAATCCTTCAAATATTTTGGTTTCAATATTATTTTGGTTTACTTTGATGAATTTTATGGACAAATTGTTTATCTAATGGTCCTCGTTGAACTTTGGGTTTTGTTGGACAAATTTTGGAGATTAAGAATAGATTTTCTTTTTATAAAGGGTTATCCTTTTCTGGATTATCTGATCTTGTACTAGCCTTTTTGGTTTTGGTTTTGGTTAAAGTCTAAAGACATGGGAAGTATATATTTCTATTTTTTGGATTAGGTGATTTTCTAGAAGTTGATTATAGTACTCTTAATGTGAACATGTCTTCCTAAATACTCGTCTTTTGGAGAAAATATGAGTTTGTGTAAGGAATCTAATAAAAGTTGAAAGTCAAAATGATAAGTGATTATGTTTCCTTATGAATAAATTCCTCAATAAAAAGTAACTTAAAACCAAAATTTTGTCTATTAACTTTTCCTACTTGGGAATCGAATACTGTTTAACCCATCACAAGTTTGTGATTTTATCGTGGTTAACTTTCTCCTAAACATGTTTTCTATCACTCTCCATCAGAACATGACCCTTTGTTTTTTCCTCCATTTCCATATTTTCATACTTGGAATCCTAGTATGGGTTAACCCGGGTGACCTCTGTACTTATCTTTCATTATTTTAAAGTGATTGTTTTACCAACTCTTGTTCCGATGTGGGACTTTCAAGGATGTTTCCAAGCGCAATTTTAAAATTGCGAGGACGCAATTCCCAAAAGGGGGGAAGGATGTAACACCCCAGGTAAATAATGAATAGGAAATTTTCATATTTATCCATATTTGTCAATAAAATATTAATATGACTTTAAAGGGGACGCTATGCTCGATGACGTACCCAACACGCAACAACGAGTTTCTTGGGAATCTTACGTTGCACTCTAATAATAAAATAATATTAATTATAATGGTTGTTAACATGTAGTAGTTGTATTGGAGGGAATGTATAGAAATAACTAAATTATTATTATATATGTTTTTAAATTTTTTTACATTTATCCAATAAAAGATAAAGGCTTAAAATACGAAAAGAATTCAATTTTAGGCGTATATGCCCTAGTTTTCACAAAAGGTTCACTTATGACCTTTTGATGTTGAACCATCATTAAATATAGATTTGTTCACTCTTAAACATTATTTTGGACCAAATAAAACTCTTACTAAGAATCGGGACATCAAATTTTACTTTGTGTAATTTTTTTGGTATTTTTTCGATAGAGTTCTTTTTTTAATGAATAGTTTAAAATGTTGTGTATTGATTCAAAATCTCTTTTTAATATAATTTATTTATGTGATTAGATAATATTTTGAATTGGTTTTAATTTGAAATTAGAAAATATTTTTACCATTAAATCCAATAGTGGTCGTTGGAATTAATTTCACTTTGAAATCAGACTTAAACTAGTGTCAATCTTTTGATACTTATTGTTTTATAAAAACACGCTATTTGCTCTGAAAACGGGAATTAATTATTAAATTAATTAATGTGACTAATATGTTTTGAATTTTGTAAAACGGACTTCATTTTTGAATTCAGAATATCAAATATAGCTTAGGTTGATGTTTTGGTATTTTTCTAAAAAACTCCAATTTTTGATGAATAGTGAAACCACTAAGTGGTAATCAAGCAAACTGATTTTTCAGTTAAATGAAAGTTTACCACTAATGTGTATTGAATTTTGAAAATCCGACATACATGGTTGTCATTAAGAAGTAAAATGTGGTTCAATGGGATAAAAATAATTTTTTGGTGAATAGTAACTTATTAAGTTTTTAATCGCGATTAGTGGTAATTAGTGTAGTTTAAGGTAAAAATGATATTATAAGAATGTGAAAACACCATGACACTTGTCCTACACCTATTGGGTGAGTAATGGCCGACCAAGACAAGCCATGGGCCAACTTGGGGACCCCATGGAGCCACTTTAGTTGGAAAATGACAATAATATATTTTTATTTAATGGAAAAGTAAAATTGACACAAACATGATATGTTTTACAAAAACAATTTTTAAGTAGGGTTATACAAGTCATATGTTTTATTATAAATATTCCTTGGAAAGATAAAAAGATTTCCTACATCATAGTAATTTTTTTATAATTTTTAGACATTAAATAAATTAAATTATTTATGACATCATAATGATGCAGTGATGACATCATTATTTAACGATTAAAATAAAATGGAAATATAATGTAATATCTATGAACTAAACATGTCCAAAACTTATTTAATGGGTGTATTTAGAACCCTTATAACCTTATCCACTAATTATATCAATGTGGGACCTTTGAAAACCGAAACACATTTTCAAATAAATTAATATTTCCTTACTTTCCAAAAGTGCCCCTCCTCTCCTCTTATAAAAGGCCCCCACCTCTACCTCTTTTCACACACTCATCAAGCCTTTGGCTCGGCCAACCCCTGCCCATTTACTCTCTCCATATACCTCTACTCATCCTAGAGGATTCCCTTTGGGCAGAATCCTTTCAAAGGAAGCCTTTAGGCTCAAAATCAAAAGGAGTTACACTTTTAAAGGTAATTCATTCTCTCATGTTCATTTGTTTTATTTTGCTTCTCCAACCCCCTAAACTCTTTTTATATATTTTTTTTGTAACAAAACCAGTACCTTAAATATAATAGGATGTTTTTATAAGATTTATTCGAGCTACACTCTCACACAACTACATCAAATGGTTAAAGAACATACGGTTTCCGTGGATGGTGAAATTCTGCCTCCCGAAACGATGATTGTTCAATACTCATTTAACACCATCAAAGGTGGACATTATGATGTCACTATTTTTATATATGATATATAATATGTTTATGTTTTCCTTATGCTTCTGTATTTTTCATTTTTGTCTTACCTTTATGGCTTCCATTATGGGTATACGCGATATCTTCATTTAAGGAAGTGTGGACTACCGCCCCCTCAAAGTGATTGGATTCGTTAAATACCATATGTGGGATGTATAAAGGATGGAAATATGATATTATATATTATATTATACTGGAATTATAATATACCTTTATATCATTATTATTCCATTCTATAAAATACTAAATAGAAATGAAAGTAGCGTTCATGCGTACGTACGGCTTACCGTCTCCATGAACGGTGCATTTCATTTCTTACCTCTAAATGATTATGTAACGTTATAAATGCACGCATGTACTGGATATATATGACATATATGATATCTACATAATGAATACAATTCTGGATATAATAAACATTTGACCACACGAACAACATGTAATTGTAAGAAGTCCACTTTCGACTTAAGAACCAAATATCGGCAAAACAAATATTATTAACTTAAATGATTACATGATGTTTATGACATGGTAATAAGTGGTATAAAAGTAATAATGAACTTGAAAAATGTTCTTAAGGAATTAGAAATTAACTCATGTTTATTATTCAGGATATTAAAGAACGATCGAGTCAAGTCGGACCCGAGGTAAGGGATCCTACAACTCTCTTTCTTTTTAAGTACACTCTTTTATGTCATTTATTTTAAGCTCATCTTTCTTATGATTGGGATGTTCTTTTATATTACATTTACTGTAATTTTTATGTTCATGTGATGAGAGACCCTATTCTCTCTCATCAATCCATTTTGGACGTTTTGAGTGGCGTCGTTAGGCTACCGAACTTTCGTAAGAGATCTAACCTCTCTCTTTCTTTTTAAGTACTCTCCTTTATGTCACTACTTTTAAACTCCTCCTTGCAATGTTGGGGGATTTTCTTTTATATTCCACTTGCTGTAAATTATATTGTAATATGATGGGATACTCTATTTTATCTTATCAATCCATATTCGGATGTTTTATGTGGCGTCGTTAGGCTGCCGAGTTTTCGTAAGGGATTTTTCATCTCACTTTTATTCCCGTGAGATTTATGCTACATTTGCCACAAATTCCATTGATTGGTGTATGTACTGCCCATTATTCTACTATTTGTGTAATATACTTTCTTTTATGAGTATTTTCATCAATGATCTATTTTCCTTCTTTCATGGGGTGGATTTTTTGAAAGATACCCAAGTCGGTAAGGGAACCTTTCACCCTCCTTGTTTTTAAAAGACTTTTTTTGTTGGGTCTTTTAATTTGCATATTTTTATGTTGGGATATGTTCTCATATATCCTTATTGATGTAAATTTTATGTCCAGGTAATGAGATACACTTTTTATCTCTCATCAACTCATTTTGATGTGATGCTGTTAGGCTGTCAAGGGAACTTTTTAACCCAATTTCGATTTCTTTGGGTTCAACATGTAGTCATTGAATATGTCATCCATTGAATATGTGTGAATGACATTTTATTGTTTTACACTTAATATCCACTTATATTGGGTGTATTTATATTTGTCACACATATTTTTGAGATTGATTTGTCCTTAATTGAAGGATACCTTCTTTATAAGGGATTTCATTACATTTGACATTTCTATTGAGGGTTCATTGTTGTTATGCACAAATTCACTATTATATGGTGTATATACAGTCTTTTGGAGTATTATATCATGAATCCATTTATTCTCATGATATTATAAAGTTCTGACTAAATGTTATTCCTCAATTATTGTATTCAAGTGCCTCTAATTTTGGTAAAACCCCTTTAACCAAAATATCATTTTAAATGTTTTAATTATTTGTTCTTATTAATATCCATGTTTTCAAAATGTTTTTAAGGATTTATTTATATGGATATTAGTGGTTTAAAATTTTAAGCTTCAAGGTGGTATGGGACACTTTGATTCAAAAATCTCTTTATTAAATGTTTTAAATGGTTTTAGAAATGGTTTCTTTTTGAATGGATTCATTATTTCAATATACTAAAATGTTATATTGTGATTGAAATGTGGAAATGTTATGTTTCCTTTATGAATGTTTTATGTGACACATTTATGTTATGGTTCTTGGGAATTGTTATGAAAACGGGTGGTTTCGTGATAAACTAAGGGCGGGTGAGCCCGATATAGCTCTCCAATGCATTGGGTAACGTGAAGGAGTGAAACGTTAAGGTTTTTCCGAAGAGATTTAGGGAATATACTGTGATGGGTATTCCAAACGTAACCAAGAGGGTTACTCCCTACGTAAGAATGTTATGAATGCCCCAAGTTACCTTTATGTCTTATGTTTTCTATGATTTATTCATGATTTGATATGCCTATGTTTTATGGGTAAAGTATGATTTCATTCTTATGTATATATGAACTCATGTTTCCTTTCCATATTTTTATAACCCTTACTAAGCTTTTTATGCTCATCCCAATTTTTTGAAATGCTTTTCACAGGTCAAGGGAAAGGTACATGATGTGACGATAGTGTCAAGGATGTGTCAAGAAAGAATCCGTGTTTTATTTTAAATAGGTTTCCATTGATGGGAAGAATGAATATTGTCTTTTATGTAACTACCTTGTTTAAATGTGGAATGTAATGCAAGTTTCATGATCTAATTCTCTAAAACTCTAAACCTGAAAAGATCCTCAATGTGTAATCTTGTAATAACTCAAGTTTAAGTAAGGTTTAAGGCTGGGGCCTTATATGTTCAATCACCCTATCATGGTACTGTTTTCATACACTAAGAGATAGATTATATTATTCCACCATATGTTTTCAAAAAAACATTGTGTTTTTCCCATGGTTCTTATTTGAGGGAAATATGGTTCGGTGGATGTCCTTATTAGCATTAGTAGGCATGTGTGTAATGTGGTGACTTTATTAATAAGGCTTTGGGAAAACTCACTCAAAATAGTTTTTTTGACAATGTTCGGAATATAAATTATTTTTTAAGGTCATTTAGTTTCTTTGAAATGTAGAAGTTTTCATGGTAGCAGCATCTCACATGTATGATTAGGGGTATGTATTTCAATGGGTAGCCCCCTTGGTGCCCCAATTTTATGAGGAGGTTATGCCAAAATAAATTTAGAAAGGCTGTGATGTGGATTCATACATTCCATGTGGTATGGATTAGGATTACATATATGTTCGTTTTGAGGATGGATTTCTTAATGTGGGGTATTGTCTTGAGGTATGACTGGAAATTGGTTACTAGTACTGGTGATTATGCTCTAATAAAATCCATGGATACCTTCATAAAATGAATTCGGATTATATTTTGTATTATAATAATATTATATGTAGAGCACATATTGGATTGGTCAGTATGTAGTGACTTGACCAGTTTTCATCTGGTTTCGTTATGTAATGTCAGTTTGGAATCAATACTATTATTAAATTGTGCATCCAGTTTGATGAGAATGGGAAAAGAACAGTCTCAATGTGAAATTTATGAAACTAATTCAATTTCATTAGTGATTATATTTTATATACCTTATGTAAAAGGGATGATCAGAGTTGTGTTTGGAATTTTGAAACACAACACATCATTTTGAATAAGACATCATATATCGAGTAAGAATTGTGAAATTATGTTAATTTATATAGTGATTATCTGAGATGATATTTTATATATTTTGGGGATTATAGTGACTTGTGTTTTGTTATTGATAAATTTCGATGGGTCTTTTTAATTTTTATCATTTAGTGGATGGTGAATTTTGTAAAACAAGTTTTAGAATTGAATTATTAGAGTTCTAAAAATTCCATGTGTGGTTTTAGATGTTGTTAAAGTATCTATGCGTCCCCCAAGTTATCCGTAATGTTTTGAGGGTTTCTAAGACCTAAAACGTTGGTAGTGAGGAGCTAAAAGGGTCACATGGTTTGTCTATAACTATGCGGGCCCCATCAAGTAATTGTGTGGGCTGACCCTGAGGAGTAGTATGTGTCCCACAAGTTGGGCACTGTTTGACCAAACCATACACCTAGGAAACATTATTTGTTCCAAGTAACTAACTTCTACAAATGGTTTTGGGACATGGTTTATTCAATGAAGAGAGATAACCATGCATTGTATAGTTTTGGGAAGTTTCTTAGGTAATGGTTGGTTCACTGTTTTGGCTAACTTTGAGGAAAAATAATTCAAAATTATAATTATGGGTTACATTTAAAATTTCCATCCGATAATGATTTTTAATAATTACTATTATTTTTTACAATTTCTATCATGCATCATCTCATCCACCCGCATGTGATGTTACACTTCCTTCTTAACAAGGGATCACTATACCTCATCTATTTCTGAATCTTTTTGGTCATCATTAGACACATAAGATATGTGATGGTATGCTCTTTGATCATCTAAAATGGATTTCATGTTATACATTCAATATACCATGTTCTCTTGATTGAATCATATCTTCACCATATTTTGGGAAATTTTAGATTTTATAAATCTTATCCATCCTATATTAATTTAATTTTAGAAATGATATGTAGGAAGCAATATGAATCTAGGGTTGGTTCTATAGGATCTTTCATTTCAATTTGGTGAATTCATTAAATTTTACCATTGTTTCGAGAGCCATAAATTTTCAGAGTTTCTTCTATTTTATCATGTTAAATTAAAATGGATGTCTTACTCTGCCTTCGATGACCCATTCTAGTTGGGAATCAACCCTTGGGGTTGATCTCCACATATGGCATAAGTTTTATTGGAATTTTACAAATGTAATTCCTTGAAAAGCATTCATGTGGTAATATAAATGTGCGAACATAGTAAATTTCCCTTTCTATGAATGTTATATATATAAATTAATTTTGGGATTCATTACCTTGGTGTCAAGGGTGATTCAAGTAGTTATTAATTATAGACCCCTTTGAAGAACTCTCATTCATTAATATTGAAATTGTTCTTGGATAGTGACCATGTTGGAGGAGACACCAACAAGTCATGTGATCGGATTGCATAGTGTTATCTATTTTTTTAATTCCATATGAGTGACACAAATTCACTATGGGATACTCCTAGTATGGGCTCAAAGGGATGATGGTTGTACCGTTCCTTGAGTGAGACTAAGTCCCATATTTGTGATACCAATTAAGAAATAATAGGGAAATACTTGTCATTTTCACACCACTCAGGGATTAACACATGAGAATTAATCATAGGGGATCCATGGAAAGAATAACATTCATTGGCCATAAACTGATCCTTTCAAGAGATACATGGAGTGCATCATTGAATTCTTATATAAGGGATTAGGGTGAATCTTTATATATTATAACTAGTTTTAAAATTATATTAACGAAAATTTAAATGAATCATTTCAGAATGAAAAAGTTTCCACTGGGTTTTGAAATGTATGGATGTTTCTTCTAATCCCAGTCACACAATTTATTATAGAACAATTCCTTACAAATTATACCTCCCAATTTACTCTTCTAGTTTCCCTTTAGTTATGTCTCACCATGTTAGGACAATGTAGATAAATTGGATGGGTTTTCAAGTGGATCCCAGTCAATTGTGATTAATTATATTATTCATTATGCCTTTAATTTTTATTGAACACTATTAATTTAATATTGTATGAAATGGATTTCTTTAGAAATTGTTATTGGGTGCCTACTTAGATTGTATCTAACAACCGGTTTGGGCTGCCATTGCAAAGAAGTACCCAAAAAACCACATTTGTTTCAGGATTAGGATGAATGTTTATTTTCATATTCATTCACACTTGTACCTGGGAGTATGAGAATAGTTGTTGAAATAGTACTGGGATTCCATTGGAGTTTTCGATTTGAAAAGGTTTCTCATATTTTATCTTACCTATATATTTTATTTCATACTGATTCTACTTGTAGTATTACCATGCATACATTAATTATTGTAATGTGGTGCTGGACACATTTATTCTTTATTAAATTTATTATTCCCTTGTTTTCATTTGATATAAACTCTGTATACCTATTTTAGACTCTATTCTTCAAGGTATAGTCTCCCTAGCACACTACCATTAAACCATTGCAGCTATATGTAAGCCTTTGGATTGCAGGGAGGGTTGCTTGAGGTCATGTGGAGACCAGTCTGACTATTGTTTACATATTCAATCAAGATATTATTTTACCAAGAGATTAATCATTACAACAAAAATACATCTAAGAACAAATAAATATGACATATTTCATACAATTTTCATTAATATAATATATTTAAAGAAGAAGAATAAAATATTTAGTGATTTGATAATTAAACATATAATAATAAAATGAAATCCAAAAAATTACATGCATTGAACATTTTATTCGATCATAATCCTGAAAAATTATAATAAATTGACACCATTTTTGAAAACATTAATTGGAGTTTATGTGATGTTATTTGATTAATAAGAAAGAGTTAAGAAATATTTATTTTAATATAATAAGGGAAATTTAAAATTAAAAAACTAAATTTGATGTATTATATGATTAATAATTTAACTATGAATGTATATAAATGTTAATAATTGACGGTTCCCAATATAAAATAATGAAAAAAAAATTATATAGAAATATGATATTTTAAACATATGATAACCATGAATTAAACATGTTGCAAGAGAATGTCATGATTCACTTTATTGAAAAATAATTCTCCCACGAATCACATAAGATTACTAGTTAACAGTTCCTATGGTACTGTCTTATTTATGAAAAATCTTTTATTATAATTATATTAACTAAAATATCAATAAAAGTAGTGCACAAATGAAGTGTAGAGTGGTCATCAATTGAAATCAATGGAGGAATAAGAAAATAAATTAAAGTATAATTATATATATACATATATATATATCATTGAAGTGTTAAATGAATGTTGCAATAATATACATAGAATGAAAATAAATAGCGGGTTAATTTTATAATGTTGCATACAAGTTTATAGTTGAGGTTTCACATTTGAAAACAGAAAATCCTTCCTAATGTTATATATGAAAGTATGATATATAAATTAGTAAATATAAAAATTTATAAGAAATAAAATATATAGAAAAATAAAAAAACCAATAATAAAACAAATAATTTATATCAGATAAAAAAAATATAATATTTGAAAAATAATAATGATATAAATGATAATATTAACATGTTTAAAATATTGGGAAATGTATTATGAAAATTATATATAGGGGGAATATGAAATAAAATATAGGGAAATTTATATACAAAAATATACGGCTAGAAATCTGGCATGATTAAATGTCTGAAGAAGAAAAAAAATTCATTACAGAGAGATTAAATATTAATAAAAACTAACTTAAAGTGAATAAATATATAAGAAAAATAGTATCAATTGTAAATTTGTAGAGTATAAGTAGATAATAATAATAAAATACATAGATATATGAGAATTTAACAAATGAAACTACAATGAACATTAAAAAAATTTGTATACATTATATCATAAGTTAAAAAAAATCACAGAGAACTAAAATAAAAATGCACTTATAATTTAAAGACTGAAATACTTTTTTTTCAAAAAAATAGTTTTTTTAATAGAAAATAATATAAAAAACATCATACAAATTACAAATATGGGTTAGATAATTTATTAAAAAAACAAGACAAATTTTCAAATCTTGAAAAGTATATTTTAAACAATATAGGTTATAAATTTTAAAAATGGACATATAATAATCATTATAAAAAAATTCTCATTATGGATGAATGAGAATGAAAAAATAAATGATTATCATTTAAAGAGATCTTATCCAAGAATAAAACATGTTTCAAATCCATCACATGTTTTTCATTTGATTATCATAATTTCATAATGAAATAATTAATATGAAAATTATCCTAATTAATTTAATTTCGTATTATAATATTTAAGGGAATAGATTTATTGAAAAGGAATGAAGGGGGCACCATGAAAATTGTTTAATATAAAATATTATGGGTTTTAAATGAAAAAATATAGATTACATATGTTATAAGTTAATATATAATCTATATTAACAATATTTCAAATTTTGCATGGATTCCATATTACACATATAATATAATGTTGGTAATAATGATTAAATACAGTAGAAAAAATATCCATAATTATAAATGTCATTAGATAACATAAAATTAGAAATTTTATATATCCAGATGAATTAACTTCATAATTTATGTCCTTTACCTAGAAGATTTAAATTATTTTGGAATAAGTAAAACTTATTTAGTCACATGTTATAGACACCAGAATGCTTGGTATGTCAAATGTGATGAATAAAAAATTACTGACATTTGAGATATTAGTCATCGGGGATGTATATGATTCCATTTTCTCATGTATTTCAACAATGCAGAAGTTGTATGATATTGGGTTTCGGAAACCTATAACAATGATACCATTGATATCCAGTGGAATAACAAGGATGCCTGTGATAATAAATTTGATAGACAATGTATTGTGAGGATATAAGGAGGACTTGTGTGAGGATTAATCACATACTATGTGTTCTCATTGAATAGTAAGTGGTACATTAATAGGATAATGTATGCAATTGGAATGTCCTTTGTGAAGGATTTTGTATTTGTTTTTGAAAGTAGAAAATGAATAATAGATTTATAAAGAAATAAGGAAATGTAGGATACATTAAATTTGGTGAAGGAACTGGTGTTTTGGAGGAAATCGACGAAAACACTATCATGGAATTGGGAGAGGGGAAGAGGGAGGCATGTAAGGTGAAATGAATTGGGGGATCCACATTGAAAAAATTTCACATTCTTTAGTATAATTAATTTATGTTTGAGAAATTTAAATAATGGATTTAGTGTTCTTAAAATTTAATAGATTTTTATTTCATAAAAATTTAAAATTTATTATTTATATATTAAAAAATATATATAATATTTCAATGGAGAAAAAATGTTTCACAATTTTATTAAATAAATAATATATGTCATTTTCTAAATGATATGTTTTTGAAAAATTAATATTTGAAAATGATGATATTTATTTGATATGATAAAAATGTTATAAAATTTAAAAAAAATAATTGAATATTTATCATTTTTTCTATTATTAATATCGATAAATTTGAATTTTTTAAATTTTAATTAAATACAATAAAATGTGTCTCTTATGTTTGGGAAAACTGTGTATTAAATTACTGAATAATGAAAATATGTCTTTCATTTTATAAATATATTGTTGAATATTTTTTTCATATATAAGTATTCCATATGTGATGAAAAATTTAAAATTTTAAATACATAATGTGAAATTACAATTTTTTGTAATATATATTATTAAATATTCTTTACATTTTCTTAATATAATTTTTTAAAAAATTTAAAAAATAAATTACTTTGGGTTCTATAAAAATGTTTTTGAGTATAAAAATAAAATAATTTAAGAATAAAGTTTAATTGTATATGTTTTAAATATTAGAATACATATGATATAAAATAATATTATTTAATATTATTTATTTATAAAATATCAAATATTATTTACATTTTTAATCATCTAAAATAACTTTTTTAAAATTAAATATACAAATATTCTAATTTTCTAATATATATATATATATACTCTATGTCATTAATATATAAAGGGTGATATTAAAAATATATATATATATATTATGTTTTTTATATTTTAAAACCATTCAATTATTATTTAAAAATTGAATATTCAATTTTCAAAAATAACTACTCTTTTTGAATTTGATTTATAAATATTTTTTACTTTATAATGAAATTATATTATATTAGAGTATTTTTTATATATTAAATTTTTCAACATTTGTGGAATATTTAATTTCATACCTAAATTTACTCATTGTTGCATTATCTAGATACAAAACCTATATTAATTTTTTGAGTAAGACTTTCATAAAACGATCAAAATCCCACAATACAAGGCAAGGAGACCCATAGATAAAACACCCATAAAAGAAGGTGAAAATTCAAAATTGTAACATCACATCCCTCATATATGTCATAGTTATATGATTTCAAGATGAATTTTCATCCCCATTATCATCTCTTCCACCCTTTTGTTGGTCAATATAGTCATCTGATACTGCCAGTGATCGGTAACAACATCATTACTCCCTTAATTGTCTCCTTATATCCATATTCCTTGCTAGTAACATCCATGGAACCATTAGCACTCCATATAAGCAGTTCTAATATATCCTAGATACCATAATATTATATCCATATGACCAAGTACATGACCCAAATTCACATATTTTGGTGAATAGTAAAACATCTACAACACCCTACCTACATATCTACTACAATACTAATATTTGAATAGTGAAAAGGTATAAAATGAAATAATACCCAACACAGATATGAACTCATGATTGAACCAGTGACATGTATAAAATATTTTTATATGTTTTTACATTGTCAATATTTAATATTTAATAATGGTATGTCTTGTTAAAAATTAATATTTGTAAAGAGATATGCCTTTTTAAATAAATAATAATACATTTTTTTGGAATGATTTTTTAATTTGATAAAATGAAATGAGAAAAGGACCATTGAAACATTCAATTTTTATTTCTGTGTGTATATATTTATTCTTATATACACACATCAACACCAAAAACAATATATATATATATATATATATATATATTTATTTATTTACCCACACCCACATATATATATATACATGTCTATATATATATGTGTGTGTGTGTGTATTTATTATTTTATATATGTATCTACCTTTTTTTATCATACAATATAATATAAAATCATTAAATATATTAGTATATCAAATATCATTATACCAGGAGGGTTCCTGCTCCATATGTGATATATCCATAAATTTGTTAAGGAGAATAGAAATTTATAGGAATACACTAAAACAAAACATGAGACGCCAAATGTAAAAACAAACAAGAATGTAAAAAATCCAAAATATAGTTAGGCATGAACTCTCTCCATAATTAATTGGACACATACTGATGAAAATAAACAACTCCTTGTGAAGACCACTCCACGAACAAAGTTCATTCTCCATCTTGTTGTTGTGTGTAAATATTCACATCATGGACATCACAGTTCCCTTAGAAACTAAACATGTTCATCATCTGTGAACTAGGGAACCAAAATTATTCTTGATCCGTGATCCAATCAATATACGATAAAACTAATATCAATAATTAGATGCGAATATCATAATTTTCAGGGTGCCATACCCCTGATAGTCACTATGAGATTCATACCCCATCATTATTCCAAGTGGAAATTTGATCAATAATGCATATCCCATGGGCACATGAATAATATCCCAAATTGAAATGATGTGTTTCTGATATTCACTCTAAATCATGCCACCACATTTCCTTTGATTAATATATAACCTACAGTGCACAATGATCCTAAAATAGACATTCATCACCACTCTTGTTGTCATTGTTCTCCTTGGTCTTCACTAGTACTCTCCCCACAACCTATGAAATAGATGTTTGAGGTCATTAAAATATTCAAGGATTCGAGAGTAGAATTTTCCATATATTATTTAGATAATTGTATTCCCTGACATGGTTGATGTCAGTATACGAGTTATGGCCACTAACTCAAATAGAAGAGGCACAATATTCAATTTTCATAGGTTGCATTGTATAGTTATACTTTCTCAATTGGGGGGTTTACATAAAAACAATGTAAAAATGATGTATTAATTCAATTATAAATTTCTTAATTTCAATTTAATTATAAATTTAATTTATTTAATTATATACTGATTTTATGAATATTATTTCTATATTGTGAATAAAAATTGTATATTAACATAATATATTTTTAGATTGTAAATTTTATATAAATTTATTTATTTTTATTTGATCACATAATAAAACCTCTTAATCCACCAATCATAAATCAATAATATAATCTTTTTTAGTTGTATGAATCTATCATAGTGTTTAATTAACAACCATAAATCTATGACATTCATTTATTTTTTAAGACAATTTTTTTTTGGGATTTTAGTCTTTCATTTTCATTAATAATTTTTTATTTATAATTTTTGTACTAATTGATATTCCACATAAAAAAATTATAAATATTTTTCACACTAACATAAATATATCCACAAATCCATATTATCATATCAGTATTTCGTAGTGTCCTAAAACTTCCTTCACCATGGTAATTCAATGTCAATATAATGATTCTGCATTCAAAATATTTATTGAATATGTATTGAAATATAAGTATAAATAATATAATCATTAAATGAGACATATATTCATATATGAATATATAATATTGAAATTTTATAAATAAAAAAATTTGAATATTAGAAAAAAAACATATATTTAGTGATTTGAAAGACTAAAGAAGAGACAATTCAATAGTAATTTTGATAATGATTGATAAGGTGAACCACATTATAGGAAGGAACTGTGCTGAAATATAACATGGTGTCCTAAAGGAAAACATTCTATATGAAAAGTGTCTCACTGTAGAGTTATTTTCACCATTATGTCACATCAAACCATCCCCAAATACTTTTCAATAAAAACCTATGAAAATTTCAAAATCATTCTTATTAATAAATAAATCTATATGAACAATATAATTACACTATTTCGGGACACTATAATAAAAACTATTCAGGGTTATTTCATTGAGTGTTTTAAAATGTTAATGTACCACATTTTTCAGCATTGTTTTTTCAGATAATTATATATATATATATATACATAAAAATTATGACACACAGTTACATAAACTAATAACAACACTTACACCCACACATACAAGAATATCCCCCTTACAACGTATAAAAACAAATAAAATATCATAAATAAAAAAAATGGAGAATAAATTAGAGGGAATTTTTAATGGAGGAAACGAAAATTAAGAAAGATGAAGTAAATATCCCTGGAAAAACATATTAAGTCAATCATAATGAGAAATGAGAGATTAATGTCATATTAATTAGGTTAATGTTAAAAAAATTATGCTCTTTATATCCCAATTCTAAAATACATAAAATGTATCACAAAGTGAATGAATATAAACCATAAAATTTAATGTAATATAAATAATTCCAAGGGTAGATTAGGCTAAAAATTTCATTTTATATGTGAAATAACTTAATCCATGACCCAAAAATAATCACTGAAAGTGGGAAAAAAAGAAATAAAAATTCATATATGTAATATAAATATGTTCATAAAATCACTTCTATTTATTCTAATTATATCCAACTATCATTAATTTTACTACTACGCTAGCCGCTTCCTCATTTTTCTGAAAAAAATTGAATATCCTTTCCTATTTAATATCATAATGTGTGAATCATCAAAATTAATTACAAAACTCTGAAAAATTAGGAAAAAAATTTGTCTGATAATAGATCACATCAAAATATCAATCTTCATTAGGATTTTCCCACATGTTATATTCAAAAAAATAAAAATATTTTTTTGTTGTATGGTAATTGATAATAGTCGATTAACATGATTTGTATTATTTTCTGGCTCTGAGATTACTTGGATGGAAAATAATAAATCACTATATATTGATATGTTTTTACCTTTTTATAATACATGATAAAAAAGTTCATTTTTTAATGATATAACACTAAAAATTTACTATTTATTAAAGATACTATATTCACTCTAACCATATTTGTTTAAAATAAATATGTACATATAATTTTATTTGTGTGTGTGAGTCTGTGTGTATGTGTCTATTTAGGTGTCTTTCTTAATTTATGAGTTTTTTTAAATATAACTTGTAAATATATATACACAAAAGTTAACTTATATATTTTAAAAAAACAAATATGTATTTATAAATAAATAAATAAATTGATAATATATATATATATATGAATAATATATTTTCAATTAATATGAATATTTAGATTCCGTCATAAATTTATGGTTATGGAAATTATGAAAACAAAAAATATGGTTGTTTTCAAATATTATTTTTAGAACTAAGATATCGTTGATTTTTTGTAACACATTTTTGAAAATATTTTTAAGGAAATATTTATTGTTATATAATTATATTTCAATGATGGATAAAAATATCAGAATTTTTGATTTTATGCAAAAATAAAATTTGAATTATGTGCAACAGTTTATTAGGATTCCATTAATCCATGAAACCAATCTTTCTATAGTTTTTCATCATTGATTATTCTATAATTAATCATAGAAAATATTCTCAGTGGACTAACTAAAAATTATGAACCAGTCTATGTTAAAATATGTTTATATGATGGTGTAGGTCATAATTTGTAAACCAATATTGTTTTTGGTGGTAAACCATGAGATCATATAAAATATTTTTAGAGTAAAAAAACTTCTAAAATCATCAATTATATTTATCTTATAACATATTTAAAACAATATAAATAATAAAATACCATATATCACAATTAGTGCTAAAATATTAGACGATACTATTTTGAGAGAAATAGATTCACTTTTATAGGACATGTTTCCCGATGGGAGAGCATTACCTTGTGAAATATTTAAATTAAAATTGTTATATTCAATGGGTATGAACATTGAATCATATGTTTCATGCCCCAATGACATCATTTTATTTCCAAAATATTATGATTAATTAAAAAAATTCCCTATGATTAATTGTTCATGATAAAATAAATATAAATAAGTATTTTTATGTCATAATTTCCTTTATTATCATTATAATATTTAAAAATATTTATATATGTTCTTATATTAAAATTTAACGAACACATATTAATAAACTCATTATTGAATATTTTACACATAGTAAATGTCACTGATTAGACAGAAATGGCCACAAGAATCTACAATATGAAAATGAAAGAATAGAAATTCATCATAAATTATAATCAAAGTGAAATAGTTTTCCTTATTAATAAATAATTTATCACAATACATATCCATATATATTAGTAGGTTATTGCATATTGTAATCAGTATGAATGATGACTAAATATATTATATTTTTTACATTTATCTCAAGATATTAATAAATTATCAATGGTGTTAATGTTTAATTGAAACCAACTATTGGTGATCATAATTTTATAAGGGGTATGATTATTATTGTTTATGATAGTCACTAGAAAATTTATTCCAGGTTGAGATACGTGTTGTTTAGAATAATAAAAGTTATTCCAGTATATATTAAATTTTCATGGTTTATTGTTAAATGAATATTATCTTATCATATAATGTAGATAGTTCATTTTATTGAAACAATTAAGGATGAAAAATTTTTATGGTGCATAATATTATTTTACATATAAAATATTTATACTAATGATAGAAAATATAATCTAACTGGATGTTCAAAAATGGCATGTCACCTCTTCCATTCATATTTAATGAAAACTATTAAAAATAAATATACCATGTAAATAATTTATGGTAAATACTCTTGTAATTACCATATTTATTTAGATATGAAACAAGGATTAATTTTTATATAATAAGTTAAATTAATTTAATTATGTTATAAAATTGGTATTCATCATTTATATTAAGGAAAATAAGTGTTATAGTGTCATTGTAGCATTTCTAAATTCATAGGGTAATACCTATGGTGTCATTAAGTAAAAGTTAAGGCATTATTATAGTGGATATATTAAGTGAATTTGGCACTAGTTGTGAATAAAATAAATCTTTTCATTCTCCAACTATTGGCATGATTTTAAAGAAATTGAAATTTTATTTTCTAAAAATGTTTAATGTTGTATTTGTTTTAAATGGTATTCATAAAATATATAGACTAGTTTTTTAATGTATAAAATCATGTGGAATCATTTCAAAGCATACGATTTCCTTGTTTTAATGAAAAAATTTATTCTTTTCATTCTACGTTTTTTTCTATATTAGTATGATGAAAAGAAATTCAGTATTCATAATAATTTTAAATAATTAAATATCTATCAGGGTTGATATAATAGTATTGTTATAGTTAATTAAATTGATATTATTATAATATTATATTAAGAATAAAATAATTTTCAAAAAAATGGTTTAGTTAATTACAGATATATCATTGATCATATAATAATGTCATATACTGAATGCAGAGTATACCAAGAGAATATTTGTATCAAAAAATATCATCACATAAAAAACATCAAATGTGAAAGAATTCTCTGATGAGACTGAAAATACTCGAACAATGTGTTATAAAACTATGACACAATCCCCCAAATCTATTGAAAGAATGTGGTAAATGATATAAAATTATGTATGATGTAATTTTACAATACTATAATTCATCCAAAATAAGAAAGTTAATTCTTTGATATCAAAATGTAAGTAATTTCTTCCAGGCATCTAATTATTTTGTCTATAAACCATATAATTAAAGTCAAGAATAAGAGGAAGAATATAGAGTTTAGTTAACAAATACTATAATTATTATGAAGTAAGCTTCATATTTAGTTCATGAAATTTAATTTAGCAAAAAATTAGAGTATAAAATTAATCAATTCATAAGATATGTATCACAAGAAAATTAATAAAATAAAAAGATCTTCCAAATACCTTCATAGTAGATATAAAGAGGAAGAATTATTCACTAGATACATTATACAAATGAATCATTAATTCAATTATATAATTATGATTTGTATCAACTCATAACAAATTAACATGAAATTATATTCTACCATCAAATGAAGAAATATATCTAAATAGTCTAGACTCTATAGAACTACAATTTAACCTCATTTCCATGAAATCTATTCCAGTAAAATGTTGCAGCAAAGAATGTCAACACATTACATTTTTAAATTAGTGACGTACCATGTTTATTTGAATAATGAAATATTTATATGATCCCACACAATCCTATAACTCATTACGGATTTAATTACTAAACAGATGATGTGACATTTGTAACTTTCATAAAATATTATCACTACTCATAAAATAGGTTTAAATCTATACTATTTGGAAAAAACATCACCTCAAAATCATTTATCATTCCAGTGAATTAATAAGATAATGTGAATTTTTTCACATTCTGACATGACTGGTCTGTTATGGAAAATAACATATCAAATTAATGGGAATGTATCCAATGTAAACATTAATAGTATAAATGGAATACAATTGAAACTTTACCTAACCATGTGGTAAAATTATTTGTTTCTATATTCTTGAGGCTAAATTCATATAAAATAAATGAGATACATAAAAAATATCCAACGTACATGTTGTGTAACATGTTATATCCCACATATGGGGAACACACTGTGTCCTTAAGTGGATTTTTTGGATATATGGATAACGAATACCACATCATATAGTTATAGTACACATCATCTACTTCTGAATCAGAAGAACATTCCATATCATTTAGCAAGTTTCCTAGACAAATAAAAATAGGAATGAATAGAGAGTAGATTGTTAGTTCATATCACGTGGCCTTAAAAAGGTACATGTTGAATCCCTATATATTTATTTAAAGTACATGTAATCAAAGTTCATGGACTATAGCTCATAAGTACATATTTATTATCAAACAATAAAAGAAAACATTATAGTTCATTAAAATAAATAAATTAATTTTGAAATCATAATTAAACCATAGAAACCATATGTGTTAGAAAATTTCATATTGGTTTTCAAGATTGAATAAATGATAAAGAAAATTATTTTATTTATCTATAATTATTTTTCATATAATTAGTTTTCAAAAAATTAATATATGATGTATATCTCAAAGATACTTTTCAGGGCCATAATGGGAACTAATTGAATTCTTATTTTATTAAAAAATAAAATTTCCCTTATCTTAATAAGAAAATAAAAAATTATACAAATGGTATAATCTATAAAATATCATGTTTTTTTATTTGTATTATCGTTCATATTCATTTATCATAGCGATGTTTGTGTTGGTTTTATTTAATATATTTTTTTCATGGTTCTGTGATTATTATTTTTATAATTAATATAGATTTCGTATAATCCATCCCTCAATATTTTATGATATAGGATCGATGTCCATAATGAATTTTCTGTAATTAAACATAACCATTCAATTGGGTCCCCTCACATTAATGTGGTTTGTAGATACATATAATAATTACAATATCTAATGGCTTGAAGATCTAGTTCTATATAGAATTAGGACGATACAAACTCATGTAAAACCTAGGAGGAAATGTGGAATGTTTCAAATCAGGAAAATACTAGAATAATGAGTGTTCACCTTGGACATTTGTTGATTTATTATCCATCGGATGGATCAACCATTTTATAATATCTTTATTGCTACATTTATTTGTTTGTACATTTCTATATTATGCATTTTTTATTTTATGGTCCTAAAATACTAATCACAATAATTAGTGTACTAGTAAAAATAGATTAAATGTAATAAATATTTAATGTTTACATTATTTACCAATTATAAATGAAATTATATATGAGAAATTATTAAAAATAAAAATCATTTTTTTAAGGAATGAAGTGGTGTAAATAAATTTTTTTTATGAAAAACAATCATGAGTCAATAATTCGATTAATTAATTATATTAAAATTTAAAAATTAATTATACCTTGAATAGGTTATAAATTTAATGCGAAACCCATACAATATCCACACAACACCACATGTATGATCAAATGCATTCATACCCATAATAACTTTTATCCACCCCCTCTATCTCTATTGTTTTCCATTTTCGATATGTCTCAAACCCCATGCTATTGTGGATCCTGGATTAACAATGTGTTTATGGCCACTATTTCCACAATTCATGACCTCCCAGAAAATCATCCCCATCATCTGATCAATCACCTCCATTTAACTCACACCATTTTTCATCCCCTAGTTCTCGATGTGATTTGGTTTGTCCCATTGACACACTTCCAAACCTCAATAAATCCCCTAATCACTTGAACATGACCATATATATCCACTAGGATAGTTTTTATCCAATTATTAAAGTCAATACCATAAAATTTCCATTGAAAATGGGAATATGGAGATGATCACCCCCTGTGTTGCATCATGAAATATTTATTGTAACGTTTTCCATAAATTTATAAACAATTTTGATATTAATTGGAGATTAGTTGGGGATGTTTTAATTATCTAGTGGAGGGTTTAATGAAAATAAATATTGATGTAGGGAACATCAATGGAAGGATTCCATCCATAATGATTATACATTAATGGATCACCTCCTAAATATCCAAATGCGAATCAATAATTTTCCACATAGGAGCTAGGAACCGTGTTTTAAATTAGTTTTCAGCTTAAGTGGTTAGTAGGGTAACAAAACATTGTGTCCTTCTACTCAATTTTCACAATCATCAAAAATAAGTTTATAATTTCTTTTTTTCATTTATACATTAGTTTAATATTTTGAAATGAAATTTTGTCACTTCTATAAGAATACTATAATTTGTGGTATTGAGAAGAAGATTTACCCAATAAATCATTATGTTATATGGGGATGATGTATATATATATATATATTAAAAATAAAAAGCTAAAAATTGATCGTTTTCAATCGAAAAATATAGTAATTGAAAAATTATATTTGAAATTTAAAAATATAATACTGATGATGTCATAAAAGAAGGTTATTATTGATTTTCATTTATATAATACATGATTTTGTATAGGTGAATCGTAAATGAAAAAATTTATCCCTCTCCACATCTATTCCAATAAATATAGATTTTATTTTTTAAACATTCTTAATGTTTTATTTGTATTATATTTTTTTCATTTATAAGGAATATTTTACCAATGCATGACATGAATTAGATGGGTATCAAAGAACATGGTTCTCTTATTTTAATGTAAAATTTAAGGTTTATGGATATATGTTATGTTATTTATTCAAATTCTTGACAAAAATTATCTAATCATAAAATTTTTTCAAAATAAATCTCTATAATTTTTATAAACCAAATGAATTTTCTAGTTATAAAATAAAAATTTATTGCCATATTATGTGATGATACTATAATGATATAAAAAAATATATGGAAACATGTTGGTTTTGTATTCTTTCTTCCCCTATAAGGAATTTTTTACACAATTTTGTATTCATTTTCATTTATATCTCATTTTGGTTTGGGGTTTTAATGAGTTCATTCAGGTTGGTTGTGGATGTTTGGGGGGGTTAGAAAAATGCATGGATAGTTCACAGTTTCCCCAATCCATGAATCATTGTTTTCGAAAATGTGTAAGGAATGATAGTGTGCACATCAAAGGTTCATGGTTGGAATCCTATTTGGAAAATCTGTGTAGATTCCTGTGGGCTATTTAATTTTTCTTATAGTCTTGATTCCATACTCATATATGTAATTTTATATTTTCATTACCTTATTGTGTTATTATTATTATTAATATGAGTTAATTGAATTCTATACTAATTGTACTAACCTTCACAGGCCCCATTGGATATATTATGTGTCATTAGGACATACATAATGGAAACCGAAGCAGTGTGAGATATTTCAGTAAATTATGATTATTAAATGTAAAATAAGATATTTTAGGGTTATGGAATTAAACTAAATTCATGTTTAATTGTTTGAAAAAATTTTAATGTCACTTTGGATTAAATATTAATTCTAAATGAATTGTGTAATTTTTTATGCTCAATGGATTAATTGGTTGTTTCCTTATTGTTCTTTCCTGTCAAATTTTTTGAAACATGGTTGTTTTTATAATTGAAATGGTGCACCATGTTGTCAACGATTTGAAAGAAGTTCACTAATTATATATATATATATATGAAAATGTGCTGTGATTTTTATACCGATGATCCAATTTTATATCTGTGACCATACTGATGCTCTTGTCTCATTATACTTGATGGTGAATTGATGATGGATTGATTCTCCAAGTATGGCGCTTGTATGAAGCTCTATATACTCGTGGAATTGGTGTTAGAAAAACATTATATGTACCTGTGATATCGGTGATGCAATGAAGCTCCATGTATCAATGTTAATATTACAAGGAAAATTTAAAAATTTTATTGAAAGAAAATAGAAACTAAATTTAATAATTAAATTTCATGAATTAATATATTGTCAAATCCATATGGTTTATGGTTCATCCTCTGGAATGTTCCTGATAAGTTATGATAGGCTTGGGTATAATTGTGAACTAGTGTTATAATGTGCTTGAATAAAAAATAATAAAATTATTACATGGTTACTTTTTTCATTTAATTAAATATCATTGAAGATCAGTATAGACTATTATAGAATATCTATTTCATTAGACATGATTGGTGGTTCCCTAATGATTTGTACACATACCCAACTTGGGTTGTCGATTCATACCTAAGTTGACTTCATGTTCTAATGTCAATATAATTTCATGATACATATATTAGATGGATGATTTTGGATTTGGGATATATATGGGATCAACAAATTAGACATAATTTTTTGACTATATATGGTGTTTTTATTCTGTATATATTTTTTTCTATAAAGACATGAAATATATTATATTTTGGATTATGGTCAGTTCCACAAATTTGGGACTCTTCTTTTAATGGTTGGTCATTATTAGTTATTGATTATTATTATTTTTATTATTAAATTTATAATACTACCTATTTTATTTCTATGATAATGAGGGTATAGTCTCTCCGCGTGACATATTAATCTTTTTTATCTAGTTGGTATCAACTATACTTTTGGGAGGCACAATTGTGGTAATGTGATGATTATTAATGGGGAACCAGTACATGGCACCAAGGATGGGAAATAACATAGTGGTATTAGAGTATTTTTTTCCATTATATTTACTTATCTCACTATATATGAGAGGTATTACTGATACGAGTATGAGTCTATAATTGGTGATGATCTATTGAATGGGAGTATCTATCCAATGTGTTTTGGTATCCCTAGGTTCATGTGGTATAATTTCTTTTTAAAATGAATATTGTTATTGTTTAATGTTATTTCCACTCTATTGACTAACTTCTTGTGTGATTTTAGGGTATTATATGATTTATATTAATGGATAAAAATGAAATGGGATTTTTCAATTCATTGATCATTATAGACGCTTAAAATATTTATGTGACATTCATCATATTAGGCCAGTATAGAAAAAAAATACAATGAGAGGGATATGGGAAATTAAAAAACATTTCATCATTTAATGAATTTCAAATAAATCTTTCCCAAAAATGATATTATAATGGATAAATGTTATTAAATTTGGTAATTTTAAATGGTTTAAATGGTTTCTAATGTGAAAATTATAAATATGAAAATATGTTAAACTTTTTTACATTATTGTCCTTCTTATGCATGGATAATGGTAGTGATAGTGACACATTTTTTGTGGGGTATTGTATGTGTTATAAAATGATCTATACATATAAGCATATCTAATTCCAAGATGTGTAAATGATGTGTTTATGTCCTAATATGTGAATTTTAAATTGAATATACAAGACTCTATGATGGTATTTGATTGTTGATTGATAATTGGATGGTTCTAAATAATTTCCTCCTGCAATCAGGAAAGAGTATCTTATAGTTTCAGTTAATGTGGAAGAATAAAAGTTCATTGAGAACATTTCATGATTTATACATACCATATTTAGAGACCAAGGAAGTATATTCATGCTATGTCTAATATGAACCATTATATATAGTTATGTCCCCATCTAACATTCATCGGATAGGGTGGACCAAATGAAACTGAGTTATACATTGATTCTATCATGAAAATTCTTGACCATTTAGATAATCCTATTGAGAAATGTGTCAATTTAGAAACTATTTATATTGAAGGCCATTTTAGTGATTGTTTCATTTTAAAACTATGATGGAGTGGTTGGAGGGGATATAATGGATGGTATACTTTGAGATCATTCTGGAATCATATTCCCACAAAAAGTTTGGTCGGGCTGGGAAGTAAGTTTATGTGTTTGACCTGGGTAAGCATACTAGGAATGGACTATGTTGGTTGCGACACTGATTTGATGCACATTGTACTACAATTTTTTAGTGATTATACTATTGTGTAGATATGTAATCATGATAGATTTAAAGGTGAGCTTATGTCCCATGTTAATATCTTCTGTCTTAAGATGTGTGATGACGTAGTAAATGAGGCTCTCATTTCTAAGTGGAATATAATGGAGGATTCCATTTGATAAGTGTTTTTCTATATTGGATGTCCATGGTTTATGTTGTATGAGGTTAGGAATCATAATTATATGAATGTTCACAAGAGTATAGAATTATATAGTAACTAGAGGGAATTATCAGCTAATCAAGGAAGTACTCATGGGTTTTGTCATTAGTGTGGTAGGGGAGGTCCCATCTGTTTCTAGTATCCTCGATGATTGGGAGAGTGGTGAGAATTCAGTGTGATGGGACACAAAAAAAAATTCATGAGCCATAAAATATCAAAATTGATAGACGAAATATCTGAAACCTGATTTATGGAATGCTAACTTATACCATGTATTATTCTAGAATTTGGAGATCTAATGGTCATTTCAGTCTGTCTAGAAGACATGTACATCAAGAAAAGATAACACACATTTTTTCAGTTGTGAAGCACATTTGACGTGGATTGGATCACTTAGTAGAGGGATGATTCAGTTGAAAATATTTCAAAAAATATTTATTGATACAGAGGATTGTACATGACTATCAGAGATAAAATTATTGACAACTCTAAAATTGAATGATATTTATTTGATATGGTATCCTAAAATCCTTTTATATATTTAAATATTATCAACATTTTGAGTCTTCATGTAGTGTTTTTGGTTTTTTATTATGATTATCAACACATTTTTGTGTGTCCAATGAAGTTGAATATCTTTATTCATGTTGTTTTCCCTCAATTTTAGCGAGTATCGTTTCTGTTAGGATATGTACGCACATAAAATCCACATTTTGACATGATTTTGTGTATGTATTTGTTAGTATTGTTTAATTCCCACATCCTTTTTTATTTTATAATATAATACTTTACTTCTTCTGATGGTAATAGTTATGTTCAATATTGAGAATGGGATACCCATCTAGTCTACTGGGTTCAATTCATCAGAAATTGGTGGACCAATGTATCACGGTTCTGAATATTTTGATGGTGAAGGGTGTATTTAATCATAACATTATACTATCCAAAGTGTAATAATTATAGGATGTGTTTCTTAAGGATATATTAAGAAGATTACTAAGAGGGATGTTGAGTTCCCCAGGGAGCTTGTTCAAATTGATGAACAATATTTCATTCAATCATATAAAATGAAACTTAAATATCTTCAAGATTTTATGAATCAGCTAGATTTATAAATAGATATGATATTTTTCTATATGTGTTCATTGAATTAGTGTTCCATTTTATTTTTTTCAAGAATGAAAATGGAATGTTACACTTATTAATTGATAACATGATATAAAATAGGTAATTTATTAGGAAATTTTATCCTCTTAATCTTGATAATTATTTTTTAAATTTTAATAGGAAATTTTCTATTCTATTTTATTTATTTGAGGTCAATGTATCATTTGAAGAGGGTAATTACATCTAATATACCTTGGTGGGATTCTAGAATAATGTATGTTTTATATGAGTTCTTTATTATGGTGTTTGGGATGATGAACACTCAATATTTTTTATGGATTTGATGAAGAAAATATTAAACAGTTTTTGCATCTGTGTGGTGTTATTTTCATCGAGGAAATTTTGGTTTTCTCCCAGACTCACGATGATGTTTCTGATTTTATTGACATCATCCTGATTAAAATTAAGAGATTATATTATATATCGCAAGATAGATGACTATAAATACTAGATCTAAATGAAAAACATCATGTTTAACATCACCTATATGGAAGGTGGGTCATTAGACCTGTAGAATTTTTTTGAAGATTTTTATTTTCATATGACAATGAATGATTTTGATATTAGAACATTTATGTGGGTTCTAAGTAAATAATGATGTGGTATAAAAGACTATTCTTATTTTACAACACCACCTTCATGTTTACCCAAAAATTGTGTCCTGATTGAGTGGTAAATGACATGTTAGATTGAATTTTAGTTTCATAATAAAAAATTGATCAATTCATCTATTTTGATCTTTCCTGTCCTCGGGGAGGAGTATGCATTGTTCTATGATGCATCATGGATCCATTTTATGGCATTTTTGTTGTAGTGGGATCAGGAGAATGAGCATGAGTCATGAATGCTAATTCAACATGAATAAAATTACCCAAAACAAGAAATTGAGTAGTTCATAGTGGGTTATTCATTAAATTGAATGAGGCATTCACAATTGGATAAAATGTGTATTGACCATACCAACCACTAAAGATTGATGAATATCAAATGATTTGAAGATATTAATATCATTCAATAAATATGGTTTTACTATATAAATTTATTCGACAATGAGCTAGAGTATACCCTTTGGAAGGAAAAATGATACTAATGGATTATTATAAAAGACACAAATTCAAGTGGAAAATGACTATAGTTCTTAGCTGGATATGATTTCTTTGTTCATAGAGATGCATATTGAGTTACAAGAAGGAATTTAGGGGATTACTCTCATTTATCATCTATAGAGGATATACTTATGAGGAATATCAAGGGGAGGTAGTATGAGGATCCAGAGTGGTTTTCCATTTTGGAAATCCTATATGGTTGGGAGTCACATTATTATTGGTTTATCAATGATGATGAGATTATTATATATTAATGGATGAGTTTTGTGAAGACATTAATGCAAGATGATTTGATATGTGAGATGCATTACATTTAATGTTTAGTTCATACATGATTGAAAAATAGAATCATGAACTTCATATTGAAGATTTGTGTCCATAAACTCAGAAAAATAATTAATTTTTTTTGACATGATGATACACATTTTTGTTGGTGATTGTTATGCCTTAATAGCATGTTATTTTTTCGTATCCATTTTATATTATAGATATAATGTTGGATGATGATACAAAGGATTTTGTGTTTGGTATTTTCGGGTCATGTTGAAAAAATAACATGATATAGGTGATTGTGGATAGGATAAAAAAATGTATACCATTTATTTCAAATTAAATAAAATTATGGTTGATTTGTTGGGTTAAATGAATGTTCACTATTTTGTGTTTTTGACATGTTCATGTGTTAGAGTACATGATATGGTCATGCGTCAAAGAATTTAGTGTGTCTTGGTTGAAGCACTTTTCACTACTTGATTTCTCCAAAAATAACTGTTATTATAAGACTTTTTCAGATGGAACGTGTTGAGGTAAATTATGGTAGTACTTGAAAAAAACCATTATAATGGATGTTGGCATGTGAGTCAGTGTTTTTAGGGATATATATCACAGTGTTGATAATAGATCAGGATGTGTTAAATTAGAAATATATGGATAAATTGCAATGAAATAGAAGTATTATTACTAACAACATCATTTTCCTCTTCAGTTTAATTTGTGTTATTTTGTATTACTTCGAGTGTCATTGAAATTAGGACATTCCAATATTTAGAATCATATAATTTTCTCACCCAGTTTTTCAATCCATTATAGATTATAGAGATAATTGGACTGATGTAATGTCGATTGGATCTTCCATATAGGTATAATTATATGACATGTTTTTTTCTTTGTCACAACATCAATAATATCACACTAACACTTCTCGTAGAACTATGTTGAGAATTTTGTGCTTCAATAAAATTCATCTATTAAATAGAATCTTATAAATGTTGTGGATCATAGTTGGAATTGGTTTTATAGAAAAAAATGATCCATTAGTCTCAGTGTTGTTGTAGAATGGATTCCTTTAGGAGGAAACATGGTATATGGTTGTATATATGTGGGAAAAGTGGTTAGACCATTTTATATTATGATCTTAGATTTTCATTGGAGTATATCTAAAGGACGATCTATAATATTGTTTGGATATTATGATATATTTAACATTATTGGGAATTTTTGTACTCGTTTTCAAGTAATTGTTTACACTTCTTTTATAATTTTGGATAATGGATGAATTGGGTTCATTCAAGTGTGATTTTGATGGAGTTTTTTTGTAGATAATTGTTGGATCCCATTTTTCTAAACAATTGTTGCCTCCCTTAGAAAATTAATTGTGGATGGACATTTTACTCAAGGTAATCTCATATTTTCTGCATTGTTTATACAAGTCATTGATATGTATTGGGTAAACAACGCAATACTAAAATGTTATAAAATTAATTTTTGTTGCATTTTTTAAAGATATCCAGAAAGACATGTAATGTTGAAGAATGAGATAGTATAATTCATTATTATTGCACAATATTAAAAATAGAGTAGAAAAATTAAGTGAAATACTATTGGTAGAACAAAATTTGTCGATCAAATCCAAATAAAAATATAAATGCCAATTTTTTCCCAAATCACGTGGAATAATGAACACATTATTCTTCTATTTATTTATATGTTAATCCCTTCATTATAAGGGGATGTTTTAGTTGAATCAAGCAAAGTTGGAGATCTATTTTCACTAGTTAGTCTTTTTTATTGGCCATTCATCATATATCTCACTTTCCTATCTTTCTTATAGAAAGATTTATAATCTACTATTGATATGTCTAAGAGCCTTGGGGGTGTTTTGATGATTTATACATTAATCAATTTGATGGAATGGGGTTCCATTCCCAAATCATGATGATCATAGTGTCACACTTCATTTCTTGTTTATATATATAGAATTATGGAGAAAAATTCGGCGATCATTAATTAATTATCCAATGTGTGGTGGTCTATATATAATTTCCCATATTTGATATAGATTTCTTATATATTTTATTTTTATTATTATGGTTCCTTATTGGGAATAATATTAAAATGAAAAGTGAATTGAATCCTTTCCAATGTGTGGTACCCATAATGTGGAACATTCAAACAACATAATATTATGCGATTCAGAATTATTAAATCCCATTGGCAGTTCCAATTTCCATAATATTATAATTATTCCACATAAAATAGTAAATTTTAGGATTATTGAGTGGAAATTAAACCTTATATGATTTTTTGATAGTAGAATTTATAGGTTTATTCACATAATAATTAAGGGCATATGAGTTGCGTAAATATAGAAAATGAAAAATATTAATGACAGATTTCTCATTTGGATCCTTTTTTTGTAATATAATGTACCATTGTATTGTTTGATAAATGAAATGGTGTAAAATATTTTTAATGATTAATGCATTGTTACATAATGTTGAACCTTGATATATATATGTGTGTGTGTGTCTGTGTGACTGTGTGTGGACGAAAAAAAATTTGTGGTGGAATCATGATCCCCATACCAATAGGTGGCCACAAGGAAGCTCTTGATCCCCATTGCCTGAATGTGATTTTTTGTTAGACTGATGCTCCATGTACATGAGATTTTGGTATTAGAATTATTTTATATATACCCAAGATATTTTTTTGTATTGAAACTCCATATACTAGAGATAATGATTTTTTATTGAAACTCATGTGTCCTTGATAATGGAACCTAGACGAATAGACCAAGGGACCAAAATAAAAATAAATTTATATTTAATAAGGATAGACGGTGAGGGTTTAAATTGTAAAATCACATTGATATTTGGTTTAGAATATAGTATCCAATTAAAAATGTATGATTATATTGGGATTCACCGTGATCCCCATGTCCTATTTTGTTGTTTCAAGAATAATTAATGTGAATCATGCTTACTAGTTTCGTTTTGTATTTAACTCATTAAAAATTGAATACACTCTAGAGAGTGGATATTTCATTAAACAACATTTTTGTAATGCTATTTTGTTTTACTAGCACAATACTCATTCTAAAAATTGGAAGGAATGTAGAATTACTATTTGTATGATATTATAATGGAATGATAAATATGTAATCTATCATAGTTAGTATTCAGGGTGGAGCATGGATGAGGGAATCAACCCTTATATCAATAACCTCTTGGGAGTTATTTGTTTTTAATTATTTTTGGATTACATTTTAGACATTACACATAAATAGAATAACATGTTCAATGTTTTTGAAGGTAGAAATTTCCCCTATATTGGGATTATTCATGTGATGGTTGGATATTATTGTATATTCATTATTATTATTATCCTTCCTAGTTTCTCATTAATTGAATCAACTATACATTACAAATAATGATCATATGTATCCATACATGACATATTCAAAAATATATCATGTTGAAATCATTTGGCATAAATAGAGGCATGATTGAAGTCGTGTTTAAAACATATATAAGGATCGGTATGGGGAACTTGGTTTGGGAAGATACATATTTGATTGTTTACTGATGTATTATTTATGAAATATTTGAGTTTTAGACTAACTACAAATTAGACATATATAGTATTTCAGTCAAAAATTATCATCACACTAAGAACATCATAGGTGATAACATTCTTGGATATGAAAAGAATGGCTTAAAGCATGAGTTGAAATCCCAAAATACAAATCAGAAAAATTATCAAATGAAAATGAGTTAAAATTTTACTAAATGAGGAATAAATTTTTTTATGTTACCAAGAGGTCACTATGTTAAAAAATAACAGTTCGAAAATAAAAATATTAGTCATTACTTCAAAGGAACTAATAGTCTATGATTAAAACCATCATAGTAAAAACAACTTACTAGTAGTATAATTCCCTCTTTTATTTTTTTTTCATTTAACTAGCCAGGATATTTTATTATTTCATCATAAACAAGTTTCTCTTATCGAACAAATTCTATATAAAGATAGATGAGATAAGTCATTCTGATGTCATCCTTATAAGAACATTAGTCCCATAATAATCTTATGTAGTGGTGTCTTGGACTCTTATAATTTATAAAATGGATGCTTCATATTTTAAAAATGAAAAAGAAATATGTTATCCTTCAATGTGGAAACTCCTACCATCCATGGGTCCTATATTTCTTAGAAATTAAAATAAAAAAATAAGCGTAAAGATATAATAAAAATGAATTGAAATTTCAAGGTAATTTTATTTAAGTAAACATATTAAAGAGACTAGAATAATTATTAATAAATTTAGTATGTATCTTCTGATATAGTCTCCAACTGAAATTAGCTTCAATCATAAAATATATACTTACTTCAAAAAATTATGAACTCCCTGATCCTATACAATTCATAACATTAAATTGAATTATAGTCACATCGAATGTTTTAGTAAAACATGTAAACATATCAAATTTTTTTCATTCCCATATAACTTGTTATATTAAATATTCAAATATGAATATAATCCAACACATACCTATAATTACATAATCCATGGTTTTTCTAATAGGAGATTGACCATTTGGATCATTCCTTAAATATTATTTGTAATCACCACTCATGTTGGAAAATGGATTGATTCTAGAATACTATGTTCTTATAGAATCAATCCATTGAAATAAATTAGTCACACAAGTATTCATATTGAAGATAATTATATAATCAATAACAATATATTCCATGAACCAACCATTTCCCCAAGATATTTTAAATCTAATAAAGAATATAATTTTCAATAGGATGACCTCTATACGATAAACATCATTTAATGACATAATTAATGTGATAAAATGAGAATAATCCTTCAACTAATGAAATTTTCATTCATTGAACTAGTTCTTAGATAATTTCCATCTATCTTCAATTTATCCATTAATACAAGTTTGCAATAACATAAATTTTGGTCATGTTTTTTTATATTGTAAATTAAAATAAATCGGTGTGTAAAATAAACATATGTTTGATTATTCAAATCACTCTATTATTTTCTTTATTCAAAAATTGTATCATAATTAAATCTGATATGAATAATATATGATATTAATTTTCATTAATATATAATATTAACTATATATCATTATCTTACCGTAATGTAAAATATTCTTCCGTGAAACACCCAATGAAAAACACATACCAACATAACAACACTACCTCCAAAAGAGGGTATGGTAATAAATATTTCCTACAAAAATATACAAAATAATGTGGAGATAATCATACAAAAACTTATTATTATTGGTTATATATTTCAAAATAAAAGAAAATCATCAGAAAAGTATTATATTTCTTCCATGAGTCCCTCTTTAATAATTAGAGTTTCATTCATGATATTATTGAAATCATGCATTCAATATTAATCTGACAATGAGGACATGAATGATGATGGTGTCTTAGTAATTGTATGAAAAGTAATATTTTTTTATATCAATATGTATCCTCAGATGTCAATTAAAAATAGTACTTTTTAGTTTAGAAAAATCCTTATACTTCTCGGTTTTCCGATGGTGTTGGGGAATAACGACATTTGAGTCCAAAATATGGATTGTTTTGATTTTTATGACATATATATTGAAAACCAAAACGAATGTAAAATTATTTATCATTCTTATCAGGTTGATATTCACCAAAATTTGTTTTAGATTCTTCAATAAACTCAAATTTTGATGTTTAATCAAAAGAAGAGAATGTGGGGACACAAAAGGTTGAATCCCCCACAGCATGGGATAACTTTTTTATGTAATTAGTAATCATAAATTTAGAGATTTTATGGACTTCCGAAATATTATAATGAAATTTTGAATTAATATGTTGAAAATGGATTATAAATTATGATTCTACGAGTAAAAATTTAATACTTATTTCAATTTAACTTTTTTAATCATATTAATAAATTACCATACTAGATTGTTACCTAAAAATTAAAAGGTCAAATTGATTATTTAGCACTATAACATCATGATATAGTAAAAATTATCATATTAAATATTATTTTGTTACATTATTTTATAACATAAAAATTTACAATCAAAAATGTATTTTTTCACCCGAACATGAAAATTATTGGTATAATATATAAAAGTTATGAATAATGAAAATGGTTTCCATTTATTGTCTGATAATAAAAAGCTCGATGGATGTGAAATCACGCGTCATCAACCCCTCTTCCAAAACATGAGTTTTATGAGGGGCATACAATGTTAGTCCTCATATTTGGATTAGTGTAACTAGAATGTTGACGCTAAGGGTGTGTCACAAATATAATAACGAGAAAATTATGTGAAGCTTAACTGCTCAAGATTTGGGCTTCAGGTCACAGGGCCATCGATACCTCAAATATGTTAATGGGTTATTTATCAAGTAACACATCAGGTCATGGAATTGGCATCAATAATTATTTATGAAATGAGATCTATCATTATATAATAAAAATTTTGTTGTTTCCCCTACCAATTTAGTAATCATATTATCACACCATTATCTTATAAAAGGGAACCTCATGTCTTGGGATATTAAAAAATATTTACCTCTAAAACATAAACAATTCCTATAAAAATATTTTCTCATATAACATCCCAACATCAAAGAGATTATAGAAAACATAGATGAAAAAAATAAGACTTAATTTTTACGGAAAATGAAATTTTCAAAATATTATGATTCAATTAATGCATATTTCATGTTAAATATTTGTTATTCAATTTTCATAAAACACTTATTTATAATGTTATAATGTTTTATTTTCAAAATGATTTCCTCCATGTAAATTTTTTCAAAATTCCAGGAGTAATGTAATTATTATAACAAATATATTTTTAATTTCATTTTAAACTCTTTTTTACATTCTATACAATGTTTTTGAAAGGATTCTTTTAAATGATTTCTAAATTATTTTTTAAGTGTCATAGATGTATTTTTTTTATTTAACATATCTAGAAATAAATACCCTTCAATAATACTTATATATAAATATAATTCCTATATATAATTCAATGTTTTCAAAATTAAATTGATGTTCATATTCTCCTATAAGTTGTTTATTTTAATAGTTTTCATTGAAAAATTATTTTTTTTATGTTTTTTAAATTAATCTTGAATGTGTTCCTACATATGTGTTATTCAAAATAATTTATGAAACATAATGATGTAAATCAAAGATTATATACTTTTTATATGCATATCAGTCCTCGTATAATTGATAGAAATATTGATGATACCATTATAAGTCACAATAAAATGTGATACCAATAAAAATTTTAAATGAATTGTTTAATGATTTTTTTACAAAGAATTATGTTGGAATAAAATCTATAGAATATTCTATTTATAAGGGTTCAGATACAGTTTTTATAATTATAGTTTCCCAAAGAACATATACAAAATTTCTCTATATTATAAATAGTTTTATTATAATTAAATATATTTTGTAGGTTAAAAAGAATAGCTTGTAATTATTATTCTTATACGGCTCATATATGGTTGAAATATATGTCTTCCATTAAAATGTTATTTAGGGTTCATATTTCTTTAATAAACACTCTTGATATTTATTTTTCCATCATTATATTTTTATAATAATTTTATTAAATACCTTTATGAAATAAACATGATATGATATGTATTCAAATGAATACGTATAGTCCAATATTATTATTTTAGAAACATTAAATTTTTTAATATTTTATAGGTTTTTAAATAGAATAATAATTTTTTTCTTTTCTAAATCCCATAAATATTTTGAGCCCATATTTTGTTTTTAAATATTCATCACACATCATATATATTATTAAGAACTATAAAAAGGTTAATAACTCAACAATGGTGGATTGATTTTAGATGAGGAAAAATTAATTTGACTAATTCAAAAAAATAAACTTAAGTATCCTTACTTTCTTAAAAAAATTACAAATTGGGAAGAATATTCTACATTACAATGTTTGGGATCGATATAAATGTATTATTTATAATTCTATAAAATAATAAATCTAAATGATCTTTGGATTTTTAATAAAGTGATAGGCATTCAATTAAACTCAATTTTTTTTATGGAGAGACATATCCTCATAGATAGAATGAGTGAATGATATAGTGAACATTATTGTATATTACATTATTAAGAAAATATAATTAATATGTGTATATTTATGGATTATTTTATCAAGATAAGACCTGGAGGGTTTCCCTATTTCTTTAGGAAATATACTAAAATTTTCAGAATGATTTCTTGAAATTGTAACATATTATGTTATGTGGAATGGATTCATGAGGATAATATTCTTCAGAATCAGAAGCATTGAATTGTTGGGGATATAATAGAGATGTTTCTAGAACTATTAAAACAATTTAAATAACATGATAATGATAGTAACCATGTAAGAGTGTGAACAAAATATCCTCACTGGGATATTTTTATATTAGATAGTTTCGAGAAACAACACCATCATATATTTGGAATACCAATGATAGCTAAATGTTGAATCAATTATATGTATAATTAATCGAATGTTTTGGGATAACCTAAAAATAAAATTATTATTACTTCCATTTATAAATTATAAGGTTATGTCAACTTACTATGTTCAATGGTTAAGAAAACAATGGATAATGATAATGTTTATTTCATGGAGTTGATATTATTTTATGAATTTCTTCCTAAATAACTATTTTTCATTTATATTTTTCTTAGGATTGAAAAAAAAGATAAGAACTGAGGAAAATAGAGGTGTTTTTAACATATTATTAAAAAAAATTACTATATTTTCATGTTCTGGACAAGGTTTTAATCTTGACCATGATAGTAAAATTGTTACATTTAACTTTTGCTTTATACATTGTTTATTAAGTTACTTTTCTTTTAAAAAATTTAATGTGTATGATATAGTTGTATAGTGAACTAAGAATGTCAAGATATGTTTTTTTTCAACAATAATGATATAAAATGGTTTTGGCGGAATTATATGCGGACGAATTTCCTCAATATATATAAATATTGGAGAACTAAATTGATATATTGTTATAAATGTGGTAAGATCCATGTAGTGAGTGTAATGATAAATCTACTTATTTTTTTCGGTGATATTAGAATAGACATTCTTCTCATTACTAAAATAGAAAAGCTATTATTGGTGGATAGTAATATAATGTTAATTAGTAAGTGAGGTGTTAAAATTCTAATGAGATTTTCCATTATAAAAATAGTTTCCCAAAAATAAATATTAAGGATTTAAATCATCATGATTGATAAAAGAAGGGTGTGGTAAAGACATTATTGACTACCTCTAGAAATGAACAACCATAAAATTATGTTATTAATGTTAAACTCCTTCATTACTCTGATTTGCGCAATGCCTTTTTATATTCGAGGTTAAAACATTATATTATTTTTTTTAGTTTTATAGTAAAATAAAAATACCACCAGATGTAATAGGGATATATGTTTTTGAAAAAAACATCTTTTCAAATTCTAAATGGTATAAATATTTATTTTAATCTCTAGTTATTATGAATATATTTTTTATACCTATTATTATTTTTAAAATTATTGTATTTGATTATAAATTTATCTTGATGTAGACATGAAATTAAATTATCATTTTGAGACCAATTTCATGGATAAGAAGATAGATTAACTTTTCAATATAGGTTTCAATTTGTTTATATCAATATTTTCATACCAATGGAAAAATGATAATATGATAATAAATTGTTTGTGAATATAAGTTGTAGTTTTGATGATCCTATTTTCAAATGAAATGTAGATATATAGATTAATGATGTACTAGTAGTAAATTAATTTTTTGAATTATTTTGTGAATATTTTTAAATGTTATTTTGTGTTGGGTGTTTGAATTCATTATTGACATTGTTTCTGAAATTATACCAATTTCTAACAACATAATAAAATAAAACTATTATATTTTTTTTATTGAAAATGACGTAATGAGACTTATATTACAATTATTTAATTCATCCAATAACATTAACTTATGGATATTAAGTTTCATTAATTTATAATAAATACGGTTCTATTTTGTTTTCAATAATTATTGTTTAAAAAATAACATCATTTTTATGAAAAAGTGTACGTTTCCTCATAAATATGACTATTTTGATCAACTTCATAGAATGAGGTATTTTTAAAACAATAACCATAGTTCCAAATATAAAATGTCGAAAGTTATGGAGGAATAAAATATGTGGAAAACATGTTATACTAGAAAAGGCCATTATGTATTGGTGGTAATAACCTTTTGGTCATAATAGTCAAAGGAAATATTCATTGATCTTTCCAAATGAGTTCCCCCTGAGTATTGTTGTTATTATTATTGTTATCTTTTATATTTATAAATATAGATGTATAATGAGAATGAACTATGGGTTGTTACTAAAACATTAAAATAACAATGATGAATGGATTGTTTAGAAAATGTGAATTAGCATTACAAAAAATTTATTTCCTTATGAATATTCTTTATAAATATTGAATAACTATAAAAAATAATAAATACTAAGTTTCTGAATAATGTAAATGAAATACATATTTTAGAAAATTTGAAATATCATTTTTTCTTATGCATTCATGTGTTCAATATTATCATACAGATGTTATTTTAGTGAGAGTTGGGTTGATATCATATATTCTTCATGTGATCCTCCATGAGAATTTGTTTTTTGATCAATTCCAAGGAATTGAGGATTCAACAAAAAGTGTGCACACAATCTGGGAATGGTATCTTCTTTTTAGGGTTTTCTTTTCTTCTAGTACCATTATGTTATTCAATCAATTATTAGAAAGGATGTGTAATAGATTAATATAATCTCAAATTGAAAAGAACCCATGAAATATGAACATGATTTTTGATGTTAGATGCTATTTCTGCTGTCCATTTATAAAATGAGACATTTTTTATTATGATTCTCCGTTTTTTTATATGATGAGGTTCAACCACCAATTAAGTGAACAGAAAGGAAAAAAACGCTTTTAAATGATAGAAGAAGAGTAAACACATTAAAAGTTCAAGACATGGATGCCTAAAATAAATAGAAACCCAACATTTAAAATGGTCTCATTAGGATATCATTAAACATATATCAAAATCTGAAATAAAAAGATCTCATCGTAGTCCCCCTCTATAATAAATACAATGGTGAAATCTAAAATTTAAATTGCGTAATACCCTCGCTCCTACTAAGAGGTTTCATCATGTTGGTCTAACAAAGTATAGAATATTACCCCCTCCCCCACTCAACAGATGTGATGGCAGACCTGATGATTAGTGGAAGAAAAACTAATACTCTATTAAACCATCCTCCTAAAAATGCATGTGATAAAATCAATAAATTGAAAACAAATTTTAATTTAGTTCAATATTGAAAAAAATGAAAAAAAAAGTGTGACAATCTATTTAGTGAGAATTGATGGATTAATGATGGGTGTCCACAAACCTAACCCTCTTTATTATGCCACCCACTTAGAAATACCACCATGTAGCTGCAATTCCATCTAAATAAAAAGATTCAATCTCTAATTTTCTCTATGGCATATAAAACCCAATAAAACAAATAGTCCCCAATTCAGAATGCAATCCAACTGATTCACTCATGAAGATAGTTCCCCAAAATCTAAATAGACCTCCAGGATACCAACTATGAGACTAATATATTTCATGTTCTATTCAACATGAAAAACACCCCCCCCCCCCACCATAATGTCCCCATCTATCCCACTACATATTTTGTAACAAGACCCTCTGATGATGCCTATAAAAATGACACTTCTTATACACTGATATGAATGTTAATCCGATTGAAGACCATTGTTCACTAATACTTTTGAGAGACTCCAGTCAAAGGGAAATGTCATACATTGAGTATCCATAGCCTGATCACAATACCACCTATTCTTGAATGATCATCGATCAAAAAAGGGGTGCACAGATAAAAAGATTGATTCTTGGATGATGGTTTTTGGGGATTTAATACATTATGGTATGAAACTCGATAATGAAAGTGATGTAAAATGGGTTCCAATAGATGTGAAATATGTCCTAAATATTAAAATAGAATTATTATATAAAACTACATCAAATGGGAATTTTGAAAGATTATCATTCAATAAAACTACACTGTAGAGGACACAAAATATTTACAAAACCCTGGAGAAGTCCATGGAACCCTAGAATAGGGAGTCCCTACTCTTGTGGAATAAATATCCATCTCAATTTATAAATATTTCATTTTTATAAATTTCATCAGAATATTTTTTCAATAAAAAACATTCAACATTTCTTCATCTATTAAATTGATCACATGGAAGGTGGATATGATTTTGATGAAAATAGTTATTTGAATTTTTTATAAACCATGGAGAATGAATGAAATATCAGCTGTGGTCAACTAACATATAAAATAAACTATATTTATCCCCATTTGTGATACCCATGAAGGTGAGGAATTATAAAATATATATAGGTGGGTGATTGTTGGGTCACTGGTGTTCCATCTTCCAATGCCACCAATATATAATTGTTTAACATATTTAATTATTTAGGCCCTAGTAAGTTGTGGGATCCCATTTAATGTTGATCACATTATATCATCCTTATATTTATGTTCATATTAAATAGGAAATATTGATTCTAGTGGAAATGGTATTTGGTTGATGTTTGGGCTGTTGTTCTAGAACAAAATGTTTTTACATTGGATTAGATGTATTTTCAATAATTCAAATACTAATAAAACACATATTAATATTATTTTCATTATTTTAAAATAATATAATGTAATAATTTCATAGGGTATCTTCATCATTTATAAGGTCACAATAGTTCCCCAAAATGATAAGATCCATGACGATCTATGAAGATATTCTTAAACATAATTTCTTGTTTATATTAAAAACTATGATTTGAATCATATAATGCTCACTGTCAGGTTTGATTACTTATATACCTAAGATACCTATTCTCGATAATATTTCCTTTTTTAATCTCAATGATGTAAGATTATAACCATAGACTTGCCTATATCTATTCAATGTGTTAATGTGTCATCATATATTCATATATATAAGTGTGTGTAATACTCCTTCTAAATTGTCATTTTTTTGAATCCATGTCATGACATGTTAAATTAAATACTATCTAGTCAACCATGATGATAATTGTTCATTGAAATGATTCATACATTGGGTGAGTCGTGTATGATGGGTTATTAATTAATGTTTTTAAATAGTATTGGTACCATCCTTATTTGTGGAGGATGATATATCACCACATTTTTTGAAGTGAATCAATAACATTAGATTCCATTTCCTTGGTGTCGCAATAAGTTTAATTTAGATGTACAAATAAGTATGTGTCACAGTTATTAGTTGACAAAGAATTTTATAAACTTTAATGATCATAATTTATTAAAAATAATATATATTACATATTAAGAATTCATTTTTGGTTTTCAACATTGGGAAATTTTATACTTTCTGATGGGTTCTTTGTCCCATTAATAGAAAATGATTTTTTAACTTATATAATCCCACAAAATTCCAACCAAATATAATAAAAGAGTGTCACAGACGATGTTTTCCCCTTGAACTAAATTATGTTCTATTTTAATGTTATTTTTATATGAAATATTATGGTCATGATCTGTGAAATGATTATTCTAGTTTTGTTGATCACAAAAATTATCAAGAAAATAAATATTTATTTCATAATTAAATGAAATATAAATATAAAAAAATTAATATTAAAATAATATTTATTCTCTGTGATGTGAATATAATATTTATTTTTTAATCCATATTTAATAAATATATATTTATTTAATTTATAAATAATGGAAAGTAAGTCTATACCAATATAGCTTCAATAGAAAAGTATTTATTCAAAATCTAGTAAAATTATATTTTTTGTTACACTAGTTAGTTGAATGCATAAAATACTATTATTATTATTACTAAATGGCTCGGGGTAGTAATAATAATATTATATTTTAAGGATTTTTTGTAAAATTAAATAATTTTTTAGCTTTTTTCTGAACTATATATATCCAATATTATGTCTATTGTTTAATGATAATTGATAATAGAGAATTTTTTCACATCAGAGAAATTCATATATATTCATATTTATCATATATTCTAAATAATGAGAATAAATAAAACAATCCCAAAGGATCTGGAAGTGATTGTTATGAACAAAGAACAATGATCTATCTGTTTTTCTAGAACCTAAAAATCTAGTAGTTTTTATGATTCTTGGACAATGTGTGGGTCCCTATATGAGGTGATCTACTACCTATGAAACAAATGTAATCTAGAAAATAGATTATATGCCATCTATATCATTAAAAAATAATGATCCTATGATTATGTAGTCATTTTATAAAAAAACGGTTATAAATATATTGTGAGAAATATCCTCTTTTGGTTTCGGTATTTAAATATCAATATTCGATGGAAAATTTTCATTTTTATAAATGTTAATTATTTCATAATTAGTTAATGAACAATAAAGTCATAAAATAAATTTTATGGTTATCTGCCTACCTGGAAGGTCCACTTTGACTAGATCATTGAGGTTTTTTTAAATGGAGGTTACATTTTAAATTTATAATATTTTATTTGACTATTGATCAATTATTTATAATAGTTATTAGATCATTCAATTATAAATTATTTTTTTGTTAAAAATGATTTTCAATTTACCTGAATTTCCCATTTTAATTTTATTTCAGCATTCATATTTTATTATTTTTTTTGAAAATACTAATATGGAATATATATTTTATGAAAAAATTAAATGAAATATATTTAATAGGCTATTTCACAAGGTGTGTAGTAGGAGTATTAGTCATGTACTTAAGTGTACATCATCAATAAATTTCATAGGATGAAAAAAAAATTGTGATTTAAGATCATGATTTGTAGTTTTTATCAACCAAATGTATATTGGGACACACTTAAATAGGAGTTACCATATTACCCCACAAGCAGCTGTCATAAAATTCATGCATTCTACATTGTTTAGCATCAAAATACATTCAAAAATTATGTACAGATAGTTGAATTATATTCATGTGTTTATTAAATCCTATATAATTATTGGGATATATATTGTGTATCAATTATACATGGAATGTATTTCATTATTTCCCTCATCCAAAAAACATAGCTAGTCCTTCACGGTGACACGAAAAAACATGTCCATAAGAACAAATTACATATAGCAGAAGCACATGTTTTCTGGTTCCACATTCGAAGGAGATGATGATTCATTTGGTAGGATATATTACACACAAAACAAAAATAATACATGGTGTGTAGTATGTCAGTACAAGTCATGTAGTCTAGAAACGGTATAAAATGATGCTTCGTGATTTTATCATAACAACATGATAATCGATGACCATGAAATGTATCTCATATGTATGACCCGTACATTACCTTAATAAAATGTAGAGTTAAATTATACTAAAATAGATAATTATAGCATTTAAATCTAATTACTCCATTGGAACCATAAGTGTTTTACAATGTAATATTGTTTTTAATGTATTACTAAATTATAAATTAATATATTCCAATTATATGTAATTATTGGTCTTCACTTTTATTATCCATAACTTATTTTATGATTGTTATATCGAAGAGTCATCAAATATTAATTATAATTAATTGATTTAATTAATAAAATCACATATTCAATCAAGGATTCTATTCCAAATAATAAAATATTAAATTGAAGTTAATGATGCAAGTTTAAATTTTCATATTCATTTCTCATGTACGATTGTTCATAATCTTTTCTCAGACTTGTATATGTTTTTTTTATTTAATTATAGTTAATAACCATTTTTCATTTATTTCATATTAAAATAAACTTGATATCCTTCAGGTTGTCCTTCCAAATTTTATTATATAGGAGAAACCTAAACCCGATGTTTTATGTTATTCCCCTAAAAAAATCTAATAGTTTACATCACCAACCTATGATTTATAAATAAATTTAATAAAAGATGTATCTCAAGGAACCTGGAGATAGTTCAAGATAGAAATTAGCTGATAAAATCATGAATGATACATAGGATGATATGTGGAATGATACAACTCATGAAATTGATGAAACAACTTGATTTCACATTATTCATAGGTTAATTTGTTTCCCCCACAAAAATTAAAACATTATATAATCTAAGGATCGTATAATTTAATTATTTTATTTATTTTTTTATTATTTCTTACTTATAATTTCTACAGAATATCTAATCACATAAAAATTCAACTAATATGAATATATGGAATTTAAATAAATTGATAATGCAAAAACATTTAAATAAATCATTTTTAATCAATTTGGATTTGGTGGTCCACTAAATTGATCAAGGAACTACCAGTTTGAAGATGGTAAGACCAATTCCAAAATACTTTCTTGTAATTTTCATCAACTATGTGTGGATTGTAAGAATTTAAAACAGAGCATTTCCACTATAAAATATTCAGTATTGGGATATTCTGAATTCAATGATGTGGACTTTGGTACATTCTAAAATGGTGGGATATAAAATTACATTATATTTAACATGAATCAAATTAATTAAAATGATTGAATTATAGTAAATATACACATTTATAATTTTATCATAATGGAATGGTTTTTACCTAGATTATCCTTCTAATAATAAATATATAAATACTATAACATTTTTATAATTAACATCACAAATGTTTCATACACCTTATAGTAGTTTTCTTCCATGAACATAAATCATACTTCTTAAAATCCTCACTTCATGATCCTCCTATATGAATGGTGGGTGATAAAGAGTTAACTATCTATGATCACCATATAAATTAACATGTATAAATTTAATATTCAATGATATACTACATTTATTATTTAATCAGGATGTATCATGAGGACATGTATGCTTATATTATTCTCTAACATCTGTTGGATCATTACCAAGAGAAAAGGAAATATAAACAATTTGAGATATATGTTGTTTTATCTCATAGTATTCTTGAAATAGATGATTATTTGAGACTCATGTAGTCAAACTCATTATCTAATTTAAAAAAATATATATATTGTGTTTAAGATAACTGGTGAAATGTGAACCATTATTATTCATACATTAATATCTACAATAATCTCAAACATAGTTTTTTATTTTAACATAATCACTATAGAGAAGTCTCTTCGATATATTATCATACTTATTATAAAATATGAAATGTATATGAATAGTGTAAAATCCATTTTTCCATTATTGTGAATTATATGAAAATATAGTAAAATAGATTTAATCATGACACTTCATCACAATTCCCTTCCATGTAAATAAATATAAATGATCAGGAAAGGGAGAAGAATTATATTTGATTTGAGAGTTAATATTTTGGAAAACAATAGTGGATATATCTATGTTAAATTAGGAACCATATCCAAATAAAACTATGACATAAATTATGAATCGTACGAGTTGTTTATTTTCTTTTCTATAATACAAGTTACAAAAAATATTATATACTAAACTAATAACTATCTAAATATGAATTAAATATTACATACAATTTTTGTTGTTGATATAAATATGTTTTGTAGTACTTAATTTAGTGGGATTTGAAGTGTTTTTATAGAATCTTTAGGTAATACATTCTTCACCCATATGATCAAAGTGTATAATTAAAATATATTCCCTATAAAAATGTCAATAATACATAAATAACGCTTCAAATATAATGATTACAGTTTAAAAAAATATAACATTTCACTATAGAGGTCATATTTCTGAAAAAAATATAGTTGGGGTGAGATATACATTAATGAAGTCCATTCTTAATATACACATGATTTTTTACAGCAATAAGATGAAAAAAACCACAACGAAGAATAATATATAATGTCACAAGTACTACATAGGAGTAAAATATTTGTTTTAGAACAATAAAGGTATAATTTTCTAGTCACAATGGGTGATTACTCTTGACTAAAAGAAAATATTGTTATTTTATCCTATAAGGAAACAACAAGTGTCCTAGATGTTTCCAAGGGGAAATAAGATATGAATTCTAAATTCGATATCTTATACTAAAACTAATTTTTATTTTATATAGATCTCCTTTTACATGTAATGAAAATTGGTTAGAAATGAGTATTCATTAATTAAATTTATAGGGATTGATAAATAAAAACATATAAATCATGACTGAATAAATAATTCTTCAAATAGAAACCTGGAATGAACTATGATGACTCTTTTTCACCAGATTCAATTTTGAAATCTATGTAAATTCTATATTCCATTATTTCTTACTATGACTATGAAATTAGGAAAATGGATTTGAAAACAACCATACATTTTAGAAATCTATTGAATGATGTCTATAGGACACTACCAAATGTGTTTTTCACTCAACAAGATGCCAAAAAGCTATAAAAATTTCAATGCCCCAATTATGGGTTAAATAAAAAATTAGTTCTTGGAACATTCATTTTGATGTAGCCATAATGTTATATGCAGTCACGACCCGTCGCCCGGGGCCCATGTCATGACTACCCCAAGCCTGCAATCCATAGTCTAGGGGCTGGAGACTGGCACTGAAAGGCGTTTTATCTAAATCTCGGAAGGCATTTCCTTTATAACCTAAAAACTCACATAAACACGCACACAATAAGATATAAAAACCAGAAAATTGTATGACCAAAAGTGTGATGAAATAAAAAGGTGTTGGAATTCAATCCCAATCCTAAAGGTACCAGTAAAATATAAATACAATAAAACTAATGAAAAAGAAAATACAACTATTGGATCATCCACCAAGGTTCCTACCTGAAGGGTATGTACAGATCTCCTCCTCATCAATCCATGTCCTCCAATCTCTTCTACATACTGACACACCGTATGGTCCAACTCCAGGAACCTTCCAGTCTTGGAACTCTCAACATCTGTAATCATTGTTCATTATCTATGTCCAACACAACAAGGTGCGGGCATAGCCCATGAGGGGGTGAGTATAAAAATACGAAGTAGGGACCCCAAGACCCTCTTGGTCTCACAAAATCAAACCAGGATAAAATATTAAGTATGGAATCAACAGAAAAACATATTTATGTTTATTCCCAAACAAATACATATGTTATCAAATAATCCTTCTAAATCATGTGGAAAACACATAGGTTATGACTCAACTCATTCTAGGATTTATTCTAGGGGTATAATCAAATAACATTTCGAGTCACAATGTCGAACACATCGGTTGTTGGAAAAATCATTCTATATTGAGTAAAGTGGGCCTACTGCTTCACATATAGGTTCTTTCCACTAACCTTGGACTATTGAGGTAAACCTCTTTTCGAGTACCTTGGGTCTGACACATTACAAAGAGGTGCTCCCCACCATAGGTCTACCGCGTTATACAGAGGCGCTCCCCCTCATGGCCTGCTAAGGTACTCCTACTGTTGAGTACTAAGGGTCTGCTGCATCACCCAGGTGCTGCCCACCGTGGGTCTACCGCGTCACCAAGACACTCCATATGGTGAAATTCGAGTCACTCTGAGTTGAATCGGTCATGATTCATCAAGTCTCAACCAACCACTAGGTCTCCGCACTATGCTTGATCATCTTCAAAAGGATCCACTCCACAAGATACTGGAAATTACTCTAATTGCCACGAAGTCCCATGAAGAAGTGTCACAACGGTATTCCATATCACAGGGGTCACAATGTAATAAAGGGCGCATCAATCAGACGCTCGGTCTATGATTGATTAGTCTTTTAGTCCAAGGGCCCGGTTGGATTCATGCTCAATCCAAATTGACCATATCCCATCTCAATCTATATCTTAGTGGGTTATCACTCAAAGGGACCATATTTCTCAATGATTACATGTTCTATTGATGGTTCGTCAAAAATACGTCTGGTACCAATATTATGGGAAAAAGAAGGTAATTAGGTCATAGGGGGCCCGGGTCAAGTCAGACCCTGTCGGACCGACCCGCCCCGTTGTGCAGCACGAGTTGTTCAGTTTGTCCTGACCCAAGAGGGTCGTGAGGACACAGAGAGGGAGGCTTGGTTGAAGGGGTACTGGAAAGGAATGGACTAGACACGAGGCAAAGACTGATTTTTATGGTGGACGACCTGAATCAGGGTGTGGCCAGCCACGGGGCACAGATTGGCTGTGGGGTGCGGACCGACTGCTAGCCGCCGACGGACCATAGGGCACGGACCGACTGTAGGTGGGCGATCCGGCAAAGGGTCGGTGGTCTGACCGCAGGGCGGCAGTCTTGTCTCTAGGTGGTGGTCCGGCCACGGGATGGTGGTTCGGTAACAATGGCGCAGCGATCAGGGTTGTGGCATGGCGGACGGTGGCGGCCGCCCTGCTAATGGCGACGACGACAGACGGCGGAGCCGCTAGCAGCGAAGCCTTGGGGCGCGAAGGTCACGAGGCGGGGGTGGTCGTGGGGTGATGACATTGTCTCCTTTCCTTTTTCATGTTCAACAACACATATTAACACATGATTTTCATAGGGGTCGGGCCATGGTTGTTTTGCATGTACCCTCCAAGTTAGGGTTGTAGAAAACGACTCAACATAAACAGGAATGAAGAACGTCAAAGCATCCTGCAAGCTTCCTCAATTTAATTATTCCAATCGTGCAAATTAAAAACATTCATATATCAAAATAATATAGAGATTTGATCTACATTCGTTGTTTTATAAGAGACGAACAAGGGAATATAAAATCAATTATAAATAATCCCCTATATCGCGTTGTTTGATGATGTTGGCTCCAGAAGGGAAGACATCCCAAATCGGAAGAAGCCCCACTGAAGAAGGTCAATGTCAAGGATGGAATTATTCATTGGCAGATCATTCATTATTGGGAGGTGAAGTTCTTCATTGGAGAAAATTATTTCTCCCAAAGCTCTCTCCTCTCCAAATTCCACCAAAATGAATTGGTATCCCCAAAATAATAGATTATGATATCTATTATTTAGTTTGTTGGATTAAAAATCAAAGTGTCTAAATTAATGTAGTTTTTTGGCATAATAATGTGGGGAAGGGTTGGCACAATTAATGTCATGGAAGCTCAAGAGTCCCATCCACATTAATGAGGAAGTTGAAGAGGTTTAGGCCTCGGGTGGTCCCCACCACCATAACTTCTCATGGGAGGTTACGCCCAAGTGGTCCCCACCAACATAAACTCTCATGGGAGGTTAAGGTATTTTGGTCCCTTCTTCCGAACATTAACATGGATGTTTTAATAAATAAAATATAAATAAAATGATGTACAATTTTATTTTTATTATATTATTTCATGAAAAAAACCAAAAAACTAAATTATACCCTCCACCTACTATGGTCGAGGTGAATTTCACTTCATTAGAATATTGGTGATGTGACTTCAATGGTGCCCTCATATTTCAATTCTGAGCATCATTTAGAAATTTATAAAAACATAGTGACACGTTTATTGAATGTACTATAAAAATATTTCAGAAATTCATTCCAGGCAATCTGGGCCCTAGAATCACGTGCTGTCAATTTTCGTGGACTCCTAAAATTCTCATTTTTAAAAAATTTATAGAAATGTTGGGTCATTAAATTCTCCCCACATCAGGGATCTACATCCCCACAAGCCACCACTCAATCTAGGTAAACAAGTTGGGGTATGAAGAATGAATCTAATCCTCATGCTCCCTTGTGCTCTCTTGGAGGATCCTGTGCTGCCAACGAACACACACCAGAGGTATCGACCTTCCATAAAGGACTTTCTCCTAACGATCCTCAATGTCTACTGGAACCTTCGTAAAGGTATCCCTATTGTAAAAATCATTCTCTCCATGGTCGATGCTGTGATAAGGGTCGTGTACATATCTCCTCAACTGGGACACGTGGAAGACGTCATGTACCCAATGCAGGTAAGGTGGAAGAGCTAAGCGGTAAGACACCTATCCAGCTCTATTGAGGACCTTGAAAGGTCTAATGAACCTCAAAGATAATTTTCTATCTCAGCAAAATCTACGTAGACCTTGTCGGGGTGAGACCCGTAGAAAGTGTTGGTCACCATCCTTGAACTCTAGAGGTCTTTGTCTCCTGTCGACATACGACTTATGTCTACTATGTGTAGTCTTCGTCTGATCGTAGATGATTTGCACCTTATTTTGGTATCCTGAACCATCTCTGGTCCCATGAGTGCGGACTCTTCAGGGTCATTCCATCACAAGGGTGATCTGCAAGGTCACACATACAATTCATCAAAAGGTGTCATCCCTATGGTGGATTGTTAGTTGTTATTGTAAGAAAACTCTACCAATGGGTATTGATCCTCCCAACTACGACCGAAGTCGAGGATGCACGCACGTAGCATGTCCACGATGGTATCAATGGTCTACTTAGTCAAGCCATTAATTTGAGGATGGAAGGTGAATCTCAAATGAAGTTGCGTCCTAAAATCCCCCTGAAACCCCTTTAATAGTCAGGACATAAATGGTGTGTCACAATCGGAGACAATCATCGATGGTAATCCATGTAGCCGCACAATCTCCTTCACATAGAGTTGTCCCATACACTCTACCAAACACTTATCTCTAATCAGTAGGATGTGGGATGACATGGTGAGTCTGTCTATAATCACTAAGATAGAGTCATGACCTCTAGATATATGTGGGTGTCCTATCACGAAGTCCATTTATATCTCATCCCAATACCATAATGGGACCTCCAAAGGCTAGACCAATCCTGCTGGTACATGATGCTCCACCTACACTTTATAACAAATGAGGCACCAAGAGACAAACATTGCAAATGATTTCTTCATTCCCAGCCACTAGTGCAGTCATCAGAGATCATAGTACATCATCACCACTTCTAGATGTATGACTTGTAGGGATGTGTGGTAATCCATCTACACTACCACCTAATGTGCCACAAGAAACATGGTATGTCCTCTGAGGTGGATGACGAGATCCCCACCTTCATAAAATCCATAATGTGCATGTCCTATGGATATCTAAGCACATCATGCCTCACAGTCAGTGTCCCCACGTTGTGCCTCCCTAACTCGCTAATGAAGTGGGGGAATGACTGTAAGAGACTGTAGAAAAGCTTCTCTATCTCTAACCACAATGCATATCTCTAAAGAGGCCAAATTCTCCATCACCTCACCTAGGATCTCTATACCAGAACTCTTGCTTAGTGCATAAGAAACAACGTTCCTCTTCCCTGGAGTATAGACTATCTAGAATTCATAGTCCTAAATGAACTGAAGCTGACATCATTGTCTCAGGTTCAGGTCCTTCTAAGAGATGATATACCAAGGACTCTTACGATCATAGCACACTATAAAACATTCTCATATCAGATTGAGATACTCCATCTTATATGTGAAGACCATTGATACTAATTCCAAGTCATGGTAGAGTATTTATGCTCGTTCTACCTTAGCTGTCAAGAACCATATGTGATCACTGCTCGTTCCTTTATCAAGACACATCGGAGTCTGGTCCCAGATGCATCGCAGTAGACTACATACCCTACAACCTCCTATGGAAGCCTCAATATGGGGGCACTATTTGGCATCTTCCTTAGCTTCTGAAAACTCTGCTGGCATCCATCCGACCACATAAAGGGTTTCCAATTCTTTCTCTAGGATGATGGCGGTGCTGCAACTCTGGAAAAATCTGGCATATTCCTCCGGCAATATCTGGCCAATCCTGGGAAACTCCGTAACTCCGTCACACTCCTGGGTGGATCCCATAACAGTATTGTAACGGTCTGGAATTACATTTAGTGGACTATAATTGATACCTATCAGGGCACTCCAAGGGAGGATACACCCCTTGGGTGGGACACACCAACATTGATAGTGGCAGCAATTTATTCATGAAGCCCTTGGGCGGACAGCCATGCTTCGTCCAACGGTCACATGTGAGAGTTCCCAAGGATCAGATTCAATCCAACCACTTTTGCCTCTGATACCAACTATAGAGACCCAAAGCTTGACGTACATGGATATTACATTACTTTTTCAGAATACTTAATACATAATAAGAACCAACACTCAAGGACCGTAATATTTTAGTGTCTTTGCAAACTCGGAACATAATCTTCTAATCATGGTGAAAGATCATCAACATCTCCCATAAAGATATTCCCCTTTTGTTTTCATACCTAACACATTTCATTAAATCTTGGGGAAAAGAAAACATATAAAGGGTGATCTCAAATTCTCAGTAAGGGTAAGCATTGAGAAAATACATTTGAACATAAAAAACATGAACATAATGTTTAAACATCAAAATCTTGGGCAATGAAATAAAACATGGAAGTACATTAGGCATAGATCATAAAGAAAAATTAATCATGAAAAAATAGCATGGGAATAAAACATGTAATTGTGGCAACCATTTATCAATTTTTATGATTTCCCTCGTATCCAAGGTATTTCTTCCAAGACCATCTTAGTGGAGAAAGTCCCTTTCTGAATCGAGTTCACTCCTCATTCCAGTCCGGTATTACTGAACCATATTAACATACCGTTCCATCCATGTCTATCTCATGAGATATAAAACATTTCCCAATGCATTTTAGGGAGATATAGGTCCCACCCATCTCATATTTAAATCATTCTTACTTGTTCCACAAAATAAAAATAAATCATTCATAATAACCCAAGGAATAAAATGGGTTTCATAAACATCATCCCATCATCACATAATCTATACAAAAGAAATGGATATAATTTCATCAAAAAAATAAAAAAACCTTGTAAATAATAGATACATTATACTTGAAACAAAATCATACTAAATAATGTCATCTTAGATGGGAAATATTTTTGACAAAACACTTGAAAAGAATTCTTGAGGAAAATGTTCTTTTCTTCTATAAAATCATTCTCTTTTCAAAAAATTCCATGCACTTGTAAAATAAATCTATTTTATTGAAAATAGTTATAAAATATTTTATAGTAAACTTCATGAAAATGAGGCGTTATGAAACTGTAAAAATCTGTTCACACTGTATAAGTTGAAAATAACATTCTCCTCATACTTTTGTCGGAAAAGTCAAAAAAGTATCTTGTATCGTAAACAAAATAAAATTTCCTTAAATAGAATGTAGTAAAAGAAAAAATGGGTAAAAATGACATTAAACATACATAGAAATAGATTTATAAATAATGGACTTGGATGATTACTATAACCCCACCAAATACTTACGAATAAAAAATCTCGTATAAGAACGAGATTGGAAAGGTTATCCCTTACTTTATGTCTGATATGCTTCATACGTATCCGGACCTCATGTATAATGATTTAAATAATTTCATTGACTTATTACAGAATCATATTCATTGTTATGATATCATATATAGTTCAATTATGACTTTATATTAACCTTTCTTTTGTAAGTTCTATGTTAAAGTAGTGTTTTGGGGAAAATCATTTTATTTATCGTCCATGTTTGGACTTGTTGTTCTTTATATTATTACATATATCCTAATTTACATAATTACATAATGTAAAACATGATTTATATATAATATATGTTCATCATATACATATATATATATATGATTGATCGATAAATGGAATGAAATACACCATTCATGGAGACGGTAGGCCGTACGTACGCATGAACGCTGTTTTCGTTTCCTTATTGAATTGAATGGAATTAAGTAGATGAAATAGATATATATATATACATAAATCCATTATAATTATAATGTCATATATGTCATTATTATTCATTATATATACATTATAATCATTCATGAATTGAAAACATGGAGAATGAATCTCATCGCGTCGTGGAGACGGTAGTCCGTACATACGCACGAGCGATAATATCATTCCCATGATCATGGAATTGTATGGAAGAATATTTATAATATTTCAGAATCAATAAAACTTTACAGTAATTATATATAGTTATTTATTTACACCATTATACCCAGCCAAGTAAGGTGGTAGTCGAAAATAGATTACACCACGGCGTGGATACGATATTCTATACGTACGCACGCACGGTGATTTCATTTTCCGTTGGATGGATAGATGGTGAAATAATGTTTTTTCATACTTATAATAACATATAAGTATATAAGTGATATTTATGTTATTAAATCATTATGAAACAACTAAATAAGAAGAATTAGAAAAATAAATAAAGTTGAAAGAATCGGAAATTAATATTACATCTTCTTTGAAGCGCCTCTTCTTAACCTCCTCTTAGTGTATTAAGATGGTCTTTGAAGAAGACCAGGACCTCTAGGATGTTTCTAGGGAAGTGGAGAAGAGAAATTTTGAGGGTTTTTCCGAGCTTGAAGGCTCATATTGGTATGAGTAATAGAGGGAGGAGGTGCCCTTTTATAAGGGGGGAGAGGGGCACCTTAGGAAAACATAAAATATTATTTTATTATAAAGTCATATTCAGTTTTTAATAGCTAAACATTGATTTATTTCTAAGATAAGGTGGTGATGTGTCTAAATCCTCTCATACAATATAATTTAGACAAGTTTATGTTTTTATTTTAACCTTATCATTTAGATTTAACTTTAATATAAATAATTTTACTTTTACCGTTCCTTCTTGTTTTCTTACAATATAAGGTTAATAAACAAACAATAAAAAGACATAATAACCCCAAGGTGTTTATTATTAATATATATAACCTTATCTATGTTATTTGACCGAACCTTAGATTTTTAGGAATAAAATAACAATTAATAATATAATATTTGTTTTATAAACTATTTTATGTCAATTTTCACACTATTTGGTAATTTGTTTTTTGTGAAAATCATAACAGAATGATTAGTTCAAAAAAAGTTAATTAAATAAATAATAAAATGTCATATGAACCTATAAATTTAGTTTAATTCATAAAAAGGCTCAAATTACATTTATTTCAGTATTTATATCATCAATTATGTCAATATTTCATTAATGAGATAATTACTACATCATCATTCTGTCATAAATAAATTAAATTATTTAATGTATAAAAATAAAAAATAAAATACCATTATGTAGGAAATTGTTTTATCTTTATAATGAATATATAAAGTCTAAATTATCTTATGTATAACCATTTATTAAGAAATGATTTAGTTATTAAACATTGATTTTAACTATTTTAAATATTCATTAAATAAAATAATATTAACTGTCCTAATCTAATCCAAGTGGGCCTAAATGGTCATAGTTTATTCCAAAGGTTGTTTTTTGTCAAATTGCACTTATTCAATAGAATTAGTACATGTGTTAGAGTAATAATAATATAATTTTTACCCTTAATTACCCTAATTACTTTTAACCGTGGTAAAAAAAAGTAAACACTTGGTATTCACCAAAATTTATTTTCATCTCATTGAACCACATTTTAGTCCTTTATGTTAACCGCGTCTCTCGTATTTTTAAAATTCAATTCACAAAAGTGGTAAAATTTCATTTAAATGAAAAAGTCAGTTCTTTTAACTACCACTAAGTTGTTTCACTATTCATCGAAAATTGATGTTTTTCAGAAATATACCAAAAATTCAGCCTAAGAATTATTTGATATTCCGAATTCAAAATTGATGTCTATTTTTCCAAATTCAAAACATAGAAGTGGAATTATTTAATTTTAAAATTAATTCTCGTTATCAAAACAAATAACTTTTTTTTAAGAAACAATAACTATCAAAAGATTGATAATTGTTTACATCCAATTTCAAAGTGAAATTAAGTCCAATGGAAAAAACTGGATAAATGGTAAAAATATATTCTAGTTACACATTAAAAACAATTAAAAAGATAATCTAACCATATAAATTATTGTGATGAAAAAAAAAATTAATTAAAATATAGTGTGTTTTTACTATTCATCAAAATATTAAAGTTATCAGAATAATATGAAAAATTCATCCAAATTAAATTTTTTTATCCTGATTCCAAGGAAAAAATTTATTTTGTCAAATTGAACTTATTAACATGTCAAAAACAAGATTTAAGGTTGGTGTGCCATCAAAAGGCTGGAAAACTGCAATATTTGGAAAATAAATATTCTACACGAAAAAATTATTTTGTTCACATACTATATTCTAGAAAATGTGTAAGATAAATAATAATGTTATAAAATTCAAAATTCAATTAATACTATTCATAATGGATAGTCCATAATAATATTATATCAATATATCATTGTTTAGTGAATCTTAGTATTGCGTACTACACATGCTATCGAGGTAGGTCGTAATTGCAGGTAATGCAAGCCAAGAATAGTGTTGCATATACTATAAGACAATGCAGGGTTTTTATAGTAAAATCTACTCTTGGTGTAGTTTATAATATAATATCAAAGAAATTTAAAATAATATATCTCATAAAATCTCGGGGTGTAACATTCTACCACCCTTAAAATGAATTTTTCCCTCGAAATTCGTTGGGGTTATAAATGGTTTACTACTCGAAAGTTTCTTTTATAGAAACCCACATCTTAAAAAGGAATATCAAAACATGAATTTAAAAACTATAGTATGAAACGTAACGGTTACCCAAATTAACTAATCACTGGGTTTTCACATAGGAGAACATAGGTGAAAATATGGATATAGAATAGAAATCTAGCCATCATGTTATTATGGAGAGTGGTAGAGAACATGGATATGAAAAATCCAAAAATCAAAAAGACATAAATTTGTGATTATCTATGGTACCACTTGATTCATCGAATATAAGGGCACTAGGACAACATTTTTGGTTTTCAAGATCATTTCCCTAAAGTTGAAGAATTTGAATTAGAAGAAATACTTTATTTTTGTATAATCTCACCGTTGTTCATGCCTTGAACAATTTCCACTTCATCTCTTTAAGAAATGAAGTTGAATTTTCCTTTCATGAAGTTTTAGCAGATCCTGCGATAGAATGGTAGGTCATTCCATCTGTCTCAAAATATGTTAGAAAAAGTTATATATAAAAGTCCATATATGGTGTGATTAATCATATATTGTTCCAAAATCGTTTTATACTTTATCTATCATCCAGTATAATAAAATAAAACTATTTTCTACTGACCAGGGAAATCCTATAGGCCAGTGGTATGAAATAAAGGCTTTTCACACTTCAGTTTAGGGTTTGATTCCCAGAGCCTCGTCCGACATGACGGGTTGTCGCCCTTTCTTTATGTTGTCCTTTTTTTTCTAAAAAACAATATTATAACATTCCATAAATAATATTGAAAAAGTTCTAGCCTTAAAAAATACTAACTTATGTCCAACATAATCCATTCCAAACTTTAGGCTTATCCAAAATACTACTGTCCATTCTCATATTATAGTGAAAACGAGTACCAGATAGTTCATATAACAAGCATGTTAATACCATCGTTGATCACCATATATCATAAGATATGTATTGTTGGTCACATTTCATACATTTGAAGGCCTTAATCATGTATTCTCTTGAAAAAATGAATACCCATTGAACCATAGTGAAAACATGAGTGCTGTCAAATGTTAACTCTTTCCACATACCAAAACCCCATAATTCTATATACTCAACCCATGATATAACTATTTCCTTATATCAGTCATGAGCTCATGAATATTATCACCATTTCATTTTCTTCTTATCCCTTCATTATGCGCATATCATCTTCTTTCCAAAAATATCTCTATCACTTTCCATGGTTTCGGGTACTATAAAATTATTAAGAACCTCAATAGACCATTACATAAATATTCAAATATTCCACGATACTATATACAACATTATTTTGGAATCCCATTACATAAACACTTAATCATTACACCACATCGGTGTCATATTCAACATCGCCAATAGTGATCGAATGTGACTTCCCATTGGCCATTTCCATATGTGGTTTCTCACGTCGATCATCATTAACCCTATGATTAGGGCAATGATTAGCATAATTCCCCATTTCATTTCACATGAATCATTGAAGTGTTGGTGGTGCATTCTCTACAGTATTTTCTTTATTCACTTCATTAGTAACACTTTTTCCATTACTTCGACACTCAGCTAGTCGATGACCTTATTTTCCACACTTAAAATCATTTTCTAGTACCTTTTAGGAAATCTTCACCATGCTTCATTCCACACAAGCAGCATAAAGAAACATTCAACTTCTTTTCACCATTGTTCTGAGATTTCTCCTTGAACTCCATCTTTTGTTTCTTGTCAAAACCATGATATGGATATGTTACACCAACATCCAGTTCTCCCTTGATAGCACAATGCACAGTTTCATCATAGCTACTAATGCTAATTCCCTTTGAAGACTTGGTTTTATGCCACTAAAAAATTGATCAACTTTACTTTCAGGTTGGATGATAAAGCCAGATGCATACCTTGAAAGTGTTGTAAAATTTGCTTCGTATATACGAACAGATTCATTATCCTTCTGCGTAAGCTCAAGAAACTCATTTTCCATCTTTGTTCGAAGAATACGATGGAAGTACTTACTGAAAAACAAGTTCTTGGACTCGTCCCATTCCATGGACTCAATTTCATCTCTTTCCTTGTTTTCTTGATAATATTCCACCATTTATCAGCATCACCTTCCAAACGATATACTAATAAGATGAATTTATCATGATCATTACATTCTAGAACTGAAAATAACTTTTCAGTGGTACTGATCCATTGTTCATCCACTATGGGATCAGAGGACCCGCTGAATGAAGGTTGATGCTGCCTCATGAAGGATTCAACAGAATGTTTCTCCTTTCTCTGATCATTTTGAAGTCCAGATTGATTCATGTCTTGTGTAAGTATAGAAATAAGAGTGTGCACTCCATCTCCCATGACATTGGTTTGGTCAGGAGGAAAATCATTGCATTGTCCATTACATTGATCAACACGGTTCCTTCAGGTTCCAGCCATCATCTAAAACCCAAAATGAATAGTGTGAGAGGAAAAAATCATGATAGGGAAAGAAACATAATAATGGGGGATTACATTAAATATATAACACCTTAGGTTTAATACTAATATCGTTACAATAATTCTAAGACTATAAACTGTATGTATACTTATCCTTAGGGACATCCCTAGATATACCTTAGAAATATCTCTAGGGATCCCACCAAACATCTCGTATACTAGTTTCCAAAGTTTGACCAAACCTCTCCTCGGATACAACCTGAAATGATCTAGAATTACTTCTATTGGACTATAATTGATACATATCAGGTCACTCCATGGGTAGCTACACCCCCTGGGTGGTACACACCACCATCCCCAGTGGTAGTCATTTCCTCATGAAGCCCTTGGGCGGAGAGAAATGCTTTTTCCAACGCTCACATGTGAGAGTTTCCAAGGATCAGATTCATTCCTACATCCTTTTTCCTATGATAGCAACTGTAGATATCCAAGGATTGACGTACATGGACATTACATTACTTTTTCGGAATTCTTAATACATAATAAGAACCAACACTCAAGGACCGTAACAGTTTAGTGTCTTTGGAAACCGGGATAATAATCTTCTAGTCGTGGTGAAAGATCTTCAAAATCTCCCATAAGGATCATCCCATTTTTTATTATTACCTAAAACCTTTCTTTAAATCCTGTGGAAAAGAAAACATATAAAGGTTGAGCTCAAATGCTCAGTAAGGGTAAGCATGGATAAAAGACATTTGAACATAAAAAAACATAAACATAATGATTAAAAATCAAAATCTTGGCCAATGACATAAAACATCGAAGTACATAAGGCATAGATCATAAAGAAACATTAATCATGATAAAATAGCATTAGAAAAAAACATGTAATCATGGCAACCATTTAGCACTTGTTGTGATTTCCATAGTAGCCAATGCATTGATGTGAAGACCATCTTAGTGGACAATGTCCCTTTCGAAATCGAGTTCACTCTGGGTTCTAGTCTTGTATTACTGAACCGGATTAATATACCATTCCATCCATGTCTATCTCATTAGATATAAATATTTACCCAATGCATTGGAGGGAGATATAGGTCCCACCCATCTCATATTGAAATCATTCTTACTTGTTCTACAAAATAAACATACATCATTCATAATAACCTAATGAATAAAATTGGTTTCATAAACCTCATCACATCATCACATAATCCATATAAACGAAATGGATATAATTTCACCATAAAAAATAATCAATCCATGTACATAATAGAGACATTATACATGAAATATAACCATACTAAATAATGTCATCTTATATGTAAAATAGTTTTGACAAAACACTTGAAAATAATTATTCAGGAAAAGATCCTTTCTTCTTTAAAGTAGTTTTCTTTTCACAAAATGCCATGCACTTTTAAAATAATTTTATTTTGTTGAAAATAGTTATAAAATATTTTAGAGTATGCTTTAGGAAAATTAGGCATTGTGAAACTGTAAAAATCCGTTTACGCCGTATAAGTTACAAATAAAATTCTTCTCATACTTTTGCCTGAAATGTCAATAAGTACCTCATATCATAAACAAATGATTGTTTCCTTACATACCATGTAGTAAAACACAAAATGGTTAAAAAAGACATTAATAATACATAAATACACATTTATAAAACATGGACTTGGATGATAACAATAACCCCAGCAAATACTTATGAATAAACAATCTCAGATAAGAAAGAGATTGGAAAAGTTATCCCTTACCATAGGTCTGATTTTCATTGTACGTATCTTAACCTCATTTATAATGATTTAAATAATGTCATTGACTTATTACAGAATCATATTCATTGTTATGATATCATATATGGTTCCCTTATGACTTTATATTACCCGTTCTTTTGTAAGCTCCATGTTAAAGCAGCATTTTGGGTAGAATCGTTTTATTTATCTTACATGTTTGGACATGTTGTTCATGATATTATTACTTATATCCTGATTTACATAATTCCATAATTTAAAACATTATTTATATATAATATATATTCATCATATACATATATATATGACAGATCGATAAATGGAATGAAATACACCGTTCATGGAGATGGTGGGTCGTACGTACGCATGAACGTTGTTTTTGTTTCCTTATTGAATTGAATGGAAATAAGTAGATTAAATAGATACATATATACATAAATCCGTTATAATTACTATGTCATATATTTCATTATTATTCATTATATATACTTTATAATCATTCATGAATGGATAACATGGAGAATGAATCTCATCGCGTCGTGGAGACGGTAGTCCATACATACGCACGAGCGATGATATCATTCTCATGATCGTGGAAATGTATGGAAGCATATGTATAATATTTCAGAATCAATATCACCTTAAAATAATCATATATAGTTATTTATTTACACCATTATACCAATCCACATAAGGTGGTAGTTGAAAACAGATTACACCACGGCGCGGGGACGTTATTCCGTACGTACGCACGTGCGGTGAATTCGTTTTCCGTGGGTTGGATAGATTGTGAAATAAGGTTGTTTCACACATATAATAACATATCATTATATGATTGATACTGATGTTATTACTTCATTATGAAACAAATAAAGAAGAATAAGTAGAAGGAGAAATAAAGTTGAAAGAATCGGTAACGGATATTACCTCTTCTTTGAAGCGCCTCTTCTTAACCTTCTTTTAGGTTATTAAGATGGTCTTTGAAGAATACCAGGACCACTAGGATGTACTAGGAAAGTGGAGAAGGGAAATTTTCAGGGGTTTTCCGAGATTGATGTCTCAAAGTGGTGTGAGGAAGAGAGGTAGGACATTCCCTTTTATAAGGGAGGAGAGGGGCACCTTAGGAAAACTAAAAAAAATTATTTTATTATAAAGTTATATTCGATTTTTAATATCTCCAAATTGATTTATTTAGAATCTAAGGAGGGTAGGGGTAGAAATCATCTCATCCATTAGAATTTAGACAAGTTTAGGATTCTATTTTAACCTTATCATTTATATTTAACATTAAGTTAAATAATTATACTTTTACCGTGTCTTCTAGTTTTCTTACACTATAAGGTTAATAAATATACTATAACAAGACAAAATGACCCCATCTTACTTATTATTAATATATATAAACATATATAAGTATTTAGGCCTAACCTTATATTTTTATGAATAATATAACAATTAATAATATAATATTTGTTTTAAAAACTATTTTATGTCAATTTTGACATTATTTGGTAGTTGATTTTTGTAGAAGTCATAATAGAATGATTAGTTCGAAAAAAGTTAATTAAATCAATAATAACATGTCATATGAACATATAAATTTAGTTTAATTCATAAAAACGCTCAAATTTTATTTATTTCAGTATTTATATCATCAATTATGTCAATATTGCATTAATGAGATAATTACTACATCATCCTTCTGTCATAAATAAATTAAATACCATTATGTAGGAAATATTTTTAGATTTATAAAAAATATTTATAGTCGAATTTATCTTATGTATATCCCTATATTAAAAATGTTTTAGTAATTAAACTTTGATTTTAACTATTTTAACTATTCTTTAAATAAAATAATATTAAATGTCCAAATCTAATTCAAGTGGGCCTAAATGGTAACATTTTATTCCTATCGTTGTTTCTGGTCGAATTACATTTATCATATATAATTAGGACATGTTTTACGGTAATAATAATGTCTTTTTTACCCTTAATTACCCTATTTACTTATAACTGTGGAAAAAAAGAAAAAAGTTACTATTCACCAAAAATTATTTTCATCTCATTGAACAAAATTTTTTTCCTTGATATTATCGGTGTCTCTCGGATTTTTAGAAGTCAATTAACAAAAGTGGTAAAATTTCATTTAAATGAAAAATTCAGTTTTTTTAACTACCACTAAGTTGTTTCATTGTTCATAAGAAATTGATTTTTTTCAGAAAAATACCAATAATTCTGCCTAAGCATTATTTGATATTCCGAATTCAAAATTGAGGTCTATTTTGCCTAATTCAAAACATATAAGTGGCTTTAATTAATTTTAAAATTATTTCCCATTATCAAAACAAATAACGTGTTTTTAAGAAACAATAACTATCAAATGATTGATACTTGTTTAAATCCAATTTCAAAGTGAAATTAATTAATTACAATGAACAACATTGGATTAAATGATAAAAATATATTCTAATTACACTTTAAAACGAAATACAAAGATTGTATAACCAAATAAATTATTGCAATGAAAAAAAAGTTGTTTTTAATTAAAATATACCACGTTTTTACTATTCATCAAAATAAGAAAGTTATCAGAATAATATAAAAAAATTATCCAAATTATATTTTGATATCCTGATTCCAATGCAGAATTTTATTTTGTCAAATTGAACTTATAAACATGTCAATAACAATATTTAATGTGTGTGCGCCCTCAAAAGGCATGAAAAATGTAATTTTGTTTAAAATACATATTTTACATGAAAAATTTATTATGTTGTCATACCATATTCTAGAAAATGTTTAACATAAATAATAATGTTATAAAATTCAAAATATTGTTAATACTATTCGTAACTACTAGTCCATAATAATATTATAACAATATATCATTGTTTAGTGAAACACGATATTGTGTACTACACACGCTATCGAGGTAGGTCGCGATTGCGTGTAATGCAAGCCAAGAATAGTTTTGCATATACTGCAAGATAATGCGGTATTGCGTATAATACAAGATAATCTTAGTGTACAGTTTAATAGAAGATCAAAGAAATTATAAATAATATATCTCATAAAATCTCGGGGTGTTACAAGTACCACCTCAATTTTTGCTGGATCTACTACAACTCCAGCGTCCAAGATGATATGTCCAAGAAATTGGACCTCTTGAATCCAGAACTAGCACTTTGAGAGATGACCATAATGCTGGTGCTCTCGGAGTGTGTCAAGTACTACTTGAAAATCATTGGCATGCTCATCCGTATTAGTCAAGTAGATAAAAAGTGATAAGGTTATGATTGGAAGATCTGGTTCTTGAGTTCCATGATCACTATTGGATCATTGGTCACGCCTAATAGCATTGCCAAGAACTTTTAATGGTCATAATTACACCTAAAGGTCATGTTCTACACATACTCATCTTACACTCTATTCCGGTGATAGCCTAATCTGAGGTATATCTTCGAGAACCACCGTGCTCCCTTCCAATGATCAAAAAGGTCATCAATCCTTGAGAGTGAGTAAATTTGTTCATGGCCACCTAGTTCAAGTTCTGGTAGTCAACACAAAGCCTCAAGATCCCATCCGCCTTCTTAGTGAAAAGAATCGGGTCTACCCAAGGAGAAACATTAGGTCGGATGAATCCATTCCCCTACAAGCCATCAAAATGTACCTGTAGCTCTCGATGCTCTGAGGGAACCATCCGATATGCTGGTGTTGTTATTGGTGCCATTTCAAGGTACATGTCAATGTAAAATTCTATCTCTTTTTGAGGAGGTTGACTTGGAACATCATCAGGGAAAACATCTTCGTACTAGTCCAAGACTATAGGATAGCTTAGACTCTTTACATCAATAGCTCCAAGTGTTAGGATAGCCAACTAATGAGTGATCAGATACAATCTCCTCTGGGTATGTCCATCATGCACTAGAAAACCTTCCTTCTCTCCGGGGTAGGTAATCCTGATCCCATCTATGCTGACACACCGCAACATACGCCTAATACAGTCAATCTGAGAATGGAATGTAGATAACAAATCTGTAACACCCTGACATTTTATGTGAAATATATATTTTTTATGCAACACTAAACAAATCTTTCACGACACACAACACTGGCTTGGCTTTCGTTACACACAATCATGACCCTCCTCGATAGCGTGTGTAGTACGCAATACCGGGTTTTCACTAAACAACGATATATTGTTATAATATTATTATGGACAACATGTTATTAATAGTATTAATCAATTTATAATTTTATAAAATTATTATTCATATTAAAAATTTAATAAATCATGTTACGGGAATATAATATATTTTTTGGGTAAAATATGTATTTTTTAAAAAATGCAGTTTTGCCACCTTTTGATGACGCAGCCACATTAAATCTAGTTTTTTACTGGTATATATGTTCAATTAGACAAAATAAAATTTTTATTTGGAATAAGGATATAAAAATAAACATTGGATAAATTTTTCATATTATTATGATAACTTTCATATTTTAATGAATAGTAATAACACGCTATAATTTAATTAAAAACAACTTTTTTCATCGCAATAATTTTTTTGGGTAAATTATAATATTTAATGGTTAAAAATTATAAATAGAATATATTTTTACCATTTAATATAAATTAATTCATTACCATTAATTTTACATTGAATTCATAGGTAAAATCATTTTAATATTTGGCAATGTTTTACCTTTTAAAACTCGTTTTACTAACAATGGCAATAAATATAAATTAATTACATAAACTTCTATGTTTTGAATTTTTAAAAATGGATTACATATTTTAATTTAGTGGTTTAAAATTATTTTAATAGGTTACTTTTATTTATTTGATATTATGAACAGTAGCTACGGTAATTTTTATTTACAGTAGTTAAATATAAATCAGGTAATTAAGGATAACAATAAGATTATAAAATTATCCGAAAACCTACCAAAATCCTATTTGATGACTAAAAGTCGACCCATATCATTTTAGGGTCGGAATAGATTAATTTTATGTACTTTTTAAAATGAATATAATTTAATTATTATTAAAACCAAACATAGTGACAACATGTCACTCTCTTCAATCTTATAAGTATAATAATTTTATTTTTGTGATAAACTTCATAAAACTTCGAACATGAATAGTATCCAGAAAGATAATAAAATTATATACATCATGTGAATTTATTTAAAATTTTTATGGATGAAATTTTTATCATTAAAGTTGACACATTAGTGATGTTGAAATTATTTTATTAATTGAAATATAAAATAAATGGTATTAAAAATAATAAAATAAATATTATATGAACTATTTAATGTGAACCACTATCTTTATAGAAAAATATGACATGTTATGAATCTATTAAAGATTTTATTTCATACATATCGTCTTTGAGGATTTTATTTAAATTCAAATAAATTCATAGTGTCAAAATTGACACTATTGATATTTTATAAAAGTAACATAATGTAAAATTGTTTACAAATCACAAAAAAAATTAAAAATTATAAATTAAAATTTATATGGTCTAAAATGTCATAAATTATCCAATTATGGAAAATTATTAACACATAAGTAATTATTTATTACGATTTAAAATTTATAATCTTATTACCACAAATAAAATTAAATAGATTAAATAAGGATAAATCAAGTTCATAATGTTTAAAATAAATTCCCAACAATAATAAATTTTATTGGTTGACGATATTACAACCCTATCTCATCTAATATTCAGATTTGAGTCATTTAGGAAGTTTTTATGTGGGGTTTGAATTTATCCTAAATTAATATTTTTGAGGTTTCCAAAGGTGCCCCTATCATCCCTTACAAAATGGCACCTCCTCCCACTCCTCGTTTCACAACATTGAACCTTAAAGCTCGGAAAACCCCTACCCATTACTCTTCTCAACATCACTAGTAATATTTTGGAGGTTCATTTCTTCTCAAAATACCAACTCTAGTCCCTTAAGAGGACGTTTAAAGGAGGCGCGCGCGTACGTACCGAATACCGTCTCCACGCCGTGGTGTAATATGTTTTCCACAACCACCTACATGGATGGGTATAATGGTGTAAATAAATAACTATATTTTTTTTTGTAAAGTGATATTGATTCTGAAATATTATACATACACTTAAAATTAATTCCAAGATCATGGGAATGCTATTATCACTCGGGCGTATGTACGGCCTACCGTATCCACGATGTGATGTGACTCGTTCGACATGATCTTCATTGAATAATGATTATATAAATGACTTTAATGAACACCCGAATAACGAGTAATAATGAAATATTACCAATAATAAGATAATAATATGACCATATATGATATCATAAAAATTAATATGCTTCTTTAATAAGTCATTGACATTATTTAAATCATTATATAGTAGGTTCAGATACATTTGTATCATATCGGACCTAATGGATGGAAAATTCTAGAAATCTCAATTTTTATCCAATATTGTTTATTCTTTGGTATTTACAGAGGCATATTTATCATCAACATCCATGTTTCCTCAATATGTAATATTATTACAATACTCCTACAGTTGATTAAATCCAATTTTACTTATTGGTGAATTTTTAGTAAATCATATGAAAGGAATCTTTTGTCGTTTTCTGTACGAGATACTTTTTGACCATTTTGTCCAAAGTACGAGAAGAATGTTTTTTAAAATTATACGGAATGAATGGTTTTTTATGATTTCATAGACCATTATTTCCAGGATGCATCCTTTGAATATTTTCCTGTTTTATTTTTAATTAACTTCTTTTAGTTTTAAATTTTATTATATATTATGAAAGGAAAAATGTTTTTGATGTATAAATAATATTTTCATAAAGAATGTAGTAGAAGTGTTTTATCAAAATAATTCTCCATATAAGATAATATAGGTTTCTATTTCTATCCCTATTTCTACATTGATTTCATTATATTATGATGGAATTATGGCCTTTTATCTTATATGGTTTATCTTATGATGGCATGATGTTTAAGAATCCCATTTTTATTACATGGGTCATGCTATGATATATTATTTATGATTTTGTGCCACACATAAGAATGGTTTCATTATATGATGGGTGGGACATATATCTCCCTCCAATGCATTGGGTAATGATTTATATCTCATGAGATAGACATGGCTGGAACAACAATTAATCTGGTTCAATGATACAAGACTGGAACGAGCAGTGAACTCGGTTCAAAAATGGACTTTCTCAACTATGATAGTATTGTCAATGATTCTTGACTAAAAAGAAATGATTTTATATTATTGTGTGTGTATTCCACAAAGTTTATGGTTTTAGGTTATGATTATTGGGATTATATTTCACGGCAATGATGTATGCCTTGTTATAAAATTATGATCTCTTTTGCAGGTTAATATTTTCAAAATGTTATGTTCGTGTGAATATGATATTTCTTTTGTTTACCCTTAATGAGTGTAGATACCCAAACCTTGACAAACATGGAAATTAAATTACATTTTCAGAATACATAATACATACCAAAATTAGACACCAAAGGACCGTAATTGTTTAGTGCCTTTGAAAACGTGGAACATAAACTTCTAATATTGGTGAAAGATCCTCAATATATCCCATAAAGATCTTCCCTATTTATTTCCTAAAACCTTTCCTTATATACTGGGGAAAAGAAAACACAAAAAGGGATAGCTCAAATGCTCAGTAAGGTAAAACATAGTGAACATAAAACAATCCATAAACATTTGAAATAAAAAACTTGAACATGAAACTTAAACGTCAAAATCTTGAGCAAAGACATAAATCGTGGAAGTACGTAAGGAATATAACATAATGGAACATCAATAATCATAAAATATAATGGGAATAAAACATATAACTGTGGAAACCATTCAGAACATGTCATGACTTCTATAGTATCCAAGGCATTGCTGCCAAGACCATCTTAGTGGACAAAGTCCCTTTCTGAATCGAGTTCACTCTTCATTTCAGTCCTATAACATTGATCAAGATTATCTTACCATTACATCCATGTCTCTCTCATGAGATATAAATCTATACCCAATGAATTGGAGGGAGATATAGGTCCCGCCCATCTCATAATGAAATCATTCTTACTTGTGCCACAAAATAAACATACATCATTCATAATAACCCAATAAATAAAATGGGTTTCACAAACAACATCCCATCATCACATAATCTATATAAAAGAAATGGATATCATTTCATAATAAGAAAAGAAAAACCATGTAAATGATAGAGACATGATACTGGAAACACACACAGAATAGATAATGTAATCTTTGATGAAAAATGGTTTTGATAAAACACATGAAATGATTATTGAGGAAAATATCATTTCTTCTTCAAAATCATTCTATTTTCACAAAATGTCATTCAATCTTAAAAGAAAAGGATTGTGTTGAAAATATTCATGAAATTTTTTGGAGGAAGCTTCATGAAAATAAGGCTTTATAAAACTGTAAATATATGGTCGTTCCATATAAGATAAAAAATAGTCTACTACTAATTTTGCTGGAAAAGTAAAAAAGTACCTCGTAAATGAATGATTTCATACATACCGTGTAGTAAAAGTAAAAAATGTGTAAAAAGGACATTAAACATACATGGAAACATTTTTAGAAAACAAGGACATGGATGATAAATATAACCCCGGTAAATACTTATGAATAAACAATCTCAGATAAAAACGTGGTTAGAAAATATATCCCATACCTTAGGACCGATATGCTTCATACGTATTTTAACCTCCTCTTCTTCGAGACACCTCCTTTAAAAAAATATTCTTCTCTTACTTTTTCCGGAAATGTCAAAAAGTTCCTCATAAAATAAAGATTTCGTACATAACATGTAGTAAAAGTCAATAATGTGTAAAAAGTATATTAAACATACATGAAAAAAATTTAGAAACCAAGGACATGGATGATAAACATAAACCTAGTAAATACGTACGAATAAACAATATTGGATAAAAACAAGATTGGAAAATTTGTCCCTTACCTTAGTTCTGATATGCTTCGTACGTATCTGAACCTCCTCTTCTTCGACACACCTCCATTACACTTTTTCTTAGGGCACTAGGGTTTGTCTTCTGAGAAGACCAGTACCTATAAATGGTTTCTAGGGAATGGGGGAAGTGAAATGGGTAGAGGTTGGCCGAGCTTCAAGGCTCAAAATGGTGTGAGGAAGAGAGGTAGGAGGTGCCCTTTTATAAGGGACGAGAGGGGCACCTTTGGAATCCTCAAAAATATTAGTTCAATATAAATTCAAACCCCAAATAAAAACCTCCAAAAATGACTCAATTTGAAAATTAGATGATATAGGGTTGTAATCTCATCAACCAATAAAATTTATACATGTTTTTAGCTTATTTTAAACCTTATCATTTTGAATCGTCCTTATTTAATCTATTTATGTTTATTTGTGGTAATAAAATTCTAAATTCTAAATGGTTATAAATAATAACTTCTGTGTTGTTAATTCTACATAATTGGATAATTTATGAGATTTTAGACTATATAAATTTCAATTTATAATTTTTAATTTTTTCTGTGATTTTTAATCAATTTAATAATATGATATTTTTATAAAATAACAATAGTGTCAATTTTGACACTATTCAATTATATGAATATAAATAAAATATACACAAAGTATATATTCGAACAAAAATATTTAATAGATTCCTAACATGTCAACTATATCTGGAAAATTCGTGGAGCACATTAAATAGTTCATATAATATTTATTTTAATATTTTTAAAACCATTTATTTGGTATATCTCTTAATAAAAGAATTAGTACAACATTTTTGTATAATTATTTAATATACTTATTTTTTGCATAAAAATTAAAATTAAAATTAGTGGATGAAGATAAATATCAAAGATTTTATAATAATAATTTTACTCAAATTTATCATCTTAAAATAACAACATGAAAATTGTTATCTTTATTAAGTCATGATGGTGACAACTTTGGAATCATTTAAAATAAAATATTATAAGTGTCATAATCGCCATTATAAGGGTCCAAATGGTCAAAATTTCGGCCAGTGGATGAATAGGATTTATATATACACTACTAATAAGTTTTGTGCATTTTTGGGCCTTTTTTTGTATTACTATTTCAATAAAAAACTATATTATTGATTTTTCACTAAATAAATAAATTCTGCATCATTAATGTATAAGATAATAAAGTATTTAAATAACTCAGAAAAATTACAAATAAATTACCATGTTAAAGAAAAAACATTTTTTCTTTCATATGAGTATTTATAACTGAAATTTATATTCCGTATAAACATATATTAAAAAATACTTTCATTATTAAGGTTGGGTGAGACATATTTCACTTTCCTTTAAATAAAATTAACTGAAGATCTTAATCACCTCGAGGTGGGTTCAAATGGATTCCATTTAGACCCAAATATGACTTAGGATGAATTATAATAATCCAATTGTATTAAGAAAAGTATTAGGATAATTTAATAATATTATACTTACCCTTAATTACCCAATTTACCTTTTACTATGGTATATAAAATTTACCGTTCTTACTATTCAAAAAGCCCAAAAATAAAAAGTAGTCTATTAATATAATTTGGACCCAATGATTCCAAATATGGAATCCATTTTTCCAAATTTATTACATAGAGGTTTTAGAAATTAAATTAAAATTAATCTCGTTGTCGAAAGAAAACGGGTTATTGTTTAATACATTGCAAAAGATTGAATTTATTTAGCATACGAATTCAATGTAAAATCAATGCTAATGGCATACATTATATTAAATGGTAAAAATATATTATATTTATACTTTAAAACAATTAAATATTATAATTTAACCACATAAGTTATTACGATAAAAAAAGTTGTTTATAATTAAAATATATCGTCTTATTACTATTCATTAAAATATAAAAGTTATTAGAATAATATAAAAAATTTATCCAAGGTAAAATATTATATCCTGATTCCAAAGAATAATTTTATCTTTTAAAATTGAACTTATAAACATGTCAAAAACTAGATTTAATGTGGGTACGCCATCAGAAGGCGGCAAAACTGCATTTTTTTGAAAAATACTTATTTTACCCAAGATATTTATTTTGTTCTCTTAACATGTTCTAGAAAATTTTTATGATGAATAATAATTTTAAAAAATTCAAAATTTAATTAATACTATTCATAATTTCTAGTCCATATTAATATATCGTTGTTTAGTGAAACCCGGTATTGCGTACTACACACGCTATCGAGGAAGGTCGCAATTGGGTGTAATGCAAGCCAAGTCAGTATTGTGTTTTGTTAATGATTCCTTTGGTGTTGTGTATAACATAAGACATAAAAAAATAATCCTCATAAAATCTCAAGGTGTTACATTCTACACCCCATAAAATGAATTTCTCCCTCAAAATTCGTTGGTGTTATAAATTGTTTTCTATTCATAGAAACCCACATCGTAAAAAGGAATACTAAAACATAAAATTATAAAGGAAGGTTAGAAACACAACGGTCACCTAAGGTAACTCAGCATTGGGTTTCCAAATATGAGAGTATAAGTGAAAATATGGATATGGAGGAAAAATATAACGATCTTGTTTTGATGGATAGTGGTAGAGAACATGGCTATGAAAATTCCAACAATAAAAAAGCCATAAATTTGTGATGATCTAAAGTAAAATCTGATTCCTTGGATATGAGGTCACTAGGACAACATTTTTGGTTCTCAAGATCATTTCCCTAAAGTTTAAAATTTTGAATTAGAATAAATAAATTTATGATTTTGGTAAAATTTTATTGTTGTTCATGCTTTGAACAATTTACACATCATCTGTTAAAGAAATGAAGTTGAATTTGTTAATCGTGAATTGCTAAAAGATCATGTGATAGAATGATGGGTCATTCCATCTGGTTCAAACAAAATTTTAGCAATTTTTATCCAATATACATAAGTTCATCTATGGTGTGGTTAATCATATACTATTTCAAAAATGAACTTATACTTTATATATAATACCGCTTAATAAAATAAAACTAGATTCTACTAACCAGGGACTTCCTGTAGGCCATGGAAGGCGATAAACGACAGTCAAACTTTGGTTGTGGGTTCGATTCCCAAATCATTTTCTCACGCGATGGGTTGTTGCCCATCCTTTAGGATTTCCTTTTTCTAAAACTACATTACTATAAAATTCCATAAATAATATCGAAAAAAGTTATATCCTTAAACAATACTTACTTATGTCCAATATAATCCATTCTAATCATTAGGATTATCTAAAATACTTCTGTCCAAGCTCATAGTATAAAGAAAATGATTACTTGAAATGTCACATAACAATCACGTGAATGACATAATTTATCCCCCAATATCATAAGATATATCGTATTGGTCAAATTACAAACATGTGAATACCTTAATCATATATTCTCCTGAAGAATTAATACCCATTCAACCATAGTGAAAACATGAATGCTGTTACAAGTTAACACATTCCACATACCAATATCCTCAAAATTCTATATACTCAAACCCTGATATCACATAGTCTTTATGTCAATCATGAGCTCATGAATACTATCAAACAAATCATTTTCTCCTTATCCTTTCATTATGCGCATATTATCTGCCTTCCAAAATATTTGAATCACTTTTCATGGTTACTGGTACCATAAAATTATTGAAAACCACAATATACTAACAATAAAATATTCCAATACACCATAAAATTACCTCAACAACATTATTCTTGAATACCAATACATAAACACTTCAATCTATCCTCTTCAATGATTGTCCTGGATTAAGTCCTTTGTTGATTTATAAGTAACTTTTTAGGTCAGGGCATTGAGTTGGGTAATGCCCATGTTCTCCACAAATATGACATTGAACTCCATAATAGTCTGTCACTATATGACCCTTTTCTCCACACAAATAACATATGTCCCTCCATTTGAGGTATTCCTAAAGGCTATACTTCCCTTGTTTAGAAGTCTCAATCTTCCTTTCTTTATACGCCTCAACATGTGAACATGCATAAAAGTCTATCTTCCTCTTATTTGATGAATTAGGCATACCACTAAATTTCACCTTTTTAATCATATATCGTGATGAATGATTCAGAATAATCACAATATCTTTCTCCTTAGGCATTATGCAATTTTGTTTCTCATAGTCACCAATTTTTCCATTGGATTCAATATTAACCAAATTCCTTCTGGTTCCCTCTATTGACTAAAACACAAAAAGAATTCTGTGAGAGGAAAAAATCATACAACGAAAATATCATAATCAAGGGGGAGTACCTTCGAGATATATCATATTAGGTTTAATTCTAATATCATTACCGTAATCCTAGGACTATAAACTATACTTATACGTAACCTAGGGACATCCCTAGACATACCATAGAAATATCTCAAGGGATCTCACTATAGTTTCTGCATCCTAGTTTCCAAAGGTTGACTAAACCTTTCCTCTGATAACAACTTTAGAGACCCAAAGCTTGACGTACATGGAAATTACATTACTTTTTCATAATACTTAATACATAAAAAAAACATACACTAAAGGAATGCAATAGATTAGTGCCTTCAAAAACATGGAACATAAACTTCTAATCTTGGTGAATGATCCTCAAAATATCCCATAAAGTTCATCCATTTTTTTTCCTAAAACCTTTCCTTATATACTGGGGAAAAGAAAACACAAAAAGGGATAGCTCAAATTCTCAGTAAGGTAAAACATAGTGAACATTAAACAATCCATAATCATTTGAAATAAAAAACTTGAACATGAAACTTAAACATCAAAATCTTGAGCAAAGACATAAATCGTGGAAGTACGTAAGGCATATAACATAATGGAACATCAATAATCATAAAATATAATGGGAATAAAACATATAACTGTGGAAACCATTCAGAACATGTCATGACTTCTATAGTAGCCAAGGCATTGCTGCCAAGACCATCTTAGTGGACAAAGTCCCTTTCTGAATCGAGTTAACTCTTCATTTCAGTCCTATAACATTGATCCAGATTATCTTACCCTTACAACCATGTCTATCTCATGAGATATAAATCTATACCCAATGAATTGGAGGGAGATATAGGTCCCGCCCATCTCATAATGAAATCATTCTTACTTGTGCCACAAAATAAACATACATCATTCATAATAACCCAATAAATAAAATGGGTTTCATAAACACCATCCCATCTTCACATAATCTATATAAATGAAATGGATATCATTTCATAATAAGAAAAGTGAAACCATGTAAATCATAGAGACATGATACTTTGAACATCCACATATGAAATAATTTCATCATAGATGAAAAATGGTTTTGATAAAACACTTGAAATAAATTCTCGAGGAAAATATCCTTTATTCTTCAAAATCATTCTCTTTCCAAAAAATGTCATGCAATTTTAAAAGAAAATGATTTTGTTGAAAATAGTCATGAAATCATTTGGAGGAAGCTTCATGAAAATAAGGCTTTATAAAACCGTAAAAATCTGTTTGTTCCATATAAGTTAAAAAACATTCTTCTCATACTTTTGCCGGAAAAGTCAAAAAGTTCCTCATAAAATAAATATTTCATACATACCATGTTGTAAAAGTAAAAAATGGGTAAAAAGGAAATTAAACATACATGAATAAATATTAGAAAACAAGGACCTAGATGATAAATATAAACCTAGTAAATACGTATGAATAAACAATATTGGATAAAAATGAGATTGTAAAATTTATCCCTTACCTTAGGGCTGATCTGCTTCGTACGTATTCGAAACTCCTCTTCTTCGACAAACCTCCTTTAAAATTTTTCTTAGGGCACTAGGGTTGGTCTTTTGAGAAGACCAGTACCTCTATAAGGTTTCTAGGGAAGTGGGGAAGTAAAATGGGTAAAGGTTGGCCGAGCTTCAAGGCTCAAAATGGTGTGAGGAAGAGAGGTAGGAGGTGCCCTTTTATAAGGGAGGAGAGGGGCACCATTGGAATCCTAAAAAATATTAGTTTAATATAAATTCAAACCGCAAATAAAAACCACCAAAAATGACTCAATATTAAGATTATATGAGATAGGGTTGTAATCTCATCAACCAATAAAATTTATACATGTTTTTATCTTATTTTAAACCTTATCATTTTGATTCATCCATATTTAATATATTTATGTTTATTTGTGGTAATAAAATTCTATATTCTAAATGGTTATAAATAATAACTTCTGTGTTGTTAGTTCTCTATAATTGGATAATTTATGACCTTTTAGACTATATAAATTTCAATTTATAATTTTTAAATATTTTTGTGATTTTTAATCAATATAATAATATGTTATTTTTATAAAATAACAATAGTGTCAATTTTGAAACTATTCAATTATTTGAATTTAAATAAAATCTACACAAATTATATATTCGAACAAGAATATTTAATAGATTCTTGAAATGTCAAATTTGTCTGGAAAATTCGTGGAGCACATTAAATAGTTCATATAATATTTACTTCAATATTTTTAAAACCATTTATTTTCTATATCTCTTAATAAAATAATTAGTACAACATTTTTGTATAATTATTTAATATACTTATTTGTTGCATAAAAATTAAAATTAAAATCATTGGATAAAGATAAATATAAAAGATTTTATAATAATAATTTTACATTAATTTATCATCATAAAATAATAACATGAAAATTGTAATCTTTATTATGTTATGAAGGTGACAACATTGGAATATTTTAAAATAAAATATTATAAGTGTCATAATCGTCATAATAAGGATTTAAATGGTCAAAAATTCGGCCAGTGGATGATTAAGGTTTATATATACACTACTAATAAGTTTTTTTTTATATTTTTGGGCCTTTTGATATGTATTACTATTTCAATAAAAACTATATTATTGATTTGTCACTAAATAAATAATTTCTGCATCATTAATGTATAAGATAATAAGGTAATTAAATAACTCTCAAAAAATACAAATAAATTACAATGATAAATAAAAAAAATTTATCTTTAAAATAATTATTTATAACCCAATTTATATTCTGTATAAACTTATATTAAAAAATACTTTAATTAGTAAAGTTGAGTGTGACATATTTCACTTTCCTTTAAATAAAATAAACTAAAGGTCTTAATCACCTCCATATGGGTTCTAATGGATTTAATTTAGACCCAAATATTACATAGGACGAATTATAATCATCCAATTGGTTTAATACATGTATTAGGATAATTTTATTATATTATATTTACCCTTAATTACCCAATTTACCTTTTACTATGGTAAATAAAATTTACCGTTGTTACTATTCATAATGCCCAAAAATAAGAAGTAGTCTATTAATATAATTTGGACCCACTGATTCCAAATATGGGATCCATTTTTCCAAATTCAATAAACCGAAGTATCAGAAATTAAATTAAAATTAATCCCGTTGTCGAAAGAAAACTGGTTTTTGTTTAAAACATTTCAAAAGATTGAATTTATTTAACCTACGAATTCAATGTAAAATCAATGATAATGACATAAATTATATTAAATGGTAAAAATATATTCTATGTATACTTCAAATCCATTCAATTTTATAATTTAACCACATAAGTTATTATAATGAAAAAAGTTGTTTTGAATTAAAATATAGCGTGTTTTTACTATTCATTAAAATATGAATGTTATTAGAATAATATGAAAATTTTATCGAAGGTAAAAATTTATATCCTGATTCCAAAGAGTAATTTTATTTTGATAAATTGAACTTATAGACATGTCAAAAACTAGAATTAAAGTGGGCGCTCCATCAAAAGGCAACAAAACTGAATTTTTTTAAAAAAACTTATTTTACCCGAAAATTTTATTTTGTTCTCTAAACATGTTCTGGAAAATGATTATGATGAATAATAATGTTATAAAATTAAAAATTTAGTTAATACTATTCATAATGGCTAGTCCATAATAATATATCGTTGTTTAGTGAAACTCAGTATTGCGTACTACACATGCAATCAATGAAGGTCGTGATTGCGTGTAATGGAAGCCAAGTAATTATTGTGTGTTGTGAGAGATTCCATTGGTGTTGCGTATAACATAATAAATAAAAAAATATTTCTCATAAAATCTCAGGGTGTTACAATGGGAATTTGAACTCACCCTTTTGTATGTTTTTTCCTATGTAAGGAAGAAGGGTATTAAGTAAGATATTCCAAAAGGGACTCTTGATATGATGAAATAAACCAGAGACAATGTAGATTCTTTTTGAAGAAGTTGTTTATCATTCCCAGTTTCTAAAGACACTTTACCTATATGGTCCTACCATGGTTTTGTTATATGTTGTAATAAGTATGATTCAATTAGGAAGTAATAACAATGTATGTAAAGTATGTGTCATTATAGTTGTTATTAGATGAAATGTATAGTCAGCCTTTAGAAAAAAGGATATGAAAGCCTTAGTAATAACCATAAGGACATGTCTAAGCATATAACACAATATTAGTGTTTTAGAAATGGCCTTGAATAAACTTTGATAATACCTTATGTGTAAAATTTTATTCTTGATTATGTGGATTTCCATTTATGATTAGTGTTTCTGGCACTATGCTTATTGGTTTTAGTCATGTATGGAACTCGACGGAACTGTGTAAATGCTGAATGTGATGGGAAATGAAATGATTGTCCCCCTGAGTAACCAAACGTTATGGGAGATGGAATGAAAAGTCTTCTCTCCATGCTCACACAAATTTCTCAAGCTATGAATCATGCAGGACTTCCAAATGAGAAAAAGAAAGAGAAACATTCTGTTGAATCCATTATGAGGCAGCGTCCACCCTTATTCAGTGGGACTACTGATCCATTAGTGGCTGAATAATGGATAAGTACCACTAAAAAGATATATTCAGTTCTTCATTGTTCTGAACATTATAATGTTATCATAGTTGTATATCGTTTGGAAGTTGATACTGATCAAAGGTGGAATTGTATCAAAAATATGAAGCAAAGAGGAAAAATTGAGTCCATGGAAGGGGATGAGTTCAAGAACATATTTTTCAATAAGTACTTCACTCATATTATTCAAACAATGACGGAGATAGAGTTTCTTCAACTGAAGAAAAAGGATGACAAATCCTTTGGTACATATGAAGAAAATTTTATAGGAATTGCATGGTATGCTTCTGGAATTATTATCCGACCTGAGAGTAAGATAGATTGATCCTTTAGTGGCCTAAAACCAAGTCATTGAAGGGTGTTATCCATAAGGGACATCAATAGATATGAGGAAATTTTTTGATGTGCTCTCAAGGTTGAGATGGATATTGGAGTAACCCATCAGTCATATGGGTTTGATAAGAAGAGGAAAATGTAATTCAAAAAGAAATCTAATGACCAAACTTAACATAAGACGAGTTTTCCCTTATGAGGAAAGTGTGGAAAGAAACACAGATGGATTTGTCTTAAAGGCACAAGTAAATGTTTCAAATTTGGAAAAAAAGTTCATCAGGAATTTGAATTCCACAATGATGGTAAAAAGATGTCTAGTGATGCGAATAAAGAAAAGGCTACACAGAATGCACCTCCTACACTTCAATCATACAGGTGTAAGGAAATGTGGCATTATGATAATCAATGGCCTAATCCAAGGGTTGATGATGATGATTGGTGTCAACAAACTCATAAGGCCAATGACAGAGGAATGTCACGAGAAATTTCTATCAGTGTTGTGGAGTACAAAAAAGAAGTGGTGAAAGGTACACTTACCATCCACTCTAAAGTAGAAAATGTTTTATTTGATTCTGGATCCACCCACTATTTTATTTGTGACAAATTTTCCAAGGGGATTGTCGTACTAACTCAACAATTACTTGTTGATTTGGCTGTGACAACTCATAATGGCACAACAGTCGCGTCAAATGTTTGTAATTCATCTCCAATTGACGATTGTGAGAATGTGCTTCATGAAAATCTGGTGATCCTTCATATAGTGTAATTTTATGTTATTCTTGGCATGGATTGGCTTTCCTTATATGGAGATCATATCAATTTCCAAAGAAGTAAAGTCAAATTTCATATTCACGATAAATCTATTATCTTCTATCGATGCACGGATGAATATAACATTCTAGTGGAAATGTTTTCCATCTTATGGGTCTTGATTCCAGTAAAAGAATGTTATTTATATCAAATGGTTGGAGAGAAACTCAAGATAAATAATATTACCATTGTACGAGAGTTTGATGATGACTTTCTAGAGGAATTATCTGGTCTTCAACCAAATAGTGAAGTTGATTTTTCAATAGAACTCATACTGGGAGCTTTACTTATTTCAAAGACACCATATATAATGGCCCTAATTGAGTTGCAGGAATTGAATTACAACTCCAAGATAATCATGATAATGGATTCATACACCCTTGTGTGTCACCTTGGGGAGAACATGTTCTGTTTCTTATGAAGATAGATAGATCAATGAGTCTCTGCATTGATTATCAAGAACATAACAAGATCATTATCAAGAAAAAATATCATTTCCCACGCATTGATGACTTATTTGACCAACTACGCGGAGCTCAATACTTTTCCAAGATTGATCTTCGTTCAGGGTATTATCAATTAAGGGTCAAAAAAGAGGATATTCCAAATACGACATTCCGTACACGGTATGGAAACTATGAATTTATTTTGATTCCATTTGGTCTTAATAATTCCCCTGCTATATTCATAGATCTAATGAATAAAGTCTTTAGAGACTATCATGATTAGTTTGTGGTATTCATTGTGGACGATATTCTTGTCTATTCAAAGAGCATGGAAGAACATAAAGATCACTTAATAATTGTATCGAAGACCATGAGAAAAAAGAATATTTATGCCAAATTTACCAAGTGTGAATTTTGACTTCAAAAAGATTCATTTTTGGGATACAAAATCTCAAAATATGGAATATTTGTGGATCCAACTAAAATAGAGGTTATCGAAAGATTTTCGAGACCAACAATGGTAACTTAGATCCAAAGTTTTTCTTTGATTGTATGGATATTATCTACGTTTTGTGAAACGTTTTTCTCGGTTATCTAATCCACTCACCAGGATGACTCAAAAAGGAGTTAAGTTCATATGGATGAAGGAGTGTGAAGAGAATTTCTAGGAGTTGAAAAGAAGGTTATCCAGTGCACCTATTCTCACACTACCTTGTAGTGTAGAAAGGTTTGTGATCTATAGTGATGCATCAATGAAGGGATTTGGGTGTGTTCTCATGAAAAATGATATGGTGATATCTTATGCCTCATGAAAGTTGAAAATCCATGAGCAAAATTACCCAACTCATGATTTAGAGTTATATGCAATAATATTTGCATTAAAGATTTAGAGGCATTATCTTTTTGGTGAAAGGTTTGATATTTATACTGATTATAAATGTTTAAAATATATTTTCACACAAAAGGATCTGAATATGCGTCAATGAAGATGGTTGGAGATGATTCGGGATTACAAATGCTCAATTCATTATCACCCTGGGAAAGCAAACAAGGTATCAGACACATTATGTCGACAAGACCATGCTAGCTTATCCATGATGAGGATAAAAAAAGATCCAATTTTTATGTATTTACAAAGGATGGATCTTGGAATTATAATGGAAGGGGGAAAATCTTTTCTTTATAAAATTAATGTTAAACCATCTTTAAATGTGATGATTAAAGAGGCACAAAAACAAGATGTATAGTTACAAAGGAAGGTGGGAAATGTTCCTGAATTTCACATTGATTGTGATGAAATACTAAGGTTTGAGAATTAGGTTTATTTTCCTCCCATCCTAGAATTAAAGAAGTAAATATTGGATGAAGATCATAGTTCTTCATTCTCTATTCACCCTAGAAGCAAAAAGATGTATAGAACCCTAAAGGATTACTTCTGATGGGACGACATGAAAAGAGATGTTGTTGAATATATCTCTCGAAGATTGGTTTTTCAGCATGTTAAAGCTGAGAGACAGAAGTCTAAGGGGATGTTACTACCATTACCCATACCAGAATGGAAATGGGAAACATCACTGTGGACTTTGTCACTGGACTTCCTAAAACAGCCAAAGGCAATAATGCTCTCTGGGTTATAGTTGATCGTCTTACGATGTTGGATCACTTAATTGCTATTAGAGAAGATTTCTCTCTTGATCATATTTCCAGGATATATGTGAAGGAAGTGGTAATATTTCATTGAGTACCAATTTCCATTTTATCTGATCATGATCTGAGGTTTACCATGATGTTTTGGCGATGTCATCTGCATACTCTAGATACAGAGTTGTGTTTCAGCACTCCTTATTATTCTCAGACAGACGGTCAGTCTGAGAAGACAATACAAACTCTAGATGAAATGTTGAGATCTTGCCCTATGGTTTTCAAATGTGGTTGGGATCAACACCTACCTTTGGTGGAATTTTCATATAATAATAGCTTTCACTCTAGTATTCAAATGGCTCCTTATGAAGCTCTATAAGGAAATAAATTTATAACTCCAACATGATGGGATGAAGTTGGGGAAAGAATGATATTTGGACTTGATCTTGATGATGAGATAGCAGAAAAGGTAACATCTATTCAAAAACATATAAGAGTATCTCAGAGTCGAAAAAAAAGTTATGCCAACAACCGAAGAAAAGACCTACAATTTGATGTGTGTGATAAAGTTTTCTTACGAATATCTATTGGGAAAGGAGTAATGAGATTTGGAAAGAAGATCAAGCTGAGCCCTAGGTATATTTTTCCTTTTGATATATTGGATCGTGTTGGAAAGGTAGCTTACTGATTGGCACTTCCACTGAATCTCTCTCTAGTTCATGATGTATTCTGTGTATCTCTCCTGAGAAAGTACATACCTGATCCTTCATGTGTACTAAGCTCAAACGTAGTACCGCTATGGTAAGATATTTATTATGAAGAACAACCGATAAGGATTCTGGATCCTAGAGAAAAAGTTCTACGAAACAAAACCACTCTCTTGGTAAATGTTTTATAGAGGAATCACCAATTAGAAGAGGCTACATGGGTACTTGAGGATATGATGATGGAGAGGTATCCTCATCTGTTTGTTACGAAGTGCCGAATATCGAGGGTGAAATTGTTTTTAAGGGGGTTAGAATGTAACCCCTTGAGATATAATGAGAAATATATTTTTTTATGCAACACCAAACGAATCTTTCACTACACACAACACTGGCATGGCTTTCGTTACACACAATCACAACCTTCCTCGATAGCATGTGTAGTACGCAATACCAGGTTTCACTAAACAAAAATATATTGTTATAATATTATTATGGACTTTATTTTATGAATATTATTAAATAAATTTTGAATTTTATAACAGTATTATTCTTTTTACTCATTTTCTAAAACATGGTATGTGAACAAAATAAATTTTTCGGGTAAAATAAGTATTTTTCAAAAAATGAACTTTTGTTGACTTTTGATGGGACACCCACATTAAATCAATTTTTTGACATGTATATTATTTAAATATGACAAAAACATTTCTTAGGAATGAGGATATTAAAATTTACATTGGATAAATTTTCCATATTATTCTGATAACTTTCATATTTTAATGAATAGTAAAAACACACTATTTTAATTAAAAAAACTGTTTTCATCACAATAATTTATATGGTTAAATTATACTATTGAATGGTTTTAATTTATAAATAGAATATATTTTTACCATTTTATATAATGTATGTCATTACCATTAATTTTGGATTTAATTCATTGGTGAAAACATTTCAATCTTTGGAAATGTTTTAACTTTTAAAACTCATTTTCTTAACAACGGAATTAATTTTACATTAATTACTACAACTTCTTTGTTTTGAATATTGAAAAAATGATTCCATATTTGAATTTAGGGGGTCCAAATTTTATTAATAGGTTACATTTATTATTTCGATGTTATCAATAGTAACTACGGTAATTTTTATTTACCGTAGTTAATGGTAAATCAGGTAATTAAGGATAAAAATAAGATTATAAAATTAACCTAACACCTTCCAAAATTTTATTGGATGACTAAAAGTAGACTCATATAACCTATTTGTCAGAATAGACTAATATTATGAACTTTTGACCTTGAAAATAATATAATTATTATTAAAACCAATAAAAGTGACAACATGTCACTCTCTTAAATCTTATAAGTATAATAATTTTAATATAGTGATGAAATTCATGAAACATAAAACATGAATAGTATACAGAAATATAATAATATTATCTTCATCATGTGAATTAATATTTATTTTTTACGGTTTAAATAATTAACATTAAAGGTGACGCAATAGTGATGTTGAAATTATTTTATTGATGGAAATATCAAATAAACTGTTTTAAAAATATTATAATAAGTATTACATGAACTATTTAATGTGCTCTATTAGTTTTATATATAAATATGACATGTTATGAATCTATTAATTTTTTTATTTTGAACATGTCTCTTGTGAGGATGTTATTTTAATTCAAATAAATGAATAGTGCCAAAAATTACACTATTTTTATTTTATAAAAATAACATAATATAAAATTGATTAAAAATCACAAAAATATTTAATGTTTAAAATTAAAATTTATATGGTCGAAAATGTCATAAATTATCCAATTATGGACAATTCACAAAACATATGTAATTATATATAACAATTTAGAATTTAGAATCATATTACCACAAAAAAAATTAAATAGATTAAATAAGGATAAATCAAGTTGATAATGTTTAAAATAAATTTCCAACAATAATAAATATTATTGGTTGAGGATATTACAACCCTATCTCATCTAATCTTTGGATTTGAGTCATTTAGTAAGTTTTTATGTGGGGTGTGAATTTATCCTAAATTAATATTTTTGAGGTTTCCAAAGGTGCCCCTCTCATCCCTTATAAAAGGGAACCTCCTATCACTCCTCTTTACACAACTTTGAGCCTTCATGCTCGGGAAAACCCTACCCATTACTCTTAACCACTTCCCTAGTAATATTCGGGAGGTTCTGTTCTTCTCAAAAGGCCATCTCCAGTCCATTAAGAGGAAATTTAAAGTAGGCACGTCGAGGAAGAGGTAATCTCTTCTGCATATTCATTCGAGTTTCTTCCTTATTATACATACACTTATTTTTTAGTTTCATTATAATGTAATAAAATAAGTTTCACTATTATACTGATATGTTATTATAAATATATACCAACCCTATTTCATCTTCTATCCATTCTACAGAAAACAAAATCATTGTGCGTGCGTACGTACGAAATACAGTCTCCATGCCGTGGTGTAATCTGTTTTCCAAAACCACCTTACATGGATGGGTATAATGGTGTAAATAAATAACTATATATGATTCTTGTAAATTGATATTTATTCTGAAATATTATACACACACTTCAATACAATTCCTCAATCATGAGAATGATATCATCGCTTGTGCGTAAGTACGACCAACTGTCTCCACAATTTGACGCGACTCGTTCGACGTGATATTCATTGAATAATGATTATATAAATTAATTTAATGAATAAATATGATATATATAATACTAAAAATATTATTTAAATGATATAGCTATAACCTAAAAATATTAATAAGAATCTATTTGACAAATCACGCATATGAACATAAAACAGTGAACAACTGAATAATAAGTAACAATGAAATATTACCAATAAGAAGATAAGAATATGACCATATATGACATCATAACAATGAATATGATTCTGTAATAATTCAATTAATTATTTAAATTATTATATAATAGGTTTTAATACGTTTGAATCATATCATACCTAAGGTAAGGGAAAATCTCAAAATCTCAATTTTTATCCGAGATTGTTTATACTTAGGTATTTACTGAGGCATATTTATCATCCACATCCATATTTCCTCAACATGTAATATTATTTATATCCTCCAACAATTGTTAAAATCCAATTTTACATATTGGTGAATCTTTAGTGAAAGATATGAAATAAATCTTTTGTCGTTTTTAGTACGAGATTATTTTTGACTTTTCCTGCCAAAGTATGAGAAAAATGTTTTTTTAACTTATACGACATGAATGGAGTTTTATGATTTTATAGAACATTATTTCCATGAATCATCCTTTATATGTTGTCACGTTTTATTTTTAATTAACTTCATTTAGTTTAATATTGTCTGACATATTAAGAAAGGAAAATTTTTATGAAGTAGATATGATAATTTCTTCAAGAATGGATTTCATGTGTTTTATCAAAATTATTTTCCATCTAAGATAATATAGGGTTATGTTTCTATCCCTATTTTTACATTGATTTGATTATGTTATGATGTAATTATGTCCTTTTATCTTATATAGACTATGTTATGATGCCATAATGTTTAAGAATCCCATTTTTTTACACGGGTCATGCCATGATATATGATTTACGATTTTGTGGCACACATAAGAATGGTTTAATTATAAGATGGGTGGGACCTATATATCCCTCCAATTAATTGGGTAAAGATTTATATCTCATTAGATAGACATGGCTGTAATGGTATGTTAATCTAGTTCAGTGATACAGGAATGGAACGAGGAGTGAACTCAGCTCAGAAACGGAAATTGTCTACTATGATAGTCTTCGAAATGAGTCTTGACTAATAAGAAATGATTTTCTATGATTATGTGTTCATGCCACAACGTTTAATGATTTTTGTTATGATTATTGGGATTACATTTAACTAATATGATTTATGTCATGTTATGGTATTATGACCTCTTTTGCAGGTAATGATTTTTGGAATGTTATGTTCTTATGAATATGATATTTTCATTTCGTACCATTAATGAGCATTTTAGCTCACCCTTTTGTATGTTTTCATTTCCCAAGGTCAGGATGAAAGGTATTAATTATGATATTCCAAAAAGGACTCTAGATATGATGAAGTAAAAGGGAGGCAATGTAGATGCTTTCTGAACCAGTTGTTTATGTTTCCCAGTTTCTAAAGAAACTATTCCTATACAGTCCTACCATGGTTTTGATACATGCTATAATAAGTATGCATTAATTATGAATTAATGAAAATGTATGTAATGTATGGGTCGTTATACAATCCATACCCAAGAGAATGTCTTATGTCCTCGACGCCACTACTCGGAGATCCAAGCTGAAGCTCTCGCCCCCTTGAGTAAGATCACACTACCGATAGAAGTACGTAATCATATAATATGATCATGTAAGAGCTTATAACTATAATGATCGAGGCAAAAGATCTGTAGGAATCATTGAGCTCTGAACGCGGGAAGTGGAAATGAAGTAATTACTGTCACCTGTGTCTATAAGTACTGCAGCTATGGTAGAGTAGACACAGATCGTACATTGTATAATCTATGGAGTGTGGTGATCGTAGTGCTATGATGCTAGGAACAAACCTCTCCCCTGTCCACCGGATCCCTGCGTTCGGGGGTGGATCTCTTGGTGGTGGCGGTGGTAACACCTCAAATCATTACCCACTGCCAACTCTACGGCCATCTCACCTTATACATATGCCTACTCTCTGTGGACATCCTCAGTCGAACATGTGTCTCTACTAGGGCGGTCCCTCGACCGTCTGCTGATCATCCGTACGACGGGTCGGACAGTCATAGATCATGTTCCCTAACCACCGCATGTGTAACAGTGCCAGCTCCTGGTATAATAGGCTCTTCCTTGGGTTCTCCACACAACGGATCCTAAGTCATGCAGTTATCCCCTTGTAGGTCTAGTCCTATTTGACCTCAGGGACATTTGTCTACTTCCAATTGCATAGGACTCTGCTATGTGTTGACTAGTAGAGGGTCTCGCTGCTGGTGACTGCTCAGCATGGAAACTCTCCACTAAGAGGGATCTCTCTAACATCAATGTATGTATTGGGATGCTGATTGAGGACTCTGAAGCCCTGGTCATTCGTATCAGTCCCTGCTCGAAGGTCAGGGACATGAAGAATGGGTCCTGCACCATATCTGTGGTGTAACGTGAGATGTCATTGACCATCGCTCAGTACTGAGCCACAGTCATGTTTCCCTGCTAATTATTAAGAATCTCTTGTTTGCGCAATCCACGAAGAGTCTCTATATCAAACTATGCCTAAAACAGGCTCTCAATTTATGCCCAGAGAAGTGTCACATTGTCATGAACCTAGAGCATCAAGCTCCACCGTCTGCATATTGCTGCCTATAGAAGGAGGGCGGTAAAAATAACCATGAAACTAGTCTGTGTCCCTAAAAGTCCAAAGCCTCCCATTACAGCCTCCATCCAATCCTCATCCACATGCGGGTCCATCTCTCCCCTTAACATGGGTGGCCTCTGGTGCTGGAACTGTTGCAACATTCTCAAACAATGTTCACTGTCTACTTATAGGGATGGTGCCATCGATGGACCAATGGGGAGTGGTACCACTAATACCTCCACTGGTGCCTCTCCTAGAAAAGGGCCCTACATCGAGGCCATGTTGCTCTGTGGGCTATAAGAGTGTAAAAATCTCAGTACCCTTGCTTGATGTCTTTGTGGAGGCATTCGGAAAAGAAACATGTGTGCCACAATTAACATGTTATACCTTGTGAGCTAAAATTAATTCCGAGTGAGCTATCTCAAGATATAAAAAATTAAACTGTTGAAAAAACAAACGCAACTATTGTTTTCATGCACTATGTCGGAAATCGGATGTTAGGGTCCTGGTGTATGGATACGTCGACTTCCACACCAACAATGGTTTCCATAATCTGATAACAGCTCGTACAACCCTTAACAATATTGTCCTTAAAAGAAATATCAGATTCCAATGTTTTGCGGTATAACCGACTCCTCTGATACCAATTTGTCAAGACCCATCCCTCGGGGACCGTTCCATCACTACCCGAAGCCCGCCATCAGCAACAGGCACTAAAAATCATAATCCCTAAAATGGGACAACATTGCCTCTATAACCTGTAAACTCACGTTACCAAGCACAGAATAAGATAATATGACAAGATAACTGTATAACCAAAAGAGTGATGAATGAAAAAGGGGTCAGAATACAAGCCCAATAATAAAGGGAAATGTACACCTAAAATACAATACAACTACAGAAAAAGAAAAGACAGCTACTGGATCGTACTCCGAGGCTCCTACCAGAAGGGTAGGTACAGATCGCCTCCTCAGCCCTCTATATCCACCCATCTCCTCTGTATACCATCATGATCTATAGTCCACCTCCATGTACCATATAGTCCTAGTACTCTCATCCCTAGTCAACAATGTCTATCATCTATATCCAACACAACATGGTACGGGCATAGCCCATGTAGGGGTGAGTATAACGATACTCAGTAGTGACCATAGGACCCTCTAGGTCTCCAAAAATCCATCAAGTATAATAATCAATGTATGAAATCAACCAAAAACCTTACATAGGTATATTCCCACACATATACCTATGTTATCAAGTAATACATCTCAATCATGAGGAAAAAATAGAGGTTCTGACTCAACTCATATTAGGATTTATTGTAGGGGTTGTATCAAGTAACATTCCCAATAATAATGTCAAACTCCTAGGATTCTAGAGAACTCCACCTATATCGAGTATAGTGGGTATGTCGTGTCACATAGATGCACTCCCATTATCCTTAGGCTGTTGAGGTACTCCTCCTGTCGAGTACCTTGGGTCTGCCATGTCGCATAGAGGCGCTCCCCACCGTGGTTCTGTCATGTCACATAGATGTCCTCCCCCTCAGGGCCTACTGATGTACTCCTCCTATCGAGTTCTGTGTTTCTACTATGTTAGCACGGCGCTCCCCACCATGGTCTTCTGTGTCACCAAGGCACTCCCCACTAGGACTGTCGAGTCACTACGACTTGAAAAGGTCAGAAGTATTCATGTCTTAGCCAGCCATTAGGTGGTCTCTGCACCATGCTCACTTGTCTCCGATAGTATCATCTCCACAACCTATTGGTTGATACTCCAATAACCACGACTCACCACAAAGAAGTGTCATAATGTGCCTCCACATTTTAGGGGTCTGAACGTAACAGATGGCACGTCAATTGGACACCCGGTCTCTGTGTTATTATCCTTTTAGTCCTGGAGGCCTAGTTGGATTCATTCTCAATCCAACCTGACCATACCCCATCTCAATCAAAATCATAGTGGGGCATCACTCAAAAGAGTGTATTTCTCCATTATTTCTAACATAGCTGATTGTTCGTCCAACGGGCATCCAGTGCCAAAGTTATGTCCAAAATAAGGTAATTGGTTCGTAGTGGGCCCAGGTCTGGTCCGACCCGGTGTGATTGTGTCGGCCTGACCTAGCCTTGGTTGACCCGGCCTGACCTCTTGGGTCGGGCCCAGTCTGTGAGGGCTGCTAGGGTGCCACAAGTGCGTCTTGGCCGAGGGGGTAACGTGGGAGCGTGGACCAGCCACAAGGAGGTGGATAGGATGCAAGGACATGGACCGGTTTTAAGAATCAGATAGGCTCTGAGGGCGGAAGACCTGCAGTGAGGGTGCAAACCGGTCATGAGTGCACAGACCAGCCGCGAGGTGGAGACTGGCCTGTAGGGCAGCGTACCGGCCGTGAGGGCGCGGACTGGCCTGGAGGGTGCAGATAGGATGTGAGGGTGCGAACTAGCTGTCCGGCTACAGTCCATCAGTGGGGGATGGTCTGACCTTGGGGAGGAGAACTGGCTGCGGTTCGGCGGTCCAGCCGTGGGTCGGCGGACCGACAATGGGCAGACGGTCTGGCCGTGGGATAGTAGTGATGTGGTAGGGGCTCAGTGAATGGTGGTGGAGGCTTGACGGATGGCGGTGGCGGATTGGTGGATGTCAACGGCAGCTCGTCGAATGGTGGGGTCGGTGGAGGATGACGGATCCCCGAGTGGCAGAGCCACGGGGCATGGAAGTCGCGAGGTAGTGGTGGCCGCGTAGGATTTTTATTGCGTCGTTGCGTTCAACACCACAAAAAACTTAATATTTGTGGAGGGGTCAAGCCTTGTTTGTTTGGCCAGTACCATCTGTGTTAGGGTGCTGTAAAATATCTCAACAAAAACAAGAATGAAGAATGTAAAACCCTCCTACAAGATTCCTCAATTTAATAATTCCCAATCCTGAAATAGATAAACATTCGACGATCAATCATGAATAGAGAGTTGACCTAAGTTCGTTTTTTTAGAAGAGAAGAACATGGGAATATGAAATCACTTATAAATAAACCCAAACCTGAGGTTGTTCATTGATGTTGGAGCAAGAAGGGATGACATCCCATGTAGGAATAAGTCCCAAGGAAGAAGGTCGAAGATGAGGTTCACTTTCTTCTTTAGCGGAGATTTCTTTGTTGGGAGGTGGAGTTCTTCATTGGAGAACAATATTTCTCTCAAAGCTCTCTCCTATCCCAATTCCACCAAAATGAATAGGTAGCCTCAAAATAATAAATTATTATATCTATTTTTGTGTTTGAAGGATTAAAATTTAAATTTGTGAATCTAATGTGGTGTGTTGGCATAATTAAGTGTTGAAGGGTTGGCACAATTAATGTGGATGAAGCTCAAGAGGCTCCTCCACATTAATGAGGGAGTTGAAGAGGTTAGACCTCGGGTGGTCCCCACCACCGTACCCTCTCATGTAAGGTTATGCTTGGGTGGTCCCCACCACAATAACCTTTCATGGTATGTTAAGGTTAGGTGGTCCACACATCCCAACTTCCACATGGAGGATTTATCAAATAAAATAAATATAAAATGTGGTAAAAATTTATTTTTATTCTATTCTTTCCTGAAAATCCCAGAAACTATCTTCGACCCTTGACCAACTGTCCTCGAGGTGAAAGTCTCTTTACATATGGTTTCAAAAAAACTTCTGTTGTAGACATGGGTATATAATAGGATTAGTGGGATTGGGGTCATTTTAATTATATTATTCTTCAATTATAAGATACTTACTTGATATGAGAAAATACTCTTATAAAATTGTAATTAAGAGTGGAATAAATTTTTCTCTATGATGGAATTAGTCAATGAGAAATATATTCCTAGGATCAAGATCTATAATTATAGATCTATTACGCTACATGGTCTATGTCATGAAACATATATTGACAAGATAAAAAATTGATTATATATTGAATATTCCAAGAGTGATTGTTTCCAATGTGAGATGGAATTCATAATCCAAGGAACTATGTCCTCCGAAATATAAATAATGAAAAATAATGGAATGGATTACATAGTTTTTAGGGATTTATCTAGTCATATATGTTATGTTTTGTACTGATATATAATTCATGAATTCATTATGTATGCTAGGAAGATTTCATGATGACCCATGTGGCCAACATTTTACGTGATTCTTGTCTATCCATTATTATTACATCCATGCTAGGGACATATTCAATGTTTATAAAAAGGGTAAGGAACTATTAATCATAATACATATAGATTATAATATTCAAACAGATCATGATGATCTAAATTTGTAGCGGGGATACATCATATCACTCAATGGAGGTGTTGTGAGCTTATAGGTCTGAATAAATGTTTATAGATATTGGATCTATGTTATTGTGTTAGTATATTGAGGCTCATGATGAACATTTATATGTATTGTGGATATGAATCACCAACCATTATCTTGAAATGGTACCTAGAAAAAAATATCATATCACACTCTATTGAGATAATATTGTTGAGGTGGCTCTACGAAAGGAAGCAATGAAAAATTATAGGATTAAGAGAAAACATTTAATTTGTCATATCATGAGTGATTTTTTCAATAAGGTGATGTTATAGTGAGTAGAATATTTTTAAAGGACATCATGTCATATAGATTTACTAAAACCATAGTTGATATGAAAATATATATTCATGTATGGTAAAGAAGGTGAATATACATCCATAGTTGGTATTTTCAAAGAAGAAGTCTGGTAACAATGGTGCTCTAGAACAAATGGTTTGATAGTAAGATTACAAGTATATTCAAATATTACAACATAAATAAAATGTCTTATTATGTAATTTTCATATTTTTTTTATGGAATTAATGTAATAATATCATAGAGTATATGTCACATTGAATATTAAATAATAGTTCACTGCTATGGTGAGAACTTTGAAATGTCCCAATGATATTATTAAATACGGTTGTATGGTCGAATAACACGTTACGATGGGGCTCATATAATATTTAATTTCTTATGCGAGTACTTGTATATTGATGAGACTTCTTCTCCTAAAGTTCACACATGGTAATACCCTGTATGAGAGATTATGAGAACATTATTACTTATAGGAATATCACCTATTTATGTGATACCATATATTCCAATCTATAATCATGTGTAATATTCCTTATAATTTAAGATTATTATTAGTTAATTTCACAAATCATTCCCATATATTTATATCATTAGACTATTATGATACATGTTTGATGAAATGTTAAAATATTTGTATAATCAAAACATTAATATTATTAATTAATATGTTTAGTAAGTATTATACAAATCCATCTGAATAAAATATGATATCATAACCCTTTGATTGAAAAATAAATTTCAAAATAAATTACTTATCATTTGTAAGGATGACTTTATATAATATTTTCAAGTAAATTCTAATCAAACATATCTGTTGATGACATAGATGCAAATCCTACATTGTGAGATATTGTGACAAATGAATTATATTAATAATTTTTCATCTTCTTTTGGATATCTATGTTTAAAAATAGGCCATTGTCCCATTGGTTTCATGATCCTTTTCTAGAAAATGATACATGACACTATGAACACCCCCACACAAGGCCAATGTTACAGAATAAGAGAGTATAAAAAAATAAGTGTTTGTATTGATATTGATTAAATTCTATTTCAATTAAATTGTTGGAATAAATAATACACTAAATAATAAGAAATAGTTTATCAATATTTTATTAATAAAAAATATTCACAATTTAATAAGTAAATATATATTAAATAAATAAATATTTTTTTTATTAAATTTATAGTACTATTATATAAATATTTGTTCTCATGAATTTGAATTGAATATTCATTTATGAATAAATTTTAAATAGATATTTATTTATGAATTTTATGAGTAAAAAAGAAGAATTAATGAACCAAGATCATTTCCAGTGATAGATATAATTTTTTTAGACAATGAAATATTTTTTTATTGTTACTCTAATTCATTAATTATTTTGAATAATAATTATAATATTAATTTATTGAATGTGGTGACATAACGATTGTTAAATTATTTAATGGTTGTAGTGAAATTACATTATATTTTATCCTAAACTCTATTATTATTATAATATTTCTATTTTTATATTGTTTGGATAATCAATGACTAAGAAAAGTTTTATATAATAGACTTCTATCAATATTCATCCATATAACCGTTTCATTAGAATGATAATAACTCCTTCATGTAAAAGGATAAAATATCATTTATAGAGAACAATTCAATATGGTCGATCATTCTCATTAGCACCAAAAAAACTAATCTTGTTTTGTGGATGTTAATGTACCATTTGTAGATGATCACTTGGGGGGATATAATTTTTATCCTCCATATGAAATGAATTTAATCATGAAAAATGAATACATACAATAAAAATGATAATCAATAAAATATCATATGATGTGAAATAATTAGTTAAATATAATCAATAATGATTTTTAACATAACATGAATATGATTATCTCTATTATATAATATTCCTAATTAATTATACTAATGAAATATTTCATTGTTTATTCCAGTTATTTAATTGATAATTGGCCATTAAAACATTTCATCTAACAATATCATTTTTTCTTATTCATCAACCTTGTTCTTTTTCCATTCCCCAAACATTCATGTTATACCAAAAGGATCACATTTTCAATTTATAAATATTTTTCTGATCATTGAATATTTATGTGTAATAGTGTTTTGAATTTTCATTTCAATATTATTCATTATTTAAATCCTCTGATTAATTAACATGAATTAAAAATTTATTTTTCATAATTCAGCATTCGTAATTTCATAATATATAAGATCAAATATTGAATGATCAAATATTTCATATGAAAGATCCATGAATTAATTATTGTATAATGGGTTAAATTATATGTAGCTGGATTATTCACCATATACTAAAGTTCAATAAATGTTCACTAATGACATGATTCGTGGATATCCAAGTAATAATACCCCACAATTATTTTATTGTAATATATGTATTGATCTGGATAGTCTTGTAAACAATATCTTTGATTACTAGATATAATGTTGTTGTAAACATCATGTTGTCTAAATTTTTTGAGTTGAAATAAACAATAACCATTGGTGAAAAACATGGATTATATAAATATGTGGTATACAACCTATATTATTAATGATATTCATAGTGGATATTAGTTATAAAAAATGTGTAACTCAATATTTCAAATATATGAAGAACACTATTAGTCCTTTGGTGGGTTATTCAGACACATGGATTACAAAACACTAGAAATATATCATGAATACAAATTTTTTGGTTCCTTGTTAGAAGAACATGATATGTTCTATGAAAGGTTATGCATTCAAACAAAAATTGGAACAAATCGTTTGTTGCTATTTAGTACAGGTTGGGTTGTCTAGCTGATGTACATACAGAAGCCCGATGCATTTTTTATGGGTACTAGGAAATCAAGGAACATGATGTGTTTCTCATAAATCCATAACATTTATCCTACGAAAAAAATAAAATAAATTTACATTTAAATAATTAATAATTTTACAAAATCTCAATTACATAATATTTACCATGTGTGGTTTACTTTGAAATAAGGGTTTTAAAGTATTATCAAATTATCTATTAATTAAATATAACTATATGAGATTATTGGTTATTAGGATTATTTTCCATAAATAAATTTATGATGGGTATCACTATAAAATCAAATTTTCATTAATATGAAGGGTATTATTTAATTAATTAATTAGTTAACAAAATATGTCTTAACCGAATAATATAATTATGAAATCAATTGAATGTTATCTAGTGGATGTTTTCATATTCTTTTCATGTGTATAATTATTCATTAGCATTAAATGGACATTTACTGTGTCCATTTTAGTTCATATAATATATTTTATTTTTTAAATTACTAAATATTATATTGAATATGATGACCTGCATTTTGTACATCCCAATTTATTTTTTAGGATACGCATTTCCAAGGTGATTAATATAATTCTCTTTTACCATTCCATTTATCCCCTCACATACTTGTAATTTCTATATAAATTAAAAAAAGTAATATCCCATGGTGCATAGAGGTTTCTCATATGGATCCAAGATAATACCATCCTATGTGATACACAGGTCGACGAGTGAAATGCTGCAACTCGAGAAAAATGAGAAACCATGAAACTGAATAAAATTATCAAAATTGAAAATCCCTTCTTCTTATTTATCCATGTAGTATAAATCATATAAAATCACATATAGAACACAATAGAAACTTTATAAATGAGTAATGAATGAAATAAGATCTATTCTAGTCCTTAATTAACCATTACTCATAGAATCGTTATTTGAACATTGAAATTGTGTTATGACCCTTAGGAATATTAATCCTACCTATAAAATACTAACCTCACCTATGAACGTTAAAATAAAATTTATGAATTTATTAAATAAAAATATGATATAATTATATCATATTATAAGTAATGGAAATTTTAAAAATTATAAATTAAGTGTTAGTGTTTTTAATGAAATGATTGTTTATTTACAATATTATAGTTAATATAATGATTTAGAAGAAAATATATATTTAATAAATATATTTATATATTAATATTGTATTATCTTATGATTATAAGATAATTTTATTAGACCCAAATCGATTAATTAACGCGTTATAAAATTAGTTGAAATTATAATATCAAATTTTTTTAATAAAGGATGATTTTAATTAAAAATTAGATATCTCTTCTATAAAAAATTATTTTAATTAAATGAAGTTAATTTTTTATTTATAGATATCTAAAATGGTAATTGTTAATTTTTTAGATTTTTCGAAAATAATTTATTTTTTTGGAATTTTGAAATACAAAAATTAACAGTATTTAAATTATACTCTAAATACGAGAATTATAAACATAATGCAGGATTTTAGAAACATAATTTAAAAAAATTTAATTATTTATATATTATTATATACAATTAACACTATTTATTTTATTGTGACAAAATAATAAAATAATGAATATATTAATCAAAAACACCCCTCTCTACTCACCACCTCTTCTTCTCAGTCAAATTATGCATTGAATTTTGACCCTTTTATACCCCATACACTCCCCAAGACTGATCCCCGCATATAGGATTTATTATTATAACCATATGGCCAAAACAAACCTAATGAGGTTCTCAAGGTGTAGAAATTCTCGCGGTAATATCCACTCTCTCTTTTCTATTACTTTGTATTTAATATAATATCATTTATTCTCTTCTCCTAATGTCCTCCAATACTACTGTAATAAAAACCTTATTATCAGTGAAATACATTAATTTTATAGTGATAATTGAATATATGTCATTAAACTCCTTCCTCTATCTCTTTTATTCATAAAATGATAATATTTCCCATGATCATTCAATTTACCGATATCGTGGATGATGAATTTTCATTTTCATTTACCTCCATCACATACGGTTATAAAACAATTATAATGGTTGAGAAATATTTTAATTTTTATGTAATAACCTTTTTGTGGAACTAACATATATAAAACAGTTTAACAATAACACCAAGCTAGATTGTTTTTATTGAAAAACTACAATGATAATCTAAATAATTATCTCAAAATTTTTCTATTTTTATTCGTCCTCATAAAGTAAGAAATTGATATATTTAATCTTATAATTTTATCCTATTTCATTAATAACGTTTTTCATTACTTATAATGATTTATTCGAATTTTGACTCAACTACCATACTCATATTCAAGAGAACTGACCGTGATAATTGAGAAAAAGAACACTCCTAAATGATATAATTTAACTATATAACTCATATGAAGGGCGTTGAATAATAGATATAATACTATAACAATTAAAATAATTATATAATATTTCTATATTTATAAATTAATTAATATAATTTAATTAGACTTGATAATAATGTGATGAAATAAATTATACATATAATAATATTATTCACGAAGAAAAAACATTTTCATTGGGTTATTATACTTTCATACCAAATATTTAGTTCAGATAATATTTTAATTTAACTAATGTATAATTTCCTTATTAACTTTTTTTATTGGATACTCTGTTTTCATATCTATTTTAAAATTAACTAAATTTTCAAAATTAACTAATCTTTCAAAACAAATTATCACACTTCTGGAGTTATTTCTTCTTCAATAAATATTGATTATTCTCATACCATGATTTATATTACCTTTTTAATTTTTTTCAACCCAATAGAAATTCATGAATTTAACCTTTATGAAATCAAAATGATTAACTTCCACGAGTTGTATTTTGTCTTATCTTATTTAATGTTCTATGTGGGATGCATGGTTATTTAAATGTTTTAATGGGGCATGTGTTCCCAATATTATATAGCACTAAATCTCATTGGGTAGTATGATGTATCTCATTATATAATCTGAAATATGCATGGAAATGATGCATTATTTGTTCATAATATTGATGTCATGATTGTACACATATGTTATGCATAGACATGATGATAGCTTTGTTCCGAACTATGTATAGTCTTCCACCACTATGACATTATGTTTCATTTATATAAATTTTTCACATTACATTCCTTTTTATAATGCTTCCTATTATTATTACTATTATGATCCAATTCATATGTTATGATGATGGTTATTATGCTCTCCCATGTTTTATTGATTCATGTTCTTATCTACCATCTTTTTGGGATTTTAGCCCAACCTTACATTTGATGTATATCTCTATGTGATTACATGTTAAATGGGGAACATTAGGACCAATAAGAAGCTATAGAATAATGAATTAAAAAAATCATATGTTTTCTAATCTAAACATTCTATATGGTCCTAGAATACCCAATACGATAAATGTTTTTCTACTGTTTTTTTATTGATATTTTTTTTTGTCATTGAAATGATGTAAATGTTATGTATGACATGTAGGGTAACTCTAGTTGGTATCAAAGCATGGTTTAATTAACATGGGAATTATTATTAGTTAACATTAGTGAAAACTCTTAGTATGATACATAGTATATGTAAGCACTCAATAAGTTAGTATATTAAAATAATAATCATAAAAATCCAATTAGATATTTTTTTGGAATTAATTTGGACAATGAATATAGATTTTATTAATTATGTGTAGATTTTTTTATTCAAACCATTTCTATTCTATAAATTGGATGGAAGCAGGATGAAATAGGGCTTCCATCATTGTGAGGTACAATGCATTAAAAACCTAAAAGTCATCCCCAATTCCTTAGTATGTGTATTTACATATTTCTTGAGGATTCTTACTCATGTTTCTATTTTTATGAACAATAACTGGAATTATATTGATTTTCCTTCTTCATATAAGTAGATACAACTAGCTATCATGACTATTATTCAAAAACAACCACTGAAATTTAGTTGATCATATGATCCACAAGTCGTGAAATAGTTGGTTAAATCAATGGATAATATATATTCTATGCTTCACTTATCTAAGATATAGAATGTGACTCTACCCATTTCTCACTATTATTTTGAGGTCAATCAATGGTGGGGTCTATTTAAGAAAACAATGTTGAGGTATGAAATTGAATATATGTAGTGGGAAGACATTATAAAATTTTTTCTTAATTACTATTTCTATTGAACACTTAGTATGAAAATGGAGAGAGAATATTAGAGCTTATGAAAAGGGATTTCAAATTTTTCCTGACATATCAAGAGAATTTCACATGTCTTCCATTGCTTTCCATATGTTCCTTAATCAACAATTACAGTAAAATATTTTAATTCATTAGTGTTTTAAATATATTCCATTAAAATGAAATATAAATTCAAGGAATTGGGAGTAATGAAAATTTTGATTGATCTGATATGAAAATAGTGACGGTGTCTAGACTATGGTCCCATGGATATGGTGATTTGAAATAAATACTGGTGTTTTAATATTGAGGATCTAATGAAAATGGTGTAAATAAAACTCAACCACTCACATGTCAAAAAAAATTGAAATATCATCATGGGAATTCCACCAAGGGGATGGAGAAATTGTTCAAGTGTGGGAGAGAGGGACACCATTACCCTGAATGTCACAGATACATGAGGAAGAAGTAAAATGTGATGGAATAAATGATGGAACAACATAAGGTAAAATGGATTAATTGTGTGGGGATATGAAACTATGTGATCCATTTCAATAAAAATTTATTTTATAATGTTATTAAGTGTTAGTAGCCACAAAATCCAAAGGATATTTGGAATTATTTTTAAATTACTACTACTTTTCCATGGCCTAAAAATGATGTGGTTACAGTTACAATGGTTCTTCTCTAAACTGTAAGGAGGATGATGAATCACCCTTCACCTCCCAATGAATTCTACAATTCTATTCAGGTTTGGGGAGGATGATAAATATCCTTCGGATGAATCATATAATATTATTATATTATTTTTTTAAGAGTAATTTTTTCTTTCAATGATGATTGATACAAGTGAGATATTCATTCTCAAGGACATTCCAATTCAATGGGACTGCACTTATGTGTTCCACGAATAATTTTTTGGTCATTATCCAGACATATAGTTTGATTTATAAATTGTTTTTTTCATATAATTAAGGACCCTAAAATTCCATGTGAATTTGATTTAAATTATTTGGATTTGTATAAGTCTACAAAAAATGACGGCATATTATTCTAAGGCCCGGTGCTCCCATAATGGAATTTTGAAATTATTGGATGTATGTTCATAAATTTTTGGGTGGCATTTTAGACATTTGAAATGGTGCTCGAAATAGAAATCTGAGTGCATCTTTGAATCTACATCGCAAAAATTTGCTTAAGGGAGCTTAACATTGACCATAGTTCGTTAGGTGAAATAGTTAGTATTTGATATTACTAAAAAATTAATAAAATAACATAATTCTTATTTTATTTTTCCTAGAAATAGTTGAGTGGTGGTGGTGGGACTGATTGGTTGTCAAACCATTTAATATTTGGAATATCTTATTGTTTAATCGCACCTTTGGGAATTAAGAGGTTCATTCACAAGTGGAACTCACTAATTCCATGGTGTGATACTCACCCTTCCCCCCTATTTATGAGAGGCTCGAGGATTGGTTTTTTAGAAGGAAGGGAGGAACCTTTTTCGAAGTGATGCAATTTCTTCCACTGATGAGGAACAAGAGCATGAATGATAATGTCGGAGGAATCAAAGCGGGAAGGACGAACACTTACCACATCACCATGCGTGGATCATCCTTCCACCACTATGAAACATTCAAGGATTCATGATGTATGAGGTTTATAATTACAAATATATTTGAAAAACTATGATTTTCCTAGCTTATTATGATTCTAACACGAAGGGCGCGAGAAAAATGAACAAGGAATGGATCATCTTCCACTATTTTTCTTGATTTGTTCTTCTTGGGAATTTTTTTATCTTGACGGAATGTGGAAACTAGGTGGAATGACATAACGACGAAATCTCGAGAGGGATACAGACTAGACCAAATGAAAGTATGAACCACCTGATCTCAACCAGTGGCCCACAAAAGATCCACCAGCATGGCACCTGTGCTCGCTGGTCGTGGATATTGGGGCCGCTATGGATGAGAGATAGGTGGTCGACTCTCGCCCGGCCGTAGAGGTGAGAGGCGGCGTGTCGTCGCGTTCCACAGTGGTCCATGTCACTGTTTCAAAGCTGCATCGAAGGGAGGGGACCATCTACCTACCAGTCCCATAGAAAACCAAGAGACACCACCTTCTGCCACCAATCAAAAATCCGAACGTCACATTGTGCACTTTTGGAGGTGGATTGCATGACCCACACATGGGTCGTGTTGGCCGGCTGATCGAGCCGCTGCAGCCCCACCCCGACGGGGTAGGATGGGCCAAGACTTCATTGGCCTCACTCAACCGGCATGGCCTAGGCGGTTCGGTCAAGGTTGGGATGAAACCGGACCAGGTCAGGTCAGTTCATCCGAGTAGGACCGGACCCGGTAACCTCTCGGGCCCTGATACGCTCAAAAGGCCATATCCTTTGAACAAGATGTCCATTTTACCAACTGTCTACTAATTTGGGATCCTTGCAGCAAGAAGATCCATTAAAGATACTCCATGAGAGTTTTAGATAATTTTGGAGTATGTAAATGTTTGATCGACAATATCAGGCCCTCGCACAAAAATGCCAATGAAACACAGACCGGGTGTCCAGTTGGTGTGCCATGTGTTTGGATGGAAACCATATAACATGACAGATCATTGGGTAACTTCTAAGTGGGACTTCATGCCAATTGAGAACTGAATGATTGCTTGTAGATTGATTTTTCCTATCATCCAATGTTCAATGAGCGAGAATCTAGTGTCTGGATGTGAGGTGGAGGATTGATATATATCATATGGAGGTTAGTACTGAACAATCCACTATTGGTAATCACCTAGAAATCCTGTGTGGATCAGCGCCTAGTGACCCTATGTGGATCGGCACCTAGTTACCCTATGTGGATTATCATTTTTGCGACCCTGTGTGGATCATCATTCTATTCAACATTTGTAGATAATCATTCTAGTAACCCTATGTGGATCAGTAATGCACGACCCAACGAGTACCAGCCTTACAGTGCCCCTTCGAGGATCAGTGACATGCTGATCATGTTTTGGTCAGATCATGTGTGGGTCTTGCGAGAGTTATTACCTATCGATCTTTTGTGGGTACGATGTTGTCTAGTCAGTAGTAGTGTATCTTGATAGAATAATATGATCATTATATATGACTAATCATTTGTACTTCTGTACTTTAGTTATACCTAGTTTGGATTTGACTCTTTTTCTTTATTACTTGTTATTGAGATCATGTATTGTAGTTATTCCTTTTCGAATTATAAGAGACCTTCAGATCTATCGCGGTCCCTACTGGGTATTGTTATACTCACCCCTGCACATGTTTTGAATGCACCTTTTTGTGTCTTGTGCAGAAGATGGGTAGCCTTGACTGAAACTCAGGGATCTAGGATCTGATGGTTCATGGCATTGATGGTTGACGTGGAGAGGTGTGGAGATGAGTTGTACCTACCCTTTAGGAAGGATCCTTGATGGATGATATCATGAGTATATTTCTATTTCTTATTTTAGTTTTATCTTTTCAGTTGGGCATGTATTCCTTCTCCTTTACTTTCATTACACACCTTTACTACTATAGTTTTACTTCGTGAATACATCTTATTATTTTATTGGACTATGTGTTTGTACAGGTTTAGAGGCTATGCCTTACCATTTTTGGGATATTTCTTTCCAGCGCTAGTTTCCAACCTCTAGCCTATAGATGGCATGTTGGGGCTAGTCCTGACTCGGGCCTTGGGGGATGGTTCATGACAAAGTGGTATTAATGTATTTGGTTCTATCGCAGAACTAGGACTCTGCTATGTCCAATGTAGAAGTTGTTTCACGTGTTTTGAGTGTGGTTTTTGAGTTCATGGAGTCCATTATTGGTGTGGTGGCTGACGTATCCATGATCCAGGATGATGAATTCTAATTTCTAACTCAGTGCATGAAAAAATAAATTGCATGTTTTTTGGAAATTCTTTTACATTGTTATCTTTTGAGTCATCACACCAGTTATAAATTATGGATCATGGCACACTTGTTTCCTTATTGGTTGACACTGCATAGACAACCATCTAGTATTCCAAAGAGAGTACAAAATGACGGACCCTAGAGCATAGTGGATTTAGTGCAGGGCCCTCTTACATTGTTAGCACCCTCTTGTGGTTCTCTAGAAGCGCCACCACCAGTTTGGAAGTTGTTTCCACCAGCCCAACTAACAGAAAGTGCTTGCAAGATTTGCATGTATCATGAGTTCTAGCAGCAGAGGCCTTCAAGGATTCAAGTCAATAAAGATCCCCAGGCAGCTGAGTACTGGTTGGAAGTTGTGGACAGAGTATTCCGACTAATTGGGACACCAGCAGAGTAGATTCTGATTCTAGATGCTTGTCTTTTCTTGGGCACGACATGAAGATGGTGGGTCCTGATGCTCTAGTTACATGACGAGGCGAATCTCACATAGACGTACACTGAGAGCATTTCTGGGAAATGTTATCTCTATTGACACTACTATCTATGCATATTCAGGATCTTCTGCACCTACAACGAAGTAGCCTTATAGTATCCCCATACGCGATGAGATTCACTGACCTCTCACACTAATCCACTAACATTGTATGGGACCCATTTTTTTGTGCATGAACCATTGAGCAGGGTATCTGGTAAAATACGAGATATTTGATGATATCACAGAATATCGTAAAATATGTTGGTGTTATCATGTGAGAATTGTTGATGTATAGCCTCTTTACTGAGTGGGCAAAGATGGTGAGAGCCACAACTAAACAACAGGTAGTCGAGTCATCTATAAGAGGCAGTTGACAGATTTCATACAAGTCTCATCTGTCCACATCTTTTGTTGGATGACCTCAGGATGTAGGGTCAGTGGTGCGGAGCTCACGTGGTAGAGCATGTTAGCTACAATGTAGAGTGTGCTTCACGTATGGTGGGCTGAGTCACATGGCTCACAATTGTTATACCTTCCATACTAACTATCAAAATATGGTCGAAAGACTACCGAGGTAGAGGATGTGATTAAAGTGAGGAGGTCCACAGGGTGGTGTACATAGAATAAGATCATTCCATGTAGTAGGTGGTGGGCACGATTAATGGTTCTATTGCCAACACCACCATTTGGTCCACCCTGACCACATGAAGCAATGTGATAAGGGCAAGCACAGTTATATGTAGTAGAGGCCTATGACCATGGTTCTCCATAGATTTTTATAGGTACAATATGTGTCTATTCCACCCATTTTGTAGTACATATAAACATTTGTGATAGTCAATCTTTCAATTCAATGACACTCGTTTGAATTTCGGATATTATGATGGATTCGTTGGTTCGATCATTGAAATTAGAGACTCCACCAAGAGATGATTTGACGATTACACAATGGTGAATGTAGTGTGAGCTCACTCTAGGTGGCGAGAGCATCGACTGATATCTCCTAGTAGCAGCGTTGTTTACATACAATGTCTAATTTTATATGGACTAGCTATCCACATTCCATGCTCAGATAATCTTTTTTAGGTGCCATGTGGGGTTTGTCCGTGAGGATGGAATCATGTTTACCATTTTTGGTGAGGACGAAACCATTATAGAATAGGACAGACTATTTCGGACAATGGTGTAGTCAATTACTCATTAGTTGACTAGCCTCATCTTCAGATAAGTTGAATTGAGGAGTCTGAGTTATCCGGTAGTGGTGGACCAGTATGTTGATGTCTTCCCTAATGATGTTCTAGGACTACTTATTCGTTGAGAGATTGACTTTCACATCGAATTGTACCCAGGGAAGACACCAATACCTATAGCAGCATTTCATATGGATCTCTAGTATCTTGATGATATGGGGGTATAATTGGAGGACATGCATAAAAAGGGGTTTGTAATTCCCATTGTTTTTCTATGGGCTTCCACGACCTTCATCTCCCAGAAGGAATATTGAGGTCAAAGGCTTTGTGTGTACTATCGGTTCCTAAAAGAGATGATTGTGAAGAGCATGAATCCTTTACCAAGTTTTAATGATCTCTTCAACCAACTGATGGGAGCTCAATGTTTTTCGACAATGGACCTCATATTAGGCTATCTATGATCGGGGTATGAGAAAGGACATACAGAAGACATCCTTCAGATGTTGGTATGGCCATTAAGATTTATTAAGGACACCTTTTGGCCTGACCAATTCTCCAAAAGTGTTCATGGGGCTCAGGAATAGGATCTTCCCTCCATACATCGATCACTTTGTACTGGTCTTCATTGATGACACCTTGATATACTCGGTGTCTGTGGAGGAAAACTCCAAACACCTGTAGATAGTTATAGATACACTCTAAGAGCACCTTCTTTTAGGGAAGCTCTAGTTTTTTCAGTTATGGATACAAAATTTCTACTTCCCAGGGCATGTTATCTTGGTGGCTATAGAGATTGTGGATATTAGAAGGATACAGGAAGTTCATACTCGAGGGCCACTCAGGAGTGTGACCGAGGTGCGAAGTCTAATGTGATTGGATACATAATACATGATATTTTTACCAGACATCTCTAAGGTAGAAGCACATTTTTTCAGTAATGATTAAGAATGAATATATTCTCTTATGGATGACGAAGTTCTAGTTGTGTTTTCAAAAGCTGAGGCAGAGACTAAAAAAATCCCCCATTTTGAGGCTACCAGAATAGGGTGTTGGGTATGTAGTCTACTGTGACACGTCATGGACTAGGCTAGGTTGTGTCCTAATGTAGGAGGGAGTGGTTATCACTTATGGCTCCTGGATGTTGTGACAACATGACCAGAACTGTGCTACTAATGACCTGTTGTTAACATCAATGGTCATTGTATTAAATATGTAGATGCACTACTTGATCAGTGAATAGTTTACTTTTTACTATTATCACAAGTGTCTCAAGTATATCTTCTCAATGAAGGACAAGAATATGAGATAGTGACGACTGCTACAATTACTCTAGAACTATAACTTTGAGATAGTCTATACTCATGAGAAGTGAACGTAGTAGAATATGCCCTCAGTAGGAGGTTTGGACAATTGATGCTGACTGAGGAGACATAGCATCTAGCCGCGTTACAGATATCCATTATGGATAGAGATGGAGAATCTTTCCTCCAGTTTATGGCTATCAGTCCCCCACGTATACATCGATCAAGGGAGGCACATCTTAGGGATGTGGAATGTGAGGCCTGACGTGCTAAGATATTCTCATGACAGGATCCAGAAAGATTTTCTGAAGGTGGGGAACATGTAGTTCACATCATAGGACTCCCTATGGTACCAGTGACACTTCAGGATTAGGTGTTGAGGTAGTTCCATACATCCCCTTTGGTGGTACATACTCGTGTGGATAAGATTTTTCATCACCACCAACATCATTATTGGTGGCCAAGCATGATGAAAAAAGTGGAAGAGTTCGTTTCTCGAAGACTAACTTGTGAGAAAGTGAAGGCTAAGAATCAGGTACTAGCTGTCTCATCTCAGCCACTTGAAGTACCATAGGGGAAGTTGGATGGTATCTCCATGAACGTAGTTACAGGGCTACCATGCACATCTATGGTCTAGGATTCCATCAGGTATATCATTGGCTAACACACCATTTCAGCAACGTTCTACACATTTGAGAGTAGGGAAGAGTTGAGAGCTTGGGACGTCTCTACGCAACATAGATTGTACAACTTCATGGGATTCCATCTCAGATCATCTCGGATCATGATGATAGTTTTACATTCCGCTTCTGAAGGGGATTTTAAGAGGTGTTCGGGACTCATCTATTCTTGAGCTCCACCATTCATCCTTGGAATGATGTTTAAATGGAGCGGAAAATATTGAAACTCAATGACATGCTTCCTGCAAGTGTCCTCAATCATGGTTATAATTGAAAGGACCACCTACACCTGGTGGAGATCACATACAACAAAAGTTACCACTCCACAATCAGTATTCCTCTTTTTGAGACCTTGTACGGGTGACCATGCAGATCACCTTATTATTGGGCAGACCTAGGCGAGTAAGCACTTTTGGGTCTAGAGTTGGAATAGACTACCACAGAGAAGGTTCAAGTAATGAAAGAGTTTATGGAGACTGCATTGTGACAGAAAAAGTATTATGTTGATAGGATATGGTGTCCCATGTAGTTTTAGGAGGGAGACCATGTCGTTCTATGGGACTCACCCTGACGAGGATTGAGGAAGATTGGATGGGGGAAAAGCTATCTCCATGTTTCGTTGCACCTTTCCAACTCCTTAGTAGAGTAAGAGAGGTGGTGTACCATTTAGATCTTCCCACAAAAATTCACCGGGTGCATAATGTTTTCTATGTGTCGTAGATGAAGAGATACATGCATTATCCATCACACATTATCGACTGGGACGACCTGGAAATTTATGATCAAGAAAAAATTGTGTAATTCTATATAGAGATAGAAGATCGACATGAGTGGATATTTCATGGGTAGCTGATTCCTCTCAAGTGAGTTTGTTGGTAGCATAGGAATATATAAGAGAGCACATGGGATCAAGAGGCTAAGATACATTCTCATTACCCGCATTTGTATTCGTCGGTTTATTGTAGCTTTTTCGAATGAAAATCCTTAAGGTGGAAAGAATGTAAAGACCCTGAAATTTCGTTTAAATTTATTTAATTATTTTGTATTATTATGTGTCTACAAAAGTTGACGGCTCGTGATTCTGAGATACGTTTTTCCTAGAATGTAATTTTGAACATATTTATGGTACGTTCAGTAAACATTCCATCTGTGTTTTCTATCTTTTTAACTGGTGCTCAAATTTGAAATATGAGAGCACTGTTGAATCCACAGTGCCATGTTTCACTTATGGGATGATTAACTTTGACCGCACTAGGTCAGGTGGAAACGTTAGTATTTGAGAAATTATAAAATATAATAGAATAACAGAATTGTTATTTTCTTTTTCCAACCACCTATTTAGTGGAAGTGGTGGGACCGATGGGTTTTCAAGTAATTTAATGGATTGAATCTCATATTATGTAGCTGCACCGTTGGGAATTACGAGGTTCACTCATTAATTAACCTCGTTAATTCTTCGGTTAATTACTCACCCTTCCCCCCTCTATTACAGTGAGGTTTGATGGTATTTTTGAGAAAGAAGCGAGGAAACTCTTCTGAAGTGACATGATATCTTACACCGACAAGGAACGGAAGATTATATGGAATCCTTAGATGAATCAAATTAAGAACGATCAAGGTCGATAGCTTGTTCAATCACAGATCCTCCATCCACCACCAATACATCTTCAATTATTCAATAGGAGGTTGTATATTATTAATTTTATCATTGATTAACTAAAATTACTTTCATATTAATATGATTCTAATGTGGAGGGTGCGAGCCAAATGAGCATGGATGTAACCTTCAGCTTTGTTATTTTTTAATATGTTCTTTGTGGGGAAATTTTTAGTTTGATTGAAAGAAAAAACTGTGTGGCACACAACAAAGGAAGAATCCTGTAAGGGGCATAAGCGCGTCTATAAAGACTAACGGACAACCAAAGCACACCCGGTGGCACACAGAAGATCTTTCGATGCGATACCGGTGACCGGTGCTAGCAGAGAAGGTGGAGGCTGGCTCTATCCAATTGCGAACGAGGGTGTAAATGCATAGTTCCATGAAGAAAAGATTACATTCCCACTCTCCGTTGTCCGTGGAGGTGGGAGGAGGTGCGTCATCGTGTGCTGCAGTGGTGCAAGCCACTACTTTGAAGTTGTGGCAAAGGGAGGGGACCCACTCCCTATGTGTCCCGCAGAAAACCAGGTAGTGCCACCTGGCACAGCCTATCATAGATCCGAACGGCTCAATGAGACATTTGTAATGTGGAATGTGTGGCCCTCACATGGGTCGCTGATGCCGGTGGCCCGACCCACCGTTTCCCAGCCCATCTGGGTTGGGTCCGACCGGTCTACAACCTAGTGGGCCGAGCCCACCACGGCCTAGCCCAACCCGACCACCCCAGGCTGCATTGGGCCTATTCAGGTAATAAATGAACATGTGTTATTTAGACCAATCCAGGATAGGATTGCACGTACAGGGTTGGGTCGGCCCAGGCTGGGTTGGGCTATGACAACCCTGATATTATTACAAACATCAACATCATTTATTACATGAAAATTCACTTGATACAACAAGAATATTGAGAGGTGTAGTGTATTTTGGGATTGGTATCATTACATAAAAACTTGAATCATGAAATAAAACATCTTTATTGAAAACATCATTTACATGACCACTACGTTCCCTCGTAATTAGCATTGCATGGGATAACCTGAGGACATGCATAAGAAAAGGGTGAGAAATAAACCCAATAAGGGAATACACATGGAATAACATGAGGAGTACAATACATGTTATACATTTGTCATATCAATTGAGCACAAGAGAATATGAACATAAAGGCATGATAAAGTATGATAATCATAACATGGAAATGTGGCAACAACACTTAACATGTAATTACCATGAGCCAAGGCTCATTGCACATGGAGCATAAGTAAATCCTCATTGCACATGAAGAACGATTAAACCCTTGTTGCACATGAATTAGAAAACACACATTTCACATGACATATCATGATACTAAACTTTACCCAATGCATTGGAGCACTATAAGGGAGCACAGTTCATAAACATTTCATTTCATGCATAAGATTGCCACATGGATCATAAAACATGGATTTATAAAACATAATCATTTATTCCATTATAAAAGAATGTGGAATTAATAATGAAACATTACAATCAATAATTAAATTTTCATAAAGTTTAATACCCTTGATGTCAAAATGGGCGTGGTATTCACTACACAATGGCATTAACTTAGAAAATCTGTGCGATTTCGGCAGTGTAACGGCGTGACATAAGAAATAATAAAAATGGTTGATGAGAGAGAAAGGGGTTTCTCATCATATTTACATGTAATGGAAAGTAAGGAGGATATATAGATTCATGTCCCAACAATTTTAATGGAATTTATATTCATGATATACAAGTATTGCTTGAATGTAAATGATGAGAGAGATGTTCCTTTCAGAATTTCGGCATAGTAACGGGTGAACATGGGAGGAATTTAATGAGAGATAAAGGGGTCTAACATTGTTAAAACATAAAGAGGAAAGTATGAGGGAGGTGTGAACCCATACCCCAACATACATAATTGAAATTAAATGGAAAAACAACTTAAAGAAAATTGGAAAAAATGAGAAAGGAAGAAAAACCCTTACATGGAAGTGTGCTTCCAAAGGCTATAGATAGGCTTGTGAGAGGCTTCTTGGGAGCTTGGGGAACCTTGGGAGGATTCTAGAGAGAGTAGGTAAGAGGTTGGACGAACACCAAATGCTTTGAGTGAGGATGAAGTGGGAGCCTGGGTGGTTTTATATTAGAAAGGTGAGAGAATTCATTATTATTTAGGTTTGGGACCCCTTATATTAGGTTAATCCAAACCACAAACCATCCCATGTTTTTTCCCATAGTATTTGGAAAAGGGAAGAATAAAACTATATTTTATATGTACAAAGTCATAACTTCTTAAAATAATAGGGTTGCTTATGTATAGGTGAGTCACACTCCCATGGAAAACAATTTAAAAATACAAGGTGTTTCATAAGTCTTGAGGGGTCAATTAATTCTTTGAAAAGTAAGTCATAAAAACCCAAAATTACATTAATTTAATGGTAAAACATATATTTTCTGAACATAAAGATTATCGTATTTTATTAGATCAATATTGGGTCATTATGATGTCATAAAACACATTATATATTTAAACGATATTTAATATTTACCCAAAAATTTGACTATCTCAGATAATTATGAAAAATTCACCATTGGATAATTTCGACGTCCTAATTCCAGAAATAAAATTTATTTTATCTAAATAATATTTTAAATATGTTAATTTTCAGTTTTAAAATAAAAACCGATATTTATCGAAAATTCACGGGATTTGACATTAATGGATGTCAAAAATTAATAAAAATTATAATTGAATTAATAAAATTATAAGAGAATTTATATTTAATAAAAATTAATTTAACAGTAATAATAATATTTTATTAAAATAATATTTAATTCAAAAATCATGTATTTTTAAAAAATAGAATTCTTAATTAAATAATAACTAAAAACACTATTTGTACATTAAAAACTATATACATTGTATCAAAAAAATGACAAGGAGGTATATTCATTATTATATACAATAATAATATACATGAACATAGTACTAGAGATTTGTTACATAACCCATTAAAACAGCCGCATAAGACCTAAGTGTACGGTGTGCGATGGTGACAGACTCTTGGGGTGGTTCAGATAACATTTCTCGAGTGGTAATCTCTATCAACTTCAACTTTTCCTGTAGACGGTCCTGTTTGAGCTTGAAATGATGAATCTCATCATGGGATTGGTCAAGAGCAAAGACCAAGGATGCCAGCTCTTTTCCGAGCTCTGACAAATGGGCTTTGTATGGAGCAATTCTACTAGATGAGGCCATCACTTCTTTTTTCTGAGTAAATTGGATTTGATAAAGTCTTATTTTTATACTAATCATGTGATCACTGTTAAACGGTAATATTAGCAACTGTCAAAACTCTTAACATAAAATCAAAGAAGTTTACATTTTATATAAAAATAATGAGACATTTAATTAGATCAAGAGGGATTTCTATTAATGAAACTTTGGGACATTACAATATTCCCTCCTTAAGAAATTTCTCCCTCGAAATTTTCCATTTCCCATACTAAAAATGATGTGGGTAACTCAGCTTCATCATTTCTTCTGATTCCCAAGTCACTTCTCCAAACTTGTGGTTTCTCCACAACACCTTCAGGAGGGGCATTGTATTATTTCATAGGACTTTTTATCTATGATCTAAGATCTTCACTGGTTTCTCCTCATAAGAAAGATCATCCTCCAACTATACCACCTTAGAAGAGAGTCCATGTGAAGGGTCTGGTATGTACTTCCTTAAGATGGATACATGAAAGACATAATGTACATTGGCCATGGTAGGTGGATGTTCTAGTAGAAAGGACACAAACCCAATGCAATCAAGAATATCGAAGGGGCTGATGTACCTTGGACATAACATCCCTTTCTTTCCAAACATTATGACCTTATTCCTTGGAGATATGCGTAGAAACAACATGTCTCTAACTTTTAACTCAAAGAATCATCAAAGGTTATCTTCATAACTCTTCTGTTGACTCTGGTCTTCGTTGATATGCTACTTAATGGTTTTCACCTTCTCCCCCATTTCATCGACCATTTCTGGTCCAAGCAGCTTACGTTCACCGACCTCATCCCAACATGCAGGTGTTCTGCACATTTTCCCATACAGGGCTTCATATGGTTCCATTTGGATGCTTGATTTGAAACTGTTTTCATAGGAGAATTCAACCAGTGGAAGAGGTTGATCCCATCCTCCTTTAAATTTCATTGATCATGATCTCAACATGTCCTCAAGTGTTTGGATAGTCCACTCGGATTGGCCATCAGTTTGAGGATGATAAGTAGCACTGAAGTTCAGTTCAGTATTTAGAGCATGTAGAAGACACTTCCAAAACATATAGGTGAATCTTGGATCTCAGTCAGACACAATAGACAGTTGTACACCATGCAACCTTACCACTTCCTTGATACATATATGTGATAGTTGATCCAATGAGAAATCCTCCTGAATATAAATGAAGTGTGAAGTCTTTGTAAGATGATCCACAACAACACAAATTGCATTGTTTCTTTTGGATGTCCTTGGAAGTCCGGTGACAATGTCCATGGTGATGTTCTCTCATTTCCATTCTTATATGGGCAATGGTTTCATCATCCCCATAGACTTCTTCCTCTCTGCCTTCACTTCCCGGAACACTAGGAACTTTGATGTATATTCAACTATCTCCTTTTTCATATTATCCCATAAAATGTTCTCTCAGAGATCATGATACATTATTGTCCTCCTTGGGTGAATAGAGAAATTTGAACTAGGTGCGTTATCCAAAAGTTCCTTATTTAGCTCCTGACTTAATGGAACACATAGTATTTTCGCAAACTACCAAATTCCTTCTTCATTAACATTAAACTCTAATGATTTCCCTTTTTCGATAGCTTCCACCCTTTCTTGAATTCCCACATCATCATTTTGAGCATCCTTTAACCTTTCCTAAAGAGACGGTTGAGAAATAATTTGTGAAAGGATTGATGATGTTCCATTATTTATGATTCATATTTCCATCTTCATCAAGTCAAAGAAGATTGTATCCTTCTCAATTCTCATCATTAATAGAATCGATGGGTCCTTTCTACATGGGGCATCTACCACCATGTTCCCTTTCCCAGGGTGGTAATGTATTGAATAGTCATTATCCTTGATGAGATCTATCCATCTTCTTTGGTGCATATTAATCTCTTTCTTTGTAAATATATATTTAAGACTCTTTTGGTCAGTATATATCTCACATTTCTCCACATAGAGATAATGCCACAAAATTTTTAAGGCAAAGATTACCACCGCTAACTCTAGATCATGTGTTGGATAGTTTTTCTCATGGATTTTCAACTGCCTTGAGTCATAGGATATCACTTTATCATTCTACATCAGCACACAACCAAAGACCTTCATCTAAGAATCACTGAATGACACAAAAAGTTCCCCACTTGTCTATAAAGTGATCACGGGAGCAGTGATAAGCCTCTTTTTCAAATCCTTGAATATTTCTTGACATTCATCACTCTAAGAAAACATTACTCCCTTCCGAGATAGCTTGGTAAGAGGGTTGGACAATCATGATAAATTCCTCAAAAATCATCGATAATATCCATCTAACCCCAAGAAGCCACGGATATCCATTACCGATGTTGGCCTCAGCCATCCCTCAATTGCATCTATTTTTGAGGGATCTACAGGTATACCATTGCTTGTGATAATATTTCCCAAGAATGATACCTCCTTCAACCAGAACTCACACTTGCTGTACTTTTCATAGAGCTTCTCCTTGCGCAATGTTACTAGTACAATTCTTAAATGCTCCTCACGATCCTCCTTGGTTTTCGTGTATATTGGAATAACATCTATAAATACTACCACAAATTTGTCGAGGTAATCTCTAATGACAATATTCATTATGTCTATGAATATTTCTGGAGCATTTGTGAATCCGAAAGGCCTTACTATGAATTCATAGTGCCCGTATCTTGTTCGAAAAGTAGTCTTGGGGATATCTTCCTTCTTTACCCATACTTGATAATATCCCGACCGCAAGTCCACCTTGTAGAATTATTGTGCTCCACGCAGCTGATCGAAGAAGTCATCAATTTGTGGGAAAGGATACTTGTTCTTTATGGTGATTTTGTTAAGTTCATTATAATCTATGTAAAGCTGCATTGACCCATCCTTATTCTTGACGAAGAGGACTGGTGCACCCCATGGTGAATTACTTGGGCGTATAAACCCTTTCTCTAGATTCTCCTGTAGTTGTTTGTTCAGTTACCCATGCTCTACAACAACCATTCTATATGGAGTCTTGGATATTGGTATTGCCCTGGGTATAAGATCAATTGAGAATTCAACATCTCTTCTAGGAGGATGACTGGGAAGTTCCTTGAGAAACACTTTAACGAATTCCCTCACAATATGAATTTCTTCAAGGATAGTTTCTTCCATGGACTCAATCATCTGAGCCATATACTCATTCTCATAGGGAAGTAATATCCATTATTGAGATGACAGAGCTAAAGGAGATTCATCTTCCTCCTTACACTTGAAAATAATCAGGGGTCGATTCTCCATTAGGAGTGTGATTTCCCTCTCCCAACAATTTATGTTGGATCTATATAAGTAAAGCCAATACATGCCAAGAATTGCATCAAATTCCACCAGAGGGAGTATGACGAGGTGCGCTGGGAAATTAAATCCTCATATTATAATAGGGGAGGACTTATATTCATGGGACACAATGATTTCCCCATTTTCCATACTCACCGACATCATCACTTCCATGATCTCTGGTGGTGTTGGGATTTTTGTACTAATCATTCGATATATAAAAGAATGCGTATAACCTGAATCAAAAAGAATGTTCACTATTGTTGAATGAATAACTAGCGTACCTATCACCAAATCATTATCGGGGTTCACTTCGGCAGAAGTGATGGAAAAAGCTCTTCCTTGTTGCCTTGGAGGTTGTTGGATGCCTCCGAAAACCCTTGGATTAGGGCACTGATTTGCAAGATACCCTGGATCATTGAATTTATAAAAATGAATAACACGTTGAGGTTAGAACATAGTGTTCCTCTCCTCTGTCACATCTGTGGGTCTTTCATGCCGACAGTTAATAGCTAGGTACCCTTCTCTTCCACACCTGAAGCATTTCCTCGTCCCCTTATGGCAATTTCTAGGGTGCTTCTTTTCACACTTTTGGCAAGTGGGGTGCTGGATCTTCTTAGCATCGTTGGATTTATCTATCGGACCACTAGAATTGAATTCCACGTTACTCTTCTTATCCCCATGATACCCCCATGATTCTTCGATCTCCATTTCGACCTTGAGGGCACATCGGACAATTTCCTCATAGTTGTTGAAGTCACGGATCTCCAATGCTTTCCACAGGCTAGGCTTCAGCCCTCCATAGAATCTTTCAAATTTGCATTCGGGGGTAACGAAAAAGCAGGAAGCCTATTGTGAAAGCCTTGTGAAGTTTTCCCCGTATGCTCCAACGGATTTATCGTATTTTTTCTTGAGGGAAAGGAAGTCCCTTTCCATCATAATCAAAAGAGTGTGGGGAAAATATTAATAAAAAAACATCTTCCAAAAATCATTCCACTCTAATGCCTCGATCTCCTCCTCAGGCTTCTTATTTTTTATCAATGTCCACCACTGATCAGCTTCACCCTCAATACGATAAGCTACCAGCAGAACCTTCTCTTGATCATAACATTGATGGATGTAAATGATCTTTTCAATGGAGTTGATCCATTGTTCAATGATCATGGGATCATATGATCCACTAAAAGTAGGAGTCATTTGTCTCATGAAGATCTCGATAGCGACTTTTTCTTTCTTGGGGGGGGGGGGGTTGAACATTCCTCTTGACCCATGTTTCTATTAAAAACATGAGTTAGCTAAGAGATAATCGTGAGAAAGTTCACGATTCTCGCTCCTATTGGATGTGGCATCTCATTGGTACAGTCATCGCACTGATCTTCACAACATTTTTTAGCCCGAGTCCTCCTATTATCGGCCATTGGATGGAATAAAAGGAATGTTAGGGGTAACACATAAAGGGTAATCCAAAGACAAAAGTTTATGACTTATAAATAAACTTTTATTTCCTTAACTCCTGAGTCTATAAGCTTCAATCTAGGATTTTCATGATATACCTTGTAACATATATTCTTTGGGGAATTTTTTTAATTCCATTAATAATGGTTCGTACTATGGTTGTGAATTTATCAAAACATATCCCCCGGGAGTGTCGTAACAAAGATTGCTGCAAGTCCCACTATCGTGCACCAGTTCTCGTTCGAGTCTAGCTCAAAGCGGTGTTTTCGGATTTTATGCCTAGGATACATCTGTGCCAGAGCCGCCTCTACCTGCTCGTATATAGACAGGGATGTATTTTCTTGATAACCCACTTAATCAATACTCACCAAAACATAGGGATGTATTTATTATACTTAGACTTGTATCTAAGCATTTACTAGTGTTTTCTAATCCTAATCCCAAACATAACTAAACCTATAATCTGATACCATCTATGACAAACCTACTTTTATTACAAACTTAAACATGATTTATTACATAATACTTCACTTGATACAACAAGAAGATCGAGAAGTGTTCTGTCTTTGGGGATTAAGATCATTACATAAATACTTGAAACATGAAATAAAACATCAATATTGAAAACATCCTTTACATGACCACTACATTCCCTCGTACTTAGCATTGCATGGGATAACCTGAGGACATGCATAAGAAAAGGGTGAGCTATAAATCCCGGTAAGGGAATAAACATAGAATAACATGAGGAGTATAGTAAATTTTAGACATTAGGCATATCAATAGATCATAAGAGAAATATGAACATAAAGGCATGATAAATCAGGATAATGATAACATGGAATTGTGGCAACAACACTAAACATGGAATTAGCATGAGCCAAGGCTCATTGCACATAGAGCATGAGTAAATCCTCATTGCACAAGAAGCATGAGTAAACCCTCATTGCACTTGAATTAGAATTATTCAACACTCATTGCACATGACGTATCATGATACTATACTTCACCCAATGCATTAAAGCGCTATAAGGGCACACCCTTCTTAAACATTTTATTTCATGCATAAGTGTGCCACATGGATCATAAAACATTGATTCATAAAACATAATAATTTATTCCACGATGAAGGAATGTGGAATTAATGCATTAAAAATTATAATCAATAAGTAGATGTGCATAATAGTGAATACCCTTGATGGGGAAATGGGCATCGTATTCACTACTCAATGGCATTGGCTTAGAAAATCGGTGCGATTTCGACAGAGTAACGGCGTGACATAAGAAATCATAAAACTGGTTGATGGGAGAGAAAAGGGGTTCCTATTCATATTTACATGTAATGGATAGTAATTAGGTCATGTAGATACATGTCCCAACAATTTTAAAGGAATTTATATTCATGATACAAATGTATTACATGAATGTAAATGAGGAGAGAGATGTTCCTTTCCGAATTTCGGCATAGTAACGGGTGTACATGGGAGGAATTTAATGAGAGAGAAAAGGGTATCCCTTCATTCAATCATAAAGAGGGAAGTATGAGGGAGGTGAGAAACCATACCCTAACATTCATAATTGAAATTGAATGGGAAAGACAATGTAATGAAAATTGGATAAAAATTATAATGGAAGAAAAACCCTTATGTGGAAGTGTGCTTCCAAAGGCTAGAGAGAGGCTTGTGAGAGGATTCTTGGGAGCTTGGGGCACCATGGGAGGATTCTAGAGAGATAAGGGTATAGGTTAGACGAACTCCAAAGGCTTTGAGTGAGGAGGACGTGGGAGCTTGGGTGGGTTTATATAAAAAAGTTTAGGGAATTATTAATTATTTAGGTTTGGGACCCCTTATAATAAATTAATCCAAACCACAAACAATCCCATGGTTTTTGCCCATGTTTTTTGTAAAAGGGAAGAGGAAAAAAATATTTTATATGGACAATGTCCTAATTCTTAAAATAAGAGGGTTGCTTATGTGGAGGCGAGTCACACACCCATGGAAAATAATTTAAAAAGACAAGGTGTTTAATAAGTCTTGAGGGGTCCATTAATGATTTGAAAAGTAAGTCAAACAAACCCAAAATCACTTAATTTTAATGGTAAAACGTATATTTTCCAAACATAATGATTATAGTATTTTATGACATCACTTTTGGGTCATTATAATGCCATAAAACACATTATATATTTAAACGGTATTTAATATTTACCCAAAAATTTAACTGTCTCAGAAAATTATGAAAAATTCACCATTGGATAATTTTGACGTCTTGATTCCACAAATAACATTTATTTTATCTAAATAATTTTCTATATATGTTAATTTTCACTTTTAAAATAAAAACCGATATTTATCAAAAAATCACGGGTTTTGAGAGAAATGGCTTTCAAAAATTAATAAAAATTGAAATTTCATTCATAAAACAATAAGATCATTTTATTTAATGAAAATTAATTTAATAATAATAATAATTTTTTATTAAAATTTTATTTAATTCAAAAATCCCTTAATTTTTAAAAAATAAATTTCTTAATTAAATATTAACTATAAACACTATTTGTACTTTAAAAACTATTTACAATGTATCAAAAAAAATGACAAGGAGGTATATTCATTATTATATTCAAAAATAATATACATGAACATAGTACTAGCGATTTGTTACAAAACCCGTTAAAACAGTCGCATAAGACCTAAGGGTAAGGTGTGCGATGCTAAAAGACTCTTGGGGAGGTTCGGATAACATTGCTCGAGTGATAATCTCTATCAACTTCCACTTTTCCTGTAGACGGTCCCGTTCGAGCTTGACATGATGAAGATCATCTTGGGCTTGGTCAAGAGCGATGCCCAAGGACGCCACCTATTTTCCGAGCTCCATCAAATGGGATTCGTATGGATCAATTCTATGGGATGAGGCCATCACTTCTTTTATCTATGTAAATTGGATTTGTTAAAGTCCTATATTTATATTAATCATGTTATCACTGTTCAATGGCTATATTAGCAACAGTCAAAATTCTTAACATAAAACCAAAGAAGTTGACATTTTATATAAACATAAAGATTAATTTAATTAGATCAATAGGGATTTACATTAATGAAACATTGGGTCGTTACATGGACCAGGTCGGTCCGATTAGGACGGACCAGACCCGAAACCCTCTTAGGCTCAGATATGCTCTAAAGGTCGTATGTTGTGAACCATTGATTCTTTTGATGAATCGTCTACAGCAAAGAGATACATAGAATGCGATGTTCCAATTTAGATACTCCATGAGAGTTTTGTATAACGTGGGAGTATGGCCAGGTTGGATCGACATTGAATTCAATCAGGCCCTCTACACTAAAATGCCAATAACTTAAAGATTGGGTGTCTGTTTGACATTCCATCTATTGTATTGGTACACTTTTAATGGGGCATATCATTGGGAAACTTCTCAGTGGGGCTTATTGACAGTTGAAAATGACTAATGTCTTGAGGAGCGGTTTCTCCTAGAATCAAGCATGCTATGAGTGAGAATCCATTGGATGGATGTGTGATGGAGGTTGGAAACATGTCAAACTGAGGTTAGTACTAAAAGATCATATGTGCATCAGGATCTACTAATCATTTGTGGCTCAACACCTTCCGAACCTGTGTAGATCAACACAAAGTTACCCTTTGTGGATGAGTCTTCAAGGGACCCTGTGTGGATAATTATTATAGAAACTCTATGTAGATCATCATTCTAGCGACCTTGTAATGATTAGTAGTTCTCGACCTGACGAGGACCATTCTTAGATCGGCCCATCATAGATTAGAGACATACCAATCTTATGTGGGTCTTGTGGGGTCAGTACCTATTGATCTAGTGTGGGATAGACTTTGTATGGTCAGCAGTAGTGCCTCTTAACATAACAAGATAATCAATCGTTATGACCATTACTCTGTACTTCTGTACATCAGTGATTCATGGTTTTGATATGTGTCTTTTTATTGGTTCTTTGTGATTGATATCATGCTTGTTGGTTTCCAATTGTGGAATTCTGAGTGACCTTTAAAGGTCTCTGGTTCCCTACATGTTATTTTTACACTCAACCCTTCACGGGATTCTCCCACACCGTGTTCTGTCTTGTAGAGATGACAAGCAGCCTTGATTGAGACTCGGGGAGCTTGGATCTGATGGTTGATGGCAGTGACAGTTGATGTGGAGAATTGTGTAGACGAGATGAACCTACCCTTCATGTATGATCCTCATTGAACAATATCATGAGTTGTTTTCTATTATCACTTGTAGTTTTACATTTTCAGTTGGGCTTGTATTCACACCCCATTACGTTTAGTAAACACTTTTACTACTGCAGTTTTACTTGGTGTTTTCATATTTTTGTATTATTGGACTATGTGTTGGTACAAGAATAAAATAAATTCCTTCCCTTTTTAGGGATATGTCTTCTGGTGCTAGTCTCCCACCCCCTGACCTATGGATGGCAAGGTTGGGTTATTCACGACATGGGCCCTGGGGGATGGGGTGTGACAATATATCTCAATATATATCAAATTAACATTATGGAATGGACACCATTGAGTTACATTAAATAATGAATAAGATATATGTGAATATGGGAAATAGATTTATACACCTGAGAGCTTCACCATTGGGTGCCCCGATCCTCTTCATTAAGAAGATCGAAAGATCAATGTTACTCTACAATGATTATTGTGATCTAAAAAATCATGATAAAATATATGTATTCCAATACATAGATAAATTCTTTGTTGGAACAAATTTTTTTGTACAATAATTTTTCTAATGAGGAAATTCGGTCATTAAATCAATAATTAAATTTTATTATGGAAGATATTCACATGAATTCCTTACGAACAATATATGTAAACAATATGTTCATTGTTATTCCCTTTGGACATAATAATTCTCAAGAATTAATCACAGATTTATGGAATATTGTATTTAGATATTACCTCGATAATTTTATAGTTATCTTTATTGATTATATTCTGATATTCTCCAAGAGTATGGGCAGAATATGAGGATCATCTGATTACTCTGATAAAGACATTGCAAAGGGAGATACATTATGAAAATTATAATGATTGTGAGTTATAGATGGTATAGAATAATATTATGGTAATTTTATCACCAAAAATTGAATAAATGAAGAACATTACAAGAAGAAAAAATCGATGTGTTTCCTAGGAAAACATCCATAATAGAGATAGGTAATTTACATGGTCTTCATTAGTGCTAGATAATTTGGGTATAAATCATCAAAGTCAATGATTGGTCAAACCACTCCCTTCCTGGTAAAGATATTAAAGTTGTGAATGTTTAGTGGACTTCAATAGTGTTTGGTAAAAACATATTCCACTAGTTGAGTTCTCTTAAAATATAAGATTCCACAAGAGAATCCAAATGGCTACATATTAATACCTCTATTTGAAAAGATGTAAAACACTAGAGTGGTGGGTTGAATTTGGTGAATGTCTTCTACATGGACACAATTTGGTTTTTGAAATTGTAGAAAAAGATGTAAACCATTATACAACAGGTCAAGGAATCTCATAGTTTATAGAATGTCTTTTAATAAAATTGTAGATGGGACAATGCGTTTAAGGCTCGATAGATGGTATTCCTCCACAAATATCAATGGATGAAGAAGATGAGATTTTGGATGTATGGAAGGTAGAGTCCCCAGAATTTTAGACCCTGCAATATTCTTGATCATTTCAGAGGAGTGGCCTATCGACTGAATCATCGAACTACCATGTCTCATGTACATGATGTATCTCATGTATCTCTCTTGAGGATTTACATACTAGACCAGTCACATGTATGGAATATAGAGTTGTTATAGTTGGGAAATGATTAATCTTACATGGATCATCCAGTGAAGATCCTAGACCACAAAGATAATGTTATATACAATAAGACAAATCACATGGTTAGAATACTATGGTGGATCCAAAAGTACGATGATGTAACACAGGAACTATAGGAAGCATTGATGGAGATGTAACTTCACATGTATTCTCCATAGTTTTAAAACGAATTTTAGAGTAAAATATCATATGGGGCGAAGAATGTAACAACCCAAAATTTTATCGATGGAAACTCCCTCCTTATAATTATTCCATATAGTATAAATCACATAAAATAACACATATAATGTAATAAAAACATTATTAATGAATAATTAATGAAATAAGTGGTATTTCTACATGTTAAGGAATTTTTAATGATGAAATAGTTACATAACCAATGAAATATTAATATGACCCTATGGAATAATAATCTAGCCTATATAATATTTATATTTCCAATTATTGTATATATTTAATTTTTCCATCTTATAAAAACATTATATAATTATATCATAATTTAATAATTTTAATAATTATAAGTGAATAAAAATTTCATAGTATTTTTTAAAAAATAAAAAATGATTAATACTAATAATGTAATTTAAAAAAATTAAATAGATTATTCTTTCAGAAAAATTTATTAATAAAATATTATTTTGTTTTGTTAGGATTATATAGAAATTTTATTAGACCCCCAATTAATTTTCTAATTTACTATAAATTATGATGTAATATTTAAAACTATATTTTTTAAATAAATTATTATTTCAATAAAAAATAAAATTTCTCATATTTTCAAAATTATTTTTATAATATTATATTAATTCATAGATAATACACATAAAAAATGGTTAGGGTTAATTTTTCAGGTTTTACTAAAATAAATGAATTTATACGAAATAGTGATATACTGTAATTGATGGTATTTAAATTATAATTCAAATAAGTGAATTAAAAAAATATGAATACAATAACCACTATAATTACAAACTACAATTTATTATTTAATATATTTTGTGATAAAAATCTATGGAATTTAATGACTGAAAATAGAAAAATATTGGTTATAATAATAAAAACAATCCTCCCATGTTCTATAAATACCACTCCTCACAACATATTCTCCTCAAAACACTAAAATATTATTCTTATAAATATTCTAAAAAATACTCAAAAAAACATATTATACACATCAAGGATCTTCTGGTCACATAAAAGGCCAAACATTTTTTCCCAACAAAGGATCTAAAGGTTGTGAAATTAAAGAGTTAAAATCCTATTTATTTTTTCACTAATTTCATTTAAATATCATTTCATTGATTCTATTCTCCACACCATATCTCATCCAAGTGTAATTTAAAATCCAATATCATAAATGTTATATAATAAAATCATGTTAATGGACGATCCATCATCAGAATCCATCCCCTCCCTGTTTTATTCTATAAATGAAAACTTCACTCGTGATGTGTTAATTTATCGACATCAAGGCCACTAATTTTTCATTGCCCATTACCACATTAATTTATGGTCATAAAACCATTATAATTGTTGAGAAATATTTTAATGTGAATTTTTTATATTTTTTATATAAATAATGTATATAAAAAATATTCAATAATAAAACTAAACTAGTTTGTGATGATTATAATATCCCCAAAATAATCTAATAAATTATCACTAACTTATTATCTATGTATTCATCCACAAAACAAAAAAACATAATTATATATATATATATATGTTTATATTTATATTTATATTTATATTAGTTTAATACTATTTATTCCCAATAATTACATATAACATCAAATATGGATAATTATTTCTATTTTGATTCAAAAAACCAAACTCATTTTCAAGTGAAAAAATCCAGAAAACTAGAAAAACAAACAATCAGGAATTAAACAATTAATCATTATAAGTCTACAAAAAAGAGTTAAATGAACCTAATTAAATTATAAAAATAATTTACTAGTATAATATTTTTCTCATTTACTAACTAATGATGTTTATTTGAGTATATATAATATTAATGATAATAATTAACTCTAACATAATGTATAAAGAATATTGATACCAACCACTTTTCATTGATTAATTAAATTTTATTTCATAATTTCTAGTGTGGATTTTCTTTTAATTTTCCTCTAGTATGATTTCAATCTTTAAACCATTTATTTTCTGGAATATATTGGTTTCCAAATTTGTTTTATGAAAAGTACAAGAAGTTTTCTTAATGAACTATTATTTAAAATAACACATATATACACTTCCTATGGCATTTCCTAATTACTCAATAATGATTATTGTTATAGAAAACATGATATTTCCATTTTTATTAGGGAAACCCAATCCAAGTTCATGAATGTAATCATTAGGAAATTCAACAAATTCTTTTCTAGGGGATAACTTATTCCTATGATTGATAAAATTTCTATGTGGAGTGAATGATTATTTGAATATTATTATGAGATGGGTGTGCAGTTAATTATATATATTTCCAATAAGTTAGTCAATGTGATATATCTGAAGTGACATGGTGATGTATTCATGACATGACACTATATTTGTTAACAAGAATGATTTAATTTTTATGCACATATGTTATCAATGAAAATGATTCTAGCTTTGTATACATGTATATGCAGTAGTTCTCCACTGATACATTATGATTCGTTTTTATTCGATGCCAAATTCCATGAATTTCATAACTCATCCTCTCACTATTATGATTATGATACAAATATTATTTTTTGATGATAATGATTATGATCACCCTTGTTATATTGATTAATATTCTTATATATCCAGTTACTAGGATAGTAGATCAACCCTTATTTAGATGAATGTCATTAATTGATTACTTGTTAAAAGTAGAAAATAATCTAATATAAGAATATAGAGAATAATTAGTTAAATATTTCAATTTTTTTGTAAATGTTAATTATAGTAATTATTTTCCCAATACAGTAAACATTTCAATCCTTTTTTTGTAATTATATTATGTTTTTTATCTTTAAAAATATTCAATATATTTTTCATAACACAATAGATTATATAAAATAATCATTCCCCTATGTCGTATGTTTATTTTTTATCCGATAAAAAAACTATACATTAGATATGATTATTATTGGTTATTTAATATTAATTTATATAAAAAACATTATTTTTTTGAGAAAAGACTGTGATCATAAAAATAAATCAAATAATATTCATTGGGGAAATTAAAATAAATTTATTATTATGAATATTTTTAAAAACCATAAAATATTTTTTATGAAAAAAAATAATGTTGGAATTCTTTCATTTAGGATAATAAGTGGATAAATAATATGTTAGTCCATTATCCAAAACACTCCCACACGCTAATTTTATAAAATGAAGAAACTAAAATATACATATTCGTGAAATCCTGAGTATGGTATATATATACTATGACACCACAAAGATATTGATCATCTCTCGTCATGGATGATCAAGAACATTAATCCATACGATTAACCTGATTTTCTCCCTCCAAATCCACAATATCCATAACCACGAAATTTCACCCCACACCAATTTTTGAAATATTGGTAATCTTATATTTTATGTAAACCATTTTCTTATGGGTTGACCTCCATAGATAACATCCCCATCATATAATCAATCCCCCTTCAACACGACAACATTTTATTATACATCACTTCTCTATATTGTTTAGTCCATGGATTTCACACATTGACATGCCACAATGGATCCTCTAATCACCAGAATAACAAGACATATGTCTACCATGATAGTTGTGTTAACCATATCTTATAGTGAAACCCTTGATCCATTCCCAAAACTACTATGCTGGTGGATATTTCTAGACAAATACTACATCAATATAGGATGACTGCGGAGTTTTTCATCAATTTTGGAACAGTGAAGTAACATATTCTAGGTATACTCGGAATTAAGTAAGATCAATATTTTGGGTTTACATTGAATTTTGGTGGATGAAGTGCAGTGTGAGGAAGGATCGCATATAGAATGATATTTTTGGTTAGGTAACTCCTCCACCATATCCTAATGGAAATCAGAAAAATTTCAATTCGTGAGTTAGAGAAGGTATATTACACTTAGATTCCCTTAAAGATGGTATTATGGTAATAAAACTCTAGGTCGTATCACTATATGAGTTGTATATTTTATAATAAGTATATAATTTTTTTATGATTCTCTTTAACATTTATTAATTGTTTTTATATTTGTTAGAAAAATTATGTTGTAATTTAATGGAAAAGTCATGTTTATTGTATTGGGAAAAATGACCCTTAAAATAATAATATAATCTAGAGATATTTATACATAAATGGATAATTTAAAAGAATAAAAATTCATCATTACTAGTCCAGACAAACAAATTATGAAAAAATTTATGTTTTTCCTTAAAATAGTTAATAACTATAGTGTCATCAAGAAAAGGTTAAACTCAATTTAAATGGAAATATGGTGAGATATAGAAATACGGATGGATATAAATAATTATATATTTCTACATTCATTATTTCCAAGAATGTGGTATTTTATATTTTCAAATTTATAAATGGAATAATGGTAATAAATGGGCATACATAAAATATAATGTATACTGTACCAGTGGTGGACTTGAAGTTGAAGGGTTTCAAAGTATATTATTTTCATGTTTTAATTAATCATTTAATATTTGTGGCTATAATTTGTGTTATGAATTAAAAAATGTTATACAAATTTTATAGTCTTACATATTTTTCAAAATAAATACCTTTAAATTAGGTTTATATATATAATGATGTTTCTAGTTATGTAAAATTAATTATATCATATTATATTAATATATGAAAAATTTCTTCAATAATCTATGTCAGTATAATATTTTAATATTTGAATGATATATTATTGATTAAGTAATTGAGTTGTAAATTTTCAAATAATTATACATTAAAATTATTATGATTAAAAGATGCCATCACATAGGGAACATAAATGGTGAATTAATTTTTAGGATAAGAAGTTAACATATTAATGTGTTGTTAGAAACCCAACACCCACTACCCAAAAATAATTAAAGGAAAAAATATGTTATATGTTATTAAATGAGGTATACAATATTTTCAATAGAAGTAAATTCAATATAGATAAAAATTTAAGGAAATAGAATCAAAATAAAATTCATTACTTTAATGGTTCAATATTACAATCTAAAAACATCATAGTAGAAATGGAATCCCGATAAAATCCTTCACTATCACATTATTTTTAATTATTGTTGACATGAAGTATTATTATTTCATTTTATAATTGGTTTTTTCCTTTATGACAATACTCTTAAATTCCAAAATATTTAAATCTTTTATGATTACATACATGAAATATAATCAAGACATTCATAAAAACATACAATATAGTCATAATCTCTTATAATTATAATGAATGTGGCATAAATTATAGATAATGAATATCAACATAGATAGCCATGATATTGGAATATACTTAATCTCATCTTTATTATATCAAAGGTAATGAATATAAAAAAAATAAACTTCGAAAAAATATCATAATAGATATAAATTAAATGTTATATTACCGGGAGTAATCATAAAATATAATCTAGGACAATAATATCGAAATGGTGATTGTATAAACTCATATTCCATTGACAAAAAACAATATTTAATAATAAAATTTAATCATACAAATTAATAATGATTATTCATAGAGACTTTTAAAAACCCAAACATTCCAATTTATTCTAGTCCCATATATGGTTTCAATAGTGAATGTGAACACATCAAATTTAGTTCATGGTCATAAACCCTATGATATTGAATAGTAGAAGATTAATATCTTCCCACACTCCCCTAAAACTACTTCAACATTTAATTATGTACTATTATATAGAATAATTGGATCATTTCTCACTAATTATCTATAATTTTTATTGTGGTATGAAACTATGATATTTCAGGCAGAGAAGATCTCTAAGGAATTTATTTAGCCCAAACTTTTAGTCAAAGAAGTATGAATATTTCAATTGATGATATATTTGATTTTAATACAATGTTTGTTCCATTAATTTCCTTGTGTTATTTTTATTACCATAAAAACCCATTGATAGTACGTAAGACTCTATCATGTCATATCCATTTAGCAGCATCACAACAATATAAAATCCATAACATGTTATCTAATATTGATAATTTAATTCATCCAAAAACTAGTTAGAAAATTTCTATATAACACCAATATGTCCATGAGAACATTTATTTCAACACATTGGTTTATCTTGATACTTTCCAGGTAGTCATATACAACAAGGTAAATTTCATAAGCAACGTATGTTCTAATTTTCAATATCACTCTTTGTCAATTGTTATATAGATAAAATTTATCATTAAAAACACATAGAGACATTAAATTTAAGATTAATTTACACTAATATTAAATATTAATTCTTTTATATCCTTCTATTTTAAATGGAATGAGTCCTAATAGCATAAAAAATACAAAAACCCATCAAGAAAAAAAATTCTACTCACTATAATGCTTTTTGAAATCTTTTTTTTTGATATATTTTGATGATATTTTTTAAATAAAATCTAGAAACAATGTTAATGGTAATTGTCAAAACATCTCTCCTCTATTTTAAATATCTCAAAACACAATACATTTTGTTCATAAACTAATGTTTTCGATTATTCATGAGATTCTCCTTGATGGTATTAGTGTAATTTCGAACATAACGCTTACAATATCCAGTTGAGGATATGCATGAGGATGAGGAAGGACACTCTAGAACTGTTTTATGAAGAATATATTTATATATATCAATATTTATAACATATTATCAGGTAATAATAGTTATATCTAGTATCAAATAATCCTTAAACATATTATTCTTCTTAGGATGGGGATAATAAATTTATCCATGTCAACAATTAGTATTATTATATTTTTTAGCCTACAATTTTAGATGGACTACATTAATTTGATAGGATATATTATGAATGTAATATGTTTCATTATAATTATAAATTATTTGACACTTGATCAAAATCTAGTGTGGTTTGAAAATCTTATGAAGTTATAGTGGAAAAAATAAAAATAGATTTCTCTCACCATCAACCTCATTCTTTCTTACATATCTTGATGAGAATGACTGACCTAAACAAATAAAAAAATATTTCTAGAGGATCCAATAGGTGTAATAGTATTCTTACATCACACTTCCTCCAAAATAGAATTTTTATGTGTGATAGGTCATGTATAGGATGATATCACACCATAGTGCAAGGATAAATGACTAATTATTAAATATTTTCTGTTGTATGATGGATTATTCACATATTTATTCTCTTGAAAGAAACTCAAATAAACATTTTACATCCTAATTTATGTAGGATTATTGATAATGATTTTAATATCCACAAAATACTAGTAGTAGTTTGACGTGTGAGATTTTTATATTGAATATAATTTAAATAGTTTTCCAATTTGACTATAAATAGTAAACAAATAATCTAATTTAAATTAATTATGTTGAAAAAAAATTAATCAAATAAAATTATGATGATGATAGATTCTATATGATGATAAAAATCAGTATACTGTTACCAAAAATTCAATTTATATACCCAAAAACACCTGTGAGCCCCGTCAATAAATAGTAATACTAATTTTTATATGAAAATGAAATAATATATTTGATGTATTCAATAATACCAACATGAAAACCAAAAATATATAAATATTATTAATATAATTCCTTGAGAAACATAGTGATGGTATATGCCTAATTATATTACAAACAGGTATGAAATTATGGTCCTATAAAATAGTTTTTATCTCATCAGATGAAAATGAAATTTACAAAACATCCCTATAGTGAACAATATTCATCTCAATGTTTGCATTTGTGACTCACAAATGATTGATTAGAGGTCTCCCAACCACAAAATTTGTGATGTATCTAGAATCATCATTAGGGTTTTTACTATGTCAACCATGAACATCATAAATGTTTCTATTCGATCTATAATCAAAATCCCTTCATTCACGGAAGATAAAATGTTATGATACCCATAACTAAATTGGAGAACCATCAAATATATATTCTTTATAATAGAATTATCATATCATTAAATATTAAAAATAAAATAAACCATCATGAAAAATTTTAATTCTATATGGGCGTATAGATGGATATTAAAACTCCATATTTAACATATAATAATTTTATTTTGAGAATTCATTTCTATAAAATAAATTCAAATAAAAATTTTATTATGTTTATTTAAAATTCAATATTTAAATTTATTGTTATATATTGGGTATTAAAATAATTATTATATGACTTATATAAAAGAATAAAATTAATATCATCTTTAAAAATAAATGATTATATCATGTAACAAATTTTATTAATGTATACAGTTTCATGAAAAATTACCTTTTATAAAAATAATTATATCCCTAAATCCATTTAAAAATTATTGGATATTGATAATAAATCGATTAAAAATTCACTCTTATTCTAACATCCCAGGTAAATAATGAATAAAACATTTTCATATTTATAAATATTTACGAATTAAATATTAATTTTACTTTAAAGGGGTTGCTATGTTCGATAGCGTACCCGATACGCAACAAAGAGTTTCATTGAAATCTCTCTTCACACACTTGTAATAAAATAATATTATTTTAAATGTTAGTTAACACATAGTCATTGTGTTGGCAGGAATAGATATAAATAACTAAAATATGATTATATATGTTTTTTCAATGTTTTTACTTTTATCTTATAAAAGATAAAGGCTTAAAAGATGGATAGAATTCAATTTTAGGCGTATATGTCGTAGTTTTCACTAAAGGTTCACTGATCGCCTTTTGATGGAGAACCATCATTAAATATAATTTTGTTCACTCTTATACATTCTATTGGACCAAATAAAACTCTCCTTTAGAATCAGGACATCAAAATTTACTTTGTGTAAATTTTTGGTATTTTTCCGATAAAGTTCATTTTTTAATGAATAATGTAAAATGTTGTATTTCAATTCAAAACCTCTTTTTAATCTAATTTATTTATATTATTTGATTATTTTTTGAATTGGTTTTAAATTTAAATTAGAATATATTTTTACCATTAAATCTAATAGTGGTCGTTGGAATTAAGTTCACTTTGAAATCGGACTTAAACTAGTGTCAATCTTTTGATACTTATTGCATCATAAAAACACACTGTTTCCTCTGACAGTGGGAATTAATTATTAAATTAATTAATGCAACATATATTTTTGGAATTTTTTAAAATGGACTTCATTTTTGAATTCGGAATATCAAATATAGCTTAGGTTGATGTTTTGGTAATTTTCTGAAAAACTTCATATTTTGATGAATAGTGAAACCACTAAGTGGTACTTATAAAAACTGATTTTCCATTTAAATGTAATTTTTCCATCACTGTGTTTTGAATTTCAAAAATCCAACAAACATGGTTTCCATTAAGAAGTAAAATGTGGTTCAATGGGATTAAAATAATTTTTTGGTGAATAGTAACTTATTAAGTTTTTAATCGCGATTAGAGGTAATTAGTGTAATTTAAGGTAAAAATAATGATGTAATAATATGAAATGAACATGAAACATGTCCTAACCTCATTGGATGTGTCATGGCCGACCAGGAAAATCCATGGGTCAACTTGGGGACCCCATGGAGCCACTTTGGTTTGGAAATGAAATAAATAACTTTTTATTTATTGTAAAAGTAAAAATGTCACAAACATGAGTTGTTTTACTAAAACTATTTTTATGTGGGGTTATACAAATCAGATGTTTTACTATAATTATTAATTATAAAGATAAAAATATTTACTACATCATGATATTTTTTTTATAATTTATAGACATTAAAAATATTAAATTAATTATGACATCATGATGATGCAGCGATTACCTCATTAATAAAGGATTTAAATAAAATGAAAAGATAATGTAACATCTATGACCTACACATGTCGAAAACCTATTGGATGGTTATATTTCTAAATCTTAGCACCTTATCCTGTAATTATAGCAATTTGGGACCTCTTAAATCCGAATATCATTTTAAAATAAAGTAACTTTTCTTTACATTCCAAGAGTTCCCCTCCTCTCCTCTTATAAAAAGCCCCAAACTCTACCTCTTTACCCACACTTACAAAGCCTTTGGCTCAGCCAAACCCTGCCCATTTTGTCTCTCCACAACCCTTTATTACTACTTGAAGACTCACTTTTGGATGAAGTCTTCCCAAGGAAGCCTTTGAGCTCAAATCCAACGGAGTTACCCGATTTTAAGGTAATGTCTTCACTTGAGTCCATTTGTTTTATTTTTCTTCTCCAACACCCTAAACTATTTTTATTCATTTATTTTTTAACAACTCCAGTATATTCAGTATACTAGGATGTTGTTATATGAATAATTAGAGCCACACATACACACATCTACATCTAATGGTTAAAGAACATACTGTTTCTGTGGTTGGCGAATTTCTGCCTCAAGAAACGATGATTGTTCAATATTCTTTTAAACACCTTTAATGGTGGCCATTAAGATGTCACTCTATTTTTATACGATATATATTATGTTTATGTTTTCCTTATTCTTCTTTATTTTTCATTTGTGTTATACATTTATGGTTTCCATTGTGGGTAAACACGATAATTTCATTTTAGGAAGTGCGGACTACCGCCCCCTCAAAGTGATGTGATTCGTTAATGCCATATGTGGGACGTATAAAGGATGGATTTAAAGTTATTATATATGATGCAATACTGTAATTATAATATAACTCTATGTCATTATTATTTTTTCCCATTATATAATGAGATAGAAATGAAAGTAGCGTTCATGCGTACGTACGGCTTACCGTCTCCATGAACGGTGCATTTCATTTCTTATCCCCAAATGTAATGTACTATTATAAGTACATATATATAATGGATATATATGATGTATGTTACATCTAAATTATTAATATAATTATGGAATTAAAATATACATACCCCTCATTTAGTTTTAATTCCATTAATATGACATAGAAATGAATGTAGCGTTCATGCATACGTACGGCTTACCGTCTCCATGAACGGTGCATTTCATTTATTACCACTAAATGATTATGTGATATTATAAATAAATTTATATGTATGATATATATGATATCCAAATTAGGAATGTCATTCTGGATATAAAGAACCTTTGACCACACGAACAACATGTAATTGTAAGAAGTCCACTTTCGACTAAAGAACCAAATATTGACAAAACAATAATTGTTAACTTAATTGATTACATAATGTTTATAACATGGAAATAAGTGATATAAAAGGTATAATGAACATGAAAAAGGTTCTTAATCAAGTATAAATTAATTCAAGTTTATCATTCAGGATGTTAAAGAACGATCAAGTAAAGTCGGACCCGAGTTAAGGGACTTCGTCTCAATCTCCTTTCATTGAGGCATATTTTGTTTTATACACAACTTTCTTTTATACGGTGTATAAACCCCTTTGACTTTTACTTTTATACAAAAGGAATATTTATCTACGAAGCGTTTTACAAAACGACAAAAAGTAATGTTTCTTTTAACGTACATGGTGACAACGACCTTTTCCGCCGCCGCGAGTATTATTTGGTCTTTGACTTCCTGAACAAGCCGTAATGTTTTTTAAAAATGAAATAAATACCATATACTCTTTTATGTATTTTGGTATTGAAAATGGTTTTTATAATGGATTTTTTATGTCAATATATTTATGTGATATATTGCGATCAAAGTGTGGAAATGTTTTCTTTCCTTTATATTTTTTTTATGTCTTATGATTTTTATAATGGCACTTGGTCATTTGACGGGTGGTTATGTGATAAACCATATGACGGGTGGTTTCGTGAATACCAGGATGGGTGGTTGTGTTATAAACACCAATGCATTGGGTATGGAAGTCGACCGTATGGATATTCGATTAAGTATGTATGGAAGTTGGCCGTATGTCTATTCCATTAAGTGATATGTGTGGAAGTTGACCGTATGGTTATTCCACTTAAGTATGTTTATGTCCCAAGTTATTTTTATATGTTATGTGTACTTTATATGGTTTGTATGGTAATCCTTTGGTTACAAAATGTTAAGTAATGATATTTTATTCAGTGAGGAGTTTTTACTACTTCATGAAGGTGAAGGTATTATTTGATAAAGTATACATGGTTTACTTGATGTTTGAAAAATTAACAGTTTTAATTCTTTGTGTATCCCATACTGAGCTTTTTATGCTCACCGCAAGTTTTTTTTGAAATGTTTTTCACAGGAATTAATGTGGAATAGGGTCAAGGATGGGATCAATGGAAAGTCATGCTATATAAAACATGGAACTAGACATGTTTCTTTTTAAGAGTTTTTTTTATTCTATGGAATCTCAGTAGAAGTGTCTACTTTGTAATATTTTGATATGTAACATTTATGTCCTAATTCTCTAAAACTATAAACCTGATAAGATCCTCAATGTAAATTATTCATTTAATTCAATATTAAGAGATATTTAAGGTCGGGGCCTTATAGTTGGTATCAAAGGTCGGTTTAGACAACATTAGGAGTTAGAAAAGTGTTAAATTATAAGTTAATTTATGGTATGATTGAAATGATATAGCATTTAAAGATTACCATGATGCTTTTTATAAGATATTTCTGTGATAAGAATGGTTTTCCATAGAGGAAACAGAGCAACTTTTCTAGGAAGGCATATAGAGTATAATGACCTTTCGAATCAGCATCCAGAGATGGTTAAAATCAGAACTAAACTGTTTGTTGCAGTGATGGCTCAGTTGACTCTGGTGAAAATTGTTGGTTGTTTTTATTGATGATATTTTGGTTTTTTCTAAAAGTAAATAGGAGCATGAATGTCATTTAAGGGTTATCTTGAAAACCATAAAATAAAAGAAACTATATGGAAAATTCAGCAAGTGTCAGTTTTGGTGACAGCAAATTTATTTCTTGGGTCACATTGTTTCAAAAGATGGAATAACTGTTGATCCTGCTAAGACAAATGTTGTTGAAGAATGGCCAAGACCAACAAATGTAACTGAGATCCGTAGTTTTCTTGGTTTGGTAGGTTACTAGAGAAGGTTTGTTGAAAATTTTTCACGGTTATCCAGTCCAATGACTAAGCTAACTCGTAAGGGTGTTAAGTTCATCTGGACAAAATAATGTGATGTTTGCTTTCAGGAGTTGAAATGAAGATTGGTGAATGCTCAAATTTTGGTACTTACTTCCAGGAATGGTGAGTTTGTTATATACAATGATGCTTCATTGAAGGGACTTGGATGTGTCCTTATGCATAATGATCAGGTAATTGCTTGTGCTTCACGTCAGTTGAAAACTCATGAGGTAAATTACCCTACACATGATTTGGAATTAGCTGCTATTGTTTTTGCTCTAAAAATTTGGAGGCATCATTTGTATGGAGTAAAGTGTGAAATATATACTGATCACAAAAGTTTAAAGTATATATTCACTAAAAAATAATTGAACATGAGACAGAGGAGATGGCTGGAATTGATCAAGGATTATGATTGTACAATTCATTACCATCCGGGAAAAGCAACTAAAGTGGTCGATGCTTTGAGTCGAAAAAGTAATGCTTCATTAACCATGCTACATTTGGAACGTGATCCTTTGGTTAAGTATTTTATGAACTTTGGCATACAAGTTGTTAATATAGGATGTTCTTCTGTTTTGTTTCAGGTATCAGTGAAATCTTCTCTATCAGACAGAATCAAGCAAGCACAGAAGCAAGACAGTGAGTTGCAGAAAAAGGTATAGCTAGTTCAGAAGGGTAAGTTGCCTAAATTTATCATTGATAATGACTGTGTTTTGGGTTTTGGGAAGAGATTATGTGTGCCTTGTGATTCATAGTTGGAGAATGAGTTGTTATGTGAGGCTAATAGTTCCCCGTTTTCAGTTCATCCTGGTAGTACTAAGATGTACAGAGATCTGCGGGACTATTACTGGTGGGATTGAAGGAAAAGTGATATTGCTGATTTTACTGTGAAGTGATTGACTTGTCAGTAGGTTAAAGCAGAGTGGCAGTTACCGAAAGGGATGCTTCAGCCTTTACCAGTGCCAGAGTGGAAATGGGAAAACATATCAATGGACTTTGTTGTGTGATTACAGAGGACATCTCGAGGTAATAATGCAATCTGGGTTATTGTAAATCGTTTGACTAAATCTGCTCATTTCTATTCTAAACAAGATACTTTTTCACTAGATCAACTTTCCCGTTTGTATCTTAATGAAATAGTCAGGTTTCATGGAGTTCCTCTCTCCATTGTGTCAGATCGTGATCTCAGGTTTACTTCTAACATTTGGAAAGGCCTTTAGAATTCGTTGGGTACTGAATTAAATTTTAGTACAACTTTTAATCCTCAATCAGATGGGCAGTCAGAACGAATAATTCAGACCTTGGAGGTCATTCTACGAGCATGTTCGATGGATTATCCGGGAAGTCGGGACCAACATCTTTCGTTGGTTGAGTTTTCTTATAATAACAGTTTTCATTCTAGTATACAGATAGCACCATTTGAGGCATTATATGGGAAGCGGTGTCGAACTCCAGAATTTTGGGATGTTGTGGGTGAAAGGAAGCATATGGGACCAAAATTGGTAGAAGAGAAGGCAGAAAAAGTTTAGTTGATTCAAAAACACATGACAACAGCTCAGAGCAGGCAGAAGAGTAATGCGGATAACCGGAGGAACGATCTATCTTTCGAGGTAGGTGATCATGTTTTCCTCAAGGTTTCTCCATGGAAAAGTGTGATGCGATTTGGTAAGAAAGGAAAGCTGAGTCCAATGTTCATTGGTCCATATGAAATTCTGGAGAGAGTTGGATATGTCTCTTACCAAGTGGCTTTACCTCCGTGTTTATCTCAGGTACACAATTTTTTTCATGTTTCGATGTTGAGGAAGTATATGCCAGATCAATCTCATGTTTTGAGTCCATAGGTAGTTCAGCTGGAGGAGAACCTAACTTATGAAGAACAACCAGTTCAGATTCATGACCGAAGAGAGGAAGTGTTTCGAAATAACGTAATTCACCAGGTAAAGGTTTTGTGGAAAAACCATATTGTTGCAGAGGCAACGTGGGAATCTGAAAATTCTATGAGGGATAAATACCCCCACTTATTTTGATCAGTGAATAAAATTGTGAGGATGCAATTCTCAAAAGGGGGGAAGGATGTAACATCCCAGGTAAATAATGAATAAAAAATTTTCATATTTATTAATATTTAGTAATTAGATATTAATTTTACTTTAAAGGGGTTTCTATGTTTGATTGCGTACCCGATACACAACAAAGAGTTTCATTGAAATCTTTCGTCGCACAGTAGTAATAAAGTAATATTATTTTAAATGGTAGTTAACACATAGCCATTGTGACAGCAGGAATGGATATAAATAACTAAGATATGATTATATATGTTTTTTAATTGTTTTTACTTTTATCTAATAAAAGATAATGTCTTAAAATACGGAAAGAATTCAATTTTAGGCCTATATGCCCTAGTTTTCATAAAAGGTTCACTTATCGCCTTTTGTTTGCGAACCGTCATTAAATATAGTTTTTTTCACTCTTATACATTCTATTGGACCAAATAAAACACTCCTTTATAATCGAGACATCATAATTTACTTTGTGTAAATTTTTTGTATTTTACCGATAAAGTTCATTTTTTTAATGAATAGTGTAAAATGTTTCATTTTAATCCAAAACCACTTTTTAATCTAATTTATTTATATTATTATATTATCTTTTGATTTGGTTTTAAAGTGAAATTAGAATATATTTTTACCATTAAATCCAATAGTGGCCATTGGAATTAATTTTACTTTGAAATCGGACTTAAACTAGTGTCAATCTTTTGATACTTATTGTTTCATAAAAACACGCTATTTGCTCTGACAGTAGGAATTACATATTAAATTAAGTAATGCAACTTATATGTTTGTAATTTTTTAAAATGTACTTCATTTTTGAATTCGGAATATCAAATATATCTTAGGGAGATGTTTTGGTAATTTTCTGAAAAACATCAATTTTTTATGAATAGTGAAACCACTAAGTGGTACTTATAAAAACTGATTTTCCGTTTAAATATAATTTTTCCATCTCCGTGTTTTGAATTTAAAAAATCCGACATACATGGTTGTCATTAAGAGGTAAAATGTGTTCAATGGGATTAAAATAATTTTTCGGTGAATAGTAACTAATTATGATTTTAATCGCGATTAGAGGTAATTAGTGTAATTTAAGGTAAAAATAATGTTATAATAATATGAAATGAACTTGACACATGTTCTAACCTCATTGGATCTGTCATGGAGGACCAAGACAATCCATGGGTCAACTTGGGGACCCAATGGAGCCACTTTGGTTGGAAAATGACATAAATAACTTTTTATTTAATGTAAAAGTAAAAATGACACAAACATGAGTTGTTTAACTAAAACAATTTTTACATGGGGTTATACAAATAATATTTTTGACTATAAATATTCATTAGATATATAAAAATATTTCATAAATCATGATATTTTTTATAATTTTTATACATTAAATATATTATATTATTTATGACATCATGATGATGCTGTGATTACCTCATTAATAAAGGATTTAAATAAAATGAAAAGATAATGTAAAATCTATGACATACACATGTCCAAAACCTGTTGTATGTGTATATTTCGAACCCTTATCACCTTATACTCGATTTATATCAATGTGGGACCTCTTAAATCCGAATTTCATTTTAAAATAAAGTAACTTTTCTTTACTTTCCAAAAGTGCCCATCCTCTCCTCATATAAAAGGCCCCCACCTCTATCTCTTTACCCACACTTCCAAAGCCTTTGGCTCGGCCAACCCTGGCCCATTTTGTCTCTCCACATACCTCTCTTACTCTTTGAAGCCTCGCTTTTGGCAGAAGTCTTCCCAAGGAAGCCTTTGAGCTCAAACCAAACGGAGTTACCCGATTGTAAGGTAATGTCTTCACTTGAGTCCTTTTGTTTTATTTTTCTTCTCCAACCCCCTAAACTATTTTTATTAATTCCTTTTATAACAACTCCAGTATATTAATTATACTAGGATGTTGTTATGAAAAGTGTTCTAGCTACACTTACACACATCTACATCTAATGGTTAAAGAACATACTGTTTCTGTGGTTGGAGAATTTCTGCCTCACGAAACAATGATTGTTCAATCTTATTTTAAACACCTTTAATGGTGGCCATTAAGATTTCACTATATTTATATATGATATATATTATGTTTATGTTTTCCTTATGCTTATTTATTTTTCATTTTTGGTATACCTTTATGCATTCCATTGTGCGTAAACACGATAATTTCATTTTAGGAAGTGCGGACTACCGCCCCCTCAAAGTGATGTGATTCATTAATTCCATATGTGGGATGTATAAAGGATGGATTTAAAGTTATTATATATGATTTTATACTAGAATTATAATATACCTCTATATCATTATTATTTCTTCCCATTAAAGTATGAGATAGAAATGAAAGTAGCGTTCATGCGTACGTACGGCTTACAGTCTCCATGAACGGTGCATTTCATTTCTTATCCCCAAATGTAATGTACTATTATAAGTACATATATATAATGGATATATATGATTTATGTAACATATAAATGATTAATATAATTCTATAATTAAAATATACATACCTCTCATTTAGTTTTAATTCCATTAATATGACATAGAAATGAAAGTAGCATTCATGCGTACGTACGGCTTACCCTCTCCATGAACGGTGCATTTCATTTCTTTCCTCTAAATGATTATGTGATATTATAAATACATTTATATGTATGATATATATGATATCCAAATCAGGAATGTCATTCTGGATATAATGAACCTTTGACCACATGAACAACATGTAATTGTAAGAAGTCCACTTTCGACATAAGATCCAAATATCGACAAAACAAACATTATTAACATAAATGATAACATAATGTTTATAACATGGAAATAAGTGATATAAAAGGTATAATGAACTTTAAAAAGGTTCTTAAGCAAGTATAAAGTAACTCAAGTTTATCATTCAGGAAGATAAATAACGATTGAGTCAAGTCGGACCCGAGGTAAGGGACTTCATCTCAATCTCCTTTCATTGAGGCATATTTCATTTTATACACAACATTCATTTATACGGTGTATAAACCCCTTTGAATTTTACTTTTATACTAAAGGAATCTTTTTCTATGAATCTTTTTACAAAACGACAAAAAGGAATGTTTCTTTCAACGTACGCAGTGACAATGACCTTTTCTGCCACCACGAGTATTATTTGGTCTTTGGCTTCTTGAACAAGCCGTAATTTTTTTTTAATATGAAATAAATACCATATACTCTTTTATTTATTTTTGTATTGAAAATGGTTTTTATAATGGATTTGTTATGTCAATATATTTAAGTGATATATTGCGATCATAGTGTGGGAATGATTTCTTTCCATTATATTTGTTTTAGGTCTTATGATTTTTATAATGGTACTTGGACATTTGGTGGGTGGTTACGTGATAAACCATATGACGGGTGGTTTAGTGAATACCCAGACGGGTGGTTACGTTATAACCTCCAATTCATTGGGTATTGAAGTCTTTCGTATGGCTATTCCATTAAGTATGCATGGAAGTTGGCCGTATGGCTATTCCATTAAGTGATATGTGTGGAAGTCGACTGTATGGTTATTCCACTTAAGTATGTTTATGTCCCAAGTTACATTTATATGTCATGTGGTCTTTATATGGGTTTTATGGTAATACTTTGGTTACAAAAGGATTAGTAATGATATTTTACTCAGTGAGGAGTTTTTACTACTTAATGAAGGTAAATGTATTACTTTGATAATGTATACATGGTTTACTTGATGTTTGAAAAACTAACAGTTTTAATTATTTTTGTATCCCTTACTGAGTTTTTATGCTCACCCTAAGTTTTTTTTTAAAATTTTCTCACAGGACTTAATGTGGAATAGGGTCAAGGATGGGATCAAGGGAAATTCCTGCTATATAAAACATGGAACTAGACATGTTTATTTTTAAGAGTTTTCTTTTCTATGGAAACTCAGTAGAAGTTTCTACTTTGTAATCTTTTGAGATGTAACAGTTATGTCCAAATTCACTAAAACTCTAAACCTGAAGAGATCCTCAATGTTAATTATTCATTTAATTCAATATTAAGAGATGTTTAAGGTCGTGCCTTATAATTATGAAAAAAAATGATTTAATAACTAGAGTGCGGTAAAATATGATGAATTTGGTTGTGAGAAAGTGAATTTATGTAAACAATTAATATAAATATGGTTTCTTTATAAAAACATAAACATTAAAATAAATGTTTTATATAGTATATATCATTAAAACAACTATATAATTATAAATTTGGATTGAAAACACACAACAAAATTAGGTGAAAATTTCATTGAGGGGGAGAATTTACATAGAACATCAAAATTATTTCATTTTGGCCAAAATTGATATACAATATTTTATTATAGAGGACACATAAGGGAAGTGACTCTTATTATCAATTGAGGAGATACTCATCTAACATTAAATAAAATTAAAAATACTTTAATGAACATTATTGATATTCCAATGGTTGTTTCAATTTTATTTATATGATATGTAATTATTATATTCCGTATGAATTTTTTATATTATTATACAAAATAATGTTTTCTTGAATTTCTATTTTGATTCAAAAAGTGTTTTTACACTTTAAAACATTATTTTTAAAATTGAATTATACATACATAATTTTTTTTAAATTACATACTTTTATATATCAAAGAATTACTAATTTGTTTTCATTTTACAAGATGAACACATTACATTACACCGGACAAATATTCCTATTTGACATAAATATACGTTGTACATATTATTTAAATGTAATTATAATGTGGTTTAGAAATTATACAAGATGATTTATAATATTGTCTATTAGATAATAATTAAAAGTTATCTTGGACAACATTTTTTGGATTGTGGTAGTTTGCCTTCCGAGTAAACATCTATAAAATATAAAATATAATGAAACCCAATTTGATCAAAAGAAGACACAATATTAGAACAGAAAAAATATTTTAAGCATTATAGTGGTACTATATTATAATGACCATCTGATGGAGAAGATTTGTTGAACATTCCATGAGAAGGAAGAGTTCATCAATTTTCCCTACAATAACATGTGAGATATTTGAGATAAGACACGGATAGAAATGATAATAATTAAATGTTGAATTCATGGAATGGGAATAATTTGAAAATTTATTAATTATTGATCTAAAATTTTATTGAAAAATGTTGTAATATCTGGTTACAAGAGTTTACATTCTTATAATTTTTTATACAACATCAATCTTATGGAATCCTTTGTGTGGATATTTTGTAAAATCATTAATTTTTTATTTTGAAATAGTATGTAAGATTATGTGTGATCGGGGGCAACATTGGTTTTGGATTATAGTTATGTCTCACATTTCTGATCATGAGTTCAGGAGGATATTGAAATATACGATTATCTAATCATAGTATATAGGTGATCCATAAATAAGGAAGATATACATATATGGTTAGGATAAAATAATGTTTCACTAATTTTAATGACATTAATATTATGATCACTTTTGTTTAAATTACTGATCTTGTTATTTTATTTTTAATATTTGTTTCATACAAACATTATATAATATTTTGTTAACTTTTTTACAGGTTTTTTTCTATTGTGTATTTTTTTAAGACATGGATTACATAATATTTCTTAAAATTTATAAAATATTTCTTTTAAAAAATTATAATTATTCATAAATTGAAAAAATATATAATGAGGTTAAAAAAAATTATTTATATTATTTAATAAACTTCATTTCACCAACTCTTTCATTATTTCATATAATCATTCAATCATAAATTTTCTCATTGTTGGTATTATTGCATATATAAAATCTCTGTTTGTTATAAACATTGATATACTAATGTTTTTTTATAAAATATATTATAATATGTTTTTAATAAGAAAATATTATGCATACATCATTAGATAATATAAATCCTTTAGAACAACCTATATTTGTTTGTTTTTATTTTTATTATCTTGGGGATAAAATGAAGACTTATTTTAAATAATAGAGTGAAAAATTATGTGATGATAGATGGAAAATAAGAAATTCTAGATATAAAAGTTAATAACTTCTAAAAATATGGTACAGTTAGGAATCCAATAACGTATTGAGTTATAATTAATCGATTGATTTATAGTACAAGATGTGTATATTTTTTTCATCATGTGATGTTGGTAAAAGTATTTGGATGAAATTGGACTTTACTCTCATTGAGACAACATTACATTTATAAACAGAAAGAGCTAATCATAAAGGTAATTATAGAGACATTTTTTTTAAAACATGTTTAAATATGAATAAAATTTCATGATGCATTATGTACAATGTAAATAATCTAAAATATCATGGACATAAATACTTGAAAAAATATTTTCTGAACTGATTGTATACATAATTACTAGAGAATGGTAATCCAAGATGGAAATTCTTGATGATACAATGTATACTATAATATTTTTAATTGACGGTATTATTGTAAATCACATTCATTCAGAATAATGACAAAAGGTACATTTAGAATGTGAAAAAAATTGAGTGGAATTCCATTTTATATACATAGTGGAAATGAATGTAAAATTATTTGAGAAAATTTCTAATCCATCGAATGAAAATAAATTAAAAACAAGGAATGAATCTAATTATTCAAAACAGTGTGTGAATAATATTTTTAAACATTAAAACATGATAAATAAGATAATTGGAGAGAATGAATTTAATTATTTATATATTAAAACTTATAATAAAACAAATGATAAAAGTTATTCTTAAAAAATAATTTTTTATAAATATATGAAATCAAGTCACATTAGACCAAATCATCCCAAACTATTGAAGAGGATAATATAGATGGTAGGTGTAAGATTCTATACAATAATATTATAAATATTAGTATAAAATTTCATGAATCCTTGAGTGATAGTGGTTAATAGAGCTCTTTATAAAATAATTCTGATGATAGTTCTAGTAGTCCTAATATTATGGGATCATATTTTGAAATTATAATGTAAATTAAATAGTTAATGGAAAATAAATCTGTTGAAACCATCATAATCTCAACATTAAATTAAAATTATTTAGATTTAGTTGATGAAAATAGTTCTAAATTTTCCGATGAAAATTAATTTACTTCGTATTGTGATGATTATTCATTACAGTGTTATGAAGAAGATGATTTGTATTATAACTTATTAGAAAATCAATGAAAATTTACCAAAATTTATTAAAATTATATTGAATTAATTCCATTAAAAAATTTATAAATTATAAAACTCCCTATAAATTTATATCATATATTTTACTATTGATAAAAATAATAGAACTACTACATTTACTAATATTTATGATATTTTGTAAAGGAATGATATTTATATTCTTACAAGACACTTATCAATATTTGCACCGGAAACTATGATTTACATAATATGTTCAAATGGATTATACCTTGTTTAAATACTTTTGAAATTTGTTTTACAACATCAAAACCATTCATTCTTAATATATATTTTTTATATAAGTGCATAATTTCATAAAAAATATAAAAATTGTGGACAATAAATAAATACATTTTCATTTAACAATGATAAATCATTATGTTTACATAGAAAAGTAACTTCAAATGAATTAATACCTATACAACAACAATGAATTGTGCAGATATGGATTCCAAAAGATTTATTTTATAACTATGCTTGACTGAAGTATGTTTGGGTACAAAAATTTGTAATTTATTATTACATGAAAATAAGATGTGTTACAACATCAATAATATTAGGAATATGGATACTAGATGTTCCATATATATATTACCCTAAATAATTACTACCTTCAGAAAATTATCATGTTTAAAGATGGGGATGTAAATTTAGGACATACTGATCAACAAGATATGTATGCAATTCATGATTTTGTGATTTTAGGAATAAAATTAAATGAAAATTATTTATTTGTTATAGTACATAATAACTACCTCATTAGAATAATTAATTTATGTGATAATGTATATATTTTAAAATTTAGTAATAATAAATAAACCATTCTTAGATGAGAAGGTAAATATTTTATTTCTAAAAATATTCATGACAATTCATACACTCTAAATACAGAAGGCATTACTAATAAACAAATACATTTCCATGGTGATATGGAAGAATAGTCTTGCTTATAGAATAGAATATTAGAATTCTATAATTCTAAATCATTAGAAAATAAATTTTTTAATACAGTAGTAATATATTTAATGGTTATTTGGTATTATTATTCAAAATTTATACTCTTGGTAAATTTAAAATTTAATATATGAAATTTATAAAAAAATTAATTTTGAATGCAAGTTATAGTAAAAATAAATTCTCTCCAAAATTGAACGAGGGGATTCTTCTTCGTTATTCATCAAATAGTAATGGATAACATGTTATTAATAATATTTCATATACTATTTAAGAAACATAGCATGAAAAATTTAATAAAACTGATCTCTTTATTTATTAAAAACATAAAACCACATTTTTTGTCGATTTTTACAGGACTAGTTTTCGACCCTTGTTTTATAAATATTCTCATGAGAAAAAATGGAAGTAACATTTTCTGATGTTATACATCAAGAAAAAAATCAACATTCTATTGATCAACATAATTATAAAAATATAAGGAATCATTAAATCTTTAGGAATCATCTATATAATGATATCATTAGATATGTAGATCAATTATTGAAACTATAATTACATTTAGAAAAAAATGATACCTAGGTACATGTTTATCTAAATTCAAACCCAATATTCCTGATGATGATTTTGGTGATATGTAATCAAAAAATTCATCAAAATATTTTCACGATAAATTTAATATGAAAATTTTATGAAAATGAGTATAATGTTATGTGGATTTTCATATAATGGATTTAGAATGGTGTTTCTGTAATAAAAATGTTGATAATGAAATAATATTAATAAAATATTTATATTTTTCCAAAAGGATATAATTATCATGAATGAATAGACTATGATTAAATTTTTTATCTTGTAGCTAAACATGAATATATTTCTATACTCATGTCATAAGAAGAATTAGTAAGTTTTAATCATTTTCAAATGGATGTAATGTGTTCATTCCATTATAGATATGTATAAGTGGATGTTTGTTTAGAAAAACCCTTGTTATTGAAAATCCAAAAATAGTAGATCATGTTTTTTTTTCATGCAATGGAACTATTTGGGCATAAACAATCTCTATGAGAATGGTTTTTTAAATTACTCCAATTTCGTATTCAAGATATTTTGTTACAGGAGATTACGACCCAACAAATTATATTAAAAATGTTTTTAGTGAAACCATATTTCATTATATTGATGTCGATGGAATAAAATTTGTCTCATCGAAAAGAATTACTTATTAATTAATTTATAGAATAAATGAAATCTATATTTCAAATTAAGATGACTGGTGAACTAATTGTTTCCCCATCATTAAGGGAAAAACAGATTTTTGTGATGGGTTATTTGCGACAAATTTTATTCCCATCACAAATAGTCTGTCGAATCGGTTATTTGTGATGGTAGAATAAACTTGTCACAAATAACTAATTATTTATAATAGTACCATTGGTCCCGTTGCAAAAACTTACACGTGGTTGGAACGGTTAGCGCTAAACTGCTCAGAAGGGTATTCGTGACGGGTAGGAACCTCCCTTTGCAAATAATGGGAGGCTGTAAACACTATTTTCCACTAGACCGGTTGCAAATAACATTATAACGTCCGACTTTATTTAATGTGGCCATCAGTATTTGCGATGAGAATCTCATCGCAAATACTTCCATCACAACTAATCGAACCTATATATACTCCATCCATTTATTCCTTCCTCACCCTAAATTCCTACTTTCTCTAAATCTATGGCTTCCAATGTTATATTGAAAATTTTCCATCTTTAGTTTTTATTACGAAGAAGTTGCGAAGCAATCTACAATTATAAGAGATCATGTTTAAAGGATTTATGTTTTATTTAATTTAGTATTTATTTCAATTTTTTATATTAAATTTAATTATTGTTGATTTGTTGTAATTAAGTTAGATTTAAATTAGAGTGTCATAATTATTTTTTTGAAATAATAAATTGAAATTATTAGTACTAATATTTAGTAATTATTTATAATTATTAATTATTATCGATAATTATTAATGTATGTTAATATTTAGTGGTGATTAGTAATTTGTAGGTATAATTTGAAGTAACTAATAGTAATTAATGATAATTAGTAATAATTATAAAAAAATTATAGTAATTAGGAAAAAATATTATCAAATACGTTTAATTATTATGAAATACTAAAAATAAGTAATAATTACTAATTATGAGTAATAAATAATAATTATTAGTAATAAAAAAAATAAATAGTAATAAATATTAATAAGTAGTATTCAATAGTAATAAATAATAATAAATAGTAATAAATAGTATTAAATAGTATTATATAGTAATAAATAGTATTATGTAGTAATAAATAGTAAAAAATATAAATAAATAGTAATAAATAGTTATAAATTGTAGTAAATAGTAATAGTTATTTATAAATAGTAATAAATAGTAATAATTAATAATAATTATAAATAATTAGTAATAATTACAATTAATTCGTAATAATTAGTAATAAATTTGAAAAAATATTACTAATTAGTAATAATTAGTAATAATTAGTAACAATTAGTAATAATAATTAATAATTCGATATAAATAGGACTAATTAGCAATAAATAGTATTAAATACTAATAAATAGTATTAAATACTTAGATAAATAGTAATAAATAGCAATAAATAGTAATAAAAAGTAATATGTAGTAATAAACAGTAATAAATTCTATTAAATAGTAATAAATAGTAATAATATTAATAATATGTAACAAATAGTAATAATTTGGAATAAATATTAAAAAATAGTAATAAATAGTAATAAATATAAATAAATAGTTATAATTAGTGATAAATACAATTAATTTCTAATAAATACTAATAATTAGTGATAATTTGTTATAATTTGCTACAATTAGTAATAATTAGTAATAAATAGTAATAATTAAAATTAATTAGTAATAAATAGTAACAAATTGTTGTAAAGTGTAATAAATAGTAATATATTGTAATATATTGTAATACATAGTAATACATAGCAATAAATAGTAATATAGTGTAATAATTAGTAATAAATACTAATAAATAGTAATAAATAATAACAATTTGTAATTAATATTAATAAGTACTAATAAATAGTAATAATTTGTAAAAATTAGTAAAGATTAGTAATAATGAGTAATGAATTGTAATAATGATTAATAAGTAGTAATAAATAGAAATAAATAGTAATAAATGGTAATAATGAGTAATAAATTGTAATAAACAGCAATATAACGTAATAAATATTAATAAATAGATAAAAAATATAATAAATAGTAATAAGTACCAACAAATAGTAATAATTTGTATTAAAAAGTAATAAATACTAATAAATTCTAATAAATTCTAATGAATACTAATAAATACTAATAATTTAAAATAAACGCTAATAATTAGTAATAAATATGACTAATTATTAATAAATAATAATAATTTGTAATGATTAGTAATAATTTGTGAAAATTAGTAATAATTATTAATAAATAGTAATAATTGGTAATAAATATTAATAAACACTAAAAATCTATATGACGCTGCGACCTCTCAGAAACATGCTCGAAATTTGGCCGAGACGGATGATCAGACTATTTCCCACCATTTCGATGAGGCGACATTGATGTAGTACAGACAATATGCCATCGAAATGGGACTAGTAGTTTGTATTATATCTCATTTGACTAATGGGACTTATTATGGTACTTTTGTGATGTTGGAATCTAGCTCAAGAGGACCTCATCCATAGGCATCATCTTCTGGATCACAGTATGAGAAGTAGTTGCGAGCTCAGACTAATCTTATAATGGGTTTGCAAAAGCAGTATGAAGAGATTTGTCAGCTGCAGCAGCAACATCAAGAAGAATACATGCGTCCATAGCAGTAGAAGTACGAGGAGAATATGGGTCGATGGCAGCATCAACATGATCAGTTGAGTACATGTGTTTCATGACTCATAGTTTATGGATATGGATTCCTGCACAATATCTTACATCTCCTCCACCTCCTATATATGACTATCCCCCGTTGATTTTTTTATTATGGTAAAAACATTTGAATTCAACATATGTTATAATATAAACTATTTACAGTTTATTTCTGTTATATTGGGGTGAATATTTTATTATTTAAATATTTTTTTCATATTTTATTATTTTATTCTTTATTATTAGTATTATTTTTTGTAATGTTTTTTTATTTTACTAATAATAATTCTAATAATAATTTTTGATTTTTTGTCATACTTTTCCGAATGACTATAATATTGTGATTTTTTGTTTTTTTATTATTTTAATAATATTTATATTATTTTTTGATTAATAAAAATATTATTAAATATATATATATATTTAGTATTTTTGACATAACCTTTTGCAATGGGATGTCGTTTCAAATATGTTTTTGCGGCGGGCCCATCGCAAAACATTTAGGTACATATAACATATATAAACGGTGAACTATTTGTGACAGGACAAAGGTTTCATCACAATTTTTTTGATGGGCCCATGGTAACAAAATTAATATATATAAACGATTTAATCAGAGATCTATTTTTGACTGGATGATATTACATAGAAAATTATATTTTTACGTTTGGCACATTGAAAAAATACTACATCAGACACCATTTTCTGCAAATGGTAATATGAGACATGACCTTGTCACAAAAGATTTTTTGTGATGGAGTCCCGTCTATAATGAACTATTGGAAATATCCCAAATTCCAATATTGAATATTTTCAATTTTCTCAAAATCCTGATTGAACACTTATATTTCATCAAATGTATTTAAAATATATATTATTATTTTTGATATGAAAATATAACATGTGTTAGTACTCATATTAGTACCTAAAAAACATTATATCTAATGAAGGTGCTAAAATAGTCAATAAAATGTCTTTTAGTGGAATGCTCAACAGATAAATATACTATATATCCCGTCACATAGACATAATGTTTCTTGTACTCATATGTGATAGATACTATGAACACCAAAAAGTGTCCCACCTTAATGCATTAAAAATAATATTTCAATGCCATAAAAAACTATAGAACAAATATTGTTTTCTTATACAAATGAAATTGAATTAAATAATTTTTTTCATATACTGACCATTATGGATGTAAAATTGATTGGAAATGGGAATCTAGAATGATTAATTTCTTATTGGAGGCTCTAATGACTTGGTCTAGTATAAAAAGCACTCTGAAACACATTCCATTACTAATAATAAATTTTTACTAGATGGATGTATTTATTCTACAGTGTGGTGGATCAAATACATACTCACTTAACTAATCCAGATAATTACATAAACAAAATCATTTTGATCCTAAAACTGTAATTTATTTATGTAAAAAAATATATCCATCACTCATGATTTATGTACATATTAATAAGACACTATTTCATATGGGATCATAGAATAATAGATATATTTTTTACAATTTAGAAGAATGTATTAAAAACATGTTAAATTTTTAAAAAACACCTCAATTATAATATATTTTAATATATTAAGACATATCTTGTAAGGGTCAGTGTAAAATTAAATTTTACCTACTTGTTTTGTTTCAATTTACATTCTGTAATTAACTTATTAAAATAATGGGAGCCTATATTTTCGAAATTTTAAATTTTTCATAAAAAATTTCTTTTAATGTATTATTTGTTTCAAATATTAATTAGTTTCTTCTATTTTAAGTCATTTTATGGAAATTACTATATTTCAGAAAACTTTTTTAACTATTTTTTCTTGAAAAAACATTTTTGATGGTGTTTTCAAATAAATAGTTTGTTAAAAAGTGTTGCAAAACATATTACTATATTATTTATAGAATGTAATGAAAATAAATCTTTTTATAAATGAAAATAATTATATAATATTGGAATAACATCCATAATAAATGATATTGATTTTTATCTGAGTGATAAATTCGAAATCTGTTGATACATATATCAAATATAATAATTCATTAATATAAATATTTTTCTTTATTAAATAATTTTAAAAAATTGAAAATAAATATTTCTTCATTGAAACATCATCTATTCATTAATTTTACAAAAAAATAATGAAATATGAAGAGTTCATATATTTTACATACTTTGAGAATTTTTTTTACTATTGATCTCAAGGAGTGGTTTACTTTATGTCATTGGATCGAAATAATATGAATAATATCATTCCTTTGGCCTATAAATAGGATAATAGTTCCATAACACTATCTTTAATACCAGTATTTTAAACGATATTATGTACTCCTGATTCTCCTTTCATGGATTTTATTCTGTTTTATCTTATTTCTATAGTTTGTTTGATCAGAAAAGATTGTATTTTACAGTGAATTTTATAAAAAAGTAGCTATCGTGGAAATTATAATATTGAGATATTGGTATGAAATTTATTTTTATTTGTTGAACACAATCACATCTTTTCATGGGTATGGATCATTTTAGGTGGAAAAATAAGATTTTTATTTTCTTAATCCTATGCCATTAAAATATTTAAACACATCTACTAAGTTAAGTGATGTAGATTTTTTAATGATTATTTCCTTTAATAATTTTCTTATGTCATAGGAATAGAAAATTATATTGGTGGGTGATATTAAAAACACTCATTTGATGGTGATGTGAACATAGTAACCCAAAATATTCTAGAAAACATATATGTTTTCAAAGAAAGTGTTGAAGGTTCCCTTTTTCTCATCAAATTAAATTGTTATAAATATATTCCATCTCTCTCTAGAGACACAAATAGTGTCTATATGGGTTCATTAATTTCTCATTTCATGAAATTTTGTATAGAGAAACTCAATATAAAAGATATATATGTTTTTCATTTCCTTTCCATATGATTATGCTCAACCTTACAATGTATTTATGCAGTTGTATTAATTTTTTGAATGTTGGAATGATAATTTCAATGATTTTTAATTACAAGTGATTCCTAAATTTTTTTTAAAAAAAATTATATTATTCAACAGTAAAAAATATTTCATAAATCCAATTAGAATAAATTTATCATATATTATTGGGGAATCTATCAACAAGATAATTATTGGTTATATATGTATTTGTAAAATGATTTAAGTAACTTTATAATTCTAATTAGATTTAAATGTAACTAAAATATAGATGAAAATGTGTTAGAAGAGATAAATACATCGGAAAAATATAATCCCTTTCCATGTAAAAATTAATGTATAAATTTTAAAATAGGATTTTGTTATATTCATGAAAAATAATGAAGATATGAATCATCAGGTTCTAAAATTATGGTTGGATAACACTATGTGTTTTGGATTGAATGAATAAAACCCATCAAAAACATAATAAAGAAGAAAAAAAGGAAGCAATAAAATGAAATAAATTAACAATTTTATAAGGATTTAATATAAGGAATGGATAACACAAAGTAAAAAGTTTATGATTATTTCAAAATACATCCTCATTTTTATGTAATAGAATTATCTAATTCTCAACCAATGGATGATTAAAATATTATCTATTCCGTAAAAATAGAAAAAATAAATGATTTGTTGAATGAAAAAAAACAATTTCTATGGATATATAAGGTAAATTACAAAAAATTATTGAAAAATATACAAAATCAGAAGATTAATATACTAGTACTAAAGGTATAACTATTTTTCTTGTATATTTATGAATAATAATTGCACTAAACTTCTTAAATATTGGTGAATAAATTTAAATTGTGAATCATTTTCATATTAAACATCAGTATCCTTTACAGTTCGATTATTGAAGGGTATTTCTTAAAAAATTATAAATGAACATGACTCTTTAAAAATTGATGATTAAAATTATAATGATATAAAAATCATATAAACCATCATTTGATGAATATTTGGATATAATATAATATTATTATAATAAATTTATTGAATTATGAGAAGAAGTAGGATATTATAGGCCTCATGGGCCTTCTGTAACTATTGTTTCGTCAGATTCAACGATGTCTTAACCAGTAATATTTTTCAATCAAATAGTCATGAAAATTAATTATATTAATAAGTAAATTCAACATCCTATGTAATAAGGTAAATTATCCCTTAAATAAAAGAAACATTAAATTAAATATATGGTAAAATTGGATTAATTGGAAATTTTTTTTACTAAAACAATATATATTCATTGTAATTCATAGTGAGGTAGAGTTAAGGGATTTTAAAAGAATATAAAAAATCAAACTCTTCTATTTTGATGAAACTCTTCATGTTGGTCAAAAAATTTGAATACTTTTCAATATATATTATATAAAATTAAATGGAATTATAAGTGATATATAAGCAATTTCAAAATTTGAAACCTCCATCAATTTTGATGTTTCTAAGACTACAAGTGCTACTACTAATTTTATATTTCTTTTCATAAATTAATATGAGGAATATTATAAAAAAAAGAAAAAGATAAAATAGTTGAATAGTGGTGTTCCAAGTATTATGAGAACAATGATTGGTCAAGAAGAAAATCATGGTGATTGTAGGAATGTTGATTAGTTAGATAACAAAATGACTAGTTGTCACATTTTGTTTTTATGTTATAGAGTTATAATGAAGGTGCAATGAGGATGAAGATTATTATCAATAATATTTAGATGAAAATTTTATTTTATTTCTATGAACCTTTGAAATATTTAAAAAACACAAATTTTTTGAATAATTGTTTTTTTCAAAATGTATTATATATTTTTTTCCTATATTTTTTAATTACTTAAAATTATAGGTACACATTGTAAATCTTACAAATCATTATGATAAACACAATGGGGACAAATTATTTATATCATTAGGAGAATGATCTAAATTTGATGGTATATTGATCAAGTATATTTTAGAAAATCATTCTTTATGAGAATGATTATAACATTTTTAATATTGGTTGATAAATAAGCCAAATAAAAGAATTGTGAAATAAACATGATTATATACGTATGTTTAGAACATAATTTAAATAGATTTGAGATTATTTTTTCTCCATAATTTTTTTTAAAATAGGCTATATTTCTAAGTCGAAATTTTTATGCAAAATAATTCAAAAGATAATTCAAAAAAAATCCAATATTATAAAAGTATATAGTTTACAAAAAATTATAATTATATTCACTTATAATTTTTTTATTAAATTATTTTTCTTTACCAAAAAAATGTTATATTTGATAGTGATTCCTATCAGATGTAAGTATAATTCTTACATTTAATTCCAGTGTTCTTCGAAAAGTGATTTATAAATTCAGAATGATGAAATATTAAATAATCCCCTCAGATGATGTTTTACATATTCCATTTGAAAAAATTTATCTTTTGATGAATACAAAATATAAAAATGAACATATATAAAATATAAATTAAAAACATATTATATCGAATATAGGAAAATTATTCATTAAAAAATGTATATTTTAATAATTGTAATAGAAATATATAATGATGTACATTAGGAAGATATGAGGGGATTAACATTCCTATTGAAGGAAGTGTTCAACTAATTTCATTTCAACCACATCTGAGATATATGGGATATAACCAAAGGAGATATTATTTTAAATAGAAGATTATTTCATGGTGTAGAAAACTTTTGGAAACATGGAAATCGACAGTCTGAAATAATCATTGATGACCTGGGGACATTTATTTACATGAGTGAGCAACCTTATAATATTTTATATAGTGAATAAATCCACTAGGATGATCATTTTTAAATTCATCAATAATATTTTTGGTTTGTAAAAATTACATTGATTGGTTCTCATTGAAGTTTTTCATGGTTTATAAAGATATATATTTCCATTCATCATGATTGATGGTTCTGGAGGCTCAGAAAACAGTAGCTTATACAATCCTCATATCATGATCATCCTCGGATAAAGAAGAATAGCCATTATGGTTTAGTTAAAATGTGGATAAGTAAATAACATGTTATTAACATCCTTGAAGAAAAATGTTAATGTGTTGATCTTATTATAAAAAAGTTTCATTATGATTTTTAATAGTAACATTGTATAACATTGTTATCACATGTATTTATTTGTTCATTTCATCTATGCATTTTTTAGAATTGTTTTAATTATTATTTTTAATCATTTATAAATTTTGATTATAAAAACGATTGGACGCAATCTTAATTCAATATAACTATATAAGTTAGTTACATAAAATCTGTTGTTGTATTTATTAAACAACAACCCTGCAAATTCTTTATTTCCACTACTCCTCTAGTCCTACATAAATATTATTTGTTCCTATTTATTATTATAATAATGAGCAGAAATAAAAAAATATTTTATGATGTATCTATATAGAGAAATAAAATGTCAACTATTTCATTACAATATATACTGATGGTACAATAACATATATCACCTTGTCTAACATTAATTTCCAAATGTCATTGGGATCACAAATGAATCACCAATGGAAAGAAAGGTATAGATTAATTATGGTAAATATCTGGGAATACATTCACCCTAAAAAATGTCTTTTTGAAATAACCAAATATCACGTTACAAAAATTTTACAGTATAAATGACGTATATAATAAAATAGATAAATAATTTCCATTGACATATGATTACATATGAAATTAATCTATTCATATTAAATGAATGCTATATAAAATACCAAAAAATCATATTTATAGAAGCCGAGTCACAATCATCCAATCTTCGTAATGGATATCAGTGCACATGCTCAAAAACCCCAAATACAACATAAATCCTAAATCCTATCATCGATCAATTGTTTAACAATTTATTATACCTCTATCACATATAATTGAGTTCATGATACCTAAAGAGATATGTGTAGGGATTTAGAATAATTTAATATATAGAGGGCACTGTAAAAACTCAGGTACTGTAAATAATATTTAAATTTCATGCCATATTAATATTGATGATTATATATTTGGTATTAAATTTCATTAAAATATTTTCATATTTTCATTGAAATAATAAAAAGAAATAGTATTACTTTACTACTATTTTTAATGTATTTATGATTTTATTTAAAAATAAAATATCTAATTTTTAGTAAATCAGTTTTATAAAATAGTCTAAATTTTCATATCAACCTATCAAATTTATTACAGAATCAATTTCTTTGTGTAGTAATGAAAATATTGATATTTTTCCAGAATTGATAAATGTATTTATTTTTATCAGAAAAATGTAATTTTCAATTATTTAATATGTATCTAAATACATTTTATTTTTTTAATATTAAATTAGTTTTATGTAAATAAAAATAATCTATATAAATTCATAGGAATCAATATTATATCTTATTTTGGTGTAAATTTATTTCATGGAAAATTTAAAAAAATTAATAATGTGTTTTTATTGTTTTTGTGTACCTATATTGAAATTTATTTCTATAGAATCTAATGAATTAAATTTAAAAAAATTATTACATATTTAAAATACATTAATTAAAATATAATTATGGGTTTAATATTATTTTTTTTCATAATCAATGATAATCATAGACTATTATTATCAGTACTGGAAAGGGTAAAACTTTTAAATAGGGGTCCGAAAATTGTGATATAGTCAGAATATCACATCACATATCTTACTAGATATGATTATTTTTTCCATAAACACCATAACATAAAATTGTTATTGATTTATTTCCAAATAAAAAATCATATTAAATTTAAATATTTTAATTTAATGAATAAATGATAGAGTGTCACTCCATTCACTTATAAAAGGGAACATCATCTGATCACTTATTCAAAATCTCTGTTCATAATAGCATGAAAATACCAACAATAGTATCATTAGAAATATTATAGTCACATCTTAGAGGTTATTAATATATAAAATAAAAACCAAGATTTCATAATGTGTGTGGTAAATGTGTGTTTTCAATGAATAAGAGTTATAGAATATATGAAGTTAGTTGGACTAGTAGAAATTGATTTTCAATAAAACAGTGTGTCAAATTTTTCAATTTCATCTTTATGAAACTTATTTTCCATGTATATATTTCATAAAAAATTTCAATAACTTTCATTTTATAATCAAGTGGCGATTTAAATTTTATTTTGAAAATATTTGGAATTCCATGTAGTGGATTAAAAATCTATAATTTTTACATTTTCAATATGGGTGTTTTTAAATTTGAATATAATTTTTTAATGAATGTAAAATGAAAATTTTTTAAAACAATCATAATCATTATTGTTTAATAATCATCCTTTATAATTTATAATTTTATAAATAAAATATATTCTTTTATTCTTCTTGGTATTTTTTTATAAGTGCTTTCAAAGAGAAAGTATTTTCCCTTATATTTACATGAATATTAAAGATTCATTTCCATTTGTGTTAGTCAATATATTTGTGATATTTTATTTTGAAAATGAAAATTTATATATTTATAAAATATATCATTGTTTCTTAACATTGTTTATGATCAATGGTGAGACTGTTATAGATAATGATTATAGGTGATCCTGCCATAGTTTGCAACAAATTGGTTAATAACATTATTCCCTAGATAATTATATATTAATTAATGGTGTAGGATATTATTTAATTAATTTATATTTTATAGGTTCTATAAAATTATTTCTTCATGGAACCTACATGAATTTTCCGTTCATGGAAAATATTTTTCTATAATTTTTTTCATTCACAATATCTGAAATAAATATAATTTGTTAAGAACTTTTATTACAATTTATAGTGGGAAATGTATGATTTATATGAGGGTTTTCATTTTAGGGTTCTCTGGTTTCATAATAATTCCCAGATATCATTATTTTATATTTATTCCTTCTCATAATCTGTTTAATCATAATATTTATGAAATAAAGCTAGAATCATAAGTATGTAAGAAAATATCAGATCTCAAATTTTCTTATTTAATAATGAAAAATTTTATAAAATATTTCATACGTTTATATTGAATAATTGGTTTCCAATATATTCTAGACTATATAATGATCATAAAAATAAATTATGTAATTTTATACAATAAATTAATGAAAATATGTTGTATATAATGTTTAGTAAATATTAGTTTTTATTACAATAGATTACATTCCTTGATAATATTATTTCCCCAAATTCAATTTCATTGAATCATACTAAATCCAAGGCCATTTAAGAAGGTCTAGAAATAAAAAAGTTCATTGATATATTATATATTGAAGGATTATCAGGTTATTGATATTAGTTTCTCAAAAACTATTTTCTGTTATCTAACCCACTAATAAGGATAACTCTAAATGGAGGAATATTTATTTTAGACAAAGGATTTTGGTGTATATTCTTTATAAATTAGAAATAGTACTAGTTGATGCACTTATTGGAAAGTAAATATTGATGAATTTATAATTTTTTACTTATATTGATGCTTCATTGAAGGGAGTTTGTTTTATTTTTATTCAAAACGACTTGTTAATTCCATATATATTACTCCAAATAAAACATAAAAACATATTATCTAATACATTTTCTTATCCATTTAGAGGTATTTTTTTAAGGAATTTGGAAGTGTCTTCTATAAAGGAATTAACATAAAATATATATGTATAATAAAAAATTGTAGTATATATTCAATAAGATATAATTGAACATAAGGATGAGGATATCACAAGAACTGATAAAGGATTATGATGGCATTATCAATCATTACCTAGTTAAAGATAATAATTTGGACGACTCTTTTTGTAAAAAACGTTTCATTTACTATAGTACATGTGGAATATAATCCTATTAAATATTATTTGAATAATTTGAAGTGGAAATTGTGCATGAAGAAAACTTCTATATTTTATATCAAATATCAATTTTTTTATCCTTGAATGATGTAATTATAGAGACTCAAAAAAATATATGTTTGATTTCACGAATGAATTAATATTGTAAAATAATAGAATTTTTCAAATAAAATCAAAATTATATTGTTATAAGATATGGAAATACCATATGTTTCATGATGTTCATGGATATTTTTGAAATTTTTGTGGCCTTTTTTTCATAATGATATCACATTGATGATTAAATTACCCCACAAACAATTTTTATTTTACATATGCTTATAATTTCCATGTGTTTCATTGAGCCTTTATGCTTATGGATTTTACGATATGTAGGCCTACAGTCCATATTATAGTGACCATTTAAATATTCAAATGAATCGTCAAATTTAATTTTGATATTAATAGGATGTGAGGGCACCTCATCCTTAAGGGGTATTATTGTCAATTCCATTATTCCCTTACAGATTTTAGAATCATTTTTGAAATTCAATAAAGTAAATAAACAATTTATAAGTCCTGATAGATTTATCAATCAATTCGATTTATTTATTTTAATATATATAAATATATATATATTGGAGTTTATGTATCTCTCAATTAACCATTAATTACAAAATGGTTTAAATATCCATTCCCAAAAAATCTAGAATATTTAATCATTTAGGGAGATGGTATATATTATTAATAAATGATATAAAATATGATATATGACACATACATATCCTCAAGAATGGAATTAGAATCCACATAGTTCAATAACTTATAATAGGACACAATATGCCTTTTATGATCTAGTGAAAATGATTATTGTGAAGCTATTTTGGGTTATAATACATTGTATAAATTATTTTTTATGTTCATTCATTCTTAACAATTGATATTTATTGTTAAGTGCATGCATATATGATTATCATGTATTTTAGTTTCTGGTCATATGTTAGGGACACGTCTTTATAGATTTACTTTAACAAATAATGAATAATATTGTATGTGATTTAAATTCAAGAATGAAATAATAAAAGGTGAATAAAACATTAGGACACATAGTGTGGGGCTAATTCTTGTTTAAAAAAATAGGGTTTAAAAAAATTATTCTAGTGAAGGTTATAAAAAAGTTATACCAAGTTTAACACCCATGGAATATATAGATCAACTATGTTTTTAACAAAGTGGAAGGAGGGAAAACCCATCATATGTAAAAATCCATCACAATAAGATGAAATATAAGAATGAAGTAGTGTAATTTGTTTCAGATATATCAACCATAGAGATCCTTTATCACGTAACTGACCATATTAAAATTATTTCAGGGTAACGGAATATAGGAAACTGTAAAAAAGTATACAATAAGAAACCCAAATATCTTGTAAGAATGGTGATCTATGAGATCATGTGAGGTTTTCCAATGTCTTGGTTCATAAAGGTGTCTGATCATAATGGGATTTCATAAGTGGAAATGTTTTGTAAATTACCCTCAAATACTTCTCAATGGTTTCTATATTGGATTTCCATTGATTTAAATATCTTGGGAAGGAATTACCCTGAAAAGCATTACATGGTTCTATTTCTCACTCAATGGACATGTCTATGACATTACCCATGGGAATGCTTTGACGGATTTTAATGAAGGTGTTTTTCCAAAGTTATTTTATTCATATCCCAAAATTATTTTCATTAAAATATTATATTCCTATTTATATAGAATGTGTTGGGGGTATATATATATTATTAAAGTACCATTTTCCCTAGATTTGTTGGAACCAAAATCATAAGAGGAGATCATGGTCTCAAAAGGATACGTCTATATAACTATAAGACAACAGTAAGAATATTATTACTAATATGTATCATTTATCAAATATATGAATAGTTAAGTATGGTAGTTTTCATTATTATAATTCCTCTCATAAATCACCAACCTATTAATTCTTGTATGACAATACATCATGATTACATCGTTTAGGTAAATCAATATCCTGGTAGATGAATATTTTATCTAGTTATAATAAATTTACACAATGATACTCAAAAATAAATTTAGGAGTCCATTAGATGATATATAAATATTTCCCGAAGGGTATCTTGATATATAAAGTAATTTCAATAGATGATGTCATGGATTGGAATAATTTAATTGTAAAGTCCTACATGTATCACAATCAAGATCACCACTTCTCTAAAATTTTATTTCCATGGATGTGAGAATGTTACATGGTCAAAATGGATTTCTTCTTTGACATTAAAAAAACAACCACTAAAAATGGGATTCTATTTTCAAATATTTTTTTATCATTTTTTAAAATTACATTTTACCATTATTTAAACAATTAACCTTCTTCAGGATAATGGCCAAAAGAAATTCTAAACAATAATTTCCCTTGTATTCAAATTTGATATTATTGGAACAAATAATAACAAAATAAGATAAATAAATAAAAAAATTTCTATTTCAAGCCTGATTTATATAAAAAGTAGGGAAAAATTTTCATCTTCGAAAATATAAATATATTCATATGGGATATAATTTGACACATATTAGTTGATATATTATTAAATATAGTTCATGTAACCCAAAATATATTTTCTCACTTTAATCTATAATCATCGTATGATTCACATATGTATCACATGACCTTTAGATAACAAATAAATAATTATACATTTATAAAAACGCATCCTTTTATTTTATTTATTAAAAAAATCCTTAATCATTGTAATTTATATGTAGGATCCAATTCACATAATATTTGTGAGAAATTATTTTAAAATACACTTGTTACTATATACCATATTTTGATATTATCTTATGAATTTACTATACCATAATATCTCATATGTTTGTTATTTTTAGGGAATTAATAGAATCAAAATTCATTAGAATCCACTACGATGTATGTTGACATGATAAATAATGTCAATAATATTCCACACCAATGTGTTATCCTTATAAATTTACTCTATTCAATGTTTATGAGAGTATGACATCTGTATAATTTAGTATTTGATATATTACACATATATAGATTTGTGTTTCTTTGTATTGTGAATAATCGAAAAAACAAAATAACGGAGAAGTTAGGAAACTAGTCAAAACACTAAAATTTGATGGTCTGGGACATCATTTATAGGATAATATTATTTATCAAGAAGTGTGAAAATATCAACAATGATAGTATTCAATATATTACTCAAACAGATGAATAATATCCATGAATTCTATAACTGGGGTACCATATCAACTTATACATCCCAAAGAGATCTACTACATAAAAAAGATTACGGGGGTATTATTGTTAGGTAATTTACCCTAGAGGTGTAAAATTATTGATAAATGTTACACATTCTATTTACATGCGACTAATGTAGCCTATGAGTTGGATCCAAGGATAGTATTATTATTAAAAGTAGTCTAGGGGCCATGTAATGGGTTAAATGCCCACTGGGCCTTTGGGCTATGTAATGGGTCTCCCTCTAGCCAGTTAAAAGAGGTATTTTCTTTGATTTAATAATAAATGAGGCTTCGGCCCCAACCTTTAAAAAAACATTCTACATCTAAATATAATATAATGAATATAAAAAAATTAATTTGAAGATAAATGTAATAATAGTCTATGTTCATCATTGTTCCTGGATATTATAGAAAACCCCACTAAGATGTTGAAATGAACATTGGGGCTTCGATAATAGAATATTTTTTTATGAGTTAATTACCATTTTAATTATGTGGGATAATGTAAAAATAACCCCCTCTTCTTTTAAGGGATTTGTTTTTAGTGGTGGGGAATGCCATCGATTATTATATTTTACCATGTGTTTGTATTCATTCCAACACATATCATGAAAAATTTATTATAAAAAATGTTTGAGGGTCAAATATAAGGAGACTTCGATATTCCCAGACCTACTAGACCAATGGGATTCTAGGTTATTATTATCTAGCACTATAGGATGTATAATATAGTAAATAAGGATAGGAGACTACTATGATGGTAAAGAAAATATTATAATTTGTATCCATTCTATTAAGGTATATTGGTGGTTATCTACTACCTACATGTGAATTCAAAAATAGCCTAAGGGTCATGATATCGATGATGATGAGTTGTTTTTTGTAACATATATGGGTCAACCTATCTGGAATGATATTATCCAATATATTCCATTATTTAATGCACATATATTGTTCAAAGGATCTATTCCATATTATAGAACTTTATTGGTGTTTTGGTGTTGGATCCTAACCCACCTGGAAAACTATGAGATTTCCAATGAAGAAAAAATTATAGTATCTTACATCATTGTTTATTGCCATAAATAGGCGGACTTAATATGATAGGAAATACTGATAATGAAATTGAAAATATATAGACTTCTTTTTAAAATAATATTCCATAATACCCAACCCAAAGTTGAATAGACACTATCAATGTTACTGAAACCCATCCACATCATTCATTTATGGTGGAACTAGTAGATAGAGTTGTACTTGTTTTTATTTTTGGGGAGTGTATCTTCATGGAATTAAGGCTATGGATAGTTTTATGTAAATACACATTGTTTAAAAAATAGTTTTTTATCCACATTAATGTAATAATGATTAAAAATACCTTATTTTATAATTAAAATTTTAGTTGACACTCATGCATAATGAAATATTCATACAAGTAACCTTATAAATGTTATTTTCAATAATTAGTTATAAATTAAATATATGAATCTTGGAACTGCTCGTAAACTAGTTAGTATTAATATTCCCTTGAACATTATGTTTTAGGTCTATTAGTGACTAATATAAATGAAAAATATATTTTGATAATATATTTAGTTTAAATTAATTCAATGATTATACAATGAAACACTTTTACGATTGAAATTTTCAAAAATGGTTTAGACTAATTATATACACCCACCTATGAGAAGGTTGTCTCTTTTATTATCCATACATGATAAATATCACTCATTTCTATGCTATATGGAGTGAAGATATTTAATTTTATCTTCATTTATATGTTTACTATTTCTGTTAAATATATATAAAAATAATATTTTCAATTTGTAAACATATTTTTTTATAATTCTGAAAAATAATAAAAATTGTTATTCTAAATTAGCAATATATATGATAACACCCACCACAAAGCGTATACTCAATTATCACCAAAAACAATGATCAAAAAAATAAATTGTTCCACACTAAAATCATTAGAATGAAACTATCAAAATCATGATTTATAATAAAGTGTTAAATAGTAATGGTCATTATTAGGAGCATGAATGATTCGAAGGTAAAAGATTAAATATAATCAATTCAAAAGACAGCTAAATGTATACATTGGTTGATAATGAAATGTATGTATTCTAGAAAATCTATGAAAACATTCCAAAAAATGATATATTATAACTAGTCAAAAACTGACATTGCCAAATTCAATTATCATCAATATGAGATTTTTTACACATAAATGTTTCAGGGGGAGCATGTGGTTAAAAAATAAGGTATTCCACTCTCTTAGATAGATCTTACAAGAATTATTCCCCACATTTAGTTATTTGTTATGTCGAAATTAATCATCATTTACTGCATTAATAATTTTCATTGTAAAAATATTTATAATGATTAGTATTTTTCTTCCATTTATGTAGTAGCATAATTTTCTTTTATCTCAATTGGAGTCATGGATACTTTGAGATAAGTGAGTGAGATCACCATCTAATATGGAGAAATATCATACTCTTATAATAAGTCATTGTCCTCCCCAACCACTTTAATAAATCCTCAATCATTGAATTCATCATTTTTAACATTCAAATCCACTATATAATCATTATTTATATAGTCTTTATTAGAACTAAAACAATTGAGAAATACACATTGTATATTAAAATATTGTTTCCAAACATGGGAACATAGATTCTATAATATATAAATTAAGTTATTTAGATCAAAAACATTAAATATACCAGAATCGAAATAAATAATTTCTACCTTAGAACCCTCACTTAATTTCCATCATATCCCATTACATGATCTATAAAAATCACTGATGATCATGAACTATCACACAAGTATGGAAATTATCAAATATATTTAACGGAGCATCCAAAACATGATTATATTCATTGAAATAAAAAAAATATGTTTCTAGGGTCTTCTCGAACTTTGTAACTATTATTAGGGGTTTTCAATATTATCACATGAACTATTTTAATCTAGACTCACCAAGTGCTATAGTCAGAGAAATAGAATTTATAATGACCCCTTATTGAAATGAGAAAAAGCACTACATCCAAAATTCTCTAAAATAATACTAATTAATCTCAACTACCATATGTTAATAATACCATGTTTATTGGAAAAATCAATAATATCAATTGTGTATATAAATTTACAATCATGCTTGATGCTCCTCTCTTGAAGCATCAATATATGGGATTCCCCTGATAAATGTATTGATTAATGTAATAGATTTTTCTATTAGTTAAAAACATTCCCATCATTAACATTGAACATGTTGAAAGATAATGGAGGTTGGGATAGACCTAATTTAACACATACTGAAACAGAAGTTTCATGGTCATAATATTATATATTATATTATAAACATGATTAGAATAAAAATCTAGTCTTTTCAATATTATTCAAATTTAATAAATATAAATATATTTCTAATATTAATATATTTGTAATATAATATGTATGATATATATACATATATATAATTGAATATATGTTTACTACAGTTTTTTCTTTTAACGATTAAAAATATAAATTTATCTAATTTATAAATATAATTAAATTTCTAGTGATATTATAAAATCAAAAACATAATTATATTAAATAAATAAATATATTAATTGTATATATAATTATATTTATTAGTTCACAAACCAAGAAGGGCCACCATCAATCCTGAAGCCTGACCAGGTCCATGGTAAGGCCCGAAGGGAATTCATGATCCTCAAAAGCTTCCAACTAGTGTCGAGCATCTATATAATACAGTTGGGAATGATTTATCACATAATATATAGATATGAAAATAATAATAATCTAAACCAAATAAAAAACTCTAACCATGGAAAAAATAATAGAACATGGTGGCATGACATACCTCCAAATGACCTCATGGGATACCTAAAAATGTAGAAAAACACTCACTGTAAGGGAGATCCAATACTAGAAGAACCTGAAACTAGAAAATAATGCAAAAGTGAGAACCATGATGATTAGTATAAATACTAAATATTAGTGTCTCCCAACACCGTTTTCTTTAAAATGAAACTCAGTCATGATTGTTTGAAAATAAAAAATATTAAAATAAAATTTTCATTATTTTTGAAATCAATTCACAAGTATACATTTCTAATAAATATGATTCTTTTCCAAATATATTTTCAAAATAGATCCATGAATTCATCAACATTTCAATGCGAAGGGAAATAAATTTCAATTAATTTCATGGATAGACCAAAATTGGAAACAAGCCTAATTAAAATAAAAGGAAAATTATTTCCAAAACACCATGTCATAATTCAGCAATATGGTCAATTCCTATAGTTAACTACCACAAATGGTACACCATGAACCTTATACCTTGGTGAAATGTTGTATAGAACCCACAACCGACTGATGTGGTGTAAAAACCACAACCAACCATTTTCACATGCATGATCCTCTTGTAGGGTAAATCCCCTTCACCCTAGTCATATAAAATTATAAATCCTGTTGATTTAGAGTTGTGGCATCAATACATCTTGGAAAAATTAGGATGAACGACTTTTGAATTATATTTCACACTTGTCCTTGTCATCCAACCTAGATCCCTCAAGCATTCACATGTTATCATTTTCTAATAGGGTGATTTTTCATCAAATTATTATAAATTAATATGTAATTATCTTTATTCAAAACCACACTCTCCCAATAATAAAAAATCTCTCTCCTTGAGTATATCCCCTTTTTCTATCCCAAATAATGTACAAGTCACCTTAATAGTAACATATCACAATTAATATATTCAAATAAATAATTTCAAAAAACAAAGGGCATGACGCAAAATGGGTTTTCATTTTACAAAAATCATTATTAAATTTCCAAATGGGCATGATTATCTACAAGGAGTACTTTTTATTTTATAAAAAATAATCACCCAACTCATTAATGTTTTCAAAATATTTTTAATGCATTACTAGACAACCTAGGTCCTATATATTAAAAAAAATTAATACCACACTTAAAATGAAACAGTTGTATTTTGAAATTCAAACCACCCATTAACCTTGATTTCTCACCAAAACTCATTTTGGGAATAAATTTTTAACTTCTTTGAAAAAAACATTCCACTACACATTAATAACACAACTGGCTAAAAGACAACACATCTTTGGAAATATCTACTTCATGTTCTAAACACCTAAGAAACAAATCATCAAGAAAAAAAACAATATATATATATAAATATATATTTAATATAGATTTTATATAAATTTATAAATGAAACTCTTATAAGAATATATATTAATAATGGAAATTCTAATTAAAGATCAGGGCTTAGGGAACCAACCTCAAGACACAGCTTATGACGATATTTGTCTGAGACCATTGACCTACATGATATAAATTTTCATATATATATATAAATATAATTTCAACCATGTACATATTACATGTTCTATGAGGGAATACACGTAATGATGATATACATAAATACATTTATACCCCTATATATATATATGTTTCTTCTATTGATGACCAGAACCCACACCACATTAAAAAACACATTATAATGATGGAAGGGAGCCTAATAATTACAAAAGGATCCAATTATAACTAAATTGAATAATGAAACTTGATAAAACTCACCCCAAGTAGAGGTTTTCTAGTTTATATAGAACATATCTTCATATAATTTGGAAGTGGGTGTCAAAACACAATGTAAGGGGACATGAATGTGTAGTTCATAACCCTAAAAAGAAAAAAATATAAACAATTCATCCCTCATAGATCCATAGATTTTTGCCAAACCTAGGATGGGTGAAATGAAGATGAGATTCAAACCAAATAGGTTGGATGAAAGAACGAGTGGTATTACCATTTATTCTCTTACTAAAATCCCCCAATAAATGGGATGAAAATGTATAGAAATGATGGTGTTGTGAGGGAGGTAGGCACCCAACTAGGGAGGTGAGGGAGGAGGGGCTTGTGTGACACACCATGGAGAATGAAAGAGAAAAACATATAATAAAAAAATAAAAATAAAATACGAATATAAATTTTAAAACATGGAAAATCAGAACATTTTTTCCTCACGGTTTTCCAAACCATGCCCCAACCATGTGTGGTCCACTTCTTGGCTAGGTGTCCCCACCCGGGTATGTGGGGAAGTCTGAATTGTTTATAAAATCATGGTTATTCCATGTTGTGCTACTCTATCAAGGGATAGAGCTGAATCATGTGGGAACCACAAGGATTCCCTAACCATCCAAGCCAACTTTGGGGCCTCAAAGAGGTCTTAAATAATTGATAATATGATCCCACTGACCACATAAACTCATGCCTGATCAATCAAGAAATTAAATAAGACATAAAATGAATATAATAACAAAAAAAATATAATTTTTGGGTGATGGAATGGCAATTCTACACACTATGACACATTATTCCCCCATAATGTCTTAAATACTTAGTTGATCAATGTAATGATGAAAACCCACTCTTCAGAAAACAGTGCGTTGGACATTTATATACAGAGATCCAAGAACATAGTCGATAACCAATGGAATAATCAATAAGATCGTAGGACTCAAACCTCTAAAATTATATGAGATATATTTGGGAACCCTCTACACTATACAAAACCACATCATGGGACTCCATGGCCCCTAACGTAGAAATTACCATTACATGGTGAAACATCCAAAAACATTTATCATGTGACCAATTATCTGGCAAGAAAATTTCATGATCTGGGGTGGGTGGAATATAAAAATTCAATTTCCCCATCACAAACTATTTTTTGACTGAGTTCATAATAGATTAATTTAATGATGGTCCCCCACAATATTAGGTATTAGATAGACATGGATCCTCTAGAATTGAAAGCACTTACAAACCAAAACCCAACTCCTAACAACTCTGAGACTGGTGGTTGTTCTCCCCACAATTTAAAAAAAAATATCACATGCGGGGTGTACCTTCTATCATGAACAAACCTGAAAAGACTGACCCCCAACACAAGAGGGGGGGGGATGAAGAGAACGATTTTGAAATCAACACTGATTTATTACTCTCCTTAGGACACGAGAATCTCTATCAAGTAACACCCACAACCCAAAACCATAAAAAATTAATACTAGCCACTACAAACATTATATCCCCTAAGACAAAACTTCAAAAAATCTAAGTAAGAGGCCACATGGAACATCAAGGGAAAAAGCACAAAATAAAAAAACAATGAGAGACAGAAATTAAACCGGAATCGTCTACGATGTCAAAGGAAAACAGGTGGATTCGCATCCCCACACCCCCCACTCATAGCGACCTCCTGACTACGTGAAACTCATTACTCCGGGACCTATGGATGGAGTCTTGATGTCTAGAATCATTTTATTCACCATCTATTGGAATAGAAAACCTTCAACCGAGGGTCCATCCTCCGTGAACACTACATTTATATCTTTTCCATGACCACATTCTCAATAGGACATCAAGGGATTATGGAATAGTGTATTAGACTGCCATACCGGCCAAACTAGAAGAAACTATCTTGTTTCTGATCGATCAAGAAATAAATAATGAAGTGTAAGACACCCCAATAACATTTTACACCGATTAACACTCCTTCCCAGATAGGGAACATTCCTTGAATAACATGATAAACCGGAAGACATCTTATCATTGTCCACCTATTGTGACCCATACTGCAAAAAGAAAAGGGAATGTGCCCTTCACAAATCCAAAAAGGGTCCCTTCTATCAAAACAATAACTTCTAATTCCCTCGTGACATTTATAGTTCCCAATTTCATGGTGGCACACAAAAATCCCTCATGTTTTATTGCCTCTACCATAAAACCCGAACCATTATAGGGAAAAAAACATCATTCAAAGAGGCCTCCACCAAAATTTCTCTTTTAGATTTTAAAAAAAATAAATCGAACAAGTTACTTTAGAGGCCATTAGAAATGTTTTTGGAGGGACAATATAAATGAGAACCATGAAACCAACATGACGAAGATAGAAAAATAAGCCACGGCATCACATCATAATCCAGAAATCATCCCAAACATCACTTATACTAGGGAAGAACAATTCAAAAAATAAGAACCACATGAAAAAACCAAAAAATCCATTATTAAATAACTCTATTCATTTCAAACTCAATCCATTTTTCATTTTACGTATCTTATGAACACAATAACCCGCATCAAAAATAACATTCATTTCATGTACTTTTGTAAGAAAACATCCCAACACACCCACATATCAAAACAGACACCTAGAAAACAAAACAATGCAAAATAAGATAGGAACCCAATATTGGTTTTCTATGAATCCTCACATATATGTACATTCATGTTCGAACTCAGCACCCATGCACAAAATACCAATTTCATCCCCCCTATCCATATATGTGAGAATCCATACGTATAGAAAAGGTGAAGGAAATCATTTCCAACATCCCATTCAAAATATATCTTAATTTCACATTCACAAAAAGTTATAAATTCCTAAATCATTTTATTATTGCATTTCCAGTTAACAGTTTTTATAATCATTCAACGATATCCTAACAATTCCCAAAAGAAAAAAATTTTCATAATAACTCAATTTTTTTAAAATAAACCAAGACATTAATTTTTGAAACCCCACTTCATTAGTCCAATCATCAATTTTAGAACCTGAGATAAACACTCCAAAACCAACTAAAACCCACACCAAGAACATCCCAAAGATACTAATTCATTAAACAAATCCAAATTCCATTTTCAAACATAAAAAATTACTACACATTTCATGGTCACATGGTATGGCAGACCGTGCACCAATTATGTGTGATCATATGAATTCATTAGAGGAAATTTCATGGTCTTCACATGGATTTTCATGTCTGGCACAAAAACCAATAAATCCCCCAAAATGACTACAATATTTGAAGAAAAATTAGAAAAACCCAATGATGACTAACGAACTAGAAGGAAACCAAGATCTAAACAAGAAATTTGAGGAAATTCCATCCCATACCACCTTGTATATTCATGTGTCGTTCTGAATAGGTGGTGATCAATAACTTACCCATAATTGGCTACTAGGATTCTGAAAATCCTCACTCCAAATTATCATAGTTCCACAAAATACAAGGCTAAACCTCCTATGATATTATTTTATCATGAACCATGGGAGGTCATCATCCAAACCGGTTTTTTTCCTGGTCCACGGAAAGGCCCAATGGGAATTACTGATCCCCACAGGCTGGACACGAGTGTCAAGAATCATAAAAATGTAGTCAGGAAAGATTTATCCTAGAAAGGATAGATATGTAAATAAATATAATCTAAACCAAATAAACATACACAAAGAGGTGAAATTGATATAAAACTAGGTGGATAGAAATAATTCCAAATGACCTCATGGGTCACCAATAAGTATGGAAACACACCCATTGAAAGAGTGATCCAAAACTAAAATAAATTGAAACTGAAAAATAAAACATGTGTGAGCACCGAGATTCTTAGTATAAATTCCTTATACAAATAATAACCTATTCCATTTCCTTTAGAATAAATATCAATCATGCTAGTTTGAAAATATTACATATTAAAATAAAATTTTCATTATTTTCATAATCATGTCACTTGTTTAAAATTTAAAGTAAAGGTTTCTCTTTCACCCAATTTTAAATATATTTCCAAGAATTCATCAATATTCCAAAATGAAAACAAAATAGTTTAACATAAAACATCAACTTTTCAAATGTAGAAAAAAGCATAACTCTGAAAAAATAGAAATATTTTCAGAAACACAATTCCATAATTGACCACCATAGACAATAACTATAGGTAACTAGCACAAGTGCAGCTTTAGGAACCACGTTTATTAATGAACTATGGTATAGAAACCATGAAGACATCATCTGGTACAGACATTATGAACAACTATGTTCTCATGAATGAGCTACTAGTATGGGACGTTCATATACACCTAGTGGTCTCCAATTATCATCAACGTTTTTTATATTTTTAGAGGCAATGCTTCTAGAAAAAACCAGGATAAAACACATCTGAATAATCTAACATACCATCCTAGGTCTACTCACCGACATACCTTAGGCTTCCCTTGAGATATATTTCATGTGGAGTTGAATTTTCATGAAATATACATACACAAATACATCATTCTCATTATTCAAAACCATACTCACCCACTCCCCACAAAACTCCATCTCTGAGTACATACCCCTTTTTTCTATCACACAAAAAATGTTCAAGTATCTTTTCTAAGAATGTATCACAAATTCAAAAATTCATAAACATCAATTTTTAAAACAATCGGAATACATAAAGATGAATTTTCCTTTTAAAAAATTAATTATTAAAGTTCCCAAGCGGATTATTTATCTACTTGGAATACTTATCATTTTATAACACATAATAACCCACCAATTTTATGATTTAGAAATTTAATAAATGATTAAAAAAACTACCAATGAACTACATATTTTAAACAATATAAAAACCTCATATAAAATGAAACAGTCCTTTTAAAGAAATAATATATAAATTTAACCTTGATTTCACAACAATATTCCATTTGGGAATCACTATGAATCGTAATAGCAAAAAAACATGCAATTACACTTTTATAACAATATCATCTGAAAGACCATGCATATTGGGAAATACTTACTTCACATTCTATACATCTATGAAATCATTTTCAAGAACCACAAAAACTTATATATTTACATATATATAATACATATTCATTTCATAAAATTGTAGAAGACACATTTTTAAAAGAATACCAAGCATTAATGGAAATTATAATTAATGATTAGGGCATATTATACCTACCTAAAGACACATATTATAAAGATAGAAGCCCAAGGCAGCTTCACCTACACAGATAGAAATTTTCATATATATATATATAAATACTCAATGAACCATGTACATATTCCCTGCACCACGTCAAAATATAGGAAAGGGGGGTGTACATATATAAATGTTTACCCATTTATATACATATAGGTCTTTGAAGAAGACAACCAAAACCCACACCATGATGAACCAAACACACTACAATGATTCAAGGGTGACTATTAATTACAAAATCCACTAATTGAAACTAAATTAAACAAGTAAAAAATAGAATACTGACCCCAAATAATGATTGTTTAGTTGAAAAGAACAGAATTTACATTTCCTTTGACATCCAGTGTCAAAACAAAAACTAAGGGGACCTAGTGGACCTATTAAAACACCTAGTAAGAAATGAAAACATCAAAAATATTTTCCCCTATCGAGAAATAAGGAGGAAAAAATATATAAAAAATATAAATTTAAAAATAAAATAAAATACCAAATTTTTTAAATTGGGAAAACATCACAATTTTTCAAACCCATTGCCAATCATGTGTGGGCCACTACCACGCCAATGGAAGATTTTTTTTTCATTTATTAGTATCCACCACGTTCATAAGTAAAAAAAATTCTATCTGAATGTATGTGTGAATTTATGTATCCATGTATAATAATATTTATATTATTAAAGAAATTATTTAATAAATATTTTTATATTTATTAATAAAATATTATTTTTATAAAAATATATTTTAATATATATTCATATATATAATATAGTTAGATTTTGAATATAATTAATTTTTTAGTATAATAATTATTATTATATTAATTATGTATTTTAATTTATCATATGAAAAATATATTTATATTCACATATAATATACCGTGAAGAGTGTTGGGTCAAATACAATATATTAAAGAAAATTGATAGCAATAATAGATGAGGTTTGAAAAATAAATAATACCATCATTCTAATAATATCTATGAACAATTTTCAAACAATAGTTGAATATAATATATTTACTATAAATTATATAAATATAAAACAATTAAAAATATATTTTATTTTTTAGTATATAAATATACTTATATGAATACAATTATGACAATAAATATAATCACATTTATAAAGTTTTACAACATTCACTTGAGTGTTATGAGTTGATTCTCCACGTCAAGGATATTAGGGATTCAACATGAGAGAACCATTGATTTGGAGTGATTTTCCACATGGTGGTACTCTAGCACTATAGTAGTTGGGAACTATAGTTGGTACTATAGAAAATGGGAAATGTACAAAGGATTGTAGTAAATTGTACAATTATTCACCAAGATAGGCATATAGGTTACAATATAGGGACCATTATTTATCTAATATATGAAGTGGTTTTTGGAATATCAATTAAATATTAATGGTCTATGTTGCAGCAAAAAAATATTGATTAGAAGTAATGATGCATGATCCACTAGATTTTCATGAGAGTGTGAGCATTGGTTATTTATAATACCCCTGGCTAATTAATCATAATTATAATTATAACGAAGTAAATAAAATAAAATATTAATTCATTAAAAATTTAATAAACATAATATTTATTTTTTTAAGAATAATGGGAATTTCGATAAATTATTTTAGATAATAAAATACAGTATATATCCACAACGAAGAGAATTACTCTAACCAAAACAGTCACTCCATATGTGGACAATGAGGGTAAATCAAATGAGTCATCCTAACAACCACTATTTTAATAAAATGAAATAAACATGATGATAAAAAGTGGTAAAGTTTATGAATCATCAAAACCAGTAAGTTAATAGATTAGATACGTCACATCATCACATTGATATAGTTGAAAACGGCAAGATTGTTTGATTTCAGGATGATATTTTTTCATCCTCTTTAAATGGGGAACATCAAACATGTACATAGATATTGTGTATCAGCCATTTGTTGATCCCAAAAATCATTTAATTAATACAATAATTCTATGATAATGTGAACTATATGATCATGTACCAGAAAAAAATGTTGACAGATCATCATTTAGATATAGACTCATCAATATTAATTTCAAAAAAAAAACATGGTGGGGTATCCTCTTATAGAATTTAGAGTATTTTAAGTGGTATTCAAGACAAATATCATAACTATTCTGAAACAACATTCATGAAGAATCCTTCTCTCTAAAACAGGTTTCTGGTTTAGAAATCTGGTAAAACACTATGTAATTTATTCTATCCTAATTATTCCATTTCATATTACAGAAGAATTATACCCTCATATGGGGAGGGATGAAGTTCACATTGTTAGAAAATATATGATGTAGTTCTCCATCTCCGCATGTCAATCCATGTTTTGGTTTCCTGTATTCCATATATTCTGACTTCCTTGAAAGTATAAGATCACATGAAAATGGTTTTCCTCTACACTAGTATAGAAGGGTCATGAACTATCCCCTATAATATGATGTACCGTAAAGGCCTTATTTGAATGGAGTACATCCTTGAATTATTTCCACCTAAGAAAACATAATTTGTGTGAGACCACCAGGACCCACATTCATTTCAATAAACTGAAACTCTATGGGTTATACATTCAAAGGGCCAGTATATACCTAGATTTCACTATGCATCATCCTAAACAATAATAATTACAAAACTATTTATTCCAAAAAATATATTTTCTGCAAGAGATACCTAGAATAACATTCTTATCTGTTCATTTGAACCAATAATCCATTTTATCATAAAACCATTCATCCACACCATCAATAAAAAGGGAGGAAAACGTAGAATCATATAAAAAGTACACCAGGGAGGTGTCTATCATCCAAAATTTATTAATTATCTATGACTCCATCATATTATTGATCCTATATCCACATAAAACCCAGATAAATCATTTCAATGAATTTCACCCTATCCATAGAATCTATCTTTGAAAAATCTATGACGGAGGCCAAGGGATTCACCAAAAAACATATTTGATGGAAATATTTTGATTTTATAGTCTTAAAAGACAAGGTACTAGGGTTATGAATCATTCACCATCATTTATTTTCCAAAAGTGAAATATTGAACATATACATAGCTTGAAAGAACATACCACCAGTAGCTATTTGGTTAAATAGTCTATCCCAAGCTAACAAATAATGTTTTAACGTTGTTCACAGCCCACAAGAACATTGCAATGAGGGACTGAATTTGGTCAATCAAGACGATCAATATGTTTTTATTGAGAAATGATATGTGTTGGAAGCTATTAAAACTTAGGCTTTATAATCATTTTTTACCTACATTAAAAACCCTCTTAATATTCCAATCATAAATTTATTTTTATTTTTGATAAAAGATGATTCTGAAAACCCATGTTTTAGATCACTAGTAAATTATACAAAGAAAAAGATATTTATTTTATTCTTAAACCAACCAAATACCTGAGATTCATCAACAATATCCCATTCTAATACGAGTACAACATGAGCTAAATTAGATTTTTGGAATTTTAAAAATTAGTATATTATGTGGATTATATTTCATATATATTTTTACAAAATAAAATTGATCTGCATTTATCAAAAGTGGACATTGGAATGGGATTGATATAATTAGAAAAAAGATATTAGAAATAGTCAAACCTCATCAGAAAACCATATCAATCACGACCCACTCCCCTAAAAGTGTACCCCTCCTAGGCTGGCAATGTGAGAAGTTAGATAATGACCCCGAGTCCTGCCTCCAATAGGCCTCAGTTTTGTGACTAGAACTGAGGGTATAATAAACCCGCAGATGGGAGCCATAACCATCTAAGATAGCACTTGCGAAAGAGAGAGATAATATATACTACAACCAACACCGTGTTAGACCTAAATATAAATGAAAACCCAAGTGCACATATGTAATGTCAAGAAAAACTACTACAAATGGAAGGGGAAAACTACAACAACCCAAAAGAATATAAAAACAACAGCATCCACAAGCATGAATAGATCCTACAACCACAAGCAAGTACAAACAAACTTAATCTCCAACATGCTCCGAGTGACCTAAAAACAGATGAAATATACATAGGGTGAGTATAAAGTTATGCTCATTAGGATCCCCCTAGAGCATCTCATTCATATATAATGAAAGCATGCTAAAACATAGTAAACAACAAGTGAAACTGAATCATCACCTAAACGTGTATACTAAATTCCCGGCCTCATAATGGCTACTCTCACCAAGTTACGCATGAAAGAGTATATCATATAAAAATTAATATCAAGCATACCACAATACTACTTCCCCACTATTTTTCTTCTTTTCCCCAACATCACATGTCCTGAGCATATCTCTCCAAAAAGGATTTCCCATAGACACATTGGAAAATCACTACAACATGCACCTCATGCAACAAAACCATCTCATCCACACAAGAAGGTAACAATGTAGTTTCTTGGAGCCACCACAACTCGTATAGCATGTATCATACCTCAGGTATTATACCTCAAGCCATTACATCTCAAGCACCGAGTAAGGATCCTAAAGCCATCACAGCCTATACACGTTACACTGATAGTATTCCATAGAATAATATTTTGACAATATATGTGTGTGAATTTCCAAATTCCATTTCATCCCTCTACACACATATATATGAAAAACTAACCATTCTTCCTATCAGAAAAAGTAACTAAAAAGGGAAGAGATCCGGGCCAAAAGGGGTAGTCAGCCATCCATCCTCCCACCAGAATGTTGTAGAAAACAACCCGCATGGATGTTTATCCCCAAGGTGTCAGTTTCCCTTACTCACGGGGTGTAGTAGTATATCAAAGCACAAAAAGTACAGAATATACTATATCTCTCAACCACACTATGGGATTAACCTAGTCTCCAACTCAACTGTAGCTAACGTCTCTCCGACTCCCATCTATAACATCTAAAACAAGGTATACTATACGCATGCAACCATTTCAAGAGATTTAATACATTAATTAATTCTATTTTAATTGATTTCACTTTACATTATTTAATTATTTAAACATTAATTATCCATCAATAATTTCCACATTAGGCTTCATTTCCACCACAACCAAAGTTTACTATCCCTTTAAAATTATAACCTCGACATTTCATTCTAGTAAGCTCCAACCCCATGGGTTTACATCATTTATTCAATTATTAATTTAAAGCATTACATTATCATTTTCCTAGGACTTATAGGAAAAAAATTATATTCTACTAAACAAAAGGGGCCTCAACATTGTGATTAGATGAACTAACTGTCGAGTCTTTGCTGCCTGTAGCAAGAGCATCGACCCGTCCTCCCTTGAGAAGCTAAACACAGAAAGCATGTGGCATAACACATGCATCTTCGCCCTTTTGGAAGAAGGGTAATAAAGACTAGCTTCCTTGATATGTGGGGAATGAAAAGAAGACAAACCACCAAAGAAATAGTAAGCATCCAAATATTCACATCCATCCCATTACATCAACCATGGTGTCCTCCTGAACACCCACATGCATAAATTGATGCATCTCGCCACTCCAGGCAACAATTGCTTCCACAACCAATAGGTTTCCTTTTCGCAACATATCACAACAGCCATGCAGGCTCACATCACCACCTAAGTAGTAGGAAAACAAAATCATTCCAATTTGTCTCTTGGACCTTAATCCAGCAAGAGGGTAACTCAGAACCCTATAAGGAATGATCTTTTAACAAGCATCCAATTCGTTAGTCCACCTTGGATTAACCTATTTTTATTCATAGGATCCAAATTCTGGATAACTAACCAGTATGCAATCAAAAATAATTAAGCATTATTAGTGCACCAATTTGATTAAAATAAAATTGAATCAAGAAGATCCAAATTCATTTACATGCCTATTTATCGTTAGCTAAAGAATTAACAATTAATTATAGTTTATGTTATTTACCAATTTATATCAAGAACAAATATCTAAACAAATAATGCATAGATATAACACTATCTGAAAAAACAAGAGGCAATAACATATGATTGATATATATTTATTTATCTTATTAAAATATTTATTATGATAATTCCATTTCCATCTTGTGGGATAAAACATGCTGACTTTACAGTTGCATGTAATACAAAAGAGAAGCAATGAATAACCTACCTCAAATAGTAGATGACGTTCATTGTATTATAAAAATCCACAAAATAGGTTACGATATCCACCCATGTGACCACTGTATCCACCCATGGATGTAGATACAACAACACATCGACCAACACCCAATAAAATCCCATTAAGATCATGGGGGTAAAATTCCATAAAACGTGAATGGTGAAATAATTAGATGAACCCAAAATAATGTAGATAGATAATATGTTATATAGAAGACTGATCGATATTACTTGGATGCATCAAAATATTGAAGAACAAATCCTATGAGGAATGTTTGATTTCACAACTCCTATATGAAGGAATGGGATGTTCGACCATCTCACACCGAAGAACATGGAAGAAGAATTAGGGAGGAAGATATCTCATATTTTTAGAAGATTTAACAGAGAAATGGTATAGGATACGCTAGGGTTTCCATTAAATGGGGATCTGATTTTACCACATGTTTTGACCATGTAAAAATAACCTCAGACTTAGGAGAAATTAATATAGGAGTTACAGACATTGATTCATCCATAGGGTCCTTAAAACAAGGATTTAAATGCATTTTATTTCAATGTAAAGGTTATTGGGGCTAAACTGTAAGAAGATGGAATCAGTATTGAAAAACTAAAAATTTTGAAAAATAAAAAAAAAATCATGAACCTCACCATTGGAACCTCACTTTTGGAACCCCACTATTCTGGAAACACTGTTCATGAACCTCAACGTTGAAACCTCACCATTAGAGCCTCACCATTCTAGAATCACAGTTAATGAACTTCACCAAAGGAACCTCACCATTCTGGAAACACTATTTCTGAACATCACCATTGGAACCTCACCATTTTGTAATCACTATTCCTAAACCTCACCGTTAGAACCACACCATTCTGGAAACACAATTCAAGAACTCGAAATTTAGAGAAGGAAAAATGTCACCATTGGAACCTCACCATTCCGGAAACACTATTCATGAAAAAAAAATTTGGTAATAGAAAAATGTCACCGTTGGAACCTCAGAATTCTAGAAACACTCCTCATTAGATCATATTTTAGAAAAGGAAAAAGGTCATCATTGGAACCTCACCATTGTACTGTTCAAATAATGTTACCAAAGAAAGTGTTCACAGTAGGTCACTGATGACACTATTCACATAAGGTCATTGATGTCACTTTTCACATAATGTTATCATTACATTGTTCAAAGAAGGTCACCAATGACATTGTTGACAGAAGGTTACCAATGCTATTTTCACAACGGTATACCGTTGGTAATGTTCACTGATGGAACTATTCACATAAATGGAAATTTGGAAAATTGTTGGGGATAAGTCACCCTCTCCTATTGAAGCACCTCATACAACTGATTTTAGAAAAGCAATGTACTAGAGAGCTATGTGGAATTACATCAGATACCTCTCAAAACATTCTCGTCATCGAGAATTCAAAACACACCTAAATGGAAAACGAAACGGGGTCTGAACAACCACCCATCGAGATACCACACAAAAGAGACAAAGCCACGAGAAGCAAAAAAAAATCCATATTATAAACATGAAAGGTATATAACCACAATGGATACATCAATATATGAAAAGATTTAAAAATCAAACCACTATGGGTACATAGCACGTATCTGTGACTCATGTTCCGAGGTAAACTCCTCCATGCCACTGTGTCACCACATGACACGAACCAAGTTGATAAAACGCCCAAAAAACACATTCTCTTTGTGGTCGTAGATCTCCACAGGTCGATCCTCAATGGTTTTATCCTTATCAACAATCATATATCCACAACCGATGACATGAGAGTAATCATGAAGATAACGGCAGAGTTATGATACAAGGAAAACATCATGTATATGACTCTTCTATGGAGTAATTTCTTCTTGATATGTCACATCTCCAACATTAACTAACACCTTTAAAGGACCAAAAATACGGGGAAAATCCCACTCCCATGACCAAAACATCACTACCCACGATGGGGGATCACATTAAGATACATGTGATCTCCAAAATGAAACTATAAGGGTCTCCTCCTTTGATTGAAATATGATTTCAGATGACATTTTGTTGTCTTCATCCTCTAAAAAAACCTGAACCATCTCTGTTGTATTCTTCATTAGTTCTGGTCGGAGAATTGCTCACTCTCCTACCCATGTCATGCACAATAGAGAAGGGAATGGTCGGTCATACAAGGCTTGAAATGTCTCCATATCGATGGTGGAGTAAAATATATTGTTTTAAGCAATATCCATCACCGTTAAATGCCTCATCCACGAACCTCCAAAATCCAGGACACGAGAGTGTAACACGTCTTCAAGAGTCTGGACGGTTCCCTCTGTCTGACAATCCATTTTACGATGGAATATAGTGCTAAGGCATAGCTGAGAACCAAAATCATGTTTGAGAACTCTCCCCATCATAGAGGTAAATAGTGGATCTCAATAAGAAATGATCATCCTTGGGACTGCATGAAGTCTCACCACCTCCTCCAGACACTGCCTCGACAAATGTTCCACTAAGCTTGACTCCTTGATTTCTATGAAGTGGGACAATTTTGTTAAATGATCCACTACCACCAAAATAGCTTCAGGTCCTCATTAATCAAGAGGTAAAATAGTAATAATATTCATTGGGATGTCCTCCACTTCATCTTTGGAACATATAACAACTGGAGCAGACCACTAGGAACACAATGTTTGGCCATCACTTTCTAGGAGACCAATAATTGATACACAAACTCTGCAACCACACGCTTCATCCATGGACCAAAAAACTATCTCCTCAAGGCTCGGTAAATCATTTTCATGCCAAAATAAATCTATAATAGATAACAATGGAACTATCTGAGAACTATCTCATGCATCATCAAAGGAATAGAAATACATCCCTGATACAACACTCAGAGATGTTAATCTTCAGAACAACCATTAGGGGCCTCACCACAAACTAATCAGTCTCTCCAGACCCCCAACTCTAGATCCCCAAATTGGGACTCTTCCAGCTTCTACACTAGTGATGACTTCTCTTCCATATAAAAAAACAATCTCTTCCCCCATCTTCTCCCATATTTTGATGTAATATTGACACCTCAACCATTACTGTCTAGGATTCACCAGATTCACACACTACATTACCATGTGACTTCATGATCAGTGCATCTACTACAAAATTCCCATTTCCAGTTGTATATGATGTTTTGAACTTGTATTCGTATAAGAACTCCATCCACCAACTATGTCGCAAGTTTATGTATCACTGGGAGAAAACATACCTATGGCTATTATGATCAGTGAAAATCACACAACGCACACCAATGAATAAATGCCTCCAAAACTTCAGAGAAATAACTATGTATACAAACTCAATATCATGAGAATCATATCTACGTTCATGGGGATGTAACTAACAATACCCATAAGAAACAACTAGCTATTTCTGCATCAAAAAATAACCATAACCCAGATGTGAAGCATCGCAGAAAATGTTAAAGTAAACTCCCTTAGCTTGAAGACGGAGTTGTAGGGAACCTACTAACATATCCTTTAGATAATATAAATCATCCTACCACTAATCAATCCATATGAATACCTGATCCTTCATGGTCGATGATTTCAGTGGAGTCATAACTCGTGAGAAATCAGTTATAAACCTCCTATAGTGTCCTGTGAGGCATGGGAAACTTCGCACCTCTGGCATTGTCTTGGGGGATTTCCAGGCCACATATTCTTCTTATCTTTGAAGTATTTAGAGATAATATCTAATGGGACACCACATTCGCCATGAAACGGACTTCTCGAGCCCAAAACTCATGCTTCAACAACTTCCCAAATAGATGATGTTGATGAAGAACTCCCAAAATGGTGTGTAGATGCTCTCCATGATATTCATAAGACATTGCGTATAAAAGGATTTCATTGATGAAAATCACAATGAAATTGTCCTGGAACTCGTAGAACACAACATTCATCAATCCCATGAACACAACTAAAGTACTTTTCACACTGAACAACATTACAACGAACTCATAATTCCCATGATGACAATAGAAAGAAGTCTTCAGGATATCCTCACCCTTCACACACATCTGATGATATCATGACCACAAGTTGATCATTGAGATCAAACTTTCACCCTTCAATTGATTTAATAAATAATCAATTGATGGAATAGGATGTTGATTTTTTATATTCTATTTTTTCAAGTGGTGATAATCGACAAATAACCGCAGACTGATGTTAGGCTTCTTCACCAAAAAATTGGTGGACCCCATGGGGACACAGTCGTCTGAAAAAAAAAGCAACCTTTAATAGACCATCAAGCTGTATATTAATATTTGTATCTCCGAAGGGGCCATACTATATGGAGAAATAGATATAGGAGATGCTCCTAGTTATAGCATGATCCCAAACCTGATCTCTCATCGAGGGGATAATGGTACAACTTCTTTGGGAAAGACAATTGGGAACTCCTCTATGGCCCTAGGAAACACCAACTTCTGAACCTCTGAAGAAATCAGCATCAGCTCAGCCATCATGGATGATATGGATAGAACATGACTTTGACCCATCTGAGGGTCGCGCTCCCCAACGAACACCACCAGCCCTCTATCTATATGGAAGAACACAACCATCCTCCTAAAGAAATAATTGATACCCAACACTGAATATAAACAATCCATGCCATGGATGACATCATATTGTTTTATTCATAAACAGAGGAAATATCCCCTAGAGTGCTTCTGCCTTAGTACTAGCTCATAGTCTCTACATACTTCAAAAAAGTTACCTCGGCCTCTAACTAGCATAGTCAATGCCAAGGGCACTGGAATCCTCTCTACCAAAATTACAAAAGCATGGAAAAAGGTTTGTGATATGAAGTAGTTTTTTTCTCCTAAATCAAACAACGCATACACCATGGTATAAAACAAGAAAAAGGTACCACAATCAATGATCTCCTTGCTAGACATTGGCAACGCTAAAGAACAGTGTGGACAACAACCTTCTACTCAACCTCACTAAACTGATGACGACCACCACCACAGCTGCACTCTACTCTTTGAGGATGGAGAGCATCATGGGGTTATCCACTTCTCACCCCATATACCCTCTGTTGATATAAATCTAGTGCAACCTGGTGCTGCTACCTTTGTTGAAACTTCCTCAACAGAGGAACCTGGAGTGTAACACATGGTGCACGATGACTTCACTGAAAGGTTGGGCACTCTTGCTGTTGATGACCTCGAACACCACAAAAAAAACAAGTTCTTGATCCCTTGGAATAGGCATGAGATATGCTCCCCTCGGTGAAACGATATGTAGAGGACTATGTCCAACCCACAACTGAACAAAAACCCTTCTGCCCGGAAAACCGGTAACCCCGGACCACAGATCAGCTTTTGAGGAATCAGGAAGACTCCCCTCTCGTAATGATTTGGTTCTAGAAAATGCCCTCGTGATGACCTCTTTCCATTCCAACACCTCCAGATATGTCTTCATCATAATTGGGGTGACATGGAACTGGTTTTCTGGACCCAAAGCCTCCCTGAAATGCCTTTCCCTAGCCTCCTCACCTAGCAATAGTTCTAAAGCTTATCGTAAAAGGATCCTGAAATTGATTCCAATCTCTCAAACACTATAGATCCCCTATCAAAGGGTAACAAACTCCTAGTGACTGGATGCCATTGCGATCAAGGAAAGAAACTCTACTCTAAACTTGTCTCGGAACTCCTCCCATCAGATTGTTGACTCTTCATGATCCCCGAGGAACAAGAACCACCACTACCTCGCTGCTCCATGCAACATCATCACAACAACGAACACCCAGTTCTCTTTCTAACCATTGATTGATCTGAAGCCTATCTCGAACTCCTCCAGCTAGAATTCTGTGTCTACATCAGAAATGGATCCCTCATACTTCAGCAGACTCTGGTGCTGAAAATCATGGAGTGTCCTCCTACATGTGCCATCGTCGTCAACCTCTACCCTGCGGTGATATGTTGGCACAACCCACATGAAATCTCTTCTGCGAACTTGATGAGGACATTGACCTAGAACCATACCAGTAAAATAAAAAATAGTTAGATCTCTTAAACCTTGAATATGGAATACAAAATAATTAGTTAATTAATTTTTTTCTTTTACCCATTCAAACACAGGAACAAATAAGAATGATGAATCATCCTTTCCTATATCTCTACCCTCAAACTAGTACCACCTTGTTTCATTTATGTTGTAAACATAAAAGTCCATACATCATATCATAAGGGTGACCTAAAGGCATGTGTCATAGATGGTCTCCATTGTTTACATCAGTTATTAATCTTGACTAACAAATTTTCCCTACCAACCCATGAAACTCCACCTATTCCTAACAACATAGTCCATCCTATCTTTCAGCCTTCCTATGATACCACTCATTCATACCCCCTACCCACAAAATGTTCCACTCTAGGGTTGGAAATGTGATAATTAAGTTAATGCCCCCATGATTCATGCCATCAAAAGTCCCTAGGTTGGTGACTAGCACCAAGGGTATAGTAAATACATTGATAATAGGCATTACCCTCTTAGAGAACACATGCAGAAGAGATTTATGACATAGACAACAAAAAAATCCATGTTAGATAGAAATATAAATGAAAACCCAAGTGCACATATGAAATATCTTGCACAACTACTACAACTGGAAGGAGAAAAATGGAAGAACCCAAAATAATGTAAAAAACTGCTGCAACCCCATGGTCAAATAGCTCCCGCAAACCCATGCTTATAGAAACCAGCATAATCTCCATCTTAATCCATGTGACCTGAAAATTAGTTTATATACACATATGGTGAGTATAACAATATACTTAGTAGGATCATCCATGGATCCTCTCGTGAAAATGTAAATAAAGCATGATAAAGCATAGTGAACAACAAGTGAGACCAACTCATCACCTAAAAATGAATACTAAGTTCCCTGCCTCATCATGGCTACTCTCACAAAGTAACTTATACAAAATTGTATAGTATAGTGATGAATATCAACCGTATTCCACTACTACTTCCCCACTGGGTTGCCGCATTGCCCCAATGTCGCACTTCCCATGAATCTCTCTGAAAAAAGGCTTTCCCATAGACACATAGGCAAAGTAGTGAAATATGCACCTCATGCAAAAAAACCACCATTTCCACACAAAAAATGTATCCAGGTAGTTTATAGGATCCACAACATCTCATATAACGTGTATCATACATTGGGTATTATATCTAAAGCCATTACAGCCCAAGAACCGGGTAAGGATCCTAAAGTCCTCACAGTTTAAACATGTTACTCATATAGTAGTCTATAAGAAACAATTTCAAGAATATATGTGTCTGAATAACCACAACTCATTATAGACCTATAAACCCATATATGTTGAAAACTATCAATTGAGCCTACCAGAAAAAATAACTAACAAGAGAATAGAGCAGGCCAAAGGGGTATCAATTCATCAATCTTCCCACTAGAATGTTGGGGAAAACAACCCCCCTAGGCTTAGAATCCCCAGAGTGTCAGTTTCCCTTTCTGAAGGGGTGGAGTAGCATATAAAAACACAAAAAGTAAAAAATATAATATAGCTCACAACCACACTATGGGAATAAACTTTTCATAGACTCATCTACAGAAAATGTCTCTCAGACTCTTGGCTACCACTTCTAAAACTAGGTACCCTATAAGCACCAGCTATTTAATGATCTTTAATACATTACTTAATTATATTTTTATCAGTTTTACATTTAGTTAATTTATTATTTAATCATCAATTAACTATAAATAATTTCCACGTTAGGTTTCATGAGAACCAATCCCAATGTTTACAGTCCCTCAAAAATTGTATCCTCAGCATTTTGTTTCAGCATGCTCCAACCCCCTGTGTTATCATCGTTTTTTCAATTATTTGTTTTTCATCGTTACTTTCCCAAATTCCCAGGAATTCTTGAAAAAAAATTCTATTCTACTATAAACTAGGGGTCTGAACATGGTGACAAGATGAACAACTTGTCATGTCTTTTCCACCTATATAAAGAGAATAGACCAATCCTCTATTGACAAGTTGAACATGGAAAACATGTGGCCTACCTAGCACATCTTCGCACAATTTGGATAATGGTTAAGAAAGGCCAGTTGCAATGAGTAGTGGGGAATGTAAAAAAAATATAAACAACTAAAGAAACAGTAAGAATCTAGACATTCACATCCATACCATTTCATCATCCATGGTGTCCCACCGATCACCAACATGCAAAAACTGATGCATCTCGCCACTCCAGGCATCAACTGCTAGAACAACCAATAGGCCTCCATGCCCCCACATATCACAACATCTGTCTAGGATCACATAACCTCAAAAGCAGTAGGAAAATTCCATCTTACCAATTGGTCTCGTGGACCTTAATCCAGCAAGAGGGTAATTCAAAACCCTATAGGGAATGATCTTTTATCAAAAAACATGTTCTTTAATCCATATTGGATTAACTGATTTTTTCGTAGGTTCCAAATTCAGGAAACCTAACAAAAAAACTATCATAAATAATTAAACATGATTACTAAATAGGTTTTATTAACATTAAATTACAACAAGATGAACTAGATACATTTACATTTTTCTTGATCTTTAGCCAAACAATTATCAATTAATTCTGGTTTACATTATTTACAAATTTCCATCAAGAACAAACTTCTAAAAAAATCTGCGATAGATATCACACTATCTATAAAAACAAGAGGAGGTATCTTATGATTGATATGTATTTATTTATTAGATTCAAATATTTATTATGTCAATTCCATTATCATCAAGTGAGATAATACATGCTAACTATAAAGATTCATGAATAATAAAATGGAAGCAACAAATCCCATACCTCAAACATCACTTGACGTTCTATATACAAGAACAAGACACACAAAAGGTTAAAATCTCCTCCCCTGGGAAATATTTATCCACCAGAGGATGTAGAGACACCACCACATCAGTCAAAACACAATAAAATCCCATTCGAAACATGGGAGTAAAATTCCTTAAAAAGGGAAAGGTTAAAGAATGAGATGAACCTGATATAATGATGATAGATCATTCCTTATATCGAATACTGGTATATATTTCATGGTTGCATCAAAATATAGTGGGAAAATCCTAGGAGGAATTTTTGATTACAATACTATTACAGAAATGAATGGGATGCTTGAGATTATCACAACTGTGAACAATGATGAAGAACTGGGGAGGGATATATCTCATCCCTTTAGAAGATTTAATGGAGTTGTGGTATAGGATACACTATGATTTCATTAATAGAGGATCACATTAAACCGCATTGTTTGACCAAGTAAAAATATCTCGAGCCTTAGGAGAAATTAATATAAGAGTTACAGCCATGGAATCATCCTTATAGTCATTAATCAAGGCTTTAAATTCATTTTATGTCAATGACAACATTAATGGGGTGATATTGTAGGAAGTTGGAAACAATGTTCACAAACATGAAATCTGGAAAAGGAAAAACACTATTTTTGAACCTCACCATTTGAATGTCACTGTGGGAACCACACCATTCTGGAAAGACAATTCATGAACCTCGCCGTTGAATCTGAACCATTGGAACCTCCCCATTCTATAATCACTATTCATGAACCTCACCATTATGGAAACACTATGCATGATCATCACCATTGAAACCTCACCATTGGAACCTCACTATTCTAGAATCAGTGTTCACAAATCCCATCATTAGATCCTCACCATTTTGGAAACATTGTTCATGAACATCACTGTTGGAATCACACCATTCTAGAAACACTGTCCATGAACTCAATATTTGGAAAAGGAATAAGGTCACCATTGGAACCTCACCTTTCTAGAAAATTTATTCATGAACTCAAAATTTCGAAAATGAAAAAGGACACTATTTTAACCTAACAGTTCTGGAAACACTATTCATTAGCTAAAAATTAGGAAAAGTAAAAAAGCTCACCTTTGGAACGTTGCCATTGGAACCTCACTGTTGCACTGTTCACATAAGGTTACCGATGAAACTCTTCATAGAAGGTCACCAAGGACACTATTTACATAAGTAAACCGATGTTACTGTTCACATAAGGTCACCATTGAATTGTTAATAGACGGTCACCAATGACACTATTCAAAGAAGTTCACATATGCACTGTTCAAAACGGTCTTTCATTGGAACTTTTCACCGAGGGAATTGTTCATATAAATGGATATTTGGAAAAGTGTTGAGGATAATTCACCGTGACATCCCAAAACAAATCATGCACCTGATTTTTGCAAAATAATGGACTAGAGAGGTCCGAGACATTACAATTTCTTCATGAATGATGATATATTTTTCAACCACTATAATAAAATTAGAAAAAATATCATCCATCATGAAAAAATGGAAAGGGGTATGTAGTCCTCTAATTAGATATAATGGATGGGGAAAAGCCTTGAGAGAAATAATCATTGATAATAATACAAAAGAAGATAAAGATATGAAAAATATAATGTTCTCTTACCATTTATGGGACAATACATTTTATCCAAAACAATATATTGGATGTAAAACTCAACAATGTAATACGCCTTCATCATATCATGTTTCCACATAATAATTACTAGTTTTGTAAAAAAATGTTTTAAAGGGTTGAAAAAATTAATGAGAAACAATTGAATTATCCAACTTGAACCAGTAGGGGGTTAAGTCACTGTGGTTTTCAAAAATAATGGAGTGAAGCAAAGGATGCTAGTGATTGACCAAAACATTAGACAAAATATTTTATATCACATTTCACAAAATAATTGGCCTAAAATAAGAGTCAAATGATTGTATTTTAAATTTAGGAATGAGAGTGATTGTGTTTGATTCATAACCTATAAACGAGTATTTTCTTCCATAATATCTCTCACAATGAAAATAATCCCAAGACTATGAAAATAATGTAATTTTTAAAAAAACGTGTGATATCCAGTAGTCCAAATTCAATATATGGATGGATAATTTTATGATAAAATAAATTTAGTAATTATTGAAATCTTGTGCATATAATAGTTCATTGAATCTATAAAAAATTGTGTAATACATTATAAAAAATCAGATGAAATTATAAATTCTCTACCATATACTTATCATTGAAATAAAATTAAATATAATGAATTCCCTCTCCATTTTCTACATTACACCCATCATCATTTGTAATGTCATAGATTTCATTCTATCATCATCTATTAGAGTATTTATGATGAATATAGAATTAATTTGAGTAACTCCCTTTTAAATGCATTTCACAATATCATAACACTCAAAAAATGTACAATATTATAAGATCCACCTATTATAATTTGTAATGATTTTAAATGATTATAAGATATGAATCAGTTTATGTATAGAAAAAACTCATTCAGGTTTCATTCAATATATTCCTAGTCACAATATTATATATAGAATTTAGAGAGGATCTAATTTTTAGTTTACATAAACATTATAGAGGTTTTAATCTATATGGGTATCAAAAACCTTCATGCAAGAGCTTATATCCAATTAGAATTCCCTATACATCACAAAATACCATTTAAATCTGAATGTATTTTCAGGACACTATTTTCGTTTACCATGAAATTCATCGATTAGAATTGGTATTTGGAATGAATTAAAATGAGTAAAATGGGTCGCCTGGAAAGGGAAAAATTAGTATATTTCATAAAAACAAAAAATATATCTAAATTTTTCACAATAAGATTATTTTCATAATTGAATTTGAACCATATGAATGGATTTTAGGAATTCCCATGATCAATTAGATCCTTACATTAATGATCCAAACGAAAATATCACATCAGAACAAAGGATTTGATGAAATCGATTTTTTATGTTGGATGAATATCACATTGAAATTCTCACCAATAAGGAGTGGACCATGATGTTCTGCATGAAGTGTCTTAAATAGAATCAAATATGTTTCATTTTGACCTAGAGATGTCCATCCAAAAACCCAATAATATTCCAAAACTAGGTCATAATTTGATTCATGGACATATAAAAATGGTTAGTGGAAAATTATTTCAACACAATATCTAGTTACCCACTCTATAGAAGAGAGACCCCACCTGAGTAAAAAAATAAGTAAAGTGAAAAGGATACATTAAAGTTATTTTTTACCATTGTAATCCATATATATTCTTTATATTTTTATTTTATAGAAATAACAGATCAAACATGATTTTATTTCGTCATGGTTGCAGTTTTTTAACATAGTGTGGTCATCCTAAAGTAAATATAGATTTTTGTGCCCCAAAAGACCATTTCACTGATAATATTGTTACAGTGCTCCTCAATCCACAGTATTTGTGTTACGACTGTTCCCCTAATTTAATACAATATTCATGTTAATAAAAAAGTGTAATTAAATATATTATATTATTTTATAAATAATGTAATAATTATAATATATATATATATATTCAAATATTATATTTATAAATTTAAAATTATAATTATAATTTTATTAATTGAAAAAAATTATATTAATATTAAATATATTTTCTTTAAAATAATATTTTTAATGTAAAAATAGTATTAAATATGTATAGTAAATAATTATATATAGATATCATAAAAAATATATTTATAATTGTATTATATAAAGGATTGAGTTACATTTTGAATTTTAAAATTTTTTTTGAGATAAATTAAAATTTAATTCATTATTTTAAGGAAAAAAATGGTAGTTAATAGTTCATCTATTGAAAAAATACTCTATAGATAGTAATTTGATCGAATTTTTTAATTAAAATTTAAACATTTATTCCATCATGATTGGGGTATACATTCATTATGGTATTTAAAAGATCACTCTCACTCCCCTCATTAATTATCACTGTCATTAAACACTTCCATTAAAATAATCATATTAATCTGTCTCCATAATGTCCCTCTCTAGGACCTCACACACCACACCCCATATTACATCATTGGTTATCCTTTCTTTTTGGAACACCATTTCAATACTAATCATCTAATATGGATACATTCCACATATTCAGATCAATTCCCTCCTACCAACTCCACAACCAATTCTCAACAAATACATTATTATATGTTTCATTCTATGCCTTTCTCACACTAACCATCATTAGTGGATGCTCATATCACCATCATTACTCCTAATACATATATTGGTCTATGTGTGTTCACCATTATATATAGTGAACCCCTTATAGTATGTAAATTACAATTTTGTAGGTGGAGATGAAAACTCGCATGCTTCATCATTATATAATGACTAATATATTGTATATAAACATTGTAATTTTTATGAAATCAGTTTTTTCTCTACTGGTTCATTGAAATATACAATTAGACGTTTTAATGCAATGGCGGTGGATGGGGTCCATTGTAAGGTAGGTGGACATGAGAAATGAACATCTTGTGCTATATATCCTCCACCTCATCCCAATGGGAATCAATAATTTTCCACTAGGGAAGGGGAAATCTTATAATTCATTATCCATCCCCACTAGAGTGTAATAGGGACCCAGAATATAGATTCACACTATTGTATGAGGTTTGGAATTTGGAATGAATTTATCATATCATTTTTGTGCATATTATTATCATTAATGATTTGGTTTTAGAATTATAATTAATTATAATTTTTTTATTTAATACGAAATAAAAATTTGGTGTTTTGAAAAAAACATGAAAAACTTAATTTAAATACATAGAAAAAACAGAATATTAATGCTAAAAAATAAATATCTATATTTTGAAAACAATAAAAAATGAATATTAATATTAACAATTCTGATATATTAGGAAATGTATTAAAAAATTAATGATGGGGGAAATGAAATAAAATACAGGGAAATTAAAATAAAAACACTTAAAATGAACAAATTTGAGTATATATTTTCATAAAAACATAAATCCAACTCATAGATATTCAATATCATAACAAAAAAATACAGATAACAAATACATATGAAAAATTACCAACACTGAACATTAAGTGTATATTTTTGAAAATGAAGATTAAAATGTATGGAGAGTTAATAATTAAACAATAAAAAATACAATTATCATTAAATTACTCTATTTTAAATTGTATTTATGAATTATCATGGAGAAATAAAATTAAAATTTATTGGCACTACTAATGTAAATAGTGAACGATGTCGAAATTTTATTAAAGAAGATGGTCATTGTAATAAGAAATAATATTATAAATATGTATTGTAAAATAATAACATATATTATATAATAACAAAATAAATTTGAAATATTATAGGTTCAATGTTGTAATAATGATCATAAATAAATCAAAATAAGGAAATTATTTCAATAAATAAGAAATAAGTAAACATAAAAGGATTGATATTACTTTTAGCATAGGATAATCAATAACAAAACATGTTTCATTGAAAATTCATCATCCCATTTATCGTGAACAATGTATCTCATAAATCACCTATAATAATTTGCTAAAAACATTTTATGGTGTCAAATTTAAAAAAACAATTAATCTAAATCATATAAGTTGATGCCTCAAAAATAAGTGCACTGATGGAGGTTAGATTGATATTCTATGGAAATCATCCTAGGATGTGGGAAATATATTTATGGTGTTCTTTTTTTTCATGTGTATCTAATATATTTCTATCTATAAACTGTTAAAATCCAGATACATCCCTATAGATAATTGGAAAATATGAATTTTTTACATTTTTTAATATTAAAAACCAAGATTGAATTGGAATCCTAGAATATTAAAATTCAAAACATTAATAATATTATATTTAAAATCTTGATGTATACTTTAGCCAAAAATATAATTCAGATGATATTAAATGAAGGGAATAAATTTAATTAAATACAGGGAAATCAAATGAATGTAAGCCACAAATTTTTTTTAAATAATAGTAATTTGAATGATAATGTTAAAATTTTCGATATATAGTGAAATAAATTGAAAATTAATGTTATATAGTGGAAATAAAATAAAATAATTGGAAATTCATACAGAAAAAAAAATGCATTAGAAAATAAAGAGAGTAAATATTAATATTAAAAATATAAATTTAATACAGACAGAGTTAAAATTATAACAATAATTGTGAAATGGAAAAATACATAAGGTAAACATAAAACACAAGAAATTTTGATTATATATAAAATGAATAAGTAGAATATAATTGGAAAGTCTATAATTAAAAAATTATTTACAAAAAAATTTGATCAAATTTATAGACATAAAGCATTATATTCAAAGTAATACAAAAAAATTAAAAAAAATGGAACCTTTAATATAAATGAAGATGTAAGTCTACCTTTTTGGGTGAATTTATTTATTAAAATAGTAAATAGTTTGAGAAATATGTAATTTAAGAAATTATATTACTGCAATTATATATATTAAGAAAATAATATAAAATCAAAAATCTTATAACCTACATTTTAAACATTATAGGGTTACTACTGTAATGAGGAATATATATAAATAAAAAGAAGGTATCATTATCAATATGAAAGAATGAAAAAACCCTAAAAGGAAGATGGTCCATTAAAAACATGCTAGAAATGATTAAAATATGTTTTAAGGATAATCCATTTTTATGATTTGATTATCTTAATTCCACAATGAGATAATTGATAATATAATTATCTCAATTGTTTTAAATATTACTTTTTAATTTTATGGGTGCATGTGTGCTAAAAAGGGAGTTTTAGGACACTATAAAAATGATTAAAATTAATGATCTGGGTTTTCTGAAGTAATAATACATATAACACAATATACATATGTATAAAACATGTTCCATGTATTATCCATGTTTATGATTTGATTATAAAAATTTCACAATAACAAAATTGACATGATAATTATATCAATTGATTTTATTAATTAACTGTAAATTTGTAGGTGCATGTGTGCCAAAAATATGTGTTTATGAAACCAAGATCGAACTTTAAATATTATTATCAGGGTTTCTAGATGATAAAATTAATATAACAAATATTATAAGGGAAACAGTTTCAAGATTACACATATTTAAAATTCTACATGGATTATATATTACACATACCATTCACATTTTATAGTTAGATTTAATATTATTTAAAAATATTCCCAGTTATTGTGGTCTAAAAATAACAAAATAATAAATAGTCTCTATATCTAGATGAATTAGTCTTTGGTTTGACACAGTTCATGTGAATATTATTTATTCCTTCATAATAAATAAAATTTATACAAACAGAAATCATAAAAAACATATCGAATGATACATTAAAAGGGAAGAAAAAAATACTGATAGTGGAGATATCACAAAATTATTATATTAATATAAGGAATTAACCTATTCAGAGTTATTCGGGCTATTTATGTAACCATTTACTCATTTATTTTGAAAATTTATTGGATATATTATTCAGTGTTTCAGAAAATTATATTTATGATTCCCATTAATCAATGTTTTATTCTGATGATTCCTTGGAGAATGTTTTTGATTGAATATTTAATGCGATCATAGGGGGAGTATTTCTTAGAAACTCAATCATTATTTATAGGGTTCCATAAAAAGATAAGAGTTATTTTTTGAAGAAACGAAAATGGCTACGAGAGTCTTTTACGATAAATTCAACATTTATATAGGAATGATGATGTTGAATAATAGATTTATACAGAAATACACAAATGTAGGATGGATTTGAGGTGATGCAAGAACTTATATTTGGGAAAAAAACAAAGAGGATGATGTGAGGGTATCAGGTGATGTGGAGTGGAAGGAACATAAGGACAAATGCTTTGCGGGAACCACATGCACTTAATGGAACATACTTCAGTATAGATAATGAATGTTCAAGAATATTATTTAATAAATTAATTATTCTATAATTTTAATATTATTTTATCTATTGATTATTAAAATTTTAAATATTTCTATATTATATACCATTTAAATACTTTTCAACTAGATAAAAAGTGTTTCCCTGTTCTTTTTTTAAATGCAAATATTTTTTTCCAAAATTTTATCATTACTTATTGAGAATATTTTAATATTATCATATTCATTTAATATGATAAAAAATTTAGATAATTATAAAAAAAATTAATATTGAAACATTATTTATGTATTGAATAGAGAGTAATGAAACTGTCTAAAATTTTAATTGAAGATTAATTTTTTTTATTGTTATGTTCTAGAAAACTATATATTATAGTTGCCAGTTAATAATACATGTTTTCAAATTTTAAATTATAATAATTTATCATTATACAATATATGTATTATATATCTTTTTATTAATTGAAAATTTTATATATTTAATGTGGAATGAATTTTGTTTTAAATATTAACATATATTATTAAATATCACATCAATTTTAATAATATAGAAAAAAAATACTTTTTATTCTATTAAACTAAAAATTAATTTGTTTTTTGGGCGTAAAAAAATATTTTTTGGATTTCAAAAGTTGAATATTTGAACGTTTATTTTTTTAATAAATATTTTTTATTGATTAGAATTTGTTTCATTTTAAATAATGAATAAAATAATCTTATAAAAATATTGAATATCAAATATTATAAATGTTTTAAATCATCTAAAATGTCAATTTTAATATTTAACATACATTTTTTCATAAAATATATATATACTTAATGATATTATATAATGATAAAATAAAAATCCCTATAAATATTATGTATTCTATATTTCAAAATAATTCAAATATTCTAAAATAATAAAATATTTATTTTTCAAAACAAATCTACTTTATAATTGTATATTTCAATATTTATTAGTATATAATGAATATTTATAGAGTATTATAATATTTTAATTTGTTGAATATTTAAAAATTTGATGAATATTTAATATTATTCATAAATTTAATTTCTAAATTTAGTTTCTACATGTTTTCCCCTTATAATTGGGATGACTGATAATTCATAAATGGGATGAGATCCCAGGATATAGGGAATGAAGTCTGAGAGGCACATAAACCATAAAATAGTTCCAAATTTCCCAAACTAAAATTGGCACACCCATGTTCATATCATCTGAAAATGAACACATATTACATATATAGACCCTACATCATCACTTTAACCCTTTAGAGTCTCTGTAATGCCTTCATTTGTTGCTTCAAATTGACCACACCACCACTGATCCAATGACGGTCTCCCCAAGTTCAAATGAATCAAAAGTGACTTTCACTACACTGTCCTCTCTCTATATAAGGTTCACTCGTAAAAAATAAAATTCCATAATATTGGGTCCTAAGGGCCTATAAAAGTCTCTAAAGCACATATTTGGATTCACTGTTCAACCACTAAAATACCTCTCTATCAAATATACGACAACACCCACACTTTAATAGTGAAAATGATCCAAATAAATCGACACCAATAAGGATTCAAACTCAACAATGAAGTGGGTTAAAATATTAAAAATGATTTTTATATTTTAAATATAAAAGATCTAATATCTAACAATATGAGACATTAATAAAAATTTATTACATCGAATGAAATATATTTAAAAAACACTAAACATAAATTATATTTTTTATGGAATGATTTGTTATTTAGATAAAATTAAATTAGCCAAATACTATTCATTATATCAAACATTATCTATATATATTAATAGTAATATTTACACACACACACACACAACTTTATATATATACACTTATAAACACATACACATACTGATATTTATATAGACACACATACATATCTCTAGAAATGTATATATTTATTATTTTTATCTATGTATGTATCTATGTGTGTAAACTAATATATATTTACTAACTTGTGAATTTTTAATATAAAAATATCTTATTTTAATGAAGGTGTAAGAGCTAATATTAGTTGATCCATAAATTTATTAAGAAAAATATAAATACATGGAATAAAAAAAACATGTCGCACAAAAAATACCACAAAAAAAATTGGTGGAGAAAAAAGCCCAGAAATATTTTTGCATGAAGGATCCCATTAATTCATAGACTGCTGGACCACACAACGAACCGAACCAATGTAATGATCCATTCTCACTCGAAGTACATACATGTTTTTTTTGTTGTTTTTCAAACATCACCATGCCGACATCCATATACCATCATCATTGGAACTCGTCCATCGTATGTGCATCAACACTTCAGTTTGAGACATTTTCCATCTCCCCATCGTCATCCCATACCATAGATTTTGTTAGTAAGTAGTTTCCATCACATCCAGTAGTGTCCCATACCATTTATTGTTGTTGTGAGATTCATAACCCATCTAAATCCCAAAATGTATGTATATCCTCAATTCACGGCCCATGGGACCTGGATAATTGTCCAAATGTCCAATAATGCATGATCTATAATCCCTCATGAACTGATCCACTATTGCAAGAAGTCACGTATCTTACCTAAAGCCCAAAAATAGCTTTAAACTGTCATTCATCATTACTCTCATGGTCTCCATTCCCTAAGATCGTCACTTGTAGTCACACCACGACATTTGAAATAATTATTCAAGTTCATTTCCAAAAACAAATAATTAATTAAAATTCCATCACAATATTATTTCATTAATTTTAGTATCATTGATGTCATTACATATATTGTATTTAATGATAATAACTCATTTTTAATAGGTAATGGATTTAATTTCCCTCGTTCACAATTTTGAGTTAAAATTCCATAATCATAGGTATATATCCTCTGATTGTTCTATGAAATGATTGGTGGGTAGAATAATATATTTGGTTCATTAAGGAATTTATAAATCAAGATTTGGAAATCATTTTTTTAGAAGACTATTATAGATTTTAAATTCCATTTAGTGATTATCTAGGTTTTTTTATTATATTTCATTTTTTACACACATATGTTGATCCTATACTAAATAATTTATATTTTATTTTATTAAAATAAATTAATAAATTTTATTCATTTATATGAGTTTTATTTTAATAATAAATAAATTTTTGTGGTTTAATATTTAATGTGTTATGATCTATAAATTGTTAAAAAATTAACATAAATGATTGTCGAAAATTATTTGAGAATTCGAATTTAAATTCATTGATTTTATTTTATTAATATTATTATTTTTTTTATATGTTTATTTTATGGATTTTAGATTTAATTAATTAATTATATTTCAATATCAAAAAGTATATATTTTTTTGGAAATTTTATTTATAGATTAATTATTATTATTTTATTATTCAAATAACACATAATCAATCATTCATAATGCATTACAAACATCATTTTTGGATGTTGATATATCCCTAAAATGCATTATAATGTTTATAAAAATAATCTCATTATATGAATTCTATCAGAAAAATCATATTTTTGATTTTGTATTTCAATTTTCAGTATAATTTATTTTGTCATATTTTTTTCATAATTATTTGTTTTATTTATATAAAAATTTACATATTTTACAAAATAAAATATTTTAAAAAATATCGTTTATGCCTAAATCAAAATTATTATGTCTAGGTGACAAAAAATCAAAAAAATCATTACTATTAAACCCAATAATTTTAGAACAATTCCATATTTTACATTTTCAATGAATAATTATTAACAAAATATATAAAATTTTATTCTATAACTAAGACATAACTTCTAATATGAATATATAATTTTCAACATTTATGGATATTAAAACGTTGATATATGGACATAAAATATATCAACATAGATGAATGACTATGGATGATATCATTCAACAGTATATCCTACAATGATAAATTAGGTGACCCACTTGTAGGTAAAATCCATTAGTGTGGGGAAATCATGGTGGCCCAAAGACCCAAATACTATTACCAACTTTACTCGGTCTTGAGATATGTTCTCTATTATTTAACATCAAAACTATCCCACCATCTTACCACAGTGAAAAAAAATAATTTTTCTTACTCCATGTTTTCCTAAATACATTCGATGTCTACTCTAGAACAAAATTAATCATGGGATGCTACTAGAAAAAAAATAAATTTTATTTATGTGTGTTTTAGCATGGAGATATACCACATTTTGGTGCATAAAATATTTTAACATAATTATATATATATATATTAAAACACACACACACTCACTCACTTACATGAACATAAATCAACACCCACAATAACATTTACATGAGCATCCCTATTACAATTAGGAAAAAAACTAGGATGAAAAAAATATTATAAAAAATTTATTGAAGGTGTAATAGATTAAAAAAATCATGAAGTGATATGTAGATAATCACATAGAAAAATAACCCAACTTAAAATACACACAACTTTGTTTGAGAGAGATATTTTATAATCCTTGAGATATTGACAAGAATACAAATACACCAAATATCCCAATACTATAAACCATAATTCTGATCATTAAGTGACAAAATATAATGAAAATTACTTTAAGTAATATCAATTATTTTGAGGATGTATTATGATAATGATTCTCCTTTATTTTTGAATAACATAATCTAGGGAAAAATAATAATCATTTAAAATTTGGAAAATAGGATAAATAATTTATATGATCAATATAAATGTGTGCATCAAATAACATTAAGAGATTCTAATTTTGTCCACTTAAAAGTAATTATATATCATCTATAGTCTCTTTCTCATCATTAAAAACAATTTCAAATTTAATCACCCTTAGATAAACCACAATAAAAAATATTCCAAATTCATCACATTCCTCTAATATTTGAGGTAAATGACATTGTGGATATGAAATAAAATCACAATACATATCTTCATTAGTATTGTTCCCTAGTAATTAGATTCCTAAAGTGGAAAACACATTTTTATGGCCTATTATTCATCTTCCAATGAATTGAATGGTATTATTCTCATGATTTTAACAGCATTTTATGTAAAATTATAAATACCTATGAATTAATAAAATTACTTCCCTTTCTCTAACACATGAAAAAGAAGATAATGATTTGGGGTTTTTCAACTTATATAAAATTATATTAAGAGATAATTTTGACTCAAAATTGTATTTTTAATATAAAAATGCATGTATCTAGGTATGTATGTGTGCTTTCGGTGTGTTTATATTTATATGTGTGTGTGTGTGTGTTTGTGTGTGTGTGTACTTAACTTCTACATACATATATACATTAATTTCCCATCTAATTTTACAAACATTGACAGAAACATATATATATATATATGTATATATAAATAAACTAATAATTTGATTATATATATATATATTACTTATATGCCTATTTTGATGGCTTAATAATATTTTAATTACAGTTAACAGTTGTAAAAAAACATTAGTTGTTTTCAAATATATTTTCTACCATTTCGTTATCTATGATCTACGTTTACACATAGTAGTATAATGATTCCTGGAAATATTTTGTATTATAAATGTATATTATAGAGACGCATTAAAAATTAACTATTATTACATGTATTAAAATAGTATAAGAGAGTGGCGTCCAAAATCTTATTAGGATTTCAATAATACATGAAACCAACCATTCATGAATTATGAGTTCTTATTTATTCTATAATTACTCTATAAAATATTTTGCTATGTTGATTATTAAAAAAATTATCAGAGTCTTAAATAGTATACTATTAATAATTAAAAATTATATGTAAATATTTTATATAATTGGAATATAATTTATGAATTAACATTTGTGTGCTTTTGGTTTATATGATGTTATAAATCATAATGAGTAAATAAATATAGTGGATAAAGATGAACATCGTGAAAATTTTAAATATTTTTAATCGATGATCAGCTATGAAAATATTAAATTAAATTTTGAATAAACAATATTTACAATAATATTAGTGAAATTTAAACTATATAACATTATGATATTAAAAAGATATCGTAATGAATGTTTTATAAAACTAAATTGTGTTTTATAGTTTATGTTTCTTGGTAATTGTTAATTACCTTTTCTAGTATATAAATATAATAGAATGACATACTCCCTTGGTTAGAAGTAAAAATACATACCTGCATTCCACATAGACATAATTTACTTCAAAAATATAACATTTAATTAATCAAATGATCTATGTGGGATGTTAAACGATACATGAAAAAAACAATATTTTCAATGTTATGGGTTACATTTATGAAATTACAGGAATTTTAAATTTGAGTAGTAGTTTTAAGACAAAAATTCAGCTATAATGGATTTTATATAAATTCAATCATTATGTAACTCATCTAAACCCGATAAATCTAAATGAATTGAAGTAAATTTGTCTTAAGAATCCTGAAATTTTAAATTAAAAATGATATGTTATGTGAAGTCCCAGACACAAATTCCACTTAACAGGTTCCCTAATCCTGGTGGGCCACATGTTCTCAATCACATATCCCAAAATTCTAGAAGGTTCTCACTAGTAGTGAGGGAATTGAGTGTGTTTGATTTAGGAGAATTCCCTCATTACCAAAGTGAAATGCAGTGGATTGATGTAAAGATTGGTAAATATAAATAGAAATAAAAGTAAACAGAAGGCTCCATGAAAAAATAGATACAATATTAAAAATAACATAAAAATTGGAATAAAATTCAACAATTTATTTTATTCGAGTTCACTAAAAAACTGGTAATCATTGATATAAGATACTAGGCATAACATGTTACAAAAATGTATAACAAAATCAAAAATACTATCCCAAGAATCCAGAGCTCAATCATTGTCTTCTGCAATCAATATCTATAACGCCCCAACCCCAGTTACCTAGAGTCGGTGCCTTATTACATAAACTTGTCATGATCACAAGAAAGATCAAATCTCGAAAGACTGATTTGTTTAGTAGCCTTGGAAACACTAGATATATTCATAATGTTTTAAATTACTTCATAAAGTGAAAAACTACTAACACGACATAGTCTCTATATTCCACACTCATATACCCCCATACTATCCCTGCAGGTCATTCATAACTTACTTCATCACATCCTGGGAAAAAACAAAACATAGAAAAGGGGTGAGCTCAAACCAGTAAGGATAACAATATAGCGGAAACATTCAAAATTAAGCGTAAACATTTAAGGCAATGTATAACTAAAACAAAATCCTTTTAAAAATTAACATCAACATAGTATGGAAAAAGTAAAATGAAATAATTCCATTTACTTATTCACATGGATATTCTACTAATCGAATAATCACAAGCAATATCAATAACCACTTTCATAATGATGGAATTCATAATGCCAGACTATCATAACCACATAGCCAAGGCCTCGTGCTAGGACTACAAATAATATTTTGTCAATGCCTTGTTCCAAGACACTCGTTTCCCTCATGAGACCTACCGATGCATCGAGGAGCTATAACGGGCTCCACCTGTCACATATTAAGTCCAATGCATTCCCATATGAAAAGGGGTAAACATAACATAAACATTCCTATTAAAATGAGAATAAAAAATGTAAATACTTCCTTCATAAACTATGAATGGTATAAAAATAACACATCCACAGTCAAACATATCACAAAACCTTCAATATAATAGATAAGTTTTGTATCATAATAAATCAACTTCAAATAAGTGTAAAATCCCTCAAAGGATGTTGACATAGATGAAATCAATAATCTTTTTAGGGTAATATATCTTTCAATTTTGAAATCATTTAAGAGTCATATATTTATAAAATAAAACATTTTATTTGAAAATATTCTTATAAGATTGTAATGGAATCTTCGACGATTTTATAACGGCGGAAAATAGCCACACCCGCCGTATAAGTTAAAAAACATTCTTACCTTAATTCTGTCAAAAAGGTTAAAAAGAACCTTGTTTGGAAAACGACGGAAAGATTCTATTATAAACCACTTATAAAAAGTCAAAAAAGGGTATAAATAACTTTAACCCATATTCTTTTAAATAGTAAAAATGTTTTGAAATACATTTTTAAGAAACATGGATGTGGATGATAAAGAGATCCCAGTAGATTATTACGTATAAACAACCTCGGATAATGAAGAGATTGTGAAATAAACCCTAACCTTGCACTTTTCCTTGGTGGGGGTAGGTTAACCTCCTGTATAATAGTGAAATAATTTTTATTAAATTATACAATAATCATATACATTCATATGATATCATATATGATCATTTAACATTGCTTTGTTAATAATATCTTATTATTATCGTTGTATCGGGTGTTAACTTACTCCATTTCTTTTATATGTTTTGTTACATAAGCCATGTTTGTTATGGATAGGTTGTATCTTATTCATATCCAGAATGATATCAAGTATTTAAAAATCATTTTTAAATCATCAAATGATAATTATACTTGAATGGATACGACGGAGAATGACTCTCATCGCGTTCGTGGAGATGGTAGTCCGTACGTACGCACGAGCGACAATATCATTATTTTGATATTAAAATAATATATAATTGGATATTATATCATATATAAAAAATCATTATCATGTTATATTTATTATTTACATGAGTTACACATCATTATTATACCCATCCAAATAATAATATATTGAATAACAATTACACCACGACGTGGATACGGTAAGCCGTACATACGCACGTATGGTGACATGTTATTCAAAGGGTGGATAGAATACTGAATATAGTTGTACCATATTTATAATAACATCATAGTATATATATGATACTGGGGTTATTATTTTAGAATGGTAATAACAAAGTAAGAAGTAGTAGAAGAAGAAGGGAACATGGAAAAGGGTGGTGAAATCATTACCTCTTCTTCGGGTTCTTCCTTTTGATTTGATCAAAAGGGCTCCTTATGATGGCTTTATGATCAAAATAAGGCTTCTAGTTTGTAGTTAGGGAAGTTGGGAGAGTATTTGGGCAGAGTTTGGCCGATCCAAAAGGCTTTTAAGGTGTGAAAAAATGAGAAGGAGGAGTTCCCTTTTATAAGAGGGATGAGGGGCACCTTTAGAAAACCTACAAATATTAATTTATAATAAATTCATATTCGGTTTCAAATGGCTCCAAAGTTGATTATTTAAATTTTAAGGTGGGTATAGGTCGAAAAAAATTCAACCAATAGAATTTATACAGGTTTTTGTTACTATATTAACCTTATATTTAAGTATTAACTCTTAGTTAATTAGTTTGACATTTACCATGTCACATTGTATTTTTATATTATATAGCTAATAAACATACAAAATACATCCAAGAGACCTCCAAGTGGTCCATTAATGACACCACTATCATGATATAAGTCTCCTGGCCGATCCTTAGATATTTAAGAATTTAATATCAATTAATAATATAATATTTGTTTTAAAAACTCTTTTATGTCAATTTTGACACTATGCAATAGTTGATTTTTGTGAAACTCATAACAGAATGATTACTTCGAAAAAAGTCAATTATATCAATTATAATATGTCATATTATCCTATAAAATAATTTTAATTCATTAAATGTCTCAAATTATATTTATTTTGGTGTTTATAATATCAATTATTTTAATTTTTCACTATCATGGTAATTACTGCATCATCATTGTGTCATAAATAAATTAAATTATATAATGACTAAAAATTATAAATAAAATATCATTATTTACGAAATCTTTTTAGTTTTCTAATGAATATTTATAGTCTAAAATCCAAAATTTATAACCCTATTTAAAAATTGTTTTTCTAAAACCTATATGCTTATGTCATTTTTGTAGTTATTTTAACTTAATTAAAATAAAGTGTCTCTATCACTTAAAAGTGGCTCCATGGGGTCCCAAAATCGACCCAAATATGCCTATGGTCGAAAATGTATCAAAATATAAGTCTAGGACTCGTTTTAGGGTAATTTAAAATTATTATAATATTATTTTTAACCCTTATTTACCAGATTTACCCTTAACCATGGTAAATAAAATATTTACCGAAGTAATTATTCAAAATGTCTAAAAATAAAAGTTACCTATTTACACAATTTGAACATCCTGATTCCAAATATGGAATCCATTTTTCCAAATTAAAAACACATAAGTGGCAGAAATTAAATTAAAATTAATTCTCGTTGTTAAAACAAAAAGTGTGTTTTAAGATATAATAACTATCAAAATATTGACACTTGTTTATGTCCGGTTTAATTGTAAAATTATGTCCAATGACCAAAATTATATTAAATGGTAAAAATTTATTCAAAATATACTTTAAAACCACTCAAATTCATAATTTATCACTATTAATTATTTTGATTAAAAAAAGGTGTTTTTAATTAAAATTTAGTAATTTTCACTATTCATCAAACTAATAAAGTTATCTTAAAAGTACGAAACTTTCACCTTAGGCTAAATTCGATATTCTGAATCCAAAAATGAAGTCCATTTAAAAAAACAATATATATATAATTTCAAAAATTAGGTATTACTATTCATAACAGCTAGTTTGATTGGTTATGGTGTGTTAGAACAAGGTGTTGCGTACAACACACTCTATCACATTATTCAAAGATAAGTGTACCGTAGAAGCTTGGGGTGTTACAATATCCATACTATATAGTAATATATCATGTTTTTGAAGTTGTATGCTTCCCTTTGTGAACACATGTGACCATTTAATATACATTGGGTACCAAACAGTGCCTGAAGATAGTGTGAGATAAGTCTCAGGCGGCCACTAACAATGGTGTCTATAACATCTAACCCTTGTAACAGAAATGTAATAGTATAAAGGAATGAATATATAATGTATATTAGTAAAATGTAACAAAATAACCAATTTCCTTCTTCATCCATCATCTAGTGTTTAAAATAGTCAACAATTAATTATTTTATTATTACGAATTTTTAAATAAATCACATGTTAATAATAGAAAAGGTTAAAAGATTTAACATGTAATCAATTAATGACCTTTTATTGGGAATTCCTAAGGTAATAAATTTTGCGATGTGTACCTAATGGATCACCTACTCAGTAATAAAGGTAGCATAGCAGTGGTTAGAGTAAAATCGAAGTACCATGTTCCAAGGAATTACACAACAATGTGCCTACCAAATCCATGGTAATTGAATCACGCGGCCGATTGTCACCTATCGACCGGTAAATGTTTCGGTGCACTGCTAATGTGTATAGCAGCACTCAGGTCGAATCCTCGGAGATGATACTTTGTAATAGTCGTTGGTTTTTAGTTTATTGTATTTTGATTAGGGGTTTTTTTCAGAGCTTAATTGAAATGATTGATTGACTATAATTGAATTAAAAAATTGATAATGATTGGGGTGAGTTCATTATTAGGGAGTTATGCTTTTGATATCCTTGAGCATTGCTTTATATTTCATTTAAATTAACAGCCATTTCACAAGTTGAAATCGAATAGAATTCCTAATTGTTAAAGATTTAATCCAAGCCTTAGCATAACTAGGATTATAATCTCAATAAGTAAATTTTTATGGTAGTGTATTTATGGTTCCAATAATCCATGGAAATAACATGATAAACAAAATATGTCATTAATCAATGACATATTAAGTCCAACATACAGATTGTTAAATTAACGGATACTCATTGAGAAAATACTATCAATCACTTAACATCCCTAAATTTTGACTCCTCACAATGAGATACTTACTCATCCATTTGGGTGTTTAATATTATGTTTGTAATAATTATGATGATAAATTAAGAACAGAACAAAAATAAAGGGATTAGAAAAGAGTGGTAGGTCGAACACACACACAATCAATGATGATAATTAAAAATGGATTTTCGAATGAACGAGGAATCAAAATAAGGTCATGGGATAGCACTATATTTCAACTATTTTAAGAACATTAATATTAAACTATAGAAGTTTGAGCAGAATAAGAGAAATTGAAGAAGAAGCATTCATTAAAACAGAATTACAAACAAAGTGACATATAAGATTACAAAAACGAAGAACACGAAAGTAAGTGAAATCAAGAGAGTAGGAATGGTTTATAAAGTAAAAACATGAGTATGTCAGGTCCTACCAAGCCTTTTTCAAGGCTTTGTTCGTTCCAATATGATCTCCTCTCTTCTAAAATACCAACCCCTCTCAAGGAGAGAAGGGGAGAGTATTTATAACCAAAGGAGTGGACTGTTTTCATTCCGAATATGTCCCTCCAATTGCATCTCCAATTTGGCTATACAGACAACCGAATCATGAGATATCTCCTTCCTCAAAGTTGTATATAATATATTTTTCCGACCTCTCTCAAAATGTGGAATCATTTGGAACAATTTAGCAAATGTTATGGTCATATGATTAAACAAATTTAATATTCCCATTTCAATCCAATGTTATTGATGTCCAAATTGTGAAAGGGTTTTTGAATAGGATGATACCTTAAATATCGAATTATTTTTTCAAAAAAGTCATCCGCCAATATCTTCTATTTCACACTGCAAAAATATTATCTCTATTGGATTCTTAAATCATGAGATATGTCCTGAATACGATACTGTTATTATTTCTCCGTCAAAATGGTGGGATGAGTATAAATGAATCAGTTGGGGTAATTGTACTTGGATTTGGGCCTTGATATTTTAATCCAAGATGAAATGTATTGTCCCAAGAATTATGGTAGAGAAGTATTGTTTTTGGACATTCTGATTGAGTCCAGTAAATCAATCTTCAAGGCTGGTCCAGTTCGTTCACATATTCATTAGGTCATCTTGTGTGGTCCATATGACCCTTCAAATGGTAGAAGTATCTCATTATCCATTCTAATGAAATGTTTTATATTGAACTAGGAATCCAAAAAAACAATAATAAAAAAATTGGATCATCAGGGTGAGTGTTATAAATAAAATAGAAAACTGACTCAATTGGACTACATCTAAAAATGCTCAAAAATTATACTTAGTATTATAACATTAATATTTCACACAAATTATGCACATTTCATATAAAATAAGTAAAGGTAATATATAATAATTAATGTAAAAATTAATAAAATCAACTCCCCCAAACTTAGTTTTTTCCATGACCACATGTGAAACAAATATTAAAACATGACAAAATCATTTTCACTCACCAACAAATATTAAAATTTTGTTTTTTTCAATCAGGGGAGGTTTAAACTATTTCACTCATACATTTTGAAATCCACCACAAGTTATTACATATGAAATGTTCCAAAACTAATTAATTTTTTCATGCTCAAATTTATAATTGGAGAATGTGGACACTCAAAACTCACACCTCTCAATATGATAAAATTCATTTGTGGAGGTTCAATCTTTCACCAACCAAAAGTGAAAATATTAGAGATTGAAAGAGCTCTTAGCTCCCACTCGCTATACAAAGTGCTCACAAATCAAGAAGTCTTTTTGAGGGGTTTTTCTGTGGCTATGGGACAGTAGGAATATAATGTCCAAGAGAGAGAAGAAGAGGGTTAAAACACCAACATAGAAAATGAAATGCACATTTTTTTGAAATAAAATGTGGAACGAAATGAAAACACATATTTACAAGGGAATGATTGCGTGAAGAAAGACACAATAGAGTAATAAAATGTGATGGTAATGAAAAGTTGGAATATTTATAAAACACAAAACATCTCCCAAAAAGAATATAATCTAAGTGTTCTTTTTTTTTCTTTTTTTTCAAAAGTTGACCTTGAAATAGATCTCACACTCATATCCCATCCCATGTTTGATCGCCTCATGACACTAATTGTAATAGTTATAACAAGATGAAAGGTTTATGAAGAGTGATTTTTGACCTACACAAGACATAACCAATTTTTTCATTTATTTTTTTATTTTTTTCATCATTTTTTATTTTTCTGAACACATGTCAATATCATTTACAAAGTTACATAAATGAAAGTAAATTTTATTACCCAAAACACACCGAATGATAACCTCTCCCCCGCATTGAAATGGATCCTTTCCCTCAAGCATATGATAACATTGTGAAATCAACAATGGATACCCAAAATTAAATCCATCCCCCCACACTTAAAATTCGAAAAATTATGCAAGGAAAATCCAGGTTGATATTGGGTGAGAAAATGTATTGGGCTTGTAATTTTTCTATCAAGGAAAAGGGTTTCATAGGCTCAATGAGGATTTCAATATGAAGATTAATGTATGGTTAATGGGAGGCTATTTGGCTATTATAATTCTCATCGGGTTCAGAAAAATTCCTCTATCATATTAATGAACACTAAAGTAGGAAATTCATCTCGAATGTCCACAAACTGAAGAATCACAAATGGGGGTGAAAACACACATTTTGAAAATATAGCCATAGGTGGCCTTAAAATGAAATAAAATGTTGGTCCTCACGGTTTGGGAAAAGAATTTTCCAAATCAAAAATTGAGCGTTAAAAATTTGTTAATTTTGACACAAAAATATTTATCCAAAGTCATGATGAGAACACAATATTTTTGAGATGAAACCATGTATTTTGACTCCCCAAAATGGCTGGACAAAATTTGAAACTTTAAAGTGAGTAAGTATGAATATTTTCGTTTTTTTTTAATTTTTATTATTATTTTTTTAGTTTTTAGTTTTCATTAAAATACACACCCACACAAAAAGAAAAATAGAAAAATAAAAGGGTTTGATGAAAAAAGTTGTAAAAAATGAAAGAGAGAGGAAGAAAAAGAAATAGGTAGAGAGAGAGGAAGAGATTGAGTTATAATTATAGGGAAAGTGGTTCTCTCTAGTTTGGATTTAGTGGGTTGCCATCTCCATCCAATGGTGGATCAACTACAGAAGTTGGGGATCTAATGGAAGTCGATGTGGTCCTAGGATTGTGGGTTGTTACCTGGAAAAGAAATTCTTTATTCATATAATGAAAAACTAAAAAGAAATTGAAATTTCAAAAAATTAATAGAAAACATGGGTTGCCTCCCAAGAAGCGTTGAATATATTTATCTACAGCTAGACAGTTGAAGTGGACTACCCATAGTCCGATGGTGGCCATCATATTTTCTCAACTCCAGTGTGCTTCCAGAAAAACTTCTCCTCTGGGATTCATGATTGGTCATTGGCTAATTTCTCCCCTTCCTTGATGTGGTGCTTACAATTAAATGGAGGTGGAAATAGAATACGACTATCCTCTGTTGGGTCATCAACATGGGGAATAATTTAATCGACAAAGTGATGGTTTTCTATGCTCGAAAATTTAGGAAGAGGTATCAATTATAATCGTTCATTTATGTAAGGTTCATATAAAAAAAGCCACTCTATGAGATCCCAATTGTGTTTGACTCATTTATTTTATCACATAATGATGTAGAGAAATGAGGATCAATGGAGTCATAAGACTGAATAAAATTTTCAATATCTTTTATTTCAACGTTGTTCACCAAATAATTTTCAATTTCAACCTCACCATTGATCTCTTTATTAATTAAGGAGAAAATTTCACAACCTTCACTCCCGTCAGGATAGTATAAACTAATTGATTTGGGGTTCACCTCACATATAATAGGATTTTCAGAATCATTTATAGGAAATGATGAATGTGAGATAATCATATTTGAATCAACAAATGAGAATTCTAGTTCATTTTCATTATTACCATCCATGATTGATCATTGGAGGTCAGAGGTGAGATGAGATTCCAAAAAGTTGTCAAGATCCTTTAGATCAATGGAGTTTTCATTTATAATTTCAACATCAACATCTCCATTAATCACTTGGTTAATGAAGATGCAATATTCAAAAACTCCTCTATCAGTAGAACATGAATAACATGGTGGATTGGGATCAACACACTTGGAGATATACTTTTAGCTGAATAGATAGATAATGCAGATTCATTCACTGATGGGTATCACATGGATTGAAAAATATTTAATTTGACCAGTTGATCACCAAATTCCAGGGATAAGATTCCTGAATTGACATCAATCTTAGTTCTAGATGTCATGAGGAATGGTCTTCCTAGAATTATGGGTGATCGATAAGATTTTGTCTCACCGTCCATGTCAAGGACATAGAAATCAGCAGGGAAGATGTGATCATTGACTCAGACAAGAACATCCTCAATTATTCCCTCAAGATTGGCTATTCATCGATTGGCTAATTTAATGACAACACCTGTTGGATGTAAGGGACCTAGACCAGGGTTAGAGAAGAAGGATTTGGACATGACATTAATTGAGGCTCCTAGATATATGAGATCATCATAAAAGTTAGAACTTCCAATTTGGCATGGAATTGTAAAGTCCTTGAATATTTTCACTTTTTGAGAATAGACAACTGGGTGGAAAAAATTTCAATGGTCCTCAGTTCCCCTCTTGTGGGTACACAACTCCTTGAGAAACTTAGCAAACTTAGGAATTTGTTTTATGGTATATAATATAGGAATGTTGACTTAAACATGCCTAAACATATCGATAATTGCAGGATCAAGTTCAAATTTATTAATTGGCATAGAGACAGCTTGTGGAAAAGGAATTGGGTTCCTATGTGTAATTGAAGGAGGTGAGGGAATGGTTCAGGTTCCTTTTCAAGTTTCTTTTAATTTTCATTTTCTAGGTCAACATTCAAAGGATGGTTGGAGGAAATATCTTTAGGCATAGAGATTTTCATTCCCTATATAAGTGCAATTGTAGTTACATTACCCTTGGGGTTGGGTAATGGTTGAGCTTGAAGTTGGAAATAATTAGACGGTTGCTACTGACTATGGTGGGATGCTAGTTGACCAATTTGGGATTCAATGTTCTTGAGGCTGGAACGGGTGAAGGAGGAAATATCTTCCACTGCACATTCCCATGGTTTCATGGAATAATATGCTTGTCCTATAATGGGATTACCTAGATTTTGGTTCTTGGGAAAGTGATTTTATTGGGTTGGGAATTGGGAAGGCTCAATGGGATAATAGAATCTAGGAGGAGGATTGTTCCTTTGAGGTTGAAGAATAAAAGGATAAGGTTGTTGGAAGTTACCAACGCCATGACCATATTGAAACTGGTATGGGTTTTAAGGAGGGAATTGAGGAGGTTTAGATATGGGATTACCATACCTATGGACTTGGTCATATGATGAAGAGAAGGGTTCATAGTGAGGTTGGTTGAAGTTTCTAACAAACTGACCTGATAGTTGAGGATTGGTGTTCCATGGAGCATATGCTGCATTGAGATCCATTGGTCCAGATTAATTGGATTGATCCTCTTGATGTTTTGGACATGTTTCAGTTGGATGAGATAGAGTGTTTCATATTCCACAGTTTTTTACAGGTCCATGAAAAATTGATTGTTGAGAAGACGAGGTTTGGGATTTGGATGCCTCAGCTAGTTTTCGCCCAAGACCTGTAAGTTCACTCATCCACTCAGTCATCATGGTCGGCTAAATTTATTGATTATCTTGGGCTTTTTTGACTTGAGAATGTGCTCGAGTATGGAACTGTTGTGTGTTTTCATCCATGTTACAGAAGAGATCTCTTGCTGTTGTAGGAGTTTTATCAACAAGAGTTCCTCCACTTGCGACATCTATGGGTGTTCTCTCCATTTCCAATTAACCCTCATAGAAGTATTGAATCAAGTGTTGGTCAGGAATTTAGTGGTGTGGAAAGGTTGAAACAAGGCTTTTGAACATCTCCAAATATTCATGGAGTGATTCCCTTTGGGACTGATAGATACCTGTTATTTCCTTTCAGATAGAAGCATTATGAGAAGCAGGAAATAATTTCTCTATAAAGAGTCGCTTCATGTCATTCCATGTGGTTATAGAACCAATATGTAGGTAGTAAAGCCATGACATATCAGTGTTAGCTAGGGAGAATGTAAATTCTTGAATATTGATTTGTTCTTCAGAAACCCCTTGATGCTTCATGGTAGAGCACACCACTTCGAACCTTTTAAGGTGGACATGTGGATCCTCACTGGCTAGCCTATGGAAATGACAAAGATGATGAATCAACCACGATTTGAGTTGGAAGTCATCTTCCATATTAGGATATTGAATACCAAGAGGTCGGTAATTCATATCAGGGGAAGCAAGTCCTTTTAGTGTTTGTTCCTATGGATTGTCCATATCTAATTCAATTGGTTGGACAAGGACTTGTTCTTGAATTATTTGATTATCTATTATGTTCCTCCTATGTTGGCATAGTGTTAAATAAATTTTAGGGTCAAACAAATCCAAGGTATTGTTTGGAAGGATACAAGGCATTCAGAATGATTTTGGAAGAAAAAGGAATACCATTTTTTCTTTGTATGTTTTCTGTTTATGATTTTTATGAGAAGATGAGTTTTTCATTGTGTTTTTTTAAAAAAAATTAACCTTGGTCTTTTTGGTTTTTTTTTTCAATTACCAGAAAATAATGACTAAAAATAGAAACATCCCTAGCAATGGTTTCATTAGAAACACGCATCTGATTTTCGCCTATCGATCGGTCAAAGTTCGGGTGCTCTGCTAATGTGTATAGCAGCACTCGGGTCGAATCCTCTGCAATGATACTTTGTAATAGTCATTTGTTTTTAGTTGATTGTATTTTGATTAGGGGGGATTTTTTTCAGAGCATAATTGAAATGATTTATTGACTATAATTGATTTAAATAATTGATAAAGATTGGGGCGAGTTCATTATTATGGAGTTAATCTTGTGATATCCTTGAGCTTTGCCTTATATTGCATTTAAATTAACACCCAATTCACAAGTTGACGTAGATTAGAATTCCTAATTGTTAAATCATTAATCCAATCCTTAAATTAACTAGTATTCTAATTTCAATCTGTACATGTTTATGGTAGTGTATTTACGGTTTCAATAATCCATTGAAACCACATTCTAAACAAAATATTTCATTAATCCATGACATATTAAGTCCGACAAACACAATGTTAAATTTATGAATACTCATCGAGCAAATACTCTCAATCACTTATCATACATAAATTTTGACTCACCCCAATGCGATATTAACTCAAAAACATGGGTGTTTAATATTCTGGTTATAATAATTATGATGATAAATTAAGAATAGAAGAAAAAAAGGGATTAGAAAAGAGTGGTACGTCGAACACACACACACACACGAACAATGATGATAATTAAAAATGGATTTTCGATTGAATGAGGAAGAAAAATAAGGGTAGTGGATTCAACTGTATTTAAACTATTTTAAGAACATTATTACTAAACTATAGAAGATGGAGGAGAATATGTGAAATTTACGAAGAAACATTCATTAAAACAGAATTACAAACAAAGAGACTTACAAGATTACAAAAACGAAGAACATGAATGTAAGTGAATAAAAGAGAGAAAAGGTCTTTCAAGTAAAAACATGAGTATGGAAGGTCCTACCAAGCCTTTAAAAGTAATTGTGGTTCAAATATGATCTCCTCTCTTCTGAAATTCCAACCCCTCTCAAGGAGATAAGGAGAGAGTATTAAAACCCCAAGGAGTGGACTGTTTGCATTCCCGATCTATCCCTCCACTTGGATCGCCAATTTGGCTATTCATACAGTTGAATCTTGAGATATCTTCTTCTTCAATGTTGTATATAATAAGGTTGTACGACCTCTCTCAAAATTTGGTGTCATTTTTACTTATTAATCCAATTTTATGGCCTTTTTATTTAACAAACATAATCTGTCCATTTCAATCTAATCTTTTTGATGTCCAAAATGTGAACGGGTTTTTTTTATAGGCAGATGCCTTCAAAACCAAATTATATCTTCAATAGTATATGTCACCAATATATTTTCATTCACAATGCAAAATCTACGCTAGATTGGATGCTTACATCATGAGATATTTCATGAATACATTACTGATTTTATTTCTCGTCCAACATGATGTGTTGAGTTTAAATGAATCATTTGGGATACATCTACTTGGATTTGGTCCTTGAAATTTTTATCCAAGATGAAATGTAGTGTCACCCAAATTATGGTTGAGAATTAAGGATTTTAGACTTCTGGATCGAGAATAGTAAATCAATCTTCAAGGCTAGTCCTATTTGTTCACACATTCATTGGGCTTTATTGTGTGGCCATATGACCATTCAAATTGTATAATTGTCTCATGACCCCTTATAATTAAATGTTATATATTGAACTAGAAATCCTAAAAAACAAGAACCAAACAATTTGGATCATCATGGTGAGATTTATAAATAAAATAGTAAGCTGACTCAATTGGACTACTTCTAAAAATGCTCAAAAATTATACTTAGTATTTAAATATTAATATTTCACACAAATTATGCACAATTTATATAAATTAAGTAAAGGGGGTATATAATACGTCATGAAAATATTAATAACATCAATAATTATCCAATGAAAAACAAGGCTATGGAGAGACTGGGCCGTATTGGCTATAACCATGGAACCTACATGCCAAATTTGGATCCAATAACTATATCTTAGGCAAGCTATTATGATATTTTGAGGATCATATATTTTCTTACCATGCATCCAAATAATTTACAAGTATCAAGATCTTGGTGGTTCTCAACCACTGTAAGTCGTTTCATTGAATCAGAATGAGGTTCTCGAGTTCTCATGGAATTATCTGATATGAATCCAAAGAAAGATCGTGTCTGGACAATATAGTTTAATTATGAATTATTATATTATTTCAATTGGTTTATTCCTTTCCTTTAATTAGTGTGATATGGTAAAGTAGCATGAAACCCTTTAATCAAGTCATTTGTTTCATGGATTTCCTATCATTAGTGTGACAAGGTCAAGTAACATGAAACCATTCATTTAATCCACTTCAATCATATTTTGTATTCATGTTCTATTCTTCAACCGTTCATTAACAATGTAAGGGGTGCTCTGTATTTCAAACATACTATTCATTTACATTTATCTCCATGTCATATACTTAGTATACATTCAAACTCACATTTGACATTTAATTATCAATTGAAGAACTTACCTTATGTTTGTCAAGTGGTATTCAATCATGGTTCATTCCATGATTCAGTTCACAATATAAATCAAGAAATTTCATATAGAAAATCATACCACTAGAATGGTCAAGAAAAGGACCACTAGAACGGTGGCACAACTTCTTTAAAACACTAAAAAACAATTATTGCATATTCCTTCCACATGTTTGGTCTATATTTTTGGCCATAACCACCAATTATTTGTCACATATATGGAAAGACAATATCCATACGGTTCAATGAGTATAAAAATGGAATATTATTCTGTGAACAATACTTGTTCAAATCGGTGGGGCCCAAATGACGAATCCAAAATCAAAGAACATTTGGGATGAGTTATAGACCACCAACCTTAGGGTTATACTATCCTTATACATTGATATTGGACCATTTTTTGGCATAGATCAGTGTACATATATGAAAAGGATAAAATGATCACACCATGATATTTGGGTCGATAGAAGAAGTGTACAATGGATCAAGAGGACTCGAGTACATACCATTGGACATCGAATGTGATGAATAGAAACATGAATCAATACTAGATAAAGGATATCATTGAATCCAAGGAATTGATATTCAAAAATTCTTGAAATTAAAGTGAATGAGGTTATTCCTCCATAAATATGGAATAGGAAGTAAGAGAGTTTCTAATTGATCATTAAAATAAATTTGGACATTTTACCAAGAAAAATTGCATGGGCATGGTTACATTGGTATATGGGGAATTGACACAGTTTTTCTACATGGTTGTACAGAAACCTTGTGATGTGGCTCTATCTGGAAAAATATAATCTACATGGTTTTTCAAACAATGTGTCATTCCTTCATTGTTTACTATAAATTGTGTGCCAAGACTGTTTTCCCCAAAAAAAAATTCAGGGCTCAATATTTTTCTTGGACACCCCTAAGACCTTTTTTATCCCCTTAGGAATCCTTATTTGGTCCAAAATATAGATATAGACTGAAATTTAAAGAATCCATATCTATATAAAAAATATATTCTTATAGTATTTCCCTTTTAAATGAACTTTTTACTAAGTTCACCGTCTATGGGATTAAAAGCAGTGTTTGAGAACAACTCTGGCCATTATGAATATATGTTGTATCCCCTCTCCCAACACTCATCCTATACTTGTCCATGCTACTATATCACCCATACTAGAGGGACAAACCATCATCAAATATCCTTTGTTGTTCGATCAATGCTGTGTACTAGATACTCATCAAATGTAAAATTATCATCTAACTAGACATCATTAGGATCAAAAGTATCAGATGGATCGGTATAATATTAGAGAAGCAATGAGACAAGCAATATGTATTGCATGGATCAAATCCTATGATGTTGTAGAAACTAGTAGTATATTGTCCTGAATCTCTCTGGAAGCTCAAATGTCAATAAATAGCAGGACTATGGAATTCCTAGATTTCGTAGTTATCTATTACCTAGATTGGGTCATACCCAAAGAAAGACATAATCCCCAAACTCAATCTCAAGAGGTCATCGATGGAGATCAACATAATATTTGTGTCTAGAAAAAAGAGTAGTCATACTATTTAAAATCATCTAAACTTAGTATAAAGTCTCCTATATGATATGAGTACCTAGTAGGGATGCCTCACCTTCCACTACCCAACATAAGGGTGAATGTCAAAGACTACCATATAAGTCACCAAATAGAACCAACTAAATTGTATCTTGAAAACTAATATTACTATCTATCTTGAGTAGAGTGTTATGCTTCTCCAAATAAGCATAAAAATCATTGACACATTCTCAGAGCATATCTTCTGGAAAATTTACCATTCATTCTATTTCTCACTGGTCTGAGGGTGAATAGTTAAACTTAAAAGAACCTTTTTTCCCCACACCCTTCTACAATCCCTATTAGAAACATGATTTAAATTTAAAAACATGGTCTGAAATTATTATATGAGGAACCCTATGTAATCTTATGATCTCATGGACATACATACATCCCACATCGCAAATTGTTAAATTATCCCAATTAGGTATAAAGTGGGATGAATTTGTTATTAGATCCATGACTACCTAGATAGCATCGCTAGCCTTCGGCGACCTAGGTAGGCCGATAAAGAAATCCATGGAAATATCATCTTATTTCCATTCTAGGACTGGAAGTTCCCATTAGATACCTATAGGTCTCTAGTTCTCTTCCTCCGCCTTCTAGCTGGTGGAACCCCTGGTGTTAAATCATGTGATCTGACATTTCATCCCAGGACACCAATACTGGAATCAAATGTCTCGATATATCTTTGATATTCCTAGATGAACTACCCATTGTGAAGAATGGGTCTGTTTAATTATCTTATATCTCATATTTGTAGGAACCTAGGTATGTCCACATATATGTAGGACATTGGCTCTATCCCCATAACAATCAAGTGGTAGGTTATCTCCATATATACTCTCATGATGAACCCATCCATCGGGATCTAAAAAGTGTCTACATTTTATCTACTCAATGTGGGAATAGGAATCTTCCAAAGTTGATTTTTAAGAGTATTACCGACTATAATGATACTCTATATGTAGTTAGAAAAATATTTCCATCAACATCCATTCATCATTGGCTTATCATATGTCATGGACTCGAGTTTTTCGACTCAATGCATCTGTAACTACTTTTCTCATCCCATGTATATAGGTAATCTCAATATCAATGTATGGTAGACATTAGACCAATATTTGATTTTTGATGTTCATTCCATGATGTAAAAATATATATTTTAGGATCTTGTGGTCCGGGTACACCACAAAGTGTTGACCCATAATATAGTGTCTCTAAAAATGCAAGGCGTGGAAAAATGCTACTAGATCATGATCGTGCGATTGGTTATGTCAATCATGAGGACCCAAATAATGATATCCATGTGGAACAAATATCTCTTCCAACATTGTATATTATCCTAGGTTGAGGCATGGATCATCACAGAAAATCATATAAAATATTCGTAGCTCTGGAATAGTCCAAATATGTTTACATACAAGCCTCGCTTTTAGCTCCTAAAAGCTTTCTCAAATGCTTTTGACCATATGAAATTGAAACCCTTCTATATAAGACTAGTAAGTGGTAATGAAAGGAGAAAAATTTCTCGTATTAAATAAATATAATATATAGCTAGCCTGAGGAATTGTCTTATTTAAAAAATGTTCTTAGGATACCCATATGAACACATATCACATACCATTTCTGGGTTAATATATACTCTTGACTCTTAAGTTATATGACAAATGATGTGGAATTTTTTCATCCAGATGTTTAACATAATAATATTGGCATAATGATGATACTCACTTGGTGAACCTATAACGATCTGAATATGCTTCTCATGGTTGATGTGATTTTTATAATACACTAACATGTCATCCACAAATACCAAAAAAAAGATAATCCAAATAGGCGTGGAAAACCTTATTAATTAGATCCAATAAAATAGTAGTTGTGTTCGAAAGACCAAACAATATAATGTGGTACTCATACAGACAATACATATTATAAAAATCGATACGAGGTATGCACGATGTTCTAACTCGCACCTGATGATAACCCTATCTATGTTCGATTGTAGAGAAGAACATTTCACATTAGAGTTGGTCAAAGAGATCATCTATTAGATGAATTGGATATTATATCTTGACCACAAGCATGTACAAAATTTTTTTATCCATTAATAGATGTAAGGTTCCATCCACATTTTTAGGGAAATGAATGGGTGATCCCCAAGAGAATGTATTGGCCCATATAAATCCTTTGGAATAAAAATCCTATAACATCCATTTTATCTCTTGAATCTCCATTTCATCCATTATTTACAGAGTAATGGACACAAAAGGTTCTCCATGAACATTCTAAATTGTTATGTCAACCTCTCTCTCAGGAGGTAATCTAGAAAAATCATCGGGAAAGACACCCCTGAAACGATACAATATTCATGGGAAATCATCTTTTCGTAAAACCTAATCCTCTAGGAAGATATTTTCGATATGAGTGGTCACTACGTTTATTACATTATTCTCGGTTCTAGATCTACTAACATAAACATCCCACTCACCCTTATGTAGATAATTGTTTCCCTCTGTTGATGTAAATTTTTCCCTGAAAATATAGTAGTATACAAAAGTATGATAGTGAGCCAACCAGTCCATCGCATGTATAACATCAAATCCCATCATCTCTATAACAAATAGGTTCCATTGGAAAGGTTAATTTCCTACCTCAAGGGGTTAGTCCCTCCATCGATGTATTCCCTCAGTTCGTAACCCTAATGGCATATACAGGGTCATTACACAGTTGTAATATTGTATCTCTATTCTGATACATTCCAAAATAGATATTGAGATCAAAGAGTTCGAATAACCTATTTAATATAATAATGATACTATATTAGATGCCACAAGAATAGTACCTTGTACTGTAGGTGGTCCCACACCCTGATCCTCATGTATAGGTTGTAGTGCATTCAATTGGATGGATCCATAGCCTTGTGAAATAGGTGGACTATCATGATCATAACTACTATGTTGATGCAACTGGTAATCTGGGGTTTGGCTACCATGGCCACGACCTCCGCATCATCCAGACCTATTGGTGGTATCCTGACTCCCAACCTGACATGGTGTAAATTAACCCACTATTAATGGTGGACTTGGGTTGGATCCTTTTCTAATCAATGTTGGTAAAATGGTCCTAAAAAATCTCCACATATGTCCTTAAGTCTTATACTCTAGTGGGACTCAAAATGAGGCTTCAAATTCTCACATCATTCATATTGGTGACACACAAAAGTGCTATCAAAACTGGTACTCTAGTTGTCCCTACCCTAACAAGATACCTCGAGGGAACATGTCCTTCCAACCAAATAACTAATATCCTAACACAACACCAATTCATTAAAGGCATACTAGATCCTATCCATTAATAACCTAACACGCAAAAGATCTTCAATATCAAGAAGAGGTGAAATGTACTAAAACTCCATGAAATACACTGCATAATACCTGAATAACATATAACCCTTCTCATGATTCATGATCTCTCTATCTATGTTATCTATTAGCTTCTAAGGAATGAAATGATCATAGAAGGAAGTCTGGAAATCAACCCACAACATGCCTTGATGATGACCAACATAGTTAATCACATCCCACCAACTATTGGACAAACCCAGAAGCATGTATGTTGAAATATTGACACTATTCGGTAGAATTAGCTCCAAATCTTCAATGATATATATGGTGGCTTTTAGCAATGACTCAGTAGCATATGGACTACTATCCCATAATAAAGTAGGAGGATGCTTCTACTAGAACTCAGGAGTTTGATTAGGCATCATAGGTGAATGATGTAGAGCACCATGCATGGACTAAATCAGATGTTGGAAACAATCATGAACTTGGGAATCAATTCCCAGATCTGGTATTGTTGGTGGTGCCTCATGTGGCAATCTTGGAGGTAAGACTATAAACTCAATTCCCACCACGTCCAGAGAATAGTCGTTTCCACCCTCCTCACATATGATATGAGGAATTTATTGTGTAATTGTTCTATAATTACCATGAACATGCCATAGAAAAAGATTAATAAGAATGTTATCATCACTAGTGTAAGATCAAATATAGTAAAACTTACTACCAAAGGAAAACTACCCCAACTACCCTCTAATATGAATAGGTATCGATATGTGCTCATGTAAATGTTTCAGTTCCTTTATTTACCAGGTTCACTCCATTAACATTGATGTACATGAGAAGGAATGATAAGGATATGAAAAAAATCATTTTATATTTCATGATTCACATTATAATGGATATACATTTCAAATTAATCATTTCCCATACACCAATCACCAGAAATGACCCCCATTTATTTATAGACTAATGGATCATCTCAGAAATTTTGTATCTAAAACCATAAGGGCCCATACAACACATCAATTGAGATAAGAAATCAATATATTGTAACCATGTGTAATAATTGAACAAAAAAATTATCATATTGTCACACAATAATCAAAACCATGTCATGAAATTCAAATTGGTTATATACAACTACATGGATTAAAAATATGAATTAAATGTTAATTATATGTGCCTATAATGATGCCTGTTATAATGATCATTTCCCTCATATCATCTGACAGGTGATGAAATAAAATAATCAAATAGAGTAATATTCTACAACACCACACAACATTTTCATCACTGAATGTTGAAAAAATATCAACTGTAATAGGAAAATGCATAACAACGATTATATTTTATCCAACTAGGCTTTTACCCGAAACTTGGATTTGTGATTCCCAAGAACGGATTATAACTAAATCCCAAGCATTCGTAATCACTAGTATATTGTTTCAAATTAGTAAATAAAGAATATAAATCATCCTTTGATTCCATTTTGTGACTTCCCAGAACCAAATTATATATTGATGGGTTCCCTTAGCATTGTGGGCCAAATTCCCTCAAGCGCATCTCCTCGAATCCAAGATGATGCTGACTAGAAGTGAGGGGATAGGTTGTTTCTGTTTAGAGATTATACCATAATTACCAATGTGTAGAAAAACCAGTGAGTATAAACATAGGGTAAATAGCTGAATAAATTCAAGTAAATAGAAGTCACTACAGAAAAATTGAAATAATAATAACAATAACTAAAAAACTAGAATAACATTCAACAACTAATGATATGTCATGTCAGTAGAAAAATAAAATACATTGATACACTATAGCTATCATAAAATGATCCAAAAAATTATAAATAAACCAAAATACTATCTTAAGGAACCAGAGCAATGACTCGGTCTTATTCTATCAACATCCATACTAAACAACATGCAATCAACTATTTGAAGTCGTATGCTTCCCTTTTTCAACCCCTACGACCATGTAATCTACCTTGGGTACCAAAAGGAACATCGAGAAGGTGTAAGATAATGTTTAGTGGGCCACCAACAAAGCTTTCTATATGATGAATCATGTGTAATGCAAATGTAACAATGTTCAGGCATGCATATATGATGTTAAGTAGCATAATGAAACAAAATACCGAACAAACCGCTTCAACCCATTTCTGGTGTCTGAACAAGACAATAATTTATTATTTAATTATTTACTATTTCTATTTAAATCAAATTATATAAATTGAAAAGGATCCAAGATGTAACAAGGAATCCTGTAATGGTCATTAATAGTGAATTTCAAGGGCAATAACCAAGGAAAAAGTGAACTCAAGAATCTTTAACTAAATAATATATATATCCTGGAATTGGTTAGTTTTTAATCAAATGAGAATGTTCAAATTAATTCTATATTATGGTTTCTAATGATTCAAAAGTGATCTTCTAAGGTAAAACGAGGTTATGTGGAGATTGGACCCTACGGTCTTTAACCATGGAACCTACATGTCATTTATGGTTCCAAGTAGTGTACAAAGTAATCCTATTATTATATGTAAGGGATCCTATAATTTCATAATATGAATCTTAATAACAAAAAAGGATTAAGATTTAGGTTGTTCTAAACCTGTGCATTCCATGTCCACAAATTGGAATGGGGTTCCCGAGTGCCCATGACATTATCTGATCTGAATCCAAGGAATTCTCAAGTAAGTCATTTTTATTTAAGTATGAATTCATGAAGTATTTCATTTATTTTAGCCCTTTCCTTTCATTTGTGTGATAAATTCATATAGCATGCAAACTTTTTATCAATTCCTTTGGTTTATGACTTTCCTTTCATTAGTGTTACAAAGTCAAGTAGCAGGAACACATCATTTAATCCACATAAATCACATTATGTATTCATGGTTCATTCCATCACCTTCAATTAATGTGGTATGGTGTTCTATGAATATTCAACCTACTATTAATTTACAATTAATTCTAAGACTTATACTTATTATACTTGAAAATTCAAATTTTACATTTAATTATCAATTGAATCACATCACCTTTGGGGAACAGGTAGTATAAATACATGATACTTTACATTAATCAATTAAAAATATAAATCAAGACAATTCATATAGAGAATTGAACCTAATGATTTTCCAATAAAAGCTTCATCTAAATGGTGGTGTAAACATGTTAAAACATACAAAAAATTTGTGGCAGAACCATCAGCATGGAAGCGACAGAGTTGTGGTCATAACCCCTAACGATTTGTCACATATATGGAATGATTATATACATATGGTTATAATGATTATAAACAATCCATATAAATATATGAATGGACGATGATGAATTACATGGGCCCCACATGACAAATCCAATATCATTGAACAATAGGGATGAGTTATATACCACCCCCCTTGGGGTTTTACGATCCTTCTCCTTCATTATTAGCACATGATTTAGCTCAAATCAGAGTAGATCTAAGAAAATGAGAAAACATCTCACACCATAATATCTTGATCGATAGAAAAATAAAACATGAATTCATCACGGGGACTTGAGTACTTATAGTTGTCCATCCTACATGATAAAAGGAAACTCGAATAGATCTCAGACGGAGGATATATTTTAATCAATACTAGTTTTTTCAAAAATCTCCATATTGGAAGAGAAATAGGTTAATTTTACTGAAATTTTGATTAGGTAAAAAGATGGGTTAAAATAGATCATAATCAGAAATTTGGCCATTTTTTTAGAAAAAGGCATGTGTACAGTTTACCCATGCAATTCGACAAGTCGTGCACAAACCACGTATGGTTACCTGAGAAGAAGGGGTGTTATAACGATTAGTCGTTATATTTGTGCACCAACTGTGTTTGGTGGCTTTGTCTGGAAAAATACAATCTTCATCATTTTTCAAACCATGCATCAATCCTTCACTATTTACTCTAAACCTTGAGCCATGCATTTTTTCCAAAAAGATGGGTTCTGGGATCCTAACATGCCATAGACACCGTAACAACTTTTCTGACCCCTTGAGTGTCTATATTAGCACCTAAATAATGATTTAGATTGAAATTTAATGAATCCACACCTGAGTGAGAAACAATTTCCATGCATGCTCATATTTTATAATCATTGTATGGAAATATTGCTATTAGTTAGTAAATAAAAAATCGTAAGAAATTACCAAATACGTTGGTATATTATTACATATATTTATTTATATTAATGATGTATAAATATATAAAATTTTATATATTAATCTTAAGATAGAAAAAAATTTCAGTAATAATGATATTTATTATAAATCAGTAATTAATGATCTAAAATGTTTGTTATATATTATTGTATTTTTATTTCATGCTCATTATAAAAAAATCATTTTTATATCCTTGTAGTTCGTTATGAGAAAATAAATTCTTGTTTCGAGTATTCTTCCCAGGTATATTCTTATTGCAATATTATCAAATATTATATGTGAATACAATTCATTAAACTAAAACCAATTAGGATGAAAAAGTATTGGGAAATAATATATTTTTACATTGATGAAATTTATAGTAATGTTATAAAAACTGAAATTAGTTGATAAAGGAAAGAAGGTATGTCACCTTCTCCATTCGTAGATAATGGTGAGTTTGAAAAATAATGGATCTTGTGAATACTTTTAGAAAACCCTTACATAAAACCAATATTAATATAATTTGTAAAAATTGGTTAATTTTATTAATATAACATAAATAAAAAGTTTCTACACCATATATTTGGTAAAAATAATGTATATAAATAAAATATGTGTGATAATTTCATTGGAGACTATATAAATACACATGGTAATTCATATGTTGTTATCAAGGAATGGTTAGAAATGGTTTACATTCATATATGTGAATATTTGTAACCTGTGATGGAATAAGATTCTTCCACTGACTACTCATATGCTTTCATAGTAAGTGTGATTTTAGTTTTTCAACTTTCGTAATGGTGAAATGGTCATAAATTGGTATTTATGTAATATAAAAAATATTTTATAAATAGAGATCATGTATTTGAATAGTTTAAATTAACGTTTTTTTAATAAAATATTTAATTTCTGTTGTAATATGTACTATTTTGTATAAAATATTTATATAAACATTCTCTTATATTATATTTTCTCTGAAAAAAATATAACAACGTTTTTTACCTTATAATATTTGTAGTTTTTAAAAAATGAAATTACCATAATATTATATTATGATTGAGATATAATTAATCATACTAGGTAATTTATGAATGATTTATTATTGAATAGACAATCATGTTCTATATAAAAATACCATATAGAATAAGATTATATTCTGATCCAAAAATCTCATAACACAAGTATCATCATTGGTGAAATCATTCACAGAAGAGTCAAAAATTACTCGAAGGGGGAGATTGAAACCCAAGTAACAGACCAAAATAATTAATAAATTATAAAAAGGTATAAAGTAATTAAATGATATATAATGTATTTTCACCATCCTATAATTCATCGTGATCAAATAAAGAAATAAAATTATCTCAAAAGTAATTTCATAACTTCATGGTTTCTAATCAACAAAGATATAAATGTTTATAGTAAAAATCAAAACCCCAATTGAATATTTCCCTATTATATTTTTCATATAGTATTTTTCCATGAAATATTGTTATTCAATTTTGATATTGGATACATCATTTGAAATAATTTTCAAAATTTATAAATTGAGTAAATATGGAATGATTATATCCGTACAAGAACATCTGCACAAGAAGAATAATATGCAGAATATTATAGAATTTATATAATGGTTATTATAGAGGAGTCAAATTTAGCTAAATTAAATGATATCAATAATCCATGAGAGTAAAAAATCATTCTAATCATGATACATCTATCTAAAGGAAATTAACATAACAATAATATCTTACACAACTCAATAAACTTGATATAACGATAATGTTTGACTCTTAGAAATATCATAGAAAAAAATATAGAATATTGTTTAAGAAATATGGTCTATATTAGATAACGTAGCCTCCATTGTATATATAAATCAACCATAAAATTTCGTCATATATCGAAATAGTTCAAACTATTTTTTCCTAGAAAAAAAATTCCCAGGAAATATTATCCCATATAATGTTCCAGCATAGAAAGAACACAAATCCCATTTACCTATTACTCATAAAACATTTTTTTGATTAATAAATTTCATATATAATCTCCGACATCCCAATTACTCCTTACACGTTGATGTATTTAATAGTAGATATCACATTAGGATCCTTCCTCATAATGTATTAGTATTCAACATTGAGGATGAAAACATCATTATTTCTAGCAGACATCATCTAAAAAGAATCGATCTAGCCCAACCAGACTGTTACACAAGTAGGAATACAAAAATAAAAGTGATCATCTATATAAAGATAATTTATGATCATTATATGTTCATTAGGTATATTAATTCTAATATATAATCCCCTAGTCATCATGATAGCCTCTAACACGTTCACTTCATTCAAAATCATCACAATTGTTGAACATGAAGAACAAGCCTTCCAAAATAGAAATTTTATTCCGTATAACATGTGGTTAAAAAATTTCATTCTAACATCAATATCCCCATTAAATTATTTATTTCACAACATATTATTGGGGTTATATTTTTTTAATGGTTTTGGGAAAAAATGTCCATAAGCCAAAAAATTTCAAATTATCACCCTCACCCCATATCAATTTTTATATTGACATATATTATAATGTGGCACACACAAAACTCTATAAATTTTATCTTAAATTAATTTCATATTAACGATTAATTAAAAATCATATCCTTCAAACTGAATTTTATAACTTTATCTTTCGATACCCTATAATGTAAATTTTTTATTTTCCATCCAACATTATTTGTGGATTGAAGTGTTGATTTTTGTCTTGAATCTATTTTAGTATGAATATTCCTGATGTAATTTTGATATCTCAATTAAAATTACATACACATATCTTAGTGTGTTGGATCCATACATTTATTATGGTTTACAATCCTGATCAATAGAATTTGTTTTCTATAATTACTGCTTGATGGATTCTACACATCAACTAACCACTAGAGGATCATTTTTTTGGTTTTTGATGAATCTTTGATTAATGTAGGTGGTTTTGTAATTTAATTATAATAGATTGAAATTTTATTTTCATTAATTGTTTGAAAAGTAAATTAATTTTATTTATAAAAAAATTACTATTATCTTGAATAAATGTTCTCAAAATTTCTTTGATTGTGTTGAAGTACTTTGCTAATAGATTTTAAAGAAAATTATTGACTATTAGAAAATGACTCTAAGTCAAAATGATGGATTTAAGGAATTACATTTTTGATTTCTGCTAAATTATGTCAACAAATGTTTTATGAATTATAACTTTAATTACTTCTTTTTAATTTAATGATATTTGATTAAACCCATCTGATATTGTTTTTCAAAGTAAAATGGAATGTTTTGAAAATTTAATTTTGGGATGATTGAAATGATAGATAGACATGTTTTAAAATAGAATGAAATAAATGATATTTCATTTAATGACTATTTACCTTGAATATTATGATATATTAGGAATTATTGAATATGGATACTCATGATATGCATGTATTAGATTCATCATGAAAATGAATTTGATTAAAATTAAAACTAACCATTGATATAGATAGGGGGTTCATTATCTGTGATACATGTGTATTTCCCATTGTTGTGATGTGTAGGAAAACATACAAACACGAAGTTTGTTATCGTCAATATTGTGTGGAACCTTATGACGTTCCCTAAATAACCATAGTGATTATAAACATAGTAGAATTAATTGAAAGTATTTGTAGACTATAATGCTTTTGAAATGAATTACTATTGATTCTGTGTATATAATTATTTAGTTATTATTGTCTTGAATGAGAAGAATTTATATTATGGATTGGATGGACATGATCATATTTACCAATTTTATCTTTTTCATTTAAAGGAATTGAAAATAATTCATGATTATGAATTGTGAAAATATTTACATGGAATAACTTTTTTAAAATTTATGAAAACATGATTTATTTGATATAGATTACTTATATAAATCTAGGAAGTATCAAACTAGAATATTGTTTCTCATAGAACAATTTGTCCATCATGGAGTTGTTTCCATTCTTATTTTATGTTTATTAAGTGGAAATGAATCACATAGAGATTCTTGGTGTTCTTGATAGCAATAATTTTGAAGTTGTTTTTGAAAAAATGAAGTATATGATAAAGTATTTATGAGTAGTAGTTGTGATGATATTCGATATGGTTTTTTTATTTTGATTGATTAATGTGTAATTTTTCTACTTTTAACCTAATTAGTGTATATATGCTTAATATTATTGATTTGTACCCTCTTTTTTCATTTTTAGTTATTTTTAAAGAAACTACTACACTCTTGATTGTTGTATGATGTCCATGGGATAGTAGGTTTCCAGTGTAAATAGGTAATGAACATTGATCAATGGAAATATTTATTCGATTACTTTAATTGTGGGTTACCTAGCTTGGTTTGTGAAAATTTCCTATTCATGGAAGTTGAGTCACTTCATGGATGTCAGTATGAAATTTGGCATATCATTGAAGAATGGAAACAAAATTGTCAGTATGTTAGGGGCTGGTCAGAAGCATGTTCTATGAAAAATCTCACTTTAAAAATCATTATGATTATGTAGGTTAACATGGTAAGATTGTATTTTAGATTCTTAAAGTGATTTTAGACATTATCTAACACTTGATTATAGCTTTATATTATTTATTTGATTTCTGAATTATATATTTATATTTTAATAATTCCACATGATGCAGAGGATATGGATGGAACTGATATGGAATTTTGATTTCATGATAAAATAATATCCATGTAATTAAGATAAGTTAGATGATTATTTTAGTCAAAAGGATAATTTATGATTATCAATTCAATTTTTGGATGATCCTCATGTCGAAAATTATTTGTTAAATATTGAAATGGAAATTGTGTATGGAAAATGACTCTATTATTGACTCAGGAAAGCGTCATTTCCTCCATGATAGAATTAATTATTTATAATCAAAATAAAAAATTTGATTTAAGAAACAATTAAAATGGTTATGTATGGTATGTTTCCGAAATATAAGTTTGTTAATGATGGTTTTCTTAATAATCGGAATATAAAATCTGTTTCATTATTGGAATTTATATTATGGAAATGTGCAAGAAATTGTGTTCACAATGATATCACATTGGTGAGTATATAATTCCCAATTCCTTATTCATTTTAATTTTCATTATCTTTTATATGTGTTGCCCTCCTTGTTTTTTTATGTGGATTATTTCTTTTACAAAACATATTTACAAAGGAATGTATCGATTAAATTATTCGAATGGATATTAAAATTACATGTTGTTGTAAAGATAATGTCATAATATATCATCCACTAATGGGTCTCATTTCTTATTTGGGACTCTATTCTGAAATTTAGACATATTTGTTAAACTCTAAAAATTTTAAATACCATTTAAAATTGTTATTAGAAAATTCGAATGATATGATATATTGGTATGAAAACAACACACATCCACACACATATATATAAGAGTTTATCAATCTATCAATTAACTTTTTATTTGAAAAATAATTAATGTTCTCCAACTGGGAGCATTGTAATATTTTACTATTTTGGGATGTGGTTGGTGTTGCTGAGTGGGGATCAAGCCAATGATGTGGGGGTTCATATATATCACCATAAATAGAATTTGAACCCACATAGTCCAGTATCGTATAACATAACATGTTATACCCATTAATTCCATTTAGAGAGGAATAATATGGCGCCTTATAATTATATAATATAAGGAATATGTTATTTATTTTTGATCACATTTCTAGGAAAACAAATGTTTCTTTTTAGGGACATGTATCAAGGAGAATCATGTGTTGTAGTTTCAGTTCATATCAAATGAATATATATTTATAGTTTATAATAATTAAAATTGAATATATTTTATCTATTTTAAATTCATAATGCTAAGAATATTTGGTGAATGAAGCCTAGAAAATTATTCTGTGGGAGTTCTACTTTAGAAATTTTCTTTTGGATTAACCTATAAATTGATTCGGGTGAAATATTGGGATGGTATGCCACCTATTTAGAGGTATATGGTATACATAACTTATGGAAAGATAAAAAAATATGATAATAAATGAGGTAATCTGTACTTTCACGTGGTATGGGACCCGTCGTGGTTGTGAAAGTAGTGTCAATATGAAAAATTGAACATCTGGATTGATTCCACACATTTATATAACCAATGATAATTATGCGTTGTCATCATTTCCTAGGTATCCACGGTAGGGATCCTTCATTATTTATATATACCTAGTTAAAAAAATCCATTGTATGGTAATATATAAAAGGGGGAATCATATACATTAGTAATACTAAATATTCAATACAATTGGTGTTCTATGCAAATTTTTGGGGATTTCAACAGACATATTGTTTAATGGTTACTTCTTATAATGTGAGTTCACTAATGGTCATCCATAATGACTCTAAAACAGATTTTTTCTCAAATGATCTTATAATGGATTCCCATGATTTATACATTATGGGAAGTATAGACAACAAAAATTATTAATCATTTCCCTTGCTCCATCAATGTCTTAGGCTCAAATGTTACTCAAGGGCATTAATTGATAGATTAATAGATATATCCATTGTGATGTGGTTCTTCTCATGAACATCTGATCATGGGAAATACATTTTACATTTTTTAAAGAATGTTCTTTTGGAATTTATATTCAAGTAGAGTAGTCAATTTCCAAATAAATTTGTTGAACCATCATCATATATTTTCTGCATGCTCTCATATGGCTACATCTAAAATACTAAATACTAAATATTAGTATCTCATTTCTTATATATTGATGGTTACCCTAATGATTACCTAATTTGTAAGGTTGTTTATGTTTCGTCAAATTTTTCATCAAGCATAATCCAGTTAATTATTTTGTTGAAATAAAGGATGATTACATTATCTCATTAAATCAATTTTTTAATCCTTGAAAATGTTACCTATATATATGGTATGATTAGTGACATATAAAAATTGATGTATAAGAGACCCTTAGTTGATATGTAAATATTTAATATTGGATAGCTTCATTTATAAGGAAAATGTATTTGATGTTAGCATGATGTGACACATTTACTAGTTCAATCATACATCGACGAATTACATTATCACATCATCAAGAGAAGACGATTTCAAGGGATGTGAGTATGTTATGTTTTCACATTTTATTTCTTCTATGAAACTAATAAAAATTCCCACAAAAAACAAGATTCCTTTTATAAATTATTCTGTATCATTATGGTAAATTTCCATTTACCTGTTTTCATTCATTTTATTATTATTCAAATAAATTATTAACTATTATGTGAATCAAAAAAATATTATCCCTTAAAATAAGATATTATTTTAATAAATAGTACAACATTATGATGAAAACCTGTGACTTTTTATAGAACATATATTGTTTATATAACAATTAATTTAAAATTTTCATCTCTAACCTTGTAAATTCATCATGATTGTCCCAAATTTTAAAAAAATTATTTGAAATTTGATTCATTTAAGTTTCAATCACAATGAAAAATTTCTATCTATTATGCATTAAACATGAAATGATTCTTATAAGTAACCAATGACCTCTCAAATAAACACAAAGAAATAATATTTATGGTTTCCATCAGTTTCTTCATCATGATATGGACTATCTTAAACATTATCTGCTACCCACAGATGTGATGTACACTCTTATGTTTTTTGTGAAATGACCTTTTTGGTGATAGGATTATTGTTTACCCTGAAAATTAATGTCTGGGTTATATATTCTAAAAAAATATTTCCGTCTTCATCAGAGCTGATTTATGGAATACTGAAAACCATTTCTCATTGAAAATTCATATACCCATATAAAGGGTATGTTTTTGCTACTTTTTTGTGATGGGAACTATCTTAAAATTTCATGATTGAATCATCAGTATAGTGGGATCATTTTAATTTTTATATTCATATCAACATGGGAGTATAGGAGGATGAAACTGAGATTATTTTGGAATGTATTTAATTTAAATAATATCTTATTATGATAATACCCTAGGGAAAAACATATAGATGGGTTACAAGACATTTTGTATTCATTAAATTGTATGAACCATAGCAGGGGATGGTATATATCATCACAGTGAATCCATTTCATCGGGAATCAAAATATTATTATGTAGCATATGATAAAGGTTTTGATGGGTGGATTATAATATTTCCCAATGAGAGGTTATCCCAGGAATTAGGTTGGTGTTTAATGGAATGAGAAGTAATCTATAATGGCTAGGTGTAAAATTATAAATAATGTATTATGTTCTAATTTTTATACTTTTTAGTATATTACATTTGAACATTAGTATCCTTCTAGTTTTGTTTACCAACATCATTAGCCGATTTCAAAGGGTATGAGATATTAATGGACATAGTTTTTATGATGTTGAGTGAACCTCAAGGAATGAATTAGATTGAGGTGGAGATCTTCCTAATGGATAAAATGACTCACATAATTCACATTTGTGATACAAAAAAAATCTATAGACATATGAAATCAATATGCCTAGGATATTATTGGATTTCATGTTGTTCATCTACCATTGTCCTAGATAGGGATTCATTGTTCACATTTTGGTTTCTAGAGTCTCTAAGTGTGCATGGAATCTAAGGTAATTTTGTGTAAAGTGTACCATCTAAAAACAAATAATAAGACAAAATGTGCTATAACTATTCCTATGGATATGATGTATTCTTTCTATTATAGTTGTTCTTATTGTTTAAATTATTAAAATATTTGTTAACATTTATTTTTTATGATTAGAATATTAATAAATCATATTATTACATTTTTCACATTTTTCAACATGAATATATTGTAAAAAAGTAATACAGTTCTTACCTCATTGATAAGGTCAAAGGTGTTCCCCCACAGTAATTAGAAACATGATGTTCCATGACGATATTCTTGCAAATTGTTTAATATTAAGATAACATACAATGATAGGAGACAAAAAAATATTTACTCTCATGTGAGAGAACTTGTAAGAATATAATAATTATTTTAATGATGTTCGCACAGGGTATTCTTAATGATAGGAAATTATAATAATGATCCTTTCTGTTTAAATTACATAGATTTATGTGTTTTCAACTATTATAATTCATACATGTGTTTAATGGTCATTAAACATTAAGATTATTATTATTGAATTTCATGACTAACATGACTAGATTTATTTCCCTAAACCAAGATGATAATAGTGTAGGGTTATGTTGGTTTTGATGAGTTCATCACAAATGGTGTCTTATTAATTAATATGTTTCACAGCTTTCTAACTTTCTATATTTATGAAAAATACACCACAAACAGTTGATATAAATAAAATAGTTGCATTAAATTTTATGGACACGATGTAAAAATGATATTATACTAGATATCCAAATAAATATGTATCAAAAATATTATTTTATAAAATATATTCTCAACCAACATAATGTGAAATTGTGAAAAACATATTATATTGAAGTGTAAGTATTCATGTGTGATTTTCAATCTTAAGACATTAACTTCATCCTCGTTGGTTCTGTGAAACTTATATATTTCGTAATATTGATATTTATGTAGGCCCACATTATGATAATGTTAAATAATATTAGTGTAGAACACTAAACGTGTTTATATATATATCATTTAAATTCTATTGGAATTTTACTTTTTTATTATATATTATTCTAAAGAGCTAGAAATAAATTTATTCTATTTTTTATCATTGATATTCACTAATAAATAAATTAATATTTACCCAAGAAATCATAAAATTTATTTATTTTTTGTAGTATTAAATAAATTTTTTCCTCTCAACTATTAGTATAATATTCTATTGTATGTAAATGTATAATATATATTTATTTTGGTATTTGACAAATGAAAAGAATTATTATCATTCAAACATCATGTTCCATGATAAAGATACTATTTGATGCTATATAAAAAAATTATTAAAGTATAGCTTTGCATAGAAGAAAAAATTATAATGTAATTATTATTATATTTCATGGTGTTAGATAAAAATTTTTATATTATTGAATGGTCGTTGTGAAATTAAATAACATTTTAACCAAAACACTTTTTCTATTATTATATTTTTTCTTCTACTATTTGGGGTTCATTGAGAATTGAGAATTGGTGTGCCTAAGATAATTTCATCAAGATTACTCCTTGAATAATCTCATGAATTAGAATAAAACCAATAATCCCAAATTATCTTAATGCGATCAAGATGACAAAACAAAAGAAGATTGATTTTCAATACAGAAAATGATAAACTATCAGTTTTGTTTTGGGTTGTCTACATCATTATAAATTAAATATCTTATGATTATGTAATATTTCATTGGATATAATCTAAATTAATTACTAACTTAATGGTCATGAGAATCTCTCTTGGTTCGGTGAATCCATGGAAAACAATTGATTGAAAACTTTTTTTCATGACATTAATTATTAATTTTTTTTGAATGATTCATCAAATACGATAATAACATTAATGATTTCCCCCTACCAGGTGATTCTACAATGTATATAACATTCATGTGGTAATAGAGGTAGGTAATGGTTTTTATTGATAAATTATTTAGAATATTTTTTAGACCATTCTTTTAATGATTTTCTGTTCATTAAATTTTACGATCAATTAAAATTCATTCAATATTTTAATTTTCATTTTTCATGATTAATATTTTAATAATTTGTAATAATATATGAATAATGATCGGTAAATACAGTGAGAAGATCCAATAATTGTGTTCAATATACATTGATACATGAATTGTAACATGATTTAACACCGTGTACCCAAGTGCACTGTAATTGTACATATCTCAAAAAACTACCTGTTCCAAGAATAAATAACATGTGATGTTTTTATTTTATACAATTTATTGAAGGAAAAATTTAAAACATGTATTTCCCTATCAAGGTAAAAATAATTGAGTGAGGTAAATATTTTTTTAATATTCACACAGAATTTTGTAAGATAACATAATAAAAACTAATTATTACATTAGAATAAATAGACAGAAATGATATCCAGGATAAATAAATGATGGTTTAGAGAGAATCAGTCACCTTATGTCGGAAACTATTCTGAATTTGTACGTAATGACTACAATAATAAAATTATATTCACAAATAATTGAATACCTTAACTATTAATCATATATTTCATTTATTATAAATTTTTTATGTTTATTTATTGTAATTTTTTTGATTTATTCAGTTTACTTTTCCCATTTAGAGATTGTATGTTTAATTGATTTCATGATCAGTTCTCTTGATTTTTGTTTATAGAGATATTGTAAAATTGATGAAAAAAATATAAAAGTGGAAAAAAATTATATCAATATAATTTCATATTTTTAAATGTCCTAATATAAAATTATTATTCTGAAAAAATATGATGATTTATTATATAAAAAGACAATTAGGAATGTCGGTTTATTTTGGCTATTTTGTATATCGTGATGAAGTAGTTTTATTTTATTCTTTTTTATTATTTAAAAATGTTAGTTCTAAACCATAAAAAATTAATATACATTTTATATATTTTTTTATACAATATAATGGTTTTATGACCATCCTTGTAGGTAGTAATAGAAAACAGAAAATCATCATCCAGGAAGGTGGTGAATCAACACATCACAAGAAACATTTTCATTTTTAGAATAAATGTATAAGAGAATAGATTTTATGATGTCTATTCAATTACAACAATAATAATTCATTTTATAAATTATAATAGATTTAATAAGATACTTTTTATAGGGGACATGATGGAATTATAATAATGTAATATAAATTATAGGGAAGAGTGGTAGGGTTTTACATCTTAAATGGCATCTCCATGGGAACCCAAAAAGGCCCTAGATTTTGTTATTTTTATGAGCATACAAAGACTATAATACAGAGAATAGTTTTTGTAGTGGCCATGTATATAATATAACAATATCAATTTCTTAGAAGGATTGATTATAATAGAATGTGGTGTTGTATTTATAGACATGGAGAGTTGTGTTTTTTTATTATTTTACTCATTGGTTTATTATTCTGGATAAAGACTATCACTATTATTTATTATTGGTAATAATTTTAGTATATAGGGAATTTTAGTTAGATATAATAGCCACTAAAATCTAATAACACTCAAACATTTCTATAAAATTCATTTATTTACTTATAATTTCAATTACTTTATATTAGTATATTCCACTATTCACAAAAAATCATCTGTTTTAGAAAATTACCAAAAATTCACCCGTTCCATTTCTAAAAATTTATATTTTAACAATCGATTAAATTTTATATTTCTAAATATAGTAAATTTAAATTTTCTAAATTAAATAAATTATATATTAAAAAAATACTGATTTTATGATTATAATAAATTTTATGACACTTTCAAAAATTAATTATGCTCACATAAAACTACCATTTCATTCTATGAAAAAAAATATTTTTATTTATTAATATAATTTATGTAAATATATTTTCATATAAATTAATATATTCATTGTTAAAATTAAAATAAACTATTAGTTTTCAAAAAATACAAACACTTAATTTATCATTTTAGAATAATTATTATCATATTTGAAGATATGAATATATTTTATTATTATCTACATGTTACCTAAATTTCATTTATTCTATCATAGTTGATGTTAATATTATATTTTCTGTATAAGTATTCTCAATGGTAATAATACTATTCTAATTATTGGGTTACAATTTCATTGATATAAGTTCCTTAATTTATATATACACCAATTTTACTATTCTTCATTAATGATAATAATATTTTTATTTTCTTCTCTATGTGTTGTATTTGTTTTATAATATATAATATTTTTATAATAATGGAAATTTCATTTATATAAAATATGGTCATTACATTCTAAGACGTTATGAAATAACTCCCCTGAAAATTTGTTTTCCATACTATGGTGAAAATGTGTTAGTGTACCTATCCATCATCTATTCCTCTTGTTCTTGAGTCACCTTTTGATATATATGGTTCTTCCATAGTAGTTTGACAATGTGATTAGTCTTTTTGTGTATAATATTATTTCAATGGTCCAAAATCTTCACTGGTTTCTCTTCATATGAGAAGACATTCTATAATAGTACCACATAAAGATTCAATACATTTTGAGGTGTTACATTTGAGTTATCTCCTGAGATATACATATAACATGTAATGTACATGAGCTATATTTTTTTGAAGTGAAAGATAATATTCCACTGATTCTACGTGATAAATGATGTCAAATGGCCCAATATATGCTGGTCTAATATTCTTTATGCCTCCAACCCACATGAGTCTCTTCAATGGTGGCATAAAATGGAATAATTTGTATCCATCATAGAACTCTAAGTCCCTAAGATTGTTTTCAACCCATGTAATTATCCAAAACATAGAATATTTGATTTTTTGTTGGGTGGTATGGACCTTATCTACAATCTCTTGAACAAGATATGGTCAAAGTAGATTTCTTTATCTAACTTCATCAAAACAACTTGGATTTATAAATCATTTCCCATACAGACCTTTGTATGGTTCTATATGAATACAGGAGATGAATCATTCTTTATGAGAACTCAAATAATGGTGTATGATGATCTCATCCTCCTTTGAATTACATTGAGGTGGATCTCTGTATTTCCTCTACTGACTAAATAGTTTATTCAAATTGGCCATTAGTTATTTTCGGATAGGCAATACTAAAATTATATTTAGTTATCAAATCATATTTAATACTTATCCAGAAAATATATATGATCCTTGTATCATGATTTAGGATTATTAAATTTGGTTCCCCATGTAGACTCATCTCATCCCTCACACATATCGTGGAATATTTTTCAAGCGATATATATTTTGTAATATCGGTTATGTGGGATGTATTGGTGAGTTGAACCACCACAAACAATATCATATTATTTCCTAAGAATATTTTTTAGAGACTTCAAAAAAATAAAATAGTGATATTCATCCATTTCCATGTGGATATATGAAATATTTTGATATTACCTTTGAATTTATTTCACTCTTCTTTAACATGTTGAAATATGGAAAACATTAATATAACATCCACAATCTAATTTTTCATATCTTCCCACAAAGACTATTCTAAATTATCATGATACATATTTATACTTCCCTAATGGATAGATTAAGATATACTATGTGAATTAACATGTAGTTCCATCAATTATCTCCAGTGATGAAGGCATGAAAAGAATTTTTCCCAATTGAATCACACCATCATCATCAATGAGGAACTCATGTTACATCCCATTAATTTCTCCATTATCGTTCTTTTTTATCTCTATATATTTATTTTGTGACTCCTTTTTCTTCTCATAGATAGATATGGGGGAAAACATTTGGGTTTGACAAGATGTAATCCGTACTATTTTATATCAAAATACATCCTTTTTATATACATGAATATGGGTCCTTTCTAAATCTATGTCATAGATATAATATAATATTCCTATATAAAAATAGTATGAATAACCATGTTTCCCTTCCAGGGATGATAGTTAAAAAAATCATAGTTATTGACTATCTCTATCCATATACATTGTGTAACGCCCCGACCCCAGATACCCAGAGTCGGTGCATTACTTCGTAACATTGGCAATGATCACAAAAGATCAAGTCTCGAAAGATCGATTAGTTTAGCAGCCTTGGAAACACTAGATACATTCGTAAACGTTACATTACATCATAAAGTGAAAAACTAATAACAAAGTCTTCATAGTCCAAACTCATATCCTCTTCTGACTATCCCTCCAGGTCATTCATATAATACTTCTTCACATTTTGGAAAATATTAAAACATTGAAAGAGGTGAGCTCAGATGCTCAGTAAGGATAACAATATTGCTGAAGCTTTCATAAATAAACATCAACATTTAAGGAAATGTATAACTAAAACAAAAGCCTTTTAAACATGAACTTCAACATAATATGACAAAAGTAAAATGAGATAATTCCATTCACTTCTTCACATGGATATTCTACTAGTCGAATAATCACATGCAATATCAAAAACCACTTTCATAATGAGGAATGTATAATGCCAGACATTCTGAAACACTTTGTCAAGGCCTCGGCCAAGACGTCTAAAATTATAAGGCCTCGGCCAAAACCATAAATCAAATTGGGAAAGGGCCTCGGCCAATTCCACGTCTAGTTGTCTCATGAGACCTGCCGATGCATCGAGGTGCTATAGCGGGCTCCACCCGTCACTTATTAAGTCCAATGCATTCCTCATATGAATAGGTTTAAACATATCATAAACCATAACATAATCGTATCACATAAAACATGCATAAAGGAAACATAACATTTCCACATTTCAATCACAAGATATAAATACAACACATTGATATAATAAAAATGCTTTCAAAACCATTTTCAATACCAAAATAAAAGAAAGTTAAAACTTTGTATTTATTTTTCATTAAAAAATGATGGCTTGTACAAGAAGCCGAAACTCAAATAATGGTCACGGCGGGGGAGAAGTCATTGTCGCCGCATAAGTACGGAAAGAAAAACATTCCCTTTTTGTCGTTTAGTAAAACGCTTCGTATAAAAAATATTCCTTTTGAATAAACGTAAAATTCAAAGGGGTTTATACACCGTATAAAAGAACGTTTTGTATAAAACCAAATATGTCTCAATGAAAGAGGATTGAGACGAAGTCCTTAAAAAGATCATTTTTTTAAATAAAGTACATCTATAATGTGTATTCACTATAATTACACATAAATAATGTACAAATACAATATAAGACATAATAATATCATGACATAATTTGAAAGTAGGAGATTAACCCAAAGAGTGAAAATTGGGTTAAGAAATTCCCTTACCTTGTGTCCGACTTGACTCAACCATTCTTTAACCTCCTGAATAATAAACTAGAGTTAATATATAACTTATTAAGAACCATTTTCAATTTCATTATCCTTTTTATATCACTTATTACAATGTTATTAACATTATGTAATTATTTAAGTTAATAACGGTCGTTTTGTCGATCTTTGGTAACTTGAGTCAACAATAAACTTCTTATAATTACAAGTTGTTCATGTGGTAGAATATCCATTATATCCAGAATTATATTCATGATTTATATGTCTTATATATCTTATATATCCAGTATATACATTCATTTATAATATTACGTAACATTTAGAGGTAAGAAATGAAATGCACTGTTCATGGAGACGGTAAGCCGTACGTACACATGAACGCTACTTTCATTTCAATTTCATATTTAATGGAACTAAATAATAATGATATAAATGTATAATATAATTAAAGTATAATATAGTGTATAATACCATTTACTCCATCCTTTATACATCCCACATATGGCATTAACGTTTCAAATCACTTTGAGGGGGCGGTCGTCCGCACTTCCTAAAATGAAATTATCGCGTTTTACCCATAATGAAAATCATAAAGTATGCCATAAATGATAAATACAGAAGAATAAGTAAAACATAAACATATTATATATCATATATAAAAATAGTGACATCTAAATGGCCACCTTTGAAGGTGTTATATGAGTGTTGAACAATCATCGTTTCGTGAGGCAGAAATTCGCCATCCACAGAAACTGTATGTTCTTTAACCATTAGATGTAGGTGTGTGTAAGTGTCGCTCGAATAATTCTTATAAACACATCCTAGTATATTGAGGATACTGTTGTTGTTACAAAAGAAATGAATAAAAAGTGTTAGGGGGTTGGAGAAGAAAAATAAAACAAAACAACATTAGAAAACACATTACATCAAAATCGGGTAACTCTTTTTGATTTGAGCCAAAGGCTTCCTTGAGAAGAGTTCTGCCCAGAGTGAGGCTTCTAGGAGTAAAAGGGGGAAGTTGGGAGAGTATTTGGGCAGAGTTTGGCCGAGCCAAATGGCTTGAATGTGTAAATGAGGTGGGAGAGGTGGGGGCCTTTTATAAGTGGAGAGGAGGGGCACTTTTGGAAAGATTGAAATGTTACATTATTTCACAATGCTTTTCGGATTCTAAAGGTCCCACACTTATATAATTCAAGGATAAGGTGATAAGGTTTCGAAATCTCTTCATACAATAGGCTTTGGACAAGTGTAAGCCTTGTATTTTTCATTATCTTCTCATTTTATTTAAATCGTTAAATAATGAGGTCATCGCTGCATCATAATGATGTCATAAATAATTTAATTTATTTAATATCTAAAATTTATTAAAAAAATACTATGATGTAGGAAATCGTTTTAGCTCTCTAATTAATATTTATAGTCAAAATTTGGACTTGTCTATCCCCACTTAAAAACTGTTTTAGTAAAATAACTCATGTTTGTGTCAATTTAATTTTAACATTAAATAAATATATATTACTGTCATTTTCCAACTAAAGTGGCTCCATGGGGTCCCCAAGTTGACCCATGGGTTGTCTTGGTCGGCCATTACTCATCCAATAGGAGTAGGACAAGTTTCATGCTCATCTCATATTATTAAAACATTATTTGCACCTTAAACTACACTAATTACCTCTAATCGCGATTAAGAACTTAAAAGTTACTATTCACCAAAAAATTATTTTAATCTCATTGAACCACATTTTACTTCTTAATGACAACCATGTATGTCGGATTTTTGAAAATCAAATCACAGAAGTGGTAATATTTCATTTAAACGAAAAATCAGTTATTTAACTACCAATTAGTGGTTTCACTATTCATCAAAAATTGAAGTTTTTCAGAACAATGCCAAAATTTCACCCTAATCTATAATTGATATTCCGAATCCAAAAATGAAGTCCATTTTGAAATATAAAATTTCTATAATTTTAAAAAGTGGTTATTACAATTCATAACGGCTACTTTTATTAATCGCGGTGTTTTAGAACTCGAAGTTGCGTACAATGCAAGTCATTGCATTATTGAATGAGAAGCGTATCATGGAAGCTCGGGGTGTTACATTTTCCCCTCCTTCAATAAATTGCGTCCTCGCAATTTGAAATTTTTTTCTTTGAAAATAAAAGGTTGAAAAGAGAAAATACCTTTGTGGAAAACCCAAATCCGAAATAAGATTAATAAAATTTAGCCTTAATAAGAGGGAAATGGAAATAAGAAAGTCACCACCAAATTATGATCTCGATAAGGAGAACATTGGTGGCAATTAGAGACATATAATTATAGGAAAAACGTAAATATTTGTAGGGAGTGATTGAGGTCATCAATCACAATCAACTGTCAAATTGAGGGCCTCAAAGCCTTCAATATATGTTGATTTAAAATATCATCAGTTCAACAAGTCATAAGGTATTAGGATAACACATTTTTTTGTTTTAATATCCCTTTACTAAAGTTTAAGAATTAATTTATTCATTGAATAAGAGATAGGTATATATATTTTTATGCTTGACAATTAGATTTTCAACCTTCAACTCATCTTTCACTCAAAAAGATAATAGAACTCAAAAATATTATACTTATCCTAATTGAATAAGGTTCCAAATGTTAACACATACCATTTAGATTAGTAAAATTATTTTTTAATAACTGGGGACTTCCTGTAGGCTAGTGGTAGGAAATAAAGGCATGTCGCACTATGATTGTGGGTTCGATTCCTGCAACTTTGTCCGATGCGACGGGTTATGCCCCACCCTGCAGGTTGTCCTTTTACTAAAACTATAGTATTATAATATTCCAAAAATAATCTTCAAAAAAAATTTAACCTTAAACAATACTATCCAAAGATCAACTTAATCCATTCCATCCTTTATAGTTATCCAAAATACTTCTGTCCAACTCACAGTCCAAATTTTATAAGGAAGGTAAACATAATGAAGATCCTTTTTTTCCATGTAACAACATGTAAAAACCATCATCATGTATTCTTTTTAAACATACTGAATTACCATGATCCCTTATTCCTTATAGAATACTAGATATACTCCTTCTTTCCATAAATGTATACAAATCATCAATCAGTTTCAAGGAAGTTATGAATATCCAATATAATTTATCCAAATCAATCACGTCTTATTCCAAAATCACTATCTCGGTATCAGAACCATATTATGGTTTATCTTTCTCTCAACCATATATTTTCCAAAAATTTAACCTACTGTGGAGTCACTTTTCTTGGTTCCACACAATCTCAAGTCCTTGATGAAATAGTACTGCAGTACAATCCTTATATACTCCATAATTATTATAACCAGTACATCATTGATACAACACTTAAATTACAAAATTCTTTAATAACAACATAAGAACTCTAATCATTACTCCTCATCTGTGGTAGTATCATAACATGAATATTATCCAATAACATCATTTGGGGCATACTCTGATGATTTGGACATTGGTTTGCGTAGTGTCCCCAATCCTTGCAGAAGAAGCATTGTACATTTGAATCCATTTTCTTACCCTTGCAGTCACGCACTTTGTGTCCTTTTTCTCTACACTTATAACAAACTCCCATTCCCTTTAGGAAAGTTCCATGATTTTTCTTCCCACAATTACCACATATTGGAAAATTCTTCTTTCCCCTCATCCCTTTATCCATCATTCTCTCTTCCATCCCTTTCGTCTCTTGCTTCGCTTCAAAGCCATAGGACTCAGAGAATTCTTTACTTATCTTATTAACACATGATACTATTTCTTCATATGTTGAGAACACATGGGAGACTATTTCCCTTCGAAATGTTGGCTTAATACCGTGAAAGATACGATCCTTCTTACTCTATGGATCATACGTATTGCTGGAGTCCACATTCCTTCTACTGGGCGCCATTTCTATACAATGACATAAACTAGGTTAGTTTATGAATTATAGAGAATAATTACAAACTTTTAAAATAATTAATGTAAATTGAACGGTTTATAGATATAATCCATAATCATAAAAAGAAATGTTTTCTCTGAGGAGGTATATACTCATAACCCTTCATAGTGGTTTGTAAATAAAATGAGAATCATCCTAAGCATATCCCCCGGGAGTGTCGTAACCAAGAGTGCAGCAAGGCCCGTTGTCGTGCACCAGTTCCCGTTCGAGTCTAGCTCAAAGAGGTGTTTTTAGGTTTTACCCCTAGGTACATCTGTGCCAGAGCCGCCTCTACCAGCTCGTATCCAGACAGGGATTTATTTCTCGGAAAACTCACAAAATATCTACAATAACAAAATTCTAGGTTGTTCTTCTATACTAATCCTAAAAGTCTATATTTGGGCTATGTGCTCTAATCAGAGTTTATCTATATCTAGCTTCCAAGTTTAGTACTAAACTGCCTCTGATACCAACTGTAACGCCCCGACCCCAGCTACCCAGAGTTGGTGCATTACTTCGTAACATTGGCATGATCACAAAAGATCAAGTCTCGAAAGACCGATTAGTTTAGTAGCCTTGAAAACACTAGATACATTCGTAAACGTTACATTACATCATAAAGTGAAAAACTAATAACAAATTCTTCATAGTCCAAACTCATATCCTCTTCTGACTATCCCTGCAGGTCATTCATATAATACTTCTTCACATCCTAGAAAATATTAAAACATTGAAAGGGGTGAGCTCAGATGCTCAGTAAGGATAACAATATTGCGGAAGCTTTCATAAATAAACATCAACATTTAAGGCAATGTATAACTAAAACAAAAGCCTTTTAAACATGAACTTCAACATAATATGACAAAAGTAAAATGAGATAATTCCATTCACTTATTCACATGGATATTCTACTGTTTTAATAATCACATGCAATATCAAAAACCACTTTCGTAATGAGGGAATGTATAATGCCAGACATTCTGAAACACTTTGTCAAGGCCTCGACCAAGACGTCTAAAATGATTAAGGCCTCGGCCAAAACCATAAATCTAATTGGGAAAGGGCCTCGGCCAATTCCAAGTCTATTTGTCTCATGAGACCTGCCGGTGCATCGAGGAGCTATAGCGGGCTCCACCCGTCACTTATTAAGTCCAATGCATTCCTCATATGAATAGGTTTAAACATATCATAAACCATAACATAATCGTATCACATAAAACATGCATAAAGGAAACATAAAATTTCCACATTTCAATCCCAAGATATAAATACAACACATTGATATAATAAAAACGCTTTCAAAACCATTTTCAATACCAAAATAAAAGAAAGTTAAAACTTTGTATTTATTTTTTATTAAAAAAATGATGGCTTTTAGATGAAGCCGAAACTCAAATAATGGTCACGGCGGCAGAGAAGTCGTTTTCGCCGCATAAGTACGGAAAGAAAAACATTCCCTTTTTGTCGTTTAGTAAAACGCTTCGTATAAAAAATATTCCTTTTGAATAAACGTAAAAGTCAAAGGGGTTTATACACCGTATAAAAGAATGTTTTGTATAAAACCAAATATGCCTCAATGAAAGGGGATTGAGACGAAGTCCTTAAAAAGATCATTTTTTAAATAAAGTACATCTATAATGTGTATTCACTATAAGTACACATAAATAATGTACAAATACAATATAAGACATAATAATATCATGACATAATTTGAAAGTAGGATATTAACCCAAAGAGTGAAAATTGGGTTAAGAAATTCCCTTACCTTGTGTCCGACTTGACTCAACCGTTCTTTAACCTCATGAATAATAAACTAGAGTTAATATCTACCTTATTAAGAACCATTTTCAATTTCATTATCCTTTTTATATCACTTATTACAATGTTATGAACATTATGTAATTATTTAAGTTAATAATGGTCGTTTTGTCGATCTTTGGTAACATGAGTCAACAATAACCTTCTTATAATTACAATTTGTTCATGTGGTAGAATATCCATTATATCCAGAATTATATTCATGATTTAGATGTCATATATATCTTATATATCCAGTATATACATTCATTTATAATATTACGTAACATTTAGAGGTAAGAAATGAAATGCACCATTCATGGAGACGGTAAGCCGTACGTACGCATGAACGCTACTTTCATTTCAATTTCATATTTAATGGAACTAAATAATAATGATATAAATGTATAATATAATTCCAGTATAATATAGTGTATAATACTATTTAATCCATCCTTTATACATCCCACATATGGCATTAACGATTCAAATCACTTTGAGGGGGCGGTAGTCCGCACTTCCTAAAATGAAATTATCGCGTTTTACCCATAATGGAAATCATAAAGTATGCCATAAATGATAAATACAGAAGCATAAGTAAAACATAAACATATTATATATCATATATAAAAATAGTGACATCTTAATGGCCACCTTTGAAGGTGTTATATGAGTGTTTAACAATCATCGTTTCGTGAGGCAGAAATTCGCCATCCACAGAAACCGTATGTTCTTTAACCATTAGATGTAGGTGTGTGTAAGTGTAGCTAGAATACTTCTTATAAAAACATCCTAGTATATTTAGGATACTGGTGTTGTTACAAAAGAAATGAATAAAAAGTTTTAGGGGGTTGGAGAAGAAAAATAAAACAAAACAACATTAGAAAACACATTACCTCAAAATCGGGTAACTCTTTTTGATTTGAGCCAAAGGCTTCCTTGAAAAGCGTTATGCCCAAAGTGAGGCTTCTAGGAGTAAGAGGGGGAAGTTGGGAGAGTATGTGGTCAGAGTTTGGCCGAGAAAAATGGCTTGAAAGTGTAAATGAGGTGGGAGAGGTGGGGGCCTTTTATAAGTGGAGAGGAGGGGCACTTTTGGAAAGATTGAAATGTTACATTATTTCACAATGATTTTTGGATTCTAAAGGTCCCACACTTATATAATTCGAGGCTAATGTGATAAGGTTTCGAAATCTCCTCATCCAATAGGCTTTGGACAAGTGTAAGCCTTAAATTTTGCATTATCTTTTCATTTTATTTAAATCGTTAAATAATGAGGTCATCGTTGCATCATAATGATGTCATAAATAATTTAATTTATTTAATGTCTAAAAATTATAAAAAAAGTACTATGATGTAGGAAATATTTTTATCTTTCTAATGAATATTTATAGTCAAATTTTGGACTTGTCTAACCCCACTTAAAAACTGTTTTAGTAAAATAACTCATGTTTGTGTCAATTTAATTTTAACATTAAATAAATATATATTAATGTCATTTTCCAACTAAAGTGGCTCCATGGGGTCCCCAAGATGACCCATGGGTTGTCTTGGTCGGCCATGACTCATCCAATAGGAGTAGGACAAGTGTCATGCTCATCTCATATTATTAAAACATTATTTGTACCATAAACTACACTAATTACCTCTAATCGCGATTAAGAACTTAAAAGTTACTATTCACCAAAAAAATTATTTTAATCTCATTGAACCACATTTTACTTCTTAATGACAACCATGTATGTCGGATTTTTGAAAATCAAATCACAGAAGTGGTAATATTTCATTTAAACGAAAAATCAGTTATTTAACTACCAATTAGTGGTTTCACTATTCATCAAAAATTGAAGTTTTTCAGAACAATGCCAAAATTTCACCCTAATCTATAATTGATATTCCGAATCCAAAAATGAAGTCCATTTTGAAATATAAAATTTCTATAATTTTAAAAAGTGGTAATTACTATTCATAACGGCTACTTTTATTAGTCGCGGTGTTTTAGAACTCGAAGTTGCGTACAATGCAAGTCATTGCATTATTGAATGAGAAGCGTATCATGGAAGCTCGGGGTGTTACACATTGGTTCATTTTGAGGGTCATTTTTGTGAATATATAGTATTGGTTTTTGTGATCAGTATATATTCCATACATAAACTGTATTTCTTTGAATTTTAAATTATTATTATTTTACTATTTCATAGTTTTGGGATCTCACAGGGAGGATCGGGTTGGGTCTCGGTTTAAATTTTTTTACGTTTAATGAGTTTGGTGGGTGCCAGACAGGTGCAAGGGCACTTCATAGTTAGTGATAATAGTGCGGTCTCTTCTAGTTCTTGTGCGGATTCCCATGTAGTCTGCAATGAGGCTCACAATGTGGATGTTGGTTATTAAGCCATATGACGAGCACACGGTGTCCCATTTTTCAGAATAATATAAATAAATGGATTGAAAAATTTAAAAAAATTCTATTATAATGATAACATTATCATCTTGTTATATTTATTATTATTATGATTATTATTATGTGTATTAATATTATTAATGATATTCTAATTATTATTATTGAGTTATTCCAATGGTATTAGAATTATTATTATTATTATTATTATTGAGTTATTACTATTGTATTATTATTATTATTATTATTATAACATTTAATGACATAAAAATCATCTATTTCTAATCTCGCCCCCCCCCCCTACGCCCTACTTTACCATGCATTGTGGGGATGCTCCCAACCCCTAGCCCTCGCTACCCTCCCTCATCCCGCCGACCTCGCCCTCACAATTTCCCCACCCTCTCTCAGTACCTCCATTCCACACTCACCCCTCCTGCATCCCGCCGCCACCGTGCCTTCTCCCTCCACATAATGGCCTCCTGCCTGCGCCTCGACCTCACCCCACCTTCACCCTGACCTCTAACGACTATTTTAACCTTCGTCCAACAGATGCACTCCAGGCCAACTACATCTATAACCCCAGCTGCCCTTATTCCAGTGGTACATGATGGCCTCACCACCCCCTTCTTCCCCTCAAGGAGTGGTGATATGCAATGCAACCATAACACCTCGACCCCTCAAAGATGGAGTTGGTGCATTAAATGTCATATTGGAATTTTAAGAAGATTTAAAATCCTGAAGGAATGATCAGTTTACTATTATTGATGAATCTTGATACATAGATGTCTGTAAAATTATATTGTAAATGTTTACAAAATACAATACATAACGAAATCTAAAAACTGCATCCATAAGAACACAATAAATGATCTATTGTTTGTCAACTGTTGAAAGTAAAAAATATAATGGGTGAGCACAGATTCTCAGTAAGGGTTATAAATCACAGAAAAATTAATAAAATAAAAATTTAATTATAATAAATCTGACATAATTAATCTGGCATGGTGAATAGATGAAAAACCCACACCATTAATAAACAGATAATGAAACTGCATCCATAGATTTTGTCCAAGTGAATACCTCATGGATAGTAATAACTGATAATGAATAAAGATAGTTATTATTATTTGGACTTCATGTATCTGGAACATGAAACCATAATACTATTAAAACGGTTTAGTTCTTTGGGTAGAAACTCTTTGATTTTTTGAAACAAACTCAATTGGTTTATCGACAACTGATTTTTCTCATTAGACCTACCGATGCATTGAGGGGATATAGTGGGACCCACCCACCACTGCATATACAAATAATTCTTTATACATTGATTCAATACAAGACCAATATGACTTTTCCATATCCATATAGAGTAGCATACACAGATTCATCGATATTTCTATAATTAAAATAAATTTTCAAATAAACACCGTATGTTAAATGTTATACAGTTTGGACAGAAAACTTATCCATGATATGAGATTATAGATATTTAATATAAATATAATTTCAAGTTGTAAGTAATCTAAAATGGTAAGTAGGTACACAATATAAGGATTATTCAATGCACAATACAAAGATATACACAACATAATAGTAGTTGTGAAAAAATATTTTACAACAATGTAATTGGTCGAATCAGATTACCAAAACATAATAAACCTCAAATGACTAATTGAATAACATTAATATAAAGAGAATAATGTTATTATATATCAAATGGCAGTACACATGTACCACATACAATATATATGTGGAAAACAATGGATATGTCATGGAAATGAAAGTGGGATGTGAAACACCATATAAACTTTTCGGCATGGTAACAAGTGTTATTGTGATGGATTAATAAAATCTAAAGGGGTATTTAATTATCTATAAGTCACAAGGTAATTAGGGGAGGTGGGAAAACATACCCCATAATTGAGAAAAAAATATAATAGTGCACAACATAGATGAGATTCTATTACAAAAGTGAGATAGAGGATCCCTTACCTTATGGTTGAAGTTGTTCTTGGTTGATTTTATCCACCTGAATAATCAAATTTGGCATTATTAGTTAATAAGCCAAGAAAATCATCAAAATATAATTGATATTTTATGTCCTTATTAGGTACACTAATTTACTTTTTATGTTTTAAGAGATTAATTATTACAGTTTTGGTAGCATTTTATTCTATGGTTTACATGATCTGTTTAAATGTATTCATGAAAGGATATTTGTTTTGAAATGTGGTTAATCATACAAAATTTATAATATGAATTCATAGTGACATTAAAGTGATATAGATGATCATATTATTATTCTGGTTATATAAAATGAGGATGACTCATTCCATGAGTTAAAATAAACGCTTCGATTTGGGTTAGCGGATATGTCCACAATAAACTTGCTTTGTATTATTATTCCATATTATGAATGTGTAAAAATTCCAGAACATTATTCAAGAAAAAATACACATAGAACGAACTGGTTCAACCATTTAAAAGGATTCATTACCAGTATTCAATATAGTAATGAAAATTGAAACCTGCCTTCCTTGACTGTGCCCAATTTTCACTTCTCAGACAGTGTATGCATTTATTGTATAAAAAGTGGGGAAAATTAAAGATTATGATGAAGTATTACAATAGAATAATTAATTTCCAGAAACGTAATGTAATGGAATTATCATGGAATTTTGATGAGGGGAGGTGAGAAGGGAGAACAAAAGAATGGAACTTTGTAAAAGAAATTGAAATAAAATAGAAGGAAGGTTCACCTCTTGAGTACTCCTCCTTGAGAATCCCTTTAAGGAATTTTTTTGGCATTTTGTTGAGACCCGAAGTACTTGGACATGGGGAGAGGGATTGGGGAGAGAATATGGAAGAATTTAGGTAAGGCATGAAGCTTTAGTGTTGTGCGATGAAGAGGGGGTGACGGTGGTTTCTGTAGTGGAGGGGAGAAGTGTTTTCTTAATATTATAATAATTATTTTATTGTTCTATTTCAAGAAAACCAACAGATAGTATTCCAAGAACAATAATAGTAATATATGCATGTGAATTCGAAATAATTGTGCTTACATCAGTATATTATCATCAATTACTGAATAAATTTAATATTTGGAATTAATCATAAATTATCGCACATTACTAATCATCAAAATTTTATTTATTTTGGAAAAATACAAAAAATTCACCCTAACCAATTTTCTATGTATAGAATCAAAAAATTGTGACCCATTTTCAAAAAATAATTCTATATGATTAATTAAATATTTAACTAAAATAATTATTTACTCAAAAAATATAATCGCTTAAAATATTCATCATCATATTAAGTTACCTAAATTCATTTAAACATTCAAATTCATGGATAACATTCATAAAATTCTTATTACTATTCATAAGGGTATTCTATTATTCATAAGGGTAGGTAACTATTCATAATGGGAGGTTATTATTCATAAAAAATTTAATTAATTCTATCAGACTCTAAATATCATCTTTAACACAACAATGAATGTCATGTTTTGAAAATTCAAATCACATATATGGAAAATTTAAGTATAATTATTAGGTTATGGATATATCCTATAAGTAACCATGTTTTTTTTCATATAGGCTTAGTGATTCTTGAAATATTGGCTATAACTAGATTTTATTTAAGAGAAACATACCATGAAGTGTTTGAGGTGCTACATTATTCCCTCCTTCGGATATTTCGTCCACGAAATTTCTTGTTTGAAACTCACTAAAAAGATGTGGGTGAGTCATTTTCATAACATCCTCAAGTTCCCATGTTTCTTCCTCTATATTTTGGTTTCTCTAAAGAACCATTACTAGATGAGTTGTCTGATTTCTCAATACATTATCCTATGTGTCAACAATCCATATAGGCTTTTCACAGTATGAAAAATCATTTTCCAATTCAATTTATTCATATGTGAGTACATGTGTTGGGTCTAGAATTAATTTCTTTAATAATGACACGTGGAAAAAATCATGAACTCTAGAGATATTTGGCGGCTTTGCTAAATGGTAAGCTACAACTCTAATTCATTCCAAAAATTTCAAATTGTTTGATGTACCTGGGGCTTAGTTACACATTCTTATCGAGCCTTAAGACCCCCTTCCAGGGAGATACATACAGATATACAAGATCTCCCACATATAATTCCAAGTCCATAATCTGGTTGTTAGAATAAATCTTCTACCTTTATTGAACTGCATTAATATGGGATTGTATTTTATTCACCTATGTCTAGGTCTCTTCAATATGTTTTGTTCCTAGATGTTTCCTCTCACCAAAGTTTTCCCAACAAGTCGTATTTCCACATCTCTTTCCATTTAATTCTTCATATAGATCCATTTAAATACTAGAATAGAAACTAATATTGAAGGAAAATCCCACCAAAGGCAAGTATTGATCCCACATATCTTGGAATTCAAGAGATCATGACCACGACATGTCTTCTAAAGTTTCAATAGTCCTCTAAAATTTTCCATCAGTTTGGGGGTGATAAGTAGTACTCATAAAAAGCTCAGTATTAAAAGATTTCTAAAGCCTATTCTCAAATATTTATGTAAACTAGGTATCTTCATCTCATAAAATCAATAGAGTTTGAACATAAAGTATTTAGACATCATTAATATAATGTCTTATCAAGCGCTCAAGTGGAAAATCATCTCTTATAGGAAGGAAATGTGTTGATTTTGTCAGATGATCTGTAATTACCCATATTACATCATTTTTTCTAGGTGTCATCAGTAGTCTGGTGACAAAATCTGTCATAATTTAATCCCACTTGCACATAGGAATAGGTTGAGGATGCATCACCCCATTGGGATGTTGTCTCTCTACATTAACATGTTGTCAAACTGGACATCTTGACAAGTTGCCAGCAATTTCCCCCTTCATATTACCCCACCATAAATATTCCTTCATATATCTATACATCCAGGTTCTACCTAGGTGTATAGAGAAATTTGAGCTTTTAGCATCATCAAATAGTATTCTTTTTTGCTAAGGTACTTATGGAACACATAACCTCTTCACAAATTTCTGAACTCCTTCTTTATACATGAATCATCTTGTCTCACATCCTTGACAGCATTAATTTTCTTATGCATATTCTCAGAATTAGATTGAGATAATTTTATCATCTCTAATTAATATGGTTTAATAATAATTTGAAAGAGGAAAGATGGTTAACTTTCCTTAACAATTCCCATATCAATCTTTAGTAGATCCAAAAATATGTGATCTCTCTCAATCCTCATTTGAGTCAGAAGACCCTGATATTTCCTGCTTAATGCATCTACCACCTTATTCACCATTTCCGAGTGGTATTTTATTGAACAATTGTAATCTTTGAGTAACTCAATATATCTCCATTGCCTCATGTTATGTTATTTTTGTGTGAATTTTTTTTCAAACTCTTATGGTCTATATAAATCTATCATCTCTCTCCGTAGAGACAATGCCTCCAGATTTTTAGAGAAAAGATTTCAACTGATAACTCAATATCATGACTTGGATGATTTTTTTCATGAGTCATCAACTTCCTTCATGCATAAGCAATAAAATTATCAATTTTCATAAAGATGCAACCCAGTTCATTCTTTGATGCATCACTGTTTATTAAAAATCCAACACTTCCAGATGGAAGGGTAAAAATTTTATCATTGACCAATTTTATTTAATTCATCAAAGAATTTTATACATTATTTTGTCCACACAAACATAACTCCATTACGTGTGATCTTAGTAAGGTTATCCAATCAGGAAAAATTCTGCACAAAACGTCGATAGTAACCTGATAGTCTAATATAAATACATAAATTAGTTATTTTTGTTGGTGTGGGCCATTCTTGGATTTCCTTTCTCATTGTTGGATCAACTAGGATTCCATCCATAGAGATAATATGACCTGGAAAAGAAACTGATTTAATCCAGAATTCCCACATTCTAAACATCCTATATAATTTATTTCTTCTAAGAGTTCTCAGAATAATCCACAATTGATTCTCATGGTCTTCAAAGAGTTTTGAGTATACGAGGATATCATCAATGAACACCACAAAAAAGATATCAATATATTCCTTGATAACTCTATTCATTAAATCTATGAAGAGAGAGGGTGCATTTTTCAGTCCAAAAGGCATCATTGTAAACTCGTAATGCCCATACCTGGTTTGAAATGTTGTATTAGTAATATCGTCCTTGCTCACATGGAACTGATGATATCTAAATTGAAGGTCATTCTTAAAAAAGTATTGGGATATATGAAGATGATAAAATAAAGCATCAATCTAGGGAAAAGGATACATATTATTTTTCGTAATAGAATTGATTTCTTTTTTATCAATGTGAAGCCTCAAGGATCCATATTTCTTCTAGACAAAGAGGACAGGGGATCCCCATGGAGAAACACTAGGTAGAATAAACCTTTTTTCACTCAAATCCTCTAGTTTTTTTCTATAGCTCTACTAATTACAAAGTGGTCATCCTATAGGATGTCATTGATATATGTCTTTCATCAGGAATTAGATAAATAGAGAACTCAACTTCCTACTCTAGAGGATGTCCTAGTAAATCCTCAATAAATACATTAATGTACTATTTCACTATTTGAACATATTCAATTTGATTATTTTTACCTCACCCATAGATAACGTTTTATAATCCTCTCCATGTATTTCATTCAGTAGAGTTATTGTGGGTGGTTCTAGATAAGAATCTGGTGGCAATGTTTCTGACCTAAAGATAAGGGATTCTACACTATTTCCAAAAATTGTAACTTACTTATTCTTATAAAAAATATTGGCATCAAAATTTTTCATCCAATCCATATTGACAAATATATCAATTTCAGTCATTGGTATGATGATATGTATAAAATCTAAAGCATGTTTTGGTGTATGGAGGGGGACTAGTCAACTTGCATTTGTTTCAATGATACATCCCCTAGGAGTTATTACTGACAACACCTTTATTAAACAGAATATGGCATATCATATTTTCTTGGAAAACTGGGAAGGATTAATTGAATGTGAGGATCCAAAATCAAATAATGTGTTTGCTATATGTAAGGAACAAATTAAAGTACCTTTCACCACATCATTAGGAATTTCATCCTCTGTGGTTGTAATTGCATAGGCTCTCCCTAGTTCTCTTGGGTTTTTCTGAGGCATATTTCTTTGTTTCTTATGACACTCATTTTCATAGTGTCTCATCTATCTGCAGTTGTAGCATTGAATATCATTGAATTGTTTCTTCCCCTTTCATTCATTTGATCGATTACCCTTTTCTCCATAGTAATAGAAGACTCCCATGCATTTCATGCATTTCCAGAGATGATTCTTTCCACAGTTATCACATAATGGGAATAGATTTTTTTCCTTTTTCCTCTTTAGTGCTTCTCCTTTCCATTGTTATCAGAGTACCGCTTCGTATCTTCAATTCCATTGAAAAGATTTGATCTTGGAAATTCCTTCTTTATTTTGATGGCACTTGATACAATTTCATCATATGATGAAAATGATTGAGAAGCCAGTGTACTTCTAAGAATTGGATTAAGAGCATCAAAAAAATGATAAATCATTTCTACCAAGTCACGTACGTAATCAATGGCATACCTGGCCAGTCTTCTAGAAATTATCCTCATACTCTGCAACACTATATTATTCCCATTTTTTATGGTAAGGAATTTTTTCTTCATTTCAGTTCATTTCTCACAAGGGACATATTTTTCTAATAATATTTCCTTAAAATTCCTCCATTCCATATCTTCTATTTCTTTTTCCTCTATGGTATTCTGAATCAAGGACAACCATTGATCAGAATCTCCCTTGAGACAATATACTGCGAGTACTACCTTTTCACTTTCATTGCATCTTAATTCCACAAATATCATTTCAATATAGTTTATCCATTTCTCAGAAACCCCTGGGAGAGTTGTACCACTAAAAGATTGGGGCGTCTACATCATAAAACAATCCAACACAAGTGTGGAATTTTCATTCGTTACAACCTGAGTATGTCTTCCCTATATGGTCATGATCTCATCTTCTCCAAAATTGACTATGTTGACTTTCATAGTACATAGATCCCTACCAGTCACATGTGTATTGGTTCCCCTTCTTCTGTTAGACTCTATTACTAAATAATGGGATATGCTATATTAGTTTATGAATCTCATATAGAAATCACTCAACATAGATTGAAATTCTATGCATAGCTAATCTTATACACATTGTTTCTACGAGAAAAAAATTACATTAAACTCCTTTATAATGACTTGTAATGAAAATGTGAATTATCCTAAGCATATCCCATAGGAGTGTCATAATGAAGAGTGCTGCAAGGCCCATTTTCGTGCACCAGTTCCAATTCGAGTCTAGTTAATGGGATGTTTTTGGGTTTTACTCCTAGATACATATGTTCCCGAGCTACCTCTACCTACTCATATCCAGAATGAATGTATTTCTTAAAATATCCACATAATATATTATTAAAAAAAATAGAGGGACATTATTTTAGGTTCATCCTCAAATACTACCTTAGTTATTTGTACCCTACCATACATTTCCTACTCTAGTTTCCATGATTTCTACTAAACTTTTTCTAATACCAATTGCAACACCTCGACACATCCAGGTTGGAGCTGGTGGATTACATGTGATATTTCCATGGTAAGAAGGAATGAAAATCCCATTGGAACATTCAGTTTACTAGCCATGAATAAACTAGATACATAGATGTTACTCAAATTACATTGGAAGTGTTTTCACAATACAATACATAATGAAAACTAAAAGTTGCATTCAAAAGAACTCAATAAATGATCTCCACTTTGTCACCAGTTTAAATTAATCAATGAAAGGGGTGAGCTCAAAATCTTAGTAAGGGTTAAAAATATTAGAAGCATGAATACAATAATATATGAATCATAACCAATCTGACATAATGAATATGGCATGGTGAATAGATGAAAATCGAAGACCTTTAATAAAATGAGAATGAAACTGCATGCATAGATTTTGTCATAGTGAAAACCTCATGGATAGTAATAAAAGATAATGAATAAAGAAAAATATTATTATTTTGAAATCATGTATCTAGCACATGAAACCATGATACAATTAAAACGGTTTTGTTCTCCGTGTAGAAACTCGTCTGCTTTTTGGAAACAAACTCAAAGGGTTCATCGCCAACTAATTTGTCTCATGAGACCAACCGATTCATCAAAGGCTATAGCGGGCCCCACCCACAACTCCATGTCCAAAAAATTATTTATAAATTGATACAATACAAGAGAAATATTCCTTTTTAATATCCGTTAAGAGTAGAGTATAAGGATTCATCGATATTTTTATAATTAAAATAACTTTTCAAATAAACACAGTATGTTGAATGGTATACTGTTTAGAAAACAAACATATCCCTGATATGAGATTATGGATATTTAATATATATATATATATATTATTAACATAAAAGTGATCTCAAATGGTTTTTAGGTAGACCAAATATGGATTATTATGTGTAGAATAAAAAGTTATACACCACAAAATAGTAGTTGAGACAAAGTCTCTTAACACAATGTAATCGGTCAAATCATATGACCAGAACTAAATAACCATCAAATGAATAATTTAATAACATGAATATAAAGAAAAAAAATTTATTATATATCAACTGGTAGTAAACATATACCGCATACATGATGTAATTGTTGAACAATGGAAATCTCACGGAAAAGAAAGTGAGATGAGAAACCCATTACAAACATTTTGGCATGAAAATGAGTGTTATTGTGAGAACATAATGAGAGGAAAAGGGGTATTTAATAATCCATAAGTCACAAGGAAATTATGGGGGAGGTGAGAAAACATACACCATCATTAGGAATTAAAAATAAAAGGGCACCACAGAGAGGATATTCTTCTACAAAATTGAGATAGAGGATCTTTTACCTTATGCTCGAATGTGTTCTTGATTTTTCTTAATGACATGAATAATCAAATTTAGCTTCATTAAGTAATATTTCCAGAACCTCATCAACAATATAATTGATATTTTATGACCTTATTAGGTTCATTAATGATCTTTTTTATGGTTTGAGAGATTAAATTTTTTTGTTTTGGTAGCATTTTTTTCGTTGGTTTTCATGATCCATTTACAAGTATTCATGAATGGATGTTTGTTTTAAATATAGTTAAACATCCTGATTTGTTAATATATATTCATAGTGACTTTAAAGAAATAAAAAATATTTTATAATGATTCTTGTTATATTCCATGTGGATGAATCATTTGATGAGTTATAATAAATGCTTGGATTTGGCTTGGTAGTTTTGTACACAATAAACATGTTTTGTTTTGTTATTCCATATTATGAACATGTAAAGATTCTGAAAAATTAATCATGATAAAATAAATATATAATGGACTATTTCAACCATTGAAAAGGTTTCAAGACCAGTATTGAAGATATTAAAGAAAATTGAAAACCCATCTTCCTTGAGTGTGATAAATGTACACATCTCGGATGGTGTTTGCATTAATTGTATAAAAGGAGAGAGAAAAGAGAGTTTATGATTAAATATTCCATTATCACAATGAATATACAGTACATGTAAGGTAATGGAATTATCATGGAATTTGGATGAGGGGAGTTGACAAGGGAGAACAAAAGAATAGAACTTTGTAAAATAAATTTAATGAAAAGAGAATGAAGGTTCACCTCTAGAGTACTCCTCCTTGAGAATATCCTTAATGAAATTTTTGTTGGCCTTTTGGTGAGACCAGAAGGTATTGGACGTGGGGAGAGGGATTGGGGAGATTTTATTGGAAGAATTTATGCAAGGCATGAAACATGATATGTGAGGGAGGAACAGGGGGTGAGGGTGGTTTATATAATGGAGGGGAGAATAGTTTTCTTAATATTCTAATCATTAATTTATAATTTCCTCTGAAGACAACCAATAGTGAGTATTCCATGACCAATAATAGTAAGATATTTATGTGACTTCGAACCAATTGGGCTAAATTCAGCAGATCATCATCAATGACTCAATAAATTACTTATTTATCATTTATAGTCAATTATTTCATTTTACTATAAATAAAAAATTAAGTATTTCCATAAAATCCAAAAAATTCACCCTAACCATATTTCAACATGTAGAATCAAAAAATGATGTCCATTTTGCAAAAATAATTTTCAATATATGATTAATTAAATATTTAATTACAATAATTATTTAATTAAAAATTATAAACACTTAAAATATTTATCTCTATTTCCATGTTGAAAAAAATCATTTATACATTCAAGGACATGGATGATATTCATTAAATTCATATTAATATTCATATGTGTTGGTTAATATTCATAAGGGTTGGTTAATATTTATAACAGTAGTTTACTATTAATCGAAAATTATGTTAATTCTATTAAACTATATATATAATCTTGAACAAAACCGTGTATGTCAGATTTTGAAAATTCAAATCGCAGAGTTGGAAAATTTGTGTTTAATGGAAAGGTTATGGATATCTCTTATAAGTAACCATGTTTTGTTTCATATATGCTCAGTTATTCATGAAATATTAGATATATCTATAATTTATTTATGTGAAACATACCATGAAGTGTTTGGGGTGCTACAGCTACAGCTTCGTGCATCTGGACTCATCATCCTCATCATAGCCAGTTCCTCACCTCATCCCTCTTCCCTCACTGGTGCACTCCAACAGGCCACCAAACACCTGGCCAGGTCCCTCCTCCCTTCACTCCTATAGTCGAGCCCTACCGCACCATTGTCTAGGCGTCACGCCCCATTCAAGTCGCATCTGACCGTTTATTCCTGGGAACCGGCAGTAGCACAAACCCTCTTGTGCATTTCATGCTCTGGCCAGCTGACTCCCTTACTGTAGTTGTCACATTTCACTACTATGATGCCCTACCTCCCCCTTTTTCTGCATCTCACTACCAACCCTCCTGCTTCTTCCAAGCAGTGAAATCCCTTCTCAATATATTTCTTCCCTTTTGGTGTTTTTCTCAATATAACCAAACATTAATACCATGATTTGCAATTCATGCATATTTCTCGTTGATTAGAGGGTGGAGTTATTATGTGGGATGTAGTTCTTCCGTTCTTGATGTTTCACCACTTTCTCATTATATTTGATGTAGACGATTCCATCATTTCTCTTCAGAACTAATTCCCTGGCACTTTCATGTTTTCAATTGCTCCAAAATATTATTTCAGCCTCTATGGAACCCTCTGTTATCTTATTACATTGTTTTGGAGTTCATTTACTTTTCAAAAAAATGATTTTTCTTATATATTGGTGTGAAATTACTTGTTTTTTTCACTTAGGGGGTTTAATTAAACATTTTTTGTTATGCTTATGATAGAATTTGGGGGTTTATGGAACGTATAAATTTGGAGATGTTGGGATGATAAATAGCAAGTTTGAGATCTTATTATGGCATGTTCGACTGGGTTATTTTAGGGATTTTGTGATTATATGAAAATGTTTTTAAATAAGTTTTATGGTTGCGCTTGGGTTGCTTTATGCTTTCCAAGTGAGGTGGAAAGTGCAGAATGGTTTATTGATAAATGTCTGGTTTTATGAATGTTTTTTTAATAACATTGGTTATAATTGATCCTTTATTGTTTGGTAATTTTTTTTGAAACATGTTTTGGTGTGGGTTGGAAGAAGGATTTTACTTAGGAACCTTGATTTACCAAATTTTCTCTCCTCTCTCTCTCTCTCATATAAAATGGATCTTTTAACTATAAATACTATTTTGGTATTAAATGTTACATTAAATTGATTTTTTAATGTGTTCATTAAATTTTTAGAATGGGACACTTTGGGACACTGTTGGTTTCAGAAGGTTTAATGGCACGTTTGATATATTATACATGGAAATGGTTTTGGAAATTTTTTGAAACTATTTTGGTTAATTTATTTGTGTGGGTAAACATGAAAAAACATGATTCATTGTATTTATAAAGGATATGTTTTGTGGTGATATTTGAAATGAATGTGATTCAGAAAATGTGAATGCTCGGTTGGAATCTTTAGGTGTATTAAAATATGGTTTCAATGCTTATGTGATGTGATGACCTGATTTATACATTGATTACATGATATATATATATATATGCACGTATGTGGAAACCTATATAGGGGTATTTCCCTTTATGGGTTATCGTATAGGGTGTCTCTGTTTGGGGTAGGCAAGTGTGGTGAGATGAGACACATGTGAGAGGGCCTCCAAAATCCGAAAAAAATATTATTATAACCACCATGGGATCCTGGGATTATTATAAATGATCGAGTGACATTTTCTAATCAACCCCGATTAGACGGGTTGATACCCCCTGGATTTGTTGTTAGGCTCTGTGGGCTTTTCCATTGGATTATACAATATAGATCATCCAGATGGTTATAGACTTAGGAGATTCACCATATGACGACATGAGGTTCCAATACTGAGTATGTCCTGGGGTATTATTGGGATGTTTAGGATATTCTATGGTTACTAGATTATTTACATTTCTTCTTTACTTTCTGTCGTACTTGTTTATTTTCAGTTTTCACTTTTTACATGTTTTACTCTCTCCCACCATTGGTATGTTTTATTTTGGATTTTATTTTTAAAATGAAAACTTATTTTAGAAATGGTATGTAGCATATGTTTGAATCCCTTCTGAGCATCTTGTTACTAACTCCAATCATATTCATCAGGTTTTAGGATAGGTTCTTTTTTAGGTTCCTTGTTCAGCTACTCATTGTTGGAGCAGGATTGAGTATGAGTTGGGTGGGGACCTATAATTTCACAAGGAAGTATGTTCGGTTTTATTTTTATTCTGTGACTATTTTTTATTTCTATTATTAGTTATTTTATCTGTTTATCTATTTTTCATGTGCTAAATCATTCCCAATAGTAAAATTTTGATGCCCGACAATGGTTTCCATCCCGTGGGGATCGGGAACGCCCTTCAAGGCTTGTCGTGGCCTGACATGGTTGAACGGTTCATGGTTGACCTGAGTTGGTTCATTAAAAATGGTATCTTAGGGGGAGATTGTTATTTGGGGTCTTCGATAGATGGAGATTAGGACTGTCAATTATAGGGAGGTATGTACAGGAAGGGGGTCATAAATAATTTGTCATTTCGAACCTCGAGTTTCAATGGGTTGTCAGGGTTTTTAGTTATCTGCTTTTGTTTTGTGATTGAGGAATTAGAATAGAGGTAGACTAGTGTTATGTTGTGACCTCGCATGGAGGAGTGACCCATGTGAATTATGATTGCACGGTTGAGCTTCTCATAGTCATTTACACTTTCATGGTGTGTATCTCACAACCATATCTCCATGTTAAGCATAACTGCTAGTTCCTTTTCCCAGTGGTTTGTTGTATGATACGTTTTGTTTTTTTATTGATGAAAGTGTGCTTTTGAAAATGAAAAGAGTAAATGATTTTTGGAAAATTGAATTTGGTTTGAAAATTTGTTTTGGTATTTGTATAGTGGCATCAAAATATGGGGGTTTTGAACTATAAAATGAAAATGAGGAAATTTGTTTGTATTTATATTTTTTTCTTTTCAAGATTGCTAATTTTGAATGAAAGCACATTTTTTATTTTTTATTTTATTTGATATTGGTTTTGGCGTTGTTTTTTATATGTTGTTCACAAAATTAAGCCGAAAAAGGTCTCTAATGATTCTGATAATTCATGCCATGTTTTTGGTCCTTTTGGATCATTTCCTACCCATCACAGTGATCAGTGTCTGTTAGAGGGAGTAGAGTGGCTTGAAGAGGTCATGCGTGTCTTCAAGGTGTTGGGAACTCTAGAAGCTCTCAGAGAGCGCATCGTTTGGGGCATGTTTGAAGGTCCATCTCTTAATGAATGGTAGTTATTTTGCCTAAAATAACATCATATTGTGATGAAGTGGGATAAATTTATATCTGTCTTCATCCAATGGTTTATAGTCGAAGTGGTGAAGATGATGAAAAGGTAAGAGCTCATCTGTATTCAACAAGGCCAACTGATGGTGAAGAAATATATTAACCAATTCAAGGAACGTGTGTCATCTTCTCAAGAGGTTTCATCATATGATTTGATGAAGTCTTCTCTCTTCATCGGGGGCTTCATTCAGAGAAAAAGGAGCGGGTCCTCCCATCTAAGGACCATTGTTTCGAGAAGCTATTGGAAGAGGTGTTCCTAGATGAGTTAGACTCCGAAGCATATATGGTTAGAAATATAGCATATCTAGTTGCTCTTGATGGTTATCCATCTAGAAAAAAAGCTGTTCTAGAGGGAAATGTTTCGAAAGAGCGATTTAAAGTGTTTCTGGCATACAATTCGTCGGACAACTCGGTGGTGTGCCGCTAGTGTGGGTTGTTCAGGAATGTGAAGCCATCATGTCACATTACTCTAAAGATGTTTCATTGTTGCGGCTGTCTGGTTCATCTAGAGAAGTTCTTTAAAAACCGTTTCTGAGTAATACAATGTGACCAGAGGAATTCCATTACCTAACTATGAGGAAGGAGATGCTTCGACCATCAGATCACCACCCATAGTTCTCAAGTGGAAGCTCGTGCATAGTCAGGAGTTATTAGTTGTGGGAAGCTTCAGTTCAAGTTTGTGTTACATGTTTTTAGTTGAATATTTAAAGTATTTTAATTCATGATTTATTATTTTAAATATTTTACATGGTTTTCAGTCCATTGTTTTTTTCATGAAGTTATGATGGACTTGTTCTATTGTATTCCAAACTATTACATTTTTCTGATTATGGTTTTATGAATCCTGTGTTTTTCTTAAAGGTGTATTTGTCCTTGTATGAGTTGATCTCAGTTTAGTTATGTTCATTTTGAGGTGTAAGTGCGTGTGGTGGAATTTGTGTTTGTGGTTATTCTTGGGTTCATTACTTGGGGTTAGTACTACTTGGAGGTTTTCTCCTAGTGTTGTGAGTTTCTGCTCTGGGTCGAGTGTTTTGAGTTTCACCTGAGGAGTAGTTCCCTCATGCTAAAGAAGTTATTTTGGATCTGCTGGGAGTTCTCGGGTAACCCATGCCCCTTCCTGGGAGATATGATTAGAAGTTACTTTCTACACTATTTGAATTCGTGTTGTAGGGATAACCCTCTCATGTTCCCTCATTCTCTTATATTGTGGTTTCTTTCTGTTTCAATCGGGCATGGATTCTTGTTTTTTCTATTGTTCGGCTAAGTGACTTTTAGGGGGATGAAACTATCTGAGGTGGGGAAAATTTTCACACATCAAATTATAAATAAATTTTTTATTTTATTATTTATTAGTTTTGGGTTCTCACTCTAAGGTTCAAGTTGGGTCCCGATTTATTGTTTTTCACAATTAATGATTTTGGTGAATTTCATACTGGGGAAAGGGAACTGCGTGGTTATTGTAAATAGTGTGGTCTCCCCCAGTGCTGGCATGAGAACCCAAGTGTTCTGGAATGAGGCGCGCATCTTGCACATGGTTTATTAATCTGTGCGATGAGCGCTCAGTGACCCAGTTTTCCAAATGAGATAAATAAATGGAATAAAATTTTAACAAAAATGATCGTTAATAATGATAATTATATAACGTAGTTATATTTATTATAATTAATATTGTTGTTATGAGTAATGAAATTATTAATGATATTATTATTATTGTTATATTGTTATTATTATTGTATTATTTTTAATCTTAAAATTATTATTACTATTATTATTATTATTTTGTTATTATTACTGTATTATTTTTATAAATATAACATAAAATGGGAAAAAAATATCTAATAATAATCTCGTTGCCCCCCCCCCCACATTACCCTGCATAACGATGCTACTCCTGACCCACAGCCCTTGCTACCCTCCCTCCTCGCACTAGCCTAGCCCTCAAGTCGGCCTCACCCTCACCCAGGCCCTCTGTTCCCTGCTCACCCCTTCTGCATCTGGCAGCCACTCTTCCTTCTCCCTCCACACACCGACCTCCCACATGTGCCTCGACCGCACGTTGCCTCATCCCTGACCTCCAGTAACTCTCTGCACCATTTTCGAACAGTTGCACTCCAGGACGCCTCCGTCTCACACCGCATCTGCCCTCCTTCCAGAGTATTGTTAGGCCTTACCTTCTCCTTCTTTCCCTCAAGGAGGTACATGGAGCAGAACAATAGCTTCATGAATCTGGCCTCATCCTCCTCAGTGCGTCCAGTTCTGCACCTCACCCCTCTTCCCTCACCAGCGCACTCCAGTAGGCCACCCAACACCTGGCAAGGCCCCTCCGCCCTACACCCCTACAAATGAGCCACTCTGCACCACCGTCCGGATTGCGTGCGCTATTCAAGTCCCATATGGCCCTCTATTTTAGGAAACTAGTTGTGACACAAACCCACTTGTGCATTCCTCACTCTGGCCAACCAACATACTTGTTCCAGCGGCTTCTCTGCATTTTTCTTGTTCCTTACTTCCCAATTGCGTCATTTATTGGTAGCCACACTCAATATTGTTTCCGGTAGTGCAATCCCTTCATTGAATATTTAATTATTTTTGGTGTTCTTTTCAAATTAACCCAAATTTAATACCATGATTTGTAATTGATGAATTATTTTCATTGATTAGAGGGTTTTGTTTTTCTGTTAGTTGTGGTTCTACCTTTCACGAGGTTTCATCACTTTCGCACTTGATTTGATGTTGGGGAATCTATCTTTTCCCTTACCTGCTAATTCCTTGGCACATTCATGTATTCAATTTCTCTAAAACATTATTTTCACCTTTGTGGCACCCTTGGATATCTGGATACATTTTTTTGGATTTCATTTAATATTCTAAAAATTAGTTTTCATGGATATTGGTGTGAACTAGCTTGTTTTATTAGACATTTGGTGTTTGATTTAACATGTATAGTTATGATAAGGATATAATTGTGGGTTTTATTTAAAGTATAGATTTAGAGATATTGGGATGATAAATAGATTGTTTGAGATCTTATTATGGTGTGTTCGACTCGGTTCATTTATTGATTTTTGTGATTACAATAAAATGTTTTAAAAAGAGTTTGTGGTGGTGCTCGGGTTGTTTTATACTATCTATGTGAGGTGGATTGTGGAGCAGAGTTTTCTGATAAATGTTGGGGGTATTGGATATTTTTTTAAAAACATTGTTTATATTGGGTCCTTTAAGGTTTTTTTATTTGGTTTGATACATGTTTTGGTGTGGGTTGAAAGAAGGATACTACAGATGAAACTTGATTTCTCAAATGTTCTCTCTTCACACTATACCTCTCTCTCTTTCATATAAAATGGATCATTGATATTTAAATAGTGTTTTGGTATTAAATGTTTCCTGAGATTTATTATTTTTTGAATGTGTTCTTTAAAATTTGAATTGTGGGTCATTTTTTCACACTGCCAGTTTCAAATATTTTAAAGTCCCGTTTGATATAGTATAAAAGGAAATTGTTTTTGAAATGATTTGGAAGTAATTTTATTAATGTATATGGTTGTATAAAGTTGAAGACCCATGTGGCGTTGTATTTCTAAAGGTGATGTTTTGTGGTGATTTCTGAAAATAATTTGATTCAAAAAATGTGAATTCCCAGTTGGAAACAAAGGGTCTTTTGAAAGATGGATTGAATGCTTATGTGATATGATGGCCTGGTTTTTACATTAATGACATGATATATATATATATATATATATATATACATATGTGTGAACCTCTATAAGGGAATTTCACTTTATGGGTTGTCGTATAAGGTGTCCATGTTTAGGGTAGGTATGTGTGGTGAGATGAGTGACTTGAGTAAGGGCCTCCTACTTACAAAATATTATTATTATAACCACCATGGGTTCTTGGTAATCATTTAGATGATCAAGTGGTGGTTTCAAATCAACCGCAATTACATGGGCTGATTCCCCTGGATTTGTTTTTAGGCCAATAGGTATTTGGCACTGTACTGGTCAGTTTAGGGCAGCCAGTTGGTTATAGACATAAGTGCTTCACCATATGAATAAGGTGGTTACGAAACCAAGTACATATAGGTGTATTTTAGGGATGTTTATGATCACCAAAGGTTACTGGATTATTTACATTACTTTTTTACTTTCTGTTGCACTGGTTTATTTTTAGATTGCACATTTTACTTATTTTACTCTGGACCAGCTTTGGTATATTCTATTTTGGATTTTATTTATAAAATGAAAAATTATTCTGGAAATGGTATGTAGTGTGTCTTAGGTTTTTAAATATGATAATCATGTTTCTTATTTTAAAATGTGAAAACCCTAAATTAATATTTTTATTTCAAACTTGTGTCACTATAATGTATTGGGAAAGGGAATACATGGATTTTTTTGTTATATTTGACATTCCTATTGAGAATCTCAGTGATCACCTCTATCATATTATTTCAGTTGAAGGTTTAGTTCATGTTCAAGTTCCTAGTTCATCTGCTCAGTGTTGGAGGAGGCCACAGTCTGAGTTGGGTGGTGACCTAAAAGGTCACAAGGAGGTATGTTGGGATTTACTTTCATTCCTCCGCTATTTTTTATATCAATTATTAGTTTTTTATCTTTTTATCTTATTTTCATGGGACAAATCATTCAAAATAGTTAAATTTTGATGTTTGGCACAGGTTTCCAACCCATGGGGATCCAGAACGCCCTTCGGGACATGTCGCGGACTGGCTCGGGTGACCAGTTTATGGTCGACCTGGGTTGGTTCAAGAAAAAATGGTATTAGAGGGGTCCCTTGTTATTTAGGGTCTTTGGTAGATGGATATTAGGTCTTTAGAGGCTTTGGAGGTATGTATGAGGAGGGATTCATGAAACCTTTCTTGTTCTGAACCTCAAATTTCCAAGGCTAGTCTGGGTTTTGAGTATTTTTCTTTTGTTTTGGGTTCGAGGAATGACAATGGAAGTGAAACAGTGTCATGGTGTGTCCTCACATGTGGTAGTGACCCACATGGAGTCTGATATCATTATTGAGATTATCTATGTAGTTTACGATTGCATGGGGCATGGCTCACTACCACATTGGAAAGTTAAGCATTACTATTATTTCATTTTCCCGATGGTTTGTTTTGAGTTTTTTTTCTGGTTTTGATTAATATAATCTTTTTTTCTAAAAATAAAAGATGAAATTTTTTTTGGAAAATTGAATTGGTTTGAAATGTGGGTTTGGTATTTGGAATGTTCCTTGGAAAGATGGTTGTTTTGAAATATAAAATTAAAAGGAAGAATTTTAGTTCTTTTAATATCTACTTGGTTTTTTATGTTTTTTTAAGATAAAAGTACTTTCGTTTCTATAGCTTTGGTTTGATATTGTTTTTGTATTTGTGTTTTATATTTTTTTCCAAAAATGCCAACCAGAATGGTTTCCATGGATTCTGATAATTCATTCTCTATTTTTGTACCTTCTCGTACAATGTCTATCATTCATGGTGATCGGGGTATGTTAAATGCAATAGAGTTTCTTGAAGAGGTAGAGTGTGTCTTTAGGATGTTGGGAACTCTAGAAGCTGTCATAGTGTGAGTCGTTTTGGGCATGTTTGAAGGTACAACTATGGATGAATTGGAGTTATATTCCATGTTTTCACTACTAGTTTACAAGACATGGGATATCATTAAATCATTCTTTGTTAGATGGTTTATACATGAAGATGTGAAGAATATAAAAATATAAAAACTCATGTGTATTCAACAAGGCCAATAGATGGTGAAGGAATATGTTGACCATTTAAAGAAACATGTATCATAATCTATGGAGGTAGCATCACAAGATTTGTTTAAGACTTCTCTCTAAATTGTGGTTCTTCGTTTAGATATCTGGTAGTGGGTCCTCCATTCAATGGATCGTTGTTTCTAGAAGATGTTGTTTGAGGTGTTCCTAGGTGAGTTGGTCTCCAGAGAATATATGGTTGGAAATCCCCCGTATCCAGTAGCTCATGAAGGTTCCCCATCAGGAAAATAGTGTGTGCTAGAGGGACCTATTTTAAAAAAGTACTCTATATTTGATCTGGCTTCTAGTTCATCGAACTGTTTAGTGGTGTACCACCAGTGTGGAATGTTTGGGCACATGAAGCTATCATATCGCATTCCTCCGAATATGATTCATCGTTGTATTTGACTAGGTCATCTGGAGAGGAATTTCCATAAGCATCACTTTAAGAAGACGTTGTGAGTGGTCAAATTTTAGTAACTTACTGTGAGGCTATAGATGCTTCACCCATTAGGGACCCAGCCATAGGTCTCAGGGTGAAGCTCGTAGGTAGTCAAGAGGAACAAGGTGTGTGAAGCCTCGGTTCGGGTTTCAGTTCTTTGTTGGTGGTGGATCATTTAATGTCTTTTCATTATTTTTTCTGGTGTTATTGTTTTTACATGGTTGTGAGTCCATTTTTTGTGGTTATGTTTTGATAGACTTGTTCTTTTGTAATCCAAAATTGTTTCATTTGACTGATTATTCTTTTCTAAATTGTGGGGTTTTCTTTAATGATGTGTTTGGGCCTTGTATGAGTAGAAATCGGTTTAGCTATGTTCATTTCATGGTGTATGTTCCTGTGGTAGAATTGGTGTTTATTGTTATGCCCAGTTTCCCTTCTTGCTATAATTTCTGGTTGGAGGTTTTCTCCTAGTGTTTGTAGTTTCTGGTTTGAGTCGAGAGTTCTGAGTATTAGTTGAGGTGTTGTTCACTCATGATATATATGTTAGTTTGGATCAGTTGGTAGTTTCCATAACGCCCCCACCTTCCTATGGTGATATGTTTGGATGGTAATTTCTGTACTATTTGAATTATTGGGGTGGAGAGAACCCTATCGTGTTCTCTTGTACTCTTATATTGTGGTTTATTTTTGTTTCCATCGTGCATGGATTCTTGTTTTGAATATGTTTTGTTTGGGTGATATTTTGGGGGGAAAAGTGTCTTTGGTGGGGATAACGTTCACACATCAACATCTAAATTTATTTTATATTTTATATTTTTCTTATTTTCTAGTTCTCACAGCGATATTCGAGTTGGGTCCAGGTTTATAATATTTTATATTTAATGATTTTCGTTGGTTTCAGACCAGGGTAAGGGCACCGCATGGTTCCCAGTAAATGTGTAGTCACCACCAGTGCTAGTTAAAGTTCCCAATTGGTCGAAAACATGGTTCACATCTTGTGTGAGGTTTATTAAGCCACGTAAAGAGTGCACAATGATCCAATTATCAGAATAAGAAAGAAAAATTGATTAAATATTTTACAAATAATGTATGATAACAATGATAATAATATTATATTTTTATTTGTATTTTTATTAGGATTTTTATTTAGAATATTAATATTATTAATGAATATATTGTTTTTGTTCTTGTGTTATTATTGTTGAAATATTATTATAATTATTATTGTGTTATATTTATTGTACTATTATATTTAATGTTATTATAAGTATAACATAAAATGGTAATAATTTATCTAACCTAAATCTGGTCACACCCCTCCCCCACTATTCCCAGCGCAGCGGCACTGCACCAGAACCACATCGCTCACTACCCTCCCTAATCGCACTTTAATCGCCATCACGACGACCTCTCCCTCACCCAAGACCTCTGTCCCGTGCTGAACCCTTCTGTATTTGGCTGACACCCTGCCCCCTCCCTCTGCAAATTGACCTCCCACTTGTGCATCGGCCACACCCGGCCTCTTCCCTGACCTCCAGTGGCTCTTTGTGCCATCGTCCAGCATATGGACACTAGGCCGCCTCCGTCTCACACTGCACCCACCCTCTTTCCAGTAGCGCAGTAGGAATCACATCCTCATTCTTCCACTCACGGCACTACGCAACATAAGGAAGAAGCTTCATGCATCCTACCTCATCCTCCTCAGTGATCCCAAGTCCTCACCTCACCCATCTTCTCTCACCAGCGCGCTCCAGTAGGCCAGCCAACACCCAGCCAGTATCCACTTCCCTTCCCCCTACAACCGAGCCCCTTCGTACCACCGCCAGGCCGCGCACCCCTTCCAAGTCTGACTTGACAATCTTTTTAGGCCAACCAGCAGGAACACAAACCATATTGTGCATTCCAATATTTGACTAGCCATCTCCCTTTCTCAATTGGCCGCTCTACGCTGCTCTGGTACCCTACATCCCCCTTGCACCACATCCTAACCGCCACCCTCTGGCATGTTCTTGGTAGTGCAATCCAGACCCTGTATATTTCATTTTTTGGTGCTTTTCTCAAATTAATAAAATCTTAATACATTGATTTGTGGTTTTCACATTATTCTTGTTGATTAGTTGGTGTGTTTAGTCTGTGCAGCATGGTTCTACATTTCTTGATGCTTCACCAATTTTGCACTTGATTTTAGGTAGGTGAATCCAAATTTTTTCCTTTAGGATTAATTGATTGGCATATTCATGTTTTCAATTGCTATCAAATATTATTCAAACCTCCATAGAACCCTTTTTTATATTATTACATTGTTTTGAAGTTCGATTAATTTGATTAAAGTGAGTTTTCATGGGTATTGTTGTGAAATTCCTCATTTTATCGTACTTTTGGGGTTTGATTTAACATCTATATTTAGGATAAAGAGAGAAATGGTGGTTTTATAAAAATTATAGCTTTACTGATGTAGGGATGATAAATTTTTGGTTTATGATCCTATTATGGCATGTTCCACTCAGTTCATTTATGGATTTGTGTGATTATATGAAAATGTTTTAAAAAGTGTTTTATTGTGGCGCTCTGTTTTTTTATTCATTGTATGTGAGGTGGATAGTGGAGTATGGTTTTATGATAAATGGTTTGTTTGGAGGTAGTGTTTTGAAAAAAAAGACATGGTTTATAATGTATCCTTTAAGGTGAGGTCATTTGGTTTGATTTATGTTTCTGTCTGGGTTGGAAGAAGGATGTTACACATGAACCATGATTTTTCAAATTTTATCTCTCCCATCACTCTCTATTTTTTCATCTAAAATGATTCATTGAATTTTAAAAGTGTGTTGGTATTAAATGATTCCTTAAAAGTTTTTTGATGAATGTGTTCTCTAAAATTTTAATTTTGGGGAATTTTGGGACACAATTGGTTTCAAAAGTTTTAAAGGATTGTTTGATATAGTATACATGGAAGTGGATTAAATAATTATTTGTAACTATTTTGGTAGAAGAATTTGTGTGTGTGAACATGAAGATGCATGTGGTATTACATTTCTTACGGTGATGATTTGTGGTGCTTTTTAAAAGAATGTGATTTGGAAAATGTGAATGGCTGGTAGGGAACATAAGGTGTTTTAAAAGATGGCTTGAATGATTATGTGATGTTATATCCCAGTTGGTAATTTGATGACGTGATATATATATATATATATATATGTATGTAGACACTTCTATAGGGGGATTTCCCTTCATGGGTTATCGTATAGGGTGTCCATGTTTGGGGTGGGAAAGTGTAGTGAGATTAGTCAAGTGTGTGAGCACCTCCAACCATGATAGTATTATTATTATAACCACCAAGGGTTCCTAAGATTCTTTATGATAATCTAGTGAAGGATTTTGATCAACCATGACTAGACAGGTTGATACAACCAAGGTTTGTTGTTTGGTTAGGTGGGCTTTTCTACAAGATTGGTCAGTTTAGTGCGTCTAGTTGGTTATACACATAGGATTTTCCCCATACTCTATCTATTTGTTCCAAAACCATGTATGTATAGGGGTATATTAGGGATGTTTAGGATCACTAACTTTTACTGGATTATTTATATTTCTTGATTACTTTCTTTTGTCATAGATTATTTTATGTTTTTACGTTTTACTTGTTTTACTCTAGACCACCTTTTGAATATTATTTTTCTAATTTTATTTATTAAATGAAAACGGATTTTGGAAATGGAATTTAGTGTGTTTTAGGGTTTTAAATAAGAAGAATATTTATTATTTTATAATGTGAAAAACCTACTTATATATTTTTCATTTAAACTTGTGTCATGGGACTGTTTTGGGAATGATAATACTTGTATTTTTGGGTTATATTTTTCATCCCTACAGAGAATCACAGTGATCATGCCTATCATATTATTTCATTTGATGGTTCGGTTCTTGTTCAGGTTCTTTGTTCTGAAACTCAGTGTTAGCTTAAGCTTGAGTTTGAGTTGGATGGTGACCTAGAAGGTCACGAGGAATATTCATTTTTGTTTTTTTCGTTGTTAGTTTTTTTTTATATCGTCTATTTTGTTTATTGGTTATATTTTTTCATGGGAAAAATAATTCCAAAATTTTAAATTTTGATTCTCGAAACTAGTTGCTAGCCCATGGGGATCGGAAACTCCCTTAGAACCATATAACAGTCCTGCTCCGTTGACTAGTTTAGGGTCGACCCAGGTTGGTTCCTGTCATCGCACCATAGAGGTAGTGTTTCCAGTTTTCGAAGGAACAATCACACCTAATATATCCAGATCTCATGTTGGGTACTGATTCTCAATGATCTCTTGTTTCCCTAAGGTTCATGCTATCACATTATAATTTTCATGATTACAGAACTGAAGACATTTTGTGAAGCATTAATGTATATCAAAAATTCATCTCCACTGGTTAATCGTGTGAGTATTTTTGAAATTATTATCATCTTTTTGAAAATCCTTATTTCATTCTTATATTCTTCTATCCAAACATAATTTACCTCTTTCTTTTTTACTTAGTTATCTTGTTATACAATGATGATAAATCCAAAAAAACATCTGTAATACTAAAACAATATAAGAAAAATATTGTTCTTGGTTATAGATATTAACATGGGACACTCTTCGACTAAAATTATTTTATAATGATCCACATATATCCCTTTTTGGAGATAAAATTCCATGAGAATGATTCCTCCTCCATACAGAACTCACATTTACAATACCATTCATAGTGTTTCTCCGTTCTCAATATCATAATTATAGTATTCAAATTCTCATTGTGTCCCTCCTTGATCTGGGATTAGATCATAATATAATTAATAAATACAGCAAAAAATTTATTGATTTTATCTATAATGACTATATTGAATAATTCCCTGAATATTATAGATAATTAATTATTACCATTGGCATAACTAGGAGTTCATGGTGCCTATACCTTGTTTGAAAGAGATTATTTTGAATATATTCATTCTTCAACATTAATTAGTGATATCCTAAATGAGGGTCAACCATAGGAAATACATGGCCCCATAGTTGATTGACCAAGACATCTATTTTTGGATTGGGATAATTTTCATTATCATTAATTTTATGAGCTCAATTAAGCCAATCTATAATTTCATTTATTGATCTTTTTTTTTGATAATGTTTACAGGTGAACCCCTTGGTGAATCACATCAGAATAAAGAATCATTTTCCATGTTATCGTATAACTACTTATTTATTTCCTCCATTCCAATGTTGGATATTATATAATTTTTCTTTTATATCAATATATATCCACTAAAAATTTAAATTAAGAACACAATATCTCGATCAGGTTTAATATTAGGAAATTCTTCAGGCCAAACGTCAGTGTAGTACTCACAATGGGAATGTCATTAATAATGTGTATCTCTATTCTCTCAATAATTTGAGGATGATATGATTTCTCACAAAGATATAAAATCCAAAAATTGAGATAATTATTCTTAATGATATTTTCCCCTTCTTAAAATTTTCGTGAATTAGAGGATGCCTCACAATATGATTAGTGAAAACCCTTTACATATAGTTGATGTTGGATTTATATAAAGATAGACAATCGATAACTAATATAGCATGTATATCCACCCAAGGATGCATGAAAATATTTTTTTGGGAGGTTATGTTCACAAACATTAACCAGGGAGGTGTTATATATTTTTTATACAATAATTTCACCATTACCTATTCTGATATAGAACTCAACCTCTATATTTTTCTATGGTGTTTGAATAGTTTTAATAAACATGGATGATATTAATGAATGTATATAAATATAATCAAATAGTACATTATCTATTCCTGAATAAATAACCAACATATCGATCACAACATAATTATTGGTTTCATCCTCAGCTGTTATGATAGCATATTGCTATCCTTGCTACTTTTGAGGTCGTTGTTGTTGATTGCCTCCCACAACCCTTGTCTTTGGGAAATGGAATACTTGGTGTTCATGTTCCTTATAAGAGTAATATTTCACTACAAAACGAGTGTCGATAAAAACCTTAATTTCAACATCAAAATTTATGTAATTTTTAATATTCATTTGACAATTATTAGTTAGTCTCGCCACTCTTAACACATGAAGCATTTTTTGGTTACCCTTTGGCAGATTACATGATTCTTCATCCCACAATTTTAAGAAGTTGGATTTTAGTTGATTGTGAAAGTCATATATCAATATATGGGGATACTTTTTATTTATCAATAATTTTATGATATCAATATACTCAATGTAGAGGCTCATTAATCGATCCATCTTCTTGTTGGTTAAGTACACAAACATTAACTAGGTAGGTGTTATATGATTTGGTTTCAATAATTTCCCCATTATCTATTCTCATATATAACTGAACCTCCATATTTTTAGTTCGTGTTTGAATAGTTTAACTAAACATGGAAGATATGTATTAAAATATATAAATAAAATAAAATTGTATATAATATATTCTAGAATTAATAACACACATACAACCCACCACATCATAATTGGGTTCCACCTTAGCAGTTGTGATATCATATTTCCATCCATTCTACATTAAAGGTTGTTCTTGTTGATTGCCTCCAACAACCCTTGTCTTAGGGGATTTGATTGTTTGGTGCTTATGTTCCTTTAAAGAGAAATTTTGCACTACAACAAGAGTGTTGATAAAACCCATCGTTATAACCTCTATAATTTTGGTATTTTTAATATCCCTTTGACAATTATTAGATAGACACACATCTATTCCATAGATGAAGCAATTTTGGTTCCCCTTAGGCAGATTCTAGGATTAATTATCCCACACATTTAACAAAAAGGCTAAAATTTGATTGAACAAGTCATCTATCAGTTTATGGGGATCATTTGTTTTTATGAATTTTATTATCTCATGATTTCCAGTGTAGAGGTGTATTGATCGATCCTTCTTCTAAATAATGATGACTTGTGCATCCCTTGGGGAACCACTTCATAATAAAATAAATTTTCCCATATTATATTTTAACTAATTATTCATTTCATCTATGTAAATGGTAGATATTATATAATTTTTTATTTATATATAAATAAAACGAATAACATGTTCAATTGAGAACACAATATCTCGAACCGGTGGAAGATTAGGAAATTCATCATGTAAAAAATTATTGTAGTCCCTCGCAATGGGAATGTAATTGCTAATGATTCTCTAATTTTTCACAATCATTTGAGGTAGATATGATTTTTCACAAGGATATAAAATAAAATATATGAGATAATTATTCTGAAGGATATACATCCCCTTATTGTACATTTATTCAATTGGATGATGCCTCGGGATATGATGACTGATATTCCATTACTGAATGTTGAGGTTGGATTTATATAAATATTTCTATTCCATGACTAATATAGAATATATCACCACGCAAGGATGAATGGAAATATTTTTTGTCAAATTAAGTGCCCAAAACATAACTGGGGATGAGTTATATAATTTGGATGCAATAATTTCACCATTATCTATGCTCGTATAAATCAAACTCCATATTTTGAGTTGGTGTTTGAATAGTTTAACTAAACATGGAATATATGAATTAATATACTGTAAAAGAATAAAATAGTACATTATCACTTCTATAATTAACAACCAACACACCTATCACCACAAAATAATTGGGCTCCACCTCATTAGATGTTATTGCATATTCACATCCTTGATACTTTTGAGGTTGTTGTTGTTGATTTCATCCAAAAACCCTCATCTTTGGGAAATGGATTTTATAGTGACCTTGTTCCTTGTAGGAGAAATGTTGTAGTAAAAGATGATTGTTAATAAAATCATTCATTTCAACCTCTATATTTATGGTACTTTTATTATTCCTTTGAAAATTATTAGATAGACACATCTCTCTTCGACACATGATGCACTTTTTGGTTCCCTTTGTAGAAGATTACAAGATTATTCATCCCACCATTTTAACAACATGGATTTTAGTTTATTGAACAACTCATAAATCTATTTATATATATACTTATCCATTATCATGTGTTTTTTGGGATCACTATTTTCAATGTAAAGGAACATTGAGCAATCCTTCTTCAGAATAAAAATGTCTGGTGCACCTCTTAGTGAAGCACTTTGAAATAAAAAAACTATTCCATATTATCTTGTAACTAATTATTCATTTCCTTCAATTAATTTTTAGAAATTATATAATGTTTTATTTATATAAGAAAATATCCAAGAATAAGTAAAATTGGGAAAACAGTATCCTGATCAGTTGGGGGATTAAGCAATTGTTCATGAAAAAACACTATTGTAGTCCAGTGCAATGTGATGGTATTAGATATAGATTCTATCATTTTTCACAATCATTTTAGGTAGATATTCTTCGTCGTAAAGATATAATATCCAATAAATGAGATAATTATTTTGAAGGACATTAATCCCCTTCTAATACTCTTATAGAATTGGTGGATACCTTAGGATATAATGAGTGATCTCCCTTTACATATGGTAGATGATGGATTTATATAAAGATTGATAGTTCATTCCTAATATAGCCTGATGCTCTACCAAATGATGCGTGGATAGATTTTTTGGGAGGTTTTGTTCACAAATATTAACTGGGGAGGTTTTATATAATTTGGATGAAATTATTTCCCAATTATCTATTCTCATATCTATCTCAACCTCAATATATTGAGGTGGTGTTTGAATAGTTTAACATAACATTGATTATATGAATGAATATATAGAAATATAAATAAACATTACAATATCTATTCTTGAATTAATAACCAACATACCTATCACCACATCATTATTGGGTTACACCTTAGCAGTTATGATGACATATTCCCATCCTTGATACATTAGAGATTGTGGTTGTTGATTTCCTCAAACTACCCTTGTCTTTGGGAAATGGCTTTCTTAGTGCCCATGTCCCTTATGGGAGAAATGTTGCACTACAGAATGAGTTTTGATAAAACAAACTTCATTTCAACCTCCATATTATTAGTATTTTTAATATCCCTTTGACAATTATTAGACAGACACACTTCTCTTCCCCACATGAATCATTTTTTGGTTCCCCTTAAGCATAATCTAGGATTCTTCATCCGACCATTTTGACAACATGGATTTAATATTTTCATACCTTCAGTGTATATATCTACCAGATCTACCTATTTATACACTATATTCATATTTTTATATTTGTGACCATGATATATCTAAGAGTCTCTGATATATATTTCTCACTTATGGTCACAAAATATAATCTCCTCACAGATGTCGACCTCTTGAATATCCATCACATTTGATTTACATGACTTTCATCTGAGAAATAAGTGAACCAAATTTAATAAATTTTATTTAAAAATACAAGGGAATATAATGAAATCCTTGTAATTTTTTCCTCATCACCCTAATATATTTGTCATTATTTTTCATCAATTATAGGAACTCCCTTACCATCTCAAGAATAGGAGTTTAGGGAATATATATATTGAAAAATATTTATTTAATAATCCAATTATATATTTTAAATTTACTACTTGGAATTTGTAATCTTCATAAGTGTTCGATACTAGTCAGTTTCCCCATCAAAATAATAATCCATTAGCACAACATTCAATCTTTTTGATAACTTTTGGACAATGAATGTCTTATGAATAGAATTAGTCAATTGTTCTGTGATGAGGGGGCTATAATATATGAAAAATATATGAGGACTATTTCGCATAAATGATTCAACAATAAAAGTATCCTTCATAGTATAATTATGGATTTTACATGATTCATGTTATTATTGATAACATGATCCAATTGGCCAATTAAATTCATTATGTTTTGATCTCCTTTACACATCATATTATGAATCTCATCATGGAAATCATTACATTTCCTATCACACTGACTACAGGTATGGGTTATCCTATTTATACCCATTAACGAAAAATAATGTAAAGTTAGAGGGATTTAATATTTGTATTGCAAGAATATAAAAATGAAATGTTGAATATTGAAGGATAAAAATTTAAATGTAAATTATATAATAAATTTTGATTCCCTATGATCCAATAAATGTTATCCATTGTGATAATATTATCCATAGGGTCTATACTAAAGTTCAATATTGAAAATCTCAAAAAAAATCTTTCCATTAATATTATTCTAACTATAATGACCCTTGAAATTTACACATATTATTTCATGTGTTTAATCATAATTTACCACCAATTATAGGACAACGATCATAATTTCTAGTGTAATTGGAATATTGGGTACATAATATGAATGAATGTAACTAATATAAAAATATATATTTTTTATTATCCTTAATTTTCTAAAAATTTACATTGACATATTAAATCTCTATAGGATAACATAGAGAATACATATTTAAAGGGATGAGCTGAAACATCCATCAATGGAATTAGCATGGAAAACAATTATATCATATGTGATATAAGGCATAACATTATGACATAAAATGTTATGGAACGTGAATAAACATATAGAATCCAAAAATATAGAATATGGGATCACATAATCATGGAAACATATGAACGTGGCCAGAAAATATAACATTAAATAAACATTATCCACATCTAACATCCATGACTATATCACTTTGTTATTAAAGTTCATATAATGAATCATGATTAATAATTGTCCCCACATGATGTATCATGAGGCTATAACATTGAACTATTAATTAGATCACTATATGGGTGGAAAATATTAAATGGTTAATTCATAAATGTTTCACTTGAAGAATCAAACATAAGTAATAAACATAAGGTTTCCCTTGGAATGAAAGGGGTACTCTAATCTTGCATAAGGCTTAACCAAAAGAAAATATAATAATGATGACCATGAAAGAATGTATTTATATAATTCATGGACATTAATAATAGAAAATGGGTATATAAAATGATAAATTATGTCCAATTGAATTTAAAATTGTAATATTAGTTTTTAAAAAACATTAGAAATGAGTAACATGAGTTACCTTTAATAGAAAATATGAAAGAAGATTAAATAAGTACCATTGAATATTTTATTGAATAAAACCATAAATAAACTAAGATATAAATACATGATAAAAATATATATATTTATTAAAATATTGTTGGTTTAAAGTATGTTATGGTTTGTACATAAAAATTTGTAAGAAATTAGGAATTCCAGTTTAATTGTGCATGCTTATTATGAGGAATTAAAAGGGGAACCTTTTAAAAATGTATTTCTGCATCAAAAAAAGAATAAATGAACTAGAAAAATATATTTACAACATAAAAATGAAAACTCACTGGAAAAAATATGGAAAATAACAAATTAATATGGGTTAAAAGGATATATAATGTCACCCAAATGAAAAATGTTATTTCACAGAGAACCACATATCATATGTCTAAAATTGTTATAAACAAGTTATTACATTATAGAATAATCAAATTAGATTCATCAATACTTTAATTCATATCCCATTAATCCTATATTTTTTAGGTCTATAATTTTAATAGGTTTATTTAATACCATTTCATTGAGTAAAGGAGTATAATTTTTCCATTCTAGGAGGGTTCGTCTCATGGATTTCAGGATATGTTTCATTGAACCTAATTATGAGAGTTCTTTTAAAATGCAATAAAACCTCCAAAAGTGTAATTAAATGTTATTAAAATAGGTCCATATGGATTTTTTCATATATGATGATGATTCACTAGATAAAATGTTAATGATTAATAGTATTTTATTCTGATTGTTTTCTTATTATCATAAAGTGTTTTTGTGTTATTCTTTAATATTTTTTACACATTATTTTCATATAATATAAAATGTTTTGGTATAAATTTTATGTTATTTTTACAGTTATAATGAATTTATGACTATAAATTAAGGTAGTAATAGAAAATGGAAAATCGCGATCCTTGAAGGTGGTGAATCAACACATGACAGATTATGTTTCTGTTTTTAGAATAAAACAATAAGGGAGGATATTTTATGATGGATATTACAATAAAAAAATAAAAAACAACTGTATAAATGATATTGGATTTATCATGTTACTTTAGATAGGGTAGGTGAGTGAAGGGTATGAAAATAAAAAAAAGAGTGAGGGTTTTTAGATATTGGGTGACATATCCTTGAGAACCTCCATAAAAACTATGGATTAGTATTGTGGTTTGACGTGAAATATTATAGAGTGGGGAATATTTCTGGGATATTATTTTGGAAGAATATAAGAGTTATAAAAATAATATAACTTGTGAATGGGAAGAGTTTGTGGGGTGTGGTGATTATTGGGGAGGATATGTTTGTTTTTCCCTATTGTATTCATTTTTATTTGTTTTGGATGAAGAATTTGAATAGTGTTGATTATTTTCACTAATAATAATAAATAGGGAATTTTATTTTCAAATAATTTACACTTACATCATCCTTGACTCAAACATGAGATAAAAACTCATTTTGTTACTAATAATGTTAAATAAAGTAAATTAATGTATTTCAAAAATCATCAAAAATTCAATTTTTTGAAAATTTTAAAAAAATCACTCTGACCATTTTTTTTGTAAATATTTAAAAAATATAATCCATTTTTGAAAATATTTTTCTAAATGTGTTAAATTTAGTTTCTCAAATTAGAATCATCGTTTATACAAAAAATACCAATTTTAATATTATAACTATTTTTATGACACATAAAAAAATTAATCAAGGGATCATAAAATTAACTTATAATTATAAGATACAAAAATATCTAATTAGGAATCAATTTAATGAAAATAAATTTTCAATAAAATCATTGAACAATTAACAATATTTTAAATTCTCAAAAATACAAATAACTAATTTATTATTTTTTTTAAAAAAAATTTCTTATTCGATGATATAAGTATATCATAATTTCATTAATAATTTAGTTAATTTCTATTTACACTATCAAAGGCATGGTTACTATTTTATTGTCTATAATACTATTCATAAAGGTCATATTAATATTCCAATGGCTAGGTAATGTTTCCATATATATAGGTTCATTAATTTTAATAAACACAATTTTTCTCATTCTACATTTCTAAGAATAGTATTTTCATTGTGTAATATATGTGATTTATGTGATTTTTATTATATAAAAAATTATATCAATGGAAATTTAATTGACTGAATTTGGGGTTTTTACACACGTCTTATCTAAATATAATAAACAAAAGTGAATTTATTGTTCATGGAGAACTAACAGATCATAATATCCATAAATGTAATTATAATTCATTATATAAATCATTAGTTATCATCACAACATAATCAATAGAATGATATGTCCAACATGGAAAAATATTCATATAGAGAGGTATTATATAAATCTATAAAACCTTTTGAAAAATTCAACTAAAACCTACCCCAAAATATTATTCGTGAAACCATTTACAAATAATAATATAGTAAACATTATAAATATATTCATTTCATTTAAAAAATAAATTTATATTTATTCGAATATAGACTTTAATGTGGCTCTTAATTTTCACCAACCAAACATCTAAATAACTTCATCACGTGTTATCATGAAAAATGTAATAACATAACCTATCATACAATTGTATGGAAATAATAAATGCTTCCTCATTCTTATAATATGACCATTATCTATCAAATTTATTCCATAGTTCCAATAATTTTGTTCTAACACCCTAAAATTCTAGAGTACAAATTTATATTCCAAAGCATATATAACACAAAATAGAGGATAAACTATAATGTACAAATAATAAATTTAATATTTTAAATAATTTTATTATATTTTTTAGGTTTATATGTAATAGATACTGAGTTATCATGCATCCCACTGAACAATAGCCTTATTCGATAGATTGTTTTATATGCAAGATCATGTTCTATCCGAACAAAAATATATTATTAAAATAATATTATTTTATATAATAATACATCAAATATGTGAAAAATTAGTGGTTATTGATAGTATGAACTAACTTATGAAATTATATGGTTTCAAAAAATAAAACATGATTTAATATGTTACTAATTAATTATAAATTAAAATGAATACCAATTAAATATAATGATAATAATATTATTTTTATCCCCACATTTTGTTCTATCATAATAAATTAAATTAATTAAAACTTATAAATAATATTAGTAAAATATATATGTTATATATTTAGTAAAATATTTTTCTAAAACTTCCAATATATTTGATTGGCACAATATAAAATTAAACTCAATATTACACAAAAAATTGATATTTTTATTTTGGAACCTTTACCGCCTATTATGGGTGAACCCTTTTTAAATTCAATTTTTACCCATATATAAATATTATATGTAAAAATAAACATAATAATTTAAATAGTACAATAAAAATTATCTTAGGGAAAGTTTTTAGTATTTATCTTTGAAGTTTCATTTAGGTATGAATAATTAAAATACTAAATGTTTTTTCAAAACTGGTTTTTCATGTATTATAATTATAGTGTTATATTATATTTTATATTGGTTTTAATGTTAAATTACTTAATATTTTTATCATTTAATCCAATTTAATTAAATTTATTCAATTTAAAATTGAAATTTACTATAAAAATATAGGAAACATTTTGTTTTTTTACATTAAAAACTAGCATTGTTGTTCCACTTGCAGAATGAATTTTAAAATAATTTCATTCAATTATGTGAATAAAATTTGGAAAAATGGATTCTATATCATTTATAATCATAATTTATTTTTTATAATATGTGTAATTTAAATTTTAACCTAACATATAAGTAATGATAATTAAAAAAAATTCAAGGATTAAGGTTAAATTAAGCTTAGTATGTGACATAACCAAAACCTTAAAATCCAAATCACCCTATAAACATGTAAAAAATATATTTTATGGACATATTTAGACCCTATACTACCATGGTTAGTCCATTTACCATTATTTAATAACATTAACTAAATAAATCATGGGTGGGGTTCGTTTTTATTAAAATATTACAAGATATTCCACCCCTCCTACACTGAAAAATGTTACCTTCACTTCCACTTACTCACACCTCTGAAGCCACATTGTCATAGACACACTATTATTAAATGCCTCCATATCTTCTGTAATTCCTCCATGAATCCCCCATTTTTTCATAACCTTTATGAGTAATCTCTATTGGTTCATACCAAAAGAAGTTACCAGATTAATAGGCAACACCATCCCTCAAAGCCCTCTCTTTTATTTCATTTATACACTCCATCAAAACATATTATTCCATATAGGTAAAATAACTATAGTATAACAAATATAATAAGAATTTATTATTCCATGATTCTTTCATACACTTAAATGAACCATCATCATATTCTTAATGATCATAATGTTGACATGTAGGCAGAATACTGCCACGCTAAACGGTGATTGTTTAATATTCCATTACCACCCCTCATGGTGGCCATTATGATGTAAACTGTTCTTATATAGAATATATATGATATATATAATGTATTAAGGATTCCTTGATTATTTTATATAATATATCTCTATATATTCCATTTTGAAATGACATGACAACATCATTTGTGCAAGTGTGGACTACATCCCCCTCAAAGCGATGTGATACGTTCTCCCATACCTAGAACACATTATGGGTAATTTTAATAAATCAATGTAATATATATTAATTATTTATGATTATAAAATTATAATATACATTATTATAAATTAATCTCCATCCTAGTAACATGAAAATGAAATGTAAGTTGCGTACATGCGTATGTATGGACTACTATCTCTATGAGTGGTGCATTCCATTTATTATCTTTAAGAATTTTATATTAGTATAGGTAGAAATATAAAGCATATATATGATATTAAAATAGTGTTTTAGATTACATAGAGTATTAAACCATGATATATTTTATAATAGAAACTAACAACAAGTTAAAACATACATTAAAAAATAGGTAATTAACACATGATATGGTTGAATTGATTAGTGATTTTTAATAAAAATGTAATATTATATTATAATAAGTTAATATACAGTATTATAAACAAGTTTATTGTTATTTTATAAGATATTAAAACATTTTAAACCATTATACAAGAATATATACACCACAAACCAAAAGGAGTAATAAGGTAAAGAAATTTTATCACAATTTTCATTTCACTGAGATTTATTTATTATTATATGAAAATTAACTATTATTGGTTATATATACTGTCTATTTCAAGATATATAATTAATACCATTTTCTAATGGTATTATATTTTAAATTTCATGCCATAAATTTTTGGAAGTAATGATTTAGATATTTCAATGTGGTATGGGAGACTTTGGAATGTATAATGATTATTCTCCTAAAGTCTACAACTCATGATCATTCAATGGTATTTCCATTCGATAAAATTATATTACCTTTGATCAATAAATCATTTTATGCTACTATGGATATTGATGACCATTTTATAATATTTTTAACTTTTTTAACACTTTGATACCTAATGTGTTTTACAAAATGTGTTTAAGAAAACCCAAAATTATCTCTCTCTTTAGAAGGAAAACCTGTTCACTTTTAAAAACCAAGTATTATTAAAATTATTTCAAAAATGATTCAACCTTTTCAAAATGATTTATTAAAATAATTTTTTAATGTGAATATGTATCCAAATGAATTGTTCATTCAATTGGGTTTTGAAAATCACAAACCCATTTTCTTAAGGTAAATTATCATTTTCTCTGAATAATTAACTTAAGAAAAATATTCATTATCTATGAAATGTTTTGTCCTTACCTTTGGTATTAAATTCCTTATTTAATGTCTTTTTAAACCAAGTCTAAATTTTTTTTCTTAATACAAAAAATTGGATCATTACCTATCTTATATCCTTGAAATATCTTACACATCAAATTCATTGAAATTCAGACATTGAATTCTGTGAAATTAACACTCCAAACTCTCTGAAATTCAGACTCCTAATTCTCTAAAATTCAGACCCTGAATTCTATAAAATTCATACGTCGAATTCTATAAAATTTAAAAAAATGAGACTATTAACTTCAAACTCTTAATTCCTTTTATTTCCTAACATTTAATTCTTCATAATTCAGACTCTGAATTACACAGAATTCAGACACCAAATTCTACACCATTCAGACTCTGAATTCCTCAAAATTTTGACTTTGAATTCCTTATAATTCCAACTTCAAATTCATCAGTATTCCAACAGAAAATATCTCGTTATTCATTCTCCATATTCCTACGAATTTAGATTTATAATTCTGCATAATTCTGTCTCCAAATATACATTTTTTCAGAATGTGATTGTTTATATTTTTAGACACTGATTATTTTTATATAATTTAATTATTCATATTTGTTACTGTTACATTACATTCTAAAAATGTTGTCTAAATTTTATCAAATACTATTTTCTTAAAAAGATATTATTTTCCTTAAATATTGTTGTCTCTAGTTTATGATAATGTTTCCGATGTATTAATTACAATAAATAATGTTGTACAATCTATTTTTAACAAACTGTTAGTTGAGTGACACATTTGAAGGTCCCTCAAAAATTAGATAAAAAATATGGACATTAGAGGAGGGAGTTGACTATATATTTTTTTCTAATAAATATGAGTTCAATTTAATGATCTCAATATCATTATATATATTAAATATTTTGATGAAGTGAAGTGATTTCAATAGAGACATACTCTTTTGAATTTAGTGATATGTGGACATCTAGTTCAACCGTGAACAACTTGTTCCGCTTTGTGTGTATCCGATTATTGTTATGTAAAATCGTGGGCTTCCAGTGATAGAAAGACAGAGGATCCAACTACCATAATCTTTGATGACTTCTATGGATAGTAAGATAAAGGTGTCGATTATCTTAATGTTAAAGGACGTCTTAGATAGTAAGATAGAGGTGTCGACTAATATAAATTTCACGGTCTTGCCTGGATAGAAAGAAAAAATCGGATATTCTTCTCGAGGGATTACCCTATTCTAGTTAAAACAAACATTCTTAAAAGAATAAATCAAGTGACCTTAATCCATGTTTTTTTGATACCCATATCATTAGGTTAAATTATTTCCTACTTTTTTATTAGTTTATGTTCCATATATTATTTCCAAAATATTTAAAAAAAAAGAATGTATAACTTTATAATAAATTCTTATACTTGTGTACTATAATATATAATATTATATAAGCTTTATGGTCTAATATTTTCTTATGTGGAATTCTCTTAAGATTCTTCTTTGGATTTGTATTTCCAGATCCTAAGAAAGATTTTTTTCCTAGTTAAGAACCCAAGAGGTATTCTGAATTCACATTGTCTAACATTGTTAAACATATATTACATTTAGGATTAAAAGGGAATGTTTTTAATCATAAAATTTACCACTAACCTCTTGAAATTGAGAAACTAAATCTATATTTTGATCCCAAAATTGTTATCAGAGGAGATATCTAAATAATTACATTCACATATATGTTTTCTAGCTCTTACTTTTTCTTTACAAATATTCTTTCTCAACAATAATTAATCAAATTTTACTTATAGATTGTTTTATCATTGTTTATAAACATTTACCACTATCATGTTTTGTGGAAAATGTATTTTCTTATAGAATGGAATGAATTTACATATGTTCTATAGACAACCATAATCCAACGATACCACCAAAATTTAATGGCAATGATTATGATTTATAGAGAGATAATAAGAAGAATTTTGTTACCCACACTGTAGTAGATAACTTAGTTATGCTTACATGTGAATTCAAGATTCCTCAAAAGGAAATCAGAACATTAACATATCATAAAAACAGAAATATCAACTGAACTACACGGTACACATTACTCTTTTCTATTCCATGACTATGATTATATATAGTCATATATCATCAAGTAAATAAGAAAACATTATTTGGATGAAACATTGAGTTACACATATTGGAACTCCTAAATTGACAGAAACTAGAAGAGCTATGTTGAGAGCTGAATATCATGGATTTTAATTTTATTTTTGAGAACATTTTTACAAAGTGAAAAAATATTTATTACAATTTTCAAATGTCATCAATATATGGATGAGAAAGGACTTGAGGATGATGTTCTTATGGACCATATAATTGATATTATTCTGAATGAGTGGGAATCCTAATGGACATATATTGAAAAAAATATGAAATTTTTTAACATTGCACTTGATGAGTTATTTTGAACTATTCTCCAGTATGAAATATGAATGAAGAGATATGCAGGCATCAATATTAATTATAATTGTAATCTATGTGTTTCTTTCACTACTACATCCAAATACAAGACTCCAAAATGAGTAACTAGATCAAAAGCCAATAAAGATGTTGTTATGTCTGAATAACGTGACATTGAGCACTCTAAGAATGAAGTAGCCAATATATATCGAAGGATGAATAAGATCGTAGGAAAGATATATTTTCAGTATAGTTATAATAAGAAATACATAAAAGGAAATAATGATTTTGATGTAATTAGTTATGAATGGAAAATAGATAGACATATTATACCTGATTTTCCTACTCTTTTAAGGAAAGATAGAAAAGAGAAGCATTTTAAAAGGAACATAAATTAGTAATAAAAATCAAAGGCTATGAATTTATTGATATATAATGAAACATGGTGTTCTAGTGGTGGTGACTATTCAGATGAATCATCGAAAAATAAATCTTCCGATCAGAAAAATATTTTTCTTGTAGACAGATTACCTATTACAAAAAATTACTTATGACTATGCTATGCAATTACGAATATCTATCCAATATTTAATTAAATATTATTTTTTTTAATGATGAATATTATGAGTCTTTAGATGAAGAATCTTTCTCATCAAAAGATAATACCTTAATTTTACTTCAAGAAGATTCATGATTTTCAAATTTAATTTAGAATGAAAAGTGTATGATAAAAAAGAAGTCAGAGAAAGAAAATTCTAGAATTAATTTTTTAAACAAAGAAGTGTAAAATCATTTTAATCCCCATGATAAAAAAAATTGATTTTTAAAATGTCTGCAAAAAAATTAAATAATTTATTTCTGATAAGGATAAAAATTATATGGATTTTGAAAATGTTATTTCTATGAAAATTGATTTAGATATTAACATAAATTCTATGACTAATGACTATAAGGAAAAGAATTCAGTCATTAGACTAAAATATGAAAAAATTTCCTTAAAGTATTATTTATTAAATTTCACTTCTATAAGTAAAAAAATTTATGAAATGTACTCACATATTTGTTATCATAATAATTGTTTTGGATTTGTTTTTTCTCAATCAAAACCTGTTTTTATTCGTAAATATTTTGTTTCCCAAATATATCCTTTTTTATAAGGAGTTGATGTGGTGGAAAATATGAGATAATATTTCTTTATATAAACCCAATCTTTATGTTTTCCTAAATCCTAATTGTCTAAGATAATATGGATACTGTTGATTTTAATTTCCAAAAATTCCGGATCCATGAAATTTGGATTTTGAAAGTCAAAAACTTTTATTCTCATGAAAAAATAATTACGGACAAAAATACATGGAACATGGATCGTGGATGTTTATAGAACAAGACTGGTAATTGAAACTTCATTGAAAATATTATCAAGATGAAGCAGGAAAATTATCATTCAGAGATAATCTTCAGGGAGAAATTGTTGGAATGTGTAACATTGTTCTTCACGAAAAATATTAAATTTAAAATGTATTATTTGTTATGGATATTAGGAACATCATTATAAGTTTAATACAATAATGTAATGAATGTTAATTTGTCAAATATAGCAATGTAAAATTAATAGTACACTATTCCATGGATGCTTTTATTCTCTCTACCCACATGCACGAGAATGTTTATACTCTTAACATGGAATTCCTAAGGATCCAATACCTACATTGCCAAAGTGAAATGGATGGTCAATCATGGTTACAGAATAGAACATTATAACATTATAACCCTATAATCCTATGAAAACTCTCCATGAAAATAATTGAAAAGGATATATTAGATATTATGTTTGATTCTTTAAAAGTTTTTGATCATTGTGGATATGTAAATCATCATAAGTCAAGATTTAAATTAATTGTTGGATTTTAAAATCCTGATTCATTACATCTTTTGCATATGGATCCTTTTGGTCCAATACAAATGGTATGTATTAGATTGAAATAATCTATTTTTTAGTGGATAATTACACTAGATTTACATGGGTATATTTTTCAAAATAAGAAATAAAAATCCCTTTCGCCTTTTTAATATTTCTCAGCCTAAGTCAAAACTTAGAAAATTCATACATTGATAACTATTCATAGTTATCATGGGGGATAATTTTAACATTCATATTTCAAAACATTTTTTAGTACAAAATGAATTACTCATAACTTCTCTTCTCCTAGAACTCTTCAACACAATGGTCTTGTTGAAAGAATAAATAGAATTCTTCAAGTGATAACTTGAAAAATATTGATTGAATATTCTATTCCTACACATTTTTTGGATGAAGCTATATGTACTGCCTATATAATATAAATCTAGTTTTAATCAAAACATTTCTTAAAATATCACATTATGATTTTTGGACTCTTAAAAAACCTAATATTTCTTACTTCATTGTATTTAGATGAAATGTAATCATTTTCATTAATTTAGAAAACATACATAAATTTTCACCCAAATATTACAAATGAATTTTCATAGGCTATTGTACTAATTCTATAGCATATAGTGTTTTAAATAAATCATGAACTATTGAAGAAACAGTGCATCTTAAATTTGATGAAAGTGATCATTTTGTTTTTAAACAACCCTAAACTATATCCTCATATGTGTTTTAAAAAATTGATTATCAATCATTAATGGGGGATTCGTTTAATAAGTAGAATATTATTGAAAATTTTTAGGACATAATTAAGAGTAAATATTATCTATGTTACATTTATATAGGTTTTAAAAAACCCAAAGAAGTTTTTTCATAATAACCATCCATGTGATAGTGCCATTGGTGATGTAAAAAAATACATATGGAATAGAAGTTATTTAATAAATGATGTAAAAAATATATCATTTATTTCCCAATTATAACATAGAATCATGGATTATTCTTTAGGTAATGATGATTGGATTAAAGAAATACATGATTAACTAATAGAATTTTAAAGGAACAATATTTTGACCATGGTTGAAATACCTAAGGAAACTTCTTTAATTAGAGTAAAATGGGTATTCAGAAATAAATGTGATTAAAATTGAATCATAGTAAAAAAATAAAACAAGATTAGTTTTAAAAGGCTATAATCAACAAGAAAGGAATAAACTATGAAGAAACAAATTCTCCAATAGTTAAATTTGAATCTAATAAAATTCACTAGACCTTTCAACATTGATTAATTTCAAACTTGTTCAAATGGACAAGTAGTGTGATTTCCTTATTAGATATGTTCAAGAGGACGTTTATGATGAACAACCTCCAGGATTGAATACAAAAATCATAATTAACATGTTTTGAAACATAAAAAAAATTTATTTGGACTTAATCAATCGCCGAGAGTCTAGTATGATAGACTTACTTGATTTTTGTTACAAAATGTCTATGTTAATTGAATTGTTGGTCCAATTATTTTTCTAAATTAATATAATAAAAATGTTTTGATTGTTCAAATTTATGTTGATTGTACTATATTTGGATCAACTCATCAATATTTGACTATTTCATTTGGGAATCACATGAAATATGAGTTTGAAAGGAGTATGATGGGTGCGTTAACTGTTTCCTTTAGTTTCCAAATTTCACAAAAACAAGAAGGAACATATATATATTAACATAAGAATATTAATGATCATTTTAATAAGTATGGATATGAAAAAAACAGTATAAGAACAGTGATCGGTACCAAAAACACTCTTGATCTTGATGAAGCTGGAAAACCACTAGGTCAAACATCTTTTAGAGGTATGATAGGATGTTTATTATACTTACCATCTAGTCATCGAGACCTAGTTTTTTATGTATTATTATCCTAAAGATATAAATATAATCCAAATGTATCTATTTAAAAGGGAACCATGGATTTAAGAATTTTTTAATCATTTGGATATTCTTTTTTTTTAATGTTATTCATATACAGATTTTTGTGGATATAGAATGGATCAGAAAATTATATCTAGAACCTATCATTTCAACAGAGATTATTTAGTTTCTTATTCATGAAAAAAGAAACACTCAGTTACACTTTCCACTATTGAAGCATAATATGTACCACCTAGATGTTTTTGTTATCAATCATTGTGGATGAAACACATACTCATAGACTATGGAATGAGTTTCAGAAAAACATAGATTTTGGGTGATAAAAAAATTTGCATTTCCCTAATAAAAAACCCCTCACATCACTCTTAGACAAATAACATACATGTTAGGAATCATTTTCTTCTAGATCACACACACAAGAATGATATAATTATTCCAATTATCAGAACACAAGATCAACTTGATAGAATTTTTACAAAATCATTACCCTCTGATAGATTTGAATATATTAAAAAATATCAATAAAAAAAGACGGTAATATTCTATATTGTATTCTTCTTGACACGTGTATCATTTCATTAATAAGCACATTTTCATAAATGGATTACATTTGATTATTCTTTTAAAAATTTCATTAATAAAACTTTCTAGGAACCTAAATTGTTTCCTTTTGTAAATAATTTTTTTTTCAGAACCTAAATTTTTCTTTCTCATAATTTATGTTCTTCAAGAATAACATTATCAATAATAAAAATTATTCTCTAGTTAATATGTAAGGTATGTTTTATTTCTTAAATCATTGTTTTTTACTTATTTTATTTCTATATTGTTTTAAGAAAAACTTCTTCTGATTCAATTTCCATAAATATAATTTTTTTTAAATACTAAAATGATCATAAACATCAAATCCTCCTTCATCATTGATTTCAACCATCAGATCATATCAATCAAATATTAACTGTTTGATTTATTTGGGAATTTGAACCATTTTTGTGAAGCCTATATTATGTCCCACATATTAATGTACCACATATATTTTTCAATATTTTTTTAAAACATGATCTTCGCCTCTTTAAATTAGTTATTCAATTTTCTTAGTTTCCATATATTCTAGATGTGACATGAAATTTCCATTAAAACTATCATGGTTTCAAACATGGATCTAAATGATTGTAAAATCATCAGAGAGAAGTTGGTTGACTCAAATTTCATTATCATGTATAATTTTATAATTTCGATAATTGTCATGTTCAAAGGATGGAATACATTTTTGTAGCCTAGAAAAAGAATCAAGATATGGTTTATCTTGATATTCTCATACAATTTTAATACTCAATATGTTTTTATGTAGAAGGTAATAGAGACATGTTTTCTTTTATGATATATAAAAATCCATATTCATTATCCTTTAACATGGCTACAAATTATATTGGTATTCCTTATGAAGGTAAAGAAATACTTTTCTCTCACAAGATGCCTGATAGGGTAGGATATTCTGAGATGGTGAAGCCAAATAAATTACATGGACTCAAGGTAGTCTTGTCACCAAAGATGAATCATTATACAACCATCTTCATATTTCTATTTTTTTCGATGAAAGGATTTCTCATTCAAAAAAAGGGAGATAAAGATTCCCTTAAGAAATGTGATTTTTTCATGATGGTCTTCTTGGTGAATTTAAGAATGATAAATCACGTCATGTATATTCTTATTACCATACAAATATCAAGAAGGTAACCCAAATGTCTTAGATTATCATGTATGCAGGGATAATTTCAAATATATTCATTCTTTGTTTAGTGTTTTTCAAAAATCCTTGAATTTCTAAATTATGGAATTTGAATATTACGATGCTATTTGATGAAAATCTATGGAGAATTAAAATTAGTTTTAGTAGCATGTATGGAGAGTTGTATGATTATTCAAAAAGTGAAATTAATGATTTGATAAATAAGGAGTAAGTAGTTGAAACATCTAAGAAACCCCAGAAGAAGAGAAAAAAACCGAACTAAATGAAAAAGATACCATTTCGAGAACCCAGTCAACACCACCAAAGCCAAAAAAAGAAAAAGACTTTTCCAGTTGAAGTGGTATCAAGGTGGAGAGAATATAAGAAGATTAAGAAATATGAGGTAGATTCTAGATTTGGTTTAGACCCTACTAAGGAAAAACCAATTTGATTTCAATATATTGATGAACATGAGAGGAAAGAAAAATATAAAAAAGGTAAAGAAGAAAATGTTAGAAACTGAAATTCTATATGGCTTGCTTAAAGATATAGATAAACCTTCTGAATAGATCCATCTATTGGAATCATTCCATCATTAGATAATTCCAACAGAAACTCCAGGAAAGAAAATATCAATTCTGGAAACAATTCTTAATGAATAAGTAGTTGAGGGGGGAAAAATAAGGAGAAGAGGAAGACAAAAAAAGATATTATAAAAATGGTGGAAGAATTACATGAGAATGAAATTACTTCAGACACGTTTTCCATCATTACATCATTGGATGAATCAACCAAAATAATTTCTAAAGTGAATGATGATGATGAAAATGATGAGGTTGATAAACCTTATAATGATTAATGTAGAAATCATGATTTTTTTCATTCAGATGATGTTAACGAAGGTGATGAAAAAGACGATGTTGAAGATGATAAGATAATCAAAGTCTGTAATAGAGTTCATGAGACTATGAAAGGTTATAATGTAATATATAAAGATGAAAAAGGAAAAAAAGTGGTTTTTCTTTATCCTAGAAGGGCTATAGTACTAAAATCTATGAAATATATAGTTGGAACATCCAAGAGGAAAGATAAAGAAAAAGATAAAGTTTCCTCACTAGCAAGGGGATCTGCTTTCGAATCATCATTATCAATGGGACAAGATTTTATTATCTAGTCTCTAAAGAAGATATTGAATACAATACCCATATTACAATGTATCAATTTGAGATGTCAGTTTCATCAACATTCTATCAATCAGAAGATGGATTCGATAAGCATTATCATGGAAAAGTTTTTCAACCATGAATTAGAATTGAAATCATTTCATATAGATTATGATACTCATAGGATATCATTAATGTAAATAACCAAATGGTAAATGACAATAATTGGTGAGGAGAAAATCATGAATAAACTCTATTATTAATAAATTATGATTTTCATAAGTCAAATAAAACAGCCAAAAACCTTAAAATATGTTTTTCATATATGCTGAATCTCAAGCATGTTTCCCGGATTCAAGAGGATATATATTTTAATGGAATGTCAAATTCAGATGCTCTTAATTTGAAAAGGATAAGATATCACAGTGACGAGTCAGAGGAAAAATTAAAATGGAAAAAATAGGTGGTAAATTCTCAAGCTAAAATTCTTAAGTCCCAAGAATAATGAATCAAAATTCTCAAGAAGAAGAATCAGGATAAGTATCAGTTACTCAAGATATTTTATGATTATCATATGGAATTAAATTGGATAAAATCCACTTTGAAAAATCTACAATAGAAGGAAAAGAAGAACGAATTATCCCTTAATATCTGATCTTTTGTTGTATTCATCTTGTAATATTTTTCCCAAAATAATGAAATTATGTTTTGGATCCATTGATTATTCTTGTATATTTCGAACCTTTCTGGTATATTTTTTCCCTTTCTTCCACTTTGAAAATAAAAAACTAAGAGAAAATATTAATCAAAAGAATATTATGTCAGAATAAGTGAATTATGTAAGAATGGGGAATATTATATAATGGATATTTTACTTAAAGTAAATTTTATTAAGTAAAAATTATTTAATTCTCTATGAAATAAATGAATATGATCCTTACAGATTTCAACACCTATGGGGGGGTGTAAGTCATTTTCATTAAGTGTCAATGATATGGGATATAAGTATTTATTTTAGTGTTTAAAAATCACAAACCTTTTTCCTTATATATTTTTGTAATGTTGATTGTGATTTCAAAAAAGGGGGATATTTTAACGAAAATAAGTTTCCTTCTTAATTTATCATTATGTTATGTTTTAAAAATCACAAAAAAAAATTCATAAGATATATTATACTTTTCTATAGATAATTCTTTATAGAAATTTTTTATTCTCTAAGAATAGTTTTATCCTTACCCTTGTTATTCAATGTCTTATTTGATGTCATCTCATACCATGTCTATATATTTTTTTTATTCATCAAAACAAGAAGATCAATGCCTATATTAGAATATTACACATTCCTCGACTCTGAATTATCTAAGATTCATATTCTGAATTCTTGTAAAATTAGACTCTGAATTATTTAACATTCAAACCCTAAATTCCTTGAAACTTGGACTCTGAATTCTATTAAATTAAGACTCGGTATTCTCTAAAATTCAGACTCTAAATTTTTTTAAATTCAGACTCTGAATTCCATAGAATTCGGACTATGAATTCCTCAGTATTAAAACTCCAAATTCTTCAAAAATCAATATCTGAATTCCTCAGAATTTAGACGTTTAATATCTATTTTTTCAGAATCATGTTGTTTTTATTTTTAGACTCTAATTATTTTTCTAGATTTTGATTATTCATATTTGTTAATATTACTTTAAATTCATGACATATAGTTTCAATTTTATCAGATCATAGTTTCGTAAAAAAAAGATATTTATTCATTACATATTATTGTTTCGTTAATATGAAAATGTTTCCCATGTTTTACTTAAATAAAATGATATCGTACAATCTATTTTTAGTTAATTATTATTTGAGTGACACCAATCCTAGTACCTTAGATAATAAAGGAAAAATATGACCATAGGAGGAGGGAGTTGACCATAAATATTCTTTTTATAAATATGAGATCATTTGAATGATCTCAATATCAAACTAGATATTAAATGTTGTTATGATGTGATGTGATTTCTAGAGAGATAAACTCCCATAACTTGTATGATCTGTGAACTTCTTGTTCATCTATGACCAACATTTTCATCATTGTGTGAACTCGATTGTTCCTGAGTACAATCAAGATCATCAAAGTAAAAGAAGATAGATATTCTGACTGCAATAAAGTTAAAGGACTTATATGGATATGAAGACAGATGATCTGAATACCATAATGTTCTAGGGATTCTATGGATAGGAAGATAGAGGTTCTAACAACCATAATGTTTGAGGGATTGTGGGGATAGTAATATATATTATGATATTATTATCATGGTCATACCTGGGTTTGGGTATGATATATTTTCGTGAATGTATAAATCAAGGGACCTTTATCCTAGGTTGTTTATTACCCTAATCTTGGGGTTAAAATATTTCCTACAAGTTTACCTGTTCGGGTTACAAGTTTCATTTCCACTGATATTTTGTTAATGAAAGAAAGTATATCTATCTAATACATCCTTATACTTGTATACTATAATATATAATATTATTTAGGATTTAAGGTAGAATCATGACCTAAGTATAATATTCTTATGTTTCATTCTTGGATCCGTAATTGTGGATCCTAAGAAATATTGTTTTGTATTTATGAACCAAAGAGGGATTATAAATTCACCTTTATTAACATTATTAAAATTATATTTCCTTTTAGTAAAAAATGGAAATATTTGTAAACATACAATTCACTCTTCTCATGTAATTCAGTGTCTAAAGCTATATTTCCATCCATTAATTTTTACTATTTTTGTCTTCTACACATTTTATCAAAGGAATCTTCTTTTCTTTTCCCAGATAATGAAAATTTCAATCATTTTTTCCATACAAAATAACTATTCTTTTCACGACGTATAATGTATATAGATTTATCCACAATCATTAAATTGATTTTTTTTTATTTGTAAAAAGTTTAATTGTAAAGGAAAAATTTTAAAGTCAATTTTCAATGAAACATATTTTCAAAATATATTTTGAAGGAAAAGGATATTTTCCTAAAGAATATTTTTAAATTTTTTCTGTTTTTTCATAAATGACCACAACCCTCAATTTTTACTCCACATGGGAAATTTTTTGTTTTTATAATCATTAATTATTTTATGATTGACCGTTAAATTTTTCAGAATTATCCATATCATTTATCATGGATATTATTATGGCCTAAACTATATACCATTTATCATTGATATTATAATGGTCTATACTATATACCATTTATAAACGAGGTTTATGTTGATTTTTATTTTAATAAATGTGGAATTATGGATAAATTCATATTTCTCATTCTATAAGGTAATTTGAAATGTCATATTATTTATTTGTATTAGGAGGATTTCATCGAATAGACAATGATGGGTTGATCTTGGACATTATATAGCTCCTCGATGCATTGATTTGTTCTCATGAAACTAATTATTGTGAAAATGGGTTTCTACCCTTATTTTTAAATCATATTGTGAAATCTCTTTATGGTAATATGTCTTCATGTTCTTAATACATGATGTCATTTAACAAATAATTTCCCTCATTTAGTAATAGTTATTATTTATCCATGAGATTTTTCATCGACATATCTATAAATGTAGATGTTCCATATTTATTGATTTATGGCATGTGTTTCAGTTTCATACATTACATATTATTTATACTTTATCTCGTAATTTTAAGTGTGTGTGTGGTCAATAGTTTCTATTTTCATATAGTATGATTATTTATTTTTTTTGAATTACCCTTTTCGAGGATTTGTGATCACCCTTACTATGTTTCTTTCCCATGGTTATGAAGAAAGGAACATTGAATAATCATACCATGATTTCTTTTATTTCTGTATATTTTGTAACATGTTTTATTTTTTCTTCAAAATGTTTTATCGGTTTCATGTAATATATTTTGATTTCCAAGACTGCTAAACAAAATAGTCCTTCAGGATTTGTTTTATTTTCATTATTCTTATGTAACAAAATAATGCTCTTGATTTGGGCTTCTATGGTCAGGGAATTATAGTTGGTATCAAATGATGTTTTGCAGCAACCAAGGAAACATGATTTAGAAATCAAATATTTGGGAAAACAACCCCAAGATAGAAATTTAATAAGAATTATACAATAATAACCTATAATTTTAATGACATAAAATTTATGTGGGTATTCCTGGCAAAATATCCATGTTTGGATACTACACATAGATGTGGTTTTGGGATAGTTGTTCTTTTGAGTAGTAAGCCCAAAAGGTGTTCTAGGCCTGAATTTGGGTATTTTGTTATAAGAAAGTGGGTATTACTATGAAAATGGTCTGAAACTCACTGGGGATATTTATAGGATAATTCATATTTTATTTACCCACCATTATAAAGGATTTATAACCCCGAAGTAACCTATGTATACGATTCTAGGATTTACGATGCATGAATTTATGTTATATATAATGTTTAGAGTTATAAGAAGATCGTAATTTTTTGACATAATCTATATTATGGAATCATTTATAAATGGATAAAATTATATGGAATGAGAAATCCACCAATTTTTATGATTAAAAGAGTAAGAATAATTAAAACATTAATATTCTTAATCTATCATATAAAAGGGAGACAATCTCCCAAGTACACTCATCATATGAGGAAATAGTATCATACAATGACAATATTTTTAAATAACTCTCTTCATACAATTTATTCTAAGGGTATCAAGAGAAATAGAGGATAGAAGATAAATTTTTTGATAAATAGAAGAAGGTAATGAAGGGTTTTACAACATGTGATAATTTTGGAAATAATCACTTTGGTAAATGCGTGAGGGGAATGGGAGTTTAAAAATAATTGGAGAAAAATGACACTACATTGGTAATTGAAGTGGTATTAAAACTATTTACAATTTAAAATGCATAATATTCAAGGATATGTGACATTGTGCGAAAAAATAATTCCATGAGTTAAAGAAATATACCCCAAATGATGATATTGGATATTGACCCGGTTATGATACTTCCACGGATGATGATGAATGATTAAAATTTCTACTCAATAATTATGCCATTTGAATATTTTATCAGCAATTTAATAGTTATACAAATTATGGAATATATAGTTAATTTACTTTAGTACTTTTTTTATTTGGGGCCATGATTCGAATGGTTACACAAAATGATATTATTAGAAAGTTAGACATTTTGGAATATGACTAAATAGGGAAAAGACAACCAATAATATTTTAAATATGTTGATATAGTTATGAATAAATTATTGAGTTGTATATGTACTGACTACCTTGGAACTTATTAATTACATGTCATCAAGTGGTCTATTCTATCATTGATGGAGTTGATAACACTATTGGATATACGGAAATTTTTCAAAAAAAGGGTGTTACATAAAGAATAAGTAAGAATGCATGTTTCCAAGAAAATTACCATAATTTGTGTTATTACCATATTTCGAGATAAAACATGATGAAATTATTCACATGTTTGGAATGTGAAAATTTAGAACTGCTTCATGTTGATTAAATAATAATGATATGTTCATTTTGTTTATTTGGTGATATTCTTTTACAAGTTGTTGGATCATAATTTTTTGGAAACGTTAACCATTTATATGATGGTTTAGGATGTCCATTTGATTTATTTTTGAATTTTTCAACATGTACATAATGTGACATCCAATCAATTCTATCATGGTTGTGAGGCTTGAACCATTGACCAATGGACGATAAGGGTTTTATGCCTACCACAAGCCTACGTGATGTTTGGGTAATAATTTAAAAAAAATTATGAATAAATGTGAAGTGGTAATATCATATTTAAGGATAATAGATTAATTTATTAACCATATTTTTCTTGGAATATGGTTAGTAAAAAACAGTTATACTTTTTATTTTTTTATATTGCGTAAGGTCCTTAAAAAAATTGTATAGTAATTTAGGAATAAATTATTTTTGATAATTAACTTTTATCAAGAAAATCATAAATTATAATTTGATTAAAGAACATCCAAAATATGGGATTTTTCATATGTAATTGAAACCCATCATGTCATAATGTTTTTTATAGTAATTAATCAACATTAGAAAAATGGTAATAAAAATTTTCCTATTATCATTATTTATTTTCAAATGATGGCGTACTAAATCATCATTGAATTATGGATTTTAGGACCTCAAGTTTCCATTGATTATTCATTTTTTATTACTGATGTCATAAATTTCTCCCTATAAATATTTATTCATTTCTTCCATGTTCGTATCACTACCTGACACTAATGTTCTCCAACATAGAGAAGTAATTACATGGTAGTATATGTGACCATGTACATTCCATCTACTCTTTTCTTGAGGTTTTATTTCAAAACCTTATCAATATGTGGGATTTAATACATAGTAAATATAAAAATATTTATTACAATGTAAGACTTTAAATTTGAAGGACATTATTTAATTATAGTGGGGATAATGTAACACACAGAAATTCAGACATACAAATTTTTATTCAATAGCATATATTACAGACAAGGGAAGATAATGTAAAGAGTATTAATAATATATTTCATATTTTAAATAAATTCGATATAATTTCTAGCATGAAATGATAGTGACACTGAATTAGCATTCATCACCTGAAATAACATTTTTCATCGATAGCTTGGGTTATACATAAGAATAATTTTTAACACAAAAATAATATATTAATAAAATAATATTTTTTAATATAATTATACATAACCTATATATTACATTATAATTTAAGAATAGTATTAAAATAATTATTAAAATATAATGTTTATGAATTAATAGTTAACTAATTAATTAGAAAAAAAGTATAATCTAATTTAATATAAAGAAAACATTATTATTTTTATTCCCACATGGGGTTTTGTTTAAATAATATTATATATTTTAAATTAATAAATGATATTAATGAAATATATATGTTATATTTTCAATTAAAAAAATTTATAGCAATAAAATATATTATATAGGATGAAAAAAAGAATAAAATAAATATAAAATATAAAAACATATATTTCTATTTAGATACTTTTTCACCATTTTAATAGAGAACCCATTTTAAATATAATATTTGACCAATTTATATATATTTTATATATAAATGAACTTATTATTTAATATAGAAACAGATAAATTATGTTAGGTTGAATTATTTGTAATTTTCTATGATGTTTCACTTTTTAATTAATAATTAAAAATAATGAGTTTTAAATCAAAACAGCTTCTTAATATAATTTATTTTTAATGATAAATTATGTTTTATATTGGGTATAAAGTACAAATATATAATATTTTTACCAATTAGGCCAATTATTATCATTATAAAAAATTTATCATTAATATTTTCTAAAAACCATAGTAACTATTAAGATATATTTACTCTAAAAACCTACATTGTCATTCTTCATGCGAGATAAATTTTAATTTAATTTCATAGTTTATATGATTTGAATTTTGAAAAATGGATTTAATATTTTTAATGGCAAAAATCGTATTGTCTAATAATTTCTACATTTTTTTTACAAAAAATATTATTGAAGATAATTAAAATTAATTATAAGTATTATGGATAAATTAAGCTTAATAAGGGACTAAACATAAACCATGAGGTACCAATCCTTCAATACACTAGTCCAATGGAAATTTTCTGGAATTTTTTTGTTATTATCCTCCATTATCTTTACCTTGTACCATTATTGATCGACATTCAGTAAAAAAATCAAGGGTGGGTTCTTTTCTTTTAAAATAATACAAGACATTCCCCTCCTCCTCCATTATAAAAGGATCCCTTCACTTCCAACTCCCCACACCTCTCATGCCACTTTGGCTCAACCAAGATCTATATAAATGGATACCTAACATCTATAATTCCATTTTTAATCCACTTTTTTTCATAAATCCCTCCAATTATGATCTTTTGTTTCAAACCAAAAGAAGTTACTTGATTAAGAGTTAACACCCTCCCCCAATCTCATATCTACTATATACTATATCTCTCCCCAAATCATATTATTCCATATATTTATAAGAATTCATGCATCCTCAATATACTAGGATTTTTTTATTTTACAATTTTTACCAACACATACACACACTTCCTTTTAATTGGTAACAATAATAATCTTTACTTGTAGGTGGACTCCCAACACACTAAGAGATGATTTTTCAATTTTACATTACTACCTCTCAAGGCGGACTTTATGATGAAAACTCGTATTATATAAGATATTTATGATATTTATAATATCATTATTCGTATTTAATTCACTTATAACACATATCACTATACATTCATTTTGGGTAAAAATGATAACTTCGTTTGTGGAAGTGCATACTATCACCCGCTCAAAGCGATATGATTCGTTCATGATATACATGGAACATTTTAAGGATCATTTTAATAAACCTATGTAATATATATGTAATATATATTATTTTTGGAATTATAATATTCATAACTATCATTTAATCGTCATCCTCTTAATATGACAACAAAATGAAAGTAGAGTTCATTTGTACGTACGGACTACTGTCTCCATGAATGGTGCATTCCATTTCTTAACTCACTACATTATATATTCTTATAGATAAATATATACTAGATATCTTTGATATTAATATCATTGATTAAATTTTGGAGATGATTAAACCATGATATATTTAGTAATAACAACAAACATCAAGTTAAAACATAGTTGAAAACCAAGGAAATTAACACTCGGTATGGTTCAATTAAAAAAAATATTGTAAACAACTAAGAAATAAGACATTATAAGAACATAGTTTATAGAATTATAAACATGATTATGGTTTTTGTATTAGTTAAAAAAATATTTTAGACCGCTATATCCAAAGATAAAGTCCACCGAATAAAAGGAATGTCAAGGTAATATAATTTTGTCTCAATTTGCATTTCATTGAGACATATTGGATATAATGAACCAATTAATTTTCATATGATTTATATACATAATATTTAATGTTATATAAGGATTCCACTGGTTCTCGTGATTTTATATTTCAAATTTATTGTCCTGAATTTTTGGGGATTATAATTTCATTTGGTACAAAGTGGAATGAGACACTATAAAAGGTTTAATGATTTTTCTTCTCAAGATTAATAGCAATGATCATTAAATGGTATTATAAATACAAGAAATAATATGAACAGTGTTCAATAAATATTTTTAATCTAATATATATTTTAATTACCATTTTCATATATTATTACCATTTTTATTATCGTTGGTACACTATTTTTTTAATAAAATCTTATTAATAAAACCAAAAATTATATCTTTTGTTAGTTAGAGATACTTTTTTCTTATAAAATCCATATCTTATGAAAATGTTATAAAAAAATTAAACCTTTTAGATATTATTTAATAAATAAATTTTTACACTTTCATCAGTTACCCTTGTTTGTTAAGGAATCATCTTAAAAATTTTATAAAAGTGATTATTTAATCCTTTTACTATACAAAGGGAATATTATTTTTACCTCATACGACATGTAATAATTTATCTACTATAATTTTATTGCAGCATTATTTTCAACTTTTTCGAATGGAAATTATTTTAAAATCGATTTTCAATGATAATATTTTCAAAAGGTTTTTCAAATTAAAATGATATTTTCCTCAAGAATATTTATCAATGTTATTCTACTATTTAATCAATGACAATAACCCTCAATTTTAACTCCACTTAGGATTTCTTTATTGATATCACCATTATTTAGTTTAATATTAATAATTTAATTTCTATAAAATATGAATATCATTTATCATGGATATTACTATTGTCTAAACCATATACGAGTTTTCAAACGGTGTTTACTATGATGGTTATTTGATTAAATGTGGAATTATTGATGAATCTGTATTTCTAATTCAATAATGTTATCTGATATAGAATATTATTTATTTTTATTTTGATGAAGTATTTAGACTATAAATGAAGGGTGGAGTTTGGAAATTATAAATCTCTTCGATGCATCAACAGGTTCTCATTATACATGTAATTCCTCAAATGGGTTTCCACCATTTGTTTTAAACCGTCCAGTGAAAGGACTTAACGGTATTGGGTCCTCCTCCCCATAGACCCGATATCTATTAAGTGATTATTACCCGAATTTTGGTATAGTAATTATTTGTCCATGAGATTTTCCATCAATATATCCATGGATGTAGTTCATTATCAATTTATTGATTTATGCCATGTTATTCAGTTCCAAACCATCCATGTTATTTATGCAGTATCTACTTAAATTAATGGTAAATGTTCTCAGTTTGTTAATATTTCAATGTAGATTGATTCATTATTTATTCCATCATATTACCCTTACTGATCATTTGAACTCACCTTTATTATGTTTCTTTCGATGTGTTATGAAAAAATAACATTGAATAAACTTTCAAGGATGTAGTTTATTTTAGTTTACTGTGTTGCTTATTTTAAATTGACATCCAATGTATTCTGGGTATCATGTATGCAATAACTAATTCCAATACTACTAAAATGAATGTTCCATTGAGATTTTTTTCTAGATAATAATTTCAATATAATTAAATAATGCACCATCTTTGGGATTCTCAGGTCAAAGAATTAGTGTTGTAATCTCCTTTAATGATAAAAAACTACTTTCTCAACCAATCTATTATCAGATCCAAGGATAGTAATAATATATAATTTTTTTATCCACATCCATGTTATCATTATCCAAAATAAAATCGAGATTCCCAAAAATCAGAACAAATTAAGGGGATCTTTCGTATTATCAAATTACCACCTTTCAATTGAATAACTATTCTTGTCCATCAACATCATTCTACACATTCTTTTCAAATCCTAATGAAAAACATTCTCAAATCAATAATTATATAATTCATGATTTATAGTAATTCAATTTAAATAAATAACCAATTAATTCCCCCCAATTATTTCTAAAACCACTTACTATTAATCATCATCATATTTTGTAATTCCCATTACCTTTCATAAACAAATTATACTCTCTTCATCATCCTCAATACAACAATTACTCATATAGACATGTGAATTTTATTCATGATCTTTCCCTATAAGACATTGATTTGAATAATTCCTATATTATATATATTTGAATAATTAAATAGGTGATGATATATTATAGAAACCAATATTATCATCAATTTGTTAACTGAACATTTCATTTTACAATAACAATTACATTAGTTATGCCCGTATTTCCAACATTTAATAAAACTTCCCATTCTTATGAGAAATTCATTTGGGAGAATGATTCCACATTCTCATCATATAGGAAACTTAATATTCATTCCCCCATGGAAATCATCAAATAAACTCTTAAAATCCATTTCCTTGTCTATTTTTGCTGAGTATGATATAGGGTCAAGTATTACATTGTTATTCATATTCCATGAAAACTGATTAGGCATAATCACTAACTCCATTACCCCATTAATCATCCCATGTTATTTCCCATCAGAAAATTTTTCATCACATTAATAGTTATTAAAGTTCATACAGGTTCCCACCATTGACTAATACTAGAAATCATATTGTGAGGAACACTAAACCTAAGGGAAAATAAAAATGAATTGAAATTATTAAGAGATTTAAATATAGAAACCGAATTTTTAATCTATAAATCCTCTATATTATAATAGTTCATTATTATTCATCATCTATCTGAATTCATTAGTATAGTTCTTAAAGTGTTTGTAAATTTTCAATGCATATACTTCAGGATTATCAAACGAGGTGTGAAAAAATGCCCATTTTTGTCCATCATTCCTGGATTAAGTCTAGCTCAGCACAATTTTTTCGAATTTGTTACCCATATGTAAATTTTTCCTAGAGCCGCATCCACTCGTAGATTCTAGACATAAATATATTTGTAGGAAAAAACTTTTTATATCATTTACCAAAATTATATGAAATTTTCATATACATTAACTGATACATATACTTATCCTTAGAGAAATCCCTAGATATATGCTTAGAAATATCCTTGGGGATCTCACTAATGTTTTATCATACTAGATTATATAGGTTATCTACAAAATTAAATAGATACCAACTATATGGGCCCAATATTCTCAAAATGGATATTATATCTATATAGATGAATATTAATTACATTTTATAGAAACATGCTCGATGAATGTAATATTTTAGTGTCATTGGAATGAAGGAACACAATATTCATAAATCTGGGATGATATTCAATATATCCAATAAAGATGTTCTCCTTTAGTACCACTACCTAAACACAATATATTCTAACATTGGGAGTGGAATTATATTAATGAGTTATCTTAAATAATAGTACGGAAAAAAACGAGAGATATATAAATAGAACATTAACATAAGGGAATTTGAAGATGAGAATAACATTTGAAAACAATAGCCTAAATATCAAATAACACAATATTAATTCATGGAATAAATATTGGTATTTTATAAGACATTAATCATATGTGAAAGGAATTAACTATTCTTTGGGAGCCTAACAGTGTCATAATAAATTAATTTTTGATATCCCCATAAGAATAATAAATCATTACATTATATTATAAGGCCCATTTCTAATAAAATAAGGGAACTCTACGGGTGGATACACCACCTAGGAAAGACACACCCATTTACCCACTAGTATATTTTTTCTAATAGTGGAATGTGTTCACTCCAAAAACCATCATAGTAGTCAAGGTTCACACAAAACATCACTATAGTGGAAAATTCCATTATTCAACTAACAACACTCTGTGTTCCAACAATGTCTTACTAGGCTAGGTTGACTCTCTATTCCATCTCTGTCTTATTGATCTGGGGTCCCTCCCCATTGCCACCATGTCTTGTAGAACTGAATTTACTCTTCATTCCATACCTTTCTATATGATGAAATATTATTCATTTCTTAATTTATTAAATAGAGATATTGGTCCTACCCATCTTCTGTTATATCATAAACTCCATTATTTTTTATAAAATAACCACTATCACATTGTGAATATCAAACATATGTTCTCCATAATATCTTAAAACATTCATCATATCAAAATACATGAAAATAAATGGTTTTCTGAAAAATATGATCATATCCTAACCTAGGTAACATAAAGTGGCATCATATTCATTTCATATTTTCATCAAAGAATAGAATTGTATATAAAGACGTGTGTGTGATAATAATTTTACCATGGTAGAAAATGTAGAATAGGAACCAGTTTCTCTAAAATATTTTCATTATAATCATAAACCATTAAAATAATAATATCAATGGAATCCTTGTATCTTGTCCCTTGTAATTTATATGTAACCCTAAAAAATTTCAACATTTATAGAAATGAATATGGAAAGAATAATGGATAAATATCATGAAACAATAAAAAATCTTTGAGAAAAAGATTATAAAACAAAAAAATTTATGAAAATTATATCTTTGAAAATGAATTTGAGAATATATAAACGAATCTTTTACAAATTCATTAATACATTTCTTTGCAATAATATACTTTTCATTTTGAAAATTTCATTTTAAGATAAAAAAATATTGAAACTGATATTCATTGAAAATAACCTTTAAAACAAAAAATGGATTCATTAAATCATTGATTTATCATGTCATTATAATATTTTGTTTGGGCCTTATACATTAAAACAAACATTCCTTCAAAATATTCTATAAAATCAAAATAGAAATTTATTATAGAAGTAAATGTTGATTTATTTATAAAAAATTTGTTATATGTAAAACCTGTGTAAAAATTTAATTTAAAAATCATAAGAGTATAATAAATCATTTTGTTAAAACGTTTTTCTGAATCATGGTTTTTGATAGAAATAAATTTATTACTAAAATGAGAAATAAAATTATATTTTCATTAAAATTTATTATTAATTATTTTATGTAATAATGTGATTAAAAATGAAACCATTAGATTAATATATCATACGTCACACTCAGACTTCTAAAATAATTTTCTTTATTATTTTATCTGGTTTTGAAATATTTTCTCTAGGTTCATACTGAATCAAAGTATAAATTTTGTGTTTTGATGATAAATGTTTGTTTTGGGATTGGACGCATCTGATGCACGAGCATGGAATGGTTGAAGTCATTTGTATTCTCCAAGTCACCATATGTCCACCTCGGTGTTCAAAAAAATTGTATTAACAAATAAATTAAGGATTTGAATGATAATGTTAGAATACAAAAAGAGAAAAATAAATTTTATTAAGATTATTCTTGATAAAAATAATAATGATAACATTGTTTAAGATTAATAATATTATTATCATCATCATTTTAAATATTTTAATTATGATATTATTATAAGTATTTTTATGATTATTGGAATTGAAAATATTTTATTAAAATATTATGATAATTATGTCGAACATTATTATTATAATAATTATTGTTTGGAAACATTGTGGGTTTTAGGCTGGCACGCGGTTTCCGCAAGGTTGGTGACGGTGGTAATGTTAGCCCTGGAACCTTCTCGACCTCTTTTAGAAGGGGCATAAGTCCCTATACGGTCCAAACATTGTTTATTGATTCATTATAGGTAATTGTGTAGTTTCCCAACATTGAAATTAAATAACACATTAATGTGATAATAAAATAAAATTAAGGGAAAAGTTAGAATGAAAATTTAACAAAATGTTGTTATTTTATTTTTAATTTTTATTATTATTAAGGATATTATTATTATTATTATTATTATGCTTATTCTTATTGGTATTCATAATTTTGATATTAATGTAAAAAAAATTAGCCTCTTATTATTATTTTTGAAATTATGAAATTGTTTACATATTATTAATAATTTATTTTTATTTTTATTATACTATTTTTGTAGGTTTAGGATTTTTATTAGGATTTTATTTTGATTTCAATTCCATTTTTTTTCCTTTTCCACTTTTTCTCCTACCATACCTTCATTGGCATCAGGCTACAGCTCCACCAAACCCTACCTTTGTGTGTTGGCCCTTCCACCCTCCCGTGGACTCTCCTAAAAGACAATCCTCCCCTGCACTCCTCCTCAAGAATTTCATACCACTTCCCCTCTACTCGTCCCAGTGATTTACCTCGCACCACCCCTAATACCTACTTCATATAGGTACATGGTCATAACTCTTACTGGCAAGCTCCATCTAGCCCGACCAACTTCTGGAAGCCTTCCTCTTCCTCGTCCAGCCTTTCTTACCATCTGCATAGGTTTATTCTTCTTTTGTTGTTTTTTTACATTTGGGATGTTTTTGAGTTAGTATCTTTTGTGGATATTGGCATGATTTTGATGAATATTGTTTGATACCTTGTTTTTTTGGATCTATTCAAATGTTTTGAGGTGTGATTAACGTGTAGTAGATATTTTTCAACAGGTCGTGAAGTTTTTCTACACCGAGGCTAGTGATTCTACATATATGTGTGTATTGATTAATTTGGTGTCTTATTAAGTTAACTTAACATATTTATTAATTATTTTTCAAGGTGACAAATAGGTTTTATTTTATATTTAATGTTCATTTTCATGGTAGTATCATCTTCATTCTATATGAGTGTGTTTCTCTATGTAAACCAATGATTAAATATTTATTATTGATTAGTAAATTGTGTATTTTGTTTGTAAAAATGTGAAATTGTTGCATTTTGGGATTTGGTGTGGCATTAGTGTACTTCTGGTTATAAACGATGTTCTGAGTGTGTTTTTGTATTTTTAGAAATGCCACACACAATGATAAGTATTTAATAATTTTTTTAGTAGTTTTTTTAATTGCTGGAAGGGTCCTTTTAACTATGCATTTAGTTTATCTAATTGTATTGGTGATAAAGATTGAGTTTTGAATGATATTTGGTGTGTGAATTATTTCAAAATGGAATTCGTCTATGTAAGTGAGGTATTGGTTATAGGTAGAGCCTTTTTTTATTTGTTTATTAGAATATGACATGTGACATGGACTTGGATCCTCTTTAGCATAGATGGAATGCCCGGGGACTATGTGGGTTGAATATGACTCATGTTATAATGATACCAAAGTAGCATTGGCCCAATTTCACATAGATTTATATATGATTACAACACTAACTAAACATTAGGATGATTATTGGTGACCACTAGGTTATGTGTGTGTTGACTTCTTGTGGCTCATGTTTGATAACATGTGTTTTCATGGTTCGTATACCATGATCTACGATGATGCGATGTTCTAGGGACTCACATTTCTCTAATACCTTTACCGCCTCTCTATATTTGGTTATCCTTGTTTACATTACACTCAATCTAGATATATATTGTATCATTTAGTTTATCATAAATGTAAGTGTGTGTGTGTGTGTGTTTTAATTTATGTTTTTTTCATGAAATCGATTATCCCTAAAACTGTTTTCGTTAAAAAAATTAAGAATATATTTCATTTCATTTGTCAAACATGAAACATTATTTGTAAAATAATATTTATTTGTGGAATAACTTCTTAGTGGCATATTTTTTCGAGTCATCTCACTCTCTACTTACACATTTGGGTGTTTGTATATTTGGTTATTTCTGATGTAGGTAAAGTTATTATTTTTTGAAGTTGTGGTTCAGGTAGCTATCTAACATCATTGTGCAACATTGTTGATATTTCTTGAGGGGGTTTCCCTCGATCCAAGTCACACTTCTAAGTTATTATTTTTTCACCCTATGTAGTGGTAGTTTTTTTAGTTTAAATATATAACAAAAATTCTTGTCATTAGTTAAAGGATTGTTTTGTTGTGACATCCAGTTGTGGTTTTGTTTTTATTATTAGTTGTTTTATATTTTTTACATATTTGGGTAAATCATTCCCAACATTACTTCTTAAGACCTAAGAACTTGTTACAGCTCATGTAGTTTGGGGATTCACTTCAGGACTTACTATGGAACGAGTCAAGAATCTATGGGATGGCCACCCGATTTGGTTAATGACAAAATGGTTACAGAGGAGGTTCACTCTTTTGGGTCATGCTATTTCAGAAAGAGTCGATATTTTCCAGAACATGGATTATCAAGACACTAGGATCTGGTAACAAGTAAGGTGTCTAGCAATCACATATCTTGATATGACTTAAGATTCCATTGGAAGCCAGGTTCCATTTGGTTCTTTTGGTTCTTATGGTTCATTGAATTTTGGGAAATTAAATTGGAGTTGGGAAAACATTCCCAATGAGCTCTCATTACCTAGAAAGCAATGTAGATCTAGGTATTTCATCAAATTACACACTCTTTGATGGTGGTGTGACTAGCCTATGACCTCCAACCTTATTTCTGAGTCATTCATCAGCCCTAGTTTCTCTCCATTTGAAAATTGTCTTCTATCTCTTTGGGTTTATGAAATTGTTCTCACAATTAAATATTTTTGAGTCATGGAAACGTGGTTTTAATGTAAAAATTAATTTGTTTTGAATGGTTAGAAATGAATTTTACAAACTATTTTGAGGTATAGTGTTACGAAAATTGATTTCGAGAAGTGGTTTTTTTGTGAAATGGGAAGATATTTTCAGACATTAAACATGTTGTTTAATGAAAATAAACCATTGATTTATGCAATCAATATATCTATGGATGTAATTCATTATTAGTTTATTGATTTATGCCATGTTTTTCAGTTCCATACCTTCCATGTTATTTATGCAGTATTGAGTTAAATTAATCGTAACTGTGCTCAGTTGTTAATATTTACATTTAGATTGATTCATTATTTCTTCCATCATATTACCCTTACTGATCATTTTAAATCACCTCTATTGTGTTTATTTCCCTATGTTATGAAAAAATAACATTGAATAATCTTACAAGGATGTAGTTTATTTCTTTTTACTGTGTTTATTATTTTAAATTGACTTCCAATGTATTATGGGTATCATGTATGTAATCTTTAATTCCAATACTACTAAAATGAATGTTCCTTTGGGATATGTTTCCGTATAATAATTTCAATATAAGAAAATAATGCACCATCTTTGGGATTCTTGGGTCTTGGAATTACAGTTGTAAACTCCATCAATGATAAAATAAACTACATTCTTAACAAATCTGTTATCAGATCCATGGATAGTAATAATATATTATTTTTGTTATCCATATCCATGATATAATTATACAAAATAAAATCCATAATCCCAAAAATCTAAACAAATTAAGGGGAACATTCGTATTATAAAATTATCTATTTTCAATTGAACCAATATTATTTTCCATCAACATCATTCGATACATTATTTCCAAATCCTAATAAAAAAATACTCAAATCAATAATTATTTAATTCATGATTCAAAATATTTCAATTCAAATAAATAAACAATTAATTCACCACAATTCATTATAAAACCACTGACTATTAATCATCATCATATTTTATAAGTCCTCATACCTTTCATAAATAAATTATACTCTCTTGATCTTCCTCAATACCTTCAATCCATATTTTGTATTTTCTAAAAACACTTTTAAGGGAAAAGTATGAACCCTAACAAAATTCAAACCATAAAGAAGTCCAAGTGTGAAATCAAACATGTTCAGGCTGAAAGCAGTTAAACACAAAATGAGATCACATAGTCATTGAAAACGAGGCTTAAATTGAAGGAATTACATACCTGATATAAGCCCCATTGAAAATCACGAACCTCTGAATCTATATCATATCTGATACGATCCTCAAAACATCATCCTCAAAACAACCATTACTCATACAGACATGTGAATTTTATTCATGATCATTCCCTATAAGACATTGATTTGAATAATTCCAATATTTTATACATTTAAATAATTCAATAGGTGCTGATATATTATAGAGACCAATATTATCATCCATTGTGTAAACTAAACTTTTCATTTTACAATAACAATTAAATTAGTTGTTCCATTCATTCCAACATTTAAAAAAACTTCCCATTCATATGAGACATTCAATTGGGAGCATCATTCTACATTATCAACATATAAGAAACTGAATTTTCATTCTCACATGGTAATCATCAAATAAAAACATAAAATACATTTCCTTGTCTATTTTGGTGAGTCTGAAATAGGGTTAAGTATCACATTGTTTATCATATTCCATGAAAGCTGATTAGGCATAATCACTAACTCCATTACCACATTAATCATCCCATTTTTCTTCCCATAAAAAAATGTTCCATCACATTAATAGTTAGTGATATTTGTACAGGTTCCCACCATTAACTAATATTGGATATCATATTTTGAGGAACAATAATCCTAATGAAAAATAAAAAATAATTGAAAATATTAAGAGGTCAAAATCTTGAAACCAAATTTTTATTATATAAATCCTCTATATTATAATAGTTCATTATTATTCATAATCTATGAAAATTCATTATTATGGTTCTTAAATTAGTTGTAAATTTTCAATGCATGTCCTTCAGGATTATCAAACGAGGTGTGAAACAAGTCCCATTTTTGTGCATCATTCCTTGATTAAGTCTATCTCAACAAAGTGTTTTTTGAGTTGTTGCCCATATGTAAATTTATCCTAGAGCCGCATCTACTCATAGTATCTATAAATTGATATATTTTTCGCAAAAAAACTCTTTATATCGTTTACAAAAATTATATGAAATTTTCATATACATTTACTGATACATATACTTGTCCTTAGAGAAATCCCGAGATACATGCTTAGAAATATCCTTGGGGATCTCACTAATGTTTTATCAGACTAGATTATAGAGGTTGTCAAAAACATTACATTGATACCAACTATAGGGTCCGAATATTTTAATAAATGGATATTATATCTTTTATATTAATATTCATTACATTACATAAAATCATGCATAAAGAATGTAATAGTTTAGTGTCATTGGAATCAAGGAACCGAAAATTCATAAATCTAGGATGATATTCAATATATCCAATAAAGATTCTCTCCTTTAGTACCTCTATATAAAAATAATACATTTTAAAATAGGGAGATGAATTATATGAATGAGTTATCTTAAATCCTAGTATGGTTAAAAATGAGAGATATATAATAAGAACATTAAGATAAGGGTACTCAAAGATTAGAATAATATTTGAAAACAATACCCAAAATATCATATATCATAATCCTAATTAATCAAATAAATATTGGTGTTTTATAAGTCATCAATAATATGTAAATGGAATTAAATATTCTCTGGGAGCCTAACAGTGTCATAATACATGAATTCTTTATATCCACATAAGAATAAATGATCATTTCATTAGATTATAAGGCCCATTTCCAAAAAAAGAATGTAAATCTATGGGTGGCTACACCTCCTATGAAATACGCATCCATTTACCCACTGATATATTTTTTCTAATAGTGTAATGGGTTCACTACCAAAACCATCATAGTAGTCAAGGTTCATAGAAAACATCATTATAGGGGAAAATTTCCTTATTGAACAAACAACACTATGTGTTCCAATAATGCCTTACTGGGCCAGGTTGAATCTCTGTTCCAACTCTGTCTTATTGATCTAGGTTCCCTCCCCATTACAACCATGTCTTATAGAACTGAATTTACTCCTCATTATATCCCATTCTATTTGATGAAATATTATTCATTACCCATTTCATTAAAGGGAGATATTTGTCCTACCCATATTCTTTTATATCATAAAATACATTCTTTTTTATAACATTACAACTATCACATTGTGAATATCAAACATATGTGTTATATAATATCCTAAATAATCATCATATAGAAATAAATAAAAACAGATGTGTTTCTGTAAAATTTGATCATAACCTACCCTATGTAATACAATGAAGCTTCATAATCATTTCATATTATCATCAAAGGATATCCATGTGATAAAGAAGTGTGTATGGTAATAATTTTACCATGGTAGAACCCATAGAATTGGATCACGTTTAATATAAATATTTTCACTATAAACATAATCCACTAAAATAAAAATATCAATGGTATCCTTGTATCTTATCCCTTTTAATTTATAAGTAACCCCAAAAAAATTCAAAATTTATAAAAATGAATTTGTAAAGAATAATGGAGAAATATCATTAAAAAATATACAATATATGAGAAAAATATTATAAAAAAACAAAATTATGAACATTATATCTATGAAAATGACATGGAGAACATATAAACGAATCATTTAAAAATTATGTAATACATTTCATTAAGATAATATACTTTTAGTTTTGAAAATTTCATTTTAAGTTAAAAAGATATTTAAACCCATTTTCTTTGAAAATAACCTTCAAAACACATAATGGATTCATCGAATCAATGATTTATCAAGTCATTATAATATTTTTTTTGGGTCGTATACATTAAAACAAACATTCCTTCAAAATTTTCTATAAAATAAAAATTGAAATTTATTAGAGAATTAAATGATTATTTATTTATAAAAATTATGTTATATGTAAAACCTGGGTAAAAATTTATTTTAAAAATCATAAAATTATAATAAATCATCTTGTTAAAAAAAATTCTTAATCATGTTTTTTTATGGAAATAGATGTATTACTAAAATTAGAAATAATATAATATTTTCTTTAAAATTAATTCTTAATTTTTTAAAGTGTTGATGATATTAAAAATGTAACTATTAGATTAATATATCATATGTCACACTCGGACATCTGAAATAATTTTCATTATTATTTTTTCTGGTTTTGAAATATTTTCTCTCAGTTCCTGCCGAATCCAATTTCAAATATTGTGTTTTGATGATAAATGTTTTTTAGGGATCGGACACATCTGATGCACGGGCATGGAATGGTTGAAGTCATGTGGATTCTCAAAGTCACCATACGTCCACCTCAGTGTTCAAAAACATAGTATTAAGCAATGAATTAATGAATTGAATGATAATGTGAGCATACTAAAAAAGAAAAATAAATTTTATTAAGAATTGTCTTGATAAAAATAATAATGATAACATTGTTTAAGATTAATAATAATAATATTATTATTATTTTAAATATTTTAATGAAGATATTATTATAAGTATTATTATGATTATTGGAATTGAAAATATTTTATTAAACTATTATGATAATTACCTCAAACGTTATTATTATTTAAATTATTGTTTGGAAACATTGTGGGTTTTAGGCTAGTGCACGGTTGTCGCACGGTTGGAGAAGGCGGTAATGTTAGCCCTGGCACCCACACGACCACTTCTGGAAGGGGCAGAAGTCACTATACGGTCCAAACAATGTTTATTGAGTCATGCTAGGTATCTGTGACGTTTCCCACCATTGAAATTAAATAACACATTAATGTGATAATGAAATTAAATTAAGGAAAAATGTAGAATGAAAATTTAAAGAAATGTAATTATTTTATTATTATTTTTATTATTATTGATGATATTATTTTTATTATTATTATTATTATTTATTTTTATTATTATTGGTATTAATAATTTTGATATTAATGTAAAAACTTTTATCCTCTTATTATGATTTTCGAAATAAAAAAACTATTTACATATTATTGATAATTTTATTTTTATTTTTATTATAATTTTTTGGTTGGTTCAGGAAAATTATTAGGATTTTATTTTGATTTGATTTCAATTTTTTCTTTTTTTCCTTTTCCACTTTTTCTACCACCATACATTCTGTGCCATCAGGCCGCAGCTCCACCAAATCAGCCTTTGTGTGCTGGCCCGTCCACCCTCTCGTGGCCTTTCCTAGAGGACGATCCTCCCCTGCACTCCACCTCTAGAATTTCATAACACTTCACCACCACTCGTCCCAGTGATTTACCTCATGCCACCCCTGCTACCTGCTTCACATAGGTACTTGGTCATAACTCATACTGGCATGACTCCATCTAGCACGACCAACTTCTGGAACCCTTCCTCTTGCTCATCCAGCCACTCTTACCATCAGCGTAGGATTATTATTCTTTTGTTGTTTGTTTTTTAAATTTGGGATGTTTTTAGTTATTTTATTTTGTGTATATTGGCATGATTTTTATGAATGTTGTTTGATACCTTGCTTTTAGGATCTATTTACATGTTTTGACGTGTGATTAATGTGCGGTGGAGATTTTGCAACAAGTTGTGAAGTTTTCCTACACCGAGGCTCGTGATTCTATGTATATGTGTGTCTCGATTAATTAGGTATCTTATTTAGTTAATTTAGCCTATTTTTTATTATTTTTCAAGGTGAAAAATAGGTTTTATTTTATATTTACTATTCATTTCTTTTGGTAGTATCATGTTCATTGTATTTAAGTGTGCTTCTCTATGTAAACCAATGATTACGTATTTATTAGTGATTGTTAAATTGTGTAGTAGTTTTTTAAAAATTTGAAATGGTTGTAATTTGGGTTTCGGTGTGGCGTTAGTGTTCTTTTGGTTATAAAAGATGTTCTAAGTTTGTTTTTGTATTTTAAACATGTCTCACACATTGATAAGTATTTAATAAATTTTCTAGTTGTATGTTTAATTTTGGGAAGGGTCCTTTTAATTATACATTTGGTTTATTTAATTGTGTGAGTGATAAAGATTGAGTTTTGAATTTAATTTGGTGGGTGAATTATTCCATGATGGAATTCATCTATGCAAGTCAGGTATTGGGTATAGGTAGAGCCTTGTTTTCTTTGTTTAATATAATATGAAATGTGACATGGACTTGGATCCTCTTTAGCACAAATGGAATGCCTAGGGACTATGTGGGTGGACTAGGACTCTTGTTCTAATGTTACCAATGTAAAATTGTTCTGATTTCACATAGATGGATTGATGATCAGAACACTAACTAAACAATAGGATGATTATTGGCGACCACTAGGTAATGGTTTTGTTTCCGTCTAGTGGCTCATGTATGATAACATGTGTTTTCATGGTTCGTATACCATTTTTCACCAAGACGCGATGTTCTAGGGTCTCACATTTCTCTAATACCTATAGGGCCTCTCTATATTTGGTTATCCTTGTTAACATTACTCTCACTATAGATATATAGTGTAACATTTACGTTTATTATAAAAGTAAGTGTGTGTGTGTGTTTTTTAATTTATGTGTTTTTCTGTAAATCTATTATCCGTAAAACTATTTTCGTTATAAAAATTAATAATATATTTCTTTTCATTTTTAAAATATGAAAAATTATTAGTAACTTAAAATTTATGTGTGAAAAAATTTATTAGTGGAATATTATTGAGAGTCATCTCACTCCCTACTTTCTCATTTTGGTGTGTGTATATTTTTTTATGTCTGATGTAGGTAATGTTATTGTTTTTGGAAGATGTGGTTCAGGCAATAATCTAACATCATTGTGAAACATTGTGGATATTTCATGAGGGGGTTTCCCTTTTTCTAGGTGACACTTCTAAGTTGGGATTTTTTCACCTTATGTAGTGGTAGTTGTTTTTTGGTTTTTAGTGTAAATATGTAACACAAATTCTTATCATTAGTTAAAGGATTGTTTGGTTGTGACATCCAGTTACGGTTTAGTTGTTATAATATGTTGTTTTATATTTTTACATATTTGGGTAAATCATTCCCAACATTGATTTATGAGACCTAAGCACTTGTTTCAGCTCATTGAGTTTGGAGATGCACTTCTGGCCTTAATACGTACCGAGGCAGGCATCTATGGGATGGCCACCCAATTTGGTTAATGACAAAATGGTATTAGATGAGGTTCGCTCTTTTGGGTCATGCTATTTGGGAAAGTGACTAGATTGGCCAGAACATGGATTATCGAGACACGAGGTTCTGGTAAAAAGTAAGGTGTCCAGCCATCACACATCTTGATAGGACATAATATTCTAGAGGAATTCAGGTTCCATCTGATTCTTTTGGTTCTTATGGTTCATTGAATTTTGGGAAATTAAATAGGAGTTGGCAAAACATTCCCAATGAGCTCTCAGGACCTAGAAATCCATATGGATCTAGGTATGGCGTCCAATGTCACACTCTTTGATGGTGGTGTGACTAGAAAATGGCCTCCAACCTTGTGTATGAGTCACCCATCAGCACTAGGTTCCCTCTATTTGAGAAGTTTCTTATGTCTCTTTGGGTTTTGGAATTTTCATTCACATGTAAATATTTTGGAGTAATGGAAACGTGGTTTTCAAGTAAAAATTACTATGTTTTGAATGGTTAGAAATGAATTTTACAAACTATTTTGAGGTAAATTGTTATGAAAATGTATTTCGAGAAGTTTTTTTTTGAAATGGGAATAGATTTTCAGACTCTAAACATGTTGTTTAATGAACATGAACCATTGTATAATAATAATTATGTTAATGCATGTTTGTGTAAATCTATTCGAAATAGAATTTTCGAAACAATTAAATGGTTTTTGAAAATATATGATGTGTTTTGGATGTTATGTGTATAGTTTTTCATAAAACTGTGATCACATTGAAATGTGGGAAATGTTTTTTAAATTAATGAGTATGATTTCAAAGTGGTTTTTATATAATTTTTGGTTCCATTCTAAAATAGATTATGAGATTTGAATTACATCATTGATATTCTGGCTAGTGGATTTAAAAAGAGGGGGTTTGGATGGATTTATTTTATGGAAAAGGAAAGACATTGATTCTAACATTTGGTATTTTCATGGGGATCAAGTTAATGGGTTATATGTTAGAGGTAAATTGGTGCCTATTTGGCCTGAGGAAATGTAGTTTTAAGGCCCATTAGGTACTATTGGTGAATGTGCTCCCCCCCTGGGATTTATTTTTGGTTGTTTTTTTGATGGAATTATGGACTGTTTCATGATCTATAATTGTGCAGTGTTTCTTTTCATGTTTTGGTAATCTTGTGTTAGGTTGTTTTCAAGTTCGAATACTCATTTTTGGAAAATGTTACATGTAAGTGTTTCATTGTTATGTTAATTTGAGGTGTTGGTTAGTGGTCTTCTCCAACAGGGGTTTGAAGAGGACACTATAGTGGGTTTTCGTATGAATTTGGTGCTTTTTCGTTGTATGTTTGGTTTTTAGACCAGTTTAATTGGTTCTATTGTACTCCTCTGGGCCAACTGTACACCACCAAAAAGATATAATTCATGATTGATGTGTGGTCATGGTTGATTCTTCATAGTATGATCCACCAATTAATCAATGTAAGGACATCATTCTATGGTTTCAGAATTGGATCTACATCTCCATTTTAGGTTAAGTGAATCCTCTCACAGCGGAAGATAACATGTTAGTGGATTTGTAGAAATATATAGTTTCAAAGAGTCCCTTTATGTTCAAAGGTGATGTTTAAAATTTCAAAATCAGAAGACTCTACCTAGGAGAGGTGGAGGTAATTCTAGTGGGAAACATTGAATGTAGTATAGGATGTCGGTATCTATCATGGTATTAAAAGGTTATATGGATCATCTATTGTCTTCATCTATGAAGGTGTTCTTGCTAAGCCGTATGGGTGCTTGATTTGGTCATTAGAAGATTTTATGGCCGATTATAGTAATCTCATGATATTAGGGACTTAGTTCAAGGTCCCCCTCCTTATAATGTCTCTGTAAATTGTGAGGGATTTGGTTGGTGAAACATTGCATCTCAGCTGTATGGGTGAAAGTTGGGAAATATTTTTAGAACCTCAGTTTTAAAATTAAGGTAATTTTCCTTATGGAAACTCTACATTTAGCTACTCTTATTGAAGGTGTCATATTTTTCTTCTTTATTCAATTTTTTCTTGTTTTGAGTGAAAGGGGTGGTAAATATATATATTTTAAAACCTAGTTTTGGTGAATATTTCATGTGATTTAATGTGGATGTTGGATTATTTATTTCCTTTTAGTGGTGTCTAGATCATGGTATAGTTACCTATGGAACTAGTATGTGGAGTTTTCTTTGGTGGTTTTAACATATGAATGTGAGGCATGAGATAATTCAATCAAAGAAGCTCCCTCCATGAGCCCTGGAGTAATACTAGAGCATAGTCAGGAACCCCACTAGATCATAAGGATCATGGTCTAATTTCAATCCTTAGTGTCATAAATTGGGAAGTACTTTAGCATTCAATGAGACAGTTTTATTTCAAGTCACCCCATGTGTTGAAAAGAGACATGGAGACCCTCATCCACAATATTTTTTTCCTTTCAAGTGGTAGAGTCCCTCCTTCAGTATAAATAGTAGGGGTTGTTTAATTTTCTGGATCCTTAGAGCATATACTATTGTGTTTTTGGGCCTCTATAAGGTTTTCCTATGTGTAAAACATTGTGAATTAGTTTCAACATCATTTTTGGTTTGGCATGGCCATGGATGACAATACCCAGAGGAAAGAGACACCACATGGTGACTCTAGTTTGGTTTGGAGTATCATTCAGCATGACCCTTATGGCCAGAGGATTTGGTTTTGGGGAATCCCTAAGATAGTCATGTTAGTGTGTTTCATGTCAATATACAGTGGTTATTGAAGATAGTTGATACTTATGGTGGGGATTCTTGGATTGTTTAGAGAGGTACTCAAGTTCGAAAAATCTGGCATGTTTTTATAGTGGGGATACCCACCATGAGTATTGTTGAATTTCCTCTAGAATTATGTGATATTTTCCCTTTCCATTGGTTGGGGAGTCTTTGTAGGCCTTCCCGTGTTGGTGGTCCAGTCAAGGTCCTGATGTTGATGTGGAAATATGTTTTCTTTTATTGGATATTAGTCATTTCGAGTCCCTTTAATGTTTAAATTTCGGTATTTGAGAGTTTATAATGGTTTCAACGAGTTAAGGTTATGTTATTACACCTTAGAATGTGGTTGATCTAGTTTGTTGTTTTATTCTTGTAGTTAATGTTTTGTTTGGTGATGTCTAGGGTATTTTGCCTCAAAAGGATGGAATGCATAGTCAAAGAGTTTCCCTTCCATTGATTTATAAACTATTGGTTTTTTAACTCACGGGGGTGGGTGGATCAATGTGGGGATTCCATTTCAGCCTACTGAGTTCGACTAGTTAATCTTTTTTCTTAATACTAGTTTTCTTGTTTTCATTTTCTTTTTAATACTCTTGGGAACTCCCTTGTTTTGAAATGGATTATTGATTATTTATTTCATATAATCCTTGTTATGGATTTATAGTTGTAGAAATCATTCTTATGGGGATATTTTTCACACTTGGACTATTGAAATAAATCTATTTTACTATTTTATAGGGGTTTGAAATTTTTTTTCAACGATCTGTTCGAATCCCAGTTGAAAATTATTTGTTTTTTTACGAAAAATGTTTATTTGGTCATGGTCATGTCTGACACCTGGGTAGGGAATGGTCAAAGTTGTTACACTTTAGTAGGTCATAGTATGACTGGCTCAGTGTTCAAAAAAATATTATTAAGAAATGATTTAAGGGGGTGAATGATTATTTGATCGTACAAAAAAAATTGAAATGTATTATGAAATAAGAGTAGTTTTGTAATTAAAATAATGATAACATTGGTTAAAAATATAATAATAATTATTATTATTATTATTATTATTCATTTTTTAATGAGGAGTATTACGATTATTCATATTGTTAATATTTTATTATGTTATTATAATTATTATCAATAACATTTTTATTATTATTATTATTATCTTGTGGAAACAAGGTCAGTTTGTGTCTACTGTGCTGAAAATATATGGTTGGCAGAAGCTATGCGGTATGCCCTTGAACCCAAGCGACCTCTTTTTGTAGTGGTAGAAGCCACCACATGGTACACGCATAGTTTTTTGAGTCGTGTGTGGTAACAGTGTGGTTTCTTAGCTTTAATAATAAATAATGTATTAATGTTAGAATGAAACAAAATTTAAGAAAAAGTAGAAAAAATTTAATAAAATGTTATTACAATATTATTATTATTAATATTAATGATTATATTATTATTGTTTATTATTATTGGTTTTAATAATTTTATTATTACTGTTAAAATTATTAACCTATTATTATTATTTTCATAATTTTAAAAAATTAACATATTATTAATATGTTTTATCATTTTTAGGTTGATTTTGTAATTTTATAAGGTTTTATTTACATTTAGTTTCCTTTTTTCTTATTTTTTATTTCATCTTGCCCCCCATCCACATAGTGTGGTCCCACTATGCCTCTCCCAAACCCTACATGTGTGTTATCCATTCCACCCTCCCAGGGCTTCTCCAAGATGACGCCCCCACATTCTCTTCTCCTATGGAATTTCGGATGGGTACCCTCCACCCGTATCAGTGAGTTGACTCATACAACCCATCCTACCTATATTATATATCTTAATGTCCTCACCACAATTTGTAAAGACTCTGTCTAATGAAACCCACTTTAGTCACCCTCTGTATTTCTCAGCCAACCTCTCATACACTCACCCAATTCTTCGATTGTATGTTTCATTCATTTTCAAGGTTTTGGGATTGGGTTATACTGTGAATAATGGTTTTATTTTTATTTTAATGGTCTTATACCATGTTAATAGGGGTTATTCATGTGTTTGGTGGTGCGATTGATGTGTGGTTGATTTTGTGAACCATGATGTGATGTTTTCCTTCACCAAGGCAGATGATTCAATGTATAATTATTTCTTGATGAATGAGGTTACTTATTTAATTAATTGATATTTTTTATTAATTATTTTTCAAGGTGTGTAAATTTGTTTTATTTGAGATTTCATGTGCATTTTATAGTATCATTTTTATACAATTTGAGTGTGCTTCATTGTACAAATCCATCATTTTCTATTTAATAGTGTTTCATCCATTTTTCTGTCAGTTTGATAAATTTTGAAAGGGATAAGTTAGTGTTATGGGTGTTTTCATTGTGAATTTGGTTACAAAATTTTTTTTAGGGAGTTTTTATATTTTTAGTCATTTGACCCATTTTTAAAACTGTTTACTTAATTTTCTAGTCGTTTTTTTATTCGTGGAAACGGTCCTTTTAACTGTGAAGTTGGAATATTTGATCGTGTAAGTGATATAGATTGATTTTTGAATGTTTTTTGGGGTGTGTGTTGTTTCACAAAAGAATTTGTTTATGGAAGTTTTGTATTCGTTATAAGTAGTGAATTTTTTTAATATGACATGTGACATGGACTTAGAGCCTCTTGAACACAAATGGGAATCCCAAGGAGTAGGTGGGAAGACATGGAAAACTGTGACAGCTACACAAAAGAGGTATTGGCCCAGTTTCCCTTAGCTGGATTATGGATTGCAATACTAACTAAATATTGGATTATGATAAGAGACCACTATGTAATATTGGTGTTCTTTACCAGTGGCTTGTGCCCGATAATGCATGATGTCGTGGTTCTTATACCACTTTTCACTAAGACATGATGTTATAGGGTTCCAAATTCCTCTAGTACCTTTGGAGACTCTACATATTTGTCCCTCCTTATTAAAATTACACTCATCGTTGTCCTATGTTGTATCATTTTTGGTTCTCATAAAATTATGTGTGTGTGTTTTAATTTAAGTTTTTTTCATTAAAGTAGATATCCTAAAACCTATTTTCATTAAATTTTCATTAAAATGCATTTATTTTGGATTTTAAAAGATGCTAAAATATTTTTCAACTATTATTTATGCATGGAATGATTTCTTGGTGGAATCCTATTATGCTTTAACTCACACCAAACATACACCATTTGGTGTAAGTAGATTTGTTTATGTCTCATACAGGTAAAGGTAATGTATTTGGATGTGGTGGTTTGGGTTTCTATATGACTTGATTTTGTGGAATTGTCGATATGTCTTATGGGTGGTTACCTATTTCCATGTTGTGGTTTTGAGTTTGGTTTTGAACGCCCTACTTTGTTGTAGTTGTTGTTTGGATTTAGTTTATATGTATAACTCAAATTATGGTTGATGTTTAAGGGATTATTTGTCTATTTCATTCCGTTATGATTTAGATTGTATTTTTTAGTGTTTAATATTTTTAATTATTTAGTTAAAGAATTCACAACATTAATTTTTGATACCCGAGCACTTTTGCCATCTTGTGGGTTTTAAGGGTGCCCTTCAGGCCTGGTCGCAGACTGAGTCTGGCATCGATGGGATGGTAACCCAATTTGGTTTTTGAAACCATATGTAACAAGAGGATAAAAAAATAATTATTATTATTGAGATATTTATCATATCATTTTATCATTAAAAAGATAATCCTAAAAATTCACTATAAACGATGAAGCTATAATCGATAATTCTTTACAACTCTGTTAACATTGAATCATAAGACCTCTAAAGTAACAACATAAAATTAAGAATAAAATAAAATGAGGTTAAATAAATTTATTTTATTACATGTAAAAGGGTAGTTATTTAAAAATAATTAAATAATATATGTCCATAACATAACATATGTCTCAATGAATATGGATTTTGAAAACAATTATGTACCCAATGACAGCGTTGAAACTATGAACCACATTAAAATTAGATTCTAAAATTGATATATAAATACCTATACTATTTCTGGATATGAATCGTAAAATATAGTCATGTGAATTCTATACACCACATAAAATAATGTGGGGGAGAATATGGCATGTTCCTCACAGAAGTAAAAAAGTGAGACACATTTTCCTTACCTTAAATCTCAACAACCATTGTACATTCTAGAAGCTCAAGTATAATAAATATAAGTATATTATACATATATTAGAGAACCATAATAATATATATAATATCATATATTATGTTAATATATATATTATTTATTTTTTAATACCATGTAAATGTTAATGATAGTTTATGGGTAAGAAACACCTAGTTTTTCGTTTATGTTTCGATTTGTAATATTTTTTAATATTTATAATTTCATGATTACGACGTATATAGAATTATAAAAACAATATAAATATATCATATTTTCCCTATATATGTATTAATATTAATCCATATTATTTAGTGATGGAATATATAATTAACCATTCATTGAGATAGTAGGCAGCACATATGTGTGAATGTTATTTCCATTTTATTATTGGATTGAATGATATATATGTAATTAATATATAAAATAATTATTCAATAATATTTATGTCATAAATATCTCTTTATTTATTTAATAAAATTTTCAATACTGTCTATTTAAAGAGTTAATGAATCGCATCACTTGGTGAGGTTGTAGTCCATCGTACGGATGATCGACAATATCACATTCCCAAAAAATAGAAGATATGATTTTTTGTGTGATATTAAAATAAATCCATCATAATAAAATCATAAAAATAATATTATTAAAATATAAAAATATATCTCTCATTATTTTGATCCTTGATTGGTAGTCTTGGTAAAAATCAATGACATTTGTTCTTAGGCCGGTAGTCCATCATACAAATGAACAATTCATTCATAAATAATGTGATTTATGTGTAGATGGTTTTGTCTAATGAACTAAACATAATAACATTTTAGTATATGAAATATTATAATTTTATTATGTAATCATGACATAATTTGAATTTATTGTGTTGTGGAATAATTAAAACAGAAACACTCATCGATAAAAATTACCTCTTATTTGGATATCCTGCATATAAATACACAAAAATCATTCATATGATATCATTATGCCAAAAATAATGGTTCTTGGATGATATGATGGTTGTTGATAATTTATTACAGAAGTTATTTTCATATTCAAGGAGGATTTATGGTGTGAAAAAGGAGGAGAGATGGTGGCCTTTTAAACCTCGTGGAGCGGAAACACTTTGTTTTTTTAATAGAATTGAGTACTCCCATGAGTATAAAATGTCACAAGGTTCTCCAATGGACCATTTTAGAAACATGTATGTTTAACAGTTGAAATAATTACATCCAATTGTTTTTTGAAATGATTATAGGTCATTTATGACCACATCTTTTTAGTTAAACCCATATTAAACCCATTATTACAATCACCGTAATAATTATTTTTTACATTATTTACTATTCATGTTCATCAATATTTATGTTGAAATTACTAAAAAATATTAATTATAATAATTACAAATATGGAATCTATTTTTACATATTCATTTCCTATAAGTGGAAAATTTAATTTTAATTTTTTTCTCTTAGAGGACATGAGGATACATGGTTTTAAAAAGAAAATGATTAAAAGATTCAATGGTTTTATAAAAATATTAAAAGGTCATTTATTACAATGAAATAAATTTTATTAGATAAAAAATGGACCTATTTTGACATTAAACCCAATTAAAAATATAGTTTATTGTTATAAATATTTTAGTCTTAAACATAATTTTCAATTGAAATTTAGATTTTCTACATATTCATCAAAAAATAAAATATTTCAAAAAACAACCAAACAAAAATAGTAAGAAATGATTAAAATGATAATTTCAAAAAAAATTATTATTTTATTAATTATAAATTAAAAAAAAAACAGAAACTAGTTTAAAATAACCCCTCCAGAAGTCAAAAAACTTATTTTTAGAAAAAATGAAATTTTAAGTGTAAAATTGGATTTGTTCTTATCTATTGTCTTGGAAAAAAACATGAATTTTAATCATTAGATTGAATATATAACATTTAAAAAAATTTATTATAATTCCCCAAAAATAATTTTTGTTAATTTATTGATTTGAAACACACGTTTAAAAATTAAACAAATTAAAAAAATATTTAATTTTATTTTTAAATTTTTTATTTTATTTTTAATTATTTACTGATAAAATATTTCAATAAATGTAAGTGTGTAAAAAATAATTTCTTAATTTTGATAATTTCATTCATACCCACCATTCCAACAGCTAGGATATAACCATCATATAAAAATAATGACTTGTTTTGATTCAAATTTATGTCTCATGTGATGAAAGACAAACTCCATCTTTTTGTAAGACAAGGAAAAAATATTGTTCTGTGGAACATGAGATAAACTCTTGTTTAAAAAATATATAAATGATTAATTTAAGTTGGAAAGAAAAATTTTAAAAATTCTCGGTGATTAACAATGCAGAAGGGCTCTCATGAACTGGTTGATGAGGAATATCATTTTTTATATCAATATTTATCACCAAGGATCATCTGACAATAGTTATCTAGTGCTCTGAATAATCCTTATTATTTTTTGACCTTTAAGGGCATGGGGTAATAAATTAATCAAAGTCAACAATTTTTTTATACCATTTTATTCACCCAAATGTAGATTGTGCTATTCAATTTTATATTCTCTCTCACACACATCATGAGTATCTTCATTTGAAACATTATTGGATTTATGTAAAAACATTAGTGTGGGTGGTTCGTCTTCTGGAGAAATAATGGAAATAGTAAAATAATATTTCAACTTCTATAGGTATACATTATTTTATGATATTAGTAACCATTAGGTAAATGATTTAAGTGGCCCCCAAAATAGTTTTCACAAACCAATAAAACTTCTCTACCTGTAATGGGTAAGAATTTTCCTGAGCCACATCTTACAATAGTAGAATCCCACCATAATCTATTTTCTACTTGTCAATGTCAGGATGTAGATGAGGGACATAACCATAAAAAATCTATTACCTCCCAAACTTTAAGAAGGGGAAATTATATTCTTCATTAAATTTTCTATGACAACAAAAAATCTATTGGTTATATAGAATAAACATTTGATCTATCACTATATTCCCTGGATAAAAACCTTATTTTGAAGCCTTTTATAGTATATTATTATATTATTATATTCCACCAATTAAAAGAAACCCAAATTTTCATTTTGGATCCAAATTTGTGTTGGAATATTTTTAGATATATCAATTTGAACAGAAACCCAATCTACATAAGGTTTTTTATTCTTTTTATTACAATATCATATTTTAATGTATGACCAATTTTACTTCTAATAGGAATCTATGATGGCTGGTTAAATATATTATGTTTCAAACCAATGAAACAATTAAAAATTGGGAAGATCGGAGATTCATTGTCAAGATAAAAACCTAGAGGGCCTTTCAAACCACTGATATTATATCCCCTAACACCCCCTGAGATACTCATTACAAATGATAATACCCATTAAATCTCCAAACATCACATACAATGAAATATTTCCATCTCAATGTAGGAATTTTCATCTCCCGTATATTAAATTAGAGATCATCCAACAACAACATTAGTTAAAGGCCTAGAATTAGTGAAGACGTTTCTTACTCTATCACCAGATAAAAAATGCTATATTACTTTTGGATTCATTTTAAAAATTCTCTCATTCTATGAATATGGAATGGTATGATACCCATCATTTATTTTTTTAAATCACACATGTATGCTCTTTATAATAGTATGATATAAAATTTATTATTCAATATCAAAATAAAATTCTTCATAATTATTATCAAATATTTTCTAATAGTTTTCTATCAATAAAACAAAACCTAAAAATTATAATAGTCTTTTTGAAAATTTATTTTTCTATAATTAAATTAAAATTGTACATTAAATTATAAAAACTAAGATGCTTATAAAAAAGTTTGTTTGTATGTTTATTGTTAAATAATGGGTGTGTAATTAACTAGTATATATTTTATATAATTTAATATGATTAATATATTATAATGAAAAATATTGGATTTTCAATATTTCAAAAAAATTTGAATGTTTATAGTTTCTATGAACAAAATACATTTTACTGTAATAAGTATTTCTTTAAAACCATTGAAAACATTTGGGAGTCTTATTTTAAATCATTTCATGACTTGTTTTTTTATAAAAATGAGATGATTACTAAAATAATATTAAAGCTAATGAAATATCATCAGATAATGTGAATTTTAGTAAATATATACATAGATATGATCATCGTATAAACAAATCAATATTATAATCATTTTTTATACTCCATGAATTGAAAAAAAAGTATTCCATTGTATATTATGTATCTAAAACTATAATATAATCAAATGAAAATATATAAGATGGTTATACATTACTTATTACATAACAATCATTTCATGGTGGTAATAATAGATTTTTACTAATATCTATTATAGGTGAACAATGAGATGTGATTTTTCATACCAATAGGGGAGGGAGTAGTTAATTAAATAAAAAAATTATAAAATGTTTTTTACACTTGGAGTGCTATTGGTGGAGATATATCTGCAAAAAAATTATTCTGATGATTTTACCAATATCCATAAGATTATAAAATAATACAATGGAATTAAAAATATAAATAAATTATTCCTAGATGTCATATATTTTAAATCCATAACTGAAAAAACATTAAATTAGATCTAAACAAATTCATATGATGAAATTAGCACTATAAATTTTTAAGAATAAATTACATCATTAAATGATTATGATGAATGTTTTCTATGTTTTTGAGATAGTTTATATATAAGATATTTTATTAGAAAAAAAATTAATAAGTATATTGAAAATTAAAAACATTGGTAATTCATGACATGAATAGAAAAAATCATCATTATCAAACCATTTCATTAATATTTATATGGTTACATCAGAATAATATTACAAAATATACATTTTCCACATTTAATTATAATAATTATTTACATGTAATAAAATACTCATTAATTAAAAGGCCGAAAAAAAATTCGTATGAATTTTAACATCAGGTAAATAAACTATATTAAATATGTAATGAATAATAATACATTATCAAAATAATTCTAATATAATTTCTAAAACATCAAAACCTCATTTTCAAAATAATATTCTGTATCTAAAATTGAATCATTTTATAAAAAAATCAGTAATTTGGACACTAAATTAAATACATTTAAATAAATTTTTTTTAATAAATTTCGTTTAAAAGAGTATATATTTCAATATATATATATATATATATATCGTTTTTATAACATAAAAGTGTTTGGAAAATGTAGATTCCAAATGTATATATTTTGACAAGTTTTGCACACAAGAATATTTGGCTACCAAAGTGTAATCTTTTTTTTATTTTGGAGAAATTAGAAGAGTACCAAAAACATAATATTTGGTAAATTTTTATTGAATTTTCTTGTAAAAAGACACTAAATAATAAATTGTTTTATAATATTATTAAGATAAAATTTATAAATATCACTTTTGGAGTAAATAAAAATGGACTGATATATGGAATAAGTGATAATTTTATTCTTATAAATCATTTAACAACTAATTTTTTATTTTAAATTGACTTAATCATAAACACATATTAATAATTCAATTAATTGATGACTTATTTATTATGAACATCCTGAACTATATTTGTAATGTTCAATGTTCAAAAGGTGAATGTATACTTTATAATGATATTCATGATAATGTATACTCCCTAAATGTAGATTTCATTTCTGACATGATCTAACTTCACATAGTTCTATATGATATCAATAATTGTTATTAAATTTAAGTCTAAAAAATAGTGATGTTATATATTTAGTCAAATTTTATTAAAAGTGACTAAAAATACATTCACTGTATTTTAGTTTTAATTCTTCCAAATATTGATACTATTTTCAATTTGTATGAAAACATAAGTAACATTTTAAATTGATTATGGAGGTTTCAATGTTTGATGATTTATTTTTAGTTAAATGGATTTATTGTATCTAACCCAAATTGAATGTGTATGAGGAAAATATAATTAATATGACTTAGTTGTGGACATCACTCGATATATATGGGTCTATTTTCTTGTAAAAATTAGAAATAAATTTTCCATTTTGAAAACATTGTATCCCAAATTAAAAATGAGAAAAAATTACCAATGTTTACTATTCATATTGATAATGGTATATAATTTGAATATTCTAGTATCGATTATTTTTGTACAAAATAGTTGTAATTCAAAATATTCAGCACTTATAACACTTTATAATTATAGATTAATTGAAATAATAAACATAGTTCATTAGTAAATTAGTAGAACCATATTTAATTAAAACTCAATTTCAAATAATTTTCGGAAAAAATCAGTTAGTACTCCCTTTTATATTATAAAAATGTTTTTTACTTAGAAAAATCCGGAATGAATCTCCATAATAGTTGTGGAAAATAAGAAATTCAAAACTTTCTCACTTTTTATTTTTTTATGTTAAAATTTCATTTTCAATAATAAATATAATTTACATAAATAAACTATAAAATATATTGAATTAATTTGTCAGGTTTATTCATTAAAAATTAATGTATAATTTGTTTTGAATAAAAATACAGTTCTTATTGAAGTAATAATGTGTATATAATTTTATAAAATAGGCCCTTTTTTCTAAACAACCTATAAATACATCACGATATTATTATTATAATAAATATTTTCATCCCATGTTGGAAAATTATTCTCATAACAAAACACCTGAAGAAACAATTTTTTAAGTTATACATATAGAATAAATTCAGTATATTATGTGAGAAATAAGTTTTATAATAAAATAGATTTAGTCAATCTTATGGAATCACACCTATGATAATATCATTATATATGTATATGAAATAGCCATTACTATAAGTTCCATAATAAATTATTGTGAACATTTTGAATTTTTTTCATCATTTAATCTACGACTCCTAATGAGTTTTCTACTGATGAATATTTTTTAATGTTTACACAAGATGAACTCAATAAACATAAGAGGAACATAGAGTTCAATTTATTTTAATTTCATAATTTATTTATATAATTGGATTGAAATAGTTCATCTATAAAATACATGATGAAAAATTAATAATTGTTACAAATAAATTTAAAACTATTACAAAGAGTTATAATCAAAATAATTAATGGAATAGAAATAAACTATCATTCTATTATCTAGACATGAATCTATTATTATACAATTATACAATAAAAAATCATAAATTTTAATCTAATTATAATGTATGAAAAAAATTATTTCCTTAATGGTCATGTAAAAATATAAGTTAAGGTAAACCAACCCCAATGATTTTAATATCAAATAACATCGGATCATGTTTTAAGACATACTGTTGTACTATATGTAGATAAAAAACCCACCAATGTCATTGTATTATAAATTAACCAAATATTTTTTGAAAAATTGATTTTGATAAGGGAGATAATGATCTGTAAGAATTAATTACAATGTTATTATATCAAAATTCTTTTAATTGAGTTCCAGGAAATTAAAATTATCATATCTATAAAATAATTTCTGATTCCTATAGGGATTTTATGAAATTATTGTTTGAAATGATAATTGTGAGGGAACTAAAATAATTTTTCCTATTTTTTTATTCTATCCAATTATAAGAAACATTTATATCTCAAGGTAACTATAGAAGTTGGATTTTTTTTTTCAAGAAATTATATTGAATAAAAAAATTGGAATGTTAACTTTTGTGGATGTAAAATCAAAATAAAGTATATTTAAAAATTTTAATTTCATAGGAGAGGATTGAGTGTCATGGTATTATAAGAAAAAAAATTTATCACCATCTATGGATAGTATTGTACATGTGGTTGTTGGAATTTTTTGAACTCATTTATTGTAGAGGAAACACACACTCAGGAAAATTGGAATGAATTTTAGAAAAAAATCATTTTTGTGTTAGAAAAGGTGTTTTTATCTATGTGAAACCCCATCACCTCACCTGTTATATATGAAGACAAATATAAAAAAATTCCCTTATATATCACAAAAAAATTATTATTTTACAATTTTTCAGAATGCAAGAATAAATTGAGGATATTTTGAAAAAAAACCCATTCTGGAAAGATGTTAATATGTTCGATAAATTTATGTAATTTTCAACATAGAATTATCATTTATATAATTTATTTTTTTTATACCCATATAAGAATTAACTGTTTTAAATAGTAGGGACACATATTTAATTTTGTTTTTTAATATTTTTATAAAATAATTTATTATAACATTTTCCTATAAAATTTTATTAACATTTTTTATTAATGTATTATGTTTTATATAAACATTTAATAATATTATTTTGAAAAAATTTTAATAAAACAAAATTTTAATATGAATATTAAATATTTTTTGGAAAAAATTATTAAAAAAATGTAAAAAAATATATAAATTTATTGGACATTACTGATATTCAAAAAACAAATTCTAATATCATAGATAATTATTTTTTTGAGATAAATATTCGGAATAATGTCAATATTTTTTCTCTAAATTTTGAATTCTAAATAATTTTTTAATTATATCACATCTAAGAATTATTTTATATTCTGGTTTTTCTTTAAAAAATTATTCATACATTTTTTAATTTTTTTTGTTTTACCAAGTTTTTATATGATAAAAAATTTATAAAAATATATAAAAAATCAAAATTTAAAAATTTTGGAAACATTGTGAATTTATTTCAACTGATCGTATATATTTGGGTTACAATATATTTTGTTGGATCAAAATAAGATTAATCATGTATTTTCATCCATATATATATAATGGAATTGGGCCTCCACTAATTTTTCACCACCAATATCAATAGAGAGCTCTTGAAATTTTGATTTAGATCATTTTGATTTACTTTTGTTCAACTTATTTCTTGTGTTTTTATCAGAAAATATGTTTTCATTATGTTATTATAGCAATTTAATATTTATAATGGGATTAACGATAGAGAGACATTATTATGAAATTTGTAAATATTTTTTAGATATTAATTTGTTCTTCGGGGATAGAATATATGTGTTGATATGAAGGAATATAATTTTTATTAACCAATGGTAGTTTAATATTATTACACTTATTCTGAGTTATGATATGTTAATTGATTAATGGTTTTCTATCATTTCTTATTCGGGTAGTCACACAAATAGAACCACAATAGGAAGATGATCTTGTAAAAATTCTGTAATAAGGTGAATCGTAATTACTAAAGAACCATCTTCCAGAGTGACATTAATTTTTAAAAAAATTGTGTTCTAATGAACTCTTTTATTATAATATATAAATATTATTAAACTCTCACATTTTTCGGTAGAAATACTAATATTTTCCACAAGGGTTCATAATTTCTACATTCTCTGAAAAGAGAACATATACAAACTAAAAATAATAAATAACTTTTTTTGGATTACCATTTTAATATCTGTATGCTTGACTTGATAATTTATTTATGTTTTTTGGTTAATGTTTTTAATGTTGGAATGAAAAAGTGCAAGAATATTCATTAAAAAAGATTTATAACAAATATTTTAATAAAATTTATGGATATTAAAAACGAAAAATATTATGCAACTCAAGTAATTGAAATTTTTATATATATTCATGAGGATATAATCAGTGCGATGAAGTAGTTTTACATCCCTTTTTTGAAAATATTTTTGAAAAAAATTGTCAATGTTTTTTCGATTAGAGAAACTGTTGAAAAAAAGTACAGAATTGGAATGGTGGATGGCCAGTGAAAAATCTCTTCCATTTATAATGAAAAATTAAAAGACAATGTTAATGAGGTAATTTCATTTCGTCCCTGATTATGAAGGAAGAGAAGATATATATATATATATATCTGAATCATGGGTTTTTAAGGATGTTGTTTTTTCTATAATTTATAAATCTTATATAAAACATCATGAAGAAAACAATAATGAAAGGAAGGAATATGTAGAAAGAAAAAAATTGTTAATTATTTTTTAAAATTAATGGATGATATTCAATAAAGATGTTTTATATCATCTATGGTAGAAACATTTTTTTTCGATTCGGGTCTATTGGATACTCAACTTATGGAAGTTTAAAATATTCTTGATATAATAATAAAGGGAAAATAAAAGGATGTGTCAGTTGAAAATTGTATTTCTAAGGATATATATGTTAAATTAAAAAACTGAATTTGAAATAGATAGTAAATAAATCTATGAATTTTCTCATCCTAAACAGATGAATCTTGTTCCATGTAAAAGAATACTAATGATGCATGTTGTTGTGTTTAGAGAGATGTAAATTCATTTTTATATCAACGAAATGCCATATTCATCTTCCACACACTTATTAGAACAACTACTGAAATAATTTTCTTTAAGAAATTTTAATGAAAAATAATCTTAGGAAGAGAATGAAAAATATTTAAAATCACAACCATTGGGGAAACCTCTACCAAATAATGATATTATATTTTCAGATTTTTCTAAAAAAACATTTTAAGGACGATTAGATATTGGTCCTTCTAGGATTTCTGGGGCTTTAGTTATTAGTGCATCATTTGATTCCACAAACTATTCCCTATGCACAGATATCATTTATATGGAGATGAAAATAAATTATTTCAAATAATTGATTCATTATCTTGATGGAAAATTTAAACATTCCCCTAAAATAAAATAAAAATGAATGTTAATGAAAGGATAAATTGACCTAATATAAAATTACAGTTCCCTAAAATAGAATTCATAAATTGTAACTAAAAATGAGTCTATATTAAGGGATTTTAATGGAAGGTAGAAATTAGTCAGATGAACGTTAATGGACCCAATCTGGTGTATCAACGACTCTAAGGTAATTTTAGTAACTTATTGTATCATATTGATAAAAAATAAAAGATACAAAGCTATTTTACAAATATTTTACCTCCATAAATTATGAAGTATGATATACTCTAGGTTACATGATAATCCTAAATTTTATTTTGTTAATTGAGGATGGAATATTTCTAAACAATGAAGTAAAATAGAATATTTGGAAGATAATGGGTTGAGGATTAATAGAACAGTTGATTTCCTAGAATAAGACTAGTGTAATCATTAGAAATTAAATGTTTGGAAAAAAATTAAAATATTAAATCTATTTATTTTCAATCATATAATTATAAAAAATGTTTTAATAGTTTTGAATATGATCATAAATAAAATCTTGAATATATATTGATATTTTTCTCTCAGTATTTGAAATATTTTTTAAAAAACCAAACTAAAATAGTTTTCCTAATTTTTTTAGATGTAAGATTCTTATTGTTATTTTGGAAGGTTTTTATTCTGATTATATTTGTGTCAATTTCATTATATATATATTTTAATATGAAAGTATTTCTTAATTTTTTATATAAATATATTTTCTATTATATTTCATGTATTATTTGATTCCCTAACATTTTAGGTACACATTCAAACTCATATAAATAAATTTTCAAGTCACTAAGGGGGGTGATGGATTTGATATTTTGTGAAATAACATACAATATTTTTGGTAGAATAATATAAAAATTTTCATTTTAGTTTCCTATAATAAGAATAGTATAAAATTCATAAAAAAATGGTAGAATGTAAAAATGGGATAATGATGAAAAAATAGATTTTAAATTACAAAGGAGTATGTGTTTTTTATTTTTTTATCTGTACTTTCTATTCATAAAATTTGGGTTTTTTTATTTTATAAATGTGGGATATTGTTTAAAATTTATTTTCCTTTCAAAAAATTCTATCCATATTTTGAGAATAATATTCAACTTACATAAATGATTATAATGTAATATCACCTTAACATCCCAATTGTTATAAACACTTTTATAGAATATGATTACATTTTACCAGACATATGAAATTCATTCCATCATAAGTATATTCATTTAGAAGGTATGTATACATTTTAAATATAATTTAAAGGTTCTTGGAATGTGGATTTATATATTCTGAAAAAAAAATTGTATAACAAAGACCCATCAGATAATGTTTAACAATTTCTATCAAAAAAATATTAGTAGGAAAGAGGAATACATGATTTATGAAATGAAAAATAAATACAACTTATCGGATAAAGAAACCATATTCTTCTACAAAAACAAACATCATTCTAACAAATAGAATGTTTCATGTATTATAATTTTTCTATATCAAGATGACAACTGGTAGAAGATGAAGTGATGGACCTTCCAAGTGAACAATGATTTTATACAATAAAATTGCAACCACATTCCAGATATATAGGAAATAACCATAGGATAAATGAATATTTATTGAATATGAATTTTTGGATGTTTAAGATTACACAGTCACAAATCAATGATCTGAACGTTTTTTATATTATTTAAAAAATCATTTTATCTGAGTTTTCTTTTTTGTAATTTTATAGTGAGTTTTCATCAATAGGAATCTCTTGGGATGATATTATGTAAATGCAATAACATTTTTGTAATAATTTACAATTTAGTTTTGATTGAGGTCTTATGAGGATTACGATGATAGAAATGTATAATCACTCAGATCAAGGGTTTTTTAAGATTTTAAAAAATTGTCTTATATAATCATTAGTTTGATGGATATATTGGATATGGAAGGAAGATAATTATGGTTTGGTTCAAACTATGAATACCTAAATTCAATGTTATTTACTTCTTTATATCATATGGATACAATTGGTATATTATTATAAAATAATATATTATATTTTTATTTCTTTCATTTAATATTATTTTATAGAAATTTTTACATGTTTTTTTGTGGTTTATTTGGTTAACAAAATGTTTACATTTCATGTTTTAAATTCTATAAAACCTGACTATAGAATGATGCGATGAAAATATTCATCAAATATTCTTTCATAAATTGGATATGGAAAATTTCAGTTTTTTTATTAAACAAAATTATCATAAAAAATAATAGTATTTCATATAATCTGTTGATCCTACATGTGAATGATTTACTTCAAAGGGATTAGTTTTAAAGTAATAATAAATATAAACAAAAGTATATATTGTCCTTAGAGAGGAAAATAATGTTATTTATGGCATAAAATTATTATTTAGGACTTCAATGAAGCTATCTATATCACTTAGTACAAACAGGATTAGTAACAGTTTTTGGGGTCACGTCCCAATCACCAATAGCTTGATAAGTAATGAGGGGGAAATTTTAATAAGTGGTAACACATTCACCAAAAAAAAATTATTTCAAAATAACTATTATTAATGTTAATATTTTATTAATATACATTAAATATAAATAAATGTTATATATAATGCCCCATAATATATGAGTTTTTATGAAAATAAAATTATTCAAATTTCAGTACTACTATATAAAATTAAACATACAAAATATTATAGAAGGAACCCAAATCTCATCCAACATGTATCACTAAAATATATATCACAACCTAATCTAAAACATCAAGTAAAACACAAATCCCCATTCTCTTCATCCATCATGTGTTGGAATCATTTCAATACCACAATATTGAATTACAGAGTTTATAATACCTCAAGGGATAATTGTAGGGTATGAGTATAATGTAATTGATTTGACGAATGTTAAAAACATTGTAAATGTTAATAAAAAATAAATTCCATCCCTTATTAATATTCTTGATTATTTTTTATGTATTGTGAATCTTTAATATAATTTTTAATGATATTTCAGATCAATTGATGAAAAATAATTATAAACTAATGTTTTTTTATGTATTATATGATTTAATATATATTTGGTGTCTCTAATTTGTAAAAATTGATTTTTTTTAAATTTTAAATTGTATTTTATATCATTATATTTGATTTTTCTTAAAAATATTCCCATGATGGATCAAGGATGTCCACAACCATTTGGTACAACATTCAACTCGTACAGGCCACAAAAAACACCACAGCTCCAACTTAGTTAAGATCTATCACCAAGACCATTACCACTACGAACAGTGAATATATGGGTGATGGATGCATCCATGAGGGTAGTGAAGTGTCATTGGACACCTTCGAGAGCCTGAAGTGCACCGCGACCACCATAGGGTAGTGAAAAAAGTCATAGAGAGTGTGATAGAGCTGCATCCAATCGTTTAGGGAAATTTATTTCATATATAACCTCCAATCATCATGATACACGATTCCTATAAATATGTGGCTCAACAGCACCCCAAAATATATCTACACAATCATTTCACCTTTTAAGATCTCACTTCATGATGCTCCCTCTACTAAACTAACTAACAATAATATTCATCACCCATGGTATTTGAGGAACACAAACTAACATTCCATTCAATCTAATCTACCTCCACTAAACGTGGAGATTCCCTTCATGATGCCCAATGACCATAATGAATGTTAGAGTGACTTTTGGACACTCAGGACTTCATAGAGTATTCATCCTTTGCGAATAACCCTATAAACACTTGTAGAATCCAAGACTTACCTTCATCACCATGCTTTAAAAATCTCTTTCCTTCATAGATACCATTTTCCCCATACGTCGCGAATGTCATCCTCTTAGATAAGCACTAGATCTTCATGAATCCCCTCATAGTGAGGCCATCTTCTTCCCAAAACCCTCTCTTGTGTGTCCCTACATGCTCATAAGAAGAGATTTCATAGTACCTCGAGTGTTGATTCATGTTTTCATGCACTACATTATCACTTAATATGGTAATTACTTGTTCAATATCTTCACCAATGGTTAAAGGGTACACGTTATGTATGTCCAAGGTAAAAGGAGTGAGACCTCATCTTCCATGAGGTAGGATGTTAAAAATCCAACAGTCAACGTCCTCAACACATCCCATTAAACTGTTTGTTTATTCATGGGTGAAAAGTCTTAGAATATCAGAGATGGGGTGGGACTAAGAAAATTTTTCTTCCCACCTTATCAATACTATAACTCCCATTACCTTTTCACGTTGTTCCCTTGTTCACCTCACTTAGCTTCAATGTGTATTCATCATCCACAATTTTCACTCCATAGCAACACTTGGGTTTCTATCCTGAACCAAGTCCAAATATCAATCTCCTCGGGCCTCTTGCAATGAAGAATTTACACAGCATCCCTCATGGGACAAACTTTAGTAGCATGATCGGTTGGTCTGCTGCTATCTCTTGTTTCTCACCACAATAATGTATCATGTGGTCTTAGAGTAAGCAACGACAATGGAATCCAATTTTTTCTACTAACCATGAATATTCCCCATCATGTCCACAGTCTACTAGCCATGCATTAGTCCCATTATTTTTTTCGGTCTCTATCCATGTGTAAGCCCCATGAACCCCTCTCTCCCTAACAATGGGGACTTTCCTTCCCATCCACTGGGACACTTATGAATCCAGCTTAAGGTTCACTCCCCAAAGCTAATTGGTTCTGAACATTGCATGTATGTCAAATTCTCATACAACATGACGTTAAACTATATGCCCAATTTAAATATGTGGGTTTATATACTTTTCATCTACACAAGGTATGTATGATGTCTCCAAGATTTTCAATATTGTCCAATGGTAAACAATGGTACTCCCTCCTAGGAAAATACCCTCCTGATGTGAAATCATAACTTTTTGGGACACATCTATTAGATATGACATCCTGAGGAATTATAATCTATCCAGATGGTCATAAAACCATGAATATACCCCCAAACAATTCACATACATCCCACCAAGATTTTACCTCTTATGATTGGAATCTAGCAATGTGTAATACCCAGCGTGTCTCTATGTTTCTTTCAATAGGTTATGCCTTGATTTTATTCCCCATGCCTGAACCATGAGGAATTTGATTCACAACAAATATGGTATATAGGAATCCTCTTTAAGGTTCAATCCCATCATAAATTTCCATCATGGTCTCTAATTTGATTCTTTATGTCTCAGGAAGATCATGCCCCAACCTGTAGGTTCCACTTCCTTCAGTTCACTATCCATGCACTCCATTTTTTAGGAGCTACCTTCTTAGGTGTCTCAATTCCTCATATAGAAATATGTTTACTGTGATTCTTATACATTGAGATATAATGGAATACTCCCTGATGATTGGTCCCAACATTGTCACCCTCACATCAGTTCCATCCCCTCCATCCTCATCTTTAAACTCTTCCACCATAACCATCCTAATTTTACATGGTCGACCACATCCTAGTGAATTAATTCCATCCATATGGGTATCTGACCATGAATAATCCCCACACAATTTATATTCATCCCATAAAGATTTCCCATATTTCCACGTAAATCTATCTATGTGAAATCCCAAAATAACCCCTTCGAATAATGTGGGTTTAGATAACAATCTTCTAAACATGGTACATAGGATTCCTCCTTAAGCTTCAATATAATCCAATGGTAAAACATGGTTTCCACCTCTATTAGGGTGTGCTTCTCTGATCTACCCATTGTTGTTTTTATATCATCCTTAACAGTGTGAAATATTCCCTTTTCGTGACACACAACAAAGGATCCCTCCTCATCATTGTTTTGACTGATGCATCCAATAAACAATCAAGGTGACCCCCCCAAGAAACATACCCATCTGATCCACTATTTTTAGTTTTCTAATTAGTTTGATATATCTCCACAAGACATTAAACATGCTTTATACCTCTTCATAAACATAGAAAGTTAAGGAAAACCTCAGAGACATGTCTTTAGCAAAGGATTCATGGAAATCAATGATGGATTATTTGGGCTTCCGTTCCACTGTGAATCCGTCCAATAAGTTATAATTTAGGTGTACTGTTTTTCTAGTATAGTAAAATTCCAATGATTCCCATTGTGACTACTATCCTGACAGATGGTTGTTTCCCTGACATGACTCTATGTAATTTCCTAACATAAGAAATGTAATTAACTAACATCCACAATGACATGGAATTTAGAGGAGTTTTAGAAAAACATTCCTAATCTTCATGGGATATCAAAATTAAGAAATGAATATTTAGGACAAATATATGGAAGGAGAGACCAAAATCCCATCACCCAATATCAATCAAGGATCCATCATCACTAAATATGTTATGAATTTTTCCCACCTTTAGAAAGCGGGAATACAGGGCCATAGTCGATGCATTACAACAATGATTCATTCCCCTGTGTAAATCATCATAAAGAGAAATGGTGAACCTAATGTGTATCATTTAGTCTTCGACCATGGGTATTCATAGAATTCATGACATCAGTAGATAAATATGTAACTAAATCCATCTATCTGGCCCCTAGTCCCACAATGAAAATAGAGGGCCTAGGGTGGAACTCACCATATTTTTGGGTGGTAAATATTTGGGCATTAATTTTTGTGACATCATCAGCTTAGATCTAACTATCCATCCACGAAAGACTAAATGAATCTTGGAAATGGTCACTAATTTCCTATTATCCATATTAATAGTTGAATCTTCTTTATTTGAAAGACTGAAGAAATTGTAAACTAGTAACCTCCTACTGGAAAATGCGGGGGGGGAGGTAAATTCCAATGTGACAAGACCACATGTCTCCAGCTCTGCAAAATTTCATACAAAACCATGACTACAGGACTCCCATGACCCATATCGCCCTATAAAATTATCTATATAAGGGATATAACCACATTTATCTATTGGTAGGATCGAGAGGTGATCATCCCAATGAGGAATATGGACCTCTATGATTTTGAGTGTTCAGTGCCTCACCACCTCTGCTGGCCTTAGGGATTAATAGGGAGCCACTTCCCCTACTCCAACATTCAATTGTTTCGAGAGCCTCTCTGAATAACACTCCCATGATTCACTCCACTATTACTATGAGGTCACTGATGTCTATGTCATCCAATCTAGGACTCTCATTTGGGAGCCACCATGGAGGTCTCCCACTATGGTTTATTCATGCCATAATTGGATCTCTTAGGGTGAGGAACTAGTCCCCTATAACCATGCACCACATCCCCCAGTCTGGCTGACACAATGCCAACATCGGGCACATTTTCATGAGGACACCCATCAGTGGGAATCGTCTTCTATAGAATATGTGGCTCCAACCACTCCTGAAACTTTCTATCTGGTGCGTACCTCTATAGAATTGGGATTCATCACTAGAAAATAGGGATAGAGACATCATCCACCATATGGGTTGGCTGGGTTGACTCTTTCAGTTGCTGGCATGATCATTACCAATCACATGCCAACCTGTTACATCAAGATTCAGTATTACGTTCCTCCTCTTAAAATCTCTTGCTAGAGTGGACGTCATCCATTCTCCTACATGCAGCATGGAGGTGCTCCCCATGTTCTAACTGGCTCCATCAAAGTCCCTCACTTATTCACCGATTGTCAAAATGGAGGCCCTCCTCATTCCTAGTTTGATCAGTATGAAGGTCCTCATTGTGTTTCCACTGCCAACTGGCGCTGAGGTCCTCTACGTGATGCATGTTCCCAACATGGAGGCCCTCCAAATTTCCTCCTAATCTTCATTATAGGTCCTCCCGAGTTCAGCTTCCCCAACTGAAGAGGTGCTCCTCATGAATCCATCAACATGTATGGAGGTGATCCACATTCCTAGTCTCTCTAACATAGAGGTCCACCCCCCATGATGCAATCGACATTTCATAGGGTTTTTATTATACACTAGATCACAAAAATTGAAGTCCTCCAATATCTTTCACCAAATTTGGAGGGCCTCCCCATGTCCTCATCATCACCTACAATGGAGGTCATCTCTATTATCATAGAAACCCCAGTATGGGTCCTCCCCAAAGTGACGATAATATGTTTGTCGGTCCTCTCTATATCACATCCACTATAAGAGGTGTTCATCTTCACCCTGGTAGAAACCCATATGGAGGTCCTCCCCGTGTCAATGGCTTACCCTGCCCTGAAGAACCATCTTGGGGTAGAAGGGAAATCATTCACCATCAGTGGATTAATTATTACAAATATCATATCATTGTCAATATAGTTAGATTTTTGAATTGTAAATAAGTGTGAGATTCAATCATGGATCTTTCACCACAATCCTTTGCATCAGTGTCCGGGGATGGAACATGGCATGTGTTATGAATCCTTCCATAAAGTGAAATTCACTAGATCCCTTTAGCCCATTGTATGAACATAAAAGGGGAAGAAGATTTGGCTTCTTTCTATGGTATAGCGATATATTCCTCCATATTTTCACCAGGATAATTCTCTACCATGAAACGAGATCATATAGTGTTGTTTTCGGATAGGTATATCATGAGCATCATCCATATTCATCACCAGTTGTTTCAAACATCAAACATGAAATTTTTGTTAGCACCCAGTCCTACAGGGACATGATGATGCAGCTTGTACCACACATGAGATATGATCAACAATGCAACATCTTATCATCCAACATAGGCTTCTATCCATTGGAAAATCCCCCACAACAACAATTCACGTCAGTGCAATTTTTTCCCCCTCCAATTGTAGAATTGTGTAACCAAGAACTTGATCCCTCTTCATAATGAATAATTTTGTCGGATACTCTCACAGTGGGAAAATTTCATGAGATGTTTTTGCCAATTCTACACATGGATTTGATATTCTTGAGTCCCTCGCCATCAAAAAATCATGTATTTCCACTGAAACCTAATGATGATTCATTTCCATTTTTCTCATCATCACTTTTCCTATACAAAATCAAGGAACACTATGATTACATTAGCTAGTAATGTCATTTGGTTGTGTTAATCGATAATCCTATGGTTCAACACACTACATCACCTAGTTATCATCGGACTCTTCAAAAATGATTCATTCATACCTTCATTGTGCTATAATGATTTATCATGGAGGAATGACCACACATATAGTCCCTTGGATGGGTTCGTAAGATGCTCTTAATTTTATTTCTATCCTTCACAAACCTGAATTTTCGGTGATATCGAGGATATTCCAGAGGGTATAGCCACTAAAAAGTTGGTTGATCTCAATTTTCACAAGGGAAAGGAAAATAGGATATGGATCATTAAATTGAAATCATCCCATGGAAATGACACAACTTCTATAGGATTCATTGTGGCATTTCACTCACTAGCAGAGAAAATTTCATGGCCTAAGATACTCTTATGAGTCATCGCCTCTTTGTTGGGACTCCAATAGTTCCAAAGGAAACACTGGGAACATCATATACTCTAACCAGTATGTCTCAAAACAATAGATTGGGGATGATGCCAAGAAGTCCATGTTCCTCCAAAAAATCACAAAACATAATAAGATCATCTACAATCTCTGTGACGAGTGTGTTACTGAATGGAATCCAGATTACGGTGATTCTATGTATGATCCTATCTGTCATCCACTAGGGTAGTAGGGGTAGGAAGATCCTCTACTTTGAAAACATATTTCCCCTGATCATGAAACCCATATATATCCTGACATGGTAGAGGCCATATTTTATAGAAAATGGCAATAGTATGTGTTTCAATATCCACTAGAGGAGCATGAGAATATTTCGTTAGACCCAAATCTCTTGGTTGTTCCCCCATTAGCCACTGAAGTTTCACTTTTGTTCATTCACCCAACTGCTTCATATTTTATTTCTCCTAAACTCCTCAGGTCATTCCACCTACTTCCCAAAGGGATAATGATCCCACATATCATGTTGAAGATCCTTCCAACTCATTGGTGGTCAAGAATCCTCACTGTCATAGGAAACCTTCCCAGGATGATCTGAATACCACTCTCATTTCCCAGCTCAATGCTCAATTAACCCAAATGGTGGTGATCCCAACTTGTGGAAATCCATATCCATCATGGGTGGATGAAATACCATCCCATATGGTCATTGAAAATCCTAGCTTCTCACCTTTAGTGGGATGGGTGACCAACTATATCATCTATCCCAATTTATTTAAAATGTGCACCTATGCGTGGAACTCCAGCACAGAAATGCCTCCAATCTCCAGTGCTTCATATAGACACAGAAAGGGCCTTTTTGGAACAACTATGTAACCATCAGATTGATAGTGGGTTGGGAAGATCATCACAGGAAGTTTCATTATTTTTTCAGATCCACCACTCACAAGACATGAATTGTTCACCACATTAAGGGACATAATGATTATATTAGAATGTTGTAGAAATTTTTTTTGAGTGTAAGGGCCTTACTTATGCTCTTTATATTCCATTGACATAAGGGAAGAATATGGAGATGTGTGTAGAAAATGTAATCAACAAACAATTCCTACCCCTCATCATGAAAAAATTCTTAGATGGGCTTGGTATTTCTCTAACAAGGATCTATGCATAGAATAATCCTTGGAGTAGGGTAATCAGGAATGTATAATTCCATCCAAAACTATTTCAAGATTATACTTCAAGGCTGATACTACATCCATCAAATAGTTATCGGCTCCAAAGCCACTAGAATTATCACCCTTAGAGCCAGATGTGTGGCCCCGCCGATGTCTGCAACCTCATCCTTAGTATCATAGGCCTCATAATCTGTAGTTTCACCCACTTAATGAACCACATCCACCCAACAGTGATAATTTGGTTCCACCACATAGTCAGGATCTAGCCCCTTGTCTATGTAAGGATTCTAGGGTCCCCTTCCCTAACAGGTGAAACATTAAATACTCATTTTAAGAGGCTTAGGTACCTAGTTATTTATGGAGCACCATCGATCTTGGAATCCTATATATTCCAGAATGTAGGATACCCTAGGAGGATGATCTATTTAGTCACCAAAACAATTTCCCCCATTATTACATCCTTGGACATTCTCTCAAATTGTTTTATGTGTTTAAGTATTTTCTGTAGGGATACGTTAATAACAACTTAGTCAGATTGGGTCCTCTATAGAATAGATGGGGTGTGTTTCTAAAATGTCATATATTAATAGAAAGGATGAATTAAAACTATAAACAAACATCGGGTCTCATATGTATGACAACTGAACGGATCACAAGGCATTTATTCACACTTACGATGACATTTGAGACCATCTAAACAATTTTGACCATTTTAATGCTGCTACTCCTCAAATTACCGCTGCTACATCCACATCTCAGCCTTATACCTCATATAATAGTAGGAACTTGCAGAAAAAGGGAATACAAATTCCTACACTTATTCCAAATACATCTCATATTTTAGGGGATTTCATGCCCCTAGAGATGGTAATCACACATAGAATATGCCTCGTATAAGAGTATCCCAGATGTGGTCACCATGAGTATCTCTTTGTGAATATCATCGAACTGGTTTACTATTATATAATTTTCAATGGCATGGAATGTAAGGAAGGTCCTCCTAATGTCCCTAGTTGACACCATCATTAACATAACTATCTCTATGTGAACCTTCATTATACATTTTCTAGTGATTTCATCCAAACAATGCATGCTAATAAGACTATATAGTGGGATCAATGTTGTTCTTATCAAGAATAATCCTCTCATTATGACTTATAAAATTCATTCCCACTAGTATTTGTGCTACTTGATCAGGATAAGCCTTTGCAACATCATAATGATATTCTAGGCTCAGCTGTAGCCAGAGCACAGTCACCTGAAAAATTGATGGTAGAAATTTTTCATGATTCAGCAAGTGATCAATGAGATATCCCCACCACTATCCATAATCTGCTGGTTTTCTAGCATCGCTTGTAATATGACCAACCACAAATCCACTTTTTGGTAGAAGAAATGTGTTCATGTAAAAGAAGTGTGATGTTCGTAAGAACTGTTCCGTCATTCATGTGATTCTATAACTCGTTATGGCTCTCTATCAATCAAATGTTATGCAATAATACGTTGTAGAATCCTTTAGGATCCCAATCCAACTTTACATAGAGTTTGAATCAACAGAGTCCTTTCATTCTATGGTATTTGAGATAAAAGAATTTCCAGCTATAGTATCACCCTCAGGTGAAGAATAATGATCTCTCATACATAGATCACATCATCCCTCTATACAAAATTTCCCAGTTTAATGTCGTGGATGTTAACAACTATATTGCTGACATTGGTTTTGGGAACAATCTAATCCCAACCTGGATGCTCCATAACCTTGGATGGACTGTGTAGATCAATGCCCTTTTACTCTGAATATCCAAGGATATGATAGGAAAAAAATTGACAAGTAAATTCTTCATAATGATTCAATTTGGTGACCTTATTTCCAACACTGATTTCATGGTTGTCCCATAGGACACCGCCTATAATGCTTTGATTGGTAGACCCTAGTTCCATCTATATGGTGTGGTACCCTCATCATATCACTTATTTTTATGTAAATTCATCAATAGTCGATTAGAAATTCTCCATGGTCATGCATTACCTATCACCTCAGGTGAATATCGATAAATGGATTCCATATATTATAAGAGCACAGACAAACAGGTTTAAGACAATATGTCTGAGAACAATTCCTTTATGTTTGGTTTGTTGATAGACATGGAAGATGCCATCCTCCTCTTAATTAACTAGTTTAAGGCCACAACCCTATACATGGGACACTTCTTTGTTATCTTTGATGGGAGTGGGAAGCTTTTTCTCAATTACAAGGATCATTTTAAGATCACTTAAAATTCATAAAAAATAAGGATAGAGGGATACGAAATCCCCGTACCTCAATATGGTATCGAGACGTTGACCCCATGGAAACAAAAATATGCCACATATGGTTGTTTCACTAGGATGAGTTGAACTGAATCAAGAATACATGACACAACTATATTGATATTATAAAGCATGAACACTTGGGTTGAAGTCTTAATGTAATTGGATAGAAATCTTTTAGTCGTATCCTGATGAATATTCCCCACCCGCTCAGGTGGTCACCCTCAATCCCACATAATTAGATAACTTATAAGAGTATCACCCTACTGATGATCCTCTCACCTTGGATGATAAAGATTATTTGGTATACACTCCTCCCAAATTCAAAGAAGGTGTCTCCACCACAATCTATGATTTTTTACTGGTGAATCTCTCTTCCAAGGAAAACCCAATTCTAACAGAGATCAGGGAAACCATGTATGGAGATGAGAAACAATAGTATGTTCATTTCCTAAATTAGCATCATGATTTATTTTCCTAGATTTATGATGATATTGAGGGAATGGATCCTCATATTGCAGTCCACTGTCTTGGTCTCCTGGTATGTCATCATGAGTTAAAATAGCCTCCCAGGAAGTTGCACCCTTCTCACTATGACATGGTCGAGGGTAATGTTTATAAGCTCGTAACATAAAAAAAATCAAGGGGGTTTATTACCCCATATGGTTAGCCATCATCGTTCCAATTTAGAAGAATAATGGACATATCAGAGTCTACATTGACTTTAGAGATCTCAATTTTCACTTCCTGAATGATGATTTTCACCTTCCTATAACAGAACTGTTGATCGACGCCACTACAGGATTAGGAGATCTATCCTTCATGGATGTTTATTGTAGTTATAATAATATTTAAATTTCCCTTAATGATAATGATTTCACCACCTTTAGAGAAAAACATTGTAACATTTTAATGTTACACGACATCGAGATCGATCTAAATATTATCAATTCCCTCAGTTGGGTGCCACTTATGAGAAACCATAAGGAGTAATGAGTCATCCAAGTTCACTATTCCTATATACGCCTATTTATGATTAACCTTGATATAAATGAATGTACTCTTCATGACTCATGAAGAATAGTTTCATCTATATATGCGATGAAGAATGCGAGAATTATTTTGATGAGATCATGATGTACATTATTCATCCTTTTTTCTGATGCCACCCATATTAGTAATGATTCTAGTCTTTTATGTATCCACCATGCAATAATTCCTCATCACCCTCCTCAACCAATAGAAAAATGATGTGGTAGAGAAACTTTTATACTATCTCACCAGAATCCTCCACGACACATTGAAAATGATATTATGATATTGAAAAGAGATGCCTCACTCTAGTTTTTGTAGTGCAGATGTTATGGCATTATTAATTGCACAATGAGATACATTTGTTTTCCCATGTGGATATAATTAAGTACATTCTAAAACACCAATTATGGATAGGCCATCTTGATTAGTGAGAAGTGATCCATCAGTAGTTCAACATCAGGTTTGTTGTGGAAAAAGATGTCAAGGTTCCTATTCTAGAAGATTTTTCGGCAACCCATCCATCCCCCGCAAGGCAATCTATGGATCTAGAAACATCATATGAGTCTATCCCCTCAATATATTAGGTTGTAAAATGATGTAAAATGAATTTTAATGAAGCGTCACAGATACTCATTGGATGAAGTCTCAATAATCCCATACTAAACAGAGTTAGCATTGGTATCATCATCATCATGCCTATAAAGGATGTCTTATTTTTTTCAATTTTATTATTATAATGTTTCACCAATAATGAGGTAGTGTATCAGTCTCTCATCACTATTCATGAGATTACCCTAGAGATTGATGTTTCCCAAATACACATTAATGTGGAATCTGATATTTTCATCAAGAAGATCAATGATGACCATGTCATTAGGATGCCAGATCACCTTCCCTTTTTAGAGCCTTCTAGTTAGCGAATGACTCAATTCCCTTATTGTCTATAGTTCACTCAATTTAATTTTCACAGAATTGTCTAGTTTATGCCTTGTACAGCCCTACAATATATCTCATATAGTCTCACCAGGATGAGTAAATTATACATGTGTGCCTTCTAAAGAACATCGTTCTTGTTAGTCCTGATAATGATAACATCCAGTAGGAAATTATTCTACCAATTATTTCATCAACATCGAGGCCTCTAGGCCCCCTATCACAACAAAAGAGATTCTTGATTAAATGAATCCCTTTGTCGTGTACCTCTAATAAGGCCATATCGCTACAAATAGAACGAAAAATGGGAGAATACATCCGCATGTTGTTCAGTTCATCCTCCAGAGTGGTCCAATCCTTGAGCTGATCCCCTAAAAATATGGGTTCAATAGATTTTTCTTCTATTATATTACAAGAGAAATGATACCCCTGCTTATCCTAGAATTCCATGATATTTCATATGGAGCTCATCATTCCTGGTTGAAACATTACTGCATGATCTAAAGGTAAGGCAACTTATAGCCTATCGTGGCCTATGAATGTATCATGTTTTCCAAGATTTTTCCCACATGTCACATCCATGATAACATTGTGTATCAACCACAAAAGCCTCTCTATACTACCAAGTAATCATAGGCCTTTTTGGAATGGGGAATCAATGTTATTAGACCATATCCACTAGAAAAATCTCACCAATGAAGGTTCATTATGACAATGATAGATTTCATCTCCATGTTCATAGAACTGATTCCCCTCATGGATGTCACTAATTTTTATATCATTGATTTCAAGAGCACCAACATTATCCATCAATTCGGAGATCCCCACATCGTCCTCACTGATAATGTAACTAACATCCAATGGAATATTGGATGAAATTGTATGCCAAGTACAACATTAGGTCTGACCATATATCTCACTACCATGTGCAGGAATATGGGAAGATTTATGCATTCAACAAGTTTCTCTCCATAATTTTGCAGTTTATGGTTGGTCAGAACAAGAATAGTTGGCTGAAAAATCTTTTGGATTATCTTTAGGTATATCGTACAATGAATAATAATTCCAATTTGGTGAACCATATTTCGTGAAGTATGGAAAATAGTGGGTTTTTCCATCAACATTCTTTTAATTTCACTCTATATGGCAATCGATGATCAGAAAATGGAAGACAGTGTACCAGAAGTCTATTTCGATGAGCTAGAAGTCCTCAATGAGAACCTGATTCATGTCTTGAACAATCTTTAGAGTCACCAATACAAGATAGCCAATGATTTAAATACAAAATTTCACCTATTATGTATCCTTCATGGTGATAAGGTATTGAACCTAATGTCTCTAATGATACATTGTAGGATACCACCAAAGTTAGAGCCCAAATGGCAAGGAACTTATATTATCCACATGTTTCACCCCAACAGTACATATTATTGGCCAACATGGATGGAGAGAAGAATATTCTTCCCACCAATGCAAAATTCCACAAGAATTTCGTTACATATGAACATTTTTCACATCTCACGTGATGTTAAAATGAAACGAAATACTTCATGTCCTTAAACTGTAATTGCATCCTACATAATGTTAATATATTAATATATCATTACCTCATGACACAAAACTGTACATAATTTTAAAAACTACATAACAATTGATTTTTTCCCTAATTGGATACATATGATCACCCAAACAATTTTTATTTGGGTTCATCCCTAGGTTCCTCAACTTTCCCAACCCTTATATTCAATACAATATGTTCTTAGTTCTATAACCATAAACTGAGATCTCTTATGTCCCACCTGGCATTAGACTACTCTGTCATACCATCATGATATTAAATAATATATCATTTTTTGTTCATTATAAATTTACATTAATTCAAAAAAAATTATGAATAGGATGCATTCAACTATTCTATAATTCTTTTATACTTCCTCAATGTGATCAACCATAAAAAAGGTATGGAAAATGTATTGGGTGACTCACTTTAAAGAAGTTATTCAATTTTAACTAATCTTCCATCTCGATTACAGTGAATTTATCTATTAACATTAATGTATAAATTTGATAGAGATTTTTCTATAATATTGTCATCATGTGAAAAAAAAAAATTTAAAATACTATAAAAAATTATGGGTTTATTTTCAAAATGGATATATTGTTCATTAAAAATAGCCATACTAATGAATTACTTGTAAATGAAACTCATGAGGGAGGTATTAAGGAGAATAATTATGTTGAAATAACATGAGCTACATTGAATGAGCATTTTTTCAATTCATGATTAAAATAAGTTGTTACAATTTGTGTTAAATGAGAACATATAAGCGTACAAAGTACAAGGTTCATCTGTATGATCCGTATTTATCTTTCCCATTCCATCCCATCCTTGGACCTATATTTCTATGGATTTTGTTTTGGGATTTCCTCTATCTCAATTAGAAATAGATTAAAAAAATTTGTAGGGGATTGTTATAGAAATCAGGCTCAATTCATTGCATTCTCTAAAATAATGTTATTTAATTAGTTGGTTTTTTTCAAATAGATTGGGGGATTACATGGACATCCCGAAACCATTGTTAGTGATAGGGATGAAAAATTCCTTAGACACTATTTGAGGGATTTATTGAATAAATTGGGAACTAAATTTTTATTCTCAACTACTGCACATCCCAAAACAGATTGGAAAACTGATATTGTGAATATTAATCTCTCTACCCTCTTGCATTCAATATTTCAAAAAAAAAATGATTGGGAAAATTTTTTACCACACATATAGTTCTTATATAACCAAGTAGTGCATTACACTACTGACAACTAACAATTTGATATTGTTTATGGATTTTACCCAATAATTATTTTAGATATTATTTCATTTCATACTAATGAGTTTTTTTATCATACAGTTGATGGAAAGAAAAAATGTTCTTAGTATTTACATGCAAATGTAAAATATATCATTAGACGATGAAATGAACAATATGAAAATCAATAAAATAGGGGTCTACATAATCATGTACTTGAACTTGGAGATTGGATGTGGAATAATTTGAGGAAGGAATGGTTTTTAGATAAAAAAATCATAACGAAAACCATGGGGATATGGACCTTTCCATGTTTTAGAAATAATCAATGATAACCCATAGAGGATTAAAATTCCTACGAGGTATAGAAATTTGAATTCTACGATTACTATTACAGATATCTCTTCCATTGAATATGTAGATTCAATGATCAATCTTTTTTATGAGGGACAATATGTACATAATAAAAAATAAAATATACAGTGAGGAGTCATGAGTGATCTCGGAATGGATAGTGGAAGAATAAAAATTGCACTAGACCCATTTCATGGGATTGGTGGCCCAATGACATGAGAATGAATGAGGAGGATGAAAATAAATTACATAGATTATTTTTGAAATTGAAAATGGAATCCCATCATGGATTCATGGTAGGATCAAATGGGTCTTTAATCGCTCTTATTAAACCTCAAAAGTGAACCAAACTGGCCCACCCATGTGCCCCCACGAATTTAAATTCACTGACATGAAAGAAGTCTAAAAATTCAATAGTGTTTGGAGAATTGAATCTTATGTCATGGTGGTAATGTTCTATGTATTTTATGTGGTTCCAAATAGTATCCTCAGTATATATTAGGCCCCCGAAATCTGTGTTCTTGTGTAAACAATGTTAAAATCATGGGTTAGGATTTAGAATTTTTTGGGATAGTAATTTTTAAATGTATCCCTCTGTTTTGACTATAAATATCTACCTTATTGTACCCCTTCATGTTGAATTTTTAATTTGAAAGTTTGTAGAATTATTATTATAGTGTATATTATGATTTAATTGGAATGAAATTAAGTCTTATCAATGTAGTGATCAACCTTTTTTGTTCATTGTAATTAGGGCTATAAGGGGATTGTCTCTTGGGGTCTAAATTTATCATCCACTTCCCCTTTTATATACTTGATTTTTTTAATTTCCATTTCTCCTACATCCATAATTAATTTTTCCTCATATTTTAGAATGAATATCTCACACTCATATGATATCGTATTGACACTACTCATCTCATGCATTCAGGCAATGGTGTTTTTGTGATCTTCCAAAAACAAGGCCATATAAGTATATTATAGTATACTAATGAAAATATCTAATAAATCATCTTCCAATGCTTCAATTTTCAGACACACCCAAGAACATCCAAGGTCCAATGTAGTGATCCTTTGGACTCTCAATAAAGGAAACTGAAAATTTGAGTGAGAAATAGTAGATGGTTATTATTATGACTATGGGAATGATTCTTCTATTATGAATACTATGTGGTCTATTATATGAAATAAATCCTCTTTTTGGAACCGTCAACTTGTCTTTTTATTTTTTCTATTTCACTTAATAATGGCCAGGAGGTTTCCTTATGGGTAGATCTTTTTTGTATATATATATAACAATTAATTATGATCAAAAATATTTGTAAATATATTCATTTATTTTTCTATCTATATATGTGATCAATAAATTTTGGACATATTTTTTATATATATGTATTAGAAACATAATTAGTATATAAATAATATACAGAAATGATACACTATAAATTTTAGACAAAAAATACACTATAAATATTGTCTACCATTATCCTTTTGTTTGTAAAATTATATTCTACCGTTCATAGAGCCAACATTTGCAATCGAATGGACCAAGTCTAGATGTAGCTTTCCAGGGTTAGAATATGGTTTCTTCTTCATATCATCTAGTGGAAGACCCCTCACACAATAATCAGAAATTTTACATCCACCTCAGATCAAGGAACTCTATATATTCTTTGGGTTTCCATGCCCAAAACATTGAATCCAACACATTAGACTGCAAAATAATTATTTTCATTCCTATTTTTTGATCCCTACTCAAAAATAATGGTGGATAAACTAACAGATATGTAGTATTAATTTTCATTGAAAAAGAATAAAATTTTATGATCTCACACCTTGATTAATGTGTGATTCTTTTTGAAGTAAAAAAGGACATCTATTGAAAATAATAACAACTAAATATATTTTAATCTTTTATTATTTTGACCTATTATGCATTATAATAAATAAAATTAACATTGGTTTTTTTGGTTTATTTTCAAAATCATAATTGCTTCTCTACGACATTAATTTTAAATAACAACTCATATCTTTTGAGATAATTTCTCTATTTATTTAAAAAAACTAAAAAATATGTTTTTTGGAGAAACAACATATTTAGGTAGAAATAAATTTTCATATATTTGTTATGAACCACCACTATTATAGTAGCTATGAGAAATAGCACTTCCCTTAATCAACACTCACTAATAGAGCGGAAACATGATTCATTTATGAGTCTTAAAAAACAAGTAGAAATTCGATTTATCAGTTATTTTTTATCATTTATATTGACACCCATTTATCAACACCTATTTTAAATGACAATGAATGATGGTTTATATAATTGCTAAAAACATGGATAAAAAGTATATTTAATAAAAAAATATACATTGTTAAAAATCATACATTATTATAAGAAAATATTTACATTGGTATTAATAAAATATATTTTATTAATTTTTTTTTATATGTGACTAAATATACATAAATACTTGATATATAAAATAATTAATTAAAAATTAAATGAAAAATAAAAAATATACACTATTAAAAATAATATTTCATATATAAATATATAATGATATATATATATATATAGGAATGCATGTATAATTTTCTTATATATTAGTCATACAATCCAAATAATTTTTAAATCATATTTTTGCCATTTCTTTAATGAAAAAGGTTTATAATTTATTTAATAATTAATATTAACTAAAAATTTGATTAATTAGTATAAAAATATATTTGATATCATTTTTATATCAATGTAATTTTTTCAAACCTAACATATATATCAATTAATAACCATTTAGTTATTAATTAGAAATTTCAATAAATATATTACATTAAAATGTCATATTATAATTTCACACACACATAAACACAATTAATTTAATTTTATAGAGACATTCTTACAAAAATAAAAATGTTCTAAAATTATTGTTTTATATTTTCATTAAATAATATTTAAAATTTAATATAATTATGTTTTCAGCAATTCATATGTTCATTATTTATATTTTTTATTTAATATATACTATTCATATCTTTTAAATATATATATAGATATATGTATGTATATATATATATATATATAATTTAATCATTTTTAATTTTTATCTATTTAATATTTTTGAAATTTTTGGTCATTTTTAATATTTCATTATATTTATTTATTTTCCTTAAATTCATTTTAATAAATGTATAATTTTTATAAATTAATATTTTTATTTAATTTCATTTTATCATATATTCATTTTTATTTTTTAATGTTTTTTCTAATTAAATACACCTATTAATTATGTAATATTTATTTAATCTATTATTTTTCAATTATATTTCACTCATATAAATATTCATTAATAATGTTATTTGTTTTTTAAATTTTTTATTATTTTATCATTTTGAATATTTTTTCATTTAATAATTTGGTAATTTATTCATTTTTTCTGTTTTATATACATAATTATTCAATAATATAATCAGCACCTATTATATGTACTGTAGGATGTTCTTTTTTCAACCATGTGTCGACACAACCGCCATCCTCCTTAGATTGATGCCTCTCCACATTTTTTGTTTTCCTCTCTCTCTCACTATTTGTATTTTCTCCATGAATCCCTACATATGCTCCTCCATATCCTGACCCTTTTCCTCCAACTATCCCGCACCCCTACCATCGACTATAGCTATATATCCTTATCTTTGACATTCTCCACATGCAAACCCTCCTCGGCCTCAATCTAGACCTATGCGTCTTCCTCAATCTACAGCTCAACCTATATTCTCTCTCCCCACTATAGATTCCTCATGAATTCATCCCCACCCCAACCCCAACTCCACACCCATAACTATCCCCCTACTGACCCCATCCCTTATTCCGGAGATCTTTGTGCACACTAGTGATATGAAAAATCAACCTTGTACACTGGTAAACTAATAACTAATTCTGCACTTACATCTCCTAAATGGTTTTACTGCTCTACATGGGTTGAAAACTAGCACCTGGATTCATACAACATTCAATTATGAAGGAATTCTTCAACTCATGTTGTTGAAGTTAATGAAACAAGACAATATACCTAACAAAAGAGTCACTACTAGATGTATTTTTATAGAAGAATACAAGGAATAAGAAATCCCAAAGTGATAAAACCCAAGTACCGAAATAGAGAAAAAAATTCAAATCCCTATGGAAGTAACTCACCAAGTCCAATGCTCAATATTTGAATCCACCTCCAAGTGATTATTTCCCCATGCTCGAAACTAGAAGGAGATAATATACAATCACCCTAAGGAAGGAGTATAATGTGAGATAAAAAATCATTGTATGGTCTCAACATGGATCCCATAACAGAATCCAATAATAGATTTACCATATGAATGATTTGAATTTTTAAATAAACATGATTGGTATTTTAAATAATATCTAGATATATCTCACTACACAATTTTTATGATGGAAAAATACTTTAAAAAATATTTTCATTGAGGTAATATTTCTAAAATAATGGATTAAATAATAAAATTACATAATGCACTATCTATAAATCTGGTTGGTAGGTAATGTAGTTCAAAAAACATTGTAATACATTTATATATCAAATATAAAACTAGTTAGCAACAAGGTCATCGGTTAAAAGGTAAGAAAGCTTCAGGAAATAAAAGTCTGCATAGTCTAAGTGATCTCAGAAATATGTGTATACAGATATTCCCATGAAACTGGCCAATAGTGAATCATCAACATCTATATTGAGGTGTAACCCACTACATGTAGGTTTTTTAATATTGTAATTATGTACTGTGTGTCCAAATAACTCATCAACTACATAAGGCTATATGTGATCTTATACATTCAATAATGGGAAATTTATTATAAAACTACATAAAATAAAATTAGATTACATTATTCCATTTCAAATTAAAATTTTCTATTTAAAAACAAACTGGGTTTTAATAAAAAACCCATGCGCCTTTCCAATATAAAACTATCAGGTTTCAATCAAAACATTTTAAATCCATTTTCAAAAATTTAAAATCAATTCAAAACCAATTCAATCAAATTCATAATTCCCTTACACAACTAATGACTAAATTCTAATTGATATCGTTTATATACAATATAAAATTTAGATTAAACAATTTCAAAAAACCACTTTCCATAAACAAACCTTAATTTAATGGAAATTTGTGTTTTCAAAAAATTTCTTGCTAAACCATTTATAATATTCTAATTAACTAGAATTGGGTATTAAAATTCGATTGAAATTTATTTTGATCTATTTAATTAAAATCATAATTGAAATAAATCATTAAATTCACAGTTAATAAATTTCACTATTAGGAATGGAACAAACTATTTTTCCCAAAACCCACCACTTGCAACAGCACACGCAAATAAGAACGGAGGTGTAGAAGTCCTCAAAACTCAAACCAGAAATGGGATCTAGAAACATGGATCTTAGATCCATAAATTTTGGGATGATTTATTGAAATATCAAATGAGGTTAAAGAGAGAATAGATGAAAATTATTGGGGAACACTTACCATGGTATCACACTGCATCCACAACGATGATCGAACGCCTAATGAATGGATCTAGAAGGATCAAAAATCTTTGAGATCTCTTTGGGAAGGCATTGGGTCTAGAGGGATGAACATAAAGAGGTTTAAAAAGGGTATTATTAGTTTTAATTCCTGTTATAAAGCCAATGTGAGAATATTACATGAGGTGTAATACCAATACACATCATGAAACAGTTAATTTCTATAGCCTCTGAAATTCAAGTTGTATTAAATAAAAAATTGAAATCGGTTATTATAACAAATATTAACTTCAATAATGACTTTTAATGACTCATCACATTATATACCCTTCATAGAATGAACATTCATTGTATGTACGCAGAACCATTAAATGACCTATAACCATGTAATATGTTGTGTAACCCACCGGCAGCCTGCCTAAAAAGATCGATTAAAGCTAAGAGTCAAAAAAATCTATGAAATCACAATAATATGCATCCTAACAAATCCTTTTCAATTTTACATAGTCATTAAAAAGTAAAAACCATAACCAGGTTAAAGACATACCTATCAAATAGGTAATGGGATATTACAACCTCCACACCATAAATAATTCTACTCACAGAATGCCTATGAATAAGAATCAGTTCCAATGATAAGATTATGGCCTCAAATTAAAATGTAGAAGGTCTATAATAACCATTATTCCAGATCAAAAAAATACAAATGTATTTTCATCCCATGAATTAACATGGTTTTATAATCAGCTATCCAAACTGGATGCTCAGTCAATGAAAAATTATGTTCAATCTCCATATCACACCAGCTCAAATGGATAGATAAATCAGAGAGACTCTGTCTTATCAGTGATACAAGGAACACATTATGTATTAGCGTTAGCTTTGGTAGAAGTGGAATATGGTTTGAAAATTTCCCTACATTCTTAGCAATCATTAATGGTCCCACAAAATAAGAAGCAATCTTCCCCAACCTCCCAAGACCTTAATGACCCAACCATGGTGAAACATTCAAGAACTCCTTATCACCAACTAAAAACTCCAATTCACTATTTAATTTATAGAAATAATAATAATATCAGCTTAGTGTAATCAAAATTATATGTCAAATAAACTAAATCTTTATCATCATCTCTTCCTCCAAAATTGGTGAAACTAAAGACCATTCAGCAATATCGACCAACAACACAAATATTTACAAGCCCATCCATACATGGACTCAAAAAATACATTTTGATCACATAATGGTAAATTTTTTAATATGAAAACTCAATCAGAACCATGTGATCATCCCTAGACCCAATGAAGTCAAGGACACAAGAGAAAAACATATCCTCAAGAATCAGTATAATTGTCTATGTCTGTCCATTTGACTGTATATGGTTGGTCATGCTCAAATTGACCTGAGATCCCAGGTCCTACTGAAGGCCTCTCTAAAATAATGAATTTAATAGAGGATCACTATTAGTGGCTATAATATATTGAAATCTAAGAAAATTAACAATCTCTTTCACGTCGAGATTTCCCAACTCCTAAACATTGGCCATATAACAAGAGGGTTTAAAAAATTGGAAACATACATACCGACAACATGAGGTGAGCCACTGTGACCACCCTATGACATGCCTACATTAAAAGAAATTATAGTTAAATCAAGAAATTTTTATACATATACAACTTATAAATATTTTTACAAACACTAACTGGGGATATAATTACAATTTTCACTAATCATGAAATTCTATCGTATCTCCTTCAACTGTCTCTCTGGCCCATGGTATATCTTCATCTCGTACAACTACTGTTGTTTGGTCAAGTGTTTTATCATGAAATGCGACAACGTCAGGTTCTTCTTAGTCAATTATAAAAACCCCTATTCTAGACATTTTCACCACAACATTCCAATCAGAATCAATGCAAACAAAGTAAAATTGTTCTGCCTGCGTCGTCAGTATAAAGGGATCACTTCTTACTCGGTCATCATTATATAGCATATTATTAATGTTTACTAATGTAAATTGGAAGTTATCAACTTTCGTTCCACGAACTGGATCGACCCAATCACACCTTAACAATATGTGTTTTAAACCACGATCATAAACAACATTAATAATATCTCTTAGCAATCCATAATAATAACCCACATAAATAAAACAATAACCAACACCACTATTTTGTGTGGCTTGGTTCATGTCAACTTCACTAATCTGAAATCGGAATCCGTTAGCATCCAAAGACTTGTAGCGTCGAGTTGTAATAAATGGACCATCAACTAGTTGGTTGAGTTCTCCGCTCATAGGATGGGTTAAATCATGTCACTTTTGAATCTAAAAAATTTCCATATATAGTTTAATGGATAAAGTATTTTGAAAATACAACTAAGTTACACTATAAAAATATTAAATCAATTATACGTACATGATTCTTGAACCACACATTAAACATGTTGAAATTATGTTTTTGGATTTGATAGTCAGTTGCACGGGGCCTTTCATGTTTCAACTCAACGATATGCATCCTAAATCACAACACAATATAAGGTAAGTGATAAAATAAATATAGAAACAAAATACACATCAACTATGAAACATAATGTATCAATGGAAAAACTGATGGAGTGTTGAACAACACATATCGATGAGCTTGAACCCACTCAACATTCCACATATCAAATGTTATTAATTATCCAATTGGACACTCGTCATTCTGGGAGGGTTTATCTATACTTGTTTCAACCTCATCAATATATTAAGCACAAAAATTAGTACACTGGTCCACTAAATATCCCTTGTAAATTGAGGCTTTCGGACGAGATTTGTTGTGCACATATCGTTTCAATTTATTTAAGTATCGCTCTATTGGATACATCCTCCTAAATTGTACGGGACCACCAGCAGTGACTTCACCAGTTAAATGAACGGTCAAGTAAACCATGACATCAAAGAAAGATAGTGGAAATAGTTTTTCTAGGTGACATAGTGCAAGTAAAATTTTATCCTGTAGGTTTTTCAAATCACTCATGCGATGATTCCTCGAACAGAGATTTTTGAAAAAATTAGAAACATCAATCAACGGCTCAACAACCTGGGTAGGTAAGCAATCAAGAATTTCTATAGGAATTAACTATTGAAGAAGAGTATGATTATCGTGATATTTCAACCCCTGTAATGTCAAGCTCGTCATATTCACACACTTGGAAATATTAGAGCAATAACCATCTGCCAACATAACAGTCTTCAAAATTGATAGAAATGTTTTTTCTCTTTTTCAATCATTGTGTACTGTGCAGTAGGCATGTATTCATGATTTCATTCACCCGGTTGTAAATATAAAGGTTTTCTCAATCCCATTTCTTGCAAATCACGTCGTGCATTAGCACTATCCTTTGGTTTCCCCTTGATGCCTAAAATGGTGCACAGTATATTATCACATACATTTTTTTCAATGTGCATCACATCCAAATTATGTCTTAAAATATTATATTTCCAACAAGGCAATTCAAAAAAAATACACCATTTCTTCCAATTATGACTACACTGTCTATTTGCAGCAGGAATAGAAGGCAATCCAGGAGCCAATAAATCTTGAAAATCATACATTTTACGGATGGTTTCTTGATCATGTTGTGAACAAATTTGAACACCAGACAATATTTGTGGTGATGGTTCGTACTCTCTATTCACATCAAATGATACACGGTCTTTTCTGAACCTATTCAATGGAGGAAGAAAGCGCATGTGACCAAGATATTCCCACTTTCTACAGTTCTTAAGCCATATAGATTTCTTACTCTTATTACAACAAGGGCAAGAAAATTCTTCTTTTGTACTCCAACCTGATAAGTTAGCATATGCTATGAAATCATTAATTGTCCATAACAAAGTGTCATGATGTATAAACATTTCATTAGATATCGAGTCAAAAGTCATTACACCATCGGCCCAAAATTCTTGTTGCTCATCAATCAAAGGTTGCATGTAAAAATCGATTTTATCGCGAGGTCCTCTCGGTCCATCAATTATAATTGACAGTTACAAAAAAGGATTCTTAATAAATACCCATGGGGGAATGTTGTATGGATCCAACACCATTGGCCACGTACTATGTGCCACACAATCCATGCACCTAAATGGGATAAAACCATCTGCTTCCAAACCCAGTCAAATATTACGATCATCTCGAGAAAAGTCCAGGTGTCTTTGATCAAACTCTTTCCATGCCAAATAATCTGCCAGGTGAGTTAATTCACCAACCTCTTTCATTCTCTCTGAATTCCAAGTCATCAATTTAGCAATTTTAGTTGACATGACAAATCTCTTCAGTCCCGGTTTCAGTGGGAAATAATGCATTTGTTTAGCGGCAACTTGTTTCCCTTGATTCAAGACTCTCCCATGAATAATCTGACTACCTTGATTAAACTAATTGGTCTTCCACCTAGATGTATAGAAAACAGTACAATTATTTAATTGTGAATTCTCTTTTCTGAAAAACATACAATTATTGAGACACACATCAATTGTATCATATGTAAAACCAAGATCACCAATCAACTTCCGAGTTTGATAGAATGAATTTGGAATCATCACTCCAGCAGGGATTACTTTCTTCAACAATAACAACAACATGTCGAATGAGGTGTCTGACCAGTGGTTCAAAGCCTTCAGGTGTAACAATTCAATGATGAACGATAGTTTACTAAATTTAGTGCATCCATGATATAATTCAGTACGTGCATCGTCATGAATTTCAAATAATTTTAGTGCTTCTCCATCTAGAGAAGAACGGGGATTACTCGATCCAAATTCGTCATTTACGACATTACTGTCTTTAGTTTGAAACTGGCGCATCATATCATTGAGCATTATGTTCATCAGATCAATTGTTCTTGAATCAACATTCATATGAATACTTTCCGAGTGATGACATGAAACAGAATCTTCTCCATCACGTGTCCATGTCTTATAGTATTTCAAAAAACCATTCAAAAACAAATGTTCTCTAACACTATCTCGTTTGAAGAGATATCTATTTGCACATTCTCTGCATGGAAAACTAATCATATCTCTTGGAAATATGTTGGTGAAGTCCCTAAATTTCCTAATCCCCTCATAATATTTAGCCTAAATCCTATCTTGCAAATCAATCCACCTCTTATCCATATCTATATTTAATAAAAATGAAAAGTGAAATATCTTATTTAAATTTTAAATAAACACATATCATTAAAGTTAAAAACCAATGACTTCAAAGCTAATTTTGAAGGAAAAAACATTACCTATAGGGGACTCGACCGTGGGTAACGGGGTGCGACTCGATTGCAGATTCCTGACGGCGCAGCGACTTGATGACAGGGGTTCGATGGCTGGAATAAAAAGTAGTAGAACCTCTGGATGAAGCATGGGAGGGTTCTACACGGCGGGGCATGATGAACAAGAAGGGTCCGACGGAGGCAGGACGTGAGGAGTCATCGGAGGGATGCAGCGGGACCGAGAGGGGACGAAGGGGGAAGGATTGTCTGAAGGTGCAGCGTAGGCTGTCAAGGTCGCGGGTGGTGCAGCGCGGGGTTAGATTAGGACTGTACATCGTAGGATAATGGGGTCACGGGTGGTGTATCACAGGATTGCGGGTGGCGCAGTGCAAGGTTGCGGGTGGCGCAGGGGGTCTTCGGGGTTGCGGGTGGCGCAGCACGTGGTCGGGGTCGTCAGGGGTCACTGGGGGTTGGGGTCTCCGGGGTTCATGTCCCCGGGGGTAGCCAGGGGTCGACGGGGCTCACCGGGAGTCGGGGTCATAGGGATCACCGGGGGTCGGGGTGGCCGGGGGCGTGGTCGTCGGGGGCGGGGTCTTCGGGGGCGGGGTCGTCGGGGTCGGGGTCGCGGGGTCGGGGATGGTCATCGGGGTCGAGTTCGCGGGTTCAAGGAGGGGTCCCTGGGGGTAGGGTTTCCGGGGTCAGGGTTGTGGTGTCTGGGGGTAGGGTCAGGTGAGGGTAATTGGTTGGGGGTTGGGATGGTAAAAGGGGTAAAATTAGGTCTCCTATGCAGCGGCCGCCATTTGGCGGTCGCTGTTGATAGCATTAGCGGCTGCCAAATGGTGGCCTTTATAGGTCTCCTGCCTCCAAAAGTAAAAATTCTAGTAGTGCTAGAATCCTCCCTAGGTGCCCCAAGCTCCCAAGAAGCGTCTCTCAAGCCTCTCTCAAGCCTTTAGAAGCACACTTCCAAGTATGGGTTTTTTCTTCCTTTCTCTTTTTTGTCCGATATTCCTTAAGTTCTTTGGCCCTTTTAATTTCAATTATTAATGATGGGGTATGTTTCCACACCTCCCACATACTACCCTCTTTATGTTTTAATGATGGGAGACTCTTTTCTCTCTCATTAAATTTCTCCCATGTACACCTGTTACTATGCTAAAATTCCGGAAGGAACTTCTCTCTTCTCATTTACAATCAAGAAATACTTTTGTACCATGAATCTAAATTCCATTACAATTTTTGGGACATGTATCTATATGACCTCCTTACATTCCATTACATGTAAACATTATGAGTAACCCCTTTCTATCTCATCAATCATTTTTATGAATTCTTATGTCATGTCGTTATGCTGCCTAAATCACACCGATTTTCTAAGCCAATGCCATTGTGTAGTGAATACCATGCCTATTTCTTTATCAAGGGTATCCACATTTATGCGCATTTACTTATTGATTATAAAGTTTGATTTATTAATTACACATTTCTTTATCGTGGAATAAATGATTATGTTTTATGAATCCATGTTTTATGATCCATGTGGCACACTTATGCATGAAATGAAATGTTTAAGAAGGGTGTGTCCTTATAGTACTCCAATTCATTGGGTAATGTATAGTATCATGATATGTCATGTGCAATGAGTGTTGACTCATGATAATTCAAGTGCAATGAGGTTTTACTCGGGCTTCTTGTGCAATGAGGATTTACTCATGCTTCATGTGCAATGGGCCTTGGCTCATGCTAATTCCATGTTAAGTGTTGTTTCCACATTTCCATGTTCTATTTATCATGCTTTCTCATGCCTTTATGTCCATGTTTCTCTGGTTATCTATTGATATGCCTATTGTCTAACATGTATTGTACTCCTCATGTATTCCATGTTTATTCCCTTATTTGGCTTTTTAGCTCACCCTTTTCTTATGCATGTCCTCGGATTATCCCATGCAATTATAAGTATGAGGGAATATAGTGGTCATGTAAAGGAATTTTTCAATAAAGAAATTGTATTTCATGTTTTAAGTTGTTATGTAATGATCCTAATCCACAAAGGCACTATACCTCTCGATCTCCCATGTTGTATCAAGTGAATATTTTATGTAATAAATCATGTTTAACTTTGTAATAAGAAGCAGGGTTTTCATAGTTGGTATCATAGGATTGGTTTAGTTTTATTTGGTATTAGGATTAGAAAACCCTAGTAAAGACTTAGATACAAGACTATGCATAATAAGAACATCCATATGTTTTGGTAAGTACTGATTTAGTGGGTTATCAAATAAATACATCCCTGTCTGGATACAAGCAGGTAGAGCCATCTCTAGCTCATATGTATCCAAGGGGTAAAACCCGAAAACATCACTTTGAGATAGACTCAAACGGGAACGAGTGCATGAAAAAAGGCCTTGTTTCACTCTTGGTTACGACACTCCTAAGGGATATGTTTTGATAAATTCCCAAGCTTAGTATGAACCCTTATTAAGGGAATTAAAAAAATGCCCCTAAGAATATATGTTAGAAAGTAGATCATGAAATTCCTAAATTGAACCCTTTATAATCATGAGATAAGGAAATAAAAGATTATTTATAAGTCATCAACTTTTTTCATTGGATTACCCATTATGTTTTACCCTGTAATTTTTCTTTTATTCCAGCCAATGTCTGGTAATATGTGGACTCGGTCTAAAAACTGATGTGAAGATCAGTGTGATGATTGTATTAATGAGATGCCCAATAAAATGGGTGTGGGAATCACGAACTTTTTCATGCTTCTCTCTCAGCTAACTGGAGTTTTGAATAGAAACACGAGTCAAGGGGAACGTTCAACCCCCCCCCCCCAAGAAAGAACAAGTCGCTATCGAGAGCTTCATGAGACAAAGGCCTCCTACTTATAGTGGATCATCTGATCCCACGATCGCTGAACAATGGATCAAATACATTAAAAATATCTTCTCTATCCTTCAATGTTTTGAACAAGAGAAGGTTCTCCCGGTGGCTAATCATATGGAGGGTTAAGCTGATCAATGGAGTACGTTGATCAAAAATACGAAGCCTGAGGAGGGGAATGAGGCGTTGGGATGGAAGGATTTCTGGAAGATGTTTTTCGATAAATATTTTCCGCGCACCCTCTGGCTTAATATGGAAAGGGACTTCCTTTCCATCAAGAAAAAAAGACAAAAAATATGTAGGAGCGTTCGAGGCAAACTTCACAAGGCTTGCACGATATGCTTCTGGCTTTGTCATTACCCCCGAATGCAAAGTTGACTGCTTCTTTGGTGGGATGAATCCTATCCTACAGAAAGCATTAGAAATTTGTGACTTCAACAGCTATGCGGAAATTCTCTGATGTGCCCTTAAGGTCGAAATGGAGATCGTGGAATCATAGTGGTATCATGGGGAAAAGAAGCATAAGATGGACTTCAATGCTAGCGGTCCGGTGGATAAATCCAACTGTGCTAAGAACATCCAGCACCACACTTGCCAAAGGTGTGGAAATAAGCACCTATAAAATTTCCTAAAGTGAATGAGGATATGCTTTAGGTGTGGAAGAGATGGGATCCTAGCTGTTAACTATCAGCAAGAAAGACTCGTGGCTGCGATAGAGGAGAGGAACGCTCTGTTCGAACCTCAACGCATTGTTCATTTCTACAAATGAAAATAACAAGGGCATCTTGCAAATCTGTTCCCTATTCCAAGGTCTTTTGGAGGCAACAAACAACCTCCAAGGCAGCAAGGGAATGCTTTTTCCATCACTTCTACTAAAGTGAACCCCGAAAATGAAGTGGTGATAGGTACGCTAGTTATTCATTCAAGAATATGTAATTTACTTTTTGATTCAGGTTCTACGCATTATTTTATATCTCAAAAGTTTAGTAGAACAATCCCAGCACCACCCCAAATCATGGAAGTGAAGATGTTGGTGAGTACGGAAAATGGGGCAATCATTACATCCCATGAATATAAGTGCTTCCCTGTTAAAATCTGTGGATTTAATTTCCTGGTTAACCTCTTCATACTCCCTCTGGTGGAATTTGATTAAATTCTTGGCATGGATTGGATTTCCTTATATAGAGCCAACATAAATTGTCGGGAGAGGGAAATCACACTCCTTATGGAGAATCGACCCCTGATTCCTTACAAGTGCAAGGGGGAAGATGAATCTATTTTAGCTCCATCATCTCAAGCATGGATATTACTACCCTATGAGAACGCGTATTTGGCTCAGATGATTGAGTCCAAGCAAGAAACCATCCTTGAAGAAATGCCTATTGTGAGGGAATTCGCTGAAGTGTTTCCCGAGGAACTGTCTGGTCTTCCTCCTAGATCAAATGTTAAATTCTCAATTGAACATATACCATGGGCTCTACAAATATCCAAGACTCCATATAGAGTGGTGGTCATGGAGCTTGAAGAGCTAAAGAATCAACTACATGAGAATCTAGATAAAGGGTTTATATTCCCAAGTGCTTCACCATAAGGTGCACCAGTCTTCTTTGTCAAGAAGAAGGATAGGTCAATGCACCTTTGCATCAATTATCGTGAGCTAAAAAAAATCACGATAAAGAACAAGTATCCCCTCCCATGAATTGATGACTTGTTTAATCAGCTAGGCCGAGCACAATACTTCTCCAAGGTGGACTATCTTTCAGGATATTATCAAGTAAGGGTGATGAAGGAAGATTTCCCCAAGACTGCTTTTCACAAAAGATACGGGCACTATGAATTCATATTAATGCCTTTCGGACTCACTAATGCTCCTCCAATATTCATGGACATGATGAATAGAGCCTTTAGAGATTACCTCGACAAATTTGTGGTAGTCTTTATAGACAATATCCTAATATACTTCAAAACCAAGGAGGATCATGAGGAGAATTTAAGAAATGTACTAGAGACTTTGTGCAAGGAGAAGCTCTATGAAAAGTACATTAAGTGTGAGTTCTAGTTGAAGGAGGTATCATTCTTGGGCCATATTATCACAATCAATGGGATATCCGTGGACCCCTCCAAGACAGATGCAATTGAGGGATGGTCGAGGCCAACATCGGTAACAGATATCTGTAGCTTCTTGGGGTTAGCTGGATATTATTGACGATTTGTGAGAAATTTCTCAAGATTTTCCAACCCTCTTACCAAGATTACTCAGAAGGGAGTAATTTTTTAGAGTGATGATTGCGAAGAAATATCCAAGGTGTATAAAAGGAGCCTTATCACTGCACCCATGCTCAATTTACCCACAAGTGGAGAACTTTTTGTGGTATTCAGTGATGCTTCAAAGAAGGGCTTAGGCTCTGTGATGATTTAAAATGATAATGTGATATCCTATGCCTCAAGGCAGTTGAAAATCTAGGAGCAAAACTATAAGGCCCCAGCCTTAAACCATACTTAATCTTTAGTTATTACAAGATTACACGTTGAGGATCTTTTCAGGTTTAGAGTTTTAGATAATTAGATCATAAAACTTGCATTACATTCCACATATAAACAAAGTGGTTACATAAAGATAGTATTCTTCATTCCCATCAATGGGAACACATTTAAAATAAAACATGGATTATTTCTTGACACATCCTTGACTCTATCATCTTATCATGTACCTTTCCCTTGACCTGTGAAAAACATTTCAAAAACTTGGGATGAGCATAAAAACTCAGTATGGGTTAAAAAAAACATGGAAAGGAAACATGAGTTCATATATACATAAGAATGAAATCATACTTTACCCATAAAACATAGGCACTTTAACATACCTCATAAAAACATGAATAAATCATATAAATCATAATACGTAAAGGTAACTTGAGGCATTCATAACATTCTTACGTAGGGGGTAACCCTCTTGGTTACGTTTGGAATACCCATCACAGTATATTCCCTAAAATCTCTTCGGAGAAACCTTAACGTTTCACTCCTTCGCGTTACCCAATGCATTGGAGAGCTATAACGGGCTCACCCGCCCTTAGTTTATCACGGAACCACCCGTCTTCATAATAATGCCCAAGAACCATAACATAATCATATCACATAAAACATGCATAAAGGAAACATAACATTTCCGCATTTCAATCACGAGATATCAATACAACACATTGATATAATAAAAACATTATGAAAACCATTTTCAATACCAAAGTAAAACATGGTATTTATTTTTCTTTTTTTAAAAAAAAGGTATGGCTTGTAGAGGAAGCCGAAACTCAAATAACGGTTACGACGGCGGAGAAGTCGTTGTCGCCGCATACGTACGACATTAACATTCCCTTTTGTCGTTTAGTAAACGCTTCGTATAAAAAAGATTCCTTTTGAATAAACGTAAAAGTCAAAGGGGTTTATACACCGTATAAAAGAAAGTTGTGTATAAAATAAAATATGCCTCAATGAAAGGAGATTGAGACGAAGTCCCATACAAAGATAATTTTTAAATTAAAATAGATACATTATGTGTATTCACTATAAGTACACATAAATAAAGTACAAATACAAGATACGACATAATAATATAATGACATAATTTGAAAGTAGGAGATTAACCCAAAGAATGGAAATTGGGTTAAGAAGTTCCCATACCTCGTATCCGACTTGACCCGACCGTTCTTTAAACTCCTGAATAATAAACTTGAGTTAATCTCTACTTGCTTATGAATCTTTTTCAAGTTCATTACTCCTTTTATACCATGTTATGAACATCATGTAATCATCTAAGTTAATAATGTTCATTTTGTCGGTATTTGGTTCTTAAGTCAAAAATTGACTTCTTATACTTACATGTTGTTAATTTGGTCAAAGGTTCATTATATCCAGAATGGTATTCATTATTTAGATATCATATATGTCATATATATCCAGTACATACATTCATTTATAATATTACATCACATTTAGAGGTAAGAAATGAAATGCACCGTTCATGGAGACGGTAAGCCGTACGTACGCATGAACGCTACTTCCATTTCTGTTTCATATTTTCTGGAATGGAATCATAATGATATAAGAGTATAGTATAATTCCAGTATAATAACATATATAATATCATTAACTTTATCCTTTACACATCCCACATATGGTATTAACGAATCAAATCACTTTTAGGGGGCGGTAGTCCGCGCTTCCTAAAATGAAGATATCGTGTTTTACCCATAATGGAAACCATAAAGGTATGCCCAAAATGAAAAAAACAGAAGCTTAAGGAAAACATAAACATATTATATATCATATATAAAAATAGTGACATCATAATGGCCACCTTTGAAGGTGTTAAATGAGTATTGAACAATCATCGTTTCGGGAGGCAGAATTTCGCCATCCACGGAAACCGTATGTTCTTTAACCATTTGATGTAGTTGTGTGAGAGTGTAGCTCAAATATATCTTATAACAACATCCTAGTATATTGAAGATACTGGTGTTGTTACAAAAGAAGTAAATAAAAAGAGTTTAGGGGGTTGGAGAAGCAAAATAAAACAAATGAGCATGAGAGGATGAATTACCTTAAAAAGTGTAACTCCTTTTGATTTGAGCCCAAAGGCTTCCTTTGAAAGGATTCTGCCCAAGGGGAATCCTCTAGGATGAGGAGAGGGATGTGGAGAGAGCAAATGGGCAGGGGTTGGCCGAGCCAATGGCTTGAAGAGTGTGTGAAATGAGGTAGAGGTGGGGGCCTTTTATAAGGGGAGAGGAGGGGCACTTTTGGAAAGTAAAGAAACATTAATTTATTTGAAAATGTGTTTCGGTTCTAAAAGGTCCCACATTGATAGAATTCGTGGATAAGGTGATAAGGCTTCTAAATCCATTCATCCAATTGGTTTTGGACATGTGTAGTTCCTAGATTTTATATTATCTTTCCATTTTATTTAAATCGCCAAATAATGATCTCATCGCTGCATCATTATTATGTCATAAATAATTAAATTTATTTAATGTCTAAAAATTATAAAAAAAATACTATGATATAGGAAATCTTTTTAGATTTCCAATGACTATTTATAATCGAAATTTGGACTTGTATAACCCCACTTAAAAATTGTTTTAGTAAAACAATTTATGTTAGTTTCATTTTCACTTTAACATTAAATAAAAAGTATTTTATGTCATTTCCCAACAAAAGTGGATCCATGGGGTCCCCAAGTTAGGACATGGCTTGTCTTGGTCGGACATGACACAACCAATAAGGTTGGGACATGTGTCTAGGTCATTTTATATTATTAAAGCATTATTTATACATTAAACTACCCTAATTACCACTAATCGCGATTAAGAACTTAATAAGTTACTATTCACCAAAAAATTATTTTAATCTCATTGAACCACATTTTACTTCTTAATGACAACCATGTATGTCGGATTTTCAAAATTCAATACACATTAGTGGTAAACTTTCATTTAACTGAAAAATCAGTTTGCTTGATTACCACTTAGTGGTTTCACTATTCATCAAAAATTGAAGTTTTTCAGAAAATTACCAAAAATTCACTCTAAGCTATATTTGATATTCCGAATTCAAAAATGAAGTCTATTTTACAAAATTCAAATCATATAAGTCACATTAATTAATTCAATAATTAATTCCCGCTGCCAGAGCAAATAGCGTGTTTTTACAAAACAATAAGTATCAAAAGATTGACACCAGTTTAAGTCTAATTTCAAAGTGAAATTGATTACAATGACCACCATTGGATAAAATGGTAAAAATATATTCTAATTTCACTTCAAAACCAATTCAAAACATAATCTAATCATATAAATAAATTAGATTAAAAAGCAGTTTTGATGTAAAATGCAGTATTTTTCACTATTCATTAAAAAAATGAACATTGTCAGAAAAATACCAAAATTTCACACAAGGTAAATTTTGATGTCCCAATCATAAAGAATAAGTTTATTTTGACAAACATAGTTTATAAAATTGTCAAAATATAGATTCAAAAAATGGTTTGCCATCACAAGGCAGTAAAACAATCTTTTAAGAATATTAGTGTATTCCATGCATAAGATTGTATTTATTTTCATTTTAAGCCTCTATAACACTATCTTAATCATTAATAGACATAGATAAAAATATCTATTATTCATTACTTACTTGGGATGTTACATCCTTCCCCCCTTTAGAAAATTGCGTCCCCGCAATTTATTTACTTATCAAATAAATTGGGGTACTTATCCCTCATTGCATTTTCGGATTCCCATGTTGCCTCTTCAATCATGTGGTTTTTCCACAAAACCTTTACCTGCTTAATCACCTTATTCCGTAACACTTGCTCCCTGTGGTCAAGAATCTGGACCGGTTGTTCCTCATAAGATAGGTTCTCTTCCAGCTGAACTACCTCTGGGCTCAAAACATGAGATGGATCTGGCATATACTTTCTCAACATCGAAACGTGAAAAACATTGTGTACCCAAGATAAAATCGGAGGTAAAGCCACTCGGTATGCAACTGATCCAACTCTTTCCAGAATTTCGTACGGTCCAATAAACCTTGGACTCAACTTTCCTTTCTTACCAAATCTCATCACACTTTTCCAAGGAGAAACCTTGAGAAAAACATGATCACCTACCTCGAAAGATAGATCCTTCCTCCGGTTATCCGCATAACTCTTCTGCCTGCTCTGAGCTGTTCTCATGTGTTTCTGAATCAGCTGAACTTTTTCTGCCATCTCTTCTACCAATTCTGGTCCCATCAACTTCCTTTCACCCACTTCATCCCAGAAAGCTGGAGTTCGACACCGCTTCCCATATAATGCCTGAAATGGTGCCATCTGTATACTGGAATGAAAACTGTTATTATAAGAAAACTCAACCAAAGAAAGATGTTGGTCCCAACTTCCCTGATAATCCATAGAACAAGCTCGTAGCATATCCTCCAATGTCTGAATTGTTCGTTCCGACTGCCCATCTGATTGAGGATGAAAAGCTGTACTAAAATTTAATTCAGTACCCAACGACTTCTGAAGGCCTTTCCAAAAGTTAGAAGTAAACCTGGGATCACGATCCGATACAATGGAGAGAGGAACTCCATGTAACCTGACTATCTCTTTAAGATACAAACGGGAAAGTTGATCAAGAGAGAAAGTATCTCGTATAGCAAGGAAATGAGCATATTTGGTCAAGCGATCAACAATAACCCAGATTGCATTATTACCTCGAGATGTCTTCAGTAATCCAACAACAAAGTCCATTGATATATTCTCCCATTCCCACTCTGGAACTGGTAAAGGCTGAAGCATCCCTTTCGGTAACTGCCGCTCTGCTTTAACCTGTTGACAAGTCAAACACTTCACAGTAAAATCAGAAATGTCTCTTTTCATTCCATCCCACCAGTAATACTCCCGCAGATCTCTATACATCTTAGTACTTACCGGATGAAAAAACAACTCATTCTTCAACTGTGAATCACACGGCACACATAACCTCTTCACAAACCTCAAAACACAAACACAAACTTATCCAAGAACTCATGGAAAATTTTATTCATAAGGTCCATGAATACAGCAGGTGCATTGGTTAACCCAAAAGGCATAACTACAAATTCATAATGGACATATCTAGTACGGAACACAATCTTCAGAACATCTGCTTCTTTTACTTTCAACTGATGGTACACCGACCTCAAGTCAATCTTCGAAAAATACTGAGCTCCCTGGAGCTGACACCACTTCATTCGATGGCCCAACATCTGCTGAAGTAGTTGCAAAGGATTTCACCACCCCTTTCTTCTTGTAGTCTAACTGCTTCCCATCACTCAAGCTCCTTGTCGGACACTCGTTTGCATAGTGACCCATCTCATTGCACTTAAAACATTTCACTAACTGTAAATCAAATTTGTTCTTACCTTCACCTTGATCCTTTTCAGTGCAATCACGAGCCTTATGTCCCATCTTACCACATCGGTAGCACTTTCCAGAATTCAGAAGACATTCCCCAGCATGCCTTTTTCCACATTTATCACAAACTGGAAACTTAGTTTTCTTACCATCAGACTTTTTTGAAGAATTCTTACCTTTCTCCTGCCACCTCGGTCTCTTCTTCTGCTGGTTGTTATAGAAAACTTGGTCATCGGCAAACTCCATTTCCACCTTCTCAGCACATCGAACAAGCTTTTCATAACTTTTAAACTCACGAGAAGCTAAAGCCCTTCGATATTTTGGCTTTTATCCTGAGTAAAAACGATTGATTTTACTATCAAGGTCTCGAATAAAATTTGGAGCATACCTTGCCAATCGAGTGAACCTTTCTTCATAGGCAGCCACTGAGTCTTCCTCTTGCCTCAATTCCAAGAATTGCTTTTCCATCCTAAGTCGAACAGCCTTAGGAAAATACTTCTCAAGAAACATACCTTTGAAGTCTTCCCAGTCAAGAGCATCAATCTCATCGGCATCCCTGATATTTTTAACCATAGACCACCACTGATCTGCTTCACCCTCCAGACGGTAAATAGCAAGACTAACCTTTTGATTGTCTGAACACCCCATGACATCAAAAATCTTCTCCAGTGCTTTAATCCACCCTTCAGCTAGCACAGGGTCAGATGATCCTCTGAATGATGGGGGATGTTGCCTCATGAAATGTTCCACCACTGACATGTTCCTCTGCGGTTGATCTGGCTGATCTCGTGCATGGATACCTCCACCATTTATCGCTTGAGTCAACTGCTCCATTACGGCAACAAACTGTTCCGTTCCAATTCCGACCATTTCTGGATGCTGATTTGGAAGGCGGTCTTCCTCCTGATGTCGTCCCAACATAGCTGCTTTGTTTCCCCTACGGAAAACCATTCTGAACATGGAAATATCTTAGGCGAAGCAACATGGTAATCCGTAAATGCTATATCATTTCAATCATATTATAATTTAACACTTTTCTAACTCCTAAAGTTGTCTAAACCGACCTTTGATACCAACTATAAGGCCCCAGCCTTAAACCATACTTAATCTTGAGTTATTACAAGATTACACGTTGAGGATCTTTTCAGGTTTAGAGTTTTAGAGAATTAGATCATAAAACTTGCATTACATTCCACATATAAACAAAGTGGTTACATAAAGATAGTATTCTTCATTCCCATCAATGGGAACACATTTAAAATAAAACATGGATTATTTCTTGACACATCCTTGACTCTATCATCTTATCATGTACCTTTCCCTTGACCTGTGAAAAACATTTCAAAAACTTGGGATGAGCATAAAAACTCAGTATGGGTTAAAAAAAACATGGAAAGGAAACATGAGTTCATATATACATAAGAATGAAATCATACTTTACCCATAAAACATAGGCACTTTAACATACCTCATAAAAACATGAATAAATCATATAAATCATAATACGTAAAGGTAACTTGAGGCATTCATAACATTCTTACGTAGGGGGTAACCCTCTTGGTTACGTTTGGAATACCCATCACAGTATATTCCCTAAAATCTCTTCGGAGAAACCTTAACGTTTCACTCCTTCGCGTTACCCAATGCATTGGAGAGCTATAACGGGCTCACCCGCCCTTAGTTTATCACGGAACCACCCGTCTTCATAATAATGCCCAAGAACCATAACATAATCATATCACATAAAACATGCATAAAGGAAACATAACATTTCCGCATTTCAATCACGAGATATCAATACAACACATTGATATAATAAAAACATTATGAAAACCATTTTCAATACCAAAGTAAAACATGGTATTTATTTTTCTTTTTTTAAAAAAAAGGTATGGCTTGTAGAGGAAGCCGAAACTCAAATAACGGTTACGACGGCGGAGAAGTCGTTGTCGCCGCATACGTACGACAAAAACATTCCCTTTTGTCGTTTAGTAAACGCTTCGTATAAAAAAGATTCCTTTTGAATAAACGTAAAAGTCAAAGGGGTTTATACACCGTATAAAAGAAAGTTGTGTATAAAATAAAATATGCCTCAATGAAAGGAGATTGAGACGAAGTCCCATACAAAGATAATTTTTAAATTAAAATAGATACATTATGTGTATTCACTATAAGTACACATAAATAAAGTACAAATACAAGATACGACATAATAATATAATGACATAATTTGAAAGTAGGAGATTAACCCAAAGAATGGAAATTGGGTTAAGAAGTTCCCATACCTCGTATCCGACTTGACCCGACCGTTCTTTAAACTCCTGAATAATAAACTTGAGTTAATCTCTACTTGCTTATGAATCTTTTTCAAGTTCATTACTCCTTTTATACCATGTTATGAACATCATGTAATCATCTAAGTTAATAATGTTCATTTTGTCGGTATTTGGTTCTTAAGTCAAAAATTGACTTCTTATACTTACATGTTGTTAATTTGGTCAAAGGTTCATTATATCCAGAATGGTATTCATTATTTAGATATCATATATGTAATATATATCCAGTACATACATTCATTTATAATATTACATCACATTTAGAGGTAAGAAATGAAATGCACCGTTCATGGAGACGGTAAGCCGTACGTACGCATGAACGCTACTTCCATTTCTGTTTCATATTTTCTGGAATGGAATCATAATGATATAAGAGTATAGTATAATTCCAGTATAATAACATATATAATATCATTAACTTTATCCTTTACACATCCCACATATGGTATTAACGAATCAAATCACTTTTAGGGGGCGGTAGTCCGCGCTTCCTAAAATGAAGATATCGTGTTTTACCCATAATGGAAACCATAAAGGTATGCCCAAAATGAAAAAAACAGAAGCTTAAGGAAAACATAAACATATTATATATCATATATAAAAATAGTGACATCATAATGGCCACCTTTGAAGGTGTTAAATGAGTATTGAACAATCATCGTTTCGGGAGGCAGAATTTCGCCATCCACGGAAACCGTATGTTCTTTAACCATTTGATGTAGTTGTGTGAGAGTGTAGCTCAAATATATCTTATAACAACATCCTAGTATATTGAAGATACTGGTGTTGTTACAAAAGAAGTAAATAAAAAGAGTTTAGGGGGTTGGAGAAGCAAAATAAAACAAATGAGCATGAGAGGATGAATTACCTTAAAAAGTGTAACTCCTTTTGATTTGAGCCCAAAGGCTTCCTTTGAAAGGATTCTGCCCAAGGGGAATCCTCTAGGATGAGGAGAGGGATGTGGAGAGAGCAAATGGGCAGGGGTTGGCCGAGCCAATGGCTTGAAGAGTGTGTGAAATGAGGTAGAGGTGGGGGCCTTTTATAAGGGGAGAGGAGGGGCACTTTTGGAAAGTAAAGAAACATTAATTTATTTGAAAATGTGTTTCGGTTCTAAAAGGTCCCACATTGATAGAATTCGTGGATAAGGTGATAAGGCTTCTAAATCCATTCATCCAATTGGTTTTGGACATGTGTAGTTCCTAGATTTTATATTATCTTTCCATTTTATTTAAATCGCCAAATAATGATGTCATCGCTGCATCATTATTATGTCATAAATAATTAAATTTATTTAATGTCTAAAAATTATAAAAAAAATACTATGATATAGGAAATCTTTTTAGATTTCCAATGACTATTTATAATCGAAATTTGGACTTGTATAACCCCACTTAAAAATTGTTTTAGTAAAACAATTTATGTTAGTTTCATTTTCACTTTAACATTAAATAAAAAGTATTTTATGTCATTTCCCAACAAAAGTGGATCCATGGGGTCCCCAAGTTAGGACATGGCTTGTCTTGGTCGGACATGACAAAACCAATAAGGTTGGGACATGTGTCTAGGTCATTTTATATTATTAAAGCATTATTTATACATTAAACTACCCTAATTACCACTAATCGCGATTAAGAACTTAATAAGTTACTATTCACCAAAAAATTATTTTAATCTCATTGAACCACATTTTACTTCTTAATGACAACCATGTATGTCGGATTTTCAAAATTCAATACACATTAGTGGTAAACTTTCATTTAACTGAAAAATCAGTTTGCTTGATTACCACTTAGTGGTTTCACTATTCATCAAAAATTGAAGTTTTTCAGAAAATTACCAAAAATTCACTCTAAGCTATATTTGATATTCCGAATTCAAAAATGAAGTCTATTTTACAAAATTCAAATCATATAAGTCACATTAATTAATTCAATAATTAATTCCCGCTGCCAGAGCAAATAGCGTGTTTTTACAAAACAATAAGTATCAAAAGATTGACACCAGTTTAAGTCTAATTTCAAAGTGAAATTGATTACAATGACCACCATTGGATAAAATGGTAAAAATATATTCTAATTTCACTTCAAAACCAATTCAAAACATAATCTAATCATATAAATAAATTAGATTAAAAAGCAGTTTTGATGTAAAATGCAGTATTTTTCACTATTCATTAAAAAAATGAACATTGTCAGAAAAATACCAAAATTTCACACAAGGTAAATTTTGATGTCCCAATCATAAAGAATAAGTTTATTTTGACAAACATAGTTTATAAAATTGTCAAAATATAGATTCAAAAAATGGTTTGCCATCACAAGGCAGTAAAACAATCTTTTAAGAATATTAGTGTATTCCATGCATAAGATTGTATTTATTTTCATTTTAAGCCTCTATAACACTATCTTAATCATTAATAGACATAGATAAAAATATCTATTATTCATTACTTACTTGGGATGTTACATCCTTCCCCCCTTTAGAAAATTGCGTCCCCGCAATTTATTTACTTATCAAATAAATTGGGGTACTTATCCCTCATTGCATTTTCGGATTCCCATGTTGCCTCTTCAATCATGTGGTTTTTCCACAAAACCTTTACCTGCTTAATCACCTTATTCCGTAACACTTGCTCCCTGTGGTCAAGAATCTGGACCGGTTGTTCCTCATAAGATAGGTTCTCTTCCAGCTGAACTACCTCTGGGCTCAAAACATGAGATGGATCTGGCATATACTTTCTCAACATCGAAACGTGAAAAACATTGTGTACCCAAGATAAAATCGGAGGTAAAGCCACTCGGTATGCAACTGATCCAACTCTTTCCAGAATTTCGTACGGTCCAATAAACCTTGGACTCAACTTTCCTTTCTTACCAAATCTCATCACACTTTTCCAAGGAGAAACCTTGAGAAAAACATGATCACCTACCTCGAAAGATAGATCCTTCCTCCGGTTATCCGCATAACTCTTCTGCCTGCTCTGAGCTGTTCTCATGTGTTTCTGAATCAGCTGAACTTTTTCTGCCATCTCTTCTACCAATTCTGGTCCCATCAACTTCCTTTCACCCACTTCATCCCAGAAAGCTGGAGTTCGACACCGCTTCCCATATAATGCCTGAAATGGTGCCATCTGTATACTGGAATGAAAACTGTTATTATAAGAAAACTCAACCAAAGAAAGATGTTGGTCCCAACTTCCCTGATAATCCATAGAACAAGCTCGTAGCATATCCTCCAATGTCTGAATTGTTCGTTCCGACTGCCCATCTGATTGAGGATGAAAAGCTGTACTAAAATTTAATTCAGTACCCAACGACTTCTGAAGGCCTTTCCAAAAGTTAGAAGTAAACCTGGGATCACGATCCGATACAATGGAGAGAGGAACTCCATGTAACCTGACTATCTCTTTAAGATACAAACGGGAAAGTTGATCAAGAGAGAAAGTATCTCGTATAGCAAGGAAATGAGCATATTTGGTCAAGCGATCAACAATAACCCAGATTGCATTATTACCTCGAGATGTCTTCAGTAATCCAACAACAAAGTCCATTGATATATTCTCCCATTCCCACTCTGGAACTGGTAAAGGCTGAAGCATCCCTTTCGGTAACTGCCGCTCTGCTTTAACCTGTTGACAAGTCAAACACTTCACAGTAAAATCAGCAATGTCTCTTTTCATTCCATCCCACCAGTAATACTCCCGCAGATCTCTATACATCTTAGTACTTACCGGATGAAAAAACAACTCATTCTTCAACTGTGAATCACACGGCACACATAACCTCTTCACAAACCTCAAAACACAAACACAAACTTATCCAAGAACTCATGGAAAATTTTATTCATAAGGTCCATGAATACAGCAGGTGCATTGGTTAACCCAAAAGGCATAACTACAAATTCATAATGGACATATCTAGTACGGAACACAATCTTCAGAACATCTGCTTCTTTTACTTTCAACTGATGGTACACCGACCTCAAGTCAATCTTTGAAAAATACTGAGCTCCCTGGAGCTGACACCACTTCATTCGATGGCCCAACATCTGCTGAAGTAGTTGCAAAGGATTTCACCACCCCTTTCTGCTTGTAGTCTAACTGCTTCCCATCACTCAAGCTCCTTGTCGGACACTCGTTTGCATAGTGACCCATCTCATTGCACTTAAAACATTTCACTAACTGTAAATCAAATTTGTTCTTACCTTCACCTTGATCCTTTTCAGTGCAATCACGAGCCTTATGTCCCATCTTACCACATCGGTAGCACTTTCCAGAATTCAGAAGACATTCCCCAGCATGCCTTTTTCCACATTTATCACAAACTGGAAACTTAGTTTTCTTACCATCAGACTTTTTTGAAGAATTCTTACCTTTCTCCTGCCACCTCGGTCTCTTCTTCTGCTGGTTGTTATAGAAAACTTGGTCATCGGCAAACTCCATTTCCACCTTCTCAGCACATCGAACAAGCTTTTCATAACTTTTAAACTCACTAGAAGCTAAAGCCCTTCGATATTTTGGCTTTAATTCTGAGTAAAAACGATTGATTTTACTATCAAGGTCTCGAATAAAATTTGGAGCATACCTTGCCAATCGAGTGAACCTTTCTTCATAGGCAGCCACTGAGTCTTCCTCTTGCCTCAATTCCAAGAATTGCTTTTCCATCCTAAGTCGAACAGCCTTAGGAAAATACTTCTCAAGAAACATACCTTTGAAGTCATCCCAGTCAAGAGCATCAATCTCATCGGCATCCCTGATATTTTTAACCATAGACCACCACTGATCTGCTTCACCCTCCAGACGGTAAATAGCAAGACTAACCTTTTGATTGTCTGAACACCCCATGACATCAAAAATCTTCTCCAGTGCTTTAATCCACCCTTCAGCTAGCACAGGGTCAGATGATCCTCTGAATGATGGGGGATGTTGCCTCATGAAATGTTCCACCACTGAAATGTTCCTCTGCGGTTGATCTGGCTGATCTCGTGCATGGATACCTCCACCATTTATCGCTTGAGTCAACTGCTCCATTACGGAAACAAACTGTTCCGTTCCAATTCCGACCATTTCTGGATGCTGATTTGGAAGGCGGTCTTCCTCCTGATGTCGTCCCAACATAGCTGCTTTGTTTCCCCTACGGAAAACCATTCTGAACATGGAAATATCTTAGGCGAAGCAACATGGTAATCCGTAAATGCTATATCATTTCAATCATATTATAATTTAACACTTTTCTAACTCCTAAAGTTGTCTAAACCGACCTTTGATACCAACTATAAGGCCCCAGCCTTAAACCATACTTAATCTTGAGTTATTACAAGATTACACGTTGAGGATCTTTTCAGGTTTAGAGTTTTAGAGAATTAGATCATAAAACTTGCATTACATTCCACATATAAACAAAGTGGTTACATAAAGATAGTATTCTTCATTCCCATCAATGGGAACACATTTAAAATAAAACATGGATTATTTCTTGACACATCCTTGACTCTATCATCTTATCATGTACCTTTCCCTTGACCTGTGAAAAACATTTCAAAAACTTGGGATGAGCATAAAAACTCAGTATGGGTTAAAAAAAACATGGAAAGGAAACATGAGTTCATATATACATAAGAATGAAATCATACTTTACCCATAAAACATAGGCACTTTAACATACCTCATAAAAACATGAATAAATCATATAAATCATAATACGTAAAGGTAACTTGAGGCATTCATAACATTCTTACGTAGGGGGTAACCCTCTTGGTTACGTTTGGAATACCCATCACAGTATATTCCCTAAAATCTCTTCGGAGAAACCTTAACGTTTCACTCCTTCGCGTTACCCAATGCATTGGAGAGCTATAACGGGCTCACCCGCCCTTAGTTTATCACGGAACCACCCGTCTTCATAATAATGCCCAAGAACCATAACATAATCATATCACATAAAACATGCATAAAGGAAACATAACATTTCCGCATTTCAATCACGAGATATCAATACAACACATTGATATAATAAAAACATTATGAAAACCATTTTCAATACCAAAGTAAAACATGGTATTTATTTTTCTTTTTTTAAAAAAAAGGTATGGCTTGTAGAGGAAGCCGAAACTCAAATAACGGTTACGACGGCGGAGAAGTCGTTGTCGCCGCATACGTACGACAAAAACATTCCCTTTTGTCGTTTAGTAAACGCTTCGTATAAAAAAGATTCCTTTTGAATAAACGTAAAAGTCAAAGGGGTTTATACACCGTATAAAAGAAAGTTGTGTATAAAATAAAATATGCCTCAATGAAAGGAGATTGAGACGAAGTCCCATACAAAGATAATTTTTAAATTAAAATAGATACATTATGTGTATTCACTATAAGTACACATAAATAAAGTACAAATACAAGATACGACATAATAATATAATGACATAATTTGAAAGTAGGAGATTAACCCAAAGAATGGAAATTGGGTTAAGAAGTTCCCATACCTCGTATCCGACTTGACCCGACCGTTCTTTAAACTCCTGAATAATAAACTTGAGTTAATCTCTACTTGCTTATGAATCTTTTTCAAGTTCATTACTCCTTTTATACCATGTTATGAACATCATGTAATCATCTAAGTTAATAGTGTTCATTTTGTCGGTATTTGGTTCTTAAGTCAAAAATTGACTTCTTATACTTACATGTTGTTAATTTGGTCAAAGGTTCATTATATCCAGAATGGTATTCATTATTTAGATATCATATATGTCATATATATCCAGTACATACATTCATTTATAATATTACATCACATTTAGAGGTAAGAAATGAAATGCACCGTTCATGGAGACGGTAAGCCGTACGTACGCATGAACGCTACTTCCATTTCTGTTTCATATTTTCTGGAATGGAATCATAATGATATAAGAGTATATTATAATTCCAGTATAATAACATATATAATATCATTAACTTTATCCTTTACACATCCCACATATGGTATTAACGAATCAAATCACTTTTAGGGGGCGGTAGTCCGCGCTTCCTAAAATGAAGATATCGTGTTTTACCCATAATGGAAACCATAAAGGTATGCCCAAAATGAAAAAAACAGAAGCTTAAGGAAAACATAAACATATTATATATCATATATAAAAATAGTGACATCATAATGGCCACCTTTGAAGGTGTTAAATGAGTATTGAACAATCATCGTTTCGGGAGGCAGAATTTCGCCATCCACGGAAACCGTATGTTCTTTAACCATTTGATGTAGTTGTGTGAGAGTGTAGCTCAAATATATCTTATAACAACATCCTAGTATATTGAAGATACTGTTGTTGTTACAAAAGAAGTAAATAAAAAGAGTTTAGGGGGTTGGAGAAGCAAAATAAAACAAATGAGCATGAGAGGATGAATTACCTTAAAAAGTGTAACTCCTTTTGATTTGAGCCTAAAGGCTTCCTTTGAAAGGATTCTGCCCAAGGGGAATCCTCTAGGATGAGGAGAGGGATGTGGAGAGAGCAAATGGGCAGGGGTTGGCCGAGCCAATGGCTTGAAGAGTGTGTGAAATGAGGTAGAGGTGGGGGCCTTTTATAAGGGGAGAGAAGGGCACTTTTGGAAAGTAAAGAAACATTAATTTATTTGAAAATGTGTTTCGGTTCTAAAAGGTCCCACATTGATAGAATTCGTGGATAAGGTGATAAGGCTTCGAAATCCATTCATCCAATTGGTTTTGGACATGTGTAGTTCCTAGATTTTATATTATCTTTCCATTTTATTTAAATCGCCAAATAATGATGTCATCGCTGCATCATTATTATGTCATAAATAATTAAATTTATTTAATGTCTAAAAATTATAAACAAAATACTATGATATAGGAAATCTTTTTAGCTTTCCAATTACTATTTATAATCGAAATTTGGACTTGTATAACCCCACTTAAAAATTGTTTTAGTAAAACAATTTATGTTAGTTTCATTTTCACTTTAACATTAAATAAAAAGTATTTTATGTCATTTCCCAACAAAAGTGGATCCATGGGGTCCCCAAGTTAGGACATGGCTTGTCTTGGTCGGCCATGACACAACCAATAAGGTTGGGACATGTGTCTAGGTCATTTTATATTATTAAAGCATTATTTATACATTAAACTACCCTAATTACCACTAATCGCGATTAAGAACTTAATAAGTTACTATTCACCAAAAAATTATTTTAATCTCATTGAACCACATTTTACTTCTTAATGACAACCATGTATGTCGGATTTTCAAAATTCAATACACATTAGTGGTAAACTTTCATTTAACTGAAAAATCAGTTTGCTTGATTACCACTTAGTGGTTTCACTATTCATCAAAAATTGAAGTTTTTCAGAAAATTACCAAAAATTCACTCTAAGCTATATTTGATATTCCGAATTCAAAAATGAAGTCTATTTTACAAAATTCAAATCATATAAGTCACATTAATTAATTCAATAATTAATTCCCGCTGCCAGAGCAAATAGCGTGTTTTTACAAAACAATAAGTATCAAAAGATTGACACCAGTTTAAGTCTAATTTCAAAGTGAAATTGATTACAATGACCACCATTGGATAAAATGGTAAAAATATATTCTAATTTCACTTCAAAACCAATTCAAAACATAATCTAATCATATAAATAAATTAGATTAAAAAGCAGTTTTGATGTAAAATGCAGTATTTTTCACTATTCATTAAAAAAATGAACATTGTCAGAAAAATACCAAAATTTCACACAAGGTAAATTTTGATGTCCCAATCATAAAGAATAAGTTTATTTTGACAAACATAGTTTATAAAATTGTCAAAATATAGATTCAAAAAATGGTTTGCCATCACAAGGCAGTAAAACAATCTTTTAAGAATATTAGTGTATTCCATGCATAAGATTGTATTTATTTTCATTTTAAGCCTCTATAACACTATCTTAATCATTAATAGACATAGATAAAAATATCTATTATTCATTACTTACTTGGGATGTTACAAAAACTATCCAACGCATGATCTGGAGTTAGCGGTTGTAATCTTTGCTTTGAAAATATGGCGGCATTATCTTTATGGGGAGAAATATGAAATATATACTACCACAAGAGTCTCAAATATATATTCACACAGAAAGTGTTTAATATGTGCCAGAGAAGATGGATAGAGATCATCAAGGATTATGACTGTTCAATACATTACCACCCTGGGAAAGAGAAAAAGGTGGCAGATGCCCTAAGTAGAATGGACCCAGCGATTCTATCAATGATGAAAATTGAGAAGGATCCAATCTTCTTAGACTTGATGAAGATGTAAATGGGAATCATAATGAAGGTAACATCATAAATCCTTTCAAAAATTATTTCTCAACCATCTCTTTTGGAAAGGTTAAAGGATGCTCGAATGGATGGTGTGGGAATTCAAGAAAAAGTGTAAAGTATCAGAAAAGGGAAATCCTCAGAGTGTAATGTTAATGGAGAAGGAATTGTGATATTTGGGAAAATAATATGTGTTCCATCAATTCCTAAGATGTAAAAGGAACTTTTGGACGATGCACATACCTAAAATTTCTCTATTCACCCAGGGTGCACAATGATGTATCGAGATCTCCGAGAAAACTTTTGGTGGGATAATATGAAGAAGGAGATCACTGAATATACATCAAAGTTCCTAGTGTGCCCGCATGTGAAGGCAGACAGACAGAAGTCTAAGAGGATGATGTAACCATTTCCCATACCAAAATAGAAATGGGAGAAAATCACCATGGACTTTATCACGGGACTTCTGAGGACATCCAAAGGCAATAATGCAATCTGGGTTATTGTGGGTCTTCTTACAAAGACTACACACTTCATTGCTATTCTGGAGGATTTCTCATTGGATCAACTGGCACGTATATATATTAGGGAAGTGGTAAGGCAGCATAGAGTAACATTGTCTATTATTTCTGACTGAGATCCAATATTCACCTCTATGTTTTGGAAGAGTCTTCAACATGCTCTGAATACTAAACTAAACATCAGTACGGCATATCATCCTCAAAAATATGGACAATCCGAGCGGACTATCCAAACACTTGAGGAAATTTTTATAGCATGCTCAATGTAATTTAAAGGAGGATGGGATCAACATCTTCCTCTGGTTGAGTTCTCTTATAATAATAGTTTCCACTCGAGCATCCAAATGGCACCTTATGAAGCCATGTATGGGAAAAGGTATAGAACACTGGAATGTTGGGATGAGTTCAGTGAACGTAATCTGCTTGGACTGGAAATGGTCAAGGGGGTGGTGGAGAAGCTGAAAACCATTCAGCAGCATATCAAGACAGCCCGTAGTCGACAGAAGAGTTATGCAGATAATCGTCGATAAGAAATTGAGTTTAATGTTTTAGACATGGTGTTTCTATGCATATCTTCGTGGAAAATGGTCATGTGGTTTGGAAAGAAAGGGAAGTTATGTCCAAGGTACATCGGCCACTTCGAGATTCTTGATCAGGTTGGGGTTGTGGCCTATCGACTAGCACTTCCACCTAACATAGCCAAAGTACATGACGTCTTTCATGTATCCCTATTAAGTAAGTACATACCATACTCTTCACATGTACTCTCTTTTGAGGTGGTACAGTTGGAGGATGATCTTTCTTATGAGGAGAAACCAGTGAAGTTCTTAGATCACAAAGAAAAAGTTCTACAAAATAATACAATGCCCCTCGTCAAGGTGTTCTGAGAAGCAACATGGGAATCGGAGGAAATGATGAAGCCGAGTTATCCACATCTATTTTAGTGTTGGAAAAGGAAATTTCAAGTGCGAAATTTCTTAAGGCGGGAATATTGCAATGACCCAAAGTTTTATTAATGGAAATCCATCTTGATCTAATTAAATGTCTCTTTATGTAAAATGTTTATATAAAATGTCAACTTCTATGGTTTTATGTTATGAATTGTGACCACTAATTTTATAGCTGTTAAACAGTGATCACATGATTAGTATAAATATAGGGGTTTAACAAATCCAATTTACTCTGACAAAGGAAGCGATGGATTCATCTAGTAGGATTGCTCCATACGAAACCCATTTGTCGGACCTCGGAAAAGAGGTGGCATCTTTCGGATTCGCTCTTGACTAGGCCGAAGCTGAGCTTTATCATGTCAAGCTCGAACGAGACCATCTACAGGAAAAGTTGAAGTTAATAGAGATTATCACTCGAGCAATGTTATCTGAGCCACCCCAAGAGTCGGTCACCATCGCACACCTTACCCTTAGGTCATATGCAGTGGTTTTAAGGGGTTATGTAACAAATTGCTAGTACTATGTTCATGTACATTATTTTTGTATATAATAATGAATATACATTCTTTTAATTATTGATATATTGTAAATAGTTTTTAAAGTACAAGTGGTGTTTTTAGTTATTATTTAATTAAGAAATCTATTTTATTAAATTAGGTGATTTTTGAATTAAATAATATTTTAATAACATATTATTATTATTAAATTAATTTTATGATATATAAATGATCATATAATTTTATGAATGCAATTATAATTTTTATTAAGGTTTGAAAGCCATTTCTGTCAAAACCCGAGAATTTTCGATAAATGTCAGTTTTTATTTTATAAGTGAAAATTAACATATTTAGAAAATTATTTAAATAAGGTAAATGATATTTCTGGAATCAGGACGTCGAAATTATCCAATGGTTAATTTTTCGTAATTTTCTGAGACAATCAATTTTTTGGGTAAATATTAAATACCGTTTAAATATATAATGTGTTTTATGACATCATAATGACCCAATAGTGATGTAATAAAATACTATAAGCTTTATGTTTGGCCAATATATGTTTTACCATTAAAATAATGTGATTCTGGGTTTTATTGACTTACTTTCCAAAGCATTAATGGACCCCTTTAGACTTATTAAACATCTTGTCTTTTTAAATTATTTTCCATGTGAGTGTGACTCACCTCCACATAAGCATCCCCATTATTTTAAGAAGGTCAGACTTTGGCCTAATAAAATATTTTTTTCCTATTCCTTTTTCCAAAATCCATGGGCAAAAACCATGATCTGATTTGTGGTTTGGATTAGTTTAATGTAAGGGGTCCCAAACCTAAATAATAAATATTTTACTCTCCTTTCCTATATAAACCCACCCAAGCTCCCACTTCCTCCTCACTCAAAGCCTTTTGAGTTTGTCCAACCTCTGACCTACTCTCTCGAGAATCCTTCCAAGGTGCCCAAGCTCCCAAGAAGCCTCTCTCAAGCCTCTCTCAAGCCTTTGGATGCAGACTTCCAAGTAAGGGATTTTTCTTCCTTTCTCTTTTTTGTCCAATTTTCCTTAAGTTGTTTTCCCCATTTAATTTTCCTTAAGTTGTTTTCTGAATGTTGGGGTATGTTTTCGCACCTCCCTCATACTACCCTCTTTATGTTTGAATGATGGGAGACCCCTTTCTCTCTCATTAAATGCCTCCCATGTACACCTGTTACAATGTCGAAATTCCAAAAGGAACTTCTCTCTCCTCATTTACATTGAAGCAATAATTTTGTATCCTGAATCTAAATTATATTACAATTGTTGGGACATGTATCTATATGATCTCCTTAATATTCATTACATGTAAACATGATGAGGAACCCGTTTCTCTCTCATCAACCATTTTTAAGAATTCTTATGTCACGTCGTTACGCTGCCGAAATCGCACCAATTTTCTATGCCAATTCCATTGTTTAGGGAATACCATGCCCAATTCTTTATCAAGTGTATTCACCTTTATTCACATTTAAATATTTATTATAATGTTTCATTTATTAATTCCACATTCCTTTATCATGGAATAAATGATTATGTTTTATGAATCCATGTTTTATGATCCATGTGGCACACTTATGCATGAAATGAAATGTTTAAGAAGGGTGCGCCCTTATAGTGCTCCAATGCATTGGGTGAAGTATAGTATCATGATACGTCATGTGCAATGAGTGTTTAATCATGCTAATTAAAGTGCAATGAGGTTTTACTCGTGCTTCATGTGAAATGTGGATTTACTCATGCTTCATGTGCAATGGGCCTTGGCTCATGCTAATTTCATGTTAAGTGTTGTTGCCACATTTCCATGTAATGGTTATCATGATTTATCATGCCTTTATGTCCTTGTTTCTCTTGTGCTCTATTGATATGACTATTGTCAAACATGTATTGTACTTTTCATGTAGTCCATGTTTTTTCCCTTACTGGGCTTTTTAGCTCACCCTTTTCTTATGCATGTCCTCAGGTTATCCCATGCAATGTTATGTACGAGGGAATGTAGTGGTCATGTAAAGGAAGTTTTCAATAAAGATGTTGTATTTTATGTTTTAAGTTGTTATGTAATGATCATAAGCCCCAAAGAAACTAGACCTCTCGATCTCCCATGTTGTATCAAGTGAATACTTTATGTAATAAATCATGTTTAACATTGTAATAAACAACAGGGTTGTCATAACCTTCATTTTCACTTTCCCTATAATCATATTTCTCCACAACAGTTTCATGGGTTTCTGATCCACCTTTATATTCAATTCATTCTTCCTTAGTTTCATCATCATCATAATCCTTGAGAATAATTTACCTAGATGGGAGATCATATGAAGGTCTACTATATTCATGTGAGGATTCTTCATGTTCTTTATCAAAATCAGGAACACTTCCATAATTAATAGATAAATTATCTTATTCATCTCAAGGGGAAAACTGATTCTTCTTCTTCTAATCATTCAATTACTTTATCCCGTTACAAAATAGGATTATCAAAATAATTTGGTATTTTGGGGTGGTCAACAAGGTTAATATTTTCATTAATATTTTAATTGTCTTCTCCCCATTAATTTTTTGATAGATTCCAACTTATTTTCACCATCTGGCATATAACCATGGTAATGAGAAAAACACCACAGACTATAATGGACTCTTCATTTTTTCTTAATAATACTTTGTTATTTTAAAATTGCAGAAACGAACATTGAATAAAATAGTGATGTTGATCTTGAAGTTGGTTTGATCATATTACACATATGAATAATGAGGTATTTTTACTAATTGATTTTATATTTATTCTTTATAAGAAATAAAAAGTACACATCCTGATACATCAATTTGGAAAAGTCACCAATTCTCAGGAAAATAAGATGTTGCATTAATTTAAACAGTAGTCTAGTTTTAACATCTAACTCATAAGAAACAGGACTTCTAGGTGTTCTATTTATAGTTAGATCTATTAAATTCTATTTAAAACACAAAATGTCACTACTTGGAGGATAACTTCCCTAATGATCTTAAAATATAACCTCATGAGGTAGTCCTATACATGCTTCCCATAGAATTGAGCAAAAGACACATCTACGTTTATTTATAAAACTTCTTATCAATTAATCGTCTCCATCATTTAAATTGAACTCAATATATTGGTATCAATGAGACACTAGATTCAGATATAGGGGTTTATTATTATTGAAAAACCATTCCATCTAACATTGCTCTTGAAAAACTCTGAAGACAAGATACATACATAAGAGAAGACATTCTTCAGAGATATCTGTTTCTAGTGAAACAACTGGGATCGCAATTTACGGATTCCATGGCACTTAATCAATTTGATTTGAAACTCTTCCCTTTTTATTTTATGATCATGTTTTGTCCAGAGTTGATTCTTAGGGTTGCTTCATTCTAGATGTAACGCCCCGACCCCAGCTACCCAGAGTCGGTGCATTACTTCGTAACATTGGCATGATCACAAAAGATCATGTCTCGAAAGACCGATTAGTTTAGTAGCCTTGGAAACACTAGATACATTCCTAAACGTTACATTACATCACAAAGTGAAAAACTATAATAACATAGTCTCTATAGTCCACACTTCTATCCTCTTCGGACTATCCCTGTAGGTCATTCATAAAATACTTCTTCACATCCTGGAAAATATTAAAACATTGAAAGGGGTGAGCTCAGATCCTCAGTAAGGATAACAATATAGCGGAAGCGTTTATCAATAAACATAAACATTTAAGGCAATGTATAACTAAAACAAAAAACATTTAAACTTGAACTTCAACATAATATGGCAAAAGTAAAATGAGATAATGCCATTCACTTCTTCACATAGATATTCTACTGGTCGAATAATCACATGCAATATCAATAACCACTTTCATAATGAGGGAATGTATAATGCCGGACATTCTGAAACATTTTGTCAAGGCCTCAGCCAAGACGTCTAAAATGATTAAGGCCTCGGCCAAAACCATAAATCAAATTGGGAAAGGGCCTCGGCCAATTCCACGTCTGGTTGTCTCATGAGACCTACCGATGCATCGAGGAGCTATAGCGGGCTCCACCCGTCACTTATTAAGTCCAATACATTCCTCATATGAATAGGTTTAAACATATCATAAACCATAACATAATCGTATCACATAAAACATTCATAAAGGAAACATAAAATTTCCACATTTCAATCACAAGATATCAATACAACACATTGTTATAATACAAACGCTTTCAAAACCATTTTCAATACCAAAGTAAAAGAAATTTAAAACTTTGTATTTATTTTTCATAATAAAAAAAGATGGCTTGTAGAGGAAGCTGAAACTCAAATAATGGTCACGGCGGCGGAGAAGTCATTGTTGCCGCATAAGTACGGAAAGAAAAACATTCCCTTTTGTCGTTTAGCAAAACGCTTCATATAAAAAAGATTCCTTTTGAATAAATATAAAATTCAAAGGGGTTTATACACCGTATAAAAGAAAGTTGTGTATAAAACCAAATATGCCTCAATGAAATGGGATTGAGACGAAGTCCTTAAAAAGATCATTTTTAAAATAAAATAGATCTATTATGTGTATTCACTATAGTTACACATAAAGAAAGTAAAAATACAATATAAGACATAATAATATCATGACATAATTTGAAAGTAGGAGATTAACCCAAAGAATGGAAGTTGGGTTAAGAAGTTCCCTTACTTCGTGTCCGGCATGACTCAACCGTTCTTTAACCTCCTGAATAACAAACTAGAGTTAATATATACCTTATTAAGAGCCATTTTTAATTTCATTATCCTTTTTATATCACTTATTACAATTTTATGAACATTATGTAATTATTTACGTTAATAACGGTCGTTTTGTCGATCTTTGGTACTTGAGTCAATAATAAACTTCTTATAATTACAAGTTGTTTATGTGGTAGAATATCCATTATCTCCAGAATTATATTCATGATTTATATGTCATATATATCTTATATATCCAGTATAAACATTCATTTATAATATTACGTAACATTTAGAGGTAAGAAATGAAATGCACCGTTCATGGAGACGGTAAGCCGTACGTACGCATGAACGCTACTTTCATTTCAATTTCATATTTAATGGAATGAAATCATAATGATATAAATGTATAATATAATTCCAGTATAATATAGTGTATAATATCATTTACTCCATCCTTTATACATCCCACATATGGCATTAACGATTCAAATCACTTTGAGGGAGTGGTAGTCCGCACTTCCTAAAATGAAATTATCGCATTTTACCCATAATGGAAATCATAAAGTATGCCATAAATGAGAAATACAGAAGCATAAGTAAAACATAAACATATTTTATATCATATATAAATATAGTGACATCTTAATGGCCACCTTTGAAGGTGTTATATGAGTGTTGAACAATCATCATTTCGTGAGGCAGAAATTCACCATCCACAGAAACCGTATGTTCTTTAACCATTAGATGTAGGTGTGTGTAAGTGTAGCTCGAATCCTTCTTATAACAACATCCTAGTATTTTGAGGATACTGGTGTTGTTACAAAAGAAATTAATAAAAAGATTTTATGGGGTTTAAGAAGAAAAATAAAACAAAACAACATTAGAGAAGACATTACCTCAAAATCGGGTAACTCTTTTTAATTTGAGCCAAAGGCTTCCTTGAGAAGAGTTCTTCCCAAAGTGAGGCTTCTAGGAGTAAGAGGGGGAAGTTGGGAGAGTATTTGGGTAGTGTTTGGCCGAGAAAAATGGATTGAAAGTTTAAATGAGGTGGGAGAGGTGGGGGCCTTTTATAAGTGGAGAGGAGGGGCTCTTTTGGAAAGATTGAAATGTTACATTATTACACAATGCTTTTAGTATTCTAAAGGTACCAAACTTATATAATTCGAGGCTAAGGTGATAAGGGTTCTAAATCTCCTCATCCAATTGGATTTGGACAAGTTTAAGCCTTGGATTTTGCATTATCTTTCCATTTTATTAAAATCGTTAAATAATGAGGTCATCGCTGCATCATAATGATGTCATAAATAATCTAATTTATTTAATGTCTAAAAATTATAAAAAAAATACTATGATGTAGGAAATCCTTTTGTCTTTCTAATGAATATTTATAGTCAAAATTTGGACTTGTGTAACCCCACTTAAAAACTGTTTTAGTAAAATAACTCATGTTTGTGTGAATTTAGTTTTTACATTAAATAAATATATATTTATGTCATTTTCTGACTAAAGTGGCTCCATGGGGTCCCCAAGTTGACCCATGGATTTTCTTGGTCTTCCATGACTCATCCAATAGGAGTAGGACAAGTTTCATGCTCATCTCATATTATTAAGACATTATTTGTACCTTAAACTACACTAATTACCTCTAATCGCGATTAAGAACTTAAAAGATACTATTCACCAAAAAATTATTTTAATCCCATTGAACCACATTCTACTTTTTAATGACAACCATGTATGTCGGATTTTTAAAAATCAAATCACATAAGTGGTAATATTTCATTTAAACGAAAAATCAGTTATTTAACTACCACTTAGTGGTTTCACTATTCATCAAAAATTGAAGTTTTTCAGAACAATGCCAAAATTTCACCCTAATCTATAATTGATATTCCGAATTCAAAAATGTTGTCTATATTACAAAATTCCAAACATATAAGTTTCATTAATTAATTTTATAATTAATTCCCGTTGTCACAACAAATAGCGTGTTTTTAAGAAACAATTTATATCAAAAGATTGGCAATTGTTTATGTCCAATTTCAATGTTAAATTAATTCTAATGACCACCATTGGATAAAATGGTAAAAATATATTCTAATTATACTTTAAAACCACTAAATAGTATAATTTACCACTATATATTGTTTTTATTAAAAAAGTTGTTTTTAAGTATTTTTCACTATTCATAAAAAATTAGAAGTTCTTAGAAAAATACCAAAAATTCAACATAGGCTAATTTCGATATTCCGAATCCAAAAATGAAGTCCATTTTGAAATATAAAATTTCTATAATTTTAAAAAGTGGTTATTACTATTCATAACGGCTACTTTTATTAGTCATAGTGTTTTAGAACTCAAAGTTGTGTACAATGCAAGTCATTGCATTATTGAATGAGAAGCGTATCATGGAAGCTCGGGGTGTTACATTCTCCCCTCCTTCAATAAATTGCGTCCTCGCAATTTGAAATTTTTTTCTTTGAAAATAAAAGGTTGAAAAGAGAAAATACCTTTGTGGAAAACCCACATCGGAAATAAGATTAATAAAATTTAGCCTTAATAAGAGGGAAATGGAAATAAGAAAGTCACCACCAAATTATGATCTCGATAAGGAGAACATTGGTGGCAATTAGAGACATATAATTGGAGGAAAAACGTAAATATTTGTAGGGAGTGATTGAGGTCATCAATCACAATCAACTGTCAAATTGAGGGCCTCAAAGCCTTCAATCTATGTTGATTTAAAATATCATCAGTTCAACAAGACATAAGGTATTAGGATAACACATTTTTTTGTTTTAATATCCCTTTAATAAAGTTTAAGAATTAATTTATTCATTGAATAAGAGATAGGTATATATATTTTTATGCTTGACAATTAGAGTTTCAACCTTCAACTCATCTTTCACTCAAAAAGATAATATAACTCAAAAATATTATACTTATCCTAATTGTATAAGGTTCCAAATGTTAACACATACCATTTAGATTAGTAAAATTATTTTGTAATAACTAGGGACTTCCTGTAGGCTAGTGGTACGAAATAAAGGCCTGCCGCACTATGATTGTGGGTTCGATTCCTGCAACTTTGTCCGATGCGACGGGTTATGCCCCACCCTACAGGTTGTCCTTTTACTAAAACTATAGTATTATAATATTCCAAAAATAATCTTCAAAAATGTTTTAACCTTAAACAATACTATCCAAAGATCAACTTAATCCATTCCAACCTTTATAGTTATCCAAAATACTTCTGTCCAACTCACAGTCCAAATTTTATAAGGAAGGTAAACATAATGAAGATCCTTTTTTCCATGTAACAACATGTGAAAACCTTCATCATGTATTCTTTTTAAACATATTGAATTACCATGATCCCTTATTCCTTATAGAATACTAGATATACTCCTTCTATCCAAAAATGTATACAAATCATCAATCAGTTTCAAGGAAGTTAAGAATATCCAATATAATTTATCCAAATCAATCACGTCTTATTCCAAAATCACTATCTCGGTATCAGAACCATATTATGGTTTATCTTTATCTCAACCATATATTTTCCAAAAATTTAACCTACTGTGGAGTCACTTTTCTTGGTTCCACACAATCTCAAGTCCTTGATGAAATAGTACTGCAGTACAATCCTTATATACTCCATAATTATTATAACCAGTACATAATTGATTCAACACTCAAATTACAAAATTCTTTAATAAAAACATAAGAACTCTAATCATTACTCCTCATCTGTGGTAGTATCATAACTTGATTATCATCCAATAACATCATTTGGGTCATACTCTGATGATTTGGACATTGGTTTGCGTAGTGTCCCCAATCCTTGCAGAAGAAGCATTGTAAATTTGAAACCATTTTCTTACCCTTGCAGTCACGCACTTTGTGTCCTTTTTCTCTACACTTATAACAAACTCACATTCCCTTTAGGCAATTTCCATGATGTTTCATCCCACAATTACCACATATTGGAAAATTCTTCTTTCCCCTCATCCCTTTATCCATCATTCTCTCTTCCATCCCTTTCGTCTCTTGCTTCGCTTCAAAGCCATAGGACTCAGAGAATTCTATACTTATCTTATTAACACATGATACTATTTCTTCATATGTTGAGAACACATGGGAGACAATTTCCCTTCGAAATGTTGGCTTAATACCGTGAAAGATACGATCCTTCTTACTCTTTGGATCATACGTATTGCTGGAGTTCACATTCCTTCTACTGGGCGCCATTTCTATACAATGACATAAACTAGGTTAGTTTATGAATTATAGTGTATAATTCCAAACTTTTAAAATAATTAATGTAAATTGAACGGTTTATGGATATAATCCATAATCATAAAAAGAAATGTTTTCTTTGAGGAAGTATATACTCATAACCCTTCATAGTGGTTTGTAAATAAAATGAGAATTATCCTAAGCATATCCCCCGGGAGTGTCGTAACCAAGAGTGCAGCAAGGCCCGTTGTCGTGCACCAGTTCCCGTTCGAGTCTAGCTCAAAGTGGTGTTTTTGGGTTTTACCCCTAGGTACATCTGTGCCAGAGCCGCCTCTACCTGCTCGTATCCAGACAGGGATGTATTGCTCGGAAAACTCACAAAATATCTACAATAACAAAATTCTATGATGTTCTTCTATACTAATCCTCAAAGTCTATCTTTGGGCTATGTGCTCTAATCAGAGTTTATCTAAATCTAGCTTCCAAGGTTAGAACTAAACTGCCTCTGATACCAACTGTAACGCCCCGACCCCAGCTACCCAGAGTCGGTGCATTACTTCGTAACATTGGCATGATCACAAAATATCAAGTCTCAAAAGGCCGATTAGTTTAGTAGCCTTGGAAACACTAGATACATTCGTAAACGTTACATTACATCACAAAGTGAAAAACTATAATAACATAGTCTCCATAGTCCACACTTCTATCCTCTTCGGACTATCCCTGTAGGTCATTCATAAAATACATCTTCACATCCTGGAAAATATTAAAACCTTGAAAGGGGTGAGCTCAGATGCTCAGTAAGGATAACAATATAGCGGAAGATTTTATCAATAAACATAAACATTTAAGGCAATGTATAACTAAAACAAAAAACTTTTAAACTTGAACTTCAACATAATATGGCAAAAGTAAAATGAGATAATGCCATTCACTTCTTCACAAGGATATTCTACTGGTCGAATAATCACATGCAATATCAATAACCAATTTCATAATGAGGGAATGTATAATGCCGGACATTCTGAAACATTTTGCCAAGGCCTCAGCCAAGACGTCTAAAATGATTAAGGCCTCGGCCAAAACCATAAATCAAATTGGGAAAGGGCCTCGGCCAATTCCACGTCTAGTTGTCTCATGAGACCTACCGATGCATCGAGGAGCTATAGCAGGCTCCACCCGTCACTTATTACGTCCAATACATTCCTCATATGAATAGGTTTAAACATATCATAAACCATAACATAATCGTATCATATAAAACATTCATAAAGGAAACCTAACATTTCAACATTTCAATCACAAGATATCAATAAAACACATTTTTATAATACAAACACTTTCAAAACCATTTTCAATACCAAAGTAAAAGAAAGTTAAAACTTTGTATTTATTTTTCATAAAAAAAAGATGGCTTGTAGAGGAAGCTGAAACTCAAATAATGGTCACGGCGGTGGAGAAGTCATTGTCGCCGCATAAGTACGGAAAGAAAAACATTCCCTTTTGTCGTTTAGCAAAACGCTTCATATAAAAAATATTTCTTTTGAATAAATATAAAAGTCAAAGGGGTTTATACACCGTATAAAAGAAAGTTGTGTATAAAACCAAATATGCCTCAATGAAAGGGGATTGAGACGAAGTCCTTAAAAAGATCATTTTCAAAATAAAATAGATCTATTATGTGTATTCACTATAGTTACACATAAAGAAAGTAAAAATACAAAATAAGACATAATAATATCATGACATAATTTGAAAGTAGGATATTAACCCAAAGAATGGAAGTTGGGTTAAGAAGTTCCCTTACCTCGTGTCCGACTTGACTCAACCATTCTTTAACCTCCGGAATAATAAACTAGAGTTAATATATACCTTATTAAGATCCATTTTTAATTTCATTATCCTTTTTATATCACTTATTACAATGTTATGAACATTATGTAATTATTTAAGTTAATAACGGTCGTTTTGTCGATCTTTGGTACTTGAGTCAATAATAAACTTCTTATAATTACAAGTTGTTTATGTGGTAGAATATCCATTATCTCCAGAATTATATTCATGATTATATGTCATATATATCTTATATATCCAGTATATACATTCATTTATAATATTATGTAACATTTAGAGGTAAGAAATGAAATGCACCGTTCATGGAGACGGTAAGCCGTACGTACGCATGAACTCTACTTTCATTTCAATTTCATATTTAATGGAATTAAATCATAATGATATAAATGTATAATATAATTCCAGTATAATATAGTGTATAATATCATTTACTCCATCCTTTATACATCCCACATATGGCATTAACGATTCAAATCACTTTGAGGGGGCGGTAGTCCGCACTTCCTAAAATGAAATTATCGCATTTTACCCATAATGGAAATCATAAAGTATGCCATAAATGAGAAATACAGAAGCATAAGTAAAACATAAACATATTTTATATCATATATAAATATAGTTACATCTTAATGGCCACCTTTGAAGGTGTTATATTAGTGTTGAACAATCATCGTTTCATGAGGCAGAAATTCCCATCCATAGAAACCGTATGTTCTTTAACCATTAGATGTAGGTGTGTGTAAGTGTAACTCGAATCCTTCTTATAACAACATCATAGTATATTGAGGATACTGTTGTTGTTACAAAAGAAATTAATAAAAAGAGTTTAGGGGGTTGAAGAAGAAAAATAAAACAAAACAACATTAGAGAATACATTACCTCAAAATCGGGTAACTCTTTTTGATTTGAGCCAAAGGCTTCCTTGAGAAGAGTTCTGCCAAAAGTGAGGCTTCTAGGAGTAAGAGGGGGAAGTTGGGAGAGTATTTGGGCAGAGGTTGGCCGAGCCAAATGGCTTGAAAGTGTAAATGAGGTGGGAGAGGTGGGGGCCTTTTATAAGTGGAGAGGAGGGGCTCTTTTGGAAAGATTGAAATGTTACATTATTACACAATGATTTTCGTATTCTAAAGGTCCCACACTTATATAATTCGAGGATAAGGTGATAAGGGTTATAAAGCTCCTCATCCAATTGGATTTGGACAAGTTTAAGCCTTAGAGTTTGCATTATCTTCCCATTTTATTAAAATCGTTAAATAATGAGGTCATCGCTGCATCATAATGATGTCACAAATAATTTAATTTATTTAATGTATAAAAATTATAAAACAAATACTATGATGTAGGAAATATTTTTAGATTTCTAATTAATATTTATAGTCAAAATTTGGACTTGTGTAACCCCACTTAAAAACTGTTTTAGTAAATTAACTCATGTTTGTGTCAATTTAATTTTAACATTAAATAAATATATATTTATGTCATTTTCCAACTAAAGTGGCTCCATGGGGTCCCCAAGTTGACCCATGGGTTGTCTTGGTCGGCCATGACTCATCAAATAGGAGTAGGACAAGTGTCATGCTCATCTCATATTATGAAGACATTATTTGTACCTTAAACTACACTAATTACCTCTAATTGCGATTAAGAACTTAAAAGTTACTATTCACCAAAAAATTATTTTAATCCTATTGAACCACATTTTACTTTTTAATGACAACCATGTATGTCGGATTTTTAAAAATCAAATCACAAAAGTGGTAATATTTCATTTAAATGAAAAATCAGTTATTTAACTACCACTTAGTGGTTTCACTATTCATCAAAAATTGAAGTTTTTCAGAACAATGCCAAAATTTCACCCTAATCTATAATTGATATTCCGAATTCAAAAATGATGTCTATTTTAAAAAATTCCAAACATATAAGTTTCATTAATTAATTTTATTATTAATTCCCGTTGTCACAACAAATAGCGTGTTTTTAAGAAACAATTTATATCAAAAGATTGGCAATTGTTTATGTCCAATTTCAATGTTAAATTAATTCTAATGACCAACATTGGATAAAATGGTAAAAATATATTCTAATTATACTTTAAAACCACTAAATAGTATAATTTACCACTATAGATTATTTTGATTAAAAAAGTTGTTTTTAAGTATTTTTCACAATTCATAAAAAATTAGAAGTTCTTAGAAAAATACCAAAAATTCAACATAGGCTAATTTTGATATTCCGAATCCAAAAATGAAGTCCATTTTGAAATATAAAATTTCTATAATTTTAAAAAGTGGTTATTACTATTCATAATGGCTACTTTTATTAGTCACGGTGTTTTAGAACTCGAAGTTGCGTACAATGCAAGTCATTGCATTATTGAATGAGAAGCGTATCATGGAAGCTCGGGGTGTTACACTAGACATTTCGAAAAATTGGGGAGTTATATGATAATGGAGGTAATGATCAATGGTATGGAAGGAGGTTTGGAAATATGGTTTGATGTTAGAGAGGCCCGATGAAAATATATGGGTTCTGAGTTTATCATTTAGGGATTTTAAAATTGAATATAACAAATTCATTGAATAAAACTAATAATCAACAGTTTAGTCCCAAAAAATTCAAAGGATAAACAATGGTGAAGCAAACCGATGGTGACACACTCAATGGTGAGACATCCACATTAATACATCAATAGTGAGTCATAAACGGTGAGACATCAGTGGTGAGACATCAACATTGAGATATTAACAGTGATACATCAATGATGAGACATCAACTATGTTTCATGAATGGTGAGACATCAATAGAGTTTAATATAACTGAAATTAATAATTCCTAACTCCTGTTTGAGGTAAATCATTCTCTCATAATTTAATTTCTTTGTAAAAATATCAGAAAGGTGATGTTCTCTTCCAATTGTTCCCAGAGGTATATAACCTTTTTGAAAATTATCTCTCAAAAGTGGTTTCATATATCAATAATCTTTGTTCTAGATTGAGATATTGTGTTTTTAGAAATTTCAATATCATTTGTGTTATCAAAATTTATAAGGATACGTCATAATTAATATAAAAAATCTAGTAATGTGTGTTTCATCCACAAAACATAAGCACAACAATTACCAGCAGCTATATATTCAACTTTTTTAGCATATAATGGAATAGAATTTTAGTTCACACTACACCATGATACTAGTGACATACCCAAAAAATGACATGTTCCGGATGTTCATTTTATCTAACATTGATTTACGAAAATCAATTCTAGAATAAATAAAAAATATCAAATTTTTGTCCTCTGTTTAGAACATTCCTAAATTATTAGTATATTTTTTGTATTTAAAAATCAACTTAACAAAATTTAAGTGTGAATATTTTAATTTTTCTTGGAAATGAGTATACATAAAAACACTAAAAAATAATCTTAGATCAGCTAGCAGTTAAATATTGAATACATAAAATCATACCTCTATAGTTGGTTTGATAAACTAGTTTCCCAGCCTCATCAAGATACAGCTTATATGTGGCACTCATGGGAGTATCACTACATTTAATATTATCCTAAAAAAAATTAGTAGATATTTTGTGTATTTACATTCATTTAAAATAATTTCTTATTTGTTATGAAAAATTTGAAATCCAAGTAATAATTTATTTTTACCCATTAAAACCATTTCAAATTCACTTTGCATCATTTTAGAAAAATCAAAACCAAGAATATTTTTATAAGATCCAAAAATAATATCATCTAAATATATTTGAAGAAATAAAACATCTTTTCCAATTATTTTCATGAAAAGGGTAGGTCTGTATTTATCTTTAAAAAAACATTTGAAATAAGAAAATTTATGTTCTTATCATTCCATGATATGGTATCTTATTTTAACCCATATAAATCATTTCTTAATTTTAAAACATGTTTTGGAAAATGGGGATTTTGAAAACCTGGGTTTTTTGAACAAAAATATCCTCAACTATATAACCATTTAATAATTTACTTTTGGCATCCATTTTTAAATGTTTTAAATTTATATGATCTAAAAAATCTATAAGTATTCTAATCGCTTCATGTTAGACTATAGGTACAAAGGTGTCTTTATAGTCTATGACTTTATCGTGACTATAACCTTGTGAAAATAATCTATCCTTATTATTTATTATAGTGTTAGCTTCATCGACCTTGTTTCTAAACACGAATTTAGTGCCTATAGTTACATTATCCTTAGGATTATCAATAAGATTCCATAATTTTTTCTTTCAAATTTATTTAGAGTATATTACATAGCCATTACCCAGAATCCCCCATTTATTTCCACATTGATATTCATAAGTTCATGTTGTGACAAAAAGGATTGATGTTCAACTTGATTTGTTAGAGAATATCTAGAATGTGTAGTATATAAATTTGTTGAGGGTTTTGGTTCCTCTACATTAGGATAATTGTCATATTTTGAAACCTATTGTTCATCGGGATTGGGAGCATCATCATATTTAACTTAGTTTTTTTAATGATGTTGAAGGAATTTGAGACCACTATTGAGTAACCAAATCCCCTCATTGTTGTCTCCTATATCATACAAGACTTCATCAATATTGGGGTCACTGTGAAATGATTTTGACTTCTAAATGAAAGGTTTATCCTAATGTAAATTGAAAACTAACCCTTCATGTGTTTTTTTCAATAAGAGGATAACTGAACAACTTATGTCTCCAGGATCTAGAACATAAAATAATTGCAAAACATTTGATTCCAAAATAAATAGTTAATCAATGTGCCCTTCCTTACTAAAATCAACTTTCATGAATCCCTATTCTTCTATTTTAACTACACTCTTATTATCAACCCACATTCATTGAAAAATAATCACTTGGAAATTTATATAATCCATCTCCCATATTTGATTGATGATTCCAAAGTATGAAAAATCCACATAAATTCGATTTATATCTTTAGTACTAGATACATGAATTTATTCGACCACAATGGTTGCTCCGCTGTTTTTAAGGGACTTGTGTTCATCATGTTCATTTGTATAGAACATATTACTTTTAATTACATAATCATTAAATGATAATATATGCATACATGTTCCTTTTTCTAGCCATATAATTCGTTTTGAAATTCAAAATGGATTTGAAGTTGATCCCTAAAAAATATTCTCTTGAAACCATCATATACAATATTGATTATGTGAATTCGATGTCTATATTTTATCCATAAATAGATTAAAATGACTAAGAATAACATTTTTCATTCCAAAATATGGGTAAACCTCTAAACTATTATAAAAAACATAATGGTCAGCCTATTCCTACTCTATAATAGATATTGTGACTACATCTATTCAAAAAATTCTTTTACCCACAAGACTTCAGATGTGATGAGATTTCAATAGATGAATACATTCCACATTAGACAGGTAGTTAGTACAGAATTCTACAGATTTCTCAACAATATATCACTCCACAATACAACCTTCTATTTGTCTTTTATTTTTTACATACCATTCAAAATCATTATATACTTTTTGATGGGGTACATCCATCTATTATTTATAGGACCACATAGTCAAGTATCTTTTAACAGGAGATCCATCAAGTAAACCATCATATCATAAAATTTGTAAAGGAATAAATTCTTCAATTCACATAATATGATGGAAATTTCTATTACTATAAATAGAAATTTAATCTGGTATATTACTTTGAAACATATAACTTTTAAAAATAAAAATATCATGGTTAATGTATTACAGAAATTCTTGGGAAAACACATTAATCCACATGCATTAGATCTTGCATAAAAATATGATAGTCATGTGATTTAAATCATTTTGACATTAAATAATTCATTGAAATAATAATATTAATATTTCATGAATACCCCTTGGGAACCGTTACATCATTAAATAATTTCAAAAACAAATATTTCACTTTCCTAAAAAGAGTCTAATATGTTGGAGGAAGAAATGTTTTTTTAACTCTTCACTAGTACCAAATCTTCTTGTATCCATGACTCAATAATTTCCAACCAAACCATAATTACATAATATTTTCAGGTGAATTTAATAAAATTACAATGACACTATCAAATACTTATTTTTTCAAATTCATAACATCAAGAGAAGTCATGGAATGCAAACAATTCTAGTGAGGTAATTAAAAAAAATAATTACTTTCTACAATGAAATTTGGTAGGATTTTTCAAAAAAGGAATACCAAAATAAGTGTCCATATCTTTTACTATCTAAAAAATCTAATCAGATTTTAGTAGAGACAATATTGTACTTTCTTCTGAACTCCCTTCAAATGATGTCAGACAATATAGGTACATAATTCATCGTTGAATAAATATGTGATTTCCAAGAAACACATTGTTCAATGACTTTTTCAACCTAATTGACTACATCCCTTGTTCATAAAGGGTCACCCTTGAGTTATCTGAATGTCATATCCTGGAAAATTCCCATAATAAGGATATTAATTTATCCTCCATAATTACATAGTTCTCAATATGAAATCGCAATTTTTTGTAATAATCATACATTGTACCACAAGAATACCAAAATAATTTCAAATCCTCAATCAATGGAGCCAAAAACACCTCAATATCATTACACAATTTTTGGTCCTAATATAAGGAGAGATAACATAATGTATTTTATTTTCATGCATAATCATAGTGGAATGTTATAATTTAAAAACATAATCATCAATGTACTATGAGTGCAACATGGAAAATAAAAATGATTAACTCCATCATTCGATAGCGAAAGATGATGGTTTCTCAGATTTTTTACAAATTCAAGAAACTCATGATGATTTCCATTCCACTAAGGAGATTCAGTCATATAGGGATGTTTCTCATATTTATTTCTTTTATATTCATGCCTTGTTAATTGTATTACAATCACATAACTTCCATATAAGTGCCTAAACCGTATTATTATTTGATAGGACCATAAAAATTTAATAGCAACTGATTCATCATTATTCTATTGATAATCAGCACACTTTGGTCATTTTATGTGATTTTTGGTCCTTGTGAAACAAAATAAATCCATTTGTATATTCAGGTAATCTTTCAAAGATCATAACCATAGAATATATTATTTTTTAATGACATTTGTTTGTCATGGAATCCCATTATCTTCATGAGGAATTTCATTCAAGAGAGTAAGTAGTTTAGTAAAATGGGAATCACTTCATCCTTTTCCATATTTTTAATATTATAGCCTTATTACAATGGAAAATGTTTTATATTTTTTACTACCAACATTTAATGGTTAATTTTCAAAACAATATCTTTAATAACAATTTTATAAAATCATGAATTTCAACATCAACTATCATTTTAATTTCCTCAATATGATCTTCATCATTGTTCACACTTGTAATCATCCCCTATATAGTCTTTATCATTGTTCATGATTTTATTCATATAATATGTTCCCTAAAACATAGTCTTATCTTAGTCACTAGGTACATTCGTATTTTTCTCATGTTTAGTCCATAATTTATATATTCATTATAATCATTGACAGATAAAGTTTTATTCCAACTACTTATAAATAATTAGTCTTGAATGACTGACGTGTAAACCTAGCCAAATTATTTTTGAAATTTAATATGTCTAATCTTTTCAAAACATGAAGAAATATTTCATCCCATATCATACTCTTTTTTATATGATGGCATCCATCTATTCCCGATTTATAATCATACTATTTGATTCATTAATGTAAATATTTAATAAAATAAATGAATACACAAAAAGTATGATCATGGAATACAAAAAATGTGATTCTAACAGAATATTTTAAGATATAAGAGGTCATTTTTCCATGATAATAAGATCCAAATTATGGGTATTGAGATTACATTGTAGTTGTTGAAATAATTTGAACAGTAGAATGTGTGATATGTAAAAATTTATAAATAATATTTTTAAATTTTCATCTGTTGAAAAAAATAAATATTAATCGGGGGGGCCCAATGTTCTGTTCCAATTTCAGATAATTCATTGTATAAAAAAGGGGCCTTTCAACAACCCATTACATGAGATTCAATTCATTAAACACCATATATCACATTAAATATATCATTTCATAATTGGAATAAAAAATTTAAACAACCCAAGAGGCAAAATAAACAATCATTGTGATCATAATATGGATTTAAAAAATTAAATCACCATATATAAAAGATGGAATGAAAGTATAAAAATCCAACTGGGACATATTAATTTGAAAAGAAAAACAAATATCGAAAATACCATTTATCAAATCCCATTTTTAATAAAAACATTTAAAAACCATGATCAAGATATATAATTTGATTTCATAAACTACTGTTTTTACTATAAAATGTATCCATTTATAAATATAAATACCACTCATCACATTTCAGATATTCAAACACCATTGTGTGAAGATATGTAATAATGTAGCTATATTTATATCTATGTAGTCTCCATTTAATTCCATCGTTAATAAGAAATGAAAAAAACTTGTGTTCTTCTTCTTAGTAAAGTAATTTATATGTAAAATATAATTTTCATGAACTATAAAAACATTGAGCCTGCATCAAGCACCTTAAAACAAATTCAAGTTCCATTAATTGTTTAGTAAAGAAGAAAAATATCAAGATTATAATCCAGTGCCAAAAACAAAGTATATAGTGTAAAATGTTGGACTTCCAAACTAGTGGAGAAGTAGATCATCGCAATGCTCATTATGTTAAATTTATTTTGTTAGATACATTGTCATTGGTGTAATGGAATATCTTTTGTCAACATATTCAAACTATATTAGTGGTAATGTAAGATGTATTTGGTTTTGATGTAATATAAACTTCTAATGGCATGTATGCAATTGACACCACCCATGTTCAAGTTAAATATTAACATAAAATTAATTCATACATGATAGTTAATTATACATATATTCTTGTATATGCTCATGAAAAAAACTTTGATATGTTGATATAATAATTCTCATTCACCAATTTTCATGGCTAGGGAAATAATATTTTCCTAAAATATTCTTCACCAGTCTCACTTGAACATTACTTACACACCACTAATTTCGCATGAAAGCATCTTACACAACATCAATATCTCATGTACTAATGTGCACGATAATCCATGTACATAAATCATGTGTTCATTCCATATCACATGTGTGGAAGATATAAAAAATTAGTATCTATAAGGAAATATATAATAAAAATGTTAAAAATATTAAACAATATTAAATATTATAAAAAATTATTAATTCAATAACAATATAAAATTATTAAAAATAAACCTAAAATAGAAAATAAATAATAGAAATAAGAAAATATACCTCAAAGTATCAAATGTTTCTAGAAATAATTTTTATCAAGTGATACAAATATAATAATTTGGAAGAAATCATACAAAATAAATTAACCTCATTTAATCTTTCCTATAAAAATTATATATATATCAGGATATATTAAAATGATTGGGGTTTTTCTTTCTAGTAGTAGAATAAACTAGGATAATTTATTTGATTTTAATCCATAAGAGTAGGAGAGGTAATTCAAACATGGTTTGGATTACCATTTATGTGACACTAATACACTTCCAATATATCATTTTTAATCACCAACTTATATGACAAGTGGGAATGATTTTTGTGGTACATAAATATGAGCTTCATGAAATCATAGGGAGAAATTATGATAAATGTGTGAAATGAATGTGAAGGTGAAGGAGAGGGGGATCTAACAATGGCTCTACATAAGGTAGTTTGGGTATAGAATTATCAGGGTTGATCAAGTAAAAATAAGATCGCTTGTTTGTTTCATTCAAACACTTTGTGAAAATAAAAAACACCCAAAGATGTTCAAGGGGGAGTGATGGATCACAAGTCATATATCATGGGTTTGGAATGTGTTGATTAGTCCAATATTTTCAATGAAGTGACAATAAATATTATTTCTATAATTTAAGAAATTTTAGAAAAAACTAAAAGTATAGTAAATAAATATATGTATTAATAAATATTACAAATTGATGAAATTCAGTCAAATATAAAAACATTAAATATTAAAAATTAAGTAATAATATTAAATAAAAGAAATATAAAAAAATGAATAAATAGACATTAATATACGAAACTATTATAAAAAACTAATTCATATAAGATTTAATATATGAATTGTAAACACGTATAGTAATGAAGGAAATATTAAAAAAATCATTTAATTATCATAATTATATATTATTCAAACATTTTAAAAATATTACAACTTAATAAAAAAAGTCAATAAATACTAATCATATAAATATTAAACATATTAAAAAATAGATATTAAAATATAAATATCTAAAAAATGTATATGTTCAAAAAATAGTATAGTAAAAATAAAAAAAATTCATTATCTGTGAAATAAGAACATTCCATACATTCACATCTAAACATGTTCTATATATATGTACATAAAACATAGTTCTTTGAATATAGATACACATATATACAAAAGTACTATTACATAATATATGTGTGTATATATGCACATACACAAAGCACACAAACAATATAATATATACACATATTTTCACTTATACATTGATATACATACATAAATTCAAATATAAAATATTAATTACACGTCACTTATATTTATATAATTCATTGAATTATTAAAATATATAAATTAATATATCATATTCATATTAATTATATACAAGCATATTGTAATTTGTTTATATAAATTAACATTAGTTTTGAATATAAAAATGATAATTTTTTATATTTTGATAATATTTTTATTAATGTTATTTATCAATGCTCATAAATATGTATATTTATTGGGGATAAAAATGTGATGATAAAGGTAGAATTTTATTTGAAATTTTTTAGCACTTATAAAAGTTTCATTTATCATTACTTTCATCTTACGTTGATTAAGGTTACCCTTTTATCAGTTCTTTATGATTAGTGCTAATAAAAACTAGTGTTGGCTAAAACATGATCAGGGGTAGTTTTTTATGTTGGGTCTGATGCCATTTTTTGTTATGAATTAAACAATACATTTCTATCTGGATAGAGGGAGATACCTTAAATATCTCATAGTCCCGAGACAAAGTTGTGTGTATCACGCCAGTATCACTGCCTGTCGATGTCATTCCTTCAGCATCACCCAAACAATAGTGCATGCATTATAAGTCACCCAATGGACTTTCAAGGATTTGAGCCCTAGTCCTTCCAATGCAGAATTAAAGGATTTATCACTCAAGTGACACCCAATTTCATAGTGTTTGTATACCAATTGATTTTTTTATTATCCTTATCTATATGAAGGTATAAAAAATTCAATTAGAATGTGTAATGTGTGTGTGTGTGTTAAGTGATTGTGTTTAAAATATGTATAAATATATTCATTTATTTATCTATATATGTGTGTATTAAATAATTTTTAGATATATTTTTCTATATATTGGTATAAGAATCTTAATTATTATATACAATGTATACAAAAAACACATTATACTACTAGATTTTCATTGTATGTATAATTATATATATGTTTACGTATACATATACATATGTTTATATATACATATACATATGTTTATGTGATGAATGTATATATTTATATGGTTCTGTTAAGATATTCATGTAAAAAATTATATTTTTAAATACGTGTGTGTTTGTGTATGCTTGGGTGCATGGAAGTATAAACATATAGTTGTACATACAAAAATGTATTAATATTTGAAAATAAGGAACGCAATATGTTTGTATATAATTATAATATTATTTATGTATGTTTGTATTTTATGCACACACACACAGATATATATTTATGCATTCTCATTAATTAATTTAAAATATATCTGTATTTAATTTTCTTAGTGAATTTTGTTTGTCAAAACAAATACCTTTTAATTGTTTTTAAAAAATACAATATATGAAAAAGTTAAAGTTAAAAATTACATATCATATATTAGATTAAAATTATTAGTTTTGATATTTTAGTTCCATTGATATCGACGTATTTATATTTGGATATCATTAAATAAAATATATTTTATAAAACATTATTAATGGGGAAAATTTTGGAGACAAAATGCATATTGTTAGTGGAATTATTAAATTTACTTAAAAAATAATGAACGTTTGGGATTGTGAAATAAACAAAAATGACAATTTCTAGGTAACTATGGAGAGTATATGGATCCCTAATCATGGGATGGGCTGGATACATTGAATCAGTCGATCCCAAAGAAGGGTTTATAGTATCAACAAACACAACCACATGTCATCGCAATAACATAATCATAATGGAAACAAACATGATATTTTATTTTATATATCAGATTTATTTATACAACTGAAACATTTTATAATAGGTTTATTGGGATATAAACATTCACTGAAATCTTATAAAAAATTATCCATAAAAATAATTTGCACAAATTCAAACAGAAAATGAAAGTCCACATTTTCGATGTAGTTGGTATCATCCAAGTCTTCAAATACACATAGGTACAGTAGCCAAATATAAAGTTTCCTAGCCTCCATCCCAATAGTGAACATAGGTTCAAACCCTATGGAATTATAGGTTTATTTTTCAAATATATCCCATGATGAATCCACTTCTCGGAGGCCTCTCGGTCTGACTAGAATAAAAAATTGACTATCCCGGGGAAAGGAGGAGGAATCCACACCACCACTATCATAGTCTCCTTGAACCACTCTCGTCTGCTATTCAAGAACCAATTATTCCATGCCCCTACTTTATAGACATCCAACAGCCACACTCCTGGATCTATACCCTCTCCATCCTAGTATTATTGGACCACTGCCAACTTCCTTGATTTCTCTACCTATGTCCTGTCATCCACCGGATTTTATTCATCCATGCATAGAGTCAGTGACATCTGATGGATGGCCCATGTCTCAATGTATCCAATGATATCCAGAATAGAGTTGTTTCATGGAATAATCCAGTGGAAGACCCCCCCCCCCCACATAATATTTGGAAATTTTTTCATCTGTCGTGATTCAGAACACACCATGTCCTCTTTGGGTTTCCACACCCCTACCATGGAATCAAACACTTCAAAGAGTCTGGTCATTTCATTCTCTTTGTTTTGGATGGGGTTCATCTCAGGTCAAATAAGTGTTTTTTGTGGATTTATGAATCATCATGAAGAGACACATTTATTGCACATGTTTTCTCTATTGACCTTTTATTGTGGAAAAAAATGAGGGTCTATAAAAGTGGGAGGCAGGGGCCAAGCTTCACAGATCCACCAAGAGAAGAGGGGTAAACACACAGTTGTAGTAAAGGGAGGTGGTTTGTGAAGAAAAACTTGGACAATGGTTTCGAGTGTGTCCGAAAATGGAAAACAGTGAAATGGGTTATTAAATTAGGATCTACAACAATGATACATGTTTAGTTTTGATCTCCAACGGGTGATGATTTTTCAAAACATGAATATCAGAAATGTTACAAAGGCATATCGGGGTGGTAATTTCACACCGGTTTCCTATAAAAAATTTTGTAATTCACTTTTGGGATTCTACATGGATTCTATGTACTCTATAATTCATAGTGGGTTTTTTGGGATATTACCCATGGTTTTTTAGTACTCTGCATTGGAGGGTTTTTTCACATAAAAATATATGTCCCTCTTTATTATTCTACTGAATGGTTTGGGACTTCATTTACAATGGTCATTCTTCCAAATTTTTGTTTTCGCAACTGGGTTTATTTTGAATCTAATATGGTACTGTAACAAGATCTAGTATTAGTGGAGGTTATTAATGATTGTTATTTATAAAATATGGGTGATTCAAGTATTGGGATTCTTACCCGTATTGAAATATTAAATAGGAAAGATGATTGTACACTTTGGCGGAAAAGAGCTATAAATATTTTTTTCCCTGAGAACATAGTGAAAGAATTGAAGAATAAATAATCTAAACTGGACACAATGAGAATTGGTGATTGGAAGTATATGTGAGAGTCTGATACAATCATTATTCAAATGTATTTGGGTGATAAAACACTATGGTATGTGATGAATCATATAGATCTGGAGGCGATTTGGGTGAATAATGAATATATGTATAAATCTAAATCCCTCAAAAATAAATTCTATTTGAAAAAAAAAGAGGAATCGTTTGAGAATGTGAGGGAATATAGATTTAGGTAACCATTAGGATGAGTTCACGGACCATTTATGGACTTATCAATAGTGGTGTTCAAGATCGATGATAAAGGTTACACGGTACCTGTTGAAATGGAAGAATAGTATAAGGATTTCCTTCTTTTGGGTTATTTTCCTGAATCATATGATAATATAATCACCACACTATTTTTTGTTAAAGATGAACTGGTCTTAGATGATATGATTTCATTATTTTTGATGAATGAGACATGGTGAAATAAGAAAGACGGTGAATCTTCAGGTAATAGTGGTAGTCTTGTTGTGGAAGATGGATGTGGAAGTCAAAGAGGTCAATCAAATACAAGAAGAAATATCAAGTGATTCTTTTTCAACATGGAGGATAATGTGTGGGGATAATACTATGAATTGAAAATTAATAAGGAGGAAAATGAGGCACATGACAATAATACATAGGATACTAGTGTAAGGAATTTTTAAGGTGAGAGTCATTTACTTTTAGTTGGTGTTTATTATTGTAGGTCGGATCTATACACCGAATGGGTGGTTGATTCAGTATCTTCATACCATATTTCACCAAATAGTGTAAATTTTCTTAATATGAAGAAGGAGAAATTGGTATATTGAAGATGGGAAATGGATATTTTACTTATGTAATTAGAGTTGGTGATATTTTCATCACTACAATAATTGGTTACACACTGACATTGAGGGATGTGCGACATGGGTCAGGTATATGCCACAAATTGTTATCTTCTTATTATATTGATACTAATGGATTAAAGAATTAATTTGGTAGTGGAAGATGGAATTTTTCTAGAGGATATATGATTTATTCCTGAGGAAAAATGGATGGCACACATTATAGAATAGGTGTAATGTAATGCAGTGATGTCAAGAGTCTAGTTTTGAAGATGAATTCATATGATTTGTGGGATAGGTGATTGTTGTGCATGATTTGAAGACCATCAAAAAATATTAAGAAGGTTTGGAAGCTAAATCATGTCTGGTTATGTCTTTTAGATATTACACCCAATTAATTTTGTTCGTATAGTGTCACTATTGGAGAATGAATAAAAATCAATGATCAGGGTGATTTTCATAGTGTTTTTGACTTCTCAGAAGATGTTGAGTAGGGGAGAAAGTAATTTCTATAGGTTCTCCGGATTATGTAGAAATCATTGTTATGGGGGAGTCAAATATGATTGATTCTGTTATTAGTGTTTTAGATACAGATTTGATGAAAACTTTTAAATTTAGATTTCTTTTGCAGGGGGCCTTCTTGTTTCCATCAGAGATGCAAATAGGTGATGTCTTATTTTCTGAGGAGGTTGACGTTTTGTGCGATACTAACTGGTTTTCATTCAAACTTATTTATTTTGATGGGATCTCTTCTTAAAAAGGATTAAGGGGGATTTTTTGGTGGTTCATCTCGGATCAAATAATAATTTTTGTGTAGTTATTAATCTTCATAGAGAGACACATTTTTTTAGGTGTTTTCTCTATTGACCTTTTATAGTTGACATGGAAATTGGTGGTTTATAAAATAGAGATGTCGTGTCCAAAAATCATAGATCCTCCAAGCGAAGACGGGGAACACACATGTAGTAGTAGTAGAGGGTGGTGGCTTGTGTAAAAAACATGGAAAAAAAGTTTGAGTATTGGTGACAGTGGGATATGGAGAATTGGGTTGTGCAATGAGGTTCTATAAAAATGTCGCATGTTCTATTTTTATCTCCTATGTGTGAAAAAAATATCATGAGAAGAATATTAGAGAGGTGATGAAGTTGTATTTGGGTGTGAATTTCACACAAGTTTTCTATGTTATTTCTTTGTAATTGAAGTTTTGGATTCAACTTGGATACTATGTACTCTCTGATTCATACTGTATTTTTGGGAGTTTCCTTTTGGTTTTTAAATCCTCTGTATGGGAGGGTTTTTTCATGATAAAATCTATGTTCACTTTTTTCATTCTACTATTTTCATTGGTGCTTTGTTTAAATTGGTGATTCTCACAAGTTTCTATTGTCGCAACAAAGTTTATTTTCACAGCAATCCACTTTTGACCCAATAGCATTGACCCCTACTCAAAAATCCATGTGTATCCACTAAAAGAGATCTCGGGATAATTTGGATAGAAAAAAGAATACAATTATATGCACTCACAGGTGTATGATTTTATAATGAAAAGGATTTGTGCTAATTATGACCAAGGCTATATCATTATTTGAGGAGGATTCTCTTTTGTTGGGATTTGGGATGCGCTGGAATTTTTTGGTTGTGGGTTTTCAAATACACATGAGATAGAAGGATTCCCCACTCCGATCCCATCACAACAATGGTACATGGCTTGGTGTCACCAAAATATAGACCCTAGAATATATAAAATCCAAGTAAATGTCATTGTGCATCATCCTTAAATGCCTAATAAACTAGAACTAAGTTTCTGCAGGATAACCACAAATCATTATCGTTCTCAACGAGTGGTAATTCCTGAAGTTGGAGCCATATGTCTTATAGTTTTATTCATGGAACGCTAATCTACATGTCCTCATGGTCTGCAAGGTAGTTTGAGTTAGTATCTCAAAAATAATATCATACCGTATCTGTGGCATATTTTCAATCTGTACATGGCACCCAAGGAACATGTTCTCGAAGAATATTGTGAAATGACCTAGAGGAGGTTCAAATTTATAACACTCAAATATCAATAATTAAATTTATAATCTAATCCTTTTGTTTTGAAAAGTCAACAATGAGGAAAATATTATAATCACACATTTATTGACTTGTGATGTTGTTTAAAGTAAAATTAGGGGGCATCTATTTACTAGACATAATTTTTGTCTTTCTTATTGTATTGTTACAATTTAATTTTTTTAATGACCATAATAAATATAAGATATATGGTAATCGTTTATTATTATGTGGGGTCGATGGGTTTATTTTGAAAATCATATTGACATCTCTATGAATTTCTTTTCAAATAACCACCCATATATTTTGACATCATTTCTATATGTATTTAATTTTTGTAAAAAAATATGTTTCTATATGGAAACAACTTTTTAGGTAGAAATCAGATATTTATTTATATGCTATGCACCAAACTATTACATAACTCATGATAAAAAAGATTCACCTTAATCAATGCTAGATAAAAAACAGACAAAGGATACAATAATGAACACTATGAAAACACTGTTAAAGATACCCATTGTCAATGACATTTTAGCATAGGTATATACAACTCTTTATCGACACTTTAGTGCTGATAAATGGTGATCTTTATCAACACTAAAAAATATTCATAAATAGTATATTTCAAAATATATTGTATCATTAAAATTCAGATATTTATATTGAAAAAATTGTAATATATTTTATTAAATATGATTTATATATGACTAAATATATATTTAAACATGATATATAATATATATAATTAAAATTATACTATAAAATATAAATTACTAATTATTAAAAATCTTATTTCATATACAAATATATAAATATATATATATATATATATATATGTGATTTTCATAAATATTATTTATGTAATACCAATTGATTATAAATCATATTTATATGTCATATATTTTATTTAATTGTTTATAATTTAATTAAAAAATAGTATTAATTTAAAAATAGATTAATTTATATCCAAATACATTTAATAGAATTTATTTCAATGTCATTTATTTTTTTAATTTGACATATATAAAAAATAATAATACTTTAATTTTTAGTTAGCTAAATGACTAAATATGTTACACTTAATACTTTATAAAATAATTCCATATATACATATACGAAATTAGTTTAATTTTATAAAGACAAACATACTCAAATAATAAATTGTTAATAATATCATTTTAGTTTTTTTATTTATAAATTTTTAATATTTAATATATTATGTTTTCATTACTATATTTTATTGTTTTTTCATATTTTTATTTAATATATATTATTCATTAATTTTTATTATATATATTTATTCATTTTTATTATTTATTTGTTTAATACTTTTCTAATTTAATTAATTATTTATATTTTTTCATATTTATTGATTAACATTAAATATCTTTTAAAGTACTATTATTTACATAATTAATATATGAATTCAATTTGATTTGAACATATATTCCTTTCTATTTTAAAAAAATATAATTAACAACTCTAATTAATTTTTTTCATATTTTTTCAATCTATTCATCCTTTAATTAAATTTTAATCATTTTTATCATTCATTAATTTAATATTATTTAATCATTAATATTGTTATGTGTTTTTAAAAGATTTTAATTTATTCATTTAAAATTTTTATTTGTCTAATATCTTTGTAGTTTATTCATTTTTAATGTTTCTTATACGTAATTATTCATTAATATTTTTAAAATTTTTAATTTATACATTTTTTCTTATATATTTATATATATATCAATATATATAAAACATCCTTAAATATTATTTATATAATTGAAAATATATAATTACCTTGAATAGGTTATATATCCATTAAATATACTATAGAGCGTACACCATTATTACACATGTCATCACCATAATTCTTTACATTAAGTGATATTCTCTCCCAAATTTCAGAGACCTCCATTTCATATTATCCTTCCCCCATCTTGTGATACCTGAATTTTACTATTCTCTTGCCTCATGAAATCCTAAATCTATCCCTTCCTCTATTTTCTTCCTCCCTTTCCTCCATCCCCCACCCCTCCTCCTCCCCATCTCCTCCTCTCAAACTCCCTTTCCTCATCACTGATAAATCCCTGACTCCTCCTGCCATATCGAAGATGATTGAGTTTCCTATAAATATCCCCATCATGTCACAATTCATTACGTTGATTCCTCCTCATGCATAGAGGCATCAACATTGTGAAAAACATTCATCGATATATATTAAATACTGAACTACTACAATATACATTTCTATATTAGCTTCGGTAGTTTTTAATCACTTTTTTTCATTCCATGAGACCTCTTTATTATTCTTCTCTATTTTCTCCACTTCCACATTAATTATCTACCAGTTCTCGAATTCTGCAACACATGCACTGACATGCTATTTTTTCCCTGGACAATTCAGTTCTTGGATAAGGAATCACCATGTACAATCCCTCACTAGTCTTAGTATACTGACTATTCAACAACGTCAATGTTTCAAGTGTTTAATTTTACATTCATTTTTTGTCGCAAACCCCTTACACCCCTTTATCCATCTAACCATGGTTTCTCACATGGATATTTGGATTGAAATACCTATGATTCTACATGTGTTAATCCATAACCTTAAAGAAACATTGGAGTCTCGAATGGAATTGAATTCAGTTTAAATATCCAATAAACCAACTCTTGTCAATATTCCTAAATTGAATCATATCAATATAATTTCATTGAAAGAAATAATTTTCCTGAATCTCCATTAGTTGATACATCATTGATCATCTCTAGTTGTTGGTTCCATGAGATACTTTATTAGTCTTGTACTTATAACGAAAAACTAGAATAGGTGTCATCTAAATGGATTTAATGCTTCTATAAAATTCATGATGCACTATATCACCTAATATACAACATCTCTACCTCATTACATAATCACATCAATCCATGGAATATTTATATATTGATTCATACATTATTAGGAAAACTACCTATGGTTTATCTGTTGTTTGTGTTTCAATCATTGTTTGTGGATGGAATTTATAAAGTGTCATTAATGGTAGTTTCTATATGATCTAATGGTGTTTTGGAATCTTCTCTTTATATCCCCAATTTTCCTCAATTAATCATTTTAAATATTTCATTTCCAATTTTTTTTATGAAGTATGTTTTTCAATCCCAAATATGTTTTCTTATAGCTTAAAGTGTGCCCTGGTTAAATTATGTATATTTTTTTCTAAAACATTTAATCACCAATATTCAAATCATAATTTCTAGTTTGAAATTAAGCATGTTTTTCTTTTTTCTCTGTATAATTTTAAATTATATATGGATTTAATTGATTCAAATAGATACACATCCTATTGTTTATTTACGAATAATATGTATTTAATATATAATAAATTGTATAAAATGTGTAGTCTCCAATGAATTTATGTAATATTTTTATAAATAATAAACTTTTTCACTAACTATTACCACCTTGAATATTTCCTAGGAAGATTCCTACAATATATCATTAAGGAATATCAACAGAGAAGTTAATTTATAAGGTATTTTATTATCAACAAGAACAATTATTATGAAATCATCAACAATATTCTTCATTTTTTCATTTCAAATTACTCATTTTCATTTCCACTATGAAATGTGAGTGTATGCTAAACAATATGTAGCATGCTCAGGAAGTGTATATACATACACTACCACATGTGATATTACTGACCACACTAGAATATATTGAACTCTCCAATATTACATTAAAATATTCATAAATTGTGATATGTAATCTTTAATATTCATAACATTAAATATTCATGTAGTATATAAAAAAAAGATTGGTGACTATTTGTAAACAACGAAAATGTGCACACTACATACATTGAAATATGTAATATTCATTAATATTTCTACACTCCATTGGGTAAAATTGTTCAATTTATAATGAAATGGTTCTAACATCATTCGATAATTTTAGTGAAGTTTTTTAGGGATTTATTTGCTTATATTTCATTTCTATACAGGTTCATTATTTAATTTTTTTTCATATACATTCGTATTTGTCAATTAGAATATATCAGTTAAAATTTATTAAAAATATATGTTCGTTTTTAATAGCAATTTCATCAAATATACAGTTGTGTAAATATTCTTGTTTAATAATTCAAACATTTGGGTTGAATATGCATATTAAATATGCCTGTTAAAATAGTCGCCTTTGTTTGGTTACTATGAGGTTTTACCAAAATGTAGAACATGATTATTGATAATATACATTGAAAAATTGAAATTTTATGTGGGATTCAATATAATTTTGAATAAATAATATTCATTACAACTATGAATTTTCAATATACCCACTTTTATATAATATCACATTTCATTAAACATCATTTTGTACTTATTTAATTATTTAGTTCATTTTTTTGTAAAATTTGTTATCATAATATGATTTCTATTTTATGACTTAAAGTTGATGTTGATTTTAAAAAATGTGTGTACAACTACATTTTATTTATAAATATTTCATATTAATATAATTTTATTTTACATACACAATAGTATATTATATTATTTATATAGTAATTTAAAATGAATACTTTGATGTTTATATATTCTTTCACAATGTATGTCATGAAATTAATGGTGAAAAATTTTTAGAATAGTATTAGTTATATTGTATGACATAAATGTAATGCATTTATTATAAAAATTACTTTCAATCAAGATAATTTTTTCTCCAGGTAAGTATGTCTTTAAGATTTTTTATTATACCAACCTACTTGCAACTCATTATTAAATATTACTTTTACACAAAAATATTTACATAATGTTTTACCAGAAAGTAGTAAATGCATCTAGATAATGTACATTGAACAAGTGAAATTAGAAGTGGTATTCAATATCCTTTGGAATATAGAATTTTCAGTGCAACTATGAATTTTAAATCATCCTTATTTTCTATAATATCAAACTTTCATAAACATCATTTTGTAAATATTTTAGTATTTAGTTCATTTTTTTGTCAGTTTGTTTTCATTTTATGATTTCAACTTGAAGCATTCAAATTGATGTTGATTTTAAATCATGGTGGTATAACTACTTTTATTTATAAATCCTTCACATTAATATAATTTCTTTTTTCATACCCTATAATATATTATACTATTTATATGTTAATTTACTATGAATACTATAATGTTTATAAATCCATTAACAATGTAAGTCATGCAATTAATGGTGATGAATCATAGTGGAAAAATATTAATTATATTTTTTGACATAAATGTAATGAAATTTTCATAAAAACATTATTTCAATCAACATAATTTTTTCCACAGGTAAGTACAACATTAATGTTTATTTATTTGACCATCTTACATATAACTCATTCTTATGTTTTAGTTCTATATCATGATGAATACATACAAGTTCAAATTCCGTTATGAATAGTTTGTTTTTTAGCCAAAAATAATTCTATATTCAATATATATTTCCAATTTGAATATATTATACAACCATAGATCCCTTGATAAGAGGCATAGGAAATTTTTTTATCTATGAACATCAATGGATTCTCAATGAATTTATGAATTTTTTTATAATAACGATGTAGTACTGTTATTTATAATCATATATTTTTATATATTTTTTCATATATCTAATATTAATAATTAGAATTATGGAATCTTTTAATTCTTACTAATTTCATGTTGATATTAGATCATCATGTTATAATATTGGAGTGGTATAATCCATGAGTTCAGTTGTCAGTAAAGGTACACTTGCGGTATGGACCTGGGCTTTTAGTTCATTCATTTACTTCAAAGATATATTATTCATTCTGTTGTGAATGGCTCAAGTCCATGTGTTAGCTCCTCCACTTCCCATCTCCCTTTCCCTTTTTATGCTTTATTTTTTTAATTTTGATTATTCAAGTTGATGTTAGTTCTATGTTTTTTAATAATTATCCATGTGTTTTGTTTTCCTCTACAATGGATTATTATTTGGTCATAAGGGGAATTATTTATCAATGAGGTATCTTTATATCAAATTATGTTCCTTTTTTTATATATATAGTGGGAGATGATTCATTATAAAATGAAAAATGGATTTATAGATCATCTATATATGATTTGTTTTATCTAACGAAGTATATTTAATGTCTTTGATTTTTAAAATGTTTTGTTCTTATAGTTTAGTTCATATTTGGTTAATTTATTTATAAAATATAATTTGAAGGTAAATGTTGATTTATATATGTTATTCATCATATTCAATTTATTTACACTGATGAAAAGAATTGTACCCTTACATTCATATTGTTTAGTAGAATGTAATTCTAACATTCAATCAATATAATTTTATATTTTCCTTCATCTCCAACGGTTATATGAATTCCTAACATATGAAGGTATGTAATTTGTTTAATAATTTATTTTCTTTACACTAAACCGTGTACAATCTACTTCATTAACTGAAAACATTATTTTTCGTAGTGTAGCGCTGGGTGGTAATACAATATATGTTGTCACTCTTAATAAACATAGTGGTTTATTGTAATCTTATGCTAATTGGATATAAAAAAAATGTTCATTTTTACATCAGTGGTTATAGTTCATTTATTCCTCCTTTAAAACCATTATTTCAATTGTTTATACCACAACATTATTCTGTATTCAACTCATATTACTTTTTTTACATGGATTTTATTTTTTCCACTTTATTTAGGTTCTTGTCATGTTTTGTTTGTGATATATTGACATGACACACTACTATCCTATTAGTAATCCACACAAATACACTTATACCAACATACATAATATATATATGAAGTAATTAAGGCTCACATCACTAGTAGGAAATCCATTTTATATGGTATATATTGTGTCATCAAGGGAATGTGTCTTCTTTTTAAGAACTGTTACTCCTCGACTCACAACATGAACTCTTCATTCCATCTTCCCACTATATACAAAATTCATCAACATCTCATCAATCAGTTATCCATGAATAAAAACATAATATTAATATATGGGAGGGTTTTCTTGAATGATGACGATAAGTTTTCTTCAACTCACCCTTTAATGTATGTAGTTGTGGTTTTGATGTCCTGTAATATATACTTCCAAATGACCAATTTTTCTACTATATCATATTTCTTCCAGTACAAAGACCCATATCCTTCCTAGAACCAGCAAAATCTAAACTAGGATTGTTCTAATTTTTCATTGGCAATCTAATTTCTACCTTTGGGTGGGGTTTCATTGATTACAGATGCTTTGCCCCTCCTCTAATTTTCTTTGGCTAATATTTATTGGTTTCAATTTATTGTCATATAATCCTTGAATGTGTTTTAATTTTGTTGAATTATTTCATATCATATAGTTTATTTTATTTTTTACATATTCTCATTAGGGTTCATTGATTAATTCATTTACTCATTTTTCAATACACTGATGAAATTACCCTAGAAAAAAGGAGGTAGTTACAGGAGTCAAGGCCCGCTATTTTTTACTAGTAAAATACCTATGGTAATTTTAATGTTCATTCAGTAATGTAATAACGTGTCTTTGTGATTTTCACAGTTTAATTATTAATATTTCATAAATCATATTTTCTAAATACCATTAATATAAGAAACAATGATTAAATATTAAACTGTCTCTCTATCTCCAGTGAAACGCACCAACCCTTGTTACCCAGAGTTGGTGCATTGTTACATAATATTGGAATAATCATTGAAGATCAAGTCTCGAAATACCGATTACTTTACTGCCCTTGGATGTACTAGATACATAAATAAGTTTTACATTATATTGTGAAATAAAAAAACAACATTGTTTCCACTTTGAACACACTCATATCTGTGGACTATTCCTACAAGTTAATCACGATACACTTCTTCGCATAATGGGAAAAATAAAAAAAATGAAAGGGGTGAGCTTAGATGCTTAGTAAAGATAACAATATAGAGGAAACATTCTTAAATAAGCATAATCATTTATGGAAATTTACAATACTAAAACACAATCCATTTAAACATAAACATTAGCATGATATGGAAATTATAAATCAAATAATTCCATTTACTTATTCACATGGATATTATACTAGTCGAATAATCACATGTAATATCAATATCCAATTTCATAATGATGTAATGCATAATGTCGTACATCATAACCATATAGTCAAGGCCTCATTCAAAGACAAAAAATAATATTTTTTTAAGGCCTTGTGCCAAGACACTAGTTTTTCTCATGAGACATACCGATATATAGAGGCCAAATAGAGGGCTCCACTTGTCACTTACTAAGTACAATGCATTCCTCATATAAAAATGTTGAAACATAACATAAGCATTCGAATTAAAACTAGCTTACAAAATGTTAATATTTTTTCCATAAACCATGAATGGTATACAAAAACACATCCACATTCAAACATATCACAAAAACTTCAATACAATATGGAAGATTATATCATAATAAATCAACTTCAAACAAGTATAAAATCCATCAATAGATGTTGACATAGATGAAATCAAAAATATTCTATTGAAATATCTATTAATATTTTGAAATCATTTAAAAGTCATGTAATTATGAAAGAAACAATTTATTTTGAAAATATTCTTATAATATTTTAAGTGAAGCTTCAAAGTTGTTTTAATGGTATAAAATTGTCTCACTCGCCGTATAAGTTAAAAAAATTCTTTCTTTCACTTTGTCAAAAAGGCCGTAAAGGGCCTTGTTTGGAAAACGATAGAAAATTACATTATAAACATTTTATAAAATTTCAAACAAGGTTATAAATGAATTTACACTATATTACAGTAAATATTTAAAATGTTTTCAAATACATTTTTAAGAAACACGGATGTAGATGATAAAGAGGCCCCATTAGAGACTCACTTATAAACAACCTCGAATAATGAAGAGATGTTAAATTAACCGTTACCTTGTAATTTTACTTGAACAATGGTATATTAAACTCTTTTATAATAGTTAAATAATTGTTATTAAATTATAAAAGAACCACATAAATATATATGATATCATATATCAACTTCTAATATTTCTTTGTTAATAATATTTCAGTAGTATAATTATTTTGTGTGTTAACTAATTATTTTCCTTTGTATGTTTGGTTATGTAGGTCATTATTGTTATGGATAGGATGTATTTTATTCATATCCAGAATGATATTAAGTTCTTAGACATTATTTTTAATCATAAAATGAAAATTATTCTTGAATGGTTATGATGGGGAATGAATTTCATCACATTCGTGGAGACTGTAATCCGTACGTACGTACAAGCGATAATATCATTCTATTGTTTGGGAAATAGTATAGAATTGGATGCTATATCATTTATAATGGATAATTAACACATTATATTTTTTATTTACATCATTTATACTCATTATTATACCCATTCAAATAATGAAGTGTTGGAATAACAAACTACACCGAGACGGTAAACCATGCGTACTCACTTATGGTGACTTGTCATTCATATGAAAGATAGAATAATGAATATGGTTTAACCATATTTATATTAACATCACAGTAAGTATAAGGTACTAGAGTAATTATTTTTATATGGAAACAATGAAGAAAGAGTAAGTGTATGAATAAAAGGACTATGAAAGAGGTTGTGAAATTATTACCTCTTCTTGAAGTGTTTCCTTTTGAGTTAGTCAAAAGGGATCTATAGGTTGTCTTTTTTATCAAAGTATTGCATCTAGGTTGCATTGTGTGTAGTTGGGAGGTTATTTGAGTGGTTTTGGTAGAGAAAATATCTTGGTAGGTGTAATTTTAAGATAAGGGGAAGTACCCTTTTATAAGAGAGGCAAGGGTCACTTTAGGAAAAGCAAGAAATATTATTTTATTATACCATAATATTCGGTTTATAATGGATCCAAAAGGATTTATTTCTTTTATAAGGTGGGGAGGTGTCGAAAAAATTTCAACCAATAGGTTTTAGATAGGTTTATGTCACCATATTAACCTTATCTTTTAGATTTAACTCTTAGTTAAATAGTTTAACTTTTACAAAGTCATCTTGTATTTCTATATTACATGGTTAATAAACATACTCTGAAATGAAAATAGAACCCCAAGTAGTTCATTAATGATATATATATATTTATATAAGTATTTTGCTGAAAATTATATTTTTAGAAATATTATATCAATAAATAATATGGTATTTGTATTAAATACTCATTTATGTCAATTTTGACAATATTTAGTATTTGGTTTTTGTAAAAGAAATATTAACATTATCACTTCTAAAAAAATTATTTAATCAACCCTAAAATGTCATATTAACCTAAAAAATTCATGGAATACATAAAAATTTTCGATTTACAATTATATTAATATTTATAATATCAATTATTTTATTCATTCAATAATAAGGTAATTACTGCATTATCATTGTACATTTTTGGATTTTTAATTAATATTTATAGTCGAATTTATCTTATGTATAGCCATATATTAAAAAAATAGTTATTAAACTTTGAATATAACTCTTTCAACTCTTAATTAAATAAAATAATAATAAATGTCCAAATCTAATCCATGTTGACCAGAAGGATCATATCTTATACCTAAGGTTTGTTTTGGTTGAAAAACACTTATCCAATTGAATTATTACAAGAGTTAGGGTAATTATAATATCATTTTCACCTTTAATTACCGTATTTACTTATAATTGGGGTAAATAAAATTCAAAATTTTCTATTCACCAAAAAATATTTTCATCCTATTGAAGTACAATTTACATACTTAAGTCAACCGTGTCTCTTTGATTTTTGAAATTCAATTCACAAAATTTGTAAAATTTTGTTTTATGCAAATTTTCTAACGATCCTATAAGGTGGATAAAATATAGTAAAAACTCTAATAAAATATTATATATCAAATATTATTATAAATTGACTCTAATGAATTGCACAAAACCAATATAGGTATTATTTATATATTTTTACCTAAAATAAATTTAAATAAAATAACTAATTATTTAAATAAAAATTCGGTTTCAAACAATAACATAGTGTCTATCACTATTCATCAAAAATTGAAGGTTTTCAGAAAAATAACAAAAATTCACCCTACGTTAATTTTGATATTCTGAATCCTAAAATTATGTCCATTTTGAAAAATAAAATTTATAAAATTTCAAAATGTTTGTACGACTATTCATAACGGCGAGTTTAATTTGTCTTGGTGTGTTAAAACACGGAGTTGTGTACAGTGCAAGTTATTGTATTATTCAAAGATAAGCATACTGTGGAAGCATGGGGTGTTTCATTATTCCCTCTATTAAAGAATTTTATCCTCAAAATTCTAGAATACTACTGCATAAAAAAATTTGGGTGGTTCTTTATCATATGTTCCTCGGGTTTCCACATTTCCTCTTCCATCTTATGGTTTCTCCATAGAACATTTACCAAATGATTCATCTAGTTTCTCAGCACTTGTTATCTGGTAGCAACAATCTTGATTGGATCTACACAATAAAATAGATTAGGATCCAGTTATATTTCTTCATAGGTGAATACAAGCATTGGTTGAGGCATTATTTTCTCAACAGAGATACGTGGAGCACATCATGAACTATGGAGAGACTTGGAAACATTTCCAAATGATAAGCTACAATTTCAATTAATTCTAGAATTTTGAATGTTCTGATGTACCTAAGAATTAATTTACCCTTCTTACCAAATCATATAACACCCTTCCATGAATATACCTTCAAGAAAACATGATCTCCTACTTGAAATTCCAAATCCTTCCTTCAGAAATCAGCATATATTTTTTGCCTACATTGAGTTGCTTTGATGTGGGTTTGGATAGTCTTCATCTTTTCCACTATTTCCTTAACAAGTTCTAGGCATACTAGATTCCTTTCACAAACATCATCCCAACAAGATGGTGTGTGACATCTCTTTACATATAACTCTTCATATGGTTCCATCTAAATACTTGAATGGAAGATATTGTTATAGGAAAATTCTACGAGAGCTAAATATTGATCCCAAATACCATTAATGTCATGTGAGAAAGATCTCAACATGTCTTCTAAGGTTTGAATAGTATGTTCTGATTGTCCATAAGTTTTAGGGTGGTAGGCAGTTCCCAAAATAATGTCAGTATCCAAGTCCTTCTAAATACATTTCCAGATTCCTGATGTAAAACAGGAATAACGATTAGAAACAACTGACAGGGGTACTCCATGAAGTCATACAACTTCATTAATATATAGTCATGATAAACATTCAATTGGTAAATCATCTCTTATAGCAAGAAAATGTTATGACATGGTATGATGATCAATAATGACCCATATTTAATTATTCCTTCTAAGAGCCTTTGGTAGCCCCGTGACAAATTCTATCATAATATAATCCCATTTACACTTAGGTATGGGAAGATTTTTCCTGACTCCTCTAGGATGTTATCTTCCAGCCTTCACCTATAGACAAACCATACATCTTGACATATAATCATAAATCTCCCACTTCATGTTGTCCCACCATAAATTTTCCTTCCAATATCTATACATATTAGTACTACCAGGGTATATAAATAAATTTTTTCTATGAGAATAATCCAACAAAACCCATCTTTAGATCAGTTATGTCAGGAACGCAAATTCTCTTCCCATATTTCAAAATTCCATCTTCATATACGATTCCAATCAATCTCCCATCATTCACAGCATTATTGTTTTTTGAAACTCCTCTTCATCAGTTTGAGAACATTTTATAAATTCTAGTAAATATATTTCAGAAAAAAATTTGAAAACATATTGATGTTTCTCCTTCCATTATTTTTCCCATATCCAACTTTACTAGATCCATGAACATAGGATCCCTTTCAACTACTATCTTGTTCAAAACTCTATGATAATTTCTTCTCAAAGCATTTGCTACCTTATTTTCATTCCCCGAGTGCTAGTGTATAGTGAAATCATAATCGTTGAGTAGCTCAATTCATCTTCTTCACCTCATGTTGAGTTCATTTTTTGAGAAAAATATACTTCAAACTCTTGTGATCTATATATATAACACATTTTTCACCATAGAGATAGTGCCTCTATATCTTCAAATAAAATATTACAGCTACTAACTAAAGATCGTGAGTGGGATAGTTTTTTTCATGAAGTTTTAGCTATAGTGATGTGTAGGCAATAACCGTATCATTCTTCATAAGGACACAACCAAGACCATTCTTTGATGCATCACTATAAATGACAAACCCATCATTCTCCGATGGTAGAGTCAATATAGGAGCATTGAATAATCTTCTCTTAAGTTATTCAAAACATTCTTCACACTCATTTGTCAAAACAAATTTAACCCCTTTGTGTGTGATCTTGATTAATGGGATATCCAATAGGGAAAAATTCTGGATGAAACTTCGATAATAACCTGCAAAACCAATAAAACTGCATACCTCAGTTATACATTTCATTGTTGACCATTCATGGATTTCCTTGGTCTTTGAATGATCAATAGAGATTACATCCTTAGAGAAAATATGGCCACGGAAAGAAATTTCTTGATTCCTGAATTCACACTTTCTAAACGTCCCATATAATTCATTTCTTCTTAGGGTTTTTAAAATAGTTCGCAATCAATTATCATAATATTTATAGATTTTTGAGTATACCAGGATATCATTAATAAATACCACTATAATGTTATCAAGATATTCCTTAAAAATCTATTCATTAGATCCATGAAAATAAAGGGATCATTATTAGTCCAAAAGGCATTAATTTAAACTCATAATGCATGTACCTAGTTCGAAATTCTGTTTTCAGAATGTCTTACTTCGTCCCACACAACTAATGATATCCAGATCAAAGGTCAGTCTTTTAAAATAATTGAGCTCCATGAAGTTGATCGAATAAATTATCAATGTGAGGTAGGGGATACTTGTTCATTATTTTTATAGTATTGATCTCCCGGTAGTCAATGTACATCCTCATATATCCATATTTCTTCTTAACAAAAATAACAGGGGCTCCCCAAGGAGAAACGCAAGGGAGAGTAAATCTTATTTACTCAATTCCTCTAGTTGTTTCATTAGTTCCACTAATTCCACAGTGTCCATTCTATAAGGGGTCTTCGATATGGGCCTTTATCCCAGAATTAAATTAATGGAAAACTCAATTTCTCATTCTGGAAGATGTCCATGTAAATCCTCTAGAAACACATCAACATATTCTTGCACAATAGGTACATAATCTATTTGAACATTCATTTCATCACCCATAGTTATTTCAATCTCTTCATCCCCAATAATTGAATTTAATAGAACTACTAGGGTGGATTTAGATAAGAATAAAATGGTCATGTTTCTGCTCAAAAGATAATGTGTTCTTTATCATCATACAAAATTGTAACCTCCTTATTCTTACAATAAATTTTCGCATCATCTTACAAAACCCAATCCATACTAAGGATTATTTAAAATTCCACCATGGGTATGATGATGAGATTAACGGATTAAGAAAATTTATATACCTTAATGGGAACTATTTCACATAACATTGTTGCAATGATACTTATCTTAGGAGTTTTGACTGACAACTCCCTTGTTAAATCAAATTGGAAATATCTAATTTTCATAGAAAACTAGGAAGATATGAAATAATGCAATGGCCTAGAATCAAATAAAGCATTGTCTCAATTTGTGAAAACAATTAAATTATCTACCACCACATCATTCGGAGCTTCAACCTCAGCAGTAGTGATCGCATAAGCTTGGCCTTCCTTTCTTGGGCTTTTCAAAGGTAATTTTCCTTGGGTCATAGAACATTCATTTGCATAATGACCCATTTCTCTACAATTGTAGCATTCAGAATTGATTGCATCTTTATTTCCCTTGCAATCACGAGCATGGGGGTCTTTTTCACCTCACTTGTAATAGACTTCCATTCACTTTTAGGCATGTACCGAGTGCTTCTTCCTACATTTACAATAGGATAGAAATTCAAAATTTCCCTTATTTTTCTTATTTCCATTTCCAGAGTGTCCAGCATATCTCTAATTCTCTTTCTTTGATTTAAAGCCATAAGACTTCGAGAATTACTTTTCTATCTTGATAGCACTTGAGACAATATCATCGTATGATGAGAAGGACTGTGAGACTAATACTCAATAGTTAAATGGTTTTAAACCATCAATCAATAGATTAATATTACTCCTCGGGTTATATATATAATCTACAGTATTCCATGAAAACCTTTTAAAGTTAGCCTCAAACTTTGCAACATTCTCATACTACTTTTTCCTCAGACTCAGAAATTATTTTTCCATATATGCTTGATGGTCACAAGGAATGTATTTTTCTAAGAAAAGATCTTCAAACTCCCTTTATTCCATATTTTATACTTCTTCATCCTCCTTTGTGTTTTGAATTAATGAACTCTATTGATTTGCATCTCATGTGTGGTGATAAACTACCATGGAAACTTTTTCCCATTCGCTACTCCACAAATCATAAAATATTTTCTCTAACGAACTTATTCATTGCTCATCATGAAATGGATTTTAGTCCCATTGAATGTTTTTGTTTTTTGACTCATGAAGCAGTCTTACAATGATCCTCTACATTGTAGATTAGGGTTTTCCATACAGGTAAGGTTATTATTCATAACCTCCATTAGTTTTCCATGTATGGTGATAAGATGATCAGCACCAATTGCTTCACTAGCTCCACTATAATTATCATGAGTACGATGGAAATCCCTAAATTGATTATGTGCATTGATACGGTTTCCATTCCTTCCACTATGATCCATTTCTAAACAATGGTATACACTAGATTAGTTTATGAATCTCAATACATAATTCCAAACATGTAAAACTCTTAACATAAATTGAACAGTTTATGGATATATTCCATAATCATAAAAAATTTTCTTTGAGGGGGTATATACTTGTAAATCCATCATTATGATTTTTAATGAAAATTTGAATTATCCTAAGAATATCCCCCTGGAGTGTCATAAGAAAGAGTGTGGCAAGGCCTGTTGTCGTGTACCAGGATACACTGAGTCAAGCACGAAACTCCTTGTCTTAGTTTTCACTCCATAGTACATTTGTGCTAGAGCCACATCTAAATTCTTGTATCCATAGAGAGATGTATTTCTTAGAAAACTCAAAAAATCTCTACATTTCCAAAATTATATGATGTTCTTCTGCACTAATCCTCAAAGACTGTCTTAGGGTAATGTTCTCTAAAACGAGTTTTTCTAAATCTAATTTCCAGGATTTGTACTAAAAATTCTCCGATACCAACTGTAACACCCCATCACCTGTTACATAGTGTCAGTGCATCATTACATAACATTGGAATGATCACAAGAGATCAAGTCTCGAAATACCGATTAGTTTAGTAGTATTTGAAGTACTAGATATGTACATAAGTTTTACACTGCATCATGAAATAAAAAAACAACATTGTTTCCTCTTTGAACACCCTCATATCATTGTCCTATTCCTACAGGCCAATCATAATGTACTTATTTTCTTCTAGGAAAAAATAAAACATAAGAAAGGGGTGACCTCAGAATCTTAGTAAGTATAACAATATAGCAGAAACATTCATAAGTAAGTATAATAATTTAAGAATATGTATAATACTAAAACACAATCCTTTTCAACATAAACATTAGCATAATGTGGAAGAGATAAATAAAATAATGTCATTTACTTATTCACATGGATATTCTGCTAGTCTAACAATCACATGTAATATCAATAGCAAATTTCATAATGATGGATTGCATAATGTTGGACATCATAACCACATATTCAAGGCCTCATTCCAAGAAAAAAATTAAGATTTTTTTGAGGCCTTGTTCCAAGATAATAGTTTGTCTCATTATTCCTACTGATGCATCTAGGGGCAATAGTGTGCTCTTCCCGTCACTTACTATGTCCAATGCATTCCTCATATGAAAAATTTGAAACATAACATAAACACACATATTAAAACTAGAATAAGAAATATTAATACTTTTACCATAAACCATGATTGGTGTAAAAATTTCACATCCACATTCAAACATATAACAAAACCTTCAATATAATTTGGAGGACTGTATCATAATAAATCAACAACAAGAAAGAATAAAATCCCTCAAAGGATGTCGATATATATGAAATACAAACTATTTGAGAGAAATATCTATTTATATTTTGAAATCCATTAAAAGCCACATAATTATGGAAAAAAACATTTATATTGAAAATATTCTTATAATCTTGTAAGGTATGCTTAGAAGGTTTTATAAGGGCAGAAAATAGTTTCACTCGCCGTATATGTTAAAAAACATTATTTCCTTAATTTAGTCAAAAATGTCGTGAAGGACCTTGTTTAGAAAATGAAGAAACAATTCCTTTATAAACATTTTATAGAAATTAAAACAAGGTTATAAATGACTTTAACCCATATTATAGGAAATAGTAAATATATTTTGAAATACATTTTTAATAAACACAGATGTGGAAGATAATGAGGTCTCAGTTGATACTCTTGTTTAAACAACCTCGGATAATAAAGATATTGTAGAATTGACCCTTACCTTGTACTTTTACTAAATTGATGGAACGTTAACCTAAACTATAATAGTTAAATAATTGTTATTAAATTTTACAATAACCATATACATAAATTTGATTTCATATATGATCTTCTAATTTTTATATGTTAAGAAAATTTCAGTAGTATCGTTGTTTTAGGTATTAAATAATTAGTTTTCCAATATATGTTTGGTTATGTAAGTAATGTTTCTTATGGATAGGATGTATTTTATTCATATAAATATTTATATTAAGTTCTTAAATATTATTTTTAATCATAAAATCAAAATTATTATTGAATGGTTATGTGGGGAATGAATTTCATCGCGTTCATCGAGAGGGTAATCCGTAATGCATGAGTGACAATATCATTCTATTGATGGTGAATTTGTATTTAATTGTATGGTATATCATATATACATAATCATTAACAAGTTGTAATTATTATTTAAATCAGTTATACTCCTTATTATTCCAATCAAAATATTGAAGTGTTTTAATAACAAACTACACCACGACATCGAGACGTAAGTCGTATGTATGCACCTATGGTGAATTGTCATTCATAGGATGGATAGAATAATGAATATGGATTTACCACATTTATAATTAAATCATAGTTCTTATAAGTTATTGGAGTTATTATTTTGTTATGGAAGCAACAAATAAAGAGGAAGTTGATGAAAAAAAGAACATTGAAAGTGGTGGTGAAATTATGACCACTTCTTCGGGTGTTTCCATTAGAGTTGGTCAAAGGGAAACATAGGATGGATTTATAATCAAATTAAAGACTCTAGGTCAAAGTAAGGGTAGTTTGGAGGATATTTAAGCAGGATTTGTCAAATACAAATGGATTTGGATGTGTGATTTTGAGAGATGGGTAAGTACCCTATTATTAGATAGGTGAGGGTCACTTTAGGAAAAACATGAAATATTATTTTATTATACAATCATATTCAGTTTATAATGGCTTATGAAAGATTTATTTTGAGGATAAGGTGGGGTTGGGTCGAAACCCTCTAATACAATAGGTTTTAGAAATGTTTAGGTCACCATATTAAAATTATCTTTTAGATTTAACTCTTAGTTAAATACTTTTACTTTTATAATGTCTTCTTATATTTGTATATTACATGGTTAATAAACTTACTATAAAATGACAAGAGAACACCAAGTGGTTCGTTAATGACATATATATTATTATATATGTAATTTAACTAAACCATATATTTTTAGGAATAATATATCAATTCATAATATAGTATTTGTTTTAAATACTCATTTTTGTCAATTTTGACACTATTTAGTATTTGGTTTTTGTGGAAGTCATAACAACTTTATCAGTTCGAAAAAAAAATTATTCAATCAACCCTATCATGTCATATTAAACTATAAAATTCATTTAATACATCAAAATTCTCAATTTATAGTTATATTAATATTAATAATATCAATTATTTTAATCATTTAATAATAAGGTAATTACTGCATCATCATTGTGTCATAAATAAATTTAATTATTTAATGTATAAAATTTATAAATAAAATACCATTATGTATGAAATATTTTTATATTTATAATTAATATTTATAGACTAATGTATCTTATGTATATACCTATATTTAAAAAAATTTATTTATTAAACATTTAATTTAACTCTTTTAACTCTTCTTTAAAAAAATAATAATAAATTTCCAAATTTAATCCATGTGGACTAAAAGGATCATATTTTTTCCTATGGTTAATTTTGGTCGAAATACAATTATCTAATTTAATTTGGACATGTTTTATGGTAATTATAATATCATTTTAACCATCAATTACCCTATTCACTTTTAATCGTTGTAAATAAAATTCAAATGTTACTATTCACCTAAACTTATTTTCATCATATTGAACAAAAATTTACTTATAGATTTAAATCGTGTCTCATGGATTTTTCAAATTCAATTAAAAAATTGGTAAAATTAGGTATTTTGAAAATTTTCTAACATACCTAAATGGTGGGTAAAAGATGGTAAAATGTTCAATAAAATTTTATATATCTGATATTATTGTAAAATTACTCAAATGAATTACATTGAACATATACAGGTATTATGTATATATTTTTAAAAAAAATATTTGAATAAAATAAGTAATTATTTAAATAAATAGTTGGTTTTAAATAATAACGTAGTGTTTTTTACTATTCATAAAAAATTTAATGTTTTCCTAAAAATACAAATATTTCACCCTAAGCTATTTTTGATATTCCGAATCCAAAAATGATGTCCATTTTGGAAAAATAAAATTTATAAAATTTCAAAATGTGGATATTACAATTTACAATGGCTAGATTGATTGGTAATGGTGTGTTAAAACATGATGTTGTGTGAAACACAAGTTATTATATTATTCAAAGATAAGAGTACCATGGAAACTTGGGGTGTTATATTCTTCCCTCCATCAAATAATTTAATCCTTGAAATTTATAGAATACAGTTGCATAAAATGATTTAGGTGGTACATCATCATAAGTTCCCCGGGTTCCCATATTGCCTCTTCTATCTTATGATTTCTCCATATAACTTTTACCAAACATGTCATCCAGTTTCTCTACACTTGTTCTCTTGTATCAAGAATCTTGACTGGCTCTTCCCAAAAAGACAGACCGACTTCCAGTTCTAATTCTTCATAGGTGAGAACATGAATTAGCTAATGCATGTATTTTCTCAAATGTGATACGTGGAACACGTCATGAACTTTAAATAGAATTGGTATCATTTCCAAATGATAATCTACAATTCCAATTTGTTCTAGAATTTCGGAAGGTAAGATGTACCTAGGACTTAATTTACCCTTCTTACAAAAATCTATAACACACTTCCATGGAAATACCTTCAAGGAAAAATTATCTCCTACTTGAAATTAAAAATCCTTCCTTTGGTTATCATCATAGAACTTTTTCCTACTTGGATCTTCTTTGATGTGGGTTTGGATAATCATCACATTTTACATTGTTTCTTCAATAGTTTTGGGCCTACAATTTTCATTCACCAACATCATCCCAATAAGTAGGTGTGCGACATCTCTTTCCATATAATGATTCATATTGTGTCATTTGAATACTTGAATGAAAGTAATTATTATAGGATAATTCTACCATAGGTAAATATTAGTCCCATATACCTTGAAAGTCAAGTGAGAAAGATCTCTATTTCGTTTTGATATTCCATCGGTTTGTGGGTGGTAGGCAGTGCACAAAGGAATTTTAGTATCCATGGCCTTCTAAATAATTTTCCATAATCTTAATGTAAAATGGTGATAACGATCAAAAACAATTTATAGGGTACTCAATTAAGTCTTATAACTTCATTAATATATAGTCTTTCTAAACGTTCATGTGGTAAATCTTCTCTTCTAGAAAGAAAATGTGCTGATTTTTTAAGACGATCAATAATGACCCATATTGCATCATTCTTTATAAGAGTCTTTGTAGCCCCATGAAAATGTCCATCTTTATATCATCCAATTTCCACTTAGCTATGGGAAGTGGTTTCATTATTTCTCTTGGATGTTGTCTTCCAGCCTTCACCTATTGACAAACCATACATCTTGACACATAATCAGCAATATCTCTCCACATGTTGTCTCACCAAAAATGATCCTCCAAATATTTATACATATTTATACTACCAGTGTTTATAAAGAAATTAGAGCAATTGGCATCATCCAACAATTTCCTTTTTAGATCAGTAATGTGAAGAACACAAAGTCTCTTCCCAAATTTCAAAATTCCATCATCATATACAAAGTCAATCAATCTATCATCATTCACAGATTTAACCTTATTTTGAAACTCCTCATCATCAGTTTGATACCTTTTTATTCTTTCTAGTAAGGATGGTTTGGAAACCATTTAAAAAGTTATTGGTCTTTCACCTTCTAGGATTATTCTCATATCCATCTTTACTAGATCAATGAACATATGATCCCTTTCAAATCTCATCATTTCAAAAATCCATGATCCTTTCTCCTAAAATCTTCTGACATCTTACTTTCATTCCCTAGGTGGTAGGGTATAGTGAAATCATAATCTTTGAGTAGTTAAATTCATCATCTTTGCCTCATGTTGTGTTCTTTTTTTTAGAAAATATACTTTAAACTCTTGTGATCAGTATATATCTCACATTTTTTACCATAGATATAGTGTCTCCATAACTTCAAAGAAAATATTACTGCTGATAACTAAATATTTTGAGTGGGATAGTTTTGTTCATGAATTTTTAGTAGTCATAATTCATAGGCAATAACCCTATGAATTTTCATGAGGACATAACTAAGTCCTTTTTTGAAGCATCACTATAAATGAAAAACCCAACATTTCTTGATGGAAGAGTAAATATAGGAGAATGGAATAATATTCTCTTCATTTCTTCCAAATATTCTTCACACTCTTTTGTGAAAACAAATTTAACCCCTTTACATGTGAGCTTGGTTAATGGGTTATCCAATCAGGCAAAATTCTGGATGAAACACCGATAATAACTTTCTAAACCAATAAAACTGCATACCTCGGTTATACTTGTCATTGATGGAATTATTGGATTTTCTTGGTCTTTTATGGATCGACATATATTCCATCCTTATAGATAATATGGCCAAGAAAATAAATTTCATGAACCCATAATTCAAACTTGAAAAACATCCTATATAATTCATTTCTTCTCGGGGTTTTCAGAATAGTGTGCAAGTGATTTTCATGATCCTCGTAGCATTTTTATTACACCATGATACCATCAATATATACCACTACAAAGTCATCAAGATATTCCTTGAAAACTCTATTCATTATATCCATCAAAACAAAGCATGCATTAGTCAGTTCAATAAGAATTACTGTAAACTCATAATGACCGTACATGTTACGAAATGTTGTTTTCGAAATGTCTTCCTTCTTAACACTCAACTAATAATATCCAGATCGAAGGTCAATCTTTGAATAAAATTGAGATCTGTGAATTTGATCGAATAATAATCAATTTGAGTTAGGGGATACTTGTTATTTATTGTTATAGCAGTGATCTCCATGTTTTCAATGCAAAACATCGTAGATCCAACTTGTTTCTTAACAAAAAGAACAAGGGATCCCCATGGAGAAACACTAGGGAGAATAAATCCTTTATTTCTCAATTCCTCTAGTATTTTTTAGTTCCAAAAATTCAATAGTGTCTACTCTATAAAGAGACTTTGATATGGGCCTTGATCCAAGAATTAAATCAATGGAAAACACAATTTCTCATTCTCGAGGATGTCCAGGTAAATCCTCTGGAAACACATCAACATATTCTTGCACAATAGGTACATAATCTATTTGAACATTCCTTTCCATGACCATAGTTATTTCACTCTCTTCCTCCCAAGTGATTAACTTTAGTAGATCTAATGGTGGTGAGTCGAGATAAAAATTAGATGATGATGTTTCTACTCTAAAGATGAGGTATTCCTTATCATCATAAAAAATTGTAACCTCCTTCTTCTTACAATAAATGTTTTCATCATGGTATGAAATCCAATCCACAATAAGGATTATATCAAATTACTTCATTGGTATGATGATGAGATTGGTAGGTAGAGAACATTTATATACTCTAATTGTAACTGATTCATTAAACTATGTTGCAATGATACATCGCTAAAGAGTTTTGACTGACAACTCCCTTGTTAAATCAAATTGAAAATATCTCGTCTTTTTAGAAAACTAGGAAAATATGAAGCAATGTGATGATACACATTCAAATAAATCATTGGTCAAATTTGAGGGAACCATAAAATTACATATTCCTGTATCATTCAGAACTTCAACCTCCACAGTAGTGATCACATAAGCCTGGCCTTCCTCCATTTCCCTTTTCTGAGGTATGTTTCCTTGACCCTTAGGACAATATTTTGCATAATTCTAAATTTCTATAAAATTGAATCATTCAACAATGACAACAACTTTCTTTCCCTTATAATCACGAGCTTGGTGGTCTTTTTCACCACACTTGTAACAGACTCTCATTCCCTTTCAGGCATGTACCGGGTGCTTCTTCCCACATTTACTACAGGATGGAAATTAAACTTTTCCCTTATTCACCGTATTTTAATTTCTATAGTGTTAAACATATCTCTTCTTCTCTTACTTTTCTTTAAAGTCATAATACTAAAGGAATTTATTTTCTATCTTGATAGCATATGAGATAATATCTTCATACGGTGAGAATGATTGTGAGACTAATGCTCAAAGGAGAAATGGTTTTAACCCATAAAATAATAAATCAATATTACTACATGGGTTATGTATATAATCTGCGACATGCCTTGTTATCCTTGTATAGTTATCCTCACACTTTGTACCATTATAATCCTCCTTTTTCCTCAGACTCAGAAATTGTCTTCCCATATCTTCTCGATGGTCATGGGGAAATTTTTTTTTCTATGAAAAGTTATTTAAACTCCCTACATTCCATATTTGATACTTCTTCATACTTGATTGTGTTTTGAATTAATTATCACCATTGATCTACATCTTCCGTGAGGCGATAAGCAACCATGAAATTTTTTTCCCTTTCTCTACTCCCCAAAGCATTAAATATTTTCACAATGGATTTTGTCCATTTCTCAACTACAAATGGATTTGTAGTCTCATTGAATATTGGTAGTTATTTCCTCCTGAAGTGGTCTAACATTGACCCTCTATGTTGTGGATAAGGTTGATCCATACAGGTAAAGTTATTATTAATAACATGAGTGAGTATTCCCAGTGTGGTTATAAGCTAATCAGCACCATTTTCATCACCAACTCCACTATAATTTTCTTAAGTAGGTGGACAATCCCTACATGGATTACATGCATTGATATGGTTCCCATTCCTTCCTATAAGATCTATTTCTTAACAATTCCATACACAAGATTAGTTTAAGAATCACAATACATAATTCCAAACATGTAAAACACTTAACATAAATTGAACAATTTATGGACATAATCCATAATCATAAAAAGTTTTTCTTTGAGGACATATATAATCATAAATCTTTCATAATGGATTGTAAACAAAATTTGAATTATCCTAATCATATCCCCCAGGAGTGTCGTAACAATGAGTGAAGAAAGGCATGTTGTCATGTACCAGGATATCCTGGGTGAATCCCAAAACTCATTGTTGGAGTTTTTACTCCTAGGTACATCTATGATAGAGCCGCCTCTACCTTATCGTATCCATATAGGGACGTATTTCTTGAAAAACTCACAAAATATCTACATTACCAAAATTCTAGGAAGTTCTTCTATATTAATATTCAATGTCTATCTTAGGGTAATGTTCTCTAATCAATGTTTTTATAAATATAGTTTCCATGGTTTGTACTAAATATCCTCTGATAAAAAATTTAATGCCCCAAACCTAGTTACCCAGATTCAGTGCATTATTACATAACTTTGGCATGATCACAAGAGATCAAGTCTCAAAAGACAGATTAGTTTAGTAGCCTTGGAAGTACTAGATGCATACATAAGTTTTACATTATACCATGAAATAAAAAAACAACATCATGTCCCCTTTCAACACACTCATATGCTTGGCCTATTCATGTTGGTTAATCGTAATATACTTCTTCGCATCCTGAGAAAAATAAATCATAAGGGGTGAGCTCAGATGCTCGGTGGGGATAACAGTATGGCCGAAACTTCCATAAACAAGCATAAACATTTATGGAAATGTATAATAATAAAACACCATCCTTTTAAAAATAAACATCAGATAATATGGAAAAGATAAATCAAATAATTACATTTACTTATTCACATGGATATTCTACTAGTCGAATAATCATATGTAATATCAATAGCCAATTTCATAATGATATAATCCATATTGTCGGACTTCATAACCACGTAGTCAAGACCTCTTGGGAAGACTACAAATAGTATCTTTTCAAGGCCTTGTTCCAAGACCCCAGTTTGTCTAATGAGACCTACCGAATCATTGATGAGCTATAGTGGGCTCCACCCATCACTTACTAATTCCAATATATTCCTCATATGAAAATTTATGAAACAATACATAAACAATCATATTAAAACTAGCATACAAAATGTTTATACCATTACCATAAATCATGAATTGTATAAAAATAACACTTCCACAGTCAAACATATCACAAAACATTCAATAAAATATATAGGATTGTATCATAAAAATCAACTTCAAACAAGTGTAAAATCCATCAAAGGATGTTAACATATATTAAAACAAAACTATTTTATAGAAATATCTCTTTTTGTTTTGAAATTATATAAAACTCACATAATTATGAAATAAAACATTTATTTTGAAAATATTCATATAATATTGTAAGGGAAGATTCAATGATTTTATAATGAGGGAAGATTTCCACGCTCTCAGTATAAGTTAAAAAACATACTTTCCTTAATTTTGTCGAAAAGTTTGTAAAGGACCTTGTTTGGAAAATGACGGAAATATTACTTTATAAACATTTTATAAAAATTAAAAAAAGGGTATAAAGGACTTTAAACCATAGTCTTGGAAATAGAAAAAAAAATTGAAATACATTTTTAAGAAACACGAATGTGGATGGTAAAGAGGTCCTGGTAGATACTCACGTATAAACAACCTCGGATAATGAACAGATTGTAGAATTAAACCGTAAATTGTACTTTACCTTGATAGAGGGTGATTTAACCTTCTATATAATAGTTAAATAATTTTTATTATATTTTCAAATAACCACATACAAAAATATGATATCATATATGATCATTTAATGTTTCATTGTTAATAATATTTCAGTAGTGTCATTGTTTCTGGTGTTAACTATTTTGTTTTCCTTGATATGTTTTGTTACGTAAGTCATATTTTTTATGGGTAGGATGTATTTTATTCGTATCTATAATTATACTATGTTCTAAAACATTATTTTTAATCATAAAATTAAAATTATTCATGAATGGTTATGATGTGGAATTAATTCCATTGCGTTCGTGGAGGCAGTAATCTATACGTATGCACGAGCAACAGTATCATTCTATTGATGGTGAAATATTATTTTATTCATTGGTATATCATATATAAAGAATCATTAACATGTTATATTTGTTATTTAGATCATTTATACTCATTAATATGCTCATCCAAATAATGAAATGTTTGAATAACAAACTACTCCACGACGTGAAGACGGTAAGCCGTACATACGTATGTATGGTGACTAGTCTTTCATAGGATGGATAGAATAATGAATATGGTTGTAAAATATTTATAATAAAATTACAGTATCTTTAAGGTATTGGAGTTACTATTTTGGTATGGAAACTACAAAGAAATAGGAAGTGGAGGATGAAAATAACATTGAAAGATGTGGTGAAATTATTACCTCTTCTTCAGGTGTTTCCTTTTGAGTTGATAAAAATGGATCATTATGTTGTATTTATAATCAAATTGAGTCTGGTAGTTGGGATTATACTTGATAATGGTTATTCCTAGCCAAATGGAATTGAATATGTGATTTTGAGAGAAGGTTAAGTACCCTTTTATAAGAGAGGTGAGGGTCACTTTAGGAAAAGCGTTAAATATTATTTGATTATAAAATGATATTTAGTTTACAATCGATCCAAAAGGATTTATTTGGTGGATAAGGTGGTCCTGGGTCTAAAACCTCCAATCCAAAAGGTTTTAGATGGGTTTAGGTCACCATATTAATCATATATTATAGATTTAACTCTTTGTTAAATAGTTTAACATTTATAATGTCTTCTAATATTTTTTATTACATGGTTAATAAAAATACTATAAATTGTCAAGAGAACCCCAAGTGGTTCATTAATTGCATATATATTATTATATAAGTCCTTTGGCTGAACCTTATATTTTTAGGAATATTATATCAATTAATAATATAGTATTTTCGTTAAAAACTCATTTATGTCAATTATGACACTATTTAGTATTAGGTTTTATGGAAAGTCATAAAAACATTATCACTAGGAAAAAAAATTATTTAATCAACACTAAAATTTCATATTAATCTATAAAATTCATGGAATAAATCAAAAGTCTCAATTTACAATTATAATAATATTTATAATATCAATTATTTTAATCTTTCAATAATAGGTAATTACTCCATCTTCATTGTGTCATAAAGAAATGTAATTATTTAATGTATAACATTTATAAATTAAATACTGTTATGTTTTAAATATTTTTAGTTTTTTAAAGAATATTTATAGTCAATGTTATCTTATTTATTGCCCTATATTAATTATGATTTAGTTATTAAAATTTGAATTTAACTCTTTTAACTCTTCTTTAAATAAAATAATAATAAATTTCCTAATGTAATCCAAGTGGACCAAAAGGAACATATTTTATTACTAAGATTTTCTTTGTTTGAAATACAATTATCCAACCGAATTAGGACTTATTTTATGATAAATATATTATCATTTTTACCTTTAATTATAATATTTACTTTTAAACGTGATAAATAAAATTCAAAAGATAATATTCACCAAAAAAAATATTTTATTCCTATTGAACAAAATTTTATTTACTGATGTCAACTGTGGCTCTTGTATTTTTTAAATTCAATTCAAAAAGCAGTAAAAATATGTTTCATGAAAATTTTCTAACGTGCCTAGAAGGTGGATAATAGACGGTAAATAGTTCAATAAAATTTTATATATCCAATATTATTATAAAATGTCTCCAATGATTTACATTGAACATATATAGGTATTATGAATCAATTATTACCTAAAATAAATTTATTCAAAATAATTAATTATTTAAATAAAAAACCGGTTTTAAAAAATAACGCACTGTTTTTCACAATTCATAAAAAATTGAAATTTTTCATAAATATTCCAAAATACCACCCTAAGCTAATTTTGATATTCCTAATCCAAAAATTAAGTCCATTTTGAAATATAAAATTTATAAAATTTCAAAAAGTGAGTATTCATATTCATAACGACTTGTTTGATTGGTCATGGTGTGTTAAAAATCGAAGTTGCGTACATCGCATGTTATTGTATTATACAAAGAGAAGTATATTGTGGAAGCTTGGGGTGTTACATCCAGCTCAAGCCTCCTAATGCTCACTAGTACTAGGATCATACTCTCAAATCATCATACTCTTCTTAAATCTTAGTCTATTCCACCCAAGTCAATAACCTCTGGTAATCCTACACCCTTTTATTGGAAAACATTAATGTCCAATTATTATTACTTAGAACATTTCATAGTAAAAGTTATTACATATTGTAATGGCCAACATCTTAATCCCATTCCATTGTAAGGTGTTGAAAACCTTTAACAGTTAATGATTTTTTTTCCTTTAATTAATATTTAGATTATAGTTTCCTTATTAATATAAAATTTCATAATATATTATATATTTTAAACAGTATATATTGAAACTGTGCTTCACATCATATCGAATTATTCAAATGATGTATGAGCTAAATTAAAATTCCAAATAAACTTTTATTGATGAGACATATATTCAAAATTAATTAGAGATAATTTCTTTTCTCACCCACTCCCATTTAGTCCTTTTTATTTAACCCATAAAAAATCTATTTTTTAGTTTAATTATTTATATTTAATTAGATTTATTTATTCATGATGATGTAATCTTCTCATTCTTATCAAATTATTCACTATAAAAGAGATGAAATTCATTGTTTTCACAATATTATAATTTCACAACTTTATCTTTTGTGACTATTCTATTCCATGAATGATCTCATACTTAGTTCATAGTGCAATTTCAACCAAAAAAAATATTAGTGTAAAACCATTCAATTAATATTTTATAATTAAAAACAGTTTTAATGATTTAGCATACATATTATACCTCTTTTATTCTATTAAATTTTTCATTCTAAGAAAATTCATCATTTTCAATGATTTTATTACAAATATGAAATATAGGTTCTTCATATATAAATCATATCTATGTTCCATTACCATCTATCTCCCCTTTACAATTTACATATGTTTTTCCATTATTAATTAAACGCACTACTAAAATTGTTATAAAATCCAAGGGTGAGACAAGTCTTAGTAATGGCCCTGTTTTTCAATTATCCAAGATCGTGTCATGTATTTTTGTAGTAAATAAATTTATCAATTAGTGATTATATGATTTGAATGACACATATTAGGATCTTGAAAAACCATATACATCTACACTTTATAATCTATCAGACAGCCCTTCAATGTGATAATATGTTATGGCTAACAAAGCATCCACCCTCAATTAAAGGCTTCAGTATTGTATTTGTATAATGAACCAAAAAATGTAGTAGGTTACTAGCCAAAAAACAAGGGAAATAGTAGGGTAAGAAGAAGAAAGAGTACACAATAAGTCAATTTTAGGGAAGATATAATTTCTAAACTCTCTAATGTGAATTAATGTTAGCTCAATGTTCTTTCTTCAACATCCATACCCCCCACTCTTCTCATAATTCATCTATTATCCCGACAATACTATTCCTCAAGATTTTCTAAATTTGATTTTTTTTCAATTTAAACCTCTCTCAATAATTATACAATCTACATTTTTGAAATTTTAACATTCTTGAAATTAAATAATTTTTATGACACTGCATAGGTTTTTATGAATGGTTATTAGTTTCTCATCTAATGGACAATAAACAAGAACTATCCATTGATGCAATGTTTACATTAGATACATACATGATTTGTGTAAATTAATAATCACATATCAATCCTAATTCTTGATGATCCCATATAAGATAAATGGCTATAAAATATATTTTTCTATTTTCATATCATCCTTAAAAGAGGACACGACATTTTGATTGTATCCATAAGAAATCCATTCAGGTATTCACTATTCCAAAGCATTTTATGATTCATTTATTACATGTTTGACTTGGATTGACTTAAAAAGTTTTTGTAATGATGTATTTTAAATTCTATATTAACACATCTTCATCCAATCCTCAACAATTTGGAACCCCAAAACATTCAATCCAACACAAATCACAAATATAACATTCTGGATTCCATGTGAATCAGGATGAAACCAATTCTCACACTCACATGACCATGGAATCAACTATATCATGAACTTAAATATGATCAATCACATGATAGTTGAATTATTATGGACTAAACATGGGACTGTCATTAAGAAGAAACATTCATGTATTTGGATGTCTATGATTTTGAGATGAGTATGTGCAGTTTTATTGTAGTCTATGTTTGGGTTTTGAATTATTTTATTTTATATTTCTCCATAATTCTGTGTATGTGAAAGGGGAGTATAAAGAGATATTATAGTGAAATATATTAATAATTCACAAGATAAGATTATCTGTCTCGCTCCCTCGTAATCTAAAACTCTCATAGTTCATGTCTGAACATATATTCATTTGGTTTAATTTAAGGATATAAAATTACTGTAAATACATAAGATCTCTAAAGGACGAAGGTATGGTATAAGTTGAGAAGGTGTGTAGTTATCTCTTAGATATTATTTAGTTGTCACATTAGATCCATTACTAAAATCATAATTCCTATAATAAATGGAAGAGGCTTGGACTTCTCATGAATTTTAGGCCTATTAGAGAACACATCATTAATTATGTGCCTCATTAATATTATGATATTGATATATTTAAACTGTTGTATCCATATTTACTAAGATAAGAACTTTTTTTAAAAAATAATTCATTTGATATAAAAGAACCATTTATCATATAGGAAAAATGAATATCAAAATAAAAAAAATACTATCGTAATTTTTTTGAAGTGTTATAAAACCTGTTTATTTTGATTGTTGTTTTGATGCAAGAAAAATATATACAAATGTTATGACCTAAAAAAATGTCCAAGTTTATGACATGAAAAATGTGACCAGGAATGAATTTGATTGTTACATTTAGATGATAAATGACATATAATCTCCCACTAAAAATAGGAAAAACAATTTTTCTTGAGTGATTACCAATATGTTATTTTGCTATAGATTGAGGTTCTTGAGTGTTAGTTAATGAGTGTTTTTTATTAATTAGGTATTTTTATGTAGGAAAATATGTGGATTCAACCATGGAGCTTCCATTAATAGAGTGACAATATCAGTTCACTATTTTTTCTTCAATGACAAATTAGTGAAGGTTGAATCCATCATGATTGAATGCGAATGTTATTTTATTCTTTAATCATTTCTCAAGAAGGAACAAAAAATTATTAGGATGGACGGCTTAGATTATAAGTATTTCATGAAAAATGGACCTAATGGTTATTTTTCCTTTGTGAATTTACATTTTACAATTTAAATTACTCCTATTTAATATTCCAATAGGATTATGATATTTTGGATTCAGGAGTTTTCATATCTCATTATAAAATTTTATCATATAATTATTTTACTATTTAGGTGAGGGGTCACTACAAAGCCTTGGTACATCCATGATAATTGGAGGCTGCTTCCAAGCAAGGGAATAGTGGCCTTAAATGATGTATTTTGGTCACAGCAAAGAAAAACTATCACCCAAAAAACAATCACTCTTCTGCGCATTTTGGGAAATATATAGGTCGGTGCCCTTGAAACTCACACACATTCACACACTTTTAAATCTCCTCCTTCTCATCCATTAAAATGTCCTTAATTCTCATGTGCATAGGTCACGATGTTTGAGATGGGGAGAAACAATGACATACTTGTGGCTGCATGCAAGTGGATAGTAGAGGAATGCCTTAATGGGAATGCAGAAATAATGGTGGATGATCATGTGGGTGTCTTAAAGGCGTTGGTGATGTCTAGAATGATGTATGGAAGGGTATTCCACTAAGGGATGTCGTTTCATACATAAATGTTGTTCCACCTTGATAAAACATTTTCCCCCACCAAGATCTCTAGAATTCCCTTCATAAGGCATACAATTTTTATTCTTCATATTTAATCAATTCAAATAAAAATTGTTAATCACACATCTTTATCATCAAACATTTACAAACCAAGTGTAACATGGAGTTTTGGAGGCTATCCAGGGATATCTATGACCTAATCATGGAAATGGAGAGGAATCACTGTGAAGAACCATAAGCATTGGAGTGATACATATTTATTTCCCTAACATGTTATCTAAAAATAATTTCCAAATCCATAAGAAACATGTTGATATTATGTTTAGTGGTGATATTATGCTACTATTTCCCACAATTTATTAACAAAACTGTACTAAAAATGTTTCTTTTCCTTTAACTATACAGATATTTGATTATTCTTTATAGTTACTAATGAGTAGTATCATCCGAACTATATCCCATTTTCCTTAAAATCCACTCATATTGATCCACATTTTTAGTTGATCTTGGAACTCTCTTCACCTCTCTGTTATTTCTCCTGGGTTTTTGTTTTATCGAATATCATTGGATGGTGTTCATCGAGAAGCTTTGGGGAAAGTTTCTAGATAATTGAGAAGTGCAATAAGTAGTTTTAGGATTATTTTTTTTATTTAGGATCACTATAATGTTCTTGAACTAAATTTTACAGAAAAACATTAAAGATATGAATTTTAAATATTGTATATTCGGCATCTAACTCGATCTAACCAATCCCAAAGAATGATGGAATATTATTCAATGGTAGAGGGGACCTTGATAGATCTAACTTCTCTATGAGGGACTACAGGTTGGTAAAATGAGTTATATTGGATTATGTTATAAATATAATATTGGATTTTAAAAAGTAATATCAAACAAACATTGTGAGTGACAAATAATGATTCTACTGTGTGAGTAAAATAGACATTTACATAACATTTTTTATTTGTAGAAATAATTATTACATTTATTACTATCACTATATTCTCTCTTGATAGATTTGTAGATGCCTCTAACAGAGAAATTTGTTGATATTTTGGGGTGAAAATCTACCAATATTTTAATTTTTTAATTATTAGAAGTATACTGGGGGAAAGATGATTCTAATTACCTATATATATCTATCCACATGACAAATTACCCAAGTACAGTTCACATTCAATCAGAGGATTCATCAAATGAGACAACGCTTTGGCATTTTTTGTGTGTTCATATTTTTTTATTTTAATATATAGATGTATTCTTGAATATTTGGAAAAAAGTAATGAAATTTTGTGTCATGTTTTGTTCAAATACCCTATTCTATGTTCATACGATTCCTGGGATCATTCAAATTTATTCTTTCCATGATTTTTAATTTATTTAAAATAATAACGATTGAGGTTCAAATTTATACTTATCATTTTCTATGTTGTAATCTTCATCTCTAATATGTTAAACCACTTTTTTTATTATGATTGTCAAAATTGAATCATTCTAATGCACACATTTATTTAATAATTAAAGAAAATGTAAGATGTAATCTTTCAATTGTATAATTTTTTTAGTAACTTTATATTATGAACATATGATTGTGAATTTGTAATTAAGTGATTATGTATTGAAAATTCATTAGTTGGGTACTAGTTTAGTGAAAAATGGTATATAATTAAAAATTAATATTAATTGGATATTTTTTAAGACATTATATGGAGAGAAAATAATAATAAAGGTCACTAGATTCACTTTATTCAAATAGTGTGATATCCACCATTATTCCACAAATTAATTTGTTAAATAACATGTAATTATGGGGAGCTCAGAGGAGGGTGATGGAAGCCTATAAAAAGGGATATCCTCTAATAGTTTTCAACATCATGTTCTCAAGTGACACATCATCATCTTTGAGTTAAATATATTGTGAGGTATTTATCCACATTTTCAAGAGATAATTTTTTGATAGTTTCCTTCTTGTAATTGATAGCATTTGTACCCCTATTTTACTATAGTGAGATCCTTCTGTATGCTTTTGGTTTTTTTACACCTTTAATTTTCTGGGTTTTCCTTGTTAAATCTAGTGTTATTTTTATTTTAACATCCTTGCTCGATATTTTTTTAACTAACAATTATCATTGTACCGAAGGGATAATTGTTTTTTACCATGACATGTGGTATGAAAGGTGAGGTTCCTGGCGTAGTAAATTCTAGACTATTGATTTGTCAAAATGGAGATGATGTTAATGATCGTAAAAATTCAATTGAAGTAATTTCTCATTGTGGAAAATAATGATACAATAGGTTATATAGAAATATAATTATTATATGATGTAGGAGTAAAAATAGCGGTTGTTACTGAGAAGAAATGGAACAACATAGATGGGAATGAAATTTCCAACTTTAATTTATCATTAGTAGATGGGTTCATATCAGCATTGTATAGAAAAACATATCGAAGGAAATATGGGATACTCTGAAAAAACTCTATGAGGTATTTTCACTCCACAAAAACACATCAAAAGAAAATTATACAAACTTCCAATGGTGGGGTCATCATTAGTAACTGACCCCATCAATACCCTCAATGCCATTTTTTCTCAACTTATGATGTTGGCCTATAAAATTGTGGATACTGAACATATGAAGATTCTACTCTAGATTTTTCTAGATTTTTATGATCAACATATTATCAACCTCATAAATAATATCCTAATGAATCTATTTCCTTTCAACAATGTTGCATCTATGGTTCTGGAAGAAGGAATTTGGTTCAAGAACAAGGAATACATAAATAAAAATTCACATGATGTGGATGCTCTATCAATGGAAAGGGGAAGAGTGATGGAGTTTGGTTTTAGTGGGAGCCAGAATACTGGTAGGTCTAAATCAAGGAACAAGAAGAAAAATGGAAAAAGTAATAATTGAGGTAAAGGGGGGTTTTTCAACAATTACTGTTGGAATTAGAAAGGTGGTGAGAAAAACTGTCTAGGAAATTTGGTGAGTACATCTAGAAATGGAGATGTACTAGTTAGTTAATTGATGAAGACTATTAAAGGTAGACATCATCTTGATGATTCTTAGATTATTGACTTAAGAGAAACAACGTAATTGTCCTATCAACGAGAATGGTCTGATCAATATGAAACTATCCTGGAAGGACTTATGTACATGGGGAATGATCATACATTTATCATCATTGGATTTGACAGAATCAAACTGAATAAGGATGAAAACATAGTTTGAACCATTCAAGGAGTACTATAGGTTTAGGGCCTCAAGAAGAACATTTTGTCCAGGAGGAAATTTGACATTATTGGATGAATGTCTTGTACTAAAAAAAGGATAATAAAGCTTGTGAGTCGAGTGCTTGTGGTGATGAAGGAAAATAATATATCAGAGAACCCATATGTTTTTGTGGGAGAAATTTACAAGGATGTAGAGATATTTTTCCTATAAACTACCTCAAAAAAATCATTGATGATATTATGTCATTAGAAGTTTGTCCATATGTATGATTGAGGCATAAATATTCTTTCTGATTGGAAGTTTCAACATTTTCTTATAATGGTATTATTACAATTTTGTAAGAATTTTTTTTTGAGTAAAAATCATATATTAATGTATGAAACATCAATAGAGAGGAGAAATGAGATCTTAGCGTTGATCCATTTCGACGTTTGGAAAGTGGTGGTTGTATCCCTAGGATGATGAATGCACAATATATCTTTCGTTTAATATTATTTCAGAAGATTCCGAGTGTATCTAATTAAGATGAAAGTGTATGTATTAGATGTCTTTAAAATATTCAATGAACAAAAGGTGCTTGAATATGAATGTAAGATGATGTGTTTGCGGACCAAAATGGTGAAGAATATAAATAGATGAATTTGATTATTTTTTTCAATAGGAAGGAATCATGATATTGTTCATGGTGGCATACACTCCTTAGCATAAAGGATTGGAATAGAAGATAAATAGAACTATGTTAGCCATAACAATGGCTATGAATTTTTATATCCACATATTATTTGTTAATGAAATTATTCTTATTTAATATGTATTTTTTCTGGTGAGACATTGTAAATGGTTTGATATTAGGAATTGCCTTAGAATTCTCAATCACCCGACAAATCCAGATCTTATGCATAGCTTTCCCATAAAACCGTAGAATATAGAATGCACTTAATGTGATTTATTTCTACCATCCACCTATTCTGTGATATCCACAAATTATTACATCTACGTCTTAAGACTTGGGTTGCTTCATTCCTGGTAACTATCATCCTTTTGGCCATTATAATCATTTTTGATCCAATAAAATAAAGTGAATAGAGAGAGAAGATTCACGATTTTAGATCCTCACCTTGATGCTTCAACTATTTATTCAGAGCCATCCCTGGTGTGGATTTCTATAAGAGAGTCATAACTCACCACTCATGAACATGCTCCCCTTAATGATTCATGGATGTCTCATAAGCCATGATATCTTCTTCAAACAAAAAATATAGTCGGTGGGGCTAATTTGATCACAGGATATGGTCCCTTAGATTCACGGGTTCCAATTAACATTTCTTTGGAAATGTGGGAGACACCACTTACAGATCATATTAAAGAGATAATTATTCTAGTGTGAGATGTTCCTGGGATATTGTTTTTACTAGTTCAATGGTGGATTATCTCACACATAAAGTTCACAAATGACTCTCACATGATGCGGAACAATAACAAGAATGGCACCATTGACTACCAGATCGAGGAAGAGGATGGACATGGGGACCGACCAATTTTATCCAGGTGCATCGAAATATATAATTCTACTTACAAATTCGCAACATCTTTCCTCTTTGTAGAATTCATATATGTTGGGATATTTCTGTAGGTATTTTAATTTCTGATTTTCTTGTTCGCCAGAGGGGGCATCAGCATTAGAAAGATTAGCCATGAAGAGGTAGACGTTCTCAACCATGGACCCAAAGGACAACGAGTCCGGTTTTTGCGAACTCATACGGTGAAATCAACCCATCAGTAGAGGTTCTATAGACAACGACGTCATTCATAGATATTCATTCTTGTTCTAGAACCTAGAAGGTGACACGACCAAGGATATTTGAACTAATTTATTTTGATGTACCTAGACAAAAGCATTGATCATAGAGTATCGGACATGCTGGACTCATGAAGACAATTTTAGCACCATTCCAAAAACATCATCATCGATAAGGTGACATCAAGACCCAGTAAGGTGGTATCAGTTCTATTATAGTTTTTCCTTTGTCGGTAATCATATGCCTGTTTATTATGTTTGTAAATTAAATGCTTCTTATTTATGTTTTCTATCTAGTTTAGCAGGTGTGTTGTTAGGTCCTTTGTTTCCTTCTTATAATTGTTTATTCTTGAATAATGAAAATCCTTGTAATGATCCTGCCCTGTGCACATAGGCATGTGACTGAAGAATGTAATATCTTCTTGTCCATTTAATTATTTACATTTCCACCATTACTCGATCTATAAATATCTAATTGATTCACTTCTTGTTGATTATTTTATTTAATTATAATTTGGAATTTAAATGTTTTATTAGAATCTTTTGGAACCAAATTTAATGCTTGGATTTAATTTCTATTTCTCTTTATTTTGAATTACTATTCGAAAATTATGGAAATTCAATTATGATTATAGAATTCTATTTTTCATTGTTATTTGATTCTGTTTTCTATGAATCAATGTGTACAAATGATATATTTTATTTTAATGATAATTAATCTCAATGCTGGATTACTGTAATTTAAACTAGAATTATGTATTTTAATATGCCATTATTTTAAGTGTGACTCTTATTCAATGCTTCGTTGAATTAAGTTGATTATATTTCATTTCATGTTGTGGAATGGAAACTTTAACATTGCTTCTATTTATCAATTTTAAAGTAATAATCTATAAAAAAATTGTTGTCACATTTCAGATTTTAAAAAACCAATAACCCCAATAGATCATGGCCTACCGCATGGGATCATCTCTCGGGTAGGGGTGCTCCCCGCAATAACGGTGATGTTGATGACTATAGGAGTTACTAATTCATTTTGGGAAGAAGTAGTAAATACCACATTCTATGTTATCAATTGATCCCCTTTAGTGGAAATTGATCTGAAGACACCAATGGAGATGTGGGTTGGTAAACCTGCTGAATATTCTAAATTGAATACTTTTGGAACGCTAGTATGTGAATTTTTTATTGACCAAGATAGATTGATTTTGTACTTTTGATCTTGGGAATTTATCTTCTTGGGATAAGCTGATTGTGTGAAGGGTTATCATTTGGGGGATCTCACTACCCATGAACATATCAACATCAAAGATGTAATTTTTGTAGAAGAGAAGGAGAAAATAATGATTGATAAAGATACAAAGAAAGTATGTATAGAAACTAAATTTTTCAAGGTGATGGATGAAGAAAAAAATAACTAGTTTGCTATGATGAATTTTCATAGCACAATGATCAACTATCAAATGATCCTGGACTACGACAGTCAAATTGAGAGAAAAGAGCCCTAATATGGAACTCAAATTTTGACACTGAGAGAAATGTTTCATATTGTTTATTGAAAGATGGTGGAGATTCAACATCTTTTTTAGAGGTGACCTAAATTCTGAACGTATCATCATGGATGGCAGCAATACAGGAGGGACATGAATTCCTACACAAGAATATGACTTGGGATCATGTTCTATTACCTCATGAAAGAAAGACCATTGGGATGAAATGTGTCTACATGATCATGTGGGGTGAAACAGATCAGGTGGAATGATTTCTTATGAGAGTGGTGGTAAATTTATATGCTAAGGATGAAGGTATTGATTTGAATGAAATATTTTCTCATATTGTTATACAGATGAAAATTCTGATAGTTTTGGAAATGTGTGTTGTACACACTCTATATCTAGAGTAGTTAAATGTTAAAATATCTTTTCTCCATGGTGATCATGATGAATAAATCTATATGATTAAACTAGAAGTTTATTCTGATAAAGTTAAAGTTAATCTGGTTGCAGGTTGAAAAAATAATTGTATGGTTATAAAAAGTCTCTAAGGTGTTGGTATAAGAGATTTGACTCCTGTATTATGATATATAGATACACCAAGATTAATTCAGTTCCATGCGCATAATTGAAGGGTCTATATGGTAATTATTTTATCATTATACTTTTGTATATATATTAGATGTTAGTTACATGCCCTAAAAATGATAATATATAGTAGATGAAGGCATTGTTGGTTAGGTATTTTGATACGAAGGACTTGAGACCTATAAAAAATATTCATAGGAAGCATATTTACCGAGTCAAGATTAATGGAAAGATTTGGGTATCATAGAAGAATTATTTTAGGAAGAATTGAATCATTTTAAAATCAAAGACTATAATCTAGTGATGGTCATGCTGAGTAAGAACAATCCGATGAATAGGTAGTCTATAGAATTGAAGATCTTATGAAATGGAAAAACTAGAATAACATTATCCCTAAAACCCAATGAAACCAAATATGCAACAAGAATTAGGTAAATAGGATACAAACGCTTCGGCAATTCGAGTAACCCAAAACGGATGACATTTAATGATCCTTCACACCCCCAAACCAATGAGAAATATAGGAATAATGGGTATATTATGAGGTGAGGGAAATAAGAGGGTGATCAGGGAGATTGGGAGGTGAGGGAATGGGAGATGGACGAAAACTGAGGATGGTGATAAAGGGTGGTGGAAGGAGATGGAGGGTGATCATGGTGGCGAGGGAAAGGGTGATGGAGGGTGACAAGATGGATATTTAAAAGCGTACTAAGAAAGAGAATTCATGAAGAGAAAATATGAAACAAACGCTAAAACATTAGACAACCAAAGAAGAATCACTCTTACGGTGAGAGATACTCTATATATTACACACACACAGATATATATATATACTCACTAATTAATTTTTTTAAAATTTATTGTTATGTATTTTTTTCATGGATTTTTGTTTGTTGAAAATAATAACAAGAAATTGTTTTAAAAAAATACATTATATGAAAAAAGTTAACCGATAAAAATAACTAATCATAAATGTGTTTAAAATTATTAGTTTTCATAAAATAATCTCGTTGATATTTATGTATTGAAATTTGGATATCATTAAATAAAATATATTTGATAAAAATTTATTTATGGTAAAGACAAAATGCCAATTTTTGGTGGCATTATTCAATTTTTTTAAAAAATAATGTATGTTTGAGTTTTCACATTAAAGGTGAATAGAAATTGGTAGGGAATTATAGAGAGGATATGACCCCTTTTCATGCGGCTACTTCAGAATAGTTAGATATTTTCAGTCAATTAATCTCACGATGCATCCCCTTCTTACAGGGATCTCGGTCTGACCGAAACGCAAAATTGTTTGGTCCTTCCTTGGATTTTTAGACCACTCCCAACATCACCGACTACTACACCAAAATTCTGTCATCCAAAAAATTTACATTATCCACATATAGGGTCGGTTTTAGTGGAAGGATGCCCCAGGACTTCATGTAGCCATTGATGGCCAGAATACAGTTGTTACTTGGGAAACAACGTGTTGCCTTTGGGTTTCCACTCCAATGCTTTAGATATTTTCAATCCTGTTGGTTAGACCCTTGTTCAAAAATATAAATAGAAGAACTAAATAAAATGTTGAACTAATTTTAAAGAAAAATTAAGAAATTTATACAATCTCACAGACATATGATATTATAGTTAAGAGGATTGGTGCTGATTATGAGCATGGCCACATTTTCAGTGGAGGAGGAATGGATTTTTCTGAGATTTGGGATTCCCTGGATTTTTTGGTGGAAGGTTTGTAGATGCACCTGGGATGGACGACATTCAAGCTTCCGTCCCAACACAATAATAGGTCGTGGGTTGAAGATTCAAAAAAATGGACATGATGAAAATAAATCTAAGGATAGGTCGTCATGTAGAAGAATTCCTGGACTAATGGACTAGCACTAGGATATGTTAATATAAGGATAATTTTATATTAAAAACTAAAATAAAAATCCAATTCTGGTTATAGAGTTGGGGAAAAAAATTTCTCAGGTTACCATTCAGCGGGGTGGCAGGTTTTCTGTAGAAAGATGATTATTTTATAATAATCCTTTTTTGTGTATCTAGGGATGATGGTACTAAATGTATAAGCATATTTTTAAAAAAAGAATGTAGAATGTGCTTAATATTTAGGAACCTTCAGAACCATAATTACTATGAAGGCAAATTCTTCAACGGCGCCATGTTAAGAAATGTTTTAAGATGTTGTCTTTTTTAAAAGTCGTCCACCTTTATATTTTTTTTCAAAAATTTAGTTTTTTTTTATTTTTTTTTATTAATGGATTATGTAATTAAAAACATTAATATGATTATTAATAATTTCAAATATATAAAATATAAATAATTTAATATATAATATATATAATTTGATATTTAAAAACAATAGTGGTAATTAATAATGTGATCAAAATTGATTATTTTATTATTATTTTTGTTAATATTATTATTATTACACAATATAGAAACATAAAAATAAAAATAAAAATTATAAAAATGTATTCTTAAATATAAAAATGTATTAATAAAAAAATTATTTATTATTTATTCAAATAATTAATATTTTTTAACCAAATAAATTATAATTATATTATCATTAAATATTTTAATTATTAAATAATAATTATGCGCAAATAAAAATTTCGACATAATATTACATATAATTAATAACATTATTAATTATATTATTATTTTTTATTATTGAATAAATAAATAATTTGATTATATATATTATTTAAAATTATTTTTTATTTGTCTGTTTTTAATATAAATATTAATTATTTTGTGATTAGGATTTTTATAAATGACTAATAAATTATATTATTAATTGTTAATAATAACATTTTAATTAAATTTTTTATTTTTTATATTACAAATTTAATTTAAATTTAATTAAAATTATATTATTGACTAATTTTTTAGTTTCATTTAAAATTATCTTATTTACACCATTATTCCTATTCATTTTCATAATTCTTGTTAATATTTAAAAAATATTGTTGTTATTTATTAAAAGTGTAATTAAATATATTTAACAACAACAAAAAATAGGAGTTATTATTTTTATAACATTAATTTTATTTTCAATAATTATTTTTGTATAATGTATTTTTTAAATTTATTTTTTATTTTTTTATAATTTATTTTATGTGCATAATTTTTTTGAAGGGTGAATGTTTTTTTGTAGTCAATAATGTTTGTTTCATGTAACTTATTTTTGTTTTTTTTTAAATAAAAATTCATTAACGTCGAATATCAGCAAGCGTACAGATGAAAATCCATGAGGGGAAATGGTCCAGCCAAAGCTGGTTAACATCATAGGGGCCTAAGGCCGCCAACTGATGGGTCGCATTGTTTCCTTCCCTTTATGTAATAGAGAAAGTTCAAATTGAGAAGCCTTGATGGAGAGAAAGGATTTTTTTTGATGAGGGATCCAAAATACTAGAGGCCGCCATCATTGAAATTTATATCATTGAGTTGTAATAATATTTCATTTAATTCATTTTTTATGTTTCATTTGAATTGTGAAAATAGTTTACATCTTATAGGCTTAAATGTCACAACATGAGTTGTAATAATATTTCAAGTAGACGAGCTTGGAAGCCTATAAATTATTATATATATATATTAAATGTAATTGAAATTTGAAAAATTAAATAAAAATATAAATAATAATTGAAAAAAAATTATTTTCATAAAAAATATTGATGAAAAATAATATCAATGTCACAAAAAAATATGATTAAAAACATAATATTTTTACTTAAATTTTTTTTTACAAAGAAAGACATATGTAAATTAAAAAAAATTATTGTTTTTCTAACATCCCATTTGTATTAAAAGAATTTTATAATATGTGTTTTAAATTCCTGATATATTTTATCTATACTATATTTTTTTCAGATAAATTTTATGAAGAGTAGATGTTATGTTTTTAATCAATAAATTTGTTTTCATGTAAATTATTATATGTTTATTATATTTATTAAAATATTTTCATTATCAGATATATATTTTTATATTTTTTATACAATTTTTTCAATCCAAAACCATTGAAATGAATTCATTTTCATTTTAAAAGACCATATTCATTTTAAAAGCTCACTCACATCAACTGAAACCAAGAAAAACATGATTCAAATTAAACCATATAATGAATAACTTGTGCCAATACCTAACTTCAGTACATCATAGTGGGACATGCCCTAAGAAAGAATAAACAGTAAGAGGACTGGGAATCGTGCACTCAGATTCAACATGGGTCACATCCTAATGTGGTATGACCACATTACATCGTCTCACCTCTATTGTAATGCATCAACAACTAAAGTAAAAAATTAAAACAAAAGACTAATTTCCTAAACCACCCCTAAAAACTTGAGGATCAGAACAAGAAAGAGTTTGTCATGTTCTTCCCATTCCTACCTCCCAAGTCCTGGAAGTCCTAATCTCCAACTACCTGACACCCCAAATAACAAAGAACCTTCTCTGATAATATTTTCTCATGAACTATACTAGGATACCATGTAACATGACATCTGACCCGGTTCATGGCATGTCCCGAAGGGAGTTCCCAATTCTCACAGGCTGGCAACTAGTTTTGGACATCAAATATAATCTAGAGGGAGAGATTTATCCCATTATATAACTAGGGTCAAAATAAAATAAAATGAACATGCAGAAGATCCAGTAATAATAATTAAATCATAATAAATGAGTAAATAAAATCGATTCAGTTTCAATGGATGAACAAAATAGAAAATAAATAAAAAACTAAAACAAAACCAACACTAACAAGATCTCTATGTGACGTCATGGTCACCACTATCCACAAACCATCCATCCACAAGAGTAACCTGTTTTAGTGATGAGAACATGATTCAAAAACCTGAACCTTTAAAATTTTCAGGTCTACCGACACCAAATGATACCAGTAAGATGTGAGCATAACAGCTTCATGGGAAACCACCAAAGAATCCATATATTTAATTTCACTAAAATAGTCCATTAACAATTGTTTTAAATGAATGTATGAAAATATTTTTCTCAGATTTTAATAATTTATATACTTTCCCTTTTCCAAAACACGAACACCACATATCCCTTTTCAAAATTGGATATCATATAAGAACCCAAACCAACACCAGAAATCCAAACAATGAATTACCAAACAACCTAAAAGTAAACTAGAATCATAAAAAATAACCTAAATTTAGTAGAAAATAACCAATATAATATGGATAATAAACCATGGAAATTCTGAAAAACCCAAATAGAGATCCCTAGACATACTCAAATCGGACTCACCTGTCGGACTGTGGTGCATCTCTATAGTCTATATGAAATTGGATACCCTAAACTGAACAATTCAGTGGCACATCCCACCATGCCTTATGAAGTCAGGGGGTACCAACCCATATAATTTGGGTTGACTAGAAACCTCCACTCAACCCTCTAAGTGATACATAGTTAACCCATGGTAAATATACTTGATGAAAGGAGGAGTCCCTCGCACATGTGACTCACCTTACCTGCCACCACCGCACTTGTCCACCCCAAATACTAACACCACCTATTTTCTAACCCGTATATGGAAAGCCACTATATGGGTTCCCATAATACCACAAATCTGTCACAAATACTAATCAGGCCCTCACATATTTCAATATTCAAAACATTTATCAAAATATTGAAAAGTTCCAATCAGGTATTTATACCATTAAAACCACAATTCACATCCAAAACAACATAAAGTTCAACCATGCCTCTAATACTACCAACTCTAATATATCACAAAATATTCCAAACCATTTCCAAAACATCACATTCATATGCACAATGCCAGACGGGACTTCATACAATTTATAAACCTACTACCTTTCAATGTACCAAAGGGTACATAATTTCAAAAAAATCATTAAACCACATTCAAGTCATTTTAGAACTAAGGATCCAGTAGTAAAGAATCAAAATATAGTGGATGAAAAGGATATAATATTTGGGTTTTGAATTCTAGGTTTTTAAGTTAAAAAACTTATCTAAGACAATTATCATTTCATTATCATCCATGTGTGAATCTTGAGCACAAATGAATGTTTCCACATCCAACGGTTTACCACAAATGTCCATGAGGATACCCAAAATAATTTTTAAAGAAACCCCACATGTTTTATTCACAACATAACAAATCACACTTATGATTCATGCCATAAAAACACTAATTCACACACCCAATTCCCTATTCAAACCATAACCAAGGGTCAACACTAACCAAAACACACAATTTTAATTTTAAAAAAATAGACATTTTAATGAACAACTCAGTTTTGTAACATTGCAACATGATTAGAGAACCATTTTTAAAACCACTTTCCCTGATTTTTTCTAATGTAAAAAAACATCATTCTAATCGAATCAAATATACCACAATCATTCAAAACACATTTGTATAATATTTAAAAATCCATCATCATCAAGGTAATGAGTAGGATATGAAAATAATGGAAACACCTACCTCAGTGGAGTGGGGATGTGATGAAACCCTTGGAGAATGTACAAAAGATCCCAATGAAAAATACTCACACCCTAGACATCATGAAAATTGAACCACACAGTAACCCTAACATATAGGGTTTGGCTAAAGGGAATACCCACCAAGAGAAACCAAGAAAATGGGAGAGGAGATGGAGGAGAGTAGGAAATGAACCATGAATCATAAGAAAACTAACCTAGGAACCATCAAGGACCTCTATATAAGGAATGAGGGCAAGAGATAAGGGTTTTCTAATGCCCCTTAGTTTGCCTATTTCAAACAAGGAATAAAAATCTTGAGTAGGGGATAAAATAAAAGAGAATCAATGAGATTATTTCCACATTTCAATGAAATGGTAAACTCTCGTGGTTTTTTCACATGGAATTGTAAATAGTCATCCAATAATGCCTCCTCAACTGGATGAAAGGGGTACCTCGCTTAGGATAGACACATAGTTTCCAAACCGTGCACCAACCACACTGAATGGAATAGTCCATTTACAAAACCAAACTATATGGTTTCCACACAGTTTCCCAAACTGTGTGTAACTCATGTGCCTCACTACTAGAAACCCAACACAGGCCTCATAGTTACCGGGGAAAGTTGAATGTTTTCCGAACCCCAGCACCCAAAATATGCAAAGTCTGAAAATTCAACTGAGATTAAAAAAACTCAAAACAATTAACTGGGACTCAACTCAAACTTCATCCAAAATGATCCATAGCCAAGACAAGAATAATATAAATGAATTACAAGGATCATGGTGTCATAATTCTCCCCACCATAGACAATTTATTCACCTATAAAATCATTCATCTAAATGATATAAAAATCGAATCCGTGAATAAACAAAAATGAGAAAAACCATGATCCTCATGGTGACATTTCACTCCACAATTCAAACCTGACTGATCAAGAAGAAACTAAAACAAAATAATTAGGGGATAAAATGGGATATTTCTCCCCACCACAAGAACTAATGTGGAATCCAAAACATTAAAAATTTCAAAACCACTGATACTTATATGGAATCTAAAATAATTCATCTTTACCAATTGGGAAAGGTCCTCACCAGGATCGGGAATGAGGTAAGTCCCCATAAGAACCATTGAAAAACCTCCCATTCAATCCACTAATCCCCAGCATAGGGAAGGCCGATGAAAGAAAACCAAATCATGCAGCAAAACAACACACACTCCATCAATCCTATAAAACATAGGCCTTTCCAAACAAGCACAACTGAACCTGAACAAACCTAAAAAAATAAACAGAATTACCATAAAAACTCAACCAACTGCAGAACAACATTCAAAAGGTAAAGCATGAAATTAAATGAAAATTGAGCCATTTAGTTTTGTACCAAGATAAGTGAAACTCATAATATGAAGAAAAGTATAGTAGGAACCATAAAATATATCATCTCCCAAATTAGAGACCAATATTGGGCTAGGGTTTCATACACCCTTAGAAATTCCTAACATTCGGTGTGCTTCACATCTATGACTATAGCTGGATCCATGATAAAAGAACTGTATCCTATCACATAGTTAGGAATTAGCATCCCCACCAAAAAAAATCATTAGTTGATGCTTCCTATAATACTTGTCTTGATGACCCTGAAAGCTGAAATGGTGGCATGTTTTTTGGGGATATTGACCAGATCGCTTGGAATGCCTGAAGTAGCCACACTGGTGGTACACTACCAAATGGTATGAATAACTAGACATCAGACCCAATAAGGAGACTCATAAAAAGTTGTTTCCTCTTAGATTTTGTTATCTCCATATGGGTAACCTTCACGAGCATCAAGAGATAATGGATTTCCAGCTGCCTGCGCTCTAGAAACCAACTCTGCAAAAAATGTTTTTTCCATCAACTTATCAATACAAAGATCCTTGCAGGAGAAGACCCACTCTATGATCTCGAGACAAAGACCCCAAATGAAAAGATAATCCTTCAAAAAATCATGTGAAAACATCTCAAGATAGAAGGAAACAAACTCCCATAAGTGGTCAACATAGGCCTTTACAGTTCACAGCCCTTGCTGAATATATGTAAGCTCTTCACTTTTCTCCGTCTTCACCTCCTCAAGTGCAATCCATCATATGAATATGGACATAAACACATCATGTGTTATCCCAACATGCATTTATTGTGGGTAAAACAACTCACATCACTCTAAATATTGACCATCAAACAACCCCAGAGCACCATGAACTATGATGGTTTCGGGAGTTCCCATCGATTTGAAGACACTCTAAACTTCCTCAAGCCACTCTAGTACCTCTAAGGGACACTGATCACCATGAAAAATAGGCAAAAATGGTAAGAACTAGTAAATTTTCATGGATGATTAGAAATTTTCATGATTTTTCTAGGTAGACTATCCTGAATAACATAAGGAACACCAATTCAAAACCAACTTCAACCAGAAACATAATCGAGGAAAAATCTCAAACCAAAAAAAGAGGCTCACAAGACAAACACACACAATAATAACTAAAAAATATTCTAAAAAATCACCACTCCAATTTTAATTTCAAAACTGCCTTCTTCTAAGGACACTATTTAAATACAAGAACATACTTTCACATAAAAAAACAATCTTTTCTCAACGGAAAATCCAAACCAAATCATTTTCTACTCAAAACCCATTTCGAAAAACCAAAGTCAAAACATGAATTTAAAATACACACCCATGAAATCCCTTGATCCCTCATATTTGTTTCCATCCATTTCCACTTTCATCATCCAAACACAAGTTCCAATATTCACTTTCCATTCATACCTGCACATACATGAACATCAATAAAGAGTACTAACGTTCGCACTTACCATTTCAAAATCAAGACCCAAAACATGCTAAATTTTCAATAAAACACATTCTTTTAAATACATATTTTTCTAATCCAAAACCATTGGAATGAAATCCTTATCATTTTCAAAAATAGCTTTCATATTAAAATATCACTCGCATCAACTGAGAATAAAACAAAACATGAATCAAACCAAACCACCAGAATGAGTAACTAGTTTCTAAACCTATCTTGAAAACTTGGTTTTGGGCCATAACATAAGAAAGAATCATCACTAAGAGGACCTAAAATCATGAACTCAGATTCCACATGGGGAACTACTCCATCTAGGATCAAAACACAACATTGGAGAGCCTCTATTATCATTCCTTATCCACTCATGTCGTAACCAATATGATAGAATCTTTCCCAGATGACCCCTAGAAACTTGAGGATCAGAATGAGAAAGGGTTCACAACACTCTTCTTGTACCTACCTCATGTGTCCCGATAGTCCTAATCTCCCACTACCTAACAACCCAAATAACAAAAAACCCATTCTGATAACATTTTTTCACCACCCAATCATGGATTCCAAACAAAACAATATTTGTCCTGGTTCATGGAATGACCCGAAGGGAACTCCCCATCCCCTCAGGCTACCAAATACTGTAGGGAAACAAAGATAATCCAGAGGGGATGATTTATTCCATTATATAACAAAAATAAAAAAATTAGATAAATAGAAATCAGAAAAAATATTAACAACTGAATCTTAGTAAATGTGTAAATGAAACTAATTCAGTTGAAATGGCTGAACAAAACAAAAACTAAATACAAAACTAAAACCAAACCACCACTAACATGATCTCCATGTGATCTCATGGTTACCACCTTCCACAAACAATCTTTCCAAAATTCCATCCTTTTCCAAATATGAGAAAACAAACAAGAAACCTGAACCTGCAAAACAGATTGGGTAAACTTGCACTGAATGGTACAAGTAGGGTGTGAGCAAAACAACTAAGTAGGAAACCACAAAATAATCCATATATTTCCATTCCCCAAAACAGTACATTAACACTAGTTTAAAATAAATTTATGTAAATATTTTTTCTCATTTTAATAAATAACACTATTTTCCACTCCAAACATTGAACACCACATCTAAATTATCAAAATAGGGTACCCATTAGGAACCAAAAAACCAATCAAGGAAATACCATACAATTATAAAAATAAACAATCGACATAAATAATAACCCAAGTGAAATAGAAAATAACCCAGAAAATATACATAATAACCCTTGGTAATTCCTAAAAATACCTTGAGTGATCCATGGAGAGACTCAAATCAGACTCACCTAATAGCATATGTAGCACCTCAATAGTCTATATCCAACTGGTCTCCCTAAACTGGACAATCTAGGGGTACAACCCGTCAATAAATATCATGTTAAGGGGGTACCAACCCCTCAAATAATGTTTGATAAAAACCATCACTCGAACCTCTAAAAGACACGAATGAAACACATGGTACAGATACTTGGGGAAAGGAGGTGGCCCTCACATACTTAACTCACCTTGCCTGCCACCACCACACTTGCCTACCCCAAACACCGACACCACCTATATGCAAAACCACATAATTAAATCTTCTATAGGGGTGTCTTACATACAAAAAAAATAATTCAAAAGTTCTAATAAGTTCATCACATCATTCAATCATTGAAAATTTTTCTCAAAGCATTACAATGTTCCAACTAGGAATGTGAACCATAAAAATTACAATCCATTTACAAAAGAACATAAATTTCCAACCGGGCCTCCAATACTACCAACTCCAATATATAACAAAATATTTCAATCCATTTTCAAGATATAACATTTAGATACACAATGCCAAATGAACCATCATACCATTTAGATACCAACTACCATTTGAAGTACCAAATGATCCATAAATTCAAAAATAATCATGAAACGACTTTCCTGTTATTTGAGAAACAATAAAGCAATAGTAAAGAATCAAAAGTTTAAATAAGAAAAGAATGAAATATAAGTGTTTGGAAATATAGTTTTTCAGGTTTAGAAAACTTATCTAGGACTAGTATGATTTCTGTTCACATCCATGTGTGCATCCTGAGTAGGCAAGGATGTTCCCACATCCAATGGTTCACCACAAGAAACCATGAGGTAACCCAAAACCATTTTTAATGAAACACTGCATGTTTTCCACCCATCATAACATACCACACATATGATTAATTCCATAAAAACACAAATTCACACATTCAATGTCAAATTCATAATATAACCAAGGTTGAGCACTAACCAAAATGCAAAATTTCTTATTTACAGGACAATATAAATTTAAAAAAACATCTTATGTGCCTAACCTTGTAACATAATTAAATAACCCTTTTTAAAACCACTTACATAAGTCATTTCCAGCATAATAACACCATTCTATGTAAAAAAATCCACAAGAATTTGATAATAATTTTATTACTATGTAAAAATCCACCATCATCCAAGGAATGAGTAATAAATATAAATAATTCAAAAACCTACCTTAATGTAGTGAGAATGTGATAAAAACCATGGATAATTCAGAAAGAACCCTGATGAAAAATATTCACACCATAAAATTCAATAAAATCAAACCACACATCAACCCTAATATCAAGGGTTCATCCAAAGGGAATCCCCTCGAAGAGAAATAATGAAATCATGACAGGAGATGGTGGAGAAGAGTAAATAGACCAATAAACCAAAGAAAACTCATGTAGGAACCTTCAAGAACCACAAATGGTGGATGGAGAGAAAGAGAGAGGGGTTTGTTAAAGCCCCCTGGGGAGACTATGTCAAACAAGGGAGGAAAATCCAAAGTTGTAGATTAAATGATAAAGGGTAAATAGATAATTTCAAAATTTTAAGGAATTGGGAAACACGAATGGTTTGGATACATGATTTGGTAAATGTTGTGCCCTATACAAGACTAAAGGGGGAACCTCACATGTGATGGCCGCACAGTTTCAGAACCATGGTCCAACCACGATAAATGTATCTTTCAAGTTACAGAACCTAACCGCACATTTTCCAAAACTATACGCACCTTTTGCACCTCATTACTGACCACCCAAAATAGGTCACAAGGTTACCTAGGCTGGGTTCATGGTTTCCCAACTATACACCCAAATCATGCACAGGCCAAAAACTCACATGGGTCTCCCAATATTAAAAAATATTAACTGAGACTCAACCCAAATCTCAACAAATAAGTTATTAATCCATGAAGAGAATAAAATAATGGAATTACAAGGGTCATGGAATTAAATGTTAGTAATTCTCATTTGAATAATAAGGGTGGTGATAAAAACTCTCATGGGAAGGAGCTTGAATCTAAAAAGAAGATCATGTGTCTGAGGACATACATTGGAAGTGAATATACAAGAGGGTTGTTTCATTATTTTTGTCAAAAATAAGTAATAGAGAGATTTTTCATGGTGGTATACACTCCTCAATATATTTTAGTGGAATAGAATATGAATATAACATTGTTATACATAACAAGGGAGACGTTGAAGACTGCAAGAGTTACCAAGAAATTCTGACCAAAAGTAGTAAATACCACTAGTAATGTCATCAATTTATCCCCTTCAATGGAAATTGTTCTAAATACACCAATGGAGATTAGGACTGGTAAACACACTAACTATTCTCAATTTAAAACATTTGGACATCTTGTATATGCACTGTTTAATTATTAGGAATGATCGAAGTTGGAATCGATATATTGGGGATATATCTTCTTGGGATATGATAATGTTGTCAAGGGGTATCAGTTATGAGTTCTCACTTCCCAAAAACATATCATCAAATGATATTTCACTTTTGAAAATGACATGGTGTCAATGATGATTGATAAAGACATAGAGAAAGAGAGTACATAAACTACAAGAGTCATGTTTAAGGACGAAACAGAGGAAGAAAGGTATTCTTATCATGAATTTCTAGAGCACAATGATCATTTACCAGATGATCCTTGACTAAAATTTTCAAATAGAGAGAAAAGAGTTCCAAAATGGAACTTAGATTATTTCAATGAGAGAAACATTGAAATTTCCTTTTTGACATGTTTTTTAGAACAATCATATTTTTTTGAGGCAACCCAGAGTATAGATGTATCTTAATTGATAGTTTTGATGTAGGTTGAACATGAATTACAACACAATAATAATACTTGGGATCATGTTCAATTACTATGTGAAATAAAGTTTATTTGGAACAAATGGGTCTACAATATCATGTTTTATGAAACAGATCAGGTGGAATGATATCGTGTGAGACTAGAGGTCAATAAAAATTCTCATAAGGAAGGTATTGATTTCAATGAAATATTATATTCTATTGTTAGATTGACAACTATTAATGTAGTTATTGAAATTTTTTCATACACACTATATCTAAAAGAGATATATGTGAAGAACAATTTTCTCCTTGGTGATATTTATTAAGAAATATATATTCCCCAATATGAATTTTTTCCAAATAAGGTAATGAGAACTCGATTGGTAGGTTGAAAAAATATATGTATGGACTTACAATGGCACATATGTGTTAGTAAAAGTGATTTTATTCCTATATAGAGAACATTGGATAAAAAAGACATAATTCAGATCCTTTCACATATTTCAAGTGTCAAGATGGTAATGATTTTATCATTATACTATTTTATCTGGATGATATGTCGATTTTATGGCCCAACAATGATCAAATCCAGGACATGAAGTCACAGTTGGATATGGAGTTTTAAATTTAGTACTGGAGACCAAAATACAAGATTATTGGGATACAGATTTAGTGATATGGGAATAATAGATTGATGTGTCTATCATAGAATAATTTTTTGGGGAATGTGTTGAAAAACATAAACATGCAAGACTATAAACCAGTGATGGAAGTTCTAGGGGAAGGAAAAACTAGTGAATAGTTTTTCATTAAAATTTATGATTTGGTGAAATCGAAAAACAGGATGAACTCTATGCGTAAATTACCAGTGAGCCACTGATCGGGGAAAAAACCCACCAAAAATAAGATGCAATAAAAAGCATGTGAAGAGGTAATATATTATTCAGTGAAACAACAATCCTAGAAATAATGACATTTGATGATCCTTCACACCCCAAAACTAATAAAATCCCTAAGAATCACGGGAAATGGGGAGGTGGGGGAAATAGGAGTGCGATCTGGGATACAGGTAGGTGAGGGTGTGGGTGATGTAGAGAGGATGAGGAGGGATATGGAGGGAGATTTATGGAGGTGTAGGATGATCGAGGAGGTGAGGAAAAGGATGATGGAGGGAGGAATGGATTTTCATGGGATTTGGGATGTTATTTCATGGTTTATTGGATGATTTGTAGATGCACAAGGTATGGATGGCTTCTCTACTTTGGCCCAGCCACAAAAAAAATCCTTGGATTAATGTCACCAAAATATGGACACTAGAAGATAAAATCCAAGGAATTTTCATTGTGAAGTAGCATTACGGGGCGTATGAACTATTACCAGGAACTAGAATGCTAATAAAAAATCATTCTGGTTCCCACTGAGTGGTCATCAGTGAAGTTGGAGCCATAGGTAATGTTGTTTTTTGTGGTCGAGAGGTGATGAAAATAGAACAACACAACTAAATAACTACAAGGACCGATTCTGGAGTTATCAAAATTGATAATGAAATTACTAGAACCAATTACTAGAATTAAATAAATGGAATATAATTAAATGAAACTAGTATTTAAAATGGTTCTATCTCTTAGGGGACCTACATTCACGATAAGAATTACATATACTCACCCATTTTATTAAGTCTGTGAAATATGGTTTTATTAATTTGGTTACTTTTCATATAAATTTTTTTTAATATTATTTCATTGATTTATCTTTACACCATGTGTTATATTCAATTTATTACAAACTGGATATATGTGTGGTTGGGCCACATGTTTTACTGGGCTACTTATTTTAGCCATGAATCATTTCCTCTAACCATATTCCCTCCTAGAAATACTCTAATCATTCACTACTTAATATGCACTTTTGATCTCCTTGGTCACCCTATGAAATATGTTCATACACTTTGGTATCTTAGATATTTGATCTGGTTGCTTGTTTGGTTGTGTGGTTTCAAGTCTAGCTCTATGGTGCCCATGGATTGGGAATGTCGTCTTAGGAATTGATTTGTTGTAGGGGGTTTCATTACCCATGTCTGACACTTCCCAAGGAATTGATTCAATCCCAGCTTCTCGGGTCTCCCTTCATCATGGTGCTTCGATCTTCCTTGGAGAAACCCTAGTGCTACTCGGGTTCCTTAGTACTATGTGTAAGCCTCCTCCTCAAAGCTCGTCGGAACCAGTTTCTCTCCCTCAACCTCATCTCATTACTGTTTAGTGATGAAGAGTATAACCATCCCTAATGGATGAAGTGCGGCATTGATTGAAAATTATAGGAACTATATAATGACAGGTGCACAGAAGTACCACCAGATCCATGGGATTGTGCAATCGACCATTGATTGAAGACATTAGTACCACCAAAAAATCATGCATTGTATGTTTTAGGTTGATGTTTCGATTTTCATTTAAAACATGTAAATATTTTATCTTGTTCTACTACTTTCTATTCATTTGATAGCCTTGTAATATTTTTTGTTTCTCTTTTGAGATTAATAAAATGCAAGTTTGAGTGGTGTTTTTACCATGTTGTAGGACCCCTAAGGGTCTGAGGCATGTTAAATCATTGTGACCCTTTATTTTTCTTCACTTTTATATTCTATTTTTTTGGTACATGTATTATCATTCAACAGTACCAGTTTGATCATTATATTATTGTGGTTGTCTATATACCTTTTCATATCTCTTAAAACAAAACAATAAGTATTAGAGCCTCCCTATAAACTCTGTATTTTTATTTTCAATAATATCCTTAACTTCCTTCAGTGTTTTAGTTTAAAACAACCATTAATAAAACTAGTAACTTTATTATAGTATACCAAATCCCCCCCAACACACTAGTTAAGGCCCATAGTTCAAGTTTTCATTCCATAGGTGTTAATGTTCTTAGAAAAGTTTATTTTGAGTCTACCACTGTAGAAATATGGATTAAACATGAAACATTATACATGAATACCATCCTTGTAGGAAGAATTTATAAGAAGCACTGAATAATCAAATTTAAAATCGAACCATATACTTCTATACAAACCCACTTAGATGAATTTAATAAGATCATGTAATAAGTTGATAGTATCATCATTTTAGTAGATGATGAGGATCAAGTGATGATCCTAATAATATCTATTGACAATGGCTACAACACACTGGTTGACACCTTGATGTATGGTTGAGACTCTATTACTTTAGAAGAAGTCAAATATTCCCTTCTATATAAGTATCTTCATTTTAAACCTATGGTAAATATTGAGGCTGAGAGTCTATTTACTAGGGGAAGACCTCAAGTTAAGGGTAAAAAAGAAATAGTTCAATATTGATAAATGTATGAGTAGTATAGAACCTAATACAAATAATAATTCCAAGGATAGAAAAAGTTTCTTGATTTCATTGTGGTATACCCAGTCACATTATGCTCAAGCATAGAAAGCTCCAATGCGAGAAAGAACCTACACAACCCACATATCGGTCTCTTTTAGAAAACTCTGGATGTGACACTAATGAAGTCCTATATGTCTCCATCCACACACTCAATCAAGAGTGGGTCCTAGACTCTGGTTGTTCCTTTAAAATGTGTTCCTATAGACAGTCCTTTTCCAAAATTGTTGATAAGGTAAAATGGGTTATCCTCTTTTAGAAAAATAAGAGGTTCAAGGTTGAGGGTAAAGGATCTATTCTAATAGAGTTAGATGATATATCCATCATCAACTTACTCTACATAAGGTGGGTCCCTTAATTTCAAGAAAATTTAATTTCTTTATGGTTCCTAGATTAGAAAGGACTCACCTTTGTATCTAAATTAGGATGAATCGAAATCTCTACTAGATAAAGAACCATACTTACGGGATCCCTTACCAATGGTTTTTATATCATAAATGGAAAGACCCATTCAATACAGTTGTTAAATTTTTATAGTACCAATACCTATAATGCATTGAAATAGAATAGATGTTTGGGGCATGTATGCTTCAAAGGTATAAATGAATTCAATAATAAGGGTATTTTTAGTGAAATCACACCCTTCAATATTCAATACCATTATGATTTTTTGATAGGAAAGGCCAAACAAGTGGGTTTCAGTAGTTCCTCTTCAAGGTTGCTAACCCACTTGAACACATCCATTAGGATTTGTTAGGGATAGCTAGGACAACCTCTAAAGATGTTGGATCCAATTTCATCACCTTTATTGATGAATTCTATAGGAATTTGTGGATATACATCCTTTAGAATAAATATGATATTTTCTAAACATTAAATACCTAGAAAGATTCGGGATAATATCAAACAAGAAATAAATTTAAGACCATGAGAATGGATAATGCTTTTGAATAAATTTCTTTATAGTTCATTCAATGTTGTTGGTCTGAAGGAATTAAGAGGCACTAAATATTTATTGAACTCCCAAACATAATGGCCATTCAGAGAGGATAAATCAGACTATACTTGAAATAGTCCGTAGTATCCTTGCATACATTGTCCTACCCAAATCTTTTGGGATGAGGTCACCAGTAAAAATGGCTACCATATCAATAGGTGTCCCTCATCTGTGATTCATGTCAAAAATACTAAATAAATGTTGGCCAGAATGACCAATTATTATTCATACATATGGGTTTTCTAAAACATATTCTCATGTCAATATTGATGAATTAGAATAAATATACCTAAATTGAATTTTCATTAGTTATCCTAGGGGATTCAAGAGATATAATATTTGGGTAGATAAACTAGTATACAAAAAGTGCATCATTACTATGGATGTGGTCTTTCACGATTCATATTCTCCAAAGACCAGGACTACCCCTCTTAGTAATAGTGATGTAGAATAGGATATGTTTGGTGAAGATGAGCCACCGGCTATTTTTGAGACTGATGTCCATCCTACTCCACCTCCTCTTCATTGCACAGATGTGGCTAAATCTAAGTCAATTTCTTGTTCATACTTAGATTCTGAAGCTCCTATAAAACATAAACACAATAAATTGACCATTAATAGGAAAAAGAGATTCCATATACCTCCTAACAGCTTCATCCAGTATGATATGTCTTCATATTCCTTTCATGTGTCCAATGATATTATTGATGATGATACTCGCTATTATAGATGGGCTTTTAAATACAAATAATCGATAAAATTTGACTTTTATACAAATTATGAAATTAAATACTTAAGAAATAACCATACATGGGATGTTTTGAACAAACCAGCAAATGATAATTTAATTGCTTCGAAATGGATCATCAAAAGATAGGAGGAAGACATTGCAAGAAAGAAAATAAAATTCAAAGCTAGGACAGTTTCCAAAGGATTCCTCCAAATAGAGGTAATTGATTATTCTGATATATTTTCACCATTAATTAATAATTCATTTATTCAGCTCCAATTATTAAATTCTACCTATAATGACCTGCACATAGAGTAGTTATATATCAAAAAATATTTTCTACATGGTGATTTGAATGAAATTATTTATACGAAAAATTCTGATGGTTATCCAACTGAATTCAAACCAAATTAGTTATGCCTATTGAATAAATCCATGTATGGATTAATAAAATCCTCAATGAAGTGGTAATTGATGTTTGATTCATTCGTTTTAGGTAAAAAAATCATCAGGTATTAGTATGATTCTTGTACTTATTTAAAATCACCTAAAACTTGCATCATATATCTGTTGTTCTATGTTGATGATATTACTATCATATGCATGTATATAAATCTAATTTCTTCTATCAAATCCCAACTAAAAACAACATTTTAATATGAATGACCTAGGAGTAGCCATGAAAATTTAGGTGTTAGAAATCATAGGATACATAAAAAATAAATTAATATATCTAACTCAGCATGCATATGTTTTATATGTTTTAAAGAGGTATGTGTTTGAAAATTTAAAACATATTAATATCCCACATGCACAAAATTTTAAACTATTTTTACTCAATCCCCAAAAACTAAAGTAGATATTGAGTTTATATCTAAAATTACATGTGCTAACATAGGTGGTAGCATAATTTACACTATGATTTTCAAACTCCCTGATATTTCATTTGTTTTATACACTCTTAGTAGGTTCATGGACAATCTAGGGAATCCAGAATTGTATTCACTTAAGTGGATCCTTAGATATCATTATTATTCATATATTAATTCTTTATGCCATGGTAAAAATGTATATTCTACTAAACTTATATATAGTTATGTTCATGTTAACTATTCTAGAAATGTAGACACTAAAAAATATTTAACTAGCTATGTGTTTACTACTTTTGGATGTCCATTTCATAGAAGTGAAAAATGAAGTCTATTGTTTCACTTTTGACTACATAATATGAATACATTTCATTAACTGGGGAACCTAAAAGAGAATTCTAGATAAAATTTATGTCTTCCGAACATAGCATTTATAATTATATAATCAATTTTTTTCTGATACCCAGTCAACAATACATTTGACTAAAAATTAGTTTTCCATGGTAAGTCAAAGCACATAGATATTAGATTACATTTTACTAGAGATGTCGTAGAATCTAGAACTCTGTGTATCAATATGATACACACTGACATAAACCCAACAAATAGTTTGACTAAAGATATGGTTCTTCCAAAGTTTGAATTTTTTTAGATAGGATAAACATATTTCTAGTTATACAACCCCTAAGTGCAAGAAAATCATCAAATTTAATTCAAAATGGTGGAGATTTGTGAATAATGGACTTCCTAATTTGGTTTTTTAATATTCAATTTCATCAATATTTTTACTTCCATTTATCTTTAAACAATGATTTATATTAATTTTATTACGCGATGGATATATGTGATATTGGGACACCTATTTTACTAGGCCTCTTATTTGAGATATATTTCATTTCTTCTACCTGTTCTCCTTTATGGAAATCAACTTTTAATTCGATGCATATTTTTTATCATTGATCTCTATGGCTTCCCTTTGAAATTTATCCATCCACATGGGTATCTCGGTTGTTTGAGCATATTGTTTTTTCGATTGTGCATTTTTTCATCCAAATCAATGGAACTCACAGATTGGTCATGCCATTTTAGGAATATATCAGTCGTAGGGTGTTTCACTACCCCTAATTAACTCTTCTCAAGTTATTGATTCAATATCATCTTCTCAGATCTCCCTTCGGCATGATGCTTCTGTCTTCCTTGGTGAAACTATATCGCTACTCTATTTCCCTGGTTATATGTGTAAGCCTTCTCCCCATAGAATGTTTGTGCATGTATCCCTCCCTCATCCTCACCTCATGGCCGGTGTGTGGTGGAGATGATATCATTTTCTAATATAATAAGTGAGGCTTTTATTGATGATTCTAGGAAAAGTAGGACTGGTGTCTAGAAGTACAACCAGAACTAAGAGGCTGCGCGATGGACCAACACAAGAAGAGACTCATACTGGTGCACAATAGTACCATAAAATCTAAGAGGCTACGCAATTGACTTCCACATGAAGAGAGTAGGACCGCTAGAAATTTTCCATCTAGCATTTTATGTTTTAGGTTTCAGTTCAAATTTTCATTTAAAACTTATAAATTTTTGTTTCCTATTTTATAGGTTCCTGTTTTTTTGATCTATTTGCATTATTTTTGGTATCTATATTGAGATTAATAAAACACATGTGTGTGCGTGTTTTTTTGTTGTTCCTGCCATGAAGTAGGACCCCTATGGGTCCATATCACAATAAATCATTGCGGCCCTTTATTTTTCTAAAATTTTCTATTCTGTTTTTTGGTTAAGTAATTATCGATCCACATTACCATTTCGATCTTTTTATTATTCAGGTTATTCGGATAACTTTTCATTGCTCTCCAACCATAACAATGAATTAATAGGAAAAAAATAATTTCTAAAAAGATATATTCTAGAGAAAATAAGATAAAATATGGACTAATAAAATTTGATAACATGTTTTTAATGATAATGAAACAAAAAATTTGTACATACAATGAAAGGCAATTAATTTTCTTATGGTCCTTCTCACTTTGAGTAGGGATTTCATGCGAGTTATCATAAATCTAGTGAATCAACTACTAAATCCTCCATCCACATTTCCGGATCATCAAGAAAAGGGAAACACTTTTTCCAATTGGAAAGAACATCGCATCAACTATACACTAGACACGAGATGAGGCTGATGAGGGTAACAAGACAAGACAAATCTCAATAGAGGTAGAAAAATGAGAGAGAGATGGGCTATAGTGTCTCCTAGGAAACCATGAGTCTAATGCCTAAGGGAATCCAAAATGATCAGACATGGGGAATCACTGCATGGGGTTGATGAAACATCCTAACTCTGAATGATTCCACCTAGTAGAATTCCATGTACATGGGTTCCATGAAACAAGTCATAATGGAACAACCAAAAAAACCACCCATAGTGGTGGTAAAAAAAATTGATTAATCCAAACATGCGGATTGCCAGTGTTCCACCTAGAACAATGGAAAAAACACATGCCAGTAATAAGAGGCCCAATAAATAGTCCAAATCAACATAGATCCACAGAAAATTAAACCAAATGAAAAAAATAAAAAAAAATATGGGTAAAAAATAATGGCATCATTAATTGAAACTATATTTAATATGAAACTATTAATTGGGAAGACATAATTCCCAAATCTCCACCATTTTCAATTGATTTTGGTGATGTTCATGAACCTATCGTCATAGAACTAGAACCATGTTTAACCAACCTAAAATGATATTAAACATAGATAGAACCATGACTTTAGTTAGACTATAAGACAAGTTTATGACGTTATGTATCTTATTGATACACACGATTCTTGATTCTACAATATCTCTATTAAAATTTAATCGAATATATTTATTTTTAGACAAGCCATGACATACTAATTTTTTGATAAATGAATTTTTGACTGGCTATCAAAATATACATTGATAAGAAAACAATACAAAAAAATTTATAAAGAGACACCTTTGATCCATAAATCTTCCTTAACAACCTCAATTAAAGAAAAGTATTCAGATTCTATAATTTAATGTGCAAAAATAGATTTCATATTACACTTCTTGGAAATGGAACTTCCAGAATCATAAAACACATAACTAGTTAATGATTTACAAGTGTAAAAATTTCCAACATAGTCAGCATCAAAAAACCAAATATAATTTCAATAGTATCCAAATTTCTCCAATACCACAAAGATATATTTGAAGTACAAGAAAGATACCTAAGGATCCAATTAAGGGAATGACAATGTGGTTTCCATGGAGTGGCCATAAACTTACATAAATTGTAGATAGAAATTGCAATATCATGTCTACTGAAAATAATAGAATACATTATTCTATCAAAAATGTTGGCAAAAATAATTTTAGAAATACATTTAATATATTCTTTATTAGTTTTTTCTTATGTTAAGGAAATTTCAAAATTTCTCATAAGTGGGACATTAATAGGCTCTAGAGATTAAAATATATACCTATTTATAAATTTTATAATGTAAGCATACTGATATAAATAGAGTAGTTTATTTGGTTTATCTTTAATGATTTCGACACCTAATATTTAATTGGATACACCTAAGTCCTTAATATGAATATTTATTTCCTATTGGGATTTAATAGTAGATGAAATATTTTTAAATTTCCAAATGGTGAGAATTTCGTCAACATACATTAATAGATAAATGATGTAGTTTTTTGGTGATTTATAATAAACACAAGCATCATACCGAATCCTTATGAACTTTTTACCACGAATTAATGAATAAAAATTAATTTACCACAACCTAGAGGCTTGTTTAAGGATATAAAAATATTTATTTACAAATAATACATGATTTTATTTGAATTATGTAGGATATCCTTCAAGATGTTTAATTTAGTTATTTTTATTCAAATCACCATGCTATAAATCCATTTTAACTTCTAACTATTATATATGAAGAACATTATATGTTATAAAAGTTACCAAAAAAATAATGGAAGAATTATTAACAATAGTGTCAATTTTTTCTTAGTAGTAAATTTCCTCTCTTTTAAGGAATCCCTTGAAAACTATCCTAGCTTTATATTTGATTTCAATTCCCTCAGTGTTGTCTTATATTATTTTAAAGGTCTATTTTTGACTAATTACATTGATGTCTGTTGGTTTGCTACAACATCCTAGGTATGGTACATATTTATGGATTTCATTTCTTTATTAATTTAAAGACCAACATCTATGAGTCTTTGTATTTTAATGCATGAATATAAGATTTAGGACAATCCTCAATAAGATCATGGGAAAAAATAAAGTAATATGAATACATATCATACTAGATGAATTGATCATGAGGTATTAGGACTCTGTGTTGTCTATCACACTTCAATTGATAATCCCCATGAGTGGTAGGAGGGTCAGAATCTGAATATGAACCAAAATTGGACTCAGAATCAGCCACACTGGTGGGATGAGGAAAAAGTGGAGGGGACTGAACATTAGTCTCAAAATGATATGAGGTATCATATATATCTTCCTTTTTAAGATTTTGATAATTGATTCTATATGTGGTATCCTTTCACTTTGGAGAAGATGATTCACGGAAGAGCATATGCCTACTTATGATGCATTTTAGGTATCCCAATTTGTTAACCTAGTGTTTGTATCCATTAACATATTTAGGATAACCAATGAATATGCATTTGAGTTATCTTGGTTCTAATTTTTTATTCTTAACATGAGTATAGGGTATATAACATAGGACACTTAAGTTGGAGTATGAAGGGTGCTTACGAGTATACACCTCTTTAGGTGTTTTGAAATGGTTTTCAGATGAGGGATACCTATCGATAAGGGAAATAGTAATGTTTGTGGCTTGGGAACAAAAATATTTTCCGAGGATTGAGCATTAAATCATTATTTAGACTCATTATAGAACATTCATGTTCATCCTTTTTGTTATTATTTTATTTTTGTTATTTTTCCTAATAGTCACGTGCCACTTAATCCCTTCAAATTCACAAAACTGAATGAACTTTATTGACTGATATTCAAGCCTATTTTCAGGTCTCATGTCTTTAATTTTCATTATAGTTTGATTTTCAAAAAAAATGAATCTAGGTTTTGATGGTTAAAAAAACATCATATTTATTCTTTAAGATGAAAATCAAAACTTTCCTGGAGAAATCGTCAATAAAGGTGATGAAATAGGATCCTCCACCATGAGTGGAGTTTCTAGTTGGCCCCACATGTCTGAATGGATGTATTTAAGGTGGGATGGAAGCTTTGAAGGAGGGCCAATTAAATCTCACCCTTTAGTATATACCAATCACACAGTCTTTACTGGATTGAATATTATCTTGTGTGATGTCACTCAACATCCCTTTCCCGTTCAGTTCCTCTAAGACCTTAGAGCAAAAATTCACCAATATTCTATGCCATAACAGAATATTATTAGTTTTAGTGTTGTAAAGACTACCCAATTGTCGTGAATGGTTTATCTCGTTCAATTAAAACAACCAATTGGTGGGAGATCTTTTATGAACATTCTTGATACTTTATAGATCTTGAGGAAACCCATTTCTGATCTAAAGGTAAATACCTTTTGATCAAGGGCCACAACAAAAAATATGTTTCATGGAAGGTTGAGGACCCACATTACATAAAGTAAGGTGATAATGGATATATAAACTAACTCTATTAGATCAAATCCTCATCCCTCAACCTTGCTACTCTTATTATTTCCTAAGAGGAGATATCCTTCCACCATCTCGAACAGCTCAAAAAATGACCTTCTATATTTACACATGTGGAATGAACAACCATAGTCTAGGAACCACACTTGATTGAGTGTATGGCTAGATACATTTAAGATATCTATAATTTAATATCCAGATTCACCCATAAAATACTAGTCAATGGCTTGGTTGGATTCTAACTCGTTCTTTAGTTTCCTACTCTTGGGATTTATGTTCCCTGGTTTACCATTGTGAAAACATGTAACTTTTATATGCTTGGAACTAGTCCAAGATTTGGTTTTTTTATCATTATTACTTTTGTCAATACAATTTTTTTCTTCATAACTTTAATTGTTGGTCTTCCCCTTATGAACAAACTATCAACCTCACCTTTTATCTTAGGTCTAGAATGTTATTCCTTAGAAAAATGTCTAATTTAACTTCAACTAAAGTTAAAGATCTTGACCATACATCATGATCTTAATTGGTGTTTTTTATATTGTTGACATATTTTAAGAGGATCATTTCCCAATCATCATTATATATAGATACATTAATATTGGTAAAATCTAATATGAATTTATTAAACTCCTCTAAATGGGTATTCATATAACTACCATGCTTCATTTGGAATGTAAAAATATGGTGTTTCTGGTAAAGTCATCCTACAAATGAATCATTCACATAAAATTTTTCATGTTTAAGACAAATTCATGTAGTGTTAGAACCATAATGAACTTCATTATGGACCTTATCTACTAACGAAAGTAAAAGGGAGCTATGTACCTTAACAATCACATCGGGAGGACTTATTGTTATTCAAAAATGTTCTAGCCAGTTTCATTAATTGTAATGATAGGATTCACGGGACTACATAGGGCATCAATTTATCCTTGTTGTATGAGAAAGTATCCCATTATAATTATAAATATATTGAAATTGTTGTCTCCATTGAATTTATCAATTTCTTCTCACTGTGGATATGTTTATCAAAGTGGGTATATGCTTAGTGGTTACAGGCAACGTTGGGTGTATGCCCCTATGAACTGAAAAATTTGACTAGGTAAACATGTTCAGTGGGATGCGGAATGCAGGAATATTAAAATGGGCAACATGGTTTCAATAATAAGAATTAATGTTTCAAGTAGATTTTAATTAAAAATATATATTAATGAGAAAGAGAAGAATGAAAACCAGAACTATAAAACTGGAATTAGATATCGAAATGGAAATAAAAATTAATCTAGAGAGTCTATGATACCAATTTTTTGGTAGGGATGTGATTAAAATAGAACCACACAACCAAAAAACATCAAGAAACGGTTATGGAACTTTAGAAATGGATGATGAATGAACCAAAAATGAATACAAAAAGGCAAGAAATGATGAAAGCATTAAATGAAGTGAGTATTTAATGTGATTGAGTCCCTTAGGGGATATACATGCTTGATAAGAACACCGCGGACTAAATTATTTTATTCAGAATCAAAGGAAAAAAATAATCACTAAAAACGAGATATTTCTGGAAGAATAAGATAAAATAGGAATATAGAAAACATGATTACAAGTTTCAAAAGAAAATGAAACTAAAATTTTGTACATACAGCGCCTGAAAATAATTTTATGGCGGTACTTTTCACTTCAAGATGGGATTTGATGTGAGTTCTCTTGGATCTAGGGGTTAAACCACAAATCCTCCTTCAATGTTCATGGATCATTGAACGAAGGTCCACACTTATTCCAATAGGGAAGGACGTCACCTGCAATGAACACCATCCATGGCCTAAGGATGAGGGAGAGTAATAGGCCAAGATGAATCTTCGTAGTGGTTGTAGAATGAGAGAGAGAAACTCTTGGATTTGATCTAAGAAACTGATAGTCCAATTCTGGAGGGGAGCTAAAATGATCACACATGGGGAATCCCTACATAGTGGTGATGAAACCCCTTGACACCAAATGATTCAAAAAAATATAATTCCACATACACGGGTGTTGTAAAACAAGGTGTAACAACACATCCAAAAAAACCACCCACCACTGAAGAAAACAGAGCTCTTAATGGATGACTAGATATTAATGTGTGGTAGTGAGAATTAGTATTCAAAAATAGATTAATCCAAACATTCATATTTCTAGCGTGCCACCCAAAACAAAGGAAAAAACATAGTCTAGTAATAAGCAGCACAATTAATGGGTCAAACAAATATAGATCCTGTATAAATTAAACCAAATGAGAAAAATAATGAAACAAAATAAATTCCTAAGTCAAAAATAATTACAGTATTAATTAAATCCAAATTAAGTATGAAAATAATAATTGGGAAGGCCTAATTTAAATTGTTACACTCTTTGCACGCTAATATAAAAGTCCTCAAGACTTGCAAGGTAGTCCGAGTTTGGATCACATAAGTAATATAAAATGGTATTAAGTGAATATTTTGAAGTGGTTCTTAGTTACTAATGAAAATTTCGACAAATAATATTACAAAATTTCCAAGTGGTGGTTCAATTTTATAACACTCAAATATCAAGGATTTAATTTATGAACTCATGCTTTTATTTTAAAAATTCAAACAAGGGGGAAATAATAATTTTATCATGGATTCATTAAATCATGATGTTTATTGAAGGAAAAAAGGGCATCTATGGACCATCCATGGTTTTGGGCTTTCTAAATCAATTCTTATAATTTATTATTTTTAATGACCATAATAACAACAAGATATATAGTAATAATTTATTATTTTGACATTTTCTATTATGCATTATAGTAAATAGTATTATCAATGGGGTTCCATGGGGTTGTTTTAAAAATTCTATTTCATCTCTACATCTTTCATTTTAAAATAACCACCCATATCTGTTGATGTAATTTATATACCTATTTAAAATATATATAAAAAGAGGTTTTGTGGGTCAGTAACTTTTTTAGGCAGAAATTAATTTTCCATATGTGTGTTATGCTTCCTCGCTATTAAATAACTCATAGTAAACAACTCCAAACATTATATACTATAGCTAAATTCATTGTTAAAAGATACATTTGAGAGATCTAAATAAAAACTATTAAAGGTATCCATTATCAATCATTTTTTACGTTGATAAAGGTACCCATTTATAAAAACATTTTTAGTATTGATAATGTTTGGTTGTGAATTATGAAATTCAATATATTTATTGTTTTCATATTGAAATGACATATTCGACACTTTATTCTATCCACAAAATTTGAATAAATTACATGTCGGGTCTGAAGCAGATAGACACCAGAATAAACTTTGTTGTTACTATAATAATTTGTGATAATAACCCATATAAGTGATGAGTAAAACCAAATAGCATAATAATAAATGGGGATATAACTTTTTACATGAAAACCTTCCTTATAGTGGATTAAAAACCCTATAAAACCTCAAAAAATCCACTATGAATCATAGAGTGCAAAAATCCAAGTACAACCTAAGACATGAATAAAAAATATAGTGTAGAAAAAATATATGTGAAAATACACACCATGATAGGCCTTCATCTCCTCTCTGGTATTAGATTGTGATAATGCATCACCCTTCATAGATTAAAACTAAACTTGTGGTGTTGTTTTAACATATCAATGCACAACCTGATTTTCCACTGCTTGGGGCTTCCCACACACTGAAACTACCACCCTTGTATCTACTGCACAAGTCGTTTCACACACAATATTTCCCTCTACTGCATACTTACTGATCTTCTATTGATGAAATACCTCTTTCTTTTCTATAGGCTTGGTATCTCGTATCATTTTTAAAAATGATATACACAAAATATATCTAGTCAAAAAAAATTGTCTCATGTCCATAGGAAGATAGTTTGAAGAAATCAAAATATAAACTATCATTTTATATCCATGAATGTGGGTATAATCCCCTAAATATCCCCCTTCATCCCGTCATATAATTATGTAAATCCAAAAAACATAGTTGGAAAAAAAACAGATTGATATTGCACCAACTATCGACCATTGCAAAAAAACATATGACATCCCTGTTTTGCATCATTGATGGATACCTGAACGACACCCTAAAAAAGAAATCCAAATGTATTAATATTCATTATACATGAATCTAAACATCCAATTCCATAATAAAAAATATCTATATCCCCCATAATTGTGATCGCCACATAATCTGGTGTGCATGTTGGAATTAACTACTACCTCTGCTCCACATCCTCTAAGCCGTTTTAAAAACTTCGTACATCACCCTGATCTATGATTTTAATTATATGTTCACTAGTGACACTGTATAAAGAAAAATAATTTTGTGTAAGACCTAAAACGCCTAAAATGGTATGCTTCCACTTCCAACCCTTCTTCAACATAGTCTATGGTATTCGACTCATTCTTGATGATCACATGTTCCAAAAATATGATTTATTCCTCTTCACAAATGGATTCATCACATCACTGCACACCATTAAATCAATCCTATAAATCATTTCATCCATTACACAATGAACAAAAAGATATATCCTCCAGAAAAATTCCACCGTTTATCACTAAATGAACTCATGAATCCATTACTATCAAGAGAATACGAAGATTACATATTATTATATATACCTAGCACATGCCACACATCCCCCAACATTATCATACAACATGAATTCTAAGTGATAAAAATATCAACAACACCAATGAAATTAGTAGAATGTCTATTTCCCATCTTCAGTCTACCAAAGTCACATTTTTCTTTTGAAGAAAATAGACCCTTGTTTGGGAAAATATGGTACGTTGTTTCTAAATCAACACCAATTTTTTTAAAGATGTAGCATGTGACAAAAGAAGAATTTTGATAGTATCCTAAATAAGATTTTTGATAGTATCTTCAGAATTGTTTTCATGATCCAACTTTCAATCCTTAATATTTATAAATTCATATACGTTTCTCTACACATGACCCACTTTATCACAAAAGAAGCACTTCGCCTTTCTCGTTGCCTTTGACCAACATCTCTGATAACCATGCCCATTCCCCACAGCCATAATACATCTATTACTTGATGATTAACCAACATCGGTCTTTTTCTGAATCTCATTCATCATCAACGATGAAATTAAATCATCTTGATTTAGTGTGTCTTCCCAGAAATGAAGTTAAGAAAATACTTATCTTTTTCTTACACCTAAAAATTCATCGATCTTCACCACCATCGAAGACAACTCTATCTGAATTTTGGTAAACTCATTCAAATAGTTACCTAAATCACCATTCTCTAGAATTCACAAATGATACAACCTTTTTTTAGATATAAATGATTTTTGATGGATTTTTATTTATACTTTATTTCAACATTCACCATAAATATCCTCCAAATATAATAGATTCAAAACTACCTATAGTGTTTTTTCATCCAAATACATCTAAATCAGGATTATTTCTAACTCTATCATATACTTCCAATCTCCATCACTCATCATCTCTAGTATATCCATTTTTTTCAATAATTCCTTCACTACCCTCTAACATACAATAATATGATAAATTCTTTTCTACCATAGTGTAAAATCATTTCCCCAATTAATTTTTCAATGGGGATAGAAATAGTACTACCTAAATAACTCATATCTATTCAAAACGAAACATGGATAAACCTCCACCGATACCAGACGTTGGTTCAGAAGTAGATCACCTCTAGAATAAACATTTGTTTGACAATAATTATTTGTGAGAATCAATAATGTAAACAAATCATAAAGGCAAATAAGTGAATAATAAATGGGGACACATATTATAACTTGAAAAAAACCCTCCTTGCGGAGTATTAAAAAACCATGGGTAAACTCCATGAAATTTACTATGAATCAGAGAGTACATAAATCCATGTATATCTCAAGTCATTATTTGAAAATATAGCATAGAAACAACCTATGTAAAAAACCACACCTTGGTACACCTTTATTGACTATCGGATAATAGTCTGTGATAAGATGTCATCCTTTAATGATCAAAACCAATATGAAACACCATTGAAACACCTCATTGAACTACCTAATTTTCTTTTTTACCACTACTTCCCACACCCAAAAAACTACCACCATAGTATCTAATGCACAATTCATTACACCTATGCGACTTCCCTCTATTATGTACTTCATTCTATCCCATTCAAGATAATCCTCATTCATTTTTATAAGATTTTTATATCATATAATTTCATATAAAAAATACATACAAAAAATATATCCCAACAAAAAAAATAAAACATCATTTTATCAAGAAGATAGTTTTAGAAATTCCAACACAAAATATCCTTTTATCTCTTTTGAATGTGGGACGAATTTCATAATACCATGCAAGAAAAGTAATTATTTTTTTATTAAATTATCATTATATTGATGATGGAATTTTTTTTCAATTGGTTTTGGGCCTTCCTACCAAGAACATGTCCAAATAATGGGGGCCTTGACCTTTGTATGTCCCTACATATCGTTCCCCTAAGGACTCTTTGATCTGTTTTGTGTTTTTTCTTGGTCGTGGATCCATCTCACCACCTTTTCATCTTAGTCATTCACCCTATCACTTTTTATATGAATTTTCATATTTTTTATATTCAGGTGTGATTCATGGATAATTCTAGTTGGATGTTCCATTTCGAGGTACAGGCTAGTGCCCTAGGATTTGTTCTCCCCTTCTTTGGTTCACTTAGGATATCCAGGAATTCTTCTTCATTCTGGTTTTTCTATTAGTTATCCTAGTGAAACCCTATATCGTAATCCTCATATTCTTCATTGTAGGTTATTTTGTGTCCTATCAACCTCCCTCATCTTCACCTCAGAGGCATTTTGTGGTGGAGACTATAGGTTCTGGGAATCGTGGAAGCATGTGATGGGTCCTTCACAAATTTTATTTTTCTCATGATTGATGATCAATCTGATATCTACAGGATGAGAAACATAGATATCAGCATAATTCAATCATAGAAAAAAAATGTAAATTTTGATGGAACCCATTGGAGGATAATCTCATATTATTTATAATAAGTTTAATTAATTAAAGAATTACCATATTGGAATTATTTATACATTGATGGATCAAAAAAATTGTGTTGCACTGTCATTTTATTGTAACAATCAAGAGTACATTCCCCCAAGTGGTGATCTACATGTTTTCCATAAATCTCTAAATGTCGACATAGGAATATTTGGGTCCTGGTATGGTAGATCCTATCACTAATGTGATCTTACATTTACAACCATGAGATACACTTCTAATGAATTCTACATGATCTATCTTAACCTAAAAGTAGGTGGTGGAGGAATACCACTCTCATTTTTTGGAAGCGTTCATTTATGAGGGATCTCCATAGGTCTTGAGAGGATTCTCTAAATTTTTTGTTCACAACCAAAAAATTGAATTAGCACTATGGGAAAATAATATAATTTGGTTTATATATCAATGTGGTTAAAAAAAAAATTTCACAAGATTCCTATATTATTTATTTAGTCCTTGTAGGACCCAACGTCAAATAATATTATTATTATTTCTCTACATGTGCATAACTTGAGAACTAAATTAAATATTATTTAATCATCTAATATTTATTATTTATTATTTCTCACCAGGCCTAAAAATCGTCCACCATTCCTCCCCAATATTTATCATATCTTGATTAATGAATTTTTAATTATTAAGTAAATTTCACTCTCTTATACACCAATAAATAAATATATATTATATTCACTAAATAGTAAATAAATTTTTTATAAATATTCTACTCACATTATATACTCTTGAATAAATAGTGGTAGAATTTATGTGAACAAGAATACATGAATAATTATTAAACCACATCTGGAAATAATATTTATTCAACTTAGTAAATAATAAATTGTAATATTTTATTTAACTCAGGTTATTGATAAATTTTGTGTGTGACCCTCCAGACCTCTTTCTCAATGGCATTAGTGAAGTTTCCTAAAGTCCAAAGACAATATCTAGAAACACACTATGGAACCCATAGAAAAATATTTTAATTCAAAAATGAAATAATTCCCCTTATGAATACATAATATTTAATATAATCGCCCTATCATGATATCTCTAATCAAACAGGTTACATGCTGGTGTCATAAACCTGTGTTACTTGGTGTGTTTTTCATTGACTTATCGTAAATTGAATGTGCTTATATAAAACCATGATAATGGATTTATTTAGGCTATACCATTTCTATCAATGGTATAGAGATATCAACTTCTCTTAAGGAATAGAAGGGAAAAATCACAACTCTCCTTATTCATTAATATAATATTACTCATGATTCTCCCAAAGTATCCTGCCACACTACAAAAATCCATAGTCAGGATTTTCATAAATACATCAATGTATGTGAATCATAATAATCATTAATAATAATCATAAATTCTATGGATCAATAAACACATCAACAGATATGAACATCCAATGACACTAATAAATGTGGATTTCCTGCCAGGGGGTCGTCTTCTCATAATATCCTACACTAGATATAACCAAGGGTGTACACCATGAGAAGGTTATTCAATGTCATATGAGTCTCCACCCATGATATCCTGTATCATCTGTATCCATAAAATGATATCTTCATTCTATAAGAATGTTTATTTAAGAATAGTGTCATAGCATGTCCAGGTTCTTATCATAGAGGGGAATTGCTATGACCTTTTAGTGCAACATATACTCTTAGAAAATTATTACATATAATATTAAGCAGAAGAACAATAATGATGTGATAAGAATTTTATTAATATTCAAAAAAATATGAATACAAGTTATTATAATGTACATTGAAATTGGTTCTGGGGAACTAACTCCAACAAACCCCCACATTCACAAGAGAAAACATCTAACAAACATCAGTCTGTAAGCTCTCACATGATACTCATGATTTTTCAGATAAGGCTTTTTTCAAGGGGTCCATTGCATTATCTTACATGGGTAATATACATAATGAAACTTAAACCCTTAGATAAAAATCCCTAAAAATTCGATAATTTCATATTTTATTCATTTTCTATTAGTGTGACCTTGACACTTTTTCTAGAGACCCCACTATAGTATTATCACAATACAATGGGATGCGATATTTATGACTATATACCAAATCATTATCTTAGAAAAAAGTTATGTATCCAAATGTATTAATTGTATGATTCAAAATCCTCTATATACTCAGAATCCACAATATAATATGCGACAAATGGCTTCTTTGAACACTCCCAACACACATCTCCTACATTGAGACCAAAAAAATAGCTTGATTGTGGCTCCATATCATTCTGATCTATTTGAAAACTAGAATAAGTATATCTATTTATTCCTAGATCCCTGTCTCCTCTATATACCAAGAACATATCCTTAGTTATTCTTATATTCTTATGTATTGCATTAATATTAGGCCAATGTTGTTCTGTTGGATCTTTTAGATATCTTCCAACCATGCTCAATGCATATGCAACATAAAGTCTAGTACCTAAAATGACATACACGATTGGTCTAATCTATGAATCATATGGGATCTTACACATTATCTATTTCTTATATTTTTATTGATTACATGCTTTCTTAAAAATATGTAATCCATGTGAAACTATATTTAATCCCTTCATGGATTGTTCCATACTAAATCTCTTCAGTATCTGGTCAAAATATATACTTTTACTTATTTGAAGAGGACTCTTGGATCTATCATGAATTAAATTTATCCCTATAATATAGGATGCTTATCTTATGTAATTCAAGGAGAAAAAATTATTTAACCTATTCTTAATAGATTGTATGATTGGTATATCATTTCCAATATATAATATGTCCTCAATATATATTTCTAGGATAATGACCACATTTCCACTAATCCTCTTGTAAACACATGGCTCACATTAATTCATAATAAAACTAAATTCTTTTATAGCTTTATCAAATCAATTGTTCTTTGACCTGGATGCTTTCTTCTATCAACAAATAGATTAGGGTATATTGAAAATTTTTTTGGAATCACTAGGAGTCACAAAGCCTTCTTCTTGTGTCATGTAGTCATATATCTAAAGGTTCCCATTAAGAAATGAATTTATGAAATTTATCTTCCAAATCTCATATTCATGGTAAACTACTATATCAAGTTGAATTCTAATGGACATAAACATGGAAACTGGTGAAATGTTTTCATCGTAGTCAATTCCTTGATGTTATTTAAACCCTTTATCCACTATCCTTGGTTTATATGTATTTATTTTACCTTCAATGCCTAGTTTTCTCTTGAATACCCATTTTATCCCAACAAATTTTTAATCAACTGGTGCATCAAACATAACCCAAACATAGTTATGATATTTGAAATCCATTTCAGAATTCATGGATTTTTTCCATCATGTATCTTTTGCTCTCTATACTAACTCCTTATAGGATATAGGTTCATCATTTTCAACCAATAATTAGTCACCGTATTTGGTGACAATATAAAAATATCTCTCAGGTTCCCTTATCTATCTTGTGCTCCGATATAGTTCTTCTGTTTCAAAAACTACTTCTTCCATAGGGACCTGTGGAACCTGTTCCTCTACCAACTCTTGTATATCTTGAGAATCAACTTCATCAAAGTCAATCTTGCTCCCACTATAATCTTTTGTCAATATGCTCCCTCTCAAGAAAAAATACTTGACTGGTGACTATCACATTCTTTCTTAAGGGTTTATATAGGTAATATCCCATTGTTTCCTTGGGATTCCCTACAAATATACACTTTGTTCCCTAGGGTGCTAGTTTTTTTTTATAAGGCCTTAACAAACTCCTCGTAACCCCAAACAAGTTTATATTAAAAACATGTTTCTTTCCACTCCATAACTTTATGTTAATTCTGTTTTACACTTTAGTTGTTACTCAGTTGAATAAATATGTATTAGTTTTTAATACATATTCACATAAGGAAAATGTAAGATCTACATGAATCCTCATCAACCATACAATTTCTAACATGTTATGGTTCCTCTATTTACTGACACCATTTTACTATGGTGTTTATGGTTGAATGAGTTTAGAAATACTCCCAAAATATCATATAACGATTATAAAATTTTGGTTAAGATATTCACAACCTATATCTGACCAAAGATTCTTTGTCTACATTCCTTGTAAATTCACTACTTCATTCTTCAATTTCAAAAAGGATTCTTACTTAAACCAAATCAAGTAGACATATCTATATCTACTTAAGTCATCAGTAAAAGTTATGAAGTTTCAATATCCAGCTTTATCTTCTACTATAAATAGTCCATGGACATTAGTATGTACTAGTCCTAGAAGCTTTGTGGCCCTTCCACCCTTTCCACTGAATGGAGGTTTGTTCATTTTTTCATGTAATCAATCATGTCATATTTCAAGTGGTTTTAGATCAAATGAGTCAAAATAATCATCCTGAGTGAGATTTTTCAAATTCTTCTCATTTACATGACTAAGATGGTGATTCTATAGTTGGGTGTTAAATGAGTTGCATGAACATTATTCGTTATCACTTTGTAATACGTGGTTTTGATAATTTAATGAATAATGACTGTTATTTAAATGTTTCACACCATAATATCTGTTGTCCTTCCAAGAAAACAACTTTTATTTCCAAAAAAGAAAATAAACCCATCAGTATTTAATCATGATGTATAAATTATGTTCTTGGTATATGTAGGTACATAATAAAAACCTTTTAAATCCAAAATCCTTATTATTGGCAAAGAAAGGTTGTAGTCACTATTTTCTAGAGTAGCTATCGAGGAATCATTAGTTACTCTCAAATCATCCTCTCCTATACCAATCATTCATAAACTACATAGATACAACATTTGGATATATATTTTAGAACCAAAATCTGTATTTAATTCCCAATATGTATATATTGAGAGATTACAATTGATAATGAATCCACCTTTAGCTTTTCCTTGCTTCTAGGTGCAGTTCCTCTTCCAGTGGCATAACTTTCCCCATGAAAAACATGGTACCTGCATTTCCTTAGCTTGACACTAGGTATTCATCTTGTTGGAATGTCTATTCTTAAGATCATTACAATTTATGTGAGTAATAATCCCCATTACATTGTTTTTCCTTTTTTTATTCCCCGTATTGACCACTAGTTTTTCATGTCTCATGTCCTTATGCCCTTGGTGAATTAATTTAAGATGTTATGAAATTATTTTCACATTATTTATCATATTATAAATAAAAATAAAATTGTAGAAGGTATTGGATAGTGATAAAAGTAGAAGATCAATATGAAACTCATCTAGGAAATTAATCCCTAATGCGTCTAAGCATTTAATATAGCCAATAAACATGACACCATAAGTTCTATCAGCAAAAAAGCTCTAAGAATATATGTAGACATATAATTAGAGATCGTGTACCTCTCTTTTTTCACCTTCTCTTAATAGAGATATCAATAGTGAGACATCATTATATATGCGTCTGTGTCCTCATGTTTTGTTAAAAGAACACTGGACATGGATGATAGCATGAAACACTAAACATCTATGGAATCATTCAAATGTATCTCATAGTGTTTTAACTCTTCATCACTATCCTTATTACCAAGTTCATTAGGAATATTTTTTTCAAACACAGATAATTTCTCTTCATGGAAAAGGATAACACATAGGTATATTTTCCACTCTTGTAACTTTTTTTATTGAAAAAGTTTTCGTTATCAAATATGGATCAAAGTGATATGGTTTATTTCATTATATTTTTGTTTCTAAAAATAATATGAGAATTTATTTTAGAATTTTATCATATATAATTTAAATAAATTGATGAATAAATATTTATTAATCTCCTAGTATTTTATTGAAACCCAATATCCTTAAACAATGTGTCTGGAATATCCTCTTTCTAGGACATTCTAGTGGAAAGGACCCACATTCCATTTCTCATTACCCCTACTCTAGTTGGTCAAGAAACATGAATGGTTTTAGGTAGGAATTCCAAATTCCAACTTCATTAACTCATAGTTCCTTGATCTGTTAATTGGACTCCCCAATATTGAAATCATTAAATTGGATTTACCCAACTCTTACAACATAGTTACATGAAGTCCTACTTTGGAAGTCAAACCTTAATGTGAACTTAGTTAATTCGACCCAAATCCTCAAGATATAATTCCATGATAATTGAAAGTGACCCAACATTTTTTGGTCAAACCCTTTGAACTATGGTTCAATTTTATATGGGGAAGTGGAAGGTTATACCAACATAATATATATTATTGAGGGATTTTATCCTTTTATGCATAAGTTTCCAATTATTATCTTTATCGCATGAATGTTAATATTAAGTGTGTTTAATGAAGTGATTTACCATATATTATATAATATTTATTCATTATCTAGATTATTTTAGATCTATCTTGAAAGCTCATTAATTTCATTAATTATTTTGATCGGGAAGAAACACCCATATTGAAATAACCATGAAAATTTGATAGAAATAAAATAATAAAGTGGCCACAAACCATTATTTCAACCCCAATATGCCCATTATGGAAATATATGCATTAATATTGATATTCAAAACCCAAAAAGGGTGGGGGTTAGGTGGGAAGGAATGGGAAAGCATTTTTGTTTTCCTCCATCGTATTATGTTTCATACATGTTTAATGCCAAGTCACAACCTTCTCGCTCTAAAAGGAACATGTTTTAAGAATCTTATTAAATATGAATTAGTTAATAAAAACACATATGATCCATGATACGATGCATAATAAATCCACTAACTCTGAAGGAAATGAAGAAGATAATATTTTTAGCACCAAATAAATATCTGGCACTAGATCCATAAGATTTACAGAAGGGAATCCATAGCATTCTATATAGCCTTATCCCTAGGACAATTAATGATTTCATAAAAGGGAGTTTTGGTATGGCCATGCATTAAGAGTAGATATTATCATTACATACATAGAGAGAAGTAATAATGTATTTAAAGGGAATGATGTAGTTATATATTTTCCACTAGAGGTAGTGGACCTTAGAAGGGGCCACCAGGCACCACACATTTTTCAAAAACACATCACCCTCTATGGTCTAAGAATCACGAACCTATATGTATCTATACATTACAATATAAGATCTAAAAATATCCTTGATCTAGTAGAGGATATCTATCCTTACATCTCCCATGCATAGTAATCTCAAAAAAATCCTTATACCTCTCTCATTAAACCAAGATTCAAGTTTTTCCATGCACCATCCATTGATAGTTTCAAAAAAGAGAGACAAAGTTGTTGTATCTTCAAAACCATGGTCCTCTATGGAGGTCACAACCAACCCATCATTTTATGACATCCAATAGTACTTCAATATGTTAACCCTTGTATCATTCACTATTCGTCAGTCGATCTACTCACAAATCAAGTATCATGTTCACTAAATGCTTCTTTATAGGTATCTAGGGTTGTGTCCCAAAGATGCTCTTCAAGATTATGAGTGGGGAAAGTTTATATATTGATGAATACATACACAAATAGAGTCTATGTTTGTAAAAAAATTCCATCATTTTTTTCATAGGTTCATCATTAAAGATAATGAGGTCACTATTTTCCATTTCCCCATTCACCGTGGGTAATGAGATCATGTTCCAATAAATCCAATGTATTTTTTTCCCATTATTATTACCCCACCAGATGTTGTCCATGTAGGAGTGGATTTAGTCGATATTCACTACCAAGGAAATTGAAAAGGGACATGACATAACATGTAATTGACTAAACCACTACCTTGATAATAGTTTCTTTCCATACTTATGAAAATATATTGGGTTTACAGCCCTATATTTTTATTTTTCAATTATATCAATGATTCATGAAAAGATTATATTTTGTGGTCATCCAATAGTCATGGAGAGACCATGGTATTTATGATTTTTTTCAACCACATGTAAACATGAAACTGATCTAAACTCAACCCCCATATTCAATGGGACATCAGCGATAAAATAAATTTCATATATACCCAGGTTGATTGACTATCCCAATTCAATCTCATAGATTTGAATAGTATATAAAATAGAGGTGTACTCATCTCAATTTGATCTTAAAAATAAAATCATGTCATCTCTAACAAATAGTTGATAAATAGGTGGGCCCCAATGATAGTATTTTTCCCCATGAATAGCCTTTGATGTTTTTTCTACTAATATAAGTTTTTATAACACACCAGCCACTTAAATAAATAATAAATGGGAAACAATATCTTCATGTCAAAGCACCCGGGAGGGGGTGAACCCGTGAAATAATCTACCATTAATTTTAGTCCTGAAGGATATTTTTTATATCCAATGCATGATATCCTCAATCCACATAGTGAATAAACACATTTTATTCATGAAAAATAGAATAAAGGTCTATTCCACTCTGTCATAGTCCTTGATCATATCAAGCTTCCATGCCAAAGTCCATGTTTTTAAATTGATCTTGTTTTTATAGAATGAAACTTCAAATAGGACACAATAGTGTAATCAATTACAAGTCTTTTAGTGATGATGGAACATTGTTTCCCATAAATTATGGAAGGTAACCAAATACACAGATGGTGGAGAAATATCATTGAGAGGATATTATAGGATACATTGCATAAGCTAATCAGTATGATGTCTATACCAAGGATGGGTTTTTGATCATTGGGATGATGGTAATGATTGCTTCATTGACAGAAGATAGATTTATTTTTCCATCCCATAGCCCTTTAAATAGATAAAATATATATCCTACTAATTTGGAAAAATAATTGAAAAATAGGGTGTGGAATCCATATCATACTGGTGGTTTTATAGAATAGATTTTCTTGAGAGCCCTCAATATTTCACCATTAGATAAATATTTTGAGATGTGATGATTCATATCTTATGTAATAACATATTAATACAAGACTCAATATATCCATATATGGAGGAGTCACCTACAGTGTAAAGGTTCTGAAAAAACTTGTAAATAGTGTCATGAATTCACTCTACCCTGGAAATTACACTGCCATCAACACTATATTGGATGGAGAAGGAATTATTGTGATGTCTCATAGAGGAATTTTGTTGCAAATACTGAGTGTTTTTGTCTCCATCATTAATGTGGGTTTCACAAGCACACATTTATCATAAGATTTATTTGATATAAAGAACATTATCTGACTCCATTTTAAGACTTTTAATTAAAGAGATATTATTTCCTAAAGGAGGATGAGAGAAAAACACATTAATATTCCTTTATATTGATTCATGAAAAATGTTAGGATTCTGATATTTGAGGTTTCTCAAGTTCTTCAGTTTAGACATCGCAAGGTGGAGGTTTCTACCTGTATATAGGACCATGATTTTCTAGGATGTCCAGATGACATATTCATGTTCAGTATCCTTTCTCTAGAAATTTTCAAACCATAAAGGTTACCTATATTTCTGTTTATTATACCATTCTGAAGTATCAAGGATGATAGGGATGTGATCTGATGAAGCATGCTCTATGTGAGAGACTTTATAGAACCTGACAATGTTAATTCATTTGGTCGATCCCAACTATCTACTAAGACATTCTGTAATGTGAGTATTCTCTAAGTTCCCTCAGAACTGAGTAATAGGGTTTCATATATGTCCAATGTCATATAAATCCTACATTGATACTTCTTAAATTAAATCCACTAGTGAGGTAATGGATTTACCAAAACCCCCATATTTTTTATTTTGAAATAGGATTTTGTTGAAGTCGCTTCCAAATAGTATTGTTCTGGAAAAATGTTCTCAAAGGGATTGGGGATGGTTCTAATACTTCCACTTCTTCCTATATGGAATCCATATATAAAATCCCACAAATATCTAAGATGGGGAGTCAATATTTTGGATGGATATAGGAATATGATTTGATGAAAATTATTTAACCCTCAAATCAAAGTGCACCCTCCAAAGAGTCTTTGTGCACCCAAGTGGACTTGGCAGGGAATTGGTATGTACCCAAGGAAATCACATTTTTTTATAAAAAACAAATCGTGTACTTATTTTCTAATATAGTTTCAGAAAAAAAAACCATATCATGGTGACTTTTATAAAAACGGAACTGAACTATCAAAAATGCACACGATTTTCCAAGCCCACAACAATTCAAGCTTATGATAATAATTGTGAGAGGTGGGCTAGTTCAATAGTGCCTCCACCTAGGAATATTTTATGAATGATTTATCTTCATCCACATTCAATCACTTGGATTACCTATCATTTTCCAACTCTCCTTTCATACTTCATTTGGTTCCACAAGTTTCTGTTATGCTCATGTCAATAGTCTAATCCGCTCTTGCCTTCCTTTTCTACAATTGGATTTTTGCATAAAATTCAGGGTCAATTTAATAGGGTTTTTTATGAATGATAAGTTATTATATGGTCATCCCCTAGTTCGAGGAGGATTTGATCTAGGGGGTCTGAGAAATTATCTTTGGGATTAGGGTGTGTAGTTTTAGTTTTTTCATCAAAACAAGCATAGTTGGGTATATTGAGTATATAATTCCACCTTGGTGGTTCAACATGGGATTCATGTACATTTAAAGAGTCGCCTATGATGCATATGGGAGATTGATGATTTTTGGTATACGATTGAAGGTGTTATCATTGTTCTGTGGGAACATTTGGTGGTCCAATCTAGATAATCTGATTTTTATGTCGCTCTAATTGAGAACATAATTCCTTGTAGAGTTTTCTTTATACTTATATTTCTCAGCTTCAACAATACGGGAGAAACCCATATTTTTTCAATCATCCAATAAAGATAATAAATTATGATATTTCTTTTCCATTTATCTTATTCACCTTCCTATCTTTTTCTGCATACCCATGACAACCAAAAAAGAAGCAAAAAATTGAGAGTTTTTCATATGAAGAGGTTATCTATCCATTGGAGTCTTCTAAATTAAAAAACATCCCTCTCATAAGAGTTTTTCCAATATAGACTGATACATTGACCTTGATCATCGACCCCCAATGAATGGGATCTAAATTTTCACATTAAAATAATTTACCAATTTCAATGCCTATTCCATTCATGATGATATCTGATCTTCCCTGGAAGGTAATACCCATGATTCAAATCCGGAATGGGGATTTGAAGAACCTAATGATCTAGATATCATCCATGTAGATATTATCTTCCAATAAGATAAGTTATTTATCAAATGACCATAGTCTTCCATTGAGAACCGTTTATTTATCCTTCTAATTGATAAAATCAAATTTGATAAGGTCACTGCATATTTACTTAACTGCCACACCCTCATAAAATCACCAAATAATTTTTTGTTTTTTCTTTAGGAAAATAATGTTCATGTTTCGATTGATGATAAATTTTCCAACCATAAGCAGAAAAATGTGATATTGTACAAACATGTCCTCATTTTTCTTTTCCTTCATCATTTGATTCTCCTTTTCTATAAACAAGAGGTTTTTCCTTTGGTTTAGAAGATATGACTCCATGGATTGATGCAACAAATAATGACATTATGGTAAGAGTTTATGAAATAGGGTTCACAGATGAAGCATATGATGTGGAAATATTATTGGAGTCCTATCGACTTCGGTATCCGAATTATCATTATCTCTGTTGAAGCAATGTTGTGTCAGAGAGACCAGTGAGGCCCGAATTGGACAATGAGATTTTATCAGCCAAATTATGATGATAAGGGTTCAGTAGAAAACACGAGGGAGAACACATATCCACCACTACTCAATCAAACCATTAAAAATATTGAATATGAAAGCCCTAGGTAATCATAAGAGATGATCTCAGAAGGGAGAGTGACATTATGAAGCTATGTTTCATGATAATATGTGAAAACGAGCTCAATGTACATACTTTAATTAATGTATATTTGTAAAAAATTAAAGTAATATATATTTTTTCAATTATATTAATATGTATGTATGTACTTGTATACATACACACAAACACAAAAACAAATGTATATGTATATATATATGAATACTTATTAATTTTTTTAAAAAATTATCTATATGTACTTTTTAGTGTAATTTTATTATTTAAACAAGTACCTAGTAATAGTTTTTAAAAAATACATTATAAAAAATGAAATGGTTAAAAAACATATCATATATGGGTTTAAAATTATTACATTAGATTTAAAAATGTCATTAATATTGGTGGATTCAAATTTACATATCATTTAAATAAAATATATTACAACAAAAAAATTTAGTGGTTAAATATTTTGGATGGAGGAGATAAAATTCCATTTAATAGTGACATTTTAAAATTTATTTGAAAAATTAAGCATTGTGGGGATTGTGCATTAGATATGTGGGAATCATATAATGGAAATTAGTATTGAATTATAGAGAGGATAAGTTTCTATATACATGGTGCTACTTCGGAATAGTTGGATATTTTAAATCAATTGATTCCAAACTGCATCCCCTCCTACCAGTGCCCCCAGTCCAACCGAAACACTAAATTTTCTACCTTGGGGATAGAATGATAATTTAGTGAAACCAATCCCATAGTATCCTTGAATCACTCATGCCTGATGATCATGTATCAATTCCTCTATTCCCCAAATTTATATCCTTCCAACACCCACAATTCTTCTCCTTCCTTATATTTATGAACCACTCCCCAATACCCCGACTTCACTGCGTGAATATAAGGCCCATGTCTTAAACCTTACTTAATCTTTAGTTATTAAAATATTACACATTGAGGATCTTTTCGGGTTTAGAGTTTTAGAGAATTAGATCATAAAACTTGCATTACATTCCACATATAAACAAAGTGGTTACATAAAGATAATATTCTTCTTTCCCGTCAATGGAAACATATTTAAAATAAAACATGGATTCTTTCTTGACACTCCCTTGACACTATCATCATATCATGTACCTTTCCCTTGACCTATGAAAAACATTTCAAAAAAACATGGGATGAGCATAAAAAGCTCAGTAAGGGATATAAAAATATATGGAAAGGAAACATGGGTACATATATACATAATAATGAAATCATACTTTACCCATAAAACATAAGCACTTCAACATACCTCATCAAATCATGAATAAATCATATAAATCATAAGACATAAAGGTAACTTGAGGAATTCATAACATTCTTACATAGGGAGTAACCCTGTTGGTTACGTTTGGAATAACCATCAAAGTATATTCCCTAAATCTCTTCAGAGAAGCCTTAACGTTACACTCCTTCGCGTTACCCAATGCATTGGAGAGCTATATCGGGCTCACCCGCCCTTAGTTTATAACGGAACCACCCGTCTTCATAATAATGCCCAAGAACCTCAACATAATCATAGCACATAAAACATGCATAAAGGAAACATAACATTTCCACCTTTCAATCACAAGATATCAATACAACACATTGTTATAAAAACATTATGAAAACCATTTTCAAAATCAAAATAAATGAAAAGTAAAACATGGTATTTACTTTTTTTTAAAAAGTATGGCTTGTATAGGAAGCCGAAACTCAAATAATGGTCACAGCGGCGGAGAAGTCATTTTCGCCACATACGTACGACAAAAACATTCCCTTTTTTCATTTAGTAAACTCTTCGTATAAAAAAGATTCCTTTTGAATAAACGTAAAAGTCAAAGGGGTTTATACACCATATAAAATAATGTTGTGTATAAAACAAAATATGCCTCAATGAAAGGAGATTAAGACGAAGTCCCATACCTCGGGTCCAACTTGACTCGGTCGTTCTTTAATCACCTGAATAATAAACTTGAGTTAATTTCTACCTGTTTAAGAACCTTTTTCAAGTTCATTATTCCTTTTATATCACTTATTTCCATGTCATGAACACTATATAATTTTTTAAGTTAATAACGGTCGTTTTAACGATCATTGGTACTTGAGTGAAAAATAAACCCTTTATAATTACATGTTGTTCATGTATCAATTATGTCCAGAATTATAATAATTATGTATATATCATATATATCCAGTATATACATTCATTTATAATATTACATAATCATTTAGAGGTAAGAAATGAAATGCACCGTTCATGGAGACGGTAAGCCGTACGTACGCATGAACGCTACTTTCATTTCTATTTCGTATTTTATAGAATGGAATCATAATGATATAAAGGTATATTATAATTCCATTATAATATCATATATAATATCATAGTTCCATCCTTTATACGTCCCACATATGGTATTTAACGAATCAAATCACTTTGAGGGTGCGGTAGTCCGCACTTCCTTAAATGAAGATATCTCATTTACCCATAATGGAAACCATAAAGGTATGCCCAAAATGAAAAATACAGAAGCTTAAGGAAAACATACTCATATTATATATCATATATAAATATAGTCACATCTTAATGGCCACCTTTTAATGTGTTAAAAGAATGTTGAACAATCATCGTTTAGGGAGGCAAAAATTCACCATCCACAGAAACAGTATGTCCCTTAACCATTAGATGTAGTTGTGTGTGAGTGTAGCTCGAATCCTTCTTATAACAACATCCGAGTATATTGAGGATACTCTAGTTGTTACAAAAGAAATGAATAAAAAGAGGTTAGGGGGTTGGAGAAGCAAAATCAAACAAAAGGACTCAAAAGAAAACATTACCTTAAAATCGGGCAACTCTCTTAGATTTGAGTTCAAAGGCTTCCTTGGGAAGACTTCTTCCCAAAGTGAGGCTTAAACGAGTAAGATAGGGATTTGTAGAGCCAAAATGGGCATTGTTTGGCCGAGATAAAGGCTTTGGGAGTGTGGGTAAGGAGGTAGAGGTGGGGGCCTTTTATAAGAGGAGAGAAGGGGCACTCTTGGAAGGTAAAGAAAAGTCACTTTATTTTAAAATGGTATTCAGATTTAAGAGGTCCCACATTGATGTGTTTAGAGGTTAAGGTGATAAGGGTTAGAAATCCACCCATACAATAGGTTTTTGCCATGTTTAGGTCTTAGAGTTTACATTATCATTCCATTTTATTTAAATCATTAAATAATGAGGTCATCGCTGCATCATCATGAAGTCATAAATAATTTAATTTATTTAAAGTCTAAATATTATAAAAAAATACTATGATGTAGGAAATCTTTTTATCTTTCCAATGACTATTTATAGTCAAAAATCTGATCTTTATAATTCCATGTAAAAATTGTTTTAGTAAAACATCTAATGTTTGTGTCATTTTTACTTTTACATTAAATAAAAAGTTATTTATGTCATTTCCCAACCAAAGTGGCTCCATGGGGTCCCCAAGTTGACCCATGGATTTTATTGGTCGGCCATGACAAATCCAATGAGGGTAGTACATGTTTCAATCTCATCTCATTTTATTAAAGCATTATTTTTACCTTAAACTACACTAATTACCTCTAATCGCGATTAAGAACTTAAGAGTTACTATTCACCAAAAAATTATTTTAATCTCATTGAACCAAATTTTACATATTAATGACAACCATGTATGTCGGATTTTTGAATTTCAAAACACAGAAGTGGTAAAATTTCATTTAAACGAAAAATCAGTTTTTATAAGTACCACTTAGTGGTTTCACTATTCATCAAAAATCGAAGTTTTTCAGAAAAATACCAAAAATTCACCCTAAGCTATATTTGATATTCCGAATTCAAAAATGAAGTCTATTTTACAAAATTCGAAACATATGAGTCACATTAATTAATTTAATAATTAATTCCCGCTATCATGACAAATAGCGTGTTTTTATGAAACAATAAGTATCAAAAGATTGACACCAGTTTAAGTCCAATTTCAAAGTGAAATTGATTCCAATGAAAACCATTAGATTAAATGGTAAAAATATATTCAAATTTCACTTCAAACCCAATTCAAAAGATAATATAATCATATAGATATATTAGATTAAAATGCAGTTTTGATGTAAAATGCAGTATTTTTTACTATTCATTAAAAAATGAACATTGTCTGAAAAATACCAAAAATTCACACAAAGTAAATTTTGATGTCCCAATCATAAAGAATAAGTTTATTTTGACAAAATAGCTTATAAAATTGTCAAAAGATAGATTTAAAAATGGTTTTCTATCAAAAGGCAGTAAAACAATCTTTTAAGAATATTAGTGTATTTCATGCATAAGATTGTATTTATTTTCATTTTAAGCCTCTAAAACACTATCTTAATCATTAATAGACATAGATAAAAATATCTATTATTCATTACTTACTTGGGATGTTACATCCTTCCCCCATTTTGAAAATTGTGTCCCCGCAATTTATTTACTTATCGAATAAATGGGGGTACTTATCCCTCATTGCATTTTCAGATTCCCATGTTGCCTCTTCCATCATGTGGTTTTTCCACAAAACCTTTACCTGATTAATCGCCTTATTCCGTAACAATTTCACCATGTGGTCAACAATCTAGACCGGTTGTTCCTCATAAGATAGGTTCTCTTCCAACTGAACTACCTCTCGACTCAAAACATGAGATGGATCTGGCATATACTTTCTCAACATCGAAACGTGAAAAACATTGTGTACCTGAGATAAACTCGGAGGTAAAGCCACCCAGTATGCAACTTATCCAACTCTCTCCAAAATTTCATATGGTCCAACAAACCTTGGACTCGGCTTTCCATTCTTACCAAATCTCATCACACTTTTCCATGGAGAAACCTTGAGAAAAACATGATCACCTACCTCGAAAGATAGATCCTTCGTCCGGTTATCCGCATAACTCTCCTGCCTCCTTTGAGCTGTTCTCATGTGTTTCTGAATCAACTGAACTTTTTCTGCCATCTCTTCTACCAATTTTGGTCCCATCAACATCCTTTCACCAGCTTCATCCCAGAAAGCTGGAGTTCGACACCGCTTCCCATATAATGGCTGAAATGGTGCCATCTGTATACTGGAATGATAACTGTTATTATATGAAAATTCAACCAAAGAAAGATGTTGGTCCCAACTTCCATGATAATCCATAGAGCAAGAATGTAGCGTATCCTCTAATGTCTAAATTGTTCGTTCTGACTGCCCATCTGATTGAGGATGAAAAGTTGTACTAATATTTAATTCAGTACCCAACGACTTCTGAAGGCCTTTCCAAAAGTTATATGTGAACCTGGGATCACGATCAGATACAATGGAGAGGGGAACTCCATTTAACCTGACTATCTCCTTAAGATACAAACGGGAAAGTTGATCTAGGGAAAAAGTATCTCATATAGCAAGGAAATGAGCAGATTTAGTCAAGCGATCAACAATATCCCATATTACATTATTACCTCGAGATGTCTTCGGTAATCCCACAACAAAGTCCATGAATATATTCTCCCATTTCCACTCTGGCACTGGTAAAGGCTGAAAAATCCCTTTCAGTAACTACTACTATGTTTTAACCTATTGACATGTCAAACACTTCACAGTAAAATCAGCAATATCTCTTTTCATTCCATCCCACCAGTAATACTCCCGCAAATCTCTGTACATCTTAGTACTGCCAGGATGAATTGAAAACGGAGAACTATGAGCTTCACATAACAACTCTCTCTTCAATTGTGAATCACAAGTCACACATAATCTCTTCCCAAATCTCAAAATGCAATCATTATCAATGTTGAATTTAGGAAACTTACCTTTTTGATCCAACTCTACCTTTTTCTGCAACTCACTATCTTGCTTCTGTGCTTGCTTGATTCTATCTGATAGAGATGATCTCACGGATACCTGAAACAAAACAGAAGAACTTCCTGCACCAACAACTTCTATGCCAAAGTTCATCAAATCCTTAACCAAAGGATCATGTTCCAAACGCAACATTGCTAATGAAGCATTACTTTTTCGACTCAAATCACCAGCCACTTTATTTGCTTTTCCCGGATGGTAATGAATTCTACAATCATAATCCTTGATTAATTCCAGCCATCTCCTTTGTCTCATGTTTAACTCTTTCTGAGTGAATATATACTTTAAACTTTTGTGATCAGTATATATTTCACACTTTTCTCCATACAAATGATGCCTCCAAATTTTTAAAGCGAAAACAACAGCAGCTAATTCCAAATCATGTGTTGGGTAATTTACCTCATGATTTTTCAACTGTCGTGAAGCATAAGTAATTACCTGATCATTCTGCATTAGGACGCAACCAATTCCTTTCAATAAATCATCACTGTATATAACAAACTCACCATTCCTTTAAGGTAGTTCCAAAACTGGAGCATTAACCAATCTTCTTTTCAATTCCTGAAAACAATCATCACATTATTTTGTCCAGATAAACTTAACACCCTTCCGAGTTAGCTTAGTCATTGGACTAGATAACTGTGAAAAATTTCTAATAAACCTTCGGTAATAGCCTGCCAAACCAAGGAAGCTATGAATCTCAGTTACATTTGTGGGTCTTGGCCATTCTTCAACAACCTTTTTTTTTGCAGGATCAATAATTATCCCACCTCTAGAAACAATATGACCAAGGAAAGAAATTTGTTGCAACCAAAACTCACACTTGCTGAATTTTCCATACAGTTTCTTTTCATTTAGGGTTTGTAAGATAACCCTTATATGTCTTTCATGCTTCTCTTTACATTTAGAAAACACCAAAATATCATCAATGAAAACCACCAAAAACTTATCCAAGAACTCATGGAAAATTCTATTCATTAAGTCCATGAATACAGCAGGTACATTGGTTAGCCCGAAAGGCATTACTACAATTTCATAATGGTCATATCTTGTACGGAATGCGGTCTTCAGAACATCTTCTTCATTTAACTTCAGCTGATGGTACCCCGATCTCAAGTCAATCTTTGAAAAATACTGAGCTCCCTGGAGCTGATCAAACAAATCATCGATATGAGGCAAAGGATATTTGTTCTTAACAGTGATGTTATTCACGGCTCTATAATCAATGAAAAGTGTCATTGAACCATCTTTCTTTTTAACAAATAAAATAGAAGCACCCCATGGTGATGTGCTAGGTCGAATGAAACCTTTCTCTAATAAATCTTGCAATTGCTCCTTCAACTCTAAAAGTTCAATTTGATCCATTCGATAAGGGGGTTTTGAAATTGGCTTAGCATCAGGAACTAAGTCAACAGTAAACTCAAATTCCTGATCTGGTATTATTCCAGGAAACCCATCAGGAAAAACATCAGGATACTCATTTACGACTGGCACATCATTAATCTGAACAGTTCCATTATTTTCAACAATGTGTGCAAGGTAACATTCATTTCCATCTTTTACAAGATTCTTGGCCTCTTGATAAGTTATCAACATTAAGGGTTCATTCTTGTACACAAACTGAAAGTCTTTCTGAAAAGAAACTTCTTTAGCTCTACAGTCAATCTTAGCATGGTAAATAGAGAGCCAATCCATACCCAGGATAACATCAAACTCTATTAGAGGTAGAACAATAAGGTTTGCAAGTAGGTTCTTTCCACAGATAAGGATAGGAAGATTATTATAAATTATTTTTGCCTCAACATTTCCCCCATGTGTTTTTACCAAAAGTTCAGGAGTCATTTCTTGAGATGGTATTCCCATTTTACTAGAAAAGGTTTCAGATATGAAAGAATGTGTAGACCCCGAATCAAACAACACATTGGCATAATCTGAAAAAACAAACAAATTACCTGATACAACTTCATTTGATGGCCCGACATCTACTGAAGTAGTTGCAATGGATTTCACCACCCCTTTCTGCCTGTAGTCTAACTGCTTCCCATCACCCAAGCTCTTTGTCGGACACTCGTTTGCATAGTGACCCATCTCATTGCACTTATAACATTTCAATAACTGTAAATCAAATTTGGTCTTACCATCACCCCGATCTTTTCTAGTGAAATCACGAGCCTTATGTCCCATCTTACTACATTAGTAGCACTTTCCAGAATTCATAAGACATTCCCCAGCATGCCTTTTGCCACATTTATCACAAACTGGAAACTTAGTTTTCTTACCATCAGACTTTTTTGAAGAATTATTACCTTTCTCCTGCCACCTCGGTCTCTTCTTCTGTTGGTTGTTATAGAACACATGATCATCGGCAAACTCCATTTCCACCTTCTCAGCACATCGAAAAATCTTTTCATAACTTTTAAACTCATGAGAAGCTAATGCCCTTCTATATTTTGGCTTTAATCCTGAGTAAAAATGATTGATTTTACTATCAAGGTCTCGGATAAAATTTGAAGCATACATTTCCAATCGAGTGAACCTTTCTTCATATGCAGCCACTGAGTCTTCCTCTTTCCTCAAATCCAAGAATTGATTTTCCATACTAAGTCGAACAGCCTTAGGAAAATACTTCTCAAGAAACATACCTTTGAATTCATCCCAGTCGAGAGCATCAATCTCATCAGCATCCCTGATATTTTTAACCATCGACCACCACTGATCTGCTTCACCCTCCAAACAATAAATAGAAAGACTAACCTTTTGATTGTCTGAACACCCCATGACATCAAAAATCTTCTCTAGTGCTTTAATCCACCCTTCAGCTAGCACAGGGTCAGATGATCCTCTGAATGATGGGAGATGTTTCCTCATGAAATGTTCCACCACTGACATGTTCCTCTGCGGTTGATCTGGCTGATCTCGTTTATGGATACCACCACCAGTTATCGCTTGAGTCAACTGCACCATTACTGCAACAAACTGTTCAGTTCCAATTCTGACCATCTTAGGATGCTGATTTGGAAGGTTATTTCCTTCTGAATGCCTTCCTAGCACTGCTTTCCAGTTTCCTCTGCGAAAAACCATTCTGAACAAACATTTCTTAGATGAAGCATCATGGTAATCTTCAAATACTATATCACATCAATTTGACCATAAAAAAATTTGGATAATCATTTAATATAATTCTAACTCCTAAATTTATCTAAACCGACCTCTGATACCAACTATAAGGCCCCAGCCTTAAACCTTACTTAATCTTGAGTTATTAAAATATTACACATTGAGGATCTTTTTGGGTTTAGAGTTTTAGAGAATTAGATCATAAAACTTTCATTACATTCCACATATAAACAAATTGGTTACATAAAGATAATATTATTCTTTCCCATCAATGGAAACATATTTAAAATAAAACATGGATTCTTTCTTGACACTCCCTTGACACTATCATCATATCATGTACCTTTCCCTTGACCTGTGAAAAACATTTCAAAAAAACATGGGATGAGCATAAAAAGCTCAGTAAGGGATATAAAAATATATGGAAAGGAAACATGGGTACATATATACATAATAATGGAATCATACATTACCCATAAAACATAATCACTTCAACATACCTCATCAAATCATGAATAAATCATATAAATCATAAGACATAAAGGTAACTTGAGGCATTCATAACATTCTTACGTAGGGAGTAACCCTCTTGGTTACGTTTGGAATACCCATCACAGTATATTCCCTCAATCTCTTCGAAGAAACCTTAACGTTACAATCCTTCACGTTACCCAATGCATTGGAGAGCTATATCAGGCTCACCTGCCCTTAGTTTATCACGGAACCACCCGTCTTCATAATAATGCCCAAAAACCACAACATAATCGTATCACATAAAACATGCATAGAGGAAACATAACATTTCCACCTTTCAATCACAAGATATCAATACAACACATTGATATAAAAACATTATGAAAACCATTTTCAATACCAAAATAAAAGAAAAGTAAAACATGGTATTTACTTTTCTTTTAAAAAAAATATGGCTTGTAGAGGAATCTGAAACTCAAATAATGGTCACAGCAGCGGAGAAGTCGTTGTCGCCGCATACGTACGAAAAAAACATTCCCTTTTGTCGTTTAGTAAAAGCTTCGTATAAAAAAGATTACTTTTGAATAAACGTAAAAGTCAAAGGGTTTTATAAACCATATAAAAGAAGGTTGTGTATAAAACAAAATATGCCTCAATGGAAGGAGATTGAGACGAAGTCCCATACCTCGGGTCCGACTTGACTCGGTCGTTCTTTAATCTCCTGAATAATAAACTTGAGTTAATTTCTACATTTTTAATAACCTTTTTCATGTTCATTATTCCTTTTATATCACTTATTTCCATGTCATGAACACTATGTAATTATTTAAGTTAATAACGGTCGTCTTAACGATCATTGGTACTTGAGTCAAAAATAAACCCTTTATAATTACATGTTGTTCATGTATCCATTATATCCAGAATTATAATCATTATGTATATATCATATATATCCAGTATATATATGCATTTATAATATTACATAATCATTTAGAGGTATGAAATGAAACACACCGTTCATGGAGACGGTAAGTCGTACGTACGCATGAACGCTACTTTCATTTCTATTTCGTATTTTATGGAATGGAATAATAATGATATAAAGGTATATTATAATTCCAGTATAATATCATATATAATATCATAGTTCCATCCTTTATACGTCCCACATATGGTATTTAACGAATCAAATCACTTTGAGGGGGCGGTAGTCCGCACTTCCTTAAATGAAGATATCGCGTTTACCCATAATGGAAACCATAAAGGTATGCCCAAAATGAAAAATAAAGAATATTAAGGAAAACATAAACATATTATATATCATATATAAATATAGTTACATCTTAATGTCCACCTTTGAATGTGTTAAATGAATGTTGAATGGTCGTCATTTCGGGAGGCATAAATTCACCATCCACGGAAACAGTATGTCCTTTAACCATTAGATGTAGGTGTGTGTAAGTGTAGCTTGAATACTTCTTATAAAAACATCCTAGTATATTTAGGATACTTTATTTGTTACAAAAGGAAATAATAAAAAGAGATTAGGGTGTTGGAGAAGCAAAATCAAACAAAAGGACTCAAAAGAAGACATTACCTTAAAATTGGGCAACTCTCTTAGATTTGAGCACAAAGGCTTCCTTGGGAAGACTTCTGCCCAAAGTGAGGCTTCAAAGAGTAAGATAGGGATGTGGAGAGCCACAATGGGCAGGGGTTGGCCGAGCCAAAGGCTTTGGGAGTGTGGGTATGGAGGTAGAGGTGGGGGCCTTTTATAAGAGGAGAGGAGGGGCACTCTTGGAAGGTAAAGGAAAGTCACTTCATTTTAAAATTGTATTCGGATTTAAGAGGTCCCACATTGATGTGTTTCTAGGATAAGGTGATAAGGGTTCTAAATCCACCCATCCAATAGGTTTTGGACATTTGTAGGTCTTATATTTTACATTATCATTCCATTTTATTTAAATCATTAAATAATGAGGTCATCGCTGCATCATCATGAAGTCATAAATAATTTAACTTATTTAAAGTCTAAAAATTATAAAAAAAAATACTATGATGTAGGAAATCTTTTTAGATTACCAATGCATATTTATAATCAAAAATATAATCTTTATAACCCCATGTAAAAAAATTTTGTAAAACATCTCATGTTTGTGTCATTTTTACTTTTACATTAAATAAAAAGTTATTTCTTTCATTTCCCAACCAAAGTGTCTCCATGGGATGCCCAAGTTGACACATGGATTTTCTTGGTCGTCCATGACACATCCAATGATGGTAGGACATGTTTCAAGTTCATCTCATTTTATTAAAGATTATTTTTACCTTAAACTACACTAATTACCTCTAATCGCAATTAAGAACTTAAGAGATACTATTCACCAAAAAATTATTTTAATCTCATTGAACCACATTTTACTTCTTAATGACAACCATGTATGTTGGATTTTTTAAATTCAAAACACATAAGTGGTAAAATTTCATTTAAATGAAAAATCAGTTTTTATAAGTACCACTTAGTGGTTTCACTATTCATCAAAAATTGAAGTTTTTCAGAAAAATACCAAAAATTCACCCTAAGATATATTTGATATTCCGAATTCAAAAATGAATTATATTTTAAAAAATTCAAAAAATATGAGTCACAATAATTAATTTAATAATTAATTCCTGCTGTCATGACAAATAGCGTGTTTTTATGAAACAATAAGTATCAAAAGATTGACACCAGTTTAAGTCCAATTTCAAAGTTAAATTGATTAAAATGACCACCATTGGATTAAATGGTAAAAATATATTCAAATTTCACTTCAAAACCAATTCAAAAGATAATCTAATTATATAAATAAATTAGAATAAAAAACAATTTTGATGTAAAATGCAGTATTTTTCACTATTCATTAAAAAATGAACATTGTCTGAAAAATACCAAAAATTCACACAAATTAAATTTTTATGTCCCAATCATAAAGAATAAGTTTATTCTGACAAACATAGCTTATAAAATTTTCAAAAGATAGATTTAAAAATGGTTTTCCATCAAAAGGCAGTAAAACAATCTTGAAAGAATATTACTGTATTCCATGCATAAGATTGTGTTTATTTTCATTTTAAGCCTCTAAAACACTATATTAATCATTAATAGACATAGATAAAAAATCTATTATTCATTACTTACTTGGGATGTTACAGTGAATAACGCCATCCACCCAATTGTATTCATCCACACATAGAGCTGGTGGTAGCTGTTGGATAGAATGGGTATCGAGGTACCCATGGATGTTCAGAATATGCCTTCTACTTTAAATCATGTGGTGGAAGATCCCCCTTAAAATAATATGAAATTTTTTCATCCACCGTACATCGAGAAACTCCACGTCATCTTTGGGTTTCCACACCCATGATTTGGAATCAAACACCTCAATGTGACCTCTATTATCATTCCTGTTGTTTCTACCCCAACTCAAAAATCTATTTGGATCCACTAAAATAGATATATGATTAATTTCCATGGAAAAATAATATATATATATATATGAGGGCTCATAGAAATATGATTTTAAGGTGAAGTGTATTTTCTCATCTATTCAGTGATAATAACTATATAAAATAAAGTGAAAATGCAATGATAAATGACACCAGATGTAACATGGAAAATCCCCCAAAATTAGGGTAAAAACTGATGGTATAATAGAAGGATCAATGTGCGAAAAAATTGGGTACACACTTTGTAACTATTATTTAAGAGAAATCCCTCATATAATTTCTCTTGAATGTATGGGAAAAGCAACTCCCAAAATACCACTCAAACTAATGATAGGAAATGATTTAGTTGTTTTTGAATATGCTAATGATATGATATGATGCAATTGTTTGTAATGTTGCAGATGTTGAAACCATTTTGAAATAGCCCCATTTACAGGATTCCTCTCCCCCTCCTGCTAATCCTATATAGCTAGTTTTGTGGGGTTTGGCCACCCACCACATATCCACCTACGTACCTCTTTTGAAAAATTATGGGGGGCCACCATCCATAAAATGAATGACTATCAAAAAATCTACCACATGAATATTTTATTTAAATCCAATCACATCTCTACAAATCATTTCTAATCTCTAGGAATACTACTCATGTGTAAGGAAACTAGATAATCTACACCATTTGAACGTATCAGAGACAATATCCTTCCTTTGTAAATCTTTCATATTTTCTTTACTATGAATTTCCTACATGTCCACACTTCATTCCACCACTACATATTGAAAAAAGTGATACTTTACCCCAATGTTATTTTACCCTATAACAAAAATATTCCTTCTATAAAATTTGTAATTTTCTCTGACTATCACAAAATAATGGAATCTAACCCTATATATGCCTGAGCTCCTCAATCAACTTTCTCATCCAAATTTTTTTTGTAAGCCTGTGTAGATTTCATATAGTTATCCTACATAATGGATAATGTGACAACTGATTGTAACATTTAAATAAAATTAAAAAATCCTCTTGAATAAGTAAACATATAACCAGTAGTGGATTTCCTCCATTCATAATCACATGAAACAACTAAACCAACATCACCTATGATAGTGAAATATGATCATGTATAACATAAGGTAGCATCTGAAGAATCCTTGATATATCTCAAGATCTTATTCACTAAGCTCTAATGCTCCCATCCTAGATTTTACATCTACCAACTAACTACTCCCACTATAAGTGAAATGTATGGTCTTGTAAAAATCATCGAGAACATAATACTTTCTACTGATGATGCATATGGTATTCAAGATATATCTATCCTCTGCTTCACTGTTGGGACACATCGTAGAGGATAACAGGAAATTAATAGGAATATGGGTTGATATTGGATTATAGTCTTGCATATTGAAGTGTTTCAAGATGTTCCATAAGTAATTCCTATATGATAACCAAATCATTTTATTATTTTCTTATTGGTAAATCTCTATCCCAAGAATCTTGTATTCTATTCCCATGTACTTCATATCTAGATCACTAGAAGACTCTGACTTCATCTACTAGATTTGATCATTGTTGAGGCCTATAACCAACATGTCATCAAAATAAAACATAAGAATGAAAAATTCATAACCATAAGAACCCCTAAAATATAAAAAAGTAACTGAATGAAGTTTGATGTATCCAAGGCTCTTGATATTGGAATCAATCCTATTATACCAACACCTCGATGCCTTTTTAAGACAATATAAATATTATGTCAGCCTACCACCAAGTTCTCATTAATTTCCTCTACAAAACCTTCTGGTTGGAGCATATATATATCTTTATGAAGATCACCATAAAGAAAAGTAGTCTTATAATCTAGCTACTTTATATGTAAATTGTATGTAGAAAAAAATTCCATAACTATCTGAACATTCATTAGTCTAACAATAGGTGAAAATATTTCATTGAAACTGACACCTTAGTTCTGAGAATATCTTTTGACCACCAGTCTTTCATGATATATTTCAACCTAGTCCTTTACATTATTCTTGATCTGAAAGATCCATTTTTTTGATATATTTCCTTACATGAGGTAATGGAACACCATCCCAAGTCTTATTCATGGTTAGGGATTCATGTTCCTCATGCATCACCTCCATCCATTATGTTACATATAGTCATTAGGTCACCTCCACAAAATAAGATGGATCTCCATCCTCTGTAAATTAGTGTTAAGAAATATTTTTCTTATTTGAATAGTATAATTTCTATACTTGTTACATTTTATATCAAGCTTACCATTTCTTTCTAGACTCAATCTGTAATTGTTCTTCCTGTATGTGTAGTATCTCAGAGAAAATTTGTTATTCCTTTGATTTTAAACCACCTCAACTATTATAGTTTCTATATTTTATTTCTCCATGACTTCATTAATATTTGTTTTCACCTTGTATTCTACAAAAATGGAACCTTTCCTGATGATAGTTTTGTGGTAAATGGGGTAACATAAATGATACCTCTTCACACCATCATCATATCCCAAGAAGATACATTTCATGGATTGTGAATCCAACTTTGATCATTCTGGCTCATCAAATAGTGTATATACATGACATCTAAAATTATCTAATAGAGAATATTTATTAGGTTCACTAGTCCATATCTCCCTTGGTGTCTTTAGATCAATCTCCAATGAAGGATATCAATTGATCACATAACAAGCAGTATTCACTACTTCTGCACAAAATGTTTTAGAAATCCCTGAAGCCTTCATCATTTCCCTTGTTCTATCCAATAGGTTTTTATTCGTCTTCATTTTCTCTATATTCTGCAGAGGAGAATATGATACAGTTAATTTTTTTCATGATACATTCCTATTGAAAACAAAGTATCAAACTCCTCGCTTATATATTCTTCACCATTTTCAGTTCTAAAAAAACTCGATCTTCATTCCAGATTCAAGTTCATTACACTCATTGAATGTTTTGAGGCCTTAAAAATCATCCTCCCACCTTCTGATTGGGTACATCCAACATATCCTTGAATAATCATCAATAACTAAGAAAAAATACCATTCTCCTCCTAGGGATATAATCAGTTCTTTCTAGACATCGAAATTGATAAACTCTATTATCTCCTTGAATATATTTTTTGACATCTCGAAAATTGACCATTGTTTCATTCTCAAAACAACATGTGAAAAACTGGAAAGGATAACATTGAAATCCCAGAAAACAACTTCCAATCCAAAATATTCTTCATGCCTCGTTCAGACATATCAATATTCTTCAGATTCCATAATTGCATTAATTCTTCTATTGAGGTAGCTGATGTGACAACTATATTTTTCTCCTGGTATGTTTCACCCATAAGCATGTATACGTTATTTGAGATCTTCTTTACATTAATTAACACAGGATCACACTTCACAATTATCATCACTCTATTCTTTGTTGATCCCAGGGATTACATTTGTTTTCAATATCATGTCAATGTTTGCATGATGAATGAATGACTGAATCAATGAAGATTTAAGCATACTAAACTTTGACGATGGTTGAACTGGTCTTATAATCCAAAGAAATATATGAAGTTCATGAATTGTTAAAACACTTGGAAGACCATGTAATACTAAATTTCATGAGGATAACGAACCATCCATGATAACTTAATGTAAGAGGAATGAAGAACCGATCTATGCATCATTTATGATTTGATTAAAAGAATATAATGAAGATATTTGGATTTATGATCTAAAAGATAGGAATGGATGATGTTTGAAGATGAAGAAGAGTGAAGAATGGTTTTGGAATGAACAAGTATGGTTTGGAATTTTAATGAGAAGTTGATACATGGTTACTTGATTTTTATACCAAGTACATAGATTGTTCATTTACCAAAACAAATAAGCCTACCATAGAGGCCCAGCTGAGGTCCTCACCTCAAGAACATACAGGATCCGAGGGTCACCCGTGCTCAAAGGAAGTCCTTGAGGCCAGCCCCGCATGAGGAATGTGTGTGCAGGATTTGTGTAAGCTCGTGGGTGCCACACGGTGATGAGCCCATGCTGCATGGGCTATAGGAGCATGCTCAGAGGGGCAAAGTGGGTGCTAAGAGCGTTCCCACAGGGTGAACACGGTACAAGGTGGTACCGTGGAGGGGGATGGATTTATCTAAACTAAAAATTCCATGTCTTGTATTATAAACAAGTTTTTACCATGTCCTTGTTTTGATGTGGTATATCCAAAATATCTAGGGATGCAATCTCAACCATCTGATGTATCAAAGACATGCAGTCATCGATCCGATCGTCACGCCATCAATCCAGCACATCCTGGACAACTAGCTGATTGCGCGCTTTTTGGATTTAAACAAGAGTCATCTGATCTCTCTAGTCAAATTTTCTTCAACCTCCAGACACTCGAGATTCTCCCTCAAACTTGGGCTTGAACCAAAACACCTAACTCATCTCTCCTGCCACCATTTGAGCCACTGAGTAGCCCATCTGGATCGTCTGAGAATAACAACAACCATGCATGCAATTCCATTTGCATGCATGTATGAAACTGAAGATCCCATGTGGATGAAGCAACCAAAGGTTTGAGTCCATGTCATGTCACTCAGGTGCTCCAAGAGAATCCTTGCATGCATTCTCCAGTGCATGCACATGATTTACTCACCGAGATATAAAGAGTCCTCGTTGAACAAAATAAACTGAGATACTCGCCATATCATGATCCACATTCGAAGATTTAAAAAGGCTTAATTTCTTGGATGTTTAAGGTTTTGAACCCCACGGTTTTGAATAAGATCCTCGCCGATAAAAGGAGGATCCCAAGCTGTGAAGAGGTTGCTTTCGTTATTTAGGAAGACTCTTATTTTCCGAAAAATAGAGCACCGAGGGTTTTTTTGAATCCCTACTACGAGAATTTAATCACTGCATTTCTTGCACGAAGGAGTTCCACACATCCCTTGCGTGAAGATAAGAAGCACGAACCACCCATGTTCATGAAAGAGAAGATCTGCACCCTCTGTGTGAAGCATCCCACTAGCGCATGACATGTTCATTGAACCCTCGTTGTGCCTTCATGGAAGTAATCTCGCGGGTAAAACAACTAGCGTCTCGACACCATTGTTTCACCATTGTGATAACAGAACCCATGGACCATTCTTTGGTTCTATGAAGATGGATCACACACATTCCTTGCGCGTAGAAGAAGAACACGTACATTGTTTGCACGTGAAGGAGATCTCATGCCTTCCTGTTTGAAAAAATAAGAACACCATTTTGTCTATATACATATGTGTGTGTGTTTGTTTGATGGTTGGAGGGGTTTGTTCTTGGTAAAGAAGGATATTTCACAAAGGATAGTGTATACATACACTTCCCTAGGAGAAGAAGATGGCACCTGAGGCTTCATTTTCTCATGAAAGAGAGAGTAGAATTAATGCATGATGTACATTCATTTATATGCATGAATTGAGACACCCAAGTGTGCAACAACAAATCCACACATTTAATACACCCATTCGGGTTTGAAAAAGAACACAAATCAAGTAAGAATTGTGTGTGCACAATTGAAGGAAGGAGAAAAGAAGAATATTACCCAAAAAGCATGTACTTATAGTGAATCCAAATAATATATGTGTGTGTGAAAAGAACCAAAGACAAAGAGGCATTGTGTGTGAAATGTAATTTGAGAAAGACTAAAAGATTCAATCAGATTTTGTTGAAGCTACTTGAATAGAATGAAGATTATCAATCCATTCAAAGGAAGAATTTGAATCTAGGGGGCATAACTTGTTTCTAGAAGAAGAGAAGTGGATGTAGAAAAGTAGGGGGTTTTGACCAACTTATAATTTGGGGGTCTAACCAATTACTATTTGTAATCATCTTCTCGTATAGTGAATAATCTTTGTTGGAGAGAATAACATATATGACAAGGAGTAGGTCATTGTACTGAACATTTTAAATCCACATGTCATGTTCTTTTGTTTAACTACATCATTTGAAGAGTATATCAATCCCTTAACTGGCTATAGTGGATGAATTGAAAAATAGGAAATTCATAAAAAGAAGAAATAAATTTTTAAAAAAAGAGATTATGGATTCACCCCTCCCCTCTAAGTGATCTTGTACTATTCTAGGTATTACAAGTGGTATCAGAGGCAGGTTCCCTCTGTAAGGATCTACTACTCTTAAAATATAGACAATATGAATTATGTCAACAGTAGGGTTGTTCTTACTTTCGATGGAAATAATTTTCACAGTTGGAAGAATAGGATGTTACCCTATATTTTATCTCTTGGCCTTGAGGTTATAGATTCAGCTACGTTTGTATTCCCCCTTATTGCTGATAAAACTTTTATCACTTTTGCTGAGAAAAGAAATATGGAATTTGATGTCAAAGCTAAAAAATCCATCTTAATGACTCTTTCAGAAAAAGTCTACACAATGTATATGTGAATTAAAAATGCCAAATAAATTTAGGAAAAATTGTAAAGCATCTATGAAGGTAACATGAAAGTCAAGTAAGCCAAATTAAAAATTTGGAGGAAAAAATTCCATGATATGAAAATATGATAAGATGAAAATAGTGATGATTATTTTACAAGATTCATTGATATTGTCAGTAATATTCGGGGATTTGGAGAGAAGTAGGATGATTCAAATATTTTCAAAAAACTAATGAGAAATTTTTTGCACAAGTTTGATCCAAAATTTTCAGCTCTATAAGATAGAGATGATCTTTCTCTTGATGAGTTACATAACATCCTAATTCCATATGAAATGTGATATATTCTAGACTTTAAAAATAATATGAAAGATGAGATGGATTTTGAGGACATGAGAACACTCAAAATCAATGATGATTAAGCTTCAGAATCAAGTGAATATGGTGATGAAGATAAAGATGAAGAATATAATAAAACCATTTCTCTTATATCAAAAATATTCTGGAAAGAAAATTTTAAGGGAAAAGGGAAACTTCCACCAAGGTGTTACAACTGCAATAACATTGGACACTTTTCTATTAATTGACCTAAGAAAAGTTTTTTTCACCTGATACAGAAGAAGAAAAAACAAAAAAGAAGAAATGTGGTAGAATATCAAAAGAATCAATCAAATTTGGTAAAATAAAGAAAAAGTTCTTTCCAAGTGAAATAAGATACTAGGTGAGAAAAGAAAGAGATGTTGACTCCACATCTGACAGCCAACAAAAAGATGAAACTAATTTCTTGGATCATGTGGAAAAAGGGTTTGATACTTATAGTAGTGATGATGATGGAATATAATGGAGTTATCTTGAACACATGTAGAAAAATGAATTAGAATCATTCCTTGAGAAAAATAGAAATATCTAGAAAGAAAAGATGTTGTTACTGAAAGAAATAGAAAATATTACTGGAGAAAAGGAAGAATGTATAAAGAAATAAACATTTTCCATAGACAAAATCAAAAGACACAAACTAAGGATTGTAGAAATGGAAATGATGGTTAGAGACCTTGAGGAGAAATTGCACCTCTAAGAGGAAGATAAATCAATGACTCGGTCTAAGTGGCTTGAAGCACATAACATCTTGAAGAAGATCAATGAAGATTTCAACAAGGCTACTAAGGTCAAAAAATAATCATCACACACTGGTGAAAAAAAGTAGGTCAATTTAAAACTAGTAAAATCTCAAAATAAATTTGTTATTTCTAATAATGCATGTTCAAAACCCAATCTAATACATGTTTTGAGCACAAAGTATTGTGACAAATTCACATCTAATCTAAAGGAAGGAAGAAATCCCCCAGGAAGATTTACTCAGGTTCTATAAAGAAAACAACAACATTCTTCCAGAAAAGACTCCTATTAGTGGGGAAGATCAAGGTTTAGTGGATACTGATGGTGTTATGGAGTTTTGGGGAACAAAGAATATTTATGATGGTATAACATGTCTCTACCTCATGTAAGGCATGAGTCAATGGGGAGATATTCTAAAAATAAAATGGTAATGGAGAAATCATTTAATCTTCCAACACAAAACAAATCTAACTTCTTGGAAGAAGCTTTTGGAATGTGTGATGAGCAAGGTCATAGTGCTGAAATGTGTGTGACTGTTCTTCTTGAACAAACCCTCGATGTCATGAAAGGAAAAGGAATTAAAATATTAAATGGCATAAACTCATGATTTTCTGTAGTTGCTTTGAAACCTTGTAGTAAAAAAAAGTTATTGATTCTTGATATTGGATATTCATCACACATGACTGGAGATAAAAAATTCTTAAGAAACATAAAAATTCATGAGGGATGATCTGTAATCTTTGGAAATTATTTTTCTCTGAAAATCAAGGGAGTTGGAAAATCTATCATTGAAGGCAAAAATTTGAAGACCAATGATGTTTTATTTGTTGAAGGGTTGAAACACAATTTTATTAGTGTGAGACAACTATGTGATAATAGACATGAGGTGTTTTTCCAAAGGGATTCATGTGTCATCAAAATCTCAAAAGATGGAAGAATCATCTATCAAGGAAAAAGAACCACTAGAAATCTATTTCAAATTTTTAATTCTATCGATTTTTGTTATTTTTCTTCCAAGGATGAAAACAATCTATGGCACAGAATACATTTCCATCATGGTCAAAGGAGTATATGAAAAATCCAAAAGTAATACATTGTGAGAGATATTCCCAAATTGAAAAGAGAAAGGGCTGAAGTTTGTGAAAAATGTTAGAAAGAAAAATTGTCTCAAAGCTCACACAATGAAGTGGATATCCTATCTACTAGGCCCCTTGGTATTATTTATATAGACATATGTGGGTTAATGAGAGAAAATTCTGAAAGATTTGATATGTAATTCAAAACATTTATTGATGATAACACTTGAATGACTAATGTCATGTTTATTAAAAACAAGTCATAGGGAACCACAATTTTCCAAATATTTAGAAGGAAAACTGAGAAAGAATTGGGTATCTATTTCAAGAATGTGAGACCAAAAAATGGTAAAGAGTATACTTGTGATTCTTTTTAAATCTATCTCTACAATCATGGAATTAATCATAAATACAGAAAATACTACACTCCACAACATAATGGAGCAGCTGAAAGAAAGAACAAAAGATTAGTTGAAATGGGAATAACTATATTGGATGAACATAAAATCTTGAAATTTTTATGGAGAGAATATGTTTGCACTTCCATGCATATAGAAAATAGATGTCTTCTTAGAACATAAACAAAAATGATAGATTATTAAATGTTGTACAATAGAAAATCAACTGTTAAATACTTCAGTGTTTTTAGAAGTCCCTGCATCATAAATATTGAGAACATTAATCTGGGAAAATTTGACGAAAAGGCAGAGGAAGGTATCTTCATGGGATACCTACCAGATGGTAAAGGATATAGATATTGGAACAAAATAGTGAACTAGTTGGTTGATTACTGTGATGTCTGAATTATTGAAAACAATATCAAATCATAAATTTCTAATAATGGTGATTCAGAAGATTTGGCAGAAAATTACATGACTATGGAACAAACATATTATGAAGCAGTTAGGATAGAATAATATAATGTTGAAATAAATTCTGAACATACCAGTGATGAAGAAATAATCTCATAAAAATAAATGAAAATGTTAAAAAAAATTAAAGAAACTTGTTAAGACTGAAAATTTCATTAGTATTCTACAATATCCAGTGAAAACAAGAAGAAGATTGAGAATTAAAGATCAAACTGCACTCATTTCTCTAGTTGAAACTCCTATAGTGGATGAGGCAGTTCAGCATGAGGAATGGATATAGGGTATTCATGAGGAGCATGATCATATTGAAAGTAACATCACATGGGATATTTTGTCAAGATTGAGGAATAAATATGTTATTGGCACAAAGTGGATTTTCTGAAATATGATAAATGAGAAAGGGGATGTTTCAAGAAACAAGGCCAGACTGGTATGGAGGGGATATTCACAAATATAAGGAGTTGACTTTGAAGAAACTTGTGCACCAGTAGCCAGACTAGAAACCATTAGAATGTTCTTATCAATTGCATCACCCAAGAAATATAAGGTTTATCAAATGGATGTGAAATCTGCATGTCTAAATGGATATCATAAAGAATAGGTATATATCGAACAACCAAATGGTTTTATTCTAGACAAAGATGGAAGCATGATATGCAGGATGAGAAAAGCACTATATGGTTAAAATAGGCCCATAGAGCCGGGTACTTAAAATTGGATGGTTGTCTAAGGGATATGAAGTTTGTCAAGGGTACAGTTGACAGTAATATTTATTTCATAGAAATGGACATTGGAACTATTATAGCAATTATATATGTGGATGAAATTATATTTACTGGTGATGAGGAAGGTTATGTGAATAATGAGATGAGAAGATGAAGAGAGCCTTTGAAATTTCCATGCTTTGTCAAATGACATATTTCATGGGATTTCATGTTGAAGAGAAACAAAATTTCATAATTCTATCACAGGAAAATTATGCAAGAGAATTGGTGAAAAATCTTGGAATGGAAAATGTAAAAGAAGTTTCAATACCCATTTCAGTAGAAACCAAATTATGCAGGGATGAAAATGGAAATAATGTTGATCAGAAAGGTTTCAGAAGAATTATTGGGAGACTGCATTATCTCACAGCATCAAGACCAGATATCACATATGCAATAACTCTATGTTCCGGATATCAGAGTAATCCAAAGGAATCTCACTTATCAACTGCTAAGATAATTTCGAGATATGTGAAAGGAACTTTGAACTATGTCATGTTATATAAACATAGTGGAGACCTTATGTTGTAGGATTTTATATATGTTGATTGGGCTGGTGATGGAACAGATAGAAGATCCACCTCCGGTGGAACCTTCTTTTGTGAGAAGGATGTGTTAGTTGGTAAAACAAGAAAAAAAACCTTAGTAACTTTGATCATAACTGAGGTATAGTATATGGAAACCACACATTCATGCACACAGATGATTTGGATGAAAGTACAGCTAGGAGACTTTTGAATGGAAACTGAGAAGCCACTAAAGATCTTATGTGATAGTCAAAGTTTCATTGGATTATCTAATAATCCAATACAACAATATAGATCCAAGCATATTGATATCAGATATCATTTTATCAAATAAATGGTGGAAATTATAGAAATAAATCATGAATACATCTCTACTCAAGATCAAATTGGAGATATTTTCACTAAATCAATGTTGACAGAGAGGTTTGTTGAGATAAGTCTGAAACTTCATGTTCTACCTTCTCCTATCACTTGAAGGCCATGAACAGGTTCCTTCTTATTCCCTAAATCGATATACTTTATTTTTCTCTTATTTGTAGGGAATTGAAGGAGATGAATTCATCTCTTGAGGGGGAGCATTGTTTTTTGGATGTTTGTACGGGGTTTTTGCAGTTCCATGAAAAAAAATTCACCCCCTTGGAGATGAGTTGATTCATTCCGAGCATGATTTAACGCATATGGTTGTTCCTTTATAGTTTTAAAAGACATGGTTAGATATTTCATTTTTTCTACATCAGGATACCCATGTAGACATAGAAATGATTAACTACATGCACTTTGTTAAATGAACCAAGTGATACGGTCCCTTTCAATTTTTTTCCAATAAGGGGGATAAAACATCTCAGCACACATTCTCTAACAAAGTGTTCTTAAGAGATATTGACAATAAAATTCAAAGGGAGAGATTTTTGAGCATAGTGATTGCATTTTTTGTCAGTATCATTTCAATGTGTGCTTGATGAATGAATGACTTATTGCAATGAATATTGAAGCATACTAAACTATGATGTTTTTTTAACTGGTATTAACTTCCAAATACTTGTATCAAGGTGATGAATTGTTACAAAACATGGATGACCATGAAAGAATCAATTTCATGAGGATAATGAACCATGCATTATGCCTTAATGTATGAGGAATAAAGAAGTGATAAATGCATCATCCCTGATTTGATTAAAATAATTTACTGAATATATTTGGATTTAGGGTCTAAAAAGTAAGGAATAGATGATATTTGAAGATGAAGAAGAGTGGAGAATGGGTTTTGAATGAAGAAGCATGGTTTGGAATTTCAAAAAGAAGTTGATACATGGTTACTTGGTTTTTATAACAATTTCATAGAATGTTCCATTACCAAAACAAATAATCCAAACATAGAGGGCAAGTCGAGGTCCACCCCTCAACCACTTGCGGGACCAAAGGGTCAACCACACTGGAAGGATGTCCTCGAGGAAAGCCCCGTATGAGGAATGTGTGCACAGGCCGTGTGTAAGCTCGAGGGTGTCGCACAGTGATGAACCCGTGAAGCATGCACACTATGTACATGCTCAGAGGAGGAGAGTGGGAACTCAGAGCACACTTGTAAGGTGAACATGTACCTAGGCGGCACCGTGGAGGGGAAAGGAGTAATCTGAGATAAATATGTCACAGATTGTATTATAAACAAGTCATGCCCATGTCCTAGTTTTGATTTGGGACATCCAAAAAATCTAGGGATGTGATCTCAGCCATTTGATGTATTGAAGACACACGGTAGTCAATTCGATCATCGCACAATAGATCTATCGCATCTGTGGACATCCATGAGATCGCGCACTTAACGGATTTAAACGAGAGTCTTCCGATCTCTCCAGCCATGTTTTCATCAACCTCTGAACACTCAAGCTTCTCCCGCAAACCAGGGCTTGAACCAGAACACCCAACTCACCTCTTCGGCCACCATTTGAGCCATTGAGGAGCCCAACTAGATCGTCTGATCATAAAAACGATAATGCATGCAATTCCATTTTCATGCATAAACGAAACCGAAGATCCCGCATGGCCGAAGAAACAAAAGGTGGGAGGTAACGTCATGTCCCTAGATAGCTCAAAGATAATCATAACATGTGTTCTAAAATGCATGCACATGATGTACTCGCCAAGAAATAAGGAGTTTGTGTTGAACAAAATAAACCAAGATAATCACCATATCTTGATCCGTGTTTGGAGATTTTAAAACTCTGAATATCTCAGACGTTCAAATATTTGAACCCTGAGGTTTTTAATTATATCCTTTCCTATAAAAGGAGGATCCCAATTCGTGAAGAGGATTCTGCCATTATTTGGGAAGGCTCCTCTTTTCCGAAAAACAGAGCAATGAGGGTTTTCGCGCAGCCCTTCTATGAGAAGGTAAGTGACGCAACTCTTGCGTGAAGGAGTTACACACATACCTTGCATGAAGAGAAGAATCGTGAACCACCCTGGTACGCAAAAGAGAAGATCTACACCATTTTTGTAAAGCTTCCCACACGCACGCGATAGGTTATTTGAACCTTATTCAGGTCTTTGTGGAAGTAATACCTTGGGTAAAAAAACAAGTGTCTCAACACCCTTGTTGCACCATTGCGATGATATAACCCATGAACTATTCTTCAGTTTTGTGAAGATGGATCATGTGAATTCCTTGCATGAATAAGAAGAACTTGTGCATCGTTTTCATGTGAAGAAGAACTCATGAGTTCCTATTTTCAAAAAATAAGAACACCCTTATGTCCATATATATATATGTGTGTGTTGTTGATGATTGAAGGGGTTTTTTCTTGTAGAAGGAGGATATTTCACAAAGGACGGTGTATACATATAATGCCTTGGGAGAATAAGAAGGCCCCCAAGGCTTCATGTTCTCACAAAGGGAATAGGAGAATTCATGCATATTCATGAATTTAGACACCCAAGTGTGCAAGAACAAAGCCACACATTGAATACACCCATTCAGGTTTGAAAAAGAACACAAATAAAGTAAGTATTGTGTGTGAACATTTAATGGAGGGAGAAAAGAATAATATCACACAAAATGGACACACTTATATTGAATCGAATAATAAGTGTGTGTGTGTGAAAAGAACCAAAGACAAAGAGGCATTTTTTGTGGAAAATAATTTGAGAAATACCATTAGATTCAATCAGATTTTGTTGAAGCTACATGAACAGAAGGAAGACTATCATTCCATTCGAAGGAAGAATTTGAAATAGGGGGTCATAACCAGTTTTTAGAAGAAAAAAAGAGGATGCAGAAATGTTGGGGGGTTTAACCAACTTGTAATTGGGGGGTCTAATCCATTACTGTTTGTAATCATATTCTCATATATTGAAAAATCTGTTTTTGGGAGAATAACCAGCATGGTAAGAAGTAGGTCTCTGTATCGAACCTTGTAAATCCAGGTGGTATATTATTTTGTTTCACTGCATCATTTGAAAACAATATCAAGGCCTTAACCAGCTATATAGGATGAATTGAAAAAGGAGGCAATTCATAAAAAGGAGAAATAAATTTTTAAAAATGAGATCACTGATTCACCCATCCCCTCTTAGTGATCTTGTACTATTCTGGGTATTACATTCTCGGTGAAAGTCTTCCATATGATGTCATAAAATTATCCCAAATATAGTATTTTTTCGTTAATACCTTCTCATGGCGTACTCTATGGATAGTTAAAAAATATCATAATACATCTTTAGTTTGATGTTAAAAAAACAAATGATCTTTAGGGTGTGATCATTCCCCATGTACACAAGCCCTTTTGGTATATTTTCATACTAATCAAACCATTCTGTTCAATAAATAGTGTTCCATGTTACTCTTTATTAGATAATCCATGCATGGATGAGATGCTTCTACATTCATGCAGTCGTCACTACTTCACTGACCAGTATATCTCTACTTCTAGACGTACTAACCACAATTTCATCCATGTCATGATTATGTCTTCCACTAGATCCACTCATTATCTTTACATATTCTGATCATTACCCTATAGTGAGTCAGCAATTATCATTCATGACATTTCCTGCATCTTCAACTTCCACAAAAAAAATCATTCCCATTGAATTTATCAATCTCAAATTTTACATCCATCTGGACATATTATCATTCCAGAACCACCACTATTTCACGATGGTGTATTTAATAATCTAAATATTTTTTATGGTATGGAATACAAATCAGACTTGAAATCACAAAGAATACTCAAATTTACAAGAATTATTAAAACCCAAAAAACTGAAAAACACGAGGCCAAAACCATAATTTTATACAACATATTGGGATCGTAAATTATTGACCCACATAATGCAACAATAATCACTAGATAAAATAATGTTCAAAATTTAGAAATAAATTACTCCATATTTAATGTGGAAAAACCCTCTTAATGAAAGGGGTAAAATCCCATGGACAAATATAAGGATAACTATGGGTAAAAGTGGTTACTCACTCCCTAACTATTTTTACGAGATAACCCTCATAAAATATCTCTTGAATAAGTGGGGAATTCGACTAAAAAATGACACTCAAACTATTGATAGGAGAGGATACAATCACTGGTGAAGAGCATGATTATGAAACTACTAGGATGGGTCCTTATTTATATGCTACCTCTCCCCCTCTTTCTCATCCTCTATTGGTGTTTTGGTGGGTTTTGTCCACCCAGCACATAGCCACAAACTTTTCTCCCTTGAAAAATGAAGGGGGCGTCGTTCATCAAATGAATGATTGCGGACAACATCATCGGTGGGGGAGGAATGTTTTTCCAAAGATTTGGGATGCATTTTCATTGTCTGGTGGTGGGTTTTTAGATTCTCGTGGGATGGAAAGATTTTTTGCATCAGTCTAGGAACAATAACAGTCTGTAGCATAAAGAAGCTAATATATGGAAAAATGAACTTGAAACATGATCTAGTGAGATAACATAAAAACATTCTAGTTCTGAGTTAGTGGTAATTGGTGAAGATCGATCTATAGGTCATGCAGATCGACTTTATCACACTAATCTACACATCCTAAATATTTGAAAGGTACATTGAGTCTAGATCTCATAAATAATATCAGATGGTATCAATGGATGATTTTCATGTGGTGATTTGTACCTAAGGAATATTTTCTCAAATAATATAATGTAATGAATTAAAGGAGTTTAAAATTTATAAGATTCAAATATCAAGAATTAAATCTATAATATCACCTTTTTGTTTTATAATGTAAAATGAATGGGGGAATATTTATATTATGCTTTTAATAACACATTTTGTTTTTTAATAGAAGAAAAAGGCATATAATTACCTTCCTCGATTAGCTTTCTAAATTTATTATTATTATTTTAACATTTCAATGAGATTAATAATTAGAAACTTTGTGGTAATCCATTATTATTTTGACTTGTTATACAATAAAATAAATATAATTTTTAATTGGGGTCAATGGGTTCATTTTGAAAATCGTATTTTTATCACTATGACATTCATTTTAAATAACCACCCATATATTTTGATCTAATTTCTGCATCTAATTAAAATTTCAAAAAAATATTTTGGATGGAAGAAATTTATTTAGGAAGAAATTAATGTTTGATATATGTGTAATGATCTCATACTACTATAGAACCAATGATAAATAGTTCTACTCTTTATTATTGATAGAAAAAATTTCTGACAAAGTATGCATTTATGAGTGATAAAATAAAACTAATAAAAGTTCAATTTGTTTGTGTTTTTTTGTATTTGATTTAGACGTCCCTTTATCCAGGAAATTATAACGATGGTAATAAAGGGATCATTATGTCATATACTACTAGTTTGGTAGCCTCTAGAAAGGGATTATGAAATTCTGAGATACAGGTTGTCATGCCCATGAATGAACCTACTGAATTACATAAAATTATGGAGGTAGGTATTTTCCCAAATAGGGAGACAGGTAGTGAGATCCCTTGGGTCTCACTGAAGTTCTCTCCCAAGAATTTCATTTCTAATACAAATATTTCTAATATTCTAGTCATAGGATCAGAAAACGTTTCTCAAGATGCATCAATGGTTTTAGATAATATTATGCATTCTGCTGTTACAAGGCCTATGAAGGCAATGCCTAAGCTGGTTAGAAGTAATGTTCATATGAAAAATCCATTTGAGCTTCTTTCCTATAATAGTAGTCAGGAGGTTGGACAAAGATGTATTGTTGATTCAAAAATTTAATAAATAATGAAAATGAAGATGAATCTTTAGATGGAAGAGGAGGACCATGGTAGTGGGATTTGTCTAGTAGAATAAAAAGGCATCCTCGTGGATGGGGTGGACGTGTTTCTCGACATAGCATGAGCATTCATTCTCGTGTGGTTTGTTCTTTTTATGAGATTATGATGTTTCATACATTTCTCAAGTTTATTTTATGCATCTCTTTTTGAACCTTTTCTTTCTAGAGGAAAGATCGTTCATTGACCTTATTTCATTCTAGTTATACTTTTTTCTCATTAATAAGTGGACTTTAAAACCAACTTGTTAAAAAAATTCATTTTTTAAATCGATTTGACATATATATCAAATAATAATACATTAATTATTTATTAAAAAATTGGTTAAATATGTTACACTTAATATGTCGTACAATAAATTCACACGTACATGTGTGAAATTAATCCAATTTTATAGAGTCAAGCATACACAAATAAAAAAATTAATATTATCATTAAAGTTTTTTATTAATTTATAGTTAATATTTAATATGTTATTTTTTTAGTTAGTAAATTATATTCATTATTTATATTTATATTTAATATTTTCTATTCTTTTTTTTAAATATATATATATATATAATTTATTCATATTTATTTTTTATTTTTTTAATATTTTTTTATTTTTATTCATTATAAATATTTAGTAACATTTTTTTATTAACATTTAATAATTTTTAATACATTTAACTGTGGGTGGGTGTGTGTGTGTTTAATGTATTTGTACCTCTAAACACTAAATAGAATAAAATGTCATTTTTTCAATTTAACATATATCAAACTTGTGAAACATTAATTTCACACACACATGCATATAAGTAATTATTCTAATTCTATATAGAAACACCCACACCCACATAATATTTCAATAATTTATTCAATTTCTGTTATTTTTTTACGAATTTTATTTTGTAACATAAGATATTTAATATATGTTATGTTTTTAGTCATAAATTTTTATTCATATTTAAATTTTTATTTAATATAAACTATATATTGAATTTTGATTTTTTTTAGATTTTTACATTTTTATTATTATTTATTCCTTAAAAATATTAATTATTTTTAATATTCTATAAATTTTTTATTTTCAATTTTTCTTTATTTAGTATTTTTTGTAATTTCAACCATTTTAATTATTTATTTAAAAATTTTATTCATTAACATTTAATGATTTTAATATGGATTTAATTTATATAACTAATTTGTATTCATATTTATTTTAACATATATTTACATTTAGTTTTTTTTCATAATCTATATAACTACTAACACTTATTCATTTTTTTTAATATTTTTATAGTCTAAGGATTATTTAATTATTTAATTATATTTTCATTTAACATTAATTCATCAAATATTATTCAGTATTATTTATTCACTAATAATGTATATTGTCGGTTACTTTTCTTTTTATGTTATTGTTTTTTTAATATTTATTCATTTAATATTTCTATAATATATTCATTTATAATATTATATATATATTAATTTATTGTGATTCAATTATTTTAATATTGTTATAATGTACATATATGATAATAATTCATCTTCTTTTTTATAAATATACATAATTTATTATTTTAATAATCTATATATTTAATAAAACATATTAAAAAAATTATTCTTGATTTAAATTAATCTTTAATTATTAAATTCTACTCATTAAAAACATTCATAATTTTAAGATTATTTATTCATTAATAATTTAATTAATTTTTATCTTTTTATATTTTAGTCATTTTTAATATATTTTCATTTAATACTTTTTAATATATTTTAAATTATTTTTATCAGTTCTTTCAAAAAATCACAGGTAAATATAAGTTTTATTAGCACTATAATAGGAAGTTCTAATAAAATATATTTTTATCACCGCTACCTCTAAAAATTGATAAATATATGTTTTATCAACACAAAGAGGTAGCATTGATAAAGTTAGGCCTTATCAGCTCTTTCAATTTTATCATTGAAAAAACTTATATTTCTTGGCTATTTTTAGAAATAACTGATAAACCCTTACCATATTTTAAACATAACCCTAATAGATAACCTCAGTCACTCACGCCATTCAATCTCTGGTAGAACTCAACGATTTTCATTACTCGCCATAAAATTTATCAGATGAATAAACTAATTAAAAACTGAACATATGTGGTTCTTTCAATATATTTTTAGTTGATCATTCATTTTTTTCACTATTTTTAGAAGTTTTTGGGTTTTTTTAATTTTTCCAAATGGATTGAGAGTGAAGTGTGATTTACATAACTTGATGAAGCTCATGACTGACAGATCTACATCGCCTCAAGTTCTGAACCCTCATGAATACATTCATATATTTTGTGTCATCATAGTTTCTTGTTGTTGTTTGATTTTTTTTTCATAGGTTTTTTTCTTTGTAGAGTAATCCAAAGAATCCCATTTTCTGGTTTGGGGCATCAAAAAACTCATAGAGTTTCAATTAATCCTTAAAATTTGACACTTATTTCAAATCCTAAAAAAGATGATGAGAGGGTGATTAAGGAAAAAGTTTGATTCATTTTATATTCATTAATATGTTACTATGTGCCTTAAATATTTTTATTGTAATATCTTGATATTTTAAAATAATACTATTTTTTATAATGTAGAATATACGCAACATCAAACCAAAACAAATCGTGAAATATTATTATTTAAATATGAAAGTTATATTCTAACTATTAAATTAGAGAATATGTATATTTTAAACTACATTATGAAATATTTATTAAGGTTATAATTTAAAAATATTTATTGACTAATTCTCATGAAATAAGTACTCAATTTTGAGTAAATCCAATTTAATCATCAAGTATATGTTTTCCTCAACAAGGGTTTTTTAGGGAATAATATAAATAATTTCTAGAACATTTTGAAATTATATTAGATAAAATAAATATATTTTTTGAAATAAGAATATCAATATTACCCTTTGGTAAAAATTTTAAATTTTTCAGAAAAGTTTCACTTTTCAATAAATAGTGAAAAATACTTATTTTTATTGAGAAATTAATTTTCTATCAAAGTATTTACAATGAAAAATTATATTTTGGATTAGTTTTACAATCTAAATATTTTTTATTAAATATAATCTAATTATAGTCCTCTAATGAATTTTATAAATGAATTTTTTTCATCTTGGTAATAGTAAATCAGTGAATTAAGGTTAAAAATAATGTGATAAGAACTAAAAAATATCCCTAATGATTTCTTTAATTTTATTGGATTGGTATATACCATCCATAATCGTTAAAATTTCAAATATATTGCCTTTATTCCTTTTATCCATCATTTTTACCGTTATAATATTTTATGTATAGAGATGTAAAAGAATGCATTGTCTTTGTTTTAATAATATTATATTTTTTATAAAGGGATAAAAAGATGGTATTTTTTATTCTAAATATTCATTTTAAATCCAATTTTTTTCTTTTCAATTGAAATATATTTGAAAAAAAATGTGATGTAATAATTTCATTAAATTCATACTTAAAGCTGACGAGGTAATTATTGAGTTATTAAAAAATAAAATAAATGATATGAAAAATATTAAAAGTAAAATAACATGAAAGAGTTATTTTGAAAGAATATTTTTTGGTATAATATAAAATTTAATGGATTTTTCAAAATATTATATTATAAGTCCTTTATTTTCTTGATTTTATTAATTTCAATGTAAATTAATTTTTCTAAAATTGACATTAATGATATTTTATAATAATTATAATTTAATAAAATGGTTTAAAATTAAAAAAACAATCATTGACTGAGTGATTAATATATGGTTTAAAATATCATAAATGGTTTATTTAAGGTCTAATATTTCTTTTATAGTAACTTTATTGACCCCTATATAAAAAATTTAATACCACGGTAATTGTCAAAAAGGGTAAGAATGGGTTAAAATAACAAAATAGAGTTGAAAACATCACCTAAACTTGTCTAGTTTTTAATATAATAGAGTATTTATAATCAACTGCAAGTTAGAATATAAAATTATAATTTTTTATCAATTTTAATATAAAAATTAATTTATATTAATTTGATATTTTATAAAATTCTAAGAGTGCCTCAACCCTCTAATATAAAAGGGAACATATTCTTATCATTTCATCTGAATTCAGGAACCATTTGGTTTGTAAAATTTATAACCAAATTCTATTATGAAATCTATCCCCACATTCTATAGGAATTATATTTTTTATAATACCAATAATGGGTGTCTTAATGTGTAAAGAAAATGAGGTTTTGCAAAGAAGAGGTAAAGCTCTTAACCGGGTGTTTTTTATTTTATTTTCTCTTCCAACTCCTTAAACTACAATCAAACCATGACGTGATAACAAAATTACTATATTAGTTATACTGGGATTTTATTATGTTATTTGATTATTCAATATTTATATACAACCCTGACCAAAAGAGATTGGATTTCATCATTCATGTGTATGGCAGACTACCACCTCACAGACTAATGTAATTCGTTTTCCATCACCACCCCTCATGGATACTAATAATTATGGGATTAATGTATATATATATATGATATTAATGATATATTTTTCATTATTTAGAGTCAATATATCATCTATGATCTTAAATTTCCAAATCTAAAAAATGTTTACACCATTCGAGAGAATGTGTGGGCTACCACCTCTACGAACTGACGTAATTAGTTTTCCATCACCAAATCACATGGATGAAATATATATATATATATATTATTTAAAGAAATTATATTATATTTTTATATTATGATAATTATTTAAATAAAAATAATACCTACCTTCTACCCATAATGATCCTTGAAAAATTGAAATGTTATGCATGCATATGACTTATTGTCACCATGATTGTAACGTAATAAATTTTTTAACCATAATTGTTATTTAATTTTAAAATTTTAATTAATGTATAAAAATTATATAAATTTCATGATTATTCATCTATATATGATGTAACAATGACCACTTTCAGTACAATCAACACACCAAATATTTTTTGTAATTATGGATTGAATGTTCTCAAAGTAACTGACATTATATTAACCTATTTAGTAGTTAACAATTTAATTAAAATAAATGGGTTAAGGATTAGTGATTAACCCAATAATATTTTCTTAATAAATAAAATAATTTATATGAGTTTATTCAATATGTGTTAAATGAAATATATAGAAATTCTATAATCTAGGTAAATAATTTCATCTAAATTTCCCTTCATTGAGTCATATTTTAATGTGGTGCGCCTAATTTCTATTATATAGTTTATATACTACCCTTCGATGTATTATATAATTAATACTTAATAATTCATGGTATTTTATACCTAAATTTAAATTATTTCACCCAAGGTGACTTGACATGGAATGTACTAGGTGGTAAAAGGGTTCTGTACTTAATTTACTTTCATTGAATTATAATTATTCTTTATTGAATTTGTTATTCCTTGATTATGGGTAAATTTATTTCTAAAATATTTCATTTTTTTATTTCCACTTTTTTCTTATTTATATCTATTATATACAATCCTTCCACTAATCAACCCTTAATTAAATGAAATTTTCTTTGTAAGCATTATTCACCTCAATTTCTCATTCAATTGGACATATATTTATGATATGTACTTATATTATTTTAGAAGTTCTATATAATACCTATTTTACATGTTAAAATTTTAATCATTATATTTTCCATATATTTAGTGATTCTTTTGATGTTATTCTATCATGGGTATTATGATTGAGAAGTTAAGAAACTATAATGTTAATTATGTTACAATCTCTTTTATTTTTGGTATTTTTTATGTTCAATGTTCCTTGTGCAGTAATCATATTCTCGTATATTCATGAAAAATATATCTATTATTATACTCTAATTGTGAATTAATTTTACATAATTAATTTATATTTCTTCCTGATTGATTAAAGGAACATCAAAAAAGTTGTTTGTTGTTGATACTGATCTTGTATCTTTTTTTAGATCTGTAATATTTCTCTTCCATATAAATATTTTATAAAATGTCTTCATAAATGTTATTTTATAAAAATAAATTATTTCCAAAATATTTCCCACATGATCAATGAAGTTATTTTAAAAGGATTTAAATGGAAATTTCATAATAGTTTCTAATTGGATCACATTTGATACCCTTTACAAAATGTTTGAAAATAATGTTTATTTTCAACATTTTCAATAGGAATAAGTTGTCCCACTACCATGAAATTTATTATCCATGAAGCCTTATTTATATATTTCTAAGGTTATTTTAAAAGAAAGTTTTTTCTAAAATATTAAAAAAATAGTTTTCAAAAGTGTTTTTCTATGTGAAATTGGTATTTTTCTCAAAAATGATTTAATGGTCTTTTAAAGGTTCTTCTTTCATTAACATCAACATCCCTTGATTTTATTTATGCTCAATTTGGGATATTTTGTAATTATACAATCCACATTCATAATATTCATTATTTATGATTTTTACAAATAGATTATCATGAACTTGTTTCTTTCCTGCAGGTTAATCGAGTTTCGAAACGAATAATTGTTATTTATTGGAGTATTATGACGAAATGAAACCTATATATACTATTTCCATTTTATGATTATTGGTAATTATTTAATATTATGGGTGGTTATATTATAAAACAATGATGTGTGGTTCCACTATAAACTGATACCGGTTGATTATGTTTTTAATAAAAGACTTGTGGGTCCATGATATCCATCCAATGAATTGTTTAGGGATGTCAGTTGTATAGTAATTATAATTATAAGGGTTTTATAAAGATAATTTCATAATATACCAACATGTTTTATTTTTTAATTCTATGGGTTATAAATGTTTCCTTTGATTAATATTTACATCATATGGCTCTTGATTGTTAATTCATGCGGCCCTCTCCTTTGAAAAAAAATTATTTTATGTTTCATGTTTTATAATCCAATTATTGATGGGTATACATTATCTAACATTATTCTCATGAACATTTATTAAGTCATCATTCCAATCCCACATTATTCTCATAGTGTACATTCAATTTTTAATGCATATGTTAACCTAACTAACCATTTTAGCTCATCCTTCTTATTTTTAATTTTTTCCATAATTTTGAAGAATGTTAATAAATTATTTGAGACTATAGTGGTTTCGTATAAAAATTATTTTATAGGAGATGATGAAGACTTAATTTGGAATATAAAAACCTGTTTATAGTGGAAAAATCATTCCCTTGAATTCATGATTGTTTGTTATGTAATAGTTTTTTCCTAATCCTCTAAACTCTAATCCAAAACATTAATTAGCTATGTAAGTGACGTAATTCCTGCTTTTGATGTTTATTGTTTTGGATTAAAAAAATTTGGTCACAATAATTTATATCAATGGAAGATATGTAATATTTATATTTTCAGCACCAGATCTGGGTGTGTGGGTTTTTATCGATAATTTTGGGGATTAGAGTAGGGTTTAAACAACATTGGGGAATATTATATTTTCATGAGAGGTTAAACTAGGAGTTTCCAATTCCATCATGGTTTTCTGAGATAAATGTTGTTCATATTTTAAAACTATAAGAAAACCCTTTTGAGGTTTTAAGAGATGGAATTTTAAGATGACTAATAATATTTTGGGAGTTTTTTTATTGGGTTGAGGTATATATAAACCTTAGTTTAACCTGAAATATTATTTAGAAATAATGTTATTACACTTTTGGAGTTGTAAGTTGAAAGGTATAAGGTAACCTCCATGGTTAAAACATTCATTAATTTTATTATTAATGATAAAGGGTTACTTATTTATGGAAATTGTTAGCATATTTGTTAGATTATGTGATGAGGGCATATACAATCTTGGCATGAGACTTTAAGAATGATTGATTTAACCTGGTGATAAATGATAAATTTATCTTGGAAGAATAAGTGATCAAATCATTCTAATTTGTGGGTTTCAATATTAATCTTGAATATATTGAGGAAATATAATGATACTTATTTTTAAAATTATTTAATTTTATCTTTGGGTATTACTATTGACTTTTGGAGATTAATTTAGAATTTCTTCAAATGAACGTTTATTAATTTTTGTAATTATATTATCATAAACTAATCATTTTTGGAATTGGATAATGTCTAAAGATAGGTATAATAGATTGATATTATTTTTTAGGATTATTTGATATATTTAAATGTTATTATAGTTCTACATACATGAAAATTTAATCTTGAATACTCAACATTTGGGGGAAAATATAAGATTGTGATGGAAATTGATTAAACATTGAATTTATACTTTTTATGTAATTATATTTACATGTGTTCTTAGTATAGATGATAAATGAATTCATAAAATCTTGTAATATGTTATTGAAGAAAATATGTTGTCCTATTACATTATTTTCCAATAATTCAATGGTCATTTTTATATTATTTTGGTTTATATTTTTGTGGTCATTAACTTTATTATGAACATTAACTATATTATGATCAGTGATATTTTTCACACTCTATCATTGTTTGGAAATTACATTTTTATTCAATTATCATATCTTCATATACAAAAAATTTTATTCTTTTATAAAACCTATTATGTGTTATTTTATATGACCTAATTATTTCCTTTTCCATAATTTCAAAAGGTAGTTTTATTAAACCTTTTACATTATTGGATTTATATAAAGGCATTTTGAAAAGTCAAACCCATCATTACCTAGACCGTGTTGAAATTGTTACGTTGAAATTTCTTATAGTGGGGGAGAATATAATAGCATGAGATTTTAAATAATTCTATGTTCAATATCATACAATATATGTAACATTGAGACTAAACAAACTGTGACATATTTTCTATAAACATGATCATTATAACATATCCATTAAATTAGTCTATATAAATTGGGTAAACTAATCTATTAATTATATATATATATATTTATATATAATGTTTCTACTCAATAAAAATGTATGATAAATTCTTAGAAAATAATAACTCACTTTTTAGTAAATCCATTTTGTTCTTCCAAGATATGTTTTCTTCAAAATTGGATTATATTGTTTTTTGTGAGAGGCTAATATAATTAACATGTAGAAATTTTATAAATTGTATTTTATAAAATAAATATCATTTTTTGGTCATTATATTTGAATTATCCTATGGTGAAATTTTGAAATTTTTTAGAAAAGTTTTATTTTTCAATGAGGGGTGAAAAATACTGATTTTTCTTGAAAACTGTATTGTCTTTTAAAGTATATACAATATTAAATTATATTTTAGATTTATAAATTTTTGTGACCATTATATGGGTAAATCATGTAATTACGGTTAAAAATAATCTGATAGGGACTAAAATATTATGCTAAAACTTGAATTAATTTCATTTTATTATTATATATCATCCATGATCATCAATATTTAGAATATATTTCCTTTTGTTTTTATTTTTATATGATTTTTATCTTTATAATATAATATGTAAAGTAGACTAAAAAATGTCATTCTATTTGTTTTATTATCATTAAATTTTATAAAAAAGAGATAAAAAGATGTTATATTATTTTCTAGTTATTCATTAAAAATATAATTGATTTTTATTTATCATGGAAATTTATTTCCTATTTTTATAAAGGAAATAATTACTTGAATGGCCTACACAACACCAATGCAATAATTATTTACATATTAGAAAAATAAAATAAAAATTATATTAAATATTAAAATTAAAATAAATTGAAATAATTGTTGTAATCAATTGATTTTTTGTATAAATATAACAGTTTGTGGAAGTTTTAACTAATTATATTTGAATTCATTTGTTTTATTGATTTTATTAACGTAAAAGTAAATGTTTAGTTCTTAAATTGACATTAATGATATTTTATAATAAATAAAATTTTATTAAATGATTTAAAATTTCAAAAAAACTCATATTCATTCAAGGGATTGGTATATGCTAAAAAATATCATTCATGTCCTATTTAAGGGCATATATGCATTTTACAGTAAATTTCATGACCCCTAAATAGTAAAATCGTCAATAACATGGTAATTCATATGTATGATTGAACAAGTTAAAAAAATATAAGGGTGAAAACATCATCTAAACATGTGAAACAGTTATTTAAGAAATGTATATTGACATAAAAATATCTTAGATTATAATATTATCAATTTGGTGATGTTTAAATATGAAAATTAATTTATATTATTTTAATATTTTTTAAAATTTTAGGAGTGCACCTCCCCTGTCTTATAACAGGAAACATCATCTTCTCATTTATTCAGACATCAAGAATTAATTTTTTTGTCTAGGATCTATGAAAATATTTTTTCAATATACCTATCCAAACACTAGTGGTATTATTTGCTAGATATTTTGTCTTAGGACCAAATAGTTTTACTTTTATTATATTTATATTTGATGTATTGAGTATTAATTTAATGTCTTAATACATATTGTTCTTTGATTCTCTAGGCCATTAATTTCATAATTTCATAGAGTATTATTCATATTGATATGTTTATATAAATTACAAGCTTTTATGAGAACCATGATGTGCATTGAAAATATAATTAATATAGTAGTGTGGTCAGAAAACATACTATAATGGGACTGATAGTTTTTTGATCATTAGATGTGAATTATTGTAAGAAGATGAGGCTTATTTTCATAAATATTGCACTTGAAAATCTATAATATGGAGGGATTATCATAATAGATCTACTAGTAGGAATTTAGCTTGTTTTTTTGTCATCCGGTATTTAAATATGTGAACATGTGTAGTGGTCCTTATAGTTTATGAGATACTTTAATGCATGTCATGACTCACGTACATAAATTTACTGAGAAAAATAATCAACCCATATTAAAGTAGGAAGTTAGCTATGTTGGGTGTTTTATGATTAAAATTTCATTGATGGATAATTAGAAGAAGTATTTTCCCCTCCATCTTTCTAGATGCTGATATCTTGGCACCTTTATTTTAATAGAACTATCGCGTTAAATTTTATGTCCATCGTGTAACAGGTTGTTTGTTTCATATAGTCATAGAAATACGGATCTAGTAAATAGGTTGATAACACCGACCTGAATCCTACATGATTAGATATTGTAATAAAGGGATTACATTAAACAGCAATCATCCACATGTGGATGTCGACTTTGCGACATTAAGTTCTTTCTCTTGGGTTTCTTGACCAGTTGATAGATAGTAATATTGGACTTTATGCAAGACTACCTAATTCCACCAAGAAAGAATCTTATAGGGTTAGACACTAATTATTTCTATTGATCATAAATAAATTATATTTGAGTTTAATTAATGGAATAGATATTATTCTCAAGTATAAGGAATAATTTTATTCCTGTTATATTGATCTTATAAATTAAATAATCATTTATTCAACAACATGTGAAGAAAAATATATTTATTTTTTATGGAATATTTGTTAAATATTTATTCACTTGTATGTGAGTAAAATATTTATTTATGAATAAAATTACATTCAGGTATTAAAAAAATACATTAAATGTTTGAACAAATAAAGTCCATGTTAGGTAACAAATATTAATTAATAATCTAGTTAAATAAAATTCTTGTGGAGAATTTTGGTGCACAACACAAAATAATAAAAATTATTATTATTATTTTGAGGCACGTGGTTTATTAAACTTAATAACTGTTATTTAATAGGTGGAAAGATATATAAATAATATTATAACCTAAATCCAAACTCTATAAATACACGGTTATTTCTATTGTGTAGAGAATCCAAAAATCAAGAATATAAAATTTTTACGCAGAATGAATCCTCTCTTGAAACCTCCTTATCTATCCCTCTGAAGAACATAAAGTGCAACATTGATTGATAAAATATTTTAGAATGTGTGATCAAGAATGAACAATGCCTGACATTCAACACATTGTGCTAGCACCCAGAGGTCGAGTGGTGTTTCTCAGAGATCATTGAGGCACGTGTGGATCACCACTAGTGAAATTCTATCTTAGGATTTTCACAATGCAACAAAGGTATTCCAAAAGTGTATTTTTAGGTGATCAAAATTCAGCAATGAAGAACTTTACTAAGACAAGGTATTTTATTTGATCAAATATTAAATAAATTAATTATAAAATTGATGTGGAAGATCCTTGATTTTTTCCACTGATTTTTAGGAGAAATATTAATATATCACCCACCATGACACATTTTTATTGTTCCTGAAACCAACAAGTGGTATCCGAAAAATCATGTTTAAATTTATAATTATTTATTTTATTTTTTATCTCTGTGAAATTATGGTTATATTATCATTTCATTTTATTCATTATTTAATCCAATTTTAATTAGAATATAACAAACATATTAATCATGTTTGTTCGGTGTTTCATTTTCTTAGTGGTTTAATAAGAAAATAAATAATGACTGGAGGTGCCATTTAGAAGTCCCAAATCCAGGGATTATCAAAATAGGTCACACGGTGTGTAGTCGGAGCACCCGCCGTATACCATTGCACATTGTACATGGATGAGCCAAGCAGTTAGTTACAGGAGGTTCATATATTGAACAACTCTTTTTTATCATGAAATTAAAGCACAAGAAAAGTGGAAACATGATGTGTAGCTGGAACATACATTTCATGTAATCTGGCTAATTTAGCATTCCAAATACCTAGGAATGTGACTTCCATACACAGTAATTGTGGTACATGGCATGTAGCTAGATTATGATCTTTATGTAGTATCTGAATTAATGGCCAAATTAAATTACATTAAATTGAAAACTATAGCATTAAAACCATAATTTATTGATTGAAACCTATAGTTTGTTTAACAATTTAATAATGGTTTTAAATATTATTAATGATCAATTAATTTATTGTAATAAATATGACATTATTGGTTCTACTTTATATTTCCAATGAATTCAATAAATGATGAGTATCTCCATTTAAGTTTAGATAATCATTAAGATGAAAGGGAATTAATTATTTAATTTAATTAATTAATTAATGTATGTACATGTTCTTTTCATAATAAGAAATATCAAAATATGAAATGAATTAAAACTAACTACTTTTTTATATTCATTGCATATATACCCATTCATGAGTTTGACAAGGACTAGTGTATGCGTTGGATTTTTTTAGTTTAATTATTGCATCAGTTTGAAATTTTTAATTATTAAATTAAATTATTTCTTATAATTCATCGCTCCATCCAATATTATATAGGAAATTTGTGACCAATGATATTGATGTTATCCCCTTTTAACCAATCCTTTGGTTCCCCTGACCTTGGTGTGAGTCAAAAACACATGTCATTAATGGAGTATCAAAGGCACAAGGGGGTCGTTCAAGATATAACCATAATGTGTCCAACTCTTGTGATATATAGGTGTACATGTGGAAGGTAACTCATTCTAAGACCAAAAGAAGATGTTATTTACCCCAGGTAATAGGTTGATTTAATTTCAACTCATTAAATAAACATTTAGACAAAACTCATAAATAGGTCATTTATTTTTTTGTTTATTTATATTTATAAAATTATTTATTTAATGGATGTAAGTTCATGGCGACATTAATAAATGAATTAATGTAAAATGACAGAATTTAAATAAATTTATTATCCATATATGTTTTATCCAACATGGTTAATTAATTAACTAACATGCACATAATATTAATAAGGAATGTAAAGTGTTAAATAAAATAATGTTTATTCATAATTAATTGAAATAACACAACATAATATTTAGTTAGACTCAACCTCCAATTATTTGATTAGTAGTGAAACTCAATAGAACTAAGTGTCTGATAAACCCTTTTTGGACACTTAATTTTATAAGGGGAGTTATTATAATGGTTTTTGAAGAACCTTTGTGATAAATTATTTTCAAAAAGTTTTTTTTTTTAAAATAACCTTTTTGTATAAGAATTTTTTTGTTTTTTAGGAATCGAACTCATATAAATCGTAATTATGATTCATAAAACTCATAGTTTGTTATAAATTTGAATGTTTTTTAATGTTTGAATCCAATGATAAAGGGGGAGAATATTTTTTTAGAGAATTATTTTTAGACATAGATAATCAAACTATGAAGCACAGGATATAGAGAATTATAGTCGAGTCCTTCATTATGACATTTAAAATCATTTGATACAAAATAATTAGAGGTATAATTTGTTTTTTTCTAGAATTTTTTATTTTCTGTAATCTTTAAAAGAAAGAAGTTGTTTATATTAAAAGAAATAACTTTTTGAGATAGAAGATGATGAGTGAAGAATTCATATTATTACTAAAGGGTTTCTATGGAATATTGTGAAGACAAGAGTTGGAAATTTCTCAAACATTTGACTAAAACAAGGCGATTATTTTCCAATGAAGAATTTTCAAAAAAAACATGGGAACTTTCATGATAATTTTTTTTGAGGAAATGGGGTATTGGTTTTAAGAATTTAAGAGTTGAAATTTAAAGATACCAACATAATGATGCTTTCATTATAATGGTAATTCCATAATAATGAGGATTCCATGAGATTTAGAAGAAAAAGAAACTGAAATTGGATTGAGATGGGAAGGAACTAGAAATAGGATTGACATGAGAGACAAACAGAAATTGGATTGAGCTAAGAAGGAAATGAAATTGGATTGATATAATAAGGAAATACAAATTGGATTGATATAAGAAAGAAACATAAATAATAATTAGTTTACAAATAAAAAAATGGATTCAGCTAAGAAGGAAATAGAAATTGGGTTGAGCATAGAAATAAATGGTATTCAGATTGAGCTAATAAATTTAAAAAAATCAAATTGAAAAGGTATTCATAATTAGCTGATTATGAAGTAGAATCAAAAAGATGATTCCATAAGTTTTATAAATAATTTAAGTGGTCAAACTTGATATTCCATTTTTCATAAATCTCAAGTAAATATAATAAGGATTTATAAATTCAAATTTTATTTTTAAATGAGATATTTTTTTCATAGTTTTTAAAATTTGAGGTAGTGTGGAAATTTTTCAAGTTTCCAAATTTTGTTTTCGGATTCTCTTATAAAAGCTTTCTTAGATGATTCATTCATGTTTTCTTTTTTCCACGTAGTTGGAAATGGTATAGATCTAATGAATCAATTGAAATTCATTATTATCTAAAGATCATGTGAGGAGGATCAGACAACCAAATGTTTATTCATTCAATTGAGTAAGATCATACTGAGAAGATCACGTTGATTCAATCAGATTGATGTAACCTATATTGAGTATTTTAGAAAAGTTTGATTTTTTTATTGAGAATGGTTTTATCATATTAAATCCATTTTATTGAGAGAATCATATTTAGACTCATCGTATTGAGAAAATTAGATCCAACATCAAAAAATTAAAAACTCGTCATATTGAGAGAATCAGTTCTAGACTAATCAAATTGAAAAAATCATATTCATATAGATCAGACTAATGATTCAAACTAAGAAACATTGGTGCAGTTTCAAAAAATTATTTATTCTTTTGTTTTGCACAGTTTTTTATAAGTGAACATTGTAAACTTATTGTTGTCAGTGTAATATTTCATGTCATAAGATATAAGGTGTCCAATGACATTTGGCACAAGTTGTATTCTATTATTTATAAAAGTGTATTTCCATAGACACATGGGAGTGCCTATTGAAAGGATATTGGTTCTCACACTATGCTTGAACCTTATAAATAAAATGTGTTTTACATGCTTTCTTCATTTTTCAAGAATTATTATCTACTAAAAGGTTAAAATGCAATAAATCATTATCAGTTTCAAGGTTAATGTTTCTGAAAGTTTTAAAACATATAAAAAGTAAACATATACTTCGCCCCCCCCCCCACCCTTCTCAGATGTTATTCGATCCATAAAACATCAATTTGTATTGGAGCTCCAAGTTCCCTTTTTGAATCCTAATCATTGATAATATCAATTCTATCAACAGTAGAGGAATTCCTATTTTTTATGGAAAAATATAATTATGCATGGAAAAATATAACGATTCCATATCTTCTATATCGTATCCTAGAAGTTTTTTATGCTACTACTATTAGTTTTACACATATTCGGAATGATGCTCCTGTGATGTTTACTGATAATAGAAATATAGAAGTTGATGGAATGTATAGAAATGCAATACTTTTTCCCCTATCCTAGAATTTATTTCAGAAGGTGATGGGTCTCAATACTTCAAAAAGAATGTGGTAAAAGAATAAAATTATTACCTAAGGGAATTTAAATGTGAAGGATTCAAATCTAAAAATATGGGGTAGTATGTATGAAGGAAAAATTATGAGATATAAAGAAACTATTAATGAATAATTCAATAGAGTAAGTGAAATTGTTTGCTACATCATAGGATTTTGAGATGTCTTGAATGATTCTACAATTGTGAAGAAACTTATGAGAAACATTTTTGATAATATTGATTCTAAAATTTATTATTTAGAAGATAAGGATGATTTATCTACTAGTGAATTGCATAAATTTCTTGTTTCTTATGAAATGATGAAATCTCAAATGTTTGAATGGAATATGAAATTTGAAATTTCATTTGAAGCTATTAGAAAGATGAAAATTCAAGATGATGAAGACATTGATCCTTGTGAGTATGAAGATATAGAAGATTTTGAATTGAATGGAAAAATCATGTCTCTTATATCCAATAACTATGAAAGTGGAAGAGAGAGGAATGGATGTAAACTTCCGCTCAAATATTTTGATCATGGTTGAATCAGACACTTTTCAATTAATTCCACCCAATAATATAGTTTGATAATACTGAGAAAATTATGATAAAAACCCTTAATGGAAGAAGTGGAACAAAAATGATAATGAAGAAAAGTATTCCAACAAATACAAGAAGAAGTATTCTAGAAACCGAAGAAGTATTTTGAGTAATAATGTTGAATTGAACTCCCATGAAAAAAAAATTATTATAAAGATGAAAGTTTTTAAAAATTTATAACCTTCATTGAAAATGTTGAGAATACAAAAGACTCCTTAGATAGTGAAGAATGTGGTGATGAATCTTATATGGATTATCATCTCATAACATAGCATATTTCCAGTCTTGAGTAAAAAATCATTAAAGAAATAAATTAGAATGACAACGAATTATTGTGAAGAAGTTACTAAGGTAAGAAAAGATGTCATCAAGCAGGAGGAAGAAAACATCAATGGGATTATATGATAAAAACATAGAATTTATAAACATGGAAGGATGATTTAATATCTTTGTAAGAATATAGAAACAAAGGAAGAAGAAGTTAGCAAGTTTCAATCAATAATTCTTGAGTCTGAAAGTACCTTGAGAAAGATTAATGAAAACTTCAAAAAAGCTTCAGAAGTAATTGTTGAGACTTATAATGTTGATGATAATTATCAATATGATATTCAAGATAAATCATCTCTTACCGAAAATAACATTTCATCTGATTCTTATAACATTTCATGTTCTAGAAAAAGTATTTTGGAAATATTTTATGGTCAAAGAATGTGAGAAACCTATAAAATCTTCCAAAGTAGAAAACACGCTCAAAATAAAATATAGTCTATGTCCTAAAAATATTAGAGCTAAAATAAGTTACCACCCCCAAAAATGTTTCTATAGAGAATGATTTTTCATCAATAGAAAATCAAATTTAATGGATATTGTTGGTATGGTAGAATCTATGGGAATAAATCTTATAATTGTTGTCACAAATTATCTCTACATGGATGAAGTTATGAGTAATTTATAAGACATACAAAAATATAAAATGGGAGAGTTTCCTAACATACATATTGTTGAGAAGGTGAATTCTCAAGATGTTTGAAACTTTGAAACAAAAAATCAATTTCAATGTTTGGAAGATGTTTTTGGACGATTTGATCATGTTTTTCATCATTTTAAAATATTTATGACACTCATTCCATAACAAATTATTTATGATATAAAATAAAAGGAATCAAAAAAATAATGAAGTTGACGAATGAGATTTTATTGTTGAGACATATTTCAAAGCATGTAAATGGAACTAACCATGGATACTTGATTTTGGTTTTTCATCACATATGATGGTTGGTATAAAAATCATGAAACAGGTTGAAATTCTTGATGGATGAGTAGTTACATTTGGTAATTATAGTTGCTTAAAAATCATACCAATATAAAAATATGAGATTGAAGAAGATAATTTTAAATCTAAGGATGTTTTATTTGTTATTGGTCTAAAACATAAATTACTTAGTGTAAGTAAACATTTTGATAATTGAAAATAAGTTTTTTTATAAAAGTTTTTTGTATCATCAAATGTGTGAATGATGGAAAAGTAATTACAAAAGGAGAAAGAAATAGTTATACTCTCTTTCAAAAAAAGTGAATTCCACAACTCATGGTACTCAAGTGATGAATATTAAAACAAATTGTGGCGCTAATGACTCGGACACCTTGGGAATAAAAAAATAAATAAACATTAGAAATTTTACTTTGACTGAAATTTTCCGTAATTGAAAAGAATAGATGAAAATTTTTGTATCACATTCTAGAAATAAAATATGAATAACAAATGTAATAAGATAATTGAGTTTCAATCTACCAGACCTCTTAAACTTATTCAATTTCAATTATGTGGGATGATGAGAAGTAAATAAATAAAATGGGATTTATAATTTATCAATATTATTTATGATTTCACTCAGATGAAAAACAACATGTTTATGAAATATAAGTTAGAGGTTTTGGAAATGTTTAAGAGTTTCAGAAAATAAGTTGAGAAATAAATGGGGTATTATATAAATAAATTGATAATAGATAATTGTACTGAATTCACCAGCAATTCTTTTGAATATTATCTGAGAAAAAATTGTATCAAATATCGGTATAGTTTTACCTATACACCACAATAAAATGGAGTGTTATAATGAAATAATATAAACTTAGTGGGAATGGTAATAAGAATGTTAACAGAATACAACCTTTCAGTGTTTTACAGGAGAGAAGTTGTTATTATTATTGTACATATTCAATATAGATTTTTTTGGTACTTGAAACAAACATGACTCCTTATGAAATGTGATTTAACAAAAAACTACATCTAAATACTTGAAAGATTTTTGAAGTCCATGTTTTCTCAAAATAAAAAATTTGGATTTGGGAATGTTTGATGAGATTGATGAGGAAGGAATATTTTTGGGTCATTAACCAAATTTATGAAGTTTCAAATGTTGGAAAATATGATTACAAAATTTGGGGTACACATATGATGTAAAGTTAAATGGAAATAAAATTTCATTGAAAAATGATCTTGAGAATGATGAGGATGATAAATTGGATATTTCTAAAAATAGTGACTGTAATTCAAAACATCATTACAAAGATTCAAAAGAATCATGTGATCATGAAATTTTTACTTTGAAATAAACTTTGAAATTTCCTACCTTAAAAAAACATGTTGAATATAAAAACATTTTTGGGAATCAAAAGGATCTAGTTAACCTATAATGAAGTTGATATTATAAAATAAAGACAACTCTTATCTCAAAAGATTAACTAGACTCAGTTTTAGAATCTTTTCAACAAAAGTAATGGGTGTATGCTATGAATGAATAGTTGGATCATATTGAGAAGAATGAAACATGGGAACATGTTCCATATATATACCATAAAAATGATATTGGAACCATGTGGGTTTATAGAAACAAATAGAATGATCATGGATAATTTTTAAGGCAAATAGAAAGGCTTTTTTTGTTAAGGGTATTCACTGGTGGAAGATGGGGATTTGGTTGATACATTTTCCCCAATTACAAGGCTTGAAACTATTTGAAGTTTAATTGTAGTTTCTACTCATCAGAATTACAATGTTTTTTAGATGTATGTAAAATCATATTTCTAAAATTGTGAGATTTAGGAATAATGTTACATTAAACAGACTTGTGGGTTTCCACATGGTGAGGATGAAAAAATGTTTTTAAGTTAAAGAAATATTTGTATGGGATGAAACAAGATCCACATGACTGGAATTCAAGGTATGAATCATTACTGAGAATGCTAAATTTTTAAAAAAAGGAAAAGTTTATAGAAACCTATATGTAAAAAAATTGGCTCCAGAGATCTAATTGTAATAGTTTAAGTAGATTATCTAATTTTTTCTAAGGAAAGATAAGATGTTTGTAAAACATTTTCATAGTAAATAAAGAATAATATTGAAGATTCAATGTCAGGATAATGGAATTTATTCCGTGTCTTACCAGATCATCAAAAATAAAAATACATTTTCTTATCTCAATAAAAATATGTTGAGTAATTGTTGCAGATGATTGCGATGGACGAAACCAATGACGTTTCTACACCTATATTTTTTAGCAAAAAGAAAAGTAATGATGAATCTGGAATAACTATGAATAAAATTTTCATTCGATAGTTTTTAAGAAGTATTCTATGCCTTATGGACTCAAGGCATAATATTTTATATGTTGTGACCTTATGTTCCAGGTATCAAAGTAATCCAAAATAATCATATATGTTTTCCGAAAAAGTAATTATGAGATATATCAAAGGAACAACTACATATGGGTTTTTATACAAAATAAATAGTCTGATGATTTTTCATGGTTATAAAAATGCTGATTGAGATGCGGATTTTAATGACATAAAATCAACCTCAGGAGGAATATTTTTCTTGGGTGAATATTGTGTGAGTTTACATATTAAAAAAATTTCAATAACTTTGAGAATAATTGAATCTTAATATATTGTAGCTACATAGGATTTTACTCAAATGTTGTGGATGGAATTTTAAGGGGAATACATGAAATTGAAATTTTTTAATCAATTGAAGATCTTTTGTGATTATCAGAGTGCATTTAATCATTCTAGAAATTTTGTTCAAGTTTCATGACTAAGAAACATTGATATAAAGTTTCATTTTATGAAAGATAAAGTTCTTGTTGGAGATGTTTTTCTATAATACATTTCAACAAATTATTAGATTGCAGATATATTTACAAAAGAAATAAATAAATAATGGTTTGTGGAATTGAGGCTAAAATATCATTTTCATCCTCTACCCATGACTTCCAAAACATCATAAGGAAGTATCACCCATTGTGCTTTGGAATATATTTACAAAGGGGGGTACATAGTTACAACTTTATTGTTTGTAATAATTTTTTACTTATCTATATTTTATGAATATGATGTTGTGGTTATCATATAATGGGGAATAGGAAATGAAAGTTAGAGAAAAATAAAGTAGAAAATTAAATAATGGGTGAGAGAAAAATAAATTAAGAAAAATTAATGGTGGAGGTAAAAACAAAGTGTGAAAATAACCATGAGGATAGTTTACCTTTACATGTATAAAAAAATTTCATTCTACCGAGGGATGTAATTCCTTTAAAAAAACTTAATTTATCCATTTTGTGGTGTCAAGACACTCTATTTTGAGAATTTATTGGTTTTTATCAAAGTCAAAAATTTGATTTTATTACAATAGTTGAGTTTTGAAAAAAAATCTAAGAGTACAAAAAGTTGTTAAAAAGGTTTGTCAATAAATCCAAAGGGTGGGATTAAAGAACCTTTGTGATACATTTTTTTGAAAATTTATCTTTATTTTTTTACAAAAAACCTATTTGTATAATAATTTTTTGGATATTTAGGAATCGGACCCATATCCATCGTAATAAAGTTTCATCAGAGTTAGAGTTTGTTATAAAGTTGAAAGATACTAAATGTTTGAATCTAAAGATAAAGGGGGAGAAGATTTTTGTCTTAAAAACTGATTTTTATCTAACTTAGAGAGTTGTACTAGGAATAAATATATGCATATAATCATATTAGTTCTATAGGAAAGACATTTCTAATCATCAAATCTAAAAGAAGCAGATATATAATTTTTTATTTGATAGAATATTTTATATTCTGTAATCAATGAAAAAATATGTTACTAATATTAAACAAATAAGTAGTTTAGATAGAAATTTCTCAATGAAGAAGTAATATTTATTCTAAATATTCTTAAAATAATATTTTTATGTCAAGACTTATAATGTTTCAATACCTTTAAAAAATCATATGATTCTCTTGTGATCAATAAGTTCTCCAAAATCATGAAAACAACAATCATAAAAATATTTCAAGAAATGGGGGAGAGGTATGAATAATATTATAGTTTCATTTTGGATATTTTATCATATTGATAATTCAATTGTAATGTGAATTCCAATGTAATGAGGATTATATCATACTGGGATAAGAAAGAAACCAAAATTGTTTTGAGCTGAGAAAGAAACGGAAATTAGATTGAGCTGAGAATGAAATATAAATTGGATCGAGCTAAGAAAGAAACAAAAATATGATTGATCTAAGAAGGATATATAGATCATATTGATCTAAGAGAGACATATAAATTATATTGGGAGGATAAAGAAAGAGAAATTTTATTGATATGAGAAAGAAACGGAAATCATATTGATCTAATAATGTAATAGAAATCATAATGAAAAATAATTTATAATGAGATGATTACGAAGAATTAAAAAAATACAACATTTTTTATGAATAATTGAAGATGTAAAACAAGAAATTCAATTTTACTTAAATATTTGGGAATTAAAAGGAGGTTTGAAAATTTAAAAGATGATGTTTAAATGTGAGTGTTTTTTTGAGTTTTTCAAAATTTGAAGAAGTGGGGAAAGGATTCATGTTTCCTGCTTCTATTTTCTGTGTTACTTAAAAAATGTTCTTAGATCATATATTCATGGTGAATTTTTCACATGCAAGCTGAAAATGTATAGTGCTAAAAAAATCAATTGAATGTTATTATTGGCCAGAGATCTCGTGAGGAGGATCAGACAACTGAATGTTTGTTTACTAGATTGAGAAAGGTCATATTGAGAATACCCTGTTGAGTAAATCAGATTGAGGTATATCATATTTAGTATTGGAGAATACTTTGAGTTTTTTATAATTAGAATGGGTTCATTGTGTTGAATATATTGTATTGAGAAAATCTGATCCATACACATCGTATTGAAAGAATCAGATCTAGTCTCATTGTATTCCAAACTCATCATATTATTATAATCAGATCCAGACTCGTCATATTGAGAAAATTACATCCAACAAGATCAGACTGAGGACTCATACTAGTAAATTGTGGAGTAGTTTCAATAGATTCCTAATTATTTTTATTGGATCAATTTTTTATAAGATAAAATTATAAAATTATGGGATTTATAATAATATTTCCTATTGGGGGATATAAGGTTTCTATCATGGGTTGGAACATGTTTTATTCACTTCTTCATAATAGTGTATTCCTATATACCAACGAGAGTGTAAATTGAAAGGTTGTAGATTATCACAATGAGGCTAAAACTTGTAAATATTATGTTCTTTACATTATTTCCAAATTATTCATGCTTTATTATTAACTAAATGTTTATAAGTAATTAAATCGTAACATGTTTCTGGGGTTATTAAATTTTTTTTGAAACTTATAAAAAGTGAACAACTAATTTAATACCCCCCCCCCACTCTCAGTTGATATTTGATCCTTGAAACATCAATCATGGGTTTAATTAACCATTTTATATCAAGGGGAGTATCCCTTTCTAGACTTAGAGTAATTTGGTGGAATGTGTTGAGGAAATCAATGTCAAGATTTTAGGATTTGGGAGCATGCCCAATAGATCAATGAGTTGGAAGTCTGTAGATGGAAAACACCTTCCTAACTAAATACCTTCATTTAGCTTGACCACCACTTTTTTGGGGTTATGCAAAGAGTAATATGGATAATTTCAACTAAAATGACCTAGAAAGAAGACATTCTGAGTTCAATGGTAGAGGCTATTAAAATTTGATAAAATCATGGGAGTTTTAATAAAATAAATTAATTAATTATTTCTCACACATTTTTTAATCAATAAAAAGTAAAAATTAGATACTATTTAAAATTAATAATAAAATGGAAATTTCATCATCCACGTTATCCCTACAATCAATATTGGAGAAATATTTCCTTATAACTAGAAGTACATCCAATAGTGTTTTAGATTCCTTCAGGTTGTTCTAAAATATGAATTCAAACCTTACGTGTGAGAATCCCTAATTCATAATCCTCCTGCTAAATAGGTGAGTGGGGAAGAGATCCTTATCTATTAAGAAACATTTGATAAATTTAGTTTATGTTTAATGTTTGATGATTTCATCAATTTCTATTGAGCTCATGAAGTCTCACGAAATATGGATTCATATACCATGCTTGATCACCTCCATGGTATTTACTAGGATATATATAGATAAGAACGTTTTGAGATTTCCAAGGACCTATTTTAGAGAAATATTAGACAGTGTGTCCTAGTTAGGCCTTATTGTAGTCAAGCTTATTCGCAAAATTGGCCACCTAGAGGTTATAGGGTATAAACCCCCCCATCGAAATGGGAACCAATATCATTATTGAATCACTCCATAAGCGATTATCTTTAATTTCTGTGAATTTTAATATTAATAACATTGAGAAATATATATAGAATCTTCTCATTCTTCTAAGACAAGTATATAGGGATACGAAGTGCAAAATGTCTTTCATATTTATGGTGAAAAAATGAAAAGGGTAATTAAAGATCATTGACCAAAAGTTTCTTCATGCCCCTCCAATAAGAGGAAGATAAAGGGGAATGAAAGGGGATATGGTGCTATATATTTCTCATTGTGTAATAAGGGACACTGAAAGAAAAACTGCACACATCCAATGAAGAAAGGGGAAGCTTTAGGTGAATTTGTTATCTATTTCAACTTATCTATTTCTAAAAATTAGGTATTAGATACATCTTTTGGTTCTCACTTGTATATTCAAATATCAAAATGAATTAGATTCATACCAGTTGACTAAAGGGATGTAGATATTTGAGCATCCAAAAGAAGCTAAACTCTCTATTGTTGTTATCAGGGAATACTACTTCAAAATGCTGACCAATGTGATCTTTGTTTGTAAATGTTGTCATTATGTTCAATCTATTATGAAAAAAAATTAAATATCTATGTAGACTTTATACATATATATGTTTTTTCCAATTTTGGAAATAAATTTTTCTTCATTTATAAAAAAAATTATGTGGTTAGGTACATTTAAATTATAGTATTTATGTGTTTAATTACACGAAACATGTACTAGAAAATGATAATGATTTTATTTCATATGAATCAAATCACACACAACATTGGAATCTCCATCAAGCTCATGTAAATGAAAATCACATAACTAAATTAGATCAAAATATATATTTTGATTATTTTGAAATAAAACCACCTAGTGTATGTCACCTTTGTTTATAAAGAAAAATGGATGAATCCCAATTTAGTGGGAATGATGAAAGGGCTGAAGAGATTCTTGAAGTAGTTCATATGAATGTTTATGGAACATTTCTTTTTTAATCATGGGGTGGGTTCTCATACTTCATAAATTTTATATATTATTTTACTATATATGTATATGTATACTTGATGAGGAATAAGAAGGATTATTTTGACAAATTCAGGGAATACATAAAGTATGTTGATAACTAGATTTCTAAGATGATTGAGAAACTCTACTCAAACTGTAGTGGATAATATCTTAATGAATACATCATTGATTACTTATGTGAGTTTTGGATCTTATCCCAAGTCACTCCTCTTAATAATCTTCAGTAGAATGGCATAGTAAAAAGGAGTGACAACACCTTGTTAGATATGGTTTGACCAATTATGAGTCATGTGATCCTTCCCTTATCCATTTTGCAATACACATCACAAATTTCAACACATATAATAAACCAAGTACCAAAAAAATAGATTAATGGTATTCCATAAGAAATTTTGAGTGAATGAAAAACCACTTTATCGAATTTTCATTTTTAGGGAAGATAAGTATTTTTCAAGGACTGTTTGGGTAACAAACTTTCACCTTGAGGCATAAAGTGTACCTTTATAGGATACCCTAAGGAAACAAAAGGTTATTTACAATAAGAACCCTTAGATAAAAATGTTATATTGTAATGAAATGACATATTCCTTTAGAGGGAGAAAATCACTAAAAGATATAGTGGGAGTGACATAGGTGTTGATTAAGTTGAGTCTCAAGGTACACAAGAGTTGGTACAAGAATAGATTTCATAAAGTCCCATGAATGATAAAACTTTTTTTGGATAAAAAAGTAATATGTAGGAGTACAAGAGAGGTTAAAGAACTAGAACATTATGGTTTTATAGTCACTGATTATGGTGAATCATTATTAGTTGAAAATAATGATCCATTGACCTATAAGGAATCAGTATGTGAAATAGTGGTTTACATGTTACAAGAATCCATGAATTCTGAAATGGATTTCATGTACCAAAACACATCTTTATTTTGGTAGATCCTATACTAGATGTAAAGATATTAGGTTAAACATGGGTATATAAGAAGAAAGTAAAAATAAAAGGATACTTCAGAACCTATAAGAAATGATTGGTTATAAAATGGTTTAAATAACGTTATGAAATTGACTGTGATAAAACCTTTTCTCCATATTAAATGCAAAAATCCATCAGAATTATACTTTCCATTGTGGATTACCCTAACTATGAGATTTGTAAAATGGATGTCAAAATAGACTTCATTAATGGTAACATTCTGCAAGATTTCTATAAGACCCAACCCAAAGGGTTTTTGACTCCAAAGGATGCTAATAATATACGAAATTTTTAAAAAACAATATATCAATTATTGAACGAATCTTAGTCATGGAAATTTCATTTTGATAAATACATAATAGAATTTGATTTCATAATGAATCAATATATCCCTTTAATATAAAAAACATATTTTTGAGAGTACAACCATTTTCTTAATAGTATATATTTATAAAATATTACTCATAGAAAACAAAATCCCAGTCTTATAGTTTGTTAAAACATGGTTGAATAAATTCTTCTCTATGAAGGACTTGGGAGAAGTAGAATATATTTTTGGGATCAATATGAATCATGAAATATCAAAGAGACTTATGGGCCTATATCAAAGTAAATACATTGATAATATACAAAAACGATTTTGTATTGAACCATCCGAGAGGGGATTATTGTCAGCGTCACAAGGATTTCATCTTTCCAAGAAGATGCGTCCTCGTACACATGAGGAAAGAAATAGAATTGAAAGTATTCCATACACATAAATGATTGTGTTAGTCATGTATTATATGCTATGTACTTTGGTAGATATTGCTTACTCCTTGAGTGTGGTAAGAAAATATCAAGCAGATCCCGGCAACCACCATTAGATGGAATTAAAAACCATCCTTAAGTATAAAAGGCATACTAATGGTGTGTTCTTAGTATATTGAGGTGATGAGAAACTAGTCATATGAGGATATGCATAATATAGTTTCAGAACCAGTCAATATGACATAAAGTCGCACACAAGATACATAATCACTTTGAATGGAGGTGTTCTGAGTTAGAAGAGCTCAATTAAGGCTGTGGTCGTAGTTTCTATAGTAGTGTCTGAGTATATTATGGATTATAAGGCATCCAATGAAGTAGTATGGATTCTCAACTTCACCCAATATATTGATGTTGTACCCAATAGTAAATATATTATCCCAATATGTTATTATAATACTATAGTGGTGGCTCTTGAAAGAGAGATAAGGCCACATCAACAAATGAATAACATACTTAGGATGTATCATCTATTGAGTGTTTTTTCTAAAAGAGGTGAGGTTGTAGTGATAAGTATTTTGATTGAAGACAATTTGAATGACCCCTTCACTAAATCCATGACTCAGCATAAACATGGTTATCCTGTGAGTTCTAGTGTACTGAAATTCATAGGTAGTTTTCTCTTGTCCAAGTGAGAGTTCGTTAGTGTTTATGTCTAGGAAAATCTAATTATAGCTTGATTACATACATATTTAATTTATTGAATATTAATTTAATATCTTACTAAATAATTGTAATTTTTTCTTCATGTAATTAATTTAATAATTTCCTAGTGTGTTTTTTGCATTGATAAGGTCGTTGAAGTACCCCTCTATGATGAGAACCTTTAAGTTCTATGAAAATATTCATAATATAGTAATATTGTTGGATAATGTAAAATGATGGGACACATAGTATTTACACCATTGGGTGAGTGCTCGTAAGTTGATGAGGATTCATTTTATAAATTTTGTACTAGGTAATATCCACGATGGGTGATTATGAGAATAGACTCACTTATAGGAAGTCCTCATGTTTTTTTCATCAGATATTCCTATCTATGAGAATTTGTAATGGTACATAGAATTTAAGATTATCATTTATGTATTTCATGACTTGCACACTTATATTTACAAATCAAAACCATAAATCCATATGTTAGCGGCAAGTAGGGTATGTTGGCTGCTTCATGATTGACATATCAATAATGGAAAATCTGAGGAAGGATTTGGCCCTTCAATCTTTAGCAGATAAATTTTCCCTTTTTTGGAATAGAACCATATAATTAAATTCCATGTCCACAGAGTATCAACATGTTTATTTCATATAGTCAAAGAAAGATTTATCATGTAAAGATGATTGTGGCACTGTAGTGAAACCTTCTTGATGAGATATTTTGAAAAATGGATTATATTAAATAGTTATAATTTGTATGTGGTTGTCGACATTCCAACACTAAGTAAATTTTCATGGGTTCCTTGACCCATTTCAAGATAGTAATTTTTTTACTTTTGGCAAGTTTTCTTAATTTTAAAAGGAAATAATCATCGACGGTCACACATAATGTTTTTATATTGGTCTTGATTTAATTATATTTGAGTTTAATTAATGGAATAAAAAATTAATCTCATGTCTGAGGAATAAATTTATTCAATTTATACTGATCACGTAAATTAAGAAAATATTTATTCATTAGCATGTGAGTAAAAATAAATTTAATTATTTTATAAAATATTTAATAAATATATATTCACTGGTATGTGAATGATATATTTATTTGTTAATAAAACTTTATTTTGGTATTCAATAAATGAAAAATCTATTTAAACGGACTAAGATCATATCCATTGAAAAATATTAATTAACATGTTGGTTAAATAATATTTTTTAATATGCAAGTTCGAACATGCCACAAAATAGTAATATTTTCATTTTTTGTGAGTCAAGGGGGTTTATTAAAGGTAATAAATGTTATTTAATGCTTCGCATGTAATTATATAATATTGAAACCTAAATCCAAACTCTATAAATAGAAATATATGTTTATTGTGTAGAGAATACTAAAAGTGATAATAGAGAATTGATCCAAAAAATGAATTCTCTATTGAATCATTAATCTCTCTCCCTATCAAGAACAATAAAAAAAGAGATATTTCTTCAAGACCCAAGAATTATAGATCAAGAACGAACAACACAAGACATACGACTCACTGCGCTAGAACCTAGAGATAGATTTGTTTTTTGAAGTGATCTTATGATGATGTGTAGATCACCAATAGTGGGATTCTATCCCTGGATCCTCACATTGAATTAAAGGTAATATGAAGGGGTCATTTTTTATAATCAACATTTCCCAATTAAGAATGTTCATAAGCCTGTGTTTTTTATTTCTTCAAATATTGAATAAAATTATTATAAATTTGACTTGCAAGATCATCACTCTTGGTTTTGGGAAATGTATATTAAAATATATTTTAAAATATATACCACTACTGATGATTCCCCTACACCCGAAACCAAACTTATTTTTGGTAAAATACCATCCTTTGAGGGATTAAGGTGTAAATCAATGGAGGTTGTCCAAAGAAGCGGTATAGTTCTTAAACGATTGTTTTCATTTTATTTCTTCTTCAAACTCCATAAAATATATTCCAACCATGATGATATAATAAATTCACTATATTGGATATATTGGGATTCTATTATTTTAGTTGAATTACACATATCTATCTCCATACTACATCAAGTGAAAAAGTAATTCAACATTCATGTGTATAGCGGGATACCACCTCGTGGACTGATGAAATTGATTTTCCATCACCACCACTAATGAATTTTTAAAATGATATATTTAATGTATATGTATTTGAAATTCGTAATATATTTTTCATTTTTTATATGTAATATATTATATATTTTCTTAATCTTCTGTAAACTAAAAAATGATAACATCATTCCCGTATACATGCAGACTAACACTTCCATGAAGCTAGGATATTTGTTTTTCATCACCACATAACATGAATCAAATATATAATTGTATTTATATAAAAAATATTTTATTTATTATTTAATTGTCAGTATATAAAGATAAAATAATATATACCTTCTGTCCATAATGATCATTTTTAAATAGAAACAATGATCATCCATACATATGGCCTGCCATCTTCATGATTGTACCGAAATTAATTTTGTATAACCATATTTTATGGTTGGTTTTAATTATATAATTAATTTATAAAAATTATATTTATTTCATGATTATTATTATTGATAAAATGGAAAAATTACCCCTTCAACCATATTCAACAAACCAAATCTATTTTGAAATTATTGACTGAACGATCTCAAAGTACCTGACATACGATTAACTAATTATGTATTCGACTATGTTGTTAAAATAAATGGTTTAATGATAATGGATTAAAACAAAAAAAAATTAATAAATGAAATAATTGATATGATTTTATTATAAACATGTTTATGGACATATACACCTTGTTTGGACTTGAGGTAAGGTAATTTTCCTTCATTCAAATATATTTAAATGTTACACACCTAATTTATTTTATATGGTACATATAATTATATTTTACGTGTTATATTAGGAATCCATCATACATAATTTAATTTTACATTGATATTTGAATTACTTAATCCAACGGTATTTTTCTTGAAGGATACATAGTTGTAAAAAGTTTTCTTAACTCAGTTTTTATTAAGTGGGTTATAATTATTCCACATTGACATTGTTATTCAATGATTATGTTTGAATATATTTCTAAATTATTTTATTATTTATTTCTATTTTTTGTGGATTTACATTTTTTACACATAATATATACATTTATTAATACTCAATTCAATGACATGATTTTTTTAAGGATAATTCATCTTAATTTTCCTTTCTTCTGGACATACATTTATGATATGAACTTATTTTTTTATGAGGTGTATGTAATACCCATTTTACATGTCATATAATCAATATACTAATGTTTAGGATATTTAAAGTTTCATTTGAATTAATTCTTTCTTGCGTGTTGCGATTGAAAAGTTACAAAAGTGGAAAAGGTTTTTTGTTAAAATATCCTTTCTTTTGTGATTATATATGTTCAAGATTCTTGGGAGGAAATAGTTTATTGAACCACATCTCTATTATTATACAATTCTAATGATTTTTTTTCATTTTTAATTTCTATTTCCTTTTATATTGATTAAATAAACATGATTAATAGTTTGTATCTGATGATGATCGTGCATCTTTCTTTAGATCGGGAATCTTTCTCTTCCAAAACCAATTTTTCTAAACAATTTTAGAAAATGTTCTTTTTCAAACATTAATAGTTTCCTAAAGCTATTTCACCTTATTTTTTACTTTATTTTATATTTATTTAAAAGTTAATCCCTTAACATTTTCTAAATGGGTCACTATTGACACCCTTTACAAAATGTTTGAAAACAAAGTTTATGTTTGTCATTCACAACATGAACGGATATTACCACCATCATAACCAATATATTTCTTGAATATTACATTTTATGTTTCTAATGTTATTTTTAAATTATATTATTTATATAATTTTTTATGTATTTTTACTTTTTAAATACGATTTTAAAAGTGAAAAGGGTATTTTCCTTGAAAATGTTTTTTGTGATATTTTAATATTATTTCCATTCATCGACCGCAACAAATAATAATATATTTTATGTTATATTTTGGATATTTTTTAATGATAAATTTATCATCCTTTCTCTAGATGTATTGTGATTTTTTAAGGATATAATCATGGAACCCCATTCTTTTCCACAAGTTAATAAAGTTATGTGTGAAATAATGATTGTTTCTGTATGTTTTATGAGGAAATGAAAGCTCAACATACTTTATAAATGTTTTTTTTTTCTTGGTAATTTTTTGTGATTATGGGTGGTTTCATTATAAACCATGCTCATGTGGTTTCATTATAAACCAATGATGGGTGGTTATGTTATTTACAAAAGATAGGTGGGAACTTTATAGCCCTCCAATGCATTATAACTAAAAGTTGACCATATGGTTATTCAAACTATAATGGTTCTTATAAGGGTTATATGATGATAATATTAAATGATAACAACATGTTTTCATTGAGATTTATATAGGTTATAAATTTCTACTTTGATTAATATTGAAATCACATGGCTCGTGATTATTGATTCATATGACTCTTGATTTTGATAAAGATATATTCCATGTTTCATGTTTTATGAATTAGTTATTTATGGGTTTAAATTATCATATGTTATGCTCATGAAATGTAATTATTTCATCATAACCTTATTACCATGTTATTCTCATTTAGTTCATTTAATATTTAATTCTAATTTTTACACAAACTATGAATTTTAGATCACCATTATTGTGCTTCCTTTTCCATAGTTTATGATGAATTATAATGAATTATTTTAGGATATAAATGGTTTATATGTGAATAAATTTATCTGAGATATTGAAGACAAAATATGGAATATTAATAGCTAAATATAGTGAAAAAAACTATCTTGAAGTCATGAATCTTGTTTAATTAATAGTTTATCTTAATTTTCTAAAACTCTAAACCAAAAAGTTCATTTGTTTTGCATGATATCCAATATTTCATTTTGATGTTATACATTTTTCATGGAGAAAATTATGTCACATTTATCTACATCCAATCCAAAAATTTAATTTTATTGTTCTTAGCACTCGATTCAGCAGTGAAGGTTCTAGGATATATAGATATATTTTAATTTTTTAAAAAAAATCATATAAGAACATATACAATATTCATCATGATTGTAAATATTTTCAACTATTAACAATTTCATATTAATTTTATTTATATCATTTAAAATATTTATTTATTACTCTGAAAAATATATATAAAATGTTTAAAATTTTAATTTTTATAATTTTTATAGAGTTCACAATTAAATATGATAAATATTATTTTTCTAAAATCATATTTAGTACTTTAATAAATGTATATGATATTTTTTAAAATTTAAATATTTTTTAAAAAATACAAAAATCGAAATAAATATTTACAGATATTATTTTTTATTAAATTGTGGGAATTCCATCTATGAATATTTTATTATAATATCTATCATAACATCATGTAAATTAAAATATCTATGGATAGGGCTTTGTAACAATTGTGTTATTTTGATAGCAAATTTATATAGAGTTCATAATGATAAATATATTTTAGTTGTATTTTAATAACTGAGTGTGCATGGAAATTAATTATCTAACTCTACATATGATTTTCATGGAATATTTGTATGAAACATTCCATTAATTTTTATTTCTTCACATAGTATTTGGGTTTGAAAAGACAATATTGTTAACATGTTACCTAGAAGGTCCACACACATATATCTATATACATATGATTAATTAGTGGTTTCTTCACATTATTTCTTCATATTATTAATATTATTTTAAACAAGTTTGGATACTAAATTTTTTTTACATAATAATGTAATATAACTGTATTAAGTTTCCTCTCAAAGAGGATTATAATCGAGTTCATTGTCACATAATACATTAATTGATTAAAAAATAATATAATTAGACATATTGAATGTATATATATAATGTAATTCAAAATTGTGTTTTCATTGGAAAATGAGTGTGATAATAATGGGTTTTGAATAATAAAAAATAATTTATATAGTGATAATGGTTTGAAACGGGAATACATTATATTTTCTGTAAACTAAGTACTATATTTAGATAAGTGGTAATAAAAATTTATGAGCTGTGTAAAGATTCTAAAAATAAAGAATACATACACTCAAATTATGATTATCTATATAAATATCTATGTTTATATACATTATAATCATACCATGTATGTATATATTTTAAATGTATATTATTTAATGTTATAGGATAAATATAAATTGGAAATGTATGGATTCTACTCATATAAAAATGATTATGAGGATGGAGTTAAATATTTCATTAGGTTTTTAATAGAGAATTAATATGACCTTTCTCAAATCATTTGTTCATGATTACATTTTTTTAATTTGAATCCATCTATAAGAGTTAGAAGAACATTTGATTTGTCATAGAATATATTAGAGCTATAAATGTTGGACTAAGAATTTGGAAAACAGATTCTATATACTAACTGATATAATACTGAAATTTATGGATTATTTAATATGAATACAAATGTACATTATGATGGAGATTATATAGGAGAAATGATAATTAAAATTGAATTTGACTGTCATGATTTTAAAAATATATTTGAGAAAAGAAAAAACTATTCAAATAGACCATTTTAAAACATTTTTACTAAATATACAAAATTTTTAGTTTTATTGAAGATAAAAAAAATTAAAGTTCGAAGCAGATAGACTGACACTGTTTTAATAGGACTATGCAGTCTCATGAATAATATGATACCAAAAGAAAATTTTCTTCCTTGTTGAACATATGACTCTAATAGAATGTTGTGTTCTAGGAAAATGACCACTAAAAATATATGGGTTCTAAAATGATTGTATACTGTTTGACAAGAACTATGAATCAATAATTAAATTACCTATGTATGACATGATTGGATGTATGAAAGATGAATCAAGTACTTAATATTTTTTATGGTACATTACTATAATTACAAGGTTTGGGTGACTATTTTGATGTCAAGAAACCGAAAGAAAATGGACATGGACCACCATTACAACAATTGAAGATGAGAAACTATATCACCCAGTGGACTCTTTTCAGTGGAATAAAATTGATCACGAGTAACCTATATTTTAAAATAAGCTGAGAAACCAATTTCATGAATTATGTATGGACACAATAAATCCATTGGGTGTACAATGTAGTAGTCATAGTACATGGTCAGTTATATTGATAAATTATAAATTTCCACCATGGTTATGCATGAATTTAAAATACATTATGTTTTCTATGATAATATATATACCTAAACCACCCTATAATCATACTGATGTCTATTTGGTTCTAATAATTTAAGATATGAAATTGATTTCAGATATAGTTGTTACATTTCATGATTCTCATAGAAGTGAATATTTCACGTTGAGATCCTTATTATATGGGATGATAAATGAAATTGTAATGTATGGAAATTATTCATATTGTATAATTAAAGGAATTTTGTAGTGCACCATTTTATAAAAAGGTACGCACTCGGTTGGGTTGAAATAGTTATCAATGCCCATGTTTTTAAGACATCAGAAATTTTTACCCCAATGACTTAAGTACTAATAATGGATTACATTATTTGATGTAAATACAAAAAATGGTACATCACCATCTCTACTAAAGTTTGATAAAATATTTTAGAAAGTAAAATATATTAACATTTTTTCCATTATATGTTTCTTGAAAATTCTTATAAAATCATGTTGAAAAAAGAGATCAATTTTTTCTACATTTTCATAATAGAATTGTTTATACATCATAAATTTTTATTAAGGTTATTCACATTAAAAATATATATTTGGTAGTGTTATAGGAACATTACAAAATATTTTACATAAACAAATATGGAATTGTGACTAGGCTGGACATGGTTGACATAGGGATAAGGGAATATTTGGTGTTGATGAAGGGTGTAAGTAAAACATTTATTCCTCCAACAGCTTACACTCTATCTAGACAAGAAAATTTTCAAATTTTCAACTTCATGAATTTTCTCAATGTTCTTGTGGGATACTCATAGAATATCAAGAATTCCATTTCAATATAAAATTTGTTGGTACATGGTCTAAAATTACATGATTTTCACATGTTGATGAAGATTTAATGCATTTAGCTTTACATTGGATTCATCCAATAAATGTACAACATACATTAACCTAATTTTGATAAATTTTAAAATAAATATGCAATAAAGGTATAGACCCAAAAATATTTCCAATCATGAATAAGTTGATTACTATCATATTATGTGAATTGGGTATATTATTCACACTATCAATATTAGATATAATGGTCCACTATATGGTTCACTTGGTTACAAATATTCCACTATGTTGTCATATTTATTACCGATGGATGTACCCCACTAAACGGTATAAGAGTAATTTAAAAGGATGCATCAAGAATCAAATTTATTTAGAATTTTGTATTATATATTGATATATTATTGGAGAAGATGTTGAATTATGTATATATTACCTCTCAAATGTTGATATCATTGGTCTCCAAAAATCTCATCACATTGCACAGCTTCTGGATGAAGGGATTTCAAGAATAGAGGTCTCTAAAATTAACATTATATAGTGGTAGAAATCTCACCTTTAAATTTTACATAATAGTGTAGATGTTTCTATATAAATTGATTCCCAAAAAGTACTTATTAGAAAATTTAATCTATAAAGGGATAAAGGATTTATATTAGATACCAAAAATCAATTTTAGGATTGTTTTGGATCATTTTTATAAGGATTTTTCAACATAACAAAATTCTATTATGTGACAACATCAATGGAAAGATAAGTGACCAAATATAAATGTTTCAACTTACACTGATGTTGTAATTAATTTTTATAAATTCTATACAAAGGAACAAGATGAATGAAATATGAAAAAAGTGTTGGAGTTATGCTTGTATAAGAATTAATGAATATATTTCATTCCAAGGATAAAAATCTTATATACACAAAAATTTAAAAATTCAAAATCATTAAATAGATAAATGGGTTTGACTATAAAATATTACAAGTTACTATTTTTCATATTAAATGGGTTGAAAAGAAGAGGGCATGGAATGTTTTGAAATTGGTCTTCATGTCGAATCATTCATAGTGGAATCACAACTAGTGAAAGTATTTTATGTCCCATATCCAGGAAACATGTATTTGTAAATTATTCTGTTGGTGGCTACAAAACATAAAGGTTAGAAAAAAAATTCAATTGAAAGTTACCCTTTAATTTGGAGAAAACAATCATTTTATATTATTCATAATATAGAAAAATATTATAAGTTATAGGGGATCGTAAGGACTATATTTTTATAGTTGATCAAGGATCCAATTTCCTTTAACCATTATAGAAAAATAGATAACTAGAAGAGTAGGTTAGACTTTTTTTAATATACTATTATTTTAATCCTAATATTATATGTTATAAACTCTAATTGTGTAATTTATATAAAATGTTTTCATACTCTTGTATATAATGACTTCTCTATATGGTAAAGTTACCAAACCTGGGTAATAATAAATGACAGATGTAGAAACTGTGGAATTATTAGTGGATGAAAAAAAATGTTGATTAAATGAAACACGAACAATATAACATCACTGTGTTAACTAAAATTATCATGTAAAGAAGAAATGGTATAAAATTTGAGGATGGGTGGAATCAACAAAACGAAACTACTAATACAAATAATTCACTATTCATTTCTTACAATGGGGTCACATTGAGAATATAAGTGTGAATGGATATACATAAGTAGAACAATGTCATGAATCTATTTAAAAAACCATTTGGTAAGATATAAGGGTAATGTTATGGTATGATTTCACTATTTTAATAAAAAAATTATAATGAAATGTTTATTTACATTTCATTATCCCTTATATATTTCATTTATTTTTGATAATTTTTTAATGAAATGTCTTAATGATTGCTGGAAATGTTCATATTGGCTTCCAGAAACTTCTTACAAAGCATCATCTCAAGATGATAAGGGGAAACTAAACCCCCAACCAATAGTTACAAATGCACACATTATAAACTAGGAAACATAGAAATAGTCCATTATTTGATTGAATAATAAATTATTTTAGGTGCGCTTTAGTGGATAATATTTTTTTTATATTATTTATTCTTCAAATTTAATTCAAAATTGTTAATTTCTTATAAAAAAATAAGTATTAAAACTAAGAAACATGAAACAATACCATTTTACACCTACAATAAAGCAGGGATGGAAAATGCTTAACTAGAAATGAAATTGGTATGTATTTTATATCTATTTTAAAAGTTTTATCTGATATAAAACAAAATATTACAATTTATTTAAATATATATTGATGAATAAAAATCCAAAGCCACTCCCAACCCACATCATGTGATATAGAAGGATGTTTGCATAAATAAATATTGAAAATAGTTGATGAAAACACACAATCAGAATGATTAATTTTATGTGAAGTAATTTTAAGGTGACTAATGATATTTTGGGAGACATTTTATTGTGTTTAGTTATATATAACACCTAATTAACCTGAATTATTATATTAAAATAATTTTTTTACTCTTTTGTGTATGTAAGATGAAAGGTATGAGGGAACATTTTGAGGATTATAGTGATGTTGATCACATGTTCAATGTCATAGACACCCCCTTAGATATTTTAAGTGATGTATTTTTTAAGGTTAATAATGATATTTTTGGGGGACACTTTATTGTCTTGAGATATATTTGATCCTTCGTTTAAACAAGACTATTATTTTTTTAGGAATTCTATTACACTTTTGGGGATGTAAGATGAAAGGTATGAAATAAAATTTAAGGTTAAAACATTCATTCATGTTATTAATTGGGATATATGGTTATTTATTTATTGAAATGATTAACATATCATGGAATTTAATTGATGTGGGAATATAATTTTTGGGTGGGAGACATTAAGAATTATTTTTGTGACTTGGAGATAAATATTACATTTATCTTGGAAGTGTATGTGATTAAATAATTCTACTTTTTGGGTTTCAATCTTAGTTTGGAATATTTTGATGCATTTTAATAATAGATTTTTTATCAAAGTATCAATGTTGATCTTTTGGTATTATTACTAAATTTTAAAAATCAATGTATTATTTATTTATAAGATGGTTTAATAGTTATAGGAATTATATTATCATGTGATTACAATTTTGGTATTGGTTAATGTAAAAAATATACTATAAATAGATTGATATTGTTTTTGAGTACTATGTGATCTATTATAATTTGAATCTAGTGCTTCAGGAATGAAAAATTCATTTTGAATACGTATCCTTTGGGGAAAAAGATGATATTGTGGTGGAAATTGATTAATAGACATTATTTTACTTTTTAAATAAGTACATTTTCTAATGTTACTAGTATAGATGAAAACGTAATTCCTCAACTCTTAGAAAAGGATCTTGAAATTGAAATTTTATCCTATTAATTTTTTAACCAATAAACCGGTTGTTAGTTTCACACGTTTTCTATTTATGGTTTTTTGGTCATTAACATTCTCATGATCACTCACTATTTTTTGATCAATGATATTTTTTACTCTCTAAAATCATTTGGTGATTAAAGTTTTCTTCAATGTCTATATCTTTACATTACACTAATGTTATCCTACTAGGAAACCTAGTACATATTGATTTAGATTACCTTTGTATTACACTTTCATATATTTCAAGGGAAGGGTTTTTAATCCTTTTTATGATGTGGGATTTCAATAGAGGTATTTTGAAAATTTAGACCCCAAGTTATCGATACTGAGTTCAAATTATTTGGATGCAATTTATTAAAGGGAGGATAATTTATTAATTTTTATGAGAGAATAATATAATTAAATTCATAATATTTTATAAATTTTATTTATCAAAATAAAAATTATATTTATGTCATAATATCAACGTTATACTATATTGAACTTATGAACTATTTTCGAAAAGTTTGATTTTTCAATAAATATTAAAAAATACATATTTTTATTGAAAATTGTATTCTCTTTTGGAGTATTTACAAAGTAAAATTAAACTTTTTCTTAGTTTTAAATTTTTAAAATTTTATTTTTATTAAAAATAATATTATTATATTCTTTTAAATGAATATTATACTTGAAATTAGAACAATAGTTTATTGATAAAAAGGCACTTTTCTAAAAAAAATACTTTTTCATTGCATTTTTTTGATTTAATATCAAATTGATTACCAAAAAATAATTTATTTTGAATACTGAAATATGGATTCCATATTTTGAATCAAAATTTTAAAATTTGGTAAATATACCCCTTTTATATTTGTTCATTAAGAATAAAAACCATAGAAATGTTTTTCAACCTTGGTAAAGGTAAATCGGGTAATGAAGGGTAAAAATGATATGATAAGGAGTAAAAATGACCCTAAAAGATGAATTAATATTATTTAAAAAAATATATCATCTATAATCATCCAAATTTCTAATATATTACCTTATTTCCATTTTTCCATGATTTTTACCTTTATGATATTACATGTAAAGTAGAGTAAATATTATCATTCTATTTCTTTTATTATCTTTAAATGTTTTAAAATACATAAAAAGAATTTATATTTATTTATTAATATTCATTTGAAATATAATTTCTTTTATTTATCGTTGGAATTTATTTCTTGTTCCTATTGATAAAATAATTACATTAAATTTTTACACAATGTTGATGCATTAATTGTTCAATGATTAGAAAAATAAAATAAATGTTATAAAAAATATAATATAATATAATTTCAAAGAATTGTTGTGATCCATGTATTAATTATAAACATATAAATATTTTATACACCTTTTAATTGATTATATTTGGATTCATTTGTTATATTCATGATATAAAATTCTTTGTAAATAAATAGTTCTAAAATTTTCATTAGTGATATTTTATAATAAATAATATTTCATTAAATGATTTATTTTTTAAAAAAATCAATATACATCCAAGTGATTGGGATAAGGTTAAAAATATCCTTTATGGTCTATTTAAGGGCCAATTTTCCTTTTATAGTAACATTCTTGACCTCTAAATAGTAAAATCATTAATACTGTGGTAATTATCAAAATGGGTTAAAATAGGTTAAATAAAAACACAATGCTAAAAATGTAACCTAAACATTTGAAATTTATATTCCAAATGAGAAATTATACTCAGACTCATATGAGAACCAAATATTATCATTTTTTATATGTTTTAATATGAATATTATTTTATTTTAATAAAAATTTAATTAAATTCCAAGAGTCCACCTCCTCTATCTTATAAAAAACAACTTTTTATCATTTATTCAGACTTCAAGAACCATTTATTTTTTCCAGTATCTAACATAATAAATTTTAAATATCTCTATACTGATTCTATAGGTCTTATTTCAGTTAGAATACCAACCTTATAGGTATTAACGTGTAAATAAAATGATATTATCCAAAGAAGAGGTGTAGTTCAGATCCGAGCATTTTAATTTTATTTCTTCTTCCACCTCCTTAAAATCAATCCATCACTGATGATATAATATCATAAGTATACTAGATAAACTATGATTTTATTATGTTAGTTTAGTTAACTATATCCATCTCCAAACTTCATCGAATTGGAATGGAATCATCATTCGTGTGTAAAACAAACTACTACTTATTGAACTCGTATAATTTTTTTCAATCATGTGACGCCCTGATCTAGGTTCCATTGAATGGTTCCCCAATATTATTGACCAAATTCCATCAATCATGCATCCTCATAAACTAGAGGGTACCATCTATTAGTGAGGGTTTGGTAAGCTAGTCTTGGGAATACTATACCCTCTTTTGTCAAAATCAAAACACCAACAGAATCAAACAATAATAACCAAGTGTGGAATCATATAAATTACTAGAATAATACCATGTAATATTATAGTCAAAACAAGAAAATACAAAACTCAACTGGAAGGTAAAACATGCTATGATAATGGAAGTGTCAAGTGTCTACAATGCAACTAAAATTAAACACACAATGACACTAAGGAGGGTCCTGAACCATGTCTAGTTACCTCTCCTATTCTATAATCCCAAACCAAAATTTATCTTAGGGACTTTCCCTTACCCTACCCTACAACAACTAAGTCTACTCAGGTGCCGATCAGGTGGCCTGAATAGGGTGTGAGTAAGACTTAGTAGGCCACCACTAATTTAATATAAAACAATTCCATTCAAATTATAGTTCATGCAATTTTATGAAGACATAAAAACAATGCATAATTAAAAAGTCATCACATTATCATTTAATATTTAATCACCACATTGAGCCTAATTTCAATTCATGCTTCATATTTTAATCACCATTCATTATTATCATTCATTTGGTATTGAATGTAATGTCATGTACCCCAAATATCATTCGGTGTAGGTTATTATAACTAGCACCCCAAAATCTCATTTTATGTAGGTCGTTATTCATAGAACCCAAAACTCTCATTCAGTGTAGGTAATCATTCCTAGCACCCCAAAATCTCATTCAGTGTAGGTCGTCATTCCTATCACCCCAAAATATCAATCATGTATAATTATTGGGGAGGAATGCCATGTCCAAGTCCCAACATCTAATTGGTCTAGAACACAATGTCTAGCACCAAAAAAATCTCATACATTTAATAATTATTTAATTCACAATAATTAGCCACATCATTCCATTACTAATCCAATTATTAGTTAGAAATTTCAAATTTCATTTGTAAACTCAATAATTAACTATGTACATGACCCATTAATTAATTCATCAATTAATTAATCAATCAATATAACACTCATTCCATAACTAATTCTTCACAATTAAATATCCATATCAAATATCAACTTTTCATCATTAATTATCATGACTAATTTTCTTTGATCAACATCATGGAACATTATTTATTCTCACAATTAATTATCTTACATGGCCAAACATCATTTCATAATTATTTTCCTCCAATTAATTATATTAATCCAATAGATTAAATATCTCAATTGTGATATATCAACCCATAACCAAAATCTATAGAAAATATCTATTCGGGAAAATCCCATTCATTTGTTCCGTGATTTAGTTATAAATTAATCCCCAAAGCAAACACATGTTAATTCTTTTTTAAAAATTACTCTAATTTAGTAAATCTATTATAAAGGGAAGATATAAAATTTATATACCCTCATTAACATATCAAATCCACCAATATGAGAGTTAGATTTAGACCATCTACCTTGGATTTTTATCATATTTTAGCCCAATAGAAATCCCCAAATTTAATGTTGTATAATGCCATCGATCAAGCATCGGATCTAAATCCCTAAACCTAAATTAAGATCAATGGCATCAAGATCGTTCAAATCTAGAACTTGATAAAAAAAACCAAGATCTAGATCTCAAATCATAGGTTTAGATCCATATAATTATTGGAAATATTCCCTAAAAAGATCAAGTAAAGATAAAGGAAATAACGGGAGAAGCATTGGGATAAAATCCATTTATCGGGAAGAGAGAAGATCTCTTGTACAATATTTTGATCTTGAAGAACAGTGTTCAAATCGCCATGAAATCTCTATGGAGAGATATGGGATCACCAAGAATTTTTTTTCCTGATCCAAGGTAACAATATGGGAGTATTGGGGGTTTCGGTGGTTTAAAAATAGATTTTTAGATAATTAATCTTGAGCGCACAGTATCCTAGGCAGGGGCGCACGTTTAGGAAAAATTGTGCACAAACCGTGTGGACCTCCCAGTCCAGGTTTTCATGGTTGGAATGGTTTAGTCACACAGTTTTTGAAGTCATTCACCAACAATGCACATCCCACTATCCATTATTGTTTCATAAAAATTATCCCAAACACACCCCAATCCCCTACTCAAAAACAACAGTACATAAAAACCTCATAAAATACCTGGAAATGCATCCGAGATGACTCGATAAAAATATTGGGATCTTAAAATCTCCCCACCTTATAATAGCTCATCCTCAAGATTCACTCCCAACATCTCTAAGATTTTGAACCAAAACTATTGGTCCATTGGGCCCTCATGTCTTCTTCCCATTCCCATGTTTCTTCTTGAACACTTCTATATTTCCATTACACATGAACTAACGACACTGTGTTTCCCCGTAACACTTTCTCATTATGACCCAGCACACAAATCAGATTCTGCATGAAGGATAAATCTATCTCAAGGTCAACCAATTACACATCTATCACATGAGAAGGGTTGTGGTGATACAGTTGTAGTTTTGATTCATGGAAAACATAATGCATAGAACTGAATTTATGTGGAAGGGCTAATCGGTACACTACTTGACTGATTCTTTCAAACACCTCAAATAGTCCTACAAACCTGGGCACCAACATGACCTTCCTCTATATCCTGTGGTGATCCAATCACTGTGACACCTGAAGGAATACATGATCACCCTCTATAAACTCTATGGGTTGTCTCCTTATATCATCATATGACTTTTTCCTACTCTGATCCATAGCCATATGTTTCCAAATCAGCTACACCTACTCTGATGTCTCGTGAATGAGACTTGGTCCAAAAAGCTTTGACTCACCCACCTCTAACCAACATTGTGGTGATCTACAATTTCTACCATAAAGTGTCTCATATGGTTCCATCAATATGGTATGTTGATAGATTTTACAATAGGAAAACTCCACTGAATCCAATTGTTTCTCCCAAAAACCTCCCAAGTCAAGAACACATGCCCACATCATATCCTCTAACATCTATATGGTACACTCTGAATCCCCATATATCTATGGGTGGAAGGTCATACTTAACAAAACCTGTGGATCAAGCACCCTCTGTAAGCCCTTCCAAAAGTATGAAGTAAAGTGTGAATCATGATCTAAAACTACAGTCTGTGGCACCCCATGAAAAAGAACTATCTCTTATATATATAGTTCTCACAAATGTTCTACTGTAAAGGTTTCCCTGGTAGGAAATAAATATTATTCCTTCGTTAGTTGATCCAAAATGACCATAATATCATCACACTTCATTATAATCCTTAGAAGACCTACCATGAAATCCATAGACATGTAATACCACTTCCATTCTAGAATAGGAAATGGTTGTAATAGTCCTTTAGGTCGTTGATGCTCTGCCTTCATCTCCTGATAGGTGAAACATCTTGCTACAAACCCTGTCATCTCCTTTTTCATTCCTAGAAACTAAAACTGTCATCGTAGGTAACCATACATTTTTGTCACCCTAGGATGTATCACCCACTTTGAGGCATGAAATTCTCACCTGAGATCCTCTCACATACTCGATGGCACAACAACCCGATATCTAACATAAATGATCTCATCCTCGTCTTTTATCTAGTCTGATGGTTTCTACCCACCTTCAAGGCTTTCCTTTAGGGATGAACACTTTAGATCCTCATACTGCCTATCCATGATATATCTCAAGAGTGTAGACTCCACTTCTACTGAAACCAGAGTCATCCACTCCAGATTCTCTTAAACCACCACATGAATTTCTTCCAGCAAAGTGATTATCTTCCACTCTACACTTGACTCGTGTACCAGTTGATTTTGAGTTTTCCTTATTAAGGAATCATCCACACTATTCCCATTTTTGGGTGTATATTATAGATCAAAATCAAAGGATTTCATATACTCTACCCATCATCACTTCTGAATATTCAAATCATGCTATGAAAATATATACTTCATGCTTTTGTGATCCATAAAAACTCTGAACATTTCACCCAAAAAAAAGTATTGCCAATGCTTAAGATCATAAACCACTACTTCCAAATCGAGGTCATGTGTAGGGTAATTCCTTTCATGTGACCACAGTTGTTGAGATCAGTAAGTAACAACTCAATCCCCTTGCATTAACATAGCTCCGAGTCTGATCCTAGAAGTGTCACAATACACCGTGTACTCCTCACCCGACTCAAGTAAGATCAAAATTGGTGATTATTTCAAGAAATTATTCAACTCCTAGAAATCATTATCTTATTATTTTGCCCATTCAAACTATATCCCTTTCATTGTCAAACCTGAAAGTGGTTCTTCTAATTTGGAAAAGTCCTAGATGAACCTCCTATAATATACAGCTAATCCCTAAAATCTTCAGATATCAAAAACATTCTTAGGATGCTCCCAAGAAACAACTACCTAAACATCTTTCAATTCCACTACCACACCTACTTCTGAGATCATATTCCCCAAAAATTGTACCATTTCAATCCAAAACATAAATTTATATGGCTAAGAATATATCATATGATCTCTCGGTGTACCTAAGATGATGTCAAGGTGTCGGGAATTATCATCATCAGTCTTATAGTACACTAAGATGTCATCCACTAACACCACCAAAAAATGATCTATGTACAGATAAAATATCATGTTCGTCGAGGCCATAAATACTGCTTGATAAATTGTCAATGCAAACGGCATCACAACAAACTCATAAAGGCCACACCTTATTATGAAAACAGTTATTGGTATATCCGAGGTCTGAACTCTCATCGATGATACCTTAATCTAATATAGATCTTTGAGAACACACAATACCCCTGCAGATAATCAAACAAATCATTGATATGTGGAAGTGTATATTAGTTATTTATCGTCATTTTGTTCAACATTTGATAATTAATTCACAAACCTAAACATTCGTAGGCCATATTTGTAAACAAAATAGGTGATCCCCAATGTGACGTACTTGGATTGTTAAAGACTTTATCTAAAACTCCTCACAAATATTTTTGAGCTCTTCAATCTCAGTCAGTGTAATTCTGTATGGTGGAATAAATACCATCTCAGCCCCCAGTATGATCTCAATAGTGAATTCTGCATCTCTTTCAGGTGGAAACCCAGAAAAGTCTTCAGAAATGACATTTTGAAACAATTCCACTGATTGTGGAAGGAAGTCTTTCATACCACTCACATCATTCAGAAATATACTAGAAACATGGTCTATGTTCTATCCCAGTTGATTAGTAATTAGCCCATTTCATCCTGCATGGATGTCTCATTCTCCACGATGAACATACTGGTCACCTTTGGGAGATAAAAAATCTACTCTCATGGGTTAAAAATATATGTGGGCTCAGTATACGACTATCAAGTCCAAACACAAATTCATTTCTAAGCCCATTATTTCTAGTACATAGAAATCTCAAAGAAAATGATACCCTATTTTCTCTAGAAAACATTCCTTTCATATACAGATATACCTAGATCATGTTCCTAATGGTGTATCAATATTCATCACCCCATGCACAAACTCTACCTCTATGCTCAAACCATTAACAATATTTTAATATATATAGGAATGATACGAACCAATATCAAACAATTCACTATCAAATGTGGAAGCAAATAGAGTAGTACATCTCACTATTGATGGACCGGCCACGCTCTTCACTTGTGTAGGCTACACTGCGTGTAACTTCCATGCCCCTCTTCCCTATGACGTCGTCTGACTCCCCTGAGTAGCACCACTCTTATGATACTGGAAATTATACCCAGAAGCATCACATTCACTACCTCTACCTATTCTTCCAGTAGAACTCTATCTGCCATACCTATTTGGTGTAGAAAACCCACTTCCCACACTCTATCTCTGAGCAGCTACTCACTCAGTACCATATTGTTGCTGCTTCCTTCTAAACTTTTATGGGCTTCCCCATCTTTCCACAAAATGGTCACTCCAATGGTTGTTGAGGACAATGTGTACGATAGTGTCCCTACATACAGCACTAGTGGAAAAGCACATGAGTAAGATCTGTTGCAACTATTCCTCATGGTTTTCCACCATGCCTCCCACTATCTAGACTGTGGTTCTTGTAATGGCACTTCTAGATCTCAGAACACAAACTCTCTGATCATCCAGTGATAAATACCTATCAAGTAATGTAAAACTCATTTAGGTCCACCTCTAAAATTCGATCATTATTAACCACTTATGGGAATTTATTCATCCTAAAGAAATTAACTCAGGACTTAATTTCACACATAAGTCTGTCCGGAAATCATTTTTTAGAAGATTCCTCATCTTCCACCAAATATGGAGAAAAACATTGTAAATCTATGAATCATTCAGCATAGTCCAATATGGACATGATTTCTTTAGTTAGATGAAAAAACTATGAATCCTTCTCTTGTCTCAGTGTTTCTGGATAGAAGTTCCCACCATGAACTTCTCTAAAAATTCCTTCCACAACATATCATTAGTCTATATAGATCATACCTAAATGTCTCACCAGTGCTTTACTAATCCCCATAGAATATAAGTAGCCAACTTGACCCTCCTCATAGATGGAGTCTCTTAATGGTCAAGTATCACCTATATGGATTCAATCCAGAATTCACCTCCCTTAGGTACACCCTCTCCAATAAAAGTACGAGGGTGCTACAGCTAAAACTCTCTTGTTAACTTAGACATGATTTTCATAACCCACCCTAGGTATATCTCCATGAATTGCATGAAATGAGAAAATATCCCTCATAAATGCTCCCCTTCCTCATCATCTTGCACCAATGGTGCCTCATGTTCCCTGTCATGATGTTCGTTCTGGGCCATACCCCTTTTTCTCCCTCTCAGCAACCATCATGGTGGAATATCTCTACAATTCCAAACACACATATTAGGTCTTGTAACACAACCTTATAACATTTATGGAGGAGGAGATACTAACATAGCAAGTTTCAGATCATCATATCGCCTTTTTCACCAGACGGTCGACACCGAGGACTTATCAGTACCACTACCCATTCTAATCCTACGTCTTGGTTAAAAAATGTACATAAATTCTCGTTAATTAATTTAACCATTTATTAATAACATTATCTAAAATTAATTAATACAATAGTTAATTAACTAATCATACTCATTTCATTAGTCAAGGTTCTCATTAAAATTTTATTTATTATCATTTTACATCATTATTTCAATATCACTACAAATAGAAATAGTTCAAGTTCAACAACTTACACATAACCCATTTTCTCAGGAGTTCCTAGAGTGATGCATGTCACAACAACCCTGAGTGCCTATAATTATGCATGAAGACTAAACTATCATGCCTATTTAGGACATGAAACAAAATTCAATAATTTTTAAAACAAATATCGCATCACACCAAAAGTGCATCACATGTGGTGAAATAATATCCAACTTTATAACAAACAACAATTACAACAATCCAACCCTGAGTAATTAGATTATCCCTCGTATATGTGTTTGAGACTCCCATGAATGAGCTCATTACCCAACCTTGACTCTTCCTAGTCTCCTGTCTACCTTTCCTAAAATAGTAAGACAAAAGAAGAAGAAATAATAGAAAACCCCTCTCATACCACTTTGTGATATCCCGACTAGGGTTCCATAAAACGGTGACCCGAGAGAATTGGCCACATTCTCTCAGTTGTGCCTCCTCGTATGTTAGTGGGTGAAAACTAGTAGAAAGGGTCTGGTAAGTCAGTCTTGGGATGACTATACACTTTTCTGTCAAAATCAAAACACCAATAGAAGAAAAAAACAATAACCAAGTGTGGAACCATATAAATTACCATGATAATACCATGTCAAATGATAGTCAAAACAACAAAATACAATACTAAAATGGAATTTAAAATATGATATGATAATGAATGTGTCAAGTGTCTACAATGCAACTAAAATTAATGACACAATGACTCTATGGAAGGTCCTAAAACACGTCTGGTTCCCTCTCCTATGGTCCAATCCCAAAAAGCAATCTAACCCAGGGTCTTTCACTTATCTAGTCCTACAACAACAAATACTACTCAGATGCTGATCAGGCAGCCCGAATAGGGTGGGAGTGCAACTCAGCAGTCCACCACCAATGGTGTCAAAAACAATTCCATTCAAGTTGTAGTGCAAGAAATTTTATGAATCAATAAACACAATGAATAAATAAATAGTCATCACATTATCATTTAATCTTTAATCACCACATTATGCCAAATTTCAATTCATGTTTCCCATTTGAATCATCCTTCATTACTATCAATCATTTGGTGTTGAATGCCATGTCAAGCACCCCAAATCTCATTTGATGTAGGTCATCATGTCTAGAACCCCAAAATCACATTGCATGTAGGTCGTCATGCCCATCACCCTAAAATCTCATTCGGTGTAAATCATTATACCTAGCACCCCAAAATATCATTCGGTGTTAGTCATCATGCCTAGTACCCTAAAATATCTTTCAGTGTATGTCTTCATTCCTAAAACACAAAAATATCAAGCATGAATAAATATTGGGGAGGAATTCCATATCAAATTCCCAACTTCTAAGAGGTCTAGAATTCCATGTCTAGCACCAAAGAAATCCCATCCATTTAATCATTATTTAATTAACAACAAGTAGCCACATCATTCCATTTCTCATCAAATGGTCAGTTAAAAATGTAAAAGGACATTAGTTTACTAAAAAATTTACTAAGGACATAACCCATTAATTAATTCATCAATTAATTAATCAATAAATATAATTATCATTCCATAATTAATTGTTCATAATTAATTAACCATATCAAATCTCAAATTGTCATAATTAATTATAACAATTAATTATCTTTGATCAAGATCATGGAACATAATTAATTCTCACAATTAATTATCTTTCATATCTGAAAAACATTTTATAATTAATTTCAATAATTAATTATCTTAGTGTAGTCAATTTAAAATCTCAATTATGATAACTCAACCCATAAGAAATCTTCAAAACAATTATCTATTTGGAAAACCCCCATTTGTTTTTCTGGGATTCAATTATCAATTAATCACCAAGGCAAACACAAGTCAATTCCACATTCCTAATTACTCCAATTTAGAAAATCAATTATCAAGGGAAGCTAGAAAATTCATAAAATCACATTCACATATCAAATCAACAACTATGGGAGTTTGATTTAGACCACCCACCTCAGTTTATTGATGGATGTTATCCCAACAGAAATCCACAAAATCTGAGCGGCACAACGTCATCGATAAAGCTTCAGATATAAATCCCTAAACCAAAATTAAGATCAAAGGAATCAAGATCTGAGAAATCTTGATCTAGATCTACAATCCTAGACCTAGATCTCAACTCAAATGTTTAGATCCATGGAAATAGTGTAAATATTCCATGAAAATATCAACAAAATACAAAGAAAATAATGTGAGAAGCAATGGGATGAAACCAACTTACCCAGAAGATAGAGGATCTTTAATCCATGATTTTGATCTCAATTAACGATGTTAAAATCACCTTGGATACCCTTCGGAGGGATTTGGGATGACCTAGAATTTTTCAAGCCTGATCCAAGGTCGAAATATGGGTTTCTAGGGGGTTCAAGTGGTTTTAAAATAGATTTTCATATCACTAATCTCGCGCACATGGTTTCCTGGGAAGCAGCGCACAGTTAGGGAAAACAGTGCACCAAACTTGCAGAGCTCTATATTTAGGTTTGCATGGTTGTCATGGTTTGGTGACATGGTTTTTCCAACCATGTTCAAACCATGCACAAAATAATTTCTATTGGTTTTTTTTAAAAAATTCATCCAAATTCACCCCAAGCCACTACTCCAAAACAATGGTACTTAAAAACGTAAAAAAGTACATAAAAATGCGCCCGATATTACTCCAAAAAATGCAGAGATCTTACACATCACCACCACTCAAGGATAGTTATAATGATAACTTTAATGTATATTAAATCTTTAAATGTAAAATAATACTCACAATATTTCTATAATGATCATTGAAAAATGTAAACGTTACACACGTGTATTTACGACCTACCATATCCACGACTGTAATGTAATTTAATTTTCTTAATAATTTTTTATGGTTAGTTATAATGGTTTAATTAATGTATAAAAATAATATTAAGTTATTTAATATTATATTGGAGACTATCAAAAAATGAACCCCTGGACCATGGTCAACATAGAAAATTTGTTATCAAATTATGGAACGAACATTCTCAATGTACTAGACATGGAGTTAACACATTAAGTAATTAACTATGTCATTAAATTAAATGGTTTAAGGATAAGAGATTATATTTGGTAAAATTTAAATAATAATAAAATAATTAGTTTTATTTTATTATACTTTTGTTAATGGATATATATAGAATATCTGGAAATGAGGCAATGTATTTCATCTCAATTTCCCTTCATTGAGTAGTATTTTAATATTACACACCTAATTTATTTTATATGGTATATATACATCACTTTTACATATTATATCATGATTGTATAATAATTAATGGTTTTTTATGTTGAAATTTGAAAAAATTTATCAAATATTATTTGACATGAATGTTAGAAAGTGGAAAAAGGTTTCTAAAGTCAATTACCATTCATTGGGTTATAACAATTATTTATTGACATTATTAATCCTTGATTATAGGTGAATTAATTTATAAATTATTCAATTTTTTATTTTAAATTTTTTTGTTTGAATTTAATTTTTTTACAAATAATCTCCCCATTGATTAACTCTCAATTCATTGATATGATCTTTGAAATTGTAATTCATATCAATTACCATTTCTTTAGGACATACATTTATGATATGAACCTATCTACTTTTAGAAGGTGTATAAACTACTATTTTGACATGTTATATGAGAAATATACTTACGTCTATGATATTTAGAGTTTCATTTGATGTTATTCTATCATGGGTATTATGATTGAAATTTTACCAAAGTGGAAAAGTCTTTACATTACAATATCCTTTCTTTTCATAAATATTTATGTAAAAGGATCCTTGTAGGAGGATCATATGATCTTATTTTTTTGAAAAACTTATCTATTATTCTATTATGGTTATGAATTTTTTTTACAAGTTTAATTTCAATTTCCATCCTTATTTATTAAATAAACATAAATATTGTTTTTTATAAGTGATACTAATATTGTATCTTTCGTTAGATCATTAATCCTTCTCTTATATATCTATATTCTCTAAATATTTTTAAAAAATGTGATTTTATAAATATAAATAATTTAATAAATATATTTCACAAGATATTCAACATTTTTAAAGAATAATTAAATGTAAATTTCATAATTTTTTCTATATGGGTCACTTTTGACTCCCTATAAAAAATTATTAAAAAGTATATTTATTTTTTACATTCGCATCTTGAATGGATTTTCCCATAGTTAGGAGAAATATTTTCCTTGAATATTACATTATAATATTCCAGGGTTATTTTTAAATAAAATGATATCTAAAATAATTTACTAATTTTTTTAAAAAAAATTATTTTCAAAGTGAAAAGGGTATATTCCTCAGAAATTTTTGTAATGATATTTTAATTTTATTAATTTTATTAATTTTATTAAATATCATCAAACCATTATGTCACTTTTGGTATATTGTGGATATTTTGTAATGATAAAATCCCCATTAATTCTCTATATGAATTCTTATTTTTTGAAAGAGATTGTCCTGCAACCCATTTCTTTCCCACGGGTTAATCAAGTTGCAAAAGTAATATTGATTGTTTCTATAAGTTTTATGGTGATATTCCAAATATATTAAATTTATACATGTTATGGTTATTGATAATTTATTAGGATGATTTATGGTTTAGTTTTAAACCAAGGGTATTTGGTTTCATTATAAACCTTGGATGGTTGGTTATATTATGAACCAAATATGGTTGGGTCTATGATAGCCCTCCAATGAATAGGAAAAAATAATTTTATTGTATGGTTATTCAAATTGTATGGATTATTATATGGGTTCTATGAAGATCATTTTTCAAGATAAAAACATTTTTTATTTCTAATTTCCATGGGTGATAAATGTTTCTATTCATTAAGATTGAAATAACATGCCTAATGATTATTGATTGCTTTGATTCTTTCATTTGATAATAAATTATTCCATGAGTCATGTATTATGATCTAGGTATTGACAGAAATAAATTCAATTATTTTATTATCATGAACATTTATTATGTCATAATACCATTCTTTCTATCTTATTCTCAATGAAAACATTCATTTTTAATGATTTTTTTAACCCTTACTGAGCATTTTAGGTCACCCTTATTATGATTCCTTTTCCCCAAGTAATAAATAATGATGATAAATTTTTTCAGTCTAGAAAGGTTTCATCTGTGAATAATTTTAACAGAGATGTTAAAGACTTAATATGAAATATGAAAAGGTAGGTATACTGGGAACATACTCTCTTGAATTAATGAGTGGTTTTTAAGTAAGATTTTGTCCTAATTCTCTAAAACTATAAACAAAAAATTTCATTTGGTATGTATGTGATCCAATAATTACTTTTTATGTTGTATTTTTTGGATATAAAAAATTGGGTCTTATTTATCAGTATCAAATCCAGAAATATAATGTTTAGGTTTTTAGCACTGGGTTCAGGAATGTGGGTTCCGTGATATTAGAGATATATTTCCAAAAATGTTTCAAAAAAATACTATAAGAACATATATAGTATCAATAATTTTTAAAATAGTTAAAAATATTAAATTTATCATATTAATTTAATTTATACTGGTAAAAAAAATTATTGATTTCCGCATCAAACATTATAAAAAAATTAAACTAGAATTTCTCTAATTTATATGCAGTGCATCGTTAAATATGATAATGATTATTTTTTAAAATCATATTGATTAATTTCACAAGAAGTTTGTATGGTATTGTTTTATAATTTAAATATTTGTTTAAGAGTTCCTGAATATTATAGAATATTTATAGTTCTTATTTTTAACTAATTAATAAAAATGTTATTGTGAATATTTTATTATTAGATTTTTTTAACATCATGGAACTTTTAATAGTTATGTCAGGGGGTTTAGAACATTTTTTTATTTTGTTCCTAGGATACATTGTTCTTATTGGATATTGATATAGAGTTCTTAAAGATCAAGGAAAATTAGTAGTGTTCTAATAATTCAAGCATCATTGAAACCAATTGGCTGACTCCTCGTATTATTTTCTCTCAAATGTGTATTCCACATTCCATTAATTTTGATTTCTTCACAAGGTATTACATTGGGAAATTACTATATTATTAACATGTTACCTAGTAGATACACACACATATTTATATATACATATGATAAAAATGTGATATCATTACATTATTTATTCATATTATTAATATGATTTCCAAGGGGTTTGGATAATAAAAATATTTTTAGTTAATAATAAATTATAGTTTTCTTATGTTGTCTCTAAAGGAGAATTCTAATTGATTTCCTTTTCACATAAAATATTAATTGATTAAAAATGAATATAATTTGATTGTTTGATAATAGATTTATGTGGTAATTAAAAAAATTATTGGAAAAATCAAAGTGAAAATAATGGGTTTTGAATAATGAAAAACAAATGAATGAGTGAAAAAAGGTTTAAAAAGGTAAGAATTTTTATTTTGATGAAATTAAGAACTATATTTAGAGTAGTGAAATTAAAAAGGTTCAAGATATGTTATCGTTACAAAAATAAATCATGTATACACTCAAATTTTGATGCTTTTTTACATATAAATATAAATATAAATTATATTATTACCTTATGAAAATTTATTTATTTATATTAAAAAATAAATATTATAGAACCATATAGGGTGAATATAAATTGAATATATACGGATGTTAATTATATGAAAAATGAGTATGATGATGGATTTGAAGATTTAATCTTGTTTCAATAGAGTATGAATATGACCCTTCTCAAATACATTATTTGTGTTTATATTGATGTTATTCAAGATGAATTCATCTAGAATCATTGAAATAACATTTTATTTGTCACAAAATTGATAAGACCTATAAATAATGGACAAAACATGGGAAAAACTGGATCTTCATACTAATTGGGATGATGCTTCAATTTAGAGATCCTTTGATATGAATACAATTGTAAATTATGATGGAGATCAAATAGAGGAAATAAAAAATAAAATTAAAGAAAACCTTATTGATTTTCTGAATCAATTTTAAAAATTAAATAACTATGCAAAGGGACCATTGTATATTATATTTACTAAATGTATAACATTTTTATTCATATTTATGTTATATAATATGAATGTTGGAATCAAATGGAGAGGCACTATTTTTGTACATCTACTTAGTCTATTGAATGATATGTAACCAAAATAGAAAGATATTTCTTGTTGAATATATTTTTCTAGTTGAATCATATTTTCAATGGGTATGATCCTTGAAAAAATGCATGTTTTCTAAAATGATTTCATATTTATTAATGAGAATAATGAATTTATCATTAAATTCCCAAATTATGGTATAAATAAATTATTTAAAGATGTATCAAGTCCTTAAAAACATATATTGTATGTTCCTATAAATACAGGTTTTATAAGACTATATGGATTTCAATAAACCACTAGAAAATTGACATGACACGCATATACCAGAATTAAATATGAGAAAATATGTCACCTAGTGTACTCTCCTCATTAGAAGAAAATTCATCATGAGTAACCTGAGTATAGAAATAATGTAAAAAGCCCTCTATCTTGCATTATCAACAGATAGATTAAATCCTTTTGTTTTATAATTTAGTGATCATAGTACATGTTCAGTTATGTTGGAAAAATTATAAATTTCCACCTTGGTTATTAATGACGGAAAAATACATTATATTTTATCTGCTTATATATATACCAAAACAACCCTATAATAATATTGCTGACTATTTGGATCTATTTATTTAATATATGAAATTGATGTAAGATATATCTGTTAGATTTTTTGATTCTTGAAGAAGTGGAGAGTTCCCATTGAGATCCATATTGTACGAGATGATAAATTACTTTATTGATTATGAAACTTTTTTAGGTAATAGAATTAAAGGGTTGTTGGGGTGCACCATTCTTAAAGAAGGTACGAACTTAGTTAGGCTGAAATTTTTAAAAAAAAACTATCTTTTTAGGACATCACAAATATTTACCCCAATTACATAAATACTGACCGTGGATGACATTATTTGATGACAATATAGAAAAAGGTACATCACCGTATCCACAAATTGGTGATCAACTATTTTAGAATGTAAAAGATATAGACATTGATTCTAGTAAAAAAATTGAAAGCCATATAATGATATATTGGAAAAGGAGATAAATTTTCGTTGAATGTTTTTACTATAATTTTTTAAATATCATATATTTTATTGATTCCATGCATGCAGAAAACAATCATGTGATAGTTTTATCAGAATGTTACTAAATGTAACAAATAAAAAAAATACATTATTAAGGATAGGATGGACATGGTTGACACATGGATAAGGGATGAGTTGGAACCAATGAAGGGTGAAAGTTGAAAAATTTCTTCCCCCAATATATTACACTCTATCTAGATAAGAGGAATTTAAATTATTTAAACTTACAAAATAGTGTCAAATTTCTCGTGGTTATTCCCCAAATTTCAATAATATCATTCCAATGAATAATTTGAAGTTATAGGGTCTAAAATAGTATGATTATCAAATTTTAATAAACGATTTAATACATGTAGATTAATTTTTCATTCTACCTATAAATATATGACATACATTAACCATAATTTTCTTATTTTTCAAATCCATGTGAATAAAAGTTATAAATCTAGAGAAGTTATTCGATTGTGAATATGAAAATTGCAGTCATATTATTTCAATTACAGACATCATTCCCACCATCATTATTTTATATAATCATCCACCCAATTGTTCACATAGTTTTAGAGATTCAATTAGGTATTTATGTATATTATATATGGATATACCTCATTGAATGGTATACGATGGTTTTAAAATGGTATTTAAAGAATCAAAGTCATTTATACTGTTGTGTTGCGAAGTGATATATTGTTGAAGAAGATATTTAATTATGTACTTATTACCTATAAGATGTTGATATAATTGGTAAAATAAAATATTGTCACATTGGACCTCTTAAGGATGAAGGTATTTCTTGAAGAGATGTTCCTACTATTACCATTATAGAGTGGGGGAAATCTCACCTTTACATTTTAAATAATATTATAGAAGTTTCTCCTTACTTTGAATCCCATGAATTACTTAATAGGCATTTGAATCCATTAAGGGATTAAGGATGGGTATAAAAAACCCATAATAAATAGTTTATATGTTCATTATAATATCATATTTATCTGAATTTTTTCACAAATAGAAATTCAGTTGTCGAATCCCTTATATGGCTCTCCATGGGACCAAATGTAAATGTTATTTCTTAGACTGATTTCTTAATTAAGGGTTATAAATTCTTTAAAAAGTAAAAAATATTAATGTAATATGATGTAAAATGGTGGATTTATTATTGTGGTGGAATTGGTTACTATATTTGGTTCCAATGATAAAAATAAAATCTATGTGAATATGTCGTATTTGAGTATCATAAAATAGTTAAAAATTTTGGATTATACTATATTTCAAGTGCCTGTTTACCATTTCAAATGGGATGGAAATAAGTGTTCACTGAATGCTAATTAATTGGGCATCATGAAAGTGAATTTTAGTGTGGAAGGGTATAAGGACAAACTGTTCATAATGGAATCACAATCAGTGAAATTATTTTATGTCTAGGATCTATAAATATAGAATAGGTCAAATATTTTTTTGGTGACTAAAACAACTAAAAGGCCATATGAAAATTCAATTGAGTAAGAACCTTTCATTGGGAGATCATATTAATTTCAATTAAGTGCTAAGGTAGAAAATATAGTATAAGGTAGAGCGGACAACAAGGAGGGGATTATGATAATTGATTAAGGGTCTAAATCTCATCATCCTTTAAATAAATAAAAATAGAACTCAAAAAGCATGTTAATTTTTTTAATACATTATGATTTTATGCATAATATTATATATTCTCATCTAAATATACATAATCAATGTTTGACTACTCATTTAGATAATTGTCTATCAATATGATAATGTTAGAAATCCGTAGGAATAACACATGAATTATCTTGAAACTATGGGATTATTAGGGTTGAACAACATGTTGATGAAAAAAACAATATCTACATAAAATCACCATGTTAACTAATATTTTCAAGGAATTGAAAAATGGTATAAAATTTTATGTTGGATGGAATCAACAGGGCTAAAATTTTGTCCCCAATAATTCATTGTTCATTAGTTATATTGGGGTCACAATGATAATTCATATGCCAATTGATAGAGATAAGTTGAACAATGTATTTCATATATTAAAGGAACCCATTTGGGAATATATTAGGGTAATTTTAGGATATACTTTCTATATTTTACAAAAAATATATATAATTATACATTTATTTACTTTCCATTCACCCTTATAGGGTTCACTTATTTTGGATAATTTTCATATGAATTTTTTCTTAATGGTTTCTAGAAAAAATCTTAGAGGCTTCCAAACACATCTTTAAAAGCATCATCTTATGAATTTTGAGGGAAAAGTAAACCTCCACCCACTATTTATGTATACCCACATTATAAATCAGGAAACATGAAAATAATTTATTAGTATCAGTCTTTATGATGAGGAATAATTTCCACTAAATTAAGTTGATAATCTTATATTTGAAATTATATATTTTGTCAACTTTTATTCAAGAATTTTATTTTATGAAACACAAAATGGAGTGATAAAAATAAGAAATTAATAAAAAAACAATTTACCATATCATAAAGAAAGGATGAGGTATTCTTCACGTGAAAAGAAAATTGTTTGTATTTTATATCCATATTAAATGTTTTATGTGATATGAAAAAATATATTCTCCTTTGTTTATATATAGATGGATAAATTTGAAATTAAAGACGCTTCCACCACACATAACGTGCTATTGAAGAAGGCCCATGTAAATAATGGGGAAAAACTAGTGCATGAAAACACAAGAGAATTATGATAATCATGTGTATATATGATATAATATTAATTTGTTATTACTTATAATATCACAATATAAAAATATCTAGTTAAGTTTTTATGTTTTTTATATGGGTTATACATAAGAATTAACATCGAATGTACTAGTGGAACAAATACATTCAATTGATTTTACGTAGTCGGAGCAGTATAGTCACGTTATAGATGCTTGTTTTCGACTGTCACCTCATATATATTTCGAGGGATAGAAAATTCATGGAGATATATGTGAGATGATAAAAGGAATGTTGACAAAGATAGATTATTTATAAGATATTATTGTTTGATCAACTATGGAATGCTGATATATGTGATAGGAATAAAATTAAAAACTTGTGGAACAACGATTTGTTCATGAAGAGCCACATGACTCCACTGTCTATGAAGAAAAAAATCCCCTAAACCACCTTTGTCACAAACCAAATCTATTTTCCATAAAAATGGCACCCAACTTGGACTGGGGAAATTCCCAAAGGGTTTTCCTGATCCCCACAAGCTGGAGAAAGTTCCCAGGTATCATAAAATAAAATTTGAGAATTATTTAATCAATTTTATAAACATAAAACCACAAGTTAATCCCATAAAACAATTCTGGATTTTTCAAACCAAGACATATTTTACTAAATTTAAGAATTGATTTACACAATTTATGAAAATGTAAAAATAATATTACAAAAAACCGAAAAGGATAGTCTCAGAACCTCCTCACATAAATAGGCAACGCCCTAAATCCATCTCTATGACACCCCACCAAGAAGTACCGCTACAAACCCATACAATTTGAACTAAAATCTTTACCCAAAACTAAGACAAAATAACCAATTATACATGTAACCAAGGTTTAAGAAGGGTGTGGGAAAAATACCAGTAGGATTCTACCACACAATATACCATGTGATAATCATTATAAGATAAAAAACTTGTAGGTTTTGAAAACAAGAAATGCTAGTAACAATTTCTAAAAGATTCAACTTTAAATAGAAACAGATTTCAAGTGTGTTACATTAAAAGAAATCAACAATTATAAATAGAATGAAAAAGATACTAAATTTCTCCATCCAAACATACCATATACTGACATTAAGCATAAAATATCTAATGAGAAATATCAATGGTAAATAGCCATAGGCACTAGCTCTCTATGGGTCTCAGGTACCTTGTACTCGGTGAAAGTAACCATACAAATATCCATTCTCATGAGAAAAAGCCACTAGTAGGGATAATACACATAACCTTGTGGTTCCCCATAATAATAATCATCATCATCATAGTTTATTTTTTGTTTTCATCGTCAAACATTCTACGTGAAACAGGGGTCGAACCACATGGGATCACTATCATACTAGAACACGTCCACCCACCTAGATACCCAAGTGTTGCCTCTTGTACTCAAAAATGTTCCACAAACCATGAAATGAAATTTTAACATAAAAATATAACTACCAAGTCACACATACCATAAATCCCAGACACATGTCACATGATCCCCTTTTTCATTAAAATTCATTTTGGAAAACATACGCACACCAAAACATCCCAAAACACGTTTCGCCTCTATTTCACACTTCAAAAAATCCTTTAAACAATTTTATAAAACATTTCTAAGATAGTACACATCACATAACAGCCTATTCACATTAAAATATACCATTTCAAATGTACACTCCTACCAAAATAGTTTTCAACATAGTTTCACCTCTTATATAAATCAAGAAACCAATTAAAACCTTTACAAAACAATTCAGAGGAGTGTAATCATATTTTGCACATAAAATCCTTCTAAAACCCCTCTTTTAAGGCCAAAATCAGACCAATATGACCTCAGACCATAATTGGAATCCATAAAATCATTTAATAAAACTATTCCATGAATCATAAAATAACCCCAATTAAGACAACATGGAATTCACACCCAAAATATTCATTTTTTGCACAAAAATGTCACATAAAAACCAAACTCTTATCAAATGCTACCAAATATAATTCTCAAACCAAAAAAAAAGAATATAATCATGAGAAAAATATCAATAAATTAAAATTAACTCATCTAATAATTCTTACACAAGGAATCACCAACCAGTTGTTCCAAAACCTCCAAACTGTTGTGCGAAACTTCAAACGCACAACCGCCCCACCACAAGGAAGTGAAATCAAGTCCTAATCCACATGATTTCACCAGATTGAATCAAAATAAAACCCCAGGTATGAACCCTAGTTGCTGGTCATTTTAAAACCTTGAGAAATGTGGAAGAATCTCTAATAAAATTGGAGGAACATTAGAAGAATCCTACTTACTTGAGATATCTTGAATACAATGTCCCAAATACACTAGTATCTAAATTTCCAAACAGTAAAAAATGAAAGTGATGTTCTAATAAGGATATGGAGGTCTTGAAATAATTGTAATGGGGAAAATAGTGAAAAATTATTGAGTTATAAATTAAAAAAATTACCTTTTCAAATCTGGATGATTTTACAAAGTATGAGAAATTTCACCCTAATTTGCGATGTAAATGAACTCAAAAGAGGGAGAAACAAAGATAGGGGTAGTGACCTGGTATTTTGTATTTTATTGGGATGTGGAATCACTGAAAAAGATTAAAAATGAATATGATATTAAATAAACAATTTTTTAACTGGAAATGGGTTTATGGGCTAGCCCAATTCCTTAAATAAAATCCCAAATCCACAATGATTATGGATTCATAAAAGGATCAAATAGATATGGTGGTGTTAATAGGTTATGGAATCCCATTTTTAAAGTGGAAATAGTGCAAAATATTTAAAAATAAAATAGTTATAAAAGAATCAAAATTGGTTTTTATATCTGGAATTGAGGTCACAGTTTGGCCCAAGTCATTAAAACTTGCCCTTTCCTCCAAAAATTTATTGGAAACTGCCAAAAACAAACAAGAATAGAAATTAAATGAAAAATACCATTTAAATATATCTTGAATGTTACAATTCTCCCCACCATAAAACATTTCTCCCTTGGAATTCCATAATAAGGCCAAAAGAAAAAACAAAATACAACCAAAGGCCAAAATGGACTCATTTTCCATGTTTTTCTCAACCCCAATAGGCCCAAAACACCTTCAATTGATCAATAAATGAAGGAATACTCTCCTCAAAAAAAATATAAACCACTTTCTAAAATGATCAATAATATTTAAAATACATCAAAAAACAAAACACCTCAAACAATATCTGAACACGACTCAAGAAACTTAACCGAATGAGAAAAAACATCGAATAGGGTTACCACTACCTTGATTTAATTATACTGCTGGGTTCTCTCCAAAACCAACGTTTACCCAAAAATAAATTTTGGTAGTTATATAGATCCAAATGATTTTACCTATCACCAATCCATGGACACAAACAAATCTGAGTTACTAGTACGTGGAGACACAAATGGGATCCCCACCACAAGAGAAAACTTAAATTTCCCTGATACATAATCAGGACACTAACAGGAGAGGCTTGAATGGAATCCCCGATACAAGGTTTATACTTCCATTAGACTTTTCCAAAATAAGTTACATGAGACTCATAGTGGTTCTCCCCACCATAATAACCAACCATCTTTAACTACCAACACATGTCAGCATAGAAATACCCCAAAATTTAAAGAGTTGGAACGGCTGCATGGTTAGTCTGCATGGTTTGGGAAACCATGCACTAACCATGTGGATCGTTCTATATACATGGTTTTTTGGGGAATGTTTTCTACTAACCATGTGAAACCCATGCGATCAACCGATCTAACCAAATTTCAATCTTTTCTTGAAAAAGTCAATGGAACCCGAAGGGGGAAATAATTACATTGGGCGTTAACATAGACACGAGGTCCTCCCACATCTTTCCACCAAACGGGAACAATAGAAGAATGATTACGAAACTATAGGTTTAAACTATTTCTATATTTCATACTGAAAATAGTACTTTGTACAAGGGTTTGAACGGCCATGGTATTTCCCCTTACTATGCGCTAGTGTCACTCCGGGACCTATGGATGGATCTCAAATGATTGAAACATCATGGACCTCGCAGTTAGGATTTGGAAACCCCTTGAAATTTCATATAAAAGAGTTCATAGAATACGTACACACATCACCCCTTGTTTATTTTGATGATAAATTTAAAGAGGAAAGGATATATGGAAACACCTTCATCTAAACAATGGATATCAAGATTTCCTAAATGTAGACACACTTTTGAAAAAACAAAGACTCAAAAAACATTGTACAACTTTACATTTACAGTCAAATGAGCACATGGCATCACAAGGTTTCACCAAACCTAACAATTGTGACTTATAGAATCAATACATGGAATGGGACCTTATGCCAAGTCCCCGAAAACACACAATTCTAGCAAGTGGCCATAAGAGCCTCTCATGACTAGATTTCCAACACTATAGGTTTAACACGAACCCCTACTTTGATGAGACTACGAAGGACCCAAAGGACCTCTTAAACACCATCCATACTAACAACCCCAAACTAATTTCACCTTCAATGAATCTGGTAACTTAAGAAACTATGGTCTCTTTCAAACTTCCACGATCACTCTCCCGCTACAAGAGGATCTACAAAACCAATAAAGATAATGGTGTATACTCAATCTCTAATGATTGAGAAAAAGAGTCCTTATATTTGTCAACTATAGGATATTCCAATGGTGAAACAATTTGGGATGCACTTTAGTCATGCATTAACTATTAATGGGGGTGTAACTTATCCAACGAGAGAACCCAAGGACCTGACCAGGCTGGTCCATTGGTCAAAATATGCCACAAACCAGAACCGAACACATGAGGTGAACTACAATAAAGGCTTCCTGAACATTTCTAAGAAAATACCACTAACCAGCCCTTCGACCCAACTTACTAATGAAACAAAAACCCAAAACACAATTCAAACCATAGGGGTTCTTAGACTCAAAGCATCCCACAACAACAACATTTCCAAAACCACATAAGACACACCACACCAAACCAGATATCAAGACATAAAATTTTCCTTTAAATCATCTCTTTGAAAATAAATGGTTCGTAAATTGGGGTATCCACCAATGGTACCCCATGGGCCTCACACATGCATGTTTCTATGAAATGTTGGGGACCCTCCCCGTATCCATCCAAAAACTCATCCAGTCATTCCATTAGCCATTCATCATCCCATATAACCCCATTCATGTGGTTTATCATGGAAATACCAAAGTTTAAAAAAAAATCTTCCCACTTTTCAGAACTAAAACATCCAACTGACACATCCATTTTATCAAACATGATAAACCACAAAATCAAACCCAATTTACAGCATACAAAACTTCTCATAAAGGAATAATATTTCAAATGAAAGCTCAATTCCAATCTGTTCACATCAATTTCAAAACATCTCATCCCCATTCAAATCACTTCCATTTTTATGACAGACATCATTTGATCAACACCCATTCATTGAAAAACTCATCTCTTCTTATTTAAAACAAGGTTCTAATGATTCATAAATCTTTTTAAATTCTCACTAGTTACCAAATCGAAAATCAATTTCTAAACTCTACACACAAATCCAAAAACACATTATTACATTCAAAAAAATCAATAATTTAGAATGTTCCATTTGAAAGAGAGTTTCAAACTCAACTTTGAAATAATTTATACTTTCAAAAGAGTTTAAATACATACTTTAGAATTTCAAAACAATTTTGAAAATTCAATTCCACCATTTCACAAATCAAAACATTCCCTCTTTATTAGAAAATCATTTTTGAAAAACATAACGCTTCATAAAACCTAGTATTTTTTCATTAAAACAAAACCTCCAAGATTACAAAACTAAAGGACACAAGAGAATACGAGAGGAAACTGGTTTTGGTGGGTGACTTGGATATATGGTTGGAGGTCGTACACCAATCACTTCACCATCACAAATATTGTTCTTGGGAAATATCCCCAACTCTACATGTCTTTCAAGACCATGTGATGTCACTAAGAGAATTAACAAAACTCTCTTTTCATTTCCCCTAATCATCATCAAACCTAGAAAAACAAACGACTCAAATAAAAACAAAATTCCCCTAGAGACTTGAATCACGTCACGAGGTGTGCTAGATAGGAACCCTACTCATAATCATAATGTTAAGCCCTAACAATCCTAACTCCAAAATATCCTGACTCTTCCCTAAATAACAGGACCTAAAGAGTGAACATGGCCCCTTTGATACAATTTTATCATGAATCGAATCTGGTAGCCATAAAACGGCACCCGACCTATCCCATGGTAAGGATCGAAGGGTGTTCTCGATCCCCATGTGTTGGCACAATTTCCCGGGTATCATAAAACAAAATTTGGGAATGATTTACAAAATTTATAAACATAAAACAACAAGTGAATCCCATAAAACACAACTTGAATTTTCAAACCAAAAAATATTTTACCAAATTTTAGAATTGAATTACACAATTTAATAAAAATTTTAAAGACTATTAAGAATGAACAAAACCAAAAAGGACATCCCAATAACCTCCCCATGACAATAGTCATAGCCCTCAATCCATCTCCATGACACCGCACTAAGAAGGACCTATAGAAACCCATATCATTGGCACTAAAAGCTTTACCCAAACCTATGAAAAATAACAAAGAATACTTACACCCAAGGTGTATGGAGGGTGTGAGGAAAATTCCAGTAATATGCCACCACAAAATATTCCATGTGATAATCATTATAACAAAAAAATCATCCGTGTTTTGTAAACCTTAAACACTAGTAACAATTTTGAAAAGATGCAACTTTAAATAAAAATAGCTTTCAAGTGGGATACTTTAAAAGAGATAAATAGTTCTAAATAGATGAAAGAGATACTGAATTTATCCATCCAAACATACTATATACCGACACTAAGCATAAAATATCTAATGTTCACTTGCAACTGGAAACAACCATAGGAACTAGCTTGATTTGGGTCCCAGGTACCATGTTCTCAGTGAAAGTAACCATACAAATATCGATTCTCATGCACACAAGACACAAGTATGGATCATACACATAACCTAGTAGTTTTCCAACATTATCATCGCCATCATCAATTTTTTTTGTTTTCATCGTTAAACGTTTTACATGAAATAAGGGTCAAACCCCACAGGATCACTAGCATACTAGTACACATCCACCCACCTAGATAACTGGGAGTTCCCTCTTGTGATCCAACAAGTTCCACACTCCATAAAAATACAATTGGAAAATGAAAATAACACTTCCAATTCATGCACACCAGACATCCCACACACATGTCATGTGATCCATTTTTTCATTCAAATTCAATTTGGAAAACATACTCACACAAAACCAGCCCACACCACGTTTCACCACGCTTTCACAGTTCAATAAATCCTTTAAAAAATTTTATAAAACCATTCCAATATATTACACATCACATAAGAGCCCACTCACATTAAAATAGGTCATTTCAAACGTACACTACTACCAAAATAGTTTGGCAACCTAGTTTCACCTCTAACATAAATTGAGAAACCATTTAAAACCATCACAAAACAATTACGAGGAGTGTAACCATGTTTTTTACATAAAATCCTTCTAAATTACCTATTTGAAAACCAAAATCATACCAAAATCACATCAAATAGAATGTTCATCCATAAAAACATTTAATAAAATTATTCCATGAATCATAAGACATCCCCAATGAACACAACATTGAATACACTCCATAAAATATTCAATTTTTTACAAAAATGCCACATAAAAACCAAAAACATAACAAATTCTACCAAATATAACTTTCACACCGATCACAATGGATTAGAATCTTTCTAAAAATATAAATCAAGAAAAACTAACTCATCCAATAAATCTTACAAATGTAATAACCAACCATTTTTTCCAAAAACACCAAATCATTGTGAGAAACATCAATCGCACCACCTCTGCACCAGAAAGAAGTGATATCAATCCCTAATACTCAATATTTCACCAAAATGACACAATATCAAACCATAGGTATGAACCCTGGATGGTGTAAATTTTATAACATCAAGAAAAGTGGAAGAAACCCTAAGAAAATGGGAGGAACATGAAAGGAATCCCCCTTACTTGTGATATCTTGAAAAAAACACCCCAAATACACTAGTAGAAAAAATTTCAAACAACATAAATGAAAGTGAGATTCAAATAGGGCTGTTTAGGTCATGTAGGAACTATAATTGGGGGAAAATATTAAAAAATAAATGAGTTATAAAAGAAGCAAATTACCTCTTCAAATATGGATGATTCGATAAAGCTTGATAAGTTTCTCCATAATCCGTGATGGAAATGAGATTAAAAGTGGGAGACATGAATATTTGGGAGTGCCTAGGGGAGTTTTCTTTGAGTGATTGGTGTAATAACTAAAATAGATTAAAAAATGAATAATATATTAAATAAACAATTTTTTTAAAATTGGAAATGGGCTTACGGGCTGACCCAATTCCTTAAATAAAAACCCAAATACACCATGATTATGGATTTTTATAGGGTCCGAATCAATTTGGTGGTGTTAATATGTTAGGTTAGGCCAGGTTGAAAGTGTAATGGGTGAAATTTTTTGAATAATTAAAGAGTTATAAAAGATACAAAATTTGTTTGTAAATATGGAAATGGGATCATGGTTTGGGACAAATAATTAGAACTCACCCTTTCCTACAAAAATGTATGGGAAACCCCCAAAAAATAGATAATGGAAATTAAATTTAAAAACCCATTAAAATAATTCATGTATGGGATAACCTTAATTACTTGAGGTAACAAATTTTTTCATAACTCTTTCTACTAAATGTGAATCAAACAACATTCAACTACTTTACATTACATTAATTCTGTAGGGTGAAATTATATGTAATTTACAAGTTTAAACACCCATGAATATCATTGTGGGGTGTGGTTTGGAATAAATTATCCAATGAGACATGATATAGAATAATAAACTCCCAAATTATCTTGTAATAATATGGATTGAAATGGCACTTGAGTCGAGTGTCAAGTTTCCTGTTTCCAAATGATGATTTTCATGTTTCTATATTTGATAATTCTATTGTAACATCCAAGGAATTGTTATTTAATATTATAAATATACATGAGTTTTGTCTCTTAAAAAATTCAAATGAAAAAAAATTAACAATTGATTATAAAATGTTTGAAATGAGGTATAGTGTTAAGAAATGAACAACAAAGGGGAAACTGAAGGTCTAACTAAGAAAAATCTAGATGATCAACCCAAAAATTAGAAGGACTTCTGAGAGTACATTCACCCCACCATTTCCACTAACGCACATATTAAAATTATAATCTCATGTGGATACAACATTTAATGAAATGTATATCATCATGAGTGAATCATTATTACCGAGTGGATTACTGTATGAAATGGGTGCATCATCCTTTTTAATGAAGTAATTTATTCATGATCTATATAACATTTAACAAAATAAGTATCAAATTAAAATGGAATGATTATTAAATAAAATAATTTAGAAAAATTAATGAAAAAAATCCCTAAATATATAGGAGGAGGTCACCTATTTATGACATATGTATACAATCTTACACTATGGTTTTTGTCCAATCATTTATAATCAAATCGATTTCCAATTTTGAATATGAGTAATATTGATAGTCTTGTTAGTACTATAAAAATATAAATAAATAAATTATTAGTACTTACTTTAAATGATATTTTAATTATCATTAGAAATACCACTTCAGTGATGGATGTTTTTTATGGAATATGATATCTCTCATAAAATTTCAAATATAAAAACCATAATATTTTACTTTGGTTTATTCTAGTAACTTCATAAACATTAATAAAATATGTAATTTAATTTTTTATATGTTTTTATAGAGGAATTTTGTTAAAAATACCCTAATAAATATCCATTTGTAGATGTTAATGGCCTTTTTACTCACAAACTATCCATATTCCATGATATTGATGACATTTAAACATGGCCATGTCGTTAAAAAATTTTAATTAAAACATAATATAAAATGTCTAACATGAGGTTTATTTGAAATATGTTTCATGTAGTGTATTGAAATTTGATAAATGGCATCATGTGTGGTCAGTTTTTTTGGTAACCATTCATTGAATCAAGAAAATATATATTTTTATTATCTGAATTTACTAGAGTGAGTAACTAGTGCTACCTAAGAAAAGAAATAAGTATTGGAATGAATTAAAATATAATTGATATGATTAAATTTTATATTTTTACCCCTACATCATGGGTATTAATAATATTTTTTCATCTATAAGTTCTCATTCAAACATTATGGATAGTTTGTCATCTATTTCTTCATATAGATTTTGATCTAATAAAAATAATTATGTTAATGTGATGTGAGGACCAATGAGTCTAAATTTATTTTATAAAGGTTTTAAATTAAAATAGTATTAATATATATCATTTAAAAATTAGTAATAATATTTAATAATATTTTTCATTTTATTCTAGATATTGTAAAAAAATCATGAAAACAAAACACATATATATATTTACATATTAGAATCTTAAGAATTCATGCTTTATGATTTATTTTACCTCTAAAAACCTATATATTCTATAATGGATTATTCATATACCATTTCTTCATAATAAATTATAGTCATTTCACCAATTTCTAACATGGTTTCCTCATGAACATTTAATGTTAGTAAATACAGAAGATGAATGTGTGGGGTAAATTTACATTTTGAAGATATTTTCAATTAGTTAGACGATATTTTAGATCATTTTGATTTGACCTTCTATTTCACCCTCTTCCCTTTGTCCATATGTAATAACATTTATTATTTTAGTACTTTTTCATTAATTATAAATTATTTTTCATAAAAAATTAAATGAATACATCCTCATAAACATATATTATTACAAGATCAAATGGTTGTGATATGATTGTTCTAATAGAATTCCCAGCTATATGAATATTTTGATCTTCAATATGAATAGGTATCTCATCACTTGGCTCGTGAGATACATGAATTTCCACTCTCGCATGACCTATTGAAATTTGTTAATTGTGTACAATATCTACATGCATATTTTACATGGTACCCCTCACAACAAATTATTGGTTGGGTGTCGATTAACACAAATCAAAATCATTTGCACCCTATATACTATTAGTGTTGGAAAGATATAAGTTCCTGTTTGGTTAACATTTTATAGATAAAATAATGACATTACTGATTACCTCATATATCACAACTCTTAGAGGGTAATTTCTAATCTCAAATCAGATGAGGGTGGGTGATTTTATTTAATTGTTTGTTGTTGTGTTGTTTCTTCACATTGATTCCTTCCCATAACATTTTCTAACATCTCTGAATATCAATTATTTTTTCCTATATAACTGAGAATATTGACTAAATATTTTCTATTTTCTAATCTTTATACCCCTATTCATTTCATTTCTCAAAATATTTCAGTGGTGACACCCTATAACAACAAACTTTAACATGGCCATACTGATCTGGTAGCTTCAAGGCTACTAATATTAGTCACTAATTGGGTACAACTGATGATGATTTTTATGTCTAATTTGGATAAATAATAGAAGAAAATATGTAATCATACTTATGTTATACTAATTTAATGAAAAAATAATTATTATGTAATACTTACACATTCTTCCCTCACTTTTTGTGTGTTTTCATCTATTAGTATCCAGTATTTATTTATAGACACCTCCTTCCATAGAACATTAAGTGGCATGGATGTGGATTTGGATTTGGATTCTTCAATCTTTATATAAACAATGGAACATAATTATTTTTCGGTTTCATGTCACATAAAATTATTATTGTATATTTAAAATAAATACCATAATTTTTATAATTGAAGCATACCCCCATTCATTCTTTACTGTAGGGGTATGTCGATATTGTTGCACATTTTTTATTTTCATCACTAATTTGCTTTTTAATAAATTAAAAAGTCTTAATCGTACTGATTAATACATGTATTGTCATGTAATTTATTACCAGTTAAAATGTAACTAAAAATAAATCTCCTCACGATGACTAATAAACACATCCTATGCTTGTTTGTTTAGCAGGTCTTCCAGCATCTATGGTGAGTTTGGGTTTTTTTCCCTTCAACAACATTGAGATGATACTTTGAAAGAATTTTTTTAAAGCCATTATGATTATTTCCAATGAGAATTAACAAAAACCAAATTGTGCATGTCAACTATTATAAATGATCACTTTAAGGGATAATGAAGAATAAATCAACATTTCATTATTTTGTTTTATATTTTAATAAATAATTTACATAATAATTTTATATTAATATCTTCCCAAATTAGTGCCTTAAGAATGGTCACAACATTGTGTCAATAATCTATTTCAATCAAAACATGAATTTGAGGGGTGAGCGGAATGTATCTAATAAACATGGCCTTGTTGGGGTTAACAACATGGCCACATTAATTCTATCCAATTTCAAATTTGATTCTATTATTTCACACTGTAATAACTTTTATTAACATTGTACCGCTATTATTCTCCAAATGTTTCTAACATATAGATTCTTCACAATATACCATTTTATAATATTTAACATCTGTAATATGTTTTTCACTATATTGTTAGCATTGAAATGTGTATAAGGTTTTTGTTCATATACATTTGGAGCATCAACATTTTGAGAAACCTATTATTCCTCAAGATTGGGACATCATCATGTGCAGAATTCATTATCTACAAATGGGGTTGAACATTTAATTTTTACTTGGAAAATAAATTATTTACTAGAAAATAATATGATGTAACATAAAGTATATAACAAAAAAATATAACTTGATTATTCAACTCTGTTCTTTAACATAGAAATTAAGGGATTCTATCCCACTATCGAGTATCCAAATCCCTACATTTTTGTCTCCTCTGATGTAACCACCTCGACCTAGTATCCTAGAGTTGGTGGTATTTTTATCGTGAAGGAATTTATACAAGTGATCAAATCCTCAAGGATTGATCAATATAGTAGTCATGAAGAAAATAGATACATATATATTCCCCTTATTACAGTGGTAATTAAACATAGTGCATAACAAAATAAAAAAACTACTTCTTGTCACTTATTGAAAGATTTAATCTTCAGAAACTAGGAAAGGAAAATAAATAAATGGGTGAGATCATATGATCAATAAGGGTTATGAGAAAAATAATAAGTTAAGTAAAATAAATATGTAAAATACATTTTGTCAAGGTAAAAAATCTAAAAAACACATGCCATCAAAAAAATCATAATGAAAATGCATCAATAGATTTTTTTCATAGTGAAAATTTCATGGAAAGTAATAAATGAATAATGAATGGAGAATATTATAATTTATTGGACATCATGTGACATGAACAAGAATCATTATACCTTTAATATAGATTATGTATGTGGGTGAAAACCCTTCTGATTCTGTTTGGAAACAAACATAAATGGTTTATCGCCAACTATTTTTGTCTCATGAGACCTATCGATAAATCAAGGGGCTATAATTATGGCCCAAAAGATCCCTTAAATTAAAAATAATTATTCATACAAATATTTATTTAGAAAACAATATTCCTTAACATAATATCAATATTGAGTATGAAATATTTATTTATCAATATTTCAACATTCAAAATAAACACCATATTTAAAAATTCTATACGAATTTGAAAATAATAAAATCCATGATACAAAAAATATGGACATTTAATAGGAATATAATTTCAAATTAAAAATTATCTCAAAGGGGTAGTAGATAGACCACATATAAAATTTTTAGGTGCACTATACCATATATGTCTCAATGATATTTAAATTGAGATGAAATCAATTACCATATATCTGTATGTGTTCCTCACTTGATCTTCATGTTTTGGATAATCATATTAAATCTATTAATTAATTAATTCAGAATAGTTTGAACGTTTATTTTACTTTTTAAAATGTTATTATGTTTACTTATTTCCTTTTTTATGTTATAAAGTATAATTTTATCATTTGGTAGTGTTCATTTCCTTGGTTTTCATGTATGTTTTACTTGTAAAAATTTATGGAACAATATCTAAAATGAGAATAGTCGTTCGAAATAGAAATATATAATATTAATGTACTTCTTCAGTATTAATTGGTTTTATATTTCATTCAATTTTATGGTTTGAGTATGAATCATTAGATAAAACGTTAGTGATAATCATCAAGATTATTTTGGCGGTTTCACTCATCATCACAAACTATTATTTTATTAATTATTATCTTGATTATATACTAGTTAAATAAAATAAAATAATATTTAATACATATATTTTAAATTGGTTTTTCCATAAAAATGTTCTTCTGACCATCCTTTATGGAGGAATTGAAAAATGAAAATATGTCATCAAAGAAGGTGGTAAATCTACACCTCACAAATAATGATTTAATTTTTATAATAAAAGGTAGAGGAGAATGGGTTTTATTAGGTATTTTACATTTAAAAAATAAATTAAAATTGTATACAATATAGTGGAGTAATCATGAATTTTTGAATATAGTAGGAGAGTAAAGGATACTAAAAGAAAAGAAAAATAAAATAAAATTAAAGAGAATGATTAAGGGTTTTACAACTCGAATTCTTCTCCTTGACAACCTCTTTATGGGACATCAGATTGGTATTTTATTGGGACCAAAGGCTCCGAGAATTGTGTATAAAATAGGGAAGAGTACTGGGAATATATTAAAAAATATTTGAGGATTTTTGGTGTGATATTAAGAGGTAGTGAGGGCAGTATTTATAGTGGTGGGAGAGGAGCATTTTTTATTATTTTTTTCATTTGATTAATATTTTAGCTTAATACTATGAATAGTAATGATTCATATGACTAAATATAGTAATTAGTGCATGTGATTTTTATCCATGGGATCCTAAATTGTGCATTATTTTTTAATTCATGTATTTGGATTATAATTTAAATACTATAAATTATTGTATTTTACTATTCACCAAAATTCAAGTATTTTATAAAAATACCAAAAATATATGCTATTTTTTTACAATTTAATTAAATATTAAAATCCATTTTAATTAAATAATGTTTTAAATATGAGAAATTTAATTTGAAATTAAAATCAGCATTTACTAGGAAAATACCAATTTTAAAATTATAACTTATTTTATAACACATTGAAAAATAAATTAAGGTATCATAAAATTATATTATAGTAAAATGGTGAAAAAATATTAATTTATGAATAAATTTTATGAAAATAAATTTTTTTTTAAACCATTATATTAAATTGAAAATTGAAAATATCCATTTGTGATTATAAAAAATATCAACAATTAATTAATAATTTCTAAACCATTTATTTACATGTACTGTGAAATAATTATATCATATTACCATTTACAAGATTCCTAAAGTATATTTATACATTCATAGGCGAGGCTACTATTCTATTGGTCAAATTACTATTTTTAAGGGTCATATTACTATTCCAAAGGCAAAGTTACAATTTCAATGGTATATCATCCTTAATTTCAAGAAAAAATCTTTATTCGTCATTCATTATTTATTTATAAAGTTTTTTTGGGTTCTACATGTGACTTTATTTTATTTATAATATATGAAATGATTTTATGTGCAATGTAAGCTATCGATTAATTGAATTTATTTAATAGGATATATACCATAAAATGGTGTGGTGTTATATCTGACATAAAATACCTAGCCTATATTAGGATCACCATGAATTGATATTGATGTACCAATTAAAATTCATCTTGATTTAAATTTAAATCTATCCCTTCAGTGGTTTTGGTCAATAAAATAACAATTGATCACTTTCGTTTTGAAATATCTTGAAAAGAAAATAAGTGTACTACATGTTATTCCATTATAAATGGTTCATATATGATGTATTCCTTAAAAAATACATTTTTTAAAATGAAAATTCATCTATTTTAACTACAGTCTTATAATCAACCCATTTTCATTAAAAATAATCCCTTGAAAAGTTGTATAATCCAACTCCCATATTTGTTTGATGATTAAAATGTATGAAAAATTCGAATAAATTGGATTTATGTCTTATGTTCTAGATACATGCATCACTTCAACCACATGTGTAACTCCACTATTTTTTATCATATTCTGCCTATTATGTTCATTTGTATATAAATTATAACTATTAATTGCGTAACCTTTATAGGATAATACATGCCCACATATTTCTTAGGATATCCATCGAATTCCAACTAAAATTGAATATGGATTTTATGTTGAATCATTAAAAATATAATAATGAAACCATCCTATAAACTATTGATTATATGTATTTTATATCTAGATATTATCCCTTGATGGATTAATATACCTAATTATTACTTTTTGGGATTCATCATACGTCTCAACTTCTAAATTGTTTTGAAAATATTAATGGTGATCCGACCATATTCTATAATAAAAATTGTGAAAACATATTTTTCATAAATTACAATACCCACACGCCGCCTGATGTGACGATATTTAAATAGAATAATTCATTCCACATTAGATAGGTAGCCAGTATATTATTCAATGGCATATTTAACAACATATCACTCTACAATAAAATCTTCTGGAAGTCATTGATTTTTGAAATACCTTTTCATGATCATGATATAGTTTTAAATGGGGTACATCCATCTATAATCTATAGTAACACATAGTTGAATCTATCTTATCACATGAACCATCAAGTGAACTATTATATCAAAGAATTTGTATAGGAATAACTTTTTCAATTCACATAATATGATTTCATTTTCATTTTCCATCATTGTAAATTTCACCAGGTATATAACTTTGATACATATGACATTGAAAAAAAATATTTCTTAATGTATGATAGTATTTATTAGTAAAATAAAAATGCAAATATATAGGCATTATATCTTACATCAAAATATGATATTCATGTGATTTCAGACTATTTAACATCAAATCATTCATCAACATGACATTATTTATATTTAATGAATACCTATTGGGAACCATTACATCAGTTGATAATTTGAAAATCCAATATCAAGCTTCTACAAAAAGAGTGTAAGATACTGGAGGAATAAAAAATCACTCTTCACTGGTAACAAATATTCTGGTATCCCTATGCCTTTTTTTCAGGTGTATTTAATAAAATCCCAATGAAACTATCACAAACTTATTTTTCCACATTCATACCATCAAAAAATTAATAATTTAAAAATAATTCTCATATGGTAATTCAAAATAACCTAATCACTTTTTTCAATTTGTTTTGGTATATTTTTTCAAATATGGCTTACCAAAAAAAGTTTCTATATATTTTACATTCTAAAAATGTAGATCACCATATAGTAGAGACAATGTTATTACTTATTCTGAAATCCCATCAAATGATATCACCCCAGATTGGTACTTAAGTCATTGGGGTAGAAATATATGATGTCCTATAAACATAGTCATCAATGAATGTTTCAACCCAACTAAATATGTACCTTTTTATCAAATGGGACACCCTATAGATCCTTTAATTATATATCCTAACTAATTTCCATAATCGTGAAATTTATTTATCATCTCATACAACATGTATCAAAATTTGAAATATTCATTTTTTTAATAATCATACATAGTAAAGAATGAATCCCACAGTAATTTTAAATCATCAATCAATGGATCCAAATAAACATCAGTAACATTACCTAATTTGTTTGGTCCTAATATAGGTAGATATAACATAATGTATTTTAGTTTCATCCATAACCCTGGTGGAATGTTATAATTTACCAACACAACTAGACATGTACTATGAGTGAGGCTTTAAAAAGAAAACATACTCACTAAATCTTTTGATAGCATTAGATGAAAGTTTCTCTTCTTATTTCCAAATTCAGGATACTTGTGGTCAATCCTCTTCCACTAAGGAGAGTTTTTCAGGTGATTATGTTTCCCATCATTATTACATGTAACTGCGTGCCACATCAATTTTATTAATGTATGTTCACTTCCATATAGGATCCTAAACCTTGGAATGGTTTGAAAGTACTATAAAGTTTTCTTAGGAATTAAATCATCTATATTTTATTAAGAAGAACCAGAAATTGAGTATTTTTTTAGAGGTTTCTTGTCCTTATAAAATAATATATTTTCATTTGTATAGGAATTTATTCATTCAGAGATCATACCCATTGAACGTATTATTTTTTTAGAATAATATTATTCAAAATTAATCTCCATTTTTCTAGGATATTGTCATTAAAAATAGTAAGTAGTCCATAAAAATAGTTTTCACTCCATCCTTTTCCATATTTTAAATTATGTAGCTTCAATATGGCTATAAATGTTGTATATTTAGTGAAACCAACTTAAAATGGTGAATTTTCACTACTATTTAAAATATAAAACAATTTTGGATAAACATGAAGTTCATATTCGACTATCATTGTCATTTCCTAAATATGATCTTCATTATCATTCACACCATTAATAATATTCTCTATATTGTCTTTATCATTTTCCACACATTTAATTGTATGAGATGATTTGTGAAACACAACTACATTCATCTTTTACCTATGTTTAGTCCATAATTTATAATTTCAATCTATTCCTTTGTAGATTAAGTGTTCTTCAAACTCATATGAACTAATTAGTCTTGAATAAAATAGTGTAAAAATGATTTGAGGAAGATTATATGTATGGTATTTTTCAAACATGATGAACTCTTTCACACCATCCTCATACTCATTTTCCATATGATGGAATCCATCTATTTTCAATTCATATTCATCCTATTTTATTTTGAAATATTAATATTTAACTAATTAAAAAATATATATAGATTTTATGATCATGGAACACATAAAAGTTCATTCTTAAATAATAATTTATTCTACATAAAGTTATAGTTCTATGATAATAAGAGTTTAATGATGGGTATTAAAACTGATTTTTAGTGATGGAAACCATTTAATGAATAGAATGTGTGATATTTATAATATTATAAAGAATATAACTAAATTTTAGTCTATTTAAAAACATATACTTATTAATATGGGGTTTCCATATTCCCTTCCCATTTCAGATAGTTCACATTTTTTCAATGGGCATTTCAAAAACCCAAGACAAGTGACTCAATTCATAAAACACCACAAGACATTTTAAAACATTTCATTTCCAAAATAAAATTAAAAAATTTATAAAAAACAAGAGGAATAATTAACCATCTCTGTCATATTGACAAGGATTTGAACAATTAAATCACCTTTTGTAAAACATGTAATGAAAGTAAAACAATTCAGCCGTGGAATTGTAATTTCAAAGGACAACTATATTTTGAAAATAAAATTTAGATAAACCCATTTTCATGAACAACATTTTAAAAACAAGTTCAATATATAGAATTTGAGTTCCTAAACATCCCTTTATCCTAAAAAATGTGTCCATTTATAAATAATATATACCACTGATCTCACATCACATATTCACATATAATTTTATGAAGATATAAAATAATGTATCTATATTTATATCCTTGTAGTCTCCATTTAATTTATTCATTAACAATATATTCAAAAAAAAACTTTTCTTCTTTAGCTTGGAAAATCACTATATAAATCATGTATAATTTTCAAGAACTATGAAATCCTTTAAGCATGCATCAATAAGCTTTAAATGACTTCAATTTTCATTTACTATTATATAATGAAGAAGAATATCATACGATAAACTGGTAGAAAATAATCAAAGAATACTGTAGTAGGTTTGAGTTCAAAATAGTGGAGGAGTCATTACAATACTCATTGTATTGGATTTATTTTTTTATCTACATTGGTGTTGGTGAAATTTCATATCTTCTGTTGACATATCTGTGCTATATTGGTGGTAATTTTGGATGAGTTGGGTAGTGATTTAGTATAAAGTTTTAATAGAATGTGAGCAATTTATTCCACACATGTTATGGTTATATCATAACATTATGTTCTTTTGTACGTGATTGATCATTCATCATATAACCTAGTATAATCCCTTGAAATGACCTACGATCTGTTGATATCATAATACTCATTCACCAATTTTCATGGATGGTATAATATATATATTAGGTTCTTGGGGGTACAATTACATTAAACACACACACACACCATACACACAGGATAGTGAAATACTATATTACTAAAATGTGTTCCCGTATTCTCACATGATCTTTACATAAACAATGATCATTTTTTAAGGAATCCTTTTATGCACTGTCAATACCTCATGTACTAATGTTCATCCACAATACATGTGCAAAACTCTTGTTTTCATCCCATATCACATTTTTAAAATATATAAAAAACTATTATCCATAAATATATATAAAATAAGAATGTTAAATAATATTAAACAATATTAACAAAATTATAAAAACATAGTAATGCCATAATAAAATAAATTTATTAAAATAATGTATAAAATCAAAAATAATGCATATAAATAATGATTATGTGTTTATGTGTAAAAAGTATCACGAAATAATTTTTTATTATTTTCAAAAAACTTGAACAAATTTTACAAACTAAATTAAACCCATTATATAATTCGTATAATAATTATTAAAAAATGAGATATATTAAATCGATTTGAATTTTTCATTGCAGTAATAGAATCAAATTGAAATTTTTTTTATATTAATCTGTAGGAGTATGAGTGATATTTGGAACAGGAATCTCATTACAATCTATGCATCAAAAAATCTCTAACTACTTATCATTTGCAGTCACCACTTTACCTAACAAGAGGGAAGGGTTTTTATGTGGCATAGCTAATAGATCCATGTAATTAGAATGAGAAACTTTGATGAATGGGTGAGCGAATATTAAGGTGATAGAAACGTAGAACTACCAATGGCTCGAGGTGAGGGAGATTTGGTGGAGAATCATCAACGTAAATCGAGGGAAAATAAGATCCCTCACACGCACAATTAATACCATTTGTGATAATAAAACATAGGAAAAAATGTTTTAGGGGGAGTGACTGATCACAAGTCACATACCATGGGTTTTGAATGTGATGATTAGTCTGAAAATTTCATGGGAGGGAGAATAAATATTATTCATATAAATTACAATCATATTAAAAATATTACGAGTATAGTAAATAAATAAATATGTAAATAAATATTAAAAAAAATTAAATCCCAACATATGAAAAAAAACTATAAATATTAATAATTAATAAATAATATAAAATAAAATAAATATTAAAATTGAAAAAAGATAAATTAATTTATAAAACTATTTTAAAAAATCAATTCTTGTAAGATTAACTACCTGAATTTCCAACACGTATAGAAATGAAGTAAATATTGAAAAAATCATTTAAATAACTTAATTATATAATTTTACAATAAATTAATAATATTAAAACATAATAAATAAATTTTAATTAATACTAATAATATAAATTGAAAACATATTGAACATAATACTTAGTAATATATAAGTATTTATAAAAATGAATAAATTCAAAAAATAATATATCAAAAATGAAAAAAAAATAAAAAACAAGTATTAAATAAGTAAATTACACACATACACATTTACCCATGTTCTATATATATTTACATCCCATGTACATGTGCGTAAATATATTCATTGGGTGTGGGAGGTGGCATCGTCGATGTGGTGCAGGAAAAATGGCATGGATGAGCGGGGTAGGCAGTCGCAGGCCTGGATACAAGCGAAACAACCTGGATGTTGTATGGGACAGTTGGATAGGCTTAGAATATCATAGTAGGTTGTGTTGTGGATTAAAAATGTTGGTTTTATGGGTTACATCTCATACCAATGAGGACGAATGGTGAGCTAGGTGGACGGCGGCTCACAGATGTTGATCATCAAAATGGGCTATGTCTCACACAGAGATGTGGGTAGTGGCTATGGTGGTCCAATCAAGGATGGAGGTTGCCTAAAAAACCTACAGGTTTACATCGGTTAAAGGTTTAGTATCCATTGGGACTACCAGTCATGTACTAAAAATAAATAAGGCTACAGGGGTGGGAAATCCCCTTGGGAGGGGCTATGGCCTGCCTTTTCAGCCTATGTGTGTGGTGTGTGTGTGTGTGTGTTTAAATGTACTTATACCCAAAGTAGAATATATATATATACAATTATTAGATATTAATGATATATTTCTTATATTTATATTATTGTTTGATTTATTAAAATATATATATGAATATATATTAATTATTTTAATTATATACATGAATTTTTAATTAATTCCTATAGTTTTTTAATATAAATATGATAATTTTAAATATTTTAATAACATTTTTTATTAAAAAAAATTAATTGGTTCTCATAAAGATGCACCTTTATCAACACTAAAGAATGGGTTGATAAAGGTACACTTTTATTATCACTTATATAGAAGAGATAAATGTCACCTTTATTAGTGTTTTTTGCTAGTGTGGATAAATATTATCCTTTTATTAGTGCTTTATTTTTAGTGTTAATAAAAAACTAGTGTTGGATAAAGTGCAATATTTGGTAGAGTTTTTATACCCGTTAATTTTTTAATAACTTCATCTATGTATAGGTATAAAATATTTAATTTTCATGTGTATCGTGTGTGTATATATATTCATTTATTATGTTCAAATAATATATAAATATATTCCTTTATTTATTTATATGTGTGTGTGATCAATAATTTTTATATATATTTATCTATATATCGAAGAAAGAAACATAAATATTAGATACAATGTATACAATAAAATACATTATACTATAAAATTTCCATTGTATATATAATTATATACATATTTATATATATATATATATATATATAAATATGTTTATATTATGTCTGAATGTATGTACGTATATTGTTCAATTAATATATACTTTTATAGAATTATATTTTTCAATACGCGTACATGTGTGTGTGTCTGTGTCTTCATCGATGCATGAAAGTATATAGGTACAGTTGTATATAATTAAAAGTAAATTTTTTTGTAATTATTTAAAGTAATACGTATTTATGTAATTATATTAATCTATATTTATGTATTCATGTATTTTTATACATACATACCCACATAAATATATATATATATATATGCATACTGTAAAGATGACCCCTCATCCAATCAAATTCACATGGATATATCCCCAAAAGGATGTCCCCGAAATTGATTTGGATGTGGAACTCCCCATGATAGGATTGGTGGGTATCATATCTATTACCTATAATCACTCTAGAGAAATCATTATGAGTTACCAAACTTCTTTCAACACATTTTGGGATCCCCCGATAGCTGAAACACACACAATCTATGTTGGAATGATCTTTTCTCCTAAGAGATGATGGAAATCTATCCTTATGTAATCAGACTACGTGACAATAATTAACACTATTCATGAAATAAAAGATGGATTTCGGTATTTTGGACCTCTTGTTTTGAAGATATGGTCCCTGCTCCACCAATATTTGGCATGTCCCATCTCATTTATTTAAAGAGAAAGGAATAAAGCATTCCATTTTTTGGAAACTAGGTGTCTCTCAGACGGTTCTCTCTCTTAGTTGGATGAATTCACTTTGTGGATGTTTTCTATTATTCTCCTGCCCTTCGATCCCCTTAATATATTTTATTTTTTTTCTAAAAAACATGCATACACATTAATTTTTTTTAAAATTTATTTATAACTAATTTTCATAGTGAATTTTGTTTGTTGAAACAAACACCTAGTAATATTTTAAAAACAATACATTATATGAAAAAGTTAAAGATAAAAATAACTGATAATATATGGGATTAAAATTATTAGTTTTGGTATTAAAATCCCATTTATATTTATGTATTGAAATTTGGTTATTTTTTAAATAAAATATATTGGATCAAATTTTATTAATGGGGAAAAATGTGGAGAATCAATTCCAATTGATGCTGGCAATATAAAATTTAGTACAAATTGTGAATTAAATGTGAATTAAAATTGGTTGTGAGTTATGGAGAGGATATAGATCCCTATAAATAGGATGCTTCAGAATTGGTGGATATTATAAATAAGTTGATCTCGTGCAGCATCACCTCCTTTGTGGTCCCTTGATACGATTAAACCCAAAAATTGACTACCCCAGGGGTTGAATGAGGATTCAATGACACTACTCCTTATGTATCCTTGTATAAATATTGTTTTATGTTCATTCCCTAATTTATCCATTTTATTTGACCATCCATTTCACCCACTTCCCTTTCCTCATTTGTAATAACATTCATTGGATCATTTCACTTCTCCTTAATTGTAATAGTTTGTTCATAAAAAATAAATTGTAAATTAATACATCCTTGTAAACATATATTTTTACATGATATAACATCTAGGATACAAAAGTTCCAATATCTTTCTCGACCATATGAATATTTTCATCATCAAATGGAACAAATATATCATCACTTGGATTCTAATCTACATGAATCTTCACTCTCACATGTCCTATTAGAAGGGGTTTGTTGTGTAGATTATCACCGAAGATATTGTACATGGTACCCCTCTCAACAAAGTGATGGGTGGGTGTTGATAGATGTAAATTAAAATCATTTTCACCCTATAGAATATTTGTATTGTAAAGGTATCCATATATGTCTGGTTTACAATTTATAAAAAAAATTATGACAATATTGATTACTCTCCTATAAGACATCCCTTTGAGAGGAATGGCTCACCTCAATGATGGTGGGAGTGTAGGGGGTATTCATTTTTTGGTTATTGTTGTGATCTTTCTTCAATATGATTCCGTCCCATATCATTTTATAACAACTCAGACTACCAATTAAGTTTTTCTTATATAGTATCTAATCATGTTTGTATCTCTTCCATTTTATTTTATTTATCACCATGTTCATTTATTTTATCAAAATATTTTTGGAGTAACACCTTAAAACAATCACCACTGATGCAGCTATACTGTTATGGATACTTCTAAGCCACTGATTTTTTTATTCATTGAGTGAAGATGATGATGATTCTTGTGTCTAATTCCGATAAAAATATAAAAAAATAAGTAATAAATTTTTTGTAATATTTATTTAATAAAAAATTATTATTCCATACATACATATTTATTCCTCACTATTTGTGTGTTTTCATCTATTAGTATCGCATATTTCTTTACATGTTCCTCCTTCCATAAAACATATAGTGTCATAGAAGAAGATTTGGATTTTGGATCAAAAACTATATATAAACAAAATAACATTATTGTTTTGTTGTTTCATGTCACATAAAAGTATTATTGAAGATTTAAAATACATACCATTTTTTCAAGTGAAGCGTACCCCATATTTGCTTTATGGTAGGGGTAAGTTGATTTTGTTTCAGATTTCATATTTTAAGCACTCAGTTGTTATTTCCTAAATTATAAATTCTTCATCAATGTGATTAATACACGTATTGTCAAGTAATGTATTACTAGTCATAATGTAACTGAAAATATATCTCCTTGTGATGAGTGATAAATGCATCCCACGCTTTTTGGTTTATTAAGTATGCATACATATATAGTGGGTGTGGCTATTTTTCCCATAAATAGCATCGATATGATACATTTTAAGAATTCTTTGAATGATTATATGATAATTTTGGGTGATAATTAATAAAAAATTTATTTGAGAGTCATCTACTATAAATGATCTCTACAAGGGATAATGAAGAGTAAATCAACGTTTCATTATTTTGTTTTTTAGTAAAATAAATAATGAATATCATGATGTTAAATTAATATATTCCCAAATTAGTTCCTCAATCATGGACCCAACATTGTTCCATGAATTGACATCAATCAGATGGTGCATTGAAGTGGTGAGCCCAATGTAAATACTAAACATAGCCTTGTTAGATTTAACAACATATCCATGTGCATTCCATCCAACCTCAAATTTGTTGCCTTTTATAATCACCTTAATATATATTCATAAAACTACCATTCTACAATGCTCCAATGTTTTCTGGGATATAGGTTTTTCTCCATAAACCATTTCCTTAGCTTCAACATCATCAATATGATTTTTCACTAGATTGGTAGCATTAACATGTGTCGAAGGTTGTTATTCCTCTACATTGGGAGCATCATCATATTTTGAAACCTATTGGTCATCAGGATTGGGAGCATCAATATATAAAGAATTCATTGTCTATAGTAGTGGTTGAACATTTATTATTGATTATATAAATGAAGTAGTGAACATATTACAATATGAGGTAACATGATATATATTAAAAATATATTACCTGATTATTGAAATCGTTATTTTAAAAAAAAATTGAATGGATTTGAGACCTCCATCGAGTATCCAAATCCCCTCATTACGGTCTCCTCTATCTTACGGGACCATATATATATTGGGATCACTATGAAATGATTGTGACAACCCAATGAAAGGGTCGTCCTAAGTTATGTTGACATTTTACCCTTCTGTGGTATTTTTTAATAAAAGAATAGTCGAACTGCTTTAGTTGTAGGATCTGGAACATAAAATAATTGTACTACATGTGATTCCATTATAAATAGTTCATCTATATGTCCTTCCTTACTAAAGTCTAATTTCTTGAATCTCGATTCATCTATTATAACTACACATCTATTATCAACCAACTTTCATTGAAAAATCAGAACTTGGAAAGTTGTGTAACCAAACTCATATATTTCTTGGATGATTCCAAAGTATAAAAAATTGCAAAAATTTGATTTCAATCTTTGGTACTATACTCACGTATCCCTTCATCCACATGGGTAACTCCAAAATTTTTCAGGGTATTCTATCCATCATGTTCATTTTTAAATAACATATAACTATTAATTACATAACCATTATAGGATAATATATTCACGCATGGTCCTCTGGCAATCCAACAAATTCATTATGAAATTGAAAATATTTTTTTAGTTGAATACTTAAAAATATGGTCTTGAAACCAGTAAATAGGCTATTGATTTTTTTGTATTTTCTATCTATATTCTTATCCCTTGATGGATTAAAATGAACAAGAATTACTTTTTGGGTTTCAATATTTTTAAGAACCTATAAACTGTTATAAAACACATAAAGGTAATACTAATCTTGCTCTGTAATATCAATTGTGATAACATCAATTCCAGAAATTACTTAACCCACAATCCTCCTATTGTGAAGAGATTTAGGTAGACCAATACATTCCACATCAGACAGGTAGTCATTACATAATTCAATGGCTTCCTTTACAACATATCACTCTACAATGCAACCTTCTGGCTGACTTTGTTTTTTGAAATTCCCTTTTAAAATCATCATATATTATTCAATGGGGTACATCCATCAATTATTTATATGACCACGAAGTAGAATCACTCTTACTAGGAGAATCATCAAATGAACCATCATATCAACGAATTTAGAAGGGAATAAAATATTAAATTTCATAATATAATAGAAATTTCCTTTCCCATATATTCTTATTTCCTCAGTTATATTAATTTTCTATATATAAATTTTAAAAATAAATAAATCTTTACAAATGAATGAAAGATATTATTGGTCAAAATGAGATGTTATGCTAGAGGCATTAGATCTTACAACAAAATAAGACACTCATGTAATTACAGACCTTTTAACATTAAATCATTCATTGAAATGATATTATTGATATTTTATGAATACCCATTCGGAACCATTAAATCATTAAATAATTTGAAAAACCAAAATCTCACTATCCTGAAAAGTGTCTAAGCCGGTATAGGAAGAGATGTTTGGTTTTCACTCTTCATTGGTACCATCTCTTCTTGTATCCTTGTGTTAATAATCTCAATCCAAGACTTAATTCCATCCTTTTTATCAGGTGCATTTAATAAAGTTCCAACGACACTATAAAATACATTTTTTTCCACACGAATAACATAAATAAAATTCCTAACATGAAAACAATTTTAGTATCGTAATTCAAAAAAAATAACTAATCACTTTTTTCAAAAAAAAAATGGTAATGTTTTTGGAAAAAGGTTTACCAAAATAAGTGTCCATATCTTTTACTTTCTCAAATAGTTGATTACCTTTTTTGATACAATGTAGTACCTTCTTATAAGATCCCATCAAATGATGTCATCCAATATTGGTACTTATGTTGTCAAGGGAGAAATCTATGATTTCCTATAAACAAAATCTTTGATGACTATTTCAACCTAATTGACTTTGTACCTCTTCCACAAAAGGGACACCCTTGAGTTCCATTAATTCTATATCCTGAAAATTTTCTATTAGAAATAAATTTATTGACCATCATATACAACATGGTTATCAATGTGAAATATTTATTTTTGTAAGAATCATACATCGTAACACCTAAATCCCACAATAATTTCAAATCCCTAATCAATGGATACAAATAAACATCAATATCATTACCCAATTCTTTGGTCATACTACAAGAAGTGATAACATAATGTATTTTTGTTTCACGCATAACCATGGTTGAATGTTATAATTTACCAACATAATTGTCCATATACTGTGATTGATTATTTGAAAGCAAAAAGTATTCACTCCATCTTAAGATAGAGCAAGATGATGGTTTCACAGCTTCTTTCAAAATTTTGGATACTCGTGATCAATTTTCTTCTATTGAGTGGAGTCTATCAGATGATGATATTTCCCATATTTATTTCATGTCTCTATGTTCCCCATCAATTCTATTATAATCTCATCACTTCTATATAAGAACCTAAACCATAGAATGATTTGAATGTGTCATGACCCGTTACAGATGGGTCCATGTCGTGACTCCCCAAGCCCAACTCCAATAGTCCATGAGCTGGTGACTAGAACCAAGAAGGAATATCACTAACATTAGAGGAATTTCCTATATAACTGTACACATGAAAACGTTTCCAATCCCAAAAATTCTAAAATTTAAAACACAAAGTTATTCATGCACACCACTAAGAAAAAAACTGAGAGTAACATTACAAAATTGAAAACCAAGGAGGTCAGTATACAAGCCCCACAAAAGAAAATCTATAAAATAGACAGTATACAAGTCACTAGAAACTCGTGGGATGAAAAACCAACCTGAAGGTTAGGGTAAAGGAATCTTCCTTAATCCATAGGAGTACACATCGCATGTCTAATCTCATTGGGCACCACCTAGTCATGGACCACCTAGGTCTCTTTCAAAAATTCGGTCATCAACAGAAGACACTACATGTGCTGGAAAAGCCCATGCATAGGTGAGTAAAATAGTACCCAGTAGGATTCCCTAAACCCAAAAAGGAAATACCACAATGAATGTTACACATGATGTTTTTTAAGATTACACTAGTATAAATCTGTGACACTAAAAGCAAGATTGTTGAACATAGTCCACAAAACACCTTGTATCGATGAGACACTTAGTCCCAACGAGACACTCATTATCGATGATACACATAGTCCCGGTGAGACAATTAGTCCTAGTGAGACACTCAGTCCCAGTGAGACACTCAATCTCAAATAGGCACGTAGCCTCAATGTCACATAGACTTCAAGTCACATAGTCTCTGCGTCACAGCCAGCTAGAGGATTCTTCTCTTAGCGTGCTTGATCTGACAGAACCTAATCCTCAACCCAACAGTCTTAAGACAACTTCCACAAAACCTACTTAGAGTATCTCAAAACGACCTCCTCATCATGAGGGTCCCAACTCCACAAATGAATCATCAAATGATCCTATGGTTTGGAAGATATGGGATTTTTAGTAAAAAGGGGGTTGGTTGGGTCTGAGCCTAGTCTGACCCGGTTGGACTAAACCAACCCAGGTCCCACTAACCTGACCCACCTGGACCGACCCAACCCACCATGTCCAACATGAAATACTGAACCCAAACCATTCTACTGGCCTAGCCTGCCAACTCCAGGCCAGCCCACCCTATGTAGACCATTTTCATCCACCCAGACGCAGAGGATATCACAACCCGCCTCACCAATGCATTTGACTGATGAGTAGCCTACTCTTCCCGCACACTATTTACTATATTTTGTTCCATATAGACAATGATGTGCTCTACCACGTTTCCAATATGAAAAGTCGTGGCCCACCCTGTCTGCAGCTCCCGTCGCCGCCTACATCCACGCCACAACAAGCTCCTGTCGTCATCGACTGAAGAGCTGGTAGCCTTCGTCACCACCTCCTAGAGCCCCCTGCAATGGTTTTTTCTCGATGACATAGTCATGTTTGGTTGTGGGTCACCGGCACCGCTAGACTCCATATCAGTGGTTGTCCGCCTGGCTGGGCTGCACAGTCAGGCCAATGCCACTTATGTGGCCGGTTTCTCCACTGGTGGCCTTGTCGCGCGCAGCACCTACCTTCACACCTCCACAACATTGGTTGGGCATCGGATTATCAGTTTTGGGTTGTTTTTACATGATTCTAAAGCGCAAAAACCACTCGATCTCAAGATCATGAAGAATGTAATGAAAGAGGGAAAAGGAGAAGCACAAAAAATCCAAAGAATGATATATGCCTTTGTTCTTGATGGCCATAGTTTGTTCTTTTTTGTAGGATCATGAGGAATTAAAATAATAATAATAAATATCTAATTCCCATTTTAATCACCACAAGATAACTCCCACCGCACATGGATGATCGACTCACGGATCAACATGTTAGTGGGTTGATCTGCGTTCATCGTTTACAAAGAAAGAATGGGGAAAGAGAAATTACAAAGAAATAAAACCTCTACCACGAGGATTGAATCAATCGTTGATGTAGAGTGATTAAGTATTTCGTCATTTTTCAATCTCTTAATACCTACTCCAAATCCGTTAGTTGATCCACTAGTGTTCATTGTTTCTCCTGAACAAGGGGTTTCTCCAATGACATACCTCTTCACACTCGTCCAGAGAATTTTCTCCAGGGTTATGAATCTAACCATGTACCCATGTTAATTCATTAAATTTTGAAAATATGTTCCAATATTTTAGTGTCACCACACTCTTTCCATTATGAAGGAAAATGGTTTGACTCGTCGTTACATCACAACGTCGCTGCGATAAATTCAAAAAGAAATAAAATAAAATTCTTTAAGTTTATTTTATTTTTCTTTAAAATTTCCAAAAATTATGTTTTACTCTCGACCCACACTGGTCGAGGTTTGGCCCCACCTAAAGTAAATTCATTGTTCTAAATGCAACAGTGGCCTCAGAATCTCGATCTGTGTACTCTTTTAAAATGAATTAAAGTTAGAAGTTAGCCACCCATATTTTTTTAATTAACAACTGAACATTATTCAAATATTTATTCTAGGCACACTAGGCATCAAGAACTTGTTACATCACAACTATTGGTCTCATAATTTTCACAATTATTTTATAAAAGTGATTCAGATAATAATATGTGTCATTATATTCTCCCCACCTTAGTTCTTTATGTCCCCAAAATCCAAAACAAGGGCTAATAAAAAATTAGGTGAGGGTATTGGGCACAAATATGTGCCTCCCACTCCCAAGTTCTCTCCTAGAGATTCCCCTTCTACCACTGAACACACACAAGAGAAATTGACCACCCACAAAGTATCTACTCCTATCGATCCTTTATCTCCCCCAATAATTCCACAAACACCACTCCATCATCAATGCCCAGCACTCCCTAGACGATGATGTGTGATGGATCATACATGTACCTCCTCAGTTGTGACACGTGAAATACATCAGGCACTCAATGTATTTGTGGGGGAGATCTAGGTGGTATTCCACCTCGCCAACTCTACTCAGAATATGAAAATGGATAATGAATCTTAGTGAAAAATTATTTCCCTTTCCAAATCTCCATAGTCCCCATCAAGGTGATACAAGAAGAAACATATGGACTCCCTCCATGAACTCAAAGGGCCTCCATCTCTGGTCTACATATGATTTATGCCTACTCTGTGCAGTCCTCATCTGCTCCATGGTGATATTCACCTTCTTGATGGTAGTCAGTACCATCTCTCGACACATGAGTGCTGACTCCCTTGGGTCTATCCATCATTTCGGTGACCTGCAAGGTCACCCATACCAGGACTCTTACAATGCCATACCAATGGTGGAGTTATAGAATTTTTTAAATGAAAAATTCACTGAAGGTAGGTGATCCTCCCAACAGTGACCAAAGTCCAAGATACAAGCATGTAGCATGTCCTCTATAACCTAGATGGTCCTCCATGTCTGGCCATCTGTCTTGGGATGAAATGCCTTTCCCAAGCACAACTGGGTCCCTAAAACCTATTTCAATCCCCTCCATAACCAAGATGTGAAGAAAGAATCATGGTCTAAAACGATCATTGAAGGCATCCTATGAAGAAAAACTATCTCTTGAATGTAGAGGAATCTCAAGCCCTCTAACAAATCATGATCCTGGATGGGTAGAAAGTGGGATGACTTGGGGATTCGTCCAATGATCCCATATATTTTATATATTCCCATAGACATATGTGGTAAACTAATAATAAAGTCCTTTTAAATTTCATCCCACTTCCTCTCCTGCACCTCAAGTGGATATTCTAAGCCTACAAAACCTAATTCTCTACCTTCACTTGCTGATAGGTGAGTCACCTAGAAACAAACTCTTTCATAGACTTATTCATCCCTAGAAACCAGAACTGACATTAGAGGTCCTGGTACATTTTTTCACACCTATAAGTTCTGCCAATGTGGATGTGTAAAACTCCCTTAAAACCTCCTCTCGCAGTTCCACTGGTAAAATAGTGTTCCCTCTGAAAAGGGAAATGTGCCCCCACCTATCAATTATCTATCAGGGGTCTTCCCTATGGATAACTGAGCATGTTAGATAACATAGTCGACATCCCCAAGCTATGACTCCCTAACATTCTATAAGAGTGGAGGTGTGGCAACCATCGACTAGAGGTAAGCTGCTCCATCTATATCCATGAAGGATATCTTCATCGCAGATAAGTGCTCTGACACCTCATTCAGCAATTACAATTTGGATCTCCTACTGAGGGTGTCTTCCACCACATTCTTCTTCACAGTTTTATATAAAATCTAGAATTCATAATCCTGTAATAACTCTATCCACTACCTCTATCTCAAGTTCTGGTCTTCTGGGAGAAGATATACTTGAGACTTTTGTGGTCGGAGTAGATTGTAAACTGATCACCAATCAAGTAGTACCGCCAAATTTTTCGATGCTAATACCACTCCTTCTTTCTAAGGATCATGGGTCACGTAGTTATTCTCATGTTTCCTCAAATGTAGTGAACCATTGAAAATAAACACTTTCCCCTTTTTAGGTAATAACCTAGTATGTCCCTTGATGCATCGTAGAACACTATGTACCCAACGCCCTCCTCTAGTAGTCTCAGAATGGGGGTGCTCTACAACCTTTACCTTAGCTCCTAGAAACTCTAATACACTTCTTTATCCAATTGAAGGGTTTTCCCTTTCGCATAAAGTCCAATAAGGGTGTTCCAAACCAATAATAGCTAGGCAAGAACATATTATTGTATCCAACCAAACCCAAGAAACTCTGCACCTTAATCACTTGCTTGGGTGGATCCCAAGAAAGCACCACCTCTATCTTCACTAGATCCACCGCAACTCCAGCCTCCAAAATGACATATCCCAAAAAGTAGACCTCCCAAATCTAGAACTAAAACTTCAAGATCTTCCTATAAAGATAGATCTCTCAGATTGTATCTTGATCCATCTTCAGGTGTGTCGTGTGCTCCCCCTCAGATGTCAAGTACACCGGGATGTCATCAATGAAGGCCACGATGAACCAGTCAAGGTAAGGCTGGAAGATCCAATTCATGAGTCCCATAAATACTATTGGGGAATTGTTCACACCAAACAGAATCACTAATTACTCATAGTGTTCATACCGACATCTAAAGGCTTTCTTCGGTACATTCTCATCTCATTCACGAAGATGATGATATGCATACCTAAGGTCTATCTTTGAGAACTACCTCACTCCCTTCATCTGATTTAAGAGGTCTTCAATTATTAGTAGATGATATTTTTTATTTAATGTCACCAGATTTAGTCACTGTTTGTCCATGTACAGCCTCGAGCTCCCATATTCCTTCATGGAAGACAATATTGGGTCCACATAGGGTGAAACACTGGGCCTCACAATGCCCTTCCTCTATAACTCCTCTAGATATACCCTCATCTCACGAAGCTATTTGAGAGCTATCAGATATGACGATGTTGATATCTGTTCCATCCTAGGGTAAATTTCAATGTAGAAGTCAACCTTTATATGAGGAGGTAATCCTGGAACATCCTCAAGGAAGATGTCCTCATAATCATCCACTAATGTAGGAAATTGAGGACTCCTCTCATCTACCGCACCGAGGGTAAGACTATCCATCTTTTGAGTAATCAGCTATACCCTCCTTTGAGAAATTCCATCCTAAGCTTCATGTGTTTCCTTTTCACTAGTAAAGGAAATCATGGTCCCATCTCTGCAGACACACCACACTCTATGCCAAAAACAGTCAAACTGAACATGGACTATTAATAACTAGTCCATACCCAGAATGACGTCGTAAGGCCTAAATGCCGCCACTAGAAGATCCCATCTCAAGATCTCGACTCCAAGAGTAATCTCACCCAACTATTACGAGTGTGTGTTCATTGAATCCCCTCTTATATGAGTCTATAAAAATAGGTATCCATCCAATGGATCCACATGAATCTCTGAGATTCAATCAAGGTTGGTGGCAAGGAAATGGCGAGAGGAAATTTTTTTATATGAACTACAACTACTGTGGAAAATAAACATATTATACCTTTAATAATATCTAGATCATCGGGATCATAAGACTTTATCGCTTGATGTTGGCATGCCCCTATCCACTAGCTCCTAGAGCCCGTGGTGGACTACCTAGGGGTGGTGGTGGTGGTACCTCAAAACTATTCCCCTTATTTGCTTCTCTTCCCACTCTCTTGTAATGTATTCCACCCTGCAGACCACCCATCTTAATCCTATGAATCTTCCTTAGTAGTCCCGTGACTATTTTCTAATAATTTTCACATAATATTGGCCATTCATGATCCAAGTATCCCTGACCGCAACACGTGTAGTACAACCTATCCTTTAGCTGACTCCCTCTGCCCTAGGATCCTCATTCTACCAACCCTCTATCCTAGGGTCATCCTATAGAGTGATTGACCTTCTCGGGTCCCTGTGTCTATTGTCGGCTACCCAATTTTGATGATTCGGCTATCTTGTGTCTTCTGGTAGCACCCACCGCTGGCACCTGCTCCTCTAGAAAGCTCTTTTTGAGAAGATATCACTCCAATACCACAACATAAGTTAGTATACTAAGGTATATCAATGACACCCTGATCTCCCAGTGTATACCCTTCTCAAGGTTCTAAGCCCTGAATAATGGGTCTTGAACCATGTTTGTGGAGTAGCAAGATAATTCAGTGAATATCACTGAGTACTCTACTTTTGTATGGTTTCCCTATAGTAGGTGCAAGAGATCATGCATACGTACTGAGTGTAACATAATCGGGAAGAACTCCTCCCAAAAGGGTTGATCAAATTCTTCATAAGAGATGGTCATCTCATCTTGTGTCTGGATCACAAAGCTCCACCACCGTCTTGCTACTCCCTGAAGAAGGCTCGCCGTAAGGACTACCATCTGGTCAGGCGGTGTCCTCACAAGGTAGAAGATGTGTGTGACTGCAAATCCACAACTACTTGGGGTATGTCTCATCACTGAACCTCAAAGGTCACTACCTCTGGAACTCATGTAATGCACTGATCCTACATGCATCATCTAACCGGTTGCGCTGGTAGCAACTTCTAATCGATGGGTGGTATTATCACTGGTACATCCACCCAGTGCTTCTATCTTAGGTACTGGTCCATGTGTTGATTCCTAATTTCTAGGCATACCATCCTCGTGGTCACATAATGGAATTTTGGCCAGCTGTGTGCGGAAAGGAATCCTGAAATAGATCAAGATAAACCACAGTCAACAGAATGTACCTGTTGAACTGATTCAAGAAGGACATGAGGACACACTTAAAATCCTATCTGATTCATGAACCATTTATTTCCATGAAACCAGTGGTTTCCTGTACCGAGCCAGAAAGAAGGTATCTAGAGTCCTGGTGTATGGATATGTCGGTCACCACACCAACACTAGAGTCCCTGGCCTGAAAGCCAAACTCAAAACACTTAACACTGTTTCCCCATACCTATCTCATAGTCTCCCAACCCCAATATGGAACTGAGCCACTCTCACACCACTCTGTCATGACCCATCCCAGTGTTATTCATGGTGTGACTCCCCAATCCCTCCTCTAATAGGCCCGAGGTTAGTGACTAGCATCAAGAAGGCATATCGCTATCAAGGGAGGTATTGAATATGTACCTGTATGCATCCACACACCTCCAAACCAAAAAATGGTGGAATGTAAAACACTAAGTAAATCATGCATGCCACTAATATAGATACTGATATTAATAGTAAAAAACTAAAAAAAGGGCCAGTATATAAGCCCAGAAAAGGAAAATTTTTATACTAGAAATTATAAATGTCACTGGGAACACCTTTGGTAGAAAACCATACCTTATGGGTAAGTGAAGGGTAGCTGCCTGAAGATGTAGTAGTATGCCACATCTATCTAATCTCACAAAGAACCACTTGGTCCTAGACAACCTAGGTATCTATCAAAATGTCGGTCATATTCACAATATTGTACATGAGCTGGCAAATCCCGTGCAGGGGGGAGTAAAATAGTACTCAGTAGGATGCCCCAAAACCACAGTGGAAAGACCATAAAAAAATACACATTAAGTATTTTCATCTCACACATATATAATTCAATGACACTAAAAAAATTATTATTGGACATAATCCACAAAACACTCAATATCGAAGAGACACTTAGTCCCGATGAGACACTTAGTCCCGATGGGACACTAATTCCCTGTGAGACACCCAATCCCAAATAGTCAAGTATCCTCATGGTCATTTACTCTCAAAGTCACATTGTCTTCATGTCACATATTCTCCACATCACATCCAACCACATGAATCCTCTATTAGCATGCTTAATCCAGGAGATCCAACTCCTCAATCCAATAGTCATAAGTCAATTTCCAAAAAACCCCACTTATATTATCTCAAAAGGAATGTCTCATTGTGATGGTACCAACACCATTGACGGCTCACCAAGTAGACATACAGTTTGGAAGTTATGGGAATTTTAGTAAAAAGGGGACTGTTGGGTCTAAGTCCAGCCCGAACTAGTTGAATTGATGGGACCTGTACCGACCTGCAGTCCACCGACCCGACTAACCAGGTCTGACCCAATCTGCCAAGTCAACCCAACCCACTCGGACCAACCTACAACCTCCTGATCTGCGCACCTGATTTGGGTCATTTCGGTCCACTTGTATGTAGCGGATGCCACGTCCTGCCTCACCAACATGGTCGACTGACAATCCGGACGATCCTCCCACATTAGGTCCATGGTACCACTTTCCAGCCGGATGATGTGGCATCATGTCGCATCGCTAGTCCACACCATCATGGACCACCATGTTTACAGGTCCTATCACACCCCATGGTCTCGTTACCACTTGCTCATATCACCACTGGCCATCAGGCCGCCAGCCTTCATCGCTGCCTCCAATGGCCCCATGTTGCGGGTTGTGTCACTACTACCACCAGTTGTCATGCCGGCTGCCGTCTACTGGGCCCGGTCGCACCGCCGGGTGAGTTATGCTTCTGTTTTCGGTCGCTCAGCTAGTGTCCTTGTCTCGTAGCGCTCCTGCCGTCACACCTCTGTGGCATCGTTTGAGCCTCAGATTATCAGTTTAAGGTTATTGTGAAAAAAATCAATGGTGAAACAACTAATCTCTCTCATGATCATCAATAATGAAAATAAAATGCGAAAAGTAGAAGCACAAGAACACCTGAATAATCTTCCAGGTCTTTGTTCATGTTATCCATAGTCTATTCTTATTAGAAGGATCAAGAAGAATGAAAATAATAATCATAGTGATCTAATTCCCATTTAATCACTACAAGATTACTCCCATCCCTCTTGGAAGATCAACCAGCGGATCAACCTGTTAGTGGGTTGATCCGCATTCATATATTCGAATGAAAGAATGGGGAAAGGGAAATCAGATTTTAATAAAATCCCTACCTCATGGATTGGATCGATCATTGACGAAGAGTGAGTCTTTCGTTCAACATTTGTCAGTCTACCGATGCCTACTCTAAATCAGATCATCAATACACCGGTGTTAGTCATCACTCGCCAATGAGGGGCTTCCCCAATGAATTCCCTCTTCAGAATATTCTAATGAATTTTCATCAGGGTTAGGAATCTAACCCAGTATCCTTGTTAATCCAATAAATAGACAAAACTCTTTTCAGGGTTTCAGCATTGCCCCACTCATTCATTTATAAAATAAAATGGGAGGACTCGTCGTTGCGTCGTTGCATCACTGTGAGACACTCAAAAATAAATAAACTAATTTCTTTAATTTTATTTTATTTTTCATTAAAATGTCCAATAATTAATCTTTAATATCAAGACATGGCAGTCGAGGTAATGCACCACCTAAAGTAATGTCACTATTCTGAACACAATGGTACCCTCAGATATTCGATCCAGAAACCCATTTTGAAGTTATTAATGTTCGAAGTTATTCGCCTTAGGGTTTTTAATTAACAAATGAACTTTATTCAAAGAATTATTCTAGGAAAACTATGCCTTAGAATATCTTGTCTTCTCAATGCATGGTCTCATAAATTTCTCAATTAATTAATGAAAATAATTCAGAGGAAAATTTGATTCATTACAGAAGGTCCCATAAAAATTTTATAGGAAATGATTCATCTTTATTTTATTGATAATGACCACACTTTTTTCATTTTTAAGTGACTTTTGGTCCTTTAAAATAGTATACAGTCATTTGGATGGTAATTTATTCTTTCAAATATCATACCCAATAGGAATATAATGTTTTTAGCGTCATATGTTTTTCAAGGAAGCTCGTCATCTTCTTGGGTAATTTCATTCAAGAGAGAAAGTGGGTTAGAAAAAATGGCATAACACCATCATTTCGTACCTTTTAAATTATATAGATTTAGTATAATTGAAATTGGTGTATATTTAGCACAACCAACATATATTGGTGTCTTTTCAAAACATTAAGTTCCCTAAAAATTTTGGACAATCATGATGTTCATCTACAATTTTTATTGTCATTCCCTCAATATGATCTTCACCATAATTCACACTTGTAATCATATCCTTGATATGGTCTTTATCATTATTCATTCATTTAATCATATTATATTTTCCCTAATACATAGTCCTATCTCAGTCACTAGCTACATTCAGTTTTTCCCATGTTTAGTCCTACATTTATAACATTGATATATTTTGTGAAAGATCACATCCTTTTCCAACACCATATAAATATTTATCCTTGAATAACTGTAGTGTAAAAATATCCAAAGTATTTACCAAATGTCATATTCATGATCTTTTACAAACATGAAGAAAAATTTCTCCCCATCCACATACTATTTTTTTATACGAAGGAATCCATTTATTCCCAATTCAAATTAATCATATTTTATTCAGTAATGTTAATATTTTACAAAATAAATAAATACACAGAATTTCTGAGCATGGAACACATAAAACGTTATTCTTAAGGAATATTTTAAGCTACAAGAAGTCATTGTTCAATGATAATAAGAGCCACATGGTGGGTATTGAGATTATTATTTAGTTGGGGAAATCATTGAAGGAATGGAATTTGTGATATATATAAAATTACCATTAATATAATTAAATTTACATCTATTGAAAAAAATAGAGTGTCACGACCCGACCCTACCAGTCTCGAGCTGCAACTACCCCAGGCCCACCTCCACAGGTCAGGGGCTGGCGACGAGTGCTAAAGGTGTAACGATCTTGGAGAGGCCTTCGATTAGGTACTTGTACACACACATAGCCCACTCAATACAGAAGTGATAAGTAAAAATAAAACTAAAGGACAAACAACTATAACCCAACCACAGTCATGCATCAACTTCTAAATAGAACAATTAAAGTGTTGAAAAGTACTGACAAGATAACTGTACAGAAAAAGAGAAAAACACGCACCCCACCCGAAAGTTGCCACTACCCGGCAATAGGTAAACAAAAGTAAATAGCTTGAGAGTCTCACACCTCAATGTCCTACTATGACCACTGAATGCAGCCCAAGCTCATCTGTCCTCTACACTCCTCCATAGTCTCTATCGACTTATTCGTCGTCTACAAGGTCACATCAAGTGCGGGCAAAGACCAAGCATGGGTGAGTATAAAGATACTCAGTAGGATGCCCTGAATGCTCGAGGGATCCACAAAGAAGGTACTAAAATGTTGAGTAGTAGATAGAACAATGAATAGTGTAAGACTACAATAGAGAGAGTGTAGCTCAACCCAACAGAAGGAAGGAAGTATACTCATCCAACCAAGAGGAGCTAGACACGGAATGCACATGGCATACCCCACGCATCTTCACCCCTCTTAGATGGAAAGTAACTAAACCTAAGGAATGGGATAAAAGTAGGGTGTACATATATATATATATATGTGCTCAACAAGAAACCTGAACGAGTGTGTAAGGGGATCTCCATCTACAAGATCATCCCAGGAAAAGTCGCCAACAGTTCTAATGAAATCCATCACTAATGCCCAACAATCTCGCGTGTCAAAGCTGTCTCATTGCTAAATCGTAAAACCAAGGGTCCCGATCAGGTAATAACCGAAAAAGTCACTGACTAGCCACATAGAAAGGGATGAGTTTGAAAGAAGTCATCGGTTAACCCACTACCCAGCCCAGCTGGAGGGTAAAACCTAAGAGGACATCGGGTAACCCACTACCCAACCCAGCTGGAGGGTAAACCTTAAGATGAGCGAGCAAACCACTGCCCAGCCCCGCTAGAGGGTAAATCCTAAGTTCAACGGGTAACCCACTGCCCAGCCCTGCTGGAGGGTAAACCCTGGTACGTCGGTGGGTAACCCACTGCCCAGCCCCACTGGAGGGTAAACCTAGAACTGGTCTGATAACTATGTATTGCGCGTGCCATCACTGGGTGCCACTAACAACGCTATTGTGCCTTGGTTTGGTGTGCATCAAAGGAACCTATGACCAACACCCTTTCATGTTTCCACATTTAATGATATCTCTAAAGAGGTTGTGCATGACCAAATAGATTACACCATTGTAATCCTAGCAGAAAAACACGCGAGATAGACTATTTACTCGCTGGAAAAGGACTCCCGATGAAAAAGTTATTCAACGTCGCTTTATGCCCGTACGACGTCTCATGGGGCCCACACCATGGTCCCAAAAGGGGTCGGGTGAACTTTTCCATCGTGATACTCTCAGAAAAACATTCCAAAAAATATTATTCATTCGCCCCAAACAGACGCCAGATTAAAAGTCGCAAAACGTTGCACACAACTTAAAAGACGGACTGTGGGGCCCACACCTCAACTCTGGCTTCAATGCCTAAAACCACCCTAGACTAATTCGTCTTGACGCCAGGGTCACAACGCTGCGGACAGTGCCTAAAACAGAATCTGGATGTGCTCGCGCCATCCAAAAGAAGAATCCTGGTGAGGCGCTAAACAATACATAATGGGCGTGTCGCAGCACCGAGTCCCCATCTCGGAAATTAAAAATCCACGAGTCCATCTCAAAATCTTTGTATCGAACCGATGATCGCATCGCAGCAAACGACGCGCAAATATGACATTAAGTTTGCAATTTAGAGGCATTTTAACGCCAACAGACGGAGACGGAGTGGGCCGGACCGATTCGGCCGGTCCACCCCCTTCATACCGGCTGTTCGTGGCTCGGCCGCCCGGTCCACCGTGTCCCGCAGTTCACCCCGTGGTCCACACGGCATTACTCAGACTGGCATGAGCCAGTTCGGCTCCTTTTCCACGAGACCCACACTTTGCGGGTCTCGGCTGGCTCCCGGGGTCGCAACGAACCCAGTCTCGCGCGCCGTGCACCGACCGGCGATGCCGATCGGTGCCCGCTCCCTCGGCCCGAACTGTCGGGCCGCCATCCCACTCACCTTTACTAACCGCCGAAGGGCCACACTGCCACCCGGAAAAGCCCGCGCCACCACCTGGTGAAGCCCGTGCCGCCGCCCTGGAGTCATGTCGCCGTTGTCGCCCGTCGAACTGTCGCGCGGAGTTGCCGGACCAGCCTGGAACTGCCGCATGCGGGGGGTTTTGGCCGGAAAACTTCCCGAGGTCACCCCAGACACCCCGAGACTTGAAAATTTGATCCGAAAGACTCATTGGAAAGCTCGGATCAAGACCTACTCAAATATGGTCTTTTCTCGAAAATTAAACATCATATCGACGCAATAATTTGAGTTCGAAGTACATGAGGAATTTAAAAAAAGAGAAACACACGATCCTACCTTGCAAGGAATAGCCCTTCGCTTCACTAATGGTCTGCTGGAGCCGCAACCACCTAGTTGGGGAGGAGGAGGAGCATAAAAAAGGTTTCTCCCTTGTTGGGAGAGTTTTCTACAGAAAAAACAAAGGGGGAAGAAGGGGTGGATGGGTTTATGTAGGGAAACACACTTAAACACCCACCAGTAGGCCCATACCCGAACATTCATTGGGGTCAGGTTTAAGCCACCTCTAGGGAAAAATCTACATTCTGAGCGCAACGACAGTCTCAGAATTTTAATCCAAGCCTCCGTTCGGAAGTTATAAAGTTCACACCCGAGGCCCCTAAATTATGAAAACACCCCTGGTGGCTTTTTCCACATAAGGGTCGTGCCTGCAAAAGTTACACCCCTCTTAGGGTAAATGACATGTTCCAGACTCAACAGTGCCCTCGGTTTTTCCATCCAAGAAAATGTTTAGGATTTATTCTATTTATTTGGCATGTCTAGTGTGAACACACTTAAAATTTTATTCTGGCCACACCTAGGCTCTGAATCACACACCGTCTGAATTCCCTCCTTTGGAATAATATCAAGAAATTTTCAAATTCTTATAGGCTCAAAACCCAGGTTCTTACATCATTCCCTCTTTCAAGTTTTTCATCCCCAAAAAACAAAATTACAAAAACAACTCAGGATACTGAGCCCGCATCTACCTCTCACGTTCCCAGTTTCTCTCATGTACCCTCTCGCGCTGCCACAACACTCGAACCAAAGGAATCATCTGTCCACATAGGGTCCACTCCTGCTAGTCCTCAATCGCCACCGGGTGCTTCACAAAGGTGGCTCCATCCTCAATGTCCAGCTCTCCCCAGTTGATGAGGTTCATGGGATCGTGCACATATTTCCTCAGCTGCAACAGGTGGAAGACGTCGTGCACCCTCTCCAGCTATGGTGGTAGAGCAAGATGGTATGCAACCTCACAACCTTGCGCATGATCTCAAAGGTTCCAATGGGCCTCGGGGATAGCTTGCCTCTATGGCCGAACCTCCTTGTTCCACACCGCGGGGAGACTCTCAAAAAGACATGGTCCCCCAACTCATACTCCAAAGGTCTGTGACGATGGTCTGCATAGGACTTCTGTCTACTCTGAGCCATCCTCATCCGCTCTCGAATGACCTATATTGTCTCCGTTGTCAACCGCAACAACACTGGGCCCATGAGGGAGGTCTCCCCAATCTCCATCCAACATAATGTTGACCTGCAGGGTCTCCCGTAGAGGGCCCCAAAACGATCCATGTAGATTGTAGAGTGGAAACTATTGTTGTATGAAAACTACAACAATGGCAGGTTATCCTCCCAGCGTATGCCAAAGTCTAACACGCATGCCCTTAGCGTATCCTCCAACACCTAGATAGTGCGCTCGGTCTGCCCGTCTGTCTGGGGGTGAAAAGGTGTACTCATCCGCAGATGAGTCCCAAATGCCTAATGCAGGCCTCACCACAATCGCAATGTAAACTTCATGTCACGTTTGGAGACGATTTTCGAGGGTACTCCATGAAGGCGGATGATCTCCCAAACATACAACTTCCCTAGACTATCCACCAAACTCTGCTCCTTGATGGCATGGAAGTGCACCGACTTCGTGATTCAGTCCACTATCACCCAAATGGAATTGTTTCCCTTCTCTATGTGAGGAAGCCCTATGATGAAGTCCATTGATATGCCATCCCACTTCCACTCTAGGATATCAAGGGGCTACAACGACCCGTCCAGAACCTGATGCTCTAACTTCACCTACTGACAGGTAAGACATTGAGAAACCAAATCAGCTACACTATGCTTCATGTCAGACCACCAAAACTGCCGATGAAGGTCTCTATACATCTTTCAAAAATCATGATGTACGACCAAGGGAGAAGTGTGGAATTCCCACATCACCTCCTCCCACAACTCCACTGGTACTACAGCTCGCCCCAGGAATAGGATCCCATGATTCCATCCTTTAGAATACCCATCGGGTGCGTTGCCCGTGGATATCTGATCATGCAATACCTTGATGTCGACATCCCATAGCTGTGACTCTCCCACATGCTCAAGGAGCGAAGGATTCAACACCATCAACTGCATAAAAGTCGTACCCTCCTGCTCCACCAAGGTCAGCTATAGGGGAGCCAACTGCTCCGAAGCTTCCCACACTAGTCGAGCATGGGACTTCCTACTAAGGTTATCTGCTACTAAATTTACCTTCCCTTGAGTGTAGACTATCTCGAAATCATAGTCATGTAGAAACTCCAACAAGTTCATATACCTCAGATTCAAATCCCTCTGAGTGAATATGTATTTGAGGCTCTGGTGGTCTGATTAGACCACAAAACAGTCACCCAAAAGGTAGTGTCTCCATAACCTCAATGCGAAGACCACCACTACCATCTCCAAATCGTGAGTCACATAATTCTGCTCATGGGGCCTCAACTACCTTGACCCATATGCAATCATTTCCATCTGAGGCATCAGCACGCACCTGAGCCCAACTCTTGAAGTGTCGCAGTACACCACGAACTCAACACCCTCCTTTGGCAGCCTCAACACTGGATCACTAGTCAGCCTTTGCCTCAACTCCTCGAAGGCCTTCTATCACAGATCAGTCCAAGTGAATAGTCATCCCTTCCGCATCAGTGCGGTCAAAGGGGCATCAATCCTGGAGAAATCTTCCACGAACCTCCTATATTACCCTGCCAATCCAAGGAAACTTCGCACCTCTGACGCATTCTTGGGTGGCTCCCAAGTAAGCACTGCCTCTATCTTTGTGGGATCTAAGGCCAAACCCTGTTCCAAAATGACATGCCCCATAAAGTGAACCTCATGAATCCAGAACTATCACTTCAAGAGATTACCATACATCTGGTGCTCCCGAAGTAAGTCTAGAACCATCCTCAAATGCTCTGTGTGCTCCTCCTCCATCGCAGATTAGATGAGTATGTCGTCAATAAAGACAACCACAAACCGGTTTGAGTACAGATAGAAGATCTAGTTCATCAAAGCCATGAAAAAGGCAGGGGAATTCATCACGCCAAAGTGCATAACCAAAAATTTCTAATTCCCATAACAACAATGGAAAGCCAACTTCGGGATGTCTTCCTCACGAACCTACAACTGGTGGTAGCCAAATCGAAGATCAATCTCGGAGAACCACTTCGACCCTCTCAACTGGTCGAAGAGGATATCAATCCTCGACAAAGGGTACTTGTTCATTATCATGGCCAGATTCAGGCGATGATAATCCACACAAAGTTATAGACGCCCATCTGCCTTTTTCATAAACAATACTAGATCTACCCATGGGGACACACTGGGCCTGATGAATCCCTTCCCACGAAGGTCTTCCAACTGAAGTGGTAGCACTCGAAGCTCTGTGGGCGCCATCTGATATGTTGTACATGATATTGGGGCAGTCCATGGCTTCAAGTCAATGCAGAACACCATCTCTCGCCTCGGAGGTAGTCTTGGGACATCCTCGGGAAAGACGTCCATGTAGTCCTCTACAACGGTAGGGATCCAGGTGCCTCTAGCGTATGCTACTCCGAGAGACATTATTTCCAACTGGTGAGAAAATGTTCATGGTCTCCTACTCATAGTACCCATCTGCTCTACCATGAGGTCTCGTTCACCAAGGATGGTGAACCTCATCCCATCAGAATGGATGCATCTGACTTGTCTACACCAGCAGTCAATCTGGGTGTGAACCATGGAAGTCCAATCCACACCCAAGATGACTTGATAAGGTTCCATCATGATGAAAAGTTGTTCCCATGTGAAACTTCCTCCTCCGAACGATAGTTCTCACTATCTACAGACAAAGGTCACTAACGATGCACTTCCCGTAGGAACCTCGAGGCTAATCACGGGTGTCAATGCCTCTACTGGGAGCTCCAACTCCCATACCAAAAGTAGTGATATAAAAGAGTGGCTAGCGCCTGTGTCTACTATTATCGAAGAATGCTTAGAGTAAACAAAAATTATACCTCAGACAATCTCATGTGCTGGGGGGTCACGAACACCCAGAGCCTGAAGCTGTTTGCGGCCCCTACTGCCAGCTCCCTGAGCCTGGCGTGGGCCGCCCGGTGGTCACAGTGGAAGGACCCCAAAACACCATCCCCAACATCTAGGTCCCACCGCTCTACATGTGCCGCTTTCCTAAGGACCACCCTTTCCTCACCTAGGAGATCCCTAGTCAAGGCATTTCCTTTGCCGTTGCGGTGTTCCCACTACCTGCCACAGCTACTCGGTACACCTTGTCGGGCAGTCCTGTGCTAGGTGACCCCGCCTATCAAAAACATAGCACCGGATCTCTCCTGACTACCTTGGTGCTCTACGGTGCCACTGTGGTGTATGACCCTGCCCCTGAGTCTACTCATGGAAGGGTCTCCTCGACTAAGGCTCTTCTCTCTACAGCCTACCTACTACCAAAGACTCTACTCTGAAGCGGCCACTGCTAGGCCCTGTTAGCTGGCATCCCTCATCCAAGAATCTCTCTGTAATGAGTGCCCTCTCTAGAACCCCGGCATAAGTAGGGATGCACAGGGGCACTACAGTAACATAGATCTCCCTATGAAGACCCTACTCAAACTTCCACACCCGAAAGTAACTATCGTGGACCATATCCTATGAGTAGCCTGTCAGATCGATAAATTGGGCTGAGTATTGTGCCACAGTCATCCCCCCCTAAATCATCTCTAGAAGCTCCTAAATCCGAATAGAGCATAAACAAGAGGGGGATTACTCCTCCTGGAAGAGCTGTTGGAAGCTATCCCATGTGAGAGACGACTTGTCGTGGGTCTGCTTAACCAACCCCCACCAATGCCTGGCCATCCCGAGGAAAATTCTAGTAGTTAGGGATACCATCTGGTCTGATGTTGTCCATAGAATCCTAAAAAGCTGGTCCACAGTCTCTAGCCAGTATTCCGCTGCTTGGGGATCTGGGTGCCCGCGGAACTTCTACGGTCGATGACGCTGGAAGTCTCGGAGCGCACTCATCCTGCGCTTAACCTCGGCTTGTGATACTGGTACTAACTGTCTCTATCCAGATGGTGGAGCTACTGTTGAGCCACTGGGTGGAAGGGGATCACGTGAGGGTCCCTAAACTGATTCCTCTTCGCTCTCCAGGTTGTCGTCACGAACTGAAGAGGGTAACCTTGCAGGCTACTTTCGTGGGGGCATCCTAAAAATTATCAAGGTTTACCGCAATCAGATGAGCATATATATATATCAGTAATAACAAAGGTAGTCTGACTCAAAAATGTTAGTCAAAGACTCAATACTACTGGGTGCATGTTCCAAATTCCCTGCAACAAGTGTCTCAGTGTTCTGAGTCGAAAAGAAGGGTTATGAGGGTCCTGGTGAATGGACACATTGGTCGGCCGTACAATCACTGGACACCCTGGCCAGAGAGCCACTGTCGATACACGTCGACACTATTTCCCTAAATCCCAACCAATTCCTTTTTAGGGACATCTGAACAATGCCCCAAGGAATGAACCACCTTTTATACCACTTTTTCATGACCCGACCCTACCGGTCTCAAGCCGCAACTACCCCAGGCCCACCTCCATAGGCCAGGGGCTGGCGACAAGCGTCGAATGCGTAACGATCTTGGGGAGGCCTCCACCTAAGTACTTGTACACACCCACACAGCCCACTCGATGCAGAAGTGCAGAGTAAAAAAATAAAACTGAAGGACAAAAAACTATAACCCAACCACAGTCATGAATCAACTTCTAAATAGAACAAGTAATGTACTGAAAAGTACAGACAAGATAATTGAACAGAAAACGGGAAAAACATGTACCTAACCTGAAAGGTGCCACAACCCAGCAACATGTAAACAAAAGTAAAGAGCTTGAGATTCTCACACCTAAAAATCCAACTACGACCATTGAATTCAGCCCAATCTCCTGTGTCCTCTACGCTCCTCCATAGTATCAATCGACCTGTCCATCGTCTGCAAGGGCACACCAAGTGCTGGCAAAGCCCAAATAGGGGTGATTATAAAGATACTCAGTGGGATGCCCCAAAATATTGAGGGAGAAACAAAGGAGGTACTAAAATGGTGAGCAGTAGACAAATGAAATAATAGTATAAGAGTACAATAGAGAGAGTGTAGCTCAACCCAATAGAAGGAAAGAAGTATACTTGTCCAACCAAGTGGAGCTAGACACAGAAAGCATGTGGCATACCCTACGCGTCTTTGCCCCTCCTAGAAGGAAAGTAACTGAACCCAAGGAATGAGAACAAAAGTAGGGTGTATAAATATATATATATGCTCAACAAGAAACCCAAACGAGTGTGTAAGGGGATCTCCACATCCAAGCTCAGCCCAGGAAAAGTCACCAAAAGTTCTAAGGATTCCATCACTAATGCCCAATAGTCCCTCATGTCAACGTTGTCTCGTCACTAAACTGTAAAACCAAGGGTCCCGCTCTGGTAATCACAGAGAAAAGTCACTGACTAGACAGATAGAAAGGGATGAGTCTGAAAGAAGTTTTCAGGTAGCCCATTAACCAGCCCAGCTGGAGGGTAAACCCTAAGAGGTCAACGGGTAACCCACTACCCAGCCGAATTGGAGGGTAAACCATAAGATGAAAGGGTAACCCACTGCCCAGCCCCATTGGAGGGAAAACCCTAAGGTCAACAGGTAACCCACTCCCTAGCCCCGTTGTAGGGTAAAACCTGGTACGCTGGTGGGTAACCCACTGCCCATCCCCACTGGAGGGTAAACCCATAACTGTTCCGATAACTCCGCATTGCTCGTGCCATCACTGGGTGTGACTAACGTCGCTACCGTGCGTTGGTTCGGTGTTCGTCAAAGGAACCTCCAACCAATGCCCTTTAATGTTCCCACATTTAATGAGATCTCTAAAGAGGCTCCACATGCCCAAACAAATTACACAGTTGCAATCCTCGTGGAAAAACACACAAGATAGACTATTTACGCGCTGGAAACGGACTTTCGACGAAAAAGTTATTCAACACCACTTTATGCTCGTACGACGTCTCATGGGGTCCACACCTCTGTCCCGAAAGGGGTCATGAAAACAGCACCATCATGATGATCTCAGAAAAACATGCCAAAATGACTATTCATTCACCCCGAACGGACGTCTGATGAAAAAAGTCACAAAACACAGCACACAGCTTAAAAGGCGGCCCTTGGGGCACACGCCTCAACCCCATCTTCAATTCTTGAAACAACCCTGGACTACTTCGTCTTGACGCCAGGGTCACAATGCCGCTAACGACAAATAAAACAGACTCTGGATGTGCTCGCTCCATTAGAAAGAAGAATCCTGGCAAGGCGCTAAACAATACTTTACACGCGTGTCGCACCACCGATCCCCCATCTCGAAAATTAAAAAACCTCGAGACCATTTCAAAATCTCCGTCTTGATCCGAGGATCACCTCCCTGTACATGGCGCATGAATCTGACATCTGGTTTACAATTTAGATCCGTTTTAACGCCAATGGACGGAGACGGGGTGGGCTAGACCGGTTCGGCCGGTCCACCCCCTTTAGACCGGCGGTCCGCAGCTCGACTGCCTGGACCGCCCAATCCACCATGGCATGTCGTTCACCGTGCAGGCCGCGCTGCTTTACCCAAACCGTCACGAGCCGGTCCAGCTCCTTTTCCACGATACCCGCGCTTTTCGGGTCTCAGCTGGCTCCCAGGGTCGCGACAACCCCGGTCTCACGCGCTGCACGCCGACCAGCGAAGCCGACCCCCTCGCGCTCCCGCGGCCCAGACCGGTGGGTCGTCGTCCCTCTCACCCATGCTGACCGCCGAAGGGCCACACCACCACCTGGGGAAGCCTGCGCCGCCACCTACTGAAGCTCACGCCACCGTCGGGGATCTGCACCACCGTCGTCGCCTACCGGACCACTGCGCGGAGCCACCAGACCAGCCTCGAACCGCCGGAAATGGGGATTTTTGGCCGGAAAACTTCCCGGGGTCACCCCGGACTCCCCGAGACTCAAAAATTCGATCTAAAAGACTTATTGGAAAGATCCGATCGAGCCCTACTCAAATATGGCCTTCCCTCAAAAATTAAACAGCATATCAATGCTATAATTTGAGTTCAGAGTAGATGTGGAATTTAAAAAAACGAAACACATGAACCTACCTCGCAGGGCGTAGCCCGTCCCCTCACGAATGGTCTGCCGGAGCCGCAACCACCTTTCTAGGGAGGAGGAGGATCTTGAAGAAGGTTTATCCATTGTTGTAAGAGCTTTCTCCATAGATAAACTAAGGGGGAATATGGGGGTGGATGTGTTTAAGTTGGGAAACACACTTAAACACCCACTAGTAGGCATGTACCTGATCTTTCGGCGGGGTCAGGGATAAGCCGCCTCTAGGGAAAATCTACGTTCTGAGTGCAACGACGGTCTCAGAATTTTAATTCGAGCCTCCGCTCATAAGTTATAATGTTCACGCCCGAGGCCGCTAAATTACAAAAATTCTCCTTGTGGCGTTTTCCATAGAAGGGGCGCGCCTGCGAAAGTTAGAGCCCTCTTACGGTAAACGGCATGCCCCGGACTCAACGGTGCCCTCAGATTTCCCATCCAAGCAACTGTTTAGGAGTTATTCAGTTTATTTGGTGTGTCTAGTGTGAACGAAAATAAAATTTAATTCCGGCAACACTGGGGCTCGGAATTACATGTCGTCTGAACGCCCTGCTCTGGAATAACATCAAGAAAATTTCAAAATCTTACAAGCTCAAAACCTGGGTTCTTACTGTAACATCCTAGGTAAATAAATAATATTAAATTTTCATATTAATTAATATTTTTGAATAAAATATTAATATTACTTTAAATGGGATGGTATGTTCGATGGCGTACCCAATACGCAACAACGAGTTTCTTTGAAATCTAACGATGCACACTAATAATATAATTATATTATTGTAAATGGTAGTAAACTCCAACCCGACGTAATGGTGGGAATGAACATAACTAACTAAACAGTGATTATATATGTTTCTTAAATATTTATACATTTATCCAATAACTTTTAGAGGCTTAAAATGAAAATGAATCCAATTTTAAGAATAAATACTCTAATATTTTTAAAAGATTGTTTTAACGCCTTTTGATGGAGAACCTTTTTTAAATATAAATTTTGACAATTTAATAATATCTATTTTTAAAAATAAAATTATTCTTTAGAATTGGGACATTGAAATTTACTTTGGATAAATTTTTGGTATTTTTCTGACAATATTCATTTTTTAATGAACAGTGAAAAATACTGCATTTTACTTCAAAACTGCTTTTCAACTAATTTAATTATATGGTTAGATTATCTTTTTAATTATTTTATAGTTTAATTAAAATATATTTTTACCATTTAATCCAATTGTGGTCCTTAGAAATAATTTCACTTTGAAAATGGACATAAACAAGTGTCAATCTTTTGATAGATATTGTTTCTTAAAAACATGCTATTTGTTTTGACAACGGGAATTAACTATATAATTTATTAATGAAACATATATGTTTTGAATTTGGTAAAATGGATCTCATTTATTAATTTGGAATATCTAATATATCTTATGGTGAATTTTTGGTATTTTTCTAAAAATGTTCATTTTTTTAATGAATAGTGAAAAATACAGCATTTTAATTCAAAACTGCATTTTCATCCAATTTATTTACATAGTTAGATTGTCATTTTCATTATTTTTAAAGTATAATTGAATTATTTTTTTATCACTTAATAAAAAAATTTCATTGAAAGTAATTTCACTTTTGAATTGGATGTAAAAACAAGTCAATCTTTAGATAAATTTTACTTCTTAAAAACTCGTCTTTTGTTTTGACAACGGGATTTACTTCTAAATTAAATACTGCAATTTATGTGTTTGGAATTTGATAAAATGTATTCCATATTTGGAATCATAATTTCAAAATTATGTAATTAATACTCTTTTGTTTTTTGACATTATGAATAGTAATGATGGTAATTATCTTTAATTATCGTGTTTAATTAGTAATTGAGTAGTTAAGGGTAATAAAATAATATCATAAAAATATAAAATGACCCCAAAATGTGTCCTAATGCTTTTGGTAGTGTCATGGACAACCCTGGGATGCCTTGTGCCAACTTCTAGGCCTCATGAAATCACTTTAGTGTGATATTGACTTTTTATCATTTTTTTAAAGAAGGGAAATATAACAAAGGTTTGTATATCCAAAGTAAAAGAATTTTATTTTCGTTCACATAAATGATATCTTTGACTATAAATAGTAATTTTAAATCTAAAAATATTTCCTTCATGATGGTAATTTTTTTATAATTTTTAGACATTAAATAAATAAATTTATTTATGACATCGTGATAATGTAGTGATTACCTCATTAATGAACGATTTAAATAAAATAAAAAGATAAGGTAAAATATAAGCCTTAAAATTGTCAAAAACATATTGTATGTGTGGATTTTGAAGCCTTATTACCTTATCCTAGAAATATATAATTTTGGGACCTTTAAAATCCGAAAATCATTTTATAATAAAGTAACATTTCATGACTTTTCAAGAGTGCCCCTCCTCCCTCTTATAAAAGGCCCCCACCTCTACCCCCTACCCACACCTTTCAAGCCCTTTGATCGTCCAACCTCTGCCCATATTGTCTCTACACATCCCTATCATACTCCTAGAAGCCTCACTTTGTGTAGAATTATTTCCAATGAAGCCTTTGGGCTCAAATCAAAAAGAGTTGCCCGATTTGAAGGTATTTTCTTCTCTTATGTTCTTTTGTTTAATTTTGCTTCTCCAACCCCATAAACTATTTTTATTCATTTATTTTGTAAAAAACCCATTATCTTCAATATAATAGGATTTTTTTATGAGAATTATTCGAGCTAAACTTATACACAACTCCATCAAATGGTTAAATAACATATCGTGTCTGTGGGTGGCGAATTACTACCTCACGAAATGATGATTGTTCAATCTTCTTTTTACACCTCTCATGGTGGCCATTAGGATGTCACTGTATTTTATATATGATATATATGGTATTTATGTTTTCTATATGCTTCTGTATTTTATATTTAAAACATACCTTTATTCTTTACATGTTGTGCAAATGTGATAATTTCATATGAGGAAGTGTGGACTACCGCCCCCTCAAGTGATGTGACTCGTTCATGCAATACATAGAATGTATAAAGAATAAAATTAATGAACATATGTGACCTATATAACATATATATTATACTGTAATTATAATATATATATATATCTCTCATTTATTTTTAATTCCATTAATATGACAAAGAAATGAAAGTAGCATTCTTGTGTACGTACGGCCTACCGTCTCCATGAACGGTGCATTTCATTTATTTTTATCTCCAGATGTTATGGAATAGCATAAAATGAATATGTACTGGATATATATGATATTTAAATAATTAATATTATTCTGTAGATTATGTACTTACAAATAAATGGACAATTCTTTTCAAACAAGTTCATTTTTGACTCATGTACCAAACATCGAAAAAAACATCTGATATGAACTCACATAATTAACTAATTAATATAACATTATAATATGTGATATTAATTTAATAATAAACATTAAAGGAGTTCCTTAATCAATTATAAATTTAAAAAAATTTATTATCCATGAATATAATGAAACGAACAAGACATGTCAGACTTGTGGTAAGGGATCAGACCTCTCTCTTTTTTTCAAGTACTCTCTTTTATGTCATTTCTTTTATGCTCAATGTTATTATTTTGGAGGATGTTCTTTTATATTCATAATAATGTCCTTTTTATGTTAATATGATGATAGACCCCCAATTTATCTAATCAATTCATTTTAATACTTTTTATGTGGCGCCGTTAGGCTGCCGAATTTTTGTAAGGGATCCTTTCGCCCTTGTCATTTTCAAAGTTCTATTTTCATTTCAAGTCTATCAAGTCACTTTTTCTTATGTTGGGTTATGATATATATATATCCATAATACTATCCTTTTATGTTCATATTATGAGAGACCCTATTTGATTTCATCAATTCATTTTTGGATGTTTTAAGTGGCGTCATTAGGCTGCCGAATTTTCATAAGGAATTCATTATCTCTCTTTTAATTCCGTGAGATATCCATTGTTGGCCACATATTTATTACATTTGGTATATGTACTTCCCGTTATTTTATTCTTTGTGTAGTATAATTTAATTTATGGTTATTTACATCTTCATTGTATGACCCTTCTTTCATGGAGTGTACGTTTCGGAAAGTTACCCAAATCTGTAAGGAAACCTTTCACCCTCCTCTTTTTAAAAGACTTATTTTTGTTATGTCTTTTAATTCACATATTATTATGTTGGGATATATTATTATATATCCTTATTTATTTAAATTGTTTGTACAAGTGATGAGATACCATTTTCTCTCTCATCAGCTCATTTTCTGAATTTTAATGTGACACTGTTAGGCTGTCGAATTTTTGTAAGGGAATCTCTCAACCCAATTTCAATTCTTTGAGTTAAAACTCTACTTCTTGATTATGTCATGATATGAATATGTGTTAATTACCTCTGATTTTTTTTACACTTAATATCTACTTATATTGGGTGTATTTATATTTTTCACACAAAATTACATAATTGATTTATCCTTAATCTAAGGATACCATCTTTGTAAGGGACTTTGTCTCAATCTCCTTTCATTGAGGTATATTTTGTTTTATACACAACATTATTTTATACGGTGTATAAAACCATTTTATTTTTACTTTTATTCAAAAGGAATCTTTTTGTATGAAACATTTTACTAAACGACAAAATGAATGTTGTGTCTTACGTATGCGGCGACAACGACCTCTCTATCGCCGTGACCATTATATGAGTTTCGGCTTCCTATACAAGCCATAACTTTTTTTAAAATGAAAAATAAATTTCATGTTTTACTTTTCTTTTATTTTGGTATTGAAAATGATTTTGATTATGTTTTGATTATATCAATGTGTTGTATTGATATCTTGTGATTGAAATGTGTAAATATTATGTTTCTTTTATGCATGTTTTATGTGATACGATTATGTAATGGTTCTTGGGCATTGTTTATGAAGATGAGTGGTTCTGTGATAATCTAAGGGTAGGTTATCCTGATATATCACTCCAATTCATTTTGTAACGCGAAGGAGTTAAACGTTAAGGTTTCTCCGAAGAGATTTAGGGAATATACTTTGATGGGTATTCCAAACGTAACCATGAGGGTTACTCCCTACTTAAGAATGTTATGAATTCCTCAAGTTACCTTTATGTATTATGATTTCTATGATTTATACATAAATATTAGGATTTCAGAAGGTATGTTATGATTGAAAGTTATGGTTTCATTGATTTGTATTTATTGGCGGGTTATTGTTTCCTTTCATTATGTTATAACCCTTAGTGTTCTTTTTATGCTCACCCCATGTTTTTTGAAATGTTTTTCACATGTTATAAGGAAGAGTAAGAGAAAGAAAGTATTAGAGAAGATTTATATCCAAAAAATAACTCTTGTTTTAATTAAGGATTTTTTTTATTTTTGTGAAAAATCGGTTATAGTAGTAGTGACTACTTTGTAATCCTTTGAGATTTTATGGTTATGTCCTAATTATCTACAACTCCAAACCTGAAAATATACTCAATGTGAATTATTCATTTAATTCAAGATTAAGTAATGTTTTAAGGCCGGGTCCTTATAGTTGGTATCAAAGGTCGGTTTAGGCCGGGTCCTTATAGTTGGTATCAAAGGTCGGTTTAGATAACTTTAGAGGTTAGGGTATTCTTTAAGCACAAGTGACATTACCATAATGGTTAGGATTTCAGAAATAGTCCTAGATTTTTTTGATAAAGTGAATGAGTTTAAGATAATATGAATAATTATATCATTGTATTTACCCTCCTCATAAGATATTATATGATGATTTTAATTATATACTCACACTGACATTTTTGGTTTTAGTAAATGGATGGATCTAGCAGGCACCAAAGTGACAATGGGTTTGAAGGAAACTGTGGTGGTTCTCTGATTAAGAGACTGGATGAAATGGGTGATTCAATGAGAAATCTCATGGTTATTCTAAACCAACTATCAATTTCATGATCAACCACTTGATCCTTGGTGAGTTCTCTAATGCATCATGTACGAGAGAACCAACTCGATGTGGATGTTCAGGTAATAATTAAAAAGGTAACCATTAGGGTTTATATAATCCTTACTTTTGAGGTAATTATGGGTTACTATATGTTATGATGGAAAATGAAAGGCATGAGATAAACTTGAGGTTAAATTATGTTATGGTTATTTTTGAAGAGTTTATCACTTTTTGGGGAATGTTATAAGAATTATGTAATTTTAGAAAAAGGAAAAAACGTAGACCGTGTGACAACCTGTCACGTCAGACGAAGATGTGGGAATCGAACCCACTACCAATATGCGATTGGGATTTATCACCTACCACTAGACTATATGAAGTCCCTGGTTAGTATGACTAATTCTTTTTAGTTAGATGATTTTATGAATCAAGAATAAGTTAGTTTTGGGTTATCTTTGAAATTTTTGACCTATCATGGAGGATATATGATTAGGTTAATTAGTTTTCAAAATAAGACTTTATGAGAAACTGATGTTATTTGGAGATAAATGTTCAGATTTACCTTGGAAAACAATGTCATTAAATCCTTCAGAGATTTGGGTTTCAATATTAGTTTGGTTTACTTTGAATAATTTTATGGACAATTGTTTATCAAATGGTCTTGTATGATATTTGGGTTTTGTTGGGCAAATTATGGAGATTAAGAATAGATTTTCATTTTATAAAGGATTATCCTTTTTGGGGATTATCTGATCTTGTACTAATTTTTTTGGTTTTGGTTAATGTATAAAGACATGGGAAATATATAGTTCTCTTTTTTGGATTAGTTGATTCTCTATAAGTTGATTATAGAACTCTTAATATTAACTAGTCATCATGAAATACTCATCGTTTGGAGAAAATATGAGTTTTTGTTAGAAATCTAGTAAAAGATGAAAGTCTACAGGACAAGTGAGTATGTTTCCTTATGATTTAGTTAAGCTCATAAATAAATTCCCAATGAAAAGTAACTTAAAACTAATTTTTTTTAACTTTTTCAACTGGGGAATCAAATACCGTTTAACCCATCACAAGTTTTTGATTTTCTAGTGGTTAACATTCTCATAATCATGTTTTCTATCACCCTCTATCAGAATTTGACCATTTGTTTTTTCTTCCATATCTATGTTTTCCTACATGGAATCCTAGTATGGGTTAAATTGGGTGATCTTTGTACTTTTATTTCTTTATTTTAAAGTAATAGTTTTGCTGACTCTTTTCCCGATGTGGCGCTTTCAATGAAGTTTCCAAGCCCAATTTTAAAATTACGAGGATGCAATTCTCAAAAGGGGGGAAGGATGTAACATCCCAGTTAAATAAATAATATTACATTTTCATATTTATTAATATTTTGAATAAAATATTAATATTACTTTAAAGGTGATGCTATGTTCTATGGCGTACCCAATACGCAACAATGAGTTTCTTTGAAATCTTACGATGCTCACTAATAATATAATTATATTATTGTAAATGGCTGTAAACTCCAAAACGATGTAATGGCAGGAATGAACAGAACTAACTAAACAGTGATTATATATGTTTTTTAAATATTTATACATTTATCCAATAAATGTTAGAGGCATAAAATGCAAATGAATCCAATTTTAAGAATAAATACACTAATATTTTTAAAAGGTTGTTTTAACGCCTTTTGATGGCGAACCTTTTGTAAATATAAATTTTGAAAATTTTATAAGATCTATTTTTCAAAATAAACTTATTCTTTAGAATTGGGACATTGAAATTTTCTTTGGATAAATTTTTGGTATTTTTCTGACAATGTTCATTTTTTAATGAATAGTGAAAAATACTGCATTTTACTTCAAAACTACTTTTTCATCTAATTTAATTATATGGTTAGATTATATTTTTAATTATTTTAAAGTGTAATTAGAATATATTTTTACCTTTTAATCCAATGGTTGTCATTAGAATTAATTTCACTTTAAAAATGGATATAAACAAGTGTCAATCTGTTGATAGATATTGTTTCTTAAAAACATGCTATTTGTATTGACAGTAGGAATTAACTATATAATTTATTAATGAAACTTCTAGGTTTATAATTTAGTAAAATGGACATCATTTTTTAATTTGTAATTTCATATATATCTTAGGGTGAATTTTTGGTATTTTTCTGATAATGTTCATTTTTTAAATAAATAGTGAAAAATACAGCATTTTAATTCAAAACTGCCTTTTCATCCAATTTATTTACATAGTTAGATTGTCATTTTAATTTTTTTAAATTATAATTGAATTATGTTTTTATCACTTAATACAATTTTTTTTATTGCATGTAATTTCACTTTTCAATTGGATGTAAAAACAAGTCAATCTTTAGATAAATTTTACTTCTTCAAAACTCGTCTTTTGTTTTGAAAATGAGATTTACTTTTAAATTAATTACTGCAATTTCTGTGTTTGGAATTTGATAAAATTGATTCCATATTTAGAATAATATGTTCCAAATTATTTAATTAAAACTCTTTTGTTTTTGGACATTATGAATAGTAACGACGGTAATTATCTTTAATTATCGTGTTTAATTAGTAATCAGATAGTTAAGGGTAATAAAATAATATCATAAAAATATAAAATGACCCCAACATGTGTCCTAATGCTTTTGGTAGTGTCATGGCCGATCATGGGATTCCTTGTACCAACTTTGGGGCCCCATGTAATCACATTAGTGTGATAGTTACTTTTTATCATATTTTTTTTAAAGAAAGGAAATATAACAAAGGTTTGTATATCCTAAGTAAAACAATTTTAATTTCCATTACATAAATGATCTCTTGGACTATAAATAGTAATTGGAAATCTAAAAAAATTTCCTACATGATGGTAATTTTTTTTATAATTTTTAGACATTAAATAAATAAATTTATTTATGACACGGTGATGATGCAGTGATTACCTCATTAATGAACGATTTAAATAAAATGAAAAGATAAGGTAAAATCTAAGACTTACACCTATCAAAAACCTATTGGATGGGTGGATTTTGAACTCTTATCACCTTATACTAGAAATATATATTTTTGGGACCTTTAAAATCTGAAAATAATTTTATAATAAAGTAAAATTTCATGACTTTCCAAGAGTGCCCCTCCTCCCTCTTATAAAAGGCCCTCACCTATACCCCCTTACCCACACCTCTCAAGCCCTTGGATCATCCAACCTCTGCTAATATTGTCTCTCCACATCCCTATCTTTCTCCTACAAGCCTCTCTTTGGGATGAATTATTTAAAAGGAATCCTTTGGGCTCAAATCCAAAAGAGTTACCTGATTTGAAGGTAATGTCTTCTCTTATGTTCTTTTGTTTTATTTTCCTTCTCCAGCCCCCTAAACTCTTTTTATTCCCTTATTTTGTAAAAAAACCATTATATTAAATATAATAGGATGTTTTTATGAGAATTATTAGAGCTACACTTATACACACCTCCATCAAATGGTTAAAGAACTTACTGTTTCTGTGGGTGGCGAATTACTACCTCACGAAACGATGATTGTTCAATCTTCTTTTAACACGTCTCATGGTGGACATTATGATTTCACTGTATTTTATATATGGTATTTATGATATTTATGTTTTCTGTATTCTTCTGTATTTTATATTTAAAACATACCTTTATGCTTTGCATGTTGTTGAAATGCGATAATTTCATATGAGGAAGTGTGGACTACCGCCCCCTCAAGTGATGTGACTCGTTCATGCAATACATGGAATGTATAAAGAATGAAATTAATGAACTTATGTGACCTATATAAAATATATATTATAATTTAATTATAATATATATATCTCTCATTTATTTTTAATTCCATTAATATGACAAAGAAATGAAAGTAGCGTTCATGTGTACGTACGGCCTATAGTCTCCATGAACGGTGCATTTCATTTCTTTTTATCTCCAAATGTTTTGGAATTGTATAAAATTAATATGTAATATATATATATATATATCATATTTAAATCATTAATAATATTCTTGATATGATGTACTTATAACTACATGGACAATTCTTTTCAAACAAGTTCATTTTTGACTCATGTACCAAACATCGACAAAAACATCTGATATGAACTCACATAATTAACTAATTATTATAACATTATAATATGTGATATGAATTGAATAATAAACTTTAAAGGAGGTCCTTAAGAAATTACCAATTGAAAAAAGTTTATTATTCAGGAATATAACGAAACGAACAAGACAAGTCGGACTTGAGGTAAGGGATCTGACCTCTCTCTTTCTTTTCAAGTACTCTCTTTTATGTCATTTCTTTTATGCTCTATGTTCTTATGTTGGAGGATGTTATTTTATATTCATACTAATTTCCCCTTTATGTTCATATGATGAGAGACCCCCTCTTACTCCCATCAATTCATTTTAAGAATTTTTAAGTGGCGTCGTTAGGCTGCTGAATTTTTGTAAGGGATCTTTTCGCCCTTCTCATTCTCAAAGTTCTATTTTCATGTCAAGTCTTTAAAGTTACTTTTTCTTATATTGGGGTATGATATCTATATCCATTATACTGTCCTTTTATTTTCATATGATGAGAGATCCTATCTGATTTCATCAATCCATTTTTGGAAGTTTTAAGTGGCACCGTTAGGCTGCCGAATTTTCATAAGGAATTTCTTATCTCACTTTTAATTCCGTGAGATCTCCATTGTTCACCACTTATTTATTTCATGTGGTGTATGTAATGCCCATTATTTTATTATTTGTGTAGTATACTTTAATTTATGGTTATTTACATCTTCATTGTATGACCCTTCTTTCATGGGGTGTACGTTTCAGAAAGTTACCCAAATCAGTAAGGGAACCTTTCACCCTCCTCTTTTTAAAAGACTTCTTTTTGTTATGTCTTTTAATTTACATATTATTATGTTGGTATTTGTTCTTATATATCCTTATTGATGTAAATTGTTTGTACAAGTGATGAGATGCCATTTTCTCTCTCATCAACTCATTTTCTGAATTTTAATATGACGTTGTTAGGCTGTCGAATTTTTGTAAGGGAACTTCTCAACCCAATTTCAATTATTTGGGTTAAAACTATACTTCTTGATTATTTCATGATATGAATATTTTTGAATTACATATTATTCTTTTACACTTAATATCCACTTATATTGGTTGTATTTATATTTGTCACACATAATTACATAATTTATTTATCCTTAATCTAAGGATACCGTCTTTGTAAGGGACTTCGTCTCAATCTCCTTTCATTGAGGAATATTTTGTTTTATACACAACTTTATTTTATATGGTGTATAAAACCCTTTGAATTTTACTTTTATTCAAAATGAATCTTTTTGTATGAAGCGTTTTACTAAACGACAAAAGTAATGTTTTGTCTTACGTATGCGGAGACAACGACTTCTCTGTCGCCGTGACCATTATTTGAGTTTCGGCTTCCTCTACAATCCATAACTTTTTTTAAAATGAAAAAAAATACCATGTTTTACTTTTCTTTTATTTTGGTATTGAAAATGGTTTTGATAATGTTTTGATTATATCAATGTGATGTATTGATATCTTGTGATTGAAATGTGGAAATGTTATGTTTCCTTTATGCAGGTTTTATGTGATACGATTATGTAATGGTTCTTGGGCATTGTTTATGAAGACGGTTGGTTCCGTGATAAACTAAGGGCAGGTGAGCTCGATATAGCTCTCCAATGCATTGGGTAATGCGAAGGGGTTAAACGCTAAGGTTTCTCCGAAGAGATTTAGGGAATATACTGTGATGGTATTCCAAACGTAACCATGAGGGTTAATCCCTACGTAAGAATGTTATGAATGCCTCAAGTTACCTTTATGTCTTATGATTTCTATGAGTTATACATAAATATTATGATTTCAGAAGGTATGTTATGATTTAAATTTATGGTTTCATTGATTTGTATTTATTGGTAGGTTAATGTTTCCATTCATTATGTTATAACCCTTACTGAGCTTTTTATGCTCATCCAAAGTTTTTTGATATATTTTTCACAGGTTATAAGAAAGGGTAAGGGAAATGAAGTATTCAAGAAGATTTATATCATGAAAAGAAATCTTGTTTTATTTAAGGATTTTTTTTATTGTTGTGAAAAAATGGTTATAGTAGTAGTGTCTAATTTGTAATCCTTTGAGATGTAATAGTTATGTCCTAATTCTCTAAAACTCTAAACCTGAAAAGATCATCAATCTTAATTATTCATTTAATTCAAGATTAAGTAATGTTTTAAGGTCGGGTCCTTATACTTACATAGAGATATCAAGAAGGGGTTCCCATGTTTCATTCCCATTTCAGACAGTTCGCCTTTAATCAAAGGGGCCTTTCAACAACCCATGACAAGCGATTCAATTCATTAAACACCACAGGCCACATTAAAACATTTCATTTATTATATCTAAGTAAAAAATTTAAACAACCTAATAGGCATAAAGAACCATCACAATCATCATTACATGGATTTGAACAATTAAATCAACTGATATAAAACAAGGAATGAAAATAAAAAAAAAATCAATTGGTTCATTTTACATTGAAAAAAAATCAACTTTTGAAAATACCATTAAGAGAATCCCATTTTTGATAACAACATTTAAAAACCAAGTTAAAGATATAGAATTTGAGTTCCTGAATAACACATTGTCCTAACAAATGTATCTATTTAAAAATATAGATAACACTCATCTCATTGCACGTATCCACACATCATTTTGAGAAGATATAAAATAATGTATCTATAGTTATAACTATGTAGTCCCCATTTAATTCCTTCATTAACAAGAAATGAAAAAAAACTTTTCTTTTTCATCCTGCTAAAGTACTGCATAAATCAAATGTAATGTTCATGAACTTAATAATCCTTTGAGAATACATCAAGCACCATTAAACAAATTCAAGTGCCATTAATTGTTACAGAATAAAGAAAATATCAAGATGATCAACCAGTGTTAAATACTAAGTATATAGTGAAGTAGGTTAGAGTTCAAAAATAATGGAGGAGTATAGCATCAAAATGATTGATTTTGATAGATATATTGGCATTGGTGAAACGGCCGACAATCTGTTGATATCATAATACTCATTCTCTAATTGTCATGGATGGTGTAATACTATATTCCTAAAATTTACATCACTAGTCTCACTTGAACTTTACTTACACACTGCTCATTTCTCATGCAAGTCTCTTATGCACCATCAATATATCTTGTAATAATTTGCATCAATAATCTTTGTGCATAACTCATGTGTTCATTCCATATCACATGTGTAATAGATATAAAAAAACTGGTATCCATAAAAAAAATATAATATGAATGTTAAAAAATATTAAAAAAATATTAAAAACATATTATTTCAATAACAATATAAAATTATTAAAAACAAACTTATAACCAAAAAAGCATATAATTAAAGATTGAGTGTAAAGTATCAAAAGTATCCTGAAATAGTTTTTATCAAGTGCAACATATATAAAAATTTGGAAAAAATCAAACAAACTAAATTAAACCCATTTTATAATTACTATAAAATTTAAAAACAAATCAAGATATATTAAAATGATTACTGTTTTTCTTCCCGGTAATAAAAGAAACCGAGAAAACTTATTTGATTTTAATATATGTGAGTAAGAGGGATAATTGGAATATGGATATGATTTCCATTTATTAACTAAAAAACTCTTCTAACATATCATTTGCAATCAACGCCTTACATGACAAGTGGGAAGGGTTTTTGTGGTGCATAGTTAGGAGCTTCATGCAATCAGAGAGAGAAATTATGATGAATGAGTGAAATGAACGTGATAGTGAGGGAGAGGGTGAACTAACAATGGCTCGAGGAGAGGAGGATTGAGTGGAGAATTAGCAAGGTAGATCAGGGACAAATAAGACCGCTCGTGTGCACCATTCAAAACCTTTGAGAAAATAAAAACCACACAAAGATGTTCGAGGGGGAGTGATGGTTCACAAGTCACATACCATGGGAATTGAAAGTGTTGATTAGTTCCTATATTTTCAAGGGAGGGTGAATAAATATTATTCATATAAATTACAAACATATTGAAAATATTGCAAGAATAGTAAATAAATATATGTATAAATAAATATTACAAAATGATTAAATTCAAACAAATATAAAAAACTATAAATATTAAAAATGAATAAAATATTAAATGAAATGAATATTAAAACTGAATAAATATAAATTAATAGACAAAACTATTTTAGAAAATGAATTCATATAAGATAAACTACATGAATTGTAAACACATATTGAAATGAAGGAAATATTAAAAAAACATTTATATATATTACATATATAATTTTCAAACTTTTTATAAATATTACAACATAATAAATAAAATTGAATAAATAAAAAGCATATAAATTAAAAACATATTAAAAATAATACTTAGTAAAATATAAATATGTATAAAAAAGAATAAATTTAGAAAAAAGTATATCAAAAATGAAAAAAAAATATACATCAAGTGTTTAATCAGTACATGTCATACATACACATTTACACATGTTCTATATATATGTACATCCCACGTACATGTGCGCATATACGTACAAATATATTCATATGTAAACTTTCATCATCTATGTATACCCTTACACAAAACACCCATGCAACATACTATATACACATATATACATTGATATAAAAATATAAATTCAAATATCAAAGATTAAGGACACATTAGTTATATTTATACAACTGTTTGAATTATTAAAAAATATATATATTGATATATCATATTTATATTAAATATATACATGTATTTGTAATTTTTGTATATAAATACACATTCGTTTTTAATATAAATATGATACTTTTATATTTTTTAATAGTATTTTTTATTAAAAAAATTTATCAGTGCTCATAAAGATGCACCTTTATTGAGGATAAAAAATGTTGTGATAAAGGTACAATTTTATTATCACTTTTTTAGCGTTGATAAATGTTACCTTTAACGGTTCTTTTAGTTAGCGAATATAAAGTTTAACCATTTATCACCGCATTATGTTTAGGGTTGTTTAAAACAAGTGTTGGCTAAAGCGTTGGGTTTAATGCCCATTTTATTATGAAAGAAAAGACATCCTTCTATCTGGATAGAGTGAGACCTCTTACATAGCTCGTAGTCTCAAAATAAAGTTGTATGCATCATGCTTGTGTCACTGCCTGTTAGTGTCATACCTGCGTCACCGCACCAATGTTTGTGCATGCATTATAAATTACCCAAGGAGTTTGCCAGGATTTGAACTCTGGTCATTTGGATGGAGGATTAAAGGATTTATCACTCAGGCACTACCCCAATTGCATAGTGTTTGTATACCTATTAATTTTTTAATATCTTTATCTATATGCAGGTATAAAAAATTTAATTAGCATGTGTAGTGTGTGTGTGTGTCTATAATCATTTATTGTGTTCAAAAAAGATATAAATATATTCATTTATTTATCTATATATGTGTATGATCAATAATTATTGGATATATTTATCTATATATTGGTATAAGAATCTTAACTAGTATATATTGTGTATAAAAGAAAAGACACAATGTACTGTTAAATTTTTATTCTATGTATGATTATATATCTGATTATGTATATATACATATGTTTATGTGATGTATGTATATATGTACATGGTTTAATATATTCTTGTAAACAATTATATTTCTAAATACGTGTGTGTGTGCGCGTGCATGGGTGCATGCAAGTACCCTCATATATTTGTATATAAATAAATGTATGTATATTTGTAAACAATTAAAGTAATATGGATGTATGTAATTTTATTAATATATATGTATGTATGTATTTGTACACATATATATGCATACCCATTAGTTTTTTAAAAAATTATCTATATGTAATTTTCTTAGTGAATTTTGTTTGTCAATACAATTACCTAGTAATAGTTTTTAAAAAATAGATTATATGAAAAAGTTAAAGTTAAAAATAACTTATCATATATGGGTTTAAAATTCTTAGTTTTGATTTCATAGTCCCCTTGATATTGATGGGTTGAAATTTGTATTGCCTTAAATAAAATATATCAGATCAAATCCTATTAATGGTGAAAAAAGATTGAGAATGGATACCCATTGTTGGTGGCATTACTAAATTTCTTTGAAAAATAATGTAGGGATGGCAACCAGAGCCGCATGTGATTGCACAACATAAACGCAGCACAAACGAAACAGATATTTTATTTCTTTTCTCAGACTTATTTCTACTACGTGAAGAGAAAGCATATACTATTTATAGGGATATAAACGTACACCAAAAATCAAAGGAATAAAATAACCAAACAGAAAAAACAAAGTCCACAAATGCAAACAGAGAAAACAAGTTCACAAATTGGATGTGGTAGGTGCCCCCAAGACTCCCAAGCCACACAAGTCAAGTGGCGAAACATAAGTTTCCTAGCCTCCTTCCGAACAGTGAACTTATGTGCCGGCCAAGTTTCTTTTTCCAACAGATCTCACGCTGCATCCCCTCCTCCCAGGGCTCCCAGTCCGACCCAAACACTAAATTGCCTACCCCAGGGATCCAACGAGGATTCACCGGCACCATTCTCGCATTCCCCTTGAACGGCGCAAGTCTGCTGATCGTGCCCCAATTCTTCCATGCGCCCGCTTTATACCCCTCCCACAACCACACTTCCGACATCTTGTCCGCTTTTTTCTTGTATTTCGGGACCACTCCCAACATCCCCGACTGCTCTTCCACCATCTTGCCTACCCCCCGATTGTATTCATGCCCGCACAGACCCTGTGGCAGCCGTTGGGTGACGCAGGTCTCCTGGTAGACATCGATTGTCAGAATACACTTTTGAAAAGGCATTATCCAGTGGAAGACTCCCCGTACAATTATAGGATATTTTTCCATCCACAACGGATCGGGAAACTCCATGTCGTCTTTGGGTTTCCACGCCCATGCCTTGGAATCAAACCCCTCAAAGTGCCCGATATTGCCATTCTCGATGTTTGGACCCCTGCTCAAAAAACCACGTCGATCAACTAAAACAGATATAGGATTAATTTTCTTGGAAAAACAAAACAATTATATGGGCTCACAGCCATATGATTTTATAGTGAAGAGGATTGGTGCTGATTACGAGCAAACCCGCATCGTCGATGGAGGCGGATAGGATTTTGGTGGGATTTGGGATGTGCTGGCATTGTTTGGTGGTGGGTTTGCAGATGCACATGGGATCGACGGCTTCCGCGCTCGGGTACCTGCACAACAACAGGCCTTGGCCGGAAGTCGCCTAAATCTGGACACCCGAAGATATAAAATCCAAGGAAAGGTCCTCCTGGATCAGCCTTGCGGGACTAATGAACTCGAGCCAGGATCCAGCAAGATAACCACAAATCATTCTGGTTCTCAGCGAGTGTTCATTCCTGAAGTTGGGGCCATAGGTAATGCGGTTCCACTCTTTGCATACTAATCTACAAGTAATCATGGTCTGCAATGTAGTTCGAGTCAGGATCTCATGAATAATAGTAGACGATATCTGAGGCTGATTTTCACGCCGTGCTTTGTAACGAAGGAACATGTTTTCGATGAATATAGAGAAATAACCAAGTGGAGGGTCTAATTTCTGGCACTCAAATTTCCAGAATTAAATTTATAATCTCATCCTTTTATTTTTAATTGTCAAACAGGGTGGGGGGGGGGTATTTTGATCACGCATTTATTAACTCGCGATCGCGTTTGACGGAAAAATGAATGGTATCTATTCACTAGCCACGATTTTTTGGTTTCTAAATCTATTATTATAATTTTTTTAATGATGGTAATAAATACAAGATAAAAGGGAATCATTTATTATTATGTGGGGTGGATGGGTTTGTTTCGAAAATCAGATTTCCATCTCTACAACGATCATTTTAAATAACCACTCATATCTTTTTACATAATTTCTATATCTATTAAAAAAATAAAAAAGTGGTTTGGTGTGAGAACTTTTTTAGGTAGAAATCAGTTTTCCATATAAATTTGTATCTATTATAAAACGTTTTTAATGGATGACATAATTATGACAATAATGATGACTCCTCAATTCCCTATTAATTCCCCTCTTAATGGCCAACTTTTAATATTCTCACCGTTGGATCAGATATCATGTACTCTATAAATATGACAATATGTTAATGAAATAAGATGGACTTTTGGCTCTACATTGTGTTTTATACTACATGTATTTCTCCATTTATTATTATCACCGTCATACGCAAATTCCACATTCGTTTTATCAACGATGCGCTTCGCCAATAATCGATCTTACATTTTTTGATTTCGAAATGCTTCGTGGTTTCAATCGGCGTTCGATCAACGCTGCCATCATCCCCATCATCGACATAAGAAAATTTTTGTGGGAAAAAGGTATGTCACGTGTTTTTATACACATTATTCTTTTGACGTACTCTTTCGCATGCGCATCGACTCCACTCATTCGAAGTGCTGCACCAAAAAGGTGAGTCTTATTTTACATGTAAGATATTGATACATTTTTCCCCTCTTGATGAATCTGAAAATAATATATGATTTTCTTAATCTTTTATTGCGGGAAAAATAATCTGAAGGGCTGTAATGACTCACGGTTGAATGATGAACATCGTGTACCTGTCGTACGTCGAGCCAAAGTTTGATGAACATCGCGTACTCATCGTACGTTGAGCCAAACTTTGATGAACATCGTGTACCTGTAGTACGTCGAGATGAAGTTTGTTGAATATCATGCATGCATCGTATGTCGAGTCGTTGAATGATGAAAATCGCGTACCCGTCATACATCGAGCCGTTGAATGATGAACATCGCGTACCCTTTGTACGTCGAGCCGTTGAATGATGAACATCACTTACCTATTGTACGTCGAGCCGTTGAATGAGGAACATCGTGTACACATTGTACGTCGAGACGGAGTTTAATGATAATCACGTACCTATCGTATGTCGATCTGAAGTTCTCTAATCATTCCGTGAACCATGAAATTTCATATCTCTTCTTTCTTGTTCACTCTAAAAGTGTCAAGTTTGATTATACTATATAAAGGTTCATGATGGAGACGATGTTTACTTTAAATATTTGTATATATTTGTTTCATTTCTTTTCTCTTTCTTTTATTTTCTTATAAATTGTTTTTGAGAAATTAAATATTCTTTATGAACAAGAATAAATATATTTTATATATATTAATCCCCCAAAGTGGATGAATTTGATGAAATTGCTGAATTGAATATTCATGAAATTGTCTTGAAGACACTATAAAACTCGAACAAATAATTTTATTTTGTTCCCTGGAGTGAATGAGAATACTTATTGAAAATGATTTACTTCATTCCCCGAAGTGAATGCAAATATACCTGATTCGAGGTGAATATGATGTTTTGCGAATTATCATTGTGTTGTATTTGTTTATAACAAATAATTAAAATATAACCACCATAAGTTGTTTGATGAAAAAAAATATTTACAGAGCACAATAAAATTTATGAATATTTATAAAATAATACATCCCTGAAGGATATCATCATTTAACATTTATTGTTCATGTAGCAACAATATAAAGGGAAACATTATTATTTATCATATTCTTATTGATTATCAATATCATATCATGTAATTCATCTATCCCCTGAAGTGGATGTTGTTGTTCATATAATTCATAAATGAAAAGATTGAATTTCATAGTTTTGATAATCCAATATATATTATGAAAATGATTTTACCACCTGAAGTGGTTAAATAAATGATCATCATAATCAATAAAATTTATATTTTATATAGGATGATCATTATTGATAAATAATAAATTATCATTCATGGATCATGAAATCCAATGAATGAATGAATTCCTACTATATCTCATTCCTTGAAGTGAATGAAATTATTCATGGTTTTTTTTACATTTTAGGATATCATGAATATTTGAGAGTTGATGAGGTTTGATCAAATGATTTATCTTTCTTTTGATGAAGTGAATGTTGTTTATGAATTATAATTTTGGATGGCAATAAGGTGGTGTCGTGAATCCAGAAAATTCTTCCACATTGGTTCTCGCTACCACATTCAGCAGCTTTAAAAGACGTGGGGGCTCCTATCCCAGGTAGATGTATTGTAAAACAATATTTGGACCCGAAGTTCAAAAATATTTTGGCCAGAAGTTCTAAATTATGCAATAATCCGCTTGGTGATGGGCCAAACCAGTTATAATTATATTATGAATTCATCAACCACCATAAGTGGAAATTATAACGACAAATATGAGTTTTCATAGTGAAAGATCATGAAGATCTTATATGTGTCGATCTTGAAGCAAAATATTATTTTGATTAAATGCTTTAAAAGAACTCATATGTGCTTTATTATATGGTTATATAAGTACATTTACCCATAGTGAAAATTAATAAACGACTCCAGAAAAGCGAATATATTCCTACCCGGTAGTAAAAATTCTTAATGTTTTGTTATATCTAAAGTCTCAAGGAGATATATGAATGGTATTATTGAAAATGAATATCATATGAAGACCAAAGAGGTACCCTGATATTTAACAAGCATTCATAAAAGTGGTTAAAAAGAATTTGTTATGTACAATCGAATCAATACTGGTAAACTAGAAGTTTACTAATCTGGGCACTGTAAAATATATGACATGATGATTTAGGCAATAAACCTTATCAAGAAAACCCAGTGGGAAAAAACTTGACTAAGGGAAAACGAGTACAATAGTTACATCTCCAATTCATAATGATCATCATTTATCTCATAGAATGTCTATGATCAATTCATAACCAAAACATTCAATTTTGAATTTTGGAATAATAATAACTTATACGCTTTACATTTCACTAAATGGGGAAGAACATTAACTTGCATCATAATATGATTTATTTTCATTTTCAAGGTACATATGCCCATGTAAATTTATATCCTTCAAGGATTAATAAAATGTGCATTTATATTTAATCCTTCTGGGATAGGTATGTTCTTCATCAACCCCTTATGTATGAAATCTAACACTCATGGAAGCAAGAGATTTAATTATTCATTAAGGGTAAACCATTCTAAAATTTAATATTTCATCTTTAGGATGATTAATTCAAAATACAAAGACATTCCATGTAATTTCATGATCAAATAATTCATTGATTTTAGAACTTTTCAAGAGTTTAGATGTTTTTCAAAACACCTTAATAATATGATGAATACAATGATTCATACAAACCATGGAATGATAAATTCAATTTATATTTTTCCATAACCTAATATGGATAAATTTTATTCAGTTCACCACATAATTTATCAGATTGGGGGAAACTTCCATAATTTTGAATATGCTTCAGGCATTTCAAACCCTTCTCGGATTTATATAAATATCCAAATATACAATGAAGAATATTTCTTATAAAAAGATCCTTGATATTCAATAGTCTTTATAGTTTGGATAATCAATCTAGAACTTTATCAGTTGAACATTTCGTAAGTTCCTTTAATAATTTTGGCCTATTATTATGATGTCGACATCTATAAAAATTCATTTTCATCAATGAGTTTTAAAATCATTCATAGAAAATATATCATCAATAACAATTGATTGAGATCTCATAATTTTTCTGGTACCGGTGTCACTTCAGGGACAATATCTAAAAATATATAATGTTGTTGATATATTCATTTTTCCCTTCAAGGGAAAATATATTCATTTCTTTCTACTCATGATGAAGACTGATTTTATATAATCAATTCAACCACACTTCAGGAGTGTATAATCAGACTATTGATTTCCTACACTTTACATTCATGTAAGTGTTGTGAGCATCTTGTCTACATGACCATATATTATATGATACTCAATATTTATTTTAATCAACATGCATAACATGCAATGTATACTCACCAACAACAAATAACACATGCTATCATTTATTGGATGCATTTTTCATATAGATGGATCACATAGTGGGCGCACCCCATATATACTTCTTCATAAGTATATGGGAAATTTATTTCCATAATAACTGCTGATGATGTAAATAATTTACCTCAAAAATGGGTACCTCAGGGTAAATTATTATTCCCGGGGAATTCATAATGACTTAATGATAAGGTTTTTAATAAGGCAAAACTCTGGGAACTTGATGGAGTTGTACTCTTTTTCCCTAATCAACTGTTTTACCCTGAAGGGGTTTTCCTTGATTTGGTTTTTAGTGTGGCAATAATACATCATAACAGATATCCAATGGAATGTTATAAATTATTATAGATATCTATAATTAATGGCAATTGTTGGTCTTCCCCATGAGTCAGAATATTCAATGAGACCATTTATTATTACCTATGGTCCCATGTCCTAAAAACATGATTAAATAATAATATTAATTGATGTCCTGGAGACATAATTTAATGATATAATCAGAGGGAACACTACACTCCTTTTCCTTTCATCAGGTTTCCCCCCTGGGTTTTACTGATAAGGTTTTTAATGAGGTAGCATGACATGAAATTATTTTATTCTGGATTCAATTATTTTTCCCATAGGGTTTTTAAGTGAATATTAAATAAAATTCTATGAAATTATGAAATCCAAGGGGGAGTGTTTTGAAACGTTATTAATGGACGAAATAATTATGAAAATAATGGTGACTCCTTAATTTGCAATTAATTTCCCTCTTAAGGGCCAACCATTCATATTCTCACAGTTGGTTCAGATCTCATGTGCTCTATAAATATGGAAATATGTTAATGAAATCAGATGGACTTTTGGCTCTACATTATGTTCTATACTTCATGCATTTATTTTGTATCTGTATTTCCATTTGTTATTATCACCGTCATATGAAAATTCAACATTCACTTTCTCAATAATGCGCTTTTCCAACAATCGATCTTACAATTTTCGATTTCGAAATGTTTCGCGATTTCAATCGGCGTTCGATCAATTTCAAAACAGTATCCTTTATATACTATTTTGAGTGCTCATAAAACGCATAATTATTATATTTATATTCTAAAAAAATGTTTGATTATATATATTAATTAATTAACCCATATTTATAATTACAATATATTTTTAAAAAAATTTAAATATATATACACTACTGGAATTATAAGTATTTACGACGGGATCTCATCGCAAATAGGCTTTAGTGACGAGGCCCCGTCGCAAATAGAACATTGTAGAAAACGTTGTTGAAAATATTATTTTCTGTGATGGGCCCATGACAAATAATACTCCAATTATATACATTATATATATAAATAAACATTTCACGATGAACCGTCGCAAATACTATTTGTGACGGGGCAGTTCCCCATTGCAACTAATCCTTTAGTTATATACATAATATATAATAACCTTTTACGATGGGCCTATCGTCCCGTCGCCCCATCACAAATACTATTAATGAAAAATTATATTTAGATTATTTGCAACGAGAGCCCATCGGAAAAGGTCCTATCGCAAATATTAAACATAATAAAAAATATATTTAACAAAATTATGATTAATGAAAAAATTCTATTAATATTATTAAAATAATAAAAAAATTAAAAAAATTATTACAGGTAAAATAAAGAGACATTAAAAAATATAATACTAAAATACTATATTTAATAAAATTATGATTAAAAAAAAATTAATATTAATTGTATTAAAATAATAAAAAAAATAAAAAATTATTACAATTCTCAATATTTACAAAAAAATATAAAAAATTCATAAAATGTTCTTACTATTAGTAAAATAAACAAATTTTAAATAATATAATACTAATAATAAATAATAAAATATTAAAAAAATTAAATTATGCAATATTTGTAACAATATAAGAGACAGAAACTGTAAATAGTTCATATTACAATATATCATAAATTCAATTGTTTTTAACATAAAAAAAACATCTGGGGTCGTCTTCTGGAGGAGGTGGAGGAGGTAGAGGAGGTGGAGGATATGGGGGAGGAAACTCCATCCCTAAACTGCGATTCAAACGATGCATGTACTCTGTCTGCTCGTGATGATGATGATGATGATGCTACTGCCATCGATGCATCTCCTCCCCATGTTGCGGCTACTACTACTGCTATTGCCGACACATCTCTTCATGCTGCTTTTGCAAACTCTCTATAAGCTCAGACTGATTTTGCAACTGCTCTTGATTCTGTGAGGCAGAAGATGATGCCTCTCCACGAGCTCCTCTCGAGCTAGAAGTCGGCATCACAACATTACAATAATAAGTACCAGGAGTCAAATGAGAGCCGATACCAACTACATGGCCCTTCTCAATGCCATATTGCGTCACCTGCATCCATGTCGCGTTATCGAAATGGTGGGCACTGGTCTGCCCAGTCATCTCATCCTGACTCTTAGCCTATGTCTGAGAGGTCGTTGCCTCATACAACTCATTCAATTCCAATTTGAAATTAAAATGGTGAAAATATTATATGAAGTTAATTATCAAACTTAAAAAAATAATACTGTCCAGAATCTGACGCTGGCGATCACCTCTAATCTCTCAAGTGGATGGATCACTCTACATACTGTGATAAACATTGAACTCCGTAATATCAGGATGCTTGACTACCTACAGAAATGTAAAATAAACTATTTATATTTAAAGTTATATAAAATATTTAAAAATATACTTAACAGATGCTCTCTATGCGTACTGAATGTACAACTACCAACTTGATGAATCACCTCCTGTCTCCCCTGGTTATGCCGTCCCACTGAAGATATCCTCTGAAATCCACCACCCATCCAGAGTAAACATAATCCATCCCAAATGTGAGATGAAATATACTCTAGTTGGTGGGATCTATATGACTCATCAAATTCATTCACTCCTTTCATAATGGTTGTTCTTCCCAAATTTTGGAAAAACTGATGGAAACGGTCACACATAGACACCTGCCATGTCGTGTGGATAGTGTCACACATTCTATTATCAATGGGATACCTTAAACCCTAAAAATAATTTATAATATCAAGTTATTAATAAAATAAATTTAAAAATAAATATTCATTATTTACATACCAGCCAATGATCGAACATGTCACGCCGCACATCAACGAGAATCTGTTCCCATGTGATCCATGGCTGAGAAAAATAATTGCGCAAGATAGAAATCCCCTGTCCAATAGCTACATATGAAAAAATAAATAAACAATCAAACAATTAGTTTATATATAAATAAATTCATAAAATCTAACTAAAATATACAGGTTACTATACCTCTGTGTGCCTGGATCAAAGCCAAGACGTGGTCATCGCTCGGGGATAGGGTCATGAATCATCAATCACGCAAGACCGCTCCCCCTCACTGTACCCCCTGAACCGTCAGTAGGCTGAGGACTAGATGGTCCACAATCCCCCTCATCCAAAGGTAGATCAGCCTCTTGAAACTCGCGAAATAGATCGGGATCCATCTAAAACAAAAAATTATTATTGTTAGAAGATAGTTGAAAATAATTGTTATATATAGATATATATTTGTTATGATTATAACCAGAATTTAACTGTGTTAATGTCCATCTTCATCCTCATCTTCATAGCTTTCCATGTCAATGTATTTATCTTCCTCCCCATCATCATCAATGTCCATATGAGAATCCGTTTCATCATCTCCTAACATTTCAAATTCATTTGTAACATCATTAACATCTTCATCATCATCGTTCCTTCATTGTTGAGTATCATCATCGATATTCATGTCTCTTCGTGAAAAAGTTGGATTTTGAGCAGTCTCTTGAAAAATTTCAATCCCTTCCACTTCAGCAGAACCACATTCAGTTTGAGTAAACTTATTTTCCCGAGATTTCATTTTTATTATGCTCCACCAATAACTCAAGTTTCTTGATGTAGAACAGTATTTTTCGTAATAAATTTGATGTGCTTTTTGAGAAATTAAAAAGGGTTCATTTACTGCAAGAATACTTTTATATTTAATATCGACAATTCCATGAGTCAGATGAACACACAAGCCTCTCTCAGTATCCAATCACTGATATTTAAACATCATTATATAATTTTTTCCTAGATAGCACAACTCAATAATTTCATCCAGAATTCCATAAAATTCAACTTCAATTTCTATTTGATGCGATCCTCTCAAGAAAACTCCACTATTATTGGTTTTTTCTGATTCCCCATATGCACATGTATGAAATCAAAATCAATTCACCACATATGCATTATAATATTTAACCATTTTGGATGGTGGGTTACTAAATATACAAAGTCGCTTATAAATTTTATCAACATGTTGAGACACCTGAAATTTTTTAAAACAATTATTAATATGATAAATAGTAAACAAAATTGATATTAAACCATAAATAATTTATGTTACCAGTTTTTGAAACCATTGAGAATTTTTTTTGTCTGCGTTCTTTAAGAGAAACTACTGTAATTTGTAGAAGTTGTTTCTTGAAATGATTATCATAAAACCTAAAAATAAAATAAGTTTACATAATATAACATAAATTATTGAATAAGTGATAGAAGCACTCATAGTACAAATGATGTCATTTCTTCAAAGTTGAAAAAAACATATGTATGATCTCTTTGATGATCATCATCTGAAATCCATCATTCATGAACTCCACCGAAACCAATATTAGGATAATTAAAAACTGATAATTGATTGTCCATTTCTTCATTATAATTCCCCCCATTTTGTCCCATGCGATTGTGTTTTGAGGGATATTGAGATTCAAAATAATGAGAGAAGAAAAAAGTAATTTCCTCTTGAAAATAAGCTTCAGCAATTGAGCCTTCAATTGATACTTTGTTACTTACTTTGTTCTTCAATTTTTTCATGCATCTCTTGAATGGGTATATCCATTGAAACTGTACTATACCTCCACATTTAGATTCATTTGGAAAATGTAATATCAGATATTTCATTGAGTCAAAGAAAGATGATAGAAATATTTTTTTCAGTTTACATATAATTACAGCAACATCTTCTTCCATTTTTCTTAGTGCATCGTAGTCTATTGTCACTGCACAAATGTCTCGAAAAAAATATTATATATCTGTTATTGAATCCCAAATCATATAATTCAACAATCCTCTGAATCCAATCGGCATAAGTCTTTCCATTATAAAATGAAAATCTTGACTTTTAATCCAGTAATATAACCATTCATAACACATCTTCCCAAATTGGAAGAATAGACATCTGTAAGTGTCAAATCTACAACCCACTGACAAAATAGTATGCAAATCTCTTTGGATAGTGTATAATGGGTTTTGGCTTCATTAACCTCTGTGATATGACATTTTCTAATAGTTCATGTTTTGGTCGCCTGCAAATTTGGGCAAGATCTAATCATGCCTTTACAGTATCTTTGGTCTTACCTAATGTATCCAATACTATATGAAATAAATTATCAAAATAGTTCTTCTCAATATGCATGACATCCAACATGTGGCTGACCAACAAATTAGACCGGTATGGAAGATCCCAAAAAATGATTCATTTTATCCAATTATGTTCTTTCCCAAAGCCATGAATTTTCTATTGGTTTACTGTTGGCACAAATGTGGTGGGAGGTAATGAAAATACAACTGATTTTAACACTGCACCTATGATCATTTGTGGAGGTTCATCTCTTTCAATTGTACCTTTTCTGAAATGAGATTTGTTCACCGAAAAGGATGATCAGTTGGAAGAAATCTGTAGTGCCAGTCAAAATTGCAAGGTTTTTTTCCATTGACAAGCATAAAGGATTTGTTGTCTTTCATAAAGTACAGACATGATTTCAAACCATATTTAATCCAGCTAGATAACATTCCATATTCTAGAAAGTGACTGATCATTCAAATCAATGCAGCTTTTAATATGAAATTTTGTTTCGCAGCAACATCATATGCACTAACACCATCACAGCACAATGCATTTAACTCATAAATCAATGGTTTCAAATAAACATAAATATTCTTTTTTGGATATCAGTAGATTAATAAGGTCAAAAAGATATAGGGATCCTTCATCAACATCCGTGGAGGAAAATTTTACAGAGTTATAAAGACAGGCCAACATGAATACTGACTTCAATAAGAATCAAATGGACAGAAACCATCAGTATAAATAACCATTCAGAAATTTTGGGCTTCTAAAGTAAAAGACAATTGCAGACGGTTAAAATGTTTCCATGAATCACCATCAGATGGATGATTCAAGCTTTTATCAGTTGAAACCTTGGTTTTGTTCCATGACATCATTGACGATGTGTTCTAATACATAAATAAACACTGCAACATGGGTGTAAGGGGGAAATATCTCAACTATTTTATTGGAATCGATCCAGAATTCCTTGGATGAGATTATTTATACCTAGATTGTCCACATGTGGGACAACTATCCAACGAATCATTTTCACCAGAATATAAGATGCAATCATTTGGACATGCATGAATCTTCTGATAACTAAGGACCAGAAAACAAACTAGCCTCTTGCCCTCATAGTTGCAGGCAATGCATTTCCTTCAGGTAACAGAGTTTTAACCACATAAAATATCTGAATAAAACAGTTGTTTGACATTTCATTATTTGATTTAATAGCCATAAATTTTTCACCCGCTTCTAATTTTCTTATCTTGTAACCAGGATATAATGCATCCTTAGCTGACCTCATCAACTCATAAAATTTGGATAGTGTCAACTCAAGAGTTAAATGAATATCATATTGAGATTCATTTTGCTGAACATATGGACATGAAAAATTATATACTAAATCATGAAACCGTGATTGATCCGGAATATTGTTGTTAGTATCTTCTCAGGAACCGCGTTCTCCGGGTGGATACGAAAAAACATAATCTGGTTGAAAACGAAACTGTAAGAGATGTCCCCAAACCTTTTCAAATGTGTCGAACGTTCTCAGGGAACATTTTTTACAAGGAAACATTATTATACCTTTTGAGAAATATTCTGGTTTTGATGTTGCAAATGATAAGAAAGCTTCAACACCCTGAATATATATAGGATTTAAACCAGAATCGTTTAGATTTCTACGCTTATTTATCCAAACGTGATCATTTAATAATGATTGTTGTCGACTTCCTTGTTCCAAATTTTTCTACAAAATATGAAATCATTACTATTTTTGAATAATTTGAAATTATAAAAACACTATCTGAAAAAAAGATAAATAATTACAAATACTTCTTAATAATTACCATTACTTACAGGCGACACAATTTCCAGTGGATTGACGGCTACACTTTTTTCTGACGGCTCATTTACTTGCAAATTTCTCATAGAGAAATAATAATGAAGAATCTCATCGGAGGTACCCATATTCATTCTCATATGCACGAGAATGAATTTTCCTACCCCTGAGCAGATTCTTCATTGTGGTTTCTATGTGAGAATGTTGCAAGTAAATGAACTGTTGGGAAAAAGATCTACCTTTTCATTGATGAATCATCTTCTTGCAACTGTCACCGCCTGAATACATTATAAATAATGTGGTTCTACGAATTCATATTCAAACTCATGAATATGAGATTGGATATGCATACGTAGAAGCATACTTTTCATAATGTTTTCAATTGGTGAAAGTTGAAAGGAGAAGAGTCACCGAGAAAAAGGAGCGTCGTCAATCTACTGGAAATTTGTCCAAGTTATTACAAGTTATTACAAGTTATTACAATTTATTTTCTTCTTAATTGTTCTAATTGTTACTAATTGTTCCCAATTATTACTAATTGTTACTAATTTTTAATAATTGTTACAATTTCTTAATATTTCTTACTATTTCATTCCATTTATAAATTTCTCATATTATTTCATACTATTTCATATGATTTTTTACTATTTATTACTGATTGTTACTAATTGTTACTAACTGTTACTAATTCTTACTATTTTTTACTATTTCTTACTACTTCATACTATTTCTTACTATTTATAATTAATTGTAACTATTTATTACTATTTCTTACTATTTCATACTAATTGTCACTCTTTCTTACTATTTCTTACCAATTGTTACTAATTCTAACTAATTGTTACTAATTGTTACAAATTGTTACAAATTGTTACTAATTCTTACTCATTATTACTAATTTTAACTAAGTATTACTATTTCTTACTAATTGGTACTATTTCTTACTAATTATTACTAATTATTACTAATTGTTACTAATTATTACTATTTATTACCAATTATTACTTTTTATTACTAATTATTCATAATTATTACTAATTATTCATATTTATTACTAATTATTACTATTTATTACTAATTATTACAAATTATTACTATTTATTGCTATTTATTACTAGTTATCACTATTTATTACTATTTATTACTATTTGGAGTGCTGTCAATCCACTAGAAATTTTTCCAAATTATTAAAAGTTATTAAAATTGAATTTCTTCCTAATTGTTACTAATTGTAAATAATTATTTCTAATTGATCATAATTGTAAGTAATTGTTACTAATTGTTACTATTTGTGACTATTTCTTATTATTTTTTAATATTTCTTTCTATTTATTACTATTTCTTACAATTTCTTACTATTTCTTACTAATTAATACTATTTCTTACCATTTCTTACTATTTCATAATAATTACTACTAATTGTTACTGATTGTTACTAATTCTTACTAATTCTTACTATTTCTTACCATTTCTTACCATTTCTTACTAATTGTTACTATTTTTTACTATTTCTTACTATTTCTTACTATTTCATACCATTTCTTACTAATTGTTACTATTTCTTACTAGTTGTTACTAATTCTAACTAATTGTTACTAACTGTTACTAATTATTACCAATTGTTATTAATTCTAACTAATTCTAACTAATTGATACTATTTCTTACTAATTGTTACTAATTATTACTAATTATAACTAATTATTACTAATTGATTATAATTATTACTATATATTACTAATTATTCCTAATTATTCCTAATTATTCCAATTTATTACTAATTATTCCAATTTATTACTAATTATTACTATTTATTACAAATTATTACAATTTATTACTATTTAGTACTATTTAGTACAATTTATTACAATTTATTACTAATTATTACTAATTATTACTAATTATTACTAAATATTACTAATTATTACTAATTATTACTAATTATTTCTAATTATTTCTAATTATTACTAATTATTACTAATTATTACTAAATATTACTAAATATTACTAATTGTTACAAATTGTTACTAATTATTACTATTTATTCCCATTTATTCCTATTTATTTTTATTTATTCCTAATTATTCATTATTATTCCTAATTATTCCTAATTATTCCTAATTAATCCTATTTATTCCTATTTATTCCTATTTATTCATATTTATTCCTATTTAGTACTATTTATTACTATTTATTACTATTTAGTACTATTTATTCTTAATTATTCCTAATTATTCCAAATTATTCCTAATTATTTCTAATTATTCCAAATTATCCTAATTATTCCCATTTTTTACTAATTACTCCGAATTATTCCTAATTATTCCTAATTATTCCTTATTATTACTAATTATTTCAAATTATCAATAATTATTCCTAATTATTAATAATTATTACTAAGTATTAATAATTATTAATAATTATTACTAATTATTACTAATAATTACTAATTATTACTAATAATTACTAATTATTAATATTTATTAATATTTTTTCCTAATTATTACTAATTATTACTAATTATTACAAAGTATTACTAATTATTACTAATTATTACTTATTATTACTAATTATTACTAATTATTACAAATTATTACAAATTATTACTATTTATTACAATATTTTACTATTTTTTAATATTTATTACTAATTATTACTAATTGTTGCTAATTATTACTATTTATTAATATTTATTACTATTTATTAATATTTAATACTATTTATTCCTATTTGTTACTATTTATTACTATTTGTTACTCTTTATTACTATTTGTTAAAAATTATTACTATTTGTTACAAATTATTACTATTTGTTACAAATTATTACTATTTGTTAGAAATTATTACTATTTGTTACAAATTTTTACTATTTGTTACAAATTTTTACTATTTATTTGTAATTATTAATAATTATTACTATTTATTACTATTTATTCTTATTTATTCATATTTATTACTATTTATTACTATTTATTCCTATTTATTATTATTTATTGTTATTTATTAATATTTGCTAATATTTATAACTATTTATTACTATTTATTAGTAATTATTCCTATTTATAACTAATTATTTCTATTTATTACTATTTATTACTATTTAATAGTATTTATTACTAATTATTACTAATTATTCCTATTTATTCCTATTTATTTCTAATTATTTCTAATTATTTCTATTTATTCCTAATTATTTCTAATTATTTCTAATTATTTCTATTTATTGCTAATTATTTCTACTTATTACTATTTATTACTAATTATTAATATTTATTTCTAATTACTACTATTTATTACTAATTACTACTATTTAATACTAATTACTACAATATATTACTAATTATTACTAATTATTTCAATTTATTACTAATTATTCCAATTTATTCCAATTTATTATTAATTATTACTATTTATTACTATTTATTACTATTTATTTCTAATTATTACTATTTATTCATAATTATTACTATTTATTACTAATTACGACTAATTATTACTAATTATTACAAATTATTACTATTTATTAGTAAAATACAGATAACAAAACAATTTAAATCTAATTTGATTACAACTAATCAACAATAATTAAAATTAACATAAAAAAATTATATAAATACTAAATTAAATAAAATTTAAGTAGCTTTAAACATGATCTCCTATTGATATAAGCGCCTTCACAACTTTTCCGTACAAAAAATTAACGAAGACAAATTTTCACTCTGATGTTCTAGTTTAGAGAGAGAGAGGAAGTAAGAAATGAGAGGAAGAGAAAGTAAAATAGAGGGGGGGGGGGTATATATAGGTTAGATTGGTGGCGTCGGGACTAGTTGCGACGAGCTTACCATCAAAAAAGGCACTTTTTTGGGATGGGGCCCGTCGCAAATAACTTTGCCTGCTTTAATTTATGTCGGTGGTTAAAAAGGTATTTGCGACGGGGTCCGTCGCAAAAGGTGACCTACTGACACACCTTTTGCGACGAGACAACATCCTAGCACAAATACTCATTTACCGCCGCCGGTATTTGCGACGAGGGATCCCCACGTCGTAAATAACCATCCCGCGATTTGGTGCACATCCCACGCCAAAAGCACGCATTACCTTTTGCGAGGGGACCCCAAATCCCATCGTAAATAACTCGTTATTCTCGACGGGACGAACCCACCATCGCAAATAACCCATGGGATGTACTATTTGTGACAGGAACTAATCCGGTTGGAAATACCCCGTCCCAAAAGACTATTTTCCCGTAGTGATATAATGTTTTTTAAAAAATATTTCTAAGATTATAAATATATATATATATATATATTAATTTAAATAATTTTAATTTTATAAATTTTTTAAATAATAAATTTATTTATAATATTTATAATTATATATTTATAATTTTATAAAATACATTTAAAATATATTTATTTATAATTATAATTATATAAATAAGCATGTATTTAAATAAGGGATGAGGCGGCTGACGTCAATTTCCTTCATTGCCAATCTAGGGTCTGTTGTTTCACACAGTTCTTCCTGCATCGGGTTAGCGGAGGACGTTGTTTCTCCCATCATCGATGTCGATCCCCCCACCTTCTTGGTTCTGCGTGGGTTGGTGGCGTCGGTTGGCGGCGTGGATGTCGTTCTGAAGGATGAGGCTCCTGTTAAGACTGATGTTGGTCCATCGATGCAGCAACATGGTCCGATTGTTGCAGATGTTACAAAAGAGAAGCTTGTTGTGGGTTAGACGAGTGTAATGAAGCAAGCTTGCGATGATCCGAGCGCGATTGATGCAGGTGTATGCTCTTTCTGAAGGTTCCGGGCGCAGCGGAAGCGCATGGGTGGATGTGCCCACTTGGCTTTTTGTCATTAGCAATGATCAATCCGGGATCAATACGACGATAAATGCCAGTCTCCACGGATCGAATCACAGAAAAAGGCAAAGAAGATGGTTTGTCCCGGAACCACAAACAAGGATCGTTACAGGTTGATTATAATTAATTTAATTAATTATAAAGAAATACCTTTTGGGTGTTCTTTCTTCGTTGATGTTCTCAATCACGTTGTCGATGTAATCCGCCGTTGCGTCGCAGAAGCCAAGTGTAGACTCCCTCTAGCGGTGATCCACACGTGTACCTCGTATCTATGGACGTCGCCAAAGGATTCTCCGGGTGCTAGTGTGGAGAAGCCTTTGCTTGCGTTGTCCGCCTTAGATTGTCTTGATCCGATGGAAGAGGATCTCTCTCGGTCTTGAGAGCGTTCTTGGAGGAAGAGGTTCTTTCGGCCTTGAAAGAATTCTCCAGAGATGTTGTGCACAACGATTCTCTTGTGTGTAGCAAAAGAGTTGGGGTTGTGAGGATATTTATAATCGGGTGTGTGGGGTTATAGAGTTATGACAATAAATAAACGCGTTACGCGTTTTATTTATTTCATTGACTCTTTATTTAAAACCCCATGTCGAATAAATAATTCCTTGAAATGCGCCCACGCTGATTATAATAAATATCATTTAAAACAATATTATATCCTCAAAATCCCAACTGGAAAAAAACTACACGGCGTGTATTAATAAATACACAGAGTGTACTTGTTTTTCATTCAAAACTACACGACGTGTACATTAAATGTACACGGCGTGTATATCTTGTTTTCATTTATTCATTTCCTTTCCAAAATAAAACTACACGGCATGTAATAATAATACACGACATGTACTTGTTTTATTTTATTTTTCCTCCATCATTTAAAACAACTTAGGCTTCCTTGAATAATTATTAAACCACGTATGAGAATAATCATTATTCAACTTGAGATACTTGGATACACATAGTGTGTGACCCTCTAGGCCTCTTTCTCGTTGGCATTAGCTGGGCTTGCCTAAAGTCCAAGATTACTGTCTAGCAACGGGTCAAGGAACCCAAGAGAAAGAAGTTGACGCCGCATTGACGTATCACCTCATACGAATGCTTACTGTGTAATTTAATCCCTTTGTCTCAATATCTCATCAAGCAGGGTTCATGGCAGTTTCATGAACCTATATGCTTGATATGTCGTTCTTTGACTACCTGAAATAAACTCATCGTTTACACCATGGCCATGGAATTTAATGCGACAGTTCTATTTCAATCAAAGGGCCGAGATATCAACTTCCATAAATGGAAGGGACAAATCCTTCCTCGACTTATCCATTAACAACATGTCACTCGTGACGCACCCAACGTACCCTACTTCCCGCCAACTGTCTGCATGGCGGTTTTCATCAGTAAATCTATGTGCGCGAGTCATGACATGAGTTAATGATAATCTTCCAGTCTAAGGACCATTACACATGCTCGTAGATAGCAATATACGATGACTCCAAGACATGCAGAATTACTACTGGCGGGTCTGTTCTCATAATCTCCCATCTTGGAGATTACCAAGTGCGAACTCCATGAGAGAGAGTCTCGTCTTCTTACGAGTACTCGCACATGACGGTCTGTATACTATGTGTCCTATCATAGTATGTCATCCAACCGCAGAACTTTATTTAAGAATATTGTTATAGCATTTCAAGGTTCTCATCATAGCGGGGATCTGCTTTGACCTTATTAATGCAACAAATATTTCAGGACATTATTATATTATAGTCATGAAGAACAATGAACAATATATAATAAGTGAACATTTATGTAATCAAAGTACAAAACAGTTGGTTCTGAGGAAACCAACCCTTACAAACTCCCACTTGGACTAGAGCCAACTGCCTACGACTTTTAGTCCGCTAGACCTCACATGATGATCATGTTTCTACTGAGTCAAGGCTTTATTCAATGGGTCCACCACGTTGTCTTCCGTGGAAATACTGCTCACTGCAACTTCACCACTCTGAGAAAAATCCCTCAAGAGATGGTACTTCTGAAGTATGTGTTTTGTCCGCTGATGTGACCTTGGCTCTTTTGCAAGTGCCACCGCTGCAGTATTATCACAATAGAGTGTGATAGGATCTTTACTACTTGGTAAAACATCCAGCTCTTAGACGAAGATTCGCATCCATACTGCTTCTTTAGCTGCCTCAGAAGCTGCGATATACTCGGACTCCGCTGTAGAATCTGCCACCACACTTTGTTTTGAGCTCTTCCAGCTCACTGCACCTCCATTCAAACTGAAGATGTATCTAGTCTGCGACTTCATGTCATCTTGATCAGTCTGGAAACTAGCATCTACATGTTCTCTGATGACTAGTTCCTCATCTCCTCCACAAACCAAGAACATATCCTTAGTACGCCTCAGATACTTAAGGATAGTCTTGACTGCCATCCAATGGCTGTCTCCTGGATCAGCTTGATATCTTCATACCGCACTTAATGCATAAGAAACATCTAGCCTCGTACATAGCATAGCATACATGACTGACCCAATCACAGATGCGTAAGGGATCCTTGACATTCTCTTTCTTTCCACATGTGTTTGAGGACACATTTTCTTGGAAAGATGAATGCCATGTGACACTGGAAACAATCCCCTCTTGGACTGTTCCATACAGAATCTCTTCAGTATCTTGTCAATGTATGTACTTTGACTTAGGCCCATCATTCTCTTGGATCTATCACGATGGATCTTGATCCCAAGAATATATGCCGCCTCGCCCAAGTCTTTCATGGAGAAGCATTTATTCAACCATGCCTTAACTGACTCTAAGACAGGTACTTCGTTTCCAATTAGCAATATGTCATCGACATATACTATTAGGAAAACGACTGCACTTCCACTAAACCTTTTGTAGACACAAGGCTCACATTCATTCTTAACAAAACCAAATTCCGTAACAGTTTCATCAAATCAAATGTTCCATGACCTTGATGCCTTCTTTAATCCATAAATGGATTTCTGCAACTTGCATACCTTGTTGGCATCCTTTGGAGTCACAAACCGTTCAGGTTGTGTCATGTAGACATCTTCCTGGAGGTTCCCGTTAAGGAAAGCTGTTTTGACATCCATTTGCCAAATTTCATAGTCATGGTAAGCAGAAATGGCCAATAGGATTCTGATGGACTTCAGCATTGCAACCGGTGAAAAGGTTTCATCATAGTCAATTCCTTGACGCTGTCTAAAACCTTTTGCAACCAGTCATGCCTTGTAGGTGCTGACTTGCCCCTCCATGTCCAGTTTCTTCTTGAATACCCATTTATTACCAATAGGCTTTACATCAACTGGAGGATCTACCAAAATCCAGACTTGGTTTTGGTACATGGAATCCATTTCAGAATTCATGGATTCCTGCCACTTGGCAACGTCTGTGCCTTCAACTGCTTCCTTGTAGGTAAGAGGATCATCATTGTAAACCAATAATGAGTCACCATCCTCAGTGACATGAAAACCATATCGTTCTAGTTCTCTCACCTCTCTCGTGCTCCTACGCAGTTCTTGTGTCTCTAGAACAGATTGTTCTTCTACGAGGCTTTGTGGAATCTGTTCTTGTACCAACTCATGTATATCTTGATCCTCGACTTCATTGAAGTCTATCTCGCTCCCACTATCTCTTCTGGAGATGTGCTCCCTCTCAAGGAATATGGCGTGTCTTTCCACTGTAACATTTTTTTCTGAGGGGTTGTATAGGTAATATCCCCTTGTTTCCTTGGGATATCCTATAAAGATACACTTTGTTCCTTGGGGTGCAATTTTGTTACCTGAAGAGGCCTTAACAAATGCTTCGCTACCCCACACGTGTAAATTCGATAACATAGCTTTGCGTCCACTGCATAACTCGTATGGAATACCATTTATCGATTTAGTTGGTACTTGCTTTAGTATGTGTGCTGCTGTTTGTAATGCATATCCCCAAAAGGATAATGGAAGAATCATATGACTCATCATTGATCTCACCATGTCCAACAGGGTGTGGTTCCTCCTTTCACTTACACCATTCCATTGCGGTGTGTAAGGAGGAGTGAGTTGAGATAGAATCCCAAACTCCCGTAAGAAATCAATGAAGTCTTGATTAAGATATTCTCCTCCTCTGTCTGAGCGGAGTTTCTTAATCTTCTTACCAAGCTGGTTCTCAACTTCATTCTTGTATTCTTTGAACCGATCAAAAGAATCTGACTTATAACTCATTAAATAGATATATCCATATCTACTAAAATCATCAGTAAAAGTTATGAAGTACGAGAACCCACCCCTTGCTTCAACTGGAAATGGTCCACACACATCTGTGTGAACTAATTCTAGAATCTCTTTATCTCTTTCACCTTTCCCACTAAATGGGGCTTTGGTCATTTTGCCTTGTAGACACGCATGACATACACCAATTGGTTTTAGTTCGAATGAATCTAAATACCCATCTTGATGTAATTTTGTCAAACGTTTCTCATTGACATGACCTAGACGGTGATGCCAAAGTTGGATGTGGTATGAGTCATGTGAACTAACTTTGTTATCGATTCCCATTACTTGGTTTGTGTAGTCTAACACATAAAGGCCGTTATATAAATGTGCCCTACCAAAACAAATGCTATCTTTATAAAAGTAGAAACATTCATTTCCAAACTTGAATATGAATCCATCAGTATCTAATCTGGATACTGAAATAATGTTTTTGGTTACAGAGGGTACATAATAACATCCTTTCAAAACCAAGACCATCCCGGTAGGCAATGTGAGGTGGTAGTCCCCGACAGCTACAGCAGCAAGTCTGGCTCCGTTGGCTGCTCGTAGATCTATCTCCCCTCGATCAATCTTCCTGAATCTACTTGGTTCCTATATTTGGATACAGATGTGAGCACCACAAGTAGTATCTAATACCCAATTAGTAGAAACAAATAGATTGCATTCGATAACAAACGCACCTGAAGCTTCCCCTTGCTTCCTTGGCTGGGTGCACTTTTTCTTCTAGTGGCCCTTCTTGCCACATGCGAAACAAACATCATCATGTTCCTTTTCCTCCCCTTTGATCTTCCTTTTCTTGGATGGCATTGAAGAAGCTTTGGGCCTAAATCTCTTCGCCTTGCCTTTCCTTTTATTCACCATAAGGACAGAAGTCTTTTCACACTTCATGTCATTGTCCACTTGTCGAATAATGATAAGAAGATCAGATAGAGACTTCTCAACATTGTTCATGTTGAAATTAACAACAAAGTTTGAGAAGCTCTGGGGGAGTGATGCGAGAATGAGATCGGTACCCAGTTCTTCAGGGAGTTTAAACCCTAGAACCTCCAAGCGCTCAATGTAGCCAATGAGCTTGACTACATGAGGCCCAGCTGGGGCACCCTCTCCAATCTTTCTCTGAAACAGAGTCTTGGAGATCTCAAACCTTTCCTGTCTTTCTCTCTCCTGGTATAAACCACGGAGGTGCTCGAGCATGCTGTAGGCATCCATGTCTTCATGAGACTTCATGAGCTCACTAGACATAGATGACAGCATCAAACATTGAACGTCGAGAGCATCGTTCAAATGTTGATCATAGACTAGGAAATCTTCATCACTTGCGCCTGGGGTAGGAGAATCAGGAAGTGAGGACTCCAGCACATAAAACTTCCATTCATGGCGTAGGATAACCCGAAGGCTCCTAAACCATTCCTGAAAGTTACTGCCAGTGAGGATGTTGTCTTTATCCAGAATTGATCGCAGAGAAAATGTGGTTGATGTGTTTGTCATATTGATTCTACAATTTAAAAGAGCAGATTCATCAGTACTTTCTTGATTACATTTTATGAGAAATAATAAATTTTATTAAGTCTCCCACTATTTTATCAAGTCCCAATGGCCCTCACCATTGAACTCGGAATGTCCAGTTGCTTTGACATTCTAATGGCAAGGATCCATATTTCCCTTCGCATAACCCCAACAAGGGTTGGTCAAGATATTTGAAGGTATTTAGGTAGGCGGGTCTTTGCCAACTGTGAGCTTACAGTTCCTTGATCTGTTGAGTAGACTCCCCAATCCTGAAATCATGACTTGGATTTCCACAACTCTTGCCTCCAATATTACCTCAAGTCTAGCAAGGGATACTTCTCTTGATTTAATATGGTTAAGTCAACCCGAAACCTTTCATAAGGGATTCCTTTATAAAAGTAAGTGTCCCAACAAGGTTTGGTCAAACACATAGTTTTATTGAGTCTTTCCCTTAATCATGTAACAGAAGGCTTGGTCTGACTTAATATGGTATTTGAGGGATTTTATTCTTTATGCTTATCTTTGCATTATCACATGCTTGTTAATATTAAGTGATGCTTTCTTAAGTGATTAATCATGTTTCGATATTGTATACGCATAGACCGGTTTTTATTTTATTCTATCTTTGCATGCTTGTTCATTTAATTAATTATGTGATCACGGCAACACATGCATAATAAATAAACCATGCAATCAGACAGAAATAAAATAAGATGGCATGATCATGAGCTTCTATTTGGTTAGCTTATCTAGCGGTTTTGATAAGCTAACCCTGACCTAGGGAAAACACCTTGAACCTGATTATTCGTGTTTTGCAGCTCCCACCTGTCCACCTTTGTATCTTCTTGTGTCGGTTTCGCCTCAGCTTCGGGATTTGAACCGTCTCCTCTGGTTTGGTAGAACCTTCATTACATGGGTTTACATTAAAGAAACCATGGGCACGCAGGCCCTACATTTTATTGGAAGAAGGCTCGCAGGCCATCAAATTTAAAATAAATAAATTTAAATGAAACTATACACATACAAAGGGTCTTTGGTCTAGCTCATGATCATCCATAGTATGCAACGAAATTTATGCATATTTAGAATTCAAATTCTTTTAATCGTTCTCTTATTTAAGATAAGATGCGCTCGAATTCAATTAATTATGATCTTATAATTAATCAATTCTTTATCTTAAATTCCTTTCTGAATTTCCTTGAGATTATTCTCATCCATATTCCTTGTACGGGTCTTTGTACATTGGAGGAAACCTGGTGAAATTCCATTTCTAGAAAGTACACGGCGTGTAGTTTATAATTACACGGCGTGTATTTTTCTTTTCACCCTTTGTCCAAAGTACACACTGGGGCTTTGGCGTGTTTTCTGTACTTTAGAAATTTTAGAGTACATGGCGGGTAGATGAATTATACACGGCGTGTACTTACTTGTTACGCGGTAACCGACCTGGCGATCCCGTATACGCGGTACAAGACTTATCTTTGTACACGGTTTCACCTGGGTCAGAACGGACTACACGGCGTATTGTTCCAACATACACGTCGTGTATTCCGGTTTCCAAGCTCCGTTCTATTCTGGTCAACACGGCATGATTAAAACTTAGGCATAATCAATTCACACGGCGTGGTTTGGCGGACCAGTGCCAGTTCGTTGAACCTAAGTACACGGCGTGTAGTTTTAATTACACGCCGTGTAATCCCGTGTTGTACAGACAGAAAGAGCGGATCCTCTGGATGAGTTCCTCGTTTTTATTTTAATCAAAATTAAAATTAAAAGGTCGTTTCTGTGATATGAATCGAGAAACGAAGGAGGAAGAATAGATCTCGTTAATTCAGATTTATAGAACTATTTATTACGAATTGAATCAAATATGAATGCATAAATTATCAACGAAAATTAAATAACTATAATCAACATTGTAACCTTGCTCTGATGCCATTTGAAGGTTCCGGGCGCAGCGGAAGCGGGTGGGTGGATGTGCCCACTTGGATTTTTGTCATTAGCAATGATCAATCCGGGATCAATACGATGATAAATGCCAGTATCCACGGATCAAATCACAGAAAAAGAAAAAGAAGATGGTTTGTCCCGGAACCACAAACAAGGATTGTTACAAGTTGATTATAATTAATTTAATTAATTATAAAGAAATACCTTTTGGGTGTTCTTTCTTCGTTGATGTTCTCAATCACGTTGTCGATGTGATCCGTCGTTGCGTCACAAAAGCCAAGTGTAGACTCCCTATAGTGGTGATCCACACGTGTACCTCATATCTCTAGACGTCTCCAAAGTATTCTCCGAGTGCTAGCGTGGAGAAGACTTTGCTTGCGTTGTCTGCCTTAGATTGTCTTGATCCAATGGAAGAGGATCTCTCTCGGTCTTGAGAGCGTTCTTGGAGGAAGAGGTTCTTTCGGCCTTGAAAGAATTCTCTAGAGATGTTGTGCACAACGATTCTCTTGTGTGTAGGAAAAGAGTTGGGGTTATGAGGATATTTATAATCGGGTGTGTGGGGTTATAGAGTTATGACAATAAATAAACGCGTTACGCATTTTATTTATTTCATTGACTCTTTATTTAAAACCCCATGTCGAATAAATAATTCCTTGACATGCGCCCACGCTGATTATAATAAATATCATTTAAAACAATATTATATCCTCAAAATCCCAACTGGAAAAAACTACATGGCGTGTATTAATAAATACACGGCGTGTACTTTTTATTCATTGAAAACTACACGGCGTGTACATTAAATGTACACGGCGTGTATATCTTGTTTTCATTTATTCATTTCCTTTCCAAAATAAAACTACACGGTATGTAATAATAATACACGGCGTGTACTTGTTTTATTTTATTTTTCCTCCATCATTTAAAACAACTTAGGCTTCCTTGAATAATTATTAAACCACGTATGAGAATAATATTTATTCAACTTGAGATACTTGGATACACTTAGTGTGTGACCCTCTAGGCCTCTTTCTCGTTGGCATTAGCCGGGCTTGCCTAAAGTCCAAGATTACTTTCTAGCAACGTGTCAAGGAACCCAAGAGAAAGAAGTTGACGCCGCATTGACGTATCACCTCATACGAACGCTTACTATGTAATTTAATCCCTTTGTCTCAATATCTCATCAAGCAGGTTTCATGGCAGTGTCATAAACCTATATGCTTGATATGTCGTTCTTTGACTACCTGAAATAATCTCATCATTTACACCATGGCCATGGAATTTAATGCGACAGTTCTATTTCAATCAAAGGGCCGAGATATCAACTTCCATAAATGGAAGGGACAAATCCTTCCTCGACTTATCCATTAACAACATGTCACTCGTGACACACCCAACGTACCCTACTTCCCGCCAACTGTCTGGATGACGGTTTTCGTCAGTAAATCTAAGTGCGCGAGTCATGACATGAGTTAATGATAATATTCCAGTCTAAGGACCATTACACACGCTCGTAGATAGCAATATCCGACGACACCAAGACATGTGGAATTACTACTGGCGGGTCTGTTCTCATAATCTCCCATCTTGGAGATTACCAAGTGCGAACTCTATGAGAGAGAGTCTCGTCTTCTTACGAGTACTCGCACATGATGGTCTGTATACTATGTTTCCTATCATAATATGTCATCCAACCGCAAAACTTTATTTAAGAATATTGTTATAGCATTTCAAGGTTCTCATCATAGTGGGGATCTTCTATGACCTTATTAATGCAACAAATATTTCCGGACATTATTATATTATAGTCATGAAGAACAATGAACAATATATAATAACTGAACATTTATGTAATCAAAGTAAAAAATAGTTGGTTATGAGGACACCAACCCTTACACTTTCTACCTCCTCAAAGGGTCAGTATCCTTTTCCATTCTTCGTAAGGGAAAAATCGCCCACATTAAGGGTGACCAAGACTTGAAATAAGTAAGTGTTCTATCATTGCTGATCTCATTTTGGTTAGGGGATCCATTCTGTTAAAGACTTTTGATTTGTAGCTCATTTTGGTTAGGGGATCCATTCTGTTAAAGATTTTTGATTTGGATGACTAGTTATCAGTGATTTGGGGCTTTTATAATTGGATATGTGTTTCCCTAGGACACGAGTTCTATCGTATCCTCTTCCCTTCTAAGGAGTTTATGATGTAGGTGAAGGGGTTCGGTTCTGTATCTCTTAAGCCTGGATTCCATCATATAAAGTAATGGGATAGAAAATTCAATCTGTAGGATGCAGGTAACTCTTTTTCTCAACTATGGGTAAAGTTATATAGTCATTATTGGATCCTTTGGCATCCAAAAATCCTTTATGATACTGCCATTTCCATTGGACTCCCCATTAAAATGGATAAGGTACCCGAGACAAAAAGGTTTAGGCATTTTGCCTGCTTTCTAGTTGATGATGATTTGGGCTCAACCCAGGTTGATCAGGTTTTTTAGTCTACTAATGATGATGAATTTGATTTGAAAATTTTCTATGAGAGGATTCCTAAATTCTTCAAGGAGTGTAATATTATTGGGCATGATCTAGCCAATTGCAAGAGATTGGTTGTCTATCAGATTTGTCATGTAACGGCCCGAGTCCGGAGCCCCTCCACTGGTGCCCCGTACCCGGTTCACCACCTGACCTCAAGCGCGTTTCCCTGAATTCCAGAGGCAGCCGACTAGTAGCGAGGGCCTTGGTGAGTCGGTGGGGAAACTATGCCCTCATTCAGTAAGGTATACAGCGAAAAAGGCAACAGTCAATAGAGGAAGTAGTAACAACATGCATAACAACATAAACCAAACAACGGAAGCAATGTAGATATATAACAATGATGAAAATAATGCAGCAAGTACAAGTATCTATGGAAAGCAGCAAACACAACAATGTGCTGGAATACAACTGAAACCAATAGAAAAAGAAAACAAAGAAAGCTCCTCATCATCGCGAGTCACGGCTCGATCCCATGCTCCCCAGCTCCAGTGCAATCAAGAACCTGAACTAGAAGGGCGCTTTCCCTTATCTATACCTGCAGCAACATAGTCTTCTTGGGCCCAAAAGTATGGCCCAAATAGGGTGTGAGATACAATCCCAGTAGGAAATCACCCAATGATTTGTGCCTAACAGTCAATGAATACAGGACAGTAAATAAATATGAATCAGTAAACAGGAAAGCACAAGTAGCTACAATCCACAGTTCTAACAAGTAAAGTACACAAGTAAGCAACCAACAACAAGAAGAAAACAGGTAACCCTATGGGTAGCTCTCACACCCTAACCCCTATGGTTAAACCTATAGTACTAGAAACCCTCTAGGAGGCACACACAGTCTCACCCATCTGGTTAAGCTACGTAATTAAGCAGACTCTCTGGGGAAGCACTCACCGTCAATTCCCTCTATAGTCTCGTATCGTGCTAATGGCTCTCTGGGGAAGCACTAAACATCAATTCCCCTTGTGGCCCGTGTCATGGAACTACAGACTCTCTGAGGAAGAACTCAACGTCAATTCCCCCTATAGTCTCACATCGTAATTAAAAGACACTCTAGAGAAGCCCTTCCGTCAATTCTACCTTTGGTCTACTACTCTAGGTTCTCACAGTCCTGAGTGGGAAAGTAAAACATGCTCAGCATGCGTGCATCATCCAAGTAAACCTCAAGAACTACTTGGATATCAACTAAGCTTCAACAACATAAAAAATAATAGTTCCACTATCCTATTACTAGTCATGGCAACTGGAAAAATGATAAACCGGAAAAACATGAATGGAAAAGCAACCTGAGCACAAAATAAATTACTCTACTCACAAGCAATAAACCTATACTAAAGCAATCAAGCAAAGCAGGCAAACAACATGGCAAAATAGGAAACATGCAATACCCCGTTCAATGGTATTGGTGGAATTTGCACAAAAATATTAATCAAATTTCTATGGAAAGGCACAAACCACCTACCTCGATCCTAGGATATCGATATATGCGATCCTCGATGACAGATTCCTCCTAGAACGACGAAGATATGAGAAAATGAACAAAATGTTCATCCCAAGATAACATGGAAATGAGGAGGAATCAAGAAACAAGGCTAAATCATAAGGAAGAACTCACCGCTGCAATTCCAACGCAATCGACTGTGCTCGAATCGGAGAACGAATGGTGAGGCGGGAGATCATCAAAGATCTAGTTGTACGGTCGCTCTTGGACAGACGAAATCTTGAGAAGAATATGATTTTGGGGGTTTGGCGTGCCCCCAGTCTGTTTAATGAAAAAAAAGTACACGACATGTACTTCTTGATTACATGACGTGTACTTAAATTTTTCCATGCTTTGAATTAACTGGACTCCACCTCAGCCTTACACACCATGTGTGTGGCTCAGGCATGGCCAGCACATGGCTTCGAGCTGGGAAGAGTACACAGTGTGTACTCAGAAAGTACATGGCGTGTACTTCTGAAATTTCTAGAAAATTTATTTTCCTTAAAAACTCCCAAAAAAATGGGAAAGCATACCTGAACGAAGATCCGGGTTCTTACAAACTTCCCCCCATAAAGAAATTCATCGCTGAATTTCCCTAATGAGGTGAAGAAGAAGAAACCCCGAACATCTCCAGCCACTGCGATCATACATTGGCCTCCCTCTCCCAGGTCTCATCATGTACTCGCCCTTGCAGCCATAACACTCGTACCAGAGGAACAGAATGCCCGCAGAGAACCTTCGTACTGTGATCGACAATCCGGATAGGATGTTCCTCGAATGACGCATCTGCTTCAAGATAAACTTCCTCAGGTTGAAAGACATGAGATGGGTCTGAAAAGTAACATCGGAGTTGAGAGGCGTGGAAGACGTCGTGCATGGCCCGATACCTCTGAGATAGCTGCAACCGATAGGAGACCGTCCCAACTCTCTCCATGACCTCAAACGGCTTGTCGTACCACGGTGAAAGCATACCCTGTCTCCGAATCCTTTTGTGTCACAACCTCGGTGCGACACGTAGGAAAACCTGATCTCCGACCTCGAACTCTAGAGGTTGTCTCCGCTGATCAGTATAAGACTTTTACCGAGACTGTGCTGTATCCATCCTCTTCCTAATCAGCTCTATCTGCTCTGAAGTCTCCTGTACAAGACGAGGTCCTAGCAAAGCTGCCTCTCCTGCCTCCATCCAGCATAAGGTTGATCAGCATGGCCTACCATACAAAGCCTCGTATGGTTCCATATGAATGGTCACCTGAAAACTGTTGTTGTAGGTGAACTCCACCAGAGGAATATGCTTCTCCCAAGAACCGCCAAAGTCTAGAATGGAAGCTTGGATCATATCCTCAAGAACCTGGATCCTGCGCTCGGACTGGCCATCAGTCTGGGGATGGTAAACTGTACTCAAAAGTACTTGTGTACCCAAGGCCTTCTGATGTCCCTACCAGAACCGAGTGGTAAAGCGCACATCTCTGTCTGAAATAATAGAGTGTGGAACTCCATGCGGAAGAACGATCTCTATGATGTAAATTCATCCCAGATCATCGATACTGAGGGTCTCCTTGATCGGAAAGAAGTGAGCAACCATCATAAGCCTTTCAACGACAACCCAAACAACATCGTTTCCCCGAGGTGATCTCGGCAATCCGGTCACGAAGTCCATCGGAAAATCATCCCACTTCCACTCCGGAATGGGTAACTGCTCTAAAAGCCCCTCTGGATGCTGATTCTATGCTTTCACCTACTGACAAGTAGAACATCTCATGACAAAACCAGAAACATCCTTCTTCATACCTGGCCACCAGTATTGGTGATGAAGGTCCCAATACATCTTGGTGACGCCAGGATGAACTGCCCAAACAGAGGAATTGAAATACCGCATCAGATCCTCACGTATGTCTGCTGGCACCCATATGCGTCCCTGGAAATGCAAGATCTCATCCTCGCCCATTGTCCATCCAGGAAGAGGGTCCTCTCCTGACACACTCTTCCGCAGGACTATGTCTTCTGGGTCTGACAGTTGCCTCATCCATACCTGATCAAGTAGCGTGGATGTAACAGCTACAGAAGATAGAAAAGTATGACCCCATCTATCGTGCACCTCCAGATGCATCTCAGAGAATAGAGCCATCAGCTGCCACTCACTATTGGCCTCCTGAACTGCCTGAATCTGAGTTCTCCTACTCAACACATCTTCCACAGTGTTGACCTTTCCCTACATATAGGCATGCTCGAAGTCAAAAGACTGTAGATACTCAACCCACTTGTGCTACCTCAGATTCAGATCACGCTGAGTAAAGATATACTTGAGACTCTTGTGGTCAGTGAAGACCACAAAGTGCTCTCCCAGAAGATAGTGTCTCCAATAGTGAAAGACATGAACAACAGATGCCAACTCCAAATCATGCGTAGGGTAGTTCCTCTCATGTGGCCTCAACTGCCGAGACCCGTACGCAACGACTCCCTCTCTCTGCATAAGCACAACTCCTAGCCCGACACCTGAAGAATCACATTAAATAGTGTAGCTCTTTCCTGGATCTGGAAAGACTAGTATCAGTGCTGATGTCAACCTCCCTTTCAGCACCTAAAAGGCTAACTCATAAGAATCTGACCATAAGAACATTGCCCCCTTCTTGGTCAGACCTGCCAAGGGTGCTACTAGATGAGAAAAGTCCCGAATGAAGCGTCAGTAGTATCCAGCCAACCCTAGGAAGCTTCGTACCTCAAAGACGTTCCTTGGATGCTCCCAAGAAACTACAGCTCTCACTTTCCCTAGGCCCACAGATACTCCTGCCTCTGAGATGAAGTGACCCAAGAAGTGAATCTGATCCATCCAGAAGTAGCACTTCGAGAGTTTATCATAAAGACGATGCTCTCTCAGTGTACTCAGAACGATCTCAAGATGCGTAGCATGGTCGTGTCGAGTGTGAGAGTACACCAAGATATTGTCCAAAAAGACCACGATGAAGGAATACAAGTAAGGATGGAACACTTGGTTCATCAGTGCCGTCAAAACTGCAGGCCCGTTCATGAGACCGAACGACATGACCGTATACTCGTAAAGACCGTACCTGCTCTTGAAGGCTGTCAGAGGTATATATGATGGTCTAACATGCAACTGATGATAACCGGACCTCAAGTAGATCTCCGAGAACACCCGGGATCCTAGAATATGATCAAAGAGGTCATCAATCAGCAACAAGGGATATCGGTTCTTGACCGTCAACTGGTTCAGCTTCCGATAATCCACACAAAGCCGAAGGGTACCGTATGACTTCTTCGCAAATAGAACAGGTGAACCCCAAGGAGAAGTACTGGGTCGGATGAAACACTTAGACTGTATCTCCACCAACTACTTCTTGAGCTCCTGCAACTCAGGTGTGGCCATCCTATAGGGAGGAATGGACACCGGTGATGCTCCGGGCACGATCTCAATAGAGAAGTCTACCTCACGGTCCGGAGGCAAACCCGAAAATTCCTCTAGAAAGACATCCCTGAAGCGATCCACCACTGGAGGAAAGTCCAACTGTGGAGTCCCTTGATAATCTAGATAAATACTAACAATATGGGCGGTCACCCCTCCTAGACCAAGATGCTCGAGTCCCGCCCGACTCGCCCAAACGTCCCATTCACCTCTATGAAGAAAAGAATCTCCCTTTAGTGAGATGAAAATGACTCTACGACGATAACAGTCAATGACTCCCTAGATGGGAATAAACAAGTCCATGCCAATGATGACATCATAGTCTGTCATCTCTAGGACATAGAGATCCCATAAGGAGTGATACCCTGCAACTTCGAGAGGGAACTCTCTATACTGGTGTACACTAGACGTCCTCGTTCCCAAAGGTATGTCTAGTGTCAATGAGTCAGCAGAAGAAAAGATGAAGAGTCCAAGGATCTCGACAACAGTAACCGAGATAAAGCTATGCATAGCACTAGTATCGAAAAGGGATGAAGATAAAACTGAGGCTACTAAAATCGTACCTCGAACAGTAGAAGGGTCGGGATCCTACTCATGATAAGTCTGCTCCACGGCGAAAGACTGGCCCGTACCGCGGCCCTGCGCCCATGGCTGATCACTTTAAGCTGAACCTCCCTGCTGGTGCTGAGGAACTGGTGGATGACTGCCACAACCTCGACCTCCACCTCGGCCCGAACGACTGGAGGAACTCCAATTTCTTTACTGGTGAGAAACTAGTGGGGCTGCTCCTGAAAGAAGAGTCATGGAAGAACCCTGGTCACTAGCTGCTGGTGAGAAAACCTGACAGAAACGCTGAAGGTGACCCATCTTTCCCCAAGAACAGCATTGCACGAGGTCTCTCTGGCACTACGGCCTCATGTGCCCTATCCGGCCACACTGGTAGCACGTCACCTGACTTCCTGATGATGCGTCTCGCTTCCTCGAATCACCGTGTGTAGGCTCCCTACGGTGCTTCTTGCTGCTATCTGGAGGAAAGCTAACTCTAGAAGCAGAACCACCCTGGCTCGCAGCTCCAGAGTCTCTCAAATTGCGCTCTACGATCAGTGCCTGGTTGATGATGGAATTAATAGAAGTCAGCTGGAAGATGTTCACCTATGAGTGGATCTCCCGCCTGAGTCCATCCTCAAACTTCCTCGCCAAGAACACCCCATTCCCATCCCGAAGGGGTGTAAAATGTTGCAGATCGGTGAAACGAGAGGAATAATCCATGACAGATAGAGTACCCTGCTCTAAGCTCATGAACTCTTAGGCTCGATCGGCCCTCAGGGACTCCGGGTAGAAGTAGTCGTAGAACACGCACTGGAACTCCTCCGAAGTCATATCCGACTGTTGACCTGCCTATGAGATCACATCCCACCGCCTCTTGGCAGAGTCTCAGAGCATGTAGGTGGAAAGCTTGACCCACGTCTCAGCAGGCTTCTCCAGATGCTCAAAGATATTCAGCATGGATTGCAACCATGACTCTACAGCCTGAGGTCCTCCCTCCCCTGAGAAAGTGGGAGGATGCTGCTGCTGAAAGACCCGCGTCAAGTCTGTCATAGACGAGGTAGGAGGCGGTGCTCCCTGGAAGGCCTGCATCATCCTCATAAAACCTTCCCTGAACTGTGCATCAGCACCCGAAACTGGTACAACAACCTGTTCCAAGGCTGGCTCGACTGGGGGATCGACGGGAAGTCCCTCATCATCCATATCTGGTGTCTGATCACTGCCTGATGACATACGTACGACCGGAGGACGTCGCGGAGGCATATATCTGAAAGATCAAAAGTACACCTTAGATCAGGAAAACAAGGACAGAGAACACAGGAGTACTAAATGGAAATAGGGGAATAAGACATACAAGATTTCAAAACATGACTACCCAGCATGTATAAAACTACACGGCGTGTCTTCTTAAACCACTGACATGGGCATGTACTCCTGCCATATAAGTTGTGTGCACTTCAAACTACACGGCGTGTACTTGAAAACTATTCTCCTGCCCGAGTCTCCATACATGGCTAACCCACACGGTCCGACATAACCCGAGACTACACGGCGTGTTCTAAACAGACACGGCGTGCACTAGACAAGTCTTCAACGGCCCATGTTGTTGAGTACATGGCCATCTACACGGCTGGACCTTACACGGCGTTCTCCGAACAAGCACGATGTGTATAGGTGAAGGAGACACCGTCCCGTGTTGTTCGTGACATGGACGGGTACCTGGCAAGACTACACGGCGTGTTCCAAGCAAACACGGCGTGTGGAAAGGAAGGTAATGTCGGCCCGTGTTGGTTGTGACATGGCCGGGTACCTGTACATGACTACACGGCGTGTTCCGAGCAAACATGTCGTGTGGAAAGGTAGGTAACGTCGGCCCATGTTGTTCGTGACATGGACGGGTACCTGGACAGGACTAGACGGCGTGTTCCGAGCAAACACGGCATGTGGAAAGGAAGGTAATGCCGACCCGTGTTGGTCGTGACATGACCGGGTACCTAGACAGGACTACACGGCATGTTCCGAGAAAAAACGGCGTGTGGAAAGGAAGGTAATGCCGACCCATGTTGTTCGTGAAACGGCCGGGTACCTGGACAGGACTACACGACATGTTCCCTATGGACATGGTGTGTTCCAACCATGCTTCCCCGACCCGTGTTGTTAGTGACACGGCCGGGTACACGACTCCAACCGTACACGGCGTGTAGCTACCGTACACGGCGTGTTTTCGAAGTTACTTTTACGACACCATGTTCTTCCCACACGGTCAGTGACATGGCCTGAAAACTACACGACGTGTTCCCAAAAAGTACACACCGTGTATTCTGGGTTTTTCTGGGCAGTAGCTCTGAAACTACACAGAATTCCAGAAACACTAAAAACAGGGCGAAAAAATTTCCAAATTCTAAAACGTAAGGGCCCATAACACCTCAAGAACCAAATTTTGGCTTTCACTTTAAACAAGGAACTAAACAAATAGCTTTCTAACATAACAGTAGAGAACCTATCAAGAAACTATCACAACATCATGCATAATCTACACAAAGTCTATCACAATAGCATGCAGTCGCTAATGCACCCTAGATGGAATGGAAAGAATGCATGGCATGTGATTATTATAAGTGTATATATGATGCATGAGACGACATACCCTCATCTCATCAGGTTTCGACAGAAATAGAACCGCAATATCAAAAAAGTAATAGCACAAGCCATGTGAATAACTCTCGGTGAAATCAGCTCAACTATAAAATCTCAAAATCAGCAACTACAATTAACGAGGTAGTATGGATTTTCCCTGTACATGGGTTAGAAACTCCCGAGCACAGCTTAATGCCAAGTACCGAATCTTTCCTATCCTTGGATAAGGTCTCCAAATAGTAAAGAAAGATAAAATAACTCCTATGAAACCACTTTGTAACGACCCGAGTCCGGAGCCCCTCCACTGGTGCCCCTTACCCGGTTCGCCACAGGACCTCATGCGCATTTCCCCGAACGCCAGAGGCTGCCGACTAGCAACGAGGGCCATGGTGAGTCAGTGGGGAAACTATTCCCTCATTCGGTAAGGTATACAATGGAAAAAGAAACAATCAATAGCGGAAGTAGTAACAACATGCATAACAACAGAAACCAAATAGCGGAATAAATGTAGATATATAACAGTGATAAAAATAATTCAGCAGGTACAATTATCTATGGAAAGTTGAAAACACAAAAATGTGCTGGAATACAACTAAAACCAAGAGCAAAAGAAAACAAAGAAATCTTTTCAGCATCGTGAGCCACAGCTCAGTCCCATGCTCCCCAGCTCTAGTGCAATCATGAACCTGAAGTGGAAGGGCGCATGACCTTATCTATACCTACAGCAACATAGTCTTCTTGGGCCCAAAATCATGACCCAAATAGGGTGTGAGATACAATCACAATAGGCAATCACCTAAAGGTTTGTGCCTAACAGTCAATGAATACATGGCAGTAAATAAACATGAAGCAGTAAATAGGAAAGCACAAGCAGCTACAATCCACAGTTCTAACAAGTAAAGTACATAAGTAAGCAAACAACAACAAGAAGAAAACAGGTAACCCCCTGGGTAGCTGTCATAGCCTAACCCCTATGGGTGAACCTATAGTACTAGCAACCCTCTTAGATCCACACACATTCTCACCCCTCTGGTTCAGCTACGTAATTTAGCATACTCTCTCAGGAAGCACTCTCCGTCAATTCCCCCTATAGTCTCGTATCATGCTAAAGGGTCTCTGGGGAAGCACTCAACATCAATTCCCCCTATGGCCCACGTCGTGGAACTACAGACTCTCTGAGGAAGCACTCAACATCAATTCCCCCTATATTATTGCATCGTAATTAAAAGACACTTTGGAGAAGCTCTTCCGTCAATTCTCCCTTTGGTCTACTACTCTAGGTTCTCACAGTCCTGAGTGGGAAAGTAAAACATGCTCATCACACATGCATCTTCCAAGTAAACCTCAAGAACTACTTAGATATCAACTAAGGTTCAACATCATAAGAAATAACAGTTCCACTATCCTACGATGAGGCATTGCAAGTGGAAAAATTCCAAATAGGAAAAACAAGCATGGAAAAGCAACCTGAGAAAAAAAGAAATTACTCTAATCACAAGAAATAAACCTCTACTAGAACATTCAAGCAAAGTAGGCAAACAACATGTCAAAACAAGAAACATGCAACACCCCGTTCAAGGTTATTTGTGGAATTTGCACAAAAATATTCATCAACATTCTATGGAAAGACACAAACCACCTACCTCAATCCTAGGAGATCGATATACGTGAACCTTGAAGATAGATTCCTCATATAATGATGAAGATCTGAGAAAACGCACAAAATGTTCATCTCACAATAAATTGGAAACAATGAGGAATCAAAAAACAAGGCTAAAGCAGAAGGAAGTACTCACCGCTTCGATTCCAACGCAATCGACCGTGTTCGAATCGGAGAACAGACAGCAAGGTGGGAGCCTGTCGAAGATCCGGCCGTACGGTCGCTCTCGGACGGACGAAATCTAGAGAAGAAGATGATTTTGGGGGTCAGGCGCCACCCCGGTCCGTTTAATGAAAAAAAGAAAGTACACGGCGTGTACTTCTCGAGTACACGGCGTGTACTTAAATTTTTCCGTACTCCAAATTAACCAGCCTCCACCTCAACCTTACACACCGTTTGTGTGGCCCAGGCATGACCAACAAACGACTTCGAGTCGGAGAAGAGTACATGGCGTGTACTCAGAAAGTACACAATGTGTACTTCTGAAATTTCCAGAAAATTTATTTTCCTTAAAAACTCCAGAAAAAGGGAAAACATACCTGAACGAAGATCTATGTTCTTACATGTCATAATGATGGTCAGGATAAGGATTCTTGTTTCTAGAGAAAGAAATCATGTATTTTATATACTCTAAAGATTGGGAAGTTAGAAGTTGTCTCCAATATTGATGCCAGACATAATGGTCAATCTAAAGGGAAACTGGTAACTGATGTGGGGCAAGTGGATGCGAAAGGCATTCAATAGTTGGTTGAAAATCATATTTTAATCTCTATAACTATCATTTTAAATAACCACCCATATCTTTTGATATAATTTCTATATCTATTAAAAAATTAAAAATAGGTTTGTTGTGGAAACTGTTTTAGGCATAAATCAGTTTTCCATATAAAGGTGTATCCTTTATCAGCACTATTTTGAGCGCTAATAAAGGGTAAATTTATCATTGCTGGTAAATGTTTTTAATAAAATATATTATTAATATATATATAATTATTATATTTATATTCAAATAAAGTTTAATTATATAAATTAATTAAAAAACACATGTTTATAATTAATATGCAATTTTAATAATTCAAATATATATATATATAATGTTTTTTAAAAAATATTTATATGATTATAAATAAATATATATATATTTAAATAATTCTAATTTTATAAATTTTTTATATAATAAATACATTTATTATATTTATAATTATATAATTACATAATTATATAATTATAATTTTATATAAACACTTCTAAAATACATTTATTTATAATTATAATTATATAAACAAATATGTATTTAAATAAGGGATGAGGAAGCTGGTGTCAATTTCCGTCGAAGCCAATCTACAGTTCGATGTTCCACACAGTTTATTCAGGGTCGTGTTGGTTGAGGCGGCTGTTCTCCTAGTGTCGATTCTGATCCCCCACTTTCACGGTTCTATGTAGGTTAGCGGTGGGGATTCCGTTCAGATGGATGTGGCTCCTTTTAAGACTGGCGTTGGTCCATCAATGCAGAGATAGGGTCTGATTGTTGCGTATGTTACAATAGAGTGTCTTGTTGTGGGTTTGACCGGTGAAAAGGAGAATGCTTGCGATGATCCTATCACAATTGATACTGTATTGTGTTCTTTCTAAATCTTCAAAGGGTCAACATCCTTTTTCATTCGTTATAAGGGAAGCATGACCCATGTTAAGGCTCGTCAGAATTTGGTTTCAGAGATATTTGAAACTATTAAGAATTCTATCATCACTGGACTCATTTTCCCAAGGGGATCCATTCTGTTGAAGATTTGGGATTTAATTGACCGATTATTAGAGATTTGGGACTTTTGTAATAAGAGATGTGTTTTTATGGGATACGGGTTATATCATATCCTCTTCCCATCCAGGGAGTTGAAGATGTTGGCATAGTGGTTCCATTGTGTATCTCTTAAGCCTTTATTCCTTCAAATTATGGAATGGGATAGAAAATTCAATTCACTGGATGCAGGTAACTCTTCTACTCAAATCTGGTTAAAGGTCTACGGTCTTCATTGGATCCTTTAGCATCAACAAATCCTTTTATTATATTTTTTCCCCGATTGGTATCCCCATTAAAATGGACAGGAAAATCAAGACTGCTAGGTTTGGGAATTTTCTCGCTTTCTTGTCGAGGTTGATTTGGTCTCAACCCCAATTGATCAAGCTTTTATGTCTACTGATGATGATGAGTTTGATTTTAAAATTGTCAATGAGAGGATTCCAAAATTCTTCAAGAAGTGTAATACTATTGGGTATGTTGTAGCCAATTTTAGGAGACTGGTTGTTTGTGAGATTTTTCACACCCATGGTCATGATAAGTAATATTGTTTCAAAAGGAGCTGGAAATTTGGTATTTCTAAAACTCTAAAGATTGGGCAGTTTGAAGTTGTCTTGAATGTTGATACAAGGCATGGTGGTCAATCTGAAGGGCAGCTGGCAACCATTGTTGTAAAAGTTAACGTGAAGGGAATTCAAGAGTTAGTTGATATCCCTATCTTAGGCTCTGGTAAGTAGAGGCTTTGGACGGATATTGTTGCTGAGGAATTTCATGATGAAGATGGGCAAGCTGCTTCATGGAATAGAGATTGAGTTACCCTTGATAAGGGTAGTCCTTCTGATATTTCCATCCCTGGTGACTAAGGAATTAGATAGACTCATGTGTAAGTTGCCTCTATTTATGAGGAAGTGGCTGCCTCAACCATTAAGAACAATGAGTTTATAGATGATTCTGTTTTAACAGAAAGACTAGAGTCTATTGAGAGGGAAGTGGTGGTGTAGGCCATGGATAACATGCACGATGGAATGATCTCGGGAAAGTGGAATATGGATAACGAAGGTTTCCAAATGGTTCCAAGGAAAACTGGATTTCTTATGTCACCAAAAGTCTCTGATCAGAAATACGATAAGTCGAAGTAGGTCATAGAGGGTAACAATTTTGTGGCACTTGTTTCTCTTAATGAAGGTGAATTTCATTTTTCTAATAACATGAATGATGAAATGGGTGTGCCTGATTTATTGATTCAATGGAAAATTTGGAGGTGAGTCAGACATCAAAGAAGCCATGGACATGGTTCCCATGATGATTCCAATCGAGGGTATAGGTGAAGCATGTCTTCTAGATCAACTGATTTACCTCCAGAGTAGGAGATTGTTAAGGAACAATATATTGTGCTTTATAATCAGATGAATTCATAGTCAGAGTGGGTCTGCTGATGATGCTAATGATTCTAGTCATAACTCGGTTAATGATTATAGTGATGTTTAAGTTGATATTTTTTCATTTTGAAAGCGGGCTTGCCTTTCTTCTCTTCTTCTTTCAAGTACTCTTTATTTTCTATCATTTTAACAAATAGAGGGTTAAATCCAAACATTATTGGTATATATTTAAATAAATATACACATTTAATGAATTTGGCCAATAAATATATATATCAATGGATAATATGAATAATATTTATTCACCCAAGAACGGAGAGCAATCCTCCTCCACAAGAACAAGGAGAACATTTTAGAAGTGATTCTCAAGGAATTCAAAGGAAGATGATGCTAGTGAAAGGATCATCTATGCTATTACCTGGTGGATCCCTTAAAAAAATTAGGAGATTCATGTAACACATGTGAATCACTACTAGAGAAAATCTACACGTGGTTTCTACGATGCAACAATAGTGCACTACATACTTATCAATAGATTCATCAATGAATAATGAATTCCTTGGAGATAATTATTTAACTAATCAAATTAATTATAAACAATATGTGTTGTTCTCCTCTCTATCTATCTCGGTTTTGGTGTTCTATCCCTTGTCTATTTATTTGATTCAATCATGTTGATCATGGTGTTTATTGTTTCATATGTCACAGATTGATCATCAATTATGGAAAAAGAAAAGTTGAGCACCGCCCTTCATGCACTTCTGTTGTGATTGAAACCTAGATGTGGTATCAGATAGGGTACATAATTGTTAATAATTATTTAAAAAATCATTAGTGATTTAAACACATTTATTTTATCTTTTAAATTCATTTTTAAATTTTCTTTTAATATGAATTGTGATATCTGTTTATTTTCCTTACATTTCTTGTAGATCTAATCAAGACATTTAATTTTTTGATTAAAATTAAATCCAAGAACTCATTTAGAGGTTCCAATGTTTATGGTTGGACAACACTGGAATACACACCATGTAATTAGAGTTACACACTATGTATTCATGTTTAATTAATCAGGAATAAGTGTGGAAATCAATTCTGATCGTATACATTGAAAACACGCATTAAATTTTACAACGTGTTGACCAGAATTTAATAGCGCACATCCATCCACACAATGCATCATATAGCCCAAGTACACGGTGTGTAGTCCCTTTGAGTCACAGACTAGCTGTGTATTCAATAAACAACCTACCTGATTGGTGACTGTGTAACATGGAGTCAACATGGTGTGTGTCCCATTGGACATGCCATGTACTCTAAATTTTCCAAGGCACAAAATACGTGTTGAGTCCCTTGGAATGTGTCTTGGATAGACAGTGAGATATGTACATGCCGTGTAGATCGGATCTACACTCTGTGTACTTTTACAAATTATACAAATTTAAAATTTATTTATTTATTTTACTATGTAAACCTTGAGACATGTACTTGTGTGTGGTCATAAAGATTGGACACACCATCTGATAGGTTTCAATATACAAAAATATTTAAATGTTTAATTAAAATCTGTGTAATGTTTAGATATGCATATCATGTATGAGTTGTATTACAAGTTGTTACTCTACATGCATTGAAGCATAACACGTGACCAAAAAATCATGTAATTCATGTAATCATCTATGAAGTACATGTTGTGAAGTATGTGATATGTCATATATTCCATATGTCACAAGAGTAAAATAGTATATGTGTATAATATATGTTTGGTAAATTTAGATTGGTATTCACTCTGTTTCCTCCAATGTACATTTATGTGAAAGGTTAATTTTAAATGAATTTATTTAATTTTTTAAAATTATAATGAAAGATAATCTCAAGGAAATTAAAATAAGGATTAAGATAAAAGTATTGATTAATTTACGATAATAATTAATCAATTTGAGCATGATTTTTCTTAAATAAGAACGATTATAATTGAATGCTAGTTTTATTAAATGTATAATTCATTTCATGAATGTGAAAGGTCATGATATAGACTATAACTTTTTTATGTGGTTGGTTTAATTTAATTTATTATTAAATTAAATTTTTATATTGAGTTCCTTCTCTCATTTGATTATGTTGGGCCTTCATGTCGATGATTTCTTTTATGTAAACCCCTATTTTCCCCTCACCTTTATGTGAGTAAAAGGTATATGTGATGGATATATCTCCTACACTAGTGGAGGTAGTTCATGTTTTAAGCTGAGGTGAAACTAATATAAGGAGATACATAGTTTGACAGACAGGAAGCTGCAATTGGAAACTTAATTGGTTCAAGGAGTTTTTCCCCCAGGTCAATGATTATTTTATCAACTTCTAGACAAAATAACCATGAGTAAGAGCTCATTCTCATACCGCTTCATTATTTTATTTCTTCCAATTTCTTGGTTATTTCATTATTGATGTCTTGTTGTGATCAAATAATTAATGAATTAACAAGCATGTAAGTTAGAACTAAAATAAATCATCTTATGCGTTAATATTATCTAAGACAAGGTTAATCACTTAAGTAACCCCACTTAATATTAACAAGCATGTGATAAATAAAATAATTGGAAATTTAAGCATAAAACTACAAAATACGTCAATAAAATATTAATTCAGAATAGTCATCCTTTACTTTGGTAAAAATCAAACCATAGTTCAAAGTTATTCACTAGCCAAAGTTGGGGGGCTTTCAATTTTTAGGGAATTATTACAAGAGGTTTTGGGTTGAATTAATTTTTTTCACATTAAGGGTTGACTAACAATGTAGGACATGGTGTAACTGATAGGAAAAGGTTGAGGAAATATAAGTGTATGATTTCAGGATTGGGGATTCCACTCACTAGATCAAGGATTTGTGAGTTTATACCACTGGAATATGGGATTCCAACCTAAAACCATTCATGTTAATTGACCAACTGAATTTGGGGTAATGAGAAATAGAATATGGATCTTTGTTACTAGAATATCCAAGAAACATGATATTCTGAAGCCAATGGAGAGGGATATTGGGTTTGGATAAAATAGTGGGAGACTAATAAATATAATTTTTTTTCAACGTTTTATCAGAAAAAGTAATAAAATATTTTTATCTCATTTTATAGAGGAAACATTAAAATGACATCAAAGAAATCATTGTGATTTTTACTTGAGAAGGAAAACCTTCTCACTAGCACAAATTTCCAAGAGTGGCAGAGGAGCCTACTTGTCATCCTTTATTAGAAAAGGAAACTGTATGTGATATAAGAACCTTTACAAGTTGAACCTAGAAATGAGGCATGTGATGAAGAGATATCTCTCAATGAGAAACATCTGGATGATGCTTCAGATGTTTAGCGATTCATGCTATCTTCCATTCCTAATGAAATTTTGAAGCGACATAAGGATATGGATGCCTATGGCATGATGTCTCACCTTCGGGATATATATCAAGAGATGGCAAGACAAGAGGTATGATATCTCTAATGCCTCAATCGCAACTAATCTGGGAGAGTCTGATCCAGCTGGCCCACATGTAGTCAATCTCATTGGCTACATTGAACATTTGAACATCTTTGGGATTCAACTCCCAAATGAGTTACATACAGATCTCATACTTTCATCACTACCCATGAAATTCACCAACATTATTATAACTCAAAATATGAGCAATAATGAGAAGAATATTTTTGATCTTCTTACATTAATTATCCAAGTGGATAAGGAAATGGGGCGTGAAAAACTCACAGTCCTATGGGGAATAATAAAAATATGAACAAGGTAAAGGGGCCCAAGACTTTAAACAATATAATGCTCCAAATCTCTATGTTAAAATAGTGGGTACCATAGACTGAAGTATCTAGTACTTTTTATTACCATATAGTGTATATAATTATTTATACATGATGATAACTTATAATTATAGTGTAAACTTTTCTACATCCATTATTGAAGTGGTAATGTCCATAGATTAATTTTTGTATCAAATGTTTATAGCAGATCCCAGGATATAATTAGAACCTCAAGATAAAATGACATTAATATTAAATAAATGTCATATGGTCGAGATGCATCATACTGACTAGAAATAGTAGATGTTTGACTATAAGGTTTTGGGGTATCCTTTTCATTAAGACTTCTTCACATGAAGTTCATACTTGGTGATCTTTAGTAGTGAGATGATAAGGAAAAACCCCCCAATATGAACACCAAATGTTTTGAGTTTCATTGGTTGTTCTTATCTATGAACATGTTTACTGGTCTCCGAACATGAGACCATTACTATTATGTGCCAATCGATTGGGTACTTTGATTAAAGGAGAAAAACCATGATATTGAAATCATGGTGAGGTAGTTTGTGTTGGGTGAATCATTGGTGGTACGAAATTTTTTGAATGGTCAACAAAGGATTTGTTGCTTCCAAGTTAAAAAAGTTATATATCTCATGCCTGGTTGATCAAGATGTTTCCACCTTCATAAGTCTTTGTCCAAAGTAGTCAAAAGGGACATCCATCTGAATAGATTGACAAATAATAAATTAAAAAAAATGTGATGACACAAGTGTGCATACTACTTCGTGAAATATTTAAAGAAAAAGAGATTATAGTACACAATATGTGATCATAGGTTGGTTGTTGTTGCTTAGACAATCCTTATCTCTTTAAGGGCCTTGATGAGTTTATAGACTCCACTCTTGGTCTGTGAATTTTTTTTCACCCCTATTGAGATAAGTTCCTAGAGGGTCACACATAATAGCATATTCAAGAATCCTCCATATTCAGTTCAATTGGTATATTGGACATGGTGGGCCCCACAAAGGGGTCCGAGTGTTGTGCAACGTATCGATCACCAAAGAAATAAATAAATAAATTATTATTCAAGTTATGAAAAATTGAGATTGAATTTACGTAAAGTATTTATAATTTAATTAAATATGAGGAAATATTTATCAAATTAATATTATTTTAATATACCAGGTTCATTTAATATTAAACAGGAATGATGAGATGAGTTAAATAACTCGATTTTATCATGTAAATAAATTTTATATATGTTACAAGTATGTGATAATTTATTAATAATATTTATGGTGATGTTTAGTTCTTTATAATTGTTATATAGTAGATGTTATAATTCTGGGGATTGAGAGACCCTACCAAGTGTTTTGCGTCATCCACTTTAAATCGAGGAAGAGGCTCTCTCATCACAAACTCTTCATTCATTTAGAATGAGAGCCTCTCTATCCTCCCACTTTCTAGAGAGAGAGTCTCTCCCTCTCAAGAGGCAATCTATGAATGCCTTCAAGCATCGATGGTAGAGGATTTCAGTGATGGTTGGGATGTCGGATATATCATTGGATCATCGTGCTAGCACCTAGAATTAGATGATTAGTGCTCCCATATATTTTTTAAGTGTGTGTGGATAATCTAGAGGGATATTGAGATGGATCCTTTAAGAAACAATCATGATTGATGAGATGTAGTCGAGCATAGATTTAAATATGTAATGGTATATTTACAATTTTATTTTTGTGCTCTTTTAATTTATGTGAGATCCTCAGACCTTACTGGGACTCAGATCGTCGGAGAAGATAAGATCCATCATCCCATCGATAAAATATTTTAAAATACCTAGCCCACCAACTTCCAATACGGGCCGTTCCAAAAATTTCTATTAGAGAGAATCATTTAAAATTTGTAATCCATGAAAAGTTATATTGTATAAAATTAAGTAGAGGGTTTGAAATCCATCCCAATGGTTTAGACCGTGCACCAATCCGATTTCGAACATCCATGTTATGAAAATTTTTATTTTTAGATACAGATCATGTTTTTGTTTGGGTCTCAGGTGTTAAAAATTTCAATTGTTTATTTTTGGTATCGATCTAGCCAAGTTTTAGCTATTTTCCATTCATCAAAATTAATACCGGTTTTGTTTTTTTTAAAAATAATAATAATGATTATTATAATTTATATTATTGTTATAATAATTTACTATTATAATAATATTATTATAATTATAATAGAAATATTATATAAAAATAGAAAATTATTATAATTATACCTAAATGCTAAACATAGCCTTGGGAAATGATTTGAATGGTGTGGAATTTTATCCACACCACACATCCTAAAAAATAAAAAAACCATATGGGGTTGGGGGTAACTGTTGGATAAAGATTACATTCAGTATCATAATAAGAATTTGGAAAATGGGAGGGAGTATCCCTGTCACTTCCTTGCCTCCTACGGCAAGCTGCATCACTGGACTCCCTTAGTAGCGGCTGCCGTCCTCCGCACTAGAAAATCTGAGCTGCCATAGACAACGTCGACCGACCTCCATGATGCACCCAACATCCATCGATGGACCATTCCGTTTCTACCTAGATGGAACTTTTCTAGCACCACCTTCAGGTCACCTCCCTCCTCTCACACTATGAATCACTCCCCATCTAACAGCATCGGCTGATGCGCTGGTGACATATGGACTGGGTCCCATTATTGAGGGACACCCTTCCTTAGATATGGAACTCTACCGGTGCAACACTACTTGACTACAGATGATCCGGTATCCATCTCTCACCAGCAACCACATCTGAGGACTGAAGAAACCTAGGGCCTCCACGCCTGCTGTCCACGCCACCTTCTACTACTATAGCCTCTACCATGACATCCGGGTCAGGCTTCCCCGACACTTTCCTCCGCTGGACCCGATCACCGGTAGGCACTCCTCGTCAACTCCTCCTCCATGACAACTGGCGACACCGACACAGAGCATGCACGAGCTGACCTCTTCCCCTGTCAGCCTGCTCATTTTCGTTCCGGTTGTCAAACACAACACCCACGACTACTGCCTGATGAGGTCCTTGCTCGAGCCATTGCACGGTCGTATTGCCCCTTCAATTTTACCTACTCACGTGTCTTGGTTGGTCGACCCCTAAAACTTCCAGATAGGGTGGATCCATTTCCCGATCACACTGAGGTACCCTTGTACCACTTTACAGTGCTTGAAACACCTCCAAAATGGATCAGGCGGGTCTGCCCAACCCGAAATGATCTAGGTGGACCTACCTGACCTAGATAAGCCCCGAAACGGGTCAAAGTAGAGTTTCGAGGCCCAATTTTTTTTTTAAATTAATTAAAATTAATTATTCTAATGATTATTATTGAAATTAAATTAATTTCAATTAATTTTGTCTAATTATATTAATACCTAGGTTTAAAAAAAATTCTTTTAATTTAGTAATGAAATTAAGTTAATTAAATTAAATTTATGTATTAAAATTAAATTTATTATAAGATTGGAAAACAATTAAATTATTTTAATTATTTTAATGATTTACTATAATTAAATAACCCTCATACTTTATTTAATGGAATTTAATTTTATCGTACATTATTGCACCCGATTACTAGTCATGAGCACTGACCCTTGTATGATTGCATTTAATTTTTTTTATAATTAATAAGTTTAAACTCCATGCAATGTTTGTAATTAATTAAATGATGATTTTTGCATTATCTTTATTTTCAGTCAATTTGTATAAGGCCCTGCATGCCCATCCTATTTGATGTCCTTGACAAACCTATCCCCCCTCGTCTGTGCATGTTTATTTTTGTACATCAGATGAAGGTAGTTCATAACATGACCTTGCCAATATGAGGCAGTGTACATTGACCAAGATGATGCAAGACATCAAGTGGACCCCACCAAAATGAGGTGATACTGCAATATGTGATGTGGACCCTACTGTGATTATGCGGTACTTTAGATGAGAATCATACATACATGATCATGGGAGATGCAGCAAGAGTCTAGCTATGACTCATGTATGATTCCCCAAGGTCGTTTTAGATACCCAAGAGCAGTCGTGTAGTCATGAAATATCCTGAATTTTACAGAGATGACAAAACCGCATTGTTGAGAAATTATAAGTGTCTTATGCGAAAGAAAATGATTTATCAGTGAAAATAAGTTAATAAATTCATTAAGGCCTCATGTAAGGGTAAAAGCTGAGTCAACTAAATGGGATATTTAATCGAATATTCCAAATAAGTATGGAATGTTGGTGTGAAATTATGAGACCCATAATTCCTCAGAGAAGAAGAAATAAATTTTTAATAATTTTTATTATATTATTTTTGTAAATAATTTAATATCCTCTAACTGATGCATCGTAAAAAAAATCTGAGACCGTAGTTGGGCCCGAAATGGCGGGGGGGTTACTATAGAATGGGTATAACATTTATAAACATCAGACGATTGGAAGTATCGCTAGTGAAAAATATTCATTTTTAGTTAATTATTTATCCAGTTTTTTAAATAATAATTAATTAATATCTCTCAAACGGTGCATCATATGACAATTCTGAGACAACTATTGGGTCTAAAAATTGGGGTTTACCTAAAAAATGGTATAATATTCATGAGAAATGAGCATTTGGTCTAGTCGCTCCTAAATTTTATGTTATTTAGTAATTAATTTAAATAATCATTTTATTATTTTAATTTAATTATTATTTTTACTCAAAAAAATCAGATGGTACTATTCATAATCTTCCAAAATTGTGAAAACTTCATACCCACAATCCCATGATTGTAAAATCATGGAAACTAAACTATTTTATTCCATTTAAAATTGTAGCACCTAACATGGGAGAAACTAATTAGTCCATTGGAATTATAATATGAAATAGTGAATCTTTTTGTGGGATTTGGAAATATTGGAATGAAATAAGGGGTTTTTCTTCTTCTCTAAATACCCAAATGAATACCCACTCAACATTTCCACTGGATTTGAAAAACTTTGGATCCTCCTCTTCCACCAACTGATTTAGTTTTCTCTTCCAGATCTGGACAGTGTGGTTACTATTCATTGCATAGTTCCCTTTCTCTTCACAGTGTGGTGAGTATGTGCATAATGTTTGTGTGTTTTTTCTTCTACAATTTTCAAACTTCTAAATTCAATATATTTTGTGATATTGATCGTAATTACGTACCGTTAGAGTCATTAACTTAATCTCAATGAGCATAACCTAAATCATAATTTTGTTTTGAAGGCATCAAGGTATTCCTAAATATATTTTTTTCACATTTTAATGGTTATTTTAAAATAAAATTTTAAAGGATGATTATGAAAAATATCGTGAGATAGATAAATAATTATCTAAGATAATTATGAGGTATAATTTATATAAATTTTTTGAATAAATTATCAAAGGATAATTTTTTGAATAAATATTTTAAATAGTTAATAACATGGATAATTGAGGGATAATTTATTTAAAATTATCAAATGATAATAAATAAATAAATTATTAAAAAATAATTTAAAAAAAACATTCTTTGACCAAAATGTTAATTTGAAAATTATCCATTATATAGAATGTTTCATTGTATGTGATATTTTATTTCTTCTAAAATAAAACATCTGTTTTTTGTTCTAGGAATACTTGATGACATTAAGCTTTTAAATATTTGACAATAAGATCGTGAAGTTGTATCTTTTCTGGTTTATTACAATTTATTTTTTTACATTAGTGACCTTTGAGTTAGGAGGTTCCATATCTTTGGGACTCTGGTTTACACATGATTCCATACATAATTTATGTGTTGGATTATTTATTATCTCTATTGACTTGTGATCACATGCGGGTGTGTGTGTATCACTTAACATGGTATGATTTGATTCCATGTTATTGTTGTGATAGATTGATTCCATGATGAAGTTTGATTCACATATTGACGTTTATAATGTTGATATATTTATCATGATTTGTGAAAGAGTTGTTATCATGAAATGATATGTTATGTTTCCCTTTAAAGGTTGGTATGTGTATACTTGACAAGTGGTCATTGTGGTATGATTACTCCTCGTGGGGTGAACACATGATGCGTGGAGAAGAAAAAGACGCAACATGACAAACTTGTAACCTGGAATCTACTTGATGCATTGTGGATTATTATTAGATGACTAACACTTGATACCTTATAGATTTTGAGTGTTACATGATGGATTGTGGATTCCGGGTAGGTTTCAGATAATCAATGCCATGTGGATTCTGAGTATTACTCAATGCCTTATGGATTCTGGGTAGTCTGTCTTCATTAAAAGAATCGTGGATTCCAAGTGACATGCCAATATCCTTGGTATGGTTTTGGATACTTATTGATATACATTTATATCTGGCTTGGAGATGAAGGAAGTACAATTGGGGGTTTGTGGTGGCTTGTTTAGTGCACAAATGTTCAATTTTATTTTGTGTGTTATTATTCTAGAAACAGATTTATTTCATTATGGAATAAACTTGTATACACAAGCACAATAGTTTAACGATGCACTGGTGTTTTCTTACCAAGTCTTGTACTCACACCCTACATTGTCATTTCGATGCGATGGTAGATTTCATGAAGGATCCAATGAAGGCCATATGGCCTATGATATACGGTTGAGTAGTGGAGAACATAGCAAGTATCAGGCTAAGATGGAATCCATAAGACCACATATTATCTTTTATTTATCTACTTCTTATTACATTGGTTTTTCTTTCCACCTTGGGATATGCTTTATTGTATGACTAGTATGCCATAATTAATTTTCCTCATGTTTACTGTAATGGCCTAGAACCTCCTGGTCTATTACTTTGCCAAAATATTAGTCCCATCAAACGGTGCCACCGAAACGGGGGCACTGGTCACAGTCGTACACCGAAACTGTTGCACCGTGATGGTGGAACTGTGATGTTGACACTGTAAAAGTCATTCCTTCACAGTCGCACACTGAAATGGTGGCACTGATTACGGTGGCACTATGATAGTGGAACCATGAGGGTGTCACCATAACGATCACACCATCAAGATCGCACAACAAAATGGCAGCACCACTTACAGTGGAACCGTGATAGTGGCACCAAGACCATGGCACCACTTACGGTGTCTCACCAAATGGTGTCCCACCCTTGTTTCTGTTTCCAGTCCCTTTTACACAATATATATTTTGTTATTACATTGTTTTAAATACCCATTTCAAATCAATTAAAATACCATAATTCATATACAAAATCCCCCAAGAGCTGGGTGACCTGTGACTTACCAAAACATGTGGCTTTTTCCTCAGTGCCACACCCTTTTACTGAAAATTAATGTTCCCTCCTGTTACATGTTTCCCTCTATTTAAAAGAAACACTTTAACTCAAAACTATTATGGGAACCTCCCCAATGAAAATTATTGTATAAAAATTAATTCCATTATGTGTAACCATCCAACTGCGTGGTGAAACCATGATTCACCTTTAAATCTGTTCAAGATTCATATCCCGTAACTCTAGGATCTCGCCTTTGTTATCGCACATGAACTCTTTCTTCTTCTTGACTGGTCTCTTTTCCTTTCCTTGGTGAATTTGGAGTCCCCCTTCCCAATGCTGGTGGTGTGCCTTTACTGGATCCTTTCCTACTCACCCTTGGAGTCCCCGAACTTCCTCCCCTACTAGTCGTGCATCCCCAGTTCTCGGTGCATGGAGAAACACTTCTACTGTTGATCATACAAGTAGGGTTCTTCCTTCGTCTCTCTTTACTATGTATCATGTGGGGAGGGTATACTAATGTTTATATAGGGATGGATGAAACCAATCTTTAATGAAAATAATAAAAAGGATTTTAAAGAATGAAGGGGTGTGTTTGATGATGCTATTGTACTCTTTTACCCTTGCTTATATGTTGTGAATTGTATAGGTTTCTGTCCACTGAAAATCATGTCTGTTGGTGGTCTTTTCTTGTGCACTATAGGACCCATGTTTTCTGTGATGATTGAATGGCTGTAACATGTAAATTAGTTAATCACGTAAGCTTGGTTGATTAAATGGATGTCAAGTGAACCAGATTCCATGTGTGATCACCCCAATTAACCCAACATAAAATAAAGAACTCAATGAATTGTGTGTTTAAATATGTAAACTCCCTTTCTATTTCTTGGTAATATGTGTTGTTGTTCTGCTTGATTCTTTTTGGGTGACATGGATGGGGATGGGATCACCTGTTGTGATGCAATTGTTGGTTTTTGGATATAAGGCCATTTGGGGCTATATGGAGGGTCTTGATTTGGTTCCAGTACTTTGAGGGATCTCATGGATCCCTTTTGTTGTTGTGAATGACAAGAGAATCGGGTGTGAATGCTTAAATTGCTACTTGATTATTTTTCCTTCCTTGGCTTGTGGATATGCCTATCCATTTCCCGGTAGTGAAGAATTATTTAAATGGAATCACTTGAATATGAAAAAAAGAATGGGTTTAAAAGGGAATTGTTTTTCGGGAATGAGTTGTTACTTGGTTGTGGTAGTTGTAATTCTTATGAATGAATAGTAATGAGGGTGTTTGTGTATGAGTTGGTTTGGAACCCCTAGGTTGGGATGAGTTCTTGTTTACCAATATGTATAATTTAGTTCTTGTGCTTCTTATTTGCTCCCCAACCAAGATGAGCACTTTGTGCCGAACACCCCCATTTCATGGGGGAGGGTGTTTTTCCTAACACTCCTATGAGTGGATGGTTATTAGCTCCTTTTTGGATCCCTTTCTCGAGTATCCCATGACTCTTCGTGTAGGCTGTGACGGCCTGAGGTCCATTATATAAAAATATTCTCCACACATGGAACATTGTTTTTTTTGGCCCAGGGGTGTGTAGGTCGGTTGTTTCTCAAGTGTCATCGGGATGAGGCCCAGGTGCCTTTGGGTGTGGTAGTAGTGCTTCAGGCCTAGGTGTCTTCTGGCATGGCAGTAGTTGTACTGGCTCAGGTGTCTACAAGTGTGGTTATGTGTGGTTGTGGCCCTGCTGTTTGATAGCGGTATGTGTGGTTGTGGTATCCTAGGTGTGTGATGGTGGGGTATGGAAGTGGAACTGTGGTGAAAATGGCAGGGAAGGTCTGATTTGTAGGGTTTCATCAATAACCAGTGGTAAAGTGGTGTGGGGTACCCAAACATCGACATGTTATTACTATTACATTACTTGACTTGAATTATTTGGGGAGTGTTCCTTGGTGAGGATTGGGTGGATAGTTTCTTTACTAGGTTCTTTGGTTATATTATTTTCTCACGGGGCATTAAAATGCATCCCCACTTGTGCAAAAGAGCTTTTGGTTTTCCCTACTAAGTATACCTTTATACTCCCCCTATATGTATTAATCTACATTCCGGTTTCCAGGAGGACTTCAAGGTCCATGCTGGACCCTATTATCTCATACTCTGGGACCATTGACGTTGTTGTTTTTCATTTCTTTTGGTACTTCCATTTAGATTTTTTCTGGTAATTCATAGCACTTCATTATTAGAACATGCATATTGGAATGGATTGTTTTGTCCTTCCTTTTACTTCCAGCGTTGGTGTTGTTTTGGATTTACTATCTTATCACCCAATCCTACAAAAAAAGGTAAATTACTTCCATATTACGTGTGATTCTATACCCTTGGTGCTAGTCACCAATCCAGGGCCTATTGAAGGTGGGTCTCATGGGTGATTATCTCCCCTTCAACTTGAGGAAGGAAGGGTATGGAAATATACTATCCCTTCCATCATCATGGTGAAGGTGGGTTGTGACAGAATGGTATCATAGGCGAGGTAGGTCGAGGGATAGGATGAAGTTCAGAGTTAGACATAGTGAGGATTTCATGGGATGGTATGGCAATGGTTTTAGGAAATCATGGTTCATGAAATAGGATAGGGAAGACCGGATAGGACACATAAATCCCCCCCTATGATCTGGTGCAAGGACTATGGGCCTACCAAACAACCAAGTGAGGATACACTGATTGCATGGTAGAGACATTATGAAAGGTACATGCATCATAATGACTCGTGTTCTTATGTGTCTTGGGTATTTTGGGGATCTATAATTAAATAAGAAGACTAAGAAAAATTTAAAAGCTATCTTATACAGTACTCAGGCTTAGGAATTTCTTGTTTACCTTCTAGCTATGACATCCGAACGACGACCATGAGTAGTGTGGGCGATCAAGGCCCGGGAGGATGATTTAGAAGATCAGAAGAGGGATGATTGGGAGATGGAGGATGACTAGTGGAAGATGAAGCTTCATGGTTTCAGTGGAAGACCCTTGGGAAGTATGAAGGCAGTGTCTTAGACGTAAAGACAGAGATATGGATCAAGGAGCTAGTGATAGATTTCATCTTGATCCAGGCTCTAACGGAGTACTAGGTTCCTCTAGCTGTAAGACAAGTATGGGGAGTAGTGCATTAGTGGTGGACGCTCTACCTTGGGGAGAAGAGGGAGGCTGAGGTTTCATAGACTAACTTCGAGAGTGAGTTCCAGGAAGAATTCCTTTCTTCCATGATGAATGCTAAGAAGAGTCAAGAGCTACTCTCCCATCAACATGGGAGTATGTGTGTGAGAGATTTGGGGATCATGTTCAGGGATCTCCATTGCTTTGCTCCGAACCTCTTTCTGGATGAGGAGTCTTGGGTGAGATGTTTAGGGGAGGCACTCTGACCTTCTCTTTAGTGTGTTGTTATTCCCTTCACTCTACTGACAAACATGGAGGTCTAGATGAAGGATGAAGTGGTGGAGAGGATGCACATGCTAGGAGGTGTACCCTGATAAGGGATCCAGTTGAGCACGTCAAAGGAGAAGGCCGTCAACAGCAGGCCTCCAGTGTCTGGGCCTTCTAGGTTTCGGCCAGTGGGGAGCATGCCCCCTATGTTCTAGTTTCAATCTCCCGACCCTCACCCTTTCTTTTTGGTCCCATAACGAGATTATTCATCTATTGGAGCCGTGTGAACCTTTGGAATTAGTACCCAGATCGAGTGTAGTATAGTGGGGGTGGTCCTGTTCAGTACCCACCTCAGCGGCCATAGTTTCCAGCCAGGCCCTTTTAGCAGCAACATTTGGGACAGCGAGGTCCCGCTCCTCCGAGAGAAGAAATTGTAGGAGGAGGCCAACCTCATGGAACTCCTCAGGGACCTTGACTAGGGCATGGTTTGGGAGGCAGACAACAGCAGAGGGGTAGAGGAGCTGGGTGTTAGAGGTTACACCCCACAGAGGCAGTGGTTCCAGTAGGGCCAGAAGTCATTTGAGGTACTATTGACTTTTTTAGTACTCGTGCCTGCACCTTGTTTGATTTAGGAGCTTCACATTCCTTTTTTGCACCTAGTCTTGCCCAAGATTTGGGTTTAGACACAAACACTTTCCATACCCCTGGTTTTGCATACGTCACTCGAAGGCCAGACCAGCTTGTCTCGAGTTTTCTGAGGATATAGACTGATGTTGGGACCACATCAGTCTAGTGGGGAGATTCTATTGCTATAGATACAGACATACGATTCCATTTTAGGCATCAAATTGCTTTTCTATATGTGTTCCATTATCAAATGATTCTGGATAAGTGTTGTGTTTTCACATATGGGTGGTCGACGCGTGACTTTCATCGGTGAGCAAGGTTTCCAAGAGGATAGCCAGTGAGTGGAGCCCTTTATTTCCTTATTAGAAGAGCTGTGAGTGGAATCAAAAATGATGGATGCTTCGGGGATTGTCAGTGAGTTCATGGATGTCTTCCCTAAAGAGGTGGGGACTCTACCCCCTCAACATGATGTTGAGTTTGGGATAGACTTGAAACCCGGTGCCCGTCCAATTTCGATTGCTCCCTATCAGATGATAGCTTTTGAGTTTCGGGAGTTACAAATTCAGATTGATGATCTGATGAATAAGGGTTTTGTCCGATCAAGCACATCACCGTGGGGTGCTCCGTTCTTATTCTTGAAGAATGCAGATGGTGGTCTCAGGCTATGTATAGACTACCAAAGACTGGATCAGGTAATGGTCAAGAACCGTTAACCTCTATTGAGGATATACGACCATTTTGATTAGTTTAAGGGGGTGTGATGGTTATCAATGATCGACCTGTGCTCAGGATATTTCAGTTGAGGGTGAGGGATGGTGACATTTCAAAAACTACCTTCATGTACCGATATGAGAACTTTGAGTTTGTCGTCATGTCGTTTGGCAATACGAATGCACCAACAATTTTTATGGGGCTCATGAACTCTATCTTCTCGGAATATTTTGACTAGTTCATATTTGTGTTTATTGATGACATCCTGATATACTAAAGATCAGATGAGGATCATGCTGAGCATATGAGGATGGTTTTATAGGTCCTTCGGTAGCACCTAATCCATGTGAAGTTGTCTAAGTGTATGTTCAGGACACGATAAGTGGAATTCCCTGGACATGTGGTGTCCGAACAAGGGATAGTTGTGGAACCATCAAAGGTCGAGGGGTTTGTTTCTTGGGTAGCACCCAAGAATGTGATGGCGGTTAGTAGTTTCCTGTGTAACATCCCAAGTAAATAAATAATAAGACATTGTTCATATTTATTAATATTAGTGAATTAAAAATTAATTTTACTTTGAAGTGGTTTCTACATTTGATAGCGTACATGATACACAAAAACAAGTTTCTTTGAAATTTTACGTTGCACACTAATAATATAGTAATATTATTTTAAATGGTAGTTAACGCCTAGTCGTTGTATTAGATGGAATGAACAAAATTAACTAAAATATAATTATACATGTTTGTTAAATATTTTTATATTTATCCAATAAATTTTAGAAGCATAAAATAAAAAATAATTGGATTTTAAGCATAAATACTATAATATTTTTGAAAAGGTCGATTTACCCCCTTTTAATGGAGAACCACTTTTAAATATAGTTTTGTCACTATTATAATTTATATTTGAAAAAATATTATCTTTATTTTTAATCTAGACATCAAAATTTACTTTGCATAATTTTTTGGTATTTTCTTGATAAAATTCATTTTTTAATGAATAGTGAAAAATATTGTATTTTAAATCAAATATGCCTTTTAATATAATTTATTTATATTTTTAGATTATCTTTTTAATTGGGATTAAAGTGTAACTAGATTATATTTTTACCATTTAATCCAATTGTGTTCATTGGAATAAATTTCACTTTGAAATTGGAGATAAACTAGTGTCAATCTTTTAATAGATATTGTTTCTTAAAAACACGCAATTTTTTTTGACAATGAGAATTAATTTTAAATTAATTAATGTAACTTCTATGTTTTAATTTTTTTATAATATGATACTTTTCAGTTCTTAATATCAAATTTATCTTAGGGTGAATTTTTGAAATTTTTCTGAAAACCATCAATTTTTGATGAATAGTGAAATCAATAAGTAGTAGTTAAAAAACAGACGTTTTCATTTAAATGATATTATAACGCTTTTGTGAATTGAATTTAAAAAATTTGACATACATGGTTGTCATTATTAAGTAATATGTGGTTCAATGGGATGAAAATAATTTTGGGTGAATTGTAATTTTTGACTTTTATTAACCGCAATTAAAGGTAATTTGTGTAATTAAGGTAAAAATAATGTTATAATAATATAAAATTACCTTTAAACTTGTCCTACCCTTATTGGTTGAGTCATGCCCGACAAAAACAATCCATGAGTAAATTTTGGGACCCAATGGAGTCACAGGGGTAAGATAATGACATTAATAACTTTTTATTTAGAGTAAAAATTAAAATGTCACAAACATGTATTGTTTTAGTAAAACAATTTTAATGTGGGGTTATATAATTGATATATTTAACTATAAATATTTATTATAAATATAAAAAAGGTTCCTACATCATGGTAATATTTTTTATAAATTTTAGACAACAAATAAATAAAATTATTTATTACACAATGATGAAGTAGTGTTTATGTCATTAATGAATGATTTAAATAAATAAGAATAAAAAATTTAAAACAATATCCAAAACTTTTCCAATTATTATTTAATAATTTTATTTGAAACATGTGACACCTTATCTATGAATTTAATGTTTTTGGAACCTTTAGAAACCAAAAATCATTTTATAATAAAATAACATTTTCAAGCTTTCCAAAAGAGCCCCTCCTCTCCCTTATTAAAATCCCTCACTTCCTACCCATTTCTCACACTTCTCAATCCCTTTGAACGTCCAAACTCTACACCAATAATCTCATAATGTCTCTCTCTTCATCCTATAAGCCTTACCTTAGACAGAAAGCACTTCAAGAAACCCTTTTAGTTTAAACTAAAGATAGTTACCCGATTTAATGGTAACATATTCTCTTAAGTTCTTTTGTTTTATTATACTTCTCCAATTCAATAAAATCTTTTATTCCTTTATTTTATAACAAAAATAGTATCCTAAATATAATATTATCTTTTTATGATAAGGATTCAAACTACACTTACACACACCTCCATCTAATGTGTGAAGAACATAATGTTTCTGTGGATGGCAAACTAACGCCACATGAAACGACGATTGTTCAATTATCTCCTACCACCTCTCATGGTGGCCAATAGGATGGAAATATATTTATATATGATATATATTATGTTTATGTTTTATTTTTGTTTCTGTATTTTTCATTTATATCATACCTTTATGGTTTCCATAATTGGTAAACACGATAATTTCATTTTAGGAAGTGCGGACTACCGCCCCCTCAAAGTGATATGACTCATTAATGCCTTATGTGGGACATATAAAGGATGAAGTTAATGATATTATATATGATATAATACTGGAATTATAATATACATATGTATCATTATGTTTTAATTCCATGAAAATATTAAATGGAAATGAAAGTAGTGTTCATGTGTACGTACGACTTACCGTCTCCATGAACGGTGCATTTCAGTTCACACCTCCAAATGTTATGTACTAATATTAATACATGTATATACTATATATATCTATATATATTATATATGATATCTAAATAGTGAATATAATTCTGGATATAATGAACATTTGACCACATGTACAACTTGTAGTAATAAGAAGTCCATTTTTGACTCAAGTACCAAATATCGACAAAAAAACCATTATTAACATAAATGATTACATAATGTTTATAATTTGGTAATAAGTGCTATAAAAGTAATAATAAACTAGATAAAGGTTATTAAGAAAGTATAAATTAACTTTAGTTTATTATTCATGAGATTAAAGAACAAACGGGTCTAGTCGGACACGAGGTAAGGGACTACGTCTCAATCTCCTTTCAATGAGGCATATTTTGTTTTATACATGACATTATTTTATATGGTGTATAAACACCATTTAATTTTTATTGCATTAAAAGGGAATATTTTTCTATGAATCATTTTACTAAACAACAAAAAGGAATGTTTTTTAACGTATGCAGTGACAACGACCTTTCTGCCGACGTGAGTATTATTTGATCTTTGGCTTCCTTATCAATCCAAAATGTTTTTAAAAGGAAAATAAATACCATATAATCTTTTATGTATTTTGGTATTGGATATAGTTTTGATAATGTATTTGTTATGTTAATATATTTAAATAATATATTGTGATTGGAATGTGGAAATTTTATATTTTCCTTTATGTTTGTTTTACGTGCTATGAATATGTTATGGTTCTTTAGCATTGTTGATATATACGGGTGGTCCCATGATAAACCTAGGGTGGGTGAGCTTGAGATTGATCTCCAATGTATTGGGTAACATGACAGAGGTAAAGGGGAATGTTTCTCCTAATATATTTTTGGAATATACTATGATGAGTATTCCAAATGTAACTCCCTATGCAGCCATGATAGATAAAATGTAAGTATGATAGAGATGCCACAAGATACCTTTATGATTTTTGATTACTATCTGTTATTCATAAATCTTATGCTTTCATGAAGTATGTTTAGGAGCTTATGTCATGTATGTAATGATGAACTAATGTTTTCATTGTTTGTTTTATAACCCTTACTGAGCTTTTTATGATCATCCCAAGTTTTTTTGGAATGTATTTCATAGGAAATAAAGAATATGGTCAAGGATGGGATCTAGAAAAAGTCATGATGTCTAAAACATGGAACTATACAAGACTCTTTTCTCCAGTGTTTTTATTTTGTGAAAAAAATGGAAACTGAGTAGAAGTATATACTTTGTAATCTTTTAATATGTAATAGTTATGTAATAATTATCTAAAACTCTAAAACTGAAAATATACTCAATGTGAATTATTCGTTTAATTCAATATTATGTAATGTTTTAAAGCCGGGTCCATATAGTTCGTATAAAAAGTCAGTGTAGACAACTTTAGGAGTTAGGGTGTTGTTAAATTAATATCCATAAATTAATTTATTATTTGATTGAAATGATATAGAATTTAAAGATTACCGTGTTGCATCAAAAAAGATATTTTTGTGTTTAGAATGGTTTTCTGTAGAGTAAACAGGGCAGCAATGTTGGGATGACATCAGGATGAAGACAACCTTCCAAATCAGCAACCTGATATGTTCAGAATCGGAACTAAAGAAATTTTTGTAGTAATGGAACAGTTGAATTAGGCTATAAATGGTGGTGGTATCCATGCATGAGATTAGCGAGAACAACCACAAAGGAACATGTCAATAGTGGAGTATTTCATGGGGCAACATCCCCAATCATTGAGAGGATCATCTGACCATGTGCTAACTGAAGGGTGGATTAGAGTACTGGAGAAATTGTTTGATGTCATGGGGTGTCCATAACATCCAAAGGTTATTCTTTTTGTTTATCATTTTGAAGGTAAAGCTGATTAGTGGTGGACGATGGTGAAAAATATCAGGGATAGTGAGGAGATTTATGTACTTGATTGGGATGAATTCAGAGGTATGTTTCTTGAGAAATATTTTCCTAAAGTGGTTTGAATTAGGATGGAAAAATAATTCCTAGAATTGAGGCAGGAGGATGACTTAGTGGCTGCTTATGAAGCAAAATTCACTCGACTGGAAACATATGATCCAAATTTCATACGATATCTTGATAGTAAAATCAACCATTTTTACTCAGGATTAAATCCAAAGAATCAAAGGGATTTATCATCTCGTGTGTTCAAAAGTTATTAAAAACTTGTTCATTGTGTGGAAATGGTGAAAATGGAGTTTTCTGATGATCATGTGTTCTTTAAAAAACAACAGAATATGAGTTCAAGGTGGTTGGTGAAAGGGAAGAACTCTTCAGAAAAGTCTTATGGTATGAAACTTATGTTTACAGTTTGTAAAAATTGTGGTAAAAATCATGCTGGGGAATGTCTTTTGAATTCTGGTAAGTGCTACCGATGCGGTAAAATGGGACATAAGGCTCATAATTTCACTGAAAAATATTTGGGTAATGAAAAAAATATGATTTACAATCAGTAAGATGTTTTATGTGCAATGAAATGGGTCATTATGAAAATGAGTGTCCATTGAATAACTCAACTGAGGAAAACCAGCTAGACTACATGAAGAAAGATGTGGTGAAATCCTTTGAAACTACTTCAGTAGATGATGGGCCATCAAATGAATTAGTATTCGGTACACTATTTGTTTTTCCAGATTATGCCAATGTTTTGTTTGATTCAGGGTCTACACACTAATTCATTTCTATGAAATTTTCTAGTAAATTGGGAAATCCATCTCAAAATATTAATCACGATGATTTGTTTAAAACACCTAGAGGAAATGTGTAGACAAAAAGAATTTATAAGAACCTTCCTATCCTTGTTTGCAGAAAAAATATACCTGAAAACCTTATTGTTTTGCCTCTAGTAGAGTTTGATGTTATTCTGTGTATGGATTGGATTTCTATTTATCATTCTAATATTGACTATAGAGGTAAAGAGGTTTCTTTTTAGAAATATTTTCAGTTTGTGTACAAGAATGAACCCTTACTTTTGATAACATATTTGGAAGCCTAGAAACAGGTAAAAGATGAAAATGAATGTTACCTTGCACATATTGTTGAAAATAAAGGAACTATTCAAATTAATGATGTGCCAGTGGTAAATGAGTATCTTGATGTTTTTCCTGATAAGTTTCATGGTATTATACCTAATTGGGAAGTAGAATTTATTGTTGACATAGTTCCTAATGCTAAGCCCATTTCAAAACTACCTTATCGAATGACTCAAATTGAACTTTTAGAGTTAAAGAAGCAATTTCAGGAGTTATTAGATAAAGGTTTCATTTGACCTAGAACATAACCATTGGGTGATCCAGTCTTTTTTGTTAAAAACAATGTTTCAATGAGACCTTGCATTGATTATAGAGCATTGAATAAACTCACTGTTAAGAACAAGTATAATTTTCCCCATATCGATGATTTGTTTGATCATCTCTAGGGAGCTCAGTATTTTTCGAATATTGACTTGAGGTTGGGGTACCATCAGTTGAAAGTAAAAGAAGCATACATTCTGAAGACCTCATTTCATACTAGATATGGCCATTATGAATTTTTTGTCATGCCTTTTGGGTTAACCAATGCACCTGATCTATTCATGGATCTTATGAATAGAATTTTCCATGAGTTCTTGGATAAGTATTGTGGTTGTAATCATTGATGATATTTTGGTTTCTTCAAAAAGTAAATAGGAACATGAAAGTCATTTAAGGGATTTCTTGGAAAACTTAAAATAAAAGAAACTGTATGGAAAATTCAGCAAGTGTGAGTTTTGGTTATAACAAATTTCTTTCCTTGGTCACATTGTTTCAAAAAATAGCATAACTGTTGATCCTGCTAAAACAAAAGTTGTTGAAGAATGGCCAAGACCTACAAATATAACCTATATTTGTAGTTATCTTGGTTTGATAGGTTAATATTGGATTTTTGTTGAGAATTTTTCATGGTTATCTAGTCCAATGACTAAATTAACTGGGAAAGGTGTTAAGTTCATTTAGAAAAAAAGAATGTGATGATTGTTTTCAGGAATTGAAAAGAAGATTTGTGAATTACACAGTTTTTGAATTACCTTCCAGAGATGGTGAATTTTTTATCGACGGTGATACTTTGATGAAAGGATGTGGCTATGTCCATATGGAGAATTATCAGGTAATTTCTTATGCTTCGCATTAGTTGAAACCTAAAGAGTTAAATTACCCTACACATGATTTTGAATTAGCTTTTGTTGTTTTTGCTTTAAAAATTTAGAGGCATCATCTGTATAGAGTAAAATGAGAAATATATATTGACCACAAATTTTTAATGTATAAATTTACTGAGAAATAAGTAAACATCAAACATAGGAGATGGTTGGAATTAATCAAAGATTATGATTGCACGATCCTTTAACATCTGAGAAAAGAAAATAATGTGGCTAATGCTTTGAGTCCAAAAAGTAATTCCTCATTAACCATGCTATTTTTGGAATAAGATCCTTTGGTTTTTGATTTGATGAACATTGGAATATATGTTTTTGGTGTAGGAAGTTCATCTGTTTTGTTTCAGGTGTTAGTGAGATCATCTCTATCATACAAAATTAAGCAAGCATAGAAGGAAGAGAGTGAGTTGCAGAAAAAGGTAGAGTTGGTTCAGAAGGGTAAGTTTTTTGAATTTAACATTGATAATGATTGTGTTTTGAGGTTTGTAAAGAGATTATGTGTGCCTTGTGATTCACAGTTGAAGAATGAGTTTTTATTTGAATCTCATAGTTCTCCATTTCCAGTTCATCCCGATAGTACTAAGATGTAGAGAGATATTTGGGAGTATTACTAGTGGGATGGAATTAAACGAGACATTGTTGACTTTACTATGAAGTGTTTAACTTTTCAATAGGTTGATGAAAAGAGACAGTTACCGAAAGGGATGCTTTAATATTTACCGGTGTCAGAGTGGAAATGGAAAAATATATCCATGTACACTGTTGTAGGATTACAAAGACATCTCGAGGTAATAATGCAATTTGGGTTATTGTTGATCAGTTGAATAAATCTGCTCACTTCCTTCATATCCAGGATACTTTGTCTCTAGATCAACTTTCACGGTTTTATGTTAAGGAGATAATCAGCTTGCATTGAATTCTCCTCTCCATTGAATCTGATCGTGATCCCATATTTACTTTTTACTTTTGGAAAGGACTTCATAAGTCATTGGGTTTTGAATTAAATTTTAGTACATCTTTTCATCCTCAATTAGATGGGCAGTCAGAATGAACAATTCACACCTTGGAAGATATGTTACGTGCTTGCTCGAAGGATTATCAGGGAAATTGAGACCAACATATTTCTTTGGTTGAATTTTCTTATAATAAAAATTTTCATTCCAGTATACAAATAGATCTTTTTGAGGCATTATATGGAAAGCGGTGTCGAACTACATCTTTTTGGGAAGAAGTAAGTGAGAGGAAACTGATGTGACTAGAATTGGTGGAAGATATGAAAGAGAAAGTTTAGTTGATTTAGAAGAACATGAGAACAGCTCAGAGTCTGCAGAAAAGTTATGTAGATAACTGAAGGAAGGATCTATCTTTCTATGTAGGTGATCACATATTTCTCAAAGTTTCTCTATAGAAAAGTGTGATTCGTTTTGGTAAGAAGGGAATGTTGAGTCTGAGGTTCATTGGACCTTTTGAAATCCTGGATAACATTGGATCAGTTGCATACTAAGTGACTTTACCTCTAATTTTATCCCAGGTACACAATGTTTTTCATGTTTCAATGTTGAGAAAGTATATGCCAGATCCATCTCATGTTTTAAGTCCAGAGGTAGTTCATTTGGAAGAGAATCTCTCTTATGAAGACCAACCAGTCTATATTCATGACGGTAGAGAGAATGTGTTGCAGAATATGGTAATTCATCAGGTAAAGGTTTTTTGAAAAAACCATATGGTTTAAGAGGCAATGTGGGAATCTAAAAATGCTACGAGGGATAAATACCCACACTTATTTGATAAGTGAATAAAAATTGTGAGGACGCAATTTCCAAAAGGGGGAAGGATGTAACATCCCTGGTAATAAAGAATAAGAAATTATTCATATTTTTTTATATTTGTGAATTAAATATTAATTTTACTTAAAATTGGATGCTACGTTCGATAGCGTAGCCAATACACAACAATGAGTTTCTTTGAAATCTTACGTTGCACACTAACATTATAATATTATTATTTATAATGGTAGTTAACACCCAGCCATTGTATTGGAGCGAATGAACAGAACTAACTACAATATGATTATACATGTTTTTTAAATGTTTTTACATTTATCCAATAAATTTTATAGGCTTTAAATAAGAATGAATTCTATTTTAAGAATAAATAATCTAATATTCTTCAAAAGGTCGATTTACCGCTTTTTGATGGAGAACCCTTTTTAAATATAGTTTCTTCAAAATTATATGTTCTATTTGAAAAAATTAAAATCCTTCTTTTTATTTGGGACATCAAAATTTACTTTGTGTGATTTTTTGGTATTTTTCTGATTAAATTATGTTTTTAATGAATAGTGAAAAATATTGTATTTTAATTAAAATATTCTTTTTAATATAATTTATTTATATGGTTATATTGTCTTTTTAATTGGTTTTAAATTGTAATTATATTATTTTTTTACCATTTAATCCAATGGTGGTCATTTTAATTAATTTCACTTTGAAATTGTACATAAACTAATGTCAATCATTTAATAGATATTGTTTCTTAAAAACACGCTATTTGTTTTGACAGTGAGAATTAATTTTAAATTAATTAATGAACCTTAGATGTTTTGAATTTTTTAAAATAGACATAATTTTTTAATTCATAATATCAAATTTATCTTAGGGTGAATTTTTGGAATTTTTCTGAAAACCATCAATTTTTGATGAATAGTGAAACCACTAAGTAGTAGTAAAAAAAACGGAATTTTTCATTTAAATGAAAATTTACCACTTCTGTGAATTGAATTTCAAAAATACAACATAAATTTTTTCATTAGTATTTAAAATTTCATTCAATGGGATGAAAATAATTTTTGGTGCATAGTAATTTTTGCCTTTTATTAACCGTGATTAAAGATAATTAGTGTAATTAAGGTAAAAATAATGTTATAATCATATAAAATTTCCTTAAAACTTGTCCTAACCTTATTGTCTGGGTAATGGACGACCAAAAATATCCATGGGTCAATTTTGGGACCCCATGGATGTAACACCCCAAGCTTCAACGGTACGTTTCCCTTCGAATAATGCAATGGTGTGCATTGTACGCAACTTCGAGATTTTAACACACCACAACCAATCAAACTAGCCGTTATGAATATTAATAACTAATTTTTGAAATTTTATAAATTCTATCTCTCAAAATGGACTTCATTTTTGGATTCAGAATATCGAAATTAGCATAGGGTGAAATTTTGGTACTTTTCGGATAACTTTCATATTTTGATGAATAGTGAAAATTACTAAATTTTAATTAAAAACAACTTTTTTAATCAAAATAATTAATAGTGATAAATTATGAATTTGATTAGTTTTAAAGTATATTTAGAATATATTTTTACCATTTAATACAATTTGGGTCATTGATCATAATTTCACATTTAAACCAGACATAAACAAGTGTCAATCTTTTGATAGTTATTATCTCTTAAAAACACGCTTTTTGTTTTAACGGGAATTAATTTTAAATTAATTTCTGACACTTCTGTGTTTTGAATTTTGGAAAATGGATTCCATATTTGGAATCAGGATGTTCAAATTTTTTAAATAGGTAACTTTAATTTTTAGACATTTTGGATAATTACTTCGGTAAATATTTTATTTACCATGGTTAAAGGGTAAATCCGGTAAACAAGGGTTAAAAAAATAATATTATAATAATACTAAATTACCCTAAAACGTGTCATAAATATATTGGTTGATACATGGTCGACCATGGGCATCTTTGGGTCGATTTTGGGAACCCATGGATCCACTTGTAAGTGATAATGACACTTTATTTTAATTAAGTTAAAATAAATACAAAAATGACACAAGCATATATCTTTTATCAAAACAATTGTTACATAGGGTTATATATGTTGGATTTTTGACTATAAATATTAATTAGAAAGATAAGAATATTTCCTACATAAAATTATTTAATTATAATTTTTAGACATTAAATAAGGTAGTTTATTTATGACACAAAGGTGATGCAGTAAATACCATAATAGTAAAAAATTAGAATAATTGATATTATAAATACCCAAATAAATATAATTTGAGACTTTTATTGAATTAAACTAATATTCTAGGTTAATATGACATATTAGGATTGATTTAATTAACTTTTTTTGAAGTAATCATTCTGTTATGTGTTTCACAAAAATCAACTATTGAATAGTGTCAAAATTGACATAAATGAGTTTTTAAAACAAATATTATATTATTAATTGATATTAAATTTCTAAATATCTAAGGTTCGGCCAAGAAACTTATATCATGATAGGTATATCATTAATGGACCACTTGGGGGTCTCTTGGATGTATACAGTAAGTTTATTAACTATATAATATAAAAATACAAAGTGACATGGTAAATGTCAAACTAAATAACTAAGAGTTAAAACTAAAAGATAAGGTTAATATAGTGACCCAAACCTGTATAAATTATATTGGATGAATGTATTTCAAACTATCCCCACCTTAAACTTTTAATAATAAACTTTGGATCCATTTGAAACCGAATATTAATTTATTATAAATTAATATTTCTAGCTTTTCCAAAGGTGCCCCTCACCCCTCTTATAAAAGGGCACTCCTCCTTCTCATTTCTTCACACCTTCAAAGCCTTTTGGTTCCGCCAAACCCTGCCCATATACTCTCTCAACATATCTCACTACAACCTAGAGGCCTTATTTTGATCAGAAAGCCATCCTAAGGAGCCCTTTTGATCAAATCAAATGGAAGAACCCGAAGAAGAGGTAATGTTTTCACCACCCCTTTTCAAGTTCATTTCTTCTTCCACTTATTCTTTATTTGTTATTACCATTATAAAATAATAACCCCAGTATCATATATATACTGTGATGTTATTATAAATATGGTACAACCATGTTCAGTATTCTATCCATCCTTTGAATAACATGTCACCGTACGTGCGTACGTACGGCTTACCGTCTCCACGTCGTAGTGTAATTGTTATTCAATATATTATTATTTGGATGGGTATAATAATGATGTGTAACTCATGTAAATAATAAATATAACATGATAATGATTCTGTATATATGATATACCATCCAATTATATATTATTTTAATATCAAAAGAATGATCATGTCGCTCATGCGTACGTACGGACTACCGTCTCCACGAACACGATGAGATTCATTCTCCATCATATCAATTGAAGTATAATTATAATTTGATGATTTAAAAATAGTATCTAAGAACTTGATATAATTCTGGATATGAATAATATACATCCCATTAATAACGAATATGGCTCACATAACAAAGAATATAAAGTAAAATGAACCCATTAACACCCGAAATGACGATAATTCTAAGATATTATTAACAAATCAATGTTAAAATATCATATATGATATCATAATAAAGTAAATGATTATTTTATAATTCAATAACAATTATTTCACCATTATACAGGAGGTTAACCTACCTTCGACCAAGGAAAAAGTAAAAAGTAAAGGGTTTCTAATCTTACTTTTAATTTCGTGAGATTTCCATTATTCATCACTTATTTATTGCATGTGGTGTGTGTACTGCCCATGATTGTATTCATTGTGTAATATAATCTAATTTATGGATATTTACGTCATCATTGTATGATACTTCTTTCATGGGTGTATGTTTTGTAAGTTACCCAATTGATAAGGGAATTTGATATTTCAATTTCCACTCAATCAGCTTTACGCATACTTTCTTGATTATTTTACTCCAAGATTATGTGTGGAATTACTATTCATTTTCTTATGTCATGTTTTCCACTCCCCTTTCTGTGGATATACTTTTGATACACATAATCACTCCATTGATAAATTCTCAAGTGATCGGTGTGAACTTGATAAGAGTAATTTTAACTCAATCTCCATTTGTTGAGTTAAATATCCAATTCATTGGTGTTGTTTTTACAAGAATATGTGTGAATGTCATCTGATTTATTTACACTAAATATCCAATCATATTGAGTGTATTTATATTTTTCACACACAATTATGTCATTGATTTATCCTTAACCTAAGGATATGGTCTTTATAAGAGAATTCATCTCAATTTGCATTCCATTGAGACTTCTTTGTTGTTATACACAAAATCACTTTTATATGGTGTATATATTGTACTTTGACATAGTATATAATGAATCCCTTTATTCTCATGATATTAAAAAGTTTTTATTACCTCAATTATTTGTATTCAAGTGTCTCTCTTTGGGTTAGAATCTCTAACTAAAATACCATTTTTAATGTTTTAAAGACGTATTCATATAAATCTTGCTCATTAATGTCCATGATTTAAAAATGGTTTTAAGGATTTATTTATATAGAAATTAAAGTTTTAAAGTCAAAAATCCTTTTAAAAATATTCAAATTGGTATGGGACACTTTGATTAACAAATCTATTTTTAAATGGCTGCTTGACAAATAGTGTGACTTTTAAATGATTTCAAGAAAAAGGGGGATATTTCTCTCAAATAGTTTTGATGATTATTTTCATTTATGTCAAAATCCTTCATTATTCTTGATTGAGGTTAACGTGATACAATAAAATCTTCCTTATTGAATCAAATGAGTTATGTTTGACTATGGATGTGTTATTTTTATACAATTCATGGTTTGTGGTTAAAGTATTGACATTTTGTATGCTAGTTTTAATACGAATGTTTATGTTATTTTTAAACCTGTTCATATGAGGAATGCATTGGACTTAATAAGTGACGGTTGGAGCCCGCTATAGCTCCTCGATGCATCGGTAGGTCTCATGAGACAAACTAGTGTCTTGGCACAAGGCCTTGGAAAAATCATATTTGTAGTCTTGGCACGAGGCCTTGGCTATGTGGTTATGATAGTCTGGCATTATGCATTCCATCATTATGAAAGTTGTTATTGATATTACATGTGATCATTTGACTAGTAGAATATCCATGTGAGTAAGTAAATGGAATTAATTTATTTTATCTTTGCCATTTTATGCCGAAGTTCATGTTTAAAAGGTTTTCGTTTTAGTTATAAACTGCCTTAAGTGTTTATGCTTATCTATGAAAGCTTCTGCTATAATGTTATCCTTACTGAGCATCTGAGCTCACCCCTTTCAATGTTTTATTTTTCCCAGGATTATGAAGAAGTAATTTATGACTGACCTGCCGGGATAGTATGAGGGGATATGAAGACAAGATGTTGTTGTAGTTTTTTTACCTTATTATGTAATGTAAGACTTATGAATATATCTAGTGTTTTCAAGACTACTAAACTAATCGGTCTTTCGAGACTTGATCCTTTGTGATCATGCCAATGTTATGTAATAATGCACCGACTCTGGGTAACTGGGGTCAGGGCGTTACAGTTGGTATCAGAGGAAGTTTAGTACAAACCTTGTAAGCTAGATTAAGATAAACTCTAATTAGAGCACGTAGACCTAAGATAAACTTTGAGTATTAGTATAAAAGAACTTCCTAGAATTTTGGTATTGTAGAGATTGTGTGAGTTTTCCGAGCAATACATCCCTGTCTGGATACGAGCAGGTAGAGGCGGCTCTGGCACAGATGTACCTAGGGGTAAAACCCGAAAACACCGCTTTGAGCTAGACTCGAACGGGAACTGGTGCACGACAATAGGCCCTGTTTCACACTTGGTTACGACACTCCTAGGGGATATGCTTAGGATAATTTACATTTTCTTTACAAACCGATTTAAGTAATATATATATAATATGAGAGTAAATGACCTTGGTTAATCCTAATATGTTTCAAATTGAGAATATGGTGACATGTTAATCTCTAAATGATTTTACGAATACTATTACTCACACAATGCTTTCTAGTTTTATTCAATGGCTAGATTCCAAGGAAGTCATAGTGACTTTGAGAATGATGTAAATGGTGGGAACGGAGGTGGAAATGAGCAACAAAATTGAATGTTGATTGGCGTAAAAGATATCGTCTTTATGCCAAATCAGTTTTCCAAAAATATGATCAACAACATATATATTAACCAACTCCCAGACTCAACAAGGAAGAGAAAGGTGATGAATGATAAGAGATCCAGCAATGGAGACCATGGAGAAAAGAACCCTCAATTTTCATCATGCAGGAAATGTGGAAGGAAGGAAAGTGTCTCAATGGGACAATGAAATGCTTTACGTTCGGGACGGAAGGACATAAAGTGAAGAATTGCCGAAGAAAAATGAAGAGTACTATGGAAGAAAATAAAAATGGTCCCAAGAGTCCATTTACAGTCATTTGCCGTAAATGTAGGGGACCTGGCCATTACCCGAGTGAATGTCCTATTCTATAGGATATTTTCTTGGTCAAAGAAGAAGAATATATGTGGAAATAAATGGTTAGAGAAATGTTGAAAAAGTATTAGCGATCCTTGTTGATGGGTTTACTTTGGAATAATTTTCTCTTGTATTTGTAACCCCACCGTTTTCCATGTGAGAATGATATTTGAGGAATAATTGTCTCTTTTCTTGTGGATATAGGTATAAATAACCATTTGGTTTTATATGATCATTGGGGTTTGAGAGAATTATAAGTTATTATAATTTGGGATGAAAATGCAGGGTATGATATAACATTTGTTGTTAAATTATGTTATTTTGAGGAATTTATCTCATTTTGGTAATATTAAAAAAAATAGTTTTTGAAAAAGGACAACACATAGACCGTGTGACAACCCGTCGTGTCGGACAAAGCTGTGGGAATCGAACCCACAACCAAAGTGCGATTGGGATTTATCGCCTACCACTGGACTACATGAAGTACCTGGATAATGTGACTAATTATTTTTAGTTAAACGATTTTATTGATCAATAATAAGTTGATTTGGGTTCTTATGTCTTATCAAATGAATACCCTTGGTATAGGAAAATGATTTGGTGATTAAGTGATAAATGTTATTTTGGAAGATGTTCACTTTGTTGGGAACACTATATGCCCAAGGAAAATAGAATACTATGGGGTTTCATTTGTGGAGTAATGGTAGATTTTTATCTACATTTTTATTGTGGATTTATAGTGATTTGGGTTATTTATGGAAATGATTAACCTATAATAGAGAATATGTGATGAGGTTAATTACTTTTAAGTATGTGACTTTAAGAGTATTTGATGTCATTTGGAGATACAATTTAACATGGGAGACTACATAATCAAATTCTTCTATGTTTTGGGTTTCAATATTAGTTTGGATTATATTGAAGGATTTTAAGGACAATTGATTATTGAATAGTACTTATTTAACTTTGGGGTATTGTTGGTTTAATTTTAGAAATTAAGATTAGTGTTTATTTCTCTCAAGGAATATACTTTTGGGGGATCATTAGATCTTGTACTAACCTTTTTGGTTTTTAAAGACAATGTAAATATATAGTTTATCCTACATGGATCATGTGATTCTATAGAATTTTATTCTAGCTCTTCCAGTGTGACCAAGTCTTCTTGAATACTCATCATTAAAAAAAAATGAGTTAGTGGTGGAAATTTTTTAAAGAATGAAACTCTACTTAAAAAGTGAGTATATATCTTTATATTCTTAGTCAATATCATAAATGAATTCCTCATCCTTATGTATTGTAACTTAAAACAAAAAATGTTGTCCATTTACTTTTCCTACTAGGAGATTAATGATCATTTGTCCCAACAAAAGTTTGCAGTTTTCTTATTGTTAACTTTCTCCTAATCATGATTTCCATCCCTCTCCATCAGAACTTGACACTTAGTTTATCATCCATATCCATGTTTTCCTACAAGGAATCCGAGTATGGGTTATCTTGGATGACCTTTATACCTCTCTTTCTTCCTTTTAAAGTGATAGTTTTATTGACTCTTTTTTGGATGTGGGACTTTCCATTATATTCCCAAGCACAATTTTAAAAATTATGAGGACGTAATTTATTGAAGGAGGGGAGAATGTAACACCCCAAGCTTCCACGGTACATTTCCCTTCGAATAATGCAATGGTGTGCTTTGTACGCAACTTCGAGATTTTAACACACCACAACCAATCAAACTAGCTGTTATGAATATTAATACCTAATTTTTGAAATTTTATAAATTCTATCTCTCAAAATGGACTTCATTTTTGGATTCGGAATATCAAAATTAGCATAGGGTGAAATTTTGGTACTTTCCGGATAACTTTCATATTTTGATGAATATTGAAAATTACTAAATTTTAATTAAAAACAACTTTATTAATCAAAATAATTAATAGTGATAAATTATTAATTTGATTGGTTTTAAAGTATATTTAGAATATATTATTACCATTTAATACAATGTGGGTCATTGAACATAATTTCACATTTAAACCAGACATAAACAAGTGCTAATCTTTTGATAGTCATTATCTCTTAAAAACACGCTTTTTGTTTTAACAACGGGAATTAATTTTAAATTAATTTCTACCACTTCTGTGTTTTGAATTTTTAAAAATGGATTCCATATTTGGAATCAGGATTTTCAAATTGTGTAAATAGGTAACTTTTCTTTTTAGACATTTTGGATAATTACTTCGGTAAATATTTTATTTACCATGGTTAAAGGGTAAATCCGGTAAACAAGGGTTAAAAAAATAATATTATAATAACACTAAATTACCCTAAAACGTGTCTTAACCCTATTGGTTGATACATGGTCTACCATGGGCATATTTGGGTCGATTTTGGGAACCCATGGATCCACTTGTAAGTGATAATGACACTTTATTTTAATTAAGTTAAAATAAATACAAAAATGACACAAGCATATATCTTTTATCAAAACAATTGTTACATAGGGTTATATATGTTGTATTTTTGACTATAAATATTCATTAGAAATATAAAAATATTTCCTACATAAAATTATTTAATTATAATTTTTAGACATTAAATAAGGTAATTTATTTATGACACAAAGGTGATGCAGTAATTACTATAATAGTGAAAAATTAGAATAATTTATATTATAAATACCCAAATAAATATAATTTGAGACTTTTATTGAATTAAACTAACATTATAGGTTAATATGACATATTATTATTGATTTAATTAACTTTGTTCGAAGTAATCATTCTGTTATGTGTTTCATAGAAATCAACTATTGAATAGTGCCTAAATTGACTTAAAAGAGTTTTTAAAACAAATATTATATTATTAATTGATATTAAATTCTTAAAAATCTAAGGTTCTTCCAAGAGACTTATATCATGATAGGTATATCATTAGTGGACCACTTGGGGGTCTCTTGGATGTACATAGTAAGTTTATTTACTATATAATATAAAAATACAAAGTGACATGGTAAATGTCAAACTAATTAACTAAGAGTTAAAACTAAAAGATAAGGTTAATATAGTGACCCAAACCTGTCTAAATTCTATTGGATGAATGGGTTTCAACCTATAACCACCTTAAACTTTGAATAATCAACTTTTGATCCATTAGAAACCGAATATTAATTTATTATAAATTAATATTTCTAGCTTTTCCAAAGGTGCCCCTCACCCCTCTTATAAAAGGGCACTCCTCCTTATCATTTCTTCACACCTTCAAAGCCTTTTGGTTCGGCCAAACCCTGCACAAATACTCTCTAAACTTATCTCAATACAACCTAGAGGCCTTATTTTGATCATAAATCCATCCTAAGGATCCCTTTTGATCGAATCAAAAGGAAGAACCTGAAGAAGAGGTAATGTTTTCACCACCCCTTTTCAAGTTCCTTTCTTCTTCCACTTCTTCTTTCTTTGTTATTACCATTATAAAATAATAACTCCAGTATCATATATATACTGTGATGTTATTATAAATATGGTACAACCATGTTCAGTATTCTATCCATCCTTTGAATAACATGTCATCATATGTGCGTACGTACGACTTACCATCTCCACGTTGTGGTGTAATTGTTATTCAATATATTATTATTTGGATGGTTATAATAATGATGTGTAACTCATGTAAATAATAAATATAACATGATAATGATTCTTTATATATGATATACCATCCAATTATATATTATTTTAATATCAAAAGAATGATCCTGTCGCTCGTGCGTACGTACGGACTACCGTCTCCACGAACGCGATGAGATTCATTCTCTATCATATCCATTGAAGTATAATTATAATTTGATGATTTAAAAATAGTATCTAAGGACTTGATATAATTCTGGATATGAATAATATACATCCCATTAATAAAGAATATGGATCACATAACAAATAATATAAAGTAAAATGAACCCGTTAACACCCGAAATGACGATAATTCTAAGATATTATTAACAAATCAATGTTAAAAGATCATATATGATATAATATTAAAGTAAATGATTCTTGTATAATTAAATAACAATTATTTCAATATTATACAGGAGGTTAACCTACCGTCGATCAAGGAAAAAGTACAAAGTAAGGGGTTTCTAATCTCACTTTTAATTTCATGAGATTTCCATTATTCATCACTTATTTATTGCATGTGGTGTGTGTACTGCCCATGATTGTATTCATTGTGTAATATAATCTAATTTATGGATATTTACATCATCATTTTATGATCCTTCTTTCATGGGTGTATGTTTCGTAAGTTACCAAATTGATAAGGGAATTTGATATTTCAATTTCCACTCATTCGGCTTTACGCATACTTCATTGATTATTTTACTCCAAGATTATGTGTGGAATTACTATTCATTTTATTATGTCATATTTTCCACTCCCCTTTCTGTGGATATAATTTTGATACACATAATCACTTCATTGATAAATTCTCAAGTGATCGGTGTGAACTTGATAAGAGTAATTTTAACTGAATCTCCATTTGTTGAGTTAAATCTCCAATTCATTGGTGTTGTTTTTACAAGAATATGTATGAATGTCATCTGATTGATTTACACTAAATATCCAATCATATTGAGTGTATTTATATTTTTCACACATAATTATGTCATTGATTTATCCTTAACCTAAGGATATGGTCTTTATAAGAGAATTCATCTCAATTTTCATTCCATTGATACTTCTTTGTTGTTATACACCGAATCACTTTTATATGGTGTATATATTGTACTTTGACATAGTATATCATGAATCACTTTATTCTCATGATATTACAAAGTTTTTATTAGCTCAATTATTTGTATTCAAGTGTCTCTCTTTGGGTTAGAATCTCTAACTAAAATATCATTTTTAATGTTTTCAAGACGTATTCATATAAATCTTGCTCATTAATGTCCATGTTTTAAAAATGGTTTTAAGGATTTATTTATATGGACATTAATGTTTTAAAATTAAAAATCCTTTTAAAAAGATTCAAAGTGGTATTGGACACTTTGATTAAAAAATCTATTTTTAAATGGCTTCTTGACAAATAGTGTGACTTTTAAATGATTTCAAGAAAAAGGAGGATATTTCTCTCAAATAGTTTTGATGATTATTTTCATCTATGTCAAAATCCTTCATTATTCTTGATTGAGGTTAATGTGATACAATACAATCTTCCATATTGAATCAAATGAGTTATGTTTGACTGTGGATGTGTTATTTTTATACCATTCATGGTTTGTGGTTAAAGTATTGACATTTCGTATGCTAGTTTTAATATGAATGTTTATGTTATGTTTAAACCTGTTCATATGAGGAATGCATTGGACTTAATAAGTGATGGCTGGAGCCCGCTATAGCTCCTCGATGCATCTGTAGGTCTCATGAGACAAACTAGTGTCTTGGCACAAGGCCTTGGCAAAATCTTATTTGTAGTCTTGGCACGAGGCCTTGGCTATTTGGTTATGATAGTATGGAATTATGCATTCCTTCATTATGAAAGTGGTTATTGATATTGCATGTGATCATTGGACTAGTAGAATATCCATGTGAGTAAGTAAATGGCATTAATTTATTTTATCTTTGCCATTTTATGTTGAAGTTCAAGTTTAAAAGGCTTTCATTTTAGTTATAAACTGCCTTAAGTGTTTTTGCTTATCTATGAAAGATTCCGCTATAATGTTATCCTTACTGAGCATCTGAGCCCACCCCTTTCAATTTTTTATTTTTCCCAGGATTATGAAGAAGTAATTTATGACTGACCTGAAGGGATAGTATGAGGGGATATGAAGACAAGATGTTGTTGTAGTTTTTTTACCTTATTATGTAATGTAAGACTTATGAATATATCTAGTGTTTCCATGACTACTAAACTAATCGGTCTTTCAAGAATTGATCCTTTGTGATCATGACAATGTTATGAAATAATGCACCGAATTTGGGTAACTGGGGTCAGGGCGTTACAATGGAGCCACTTGGGTAAGACAATGACATTAATAACTTTTTATTTAAAGTAAAAAAATAAAAATGTCATAAACATGTATTGTTTTACTAAAAAAATTTCATTGTGGGATTATATAATTGATATATTTGACTATAAATATCCATTATAAATCTAAAAAGACTTCCTACATCAAGGTAATTTTTTTTATAATTTTTAGAAATCAATTAAATAAATTTATTTATGACACAATTATGATGCAGTGTTTACGTCCTTAATGAATGATTTAAATAAATAAGACGATAAAAATTAAAAAAATATCCAAAACATTTACAATTCTTATTGGATGATTTTATTTCTAACATGGGATACCTTATCATATAATTTAATGTTTTTGGACCTTTAGAAACCTAAAATCCTTATATAATAAAATAATATTTTCAAACATTCCAAAAGAGCCCCTCCTCTCTCTTATAAAAATCCCTCACTTCCTACCCATTTTTCACACTTCTCAAGACCTTGAATCGTCCAAACACTACTCAAATAATATACCAATATCCCTATATTCACCCTAGAAGCCTTACCTTAGGCATAAATAACTTCAAGAATCCCTTTTGGTTCAATCCAAAGGGAGTTACCCGATTTAAAGGTAACATATTCTCTTAAGTTCTTTTGTTTTATTTTACTTCTCCAACCCCATAAACTATTTTATTCCATTATTTAATAACAAAAAAAATTCCTCAATATACTAGTATGTTCTTATGATAAGGATTCAAACTACACCTACACACACCTCCATCTAATGGGTAAAGAACATAATGTTTCTGTGGAAGACAAACTAACGCCTCACAAAACGGCGATTGTTCAATTATCTCCTACCGCCTCTCATGGTGGCCATTATGATGAAAATGTATTTATATATGATATATATTATTTTTAGGTTTTCTTTATGATTTTTTATGTTTCATTTATAGCATACATTATGGTTTCCATAATGGGTAAACGCGATAATTTCATTTTAGGAAGTGCAGACTACCACCCCCTTAAAGTGATATGACACGTCAATGCCTTATGTGAGACATATAAAGGATGGAGTTAATTATATTATATATGATATTATACTTGAATTAAAATATACATTTGTATCATTATTTTTTCATTCCATCAAAATATTGAATGGAAAAGAAAGTAGCGTTCATGCATACGTACGACTTACTGTCTCCACAAACGGTGCATTTCATTTCTTACCTCCAAATGTTATGTACTAATATAAATACATGTATATACGGAATATGTATTATATATGTGATATCTAAATAATGAATATAATTTTAGATACAATTATCTTTTTACCACATGGACAAATTGTAGTAATAAGAAGTCTATTTTTGACTCAAGTACCTAATATCAAAAAAATGATCATTATTAACTTAAATGATTACATAATGTTTATAACATAGAAATATGTGATATAAAAGGAATAATAAACATGAAAAATGTTCTTATTAAATTAGAAATTAACTTTAGTTTATTATTCAGGAGATTAAATAATGAACGGTTCATGTCAGACATGAGGTAAGGGACTTCATATCAATATCCTTTCATTGAGGCATATTTTGTTTTATACATGAATATCTTTTATATGGTGTATAAAAAACTTTGACTTTTAATTTCATTAAAATGGAATCTTTTTCAATGAATCATTTTACTAAACGACAAAAAGTAATGTTTTTTAACGTACGTGGTGACAACAACCTTTCCGCCACCCTGAGTATTATTTGATCTTTGGCTTCCTTAACAAGATGAAATGTTTTTAAAAGGAAAATAAATACCGTATACAGTTTTATGTATTTTGGTATTGAATATGGTTTTGATAATGGATTTGTTTTGTCAATATATTTAAATGATATATTGGGATTAGAATGCGGAAATGTTATCTTTTCCTTTATGTTTGTTTTATGTGTTATGAATATATTATGGTTCATGGGAAATGTTTTTGTATACAGGTGGTTCCATGATAAACCTAGGTCAGGTGAGCCTGAGATAGCTTTCCAAAGCATTGAGTAATGTGATGGTAGTAAATGTGAATGTTTCTCTTAAGAGATTTAGGGAATATAAAGTGATTATTTTTCCAAATGTAACTCCCTATGTAGCTGTGATAACTACAATGTAAGTATGATATGGATGACACAAGATACCTTTATGATTTTTTATTACTATATGTTATTCATAAATCTTATGCTATCATGTGGTAAATTTAAGTTCTTATGCTATGTATGTAATGATGAACTAATGTTTTCATTCGTTGTACTATAACCCTTATTGAGATTTTTATGCTCATCCCTAGTTTTTTTGAAATGATTTTCATAGGACTTAAAGAATTGGGTCAATGATGGGATCCAGAAAAAGTCATGATGTCTAAAAATGGAACTATACATGACACCTTTTTCGCGAGAGTTTTTATTTTGTGAAAAAATGGAAACTGAGTAGAAGTTTCTAATATTTATTCTTTTTGAGATGTAATAGTTATGTCCTAATTCTCTAAAACTCTAAAACTGAAAAGATCCTCAATGTGAATTATTCATTAAATTCTATATTATGTAAGGTTTTAAGTCTAGGTTCTTATATCCTAGGTCTAGCAGGCTATTACCAAAGGTTCATACCCGACTTCTCTCGAGTTACAACTCCTTTGAAATAATTTAACAGAAAGGAATAGGCCTTCGTGTGGAGTGAATAGTGTTAGGAATCCTTCAGTTATTTAAATGGGAAGTTGGTTAGTACCCCAGTGCTGAGGATTCCATAAGAAGGGGTGATGTTTGAGGTGTTCTGTTATGCTTTTGGCCAGGTCTTGGTGTGTGTTCTGATGGAATAGTAGGGGTGATCTCTTATGGGTCTAGGAAGTTATGTCCCCATGAGTGTTATAATTCCACCCATGACTTGGAGCTCATAGAGGCTGTGTTCGCATTAAAGTTTTAGCGGCACTACCTCATCTGGAAGTGCATTGTGGTTTTCACTGATCACAAGAGCTTGAGGTATATCTTTCCTAGAAGGACCCGAACTTGCAACAGCAGAGGTGGATGGAGTTTCTTTAGGACTACGAATACTAAATCTTTTACACTAATGGTAAGGGGAATATGGTGGCTGATTCCTTGAGCAGAAAGCTACAGATGGATGTGGTTCGAGAGTCAATAGATGTTTGTAAGGCTATAGAGTGGTTGGCTACCAAACAATTGTATGCAAGGGTGGAGGATGGAAGAGGGTATCTATTCCAGATTAAAGTATAGTCTTCTCTGTTGCAGTAGGTGGGGGAGTCCCAGTGGGGGGACTTAGAGGCTGAAGTGATACACGATTGTGTTTTCTAGGGTGATTCTCCAAGAGGATGGTCAGATGATGGGCTGAATCAGATTATGTTTCATGGGAAGTTGTTCGTCCTGGTAGAAATTCTCATGATATATCGTTGTGTGTTCCACATCTCACCCATGAAAATGAACCCAGAAGATTCCAAGATGTACCGAGGCTTGAGGGGTCAGTTTTGGTGGCCTGGGGTGAAGTGGGAAGTGGAAGAGTTTATAGAAAAGTGCCCCATGTGTCAGCAGGTGAAGGCTGAACTCCACATTTCAAAAGGTCTGTTACACCCTTTAGAATTCCCCGAGTGGAAGTGGGATGAAATATCATTGGATTTCTTCCTGGGACTACCCAGATTTAAGGGGGTTGTGATGCTATCTGTGTAGTGGTGGACCAACAGATGAAATCATCTCACATTCTGGAAATCGAGGAGTCGAGTACGGTGGATGATCCAGCACAACGATTCATGGATGAAGAGGTGTGGCTACATGGAGTTATGAGGTGCATAGTCTTTGATCAGGATACCCATTTTACCTCATTGGTCCGGAAAGGTTTTCAACATTCTTTTGGAACCCTGCTATGCCTCATCACCACTTTCCACCCCCAGACAGATGGGCAGACAGAGCACACCATCCAAACATTGGAGGATATGCTACTGGTATGTGTTTTGGAATTTGGGGGATCATGTCTAGGATGCTTTCCCCAACTATATTTTTCATACAACAATATCTATCACTATACAATTGGCATGGATCCATTTGAATCCTTGTACATGAGGTTGTGTCACTCATTTGTGTAATGGAAATAGGTTGGGGGAGTAGGGGTTCTTGGCCTGGAGGTAGTGCAGAGCACGATGGAGAAAGTTTAGCTTATATGGGAGAGGATGAAGGTGTCTCAGGACTGACATAAGTCATATTCCAACCATAGGAGTAGATCCCTAGAGTTCAAGGTTAGGTATCATGTCTTCTTGAAGGTCTCCCCTTAGCATGGGCAATGGAGGTTTGGAATGGGGAGTAAGCTTTGTCCCAGGTTCGTTGGACCCTTCAAGGTGTTGCAGCAGGTCAGTGAAGTGTCTAATCAATTGGCGCTACCACTGCCAATACTAAGGGTGCACAACGACTTCCATGTGTCTCAGCTCTGTCAGTATGTACACGATGATTCACACGTCCTCGACTGGGGAAAGCTAGATATCGTGGATGATGCAACGATCATAGAGTGACCAGTGAGGATCTAGGATCATGAGTAGAAGGTTCTTCATGGACAAACCATTCCCTTGGTTAGTGTGTTGTGGAGGCATGGTGGCCTCGAGGAGAGTTCCTGGGAATAGAAGGCACATATGCACGCTCAGTACACAGAGTTTTTTTGAGTCTCTCTCTGTTCAGTTTGCACTTGTTTGTGATGTAGGGTTTGACCTTGTTAACTATGGAATGGACTGTTTTCATTTTTCTCTGAATGTGTGTGAAGAGTCCTGAATATTATGAGGGGAGGACTTGATCTCTAATCAAGATTCATTAAAGTGGATGTAGTTAAACCCATGCAGGTGAGTCAGTGCTGCCCAAAGTAGATAATATCTTGACATGAAGGAAGGGACTCCCTAATCCATATTTTTGGATGGTATGACCTTTACATGTTCATATGGATACATGAGGGAGATGTATTACTAGATTTTGAGGAGGTTTTCTCATGAGAGGTATCTTCTGAGGTGGTTGTTCGGACCCCTCTCTTTTCGTCAGGACTAGTTTGATTCTTGAGGGAGAGAATAGTTTGAGAGGTATATGATGTAATGGCCTAGACCATCTTGGACTAGTAATTTTCCAAAATCTCAGTCCCATCAAATGGTTCCACTGAAACGGTGGCACTGGTCAGGGTGACACACCAAAATGGTGGCCCCGCTTACAGTGTCCCACAGAACCAATGGCTCCGTGATGGTGGCACCGTAATGGTCACACCATCATGGACGCACACCGAAACAGTGGCAACACTTATGATGGTAGTGTGACTATGGAACTATGACCATGGCACCTCTTAGGGTGTCTCACCAAATGGTGTCCCACCCCTGTTTCTTGTTTCAGTCCCGATCCCACAATGTATCTATGGACGTAAGAGTGTTTTAAATACCCCTTTCAAAGACATTAAAAGCCAATTAATTATATAAAAAATCCACCATGAGTCAGGAGACCCTTCACATACCAAAACGAGTGGATTTTTCCATAACGCCACACCCTTTTCCCATAATTTATAGTTCCACCCCTATTACACATATTCCTCCGTTTAAAGGAAACCCTTTAACTCACAACTGTTATAGCCACCTCTCTGATGAGAATTATTAAATAAAAATTAATTCCATTATGTGTAACCATCCAACTGCATGGTGAAACCACGATATGCCTTTAATTCCATTCAACATTCATATCCCATAACTCTAGGATCATTCCTTTTTATCGTAGGAGAATTCTTTCTTCTTTTGGCTGGTCTCTTTTCCTTTCCTTGGTGCATTTGGAGACCCCCTTCTCAACACTAGTGGTGTGCCTATTCAAAATCCTTTCATACTCACCCTTGGATTCCCCTATGTTCCTCCCCTATAAGTTGCGCATCCCCAATTCCTGGTGCATGGAGAAAAAATTTGTTCATTGATCATCCAAGTAGGGTTCTTCCATCGTCTCTCTTTACTGTGTATCATGCACGGTAGATATTCTAATGTATCTATGGGGCTGGATGAAACCAAACCTTAAAGAAGATAATAAACATACTTTTAAAGAATTAATGGGTGTGTTTGATGATGTTGTATCACTCTTTTACACTTTGTTATTTGTTCTTAATTGTATGAGTTTCTATCCACTAAAAATCATGGTCATTGGTGGTCTTTCCTTGCACACTAAGGGACCCCTATTTTATGTGATGATCGAATGGATATAATATGGAAATTGGTTAATAATGTAAGGTTAGTTGATTTAATGGATTTCAAGTGAACAATAATCCCTGTGTGATCACCCTGGTTAACCCAACAGAAAAGAAGGAACTCAATGAATGATGCGTTTAAATCTGGAAACTCCCTTGCTCTGTCTTGGTAATATGTGTGGTTGTTCTACATGATTATTATCAGGTGACATGGATGAAGACGGGATCCCCTGTTGTGGTGTAGTTGTTGGTTTGTCGATCTATGTCCATGTGGGTATGTATGGTGGGGATTGGTATGGTCCCTGTACTTTGGGGGATACCACAGATCCCTTTTGTTGTTGCGACTTAATAGTGAACTAGGTGTGAATGCTTAAATTGGTTCTTGATTATTTTTCATTATTTGTCTTGTGGATATTCCTGTAAAATGACAGATAGTGAATAATTATTTAAATGTAATCACTTGAATATGCAAACACGAATGGGTTTAATAGGGAATTTTTTTTCCAGGAATGAGTTGTGACTTGGATGTGGATGTTGTAATTCTTATGAATGAATAGTAACGAGGATGTTTGTGTAAGAACTGGTTTGGAACCCCTAGGTTTGGATGAGTTCTTGTTTACCTATATGTATAATTTAGTTCTTATGTTTCTTATTCACACCCCACCAATGTTGAGAACTTCGTGTCGAACACCCCCATTTCATGGGGGAGGGTGTTTTTCCCTACACTCCTATGAGTGGATGGTTATTAGCTCCTTTTCTTCTCCTTTTCTCAAGTATCCCAAGACTCGTAGGGCTAGATGGGATATCCTAAGTTTGATTATAGCCCAATATTCTTCAGGTAGGGAATGTTGTGGTGGTTGGCCTAGGTGTGGGCAGACATGTTGTTTCCCACATGTCATGGGGAAGAGGCCCAAGTGTCTTCAGGTGTTGAAGTAGTTGTCCAAGACTAGGTTTCTTCGAGCATGGTGGTAATTGTTCTACCCCAACTGTCTGTGAGAGTGTTTACATGTGGTTGTGTCCAATGAGTTTTCAGGTGGGAAGTGTGGTTGTGGTAGACCAGGTGTGTGTAGGCGGGGTATGACATTGGGATTATAGTGAAAATGGCAGGGAAGGTCTGACGCATAGGATGTCTTCAATTACCAGAGGGAAAGTGGTGTAGGGTACCCAAACATCGACATGTTATTACTATTACACTACTTGACTTGCGTTATTTTGAGAGTGTTCCTTGGTGAGGTTTTGGTGGATAGTTTCTTGACTAGGTGTTTTGGTTACCTTCTTTTCTCATAGGGAATTTGAATGCCTCCCCACTTATACACATGAGCATTTGGTTTTCCCTACTGATTATACTTGTATACTCACCCAACATATATTAAACTAGTTTTAGGTTTCTAGGAGGAATTTGAGGATCGTGATGGACCCTATTAGCTCGGACGCCTGGACCATTGTGGTTGCTGTTTTTCTTTTGTTTTGGTACTTCCCTTTACTGTTTTTTTCTTAGTTAATAGCACTTTATTATTGGAACATGCATATGGGAATGGATTGTTTTGGACTTACTTTTACTTCTAGTCTTGGTGTTTTTTTGGGATTTACTATCTTATCTCCTGATCCTGCAAAAAAAGGGTAATGACATTATATTACATGTGATTCTATAACATTGGTGCTAGTCGCCACTCCAGGGCCTATTGAAGCCGGGTCTCAAGGGTCATTATCTCTCCTTTAACTTGAGGAAGGAAGGGTTTGGAAATCTGTTGTCCCTTCCCTAATCTTTTTAATGGAGGGTCGTGACATTTACCCTTATTGTATTATTTATATTAATGTTGTTTACTATTGATTATTGATCCTATGGAATGATATTGACGGTATAGTCTCCCCACTAACAAACTCATACCCTCACTGCTAGTAGAAAACCTCTTGTATACGGGGAGATGCACATGAGGTCATGTGGCACTCTTGCTTAGACTAAGTGATTCGGGTTGGGGTATTACAAGTTTGTATCAAAGGTTCAAGTTACAAACTAACTTGTTCTTATATTTTTTGGGTTGGGACCTGTTAGACATGAGATATGACTTTGGGACTCAGGAAGGGGAACTATGTTAGTGCCTGGTCAGCACTGCGTAGTGGACCTCCGAGTTTCCATAAATGGGATGTTTTGTTTTACCTTTGATTAAATTCACCTTGGGTGATGCACATGATGTTATATGTGGTTGATGATATTTCAATTATGTTCATTCATCATGACTACGAATGTAGGTTCACGAGCCATAAATATACCTATTTTTGGGTGACATAGTAGTTCTTTAATTAAATTCCTTAACCTTTTCTATATATTTGAGATAGTTTGTTTTATGTGATATACATATGTGTCTATGCTATGTGATATAACTTTATTGACATTAATTAGTCGAACTCAGTATGTTGTTATACTAGTATATTTTTGAGACAACTGTGACTATCATGCATGGATGGAGATATGGGTTATTTATAGGAGAGTTATACCTTATGTTGATGGTAGAATCATAGAAAAAATCCTTGTGTGATCCCATAAACTAGGTACAACCTATTTATGTTCATAATGATCCCTATTTCATAGAATATTCCACCTTGAAGACATCGGATTAGACCACCAGTTGTGGCATCCTAGGATGTTCCCGTGCCACCACCTATGGTATAAGGGGAGATACCCTTATATGATCCTATACTGGAAAAGGATATTTAGGATGTTAGCACATTTATCTAGGACTTTCTCAGATATTGCATGTCTAGGGCCGACCCACATAAAGGAACATGACAAACCATGATTTGGATTTCTAGCTGTTGTTCCCTCTGGTGTTCTAAGGCCCTGGTGGACCACAAGATGAAAAGGACTAGCATGACTTTATTGAGATAATCTTTGAACTAGTCCAAACTCCTGAAGAAGGGTGTGTAATCCTAGAAACCTTCTTGTTTCAGGGACCCGTCAGGAGTTGGTGGACTGATATGAACTAATCTAAGAGACTAGAGGGTCTTACTTGGGTGACCATCAAGGAGATCTTTCTTTAGAGGTATTTTATATACATGATGATGTTGGGACATGGAAAAGATTATATAGAATTACAACAAGGTTTCATTAATGTCACAACATATTTTGAATTATTTATGGATCTTTTTCATTTTTCTCCATTGTTTTCTGGGAATGAGGTGTAGAAGGATCGAATGTTTGAGATAGGTCTTCAACCAAAACTCTGACAATAGGTTAGGGGATTTGACCTGATGACATATACACAAGTCTTTTACAAGGTCCTAACTTTTTAAAAGGGATTGGAGGAGGATATGGTATCTAGATTACTCCCAACCCATGGCGAGCCAGTGACTGAGTTTCCTCTCACTACTATGGGAGTTCATTCTGGTAATAAAAAGAGGAAGACCAGAGATGTGCAACAGAATACCAATATGTATGTAGAGTATAGTGTAGCTTCATCATCCCCTTCAATAATATTTTAAAAAATATTTATCTATAGAAAGGTTTTAAACTTTTTTAGGTTCTATACTACACCTTATAGAATGTGTCTAAATTGTGGTAATAGTGGGAATCGTCAACGATTTTTCTATAGGATTTATACCTTAACTTTTGTAGAGGTAGGAGTTAGGCATGGGGATACTACTGGGGTTCTCAATAGTGGACTCAAAGTAGACATGAACCTAAGGGAAATCGAAGAAGAGATAAGGTTGGTCGCAAGTTCATTGTGGACCAAACTTCAGCAGATGGTAGGGAGGGACCATCCAGTATTTGAGGTACGATCCTAATCACCTCTACTATATCAACTACCTTATTCGATACTGGTACTTCCCATTCATTCATATCTGCACAAGTAGTTGATGGACTTGAAATAACCAGTCAAGTTATAATCTGAGTTAGTCTCCCTTGATACACCATTGGGTACGAGAGTGGATCTTCTTCACCGATTCCAATAATGCCCAATAGTCATTACCGGCTATGGTCATATATGGGAATTCATGATTCTAGAAATGAAAATATTCGATGTGATTCTCAGCATGGAATGACTAACCAACTTTGGTGATCACATTGATTGATATTGTAGATGTTTGTCTTTTACTTCCCCTAAGGGAGATATGTTCTTGATGAATAGAGAGTCAGAACTAGGTGTAGGCAGAGTTGGACCAGACTTGAGACAGCTCGGGACAATCATAACATATATGCTAGGATTTTCCCTTTCTGCAACATCAATGGAAACCCCCTCACCTTTTCAACTAGTCGTGGATCTCAATTATGACGTATTTCCAGATGACTTCACTAGACTCCCTCCTGATAGGGAAGTAGACTTTGAGTTAGAGCTTGTACCGGGTGGAAAAACCATTTTGATACCCCTATATCATATGAATCCAAATGAATTGGAGGTGCTCAAGGTACAAATGGATGAACTAGAGAGGAAATGATTTATCATACCTAGTAATTCACCATGGGGTGTGACAATTTTGTTTCCTAATAAGGTCGATTTGGGTATTAGAATAAGCATTGATTACTGAAAGTTGAACCAGATGAAGGTGAATAACTATTATCCATTTCCCTTAATTAATGATCTGTTCAATCGACTATGTGGATCCTGATGTTTTTCCAATATTGATATTTTATCTGGCTACCACCAGTTGCGATATAGGGACGAGTACATTCTGAATACTGAATTTCGAAGTAGAAATGGACTGTATGAGTACTTAGTGATGCCGTTCGGCCTAACGAATGCACCAGAGGTGTTCATGGCCCTCATGAACTAGATATTTCATCCATACATGGAATCTTTAATCGTAGTGTTTGTGGATGATATCCTCATATACTCATCGACAAAAAAGAAACAATCTAGGAACCAATAGATTATCTTGGGTATGCTTTGGGCACATAGACTTTTTTCCAAGCTATAAAAATGTGACTTCTGGATTAAAGAAGTGATGTTCCAAGGTCACATGGTATCTGAGACTGGTATATCAATAAACCCAGAGATGGTCGATGAAGTAATGTCCTGGACACGTCCCTGAAACATGTTTGGGATTAAGAGAATTCTAGGCATGGAAGGATATTACCAGAGATTTATCCAGGACTTCACACGACTATCAGCACCCATGACAACATTGAAAAACAAGAGACTAAACATGAATCGATCATATTAGTGTGAAGAAGCTTTCCATGAGGTAAAGGGAAGGTTGATGACAGCTCCAGTACTGACACTCCCTAAGCCTAGGATTAGTTATATAGTGTACTGTAATGTATCAGGCATTGTTCTAGGGGATGTGCTAATGGAAAGAGAGAAAGAAGTTTCATATGGGTATCTTCATCTATGATCCAAAGAGAAGAACTACCCTACACATGACTTGGAGTTGGAATCTATAGTCCTCGCTCGGATGTGTTGGAGACTTTATCTTTTCAGCGAGAGATTTATTGTTTACACATACCACAAGGGACTTCACTAAATCTTCACAAAATGGGACCTAAATCTGAGGCAGAGGTGTTGGGTTGAATATCTTCAGACGTTCAACTTTGAGATGACATATGTACCTAGAAAGGGAAATGACATAACAAATTCTCGTAGATGAATGACATAGGATGAGCATGAACTTGGAGAGATGTCCTCAGATGAACAATGGATTTTGATGATATTATTGGCTGATTGGAGGATGGATTCCTTGGGGGACCATGGTTTTATGAACTTTTCTCCCTTGGTAGTCACATCCTCACTTGTGGACTAGGTACAAGCTGAATGTGAGTTAGATTCAGAGTGTGATGTAATGATGAAAAAATGAGCTGGTGGTGACTTGATGCCTGGATGGTCAATTAATAATGATGATGTGATCTTGGTACATAGGAGTGTATATTCCCTAAATCTATCAAAGAGGAGTTGATGAGGGAATACCAAACCTCTATAGGGGTTGTACATATTAGTGAAACCATGAATTATCATGATTTCAGATGATAGTTTTGGTGTATTGGGATGAAGAGAGACATTGCTGGTTATGTATCTTGATGACTCACTAACACGTGCCTATCATGGGGTGTGAAAAAAACAAATAAAACCTAAGTTAAAATGTAGCAAAGTTGGTAACCTAAGTTTTCTACAAATAGGAGTTCACAACAATTACGTTTGTTACTTAAATTAAAGAAATAAGAAGAGGTTCTTTTTGACAATTGTTTGAGTTGAAAAATAAAAAAAGCAATTGAAAAGAAAGGTTGAACACTAATGGATGAAGAGAGTGATGAGGTCAGGGTAGGATCACCTTTTGTAATGTCATCATAGTCATAAATATCATCTCAACTATATTCCTTTTGAATGACAAATGAAAGACTCCTCGATCGAGTTATCTATCACCATTGGTTAAAGAAGAAAATTGAAATCACTCCTATGTGCATAGAAGTTCATAAAAAATTCCTAAACAACTAATGCAAGTCCCGATCATGAATTTTTGCTCCTTATAACTCTAGAAATAGTTTACTATCTCCACACACATGCCAACGACCGTTAGACACTCACCACCTAACGAAATCTGCTCGATCAAGACAAATTGCACTAGGCAGAGGGAGATTAAAAGCCTTTAACCAAAGATATTAAAAATGAATACACCAAACTCAAAACACGATCGCATTAATAGAATTGGGAAATACTGAGAATAGATGTCATTGAAAAGAAATATAAGGTTTTACATTTAAGCACAAAACTCCAACATTACAAAAGATAAACTCCCCCTTCCCCGATCACTCAATGGTTTTACCCCTCCATGTGAAGGGTATTAGAGTTGAAAGGGGAAGAAGAGAGCATACTCAAACTAAGTAAAAAAATAAAAAATAAAATAAAAAGATCTGTAATAACTCAATCCTCCAGCACAACCCCTCTTTCACCTTCTTCAACCCCTTTGAATGGATGTGAATACTCTTATTTATAGGCATGGGGAGTAGAAAATTTCCCTCCAAAATTACTCCCCAGAAAGTTTGAGACTGGTTGGCATAGTAAATGACAGAATTTGTGAATGGGTCCTTCTTTAAAGATGTTCCCCTCCATATCTTCTGTCGACCCACAAAATTTAATCCATATTGGTCCAAGTAGGAAGGATATATGGCCACATTACTCCAGATATTTAATTCTGTCCAAGTGACTCTTCGTATTCCAAAACACCGAGTACCAACGCATTAATGACCTTGAAACTTAAAGAATCATACGCGTCCATCTTAATGAATGTTGTTTCTATTGATGTTATATAGATCCATGTAAAATTTTAGATCCAATGGCTCTACCTTTAATGAGATATGGGCCCCACAATAAAATTATGTAGTTCTGTTCACAGTTTTCGAGGGATGATTGTGAGCTGAATTTGAGCTTCCAAATGATGGATTGAGCTTTGGGTCCACCAGGATAAAATGAATCCCACAAGCATAGAAATCCTAAAAAAAGGAATCATACAATTTGGATAAAAAATTTAAAAGATATTCCCAAAATAAATAAGCTCCACAGAACTGCTAAATTTCCAGAATTAACCAATTTCCAGAATTAAGCCCATAATTCAGCAAAATACTAAAATGATACTAATCAGCTCAAATTGATTAATTGGAAGGGGTTAAATCATTGAAACACATATGAAAAATTATGAAAATATTATCTTTATCAATTCCCCCACACTTAGCACTTGGACTCCCGAACAAGTCAAAATCAAAATCAAATCAAACCAAATTCGAAACACATGCCATTTAGATCCACCAATTCCACACCAAGAAATAAAATTTATCATGCCTCATCCATAAAAATTATTCCAAATTCTCAAATCAGATCATTCAATATTTTTCCTCTTTATTTCTCCTCCCATGCACACAAGACACCTACCTCTCATTAATTTTCTCTCATCTCACAAATATCACTTTTCAACAAAGTTTTTCTCATGCAAGCCAATGCAAGGGTCACCATAGGTTTGAAAAACTCATACTTCTACACCCGATGTGAGTCAATGACATTTTTTTTATCATGAGGACTTTTCAAGGTTGTTATGTGGCTTTTGGTTGCTAGGATTTTTATGTGAAAAATTCTGAGGCTGATGAGGAAGGCTTCGCTCTTTTTGAAGCAAAATTGCACAATTCTAATTTTCACTCTCAAGTATGGTATCCTCCTAACTCCACTTAGTAGAAATTCAGATCCATAATCATGAAATATCAATAAATTTTCAAATAGCTCAACATTTCTGCAGCAAAAATTTCAATCTTCTTAAGCGTGATTTTCTTGAATGCTCCAGAAAAGGCACAACTTTCAAGATAATGATTTTTCATTAGCACACACATCTCTTCAGCATTTTATTTTCCACCCAAAGTTTCACCAAAATACGGTAGCACAACACAAGACAGATTCCCCCACATTTATGTTCAACTAGATCATGCAATTTCACTTCAAGATCAGGTTGGAAAGGGAAAATTGGCTTGTAATTTGGCTAACCTAATAGGTTGTTCATGGATTCTCTGGGCTACAAGGATTAATTTATGAGGTAGGCCATAATGAAAGGGATTATCTTGAAAAGGGGGATTTCAAACCAAAGAAATGCCTCAATAATTTAAAACACATGTACCCCAAACCCTAATGTTTTGAAAGGAATAAATCAAATTCTGGTTAAGACAAGCATGGTCTGGTTCTCTCGAGAAGTGAGTTGAATGAAAAGAAAATAACAATAATGGTTCAGGAGCCTTATAGGAAAGTGATTTCAAAGATAAAGATAGTGATATGTGGCATGGGATTCAAAAACCTGAGTACTTTTCATGAAATTTCCAAAGAATTGAACTTGAAACAAATTCATTTTTAGCGTTCATTTAAGCTCAGTTTCATGGAATAAATTGGTTCACTCAATGACATAGGTTTCAAAAACATAAATTACAATCATTTCAGCTCAAAAGTTTCAAAAACACACCAAAAAACGGAAAAATAAACACACATTTTTTTTAAAAAAATGACAATTTTTTTTGAAAACAAACAACAATTGAAAATCCAAAACTACAAAGGTTTCGTACCCCACACATAAATGATGCAGTGTCCTCAATGTATTTAAATGTATTTAACATGTAAGAAGATTTTAGAATGAATCACAATAGAAAACATGTGTAAATGAGAGGTACAACCTAATGGATATTATTGATAAAACACTTGTAGGAGCGGGATCTCCTCCCCTGGATCTGATGGAATGATCCCATGGAATTTCTTCAGCCTGTGCCCATTAATAGTGAATGGCTCCTGCTCTCCATCCTTCACAATCTACACAACACTAAAAGGATATAAATGAGTAACTATAAAAGGACCCTCCCATCTGGAACGATGTTTACCTGGCATCATCTTGAGTCTTGAATTTAATAGCAGCACTTTATCTCTAGGATGGAATTCATTCGGTTGGATCATCTTGTCATGATCCACTCTTGTTCTCTCTCTGTAAATCATGTAATTTTCAAATGCTTCTCTTTTAATTTCCTCCATCTCCTATAACTACAACCTTCTCTCTTCCCCAGCACTTTCAAGAACCAAATTCATCTTCCTCACAGCCCAATACGCCTTATGCTCCAGTTCCACAGGTAGGTGGCAACTTTTTCCATAAATCAGCCTATATGGACTCATTCCAATCGGGGCCTTGTAGGCTATTCTATAAGCCCACAATGTGTCTTCTAGCTTCTGGCTCCAATCCTTCCTGTTTGGTTTAACAGTTATCTCCAAAATTCCTTTGATTTCCCTATTGGACACTTCATCTTGACCATTTGTTTGTGGGTGATAGGGAGTTGATGTTTTATGATGCACCCCATACTTCTTCAGAAAATCCTCCATTCTCCTATTTCAAAAGTGATTCCCTTGATCACTGATGATGGATATAGGAACTCCAAACCTACAAAATATGTTAGTCCTGACAAAATCACAAACAACTTTAGCATCATCAGTCCTGGTGGCTTTTTCTTCCACCCATTTGGAAACATAATCAACCGCATGCAAGATATAAGAATTTCCAAATGACATTGGGAAAGGGCCCATAAAATCAATCCCCCAAACTTCAAAATTATCACAAAAATTAAGTGGTTGTTGGGGGATTTCTTTTCTCTTTGAGATGTTTCCTGAAAACTGACATTTTGGAAACATTTTACAAAATTCATGAGAATCTTTAAAAATGGTTTTCCAATAAAGTCCAGATTCTTAAAGATTCCTTGATATTATTTGAGGTCCATAGTGGCTTCCACAAGCTAATGTCTGACAAAACTCAAAGACAAAACCAATTTCACTCTCTGGAAAACATCTTCTTATCACTTGGTCATTGAAAATCTTCCAAAGAAATGGATCATCCCAAATGTAATATCTAGATTTAGTTTTCAGTTTGTGAATTTGATGAGAATTGAAATGAGATGGAACCTGAGATGTTACCAGATAATTGACCATGTCAGCATACCAAGGAACTTCTCTTTTAACCAAGTACAGCTGCTCTCCTAGATGGTGATCATCCAATGGTTCTTTCTCTGGAATTTCAACTTCAGCAGTGTTAGGAAGTCTACTTAAATGATCAGCCACTTGGTTCTCAGATCCCTTTTTGTCCTTGTTTTATATGTTGAACTCTCGTAGAAGTAACAACCATCTCACCATCCTCGATTTAGATTCAGACTTCTTCATCATGTACCTGAGAGCTTCATGATCAGAAAATACAGTGACTTTAGTTCCAAGAAGATATGATCTAAATCTTTCCAAAGAAAAAATAACTGCTAAAAACTCCTTTTTTGTGGTTGTGTAATTGAATTGAGCTGCATCCAAGGTTCTTGAAGCATATGCAATGACTTGTGTCCTTCCCTCAATTCACTGAGAAAGGACTACTCCAACTGCTTGGATGGAAGCATCACAATGTAGCTCAAATGGTTCTTCCCAATTTGGTGGCTGCATCACCAGTGGTTCAATAAATCTCCTCTTCATCTCATTAAAGGATTCCATAAATGAACCATTGAAATCAAAATCAGCATCTTTCAAAATCAATATAGAGTGAAGGAGTGAAATCTTACTGAAATCCTTGATAAACCTCCTGTAGAATCCTGCATGTCCTAAAAAAGATCCAACATGATTCACACAAGTTGGGTAAGGAAAAGAATTTATCACTTCAATTTTTGACTTATCAACCTCAATTCCCTTTTTGTAAATGACATGACCAAGAACAATCCCTCTCTCAACCATGAAATGACACATTTCAAAATTTAAAACAAGATTCTTTTCAATGCAGGTTTTCGAAACGTTTTCTAGATTTTTCAAACAATGGTCAAAAGAGTTTCCAAACAATGTGAAATCATCCAGGAAAACCTCCAAGCAATCTTCAATATGATCAGAAAATATACTTACCATACACCTCTGAAACATACCTGGAGCATTACATAATCCAAATGGCATCCTTTTATATGCAAAAGTACCAAAGGGACATGTAAAGGTTTTCTTCTCTTGATCCTCAGGAGTAATGGGTACCTGGAAATAACCAGAAAATCCATCCAAAAAGCAATAATGAGTTCTCAGAGCCAATCCCTCTAACATCTGATCAATTAAGGGAATGGGGAAATGATCTTTCTGAGTAACCTGATTCAGTTTCCTAAAATCAATGCACACTCTCCAGCTATTTTGAATTCTCATAGGGATTAATTCATTCTTTTCATTCCTCACAGTGGTTAGGCCAGTTTTTTTTTGGAACTACATGAATTGGGATAACCCACTGTGAATCTGAGATGGGTTAGATGATTCCAGCTTCCAATAGCATCTCAACCTCCTTCTTCACAACCTCCATTAAAGTGGGATTCATCCTCCTTTGGGGTTGCCTAGCAGTTTTGGAATCTGCCTCAAGAAAAATTCAATGTGAGCATATATGTGGGATGATTCCTGGAATATCACCTAAACTCCACCCTATTACTTGGATATTCTCTCTCAGAATATCTATCAATGATTTCTCTTGGATTTTAGAGAGATTATTAGCAATTATTACTGGTAGATTCTCACCCTCCCTAAGGTACACATATTTCAAATCAGTGGGGAGTGTTTTGAGTTCCAAATCAGGGGGATGCTCAAGGGATGAAACTAAATTGACATCTATAACTTGCAAACTTTGCACCTCCTGTACACAATAAACCATATGATATTCCTCATCAATTAATAAATCATCAAAGAAATCATATTTTACCTCTTCCTCCCACATGAAGTCAGAATCTCCAGCGTGTTGGGCATCCACATGTTCAATGATATTTACGATGGAAGAAGTCTCTCCTAAGTCTAAGATTTCATAAAGCATACCTGATTCTTCAATGGGTTCTGCACTAACTTCATGAGAAGGTGAAAAGAGGGAGTGATCATCTGATGGGTGCCTCATGGATTCGAAAATATTGAAGTGGATCATGCTCTCTCCAAACTCCATGGTGATGTCCCCTCATGGACATTGATGATGGTCTTCACCGTCTTCAAGGAAGGTCTCCCCAAAATGATGGGTGAATGTGACGAGCTCCTATCTTCTTCCATATATAGCACATAGAAGTCAGCTGGGAACAAGAGATCTTTGAATTTCACAAGGACATCCTCCAAAACTCCAGCAGGGAAAACTGTGGATCTGTTTTCAAGTTGGACCACCAATCTTGTGGGCTTCAAGTCTCCCATCTGCAAAGTAGTGTATACTGAGTGAGGTAATACATTAATCGAAGAACCTAAATCACACAAAGAATTAGGGAAATTTAAATAACCAGTGGTGCATGGAATAGAAAATATCCCCATATCTTGACATTTGTTTGGCAATTGTGGTGTGATAAGGGCTGAGACACTTCCTCCCAAGTTGATCCTTTCATTCCCTTGAAGTATCCTCTTCTTAGTGCACAGATCCTTAAAAAATTTAGCATACTTTGGAATATGTTTGACTGCTTTAAATTAGGGGATATTGATTTCTACTTTCTGGAAGGTGTACATAATTTCTTTTTGAAGTGATTCATCTTGCAATTTCTTTGATTCAATCATCCTTGATGGAAATGGAGGGGGTAAGTATTTTTCTCCCTTTGTTGCCTTTGAAATGGTGTTTCTGGTCTCTTCTTCCTTGTCCTATCCTTCTCTTCCTCCTCTTTCTTCTCTTCTTCACAATGAATTTTCACAGAATTTTTAGATTTTTCAACTTCATTATCCCTCAACTCAAGTGGCCTTGTTTCAGTTTCTTGGGATTCTTGTGGTGAGATCTCTTTTCCAATTCTTGTTTTTTATCATCCTGACATACTCCTTTGGGTTTGGGATTGTTTGGGAAGGAAGTTTCGTAGGATTTTTGGTTATGATTTCAATAAATATTCCCACCATGGTTGCCATCTTGTCAAACTTTTCTGCTTGGTCACAAACCTGGATTGTAGCTGCTCCAAATAAGGTTTTGTGCTGGTAGATGGTTGATCATAGGGTCTCGGGAAAGTGGGTGGTTGGTGGTGTAGAGGCTGGTTATAAGGTTTCTTCTATTGAAATGGTGGTGGGTTTTGGAATTGTTGCTGGAATGGAGGTCTAGCTTGATTCTGCTAATTTACAAACCCATATTGAACATGGTTTGGCTCTCTCCATCCTTGATTTTGTTGGTACTTCCTTGGTTGAAAGGTTTCCGCACAAGTTTCCATTCCCTTTATTTCAGCACATTGGTCAGTGAAATGATCAAGTGATGCGCATAAACCACATAACAAACCTGGTGCCTGTTGGTCGCCCACTTGTTTCAAGGCTATCTGTCTCACCAAACTAGTTAGCTCTTCAATCTTAGTTTCTATTAAGGGTGATGGATGTGAATTTCTTACCTCATGAATACCTCTTGTTCAAGTACCTCTTGTACCAAACTGCTGCGAGTTCTGAGAAATCTTCTCAATCAAACCTTTTTCTTTTTCTAGCGACTTTTCAATCAATGCACCTCCAGATTATTCATCAAGAAGGTTACTATCATTGTCCAGTAAGCCTTGATAGAAGAAGACAAGAAAGTGATGATCCTCAATGGCTTGATGTGGGTAGTTGGCACATATCTTTTTAAATCTTTCCCAATACTCATAAAGGGTTTCTTTAGATGATTGTTTGATTGAATAAATCTCCTTTCTGATGGCTGTGCTTCTAGAGGCGGGGAAGAATCTTTGCATGATGCATCTCACCAGGTCATTCCAATCATCCACATCTCCAGGTTGTAGACCATACAACCATTCTTTCGCAGCTCCTTCCAATGAAAATGGGAATGCCTTCCACTTTACTTGTTCCTCAGCTACTCCACGTGGTCTGAAGGATGATCAGACATGTGTGAACTCTTTAATATGCTTGTTGGGATCTTCACCTGCCAAACCATGAAACTTTGGAAGCAATGGTATCATCTTAGGTTTCATCTCAAAATCATTTTGCAACACGGGCATTACAAGTTGATTATTCTAATTAAGGAATTGTGGGGCACAAAGGTCTCTGAGAGTTGGGTATTGATTTCCAGCCATTATGACAGGCTCAGAGTGAACACTTGAAGTTTCACTCGAGTAAATGAGAGAAATTTCCTCAAATTCAGATTGTAAATTGAGGTTTCTGAGCCTATTCAACAATGTTCTTCCAATTTCAAGATCAATTGGGCAAGGTTTAGTGTTTGAGGTTCTAGTCATGCAATTGTAGAATGAAAATAAGAAAAGAGAAAACAAAGAAGAAGAAAAAAACTGTTGACACTACCTCCCCAGCAATGGTGCCAAGTTTTGACACGTGCCTATCGTGGGGTGTGAAAAAAACAAATAAAACCTAAGTTAAAATGTAGAAAAGTGGGTACCATAAGTTTTCTCCAGAAAGGGGTGCACAATAATTATGTTTGTCACTTAAATTAAAGAATTAAGAATAGGTTCTTTTTTACAGTTGTTTGAGTTGAAAAATAAAACAAGAAATTGAAAAGAAAGGTTGAACACTAATGGATGAAGATATTGATGAGGTCAGGGTAGGATCACCTTTTTTTAATGTCATCATATTCACAAAGATCATATCATCTCTCTTCCTTTTGAATGACAAATGAAAGACTCCTCGATCGAGTTATCAATCACCCTTGGTTAAAGAAGAAAATTGAACTCACTCCTATGTGCGTGGAAGTTCATAAACATTTCCTAAACAACTAAGGAAAGTCCCGATCAGGAATTGTTGCTCCTTAGAACTCTATAAAAAGTTTACTAGTTCCACACACGTGCCAATGATCGTTAGACACTCACCACCTAACGCAATCTGCTCGATCGAGACAAATTGCACTAGGTAGAGGGAGATTAAAAGTCTTTAACCAACGCAATTAAAAATGAATACACCAAACTCAAAACACGATCGAATTAAGAGAATTGGAAAACACTAAGAATAGATTTCATTAAAAAGAAAGATAATGTTATACATTTAAGCACAAAACAACGACATTACAAAAGATAAACCCCGCCTTCCCCGATCACTCAATGGTTTTACCCCTCCATGTGAAGGGTATTAGAGTTGAAAGGGGAAGAAGAGAGCAAAATAAAACTAAGTAAAAAAAGAAAAAAGAAAATAAAAAGAACTTCAAGAACTCAATCCTCCAGCACAGCCCTTCTTTCACCTTCTTCAAACCCTTTGAATGTAAGTGAATACTCTTATTTATAGGCTTGGGGAGTAGAAAATTTCCCTCCAAAATTACTCCCCCGAAAGATTGAGTCTGGTTGGCATAGTAAATGACAGAATTTGGGAATTGGTCCTTCTTTAAAGTTGTTCCCCTCCATCGCTTCTATCGACCCACAACATTTAAGCCTTATTTGTCAAAGTATGAAGGTGATATGGCCAAATTACTCCGGATATTTAATTCTGTCATGGTGACTCTCTGTATTCCAAAACACGGAGTTCCAACGAATTAATGACCTTGAAAATTAAAGAATCAGACGCAGACATCTTAATGAAAGTTGTTCCTCTTGATTTTATCTATATTAATTTAAACTTTCAGCTCCAATGGTTGGACCATTAATGAGATATGGGCCCCACAATAAAATTATGCAGTTCTATACCAAGTTTTCGAGGACTGAATTGTGAGCGGAATTTGAGCTTCCAAATTATGGATTGAGCTTTTGGTCCAGAAGGATAAAATGAATACCATGAGCATAGAAATACTAAAAAAATAATCATACAATTTGGATCCAAAATGTAAAAGATATTCTTGAAATATAGAAGCTCCACAAAACTGCAAAATTTCCAGAATTAACCAATTTCAACAATTAAGCCCATAATTCACCAAAATACTAAAATGATACAAATCAGCTAAAATTGATTAACTAGAAGGGGTTAAATCATTGAAACACACATGAAAAATATGAAAATATTATCTCTATCAATTCCCCCACACTTAGCACTTGGACTCCCGGACAAGTCAAAATCAAAATCAAATCAAACCAAATTCGAAACACATGCCATTTAGATCCACCAATTCCACACCAAGAAATAAAAGTTATCATGCCTCATCCATAACCATTATTCCAAATTCTCGAATCAGATCATTCAATATTTTTCCACTTTATTTCTACTCCCATGCACACAAGACACCTACCTCACATTAACTTTCTCTCATCTCAGAAATATCACTTTTCAACAAAGTTTTTCTCATCCAAACCAATGCAAGGGTCACCATAGGTTTGAAAAACTCCTAATTCTCCACCCTATGTGAGTCAAGGACATTTTTTTTATCATGAGGACTTTGCAATGTTGTTCTGTGGCTTTTGGTTGGTAGGATTTTTATGTGAAAAATTCTGAGGCTGAATGAGGAAGGCTTGGCTCTATTTGAAGAAAAATTACACAATTCTAATTTTCACTCAAGTATGGTATCCTCCTCACTCTACTTAGTAGAAATTCAGCTCCATCATCATGAAATATCAATGAATTTTCAAATAGCTCAGCATTTATGCAGCAAAAATTTCAATATTCTTAAGCGTGATTTTCTTGAAAGCTCCAGAAAAGGCATAACTTTCTTCCTCCATTAGAAGCTCCAGAAAGGCACAGCTTCTTTTATCATGAAAGCTCCAGAAAAGGAACAGCTTTCAACATAATGATTTTTCATCAGCATAAACATCTCTTTAGCATTTGATTTTCCACCCAATGTTTCACCAAAATAAGGTAGCATAACACAAGATAGCTTCCCCCACATTTAAGTTCAACTAGATCATGAAATTTCACTTCAAGAGAAGGTTGGAAAGAGAAAATTGGCTTGTTATGTGGCTAACCTAACAGACTGTTCATGGATTCTGTGGGCTACAAGGATTAATTTACAAGTTAGGCCATAATTAAAGGGATTATCTTGAAATGGGGGAATTCAATCCAAAGAAAGGCCTCAATCATTTAAAACACATGTACCCCAAACCCTCAAGTTTTGAAAGGAATAAATCAAATTATGGTAAAGACAAGAATGGTCTGGTTTTCTCAAGAAGTGAGTTGAATGAAAAGAATATAACAATAATGGTTCATAAGCCTCATAGGAAAGTGATTTCAAAGATAAAGACAGTGATATTTGACATGGGATTCAAAAACCTGAGTACTTTTCATGAAATTCCCAAATAATTGAACTTGAAACAAAATCATTTTCAGCATTCATTTAAGATCAGTTTCATGGAATAAATTGGTTCACTCAATGACATGGGTTTCAAAAACAGCAATGATAATCATTTCATCTCAAAAGTTTCAAAAACACACCAACAAACTGAAAAATAAACACACAATTTTTTTTTAAAAATCACAATTTTTTTTGAAAACAAACAACAAATGAAAATGCAAAACTACCAAGGTTCCCTCCCCCACACTTAAATGATGCAGTGTCCTCAATGCATTTAACTGGATTTAACATGTAAGAAGATTTTAGAATGAATCAAAGCAGCAAACATGTGTAAAGGAGAGGTACAACCTGATGGATCTTATTGATAGAGAGCTTGTAGGAGCGGGATCTCCTCCCCTGGATCTGATGGAATGGTCCCATGGAATTTCATCAGCCTGTTCCCATTAATAGTGAATGGCTCATGCTCTCCATCCTTTACAATATGCATAGCACCGAAAGGATATACATGAGTTACTATAAAAGGACCCTCCCATATGGAATGAATATTACCTGACATCAGCTTGAGTCTTGAATTGAAAAGCAGCACTTTATCTCCAGGATGGAATTCTTTCAGTTGGATCAGCTTGTCATGAGCCACTCTTGTTCTCTCTTTGTAAATCTTGTAATTTTCAAATGCCTCTCTTCTAATTTCCTCTAGCTCCTGTAACTGCATCCTTCTCTCTTCCCCAGCACTTTCAAGATCCAAATTCATCTTCCTCACAGCCCAATACGCCTTTTGCTCCAGTTCCACAGGTAGGTGACAAATTTTTCCATAAATCTGCCTATATGGACTCATTCCAATCGGGGTCTTGTAGGCTGTTCTATAAGCCCACAATGTGTCTTCCAGGTTCTGGCTCCAATCCATCCTGTTTGGTTTAACAGTCTTCACCAAAATTCCATTGATTTCCCTATTGGACATTTCAGCTTGACCATTTGTTTGTGGGTGATAGGGAGTTGATGTTTTATGATGCACCCCATGTCATGACCCGTCCTCGGGGCCCGGGCCGTGACTACCCCAAGCCCGCCTTCCATAGGCCAGGGGCTGGTGACCAGCACCAAGGTGTAAATTCCAAATAAAAAGGGAAGGCATTGCCTTTTTAAAGTAAACAAACACCACAGAGCAAGCAAGCAGAAGAAGCAATCACTAAGTAAAAGCTGGTACAACAATAAGTGCAGAAAGTAAGCGGGCTAGAATACAAACCCAAACTGAAAGTAATGTACAACTCGAAAGGGAAAAACAGCAACTGAAAAGTAAAGCCGCAACGTTGAGCCATCCACTGGAAGTCCCACCTGAAGGGTGGGTACAAATAGCCTCCACTTCTCCTCGGGTCTAGCCAACCGCTCCGAGTACGTCCCACCTAGTGGTCCACCTCCAGGTACCATCCTGCTCCGCAAGCCTCAACCACGATCAGCGTTGTCCGTCGTCTGTAACCAACACAACGTAGTGCAGGCATAGCCAATGCAGGGGTGAGCATAAGCTACTCAGTAGGGACCCTGAGACCCCTGAAGGTCTCCCAGAATCCACAAAGGAGAATCCACAAAGGAAAGATACAATCACGAAGTAACATCCGACATGGCTTAGGTATATGCCCATACATATACCTAAGTCATCAATTCCAACACACTCCAACCTCCGAGCCCAAGTACAACCCAGTCCACACAGGAAAGCGAACGTATTCCACACAGGAAATCAAAACGTAATCCACACAGGATACCACAACACAATCCACATCGGAAAGAAAAACATGATTCATCTCACACAGGTATACTTCTTTGAAAGACGATAGATATGATCACTGATCCATCTAAGTCATCGGACCCACAAAGGATCGATAGGTACTAACCCCCGCAATGACCCACACAGAATCAGACCCACACAGGATCTGTAGGTGCTGGCTCACACAGAACCGCTGAGCGCTGACCCACACAGGATCAGACCCACACAGGATTGGTAGCACTGATCCACGTAGGATCGCTGAGTGCTCTAGTCATCGCTGTCGAATCCACTGAGGATCTCTGTACAGTCGTCGTCGTCACAGTAGCAGTCGCAGCCAGCTCTAGGGTTCCCGCACACAACAAGCTCGTTCGAGAGGGTCCGCTCCACGAGCCGAGAGGCTGATACATCAACTAACAGATAGTCCAGAGTTGATGTATCTAAAAGTTCCGTATCATCAATAGGAACTCAACGTCGCAGATGGCGCGTCAATCGGACGCCCGGTCTGAGAGTTATTGGCTTTTTTCGTCCCAGGGGCCCGGTTGGTTTTTAAGGCAAAACCAACCCGACCATAATCCACCTACGTCCAAATGTCGGGCGGAGTAAGCCAAAAGATCCGTCTCAGTTAGAGGAATTCAACAAAGTCGACGGCACATCAATCGGACGTCTGAAGCTCAAGATATGAGCGTTTCCGCTCCAAGGGCCCGGTTGGTTTCGTGTACGAACCAACCCGGCATAACTCAATGTATTCCGAAACCTTGAGTGCGATACACCGAAACGACCGTCTCGATCCAAGGATCGCATCGCAATTGACGGTGCGTCGATCGGAGACCCGTATCACATGTTATGGGCGTCCGATAGAAAAAGGTTTGGTATTAAGGGGTTGGGGCCAGGTCCGACCCGGCCTGATACCCCCGGGGTCGACTCGAACCGGGTCGACCCGAACCAGGTCTGGGTCCGGCCCCCTTGGGCGCGGCCTAGGCGCGGCCCGGCCTGAGCATGACCCGGCCTGGGGGACCGCCGGCCTGGGAACAGCGCGCTGGCCAGGCTCTCGGCCAACCGGCCGAGCCGTTTGGCAGGGGGGGGGGGGCTGCCCCCCTTGTGTAACTGCGGCCCCCCAATTATGGGGGCCGTTTTGTGCTGGCCGACCGGGGGAATTAATTCCCCCGGTTTCCCTTTGTCCAGCTGGCCCGCACCGGCCTGCCGGTTCTGCTAACAAGGACCGGCGATGGCGGGTCCTTCCTCCTTCGCCGACAACGGCGGCCCGAAACCGGCCACGGTCTGGTTCGTCCGGTGCGGTGCGATGGCATCGTGCCCCTCCGCCGCGGCCCCGCTCCGGCCGCTGTGTCTTTGGTTTTCTCCGACGCGGCGCGACGGCGCCGCGAGTTGGTTCAACTTCACAGCGTGGCGCGATGGCATCGTGTCCCTGTTCGTTTCCATGGCGTGGCGTGATGGCACCGCGCATTCCTTGTCGCACGATCACACGCGGTGCGACGGTACCACATCATACTCGTTTCAAACAACAAAGAAACAACACCTGGATAAGGGAGGAGGGTCGGCCATGTTTGTGCGGTCCGACCCCCTCTCGTTAATCGATAGCATTTAGTCATATAACCACGAAGAACGAAAAACTAGAAATCATGAACAAAAATAATTAAATAATTTAAACCCCTACCTTGAGCGTAGCTAGAATAGGGGTTCGCCGCGGAAAACAACGTCGTGAGGTGATGCTCCGTAAGTTGATGGAGAACGCCCGAGGAGGAAGTGTCGTCTCCTTTTCATTGACACGGGAAGAAGATCGAAAGAGGGTGCGTCGTCGATCTTCGGAAACACACCGGTTGTGAAGAGGAGAAGAGACTTCACGTCGATCTCTTCTTATAGTGACGACGTTCTTCGTCAAAGTCTTGGAGTTCTTCGTGATGAAGAAGAAGAGCTCTCTCCTCAATTGCCCACACACAACATCCAACCAAAATAAAATAAGGCTAACAATTATTTTATTTACATAATCCAGAATTCAAAAATTCAAAACTTAAATTAAATAAATGAATTGGGTGTTGGCATACTTAAAGAGAGGATAGGTAAAGTCAAAAGGGTTACACAACTTAAGTGGGCGGTTAATAGGAGTTAGGGAGTTAAGGGATTTGAAAAGGTGGGGGATTGTGTGGGCCCCACCTCACCTTTAATACACTAAAGAAAAACTAACAAATAGTGGGTACCACCCTAACTCCTACACATAGGTTCTAACTCATGGAAAGGGAAATAAAAAATTTAACGAAAATTTTATTTCACTAACACTTAATCCACAAATTTAAACAATTCAAAACATGCAAACGCAACTCCAGAAAAGGCGTTCCTAAGAAATTACCAGCGCTATGGTTCCATTGGTGCCCTCAGCATTCGATTCCGAGCACCAGTTCAAAAGTTAGAAATTCACGCTCGTTCGTTCACTGAACGTACCCGAGCTAAACACCGGATAGAAATTCCGGGCACACCGGGCCTGCGAATCAAGTGCCGTATGAAACTGCGTTCTTGTAAAATCCCAAAGAAAATTAAGAAAAAATTTTCCTTGAATTTTACGGGTCTTTACATCACTCCCACCTCAGGGCTTTACATCCCTATAAAGATACATCATAAACTAGGGAAACAAAAGTGGGTACTGGGAATGCATCTGAGCCTCCCTCTCCCAAGTGCTCTCCTGGAGGTTCCCGTGCTTCCATCTGATGCGCACTAGAGGAATCGACCGTCCACGTAGGACCAGCTCCTGTCGATCCTCGATCTCCACCAGGACCTCTGCAAAAGTCGCCCCATCATCAACATCAAGCTCCCCATGGTCAATGATATGCATTGGGTCGTGCACGTATCTCCTTAGCTGAGATACATGGAAGACGTCGTGCACCCGGTGCAACTGAGGTGGTAGAGCTAGGTGATAAGCCACCTCGCCAATCCTACTGAGGAACTGGAATGGTCCGATGAAGCATGGAGAGAACTTTCCACCTCGGCCAAATCTCCGTAATCCACGTTGAGGTGAGACACGCAAGAAGACGTGGTCTCCATCCTCGAACTCCAGTGGCCTCCGCCTCCTGTCAGCATAAGACTTCTGCCGGCTTTGAGCTGTCCTCATCCGCTCCTGGATGACCTGGACCTTCTCTGTCGTGGCCTGGACCATCTCTGGTCCCACAAGTGCTGACTCCCCAGGGTTTGTCCCGCACAAAGGAGATCTGAAAGGTCGGCTGTACAATGCCTCGTATGGTGCCATCCCGATGGTGGAGTGGTAGATGTTGTTGTACGCCAACTCCACCAAGGGTAGGTGGTCCTCCCAGCTGTGACCAAAGTCGAGGATACATGCGTGGAGAATGTCCTTGAGAGTTTGAATGGTCCTCTCTATCTGACCATCCGTCTGATGGTGAAAGGCTGTGCTCAGACGTAGCTGTGTCCCGAACGCCTCATGCAAACCCTTCCAAAGCCAGGAAGTAAAGCGAGCATCTCGATCAAAGAAGATAGATGATGGCACACTATGAATCCGTACAATATCCTGAACGTAGAGACGTCCCAAGCTCTCTACCGAGCCCTGCTCTCTGATGGGAAGAAAGTGCGCCGACTTGGTGAGTCAGTCGACAATCACCCAGATGGAGTCGTGACCTCTGGAAGTGCGTGGAAGTCCAGTCATGAAGTCCATAGATATGCCATCCCTTTTCCACTCTGGGACCCCCAAAGGCTGTACCAAGCCTGCTGGTACCTGGTGCTCAGCCTTCACCTGCTGGCATGTGAGGCATCGAGAAACAAACTATGCCACAACCTTCTTCATGCCCGACCACCAGTGCTGTCATCTGAGATCCTGGTACATCTTCGCCACTCCAGGATGTACCACCAAAAGAGAAGTGTGAAACTCTCTCAGCACCTCCTCCGGTAAAGAAACTGGTACCAAGGTACGTCCCCTGAAAAGGATGTAATTCTCTGCTCCAAAGGAGAAACCATTAGGTTCCTGTCCTGAGGATATCTATGCATGCCGCGTCTCACAGTCAGTGTCCCCACGTTGTGCCTCTCTGACCCGCTGCAGTAGTGGAGGAGTGACTGTGAGAGACTCTAGGAAGGCTGCTCCGTCTCTATCCATGAAGGATATCTGCAAAGAGGATAGCTTCTCTGTCGCCTCCTCAAGTAGCTGAATGCCCGTCCTCCTGCTGAGGGCATCAGCTACCACGTTCCCCCTCACAGGAGTATAGACTATCTCAATGTCATAGTCCTGGAGGAACTCGATCCATCGCCGCTATCTCAGGTTCAGTTTCTTCTGAGAAAAGATGTACCTGAGACTCTGATTTTAAGAAAAGACTGTAAAGCGCTCGCCCATCCGATAGTGTCACCATGTCTTCAGAGAGAAGACCACTACTGTTAACTCCAGGTCATGGGTAGCGTAGTTCTGCTCATGAGGCCTCAAATGACGTGATCCATAGGCGATCACTGCCCGCTCCTACATCAGGACACATCCGAGTCCGGTCCCTGATGCATCACAGTAGACTACGTACCCTACTCCCTACTCAGGAAATCTCAAGATATGTGTGATGGTCAATCTCTGTCTCAGCTCCTGGAAGCTCCTCTGACATCTGTCTGACCAAAAAAAGGGTTTCTCCTTCTTTGTCAAAGATGAGAGTGGTTCCGCAACTCTGGAGAAGTCTGGCACAAATCTCTGGTAGTATCCAGCTAGTCCCAAGAAACTCCTCACCTCTGTCACGCTCCTGGGTGGCTCCCAAGCTAGCACTACCTCGATCTTCGCAGGATCCACCACAACTCCCACCTTAGAGATGACATGTCCCAAGAAGTGGACCTCACGTATCCAGAACTGACACTTTGAGAGCTTTCCATAAAGCTGATGCTCTCGGAGTGTGTCTAGTACAACCCACAAGTGGTAGGCGTGCTCCTCCTCAGTCGTCGAGTAAATCAAAATGTCGTTGATGAAGACCATGACAAATCGATCGAGGTATGGCTGAAAGATCCTGTTCATGAGGTCCATGAACACCGCTGGAGCATTGGTTATGCCAAATGGCATAACCAAGAACTCATAGTGACCATACCGACACCTGAAGGACATCTTCTGCACGTCCTTGTCTCGAACTCTGAGTTGATGATAGCCTGACCTGAGGTCTATCTTCGAGAACCACTGTGCTCCCTTGAGCTGATCGAAGAGGTCATCAATCCTTAGTAGCAGATACTTGTTCCTCACTGTCACATAGTTCAGGCAACGATAGTCGACACAAAGTCACAAGCTCCCATCCGCCTTCTTGGCGAACAAAATCGGGGAAGCCCAGGGTGAAACACTGGGTCGGATGAACCCCTTGCCCTGCAAGTCCTCCAACTGTACCCGCAGCTCTCAAAGCTCGGAGGGGGCCATCCGATATGATGGGGTTGATATCAGGGCTATCCCGGGGTATAGGTCAATATAAAAGTCTACCTCTCTGCGAGGAGGTACCCCTGAAATGTCGTCAGGAAAGACGTCCGTGTAAAGATCCACCACTGTAGGAAAACTAGGACTCCGCACGTCAACTGCTTCTAGGATGAGGCTAGCCAACTTATGAGTGATGGGCTGTCCTCTCCTCTGCGGATGTCCATCCTGTGCTGCGAAGGCTCCCTTCTCGCCGGTGAAGGTGAACCTGCTCCCGTCAGTGCGTACACATCACACCATGTGCCTAATACAGTCAATCTGTGCATGGACCGTAGACAACCAATCCATGCCCAAGATGATGTCGTAAGGCCTCAACGCCACTACAAGAAGATCCCAGCCGAAGCTCTCGCCTCCTAGAGTAAGCTCACACTGCCGGCACCAGTGCATAATCGTCGAGTCTTCTCCCGTAGGAGTCTATAGCCATAGGTATCGAGCCAATGACTCTGTTGGAATCTCTGAGCTCAGAACAAGGGCAACAACTATGAAAGAGTTACTCGCTCCTATGTCTATAAGAACTACATCAAGGGTGGAATAGACACAGATAGTATCTCGAATCATCATGGGCACGCCGTGGTCGTAGGCCTCTGCTGCCTGGAGCTGTGCCTATCTCTACCCGCCAGCTCCTTGTGGCTGGGGTGGACCTCCTGGTGGTGGCGGTGGTAAAGCCTCAAAGTGTCGTCCACCACCTGCTGCTCGTCCAGCTCCTCTGCCTCATCTGCCTGCTCCCTGTGGACCACCACGGTCGACCCTATGCCTCTACCTCAGTGGTCCCTCAACCGTCTGCCGCTCCTCGGCACGGCGGGTCAGGCATTCACGAGCCATGTGGCCCTACCAGCCACATGAGTAGCACCGCCTGCCTCTCGAATGATTGGCTCCGCACTGTGTGCCTCGAACTGCTAAGCCAGTGTCCTGAGGTCGTCTTCCTGAGGGTTTGGTCTGCCTGGTCCCATGAGTCATCCGTCGACTTCCTGCTGCAGAAGACTACGCTATGTGCCGCCCTACGGTGGGTCTCAGCGCTGGTGTAGACTCAACAAGAAAGATCTCGATCAAAAGGGCTCGCTCCATCACTCCTGTCTGAGTTGGAATGCTGAGGGAGATCAGCGATGCCCTGATCTCATGTCTCAATCCCTGCTCAAAGGTCCGGGCCCGGAAGAATGGGTCTCATACCATGTATGTAGAGTAGCGCGAGAGATCATTAAATCTCACCGAGTACTGGGCGACCTTCATGATGCCTTGTTGCAGCTGAAGAAGCTTCTGGATGCGTACCGCACAGAGGGTGGCTGGGAAGAACTCTGAGTGGAAGAGGCTCTCAAATTCAGTCCAGAGAAGAGATGCCTCATCGTGCACCTGGAGCATCAAGCTCCACCATCGCCCCGCTGCTGCGTGCAGTAGGCTCACTGCGAGGATCACCATGAGGTCTGCTGGTGTCCTCACTAACCGAAAAACTCGTAGCACTGCCTCCAGCCAGTCCTCGGCTGCCTGGGGGTCCATCTCCCCATGAAACCTGGGCGGTCACTGGCACTGAAACTCATGCAGTGCACTAAGGCGACGTGCATCGTCAGTGACTGGGGCTGGAAGCATCGGTGGCTCGGCAGGTAGAGCTACCGTCGGTGCCACTGCTGACAAAGGGCCCTGCACCGAGGCCTCGTCGCTCGGTGGGCTGTCGTCACACTCGACTCTCAGAACCCTAGCTGGCTATCGTCGTGGGGCCATCCTGCAAATGGAACATGTGCGACATGGTCAGAACAGTATACCTGGTGAGCTGATACAAAGTAATCACAAAGAAAACTTGAAACACACATGCAATCAATGTTTTCGTGCATTAAGTCGGAAATCAGAAGTCAGGGTCCTGGTGTACGGATACGTCGGCCGCCGCACCAACACTGGACTCCCTGGACTGATAACCACACCCAATACAATAAACACTATTGCTTCACATAGAAAATGTTCAGAGTCTGCAGTAGAACAGAACTCCTCTGATACCAATTTGTCATGACCCGTCCTCAGGGCCCGTGCCGTGACTAACCCAAGCCCGCCTTCCATAGTCCAGGGGCTGGCGACTAGCACCAAGGCATAAATTCCTGATAAAAAGGGAAGGCATTGCCTTTGTAAAGTAAACAAACACCACAGAGCAAGAAAGTAGAAGAATCAATCACTAATTAAAAGCTGGTACAACAGTAAGTGCGGAAAGTAAGCAGTCCAGAATACAAACCCAAACTGAAATTAAAGTACAACTCGAAAGGGAAAAACAGCAACTGAAAAGTAAAGCCGCAACGTCAAGCCGTCCACTGGAAGTCCCACCTGAAGGGTGGGTACAGATAGCCTCCATTGCTCCTCAGGTCCTGCCGACCGCTCCGAGTACGTCCCTCCTAGTAGTCCACCTCCAGGCACCATCTTGCTCCGCAATACTCAACCATGATCAGCATTGTCCGTCGTCTGCAACCAACACAACGTAGTGCGGGCATAGCCCGTGCTGGGGTGAGTATAAGCTACTCAGTAGGGACCCCGAGACCCCCGAAGGTCTCCCAGAATCCAGAAAGGATAATCCACAAAGGAAAGATACAATCATGACTTAACATCCTACACGGCTTAGTTATATGCCCATACATATACCTAAGTCATCAATTCCAACACGATCCAACCTCCAAGCCCAAGTACAACCCAGTCCACACAGGAAAGGAAATGTATTCCACACAGGAAAGAAAAACGTAATACACACAGGATAGCATGACACAATCTACATAGAAAAGCAAAACATGATTCAGCTCACACAGGTACACTTCTTCTAAATATGATAGAGATGATCACTGATTCATCTAAGTCGTCGTACCCACAAAGGATCGATAGGTACTAACCCCTGCAATGACCCACATAGGATCGGACCCACACAGGATCTGTAGGCGCTGGCTCACACAGAACCGCTGAGCACTGACTCACACAGGATCAGACCCACACAGGATCGGTAGCACTGATCCACATAGGATCACTGAGTGTTGTAGTCGTCGCCGTCGAATCCACTGAGGATCTCTGTACAGTCGTCGTCGTCACAGTAGCAGTCGCAACCAGCTCTAGGGTTCCCGAACACAGCAAGCACGTTCAGGAGGGTCTGATCCATGAGCCGAGAGGCAGATACATAAACGGATACATAGTCCAGAGTAGATGTATCCAAAAGTTCCGTATCGTCAACAGGAACCCAACGTCGCAGACGGCGCGTCAATCGGACGCCCGATCTGAGAGTTATTGGCTTTTTCGTCCCAGGGGCCTGGTTGGTTTTTAAGGAAAAACCAACCCGACCATACTCCACCTGCATCCAAACCTCGGTCCGAGTAAGCTAAAAGATCCGTGTCACTTAGAGGAATTCAACAAAGTCGAAGGCACATCAATCGGATGTCCGAAGCTCAAGATATGAGCGTTTCCGCTCCGAGGGCCCGATTGGTTTCGTGTACGAACCAACCCATCCTAACTCAAAGTATTCCGGAACCTTGAGTGCGATATACCAAAACGTCCGTCTCGATCCAAGGATCGCATCGCAATTGACGGTGTGTCGATCGGAGACCCGTAGGACATGTTATGGGCGTCCGATAGAAAAAGGTTTGGTATTAAGGGGTTCGGGCCCGGTCCGACCTGGCCCGATACCCCCGGGGTCGACCCGAACCGGTTCGACCCGAACCGGGTCCGGGTTCGGCCCACTTGGGTGCGTCGCGGCCCAGCCTGGGCACAGTGTGCCCAGCGCGCTGGGCAGGCGCTCGACCAACCGGCCGAGCCATTTGGCAGGGGGGGGGGGGGGCGCCTGCCCCCCTGGTGTAACCACGACCCCCCAATTATGGGGGCCATTTTGTGCTGGCCGACCAGGGAAATTAATTCCCCCGGTTTCCATTTGTCCGGCCGGCCCGCACCGGCCAGCCGGTTCTGCCAACAAGGACCGGAAACGGCCGGTCCTTCCTCCTTCGTCGACACCGGCGGCCCGGAACCGGCCGCGGCCTGGTTCGTCTGGCGCGGTGTGACGACACCGCGCCCCTCCGCCGCGGCCCCGCTCTGGCCGTGTTGTCTTTGGTTTTCTCTGATGCGGCGCGACGGCACCGCGACTTGGTTCAACTTCACGGCGCGGCACAACGACGTCTTGTCCTTGTTCGTTTCCATGGCGCAGCGCGATGGCGCCACACATTCCTTGTCGCACGATCTCACGCGGTGTGACGGCACCATGTCATACTCATTTCCAACCACAAAGAAACAACACACGGATAAGGGAGGAGGGTCGGCCGTGTTTGTGCGGTCCGACCCCCTCTCGTTAATTGATAGCATTTAGTCGTATAACCAAGAAGAATGACAAACTAGAAATCACGAACAAAAATAATTAAATAATTTAAACCCCTACCTTGAGCGTAGCTAGAACGGGGGTTCTACGCGGAAAACGACGTCGCGAGGTGAAGCTCCGTAAGTTAACGGAGAACGCCCGAGGAGGAAGTGTCGTCTCCTTTTCTTTGACACGGGAAGAAGATCGAAAGAGGGTGCGTCATCGATCTTCGGAAACACACCGACTGCGAAGAGGAGAAGAGATGGCATGTCGATCTCTTCTTACGGTGACATCGTTCTTCGTCGAAGTGTTGGTGTTCTTCGTGATGAAGAAGAAGAGCTCTCTCCTCAATTTCCCACACACAACATCCAACCAAAATAAAATAAGGCTGACCATTATTTTATTTACTTAAGAAAAAATTCATAAATTCAAAACTTAAATTAAATAAATGAATTGGGTGTTGGCATACTTAAAGAGATGAGAGGTAAAGTAAAAAAGGGTTACACAACTTAAGTGGGGTGTTAAAAGGAGTTAGGGAGTTAAGGGATTTGAAAAGGTGGGGGCTCATGTGGGCCCCACCTCACCTTTAATCCACTCATGAAAAACTAACAAACAGTGGGTCCCACTCTAACTCTTACACTTAGGTTATAACTCATGGAAAGGGAAATAAAATTCTTAAAGAAAATTTTATTTCACTAACACTTAATCCACAAATTTAAACAATTCAAAATGAGCAAACGCAACTCCAGAAAAGGCGTTCCTAATCAATTACCGACGCTATAGTTTTATCGGTGCCCTCGTCATTCGATTCCGAGCACCGGTTCAAAAGTTAGAAATTCACGCTCGTTCGTTCACTGAACGTACCCGCGCAAAACTTCGGATAGAAATTCTAGGCACACCGGGCCTCGGAATCAAGTGCTGTCTGAAACTGCGTTCTTGTAAAATCCCAAAGAAAATTAAGAAAAAAATTTCCTTGAATTTTACGGGTCTTTACACCCCATACTTATTCATAAAATCCTCCATTCTCCTATTGCAAAAGTGAGTCCCTTGATCACTAATGATGGCTCTAGGCACTCCAAACCTACAAAATATGTTAGTCCTGACAAAATTACAAACAACTTCAGCATCATCAGTCCTGGTGGATTTTGCTTCCACCCATTTAGAAACATAATCAACCGCAAGAAAGATATAAGAATTTCAAATTAAATTGGGAAAGGACCCATAAAATCTATCCCCCAAACTTCAAAAATCTCACAAAAATTAAGTGGTTGTTGGGGCATTTCTTGTCTCTTTGAGATGTTTCCAGAAAACTGAAATTTTGGACACCTTTTTCAAAATTCATGATAATATTTAAAAATGGTTGGACAATAAAGTCCAGATTATAAAACCTTCCTTTCTGTTCTTTAAGGACCAAAGTGGCCTCCACAAGCTAATGTGTGACAAAACTCAAAGACAGAACAAATTTCACTCTCTGGGAAACATCTTCTTATCACTTGGTCATTGTAAATCTTCCAAAGAAATGGATCATCCCAAATTGAATATCTAGATTCAGCTTTCAGTTTGTGAATTTGATGAGAATTTAAATGATATGGAACCTGATATGTTACCATATAATTGACCATGTCAGCATACCAAGGCACTTCTCTTTTAACCAAGTACAACTGCTCTCCTGGAAGGTGATCATTCAATGGTTCTTTCTCTGGAATTTCAACTTCAGCAGTGTTAGGAAGTCTGCTTAAATGATCAGCCACTTGGTTCTCAGATCCCTTTTTGTCCTTGATTTCTATGTTGAACTCTTGTAGCAGTAACAACCATCTCACCAGCCTCGGTTTAGCTTCAGCATTCTTCATCAAGTACCTGAGAGCTGCATGATCAGAAAATACAGTGACTTTAGTTCCAAGAAGATATGATCTAAAGATTTCCAATGAAAAAATAATATCTAAAAACTCCATTTATGTGGTTGTGTAATTGAATTGAGCTACATCCAAGGTTCTTGAATCATATGCAATGACTTGTGGCCTTCCCTAAATTCGCTGAGAAAGGACTGCTCCAACTGCTCGGTTGGAAGAATCACAAAGTAGCTCAAATGGTTCTTCCCAATTTGGTGGCTGCATCACCTGTGGTTCAATCAATCTCCTCTTCAGCTCATCAAAGGATTCCCTACATGCACCACTGAAATAAAAATCAGCATCTTTAAAAAGCAATCTAGAGAGAGGGAGATAAATCTTACTGAAATCCTTGATAAACCTCCTGTAGAATCCTACATGTCCTAAAAAAGATCTAACATGCTTCACACAAGTTGGGTAAGGCAAAGAATTTATCACTTCAATTTTTGACTTATCAACTTCAATTCCCTTTTTGGAAATGACATGACCGAGAAAAATACCCCTCTCAACCATGAAATGACACTTCTCAAAATTTAAAACAAGATTCTTTTCAATGCAGGTTTTCAAAACTTTTTCCAGATTTTTCAAACAATGGTCAAAAGAGTTTCCAAACACCGTGAAATCATCCAGGAAAACCTCCAAGAAATCGTCAATATGATAAGAAAATATACTTACCATGCACCTCTGAAATGTACCTGGAGCATTACATAATACAAATGGCATCCTTTTATATGAAAAAGTGCCAAAGGGACATGTAAAGGTTGTCTTCTCTTGATCCTCAGGAGCAATGGGTACTTGGAAATAACCTGAAAATCCATCCAAAAAGAAATAATGAGTTCTCCCAGCCAATCTCTCTAACATATGATCAATGAAGGGAATAGGGAAATGATCTTTCCGAGTAACCTGATTCAACTTCCTAAAATCAATGCACACTCTCCAGCTATTTTGAATTCTCACAGGGATTAATTCATTCTTTTCATTCCTCACAGTGGTTAGGCCAGTTTTTTTTGGAACTATATGAATTGGGATAACCCACTGTGAATCTGAGATGGGATAGATGATTCCAGCTTCCAATATCTTCTCAACCTCTTTCTTCACAACCTCCATTAAAGTTAGATTCATCCTTCTTTGGGGTTGCCTGACAGGTTTGGAATCTCTCTCATGAAAAATTCTATGTGAGCATATATTTGGGATGATTCCTAGAATATCACCTAAAATCGACCCTATTGCTTGGATATTCTCTCTCAAAAGATCTATCAATGATTTCTCTTGGATTTCAGAGAGATTATTAGCAATTATCACTGGTAGTTTCTCACCCTCCCTAAGGTACACATATTTCAAATCAGTGGGGAGTGTTTTGAGTTCCAAATCAGGGGGATGCTCAAGGGATGAAACTAAATTGAAATCTATAACTTGCAAACTTTGGACCTCCTACACACAAGAAACCATATCATATTCCTCATCAATTAATAAATCATCAAAGAAATCATATTTTACCTCTTCCTCCCACATGAAGTCAGAATCTCCAGCGTGTTGGGAATCCACAGTTTCAATGATATTTCCGATGGAAGAAGTCTCTCCTAAGTCTAAGATTTCATAAAGCATACCCGATTCTTCAATGGGTTCTGCACTAACATCATGATAAAGTGAAAAGAGGGAGTGATCATCCGATGCGTGCCTCATGGATTCAAAAATATTGAAGTGGATTGTGCTCTCTCCAAACTCCATGTTGAGTGTCCCCTCATGGAAATTGATGATGGTCTTCGCCGTCTTCAAGAAAGCTCTCCACAAAATGATTGGTGAATGTGACGGGCTCCTATCTTCTTCCATATTGAGAACGTATAAGTCAGTTGGGAATAAGAGATCTTTGACTTTCACAAGGACATCCTCCAAAACTCTTGCAGGGAAAACTGTGGATCTGTTTGCAAGATGGACCACCACTCTTGTGGGATTCAAGTCTCCCATATGAAAAGAAGTGTATAACGAGTGATGCAATACATTAATCGAAGCACCTAAATCACACAAATAATTAGAGAAATTTAAAGAACCAATGGTGCATGGAATAGAAAATGTCCCCGGATCTTGACATTTGGTTGGAAATTGTGGTGTGATAAGGGCTGAGACACATCTTCCCAAGTTGATCCTTTCATTCCCTTGATGTCTCCTCTTCTAAGTGCACAGATCATTCAAAAATTTAACATACTTTGGAATTTGTTTGACTGCTTAAAGTAAGGGGATATTGATTTCTACTTTCTGGAAGGTGTCCATAATTTCTTTTTGAAGTGATTCATCTTGAAATTTCATTGATTCAATCATCCTTGATGGAAATGGAGGGGGTAAGTCTTTCTTCTCCCTTTGTTGCCTTTTAAATGGTGTTTTTGGTCTCTTCTTCCTTGGACTATCCTTATCTTCCTCTTATTTCTTCTCTTGTTCACAATGAATTTTCATAGAATTTTCATATTTTTCAACTTCATTATCCCTCAACTCAAGTGGTCTTGTTTCAGTTTCTTGGGATTCTGGTGGTGAGATCACTTTTCCACTTCCTGTTGTTATCATTCTGACATTCTCCTTTGGGTTTGGGATTGTTTGGGAATGATGTTTCCCTGGATTTTTGGTCATGATTTCAACAAAGCTTCCCATCGTTGTTGCCATCTTGTCAACCTTATCTGCTAGGTCATCAAACCTAGATTGTATCTACTCCACAGAAGGTTTTGTGCTGGTAGATTGTTGATCATAGGGTCTTGGGAATGTGGGTGGTTGGCGGTGTGGAGGCTGGTCATAAGGTTGCTTCTGTTGAAATGGTGGTGGGTTTTGGAATTGTTGCTGGAATGGGGGTGTAGCTTGATTCTGCTGATTTCCAAACCCATATTGAACATGGTTTGGCTCTCTCCATCCTTGATTTTGTTGGTACTGCCTTGGTGGAAAGGTTGCTGCAAAAGTTTCCATTCCCTGTATTTCAGTACATTGGTCAGTGAAATGATTAGGTGATGCGAATAAACCACATACCATAGCTGGTGCTTGTTGGTCGCCCACTTGTTTCAAGTCTATCTATATCACCAAACTAGTTAGCTCTTCAATCGTAGTTTCTAGTAAGGGTGATGGATGAGAAGTTCGTACCTCATGAATACCTCTTGTTCCAGTACCTCTTGTACCAAACTACTGCGAGTTCTGAGAAATCTTCTCAATCAAACCTTTTGCTTCTTCTAGCGACTTGTCAATCAATGCACCTCTAGATGATGCATCAAGAAGGTTCCTATCATTGTCCAGTAAGCCTTGATAGAAGAAGACAACAAAGTTATGATCCTCGATGGCTTTATGTGGGAAGCTGGCACATAGATTTTTAAATCTTTCCCAATACTCACAAAGGGTTTCTCCAGATGATTGTTTGATGGCATAGATCACCTTTCTGAGGGCTGTGCTTCTAGAGGCAGGGAAGAATATTTGCATGAAGCATCTCACCAGGTCATTCCAATCATCCACATCTACAGGTTGTAGACCATTCAACCATTCTTTCGCAGCTCCTTCCAATGAAAATGAGAATTCCTTCCACTTTACTTGTTCCTCAGCTACTCCACGTGGTCTGAAGGTGAGCAGACATGTGTGAACTCTTTAATATGCTTGTTGGGATCTTCAACTGCCAAACCATGAAACTATGAAAGCAATGGTATCATATTAGGTTTCATCTCAAAATCATTTTGCAACATGGGAATGACTATTTGATTATTCTGATTAAGGAATTTTGGGGCACAAAGGTCTCTGAGAGTTGGGTTTTGATTTCCATCCATTATGACATGCTCAGAGTGAACACTTGAAGTTTCACTCGAGTCAATGAGAGAAATTTCCTCAAATTCAGATTTTAAATTGAGGTTTTTGATCCTATTAAACAAATTTATTTCAATTTCAAGATCAATGGGTCAAGGTTCAGTGTTTGAGGTTCTAGTCATGCAACTTTAGAATGAAAATAAGAAAAGAGAAAACAAAGAAGAAGAAAAAAACTGTTGGCACTACCTCCCCGGAAACGGAACAAAGTTTTGACACGTGCCTTTCGTGGGGTGTGAAAAAAATAAATAAAACCTAAGTTAAAATGTAGAAAAGTGGGTAACCTAAGTTTTCACCAGAGAGGAGTGCACAACAATTATGTTTGTCACTTAAATTAAATAAAGAAGAAGAGGTTCTTTTTTACAGTAGTTTGAGTTGAAAAATAAAACAAGAAATTGAAAAGAAAGGTTGAACACTAATGGATGAAGAGAGTGATGAGGTCAGGGTAGGATCACCTTTTGTAATGTCATCATAGTCACAAATATCATCTCACCTCTCTTCCTTTTGAATGACAAATGAAAGACTCCTCGATCGAGTTATATATCACCCTTGGTTAAAGAAGAAAATTGAACTCACTCCTATGTGCATGGAAGTTCATAAACATTTCCTAAACAACTAAGGAAAGTCCTGATCAGGAATTGTTGCTCCTTATAACACTAGAAAAAGTTTACTAGTTCCACACACATGCCAACGATCGTTAGACACTCACCACCTAACGCAATCTGCTCGATCGAGACAAATTGCACTAGGCAGAGGGAGATTAAAAGTATTTAACCAAAGCTATTAAAAATGAATACACCAAACTCAAAACATGATCACATTAAAAGAATTGGGAAACACTGAGAATATATGTCATTCAAAAGAAAGATAAGGTGTTACATTTAAGCAAAAAACTCCGACATTACAAAAGATAAACTCCCCCTTCCCCGATCACTCAATGGTTTTACCCCTCCATGTGAAGGATATTAGAGTTGAAAGGGGAAGAAGAGAGCATAATCAAACTAAGTAAAAAAAGAAAATAGAAAATACAAAGAACTTCAGGAACTCAATCCTCCAGCACATCCCTTCTTGCACCTTCTTCAACACCTTTTAATGGAAGTGAATACTCTTATTTATAGGCTTGGGGAGTAGAAAATTTCCCTCCAAAATTACTCCCCCAAAATATTGAGTCCGGTTGGCATAGTAAATGACCGAATTTTGGAATTGGTCCTTCTGGAACGTTGTTCCCCTCCATCTCTTCTGTCGACCCACAATATTTAAGCCTTATTGGTCCAGGTATGAAGGAGATATGGCCACATTACTCCAGATATTTAATTCTGTCAAGGTGACACTTCATATTCCAAAACACCGAGTTCCAACGAATTAATTACCTTGAAAATTAAAGAATCAGACGCTTCCATCTTAATGAAAGTTGTTCCTCTTGATTTCCGCTAGATCAATGTAAAATTTCAGCTCCAATGGTTTGACCATTAATGAGATATGGGCCCCACAATAAAATTATGCGGTTCTGTACACAGTTTTCGAGGCCTGATTTGTGAGCTGAATTTGAGCTTCCAAATGATGGATTGAGATTTGGGTCCAGAAGGATAAAATGAAGACCAATAGAATATAAATCCTAAAAAAATTAATCATAAAATTTGTATCCAAAATGTAAAAGATATTCCCGAAATATAGAATCTCCACAAAACTGCTAAATTTCCAGAATTAACCAATTTCCACAATTAAGCCCATAATTCACCAAAATACTAAAATGATACAAATCAGCTCAAATTGATTAACTGGAAGGGGTTAAATCATTGAAACACATATGAAATATTATGAAAATATTATCTCTATCAATTCCCCCACACTTAGCACTTGGACTCCCGGACAATTCAAAATCAAAATCAAATCAAACCAAATTCGAAACACATGCCATTTAGATCCACCAATTCCACACCAAGAAATAAAAGTTATCATGCCTCATCCATTACCATTATTCTAAATTATTGAATCAGATCATTCAATATTTTTCCTCTTTATTTCTCCTCCCATTCGCACATGACACCTACCACACATTAATTTTCTCTCATCTCACAAATATCACTTTTCAACAAAGTTTTTCTCATCCAAACCAATGAAAGGGTAACCATAGGTCTGAAAGACTCTTAATTCTCCACCCAATGTGAGTCAAGGAAATTTTTTTATCATGAGGACTTTGCAAGGTTGTTCTGTGGCTTTTGGTTGGTAGGATTTTTATGTGAAAAATTCTGAGGCTAAATGAGGAAGGCTTGGCTCTTTTTGAAAAAAATTGCACAATTATAATTTTCACTCAAGTATGGTATCCTCCTGACTCTACTTAGTAGAAATTCAGCTCCATCATCATGAAATATCAATAAATTTTCAAATAGATCATCATTTCTGCATCAAAAATTTCAATCTTCTTAAGCGTGATTTTCTTGAAAGCTCCAGAAAAGGCACAACCTTCTTCCTCAATTAGAAGCTCCAGAAAGGCACAACTTCTTTTATCATGAAAGCTCCAGAAAAGGCACAGATTTTCAACATAATGATTTTTCATCAGCACACACATCTCTTCAGAATTTTATTTTCCACCGAAAGTTTCACCAAAATAAGGTATCACAACACAAGACAGCTTCCCCCACATTTAAGTTCAACTAGATCATGCAATTTCACTTCAAGAGCAGGTTGGAAAGGGAAAATTGGCTTGTAATGTGGCTTACCTAATAGGATGTTCATGGATTCAGTGGGCTACAAGGATTAATTTACAAGGTAGGCCATAATTAAAGGGATTATCTTAAAAAGGGGGCTTTCAAACCAAAGAAACGCCTCAATCATTTAAAACACATGTACCCCAAACCGTCAAGTTTCGAAAGGAATGAATCAAATTATGGTTAAGACAAGCATGGTATGGTTCTCTCAAGAAGTGAGTTGAATGAAAATAATATAACAATAATGTTTCAGAAGCCTCACAGGAAAGTGATTTCAAAGATAAAGACAGTTATTTGTGGCATGGGATTCAAAAAACTGAGAACTTTTCATGAAATTACCAAAGAATTGACCTTGAAACAAAATAATTTTCAGCATTCATTTAAGCTTAGTTTCATGGAATAAATTTGTTCACTCAATGACATGGGTTTCAAAAAATGAAATGATAATCATTTTAGCTCAAATGTTTCAAAAACACACCAAAAAGATGAAAAATAAACACACAAAAAATTTGAAAATCACAATTTTTTTTGAAAACAAACAAAAAATGAAAATCCAAAACTACAAAGGTTCCCTCCCCCACACTTAAATGATACAGTGTCCTCAATGCATTTAACTGGATTTAACATGTAAGCAGATTTTAGAATGAATCACAGCAGCAAACATGTGTAAAGGAGAGGTACAACCTGATGGATCTTATTGATAGACAGCTTGTAGGAGCGGGATCTCCTCCCCTGGATCTGATGGAATGGTCCCATGGAATTTCTTCAGCCTGTTCCTATTAATAGTGAATGGCTCCTACTCTCCATCCTTCACAATCTGCACAGCACCGAAAGGATATACATGAGTAACTATAAAAGGACCCTCCCATCTGGAATGAAATTTACCTGGCATCAGCTTGAGTCTTGAATTGAATAGTATCACTTTATCTCCAGGATGGAATTCTTTTGATTGGATCAGCTTGTCATGAGACACTCTTGTTCTCTCTTTGTAAATCTTGGAATTTTCAAATGCTTCTCTTCTAATTTCCTCCAGATCCTGTAACTGCAACCTTCTCTCTTCCCTAGCACTTTCAAGATCCAAATTCATCTTCCTCACAGCCTAATATGCCTTATGCTCCAGTTCCACTGGTAGGTGACAACTTTTTCCATAAATCAGCCTATATGGACTCATTCCAATCGGGGTCTTGTAAGCTATTCTATAAGCCCACAATGTGTCTTCCAGCTTCTGGCTCCAATACTTCTTGTTTGGTTTAACAGTCTTCTCCAAAATTCCATTGATTTCCCTGTTGGACACTTCAACTTGACCATTTGTTTGTGGGTGATAGGGAGTTGATGTTTTATGATGCACCCCATACTTCTTCAGCAAAGCCTCCATTATCCTATTGAAAAAGTGAATCCCTTGATCACTGATGATAGCTCTAGGCACTCTAAACCTACAAAATATGTTAGTCCTGACAAAATCACAAACAAATTTAGCATCATCATTCCTGGTGGCTTTTTCTTCCACCCATTTGGAAAAATAATCAACCGCAAGAAAGATATAAGAATTTCCAAATGAAATTGGGAATGGGCCCATAAAATCTATCCCCCAAACTTCAAAAATCTCACAAAAATTAAGTTGTGGTTGGGGCATTTCTTGTCTCTTTGAGATGTTTCCAGAAAACTGACATTTTGGACACCTTTTTCAAAATTCATGGGAATCTTTAAAAATGGATGGCCAATAAAGTCTAGATTCTAAAACCTTCCTTCCTATTATTTGAGGTCCAAAGTGGCCTCAACAAGATAATGTGTGACAAAAATCAAATACATAACCAATTTCACTCTCTAGAAAACATCTCCTTATCACTTGGTCATCGAAAATCTTCCAAATAAATGGATCATCCCAAATTTAATATCTAGATTCAGCTTTCAGTTTGTGAATTTGATGAGAATTGAAATGAGATGGAACCTGAGATGTTACCAGATAATTGACCATGTCATCATACCAAGGCACTTTTCTTTTAGCCATGTACAGCTGCTCTCCTTGGAGGTGACCATTCAATGTTTCTTTCTCTGGAATTTCAACTTCAGCAGTGTTAGGAAGTCTGCTTAAATGATCAGCCACTTGGTTCTCAGATCCCTTTTGTCCTTGATTTCTATGTTGAACTCTTGTAGCAGTAACATCCATCTCACCAGCCTCGATTTAGCTTCAGCCTTCTTCATCAAGTACCTGAGTGCTACATTATCAGAAAATACAGTGACTTTAGTTCCAAGAAGATATGATCTAAATCTTTCCAAAGAAAAAATAACTGCTAAAAACTTCTTTTCTATGTGTGTGTAATTGAATTGAGCTGCATCCAAGGTTCATGAATCATATTCAATGACTTGTGGCCTTCCCTCAATTCATTGAGAAAGGACTGCTCCAACTGCTTGGTTAGAAGCATCTCAAATCATCTCAAATGGTTCTTCCCAATTTAGCGGCTGCATCACCGTTGGTTCAATCAATCTCCTCTTCAGCACATCAAAGGATTCCATACATGCACCATTGAAATCAAAATCAGCATCTTTCAAAATCAATCTAGGGAGAGGGAGAGAAATATTACTGAAATCCTTGATAAACCTCCTGTAGAATCCTTCATGTCCTAAAAAAGATCTAACATGCTTCACACAAGTTGGTTAAGGAAAAGAATTTATCACTTCAATTTTTGACTTATCAACTTCAATTCCATTTTTGGAAATGACATGACCAAGAACAATCCCTCTCTCAACCATGAAATGACACTTTTCAAAATTTAAATCAAGATTCTTTTCAATGCAAGTTTTCAAAACTTTTTCCAGATTTTTCAAACAGTGGTCAAAAGAGTTTCCAAACACCATGAAATCATCCAGGAAAACCTCCAATAAATCTTCAATATGATTAGAAAATATACTTACCATGCACCTCTGAAATGTACCTGTAACACTACATAATCCAAATGGAATCCTTTTATATGAAAAAGTGCCAAAGGGACATGTAAAGGTTGTCTTCTCTTGATCCTCAGGAGCAATGGGTACCTGGAAATAACCTGAAAATCCATCCAAAAAGAAATAATGAGTTCTCCCAGCCAATCTCTCTAACATCTGATCAATGAAGGGAATAGGGAAATGATCTTTTCGAGTAACCTGATTCAACTTCCTAAAATCAATGCACACTCTCCAACTATTTTGAATTCTCACAGGGATTAATTCATTCTTTTCATTCCTCACAGTGGTTAGGCTAGTTTTTTTTTGGAACTACATGATTTGGGCTAACCCACTGTGAATTTGAGATGGGATAGATGATTCCAGCTTCCAATAGCATCTCAACCTCCGTCTTCACAACCTCTATTAAAGTTGGATTCATCCTCCTTTGGGGTTGCCAGCCAGTTTTGGAATCTCACTCAAGAAAAATTCTATGTGAGCATATATTTGGACTGATTCATGGAATATCACCTAAACTCCACCCTATTGCTTGGTTATTCTCCCTCAATAGATCTATCAATTATTTCTCTTGTATTTTATAGAGATTATTAGCTATTATCACTGGTAGTTTCTCACCCTCCCTAAGGTACACATATTTCAAATAAGTGGGGAGTGTTTTGAGTTCCAAATCAGGGGGATGCTCAAGGGATGAAACTAAATTGACATCTCTAACTTGCAAAATTTGGACCTCCTGCACACAAGAAACCATACCATATTCCTCATCAATTAATAAATCATCACAGAAATCATATTTTACCTCTTCCTCCCACATGAAGTCAGAATCTCCCGCGTGTTGGGCATCCACATGTTCAAAGATATTTCTGATGGAAGAAGTCTCTCCTAAGTCTAAGATTTAATAAAGCATACCTGATTCTTCAATGGGTTCTTCAATAACTTCATGAGAAAGTGAAAAGAGGGAGTGATCATCTGATGGGTGCCTCAAGGATTCAAAAATATTGAAGAGGATTGTGCTCTCTCCAAACTCCATGGTGAGTGTCCCCTCATGGACATTGATGATGGTCTTCGCCGTCTTCAAGAAAGGTCTCCCCAAAATGATGGGTGAATGTGACGGGATCCTATATTCTTCCATATTGAGCATGTAGAAGTCAGCTGGGAATAAGATATCTTTGACTTTCACAAGGACATCCTCAAAAACTCCTGTAGGGAAAACTGTGGATCTGTTTGAAAGTTGGACCACCACTCTTGTGGGCTTCAAGTCTCCCATCTGCAATCAAGTGTATACCGAGTGAGGCAATACATTAATAGAAGAACCTAAATCACACAAAGCATTAGAGAAATTTAAAGAACCAATGGTGCATGGAATAGAAAATGTTCTCAGATCTTGAAATTTGGTTGGCAATTGTGGTGTGATAAGGGCTGAGACACTTCTTCCCAAGTTGATCCTTTCATTCCCTTGAGGTCACCTCTTCTTAGTTCACAGATCCTTCAAAAATTTAGAAATCTTTGGAATTTGTTTGACTGCTTCAATTAAGGGGATATTGATATCTACATTCTAGAAGGTGTCTAGAATTTATTTTTGAAGTGCTTCATCTTGAAATTTCTTAGATTCAATCATATTTGATGGAAATGGAGGGGGTAAGTCTTTCTTCTCCCTTTGTTGCCTTTGAAATGGTGTTTCTGGTCTCTTCTTCCTTGGCCTATCCTTCTCTTCCTCCTCTTTCTTCTCTTCTTCACCATGAATTTTCACAGAATTTTCAGATTTTTCAACTTCATTCTCCCTCAACTCAAGTGGTCTTGTTTCAGTTTCTTGGGATTCTGGTGGTGAGATCTCTTTTCCACTTCGTGTTGTTATCATGCTGACATTCTCCTTTGGGTTTGGGATTGATTGGGAATGATGTTTCCCAGGATTTTTTAGCATGATTTCAACAATGCTTCCCATCGTGGTTTCAAGCTTGTCAACCTTATCTGCTAGGTCATCAAACCTGAATTGTAGCTACTCCACAGAAGGTTTTGTGCTGGTAGATGGTTGATCATAGGGTCTCAGGAAAGTGGGTGGTTGGTGGTGTGGAGGCTGGTTATAAGGTTGCTTCTGTTGAAATGGTGGTGGGTTTTGGAATTGTTGCTGGAATGGGGGTCTAGCTTGATTCTGCTGATTTCCAAACCCATATTGAACATGGTTTGGCTCTCTCCATCCTTGATTTTTTTGGTACTGCCTTGGTTGAAAGGTTTCTGCACAAGTTTCTATTCCCTGTATTTCAGTACATTGGTCAGTGAAATGATCAGGTGATGCGCATAAACCACATACCTTATCTGGTGCATGTTGGTCACCCACATGTTTCAAGGCTATCTGTCTCACCAAACTAGTTAGCTCTTCAATCTTAGATTCTATTAAGGGTGATGGATTAGAAGTTCGTACCTCATGAATACCTCTTGTTCTAGTACCTCTTGTACCAAACTGCTACGAGTTCTGAGAAATCTTCTCAATAAAACATTTTACTTCTTCTGGCGACTTGTCAATAAATGCACCGACAGATGATGCATCAAGAAGGTTCCTATAATTGTCCAGTAAGCCTTGATAGAAGAATACAAGAAAGTGATGATCCTCGATGGCTTGATGCGGGCAGCTGTCACATATCTTTTTAAATCTTTCCCAGTACTCATAAAGGGTTTCTCCAGATGATTGTTTGATGGCATAGATCTCCTTTCTGATGGCTGTGCTTCTAGAGGCGGGGAAGAATATTTGCATGAAGCATCTCACCAGGTCATTCCAATCATCCACATCTCTAGGTTGTAGACAGTACAACCATTCTTTCTCAGCTCCTTCCAATGAAAACAGGAATTCCTTCCACTTTACTTGTTCCTCAGCTACTCCACGTGGTCTGAAGGTTGAGCAAACATGTGTGAACTCTTTAATATGCTTGTTGGGATCTTCACCTACCAAACCATGAAACTTTGGAAGCAATGCTATCATATTAGGTTTCATCTCAAAATCATTTTGCAACACGAGCATGACAAGTTGATTATTCTGATTAAGGAATTGTGGGGCACAAAGGTCTCTGAGAGTTGGGTTTTGATTTCCAGCCATTATGACAGGCTCAGAGTGAACACTTGAAGTTTCACTCGAGCCAATGAGAGAAATTTCCTCAAATTCAGATTGTAAATTGAGGTTTCTGAGCCTATTCAACAAAGTTCTTTCAATTTCAGGATCAATGTAGAAAGGTTCAGTGTTTGATGTTCTAGTCATGCAACTTTAGAATGAAAATAAGAAAAGGGAAAACAAAGAAGAAGAAAAAAAAACTGTTGGCACTACCTCCCCGGCAATGGCACCATGTTTTGACACGTGCCTGTCATGGGGTGTGAAAAAAAGAAATAAAACCTATGTTAAAATGTAGGAAAGTGGGTAAACTAAGTTTTCTCCAGAGAGGAGTGCACAACAATTACGTTTGTCACTTAAATTAAATAAAGAAGAATAGGTTCTTTTTTACAGTAGTTTGAGTTGAAAAATAAAACAATCAATTGAAAAGAAATGTTGAACACTAATGGATGAAGAGAGTGATGAGGTCAGGGTAGGATCACATTTTTTAATGTCATCATAGTCACAAAGATAATCTCACCTCTCTTCCTTTTGAATGACAAATGAAAGACTCCTTGATCGAGTTATCTATCACCCTTGGATAAAAAAGAAAATTGAACTCACTCCTATGTGCATGGAAATTCATAAACATTTCCTAAAAAACTAAGGAAAGTCCTGATCAGGAATTTTTGCTCCTTAGAACTCTAGAAAAAGTTTACTAGTTCCACACACGTGCCAAGGATCGTTATACACTCACCACCTAACGCAATCTGCTCGATCGAGACAAATTGCACTAGGCAGAGGGAGATTAAAAGTCTTTAACCAAAGCTATTAAAAATGAATACACCAAACTCAAAACATGATCTCATTAAGAGAATTGGGAAAAAATGAGAATATATTTCATTCAAAAGAAAGATAAGGTTTTACATTTAAGAACAAAACTCCGACATTACAAAAGACAAACTCCCCCTTCCCCAATCACTTAATGGTTTTACCCCTCCATGTGAAGGGTATTAGAGTTGAAAGGGGAAGAAGAGAGCACAATCAAACTAAGTAAAAAAAGAAAATAGAAAATACAAAGAACTTCAAGAACTCAATCCTCCAGCACATCCCTTCTTTCACCTTCTTCAACCCCTTTGAATAAAAGTGAATACTCTTATTTACAGGCTTGGGGAGTAGAAAATTTCCCTCCAAAATTACTCCCCCGAAAGAGTGAGTCCGGTTTAAATAGTAAATGACAGAATTTTGGGATTGGTCCTTATTGAAAGTTGTTCCCCTACATTTCTTCTGTCTACCCACAAAATCTAAGCCTTATTGGTCTTCTTATTAAGGAGATATGGCCACATTACTCCGGATATTTAATTCTGTCCACGTGACTCTTCGTATTCCAAAACACCGAGTTCCAACGCATTAAGGACCTTGCAACTTAAAGAATCAGACGCAGACATATTAATGAAAGTTGTTACTCTTGTTCGTCTCTAGATCCATGTAAACCTTCAGATCCAATGGTTCTACCATTAATGATATATGGGCCCCACAATAAAATTATGCAGTTCTGTACATAGTTTTCGAGGCCTGACTTGTGAGCTGAATTTGAGCTTTCAAATGATGGATTGAGCTTTGGGTACAGAAGGATAAAATGAAGCACACGAGCATAGAAATCCTAAAAAAACGAATAATAGAATTTGGATAAAAAATGTAAAAGATATTCCTGAAATACGGAAGCTCCACAAAACTGCTAAATTTCCAGAATTAACCAATTTCCACAATTAAGCCCATAATTCACCAAAATACTAAAATGATACAAATCAGCTCAAATTGATTAATTGGAAGAGGTTAAATCATTGAAACACATATGAAAAATTATGAAAATATTATCTCTATCAATTCACCCACACTTAGCACTTGGACTCCCGGACAAGTCAAAATCAAAATCAAATCAAACCAAATTCGAAACACATGCCATTTAGATCCACCAATTCCACACCAAGAAATAAAAGTTATCATGCCTCATCCATAAGCATTATTCCAAATTCTCGAATAAGATCATTTAATATTTTTCCTCTTTATTTCTACTCCCATACACATAAGACACCTACCTCACATTAATTTTCTCTCATCTCACAAATATCACTTTTCAACAAAGTTTTTCTCATCCAAACCAATGCAAGGGTCACCATAGGTTTGAAAAACTCATACTTCTCCACCCGATGTGAGTCAAGGAAATTTTTTTATCATGAGGACTTTGCAAGGTTGTTCTGTGGCTTTTTTGTTGTTAGGATTTTTATGTGAAAAATTATGAGGCTGAATGTGGAAGGCTTGGCTCTTTTTGAAGCAAAATTGCACAATTCTAATTTTCACTCATGTATGGTATGCTCCTCACTCTACTTAGTAGAAATTAAGCTCCATAATCATGAAATATCAATAAATTTTCAAATAGATCAGCATTTCTACAGCAAAAATTTCAATCTTCTTAAGCGTGATTTTCTTGAAAGCTCCAAAAAAGGAACAACTTTCTTCCTCTATTATAAGCTCCAAAAAGGAACAACTTCTTTTATCATGAAAGCTCCTGAAAAGGCACAACATTCAACATAATTATTTTTAATCCACACACACATCTCTTCAACATTTGATTTTCCTCCCAATGTTTCACCAAAATAAGGTAGCACAAGACAAGACAACTTCCCCCACATTCAAGTTCAACTAGATCATATTATTTCACTTCAAGAGCAGGTTGGAAAGGGAAAATTGGCTTGTAATGTGGATAACATAACAGGCTGTTCATGGATTCTATGGGCTACAAGGATTAATTTACAAGGTAGGCCATAATTAAAGGGATTATCTTGAAAAGGGTGCTTTCAAACCAAAGAAACGCCTCAATAATTTAAAACACATGTACCCCAAACCCACAAGTTTCGAAAGGAATGAATCAAATTCTGGTTAAGACAAACATGGTCTAGTTCTCTCAAGAAGTGATTTGAATGAAAAGAATATAACAATAATGGTTCAGAAGCCCCAAAGGAAAGTGATTTCAAAGATAAAGACAGTGATATGTGGCATGGGATTCAAAAACCTGAGTACTTTTCATGAAATTCCCAAAGAATTGAACTTGAAACAAAATCATTTTCAGCATTCATTTAAGATCAGTTTCATGGAATAAATTGGTTCACTCAATGAAATGGGTTTCAAAAATATCAATGATAATCATTTCAGCTCAAAAGTTTCAAAAACACACCAAAAAAATGAAAAATAAACACACATTTGTTTTTGAAAAATCAATTTTTTTTTGAAAACAAACAACAAATGAAAATCCAAAACTACAAAGGTTCCCTTCCCCACACTTAAATGATGCAGTGTCCTCAATGCATTTAACTGCATTTAACATGTAAGCATATTTTAGAATGAATCCCAGCAGCAAACATGTGTAAAGGAGAGGTACAACCTGATGGATCTTATTGATAGACAACTTGTAGGAGCGGGATCTCCTCCCCTGGATCTGATGGAATAGTCCCATGGAATTTCTTCAGCCTGTGCCCATAAATTGTCAAAGGCTCATACTCTCTATCCTTCACAATCTGAACAGCACCGAAAGGATATACATGAGTAACTATAAAAGGACCCTCCCATCTGGAACAATGTTTACCTGGCATCATCTTGAGTCTTGAATTGAATAGTAGCACTTTATCTCCAGGATGGGATTCTTTCAGTTGGATTAGCTTGTCATGATCCACTCTTGTTCTGTCTTTGTAAATCTTGGAATTTTCAAATACTTCTCTTCTAATTTCATCCAGCTCCTATAACTGCAACCTTCTCTCTTCCCCAACACTTTCAAGATCCAAATTCATCTTCCCCACAGCCCAATACGCCTTATGATCCAGTTCCACAGGTAGGTGACAACTTTTTCCATAAATCAGCCTATATGGACTCATTCCAATCTGGGTCTTGTAGGATATTCTATAAGCCCACAATGTGTCTTCCAGCTTCTGGCTCTAATACTTCCTATTTGGTTTAACAGACTTCTCCAAAATTCCTTTGATTTCCCTGTTGGACACTTTAGCTTGACCATTTGTTTGTGGGTGATAGGGAGTTGATGTTTTATGATGCACCCCATACTTGTTCAACAATGCCTCCATTGTCCTATTGCAAAAGTGAGTCCCTTGATCACTGATGATGGATCTAGGCACTCGAAACCTACAAAATATGTTAGTCCTGACAAAATCACAAACAACTTTAGCATCATCAGTCCTGGTGGCTTTTTCTTCCACCCATTTGGAAACATAATCAACTGCAAGCAAGATATAAGAATTTCCAAATGACATTGGGAAAGGGCCCATAAAATCTATCTCCCAAACTTCTAAAATCTCACAAAAATTAAGTGGTTGTTGGGGCATTTCTTGTCTCTTTGATATTTTTCAAGAAAACTGACATTTTGAACACCTTTTGCAAAATTCATGAGAATATTTAAAAATGCTTGGCCAATAAATTACAGATTCTAAAACCTTCCTTGCTGTTCTTTGAGGTCCAAAGTGGCCACCGCAAGCTAATGTGTGACAAAACTCAAAGACAAAACTAATTTCACTCTCTGGAAAACATCTTCTTATCACGTGGTCATTGAAAATCCTCCAAAGAAATGGATCATCCCAAATGTAATATGTAGATTCATCTTTCAGTTTGTGAATTTTATGAGAATTGAAATGAGATGGAACCTGAGATGTTACCAGATAATTGACCATGTCAGCATACAAAGGCACTTCTCTTTTAACCATGTACAGCTGCTCTCCTTGAAGGTGATCATTCAATGGTTCTTTCTCTTGAATTTCAACTTCAGTAGTGTTAGGAAGTCTGCTTAAATGATCATCCACTTGGTTCTCAGATCCATTTTTGTCCTTGATTTCTATGTTGAACTCTTGTAGCAGTAACATCCAACTCACCAGCCTCGGTTTAGCATCAAACTTCTTCATCAAGTACTTGAGAGCTGCATGATCAGAAAATACAGTGACTTTAGTTCCAAGAAGATATGATCTAAATCATTCCAAAGAAAAAATAACTGCTAAAAACTCCTTTTCTGTGGTTGTGTAATTGAATTGAGCTGAATCCAAGGTTCTTGAAGCATATGCAATGACTTATGTCCTTCCCTCAATTCTCTGAGAAAGTACTACTCCAACTGCTTGGTTGGAAGCATCACATAGTAGCTCAAATGGTTCTTCCCAATTTGGTGGCTGCATCACCGGTGGTTCAATCAATCTCCTCTTCATCTCATCAAAGGATTCCCTACATGCACCATTGAAATCAAAATCAACATCTTTCAAAATAAATCTATAGAGAGGGAGAGAAATCTTACTGAAATCCTTGATAAACCTCCTATAGAATCCTACATGTCCTAAAAAAGATCAAACATGCTTCAAACAAGTTGGGTAAGGAAAAGAATTTATCACTTCAATTTTTGACTTATAAAATTCAATGACCTTTTTGGAAATTACATGACCAAGAACAGTCCCTCTCTCAACCATGAAATGACACTTTTCAAAATTTAAAACAAGATTATTTTCAGTGCAGGTATTCAAAACTTTTTCCAGATTTTTCAAACAATGGTCAAAAGAGTTTCCAAACACCGTGAAATCATCCAGGAAAACCTCCAAGAAATCTTCAATATGATCAGAAAATATACTTACCATGCACCTCTGAAACGTACCTGGAGCACTACATAATCCAAATGTAATCCTTTTATATGAAAAAGTGCCAAAGGTACATGTAAAGGTTGTCTTCTCTTGATCCTCAGGAGCAATGGGTACATAGAAATAACCTAAAAATCCATCCAAAAAGCAATAATGAGTTCTCCCAGCCAATCTCTCTAACATCTAATCAATGAAGGGAATGGGGAAATGATATTTCCAAGTAAACTGATTCAACATCCTAAAATCAATGCACACTCTCCAGCTATTTTGAATTCTCACAGGGATTAATTCATTTTTTTCATTCCTCACAGTGGTTAGGCCAGTTTTTTTTGGAACTACATGAATTGGGCTAACCCACTGTGAATCTGAGATGGGATAGATGATTCCTACTTCCAATATCTTCTCAACCTCCTTCTTCACAACCTCCATTAAAGTGGGATTCATCCTCCTTTGGCGTTTCCTGATAGGTTTGGAATATCCCTCAAGAAAAATTCTATGTGAGCATGTATTTGGGTTGATTCCTGGAATATCACCTAAACTCCACCCTATTGCTTGGATATTCTCTCCCAATAGATCTATCAATGATTTATCTTGGATTTCAGAGAGATTATTAGCAATTATAGCTGGTAGTTTCTCACCCTCCCTACGGTACACATAGTTCAAATCAGTGGAGAGTGTTTTGAGTTCCAAATCAGGGGGATGCTCAAGGGATGAAACTAAATTGAAATCTCTAACTTGCAAACTTTGGATCTCCTGCACAAAAGAAACCATATCATATTCCTCATCAATTAATAAATCATCAAAGAAATCATATTTTACCCCTTCCTCCCACATGAAGTCAGAATCTCTAGCATGTTGGGCATCCACATGTTCAATGATATTTCTGATGGAATAAGTCTCTACTAAGTCTAAGATTTAATAAAGCATACATGATTCGTCAATGGGTTCTGAACTAACTTCATGAGAAAGTGAAAAGAGGGAGTGATCATCCGATGGGTGCCTCATGGATTCAAAAATATTGAAGTGGATCATGCTCTCTCCAAACTCCATGGTGAGTGTACCCTCATGGACATTGATGATGGTCTTCGTCTTCTTCAAGAAAGGTCTCCCCAAAATGATGGGTGAATGTGACGGGATCCTATCTTCTTCCACATTGAGCACGTATAAGTCAGTTGGGAACAAGAGATCTTTGACTTTCACAAGGACATCCTCCAAAACTCCTGCAGGGAAAACTGTGGATTTGTTTGAAAGCTGGACCACCACTCTTGTGGGATTCAAGTCTCCCATATGCAAAGAAGTGTATACCGAGTGAGGCAATACGTTAACCGAGGCACCTAAATCACACAAAGAATTAGATAAATTTAAAGAACCAATGGTGCATGGAATAGAAAATGTCCCCGGATCTTGACATTTGGTTGGCAATTGTGGTGTGATAAGGGATGAGACACTTATTCCCAAGTTGATCCTTTAATTACCTTGAAGTCTCCTCTTCTTAGTGCACAGATCCTTCAAAAATTTAGCATACTTTGGAATTTGTTTGGCTGCTTCAAGTAAGGGGATATTGATTTCTACTTTCTGGAAGGTGTCCAGAATTTCTTTTTGAAGTGCTTCATCTTTAAATTTCTTTGATTAAATAATCCTTGATGGAAATGGAGGGGGTAAGTCTTTCTTCTACCTTTTTTGCCTTTTAAATGGTGTTTCTGGTCTCTTCTTCCTTGGCCTATCCTTCTCTTTCTCTTCTTCTCTTCTTCACCATGAATTTTCACAGAATTTTCAGATTTTTCAACTTCATTCTCCCTCAACTCAAGTTGTCTTATTTCAGTTTCTTGGGATTCTGGTGGTGATATCTCTTTTCCACTTCTTGTTTTTATCATGCTGACATTCTCCTTTGGGTTTGGTATTGTTTGGGAAGGAAGTTTCCCAGGATTTTTGGTCATGATTTCAACAAAGCTTCCCACAGTGGTTTCCAGCTTGTCAACCTTATCTGCTAGGTCATCAAAACTGGATTGTAGCTGCTTTACATAAGGTTTTGTGCTGGTAGATGGTTGATCATAGGGTCTCAGGAAAGTGGGTGGTTGGTGGTGTGGATGCTGGTTATAAGGTTGCTTTTGTAGAAATGGTGGTGGGTTTTGGAATTATTGCTGGAATGGGGGTCTAGCTTGATTCTGCTGATTTCCAAACCCATATTGAACATGGTTTGGCTCTCTCCATCCTTATTTTGTTGGTACTAACTTGGTTGAAAGGTTTCCGCACAAGTTTCCATTCCCTGTATTTCAGCACATTGGTCAGTGAAATGATCAGGTGATGCGCATAAACCACATACCTTATCTAGTGCTTGTTGGTCGCCCACTTGTTTCAAGGCTATCTGTCTCACCAATCTAGTTAGCTCTTCAATCTTAGTTTCTAGTAAGGGTTATGGGTGAGAAGTTTGTACCTCATGAATACCTCTTGTTCCTATACCTCTTGTACCAAACTGCTGTAAGTTCTGAGAAATCTTCTCAATCAAACCTTTTGCTTCTTCTGGTGACTTTTCAATCAATTCACCTCCAGATGATGCATCAATAAGGTTCCTATCATTGTCCAGTAAGCCTTGATGGAGGAAGACAAGAAAGTGATGATCCTCGATGGATTGATGTGGGCAGCTGGCACAAAGCTTTTTAAATCTTTCCCAGTACTCATAAAGGGTTTCTCCAGATGATTGTTTGATGGAATAGATCTCCTTCATGATGGCTGTGCTTCTAGAGGCGGGGAAGAATCATTGCATGAAGCATCTCACCAGGTCATTCCAATCATCCACATCTCCAGGTTGTAGACCATACAACCATTCTTTTGTAGCTCCTTCCAATGAAAATGGAAATGCCTTCCACTTTACTTGATCCTCAGCTACTCCACGTGGTCTGAAGGTTGAGCAGACATGTGTGAACTCTTTAATATTCTTGTTGGGATCTTCAACTGCCAAACCATGAAACTTTGGAAGCAATGGTATCATATTAGGTTTCATCTCAAAATCATTTTGCAACACAGGCATGACAAGTTGATTATTCTGATTAAGGAATTGTGGGGCACAAAGGTCTTTGAGAGTTGGGTTTTGATTTCCAGCCATTATTACAGGCTCAGAGTGAACACTTGATGTTTCACTCGAGTCAATGAGATAAATTTCCTCAAATTCAGATTGTAAATTGAGGTTTCTGAGCCTATTCAACAAAGTTCTTTCAATTTCAGGATCAATGGGGCAAGGTTCAGTGTTTGAGGTTCTAGTCATGCAACTTTAGAATGAAAATAAGAAAATAGAAAACAAAGAAGAAGAAAAAAAACTGTTGGCACTACCTCCCCGACAATGGCGCCATGTTTTGACACGTGCCTGTCGTGGGGTGTGAAAAAAACAAATAAAACCTAAGTTAAAATGTAGAAAAGTGGGTAACCTATGTTTTTTTCAGATATGAGTGCACAACAATTACGTTTGTCACTTAAATTAAATATAGAAGAATATGTTCTTTTTTATAGTAGTTTGAGTTGAAAAATAAAACAAGCAATTGAAAAGAAAGGTTGAACACTAATGGATGAAGAGAGTGACGAGGTCAGGGTCGTATCACCTTTTTTAATGTCATCATAGTCACAAATATCATCTCAACTCTCTTCCTTTTGAATGACAAATGAAAGACTCCTCGATCGAGTTATCTATCACCCTTGGTTAAAGAAGAAAATTGAACTCACTCCTATGTGCATGGAAATTCATAAAAATTTCCTAAACAAATAAGGCTAGTACCAATCAGGAATTGTTTCTCCTTAGAACTCTAGAAAATGTTTACTAGTTCCACACACGTGCCAACGATCTTTAGACACTCACCACCTAACGCAATCTGCTCGATCGAGACAAATTGCACTAGGCAGAGGGAGATTAAAAGTCTTTAAGCAAAGCTATTAAAAATGAATACAACAAACTCAAAACACGATCTTATTAAGATAATTGGGAAACACTGATAATATATTTCATTCAAAAGAAAGATAAGGTTTTACATTTAATCACAAAACTCCGTCATTACAAAAGATAAACTCCCCCTTCCCCGATCACTCAATGGTTTTACCCCTCCATGTGAAGGGTATTAGAGTTGAAAGGGGAAGAAGAGAGAATAATCAAACTAAGTAAAAAAAGAAAATAGAAAATACAAAGAACTTCAAGAACTCAATCCTCCAGAACAGCCCTTCTTGAACCTTCTTCAAGCCCTTTTAATGGAAGTGAATACTCTTATTTATAGGCTTGGGGAGTAGAAAATTTCCCTCCAAAATTACTCCCCCGAAAGATTGAGTCCGGTTGGCATAGTAAATGACAGAATTTTGGGATTGGTCCTTCTTGAATGTTGTTTCCCTCCATCTCTTCTATCTACCCACAAAATATAAGCCTTATCGGTCTACGTATGATGGAGATATGGCCACATTACTCCGGATATTTAATTCTGTCCACCTGACTCTTCATATTCCAAAACACCGAGTTCCAATGCATTAATGATCTTTCAAATTAAAGAATCTGACACGTCCATATTAATGAAAGTTCTTCCTCTTGATTTTCTCTAGATCCTTGTAAACTTTCAGCTCCAATGGTTCTACCATTAATGATATATGGGCCCCACAATAAAATTATGCAGTTTTGTACACAGTTTTCGAGGCACGACTTGTGAGCTGAATTTGAGCTTCCAAATGATGGATTGAGCTTTGGGTACAGAAGGATAAAATGAATCCCATGAGCATAGAAATCCTAAAAAAAACGAATCATACAATTTGGATCAAAAATGTAAAAGATATTCCTGAAATACGGAAGCTCCACAAAACTGCTAAATTTCCAGAATTAACCAATTTCCACAATTTAGCCCATAATTCACCAAAATACTAAAATGATACAAATCAGCTAAAATTGATTAATTGGAAGGGGTTAAATCATTGAAACACATATGAAAAATTATGAAAATATTATCTCTATCAATTCCCCCAAACTTAGCACTTGGACTCCCGGACAAGTCAAAATCAAAATCAAATCAAACCAAATTCGAAACACATGCCATTTAGATCCACCAATTCCACCCCAAGAAATAAAAGTTATAATGACTCATCCATAAACATTATTCCAAATTCTTGAATCATATCATTCAATATTTTTCCTATTTATTTCTACTCCCATTCACGTAAGGCACCTACATCACATTAATTTTCTCTCATCTCACAAATATCGCTTTTCAACAAAGTTTTTCCCATCCAAACCAATGCAAGGGTCACCATAGGTTTGAAAAAATCATAATTCTCCACCCGATGTGATTCAAGGACATTTTTTTATCATGAGGACTTTGCGAGGTTGTTCTATGGCTTTTGGTTGGTAGGATTTTTATGTGAAAAATTCTGAGGCTGAATGAGGAAGGCTTGGCTCTTTTTGAAGCAAAATTGCACAATTCTAATTTTCACCCAGGTATGGATTACTCCTCACTCCACTTAGTAGAAATTCAGCTCCATCATCATGAAATATCAATAAATTTTCAAATATCTCAGCATTTCTGCAGGAAAAATTTCAATCTTCTTAAGCGTGATTTTCTTGAAAGCTCCGGAAAAGGCACAACTTTCTTCCTCCATTAGAAGCTCTAGAAAGGCACAACTTCTTTTATCATGAAAGCTCCAGAAAAGGCACAAAATTCAACATAATGATTTTTCATCAGCACACACATCTCTTCAGCGTGTGATTTTCCACCCAAAGTTTCACCAAAATAAGGTAGCACAACACAAGACAGCTTCCCCCACATTTAAGTTCAACTAGATCATGCAATTTCACTTCAAGAGCAGGTTGGAAAGGGAAAATTGGCTTGTAATGTGGCTAACCTAACAGGATGTTCAAGGATTTTGTGGGCTACAAGGATTAATTTACAAGGTAGGTCATAATTAAAGGGATTATCTTGAAAAGGGGTATTTCAAACCAAAGAAACACCTCAATCATTTAAAACAAATGTACCCCAAACCCTCATGTTTTGAAAGGAATGAATCAAATTCTAGTTAAGACAAGAATGGTCTCGTTCTCCCAAGAAGTAAGTTGAATGAAAAGAATATAACAATAATGGTTCAGAATCCTCAAAGGAAAGTGATTTCAAAGATAAAGACAGTGATATGTGGCATGGGATTCAAAAACCTGAGTACTTTTCATGAAATTCCCAAAGAATTGAACATGAAACAAAATCATTTTCAGCATTCATTTAAGCTCAGTTTCATGGAATAAATTGGGTCAATCAATGAAATGGGTTTCAAAAATAGCAATGATAATCATTTCAGCTCAAAAGTTTCAAAAAAACACCAAAAAACTGAAAAATAAACACACATTTTTTTTTTGAAAAATCACAATTTTTTTTGAAAACAAACAACAAATGGAAATCCAAAACTACAAAGGTTCCCTTCCCCACACTTAAATGATGCAGTGTCCTCAATGCATTTAACTGGATTTAACATGTAAGCATATTTTAGAATGAATCCCAGTAGAAAACATGTGTAAAGGAGAGGTACAACCTGATGGATCTTATTGATAGACAGCTTGTAGGAGCGAGATCTCCTCCCCTAGATCTGATGGAATGGTCCCATTGAATTTCTTCAGCCACTGCCCATTAATAGTGAAAGGCTCCTACTCTCCATCCTTCACAATCTGAACAACACCGAAAGGTTATACATGAGTAACTATAAAAGGACCCTCCCATCTGGAACGAAGTTTACCTCGAATCATCTTGAGTCTTGAATTGAATAGAAACACTTTATCTCCAGGATGGAATTCTTTCGGTTGGATCAGCTTGTCATGAGACACTCTTGTTCTCTCTTTATAAATCTTGGAATTTTCAAATGCTTCTCTTCTAATTTCCTCCATCTTTTGTGACTACAACCTTCTCTCTTCCCCAGCACTTTCACGATCCAAATTCATCTTCCTCACAGCCCAATAGGACTTATCCTCCAGTTCCACAGGTAGGTGACAACTTTTTCCAGAAATCATCATATGTGGACTCATTCCAATATGGGTTTTGAAGGCTATTCTATAAGCGCAAAATGTGTCTTCCAGCTTCTGGCTCCAATCCTTCCTATTTGGTTTAACAGTCTTCTCCAAAATTCCTTTGATTTACCTGTTGGACACTTCAGCTTGACCATTTGTTTGTGGGTGATAGGGAGTTGATGTTTTATGATGCACCCCATACTTCTTCAGGAAATCCTCCATTCTCCGATTGCAAAAGTGAGTCCCTTGATCACTGATGATGGATCTAGGAACTCCAAACCTACAAAATATGTTAGTCTTGACAAAATCACAAACAACTTTATCACCATCAGTCCTGGGGGATTTTTCTTCCACCCATTTTGAAACATAATCAACCGCAAGAAAGATATAAGAATTTCCAAATGACATTGGGAAAGGGCCCATAAAATCTATCCCCCAAACTTCAAAAATCTCACAAAAAAATTATGTGGTTGTTGGGGCATTTCTTGTATCTTTGAGATTTTTCCAGAAAACTGACAATTTGGACACCCTTTTCAAAATTCACGAGAATCTTTAAAAATGGTTGGCCAATAAATTCCAGATTCTAAAACCTTCCTTGCTGTTCGTTGAGGTCCAAAGTGGCCTCCGCAAGCTAATTTGTGACAAAACTCAAAGACAGAACCAATTTCACTCTCTGGAAAACATCTTCTTATCACATGGTCATTGAAAATCTTCCAAAGAAATGGATCATCCCAAATGTAATATCTATATTCAGCTTTCAGTTTGTGAATTTGATGAGAATTGAAATGAGATGAAACCTGAGATGTTACCAGATAATTGACCATGTCAGCATACCAAGGCACTTCTCTTTTAACCAAGTACATCTGCTCTCCTTGAAGGTGATCATTCAATGGTTCTTTCTCTTTAATTTCAACTTCAGCAGTGTTAGGAAGTCTGCTTAAATGATCATCCACTTGGTTCTCAGATCCCTTTTTGTCCTTGATTTCTATGTTGAACTCTTTTAGCATTAACATCCATCTCACCAGCCTCATTTTAACATCAGACATCTTCATCAAGTACCTGAGAGCTGCATGATCAGAAAATACAGTGACTTTAGTTCCAAGAAGATATGATCTAAATCATTCCAAAGAAAAAATAACTGCTAAAAACTCCTTTTCTGTGGTTGTGTAATTGAATTGAGCTGAATCCAAGGTTCTTGAAGCATATGCAATGACTTGTGGCCTTACCTCAATTCGCTGAGAAAGGACTGCTCCAACTACTTGGTTGGAAGCATAAAAAATTAGCTCAAATGGTTCTTCCCAATTTGGTGCTGCATCACTGGTGGTTCAATCAATCTCCTCTTCAGCTCATCAAAGGATTACCTACATGCACCATTGAAATCAAAATCAGCATATTTCAAAAGCAATCTAGAGTGAGGGAGAGAAATATTACTGAAATCCATGATAAACCTCCTGTAGAATCCTGCATGTCCTAAAAAAGATCTAACATGCTTCACACAAGTTGGGTAAGGCAGAGAATTTATCACTTCAATTTTTGACTTATCAACTTAAATGCCCTTTTTGGAAATGACATGACCAAGAAAAATCCATCTCTCAACCATGAAATGAAACTTTTCAAATTTTAAAACAAGATTCTTTTCAATGCAGGTTTTCAAAACTTTTTCCAGATTTTTCAAACAATGGTCAAAAGAGTTTCCAAACACCGTGAAATCATCTAGGAAAACCTCCATGAAATCTTCAATATGATCAGAAAATATACTTACCATGCACCTCTGAAACATACCCAGAGCATTACATAATTCAAATGGCATCCTTTTATATGCAAAAGTGCCAAAGGGACATGTAAAGGTTGTATTCTCTTGATCCTCAGGAGCAATGTTTACTTGGAAATAACCTGAAAATCCATCCAAAAATCAATAATGAGTTCTCCCAGCCAATCTCTCTAACATCTGATCAGTGAAGGGAATGGGGAAATGATCTTTCCGAGTAACCTGATTCAACTTCCTAAAATCAATGCACACTCTCAAGCTATTTTGAATTCTCATAGGGATTAATTCATTCTTTTCATTCATCATAGTGGTTAAGCCAGTTTTTTTTGGAACTACATGAATTGGGAAAACCCACTGTGAATATGAGATGGGATAGTTGATACTAGCTTCCAATAGCTTCTCAACCTCCTTCTTCACAACCTACATTAAAGTGGAATTCAGCCTCCTTTGGGGTTGCCTGACAGGTTTGGAATCTCCCTCAAGAAAAATTCAATGTGAGCATATATTTGGGATGATTCCTAGAATATCACCTAAACTCCACCCTATTTCATGGATATTCTCTCTCAAAATATATATCAATGATTTCTCTTGGATTTCAGAGAGATTATTAGCAATTATCACTGGTAGTTTCTCACCCTCCCTAAGGTACACATATTTCAAATCAGTGGAGAGTGTTTTGAGTTCTAAATCAAGGGGATGCTCAAGGGATGAAACTAAATTGAAATCTATAACCTGAAAACTTTGTACCTCCTGCACACAAGAAACCGTATCATATTCCTCATCAATTAATAAATTATCAAAGAAATCATATTTTACCTCTTCCTCCCACATGAAGTCAGAATCTCCAGCGTGTTGGGTATCCACATGTTCAATGATATTTCCGATGCAAGAAGTCTCTCTTAAGTCTAAGATTTCATAAATCATACCTGATTCATCAATGGGTTCTACACTAACTTCATGAGAAAGTGAAAAGAGGGAGTGATCATCCGATGGGTGCCTCATGGATTCAAAAATAATGAAGTTGATCATGGTCTCTCCAAACTCCATGGCGAGTGTCCCATCATGGACATTGATGATGGTCTTTGCTATCTTCAAGAAAGGTCTCCCCAAAATTATGGGTGAATGTAACGGGCTCCTATATTCTTCCATATTGAGCACATAGAAGTCAGCTGGGAACAAGAGATCTTTGACTTTCACAAGGACATCCTCCAAAACTCCTGCAGGGAAAACTGTGGATCAATTTGCAAGATGGACCACCACTCTTGTGGGATTCAAGTCAACCATCTGCAAAGAAGTGTATACCGAGTGAGGAAATACATTAATCAAAGCACCTAAATCACACAAAGCATTAGAGAAATTTAAAGAACCAATGGTGCATGGAATAGAAAATGTCCCCGGATCTTGACATTTGGTTGGCAATTGTGGTGTGATAAGGGCTGAGACACTTCTTCCCAAGTTGATCCTTTAATTACCTTGAAGTATCCTCTTCTTAGTGCATATATCCTTCAAACATTTAGCATAAAATGGAATTTTTTTGACTGCTTCAAGTAAGGGGATATTGATTTCTACTTTATAGAAGGTGTCCAGAATTTCTTTTTGAAGTGCTTCATCATGCAATTTCTTTGATTCAATCATCCTTGATGGAAGTGGAGGGGGTAAGTCTTTCTTCTCCCTTTGTTTCCTTTCAAATGGTGTTTTTGGTCTCTTCTTCTTTGGCCTATACTTCTCTTCCTCCTCTTTCTTCTCTTCTTCACAAGGAATTTTCACAGAATTTTCAGATTTTTCAACCTTATTCTCCCTCAACTCAAGTCGTCTTGTTTCAGTTTCTTGGGATTCTGGTGGTGAGATCTCTTTTACACTACTTCTTTTTATCATGATGACATTCTCCTTTGTGTTTGGGATTGTTTGGGAAGGATGTTTCCCAGGATTTTTGGTCATGATTTCAACAAAGCATCCCACCGTGGTTTCCATCTTATCAACCTTATCTGCTAGGTCATCAAACCTATATTGTAGCTTCTCCACAGAAGGTTTTGTGCTGGTATATGGTTGATCATAGGGTCTCAGGAATGTGGGTGGTCGGTGGTGTGGAGGCTGGTTATAAGGTTTCTTCTGTTGAAATGGTGGTGGGTTTTGGAATTGATGCTGGAATGAGGGTTTAGCTTGATTCTACGGATTTCCAAATCGATAATGAACATGGTTTGGATCTCTCTATACTTGATTTTTTTGGCACTGCCATGGTTGAAAGGTTTCCACACAAGATTCCATTCCCTTTATTTTAGTACATTAGTCAGTGAAATGATCAGGTGATGCACATAAACCACATACCTTAGCTGGTGCTTGTTGGTCGCCCACTTGTTTCAAGGATATCTGTCTCACCAAACTAGTTAGATCTTCAATCTTACTTTCTAGTAAGGGTGATGGATGATAAGTTCATACCTCATGAATACCTCTTGTTCCAGTACCTCTTGTACCAAACTGCTATGAGTTCTGAGAAATCTTCTCAATCAAACGTTTTGCTTCTTCTGGCGACTTTTCATCAATGCACCTCCAGATGATGCATCAAGAAGGTTCCTATCATTGTCCAGTAAGCCTTGATAGAAGAAGAGAAGAAAGTGATGATCCTCGATGGATTGATGTGGGAAGCTGACACATAGCTTTTTAAATCTTTCCCAGTACTCATAAGGGGTTTCTCCAGATGATTGTTTGATGGCATAGATCACCTTTCTGATGGCTGCGCTTCTAGAGGCGGGGAATAATCTTTGCATGAAGAATCTCACCAGGTCATTCCAATCATCCACATCTACAGGTTGTAGAATATACAACCATTATTTCGCAGCTCCTTCCAATGAAAATGGGAATGCCTTCCACTTTACTTGTTCCTCAGCTACTCCACGTGGTCTGAAGGTTGAGAAGACATGTGTGAACTCTTTAATATGCTTGTTGGGATCTTCACCTGCCAAACCAGGAAACTTTGGAAGCAATGGTATCATATTAGGTTTCATCTCAAAATCATTTTGCAACATAGGCATGAAAATTTGATTATTCTGATTAAGGAATTGTGGGGCACAAAGGTCTCTGAGAGATGGGTTTTTATTTCCAGCTATTATGACATGCTCAGAGTGAACACTTGAAGTTTCACTCGAGTCAATGAGAAATATTTCCTCATATTCAGATTTTAAATTGAGGTTTCTTATCATATTCAACAAAGTTATTTCAATTTCAGGATCAATGGGGCATGGTTCAGTGTTTGAGGTTATAGTCATGCAACTTTAGAATGAAAATAATAAAAGAGAAATCAAAGAAGAAGGAAAAAAACTGTTGGCACTACCTCCCTGGCAACTGCGCCATATTTTGACACGTTCCTGTCATGGGGTGTGAAAAAATAAAATAAAACCTAAGTTAAAATGTAGAAAAGTGGGTAACCTATTGGTTGCGCCCAAATTTACCCTACTGGTAAAAGCTATCGATGTAGTACATGTAGGGGTCGAATCCACAGGGACCGAAGAAGTAACCTTGAGACGCTATGATTGTGTGAAGGATGAGATATGAAGTAGCCGACTTTGGGTTTGATTTTGGATTGTCTTTAAAGAACACTAATAAACCTAAGTGAAATCAATTAAATGAAAATGGGTTGATCTTAGGATTATGCTCGGGGTGGATTGAATGAATTTTACTTCATTAGACAATTTTGGTTTTATTAATTTTTGATGAATCCATTCTTCAAAAATAACATTACATTCATCATTTTCTGGTTTGGTGATTACTAAACACAATTACTAATCCCGTATACACTTAGAGAACCAAATTCATGATCTCCCCGAGGTATATGGTCATTTAGTAATTTAATTTAGTTTTCTCAAACACAGTAAATATGAATAGTAGAAATAATTGAAGAATGGATGTCTTAAATTAATTATCCAATTATCAACAATTCGTTCATAAAATAACATTCAATCCAGCCTTTGCATCCTACTAAGATCATCCCATTAAGGTTTTATCCCTCCATTGATTGTATACTCTCAATGGTGGGTGGAAGATGGCTAACAAGAATTGGATTGAAAAAATTAAAACCGCGGAAATAACGAGCACTTCTCCGTGTCTGTGAATGAAATTCACACCTATGTGTGAACTAATTCACAACAACACAGAGATATCACTGTGCTTTGTGATAATAAAGTTTTAATAAATGAAATGGAAAATATATAAGTTAATGAAGTTGATTAATAACATAAACATACAAAAAAGAAAATTACATGGAAATGGAAAACATTACAAAGGAAATTTGGAAGCATAACCTTACAATGAAACAAGCAACAAAAGATGACATGAAAAATATCCACACCCATTACCTTCACCAATATCTCCTTATATAGGCATATTAGGAGCCTTATGTACATCCCCCAACAATTAATTCACCCCCAACAATTAATAGAGTCAAATGGAGGGTGAATAATTAAAAGGAAATTGATGTTTTGAATTTGACCCGGAAAACTGTCCAGATTCGTCCACCATATTGACGTGTGAATTAGAAATTGAAGAAAGCCTAATCCGGAGGCATTATAGAGGAGAAATGTCTTCGATAATGTGTCTTCTAGATGCTTCCAAAATTTCAGGAAATTTGGCTCATCCGTTTGGAAGTTATGGTCGAAATGGTGGGACAAATATCTGTGCATTAATGTCGAGTCCACCATTTAAATCTCAACTTCATATCCCTTTATCATCATGAAAAAATCAGAATTAGCTCCGGCCACAGTTGAATAAAATGATCCTCATATTGTTATATTTATACTGTATAAATTTGAGCTTCATTGGGCTTGGTTTCTGGGCCCCACATTTGTTTGATGGGCCTTAGGCCCATTATGCTTTTTCCAGCAAGTTTCTGCCTTCAGGCGCAAAATTTTCCATCTTCCTTTCGGATTCATCCAGCAGACCTAAAAGATACAATGTTCCAAACAAACTGATAAATCATATCCCAAAATTTCAAATTCAGAAAATTAATATAATATTGTAAACAAACAAATGAATGATTGGGCCCAAATTTATATTTTAAACATGAATTGCATTTTTGATGAGAAATGAAGTTCTATTTATGTAATGCACTAAAAACAATGTTAATGGACTTTGGAACAATGAATATAAAGATATTAACAATTAATATTAGCCACTTTAAGTGACTAATCACACCCCCCAACTTGAGTTTTTCTAGTCCCGAGCAAAATATATTACAAATATGAAATTCAAATCCCCTTTTCCAAAAACATTTTAATACACATTGCTCACCCAAATATCTAATACCAAAAAAAATTATGAAAACCCATAAAAATCATTAAAAAAAAGCTAGGTCCATAAGCATATCCCATGCCCAAGCCCATTCCTTTGTTCAAATTTATCTCCACATTTCATCCAATTCCAATTAAGCATGATAAAGTGTTGTGCATCATAAAATATATGGGGCCGATTTTATTATTCAAGGGGAAAAAATGGAAGCTCTAGGTGGGAATCACATTAAACCTTAAGATGAGTATCCTTTTTTTTTTAAATTTTTTTAACCATAATAGATATGAAAAGACTAACTCTGGGAAAGACAACTATGGAGTCACGACCCCCAAGTGCCAGACGCCACATATATTGTCAATTTCTTGCTCTACAATAGAGATATAAAGCCTAACTCTGGGAAAAACAACTATGGTGTCACGATCCCCAAGTGCCGGACGCCATGCATTTGGACAAAACATTGCTCTATGTGGTCATTTTTTTTTGTTTTTTTTTGTTTTTTTGGATACTCAAATTAAACTAAAAGTGACCCCAGAACCCTATGCTATAATGAAAGGGACTCAGGAACTCAAATTTACACCCACGATCTAGTAGACATGCATTGTGGAATTTTTATTAAGAGGATAAAATTGTAAACATTGAAAAATCACATCGGACAACCGTAGATTCCAAAAACAATGCTCATGAACTTAAACTTTCATTAAAATCAGAATCAAGGCATGCAAAATTTATTTGATATCCAATTATAGAGTTTTCAATGTGTGTTTATCATGTTTATAGTTAATGGAATTTTTCTTTTCATGCATGCTTTTATTCAAAAAAGAAAAAAAAAATCATTTTTTATCTCCCCCCAACTTAGAATGACACTGTCCCTAGTGTTTAAAGAAAAGAAAAGTTAGAAGGGGGTAGAAGATTTCAAAGAGTAAATGATAATTATGGAATGAAGTCACCTGGTGGTTGATGATGATAGTGTGTGCCACAGTCTCCCTTCACTCCTTGATTTGAGTCTCAGCGGCATGGATGGTGGTGAATGGATTCTCCATATGACTTACAATATGTCCTTTTATTTTTTTAACCTATAAAAACATAAAAATAAAACAAAACAAAATAAACTGATGATACATTGTCTTCTTTATATTTTCTGGGTAAGGTATTACTCATAGATCACACCACGTGACACGGATGAATATGGCGCTCCCCTTTCATACCCATCCTTACTCATAAAAGAAGAACATATCAACAGCTTATGGTAATTTATTATATGAAAAAGAAAATGATTCAAAATAATTAGAAAACATGAAAACCATGTGTTGCCTCCCATGCAGCGCTTTTGCTTAACGTCGTTGGCTCGACTTTTACCCCCCAACTTATCCAATTCCAACTTTCCGCATTTTAATTAACCCATCTTTTTCCACTTCAATAAGATTGAGATTGATTATTTTTTTGAAATTTGTTTCATGTAAAATCCTATTTTCCACAATGATTGGTAAAATCCAAGGAATATCTGACATGGTTGATCGATTTGAACCTATATTCTTTCCTAAGACATCAATGACCATTCCACAATTATTGGTTTCATTATATGAATGAACTAAAACAGAAAGGTCTTTTTTTATCACCTATGATGGAATTCCTGTCTGGGGAAGGAAGGATAATTATTTTGAGTTCTGGTCGATTGCAATTTCCTAATAAATATTGGAAATTTGAATGAATGTTAGTTTCTTCTCCAAAAAGTTTAGAATGAATTGGTTCTATTTTAAAATATGATTCATCCCCAAAAGTTCCCATCTGAATTTCATGAGTGGTTGTAGACTCAATATTCGTTATATCTCCCAATGGTTCAATGATCGGTGATTCTAAAAAAATGTTATTGGAGCAATATTCTGAACACTCAATCCATGAAGACAAATTTTCCCCTTGTGAATCCAAAAAATTAATTTCCTCTGTATTTAAGCACCCATCAACAATTCCTTGATTATCTTAAACTATCCCAAATTCAATGGTTGTTTCTTCAATAAATTCATGTGAGGTTTCTGGGAGACAAGATTATTCTATAAATATTGAGGAAGGGATGGTTTGAGTGGGAATGGGGTCCACACAAGTTTTAATGCTTTGTAGTTCTTGTCTAAAACTTGATACCTATGAATTCATTTTTTCCATTTGTTCACACAATTTTTGAAGGATTATTTCAGGATTAGGATTGATAGATGTTTCGACATCATGGAATTCCTCATTATTCATCTTTTGAATCATTCTTGATAGGTATGGAAATTGATCTTTTAAACCTTCATCATTACAAATTTTGTTCATGTTATCAGGTGTGGGGTATTCATTCAAAGGTTGATTAAAAAAGGTTTGTGATTCCCAACGTGGATTTTCAAACTGATTCCATCCCATGTTTGTGAAGGGATATTGTTGATTATACTCCATTGTATTTATTTGAAAATTTGGAATCGTGATTTTCGGTGATCAAAAAAAAAAATAGAAAGGGGAAAAGAGAAGAGAAATGGGGATGAGAAAATAGAAAAATGGGGGTAAGAAAAGAAGTTTTTTGGTCTAAGGAACTTACTTGGTCCCCGGCAATGGCGCCAAAATTTGGTTGCACCCAAATTTACCCTACTGGTAAAAGCAATCGATGTAGTACATGTAGGGGTCGAATCTACAGGGACCGAAGACGTAACCTTGAGACTCTATGATTGTGTGAAGGATGGGCTATGAAGTAGCTGACTTTGGGTTTGATTTTTGATTGTTTTTAAAGAACACTAATAAACCTATGTGAAATCAATTAAATGGAAATGGGTTGATCTTAGGATTATGCTCGGGGTGGATTGAATGAATTTTACTTCATTAGACAATTTTGGTTTTATTAATTTTTGATGAATACATTCTTCAAAAATAACATTACATTCATCATTTTCTGGTTTGGTGCTTACTAAACACAATTACTAATCCCGTATACACTTAGAGAACAAAATTCATGATCTCCCTGAGGTATATGGTCATTTAGTAATTTAATTTAGTTTGGTCAAACATAGTAAAGATGAATAGTAGAAATAATTGAAGAATGGATGTCTTAAATTAATTATCCAATTAACAAAAATTCGTTCATAAAATAACATTCAATCCATCCTTTGCATCCTCCTAAGATCACCCCATTAAGGGTTTATCCCTCCATTGATGGTATACTCTCAATGGTGGGAGGAATATGGCTAACAAGAATTGGATTGAAAAAATTAAAACCGCGGAAATAACGAGCACTCCTCCGTGTGTGTGAATGAAATTCACACCTATGTGTGAACTAATTCACAACAACACATAGATATCACTGTTCTTTGTTATAATAAAGTTTTAATAAAAGAAATGGAAAATATAGAAGTGAATGAAGTTGATTAAGAACATAAAGATACAAAAAAGAAAATTACATGGAAATGGAAAACATTACAAAGGAAATTTGGAAGCATAACCTTACAATGAAACAAGCAACAAAATATGATATGAAAAATATCCACACCCATTAACTTCACCAATAGCTCCTTATATAGGAATATTAGGAGCCTTAGGTACATCCCCCAACAATTAATTCACCCCCAACAATTAATAGAGTCAAATGGAGGGTGAATAATCAAAAGGAAATTGATGTTTTGAATTTGACCCGGAAAACTGTCCAGATTCGTCCACCATATTGACGTGTGAATTAGAAATTGAAGAAGGCCGAATACGGAGGGGTTGTAGAAGAGAAATGTCTTCGTTAATGTGTCTTCTAGACGATCTCAAACTTTCAGGAAATTTGGCTCATCCGTTTGGAAGTAATGGTCGAAATGGTGGGACGGATTTCTATGCATTAATGTCGAGTCCACCATTTAAATCTCAACTTCAGATACCTTTATCATCATGAAAAAATCAGAATTAGCTCTGGCCACAGTTGAATAAAATTATCCTCATATATTTATCTTTCTACTGTATATATTTTAGCTTCATTGGGCTTGTTTTCTGGGCCCCACATTTGTTTGATGCGCCTTAGGCCCATTATGCTTTTTCCAGCAAGTTTCTGCCTTCAGGCGAAAAATTCTCCATCTTCCTTTGGGATTCATCCAGCGGACCTAAAAGATAAAATGTTACAAACAAAGTGATAATTCATATCCCAAAATTTCAAATTCATAAAAGTAATATAATATTTTCAACAAACAAATGAATGATTGGGCCTAAATTTGCATTTTAAACATGAATTGCATTTTTGATGAGAAATGAAGTTCTATTTATATAATGCACTAAAAACAATGTTTATGGAATTTGGAACAGTGAATATAATGATATTAACAATTAATATTAGACACTTTCAGTGACTAATCACCTATGTTTTCTCTAGAGAGGAGTGCACAACAATTACGTTTGTCACTTAAATTAAAGAAAGAAGAAGAGGTTCTTTTTGACAGTTGTTTTAGTTGAAAAATAAAACAAGCAATTGAAAAGAAAGGTTGAAAACTAATGGATGAAGAGAGTGATGAGGTCAGGGTCGGATCACCTTTTGTAATTTCATCATACCCACAAAGATCATCTCACCTCTCTTCCTTTTGAATGACAAATGAAAGACTCCTTGATCGAGTTATCTATCACCCTTGGTTAAATAAGAAAATTGAACTCACTCCTATGTGGATGGAAGTTCATAAACATTTCCTAAACAACTAAGGCAAGTCCTGATCAGGAATATTTTCTCCTTAGAACTCTAGAAAAAGTTTACTAGTTCCACACACGTGCCAACAATCATTAGACACTCACCACCTAACACAATCTTCTCGATCGAGATAAATTGCACTGGGCAGAGGGAGATTAAAAGTATTTAACCAAAGCTATTAAAAATGAATACACCAAACTCAAAACACGATCTCATTAAGAGAATTGGGAAACACTGAGAATAGATGTCATTAAAAAGAAATATAAAGTTTTACATTTAATCACAAAACTCCAACATTACAAAAGATAAACTCCCCCTTCCCTGATCACTCAATGGTTTTACCCATCCATGTGAAGGGTAGTAGAGTTTAAAGGGGAAGAAGAGAGAAAAATCAAACTAAGTAAGAAAAGAAAATAAAAAATACAATGAACTTCAAGAACTCAGTCCTCCAACACAACCCTTCTTGCACCTTCTTCAACCCCTTTGAATGGAAGTGAATACTCTTATTTATAGTCTTGGGGAGTAGAAAATTTCCCTCCAAAATTACTCCCCCTAAAGATTGAGTCCGGTTGGAATAGTAAATGATAGAATTTGGGAATTGGTCCTTCTTGAAAGTTGTTCCCCTCCATCGCTTCTATTGACCCACAAAATTTAAGCCTTATTGGTCCACGTTGGAAGTATATATGGCCACACTACTCCAGATATTTAATTCTATCCAGGTGACTCTTCATATTCCAAAACACCGAGTTCCAATGCATTAATGACCTTTCAAATTAAAGAATAAGACGATTCCATCTTAATTAAAGTTGTTACTCTTGATTTCTCTAGATCCATGTAAAATTTCAGCTCCAATGGTTCGACCATTAATGAGATATGGGCCCCACAATAAAATTATGCAGTTCTGTACACAGTTTTTGAGGCCTGACTTGTGAGCTGAATTTGAGCTTCCAAATGATGGATTGAGATTTGGGTCCAAAAAGATAAAATTAAGCCCACAAGAATAGATATCCTAAAAAAAGAATCATACAATTTGGATAAACAATGTAAATGATATTCCAGAAATACAAAAGCTCCACATAACTACTAAATTTCCAGAATTAACCAATTTCCACTATTAAGCCCTTAATTCACCAAAATACTAAAATGATACAAATCAGATCAAATTGATTAATTGTAATGGGTTAAATCATTGAAACACATATGAAAAATTATGAAAATATTATCTCTATCACTCACCTATAAGGGGGTGAAAGTTGAGAACCGGTTTCCTGGTGGGTTGTCACAACCACTCTAGATAGCTATGTGGAAGTCGGAGGACATCATGATGGACTTTGTAATGGGGATACCTAGGACACTGAGGAGTTGTGATAAAGTTTGGGTTATTGTTTATCAGTTAATGAAGTGTGCTCACTTCTTACTGATTTAAGAGACTCAATCAGTGGAAAGCTTGGAATGCTCTATGTCTGAGAGATCGTTCACCTGCATAGAGTCATGTTGAGAATTTTTTTAGATAAATATGAATGATTTACATAAATTTTTTTGAAGGGATTAAAAAAATCCATAGGGAATCAACTGAGATTGAGCATAGCATACCATCCTCAAACTGAAAGACAGTCTGAGAAGACTATATGCATATTAGAGGATATTCTTAGAGCTTATATACTAGACCTTAGTAGAGCATGGGATGATCACCTAGCCTAGATTGAGTTTTCATACAATAATATTTATCAGACATCAAATCAGATGGAAACTTATGAGGATCTTTATGATATGCCATGTTGTTCACTATTGTGTTTTCATGAGGTAGGTGAGGCAGCAATAATTGGTTGCAGTATGGCTCATGAGACCATTGAGAGAGTGTAGCTAATATGGAAGAGATTGATCACTGCATAGAGAAGAAGAAGGTCATATGCTGACCGAGGGTGGAGACCCTTGGAGTTTTCTATGGTAGATAATGTTTTATCAATGGTGACTGTTTGGTAGGGTCACAAAAATCTGGGAAAGAAAAGAAATATTTCACCATGTTTTGTTGGACCCTTTGAGATCAACAAGCGGATAAGGGTAGTGGCATATAATTTAGACCTCCCTTATCACAATCGTGGTATGCATGTTGTAATCATTGTTTCACAGCTTCAGATGTACATATCTAATCTTTCACATGTTACTGATTATGAGGATGTTGATATGGAGTCGGACACATCTTACGAAGAGCATGTAGTGCAGATCATAGATCGAAGTGAGAAGGTGTTCTGAGGGAATATGGTACAACTAGTCTAGATTCGGTGGCAGTATGGAATAATCTAGGAAGAAACATGAGAATTTTAGTCTGATGTTTGAACTCAGTGGCATGAGTTGTTCAAGAAAGACCGTTAGAGATACTTTTCTTGGGTTAGAATTCATTACTGGGGAAAAATTATAGTATCCTAAATTTTATAGAGTCAATAAAACCCCCTTGTTGATAAAATTTAAGTGTCTTATGTGAAATGAAAAATGATTTATCCATCCAAATAAGACAATAAATGTGTTAAGGCCTCACATAAGGTTAAAATCTGAGTTATCAATCTAGAATATTCAATCAAATATTGCAGAGTAGTATGATAAGTTAGTGGAAAATTTTGAAACTCGTAATTCCTCGTAGAAGACGAAATAATTTTTTATTAAATTTTATTAGATGATTTTTTAAAATAATTTAATATCCTAAAAAATGTGTATCTTATGGAGAATATGAGACCATGGTTTGGTCTAGAATGAGGGGGTTTACACTAGAAAAGGTATACCATTTATAAACTTTGGATGTTCATATGTATCAGTAGTTAAAAATACCATTTTATTTTTTTGTTAATTATTTATTAAATTTTTTAAATAATAATTAATTATTATCTCTCAAATGAATTATTTTATGACAATTCTGAGACCATAGTTGGGTCCTAAATGGGGGGTTTACCCTAGAAATGGTATTCATTAAAGAGTAATGAGCATTTGGTCTAGTCACTCATAAATTTTAATTTATTTAATAATCAAACTAAATAATTGGTTTTATTATTTTAATTCAATTTTTATTTTAACACAAAAAAGGATTGTACTGTTCATCATCTACCAAAATCGTGAAAACTCCATACCCATGATCCCATGATTCTAAAATCATTGAAACTAAACTGTTTTGATCTATATAAATCTACAACACCTAAAATGGGAGAAACTAATCACTCTATTAGAATTCTAGGTTAAAATGGGGAATTTTTTTGTGGGATTTTGAAATATTGGGATGAGTTAGGGGTTTTTTCTTCTACTCTAAATACACAAAGAATTCTACACTTAGCATTTCAACCAGATTCAAACAACTCCAGTTCCTCCTCATGCACCCCAATGATTTAGATTTATCCTCCAGATCTGGATGATGTGGTTTCTCTTCCTTGCATGGTGCGGTTTCTTCTCCCTACGTGGTGAGTATGAGCAGAATGTTTGTGTGTTTGTATTATCTTTTTCCCTTTTCCTTCTTTCAAACTTCTAAATTCATTAATTTTTGCAATATTGATCAGAATTATGCACCGTCAGTATTGTTAGATTTTTCTTAATTTGTATAAAAAATAATATTTTTTGTTTTGAAGACAACAAGGTATTCCTAAATCTATTCTTTTTCATTTTAATGGATTGTTTAAAATAACCTTTTAAAGGATGATTATGAAAATTATTGAGAGATAGATAAATAATTATCTAAGATAATTATAAGGGATAAATTATATAGAATTATCAAATAATTAACAAATGATAATTTATAGAATAAAAACTCTCAACAGTTAATCACATTGATATTCGAGGGATAATTTATTTTAAATTATCAAATGATAAGAAATAAATAAATTATCAAATAACAATTTAGAAAACATATACTTTGACCTAAATGTTAGTAGAAAAATTATCCATTATAATTAATTCTTTATAGCCTGTGATATTTTATTTCTTTTAAAATAAAATAGTAGTATTTTTTTCTAGGAATCCTTGATGACATCTAGCTTTTACTGTTTTGACAATAAGATCATGAAGTGAGAAATTTTATGGTTTATTACAGTTTATTTTTACATCAACGACCTTTAATATTAGAGGTTACATATCGTTTGGACACATTTACACATGTTTCCATACATCATTTATGTGTTGGATTATTTAATATCATGATTGGATTTTGATCACATGTGGGTGCATGTGTAGCCCTTGACACGGTATGTTTTGATTCCATGTTATTGATGTGATATATTGACTCCATGGTGAAGTTTGATTCACATGTCGATGATTATGATGATGATATATTTATCATGATGTGTGCTATAGTTGTTATCATGCTATGAATTGTCATGATTTCCTTTGGGGGTTGATATGTGTATACATGATAGGTGGTCGTTGTGGTATGATTACTCCTTGTGGGCTGTGTGCATGATTTGTGGTGAAGAAGATGATGCAACATGATAGCCTGGAAACCTAAAATCTACTTGATTCATTATGGATTCCAAGTGTTTCTCGATCCCTTTTGGATGCTGGGTAGGTTGCTGATACTTGATGCGTTGTGGATTCAGAGTATTACACGATTCCTTGGGGATTCCGAGTATTTTTTCTTCACTCAATGACTCATGGTTTTTGGGTGATTTTCCAATATCCTTGTTGCTGGTTTTTGATACTTATTGACATACAATTATATCCATCATGGAGCCGAAGTAGGTATAGTTGGGGGTTTGTGGCAGATTGGTTAGCACACAGCTTCTTGGATTTGTATTGTGTTTTATTATTCTAGCCATGAATTTACGTTATTATCGAATAAAGTTGTATACATAAGAACATTAGGTTAAGGATACACTGGTGGTATCCCATCGAGTCTTGTACTCACACCTAATATGGGCATTTCAATGCGCTTGTAGATTTTATGAAGGATGCAACAAAGGCCATGGGGTATATGATAGATGGTTATGTAGTGGAGCACAGAGCTAGTAGAAATCTGGGATGGAATCCAGAGGATAAAATTTTATCTATTATTTATCCACAGCTTATTACATTGGTTTTTCATGCCACCATGGGATCTTCTTTGTTGTATGAAATGTATTCCATGTTTATTTTTCAACATGTTTACCCTTATATATATATTAATTTTTTTATTGATAATTATTGATCCTGTGATATGATATTTAGGGTATAGTGTCCCCACTACTGAACTCAGACTCTCACTGCAAGTCAAAAACCTCTGGCATATGGGGATACTTTCTTGTGGTCATGTGGAATTCCAAATCTGACCATGTGATCCGGGTTAGGGTGTTACAATTATAATACCATTATGCATTTATTTTGTATTTTCGGGAGTTTGTAATGGTTGGAAAATACATAATATAATAAATAATAAAATGCATAATGAAGAGAAATGTGTTTCTCTATTAATGTTCAGTTTTGATAGCAACAATATAGATGAAAAATATTAATAGAAATTTATTACATTAATTTAGAGAAGAATACAAAAAACTTCAAATTAATATTAATTCATTACCCCATTTTATCATTCATATTTGAAAAAAATTGGGTGTTTGGGGTTCCAGTCATGCCATAGTAGAGGGCGTGTCTTACTACCAAAGAGTTCTTATGAGATTGGTGGATTGACATAACTAAAGTGGTTATAAGTATTATCCAAAGATAAATTGATATCATTTTAGAATACATCATTGAGTAAATCGTGTTATGATTTTAGAAGTTGGGACTTCACCCAAGAGATCAAGGAACCACAAGTTAATGTGTTTGTCTAGACAAACACCTACCTTGAACCCATCGAGTAGTGGAATACCCATATCATGTAGTGTAAAGACCCAGAATTTCAATGTATTTTTTTTTAAATAAATGGGAATTTTTTCATTCTACAAAAATTGACGGCACGTGATTCCAAGGCCCGGAGTGCCCGGAATGAATTTATGAACTTTTGTTCAGTTACGTTCAGTAAACATGCGAGCGGGGTTTTCTAACTTTTTAACCGTTTCATGGAATAGAAATATGAGGGCACCGTTGAACTTGTAGTGCCAGTATTCACGTAAAGAGACATTCACCTCGACGACAGTTGGTTGGGGGTGGAAGTTAGTTTTTGGGTTTATCGTGAATTTATAAAATTAAAATAATGTTGGGTAGCTTTTTTTTATTTTTTAAAACCACCATGTGGAAGTTGAGTACCAGGGACCACCAAAGCATAACCTCCCATGAGAGGTTATGGTGGTGGGGACCACCGGAGCCTTACCTCCCATTAGAGGTTATGGTGGTGGGGACCACCTGAGGCCTAAACCTCTCACCTCCCCCATTAAATTTTGGAGAGCCTCTTCCACTCCTCCAATATTAATTGTGCCAAACTTCCTCCACAATAATTAAGCCAACACACCAATTTAATTGTTCCAACCTATGAGATTAATTAACCCAGTTTGAATTATATTCCAAGAAACAAAATAGATCACATAATCAATTATTTTAGGGCTGCCATTTCATTTTGGTGGTTTTTGCAGAGGAGGAGCTTCGGGAGAAAATCAATCCAATGAAGAATGCCAATGAAGAACGCCTCTCCTTCGACGTTTCTTCTCCAAACTCAGTCAAAGGATCTCCAATGACGCACAAAATGAAAAAAGAGGAAAACGCCGACGACACTGACGTCCATATTTTCCCAACAATTCGTCTTATTCCTTGTGACCACATTGACTTCATCAAGTGAACAATTAGGGGTTTATTACTATCTGTTTATTACATCCCATGTACTCCCTTATTTTTTTTTGGTTGGGAACAGTCATTGTTGGAGGATAGGATTTGACTTTCATGTTCATGTTCTTGATGAGCCATATGCTACCACCATAATGCAGAGGGTACGAGCCTAACCAACATGGACCAAACATTCCGCAAATCTTATGGTGTTCTTTGCGATAGAGGAGAACAGTAACCAACCATGGTTGGGGAATGAGAACGGTGGATGACACCACCGCCAGCCACGATGAAGGTGACGACGCCACCCAACGGCCGCCGCCGCCAACCCGCGACATCCTCCCTAACCGTGGCCATCTCTACCTTCCGTGGCTCTGCACAGTCCCATGGCTGAGGCGCAACCCTACTGCCTCCGTGCTGACCACGAGCACCACTGCCGTCCACGGTCTCCACACCACCCGGTGGCCGAGGCACCGCCCCACTACCGAAGAGCCGCCCCCAGGACTACTGCCCTGCCACCAGACCGCCACGCCCCCCTTGCATGGCCATACCACCACCCCTCAGCCGGACTGCTGCCGCATGCCCGGAACGCCACTGCGTGGCCGAACTGCTGTCGCGCGGCTGGACTTCCGCCCCGCGACTGGACCACCGCCCCCGTCTGATCCGCCCCACGACCATGCACTCCCACGACACCCTCCATGGCCTCAAATACACCCGCATACCTCCACAGCCCCTCACGGCCTACCGGGCCGGACCCAGTAGGCTGAGCCGCCCAGCGGGCTCGACTGAACCCAACGGGCATGACCGAGTCGGTCCGACTGGGTCGGACAAGACCCTGGCCTACTACGACCCAATTACTTTCTTTTGGCCATAAGATTGGAACCAGATGTCCCTTAGACGAACCGTTAGTGGTGTTGTGATCCTTAGATCTAGTCAGTCCCTTTGAGTGATTCCCCAATGTGTTTTGGATTAAGATGGGGAATGGTCAGGTCGGATCGATCACGAATCCAATCGGGTCCCCAGGACTAAAATGCTAATAACTCAGAGACTGGGCGTCTGATTGACATGACGTCTATTAAGTTGGGACCCCTATGACTTGGTGGACCTTTCAGATACTTCTTCATGGGAATTCGTGGCATTTGGAGTATCGACTAGTAGATTGTGGAGCGTATCCTCCTAGAGATGAGCGAGCATAGTGCGGGTACCCAATGGCTGGTTGAGACTTGACGAATGCTGACCGTTTCGACTCGGAGTGACTTAACAGGCCTAGTGGGGAGTGCCTTGGTAATGTAGAAGACCCACGATGGGGATCGCCTTGGTGACGTGGTAGACCCATGGTACTCGATAGGAGGATTACCTCAGCAGGCCATGAGAAGGATTTCCTTGGTGACGCGGTAGACCCACAGTGGGGAGCGCCTTAGTGACGCGGCAGACGCACGGTAGTCGACAAGAGGAATACCTCAGCAATCCAAGGTTAGTGGGAAGCACCACTATGTGATGCGGTAGACCCACTGTACTTGATAGAGTGGGAGTTATCCAGCATCCAAGATGTTCGATGTTGTGAATATGAATGTTACTTGACAATACCCCTAAAATATATCATTTTGTGAGCTGATTCTGTACCTCTGTGTTTTCCTCATGATTGAGATGGATTACTTGATAATAGGTATATGTATTGGAATATACCTAAGTAAGGTTATATATTGATTTAATACTTTTTGATTTATCTTTGATGGATTTTGTGAGACCTAGAGGGTCTCGGGGCCCCTAATGAGTGTCTTTATACTCACCCTTGCACAGGATATGACCGCACCTTGTTGTGTTGGATGCGGACGACAGTCATCGCTGACCGAGGATTAGAGTACCAGGACTGGATGGTACCTGGAGGTGGACCATATGACATGTTAGTACGCAAAAGAGATGGGTTGAAATGGAGTGATGAGGAGGCGATCTGTACCTACCATTTAGTTCAGAACCTCGGAGGATGACCCAACACCCGACTTTCCATTTTCTTTAGTTGTATTGTATCATAGTTGTACTTGTACATTCCTGTTGGGATTGTATTCTGGCCCCTTTTACATAATGCACTCACTCTATTTATAGTTCTGTTTTCTTGTGTTCCTATATTGATATGTCCTTGGTTATGTGTGCTTACAGGATATAATGGAAATGCCTTCCCAGTTTTAGGGAATACACCTTCGTTGCTAGTTGCCCGCCCCTGGCCTATGGAAGGCGGGCTTGGGGTAGTCATGACATGGGCCCCGGGGGACGGGTCATGACATATAGACTATGGGGGGGGGGTCACGAATCCTTGATAGTAGAATACTCAAGTGACAATGTATTATGACTGTAGTACAAAGGGTTCCTAGAAGTAAATAAAATAGTGGGAGATAATTTATTATTAAATTAATCAGTAATTTCTAATTCATTAATCAACATAAAAGTACTAAACTGCTAATGTTTTATTTTGGTAGAAAAAATGGCAGTAATACCACAATAAAAACTGAGATAAATGTTGGAAAAATAAAATTTCCAAACTAGAATAATATTCCATGTGTATTATAGGTGCATTCATACATTACTACTATATCTAAAATTCAAGGTGTTGGTGTCCAAATCAATTTTTCCACCTCACGAAGCAAGGGTGTAAAACTTCTTAAAGAAGACTCATTTATGAGGAATATGATGGTTATGTCATAATAAAATCACCAAAATATGATGTTTTTTGTAGTTGAAACATTGTTACATGGATGATATTTCATTTAGTCTCATCTCCATGAACATTACAAGAAGAAAGTGAATTGAGATTTGAATATTATGCCTACACTGGCTTTGTTGAGTATAAAAAACATTTATCTCACATGCACTTTCGACATAATGAGACATTATTCAATGCTAATGAATTAATGTAGTTTGTATCATAACATACTCAAAAAATAGTTCATAAATACTTGAATCATGGACAATACATGGTGAATAAAAAATGTAAGACTTTTTACCCAATTATGGAATGTTAATAATTTGTCAGGTAAAACTAAAATCACATCAAGGATATTGCTAGTTTGGTATTTAGGTTCGATATAGCTAAACACCTTTTTTATTATCAATGTCTTTAGTTTGAACAAAGAAACCCTTAAAAATGAAGGTATGTCACAAATTTTATGGAATTAGTTAAACAAGTGAGCGTGAACTATTTTAAGGGAAATCTAGGGAAAAAGATACTTTATATGATTAATTGAAGATATCAATGAATGTGATATTGAGGGATAATCTTGGTGAGAAGATATGAGTTGTTTCAGATCAGTATGCTGATGAATATATTGACCAATAATTCATCATTAAGGATAATGTAGCATGAAGTAATTTATAAATTCACATTACCTTATCTAGATCATGCCATTGATGCTAACAAGGAGGATCGATGACTGGTCTTACATGTTATCATCGATCATGACAATCTAGCATGGAGTGATTCCTAAACACACATTACCTTATCTACATCATGAAATTGATGCTAATAAGGAGGATCAATGACCAGTCTTACATGTCAACATTGATAAAAAAAATGTAGCTTGAAGAAATTTCTAAATACACATTTTATACATCAAAGTTATGATGTAAGTAGTATCAATGTTACATCCCACTATAACTGCCATCATATTTGAAGACATTCTTTGAAAATTATAGAGAAATTCCATAACTCATATGCCAACTAAAAATGAAAAATGGATATCATACGAGTCATAGTATTTTAAAAATCCATTATATCATTAGAAATGTGTTGAAGATGATGTTTTTTAGGATATAAAAAAACATACAAAAAGTTATACACATTTTTCTTCAAAGGTAATTATCCTCACAGTTTCATAGAATATTATATAATTCCCGAAGACAGAAAAGTCATAGTCAATTGATAGTGTACATTTCTATATATGGGTACACATCTCTATTAGAGATAGTGGGAGAAATGTTGATTTCATTTTATTCAATTCTAAAGATTAAAAAACAGTTGGCATAGTAAAATGTTCCACAAGTACATGTGGAAGAGGAATGTTCTAGAGAAACATACTGAATAGGAAGGTTAAAAACCATGGTGATGGTTTTTAGTACACCGTAGGTGGTGATATATTATTCATTGAGAATAATAATTCCATCATTTGAGCAGTATATGATAATGATCTAAGATTCACAATTCCAATTAAATTCAAAAATGGATCCCATGTATCAACTTACAAAGGGGCTTATAAATTGAATACTATGGTTTCTATTCATGTCAGTTAATACATGGATGGTAGAAGGAAAGTACCGACAAGGCTCTATTAGTAATACAAGGTCGGTATGCCTAAATTCATTTGAATATTACTTTTCATAGCTAAATTCTGGGATCATGTTATTCGTTATTGGAGGTCATGATCAACATTCATGGAAGGTGTCTATATGATGCAACCAAAAAGGGATGTTGACACCATTGGATACTAATAAGGGTTTCATGTTATTGAAATCCAGTTCTAGATTAAAGTAAGAAACATGATCTTAGAAAATTCATTTGGAAGGAATCATTTCCATGTGTATACCAAAGGTTAGTGGGAGAACCAATATTTTCCAAGTGAAATATGCTCAGCATCATATGGAAAACTAACACTGGTCTTACAGTTTGTTAAGACCAGGATAAAAGTTATTCTCCAATGATTTAATTAAATTAGAAACTGATGTTCTATGGAACGAGATCTACCAAGGTAAATCTAATGGTCTCTTGAACATTGCAAATCATACATACAGTGACATAGTATTATAAAATACATGTTGGAACAATTCAATTGAATAATTTTTGGTAATGTGACAAGGGATAATCTCTCTAGGTTTAAATGTTCAGGACATGGGAGTAGATTTATGTCGTGTCTTTAAATCCATATTCTTTTGTAATTGATCAATCATTTATGCCATGATCTGTACAAAAATTAAAATTTACAAGATATACATTACAGTAGAGAGATATAAATTATATCCAAAAGAACTGTATGTGAAGAAGAAAGAATAATCATACTGTACTTTGGTATGTACAAATGATATGTACTTGGTATATGGAGAAGAAAGATACTAGTTATTGTGGGACATAAACTAGTCTTCCTTAGATCGATTTGATATAGTTTCATAGTTAGGCTAAGGTGATGATAAATTTAAGCTCATAAATTCCAGTGGTAGCCATATCAAAAAATACTGAGTACGTTGCATATTCAAAGGCAGATAAAAAGAAGTTATTAAATGAAATTATTTTCTCTAGTTCATGGAATCTATCCTAGTAAGTAAATTATTATCATAACATAAATTATGATTTTACTAATAGCTAATATTTTTTGTTATGACACTAAAAAAAGGGATATACATGAGGATAACATCTCTTGAGTTGTTCATCTCAAGGAGATGAGGTCACATATAGCAGAGAAACCACATGGTGGAATCATAGAAGACCCAGTTGCTAAAGCCATCACTCTGAAAAAAAATATTATCATCATGTGAGTAGCTAACAAGTACGATTATCAAGCTGGCTCTAGTGAATGTGTGAGTGTGGAAATAGTGGGATCCCTAGACCCAACTATGCAATAATTTTTATTACCATATCGTGTATACAGTTTGTCTTACATGATGATAACTTACCATTATAGTGTATACTTTTCTACATCCACTATTGAAATTGTAATGTCCTTATATTAATTATCATATTAAAAGCTTATAGTAGATCCCAGGATATAATGAGAACCTTAAGATACAATGACATTAATATTAAACAAATGTCATATGCTCTAGATGCATCACATTGACTAGACACAATAGATGCTTGACTATTAGGTATTTATGTCTCAAAAGCATTGTGACTTCTTCTTGTGATGTTCGTACTTGGTGATCTCTAGTAGTGAGATCATGAGGATATACCCACTAATAGGAACACCACATTTTTTGGGTTTCATTGGTTGTTCTTATCTACAATCATGTGAATTGGTATCCTAAATTGATATCATTACCAGTGTGTGCCATTTTCTTGTGTAATTTGATGCATGAAAAAAAACATGATATTGAAATTTTGGCGAGGTAGCTTGTGTTGGGTGTGTCATTGGATGTAGGACATTGGTTGAATGGTCAAGATACCATTTTATCTTCTAAGTTAAGGAAGTTGTATATCTCAGATATGGTTTATCCAGATGGTGCCACCTTCAAATTTCTTTGGGAAAAGAAGTTGAAAGATAAATTCATCTAGATAGATAAAAAAATAATAAATCATTAAAAGAGTGATGACACAAGAATGCATCCTTATTTATTTTATATTTAATGAAAATGATATTATAGTACATGGTATGTGTTCGTAGGCTGGTTTTCATTGCTATGAAAATACGTATCTCTTTAGGGGCCCATATGGGATGCCAGGCATCGATCTTGGTCTATGGATTTTATTCACTACTATTGAGATAAGGGCCTAGATGGTAACACACAATATAATATTCAAGAATCTTCCCTATTCGGTGGAATAGGTACATTGGACATGGTGGGCCACACCATGAGGTCCTAGAGTTTTCCAAGGTATCGATCACCAATGAAACATATAAATTAATTATTATTGATGTTATGAATAATTGAGATTGAATTTATTTAATGTACTATCAAGTTAGATAAATATGATAAAATATTAATCCAAAAAATATTATTTTGATATTCAAGGTTCGTTTGATATTATGCCGGAATGGAGATTCAAGTTAAATGGCTCGGTTTTATCATGTAATACATTTTCTATATATTAAAAATATGTTATAAGGTATTAATAATACTTATGGTGCAATTTAGTTCATAATAATTATCATATAGTGGATGTAATATTTACGGGGGTTGGGGAACCCTACCAGGTGTTTTTTATCATCCACTAAAAATAGAGGGAGAGAATCTCTCATAAATAATTATTCATTAATTTAGAATGTGATACTCTATCTCCTTCTAATTCCTAGAGAGAGAGAGAGTCACTTCCTCATAAGAGGTGACCCAAGAACTCCTTCAAGCTTCGAAGGAAAACAATCTCTATGATCGTCAGGATGTGGAAGATATCATCGGATTTCCACACCAGCATCTGGAATTCGATGATTAGTGCTCCCATAGATTTTTTAGGTGCACGAGGACGATGTAGAGGGATACTGTAATGGATACTGGAATCAATGATCGCTGATGATGAGTTTCATTAGACCATAACTTTAGATATGTAAATGTATGTTTACAATTTTAGTTTTTTTCTCTTTTAATTTACATGAGATCTTCATACCTTACCAGGGATTGAATCATTAGTGATGACAAGTTATGTTGCACCATTGATGATATTTTTTTAAATCCCTGGCCCATGGGCTTACGCTGCGGTACCCAGTTTCTACACATCATTCTTCTAAGAAGAAGAAGATCCATAGGCAGGCCATGGAAAAGGATGTAATATTTTTTTCATGTGGAAAGTTAGGCTACTTGGAGAGGAACTGCACCTAGAATCAAGGGGAAGGTAATGGTGGATTCATTATCAAGTGTAACATTTCAATATCTACACATTGGGTATTATATATAGATTTTGGGGATCACATATGAATCCAAATGTAGGAACCAAGTAGATTTCAAATGATTACCATAGGAGAGGTGGATCTGAGATCTACTAATGGAGTCAGGACGGCTGCCCTAGCCATTGGTGACTACCATCAATCATTTCCAATGAGAATGACATTGGTTTCCAAATATTGTTCTTATGTACCTATGGTTACCCAGATCATTATTTATATATCATTCATATATTCAGATGGTTGTACTTTAAATTTTGAAAAAAAGTTTTTTCTTTTATAAGGACAACATATGTTATGATATGAAGCATTTAAATAACGGTCTTTATGATTTAAATTAAGAAAATCAAGTGTTGGAAATCAATAAATAATCATGTTGACTTGACTCATTTAACACCCATCTATGGAATATCCATCTTGGTTAAGTGAATGAGGAGCATTTGAAAAATCTCTTTCCTGATGGTTATTTAGACTCATCTGATCTAAAACCACTTGTACGATGTCATGCTTGTTTATAATGGAAAATGAAGAAACCACCATTTAGTGAACAATGTGAAAGGGCTTAAGAGATTTGAGGATTGTTACACACTGATTTTTGTGGAAAGTTTCTAGTAGAAGCTAGAGGTTGATATTCTTACATCCTAACTTTTACTGATTACTTGAGTAGATATGTCTATGTCTACTTCATGAGGTATAAGTCTGAGTCCATTGAGAAATTCATGGAATTCAAGATTGACATAGAGAATCAACTTTGTAAGAAGATAAATAATCTTTGATTATATTGGTTTGGTGAATATCTTAACTAAGAGTTCATTAGCATTCTATCAGATTTTGGGATTGTATCTCAACTCACTACTATTTTTAAACCATAGTGGAATGGTGTTAGGGAAATGTGGAAGCATACCTTGTAATACATGGTAAGGTTGATGATGAGTCATAAAGATATTTCATTTTCCTTTTTGGGATATGAATAAGAAACCGTGGAATACACATTAAACCAGGTACCAACTGAAGTGGAAAATAGAAATCCCATTGAGTTATGGAGTGGAACGAAACCCATTTTACCGCATACATGTGTATGGTATTATGAGGAATTTTTAAGGCCATATCAAGAAAAAAACTAGAACCCGAGGGTTTAGAGTATATCTTTAAACGATATCCCATGTTAACTAAGGGATACTACCTATACAAACCCTCAGACAAAAAAGTGACTGTCACTAGACAAGCAGTCTTTCTTGAGAGGGAACAAATCCTAAAAATGGATAGTGGAAGCCAGATTAATAGAGATAGAGTTGATGCTCATGATAAAAAAGAGTTTTTACAAGAACAAATTCCATAGACTATCATGGATAATGTAGTTCCTGAAACACATGTAATATATAAGAGTGTAAGATAGGTAAGAGAACCAGAGAGATATGGATTTCTAGTCCCTGAAGATTGTGACTCATTGTTGGTTCACAATGATGAACTCCTATTATATAAGGATGAAGTAGAGATATTATAATCTATGAGATGGAAAGAATCCGTGAATTATAAAATGGATCCCATGTGTCAGAACCAGGTTTGGGTCTTGGTCGATGCACCTATTGATGTAAATTCCGATGGGTGAAAATGGGTATTCATGAGGAAACTATACATGAATGGTAAAGTAAATACCTATAAATAAAGGATAGTTTCTAAAGGCTTTAAAAACATAAATGAACTGACTATGATGAATCATTTTCAAGAGTTTCTATGTTTAAATCTATTAGAATTATTCTTACTATAGTAGCTTACTATGATTACAATATTTGGTAGATGGATGTCAAAACTACATTCCAAAATGGGATCCTTTAGGAAGATGTCTATATGAAAAAACAAAAAGGATTTTTGACACCAAGTGTTTCCAAGAATATTATCTAGTTTCATAGATCCATTTATGGATTGAAGCAAGAATCTAGGTCATGGAACATTCGATTCAATGAATCCATTCAATAATTCGTTTTCATTAAGAACAAATGTGATCTGTGAGTTTAAAAGTGGTTTAATGGGAATGAGGTCATTATCCTAGTAATTTAGGTTGTTGAAATATTAATTATTGGAAACAACACACCAGTCTTACAGTATATTAATGAATGGTTAAAAATGTTCTTCTCTATAGAGGACTTAGGTGAACCAACCTATATTCTAGGGATCATGGTCATTTATGATAGATCAAAGAGGATTCTTGGAATAAGTCAAAGTACATTTGTTGACCAAATAATGATGATATTTAGTGTGGAATAATCCAATAGGGTATTGGTTCCAGTGTCACATGGGATACATATTTCTATGAAAATGTGTCCTTACATAGAAAAAAAGGAAGCAAGATACCATACGCTTCAGCAATAAGATCAATCATATATGTCGAGCTATGTACTATGATTGATGTTTCCTATGAACAATGCATGGTATGTAGATATAAAGCATATTAATAAGAACAACAATGGAATGATATTATGGATATTATCAAGTATATTAGAAGAACTAAGGATATGTTCCTATTTTATGGAGGAGACTAGGAGCTGGTAATCAGAGGTTATACTGATGCTAGTTTTCAGAAATATTAGAATGATCTGAAATCACAATTAGGATATGTTTTCTACCCAATAGAGGATCTATGATCTGGAATAGTTCAAAGTAGCTAATTGTCACTAATTATACAACAGAGTCCATGTATATAATGGCTTCTGATGCATCCAAAGAAGCCATTTAGATTGGGAACATTATCCGGGAGCCTAATGTGGTACCTAGTAGTAAAGATCATATCACATTGTATTGCGATAATAATGGAGCTTGGGATATTACTAAAGAGCCAAGGTCACACCAATGAATAAAAGTACACACTCTAGATGTATCACATTTTGAGGGATTTTTATCAAATGGGTGAATTTGTAATGAGAAGAGTACCCATGAAAGAGATTGTAGAGGACACCTTGACTGAAGACCTATCTCAACAGAAGCATGAGTATCATGTGAGAGATAACAGATTAAAGATCGTTAGTAGTTGGCTATAGTGCATGTGGGAGTCTATTGGAGTTGGTGCGCTAGAACTAACTTTTCTGTACATTATGATAGACATGTATTCATTGTTTTGAATATTAGAAAAATACTTATCACATCATGATTGTTCTTATGTGTGACATAATATTTAATAATGTCTTAAGTGTAGTCAACAAACTAAAAGGTAATAGAAAATCCCAACTGTGATGAGAAGACGAATGTAATGTGACACTATTATTGAATATATGTTATATAGATAGATTATATCATTTGAGGGACACAAATGATATAGGCTATCATGGTTTTAAGACTGATTGGAATTTATGGAACATTCTCATGGTGTTCTCCCTTGGTAATATCCAGTAGGATACTATGAGAATGGGACCCAACAATAGGAAATCCACATTTACATGTGTCATTTAATATTCCTATATATGAATTTGTGTATTGTTCCGTAGAGTTCAATATTATTAATAATGAATATTACATGTCACATAATTTGTTGTATTGATGAAAAAATAGATGATAGATGTTTGCGGTGAGGAATGATACGTTGGGTGCATCATGAGTTATACAATATTAATGAGTGATGCATGAAATGATTTATCATATACTCTCATTAATCGAAGTAAATATATTAGGCCCTTGGATGGAAATGATATAACCTGAATAAATGTATAGACTTTGTGTTTTGTAGGAAAGTTATATTTCTGAAATGTCAAAGAGAGAGATATCAAGCATATTGGTTGACGGAACTGGCATGCAACCTGCTCAATTATAGATATTTAGATAAAGGGATTATATTACATAGTAATCATATATATGTGGTAACATTTTATTACGACATTAAAATATTTCTATATGTGTGCTTTGGTGTGTAGCTAGATACTAAACTTGGACTTTAGGCTGGTTTACCAAGTGCCACTAAGAAAAAGGCCTTGAGGGTCCCACAAAAACTGTATCCAGAATATTAGTTAAATGATAAATTATTATTTATTGTTTAATAGTTTGAATAAATATTACTCCCTCACATGGTTTAATAATTATTCATGTATTCTTGATCACATTTATTCCATCACTAGTTATTCAAGATAATATATTATGAGGATAATATTTAATAAATATTTATTTTATATTTAGTGAATATAATATTTATTTATCTACAGGTTAATAATGATGTTATATTTATTTAATATATAAATAGAAATTATTCATGGATTGATAAATATTGTGGAGGAATGACAGATCGAGATAAATTATCCATTGATAAATAGTAAATTTTGAATATTATTTAATTAAATAATATTTAATTATAATTAGCATGTTAAGAATATATCAATAAATAATAATAATAATATTATTATATTACTTGAGGTTTTTCTATGATTAAATAAAATAATCAAGGGCACTTGTGATATTATTTTATTTTAACCACTGCAATATAAATACCAAATCATGTTATTTTCCCAATGTGAGGAAATTTATTTTGTTGGTTGTCAACAAAAATCTTAGAGAATCCTCTCATTATTTGATAGATCCCTTCTGTAAGGACACACCCATGATTGGAGAGGAATTCTACTCCACCAGATCAAGTAGAATGCTTTAGAATCGATTCTCGAGGAGATCAATGGAAGAAGATGCAATCGTAAGGATCGTCTATGCTAGCACCCTACATTCTATACCTTGACTATTTCTTTGATTCAACTTCAAGGATCACATAATTTTCTATCACATTGATCATAGATTGATCATCAATTATGAAAAAAAAATGTTGGGAACCACCATTCCTGTGCTTCCAATGTGGCCGAAACCTATAGTTGAAACTATTACAAAATTACATCAGATTATCCTTAAAATGCAATATTTTTTCAACAAATCATACCAGCATCAACATATTTATAGTGTGAAAAATCACTACTTTGGCCATCCAGACGTGATTTAGAAATATCTTCAATGTGTGTACCTAGATGCGAACCAGTGGGATCGAATTTATGAGCCAATTAATGGCAACCCGAATCGATAGTAGCCTGCCTATTAGATTTGAAGTGACATGAATCATGGATGTGTTCTGCCATCAGAGGGGATCAAAAGGGTGTTTGTGACTCATTATTAAGTAGGGGCGCCACAAAGGAGATGGAAGTCCAAATTTAGGGAAAATGAGGGTAATGGGTCACCTCGGTAGTTGGGAGCCACATCAGGAGGTCGTGTGAGCTGGGTTGGTTGCTTAACCCCCCTAAACAAAAAGATTCCTCAATGGATTGACAAAGCATCTCTCTCCTTGATCAATCAAGACGCCTTAAGCAATTAATTGAAGGTGTGTATGTGGAGAAAGACGACACAGAAGGACGATGTCGAATAAATAACACATTCACATAAATAATAATATGGGTGTAATTTATAAATGAAAATTAATAATGAATACATAACATATACACATCAATTATACTCCTGCATTAAAATATTTATTGAAAAAATTCGTTGGAAACATATATTTATTTAATTATAATTATAATTATAAATATATATATATTTAGAAGTATTTATATATAATTATAAATATATAAATATAAATATAAAAAATATGTTCATTATTCAATAAATTATATTATAATCCTATAATTATTTAAATATATATTTTTTAATTATAATGTTACAAATACTATTATTAAAGATTATATTTATATATTTGAATTATCAAAAAATATATATTAATTATATATATTCATTTTTTATTTAATGTATATAAAAATATATTATTTTTGAATATAAATATAACAATTTTATATAAATTAATAATTTATTTTTATTAAAAACCTTTATCAGTGCTAAAAATAGCGCTGATAAATCTATTATTTATTAGTGCTAACAAAATCAGTCGCAAACGGTACACCTTTTTGAACACTTTTCTTGGCACTAATAAAGATATCCCTTTTATCAATTTGTTTTTCTTAGCGCTAATAAAGGTCAGTGTAGCCCCTACGCTGCTCTATAGTAGTGTTTGTTTGTCTAATAAAATACTTAGTAATATATTTTAAATAATAAATTATATGAAAAATTTAAAGTCTTAAATATAACTTATCATATATGGGTTTAAAATTATTACATTGGATATCACAATCTCATTGGTATTAATGGATTGAAATTTAGATTTAATTTAAATAAAATATATTAGATCCAAGTTTGTTAATGGGTAAAAAGTGTGGATGAAGGTTGTTGGTGAAAATTTTAAATTTATTAAAAAAATAAAATACAGTTGGGATTGTGCATTACACATGTCATCATCTTAGAAATATAATTGGTAGAGAATTATATAGAGGATACGAATCTATGTTCATGGGGCTACTTCGAAATAGTAGAATTTTTTCAATCACATAATCCTAGGATGCATCCCCTCTTTCATGGGATCTCGATTTGATTGAAACACTAAATTGACTACCCAAGAGATATAATGAGGATTTAGTGATACCACTCTTGACCTTTCCTGGAACTGCTATAGTCTTCTAATCATGCCTCAATTCTTCAATGCGTCTGCTTTATTTCCATCCAACACCCACACTCCAGATAGCTTGTCGTCTTTTTTATTGTATTTCTGGACATTTCCCATGTTCCCTGACTACTCTACCACCATCATATTGTCCACACAATTGTCTTTATCAATGCATAGCGCTGGCTAAAGCTGATGGATAACCTAGGAATTGAGGTAGGCATCAATGGAAAGAATAGATTTGCTCTGTCACATCATTTAGTAGAAGGCCCCCCAACACAATAATAAGAAATTTATAAATCCACCATGACTCAGAAAACTCCATGTCGTCTTAGGGTTTCCACTCCCATGACATGGAAACCAACACCTCAATGATTTAGATCTTTTCATTCCACTTGTTTAGACTAATACTAAAAAATTCATGTGGATGAGCTAAAAAAGATATAGGGTTAATTTTATTGGAAAAAGAAAAAAATAATATGACCTCACATCAATTTGATTTTATTTTGAAGAGGATTGGTGCTGATTACAAGAAAGGACACATCATGTGTGGAGGAGAAATGGATTTTACTGGGATTTGGGATGCACTGGCATTTTTTGCTGGTGGGTTTGTAGATGCACATGGGATGGGTGACTTCTGCACTCTAGTCTATGAACAACAACATGAATTGTCTTAAAGTTTCCAAAATATAGAAATTGGAAGACATAAAATCAATGGAAAGGTCATCATGAAACTATCTTACAAGACTAATGAATTGGCACCATGATTCAGTAAGATAACAAAAAATCATTCATGTTTCTCACTCAGTAGTCATTGGTTATTGAAAAAGGCATCTATTTACCTACCATGATTTATGGCTTTAAAATTATATTATTACAATTAAAATTTTTTAATGATAGTAATAAATACATGTTAAATGGTAATAATCATTTATTATTCTGTGGGGTCAATGGGTTTGTTTTGAGAATCCAAATTGCATCTCAACAACATTAATTTTAAATAACCCTCCATATCCAATGAAAAAATTTCTATATAAATTTAAAATAAAAAAAGAGGTTTGGTTTGGCAACCAATTTTTTAGGCAAAAATAATTTTTCCATATATGTGATATGGGCCCACAATATTAGCTGAACCGCAATAAAAAACACTACCTTTTATCAATGCTATTGCTAAAACACTAAGAAAGGATATTTTTATGGATGCTAAAAAAACACTGATAAAGTTTCCCTTTATCATCATTTTTTTAATATTGATAAACACATCTCTTTATCAAAATTTTTCGGGCTGATAAAGTGTTACCTTTATCAGCATTAACAAAACATTGTTAAAAAGTATATTTCAATAAAAAATGATCATTAAAATTAGTATATTTATATTAGTAAGAATATAATATATTTTATTAAATATGCTTTATACATGACTAATTATACATATACACTTGATATATAAGATATTTAAATAAAAATTGCATATAAAATAAAAATTATATATTATTAAACATTTTTTTTTCATATTTAAATATATAATGATATATATATATATATAATTTCTCTAAATCTTATTTATATAAAACAAATGTAATATAAATCATATTTATATGTCGTATATTTGTGACTTTTTTAATTTAATTAAAAATTAGTATTAATTAATAAAATCAATTAATTTATATTAAAAATACATTTAATTATTTTTTTGGCAATGTCATTTATTTTTTTAATTTGACATATATATCAAATAATAATAGTTTTGTTATTAATTAAAATAATTTACTAAATATGTTACACTTAATTTGTCATAAAATAATTTCACACGTACATATATGAAATTATTTCAATTTTATAGAGACAAACACACACAAATATGAAATTGTTACAATTATTGTTTTAGATTTTTATTTATTAATATTTAATATTTGATAAATTATTTTTTAATTACTATATTATATTCATTATTCTTATTTATATTTAATATATTCTACTAACTAATTTTTAATATATATATATATATATATATATTAGTTATTTTTATTATTTTTATTTTTTTAATAATTTTGAAATTTTAATAATTTTTAATATTTATTTATATTTATTGATTAATATTTAATGTGTTTTAAATATTGTTATGATTTACATAATTAATATATGTATTCAATTTCATTTAAACATATATTCATTTGTATTTTTTTATTTTTTTTATAATTAATAACTATAATTTGTTTTTTTAATAATTTTTTCAATGTATTCATCTTTTCATTAAATTGGAATCATTTTTAACAGGAAGTAATTTAATATTATTTATTCATTAACAGTGTTGAGTGTTTTTTCATTTTTTTAATTTATTCATTTAAAATATTTATTCATTTAATTTTTTTTGTATTTTTTTCATTTTTAATGTTTGTTATACAAAATTATTAATCAATATATTTAATATTTGTAATATAGAAATATTTCAATATATATATATATACATATATCAATTTATATAATATTTCTTTCAATATTAGTTATATAATAGAAAATTTGCATTTACCTTAAATAAGTAATATATTTAGTAAAGAATTGTATATAATTAAAAATTAATATTAATTAGAAATATTGATGAATTAGTATTTTGTAATGGAAGTTTAATAAAATACCATTTTTTCAATTTAACATATATTGAACATGTGTTACATTAATTTCACAGACATATGCATAATTAATGTTGTTCTATATAGAAACACACACATGCACATAATATTTTTTATATTTTATTCAATTTTTAATATTCATTTTCGAAATTTATTTATCAACATAATATATTTAATATATATTATGTTTTTAATCGATAAAATTTAGTCATTTTTTTATATTTTAATCAATATATACTATTTATTAAATTTTACTATTTTTTCAACTTTGATTATTTTAAATATTATTTATTCATTAATAATATTTATTATTTTTAATAATTTTGTAACCTTGTAATTATCAATTTCTATTTTCATAATATTTTTTAGCTTTATCTAATTTTAATATTTATTTACACATTTTATTCATTAAAATTTAATATTTTTAATATAGTTGTAATTTATTTAATTAAAATATATTCATTTTTATTTTAATGTATATTCATTTTTTATTTTCATAATAATCTATATAAATAATAACATTTTTTTTATTTTTCAATTTATCAATTTTTAATAAATATATTTCTTTCTTTTATAACATTCCATCATTTAATATTATTTAGTAATATTTATTCTCTAATAATGTTAATTTTTTTTTAATTTATTCATTTATAATATTTATTCATTTAATATTTTTGTAATGTATACATTTTTAATTTTTATAAACATCAGCCATCATTGTAAAAAGGAATGGGGAATGAGGAACCCCCTAGTTAGGGGCGAAGAGATAATAAATAGTTCCCTTGATATTGATCTTCATGGAAATAGAAGAGAGAAAAAGCATAATAATCTTGATCCATTAAGGACATAAATCGATTTTCCCCAAAACAATGGTGGAAAGGCCACTCAAACCTATCAACGACCTCCATCATATCGAGTTTCCTTGCCATGATTCCTCTTTTTTCATAAGAGTGTGTTTTCATTAAGTGAAAAACTTCATGTGCAACAATGGCACTATCTGAAATAAGCTATTTGAGGATGAACACACTATCATTTTCTGAGATGCTGGAGGGTAAGCACAAGAGCATATGATTGACCAAAACCTGGGTAATTTTTTTAAATCACATTTCATAAACTAATAGGTCTTAAATATAAAAATAATGATAGTTTTTTAATTTTAGGAATTAGAGTAATAATAATTTAATTCAGAGAAAATAAATTTTCTTTCCCTATCTAAAGATGTCTCATGGGGGCCATTGTGAAATTTGATTAACTTTATTTTTGGTTAATTAAATTCATTTTGTTTTAATATGTTGCTTGAGTTTGTTAGGAGTTGAATAACCCTCGACTCCTCTGTGACCAAGTGTCCATTATATCATGGTTTTTTCCTTTCTCCATCAATGCCCTTTTAGTTTTCATCATAATTTGGGATTTGGGAGAGCCCCGTTTTCACTGAAGAAAGAACAACACACCTCCTGGAGTCTAGTTCACCTATGAAATTCTAGTTTAGGCCTACCCTAGTTGAGAGATATTGGTGAGATCTCTATCATTATCCCAAGACCCCCATGTTTCTTCATGAATGTATCATTTAGAAAGGGCTGGTGGTACTCATTCTTGATATTGGAGAACGATAAATATAGACCACATTAGAAAATGCAACAAATGTCTATCTTAAAGAATGAGAAAGAGCTCTGGTGGTCTTGTTCTTGACCATCCAGTGTTGAAGTTGAGCCACCGCTTGTTGTAGATGATTTTCGAAATGCGATCTTGGATGATAATGAAAATTCATGGATAACAGTGGTACACATGGATGGATGCGTTGGAATTGGATAATTGAATACTAACTAGAGGGTCTATCTATCTCTGATATCACGAAGTGTTTTATCGTGAGTGTTCCACATCCATCCTAGTCCAGTTATCATAGGCTTGAAATTTGTTCTTTCTTGATCGATGATAATAGTGGAAGTAGGTAGTGATGATGTGTTTGGATAGGGTTGACAGTTCTGAGCGACATTAAAAAACATTGAAATATACTATATACGTGGAAGAAAATGACAATATTGAATAATTAGACACATATAACTCATCAACTATGACTTTAGAGCCCTGGGAAAAGCTTCTTCAATAAAAAGGTGATACCGAGCCTCAGTATGGGGGTCTCAGTTCTATTATAGTATGTCTTTGTCAAGTTGTTTGTAAGCTTGTGTGTGATTCTTTTTTTATCACGTGTATTGTGAAGGTCTCTGGTATTGTTCTTGTTTTTTTTATTATTTCCTATTTCTTCTTGTATTATTTTATTTTTTATAGTGGAAAATCCCTCATTATTCTACCCCATGCATGTAGGCCAAAATCCGAAGCATGTAAATCCATTGTGTCCCGTTTGTTGCTTTCCTTTTCCGATTTAGTCAAACTATAAATCATTGGATATTTCACTTCTTAATCTTGATTAAAATATCCTTTTTAATGTAATAGTGTTGATTGTTCAGAATTTGATTGCTCATTTATCTTTCCCAGTTATTATTGGTGTCGCTGCCATAATTAATGCTTTCTACCATCAATTCTAGAATGATATATTTGATTCTAGAATTTAATTTCTCAATGTTTCTAATTTAACAAAATTAGTGTTGTAAAAATTATGTTTTTTGTTTCATGAGAATTATGTGAATGTTTGAATGGGTGCAACGGTCACTATGAGCATGTGATTTGTTTAGTGGTTCTATGACTTCATTTGGATATATTTCATTTGATATTATATAATTTCAACACGAACATGGTTTCTATTTATCAGTTTGTATGTAATAGTGTAACACCCCAAGATTTTGAAAATAAATTTAACATTCTATGAAATAAACTAAGTCTCTACAAAACACCTCTTTGTTATAACCTACCCAATAAATAGAAATTTTCCACTTTAGTGATTTAAATTTCGAAAAACCAACATACGTGGTTGTGTTCAGAAATATATATTGAGTCTGATGAGACAAACATAATTTTTTATGAATAGTAACATACCATTATAAATAATAACATACCTTTATGAACATTAATGAATATTAAATCATCCGAAAAAATAAACTTTACCCATGAGTGTATAAATACAATTTAGACATCTTATAAGTGAAAAAATGATCATAGTATAAGTATTCGTATTTTTACCTGACATAAATATTTTTACTACAATTTTATGATTAATTTAATAATTGAAAATGGAAATGTATTTTTTATAAAATGTATTCATAAATTTTTATTAATTTTCTTATGGTTATAAGATAAATTTTATGTGACCATGATTAATTTTTCAAGGTGTTATGAAACATGTTATAGTTTAAAAGTTTTTTTTCGAATAAATTATGATTTTATTTAAAAAATAAATTAAAAATAGTGAGGAAATTATTTTAAATATATTTATTTAATTTTTTAATTCTACACATCGAAAAAGTGTTGCGGTGAATTTTTGGGATTTTTCTTAAATACTTGAATTTTTCATGGATAGTAATTTTTTTGAGTTTTCTGTATGTTTAGTGACATAATAATGATGTAATAATTATTATAAAATTATGTTTGACTTTTGTACAGTACAATATGATATTAGGTGTCCCAAGTGGAGAATACCATGGTCAAGCCCATGGCTTTTGAAAATCCACTAATGAGGTGTCCTTTGAAATTAATAAAAAACTCCCTCTCATTTACTATAAATACCCACTCATTCGATCATTCTAATTCATTCCAAACACATAATCCTTGTAATTTCTGGTTTTTTTACCCCTCTAGGAGTCCAACATAGGTGTAATAAATCCCCAAAGGTCCCAGCCATTAGGTTTTAGGAGTTACTCTACAAGGCAAGGAAATCTAGCCTCCTTCTCTTTTTAATGATTTCATTTTATGTTATTATTTTTAATTTCAATTGGATTATGTTAGGATATGTCATTACATATTCTCTTATATTACATATTATTTAGCAATTATTATAGACCCATTTTTTGTCAAAAATATATTTTATTAAATTTTAAGTGATGCTATTTGGCTACTGAATTTTTTGTAAGGGATCTCTCAACATTTATTTTAATTTAATGTTCTTTTATTTTATTTTTATTTCTTTAAATCCTTTATTACAAATGTTTTTATGGCTCTAGTACCATACATGTACTATAATTTTTTCTTTCTAACGTAATAATTCTTTATAATGTCCCCTTTCCCCTTCTTTTATACTAAAAATGAAAACACTATCTGAGATGTTTTAAATTATCACATTCAAGGACAACGAGTTTTCAATTACTATTACCATATTCAATTCTCGTCATGAGACCATTTTTATGGTTGAACTGAACTATAATATATGTATTATAAATTATTTAATATTCTATAATCCTTTATACACATGACACTAATTTATAAATCAAAATGAGTTTGTTGTGATCAAGAACCACCAATTAACACAAACAATTGTCATTAATGTTTTATATAATGATTAACTTTCACACATATTAACCAAAGGAATTCTATAACCTTGTAATATTTTGGATGTTAATAAATAAAATAAAACATCTATTTTGTACTACCATTATAATATTACATGTTTATCCTTACATGCATATAAGTAAACCGGTTATGAATACCAAGAAAGAAGACACTCCAAAACAATAAAATTAAACCCATTAAACCCTTGAAGAAGGCCATAAATGAACTAATTAATTCAATAATAAATCAATTAAATAATTATCAGTTTTGGAAATATTAATTAATGAATTTAATTTTGTTATCCAGGACACTAAGATCATGTGATGAAAACCATCGAACTTAAGATAAGGGTTTCTTCACCTCACATCCATTTTTGTGAGATATTCCGTATTCACTAATACTACATGTGTATGGTGTATGTATAATGACCATTAATGTTTCACATAATTAATGTCTTTATTTTCTTGATATTCAATTTATCATTTGATTATTATTAATTTTTGGGCACACAATTCAATTTATTACAACACTGTAAGGGTTTTCCACACGAATCTCCATTTTCATCCAGGTTACATTTATTATCTACTTACATAAATTAAATTAAAATTCATTAAAATATACTCATAAAAAGTTTTGTGTGAATGTTATATGTATGTCTTACAACCAGAATAATAACATCATTTATAGGGATAATTATGTTTTAAAATAATCTTTCAAAAATTATTCCAAAATTCAAGCCCAATTCACGAAACTTTTCGAATTCTAACATATTTTGAATTTAACTATATAATATCTTTTGACTCACATTTATCTTTCTAAAATCAAAAATTTTGACATGAAAAGATATTTTTCTTCATTTCTGTATTTATTTAATCAAACATACTGTTGCGCTTTAAAATATCTTTAATGAATTCCTTTAACCACACTAAAATAATTTAATTATAAAGCTTCTTTAAAAACAAATTTTACATGATTTCACTTTAGTGGGGCATCATTTATGCATCAAATGTAATCTAAATGTACTTACATTTTAATTTATTGTATATACATGGTTAAAACCAGATATATGATAAATAGAAATAATTTTCCAAAAGAACACATCTATGAAATGTAAAATTGATTTTTCTCACCTCACTTTAACTTTTACGATATATATGTCATGTTCACCACTTATTCCTTGAATGTGGTGTATATAATACCCCTTGGTATGTATATCAAGAGTCTCATTATTCTCATGATATTATAAGTTATTATTATTTGAATTTTTCTAAGTGGTATGAGACAGTTTGGAATGTTTAAGGATTATTTCCTTGAGGATTTTTCAATGGTCTCATTTAAAAGTATCTTCATCTATGTCAAAATCCATTATTAAATATTGTACTTAATTGAGGTTTATCTCGTAATACATCATACACAATTTTTTATTGAATGGTTTAGGATTAGTTTGACAGTGGATATTCTATCTTGAAACCACTCACCATATTACTCCGAATAGTAAGTGTTTTTTATTAATGATTGGGAAAAGTTATTTACATTTAATATTTTAGTTTCTATAATAATGAGTATGTTTTTTAATGTTTATACCCATTCATAAGAGGAATACATTGGACTTAGTATGTTTTGGGGGGTACAAATATAGAACCTCGGTGTATCGGTAGATATAATGTGAGAAACTATGTTCTTGGCACGAGGCCTTGACAAAATAGATGTTTATGGTATAAGAATGAGTCCTTGAGGGTATAGTTATGATTCCCCACATTATGAATTTCCTCATCATTAAACAAGTAAATTAATGTTCGTGATGTTTTTTGACTAATAGAATACACATAATTATGATATTTTAGGGCATTATTTAATCAAATATTATTCATACACTAATGTGTTCACATTCTCTTTTATAGGAATGTGTTTTTAGTTATTCACCATGCCTAATGTTTTTGTTTTTGATATCTTATACTATATTTCTTACCCTTAAGAAGCATATGAGATCATCCTTTTCTTATGTTTTGATTTTCTCATGACATGAAGAAGTTTATTATGAACGACATGCAGGGATAAACTTAGAGTTGTGGATGTTCCCAATAAAACTTATCTGTTGTATTTATTTTCATGTTTTAATGTTAAAACTGCGTATGTATTTGGTTTTCCAAAATTACTAAACAACTCTGTCCTTCAGGATTTGATCCATGTAAAAATTCCAATTTATTAAAACAATGCATCGTCTCCAGGCTTATGGGGTCGGGGAATTACAGTTGGTATCAATGGATGTTTACTAGAAAACTAGGAAACTATATTTCAAAAACATAGATTAAGGAAAAAACCCATAGGATAGTATTTGAAGATAAAAATAAAGGAACATCCTGTAATTTTTATAAGGAATAGATTATGTGGATATTTCAAGAAAATAAAATCCTGTATGGATACAATAAGTGGAATCGGTTCCAGAAGAGATGTACCTAGAAGGGAAAACTCTAACAAGGAGTTTTGTGCATGACCTGGGGTATCCTGGTACATGACAATATGCCTTATTGTTCACCTGATTGACACTCCTAGGATATATTCTTATGAAAATTCACATTTTCTTTACAAACCATTATGAAATAATTAAATGTAATTTTCCCCAAAAAGAAACCATGTTTACGATTATGAGATTAGTTATGGATAATATTTTAGTTTATTCTAAGTATTTTTCAATGATGAGATTATACATCATGATTCATTATCTAATCTAGTGTATTCCATTGTTTAGAAATGGAGCCTAGAAGAATGAATGAGATCATCACCAATGTATGTGATGCAAATAGTAAGAAGGATCATATCTCTAACGGTCTACATACATCATTTCAAAGGAAGATACTCTATGAAGTATCCTCATTATATGGTTAATTATTATCGAGTGTTGACAAGGTATGAAATTAATGTTATAAGCCTTATCACTTTTAAGGGAATCATAAGATAAATAGGATGTAGATAAAAATATAGATAAAGGGAAGAAGAGAATGAAAGGGTTTCCCACATGTGATTACTTTGGAAAGATTCATCCTGGTAAATTCTTGAAGGGAATGAGAGTTTTTTGAAAGTATGGAGAGAAAAGACACCAATTTCGTAAGTTCAAGGGTAAGGAAAAGGTTTTTTATGTACAATGTTTCAATTGTAAAGAGATTGTACACTATGAGAATCAATGTCCCAAGAATCCAAGTAATATACCCAAATGATGATTCTGGATAATGATAAAGTTATGAAACTACTGCAGATGAAGTAGAATGATTAATATGCCTAGTCAAGAATCATGTCATTTGAATATTTTGTCAGCAATGTACTGGTTATAAGAATTATTCAATATATGAGGATTTTCCTGCAATAATTCTTCACTATGTATTTCAAACAATTAGTTTAATGGTACCATGCAAGGACATTCAATTGAAAGTTGATCTTTTTAGAAAATGCATGATTAAGGGAAAGACAACCCTTAACATATATATAATTTTGAGATAAGGAATAGGAAATGATTGTTTCAGATAAGTACTGACTACCTTGGAATAGATTATTGACTTGTAGAGAAGTGGTCTATTCTATCATTGATGGAGTTTACAACACATTTTTATTTAAGGAATATATCAAATAACATGTATCTTACTCAAGTAATATGGAAGAATGCATGTTTCCAATATTTTTTTTATGGTAATTCATGTTATTACAATATTTTAAAAGGATACATTATTATGTCATTCACATGTTTGGAATTTGAAAATTTAGACCCACTTCAGGTTGATTAAGTTTTAATGAGATTTTCATCTTGGAACTTCATAAACCTTCACTCTAAAGTGTTGAATCATTATATCTTGTAATGTTTAAAGATTTATGAAATAGATTAAGTTGATCACTATACAAGCTTTTAGAGGTTAATGCGTTACTTTAAAATATGGAATAACCTATTCTATGTGATGAAGTATAGATAGTTCAAGTTACAATAATATGATGAGTTTGTAAAAAAAAATTATATTTATACTTTTATAGAGTGTAATAATTCATCAACTAAAGGAAAATATTCTTAAATAAATTTTTTTCCAATTACCATAATCCTTGATAATATTGATAACTTTTTTTAAAATATTTTATAGTAATAAACATTCATCTAAACTTGTACTATATCACGCTCAATCATAACATCATAGTTTGATTTTTCTTCCATGTCCAGGTTTTTACTTCGAACTAATGTTACCCAATTTGAATGTATTATCTTTGTGGTGACCACCTCATTTCCCTTAACCAATTTACGAGGATATTTTGTTAACCCTTCCGATGTGGGTTTCCCACAAGGGAATTTTCAAGTATCACCTATTAACTTTGAATGTTTAATTTCAAATTTTGAGGAATAAATTTTTTGTACAGAGGGTATAATGTAACACCACAATATTTTGAAAATAAATTTAATATTGAATGCATGAAACATTGAGTATCTACAAAACACAACTTTATTCTAACCTACCCAACAAACATAAATTTCCCACCTCTGTGATTTGAATTTAGAAAAACTCACATACACAGTCGTGTTCAATAAGTTATTTAGAGTCTGATAAGACAAATATAAATTTTTTAGGAATAATAAAACATTCTTATGAATAGTAACATACCTTAATGAATAGTAAATAATATAAATTAATTTTAAAATTAAAGAAAAACTTCAGATATGTGTGTATAAATACAATTTAGATATATTATTAGTGAAAAAATAATCATATTATATGTATTGGTATTTTTATATGTCATAAATATTTTATTTACAATTTTATAAATAATTTAATAATTTTAAATGGATATATATTGATATAAGAAGTAGACATAAATTGTATCTTTATTTTCTTATGGATATAATATAATCTTTTGATACCTTACATAATTTATCAAGGTTTTATAAAATGAGTCTTAGTTTTAATTTTGTTTTTTTGAATAAATTATGATTTTATTGAAAAATTAAATAATTTTTTTTATAAAATTATTTTCCAAAATTGGATTTATGTTTTTAATTCTTCACATTGAAAAGTGGTTGGGGTGAATTTTTTGGATTTTTCTAAAATACAGGATTTTTTGTTAATAGTAAAAATATAGTTTTGAGTTTTTGGTATGTTTGATGAGATTATAATGATGTGATAATTAATATAAAATGATTGTTGACATGTGTATATTAATATATTATATGTGGTTTCCCATGTGGATAATACCATGGGAAAATACCTTGGGAATACCATGGTTTTGTAAGAACCACTATTGAGGTGTTCTTGGAAATTAATAAAAAACTCACTCTCATTTACTATAATAACCACTCATTAATTCATTTTCATTCATTAAAAACACATAATCATGAAATATATAGTAGTTTTACCTCCGTATGGGTCCTACCAAGGTGTTCTCAAACCTCCAACGTTCCAACCATCATGTTTTAGGAGTCACTATACTATGTAAGGAAATCTACTAGCCATCTCTTTTTCAAACATTTATTTTATGTTATTATTTCTAATTTCAATTGGAAAATTTAGGGATATATCATTAAATACCCCCTTACTATATATATTATGTAATAATGGCCAGAGGTCCTTTTTTCTATTATTAAAATGTTTTATGAAATTTTAAGCGACCCCGTTAGGCTGCAGATTTTTTCCTAAGGGATCTCTCAACTTTTCTATTATCTTAATGTTCCTTTATTTTATTTTTCTTTCTTCATGTACATTCATATGAATGTTTTTATGACTCCAATACCATAAATTCACTATAATTTTTTCATGATAAATGAATAATTCTTCATCATATCTCCTTTCCCATTCTTTTATACTAGAAAAGGAAACACCATCTGAGATGTGTTAAATTGTCACATTCACAAACGACGCATTTTAAATTTCTATTACCATATTTTAATCTGGCTGTGAAACCATATTTATGGTTGAAACATACTATATATATGTATTATGACTTATTTATGATTTTATAATCCTGTTTTACCCATGGAACAAGTTTATAAATCAAAATGAGTTCGTTAGGATCAAGAACCACCAATTAACCCAAAAAATTGACATTAATGTTTTATATAATGATTTATATTCACTTCCAATAACCATATGAATTTTATAATCATGTAATCTTCTATATGTTATGAAATAAAATAAAAATTTTATTATGTACAACCATTCTCATATTACATTTTTATCCTTACTTGTTTATAAGTAAATCGGTCATGAATACCAAGAAAGAAAACACTCACAAAAAATAAAATTGAACCAATGAAACCCATCAAGAAGGATATAAATGAACTTAATAAGGCTATAATAAATCAATTACATAAATAAGAGGTTCTATAAATTTTAATTAATGAATTTAATTTGGTTATCGAGGACACTAATATCAAGTGAAGAACACCATCAGACTTAATGTAATGGTTTCTTCATCTCACTTCTATTTTTGTGAGACATTATGTATTCACTACTAATACCTGTGTATGATGTATGTATACTTACCATTGGTATTTTATATCATTAATATATTTATATTAATTATATTCAATGTATAATATTATTAGTAGTAATATTTGGGCATACAATTCAATTGATTACAAAGTTGTAAGGGTTTTACACCGGAATATCCATTTTCATTTGGGTTACATTTATTATCTACTTAACTCATTAAAATATTAATAATTATATTGTAATATTCATAATTTATAGGGTAATTATATATATATGTGTTTCAACTAGAGTCAAACCTTCATTTATGGGGAGTTATATGTTTTAAAAGAATCATTCAAAAATTCTTCCGAAATGCTGGCCCGATTCATGGAAGTTCTTGAATTCTTACATATTTTTATGTTCACTGTAAAATATGTATTAATCCAAATGTATCTTTATAAAATCACAAATTTTAATATAAAAATATATTTTGGTTCATTTCTGGTTTCATGAAAGCAACCATGCCTTTGCAATTTAAAATCACTTTAATGAATTCCTTAAACTGCTCTAATATGTTTTAATTATAATGCTTCTTTAAAAACACTTTTTACATGATTTAACATAAGTGGGACATCATTTATGACTCAAATGTAATCTCAATGTACTTTAATTTTATTTTCTAGGATATAGATGTTTAAAACTATATTTATGACAAATACAAATGATTTTCCAAAAGAACTCTACTTTTCAATGTAAAAGGGTTTTTCCTCCCCCCACTTTACATTTTATGATATATATGCCTTGTTCACTACATATTAATTGCATGTGGTGTATGTAAATACCCTTGTTATTTCATATCAAGAGTATCCTTTTTCTCATGATATTCTATGGTATTATGATTTGAATGTTTCAAGGTGGTATGAGACACTTGGGGATGTATACAGATTATCTCCTTAAGGATATTTCAATGGTCTAATTTAAATGTATCTTCATCTGTGTCAACACCCTTTGTTGAATCTTGTACTTCCTTGAGTTTTATCTCCTATGATATCATCCAAAATTTTTTATTAAATGGTTTATGATTATTTTGATTGTGGATGTGCTATCTTGAAACCATTCTTCATATTACATCGAATGGTTTGTGTTTATGATTAATGATTGGGGAAAGTTATCTAAATTTTATATATTAGTTTAAATATGAATGTTTATGTTTTTTATCTTTATCCCCATCAATAAGTGGAAAAAATTGGACTTAGTAAGTTTAGTTTGGGGCCTACTATATCCCCACAGAGCATCAGTAGGTCTCATGAAACAAGCAATTGTCTTTCCATGAGGGCTTTACAAAATTGATGTTTAGGGTCTTGGCCAAATGCCTTGACGGTATGGTTATGATTTCCTGCATTATGAATTCCCTCATGAGAAAAATATTAAATAAATGTTTAGGTGGTTTTTTAACTAGTAAAATACCCATGATTATGTTATATTATGGCATTATTTATTCAAATCTTATTCATTCTATAATGTGTTCAACATCTCTTTTTAAAGTTATGTGTTTTTAGTTATTCACTATGACTAATGTTTTTCTTTATGATATCTTCCACTGTATTGATTACCCTTATTGAGAATCTAAGATCACCCTTTTCATATGTTTCATTTTCTCAGGACATTAAGATGTTTATTATGAATGACTTGCAGAGATAAACTTTGAGTTGTGGATGTTCCTAATTAAAATTATATGTTGTATTTATTTTCAAATTGTAATGTTTAACCTATGTATATATCTGGTTTTCAAAAACTACTAAGCTACTCATTTAGTTGTGATTTTATTCCTTTTAATCATGCAAATGAATTAAAATAATGCACTGGATGTGGGCTTCTAGATCAGGGAATTAAAAATAGACAATAAATAAACATAATTTTCTTATTTTAGATTTTAATGAATCAAAATACCCAATAGTAACATAGATATTTCATGGGGAAACATCTCATATACGGGCGTCCCTCATAACAAGTGTTATTAGAGCCTAACTTGGTTTATGTTTTTCTTTGTTAAAATTTATGTTTTTATTTGTTGCTTTCAAATGATTTTTAATGGATTTTAACTATTGAAGTATGCATTGACTGTTTTGATCAGCTTGGTTGTGTTCCCTCTTAGACTAAATTTCATTATATTGTGGATAGTTTATTTCCATGTCACTTCATTGTTTTATTTACCTATCTGAGCCCCAAATGTGCCTCTTGGTTATTTCTAACTATTTGTGACTATGGTTTTGTGGTAGGAATGGGTTCCGTTTGAGGTTAGTATTTGTTTGAGAGATGGTTAGTAGTAAGGTATTAACTGGATCTCATGTCTCTAATGTCTACCATTTCCCTAGGATATGATCTTAAGTTAGATCTATTATTTTCCTCCACATCCTTTAGAACTATTTTCTCTATGTAAGGATCATTAGCAAGTTTAGTGTTTAGGTTTGGGTAATTTATGGGAGCAGTGTTGTTTGTCTGATCACTAAGCTTATCTATTTTTTGTTCTAATTAGTTTAGAGGCTTTTTTTGGTATCCTAATGTTATTAACCCTATTTCTTTAGTAATACTAGTATAGGATGTGCATACCATTAGTGTCATGTTTTCCCCCAAGTTTCAAGCTAACTCCTAGCCTTTGTTCTCACATCTTAGAGCTATCATATGATACTGATACTGATTGTATATATCCTTGAAGTTTCCCTTTTGTGTGATGATCTATCATTTTGGATTTTGTTTAGGAAGTTGTCTCATTGGGTGGAGATTCTAAATTCAACTTTAATGGATCTTCTGGTGAATTGCATTATAATTATTATGGATATTGTTTTCAGGTTGCGGGTCTCAACTTATAGACGATGGTGAATGATGCTTCAATCCTCTTATGTTTTTATGGGTTCAGGTGTGGAAATTTCTCTTTGTTTGTTTTCCTTTACTATGAATATTCTCTATACTGTATCATTTATGCTATTTTTCGTGATTTCACAGTTTAATTTTTTAGTTTCAATTCTATGAGAATTCTATTGGATTTTGTTTTTCCATGTATTCTATGATGATGGATACTGCTATGTTTTTAGTGTTTTTAGGAACTGGTGAGCTGTTCCATGGACCTATGTTGGTATGATTTTTTCTGGTCCTTCTTTCCTCTTAATTACCACATCAGAGTGTGACTAGGTAAGTGTAGGTATGGATTTTATCATTAACTTATTTATAATTTCTTAATTCTTATCTTGTTTTTCATTTTTTTAAATATCATTCAACTTCGAATGATATGTGTCACATATGATACATGGTTGGGGGGTTATTTGGGTAATAATCCATATGTTGTTTACAATTTATGATATTCTAATATTGATGATGTTAGGTGGTGTAGAATAATCATCTGTTTTAGAGTTTTAATTTTCAAGGTGGAGAGTGTGATGTGGTTTCATATTAAAATTGTTCATGCATTTAATTTCCAAGGTGGAGAATAATAGAATTTAATTAAAAATATTATTTGATAATTAAATAAATTTTATTTTTATATGATGATTTAGTTTTTAGGAATTGAATAGAACATGAATCCTCCATTGACCAGGTGTCTATTCAATCTTGGGAATTGTTTTTATTTTTTTCATCCTCACTTATTCAGTTTTCATTTGAATTTGGGATTTGGGAGAGATGAGTTTTCACTAGATACAAAGAATTGATCCTCCCAGAGACCAACACTCTTATGAAAATATAGTTATATACTTCCAAAGTGGAGAGATATTAGTGATAGATCCATCATTATCCCGAGATCCCCTTGTTGTATCTTGTGAGTATTGATAGAGAAGGGATGGAAGAGCTCGTTCTAGATCCTGGAGAACAAAAAACATGGACTGAAGTAGACATTTCTGCCAGTGTCTATATGAGAGGACGAGAAAGAGATCTGGTGGCCTTGTTATTGACCAGAAAAAGTTGAAGTTATGTAGTGTCTTGTTATAGATGGTTTACAGCATGCGATCTCGGACGAGAATGATAATTCTTGGATGATGGTGGAACACTTTGATGGTTGTGCTAGACCAGATAGTAGCAGTCCACCTAGACAGAATCTCTATCTTTGGTATTTACATGGGTTTTACTATGTGTGTTCCACCTACCTCCTGGCCCAGTTTTCCTAGTCTCAAATATTTTTTCTTGATTCACAGTTGAAATAAGTGGAAGTGCATAGCGATAATGTGTTAATATTGGGTTGATGAATTTGAGCATCATTATCATAATCATACAGTTGTTGCATTCTTGTAAAAAATGATGTTGTTGAGGAATTAGACCTACAAAACTCATCAAACATGATTTGAACACCCTGCAACAAGCTTCTTCAATGACAAGGTGACACAAATCCTTGGTAAGTGGGTATTAGTTATGTTATAGTACTTATTTGTTGGTTTTTTTGGTAAGATTTTGTTTACTAATTTTTTTGTCAAGTGTGTGGTGAATGTATCTAATATTGTTCTTGTTTTTATTGGTTTTTAATTCAAAATTCTTATATTACATTATTTATCATAGAGGAAAACCTGCGATGATTCAACCCCTAGCTTTTAGGTCAATTTCTGAAGCCTATAAATCCTTTGTGTCACTTCCTATACTTTCCTTTCCAATTTTTTGACCTATAAATCATTGTTCATTTTTCTTCTTAAAAATAATTAAAATCTCATCTTGAATTTAAAAGTGTTGATCATTTAGAGTCTATTTGTGCATCTGTATTACCTCAATAAAATTAGAATTTATTCCTTAATTAATTCTTTCTACCCTCAATTATAGAATGATATATTTGATTCTAGAATTTTATTTTTCAATGTTTCTGGTTTTATTACATCCATATTATACAAATTATGTATTATATTTAATGGGAATTAATTAAAAGTATAGAAATGGTGTAATGATCACTCTCATTTAGTGATTTTTTAAATGATTATATGAATTCATTTGAATATACTTTATTTGGTGTCATGGAATTGATACTCTAACATGGTTTCTATTTTTCAGTTTGTAGGTAATAAACTATAAATAAACTTCATGTTCACATTCCATTAGACCATTGGAAATTTCATGGGGACAACTCTCACATAGAGGCATCCCCCTCAATAAACAAGATAACCTCTCTGACAATATGCCATTATATTTTTAAAAATATTGAATGAATCTAATAAAGTTATAGTGTTTTGGTTGGAATTAATTGTTTAAGAGACAAAAAAATCTCCTCATTAGAAAATTCACAAGTCAGCAGCTAGTTCCTTGAATCTATGACAACTGGATGAATTCAAGAGGCAATGTCATCATAAATACATGACTCCCCATTTATGTAATGATCCTTGAAAAAGTGATACATAAGATCACGAATTCCCTTTTTCAAGAATCACTTTACATCTTTCGTCATTTTTTTGGTCAGAGATAATTTTTTTTCTCCTCCTTGGTGAGGGTTTTTGGTGGAAATAGAATGTATTGGAGTCCCCCTCTTTGATATGGTTTTCACATAAATGTATCACTTAGAATTTCTCCTTGATTTTAAAATCAACATATTTTTCTTTTTTGAGTCTTGAAATAATAAAAATAAAAGAATCAGATGGATTTTAATAGCACAAATCAGATAGTTTTCTTTAATTTTTATCATAGTGGAAATCTGGTTGGTATAATTTAGTATAACTCTATTTATTAAATTTAACTCTATATTTGTGGTTATTTTAATCCATATTGGTATCCCAACTCCCAAAAAGAGCATAAAACCTCTTTGCATTAACCATCCTTCACCCAAAAACATTCAAATCTAAAAGGATATTCATTCCACATTTTATTTGTCTATGAACTACATTGATAAATACTGGACAATGGTCAGAGGATCCATGTGTCATGTGGGTCACCTTAAAAAAAAGATCAGTCAATTCATCCGATCCTAGGAATCTATCCAAACATTCTAATATACGATTATTTATCACCTTATAGTGAAACCATTTGAACGGGTTTTTGACATTCCCAAGAAAAATGAGACCCACCCTCTGAATTGCCTACTGGAAATCTCTCATTTTTGAATAGGGTCTAAAATTACCCTCTTACTTTTCACGATGGAATAAAATATCATTGAAATCCACACCAATGTGGCTTGGCCCATGATATTACACCAGAAGAGTCTTTAGAAGAATCCAAGACTTATCTTTTTCACACTAAGAGGGAAAACCATATAATCCAATGAAATTCTACACCGAGGTGTTAGATTGATGGATGAAATTTGAGATGTGGGTTGGGGAGAATGATTTCACCATAACATCCATGTCCTCCCTCCATAGAGGGGTTATTCCACCTGAGTTAAATATACACGAGTTAGGGAAACATCCTTGCGATCATACTTTTCTTGCAATACCATCCATTTACTTGATTTCCAACATGGTTTCAGATAAGAGAACCATTTTAGGTTAACTATTAGTGCATCATTGTCGGAGCATCTGAAATGATTTTGGGGTTCCAGGCCCATGACAATTCCACCATAATATTTACATTATGATAGGTGGGGTGGGTTGAATCTAGACTATGTATATAAAATTTCTAGAAATTACCTTCCACCAACAAGTTTTAGTCTTTTGGACTCCCTCTCAATGACCGGTTGATCCTCTAAACAACTATTGGGACTACTAGTGTCATTTGTACTCATATTGCATCCATCATCCCCTCTCATTTTCCATTTTCACTGCGGCTATTTTTATGTCTTTTCAACGAAGTCATGTGTGGGTCTTCGCCTTTCAAGGAGGGAAAGAAGGATACAATGATAGAATGGGAAAATATATGACCTCGAAGGTTGGTATATTGATACTTTGTAAATGGAGGGTTATTGTATTTGTCTTCAAAGAGTATGAAGTTATCCTTAGGGGGAATATCATTCCACCATGAGGCATTGACCAAGGATCCATGAGAATATCTATCATTAAGTATTGAGTTTCAAAAAACCTACTTCTTCATTTCCTTGTAATTATGATACACATTTTGTTCAGTAGGAAATCCCAATGGCCCCATCATGATAGTTTTTATTTGTGCAGGGTCTTCATGCTCACATGAGGTGTTCAATGGTTTCTCCCTATATCTTTATTTTCCTGATTTAGGAATGAAGGAACCCATTGTATTTTTTTCTTTGGACTGAGGAACATATTGCAATATATTATTACCAACCCATCAATCGACATTGAGGTGAATTATTGTTTAGGTATGATGTTAAAACAAAAAATATAAGGGAACCAATGACACATACAATCATTTAACTAACATGGTATAAATGATTTGAGATGTGTAAAACAAGAAAAATTAAATTATATTTCAAAATAAGAGAAATGCTAAAATAACATGAACAGAAATATAGAGAAAGAAAAATTGTAAGGAAAGCCATATATAACATTCTTTAGATCAATGTGATCCAACATACACAATGAGAACACCACCCAGGTCAATCATTTTATCACTAAGAAAAAGAAATAATGAAATACATACTTAAAGTGTAATGAATATTACCCTAGAAACTATACAAGGAGGCCAAACTTGTTGATCTAGGTAGCGGTGATGAAACCCATACAGTAGATTCAACAACATCCACTCTTAGATGGAATCACGCACACACTCAATTGGTATATAGTTACAATCAATATTGAAAAGGAATCAATTTCATAGAGATCAAAGAATCATAAACTGAAACACGATTATGATGAATTGATATCAAGATTTAGAACCCCCTCTAGTACATAGTCATACTAAACCATAGGTTGAGTCAATCTCAGCTAAATCTCTACCAGAGTGGTACTTTAGTTAAAGGAGGCCACACAGACATGAAGTAGAGGAGCATGGGTGGTTGGAATTCTGTTGTTTCCCTTATTCCCTGAGAGACCTTATTTGTCACCATTAAATCTCACAATAGGATCTCTTAAAACTATAGAACAAAACAGAACCATGAACCCTAGAAGTAGAATGGAATGATCCCATCAAAACCAGGTGTACCGAAGTTCAATAAAGGACTTCTAGGAGATCATCAGGTAGCCTAGTTAGAACTCCAATTTGAAATTGGCATGGATGACTGAGGTGAAATTGGTAGTTCACCTAACATATGTAATTTTCATTGGTGGGAAAAGTGGAATCATGCCATTTTCACAAACAACAACAACTCGGATCAAGTGCAAGGAAAATAAGCACAATCGAGAGTTACCACGATGGTTGGATCATGGGTTATCAATTGTATAGATGAAGTGCTGCATGGTTATGAAAAAATACTTTGCAGCAGAAATAAGTAGTGTAAAAAATTGTAAACATTGGCCAGGAAACTACACCCCATGCAAAAATTAATCCCATAAATTCAAATATAAATAAATCACAAAGGAAAAATTAAAGGATTTAAATTTCAACATAAACAGGGGGAATAAAAACAAAAATACTTTTTCTGTATTCCTAACACACCCTGTAATGTATTTTATTTTTCAGTCTATTATTTTAAATATTATATAGAATTTTTTCGAGACCAGGTGTGAAGACGACACATTATTACGAGGTCCAGTGAGCCCAGAATGGTGGTTTGAACATTTTTTATGTTATGTGAGTCGGCGCTTGTGCACGACTATGGAAGTTTCCAAACGGATGTATAGATTAAAAATCCAGGCACACCGTTGCGTCCAGGACAACGACTTTACCTAAGAATGATCTTAACCTCAACCGGTGCATGTCGTGGGAGAATGTTTATTTTCGGTCATTTTAAGTAAAAAAAAATTTAGCATGTTTATTTTATATAAGGAAACATCGACTGCAGCGCGGTAACGGCGCAACTATTTCCTAAATTAATTATGCGTCATAATGACTTCAAAATGGAAAGTCAACATTATTAATGTGACCACATAATAAAATGAAAAAATGTTTCCCTTTTTAACGAGTTAAGAAATTGTTGATCGTTGGTGACGTTTGAGAGGAACCTCTGCCGAATCCGCGGCGTGTCGGAGAAAACTCTCGGTGACAAATGACGATAGATCGAAGTCGAGAATCACTATGCCAACAACGTTGAAGGATCTTGACGAAAACGAAAGTGTGGTGCCTTCATCAATGATCGATCCTTTCAAAAGGTAGGGGTTGTTATTTCAATTTCTTTTCCCTATATTTGAGTTTAAACGACAAACGCGGATCAACCACGAACAAGTTGATCTGCGAATTTGTGCGTTCTTGCGGGAGGGATTTTATTTGGGTTGATTTTGGGGATTTGATCTGTGCATTATGTTTTTGTTGATTCTTGCTACGTTTAATCCTATTAATTGGAGCGAATCAATGCCGGGACGAATGACAGGGGAGGTCCATTCCTCAATTTGTTTATTTGGATTTCCTTCCCCTTCCTTCCTCGCACGTTCTTCGCGTTCATCACAGGGTGAGGAACAACGGATCGTTGCACATACGTTCTGTGACACAACGATCCCAAATCGATGGTTCGACATCACAATGACCTTGTGGAGGTGCGGCGAAGATGGCGGACGATGAATCAGACCGGATCAGAAAACGTGTTCTTCGAGCGTTCTTCATGTGGGAAGATCAAACCACGTTTTTGGAGCTGATCAGAGGTCCGAAAACACCGGAAGCAGCTTCGTGGTGTCGGGGTGACCATAACCTGGAAGTTTTGCGGCGATCATATGGCTAGATCAATGATCAAAGAAGCATGAGAGGCGCGCCGGGGAAGAGTTCCGTTTCTGGAAATTTCCAGAATACACGGTGTGTACTTCCGAAGAACACGCCGTGTAGTACTGGAAGCGATGTTTAGGGTTTCGGGGTTAGAGAGGAATTACACAGCATGTGACCTCGGTCACAAGGTGCATTGGACTTCCCCCCGAAGCTCGGCGTGTACCTTGGGTAGTACACGGACACGGGATGAGCTACACAGCATCAGGCGACACATCGTGTACAGCGCGGCAGAAGCAGCTAAGCGAAGCTCGGCGTGTACCTTGGGTAGTACACGGACACGTGATGAGCTACACGGCTTCAGGTGGCACGATGTGTACAGTGCGGGAGAAGAGGCTACATGGAGCTCAGTGTGTTTCTCGTGGATACGCGATCACGGGATGGAGTACACGACCATGTACTCCATCACACGGCCAGGCGAGGCCAGCAGCATGGGCCACCCCGTGTGCGGATTACACGGGTTGGAGTACACAGGTTTATGACTGTGTACTGGCACATGGCCAGAGTACACGGAGCCAACCCCAGTTACCCAGACACGGTGTGTAAACTATACTACAAGTCGCATACTTAGTTTTTTCCTACATGACCAGCCTATGACACATGCCATTGTACACAGGAAGTACCTGGGGTCAGACAACACGACGTGTATCTTTTCTACATGCCGTGTATGTTTTGTAAAACAGCATGGTCCTTTCGTTCACCATAACTTGGACGTCTTTCGTTTGGGTTAGTGCCCCTTCTTCTCGTTCCCCTGAAGGTCAGACATCATTTCCCAATCAAGAGTATGATCCCTTCAACAGGAATTTCAGTGATAGTGTCATGTATCCATTCGAGAGGCCCGGATCGAGATCCTCCATCCATTCCTAACCCTAGTTAGATTCAGGCATAGATGTGACCAACCTTACCGGGCGTTGATCCTCTACCAAGCTAGTATATCACCTAACTGGTCAATCCAGATGATTTGCAGTATCTTCCATGTCCCCGGCAGTGATCCTCATCTGTGTATCATGATCTTTCCCACTCAAGAGTGTGTCTCCCGTAATGAGTCTTTCTATCTATCATAACCTTTCCACTCAAGAGTGTGTCTCCCGTAATGAGTGTAACTATCTCTCTTGATGGTTCCTGATGAACAACACTTCTCGGACATACGTCATCAGAGCCATAAGACTTGTGGAGTGTGTTCTCCCAGAACGAGTGCATCACGGAATTTTCAAATAGAATCCCTAACAGGGGTATGCGGTTGTGTGACTTGTCAATAGACCATGGTTCAGGGTTTTGAGTATATCTGGGTTGTTCTATATATTCTGCCGACATATACTATGCATAGCTGACTGTACCATTACTTTGTGTACTACTTTATAGTTTTTGAGGTCCTCTACTGAGTATTGATATACTCACACCTGCACGGGCTTTGCCCGCACGTCCGGTGTCTTGTGAAGATGAGTAGCCTTTTGACAGAGTCCAGGGTGGACTAGGACAAGACCGAGCTTTCTGTGTTCCCTAGAGGTCGAGGCATTCCTACGTCTATGAGGAGCAGTCTCAGTACCTTTTGTGCTTACAAGTTGGACTTTGCAGTTTTTAGACTTTTTTTTGTTTTCTTTTTGGTGGGATTGTATATTTTTGGCCCAGTATACTTTTACAGTACACTACCTTTCTTCGCACTCTATTTTTTGGGTTTAGTTGTCTGCATGAAATCTTTTTCCTTAGTGGTTTTTACATTTCAGCATTTGTAGGCTTAGAGATGTGTGTGTGTGTCCAGGTATATAGGAAATGCCTCCCAAGTTAGTAATATTCCTATTCGGTGATAGTCACCATCCCCTGGCCTTTTGGAGGCGGGCTTGGGGAGTCACGACGCATGCCCCACTAGGACGAGTCGTGACAGAGTGGTATCAGAGGTGGTTGTTTATACCTTAGGACCAAGAGTCTGTGAGTTTCGTTTGGGGAAACAGTGTTAAGTGTTTCGGGATCAGCTTTCAGGCCAGGGACCCTAGTGTTGGTGCAGTGACTGATGTATCCATACACCAGGACTCTGATAACCTTCTTTTCAACTCGGTTCATGAAAACACTGGTTGTGGGGAAATAAAAGGTACATGCATCATATAGGAATGAGTTGTGTTTTCCATGTCCTTTATGTCAGCTATCCAGATATACTCATTAAACATGGTACATCTTGTTTGGTTATAGGATGCCTATGCGACACATACCCCCTAGGATTCAGCAGAGCGATCATGAGTATGACCCCCTCAGTGACGAGGATTCGATATAAGGACCATCTCCCCAGGCGTTGCCACCATGTGGTGCACCTGCTATACCACCACCAGTGGAGCAGCCATTGGTAACCGAGGTACCGACCATCAAGGAGCACTGGCTCAGCGCGCTCCATGAGTTTCAGAGACAGAGACCCCTCAGGTTTCGAGGAGAGCCTGACCCTCAGGAGGCTGAGGACTTTCTGGAGGCGGTGAATAGAGTTTTGCATCTAGTGAGGACAACGACAAACCATGGTGATCCTAGGAGTGAGCCTTCTTCAGGGTTTGGCGAGACGATGGTGGAGTATGACCACACAGACTCACGACGAGGAGACTCTTTCATGGACAGAGTTTGAGCGACTCTTCATGGAGGAGTTCTCTCCAGTTACGCTGAGATCTGTTCACATCCAGGAGCTTCTTCAGCTTCAGCAGGGCAGTATGACAGTGGTTGGCTATTCATCGAGGTTCACCAACCTCGCCAGGTACTCTATGGATATGGTCAGGGATCAGTACTTCAGAGCTCAGACCTTTGAGATAGGTCTACGGAGTGACGTCCGAGCTAGTGTCATGCCTCTATTCATTTCAACTTATGCTGGAGTGCTCGAGCGAGTCTTGGTGATCGAGAGTTTCTTGGCAGAGCAGAGACAGCCGCTGGCAGTCAGTAACAGGCAGACAAGTGCGGAGACACCGGCAGCAGGGAGCCGACATCAGACACAGGGATCAGGATGTGAGAGACATCGGAGGAGGAACGAAGATAGGGGATAAACAGTTCAGGGCTCTCAGGCAGGATCCAGTCAGCCTAGGGAGAAGCGATGCTATGCAGGCGACGGTAGGGGACATCTCTCTAGAGATTGCCCGACCCGTCGAGCTGCTGACCGGGAAGCGGTGGATGGACCACTGAGGTAGATGCAGAGAACATGGCAGGTAGACCCGCCAGGCGGCGGATGTGGCAGAAGAGAATGGAGAGATGCCGGTAGTGGACGACGCTTCGACTTACTTCAACCACCACCACCAGGAGGTCCGCACTAGGATGAGGGAGCTGGGGGACAGGGATGGGGAAAACTGTATGCGGTCGAGGCATACGACCCAGGGGATCCAGGGATGATTCGATATATGATATGTGTCTTTTCTACCTTAGCTTCCATACTCATAGATATAGGTTCCAGTCATTCCTTTATAGCCACATGTCTTGTACAAAACCTCGAGATTCCGGTAGAACCATTGCCTCGATCTTTACGCTTGGAGACACCTACGAGAGGAGACTCGATGATCACACACCTTTGCAGATAGTGTGATATTACCCTTGGAGGCGAGAGATTCGATTGGAACCTCTTGGTGGTAGCGTCGAGGCCTTATGACGTCATTCTTGGTATGGATTGGTTATCTTCGGTCCATGCCCAGATTGACTGTTTTTGGTGAAGGGTGCGGTGTGTCTGCCGTGATGGAACATGGTTTTCCTTTGTTGAGGAAAAAGAAATCTAGGCAGCACAAAATGAGCTCATTCATAGGAGGGTGTAGCCGATCACTAATGAGTTGGCTAGCCTTACCCTCAGAACAATAGATGTTGTGAGCTCTCAGTTCCTAGCAGTGGTGGCAGAGTATGAGGACGTCTTTCCTGAAGATGTTCCAGGGTTACCTCCCCACTGGGAAATTGACTTCTACATTTACTTACATCCAGGGACGACACTGATTTCCTCATTGGCTTATCGTATGGCTCCTACAGAGCTTCGCGAGCTGAGGGTGCAATTGGAGGATTTGCAGAGCAAGGGTTTCGTGATACCCAGCATTTCACCCGGGGCGACCCCGGTCTTGTTTTCCAAGAAGGACGACGAGAGTTTGAGATTGTGCGTGGATTAATGGTGCTTGAAATAGGTAACAGTGAAGAACATGTATCCACTACAGAGAATCGATGACCTGTTCGATTAGTTAAGAGGGTAACAGTGGTTCCCGAAGGTTGACCTTCGATCAGGCTATCACCAGCTATGAGTGCGGGATGAGGATATACCGAAGACGTCTTTCAGATGTTGCTAAGACCACTATGAGTACTTGGTGATGCCTTTTGTCATGACGAATGAACCATAGTGTTCATGGCGATGATGAACCGGATCTTCTAGCCATACTTGGACCAGTTCATAGTGCTCTTCATCGACGAAATCCTTGTGTACTCGGCATCAGAGGAGGATCACGCAAGACACCTGCAGATGGTTCTGGACACACTTCAGGAGCACCGGCTTTACGAGAAGCTCTCAAATTGCCAGTTCTAGATTCAGAAGTTCCTGAGGGAGTTTCATACATCCCCTTTGGTGGTACATCCTGGAGTGGAAAAGATGTACCAGGATCTTCGATGACAGTTCTGGTGGTCAGGCATGAAGAAGGCAGTAGCATATTTCGTTTCTCGATGCCTCACATGCCAGTAGGTGAAGGATGAGCACTAGGTTCCAGTGGGATTATCACACCCCATGGAAGTTCCAGAGTGTATGTAGTATGTAATATCGATGGAATTTGTGACATGCTTACCACGGACGTCCAAGGGCCATGATTCCATCTGGGTGATCGTTGACCGACTCACCAAGTTGGCCCACTTCCTAGCTATCAGGGAGCAGATTTCACTAGAGATATTTGGATGCCTCTTTGTGCAAAAGATAGTTCGGCTTCAGGGAATCCCCTCGACTATAGTCTCAAACCGAGACGCCATCTTCACATCCCAGTTGTTGAAGGGATTTTAGGAGGATTTTGGGACTCAGTTATGCTTGAGTATAGCATTTCATCCCCAGACGGATGGTCAGACGGAGAGGACTATTCATGTTCTAGAGGATATGTTGCGAGCCTGTATCTTGGACTTTGGTATCAGTTCGAAGGACCACCTACCATTGGTGGAGTTTACATACAACAACAGCTACCACTCCAACATCGGTATGGCACCGTTCGAGGCCTTGTATGGGAGACCCTGCTGGTCACCACTTTACTGGACCGACCCCGGAGAGTCAGCACTCATGGGTCCAGAGTTAGTACGAGCCACCACAGAGAAGGTGCAGATTATCCAGGAGAGAATAAACACTACACAGAGCCGGCAGAAGTCTTATGCTGATAGGATATGGAGGACTCTGGAGTTCAAAGAGGGAGACCACGTCTTTATTTGGGTCTCACCTAGATGAGGGTTGCGGAGATTTGGCCGAGGCAGCAAGCTATCTCTGAGGTTCATCAGACCTTACCAGATTCTGTGCAGAGTTGGCGAGGTGGCGTACCACCTAGCTCTACCGCCACAGTTGCATTGGGTACATGATGTCTTCCATGTGTCACAGCTGAGGAGGTACGTGCATGACCCATCACACATCATCAACTGGACAAGCTAGACATTGAGGATGGAGGGACCTTTGCAGAGTAACCAGTGGAGATAGAGGATCGAAAGAGGAGGATCCTTTGTGGGCGATCGATTCCCTTGGTGCGCGTCTGGTGGCAGCACGAGAATCTTCATGAGAGAAAGTCGAAGTGGGAGGCTAGATTTGTGCCTAGTACCCACACTTTTTGAGTATCCCTTGTTTTGGATTTTCGGGGATGTAAAGCCCCAAGGTAAGGAGAATGTAATGTCTCAGATTTTTCCATCTATTATTTTAAATATTATATGGAATTTTTTCGAGACCGGGTGCAAAGACATCAGATCATTCCGAGGTCCAATGAGCCCAGAATTTTGGATTGAACTTTTTTTAAGTTATGTGAGTCGGCGCTTGTGCGCGGTTGTGGGAGTTTCCAAATGATTGCCCGGATTAAAAATCTGGGCACACCGTTGCGTCCGGGACAACGACTTTACCTAAGATTGAGCTTAACCTCGACCGATGCGGGTTGAGGGGGAAAGTATTTTTTCGGACGTTTTAAGTAAAATAAAATAAAATAAATTAGCAAGTTTATTTTATTTATGGAATCATCCACTGTAGTGCAGTAACAGTGCAATTGTTTCTTAAATTAATGATGCGTTATAATAACATCAAAATGGCGAGTCAACGTCATTAATGCTTCTGCATAATTAAATGAAAACATGATTCCATTTTTAATGGGTTAATCAATTGTTGGTCGTTGGCGATGTTTGAGAGGAACCTATAGCAAATCCAAGACGCGTTGGAGAAAACTCTTGGCAACGAACGACGAAGGATCAAAGTTGAGAATCGCTACGCCAACAACGTTGAAGTATCTCGACAACAACGGCAGCGTGAAGCCTTCATCAACGATCGATCCTTTTAAAAGGTACGGGTTGTTATTTCAATTTCTTTTCCCCGTATTTGAGTTTAAACAACAAATGCGGATCAACCACGAACAAGTTGATCTGCAGATTCGTGCATTCTTGCGGGAGGGATTTTCTTTGGAATGATTTTGGGGAATTGATCCATGATTTTTGCTGTTGTTGATTCATTCTCTGTTTAGGCCTATTAACAGGAGCGGATGAACGCTTTGATGAAAGATGGTGGAGGTTCGTTCCTCAATTTGTTAATTTGGATTTCTTTCCCCTTCCTTCCTCACACGTTCTTCGCGTTCTTCACGGCGCGATGAATAACGGATTGTTGCTCATCCCTTCTACGAAAAAATGATCCCAAATCGAAGGTTTGACTTCAAAACGACCTTGTGGAGGTGCGCCGATGATGGTGGATGATGAATCAGACTAGATCGGAAAAAGCGTTCTTCGAGCGTTCTTCGTGCAGGAAGATAAAAACACGTTTTCGGAGCCGATCGGAGGTCCGAAAACAGCAAAAGTGGCTCGTGGTGTCGGGACGACTAGAACCTAGATGTTTTGCAGTGATCGGATGGCCGGATCAACAATCAAAGAAACACGAGAGGCGCGCTGGTGAAGAGCACTGTTTCTGGAAATTTCTATAATACACGATGTGTACTTTCGAAGAACACGCCGTGTAGTACTGGCAGCAGCAGTTAGGGTTATAGGGTCAGAGAGGAATAGCACGACATGTGTCCTCGGTCACATGACATGTTGGACTTCCCCCTAAGCTCGGCGTGTACCTTGGGTAGTACACGGACATGGGATGAGCAACACGGCTTCAGGCGGCACGATGTGTACAGTGTGGAAGAAGTGGCTACGTGAAGCTCGGCGTGTACCTTGGGCAGTACACGGACATGAGATGATCTACATGGCTTCAGGAGGCACGACGTGCACAGCACGACAGAAGAGGCTATGCAGAGCTTGGCGTGTATCTCGCGGATACGCGGACACGGGATGGAGTACACGACCGTGTACTCCATCACACGGCCAAGTGAGGCCAGCAGCTAGGGCAACCTTGTGTGCAGATTACACGGGTTGGAGTACATGGGTTTATGACCGTGTATGAACACATGTACAGAGTACACGAATCCTAACCCGGTTACCCAGACACGGCATGTACATCGTGCTACATTCCGTGTACTTAGTTTTTCCTTCACGATCAGCCTATGACACTGGCCATTGTACATGGGCAGTACCCGGGGTCAGACAACACGACGTGTATCTTTTCTATACGCTGCATACTTTTTGGAAAATGGCATGGTCCTTTCATTCACTGTACCTTGGATGTCTTTAATTTGGGTTAGTGCCCCTTCTTCTCATTCCCCTGAAGGATAGGCATCATTTCCCACTCAGGAGTATGATCCCTGCAGTAGGACTTTCTGTGATAGAGTTAGGCATCCATCTGAGAGGCCCTCATCGAGATCCTCTGTCCATTCCTGACCCTAGGTAGAGTCAGGCATCAACGTGACCAACCTTACCGGGCGTTGATCCTCTACCTAGATGGTGTATCACCTAACTGATGAATCCGGATGAGTCGCGATATCCTCCATATCCCTAGGAGTGATCCTCATCTATGTATCGTGATCTTTCCCACTCAGGAGTGTGTCTCCCGTAATGAATGCTTCTATCTATCGTAACCTTTCCACTCAGGAGTGTGTCTCCCGTAATGAGTGTAACTATCTCTCATGACGGTTCCTGATGAACATCACATCTCCGACGGATTCCATCAGATCCATAAGACTTGTGGAGTATGTTCTACCGGAACGAGTGCATCATAGAATTTTCGAACAGAATCCCTAATGGGGGTATGCGGTTGTGTGACTTGTCAATAGACCACGGGTCAGGGTTTTGAGTATATCTGGTTTTTTCTATATATTCTGCAGACATATACTATGCATAGATGACTATACCTTTACTTTGTGTACTAATTTGTGGTTTTCAGGGTCCTCTACTGAGTATTGTTATACTCACCCCTGCACGAGCTTTGCCCGCACGTCTGGTGTCTTGTGCAGACTAGCAGCCTTTTGACAGAGTCCAGGGCAGACCAGGACAGGACCGAGCTTTCTGAGTTCCCTATAGGATGAGGCGTTCCTGTAGCTACGAGTAGTAGTCCCAGTACCTTTTGTGCTTACAGGTTGGACTTTGCAGTTTTCAGACTCTTGTTTGTTTGCTTTTTGGTGGGCTTGAATTTTTTGGCCCATTTTAATTTTACAGTACACTACCTTTCGTCGTACTATGTTGGTTGGGTTTAGCTGTATGCATTCATTCTTTTTTACTTAGCAGTTTTTTACATTTCAGCATTTGTGGGCTTAGAGATGTGTTCGTGTGTACAGGTACAAAGACAATGCATCCCATGCTAGTAATTTGCCTACTCGGTGCTAGTCACCAGCCCCTGGCCTATTGGAGACGGGCTTGGGGAGTCACGGCGCGGGCCCCACTGGGACGGGTCCTGACACTCCCATAGTTGAAAAATAAGATATGTAGATTTTCATATTCAAAATAAATCCATACACTCAAGTCCTTGATAGAAAGGAAAATCCCTCACATGAGTGGATATGCCACATTGATAAGCACTCTAATCTTGATGGATGTCCAAAATCTTTTTTATATATAATCCATCCCATTAAACGAACTCAAATATTTGGATACCAATTTTATTCAGTGTTCTTTTTTAAAAAATGGGATTCCATTAAAGAGGACCCAGCTGGGTGTTTTCAAAAAGGAAATGTTTTGGATATCCCCTATTTCCTTACGATCCCCTAAAATGATATGATTATTGTCGAATGACCACAACTTTTATTTAAGGATCTTATTTAAGTCTTATATATTGAATAATTCAATGATCAAAAGTCCATATCATATTTCTCATATTTCCACTACCTCATCCAGATTCCATACATTGTAGATCTTATTTTTTTGGGTGTTTAAGTTGAACAACCTACTGATGATAAGTTTTCCAAAAATCAAGAGTGATAATCATTGATTAAGGAATTAATCTTCATTTTTTTCTACAATGGTAATTTTTTATCTCTCAAACAATGCTAAATTATTTCATTCTCAAATAAGATCACGTTCCATTGATCCACTCACAATGTCAAGGTCCACAAGACTATTGGCGTAAGAGGGAATGCGAATGGTCACATGAACGAAGCATGATGGAATATAAGTTTTTTATTGAAAATGGTGTCACCATTGAATAACCACCAGATTTATGAAACCAAAGAAACACTGATGAACTACCGATCCTTTAGAATCATTGCTTCCAGAGATACTAGGGAGAGGAAAAGTAAAACCAATAAGATCATAGATCCAAAGGAGCTGATACCCAACATCAACCATCAAATCTGATCACTACCAAACCTAGAAAAACATAGGAAAACAAAACCTATGGAGACACCCAGGGGCACCCACTCAACCTATAATGAGGCATGTTATGTGCATTATTACTTCCTAAAACCACTTACTTACATAAATATAGACATTTACACTCATAGACATTCATACATACAATTATACATTTGTACATATATTTTTAATTATTTAATACCATTATAAATATATATTTAAATAAATATTTTCATTTATATATTAATTTATTGTTTTACAAAATATTAATATATTATATTTTTTTTAAAAATTATATATACATCATGTTATTAATGTTTATAAAAAGTATTAGAGATTTTAACTAATATAAATTTGATAATTATATATATATATAATTATAAAAACAAGATTCATTTTTTATTAAAAGTTATGTAAATAATATTTATATATTATATTTACATATATATACTAATTATAATGTAAATATTATTTAAAAACATATATGTATTTGCATATAAATTAAATTACTCACTACGACCATTATCAACCTGAGAAGAAGCACTGATAAATGTTTCATTTTTATCAGTGCAAAAAGAGCAATGATAATGGAGGGACCTTAAACAACACTAAAAAATGATGAAAAAGAGTACTGTTTTATCCATGTTTTTTCTAGCACTAGTAAAAGTACCCCCGTTTTAAGCCATTTTTATCTAGTGCTATTAAAATTCAGCACCGTATAATGTGCCATTTGTAGTAGTGTGGAGAAAAAATATGGATAAAGTAGATTGAATGTCAATTGAGAGAGAAATTATAAAATTTATTTGAAAAGTTATATATGATTGTGATTATGCATTTAACATGTGGGAAACATTGAATGATAATTGGTAGGGAAATATAGAGAGAATATGGGTTCTTGTTCATGGGGCCCCTTTATAATAGTTGTATATTTTTTATTAGTTTATCCCATTCTGATTCCCCTCCTCTTAGGGATCTCGGTCCGATTGAACCACTAAATTGACAACCTTGACTATTAAATGAGGATTTAGAGGCACCACTCCCTCTTTCTTCTTTATCTACTCCCATCAAATGGTCATTCCCCAATTCCTTCATGCACCTGTTTTATTACCACTCAACACCCACACTCCCAACTACTTTTCAGCTCCTTTTGATTTATATACCACTCCCAAATTACCTGATTGCTTCACCCACACCCTATCATCAACCCAATGGGGATTCAAGGGATTTTTTTGTTATGTGTTTTCAAGTTCACATGGGATGAAAAAATTCCATGTTTCGGTCCAGGAATAATAACATGCCCCGGATTGAAGACGTCAAAATATGGCCACCAGAAAACTGACACTGGATTGCGTGGGACAAACATTATAGGAACAAATTCCATGGATAAATGTTCTTCTAGGACTTAATAATTTTCAATAATTCACACTTTTCCAATCATGGTAGGATATTTTTCCAACATCTTGATTACATTTTTCCTAAATTCGTCCATGCTAAGTACTTCCCCCATGCAGAATTCAATGGTGCTTACCTTATCCAACTCCCTAGCTTCATATGGATATGCCTTTTTGCTATGAGTGATCTCCATCATTGTAAACATTACTGGGGAATGGGTGATGAAGAAACCATCAAAATCTAGAAAGATCCATGGATGTTCAATGATAATGGGGCCAAAGCCACATCCTCTACACTAGAAGGACTCAAAAATGCTACATCTGACTACCTACTTAATGAAGTCATCCATGCATAGTTCTCCCATAGTATTCTATCCTTTTTGATAAATTGTGACATAAGAATCATTAGAAGAAACACCATTTTTCTAACATGAGGCCTAACCACCTATTCTGAAGTAAGGATGGACCATGAATTTATTTTATGAAATCTATCTACTCTTTTTCATATGGAAGATAATTTTTGTTAGTTTAAACCATTTAAAGAACAATATAGTGCCTCCCTATCCAACCCAAGGAATGCTTTTTTCAAGTGGAAAACCTGTACAAGGATTCTCCCCTCCATGGAATTCCTTTCCTCTATCCATGCAGTGGATGATCCAACTTATCCTATCGACAATCCAATAAGGTAATCTTTTCTATACGCTATTATTCTCTACCCCATTCAAGTGCAGCCTAGTGCACCCTAAATCATCACATTGATTACCTATTGTACATGGCCCCCCATATTTCATCTATAATCATCAAATGGTATTCAGTAATTTATGTGGGGAACTTGAGCTCAATGTTTACTTTGTCATGGATCACATGGGTTAGGAGAAACAATTGTGTTTTCAACCAATAAAGCAAGACCCACACCTCATGGATTGATATCTCCACTCACCATTCGACTGAATGGAACCACTCTAATATCCTACCTTGTGACTAATCTAAGAAGAGCGAACCATCCTATAAGGAACCATCCCATATCTAGATCCTTTAAGATCAACATTATTGCTTCAACCTTAGAAAAATATATCACTGTATTTGGGGATGTGGTTTGTGACACATCCGGTGATCTCATTATAGCAATTTAATGTTTTTACAGGTCCTCCTTCTCACCACCCAATATGAAATCTTAACCAATTGTTTTTCCCAAGTTCACTACTGAATGAGTATAGTGTACTATCATCCAAGAGTTAGATTGCCTCATTCTCATCCATGCTATTTTTTATTTGGAGGCCATACTACTTCTTTTTGGCCATTAAGTTTCAAGAATCCATACTTTGTAGCAATGTTTCTCGTCATATATTTTTTCATTCATTAAATGATATAGAAATAGGGCTTCTCACAATTTATTTATATAGGGTCTCTCAAGAGATCCCCTAGTCTAGATGGAGACTTTCCTCGGATGGTTTAATTCCCTTGTTTTTCATAATATTCTCTCTCATTTATTATAATCTTTCTATTTTTTATTCAAAATAATAAAAATTATTCTGGTTCTCAATGAGTGTTTATTGGTGAAGTCAAATCCATATGTCAGTTGATTCCACTATTTCTGATTTCCACATGTTGATTTGGATGTTTCCATAGTTGATAATGATATTGGAACTTTTATTGCATTATTATTTAAACATTTAAATATACACGAGGTTTTTATTTAAAAAAAATTCAAATAGAAAACCACTAACATTTGATGATAAAAAAGTTTAAAATGAGTTATTGTATTAAAAAAAGGAATAAAAAGGGTAAATAAAAGGTCAAACCAATACAATCTAGTTTAGAAACCTAGAAATAAAAAGGACCATTGAAGTATAGCTTCATCCCAACAGTTCTACTACCACATACATAAAAATTACATGTTCATGTAGATACAACATTCCCAAAAAATTCCATCATTAGGAGTGCATCATAATTATTGAGTACGTGTCCCTAGGATATAGATGCATCATATTTATTGATAAATTAATTGCTTAATTATCTATATAAAATTAAAAAAAATTAAGTATCAGATCAGAATGTTAGGTTTATTAACTAAAAAATATAGAAAAATTGATGAGAAATCCCCTAAATAAGTAGGAAGAATTCACTAATTCATGACGGATGTATTAAATATGAGACCATGAATTATGTCCAATCATTTATAAACAAATATATATCCACATTTGAAAATTAGTACTATTGATAGTCTTGATAATACTAGAAAATATAAATAAATAATGAATAGAAAATAATTTAAATGAAATTGTAATTATGAAAAGAAATACCACTTCATGAATGTAATTTTTTTTGGAATATGATATCTCTCATAAATTTTCAAACATAATAACCATGATATTTTTCATTGGTTTATTCGAGGAACTACATAAACATTGAGCTTAAAATTTGATATTGTTTCTTATATGTTTTGAAGGTGGAATGTTATTAAATATACCCCAATACTTTTCCATTTGTAGAAGTTGATGAGATTTTTTTACTCACGGAATGTCCACTTTCAATTATTTTGATGGAATTTTAACACCTACTTATCATAACATAATTTTTGTTAAAAAATAATATAAATTTTATAGCATGATGTTTATTTGTAAAATGTTGCATGTAGTGTATTACAAATCGATAAATGTCATCGCATGTTGTCACTTTGTTGGGTATTCATGCATTGAATATAGGTAATATATCTTTATAGTATTTAAATAGACTATAGTGAGTTAATATTGCTACCTAATAAAAGTAATATGTAATGTAATGAATGAGAATATGTTGGATAGGATTAAATTTTAGAATTTTACCCATGCATCATGGGTATTAAGAAGAGTTTTTCATCTTTAAGTTATCATTAAAAAATAATGGCTAGTTTGTGTACTAATACTTCATATAGATTTGGTTCTCATTAGAATAATTGTGTTGAAGTGATGTGATGACTAATGAGTCCAAATTTATGCTCACAAGGTTTTACATTAAAATTGTATTGATATATATGTCTGTAAAAATTCTGAATAATATTTATTAATAATTAACATTTTAGATCGACTAGTGGAAAAATAAATCATGAAAAAACTCTTCATATATATAATTACATATGAGTATCCCATCCATTCATGCTCGATGATTTCATTTACATTCTCAAGAACAACATATTCTATAATTTCCTCTTCATATATCTGTTCTTCAAAATCAATTATAGTCATATCACCACTTGCAATCATTGTATCCTCATGAACATTTAATGTTAGTAAATGTCAAAATTGAAATGGTGGGGTAAATGTACTTTGTAAAGATCATTTTGATTGGTGGTTTGATACTTTAGATCCATTTTATTTTACCATCCATTAAACTCCCTTCCCTTTTTCTATCTCCAATAACATTCATTGGTGTATGATTTTTTTTCTTTAATTGTCAATTTTTTTTAATAAAAAATAAATTTTAAATGAATACATCCTTTTCAAAATGTCTTTTTACAAGATATAAAATCAATTATATGAAATATCAAATATCTTTCGAATCTATTTGAATATTGGAATCATCAATTGGAATGGGTATATCATCACATAGATCATTAGCTATGTGAATCCCCACTTTCACATGACCTATTGAAAGTTTTTATTGTGTAGAATATCTTCGTGGACATTGTATATGGTACACATCACAACAAAGATATTGGTGGGTGTTGATAGATATAAATCTGAATCATTTTCACCATATATAATATCATTATTGGAAAGGAATCAGTCTCTATCTGGTTCAAATTTTATAGAAAAAATTATGTCATTATTGATTGCCTCTTCTAAGACATCCCTTTGAGGGTAATGTCTCACCACATTGATGTTGGGAATGGGGGGATTATCACATAGGGGTTTTTTGATGCTGTTTCTTCACATTGATTCATTCCCACAACATTTTCTAACAACAGTAATTGTAAATTGTGTTTTCCCTCAATAATAGATAATATTTTATGTATCTCTTCCATTTTCATATCTTTATCCCTATGTTCATTTCATTTCTCAAAATATTTTTGGGGTGAAACCCCAAAAAAATCACCTTTAATGTGGCCATACAGTTCTGGACGCTTTAAGGAAAAGGATATTAGTTATTCATTAGTTAAAATGATGACGATTCTTGTTCCTGTTTTAGATAAATAAAATAAAATAAAATGTGTTCATTTTTATGTTATACTATTTTAAATTAAAAAAAATTATTCTGTCATACTTACACATGATTCCCTCAGTTTTTGTGTGTTTTCTTGTGTTAGTATTGCTTATTTATTTACACATTCCACCTTCCATAGAACCTGAAGTGGCATGGATGTGGATTTGTATTTTGATTCATCAATCTATATATAAACAAAGGAAAATAATAATTATTTTTTCATATCACATAAAATTATTATTGTAGATTTAAAATAAATACCATTATTTTTTTTTAAAAAATAATGTGTACCCCATCCTTGAATTTCTATATGGGAATATTGTTTTTTTGTATGTTTCTTATTTTCATAACTCATTTTTATTCCAAAAATAAAAAATTGTTAATCGAATTGATTAATTAATGTATTTTCAAACAATGTATTACTAGTAAAAATGTTACTAAAAAGATACATCCTCACAATAACCAAATAAATGCATCCCATTCTTGTTGGTTTAGCTAGTTTTCCTACATCTATGGTGGGTGTGGGTTTATATTCCCCTTAACAATATTGAGATGATATTTTCTATGAATTTTTTAAAATCCTCAATGAGTATTTCAATTAAAAATTAAGAAAAATTTCATTCAGGAGTCATATATTATAAATAATCTCTACAAAGTATAAGGAAGGGAAAATCAACATTTCATTAATTTGTTTTTTAATAAAATAAATGAAGTACATAATAATTTTACATTAATCTCTTCCCAAATTAGTGCTTTAATCATGGACACCAAATTTTTCCATGAATCAACATCAATCAGCACTTGCATTCATGTGGTGAACCTAATGTATCTACTAAACCAAACATTATTGGGGTTAACATCATGGACATGTTAATTCTATCCAACATCAAATTAGATTCCATAATTTCTGTCATTAATATCTTTAATTAAGACCATCATGCAATGATGCTTCAAAATTTTAAGATATATGTTGTTCACCATCTTCCATTTCATTAGATTTAAAATCATAGATATGTTTTCCACCAGATTGATTGAATTGAAAAGTGTAGAAGGTTGTTGTTCTTATACATTAGGAGAATCGACATGTTGAAAAACCTGTTGTTCCTCAAGATTGGGAGCATCTACATGTGCCAAATTCATTTTCTGCAGAAGTGGTTGAACAATTAATTTTTATTACTTAAATGTACTAGTGAATATATAATAATATGAGGTAACATAATGCTTATTATAAAAAAATATAATCTGATTATTGAAACCAATTTTTTTAAAAAAAAATTGAAGGGATTTGAGCCCTCCATCGAGTATTCAAATCCCGTCATTGTGGTCTCCTATGATGTATCAACCTCGACCCCAGTAGCCAAGATTCCGTGGTATTTTTATTACAATCCTGTTGATATAAGATATTGCATCACCAAGGAATAATTAGTTTAATATTCTTTAAGAGACTAGATAAATACACAGTTCCCATATTATATTGGTAATTAAACATATTACATAACAAAATAAAACGAACTACTTCTTATCACTTATTTAAAGATGTCTTCTTCAAAACATGGGGAATGAAAACAAATAAAAGGGTGATATCAAACACTCAATAAGGGTTATATTAAAAACAAAAAAGTGAACTAAATTAAATAAGGAATAGACATTATGGAAAGGTTAATAATCTAAAAAACACATGCCATCAGTAAATTGGGAATGAAAATGAATCCATAGATTTTGTGACAGTGATAATTTCATGGAAAGTGAAAACTAAATACTAAATGTTGAATATAATTATTTATTTTATGTCATGTATCTTTCACATGAACCATTATACTATCACGAAAATTTAAGTCAGTGGGTAGAAACCCATCAGATTCTATTTATAAACAAGCATGAATGGTTTATCGCCAAATGTTTTGACTGATGAAACATATAGATTCATCAAGGGGAAAAATGTTGTGACCCACCCATCTACAAGTAAAAAATAATTCATCATACATAGATTTATTTGAAGAACAATATTCCTTAACATAATATCTGTATAGAGTTAGAAATATTGATTTATCAATATTTCAACATTCAATATAAAGATCGTATGTAGAAATGGTATACAATTTAGAAAATAATCGTATCCATGATAGAAGAAAATATTGATATTTAATATGAATATAATTTCAAATTAAAATGATCTCAAAGGGGTAGTAGGTAACCACATAAAATGTATTATGTTTGTCATACCATGTTAGTCTCAATGAAATTAAAATTGAGATGAAATCCCTTAGCTTATGTTATCATGTGTTCTGCACTTGATCTCAATGTCCTGCATAATCAGATTAAATCAATATAATAATTAAATAAAAATATTTTATAGATGTATTTAATTTTTTATAATTTTACTGAGTTCATTTATTCCCATTTTTATGAGTTATAATGTGCAATTTTATCTTTCATGAAAATTCATTTTCTTTGATTTCATGTTCATTTTACTTGTATATATGTATGGATAGTTATGTAAATTGAGAGTAGTTTTCTATAATTGAAATATATATTATTATTGTTATTACATAATATAAAATGGTTTTATTTTTCATTTGGTTATATGGATCGAGTAGGAATCATTAGATAAAACGATAGTAATAATCATTTAGATTATTTTCTCATTTTGACGATCATGATAGACTATTTTTGTTTTATTAATTAATATTATGAATATATACTACTTACAAAAATTAAAATAAACTAAGATACATATATTATAATATTTTTAAGTAAAAAAATTTATTTATGAACATCATTGAAGGTGGAATTGGAAAATGAAAACATGTCTTCCATGAAGGCAGTAAATCAGCACCTCACCAAGGATGTTTCATTTTTAGAATAAAAGGGAGAATAGAAGGGGTTTGATGATCGATATTCCCTTATCATAAAAAATTAAATTATATATAATATAATTTTGTTATCATTCAGTTTTAGATATATTTTTTGAGGTAAGGACAATATAAAAAAAGAAAAATAAAAGAAAATGAAAGGGAAGGATTAATGGTTTTACATATTGAATAATTCTCCTAGAGAACCTCCTTAAGGGACTTTGGATTGGTATTTTATTAAGAAAACATTATCCTAGAAGTAGCGAAGACACTTGGAAAGATTATTAGAATGAAATTGGAAAAGCTTAAAGGATTTGGTGGTGTGATGAGAAGAGGTGGTGAGGGGCGGTATTTATAGTGGAAAGAGAGGAGTGTTTTTGATTATTTAATTCATTTGTTTAATATTTTGGTTTAAGACTATGAATAGCTATGATTATTGTGACTAAATACAGTATGTAGTGCATGTGATTTTTATCCAAGTGTTCTCACATCATGCATGATGTTTCAATTCATGTATTTTAATTATAATTTAAATACTGTAAATTACCGTATTTTACTATTCGCCAAAATTTCATGTATTTATAAAAATTACAAAATTTGACCCTAACTATTTTTAAAAATGTAGAATTGAAAATTGAACTCCATTTTATGAAGATAATTTTCTAAATCTGAGAAATTCAATTTTCAATTAAAACCATCATTTACTTGGAAAATACAAATTTTAAAATAACAATTGATTTTATAACACTATGAAAAAATAATTAAGGTCTCATAAAATTATATTATAATGAAATGAAAACAAAATTTTAATCTATGAACTATTTTATAAAAATAATTTTTTTAAATAATTATATTAAATATTAAATTGAAAAAAATACATTTATGTTTATAAAAAAAATCAACACATAATTAATAATTTCTAAATCATTTATTTACTTATTATATGATATAATTATATCATATTTCCATTTATAAGATTCATAAATTTAATTTATACTTTCATAGGCGATGTTACTATTCTATTATCTGAATTATTTTTTCATAAAGGTCACATTACTATTCCACATGCAATGTTACTATTTCATTGGTAAATATTCCATAATTTCAAGAAAAAGCCTCTTATTTAATTCAATATTCATTTATAATGATTTTTTGGGTTCTCTATGTGCATTTATATGATTTATAATATACGAAATAATTTTGTGTTCAATGTAAGCTATCAATGAATTGAATTTTTTTAAGAGGATACATACCATAAAATAATAAGTTATTATATTTGGAATACAATACGTCATATATATTGGGATAATTATAAAATTATTGGGACATAGAAATGAAAGGTTTGTCTTGATTTATATTAAAATCCAACCCTTCAGTTGTTTTGAGCGATTAAAGAATATTTGACCACTTTTGTTTTTGAGGATATATAATATAAAATAATTGAACAACCTGTGATTCCATTATAAATGGTTCATCAACGTGTCCTTCCATATAAAAATACACTTAAAAAAATACCAATTAATATATTTTAACTACACCCCTATTACCAACCCACTTACATTGAGAAATCACCACTTGGAAAGTTGTATAATACAAATCACATATTTTTTTGATGATTCCAAAGAACGAAAAATTTGAATAAATTGGATATCTATATTTTGGTACGAGATACATGCATCGCTTTAACCACATGTGTAAGTAAACTATTTTTCATGGTATTGTTCCCATCATGATCATTTTCTAGAATATATAACTAATAATTAAATAACCATTATAGGATAATACATTCACACATGGTCCTCTACGTAACCATCAAATTAATACTGAAATTGAATATGGGTTTTATATTTACACTTTAAAAATATTCTCTTGAAACCAACCTATAAACTATTAATTATGTGTTTTTGATATTTAGATTCTATCCCTTTATGGATTCAAATACCTAAGAAATATATTTTTGGGTTAGAAAATATGGTGAAAACTCTAAAGTATTCAGTCAAACATAAAGGTCATCCAACTCCCATTCTATAATAGAAATTGTGACAACATCCTTTCCATAATGTTTTTTACCCACAAGAATCCTGATGTGATGAGATTTAATCATACGAGTTCTTTCGACATTAGATAGGTAGCCAGTATAGTATTAATTGGATTCCTTAACAACATATCACTCCATAATACAACCTTATTGAAGTCATTGATATTTGAAACACCCTTTCAAAATTATCATATACATTTAAATGTGGTATATCCATCTAAAATTTTTAGGACCACATATTCGAATGTCTCTTACCAATTGAAACATCAAATGAACCATTATATTAAATATTTTTTATGGGAATAACATCTTCAGTTCACATATGATAGATTTTCCCATCTCCCTAGATAGTAATTTCATCTAGTATATAACATTGATGCATATAAATATTAAAAATAAACAAATCATGGGTAATATATGATTAAAATTCTTGGGAAAATTCATTGTAAAGATACTAACATTTGGTCTTGTATCAAAATATAAAAATCATGTGATTTTATACCATTTAAAATTAAATCATTAATTGAAATGATAATAGTTATATTTAATGAATAACCTTTGAGATCAATTACATCATTTGAGAATTTGAAAATTCAATACATCGCTTTTCTAAAAAGAGTGTAAGATGCTTGAGAAAGAACAATTTGTTTTTCACTCTTCACTGGTACCAAATCATCTTGTATCCCCATGTCAATCATATAAAACCTAGAATTAATTCCATATTTTTTTTAATATTAATTTAATAACATTACAATGTGTCTATCTCATAAATTTTTCCACATGCATTAAATCAAGAAAATTCCTAATGTAAAAATAATTCTTATATGGTAATTCAGAAAAAATATGATCACTTTTTACAAATGATTTTGGAAAGGTTTTTCAAAAATGATTTACCAATATCATTTTCCATATATTTTATTTTCTCAAACCATGGATCCAAATTTATTGGAGACAATGTTTTACCTTATTTTGAACTCCAATGAAATGATGTCATCCATGATCTGTACTTATTCCATCAAGGTAGAAATATGTGATTTCATATAAACACAATCTTCAATGATTTTTTGAATATAATTGATTATTATACCTTATTCATAAATGGGACACCCTTGAGTTTCATTAATGATATATCCTAAAAAATTTCCATATATAAGAAATTCATTTATCATCTTGTAAAATATGGATCTCAATGAGAAATTTTCATTATTAAGCATCATACGTAGTAACACGTGAATCCCACAATAATTTCAAATCCACAATCAATAGAGCCATATAATCATCAATATCACTACCTTATTCTTTTCACCATTAATAGGAAGATATATCATAATGTATTATCATTTCATTCCAAACCACATTGGAATGTTATAATTTACAAACATAACTAGTCATGTAATATGAGTGATTCTTTGAAAACCCAAAGGAATCACTCCATATTAAGATTGCACAAGAAGATTGTTTCTCATATTGTATTGAAATTCAGGAAACTCATGGTCAATTATATTCCACTAAGGAGTATCTTTCCAGTGATGACGTTTCCCATCATTATTTATTATATCTGAATTACACATCAATTGTATTGTATTCTCCTCACTTCTATATAGGATCCTAAACTTTGGAATGATTTTAAAGTACCACACAACTTTCTTAGGAACTGATTCATCTTTATTTTATTGAGATACACCACACTTGGGACATTTTTAGGTGATTTGTGGTACTTATGAAATAGCATACATCCATTTTTATAAGAATGTATTATTTCAAAGATCTTACCAATTGAACGTATTAGTTTTTAGAACCATATTTTCAATAAGATATCTCATCATCTTCTGAGAGAATATCAATCAAGAGAGAATGTTGTTTAGTAAAACTGGTGTCACTCTCTCATTTTCCATATATTAAATTATATAGCATCAATATGGATAGAAATTTTCTATATTTAGTGAACCCCACATATAATAGATTCATTTCACAACTCTTTAATAACTCCAACAATTTTGGACAATCCTGAAGTTCATATTCATTTTCATTTACTCAATATGATCTTCATCATCATTCACACTTGTAATCATATCCACGATAAAAATATTTATAGTTTTTCAGACATTTAATCATATCAGTTCATCATCAAAACATAGCTACATTAATTTTCCCCCATGTTTTGTCCATTATTTATAACATCAATCAAAATCATGATAGATCAAGTGTTCATCAAACTCCATTGAACAAATCAGTCTTGAACAAAAAAAACATAAACATAGAAAAAGGATTTGAGAAAGGTCAAATGAATGATCTTTTTCAAACATGATTATCTCTTTCACCCCATCATCATAAATTTTTTCCATATTATGGAATCTATATATTTTTGATTCATATTTATCCTACTTTATTCAGTAATGTTAATATTTTACAAATTAAATAATTACATGGATTTTCTGAGAGTGGAACACAATAAAGGCCATTCATAATGAATCATTTAATCAATATGAATTCATTGTTATATGATAATTTGAGCTGAATGATGTGTATTAAATTTTTTTATAGTAATAGGAATCATTGAAAGAATTTAATGTGTGATATTTATTTTGTTATACAAAATCTACTTTATTTTTCCTCGTTTCTACAACATAGATATATCATTTTGGGGTTCACATATTCCATTCCCATTTCTAAAAGTTAATTTTTTAAAGGGTCCTCTTAATAAACCATTACAAGTGATTTAAATCATTAAACACCACAATACACTTTAAAAAAATTTCATTTCACTAATCAAATAATAAATTCATACAACCCAAGAGGCATAAAATAACAATTATTGTCATCATGACAAGGACTAGAACAATTAAATCACCTTTTATGAAACATGTAATGAAAGTAAAAAAACCAATTGGGGAATTTTAATTTTAATGGAGAACCAACATTTGAAAATACAATTTAGAGAATCCCATTATTAAGTACGACATTTAAGAATCATGTTAAAGACATATAATCTGGGTTCTAGAACCACCCTTTATCCTAAAAAATAGATCCATTTATAAATAAAGATAAAAATCATTTCATTTCATATATTGAAACATCGTTGTGTGAATATATTAAATAATGTATCTACATTTATATCTATTTAGTCTCCTCTCAATTCCTTCATTAATAAGAAATTCAACAAAAACTTTTATTCCTTAGCTTGTAAAATTACTATATAAATCAAATATAGTTTTTATTAACTACAAAATAATTTAAGACTATGTCATCAACCTTTTAATGAATTCATGTGCCATTAATTTTTAGAGAATTAATAAAAATATCATGATGATTAACTAGTGTTAAATAATCACTATATAGTGTAGTATGTTGGAGTTCAAACATAGTGGAGGAGTTGTGCATCATAATACTCATTGTGTTGGACTGATTTTATTGGGTACATTGGCATTGGAGATATTTCATATCTTGTTCTGACATAGTTGTACTCCATTGGTGGTAATGTAAGATGTTTTGGGTTGTGATTTAATATAAACTTCTAATGGCATGTAATCAATTGATCCCACCCATGTTTTGGTCATATAATAACATCACATTATTTTGTCTGTGATAATTCATTCTACATATAACCTAGTTTAATATCTTGAAATGACCTGCAATCTTTTTATATCATAACAACCATTCTATAATTTTCAAGGTTGGTGTAATACTATATTCCAAAAATTTATATAGTAGTCTCACTTGAAGATTACTCACACAGCTCATTTCCCAAGCATGCCTCTTATGAATCGTTAATTTCTCTTGTACTAATGTGCATCTATAATCCACATGCATAACTAATTTTTTCATCCATATCACAAGTGTAAAATATATAAAAAAATGGTATCCTTAAAAATATATATAATAAGAATGTTAAAATATATAACACAATATTAAAAAAAGATGAAAAGATATTAATTCCATAACAAGATAAATTTCGTAAAATAAAAAATAAAACAAAAAATAAAGCATATATATAAAGAGTATGTTTATAAGTATGAAAATAATCATGGAATAACTTTTATCAAGTTCTACAGATATAAAAATGTTGAAAAAGTCCTATAAACTAAATTAAACCCATTTTATAATTCCTATAAAAATTATTAATAAATCATGATATATTAATACGATTATGGGTTTTTTGAGTAATAGATTAAAATGGGAATATTTTTTTTAATTTAATTCATGGGCTTAGGAGGGATAATTGTAACATGGAACATATCACCAACCGTGCACCACAAAATATCTTTTAACATATCATTTTCTATCCCCACCTTACATGATAAATGGGAAGGGTTTTTTGGCACATAGCCAGGAGCTCCATGTTTTCAGAGTGAGAAATTTTGATGAATAAATGAAATGAATGTGAATGAAAGGGAGAGGGTGAACTAAAAATGGAATAAGGTTATGGAGATTTAGTGGAGAATCTTGAAGGTAGATCAAGGTCTAATAATATCACTCGCACGCATCATTCAAACCCTTTGTGAAAATAAAATAACACAAATATGGTAGAGGGGGAGTGACTAATCACAATTCACGTACAATGGGTTAATAAAGTGTCAATTAGTCAGAGATGTTCAAGGGAGGGAGAATGAATATTATTCATATAAATTAAAAACATATTGAAAATATTGAAAGTATAGTAAGTAAATAAATATGTAAATAAATATTAAAAAATGATTAAATTAAAAAAAATATAAAAAATTATAAATACTAAAAATAAATAAATAATATTAAATTAAAAAAATATTAAAAATTAATAAATATAAATTAATTCCTAAAACAATTAAAAAAATAAATTCTTATAAGATTAACTACATGTTTTCGAAATACATATAGAAGTGAATGAAATATTAATTTTTTTTAAATAACATTATTATATAATTTTAAAAAAATTTAAGAATATCACAACTAAATAAATAATGTTGAATAAATAATAATTATATAAATTAAAAACATATTAAAAATAATAATTTGTAAAATATAAATATGTATACAAATGAATAAATTAAAAAAAATAATATATCAAAAATGAAATAAATATACATAAAGTGTGAAATTATTACATTAAATACATTAAAATGTACACATGTTCTATATATATGTACATCCAATGTACATATTCCCATATTTATATAGAGGTAGTGGGAGGCGGGGTCCCTGCTGTGCTGTTGGGGTAACAACACAAATTTTCTAGGCTAGCGGTTGCGGGCCTGGATACTAGCGAAACGACATTGATGATGTGAGGTCTAGGTTGAAAAAAACACAATATTGGTAGAGGTTGTGATTTGGATGAAGAACAATGGTCGTATAGGTTCCATCATAGACCGATGTGGAGGAAGGGCGAGCCAGGTTGATGGTGGCTCACAGATGTTGAGCATCAATATGGGCTATATCTCAGGAAGAGATGTGGGTGGACACTACGACATGCCAAGAAAGGACAGAGGGTGAATAAAAAAACTAAGGGTTTGGATTGGTCATGGGTTTTGTATCCATTGCTTCTATGATCCATGTACTAAAAATAAATAAAGATTGATTAGTGGGATATCCCCTTAGGTGGGAGCTATGGACTGCCTTTCAGACTTGTGTGTGTGGTGTGTGTATGTTTGAATGTACTTTTACTCCAAAGAACCTTATATATATATACATTAATATAAATATATAAACTCAGTTAATAGAATTTAATGATACATCACATATATTTTTATAATTGTTTCAAATGTTAAGAAATATATAAATTAGTATATCTTATTTATATTAATTGTATACACGTATTTTTAATTAATTTATATAAAAATATGATTATTTTATATATTTTAATAATATTTTTTATTAAATTTTTTCTTTAGAGCTCATGGGGATACAAATTTATCAATGATAAAAAATGGGTGGATAAAGGTATACTTTTATTAGCATGTTTTTATCACTGATAAAAGATAGATTTATCTGTAATTTTACCTATCACTAATAAAGTTTTCCCTCTTATCAGTACTTTATGTTTAGTGCTGATAAAAAACTAGTATTGGATAATGCACGATCTGTGGTAGTGTTTTTATACCCATCCATTTTTTAATATCATTATCAATAAGAAATTATAATATATTTAATTGTAATGTGTATTGTATATATATATATATATACATATATTCATTTATTGTGTTCAAAAAAAAAATATATATTTATTTATATATATGGGTGTGTGATCAATAATTTTTAGATATATTTATCTATATATTGGCATAAAAAACATAATTATTAAATATAGTGTATAAACAAATATATTGTACTGTTAAATTTTCATTGTATGCATTATTATATACATGTTTATCTATATAGATACATATGTTTATGTGATATAAATTCGTATGTATGTATAAGGTTTGATTAATATATACATGAAAACAATTATATTTGTAAATATGTGCGTATGTGTGTATGTCTGTATGGGTGCATGCAAGTATGTACACAGATTTGTATATATTCAAATGAATCTATATTTGTAAATAATTAAAGTAATATGTTTGTATGTAACAATATTAATCAATATATATGTATCTAGGTATTTGTAGACACACACACACACACCCACCCACACACACATAGATATATATATATATATATGAATACTGCAAAGACGAACCCTTATCCAATCACATGCACATAGATATCTCCCCGAAAGGTTGCCCCCAAATTTATTGTAGACAAGGCAGTCCATGAGAGAGGTAGGGTATGTATTAGAGATGTGTCTTGGAATCACTCTAGAGAAATCATATCAGATTACCAAACTTCATTCAATGCCTTATATGATTCCCCAATAGATATAAATCACACAATATATATTGGAATGATCTTTCTCTTCAGATAGGATGAAAATATATCATTATATAATTAGAATTATTCATAGTGATAAATTCCATTCATGCCATGGAAAGAGGCTTGCAGTCTTTTGGACATCTCATTTTGAATATCTGGTCACTGCTCCACCAATTTTTGTCTTGTTCTTTCTCCTTTATTTTAAGATGTGGGAATAAATCACCCTGTTTTTTTTGGAAAAAAGGTGCCTCTATAATGGTTCTCTCACTTTATTGGATGAAATCCCAAAGAGGATGTTTTCTCTTGTTCTCTCAAACATCTAACCACCTCAATAAATTTTTTTCTGTGTTGGCCAAAAAAATATTTTCATACAGAATAATTTTTTTTAAAAAAATTTATCTACAAGTAATTTTCTTAGTTAATTTTTCTTGTTGAAACAAACACCTTGAAATAGTTTAAAAATTACATTTTATGAAAAAGATAATGTTAAAAAAATAACTGATCATATATAGGGTTAATGTCATTATTTTTGACATTAGAATCATATTTATATTTATGGATTTAAATTTGGATATCATTTAAATAAAATATATTCGATCAAATTTTATTAGTGGGGAAAAATTGGAGTCAGAATGCCAATTATTGGGGAAATTATTAAATTATTGAAAAATAATGAATGGTTGGGATTGTGCATTAAGAATGAATAAAAACTGGTTGGAAATTAGGGATAGGATATGGATCCCTATCCATGGGGATACTTAGAAATAGTTCGATATTTTCAATCAGTTGACCCCACAATACATCCCCTCCTCTAAGGGCTCCAAGTCCAACTCAAACAAAAAATAGGCTACCACAGGGGTTGAATGAGGATTCAGTGGCACTAATCCTTTAGTTTTCAAATACCACTCCCATATGATGTTCATGACATAATTTCTCATATTGATTTGACCTTCCATTTAACCCGTTCCATATGTTTTTATGTAATAAAATTAATTGGTTCTTGCTATTTTTCCTTAATTTTTAAAATTATTTCATAAAAAATAAAATGTAAATGAATTATTCATTGTAAACATGTGTTTTAAAAGATATAATGAACATGTTACAAAAGTTATAATAGATTGATCCACCATATGAATATTTTCACCATCAACTGGAACAAGTTTCTCATCATAGGGATCATGAGCTACATGAATCCCCATTCTCACATGAACTATTTGAAGTTGTTTGTTGTGTGTAATATCACCATGGATATTGTACACGGTACCCCTCACATCAAAGTGATGGGTGGGTGATGAAAGATATAAATCAGAATCATTTTCAACCTATATAATATCAGTATTGGAAAGGTATATGTGTATATTTGGTTTACATTTTATATATTTTTGACCATATTTATTTCAAATTCTAAGGAATCCATTTGAGGGGAATGACACACCACAATACTGGTGGGGGTATAGGGGGATCTTTATGTTGTGGTTTTTGTTAGGACATTTCTTCACTTTAATTCCGTCCCATAAGAATTTATAATAGATTAGACTTTCATTTGTGTTTTTTCTCTATAGTATCTAATCGTGTTTTCATCTCTTCCATTTTTCTTATCTTTATCCACATGTTCATTTAAGTTACATATTTTGTATTTATAAATTAAATGACCTGGCCAATATTTTATTAGTTTAGATTCCTTTATTTCTATAAATATAACTAATTTCATTACACAATAATAAAGAATTATACCATTTAATTTCAGAATGGAAAAAAATATTATTTAAGAATATAAGTTGTTACATTATACCTCCTTTTGAAAATTTCATCATCACAATTTTTATTCACTTATTACAAAAGCGGGGATAGCTTTCCCTCATAGAATATTTGAGATTTGTTTGTTGCTTGTTCTACCATGTGGTACCTCTACAAAACCATAACCTCGTGATGACCTTATTACACACAACTTTCTCTCTACAATCAAGAATATAATGAGTTTTATCTTCATATGAATGGTTATTTTCCAACTGAAGTACATCTGGGCTAAAAATGTGATGAATCTGGAACATACTTTCTAGGAATTGAAACATGAAAATCAATTTTTACCAAAGATAAAATAGAGGGAAAAATATTAATTTTGAATGCAATCAAACATTATTTCAGATTTTAAAAATTTCAATGAGCCATGCACATAGATTTTATTTCTTTCCAAAATGAAAAATACATTTCTAAGGAGATATTGTAAAGAAAAAATGATTACCTACAATGAAATAATGTTCTTTCCTCCTATTTTATGCATAAATTTTCTATCTTCTCTATGTTTTCCACATTTTTGTTGTTTCATCTTTACTTCCTGAGCCACATAATCAACTCATTCAGGTCCCATAATGTTTATTTCCTTAACTTCATCACAAAATTTTAGAGTTCGACTCTATTTTCCATATATTACCTCAAAATGTTCCATATGTATACTGGAATGAAAGTTGATATTATAAGAAAAATTGACTAAATAAAGATATTGATCCTAATATCCTTGGTAATTCATTTAACAAGAATGTCAAGACCCCTCCCTGAAAAGATTCCCCTCCTAGACTTGTAATTAAGAAAAATAGATAATGACGCCTTGAGTCCCGCCACTAGTAGGCTCCGAGGTGGAGACCATCACCAAGGGTTTAAAGTCTCATATAATGGAAGGTATTACCCTTTTTATTGAAAAAAAAATCAGGAGATAAGATGGACCATCTCAAAACAAAACCAAGAACTATATATATATATATATGAAAACTGAAATCCATCCCACATGCATTTTTAAAGAAAAAATGTTACAAAATACAAGTAAGTATCAAAAGTATATAACTAAAGAACAAATCTAAGCAGCGAAACAAAAAATGTCCCAACACTTGAGATAGTATGATCCATCATGGTTTACAAAATCCTCATAGAATCATGAAAAAAAATTTATATATGTAGAAGGAGCATAAAATTATACTCCATAGGAAAGACAAATTCTCTTGTGAACTAGTGGGAGAAGCATACCAATGCCCATATAGAAAAATGGCAGAAACCAATGACACCTAGTAGGGAATACTAACCACACCAAACCCAACATAGAATTATCACCAAATCATGCAAGTCACATAACGTAATATAGTAACCACATCGATGATTTCGGAACCCCACACCACTTTACCACTGGTTACCTGCTCATACCCCAATGACGAACATCCTGGAACACCACACTCTTCCACAATACCAATGTCACAAATCCACCTGCACACACTTGGGCCTCATAGCTAGTACCGCAACCTAAGAATACAAATCTCACAAAATCCCTCCCATAGACACATGGGCTACAATAAAACTATATCTATCCCAAAGAATCCTTGTCCACAACCACACCACACCATGCCTACAAACACCTAGGCCTCATCCCAAAACACATAGGAAAGCATACCTCACCAACAACATGGGACTCAGAATCGTACCAGACCCTACCAGAATAGATTTGGGATAAAAATATTAAAAGATAGAGAATGAATGAGCCAATAATCAGCAATATATTCTCCCATGGGGATGTCAGGAAAATATGCCCTCCTCCAGGAAGATGGGGGTGTTAGAGACATAATTCTAAACTAGGGTGGGGTGCTTATAGAAAATAAAAAGAAACTACAGGTATGTATATATATATATATCAAACAATCTACCCAAACTATGGGGTTTCAAAACAACTACCATCCCAAAATACCACCTTTGTAGCAACGTCAAAAAAATCACAACCACTCAAATAGTCGAATGCCAAAATCATAACACTAGCTAACTCATTTAACAAATTATAATCATTTATTAAGAGTGTAATTTATTCATTACATCCCTTGAAGGAAAACTGCCATGTATAACACACCACAAGTCATATAGACTAACCCACAAGGGGAAAAAATACCATAGTAAAACAACCCACTTCACATTTACCCGGACAAAGAAAAACCATACCTCTTAAATGTATTCCCTTCCAATACATCCCCCAAACCAAAACAACACCCCAACATAGATCCTTACCCAGAAACAGATCATACCAAAACCATTATCCATATCCCCACTGCATAAAACACCACAACATGATACATAAAAAAATCAAAACATAGTTGTAGTCCTAGAGGACAACACCACTCATCCATTAAACAATCAATCATTCTATCAACCTATTATTCAATTACACCACTTGAACCACCTCACACATAGTCACACTCCCAACAGTAGCACCACACATCCCGCACAAGGCACCACATAGAATAAAACCACACACAACACTATCCCACACCTAATAGGGAATGTTTTAATTATATATATCCCATACTAATTCATTCATTATACATTGGTAATTTAGGGGTGATCACATAAGGTGTATAATTCTAGGGATGAATTTATTTACCCAAGTATACATGGTTAATCAGAATTTCTCATTTACAGTTGTTAAATAGAAACCATCAACAATAATTTATAGTCCCTTAAAGGTGAATAAATAAATACCACTAATGACAATGATTTTTAATAGGAAACAATTCACAACATTTATAAATGAACAAAAAAAACATCATCATCCTATTACACTCCTCACACTTATTTCATCATAATAGGATTGAATATGTTCAATATCATAATATTACCCACCCCACACAATAAAAAATTAAACGATAGATGAATGAATCCCTACCTTGAAGACCAAATGATCTACAATTCCTCATTGCACCCAAAATAGGGGGGCCCACATATAATAGGAAGACTCCACAGGAAAACTCAAACAGACAGCTACAACACAAATTATTGTCACATTAGGGAAGAAAGGTTTTAAGAACATCATATAATGAGGGAATAAAGGATTTATCTCTTACATTGAAGGATCATATCTGAGATTCAAGGGATATTAAACATATTAAAAATCCAATAAAGGTGGATCATGACCAAGACTGCACGACTTGGCCTCTTTAAGCCTCACGAGTGTGAGAAATGTTTTTATACATTTACTCTTTTTTGAAATTAATTAAAAAACACATATATATGGTTTTAAACATAATTTACATCAAATTAAACATTAAAGGGGTGAATCATGAAAAACTGCGAAAAATAGAATTTGGAAAAATTGTTGAAATAAATTACTATTGGGTGAGTCACCAGTGAGAGCTATCAGTGATGAGTCACTATTTAATGACACTCTATTGGATTAGTCACCACTGGGAAATTCACCATTGGATGAGTTACAATTGGACAACCCACAATTGGATGAATCACTATTGGATGACACAACATTAGATGAGTCACCATTGGACGGGTCACTATTACATGTCACTATTGGTGACCTACTATCAGCGACTCACCATCACGAGTCTCCATCATTGAATCACCATCACATGTCACCACTGGAGACTCAAAATTTCTAACCAACTATTCAAAGTCATCGATCCTGACTCACTGTATGTGACATACCATTCAAGACTCACTATTTTGAGTCACCTGTCATGACTCACTTTCAGCGACCTACCATTCCTAAATCGCCGTTGGAAAACTAAAAAACTAAAAAACTCTTGAAATGAGCCGCCATGACCTCCATGAACACCTTAAACAAAGTATTTTCTCAAAAGAATATACTAGGGAGTTTGGGTCCATGACATCAGATACCTATCAAACTATTATCAACTATTAGATTTAAAAACCAAAACCATAAGAAAGGGGGGTCTGAACAACCAACCTATAAGATACTTCTCAACGATATTTATATACACAAGAAACTACTATGGTTTGGACATCCCAAGGTTCAGTGACAACCGTACCTGTGTTTCTTGAAAGGGGGAGTGAATCCCCAACATCCAATAACCCATCCTCCGAAATCCACTACACAAAAAAACCACACCAACACCATGAATTCATAGCAACAATGTTATATTGAACACATTAATTGGGGAATATCATCCAACATGTCAGTATACTATCTACTATGGGAGGCACATACTCACACACCTGGGTTTAGTTGCATCCTCATTAATGTTTCTTGATTATAAATCATCTTCACACTCTTCATATTTCAGGACTTATCACACATTACCGAACAAGGAATTAAGTCATTTAATAACAATAAGGGTCCCAAAATCACATTTCAATGAAAAAAATAACAAGTAAAATATCAAAACAACTATGGGATTGATGAACAAACGAAATGTTCCAAACATGAAACACCTTTTCTCGATGATATAGGATCTTCACAGGCTACACCACATACATCATATCATCCTCTATATCCATATTTACACAGTCAATGACATGGGACTCATTGTCAAGAAACTAAAATATATGGGACATATTAAGGACATCATCGATCTTCTCCAACCATGGTGGAAATTCAAGCTGGTATGCCATCTAACAAAATTGTCCCAACACCTCGAAGGGTCCGATGAATCTAGGAGAAAGCTTACTCCATGTACAAAACCTATTTTACCCACATCAAGGGGAAACCATTAATAACATGTGGCCCCAACCTATAACTCCAAGGGCCTCCTCTAAAGATCTGCACAAGATTTTTGCATGTCCTGTGCTGCCTTCATCCTTTCACAAACAAGTTAAACCTTCTCGGTCGTTCTCTACACTACCATGGGGGAAAAAGCTATCGTATCTCTGTCCAGAAATCTATACAAAAGGGAATGAAATTTCCTTCCATATAATTCTTCTAATAGATCGCTGGAAATGGAATAGAGATATATGTTATTGTATGAATTCTATACCAAGGTAATTAGTCACACCCAAGTTCCCCAAAAGTCTAAGACACATGCTCACATAATTTCCTCAAATGTATTGATTATATGCTATATCTTCCCATGTATTTGGGGGTGGAAGGTAGTGATGAGGCATAGCTGGGTGCCAATATAATGTTTCAATTCCCTCAAAAAATGTGCGGTAAAATTTGAGTCCTAGACTGAGACAATGGATCTTGGAACTCCATGTAGACACACTATTTCGTCCACACATCTCCCTGCCAAAACATCCCCTATTCCAGACTCCTGGATTTCCATTAAGTGAGTTAATTTCATCAGTTTATTCACTATCAACAAGATTGCATCATAACCTATAGGATCCATTGGCAATCATATGAATAAATCCATCAAGATGTCATCCATCTTCAACTTGAGGATATCTATGGACTACAATAACCCACACAGAACATTGTGATCAACCATAATTTGTTGGTATACTAGGCACCTTGGACAAAATACATGACTTCCCTCTTCATCCCAAGACAAGAAAAAAGCATCCTCATGTTGTGGTAAATCTTGTAAACTTCTAGGTGCACTTATAAAGGTGAGATATGAAACTCATGGAGGACTCCCTCATGAATTTCCACTAGAACAAATAGCCTCCTACAGAAAAAATCTGGTTATGACCATCTTCCAACCATACTTATGTAGAATCACCCTAGTCAACGTTATCACACATCCCCACTACCTCAGAGTCTCCCCCTTGAGACTCCCCCACATTCCTCATCTGATATGAATGAACTTATATCTGAAATTGATATACTCTGAAACTATTCATTCTTGCATCTTTGTGAAAGGTGGCCAACACCTCCACACCTTCCATGATTTCAAAGATTCAAAAACTAATTCTTTAGGTGACTTCCTTCTCAAAGCATTGGACACGATGTTCATCTTTCCTGAGGATTATGAGAACTCTAAGTCATAATACTAGAGAAACTCCATCAAAATCCAATCTTGAAGGTTTAGATCTCATTGGTAAAGGATATAACTCAAGCTCTTGTGATCTGTGAAGAACAAAAAATGCTCCCTAACGAGGTAATTCCCCCAAAAATTAAGTGTAAACATGACTTATACTAACATCATATCATTGGTGAAAGAGTTAAAATCATGGAGATGTAAATGCATAGTCCCATAAGAGATCACTTCCTATCATTTCATTAAAATGCATCTCAATATCAGATGAGAAGAATCAAAAAACATATCAAACATCAATCCTTGCTCTAGAAAATGGAGCATTGTAGAACTTACTAACATCCCATTTAGATTGCTAAATTCTAAATCACACTTCTCACTCCACACAAAATACTGGTCCTCTCTAGTACGATATTTCAACGGAGATGAAACTTGAGAGAAATCAGGTATGAATCTTTAGTAATATCCTATAAGACCAAAAAAATTGAAAAATTATAACACATTCAGGGGTAATTACCAAGAAACAATTGCCTAAAACATTGATGGGTCCACTGTTACACCATGTTGTTACACCACATGCCCATGGAAATGTACCTCTCTTTTACAGAACATGCAATTAGACAACATCACATAGAGCCAGTGGTATCAATGAACCTAAAGGATAGTCCTGAGATGCTTGAAATGCTCCTCTTATTAATTTGAGTAGATCTTGATGTCATAGATATATAAGACAACAAACTGGCCTAATAATTGAGAGAAAAAAATTTCATCACCCCATGAACATGTGTTGTGCATTCCTAACACCAATCGACATAACCATGAAGTCAAAGTGACCATACCTAAACCTGAGAGTATTATTTGTTATGTCACACTCCTTCACCATCAACATGTGATTCCCATACCATATATAAATCATAGAGAACCCAGTTTCTTCATATATCTAGTTGAAATGATTTTCTATCATTGAGAGAGGGTAATAGTTCTTGACCATTACCTGATTCAACCATTGAGAGTCTATACACAACCACAAAACACGATCCTATTTATTTGTAGAAAATAATGGACGACCCCACACCAACAGACTAGGACTAATAAATCCTTTATTCATTTGGTCATCAATTGGAATCCGCAACTCCAACAACTCATAAGGTTCCATCTGTTAAGGTGACATTGAAATTGGATTAGCACTAGGTGGAATGTCTATCCCGAACTCTACATCATATCGAGGGTGTAGAGTCACAACTTCCTCAAAAGAGACATACAGTAACTTCCCAAAAATAATAAGAATACCAACTATAACTTCATCCACTAATTATACTGATAGCTTTGAAATCAAGGAAAAAAAGGGATCCACATGCCGATTTCCCACCTAATAGCTCCACTCACAGATGAAAGAAACTTGCAAGTCACCCACGTATGAAAAAAAAGACTTTACTAAGGATATAGTAAATAAAAACATGCATAGTATACATTCAATAAATTCTGAGAACAATATCGTATTCTTCCATGTTTAGAATTAAGGGTTCCCCATACAATTGATGCATCCCCATCATTAGTCTATATCCTCATCACACATCGAAGAGGCCCGTCTGACCTCATTCTAGCGTACACAAAACTAGGGGCCTGAAATGACTCAATGATTATTACTATGCATGGGATAGACCAGGTCCATCAAAGGAATTCAAATCTCTTGAATAAAATAAAGTGAATGACATAGTACTGAAAAAATAATCATCCCTCCAATGATATTTGTACCCACTTGAACTAATTCCTCAATGGATTGAAACAAACCATTACTATATTTTGTTTCCCTCTAAAGATGACTGCATCCATAACCACACCTGAGTTGAGGTCCCTGTGAAACACCCTGAGTTCATTATCCACCTACTCCATCTCCCCATGGTGGGGAAAGAGCCCAGTGTCCCTATTGTTGAAATGTCCTGGCATGAAACTACTTCGGAGGCTAGAACTAAACCTATCTCCCTTAACTATACAAAGCTTGAATAACTATCAGGCATTGAATCTAAAGTTTCACATATGTTCTGCAAGCATAACTCCTCTCCCCGAACTTCACGAGAAAAACACGAGAACCAAAAATTCAAAATGGGAACTCCTAAGGTCGACTCCCCACTAGAAGAAACCATGAAAGCCGTGGAACCTATGACCTACTGCTGGTGTCCTTTATCTTAGAATAAACACAATGGCTCCCCTCCGATAGTATATCACCTAGTGAGTGAATCCTCTTGACTAACACCACCTTCTTCTAGACGACTAAGTATGTCACTAAGGTGAAGGGAGTAACATTGTAAAGATGAGAAGAAAAAAATGCCTCCTCTTGAAGTCTCGCATGAGACTTATCATTTGGAAAGAGATCTATAGAGAAGAAAAAGAGATTATTTAACTTGATCCCCAACTACTCTACTGAAATACTCCCTTTCTAGAGGGAGAGTAATTCCTTCCTCTTCTCAACCGTCATGATCGATGAAAGTAATTTGGCTCCAAACACATTCTCAATGTCAATCCATATAACATCATCCTACTTCCCCTTCACTAGGTACACCATCCACCACAGACACATAGCACACCACATCTGGCTCACTTATAATGTAACTAAGTACTCTATTAGAGCTCAGATCAATCTAAAGGTTATCAAAAAATCCTCAACCCAACTATCCATCTCCATCTCCGATATGCTTCCCTGATACTTTCCTAGTGTATATCATTGGAATAAACATAGCATCTTCGACCATTGATCATACTCCTATAATCAACAAATCCTCTGTAGATAAGCTTGTTAATCCTACTGAGCCTCCACTACTGGAACTACACATAGAGGATGACCATGTTCCATAGATAAAAAGGTAAAAAAAGAACTCCTAGGACCGGGTAATATGGAATTTTATATAAGATTCACTTTAATTCTTTATTTATTTAAATTACGTAAATCACTAATTACATCAATAAAACATGTTATTATGATGAATTTAACTTTCCTATGGTATAAAACCTACAAATAGTTTATACAAACTTGTTTTTTTGGTAGACTCAGAGTCATTGCATCAGATCATGGGGGGCCTAAAATCCTGTGGCATAGTCGGTCTTCCCTAGCCTATGTCATGAACCATGATCACCTAACACTGTTTCCCTACCAACCCATCGAATCAAGACTATTCTTAAATCAAAACTACATCCTATATATCAACCATATTCTCTAATACCATTCAATCAAAACCCCATCCTTCCAAAGATACCTCTCTCGGGATGGTAAAAATGAAAGGGAGATAATGACCTTGAGTCCCACCTCCAGTCTCCCCTAGGGTGGTGACAAAAAAAATGGGTTTAATGCCTCACATAATAGAAGAAATTCCCATTTTATGGGAAAAATATTGGTATATAAAAATTTCCATCCCAAAATAACAACAAGCACAATATATATAAGAAAACCAAAATCCACCCCACATGCATGTTTAATGTAAAACTGTTACCAAATATAGGTACAACTCAAAAGAATGTTCCAAATAAACAAGGATATGAAATGACATGAAAACTGTCCCATCACCTAATATAGAAAGGTCCAACAAGGTCCTTGTAATCATTTTGGAAACCTAAATATAGATTTACCCACAACAGGGCAGCCTCCGACTTTGTTAGGTTGTCAAAGAGAATCCGGGGGGGGGGGGCTATGGGGGAAGCCTGGAGTGGATACGTTGGGGAGAATCCCCCTTCCTTAGAGATAGTCTCACTACCTAGGCCTACGATGTTCACCACATCATGCCCATAGACACCTATGCTACAACCATAACACATCTTTCCCATAGACACATGGTCTACAACCACACCACCTGAAGCCCACAGACACTTGGCCATCATCCCAAAGACACCTAGGAAATAATACCTCGATCATCGACAAATGGGCCTCCCAACCATTCCTGAACCTTACTGAAGAGTCTTGGGGAAAAATTACTATATGATGGACCAAGGAAGATCCAATAACTATCCATCCATCATCCCACCAAGATGTTGGGAAAATTCAACATCCCCATGATGAAGGGGGTGTTAATCACATTGTGCTTAACTAAGTGTGTGTGTGGGAGGGGGGTTGTGAGTGTATAAAATAACAAGGAGCTACATTAATATATATAGGTATCAAACACTCAGCCCAACCTATGTGTTTTCCAATCAACAACCATCCTACAAAAACTCCATTGCTAATTCCTAAAAAAAATCATGACCACTAAAACATTTGTAATCCCAAATCATAACCCCAATCACTTTATTTAACCAATTATCAACTGTTATTAAGAACATAATTTATTTATTCCTTCAATACCCAGGAAAATACAAAGAAAACACACCAAAATCCATATAACACGACCCGCCCAGAGGAATAAGTACCAGAGTAAAACAATACACTTCACATTTACCCATACGAAGCAAAATAATAGTTATTCAAAGTCATCATTTCCAATCCATACCCAAACCAGAACAATCCCCCAACATTCAAACATACCCAACAACACAACATAACACAACCATTCTCGATAGGCCAACAACACAAACCACCTCACCCATAATCATAATCAAATCCCAACCCAGTTGTAGTCCCCCATCACACCACCACTCATCCATTCCACAATTAATCAATCTCTCATCCTGAGATTCCATTACACCACCTGAACCACCACACACATAGTTATGGTACCAAAAATAGAACCACACATCCCAAAAAAGGCACAAGGTATAATAAAACCACATACAACACACAACCATAACAAACAAGGCTTGGTGTATTGAACTTTATCAAGCACTCATTCTTTAATTATACATTGAAAAACCATTGGTGATCATATATGGTGTATAATCCCAAAGATCTATTTATTTAATTGGGTATACATGGTTAAACATATTTTTCAAATTTATAACCATTCAATTGAAACCAAGAAAAATCATTTAAAATCTTTTACGTTTTTGCGAACAATGAACACCAATGGACATGATTTTCAGTAAGATAAAATTCACAACATGGATCAATATAACAGATAAAAAAAATCAATCATCATCATCATCTTATAAATCTCATTTATTAAATTGTAATAGTTTTTATTATCTTCAATACAATCGTATTTCTCAACCCATCACGGTAAACAATTAAAGGAGAGATGAAGGAATCCCTACATCAATGAACAAACGATAATTAATTACTCCTTGCACCCCAATCAACATGGAGCACATGAACATAATGACTCTATGGGAAAATGAAAACTGATGGATACACCATAGTTAGACAACTCCTCATGTAGGAAATGTTCTAGTCACCTAGATCCATGAGAGAACCAAAGAAATATGTATTGTTTTGATGGATTAGATTCTGGACTCATGGGATATGGAACAATTTTAAAATAAATTGATAGATGATCTTGATCAAGACCATACGACATGGGAATTTTGAATCATCCCAAGTCTGAGGAATTTAAAGATACATTTTATATAATTTTAAATGGGTTAAAAACAGTGAAATATTATTTTAAACCCAATATTTGGAAAATAAAATATTAAAGGGGAGAGTTTGGAGAAACTTGGAGAAGATGATTTTGACAAATAGTTAGAATGACTAACCATTAGGTGAGTCACTGTTCTGCAACTAACCATTAGACGAGTCACCGCTAGCTGAATCAATTTTAGATGAGTCACCATTGGAAGACTCACCGTTGGACGACTCACCATTGGAAGACTCACCATTGGAAGACTCACCATTGGATGAGTCAAGATTGGACCAATCACTTTTGGACTAGTCACCATTGTGAGTCACCACTAGGGACCTACCATCAGTGGATCACCATCATGAGTCTCCTTCAGAAGTCTCTGTCGATGACTCACCGATCATGATTCTCTATTGTGACTCATCGTGCATCTCTCAACCTAAGCAACCTACCTTTCCATACTGACAATTGTGAGTCCCCAATCCCGATTCACTATCAGCATCGTACCATTCCTGACTCAACATTTGAAAACTAGTAAACTGGAAACTCTTGAAATGTGCCACCATGACCTCTAATAACACTATGAACACTAGATTTTCACAATGTAATGGACCGGGAAGGTCCATGCCATTACAAATCATGTTGAATTTCTTCTAAATTAGGTATTTTTTCTCTCAGTCATTACATCATATTGAGGATGAAAAGATGTTCTGAAATATAATATAGTTTCCAATGGATTTTTAAGGCCCTTTCAAATGTTATAAGTGATATTGAGATCACGGTTAGATACAATGGAGAGAGGAAATCCATGTAACCAAAATGTTACTTTGAGGAATTGTCGATAAATCTACATTATAGAAACATTGTCTCAAATAGAATGGAAATGTGTAAATTTAGTCATTAAATAAATAATAATCCAAATCACATTGTTAACTTAATATGAATTTTATCATCCCAACGTTTAGTCTATGGAATTATCTTCCAACTTCCATTCTCGCACTAGAAATGGATATAGTATCAAATTTGGTTTTTGTCACTCTACTTTAACTAGTTGACATGAAATTTTTTATTTTAGTAAAATCAAAAATATCTCTTTTTATTCCATCCAACCAGTTGTACTCATGAAATAATCGATACACCATATTGCATCCATGATGAAATAAAAATAGGGAACTATGAGATTTACATTACTTTGTATTATTTATCTGGGAATCACAAGGAACACATAACCTCCATCCAATTCACAAGAGAAAACCTTTATCAACATTACATTAAAGAAACATACCTCTCTTAACGATCGATACCTTTTTAATTTATTCACAATATTCATTCTGATAATGATCAATTATATATATGAGGGACAAACACAATGACACATGATAGAAAACAAAGGTATTTCCCACACCAACATGTTTCAATAAAAAATTCATCATATCATTAACCAAGGGGTTAGGTTCTCAATATAACATGGTTATTGTTGGAGGATGCTTTCGATTCAAGGAATCCACCACTTGTTTTTTACTTTTCTAGGATGATAATTGATCATGAAATAATAATCCTTTATGAATTCCAACCATCTTCTCTGAATCATGTTCAACTCAATTTATGTAAGTAAATACTTGAAACTTTTATGGAAAGTATATATTTCACATTTGGATCCATATAAATATTTCCACCAAATTTTTAAATATAAATCTATAGATTGTATTTCCAAATAATTTGTAGAATAATTTAACCCATTTGATTTTGGTTGTCTTGTATCATATAAAATTAACTGATCATTTTGCATTAGAAGATAAACAATTACCTTCAATGAAGAGTCAATGTAGATGAAAAATTCACAATTTCTAGATGTAGGTCAAAAATAGATAATTTGATAACAAATTCTTCAGTTCTTGAAAAAAAATGATAAACATATTTCCAAATAAATTTAACATCTTTTGGTGTTAACATAGTTAATGATCTAGGTAACTATGCAATTTTTTCGACAAACCGTTGGAAATAACACACTATTGAAAGATAAATTTGAATTTTACTACCATTTTTAGCTCCTAGACATTCATAAAACACTTTTGTATTGGAAGTATAAAATATAAAACTATATTTATAGACAATAATCCCTAGGAATGAAATCATTTGTAACCAAAAAACTATTTGCAAAATTTTCTTTATAACCTCCTTTCTATGAGATATTTTAGGAATATACATAGATGTGTTCATGATCTTCATATGTTTTGGAAAAAACTAATATACCATCAATAAAAGAACAAAAAATCTATCAAAATAATCATAAATTAATCTTTTCATAAGACTCGTAAATACAGTAGGATAATTTATCAAATAAAATGGCCTAACAACCCACTCATTATTCCCACATATAGTACAAAAAGTTTTTTTCATAACATCATCCTTATTCACCTTCATATGATGGTACCCAAATATCTAGTCAATCTTGGAAAAATATAGAGCTCGCTGGAGATATTAGAAAATTCATCAATATGGGGTGAGAGATACACATTCTTAAAAGTTTTGTTATTTGAAGCTCTATAATCAATTAAAATACCCATGGAACCATATTTATTTTTTACAAATAAATTTTTGGCACCCCATAGTGATGTACATGGATAAATGAAACCTTTATCAATAATCTCATTTAATTTTTTTTTGAAATAAAGAAGATCTACTTGATCCATTTGATAAGTGGATTTTAAAATTGTCTTAGCATCAGGAGCTAAGTCTATATTAAATTCAACTTTCTGATCAAGTATATCACTGGAAAACTCAACATAGAAAACATTCAGGTATTAATTTACCACTTAAACATCATTAATATGAATATTTACTTCTTTTTCAAAAATATATATATGATAAAATTAATTTCCCTCATTTAATAGTTTTTAATCTTCCTGATTTGTTATCAATGGGTTAGGTTCATTCTTAAATACAAACTAATACACTTTCTAAAAAACAACTTATTTACCTTTATAATCAATCTTATCATGGTAAAATGTAATCCAATCCATATACATATTAATATCAAACTCTAATAGGGGAAAAATTGGGTTTGTAGGTAATATCATTCCACAGATAACAACATGAATATTTTTATAACTACTATTTCAAAAAATAATTCCCCATGGGGTTTTAATAAAAGTTCTAGTTTTATTTCATGAGGTGAAATTTCTATTTTTCCAAAAAATTATTCATAAATAAAATAGTGTGTAGACCCCATATATAAAAACATTAGAAAATATATGTAAACAAACTAGGTACGTGATACTACTTTATTGGATAAAGCCACATCTTATAATGTTTTCTTAATTTATTTCACTACATCATTCTTCTAATAGCCTAGATTTTTTCGATCTTTAAGATCATTATTTGGTCATGTATTTGTATAATTCCCCATCTCACCACATTTTCAACAGTTTATTGTTTTCTTATCAAAAGTAAGAATAAGAGTTTTCAATAATTTTTCATTTAAATTACTAAAAATATATCCAAACATACCATATGAAAAACACTTCCTAGATTTGGTAAGGCATTCCCCATGGTGATTTTTACCACACATTCCATAATCTGGAAACTTAATTTTCTTAGATTTAGATTTCATTGATTGAATCTTTCTCATTTCAGTCCATATATACCTATTATTATTATTTATATAGTACACATTATCATCAGAAAACTCCATTTCTTCCTTCTCAACACATCCAAAATGTTTATCATAACTTTTTAATTCATGGGAGGAAATATCCCTTTGTTATTATGGCATCAATCCTGAGTAACAACAATTGAATTTAATATTATGATCCCAAATAATAGTTGGGGAATACCTTTACAATCTAGTGAATTTTTATTCATACATGACAACATCAACATACTCAGTTTTTTCCAATTCCCATAATTTATTTTCCATCCTATGTCAGGCCATCTCAAGAATATATTTTTCAAATTAAATAGACCTGAACTCATCCCATTCTGAGGATTAATCTCATCGTTACCACTGATATTGTTGACCATTGACCTCCAATAATAGATTTCACCTTCAACAAGATAAATTTTAAGACTGAAAATTATACTATATGATCCCCCATGACATTGAAGATATTTTCAATGGAATTAATCCACCCATCATCCGCAACTGGGTTAGACGATCTGCTGAATATAGGAGGGTGTTTCCTTGTAAAATGATCCACTTTGTCATGATCCATTGTGGTAGATATTTTTTTCTATTACATTGATTACAACACATGTTATATCCTATGTTAATTGAGAAATTGTTGGAAAAACCTACTGAGTTCCAATTCCCACCATTCTAAGTTGGGGATTGAAGGGTATCCTTTTGTCGGTGCATTGTTTCTTCAGCTTCCCTATTTCTTCCACAAAAAACCGTTCTCAATAAACATATAATAGATGAAGAAACATGGTAATATTCAAATGAAATATCATTTAAAATTAACAATAAGGTAAAATTCATTTATTGATTTCCATTATCATCATCATAAACCCAACATTTAACTAAGCCGTTATAAGATACAAACTATAAGTACCTATCCCTATACATCACACAAATATAGTTGATTTAACTAGAATACATTTATAATATTCTCAGTTATCATTTTGGTTTAGAGTTTAAGAGAATTAGGTCATAAATCATACATAACAACCCATAATCATACAATGTGGATGCTACAAAAACATTATCAAATTTTTCTATAATGATTAATATTTTATATAAAACATTAATTCTTCACAACATTCATATTTACTTCTCCATTTCTGTTACCCAAACATAAAGCCTTTGAAAATAATTTTAAAACATGGTATGACTAAAAAAATATCAATATCAATCATAAGAAGGAAGATAAAAACTATTTGTCCATTAATAAATATATTCATATCATATCATTTTAAAAAATACCTAATTCTCACCCATAATGTATCATATAGTTACTTTATGAAAATATGAGATTTCAAGAAAACATAGAAAAAAAATAAACCATTCTGTAAAATTTGGGAAATTCATACTTCAAATTGTTACCATCATGGATACCATATGATTTGTAATCCTCATAGAAACCTTACATTACAACACCCACGACTACATTATTATGTAGCCGAAATGCTACATTATGGTGTAACTATCACTATTTCACTTAGAATATCCATTACATTCGTATTGAAAACTATATATAACCAATCAATTGGAGGGAGATATAATACCCACCAGACATCATAAACACTTCCCAAGAACTAGATCATAATCATAAAATAAGAATACATTCATCCGAAAGATCATTCCTTGGAAAAAATTATATTTTAAAGTAATATTGTACACATAAAAAGGAAAATATTTTATATGGAAATAAACATGTAATATTGAAAAGATAATATCAAAAAAATTATGGAGTCATAAAATTGGGAGATCCTCTCATGTATTATATTTTTTGATAATACATTCCATTAAATTATGTAAAAAAATATTAGAAGATGATTTTCAATGGAATTAATACATTATTATTTTCAATGTTTTGGGTGCACTTACATAATGATTTCCATGGTTGGTTTATTATGGATTTTCTTTTAGAATATATGAAAAACACAAAAAGTGGAAAGTAAACTTATTAAAACGTTTTATAATTTTAGATGATAATATATATAATTTTTCTTCAAATATGAGGATGATTTATTAGATTAAACATTAATGTAAATGATTTAATTTATATTGGACTTTTTTATAACCATCATGAACTTATATCAATTTTTTAATATCATGTTTATATATTGGTCCCAAAACAGTATATATCTTATAATATATATAATTAAATAGTATTTAAATATATTTTCCCATACTTGAATGAGGTAATGTAAAATTAAAATACATCATCCATGATGACTGAAAATCAATAGATCATTGATGATATTTTCATTTTTTTAAAATAATAGGAGAATAGGGGAGGATTGATTATAGATATTACTTTAACACAATATAATTAAAGTATATGTTTGATAATGGTGTTATAATTTCACATGGATGAGGGGATATGATGATATAATAATAAAATAAATGATAATGAAAATAAATTTAAATGCAATCAAAAGTGGATTTTATGTCTTGAACTTCTTCTCCTTAAGAACCTCCTTTTGGAAGTTGAGATTGAAATTTTGGTGATACCACCAGGTATTTGACGTGTAGAAGTGATATTGGGAAGGAATTTAGGTATAAATTAACCAATATACTGGTCTTTAGCGGTGTGAGGAAAAGATATTATGAGGTGTGGTGTTTATAGTGGAGAAGATGGGTGTTTTTGATTATTTAATTCATTAGTTTACTATTTCTCCAATATACTATGAATAATTTCAGAACTATAAACAAATATATTAAATAATTAAGCTGAGTTTTGTATAATGTAAATTACATCAGTAATGAATCAACTAAAAATGTATTTAACATATAATATATATATTTTGTAAATTATCATATTTCACTATTCACCTAATATTCAATTATTTCTGAAAAATATGAAAAAGTCACCATAAACTTTTTTAAAAATTCATAATTAAAATAAGAACTAAATTTAAATTTTTTTCTTTAAATAGGAATATTTTAATTTTTAATTAAAATCATAATTTTTAAAGAAATTTGAATTTTAAAATTTTAACTGATTTTATGAAACACTGAAAAATTAACTAAGGGATCATGAAATTATGTTATAATCAAAAGAGAACAAAATATTAATTTTGGAATATATTTTATGATGATAAATTTTTATTTAAATAAATATATTAATAATAATATTTTAAATAAACATTTACGTTTGAAAAAATACTGACACGTAATTTATCTTTTTCAAAACATTTATTTTCTTATTCAAAGATATAAATATATCATATATTCACTTCTAAGATACATAAATTTTATTTATACCCTAAAAGGAGATGTTACTATTCTGTTAGTATAGATTCCTTAATTTATTTAAATACCAGTTATTTCGTTTTACAATAAAAATGAATTTTAGTATTTAATTTAAAATTAAAATAAATTATTTTATAATTACCTTGGTTGTTACAGAATATGGGTACCTATATACAATCGTAAATACGTACATATAAACATACATATATAGATATATATTCATACTCATTAATTTTTGGAAAAACCTGTCTATATGTTAATTTTTAGTGTATATTATTTGTCTAACCAAATATCATGTAATAGTTTAAATAAATTAATATATAAAAAAGATTATGATAAAAAATATTTATCATATATGGGATTAACATTATTACATTTGATATCACAATCTCATTAGTATTAACAGAATGAAATTTAGATATCATTTGAAAAAAATATAATTGATCAATGATTATTAATGGGAAAAATGTTGGATGGAGGAGATATAATGTCAGTGGATTGTGGCATTTTTAAATTTATTGGATGCATAATTTATAGTTAGTATTTTTGATTGGTAATGTGGGAATATTAAAATGAAAATTGTTAAGGAATAATGGAGGGGATGCGGAACCCTATTCACTGTGATTCTTGGGAATAGTTTTATATTTCCATTTAGCAGATCCCATTGTGCATCACCTCTTACCAGTGCTCCTAGTCCTATTGAAACCCAAAATTGACTACCCAGAGGGTCTAATTATGACTAGGCAGTAACACTCTTTTCCCAAAATTCATTTAGGTACACAACGAGCAGTCATTGTGGAATTTGGAGCCATATGTCATGTGGTTCCGCTATTCGCACACCAATCCACAAATCCACGTGATCTTCATGGTATTTCGAGTGATGATATCATAAATAATATCATACAATATCTAGGGTAGATTTTCATGTTATTCTTGGTAACTAATGAAAATTATATCAAAGAATATAAATAAATGACACCCAAGGGATATTAAAATTTATAATAATGAAATATCACGAAATAAATTTAGAAAATCATCCTTTTGATTTAAAATGTCTTACAAGGGGAAAAATATTTTTTTAGGCATGAATTTACTGAAGACATTTTTTGAAGGAAAACAGGAATCTATTGACCAACCATCATTGTTGGCTTTATAAATCTATTATTATAATTTTAATTTTTTACGTCCATAATAAATACAAGATATATGGTAATAATTTATTATTATGTTGGATCAAAGGGTTTTGTTTGGAAATGAGATTTGTATAATTTCTATATTCATTTTAACTAACCACCAATTTCTTTTGATCTAATTTCTTTATTTTTTTGAAGAAAGAGGTCTGTGTCGAAAAAACATTTTTAGCCTGAATGTTTTTCCATAAATGGGTTATGAACCCACATTATTAAAGAACACCTGATAAAACATGCCAAATTTTATAAATTCTAGCTAAAAACACTTACAATGGATACATTTATGAATGCTACAAAAACTGATAATGATACCATTTGTCAGCTCTTTTTTGGCATTGATAACAACACCCCTTTATCAACACTTTTTTAGTGCTGATAAATGGTGGTCATTATCAACGATAAAAAATGATAAATAGTATATTTGATAAATTAAATGTATAATTAAAAATAATATATTAATACTACAAAAAATTCATATTGGTAAAAATATAATATAAATTTTTAAACATGTTTTATATATGACTAAATATTCTTTACACTTGATATAAAAGATATTTATATAAAAATATAATAAAAAATGAAAAATATATATTATAAAAATTCTTATTTCATACAAAAATATAAAATGATATATATATATATATAAATAATTGTCATACAAATTATATATATAATACTAATGTATTATTTATGATATATATGTATCATATATTTTGTGAAAATTGTATATAATTTAATTAAAAAATTGAATTTATGATTAATTATTTATTTTAAAAATTGAATAAATATGATAAAATTAATATATCATAAAAAAATTTCACACATGCACATATGAAAATAATTCAATTTTATAGAGACAAAAATACTGAAATAATAAATTGTTAATATTATCATTTTAAATTTTATTTATTAATATTTTTTATTTAACATATTTAGTTATAATTACTATATTATATTAATTATTTATATTCATATTTAATATATACCATTAATTTCATTTTAAAATATATATATATATATATGTATATATAATGTAATAAATTTTAATTTGTATTGTTTTAATATTTTTGTAAATTTATTCATTTTTAATATTTATTTATTTTTATTTATAAAAATTTAATACGTTTTTTATTAATTTATGATTCAAATAATTAGTATATGTATTTAATTTCATTTAAAAATATTTTCATTTTTATTTATTAAATTTTTTGTAAATTAATAACTTGAAATCATATTTTTAATTTTTTTTCTTCAATCACATCATCTTTTAAATAAAATAAAATCATTTTTAACATTCATTGATTTCTTATTATTTATGCATTAAAAGATCTTAGTGTTTTTTGTTAATTTATAAATTTATTCATTTATAATATTTATTGGTCTAATATTTTTTGTAGTTTCTTCATTTTTATTGTTTTTTACATAATTATACATTAATATTTATAATATTTATAATATAGAAATATGTTTATATATATGTATATAAATGAATAGATTTTATATTTTAATAAAAATTATTTATATAAAAAAAGTTATATTTATCTTAAATAATTTATATATTTGGAGAAAATGGTATATAATTAAAAATTAATAATTACTAGAAAATTTGACTTTTTAATACTGAGTAATGGATGTTTAAAAAAATGTCAATTTTTTCAATTTAACATATATAAAACCTGTGTTACATTATTTTTACACACATATACGTAATAAATGCAATTTTATATATAAACATAGAAACATAATTTTTTTTGGGTAATATATTCTATTTTTAATATTCATTTTAGAATTTTATTTAAATAAATAATATATTTATTATATATTACGTTTTAATAGATACTATTTTTAATTGTTTATGTTTTTATTCAATATATATTATTTATAACCTTTTTATATTTTTTCACCAATAATAATTTTAAATTTTATTTGTTCATTAATAATCTTAATTATTTTTTAATATTTGCTTTAATTATTAATTTTCAATTTCTATTTTTTAATATTTTTTAAATTAATGGATTTTTAATATTTTTTACACATTTAATTTATTAAAAATTAATGTTTTAATATGGTTGTAATTTATATAATTGATATTTATTCATATTCATTTAAATTTATATAATTTCAAATTTTTTGAATAATATATGTAATTTATTGCACTTATTTCTTTATTGTGTATTTTTACAGTCTACTGATTTTTTAATTATTAATTTTTTTTCTTTTTTAACATTTTTTCATTTTTTATTATTTTGTATTATTTATTCACTAATAATGTTAATTAACTTGTTCTTGTCTTATTAATTTATTAATTTTGAATATTTATTCGTTAAATTTTTTTATAATTAAATCATTTTTAATACTTATAAACTTTGACCACCATGAAAAAAAAGAATATGGAAAGGTAACCGTCCGTCAAAACTCCATGGTAGGGGCACAGACCTAAGAAAGGGTGCCATTGATATTTATACTAATGGAAAAAAGAAGATACACAAAGCATAATAATCTCAATCCATTTTTGAAAGAAATACAATTTGTTCCATAAAAAGCTATTGGAAAGGCCACTCAACATTGTCAATGGCATCCTCTATATTGAGACTCTATGGCATGATCCCTATTTTTTCATAAGATCATGTTTTCATAGAGTAATAAATCACGTATAACAATGGAATTATCAAAATTAATCTTTTTGGGGAAAAACAAACATTGATTTTTTTTTGAGTTGATGGAGGCTATTTAAGGGAAAAAAATAATGAAAAAAACATAAAAAATGTTTTTAGATCATATATCCTTATCTAAAATGTCTAAATTTGAATCCAATGACGATTTTTTGATTTTCAGAATAGATTAATAATATATTGATTTAGAGAAAATTAATTAGCTTTCCCCATCCAACGATCTCTCATAAAGACCATGATATCCTATATAAAAATGTATCAAAATTTCATAAAAAATATGGCATTAAATCCATCTTGTTCGGGATCTTAGTTTTGATTGATATGGTTAAAATACAAAAGGATTTCCCCATTATAAATGTAACACATTAGCTGGTAGTTCATTGGATACAGGACAACTAAGTCAATGCAAGAAATAATATCCGTAAAAATACAAGAGTCCCATAGGGATTAAAGATCCATGAAAATGTGAAAGATATGACCATGAATTAAATTTTTATTAATCACTTTACACCAATATTCATTTTTGGAAGAAGATAACATATTCTTCCACTTTTCAATTGCATTTTGATAGAAATAGAATGTATTAGAGTCCCCATCTTTGATATAGTTTCCATGAACATGTAACACACAAAAGTTCTCCTTGATTTTAAGTGAAACCTTCATTTATATTTCGAGTCTAAAAATATTAAGTAGAAAATTATCAATAGGATTGATAGAGAACAACTCATTTAGATTTATTTCAATGATTTCACAGTCCCAATCCCACTGGAGGAGTTTGGCACAACTCTATTGTTTCGATTTAACTTCAAATTTCTGGATATTCTCATCCATATTTCTATCCCCTACATTTTAGCAAGATTATATGATACCTTCTCATTTAATATCCTACACATTGAAACAATCAATTTTGAAAGGCCATTCATTCAATAGTTATCTTTTTACAATAACCACATCGATAAGGATTGGGACGATTTATGACATGATCAAGATCTTGTGGGTCACCTGAAAAAAATTAAAAAAAAATAGTCCATTTAATTGACCCCAGAAATCAATACAAAAATTCTACTATACGATTAGTTATCAAATTACCATGAAACCATTTGAATGAGTTTCCTGAATACCCAAGATCAATGATATCCATACTTTGAATTTCCTACTGTAAATATCTCATCAATGCTTCTTCTTTTAATGTACCACCATTCTTTTTTTGTAGGAATAAAACTTCATTCATTTCCCCACCAATGAATATTGGGCCAGGAAATGCCACCTGAAGAGTCCTGAGAATCTTACACGACATAAAGTTTTTTCATTATGATGTCTTGCCATAGAATCTAATGAAATTATACACAAGGGTGTCAGATTAATGGATGGTATGAGTGATGTGGTCTGGCGGGAATGAATTCACCTTAACATCAATTTCCATCATCAATAGAATAGATATTCCACCTGAATAACCTATACATGAATCATTGGAAAATACTTTTATTCCCAATTTAATTCATTACAGTCCATGTACTTACTTTTCCTGCATGGCATTAGATAAGAAAACTATATAAAATATCTTTTAGCACATCAATTATAGAGAATCCGAATAGAATATTGGCTTCCAAGAACATGATAGTTCCAACATAATATTTTCATTATGATAGGTGGGGTTGGTTCAAAATTTCCTTTGACTCTAAAATAAATAGGCTAGACCCATCCCTAAAAACATTTCATCTTTCGGAATGTCCCTCAATTACCGGTATATCCTCCACCCATCTTTTAGGACCACTTTTTTCAGGTATACTAAAATTTCAATAATTATCGCATCTCATGTCCTTTTCTACAACCATTTTTTTATGTCTGTTGAATAAAGGCATTCCCATGTGTTTTCCTGGAAATGAGGGTAACAAGGATATAATGATTGGTTTGGAAGAGATCTGATATAGTGGGTTCGTACATTGCTACATTTTATATGTGGGGGTTTCCATTGTCTTCATGTGGTATCATGCTATCCTCAGGGGGAACATTGTTATCCCATGTGGTTTTTTTGTTTCTTCTTGTAGTATGTAAATTTTATTTTTTTTCTATGAATTTTTATTGTATTATTATTATGCAATTGTTTCAGTTAGTGTTTGTCTGGGCTTGCTGGCTGGAACATTGCTTGGGCTTGGTTTCTTGGCTTTCCTGGTGGTTTTCTAGGATACCGACTATGCCTATTAAACTTTTGGCATACATTGTTATTCCATTCTACCCTAGAAATCTACATATACAAGCCATTGGATGGAATTGATCTCGCATATCTAGTTTCACTATCTTGTGTCTTTTTATTGATGATTCTTGTCACCACTTCTCTTCCAATCCTATGTTCCCATGTGTCTAGGGTTTTCAACGATCTATTTAACTATCCTAATAATATGGTTTATTCGATGCTCGCTCAACTGAATAAAAGTCCATCCCTCACATGTTGTGGATGTCTGTTGTCACATAGACACCTACTCTCTCTTATTTCTTTCCCTCATTAGATAAGGAGTCAATTAAAACTCGTGGGTCAAAGGGTATGCCTTCCTCATCGATCTAGAGAATATTTCCTCTATTTCCACAGTGACACAACACCCCAAATCTTGTCATCTTCCATGGTGGAGGACTTGGAAATCATGATCTCTGTGCAGACAACATCAAGGATCTACAACAGCGGTGGAATCATTATGCTTCTTCATTACTACTGAGTTCCAAACATGTGAGACTATTCCTTTTTCATTTTATTTCTATGTTATATATTATTTTTTTCATTTCAATATGTGTGTTAGGGTTTCGTGACTATGTCCATCCTACCAGGTGGTGTTTTCTACCATCATCAGCACAAGATTAAAGTGAGTTCAAGAGTGTAAAGGAACTCAAACAGAAAAAGTTTCTATTGTATGATAGTATATTTCCTTTAGCTTCTCTTATATTTTTTATTTTATTCTATTGTATAAAAATAATGGTTTTGGTTGTGTACATTCCATGTAGACAGGATAAAAAGGCCTAATCCCCCTAAATACTCATGTTATCTTTTACATTCATGCACTTAAAATAATGTACTTTCATCATTTGATTTTATTTTCTCATTCCTTGGAACATCTAAATTCAATTCATTTAAATGACATCCTTGCAATTTTTTTGTGATAAGTTGGAATGCCTCAAATCAAATCCATTCTGTCCTTAAAATGTTGTTTTAGATATTGTAATTGTTTAAGTGATTTCAGGTAAATTTCTACATGAGAAGTTTGATGGTGAAAAAGATTTTTTATGTGAAGTGTAAAAATGTGTTCTCTATTAGTTTATTACACACACACACATATTCTTTTCATGGCCCTCCAAAAATCGTATTCTACATCTTTAATAATGGTCATTCCAACAAAACATTTGATGATATTGACCTAACTATTTTAGAAAAGGATCATTGAATGTTTCTTTTAACTATTGGTGACAAGGCTCTTTTTAACGTTTTCCATGAATATACTACTAAATCAATCTAGTTAAAACATGAATATATAAATATGCGTAAGAATATTCTTGGAAACCATTATAAGAACATGATACTATATACATTCAAAATTCATCCTGGTTATTCTATTCATATTCTTATTGATGAGTTCAAAAATGTGCTTATTGATATCGAAAATATTGATATAGAAGTAAAAAAGAAGGATCATGTTTTAATTAATTTAACTTCTCTAGATATTTCTATAGTTATATAAATTGTTAAATTTTGTTATGTCATGACTTTATAAAGTTAGAAGAGGTTAAGGCAGTTGTTTTGTATCATGATCTTAAAACAAAAAGTTTGAAGGATGGAAATAACAAGGATAAAAATAAACTGCATATATTGAGTGTTAGGGTTATGGAAAGAAACAATGGCATGAAATGGAAGGATAAGAGCCAGTTTAAAAACATTTGGTGCATTGTGGATGTTAGAACTAGACATATTATTATATATTCTCCCAAAGCTAAAAATATGGACGGTATGTCCTAGACCAATATGTTATGCCCCGGTTGGGACACTTTGGATGTTTTGTGACTTCATCTGTAGTTATTCTGCTAGAATTGGGAGTATATTCTCAGTTGTCCAAATTCTACATTCCTAGGACTTCCCCTACTACATTTTCAAGGGTCACTAAAGGGATAATAGGGTTTTTCTTTGGGTTTGTCTAATCCATATGGGATTAGGTGGATACTTCTCTCCTATCCAATTCAAGGTTTGGGTTATTATTTATTTCTATGACCTTTAATTGCATTGTTGAAGCAATGTTTTGTTTTCATCATTCACTATGTTCACCCCTAAAGAAAGATGTTTTTTGTTTGAATATATTTTTATGCTTATGAGTATAGGGAATTGATGTTGCTAAAGATAATTTTGGTAAGAATTCTATATTTAATGTTTTTTCCTATTAATTTTCATTACTGTTCATGTGTTTTAGTAACATGATAACAGTATAAGGCTGGGTAATTGTAGTCCGTGTTCCACTATGGCACACACTATGACAATCTGTGATGGGAGGATTATGTAGACTTGTGTTTATTTATTATTAAATAACTCATAATCAGACCTAAAGGTAGGATAATAAGGACTTGAAAGAACACAATCTATTTTATGAATAAAAAAATGTGGGATTTTTTTTGGTTTTTAAAGATTAAAATTAATTTTTTTGTTTCTGTTAAAAATTGTTTCTATTATTACTATGAAATTGTTTGGGTTGGTGTTTTTTCAGGATTAGTGGATGGTCCACCACTTGGGCTTGGCTGGTGGGCTTTGCGGGTTGTTAGTTGGGATTTCCACTCACCCTGATGATCTGGTGGCCTATATTGCTCTTTTGTGCCAGGATGGTGATCCACATATATTAGATATTGATTAGTGTTGATTATAGGCATGGATTTCACCATTTTGGGTTTGTTTGGTGAACCCGTATACACTTCTCTACCGCTCCTCCTATCCTATGACACCATGTATATATGATTTTCAATAGTCCATTACATAGGCCTTATCATATGGATCCTTTAGAGCTCACTCATCTGACCATATGACCATTCCTCACTTGATGTTCTTGTCTGTTGTCACCTTATTGCTTTCTCAACTTTTTTTATCACACCTCAATTTTTGAGTCGTCAATTAATGCTTGCGGATTGTTGGGTTTTTCATCCACTTTGATCTAGATAAGAGTTACACAATTCCCACACTGACACAAATCCCCTATCTCATCCATCTTCCCCTGTGGAGAGCTTGGTACTCCAGAGCCCTATGCAGACCGCATCAAGGATCTACATCCCTGATGACCCCATTAGATACATCATCGCTTTTGAGTTCCATATTTGTGAGACTATTCCATTTTCATTTTTGTTATGCATTTTATATTATTTTTTCATTTTGATTGTGGGGAATGGGTTGCGTGTGTGAGTCTGTCATTTCAGGAGGTGTATGCTACCATCCTTAGCTAAAGACAATTGTGATTCTTGGAGAGGCAAGGTACATGAGAACATATAGTTTCTATGGCCAGTGTTCACTATTAATTTAGCTTCATGGTTGTGTGTTCTATGTTTTTATTTCATAATAATAATGTTTTTGGTGGTGTTCTTTTCCCGGAGTAGGACAAAAAAAGTTTGAACCACATAAATAATAATGTAACCATTTACGTCACTAGAATTTAATTAATGTTATTTCATCAATTTTTAAATTTTATCATTGGTTCAAACCTTTTTATCTTATTCATTTAAATGAGTTTTTTTAGTTTTTTTAGAAATGTTGGTCTTTGTTAAGGATGATATATTTAAACCTTAACAGGATTTGATCAAGGACTCATAAGAATATATATTATTATTAAATGAGTCTCAAAAAACTATATTTTTCATATACATAGAATGTATATGTTCTTGGTGTTCAGAAAAAAAGGATGATGGACCCATCATGATTGTTTTGTTTTTGGTTGGGGCTACATGCACATGTGAGGCTTCTGATAGTTTTTCTCAATCTTTTTTTAAATGATTCAGGAATGAAGGAACCCATTATATTTATTTCTAATAACCCAGGAATATATTGAAATATAGTATTCCCACCCCTTTTGATGATAATTGAGGTTCATTCTTGTTGGGGTAAGCCATTTAGGACAATAATATCCATGAACCACTAACAAGTATGACCAGGATAAAAACAGGGTATAAAAAATTTGAGATGTGTAAAAAATGAAAAAGGAAATGATATTAAAAAATATTTTATACACTAAAAACAAAGAAAAGAAGGAATGAAAATAAATAATAACTCGGAACACCAAATATAACATACTTTAGATCTGCATGATCTAACATGAATGTTGAAAACACCACCCTTGTCAGTAGTTTTTTTACCAAGAAAAATACGGAATGAAATACAGACTCGATCATTAATGAATATGAAATGAGAAACTAAATAAGGAGGTCATCATTTTTGAACATGGTGGTGGTGATGAAACATGTCATGTATAGTCAACATCATCTACTTCTGTATTGAATCACATACACACCGAAGAACGATTCAGTTCTAATCCTCACAGAAAAAAATCAATCCCATATATATATATATATCCAATAATCATAAACCAAAACAAAGTCACTATGAATGGATATCCTGATCTATAACTACTCTAAAGTTTAATCATCATAGATCCATGTTTGAGTCAATTTCCAATAAATCTCCATCATTGTAGTACTTTAGTAATATGATGTGGTTAAAAAATAATGTAGGTAGTCATAGGGGTTTGGAATACCTCTATTTCCCTTCTTCTCCAACATCCTTTCTTTTACACTTTACATGATCACACAAAGAGATATCAGTCCAAAAGAACTAGATTAAACTTATAACCCTAGAACAAAAATGGATTGATCACATCGTATCAAGGCGCGTAATGGAACATCGATGTCCTTCTATAAGATCATCATGTTGCACTCCCAAAATCATGAGATGGAAGTCATATAGATGACCAAGATACAATTGGTGGGTTTCCTAACATATTTTGGTTCAGCTATTGGGAGATGTGGAGGTGTTATATTGGCACAAACGACATAAACCTAGATCAAGGGCATGGAAATCAAACACATGTGGTAGTAGCCATGACTATTGGATCATGGATTTTCAATGGTCTAGATGAAAGCACTACATGGGTATGGAGAAAAAAAATCTTTCTAGTGGGAATAAGTAGTATAAAATAATGTAAATAGAGGGCACAATACTATACCACTATGAAATCATGACTTCCATAAAATACAATTTCAACAAATCATAATGAAAAAAATGAAAGAATTAAAATGAAATCTACACAGGGGACATAAAAAACCAATTATATTTCCTTATTCCCCATACACCGACATATTAAATATAATATGTGTATATTTTCATATTCAAATGAAATCCATGCACTCGAGTCCCTAATAGAAAATAAAATAACTTATATGAGTGGTTGCGACACCTCAATGAGAACCCTGATCTAGAAGACCACACCCCAACAAATTGGATCAAATCGATCCCATTCCAAGACATTGCATATTGTTCACAATTATTATTCAATTTTATTTTCAATCATGAATGAATTGGGATTCCATTAATGAGGATCCAATTTGGTTTTTTAGAAAAGGTGAAATTCAAGATATCCACTTCGTCCTTAAGATCCTAAAAAATGATAAGATGACTATTGAAATACAATAAACTCTATTTAAGGATTTTATGTTGTTCTACTATTTTGATGAATTCAATGATAAAAATTCCATTTCCTATTTATCTGATGAAAACTCCCTCCTCAAAATGTTTTACATTATGGATCATGTTTTTTAGGGTGTTCAAGTTGATCATCATACTAATGATAAGTTTACCAGTAATATAGATTGATAAATGATGCTTAAGAACAACATATTAATCTTTTTTTTCTACAATAATTATTTTTTCACTTTCAGTAAATGCTAAAATCTCCAATCATAAAATAATATTAGGTTACATTGATCCACTCACCATGTCATGTATCAAAAGAGCATTACCGTAAGAGATGTTTCAAATGGCCACACGAATGAAGCACACTATAATATCTGTATTGCTTGAAAATGATGTCACCATTGGAAAAAAATAAGATTTATGAAACTGAAGAAAAAAATGAATAACTAAGATTCTATTAGAATCATCACATTCAAATAAAATAGGGGGAGGACAAGAAAAACCAAGAATATTACAGATCCAAATGAGCTGCCACCCATTTTCAATTGTTAAATGTGATCACTACCAAACCTTGTAAAACATAAGAAAACCAAACCCTAGGAGAATCCTAGGAATTCCCTCTCAACCCACTGTGAGAATTATTATGTGTATTCTTACTTTCTACACATACATACATAAATAAATACTTATACACTCATAGACATACATACATATAGTTATACATATGTACATATATTTTAAATTATTTAATATCAATATCAATATATAATTCAATAAATATATTCCTTTACAATTTATTTATTATTTTCAAAAATATTAATATATAATATTTATTAAAATTATATAAACTTATAGTAATTAATTTATATAAAAAACTATTAAATTTTTTGATGAACATAAATTTTAAAATTTTTCATTAATAAAATTATAAAATTGAGAATAATTTTTTTTAATATTTATGTAAATAATGTTTCTTTGTTATATTTACATATATATACGAATTGAAAAATAAATATTATTTAAAAATATATAAATAATTATATATAAATTAAATTCATCACTACAACCTTTATCAACGTTAGAAAAAATTGTTAATTTGGGACTCACATTTATCAGTGCTAAAAAAATTTCGACAAATGAGGGACCATTAACAACACTAGAAAAAAATAGACATAGAGAGTACCCTTTTATCAAGGTATTTTTGAAGATAATAAAAAAGTAACTTATTTATTAGTGTTTTTTTGACTATTGCTGTTAATCCTCAGTGTATTATAAAGTTCCATCTGTGGTAGTGTGGAGAAAAAAAGTTGGATGGAGGTGACACAATGTTAGTTGAGAGTGGCATTATTAAATTTATTTAAAATATAATATACCATTGCGATTGTGGACTAGACATGTTGGAATCATAGAATGATGATTAGTAGGGAATTTTTTAGAGGATATGGATCCCTTTTCACCTAGTTAATTCAGAATATATGTATATTTTCAATCATTTGATCCCTTGATGCATCCCCTCTTTGAAGGACCCATGGGCCAACCGAAACTCTAAATTGACCACCCTGGGGATCAAATGACGATTCAAAAGCACCAGTCCTTATATTTCATGGGGAAAACATTTAATTACCAATTTTAATAGAGGTATGTGATTCCTATACTTATTCTTATTCAAAAATATTCTCCTTGATACAAATGATTTTTAGTTTACACAACATCCTGATTTTCTTTTTCCTAAATTCATCATTGCATAAAATTTCTGCACTTCCCAGGGCCCCACCCTAGCTTCATCTGGAGAAGCATTCTAGGTTTTCATAATCTTATTCTTAGTGTAAATTACTATATAATTGTTTATGGATCCATTCACAAAACCTAGAAAGATTCATGTATGGGAAATGGTAACAGGGTCAAATTCCCTTCCCCTACATGAGATGGACTTGAAAATGATACTGTCAAATACCAGCATAATGACACTAGACATAGATGGTACTTTTAAGGGTTTCTCTACCTTTTCATGAATGGATAGAAGATAATCATCATAATAATACCCTCTCTTTGTGACATGGGGACTGACTGACTATCATATGTAAAGTTTGATCATGGGTTTATTCAATAAAATATGGACACTCTTATGCACATGGATGATAATATGTAGATGGTAACTATATTTGGATAACAATTTGGTTCCTCTTTCTCCCTCAAAAGGCATGATTTTTAGGGTGGAAAAACTAGGGAAGGATTCTACCCTACAAGGATTTCCTCTCCCCTCATAACACATCAGATGACCCAACATATCTTTTCTGCAATTATGTAAAGGAAATTTCTATGCACGCTATTCTTCTTTCCCCTAGTGTAAGGTATGACTAGAACACCCAGAATCCTTGCATTGATATTATTGTCAACATATCCCCCAGATTTTTGGAAATCATATTCAAATGGTTTACAATGATTTCCATGGAGGGCCTGATTTATATTTTTAGATTGACATGTATTATATGGGTTAGGAGAAATGATTTTTTCATCTTGTCAAGAAAGTCCTATTCCACATAGATTGTTAATGCTACTTAATATTTGACTGGATAGAACCACTCTAATCTCTAATATTGGAACACTTATTAAAAAAGATTACCCTATGTGGAACCCTCCCATATTTTCACCTTGATGGTAATCATTTATTCATAAACATTTGACAAATACTTCACTAGATTCATGGTTGTTATCCATGACCCATCTAGCATTCTAGTTGCTACAATTCAATATATTTTAAGGTCATCCGTCTCACCACCCATTGTGTAAGCTCAATAAATTATTTTTTACATGGAGTTCAATATTGAATGAGGATGGATTAATATATCATTGGAGTATCATATCATCACTCTCATTTAATATATTTCTGATTTGGGGGCTGAACTACACCATTTTTTTCCTTTTCTCTAGAGAATCCATTCTATACAATAGTGATTCTCATAATGTATTTTCTATTTCATTAGAAGAGAGGGAAATAGGGTTTCTCACAATTTTGAAACTCACGGTATCTTAGCTGGTCCCCCATGTTTGGTTATAACATTTCCCCAAATGGATGAATTCCCTTGTTTCAGATGTGCTTATCTCCCATTTATTATAAAGATTTTATTTTACATACCAAAATTACAAATCATTTTGTTTCTAAATGGGTGTTAATTGTTGATGTTGGTGCCATTGGTTATGTAGTTACACTCTTTTCTCACTAATATACGTGTAAGCATGATCAACAAGGTAGTTAGAGTGAATATCTCAAAAATAATATCCGACACTATATATGAGATATTTACAAGTAGTGGTTGGAACTGAAGGAACATGTTTTTGAGGAGTATAGAAAAATGACATAGAGGAAGATGAAATTTATAATACACAAATAAACTAGGTTGCAAGGATTACTATTCATGTTTGTGTTTAAATAAAATATAGATCATGAATTTAATTTAACATCTCATCATTTTGTTTTAAAAAATAAAACAAGGGGAAAAATTAATTTAATCATGATTTAATTAAATCACATCATTCTTTGAAGGTAAAAAGGCATCAATTGGCCTTCTAGGATTTTTGGCATTATGAAAATACTATTATAATTTTATTTTTTAATGAATCTAATAATTTTAAGATATATGGTAATAATTTATTATTTTTCCCTCTATTACATTAAAATAAATATAATAATCAATTGGTTGGGGGGGTGTTTTGAAAATAAGATTTGCATCTTTAATAATTTCATTTTAAATAACCACCCAAATCTTTTGACTTAATTTATATAACTATTTAGAAGTTAAAAAAGATGTTGTGTGTAGAAAACAAATATATTCAAAAATTAGTTTTCCATATGTTTTATGCACCCACACAACAATATGACCCGCAATAATTTGTGCTACCCATTATCAGCAGTAGTTAAAATCACTGATAAAGGATACATTTATGTGTGGAAAAAAAAATTCAAAAATTTACCATTTTTAGCGCTTTTTTAGCACTAATAATGACACAACCTAAACAATTTTTTTAATTATGATAAATAATGGCTTTAATCGGTGCTAAAGAATATCTATAAAATGTATATTTTATAAGAAAATTGTATCAAAAAAATCATATATTAATATAAAAATATATTTATATTGATAAAAATATATTATACGTGTTTAAAAATGTTCAATATATGAAAATATACATTTACACATTATATATAAGATATTGAATTACAAATTTAAAATAAAATAAAAATATATATTATTAAAAATATTTTTCCTAAAAAATTATTTAATGATATATATATAATTTTTTTAAATATTATTATATTATAGAAATGTATTATAAATCATTTTTATATGAAATTTATTTACTAAAAAAGGATTAAAATTTAATTATAAATTAATATTAATTAAATCATTCATTGATTAATCTTAAAATAAATTTATTAATAGTTTTTATCAACTTCATTTGTTTTTTCAATTTTACATATATATAAAATAATAATATTTTTATCATTAACTATAAAAGTACTATATATGTAAATCATAATATGTCATAAAATTATTTCACATGCACATATAAGAAAATAATTTAATTTTATAGAGAAAGCATACACAAATAATAAATTGTTAATATTATTATTTTTTATACTTATTAATTAATAATTAATAATTAATAATTAATAATTAATATATTAGTGATTAATATTTGAATTTTATTCATTGTCTATATTTATATTTAATATATATTGTAAATTTACTTTTAATATATATATATATATTATTCGTTTTAAAATATTATTTGTGTAATATTTTTTATAATTTTATTCATTTCAAATATATTTATATTTTTTAATTAATGTATAATATGTTTTAAAAATAATTATACATTTAATAATTAATATAGTTATTCATATTCCTTTAAACATATCATAATTTTTTTATAATTAACAACTCTAATTCATTTTTTAATTTTTTTTTCAATCTGATCATTGATTAATTAAATTTAACTCATTTTAACATTATTTTAATTAATATGATTCAGTCATTAATAATGTTAAGTTTTTTTGTCATTTAATCATTTAAAATACTTATTCATTTAATATTTTTATAATTTATTCATTTTTAATGTATTATATACATAGTTATTCATTAATATATTTAATATTTTAAATCTGGATAAATGTTTTTATATATATGTCAATATATATAATATTTCATTAAATATGATTTATATAATACAAAAATGTTTTTAAATGAAATAAGTAATATATTTAGTAAAAATCATATTATAAATAAAAATTAATATTAATGTGAAATATTTTCTAATTTTTATTGAGTAACAAAATTTTAATAATATATATGCTTTTCTCAATTTCATATATATCAAACATAGGATAAATTAATTTCACACCCACACATACATAATTTATGAACTTTTTTTATAAAAACATAAACACATTCAATATTTCTATAATTTATTCAATTTTTTATATTCAAATTATAATTTTCATTATCAATATAAAATATTTAACATATATTATGATTCTAATTGGTAAATTTTATTCATTTTTCATAATTTTATTCAATATAAAATATTTAATACTTTTAATATTTTTTCTACTTTATTCATTTCAAATAATATTCAATCACTAATAATTCCAATTATTTATAATATTTTTTTAAATTATTAAATTTAAGTTTTTTTGTTTAGTATTTCTTGTAATTTATCCATTTTTAATATTTATTGAAGGTCTATCCAAATAATATATATTTTTTTAATTTTATCAAATTCCTTATTGGTTTCAATGTCCCTATGAATACTCGAAAAATATCCATAATTTAATTAAAATGGATAATTTTTTGTTATAGGGTATAAAATCTCATTATTGTCATGTTTTGATGAAATATTTATGACATGTAGCTTGATGTTTCATTTTTCCAAAAAATACATGACATACATTGATGAGATATTTCTTATTTTTCAAATCCATACACATAAAACCCATATACCCAAAAATGTTTCCCATCATGAATGAGGATATTTTAGTCCAATTAAATGAATTTGAGATATTAATCCCACCACCATTTTTTGATATAATGGTCCACCAAATGGATCACCAGGATAGAAAGATTGAACTATGTGGTTATGTAAATTATAGATTGATGTACCAATTTGAACTAAATACAATAATTTTATAAGAGAACACGAATAATCAAAGTCCTTTAGAAGGTTTTATTGTAGAGTCATATTTTTTTGAAGATGATGTTGAGTTATTTACTGATTACCTATCAGATGATGATAACACTGGCATCCCAATAATATTATAAATCAGGAAATATTATGTATGGATGGATTTCCATAAGAGATGTTGTAACTATTACCATTATATAGTGGGAGAAATATCACCATTACATTTTACAAAATAGTACAGAGGTTTCTCTATACATTGAAGCCCACAAAGTACTTCATTGACATTTGAATCCATCAATCATTGAATGATGTATATCAACTACCCATAATAAATAGTTTATAGGATAGTTTTGATAAAATATTTATAGTGAGTTATTTAAGAATATAAATTATATTTTTTAATGAATTCAATATATATATATATATGATAGAATGAAAATAATATATATTAATCTAGTTTTGTAAATAGTGGTTATTGTTTCTGTACAAAGAAACACGACGAATATAATGTGATGAAAAATGATGGAGTTACACTTGTGGCAGAAGTGATACTTATATTTGGTTCTAATGATATAAATCCAATTTATGTGATTATTCCATATTTCAGCATCATAAAACAGTTATAAAAGATTGATTATACAACATTTTAAGTGCTTATTTTCCATTTCAAATGGGTTGATAAAAAGATCCCATTGAATATTGATGAACTGGGATTGAAGAATGAAAATTTCAATGTATAAGTGTATAAAAAAAATACCATGCATAATGGAATCACAATTAGTGCATGCATTTTTTTCCAAAATCTATCAAACTTGTACGGGTAAATTATTTTGTTTGTGACTAAAAAAACTACAATTTAGGATAAAAATTCAATTGAGGATGAAATATTCACTGTGATATCATTGTCATTTAAACTAAGTCCCAATGTGGAAAATATATTATATATTATAGGGGACCACAGGGTTGGGATTTGGATACTTGACAGAGGATCCAAATCCCATCAACTTTTAATGAAAAAAATGATAACTCAAGGGGAATGTTAAATAAAGCGAGAGAATAATATATGAAAAAACACACAAATTATGAGAATCATGTGTAATTATAACATTATAGTAATATTTTATTAGTTATAATATAACTGTATAAAAATATCTAAGTATGTTTTTATGTGTATTATATGGTTTAGACATAAGAATTTACAATGAATGTACCTAATTAATAAATTATTTTAGTAGCATTGCAGTTGTTAGAATTGTATGGCCATGTTAGTGGTGCTAGTTTTAGAGTGTCACCTCAGATATTATTTATGAGATAAAATTAAATAATATACATATGATATTATTAATTGAATATATAAAATGATATATTATTTAAAATTTAATGCGATGTACTTGGTTTGTTGGAGGAAATACGTGAAAGGGGTAAAATGAAAAATAGTGGAACATCAACTTGTATATGAAGATCCACATGACCCCAATAGCTTTGATTCCAGATATCCATATCATCTTCCTGCCTTACTTAATGTAATAATTTTCCCATAATTGTTTCTACTGAATATAAATAAATAAACATTCAATTACTTTACATTACTCAAATTATGCAGGGCGAAATTTTATGTTATTTATATATATATCAATACTCATGAATCAAATTGTGGAAATTGGTATATAATCTAATATCCTAGGAGACATGATATAAAATAATCAAATCGCAAAATATCATGTGAGAGTGGGTATTAAAATATCCCTCGATCGAAGATCCAAGTTTAATATTTCCACACAATGATATGAATGTTTCCATAGTTGATAATAATATAGGAAAATTCATAGAACTGTTATTGAATAATATAAATATAATTGAGGAATGTCTTTAAATTTTTTTTTTCAAAACAAAAATCTTTAACAGTTGATGGATAATGGATTGAAATGAGGTATTTTATTAAAAACCGACAAAATAAAGGTGAAACCGAAGTAAAAAACTAGAAAATCTTGTCGAACAACCTAGAAACCCAAACATTCATATGAGATTACCATCATTATTCATGTTCCATTTATATATATATATATAAATTACCAGTTAATGTTGACAAAAAATTCAATGAAATTACATCATTATTAGTGAATCATCATTTCTGAGTGCATAAAAATATAACATTGGTGAATCATAATTGTTGATGAATTCATTTCTACATGATGTCTATGAAAATTTAAAAATTAACCAATAAAAATGTTATGTCAATTAACTAATAAATGTAGATAAATGGTAAAAAATTCAATAAATATGTATTAGGTATCCACCTCTTCATGACGTATGTATACAATCTTCACCAAGTATTTTTTCCCTTCATTTTTATATACATATATTTCTTATTTTTAATATGATGACTATTTATTCTCTGGGTGGTAATGGAAATATAAAAATAAATAAATTATTAGTAAATATATCATATGAAATTATTATTATCTTCTGAAATAGCACTTTGAGGATGATATTTTGTTGACTGAATTTGATATCATTCATACATTTTGAAGCATAATAATTGTAATATTTTTAATTAGTTTATTCTAGAAACTACAAAATCATTCATAAAAATATTTAATTTGGTTTTTTATTTTTTTTTGATAGTGAAATTCTATTAAATACACCCTTATACATATCCTTTTGTAGAAGATGATAGGATTTTTTTACTCATTGAATGTTGACATTCCATGATTTTGATGAAATTTAAACAGCACACTATCATAACATAATTTTCATTAAAATATGATATAAAATGTATAAATTGTTGTTTATTTGTAAAATTTTTCATGAAGTGTATTAAAATTTGTTAAATTTCATCACCAGTGGTACGTTTGTTGTGTTCTCATACATTGAATCAAAAAAATAAATATATGGTGTACAAAAATTGACATTAATGAGTGACTAATGAAACCTTAGAGAATAAATAAGTAATGAAAAAAATGAAAATATGATTGATATGATTAAATTTAATATTTTACCCTAACATAATGGGTAATTTGAATATTCTGTCCACTGTAATTTATTAAAAAACATTGTGTCTAGTATTTTAACTATTATGTCATATAGATTTGGTTATAATTAAATTTATTACGTAGAAGTGATATGAGAAATAATATTTCCAAATTTATGTTTACAATGTAATAAATTTTAATAGTATTGATATATAAACCAATAAATATTATGAATAATATTTAGTCCTAATTAACATATTATACTATCTTTTTGGAAGAAAAATCATTAAAACACAGCTAAAATATATATTTACTACTGAGACTCCTCAAAATTCATGATTTGGTATTTCATTTACAAAATCAAGATCAATATATTCTATAATGGCCTATTCATATATTTGTTATTAAAAATCAATTACTGTTATATCACACTTGAAAATGATGTATCCTCATGAACATTTAATGTTAGTAAATGTGGAAGTTTAATGGGTGGATTAAATTTAATTTATGATGATATTTTTGATTGGTTAGATGATACTTTAGATACTTTGGATTTGACCTTCCATTTCACCCCCTTCCCTTTGACTTTCTGGAAGAACATTCTTCGATTCAATCCTTTTTTCATTAATTTTTCAAATTTTGAACAAAAAATAAATTTAAAATGAATGCATTCTTATCAAAATGTATTTCTACCCCATATAACCACAATGATTCCAAATTTGAAATAGATATTTTGGCAAAATGATTATTTCCATCATAAATTGGAATTTGTATCTCATCAATTTTCTCATGATCTAAATTAATACCAACTCTCATTTGACATTTTTTACGTTTTTTGTTGCGTTTAATATATCCTTAGATATTTTACACGGTTATCCTTGCAACAATGTGATCGGTGGTGTTGAAAGGTATAAATAAGAATCATTTTTACCTTGTATAATATTAATGTTGTAATTGTATTGGTCTCCCTATGGTTGAAATTTTATAGAAAAAATTAGGAAAATATTGATTTCCTCTTATATAATATCCCTTGGATAGGAAAGGCTCACCTAATAGGTATTGGTGGTGGGGGATCATTTAGTTGGGGATGTTTCTATGTTTTTTCATCACTTTGATTCCTTCTAAAAAAATGTTCTAACAACTCATTCTTCTAATTATGTTTCTCTACTATAGTATATAATACATTTTCCATATCATCCATTTTAATTACTTTATCCCCGGTTCATTTATTTTCTCAAAATAATTTTTTGGCCACACCCCTAAACAATCACCTCTAACACGACCAAACTATTTTGGATGCTTTAGGGAAACTGATAATAGTTATTCATCAGTTAAGGTTAATTAGGATTCTTGTGTCTAATTTTTATAAAATTTAAAATATAATAAGAAATAATTTTTATTTAATTCTTATTTAAAAAAAGTATTATGTCATATTGACAGAAGATTCCTTCAATTTTTGTGTGTTTTCATCTATTAGTATACAGTATTTGTTTACATTCTCCTCCTTCGACAACACATAATGTTGTATAGATTTGGATTTGTATTTTGATTCATAAATCATTATTTCAAAAAAGGAACATAATTATTTTTTGTTTTTCATTTCTCATATAATTATTATATCATATTTAGAATATAAATCATTTTGTTCATGTGAAGCATACCCTATTATTGATTTATGATCGAGGATCATCAATTTCATTCCACGTTTCCTATTTTCAACACACCTTTTTTTCATAAATTACATAGTCATAATATACGTGTCAAGTACATGTATTCTAAAGAAATTTATTACAATTAACAATGTAAATGAAAAATAAATATATTCACATCAACTAGTAAATGCACCCCATGCTTGTCATTTTATCAAGTGTGCTTACATATATGGTCAATGTGGGATTATCATCACATCAATAAATTTGAGTTGATGCTTTGTAAGAATTTTTTGAAATCATGTATGACAATTTTGAATTCTAATTTTGAAAAATTTCATTCAGGGGTGATCTACTGTTAATACCCTCTATATGGGATAATGAATAGTAAAGCAACATCTCTTGATTTTGTTTTTTTGAAAATTAAAAAAAGCATATCCTAATGTTACATCAATCTGTTCTCAAATTAGTTCCTTATGAAAAAGAAAAACATTGTGTCATGAATGTACATCAATTATCATGAACATTCGGGTGGTGGACCTAATGTAACTACTAAACATGGTAGTGTTGGGGTTGACAACCTGACCGCGTGCATTAAATCCAACCCCAAATTCGATTCCTATATTTATCGCTTTAATATCTTTTGATAAAAATTATTTTACTTGAAGATCTATGATTTTATAGGATATTGGTTTTTCAACATCTACCACTTCCTTAGCTTCAACATCATCAATATTTTTACACTCGATTTGTTAGCATCGACATCTGTAGAAGGGTGTTGTTCCTCTGAATTGAGATCATAAACACGTTATGAAACCTATTTTTGTAGGGTTGGGATTTTTGGCATGTGCCGACATCATTATCTATATAAGTATTTGAACATTTAAATTTGATCACATAAAGGAATTATAGAATATATAATAATATGTTGTAACATAATATATATTACAAAAAAATATTACCTGATTATTGAAAACACTTTTTTAAAAAACAATGTTTATGGGATTCTACTCTTATATCACAAATCCAAATCCCCTCATTATTGTATCCTATAATATTAATTATCTCATACATACTGGGGTTAATTTTAAATGACTTTTATACACCAATGAAAGTGTCATCCTGAATAAAATTAACTTCTAACCCTCCAGTGGTTTTGATCAATAACTGAATAACTGGACACTTTTAGTTTGCATGATCTAAAAAATAAAATAATTATACTACTTCTGATTTGATTATAAACATAAATCCATATGTTCTTCTTTACTGAGCTCCACTATTAAAAATCCAAATTCAACCACATTAACTATAGTCCTGTTATCAACCCACATTCATTGTAAAATTGACACTTGGAAAGATGTATAATCCAACTCCCATATTTGATTGATGACTCCGTAGTATAAAAAATTCACATAAATTGGATTTATGTATTTGGTAATAGATACATGAATAACTTCATCCACATGTGTAACTCCACTATTTTTCATGGAATTTCATCTATCTTGTTCATTTGTATAGAATGTATAACATTCTATTACATAACCAATATTGCATAATACAACCACACATGGACCGATGGAAATCAGTCAAATTTTTTCTGAAATTGAATATGGATTTTAAGTTGACTCATAAAAAATAATGTCTTAAAGCATCCTATAAATTTTTTATTGGATGTATTTGATATCCAGATTTTAGCCATTGATGGATTAAAATTCATGAGAGTTACTTTTTGGGTTTCAACATAGGACACAACCTTTGAACTGTTATGATAAAAATAAATGTTAGAATACTCCCATATTGAATTAGAAATTCTAAAAACATATATTCTATAATTTAATTTACCCACAAGCTACCATATTTGATGATATTTTTATTGACCAATTATTTCCACTTATGACAGGTAATAATTACAGAATCCAATGTCATCATTAACAACATATCACTCCACAATACTACCTTCTACATGAAATTGATTTTTGACAAACCCTTTTTAAAACATCATATACTATTTAATGGGGGTACTTCCATAAATAATTTAGTGTACCATATAGTCGAATCTATCATACCAAGTGAACCATCATGTTATCCATCATATCAATGAATTTAGATGGGAATAACATCTTCTATTCACATAATATAATTATAGCTTCATTTTACATAGTTGTCAATTTCAATAGGTATATAATTTACTGAATATAATATTGAAAAATGAAAAAATCATGGTTAATTATTGATTGGAATTATTTGAATAAATTCCATGTAATGCAACATTCATTAAATCATGCATAAAAATATGACAGCCCTGTGATTTCAGATATTTTAACATCAAATCATTCATTTAAATTACATTATTGATATTTTATAAATACCCCATGGTAATCCTTATGTCATTCATGAATTTGAAAAAAATATATATCATTTTTCTTAGTAAGAGTGTAAGATACCAAAGGAAGAAAAGTATGTTTTCACTCTACATAGGTAACAAATTTTCTAGAATCCCCAAATAGGTCATGTCCAACCAATCCATAATATCATCTTTTTACGGTGGATTTGATAACATGTAAATGAAACTATAACATACATTTTTTCACACAAGAATAAAATCAAGAAAACTCATGAGGTAAAAAAAAGTAAAATATGGTTATTTAGAAAAATAGATCACTTTCTCGTAATAGTATTGCTAAATTCCTTCAAAAAATGTTATCCAAAATAAGTTTCCTTGTATTTTATATTCTCAAAATGATGATTAACTTTCAGTGGGGACAATGTTTTACCTTTTTCTGAACTCCCATCAAATGATGTCATTCGTGATCTGTAATTATGTCATCGAGTTACAAATCTATGATGTACAAGAAACATATTCTTCAATGAATGTTTTGACTTAATTGATTTTGTAACTTGTTCAACAATATTACAAACTTGAATTTCTTTAATTATATACCTGGAAAAAATTCCTTAAGTACAAAATACATTTATCATATTGTTCAACATGATTCTCTACATCAAATCATCATTTTTTATGAATCATACATCGTAACACCAGAATCCTGTAATAATTTCAAACCCTAAATCAATGGAGCCAAATAATCATCAATATCTTTATATAATTTTTGTATCAAAATATAGGAAGAAATAACATAATGTATTTTTTTGATTCTTGCTTAACCATGGTGGTATGATATAATTTACCATCATAGACAGTCATGAATTTTTTATGCTTCTTTAAATATAAAAGGATTCACTTCATCTCTAGAATGTGAATAATGATGGTTCTCATATTGTTTCCAAATACAAGATACTTCAGCTCAATTCTCTTCCACTAAAGAGAGTTTCTTATGTGATTAAGATTCCATCTTTATTTATTGTATCTACATGCCCTATCAATTTTCTTGTATTATAATCAATTCCATATAAGATAATAAAACATAGAATGATTTGAAAGTATCAAACAACTTTTTTTGGAACTTATTCATATTTATTTTATTGGGAAGCATGTCATATTTGGCATTTTATGAAATTTTTGGTTCTTTTGAAATAGTCCATAGTCATTTGGATATGCATGTATTCTCTCAGAGATCATACCCAAAGATTATATTATTTTTTTAGCATCATATGTTATGATAATAATATCATTATATTTTTGTATTTTCATCCAAGAGAGAAATTAATTTATTAAAACCGACATCACACCATTTTTTACATCATTTAAATTATATAGCATCAGTAGGGATACTAATTAAGTATATTAGTATAACCCACATATAATGACATATTTTCAGAACTTTAAATTCTCAAATATTTAAAGAAAATCATTTTGTTCATCTTTTGCAATCATTTACATATCCTCAATATGATCTACATCATTTTACAAACCTGTAATCATTTCCATGATACATTCATTATCATTTTTCAAATTTAATCATATCAAATGATGGATAAAATAAGTCTTATGGTAGTCACAAGTTTAATTATATTTTCCATATGTTTAGTCCTGAATTTATAGCTTCAATGTATTCCATAATAGGTCAATTGTACTCCCATCACCTATGCACTAATTAGTCTTTAATAACTATAGTACGATGAAAGATAAATGATTTGTGAAAGGTCATATGCATGATCATTTTCATACTTGATGAAATCTATCACCCCATCCCCATACTGTTCTGTCATATGATTATATCCATCTATCATAGATTTATATTCATTGTATTTGATTTATTAATATTAATACTTATCTAACTAAATAAATAAATTGATTTTTTGGGCATGGATCACATAAATGTTCATTATTAAAGAATCATTTATGCTATGTAATTTCATTATTATATTATAATATGATCTGAATGATGGGTATTGAGATTGTTTTTTGTGGTGAAAATCACTGAAGGAATGTAATGTGTGATACATATAATGTTATAAAGAATCTAATTAAATTATAATCATTTACAAAACTTAGAGCTATCACAATGGGGTTCCTATGATCCATTCCCATTTCTGATATCTTATATTTTATCAAATAAGTCTTTTAATAATCCATGCTGTGTAATTAATTTCATTAAACAACAAATTACACATAAAAACTTTTAAATTATTAAATCATTGTAAAAAAATTTAAAAGAACCAAGAGGCATAAAATACCATCATCCTAACATTGATAATAAAAATTAAATAACCTTGTATAAAAATTTAATGAATGTAAAAAAATTGGTGTATTTTAATTTCAAAGTAAAACCAAAATTTGATACCACGCTATATGCCCTCCTACATGGGATCCCAGTCTAACCGAAACAAATAATTGAATAACCCAGGGTTCAAATGATGATTCAGTGCCACCACTCCCATGATCTAATTTAACCACTCCCATCTGATGATCATGCCCCAATACCTCCATACACCAACATTATAACCATCCAACACCCATAATTCCAACTACTTCCATACAGATTCCATTTATTTCTAGACCACTCCCAACTTCCACAACTACTCTACCTCTATCGTGGCTCCTTAATTGTATTCACACACACACTAAATAGTTGGAATATATTTTATGGGACAGGCCTTATGTTTGAAATTGATGGACTTAATATAGTTTCATCTTGAAATCATCTAGTGGATGACCCCCCCCATAATAATTGAAAATTCTTACATCCACATTGGATCGATAAACTCAATGTCATCCTTTTCATTCAATGTGGATCAACTAAAATAGATCTAAGCTTAATTTGTTTAACAGAAATAACATTATATGAGTTCACAACCATATGATTTTATATTGTAAAGTATTGGTTCTGATTATGAATAAGAATACATCATCTGTGGTGTGGGAATGTGTTTCGTTGGGATTTGGGATGCACTGGCATTATTTGGTGGTGGGATTGCATACGCATATGGGATGGACAGATTCTTCAGTTCTTTCTAAGAACAATAACAATACATGGCATGAATATGAAAAAATATGGACACGAGAAGATATAAAATATTGAAAGCTTATCATGCACCAAAATTATAGGACTAACAAACTATTCATCACCCTGTGGTCATTGGTGAAGTTGGATCCAATGGTCATGCAGTTCAACAAATCATTTTTGTTCTCACTAATTGGTCATCTTTAGTTTTAAAAAGTCAAACAAGTGGAAAAATATTTTTATAAATATTTCATTAACAGATGAATTTTAATGATGTAATTAAAGGGTATCTATTGATTTCTATGGTTTATTGCATTAAAAATATATTATTATAATTTTATTTGTTAATGAATATAAAAATTACAAGATAGATAGTAATAATTTATTATTTTTACCTTTTAGGAATCATAGTAAATAGAATTATCAACATGGGTTGATAGGTTTGTTTTTAAAATCATATATACATATCTAAGACCATTATGTTATAGAACCACCCAAATCATCATACATAATTTTTATACATATTTAAAATTAAAAAAAAGTTGTTATTCTTGTAAAATACATTTTTAGGTTGAAATAATTTTTCCATATATGTGTTATGGACCCTCACTATTACATAACTTGTAACAAACAATGCTAAACTATATCAAATACTATAAAAACACTACTTTTCTAGGATTCTAGTTACCACTGATAAATAAATACGATTAATCAAATATAAAAAATACCATTGGTTGAATAAATCTACCAATATTTTTTTATCAACTAGCTTTGGTTTTTATTAAATCGTCTATAAATGTTATAAAAAATAAATAATCCATCCTCCCTAACTGCTCCCTCTAGGCGACCATGACCCATATCCGCACCTCCCTAACCTCATATTCTCCCATCACCAACGATGACCCCAAACAACCCTATAACTTCCCTCTCTCGTATCGAATACCCCCTTAGATGTGACGCTAACCCACCTCACCCACTTCGGAGAAAATCCACGACCCCTCCCCCAACTCGGCGACAACCTCCCCTCTTCCCCCATAAACTCCCTCTCCATGAATCCCCATTTCTAGAAACCCCAAACCCCCTCCAACCGACCTCTACCACTCCCCTACATAGTGAAGACCCCCATGCCTCCATCCTCCATGACCCATACTCCCTTATCAGCAACTTCCATCCCTCGACAACTATGTTGGCTATATAGGGGACATAATGGCTGATTAGTTCCAATTTGATAAAATTTATTCTAATTATTATTTTGACCATTCATTTGTCATTGAAGATTAATTAAAGGGAAATTTATGAAGGGATTACTTTTGAGTTGTCAAATGTAATTTTAGGCTTAATTCATTGAAATTAAAGACCATGTTAATGATTTATTGGGGTGAATATCAAGAAAAAAATTAATAATGTAACGATAAAGTGGATAAACAAATTTTACTCAGTAAAACCCTGAAAACTATTATGGGTTAACATACCATACCTAGTAATGGAATGATTACACAATTTGGAAATTTTTGTAGACATTCTCAATATTTTTGAAGAATTTTAAATGAAATATCACATAAATAAAGAAGAAATTATATCACATGACATTTATATGGATTCAAAAATATTCCCAAGTTGATATTCTGGAAAATTGATAGACCAATGAATGAACATAAATTCATAGTTAAGGGAAAACAATTAAATTTTTGACATTTAATTTGAGCAGGTGACATATATAATATATTATTGGGACCAATAGACACTTCCCCTATATTTTATTATATTGAAATACTACATTGATGACTATTTTTATCATAATCCATTACGCCGATTATTTTATTCTTTTGAAATTTATTTCACATAGAATATTTATTAAGAATCAATCACAAATCCATATTTGTTTTATTTTTTCATATTAAGATGATTACATTTTCACATGTTTGATTAAGTATTTTCACCATTGAAACATATCACAATTAATAGATTTTGTCAAAATATCATATAGGATTCCTTGTGTGATTTTTTTATATCCTCACATTCTTATACTAAATATTAAACAAATATATCAAGACATTATCCTACCATGGAATCTATTTTTCTCATGAGATACACCCACCCCCAAAAAATAATATCATTTAATTATAAAATATCATAAAATGATACATCTTTATCATCATTATTGTAGAGGTTTTTTTCCACACGTCCATAAAAAGTTAAACTTTTTCAATCATGTATCTAACTTCAAATACCATGTTCTTGAGTCTTATTTTAGCCATTATAGATCATTCATTAAACTAAAAAAATTAATTTTATCCTGGTTGAGAAAGACACTTCATCATCTAACTCTCAATTTTAAAATACATATTTAATATCTATTAGATCCTTCATGAGTTTCCTTTGTGATAAAATGTGGGGGTCATCTAGTTTTTTTCATTATTCATCTTTTTTTATAATAAATAATAATTTATTTGATTATTTTTTTATATTGTATGTTTACTAGAAAAATGACATTAATTGGCTCATCTCATTTTCCTTTATGTTGTTATGAATGATATAATGGAAAAGTTGGGTGACATTTATATTTGATTGTAACTATTTGATTAATCATTTATATCAATATATATGAATTTATGAGGTAAATAAAATCCAATAAAAATAGACAATAGTTGTATTAATTTATCTCAAAAACACACCTCGGTAAGCCATTGGTTTGGAATAATTTGTAAATCATGAAATTGCATACTAATTAGTGGATGGTAAAACAAAATGTTTGTGTCCTGATTGTAAATTCAAGAAATGGTTGAATAAAAATGAAATATATGATCAATTTATGTTTACATGATATATTTCCTAAAATCTATGTTGGATTCTGATTGGTGAATCAAATGTTATGGTAATTCAATAAAATGAAAATATTTTCAATGAAATACAAAGTGACCCAACAGAAGAGAATTTAGTTAAAAAATTTTAAATAATGAATTTGGTTTTGAGAAATAAATTGTAACTGATTTTAAAGGATCCAAAATAACATCAGCAGATTCTAATCAGGTTAGTGTTGCCTAGAACTTTAGAGGACAAAAAATTAATTTAAATAAGTAGTTGAAGTCAGACAACAAGAAAATTTAGAATGGTGTACCAAGTATTCAATGTTGTCTTTTCTACTTATGTTTTATCATATCAAGTATCGATGTTGAATCAATAACAAATAAATTTACATGATTCTATAGTTTCATTATTATTTATTTAGTGAAGCTAGTATCCACGCATAATTCTATGAGATAAATAATTACATCATTAAACACAGACTTTATTATACAAAGATATCTGAATTCCTTGATGATTATAGTCTATATTGAGGAAAAGAGTACGATAAATAAGACTGAAAAAGATATCATATAATAAGTTGTATGTAAATGGAAAAAAGAGTATTAACCAATAATCTAATGAAAATGTTATACATTTCATGTGAGACTGCAGACAACATTTAGTGGAATGCTTAGTATAGTAATGATGGATTGATGATACATCAAAATGATTCATCATCATGGAAGATGTTTTATTCTCTATATCCATCTTTTTCATCGGACCCTAGGAATGTACATTCGGTATTATCTTTTGATGGTTTTAAACCTTAGTTATGTTTAAACACTAATTATAAAATTTGTAATGTTGTTTTAATCCCCTACAATCAACCTCCAAGGATGTGTATGAATAAGTCTTCTTTAATTATGTCTATGATTACTAATGGAATGAAAATTATTGCAAATGACATTGATTTCTACCATCCACCTCTATTCAAATAATTGATATAATTATCAGATGATGGCATGTAAACATATGATGGTTCAATGAGATAACAAATCAAATTTCATCCTCCATTATTGTGGAATATTTGAGACTTTCCAAGACTAGGAATTTATTTGGTTTGAAAACTTATATTTGTTTGGATTTTGCAGTTTGAAAATTTGATTTTGAACTAAAATGATTTCCTAATACCATAAAATGATTTTTTATGTGTCATAATCAATTTCGTAATACTTCTAAAAAAATATGGTTTAACAAGACATGATAAATTTGAGATACTAAAATGGGAAATTCATCAAAGGTGTTATTTGGTTCAGAAATATGGGGAAAATTAATTAATTTCACTGATGAATTTGGAAAATTTACTGTGTATAAATAAGGTAGAAAAGGGTATGAGTTACAATATCATTAGATGTATGAAAATAATTGTGGGAGGTAAAGAGTATATTTTTTAAAAAATTGTATTTGGAGTTTAATTTGATACATAATAATCTTATCATAATTAATATTTAGAATATCTTCTTTGATAATGTAATATATATATTGCTTAATGAATTGGGTAAATCAAAGGATCGCCTTAATGTTATTAAGTATTTGGTGTCAATGAATATATTGCATAGTTTTTTTTTGAAAATGTGAATGTCATGAACCCATCAGTTAATTTTACAATAAAAAATCATCATGAAGATTTATTCCTATGAAAATTTAAAAATGTAAAAGTTCCCAATTGATATTCAATTAACATTTCAGCGTGCATTGACAGAAAAAATCGAATGTTACATGGATTGAAATGTCATGACTCACAAGTTTTTATGGTGCAGTTTTTGCTGTAGGTTTTTTGTAATACATTACCTGAAAAAATAAATATTTTTGTAGTTATGTTTCTGAACTTTTTAGAGGGATTTCTTGAAAAAATATAAATCCAATTGATCCTTATAAAATAGATGAAAAAATTTTCTTGATAATATTTCATTTAGAGATGTTATTTATCTCTTCATTCTACACAGTCATGATTCATTTGATTGAAGTAAATAATCATGTTGATGTATTACACTATCAATGGATGTATCCAATTGGGAGTCAAATTAATATTTTTTATTTTTAATGGTGAATTAGATTTTATCAAATCGTTTAATAATTTTTTAAACATGATTCTTATATTTTTCTCAGTAATATAGGTCATTTTAAATCATATGTGAGGAATAGTGCTCAACCAGAAGGAAATCTTAATTATGGTTACATAGATAAAGTGTTCATGACCTTATGTTCTAGTTATTTTTATGGGATTGATACTAGATTCAATTGTGTTGGATAAGCTGATGACATCTCCACTAATTATCATTATTGTAATTAGTCATCAGTTTTTCAAACTATTAGACAAGAAATTGGAAAGGGGTAAAATTTTAAAACGACTAAATTATATTTTCTATAATAACATAGACATTCACTACTCTAAAGTGTTATTATTTATACATTTATTTAATAGTTCTGACTGTAAACCAAGAGGCAACTAAGGGGTCATGCTCACAATGAGTTGGAATTAAAAAAAAATCTATTAATAAGGTTTTTATCGAATGGTTCATCCATCAGGTAAGTATATACACATATTGATATTTTTGAAATGCTATTATTTTGTCTATGTAAAAAGTAACACCTTATATCTTTTTTTCTAGATAATGAATTTTGACAATCAAATCAAAATATAAAATTAGTTGACGTTTTTGGATTTAGGTTCTCTAAGGCATGATAAGAGATTTGATACCAACAATATTCATGGATTCATGTTTCATACAATTTTTCATGAAGAATACAAGAAAACGTAAAATAGTGGGGTATTTACACTTGACGATATGGGGTACATTGAAGCTGAATGATACAATGGAATTAATATATCATGGACAATTTATAATAGAATTATTCTATTGAATGTGGGTCAATATTGATTGAGGTATAATGATCGATTCATTACATTGTGGTTATATTAAATTATATCACATGATGGATACTAGTGAGAATCTATAACATGATCCATTTATCTTGGATTCATAAGAGAAGATGTTTTTTTATGTTGATAATAAATTAAATGAATGAAATAGTGTTGTTTTACACATAATGTAGAGTGAATTTTATGATAAGGGTTATTAAAAATGAATTGGTGCTTTGTGACAGTGAACCTCATAAACTACAAATCAATGAACTACATTTTATTGACAATGTAAAAATAATAGAACTTTTAATAGAGGGTAAAAATGAAGGACTCATCATAATGGATGTTTATAAAAATGATGTCAATGATGATGAAGATAATTGAATGTATAAATTTGTAATGAAAAAATATTACAATTTCTCATTTATAAGTGTTTCATACATATATACATTGTTGTAATTATTTTTCCTTTTGTAAAAATACCTTATTATTCCATTTTTTATAAATTTAATATTCTTTAACCATTTGAAATGAAGGAATTTTGAGAACAAAAAAATACAGGATCCTAGATGATCAGTATCTCGAAGTACACCAACACTACCATCGCCTTTTGTGGATCATACTGATTCAGATGTACTGTAGACTACTAGCTAGACAACTGTTTCCCTAGATTACATTGGTATACCACCAAATGATTCACCTACGGTGATGGAGTAGTTGGTAACCCCTCCATATAGGGGATATTGGTGTTTAACCATCACTAGTATGTATAACATTTTTCAATAAAAATCCTCAATATTTTTTTTTAAATTTTTAATTCATTTTTCATACAGATAAAGAACACGATAGAAGAGATTCAAATATGAACACAGAGGATGTTTTTGACCTGTAGGACATCAATATTATCATTATATTTGATGTATTTGAGGTTCCTACCGGTGTTAGAAATAGAATATATGGTAATACGTATAGGTATATTTCTTACAAGACGATGATCTTTACCATTAATTATAATGATTAGAGTCATATTTGTACACCTTGTAAAAATGAAGTCATTAATAATGAAAAAAATTTAATATAAATTTAATATTACTTGATAAAAAGTTTAAATGACATGAGTATACTTTTGTAATATACTTATAAAGTGTTATTTCTTGATATTTTTTCATTTTGATATCACAGAAATTTTTTGTGTCAGTCAGAGTAGGAGACTCAAGAGGGGGTTGAATTTAGTTCATAGATAATAATTATATTTCAAATGGTTTTTAAAAATCACCCTCATAAGAATAAAATATGTCATAAAAAAATATAAAATTTATAAAAGTAATGTTCTTCTAAAATATTTCCCAATGAGTGAATTTTCATAATTGAAATAATATGAAATTCTATTTTATATTTTGAATTTTTTTTAATAAATTTAATTTTAATATAAACAATATATTTGATTAAATATCGAAGAGAAATAAATTTTTTCACTTGTAATTATATATAGTAGTGAAAATAGAACATTAAAAATGTGCTGCCGAATTAATAAAAAGTGGTTCGGTCTCTAGCTGAGACATAGTCCTACTAAGTTGGAGATCACCCACCACCAAGAATTTTATATAAACATAAATATGATCCAAAAAGTAGATTGAGGTCTAAAAAAGAATATACAGTGTTGTCTAGGTCACAATGAACCATCCCAATGTTTTCATGGGAGTGAAATCTGTGACAGGAAATGGAGGGACCTCTTCCACTATTATCCGTGGAATGATAAGGTGTAAAAAGAAATTTTGTTCACATATATATATATCATCCAGTTATTTTTATGAGTCAACATGTAATCATAAAATATAGATAATAAAAAACTTATCATAATGTAAATAAAGTATATAAACAGAGAAGATAAAAGAGCATAATGAATAGATTTTCACTATGTATGATGCAATTCAGCTTTGTTACTCCATGAAATTATCATAAAATAATGTTTGAGTAATTTTTAAGAATATTTTTTCAAAACAATGAATTATAGTTTCTTCATTCATGTGGTGTTTGAGTGATCCAAATGTACATTAATATTTTTCATCATGTTTTTTTATAATTCATGAATTAGAAGCCTGCACAAATGCATCCAAATCTTTTTGATTATCCACACTTGTTGAGTTGTTTTTGTTCTCATAAATTACCAGGTGTATCTGTCTTTAATTTTAGATTGTGATTATTTATTTATACTCTAAAGTAGAAAAATTACTTGTTATCGATCATATTCTGGTAACTCATTCCTCATATTGTTGTTTAACATTGATTTTAATGTTATTCAGAATAGGTTATCAATTTAATTAGTAGCATTACATTCTATAAATATGATTGTTAAATACAATGAATTAAATAATACAAAGGAATGGTAGTGGTGAGTATTTTGAACAGTGGATCAGGGCTCTCTGTGACTTATTCATGGTAGTGCTTCAGTGATATTGACTTTGGAGTGATGACATGGACATAGAGGCGAGTCAGGAGTAATGAGTTAGATGTGGTGAGTTAGGAAATGTGATTAAGCAATGGTGAATCTTACATAGTCCATTCTACCAATATATCTAATAATTTCAAATCTTATACTACATATTAAACACATTAGAAACATAAATGAGCATTATTTGTGATTAATAAAACTAGAAGAGGTCAATAGTCACCCCCCTTTTCATGACCACAAATCATGTAATTATGTCGAACCAATTAATATATAATATGGAAGAACATAAAAGAACAAATAAACAATCAAATTGTATTAGAGTATATTATATAACTTATATTATATCAAATTTGTAATATATTTAAAATAATTATATCCTAGAATACTGTTCTACCACATTTTCAATTATCAAAAAGATAAAAATTTATAAAAACATAAGGAATCAGACAAAAAATAATATACATATAGATAATATTTTTCAGATACATCCCCATCAAAATTAAAAAGTCAATGTTTGGGGATTCAAATTGGTAGGATCTAGAGGTTATTTCCCTTTATCAGAAGATATATTATTAAACTCTGAAGGCTTGGGGACATCTATCGACATTATAGGAGGAGATGATGCAGCAGAGGATTGTAATTTTCTATGGATAACTGGTCTCCCATTTTTATGTTCTTCGGTAGGAGTCATCGGAGTTGGTTGATCTGAATGAAGTAATAGTGAAAAAGGATTGGTTAAAATGTAGAAATGTATTTTGGATGTGGAGAAGGGCACAAAGGTCTAGTTGAGATTCCAAAAAAAGTTAATGGAATGGGAAATGCATATGTTTCTATAACATTATTGGTATGAAAATGTAGATAAAGATTCAATAGATTGATAAAGTCAATAATAATCCAGAAACCTTTTATTATAGCCTTACAGAAGTCATCCATGGTTTACATAATGGAATGAAGAAAAGGGGAGAGTTCTTTATGTTTATGAACTCAATCTCGGATGGATTGGGTGAAAGGTGACATCTCTATATTTTCATCCATATAAATAAAATAACAATTCAATTTATTCTTGTTATAATTTATTTTATATTACAAATCTATTTTATTGGTGATATATTCTTGAGAAGAAGTTGCATCTTCAAAACAAATCATGTCCATGGAATGTACATGATTACTATTATATATATATATATATATATATATATATATATTCTCATGATCTCCTAATAGGATGTACCAATCATAGTTTGGAATTCCTCTCTGAAAACCGATCTGATCAACTCAACATTACAATGCTCAGAAGGAGGAGGACTAATAGTGTAATGGCCCTGACCTCTCCAGTCCATTACATTGTGAAATGTTGGTGTTAGAGGTGTATTGGGAGGTCAAGGGGACTTATCCCCAACACTTTGCCAAATTTCCGGTTCTGTGAACAGTGTTTCCACTTTTATGAACAGTAATAGATCGGTCTCAGCGATCGGTCTGACATATCGGTTTCACAGATTGGTGTGACAGATCGGTTTCACAGATCGGTCTAACAGATCGGTTTCACAGATCGGTGTGATAGATCGGTTTCACAGATCGGTGTGACAGATCGGTTTCACAGATCGGTCTGATAGATCAGTTTCAATGATCGGTGTGACAGATCGGTTTCACAGATCGGTCTGACAGATCGGTTTCACAGATCGGTCTGACAGATCAGTTTTACAGATCGGTCTGACAGATCGGTTTCACAGATCGCTGTGACAGATCAGTTTGACAGATCGGTCTGACAGATCGGTTTCACTGATCGGCGTGACAGATCGGTCTGACAGATCGGTTCCACAGATCGGTGTGACAGATCAGTTTCACAGATCGGTGTGACATATCGGTTTCACAGATCGGTCTGACATATCGGTTTCACAGATCGGTTTCACAGATCGGTGTGACAGATCGGTTTCACAGATCGGTGTGACAGATCAGTTTCACAGATCAGTTTCACAGATCGGTTTCACAGATCGGTTTCACATATCGGTTTCAGAGATCAGTTTCATGTACAGTAACAGTGGGTGAACAATGTTTCCAGACTCCTACAGTTTTGCCCCTTTTGACGTTTCCTTTGACGTAAAATACATTTAAAGCCTTATTTTAAGGACTCTTAAGGCCGATTCAAATTCCATAAATCCTATATTAATTATTCCTAAGGCTTGTAATGTTTTACTTGGTGAAACCGCGTGGGTTAATGCGATCCGTTTTTAATAGAGAATTAATCAGATCTTAAACTGTCACCCCATTAAATCTTCAAAAAGGGATGAGATATCATTCTCCCTTGTTCATTCCCATTTTTATCAACTAAGAGGCACTAGAACCCTTCAATTCATTCTATAAGAGTTACACAATCAATCTTTTCTCCTAGGATTGGTTCTGCTCTGTTTTGGATGCAACCGAACCCTGTCGATCAATCTTCGATATAAGGTATGTTGTATCGTCGTTCTTTTGGGGTTCATCTTCTCCAATCCTCTTTTCCATAATTATACCATGTAATTTCCAAGATTCTAATAGGTTTTCATGGGGTTTGTTGGTACTGTCGTACTGCAGCATCCTCTGGTGGATGCAGTTGTCGCAAGGGGAGGATCGTGACCTATTGTGTGGATAAAGAACGTGAGGAACTGTTTGAATTAGGGGATTCATGGATTCCCTAATTGTATATGTGAAATTGTATAATTAGCATGATTTATTCCTTTGGATCACAATTAAATTGACCTAATTAAATACTTGAACTGAATTAAAAGAATTGGTTGATCGCATGTTGTTGCTTTGTACCGTGATAACGGTTTGCCTCAGGTTTTCCTAGATAGAGTGATATCTATGTTTTTTTCTTTAATTAGTTGCTCGTCCATGATGGAAATTGATAAAGAACGTAAAGTCGGAATTATTTTTTAAATAATTGGCTATAGATAAAGAGGCATGTTAATGAATATGTTAATTCAAGATGGATTAGAGAACTATTAGTTCGATAAATTCAAAAGGGTTCTAAGTTACCCGCTTGCTTGTAAGGCTGTATGCCTTGTGGTTTGGAGCTCTGAGTGCTCATTTTGTATGAAGGATGAATGCCTTGTTAAAGGGCCAAGAGCCCATTTTGTGATCTTGATTTCCTACTGCTTGTGATTTGATGTGTGCCTGGATGGCTGTTGTGATATGTGGAGGTATGGGGACTTGTGGTTGTGGTAGCGGATGTTGCCTAGTGTGGCAAGATGCATCGGTTTATGCATATGGGTGTCGGGGAGGACACCAAGGATGATGGTATGAGATGAATGTGATGGTTTGATGTTGGTGGTTTGGTTTGGTTGTTTATCTGCTTTACTTTTCCCCACTGCTCAATGCAGCTGGTCTTGCTTACCCTCTTTCTGAAGGAGGTGAAGACACGTGGGGTATGCCACGTGCTTTCCATGTGTAGCCTCTCGATGGAGGATGGGTCTATGCTCTTGCTATAGGCAGAAAAGACTCAACGGGTAGTATATCTACTCGCCGTGTTGAGCCCCTTTGTGTTTAGTATCATAGGATGCTTTTCTAGAATGCCTGGGAATGTGGAAAAGTAATTCCATAATGAATGTTTGTTTAAATGGTGATAATCCACGGGGATGGAGAAACTGGAATTTAATATTGATGTGTATCCTAAAAAGGAGCTGTTTTTGAATGTGATGCCAATTCAGTTTAATGTGGAATTGTTCATTCTTAATTAATGTTTAAAGAATTAATTAACGTACATTGGAACTGATAAAATGATAATGGAGTAATCTAATAAAGTTCTTCAAATGTTTGTGTGCTTATAGGATACCTAGTCTTTGAAGTAGCAGCCTGGAGTCTGAGAGACGTTAGCTGCAGTTGTATCTATGACTAGGTAATGCCCATAGTGTGGATGTGAGTTACATATATATTCTATAAATTTTGTGTTTCTATACGCTACTCCACCCTATCGGTAAGGGAAACTGACACCCCGGGGATTCTGAGCCCTGGGGGGGGGTGTTTTCCCCAACATTATGATGGGAGGTTGAATGGCTGACTACCCCCTTTGGCCCCGCTCTCTTCTCTTGGTAGATACTTGTGCCATGAGACACATCGTTTAGTTACCCCATATATTTGTGTAGAGGGCTGTAATGGCTTGTGGTTATTCACACACATATATTCTGGATATAGTATCCTATGGACTACTATAGGTGTAATGTGTATATGCTATGATGGCTTGAGGATCCTTACTCGGAGTATGGGCTGTAATGGCTTGAGGTATTATACCCGATGTATGATACACATTATGCGGGCTGTGGTGGCTCCCAGAAACTACCTAATTACTTTTGGTTGTGAGGACGATGTGGTGCTTCGCCCAGGTGTCTGCGGGCAAGCCTTTGTGGTGCAAGAGGTGAAGATTGTGGAGCTTAGCCCAGGTGTCTGCGGGCAAGCCTTTAGAGAGAGATGCACAGGATGTATGTCGTTGGGGAAAAGCGGAAAACCAGTGGGGAAGTAGTAGTGGGGTACCCTTCATATTCTTTACTATATGATATATTCTTGTGTGCGTTACTTGGTGAGAGTAGCCATGGTGAGGTTGGGAACATAGTATACTTGTTATGTGACGAGTTAGTTTCACTTGTTGTTCACTGGGCTTTAGCATGCTTTCTTTACGTTTGCATGAGGGGCTTGGGGAGGATCCTACTGAGTATACTGTTATACTCACCCTATGTACATATAAACTATTTTTCAGGTCACCTAGAGCAGGTTGGAGATCAAGCTGGTTACTACTAGCTTGCGGTTGGAGGAGGAGTTGTTCGGGCTTGTGGTCGCTGCCGTTTTACTTTCTTTTTGGTACCTTTAGTTTTCCCTTTCAGTTTTAGTACTTTTGCATGACATTTCATATATGTACTTTTATTTCTTTTATTTTTCATTTTTGAGATGGAGTTGGTTGGATTCTATTCTATCTCTCTCTTCTAATGTGTTCTCTTAGATGGTAATGCCTCCCATTTGTGTGTGTATTATACCCTCGGTGCTAGTCTCCAACCCGGGGCCTACTAGAGGCGGCACTCGGGGGTCATTATCTCTCTTCTCACATTGTCGGCCCAGGAGGGGTACATTTTGTGGGGAGGGGGTCGTGAAAGAGTGGTATCAGAGGTGTGGTTGAGGGATAGGATGGGGTTTCGAGTTAGGAACAGGTGAGGATGCATGGGATGGTAGGGAAACGGTGTCATTCATGTTTAGCAAGTGGGGTAAACACTGGAGACCGGCAGAGACATAGGCGTTTAGGTCCCCCTATGATCTGTTGCACGAACCTTTATGTTTATGATGGCTACTAAACAAAGTGATACTGGTTGCAGGGTAGAGACCTAGGAAAGGATCATGCATCATTATTCTTTGCGCCTATGTTTGAATGGGTAGACCTTGGGATAGGTAACCTGAAATTAATAAAACAAAACAATTAATTAATTAATGTTGAGTCTTCCATATTCCAGGCGTAGGAGCTCTAACAGTTGTTATTTTATAGGTATGGCTCTAGGTCAACATCCTCGTCAGGTTTGCACAGAAGATGCCCAGCAGGCTATTCCAGCAGATCGCTGCCGAGTAGAGGTTGACGACGATGACACTTGGAGGAAGACACTCCGAGAGTTCCAGCACCAGAGTCTACAGAAGTATGAGGGCTCTGTTTCAGATGCAGTCACAGAAGACTGGTTGGAGGAGGTCGAGATAGGCTTTAGTTTGATTCGTGCTCGGAAGGAACACTAGGTGTCCTTGGTTGTGACGATGCTGCGTGGAGCAGCGAGGCAGTGGTGGTTCTTGTTCCTCGGTGATCGTGAGGAGTCAACGATCTCATGGGAGGAGTTTCGAGACAGGTTTAGAGTCGACATTCTTTCATCGACTGCGAAGGTTTCCAGTCGCCAAGAGCTTCTCACCCTTCGACAGGGGAGCTCTAGTGTTCGAGAGTTTGGAATCCGTTTCAGGAACCTTCTACGATATGCTTCAGACCTGTTACCAGATGATGAGGCTAGGGAGAGGCATTTCGAGGAGGCTTTGCATCCAGAGATCCAGCGCCAGGTCACCCCATTTATGCTGAAGACATATCTTGAGGTGCTGGCGAGGGCAGAGGTTGTTGAGAGGACTTTGGCCAGGAATATATTGTCATGAGAGGGGAATCGTCATGATTCCTCACGAAGCAGAGTTGTGGTCCGGGGTTCCCGGTTTTCAGGACAAAAGAGTTTCCGTTCACCTTGGGGTAGGTCCCAGCCCTTCCCATCTCGTTTCTCCAGAGGTAGCAACCCTCAGGCCTATTCCAAGGGATCAGGTGCTTGTTTTTCATGTGGTGGTCATGGTCATCAACAGCGGGAGTGCCCGACTTTTCAGAGCAGTCATCGTGCACTGGGCGCTCCACTCCAGGTTCCTCCATTGAGACAGTTCCAGCCAAGGCAGTAGCAGCAGGTTGCACCAGCTTTAGATCACCAGAGGGTAGATGGAGCAGGCAGAGGACAACCCCATGACGCTCCCCGTCCCCAGAGAGCAGAGCATGGCAGTGGTGGTGGTCGTCATCAGGGTCAGAGAGGCTGTGGAGGTGGTCGTGGTCAGCTTCATTCTCTAGCGTTGCCAGCCCTAGGTGAGCCAGATGTCGTTCTAGGTACCCTTTGCTTGTTTTCTACCTTGGTGTATGCCTTGTTTGATTCAGGAGCAACACACTCCTTCATATCACCTACCCTTGTCCATTCTTTGGGACTTGAGGTAGAGAGGCTTCCAGTGCCCTTGGCGTTGAATACGCCAGTCGAAGGTCGAGCTAACTTGTTTGAAGTATATAGAGACTGTGACCTAGTGTTGGGGCAACACCGCTCTTGGGGAGATTTCCTATGTTTACAAATACAACCATATGATGTCATCCTCGACATGGATTTGTTGTATTCGGTGTAGGCTATTGTGGATTGCATCCGGAAGGAGGTCATCTTCTTTGATGCAGATGGAGAAACAGTGGTGTTTCCTGGTGAGTGAGATCCTTGGATGGGTCATAGGCATGTTTAATCCTTATCATCCATGATGGCTGAGATGATGCTATGTTCATCAGAGGTTGAGCAGTTGGCGTTTCCTAGGGTTATGGAGGAGAGTACCTAGGAGCGTGAGTCACAGATACGTGCTCCGTACCCAGCGTTGTTTAATGTTTAAATCATTTCATGTAATGATGTTTTCTTTGTGGTCCGACCTTTCATGTTTTATTTATGTACCTTTGATGTGATGTTATGTTTGAATTGTTTGGATATGGATTGTTTGTTTCCATACTCTCGGATGTCGTAGTTTTGTTCCAGCTTTTGAACAAATCATGCTGGTTTTCCCTTGAGAGGTATCTTATGGGGTGGTTGTTCGGACCCCTCTTTTCTTCTAGGTTGGTTTTTAATTCTCGAGGATGAGAATGTTTTGAGAGGTATCTAATGTAATGGCCCGGACCTCTCCAGTCCATTAGTTTGTGAAATGTTGGTGTTAGAGGTGTTCAGGGAGGTCAAGGGGACTTATCCACAACACATTGCCAAATTTCTGGTTCTGTGAACAGTGTTTCTAGTTTTATGAACAGTAACAGATCGGTCTCACCAATCGGTCTGACAGATTGGTTTCACAGATCTGTGTGACAGATCAGTTTCACAGATCGGTTTCACAGATCGGTGTGACAGATCGGTTTCACAGATCAGTGTGACAGATCTGTTTCACAGATCGGTGTGACAGATCGGTTTCAGTAATCGGTGTGACAGATCGGTTTCACAGATCGGTCTGACAGATCGGTTTCAGAGATCGGTCTGACAGATCAGTTTCACAGATCGGTCTGAAAGATCGGTTTCACAGATCGGTGTGACAGATCGGTTTCACAGATCGGTCTGACAGATCAGTTTCACTGATCGGTGTGACTGATCGGTTTCACAGATCGTTCTGACAGATCGGTTTCACAGATCGGTGTAACAGATCAGTTTCACAGATCGGTGTGACAGATCGGTTTCACAGATCGGTCTGACAGATCGGTTTCACAGATCGGTCTGACAGATCAGTTTCACTGATCGGTGTGACTGATCGGTTTCACAGATCGTTCTGACAGATCGGTTTCACAGATCGGTGTAACAGATCAGTATCACAGATCGGTGTGACAGATCGGTTTCACAGATCGGTATGACAGATCGGTTTCACAGATCGGTTTCACAGATCGGTGTGAGAGATCGGTTTCACAGATCGGTGTGACAGATCAGTTTTACAGATCGGTTTCACAGATCGGTTTCACAGATCGGTGTGATAGATCGGTTTCACAGATCAGTTTCATAGATCGGTTTCACAGATCGGTTTCACAGATCAGTTTCACAGATTGGTTTCATGTACAGTAACAGTGGGTGAACAGTGTTTCCAGACTCCTACAGTTTTTCCACTTTAGACGTTTCCTTTGACATAAAATACATTTAAAGCCTTATTTTAAGGACTCTTAAGGCCGATTCAAATGCCATAAAATCCTATATTAATTATTTCAAAGCTTGGTATGTTTTACTTGGTCAAACCGCGTTGGTTAATGCGATCCGTTTTTAATAGAGAATTAACCGGATCTTAAACCGTCGCCCCATTAAATCTTCAAACAGGGACGAGATATTATTCTCCCTTGTTCTTTCCCTTTGTTCTAAACTAAGAGGCACTATAACCCTTCAATTCTTTCCATATGAGTTACACAATCAATCTTTTCTCCTAGGATTGGTTCTGCTCTGTTTTGGATGCAACCGAGCCCTGTCGACCAATATTCGATATAAGGTATGTTGTATCGTCATTCTTTTGGGGTTCATATTCTCCTATCCTCTTTTCGATAATTATACCATATAATTTCCATGATTCTAATGGGTTTTCTTGGGGTTGGTTGGTACTGTCGTACCGCAGCATCCTCCGGTGGATGCAGTTGTCGCGAGGGGAGGATCGTGACCTGTTGTGTGGATAAAGAATGTGAGGAACTGTTTGAGTTAGGGGATTCATGGCTTCTCTCATTGTATATGTGCAATTGTAGAATTAGCATGATTTATTCCCTTGGATCACAATGAAATTGACCTAATTAAATACTTGAACCGGATTAAAAGAATTGGTTGATCGCATGTTGTTGCTTTGTACCGTGATAATGGTTTGCCTCATGTTTTCCTAGATAGAGTGATATCTATGTTTTTTTTCTTTAATTAGTTGCTCGTCCATGATGGAAATTGATAAATAACGTAAAGCCGGAATTATTTGTTAAATAATTGGCTAAAGATAAAGAGGCATGTTAACGAATCTTTTAATTCAAGATGGATTAAGGAACTATTAGTTCGATAATTTCAAAAGGGGTCTGAGTTACCCACTTTCTTGTAAGGCTGAATGGCTTGTGGTTTGGAGCTCTGAGTGCTCATTTTGTATGAAGACTGAATGCCTTGTTAAAGGGCCGAGAGCCCATTTTGGGATCTTGATTTCCTGCTGCTTGTGATTTGATGTGAGCCTAGATGGCAGTTGTGATATGTGGAGGTATGGGGACTTGTGGTTGTGGCAGCAGATGATGCCTAGTGTGGCGAGATGCATCGGTTTATGCATATGGTTGTCGGGGAGGATACCAAGGATGATGGTATGAGATGAATGTGATGGTTCGATGTTGGTGGTTTGGTTTGGTTGTTTATCTGCTTTACTTTTCCCCACTAATCAAGGCAGCTGGTCTTGCTTACCCTCTTTCTGAAGGAGGTGAAGACACACGGGGTATGCCACGTGCTTTCCGTGTTTAGCCTCTCGATGGAGGATGGGTCTATGCTCTTGCTATAGGCGGCAAAGACTCGACGGGTAGTATATCTACTCGCCGTATTGAGCCCCTTTGTGTTTAGTAGCGTAGGATGATTTTCTAGACTGCCTGGGAATGTGGAAAAGTAATTCCATAATGAAAGTTTGTTTAAATGGTGATAATCCACGGGGATGGAGAAACTGTAAATTAATAGTGATGTGAATCCTAAAAAGGAGCAGTTTTTGAATGTGAAGCCAATTTCGTTTAATGTGGAATTGTTCATTCTTAATTAATGTTTAAAGAATTAATTAACGTACATTGGAACTGATAAAATGATAATGGAGTAATCTAATAAAGCTCTTCAAATGTTTGTGTGCTTATAAGATACCTAGTCTTTGAAGTAGCAGCCTGGAGTCTGAGAGACGTTAGCTGCAGTTGTATCTAAGACTAGGTAATGCCCAAAGTGTGGATGTGAGTTACATATATATTCTATACTTTTTGTGTTTCTATATGCTACTCCACCCTGTCGGTAAGGGCAACTGACACCCTGGGGATTCTGAGCCCTGGGGGGGTGTTTTCCCCAACATTCGGATGGGAGGTTGAATGGCTGACTACCCCCTTTGGCCCCACTGTCTTCTCTTGGTAGATACTTGTTCCATGAGGCACAATAGTTAGTTACCCATATATGTGTGTAGAGGGCTGTAATGGCTTGTGGTTATTCACACACACATATTCTGAATATAGTATCCTATGGACTACTATAGGTGTAATGTGTATAGGCTATGATGGCTTGAGGATCCTTACTCGGAGTATGGGCTGTAATGGCTTGAGGTATTATACCCGATGTATGATACATGTTATGCGGGCTGTGGTGGCTCCCAGAAACTACCTGGTTACTTTTGGTTGTGAGGATGGTGTGGTGCTTCGCCCAGGTGTCTGCGGGCAAGCCTTTGGAGAGAGATGCACAGGACGTATGTCGTTGGGGAAAAGCGGAAATCCAGTGGAGAAGTAGTAGCGGGGTACCCTTGATATTCTTTACTATATGCTATATTCTTGTATGCGTTACTTGGTGAGAGTATCCATGGTGAGGTTGGGAACATAGTATACCTGTTTAGGTGACGAGTTAGTTTCACTTGTTGTTCACTGGGCTTTAGCATGCTCTCTTTACTTTTGCACGAGAGGCTTGGGGAGGATCCAACTGAGTATACTGTTATACTCACCCTATGTACATATAAACTGATTTTCAGGTCACTTGGAGCAGGTTGGAGATCAAGCGCGTTACTACTAGCTTGCGGTTGGAGGAGGAGCTGTTCGGGCTTGTGGTCGCTGCCGTTTTACTTTATTTTGGGTACCTTTAGTTTTCCCATTCAGTTGTAGTACTTTTCATGACATTTCATATATGTACATGTATTTCTTTTATTTTTCATTTATGAGATGGAGTTGGATGGATTCTATACTATCTCTCTCTTCTAATGTGTTCTCTTAGAGGGTAATGCCTCCCATTTGTGTGTGTATTATACCCTCGATGCTAGTCGCCAACCCGGGGCCTACTGGAGGCGGGACTCGTGGGTCATTATCTCTCTTCTCACATTGTCGGCCTAGGAGGGGTACATTTTGTGGGGAGGGGCTCGTGAAAAATAGAGATAGATGTAGGTTTCAACTCATCTCTAACATTTATCTCTACAAATAAATTTGAAACGCTTGAGGAGGAGGTGTATCATCTAGAGAATACTCATAAGATGTATCTCTAAGGTGTTTTACAATAACATCCAAAGATGCTTTATACTCATATGTCATTAAATTAATGAAAAATTCAAGATTCTCTAGTTCATCTATTATATGATTATTAAACGTTAATACTTCTTGAATTTCACAAATCATGTAGGGTTGAATTTTTCCAAGTCATTTCCCCATAATCCATGAAACATTGTTTTCCCTATGATTTGTTCAGGTGTGCCTCTTATCTCAAATGATCTCCCAATCTAGATAACATATTCTCTCCAAAGAATTTTATGTATTTCTGAATTACATTGTTTGATGTTATATGAGTAGTGGAAGGGGGATATGACTTAACAGACAGTGGCATGATAAGAATCCCTTTGGATAATTCAATTTCCTTTATTAATCATCCTAGAGGATCATTCAAAGATGGATAACTGAAACTATATCCAAAATAACCAGGATTTTTTTACCATTCATCCAAGAAATTAGTTCTAAATGGGATGGGTACTTTAATTCATTCCAAAAATGTGTTTTTATCTACATTAATAGTTACTCAAATTTGATTATCAACAGATTCTATCAATTCAATATCATTATCCACATCAACAGTGTGCACCTCATTTTGAGGTTCCTCAGTTTCAACCACATCATTCTTTGGATGTTCAACAAATTCAATATTATGTCTAAAAAATAGGGAAACATCTATTGCATTAGCTCTATCATGATATTAATTTACTGAGATATCATCATCACATCCTTTTCTACCTTATCTCTTTTATTTTCATCACCAGATTATTCATTATGATAATCAAATTCATCACTATCATCGTCACTTTTACTTTCAAAATCATTATCATCATATTTATCAAAAAATATGTCTAGGGTCTCAGATACACTTTTATATTTAAGGACTTCTCATTAGTTTCACAATCATCATATTCCTTGAGAAGATATTCCTTGGATAGGAGATCTTGTGATGGTCTAAGAGATTCATGTAATGGTTCTTAATGTTCTTTAGGAATATCATGGTCACCCCCATCATCATTAGATAGGTTATCTTCTTCTTATAATGAGTAATAAATATATTTTTCTTCATCAATGAATTCATTTATTTATCGTGTTCCAAACCAAGATCAACAATATCTGTTTGCCTTGTGGGATGGTCAATAGGGTTGAAATTTTCATAAATCATTCCATTGTCCTCAACCTGTTATTTATAAAACAAATACCAATTTATTTTAATCCCCTTCCATATTACCTTGTTAATGAATAAACCACCACAATCTATTATAGACTCTTTATTTCATCCAACAAATCCTTTGGATTTTAGCATAGAAGAAATGAAATTTGAATAAAACAATGAAGTTGATATTGAAGTGGTTTTAATCATATTACATATATGAAAAATGAGGTATTTGAACAAATTTATTTTATATCCTTTCGTTATATGATACTGGAAATACACATCTTGATACTTCGTGGTATATAATCCACCACTTCTCAGGCAATGCATTTTTTGGATGAATTTAAATTGGAGTCTGGTTTCACCATCTCACTTGGAAGCAATAGTTCTCATAAGAGTTCCATTTCTATTTAGATATTTTAAAGATTCATTAAAATAGAAAAAATTCACTGGTAGGAGGAGAACATTAATGGTGATCATCAAATATACCTTCATGATGTACTCCTAATCATGATGCCCATATAATTGGGGGAAAGACACATATGTGTCCATTTATTCATCTTCTAATCAAGAAATCATCCCCATCATTCAAACCAATCTCATCATATTTATAGAAAAAATAAACTAATATACCATATAGTAGTTTCATATTATTCTAAAACTATTCAATAATTTATTTCTATTGTAACACTATTAAGACAAGAGAATTAGTTGAGGGAATCAATTTTTCAATGATCAATTTTTCTAGTGCAACAACTCGGTTCATGAGTTATGGAATCAAAGGTTCTTTGTCCATTTAGCTTGAAAAAAATTTCTTCCGATTTTATGATCATATTTTATATGGTGGGGAATAATGTTGGAAAATAAGGATTAATGGTCAAAAGGCTGATGAAATTAGATTGGTTCTGATTTTATCATTTCGGTATTTTGAAATAGAATATTAAATAATCACTGAATAATAATAATAATAGTTATAATAATAATAATCTATATCATGGGAAGATAATTTTTTGAAATGAAAAACAATTTTTAGGAAAATCGATGTTGACATAGAGTAAGTTGGGACATCAATGGTGAGGAATGAAGAATGATATATCAATAGTGAGACATCAACAGTGAGACATCATCAGTGATACAACAATGGTAAGACATCAATGGTGAGACATCAATAGTTTGTAATTAATGGTGAGTCATCAACTATGTTTTTCATTACATAAATTTATCATTCCTATTTCATGAATGATGTAACTCATTCTCCCATAATTCAAAGTAATAGTAAAAAATTAAATCAATATGATGATCTATGGAAATTAATTCAAGAGTTATATCACGTTTGGATAACGATCTGTCAATATTTTGTGTCTTAGATAAATATGTTTTATTTTAAAATAAGATACTGGTATTTATTGAAAGGTTAATAGTACTTAAGTTGTCACAATTTATAGAGATATGTGGGAATTGATATACATAATCTAAAATTGTGAGATTCATTAAAAAAATTTGATCACAATAAGTACTATATGATATATATTCAGATTTATTATAAGGTAATGGATGAAAATTTTGCTGCTTTCTACAGCATAATACTAGTGTCTTTCAAAAAAAATGACATGATCCAGAGGTGGTTTTTCTATCTAAATTGCATCCAAAAAAATCAACATCGGAATAACTTATTAAATAAAAAAAATTTCCTATAGGATAGCATAGTCATAAAATGGTATTATTTTTTGAGGTATTTAAAATTCCACATAATAGTATGTAAGTGTGAAACTTTTAGGTTTTCCTGAAAATGACCACAAATATCCACACATAACAAAATATTAGGTCATATAACAGCTAAACAAAGAAGACATCCAATCATACCTCTGTTATTGGTTTGATACACTAGTTTCCCAGACTCATCAATATCCAACATATATGTGGTACTCATAAGTGTATCACTATTTTTTATTTTATTTAGACCAAAAATATTTAGGTTATATTTTTTGAATTTACTTTGATTTAAAATAAATCATTCATTGTTTAAAAAAAATTCTATTTCATGAAGGAGTTTACGTTCTCCCCTTTGTAAACATTTCAAATATACTTTGCATCAATTATGTAAAATATAGCATAAGAAGTTTTTAGAGGATCCAAAAAATATCATAAAAATATATTTGAATAATTAAAACATATTATGAAATTATTTTGGAAAAAATGGAAGGGGTAGATATTCATTTTTTAAAAAATTTTGAAATAAGAAAAGTGTTGAGGCTATATTACCAACCTCTAGGTTCTTGTTTTAGCCCATATAAATCATCTTTTTTATTTTTAAAACATTATTTGAAAAATGGGTCTTTTGAAAACTGGGTTGTTGTTCAATAAAAACATCCTTAGCTATGTATCCATTTAAATATACACTTTTGACATCCATTTGATAAATTTTGATATTTAGATGACCTATAAATGTTAAAAGGATTCTAATGAGATCATGTTGGGATATTGGTGAAAAGATATCTTCATAGTATATGATTTATTCATTAATATATCATTTTTCAACTAATATATAATTATTTCATATTATAGTTCAATCATTATCAAAAATTGTTATAAACACACATGTAGTGCCAATAGATTTGGTATTATTAGTTCTATAAACAAGTTTCCATATATTATTTCCTGAAATTTTATTTTACTCTTGTTTCATATCTGTTAGTAGGAATTAATTACTAATTTTATCATTTGTATTATTAGGTTCTATCAATGAAAAAAAGGACAGAGGTTCAATTTGAATTCATAAGGAATATCTAGTTTTTGTACCTTTGTCTATTTCTACAACTATAGCATATAAAGTGTAATTTTTAAGAGTTATATTCTTTTAGAAAAATATGGACACATTGACTATTGTTATTATACAAGTTTGTGTTCTATAAGTTCAATATCTACAAATTTCCCAGAACCAGAATATTTTTCTGCTTGTTTGATAGTAGAATCACAAGGTTTTGGAATTTATGTCTAGATTTGATAGATCATCCTCAAGATTTTATAGAGTGATTTTGGGCTCATGTGGATCTATTTCATCAAATTTTAAATGTATATAATCTTCCACACATTTGGTTATCTTATTAAAAATTATATAGTATTATTTAGAAATTGAATAACCTATGTAAATTACCTTTTCCCATTTGGAGGTAAAATTTTCAACAATTATCCATAGTATTAAGAATAGAGACTTTTTAGCTAAAAACTCTAATGCAGTTAATCTTAGGATTCCTATTATTCCATAGATCATAAGTGATTTTATCCAAGATTGGTTTAATTATGAAATTATTTATTACATAACAATATAATTAATAGAATCTAGCTATAAATATAGTGGCAAGTTATATTTGTTGAGAAAAGTGCAAAATATTTCTTGAAAGGTTCTTTTTTTAATCTTTCTACAACTCTTTTCTATGAAGGTTTCCTAGGATAATATATCTTGTTACTATATCCATATTGTTAGAAAAAAGGTTCCAAATATTTATTTTTGAACTCACAAACATTGAAACATCTTAATGTCTTTATTTTATGTCCACTTACATTTTCTACTAATCTATCAAACTTGATAAAATAGGAACTATATTCAATTTTGGAAAAAAAAGAAAAACCAAGTATATCTAGAAATTACATATAAAATTACTTAAATATAGTGCATACAATTTATTATTAAAACACTATATGGTCTATAAAAATCTAGGTGAACCAACTCCATAGGACGACATGTTGATACTTATTTCTTTGGTTTTAAGGATATATTGTTCTAATTTCTTTTGTAACAAGGGTTACCAAATTTATTATTTTGAAACACAAGTTTGAGTAGATCCTTGACCAACCCCTTTCTAGTAATCATTCTCTGTGAGTGAATGTTAATGTGGCCTTGTCTCATAGGCTAGAGACAAGACTCTATATGAAAGGCACTTAAGAAAGAAACATTTTGTGAATGTAAATAATATATATTAACAACATAAACATTTTATTTTCCACAGGAAGTAGAAACTAAATTATCTACAGAGTCAAAATCATCAAAGATATTATTTTAAAATTTTAAATGAACACCATCATCATATAATTGTAAAATACTGATAATATTATATATTAAACCATAAAAAAAGTAATTTAGAATTAAAAATTGAATTGGTGTTACAAATTTGGATTGTAATGATGATATTTCCTTTAGAATTATTACCAATGGGGACATTTACACCATCAAAATTAATTATAATATTCATGTATAAGTAATATTATGTAATTTTCTTTAAACACCCACTATCCAAGAACCATTAGTTCTTAATGAAAATTTTCTAGAATCTTTCTTGAACAAAATATTAGAAATGAAATGGTTTTCGAAACCTTATTTTCTTGGGACTAGAAATGATAGTAATCAAGTATTTAGGGACCCGTACTTAATAAATGAGTTTCATGTATGAAGTTTGTATATATATTGATAAATAAACACTATTATGTCCACTAGTAAAATTGCTCCAGGAATGACTTTCCAATCTAGATGTAGTAAAAAAACTAAAATTTTAACTATAAGAATATTTTCTAGATTTAAGAATAAATATGTTTTTATATACCCTCCTATATATAGGTCGGTAGCCTAATCGTGTATTAAATTATCCAGAAATTTGTTTTCCAATCATTTTTATTAAAAAAATTCAAATATGTGTTTTTTTTAAATTATTCTTTAACTGTTTATTATATAACATACATTTAGTATTTTCTTTATTCAATTGATCATTTTGTCCTATTATATTGAAACATGATTTTTTAAAAAAATAGTCATAGCGGGATATTTTTAAGTGCTCTATATTTTTTCTTTTTCATATTAAATTTACCATGAATCGTGTTAAAATAATTAAAAAACACTACTTTATCCATGTTCTCATCAACATTATATTCCTCTCCTTATTCAGTGTAATGAGTGTTAGGTCTAAGAGATAATAAATTTACCTAATATACTTTTTCCTCAAATAAGATATTGGATTTATCTAATTTTTCACCATTATATGAATGAGAGTCGCTGGAGGAGTCCTTAGAAGAACACCATGTTGATTTCAAAGAATTATTTTACTTTTGACCCCTCTTAGGATACATATTCTCGTACTTCATTTTTGAATAGTCAGCCTTAACACGTCCTTTTTTTCTTTCATCCGAATATTAAGATGTAATTTTAATGATCATATTTCGTCCAATACTTTTCCTCTTGCAACAATTCTCATATAGTCCTTTGTAGTTAGATTTCCTAAATAATTTCTTTTCTCTATAAAATTCCTTGAATCTTCTATTATGTTGAGCCATTTCATCATCACATTAAGTTGATGAATCTTCATCACCCTGACATTCATCTTGACATTAAACATTCTCTTTTCCTTTTTCTTAGATGTTGTGGTCTGAATGTTTTAGATTTTCTATTAGGTTCATCTTATTCTACTCATTTAACATTTATCTCTAATTGATACTTCACCAATTTTCCTATCATCTCCATTACATGTAGTGTATTATTGTCCTGAGATTCACTAATTGACACTGATTTCACTCTCTAACATTCTGGAATATATACCAAGAGTAAGATGATCTATTCTTTTAGAATGAATTTATTTCTCAGTGAGCTCATTATATTCATGATTCCAGTGAACATGAGATACTTGTTAGAGATAGGCTTAACAAGATTCATATTGAAATGATCTTATTTAATTTTGTAAGTGTTAGGCCCCATTTCAATAACAGTTGTAGTTCTTTCAAATGAGATAGCTATATAATCTCTTATCTCAAAGGCTACATCACTTTAAGAAATTAAATTATACCCTTCATCTACTAAGGAACAATATAAGGCAGTCATGGATTTGCAATTATTATTATAAGAAGGGTTAGTTGGATCATCCCCTGTATTTCTAACAGTAGTAGGAATTTTATACCCATCTACTATGGATGAAAATATTTCCAAACCCACACATTCGATATGTATTTTTTTTAATTTTCATTAGAAATACTAAAAAACTGGGTTTGCATTTTTCTAGGGATTTAACAAGTCAAGCTAAAAATGCTTTTAAAAAACAACATTATTAGTGATAAAAAAGACTTATATAAGGGAGACTTTAACAATTATTTTTTAGCACAGTTAATGGAATTATTTAATAGCACTAAAAGAAGAGTTATTAAATGAAAACATTATCAGTGCTTTTTTACAAGCACTAATAAATGATGTATTCTATTAGTGCTTGTAAAAAACTACTAATAGTGGAGTTATGAACCCTTATTTTGAAGTGATGATAAAAAACCCCATTATGAGTAATTTTTTAGAATCCCTAGAAAATGAATACATCCAAAATACTATATTTCATTAAAAAAAATATATTATCTTATAAATATATTTTTATTGATATATAAATAATATATATAATTTTTAAAATAATTTTTAGATAAGGTAACCATGCATTTACACTTAAAATATAATATATTTAGTGAAAATGGCTTGTAAAATAACTAAAAAATATTTATAATTAATAATTATCTTATTATTACAATTTAATAGTCATTTAATAGCAATTTTAAGACAAAAAAATATAAATACAATATTTTAAATAAGTTGAAATGTAACTCTAACATCTAACGACCATTAATTTTGATCCAGGTGTTTGTTAGGTCTCTAACACATATCAAATTAAATCTTATGACAAGATATATGACTTCATAACCTAGGGGAACCATGATAAATGTTTCTTAGAGGATAAAAAACATAGAAGTCCTTCTAAACTGAGTTTTTCTTCTGGGTACCCTAATTTTCTGACATTCGTTGGATTTTAAGCATTGTTTCTAAGGTTCTTTTTTCCCTTTATCATTGGGGAATGATTTTATTCCTATGTATTTCAAACAAATTGATATTATGGATTCTAAATTTTATTGTTTATTATTACTTATTATTATTTAAAATAATATATATATATATATTATATATTCACAAATAAAAATTTAATTTTATATAAAATTAATTAAAAATAATTAAATTTAAAATTAACATATTAATATATAAACATATATATATATAAATAATATATAAATATATGTGTAAAAAATAATTTTAAATATATATTTAGATATATATATATATGTATCATAAAATGCAAAACAATGTAGTATATGTTAGTGGAAATGATGCTGGTGTATATATTGGAGGTATTAGGTTCGAAACTCGCTGGTGGTAGGGGCACATGCGAGAGGATTGGTGTAACAACCCAAAATTGTGAATAAATATTGTTTCCTAATGTTGTGTTTAATTTTTTTTAATACTCAACAAAACTGTTTCATTGGATAACATGAGTATAATTAAAATGAGACTATTGGGTTTTGACTATTATATGACCATTGGTCAATATGACCGCTGGAAACTAAACATTTCGATATTTGCCTCTGAATAAAAGTGATGTTGGATATTTAATATAGAAAAAATATTTGATGGTCTCACCCAGTTGTCTTGGACCGATCCAATCCCATCTAACAGAACTTGAGAAGGAGGTAGCACCAATGGGCTTTGATCTAGACCAAACCCAAGCCGAACTTCATCGTGTAAAGCTAGAACAGAATCTCCTTCGCGAGATGTTCAAACTGATAAAAAGTACTACTCGTGCGATGTTGGCCGAGCCTCCCTCAGATTCTCTCACCTTAGCACACCTTACACTTAGGTCCTATGATGGTGTGATAAGGGGCTATGTAAGGAGAATGTAACTTCCTTTTGTAAACCTTTGTTTTAAATAAAAATTTTTATTTCTTATTATGATGAAGTTTATGAATTTTCAAATTTCTGGATAAATATAGTATACGTATTTTTGGTGAATTTTAGAGAAAAGATATTTTAAAAAAATGATTATTTAAACCTTAAATAATTAATATTGTGTAATGATTTTCAAAAAATGGTCTTCTAAAATTATGTTCAGTACGAAATTTAGAGTCTAATAAGATCAACGTAATTTTTGATGAATAGTAAATTATGAATAGTGATTTTATGCTTAGGATTTGTAATGTGACCAAATGGATTAGTAATCTCACTTAAATAAATCATTAATATAATCTAGGCACCTTGATTAAGTTATGTGATTCAATAAAATGGTTAAATAACGGTTTCATAAATTATTAGTCAAGTATTATTTTTTTCGAGTGATTAGTGTTTTTTAATTAAAAATTTAATAAAAAACATTTCGAAAAATATTTTTATAAAATAGATTGCATTTCTGAAATCAGAGCATCGATATTATGTTAAGGTAATTTTTGGGGACTTTTCTGATAAAAATGAATTTTTCATGAATAGTGTATTTATTTAAAAATTAAATTAAAAATATTTAGAAAATTATTTTTATAAAATGGAGTTCATTTTTGAAATCAGAGTATCAATATTTGGTTAAGGTGAAATTTTGGGATTTTTATGAGAAAGATGAATTTTCGATGAATAGTGAATATACAGTTTTTATGTTATGAGTGTTTAATAAAATCATTAAATGATGTATTAAGTATTTAATTAATATGGTCGACTTATGAATAGTAAGAAATGGTACAAGGTTTTCCATGTGGTGAATACCATGGGAAAATACCATGGTCAAGCCCATGGTTTTTCCAAAACCACTAATGAGGTGTCCCTTGGCCATTAATGCCTTGTCCCCTCACTTTCCCTATAAATACCAAGCCATCCATTCATCCATTAGACTCCCAACACTCCCCCAATGAACCTCTGGTCTCATTACCTCCCAATGAGTCCTTCCAAGGTTCCCTCAGTCTCTCAAGGTCCCAAACTTTTGGATTTAAGAGTTACATTTTAATGTAAGGGATCCTACCCCCATCTTTTTTTCAAGTAATCTCTTTTATGTCATTTTTTATGCTCCATTTTCTTATGTTGGAGGATGTTATTTTATATTCATCCTACTTTCTTTTTCATGTTCATATTATGAGAGACCCCTCTTTCTCTCATCATTTCATTTTATGAATGTTAAAGTGGCGTCGTAAGGCTGCCAAATTTTTAAGGGATTCGTTCACCTTTCTCATTTTTCAAAGTTCTACTTTCATGTCAAGTCTTTCACATTACTTTTTATTTTTTTGGGGTATAATCTCAATATCTATCATACTGATATATTATGTTATTAATAATAGAGAACCTATTTGATCTCTTCAATTAGGTATTTTGATGTTTTAAGTGGTGCCGTTAGGCTGCCGAATTTTTAAGGGATTCGTTCACCTTTCTCATTTTTCAAAGTTCTACTTTCATGTCAAGTCTTTCAAGTTCCTTTTTATTATGTTGGGGTATGATCTCTATATCTATCATACTGATCTTTTATGTTCATATGATGAGAGACCCTATTTTATATTGTCAATTCATTTTTATGGACATTTAAGTGGCGCCATTAGGCTGCCAAATTTTTAATGGATTCGTTCACGTTTCTCATTTTTCGAAGTTGTACTTTCATGTCAAGTCTTTAAAGTTCCTTTTTATTATGTTTGGGTGTGATATCTATATCTATCATACTTATATTTTATGTTCATATGATGAGAGACCCTATTTGATATTGTTAGTTCATTTTTATTGACGTTTAGGTGGCACCGTTAGGCTGCCGAATTTTAAGGGATTCATTCACCTTTCTCATTTTTCAATGTTCTACTTTCTTCTAAAGTCTTTAATGTTACTTTTTATTATGTTGGGGTATGATCTATATATTTATCATACTGATATTTTATTTTCATATGATGAGAGACCCTGTTTTATATTGTCAATTCGTTTTTATTGAAGTTTAAGTGACGCCGTTAGGCTGCCAAATTTTTAAGGGATTCTTTCATATTTCTCATTTTTCAAAGTTCTATTTCATGTCAAGACTTTCAAGTTGCCTTTAATTATTTTGGGGTATGATCTCTATATCTATAATACTTATCTTCTGTGTTCATATAATGAGAGACCCTATTTGACCTCTTCAATAAATTTTGTTGATGTTTAAGTGACACCGTTAGGCTGCCTAATTTTCATAAGAGAAATCTTATTTTTGTCTTCCCTCCATGTTTTTCATTTCATATGGTATGTCTTTCAAATATCATTACCATGTTCATATATCCATTATATTCTGTCCATATACAGTACTTTGGATCATTTATGAGTGGGTGATATATGTGTCCTCTCTTTTTAATGTTTTCTAAAACCCCGAAACATAGCCGTTATGCTGTAGAATTTCTGTCTCAAATGTCTCTTTCTTTTTATAAAATTATTATATTTTGTTAAGTGAATACTCAAAGCACATCCATCTAAATGGGTATTCACATATATAAAAAAATGTTCTATTTTGATGTATGGGATTTACATACATGAGACCCGCTCTCCCTTTTCGTGGGTTTAATGTGACGTAAAGATCATGTCTTTAAAGAGGTTTTTAAAATGTTATGATTATGAAATGAAACCCATAGTTTTTTTTCTATATGGGTTGTTTATGAAATTATTGATGATGATATATGTGGCTGAAATGATAATAAATACATGTCTAGGGTGCGCCCTGATAGCGCTTTAATGCATTGGGTAAGGACTTAATCTGTAGAGATGACTATTTTTAACGATGCCTTGGTGAATAACCTTGGTTATTTTTAATGACACCTTGGGGATGGACATTGGTGAAACAAAAATGATTGTAAATATTTAATTTTTTATCCACCTATTCAAGTTATTAAAAATTTTATTTTATTATGATATTCCTCACGATTTTTTTCACATACCTTAATGTTCTTTTTCATGACATTATTGATGTATCTCAATTTCACATGTATATGTTTCCCCTTGTTTCCATTACTAGGAATTCTGCTCAGACATTATTTTTATGTAGGTCCCCAGGTTATGAGATGCAATAATGAACCTAGGATGAACATATGGAGAAGCCTTTCAAGTGTTTAAGAAGAATGTTTTATGTTTTCTTGTTTTCAGTTCCTGGTTTCCAAGACACTAAACCCTAAAGATCCTAAGTTTTGTAAAATGTAATGAAAGTTTTTGTGATAAAAAGGCGGGATGCTATAGTTGGTATCAAATGATGGTTTAGTTATTTGTGGAAATTAGGATATCAAAACTTTAGGAAGAACCCTATAGAAAAGTTTAAATATAGGAAACCTTCCTGGTATTTTGGTGAGTATTGAGTAAGGGGTTTCCATGAAAATACATCCTTGTCTGGATACGAGCAGGTAGAGGTGACTCTGGCACAGATGTACATATGGGTAAAACCCGAAAAAACCGCTTTGAGCTATACTTGAATGGGAACTGGTACACGACAATGGGACTTGCTGCACTCTTGGTTACGACACACTAGGGGGATATGCTTTTTTCAATTCATAAGCTTAGTATAAACCATTATTAAAGGAACAATGATAAAATAAAATAAATATTCACATAAGAATATATTAACATGGATAACCTAGATTGGGACCTACAGGATAACAATTAGGGTGTACATTTCTTCTACAAGTTTATCATTATATGCTTTAAGTTCCATTTTAATTATTATTGGCTAAGTATTTAAGCCCCTAATTGTACATTCATTGCTTAGTTAATGGCGGAAAATGGAAGAAAAAGTCCCAATAACCAATGTGATAGGAAATGTGATGATTGCCGTATTAATATTACAGAGATGGTTAGGGGATTAAAAGATGATTATTATTATGGAAGACCTTCACTATTTTGGGAACCCTATTTGATTGAGGTAAAAAGATTCCACAGTATTTTCTTTGAGGAGTAAAGGTTGAATTATATTATAAATAATCGATGAATTTAAGGTGAACTTATGGTATTATAGGTTTCTTATGGAAATGATTGACCTATCTTGGGGAAAATATGTTTAGGTTAGTTACTTTTGTTATAACATGTTAGGAGTGGTTGATGTTGTTTAGAAATGAACAATAATGTATATCTTGGAAGACTATGTTATCAAGTCCTTCTTGTATTTGGGTTTCAATCTTTGTTTGGGTTATTTTGAGGAATTTTAAGGACAATTATTTATGGAATGGTCTATGATGACCTCTGGGTTGTACCGTGTAGCTTTGAATATTTAAAAGTAGTTTCCCTTCCTATGGGATCCATTCTTTTTGAATAGTTGTTTTATCTTACGCTTTATATTTTTGGGATAATGTTTAAAGATAGAAGAAATTTATAGTCAATCTTTTGTGGATTACGTGACTCTCAAGAAGATGATTCTTGTTTTTTGATGAGACCAAGTGTTTTGAATGCTCATCGTTTGGAGAAAATATTTGTTTTGGTAGAAACTTATTAAAGGATGAAACTCTACTTGATGGTAGGTATATTTCCTTCTGTTTTTGTTCTATGTAGTAAATGGATTCCTCAAAATTATGAAAAGGAATGTAAAACAAAAACGTTGTTGGTTTACGTTTCATACTAGGTAATCAATGACCGTTTACACACATCATAAGTTTGTGATTTTCTTGTGGTTAACTTTCCTCTAATAATGTTTTCCATCACTCTCCCTTAGAACATGACCCTTTGTTTTTTCTTCCATATCCATATTTTCCAACATGGAATCCTAGTATGGGTTAAATTGGGTGACCTTTGTACTTCCCTTTATATCTTTTAAAATAATAGTTTTACTGACTTCTTTTCCGGTGTGAGACTTTCAGTGAAATTTTAAAAGCCAAATATAAAAATTGTGAGGACACAATTTCTTAATGGTGGAAGATTGTAACGACCCGAAATTTTGAATAAATCATGCTTCCTAATTTTGTGTGTTATTATTTTTTTTATACTCAAAAAACTGTTTCATTGGATAACATGAGTATAATTTAAATGAGACAGCTGGGTTTTGACTGTTATATGACCATTGGTCAATATGACCGCTGGAAACTAAACATTTCGATATTTGTCTCTAAATACAAGTGATCTTGGTTAATTAATATAGAAAGAAGACTTGATGTCCTCACCTAGTAGCCTTGGACCGATCGAAGCCCATCTAACAGAACTTGGAATGGAGGTAGCACCACTAGTCTTTGCTCTAGATCTAACCCAAGCCAAACTTCATCATGTGAAGCTAGAACAGAATCGTCTTCATGAGATGTTCCAACTGATGGTTTCATAAATTATTAGTGAAGTATTAGTTTTTTCGGGTTAATAGTGTTTTTTAATTAAAAATTTAATTAGAAATATTTGGAAAATTATTTTTATAAAATGGATTTCATTTTTGAACTCAGAGCATCGATATTACGTTAAAGTAATTTTTGGGGATTTTTCTGAAAAAATGAATTTTCGGTGAATAGTGTTTTTATTTAATAATTAAATTAAGAATATTTAGAAAATTATTTTAATAAAGTGGAGTTCAATTTTGAAATCAGAGCTTTCATATTTTCTTAATGTAAAATTTTGGGATTTTTCTGAGAAAGTTGAATTTTCGATGAATAGTGAAAATACAGTTTTTAAGTTACAGGTGTTTAATGACAACATTAAATGATTTATTAAGTATGTAATCTATATGGTAGACTTATGAATAGTAATATAAGGTATGAGGTGTCCCAAGTGTCCAATACCATGGGAAAATACCATGGGCAAGCCCATGGTTTTTCCAAAACCACTAATGAGGAGTCCGTTGGCCATTAATGCATTGTCCCCTCACTATCCCTATAAATACCAAGCCCTCCTCTCATCCATTCGACTCCCAACTCTCCCCCAACGAAGCTCTGGTCTAATTACCTCCCAATGAGTCCTTCAAAGGTGCCACAAGCCCTCAAGGTCCCATATTTTCAGTTTTAAGTGTTACGTTTTATGGTATGGGATCCTACCTCCCTCTTTATTTTCAAGTTATCTCTTTTATGTCATTTCGTTTATGATCCATGATCATATGTTGAATATTGTTATTTTATATTAATACTACTGTCTTTATAATGTTCATATGATGAGAGACCCCCTCTTTCTCTCATCATATAATTTTAAGTATATTAAAGTGGCGCCGTTAGGCTGCCAAATTTTTAAGGGATTCAGTCACCTTTCTCATTTTTCAACGTTCTATTTTCATGTCAAGTCTTTCATGTTCATTTTTATTTTTTTGGGGAATGATCTATATATCAATCATACTGATCTTTTATGTTCATATTATTGGATACCCTATTTTATCTCTTCAATTAAGTATTTTGATGTTTTAAGTGGTGCCGTTAGGCTGCCGAATTTTTAAGGGATTCGTTCACCTTTCTCAATTTTCAAAGTTCTAATTTCATGTAAAGTATTTAAAGTTTCTTCATAATATGTTGGGGTTTGATCTCTATATCTATCATACTGATAATTTATTTTCATATGAATATAGACCCTATTTGATCTTTTCAATTCATTTTTATTTATGTTTAAGTGGTGTCGTTAGGCTGCCGATTTTTTAAGGGATTCGTTCACCTTTCTCATTTTTCAATGTTCTATTTTCATGTCAAGTCTTTAAAGTTACTTTTTATTATGTTGGGGTATGATATATATATCTATCATACTGATATTTAATGTTCATATAATGAGAGACCCTATTTTATCTTGTCAATTCATTTTTATTGATGTTTAAGTGGCGCCGTTAGGCTGTCGAATTTTTAACGGATTCTTTCACCTTTTGCATTTTTCAATGTTATACTTTCATGTCAAGTCTTTAATGTTCATTTATATTATGTTGGATTATGATATCTATATCTATTATACTGATATTTTATGTTCATATGATGAGAGACCCTTTTTGATCTTGTTAAATCATTTTTATTGAAGTTTAAGTGACGCCGTTAGGTTGCGAATTTTTAAAGGGTTCTTTCACCATTCTCATTTTTCAATGTTATACATTCATATCAAGTCTCTCAAGTTCATTTTTATTATGTTGGGGTATGATCACTATATCTATCATAATTATCTTCTATTTTCATATGATGACAGACCCTATTTAACCTCTTCAATTCATTTTGTTGAAGTTTAAGTGACACCGTTAGGCTGCCAAATTTTCATAAGAGAAATCTTATTTTTGTCTTCCCTACATGTTTTTCATTTCTTATGTTATGTCTTTCATATATCATTACCATTTTCTTATATCCATTATATTCTGTCTATCTAATTTTCTTTGGATCATTTATGTGTGGGTGACCTATTTCCCCTCTCTTTTCAATGTTTTCTAAAACCCCAAAACGTAGCCGTTATGCTGTAGAATTTCCTTCTCAAATGTCTCTCTCTTTTTCTAAAATTATATTATTTTATTAAGTGAATACTCAAAGCACTAAATTCTAAATGTGTATTCATATATATACCAAAATGTTCTATTTTGAAGTCTGGGATTTACATACATGAGACCCGCTCTCCCTTTCCGTGGGTTTAAAGTGACGTAGAGATCATGTCTTTAAAGATGTTTTTAAAACGTTATGATTATGAAATGAAACACATTTCTTTTTTGCTATATGGGTTGTTTATGAAATGATTTATGATGATATATGTGGCTCACATGATAATAAATACATCTCAAGGGTGCGCCCCGATAGCGCTTCAATGCATTGGGTAAAGACTTAATCGTTAGAGAATACTATTTTTAACGACGCCTTGGTGAATAACCTTGGTAATTTTTAATGAAACCATGGGGATGGACCTTGGTGAAACATAAATGATTGTCAATATCAAAATTTTTAGCAACATATTCATGTTATGAAAAACATTTTTTTATTATGATATGCCTCATTATTTCTTTCTCATGCCTTAAAGTTATTTTTCATGACATTGTCGATGTATCTCAAGTTCACATGTAAATGTTTCCCCTTGTTTCCCTTGCTGGCCCTTCTAGTCACCCTCTCTTTTGATGTATGTCCCCAGGTTATGAGACGTAGTAATGAACCTAGGATGAACATAAAAAGAAGTATTTCATGTTTTTAAGAAGAATGTTTTATGTTTTCATGTTTTAAGTTCCTGGTTTCGATGACACTAAACCTTAGAGATCCTCGCATTTGTAAAAAAGTAAAGAATGTTTATGTGATAAAAAGAAGGGATGCTATAATTGGATTATCTGATGCAATTATAAAGTGTTGGGAGAAGTAATTATAAATGGATTGGTAGGTGGGAAGCACTAATAGAGGGTGGGGGTGGGGTCTAGGAAAAAATTATATACCATTTATCAATAGAGCCTTTATTGGTTCTTTTTAGCAATGTTAATGGAAACATTTAATAGTTATAAAAAGAGTCCTAATAAAGGAGGACTTTAAAAGTGCTAAAAAACATCTATCAATAGCCCATTTTAGCAGTTCTGATTTTATCTCTATTAAAGTCCCCCTTTATTAGTGCAGATAAAAGTTTTGGGATTTTAATCGTTCTTTGATTATCATCTCTTTTTTGGCACTGACAAAGTCCTTCTATAGTGCCGTTAAATGATGATTTTGTAGCATTAGGGGCATAATTAGTCCCATTGAAATGTAAATGTCTGTTAGTGGAATAACCATCCTTTATTTTACCCATATTAAAAGACTAACAAATAAATTAAATAAATTGATATTTAAAATTAACATAAATTTTATGATCTTTAGATAAAAACTATAATCATGGTCAAAAATGGTTCTGAAAAGATTTTAAATCATTCAATACCAAATAGTGGATTGTGTAGGACACTGAAGAGGGGGGGTGGGGGTGAATTGAGTTCCTAGTTAAAATTTCTATTTAAAATTGATTTAAAGGTATCCTCTAAATTAGAATAAAAGATAACCATGGTTACCAAAGTGGATGATTTATAAATAATTTCCTATTTTAAAAGATTTATCAAAGACTGATTAGTTATCAGAATAAATAATATGAAATTGTATTTCCACTACTTAAATAAATTTAACTAATAAAATTTTAATATAAACACTATCAATGATTATATTTCAAAGGGGAAAAATGCTGTCTAATGTTAATAAATAGAACAATGAAAATGGAACTTAAAAAAAGGAACAATTGAAATAATAACAAGAGGTTTAGTCTCATGCTAAGACACAGTCCTATTCACATGGTGATCCCCCACCACCAATAAGTTTATATAAAGATATTTTTTATTTACAAACTGAGTCAACGTATACAAAAAGGCAGAAAATGTTGTATGTGCCAAAAAATCATCTTCCATAGTTTTTGTGGGAGTGAAAAATGTGACAAGCTATACATGGACCTATTCTACCATTATTTTGGGAAGATAAGTTGTAAAAAGATATGTTGTGAAGATATATGTGTATATTCTAGTTATACACATTATTTAGTGGGTGTTCATAAAACAAATATATTCACAAACTGCTTGTAATATAAATAATGTACACATACATGGAATATAAAAGATTACAAGGGATAGTCTTACTCTATATGAAATGTGTTGCATCTTCATGACACCATGAAAGTTGATTGAAATGAGGATTGAGTTTTTCGAAGATGTTTATTAAAAAATATATCCCCATAGATGATTTTTTCTTATGGTGTATGAGTGATCCATGTGTTGATAAATATTATTCTTCATGTGTTCTACAATTGCTTGATGTATAAGCTTTCTCATATGCAAATGACTATTTCTGATTCAAAAAACTTATTGAATCTTGTATGTTATTTTCAATCAGATGGTGTATTATTATTTAGATTATGTTATTGATTTATACTCTCAAGTAAACATATAGCCAGTTCTCAATTGTATTCTGGTACCTCATTCTTAATATTGCAGTCTGACATTGATTTTAATGTTTCCCACAACATGTAATTAATTTAATTAGTAGCATTAAATTCCATAAATATTTTGATTTAAAATATTGAATTGAAAAATATAAATGGATGAGAGGATTATGTCTTTGGAGAAGTGGCTCATGGATTATGGTAAATTATACTTGGTATTGTTAGGTTGGTAGTTTTTTAGAGTGGTAACACTTTGGAACGGTGACATAGACATAGTAGTAAGTCAAGAACAATGTGTTAGAAGTAGTGAGTCATTAATTTTGAGTGAGGAATAGTGAAACATAATTATTGTTTTATTCTAATCTATCTAATAATGAAAAAACCTGACATAACATATTAAGTTTACTATAAACATAAATAAGCCATATTTGTGATTATTAAAATGAATATTGGTCAATAGTATTACACCCAAGGACATTAGAATTTTTTAGCATGAAATGTAGATAATTTTTTTCACTTTTGTGGATATGGAATTTCCAATATTTTATGCATATTGATAAAGGTTTTTTGATAAATAGTAATTTTTTTACCTTTTAAACATGGGTTTTTAGTTGGTATTTAGTCTTTAAAGTACGGTCCAAAGAGATTTGGAATGAGATGAGAAATACGGTAGGAAATTAATGGTTTTTGGACCCTTTTTCCAGGATTCTTGGTTACTATTGATACATACAAACATTCCTCCCCAACCCAGATAACTATGAACGCCTAGGATAATTGGGACATATCCATTTAAAATTTTTTCAGGGTTTACTAAACCAAGAAGATGCTCTATGAAACTGTGTGTGGTTTGCTCGTAAGGAGGAAGTGGCATTTCGCAGGTTTATGTATGATTTTCCTAACCTTACAGACCAAACCAAAAATATATGCAGCTCAATTCCTTAGAGGAGAACATAAACCATGGTTTTCTTATAGTTAAACTAACCGTGTATCTAAACAACACAAAAGAAAACATAAGGCCACCTAATTAATATCTACCATTCCTAACCACCAGTCGACCTTGAATTTGGATCCTAACCAACCATTGAAACTAGAGGTCATTTAATTAATCCATGCTGGACCATTTTATATGTGGATTATCTTCCATTGGATAATCATTTTAGAACAAGGGATATTGAATCTCATTCTATTAATTTTGGGAGATTTTACTCATGGGGTTTCTTAAAATTTTTCATTTATTTATTTGTTGAAATGAACACCAAAGTTGACTAGAGATTTTTTTTGTCATTTATTAAATTAATATCTATTTACATTTTTTGATTAGGTGTTTTAGTTAATTAAGATTCATTGTAAGTGAATCCACTAATTGTTTTGGGGATAGATTTTTTATCTATCATAATTCTCATGTGTCTAAGTAAATTATGTTTCTAGAAATTCCTTATCTGATCAAGAATTGTGTTTCCAATGATCATTAGGGAAATTATGATATGTATTCCCATTATCAATGGGTTAACTCACCAAATAAAAGTGTGTTTGTTTTCATAAATGTTTTAATACAACCTATTTTATGAACAAGAAGTTGATTTATATTAAATAAAATGAAAATAATTGAACCAAGGGAGGTTCATCACTTTTAAATCCTTGAGATGTGAGTTTTTATGAATAATAAAACATGATAACAGAATCAATTTTCCATTATCTTCATAACCACCCACAATTTCAAAACATTTCTTCCATTAATTATTAAAAACAATTTTATCATTTTCTTGTTTTATGTAATGTTGTAAATAGTTTGAAGAGTTAATCATTCATCCCTCTAAAATAAATAACACAATATTCAAATATCAACTCTATATCCTAAAACCCTTCATTTAATTAATCAACACCCATGAAAATTAATAGTTTATCTCTCTTGGTGGATCATCCCAATACTTATGTTATAATAGTTGTGAGAATGGGTAATAAAATTTGGGCAACCGAAGGTAACATTTCAACCAAAATGAAACAAAAGTGTGGCACCATTACTGGGTAGAAAATATATTTGTTTTTTTCCATTTTCAATTTTTATTAATTAAGAGAAAATAAAAATTATAAATTCCTGAACAATAATTTTATTAAACCAATTTTTGTTTTTTGTTATAGTTTGTTTTACCTTTTATGCTTGGTGTGTTGTTTCATGTTGTGCATGGTTGTAGGTGCATGATCAGTCAGATTAATAGTTCTAAGAGTGCTGATTCAATGGAAATACTCCCATTTTACCCAAATATTGATCAACCTAATCCAAGAAACATCAAGAACATAAGAAATAACACAACCAAAATTCCCCCATAGAGAATGTGGAGGAGTAGGAAATGTTTGTTTTCTATGGTATTGGAGAAATCTTTTTTGTTGATTGGAATCAAAACCAACAGATTGATGCTGACGGTGAACCAATCCTACATCCACTACCCATCATTATGGAGTACGTTATAGAGAAACATCAAATACCACAAGCATGATTTCTACAGAGATATGGCCAACAACATCCACAGTAGAGTCTTAAACTAGAAAAGTTACCATATATGCATCAAAATCAAGATCCCTATTTTTTATAAGAATAAAAATTTAAGTCTCCAGCACCAAATTAAAAAATACCATCATGCGGTACCCCTTATTATATATAGATTTCCATTCAAACATTGAATGGATATGACCATTGTCAGTACACTAGTGCGAGCCCCTCACTTTTAGAATTCTCCATCCTTTTTTTAGTTGATTCAGAATATAATTTAGTTTGGGGTTTACTAAATGAAAAACCCAATGCCCATATTTCTAATTTTATAGAGATATTTGACATGTTACATTACCATGGAGTGTCAGAGGACCCGATTCAGCTCATTTTATTTCCATTATATTTAAGGTACTATGAATAAAATGAATAAAAGGGATTCTTTAGCACTCCATCCTCACATGGGAATCATTGGATCAAGACATTATATACAAATATTTTCCTCCCTCCAAGATGGTGGTGTGACGAAATGAGATTCACAACATGAAGTAGCATGAGTCAGAGTCTTTGTATGAATCATGGGAACACTTCAAGAAAATGTTATGAAAATTTCCTCTTAATGTAATCCCTCTATGTATTCAAGTTCAAACCATATATTAGGGTCAAAAAAATCAAATCTATGGAGGATGTGGCTGCTGAATGAACTGACATTAAAAAATCCATTGAATAACTAGCTGACATTTTAGAGGACCTGTCAGCAGACACCATCCAATGGAATTCTGAGTGAGGAACTTATAAGAGCTGAATGCATATCATCAATGCTTGTACAATGTTGGCTAATAAAAATGGATTCTTGTCAATGAAAATTGATGAAATGGATTTAAAAAAACCTCACAATTACAATAATTAAACTATCAAACTTATAGAGAATGTGGTGACAATCACATCATCGGTGAATTTCAAATGTTTGGTGTCAAACCCTCAACCAGTGAAGTAAGAAATTTTTCTCAATAGAAAGGTCCAACTATGTTCCCTCAATACTAGAACCATGTGTGGAACAAAAATGAAAATACAATTTGGGGACAACAAGAACAAAATCCCCAGCTATGAACTTAAAAGATTCCCAGTTATGTACAACATAAACATCATAATCCAAATATGATACAAAAATAGTGAAATAAATAACAAAAAGAGTCATACATTTATTTATGGTATTAAATAACTAATCTGGAGCAACCTACTGTAGAACCACAACAACAAAATTTTGATTCAGCAAAAACCCATGAAGGAAAAAAAATCAATGATGAAATATATGATTTCCAATTTCACCACCATTGGAGAAACTAAATTTCAATATCGAGAATCATTTATTTTAATTCTTGAGGACCATATTGGATAGATAGAAAATAAACTCTCTACAAGGAAAACTAGAATCCTACTAGGTAACACTATGAAAAATCCTTAAGAGGAGGCAAACATTGTCATCTTAAGATGTAGGAAAGACCGTCCTCAATAAGTGACCACAATGTAGGGAGGAGGTGAAGTTGAACATAAAAATCCGCTCACCCCCTCTTTGGATAATGATGTTGATAAAAGGGTGTTTTACCAACCAAAAGAGAAATCAAAAGGGAATTATACCATGAATGATCAAGAATGGGCTATTGAGAAGCCTCATGAACCCACCATAACATTGTTAGATATTCATTTGTATCCCAGTGGGATACAAATGAATATCTATATGGAAGGACCATATCCTCCACCCATATATGGTTCAGATGTTGGAACACATTGGGGGGAATGAAAATTACATATTATTAGATGATTATTCTAGTTATAACCATATATCTAATTCCCCTAAATAACAACAAAATAGTTCCTTCACATTCCCATACAGATGATTTATCTACAGTCATATGTCATTTGGTATGTGTAGCACTCCAGCAACCTTGTAGCTCTATATGCTTTATATCTTCAATAACATGGTGTAACATATTTTGGATATTTTCATGGATAAATTCTTCATATTTATAAATTCATTTCATACATTATCAAAACAATTGGAAATGGTACTATAATGGTGAGAGGAGAGAAATACGGCTTTGAATTGGGACACATTCTATTTTATGGTGTAGAAAGGTATTCTATTAGGGAAACATGTCTCTAAGAAGGGAATTAATGTTTATCCAGCAATGATATACATAATATAAAATCTTCCCATTCCCACTTTTGACTATGTAATATATGGGATTCTTGGAGATTCATGACTCTAATGGTTTTTTTGTTGTATTTTTCAATGATATCTCAACCATTAACTAGTCATATTTTAAATGTTTCTATATTTGAATTCAATGAAGCGTATGTTAAGGAATTTTTTATTTTTTATTTGGAAATTAATTTAATATATGATTTTGATTTATCTAAATAGTTGTGATCTATTTGAACTTATGATTGGTGATAGAGATTATGCATTGGGAGCAGTTCTTGGACCATGAGATGATATAGTTTTTCGGCCTATTTACAATTTAATCTATGCCTTGAATGAAGACAAAATAAATTATACAACCATATAAAAATAAATATTGGCACCAGTATTTATATTTGACATAATATGATCTTACATGGTGATATAAAATGAAAATTTGAATACCGATCATGCAGTACTCAAGTGCCTCTTAAACAAGAATGATGGAAATAGATGGTTGATTCATTGTGTTAATATTATCATGGAGTTTTATTAGGATATTATTGATAATAAGGGTAGTGAAATTTTTTTACCATAATATTTCCACTCATAGTTTATTAAAATTGGAGAATAATAATAATGGGATATCATAGAAAACTTTCTAAATGAACATTTATTTTCAGTAGTTGACACACCCCATCCATGGTTAACATAATTCACTAATTATTTGTCCCTCAATGTACATCATACAGATCTATCTTATCCAAAAAGGAAATTTACTTAGTTAGAGTTAAATATGTTTTTTTTGTAATATCCACTGATCTTACGATCAAGTGGACATTACATAATTTTAGGATGCATACCCGATGATGAAATCATTTTTGTTCTAGAATTTTATTCAGCCATATTTTGCTGCAGAGCATGATGGGCTATAATGCACAATAAATGAGATACAAAAATATATTTTTTTCTAATCAAGGATGAATAATAATTAACAAAACAACATGACACAGTGTGATAAGATCCAGAAGATAGGAAATATTGGATCTTGAGTTGAGATGCTTCAACTCCCCATTCATGATGTCGATGCCTTTGAAGTGTGGGGTTATTGAAATCATGGGGCCATTACCACCATCGTATGGAAACACTTACATTCAATTGTTTGTGGAATATGTATGTAAATTGTTGGAGGATTAAACCACATTAGAGAACATGATGAAGGTCATCAACATTTTTTTGAAGAAGCACATATTCATCCAGTTAGGTGTTCCCTGAGTTGTCGTTAGTGATTCAGGGAACATTTTGAAAATTCCATGATGAAGAATGTTCTAATGAAATGTGGGGTAATATAAAATAAAGGGAAAACATACCACCCCAAATATAGTGGGAAATTGGAATTGTCCAACCATGATTTTAAATAAATATAGGAAGAGAAAATTGGAGCACAAAGAAAATATTGTTCTAAAATGCAAGATGTTACTCTATTAGACTTCCAGAAGGATTTCAAAATACCAATGGATAATTCCAAATTTCATTTGGAAAATGGAAAGACTTATCACTTAACAATACAGAATGAACAGAAGGCTTATTAGGTAATCCAGTCATTGAATTATGTTTTGAATGCTGTCAAAGAGAAATAGATATTACAATTTTTCGGGCTTTAAGAGATCCAGCATGAACCATATGAAAATTCCAAGATTTTCAAAGAGAAGATGAAGGTAGTTCGTGATCGCCTAATCATTCAAAAATCATTCTATGATATAGAATATATATTGTTATACAAATAACAAAAACAATTTTTTCTAGGAATGCTATTGTCCCAATATTTGGGATGTTTCAATGTAGTCAATGTTTTCAACCGTTGGGAGGTATATTTTTTTAGTTTAAGACAGAACTACGTAAAAAGTGAATGAACATTATCTAAAAACATATTTCTAAATGAAGTACATGGTGGAAATGATCTCCACTACGAATTTTGAAAATAATAGGCCCAATTATGTTAACCTCGAGACAATAAACATTTCACTAACTAGGAGGTAACCCATCATTTTGAAAATTTTATCAAAATATTTGTTTGTTTATGGATTATAATGGGGCCATGATAGTGTTTTTTTAATTTTTGTGTGTTTTTGTTATAGGAATCATGTATAGTGATAGATATACCATTGAATCTCTATTACTCCCCCCTTAGACATCCAATGGAGATCTCAGATAAATTTTTAAAATAATTTGGGACTGAGTGTTTTAGTTTTAAAATGGTTCATTTCAATCAAACGATGGAAAATTTCAAAAATTTCACAGACACAAGAATACCCATTGTTTTACCTGATTATAAAAACCCACATTTGACAACCATTAAAAATTAAAAACCCATTCCAAAGGCTGGTGAACTGGTATCACATAGTTATCCAAACCAACTTTATCTTCTAGGAAACTATGCTGGTGGGAAACTAATTTCAAGTAGAATATGCACTGTAACCTCAATATTTGTTAAATTGTGTGATTTAACCATGCTATATGTAAAATGAAAAAAAAATTACAATCTAAAGTAAATATCCACCAATTTGAAAACCCCAAATCATGAACCTACTGCCTCTCAGTTGTGCAAAGTGGTGAATCCTCACTCTCCTTCCATAAAAAACACCATATCCTTCTTCTTCCACAGGATTCAAATCCCACATATGTTTCATTCTTTTCATTTATTCTTATTTCATATATCCTTCCTTCTCTTTTATTTAATCATTTATCATTACCTTAATTTATTTTACTAGGGTTATAAATCCCAATGATCTTCCCCCACCCCTATTTTAAATTATGGGGTTTTTACCCTTCTTCACACCCATTATTCTCAATACAATCTTGCACCCACTTAAAAAATCAAAATATTCTAAATTTTTTTAATTTCATATGATAATTATTTATATTTATGGGATTCCTTTGGGACGTTAGTTTTTTCATATTAAGAATTAAATTTTCTCTCTATTACTATTTTCATATGTTTAATTTCATTTGTGTTGTATTCCACTACAGGTAGGACAACCAATCGAATATAAGTGGAATCATCTAAAAAATCCCTAGCTTTTAGATCTAACCCTCCCCTCCGAACTTCCATTAAATTCAATAAGAAATAGGATAATATGATATACACATTGTTAGTCACTCATGATGATAATCCTCACCACTGCTTCAAACCACAACATCTTGTGGCCATGGTTATATATGATGTGATTTAGAGGTGGATTTCATGGTGGCACCTTGTTGAGGCCCTTGTTGTGAACCAACCCACCATTATAGAACTAGTATTTTAATTCACTTCAAACATTTAATGTCGTGATAGTTATATAGTTGATTAGAATGGATAACTAAGAGAGTATCCAACCGATGTCACATTATTCCTTTTGAACAATCAAATTCGCTTTTGACTGCTATAATATTCCACCTTTTTTAGGGTATAAAATCATGAAAATGTTCAGAGAGTTGAGTATACCAACATAGCTAGTGAATGGGAACCTATAGATACCAATGAATTTAGGGAAACCATTTCCCCACCCAAAGATCTCTATGTGCCATAGACACCCAAGGACTCCCAACTCATAAAGCCCATCCATCACCTTTTACTCTAGATCATTTCCACCTAATTTAGAGTTTGATCTAGCATCATCATCCTTTGAGGTTTTTCATTCTCCATTTTATTATTACCGAAACTATATTTATTATCTCTTTCATAATCACACAGTTCCATCATCATATCTTCTCAAAATAGAAGGGGGACATTTATGGTGGTCCATTAATTACTCTTATCATCGAATTCATTATCATTGAATTTGATGAGAATGACATCATTGATCTTTAATCAACCCTTCAATTAGATCACACCATGGTATGTCATATGCGCATGATAAAGTATGATAGTAACCACAACTGGTTTAGAGTATAGCAAGAGGAATCCTATGATGAATCCAAAACCAACTAATCCTAACCTGATGCCCACCTCCACTCCTCTTCACAAGCTATGAAACATGAACCTCCCAAACCAGTCACCTTTATGCATCCTCCACACAACAATGATTATTCTACACATTCCAACATTGAGGGAACTCCATTTGGTGATCAAGATCTCCACTTAATGTCACACCATGATATGTATGCTTTGATCGATTGACAGGATGAGGACACTAGGTGGTAGATGGCAGGAATAATCATGCATGATATCCAAGGCCATTATATCTACCATCCCCTTCCTAGATATCCCCCATCCTAAAAAATTTATGGTGATTCACCTAATCACAATGATTATGTATGGGATTACTCTCCACTAGTGAATCCCCCAGTAGTACATCCGACTGATTTAATGCATACCAATATAGCCCCTACAGATCTATCTTGGGATTAGGTTAACCCTACCTTGTTCAGAGGTCCATTTTTCTTTGATCCCTCTATTGGTTTTCACTGACATCCAAAAATTTTCCTCTACTTAGACTACATATTCATCTTTAAATCTATATTGTAACACAACAATAATTTTGGATGTTGTTTTTTAGGAAATGAAAGGTGTGATTGTGGGATATTTTTTCATTCCACATTCTTTTACTAGGTTATCACTAATTCAATTATTCTAACATCATTTTTACAGATGAAGGGGGATTTCTCTTAATGATATGAAGACACATATCCACATGGTGAGTTCTTAAAAACAAAATGATGACATATATTAGACCAATATCTAGGAGTGTTTTTCTATTCTTAATTACCTTTTCATCCTTTTAATATTTTTCATTCCCCTTGAATTAAATTACATGGAATTCCATTCTCCACCATACTATATTAATGGGAGACCATGATTGGTTTTACGTATGGGGGAGGGAACCCACATATGGAAACATATTTGATCATTACCTTAACATTACCTAGGGTGACTATTTTTAATAGGGGTCTTCTAAAGTGATATTATTGCTATCACACATTTATCCCATTAGATTATGATTTATTTGGGGACTTATTTTAGAAATTACATATATGGGCAGAATATTAAAATTATATGTGATTTGAACAAGCATTGTAACACTTGAAGAGAAACCTATAAATATTCATTCATAAAACATTGTGTTTAAAAATTAAGATTGTGATAGTGTAGTTTAAATTAATGAAGCCCATAAAATGGAAATATATTTTACATTAAGTGAAGTGATGTATTAAAATTGTTCAAAATATATTAGTGGTTCTTAAATGGTCTAAATTTAATGAACTCTTATCTTTCTTCCTCAATTCATAATGGTTTGACATGAAATTTTTTTTCCTCAAATTACAATTCTAGTATCTCACCTAAAATAAAAAAAAATTGAGATATTAAAATGAATACCCATTTTTTATGATCTTTCCTAAATTTTCAATATAGAAAGTTAATGAGTTTATGTGACCTATAAATGTGGTAACCCACCATTTGGTGTCAATGAAATAATTTTCAAAACCTACATAAATGTATGAAGAAAACAAAATGGAGTTTATAACATTGTTCGAATGGAGAATAGAAATATCAATTTTAAACAACAATGTTTTAGAAAATAATACATCGGAGTTTTAAATTGAGCATACATTGTTGGATATCTTCAAAGTATAGAGAGTCATGAAGGCTGAATGTAGGGTTTTCCAAAATAATTCATTGAATATCCAAATACATTTAGTTGATCAGACCTACGAAATTTATACATATTTCGTTAGTAACAAATTTTAGATTATTTTATAGGCATTTGTTTGAGGAAAAATAACCAATTATGTGGGGGCGGGGGTGGTTTGATGCACACAAGTGCATATTTAAATTACACTATTTTAAGAATATTGAAAATAGATAATTGGATCAATTGTCATGTTTTGACAACCTAAGGATGTAATTTTAGGTGGGATTTTGTCATATAAGGAAGGGAATCAAATATTTGGATTGCACGGGGCTATTCAGATGGAAATCAAATGCTTTTAGACCCTTTTTCCTTAATGCATAGTTACAATGGATTCATCCAAACTGTGAATCGCAACCAATATAATTATTCACATATAGGATCATCATGATTGAACCATAAATATATTCACATCAAGTTTCACTAATCCATGATTATCCACTATGAAACTATTCATGGAGTGCTGATAAGGAGGTAGTGGATTCTCGCATGATCTACACAATGTTTTCCAAATTGTGCGGCCAACCCAAGAAAATTTTAGCCTCAATTCCTCATGGAAGAACCCGAATAAATGTTGGTTCATGATTATACTTACCATGAGCTAAAAGCATGAAAAAGTCAATAGAAGGGAAACTAATTTATGTATACCCATCCTAACAAGGATTTGTCTATGGATATGGGAACCTATCCACCCATTGACACTAGGGGACTTATAAATAATTCAAGAAGGACCATTTTATATGAGGAAGAGAATCCAGTGAAAAATCATATTGTTGGAAGGGATATTGAAGCTCATTCTGTTAATTTTTAGATATTTCCCTCTTGTGTTACTTATAATTTTCCATTTCATTCTCAGAAATAACGAACAAAAAAGTTAACTAGAACATGTTTTCATCATATATTCATTGAGTAGAAAATTTCTTTTTTGTGTCAGGGTAGCGGGTAATGGCAATTCTTTAGAAATGAATCAACTTATTCAGTTTTTTGTAGTATGTTTTACCAATCATAATTCAACACATTTGATTTTATTTATCTTCTTTTAAATTAAAAATGCGATCTAGAATAGAGTTTCTAGGGATCTCCATGGAAATTTTGACATGTAATCCAATGATTGTTGCGTGCTCTAGTTTTCTCCCTGTGGGTTTATTCTGATAATAGTTTTTATAAAATCAATTTCCTAACCAAGATGTTGAATATATTAACTAAAATGGAACTCATCAGACCATGGTAGTTCCATCACATTTGAATCACAGATATGCGATTTATTATGAACAAAACAAAATGACATTATAATATATTTTCAATGATCTTCCTAATCTCCCACAGTCTAGATGCATTTCATCCATTTATATTTAAAAATAGTTTCATTGTTTTTTTAATTATGTAAATAGTAAAATAATATTAAGAGTTAACCATTCAACCATAATAATAAACGTTCACAATATCCAAATATCAACTCTGCATTCAAAAACCCTTTATTAAATGAATCATCACTCCAGAAACAAAACACTTTAATAAACCCCATACATATGTTATACTAGTTGTGAGAGTGGGTAATTCAATTTGGGAAATTTAATGTAAAATTTCGACCAAAATTCCACCAATTATAAATGGATATTATGTCATGTGTTTAATGAATATTATTTTAATTGACAAATATTATATTATAATATTCTTGAATTTATATATAATGAGAAATGTAAGCTATTTTTTGATATCAATAGAGACTCATATCATTGGGTGAATATATATTTTATTGTATCTTAATAACATACACATAATAAAATTATAATTTTTTATTAATAACAATCTTTTTTTATTTATTATATAAAAAATACAGTGAATTTTAAAAATAAATTCATTCCTCACATCAATGGGTATAATTGTTTTTTCATGAAAAATAATAACATGGTTTTTATTTATTCATTATTTTTAACAACATTTTATTATAACCAAATATTTTTCAAAATCATTTTTTAATAAAGGATATTGAATTAGGTTGCTCAGTTTTCTGAACAAATATGTGGTATAATGTGCATAAGATAACCGATGGTAATTTTGTAAATGATCTAACCAAAGATTTTGGCATAATTAGTTTTCATTTCCATTTAATATTATTTAATAATAATAAGTACATAATAATGAAAAATATATTATAACCACTAACAAGACTTAATCCCAATGAAATTGGGCTAGCTACATTGATCAAAAGATGCCAATTGGGTATTGTTTGATATATCCATTCGGCCCAAATTAATTGGGTTTATGGATAAATTGTTTTTATAATATAATTATCATCATTATGAATATATATTAATGAAATAAAAATTAATATTAATGAAATTTTTATCAATCTGTTAATATTAATAATTATGAATATATTAAAAAATCATTGTTAGTATTTTTGTATTAAATCGCACAAATTCATTAATTATGGGATGTGACCCCTTCGAAATAATCATCAATTTCACATAAAAATGCAGTTGGGATTTTTTTAGGGAAGGATAATCTTAGACTTGTACGAGGGAAGAGTTATGGTTCTTCTTTATCAGCTGTCTTTGGTACGAAAACATCATTCCATACAACAACACGTACTGGGGGATTGAGTAGTGCCATTGATCATAAATCACAAAAATAGATTGGAATATTTAAAGAAAAAGTTCCAGAACTAGAGTCTTATGGAATAACACAGGATTAATGGTGGTTGGAAATGTAAAATTCTTTAGTTTTTATATTTTAGTAGATGACCAACCTGATCCATGAAAATTTTCAATCCATATATCGTATACTACAAATGTAATATCTGTATTCTATTTATCATTTACACATTTACAATGAACACATACCTCATATATAGAAAAACGGAAATGACACAATTATATAGAAAACATGATTTCTGAGATATATTGAACACATCATGAGACATATTGGCATGTGGTTGATTCATACTAATCCAAAATGAATTAGATATAATTAAATATATGATCGAAAACAATCAGTGATTTTTTTCTCAGTTTTGACTAGATAATCACATAGTAAATGAACAAAAGCCTTTAAAACAAGTGTTGGGGGGTAAAAAAAATTCCAACAATGGCATATTTTCCTAAAAAAAGATACAATAACTGCAGATTTAATTATGAAATATAGGAATGGATTACATTTCATTATAAATGATAGTATTATAGTTTTGGATGTAAACATTTTTTAGTGTTTTAAAACACTAAAACATGAGTGGAATAGTAAATACTATATAAAATGACTATATACTAATATGAAATCAGGAAAAACACATCTTAAAATTACAAAATCATTTAAAAGAATGTTTCAGTTGGTATAAACTAATAAAATGATGTCGATTTTCAATGATATTGAGGAAAAAAAATCATATATTATATTTGGAAATGTATGAACCAACAATACATCATTTTGAATTTTAATTTTCTGAGGACGGTTATAAATTCATTTTTAGTGTTATAAAACTCTAAAACATTCATGGAGTGGTAAAAACAATAAAAAAAACTTTAAAATGATGTGAAATCACGTTACAACAACCTATGAGTTGTTTTTTACATGTACGTATAGACACAATGTCAATACAATGTGTGGTGCTGTCGGAATTACTCGATAAACACTTCATAAAAATGAAAATTTCTTTAAAAACAATAGTTAAGGGCTATAAAATAAGGAAAATGACAATAGAATTCCCTGAAATCATAAATAATTTCCCTTAACATTAATTGTAAAAAGATAAAACTGATAGAACATCATTCATATTTACTATTTTCCCAGGATGGTAGTAAACATGTTTTTATTCTTTTAAAACACTAAAAGAGCATGGAATTATAAAAACCATAGAATAAGTCCTTCAATTGATTTAAAATTATGGGAAAATTATTTCTGAGTTTTTTGATCTGTAAATGCAGACAACCCATAAAATAGTCATGTAATGTGGTTATATTTACACGGTTAACACTACTTAATGGTATAAACTCCTTTAAAAACTAGTAAGGGGGGTTAAAACCATGACAAACAATGTCAGATTTCCATGAAATCAAGGGAAAATGAACGTAGATTTAATTTTGAAATATAGTAACTAATTGCATTTCATTCTGAATGATGATTTTTTTTGAGATGAATGTAAACACATTTATTGTAATTGAAAATAATAAAACATGCATGGAATGTTAAAAACCATATAAAATTACTTCACATTGATGTGTAATCAGGGGAAAACGACCATTAAGTTTATTTTGGACATTTCCTCACTGACAACACCTAAATTTGATATGAAGTGTGGTCATAATTACATAGTAACAATTTCTAAATGTACAATGCCTTTAAAAATAGGTGTTAGTGGGTAAAACTAGGAAAATTATGTTTGATTTCCATAAAATCAAGGGAAAAACACTTTAGATTGAATTCTGAAATGTAAGAACATAAGACATATCATTCCAGGTTATGATTTTTCAAGATGTCTCTATAGGTGTTTTTATTGTTTCAAAACACTAAAACATGAGTGTAAAGGTAAAAGAACTGAAAATGACCAAATATTGATGTAGAATCATGAGGATACCACCAATGATTTTTTTGATATGTACATGTTGAAAAAATATCAATACAATGTGCAGTGTCGGTTTAATTAATCAATAAACACTTCTTAAAGGTATAAACGCCATTAAATCAAGTGTCGGGGGATCAAAACTAGAAAAGTTTTGTCGGATTTCCCTAAAAATAGGTGGCAATGATCATATATGGAATTTTAATATTTTTGCACTAATGGAATGTCATTTTTAATTAAAATTTTCCTAGGATGATAGAAAACAAGTTTATAGTGTTTTAATACACTAAAAACACCTAGAATGATTAGAACTATGTTAAACGACCTCATATTGATGTGAAATGATTGGAAAACACCTCTAGGTTGACTAATATTTCTACATATAGACAATACATCAATCCGATGTGTGGTGTGGTCATGATTAATTAGTAAACACTTCATAGAGATACAAATGATTGTATAAACATATGTCGGTGGGTTAAAACCTGAAAAACAACATCTAATTTCCATGTAATCTGGGGAATATGACCATATATATAGTTATCGAATGTAGGATCTATTGAAATGTAATTCAGGATTATAGTTCTCTAGATATGGTCGTAAATGATTTTTTAGTGTTCTATAACCCTAAGACGTTTGTGGAATAGTCAAAACCCATGAAAACAACTTCATATTGACATGGAATCTTGAGACAACCACTGATAAGTTGTTTTTGATATATAGTATATTTTCTGACATCAATTTCTTAAACATTTATTTATTAAGTAAATTTCAAGCATATTGTACATCCCATTAAAAATAAATTAGAATATTTTCCTTTCCCTTTCCAGTTTCTGGTGTTAAATATTAACTTAATGTTAATGTGTTTTATCCAATGTTTTTTAAAATTTATATATTTTTCATCATGTTACAATGTTTTCAGTTTAATTATCAAAATATCAATTTTTTGTGTAGTATTGTGAATATATTTTGTTTCTGTTCTCTTTCATATTTATTTTCATAAATGTTTTGTTTTTAATTATAGGTTGTAGATTCTGGAAATTGATATGAGGTTGTCCTTTTGATCCACAATTTTTTTAGAATCCACTCATTATGGTTCTGATTTCCTTTGGTATGTTAAGATTTTAACAATTATTTTACTATAACTCTAATATTTTTTTGGTCTATTTTAATTTATCATTTCTTTTTTATTACAGTTAATGAGATAACATGGACAGTTTTAGATGATGATATAATTGGGAGGAAAATAAATTTCATAGAGGTCGTGATGTAGATTTATATTTTCCATGAAATTTTGTTGGACATATTTTATATTTATATATTTATGACTGAGGAAATGGTTGAAAGATATGTGGATTAACTCATACTGAGGTTATAATGATTGTGGTTGTTGGTATATATGATTGGGGATGTATGAGGTATATATGAATGGATTATCATATATTTATTCTTTAGATTATTGAATGTATATTTTTTAATATTTATATATTATTATTAACTATTTTAAATAATATAAATCAGTGGTTGTTTTAAGTAACCACTGCTAAATATACAAAAAAAATAAGTTTTTAGGTGGTTACAATTTACATCCACTATAAAAACATCTACTAATATGTACATTGGTGGATAGATTAAAATATTTACATTTACCAAATGCATTGTTTTTAAAAATAACTACGACTAAATAAACTGGAAACTACAGCTAAATTCCCCTAAAATGAACCATAAAAAACGACGTGAAATTAATGAATCCTTCGTGAAATGACCACCAATAATTAAATGAACAAGGTTTTTAACATCCACCTATATACTATTATGTACTAGTTTAAAACTCGTCAAGTACATGATACAACCTCTTCAAATTCCCTTTTTGTAGTGAACATTATCTAAAATCATGGGAAAATAATTAATTTTAGATTTTAAAAAAACACTGATAAAGGTAACCATTATCAACGATATTTTTCTCATTGAAAAAGAAACAACGTTATCATTTTTTTACTGGTGATAATGGGTGGCTATGAATTATGACATTAAATCAGTTATTTCTTTCATATTGACATGCATTTTTAACTCTTTACTAATCCCATTTAATTTGAATTAATTTCATTCAATGTTTTTTTCTTTTCAAATGATCATTTTATTTTGGATAGTATGCATGTTTAATTGTAACTGGTCATTCCTAAAAAGTACTTGTTCTATGTTGTGCAGGCGGGGGAATTCCATTGAACATACTGTCAAGGACACTTGTAAATCATTGATTGGTGCTGTGTTTTTTCATGTCCATCGATCCATCTAACCACCCTTTTCATACAATCCATCCTCCTTTGCGCTTTAGTTATATATGTCATTGTGGTTTCTATTCAGCAGTAATTAAAGGTGAATTATAGTTTGATGTTCCATTTCGAGGTGTTGCCCTGTATTTGGGGGTTTAGTCAGTCCTGCGCTGTGTCACTTCTACTATCCAGTCATTCTCATTCAGTATAGATTTGGTCTTAGTTCTCTGAGTAGGACCCTTGCTCTCCATCCTCATATAATTCTTTCATGGTTCTGTTATGGCCAATCATCCACCCTAGCTTCACATCTTGGCCATTTTACAGGTTATATTTTTTATTTCATTGGTGGAATAATTGTGACCCCTTCTTGCTGATAGCTCCACAATCACAGAGGTAATAAGGGGTACAAATATCCTATTTTGGATCGATCTCTTCGTGAAGAGTCGATGAAATTTGGGCCTTTATGAATTCAACATGGTAATTTTGGATAGCTTTATTTTATTCTCATTTTATATTAGCATTTCTATTTTCTATTGTTGTTACTTCTTCACTGATGTATGTTGTAACCATGCTTTAATTTTTATCTTAATAATATGCCTTTGTGGGTGGTGTTCTTTCCATGCACATATGTCTCAAATGGACCGAATCAAGAAAATACTCATGTTCAATCACTTTGGTGGTTTGTTATTTTTTAATATTGATTTTTTGGTTTTTTAAATTTCCACTTCACCCTGAAATATCTATATTTAATACATTTAGGGTTTGGGTGTTATGCTTCTGTTAAATTCACCCACACACCTCACAAAGTCATATCAAAGCCTTTTAAGTTCTAATTTTCCTTCAAAACAATTTATTTGTTTCTATAAATTCTTCTTTTAATTATGTATTGTGATCTCTTACTTAATTACCTCTTTATTTATAAAGTAATTATTTAAATCCGATATTCCATTTATAATTTAACTTTATTTTTAATCCATTTATATAAAAATCTATACCCATATATTGGTCAGTTGGGGGGGGGGGCTACGGAAAATGTTTTATATAAGAACATGACATATATTTATTGGGTAAACATGTCAACAAATATATTCTAAATTGGGAATTCTGGGGTTGGTGATAAATATAATATTTGGTGAATTTAGATGAGAGACTTGCTAATTTAGTAAGGCTTAATTGATGCCCTATGTCAGCCAAAGAAACCTATTTTTACTGTAAATGAATCTGGACACACTATCAGTGGACACAAATAAGTTTCCCCTTATGTTTAATTTAAATAACATGGCTTTATTCTACATTCTTTAAGAGATACAATCTTATGGAGGACACCTATATGTCGACTAATACTATTATTTGGCTTTTGAAAAATTATATATGTTATCTTATTTAGTAAGTATGATTTATTAAAACACATAGTGTCAACCATTAAGATGCAACTTGGTTATTCTATTAAGTCCCATTCCGATGAATTTAACTAAGTAATGTTTGATTTAACCAACCATAATGAAACTTTTTATGATGATGATCAAGTAATAAAATTTACAACTTCACTATACATTATATACAATGCCTTAGATGAGACCATTATTTATGGTAATGAATCATTAACTCTTGAATAATATAAATTTTCCCCTATCTATAAATAATTTAATTGCAAACCTAGAATTGAAAATTAGGCTCAGATCATGTTCACTAGCGGTAGACCTCAATCAATAGGTAAAAATAAATGATTTTTAATAAAAAAATCAATAAAATTAAAGATTCCAATCCTAGGTATAATTCTAGGGATAATAATTTTTTTGTTTTTATTATTGAAAAAATGGAATATGATGATCAAATTTTTAAAACTCTAGTTCAAAACCTAATATTCCATAGAATAGTCCCTTCAAATTTACTTTGGTTGTGACACAACATAAGTGTAAAAAGTGTCCAACCATGAAATCAATCATGATTGGCTCTTGGAATCCAATTTATCATTACTCATGCATCCCTTTAGCGATTCATTCCTGGAATTGATAGAAAGAGTATAAATAGATTTCCTCTTTGGTAATATAAATTGTATAAGTAAGAGGGGATAGGTTTTGTCATTCTATAAATATATTACCATTCCATCAAAACATTTCTTTATGTTAGGTGGGTTCCCAACATTCACAAAAAAACATATATCATTATGGATACTATACCAAAGGGCTTTATGATTTGGTCTAAAAATTTCTATCAAAAAATCCTCGAGGGCTCTAAAACTATAATTTGGGGGTCTGTAATTAATGGTCTGTATGTAAGGAATGTAAATTCCCATTCAAGGATGTGGGGTAGTTAATATTCCCCAAACACCAATAACACTATGCTTTGGAATATGATATTGGGGGGGGGGGGGGTTCTCAAATGACCTAGAAGAACTCAACAAGCATTGGCTGTTGACTGAAGACAAATATAAAAATCGTTAACTTTGTAAAGATTGTGTTGTTGGAATGTCAAAGAGATTTACATTTAATCGGTCCTCCTTTAAGTCTTCCATCCCCTTAGAATATATTGATTCTTACCTATCTAGATTTGAAAGGATTTATTCTCAGGGTGTACATTCTAATTTTATCAACTTTATAAATTAATTTTCTAGAAATTTATAGATTTATAATCTGAAAAATAATTTTTATGTGTTAAAAACATTTAGAACCTAGAAAATCATTGGTTAAATCCATGAAAATAAAATAATTAAAATGATTATTAATAATAATATGCTGGAATACATACGCACTGAATTCATTTAATTTTGTGACTAGGAAGGTATTATATGATATATGACTATAAGTGAAATCCACCATTCTAATTTCATTAATATTACAATCAATATCACTATCTTAATGAGGTTAGTAAGCATTCTGGAATGCTCGGGTCTCCCTAAATATTCACGGGGAGATGATACCAGCACTATTGTCTACCTAATTCATAAAAACCAAGGAACAAATAGAATAATTTGGTTTCAAATTTGATAATATTATATGATTATAATGTAATATTAATTAATAGTGTGAAATTCATCAGAAATGATATTTCATGAATAAATTATTCCCTTAATTGATTTTAAAAATCTCAAAAATCACAAATAAGGAAAAATGGAATCAGATTACATCAAAATGATTATAGCCATTCATGAAACAGAAAGAGACATTCATTTTTCTTGGTCCTCTCATTTTGAGGATTTTATTACTTCTCCTACAATTTGTGTCTTGTTCATTCTGCATTATTAAAATATAAGGGAATAAAGCATCCATTTTTTTTGACTAAGTGTCTCTCGGATGGTTCATTCAACTAGTTTGATAAATTCCCTCCATGTATCTTTTATATTGTTCTCTCAGATCTCCAGTTCCATTAATATATTTACTTATATGTTGTTAAAAATATGTATACACATTAATACATTTTAAAATTTAACTATAAGTAATTTTATTATGGAATTTTATTTATCAAAACTTATACCTAGTAATAGTTTTTAAAAAATTCCTTCTATGAAAAAGTTAAAGTTAAAAATAACATATTATATATGGGTTTAATGTTATTTTGTTGATGTTATAATCCCATTGATATTAATTGATTGATATTTGGATATCATTTTAAAAAATATATTCAATAAAATTATATTAATATGGAATTTTTTTGAAATAAATTGCCAATTTTTGGTGGAATTATTAAATTTATTTGAAAAATAATCAACCGGAGGGATTTTGTATTAAATATGAATGATAGTTAGGATTGAATTATCTATAGGATAGGGAACAATATCTATAAGGATGCTTCATAATAGTTTTATATTTTCGATTAATAGATCCCACGTTGCATCCTCAACTCCAAGGGTTCTCGGTCCAATTGAAATAAAAAATTGACTAACCCGGGGGTTGAATTATGATTAAGTGGCACTACACTTTCATTATACATAAACTAATCCCATATGTTGTTCATTCCCTAATTACACCTTTTGATTTGACCATTAATTTCACCACTTTTCTTTTTTTGTCCATATTAACAATAATTGGTTCATTTCTTTCTTCCTTAATTTTTTATGTGTTTTTATAAAACACAATATGTTAATCAATACATCCTTGTAAATATGTTTTTATGAAAGATATAACAACCATGATATGAATGTTCCCACAACATTCTTGACTGTATGAATATTTTCGTCGTCAAATAGAACAAGAACCTTGTTGCGTAGCTCATGAGCTAAATTAATCCCCATTCTCACAAGACTAATTTTATGTTTTCCTGTTTTGTATAATATCACCTTGGATATTTTTCATGGTACCCCTAAAAACAATGTTATCTGTGGGTATAGATAGATATAAATCAGAATCATTTTCACCTAATATAATTTCAGTATTGGAATTGTATTTGTGTATTCTTGTGTTAGATTTTATAGATAAAAATTTATGATAATTTTGATTAACTATTCTTAGACATCACATTGAGGGGAATAACTCACCTAAATGCTGGTGGTGGTGTCGGGGGTGGGGGTCTTCATGTTGTGGTTGTTTTTGTGTTTTCTCGTCACTTTGATTCCTTCTATTATAATTTTTTGACAACTCTGAATGGAAATTATGTTTTTATTCAATAGTATATAATTGTTTCTTTAAATATCCAATTTTCATATTTTAATCCCCCAAATCATTTCTTTTCTAAAATTTTTTTGGGGTGACACACCAAAACAATCACTTCTTGGGATGTCTTACTATTTTAGCTACATCAAGCCCATTGATTGTATTTTTTCATCAGGTAAAAAAATGATGATTCCTGTGTATAATATTTATAATAATTATGAAAATAAGTAATCATTATTTTTATATTTATTTAAAGTAAAAATATTATTATGTCATTCTTACACATTCTTCCTTCCCCATTTCTTTGTGTTTTCTTCTATTAGTATCAAAAATTTATTTACCCAGGCCTCTTTCTATAGAATATAAAGTGTCATTGATGTGGATTTGTATATTGATAAATAAATCTATATATAGAAAAAAAACATAATAATATTTTTTTCATTTAACAAAAAACTATTATTTTTGGTTTAAAATACATACATGTTTTTTCAAATGATGCATACCCATTCTTTTCTTTACAGTAGGGGTTTGTCGATTTTGATGCACATTTCTTATTTTATGAACTCATTTGTTTTTTCATAAATTATGAGTTATTTATCAAAGTGATCAATACATGCATTCTCCGAAATGTATTACCAATAATATTGTAAATGAAAATATATCTCCTCTTGATGAATGGTAATTGAATCCAACATTTGTTTGTTTAGAAGGTGTTCATACATCTATAGGGGGGTCAGATTATTTTTCCATCCCAAAAAATGAGATTAGACTTCATAAAAATTCTCTGAAAGAATAATTTAGAATATTCAATGAGAATTACTAAAAATTTCATTCAAGAGAAACATACTATAAATTCCCTAAAAAAGTTATAGTGAAGAGTGTATAAATGTTTTACTTTTTTATTCATATATATACATATATTTTATCATAATTATATATTAATATCTTCCCAAATTAGTGCCTTAATATTGACCCCAACTTTGTGCAATAAAACTACCACAATCATCATGTACATTTATGTGGTGAAAAAAATGTAACTACTGGAAATGGACCTATTGGGGTTAACAACCATGCCACATTCATTCCATCCAACCTCAAATTTGATGAATTTATTTCCCTCATTAATATATTTTTTTAACATCATCATGATATAATTCTATTAATTTTATGGGATGTAGTTTTTTCACCATATAAAATATCATCATCTTCAACATCATCAATATGTTTTCCACTATTTTGGTAGCATAGACATTTGTAGAAGACAATCATTCCGCTACATTGCGAGCATTAGCATGTTGTGAAATCAATTTTTTCATAGGATTGGGGGCATAAGCATGTGAATAATTATTTATCTGTATAAGTGGTTAAAAATTTAATTTTGATTTTATAAATGATGTAGTGAGTAAGTAACAATATGAGGTTACACAATATATATTTCAAAAAAATATAACCAGATTATTGAACTCTCTCCTTATTAAAACAAATTTTAAGGGATTTAAGACCTATATCGAGTTTCAAAACCCAATCATTGTTGTATCCTCTAACATACACAACCACATCTCTACTGGGATCAATTTGAAATGATTTTGACTACTAATTAAGGGTTCATATGATGTTAAATTTACATCTTACCATTCAATGGTTTTTTTCAATAACTTAAAAATTTATCATCTTCAGTTTCAAGTATCTGGAACATAAAATAATTTTACAATATTTGAATCCATTATTTATTGTTCATCTATATGTCCTTCCATTTTATAATCCCTTTTTAATAATCCCAATTCATATATTTTTACAAGAACCATATTATAAACATATTTTCAATGAAAATTTATCACTTGGAATGCTTTATTATCCAACTACATTATTTTTTTGAGGATTCCAAAGTATGAGAAAATATCATAAATTTTATTTCTATCTTTGGTACTAGATACAGAAATCGCTACAACCAGATTGGTAACTGACCTATTTTTAATGCTATTATCTCCATAATTTTCATTTATATCCAACATATAACTATTAATTACATAACAATTATAGGATAGTCAACGAACACATGGTCCTTTGGTTGGCCATAAAAAACGTTTGGAAATTGAATATGGATTTAATGTTGACTCCTTAAAAATATGGTCTTGAGACACTACTATATAATATTGACTATTTGGATTTTATATCAATCATTATCCCTTTATGGATTCAACTACTTAATAATTACTTTAATGGTATAAAAATATGGAACAAACCCCTAAAATATTATCAAATCTATAATGGTGAAACTACTCTAACATTGTTGTAGAAATTATGTCAACATCTCTTCCAAAAATTCCATTTCCCTCAAGCCAATAGATATGATAAGATTTCAGTAAACTAATAATTTTCACATGACACATATAGTCTATAAAAATTTTGATGGTTTCCTTAACAACATATCTCTCCACAATACAACATTCTTGATGACTTTGATTGTTGACACACTCAATCAAAATCATCATATACCGTTCAATGGTGGTAAACGCCTCTATAATTTATTAGACCACATTTTTTAAATATCTCGTAGAAAGAGAACCATCACGTGAACCATAATATAAATTAATTTTGATGGGAATAACATATTCAATTCACATAATATGAAATAAATTTCTTTTTCTATAGATGGAAATTTTATTATGTATATTATATTTCTTCATATAACATAGAAAAAAATCAAATATTGGTTAATGTATAACATACATTCTTAGAAAAAAAGAAATATAAGTCTAAACATATCATATCATTCATCAATATGTGATAGTCATTTGATTTCAGACCTTTTAACATTAAATAAATCATTGAAATGATATTATTGATATTTTATTAATACCCAATGGTAAAAATTACATCATTCTGATAATTTAACGAACCAATTTCTCACTTTCCTGGAAATAGTGTAATGTTCTTGAAGAAGATAAGTTTGATTTTCACTCTTTAGTGGTACCAAATCTTCTTATATCCTCATGTCAATCATGTCCAATTGATATTTAATTAAATCCTTTTTCCAGGATCATTTAATAACATTCCAATGAAACAATCACATAAATAAGTTTCAACATGCATAACATCAAGAAAACACATGATGTGGAAAACATTCTTATATGGTAATTCAAAAATAATAACAAATCACTTTTTACAAACTGTTTTGGTATGTCTTTTCAAAAATGATTTAGCAAAAGAAGTGTCCATATATTTTACTTTCTCAAATATTTGATCACATTTTAGTGAAAAAAATGTTTTACCTTCTTTTAAATTCCCATCAAATTATTTCATCCAATATCTTTATTTATGTCATCATTGTTGAAATCAATGTAGTCCTAGAAACATAGTAATTGTTGACTATTTCAACATAATTTTCTATGTAACGTTTTCACAAATATGACACCCTTTAGTTCCTTTAATGTTTTATCCATACAAATTTCTATAATCATGGAAGTTATTTGACATCCTATACAACTAGGATCTTAATGAAAAATCATCATTTTTGTACGAATTATACATTGTAACCCCTGAATCCCATAATGATTTCAAATCCTCAATGAATGGATACAAATAAACATCAATATCATTACCCAATTTTTTGTCCTCATATTGTCATAGATTACAAATTTTATTTTCATATCATGCATAACTGTTCAGATTTGTTCTAATTTAACTATATAATCAACCAACTTCACTGGCTACTTCTCAGGAAACCAAAGGGATCCACTCAATCTTTAAATAGTGCAAGACAATGGTTTCTCAACTTGTTTCCAAATTCATGATACACATAATCAATTCTATTCCATTATGGGGAGTCTATCAGATGATGATGTTTCAAATATTTATTTCATGTATCTGTATTCCCTGTTAATTATCTTGTACTCTCCTCAAATACATATAGGCACATAAACCATAGAATGATTATTAAGTACCATTCAAATTTTAAAGGAACTGATTCATCTTTGTTTTGTTGAGAAGCACCACACATTGGTCATTTTTAGGTGATTTTTGGTCCTTGTGGAAAAGTATACAGTCATTTGGATCATCATATATTCTTTTAGAGATCATATTCATGGAACATAATGTTTGTTCAACATCGTATGTTTGTAATGGAATCTCATTACCATCTTGGGGAATGTCATTCAAGAGAGAAGGTAGTTCAGTAAAACTAGAATCATTCCATTATTTTCCATCCTTTAAATTATATTTCTTCAATAAAACTAAAAATTTTATACATTTTGCACAAATAACATTTAATGTTGATTTTTCACAACTCTAACAACCATAATTTTTTTTAAAATCATGATGTTCATCTTCAAAATTCATTGTAATTTCCTCAATATGATCTTCATCATAATTCACACCTATAATCATAACATCGATACTATATTTATAATAATTCATTCTTTTAATCATATTATATGATCCAAAAATATAGTACTATCCAATTCACTAGCTATATTAATTTTTCCCTATATTTTTTATATCATTTATAAGCACAATTTAATCCATGAAATATAAATTTTTCTTCCAACTCCTTATATCTAACATGTTTTGAATAACTATAGTGTAAACCCAACCATAGTATTTGTGAAAAATAATTTGCAGTATATTTTTAAAACATGAAGAACACTCTCACCCCATCCTCAAACTATTTTATTAATATAATGACGTCAATCAATTCTTGATTCATATTCATCATATTTAATTCCATATTGATAATATTTACATAAATAAAAAAACACATAGAATGTTTGAGAATGTAATACCAAAAAGGTCATTCTTAAAGAATCTTTTAATCTACAAGTAGTCGTTGTTCTATTATAATAAGATCCAACTGATGGGTATTAGGATTGTTTTGTAGTGGTGTAAATATTTTAAGTGATGGAATACGTGAAATACATAAATTAATAAGGAATATAATCAAATTATATTATATTAAAAAATATATTGTTATAATGTTGGGGTTCTAATAATCCATTCGCATTTCAGATAGTTCACCTTTTATCAAAGGTTCATTTCAAAAACCCATGTGAGGTAGTTTAATTCACTAAACACCACATGCCAATATAAAATATTTAACTTGTTAAATATATGTAACAATCTCTAAACAAACTAGGAGGCACAAAAACCATCACTGTCACCATAACAATGACTTTAACAATTAAATCACCTTATTTAAATCATCGAATTAATGAAAAATAAATCCAACTGGGGAATTCTAATTTGAACTGAAAACCGTATTTTGAAAACACCATTTAGAGAATTACATTATGATGTACAACAATTAATAACCAAATTTAACATTTATAATTTGAGGTTTTGATATACCATTGGTCCAAAAAAATGTGTCCATTTATAAAAATATATTCCACTATACTTGATGCACATAAGAACACATATTTTTTTTTAAGATATGTTATAATGTATCTAAAATTTTATATATAGTCTTTATTTAATTTCTTCTTTAATATGAAATGAAAAAAAAATCTTTTTCAACTTGGTAAAATACTATATATATCAACTATAATATTCATGAACTGCAAAATCCATTGATCCTGCAACATGCACAATTAAATGAATTCATGTTCCATTACTTTTTAGATAATGAAGAACAATATCAATATGATGATCCTATGTAAAAAACTTATTATATAGTGTAGTAGGTTGGAATTCAAAAATAGTGGAGGAGTAGAGCATCACAATACTCATTGTGCTGGATTGATTTAATTAAATATAATAGAATTCACGTAATAGAATGTCTTGTGTTGACATAGTCATACTCCAATGGTGGTAATATAAGATGATTTAGGTTTTGATGTACTATAAAATTCAAATTACTTGTATGTAATTTCCCCCTCACATGTTCATGATATGTCATAACATCATCTTCTATCATACGAGATAGTTCATTTTTCATTTAACCTAGTATAAAATATTTACAAAACTAGTGATTTATTGATATCATAATAAAAATTATCCAATTAGCATGGATAATGTAATATTTTATTACTAAATTTTTTTCCACCAGTCTCACATTAACGTCACTCACACACTACTCATTTCACGTGCAAGCCGCTTATGTACCATCAATATGTCATGTACTATTGTGCATCAACAATCCATTTGCATAACTCATGTGTACATCCCATATCACATGTGTAAAATATATACAAAATGGATATCCATGTAAAATATATAATAAAAATTTAAAAACATATTAAACAATATAGATAAATATAAAAACTTATTAATTCAATAACAAGATAAAATTGTTAAAGGCAAACGTAAAAAATAAATCATATAAATTAACTATATATAGACAAGTATCAAATGAGCCTTGAAATATTTTTTTATCATGTGCTAAAAATATATTAATTTGGAAAAATTATACACACTAAATTAAACCAAATTTATAATTCATATAATAATTTTAAACCAAAATGGATATATTTAAATGATGGGGTTTTTTACCTAGTAATAGAAGAAATTTGGAAAACCCATTTGATTTTAATCCATGAGATTAGGAGGGATAATTGGAACAAGGATATAATTTCCAAATATTCACCAAAAAACACTTAAAACTTATCCCTTATAATCACCACCATACATAATAAGTGGGAAAGGGTTTGTTGGTGCATAGCTAGGAGCTTCTGCAATCAGAGTGAGAAATTAGGATGAATGAGTGAAATGAATGTGAAGGCGGGGGAGAGGGTGAACTTACAATGACTTGGGTTGAGGGAGATTGGGTGGAGAATTATAAAAGTATATCAAGGACAAATAAGATCACTAGTGTATTCCATTCAAACACTTTGTGTATATAAAAAAGACAAAAATTTGTACATGGGGGATTGATGATCAGACACCATATACCGTGTGTTTTCGATTATTGTTTAGTTAAATATTTTCATGGTAGGGTGAATAAATATGATTGATATAAATTATGATATTATTGAAATTATTAAAACTATTGTAAATAAATATATGTATAAATATAAATTAAAAAATGATTAAATTATAACCAATTCAAAAAAATATACATAAAATATAGAAATAAATAATATTAAATGAAATCAATATAAAAAATTTATAAATTGAAATTAAAAGAAAGAAAATATTTTAAAAAACGAATTCATATAAGACTAACTACATGAATTTTAAACAAGTATAAAATGAAGGCAATATTAAAAAATTCATTTAATTAACTAAATTATATAAATTTGAAGCATTTTAAAAATATTACTACTTGATAAATAATATTGAATAAATACTTTTCATAAAATTTTATATAATATTAAAAATAATACTTATTAAAATATAAATTTTTATATAAATGAATAAAATCAAATAACATTATATAAAAAATAAATGAAATATACATTTATTATCCAATATGTACATTCCATAAATACATATCTACACAAATTATATATATATATATACATCCCACATATATGTGGGCATATACGTACACATATATACATCTGTACGCTTGTATCATTTGTATATACACACACAAAACACACAAACACAATATAATGTATAAAAATATTTGAACATATACATTGATATAAATAAATAAATAAAAATATCAAATATTAATTATTCATACCTTATATTTATATAATTATCAGAATTATTAAAAATATATTAATATAACATATTAATATTAATTGTATACACGTATTTTTTAATTAATGTATATATATAACAAGTTTAATTTTATATAAATATGATAATTATATATATATATATTTAATAATATTTAATATTAAATGTTTATATCATTTCTCATAAAGATGACCCTCTATCAGTGATAAAAAATGTGGTGATAAAGATACAATTATATTAGAACTTTTTTTCGTGCTGATAAAAGTTACATTTATCAAAGCTTTGAGCTAACAATGATAATGTTCACCTTTTTTAGCAATTAATGTTTAGTGTTGATAAAAACTAGAGTTAGATAGAGCATGATCTGTGGTAGTATTTTTAATTTTTAGTTCAATTCCATTTTTATTATGAAAGAAAATACATATTTCTATCAGGATATTTGGAGACACCATACATAGAGCATAGTCCCAATACAATGATTCATGCATCATGCATCCATCAACTCCTACTAGTTCCATTCCTTGGACACTGCCCCAATGTGAGACCATTCATCATAAATCATCCAAGGTGATTGCTGAGATTTGATCATTGGTATTTTGGATGCATGATTAATGGATTTATCACTCAAGATCCACCCTAGATGCAATGTGTTTGTATACCCATTAATTTTTTAATATCATTATCTATATGCAGGAATAAAAAATTTAATTTGAATATTTATTTGTATAAATAGATATATTAATTTATTATGGCAAATAAAATACAAATATATTAATTTATTTATCTATATATGCATGTGATCAATAATATATAGAAAAGTTTATCTCTATATTGGAATAATAATATTAATTATTATAAACATTGTATAAAAAAATTGTACTGTTAAATTTTAATTTTATGTGTAATTATATAAATATATGTATATGTATATATATATAGGTTTATGTGATGTATGTATGTATGAATGTATATCTTTATATGGTTCAACTAATAAGTTCTTGTGGAAAATTATATTTGTAAATATATGTTTGTATGTGTGTACATGGGTTCGTTCAAGTAAATACATGTAGTTTTATGTACCTAAATGTATATATATTTTTAAATAAATAAAGTAATATGTATGTCTGCAAATATATTAAAATATATGTATTTATTAATATTTATAGACACACACACACACATATATATATATATATACATACTCATTATGTTCTTTAAAATTTATCTATATGTATTTTTTAGTGAATATTATTTAATAAAAACACCTAGTTATGGTTTTTAAAAAATACATTTTATGAAAAAGAAAAAGATAAAAATAACTGATCATATTTGGGTTTAAAATTACTAGTTATGATATCATAATCCTATAGATATTGATGGATTGATGTTTGAATATTATTAAATAAAACATAATAGATCAACATTTCTTAATAAGAAAAAATGTTGGAGATTGAATGTGATATGATACAGTATAGATGTACAGAATCTATTGGAAAAAATACAGAAACAAAAATGATGGATTTGGGAGAAATGAAAACTATGTGATGTACAGAAGAAATAAAATCAGAGGGGGATGATCAATAAGGTCCCAAATGAGACTTTCAGCATAAAACACTAATTATAAAAAGTTTCACTTTGTTTGTTCACTCCGTTGATAATCCCTACATGAATTTATCTAAGAACACATGAAACAAAATCATAATAATGATGAAAATATTCAAATTTTTAATTAACCTGCAAGGGGTATAAGGAGGTGGCTTTTTATATCCAAATGAAAGAGATACAAGTCAAAATACACATTCCACCAAAATCTAAATAATAAAAAGGGTTTTCACCTTTGTTTATACAAGACATTGTCTTTATAGGACATGATATCTACCCAGAAGACTTTACAGAACCTCCTCGAGGACTACAAATATTCCCAACATGATATTAGAGGCAAGTGTACCAACACCTTTTTTTTATTGGGATACGTCCTTCATGAAAGTGGCACTTTGTTCATGGGATCAATTCAGTAAGCCTTTTGGGATCATATATGTGCTTTAATAAGTGTGAATAATAGAAAATTTGATCTCCCCATACATACATGTTTGGTCTCCTTTAGTAATTTCAAAATGAGTCCATATAAATCCACATTCATCTTCCTCATTGTTCCACTTTTCATGGGACATAAGATGACATGTAAATGGGATTTTGAATTTATTATCCATCCACTATCCATGTCATTATCACTTTTGAATCCTCACTACATATTTACTCTTTGAATCTCATTATCCCCTCCCTCTTCATAAGTTATTTTCATTAAATCTGTATATTCACACCAAGAGAGAACAATAAAATTAATGGATAAACTCAAATTTTGTTACATGTCGGTTAATTTATCCTTTTAGGCATTATCGTAGATATTATTTAAACCATGTCAAGGAATATCAACTTGATTTAAGGTCATTGAATTTATTTTTACCAGAAACCTTCCATTAATTATGAATTTCCACACCAAATCACTAGGATCAAATGAAACTAATTTCCTACACTTCCATGCATGATCACTATATTCTATAAATAAAGGGATAACACAAGATGGAAAATAATTGTGATGTTCATTATTTTCATTTTAAGCATACATAGAAATGAGTAAGAACAATTTCTTACCCAATAATGATATTTTTACCAAACTTCTTATAGAAAATAAACTATCATTTAGGTTGATACTGTTGTCTTCGACTCTTTTTATTCTGTTATTTTTTTATGTCACTCATGTCAACTTTTTCACTCATAATTTTTCCATTCTTCTCAATTTTTCCCTAGTTTATTTTTTATTTGTACACTCATTAATCTTTTTTCATCATTCAATTTTTTTTAATTTCGCCACATTTTTTTCACATATTTTTTGACTCTTTTATTATTCTTCTATCATCCTCACTTGATCATGTATGTGTAGATAAAAACATTATTGGACCACTTAACACAAATGAGAAACAGTTTTCATGGCCATTGTATATAATTCTCAAATAAAACTATAATGTTTTTCCAATTAGTAAGTGTATGATGTGCATTTGGGAAATATCAGAAAGCACCTTATCCTGATATTTTCTTATCGAAAGGAAAAAATGGTCTCATTTGTGACATTCAGTTCTCCACTATCATTTAATATCTATAACTAATAATGTTTACGATGCTTTAATGTAGGGAAATTCATCCTCTCTCTCCACAAGGTATTGACCAAATTCGTACAACATCCATTATCAATGATAATACATCATACCTTTCCCTTGATGTGGAACCTAATAAAAAAACTATACTCATAGATAAACTCTCTATGATTATCTTTTTCTTTAATGATTAGATATCTGGTTACCTTCAACGCATCTTTATGTAGTGGTTCTTCAACATCCAAATCTGAATACTCCTCGAAAGGTGGAATTTTGATGCTCTATAGAGCACTCTTTATGGGTGTCTCCATTGTCCAAAAAAATCAACGTCTTTCTATTTTTCCAATGAGAGATGAATTTCCCACATCCCTTCTAATTAATACAGTTAATATCACAATATTTATAATGGAAATTTGTGTAACATTTTCAATTGGAATAAAAATTGACAAACTTGTTTTTGGACACTTCTCTTTCTTTTGGAACAAATTTTGAATGCCTTAGTTTTGTTTAATTCCAATTATAAGACAAATTTGTCTCTTTTCTATCATATTTCGAAAAATTAAGGGAACAAACTTGACTCCATCAAGAGTATGGATGTTTTTTATCTTCACCTACTTTTTAAAAAATCACACAAACTAAATGTACATTTCAGGTTCCACCACATCTCGAATTTCTAGAATCAAGCCATTGAAACAATTTTCTATTATGGTGACTTGATCATCCTCCAAATTTGATCAAATCAATGAAATATTCATTTCCTTATAGTAATACTCCACACACATGGATCCTTGCACAATCCATTGTAATTTCAATTGCAATTTTCTATTGTAATGACGAGAAATGTACCCTTTTCACATTACTAGCTTAATTGTTTTCAAATTTTGATTTGTCCTTTCTTCAGTTTTATGTCAACTAATTTTCAATTGGTCCCATTAAAAATTGTTTTTGTCATTTAACTCATGTTATTCCAACATTTCTATCTTCTCAATCGATTTTTTGTGAAGCCCAAACACATGATCAACCTTCTGCTCCCACTACCAATTATGTTTTGGATCACTCTTCCCTTGAAATGATGAAACATTAATTTTTATTCCTATAAATTAACTTTATCATATAGTACCGTGTTTCCTTCAACTAGGAAATATTTTTTTTATAATTAAAGTACAAATTTGATCCTTTGTAAAATTCATTCCTACATGGTTCCATTAATGTCACGTAATTTTTCAAATCATTATTCCTAGCATTCAACCTTGCTATTGGTAATTAATGATTTCATAAATAACTTTATATAAATCTCATTCTATTTTACATCACTCACAAATTTTTAAAAATTCCACAAACACACATTTTTTCCCCATTTTAATCTCTCAAAAGGTTCCTTGGACTTTCTAGCTATAAAAAATTGTTCCTTCAAGTGTTGTTAAATAGAATCAAGGATAAAACTAGTAAGAATAAATAAATTCATGGAACAATTAAAAAATACAGAATTTTAAAAGGGTTTGAATAAATAGAATCCAATAGAAATTCGAGGTAAAGAGAAATGGGAGAAATGTTTATGGTTGAAGGATTAATTTAGATGATAGAATGAATATGATTGAGAAATATTGTAGTGTAAGTTCATAAAATTTCTTCTCAAGAGATAACATAATGTTATATAAATTTCCACCTATTTTTTGTTTTTGTTTCTTATTTTTTATATTTTTTTTATATTTATATTTTTTATTTTTATGCAATTTTTTTTCAAATTTTTCAACCAATAGAGTGTGGAAAAATATCTGTCGAATGTGTGTGGATTCGAAAAATACAGACATATCAAAATATAGAAACATGGTTAAGAAAATTCAAAAAGGTTGTGTAATAGAATTTATAAATGAATCCATAAAATGAAATATTAAATCGCAAATGGAATTATGTTATGGATATTGTTAGATTTTAAAAAAATTCATTTATAGCACAATTTAGTTCAGTTATTTCATAAAATATATGTGTAAGATATTAATGTTTCAATATTTATAAGAAATATGAGATTCTAAAAAATGAAATTGTTATATCATACATTCCGAAATTCAAATTAATACATGGGTATTTAGATGAATAATATTATGACCAAAATTGGTGATTAATAAAGGTACAGAAAAAGAAGAAGAGAGAAATAGAAAAAAAATAAAAAACCAGATTTGAATTGCTGACCTATGATACCAAATGATATGATACTATATGGGTGTGCTGTATTCTTTGGAGAAAATACGAAAACAAAAATGATAGATGTAAGTAAAATGAAAATTAATTAAAGAACAGAAGAAATAAAAAGGGAAGAGGGATGATCAATTAGGACCCAAGGAGACATGACTCTTTAAACCCAAATTATTAAAATAACCATAAAGGATGAACACTTCGTTGATAATTTATACCTGAATTTACCCAAGAACAAAAGAAACACAAGCATACCAATGCTAGAAAATACTCAAATTCTTAATTTTCTTTCAAGAGGTAAAATGAGGCGGCTATTTATAGCCAAATGAGAGAGATACAAGTACAAATAACTATCCCGAAAAAGTATAAAGTCTAAATATGATTTTATAATTAGTTTACACATTACCATGGCTTTAGGGGACATGATATGCACCGATACGATTTTTGGAACCATCCTCAGGTCTTTGATGATTCCCAAAATGAATTTAGAGACAAGGGGGCACCACGTTTTGAAATTGTATATTTACATTAAATAATGTGGCTTTAAATTATTTGGAAAAATTGGGAGGTCCATTTAGGTTCACATTTGGGATATCATAAATGGAATAAAGTCCAATTTGATCCTCTCATGCATGCATGTTGGTCTCCTATTATTGTTTCAAGATCTAGCCATGTAAATCCTCTTTCATCCTCATCATTCCAACTCATGTCATTGGACCTCTAATACCAAGTAACTTTTCTCATGAAATAATTATCTTTTAGACATGTAATCAATGATCACTATAGACTCTTTGCTGTATATGAATACCGTGATTCTTAAATGCATGAAAATTATTTTAGGAATTAGAATATTTATTTGAAAAATAATATAAGATAGGGAATTTTCATTAATAATGAATGATAATTTTAAGTGAATTATTGGGAGGATATAGATCCATATCCAAAATATTGGTGGGATATTAAAAATTAGTTGATCTTTAATAATGATTAATGGTAGAAAAAAACTCAACTTTAGTGCTTTTCACAACTTTATAAATGCAGCAAAAACAAAAATAGTATTTTATTTCATCACTCAGACTTATTTTTACAACCAAAAAAATAATACACTACTTATGGGGATATAAACTATCAGAAAAAACGAATGAAAACCAAAATTAAAGGAGCATGTCCACAAATTCAAAAAAAATATAAGTCAAATAAATTCGATGAAGTATGTTTCACCCAAGCCTCAGAATCCACACATAGGAAGTTACCAATGATGTGGTTTCCTAGCCTCCAACCGAAAAATGAACCTAAGTTTCTACCGTGATTATTACCAAGTTTATTTTATGAATAGATCCCATGATTTATCCCCTCCTTCCATGAATCCCGGTCTAGCTGAAACCCTAAACCAACTACCGTTGGGGCCCAATGAGGATTCAGCATCACTACTCTCATGGTAGACTTGAACTGGTCCCTTATTAAGATCATACCAAAATTCCCCCATGAACCCACATTATAGCCATCCAACACCCACATATATACTATTTCCGTGGATTTACAGACAAATACAAACTTCATCAGCTCCTCTACCACCATCCTTTCATCCATCTGATTGTCTTCATCAATGCACCGAGTTAGTGCTTGTTGTGGGATGGTCCATGTCATGAGGTATCTTTATATGGTTAGAATATACTTTCTTTTTTGTATCATCCATTAAAATACCCCTCACACAATAATATGAAAATTTTCTATCCACCACAGATCAAGCAACTCTATGTCATATTTTGATTTCTACGCCCATGCCGTTGAATCAGAAATGTTAAAGAGAATGGTCTTTTCATTCTAGTTTTTTTGACCCATGCCAAAAAATCCATGAGGATCAAATATAATATATCTTGGATTAATTTGGTGGATAATTAAAACAATTATATGATCTAATAAGTTTATGATTTTATATTGACGAGTATTGGTGCAGATTACGAGAAATTCCACATCATCGGTGGGGGAGGAATAGCTTTTTATGGGATTTGGGTTGCACTAGAAATAATTGGTTGTGGGTTTGCAGATGCACATGGTATGGACAGATTCCACACTCATGTCCAGACATAACAACATGCCTTTTCATGTTGAAGCAAAAATATAGGCACAAGTATATATAAAATACAAGAAAAGATCATTGTACACCAGATTATAGGACTAACTAACTTGTATTGAAATCCAACAAGATAACCAAAAATCATTCTGGTTCTCATAGAGCGGCCATTGGTGAAGCTAGAGCAATGTGTTATGTAGTTACATTATATTAACTCAAATGTACATGTCCTCATTATCTTCAAGGTAGTCCGAGTAAGGTTATCATAAAAAATATTTAGCGGTATATGTGTCATATTTTCTTACTGTGCTTGGTAACTAAAGAACATTTTTTGAAAGAATATAGGGAATGGAACAAATGGTGGTTCAAATTTATAACACTGAAATATCCATAATTAATTATATAATGTCATAATTTTTTTATATAATGACAAACAAGGGGGAAAATATTTATAAAATACATTCTTTTACTAACAATGCTTTTTGATTGAAAAAATGGTATATATTTACCGACCATGATTGTTTTCATCTATATCAATTACCATAATTTTATTTTTTTAATGAAACTAATAGATACATGATTAATGGTAATAATCATTTATTTATATGTGGGGCCAATGGGCATGTTTTTAAAGTACTAATTTCATATCATTGAGGATCATTTTAAATAACTAGACTTATCTTTTGACATAATTTATACATCAATTTAAAATTAATAAAAAAGATGTTTGGTTTGGAAACATCTTTTTTCCGCATAAATTAGTTTCCAATATCTGTGTTATGGGGCCAAAATATTTCATAAAATACAATAAAAAGGGAAAACGTTAATCAAATATAGCTAAAAACTGGTAAAGGATACATTTAAGAAAGATAAAAAAACACTGATAAAGATACCCTTTGTCAGAAAATTTAATATCATTGATAGACACCTAATTATCATCATTTTTTAGTGCTGATAAAGTGTTTCCTTTATCAACACTAAAAAACATGTATAAAAAGTATATTTCATCAAAAAATTATTATTAAAATTCAAATATTTATATTGGTAAAAATATAATATAATTTATTAAATTTTCTTTATATTTGACTACATATACATTTACACATGATTTATAAGATATTTAATTAAAAATAACATAAAAATAAAAAATAAATATAATTAAAATACAATTTCATATAATATATATATATATATATATAATTCTCATAAATAATTTTATATAATACCAACATATTATTTATCATATTTATATGTCATTTATTTTGTAAAAATTATTTATTATTTAAATAAAAATTATTAATAATTAAAAATATAATATAATTTATCTTAAACTTCATTTATTAATATTTTTTTCAATTTAATTTGTTTTTTCAATTATATATTTATATCCAATAATAATAGTTTTATTATTAATTAAAAAATATTTTAAATATGTTACACTTCATATGTCATAAAATAATTTACACATACATTTAAAAAATTAGTTCAATTTTATAAACACAAACATGCAAAAATAACAAAATTATAAAATTATAGTTTGACTTTTTAATGTATTAATATTTGAAATTAAATATATTGTATTTTAATTTCCATATTATAATCATTATTTATGTTTGTATTTACCATATACTATTAATTACATTTATATAAATATATAATTTTTATTGTTACATAATGTTGAAAATTTATTCATATTTAATAGTTATTTGTATTTACTGATCAAAATTTAATATATTTTTAATATATTTATGATCTGCATAATTAATATATGTATTTGATTTCATTTAAACATATATTCCTTGTTTAATTTTTTTATAATTAATACGAATAATTTATTGTTATTAATATTTTTTGATCTATTCATATATTAAATAAATTTTAATCATTTTTAACATTCATTCATTTAATATTATTTATTCATTAATAGTTTTATTTTTTTTATTTTTTTTATTAATACATTTAAAATATTTAATTATTTAATATTTCTGTAGTTTATAAATTTTGAATGTTTTTTATACATAAGAATTCATTAATTTATTTAATATTTTTAACATAGAGAAATGAATATTTATATATATCAAATTATATAATTTTTCTTTAAAATTGATTTATATAATATAAAATATGTATTTAACTTTCAATAGTCATATATTTATTGGAAAATGGTTTATAATTAAAAATTAATATTAATTATAAATATTAACTAATTAGTGCGTGTATTTTATATCCCAAATCCAACAAAATAATCTTGGTCAATAATTTAATTTATGACTAAAACAACTACAAGTATGATGAAAATTCAATTGAGGATAATCATTTAATTGGAAGATCACAATCATTTAAAATAATTCCCAATGTATAAATTATATTATATGTTATAGGATAACAGAAGGAGGTGATTTGGATACTTGACAGAGGATTCAAATCCATTCTACCATTAATGAAAAAAATAAGATTACTCAAATTGAATTTTAAGTTGAATTTTCAAAACATTATGCTTTTCCACATAAAATTATATATCCTCAGCTATATTTTAATAATCTAAATTAAATTTTTGACTAACCGTATAGATAATTATTTCTCTATATTATAATGTTACCAATATAGAGGAATAACATTTGAATGATATTTAAACTATGGGATTATTTGGGGATGAACAAAATGTTGATGAAAAAAATAATAACACTGTAGAATCACTATGTTAACTAATATTTGATGTTATGAAGAAATGGTATAGGATTTTAGGTTGGATGAAATCAACGCGACCAACCTATTGACTCCAATAATTCATTGATCATTAGTTACATTGGGGTGACAATGTGAATTCATATGCCAATTTATATAGATAAATTGATCAATGTCGGGCCTACATTGAAGGAAACCATTTGAAAATATATTAGGTTAATGTAATGATATTATTTACCTACATTAATAAAAAAAACTATAATGAATCCTATTTCTAATTTTCCTAAATTACTTTAAGATTTTATTGTTTTAGTCAATTTTAGTAATATATTTTCATTAATGGTTGTTGGAAATGCTCATCGAGGCTCTCCAGATACATATTACAGAGCATCATCTCAAGGATGGAAAGGGTAATGTAAACCCCCACCCACCAGTTTTGTATTCACAAATTATAAACCGAGAAACATTGAATGATTTCATTAGTATTTGTGATGAGGAATCTGTTTTGGTGAATTTTAGTCGATAATAATGTTTTTAAAATTATTTATTTTATACACTTTTATTAAAAATTGTTATTTATTAAACAATAATGGAGTTCAAAAAATATGAAATGTATAGAAAAACCAATTTTCCCCAACCATAAAGAAATAATGGGGTATGATTCACCTGAAAAGAATATTGTATGTATTTTATATGTACAATAAAGGTTTTAGGTGATATGAAATAATATATTCTTTTTTTAATAAAAACATGGATGAATTGGAATCTATAGTAACTTATACCCCATATCATTTTCTGTACAAGGAGGCCCATGTATATATAGAGGGAAAACTACTAAATGAAAACACACAAGATGTATAAGAATCATGTGTATGTATGACATAATAATAATTTTTATCAATTATAAATAAACTATATTAAAATATCATTTATTGTATTATGGTTTTTATATAGTTTAAACATAATAATTCACATTGAACGTACAAGAATAAAAAATAATTTTAGTAGAATTGATGTAGTCAAAATAGTTTGACAATGTTAGAGGTGCTGGTTTTGGAGTAACACCAAAGATAAATTTTTGGAGAAATCATGAAAGGAGATACATATTACATGATGAATGGCTTTCTACAGAGATATATTTGTTAAAAGATATTATTGTTTGATATGGTTTGGCGGGATAATATATGTAAAAGGATAAAATGAACAAATAGTGAAATAATAATTAGTATGTGATGATCCACATGACCCACTAGATTTGAGCCTAGAAATCCTTATCACCTTCTTTCCTTACATGAGGAAATAAATTTATTTATATCTTATTATAAAAAATGTGAATCATACAACATTCGATTACTTTACATTACTTAAATTCTATAAGGTGAAATTGTATGTGATATATACCCATCAAAAATAAAGAATCACATTTTTTAAAGTAATATGTTATATAATGTCCAATGAGATATGATATACAATAATGAAATCACAAATGATATTCCAAGAGTGGGTATTGAAGTATCACATGAGTAGAGTTCCATGTTTCCTATTCCCACATAATGAACTAGATGGTTTCATATTTGATAATTCTTTTAGAAAAATCATATCATTTTTATTTAATCTTATAAATATATATATATGGTATGTATTTTACAATTTTTCTCATAATTAGATATGTTAAAACTTCATGATAAAATTATTGGAATGATTTATTGTATTAGAAATCGAAAAAATAATTGGAAAAGAGATGGTCAAACCCATGTAATCTAGTTAATCATCCCAGAAATCAAAATAACCTCATGATAGTATCTTCACCCAACCAATTAAATTTCTTCATATATAAATATTACATGATCATATGTATAATTAATTCAAAGAAATTTTTATCATCACGAGTGCATCATTGTTAATGATGGAATAACCATAAGACATGGGTGCATCATCCTTGTTGATGGAGTCAATTCTTCACGATCTCTATGAAAATTTACAAAATAATTATTAAATATAATTGGTATGTAAATAAACTAAATAAATTAGATAAAATGATTAAAAATTCACTAAATAAGTTAGATGAAGTCACCTATCCATGAGGTATATATAAAACCTACACCATGTATTTTTTCCATTCATTTATTAGTAATCTACATGCCCTATTGAATATGAGTACTATTTATAGTCCTTGTAGAAATTGAAAAAATAAAATATATAATGTATTAGTACATATATTAAAGGAAATTTTAATTATCATTAGAAATACCACTTTGGTTATGTTATTTTGTTGAGAGAGTATGATATCATTCATCAATTTTTAAACATAATAAGAACAATATTTTTAATTGGTTTATTTTTGGAACAACAATTTTTTTTTGAAAAATAAGTAATTTTTATATGTTTTGATAGTGGAATTTAATTTAATATACCAAAATACATTCCAATTTTCATAAGCCTATTGGATTTTTTACTCATGGACTGTCCACATTCCCTGATTTCAATGACATTTACACACTACCCTATCATAACATAATTTTCATTAAAATATAATATAATATTTTTATGTTGATGTTAATTTGTATAATTTTCATGTAGTTTGTAACAAATTGATAAATGTCATCAACTATAGTCATATTTTTGGGTATCCATGCATTGAATCAAGAAAATAAATATTTGGTGTATTCAAATTAATTGCAACGAGAAATTAATGAATCCTAAGAAAAGGAATAAGTAATGAAATGAATTAAAATATATTTTATATGATTAAATTATAGAATTTTCCCCTGCATCATGGTTACTAAGAATATTATGCCATCTATATGTTTTCATTCAATCATTGTGTCTAGTTTTCCTATTATAACTTCATATAGATTTGGTTATAATGAGATTAATTTTGTAGAAGTGATGTGAGAACTAATGAGTCTAAATTTATATTCATGAGGTTTTGAATTCAAATAGTATTGATATATATGATTTTATAAATTATGAATAATATTATGTAATTATTAACAGAGTAGATCAGATATTGTATAAAAAAATCATGAAAATAGGCATCACATATATATTTATATTTGAGACACTTAGACATTCTTGGTTGAGGATTTCAGTTACATTCTAAATTCCAATATACTCTTTAATGGAATCCTAATATATCTATTATTCAATATCAATTATTTTTTTACCACCAATTACTAATGTTGTATTCTCAATAACTATTAATGTTAGTAAATTTAAATGTTTAACAAGAGAAGTAAATGTACATTGGGAATATCATTTTTATTTGATTTGTGATCCTTTAGATACTCGTAATTTGAAATTCCTTCACAACCACCCCTTTTCAATATCTAAAAACATTCATTTGTTCATGTATTTTTTCATTAATTATTTTTTTGTTTTCATAAAAAACAAATGGTAAAATAACACATCTTTTTAAATAGGTTTTTTACAAGATCTAACCACCATGCTATGAATGTACCAATATATTTGTCGACCATATAGATATTTTCAACATTAATTGTAATAGGTATCTCATAACACGGATCATGAGATAAATGATTACCCACTCTCATGTGACCTATTGGATGTACTTTTTTAGAATATCTTCTTGGATAATGTACATGGATCCCCTTGAAAAAAATTTATGTGTGTTTATTAATTGAAATAAATCGGAATCATTTTTTCCATATAGAATTTCAGAATTGTTATGGATTTAGTATCATTAAAGTTCACATTTTATAGAAAAAATTATGAAATTATTGATTACCTCTTATAAGACATCAATTTGAGGAGAATGTAACTCCCTAATACTAGTAAGGGTGGGAGAATAATCTCATTATTATTCTTGTGGTTGTGTTTTTCCCTCACATTGATTCTATCCCATAAAAGTTTCTATCGAAATATAAGGATAATAATGTTTTCCCTCTACATTAGCTAATTTTATTTTCATCTATTCCCTTTTCAAATCATTATCAACGTATTAAATTATTTTCTCAAAATACAACACAGGTGAGACCCCAAAACAATAACCTATGATGTAACCATTCAGTTCAGTCTATTTTAAGGCCAGTGATTATAGTAATTCACATGGAATGGTTGAAGATGATTCTTGTGTCTAATTCAGCTAAAATATAAAATATTATAAGTAATAATTTTTATGTAATTATGATTAAAATAAAAAATATTATTTCATAATTACACTTACATCCTTCAATTTTTTTTGTTATCATCTATTAGTATCAAGTATATGTTCACAAAGTCTTTCTTCCATAGTATATAATGTGGCATGGTAGTGGATTTGGATCTTGATTCCTAAATCAATATTTAAACAAAGGATCATAATAATTAATTTTTGTTTCATGTCACATATAATTATTATTGTTGATATAAATATAAACCATATTTTCAAGTGATTTGTACCCCATCCTATATTTATGAAAGGGGTTCATCAATTTTTTTTGACATTACAGATTTTCAGCAATTAGTTTTTATTCTCTAAATTAAAAAATCATAATCCTAGTTTAAAATACATGTATTTTCATGAAATGTATTACCATTTACATTGTAAAGAAAAATATATCTCTCTATGATGACCAATAAACACATCCAATGCTTGAATGTTTATCAAGTGTGCATACATAAATAGAGGGTGATAGTTTAGTTTCTTTTCAACAACATTGAGATGATACTATTTAATAATTTTTGTAAATCCTCTATGAGAAAATCCATTAATAATTATTCAAAATTTCATTTAGGAGTCATATACAGTAAATTCGCTATTATAGAGACAATGAAATTTAAATTAACATCTGGTTAATTTTTTATTAAATTAACTAATGTATATAATAATTTTTCAATAATATCCTCCAAAATTATTTCCATGAGAAAAATACAAGAATTGTTCCATTGAAAAACATTAATAAAAAAACATTCGAGTGGTGGGAACAATGTGCTACAAAACATGGCCTTGTTGGGTTTAATATCCTAACCATGTACATTCTATCCAACATCAAATTTGATACCTTTAGTTCTCGATTGAATAAATTTTTCTGACATTATCATGCTACGATGCTAAAAACACTTTTATGATATCGATTGTTCACCATCTACCATTTCCCCAGCTTAAAAAATACCAATATGTTATTTTTACTAGATTGGTATCATAAACAAGTGTAGAAGGATGTTGTTACACTATATTTGGAGCATCAACATGTTGTGAATCCTATTTTTCCTTAGGATCTAGAGATTAAACATGTGTACAAGTCAATATTCCCCAGATTAGTTTAAAATTTAAATTTTATTATATAAATGAAGTAGTGAATAGATAATAGTATGAAATAAATAAATATATATTAATAAAATTAACACCAAATTATTGAGTTCTCTTAAAAAATGTTGGTGGGATTTAAACCCTCTATCGAGTATCCAAATCCCCTCGTAGTTGTCTCCCCTAATATGATAGATATCTTATATAATTGGATCGCTATGAAATTATTGTAAAGTTCCAAAGAAAGTTTCATCATTAAATTAAATTGACATATCACTCTTCAATGTTTTTGGTCAATAAAAAAACAATTTACCACTTTCTGTTTGATTGATATATAATAAAAATTTATTTTACTACCTGTGATTCCATTGTAAAAGGTTAATTTTGGTGTCCATCCTTACCGAAGTCCACATTCATGAATCCAAAATCATCTAATTTAACTATAGTCTTGTTATCAACCAACATAAATTATAATGTTGAAAATTGGTAACTTGTATAATCCAACTTTGATATTAAATTGATGATTCCGAAATATGAAATTTTTTCATAAATTTTTCTTCTATATTTGGTACTAGATACATGAATCAAATCAGACACATGTATAACGATACTATTTTTAATGGAATTTCATCTACCATGCTAATTTTTATAGAACGTATAACTATTAATTATATAATCATTACAAGATAATACATGCAGACATGGACATATGGAAATAAATCAAATTCGATCTGAAACGAAATTTAAATTTTATGTCCACTCCATAAAAATACAGTCTTGAAATAATCTTATAAATTTTTGATTATGTGTATTTGATATTTATATTTTATCCCTTGATGGATTCAAATTCTGAAGAATTAATTTTTCAGTTTCCACATATAGAACATCCTCAAAACTATTATAACAAAATAATGGTGAGAATACTCAAGCTCTACAATTGAAATTGTGAATACATCTATTTGAAAAATTCCTTTACCCATAAGCTTCCAATTGTGATGATATTTTTTTAGGCCAATTCCTTCCACATTAGAGAGGAAGTCAGTTCTGAATTCATTGGGATACTTAAGAACATAACACTCCACAACACAATATTATGGATTAATTTTATTTTTTAGAATCCCTTTTAAAATCATCATAAGTGGTTCAATGGGGGTATATATATCTATAATGTACAATACCACATATTTTAATCTCTCATATGAAGTAAACCATCAAGTGGACCAAAACATCAAAGAAATTGAATGGGAATAACATCTTTCATTAACAATATAAGATATCAATTTCATTTTCCATTGCTATCAATTTCAAGATGTATATAACATTGTTACATATAACTTCAAAAAATAAACAAATCATGGATAATGTATGTTAGGAATTCATGAAAAAATGCCATGTAAGTTCACAAGTATTAGATCCTGAATAAAAAAATGAATGTAATGTGATTTAAGAACTTTTAACATTAAATCATTAATTGAAATTAAATTATTTATCATTGATGAAAATAAATTAGATCCATTAAATCATTGAATAATTTGAAAAAGATATATCATGAATGTTTGGAATGAGTGTAAATTGTTAGAGGAAGAATTTTTTTTCACTCTTAATTGGTAACAAATATTCTTGAATCCCCTAGTAAATAATTTACAACCAATCCTTAATTCTATACCCTTTTCAGGTTCATTTAATGAAATTTCAATGAAACTATCATATATATTATTTTACACTTCCATTATATAATGAAAATTACTAATGTACAGAAAATTTTAGTATGGTAATACAAAATAAAGATCACACTTACCAAATAGTTTTGGTATGGTATTTCAAAAATGATTGTCTAAAAGAAATTTCTAGATATTTGACATTCTCACACACATTATAAACTTTTATGGTAGAAAATGTTATACCTTATTCTGATTTCAAATAAATTAAGGTCATCTAATATTAGTGCTTATTTCATTGGGGTAGAAATCTTAGATGTCCAAGAAACAAAATGTTTGATGAATGTTTCAACCTAATTGACTATTTACCATGTTGAAAAATAGTACAACATTGAGTTCCATAAATTTTATATTCTAAAAAATTTCCATAACTAGGATAGTCATTTATCATCTTGTGGAACATGGATCTCAACATCGTATCTTCATTTTTGTAAGAATCAAACATTGTAACCCTTGAATCCCACAACAATTTCAACCCCTCAATCAATAGACTCAAAAAAACATTAGTATCATTTCCTGATTTTTTTGGTCCTAATATATGAAGAGATAACATAATTTATATTTATTTCATGAATAACTACAGTGTCATGTTGTAATCTACCATCATAACTAACCACGTACATCGAGCGCATATTTGAAAACAAAAAGGATTCATTTCATATCAATATAGCTCAAGATGATGGTTTCTGATATTTTTACAAATTCAAGATGTAGTTGATCAATTATCTTCAACTAAAGAGTGTATATTGTGTGATGATGTTTCCCATATTTATTTCATGTATCTGTATGCCCCATCAATTATCTTTTAATCTATTCACTTCCATACAGGTGACTATACATTGGAAGGATTTGAATGTACCATAAATTTATTTGGAACCGATTCATCTTGCTTTTATTGAGATGCACCAAAATTTGTGCATTTTTATGTAATTTGCGATCCTTGTGAATTTGTACATAGTTATTTGGATAGACATGTATCTTTTTAGAGATTATACCCATTAAACGTATTATTTATTAGCAACATTTTTTCAGAAAATAATCTCATTATCTTTAGGGAGAATGTCATCCATGTGTGAACGTATTTTAGTATAACTATCATCACTCAAACCTTTAACATAATTTAAATTATATTGCTTTAGTATGGATGAATATCATTTTTATTTACTATAATTAACACATAATGGTTTCTTTACACAAATCTAATTTCTCAATCAATTCTTTTTACAATCATGATGTGTATATTCAACTATCATTGTCATTTCTTCAATATGATCTTCATCATCATCCTCACTTGTAATCATATACTCAATAAGATCTTTATCATTGATAATGTTTTAATAATATTAAATGATCTATAAAATAATGTCTTATAATATTCACCAGATACATTCAGTTCTTCCCATGTTTAATCCATCAATTATAACAATGATCTATTCTGTGGCAGATCTTGTATTATTAAAACTCTTTTTCAATATTTAGTCTTGAATAAATATAGAATAAGCATAGAAAAATGTTTTTTGAAAGTTCATATGCATGACCTTTAGAAAACCTGATAAACTCTTTCACCGCATCTTCATATTGTTCTTTCATACGATGAAATCCATCTATTTTATATTTATATTCATCATGTTTGATTCAATAATATTAATATTTTACAACATAAATAAATAAAAAAATGTTTTAGAAAGTAACATATAAAATTTCATTATTGATGAATCATTTAAGCATCAAGAGGACATTGTTCTATGAAAATAACAGTCAAATGATGGGTATTGAGATTTTTTTGTAGTGGTGAAAATCATTTATGGAATGGAATTTTCATTTTATGTATAGTTATAAAAAAATTAATTAAATTTACATCTGTTTCAAAACTAATAGTTCTCAAACTAGGGTTCCCATGTTCTATTTACATTATAGATAGTTCAAATTTTATCAAATGAGACTTTTAATATCCCAATAAAGGTGATTCAATTAAATAAACTCCATAGGAAATTTTAAAACAATTCATATCATGAATCAATGAAAAAAATTAAAATACCCAAGTAGCATAAAAAACCGGCCTCATAGAAAGGAATGGAAAACATAAATCAACTAGTTTAAAACATGGGATGAATGTTAAAAAATAAATTGGTTTATTATAATTTTAATTGAAAACCAAAAGTTTATCCCATACTACATCCCCTCCTCCCATGGATCACTATCTGATGAGAACCCTAAATTTTCTACCAAAGAGATCTAACATGGTTTCAGTAGAACCACTATCATGATCTCATTGATCAAATCTTGTCTGATGATAATGCCCAATTCCTCCATGTTCCCACTTTATTTCCATCAAAACCCACATTTCCCACTACTTTTCCGCTCCCACCATGGTTTTTTGGACCACTACCATCTTGCCCAATTACTTTACCACCATCCATTTATTCCCAAATTTGAATTCATATATACATTGAATAGGGAGTACCAGTTTGATTTCTTGGGTCTTGAGGTAGAAATAAATTGTTAAAATATAGTTTATTTTTGGCATCATCCAGCGGCAGACAGCTTGCCCAGTAATAGGAGATTTTTTAGTCCACCACGGATTGAGAAACTCCATTCCCTTTTTGGGTTTCCACACCTATGATTTGGAATAAAGCACCTCAATGAGACAGATCATTTCATTATTATTGGTTCGATCACAACTCAAAAATTTACATGGAATAACTAAAACAGATATATTATTAATTTACTTGGAGAAATAAATCATTTATATGAGCTCACTACCATATGATTTTATAGTGGGGGGGATTGGTGCTGATTACGAGCAAGGGGACATCATCAATGGCAGAGTACTGCCTTTTCTATGATTTTTGATGTGCTAGCATTTTTGGGTGGTGGGTTTGCAGAGGCACATGGGGTGGATGGATACCTTGGTCTGGTCCATGAACATCAACATGCCTTAGCTTGATGATTCCAAAATATTGACACTCGAAGATATGAAATCCTTGGAAATTGCTTCATGCATCAGAATTACAGGACCCTTGAACTGGTACCAATATCTAGTAAGGAAAAAAAAAACATTCGGGTTCTCACCGAATGTTCATTGTTGATGTTGAATCCAATATTCACGTGGTTTTACTTTTTTCACACTAATCAATGTGTTCTCCAGATCTACAGGGTAGTCAATGTTTTGATCTCATAAATAAAATCAAACAATATTTATGGCTGATTTTCAACATGTGGTTGGTACCTAAGGAACATGTTCATGAATAAAATACCAAAATTACATATAAGAGGTTCGAATTTAAATAACTAACATATCAAAAATATAATTTAGAATCACATATTTTTTTTAATAAGTCGAACAATAGGAAAAAATATTTTTATGACCATTTCATTAATTCATGATTTTTTTTGAATGAAATAATTTTTATCTATTGTATTTTCACTATATTTGGATTTACAAATATATTATTATGATTTTTTAATTACCATAATAATGACACGATATATGTTAATCATCTAGTATTTTGGATTTTCTTTCATTACAATTTATATAATTATAAATTTGTCCCAATAGAGTTAATTTGAAAAATCAGATTTTCATCTTTAAGAACATCATTTAAAATTACCAACCATTTTTTTAGACATAATTTGTATACCTATTTAAAATTTGAAAAATTGTTTTTTTGGGTTGAAAATGTTTTTCGGAAGAGTTCAGTTTTCCACATATATGTTTTTCACCTTGACTAATACATAACTCATGATAAATAGAACTACCCTTTATCCACAACTACAGAAAAACATTGTTTAGTAGTAGTTCTTGTCACCATTGAGAAAAAAATCTGATTAAAAGAATATAAAATATAGTGTTGGTCTAATGACACCACCACTTTTTTATCATGTATATGTGGTTTCAAATAAAATGTTTCTAAAAATTACAGAAAATTTATAATTCCTCCCAATTCACTTCTCGCTCTACACGACCCGGACCCGGACCCTAACCCCCACCCCAATATACACCTCTCATCTCTAGATGGGGACTCCAATCCCCATAACCCCCACTCCGATCTCCCTCTTTCGGCTCGAATTCCCACATAGCGGTGAAGTGGAACCCTCTCGCATCTTAGTGTCGAACCAGTGACACCCCTATCCCAGCTCAGTGACCCCCTCCTCCCTCACCCATAGATCCTCATTTCTAGTGACCCCTAAGCACCTCAAACCACCCTCCCCCTCTCCCATCCTCCATGGAGACCCCCAGATGACAATCAGGATAATCATAACTCCCTTCCAGTGACTGTTGTCACTCAGAACCCCTTCCAATTACTGACATGACACAGATACAAATTAGTACCTATTTAATAAATTTTTTGTTTTGTTGAATTTTCGATCGACCATTCATTTTTAATTGAATATTTGTAACTCCCAAAGCATCCACGACACACTTCTCTTTGAATAATGCAGTAGCTTGTATTGTAATCAAGTTCGAGATTCTAACACACCATGACCAATCAAAGTAGCCGTTATGAATAGTAATATCCAATTTTTGAACTATATAAATTTTATAATTCAGATGGACTTCATTTTTGGGATTCGGAATATCAAAATTAGCCTAAGTTGAATTTTTGGTATTTTTCTGAGAACTTCCAATTTTCGATGAATAGTGAAAAATACTTAAAAAATTTTTAAATAAAAATAATTAATAGATATAAGTTATACTATTGAGGGGTTTTAATGTATAATTAGAATATAATTTTACCATTTTATCCAATGGTGGTCATTAGAATTATTTTTATTTTGAAATTGGACACAAACAATTGTCAATCTTTTGATTGATATTGTTTAAAAAAACACGCTATTTGTTTTGACAATGAGAATTAATTATAAAATTAATTAATTCAAATTATATGTTTTTAAATTTTTAATATAGAAATCATTTTTTAATTCATAATATCAATTATAGCTTAGGGTGAATTTGTTTTATTGTTATGAAAAAACAGAAATTTTTTATGAATAGTGAAACCACTAAGTGGTAGTAAAAAAACCGGTTTTTCATTTAAATGAAACTTTACCACTTCTATGAATTTTATTTCAAATATCCGACATATATGGATGTCATTAGTAAGTAAAATGTGGATCAATGGGATGAAAATAATATTTGGTGAATAGTAACATTTGAGTTTTATTGACCACGATTAAAGTAATTAGGGTAATTTAAGGTTAAAATGATATTATAAAAATATAAAAATATCTTGACACATGACATAATTTTATCATATGAGTCATGGCCGACCAAGACGAACCATGGGATGATTTTTAGGACCCCATGGAGCCACTTGGTAGAGATAATGACATTAATACCATTTATTTATAGTAAAAAATAAAAATGCCACAAACATTTATTATTTTACTAAAAACATTTTACAAGAGGTTATACAAGTTATCTTTTCGACTATAAATATTTATTGGAAATATAAAAATATTTCCTTTATCATGGAATTTTTTTATAATTTTTAGACATTTAATAAATAAATTTATTTATGACACCATGATGATGCAACAATTACCTCATTAATAAACGATTTAAATAAAATGGAAACATAAGGTAAAATCTCAAAATTAAAGTTCTCAGAAACCAATTGGATCAGTAGATTTAGTACCCTTATCAACTTCTCTTATAAATATATCATTTTGGGTCCGTTATAATCTGAAAACCATTTTATAATAAAATAATATTTTCCATCATTCCAAAAAAGACCCTCCTCTCCTCTTATAAATGGCTCCCACATCTACCACATTATTCACACCTTCAAAGCCATTTGTCCCAGCCATCCTCTGCCCAAATACCCTCTAAACATTCTTCCCTTAATCCTATAAGCCTTAATTTAGGCATAAGGAACTCCATGAGTCCTTTTGGTTCAAACTAATAAGAGTTACCTAAACTAAAGGTAAAGATTTCTATTAACTTATTTTCTTTAATTTTACATCTACAACCCATAAACTATTTTTAATCTTTCCTTTTTTATCTAAACCAGTATCATAAATATATATGGATTTTGTTATGAGAATTATTAAAACTACACTTATACACACCTCTATCTAATGGTTATAGAACATACTATTTCTGTGGGTGGTGAATTAATGCCTAATGAAATGATGATTGTTCAGTATTGTTTTAACACCTCTCATGGGGGCCATTAATATGTCACTACAATTATATATGATATATATTATGTTTATGTTTTCCTTATGCTTCTGTATTGTTCATTTATGGCATACCTTTATGATTTCCATTAAGGGTAAACACGATAATTTCATTTTAGGAAGTGCGGGCTACCACCCCCTAAAAGTGATTTGAATCGTTAATGCCATATGTGGGACATATATAAGATGGAGTTAATGATATTATATATGATATTATACTGGAATTATAATATAAATTTATATCATTATTATTTCATTCCATTAAATACGAAATAGAAATGAAAGTAGCGTTCATGCGTACGTACAAATTACCGTCTCCATGAACGGTACATTTCATTTCTTAACTCTAAATGTTATGTAATATTATAAATGAATTTATATAATAGATTTATTTGATATATATGATATCTACATCATGTATATAATTCTATAGACAATTGATATTTTACCACATAAACAACTTGTAATTATTAGAAGTTTATTTTTGACTCAAGTACCAAGGATCGACAAAATGACCGTTATTAAAGTAAATGATTACATAATGTTCATAACATGGTAATAAGTGATGTAAAAGGAATAATGAACTGGAAAAAGGTTATTAGGAAAATTTAAATTAACTATAGTTTCTTATTTAGGAGATTAAGGAATGATTGGGTCAAGTTGGACATGAGGTAAGGGACTTTGTGTCAATCTCCTTTCATTGAGGCACATTTCATTTTATACACAAATTTATTTTATACGGTGCATAAACACCTTTGACTTTCACTTTTATTAATAAAGAATCTTTTTATATGAATCATTTTTACTAAATGAAAAAAGAATTGTTTTTTCGTACGTATGTGGTGACGATGACTTCTCCGCCGTCGTGACCATTATTTGAGTTTCGACTTCCTCTACAAGCCATAACTTTTTTTAAATGAAAAATAAATACAATGTTTTAATTTTCTTTTATTTTGGTATTGAATTTTTTTTGTTAATTTTTTGATTATATCAATATGTTGTATTGATATCTTGTGACTGGAATGTGTAAATGTTATGTTTCCTTTATACATGTTTTATGTGATACGATTATGTAATGGTTCTTGGGAATTGTTTATGATATGTATAAACCCTTTCATATGAGGAATGCATTGGAATTAGTAAGTGACAGATGGAGCCCGCTATAGCTTCTCGATGCATCGGTAGGTCTCGTGAGACAAACTAGTGTCTTGGCACAAGGCCATGAAAAAATCTTATTTGTAGTCTTGGCACAAGGCCTTGACCATGTGGTTATGATAGACTGGAATTATGCATTCCATCATTATGAATGTGGTTGTTGATATTGCATGTGAATATTTGACTAGTATAATATCCATGTGAATAATTAAATGGAATTATTTCATATTATTTTTTACATGTTATTCTAAAGTCCCAGATTAAAAGAATTTTGTTGTATTTATACAATATCCTTAAATGTTTATGCTTGTTTATGAAAGTTTTGGCTATATTGTTATCCTTACTGAGCATCTGAGCTCAACCCTTTCTATGTTTTACATTTCCCTGGATGTGAAGAAGTATATAATGATTGACCTACAGGGATAGTCTAAGGGATAAGTGTGTTCAAAGGGGACAAGATGTCGTTGTAGTTTTTATTTCAAGATGTGATGTAAAACTTTGGAATATATCTAATGTTTCAAGGATACTAATATAACCGGTCATTTGAGACATGATATTTTTTGATCATTACAATATTATGTTATAATGCACCGACTCTTGGTAACTAGGGTCGGGGAGTTACAGTTTGTATTAGAGGCAGTTCAGTACTAACCTTGGAAACTATATTTTTGGTAATGTCTGATTAGAGCACATAGCCCTAAGATTTTCATTGAGGATTTGAATAGAAAAATATCCTATAATTTTGGTAAAGTAGAAATAATGTTTATTTTATGAGCAATACATCCTTTTTTGGATACAAGCAGGCAGAGGCAGCTCAAGCACAGATGTACCTAGGAGTGAAAACACTAACAATGAGTATCAAGCTTGACCTGTGGTTTCTTGGTACACAACAAAAAGCCTTGTTGCACTCTTGGTTACAACACTTCCAGTGGATATGATTAGGATAATTCTTGATTTCTCTAAAAACCATTATCAAGGGTTTATGAGTATAAACATCCTCAAATAAAACATATTGATTATTATTGATTATATCCATAAACTGTTCAATTTATGTTAAGTGTTCTGCAAGTTTGTTCTTATGTATTTCGATTCATAAAATAATCAAGTTTATTACATTGCTTAAAAAGGGATCCCAGTGGAAGGAATTGAAACTGTATCAATTCATGCACTCCATGTAAGGAATTACATCCTACTTAAGATAATTATAGTGGAGATGGTGATACAACTGGTGCTGATCAGCTTATCACCACACTAGGACAACTAATTCAGGTTATGAATAATATCATTACTCATATGGAGCACCCTGATCTGCAATGTGGAGGATCAATGTTAAACCTCTTCATGAGGCAACGACCACCAACATTTAATGGGGGTACAAATCTATTATTAGCTGTGCAGTGGGTAAATTCTCTAGAGAAAAATTTTCAGGCTTTAGAGAGTAATAAAAGGGAAAAAGTTGTCATGGAAATTTACCGCCTCACTGTAGATGCTATTCAATGGTGGTCATTGATTCAAAATACAAAGGAAGAAGAAGAAGTATAAAGTATGGAATGGAGAGAGTTTAATGATGTTTTCTTAGAAAAATACTTTCGTCATAACTATCGAGCGGATATGGAAAGTCAATTTCTGAGTATGAGGCGAAAGGAGGATGAGAATTTAGCAAAGTATGAGTGTAACCTTATAAGGATAATGAGGCATGATGTATATTATATAGTAACCCAAGAAGTATGATTGATCGTTTCTATGATGGGTTAAATCCATTTCTCCGTCGAGCTTTAGTATCATAATCCTTCTCATTTTACGAAGATATTGTCTTGTGTGCTATCAAGACAGAAAAATTAATTCTCTAAGTCAAATGACAACAATGTAAAGCAAGATAAAAATATAACGGTGGAGAAAGAGATAGAGAAAGGGATAAAGGGAAATAATTATTTTTCATTATATTATAATTGTGGTAAGAAACACCCTGATACTTTCCTAAAATGAATGAGAGTTTGTTACAATTGTAGAGAAAAAGGTCACCAGACTCGTGATTGCAAGGGAATGAAAGAGGATGTCAATGTTGAATGCAACAATTGTAGAGAAATGGGGAATTATTCAAATGAATTCCCTAAGAGCCAGGAAGCTTACCTTAGAAAAGGCCAAAGGGTGAAATGTCAAGCTTATGCTGTTACTACAGATGAAGTTTAATAATTGTTGTATTTGTGTTTTTGGACTCAAGAAATATATTATGGTAATAAAAATAACGTGATATATATAAGGATTGTATTGCAGAACATTTTGTTTTCATTAAGGTTCTAAAATGATGAAGGTAATCAGATTTTTAGTATGTGACTATAAGAGAAACATTACTCAGTTTGGGCAATCTGGTGTTCCAATTGATTTCAAAATTTAGAGACCTTTTAGAGAGAGTCTGGACAGAGGTATTTTGGATAGCTATAAAGGATGGAATGGATTAAGTTGAAATTTTGTATTGTATTATTTATGGTTAAAACATTTCTGCTGATTATTTTTTGAATATTATATTACTATAGTTTTAGGAAAAGGAAAACATGCAGGTCTGGGGATAACCCATTATGTCGGAAAAAGCAGTAGGAATCGAACCCACAACCATATTGAGACAAGATTTTATTACCTACCACTAGCCTACAAGAATTCCCTGGTCAGTACTAAATAGTTTTCCTAATCTAATTGGTATGTGTTAATATTTGGAACCTCGTACGATTATGTTAAATATAATATTTTTGAGTTCTATTATCTTTTTGAGTGAAAGATGAGTTTGTGGTAGAAATTAGTTGAAGGTTGAAACTCAAATTGTCAATTATATACATATACCTGTCTATTATTTTATGAATAAATTAATTCTTTTGATTTATGTAAGGTATATTAAAACAAAAAAAATTTGTTATCCTAATACCATATGTTTTGTTGAACTGATGATATTTTTAATCACCATAGATTTAAGGCTTTGAGACCCTTAATATTACACTATTTTATGATTGATGACCTCAATCACTCCCTACAAATATTTATGTTTTTCTCTAATTATGTGTCTATAATTGATTACAATGTTCTCCTAATCAATATCATGATTTGGTGGTGACTTTTTCATTTCCCTTTCCCTCTTATTAAGACAACATTTTATTAACCTTATTTCCGATGTGGGTCTTCCACAAAGGTATTTTATATTTTCAACCTTTTATTTTTGAAGAAAAATTTTAAATTGCGAGTACTCAATTTATTAAAGAGTGGATAATGTAGCACCCTAAGATTTCACGATACACTTCTCTTTTAATAATGCAGTAGCTGGCATTGTACGCATGTTCGTGATTCAAACACACCGCGACCAATCAAAGTAGCCGTTATGAATACTAATACCAACATTTTGAATTATATAAAATATATATTTCAAAATGGACTTCATTTCTGGATTAGTAATATTTAACGTAGCCTAAGTTGAATTTTTGGTATTTTTCTTGATAACATCCAATTTTTGATGAATAGTGAAAAATACTTAAAAACAACATTTTTAATCAAAAAAAATTAATAGTGGAAAATTATACTATGGAGTGGTTATAAATTATAATTATAATATATTTTTACCATTTTTTCCAATGTTGATCATTAGAATTAATTTCACTTTGAAATTGGACATAAACAATTGTCCATCTTTGGATTGATATTGTTTCAAAAAAACACGCTATTTGTTTTGACAATGAGAATTAATTATAAAATTAATAAATGAAACTTATATGTTTTGAATTTTGTAAAATAGACATAATTTTTGAATTCATAATATAAATTATATCTTAGGGTGAATTTTTTTTGTTGTTTTGAAAAACATCAATTTTTAATGAATAGTGAAACCACTTAGTGGTTGTAAAAAAAAACTGATTTTTCGTTTAAATGAAACATTACCGCTTCAATGAATTGAATTTCAAAAATATGAAATACATGGTTTTCATTATTATGTAAAATTTGGTTCAATGGGATGAAAATAATTTTTGATGAATAGTAACTTTTCAGTTTTATTGACCGCGATTAGAGGTAATTAGGGTAATTTATGGTAAAAATGATATTATAAAAATATAAAAATATCTTGACACATATCCTACTCTTATTGGAAAAGTCATGGCCAACCATAAAAATCCATGGGGCGATTTTGGGACCCCATGGAGACACATGGGTAATATAATGACATTAGTACCTTTTATTTAATGAAAACATAAAAATTCCACAAACATGTATTGTTTTACAAAAACAATTTTTACAAGGGGTTATAAAATTTATCTTTTCGACTATAAATATTCCTTAGAAAGAAAAAAATATTTCCTACATCATGGTATATTTTTTATAATTTTTATACATTAAATAAATAAATTTATTTATGACACCATGATGATGCAGTGATTACCTCATTAATGAACGATTTAAATAAAATTAAAAGAGAAGGTAAAATCTAAGACATTCAGTTGTCAAAAACCTATTGTATGGGAGGATTTCAAACCCTTATTGCCTTATCTTTGAAATATATCATTGTGGGTCCATTATAATTCGAGAAACATTTTATAATAAAATAATATTTTCAATCTTTCCAAAAGAGCCCCTCCTCTCCTTTTATAAATGGCTCCCACCTCTACCACATTATTCACATCATCAAAGCCATTTTCCTTTGCCAAAATCTGCCAAAATACCCTCTCAAATTTACTCCCTTCATCCTAGAAGAATTAACATAGGTAGAAGGCACTTCAATATTCCTTTTGGCTCAAACCAAAGGTAGTTGTCCAAACTAAAGGAAACGATTTATTTTAGCTTATTTTCTTTTATTTTACTTCTACAACCCATAAAATATTTTTATTATTTTCTTCTAAAAAAACAACAGTATCATCAATATATGTGTATTTGGTTATGATATGTATTAGAACTACACTTACACACACCTCCATCTAATGGTTAAAGAACATACTGTTTCTGTGGGTGGCGAATTAATGCCTCATGAAATGATGATTATTCAATCTTATTTTAACACCTCTTATGGTGCACATTATGATGTAACTATAATTATATATGATATATATTATTTTTATTTTTTACTTATGCTTCTTTATTTTCCATTTTTGGAAAACCTTTATGATTTCCATTATGGTTAAACGTGATAATTTCATTTTACGATGTGCGGACTACCACGCCCTCAAAGTGATTTGAATCGTTCATGCGTACGTACGACTTACCGTCTCCACGAATGGTGCATTTCATTTATTACCTCAAAATGTTATGTAATATTATAAATGCATGTATATACTAGATATATATTATATATATGATATCTACATCATTAATATAATTCTGAAGATAATGGATATTGTACCACATAAACAACTTGTAATTATAAGAAGTTTATTTTTGACTCAAGTACAAAGGATCGACAAAACGACCGTTAGTAAATTAAATGATTACATAATGTTAATAATATGGTAATAACTTATGTAAAAGGAATAATGAACTTGAAAATGGTTCTTATGCAAATATAAATTAACTATAGTTTATTATTTAGAAGATTAAAGGACGATCAAGTCAAGTTGGACATTAGGTAAGGGACATCGTCTCAATCTCCTTTCATTGAGGCATATTTTGTTTTATATACAACATTCTTTTATACAGTCTATAAACCCCTTTTACATTTACTTTTATTAAAAAAGAATATTTTTATTGGAATCATTTTTACTAAACAAGATAAAGAATGTTTTGTCGTACGTAGGCAGAGGCAACTACTTCTCCACCACCATGACCATTATTTGAGTTTTGGCTTCCTCTACAAGACATAACTATTTTTAAATGAAAAATAAATACCATATTTTAATTTTATTTTATTTTGGTATTGAAAATATTTTTGATAATTTTTTGATATTATCAATGTGTTGTATTGATATATTGTGACTGACATGTGGAAATGTTATGTTTCCTTTATATATGTTTTATGTGATATTATTATGTTATAGTTGTTGGGAATTGTTTATGATATGTTTTAAAAATTTTATATAATGAATGAACTGGACTTAGAAAGTGACGGGTGGATCCCTCTATAGCTCTTCGATGCATCAGAAGGTCTCATTAGAAAAACTAGTGTCTTGGCACAAGGCCTTGAAAAAATATTATTTGTATTCTTTCCACAAGGCCATGACTATATGGTTAAGATAGTATGGAATTATGCATTATATCATCATGAATGTGGTTATTGATATTTCATGTGAATATTCGACTAGAAGAATATACATGTGAATAATTAAATGGAATTATTTCATTTTATTTCTTCCATGTTATTCAGAAGATCATGTTTAAAAGTATTTTTTTTAGTTATAAAATTTCCTTAAATGATTATGATTGTTTATGAATGATTCCTATATATTGTTACCCTTACTGAGCATCTTAGCTCACCCCTTCCGTTGTTTTATTTTTTCCAGGATGTGAAGAAGTATATTATGGTTGACCTGTAAGGATAGTCTAATTTATATGTGTGTTCAAAGGGGAAAAGATGTTTTTGAAGTTATTATATAATGATTTAATTTAAAACATATGAATGTATCTTGTGTTTCAATGCTAATAAACAAATGGATCTTTAGAGACATGATCTTTTGTGATGATTCCAATGTTATGTAATAATTCACAATCTCTGGGTAACTAGGGTCAGGGCGTTACAATATTATTTCAATGGAAATTTATTAAAGAGTTATCGATGAGTTATCTAATTTTATTTTAGGCTTAATTCAAAGAAGATAAATACAATGTAAATGTTGGACTATGGTTAAAAATTGGTAAATAAATTACGAATGTAAAGATAAAAGTGGGTGAACATATTTTATAGGAAAAAACGTAAAAAATGTGGGATAAAATACCACATACAAAAATGGAATGATTTCACCATGTGTAAATTACTGTACAAATTCTCAATATTAGAAAAGAATATTCATAGAAAAACCTCAAAAATAAATAATAAATTGTTTAACAATAAATTTAAATGGATTCACATGTAATTAATGGGTGATTTTCTGGAATATTGATTGACCATGTAAGTGGGATATATTCATAGGTGAGGGCATGCCATTACGTTTTTGAAATATAATTTAGTGGGTGACCTATACCATAAACTATTATTGAAAATGGAATCTTCCACTATATTTTATTCTGTTGACATTCGAAATCATTGACTATTGTTTTCATAATCCATTACATATTTTATTTTATTCTTTTGATTTTTCTTTTACCTAGATTGTTGATTAAGAAGATATCATATTTCCATATTTTTTTATGTTTTCATGTTATGATTCATACATTATTTCTAGGTTATTTGAATATTTATACCATTGAATCACATCATAATTAATCGATTTTGATTAAATATCATATATGTTTCCCTCTACGAATTTTGTTATATTCACACTATCTTCCAGTAAATATTAAACAACATTATATAGACTCGATTCTTTCTTGACTCCTAATTTTGTTGCAAGATCAACCCCCTAAAAAAATAATTTTCTCTATATATAAAATATAAAAAATGAATATATTTTAATTATCTTTAACATGAATGTTGATTTCATCACTTTCATCAATAAATATTAATTATTTCAATCATGTTTCTAACTTCATATATCAATATCTGGAGTGTTATTCTAACTCATATTGATCTTTATTTAACCAAATATAATTAATTCCATATTTATTGATAAATACACATAATCTTATAACTATCAATTTCGGAAGATATATTTGATACCTATTACAAAATACACGGCTTTCCATTGTGATAAAATGTGGTTGTCATATTACTTAGGTCACTATCCATCTTTGAATTTGATAAATAATAATATATTTTATTCATCCTTTAACCTTAAAGGTTTATCAAAATAAAATTCATTATTTGACTCATCCAAATTTTCATTATAGTTGTTATTAAAGAGTCAATGAAGAAGTTTAGTGTTATTTAATTTTGATTGTACCTATTTGATTAAACATTTAAATCATTATATCTGAATGTATATGGTTAATACAAAACAATACATATGGGTAATTTACCTAGAAACCCACATTGATATACCAGGGCTTTGGAAGAAATTTTATATTATAAAATTGTAAACCAATCAATGGATGGTAGAATAAAATATCCATGTCTTGATTATAAACATATGTGAGAATTAAATAAAAAACAAGTATATTAGAATTTGATATGCAAATAGTTTCATACCAAATATTTATGTTGGATTTGGAATGTTGAATCAAAAGTTATGGAATGTCAATAAAATCACAATACCGTCAGTGAAAAATAATGTGAACCGATAGAGGATATTTTATTTTGAATTTTATTAAATGACACATTTGGTTTTGAAAAATAAAATTCCAACATTTTTAGTAGATCAATAGATCCTTTAGTTGATCTTAAAAAGGAAAATTTTTCTCATAACTAAATGATTTTCATGAACTAGTTGAAGATGATCATCATGATCTATATTAATGGTGTGCCATGTACTCAATTTTCTCTTTTCTACCTATGATATATCATATAAGGTTTCTCATTAGAATTAATGATAAGGGAATGTCCATTATTTTAGAGTATTTTCATGATGATTTTATGGAATCTAATATACTCAAATCATTCTATGAGATGAATAAAATAATCAAAAGGCATGGACTTGATTATTCAATGATACATGTATTTCTTAATGATTTTAGGATTTATTGGGGAGAAGATTCTGATAAAGTGGAATGAACACGATATCATTTAAGAAGATTAAAGTCATAGAAAAACAATGAGAGTATAAACTAATGCAACCAAAAAAATAAATAGAAGAATAAAACTCCTTAAATTGTATTTTGTTACTTTCTACTGAAACCACACTTTAAATGATTATTCATATCATCTACAACATCATATGAAAAGAAGCGGAATGGCCAAAATAGTAATATTGGATTGATGAGAAATACAGAATATTCAACATCCTGGAAGAAGTTTTATTCACTATATCTATATTTATCTTTATATCCTAAGAATGTACTTTTGAGATTATGTTTTGATGGTTTTAACCCTTTTTGTACTTTATGTACAAATTATATCCTTTTTCAAGCTGTTTTGATCCATTATAATTTATCTCAATGGATGTGTATGAATAATATATCTTTCATAATTTCTATGATTATTCCGAGAATTAAAAATCATGGAAATTACATTGATGTATACATTAAACCTATAATAAATGAATTTCACGAATTATGGGATTATGGGTTGAAAATATATTATAATTCAATGAGAAAACTATGCAACATTATTCCGGCTTTAATTTCCAAAATGAGTGGTTTTGATGGTCCAATAAATTTATCTAGCTAGAGAAATCATATTGGTTGGCCTTGTCTAATTTTAAATTTTTTTTTGAACCTCAATGATTACCTCATAGTATAAAATGGTGTTTCATATGTTATAATCGATTTCAAAATGGTTCTTGTAAATTCTTATTTAAGAAGAAATGATTAAATAGAGATACTGAAATGATAAATTCATTGATGGTGTTATCTCATTCTGAAATCATGGGACAATTAATGAATATCAATAATGAATTCTAAAAATTTCATTAGTTTTAAAAAGTGTTGAAAGGGAAAATGATTCCCAACATAGAAAAATTTTTCTTTGGGAATCAACGAATAAGTGACAACCAAAAAAACCAAATTCATTAATGGATTATACTATAAGTAAAATTAAAATATTTTACCTGTAATATATTTTCTTTAATAGATATATAACACCTGCTTCAAATATTCTATATACATTCTCCATGCTATGTTATTAGGAATATCCATAGAAGCATAGAGTTTCATGTTGTCACTGCTGATGGAAATCTACGTGGTGACACTAGTCCATTCTACTTCCTATTTACCCTTCAGGGATGCCTTCATCATGGAATGGTGAACGAGAACACAACCAGGTGGTGCAACAAAGGCAGACACCAATGCTGGTGTTCTTCCATCCATTCCCCTATCAACCATTTTAGTGTTTTAGGTAGTATTGAATATGGGATGATTTGGTGGTATTTAGTTGAGGTGTCAGATTTTTCATTGAGACTAAATTAATAATGATAATAAATAACTATATAAATTATAAAAATATTTATTCTTTTTAAAAATATATATATAATTCATTTGAATCCATTTTTTAATAATAAAAATTCGAGTTGGTATTGTATTTGAATAATTTATCAAAAGAGTATATTCTAAATAATTATTTCATGAAACTATTAAATTCTTAATATTATAATTGAATGTAAAAACATATTTTTATTATTATAAAAATACGATTTATCATTATGTAAATAATATACATTAAATAACTACTAAATATTTATTATTATTTGTTAATTTATAACAACATATTTTTATAATGTAATACTTTTGTTAGTAATTATAATTAATATAAAAGATTTATATTTTTTGCAAAATGATTTTCTGTATTAATATGATAAAAAAGATTTTACTTTTAGTAAGAGATGTGTTGGTTATAAGTGATTTATACGGGATGATATTGGTGATGGTAAAAAAATTATTTGTACCTATAATTAATACAAAAAATAATTGATATGTGTTGTAAATTCCTAAATTTTCCCACATATATATTATCGTTCATTGTATTTTTCCTGGTATAATTCATTTTTTGTAGTTTCATAATCATAATCATAATCATCATCACCACCACCACTAACACCACCACCAACCCCACTAGTACCATCAATTCGACCGCCATTAGAACCCTCATTGACATCACTCAGGAATTTAAATAAAGAGAGAATTCATTCCATACATGAATAAAAATAGTATTAGTCTCTGATGGATGTGATGGTCATATAACTGACATAGATTTTAAGATGTTTCATTGGTGAAATGATTACTTCTTAATGCATGTTTATAGCTACTTTTTAGCCTCAAATGTTTCTCCACAAGTGTTTTATAGCTCAGTGGTGTGAGAGGTATGAGAGGATACTGATGAGGGCCAACACCCAGTAGGGATGATGTTTTTCCTGGGTCAACATCAGAATCTCTTATGGTTATCCTCACCAAATAGATGTCATAAATGATCATTTGGATTGAAAATTTCATCTTTTTTATCATCAACGTCTACTAGGACACACTCTTGAAAATATAAACAATATATTTAATAATGAATTAAATATAAAATTTGAAATAATAATAAAAATACTTAGAAACTTTTCTTATGTCTTTGGATTTACAACACAAAATTTTTCTTCCAACTTGAGAAAAGTAATTTTTCTTGAGGGAACATTATTCTATGTCCATTATTTCTTACTGAAAATACATTGATTACTATAATAGTACATTATTGAATAATATAAAATAGATAAACCATGCATTGATAAAATCCATAAAATGAAGAAGTATATAAATATACATTTAATAAAAAATTTAATAATATTGGCACAACATAGTAAATAAAATGTAATTATCATTCCAAATATAGATATGATATGGATTCTTCTTTCATATTCGTTTAGTCTAATTCTATTTTTATGATTTTATTTGGTTATTAAGTCACATTATAATTTAGAAATTCTGGTAATTAGGTGCATTTTTGGTTATATTGTAAGGTAATTTGGACTTTTGGCCATTTTACCTATTGAAGATTTATGAATTTGGGAATTTGGGACATTCTATTGGCCATTTGTTAAAATCTATATGTGTTACATTTTTTAGTTATTTGTTCACTTGATAATTTTGATAATTTTCTTATTAGATTCATTTTTTGGTTTGGTTATTTGTTCATTTGGACAATTTTCAATTTACGCATTTGGGAAATCAGGAATTTGGGAATTTTTATAATTGTACAATTTTCCATTTGGCCAATTGTCCATTTCACCATTTTAGAATATGGTTATTCAGGAAATTTTCCAATTTTCCAATTATCCATTAAGTAATTTGGTCATTTGGACATTTTCCCATTTGTCCATCTCTTCATTTTTTTTCATTTAGCAATTTGGCCATTTGGCCATTTGATCATTTGGGCGTTTTACCATTTGGGCATTTTCAAATATGGCCATTATAGGTAATTGGGAAATTTAAAAATTGGGAGATTGAGAAATTGGTAAATGAAACATATTTCCATTTAGCTATTTGGGATGTGGGAAAAATAGAAAATTTGGAAATTTGACCTTTTGGGCATTTGGGTATTTGAGAATTTTTCAATTTGTCCATTTGGTCATTTATCAAATTTGGCATTTGGCCATTTTCGCATTTTTCCATTTGGTAATTATGGAATTTATTCAATTTTCCAATTGACCAAATTTCCGATTGAATTTTTTTCCATTTATCCATTTGGACACTTAACCATTTTTTCCATTTAGGCCATTGGCCATTTCTTTATTTGGGCCTTTTTTCAATTATCACAATTTAGATGTTTGGAAATTGTCCATTTGTCCATTAGGAAATTCGGGAATATGGGACATTGGCTATATGAATATTTGGTCATTTGCTAATTTTGTCATTTATCCATTAATTAATTTGGATATTTGGAAATTTTACATTATTGAACTTGCTCATTTGATAAATTTTCAATTTTACTATTGATCTGTTTGTTTATTTTGTTATTTTTTAATTTTTTCATTTAGTCATTAGTTCAATTGGTCATTTGGTCATTTGAACCTTATTTAATAGAGATATCCCCCATGATTACTTTAATTGAATAAATTTCAAATACATATGTAATGATTTAAATATAGAAATTATTTCGATTCATATTAATGTACAATAGTCTTCTCAGACTTAGAAATTTTAGTGCACACTGAAGTTTGAAAATAAATCATAGCATCTTTTTTATTTTTTTCCAACACATCTTGAAAAATTCATTATAATTAATAACAAATAAATTTTCAATAATACCGCTAAATGTTAGGAATGACTTAATCTAATTAACCATCCAATATGTGATCATTTCTTGATTTTTTTTGTTGAAAAGCCATGTACAAAATAATGCTTGATGGGTGGGATATACCCTCGTTGGAGGGAGGGAGGATATGAACATCCTCTATATCCTCTGTGTGTAGTGTGTGAAAATTTTTTAATGTAATTATACCCACCAAGAACCTTATATATAAAACTCATTCATATATGATCATCCACACTTCCCATGAACCGTCAATCGTGCAACCAAAGTATCATTATCATCGATAAAGTTAAAACACAATACAATGAAACTGTTAATTCATATAAATACCACTATAATATTGATATCAATATTACAAATTTTCAATCACATATCTCCTCGAATGATTTCTCTATGATTTTTTACCTATATTTCTTAATAACACATGTTGCACCAAAAGTATATCATTGTACTTGGATAGTGTTCCCATAGAACATATACATTGACTGTAATTTGTACCTACCATATGATATTCTTCATTGTGATCCACCATTATTTGTGATTTGCGATTATAGGAATCACGCACATGAGAGAACCCACGTTTCTAATTATAAGACCCCATTGAATAAGATAAAATGGAAAAAATAATAATTATGTCAAAATAACACATGAAAAAAATTTGATATCATTTGACACAATTATAAAAAAACATGATGCAGGTTGTTCATTAGGATTTGAAGGATTATTTGGCTATCCTGAATCAATAGCCAGTGAAGGATGTGCCTGTTATAATGGATGAAATGTGTGATCCACATGAACTAGATTCGAGGATTATGGAACATAATCATCAAATCCTATTTGTATAGTAGAAAGTATAGGCAATTAAGAAGTAAATGGATACGAATAGATCAGTTGAGTATACGTCATATGATTTGGATATCGTATAGGTGGGAACATCCTTTGAGGTAGTGTATAAATATTATGGGATAAATAGGATAATTGAAATGATAATGGAGGCATGGGTGGAAGCATCTTTGGAGGCTCAAGTGGAGGTTGAAATGTTATGGTAGATTGAGTGTCTACTGGGAGTTTAGGGTGTGAAGAGGTAGGTCATGTGCTCTCCAAAGCTCTAGAATCACCCCTAATTGGACCCATTATAGTAGGATGAGGAGAAGTCAACTCTAGTTGAGTTGAAAGTCCATCTATTTTTTTACAAAGAATAATAACATTAAATTAAATATCATACAAAAGAAAAATATTAAAAATGTTATACTAAATATGGGAACCAAAGGAGGAAACCTGATCTCGTGTATCCATTGATCATTATAAAATAATTTATTCATTTATACTTTTTCAATATCTTTGAAAATACACATATGAATGAAATTTTCCTTTTTTAGAAATAGTTTTTATATTTTTTTCACAGGACAATGAAGTCAATGAATTCATAATCAATTTCATAAAATGTTTTTAGCAACTATAATTTAAAACCATGTTGTACATTTTTACAAAACCCCTTTTAAACCAATTTTTCAAAATTGAAATAAATATAATAAAATTAAATGAAAAGAAAAAATAATAAATCAAAAATATCATTCCAAAATAAAACTATGTTAATGTAGTTAATGTAGTGACAACCTAAGAAACCCGCATTAAGGTAAACTAAATGAACTGTGAACATATATGGTTTTTTCTATATACTCCCAACCACTACTTTTGGTCCACACCAATGGGGGAGTCAATGGTGTCAATATTTGACACACAATCTTGAGAAATATGTGTTTGGATGACTATAAAAATAACAACATTATCAGGTATAATATGATATTTCATTGAAAACAATTTTTTTTCCGTTGATGAAAAAATATATGGTTCATCAGTAGCAATGAATTGAGTCATTTCAAAAACTCTAAATCCACATTCTTCCATAAAAGTAACATTTCTCGTCATTAAATCAACCCATTTTCATTTCATCATTGTTTCTGAACTATGAGAGTATAAATCCAAAAACAATATTTTCACAATAAGTCCACAACAACACTCATTTTCAAATCGATGCCTACCATCTGATTAAATGGAAAAGCTGTCTGTTTATACCATTAACAAAAATCTATCATGATGTGTTTTCATTTTCACTAATTGATCTGTGGTAAAAAATTTATACACAGTCATTAATAAATATTTTCATTCACAAATTAGTGAATGGGGACCCAAATACAATGATCTAAATTCATAAGAGAATGAGTCAATAGGTATACTAAAAACCTTAAAAATATATGAATAATAAAATTAAATGAATATCTATATGTTTTGTTAATTTATTTAATGTTTATACCTTTGATTTTAAACATGGAGGAAACTATTTGATATGAAAATCCTCCATCCTTCTCAAATGAAAATATCGATGAACTAAATATATAATTTTTTATGTTCCACAGCTAAAATTATAGTGAAATATTGAGGTATATGTTCTATTTAATAGTGTGATATAACATATAAATATTCATGTTATTTACTTGATATAGTCGTCAAACTAACCACCGTTAAACAAGACCATTTGATGTGCAACATCCTTCTCTTCAAGGCTCATTGTAGCTAATGTATATGACGATAGAATTCATACTATTTGGGGAATAAATGGAAATGAGGGAAATTTATTTACATAATGATAATATTTATTTCCCATTGGTTGATTATGTCTTGTTTCCCTATATGAAAAATACATTAAAAAATAATTTAGACATTATTTAGCCAAATTATTCTCTTATAATGGATCATTCAAGATGAGTCCTATTTCAATCATAAAATATCATTGTGCTCATATTATTTTCAGTATGATACATACACAAATATGAAATGGGTCTCCCATGAATTGATTTATTTTGATTATCATCTATTAAATGCATCACAGAAGAGAAAAATAAAGGTGGATTTATTTTATATCTCACAAAAAATTAATGGTGATTCTTCCCTCATTTTTAGAAAGAATAAACCAGTTAATCTTTTAGCACAATGGTCTATAAAAATTTAAAAGTGAATAACCATCACACTTACATTATTTTATGGTAAATTCCAGATTAATATTAGAATCAATTCATGAATAAGAATGAGATAATAATGAGTTTTTAGGGATTTCAGTTTCAACTCCTTAGTTTGGACTCATATAGATATGTAGCTGGAAAACCAATTGAATACAATACATGAATCCAGTGACCATTATAGAATTGAAATATCCATCCAAACAAATAATAATACATATCATAAGAAAAAAACAAGGCATAATCATAAAATCAAAACAAGGTGCATGATTTAGAATAAATAACAACTATGTAATTGTAGTAGAATTTGTATTTAATATCCAGAGAGGTATTGTCATTTGAAAAGAAAATTTATGACAACATTTAGTAATGAATAGATTTTATTTAAAGATATAATTTATTATATTATTAAATAACAATTAAAATATATTTTATATTATGTTCTATTTTAGTTTATGATGTATTTAATTTGGGGATGATCCATTAAGACTAAATAAATAACCCATAACATCCAAATTTATAAAATCCATCCTTTAATCCCCCACTGATAAAACCTATTAATTGATGAAATATCTTGTTAGATTTGTTTTATTTAATTTAACATATAGTGATAATTAATGTATAACTACTCAATACATGATAAATGATCTATGGAAGCATAGTGATAAAGGAACAATGTTATAGTCAATGGTTAATCAAAATAGGTGAAACTAAGTTTTATACTACGAAATTTCCCTTAATGGATTAAATTATTATCTAAAACAATATCATTGTAAGACATGTTTTATAAAATGATTAATATTCATAAAATATTATATTCTAACTTATATAATTATTTCATTACATTTACCAAAGTATTTTATAAATATTTATCCATAATAAATGTTTGAAGTGTCTTAAACATTTAAAATCTATGTTTTTATTTATATGGATGAATATTTTATTATTCATTAATTTTTAAATCATAATAATGAATTATAGGAAATGTGATAGAAATGTAATATAGAAAAAATAAATACTTTCTAAATAATTAAACATCATAGATATGAAAATAGTCCATTTTAAATTATAATAGTATACTCATTTACATAATTATATAATTATTTATTTTATGGATAAAACAATACAATTAATGGCTTATCAATGTTTCATGATATAAAAAAAATATAAATTTAAATATTTAAATACCATAACAAAAAATATAAAAACTAATATAAACCCTTGTAGTTATATTTAATATGATTATGAAGAATAAAACATATAATTCCCAAAAATATTCTACCTAAATATTTATAAATTTATGTTGAATTCATATGAATCCCTAAGATAGTTTTCAAAATGATTAAATAATAATTAAAAATATTCTTATATGAAATTAATAGATTATATTTTAACAAAATTGGTATATAAAATTTAAAACATGAAGTTATAAGTGATACTAACGTGCTCTAGTAGAATCACATGCATAGAAAAAAATTCCAAAAAAATGGAGGAATAATGGTTGTCATTAAACCAGAATTACAACAAATGAGGAAAAAAATCATGATTCATAACTTTCCCTTATATAATCATAAATGAGATCTACGATATAAAACAACAGAATAATAAACACTCTTCCAAATTACAATCATTAACCCAAAATACAAAAAATAAAACACCACCCATAAAGAACATTACTTCAACTAATCCAGAAGAATCCTAAAATGGTTATATCATGGTTAGGGTTTCATAAATAAATAAAAATGAGAAAATAGTTAGTAGAATGAAAATGAATTTGGAACTCAATAATATGATTTCAAGAAGCAAATGAATAAAAAAAATAAAAGAATTAACAGAAAGAGGTGGTGGTGGAGAGTGACTCATAATTGTTTAGGTGAGGGGAGAATAGGTCTTCACTAATGTTAGGGAGATGGGTATTGATTGAAGGTGGGGAGGGCGGGAGGCCGAAGGAAATATTAGCGAACCTATCCAAATGATTTTTATAAAACTAATGGGATAAACGATCAATACCCATGATTTACATAAACTAATAGTATAAAAATATTCCACCCATTATATAACAAAAGTTTCTATAATACATTGTTATTGATCTATAATGATAACTCCATTTTATAGTTGTGAGATTGGGATCTTTAGGATTTTGGTAGTATGACAGAAGAATATGAAATCCCTAGTATAGTGGATCCAAGAGAACACTTACCATAAAAAATATCGTGAATTTATAGAGATCAGATGGCACCGTAGGGTTTTATAAAGAACACTAACCTCTTTTACCAAAGTGTTGATTCGAAGAGAGTAACAAGATTTGATAGAATAATGACTTGTGATTATCTTGCTCCAACAACGCTGATCTGCTCCCATTCCACTTAGAAATGGGATACACTGTATACTATTCCAATATTTCACAACGAACCAAGAAGAAATATTTACAGAACACCATCAACTACTATCCTTATTGATAAGAGATAGGGCTGACACATCTTTAAGATCATCTGGGGTAGGTGAAGTTTCTTTGGGTCAAATTCCATCAACCGACCATGGGTAATTCCAAATTTTAATGGAATCCCCATGATCTATTCTCCTATAAATCTTTCTTAGGTGGAGCTCAGTTGATCTCTATAGGAAATGCTAGAAAATTTCATTCATGGATCGATCGATACGAATACCAGGCCTGAAGGGCTAGACACAAAATGACCATAATAGAAGACCCCAATGGAAAAACACCAAAAAGACAACCAACATTTCTATAATCCATAATTGATATCTATTATCATCTTCATCCCTTCCACGATCGCTTCAACCTGTTGGGTTCTCTGTATAGTTGTCTGCCACAACTAGTGATTGGTCACACCACTAATGCTCCCTTGATGCTCTCCCCACTTTCAGAAGACTTCCTAGAGACATCCATTTCACTATCTACACTCTACAAGGGCTTATTTAAAATTTTTAGTTATATATTTACATATATATAAGTAATTATTTTATTTTTATATTCATTAATTTAAAAAACTTACTAATTATTTTATTTCAAAGCTAAAATTATGTTTTATATTAATATATTATATTTCAAAATATATTTATAACATTATAAAATTTATTATATAGATTTTTATATATTATTTTTTAAACTAATTTACAATTGTAGAAAATTATCCATATAATTAGTAAATTTCAAAGAATTTTTCTTTAAAATAATAAAATAAAATGCAATAGAATGGACTTTATTTGAAATTCTATCGAGTTATATCATTTTTTAATAGTTATAGTTATATTTATTTTCAATTTAATTTTTTTCCTAATATTATGTTATCATAAATAAATTTGATTTTATAATTTAATCATTTTATATGTCTAATTAATTTATTAAATGATATTTATAAAATATAATTTTCAAGTATAGAAAGATTTACTCAATAAAAGTGTTGATGAAAAATGAAATGAAATACATTATATTTATATATTCCCTATGGGTGGTCTAACAATAATGGCCAATAACTCATTTGGATGAGGTGAGGGATTCAATTTCAACAGGTTACAATCTATAATCATAATTTTGTAATTGATGATTTAATAGATCCAAGAGTACTGGGAAACACTGGGTGGAGCGATTTACCTATTTTGTTCATGTAGGGAATTTAATGCTTGACATATTGTACACTTTCTGATTATGGTATGACTGTGATGGAAATGATACGCCTTTTATGGATCAATTGGGTTTTCTATTCTATATAATATAAAATTCACCTAAGTTGAGCTTGTACTATTGTTTTATATTATAGTTTAATTACATTTTATAATAAATTTAACATATTTTCAAAAATTCTATTTTAAAAATAAATAAATGATTTTGGGTTTTATTTCAAAAATTACAATCTATAAATTTTTTAAAAATTAACATACACTGAATATAATAAATCATGTCTCAATTCGTGTAAAAATTAATAGATTTTACATTATTTATAATTTTAGTTTACATTATTATCTTTTAAATTAATGATTTTTTATATTATGAAAGATATTAATATATTAATATTTATCTATTTTAGATAGCATAATTTATATATAATTTATGTACCTTAATTATTCACACAGACACACACACTATATAATCTATTAATCAGAAAGCCTTACAAAAATTATTTTTTGATGCGGTAATATAAATCAGAATGATTCATAAACAACCATATAACTTTCTCATTCATTGAAGTATTTAAGGCAATTCATATTTGAGATTTTTGATTTCATATTTATTATGATTAATTTAGTCATATGTCAGTATAATAATTGGTTGTAACCCTAAAAATATTAAAAATTTTTCACACTAAATTTTTTTAAAATAAAAATATTTGTCCACAAATCCATATTTTTATATTTTTTTCATAATGTATTAAATTTTCATTACATGGTAATATCGTAAGAAAGAATTTTTCCACTTTTACATTTTTTTGAATATTTTTTGAACAATAGTTATAAAAATATATTCATTAACTGAGACATAACATCACATATGGAAATATAACATTAATAATTTATTTTATTAAAATAAGCATAAAATAAAAAATAATATTAACAAAAAATAATGGCTCTGGAAGAGAGAATTTAAATGTAACCTGAAGAATTATTGATGAGGTAACCCACTTGGGAAGAAAAACCATGAGTAGAAAAATAGAATGGGGCCCCAAAGGCTCAAATCATATAAAAAATGGGACTCAATCTAGAGTTATGTGAACCATTTTGTCACATAAAACCCACCCAACCATGTGATAACCATCCAACCACAGAAATTTTCAAACTCTATCTTGTGCGTGAAAGAACATTGGACCACTCTAGAATAAAACTTTCATAAGACACTACTAAAAACATTGAAATCAGACACGTGTATTTCTATGTGTTTTTAGCACTGAAAGAACCACATTTTGTTTCTAAAAATAAATTTATATTATTATACATAAACTCAATAAAACACTCCAAATTATATAATCTGAAATAAACACCCAAACCCACACACACCTACACATCCCCCAAATAATGTAGAGGAAAAAAATGAAAATCATAGTAGTCCTAAAAATTAACATATTTTGTTTATGGTTGATGCATCCAAATAAATTTTTTTGGTTTCTAGAGGTGGGTGGGGTCCATGAAATGGGGTTCAAATTACATGCATGTCCTTTAATATGGTTATCATTATGAATCCACATGGATAAAAAGTGGAAAGTGAGATCAAACCATGATGTGAATTACTTGGAGACCTAATTTAAAAGGGTTCCATTCCTCCTCACCCATAAAAACCATACTATTTGGAATCAAGCCCTCAGATCCTCCATTAAAAGATGATATAACCAAATAGTGAGATGAGTAAGAAAGTAATATCCCGCGTCTAGGGATTGTTCAATGTCAGCATTGAATGCAAGCCAAATGTCCCTATCTTCAGGTTAGTATAGGATAAGATGCATGGGGATTCTGCCATGGACATGCTACACTACTGGAATCTTATCCATTAACCATAGTATATAACCATGAGTATAGCCTATGAAACCGTGTGTATAGTCTATTACCATGGCTCAAAGAACCATTGGTGCTCAAGCCATCAGTATAGAGCAATACCCACTGTTTCTATAGAAATTGTGTGTATATTCAATGAGGATTTATTAATACCCACTATTCAAAGTTAATCATCACTATATGTCAATACTCATGGATTCTAAAAACATGGTTAAAGAGGGGTGAGCCAAATTTATGTATACCCACAATTTTGTGAATCGTGGGTATGGAAACCTACCCCAATTGGACAAAAACAACAGAATCAAGCGCATTTCAGAGAGCCTGAAAATAAATTACTTACCATGGTACCCAGTTAATGTAGTACACTTTTTATATATTTAACATTAAATAATCATGTTACAAATAGTTTTCACACCATTTTAAATATTGTATCTTATAATAAAATCCATCTCATCAATTACAATTAGTTATCCACACATGTCTCTTTTATTATACAAAAAATGGAGGAGGCCGAAATCTCCCTCACCACCATCGGTGCCAAAATAATCATAACCATCATCGATGATTGGAGAACCAACACCAACATCATCATCATCACCATCATAATCATCATCATCATCACCATCATCATCGTCATCGTCGTCTTCGTCATCACCATCATAATCATCATCCTCATCATCATCATCATCATCATAATCATCATCAACCTCATCATCATATCATCTTAATCAGCAGAGATGTCATCATTATCATCACCACCACCACCACCACCGCTAGTACTAGTAAAATCAACTTTAAATCCACTAGATCCCTCTTTGATATCACCAAAGGCATAAAATAATGTGAAAATTTATTTCATGCATGAATCTGAAATAGTATCATCATATTATTGAAGTGATGGGCATATAAATGATGTAGCATTCAATAAGTGTTTAGTGATAAGTTTTCTTCTCTCACACTCATGTATTAGTAATTTTTGGGGGCCTCACCTACTTATGCATGAGAATTTTATTGATTTGTTGTGTTAGATGATTGAGAGGCATCTAATGAGAGATAATACCTAATAGAGATGATGCTTTTTCTTGGTCAACATTGGACACTCTCATGGTGATCCTCTCTTAATACCTATCATAAATGATCATTTGGCCGGAAATTATCATCTATTTTTTTATTATGGTCCTCTAGGGAACACTCTTGGAAATATAAAAAAGATATTTAATTATTAATTAAAAATACAATTTCTAAATATCAATAAAAATATTTACAATATTTTCTAATGTCTATGTATATACAACACTTCTTTCATTTTTCTTCCTACTCAAAGAAATTACGTTTTCTCAAGGAACACGCGATTCAATTCCCAATGTCTGTTATTGAAAATGTCATTGAATACTAAAATAACACTTTATTGAATAATATAAAATTGATAAACCATACATGAATTAACAACTTAGCTCTTGATTAAATCCATAAAATTAAGAAGCATCTAAATATTCATGTAATTAGAAATTTAATAATAGTGGACAACATATTCCATACAAAAACATTATCATGTTTATCATGGGTATGATATGTATTTTTATTTCACCCCTTTCTATGTTTTATTTTTCCCATGATTCCATGAAGTGTAATGTGATTGATATGTAGGGTTATGCCAAGGGAATAATGGAGTTTGTAAATATTATTTATGTTTTTTTGTACGTCATAAAGTAAAAAGGTAACATTCATGTATGCGATCTATTTTTCCAAGACTGCTAAACTGATCGGTCCTTCGGGACTTGATTCCTTGTAATCATGCCAATGTATTAAAATAATGCACCGACTCTGAGTAACTGGGGTCGGTGCATTACAGTTGGTACGAGATGAAGTTTAGCAATAACCTTGGAAAGTATATTTAGATAAACTCTGATTAGAGCACGTATACCTAAGATAAACTTTGAGGATTAGTATAGAAGTACTTCCTAGAATTTTTGTATTGTAGAGATTTTGTGAGTTTTCCAAGCAATACATCCTCGTCTGGATATGAGCAGGTAGAGGAGGATCTGACACATATGTACCTAGGGGTAAAACCCGAAAAGACCGCTTTGAGCTAGACTCGAACGGGAACTGGTGCACGACAACGGGCCTTGCTGCACTCTTGGTTACGACACTCTTGGGGGATATGCTTAGGATAATTCTCATTTTCTTTACAAACCATTATTAAGGGATTATGAGTATATACATACTCAAAGAAAACATTTTTATGATTATGGATTATATCCAAAAACTGTTAAATTTGTGTTAGGTATTTTATAAGTTTGGAAATTATTCATTGCAATTCATAAACTGAACTAGTTTATGCTATTGTATAGAAATGGAACCCAATAGAAGGAATGTGAACTCCTGTAATACGTATGATCCAAAGAGTAAGAAGGATCATATCTTTCATGATCTTATTCCAGAATTTAGAAGGGAAATAGTTTCCCACATATTATCATCATATGATGAAATAGTATCATGTGTTGATAAGATGAGTAACGAATTCTCGGAGTCCTATGTCTTTGAAGGGAAGAAAGAGAAGAAATGGATGGAAGAGATAAATATGGGTAAAGGGAAGAGGGAAAAGAAGAATTTCCCCATATGTGATAACTGTGGGAAGAAACACCCTGGAACTTGACTAAAAGGAATGGGAGTTTGTTATAAGTGTGGAGGAAAAGGGCACAAAGTATGTGACTGCAAGTGTAAGAAAATGGTTTCAAATGTACAATGCTTCATTTGCAAGGAGTTTGGACACTACACGAACCTATGTCCCAGTCATCAGACTATGCCACAAATGATGCTATCAGATAATAATCAAGTTATGATACTACCACAGATGAAGAGGAATGATTAGTGTTCTTATGTTGTCATTTTAGAATTATTTCATTTAAGTGTTGTATCAATAATGTTCTGGAAATAAATAAGGATTGTACTACAGTACTATTTAATTAAGGATTTGAGATTTTATGGTACTAAGAAAAGAGACTCCACATCGAGTTAATTTTTTTTTGGAAATTACATGGTTGAAGGAAAGATAAAACTTAATATGGTCCTAATATTGAGGTAGTGATTTTGGAACAAGAGATTGTTGATTTTGGTAATTCAGGATGTTGCGGTGTTTTAAAAGAATATATAAGGAAGGAGTTCACTTGTTATTACCTGAAATAAAGGATCCTCATTATGTTTAACTTCCTTGTAAATTTTGGACTGTGAGTTTGGATAATATTATTTTGGATAAGTCTAATGGTTGGAATGGATTATGTTTTAGAGGTTAGTTTTGTGGATTTTTATAAAAGGAAAACACACAGACCGTGTGACGACCCGTCATGTCAGACAAAGCTATGGGAATCGAATACACAACCATAATGCAATTGGGATTTATCACCTACCATTGTGCTACATGATGTTCCTGGATGGTATAATGTAGTTTCATACATAAAGGGTCTGATATGTGAAATATAAATTCATTATATTTAGAACCCTATTATATTAGTATAAATAGAGTATTTTTGAGTTGTATTATGTTTTGGGGTGAAGGATGAGTTTTTGGTAGTAATTTATTAATGGATAAAACTCTAATTATAAAGTAAGTATATCTCTTTATGATCTTAGCCAATCTAATAAATAAATTCCTCAACATTAAGAAAAGGAACATAGAACAAAAATGTTTTCCTATAAGGTACCTTAGATCATCACTAATTTATGGCTTTGGGATTGTTGGCCTTTTCATAGCTATGTTCTCTACCACTCTCCATCAGATAATTGATGGATAGATTTCTCTTCCATATACATATTTCCCTACATGGAACCCTAGTATGTGTTATTTTCGGTAATCTTCATACTTTACACTCTTTATTTTAAATAGAGGCCTCATTAATACATTTTTCGATGTGGGATTTCAACTAAGATATTTTGAAACGTAAAAAAATGTGTTATCCTAATACCTTATGTTTTGTTGAACTGATGGTATTTTAAATCATCATAAATTGATGAATTTAAGGACCTGGATTTTAAACTTGTTTGTGATTGATGACCTCAATCACTACCTATAAATATTTACGTTTTTCCTCCAATTATATGTCTCTAATTGCCACCAATGTTCTCCTAATTGAGATCATAATTTGGTGGTGACCCTTTCATTTTTCCTCCAGTAGCGTGTGTTGTACGCAACTTCGAGTTCTAACACACACCACAACCAATCAAACTAGCCGTTATGAATAGTAATACCTAATTTTGGAAATTATATGTATTTTATATTTTAAATTGGACTTCATTCTTTTATTTGGAATATCGAATTTAGCCTAGGGTGAAATTTTGGAACTTTTTGGATAACACATATATTTTGATGAATACTGAAAATTACTAAATTTTAATTAAAAACAACTTTTTTAATAGAAATAATTTATATTGTTAAATTATGAATTTGAGTGGTTTCAAAGTATATTTATAATATATTTTTACCATCTAATATAATTTTGGTCATTTTACATAATTTTACAATTAAACCGGATATAAACAAGTGTCAATCTTTTGATAGTTATTATCTCTTAAAAACACGTTTTTTATTTTAACAACGGGAATTAATTTTAAATTAATTTCTCCCACTTCTATGTTTTGAATTTGGAAAAATGGATTCTATATTTGGAATATGGATTTTCATATTGTGTAAATAGGTAACTTTTATTTTTAGACATTTTGAATATTTACTGTGGTAAATATTTTATTTACCATGGTTAAGGGTAAATCCGGTAAATAAGGGTTAAAAAATAATATTATAATAATATTACATTACCCTAAAACGTGTCCTAGACTTATTGGTTGATACATGATCAACCATAGGCACCGTTGGGTGGATTTTTGGACCCCATGGAGCCACTTTTAGGTGATAGGGACACTTTATTTTAATTAAGTTAAAATGAATACAAAAATGACACAAGCATATATCTTATAGAAAAACAATTTTTACATAGGGTTATATTAGTAGTATTTTCGACTATAAATATTAATTAGAAAGCTAAAAATATTTCCTACATAATGATATTTTATTTAAAAAATTTAGAGATTACATAATTTAATTTATTTATGACACAATGATGATGCAGTAATTACCATAATAATAAAAATTTAAAATAATTGATATTATAAACACCCAAATAAATATAATTTGAGACTTTTATTGAATTAAACTAATATTATAGGTTAATATGACATATTATGATTGATTTAATTTACTTTTTAAGAAGTAATCATTCTGTTATGAGTTTCCCAAAAATCAATTATTGAATAGTGTCAAAATTGAAATAAAAGTTTTTTAAAACAAATATTATATTATTAATCGATATTAAATTCCTAAAAATCTAAGGTTAGGCCAAAAGACTTATATCATGATAGGTGTATGATTAATGGACCATTTGGGGTTATCTTGGATGTATATGGTATGTTTATTAACCATATAATATAAAAATACAAAGAGACATTGTAAAAGTGAAACTAATTAACTTAGAGTTAATACTTAAGGATAAGGTTAATTTAGTTACCCAAACCTGTCTAAATTCTATTGGTTGAATGGTTTTAGACCCATAACCACCTTAACATTTAAACAATAAACTTTGGAGCCATTAGAAACCGAATATGAATTTATTATAAATTAATATTTCTAGCTTTTCCAAAGGTGCCCTTCACCCCTCTTATAAAAGGGCACTCCCCCTTCTCATTACTTCACACCTTCCAAGCCTTTAGGTTCGGCCAAACTCTGAACAAATACTCTCTAAAATTCCTTCAATACAACCTAGAGGTCTTAGTTTGATCATAAATCCAACCTAAGGAGCCCTTTTGATCAAATCAAAAGGAAGAACCCGAATAAGAGGTAATGATTTCACCACCCTTTTCCAAGTTCCTTTCTTCTTCCACTACTTCTTCCTTTGTTATTACCATTCTAAAATAATAACTCCAGTATCATATATATACTGTGATTTTATTATAAATATGGTACAACCATATTCAGTATTCTATCCATCCTTTGAAAAACATGTCACCATACGTGCGTACGTACGGCTTACCGTCTCCACATCGTGGTGTAATTGTTATTCAATAAATTATTATTTGGATGGTTATAATAATGATGTGTAAATCATGTAAATAATAAATATAACATGATAATGATTCTTTATATATGATATAACATCCAATTATATATTATTTTAATATCAAAATAATGATATTTTTGCTCGTGCGTATGTACAGATTATTGTCTCCACGACGCGATGAGAATCATTTCCAAGTTCACCATTCATCAATGATTATACAAATATATATTAATAATAAGTATGTAATATATGACATAATAATTCTACATTAGATATATATATATATATGGATTTATGTACTTACATATATATTATTCACTTACTTCCGTTCAATACTATATGAAAACAGAAACAGCGTTTATGCGTACGTACGGACTACCATCTCCATAAACGGTGTTTTCCATTTCATATATATGTCTATTATACATATTTATATTATAAATATATTATATATATTTATCATGTTTTATATTCTGGAAGTATTTAAATCATGATCTATGTGATACAACCAAGAGTGACAAGTTAAAACACCTACGATAAAGAAAGTGATTATTACCTGAAATGTTAACTTAACATGGAAATTATTATTAAATGGGTAATATAAAGTCATAAATGAATCATGTATGATATCATAAATATTAATACGGTTCTCTTATAATTTAATAACATACTACGATCATCGTACAGGAGGTTAAACGTACCCTCGACTAAAGGAAAGTGCAAGGTAAGGGGTTTTCATCTCACTCCTTATTCCCGTGAGATTCATTCCATATTGCCACAATTACCTTTTGTGTTGTGTGTGTACTGACCATAATTATATTCTTTGTGTGATACACTTTAATTTATGTGTATTTATATATTCATTGTATGATACCTCTTTCATGGGTTGTATGTTTCGTATGTTACCAAACTGGTAAGGGTTAATTTCACAATCTCTTTACTAACCGAGGTTATATTTACATAAGTATCTACTGGGACATATTTATTATCCATTTACATGTTTTATGAAAGAGTTTTCAAAGGGATTATTTTAAGGTACTTTTTAATAAAACATAATTTCAAATGTTTTAAATATTTATTTTTCTAGATCTTTCTCATTAATGTCCATGTCTTCAAAATGGTTTTTAAGGATTTATTTATATGGACATGAATGTTTTTTAAAATTTTAAATCCTTTCAAATGTTTCAAAGTGGTATGGGACACATTGATTCAAAAATATATTTAAATGAGTTCTTTTCTAAATTTTGTGACTTTTAAATGTTTTCATGAAAAAGGGGTATTTCTCCCAAAGAGTTTTACAAATCAATATCTTCTATGTCAAAATCCTTTAATGGATTTTAAACATGTTTTGAAGTTGATTTCTCATGATACAAATCTTCCATATTTTGTTGAAGGTTTTGTGATATATTTGAATGTGGATGTGTTATTTTTATACCATTCATGTTTTATGGGTAAAGTATTGACATTTCTCATTCTTGTTTTAATACAAATTTTTATGTTATATTTCATCCTCTTCTTAAGATGAATGTGTTGGACTAGTATGTTCCGGGTTGGGGACCGGTAAAGGTAAGCCCTCCAGGTTGGTGTCTGGTTATTAGAGGCACTCCGGGATGGTGTCCGGTTATTAGAGGCACTCCGGGATGGAGTCCGGTTACAGAGGCTTTCTAGGTCGGGTTCCGGTTACAGTTATCTCTTAGGTCTTGGCATGAGGCCTCGACACAGAAATTAATGTTCGGCATCATGCATTCCATCATTATGAAAGTGGTTAGTGATATTGTATGTGATTATTTGATTAGTAGAATACCCATGTGAATAATTAAATGGAATTATTTCATTTTATTTCTACCATATTATGCTGAAGTCCAAGTTTAAAAGGATTTTTTTTAGTTTTATATATTGTCTTAAATGTTTATTCTTATTTATGAAAGTTACCATAGTATTTCTTACACATAATGAGCATTTTAGCTCACCCCTTTCTATGTATTATTTTTTCCAGGATTCCAAGAAGTGTAATGTGATTGATATGTAGGGTTAAGCCAAGGGAATAATGGCGTTTATAAAGATTATTTATGATGTTTTGTACGTCATAAATTGAAAATGTAACATTCATGTATGCGATCTATTTTTCCAAGAAAGCTAAACTGATAGGTCCTTCGGGACTTGATTCCTTGTAATCCTGCCAATGTATTAAAATAATGCACCGACTCTGGGTAACTGGGGTTGGGGCGTTACACTTTTCCTATCTGGGATGATAAAGAAAAAATAGGTGATGTTGGTGTCAGCTTGATGTGTTGTGGTTTTTGGGTATAACATTATTCCAGTTAGGCGGTCGGGAAGGCAAGATGGTGTAGACATGATGCTACACCAGGATATCGTGTCATGTTATGGGATTCATATTGACTCTGAATATAGGCCATGAACAAACTAAATAACAATTTATGGGAGGGATATACAATGGTGGTAATGTATGACATGCCATTTCGGCTTTTTGTGTGGTGCTTGATTTAGTTTGAATGTAAATGTACCCCCAAGAATCTAATATATATAAATTTGGCTTATATGATCTCTAAACCATCCCAAGATCAATATACCATGCGAAATAAGCAACTACACAGTAGATAATAGTAAATCACACAATAATGAAAATATTTATTCATATAAATAAAACAATAACAATAATATTAATTTAACAAATAATCATTCCCTATATCTCGTCCCTTGAATTCTATATGATTTCATTGATGATATTCCCTTGTAACAGTGGCTGCACAAAGTTAATATCATTATACAGGGCTAATGATCTCATTAAACATATAAATTGACTAGTAATTTTTCCTACCATATCATTGTATTGATTATGATCGACAATTATATGTGTTTTATGATTCCAAGATTCACACATATGGGTGTGCCCACATATCATATTAGATGATCCAATTGAATTAGTAAAAAGAGAAAAAATAAGAATTATGACACAAAACAACATGATGAAAGATATATGATATAATTTTACTCACATATAATAAAAACCCAATGATGGATTATGATTAGGATATAATGGATCTGTGTGTTTTCCTAAATTTGTAGCATCTAATGGATGTTCCTATTCTAATGCATGCAATGAGTGATCTTCATGTGCTACAACTGAATCATAAGGATCACAATAATCTGATCCTGGATGGATAATAGGAAAGTGTGGAGTCATAGGATTGGAAGGATATGGATATATGGTATGGTGATACATCATAGGATGTGGATATGGTATATGTGTGATCATCATTGGTGGCAGTGTAGAAATGTAATGACATGAAGAGGCTAAATGAAATGATAATGGTTGTATGGGTGGAAATATACTTGGAGGCTCAAGTGGAGGATGAAAAACTATTGTAGATGGGGTGTCCAATGGCACGTCAGGGTGTGAATAGGTACAAATGGGGCTTCGTGTATCTATAGGAGCACCCCTGCATAGACACATACAACTAGGATGAGGAGAAGTTGACTCAGGTTGAGGTTAATGGCCCAAACAAATTGACAAACATAAGAAGATGAAACTAAATGTAATTCAAAATAAAAATATTACAATTATTATACTCAATAAGGGAACTAGAGGATGCAACCCTAGTTGAAGCATCCATATATCATTATCAAATAATCACTTCATTTTATCTTCTTCAATATCATCCATATTCAATATACCAATAATATGTACATTTTATAGAAAAAATATTTAAAAACTTTGCAATGACATAAAATTAAAATATTTCATAAACAATTTAATAACATGTTTTAATAACAATAATTTAAAACCATGTTTTATTTTTTTTAAACGACTTTTAATCCCAAATTTATATATTTAAAAAAATCTATTTAAATTAAATGGAACAAACAATTCAAAAACAAACATATCAATCCAATCCAAAACTAAATTAATGTAATGGCAGTAGTACATACCTATGAATCCCACAACATGGTAAAATGAATTAATTGGGAAAAAATTTGATTTCATCTATATATTATCCACCAACAATTTTTGTTCAAAATATATAATCATAATAGGTTATTTTGTGTTATGAAATACAATATTTTGGTCAAAAACAATGAGGCATCTAGAGTGTCAAATTCATTCGCACCATCATGAAAAATATGTATTTGGATGACAACAATAATGGCACCACAATCCGGTGTAACATGATATTTCACATAAAACACTTGTTTTCCATTTCTGCCAAAAGCTATGGTTCATCTGTAGACATGAATTGTGTAATGTCTATAATTCTAAATCCACAATCTTCAATAAATGTAAAATGTCACAACATTGAATCAAACCATTTATAATTAATCATATTGACTCAAAATTGTGAGTAGTAATCTAATAAAATTATTTTTTAAACATGTCCACAACAAGAAAATTAATTATATCAAGGCCTACATTCTCATGCACTAGCATAATAGTCCATTTAATCAGTTTAGATAACGATATCATGCCATGTTTTTAATTTCATCAGATGATTGGTTGTAACTAATTTACATCACATTATTATTAATTATTTTCATTCATAAACCAATGAATTGGAACCAAAAGACAATGATCATAATTCATGACAGATAGAGAGACCATGTAATGTCAATAACTAAAATATTCATGAAAAATACAATTATAAAATATCTATATATTATGTTAATAAATGTAATGGTCATACCATTGATTTCATCCAATAAAGTGACTCTTGGATAGGAAAATACTTCCTGATACTTAATGGAAAATATTTATGAACCGTACATATAATTTTTTTATGTTCCCAACTTAAAAAGATAATAAAATATAAAGGTGTATGAGAAATGAAATATTGCGTCATATTGTATAAATATTCAAATTACATACTTGATATAGTAATTGAATAAACAATAGTTATACCTGATCGTGCAATGTGCCATATCCAACTCTTCAAGGCTCAATATAGATAATGTACGTGACCTAGTAATTCCTGTATTTTATGGAAGAGTTGTAAATGAGGAATCAATTTACCCATACATGTCATCTTCATTTCCCATTAATTTTTTTTACTTGTTTTCAAATTAGGAAAATAAAATGATAAAAAAATCAGACATTCTTGAGCCAGATAACCTCTCATAATGGATCATTCATGATGATTCTTATTTGAGGCATAAACATTGAGTATGAGTATATTTCATTTAGTATGATACATAAACATAAAAGAAATGGGTTACCTAAAAAAATTTAGTTGGGAGATTAATTTTTAAATGAAAAATTCCTGTTAAAACTGATAGAGGGATTTTCTTCCAACTCACCCAACATTAATGGCACCTCTTACTGCATTTTTATCAAGAATGGAATGGGTTAAATTTTAACACAAAGGTCTCTAAAAAATGATACAAAACAATCACTTACACCCTTACAATATTTGGTGTAAATTATGGATTTCTATTGGAATGAATTCATTAATAATTATTTGATAATAATGTGTTTTTAGGGAATTTAGTTACAACACACTCATTTTAAATTATTATATATGTTGCAGATTTTTTTTGAATAAAACTCATGGATGATGTTACCATTATAGATTTCTATTATCCATCCATGTATTGAGCTAGCCATATAATAATAAAAAATCCAAGGCATACTCATATAAAGACCAAAAGTTTCATTTATTGGAATGATTAATAACATTGTAATAAAAGTTGAAGAATGAGTTTTTCTTATCCATAGAGGTATTGCTATTTGGAAAAAAATTATTTTGAGTAACATTTAGACCTGAAAGGATTTTATTTATCTTTCACATTAATTATTTTGTTCATAAAAAGTATATAAATAATTTACATGATGTTCTATTAGAATTTAAGAAGTATTTAATTTGGGGAAGATCCATCATGACTAAATAATACATTCCATCCCACTTTTTGAAACCCATGCATTACTCTACCACTGATGAAAACTGATAATTGAGGTAATGTGTAGTTAGATTGATTTTAAATCATTTAGCATGTAGTGGATATAATAATCTAACTACTAAATACATGATAAAGAAACTAAGGGTGAATTTTTAAAAAAGAACCATTTTATAATCAATAGTTAATAAATATATTAATAAATAAAGTTTATATCATTAATTTCTCGAAATGAATTAAATTATTAGATAAAACAATATCAATGGAAAACGTGTTTCATAAAATGAGTATGATTCAAAAAGAGTAACACTCTTACTTGACTAATTATTTCACAAAATTTAACGAAGGATTTTATTAATATTTGTACATAATAATGGATTAAATTTTTTTAGACATTTGAAATATTAATATTTATTTATATAAAAGAATGATTTATCATTCATTCATGTCTAAATCATAATAATGACATCTAAAAAACATGCATGACAACTACTAGAAACACAATACTGAATTTTGGATGAACCAACCATCGTAGAAAATGAAATATTCCAAATTTATGTACCATAGTACAATCATGTACATAATTATTCAATTATTTCATTTATGTTTAAAATAATCCAATAAATGTTTTAAGAATGTATCATGATATAAAAAATTAAATTTCCATCATCAAATATCATGACTCAAATATAATAAAAACCTACATTAACCCTTATAGTTATCTTAAATATGATTACCTGTACTAAAATATCCAAATCCCCAAAATATGCAACAAAAATAATATCAATTTTATGTCAAATTCATAAGAATCTAACGGATAGTTTTCAGGATTAAGAAATTGTATTTAATATTGTACATATAGGAATTTAGTAGACTATATTTCATCTCTGTTAAACTATAAATTTCAAAAAACAGGATGCTAATAGTGAATCTAACATTATCTAGTAGAATCTCATCAACAGATTAAAATCCCAAAATGGAGGGAGAATTAAATAGATTAAACCAGAATTACAACTAATGAGGAAAACCACAACCCAAACTCATCACATCCAATAATATAATCATCATGTAGATCCAAAATATAATGTAACTGAATATGATTGTCTCATCCAAAATATAATGACTAAGAAAAAATAACTAATACAAAACATCAACCAAATAAAAACTTATTTAAATTAATCTAGATGAATATTGACCAAACAATATCATGGTTAGTGTTTCATACATAGTTAAAAATAAAAAAATAGTGATCCGAATAGAATAATGATTTGGAAATAACTAATCTTATGTCGAGGAATAACTGAATACAAAAAACCCTGAAAAAATGGAGAATAATGGAGGAGGAGAGTTTTTTTGTGAATGATCAGGTTATGGGAAAATATGGCCCAACCGATTTTGGGGAGATAGAGATCAAGTGTAGGTGGGGAGGGTTGTAGGCTGATGGAAGTATGAGGGAACATATACCAATTATTTTTAAAAAACTATTGGTATTTGTTTTCTATACATGTGGTTTACATAAATAATTTTAACAGACCAATTCCATCTAATCTATTCCAAATGTTTCTATAAATCATTGGTATAGATCCATGGGGATAGCACCATTGTCCAGTAGTGAGATATGGAACAATGGGATTTTGGAAACATGATAGAAGGATAGGAAACCCGTGGTCGAGAGGATCCTAGATCAAACATAACATAATAAATATTGTGCATTTTCAAGTATCAGAATATTCTATACAGTTTACTAAGGGACCCAGTCCTTCGTAACTGAAGTGTTAATTCCAAGATAGTATCCAGATTTGACAGAATAAGTATATTTTGTTTCCTTGTTCCAATAGAGTTGATTTCATCCCATTCTAATAAAAAATAAAATATTATCAATATAATTCCAATCCCTCATATTTAAATATGAGGAATAATTTTTAGAACATAATCTTATAACACCTGCATTAACAAGAGGGAGGGCTGATGTGTGGCCAAGACCTTCGAGGATGGGGGAAGTTACTTTGTGTCAACTACAATCAACAAAACATTGGTTAATACAAAATTTTATACATTCCCCATCAACTATTATCTAATAAATCCTACTCATGGGGAGATATCATGATCTCCACATGCTATGACCGCGAATTTCGTAGATGGGATAATGGAAAATAATACAAGGCCCATTGGACCAAAGGCACAACAAACATATAATAAGAACCTAGGTCCCACACATCAACTACCCATACCAATTTCCTATCCTTGTATCTCACTAACATATATCATCTTCATCGCCTCTATATTCGCTTCGACCTGTTGGGTACGCTATATAGTTGTCTACTACTTCATGTGATCAGTCACACAACCTATTCTCCCTTGAAGGTCTCCTAGTGTTCGACCAACATTCTAGTGACTTTCATTTCACATTATTCGTGCAACATGAGATTCCATAATTATTATCAATTATATAATTACATATATTTATGTTATTATTATATTTATATTATTTTCAATTAATAAAATATATTGATTATTATATTTCAAAGCTAAAATTATGTATATAATTAATATAAAATATATCTTAATATCATAATAATGTTATAAAATAAATTATATTTATATATATATATTGATTTTTTTCTAAATTGACCATTATTGTAAATTGAACATATAATTATAAAATTTCTAGTAACTGTTAATTATAAATATAAAATATAATTTTAATTAAAGGATATTATTTTTAATATTATCATGCTATAAAATTTATTATTTTTATTGATTATATATCTATTAAATTAAATTTTTTTTGCCAGATTTAATGTTAGTAACATGAAATGTAATTTTGAAATGAAATCATTTTATAAGTATATATAATTTATCAAAATAAACTTCTAAAATAAAATTTACAGATGTGAAATGAAAAATACATTCGCTAAATGTGTTAAAGAATAATAAAAATAAATATTTTATATTTATATATCCTCTAAGAGTGCCGTATTAAATTAAATACCAGCAAATCCTTTTTAAGAGGCATGGGATTCAATTTCAAAGGTAATAATCAAGAATCACAATTTTACAATATATGATTTATAACCTCTAACAATATTGGAAAACATGGGGTGGACCTGTTTACCTATTTTGTTTAGGTAGTGCATTTATGACTTGATATATGATACTCGTTTTGAATATGGGAAAACTATGATGGAAATAATAGGACTTTTATAGATCAACCAAGGTTTCTGTTCGAAAAATATTATATTCACATAATTTGATCATGTACAATTTTTTTAGATATTATAGTTCAATTAAATTTTCTAAAAAAATTTATATATTAGAAATAATGTTATTTTAATAAAAAATAAATGTATAATGTGATTTATTCATAAAATTAAAATCTAAAATTTTAAAAAAAAATTAACATAAATAAATGTAAACAATCATGTCCCAATTCATGTCAAAATTAATTATTTTTACATTATTTATAATTTTAATTGACATTATTATATTTTGATTTTAGGATTTTTTTATTGTGAATAATATTTATATATTAATATTTAAATATTTTAAATAAAAAATTTATTTATAATTTATTTACTTGTGTTTTATATCACACACACATCATAATATATTAATCAGAAATTATTACAAACATCAATTTTGGAGGTAGAATAATTCAAAACAATGATTCATAAACAACCAAAAAACCGTCTCATTCACTGAAATATTTTATACAAAAAATATTTGTGATTTTATATTTTATTTTCATACTTATTTTTCTTTTTTATATTTCTATATACTAATTTTTTGTAACCCTATAAAATTTAAATAATTTTTAAACTAAAAAAATGTAAAACTAATGAAATTTTACCATAAATACATATTTTTATGTGTGTGTAATAAGCTCCTGAATTATTATTTACCATGGTAATAATGTAATAATGAATTTCCCCCCAATAAAAGTTTAGAAAAATATTTTTTTAATATTAGTTATATACATATATTCATTAACTAAGACATTACATCACATATGCATATATAATAATTATCATTTATTATAGTAAAATATGCATTTATGAAAAAAAAATTATTAACATAAAAGAATGACTTTTGTAGAGAGAATTAAATAGTATCCCTATAACAGATTGATGAGGTAACCCACTTTTAAAGGAAATCCGTGAATATTGAAATAGAATGGGGCCGCAAAGGCCCAAATCCTATAAGAAATGTCACTCACTAAAGAGTTCTGTGCACCATTATGTCATATAAAACCCACCCACCATGTGTTCTCTAAAATATTCCTGAAACAAACTTGAATAACACCAAACTAAGGATACATTTAAATAAAATTGAAGTCAGTATTATGCATTTCTATTTGCTTTTAACAATAAAAATCACCACAATATTGTTCTCAAAATAAATTTTCATAGTTATAAATATTATAAATAAACAAAAACACCAATATAAACTAAAATTGACACCCACACGCACACATACATGAACATAACACCTGGAAAGTAGAAAAAATGGAAATCTATGAAGTCTAAAATGGATAGAAACAATTTGAGCTACGGTTAAATGATGAAACACAACAAGGAAGCAAGTTGTATTTAATATAAATCTAAAAACTCATCTCAAATAAAAACAAATGGATATGAGATCCAAATAGTATCTCTATTGAGATAACAATAACAAACATAGAGCTCCAAACCTACCCCTATAGGAAAAGAATAATGTAGATCACTATGGGATTGGAGATAGACGTAATAATTACATATAATGTCAAGGATTTAATAAGTATGATAAAGATATTGATTCTATTTTATGCATGAAATAACATTATCAATGACCCTTAAATAATCATTGATTGTGATAACACTAGCATTACTAATTCAAAACAATAATATAAACATGTGCATCGAATTAGTTCAACATATACTCATTATAACATATTGATATTATTTTAATTCCCTGTATTGTCTATTATTCTTCTCTAAATATAATTTCAACATTTATTTCCACAAGAAAAACATCATAAGAGAACATTCCAATGTCATCACATGCCGCTTCTAATTGATGATGATATTTTGGGGAATACAAGATATAATTATGATACATATCATCATTATTATTGGTCCCAACTTATTAGATTCAAAAAATGAAAATGAATATATTTTTAATGGCTAATTGATCATTGTTCTATAATGTGAATATTATTATTTTTATGATTTTAATTTCTTTTGTTGAGAAATTATAAATTCTTCTATAATCTTAATTTCCCCCATTTTATTACAAAGGAAAATTTAATGTTCCAAGTTTATAGTTTTATCTTTAATAATGGATTATTATTTAAAAGAAAATTTTTCACTCAAACCTTATATGATTCATATATAAATATATGTATTTATGTATGTATGTGTTTTTTTCTCAGTTTATATATATATGTGTGTGTGTGTGTGTGTGTGTGTCCTTGTGTGTACATAAATATATAGTTACATTGTACTTACATATATACATAAGTTAAATTATTCTTTTACACACATAGCCACATATAACTATGAATAAATAAATTAAATAACTTATATTATATTATGTATACAATATTTATAAATATATAGTTTAGTTATATAATTATTTTGATTGCTTCGTAAATTTTTTATTAATGTCATTTGGATAAAAATATGGTTTTTTTAAATATTGTTATACTATTATGGGTTCTATTATATTTGGTGACACATTATTATAAATTTAGTCATTAAAATATTTTTTCATTATAAACATATTTGGTAATTATGGATAACAAATTTATGATTGTAAATCAAATGCCAGTAGAATATTTCAATGGTGTCAGAACATTATTTGGATTACCAAAATACATGAAACTAAACATTTATGAATTATTCCCCCCTTGTTTATGCTATAATTACTCAAGGGGATCATTCAAATGTGAATTATTAAGAAATTTCTCAAAATAATAAATTTTATACTAAATTTTTAAAAAAGATTAAATTTATATAGTTGGTGGAACAAGAGTTTAAGTTATTGATCGCATTGTTTTAGTATAAATGTATATAATGGTGTACATGATAATGAGTAAATGAATATAATGACTAGAAATTAACATTGATAACAATTGAAATTTTTTCATAGGATTATGAACTATGAAAATATTAAATTATATGTTTCTTGTACTATATTTAAAAATATATCAATGACTCCAAAATTATATAACTTTACGAAGGTAAAATGATAAATTTATTGTAATTTTATATAATTTCTTTCTATTTTATAGGATATTTTTCCAGATTAATGTGATGAACCATGTCCAATATATTATTTTAAATGGATGAAAAATTACACGGGTATGAACTATGGGTAGATACATCCATGCCCTAGTGACAATTTTTTATTTCAAATATAGTACAGGTAAATAAAAATTCCCAATGTATGATGCTTCTCAATACATGATAATGAGATCATATTTTTTTAATCTTATAAAGGATTTTCCAATCATTCTATTATTTGAAAATATATATTTAAATTTAAAGACTAAAAGATATATATCATGGAACAAAAATAAAATAATTCATTATGATAGTCATTCACTGGCCATTAATGTCGTTGAAGGGATGAAAATTTTCTATGTGAATCTTGAATTTTTGTAAGAAAAATTTAACATTCATATTATTTATCATGATAATGAAATAATCCGGACAGTGTGTAAATAAAGATTCCAAATACATATCAATATATGTTGTTATATTATTACATATTTTCATTGGAATGCATGATATACAAATATAATTTATTTTCTATATTTATCTCATGGTAAAAAAAATTCAATAATGTTAGTGATTTTTATGGAACCATTAATTGAAGATATGAATTTTTAATAGGATATTATTATTATGGTGTTTGACTACCAATAAGAAAAAGATTTCATGTTGATATCCATGTTTTTTATATGCTAAAAGAACATCCAACATATAATAATTATTTTAGATATATTACATAAAAAATATTATCTTATCATATATTTTATGATATTATCTTAGATTTAAACCCTTTTTTGAAGAAAGTTTTTATTGTACATCATACATGTTTATGTTAATAAAATTGATAGGCAATTAAATATTTTAAATGGAAAAAGTTCATATCAATAATATTTGTTAAACTCTCCTTAAACAATCATATTATGGTAGATTGGAAAATGCATAATTTTTATTCTAATAACATAATTTAATGATTTTTTGTATCACATTTTTGTTATACGCGTTTTATATAATAAATTTGTTGAGATAATTTCTTTGGAACATTAAAAAATGCACATGGAAATATCAATGGTGTCATTAAAGAAAGTTTAGACCTTACTCACATGGATATAATAGAATATTTGGCCTAATGAAGGTTGAACCCCTGATTTTCATCCTCAAATTACACACATTATTTTAGATAAAGTGATATTGTTGCGTTTCATATTTCATAATGATATAATGGCCATAAATGAGTTTTCATATAATATAATGCATATTTTTCTAATGGATAACTTGAAGTTAAATGGTTTTAAAGTACATCATTTTCTAATTTTAATGATAAAATTAATATTTGCGGCTATATATTTTGTCTTGTATTCAAATGTTTGATTCACATTCACTAATAATACATTTTTGTTCAAAAATCAATATCTTGAAATGATATTGAGCCAATAAATCATCTTGTTATAGAAATCGAAATTATTATCATATAATTGGGATATTGAAACCTATTTCTCTACAATTATTAAATTAATGAATGATATATTATTTAAGAAATAATCCAGATTCATATTGAATGTAAATTATAAATAGATAATATTTTGATCCAAAAATATCACCACACTGAGAACATAACAGGTGAAATCATTCCATAAAGTGATTGAAATGGCTTAATAATTGATTTAAAAACCCAACTCACAATCTAAAAAATTTATTAAAATAAAATGAGGTACTATGTTATGATATGAGGAAAATAGTATTTTCCCTAAACATGATTTTGTTGTGAATAATCAATTGAGAAAATGGAACTCAAAATATAATCCATTTATTAAATGGTTATAATTGTTCAATCTAAAAACATTCATAGTAAAAGATGAATACTAAAATCAACATTTAAACATGAAATCTTTATCTTGTAGATTGACATGAAATATTTTTATTCCATTTCAAAACAAGTATTTCCAAATGAAAAAATTAACCAAAAGGGAAAAATTAATAAATTTTTTCGGATTTCATCATTACAAGAACATCAAGACAGGAAGAAACATTTGCAGTTGATTTCTATACTCATATAATTCTTATAATGGATATTCCAAATTTATATCATGTTATTGAAATTTGTTATCCATGAGATTTGAAAATCTAAACATTAATGGGGCAAGTATTAAAAGGAAATGAACATCATAAGAACAAATTCTAAAAAACATCACAATAGATAGAATGATAAATGCATGTTCACTGGAGAAATTATTTAAAATGATCTAGAATAATATTCTAGAAATGAAGTCTATATCAACTCATACAGTCTTCACCAAAAATAAAATTTGATCATAAAATGTTATCCAAAATCCAATTTTTTTTACTCTATAGACCAATAAAAAACAGCAGTCCAGTGCAATATAATCCCAAAGAATGTTGTAGTAGAGAATGTTAAAAATTACAATTTAGAGCTTGTCTATATACATGGTAATATTAATTAAGACATTTTTAATGGAATTAACCACATCCCTAGGAATCCTTACAACTTGAATATTTTAATAGAGGATATCACATTTGGATTATTTCTCAATGATGAATAATATTCAATAATAATTTTTGAAACTGCACTATTTCTAAGACACATCATCTCAAAATCATTGACAAAACTAAACTTGTTTATTAATCCAGTATGAATATTTCACATAAATTTATATTCTATATCAAATTAATGTGATATCCCTCTGTTCCCTTGAGTTTCATTCATGAGAATAAGGAAAACCATTGTTAGAAGGCTAACATATAGAAAGATATCTCTATTTGGCAGCATCCCAATAGTTTAAAAACCATAATTGGACATCCATTGTTGATAATATATTTCATCCAACAAGTGGATGAAATATTCCAGATAACATCATATCTCTAAGAATGAATGTATTTTATCACATATTTTTTGGGTTATATTTTTTCAAACATTCATTAAAATAAAATTATTCCATAAGAAAACATAATTTTGAATCTTATCCTTTAATATATATTAAATTATATATTAACAAACACGATTATGAGAAACTCCAACACCTATGAAATATCATATTCATTAACAATGATCTACATGATTAAATCAAAACTCATTTCTATTGAATATAATATTCATCATTCCACTTTAGATCGTCTCTTGATGAAACTTTATCCTCACAACCACTATTCTATGTGGATATATGTTCTGATTGAAACATGACTATCATTAAATATGTATAATACATATATAACTAACATTTTTCCATTCATCATATCTCTAATTCACGAGTGGGTGATCCTAATATTATTTATTTACCTAGATATTTATTAATAGATATATGGTTTTATGATTCCGAATTGATTGATTGCATATTTGACTCTTTGATTAAGGATACCTTGTTGGGTGTTTGGTGATTCCTTGATGGAGGATGGTGGGTTTGTAATGAAATTATAGTCAATTGAATACATTTTTTATTTCTTGATTTAAAACTAATTTCATATACATGAATAGAGATCCATAATGAAATTTTTCAAAATTTCATTCTATCTATTGAGTAAATTTGATAATGTTTTTTAAAAAAAAGTGATGATTCCCAGATAAATAATTTGGGTCAAAATGTTTTAATTGGGGAAATAATTTTATTTTTCATGATAAATGATGTAATGAAATGTTTTATCAATTTGAAATGAAATGACTTTTATAAATAAATAAACATTGAGGATAACCACTTGATGTTGATTTTTGAAATGAAATGGTAATTTTTAAAATATGAATCTTGGGAAAATATAATGAATTGATTTAAATGATTATATATTGAATTAAATTAATGATATCCCCTTTTATGAATTATTTCCATAAATCACATGTAAACCCGGGTATTTAGATTAATGTATACACACATTAGGAATGTATTAAATATATCTTGGTAATGATTGAGGGTAAAAATCAAAACTATTCATTTATAAGGGTATGTCATTAATTCATTAGGATCGATTCATATTTCCCCAAGCATTGAGATCTAGAGACATCATCACAATTAGATCAACACTTCATTGTGATTTTGAGGAACATTGAGAACTATGCCAAATACTCACGGGGAATATAAACATGGTTCTATGATGGAATATGATTTGTAGATTCCAATGGTTTTTAAATTATTTATTCATAGTTCTTTTGATGTAATTATTTTATCATGACTATTTTGACCAAGATTCATTTATAGGTCTATTTTGATGAAATTTATCTATTTTTACCATTTTATACATTTTATTGAAATTATTATTAAATCATATTTGATTATAAATTTCGATAAGATTACCACAAAATGTTTTATTTAAATTTGATTAGATTTAGTTTATTTGATATATATTGCTTATGGAATTATAGGTGGTTTCCTACTAGGATATTGTTTCTCACATCATTATTTTTTCAACTAGGATTTTGTAAATTTTTTATTTCAAGTGTACAAAATGGACAATACTAATTAAAGGTGGTGGGTGTTATTTTCTGTAAGACATTGGGAGTTTGTGGTGACATGGGAAGTATGTGACCCACTTTTCATGTGGATATCTTGTATTGAAATATAATTTTTGTTTTGTGATGGGTTTGGTTTCATGTACAACTTTGTTAATTTTTTCTTAATGAATGTTTTTATAATGATAAATTATGTATTCTTGTCCACTATTTTCATTTGAGTGGTTATTATTGATGAAAAATTGTTCCATATATATTGTTTTTGATGCGTAGGTTGTAGTTGTCAAACCATGGAGAATGATAATTCCATTCCACACATGTCAGTATTGATTTGAGTACAATTTAGGGGTGTTATTTGGGTTGGATTGTGAGAAATTTGTATCAATGGAGGTTTCATCTCTTCTTGGAAATATGTATATAGTTTCGTATGTCTCATTAGAAAGGAGACTGAATTATCATGTCCAAGGGGGTAGGTTACAAGAGAGTTCCTAGAAATATATCAACATAGCAATCCTTATGTTTGTGTGAGATTTTGGGGAAATTTACTTTTGATTAGTTTTATCAGATGTTGTAATCTTCCCAAACATCGATATGAATTTTTAATTTTTGATACTAGTTCTGATGTATATATTCATTAAAAAATAATTTAACATGAGGTAGAGGATATAGCTAGAACCGATAAAGTATTATGTTTTCATGATTAAATAATAACGAAGTAAATATAATAAGGAATCCAATGATTTTATTGTAAATGATATTGTATAATTAACTATTCTACATTTGAAAAATATTCAAATAGTAAATTATATAATGTATCTTGAAATAAAAATTGTTTATATAGAAACTCCAATTTTTAAATCTTTTAGTAGTATTATCATCATTTTAAAAATTAATTAATTATATTGAGAATATTTATTTTTGTTAATATGAATGTTTTAATGTAGTTACAAATTGTATGTTACCTAAACTTAATGTCGACAATTATGGTATTATAATATTTTGAATGATAGTTTGTTTCATGATGGGCTTGGATATTTTGGAAATGTGTACAACCTTTTTGTCACAAATATATAAAAATTATGATTACATCATTCTAAAAACCTTATTAATTTTACATGGGATGACACATTACATGTGTCCCCTTACACATTTTTACTCGAGGTTTATATATTTTGTGACCATGATTTCTACAAGAAGGAGGGAATTCAGATATTCTAATGGAACATCAAATTCTATGTTGTGATCAAGATGATGGGATGTTGTATCATCAATTAAAGAGTTTTTTTTTCATATTCATATACTCTCTTACGGATTTTAAAAATATTATTGAAATTAAAACATGTAAAAATACCATTTAAGAAAATTTAATAGTGATAAATTTATACCATGTACTGATATGAACACAAAAAAATATATCTTTATATATATATATATATATTATTGGTTCTCTATTTATCCATTAATGGTTTCTTACAACAATGATTTGAGTTATATGACAATGAACTATGGAATATTTCACTAGTCATTGTGGTTGTAGGTGTTATTAGGTATGTATTAACCCTATTATAGGGGCATCCTACATATCACTATTAATCCGATAAGAATATACAATGTTTGGTACAATATAATAAGAAAACATCACTTTGAAAGAAATTTTATGATGAATAATGTAGTCCCTTTTGATGTTATAATACAATAAATAAATATTTTTTAAGGTAATGCATCTAAGAAAAAATTATGTTTCTATTTAAATTCATAAAAGGAGTACCATTGTGTATTTTAGATTAAGATCATATGATAAGGGAATATCATTGTAGTTTAACACCATATATGAATGAATATACTCTATATAATTTACGATGATGTCGCTAAGAATAAAATGTCAATGGAACATAGAATCATCTTGTGTGGGACTTCTGTTTACAAAACAAATTATGGTTTAACCATGAAAATGACTCAGGTGATGGTTGGACAAGGTGATAAACCAAATTGGAGTCCCATTGTATATATAACTTTTTGACAGATCTCAAAAATATGATGTTAAATGAGATGATTAATGGTCAATCATGGAAAAAGGACCATCATTATTTTGAAAGTAGTAGAACGAGGAAAAATCATTCATATAGATTGATTCAACCAACTTGGATGGCCTAGGAGAAATAAGGGGTGTTCTTATTTCCTCGGTAACAACTATAGGGATTATTTATGAAGTAATTGACCCTTGGTAAAAATTTTCACGGTAATGGACTATTTGATAAAGTAAAAAATAATCTTTAGGAAGACCAAATTACTTATAATATTGGTATTAGGTGAAAACAAGTTGGGTTTTCCAAAATAATGTTGTTTAAAGGAATCTTATCACAAAAAGATTACATTGGGATCCGTATTTAATAAATATAAATTATAATTATTCTGAAGGATTATCATATCAGAGTACCCATGATTTATTCATTAAGGGAATGATTAACACAAAATTTAATAGTATTTTCCCTTTCCCCCCTGAAAGGATTATCTCGAATATTACATGATTGAATAAATTGATGGTTTTTCATGAATGTTGAGTTCATAAGTGTGGTGATTCAACTACCAAAATTATTATAATTTAAAATCCCTATTCCATTTTTTAATTATTTTATAGGTGAATTTATATGTTAATAATGTATTCAAGTTCCATATAAGTAGTGTAACAATCATAATAAAGGATATTCAAGGTCTCATTAGTATAATAGAGCAACACTAAATATTAAATATTATAATATCATGGCTAATATGAATTGGTTGTCCTGTTGATGCATTGATAAGTAAGGCAGTTTCCTTGGTCATCATTTTTTTCAAGAGGAATCAACAAATTAATTGATAGTAAACAACAAAGGATGATTACATTTTCTCTATAAATAAATTTCCTAGTATATACAATGTTATATATCTCTAATGGATTTCCAATATGATATATAAAATGCTGTTAATGATGACCTTAAAGGATATTAATAAAAATCCCAACTTATTTATTCATATATAAATAAATTTACAATGTTTTTAGAATTTATGTAAACAAAATACTAGTTTAATTTTTCAGGGATGAAAATCATGATAACCTATTGTCCACAAATTAATTTTGAGGTTTGTGTGAATGTTTGGTGGTATAAATGGACTGATTTTATAATAAAACAAACAATAACCACTAAAAATGATATTTATTTTGAAGTGATTTGATGTATTGGTAGTTAATTCCATTTTACAAATTTTCATACCATGTACACTTAATTAAAATCTTGATCATATATTCTACAAATAAAAAAATTCGGATCCATCCGAGTTATATATTATAGGAATAAATAGGACCAATTTTTTAATGATAATCTATCTCTTTTTCTAATACATACATGGTTTATATAATTATGTATGAAATATTTTCATATCCATCTCAATGAAATCATAAATATGGGCCCTAATTTTACACATTTTAGTTGAGATATGATTCCTTAATTTTTATATGACCATGAAATGATATTTCTTATTTAATCTAAGAATATGAAAAATTGTATAAAGGAATCAAGTGAACGTTGATAAAAATATTAGAACAAATTTTTTTTCTCATTTTCTTTGACATCAATAGAAAAACTATCTCACACAGGATCTGGAACCCATAACTATGCTGAATGATCATAAGAGTTTGAAACATAACATATTAGAAAAATGCATACCATTTATCCTGATACAAAATTAATGTGTTATATATTCTAAAATGAATATTTTACTATCAATTAGTGGTGATGTGTGGGAATAAATAAAATCTATTGTCATTGAAATTTTAAAGAACCTTGGAATGGTAAATATTATGTATAATAATTCAAGATGAAAATTACCATATCATGTAATAAAGGAATCATTAGTGGAATGGGATATTATAGATCTATTTGATCATTTTCTTCTAGAAGTCATTAAGGATCAGACTAAAGTTGTATTGGAATGTTTTAATTTGACATTCTCTCTTTGTGAGATAATCAACATAGTATAAGAGCTTATTAATGGGTTATATGGTATTAGGGTTTAATTTTAAGTAAGTTAGACAATTATTGAATGGAATCTATATTTATTTGGTATTATTTTCCCTAGGAACAATTTTTTTATTTTTCAACATATGAGAATGACCGTGATGGGGGATTATCATCTTTCACAATGGATGGTTACTTTAGGAAAGATAAAAATGATTTATGATGTGAGATGTAATTTTTTGTTATTATACCTCAAATGAGTCATTCCTAATTTTGTATCTCACATGTATACATATTATAAGATTAAGGATTACCATTATAATCATTCTAGTTTTCTTTATGCACTTCCCATGATGACTGAAAGAGGTATAAAATATAGATTGATTATGTTATTGCGTTATAATGCACACATAAAGGAATGAATTATAATTGGTTTTCTATTGACTAAATGACCAAATTATCTACCCTAATTTTCATTTTTGATACCATCATAGTTGAGGGCATAAGAAATATGTATATGATAGAGATTGATTGATAGTATGGTGTTTATTCTATAATTGACTCCAATAAGAAATCTAGGTTCACATATCAATTTATAGAGTCCTCTATGATGAAATATGAACCAAGGAAAATTTAAACACAATTTACCATCCTCATATTGATCATTAGATGTAAGGGACTACATAAAATCTAGAGGAAATGTTACATGATTACTATAGGATTTTGTCTTTTAGAACGAAATATTTGTACATTGGAATACATCTATATTACATGATTATAAAATTAATAAATAATATTATTACATAATTTGATTTTTCTTAATCTCTTTAATGTAATATAGTCCTAGACTATCGGTATCATTGATAAGGACATAGAAGTTCCCCACTATGTTGTGATCCTTGAAGTTTTGAGTTGATATTTTTAAAAGTTGTTCTATAATCCGATAACATAATATGTTGGGACACATATAATATTTATATATTGTCCTAGTACCTGTATGTAAACAATCCTTATTATCATGAATTTCTAATATATAAATATACATGATAGGATATTATGATAACATACATTCATATAGGAATTCCACATATTTTGGATTCATTAGATATTCCTACCATTTAGAATGTAATTTTCCATAGACATTATAATTATAAATAATACATGGAATGACTCATTAAATTAGTCTAATTATCATATATAATGATGATAATAGTTCATGAAAATGTTTTATATTTTGGGTGAAACATGAATGACGTGTTAATAATTTATAATTTGAGGTTGTATTTGTCCCTACCATCTTTATGGAAGATAATATCTTTACATTTTTTTGAAACGAAATAGCCACATTGAATTCAATGTCAAATGTATAAAAATGAGTTTAATTCATATATTCAACTAATTACATATCAAGAATATTGGTTTATGAAACATATGAGAAACCTACATGATGAAACATTATGAATAACTGACTATATTAGATTGTAATAATTCTTTTTTGGATTCGAACATGGTGGCATTAAATGATTTATATTATGGACTTTGATCCATGGATAGAAAATAATATAAGATGTTAGACAAAAAGTCCTAATACTGATGATAAATAATCATAGAGGATCATACACTTAGTGTTTCAATTGATCTTGATTAAACTCTATTTGAATAATTTTCTGAATTGTTCTCAAGAGAAATTATTATTTTATTCTGGTTTTTTCATTAACTAATATTCACAAGATAATAAATAAAAATTTATATAATTACATGGAAATATAACATAAATATTTATCCTCAATATCATGTATAGAATATTTATTTATGAATAAATATTTAATAAATATTTATTTATTTATCTAATAATTGTAAAAGAGGTTGAGTTTATGAAGATCATTTATAGAAATAAATATTAATTTAAGATCTATTAATGTAATATTAATTGTCTAACTATTTATAAAAGTCTATAAAACAATAATATTATTATTATATGAAATGGGGTAGGATAATAATTATTATAATATTTAAGGGCCAATATGATATCAAATAATATTTTACCATAAAACCTTAAAATATAAATTGATATCTATGTCTATTGTTTAGGGTTAATCTAGAATTGAGAACAATTTAACAAAATGGAAATTCCCCTAGATTTCACCATCTCTAATCATCTAAAGATTGATAATAACCCCTACAAGAACAAAGGATCGTGAAGTGATCATGATGAATAATTCAAGATGGTTGATCCACAATGCTTGAACATTATAATCGAGTTGGTTTGTTTGAAGATCATAGGACCATGTTTGGATAACCTCTCGAGGGGAACTACATTGGATCCTCCCTATCCAAAAAAGTTAATGTGGAAAATGGATTATGGGATACCCACATCATCATTAAATGAATGATCGTAGGAAGTGGTAATGTTTCCTCAGGTATAATCTAAATTAATTATAAATTTATTGTTAAAAAGATCCTCTCTCAGTTTCAAGCTTCCTAAGTCAATATTCTACAAAAAAAATTCAACATTCATGTCGTTTATATACTATAGAATTAGTGAATGGTTCACTAAATATTTCAATAGCCATTATGTTTATATCATACCTGCCACTTCCATCATCTGAATTAATATTCTTCTTTAGTTAATGTCCCAATATCTAGTGAATTAATTATTATTATAAAGTCATAACTATTAGAGTGGGTTGACATAAAAGAATATATATTGGGTTTAATCTCCTCTTACTATATAATATATTTTACGATGTATGTGCTATGGAAATATCAATTAATATTTCTGGATTTGGGGGTCCACTTAGGAGATCAAGTAGTTACTAGTTTTCTGTTGAAAAAATTCCCACCTAAATACATTCTTGTAATTATAATATATGATATATAGATTATAATAAAGTTCATATAGATCCCTTCCTCACTAATTTTTTTAGTGATTCGACATTCTAAAATTAATGGTGAGGTATGATGAATATTCATAAAGTATTATGATACCTAATAAAATGAAATTCAACATGTCTCAAAGAAATTATAATAAAGTGAAGAACTAAAATTATAATATTTTATAATTTTAAATTAATGGAATGTTTTTCGTCCACATTATCCCTCCAATCAATACTTGATGAATAACATCTCTTATTTGGTACTAACTTCTCAGAATGGTTTATACACATATTGGTTTCGTTGCACCATGAACAAAAATCTTAAATGCATTATTTATCAGTACCTGATCAACATACAAAAAAGATAGGTGATGAAAAATTTGTTGTATATGATAATCACATGAGTGAAGGAGTTAATATTTAGTGTTCAATGGCATCATCCATGTCTAGTGAACTCTTGAAGTCTCATGAACCCATGGATTATTATAATTTTTTCAATCATATTTGTGGTCAATATATGGATAGGGGAAGAAGAAAACAATTTTAGATATACAAGATGTTGTTTCAATGTAATATTAATGAAGGTGAAAGAGTTGGGCCTCATGTATTCAAATGCATTGTCTAAATTGAGCGCATAGGGGTTTAGTGTTATAAACCTTCTGAAGAACTATGAAATGATAACATTCTATCATAACCATCTTAAATATTATTCTTCATTAGTATTAATTTTAATATAAACAACATAGATTATTATATTCTAGATCTTCTCACACTTCATGATCTTGATAAAGAGATGAAGTAAAAAAAATTCATTCATATGGTGAATATAATTAAATCACAAAAAAGATATTTTATCCCAACACTAATTTGAAATACCATTCAATGTATATAAATATCAAGGGTCAACAAAGGAATCATGATGATATTTGTTTCTAATGTGGAAATATGTGAAAAGTGATGAAAACATACACACAAACTGAGAAATAATTGGAATCTTTTGGTGCATATGTTATCAAGGGTAATATATATATTTCACTTATTGGGTTTTATATATAGAATATTATTATCACATATTTATAGAAATAAAAAATCCATGTATAATGTATATGATTTAATGAGGGGAGATTGATCTATGAGAAGCCAACAAATATGGAATTACTCTCATGTCCGTTATAGACTGCCACCTTACATTGCCTACAACAATGATCTTGGTTTTAAAATATTGTTGTTATGTTCTTTCTATTTCCTAGAACATTATCTACATATCCATATTAATTGATATTTATTTATTTTCATGTTTGGTAATGAATGATACTACATTTATAATGATTGAATTTTTTTATGTATGGAATATTTAAATAAGGATATTTATTTTTTTGACTACTAAAATAAAGTAAATGAAATAAATCACAAAACTACCTTTCATGAATAATACCATACCCAACTATGAAATCACTAGATAGGTAATGTAAACATAATTTTTTGGATAATTTACATGATTATGGATATTTGTATTCTTTTTATAGGAAAGCAATTTTTGTAAGTCATGCATTTTTATTAGGTAAAATGATCAGAGCCCCATTTAATGGAAAAGGTGAAAGGCCAAAGATCATTAGTAATTAGTTCATACCGATGTATGTGAATCATTTCCAATTAAAGAAAGGGGTGGGTACTCAAAAATAATAACTATTACAAATTATTTATATAGATATATTTGTGTATTTTTAAGGAGGTATAAGTACATTTACTATGACAAATTCATAGAATACTTTAATGAAGATGAGAATAATTTGGTACCGAGATTAGTGTAATCCACATAGAACATGGTGGAGATTATATTAATCAAGAGTTTATTGACTATATATATTACTATATGATTCTATATAAACCCACTCTTTATAGGCCTTAGCTGGACGATGTGAGAAAATATAGTAACCACACCCTATATGTAATGGTGAGATAAATAATGATTCATGCCAGTATTCTATAATCCATTTGGGGATACACATTACAAACAAAAACATAGATACTAAACAAAACTCTATCTAAAAAAGATGATGATATTACATAAAAATTGTTGATTGGAAGGAAACCTGGGTTGTAATAAATACATGTCTTGAAAATTGATGTATTTATTAAGGCCCATTCAGGTAACAAACTTTCACCCATAGGAAAGAAATGAATCTTTATATTATAACCTAAGGAAACAAGGGGATACTACCTATACAACACTTTTGGTGAAAATGTTTTTCATTTAAAAAATAACAAATTCCATGATAATGGTAATATATCCAAAAGAGACAGTGGTAGTGAGATAGACATCAATGATATCCATGCTCAAGATACAGATGACCTTACATAGGTAAAAATTCGACAAATGCCTAATGAAGTAGAAGTTCCAAAGACACACATACTGCATAAGTGTACATGAGATGTTAAAAACTAGAACAATATAGTTTTCTAGTAAAAATATATAGTGAATCATTATTTGAAAAAAATAATTATCCAATAACCGAAAAGGAAGAATTAAGTGTCCTAGATATTTCAATGTGAGAAAATATGAATTTTGAAATGGATTACATGTACCAAAACTACTTTTAGAATATGTTAAATTATATAGTAGAAGTAAATACCATTAGTTTTATATGGTTATCCAAAAATAAACTATATATAGATGTAAAAATCAATACATACATGTCATGAATTGTTCCAAATGTTCTCAAACAACAACAATACATAGACTAGGATGAGAACATTCAATGTGGAAATAATCATGAATTATACTTTCTATTATCATTTACCATGACTATGAAATTCTAAAAATATATTTCAAAAATACCTTCTATAATGGTAAACTTTAGGTTTATGTATATATGACACTACCTAAATGGTTTGTGATTCTATATGATGCCAAAAATATATGAAAATTACACAGATCCAGTTACCGATTAATGTAAGACTTCCTGTCATTGACCATTCATTTTTATGTAGAAAACAAGAATTTTTTTAATAATGTTTGAATTTGAGACCTGTGTATATAAGTGATTTCATAGAAATTCGGTCATTATCTTTATATTATTTTTCAATGAATTGCTATTTATTTATAAAAATAACATTTTAGCCATTTGTTAAATAATAATTTATTAAATTCTTCTCTTTAATGGACTTAGTAATGTCAACATGTATTCTTGGGATCAAGATCAATAATGATAGACTGAAGAGGATATGGGTCTGGGTCAGGGTATATATTTTTACAAGATACCGAAAGGGTTATATATGAAACAATCTAAGAAGGTATATTTCCAATGTCACATGGAATTCATCTTTCCATGAAAGTATTTTCTATGACATATTAGGAATGAAAAATAATGAAAACGATTCAATAAAAATCACTAATTGGTCTAGTCATTTTTGGTATTCTATTCACAACTATAGATATTCCAAATGCCTTATATACACTATAAAGATATAAAGATTACTCCAGTGACCATCAATACATGGTAATAAAGACTATCCATAGGTATTTGTAGTATTATATGGATAAATTCATAGTCTATTGAAGAGATAAGGGACTATTAATCATAAGATATGTAGATTCTAGTTTCTAAATAGATCAAGATGATTTTAAATCACATACAAGATACATATTCAAACTCAATAGAGATTTCGTGAGCATGGAGACCTCAATGAATGTTCGTGTGGAAGATTCTACTATAGAGTTTGAGTATATTGTGGCCTCTATGGAATATTAGGAATAACATTGGATATGAAATATCATAAAATAGCATGATGCAATATCTATAAATAATGAGCTGATAACACAATATTGGGATAATACTAAAATGGTGGCTCTCACAAAGGATCCAAGGTCACATCAATGGATGAATCACATACATTGAATGTATCATATCTTGAGTGATTTTTCTCAGAAATGTTATTTCAGTGTGAGTATAATATACACAAAAGAAAACATATGGGACACTGTTGACCTCACCTATTTTGATAATCTCAATCATGTATTCATTTGTGTTGAAAATCCCAATTATGTTTTCATTCTCTATGATATTCTTAAGTATCATTGATCTATACTTTAATTCTTTCAAATCTGTGATCAAACCAATAATAATTTTTAAAATAGTCTTTGAAATATGTTAATCCTTATTTATCCATGTTCATACAAGTTACAAATTGATTCTAACCCAATCGGATGTGTTCTGCATAAAACAGATAAGTAATCTGCCTATAGCTACTGATAAAGAGCTACCGGTAACCAGTCTACCGATAGACATAGTCTACCGACAGATAGCTACCGATATGCTTAACACAGAGCTACCGATGTGCTTATAAATATAAGCTACTAACTTACAGACAGCTACCGATACAAATATAGAGCTACCGGTGTAAGTATAAATAGCTACCGATGGAATAAGAGTCACCGATGGACGACGCTACTGACAGACTCAGAGCTACCGATACACGCATGAAGCTACTGATGCTTGGAGCTACCGATGCATGGAGCTACCGATGCATGGAGCTACCGACGCATGCAGCTACCGACGCATGGAGTTACCGATAAACAAAGTCACCGATACAAGCATGTACCAACCGACGCATAGAGCTACCGATAGAGTCAAAGCAACTAATGACATTGAGCTACCGATGTTCAAGCTACCGATGTTCAAGCTACCGATGTTCAAGCTACCGATGTCCAAGCTACTGATGCGGATTACCTACCGATCACTCGACTCACTGTTTGAATTTCTTTATTTATCTTTATTTAATCTATCTAACGGTCATATCATACATTTTAATGATTTGTCAAATATCTGATAAAGGTTGTCGGATGTCAGGAATCCGTACCTCATACCTGCAGAAAGGAAATCTTTTATGTCCCCTGTTGCACGTGACATAAATACAAGAAGACTCTGCTGAATAGGAAAGAGACACACATACAGAGAAAAGGAAGACATACGACATACTCATAAAAAATATCTGTGCATACAAGAAGAACCAAGCAAGACAGAATCATATATACAATCAAGACTACTCAAGAAGAGTTCTGTGCATACAAAAGAATATCGAAGAGCTTCATCGACTACATTTTTCACTCTGTGAACCTGGAGCATACGACACTCTGTTTCTCAAACAGAAACAAGAAGAGGACTCAGACTCACTTCTGATCGAATCCAAAGGAGTCCAGAGCTACACTGAAATCACCAGAACCACTTCTAAACTCTACATCTCCTATTCTGTGATTTATTACTATACTTTTCGAGCAGTGTGTGTTATCTGCTGTATCTAACACATACACTGTCTCCTGTACTTAAACTGGAGGATTTGTAAATCCTTACCAAATTCTTTCATTCTATTCTTTCCCACGAATAACAGTGGTAGAGGTCGTGTGTGACCTGGACAGTTGGTTGCTGTTGTACTGTTTCCCACGAAGAACAGTGGTAGAGGTCTTGGACCTGGACAGTTGTAAACTATTGAACCCCGATCCAGGGTGTGGATCATTATTATATAAACTTTTGAGAGGACTAAGTCTCGGCTTGAGACTGAACCTCTTGGTTACTTTTTTTGTGCCATCTCTTTCAAAGTTTTATTCCGCTGCTAACCACTTTAAAACCAATATTTTTTTTTAAAGTTACTTTGATAATTAAATTAGCAAGTGTTTATGTTAAGTGTAGATTAGTAAGTTAGTTTCAAAAGATAATCACACACTATTGTGTTGATTATCTGGGAATTAATCAATCCCTTGAGAATCTAACAGAACCTCTAATTTAATATAAATTCACTACAGTTTAATTTATTATTTTATTTGGGGGTCTTTAAGACACTGTTTTTAAATACAGAAATTTTAATTGGTACTCAATTCACCCCCCTCTTGAGTAAACCACTCCGACCAACAGACACGTTCACTAAATTATCAACACATCAGAAACAAGATCATCATGTGTAGTGTTTTAGATGTAAATTCATTATTAGTTGGATCTGCTCTATGTTGTATTCTATTGGAGTGTGTGTTATAGAACCAACTATTTTTTATTTGGATTATATATTTATTAAAATAATTAAATTTTAGTAAATTATTTTTTTACATATTATTTATTGTTTTTCAAGAATTTAATGTTATAATGTCAAGGAATATATATCATTGATATGGTCATAACAGTTCCACTCTTTTATGTGAACTATGGGGTGTCCTGATGATATTATTAAACTAGGATTTATAGTTTTATAATATTCTATTATTAACCATATATAATGTTTACTAATAGGTGTGATTACAAAAAATAATATGTGACTTCTTCACATAAATTTCTCACTTGGTAAACTCCATGATAAGAAATTTGGAGAAACATACATGCCAATAATAATTTCGCCAGAATATTTTTCATTAGATATTCCAATATGTGATTATTTTTTATTTTTAGTTAGACATTAATATTATTATTAGCTCATTTTACAACTCATGAAATTTGATGAATTCCTATAATCCATTATGATAAAAATTAATTTAAATATTTAGTGTTTTGAGTTCGTCCTGAAAGACGTGTTGTTATTTAATATTTTAATAAAGGATTTTTCCCTCCCATATTTATGTACAATGATATCTCATCCCTTTGACTAAAATATTAATTTACACATTAAATTCCATGGACATGGTGTAATTATAAATAATTTATTTATAGTCCAAGAAAGACTTGTCAAGAATATTGGTTGACGACATGGACGTGCAACCTGATTAATGAGATATTATGAAAATGGATTATATTGCATAATAAGAACATATGAGTGGTTGTCGATGTTGGTATATGAAATTATCATGGGTTTCTTGAACCACTTTTATACAATAATGTTGGACACATAGCAAGCCTAATAAATGCTAATGAAAAAGAAGCCGAGTGGGTCAGAGACAATAAATGTTTTTTTGGATCATTATTAAATTATATTTGAATTATATTATTAGAATAAATATACACTTATGACCTATTAATTATTATATTCATGTTATATTAATCCCAAATTTTTTCAAGGTAATAAATAATTATTTATTCAACAGAAAATTATTGTTAGTTAATCAAATAAATATTAAGAAAATATTTTTCAATATATTGTGAATAGATTATTTATTTATTAAAAAATTTAATAAATAGTTATATGGGAAGATTATAAATTTCATTGAAGATAACAAAACCAATATTCGGTCTTGTGATAAATATTAAATTATGACTTGGTAAAATAATATTTATTATTTCACTAGTTAGTTCATGCAAAACAATAATAATAACAATAATATTATTATATGAATGGGATTAGATAATAAATATTATATTATTTAAGAACCATTTGGAAATTAAATATAATTTTTACCTAAATTCTATCGTTATAAATAGGTTTTTATGCCTATTCTATACTGTCATTCAATAATTGAGAATCATTTAATAAAATATATTTTTATCTACATTAATCTATATGTCATCTTCTCAAGAATGATAAGAACTCGTTTAAGCTCAAATGATATTGAAGTGATCAATAAGAACAGTACAAGATGATCTTTCCATCACACCAGCACCCAAAAATCTATTTTTGTTGTTTGATGATCAATGGACATCATATGGATAACCACTATTGGGGTTCTACTTTACACCTCCCTATGAAATGAAGCTAATCTGGAAAAGGGTTCTCAGATGATAAACATAATCAAAAATTAAATATCTTATAATGAGATAATAATTATTCATATCTAATATAAATGGATTATAAATTTAAAAATAAAAATATCCTCTGATGTTAATGGGATACCAATGAAAATATTCGATTGAAAAATTTCATTGGTCATGAATCGGATGACTCCTATGATTGGTGAATTACCATTTAATTTGATAATATCCTTTATGGTTATTAGTTCACTATTTTATTTCTCTATTTCATGAACATCATAGTGGTATTAGAAGGGGAAATTTTTTAAATTTTAATCTTTTAATTGCTTATTCAACAATTTTGGGTAATCTTAGTCATATCATTAATTTTCTAATTACAAAATCATTAAATTTCTTGTTAAAATAAATTTATTTCAAAATATTAATTTTTAACATTAACATTTCATACTTTTATAATTTATATGAAACTATGAAGAATGATTGATGATGCTATCGATATGTTTTGATAATTAATTCAAGTATACTCGGTTACACATTGTGTAGCTGGAGTACATTACATATACCCAAGTTCAGCACATGGGGATCGATCATAAGATTCATAGAATACCAAGTAGTAATAATATTGAATGGATTTATTATACAATTTTTTTTTGATTAAGTCCTGAACGCAAATTATCATATTACATTGACCTCTAGACAGTATACACTCCATGTAGTCCACATGGTTCACAGGAAAAATTGATGCATACAATGTGATCAAATACATTTGTTCTATCCATGTGAGATAGAATAAAAGGAAAATTAATGAGTTACACATTCTGTAGTAGTTTTACACAACATGTAACACATGATTTCCTATGTAAGATGAACATATTGAGTCATTTTGTGGGTTACATAAATAGAATACATAGGGAACACCCGACATGTAACTATAGTACACGTCATGTTGATCCATTTCTGAAAAGCATGCCAATTCCATTGGTGGGTTACGGAGACTCTTGAAAAGAGTATCATATGATGTGTTTCTGGATTTTATATTTCTTGTAGCTAGGCCTGGGTACACTTTGAATCCTAGGAATTTATTCTTGGTACACGTAAACCAGGGAACATGACATGTAACTCATAATTAAATTCTATATATTCTTTTAATAGGAGTCTGAATAACAGTAAATTAAAAAATAATTTTATCATTAAAACATAATTAAGCTTATAGTACAAGATGTTTTTGACTATGATATTACTATTTGAAAGTATTAATAAATTCTCAATTAATTTATTATATTTATATACAATTAATGGTCATTATATTTATTTCCCATAAATTTATTTGTGAATACAATCTATAAGAAACATCATATTTTTATTTAGATAAAGGGGATTAATTAATTAATTAATTAATGCAAGAAAGTTTATCATAATAATAATCTATAGAAATGGAGTGAATTTTATCCAATGGAAATTTTCAAATTTGTTTCTTATGTATAACTATTAATGATCTTCGAATACACCTTTATATGTTTGGGTTTTATATTTTGTAATTTTTTAGGGTTTAGTAATTATTAAATATTAAATAAAAACGGATGGTCTTTGAGTCATCCCTCCCTATTATGATGTAGGATATGTGTGTCCAAGAAAATTTATATAATACCCATTGTCAATTCCTTTGGTTACCCTCACCTGAATTAGAGTTTTAATTTTTTTTTAAAAAATGAGTTTCCCATGGTGTATGAAGGAGGTTCAATATGGAACCAATATAATACTACTCTAGGTAATATACAAACAATCATGTGGAATGTTGCAACTTATAAAAGTACTAACACAATTACTTTCCCATGTGTCAAAGGATAATTTATTGTCTTTTGAATAAATCATCCATTGGATAAAATTGTTATTTGGTTATGTATTGATTTATCTTTTTCAATCATACACATTACATATTTTATGAATACATGACTATGATAAAATTAATAAATTGACTACTATTAAAATATGAGTTTTAAATAAATGAATTATGCATAAATGTTTACAAATATTAAAAAAATCATTATGAAAAACAAATTAAAATTGAATTCATCCAATTTATTGAAATGGGTGGAGTAATATTATGTTGGTCCATTGTCAAAAACATGCCTCGGTCAGTAATTTTACAGAATGATGAAATCACAATGTACACATTCATGCTTTCTTGATTGGGATACATATTCACAATGAAAATATAGAGATATATATCTTATCCTATAATGGTTGATCATGCACATTCATCCCTTCCAATAGCCTCATCCTCACCCTCCAACACCATAGTCTCCGAATTTGAGAAGTATCATCGCAAAAAACATTTTATATCATTTATTATCCCCAATTGTTGGTCTAGCATATCCCGGTGGCCCGACCTATGTTGATATCCTCCCCATCAACTGATCTACCTCTCCCTCCAACTTGACACCATGTTATTGTCTGATGATTCTCAATGTGTTGTTTTTTCATTTGAACAGTTCCCGACATTGATGGACCCTTTTATCACTATAACAACAACCTATATATTATTCAAGATAGTTGCATTCACCTTTTATTATAGGAAAACCTGGACACATTGACAACTACTATTATGAAGGTGGATGTTAGAACACCCTTGATACATCATTAAATTATGATAAAAAAATTGCACATCAAATTGAAAATAAGTAATAAATCAGATGGAGAACTTTCAGTGATGGAGAAAGATCCTTGTGTATAGTTTCTTAAAATGTATTGGGGATGTGCAGTTGTACAATGAAGGAGGAAACCTTGAATTATCTTATAGTGATGGAACTCCTACACCATATCCCACAAGGATCAATAATTTTTCATCGGGGAGTTAGAAAAAGTGTTTTACATTAATATTATTCTAAAGTTGGTAGTAGGGTTAATAAACATTGGGTAATATTAATTTATAATCATAGGATTTAGGATTGATTTTATAATTCCATTTTTAAGATGTTATTTATTTTATGAATTTATTTTAGATTTTGTATTGCAATTAATTTTTTAAGGGATATGTATAGATTGGGGTAGCAATAAAGAATGAACCAATAAATCATAATATTATGTATTGAAAATGACACATTTAATGGTTGATGAAAAAGAAATTGGATTCATCATTTCCAATCAAAACATTAATATGAGAAAAAATTATGATTTACATTGTCATGAACCATCCCGAGTCGACCCTGAACCGATCACCCAAGCCGATATCCATCAAGGACCGAGAGGCCTTCCCGATCCTCCCGGGCTGGAGAAAATCAATAGGGCATCAACAGAGGAAGCTGAGAATGATTTATCCTTGTAAAAATGAAATAAGAAGAAGAATGAAAATAGAACAAAGAAAAATAAATAAATGTCACGAATGGAAATGAATGACCAACAACACATACAAACCCGACCAAGATAAAAACTCCAAAAAGACCATGAGAGTCACTATCTAACACCAAAACCAAACTCCACCCAAGGATATTCATTCTAGAGCTAGAATCTGTAGGAGAAAAAAAACATGGAAACCCAATAGGTTTGAGTATTAAATCTTAGTAGGGGTGCCCCAAAAACTATCCCAAATGCACTACCATTAAAAAATAAAGTTACTAATAACAGGTTTGAACTAAATTATATAACATATGGGGTTCCACACAAAATTTTATTTCTAAAACAAGTAACCGTTGAATTCCATTTTTAATTTTAAAACATGTATTATGCTAGAATGGAAAAGATGAATTATATTTTCACATAATGTCACAAAAGAAATTAAAAATAAAATTATTTGTCTTTAGTCAGGTGGAAAACTGCACACTACACACAAAAGACAATAAAGTAAATGGGAAAGTAGCAAACAAGGGACCAACAACCGAACTAGTCCCTTCAAATATCCACCATACACAAAGAAACACTAACTAAAATATGAGTAAAAATTAAGAGCCAATGAAAAATCTTGTACTTACTATACATGTGACTCATCCGGAGGCATGCCTACTCTCAACGATATCATAATTCCCAAATGATGGGTGTTTACCTACCATGCCTAACTGAGGGGACCAATCCCCTAATAGAGAAACGTACGTACTATGGGATACTGTCCTGTGCATATTCTAAACTAGTACAGTAACCGTTCTCATATGATTCACTTACTATTCTAGGTTTTCATGTTAATACATGTAATAAAAGGGTGTGAGACAACTATGTCAATAATTTACCCAATTCTAATGCACAAACAACACACACTGTAGCACACAAAATTGATGTGCATAGAAAAGTCACTCCTAGGTCTCTCAAAATAGGGTTTTTCAAGAATAATTAATTTTAATAAATTTCTAGATGATCCTAATCCATCATTATGGAAAAACATCGTTTATCAATAGAAACCATAATATTATCTCACCCATCAGATGAAATCATTTATCATAAAACCAGAACCACACATGAAAATTCATGAATTATGTTTAAAAAAACACAGAGTTTTCAATATTGTGCATCAATTCATCAAAAAAATAATTTCAATGTGTTGCATAAAAATAAGTAGTCTCATTGACAGAAAATCATTCTTCTAAAACATAATACATAATATTAGTTACCATTTAATTAAAATTAATCAAATGACATGATATAAAGAAATTCTAAATATAATGGTATGTGCAGTGGGGGACCAACCCCAACTCGTAGTCTAAACACGATGATGCAACAATACATGAGAAGGGGCACAATCCCACAAAAGAATATGACTGTAGTATCGTCAAAATACCATTCCAATAAACTGCATCAAATTTAAAAAAATAAAAAACACAGAAAAATTGTATAAAAACAAATCAATCCATTAAACATTGTAAAAATAACTAAAAAATAGTGACACTAACATGAAATAATTCAAACTAATGATCAATGTAAGAGAACCACCTTGAAATGTCTTTAAAACATAATTAACACAAAACCACCTCTTCACAAAACACTCCAAATTCTATAATTTAGGAGAACAAATGAGACAAGAAAAATTTTTCTACAATACCAGCTAATTACTTCTAAAAAATATATACATGAAATTAGAAAAAAATTCAAATTAAATGAATGTAAGTCATGCATGAAATAAAATACCCATAATTTTACAGGGGAAGGGGTCGGTGCATGCTACAATTGATCAACGGAGTTGTGTGATGGACGAAAATGGGTGGCATGCAATGGTAGGGAGGGTTGTTTGCTGGGAAAGAGGCCCATAAGAGTTGTGATAGATAGAAAGTTGGTTGGAGGGAAGGAAGAGGGCCACCAGCAGGGAGAGGCTGGTAGGAGGGCCAGTTAGAGAAGGTCACGATAGACCGGGGGTTCACTATTGGGAGAGGTGGAGGTCGTCTGTACTATGGGTGCATGGCGGGAGTGCGCCAGAGGGTAAAGATGCAGGGGGAGCCAGTATGGCCATTGTATGGTGGCGGCCAGAGGTATGTGAGGTCAGTGGGAGGGATAACAACCTTCAAGATGACAGTTTTAGGAGGCGTATGTGGCTATAAGAATGGTTTATGGGGAGGGGATACTGACAGAGGGAAGACCAGTGGATGGAGGGTTAACGATTGGGGCTAGAAGTGGAGAGGGGTTTGTTGTGCTGTTATTGGCTATATGAATTAGGGCATAACAGTCAGTACAGGACGATGCTGTGGAGAGGGAGTGGATATGGGAAGGTGCTGGGTGGATGGATGGTGTTGTAATGTAGGCCAACGGGCTGAGGTATATGGAGTCGCAGATGGTGGGTTCTGCGCAAGGAGAAGGAAGGACGAGGGACTACTAGTGCTGATGAAAATGAGGGAAAGAAGGTGGCGGCGTGCAGGGTTAGGAAGAGAATTTAGGGTTAGGGGAAAAAAATAAAAAAGTAAAAGTCAAAAATAAAGAAATAATAATTAAATAAAATAAAAAATTAATCCATAATAATGATAATACAAATAATAATTAAGGAAACCACTTTAACAATAAGTTAGAAATTATAAAAATTTTAATTTTAATAGAAAAAATTCTTTTAGAATAATATAATATCATTTTTTATGACAAATTAATACAAACACCACTATGGTATGTTATTTATTTAACTAAATGTAATTATTTTTTTAAATTAATTACATTTATTTTTATTTTTCCGACCCAAACATAGTTGTCATGTAGGTGCCTGGGGTAACCGCACGGCTTCCACATGATGTGTAGTGCCCACACACAGACCAAAATATCAATATTAGTAGTAGTAATAATAATAATAATAATAATAACAAAGACATAATAATAATAATAACAACAACATTAAGAATAATAATAATAAAAATATATACAATAAGAATACCCAATTCTCTTTAGTAGTAATAATAAAATCATTAACAACTATAAAAATATAAAATAAAAAAATTAATTAAAAAAGATTTTCATTTTCATTTTCCAAATATATGAGGATTGTGTCGTTGACTGTGTGTTTCGGCATAGGGTTTCCAAAATGCACTCTGCCCATGTTCCAATGATGTCAACTCAAAAATGCGCACATTAAAAAAAATATAAAATTTCATTCGGGACTCCACAGGAACCCCAAAAAAATTTAATAATCAAAGTAAAAAATAAAATAACTTTATTAAATAGGCCAAGGTGTCACAATTCTCCCCACCATAAGGTTTTCATCCCCCAAAAGCCACAAAAAGATAATTTCCCAATGATAAAACTTCTTACATGTCACACCCACCAAATGTTTATATTCCTCTAAATGATCAATCCAAACAGAGACTAAAATACCTCGACACAAAAATCATCCTTAAAATATGATCACTTTAACAATCACTATGTAGAACCCAATGCAGCCATTTCCACCATTGAATGAACCTATTCCACGTTGTAAATTTATAACCATAATCATTTTCCTACAAAATTGTTGGGTGTACTCCAATCTCAATGTTTACTCAATAGGAAGAACATAAGATTATGAGGTTTTACGTGGGACCACCCACAATTAAATGATACATGAAAAGAAACTCTAGTACTAACATGGGGAGGCCTGACTAGACTCTCCACAATAACGATTAGGCTAATAATAAATTACATCTAGTGTAACTCTGTGAGACCTACTGTGGGTCTCCATAATAGAAGAATTGGTGAGATTAACCAAATGTGAAAAATTCCCACATGAACCAAAAACCACCACCAAGAGGGGGGACAAGAGAAGGGCCCAATGGAAAGATCATCAAAACTACCATCACTATTATATCAACAATGTATCACACATATAAGAACACAAACCATGCCACCATAGGTAAGAAGATTATTCCAAGGCCCTTTTAAATCATTGGGGTTCACCTGACTACGTGCCAACAACACTTCAGGACCTATGGCTGGAGCACCGATGATTGAAGCATCTCCTCCTTCATAGTTGGGCTTTAGAAATTCCCAAACACAACACAAAATAAAAAATTTAACCAAAAACAATTCCATTAAAATAATGATATCAGTAAGTTTTAAAAAAACCCATTCTTAAAACCAAAGGGAAATGAAACACAAAAAAACAATACAGGAGAAGTCTACTACATCTACAGAACATAATAAAGACAAAACCCAAAACTGATACCAAACATTTTCCTACTCCTGCTGAACGTGCTGAGGTGACCTTTGACAAGCCACGTCTTGAATCAACTGGCATCATGGAAACTCATCAACAGAATTGATGCATGTTACCCAAACATCCATTGGTGTGGGAGGGTCTTAGAGAACTACGGTATGTCAGCCTCTTGTGACCCTGCATACCGCAATACTATCAAATCATGCCACTGCACTGTGAATAAGATGACTCAAGGTCATATGGAGTCTCGATCCCTCTATTAGAGCCACCAGCATCGGGTCACTTCCCATTCATCATACCACCATCTGATGCACTTCCATATAAGGTCGGGTAAGGATTCACCACCTCATTTCCTTATATTAACTCAGATTTTCCAGAAAATCTTTCCCCACAACATCTGAGAAGGTGATTAGGTTGATATCTACCGCGTTCAATAGAAGTTCAGGTTGGAGACCAGACAAAAATTGTATAGCCTTCCCAGGAGCATTTACATAAAACCATTGTTCACATGTAACTAGGTCTAACAAACATTGATATAATTATCGTATTAATTCAAACCCCTCCTTAACAAAACACAAATATATACTCATCTTTAGACTCATCAACTCAGCGAAATTTTATTAGAGAAATGAAAAATTAAGGAACCCCCCGTGTGAGAACTTCTCAAGACATGATTCGAGACACAGACTTCGACGATTTTTAGGATTGACCATAAAGCATAAAGGTACACAACATCTCCTTCAATGAATCAAGAAATCCAATGATACAGAATATTCATTAGATCTTCTCTGACCAATCCTCTACCTAAAGGGGCTCTGATTTCACATTAAAGAGATTATGGTTCCATTTCTGAAACTCAAGGGCATAGTCTATGGGCTGATCAACTGGAGGATTTTATTAGGGTACACCACCTGATGCTACACCTAGGGAATTACTCAAATAGTATTGGGTTGGACACCAATGGACATGGAAAAAAATAATTTAATACAAACATGGTTTTCGGCTTTTTAAATTTTATTTTTTAAAATTTCCAAAATAAAACCTTTCCAAACAATTCATAGATGTAAAAAGAACCAAATGATCCATAAGGAGAAAATAGTGATGATGGGTGACTTAGAAATATGGTTGGAAACCATACACCTGTCATGCCACCATAACATTGAGAAATTTATGGTAATGTCCCCATCTTAACATGGATTTCTGGACCACGTGATCTCATAAAGGTCACTCCCCGACTCCCATTTCATTTCTTAATAACAAAAACTCCATAAGAATCAATGGACATCGACAAACTTGAACATCCCATGGTAAACTAAGCTATGGAATGAGAAAGGGTTCATGACATCCATATCGTTTCTAAAACTCTAGCCCCAGTAATCCTACTCCTTCTACCATGACAACCACATATAAAAATAGGTGCTCTAAAAAAGGTTTTCTCAAGAGATGACATGCTCTGATAATAAATTATCACAAACTAGCCTGAGTCGACCCTGAACCGGAAACCGGGACAATTAGTGGCAAGGATTGAGAGGCATTCCTGATCCTCTTAGGTGGGGATAAGCACTAGGGAATCATCAGAGGAAACGTGGGAAGGATATCGCCCAAGAAAAATGAACTAAGCATAAGAAATAAAATAGAATAATGAAAAATAAATAAATTACATGAAAGAGAAAGAAAGAACAACAAAACATATTAACCTGACCAAAACCAAAACACCAAATGACCCAGGGAGTCAATATATTACTCCCAAACCAACATCATACAAGGCATTCGAATCCAGATCTAGAACCAACATGAGAAAAAATAAACAAGAAAACACTATAGGCTTTAGTATTAACACACAGTAGGCATTCCCAAAAAACTATTCCGGAAGCACTACCATTAAATAAAAAATTTACAAATTCCATGTTTGAGCTTAAATATATAAAATATAGTTTTCCTCACAAAAATTTATTTCTAAAACAATTAAATATTTATTTAACTTTATAATTTCCAAAAAACTTTATTGTTTGAAAGTAAACGGTGTATTACATTTTAAAACATTTTATCCAAAAAATTTAGAAATCCAAATTTTATTTGTTAGTCAAGGAAAAAACCAAAAAAAAACATGCAACAAATGATAAGGGAAATGTGAAATTAGAAAAGGTGGACCAATAACCAAAAATAGAACCCTAAATCTTCTGCCACATGTAGGTGAGCACTATAAAAAACATTGGTCAATCCTAAGATCTCATGAAAAAATCATTATTGTACTATACATGTGACTCTTCTAGAAGGCATGCCTACTCTCGAGGACATCATTACACCCAAATGCCTTGTGTTTCCCTTCATGGCCTAACCAAGGGCCCCAATCCCCTAGAAGAAAAAATTCTATACTAATGGCCACTAGCCAGTGGATATTCTAAACTAGTTCAATAATTATTCTCAGAAGATTCACTTACTATGCCAAGTTCCCATGTAAACTCCTATAATAAAAATTTGGTGTGTCAACAATGTCAATAAAGTAACCAATTCTAATGCACAAACATCCCACATAACATCCCATAAAATCATCATGCACAATAAGGTCACCCCTAAGTCACTCCCAATATGGGTTTTCAAAATGATTCATTTCATTAATGTGGTGAATTTTCCCGAACAACCTATAAGAAAAACCATCATTTCTCAAGAGAAACCAAAATATTTTCTCACTAATTAGAAGAAAACATATATTATAATAAAAAAACCACTCTTGAAAATATATGAATTATTTTCAAATCAAAACATGATTTTTTAATTATTTTGTGACTATTAATCAGGAAAATAATTTCAATGGGATGCATTTAAGTAAAGACTCTCATTTACAACAAATAATTAATCTAAAACTAACTACATAGAATTATTTTATATTTATTTAAAATCAATGAAATTACAGGAAATTAATAAATTATAAATATAATGGTATGTGTAGTGGGGGACCTATCATGAATCACTATCTAAACACGATGATGTGACTTGCCTTGAGCATGCACACAAACCCGTGTAAGCTGACAAACATAGTATCATGGAAATACCTCACCAATGAACTACAACAAATCTAAAACAATATAAAACATTGAATGTAACACCGTGACCCTAGTTACCCTGAGTCTTTGCATTATTACATAACATTGGCATGATCACAAGAGATCATGTCTAGAAATACAAATTAGTTTATTATACTTGGAAGTACTAGATACATACATAAGTTTTACATAACATTATGAAAAAACATTGTTCCCACCTTAAACACAGTTATATCTACTGGAATAACCATGCATGTTAATCGAAATATACCTCCTCATATCCTAGAAAAAAGAAAACATAACAAAGTGGTGGGCTCAGATGCTCAATAAGGATAACAATATATTGATAACTATCATAAAAAATATGTAACATTTAAAGAAATGTATAAGACTAAAACACAATTCTTTTAAACTTAAACAACATAATAATATGGAAATGATTAATCAAAAAATGTGATTTACATATTCACATGGGTATTATACTATTCGAATAATCACATGTAATATCAATAGCTAATTTCATAATGATAGAATGCATAATGGTGGATATCATAACCACATATTCAAAACCTCATTCCAAGAATATAAATAAAAAATTTTCAAGGCCTTGTGCAAAGAAACTAGTTTGTCCAATGAGACCTACCAATTCATCGAAGAGCTATAACGGGCTACACCCGTTGCATTCTATGCCCAATGCATTCCTCACAAGAAAAGGTTGAAACATAATATATCCATTCGTATTAAGAATATCAAAAGAAATGTTAATAGTTTAACCATACACTATAAATGGTATAGAAATAACACATCCATAGTCAATCATATCAAATAACCTTCAATACAATATTTAATTTGTAGAAAAGTTCATAATGTACATTGTTTGGAAAATGACAGAAAAATTCCTTTCCAAATTTTTTTTAAAAAAGTTAAAAACCATATAAATTAAATTAACCCATATTCTAGGAAAAATTAAAAATGTCTTGAAATTCATATTTATGAATCTCATATATGGATGATAAAGAAGTCCCAATAGATAATTTCAAAAGAACAATCTCATATAATAAAGATATTGTGAAATTAACCCTTACCATGTACTTTTTCTTTGTTTAGGGTATATTAACCTCCTGTATAATAGTAAAATAATTTTTAAGAAGTTACACAGGAACCACATTTATAAATATGATAACATATATTATCTTCTTACATTTCATTGTGAATAATATTTCAGTAGTATCATTATTTCTGTTGTTAACTGATTCGTTTTACATTATATGTTTTGTTACATAAGTAATGTTTGTTATGGATATGATGTATTTTATTCTTATCCAGAATGATATTAAGTTCTTAAAAATTGTTTTAAATCATAGAATTAACATTATTATAGAATGGTTAAGATGGTGAATGAATCTAATCGCATTCATCGAGACAGTAATCTGTACATATTCCCAAGCAACAATATCATTTTATTGTTGGTGAAATCGAATGTAATAGTCTGGTATAGTACATATAAAGAATAATTAAAATTTTATACTTATTATTTACATAAATTATACTCATTATTATACCCATCCCAAAAATGAATTGTTGAATAAAAAATTACTCCATGGCGTGGAAATGATAAGCCATTCGTATGCACGTATGGTGACAATGTCATTCAATGGATAGATAAAATAATTAATATGGTTGTACCATATTTATAATAAGATTATTGTTTGTATAAGATATTGGAGTGATTGTTTTGGTATGTAAATAACAAATAAAGAGGAAGTGGAAGAAGAAAATATCTTTGAAAGTGGTGATGAAATTATTACCTCTTCTTCGGGTGCTTCCATTTGATTTGACGAAAATGGATCTATAGATTGACTTCCCAATCAATTTAAGGATTCTAGGTTGAATTTAGAGTTGTTAGAAATATATTTTAAAAAGGTTTGGCCAAGCCAAATGGCTTTTGAGGTGTTATTTTGAGAGAATGGGAAATGCCTTTTTATAAGAGAGGTGAAGGTCAATTTAAGAAAATATTGAAATATTATTTTATTTTAAAATCATTTTCTCAATATAATGGATAAAAATGGATTTATTTCTAGGATAAGATTCGTATAGGTTGAAATACTCTCAACCAACAGGTTTTATACATGCTTATCTTACCATATTAACCGTATCTTTTTAGATTTTACACTTAGTAAAATAGTTTAACTTTTAACATTTGTTCTTGTATTTTTATATTACATGGTTAGTAAACATACTATAAAATTCCATGTGAACCAAAATTGTATAATTAATGACATATATTTCCATTATGTATGTTTTTTTTCCAAACCATATATTATTAAGACTATTATGTAATTTAATAAAATAGTATTTGTTTTAAAAACTCATTTATGTCAATTTTGACACTATTTGGTATTTGGTTCATGTGAAAGTAATCACAAAAATTTCTCATTGATTTTTTTAATCAATACTAACAGTCCATATTATCCTATAAAATTCTTGGAATTCATCAAAAGTGCGAATTTACATATATTTTTAGATTTAATTTATCAATTATTTTAATATTTCATTACTAAGGTAATCACTGCATCATCATTGTGTCACAAAAAAATTTAATTTTATAATGTATAAAAATTATAATTTAAATACCATCATGTAGGGAATTTTTTTTCTTTATATGAACATTTATAGTCAAATTTATCTTATGTAAAATCATATATTTAAAATGTTTTTCTTATTAAAATTTTAATTTATCACTTTTAACTATTTTTAAATAAAATATCACAAATATCCTAATCTAAGACTAATTGGTCAAAAAGATCATATTTTATTTCTGTAACGCCCCGACCCTCGTTACCCAGAGTCGGTGCATTATTACATAACATTTTCATGATCACAAGAAAGATCAAATCTCGAAAGACCGATTGGTTTAGTAGCCTTGGAAACACTAGATATATTCATAAGTCTTACATTACATCATAAAATGAAAAACTACTACAACAACATATTGTCTCCATAAACCATACTCATATCCCAACATAATATCCCTGCAGGTCATTCATAATTTACTTCTTCACTTCCTGGGAAAAATAAGACATAGAAAAGGGGTGAGCTCAAATGCCCAGTAAGGATAACAATATACCGGAAACATTCATAAATAAGAATAAAAATTTAAGGCTATGTATAACTAAAACAAACGCCTTTTAAACATGAACTTCAACATAGTATGGCAAAATTAAAATGAAATAATTCCATTTACTTGTTCACATGGATATTCTACTAATCTAATAATAACATGCAATATCAATAACCACTTTAATAATGTTGGAATGCATAATGCCAGACTATCATAACCACATAGCCAAGGCCTCGTGCCAAGACTACAAATAAGATTTTGCCAAGGCCTTGTGCCAAGACACTAGTTTGTCTCATGAGACCTACCGACGCATCAAGGAGCTATAGCGGGCTCCACCCGTCACATATTAAGTCCAATGCATTCCCATATGAAAAGGTTTAAACATAACATAAACATTCGTATTGAAACTAGCATAATAAATGTCAATAATTTCTCCATAAACTATGAATGGTATAAAAATAACACATCCACAGTCAAACATATCACAAAACCTTCAATACAATATAGATGTTTTGTATCATAATAAATCAATTTCACATAAGCGTAAAATCCATCAAAGGATGTTGACATAGATAAAATCAAAACTCTTTTTAGAGAAATATCTCTTTCTATTTTGTAATCATTTAAGATTCATATATTTGTAAAATAAAACATTTTATTTGAAAATATTCTAATAATCTTGTAAGGAAAACTTTTAAGATTTTATAATGGCGGAAAATAACTGCACCCGCCGTATAAGTTAAAAAAACATTCTTACCTTAATTCTGTCGAAAAGGTTAAAAGGACCTTATTTTGAAAATGACGGAAAGATTCCTCTTATAAAAAGTCAAACAAGGGTATAAATGACTTTAACCCATATTCTTGTAAATAATAAAAATGTTTTGAAATACATTATTAAGAAACATGGATGTGGATGATAAAGAGATCCCAGCAGATTATTACGTATAAACAACCTCGGATAATGAAGAGATTCTGAAATAACCCTTACCAATTTGGTAACTTATGAAACATACAACCCATGAAATAGGTATCATACAATGAATATGTAAATACACATAAATTAGAGTGTATTACACAAAGAATATAATTATGGGCAATACATACACCACACAAAAGGTGATGGTGGCAATATGGCATGAATCTCACGGGAATAAGGAGTGAGATGAAAACCCCTTACCTTGTACTTTTCCTTGTTTGGGGTAGGTTAACCTCATGTATAATGGTGAAATAATTGTTATTAAATTATACAAGAATCATATGATATCATATGTTATTTTTTAATATTGATTTGATAATAATATCTTAGTATTATCGTTGTTTCGGGTGTTAACTTACTTGTTCTCTTTTATATGTTTTGTTACGTAAGACATTTTTTCAAAGGATAGGTTGTATATTATTCATATCCAGAATGATATCAAGTCCTTAAACATCATTTTTTAAATCATCGAATTATAATTATACTTGAATGTATACGATGGAGAATGAATCTCATCACGTTCGTGGAGATGGTAGTCTGTACGTACGCACGAGCGAAAATATCATTCTTTTGATATTAAAATTATATATAAATGGATGGTATATCAAATATAAAGAATCATTAACATTTTATATTTATTATTTACATGAGTTACATATCATTATTATACCCATCCAAATAATAATATATTGAATAACAATAACACCACGACGTGGAGACGGTAAGCCGTACGTACGCACGTATGGTGAAATGTTATTCAAAGGGTGGATAGAATACTGAATATGGTTATACCATATTTATAATAACATCACAATATATATATGATACTGGAGTTATTATTTTATAATGGTAACAACAAAGGAAGAAGAAGTGGAAGAAGAAATGAACTTGGAAAAGGGTGGTGAAATCATTACCTCTTCTTTGGGTTCTTCCTTTGGATTTGATCAAAAGGGCTCCATAGGGTGGCTTTATGATCAAACTAAGGCCTCTAGGTTGTAGTGAGGGATGTTGGGAGAGTATTTCGGTAGAGTTTGGACGAACCAAAAGGCTTTGAAGGTGTGAAGAAATGAGAATGAGGACTGCCCTTTTATAAGAGGGGTGAGGGGCACCTTTGGAAAAGCTAGAGATATTAGTTTATAATAAATTCATATTCGGTTTCCAATGGCTCCAAAGTTGAATATTCAAAGATTAAGGTGGGGATGGGTCTAAAACAACTCAACCAATAGAATTTAGACAGGTTTGGGTACTTATATTAACCTTATCTTTAAGTATTAACTCTAAGTTAATTAGTTTCACTTTTACAATGTCTCTTTGTATTTTTATATAATATGGATAATAAACTTACTATATACATCCAAGAGACCCCCAAGTGGTCCATTAATGATGAACCTATCATGATATAAGTCTCTTGTCCGATCCTTAGATTTTTAGGAATTTAATATCAATTAATAATATAATATTTGTTTTAAGAACTCTTTTATGTCAATTTTGACACTATTCAATAGTTGATTTTTTTGAAACTCATAACAGATTTATTATTTCGAAAAAAGTAAATTAAATCAATACTAATATATCATATTATCCTATAAAATTATTTTAATTGATTAAAAGTTTCATATTATATTTATTTGGGTATTTATAATATCAATTAATTTAATTTTTCACTAGTTTAGTAATTACTGCATCATCATTGTGTCATAAATAAAATCAATTATTTAATGTCTAAAAATTATAAATAAAATATCATTATGTAGGAAATCTTTTTATATTTCTACTGAATATTTATAATCTAAAATAAAACATATATAACCCTATGTAATAATTGTGTTTCTAAAAGATACATGCTTGTGTCATTTTTGTATTCATTTTATCTTAATTAAAATACAGTGTCCCTATCAACTACAAGTGGCACCATGGGGACCCCAAATCGACCCAAATATGACTATGGTCGAACATGTATCAACCAATAAGGCTAGGACATGTTTTAGCGTAATTTAGTATTATTATAATATTATTGATTAACCCTTATTTACCAGATTTACCCTTAACCATAGTAAATAAAATATTTACCACAGTAATTATTCAAAATGTATAAAAATAAAAGTTACCTTTTTACACAATTTGGACATCCTGATTCCAAATATGGAATCCATTTTTCTAAATTCAAAACACAGAAGTGGCAGAAATTAATTTAAAATTAATTCCCGCTGTCAACACAAAAAGCGTGTTTTTAAGAGATAAAAACTATCAAAAGATTGACACTTGTTTATGTTCGGTTTAATTGTAAAATTAAATCCAATGACAAACATTATATTAAATGGTAAAATTATATTCTAAATATACTTTAAACCCACTCAAATTCATAATTTATCACTATTAATTATTTTGATTAAAAAAGTAGTTTTTAATTAAAATTTAGTAATTTTCACTATTCATCAAAATATGAAAGTTATCCGAAAAGTACCAAAATTTCACCTTAGGCTAAATTCGATATTCTGAATCCAGAAATGAAGTCCATATAAAATATATATAATTTCGAAAATTAGGTATTACTATTCATAATGGCTAGTTTGATTGGTTGTGGTGTGTGTTAAAACTCAAGGTTTTGTACAACACACGCTACTGTATTATTCAAAGAAAGCGTACCGTGGAAGCTTGGGATGTTTCATTTTAAATTTTTGATGTCCCCATTTAGTCAAAAAGTTTAAAATATTGTATTTAAAAAGGGTTAACTATTAAAAGTTGATAAAAGTGCAATACTGAAAATGAATTTGTTCTTGCATTATATCTATGAAACTCATAATATGGATTCTAAAATTATAGGGATTATATAAAGTTTAAAATTTAGATAATACTATTCATTACCTCTTTTGAATGTCTTTTATTTTGTAAGTCATGGTGTGATTGAACTCGGTGTTGCGTGTAGTGCAAGTTATTGATTTATTTTGAAGAAATAACACACTATGAAATCTTGGGGTGTTAAATTCTCCCCTCCTTCAATAAATTGCGTCCTTGCAATTTTAAATAGTTCTTTGAAAATAAAATGTTGAAAATAGAAAATATATTTGTGGGAAAACCCACATCAGAAATTGGGTTAATAAAATTTAGTCTTAATATGAGGAAAAGAGAAATGAAAGGGTCACCACCAAATTATGATCTCGATTAGGAGAAAATTGGTGGCAATTAGAGACATATAATTGGAGAAAAAACGGAAATATTTATAGGTAGTGATTAAGGTCATCAATCACAAACAAGTATAAAATTTAGGTCCTTAAATTCATCAATCTATGATGATTTGAAATACCGTCAGTTCAACAAAACATAGGGTATTAGGATAAAACATTTTTGACGTTTCAAAATATCTTAGTTGAAATCCCACATCGAAAAATGAATTAAAGAGGCCTCTATTTAAAATAAAGAGTCGAAAGTATGAAGATTACCGAAAATAACACATACTAGGGTTCCATGTAGGAAAATATGGATATGGATGAAAAATCTAACCATCAATTATCTGATGCAGAGTGGTAGAGAACATGGCTCTGAAAAGGCCAACAATCCCAAAGCCATAAATTAGTGACGATTTAAGGTACCATCTAGGAAAACATTTTTTGTTCTAAGTTGATTTTTCATAATGTTGAGGAATTTATTTATGAGATTGGCTAAGATCATAAGGAGATATACTTACTTTATAATTAGAGTTTTATCCATTAATAAATTTATACCACAAACTCATATTTCACTCTCAAAGATAATAGAATGTAAAAAAATTCTATTTACACTATTCGTATAGGGTTCCAAAATAAAGGAATTTATAATTCATCTAGAAGATCTTTTAATAAAAACTACATTATTTAATCCAGGACATCTCGTGGGCCAGTGGTAGGTGATACACCATTGTCGCCCTTCGGTTGCGGGTTCAAGTCTCGCAGCCTTGCCGGACGCGATGGGTTGCCACCCGAACTCCAGGTTGTCCTTTTATGGCAATCCAAAATAATCCAAACTAGAACTATCCAAAATACTTCTGTCCGAACTCACAGTCCAACATTTATAAGGAAGGTAAACATAATATAGATCCTTTTTACACCGTAATAGCATATTAATACCTTCATCATGTATTACCATATTCCTTATTGATTACATTCATGCTCCCTTATTCCATATAGAATGCTGGATATACTTCATCAATCCAAAAAAATTTTAAACCCCAACAATGATGGAATAGACAAATCATTAATCAGCTTCAAGGTAGTCAAGAATATCCAATATAATTTATCAAAATCAATCATGTATTATTCTAAAATCACTACCTCGGTATCAGAACCATATTATGGTTTATCTTTCTCTCAAACATATATCTTCCAAAAAATTAACCTTCTATTGAGTCACTTTTCTTTGTTCCACACAATCTCAAGTCCTTAATGAAATAGTACTGCAGTGCAATCCTTATATACTCCATAATTATTATAACAAGTACATTATTGATACAACACTCAATTGACATAATCAACATAAGAACTCTAATAATTCCTATTCATCTGTGGTAGTATCATAACTTGATTATTATCCAATGACATCATTTGAGGCATAGTCTGATGACTGGGACATAGGTTTGCGTAGTTTCCAAACTCCTTTCAAATGAATCATTGTACATTTAAAACCATTTTCTTACCCTTGCAGTCACGTACTTTGTGCCCTTTTCCTCCACACTTATAACAAACTCCCATTCCTTTCAGGAAAGTTCCAGGGTGTTTCTTTCCACAGTTACCACATATGGGAAAATTGATCTTTTCCCTCTTCCCTTTATCCATATTTCTCTCTTCCATCCTTTTCTTCTCTTGCTTCCCTTCAAAGCCATAGGACTCAGTAAAATCTTTACTTATCTTATCAACACATGATATTATTTCTTCATATGATGATAATACATGGGAGACTATTTCTCTTATAAATTCTAGCTTAAGACCATTAAAGATATGATCCTTCCTTCTCTTTGGATCATGTGCATTTCTGGAGTTCTCATTCCTTCTACTGGGTGCCATTTCTAAACAATGGCATACACTAGATCAGTTTATGAATCAAAATACATAATCCCATACTTATAAAACACTTAACATAAATTGAACTATTTATGGATATAATCCATAATCATAAAAATGATTTCTTTGAGGAAGTATATACTCATAATCCCTTCATAATGACTTGTAAAGAAAATGAGAGTTATCCTAAGCATATCCCCCGGGAGTGTCGTAACCAAGAGTGCATCAAGTCCCGTTGTCGTGCACCAGTTCTCGTTCGAGTCTAGCTCAAAGAGGTGTTTTTGGGTTTTACCCCTAGGTACATCTGTACCAGAGCCGCCTCTACCTGCTCGTATCCAGACATGGATGTATTGCTCGGAAAACTCACAAAATCTCTACAATACCAAAATTCTAGGAAGTTCTTCTATACTAATCCTCAAAGTTCATCTTAGGTCTACGTGCTCTAATCAGAGTTTATCTAAATCTAACTTCCAAGGTTTGTACTAAACTTCCTATGATACCAACTGTAACGCCCCGACCCTAGTTACCCAGAGTCGGTGCATTATTACATAACATTGGCATGATCACAAGAAAGATCAAATCTCGAAAAACCGATTGGTTTAGTAGCCTTGTAAACACTAGATGTATTCATAAGTCTTACATTACATCATAAAATGAAAAACAACTACAAAAAAATATTGTCTCAATAAACCACACTCATATCCCCACATAATATCCCTGCAGGTCATTCATAATTTACTTCTTCACATCCTGGAAAAAATAAAACATAGAAAAGGGGTGAGCTCAAATGCCCAGTAAGGATAACAATATACCGGAAACTTTCATAAATAAGAATAAACATTAAAGGCTATGTATAACTAAAAAAAAAGCATTTTAATCTTGAACTTCAACATAGTATGGAAAAAGTAAAATGAAATAATTCCATTTACTTGATCACATGGATATTCTACTAATCGAATAAACACATGCAATATCAATAACCACTTTCCTAATGTTGCAATGCATAATGCTAGACTATCATAACCACATAGCCAAGGCCTCGTGCCAAGACTACAAATAAGATTCTGCCAAGGCCTTGTGTCAAGACACTAGTTTGTCTCATTAGACCTACCGATGCATCGAGGAGCTATAGCGGGCTCCACCCGTCACATATTAAGTCCAATGCATTCCCATATGAAAAGGTTTGAACATAACATAAACATTCGTATTAAAACTAGCATAATAAATGTCAATAATTTCTCCATAAACTATGAATGGTATAAAAATATCACATCCACAGTCAAACATATCACAAATCCTTCAATACAATATAGAAGTTTTGTATCATAATAAATCAATTTCACATAAGCGTAAAATCCATCAAAGGATGTTGACATAGATGAAATCAAAACTCTTTTTAGAGAAATATCTCTTTCTATTTTGAAATCATTTAAGAGTCATATATTTGTAAAATAAAACATTTTCTTTGAAAATATTCTAATAATCTTGTAAGGAAAACTTTGAAGATTTTATAATGGCAGAAAATAACCGCACCCGCCATATAAGTTAAAAAAAAACATTCTTACCTTAATTCTGTCGAAAAGGTTAAAAGGACCTTGTTTTGAAAACGACGGAAAGATTCCTCTTATAAAAAGTCAAACAAGGGTATAAATGACATTAACCCATATTCTTGTAAATAAAAAAAATGTTTTGAAATACATTATTAAGAAACATGGATGTGGATGATAAAGAGATCCCAGTAGATTATTACGTACAAACAACCTCGGATAATGAAGAGATTGTGAAATAACCGTTCCAATTTGGTAACTTATGAAACATACAACCCATGAAATAGTTATCATACAATGAATATGTAAATACACATAAATTAGAGTGTATTACACAAAGAATATAATTATGAGCAGTACATACACCACACAAAAGGTGATGGTGGCAATATGGCATGAATCTCACGGGAATAAGGAGTGAGATGAAAACCCCTTACCTTGTACTTTTCCTTGGTTGGGGTAGGTTAACCTCCTGTATAATGGTGAAATAATTGTTATTAAATTATACAAGAATCATATGATATCATATATGATCTTTTAATATTGATTTGATAATAATATCTTAGTATTATCGTTGTTTCAGGTGTTAACTTACTTGTTTTCTTTTATATGTTTTGTTACGTAAGACATGTTTGTAAAGGATAGGTTGTATATTATTCATATCCAGAATTATATCAAGTCCTTAAAAATCATTTTTTAAATCATCAAATGATAATTATACTTGAATGGATACGATGGAGAATGAATCTCATCGCGTTCGTGGAGACGGTAGTCCGTACGTACGCACGAGCGACAATATCATTCTTTTGATATTAAAATAATATATAAATGGATGGTATATCAAATATAAAGAATCCTTAACATGTTATATTTATTATTTACATGAGTTACATATCATTATTATACCCATCCAAATAATAATATATTGAATAACAATTACACCACGACGTGGAGACGGTAAGCCGTACGTACGCACGTATGGTGACATGTTATTCAAAGGGTGGACAGAATACTGAATATGGTTGTACAATATTTATAATAACATAACAGTATATATATGATACTGGAGTTATTATTTTAGAATGGTAACAACAAAGGAAGAAGAAGTGGAAGAAGAAATGAACTTGGAAAAGGGTGGTGAAATCATTACCTCTTCTTCGGGTTCTTCCTTTTGATTTGATCAAAAGGGCTCCTTAGGTTGGCTTTATGATCAAACTAAGTCCTCTAGGTGGTAGTGAGGGAAGTTGGGATAGTATTTGGGTAGAGTTTGGCCGATCCAAAATGCTTTTAAGGTATGAAGAAATGAGAAGGAGGAGTGCCCTTTTATAAGAGGGGTGAGGGGCACCTTTGGAAAAGCTAGAGATATTAGTTTATAATAAATTCATATTCGGTTTAAAATGGCTCCAAAGTTGAATATTAAAAGGTTAAGGTGGGGATGGGTCGAAAAAAACTCCCCCAGTAGAATTTATACAGGTTTGGGTACTTATATTAACCTTATCTTTAAGTATTAACTCTAAGTTAATTAGTTTCACTTTTACAATGTCTCTTTGTATTTTTATATAATATGGTTAATAAACTTACTATATACATCCAAGCAACCCCAATGCGGTCCATTAATGATGAAACTATCATGATATATGTCTCTTGGTCGAACCTTAGTTTTTTAGGAATTTAATATCAATTAATAATATAATATTTGTTTTAAGAACTCTTTTATGTCAATTTTGACACAATTCAATAATTGAGTTTTTTGAAACTCATAACAGATTTATTACTTCGAAAAAAGTAAATTAAATCAATCCTAATATATCATATTATCCTAGAAAATTAGTTTAAATCATTAAAAGTTTCATATTATATTTATTTGAGTATTTATAATATCAATTAATTTAATTGTTCACTATTTTAGTAATTACTGCATCATCATCGTGTCATAAATAAAATAAATTATTTAATGTCTAAAAATTATAAATAAAATATCATTATGTAGGAAATATTTTTATCTTTCTAATGAATATTTATAATCTAAAATAAAAAATATATAACCCTATGTAATAATTGTTTTTCTAAAATATATATGCTTGTGTCATTTTTGTATTCATTTTAACTTAATTAAAATTAAGTGTCCCTATCACCTACATGTGGCACCATGGGGTCCCCAAATCGAACCAAATATCCCTATGGTCGAACATGTATCAACCCATAAGGCTAGGACACGTTTTGGGATAATTTATTATTATTATAATATTATTTTTTAACCCTTATTTCCCAGATTTACCCTTAACCATGGTAAATAAAATATTTACCACATTAATTATTCAAAATGTCTAAAAATAAAAGTTACCTATTTACACAATTTGGATATCCTGATTTCAAATATGGAATCCATTTTTCTAAATTCAAAACATAGAAGTGGCAAAAATTAATTTAAAATTAATTCCCGCTGTCAACACAAAAAGCGTGTTTTTAAGAGATAATAACTATCAAAAGATTGACACTTGTTTATGTTCGGTTTAATTGTAAAATTATGTCCAATGACCAAAATTATATTAAATGGTAAAATTATATTCTAAATATACTTTAAAGCCACTCAAATTCATAATTTATCACTATTAATTATTTTGATTAAAAAAGTTGTTTTTAATTAAAATTTAGTAATTTTCACTATTCATCAAAATATGAAAGTTATCCGAAAAGTACCAAAATTTCACCTTAGGCTAAATTCTATATTCCAAATCCAGAAATGAAGTCCATATAAAATATATATAATTTCGAAAAGTATGAATTACTATTCATTACGGCTAGTTTGATTGGTTGTGGTGTGTGTTAAAACTCAAGGTTGCGTACAACACACGCTACTGTATTATTCAAAGAAAGCGTACCGTGGAAGCTTGGGATGTTTCATTTTAAATTTTTGATGTCCCCATTTAGTCAAAAAGTTTTAAATATTGTATTTAAAAAGGGTTCACTATAAAAAGTTGATAAAAGTGAAATACTGAAAATGAATTTGTTCTTGCATTATATCTAAGAAACTCATAATATGGATTATAAAATTATAAGGATTATATAAAGTTTAAAATTTAGATAATACTATTCATAACCTCTTTTGAATGTCTTTTTATTTTGTAAGTCATGGTGTGATTGAACTCGGTGTTGCGTGTAGTGCATGTTATTGAATTATTTTGAAGAAATAACACACTATGAAATCTTGGGGTGTTACAATTTCTATATGTGATTTTGGTCTAATGAAACACATGCAATAGAATTAGGTCATGTGTCAAGGTAATTATAAAATCATTTTAACCTTTAATTACCATATTTACTTCTAGTTATGGTAAATAAAAATCAAAAGATACTATTCACCAAAAATTATTTTCATCCAATTGAACCACAATATAATTACTGATGTAAAAATTTTTTCTCAGATTTTATAAATTCAATTCACAGAAGCTCTAAATTTATGTTTGATGGAATTATGAAAATATTCCCAGAAGGTGGGTAAAAGATGATAAAAAATTAAATAAAATTATATATATCTATTCTTATTATAAAATTACTCCAATTAATTACATTGAAAGAATATAGTTATTTTGTTTATATATTGTCATTAAAATAAATATATTTTAAATAAATATTATATAAAAAAACTCGGTTTTTATGTACAATGCAGTATTTTTCCCTATTGAAAAAAATAACATTTTTAGAAAAATAACATAAATTCACCCTAATTAAATATTGATATTAAAAATCAAAAAATTAAATCTATTTTATTAATTAAATTTTTAGGAGTGTCTAACATTAATTTTCTTATTGTTCACAAAAGCACATAAAAAGTAGTTTTTTTAAGAAAATACATTTTTTAAATATAAAACTATTATAACAAAACATATAAATTTATTTATTAATATGTTTTATTTATGTGAAAACATTATAAATAAAAATGAAAATTAATTCGTTACTATTCATATCATAATATTTAACTAATAAATAAATATATTGTCTAAATAATTATAACACTACAGTTTTATTTCACAGAAACTCAATCTTATATATAACGCCATCCTAGTCGGTGTTGTTTGTATTATAAGATACTGAAATACATTAAATATATAAAATACTCTGAAATATTGGGTTGTTACATTCTCCTTTCCTTTAATAAATTGCTTTCTCACAATTTGAAATTGTTTTTAGAAAATAAAAAGTTAAAAATTGAAAATACCATTGTGGAAAACCCACATTGGAAATAGGGTTAATAAAATTTATTATTAATTTGATTTAAAGGGATATTAAAAATTCACCACCTAATTATGATTTATTATTAGTGAACATTGGTGGAAATTTGAGACAGATAATTGGAGGTAAAATGTAAATATTTGTAGGGAGTGATTGAGGTCATCAATCACAAACAAGTGAAAAATAATTATAAGATAGAGGGCCTCAACGCCAAAAATCTATGATGATATAAAATAACATTGGTTCATAAAAACATATGGTATTAAGATAAAACATGTTTTGTTTTAATATCCATTTCCTAAAGTATAATAATTTTTTTTTTCATATAATAAGAAAAAAAATACATGACAAGTATAGTACGATCCTTTAACTAATTTCTATGACATACTCTTCATTGACTCTGAAAGATACTAGAACTAAAGAATTTTATATTAATCCTATTCATATTGGGATTAAAAATTGAATTTATAAATCATCTATTGGATAATTTTAAAAAATAAATTATAAAAAACATCAGATCACATATGATAGTGGTAGGTGATTCACCCTTTTTGTCCTTCGGTTGCAGGTTCAAGTCTCACAGCCTTGCCGGACATACTAGGTTATCGCCCGACTATCAGGATGCACTTTTTATAAAAAATCAAAAAATAATCTTAATAAATGTTGTAACCTTAATCCATTGTATCCATTGTAAAACTTATTCCATTCCAATGTCTAGACATATCAAAAATACTCATTTCCAAACTCATAGTCCAAAAATTTATAAAGAATTCCAACATAACATAATGAAGATCTCTTTTTTCCACATAATAACATTTTAGTACCTACAACATGTATTATCCTAAAATATTCTAACACCCTAAATTACAGTAAAACATTATTGATTAAATTCATTCTCCCTTATTCCTTACATAATACTAAATATATTCTTCATATCCAAAAATATTGAATTCTCCAACAATGATGGAATCAAAAACCATTAATCAGTTCCATGGTAGTAAAAATATCCAATATAACTTAACCAAATAAACCATCTATTATTCCAAAATAACTAACTCAATATTAGGAACATATTAAGGTTAATATTTCCTTCAACCATACATTTTACAAAAAGATTAATTTGTTGTTGAGTCACTTTTCATTGTACCGTATAATCTCAAATCCCTTATGAAATATTACAATTGTACAATAATTATATATTTCTACAATTAATATAACTAGTAAATAATTAATACGGCACTCAAATTACATAAATAATTAATAAAAATATAATAATAGTAATTATACATCTTCACTTTCGGTAGTATCATAACATGATTATTATCCAATAACATCATTTGGGGTATATTTTTATGATTTGGACAGTGATTCATGTAGTGTCCCAAATCCTTTCAAATGAATCATTTTACATTTGAAAACATTTTCTATAACATTCAATAACATAAATTGTTTCCTTTTTCTCCACACTTATAACAAAATCCCATTCCCTTAAATCATTTACCATGGTGATTCATTCTATGTTTATCACATATGGGAAAATCCATCTTTCCCTTATTCCCTTTATGAATCTTTTTCTCTACCATCCTTTTCTTAGCTAGATTGCCCTCAAAGCTATAAGACTAATAGAATTATTTAGTTATATTATTAAAACATTATACTATTTCTTCATAAGATGAGAATATTTGAGAGACAATTTCCCTTTTAAATGTCTTCTTAAGACAATGAAAGATTGTATCCTTCTTAATCTATCAATAATGTGTATAGTTGTAGTTTGCATTCCTTCTACTGGGCAACATTTCTAAAAAATGGCATACACTACGTTAGTTTATGAATCAAAATGAATATTTAAAAATCTGTAAAATACCTAAATTAAATTTAAATGTTTTTGCATATAATCCATAATCATAAAAATATTTACTTTGAGGAAGTACTTACTAATAAATCCTTAATAATGGTTTATAAAGAAAATGTGAATTATCCCAAGCATATCTCTTGGATGTTTCAATACCAAAGGTGAAATAGGGACCATTTTTGTGTTCCAGGATACCACATGTCAATCCCAAAACACATTGTCAGAGATTTCACTTCTAGGTATATATATGCTGGAGCCACCTCTACTAGTTTGTATGTAAACATGGATGTATTTTCAAAGAAAACCCACATAATATTTACACTACCAACATTTTTGGATTTTATTATATAATAATACTCATATTTTATCTTAGTTTAATGTTCTATAACATGTTATATTTATTTTGTAAATCAATTATACTCATTATTATAATAATCGAAATTGTGATGTGTTGAATTCAAACTACAGCACGATGTAGAGATGGTAAGTTGTACGTACACACGTATGATGACTTTTTTATTCACAAGATGGATAGAATAATAAATTTTGTTGTAAAATATTTATAATAAAATAACATTATGGATAAGGTAGTTTATTATTTATTTGGGTATGGAAACAACAATGAAATAGGAAGTGGAAGAAGAAAAGAACTTTGAAAGAGGGGATGAAACTATACCATCTTCTTCATTTGCTTTATTTTGATGTTTTCAAAAGGGAAACATAAGATGTCTTTATTGTAAAATTAAGGTGTCTAAGTTTAAGTGAGCTTTGTTTGGAAGATATTTGTATAGAGGTTGGCTGATCCGGATGGATTTGGAGGTGTGATTTTGAGAGAAGGGGAAGTACCCTATTACAAGACATATGATGGTCACTTTAGGAAATGTTTGAAATATTATTTTATTATAATATCATTTTATTTTCATAATGGATAAAAAAGAATTTATTTGGAGGATATGATAGGTATGGGTATAAATAATCTCAAACAATAGGATTTATTCATGTTTTGGTAAACATATTAACCTAATCTTTTAGGTTTAACTCTTAGTTAAATAGTTTAACATTTACAATTTTTTCTATTATTTTTATATTACAAGGTTAATAAACATACTATAAAATTACAAGAGAAAATAAAGTTGTTCATTAATTACATATATTATCATTATATATGTTTTTTTGGGATGAAGCTTATATTTTTAATACTATTATATAATTTAATGAAATAGTAGTTGTTTTAAAAACTCATTTATGGCGATTTTGACACTATTTTGTTTTTTGTTTTTTTCAAAGTCATAAAAACATTATCACTTAGAAAGAAACATATGTAATCAACCCTAAAATTTCATATTAACCTATAAAATTCGTTAAATACATAAAAATTATAATTAAAATACAATTATGTTGGAAATTTTTTATCTTTTAAGTTAATATTTATAGTTGAATTTATCTTATGTAAAACCCTATATTAAAAATCATTCAGTTATTAAAATATGAATTTATAACTATTAACTATTATTTAAATAAAATATAATAAATATCATAATCTAATATAAGTTGATCGAAAAGGATCATATTTTTTCATGTGGTTGATTGTGGTTGAAATTAAAATAACAAATAGAATTGGGACATGATTTTGGCTAATAATAATATCATATTTACCATTAATTACCCTATTTACAATTAATTGTGATAAATAAAATTCAATAGTTACTATTCTAAGAAAATAATGTTTATCCTATTGAAAAAATTTTCCTTATTTATTTTAACCATGTCTCTCATATTTTGGAAATTCAATTCACCGGAGTGGTAAAATTACGTTTTTAGAAATTGGCAAATGTGCCTAGAAGGTGGGAAAATTAGTTAAATTTTATAATTTTTTTATATCTAATATTATTATAAAATGACTCAAATGATTTAAATTGAAAAAGTATAGGTATTATATATATATTATGAAATTAAAATAAATTTTAATAAAAAAAAATTATGTAAATAAAAAGATATTTTAGGTACTATGATGTACTTTTAACTATTCATCAAAAACTAAATGTTTTTTGAAAAATACCAAGAAAACACCCTAACATAATTTTGATATTCCAAATCAAAAAATAAAGTCTATTTTATCAAATTCAATTTTTAGGATTGTTTAATATTAATTTTATTATTGTTCATAAAATGAACAAAAAATTTAGTTCTTTGAAAAAAATAGTTTTTCTAAATATTTAACTATTTTAACAAAAAAATATACATTTCATTATAAATATGTTTTATTTATTTGAAAACAATATAAATAACTATAAAAATTTATTTGTTTCTATTCAGATAACAAAATTTAATTTTTAAATAAATATATCATTTAAATAATGAAATTACAAATGTGTTCATTCGTAGAAACTCAATCTTGCATATAACCCAAGACAAGTCACTATTGGGTGATGTATAAGCTAATTTAATTATTTTAAGCTATATCTTACTATGACATCCTGGGGTGTTACACAGAAAAACTGACCAAAAACGACATAAACCATTAAGCACTACCAAAAATTACTACAAAAAGAAACACTAACTTAAAATAATTCAAACGAATGAATAAAAAAAGAGAACCACCTTGACATTTTTTCAAAACATAATTTACATCAAACTAACACTTCAAAAAACACACCAAACTCAATATGATAGGTGAAATGATAAACCAAAAAAATTAATATACACTACCACCAAATTCTTTATAAATTAAATATAACATAAATTAAAAAAATAATGACAATAAATTAATATTAAATAGATATTAGTCATGCAGAAATTAAAATACCTCTAAATTTGAAGGGGGAAGAGGTCAATGTAGGGTGTGATCGTTCAAAATCATCTCACTATAGTTAAAAATAGCGGCACGAGTTGCGCTCGATCAGCAGAGTTGTGCGATAGTCTAAAAGGGGTGGCATGCACCCGTAGGGTGTGTTGATCGCCCAAAAAGTGGCTGACATGAGGTGCGACGGCTGAAATAGAGGCCCACAGGGAAGAAGAGGGCATTCGACAGGGCGAGGTGAGCTGGAGAAGGTTGTGCCAGATAGGGTGGTTCATGATGTGGAGAGGGGGAGGCTAGCTGGAAAATGAGTGCAAGCCGGGAGTTCCCTTGAGGGTGAGGATGAAGGGGGAGCTGGTGCGGCTAGTGCTGGGTGCCAGATGAAGGCATGTGAGGTCGGTGGATGGGCCACCGAAAAAATAGACAATAGTTTTAGGAGGTAGGGGCGGCAGGCAACGTGACATCGAGGGGCGGGGGGGGGGGGGGGGGGGGGTCTGTGAGAGGAATACAAGCTTTCAAAGGGTCTACTATTGTGGGATGGGAGGGAAGAGGGGGTCACTACGCTACTACTTGCCGGATGGAGCAGGGAATCATGGTCTGTGCTAGAGGCCAACGTGGATAGGGAGTAGAGAGGGGAAGTTGCAGGGAGGCTGGTGTGCGTTACAAGGAATGTCGGTGGGCTGAGTTAGGCGGAATCACAAGGGGTGTGTTTTGTGGGATGAGAAGTGAAGTTGAGGGCCTGTTCACACCGAGGGAAATGAGGGAAGGAAGGAGGCAGTGTGCTGGTTGAGGAAGAGAAGTTTGGGATATAGGAAAAAATATAAATAAAAATGAGTAAACGATAATAATAAAATATAAATAAATAAATAATATAAAAAATTAATCCATAATAATGATAATCCAAATAATAATAAAGGAAACCACATTAATAATAATATAGAAATGATAAAAATAATAAGTATCATAGTAAATTTTTTTAATAATAATATAATACCATTTTCAATAAATAATTATTACTCACATCTCTACTGTATGTTATTTATTTAACTAATTGTTTTTCAATCCATTCAATTTATTTTCATTTGGCCTACTCATTCTCTGCAGTCGCGCTAGTGCCCTGGCTAAAAACACGACTTTTGCGAGCCATACAGTGCCATCACACTCAACCAAATACCAATAATAATAATAAAAATAAAAATAATAATTATAAATACTTATTTATAATAATAAAAATAAAAAAAATTAAAATTCATACCGATAAAAATATAAATATTAAGTATACCATGTTCATTTTAATAATAATAATAATAAAATTATTAAAAAAATAAACACTTTTAATAACAAAATCAATTAGTGAAGTTTCTTAATTTAATTTTCTGAAGATAGGAAGGTCATCCTGATTCCTGGGAAATGATGCATGGATTTTCCAAAATGCGCTCTGCCATTGCACCCAATGAAGTCAACTCAATAAATGATTTTTTTTTGACCAAACTGAAAATTTTCTTTCAGGACTCAAACCGAATCACAAAAAAATTAAAACAATAAAAAAATAAAATATATTAATTAGATAGGTTAGGGTGTGACATACATTGAAATTGTTAATTCCAATGTGGTCACCAAGGAATGGATGGACATGATTTGCAGGATTGTAATGTAGTATTTGAAATTATAGAAGGATTAAGGCATTAATTTCATTCTCCTCACATGCTTTCCATGAATTACCTATTTTTGTTTTTAAATTTTTATAATCGTTTAATGGTAAGGAATTTGTATTCATCATATATTAATAATATTTTATTAATGGAGGATGTGAAGTTGAAGGGATTCAATTCAATTGATATTATTTTTTTTGAAACATTTAATATTTGTGGATATAATTTGTAATCAACATTCCAATGTTTGATAAAAATTTTCCTAGCTTAATATTTTTCCCAAAATCAATATCTAGCAGTGTAATTAACCCAAGGAAGTTACTAGATATGGAAAATGAATTTATTTTAATATTATTTAATGAAATAAAAAATTTATTCAATAATATATGTCATGATAAGGGTTTTATATCTAAAATATATATTATTTTAAAAATAATTTATATTTAAATTGACTAGCTATTATAAATAGAAAATAATAATTTCTAAAAATATCATGATATCTGAAGCATCAAAGGATAAATCATTCAAGGATGTGATAGAAACAACAGAAATCATGTTTGTGAAACCAAAATCACGCTCAATAAATTTTATTAAAATAAAATGAGTATCAAAGTTATTAAATGAGCAATGAAGTATCTGAAACAAAATATAATTTGTTTTTTATAAAAAACTAGAAAAAAAACTAAAAATAAATGAGATCGCTTCAATTATTGTAATATTCAATGTTAGAAAAATTTCTTCAAAAAAATGTATCTCAATAGAATCATTATTTCTAGTATTATTTATCTTGAATTATTCCCTGAAATGTTATGATTACATTTTATAAATTTTTTATTCTATTGATAAAATTCACATAATGTATATAATAAATAAATCTGATATGATTTCAACCTTATATTAACTTCAGGAACATAAGAAACACATGAAATGAATCCCTAATCATTATTAATGTGATAAAGGTAGCTTGAAATTTAACAAAATAAATTGAAATCAGTTATCCATGAGAGTAAATAACCATTCAATTGTTGGTGTCTATATCACAGGCAATGACCATAAAAAATTAACATCCTTAACCAATCATAATGTATAAAAACAGCAAGGTAGATTAAGTCGGGTGATCATAGAAAATGACATAGAATACTATTCTAGAAATGAATTTTTTATTACATCATAAAACCTAAATGAAAATTTTATTCAATCATCAAATATAAACATACATCCTAATAGTGAAAAATCAATGAACATATAAAAAATACAGCATTCCCATGACTTCCAATCCCATAGATGTTTATAGTAGAGAATGTTCACACATCCTATTTATTTCTTGAACCCAGACTCTATGAAATTGTATAATAATATAATCATACCATCCCACACCACTCTATATCTCCTTCCACCTAGAATTAATTAATATTATAGTTCTTGGTAGGATCATTCATTACATATTATTATTATTTTTCATTGAGTTTCAAAACTATATTGTCTCATGCTGAAAATATCTCTAATACATTGATCTAGCCCAACCATTCCATTACACAAAAAATCATTTTACAACTATATTCATATTAGATATTTACATAAAAAGTTAGAATTAAATTTCCATGAGTTATTTTCATTCCAATAATGAAAAAATATCCAGTAGGCTATCCACTAACAATTCATCTCTATTCAACATCATCAAAAATGTAGAAAAACCAAAATAGTACATCCACAATAGTTATTTTCTTTCATCAAACAAGTGGTTATAAAATATTAAGCTAACATCAATATGTGAACGAAAAAGATCATTTCATCAACTGTGATCATTTTCATAATTTTAGGGGAAATCCTAGTAAAAAACCCAAATCCACAAGAAATATATTTTGGAATCTAGGTATTCACTCTATGTTAGTTTTTATATTCACAGATGATATAAAGAGAAACATCTAAAATCGTAAAATATTATATTAAATGGAATATATATGAAATATTAATTCTATATTAGTCTCCATAATCAATTTGGATTAGTAGAGATATTATCCCAAATACAAAATGACCATAGAAAAAAAATACTCCCAAAGAAGATTTTGGTAATCAATGTTTCGATATATTTAAAATAAAGTTTAAATTTTTCAAAACATCTAGACTTTATTTCCAAGTAAGGTATCTATATAAATATACTCTTTTGATATATTTCAAAATCCAAAAAATTTTATTAAATAAATTGTATAAATTTATTCCCTAAGACCCTCCTTGAAAATATGAGTGTTCGTCTTGACATCATGCATATAATCATAATATTAGGATAATGATGTGGATGATGAATGAATCTCGTGAACGGATTGAGTATGAATATAATTATATATACCAATATATTTCCCTAATGATATTATAATATTATTTCTCCAATATTTAGAATATTCCTTAAACTTCATGTTCATCTTAGGGTGTGGTGTAATAAAGTCCTCCAAGCCCAAAATTTAGATTATTTTTTTTATAACCTGATTGTAGATATCAAGCATAAATTTGATATGATTTCTTATTAATGACATGATTATAATTAATAGAACCTCTGTTGGACTCATTATCTAACACTAGTCTAGGTGGTTCCCTTCTGATATGATAGTGGGAATAACCGATAGATATTTCCCCTAATAAGGGAATACCCTTTTAAAAAATTAGTGATACTCAGAGAAGATATGGGATGCGCATCAGTAACATTATTCTCAAACCCAATAGAATATTCTGCCTCTCAATGTATATTTAGGTCCTTATCCATATCTTAAGAATGTTTTTTTCAATGTATTCTTCCATAAACCTCTCAAACTCTTAATGCATATGATAGACCTAACCATAAATAATCCTTTGGTTCTAGAAGGTAAAACGTGGGATATTATATTTTTATTTTCTTTTAACACCCAAATGAAACTTATATGGACACAAGAACATACATAGGACATTAAATTACCATAGTCATTGAATAAATTCCTTTTTGGGTGCATTTTGTGTAGTATGAAGGAAGATTCTCATATTCCTCCTATTGAATGAAACATGAATCACAATTTTCAATCCAAAATTTTGATGGAATATGTTTAGATATATCATTTTCAATAGAGACCCTGTAAAATGAGGGACATGTGAGATTTTTATTTTTTTATCAAATATTAATGATTGAACATTTAATTTAGAAACTGAAAATAAGAGAACATCATTAAATAGATAATGTTGAAAACAAAAATAACTTTGATAATTGGGGTGATGGGAGGTTCAGTGTCAGGATTAAAATCTAGAGACCCATTCGAAGCATTCATAGGAAATACCACATAAATTCATGAGATTATCATCCAAAAATAGTAATATTAATTTTTAGTTGAAAAAATGAAATGAAATTTTATGAATTAAGTAGACCAAAATAAAATCCAACAAACCTAATATATTTTAGATAATTCATTGATATAATTATTTAAGGTATACTATTAATGAAAATTCCTATAATCATGAGGGGATGATTAAAAGAAATCATATTTACATTTTTCAATGAATAATAATTATCAAAAATTCATCTATAAAGAAATATTTTTAGTATTATATTATCTTTTGTGTCATTAAGATGATTTATTAGAAATCTATCAACATCAAATTTGGTTAAGGATCTAGAATCCGTGTTACGGTTCTTACTTGATCACCGAAGAACAACTCCATTATTTCACTTTGATCTATCTTCTATGGCATTTGATTCTCCGAAGATATAATGTTATGATTCGAATAATATATTTGGAGAATCATACCCTATATACTTCAATTAAATATGTATATATAAAAACTGGTAAAAACATTATTTGGAATTTTAATCCAATATGATGTGGTAGTTAGATATCATAATAACATAAATAACATATTATAAGTTATTCTAATAAAGTATTTTTATAAAATTATTTAAAAATTATAAATTCACTTATAAAAGAGTAGGATGGATATATAAAATTCAATGTGTAAATTTATTATTATTTAGTGGGTGAGTAATTAGTAGTTATATGTTCAATATAAAAGAATATGATGAATATAAAATCAGAAAAAACAATGGACTTACTCTTACGTCATAATCATTGAATGTATGCAGTTCCAATTAAAATACATATTATTGAAATAAGTATTACATTCAAACTAATGATGTAATATTCCACACTCGTTATAAAACATTTCACAACTCATGTTATTAAAAAAATGTGTTAATAATAATTTTCTGATATAAAATGAATAATTAATATTGGATAATGTATATTTCAGTAAAAATTATATAAAGATGATTGGTTTATAATAAAATTAAAATTATAAAAAAAGTTTTATGTATTAAATATGTGAATAAACTATTCCATTCTAAAGTTGGATTATAATACAATAATAGAATAATGTGAACGATTCATCAAGGGTGATCCTTTCAGTTGGAAATCACAATCATTTAACAGATGACATAATTGAAATGTAGTATTTTATATTAGAGGTGACCAATGTGATGTTATTTTTATTATAAATAGTTGATGTACTCTTAAATAAATAATAAAATTAAATAATAACAATACTAAAATTTAGTTTTACTAGTGTGTTTATGATTTACTTAATTTTTTTAGATTGATATACACATTACTAATTTTTTCTGAATTATGGTGAAAATAATATTTTCAAAAAATATATCTGTAACACTCCGAGATTTTATGAAAAATATTCTTTTAATATCATTGATATCTTGTGTTGTATGCTACAACATGATTTCCTTGCACTACATGCAACACCGTATGAGATTACAGTATACACAACACTATTCTTGGATCCTCTTAAACACAATTTTGATAGTAGTTATTCAACGCAACATTTAGTGTGTATATATATATATATTCAATTTATAAATGAAAAATGGTTGGATTCTATTGTAACGAAACAACAAAGGAGTCTTGCACAACCCGCAACCCTGACTTGGCTTGCATTACACACAATCATGACTTTCTTCGATAGCGTGTGTTGTACGCAATATCAGGTTTCACTAAACAACGATATATGGTTGTAATATTATTATGAACTAGCCATTATGAATAGTATCAACTAATTTGGAATTTTATAACAGTAGTATTCATCTTACACATTTTCTAGAACATGGTATCAGAACAAAATCAATTTTTCAAGTAAAATAAGTATTTTTCAAAAAATGAAGTTTGACACCTTTTGATGGCGCACCCACATTAAATATTGTTTTTGACATGTCTATAAGTTCAATATGAAAAAAATAAAATTCTTATTTGGAATCAGGGTATAAAAATTTACTTTGGATAAAATTTTTCATATAATTCTGATAACTTTCATATTTTAATGAATAGTAAAAACACGATATATATTAATTAAAAACAACTTTTTTCATCGCAATAATTTATATGGGTATATTAAATTATTAATTGGTTTTAAAGTGTAACTAGAATATATTTTTAACATTTAATCCAATGTTGGTCATTGAATTAATTTCACTTTGAAATTGGATATAAAAAAGTATCGATCTTTTGACAGTTATTGTTTCTTAAAAACAGGCGATTTGTTTTGACGATTGGAATTAATCTTTAAATTAATTAACGCAACTGATATTTTCTTAATTTGGTAAAATAGAAATAATTTTTTTATTCATAATATCGAATATATCTTAGGGCTAATTTTTGGTAATTTATGGAAACATTGATTTTTTGATGAATAGTGAAACAACTATGTGGTAGTTAAAAAACTGAATTTTTCATAAAACAAAATTTTTCCTCTTCTATGAGTGGAATTTCAAAAATCCAAGAGACATGGTTAATATCAAGGAAGAAACTATGGTTCAATGAGATGAAAATAATTTTTTTGGAATAGTATCTTTTTACTTTTTTTTATCACGGTTAAAAGTAAATAGTGTAATTAAGGGTAAAAATGATATTATTATTACACTAACACATGTCCTAATTATATTGGATAAGTGTAATTAGACCAAAAACAACCTTAGTAATAAAAAATTACCAATTAGGTCCAATGGATTAGATTAGGACATTTAATATTAAATTATTTAAAGAAGGGTTAAAATAGTTAAAATCAATGTTTTATAAGTGATTCATTTTTAATATAGGGTTATGAATAAGATAAATTCTACTATAAATATTAATTAGAAATATAAAAAGATTTCATACATAATGGTATTTTATTTAGAATTTTTAGACATTAAATAATGTAATTTATTTATGGCACAAAGAGGATGCAGTAATTATCGTATTAATGAAATATTGACATAATTGATGTTATAAATACCCAAATAAATTTAATTTGAAGCTTTTAATGCATTACACTAATTTTATAGGTTAATATGACATGTTAGTGTTGATTTAATTAAAGATTTTCGAACTAATCATTCTGTTATGATTTTCAAAAAATCAATTACCAAATAGTTTCAAAATTGACATAAAATAGTTTTTAAAACAAGTATTATATTCTTAATTGTTATTTTATTCCTAAAAATATAAAGTTAGGAAAAATGACTTAGATAATGTTATATATAATAATAATAAACAACTTGGGGTTCTTTTGTATTTTTTATGTATGTTTATTAACCTTATAGTGTAAGAAAACAAGAAGACACGGTAAAAGTAAAATTATTTATCTTAAGGTTAAATCTAAATGATATGGTTAAAATAGAAAACAAATCTTGTGTAAATTATATTGGATGAGATTATTTCGACCCATCCCCACATTATATTTGAAATAAATCAATTTGGAGCTATTGTAAACTGAATATGACTTTATAATAAAATAATATTTTTAGTTTTTTCAAAGGTGCCCCTCTTCTCCCTTATAAAAGGGCATCTCCTCCCTCTCTTCCTCACACCACTTTGAGCCTTCAATCTCGGAAAACCCCTGCCAAATTCTCTTCTCCACTTAGATAGAAACTTCCTATAGGTTCTTGTCTTCTTCGAAGACCAATTTTAGTTCCATAAGAGGAGGTATCAAAGAGGCGCTTCAAAGAGGAGGTAATGTCTGTTACCGATTCTTTCAACTCTATTTCATCTTCCACTTCTTCTTATTTATTTGTTTCATTATTAAGTAATAACATCAGTATAACTCATACAATTATATGTTATTATATGTATGAAACAACCCTATTTCACCAACTATCCATCCTATGGAAAACGAAATCACCACGCGTGCGTACGTATGGAATATCGTCTCCATGCCGTGGTGAAATCTGTTTTTCCACCAACACCTTACATGGATGGGTATAATGGTGTAATGAATAACTATATATGGTTATTATATCATCATAATTATTCTGATATATTATACCATCCACTTCAATTCTATTCAATAATTATGGGAATGATATCATCGCTCGTGCATACGTACGGATTACCGTCTCCAAGACACGATGAGGTTTATTTTCCATGTTAAAAATTTAGGAACGATTATAAAGTATATATAATAATTAATAATGAAATATATGACATAATAATGTTACTCTATTTATTTACATATATATGTATTTCATATACTTAATTCCATTCAATTCAATAATGGATCGAAAACAACGTTCATGCGTACTTACGGCCTACCATCTCCATGAACGGTGTATTTCATTCCTTTTATCGATCTATTATATATATGTATATTCTGAATATATATTATATATAAATTATGTTTTACATTATTAATAATAGTAATCATGATCTAAGTAATCATATGAATAATTACAAGTCAAAATACGAATGACAAATGAATCGATTTTACCCAAAACACTACTTTAACAAGAATTTACAAAAGAACGGGTAATATAAAGTCATAAGTGAACCATATATGATATAATAACAATGAATAGGATTATTTAATAAGTCAATTAAATTATTTAAATCATTATACATGAGTTTTGGATATGTACGAAGCATATCAGACCTAAGGTAAGGGATAATTTCCCAAATCACATTTTTATCCGAGTTTGCTTATTCGTAAGTATTTACTGGGGTTATTTATATCATCCATGTCCATGTTTTATAAAAGTTTTTTCATGTATGTTTAAAGTCTTATTTACCCATTTTTTACTTTTACTACATGGTATGTAATGAATCGTTCTTTTGTTTACGTTACGAGGTACTATTTTGACTTTTCCGATAAAAATACGAGAAGAATTTCATTTTTATCTTATACGGCGTGAATGGATTTTTATGGTTTCATAACGCCTCATTTTCATGAAGCTTACCCTACATGATTTTATGACTATTTTCAACAAAATGATTTTATTTTAAAAGTGCATGGCATTTTTTGAAAAAAAAATGATTTTGACGAAGAAAGGATATTTTCTTCAAGAATTCATTTCAAATGTTTTTTCAAAACAATTTTCCATCTAAGATGACATTATTTGATATGTGTATGTTTCATGTTTAATGTCTCTAGGATTTACATGGTTCAATTTTCATATGATGAAATGTCTATTTGTTTTATATGGATTATGAAATGATGGGATGATGTTTATGAAACCCATTTTATTCTTTGGGTTATGATGAATGTTTTGAGTTTATTTTGTGGCACTAGTAAGAATGATTTCATTATGAGATGGGTGGGACCACTATCTCTCTCAAATGCATTGGGTATTTATTTATATCTCATGAGATAGACATGTCTAGAATGGAAAGTTCAACCAGTTCAGTAATACAATACTGGAAAGAGGAGTGAACTCGATTTAGAAAGGAACTTTATCCACTAAGATGGTCTTGGCAGCAATGCCTTGGCTACTATGAAAATCATATCATGTGTTTAATGGTTGCCATAATTACATGTTTTATTCCCTTGATTTTTTATCATGATTGATGTTCCCTTATGATATATTCCTTACGTACTTCCAAGATCCATGTCTTTTCTCATGATTTTGATGTTTAGATTTTATGTTCACGTTTTTTCATTCAAATTTTTAAGGATTGTTTTATATTATCTATGTTTACCCTTACTGGGTATTTGATCACACCCCTTTTTATGTTTTCTTTTCCCCAGGATATAAAGAAAGGTTTTAGGTATGAAAAAAGGGAAGATCTTTATTGGGAGATGTTGAAGATCTTTCACCATGATTAGAAGATTATATTCCGAGTTTCCAAAGACACTAAACTATTACGATACTTGTGTGACTGTTTTTGTTATGTATTAAGTATTCCATAACAGTAATGTATTGTACATGTTCGTAATGCTTTGGGGTCTCTATAGTTGGTATCAGAGTAAAGGTTTAGTCATCCTTTGGAAACTAGGATGAGAAAAAGTTAGTGATATCCCTAGTTATATTTCTATGGTATGTATAGGGATGTCCCTAAGGATATGTATAGGTATAGTATATAGTCCTAGAACTACGGTAACGATCATAGAATTTAACCTAACATTTTAGATATTGAGGGTGCTCCCCCTTTACTATGTTGTTTTCCCTAGCATGATTTTTGCCTCTCACATTATTATTTTTGGGTTTTAGAAAATGGATGGAATCATGACAATTCATGATAATGGAGGATATGACAATCAATGGAATGATATTATTAATGAGAAACCAAATGAAATAGGATTTGGAAGTCCAAACATCGTTATTATTCCTAATCAGCAATCTCATAATATGATCAATAATCTCAACATTGGTAAGTTTCCCGACTAAGATAATAAGAGAAATATGGAGTTTCATGATGATCATAGAGGAAATAAAGTTCAATTTCCCTCATCTAAATCATGTGGGATGAGGCATCGAGGAGATTTTTTCAAGGGAACTGTAAGATGTTTTGGGTGTGGAAAAGAAGGAAACAAAGCCAGTAAGTGCAAAGGAAAAGGTTCAGTTAACACCATGGATGAGGATAAGGGTATTACTACGACATCAACGATGGTTAAATGTTTTAAATGTGGAATGTATGGGAATTATGCAAACCAATGCCCAAATGGAAAGTCTCATGAAGAGAATCAGTATGGTCGTATGGGTAGTATTTATGTTGATGATGATGAAGAGACTACAAATGATACGTGAGATGAATGAATTGTTGAAGCTCGGTCAATGGTTTAATAAGGCAGTGGAATGGTTACATTTCTATCAAGTGTAATGTTGTATAAGTATTCTCATGGTACTATGGAATAAAGAGACATCTAAGGATTGTTACACTGTTGCCTTTCCTTATGTTTTGAAAGTGTATGATTAATGGTACTAGTAACCATGAATGGTTATTCAGATATTTTTGGAAAGTAGATGATATGCACATAAGGAAGGGATAAGGAGAAAATTAAATGTTTGATAGTATTCATGATATCATGAATGATATAAGGAGAACGTTATATCATGGTTTGAGTATATAGAATTTTTGGATTTTGGTATGTGGACAGAGTTAACTTTGGACATCATTCATGTTTTCACTAAGTTTTAATGGGTATTCATTTTTCAACAGAATACATGATTAAGGTATTCACATGATTGGAACGTGACCAACAAGATATATGGGGGATAAATGATGGTTTTCACATGCTTGGTTGATGACATTTCAAGTAATCATTTTATTTATACTATGAGCTTCGACCGAAGTATTTTAGATAAGACTAAATATTGGAATGGATTATGTTGGACATAAGTTAGTATTGTTTAAGGATAGAACTTTTGTAGATATTATTGATGGGATGTTATAGTATTGTAGTTTTAGAAAAAGGACAACCTACAGGATGGGCAACAACCCATCAGGTCGGATAAGGCTGTGGGAATCGAACCCATAGCCGAAGTGCGACTGACCTTTATCGCCTACCACTAGCCTACAGGAAGTCCCTATTTAGTAGAAACTTGTTTTATTATATTAAGCAGTATGATATATGAAGTATAAGTCCATTTTAGTAACTATATATGATTAATCTCACTATAGATGGACTTGTGTATTTCTGATAAGTTTTATAACCTTTTGTTTGAGACGGATGGAATGACCCATCATTCTGTCACATGATCTTCTAACACTTCACGAATGACAAATTCAACTTCATTTCTTTAAGAGATGATGTGGAAATGTTCCAAAGAATGTACAACGGTGAGACTGTACCAAAATCACGTTATTATTTCTTCTATTTCCAATTTCATCAACTTTAGGGAAATGATCTTGAAAATAAGAAATGTTGTCCTAGTGCCCTTATATCTGATGAATGAGATTGTACCATAGATCATCACAAATCTATGACTTTGTGATTGATGGCTTTTTCATAGCCATGTTCTCTACCACACTCAATCAGAACTTGATGGTTAGATTTTTATTCGATATCCATATTTTGACCTATGTTCTCTTACGTGGAAACCCAGTGATGAGTTAATTTGGGTAACAGTTACATTTCATACTGTAGTTTTTAATGCCAAGTTTTGGTATTCCTTTCTACGATGTGGGTTTCTATTAATCAAACTTTCAATTAGTAAACCATTTATAACCTCGAAAAATTTCGAGGGAGAAATTCATTTTAAGGGGGGGTAGAATGTAACACCCCGAGATTTTATGAAAAATATTCTTTTAATATCATTGATGTATTGTGATGTATGATTCAACAAGATTACCTTGCACTACACGCAACACCGTATGAGCTTGCATTATACACAACACTATTCTTGGATCATGTTACACACAATTTTGATAGTAGTTATTCTACGCAAAATTGGGTATATATTAATATATATATATATATTTAATTTATAATTGAAAAATTATTGGATTCTATTATAACGAAACAACAAAGGAGTCTTTCACAACACGCAACCCTGGCTTGGCTTGAATTACACGCAATCAACTTTCCACGATAGCGTGTGTTGTACGCAATACCAGGTTTGACTAAACAATGATATATGGTTATAATATTATTATGAATTAGCTGTTATGAATAATATCAACTACATTTTTAATTTTATAACATTATTATTTATCTTACACATTTTCTAGAACATGGTATGAGAAAAAAAGTCAATTTTTCGAGTAAAATAAGTATTTTTAAAAAAATGTAGTTTTGCGCTTTTTGATGGTGCACCCACCTTAAATCATGTTTTTGACAAGTATATAAGTTCAATTTGAAAATATAAAATTCTAATTTGGAATCAGGGTATAGAAATTTACTTTGGATAAATTTTTCATATTATTCTGATAACATTCATATTTTAATGAATAGTAAAAACACGCTAGATTTTAATCAGAAACAAATTTTTTCATCGCAATAATTTATATGGATAGATTAAATTTTTAATTGGTTTTAAAGTGTAATTAGAATATATTTTTACCATTTAATCCAATGTTGGTCATTGAAATTAATTTCACTTTGAAATTAGATATAAACAAGTATCAATCTTTTGATACATATTGTTTCTTAAAAACACGCGATTTGATTTGATGATGGGAATTAATTTTTAAATTAATTAATGCAAATGATATGTTTTTAATTTGGTAAAATAGACATCATTTTTTAATTCATAATATCAAATATTTCTTAGGCCCATTTTTTGGTATTTTTCTGGAAACTTTCATTTTATGATGAATAGTGAAACCACTAACTGGTAGTTAAAAAACTGAATTTTTCATAAACCATAATTTTACACCATTTGTGAGTGGAATTTAGAAAATCCAAGAGACATAGATCATATCAAGGACTAAAATGTGGTTCTGTGAGATGAAAATAATTTTTGGTTAATAGTAACTTTTTACTTTTTTTACCACGATTAAAAGTAAATAGGGTAATTAAGGGTAAAAATGATATTATTATTACCCTAAAACATGTCCTAATTCTATTGTATAAGTGTAATTCGACCAAAAACAACCTTAATAATAAAATATGACCATTCAGATCCATTTGGATTAGATCTGGATATTTATTATTAATTTATATAAAGAAGGGTTAAAATAGTTAAAATCAACGTTTTGTAAGTAAATCATTTTTAATATAAGGGTTATACATAAGATAAATTAGACTATAAATATTCATTAGAAATATGAGAAGATTTCATACATAATGGAATTTTATTTATAATTTTTAAACATTAAATAATTTAATTTATTTATTACACAATGATGAGGCAGTAATTATCTTATTAATGAAATATTGACATAATTGATGTTATAAATACCCAAATAAATTTAATTTTAGGATTTTAATGAATTAAACTAATTTTCTAGGTAAATATGACATGTGATTATTGATTTAATTACTGTTTTTCGAACTAATCATTCTGCTATGAATTTCACAAAAATCAATTACCAAATAGTGTCAAAATTGACATAAAATATATTTTAAAAAAAATATTATATTATTAATTGTTATTTTATTCCTAAATATATTTGGATCGGCCAAATGACTTAAATAAGGCTATATATATTAATAATAATAAAATTTTGGTTCGTTAAGCTTTTTATAGTATGTTTATTAACCGTATAGTGTAAGAAAACAAGCAGACACAGTAAAAGTAAAATTATTTATCTTAAAGTTAAATCTAAATGATAAGCTTAAAATAGAAACCTAAACTTGAATAAATTATATTGGATAAGATTATTTAGACCCATACCCACATTAGCTTCTAAATCAATCAATTTGGAGCTATTAAAAACCAAATATGACTTTATAATAAAATAATATGATTAGTTTTTCTAAAGGTGCCCCTCTTCTCCCTTATAAAAGGGAACCTCCTCCCTCTCTTCCTCACACCACATTGAGCCTTCATGATCGGCCAACACCTGTCTAATTATATTCTACACTACCATAGAAACATCCTAGAGGCTCTGGTCTTCTTCAAAGACCAATTTTATTGCCCTATGAGGAGGTCTCAAAGAGGCGATTCAACGAAGAGGTAATGTCTGTTACCGATTCATTCAACTCTGTTTCTTCTTCCACTTATTATTATTTAGTTATTTCATTATAAATTAATAACATAAGTATAACTCATATACTGATATGTTATTATAATAATTAAGCAACCCTATTTCACCATCTATCCATCCTACGGAAAACGAAATCACCACGCGTGCGTACGTACGGAATACTGTCTCCACGCAGTGGTGAAATCTATTTTTTCACCAACACCATACATCAATGGGTATAATGGTGTAAAGAATAACTATATATGGTTATTATAGCATCATAATGATTCTGACATATTATACCATTCAATCCAATTCTATTCAATAATTATGGGAATGATATCATCGGTCGTGCGTACGTACGGATTACCGTCTCCACGACGCGATGAGATTCATTTTCCATCTTAAAAATTCAACAATGATTATAAAGTATATATAATAATTAATAATGAAATATATGACATAATAATGCTCCTGGATTTATGTACATATATATGTATGTCATATACTTAGATCCATTCAATTCAATAAAGAAACGGAAACAACGTTCATGCGTACGTACGACCTACCGTCTCCATGAACGGTGTATTTATTTCCATTTATCGATCTATTATATATATATGTATATTATGAATATATATGATATATAAATTATATTTTACATTCTTAATGTAAGTAATCAAGATCTATGTAATCATATGAATAATTACAAGTTAAAACACGAACGACAAATGAAACGATTTGACCCAAAACGCTACTTTAACATGAATTTACAAAAGAACAGGTAATATAAAGTCATATGTGAACCATATATGATATAATAACAATTAATATGATTATTTAATAAGTCAATGACATTATTTAAATAATTATACAAGAGGTTTGGATACGTACGAAGCATATCAGACCTAAGGTAAGGGATAATTTTTGAAATATCATTTTTATCCGAGATTTCTTATTCGTAAGTATTTACTGGGGTTATTTATATCATCCATGTCCATGTTTTATAAAACTGTTTTAATGTATGTTTAAAGTCCTTTTTACCCATTTTTTACTTTTACTACATGGTATGTAAGGAATCATTATTTTGTTTACGTTACGAGGAACTTTTGTGACTTTTCTAACAGAAGTACGAGGAGAATGTTATTTTTAACTTATACGACGTGAATGGATTTTTACGGTTTCATAATGCCAAATTTTCATGAAGCTTACTCTACATGATTTTATGACTATTTTCAAAAAAATTCATTTATTTTAAAAGTGCATGGCATTTTTTGAAAATAAAATTCTTTTGACGAAGAAAGGATATTTTCCTCAACAATTCAGTTGAAATGTTTTATCAAAAACCATTTTCCATCTATGATGACATTATTTGATATGTGTATATTTCAAGTTTAATGTCTCTATGATTTACATGGTTCAATTTTCTTATGATGAAATGTCCATTTGTTTTATATGGATTATGAAATGATGGGATGATGTTTACGAAACCCATTTTATTCATTGGGTTATGATGAATGTTTTACGTTTATTTTGTGGCACAAGTAAGAATGATTTCATTATGAGATGGGTGGGACCAATATCTCCCTAATATGCATTGGGTAATGATTTATATCTCATGAGATAGACATGGTTGTAACGGCATGTTAAACCGGTTTAGTAATACAAGACTGGAATGAGGAGTGAACTCGATTCAGAAAGGGACATTGTCCACTAAGATGGTCTTGGCAGCAATGCCTTGGCTATTATGGAAATCATATAATGTGCTTAATGGTTTCCACAATTACATGTTTTATTCCCATGATTTTTTATCATTATTGATTTTCTCTTATGATATATTCCTTACGTACTTCCAAGATTCATGTCTTTTCTCAAGATTTTGATGTTTAGATTTTATGTTCATGTTTTTGCATTCAAATGTTTATGAACTGTTTTATGTTCTCTATGTTTACCCTTACTGGGCATTTGAGATCACCCATTTTTATGGTTTCTTTTCCCTAGGATATAAAGAAAGGATTTAGGTAAGAAATAAGGGAAGATCTTTATTGGGAGATGTTGAAGATCTTTCACCACGATTAGAAGATTATATTCCAAGTTTCCAAAGACACTAAACTATTACGATCCTTGTGTGTCTATTTTTGTTATGTATTAAGTATTACGCAAAAGTAATGTATTGTCCATGTACATCAAGCTTCGTGTCTCTACAATATCGTTGTATCAAATGTTTTTCCAAACACTTTAAAAAATTATTTTTAAAATAACAATCCAAATACATAATGGTGTGTACCTTACTAAATTTTATACTTTTGATGTTTTCTAAACAAATTTATAGACTTTTTATGCATTAATTGATATAGAAAATCTATTCTATTTGATGGTGATTTATATTAGACATAAATATAAATTCTACATCTAATTTAAATATTTTTAATGGAGATTTATAATTTCCATAAAAAAGTATTAAAAATCACTATTGGATTATGTTTTACTATGTATTTCAGCAAAAAATTGTCAAATATTGATAGAAAATTTTTCTAGATGAACTGATATAAAATATACTGAAAAAATAAACACAATATTTTGGAAAAAATGAAATAGTTATATTATACATAATATTTATATCATGTTTGTTGTGATATATTATGTAGAACACCATTTTTTGATGAAGTGTTAACATTTCCATGTTAAGGAAGAGTTCATCATCTGATGTATTTTCAGCCACCTCTATGAAATATAGGGTATGACCAATATATAAATTTTTAAAAATAAAAATTATATTCAAGGAGGTGGAATATTTTTAAATTTAAAAAATTAATGATCGAAATGTTTATTTAATGATTTTTACATTTTTTTCTTGACTTCACTTCCTTGTAATATGTTATATAGTTTTATTCATATGGAATCTACATTGAGAATCTATGTTGAATTACATATGAATTATTAATTTGTAATTTTTTGTTGGATTAGGTGTAGTCAATCATATTAATGGATTATTTAAGAATATATTTTTGACAGAAATGATAAAGGGTTCTCAAGAATATTGTAATAGCGGATTATCCAAATGTAGAATCAAAGAAATACATAAATAAGGGTGATGCAGATTTATGGTTTGGTTAAATCCATGGATAGATAATGTCAATGTTATTCAATTTCTGACAACCTATGGTTAATGTCTTTATATTCTTATAAAAATTGTCACTATTATTTTCATAATGAGTTTTTGTAATATTTTTTTACTTGATTGTACAAGTTATTTCCCTACTATGTATTTTGAAAACAAATATTAGACATTATATTTTTTAAATTTTATAAATTATCATTATAACAAAAAAAATAATAATCAATATCTGATAAACATAATGGAGGAGGTCAATGAATACTATTAGTTTTGTTTTATAAACTACAAATAAGAACCTATTGTATTATTTTATATAATATTTCTATCATATATATTTTATTAGAGGTATTTTTTAAAATTATATACTCTAGGTTTATTATTATCATTTTTATACTAATATGGTTTCATAAAAAAGAGAATATTTATATTTTTCATATGATAGGCTTAATCATTTGGTCTTTAGTGAATCCAAATCCATGAATACTAACAATATTTAATGGATACATTTGTTAGTATTGGAGGGATCAAATGAATTCCTTTATAATAAATACTAGTTTAATAAATTTTATGATTATGATATGAAATTTTAAAATTCCTATAAATAAGTTACTAATTTACCAAAATAATTGAAGGTTTAATAGTAGAAGAACTATTGAGTGCTAAATATATATTTTTCTATGATAAGAAGTATATACAGACAGTTTTATATTGTGAAGTATATAATAAAATTTTAAAAAAACTAGACATTACTCCCTTTGGGACCACCAATGTTTTTGAAATGAGAAGAGTTATTATTAAATATATTTATAAACCCATTTATTTCTTAATTGGGGAAACTTTCACTAAAATTCATCAATGATTCAAGACCATTTGTTAATAATATATAATATCTTGGAGATATGAATTTAGTTAATGAAAATTTTGTTGAATATATTATAAAAAATATTCCTAATGAATGGTAGTATAATAGGGACACTTCTGATGATATGAATTATCCTACAATTTTTTGATTAAATGATATTATTAGAACTCTAATGCAGTATAATGGAAGATTAAAAATTGATGTTGAGAAAAAAAAGAGAAAAATATAGTAGCATTTTTTCTGAATGGACATTATCTAAGAAATTAAGATTAGTTCATAATGTGTATAAACCATAAAAAAATTAAATTAAATTTTGAGATTGAAACTAGCTCATCAAAAGAATGTGTGGAAAAAATTTACAAACATTATAAAAGGATGAATAACAGAGTCGGAGAGAATTATTTTCATTAAAAGTGCAAGAAAAATTACATATATTGAAATGAGAAAAATTATTATTCAATGATTTTTGTCAATGAATATATGAAATATAGTCGCATCAGAAGAAAATATACCAAAATAATAAAGGCGCATAGAGAAATTTATTTTGAAAGATGTTCTATAAGAATCAATGATAGAAAATTAAAAATTATTCTAAAACTATGAGTTGTGGTGGTGTATAAAACTATTTATAAAATTATTATGATAATAGTGACAAAATCTCTAATGATTATTTGATTATAGGTTTGAATTACAAAGAAAAATACAGGCTTAATAGAAAATGTATTTTCTGAATACCTAAATAATCAAACGTTAAATTTAAACTAATCATATTTAGATAATGATCATAGTTGTTAATATTTTGATCTTGAAAAATCTATATCATCTCATGAATATGATTCATTACCATGTTATTATTATGTTTTTTGATATTATTCTTTACTATAAAATACAAAAAATAATTTGTCCAAAAAATATGGAATTTTTATGGCTGAACACAACTAGGAAAATTATATAATTTAAAAACATTGGGAATAGGTTTTACAATATCTTATAGATGATACCTAATAAAATTTCAATGGGAATGGGTTTTACAACTTTATATTCTCAATAAAAAATATCTATTTTTTTCTAGGGTTTCATCATTATGTACAGAAATTCAAGTTGTAGAAAAAAAAATAAAAAATGTTCTTTGAGAATAGTTCAATATTTGGTTTTTTATAGATAATTAATTTCTCACGAATTACTAGCTATACAATGAAAAATTGATGGAATGATGAGGATTCCATATGTTTTATTTTATAATAATACTAGACACAAGTTTGTGCGGGTACCATAATTATAAATTTCTTATTTTAGGAGAATAAAATTAGTAACTACTTTAATAATATTTGGTACATTGACTATGGATTTTTATTCTATATGACCCAAAACATAAATTATTTTAGAATATTATAATGTTTAAAGGTCAAAAATTCACATTAGAAGATACTGATCATGGAGAAATGTATAGAATCAGTAGTATTGGTCAAGTTGGAAAACATTTAATTTAAAATAATATATTTTTATAACTTATGCATAACAACATTAGAAAAATTAATAATTCTAATGAATGATATCTTGTGTTATTTGGGAAGTAGAAATATACTGTTCAATGTTCATAAGGTAAATTTATTCTTTCTAATGATAGGCATTACAGTACATGGACTATAAATTTATAATTATGTAATAACCAAAATATACCCTTCTATAGTGTTATGAAAGATCAATCATTGTTATATAGTATAAGGTTATAATACTATAAGGTTTTGAATATAACTAATGTTCTTATAAATATAATATTTAGAGACTTACCAGACCTTAAGATCAATTATTAATTAGTTTGTGATCCATGTATGTTTAGAATGAAATATAAGTCATGAATGAAATCTATTAGGGAATTTTCAAATTACGATTCCTTATATATAGTCCACATGTTTATTTATTTCAATAGAAATGTGAATTATGGAAGGAAAGTACTATTTATAAGCTTTAGTTTATGACTAAACCATATATATAGGGGTCTATGTTCTATAAAAAATTTTAAGAGCTTTTAATGTTTTAATAATATTGTTTACATTCTTAAAAATGAAAAAACCACTAATTTGTCACTTTTAAAAATAATCTTATTGGAGAATTTTATAATTTATATATCGAATGTTTTTGTAGTAAAAAGTTATAACACAAAAAAATTCATCACCCAATACTTAAAATATAATGGTATAGCTGAATGAAGAAATAACGTTCATTATCAAATTACTAGAACCATATTGAGGGAATAATAAACTGATTATTTTTTTGAATCATATAGTAAAAAGGAATAGTTATACTATAAATAATGTTTTTATTTTACCATTTTTCTAATAAAACAACTTATGAGTTGTTGATATAAATAATGAAAAATCCTTTTTTTACATCCGGATTTTTGGATGTAAATAATTCATTTTGAATACATATGATAATTAACATAAAATATCTCTAATATATAATAGTGGAATTTTTTTATTCTAAAAATTGTATGGACATTTTTTAAAGTAGAAATGAATGTAGTATTAATGAATAATTTTCTTGAAAGTTTGATGATAATAAACCAATTCATTTTGAATAATATAAAACCAAATCGTCATTTTATTTTTAACATACTAACATTCAACCAATGTTGGAAAGTTATTACATTGAGGAAAAAACTAATGACACACTATTTTGATGTTATTCATAAACAAAAAACTAAAAATTTTGTTTAATAATAGAGCTTTACAAACCCATGGATCTTGAAAATATTAATGTTTCACACCTTTGATGTTATAATTAGTGATTCATATCAATAGGAAAAAATGAGACGTTCCGTAAGAAAATAATGTGATTTTTTTTCATTTTTAGAATAAATCAAATCTTGGACTCCTAATGAGAATTTGGGAGATTAATATAAGAAAGAAAACATTATAGGATGAACTCAAATTATTTAAAATGGAAATTAATTATACATTAGTTGGATTTTATAATTATTTTCATATAATTGGAGTAAAATTTATTCTCTGTACTAAGTATGTTGAAAAGGGTATAATAGTTATAAATAAAAATTAAATTGTTTTAAAGGGTTATAATAAAAAATAAGGAATTGAATTTCGATAAATATTCACTCTAGTGAATATACATAAAGCTATTTTTATACTTCTATCCCAAGAATTATTTTTATATTTTACTATTTTTCAAATGAATGTAATGTTCTATTTGTATAATTGATATATATTAGTTTTTGTTTGTTTCAAAAACCATATTTTTTCATGAAAATTCAAAAAATATATATCTTTTTTTCAGATATTCATAGGAAATATATTTACGTAATAAAACCGAATGAGTCCCATGTAATTTATTAAGTTGAATTCTTTACAATATAATATTGTTAAGGGATATAAAAAACAACACAATTTATTAAAAAAGTATTTAATGATTCAATTATTTTCTAAATATATAAATATGGAATTATATTTTTTCAAATAAATAATCAATTACTAATATCATTTTAGTTCAAATGAAATATGATTTTGAAATGAGCATGGTAAGTTAAATAACATTATTTACTAGTTTTAAATTTTCTCAAAAACCATAATGATAACCTATATCTTAACAAATGTTTATATTAATTCTACTATTTTCTGGATTTAACAATATTATAATTACTTATTCTCATATCAGGGAAAAACTATACTTTTTGAAAAATATTGGAAATTATATAATAAATGAATTTTAGAGGATTGATTGAAAACATACTATACCCTATATATAGTCACCTAGGATTATTGTTATTTGTTTTATTGTGTGATAGATACCAATAAAAGTGAACATATTCTCATATTAATGATTTAAAATGATTTATTCAAGTTTTTATGAGGGCTCTAGTGTTTAATTTATTTTATTCCTCTGAAAACTATTTTTAATTAATTATTATTTCTAGATTATTACTTTATTTGATGTAAAATGGATTGAAAAAGTAAACCTATAACACTAATTTTCTTAATCGAGGCTTTAGTGTCTTGTTAAAATTAGAAAATTAATCACAATAAAACTGTATGTTGCATACATTGATGATGTAGTAGCTGTATGTTTTTGTGCTCATGTGTTGTATAACAATAACCTATCAATAAATACTTAATGAGTTTAAAATAAACAAAAATTTTGTGTGATAACTCAATTTCCATTACTTAGTCTAATAACACAACACAGCACTTACTGGTTAGGAACATAGAAATGAGACTCCCTTTATAATGGGTTCACAAAAAAGATATTATTTTATAATTTTTTGGATGGAATGAAATACTTGTTGTTATTATTACAAAACGACTCAATTATAAATGATATTAAATTATTAAATAGACTCTTGGATTAATCAACATAAATCAACATTTATCCAATTATTTTTTTATCAATTTACCTATAATAACAATTTCTTTAAAAATTGGGGAACAAATATTTTCTATTTTTTAATGGTTTATTAAAAAAATCCTTTATAAAATTTTACTAAAAACATTTCATAATTTTTTTACAAATTTCTGATTTTTTCTTATATAATTTTCATAAAAAATGTTAACAAAAATCATTCTTCATAAAAAATTATACGTTTTATTTTTCAGAAAAAAAGTTTATAAAGATTTTCTTGAAAAAAAATAATAATGAAAGTTGGGAAATAATTTCTTTATAAATTAAATTGAATCTAATATAATTGAAAAATAAATTAATGAAAAATAAATTTAATAATATTATAAAATCATTCTTATGAACGTCTATGAATTTTTATATTTGAGAGATAAATTATAGATATTTTTTCACTTATATCTATAGTAATAATTATTTTCTATTCTATTTGATATTTCATAAAAAATTAGTACATTTTAAAAATATTTTTAGTTACATAGGTACTTCTACATTTGATAGGATTATAACAAAAGTAAAAAAATTTCATGATATTATATATTTTATATATTTTGAAACATTTTTTTAACCATTTATATAAATGAGTGTTGTAATACTATTTTTTCGATCTCAGAAGGATAAATATTATATTTAATATAAATATTATAGATGTGGGTCAGCACTCCATCTCCAACTATTTCAATGAAGAGCTACAAACCCCCTCATTCTCCTCTGTTTGATATACCTCTAGTACATCTGATTTCATTTTTTCATTGCATAAAAAAATATCATTTCTAACTGAATTTTATAAAAGAATAACTACCATGGAATAACTGAAAGAGAGACCTTGTTATAAAAATTTTGATTCTTTTTTAAAGATAGTTATAGTTTCATTATGTTTGAGAATATATTTTTGTTGAAATATATTAATTTTATTTATATAACCCATAGATTGTATGATATTATTACAATTTTTTGAGTGAACTGAAGTTGTAGGTCTATATCATGACCCGTCCCCCGGGGCCCATGCTGTGACAAACCCAACCCCACCATCCATAGGCCGGGGGTTGGAAGCTAGTACTGAAAGGCATAATCCCTAAAATGGGAAGGAATTGTCTTTATTCCTATAAAAACACATGGTCCAAGAACATTATAAGAAGCAACTCTGAAGTAAAGAGATGTAGTAAAAGAGTGCAAAAAGTAAAAGGGTCCAGAATAAAAGCCCATCATTAATGGTACAACTGAAAATACAATACAACTGAATGAAAAATGGAAATAGATGATGGGTCTTCCTCTGAATTTCCTACCTGAAGGGTAGGTACAGATGTCCTCCTCAACACTCTGTGTCCGTTCATACCCCCCTTTCCACATCACACTTAAAGGTCCACCACCATGCACCATCCATTCCTAGCTCCCTTAGCCTCAATCAAAGTAGTACGTCATTTGCATATGACACCACAAGGTTCGGGCAAGGCAGATATAGGGGTTAGTATAATGATACACAGTTGGGACCCCAGGACCTCGTAGGTCTTCTAAAGTTTCATAAAGGAAAGCCACAAAGAAAGACATCAACTCTACATTGATATGTTCCCATACATACATATAATTTAATAAGATATAAAAATATCATACATTTGGGATGAATACCACAAGGTAACACCACGAAGGTAGTTCAACATAGATTTATTGTACAACATAGCATAACCTCAATCACATGAACAAGTAACAGACAACTCACACAAGTATTTATTCTAGGGGTAGTAACATGTAACATCCACAGTCATAAAGTCAAACACCTCAGCTACGGGAGAAGTCCACCTCTATCGACTACTGTGGTCTTTCCGGGTCACACAGAGGTGCTTCACACTATCATTGGAATGCTGAGGTACTCCTCCTGTCAAGTACCATGGGTCTGCCACGTCACACAGAGGCACACCCCACCGTGGGTCTACAGCTTCACACAGAGGTCTTGTCCCTTATTTCCAACTATGGTACTCCTCCTGTCGAGTACCATGGGTCTTCCGCATCACACAATGGTGATCCCATCCATGGGTCTACCGTGCCACGAAAAGTCAATCCCCACTGGGCTAGTCGACTCAGTCCGAGTCGAAATGGTCAGCAATCGTCAAGTCTCATCACGTCGCAAAGTTCCATACGTAGCGTGCTGGATAGAATTGCTAACCATGTCTTAGGGAATTCCAGAAACATCCCAAGGTCTAATGAAGAAGCATCCCAAAGATCCATCACCTCATAAGGGATCCAACATAATAGATGGCATGCTGATCAGACACATAGTTAGTAATTTATTAACGTTTTCTCTTGGAGGGCCTAGTTCAATTCGGGGTCCAATCCAACTTGGATGTAGTCCACGATTTTTGAAAACACATGTGGAGTATATAAAAATGAACATCATGATCCACAGATTTTGGAAATGTAGATTTTTTGTTAGACAAATGCCCGATTCACATGTTATGTCTAAAAAGGTAATACAGCACCATGATGGGCCCGGGTCCGGTCTGACCTGGCCCAACCCGATTCGGGTTGACCCGAACGACTACAGGTCTTGCCCGGATGGCCTGGGACATGGTAGCCCTGCCCTGTTGGGCCGTGGTCTGTCATGGACTGTGTAGGGGCCGCCTAACACGGCCCGTAAAGGGCACGACCCGTTAGGGCAGCTCGCTGGGCTGCTCGTGGGGCGGCCTGCGGTGCGGCTCATTGTGTGGCCCCATGGTGAAGCCTTGTGGGGTGGCACACTACGGTGTGACCCACTATGACACGACCTGTTGCGGGATGACCTGTTGGGTGAGGCCCATTGAGGGGCGAACCGCTCTGCTGGTGGTTCATCGTGGAGGGTCAGCCCGAACCGATACTCGGGGGGGGGGGGGGGGGGGACAAACCCCACAATCTTCCCGAACAGTCCATATTGAATGTAATGTCACGAAAATTTGGTATAATTTTTTCTAATTATGTGGAATTATATCGAGACTGCGAAATCTGACGGTGTGTGATTCTGAGGCCCGAAGTGCACGAAATGATCCGTCGAAGTTTTGTTAAGCATTAACTAGGGAGTGTAAGTAGTCCTCCTAAAAAAGTGGAATTACTGATAAACAATTACCTGGATCAGAAATATGAGGGCACTGTTGTGCTCAGGATAGCATATTTACCCTAGGTACGACTTAAGTTTAGTCGGTGCAAGCCAACGGTGAGAAAACCTGAAAATGACATAATAATAAATAAAATAATGAAATAAATTTATTTTATATTTCAAATGACTATAACCCACAAAAGGAAACTCAGATTAAAAATCTGAGACCACTGCTGAACTCGTGAGATTATGATTTATTTAGAAGGATACTATCATTGGCCGGCATGGGCACAAGTGAAAGTTAGTTTTTGGCTGTAAATAAAGTAAATAATTGACATTTATTTTATTGTATAATTCATAACATCTAAATTGATACTAAGATTAAAAATCTGAGAGTGCTGTTGGGTTTGTTGGCGACTGTTTCACTTGGGCAGAGCCTAACCTTGACCGATGCAGGTTAAGGGTGACTGTTAATAATTTTCTAAACATTGTTTAAGGTACATTCATTAAACGTGCAAATGGCATTTGGTAAATTTTGAATTGGTGCTTGGAATGGTAATATAAGGCCACAGTTGAAATAACAGGGCTGATTTTCACTTAAGGATACCTTCATTTTGACTGCAGTAGGTCTGATGAAAAAGTTAGTATTTGGAAATTTTTAAAATAACAAATAAAATAAAATTATTATTATATTTTTATTATATTCCTCCAATAGAAGATTGGTATGTTGGGACTGGCGACGTGACAAGACAATAAATGGATTGAACATTCAATTCAATGTAACAATGCCATTGTGTAATTTGAAAGGCTACTAATTAATGGGTCTCAATTAATCCCTCAAACGTTGCACACCCATCCTCTCTCTTATTTATATGGAGCTTGGTGAGAGGTGTCGGCACAGCTTCGCCATGAAACGATGGGATGAAAAAGTAAAGTGATGCGAAACCCTTGGAGGACGAAGCCAGTACCAGCAGGAGGTGACAAGCAACACCCAAACCCAAACCCAGAGATCGATGAATCAGTGATGTCGTTGGAAGCTAGTTGCGGGGGACGATGAACATCAACACATCTTCAAGCGCGAACACTCTCTAAAGAACTCAAAGAATGGGTTTTAATTTTATTTGAATTTAATTTATTGATTATTCATATCCTAAATCCGTGATAATGATGGCTAAATGAACATGGCCATCATCCCACACATAGAAATTTCTCAACATTCTTTTTATTCTTCACGTGTTTTTCTTTCATTCTTCAACGCATAATATTTATTGACACTGTAAATAAAAAGTTTTTCTGAATGCGATATATGGACATTGATCCCTCGATGAATGGATCACGAATATGAAATAGTTTAATTTTTAAGGCTTGGAAGAAAGCCGCAGTGGCTCGCGGAAGAAAGCTGCAGCCGACACCCGGCCGACTGCATTAAGGAAGGGTGACACGCATCCGCGCAGCCGGATGAAGAGGTGGTCGCGGCCCATCGGCTGTAGTGAAGCAAGAGGTTGGGGTTGGCACACCAGATAACAGCGTGGTGGAGATTCAACCCCCATTTACAACACCAATGGAGTAGGGGGCCGCGACTACTCATCCGCGATAGAGGCTGATGGGAGGTTGGCCATTCGGCTGGTTCTGGTGGAGTCGCAACGTGTGACGATATAGCTGTGATGAAGACCGTTCGACCTTCTGGCTGACCACGCCACACCGGGCAGGTCCCCACTGGCAGGTCTAGCATGCTAATAGCTGAACGATCCACTGAACGTTCATGAAGAATGGGGGGTGCGTCCCTGTGGGTGTCATTTAGGGCAGACCCACCACAAAAGACCTCTAGGCAAGCGGGTCGTGCCCTGTGGGCCGGGCCAGGCCATCCCCTACACGGGCCAGGCCCGCCAAGGCCCTAGCCATCTGGTCCAGACATGAATTGGGCCAGGTCGACCTAATCGAGTTTGCCTAGGCCCAAGCCATGTCGGGCCGGGTCAGACCTGACCCGAGCCTATTTCGACCCATTTACGCATTCGTGGCCATAACTGGTGAACCAGGCGTTTGTTTGACGAACTGTTTGCAGAACCAGAATCCATGGATCAAGACAGTTTTTTTGGGTATACTCTACTTGAATTTGGGAAATTTTTGGAGTATGGCCAGGTTGGATCAGAACCCGAATTCAATCGATCCCTCAGAGCGCAAACACTAATAACTTATAGACCAGGTGTCCAATTGACACATCGTATATTGTGTTGGGTCCCTTAATTCGTGAAAGACCTTTTGGATACTTCATCATGGGACTTCGGGTTGTTTGAGTTTTGACAGATGGCTTAGGGAATGGTTCTCCCAAGCACGCTATGGGAAGAACCCTGCGACTGGCTGAGATATGATGACTGCGGACTGTTACGACTCGAAGTGACTCGATAGGCCTAGTGGGGAGTTCCTCTGTGTGATGAGACAGACCCACGATGTGGAGTTCTTCTATGTGATGTGTTAGACCCACAGTACTCGACATGGGAAGTTCCCCAACAGGCCACGGGGGAAGAACCACTTTGTGACGCGTCATACCCATGGTGGGGAGCACCTCTATGTGACGTGGCAGACCCCCGGTACTTTACAGGAGGAGTACCTCTGTAGTCCACAATTAGTGGGATGTTCTGCTTTGTGATGTGGTAGGCCCACTTCAATCGATAGAGAAGGATTTCTCTAGTAGCCGAGGTGTTCGATGATGTGACCGGGGATGTTACTTGTTACTACCCCTAGAATAAATTCTAGTGTGATCTATCTTTATATTGTTCTAGTGATTGAGGTTATGAAATGTGATACGTAACTTTCATGGTGTTACCATCATGGTATACTTCCCACATATATAAGATGAGTATATCATGATAACTTAGGTATATATATGGGCATATACCTAAGTAGAGTTGGGTTCTTTCTTTGTGGTCTTTCCATTTAGGAACTCTAGGAGACCTATGGGGTCTCAGGGCCCCTACTGAGTATCGTTTTACTCATCCCTAGACTGGTTACACACACACACCATGTTGTGTTTGGTGGATATGACAAACATCCCTGACTGAGGTTGAGGGTATCCAAACTGTAGGTATCTCTAAGGAGGACTTTAGACGAGGCGTACTGCATAGCTGACTGTTCGAGAGTTGTACGTACCCTTTAGGTAGGATCCTCGGTGGGTGTTTGCAGGAGAAGTTTTCAGTTTTACTTGTACTTTTTAGTTTACCTGTAATTTAAAGTTTGGGTAGTATTCTGGACCCATTTACTTTCGGTACACTACTTGTTTACTATATTGTTTTATATCGAGCTTGTATCATGATTTGTGCTTATTTGTGTGTGTTTAAAGTTTATAAATGCAATGGATTCATGTTTTCAGGGAATACATCTTTTTATGCTATCTCCATCCCCTGACCTATGGATGATAGGAATGGGGTAGTCACGGCATAACCCCGAGGGTTGGGGCGTGAGAGTTTAAAGGTTGTTACTCTTAATATTCTTGGGATGTAATAAAAACTAAAATATAATAGGTGAAACATATTGTTAATATTTATTAGGAAGTTTACTTAAACTTATTAACCCACAATATACAATATAAACATAAATGTTTTTATGAATTATTGGATTGAAATACACTTCTCTCTCTATTTGAAAAAGGTTATGAAAGTCTCCCATCTCTCTATGGATGCATGAATAATGTCTATATTGGTTCCAAAATTTATATTTATAATAAAAGGGGATAGAGTTACTCTCATAATGGAATATATATATGTTTTGTATTTTCATATATAAATTTATGAAGTTAAATCTAGTAAATCATATATTTAGTTTCATCAAAGTAATTAATACTATCATAATAAAGTTAAAGATTCTTCTTTATACAGGATTAATCATCATTCTCTGTAAATGGTATCGATATTGAGAAAATAAAAAATTAATCCACTCATATTTTATAAGGCACCAGCCTTAAACCTTACTTAATCATGAGTTATTACAAGATTACACATTGAGGATCTTTTCAGGTTTAGAGTTTTAGAGAATTAGATCATAAAACTTTCATTACATTCCACATTTAAAATAAGTGGTTACATATAAGATAGTATTAATTTTTCCCATCAACGGAAACATATTTAAAATAAAACATGGTTTATTTCTTGAAACATTATTGACACTATCATAATATCATGTACCCTTCACTTGACCTGTGAAAAACATTTCAAAAACATTGTATGAGCATAAAAAGCTGAGTAAGGGATATAAAAATATAGAAAGGAAACATGAGTACATGTATACACAAGAATCAATGAGTGGTTATGTGATGGAAAAGTATGTCATCTAGGTGATTGTCCACAATGGAAGAAAATTAATGAGCAGTATCCTACATTTGGAAATTAAATTTGAAATATCAAATTTGGGTTGTGCACATATAGAATGAATCCATACCGAACCCTCAGTAAAACACATAGTTCATGGCCTATTTTATAGGTAATTTACAACCTCTCTCCTAAAGATTGTATGAAGCACAAATATTTCATGTTGAGTATAATGATCTCTGGTTCGAAGAAAACCGACAATGATATTGATGTTTTCTTATCGCCATTGATTGATGATTTGAAACTTTTATAGGGGGATGGTATTAGGTGTATGATTCTTATAAAATGGAATACATTCAACTGAATGCAGTGCTTTTGTTCACTATAAATGACTTCCCAGCATATGGAAATTTGACTGGATATAGTGTTAAAGGGCATAAAAAATGTCCAATTGGAAAACAATAGACATCATATTTTCAATTGCATCCTTGGAGGAAAACAATGTACATGGGTCATCAAATGTTTTTGCCTATGGAAAACACTTATAAAAGACGAAAAAATTCATTAAATGTCTCACAAGAATTTTATATTTCTCCAAACCTTTTATCCCTGATCTGTATTTTGAGAGGGTGAAAAACATTATTGTGACATTGGGAAAGACATAGAAATCTGGTAATGATAGACATATTTGGACGAAAAGTTCAATTTTTTTATCTACCATATTGGTGATATCATGAAGTTAAACATAATATTAATGTCATGAACATGGAGAAAAATGTCTAAGATAGTTTGATTGGAACATTTTGTGATATTAAATGAATGACAAAAGATGGGTTGAATGCTTGATTAGACTTACTATCAATGGGAATATGATTGGAGTTAGCTCCCACTCCTAATAGAATACAAAAATTTCTTCCCCCAGCTTGTCATACATTATCGAAGAGGGATAAAATTAGATTTTTTCAGTGTCTTCATGATATCAAAGTGTCTCAAGGTTATTATTCAAATGTAAAAATTTTTATCTAAGTGAAGGACTTGAAGTTGATAGGTATGAAATATCATCATTGTCACGTCATGATGCAACAACTTCTACTAGTTAAATTGTGTGGAATAATTTCCATCCGTGTTAGAAAGACTATAATGAAGTTGTGTTATTTTATCAATTAAATTTTTAATAATGTCATTGATGTGAATGCTTTGAAAATTTTGGAAAAGGATGAAATTTTTATTCATTTTCAATTGTAAATGTGTTGTACTCCATTATTTTTTGATATAATGGTGCATTTAATGATTCATCTAGTTCGATAAATTAATCTTTGTGGACCTGTATGTCTTCATTAGATGTATCCTTTTTAAAGGTATATGAAAATATTAAAGGGGTATGTTAAGAATCCCTATCGACCTGAAGCATCCATTAATGAAAATTATATTTGTGAGGAGGATGAAGAGTTTTGTACAAGCTACGTGGCTGTAGTGTAGCACATAGGTTTTCCTCCATCTCGCCATGAACGAGTTTATAATGGGGGAAACAAGATTCATGGCTTGAAATTCAAATATTTGTTATCTGAATAGTTGAAGAAGCAAGATTTATACATTTGGGATAACATATATGATTCTCAACCATATATCACATGGAATATTAATGAGTTGAAACAATGTAATACAAAGAAGAAAGAAATGTGGATTTTGAATGAGCACAACAAAATATTTTTGACATAGTTTAAAAAGACCTTTCTTGGTAGATTATATGTATCAGAGTCGTTAAAATGGATATTGGGTGGTCCATATTGAAATGTGATAACATGGTCAGGGTATGACATTAATGGCTATACATTTCATACGAATGATAAGGACAACAGAAGAGCAGTTCCGAATAGTTGTTTATTGGTGTTTGTAGAAGAAATGCATTTTTCGAGTGCTTAGGACAAAAACCCAATTTCTGCATCAAGTGCATATTATGGAGTGATTGAAGACATATGAGAGGTTGATTAATTTAAAATTAAAGTTCTTGTTTTTAACTGTAAATGGTTTATCGGAAACAACAATGTCAGACATGATGAATTTTGAATGATAGTTGTTAATCTTAATAGATTGTAAGAGACATCTGATTCTTTTATAATGGTAAGGCATGAAAAACAAATTTTCTATGTATTAGATCAATCAGATATGTAGTGTGTTGTTGTTTTGCAAGGGAAAAAACAATATGTTGGTGAGGATAAACATGATGATGATGCTGATTTATGTGAGATCCCTACTTCCATGGAATGATTAATAGAACATAATGATGATCATGTTGAAGACATGGTTTGTGCACTAAGGAATGATCATGATGAATGAATTTGGGAAGAAAATCCAGCTGTACATTCCAAAACTTATAGGTAACATTTGTTTATTTCTTGATTAAATATATTATTTTCATAAAATGTTACACATTGTAAGTTTTTTCTTTATTAATACATTTATTAAAACAAAATAAGTATATGTTTTTGTTTGTTTTAATTTTATTTAGTTTACTTTATCATTTTTACCATTATATAAATTATATATCTATTATTTTTGTTCAGTAAAAATTACATTAACATGTTTACAATTTTTAAAAGGTTTACCACATTTTAATTTTGTGTAGTTTACTTTATCATGTTTAACATTAGATAAATTATATATCAATTATTTTTTTCAGTGATAATTAATTTACCATGGTTAGCATGTTTACCAGGTTTACCTTGTTTACCATGTTTACTATATTGACCATCATTACTATCTTTACCATTGTTTAACATGCTTACTAAATTAACCATGTTTTCTATTAAATAACATAGTATAATTTTATATTTTCTGATTACAATAGTAATAAAATATTTGAATGTTTATATTTGTGAACTATTGTTAGTTTTTTTGATTTGATGGATAATGATAGGTCAATCAGTTGATCAACCACATGATTCTGGAGATGAGCATATTGGTCATACCTCTGGCGAGGAACATTCACATTCTCCTATTGATGTTCCCTAATCTTCCTCATGTTCTTCTATTAAGACAAAGAGTTCAAGAGTTGGTAAACGTGGGTGTATGCATTTACCAAAATTATCACATGCTCATACAAAGGATTAGAGGATACTCATTGAGTTTGGTGAGGATGATATTACTAGAGGTCCAAATGCAAAAGATTTTAATAGTTTTGTATCAACTCAGGGCAATAACAAAGTATGCATTTTGTATGATGACTGGAGAAGTGTGGACAAAGCGATAATCTCTCTGTTGTGGTAGATGATTTTGGTAAGATCATTTTCAATTTTTTTCCTATTTTTAAATGTTTCTAGTTTATATAATATCATTAACCACTTCATTATCATATGACATTTGATATTCCAGAAACTGGATGAGATAAGATGAAATCCTTATCGATGGATTCCAGGAGATGGAGGGATTTCAAATCAACCCTCACATCTGATTTCATTTTTGGTCGTAGGAGTCATGAAAATCCAGGTCCTATATATCCTTTCATAGATGAAGACAAATAGAGGCATTTTTTTTGAAAGTATAAGCAAAGATTCACTTTTGGTAAGGGCAATGTAAACATTTATAATATTTCTTATATAAATAATCTTTTTCATTTTTTGTTTATGATTTATTATTCTTAATTTACAGCAAACAAGGAAATATCATCAGGAGATCCAGTTAAAAAATATATACCCTCATAGTTTATCTTGGACAGGGTATACATTAATGGATGAACAAATGATGACGGAAAAATTAGAAAAACTAAGAGCTGAGTCATCAAGCTTAGGAGAAGTGGCCCCTCCATCCCCTCCATATAGCCAGGAAAAATGGAAGAGAGCTCGGATTTGAAAAAAAACGGAAATATCTTTCGGAATATTTGAGAATCTTAGCTGAGAGGATTATAAGATATCTATTTTATTTATTTATGTTAACTATTTTATTCATTACATTTAAATCATTATAGAAATGTTCTATTAATTAATACTAAGTAGAGATCATAGGGGGTATTTACAGCTACTGGGAGGCAATATATTATATCTACAACATTGGGAAAGCCCAAACATCCTGGTCGTGTACAAGGATATCTGATAGGTTTATCAGTAAGAAAAGTGTTTCCACTTTCTTCAACATCATACATTGAGGGTGTTTATAAAAAATAGATTCTGTGGAGGATGAAGTTCATAATATTAAGGCGACGATGGAGGAAAATATTAGAGTTTTGGTATAGTATATGTTTGCAGACATTCAAAGATAATTTCAGACTGTAACTCCCACTCTTCTACCTCCACCTATAGACCCCATTATTTACCCTCCACCTCTTCCAGTAGCTCCCACTCACCCACCTCAGCCTGTGGACCTGATTTTTTATCCTACTCTTCCATTGAATCTTCCAACTTATTGCGAGTTGTATGTTGATGATCCTCAACATCATATAGTTACATATGGGATGGTTTATTGTATAAGAGATACAGTTCATCATCAAAAATTAGATGTAGAGAATCAAGGGGTCACTGTAAAGAATATTATAGATAGATCTACTCGAGTACCATTACAAATATATGAGGTCATTACAATTGGACATATTATCGACCATTTTTTTATTTGGATATCTAGACATATTTGAATCATTACCATAGAGGTATGTATGTTATATCTTTTATTTTATTTTATTTATTAAAGTTGTTTTATCATATGAAAACTAATATATTTTTCTATTTATTTTTATATGAATACATCAAAGGTAAAGAAATACTGTATAGACAACAATAACGAAAAATGGCTATGACATCATATACAGATTCAAGTAGTTTTGACAGATTATCAAGATATTCAAATTTTTTGGGAGATCATTATGATTTTCCAATGGATGATCATGTTTGTAGACGTGAAATAACTGTGCGGATTGTCAAAACTGATATCATGTAGCTTGTTACTACAGATAAGTTGGGCATCAAGGTGGTGAAATTTTTTTCCATGTAAGTCTTAACACCTTTTCCCAAGGTTATATTTATTATTAATGTATAATTATGTCTATTTTTTATTAGATATCTTTATTACATTTGTGAGAAGAATGGTAGGACATATGTATATGGGTTCATGGACCAGCATTTGATTTCCCTAGAATCTTGTGCATTGGATGGGGAACAAAGAATTATTTATATTGTTGAAATACTTGAACAGAATATAGTCACACAATATTGTATGGAGCCTTTTTGTGAGAGGTATAAAACACATATCTCTCAAATAGTTCATTATCTTTTAACAAAAAAAACACTAACATTAAATTTTCATTTATCAGTGATAATTGGATGTTAGTGGTTTTTTTCCCAAGAGAGAAGACACATTACAGGATATGATTTGTCTATGGTGATGTGCGAGAAAGTTTTATGAAAATGTTAGAAAAGTAAGTAAATTTTCACAATAGTTTTATATACTATAATGAATTTTAAATTTATCCCATTGGTATTATTTTCTAATAGGGGAATGATCTACTTTTTAAGAAACACAAGGAAAAGGAGTGCGAAGATATAATTTGTAAATGTAAAGGTAAATATCCATTTATAATTTGTACATTTTTATTTATTACATAAAAATAATATATTGAATTTACACTCATTCAAACATAATTTTCATGAACAACAAGGCATCATCAAATATGGATATTATATGCTAAGATTTCGGCATGAAATAAGAACAACTGGGAAAGTTGTGTAATTCGACCTGGTAAGATTTCCTTTTAAACATTTCCATAATATTACATTTGATTTATTCATTATACATGTTAACTAATATAATTTTAATTTGTATCTAATTGATGACCCTCAACCCTATAGTTCTCAAGACGTAAAACACTTACAAGTGGAATGATCAAATTATTTTATAGGATTGATTGAATTTTAGTTGTTTGTAGTGTAAAATTTAATTTGGAATATTGTTATTGTAATTGTGTATTTGGTAGTAGTTTAGGATGGATTTATCTTTTTTTTTACGTTGACATTGTATGTTTTGAATGTTATATATGTGAATGATTAATTTTTCTCTACTTCTTGTGTTGGCCTAATTATGAAGGTTTTTCTAGTATGGATTCTGGTCTGGGGGGGAGGCATTCCATGGGAGTGGGGGGTGTTCAGTGGGTGTGGGGGTAACCATGGGTGTTGAAGGGATGTTCGGTGGGGTGGGGGGTATTCTGGGTGTCCATGAGAGAGGGGGGGGGGTCAGGGGGGTGTGGGCATTTCTAGGTGGGTGGAAGGGCGTTCCAGTTGAGTAAGGGCTGTCCAAGAAGTGTGCAGGGGTGTGAGGGTGTCTTATGGGGTATGGGGGGTTTCCAAGGCTGTGGGAGGGCTGTCCAGTGGGGGTGGGGGGTGGGGCGGGGGGAGGGTGTCTAGGGGTGTCCATGGGGATGGGGGGAGTCCATGGGGGGTGGGAGAGGAGGTGCCACCATCCCTTGTGGGGATGAATACCACTGGAAGGTACTCATCACTACCACATGCAATGCTTGAGCTCTCAAAATTTTTCATTGATGCTTTCTTCCCCTATAAACATCATACATTCTAATACTTTGATTCAAGTATAATGAGGGGGAAACTCCATCATGTGTGATTCTGTTTTCTCCATGGATATACTAGCATCAAAGTGATAGAATTAATGATGTTTATATGGGATGTACGGATTGGTGAAACATTTCGAGAGCTCAAGCATCACATGTGGGAGTGATGAGTACATTCTAGTGGTGTTCAGCCCCCCGAGGGATGGTGGCGCCTCATCTCCCAACACCAGCTGTGCAGGGTCTGTCCAGGGGGTGGGGGAAGTCAAGGGGTGTGGGGGTGTTTAGGAGTGTGGTGGGGGTGTCCATAGGGGTGGGGGGGGGATTTATGGTCTGGTTTTGGTCTACTTTTGGTCTGGGGTGTCCAGTGAGCTAGGTGGGGGCGTCGAGGGGGCGTGGTGGGGGATATCTACTGATGTGGGAGGGTGTCCAAGAGGGTCGGAGGGATGTCCAGGGGGTGTTCAGGGGTGCGAGGGTAGTCCCGGTGGTGGGGGCAGTCCAGGGGTGTGGGGGGTGTCCAGGATGGTGGGGGTTGTCCAGGGGTGTGGGGGGATGTCCAAGGGGTGGGGACAGTCCACGTGTGTAGGGGGATGTCCAAGGGGTGTCCATGAGGGTGGGGGCAGTCCTGGGGGTGGGGGCAGTCGAGGTGTGTGGGGGGGGGGGTGTCCAGTATGGTAGGGGGTTGTCTAGGGGTTTGTGGGGCTGTCTAGGGGATGGGGCAGTCCAGGGGTATGAGGGTTGTCCCGGAGGGTGGGGGCAGTCCCAGGGCTGGGGGCAGTACAGGGGTGGGGGTGTCCAGGAGGGTGGGGGTTGGGGGGGTTATCCTGGGGAGTGGGGGCTGTCCAGGGGGTGGGGCTGTCTAGGGGTGTGGGCGGGTGTCCAGGAGGGTGGGGGTAGTCCTGGGTGTGGGAGTTATCCAGTGGTTTGGGGCTTATCTAGGAGGGCCAGTGGGGGGGGGGGGGTTTCTAGGGGTGTGGGGGGCTGTGTAGGCGGTGGGGGTAGTCCAGTGGTGTGGGGGTTTCCTAGAGGGTGGGGTGTAGTCTAGGGGGTGGGGGAAGTCCAGGGGTGTGAGGGATGTCTAGAGGGTGGGGGAAGTCCTGGGGGTGGGGGTAGTCTAGGGGTGGGGGTGTCCAGGAAGGGGGGGGGGTTGTCCATGGGTGTGGGGTGCTGTCTAGGGGGTGGGGGTAGTCCATGGGTGTGGGGGTGTCGAGGAGGGTGGGGGCAGTCCCATGGGTGGGGGCAGTCCAAGGGTGTGGGGTGGTGTCCATGAGGGTGGGGGTTTTCTAGGGGTGTGGGGGGTTGTCCAGGGGGTGGTGTGGTAGTCCATGGATGTGGGGGTGTCCAGGAGGGTGGGGGGTTGTCTAGGGGTGGTGGGGGCTTTCTAGGGGGTGGGGGTAGTCCAGGGGCATGGGGCGTCTGGGGGTGTGGTGGGGGATGTTCATTGTGGTGAGGGGGATCCGGTCTGTTTTTGGCATCTTTTTGGTCTGTTTTAGGGGTGTGGGAGGGTTGTCCATGGGCGTGGGAGTGTTGTCCAGGGGTTGGGGGTTATATAGGAGGTTGTGTGTGTGTGTGGGGGGGGGGGGGGTTCCAGGGGTGTGGGTGTTATCCAGGGGGTGGTGGGGATGTAGAAAAGAGTGTGGGGTTGTCCAGGGCTGTGGGGGGTATCGAGGGGTGTGGGGGGGGGGGGCTGGTCTGTTTTTTTTCTGTTTTCGGTTGGATGTTTCTCTATTTCAGGTGATTTGGCTAGGCATTTCAGTGGTTTGGGTTTTTATTAAAAAAATCTTTTACGTTGGTTATGAAATAACCCACGTAAGAAACGAATACATATTTTTTTTAAAGTCAGTTATTTGGAAACTGATGTAATAACCTCATGGGAAATGGATTTTACGTCAGTTATTTCATAACTGACGTAATAAAATGAAATGGATAGTTTTTTATGTTGGTTATAAAAAAACCATCATCGTAGATATGTTTTTATGTCGGTTATTATATAACCAATGTTGAAAACGGCTTGGAAGACATGTTTATCATGCCGGTTACAAAAATAACAGATGTGATAAACTCTTCGAAAGATTGATTTATGACGATAGTTATATAATAACCGACATGAAAGGATATATATCATGTACTTTATTAAATAAACAACATAATAAAGCACACCTATGATGTCTTTTCCATGTCAGGTTTTTATCATTGACGTGAAAAATGCTTTAGATTTTTGTTTTTTATGTCAGTTGTAAAATAATAGATGTAAAAAACTATATTTATAATGGCTCCTGTAATAACATCGTTCAAAATCCGATGTTAGAAATTATAAATAACCACCATAAAATGTTTTTCTACACTAATAGTAGTACATGAATCATTCATTTCTAGTGTCCTGAAAACATTGTAGAGGGAATAAAGTTTTGGAGGATGGAACACAAATAGAGGAAATCTACCAACCCTTAACAGATGGAAGGAGATAAATGAGATAGGCCAAACCAGAGTACTAGAAGGGGTCTTTCTACCACATACCAGTATGGTAGCTAGTTTTATATTAGTATTTACAATTTGGGTGGAGGAATTGGTACTTTAGGGAAAGAGAACCCATATGAGTAGAGAAGTGAAAAATAGGGATCATAAACTAGATAATAGTGTGTAGGGACAAGTCAGTTTCATGTAGTGCATCTAGTACTGATTGATAGTGAGAATCGACCTTCGATAGTGAGTTGTACAATTCTTGTAGATTAAATTTATTATGATGCTTTATTTGATAATGGATCCTCTATTTATTTTATATTATAATAAAATTTTAATGGTTTTATTATTATGGAGGAGTTCGTGTCTGGGGATATGTTGATCAACACATCATTGGTAGCTTGGTCGACTCAAATCTTTCAATTCTAGGTTTGTTCCCTTGGTGATGAGAGTATAATTTCAAATGAGATTTATATATACATGATATGTGCGGTTTTGACTTGATGTTGGGTAAGGATTTGATAGTATCGTACAAATACCATATTTATTATTATCATAAGAGAGTAACCTATATATCTGCCATGGTTTAAAATTATTTTTATCCTGGAAAATGGGTTATCTAGGCTGGTCATGTGGGATTGTTCATTAACAACTGAAGAATTTCATAAATGAATTTTGAGTATATTGTTAGAATATGGGGGTGTGAATCATGATATTGTTACACAATTTGTGGATCAATTTTTGAATGTGTTTCTTGTGGACGTCTTAGGGATACCACCGGAGAGGGTTATTGACTTAAAAATTGATTAAATTCATAAATTTGAAAAAAATTTCATTCCTCCTTATAGAATGTAACCCAAAAGGCTTCACTATATTATAAATTAGCATAATGATTTGATGGAATGGATTTACCCATTCGAGTGTGTATCCTTGGGGTTATCAAGTATTTTTTTTAAGAATTATAACAGAAATATATGATTAATTATCAAATACAATAAGATAAATTGTATGAAATTTAAAAAACGGGTATCAACTTCTCCATATCGATGATTTTATTGACCAGATAAATTTTGATTGAGTGTTATCCAATATCAATTTGAGTACATGGAATAATAAGTGTATTAATATGAATTAAAATATTCAACAGACTACATTTAGAATAAGTTAAGGGCTATAATAGTTCCTCATTATGTCATTTTTCCTAATGAACGCCGCTGCTATTATAATGTTTTTAATGAAATGTATATTCCACTCATTTATTGGATCATTTTTTTATTTATCTTTTATGACATCTTGGTCTACTATTAGACTCATGATGATCAATACAAACATTGTGACATCGTCCTATGTTTAATTAGAGAGCATAAGCCATATAACAAGCTATCAATCAATAAATTTTGGACTGAAAAGGTATATTTCATGGGACACCTCAACTCCGAGGAAGGTGTGTATGTGGAACCAGAGAATGTCTAATAAGTTTATTCATAGGATTATCCTAATAATTTTATTTATATATGAATCATTTTGGTTTTGGAGTATATTATAGAGGGGTCATCATGGACTTTTCTCTTTAGAAAGATCTTATTTCGTGTCTGACCAAAAAGGGTATCAAATTTGAGTGGGTTGGAGGATGTTAGAATTCCTTCAATGAGTTTAATAAGTGTATGAAATCAACTATTATTTGGAATACACTTGAGCACATTGAGGAGTATAAAATATTTAGTAGTTAACCATGTATCCAACATCGAGCAGTGTTGATGCAAGGGTATCAGGTCATGAAAAATAGGAGACAACATTTGTATCCACTCAAATGGAATCACTATATGCATGATATTGATTTAGGAACATTTGTTTATTTGTTAATGTGTTCAAAAAATTATTATGTTAGGAAAAATGATTATTTTTAAGAACAACGACAAAGGGTTAATGTATATATTATCACACTTATGTTTGTATCTTCAGCATTAGAGATGGGTAGATAAATTTTGTTATTTTACATTATTATATATTGTATGACCAATAAGATAAAATGTTTTGCTATCAATTTTAGTTGAGATTCATAGATTCAAGAGGTCCCAAAGTCCACATCTGAGAAGAAATAATGGATCTATTTACTATGACTCATTAACATGTTTCTATGGTTGAGGAAAATGAGACCATAATGTCCTTATCAGTGGAGTCCACACTTATAAATGGATAAAGAAGATTTAGTATGATTTTCCAAAGTGGATCGAATTGAGGTAAATCCTAGAATGTGGGGATCTCCATCCGATTCTGTTATCATTGAAAAAGAGATTAAAAATGTTTTGGATATGTTGTTATAACCAATTTTTTTAGAGAAGTGTTTATGAATGATTAATATTCCTTGAATTGGAAGGTTAATCACGTTTTGAATAAAATGTACCACAAAATTCATAGGAAATAATGGTGGCCAATAATAAATAAAGACAGTTATTGATTTGATAAATGATGTTACACCTATCTATAGTTAATTGATGAGAATAAATGTCCTTCTAGTCCATTTCACCCTTTACCAATTTTAGACTAGAAGGGGGATGAAGATACAATTGGATTTGTTGTCGGTCTTAAAGAGACACCTCATAATAATGATGCAATAATTTTTATTTTTTATCGTATTATAAAAGTATCTCATTTCAATCCAGTTAGGAAAATATTCATGGTTGATCATTTATGTGGAATTAATGTTAGAGAAATAGTTTCCTTTCACAAGGTACTGAGAAGTATTGTTTTAGATCATAATCTATGTTTTAATGAATTTTTTTTGAAAGGAATGCAAATGTACAAGGTACACATTGTTTATGAGTATGTATTTTCACACATAGACAAATGGGAAATCAGTATGTTCTATTACTGTGTTGTATGACCTGGTTCTAACATGTGTCATAGTCTTTGTTGTATCTTGGTAGATGAACTAAGAATTGGTTGAGTTTTCCTATTACAATAGTTATTAGGTGACTATTCATATAGAACCTACAAGTTGTATTATGATAGGATGTGTTTATCACCTTTATATTATATGGATGTGGGTGAGTTAGAGTTGTTAGGAGTTAGTCTCATTCAAAAGACACCAAAATAGGATAAATTAAGTGTTAAATTAATGGTAATAGTATAGAGTTTAAAAATTGCATTTCTTATCAAAATCATTGACCGATTTAGTTATTTGTGGGGAACCGTGTATTCGTTTAGGCATTTCTACAAATGGGTCACCATTGAATTCAGAATTATGGTATTATAGTGAACATGTTTGTTAGACCATTTGCAATTTTATATTAAATCATACCAGAGGAATATAAATTGCCTCTTCTATAGAGGTATATTAATATTTATGAGGTTTTTTATGTGTCATAACATTAATAATATAACCCTAACACATTTCATGTGATAGATGTTAATGTGGTTGATCTTGAAACTGATGCATCAATTGAGGGGGATCCCATACATGTTGTGGGTAATAGTGAGAAAACATTTAGGGGAATGAAAATTTAATTATTCTAAGTGATGTTGTAGCAGGGCCTAGTTTATGATGATAAATTGCATAGGGAAATATATATTTAGTCCTATTGGCCCAACATTTTCACCTTGGATTATTAGTGATTATTTGGAGTATAAATCATGGAAGCACTATTATAAGTTGCAGATATTTTAAGATCGATACATTTTTTTGGACTTTCCATACTCATTTTCATGTATATATTACACCTGTTTTAATATCTTTTTATTTCAGGCTTATCTTGAGTGTATCCATGTGTGTTTTTTTGAATTATTTGGGGGTGTTTTTGTGAAGATCCCAATTAAAACACAATTTTCCCAAATAGTGTTTCCTCCTCTAGAAAACATTGGATGGTAAGATAGTGGGCATTAGGATGTCACATTGTTGGGACAAACTATAGATATTCCTTGGGGAATCCATGATATGATAATGTATAAAAACATATATTTGGTTATTTTTATGACCATGTTATATAAAAATGTGATTGGTTGGCATGTGATAGACGCATCCCTTTATTGGACCACTATTTTCCAAAATTGTGTGGCCTAACCGTGAAATGTATAGTTTGGAGGCATAAATTCATGGATCTTATTTGAATTAAAATAAAAAGGCTTTTTTTCCCTAATACCATGGATTTAAAAATTAATTTTTCAATAATGGGATTGAGAAGATATTCCCTTCCAACTATGAAATATTTTAGGAAATTCTAATACAATTAGATATCAAATTTCATTGGTATGTCTCTATTCATGGGAATTAATCTTAGATCTATTCATAATATTTTTACCAGTGCCTTGAAAATAATCCAATGTGGATATATCAATGTTTTTTATCTGTAGATGTGATATTTAATTGTTGAGACAATTTAATGAATGGATATCCAGGACTAGATCTTGAGGATAATCGTGTTTTCTTCACTTTAGGTCATTCTAACACAAATTAAGGGCTATGGTGGGGTGAGAATTCATCAACCATTCTAAGGTAGGTGGTATAAATTAAATTTATAGTATTCTTTTTTCCATACTCATATATATAATTTTTTCATTGTGTTTTATTATTGTAATATTTTTCATTGAGTAAGTATAGTGAATAACGTGTTATCCTAACCATGATACCCTTGATGGACCTCATTAGATCCATTGGAGATTTTATGGTCAGACCCAATGGGAACCCATAGGGTGTGATAATTAACTTAATGTCAAAAATATGGAATATCCAAATTAAAATTTTGGGAATAAAATTAGAACTAAATATTTGTTTCATAGTTTTATAATTGTATTAAAAGTGTGTTTGACAGAATATTTAAGGGATAATGATTTGTGTAATTATTGAATATAATGGAATAAATGGTGGATTTACCATATTGTGAATTATGATAAAATAAATGTGAAATCATTTTGTTTGATATATGAAATCGATAATCATTTTATTAAAATTGGTAATAATTTCAATAAGGATGATAAATGATATATATATATATATATATATATATAGGTTTGACAAATGTGGTATGGGTGATGAACTGCTTCTCTAAGTGTCCATGCGTGGATGAAATAATCACTTAGGCATCAAATGCATGCATGTGAATTGTTTTTGGACTAAGGATCAATGTACCTATGATTATAGTGATACTATAATTCAATATGTACACGTATTATTTTTGATGGGAAGATGCTCCATGTACAAGAGATAATTATATCGGACTGATGCTCCAAATATCACTGGAAATTGTTCCTATAATAATGTTCTAAGGCATTTAAAAATTAAAATTATATAGAAAATTGAAATTACATGAAAAAATTAATTTTAAAATCTATATTTTGAGTGGTTTAGACTCTAGCATAGCCGAAGTAGGTATTTTTTGGTAGGGTTTCACTGTATACCTAAGGTCCAATGTTTTTTACTAAAGAATATTAAATTAGAAATAGGGTTATATATAATCTTTTTCATTTTATTCATTATTAAGCTGAATGTATTGTTATAGAAGTGATATTAATATAGAAACCGTTGGTGGAGGGATATTGATTAGCACTCAAAACTAAATCAATACATTGATTGGTACTTGAGTAGAACTCGTTCTTATAAGATAAGATATGGGAAGGATTTCTCAGATTTATGGATGAGTTGGGATTCAAGAAGTGGTATAATAAAGGAAACTAAATATGATATTGAGACCTACTAGTGAGTTTTCTATTTGTCATTATATTTTCATTACATTTTGTTTTTGACATGTATATGGAATTCTATATTTACTAGTTTGTTTTATGGTAATTTTCACTATTTTTGGATTCAATTTGTTATTCATGATCAATTATAGTTATTGATTAATATTATTATCCTACCTTTTTTATTTTTTATTTTTTTGATGTTTTATTTCATTGAAAAAAATTTCATAGTTTCCCAACATTACATATTTGACCCTCACTGCTATTTGACAACGTCAATAATATAAGGAGGTTCACTAGAGGTCATGTAACAAACTAGATCTGGGAACTATTATGTGTAACCCAAGTCAGAACAATATATGTTTATCTATTCGTAGATACAATATTGATGAAAAAAATTGATTTTTAAACAGACTAAAAATTTGAAATCTATAATATATGGATGGAAAAAATATCATCAGAATTGGAAAATCATAGTTGAAAGCCTTATAGGATGAAACAGGAATGACTAGAAGCATGATATGGAAAACAAATACACAGTCTCCAATATTTATTAATTGAAAAAGAGTAACCTATTTTATAACATGAGGTTAAAATTATTTTCAATAACCATGAATTCACTATGGAAAAAATTAATAAAATAATTGGATAACTCATTTCTTCAGTTGTTCTAACATTACATGTTATAGACCATCAAGGTAAAAACTGCATCCTAATAGCATCATCCCCTATTGAATTCTTCATCTTCTATCCATCTATGTAATATTTTTATACAATTTAAAACTAGTTTCCTCCTTTTAACAATACATTACATGTATGGATGAATAATATCTTGAATGAATTCATCCTAATTAAAATGTCAAGATCCGAATAAAAATATTAAATGGTGTTTTGAACTAATATAATGCAAGTAAAAAAATAAAATTTATCCTATGATTTTGAAATTAGGTATCCATTACAGTAGAATATCCAACATGTCAATGGACCTATAATAGAAAGAAATTAAAAATTCAAAATATGGTTACAAAACAAAAAATAATGGATATTAATTATAATGTAGATTAATTGAAAAAATCGTTAAAAAGTTTCTAAAATAATTTTCATGAAATAATGTCTATATAAACAAATACATATTTCAATAAAAATGAGATTTAATCAAAAAAATCTTAATTATATACAAACTATTTAATCTCCATAGACCTGTAAAAATCACAAGATTATAATGCATTGGATTCCCATAGATGATTTCTGTAGATTCAGTGAAAAGATCCAAGTTAGATCTTAACCATATATAGTAGGACTTTATATTATAAAATCCATTTATAATCCAACACCTCCCTCTGGATCCTTTTACCATGAAATAATTAATATAAGAGAGAGTATTGGTATCATTACAACAAGATTATCAATATTCGTCAATGAGGTTTTAATTATAACTATTTTAGGCATTCAATATCTATAATGAATCAATCCATTCTGACCAGTATATCACACAAGTAATCCTATACCAATTAAATATATATTCGATATCAATATAATGTGTGTTACTTCAATTTACCTATGTTATTTTCATGCTAATAAAGAAAACCATTTTCAATAGTCTAACCACTTTTAAGTCAGATCTATTCAGAGGAATGACAATAGTGAATAAACATTAATAAGCCATCAAAAATATATATTTCCTATCATCAACATGTTATTATGAAATTTTTTGGTAATAAAATATCTCCATGGAGATAGGTATTTCATCACTTATGTGTGGGTAAAAGTTTTGTTATAGGACTTTATAAATAAAGGATGTCTAGAAGGAAAAAAAAGTTTGAATATGCACCCTAACTCCACAAATATTCCTATATTTAATGACAATATATTGATAAGCTCTTAGACACATGAAATGTGATATTAATTACATCTGATCTACAATTGATATTCATGATCAACCATCTACCAAAAATATGACGAGTGCAGATATAAACCCCAAATACACAACACCCATATGTATAAAAACACTACTACCAAATATCATTATTGCAATCAATTTTGGAAACATTTTTTGAAAATTATATTCAATTTTAGCAATCATCCAAAATCTACGGTCAAGGCAATCATCCCTAGACATTTATCACTATTGATATATAAAAAATCCAAATCCATTGGTTCATATACCATTGTTTAAATTTCTTCCATGTGACCCTCATTAATTATATGATTGTTGAAATATGCATATAATATTCATACAAGGATGAGGATGGGGTATCGGGAATTGGTTGAGGAGGACTATATTTTTCGATGTAAATATGTATCATCTTGAAACTTGTAACAATAGTTCTATTATGTATATAATAGTCTTTATACTTCCTATTATTCATAGGGTGTGGAGTAAAGATGTCATCTAAGTCTATAGTTTGGATTATTACCTTTTTTATCTCCTGAGTTTTGAAAAAATACATAAATTTTTAATGGTTTGGCATTCAAATCATGAGTATTTTCATAAAAAACATTGTTGTATTCTGTATCCAAATTTGGTATGGGATGATCATCTTTCAAACAGATAGTGGGAACTCCCAAGGAAGATTTCCCCATAACAAGGGATACCCCATTTAAGTTATTATTGACCACGAAATCATATATATTATAGGCCTTGGAAATAGTATTCACAAACAATGAAAAATACACAATATGTAAGGGGTTAGCCTTATCATAACCACAAAATGAGATAGTTCTATCTTAATGTAATCTTTCCTCTTTTCCCTTAGTATCTTAATGAGGGTAAAATACATAACCATTAAAATGTCCATGGTTTTGAAGGGTATAACAAATGATATAATATTATTAATTTACTTTTACACCCAATAAAAAATTATATGGCTAGTAGGTTTTAGAAAAGGTGATCTTATACCATAGTCCTTAGATAAATGCTTACATTTGATGAATTTTTTGTATAATATAGGATGATTCTCATCTTCCACATCTTGAAGGAATCATGAATCAACATTGTGGATCCCAATATAGATGTGAATATGGTTAATTATAATAATTTCCCCAAAGACACTATCAATAGAGGGTCCTCTGAGACTTCTTTTGTAGCATCCAATTATTTGGGATTTCTAAATATATTTTCCAATTTTAAAAATTTCAGATTTTTTAAAAATACAAAGATTAAAACCAATAAAAATATGAAAAATTGGGGTTATTGGAATCTCATCGTTAGGATAATAGTCTAGAGACCTATTCAAAACATTCGAAGGATTTCCCCTAAAAACCAATGGGATACTTATCCAAAAATTCTAATACAAATTTTCAGATAAAAAATTAATTGTTGAAGAATTACGAAAATAATCATAATAACCAAAAAACCATATAACTTCTTGAGATTTAAATGATAAATTCAATGAACATCTACAAATTATTTAATTTCTTACAGGAATGATGTAAAGGTCATCACAAATCATATTTACCTCAGCTCATGAAAAATAAATTGCCAAAATGCCCATATGGTGAAATATTTTCAGCTCAATTCCAATAACTGTGTCTCCTAGATGACTGATTAGAGATTTTCCTATAAAAACATTGGTGAATGATCTGTAATCCATGATAGGGGTTCTTAATTGATCATTCAATAATAGATTATTTTTTATCTTGAATATATCTTCCAACCCAATTCATTTTTGGAAGAGTGAATGTTATGATACCCATCATATATTGAGAGAAACATCACCTATATGTTCATTATAATAGACTGATGTAATATTTTTATATTTGGACTCATAAAAAATTTATTTTTGAATTTAAATCCAATATGGTCAATTAATTGGTTATAAAAAACCAAAAATCAACACATTATAAGTTTTTTTGAGAATTAATTTTTTTAAAGAGCAATGAAATTTTTGAACACACATAAAAAAATTATATCATGGTCAGATAATAGTATTTATGTAAATTAATTATAAAGATTCATGTGTGTAATTATGTATTGTATTTTTTATATAAAATAATATGATTAATATAAAAACATGTAAAATAGTGGATTTATAATTGTGGATAAATTGTTCGATGTATATAGATACAAGGATCAAAATAACTTTTATAGAAACATGAAATTAATCAAAACTGCTAAATAATAACAGAATATAATTATAAAACATTTTCAGGGTCATTATTTTCATTCAAATTAGTTGATAACAAAAGTTGGATAAAGATAATGAATTAGAACAAGTTAAAGTGAATTTATAATTCAAAGGTTATACGATATGATTTCATTATAATAACATATGAATTACAAATAATATTTTTTATGATATATATTGAAAAAAATAGTTCCTTTAAACCTTAAACTACTCAATCCATAATATTAACAAATGAAAATTTTCTTGAGGTTTATCCCTTCATTATGACATAAAAATCATTTCATGGTTTCTATAATGTATATATAGTATTTTATGTTAGAGGACACCAAATTGATTTATTTTTACTATGAATATTTGTGTGACTCTTTTATCATCAAATGAAATAAATAAAAATTAAAAAAAATTGATATTCCGATGATTTATAGGTTTTATATATGGTTTGAGATTTATATATATATTATTTATTTTAGTAAATTATGGTACAAATAATTGTGTCATAAAATATGGTGCTGAGTTTAATGTTTTCATTATACATATTTTGAAATTAGTTTAAAAATCACAATACACATACATAATTGTTGACACATGACTAACTATTATAATCACTATATTTTCAAAACTATTTTTAAGAAATATTTATTTTTTGACCCCAACCCCTATAGATCAAAGATTATGTATACATTTTTACCTATTAATAAGACACAAGGAATCAAATCCCAATGGACAAAATAGTTTAGTAGTCTTTGTAAACAAGTCACATTCATGGAATTATCATTTCATTTAAAAAATTAAAGAAATAAATTTCATTCGGAAATCCATTATTCACCTTATTGTTTCCATTCATATCAATGAAAAATTACTTCTTAGTAACCTGGGTAAAATAAAATATAATATAGTGGTGATCGCATATGATCAATATGTGTAAGAATATAATATAAACATTAAAAAAAATAGGTGTAATCGATATAGCAATGTAAATTACTGAAACAATTTCCATTAATCTAAAATTTGATCATAATTTTGTAAGAATATGTATGATAAAATAATTTCATATAAATAATCACATTATTTTGAAACATGACCATGAATACTAAAACCAATAAAATAATCACAAGGAATAGTAATAATTGAATTCATAACATTGTAATACATAATGATGGATATCTAAAATATATTTTTGTGGCATGTTCTAAGATATCTAATACTATTTATGCCCAATGCCAAGAAATCTATTATCGTCAATTCCTATTCTAAGAAATATAATAATTTAACAAGGCCTCAACCAAAAAACATATCTAGTTTTTCCCATTAGAGATTCCAATACATTAAGGCGATATAGTATGCCCTACCCACAACATACTATGTACCATTTATTCCAAATATAAATTGGCTAAAACAAAACATACACAAACATTTGTATATAAAATAGAATCATAAATATAAATACATTCCCTAACAAATATGAAAAATAAAAAACCATATTTGGTAACGTTAATGGTATCAACATAATACATCCCCAATCAAAATGATCATAATGAATATAGAGATATAAAAAAGGATATTATCACTGATGTATATCTCTATTAATGAATAAGAAACAAAAAATAAATTTTGTCCAAGATAGAATATTTTTTTAAATAAATCATGGAACATTCCATGATAAAAATAACTTTTCATTTGAAATCAATATTTCTTATTTTGTTCTATAAATTTCAAATAATACATTCAAAATAATTTTCATGGAAAAATAGATTTTAAAAAAAATTAATGAATAATAGAAATTTAATTTAGAAAAAAAAAATTTAAACATGAAAAGTAATATTTAATGAAATGATGACAGTGATGGTATGTAATTCTATACATTTTAATTAAGTTAAAATGAACATTAATTTTTCAAAATGAAAAGGTATCAATAGTGTCCCATTCGGATAATTATAGGAATTTTCCATTCAAAAAAATAAAAAAAAATTATATCATGGGAACAAATTTTTTTAATAAAGAATTTGGAGAACTCTAAAAAAAATTTGAAACTAGTTTCGGAAGACATGGTTATGGATGGAAAAGGATTGATGATCGATGAATGACAAAAATTCATATTTTCTTGAAAACATGTCTTAATAATTTTGAGTACAACAGGAGAGAAATAATACTATTACATGAAATATTTCATTAATAACTATAGGGGAAAAAATAATATAATTTTAAGACATAAATATAAAATAATTCCCCAAATGGATACATGAACAAAAACTATCATGAATAATAATGATGTTTTAAAATAAACCATTACCTCTTTGGTGGCTTTTAAATCATAAAACCAATGAAATATAATTATTTAAATGAGACATTATATACAATTATGATAAATTGTTTCATTATATAATATAAAAAAGGGATGTATATATCCCATACAAGATATATAAGTGATGAATATGGAGTTTTTATCACAAAAGTAAAAGTATGTTGGGAAACTCATACATTTAGTCTGAATCATCATGTATGATCATTATATGACAAAATAATATTTTTATGTTCATTATTTAATTTCTTATGAAAATTTATCGTGTTTACTATTCCTTTTATTAACTTACTACTATGTCATATATTTTTACTTTTTCAATTAATATTACATCATATTTTTGAATGATATTTAACTTATTTGTCAAAAAATAATTTATTAGGTTTACTATGGTCAAAGAATTTATTATTTCAAAATATAAAAATAATAGTAATTAAATGATTATAGTATTTATAAATAAATTATAATACTTTTAAAAATATTGGATGATTTTAATGAAAATCGAATTATGTTATAATCATAGTTATGGTTGGTCGTACATATGCATGAGTAATATTTCTTTTTATCAATGATCATTATGGTAAAAAGTAAATTATTTTTTTAATTTTATAAATGTTATAATATTATATATATATATATATACTATTATTAATTTAAATACATAAATATATATATATATATATCAACCATGTTTTGTAGAGATTAAAATCAAATCACATATCTTTGTGAAGGTGTAGTCCATATGTAAATGACCGACACTCTATTTTTTAGTGTAAGAAATAATATAAAATAATTTATATATGAAAGATAAATATGTCGATAAAATAATTATTATTTCATTTATAACACATATCATCAACATTATCCATATTGACATCCATTTAATGCACAATTGAAATAATAATCACATCACTTTTTGAGGTGTTGGTCTTCTGTACACATGAGTAGTGTTATCGTATACCCTAAATAAATGTAGTGTAAATATTTATATAAAATATAATGAATCAAAAGGTATAATAATGTTATTAATATAACATATATAATTTATATCCCCAATCATACCAACCATGAGAGGGCATAATAAAAAACGAATGACATCAGTTCGCAAGGCGGTGGTCTGCCATAAACACAAATGATGATTTTTACCCCATTTTGTGGATGTGGGGGTGGTTTTAGGTCATTAATTAAAATATAAAAACAGCATAGAAAAATAAATATACATATTTTTTATCTCAATTTTTTAATGCAATTGAAGGACGTTTAGGATGGAAAAAATGATCGTTGAATATTGATACCTCTTTATTGGGTATCCTCATTATGAATGAATGAAGTCTATTATAGTTTAAATTTTAACAAAAAATAAGCATTATATGATAGGATTAATGAATTTTGGATGTTACTAGGAATATTATTGGATGAAAAAAATGAAGTATTTATGTCATGAGGAGAGGGGTGGCCTTTTATAAGTTACGTGAGGGGGAAACTTTGAGTTATTGGAATAAAAAACGGTAACCGTTTTTTTAAATTAAAAAGGTAAAAAATTGATTATTGTAAATAATTAGACATTTTAATTTTCAAATAAGGTCATATAAAATGCATACATGTTTTTATTTCAATTAAACCATTATCATTATAGTTAAATTCCTCGTAAATACATTTTTAACATAACATAGTAAATAATTTTTACTACATCTACTATTTGTTTTTTATAGAAAGTAAGTCATAATTAATATATAATATTAATTATTATGATTAAAAATATTGAATCAAATATTTAATAATTAAAATCATATATTTTGAAAATTTTTAATTTAATATAAACCCCACAGTAGTGACGAGAAAGTTAGTTTTGATATAGAAAGTGTTTAAAAGTTCACAGAATTTTTATATAAATACTAAACATCTAAATGACTATAATAAACTAATATTGATATATATATATAATAATTTTATTAAAAATAGTTGAAAATATAATTGAACAATTTAAATTATTTAAATGAAAATGCAGTTTTCTATTAAAATCCTGTATTTTTCACTATTCAACAAAAAATGAATCTTTTCTGAAAAATCCCAAATGTTAACATTAATATAATATTGTTATTATAATTTAAGAAATCAAATTTATATTATAAAATAATTTTTCTGTATTTTTTATAGTTAATTATAAATTATGTGTGTAAGAGGTGACTAAAATTTCTTCTGGAAAAAATAATGTTTTTCAGAAAACATTTCTTTTTTCCTTCTAGTTGATTATTATATTATGTATAATAAATAGATAAAAATAGTTTTACCAATGTATATATTACTTTTTATAACTTTAATGTTATTTCTATGTGATAATCATAATTACAAATGAGAATATTTTAATAGAGTATAGTTTTTCAATCAAACACAATGCCTCATAAATTGTATACTATTGAAGAGATTCAATTTATATAAAAATCAATAATATTATAATTTATAAAGATGAAATATTAAATTATAAAATTTATGATTCCATTCATACAAACTATCAAATATGATATTAATATTTTAAAATCATAGGGTGTTACATTCAACTGAAAATTAATAAATTGAATCATCACCACTAATCTTGATCTCTATACCGAATGGTTGGTCATTTGAAAATACACTTATTAAAAACTAAAATTTATCGAATGGTTAATAAAAATATACACTTTATAATAGAAAATAAAAATAAAATTTTAAAATATAGTAAAATAGGAAACAATTATTAAGTTGGAAATAATCGGTGGAAGGTAATGATACAGACCGAAAAAAACATAAATATTAATAGAGAGTAACAAAGGTCTTTGACATCATTATAAATAGTATAAATACGATAATATTTTCTTTCAATAAACATTTCTTAAATTTTAAATTTTTTCATGAATATATATACTTACATTATTTTCGTCCATTTCATGAGAAAAATTGCATACTTTGGTGGTGCCTTGATCAATTTCCACATCAACACATACTCTAGGAAATGGTGATGAATTTTTTTTCGAAGATCACTAAACGATCATAATATCCACACTATAGTGATAATAAATTAGTTTTATATTATGTTATAATTATAATAAATTGGTTATAACATGTTATAAAGTATGCATAAATATTTATATGTGTTGTAAATTATAAATATATACAAACTCATCTAAATTTCAACATAAATAATTTCATAATTTTTTATCATTTAACCCTTAAAAATATTTATCATCAAAAACATTAAAATAAAGTCACCAAGTTTCCAAAATGAAATTATAATTAATTACCAAAACAATATGAAGTATCTGTTAATCTTCACGGACCGAACATGTTTATACATTCTTTATGTATTATCTTGAAACATGTTAATTACCTAAATTAAAAAAACTATTGAAAACATTCATTATTATGTATTCCTTATATAAAATGAAGATTATTGGATATATTTACTAAATAAAAAATTATTTAAACTCCATCAATGATAGCATAAAATACTTTTTCAGTAAATCATTAATTCGCTCCATGGTTGTCCGCATTATCAAATTTTGTTTTTCCATATCAACCATCTAATTATCCCAAAACAATTTTCTCATTATCATGAACAAATTATGTTTTATCATTTCTCAAATCAAATATTTTCCATGATAATAACCATTCCACTGAATATTTTATCATATTAATCATTACTATTCAAGGTAATATTTCAAATCCTTAATGGTAATTTACTTTAGTACAATCCTTATACACTGCATAATTAAATTAATAGAATTATCAATATTAAAAATATAAAATGACATTATACATTAATCTTAACACAAAAATTAATCAACCCACATTAATTTTTTTTAATAGAATATTATTTTCATTTAACCATTTCTCATTTTGATTTATATTCCTATTATTATTGGGGAATTCATTTTTATAGTGACCTAACTCCATACAATGGAATAATTTAACATTGAATTATTCTTTCAAGACGTTGAAATAATTATAACTGTGGCCTTTTTTCTACACCTATATCAAAATAATTTTCCTTTAATGTAATGATCATGGTGTTTCATTCCACAAGTATTACATGTTAGAAAATCATTCTATCCTTTACTTAATTAAATAAATTTTTTCTTCTCCATTATCTTATCTACATTCATCCCATAACATCCATAATACTTGTAAAATTATATATCAATTATAATAGTTCAGGACACTACGTCCTTTTATGACAATAATTTTTGTAATACTATAGAAATTTTGAGAATTTGGTTAATCCCATCAAAGAAACAACCAATATACCTATTGGATTATGTATATAGTCCACAATATGTCCTAATAAACATTTATAGTTAGATTTATACATATCAAAATTTTATTATTCCTTCTATCTAAGACACAAGAAATATATGTCCATGTCCTCTCATTTCTAATGACGAAAATATGTTTCCATGACGATTAACATGAAATACACCCCTAAATGCTTTCTTTTTCATCATCACAATTATGATTTTTAATCAAAGACCACCATTGATCCACATCCCCCATGATATTATAAACATCCATAACATATTTCTCCATTTCACTACTTCTAAATGTGATAAACGTCTTCTCTATGGAACATATCCATTATTCAAATAAAAATGGATTTTTAGTCCTATTTAATGATGGAGATTTCTACAGCATGAAGCAGTCTAAAATTATTACACCACATAGTGGATTAATAATATAATCTATATGGGAAATGTTATTACTTTCAACCTCAGTCATCTACCCCAATATGGTTATAATTTGATTAGTTCCAGTTGTAACACTAGATATATCCTCATTATCTTTCCAAGAAGGGAAATACCTATGTGGAGTACGAGAAATGATACAGTTCCCATTAATTTTAATAATATCTATTAATAAATAACAGAATGCACAAGATTACGTCATAAAATCATGAAAAATATATATAACCACAATACTATTATAATAACTAACATAAATTAGAAAAATAAATCACAGTTAATCTTATAATCACAAACATGGTATCTTTGGGGTTGTTTTTCAATTAAAATACTTAATAATAGTCTATAAAGGATGTATGAATTATCCTCAGAATATTCCATGAGAGTGTCAATATAGGTACCCATCAAGGCTTGTTGACATGCTCCAGGTGATGAATAGGTCAAGCCTAATGTTCCTTATGAAGAGTTATTACCCCTATTTACCTCGTTAACAAAACCACTTCCACATTTAGTATATATACATGGATTTATTTTCAATAAAAAACAACATATTATATTCCTTATCAAAACATTAGTATTCCCTTTTATACTAATCCTAAAATTATATTACCAGGATAAGTTCCCTCATATATGATTTCTTATATCTAGTTCCATTGGTTTTTAATAAACTTATTCTTATACCAACTATAACTCCCAAACCCTAGTACCCAAAAACTAGAATCTACAATTTTAAATTAGAATAATGTAAAAGTTATAGAATTGTAAAGGACTGAATATTTTATTAGTCTTGGTATACTGTATGCACACGTGGAATTAAAGAATCATTTAAAAAAAATAAATGAATAATTTATTTGATAATTCCATTATCCCCCTTATTTTATGCCTTCATATCAATTAAATAGTATATCCTAGTATCCTGGGGAAAATTACCCATAAAAAAGGGGCATCTCAGTAACTATAAAAGTGTAAGCATATAAATAATGATATGCATATAAAAGGATTAATCAAGATAGAATAGTAAATAACTAAAAAAATTGCCTTCAATAAATTACTTGATCCTAATATAGAAAGAATAATGATCATAAAAAAATTCTATTTAAATAATCATTAGAGCTAGGAACATGACCACGACTATTCCAACTGCTAGAATAATCCCATAGAATATCATTAAAAAATTCACAATGAATGAATGAATACTGTTTCACATCTAATATACACCATCAAGGAATATTTCAAGAAATATATTAAATGGGTATCTCATCATCAAAAACCTTATCTAGTGTGTCTTATGAGACCTGCAGATGAATTAAAGGTCTATAGTGTGCCCGTCCCATCAAATACTATATCCAATACATAAATCATCTGAAATGGGTGAAACATAATTCACATAAGAAATCAGTATTTAAATTATAATATTAAATCTAAATAATTTACTAAATTAATAAACATAATCATAATACTTATAGAGTATATTTATTTGTATCAATATATTATATCCCAAGCCAAATTACTCAAAAACCCATCGAGAGAAATAATAAGGATCGTATCATGGGAGTATATCAACAGTAAATTAAAAACAATTGATAAAAAATTCTTCATAAATGGAATATTATTTTTGAAATATATCCTGGATAACATCTTATATAAAATTAAATTTTTTAGAAAAACATTTTTAGTTTAAAACATAAAAATTCATAAAAAATTATATAATTTTTTTCTAAAAAATAGGTTTTGAAACCATAGAATTTTCAGAATATGAAAGAATATATTTTCAATAAAATTACCTTATATGAATACAGAGGAAATGTTAATTATATGATGGTAATTACATTAGTTAATTTATTAAATTTTTAAACAATACAAATAAAATTCATTGTTCTCTATAAAACTTATATAAATGTATCTCTTTTAGAAAAAAATAATAATCCTTTTGAAGCAATTATTTATAAAATTCATACATGGGTAAAAATATAATATTTATTTATTTGGATAACTCTAGAAAAAAGTGAAAAATTTTTAATAAATCATTGTTTTGGAAGGAAATTGAATTTTTACCGATGATTGAAATAAAGTCATATTTTTGAAAACACAAATTCTTAATCATTTTTGGTACTAGAGAAAAAGATTGATAATTTTAATTTAAAATATCTAGAATAATTTTAGTAGAATAAAATGTGTTATTTTAAGATATAAATGTCAAATAATTCCTCTATGGGATACATAAACAAACAATACAAAATAATTATGAGACTCTGAAATAAACCACTTCCACTTATGTAATAAATTAATCATATGACCCATAAAATAAATTATTTTAAATAAAACCATTAATGACTTGAAAATAAATAAATTCATGAATTTTTTTTATAAAAATAACATTATATACAAAAAAAAATAGAAATTAGTGGTCAATATGTTGTATGTCTCACAAAAGTAAAAGTGAGGTGTGAAACCCTTTGCTTTAGTCTGACTCATCTTGTACATTATTTTTCATCCTGAATAAAAAATATATTTCAAAATTTATAATTAATTATAATATTTTTCATTAAATTATTATTTTTATATTACATATTAACCTGATATATATTATTACATCATCAATTAATTTTATGTTTGATGTTCCAATGATATTCATCTTATATATCAAATATTCCTTAGGTCGGATTACTATATTCATAAAAGAAATTATATGAAAACATCCATAATAATAATCACGACATAAATATAATATTTATACTTAGATTACTCATTTAATAATAATCGTGAATGCTTATTTTTTTAAAATTAATTACATTATAACCATAGAGGAGGTTAATCGTAAGTACACATGAGTAATGATTCGATTTTTCAATGACCATTATGGATAGAATGTATGTATTTTTTTATCATTCAAAAATGATCATTATATATTTTCAATACCATATTATTAAAATAAATATACATAAATATATATAATATGTGTTTTCTAGTGTCAAGAAGGGAGTCACATCGATTTGTAGTGGCTATAGTCGACACATAGATGTGTGTCATTATCATTTTTAGTGCAATAAAAAATGATATATTAAATTTCATAATGATAAATTTATAATTAATATAATAAATATCTCAATTATATAACATGTCATCATTAAAATTATATTTATTACCTTCAATGTAAATCATTAGTGATAGACTAATCCCATCGCTTCATGATGCAGTAGTCAACCGTACACAAAAGTGACATTAACATATCTACATTTGATGAAAATGTGAAAAAATGTATATATGATATAATTACTAAATAAGTATAAATAGTTTATATATATCATAAATATACTATATACTTATCATCACAACCATCCATGAGAGGAGGAAATTGAAAAATTAATGAAATTGGTTTGTGAGACGGTAGTCCACCGTACACATGAAATCTAATATAGTAAACCATTTGATGGATGAGGTTGTTTTTGACGATAATTACCTTAAAATAAAAACATCAATGTATATGGAATATAATAAGGCTATTATATATCTATGGTTTAATAATAAATGAAGAATGTGGAGGAAGAAAGAAAATAAAAATTCTATTCAAAGAACATTACCTATTCTTTGGGTATCCTACTTTTGGTTTCCCCAAAATCAATCGAAAATTCCATTAATCCAAAAAGATGATTATAATGTTATATAGGGTATTTTTTTATGTGATTTTGGTGGTAAATATTTGATACATCAAGGATTTATGGATCGACGATGATAGGATGTGGGCTGGCCATTTATATGTGATGTGAGTGGCACACATCTAATTTATGCAACAAGATATGTGTACCAACGTTTTTCTCATGCCAAAAGGGTCTAAAATGGAGAATTATGCAGTATTATAAATTCGAGGGTCTAAAACATTCCATAAAATAGATTTTAGAAAAATATTTAGGTCAATTTACTATGATATTTTTAGCTTAACCCCCATAAATCCATTTTCACCTTAACAACGATAATTTTTTTAATTATATTCACTAATAATTTTGGAAAGTAATTAATTAAAAATTAATTAATAATATAAATTATTATCATTAAAATTATGGATACAATTTTTTCAATTCCCTCAATAATAGGTTAGATGATTTTTTATATTAATCCCACAAACGTGATGAGAAAAGAAGTTTTTTTAATGTAAAAATTCCCAATTGTATTCAATGTTTTAATATAATAATTTTCTATTTAAATGATTAAAATTTAATAAATTAGAGTATTTTATATTATATTGAAATAATTTTTCTTTAAAATATATTAAAAAAATAATTTTATATTAAAATTAATTTAATATAAATTGATGTTTTCAATTACAATTTATTAATTTTCACTATTCATCAAAAATTGTAATTTTGCATAAAAAAACTCTTATAATTTAATATTTTAATTTCAAAAAAGAAATATATTTTATAATATATATTCAAAAAAAGAACAAGTTAATTTAAATTATTCGCACAAAGTATGACTAAACTGTATATCGGAAAAAATAATGCTTTTTAAAAATGTTTTCTTATTTATTTTGAATTATTATAATATTATTTATAATCATTAGACAATTATAATTTTCATAATATAATAAGAACTATACATACCCTATAATTTATTGACTATGTTACAATGGAAAATTATTAATGATAATATTTCTATAATGTATCATTTTTTGTTCAGAACAAGTGTTTCATGCATTGAAATTTGACAATGAGATTGAATTTATATAAAAAATCTATATAGTATAATGTATCAATATGTTATATTACCTTATATTCTTGGTTTTCAATTCATACAAGCTTTTGTATATATTTTTTGTTTGGTTTATTATTTTCGTTTTGGCATATTATAAAACCTCTGAGAGTTATGAAAAATATATAATGGTCTTTCTACATACATTAAAAGAAATAATTTTTATTGAATAATTAGAAAATGATAATTTTGATGTATCAAATTTCATTCCTTGATAATATAGTTTCTAAATATAGAATAACTATAAATCTTGCTAAATCCAGAGTGTATAAATATGAAAATACCTACTAATGTCACTAGTATTTTATGATTCTTTAAATTAGTAGATTATTACAGATATATTGTCTAAAACCATTCATTTTTAGCTAACACACAAACATTGTAAACTCAAAAGGGAGTCACATTACTAAAAAGGTTTGTGATGAATATTTTTATGAATTTAAAAGAGGATTGTTTGATACAGTAGTAATATAATAACCATCAATAAATATTGAATATTTTGTTAATATTGATACTTTACTGAAGGTTATTGGTTCTGTATTAATTAACAATTATGGGTAATTCATTGTTAATCATTCCAACTAAAATGTCTGGCACCAGGTTCTGCAATACTTGAAATTGAGTTTTTAGTGGTAGTTTTTTCTTTAAAAATTTTGAGTCATATTCTATATGGGGAGAATGTAGAAATATATATGAATCATAAATTTATGATGTATATATACACTTATAAGGAATAAAAAATGAGGCATAAGATTTTAATATAACTGATATATGATTTTGATGGTATGGTTAACTATTATAAAGTTATTTATAATAAAGTGGAATTTTTTCAATTCAATTTGATATTGTATCATTAACTATTCTATGTTTAGAAAACAAAATTCATATTAGAAATGATATTATTACATTCAGAATGTAAATTTTTTATGATGATACCCATCACTTTTGAATCAGATTTTAGTGTTATCATCATTTCTATAAGTAATTATTAAGTCCTAAGAAATATTATTTTGTATTTTATGTGAGAAGGAAACTGGTCAGGGATGGTATGATTCCTAAATTTAATGTTGACAATAAATTTTTTAGATGATTTTGAAAGATAATAAGTCTAATGATGAGCATGGATATTTATGAAAATTTTATGACCTTTTTTTCACAATGAAATCACATTGATGATTATATTAGTCCCCAAACATTATTTATTTTAAAAGTGATTCTCCATAACATTTGATCCCTTGTGCATTTGGGGATGTGGTTTTTAAGAGCTGTATAACATCCCACCATGGGAAAAAATCCATTCAGCTATGCCAATTACTATTTAAAATTTAGGTTGAGAATAATATGATGGGAGTTGATCTGATCTATTAAATGATTTTTTCACACATAAGGACACCCTAATTGATTTTAGACATAGTTGTGAAAATATAAAAAATTATAATACCATTAACAATTGTTGGTAGAGTGATCAATAATTAATATGAATATATGTGAATATATATATATATATATATCATTAGTTATATCTCCCTCTATTATGATCTGAATACACAATAGTTTAAATCTCCATAGGTGGAAAATCTATAATATTTCACAATTCAGAGAGTCATCATGAAATGTTAAGTGTGGATATGGCTGATGATATTGGCTTCCTATATATACCCATGAATGGAATTAAAACCCACAAAGACCATTACCTCAAAAAATGAACATTTTTCATTTCATGTGCTGCTGAAAATGTCAATTGTGGTGTATTTTATGGCTATTAAACCATGTTAAAATAATTTTTTTTATTAATGATGAATATCTATGACTAATAATATATAAATTTAAGGTCATAAACCTAGTAATATCATCTATTTAGGCCTATATTCATATTAAAATTAATTGTATTTATAGTTTAACATCAAAAAATTTACTCCATTCTATATTGTTTAAATTCATAATGCTATGAATACTATGTTAATAAAACCCATTGACATCTAGTGTAGAAATTACTCTTGAACATCCATTTATGGTTTAACCTATAAAATGTATTTGGTGATGGTTAGAAATGGGATAAATCATGATATACAGCCATGGTATATATAAATCATTGATATATTTCAATAATAAGATGATTAATGATATGATTTGGGTTTAAATCTGCTAGAAAGATCATGAGGGTATTTGAATGTAGTGTAATGATAGAAAAGACATCATATGGATTGATTCAACCCAATTAGATGAACCATGAGAAGTAAGTGGGGTAATTTATTACTATGTATCCATATTATGGATCCTTAATGATGTAACTAACTAGAGGTAAAAACACTAATTCTAATATACTACAGGGAAGATGAAAAAAATATTATTTAGGAATTCCCAATATATTCTAATATTGGAGTTATATACGAATATGGGGTGTTTTCAAAAGACATACCATTTATAGTCTGTTGATCAAAGACAAAATTCATAATATATATTATTTATCAACATTATAGTAAAACTATTTTCAAAGGTACTTATATAAGATGAATATGAAAACATAACAATTTATTTCATAACGTTTCATTACATTTTTCATACAGAGGATCTCTAATATTCAGTGTCATTTAAAAAGAAACACAACACATGGAAACATATAAATTAATTATTATAAACATTAAAAGATTCTTCATTTTTTATCCTATGTAAAATACTACAACTCATAACCAGGGGACATACATTAAAGGAAAGTGTGAGCAGAATCCCATTAAAGGAAAAAACAAGAGAAACAATTTACATGTGAAGTAGAGTGATATCTAAAAGAACCTAAGTAATATCATAAAATAATAAAAATTTGGTATGTAATTATAATAACAACATTAATCATAAATTGAATATTTGTCTACAACATTTAATTTATACATTTATAATCATATCAACAAGGTACATCCGTGAAGGGTCATAAAAATTTCCTCTATTATTCATTAATGTATCATAAAACTTATCATCTATAGATATTAAATTATTTATCCTATGAATTGGAGAAATATCAAGGAACACCACTAATATAGTTTTTTTTTCATTTGATACACACATATCAAGATCATTCATTTCAAAAATAACCTATAGTAAATAAATGAAGTTGTTTTCATATCAAAATCGCATCGTTTTAAAAAGTACTTAAAAATAAGTTCGTTTAGGTTATCTTAATACCAAGAGAAAGGAAGCGTGTTTAATGATTGTTAATCCCATAATTAAATTATATCATTTTTAAATCCATGTTAATACCCTTTTATAATTTAGTGTATTGTGTATTCAAAAATTAAAATAAAATTATTTTTTCAGATAAAAGATACATATTTTTGTATAAAAATTATACAACATAATGGGAATGAAACATAGATTCATATATCATTAAAAAGAGTTGGGATAGGTATCCGCAATTCATAAAAGTGAAATAATATATAAAATGTATAGAATACTATGGAAATAATAACATGTTACTTAAATTTTAAAGACATACCACCTCAAAGGGAACATGAAATGAATAGAGATGTTGGAAAATCACTTACCTTGAATAGTAACATCTAAAACTATATGAACAAGACCTTGAGGGGTTTAGGACTCATTGGGGGGGATCCCTGTGAGGTAATAATATCATATATTACTGGGTAATGATTTATTAATGAAATAATAAATTTTAATGACAAGGTATTTATAGTAATAGAGATGGTGTTTTTTTATTAATTTTCTAGGGCACCTCATCAGTTGTATTTGCAAAACCATGTGATTTCACATGATATTTTCCCATGGATTTGGACACATGGGACAAAAAATATAGTATTTTTATACACATTAGTTCACCAGTATTTTAAATGACATATTACATCATTATGAAGTCATAAAACACATCAAATACTCAAAAACTGTATTTCTTACTATTCAAAAAACAAACAAACAAATTTATAAAAATATCATAAATTGAACCTAACATAAAATAATTGTTTTAAATTCAAAATTGTAATCAATTTTATGTATATATTTTTATAAATAAGATAAATTTAATTTTTATGTAAAATAACTGTTTACAAGGAATAATACTAAAACTAATCTAATAATTTCTAAAACTGTTATATACATATACTATTATATCACAATACCATTTAAGATGACTAAATTATATCTATACATTATTCATTGAGGATACTATTCCATTGGTAATATTCTTCTTAATAAGGGTAATATTAGTATTCATAAGTTAGTATTCACCAAAAATTTAGGTTATTCTTAACAGACTATAAATTTCATACTGATCACAATCGTATATGCCTATTTTGTGAATATAATTTCACCATATAAATTATTTTAAGTATAAAAAATTTATTAAAAATATCTTTTTTAATATTCTTAAATAATATAAGACTTCTTATAAAAATACAATTAATTAATCCGAGATTAAATTTTACATTTGAAATTCAAAAATGATGGTTATTATACCATAATATGAAATAAAAATTTTATTTATACAAATGTATTACACAAAATAACTAAGGCCTCAATACACAACCCTTTATAACAGGTGTACATTACCAATGATTAAGGCATGAAATGCAGATAGAATATTGATGTGGATCTGACAACATTGCTCGAGTGGTGATTTCTATCAACTTGAACATCTCCTGTAGGCAATTTCGTTCAAGCATAACATGTGGAAGCTCAATTTGGTATTGGTCTAGATAATTGACCAATGATGCTACCTTATGTTGAAGCACTGCAAAATGGGATTTTTAAGCCATTTTTATACTATTAGAGGCCATCAACTTCTCTTTATTTATTAATAATCCAATATCATTTATATTAATAAAAAATATTTATAACATTAAAAAATATTATTATTTTCAATGGATATGTTATCTAATGGTCATATAATGGTTAAAACCCAATGAGTTCTTTTTAGTTATACTAATATAGTTTTATTGACAAAGATAAAGTAAAACATAAATATTCTAGAAACAAAATACTATTCAAAACTTCGGGTCCTTAAATTAATCCTCACTTATGAAATTTTGTCATTGTAATTTGAATTTGTATCCTCAGAAGTGAAAAATTGTTGGTACATCAGTCTCATAGTCCCCTCTGCTTCCAATGTGGCTTCTTCATATTTGTGGTTTATCTACAACACTTTAACAATGTGGGTAGTACCATGGAATATAACATTGACAATACGATCCAATATCTCCATTAGCTATTCCACATAATAGAGATAATGTTCCAGTTGGACCACCTCAGGAATTTGTACATGTGAAGTGTTATGTATTTACTTCCACAAATTGAATACATGCAATAAATCATGAACATGTGCTAGATTCATAGGATGTACAAACCAATAGGCAACTACTCCAACATGATCAAGAATTCTATAGGGGGAAAATGTACATTGGGATGAACTTCCCATTCTTCGAAAACCTCATTGACTCTCTTCCATACAGAAATTTGAAGAATGAATTTGTCCCCAAGATCAAACAAAATTCCAATTCAACAATTGTGTTCATACTCATCTATCGACTCTGAATATCCTTTATGAGTTGTTGGATAGAATGAATATCTTTTATCATCTATTTAAAAATATCAGGCCCATGAAGATTTCTCTCACTAGATTCATCCCAACAAATATGAGTTATAAATCTCCTTCCACTAAGAGTTTCATAGTGTTCCATTTGATTCATTGAATGGAAGCTGTTGGTGTAGGAGAACTCAACTAATTGATGATGTCGACCTCATCCACCATTAAATTATATTTATCATGTTGTCAGCTTGTCCTCGATTGTCTGAATAGTCCTTTGAAATTTTCCATCAGTTTGTGGGTGATATGTCGTACTAAAATCCTATTTGGTACATAGAGAGTGTGGAATAATTCATTATAATTTTGATGTGAACCTTGGATCATGATAATATAGGATAGAATTTTTAACTCCATAGTGCCTTAAAACATACTTAACATAAACCCTATAATGTTGATCAATGGGGAAATATTCCTCAATAGATATAAAATGGGCAGTATTGGACATATGGTACAATATAACCCATATCACATTGTTTCCATTAGATGTTCTCAGGAGACTAGTGACAATGTCAATATTGATATTGACGTACATCCATGTTGGCATGGGTACTGGTTGTAATATGTAATATACATGTTGCTAAGATTCCTTCACTTACTAACATACTTGGCACCTTCTACTGTAGTGATCAATCTCCCTTTACATATTATCCCACCAATAATGATAAGAAAAGTCCTTATTCATTTTATTCATTCAAAGATTTACAGAGAATATAGTGCTATTAGATTCATCAATCAAATCCTTTTTATTTACAAAATAGTTGGAAGACATAGTCTGATATGAAATATTAGTACATCATCTTGATCATTATTGAACATGAGAAACATCCCATCCTTAATATCCTCAATATTATTCTATAACGAAGGATATTATTTTTAATCATTCTTGATCTTATCTAGTAGTGATAGTTGAAGTATCATTTGTGATAGGGAAAATTAAGTCCCTTCCCTTATAATTTCCATGTCTAGTTTTTCTAGTACATTGATCTAGGGATCCCCTTTAATCCTCATCAATTCCATAACAATAGTGTTAAACCTACTTAATTAATTATCTACTTTTTATACTCTTCCATCGTGATAATGAATTAAACTATAATAACCTTTATGAAGATCCAACAATCTCATATATCTCATTATCAATTATTTTTTGTGAAAATATACTTCAAACATTGATAGTATGTGTATATATCACATTTCCCTAAATAAATATAGTGAATCCATATCATTAGAGAAAAAACAACTGTTCCCATCCCAAGATGATGTGTACGATAGTTATACTCATGTGTATTAAACTATGAAGATGAAATATCAATGACATTCCCACTATTCACGAGGAAGCACCTAATCCAATTCATATATTCAAGAATAACAATAATGTATACATATCCTCTTGATGGTAGAGTTTTCACTTGTGTTATAACAATGCTTTTCTTCAGCTCATGGAAACATACCCATCACTCCATTTTCCAAATAAAATAGAACCCTTCTCGAGTTAACATTGATAATGGATTATAAATTCATAAAAAGTTATTCAAAAACCTCCCATAATAACATACTAATCAATGGAAACTATGAATCTTATATAATGTCATAGGATGATGCCACCCCTCTACAAATTGTTTCATTAATGGGAAAACTAAGATTTATTCGTTGTTAATAATGTTCCAAAAAAAGAAACAAGTTGTAACCAAAACTCACACTTGCAGATCCTTCCAAAAATGAATTTCATCCATAGGGTTTGAAACATAAAACTTAGATAATCATAATGATGATCACAAATATTATTAAACATCAAAATATCATCAATAAACACTACCACATGGTTATCAATGTTGTCCTTAAAAAACTTATTCATCAATTATATAAAAATTGTAGGTGTATTGGAATGTCTGAAGGGATTAACAACGAAATCATAAAGACCATATCTTGATCAGAAGAATGATTTTTCAATTTATTTCTTAATCACCCTCAATATATGATAAGAAGATAAATGATCATTCTTTGTGAAGAATTGAGCCACAAAAAGTTGGTTAAATATGTCATAAATTCGTCAAAGAGATTATTTTTTCTTCTCTATAATCCCATATTGTTTTTTATAATAAATTCATAGATGTATTGATCAATCCTTCATCATCACAAAGAGAATAAGTTTCCCCCAAGGAGGCACACTCCCTGAGATTAACCCCTTATCCAGAATTTATTAGTGTTTTTATATAATTCATCCACCTCCAAATTTTCCATCCTATATGAGGTATTTCGTATTGGATGAGATCCTGGTATGAGTTCAATGGATTACTATTCCTCTCATTCCAGGGGATTTCTGGGTAACTCTTCAGAAAATACGTCAATGTATTCCTTGATTATAGGGACGTCATCAAATAATAATCCATCATTTCCTTATTCATCTTCAATGATAAAATCCATAATGAAGGCTACAAGTGGTTCTTCTAGACAATACTCATGTAGATATAACCCCCTTTTATAGAAAGATGCACATTTTTCTTTTAAGACTACTGATAAATAATTTCATTTAAATTTTATTTTAGCATTGTACTTTGAGAGCTAGTTAATCCCAAGTATAATGTTGATTTATATCACGGGAATGAAAAATAGATATGCGATAATATTTTTCTCACTAAAATAAATGCTAGAGTTTATATACACAATTGATGCATATGTAATTCTACTAAGAGTCATGAATAATAACTCCACTTTTAGAAATTCATAGGTTGATTATAATTTTTTGAAAACATATATGAAATAACAGAATGTGTTGAACCAGAATCAAACAATGTAATTTCTTTCTTTGAGAGAACAACAACGGTACCTACCACCACATCATTTGGAGTTTCAACATCATATGTCATGAAAGATAAAGAATGAACATTATCACATGTCCTTTACTGAGGCTGAGGGCGGTTTCCCTACACAACCATCAGATTCATATAGTTATTGGAAATGTGGCAAAGATGTCGACACATTAGGAAATGAAATTTAGGCAGGGACTACACCATATTCCCTTTATCATTCGTGTTGGGATGTTTATGATTCATATTTATTTGATTATTCTGTATGATATGGCTATATCTTCCACACATGTAACACTTCCATCTCCTAAGATCATAGATAAGTGATTGCTTCTTAAAACATTTATTAAACATGAGAAGTTTGGCATTCATTCCACCTCATACCAGATCAATTATCCGTTCAAATATTTGATATATTGACTCTTCTTTTTATTAGATTTGTGAGACCACTATGTCTCACCAAACTCATGTTAGACTTTCATCCAACACCATAATATCTCCTCATATCTATCGTAGTCTATGTTAGAAAGATTATTCTATAGATGATGTTTTAGTCCACCATAGAATCTATTAACCCTCCAATTACAATCAATGAAAAAAAATTATGTGCATTTGTAATGTATTTTTTATTTCATTTCATAGCTTCCCATAGATTCAATTTCTATCTACATCACATCTAGAAACTCTTTATCCATTTTCATTCTCATCATACATGGAAAATACTTTTTGATGAATAGATATATGATCTATTCCCACTACATAGCTCCAATCCATCTTCTTGGCCTCATTTTTTTTAATTTTCACACACCACTGATTTGCTTCTCCCTCTAAGTAGTAAACAGCTTGGGTTACATTCTTTTATTCAGATCGTAGAGTTCAGAAATGATCTTTTATATTGAGCTGATACACTATTAAAAAATAAACGGGACTTTAGATACTCTATATATCAGTGGTTGTTGATTCATAATGGAATAAACAAAAATATGATCTCTCCATGGTGAAATTTTTCACCTAGCTCGATTCATGTAATTCCACATAACTCAATTCAGTTGGTTCATATATATAATGATGGCTCCCATTCAATATTCCATCAGAGGGATGTTATCACATGGTCTATTACGGTCATCAATTGCATGGTTCCTCCTATTTCCCACCATTTTCTAAAATAAAATAAAAAATATGTAGAAACATATTTTATTAATGAAGGATTTATTTATAATGAATTTTTATCTCTTAAAACATCATGCTCTATCATATTATTCTTTAAAAAAATTTACATTACTGTATAAATTCTTTATAATTATTCCTATAAATATTGTTATTAATAAATCATATACCAAGGTAGATTCAAACCATGGATTAAACAGCGACCATTACCCTTCACTAGTTTTCATTCAAGTCTAGCTCAATACGGTTTTTTTGGTTTTTCACCATGATAAATATATGCCATAGCCAAATCCACTATATTCTATACACACATGGAATTATTTGTATAGAAAGAACTTAATTTATTTTTCACCAAAATACAAGGATGTTTTCCTAAATTTAATCATTTTTGTAGGGTTCCTCCAAAATATTAATATTACAATTTCATAAAATAACTAAACCAACCTTTTATACTGACAATGGGATCCCATCATTTTATTACATAACATCTCATCATATTTTACCGACATGTGATCTTTAATGTTTAGTGTTATGAATAAAGGTATAACAAAAATTATAACATATAAATTTTTTCAAATCCACTTGAATGGATTTTTCATTTGTTCATACTATGCACAATTACTCCAACTCTTTGCCTAGTGACATACATCAATGGAAATAGTGGGAAGAAGGGCCTATAATGGAAAAGCAATAGAAGTAGTTTAGACTTGAAGTTGGGAGAAATCTATAAGAACATGTGTAATATAAAAAATGAATGATACATACCCATATCATAATAGTAATAACTTTATTCATAAAATTAAAATGTGGCTTCAAGTTTTAATTTAGATATTCATAACAATATCACCAAGGTCCATCACTGAGGTGTGAAAAGAATTACCAAGGTTGTTCAATAATGTATAATAAATCATGTAATCTCTATAGATTAATTTCATTACTTATTTCATTGGTGTGATATTAGGTGAACCTTTAATATGTTTTTATTTTCTTGTGATTGACTTTAATCATAAAAAAATTGTTCATTAATTACAAATATTGAATGAAATAAATGGTTTTCATATCATAATGATGATGTTTAAAAAAGTGCTTAAAACAAGTTTCTATTTGTCATTATGGGTTTGTGTTTATGCCCTTTTGGTTGTATATATCACATGATATATTCATTGATCTTATGATCATTGTTTTACATGAGTATATGGATATATTTTTATTTTTTTTTATTATATTAATTTTGTTAGATTCTGAAATTTCATAGGGTAATGATAAACATATAAGTGTTTTCATCATACATTAAAAGAAATATTTTTTATTGAATGGGACAAAAAGGTATGTTTTTTTGTAATAAATATGATTCCATGGTAATATTCTTTCTAATGATGGAAAAATTAACAATCCCACTAAATATAGACTGTATGAATAAGGGAATGACATACTAATGTAACTATTATTATATGTTTCTTTAAATAAGTATATTATTACTAATAGATTGTCTAAAACCATTCATTATGAGCTAACACACGAACAATGTTAACTCAAATGGGAGCCAAATTAATTTTAGAAAAAGTATCTGATGACTATTTTTATAAATTAAAAAGATGATTGGTTGATACAATAGTACTATAATAGCCATCAATAAATTATAAATATTTTATCTGTCATGATACATCAATGAAGGGTCTTAGATCTATATTAATGCATAGTGATAAGGTATTTCATTATGAATCATTCTAACTAAAACATCAGGAACCAAGTTTCCAATGCATGAAAATGAGTTTTTAGTGGTCGTTATTTCTTTCAAAATTATGAATAATATTCTATATGAAAATAAATGGGTATTATATATTTTTCTTAAATGTTTGAAGTATATATTCACTCGTAAAGAATTAAAAATGAAACATAAGAAATTAAAATAACTGGTAAATTATTTGTATTTTATGGTTAATTATTATAATGATATTGCTAATAAGGTGGATTTTTAAGCCGATAAGATATTTTATCATTAATTATGCTATGTTTTGAAAAAAAATCATATTTTAAATGATATGGTAAACTTTGAAATGTAAATTTTTTATAATGAAACCCCCTATCTTTTTAATAAAATGTTAGTGTTATCAGAATTTCTAAAAATAACTATGAAGTATCAGAAGGATTATTTTGGATTGTAAGATCCAAGGAAACTACTGAGGGATTGTATATAGATTAAATTTTATTTTAACAATGAATGTGTTATACAATTCTGAAAGATAATAAGTTCCATGATGAGAATGGATATTTAAGAAAATTGTATGACCTTTTTTCAAAATGATATCTCATTAAGTGTTACATTAGTCCCCAAACATTATTTAATTTAGAAGTGATGCTCCATAACTTGTGGTCCCTTGTTCATTTGGGGATGTGGTCTTATGATCTGTAAAACATCCCACCATTTGATGAAATCTATTTAGGTATGCTAGTTACTATTAATATTTCATGTTGAGAATAATAGTCTGGTAGCTTATCTGATCTATGCAATGGCCTAGACCCTCATGGTCAATTGCTTTTCCAAAACATGGTTCCCTCAAACAGTCCCACCAAAATGGTGGCACTAGTCACGAAATCACACCGAAATGGTGGCACCGTGAGGGTGACACCGGGATGGTGGCACCGTGATAGAGGCACTGTGATAGTGGGATCGTGACGGTGGAACAATGATGGTGGCACCATGAGGGTGGAAACGTGAGGGTGGCACCATGTGGGAGACACCGTGACGGTGACTCCATGTGGGTGATACCATGACGAATGCACTATGACGGTTGTACCGTAATGGTGACACTGTGAGGGTGGCACCGTGTCCTCTCCAACCTGCCTTTGTTCTTTTTCCAAATTCCATCTTTTTCTGCTCCTACAACGTATCTTTTGAGGTAAAAATTATTTAATACCCCCCATTCAAAGCCATTTAAATCCCGTAAATAATATCCAAAATACCCCACGAACTGGGCGACCCTTAACTTACCAATACATGTGGCTTTTCCTCATGTCACACCATTTCCCAATAATTCTAGTTCTGCCCCTATTGCACGATTTAAGGGAAGCCGTTTAAACGAAAAGATATTATGGCCACCACTCCAATGATAATTATTAAATTAAAATCTATTCCATCATGCATAACCGGTGAACCGTGTGAAAAAACCACAGTCCGACATTAAATCTGTTAAAAATTATATATCCTGTAATAATGAGATCTCATCTTTATATCGTGCTATAATTTCATCCTGGTTTTTATTGTATGGTCTTCTTTATCCTTCCTTGTACGTTTGGAGTCCACCCCCTCCCATAGAAAGTTGTGTGCCTGGGCTGGAGCTTCCCCAATCATTCATAGAGTCCCCATATTTCCTCCACTACAAGTAGCGCATCCCCTGTTCTTGGCACCTAGGGTGTAAACATTGATCCTTGATCAATACAAGTAGAGTTTTTTCTTTCACCTATCTATATTGTGTATAATGTGGGGTGGTTATTCTACTATTTCTATGGAGAAGGATGAAACCTAACCTTAATGAAGATAACAATGGGACCATAAAAAAATTAAGGGGCTGCACTCGGTTTCTACTATACACTTTACCCTTGATTATGTGTTGTGAATTTTATGGGCTTACATGTGTTGCAAATCATGGTCGTTGGGGTTATTTTCTTGTGCACTAATGAACCTCTGTTTTTCTGGATATTCATGTGATTGAATGGCTATAACCTAAAAATAGGTTAATCACATAAACTAGACCTATTAAATGGATGCCCAGTGAACAACAATCCTTGTGTGATCACCCCGGTTAACCTGAAAAAGAAGAAAATTAATGAATGATGTACTTGAGTCTAGAAACATACTTTCTCTATCTTGGTGGTATGTCTGTTTGTTATGCATGATGCTTATAGTGTGATATGGATGGGGATAGGATCATATATTGTTGTACGGTTGTTGGTTGTGGATCTGAGGCCATGTGGGGCTGTTTCTTGAGGCTTGGATTGGTTCCAGTACATTGAGGGATCTCACAGATCCCTTTGTTGTAATATTACAAGAGGACCATGTGTGAATGCTTATGTTTTGTTTTGTGGTTTTTCCTTTCCATGGCTTTTGGTTATTCCTGTTAGTTTCCCAGTAGTGCATTATTTACTTAAATGAAATCACTTGAACGTGAATCCAAGAATGTGTTCAATGGGGAATTTGTTCTAGGAATGAGTTGTGACTTGGCTATGAGTGGTGTGCCTTTTATGAATTAATAGTAATAAGGGTTTTTGTGCTTAGGTTGGTTTTAGAACCCCCTAGGTTGGGATGAGTTCTTGATACCTATACATATAACTTTAGTTCTTATGTTTCCTATTTGTGCCCCACCCATGTTGATCACTTTGTGCAGAACACCCCCATTTCATGGGGGAGGATGTTTTTCTCAACACTCTTATGAGTGTCTGGTTATTAGATCATTTTCTCCTTCCTTTCTCTAATATCCCAAGACTCTTCGGGTAGGATATGATGGCTTGAGGTTCATTATATCCCATGATTCATCGGGCATGGTAGATGTGGTGGTTGGCCGAGATTTGTGCAGGCAGGTTGTTTCCCATGTGCCTTCGGGATGAGGCCCAGGTTTCTTCGGGCATGGATGTGGTTGTAATGGACCATGTTTTTAGGGGTTTGGTTACACATTTTTGATATATCCTAGGTGTTTGTGGGTGGGATGTGTGGTGATGGCCCATGTTTGTGCAGGCGTGTTAGGGAAGTGGGATTGTAGTGAGAATGGTAGGAGAGGATTGATGCATGGGATGTCATATATAACCAGGGGAAAGTGGCATTGGGTACCCAAATATCAATGTGTTATTTCTATTATATTTCCTAAATTGTTTTATTAGGGGAGTGTACGTAGGTGATGCTTGGGTGGGTAGTTTTCATTGCTGGGTGTTTCAGTTATCTCTTTTCTCAAGGGGAATTAGAATTCATCCCCACTTGTGCATAAGAGCTATTGGTTTTCCCTACTCAGTATACTTGTAAGGTCACCCTACTTATATAACACTTCTTACAGGTTTCCAGGATGACTTTAGGGATCCTGCAGGATCGTAATAGTTCGTACATTGGGACATTTTCTGATGATGTTTTCTTTTCATTGGTACATTCTTTTAGGATTTTCTTGTAACATTGTTGTATTACATTTGGAACATGTATATAATAATGGTTTGTTTGTCTTTAATTGTAATTCAACCTTTGGTGTTGTTGGGAATTACTTTCTTACCACCCAATCCTACTAAATAAAAAGGCTAATTCCTTCCAACTTACGTGTGATTCTATACTCTTGGTTCTAGTCACCACTCTGAGACCTATTGATGGCAGGTCTCGGTGGTCGTTATCTCTCCTTCAACTTGAAGAAGGAAGGGTCTGGAAATATGCCATTGTTTCTATCATCATGTTGAAGGTATGTTGTGACAGAATGGTATTAGAGGTAGGAGGTTGAAAGATAGGATGGAATTTAGATGTAGGCACAGTGTTGATTTCCCGGGATGGTTGGGAAATAGTGTTGGAAAATCATGGTGTGTGAAATAGGCCATGGAAGACTAGCTAGGACATGGGATATTATGCCCCCCATGATCTGATTCAAGGAGTCTGAGCCTACCAAATGACGAAGTGAGACTACACTGATTGCAGGGTATAGACCCTAGGAATGGTGAATTCATCATAATGACTAGTTTTCCTGTGTTTGTTGGGTATTTTAGGGATTTTAAATGAATTATAAATCTATGAAAATTTAAAATCAATCATCTACACTACTCGAGCTTTGGAATTCATTATTTACCTTGCACCTATGGCGCCAGGATGGTGACCAAGGATAGTGTGGACGATCAAGGCCTAAGAGGATGGTTTAGCTGATCGACAGAGGGATAACCATGAGAATGAGGAAAATCAGTGGTAGAGGATGATTCATGCCTTTCAGCGGCATTCCCTCTAGAAGTACGAGGGTAGCATCACTGACGTGGAGACAGTGAGTAGGCTAGATGATCCGTTGATAGCTTTCATCATGATCCGAGCTTTAGAGGAGTACTGGGATCCTCTGGATGTAAGCCATATGCATGGAGAATCGCGTTAGTGGTGCACGTATTGTCTTGGGGAGAAGAGGGAGGATATGGTGACATGTACTGACTTCGAGAGGGAGTTCTTGGTAGAATTACTCTCTTCCATGACGAAGGATAAGAAGAGGCGGGAATTACTCTCCCTCCAACATAGGAGTATGACAGTGAGGGAGTTTGGGATCAAGGTAATGGATGTCCTTCGATTTGATCCAGACCTCTTTCTGTATGAGGTGTCTTAGGATACACTTTTAGAGGAGGCAATCTGACCTTTCCTTCAGAATGTGGTTACCCCCTTCGCCCTTCCGACATAACTGGAGGTCTATACGAAGGATGAAGTGGGTGAAAGAATGCACACACTGGGAGGTGTATCACGAGAGAAAATCCAGTTGGGCTTGTCGAAGGGGAAGGCCATCAACAGAATGCCCCCAGTATCATGGCCGTCTAGGTTTCGACAAGTAGGGAGCATGCCTCAGTAGTTCTAGTTTAGATCTCCCAGTACTCTCCCATTCCATTATAGCCTAATACAGTGATTCTTTATCAGTGGATTCCATGGGAACCTTTGTAATCAGTACCCATACTGAGTGCAGTACGGTGGGAGTGGGTCGGTGTAGCACCGACCTCCGCAATAGCAAGGACAGAGAGTTCCTGCTTCTCTTATGGTAGGCATCGTAGGAGGAGGCTGGCCTCAGGGAACTCACCAGGGACCTCATCAAGGGCTTTTTCGGGGAGTCGGCCGACAACAGAGGGTCAACGGTGCTGGGTGTGGGCAGTTACATGTCGTAGATGCAATAGTTCCAGTAGGGCTGGATGTCGTTCGAGGTATGATCAACTTGTTTAGAACTCTTTCCAATGCCTTGTTTGATATAGGAGCACCACACTCCTTTGTTGAGCCCAGTCTATCCAGTGCTCTGGGTCTAGATGTTTGGAGACTTTTAGTACCCTTGGTGTTGAGTACACCAGTCTGAGGGAAAGCCGTCTTATTTTATGTTTTCTGAGGGTGTGGACTGATGATAGGGCCACATCAGTTAATCATGGATCTTCTACTATTGCAGATACATCCAAACGTTGTTATCCTAGGAATTAACTAGTTGTTCTATATAAGTGCAGTTATTGACTACTTCTGAGGAAGGACTGTGTTTTCATACTTGGGAGGATGACATGTGACATTCATCGGTGAGCGGGGTTACCCGGAAGGTAACCGGCGAGTGGAGCCTTTCCATTCCATGTTAGCTGAACTGTTAGTGGATTCGACCGATTTAGAGATGGTGGAAGTTACATGGATCGTCAATGAGTTCATGGATGTCTTCTCTGAAGAGGTGGAGACTCTACCCCCTTGACGTGATGTTGAGTTCGAAATAGTGCGTAACATTTTTCCCATCCAATTTTGATGGTTCCCAACCAAATGGCACCGTCTATGTTGCAGGAGTTGTAGATTCAGATTGACGATATGATGAAGATGGTTTTTGTTAGACAAAGTGCATCACCATGCGGTGATCCTGTATTGTTTTAAAAGAAGGAAGATGGTGGTCTTAGACTGTGCATACACTAACTGAGACTGATCTAGGTAACAGTCAAGAACTGTTACCCTCTCCCTTAAATAGACGACGTTTTTGACCAGTTAAAATGAGCAAGATGGTTCTCCTAGAATGACCTACGGTTAGGATATCACCAGTTGATGGTGAAGAAGGATGACATCTTGAAGTCTACCTTCAGGTGTAGATATGGGTACACTGAGTTTATGGTCATGCCATTTTGCATTACGAATGCTCCATCTGTGTTCATGGAGCTCATGATCTCTGTTTTCCAAGAATACCTGGAAAAATTCATAGTCATGTTTAGAGGTCATCCAACAGCACCAACATTATCAGAAATTGTCCATGTGCAGCTTCAGGATGCAATAAGTGAACTTACTGTGACACGTGGTGCCTATACCGGGAATAGTGGTGGGCCCATCGAAGGTCGAGGCATTTTTTTGGGGGGAAGCACCCATGAAAGTGGAGGAAGTTTATACTTTTCATGGTTTGTAGGGTTACTGCTGGAGGTTCACGACCAAATTCTCCCAAGTTACATCACTTTTGACATCCTTGACCAAGATGGACCAGTCTTTCGTGTAGAATGGTCAGTGTAAGGCAGCCATCAGCTATCTGAATTATATGTTGGTTAGTTCCCCAGTGCTGAGGTTTCCAAAAGGAGGGGTAGCGAATGAGGTGTTCGGTGATGCTTCAGGACAATGCCTCAAGTGTGTGATGATGCAACAATAATAGATGATCTCTTATGGGTCTTGGCATTTTCGTCCCCATGAGCATAAATATGCCACCCATGATATGGAGCATGTGGCAGCCGTGTTCACACTAATGTTTTGGTAGCTTTACCATGTCGGGGAGCACTTCGTTGTCTTCACGGATCAGAAGAGAATAAAGTATATCTTATCCCATTGGGACCTGAATTATTGGAAATGAAGGTGGAAGGAGTTCCTCCATGTCTATATCTTCTAAATATTTTACACCTTAAAAAGGGAAATGTGGTGGCTGATACCTTGAGATGAAAGTCACAGAAGGATACAGTTCTAGAATCAGAAGATGCTTAGAAGGAGATGGAGGAGTTGGCATCCCTACACCAGGATGCACGGATGGATAGTGGTAGAGAATTTCTTTTTTAGATGACAGTGCAATCATCTTGGTCATTGAAGGTAGAGGATTATTATTGGGGAGACTCAAAGACTGATGTGATGTGTGATTGGGATAACCATGGCGAGGATCCGAGAGGGTGGTCGGAAGATGGGAAGAATAGAATTTTGTTTCATGGAATGTTGTTCATCCCCATGGGAATGCGTGAGAGAGTTCATGGTGAGTTCCACAACTCACCCCTAACGGTGCACACAAAAGTCTCCAAGAATTACAAAGATCTGAGGGGTCAATTTTGGTGTCTCGGAGTAAATTGGGCAGTGGCAGAGTTTGTATCAATGTAACTAGTGTGTTAGTAGGTGAAGGCTGAACACCGTGTCCCAGGAGGTCTGTTACATCCTTTAAATTTCCCCGAGTGGAAGTGGGGAAAAATCTAGATGGATTTAGTCTTGGGACTACCTAGAGTTGAAGGGGGATGTAATGATATCTGGGTAGTGGTGGATATACTGATGAAATACGCTCACTTACAGGTGATAAAGGAGTCGGGTAAGGTGGATGCCCTAACACAAATATACATGGATTAGGTGGTGTGGTTGCACGGGGTTATGAGGTCCATAGTCTCTAATAGGGATACCTGGATTACATCACGGGTCTAGAAGGGACTACAACATACTTTTGGAAACCAGCTATGCCTCTGAACTCTATTCCACCCCAAGACAGATGGGAAAATAGAGCGCACCATCCAGACGATGGAGGATATGCTATGGGAATCTATGTTGGAGTTTAGGGGATCATTGGTACGACACATGCCTCTTGTGATGTTTTCCAACAACAACATCCATCACTCTACCATTGTCATGGCTCTATTCAAATCATTGTATGGGAGGCCGTGTCGCTCAACCGTGTGTTGGATAGAGGTTGGGGAGGTAGGTTTTCTTGGCTTGGAGGTGGTGCAGTGCACAACAGAGAAGGTTCTACTTATACAAGAGAGGATGAAGGAGGCCTAGGACTAGAAAAAGTTATATCCTGATAATAAGAGGAGACCCATGGAGTTCAAGGTCGAGGACCATGTTTTCTTGATGGTCTCCACTCGGCGTGGGCAATGAAGGTTTGACAAGGGAATTAATCTTTCTCCCTGGTTCTTCGTACTATTCGAAGTGTTGTGGTGGGTCGGTGAAGTGGCTTATCAGCTAGTGCTACCACCGCTGCTACTGAGACTGCACGATGTCTTCCATGTATCACAGCTCTGAGGGTATCTTCAAAGTGATTCACACATCCTCGATTGGGGAAAGCTAGATATCAAGGCTGACGTAACATTTATAGAAAGACTGGTGAGGATCGAGGATCGTGAGAATAAGGTGATCCATGGACGAACTGTCTCTTAAGTTCATGTGTTAGGGAGGTATGGTGGGATCAAAGTGGGAACCTAGGAAAGGGAGGCATAGTTGCGCTCCCAGTACCCAGATCTATTCTAAGTTTAATTCTGTTTTGATTGTACTTGTTTGTGATGATGCGTTTTACCTTGAGAACAATGTAATGGAATATTCAATTGTTCTCCAGATGTGTCTTTTATGTGTCCTAACCGTGGGGAAGGGAGGACTTGTCCCCTAATCAAGATGCATTAAGGTTGATGCGATTAAACCCGTGCGGGCGAGTCAGTACCGCCCAATGTGGATAGTATCTTGACATGGAGGAAGTAAACTCTCTAATCAATATGATTGGATGGTTTGACCATTGAATGTTTGCGTGCTTACATGGGGGAAGCAGACCTTTAATGTATCCATACTCATTCTAAAAGTGGATGTGGTTTATTCCTAAGAGGAATCTTTCGAGGTGGTTGTTCAGACCCCCCCCCTCATTTATCCTGGTCTAGTTTCAATTCTATCGGATGGTAATAGTTTGAGAGGTATCTGATGTAATGGTTTGGACCATCCTCGTCTAGTGCTTTTCCAAAAAACAGTTCCATCAACGGTCCCACCAAAATGGTAGCACCAATCACGATCTGACAAATAAATGATGACACTGTGATGGTGGCACTGTGACAGGGGCACCATCATGGTGGCACCATTTGGGCACCACCTTGACGGTGGCACCATGTCTTCACAGAGCGGTCTTCGTTACTTTTCAAGCTTATGACTTTTTCCACTCCCACAAAGTATCTTTCGACGTACAAATTTTTTAATACCCCCCTTTAAAATCCATTTAGAGCCCATAAATAATATCTAAAATCCCCCAAGAACAGGGAGACCCTTAACATACCAAAACGAGTGGCTTTTCCACGTGTCACACCCTTTCCACATACTTCTAGTTATACCCCTGTTGTGCTATTTATGGGAAACCTTTTAAATGCATATCTGTTATGGCCACCTCTAAAATGAGAATTATTAAATTACAATCAATTCCATAATGTGTTACCACCCAACTACGTGGAAAAACAACAATTCGACATTAAATCCATTAAATATTCAAAATCCCATAACAACTGGATCTCATATTTATATCACGCTATAATTTCATCCTTCTTCCTCTTGGATGGTCTCCTGTTTCATTCCTTGTACATTTGGGGCCCACCCCCTTCCCAAGGCAAGTGGTGCACCTATCCTGGAGCATCCCTACTCATCCTTGGTGTAGAGACCCGAATCATGACGTACATGTACAATACATTACTTTTGTGGAATACATAATACATAACAATTACAGACACACGAGGATCGTAAATGTTTAGTGTCTTTTGAAACTCGGAATATAATCTTCTAATCGTGGTGAAATATGTTCAACATCTCCCAATAAAGATCTGCCCTTTTTTTCTTACGTAAAACCATTCTTTATATCCTGGGGAAAAGAAAACATAAAAAGGGGTGAGCTCAAATGCCAAGTAAGGGTAAACATAGATAACATAAAACAATCCATAAACATTTGAATGAAAAAACTTGAACATAAAATCTAAACATCAAAATCTTGATCAAAGACATGAATCTAGGAAGTACGTAAGGAATATATCATAAGGAAACATCAATCATGATAAAATAGAATTGGAATAACACATGTAATTGTGGAAACATTAATCCCATGATATGATTTCCATAGTAGCCAAGGCATTGCTTCCAAGACCATCTTAGTTGACAACGTCCCTTTCTGAATCGAGTTCACTCTTCGTTCCAGTCCTGTATTACTGAACCGGTTTAACTTGCCATTCCGGCCATGTCTATCTCATGATATATAAATCTTTACCCAATGCATTGGATGGAGATATTGGTCCCACCCATCTCATGATTAAATCATTCTTATTGTGCCACAAAATAAACATAAAACTGTCATCATAACCCAAAGAATAAAATGGGGTTCATAAACATCATCCGATCATTTCATAATCCATATAAAACAAATGGAAATTACATAATAAGAAAATTGAACCATGTAAATCATAGAGACATTAAACTTGAAACATAAACATATCAAATAATGCCATCTTAGAGAGAAAATGGTTTTGATGAAACATTTGAAATAAATTCTTGAGGAAAATATCATTTCTTCGTCAAAATCATTTACTTTTCAAAAAATTACATGCACTTTTAAAATAATTTTTTTTAAAATATTCATAATATCACGTAGAGTAAGCTTCATGAAAATGAGGCGTTATGAAACCGTAAAAATTGATTCATGCCGTATAAGTTAAAATTAACATTCTCCGCATACTTTTGTCGGAAATTCAAAAAAGTAACTCGTAACGTAAACAAAAGAAATATTCCTTAAATAAAATGTTGTAAAAGTCAAAATGGGTAAAAAGGACTTTAAACATACATGAAAAAAAATTAGTAAATCCGGGACATGGATGATATAAATAACCCCAATAAATACGTACGAATAAGAAATCTCGGATAAAAATGAGATTTGTAAAATTATCCCTTATCTTAGGTCCAATATGCTTCGTACGTATCCAAAACTCATGTATAATGATTTAAATAATTTCATTGACTTATTACAGAATCATATTCATTGTTATTATATCATATATGGTTCACTTATGACTTTATATTAACCGTTCGTTTGTAAATTCATGTTAAAGTGGCGTTTTGGGTAAAATCGTTTCATTTTTCGTTCGTGTTTTAACTTGTAATTATTCATATGATTACATAGATCATGATTACATATATTAATAATTTAAAACATAATTTATATATAATATATATTCAGAATATACATATATATTTAATAGATCGATAAATGGAATGAAATACACCATTCATGGAGACGGTAGGCCGTACATATGCATCAACGTTGTTTTCTTTTCCTTATGGAATTGAATGGAATTAAGTATATGACATACATATATATGTACAGAAATATAGTAGCATTATTATGTCATATATTTCATTATTACTTATTATATATACTTTATAATCATTCTTGAATTTTTAACATGGAAAATGAATCTCATCGCGTCGTGGAGACTGTAATCCGTACATACGCACGAGCGATGATATCATTACCATAATTATTGAATAGAATTGGAGTGGATGGTATAATATATCAGAATCAGTATGATGCTATAATAACCATATATATTTATTCTTTACACCATTATACCCATCCATGTAAGGTGTTGGTGGAAAAACATATTTCACCACGGCGTGGAGACGACATTCCGTTCGTACGCACGCGTGGTGATTTTCTTTTTTTAGGATGGATAGGTAGTGAAATAGGGTTGTTTCATAAATATAATAACATATCATTATATTAGTAATACTGATGTTATTACTTCATAATGAAACAACTAAAGAATAATAAGTGGAATAACAAATAGAGTTGAAAGAATCGGTAACGGACATTACCTCTTCTTTGAAGCGCCTCTTTGAGACCTCCTCTTAGGGCACTAAAATTGTTCTTTGAAGAAGACCAGAACCTCTAGTATGTTTCAATGGAAGTTTAGAAGAGAATTTAGCAGGGGTTTACCAAGCTTGAAGGCACAAATTGGTGTGAGGAAGAGAGGGAGGAGGTGCCCTTTTATAAGGGAGGAGAGGGGCAACTTTGGAAAATCTAAAAATATTATCTTATTATAAAGACATATTCTGTTTTTAATAGATCCAAATTTATTTATTTCGAAGCTAATGTTGTGATGGGTCGTAATCCTCTCATCCAATTGTATTTAGAGAAGTTTAGGTTTCTAATTTAACCTTATCATTTAGATTTAACCTTAAGTTAAATAATTTTACTTTTACCGTGTCTTCTTGTTTTCTTACACTATAAGGTTTATAAGCTTACTATAAAAATCAAAACATACCCCAAGTGGTTTATAATTAATATATATATACTTACCTAAGTCATTTGGCCGAACCTTAGATTTTTTGGAATAAAATCACAATTAATAATATAATATTTGTTTTAAAAACTATTTTATCTCAATTTTGACACTATTTGGTAATTGATTTTTGTGAAAATCATAATAGAATGATTAGTTCTAAAAAAATTAATTAAATCAATAATAACATGTCATATTAACTTATAAAATTTGTGTAATTCATTAAAATATTCAAATTAAATTTATTTGTGTATTTCTAACATCAATTATGTCAATATTTCATTAATAAGAAAATTATTGCATCATCTTTGTGTCATAAATAAATTAAATTATATAATGTCTAAAAATTAAAAATAAAATAACATTATGTATTAAATATTTTTAGCTTTATAATGAATATTTATAGTCAAATTTATCTTATGTATAACCCCTATATTAAAAATTATTTACTTATAAAACATTGATTTTAACTATTTTAACCCTTCTTTAAATAAATTAATAATAAATATTCTAATCTAATCCAAGTGGACCTAAATTGTCATAATTTACTCCTAAGGTTGTTTTTGGTGGAATTAATCTTATCCAGTAGAATTAGGACATGTGTTAGGGTAATAATAATATCATTTTTACCCTTAATTACCCTATTTACTTTTAACCGTAGTAAAAAAAGTAAAAAGTTATTATTCACCAAAAATTATTTTCATGTCATTAAACCATATTTCAGTACTTGATATTAACCGTTTCCTTCGGATTTTTGAAATTTCACTCACAGAATTGGTAAAATTATGTTTTATGAAAAATTCTGTTTTTTAACTACCACTTAGTGGTTTCACTATTCATCAAAAAATGAAAGTTTCCAGAAAAATACCAAAAATTAGGCCTAAGATATATTTGATATTATGAATTCAAAAATGATGTATATTTTTACAAATTCAAAACATATCAGTTGCATTAATTAATTTAAAATTTAATTCCCGTCGTCAAAACAAATCGCGTGATTTTAAGAAACAATAACTATCAAAAGAATGATACTTGTTTATATCCAATTTCAAAGTGAAATTAATTCCAATGACCAACATTGGATTAAATGGTAAAAATATATTATAATTACACTTTAAAACCATTTAAAAAGATAATCTAACCATATAAATTATTGTGATGAAAAAAGTTGTTTTTAATTAAAATATAGCGTTTTTTACTATTCATTAAAATATGAAAGTTATCAGAATAATATGAAAATTTTATCCAAAGTAAATTTTTATACCCTGATTCCAATGGAGAATTTTTTTTGTCAAATTGAACTTATAGACATGTCAAAAACAATATTTAAGGTGGTACGCCATCAAAAGGCGGCAAAACTACATTTTTTTGAAAAATAGTTATTTTACTCGAAAAATTGATTTTGTTCTCATACCATGTTCTAGAAAATGTGTAAGATGAATAATAATGTTATAAAATTCAAAATTTAGTAGATGAAATTCATAACGTCTTGTTCATAATAATATTATAACCATATATCGTTGTTTAATGAAACATGGTATTGCGTACAAAACACGCTATAAAGGAAAGTCGTGATTGCATGTAATGCAAGCCAGGTCAGGGTTGGGTGGTGTGCAAGACTCCTTTTTCGTTTTGTTATAATATCAGACAACCATTTTTCAGTTATACATTGAATATATATATATATACACTCAATGTTTCATAGAATAACTACTATCAAAATTGTGTGTAACATGATCCAAGAATAGTGTTGTGTATACTACAAGCTCATACTGTTGTGCGTGTAGCATACGTTATTATTGTTGTAGCATAAAACACAAGACATCAAAGATATTAAATGAATATTTTTCATAAAATCTCGGGATGTTACATTCTACCCCCCTTAAAATGAATTTCTCCCTCAAAATTTTTCGGGGTTATAAATGGTTTAGTACTTGAAAGTTTGTTTAATAGAAACCCACATCGTAAAAAGGAATACCAAAACATGGATTTAAAAACAAAAGTATGAAATGTAACAGTTACCCAAATTAACTCATCACCGGGTTTCCATGTAGGAGAACATAGGTGAAAATATGGATATGGAAGAAAAATCTAACCATCATGTTATGATGGAGAGTGGTAGAGAACATGGCTATGAAAAATTCATCACTCACAAAGCCCTAGATTTTTTATGATCTAACTTACCATCTGATTCATCGGATATAAGACCACTAGGACAACATTTTTGGTTTTCAAGATCATTTCCCTAAAGTTTATGAAATTGGAAATTGAAGAAATACTTTCATGATTTTGGTACAGTGTCACTGTTGTTCATTCTTTGGACAATTTCCACTTAATATCTTAAAGAAATGAAGTTGAATTTGTCATTCGTGAAGTGTTAGCAGATCATGTGATAGAATGATGGGTCATTCCATCTGTCTCAAACATATGGTTACAAAAGTTATCAAAAATACAAAAGTCCATCTATAGTGAGATTAATCATATATGGTTCCTAAAATGGACTTATACTTCATATATCATACTTCTTAATTTAATAAAACTATTTTCTACTAAATAGGGACTTCCTGTAGGCCAGTGGTAGGAGATAAAGGCTAGTCGCACTTTGGTTGTTGGTTCGATTCCCACACCCCTGTCCGACGCGATGGGCTATCGCTGGTCCTGCAGGTTTTCCTTTTTCTAAAACTACAATACTATAACATCCCATCAATAATATCGAAAAAAGTTCTATCCTTAAACCATACTAACTTATGTCCAACATAATCCATTCCAATCATTAGTCTTATCTAAAATTCTTCGGTCCAATCTCATAGTATAATGAAAACGATTACTTGAAATGTCATAAACCAAGCATGTGAATACCATCATTTTTCCCCATATATCTTGTTGGTCACATTCCAATCATGTGAATACCTTAATCATGTATTCTATTGAAAAATGAATACCCATTAAAACTTAGTGAAAACATGAATGCTGTCAAAAGTTAACTCTTTCCACATACCAAAATCCAAAAATTCTATATACTCAAACCATGATATAACCTTCTCTTTATATCAGTCATGAGATCATGAATACTATCAAACATTTAATTTTCTCCATATCCCTTCATTATGTGCATATCATCTACTTTCCAAAAATATCTGAATAACCATTCATGGTTTCTGGTACCATTAATCTTACACTTTCAAAACATAAGGAAATACAACAGTGTAACAATATTTAAATTTCTCTTTATTCCATAGTACCATGAGATTACTTATACAACATTACACTTGATAAACATGTAATCATTCCACTACCTTCTTAAACCATTGACTGAGATTCAACAATTCTTTCATCTCACATATCATTTGTAGTCTCTTCATCATCATCAACAAAAATACTACCCATACGATCGTACCGATTCTATTCAAGAGACTTTCCCTTAGGGCATTGGTTTGCATAATTCTCGTACATTCCACATGTAAAACAATTAACCAATGTTGATGTCGTAGCAATACCATTATCCTCATCCATGGTGTTAACTGAACCTTTTCCTTTGCACTTACAGGCTTTGCGTCCTTCTTTTACACACCTAAAGAATCTTCCAGTTCCCTTGAAACAATCACCCCGATGCCTCTTCCTACATGATTTACATGAGGAAAATTTAACTTTCTTTCTCTATGATCATCATGAAACTCCATCTTTCTCTTATTATCTGAGTCGGGAAACATACCAATGTTGAGATTATTGATCATATTTTGAGATTGCTGATTAGGCATAATAACGATGTTTGGACTTCCAAATCCCATTTCATTTGGCTTCTCATGATGAATATCATTCCATTGTCCATCATATCCTCTATTATTAGGAATCTTCATGTTTCCAGCCATTTTCTAAAACCCAGAAAGAATAGTGTGAGAGGAAAAAATCATGCTAGGGAAAACAACATAGTAATGGGGGAGAAACCTCAATATCTATCATCTTAGGTTAAATTCTAATATCGTTACCATACTTCTAGGACTATATCCTATATGTATACTTTTCCTTAGGGACATCCCTAGACATACTTTAGAAATATCTCTAGGGATCTCACTAACTTTTTCGCATCCTAGTTTCCAAAGGTTCACTAAACCTTCCCTCTAATACCAACTATAGAGACCCGAATCGTGACATGCATGGAAAATAAATTACTTTTGTGGAATACTTAATACATAACAAAAACAGACAGACAAGGATCATAATAGATTAGTGTCTTTGGATACTTGGAATATAATCTTCTAATCATGGTGAAAGATCTTCAACATCTCCGAATAATGATCTTTCCTTTTTTTCTTACCTAAAACCTTTCTTTATATCCTGGGGAAAAGAAAACATTAAAAGGGGTGAGCTCAAATGCCTAGTAAGGGTAAACATAGAGAACATAAAACAATCCATAGAAATTTGAATGCAAAAACTTCAACATAAAATCTAAACATAAAAATCTTGAGAAAAGACATGAATCTTAGAAGTACGTAAGTCATATATCATAAGGGAACATCAATCATGATAAAATAGAATGGGAATAAAACATGTAATTTTAGAAACCATTAATCACATGATATTATTTCCATAGTAGCCAAATCATTGCTACCAAGACCATCTTAGTGGACAAAGTCCCTTTCTGAATTGAGTTCACTCCTCGTTCCAGTCTTGTGTTATTGAACCTGTTGAACTTTCCGTTCTAGCCATGTCTATCCCATGAGATATAAATCTTTACCCAATGAATTGGAGTGATATATTTTTCCCCCATCTCATAATGAAATCATTCATACTTGAGCCACAAAATAAACTTAAAACATTCATCATAACCCAAAGAATAAAATGGGTTTCATAAAAATCATCCCATCATTTCATAATCCATATAAAACAAATGGAAATTTCATCATAAGATAACTGAACCATGTAAATCATAGAGACATTAAACTTGAAACATACACATATCAAATAATTTCATCTTAGATGGAAAATGGTTTTGATGAAACATTTGAAATGAATTCCTGAATCCTTTCTTCATCAAAATCATTTTCATTTCAAAAAATTCCATGCAATATTAAAATAAAAGATTGTTTTGAAAATGGTAATAAAATCATGTAGATTAAGCTTCATGAAAATGAGTAATTATGAAACCGTAAAAATCCGTTCACGCCGTATAGGTTAAAAATAGCATTCTCCTCGTACTTTTGTCAGAAAGGCCAAAAAAGTACCCCGTAATGTTAAAAAAAAAGATTCCTTTCAATACCATGTAGTAAAAGTTAAAAATGGGTAAAAATTACTTTTATAAATACATGAAAACACTTTTATAAAACAAGGATATGGATGATATAAATAACCCCAGTAAATACTTACGAATAAGCAATTTCGGATAAAAATGAGATTTGAAAAATTATCCCTTACCTTAGGTCTGATATGATTCGTACGTACCAAAACATCTGTATAATGATTTAAATAATTTCATTGATTTATTAAAAGATCATATTCATTTTTATTATATCATATATGGTTCAATTATGACATTATATTACACATTCTTTTGTAAATTCATGTTAAAGTAGCGTTTTGGGTAAAATCGTTTCATTTGTCATTCATGTTTTAAATTGTAACTATTCATATGATTACATAGATCTTGATTAATTAAATTAAGAATTTAAAACATAATTTATATATAATATATATTCAAAATATACATATATATATAATAGATCAATTAATGGAAAGAAATACATTGTTCATGGAGACGGTAGGCCGTACGTACGTATGAACACTGTTTTCTTTTCCTTATTGAATTGAATGGAATTAAGTATATGACATACATATATATGTACATAAATCATGTAGAGTTATTATGTAATATATTTCATTATTATTTATTATATATACTTTATAATCATTCTTGAATTTTTAACATGGAAAATGAATCTCATCGCATCGTGGAGACTGTAATCTGTACGTACGCACGAGCGATGATATCGTTCCCATAATTATTGAATAGAATTTGAGTGAATGGTATAATATATCCGAATCAGTATGATTCTATAATAACCATATATATTTATTATTTACATTATTATACCCATCATGTATGGTGTTGGTGGAAAAACAGATTTCACCACGACGTGGAGACGGTATTCCATACGTACGCCCGCCTGGTGATTTCCTTTTCCGTATGATGGATAGATGGTGAAATAGGGTTGTTTAATACTTATAATTACATATAATTATATGATTTATACTGATGTTATCACTTCATAATGAAACAACTAACGAAGAAGAAGTGGAAGAAGAAATAGAGTTGAAAGAATCGGTAACAGACATTACCTCTTCTTTGAAGCGCCTCTTTAATACCTCCTCTTAGGGCACTAAAACTGGTCTTTGAAGAAGACCGGAACCTCTAGGATGTTTCTATGGAAGTGGAGAAGAGAATTTGGAAGGGTTTTACTAAGCTTGAAAGCTCAAATTGGTGTGACGAAGAGAGGGAGGAGGTGCCCTTTTTTAAGGGAGGAGAGGGGCACCTTTGTAAAAACTAAAAATATTATTTTATTATAAGGTCATATTCAGTTTTTAAAAGCTCCAAATTGACTTATTTAGAAGATAATGTGGGTATGGGTCTAAATAATCTCATCCAATAGAATTTAGACATGTTTATGTTTCAATTTTAACCTTATCATTTAGATTTAACCTTTAGTTAAATAATGATACTTTTACCATGTCTTCTTGTTTTCATACACTCTAAGGTTAATAAACATACAATAAAAAGCCAAAATAACCCAAAGTTAGTTATTATTAATATATTTAACCTTATCTAAGTCATATGGCCGAACCTTATATTTTTTGAAATAAAATAACAATTAATAATATAATATTTGTTTTAAAAACTATTTTATGTCAATCTTGACACTATTCGGTAACTGATTTTTGTGAAAATAATAAGAGAATGATTAGAGCTAAAACTATTAATTAAGAAATACAAACATGTCATATTAACCTAGAAAATTAGTGGAATTCATTAAAAGCCTCCAATTAAATTTATTTGGGTATTTATAACATCAATTATGTCAATATTTCATTAATAAGATAATAGCTGCATCATCTTTGTATCATAAATAAATTAAATTATTTAATGTCTAAAAATTATAAATAAAATACAATTATGTATGAAATCTATTTATATTTATAATAAATATTTATAGTAGAATTAATCTTATGTATAACCGTATATTAAAAATGATTTACTTATAAAACTTTGATTTTAACTATTTTAACCCTTCTTTAAATAAATTAATCATAAATGTCCTAATCTAATCCAAGTGGATATAAATGGTCATATTTTATTCCTAAGGTTTTTTTGGTCGAATTACACTTATCCAATAGAATTACGACATGTGTTAGGGTAATAATAATATCATTTTCAACCTTAATTACCCTATTTACTTTTAACCGTGGTAAAAAAAGTAAAAAGTTACTATTCATCATAAATTGTTTTAATCTCATTGAGCCACATATTAGTCCTTGATATTAACTGTGTCTCTTGGATTTTTTAAATTCCACTCACAACAGCAGTAAAATTATGTTTCATGAAAAATTCAGTTTTTTAACTACCACTTAGTGGTTTCACTATTCATCAAAAAATGAATGTTTCCAGAAAAATACCAAAAATTTGGCGTAAGATATATTTGATATTATGAATCCAAAAATGATGTCTATTTTACCAAATTAAATACATATCATTTGAGTTAATTAATTTAAAAATTAATTCCCGTCGTCAAAACAAATCACGTGTTTTTAAGAAACAATAACTATCAAAAGATTGCTACTTGTTTATATCCAATTTCAAAGGGAAATTAATTACAATGACCAAAATTTTATTAAATGGTAAAAATATATTCTAATTACACTTTAAAACCAATTAAAATTATAATCTATCCATATAAATTATTGTGATGAAAAAAGTTGTTTTTAATTAAAATATAGCGTGTTTTTAATATTCATTAAAATATGAAAGTTATCAGAATAATATGAAAAATTTATCTAAAGTAAATTGTTATACCCTGATTCCAAATAAGGATTTTATTTTGTCAAATTGAACTTATAGACATGTAAAATACAAGATTTAAGGTGGGTGCGCCATCAAAAGGCGGCAAAACTACATTTTTTCAAAAATACTTATTTTACTCAAAAAATGGATTTTTTTCTCATACCATGTTCTAGAAAATGATTAAGATAAATAATAATGTTATTAAATTCAAAATGTAGTCGATACTATTCATAACGGCTAGTTCATAATAATATTATAACCATATATCGTATTTTAGTGAAACCCGGTATTGTGTACAACACACACTATCGAGGAAAGTCGCGATTGCGTGTAATGCAAGCCAATTCAGGGTTGCGTGTCGTGAAAGACTCTTTTTTTGTTTTTTTATAACATAATCCAAACATTTTTCATTTATACAATGAATATATATATATATACACTCAATGATGTTTAGAATAACTACTATCAAAATTGTGTGTAACATGATCCAAGAATAGTGTTGTGTATACTGCAATCTCATACGGTGTTACATGTAGTGCAAGGTAATATTGTTGTAGTATACAACACATGATATCAATGATATTAAAAGAATATTTTTCATAACATCTTGGGGTGTTACACTTGGAGTCCCTAGAGGTCCTCTCCTACAAGTCGTCCATCCCCACTTCATGGCATGTAGAGTTAAAACATAAATCCTTGATCAATACAAGTAGGGTTTTATCCTTCTCCTCTCATTGTTGTGTATCATGTGGGGTGGGTATGCTATTTTTCTGTGGGGATGGATGAAACCAAACCTTAATGATGATAATGAACTTAACATTAAATAATGAAGGTGGTGTGCTCAGTTTCTACTGTACTATTTACCCTTGATTATTTGTTTTGAATTGTAAGGCTTATGTCTGTTGAATATAATGGACATTGGGGGTCTTTTATTGAGCACTAATGAACCTCTGTTTTTTTGGATGTTCATTTGATTGAATGACTGTAAAATAAAAATTGGTTAATCACATAAACTCGATCGATTAAATGGATGCCCAGTGAAAAAATTTTCTTGTGTGATCACCTCAGTTAACCAGACAATGAAGAAAATAAATTAATGATGTACCTGAGTCTGGAAACATCCTTCCCGTGTCTTGGTGGTATTTCGGTTCATTCTACTTGATGATTATGGGGTGATATGGATGGGAATGGGATCCTCTGTTGTTTTACGGTTGTTGGTTGTGGATCTGAGGCCATGTGGGGCTGTATCATGAGGCTTGGTTCGGTTCTAGTACTTTGAGGGATCTCATAGATCCCATTGTTGTAACTTTACAAGAGAACTGGGTGTTAATGCTTAAGTGTTTTTTGTCTATTTTTCCATTCCACATCTTTTGGTTTTTCCTTTTAGTTTCCTAGTAGTGCATAATTTACTTAAATAGAATCACCTGAACATGAAACCAAGAATGGTTTCAATGGATAATTTATTCTCAGAATGTATTGTGACTTGTCTGTGAGTGGTGTGCCTTTTATTAATGAAAAGTAACGAGGGTGTTTATGTATAGGTTGGTTTTGGAACCCCATGTTTGGGATGAGTTCTTTTTACATATACATATAATTATAGTTCTTATGTTTCTTATTCGCGCCCCACCCATGTTGATAAATTTTTGCCGAACACCCCCATTTCATGGGGGATAGTGTTTTTCTCAACACTCCTATGAGAGGATGGTTAATAGATTCTTTTTTTCTACCTTTCTTGAATAGCCCATGAATATATGGATGTTGTGATGGCCTGAGGTCCATTATAGTACTAGATTATTTAGGAGAGGTAGTTTTGGTGGTTGGCCTAGGTGTGTGCGGGCAGGTTGTTTCCCATGTTTCTTCGGGATGAGGCCCATGTGTCTTCGGGAATGGTACTGTTTGTTCTGGCCTAGGTGTTAATGGGTGTGGTTATGTATGGTTGATATAGACCAGGTGTTTATGGGCAGGATGTGTGGTGATGGCCCAGCTGTGTGCGGGTAGGGTGTGACAGTGGGACTGCAGTGAGAATGATGGGAGAGGTTCGATTCATAGGATGTCATCAATAACTAGTGATAAAGTGGTTCGGGGTACCCAAATGATGGTGTGTTTTTACTATTATATCACTTGACTTGTATTATTGGGGATTGTTCCTTGGTGAGGCTTCGGTGGGAAGTTTTCCTTGCTAGGTGTTTCAGTTATCACTTTTCTCACGGGGCATTATAATGCCTCCCCACTTGTGCATGAGAGCTTTTGGTTTTCCCTAATTAGTATACTTGTATGCTGACCCTATATATATAAAACTGCTTTTAGATTTCTAGGAGGATTTAGGGATCATGCAGGATTGTACCAGTTTATATTTTGGGATGGTTGTTGTTGTGGTTTTCTCTTCTTTGGTACATTCTTTCTGGGTTTTCTTGTAGCATTGTAGTAGTAATTTTAGAACATGAATATGTGAATGGTTTGTTTTGGCATTAATTCTTCTTACACCTTTGGTGTTATAGGGAATTAAATTATTATCTCGTGATCCTACTAAATAAAAAGGGTAATGCCTTCCTTCTTATGTGTGATTCTATACACTTGGTGCTAGTCCCCACTTCAGGACCTATTATTGGTGGGTCTCATGGGTAATTATCTCTCCTTAAACTTCAAGAAGGAAGGTTCTGGAAATATGTTGTCTCTTTTCTCATCTTGTTGATGGCAGGTTGTGACAATCTATTAATGGTTTTTGACACATATTTACTCCCTTATTGATTTTAGACATATTTGAGAAATTATAAAAAATAAAAATACCATTTATAATGGTTTGTGGAGTGATAGATCATTACTATGAATTAATATGAATATATATATATATATATCATAGGTTATATTTCCCTCCATTAAAATCTTATTACACAATGGTTTAAATCAACATAGCTGGGAAATCTAGATTATTTCACAATTCAGAGAGTCGTAATTTATGGTTCTTAATGAATGAGGCCTAATGTAAAGGCATCCAATATATTAACATGAATGGAATGAGAACCCTCATAGGTTATTACCATAAAACAAGGCACATTATCCCTTTTATGTTCTTGTGAAAATGTAAAATGTGGTGAATTTTATAGTTATACTACCATGTTTAAATAAAATTTCCATTAAGGTCTTGCATCTATGACTAATTATATTTCATTTTAAGGTCATAATCATTTGACCAACGTGGATTGAAGATTAAGGTCATATGAAATAGAATTTTATTTATAGTTCAAAATAATTACAAATTGACTTCATTCTATATGGTTTAAATTTTTAATGCTTTGAATACGACGTTAATAAAACCTAGAGATATATAGTGTGGAACTTATTCTTGATCAACTATTTCTAGTTTTACATATTAAATGAATCTTGTGATGGTTTGACATGGGATACATCAATTTTTATGCCCATGATATATATAAATCATTCAAATATGTCAAGAATAATATGATAAATGACATGACTAGTGAATAAATCTAGTAGGAGGCTAATCATGGTTTTTAAATTAGTGTAATGTGTGAAGAGTCTTCATATGTATTGATTCAACGGAATTAGATAAAATTTGTGAAGTAAGTGGTGTAATTATAATACCCCAAATAAATAAGGAATAAGACACTATTCATATTTATTAATATTTGTGAAATAAATAATAATTTTACATTAAAGGGGATTCTATGTTCGATGACGTACCTAATACGCAACAACGAGTTTCTTTTAAATCTTACGTTGCACAATAATAATATAATATTATTATTTTAAATGTTAGTTAATGCCTAGGTTTTTTATTAGATGGGATGAATAAAACTAACTTAAATAAGATTATATATGTTTGTGAAATGTTTTTACAATAATCAAATAAAAATTAGGAGGTTAAAATATGAATGAACTTAATTTTAAGCATGAATTCTCTAATATTCAGTAAAAGGTCGATTTAACACCTTTTGATGGAAACCCTATTTAAATATAGTTTGGTCATTTTTATATGTTTTATTTGAGAAAATAAGATTCTTATTTTGATTCCGGACATCAAAATTTACTTTGGGTAAATTTTTTGTATTTTTCAGGTAATGTTCATTTTTAATTGAATAATGAAAAATGATGTATTTTAATTCAAAAGTGACTTTGAATCAAATTTATTTATATGGTTATATTTTCTTATTTATTTTTCTTAAAGTGTAATTAGAATATATTTTTACCATTTTGTCTAATGTTGGTCATTAGAAATAATTTCATCTTGAAATTGGTCTATACAAGTGTCAATCTTTTGATAGTTATTATTTCATAAAAACATGCTATTTATTTTGACAATGAGAATTAATTTTAAATTAATTAATTAAAATTTAATGTTTTGAATTTTGTAAAATTGAAATCATTATTGAATTTGGAATATAAAATATATCATATGCTGAATTTTTGTTATTTTGCTGAGAAACCTCAATTTTTGATAAATAGTGAAACAACTTAGTTGTAGTTAAAAAAACTGACCTTTTCATTTAAATAAAAATTTACCACTTATATGAATTGAATTTTGAAAATATTACATACATTTTTGTTATTAGTAATTAAAATGTTTTTTCAATATGATGTACATAATTTTTGGTGAATAATAACTTTTGACTTTTATTTTTCGCGATTAAAGGTAAATAGGGAAATTCAAGTTAAAAAGAATATCCTAATAATACAAAATTACCTTAACACTTGTCCTAACCTTATTGGATGAGTCAATTTGACCATGGGATTCTTTGGGTTGATTATGGGACCCCATGGATCCACTTAAGAGTTATAATAAAACTTTTTTTAAATTAATTTAATGTAAAGGAAAAAAATGACACAAACCAATATCTTTTAGTAAATTAATTTTTACATGGGGTTATATAAGTTATCTATTCAACTATAAATATTCATTGGAAAGTTATAATTATTTCATACATCATGGTATTTGTTTTTTAATTTTTAGACTACAAATATAATAAGTTATTTATGACACAATGATGATGCAGTATATATCTCATTAATAAATGATTTTAAAAAATAAGATTATGAATATTAAAATAACATCCAAAATATGTCCAATTATTATTTGACGATTTTATTTCGACCATGAGTCATATTATCTTTGAATTTAATAGTTTTGTTCATTTAAAAACCCAATATCATTATACAATAAAATAATATTTTCAGACATTCCTAAAGAGCCCCTCCTCCACCTTAAAAAAGGACACCACTTCTAACTAATTACACACAACTATAAAGTCTTCGGGATCATCTAACCTCTTCCAAATTAAGCTCCCTAAATCTCTATACTCCTCCTAGAATCATTACCTTAGGCATAAAGAACTTTTATATGTTCTATTGGTTCAAATCAAAGGATGTTTCCCAAATTAAACGTAACAGTTCATCTTAACTTGTTTTCATTCATTTTACATCTCCGACACCAAAAATCATTTTATTCCTTTATTTTATAACAAAAAAAGTATCCTCAATATACAAGTATGTTGTTATGAGAATTGTTTTAACTACACTTAGACACACCTCTATTTAATTGGTGAAGAACATACTTTTTCAAAGGATGAAAAACTAACACCTCCAGAAATGATGATTGTTCGTTTATCTCCTACTGCTTCTCATGGTCGCCATTAAGATGTAACTGTATTTAAATATGATATATATTTTCTTTATATTTTCTTTATTATTCTGTGTTTTACCTTTATTTAACACCTTTATGGATTCCATAGTGGGTAAACATGATAATTTCATTTGAGGAAGTACAGACTACCACCCCCTCAAAGTTATATGACTCATTAATGCGGTATGTGAGATGTATAAAGCATAGAGTTAATGATATTATATATTATATTATACTGTAATTATAATATATATATGAATAATTAAGCTTTAATTCCATTTAAATACAAAATAGAAATGAATGTAGCGTTCATGTGTACGTATGGCTTACTGTCTACATGAAAGGTGCATTTCATTTCTTATCTCTAGAATATTCTGTTCTATGATAAATACATATTTAAATTACATATATAATATTAATATTATATCTCAATCATTAATATTATTCTGGATATTATGGAATATTGACCACATGGACAACTTGTAATTAAAAGGTATTCATTTTTAACTCATGTTCCAAATATTGTTCAAATGACCATTATTAACTTAAATGATTTCATAATGTTTATAACATGGTAATAAGTGATATAAAATGGATAATAAACATGAAAAAGGTTTTTAAGCTTAACAATTTAATTTATTCTATTATTTAGGAAGAAAAATGAACAAACGAGTCAAGTCGGTCACGAGGTAAGGGGCTTTCTTATCTAACATTTAATTTCGTGTGATTTCCATTGTTTTACACTTATTTATTACATGTGGTGTATTGTGTACTACCATTTTATATATATTATCATGATATAATTTATCTTAATTTTATTTTGTGATTCATTATGTTTTTATTAGCTTTTGTTTATACGACCTAGTTGATTACAACGTGTTAAAGGGTTTCATCTCACTTTTTATTCCTGTGAGAATCTTGATATATTTGCTAATATTTCATTTTGTGTGATGTATGTATTTACCATGATTATACTCTTTGTGTAATATAAATTAATTTATGAATATATAAATATTCATTTAATGATCCTTCTTTCATGTGGTGTATGTTTTGTAAGTTACCAAATCGGTAACGGAACCTTTCACCCTCCTCATTTTAAAAGACTTCTTTTTTGTTATGTATTTAAATTTACATCTTATTATGTTTGGATATGTTCTTGTATAACCTTATTTATTTAGAAATCATGTACAAGTGATGAGATACCCTTTTTATCTCATCAACTCATTTTCTGACTTTTATAGTGACGTTGTTAGGCTCTCAAATTTTTACAACGGAACTTCTTAACCCAATTTCAATTATTTGGCTTCAACTTGTACATCTTGATTATGTCATCCTATGAATATTTATGAATGACCTATTATTTTTTTACACATTATATCAACTTATATTTGGATTATTTATATTTTTCACACATGATTATGTGATTTATTTATCCTTAATTTAAAGATACCATCTTTATAAGTGATTTCATCTCAATTTACATTTCCACTGAGACAACATTGTTGTTATGGAACAATTAAATATTACATGGTATATATAATGTCCTTTGACATATTATATCATCAATCCATTTATTCTCATGATATTATAATGTTATGACTAAATATTATTCCTCAATTATTTGTATTCTAGAGTCTCTCTTTTTTGTTAAAAAAACTCTTTAACTAAAATATCATTTGAAATATCTTTAGGATTTTTTCTTCTAAATATTTCTCATTAATGCCCATGTTATTAAAATGGGTATTATTATTTATGCATAAGTACATTAATGTTTTCAAATTATAATTCATTTAAAATCTTCAATGTGGTATGGGACCCTTTGAATCAAAAATATCACTTAAATGGGTTTGGAAATGATTTTATAAAGCATTGTTTATTTTAATATATTGATTTGATATATTGGAATGTGGAAATGATATATTCCATTTATACTTGTGTTATGTGTAATGATTATTTTATGGTTATGGAATGATATTTTTTTAACATATATGGAGGGAGCATCTATTTTCTGATGTTTTAACATCTTCAAAGCTTCCATTACAATATTATATTAATATTTTCAATATAAATTTGTTCTATTATAATTACATGAATCATAAATGATTTCACAATAGAAATAGATATTTATCTCAGAAATATTTGATTTCATCTATGTTAACATCCTTGGATGGATTTTAAACCAATTTGAAGTTGACTTACTATGATACAAATATTTCATATTGAATTGAATTTTTTGTGATAAGTTTTACTGTGGATTTGTTTGTTTGACACCATTCATGGTTTCTGGATAATGTATTGATATTTTTTATTCTAGATTTAAAATGCATGATTTTGTTTCGTTTAAAACTTCTTATATGAGTAATGCACTGTACTTAGTATGTGACAGGTGGAGCTTGCTATAACTCCTCGATGCATTAGTAGGTCTCATCAGGCAAATAAGTGTATTGACACAGGGCCTTGACAAAATCTTATTTTTAGTCTTGGCACAAGGCCTTGACTATGTGTTTATGAAGTCTGACATTATACATTCCATCATTATGATGTGGCTATTGATATTTCATGAGAATATTCGACTAGTAGAATATCCATGTGAATAATTAAATGTTATTATTTTATATTATCTATTCCGTATTATATTTATATTTATGTTTAAAAGGATTGTGTTTAGTCTTATACATTTCCTTAAATGTTTATTCTTATTTATGACAGTTTCCGCTATATTATTATCCTTACAGAGCATTCTAGTTCAACCCCTTCTATGTTTTATTTTATCTAGGATGTGAAGATGTATGTTATGGTTGAACTTTTTGGATAGGATAAGGATATATGTTTGTTCAAAATGGGATAAAATGTTGTTGATATTTTTTTCCATGATGTAATGTAAAACTTATGAATGTATGTAGTACATCTAAGTCTACTAAACTGATCAGTCATTCGGGACCTGATTCTTTGTATAATGCCAATGTTATGAAATAATTACCGAGAATAGGTTATTGGGGTCAAGGAATTATAGTTGAAATCAGAGAAAGTTTAGTAAAAATTTTGGAAGTTAGATTTAGAAAAACTCTGATTAGAGAACATTACACTAAGATTGAATTTAGTGACTAGTATAGAAAAACTTATTATAATTTCTGTACTGTTGAGATTTTGTGAGTTTTCAAAGAAATACATCTCTGTTAGGATACGAGCATATAGAGTCACCTTTTGAAAATTTGTTCCAAGGGGTAAAACCTAATAACATCACATTTATCTAGACTCGAACGGGAACTGGTGCATGACAATGGGCCTTGCTACACTCTCGGTTACAACACTCCTGGGGTATATGGTTTGGATAATTCAAATTTTCATTAGAAACAATTATGAAAGGTCTATGAGTATATAATTCCTCAACGTAAACATTTTTATGGTTATATACTATATATAAATACTGTTCAATTTATGTCAAGTTTTTTAGATTTTTGGAATTATGTGTTGTGAATCCTAAACTAATCTAGTGTATTTCATAGTTTAGAAATGGTGCATAGTGGATGGAATGGAAACCATATCAATGAACATTATCCATGTAGGGAATTCCCTCCTACTCAATATAATTATAATTGAGTTGGTGAGGCAACTAGTGCTGATCAGCTTATCACCATACTAGGAAAACTCACTCATGTTATAAATAATAACCTTACCCATATAGAGCACCCTGATCTAAAATGTGGAGGATGAATGTTAGACATAATCATATAGAAACAAACACCAAAATTCAATGGGGGTACTAATCTATTATTATTTGAACAATGGAAAAATTCCTCAGAGAAAATATTTCATGCTTTTGGGAGTAGTGAAATAAAAAAGGATGTCATGGTAGTTTATCACCTCACAGGAGATGTAGATCAATGGTGGTAAGTAATCCAAAGCACAATGGAAGATGAAGAAGTATTGAACATTTAATGGATGGAGTTAAAGAATATATTCTCGGAGAAATACATTCTTCGTGACCATCTAGTGGATATGGAAAGACAATTTCTGAGTCTATGGAAAAATGGGGATGAGAATGTCACAAATTATGAGGCTAACCCTACAAGGTTAGTAAGGCATGCCACAGATAATATAGGTCACCCGATGAGTAATTTTTATCAATACATTGAAGGGTTAAAACCATTTCTACATTGAAAATTAGTCTCACAACCCTCATCATCATATGAATATATTTTCTCATGCGCTATCAGGATTGAAAATGAACTCCTTATGTGTTATGACTTTAATGTAAAGAAAGATAATAAAAGATCTGTTGAACACTATGGAAATGGAAATAAGGGGAATATGGGAAATGTTTAATATCCGTCATACAGTAAATGTGGGAAGAAAAACCCTTGTACATTCCTGGAAGGAATGAGGGTCTATTATAAGTCTCGTGAAAAATTCCACCAAGCTCATGATTGCAAGGGGAACAAAGAGGTTGTCAATTTTGAATGCTATAATTGTAGAGAAAAGTGGAATTAGGAAAATGAATTTCATAAGATCCAAGCAACTTTCCTAAAAAAAGGACAATGGAGAATGTCCATGATCTTTTATCAATAATACTGAGGTTTAAGATACAAAAGAAGTGGTGGCATGTAATTTAATGATTTCCTCAGGTTTAGCCAATGAATTATTTTATTTTGGATCATTTCATTTTTTCATATCTTCCTTGTTTTCTAAGAGAAATAAATATTTTCAATTTTCCATAATATGGGAGTTGTCATTCAAAACCTCTAAGGGATGTATCATCATAACAAATTTTTGTGAATCATTTCCCTTTAGGGCATATAATTGTTTGTTATCTGCTGATATCATAGTCATACCCCTGATTTAATATGATTTAATCCTCAGAATGGATTATATTTTGGACCATTATTCCAATAATTATTTTAAGAAGAATGAGGTTATAATTTTTTATGATGATAAAGAGTACCTTATCTTTAGAGTAGTAATGTCACAACCCGATTCTTATCTAGATCCACCACCCGTAGCTTTAATAAATTAAATTACTGGGGAGGAAGAGAATTAAATAACTATGTTTGTGGAAAAGAATGTTCGAATATTGGACGTACCTATTGGTAAGGAATATGTTGACATGTTTCTAGAGGATTTACCTGTAAATCCTCTGGAATGAGAAATTGATTTTTTGATTGATTGAATTCATGGTATAAGAACCATATTGATGTCCCCTTATAGAATGTCCATTGAGGAATTAGTGGATCTAAAGAAAAAACAACATCAATTGAGTAACAAAGGATTTATTCTCCCTAGTGTTTCTCCATGAGACATTCCTTGTGCTTTTTGTTAATAAGAAGGAATATATATGAGGTTTTATATTGAATATAGGGAGATCAATGCTATAAAAATAATGAGGATGTATCCCCTACCTCACATTGACAATTTATTAGAACAAATTCATTGATCTCAATATTTTCAAAGGTTGAACTTTGACCTAGATATTGTCATTTGTGTGTGAAGAAGGTAGACATTCTGAAAACATCATTTCAAATAACATACAGGCATTACGAGGTTACAGTAATGCCCTTGGATTAAAAAATGCACCCTCAGTCTTCATGGATATATTTAATAGTGTTTTCAAGGAATATAATGATGAATTTTTAGTGGTAATTATTGATGATATTTTGGTATACTCCAAAATCTATGAAGATCATGATAATCACATGCACAGTATTGTAAAGACTCTTAAAAGAAATGAATTATATGGGATGTTTAGAAACTGTGAAGTCTAGATTCAAGAGATTTCATTTATTGGCCATATTATCTCAAAAGATAAAATCTATAAGGATCCATCAATGACCATGCTGATCCAAAAAAATGGCCAGCACTGATAAGTAAAACTGAGTTATGAAATATTATTAGTTTAATAGGTTATTATCGACATTTTTTCTAGAATTTTGTCCAGTTGGCTAACCCATTAACCATGCTCACACGTAAAGAGGATAACTTTTTTTGGGAAAAAGGTTGAGAAAAATATTTAGAAAAAATGAAGAGAATGTTATTCAATGATACTATCTTGACTCTACTATTAGGGGAAGATGGGTTTGTTATTTATAGTGATTCTTAAATGAAAGGACTTGGTTGTGTTGTTATGCAGAATGATAGAGTTATTTCCTACGAATAATGGCATCTTAAAATTCATGATCAAAACTATCCAACACATGATCAGGAGTTAGAATCCGTAATCTTTTCTCTAAAAATATAGAGACACTATCTTTATGGAAAAACATGGGAGATATATACAGATCATAAGAGTTTTATGTATATTTTCTCACAAAAATAACTCAACATGAGGAAAAGGTGATTGCTTGAACTACTCAATGATTATGATTACAGAATACACTACCACCTGGGGAATGAAAATTAATGTGAAGATGGTTTGAGAAGAATGGATCATGGAGTTTTGAACAAAATGGGAGTTAAAAGGTATAATATTTTCATGTATCTTGTAAAGATAGATATGGAAATAACCATTGAATGTGAAACATCAATACTTTTTTAAATGTTTTATAAACCATATTTATTAGAAAGGATAAATAGGTCCCAAACTAATGATAAAGAGTTTCCAAAGAAGATTAACACTTTGAATGATGGGAGATTGAGTGACTTCATATATGAAGATGGAATTTCAAAATTTGGGAAGATACATTGTGTTCCAGATACACCTAATATAAAAACGTATTTGTTGGATGATGATAATAGCTCCAATTTCTCTATAAATCCTTGGAGCACCAAGATGTATAGAGATTTGAAAGAACATATTTGGTGGGACAATATGTAGAGATAGATTTTTTATTTTGTTTCAAGATGTATAGTTTGTCAACAAATGAAAACTGGACGAAAACATCATGTAAGTGTCTTGAAACCTCTTCCCATACCTCTCTGGAAATGAAATAATATTACTATGTACTTTGTAATGGGGATACCAAAGACTCCTATAAGGAATGATGCAATATGGGTCACTATTGATCATAGTACCAAGTAAGCAATTATCATGCTATATGAGAAGATTTACCACTTGAATGTATGGAAATATATATATTAATGACGTTGTAATACTTCATGGAGTACCCCTATAGATTGTTTTTGATCGCGATCCCTGATTTATATCATGATTCTGGAAACGTCTTCTGAAGGCCCTTGATACTGAACTTTGTTAGAGCACTGCCTACCAGTCTCAAACTGATAGTCAATCAGAACTGAATATTAAAACCTTATATGACATGTTTCTATGTTTTACACTTCAATTTCATGTTATGTGGGACCAATATTTTCTTTAGGATGAATTTTCTTATAAAAATAGCTACCATTCATGTATTCAGATGGCACTATATGAAGCATTTAATAGCAAAGGCGCCGCACACCAACCTGTTGGGATGATGTTGGTGAATGGAAACACGTAGGTCCAAATTTTTTTGAGGATTCAATATAAAAAGTGAAGGTTATCCAAACCCACATCAAAGCATGCCAAAGTAAGAAAAAGATCTATAACAGTTACCGAAGGAAGGATTTGGAATTTAAATTTGGATACCATGTTTTTTTGAAGGTATATCCATGGAAGGGTGTTATACATTTCGTTAATAAAGATAAATTGAGTCCCAGTATCATCAGACCTTTTGAAATTATAGAATGAATTGGAGTTTTAGATTATCATTTGGAAATGCCTCAAAATATCTCAAAAGATTATGATATATTCTACCTAGAATTGCTGAGAAAATACATTCCAAACCCAATGCATGTACTTACCAATGAGGAAATTGAACATAAATCTGATCTGTCTTACTATGAAGATCCTACCAAAATTCATGATACCAGAGAAGAAGTGCTGTGAAACCGGACGAATCATCTGGTAAAGGTTCAATGGAGAAATCATAAGATGGAAGAGGCAAATTGGGAATCTGATAGACTTATAATGAAGAACCACATAAATCATTTTATGAAGTTATATTCTAGAAATTTCGTGGATTGAATTATTTTATGGTGGATAGTGTGTAACACCCCAAGCTTCGACGATAAATTTCCATTTTTATAATTCAATAGCTTGCAATGTACACATCTTCCAGATTTTAACACACCCTGTCCAATCAAACTAGTCGATATAAATAGCAATACCCACTTTTTAGAATTTTGTAGATTTTATTTTCTAAAATGGAATTCATTTTTGAATTTGGAATATCAAAATTAGTTTATGGTGAATCTTTGGTATTTTTCTGAAAACATTCAATTTTTAATGAATAGTGAAAAGGACTACGTTTTTGGATAAAACAGAAATTCTCATTTTAAAAATTATTTATATTATTTAAATATATTTTATGTCATAATAGATACATAATACCTATATAAGATCAATATAATTCCTTCGAGTAATTTTATGATATGTTTTGATATATAAAAATTTTATTAAACTTTTTACCATCTTTTACCAGCCTCCTATGTGAATTTTCAAATTTGCATAAAATATAATTTAAATACTTCTATGAGTGTAATTTCAAAAATCATAGAGACACTGATGATATCAGTATGTAAAATGTGGTTCAATAAGTTGAAAATTAAATTTGGTGAATAGTAACATTGGATTTTTATTTACCAATATTAAAAGTTAATAGGGTAATTAATGGTAAAAATCATATCATAATTACCCTAACACATGTTATAATTCTATTAGATAAGTGTAAATCAACAAAAAACCCATAGCAATAAAATATGATCCTCTGTGGTCCAATAGGATTATATGATGACATTTTTTATTATTTTAATTAAAAAATAGTTAAAATAGATAAATTAAATTTTTAATAAATTACCATTTTTAATATAGAGTAATACTTAAGATAAATTCGACCATAAATATTGATTAGAAAGATAAAAATATTTCATACTTAATGGTTATTTATTTTTAATTTTAATCATTAAATAAATTAATTTATTTCTGACACAATGATGATGATCTAATTACATTATTAATGAAAGATTAAAACAATAAATATTATTAATATCAAAATAAATGTATTTTGAGAATTTTGATTAATTAAAATAATTTTTAAGGTTAATATGACCTGTTAGGGTTGATTAAATAATTCTTTGAGTTGTGCCAATTTCATTTAATAATGCACCATCTCTAGGTTACTAGGGTTGAGGCGTTACACCGAATGCCACCCAGCAAGACAATAGACCAAACAAGAATAGTTTCTTGATTTAAACCAAAAGAAACTACAATACAAGATAGCGGGAGAACATGATAGGGTTATTCCCCCCAAAATTACTCAAGTAGTGTGGAAATTTTAACACCCGAACATACCACCTCAGGAAGGGGGGATGTAGGAACCGTCAACCGATCCAAACTAACATCTAGAGCGTAATTGAAATAATGCCTCCACTGAAACATGGAACCCATGAACTAAGGGTTCAAAACCCTGACCACTCCTGACAGAACACAAGCATCACCCCAAGGCTTGTGTTTGGGATTCTGAAACCTGAAGCATCTCTTGCCTCATAGTCAGGCACGAAATCCTTTGGTCACAACTTCTTCTTTAGGCGACACATACTACATAACTTCTCTAGATGACCCCGACACCTGCAATAATGACATGTCAACAGAGGGGTGTGACATATGGCTTCACGATCCCTTAATATACACAATTATGGAACACTATTGAATGGTCCAACACACAGGAAGCCAAATCTACAATAGAGGACTCTTTAGAAATAGATACCTCTGGCACAACCTTCTTGGCAGATGGGGAACCTTCACGAGCAACTGGATACACTGCATTGCCAAACATCATTGATCTGAATACCAACTCATCTAATAATGACTTAACCACTATCTTCTCTAAGATATAGTCTATAGAAACAAGGACACACTCCTTGATCTCTGGACGAAGACCCTGGATTAGGAGAGGTGTCTTCATCAAATCATTTGACGCTACCTCTAGATATAGAAAGACAAAACTTCCTTACTATGGTCAACATATGCTATCACCATCTATTGGCCTTGTTGAATATGCATTATCTCTTCCCTTTTCTATGTCTTCAACATTTCTAGTATAAATTGCCAGATAAAAATGGATTTAAAGACATACCACATCATCCCAACATGAATTGATTGCGGGGGGAACAACTCCCATTCATTCAATACCAAACCATCGAACAAACCCAAAATATAAGTACTCTGACATCATCAATATTTCCCTACATTTCAAAACACACTCGACCATGAAAAACCAAATAAATACTATTAACGAACCCCAATCACCATTAAGGATAAGAAATGTCCGAGAAGGACCAAAAACTAGGCCTGACTTATCAAAAACATTGGGGTCCTTTCTAGGAGGCATTTTCTGAAAAACATATAAAACACATATCCCAACCCTTTATCAAGATGAAGCATTATCATTGATGCCACTTTCATCCAAAAATAGCCATATATGGAACCAAACAAATAAAAACACAACACAAAAATCCTATTTTCATTTTAGATTTCAAAACAACCATATTTCAAGGAAAATTTTTAAATATTAAACCAACTTTTCAACCCAAATTCAATTACCAAAAATCATTTCGAGATTTTAAAATCACTTTAGAAAAACAAGGTTAAACATTTAATTCTATGTACACAGATTAGTAATCCCATGATGAGTTAAACATACCTTCATCCACTTCCATTCACAGAAAACAAAACATACATTCCATGGCTTCTCGCACATGTGAAAACATTCATAAAGAGTACCAATGGTTTCAACCAAAAAAATTCCCTACCAATTCAAAATAGACTCCATATTTCTTGAAAAATAGAATTCAATTTTAACAACCATTTCACGAATTTAAATCCACTTAAAAGAAATACTTTTCATCTCAAAAACCCTTTTTAATTTTTTAAAAGCACACTCACACCAATCCAAACCCAGACAACACTTAACTTGCATCAGACCCCAGACAGAGGGACTATTAGTCTCACATAACATAGTTACATGGAAGTGGAACATGCCCCATGTAATCATCAATAACTAGTAGGATATTAAAATGTGTTCTCGGACTCCACATGGTCACTAATACATGTGAAATCATGATGTTACATCGGCTTGAATTCATTGTCATCCCTAAATCCAAAAATAATAGAACGAGACAAGGACTAAATTCCAGGACTACCCCAAGCTACATGAGGTTTAAAACATGTAAGGGTTCATGACGTCCTTCCCGTAACTACCTCCAGAGTCCCGATAGTACTAATTTATATCTACGAGACACCCCAAGTAATATGTGTCCCATTGAAACCATTTATTCAAGAACCAATCCAGGTCGACACTGAACTGGTACCTCGAGCCGGTTCGTGGGAAGGCTCGAGGGGTGTTCCCAATCTCGATGGGATGGAAGCCAGTATCAGGCATAAAAATTTAATCATTACGAATGATTTTTCCCATGAAAAAAAGAAATACAAAAATATTAAAACTATAAATTAAAAATTAGTAGGAGAACGAAAAAAACCGAACATACATCCATGTGACCTTCTAGGTCACCATCCAACCAAAGGTCTTCATTTCCCCAATAATGAGCTACATAGAAAAGATAACATTCTCAGAGGGTACCTACAACAGAAATAATAATATAGGATTGATAATTAAAAATTATTAATAGGAATTCCCATACTTTCTATTCTACTATGCATTCCTATTATATAAATGATCCATAAAATTCATGTTTGAAATAAAATGTATACTACTAGTATTTTACACATATACTTCTTTGAAAGAAAATCAGGATCCATTTCCCATCATATTTTATACTATGTAAAATATCAAGGAGGAATCTTTATCATTTTTAGAGATAGAGGGATATAGAAGTATAAAACATTTAAAAAAATCATTTTCCCAAAAACATTTCATTGTAACTTTTATCACCATTAACAAAGAGACACAACATACATGACAGAAAAGGAAATAGTAACACAAGGTCAATGGAAAATAAAAATCAAGAGTAATCATCCAAACAACGAACCTCAATCATCTGTTGTAGACAACTATGTTCCCATATACATGTGAAAACCTAGGATCTCGTGAATAGTTTAGAAAATACTATACATGTGACTCATCCAGAAAAAATTCATAGTCTCAATGATGTCCGAATTCACAAATTATTGGTGTTGCCCTAACTGGGTTAACCGAGGGCCCAATCCCCTAGGAGAGAAAAGTATATACTAATGGAAAATAACCAGTTCACAATCTAAACATGTTTAGAAATCTTTCACTAAAAATTCTCTCATTGTGTAAGGTTCCCAAGTTCAAACTATAAGTGGGTTGATCCAACAATATAAAATAATTATCCAGTCACAGGTATATTCCCCACACACAGTAAAAAAAATTCACCCTTGATTCACCCCAAGGAATACGTCCCTCACCTTTTAACCATTTGATCATAGGAAATTCATTCTAGGAGGACATGCCATATCATATAACTCAACCAAAGAAAGGGGACCACATCTAAGGAGATTAATCATGGGATAACTAGTCTTACAAAACTTCTAAACAGGTCTCAAATAGTTTTTTTCATCGCAAAAAATTTCTTATGAATCACACTCATCACATTGAATACTAGAAATACACATCGAAGCCCATTTAAGAAACCCATACATGAATTTTAATCAAAAACACATTCACAAAGGATAAAGGGGAATTTCCTCTAGAATGTAATGAAAAAACACAATCAAACAATTTATTGCAACACATTAAAATAAATAAACCACTCCATATCAAGACATAATCTTTTACAAACATTTTTATATCAATAATTAAAATTTAAAAAATAATTTAAATTCACAAAATAAATATTTCATAAAATTAAAAGATAAATCAAAGAAAACCTACCTCAATGAATGAATCAGACCATGGAGAGGCACTTCGGTTCTTGAATCATCCAATGAAAAAATTCAACAAAAACATATACATACATTCTCATACATATATATATACGATAAATCCAATGAAAATGTTCCCCAAGGCCTGAGGAAATATGGGAAAAGAAGAAATATATATATATATATATATATATATATATATATATATATCTGTGTGTGTGTATATATAAAAATACGTACCTATGTATGTGTATGCACACCACCATGGAGCCACCAAAGCTTTAATTAATTAACCCAAGGGAACCAACATCATTAGTAAAATAGTAAACCTTTTAAAAAACATGTTTTCAAGGAAACACCAATTTAATGAACATCCTTACTTTGATGACTCACCAATGAGTGTACCTAGTTCATCCAGGGTGTCAACATCCAGTGACACAACAATAAATCCAAGAGAAACGAAATCTTTTTTCAGAATGCATTATCCATTTAATAATCAATTCTGGAAACCCCTTTGTGAAAACCCATATCAATTCATTCATATCTTAGGTGACTTGGAAAACGAATTTCACACATTTTTTATAATCCTAAAAACACTTCCATGAAGTACCCTAAAGAAGCAATGATGAAAACATAATCATATCATTTAGGAATTACTCTTTCACCATATTCTCATGTCAAACCAAATTTTAAATATACTTCACGCCACCTAAAAAAATTTGATTTTAATATTTCGAAACCAAATTACATTTAACCGAAAACATTTGACACATTAACACATATACATAATTGATGATTCACTTAAAATACTATTCATATCATGTTATAATAAGCCATCAACATCATAATACGCCTAAAATAAATAAAATTAAGTAAAAACATGATCCCATATACGATACAAAGACCCAAGAAACTTTTAAGAAAAGAAATGTTAAAAGGAAACATAATGTTTAAATTATGTAGTTCCAAATGGGTCTTCATGTATTTCACATCCTGATTGGATTTACCAAAATAAATTCAAAAACCATTTTTTCCAAAAAACATGGAATTTCATTCTCAGTAAGAATTTTCAAGAGTACTACTCTTTTACACAAAAACCAAAATCATTACAAAACCCACTTCACTTTTCATTATAAATTCATAAAATACATTCAAAAAGTAACCATAATAAATCACAATCAAAACACAACAATTATCCCTTATGAAATCAATTTTCATTACTGAAGCACGAAAAAACACATTATTTACACACAATAAAATCCTATAACACATTTATAAATTCCGAAATTCATATTAAGAACATCAGAATTAAATAAGCCTTAGAACAACTACTGATTGAGTGAATATACAATTAAGCCTCACTGGAAGGGAGGAAAACTCCCTGAAAACTATATACAATAACTAAAATCCCATGAAAATGAGCCCGACAGCAAAAATGGATTCTAGGTCTAAATAAATTGAAGAAATAAAAAAATGGTTTATTAAAAAATAAAAAAACATTTGATGAGGATTATAAAAATGAGGGGGGTGTGACTGGAGAAATTTCTGTCAAATAAAAGTGGGGTGTCTCCTGGATGCATGATGGAGTAGGGGTGGTCGATGTAGGTTGGCCGCTCTGGCCGAAGCAACTTTGGGGGAGAGGTGGAACTGCTTGAAATAGTTGTGGGAGCAGGGTGTGTCACTCAAGAGGCACAACAAGGAGGCAAGGTCCTACATGCGGGATGAGTTGGGGCGATGAGAGGGCTGAAGTGGGCCTGGCTAGGTTGGGTGGCCGGAGCACGGATGAGCGATGGTGGGTAGGTGGAGGGTGAGGCCAGATGCATGCCACCTGAAGGTAAGGTGAAGGGATTTGACGGGTGGGATCATGCCGAAGTAGATCGGTTCTCCTATGAGGGGGTTGATGGTCGTTTTAGGAATAAGACAAGAGGATGGGGGAGGGGGTCTCTATCGAGGAGGAAAAGGGGGTGGTGTTGTGCACAATGGGAAGGGGGTAGAGCTAGGTTAACCTCCTTTTTTGTTACTGTAGCAGCACTATAGCACTACTGTAGCAGCCAAGATACTATTACAACGACAGCACTGTAGCAACCACAGGGGTACTATTGTGGCGGCAGGGGAACTATAGCAGCGGCGGGTACTGTAGTAGTGCGGGTATTGTAGCAATACTATTCACAAAATTGGCTTTGGGCAAAAAAATTAGGGTTACGGGCTATGTGATGGGATAAATAACCACTGGGACTTCGGGCTATATAATGGGTCTCACTCTACCCAGTTAAACAGGTCTTTGCTTTTTTTCAAAATAAAAAATGAGGCATCGGCCCCAACCTTTTAAAAAACAAATAATAATAAAATTAAGAATAGTACAAATAATAATAATAATAATAATATAAATAATATAAATAATATAAATAATTATAATACGATTAAGAATAATAAAAAATTGCCTGACTCCTGGACCGACTGTGCAGCTACAACCTACCATGCGGTTATTGTATGCAGGTCCGAAATGAAGTAAATATATTAAACGAATTTTTTTTTGTCGAGACCCGACCTAGACCTTGGCACATAAACCCAGAGACATGAATCATTAAATCATAAATTAATATTAAAAGACAGATGTGAAAAATTCCTCAATACATAACCCCTTATAACCCATGCATTTAACATAATATTAAGGTTTCTATTGGAGAGATAATATTGGGGTGGCTCAGATTACATTATCCAAGGGTTGGTTTCATTCAACTTGAACATATCCCATAGGCGATTTCATTCAAGCTTAACTTGTTAAAACATGGCATGGACTCGGTCTAGAGAAAATCCCATTGAAGCTACCTCCATCCAATGCTCTATCAAATGGTCTTTTTAAGGCATCATTATATTGGTAGAGTCCATTGATCCATACTTATGGATTAATTATCCATTATCATTTATATTGATAAAAAATTATTATATAATTAAAAACTATAACTTTTTCCAATCATCATATTAACAAACATTCATATAATTTTCAAAACAAGTTCTATCATTTCAATTATTCTTATATTGTTATATTTATTATGGAATATTTAATCATACATTTTTTTGAAAACAAAATATTATTTAATATTTTGGGTCATTACAATGGAAAACTATTTATTCATCCTAAGAAAAAACTACCACAAAAAAATTCATGGTCCCCTTTCTCTCTATATGGCATAGTCTTATACATTACCCAAGATAATTCATTCATGTTTTTTATTAGGGTTAATTCCTATGTGAGGAGATTAAACTCTCAAAAAATTTATCATTTACAATCCTTTATCCTTTCTTTTGAAGCATGTGTTGAGCGTATTCAAATGTTAGATGTGTAACGACCCAAACATTAATGAATGAAAATTAGTCTTGATCTAAATGAATGTCTTGTTATGTAAGATGGTTATAAAATGTATGCACGTCCTTGGTTTTCTATTTTTAGATTTTAAAATACCGTTATAAATTGTGACCATTGCTAATATAGTCATTTAACAGTGATCACATGATTTGTATAAATATAGTGCTTTAATAAATCCTATTTACTCAAACATAGGAAGCGATGGCTTTATCCAGTAGATTTTCCCCGTATGAAGCCCATTTTTCATAGCACAAAAATCTGGTGGCGTCATTGTGTTTCTCTCTAGACCATGCCCAAGCCAAGCTTCAACATGTTAAGATCTATTGGAACCCCCTACGGGAGACGTGGACGTTGTTAGAGGTTACCACATGAGCGATGTTATCCAAGCCAGCCCAAGAGTCTATCACCATCACATACCTTAATCTTCGGTCTTATGAAGGTGTTATATGGGTTTATGTAACAGGACCATATAACTATGATTATGTGAATTTTTTTTTTATCTAAAAAATTATATACAATCATTTTAATATTTTTGTTACTTTGTAAATTGTTTTTAATGTAGAAATTGTATTTTTAGTTAATATTAAATTATGAATTCTATTTGGATGTGCTAATTGATTTTTGAATATAATAATATTTTAAAAAAATGTAATTAATAAATTAATTTTTTATTAATATAAATGATCTTATAATTTTTATGAATATAATTTTATTTTTTATTATTTTTTAATGATCTTTTTGTCACAACCCATGAATTTTCAATATATGTTTGTTTTTATTTATAATTAGAAATTCACGTATTTAGGAAATTATTTAGATAAAAATAATTTCATTTTTGGAATTAGGACTTTGAAATTATCCAATGGTGAATTTTTAATTACTTTCAGAGACACCTGAATTTTTGGGCAAAAATTAAAAATCGTTTAAATATAAAATGTTTTTTATGACATCATATTAACCCAATAGTGATTTAATAAAATACTATAAACATGATGTTTGGATAATATATGTTTTAATACTAAAAATAACCTGATTTTATTTTTGTTTTATTTTTTACAATACATTAGTGGACCGATCTAGAATTATAAAATATTTTACCATTTAAAATGATTTCATTGACAGTGTCACTCACCTCTAGATATGAAACCCTAGTATTTTAATAATTTTGTCCTTTTTACATACAAAATATTGTTTTTACAATAACCTTTGAAAAAAAACATGTGCCAATACCATGGGATGGTTTATGGTTTTGATTAGTTTAATATGTGGTGACCCTAACCAAAATAATAATGAATTCCCTCTCATTTCCTATATAAATCCACCCAAGCTCCAATTTACTCTTCACTCAAAGACCTTTAGTTCTTCCAAACTCTACCATCATCCCTCTATAATCCTCCAATGAAACTCCTAGATCCCAAGAAGCCACTATCAAGCCTCTCCCAAGCCATTGGGATCACACTTCCATGTATGGGATTTCATTCTATCTCATATTTGTCTGATTTATTTAACGTGTTATGAACTTTTATTTTCAATTAAAAAATATAGGGTATGATTTTTAACCTTCTCCATACTTTTCTCATTATTGTTTAATGATAATATACACCTTTCTCTATCAATAATGCCTCCCAGGTACACCTGTTACCGTGGATTTTTTTAATGAATTTCTCTCTCATCATTTACATTCAAGAACATATTTAGTATAATGAATCTAAATTACATTATGTATGTTGGGACATGTTTATATATTAACCCCTTAATTTCTATTTCATTTACATATAATGAGACACCTTTTTATCTCTCATCACCTAATTTTATGATGTTTTATGCCACACTATTATTCTGCCGAAATTACACCGTCATGTTCCAAGACAAAATCATTTTTTCGTGAATACCATACCCATTTATCTATAAAGGGTATTCATATTTCATCACACTTACTTATTGGTTATTTATTTTTACATATAAATTCCACATTCATTTATCCTGGATAAATAATGATATTTAATGATTTAATTTTGTATGATCTATGTTGCACACTTATGCATGAAATGAAATCTTTATGAAAGGTACAACCATATAGCACTCCAATGCATTGGGTAAATATTAGTATAATGAAACAGCATGTGCAATGAGGATTTAGTAAAGATTATTCAAGTGAAATGATGATTTACTCTGGCTAATTCATGTTCTATGAAGGTTTACCTAGGATCTATGTGTTATGAGCCTTGGCTAAGGCCAATACAATGTTAAGTGTTGTTTCTTCATTTCCATGGTATGATATTCATGTTATGTCATGCCTTAATTTTCACATTTCATTTATGGTCCAATGATATGTTTATTTCACAACATGTATTGTATTCATCATTTTATGCCTTTTTTACTCCTTTTCAGGTCTTTATAGCTCACCCTTTTCTTATGCATGTCCATAGGATACCCCATGCAATGCTAAGTACGAGGGAATGTAGTGGTCATGTAAAGAGGTTTTCAGTAAAGATGTTATGTTTCTTGTTTTATTCTTTATTTAATGTTCCTTAGCCCCAAAGACAATATAACTCTCAATCATCCATGTTTTATCATGTGAAGAGTTTATGTAATAAATACTGCTTATGTGTGTAATAAAGAGTAGGGTTGTTATAGAAAGTATTAGAGGATAGGTTTACATGTTCTTGATGATAGAATTAGAAAACACTAGGGAAAGACATCGGTGTCAGACTATTTATAAATAAACATCCCTAACTTTTTCTGAGTATTGAGTAAGTGGTTTATCAAGAAAATACATCCCTGTCTAGATACAAGAATATATAGCTGGATCTAGCATAGGTATTACTAGGAGTTAAAAATCTCACAAGGAGTTTCCGACTTGACTCAGAGTATCCTAGTACATGAAAATGGGCCTTGATACACCCATTGTTATGACACTCTCAGGGGATATGCGTTGGTAAAATCACATGCTTAGAATACAAGTTTTTAAGAGAATTAATTAAAATTACACCTAAGAATATTTGTTAGAAGGTAGATCATGGATAACATATATTGAATCCTATGAATTCATAAGATAAGGAAATAAAATTAAGATATGATTTATCTATTTTTTCCTTGTTTTAACATTTATTTGTTACCCCCTTAACTATTCATCAATTACATCCAATGGCTGGTAATAAGAGGAATTAGGACAACAACTTATGTGAAAACCAATGTGATTACCATTCTATTGAGATGCCCAATCTGATGGGAGCATGAATCATGAACATTGTCATGATACTCTCTCAATTAACTCAATAATTGAATTTAAACATTCTTCAAGAGGCACATTCCACCCCCCCCCAACAAATGTACGAGTCGCTATAGAGAGATTCTTGAGAAAATTGCATCCTAATTTTAATGGATCATTTGATCACTCACTCACCAAACAATGGATCAACTCTATTTTAAATATATTCTCCATCCTTCAATGTTTAGAACAAGATAAGGGTCATCGTGACTCTTATCGTATTGAGGGCGATGATGATCAATGGTTGAATTTGATAAAAATAATATGAAGCCTGAGGAGGTGATCGATGAGTTGGAATGGAAGGATATCTAGAATTTTTTCGATAAATATTTTCCTTGCACCCTCTATATTAAGATGGATAGGGACTTGAATTCCCTCAGAAAAAAAGTTGATGAATCCATCAGAGAGTACATGGAAAACTTCACAAGGCTTGTAAGATATGCCTATGGCTTTGTTGTTTCCCCCAAATGCATGGCTGACTGCTTCTTTTGTGGGATAAAACCTAGCCTGCAGAACGACATGGAGATCTATGACTTCGATAGTTATGAGGAAATTGTCTGATGTTACCTCTTGGTCAAAATAGAGAATAGAGAATCTTAGGGGATTCATAGGGATATGACGGGTACAATGGAATTATATTCTTTTAGTCCAATGGATAAATCCAATGGTGCTACGAAAATCTAACCCCCTCCCCTATTCCAAAGGTGTGGAAAGAAGAACCATAGAAATTTACTGAAGGGGGTGAGGAAATTCTTTAGGTCTGGATGAGAAGGGATCCTAGCCATTATCTGCTGTATGAAAAACCTGTGGCAGTGACAGTGAAGAGAAACACTCCATTTGAATCTCAACATATTGTTTATTGCTTCAACTGCAATGAATTAGGGAACCTTGAAAATTAGTTCCCTAAGCCAATGGTTTTTTGAGGCAAAAAAAACCTCCAAGGAATCATGGGAGAGATTTTATCATCACTAATTCGGATGTGATCCCCTAAACTAAAGTGGTGATAGGTATGCTAGTTATTCATTCAACAATAGTGAATGTATTTTTTTATTCTGGTTCTATGAATTATTTTATATCCTGAATGTTTAGAGGATCAATCCCAACACCACCAAAAATCATGTAAGTAAATATGTCGGTGAGTACAGAAAATGGGTCAATCATTGCATCCCATTAATATAACTCTTCCCCTGGATTGAACTTCCCGCAGAACCACATCATATAATATCTAGTGGAATTTGATGCAATTTTCTACAAGTATTATCTTTCCTTATATATAGCCAACATAACTTTATGTTAGAGGTAAAACATTCTCCATATTTGGAATCGGCCCAGTATTCTATACAAGTGAAATGAGGAAGATGAATATTCTTTAGCACCATCATGTCAAGAATGAATATTACTTCCTTATGGTCATTCATATCTATCTCAGATGATTGAGTCTAAGGAAGAAACCATCCTTGAAGAGATGCCTATTGTGAGGGATTCGATGAAGTGTTTCATGATGAATTTTATGGTCATTATCTTAAAAGTGATGTTGAATTATTAGTTGACCTTCTACTTTGGGAATTGTAAATTTTCAGGACTCCATATAGAATGTTTGTTTTGGAGCATGAGAAGGTGAAGAAACACCTAGAGGAGAATCTGGATGAATGGTTTATACACCCAAGTGCATCACGAAGTGGTGCATTGATCCACGTCATCATGAAGAAGGATGGTTCAATGCGGCATTGCGTCGATTATCGTGATTATGAAAAAATAACAATAAAGAATAAATATCAGCATCCAGAAATTGATTACTTGTTCGATCAGATGCATGGAACACAATACTTATCCAAGGTATATTTGTGGTTAGGATATTATCAAGTAAGCATGAAGAATGAAGATATTCCCATGAATGCATTTTGATCAATATAAAAGAACTATGAATTCATAGTAAAGCCATTAAGACTCATTAATTCTCCAAAAATCTTCATAGGCATGATGAATAGATTATTTAGAGATTAACTCAACAAATATTTGGTAGTCTTTATAGATTTTTTTCTAATATACTCCAAAACCAAGGATGACTATGAGGAGCATCTAATAATTATACTAGAGACACTGTTGAAGGAGAGGCTCTTCGAAATGAACATCAAGTGTGAGTTCTGGTTGATGGAGGTTTCATTATTTGGACATATCATCACATGTAATTGGATATCTATGTATCCATCCATGACAACTGTAATTGGGAGATGACCGAGGCCAACATCAGTAATAGATTTCCGTAACATCATATGGTTGGTTTGATATTATCACTGATTTATTATAAATGTCTCATAATTGTCCAACCCTCTTACCAAGCTTACTCTGAAGGTGGTAAGGATTTCATGGAGTGATAAATGTGAAGAGATATTCATGGAATTATAAATGGGGATTATCTCTACACTTGTGCAATATTTAACCACATGTGAAGAACATTTAGTGGTATTCAGTGAAGCTTCAGAGATGGAACTAGGTTGTGTGTTGATGCAGAATGATTATGTGATAGCCCACACCTCAATGCAGCAGAAAATCCATGAGAAAAGCTATCCCACACATGATCTAGAGTTCACAGTTGTGATCTTTACATTGAAAATCTGGCGGCTTTTTCTCTATGGGGAGTAGTTTGAGATATATACTAATCACGAGAGCCTAAAATATATATTCACACAAAAATAGCCTAATATGCCACAATGAAGATGGATAATACTCATCATGGATTATAAAATCTCAATCTACTACCATCCTGATAAGGATAATATGTTGGATGATAATATTAGTAGAAATGATCCTGCATCTTTATCAAAAATTAGAATTTAAAAGGATCCAATCTTCATGGATTTGTAGAGGATGGAAAAGGGAGTCATTATGTGAGGAACACCATAAATCCTTTCTCAAATTATTTCTCAACAATCCCTCATGGAGAAAATAAACTATTCTCAATGAAAAGATGTTGAAATTTGGAAAAAGCTAAAAGCTTTCCAGAATGGGAAATCCTCAGATTTCATTGTTGACAAGAATGGAATTATGAGATTTGGGTCCTGATTATGAGTACCATCAGATCTATAGAAAAATAAGGTGCTTCTGAATAACCCACATTGCTCAACCTTTTCAATTCACCATGGGAGAACAAAGATGTATTAGCATCTCCGAGAAAACATTTGGTGGGACTATATGAAAAGAGAGATTGCAGAATTTACATAAAAGTGCACGGTATGTTAGCCAGTGATTACTGAGAGGAAAGAGTCTAAGATGGTGATGGAACCGCTATCCATATCAATATGGAAGTGGGAAAAGATTACCATAGACATTGTCACTAGACATCCATGGACATCCATAGGAAACAATGTGATATGGGTTGTTGTGGATCATCTTAGGAGGACAAATCTTTTAATCCTGATTTGAGTGGACTTCTCATTAGATCATATTGCATGGAATTACGTCAATTAATTAAATAGGATATATAGAGTACAACTTTATATTGTATATGATAGTGATCCAAGATTCACCTCAATGTTCTTGAAAAGTCTTTGACATGCTCTATCTACTGAACTGAACATCAGTATAACCTATCACCCTAAAACTGGTGGCCACTCTAAATGAACTATTCATAGAATAGAAGATATGTTAATATCATGTTCTATAGACATAATAGGATAATATTAACAACATATTCCACATGTTTAATTCTCCAACTATATCAATTTCCACTCACGAATTCATATGGAACCATTTGAATCCGTTTTTGCTAAATGGTTCTGAACACCGGTGTGTTGGGTTGAAGTCAGTGAGCATAATCTCCTAGGAACTGAAATGGTCAATGAAATGGTGGATAATGTGAAATCCATTCAGCAACCTATCAATGAAGCCCAAAGACGACATGAAAGTTATTCAAGTAACCATTGAAAAGACAATGAGTCCAAAGATTGGAGACAATGTATTTCTATTCACAATCCATGGAAGAAGGTCATGATGTTTGGAAAAAAGGAAATTTAAGTCCAAAGATCATTATCCCCTTCAAGATTATTGATCATGTCGAGGTTGTGGCCTATCGAATAGCACTTCTACCCACTATGGACATAGTACATGATGTCTTTAATGTATACCTCTTATGGAAGTAAATCCCAGACCCCTCACATGTAGTCTCTTTAGAGGTAGTACAGTTAGAGGATGATCATTCTTACGAGAAGCAACCAGTGAAGATATCATATCTTATAGAAAATGTTCTACGAAATAAGACAATTCCCCTCGTCAAAGTGTTTTGGGAAACCACAAGTTTGAAGATGGAATGTGGGAATTGAAGGAAGTGATGAAGTAGATTAACCTACATATGTTTTAGGGTAGTAAAAGGAAATTTAAAGGGGGACATTTCTTAAGGGGGGAAGATTTCAATGACTGAATATTTTAATAATGGAAATTAAACATAATCTAATTAAGTGTATTATTATGTAATATCGTCATATAAAATATTCAAATTCTTGGTTTTATGTTTTTGGAATTTAAAATACCAATATGAATCATGACCATTTGTAATATATCCATTCAACATGGATCACCTTATTAGAATAAATACATGGCTTTAAAAAATCCAATTTACTTAGAAAAAGGAAGCGATGACCTCATCTAGTATACTTTCCACATAAGACGACCATTTTTAGGAGTTAGGAATGGAGGTGGCATCATTGGGCTTCTCTCTTGACCAAGCCCATGCTGAGCTTGAACTTGTTAATCTCAAACTGAACTGCCTATGGGATAATTGGATTTTGATAGAGATTACCACCTGAGTGATGTAATCCAAGCCACCCAAGGAGACTTTCACCATCATACACCTTATCCTTCGGTATTATGTAGGTGTTATAAGGGGTTATGTAACAAGAGTTTAGCATTTTGATTATGTGCATTTTTTTTTGTAAATAATAATGAATATACAATCATTTTGTTATTGTTGATACTTTGATAATAGTTGTTAATACAAAAATTGTATTTTTAGATACAATTCTATTATAAAATATATTTGGAAGAATTAATGGATTTTTGAATGAAATAATAATTTAATTAAATACTGTTACTAAAATTGTTTTTAATAAATATAAATGATCTTAAAATTTTTATAAATTCAATTTTAATTTATATAACTGTTTGAAAGATGTTTTTGTCAAAAACCCATGAATATTCAATAAATTTTTTTATTTTAAAAGAAAAAATTAAAATTTTTAGAAATATATTAAGATAAAATGAATATAATTTTTGGTATCATCATTTGGTAATTATCCAATAGGGAATTTTTGATAATTTTCTAAGGCAGTCGAATTTTTGGGTAAAAATTAAATATCGTTTAGATATATAAGGTTTTTTATGACATCATAATAACCCAATAGTGATGTAATAAAATACTATAAACATGTTGTTTGTAAAATATATATGTTACCTTTAAAATAATGTGATTTTAGTTTTTTTTTTATTTATTATACAACACTTCAGTTGACCATTTAAGACTTATAAAGCATTTTTCATTTTGAATTTACTTCCTTTTGAGTGCGACTCACCTCCACATAAGAAAGCCTATTATTTTAAGAGGATAGGTTATTGGACCTATAAAATATAGTTTTTCACTCCCCTTTTAAAATAACCATGTGCAAATAACGTGTTCTGGTTTGTGATTTGGATTAGTTTAATGTGTGGTGACCAAAACATAAATAATAAAGAATTCCATCTCCTTTCCTATATAAACCCACCCAATCTCTCACGTCCTCTCCACTAGAAGCCCTAAATGACCATCCAACCTCAACCCTCCCCTTTCTAGAATCCACCCAAGGTGACAAAAGCTCCCAATAATCCTCTATTAAGTCTCTCCAATGCCATTGGGATCACAATTCCAGGTAAGGGATTCATCCTTTCCCAGGTTTGTCCAATTTTCATTAGGTTGTTAAGAACATTTATTTTCAATTGCAAATGTTGGGGTAATGATTTTTTCACCTCCCCAAAACATCCCTATTTATGTTGGTATGATGATAGACCCCCTTCTATCTAAATAAAACCTCCCATGTACACCCATTACCTTGACAAATTTCCATATAGAATTTCTATCTCCTCATATACATTAATGTAATTATTTTGTATTATGAATACAAATACAATCAATTAAGCTTGGATATGTATCTATATGACTCATTTACTGTAACATAAAATTATATATGATGAGAAACCCTTTTCGCATTCATCTTCATGTTTTATGAAGTCTTACGTCACACTGTTATGATGCCGAAATTGCACCACCATTTCCATGCCGAAATCAATGTTAGATGAATTAAATGACCATTTACATATCAAAAATATTAACATTAATGATAATTTATATATTGTTATTGAGATTAATATATTAATACTACATTCCTTTATCATGGGATAAATTATGATATTTAATGATTCCATTTTGAATGATCCATATGGCACACTTATGCATGAAATTAAATGTTTTTGAAGGATGTGCCCTCATAGCACTCCAATGATTTGGGTAAAGATTAGTATCATGATATGTCAATTGAAATGAGGATTTACTCATGTAAATTCATGTGCATTGAGGATTTACCCATGATATTTCATGTGCAATGAGGGTTTACCGAAGCTCCACGAGTAATGAAATTTTTTTCATGCTAATACCATCTTTTGTATCGTAGCCACATTTTCATGTTCTATTATTCAAGCTATATCATGCGATTATTTTTACATTTCCTTTATGAATCATTGATAATTATATTACTCAACATGTATTGTTTTCATAAATTTATTCATTTTTTACTCCCTTAAGGGGTTTTATAGCACATCTTTTCTTATGCATGTCCTCGGGTTACCCCATGCAATGCTTAGTAAGAGATAATGTTGTGGTCATGAAAAGTAAAATTTCAACAAAGATGTTATGTAAATATTTTAAGTCATTATGTATTATAAGTAATCCCCAAAGACACTACGCCTATCGATCATCCATTTTGTATCAAGTGAATAGTTTACGTATTTAATCATGTTTTAGTGTTTAATAAAGAAAAAGGATTTCATAAGACGAATAATTATTTCCCATTGAATTGGTAGAATCAACATCGTAATGATATTTCATAGTCAAATAGGTTAGAATATAAAATAATCAATTTCAAAAATAATTATCTAATAGATAATATTTATTAGTTACCATTATGATGAAATTATATATAAGATAGTTTTCATTTTCATCAGAGTTATGATGAAGACTTAGCAACTAAATTCATAGGTGATAATAATCAATTATTTTTATACCTTTATAAATAAATTTACTGACCCATTATAAGTTTATCTTCTTATAAGGAATTATTAATATGTCACATAAAAAGATTCATAAGACTTTTAACCAATATTTAAATATTTTACAATTTATGCCTTCATATATAAGGTATTATCCATTTATGTTGGTGTATATTTGATGCATTTAAAAGTAAAATCCCACATGGATACATGGTATGATCACCAAACCCACACTAAAATATTTCCAAGGCTATGATTAATTAATGTAACCATAATGGATTTATTCTAGGGAGTTACAGAAAACACCAAATACAAAATAGATTCCCCTTCAAAGTAAAATTGACCATCCATATTTTAAAATATTCTTCATAAATTATTCAGATCAGATATAAGGGACTATTCTAGAAAAAATTTAAGAACATATTATTAATTAAAACAATACCTTTATATTGTAATTATGAAAAAATCCTTATTCCTTATAATTTCACTGCTGATTCCACCTCAAATAATATATTTTGAAAATTATTTACACTTAATTTCTTAAATTTTACACCATAATTAAATTTATTCTATGAATTTACTCATCACATCCCATATTTTGGTAATTTGTACAAATTTATTTGAAAACAATATTATGATAAGTCACTAAAATGATGAAAAAGATGATAATTAACATCAAATATATTCAATAAAAATGTTTTCCCTTTGAAATTTACCCATATAATTTTTTATGGGAGTTTTCCTTTTGGATCTTCCATCATTTGGGGGATTACCCATTTATGGAGTTGGGTTTCCTTGTAATTTGAATACTCAAAAACCCTAAAATATGAACTAACCATGAAAAAAGATGAAACATTAATTATAGATGGTTTGAGACACTGTTTGTTAAATAATATGGTCCATCAAAGAGCCTGAATATATAAAATGCTATATTCATATGAATACTATTCATATAGTAGAAAATTGTCAAAGAATTATAATACCTGATTATTATAGCTACTGATCTATACCAAATTGAAACATTACTAACATGAGATTTGGGAGCCTATAATATTGGGGATTTTACCATATAGGTATCATCAGAATAGATTAAATTTACACCTTTTAAGTGAACATGATACATGTATACAATATAAAGGTTCTCATGGTAGCTAGATTTTGAGAAGCTGTCCAGGAATCACATTCATTCTCTCACTATAATTAGAAGATCATCCCATACTTAACTATTAGATAGATCTCATAAGGGAAGACACACATGACTCATGGATATTACAAGGAAACCCACAAGGAAATTACAATGATCATTGAATATTAAATCATCAGAAGTTTGATTAGTTAATTCCCCAAATATATATTTGGGACAATCTGAAAAATAACCCTCTACTTGAAAGGATCTATTTTTTATGTGAGGAATCCGTTGTGGGACAAAGATAAGGGGTCCTCAATGGTTCATGTCCCACAAAACCAATGGGATTATTGGTGCCAAATTTCCAACACTACAAGATGGCTGACATAAATAATGGGTTGGGGGATCACCCCCAAGGTCAACTAATTAGTCTACTTTGCAGCCTTTGGTGATATATTTGTTAGTGGAAATATCATACCAATGTGTGAATTATACAACATGGAATGGATTTTTATCTCTATTATAATGGCTCGATAGGGGAATATTTTGGGAGCCAACATTAATAAAATTATTTTGGAAAATATATAACATAATTTCAGGAACATATATATATAGAAGGTAACATTCATCCTTCATTGACATTCTAGAAGTTGTTGTGTCGGATCAAAACCCACATCAGGGGATATAAGTTTTTCAATGATCAAGAATATCAAGAATATCAGTTCAATCATCATGAAATAAAATAAATAGAGTTCATCAAATCTTAAATTATTATCATGAAATCGGATATATATTTTATATTTTCAATTAGTTTCCCTTTTCTACATACCCATCCCTAATAATAAAAACAACTACAAATTAAACAGTAACACATCTTCAACTTTAATTTATAATTGAATTGATAGAGGGAAATCAAGATAACTGGATTGATAAGGAGACTATCTGTGTGGTATAATCAACATGGTGATTTGGGGAAAAAATTACAATGTTGAATAATTTATTGTTTTTCTACACCGAAAAGTGGGAATGTTGAACAACATCATATGGTTTCTTAATATTCATTTTTTTATGCTAACACATAAGGATATAGGCATACATGTTACAATTGTATATGATAAATATATTTTCATATATAAATTAAATATACTGAATCTAGGATCTGGTCATAACCTGGATGTTAGATAGATGATTTAGTACATTAATTTTGGATTCCATATCTGAATGAAGAAAAATAAGAATAAGGGTGGATGATGGAGGTAGGAACATATCATAAGAGTGTGTTACCAAGATATTCATTGTTGGATGAAATGAACAAGAAATGTCCAAGACACATTAACTTATTTACCTTAATGGGTGGGGTATCACTTATTCAATCAATTCATTTTAGAGAACAATTTCAGGATTGCATTTTGGAGTTATATTCTTGTAAGTGAACATCAAATATATGTATAATATTTAATTGAAATATATTTGAAAAAATTAATTTCAGTATTAATATATGAATATTTATAATAATATTTTTTGAGAAAAGAATAATATTTTTTTCTGAATGAGAAAAAAATTATAAATTAATGTAGATATTCCAAGATGAAATGATCACCAAAACCAATGGTCTAAAAAATAAACTACACCATACACATAATTGAAAAAAATAGATATACCAAAATTGTACATTATTTTCATGGGAGAAATAATAAGGGGTTGAGTTAGGGTCTTATATAATATTAAATTATTAAGATTAGTAGAACAAATCCAAAAAAAATAAAACATATACCTTTTTTTTAAAAACAATGTAGGTAATGATCAAAATATAAGAAAAAACATTACAAGGATTATTCAAAATAAATCCTCAACGAAAATAAACAATCTAGTTTAAGAGAGTCTTCATCAATGTATGTGTCAAGATATGAAGTTGAAAATTAAATGTATTATGGAATTAAACTACCATAGAAACCTCATTTAAAAAATATTCCCTGCTTTGTATTCATTATACTATAGTACTTATACATAATTTACATGGTTAAAACATTTTTTTGCACCAAATTTATATGAAGACAATTCATTCCATTAAATAATCTAGCAGCATAAACCTCTTTCATCTTAGTGGATTCCAATATTTTTCCTTGAACTAGATGTAATCTAGGCTCTCCTAGTCATGTATAGTTGAGAAAAAAAATTCTAAAACCACTATTTGTTGATAATAAAAACAAGAACATAATCTAAAAGAATCCAGATAATACTTATAATCTCATTAATATCATGAGAAAAATTTACACCCCTTTCTGAAAATGAATTAACAATAGTTTATTATATTGATATAGATTCAGATCCAACCGTATCTCAACTACTTATGAGGGTAACATTGTTTTAAATAGAGGACTCAAATTCCCGAGACTCCTTTGAATATGAAATTTTTTCATTCTTATACATTTTATAAATATTAAATTTGAATGAAATAAAATACAATGTGGTGATGGTAGTAATGGAGAAGGAAATATTGTTCAAAAATATTTCACATAGTTCTTTGCTAAAATATATGTAATATCATTTTTACACGATTTCTAAATTCATAGAGGTAGAAAAAGAATTACCATGTCCCCTGGCGTGAATGAATACCCTGATGAAAAAAGGTTGTTTTATTGGTACCTGTGGTCATTTATGGAAATAGTTGTGGAGAAGATATATCAATGGGATTTTAGAGAAAAAATTCATGTAGTTCTTCTTCTATAATTGTAATACCGGTGAAACCCATGCGATAAATTCTATGATGAGATATATATTGTCAGATATATTTTATCTACCCAATGAGAGTATTCTTAAATATACTACTACTTAAATAATACATTCTCAAAATGATCATATTAACAGATCCCTCTAAATATTGACTCTCCCATAAACTCCTCTCTTGTATGTGAGGTCTCTTATGATCCTATGATTCCTAGTACCAAAAAAACAAACATGGAGGAATAATATTAGTGGAGACAATGGAAAAAAACAACCTTATATGAAACCCAATGACTCCAAACGAATTTTGGAATATATATAGGTTCAATATTGATATTATAAATGATATAAACAGATGGAGGATGATTCCTTTAATTAATTTTTAGAGTAATGTACATGAATAAACTAGCCAAACCAACCCAAAAAAACCCAAATCTATAACATTAATGCTTTTAGAAACCCGTTCATAGTTTGTATGATTCAAAATTTGTGCCATAAATGTTCCCCAACCTGGGATTTTCTTCAAAAATAAAAATTTAAATAAAGTTAATGATTGGGGTTGAAAATAAAATAGGGTTTTTTGGATATATAACTTTTAATTTACATGGTCACCTGGGAATTAAATTTCTACTATAGATGGATTAGGTGCATGTAAGTGGTTAAAGATTCCCTAAAGAGCATATTTCTACATATATCCAAAACTTAGATGAACCTATATAGCCATTTTTTAGTTTTATGCATTTTATTCTATTAGGGCTAGATTAAATTACTAGTATATTCCCACATCCTTATAGAAAACTCTACGGGGGCCAATTCTTATTTATGTATAAATTTATGAGATTATGTTCTAATAATACAAAAGTGGGGGTTCATGTAGGTCAAATGTGGTAATGATATGGATATTTCTAGATGTACAATCTATAGATCTCAATGGCATAGGTTACATGGGTGACCCATTCACATGGCTTCAGGGGATGAATGAGATAAAATATATCACACAGTGTCTTGAAATGTTTTTGTGCTCATATGAGTGGATTATTCTCCTCAATTTATATAAATTATAATATATTTCCCCCACCATGTTGGATTATTGAACAATTCCCATCAAAATGTCCCATATATATGGAAGATCATGAAATGGGTATAATTTCGTATTTTAATGCAACTAGGGAAAGGAATGATATTGTGAATAATTTGTTTGATAGTTATTGATATGTATTGCACCAAAAAATAAAATCATATTCTTCATGTATATTATATGAAGAAGTAGTGGGAAAATATTATGTTCTTACATCCAAAAATTTAGTGTCACTCAACATTTATTGGATTGGATAGGCTGTACTACATACTCCAGATGTGGTCATTCTAGAATTTTGAGTCTTGATGCTGCTCAGGAAGAGAATCTCCGGATAAATGAGAAAATTTGGTCCTTCTGCTCCCACAAAAACTCACATAAAACAAGGTGACTCTAATAATCATTATTTCCCCGAAAAATATTCTTTGAGGTGGTGAATGAATATTATCTCTTGGTTCACCACTATTTATGGTACATTTATTTCAAATTAACTGGTTATTGATGAACATGTCATTATAATTTTAAAGGTGGTTTGAATGGTTGGGGAGTCTATTATTTATATTGATATTCATTCTTGAATTAATCACGTTATTATGGGTGTTATAAATTTCAAAAATTCACATGAATTATCTTATGATGAAATCCTTCATGTCCCTTTAGAAACATCATTTTATATAAGCACATAGAGTAGACAGTTTCCATGCTATTTTTTAAAAAAAATGGAATTTTATGGGGATTGATACTTCATATCTAATGAATGAAATCTAGAAACATGAGGAAAATTTTATCTCTATCAATAACCCCATGATTACTATGAATCCAAATATTAAAAATCCTACATTCAACTAAAACATAAATCCCAATAGTATAAGAAACATTATTTATAAAATCTAATAAATGATTTTAGTTATCCTGTAATGAGATTTTTTACCATACATATTTTCTATAAACTAATGATAATTTTTTCCCAAAAGTCATAGAACAGATAATTGAACAATATTTCACGAAATTTTTTATTTTATGAAATCATCCTAGGTAGATAAATGAAGGGTTATGGATTAGAATCTATATATTATAATATTCTATGATATAGTGGAATGGTCATTTCTTTAGTTTCTCATGATCATATTGGGACTCAATATCAAAATGATCAGAATTATTATGAAATGTGTCCCCTCTGTTCCATTCAAGATTAATACTTATGATGGCATACCAAATTTCTTTTCCTATATTAGGGGTCTCCAGTAGGGGGACCAGCTTTCTATTTACGTCTTCCATTTGGTGGATGAGTTTTTCTATGATATTCTTTAAAATGAAATCTACGATAATATCATTAAGGGAGAGTAGATGTGTTTTCATGAAACAATTGTTTCTCAACCAATTTTTTCTTGGTGATCAATTTAATTCATCAAGGGAAACAGTAGAAGAATGTTCCACAATATGTTATATTATCTATATCATCAAATTGGTATCTAGTAAGTCTATTAATACATATAAATAAAACTTATACATCAACATAGGATCTCCTTTGATTAGTAAAGTAATCATTTTCCATGATTTTTGTATCACGGTTGTTGATATGAATAAAAAATATATGGGGCTCCGAACAATTGTGTCTGCTAAAAAAGAGTTTTTATCATGTATCTTGAATGGAGTGCCAACACATTTTCATCAACGGACATTTAAATGGAATTATTATTGGGGTTAGAAAGCAATAATAATATGATTTTAATATTTCTGAACAATATATTCCTTCCATTTTTTTCTACATAGGGAACAATTCTATTTGGAACACCTAAAAACCGAATGTTGATACATTAGTGCGTTTCGTCCAACACATTCGAATGATTTTTAACAAGTGCATTTAAACCATTATAGCAATAGAAGTGAACATTTTATTTAAAATGACATGGATAATATGAGTAATTTGAAACAATATAATTAATAACTAGTTAGAAGGACCAATCATCTTTTGGGATGATTGGGATTCAACTTGTTTAGTAATATGGAAATCTAACCATTAAAAAATCATACCCCTTCCATGTGGATTGGTCCAGTTTTATAGAATCCTCTAATAATAAGATCCTTGAGGATTAATGTGGGAACATATCCTACTAACAGTCTTATTATTGAAATTAGTGTGACTGTTTGGGATTCAATAGGATTTATTTTACTACTCGACAATCATCCACTACTTCGTAGACTCCACTACATTCAAGAGACCAAATTGTTATAATTTGATTGGTATTTTTCTACAAAATATGATAGATCTCTTATCATAGAGTAGGATTGTTATAGAATTTCCAATTTAAAATCCACATAAAAATGTGGCCTTCAATGGTTATTTTGGGTCACGAAGATTAATTCTCTTCAAAACCTTTTCATAACATTATACATTTCTTCCACAAAAATGAAGGGAAATATCACTAGTCACCTCTGGCCGACAGAAGTCCTACTCAGTGTGTCTTGTTACTTGTTAGATGATATCAAAACTAGTCTTTTGGCCTAGTAATTCCTAATAATAAATCATATAATGAACTCCATTTATCATCAATATATGTACATTTTGTATAATAAATATAATAATACTTACAATAACTGTAAATATAAAAATAATTATTACTATAAGAATGTATGAATAATAATTATTTTTAATATAAGAATAATAATTAATCAATTAAAATTAATTTTTATGTTCATAAATAAAATTTAATTTTATGTGTATTATTATAAAATTATTTAGCATAATTGTAAATTGAATTATATTTACTGTTTATAATATAAATATTACTATATAAATACTTATAAAAATATATTTTTATATATAATTATTTTACTACTGTACGGTTTTCATAAAATATATATACAATAATTCGTTTTATTTAATTTTAGAATAATTTTTTAAATTAATAATAAAATATTTAAAAAATAAACCAAAATTGAATTCCATTTAATAGAGAAACCAAATATGGGATTGTTTTTAAATCCATTATGTTATGTCTCACAATAAAATCATCGTAAATATTTTCAAAATTTAATTTTAGTTGATATTGGTTCCATGAGAACTTAACAAATTTAATACCATAATCATTATATTTTTTATGATAAAAATATAAAATAATTATATTCATTATAAAATAGTATCAACCCTCTATCAATATGTCATATCCCTTATATATAAATATATAAATAATATGTGTGTCATTGTGTGGGGCCATTTTCGTGACTATGTGTGAATAAACCACTAGCATCCATATCTGGGAGATCCTTGATTCAATCCGAGATGCCCAGAAGTGTTGTTCTTATACATTGTAGTCGTCTAAACAAATAATGATGTGGATAAGTAGTGATACATGTATGATGAATTTCTTGTCGCACATAATGAATTGTACATGCCTGATTCTACAATGGTCCATTGGTCCAAAAAATGGAATTTGAACCATGTAATGAACTTCATTCCCACAAGGCCTTTGGGATAGCTAAAATAATAATGGGGTCACTTTGATGTTGGAATAGCCAAGGGGTTGGATGGGTTCTGTGTCGTTCTAGCCCAATTGGTGTGTGAATGTTTTATTTGGTTAAAACCCATAAGGCCATATATATGTGTGTGTATGATTGATATTATAGGTTCATATATAATAATAATTTTATTATTAATGAATATTTTTATAAATATATGTTTATTTATTAAAAAAATATATTTATATTTATAAAAAAATTACATAACTAGTATAATTTCATTTATATTTCCAAAATATAATAAATATAGTTATATTTATATGATTTTTCATTTTAATTATAAAAAATATAATTTTATTTTCACTGAATTAAAATTGAAGCAAGTTATTGCGAGAGACTCATTATTATAAAAATATGGACATTGAAGGATGAGTTTAGGAAAACAAATACTACACCAATTCCCAAAATAGCCCAATGAATAATGTCCCCAAAAATGATGAATATAATATATTCATAATTATAAAAATATAAAAATATATAAAATACATCTAATTATAGGATATAATTTAGTATATAATTATATTCATATAAATAGACCTATAACTATAAATATATTTAGACTAATAATGTTGTACATTATGTATGTCAGTCGTATGAGGCCATTCATCACATCAATGATGTTAGGGATTCAACCTGAGATGACCCCCGATTTTTCATGGATTTTTCATAGGGTGTTACTGTATCACTATTTTATCTGGATGTTTTTCTGTTACTATATAATACAATTATTATTGGAACCAATGTTTTAACTAGTAATATTATTCCCCATGACAATTCTATTTACCACATTTTAGAGTCCATTTGGCCAATCCATTTTGAAGGGGGCATTGTCCGTTAAAATATATTGTAATAGTTTTAGTGCTTACTTACCAATATTTATTGGAAGTGGAGCTGCATGATCCATATGCGTGTCTTGAGTGTGTGAGTTAATGTGATTTGTAATACCCCTTCCTAAATTATTATAATTCTAATGTAATAAATAATATTAAAATATAATTTCAGTAATATTATACTAAATATAATTATATTTTCATGAAATATAAGACATATAGAGATATATGAATAATAAAGGAAGTAAATTACATTATAAAAATTATAGTTTTTTAGTAATATTATTGTACAATTAATGAAATTATAATACATTCATAATATACATATTCACAATTATAAGAATACATAAGATGTATTATCATCCCATAATCCAACAAGAAACCCTAGTTCATATCTAGTGGAGGTATATCACTATGGTATTATATAATTATTATAGCATTATAGTAGTGTTGTAATTGTAGTAATTTTGTTGTAGTGTTAATATTCTCTTGAAGAGAGATTTTAAGAAACTAATATGGGTCTTCATTCTAGAGGTGCCTCTAGTACATCTTATTCCATCTGGAAATTGAGTCTCAGAGACCTAATAGGACTTTGAGATCACTCATCCTTAGTGAAATTCATATGTGGAGTAATTGGAGAAATAGAGGGACCAGTCAATCTGAACGACAAAATAAGTAGTCACTGTAGGGTTTTTATTTTTTTAAAAAAAATTAATATTAAAGAGATAGAAAAATATTAATAGAGATATTTATCTAATAATTAATAAAGTATTTTCCCAAAAAATTAATGGAGATTTTATTTTCAATATTAGTTAATGGAAAATATAAAGTTTACTAAATTAATTTTCTATATGACTTTTGGTCTATATGATCTGACGTTGAAGAATATTTTGGAAGGTGTGCCCACCCAATACAGCTAGAGAGAATGAATAATGAATGTTTAACCATGATTTTTTATCTTGTGTGAAATGATTAAAATGATAATGAAGTTATGTTGGTGATTACATCAATGATGTTGTGTTAAGAGCGATGATTTCAAGGGACAAAAAGGGTGTCCAATAAGAGATGATGATGGTGTCTGGTATAAAAATTCCTCTTATATGTGAAGATCAATTGACATGTCTCAATTTTAAAGATCAATGGTACTTCAAAATGATATGTTCATGGGTGTGATAAACATTTTTTATGGGTATGTTTTGGAATATCCTTTATGTGCATAATTAAAATCCTTCATGTGGTGTGTAATAATCATTCTGGTGGTCGATGGCTGTCGACTAAATATTCTATTGTGTTTTTGGACTACATACACTATGACATTGGGCTCCACCACAATGGTCAAATAAAATGTATTTATTGATGTATTCAGTTTCAAAACACATTGCTAGGAATATGGTATATTATCTTATCGAGGACATGATATATCTAACCGGAATAAGATGGTGGTACTAGAGATTTTTATGGGGTAACAAATTTTTCTATTTAACTGCGTAGTGTAATGGGGTGAATTTAGTAGATGGTGAATATCATATCATAGTGGAATACATCTCAGATTATTCAGGTTATGTGGTCTATCAAGAACATAAAATATTGTCATGAAATACAGAAGAAAAATCAAATTTGGTTTTGTAATTTCAAAATAATTATTGGTTGTAGGTTTCATACCAGGTGTTTTATTAATTTGGTGACATATGAATTCTGGTAGAGGGAAACTGAAATTTTGGAAGGCATGTGAACTGGAATATAACAACAGAAATTAGTCAACAATTTTTTTTGTAATTTTTAATCGGGTGACTGATGACTATTGGTTATATTGATTTTATATAATGTTGGTCATTATTGTGATTTTATTTTTTTTAAATATGAATATTAAAAAGATAAATAATTATTAATGGAGTGATTTATCTCAACATTAATAGAGGAATGTCTCCTTGCATTAATGGAGAGTTAATTATCTATGTTATTAGATAGATAATTTAATGATGAATATATTAACATGAGATATAATCATAATAAAATATATAATAGGATGTTGTAACATATTTTAGATGGTGTTCAAGAAATATGTAGCTAGCTAGATAGAAATTGGAAGGGGTTTACATGTTTTTGGTAAATGGTGAGAAACTATGATGAGAGAATAAAAATAAGATCTGGATTATTTCAATGATGGAATATTGATGGTGATGATTTAATGTGTAAAATTTTGTGTCTGTTTTGATATAATGACTTTTCTATGTATTGAAATTCGTCTTGGCTGTTGAGTTCAAGCAACATGTCCCGATTGTGATGATCGATGGTACATCAAAATGAATTGTTCCTGGGTGTGATAAAAATATATTTAGGTTTTTTTTGAGAAAATTTCTTGGTTTATAGTACAAATAATTTGGGCGATGAGTTAAAATTCGTCAGGTAATATAAATCCTTTTGATGCATCTTATGTTTTTTAGATTGTTTTTATTGTGACGTTGGGCTCCGCCCTTATAGACAACTTGGTGGCTTGCAACATTGTCTTGTGGGTGGCTAAAAAGGGTGATTTATTCATTGATGATTATAATATATATCTCTATCTAAATGTACAGAGAGGTCCTTATCATGAAATAATATAGGGATCCACTATGTGGTGGCTATTAGTAATTAGAGTCCTAACAAAGGAAGGGTGATAGCCAAACATATGACTCAATGTATCATAGAAGGTAGTATGGTGTGGTTGCATGCAAGGAATCTTTCGGAGGGTAGCTTGAATGATTGATAGGTGTGTTGAATCATATCATTTTTACCCCTACCTAGATGTTTGATGGATGTATGTTTTGACGTGATACAATAGTGGAAAAAATGAAGCAATGACTGTTGGCAAGGGAGGGGGTCTGTAATAGGAAAATTGATATCATGATATGATGAATAGATGCATAGTAGGTCCCTTATATCCTATCCTTCACGGGCTTCTCAGCTATTTCAGTTGGTATTTGGATCTATCATGATCTTTGGTATTGAAGGCTGAAATATGAATTAAAATAAACCCAAATGGTTCTTATAATTCATTGTAGGAAGGTAGATTTATTACCTATTATGGTGTCTTTACTATAGTTATTTTGGGTTTTTAATTCAAATATATATATATATAAATATAATAGTTATAAAACAAATATAATTTTAATTATATTATATACATAGTAAGAATATTTATTATAATACTAATGAAATTATATATCATAAATATAATTGTAGTTATTATATCATCAATCTATCTATTTTATAATATTAATAATGATATATATATAAAATGATTTAAAATGATAGATATATATGTAGATAAAAAATAATATATTTTATTAATATAAATATTTACAAAATTAACAATTAATTATCATTTTTTTGAGATATGGGATAAAAAACAATCCACACACACACAAGAACTTTAGTGGTATATGCTTAATCCCTTCCCACAACAATTAACAAGAACCCACTTCAACCATTACAATAAAATGTTATAGAGGCCCCATGACATGAATGATAATTTCATAAACAAAATTAAAAAATTTAGGGCTTAAAGGCCCCTTCAATTCATAATATTGATACAATACACATCCTTCCATAGAACCTATAGTGTTATAGTTCAATTTGATATAGTACCAATGCTTCAACATATGTATATGTGAATTATTATATAATTTAATTTATAATGTAATAAGATACTGAATATATATATATATATCATTCACATATTTTATTCATAATATAAATTTAAAAACCAAAAATTATTTACTATTTTAAAATGTTTTTACTAAAAATTTAATTAAAAATAAATAATTTTTTTATTTTCATATAAAATATATTTTAAATATGTAGAATAAATATAATTTTACCTATAATTTTAAAATTAATATTAATATTAATATTTTTTAATTTTAATATTATTTATTGGCAATTTAATAGAAAATATTTATTATAAATAAATAAAAATTTAATTCATTCATTGAGGAAACAAGGAGAGTAATAATTAATGGGTTCAATGTAAAAAACTCCCATGATATAGATAAGAATGAATGATGATAATTAAATTTACACTTTTTGTTTGTCCTGGTAGGAGTATATATTCATTATGAAAGAATATATATCTCCACCACCTCCCATAAATGTTGATCAATATCATTCATCCCTGCCACCACCCTCATCCTCTCCCTCCAACTCCATAGTCACCTACTATGAGACCTCTCACTATACACACCACCACAAAATTTCAGTCATCTATACATTTAGGGGAATCATTTATAAACTTCTAAACCTCCATGGATATCCTCCACCTCATATGATCAGTAGTGTTTATCTAAATCCACACATAACTCTCATCCATTTCTTATCAACAAAATTCAGTCTGTGCCTTTGCCACACTACTCAGCCTTGTTGGAACATCAAATCACTAGACTGACACCCAATACAACTATGGATATAGTTGTATTCACCTTGACAGACAATTAACCCTATCATCCTTTCCAGTGACTATTATTCAGGTGGAGATTACCACCCCCGTTCTTCATAAATATATGGTGACTCAGTAATTTAAATAATGTTAGAAACATGAAATCAATGGATTTCTGAACTATCAAGGCTATTGCAAGAGCAAATTGTAGGGATTACAATAACAATAATATCATAAGGCTTAATGCATGGTTGGAGGTCACTAGAATGATCTTGTAGTGAAATAAATACTCCACTCATTCCCATTGGGAATCAACTATTTTCCTCTATGAAGGTGGAAACATATTTTAAATTAGGCGTCGCCTCAACAGGGTAGTAGTATATATGAACTCCAAGTCTTTCTAATATGTGAGGTCCAAAATTGTGTTTGGGTTTATCATTTGTTTTTTCTGGATATAATTTATTTTAAGTGAGGGTTTTATATATATAATTTTTTTTAATGGAAAAGTAAAATATTGGTATTGAGAAACAAATGAAGTTTTAAATCATTTTAGTATATAGTGGATGTAATATCCTTAAAGAGTCTACAAAATATGATGATTTGACATGTAATTTTTTCTTAAAACACAAAATTATACTTTTCAAATAAATATAAAATAATTTTAATTCCAAATATAAAATTCATGCATTAATAAAATTTGATTAAAAAAAGAAGTGATAATCTCATTCATAAATTTGGAATTCAAATAATATTTGGACTCATAGTTCATAACCCAACTACCTTCTTAAGGGGAAGCGTAATGTAAAACACATTGTCCACACCCCTAGAAGAAATTTTTTATTGCACATTTGGATAGTGAAGAGGAGTTCCATACACATATAATGATTATAGATGGCCCCCAATATAGCACAACATTCCATCCACATTTATTTTTTTAAACCCCCTTCTGGGCTCTTGAACCAACTTAAATAAATCCCAAACAAAATTCTTATTTTATCAGATTTGATGTGTAATGTCCCGGTCATCATTTCTTGGTACAACATGGTTATGATAATCTCTACATTCACAATATTAATTGTCAAGGTGTATGTGTTGTACTATATGATAAGGTGAACAAAAAAATCCCAATTGATGTTAAAGGTGTTGTTTTTGTGATAAGAGTATCTGTTGAGGATGGAGAGTGTACCAATGTCATGGAACTAATTGTATATAGAATCAGTGGATGAATATGTGGTGTAGAGTTATAAGGACATTATTGATTTGATGATGGGAAGGATATCCATGGAGTTTGGGAATAGTGGAAATTGAAGGCCAAAATACATGGACAAACCATGAATTTTGGTATTGTGTGGGGTGAGATATCTTGGATAAGGAGAATGTGGATTTGGAGGGAGAGGATGAGGGTGGCGGATAAAGTGAATGAGCGTGATCATCCATGGTGTGAATTTGTGGACATTTATAAGGTGTGATAAAGAAAATATAACCCAATCAAGTAAATATGAATGTGTAAATTTTAATATCATCATTATGTCAAATTGCTTATTCGGGAGCCTTTTTTAAAATGTACACACTAATTATTACTCCCCAAATTTCATTCAATTAATTAATTAAATTTTTTGTATTTTTCCTAAATAATTTGGATCATAATTTAAATAGATACATTATATTTTAAAAATTATTGGACTTGTAGGAAAATAAAATCTTAATATTAAATAAGGAATTATAATAATATGTGGAAAAATAAAATTAAGAATCATTCCTAGAGAAATAATCATTTACTTTTCTTGGAGATTAACTATAAAAAATGACTCAGAACACACTCAATTACTAAAGTGAACATTATGAAAAAATTTATGGAAACGTGTCGTATTACTTTTATATATAATATTTTTTAAATACATGATGTGTGAAAATACTAGGAAGGTTATATAGAGAATTGAAGTAATTTCTCATTAATCCTATTGTTATTCTTTCAATAGAACATATATGTTCTATAGAAGAAATGATTTAATATAAAGAATATATAATGGAAGAAAAACATTATTGATATTGCATAAGAGAGAGGTTGATATTTGTAAAATTGGGATAAGATAAATAGAATCATCATGTTGATAGTTTTTAATGAATTAGTTCCTATCGTGAAGCAAATATTGACATATTATTTCTATTTACCATCACACAGAATATATAACTGTGGGTGGAATGCTTCATGCAATCAATAGTAAGGGAGTTTCTATGAAATTATTGGTTATCATTTCTTTATTAAAATAGATAGGTTAAGGATTATTTTAATACATTGGTCATTAGAAGCATGAACCTCCATCACACTTCTCATTTTAAGAGAGAAGTGATTACCCCTTTAATGCTTCTATTGCATCTTTTACAAAGGAGGTTTGAATGGGGTTAATGCCTAATGGCCAAATATATATATATATAATAAGGTGACTCTGCCCTAAACTTTCAATTCTTCTCATCTATATATTACTGAAAATCCATACTAGAATAATTTTCTCTCATATATATTTGTCAATTATTAATGTAAAATATAAATTTTAAATTTTAATTATCTAATTAATTTTATTTATTTATTTTATATTATCTATTTATTTTATCTGTATGATTGTATGAATGTTAAGATGTATAATTTTTTATCATTTTCTAATTTTATTTCTGAATGAGTTATTCGCTTTTCATGATTTAATTTAAACTAATTGTTTAGAATGTTTAAATATGGTTTTTATATATTTGAAATGTTATGTAAAAAATATAATTTATATTCAGGGAATAATGTTATTTTAAAACATTTATATATTTTTTCTTTCAATGGTGATTGATTAGTTTTGAATATATTTATATATCTATAATATATATTTTGTTTAATTTAAAGAAAATTTAAATTATAATATTCTATATAAATAGGTTATTAGATAAATATTTTATTAAAAATATATTAGGGAAAATATATTATTTATATTAAGTATCCTATTTAAATTTAAGAATATATATATATATATATATTTGATTTTAATAATGTTATAAAATTGTTTACATCAAGTAAAAATTTTATATTATATGAAGTAAAACTAATTATTATTTCATGTAATAAAGTATAAAATATAATTACATAAATTTTTAAATGTAGAAATATAAAAAACAAAATTATATATAAAAATTTAATAAGATTAAAATTTAAAATTACATAAGTTTATAATATTTTAATGGTAACTTATTTTATAAATATGAAATATAGCCCCTAAATAAAATATGAATGAAATATTACAGGTTTAGGGATGAGTTCAAAAAATCATTGAAAAACTGAAAAATCTGAAAACTCACTAATGATTCATTCTGGAATCCATGTTACTAGGAAACCGACCTCAGCTCCCAGGATGTTGTCCTCACCTCCATCATTTGGGATCTTGGGGTGTCTTGAGTTCTTCATCTGAAGATAGTTCAATAGGACTAATCGAGAAGAGGCATTTCATATACTACCATGAATGATTATGTTAATCCAACATACGTGAAACAAAAAATAATTCTTCAAAATTGGTGGATAAAAATTTCACCACTATGGGATAGTCCATGGAAATGAATTATTCTGGATACATTTTGTCTTAATGTGTTAATGGTTATTATTTTAGTGTTAAATATAATAATTTTATTTACAATAAATAATATTTTTTCATAATAACTAAATATTATATTATATATAAATAATTATTATTCCATGTTATAAACTATAAAATATAAATATCTATATTTTGGAAAGCATATGATTGATGAATATTTTTATATATACATCTGTAATTTTATAAAATTAAAAATAACCCATTTTTATAGTATTTTAATGAGTTATTAGTGTAAATTAGATTAAATTTATTTAATAAAAATAAAAATTTAGTAAAATATTTTAAAATTATATAAAATAAAAAAATAATTATTCCATATTATAAAGTATAAAACAAAATTACATAAATTTTGGAATGTAGAAGAAATAAAAATAACTATATATACATAAGAAATTTTATAAAATTTAAAATTAGAGATTTTTATAGAATTTTATTTCTTATTATTAATGTTTAAATTATATTATTTTATTGAAGTAAATTTAACTAAAAGTATTATTATTAATGCTTAAAAAAATTATGTATAAACTAAAAATAGTTATATTTATAAATATATAATTTTTTAAAAAATATATGTAATTATTTTTTAAATACCTAAAAAATTAAGAGTAATATATATTAATTTATATGTATTTATTTTATATTATTTAAATATATTTATAAATACATTAATTTATATTACATTATGTATAGAAATATTTAAATTATAATATATAATAAAAATAATAATGTGAATATATCTATATATATATATATATACTTACACTCATTGAAAAGTTTATAATTTTGAAAGGAAGTGTAGATATTTATTATAAGTTTTATCTATTTATAGCCAATGATAAAAAATATGCTGAAAATATTAAGTATACCATAAAACGTGTTAAGAGTATTGTGTGATGACTAATCTTGACATGACTGACCAATGAATAATTGAAATTTCAGGTCTTTTTAGTGTATATGCTTATATTCTTTGTAATAATTAAATATTATTTTCCATTTTGATGACCTATGATTCTTCCATCTATATGTAAGGACCTACATGTACACCTAAAAATTATTATGTATTTCAAACCCCTTTACCCCTCGCATATTTGTGGGTAACATGGAAATAAAAGGCATTTGACAAGAGGCATTCGATAAGAGGAATTTTTGTTCAAAGGATACTAATTTTTACCAAAATGTGTGATAATAGAGACTCTAGGTGTCAACCACTAGGTTTCTGTTAGTTTATAAAATATCGATAAAAATCAATAAAATAAGTCTTAAGGGAATGTCATAGTTACTTATAAATTTTTAATTAAAATAAATCAAACATTTTATGTTGTTGAATACAAATTTATAACATTTTAATAAATATAATTTTGTAATACTATCATCCATATTATTCTTTAATAGTCAGATAATTTATATCGAACATGGTATTAGATATTGTTTTTCACATGTAAGAGTGAATTGCATTCATGAAGGTATGAATATTAATAGATGTTAATATATATATATATATTATAAAATATATTTATAAGTAATGTTACATGATTTAGAAAATATAAATATCTCAAACAATATATATGTAATTGAGAATTTTTACCCATATTTATATGACCTTCTAATGCATGATATAAATTACATAATGTTTTTATAGGATTATTGAGTATGTAAAAATTTTATTATTATTATATGACCCACCAATGAATGATTGATAATTAATGTCATCTTATTTATTATATAATTTTTAATAATTGATTTTTTTCCTCATTGATGGCCTGTGTTTTATACTTTTCAATATGTATGTACGAACCTTCTTGTAAACATAAAAATATTATTTATATAAACCCCAATACCCCTCACATTCATGTAAGATCATTGTAATTAAAGGGCATTCAACATTGAGTGTTTCTGATTTAACTAGATTTTTATATCATGCATGAGAAGAGACAATTTGTTACTAAAATTGAAGATAGTAATAGAGCAAGGAGTCACCCTGGGTTTTGTTTGGTTTATCAAACAACAATAAAACAATCAATCAAAAATTTCTCAAGAGGATGAAAACTTTTTAATCATAACAAATGAAAAAATTATAAAAGTTTATTAAGTAATATATAATAATTTAGTAATTAATTTTTTTCAATGATATATGTTCTATGTAAATATATTGAAAAGGTGAGGAAATTCATTCCCAAATGGGTTTTAGCTATTATTTTTCAACTAAGATATTGTAAAATAATCATGATTTTGTGTAATTGGATGGAGTTCACAATATTGTTCATAGTTTTTTAAAACTATGCACTGATAAATTAATAACGTCAATTACATATAAATATCATAAATATCATTATCAATTTTGGATCCCTGTGTGTCCATAAGTCGATGATGAGGATATGATAGATTGACCACTATTAGTCAGGAAAAAGTGGTGTAATGGAATAATGGAATTATATAAAGTGATTTCATATATTAATGCGGTTAATCCAACCACTACATCAAAAAATTTTGTGAGATCTGTATAATTTTTTCATTCAAAAAAATATCCATCATCTCCCACTCATTTGACTCATATGATATAAAAAACAGTAATAATATGATCAATATTTGGGAAGAAGTGTATGAGATTTCCCGGCATGTACTACTAATTTACTAAAAGTAAATTTATCTAATAAAGGGGTATCCAGTGAGGCATCATGATATGATATGGTTGTGGGTGGAGTGTGTAATGAAGCATAAGAGGTTACTCTAATTAGATATAATACAAAAATTATAGGTAATAATCCAATACTAATGACATCCTTTTTCGAATGAATTTCATATTCATAGCATGTTAATTGGGTTGTCATTACACTAGAAACAGAATTCCTGAGCAATATATGGAATAGATCTACATGAAATGAGATGCCCATATATGCTAGGATGGGTTTTGGGAATAATATTTCTTGGAAAACAACTATCAAACAATACCACATATAGTATAATTTTTCATTTTTTGTAGATGAGTGTATGAAGAAAAAATATCTCAATTGATGTGACAAATACGAGGACAAATATAATGTCCAATTGATGGAAATATATGATAATTCATTTCATTTTAGATGATATCCAAATTATATGTCCTATAGTCTTGTTTTCATCCAATTTTATAATAGTATCAAACTTCCAATTATGTGGAGTTTATATAAATTTTTATTATAGAGATTGTAAGAACATGTCAGGTCATTACTAATTACCATGTTCTTGAACTAAAAAATCATTACTTTCACTATAAGATATCCAACAAAAATGTTGCGAATGAAAAAAATTATATTGTAAATGTGTATTGTAGTTTTGATGTATCATATTCAATATTCCCATTGAACATTAATTTTTTGTATCTCGACAATTAGATTATTTTTCTTTTGTACATAGTGGTATATATCTCCAATAATCACCGTTTTAAGAAATCAATTGTGAAGTTCAATAGTATATATTGGGTATTCATGCAATGTATCACATCATTCCCCTATTTAAAAAAAAATAATTATATACAATGGTACTTTTAGTCATGAAATTTATATAGATGTTCTACTTATTACTAGAACATTGTATTGTATTAATGCTCATCTATCAATAGCATTTTCTATAATTTAAAAGTTGAATTTTGAATCATGGTGTTGGTTTTTGGCGTGTATACACATTTATGTCATTGAAAAATCAGGAGTGTGTATAATATATGATCACCGTCGAGTGATTATAGAGGATGTTAATAGTGTTGGGGTTTAATATAGGTATCATAATTCTTATCATCAATATTTCATTAGACATATTTCATGTATTATGCATGAATATTTAATGATGATGAAATAAATACAGAACTCACCATTATTGGTATGAGTCTCTGAACATACATTTATTTCAAATACAATTTAATACATTTTTAAATAAATTATCATCATATGGTTTTAGCATAGGAGCCCCAACAAGAAATTTTTGATCCACACCATGAAAAAGTACGATGTTGTAATCATGTTGTGTATCATTATATGATTCATTTTTCAAATGATAATTGTTCATTAGCATATGAGAGTGGTAGAATATTTGTCCATATGAATAGTAATATAGTTATGCACATAAATGAGGTGTCTAGGGTTGTGTGAAAACAACCAATCATAGGGTTAGTGAGAGATACAATTTATAGATATATGAAGTACCCTGTCGAACAGTCCCAACATTTTTATAAAAGGATGAAAAATAGAATCTGTTTCACATAGAATTTTCAATGCTCCATTGATCAAATACATAATGAATAATCTTGATTGTGTGTTAAAACATTTGAATGGGTAAAAATGTTCTTTTAGTTATGATCTTTCCATGATCAAGTTACAGTAAATAGTGTTCGAGTAATGGGGGTCATGTTGGAAAACATGTAATGTGAATGCCGTAATTTCAAGACACTGAGATATCACTGTGAATATTTTATTATAGCTATTTCATTGATGAACATATAATGGGATCCCTATGTGGACTTGGTGTATTAGTTGAACATGTTGGTTAATTATTATACTAAAAAATTGGATACTTATTGTGGAATTTGATTCTATCACCTATCCCATGGATCAAAATATTATCTTCGCTATTATTTCCATGTTTTGTATATTGTATTTCTCATTTATTATCTTTTAATTTCATATTTTTTTTCAATTATGTGATTGATATTACTATGTTCCACCCCCTTTGCAGATGAAAGTCTACTTGACTCAGAAATTTGATAGATATGTCTCATCAGTGGGGAAGAAGACTATGAGGGAACATTTGACATAAAGAAGGGAATACTCATTAGGATATGTCTTCACATTACTAGACTGATATCCACTTCCCATCATCTGTGATCAATTATATATTATAAAATGAAATTTTAAACTTTTTTTTGTTGGGATTTCATTAAGGATTCACATTATTTCTAACTTTCTCTATTATCACTTGTTTTAACTCCAGTTTGTACCATATTTGTATTCAATTTAATTTTTTTATTATATAACAATTAAAAAAATAAATATAAATTGAATCTAGATAATAATATGTTCAACCTCTTGATGAATTTCCTTCAAATATGGCCTTAAATTCACATTGTTGAATGAATATATCATGCTACAACATGATTTATGAGTGGTTTTCATCATATATGATTTATATTAACATATTTATAAAAATATTAATCATGATGTAGATATTTAAAATAACTAATTTATAGACTACTCAAAAAAAATCAATCAAATATTTCATTATATTATTTTCTTTATAATGCTGAATTATATAAGCTTCTTCCAACCTCAATTTTCATGATTTAGTTTTTTAAATAAAATTAATATTTTAATTGAATTGACTACAAAAAACTAACATTGACATCAAATGAAAGATGGAGGATCCCCCATTTCTCACATTCTGGGATATAAATGATTCATGACTTGTTTTATAGAGAAGTATAGTAACATCTTTGAGTGTATTATGATATCCTTATTTTAACAATGTATCACCACCTCCTGCCTTCATCCCTCATATTGTTGTGATGGGTTCTACAATATAACAGTGTGAATAATAATTCTTTTGACCATTATCTCATTGTAGTGATCATAGAGAAATAGAGGACATAGGCACATATATTTCATTTTACAAAGGGGATATGACTATTACACACTAGGAGGTTTTTTTATATTGGGACTACATAATCAACACTGCAACTATGACTGGGTGTAGATTGGTTTTAGCTAGTCTTCAATTAAACAGGCATAAAGGTCCATTGTGATTGAAGGTCCACTATCAATAATAGAGTACACTAGGAATAGAGAGACCAAAAATTTTCTTATATAGCCAATGATGAAGATTAGATCATTGTGCATCGATTTCCACATACATTCATTTTATGGCTAATCGATTGAATTATATTTGTTTATTATTTTTGTACCTTTGTACAATTGATGTATTTAACATTATCCGAGGACATTGAATTCAAATGGAAAAAATATGGGTGTATTCATGTCTCTCATATGTATATGGTGCTACCTAGAATATTTCATTTCATTAATCATTGTATCACATGAAATGACCATCCTATACAGTAGTGTATATGCATGCACATCCCGTTCTGAACTCCACATGTGCATGCAATATTCCCTACTGATATTGTAGCAAATTCATTTCATGTGAAATGGTATGTTATTAGTTACTAATAATGTCAAAATTTAATGTATAATGTTATAATATAAAAAAATCTATAAAATTTATACCTACATGTAGATTTAGGCATATTGGCATTTAGATATATCCGGACTGGGTGATCATGTTTTCCAACATACTCCAGAATGAGATTAACATACAAAATAAGTTGTTATTAATTATAGAGTTAAATTATTATCAAGTATAGAAAATGTCTTCATTTATTACTCTATTATTATTTTATTTAGATTTAATGGATTCTATATAATGAGACTATCATCCTGAGCCTCTGAATATATTATACTTAGATGCTTGTTGTCAGATCATGTATCATTCCCCTGATTCATTTTCATATTTTTTGTGCAATCAAATTGACATGTTTATAATGTATTTTGGATACTATGATCCCATTATAGCAATGCCTAGTCAGTTACTTTCACTTCATTATTATTAGATGTCATGGAAGAGAGAAATTGACAAGAGGAGTTATAATCCAGGATATATTGAGCAAATGAGATAGATGAAATGAGTCTTGATTTCGAGTGGCTGACCCAGTACCTAAGGATTTATTCGATCAACTAGATTATGGTAGCTAATACTGCATGTCCCCATTGATATTTATTACATGATATTATTAGAGATATCATGATTTGGTAATAATTATTTCTTCCACATTTGATTATTTTTTTATACAAATTACATAACACAATAATTTTTTCTTACATGATGCTCGTACCAACCATCTCCTTCACATCTCAAATCTGATAGTGGGAGGTACGTATCACGAGGATTATTTTCATAGAAATATGAAAGAGTTTATTTATCTCATGTACATGACTTTTCTTGTGATGTTATTATATCTGCCATGCAATACTGAGTATGTACTGCCCGATATAGATGTGCCCAGGAGGGACAACCCTATTATGGGTGCAAATGTGGTATAGGTGTAGAGTTCTCTTCATGATCAAACAGTTGGTCCTCTAGAAGCTATTACATATGACCAACAACCCATGATGCATGAATATGAAAAGAGGGAGTTTTTTAGCATGGTAGATATTATTTTAAAGATAGATAATGACTAGTTTGGGATGCATCCTTTTTTATTCTCTGGTCAATAGATGTCCCAAACACAATAACCATCATATTCATATGTAGGACAGAGTTCTGGAAAGAGACCACTATCCATAAAGGTAAGACACTATGCATGAGGTGATATAATACATCCAACATTTTCCACAATTTATGAGGAGGAGGTGTGTTCCATGGATGATATACAGGATAACTATAAAATAGAGAAAATTCATCGAAAGTCACGATGTTGATGCATTATATATACAACTGGTTGTGGCACATAACATCATTCAAGTAACATACGTAGTTTATATTGATATATTATATATGTTTTTAATGTTAGAGTTTATAAAATAGTTAAAAACATACTTATATATTAAATGATGTTTCATAAATCAATTAATTGTTATAATTAAAAATTATTATAAATAATTTCTAAAAAATTAGAAACATAAATATTTTTAACTAAATTTTTTATAATAATAATAATAATTTTTTATTTACATTAATACATCTTATTATTTTTATACATATTATGTATAATAAATAATATTAATAATTTTACTATTAAATATTAAAAATATTATTATTTTTAATTCGACAAATTTTATTACACTTTAATATTTTATATAGGATGATTATTTATTATATATAATATAAATTATAATACTGTGAATTAAAATTATAATTAATCATCTTAAATTAATTATTAAATATTAATAATATTATTATGTTAAATTATATACGTATTATTTATTTTTATAATAAATATTATCTTATTTATTATATAATTTCTTAATTAAAAATACAATATAATAAATTATTCATGTATACAATGTAAGATCACCAAATTCAGAGAAATCTATTTCCAAGGCTATGAAAAATTTTTGTGGCTATAATGGATTTCTACAATGGAGCTACAAAAACACCCTCTACCTAATAGATTCCCCTTCCAAATAATTCCATAACTTTATAAATAATTTCCATTTAATATTTTCCAACCTTTTAACCTTATTCCAACTTCTGATCAACTATTTTTTAATTCAATATATCACCTCCATATATATTAAATTTAATTTGCAAAAATAATAACTAGTTATAATAAAATACTATCACTTTTTATAAGACAAGGACAATTTAGATAATATTACAAGAAGAATTTTCATCTGTAACCCTTTAAATACATCCAAAGTGTCCCTCATTTGAAACATTGTAGTTGAGATGATTCTAGGATGTTTCAATCCCCTAAAACTGATCTTCCATATTTTAAACTCGTCCACATAAATTATTCACATCAGATACAAGGCACTATTCTACAATAAATTGTAAAACATAATTTTAATAAAAACCATACCTTCATAGTGTCATTATGAAAACATCCTTATTCATTATAATTTCTATAATGATTCCATATCACATAATATATTTTAAAAATTATTTTCATTCTGTTTATTTAATTTGACACCTTCTTTAAATTTATCCTTTGAATTGAGTAAAACATAAATTCCAGTATTTTGGTTCTTTGTACAAATTTATTTGAATAAAATACTATGATAAGCCATAAAAATGATGGAAAAATGATAAATAACATCAAATATATTCAATAAAAATGTTTTTTCCTATGATATTAACACATATAAATTGTTATGGGAGTAGTCCTTTTATATTTTCTATCATTAGATGGATTACACATATATGGATTTGGGTTTCCTTGTAATTGGAATATTCAAATACCCATAAATGGGAACAAACCAAGAAAAAAATTCAAACATTAATGTTAGACGGTTCGAGACAATATTTGTTTAATAATATGCTCTATCATGGAGGTTGAATATATAAAAGTGTACATTCTTGTGTATACTACGCATATAGTAGAAAATTGTCAATGAATTATAATACCTTATCACTATAGCTACTAATCTATACCAAATAGACCCATTACTGATAATAGATTTCCGAGCTTATAACATTGGGGATTTCACACTATAGGTATCATCAGAATAGAATAACTTTATACCTTTGATATGAACCTGATATATGTGGACACTGAAAAGGTTCTCCTGGTAGTAGGATTTTATAAAATAGTCCTTGTATCACATTAATTCTCTTATTATAATTAGAATATCATCCCATACATAATTATTTGATAGATCTCATAAGGGTACACAAACATAAATCATGGATATGACAAGGAAATAGACTAATAAATTATTATGATCATTCAATATTAAATCATCAGAACATTGATCACTTAATTCCACAAATATATATTTGGGACAATGTGAAAAGGACCACTCCACTAGCAAGGACACTATTTTTCAAGGGAGGGAAAATTGTGGGACTGAGAAAAGGGGACCTCAATGTTCCATGACCCACAAAACCAATGGTACTCTTGTTTTCAAATTTACAACACAATAGGATGACCGAAATAAATATTGGGGTTGGGAGATCACCCCTGAGGTCAAATAATTGGTCTACTTTTCATCCTTTGTAGATCTTTTTGTTAGTGGATATCTCATCCCAATGTTTGAGTTATATAACAATGAAAGGGTTTTGATCTCTATTATGATGTATTGATAGGTGAATAGTTTTTGTGTCAGCATAACTATATTTATATTGGGAAAATTATAACATAATTCAATGAACATATATATATATATTGAAGGCCATATTCATTGTTCATTGACCATTCCAGGAGTTGTGGGGTTGGACCAAAAAGACATGGGAAGATATATGTTTTTTCCATGATCAAGAATTTATAGAATCTCAGATCAAACATTAAGAATTAAAAACTATAAAGTTAATCAACTCTTAAATTATTATCATGAAATGGGGAATATATTTTATATTTTTAATTTTCTTACCTTTTCTACATACCCATCCCCAATAATAAAAAACTATAAATTAAACTGGAACACATCCACATTGTTTATTTATATTTTTATTGATAGAGGGAAATCAAGATTCTAGGATTGATTGGGAGACTATCTATGTGGTATAATCATCCTGGTGATTTGGTAAAAAACTCTAATCTTAAAAGTATTACTATGATTCTACACCTGAAAGTGGGAATATTGTACATAATAATACGGTAGCATAAGTTTCATAGTTTATGCTAACACACAATGATATTATAATATTTGTTACATAAGGATAGGATAAATATATTGTAATCTATAAATTAAATATACTGAATATGGGATCTGGTCATACCCTGGTCGATAAATATATGATCTAGTACATTAATTATGGAGACCATGTATGAATTAAGACTATGAAGAATAAGGGTGGATGATGGAGGTTGGAACATGTGATTAGAGTTTGTTACAGTGAAATTCATTTATGGATGAATTGAATAAGAAATTTTCATGACGCATTCACTCATCTACCTTAATAGGAGGGGTATCTCTTATATAATCATTTCATTTTAGAGAACAATTGTAGGATTGCATTTTGATGTTAGTTTCTTGTATTTGAACTTGAAATATATGTATAATATTTTATTGAAATATACTTAAAAACATTAATATGAATATTACTATATGTATATTTATAATAATATGATTTGGAAAAAGCATAATATTTTATTCTGAATGAGAAATAAAATTTAATATAAATTAATATATGCCAAGATGGAATGACCAACAACACCAATGTTCTAAAAAATAAACTACACCATACCCCTATGTGATAAAAAGGACTACCAAAATCATAAATTATTTTCATGGGATAAATAATAAGGGATGGAGTTAGGGTCATATATAATATTAAATTAGCACGATCAATATAAATAAGACCAATGAAAATATCACATATACCTTTATTATAAAAACAAGGAAGGTATTGTTCAAAATACAAGAAAAAAAGAAAAATTGGAATTATTCAAAAAATATCCTCAACCAAAATAAACCATTTATTTTAAGAGTGTCCTCATCCATGTATGAGTTAGAGGAAGATCTGGAAAATTAAATGTACTATGGAATTCAACTACCTTAGAATCCACTTTTAAAAAATCATCCCTTCATTGAATTTATTTAATATCTTAATTATACTTTATTTACTTGATTAAAACATTTTTTGGGACCAAATTTATATGATAAAGATTCATTCCTTCCTGTAAACAAGATGCATACACAATTTTAACCTCAGTGGATTCCAATATTTTTCCATTAACTGGATGTATTCTAGACTCTCATAGTCTTGTATTATAGGGGGAAAAATTTAGAAACCACTATTTGTTGATAATAAACACTAGGACATAATCTAAAACTATCCTGATAAGATTTATAATCTCATTAATATCATGATAAAAATATATACCCCTTGTAGAAAATTTATTAACATTAGTAGATTATATTGATATAGATTTAGATTCAACCATATCTCAATTATTTATGAGGGTATACTTGTTTTAAAAGGAGGACTCAAATTCTGCATAATCCTTGAAAATTTAATGATTACAATCTTATAATTTTAAAAATATTACATTGAAATGAATAAAAAGACAATGTGGAGAAGGTAGTGAATGGAGAAGGAAACATTGTACTGCAATCTTACTCTTAGATATATGTAAAAAATTAGGTAATTTCATTTTTACCAGAGTCCTGAAATCAAAGAGGTAAATAATAGATTACAATTTCCCCTTGTGTGAAAGAATACCCTGATGAAAAAATGTTCATTCTCTTGGTACCATTTTTCATTTGTGGAAATCTTTGATGGAATGTTAGAGTAATGGGATTTTAGGGTAATGCATTAGGTAGTTATTCTCCTAAAATCGTTAATAACAGTGAACTCCATGCGATACATTCTATGATGAGATATATTTCATTAGATATATTTTATCTAACCTATGAGAGTATTCATAAATCCAATGCTATTAAAATAACATTATAAGAATCATCATATTAATAGATCACACTAAATATCGACCCTCCCATAAACTCCACTCTGGTATGTGAGGTCCCCTGTGATCCATGGATTCCTAGTACAAAAAAAACAATGATGGAAGAAGAATTGAAGGGCAGACAATGGAACTAACCAACTTTATATGAATCCTAGTGACTCTATAAGAAGTTTTAAATGTATATAGGTTCAATAAAAATACTGTAAATGGTATAAAGAGAAAGAGGATAAATCTATTAATGAACTACTAGAGTAAAGTACATGAATAAAACATCCAATCCTACCAAAATAAAAACCAAAATCTATAAAATTCATTATCTTGGAAACCCATTCATAGTTTGGATGTTTCATTTTTTTTTGAAAAAAAATATACCCACAAATGGTATTTCCATAAAAAATTAGAATGTAAATAAAATAAGTTATTGGAGTTGGAAATAAAATTGGGTTTTTTGGATATCTACCCATTAATTGACATGGTCACATGGGCACTAAATGACAAGAATTTATGGAGTTGATGTATATAAGTGGTTAAATATTCACTCCAGACCATATCGCTACCTATATCCACAAATTACATGCACCTATATTTACTTTATCAAGGTTTTATGCATGGTATTCTATTAAGGATAAATTAAATTACTTGTATATTCTCAGCTATTTATAGAAAAATATTTGAGGGATCAATCTTAATTGAGAGGAAATTAATGAGATTATGTTACAATATTAGAAAAGTGGGGGTTCATGTTTTTCAAATTTATTAATTATTGGGATATTTCAGGATGGACAATCTATATATCTCAATGACATAGGGTACAAGGGTGACCGCTTCACATGGTTTCATGGGGTGATTGAGATAAAATATATCACAAAGTGTCTTGATATGTTATCTGAGCTCATTTGAGTGGATTAATATCCTCAATTTATATTATGTTTATAATATTTCTCCCACCATATTGGATTATACAACCATTCCCATAAAAATTTCCCCCATATATAGAAGACTATGAAATGAGTATAATTTCATATTTTAATGCTATCAAGGAAAGGATTGATATATTGCAGAACTTGTTTGATATTTCTTAATATGTAGTTACCCAATAAATAAAATGAAATTCATAATTTGGACTATAAGATAAAGTGAGGGAAAAATATTATGTTCTTATATCCAAAAATTTGGTGTGACTCAATATATATTAGATTGGATGTTCTATACGACTTACTCCAGGTGCGGTCCTTATAGAATTGTGAGTCTTGATGCAGATCTGGATCTAGATCTCAGGATAAAGGAGAGAATTTAGTTCTTGCACTCCAAAAAACCTAACATCAAACATGGTGACATTAATACTTTTAATTTCCCTCAAAAATATTTTACGAGGTTGTGGGCGAATATTATCTCTTAACTCACCACTATTTATGGTACTTTTCTTTCTAATTAAATGGTTACTGATGAACATATCATAAAATTTTATAGGTTCTATAAATGGTTGGGGAGTATATTATTTATATTGATAATTCTTATTGCATTGATCATGTTATTACAAGAGTTATAAATATCAAGAATACACATGACTTATCTGAAGATGAAATTTTCAGGTCCCTTAAAAAATTTCATTTTAGAGAAGCACATAGAGTAGATTGTTTCTTTGCTAATTTTGTCTAATTTTTTTTTCATTTTATGGGTCCGGATACTTTATATCTGATGAATGTTATCTACATAGGTGAAGAATATTTTTTCCATATCAATAACAACAACATTAGACTGAATCCAAATATTAAAAATCCATCTTTCAACTCATATTTGAATCCAATGAGTATATGTAACATTATTTTTAAAATATGATATGTGATTTTGGAGTACCTTCAATGAGACTGGTTACCATCCATCTTTTCTATAAAGTAATGTTTATTTTTTCATAAAAGTATATGAACTGATAATTAAGCAATATTTCATGAAGAGTTTTGTTATATGAAATCATCATATGTGGCTAAATGTGGTGTTATGGATTAGAATCATTATATTATAAATGTTTATGATAGTGTGGAATGGTCATTTCATGAGTTTGTGAAAATCATATTGTGACTCTATATCAAATTGATCAATGTTATTATGTAATGTTTCGCCTCCGTTTCATTAATGATTAAAACTTATGATGGCATCCCAAATATATTAACTTATATCAGGGGTCTTCAATAGGGGGACCATCACTCTTTTTTCCTCTTTATTTTAGTGGATTCATTTATTCTAATATTCTATATAAGGAATTCCATTATAATATTATTAATGGATAGAAGGTGTTTTATCATGAAACAATTGTTTCTCAACCAATTCTTCATGCTGATCCATTACATTCATCAAGGGAAACACTAGAAGAATGTTCCACTATCTAGCATATTATCTATATCTCAAAATTAGCATCTAGGAAATCTATTAATGTATCTAAATAATAAATATACTTCAAAATTGGATCTCCTTTGATTATTAATGGAATAATTTCAATTGATTTGGGTATCTTGGTGGTTGATATTATTATAAAATATATGGGTATCTGAAGAATTGTGTTTTCTAAACAGAATTGTTTTATCAAGTATCTTGTAAGGAGTTCCAAAAAATTTTCAACGACATACATTAAAATGGAATTATTAATGGGGTATGTAAACAATAATAAAAAGATATTAATTTTTATGAACTATCTATTCATTCCAGTTTCCACTACCTATGGAACAATGCTATTTGGAACACCTAAAAACCAAACATTGATACTTTAGATGATTTGGTTCAATACATTGAAATGATTTTTATCAAGTGTGTTTCAACCATTCTAGTAGTGACAATGAACATTTTATGCACAATTAACTGGATAATCAATGTAGTATGTAACAATTTAATTTTTAAAAATTTAGAAGGAAAAATCACCATTTTGTATGAGTGGGATTCACCTTGGTTGGTAATATGGAAATGTAACCGTTCAAAAAATCATATGCCTTCCATGTGGATTGGTCTAGTTTTGTGGAATCCTTCTCTAATAGAATCCTTTAAAATTAATATGGGAACATCCCATACAATTACTGTAATTATATTAATTAGTGTGATTATTTGGGATTCTATTAGATCAATGTTAATACATGACAATTCTCAACTGCTCCATAGACTCCACCAGTTGAATGAGACCAAATTGTTATTATTGAATTGGAAACTTCCTACAAAATATGATAGATCTCTTATAATAGAGTTGTATTGTCATACTATTTCCAATTTGATATCCACTTTGAAATGTGGCCTTCAGTGGTTTTGATTTTGGGTCATGAATATTCATTATCATCGACACCTTTTCATCACATTATCTTTTTCATCCGCAAAATGGAGGGTAATAGAACTAGTCACCTCTGGGAAACATAAGCCCTTCATGGTGTGTCTTTTAACTAGTTAGATGATTTCACAACATTTCTTTTCGCCTTGTAATTCCTAATCATCAATCATATATTGAATTCCATTAATCAACAATATATGTATATTTACTATAATAAATATAATAATATTCATAATAAATGTAAATATAATTATAATTATTATTTTATGAATGCTATAATAATAATTATTTTAAATTTAAGAATAATAATTATTCAATGAAAATTATTTTTCTAGTCAAAAATAAAAATTAAGTTTTTTTTAATTAATAAATTATTATATATAATAATTGTTAATAGAATTAATATAATTTTTTATAATATAAATATAAATAGTTAAATAAATATAATAATATAATAATATATATAATTATTTTTCATCTCTAATGCTTTCATAAAATGAATTTACATTAAATCAATTTTTTGGAATGTTAGAATAATATTTTTGAATAATAATGAAATATTAAAAAAATAAACCAAAATTGATTTCCTTTTAATCAAGAAACTGAAGAGGGGATTGTATTTTAATCCACTATGTTGTGTCTCAGAATAAAATCACTGTAAATATTTTCAAAATATAATGTCAGTGGATATTATGGTCATGAAAACTTAACAACTAGAATACCACAATCATTAAATTTATTATGATAAAAAAATAAAATAATTATATTCACCAGAAAATCATATCAATCAACTATCAAAATGTTAGATCCCTTATATATATAAATATAATATCTTTTTCATTGTGTGTGGATGGTTTCATGACTATCTATGAATCATCCACTAGAATCCACATCTTGGAGATCCTTGATTAAATCCTTGTTTGGCACAACTCGTGTTTCTATACATTGCAGTCAGTGAAACAAATGATGATGTGGACAGGTTGTGATGTACGTATGACGCATGTCTTGTCAAACGGAAAAAATTGTATAAGAGTGATTATACAATGGTCTGGTGGTTGAAAAAATATGATATTTGTACTATGTAATGAGCATTATTCTCACATTCCCTTAGGGCTAGTAAAATTTATAATTGGGTCACATTGATGTTGGAATAGCCAAGGGGGTGGATGGGGTCTGTGCCCTTCTAGTCCGATGGGTGTGTGTATGTTTTCATTGTTTAAAACCCAAAATACCTTATATATATATATGTTTAATGGTATATGTTCATATATAATAATAATTAAATTAAAAATTAATTTTTATTAATATATTATTATTTATTAAAAATATATTTCTATTTTTATAACAAAATTACAGATTTTCTATAATTTCATTTATATTTCCTTAATATAATAAATATTGTTATGTTTATATTTCTAAAATAATATAATAATATTTACACTGAAATAAAATTGAATCATGATATGGTGCGAGGCTCTTTATTAAAGAAATATGGACATTGTTGGACGAGGTCAAAGAATGAAATTCTACACCAATTCCCAAAAACATCCTAAAGAATAATTTCCCAAAAATATATGAATATAATATATTCATTAATATACAAATAATAAAATATATAAAATAAATATAATGATAATATGTAATTTATTATATTATTATATTCATATAAATAGAAGTATAAGTATAAATATAATTACCCTTATAATGTTGTACATTATGGACATGAGTGGTATGAGGTCATTCATCACATTTAGAATGTCAGGGAATCAACCTGAGATGACACCCAATTTAGCAAGGATTTCTTATACGGTGTTAATATATCACTATAGTATCAAGATGTGTATCAGGTACTATAGAAAACATGAATTATAGGAGGAAATGTAGTAAGTGGTTATATTATTCCCCAAGATAATCTTGTAGGCCACATTTTAGAGGCCATTGGGCCAGTCCATTTTGAAGGGGGCTTTGGCCCATAAAATAAATTGCAATAGTTTTAGTGGGTACTTACCAATATTTATAGAAGTGAAGAGGCATGATCTACATGTGTGTCTTGAGTATGTTAGTTAATGTGATTTGTAATACCCCTACCTAAATAATTGTAATTTTAATGTAATAAATAAAAATGAAATATAATTCTAGTAATATTATTGAATGTATAATTATATTTTCATGAAATAATATATATATATATATATAATGAGGGAAATTACATTATAAAAATAGTAGTTGTTTTGTTATAGTTATATTATTGTATAGTTAATCAAATCATAAAACATTCATAATATTCCAATTCACAATTATAAGAATACATGATATGTATTATCGTACCATAATCCAACATGAATCCATAGTTCAAATCCATTGGAGGTATATCACTATTTTATTATAGAATCATTATAGCAATATATTAGTGTAGTAATCGTGGTAATTTTATACTAGTGGTAATATTCTATTGAATAGATATTTCTAGAAACAAATTTGGGTTTTAAATTTATAGGGGCCTCTAGGACATCATATTCCATCTGGATGTTTGGTCTCAGAGACATAATAGGGCATTCAGAACACTCATCCTTAGTTAAATATATATGTTTTGTAATTGGAGAAATAGAGGTACAAATTGATCTTTATGGTGAAAAAAGTAGTCACCATAGGGTTTTTCATTTTTTTAGTTATAATTTTAATACTATGGAGATAGAATATTATTAATATATAAATATATATCAACATTAATAGGGGATTTTCACAAAAAACTTAATGGAGATTATATATTCAATATTCATGGAAGGAAAATAATTTTTACTACATTAATTTAGGATATGACATATAGTCTATATTTGATGATGTTGTAGAATTTTATTAAAGGTGTACCAGTATCATGTAGCTGGTGGAAGATAATAAATAATGTTTTACCATGTTTTTTTATTTTGTTTGAAAATATTTTAATGATATTGAAGTTAAGATGGTGATTACATAAATGATATTTTGTCAAGAGCAATGATTGAATGTGTGAAATTGGTAGTGCAATAAGAGATGATGATGGTGTCAGGTATAGAAATTTCCCTTAGATACGGAGATCAAGTGACATATCTTAGTTTTGATGATCGAAGGTACTTCAAAAAGGTATGTTCATGGGGGTAAAAAAATTATTCTAGTTGTGTTTTGATATATTGTCTATGTGCATTATGAAAATCATTCTGGTGATGTGTAATATTCATTCATGTGGTAAAAGGCAGTTGGGTGACTATTTAATTGTGTTTTTGGACTACTTCCAATATGAAATTGGGCTCCACTACAATAGTCATATCAATGGTAATGGTTCATGTATTCGGTTGCAAAACATAGTGCAAAAAATCTAGTAAAGAATATTATCAAGGACATGATATATGTAACCAGAATAAGATGGTGGTACTAGAGATTTTTTTGCAGTATCAAATATCTATTTAACTAGGTAGGTTAATTTGGTGAATTTAGGTTAAGGTGACTTTCGTATTGTGGTGGAATACGGTTGGGATTTATCATGCTATGTGGTCTATCAATCACCTAGAAGATTTTCATGGAAGATCAAGGAAATACTAATGTTGATTTTGGAATTTCAAAATATGTCATGGTCTAAGGTGTCATAATGGGTGTTTTATTAATTTGGAGACATATGAATCCTAGTAGAGGGATCCTGGAATTTTGGAATGCCAGAGAACGAGAATACTAAAATAAAAAGTAGTCAAAAATTTTTTTTTGAAATTTTTAGTCGAGTGACTGATGACAGTGGGTTATATAAATTTTAAAGATTATTGTGATTATAGATATATATATAATTTGAATATTAAAAAGAGAGATAATTATTAATGGATCGATTTATCTCGACATTAATAGAGGAATTTCTCTCAACATTAATGGAGAGTTAATTATCAATATTTATATATAGATAATTTAATGATGACTATATTATCATGATATATGCACATTTCTTATATATAAGAGGATGTAGTAACATATTATAGATGGTGTTTCAACAAGATGTAGCTAGCTAGATTAAAATTATACGAGGTTTCCTTGCATATAGTAAATGGTGAGAATCAGTGATGATGATAATGAAGAGAAGCTGGGGATTATTTCAATTATGGAATATTTATGGTGATGATTTTACGTGTAATAGATGGTGTCTATTTAGATATGATGACTTTTCCATGTATTGAATTTCCTCTTGTTTGAAAAGAGCAAGAAGCATGTCCCAATTGTAATGATCGATGGTATATCAATATTTAATGTTTGTGGGTGTGATATAAATATTTTAAGGTTTATTGTCAAAAACTCTCTAGGTGTATAGTAAAAATAAATTTGGGGATGAGTATAACATCTTCCGGTCATAAAAGGCCTTTCGATGCATATTCTATTTTGTTAGAAGAATGCTTTTAATATGACATCAGGCTCCTCCCTTACAAACATCATGGTGGCGTGAAACGTTATCTGGTGGGTGGATAAAAAGAGTGATGGATTCATTGACGCGTATAATATATATCTCTACCTAAATGGAAAGATATGTACCTACCATGAAATTAGAAAGGGATCCACTATGTGGTTTCAATTAGCTATTTGAGGCCTTACAAATGAATAGTTACAACCAATCCTATAAAAAAATTATCTTAGATGGTAGTATATTATGGTTGCATACAAGGAATATTTGGGTGATTAGCTTGAATTATTTATGGGTGTGTTGACTCATATCATTTTTACCTTTAGTTTGATTTTAAAAGGATGGGTGTTTTGAAATGATACAATATTATGAGAAATGAATCAATGATTGTTGGCAAGGGAGAAGGTGTGTAATCAGAAAACGAATATCACGACATGATGAAGTAATGCATAGCATGTCCAATATGTCATATCCATTAGGGGATTCTAGGATTTTTTATTAGGTATTTGGATATATCATGATATTTGGTCTTAAAAGCCAATATATGGTATAAAATAAGTCCAAATGGTGTTTATCATTCCTTACAGGATGGTAGAGTTCTTACCTACTAGGGTGCCTTTACATGAGTTATTTTGGGTTTTTTAATCCATTAATATATATATTATAAAAATAAAATAAATATAATTTTAATTATATTAAATACATAGTATCAATATATATAATTATACTAATGAAATTATATATAATAAATATGATTGTATTTGTTATATCTTCAATGTATCTATATTATAATATTAGTAAAGATATGTATATATATACATTATAGATTATATTTAAATATATATATATGTAGAAAAATATGAATATATTATATTAATGTAATTATTTTATTAATTGTCAATTAATTATCTTTATTTTGAGATATGGGATAGAAAAACAAACCACAAACACACACCCAAGAATATCTGTGGGTTAAGATTCATCCCTTCCCCCATTATTTGACAAGATCCCACTATGACCATTACAATATAATGATATGGAGGACCTATGACATGAATGATAATTTCATAAACAAAATTAAAAATTTTATGGCACAAAGGCATGTTCAGTTGATAATATTGATACAATACTCCTCCTTCCATAGAACCTACAATGTTATAGTGCTTCACATATGATATATTACAAATGCTTCAACATATGTATAAGTGAATTAATATATAATTATATTTACAATGTGATAAAAATATAATATATATATATATATTTATTTTCATCAAATATTATTTTTTAAATTAAAATTTAATAACCTAAAATTATTTACAATTTAAAAATATTTTTACAAAAAATTAAATTAAAAATAAAATAATTTGTTATTTTAATTTTAGTTTTTTTAATATGTAGAATAAAAAAAATATAACTATAATTCTAAAATTAAAATATTTATAATTATTTTTTACATGTTAATATTATTTAATAAAATTGAATAGAAAATATTTATGAAAAATAAATAAAAATTGAGTTCATTCATTACGGAAACAAGGCAAGTAATAATCAGTGGGTTCATTGTAAAAAACACTTCCAGTATATAAATGAGAATGAATGATGATAAAAAAATTTACAATTTTTGGTTATCCTGATAGGAGTATATATTCATTATGAAAGAATATATATCTCCACAAGCTTACATCATTTATGATTAATCTCATTCATCCCCGCCACCACCCTCATCCTCTCCCTCAAACTCCATAGTCTCCCACTATGAGATCTCTCACTACACACACCCACCATAGATTGAAGGCTATTTATGCTTTTTGGGGCCACATTTCTATACTTCTCAACCTCCCTAGATATCCTCCCCAAAATATGATCAATCTTATACATCTAAGTCGATACATATTTTTCATCCTCTGCATATCCACACAATTCACTATGTGTCATTATCACAGTAATATGCCTTGGTGGAACCTCAAATCACTAGACTAACACCCCATACAACTGTTGAGATAGTTGTGTTCATATTGACATACAATTAACCCTATCCTCCTTTCCAGTGACTATATTTTATGTGTTGATGACCAGTCACATGATTCATAAATATACGATGAATTTTTAATTGAAATAATTATAGAAACAAGAAATCAATTTATTTGGGATCTATTGAGGATATTGTAAGATCCAATTGTAGGGATTTCAATAACAATAGGGGAATAGGGTTAAATGCATGCCAGGAGGCCATTAGAATGATCTTGCAGTGATAGAAATCATCCACCCATTCCCAATGTGTTTCAACCGTTTTCCTCTATGAAGGCGGAAAACATGTTTTAGATTAGGCATCCCCTCAAGTGGGTAGTGGGGTATAATAACTCCAAGTCCTTATAATATGTGAGTTCAAACATTGGGTGTGAGTTTATCATTAGTATTTTTCTGATATGATTTAATTTAAGTGTGGGATTCATATTTTGAAATGTTTTTATTTATTAATTTAATTGAAAAGACTTTTTCTATTAATAATCAAATGAAATGTTAAATCATCGTTGTATGTAGAGGCATTAATATCCTCAAATATTCCACACACTATTATGATTTAACTTGTAATTTTTTCTCAAAACACAAAATTTTTCTTTTCTTTTAAAATAAAAAATAATTTGAATTCAAAATATGATATTGATGCATAATAGTTATTAGAAACAAAAAATAAGTAGTGATAATTTCATTCATAAATCCTGATTTCAAACAATATTTGGACTCTGAGTTCTTAACCCAACTACCATTTTAAGGGGAAGCATAATGTAAAACACATTATCAACACCCCTAGCTGAAAACGTTTATTAAAAATTGAGATATAAAAAATTAGTTCCATACCCATATGATGATTATTTATGTACTCCAATATAGCACAACATTCCATCCACATTTAATTGTTTTAAACCCCATTATGGGCTCTTGAATCAACTACAATAAATCACCAAATGAGTTCTTATTTTCTCAAATTTGATTTCTAATGTCTTAGACATCATTTCCTGGTACAACATGGTTGTGATAATCTCCATAATCACTATAGTCATTGTCATGGTTTATGTTTTGGACTATAAGATAATTTGAATATAATAATACTAATAGATGTTCGAGGTGTTGTCTTGGTGATCAGAATATCTGTTGATTATTAGGAGTATACCGAAGTCATGGATCTAATTTCATATATAATTGTTGGATAACAATGTGGTGTGGGGTTATAAGGACATGATTGATTTGATGAAGGGGGGATATTCACAAAGATTGTGAAGAGTGTAAATGGTAGACATATATACATGGATAAACCATGAATTTTGGTGCTGTGTGGGGTGAGATGTCTTGGAGAATGATCTTGTGGATTTGGATGGAGAGGATGTGGGTGGTGTAGAATGTGAATGAGCATGAACATCCGTTGTGTGATTGGGTGGACATCTCTTTGGTGAGACAATGAATATATAACCCAATCAAGGAAATATAAATGTGTAAATTTTAATATCATCCTTAGGTCAAATTAATTATTCGAGATTGTTCTTTACAATATACCCACTAATTATTACTCACCAAATTTTATTCAATTAATGAATTCAATTTTATTTATTTTTCAAAAAGAAATTCTATCTAAATTTAAATTGATACACTATGTTTTTAAAATGCATGGGCTTGAAGGAAAACAAACACTTAATATAAAACAAGTAAGGAATCAAATATGGGAAAAAAGATAATTAAGATTCCTTCATAGAGAGAAAATTAATTTACTTTTCTTGGAGAATATCTATAATAAAATGACATAGTACACACTCAATTACTAAAGTAAACATTAATAAAAAATAAATTAAATTTTTTTTATTAATTTTTTGCATATAATTATTACAAGATAAGAAGATTGAAATTAATTGGAATGTTTTATTAATAATGGAAGTCATTTAGCATCAATCCACTTGTTATTGTTTCAATAGAGCATACACGATCTATAGTTCAAATGAATTAGGAGAACAAATAGATAATGGAAGAAAACGTTGTCTGTAATTGCATAAGAGAGAAATAGATATTGAGAAAAGTGATATAAGATAAAGAGAATCATCATGCGGATAGTTTGAAATGAATTAGATCTTATTGATAATCCAATGGTGACATATTATTTCTATTTCCCATCACCCAAAATATACAACTGTGGGTGGAATGATTCATGCACCCTATTGTAAGAGAGTTTCTACTAAATTATATTTTATAACATTTCATCAGTAAAACGGAAAGGGTAATGATTATTTTAAAAAACGATTCTGTAGAATCATGATCTACCTTCAGACTTCTAATTTTGAGAGAGAAGTATTTACCCCTTTCACGCTTCTATTGCAGTTTTTAAAAATGTGTAATCAATGGGGTTCATGCCTAATGGGCACCAAAATATATATAATAAGGTGACTCTCCCCTTAATTTTCCATTCTTCTATTCTATATAATCATTCAAACCCCTACTAGAATACTATTTTAGCATATATATCTGTCAATTATGAAGGTAAAATATAAATTTAAAATTTTAATTATCTAATTATTTTTATTTATTTATTATGTGTTGTTTATTCATTTAATATGTATGGTTTTACGAATGTACAGATGTATAATTTTTTATCGTTTTCAAATTTAATTTCTGAATGAGTTATGGTTTTTTAATGATTTAATTTAAACTAATGGTTTAGGAAGATTTAATATAGTGTTTGTATTATTGAAATGTTATATAAAAAACTAATTTATATTTAGGGAAAAATTATACATTAAAACATTTATATATTTTTAATTTCAATGATGATTTAATTGATTTTAATATATTAATATTTATATATTATATATTATATTTAATGTAAATAAAATTTAATTTATAATATTCAATGAAAATAGGTTATTAGATAAATATTTTATAAAAAAATATTATTGAATAAATATTAGTTATATTAAGTATCCTATTTAAATTTACTAATATATATATATATATATTTAATATTAATTTTAATAATGGTATAAAATTATTTTCATCAAATATAAATTGCATATTATATTAAGTAAAAATATTTATTATATCATGTAATATTGTATAAAATATAATTACAGTATTTTTGGAATGTTGAAATATGAAAAAAATAATATATACAAAGGTAATTTGACGAAAATTGAAAATAACATATGTTTATAATATTTTAGTGGTAATTTTTTTATAAATTTGAATTATGTCCCCTATATAAAATATTAATGAAACATTACAGGTGTTGGGATGTGTTCAAGAAATCCATAAAACACCGAAAAATTTGAAAACTCACTAATGAATCAAATTGGAATCCATGTTACTCGCAAAATAGCCTCAGCTCCGAGGATGTCATCCTCGCCTCCCTGATTTGGGATCATGTGGGTATCTTGAGTTCTTCATATAATGATATATCAGTAGGATCGGTCGAGAAGAGGCCTTTTATATACATCCATGAATGATCATTTAAATCAAACTTAGGTGAAATAGAAAATAATTCTTCCAAATTGGTGGACAAAAATTTTCCCACAATGTGATAGTCCATGGCTCTGAATGTTTCTAGATTCATTTTGACTAAAAGTTTTAAAGGTTATTATTTTAGTGTTAATTATATAAATTTTATTTACAAACAATAGTATTTTTTCATAATAAATATATATTATATTATGTAAAAATAATAATTATTCTATGTTATAAAGTATAAAATATCAATAACTAAATTTTTGAAACCAGATGATTGATGAAAAATTTATATAATCATATGTAATTATATTAAAATAAAAGTAACCCTTGTTTAATGTATTTTAATGGGTTATTAGTTTAAATTATAATTAATTTATTTACAAAAAAATTATAATATATATTAAAATTATTTATAAATTATATTTATTCTATATTGTAAAGTATAAAAAAAATTACATAAATTTTGGAATGTAGAGGAATGAAAAAAACTACCTCTACATAATTAATTTTATAAAATGTAAAATAATATATGTTTATTGTATATTAATTATTATTATGTATTGGTAAATTATATTATTTTTTTGAAATAAATTTAATAAAACCTGTTATTATTAATGATTAAAACATTTATATATAAATTGATAGTACATATATTTATAAATCTATATTTTATAAAAATATATGTAATTATATTTTAAATTCATAAAAAATTAAAAGTAATATATTTAAATTTATATATATTTATTTTATATAATATCACTATATTTCTGATCATATTAATGTATATTATATTTAATATCTAACATTTTAAATTATAATATATCATAAAAATATGTTAATAAAGTGAATCATCTATACATATATACTTACACTCATTGAAATGATAAAAAATTTAAAAGTAAGTGCAGAAATTTATTATATGTTTTATCTATTTATAGGAAATGTTGATAAATATGTTCAAAATAATAAGTATACAAAAAAATTCTATGAATATAGTGTGATGAATAATACTAAGATGACCGACCAATTCCTAATGGAAATTTAAGGTATCTTTGGTGTATATGGTTATATTCATTGAAATAATGGAATTTTATTTTCCTTGTTCATGACCAATGATTCATCTATCTATAATTATGTAAGGACCTACATGTGCACATAAAAGTTTTTATGTATTTCAAACCCCTAGACCTTTCACATGTATGTGAATAACATGGAAATTAATATCATTAGACAAGAGGCAACCGATAAGTGGAATTTTTTTTCAGAAGGATACTAATTTTTTTTTAAATATGTGATAACAGAGACTCCAGTAGTTGGCCACTGGGTTTCTGTTAGTTTATAAAATATTGAAAAAAATACATAAACTAAGTCTTATGTTTCAGTTCTAGTTATATATAAATTTTTCATTAAAATAAATGAATCATTTTTTATATTGTATAAATATATATAACATTTTAATAAATTTAACTTGGAAATCCTATCATCCTCATTATGCTTCAACAGTTAGGCAATTTATATCGAACAAGGTATTAGTTATAGTTTTTTCAAATGTAAGAGTGAATAGTATTATGGAAGGTATGGATATTAATAATTGTTATTATATATATATATTATATAAAATATAGTTATAAGTGATGTTACAAGATTTATAACATTTAAATATCTCAATAAAAAATGTATGTAATCATGAATTTTGACGCATATTGATATGACCTTCTAATGTATGATATAAATTACATGTTGTTTTTTATAGTATTATTTAATATGTAATAAATTAATAATCATGATATGTCCAACCAACATAAGATTGAATATTAATGGAATGTTATTTATTTATATTATTTTAAATAATTGAATTTTAATTTCCTCATTGCTGATTTGTGTATCATCCATTTTAATATGCATGTATGAACCTTCCAGTCCACATAAAAATGTTATTTATCTAAACCCTAATACCCCTCACATTCATGCAAGTGTCATTTTAATTAATGGGAATTCACCATGAAGTGTTTCTGATTTAACTAGATTTCTATAGCATGCATGAGAGGAGAACATTAGTTACTAAAATCCAAGATTGTAGTGGAGCATGGAGTCCCCATATGATTTGTAGGGTTTATCAAAAAATGATAAAATAATCAAAAGAAATGTTATCAAGATGATTCCAATTTTTCAATCATAACAAATGAAAAAATATAAAATTTTATGAATTAAATTATAATATTTTAGTAATTAATTTTTTTCTACGTAATCCTTTCTGTGAAAATATATTGAAATAGTGTGTTAATTCATTCTAATAAGGGTTTTAACTATTATTTTTCAACTAAGAGATTGTAAAATAATCATGATTGTCTGAAATTGGATATAGTTCGTAATAAGTTTCATATTTGATTAAAACTGAGGGCTGGAAAATTAATTACATCAATTACATATAGATATCATCAATATCATAATAATTTTTTTCACACTTATTATCCTTTAGTCAATGTTGTGAATTGGATAGATTCGCTATTATTATGCATGATACAGTGTAGTAATGGAATACTGAAATTATAAATGGAGATGTCAAATATTGATGTGGTGAAACCAACTACAAAATAACCATATTTCGTGAGATCTGTTGAATTTTATCATTCAAAAAGACCGCATACAACTGTTTCTCATATGAACCCTATGATAGAAAAAAATTATTAATAATATGATAAATATTTTGATGGAAGTGTACGGGACATCCCTTTATATACTACTGATTTACAAAATGAAAATTTATCTGATAAAGAGGTGTCTGGTGAGGTTCCTCTAATAAATAAAAATGCACAAAATAGTGGTAATAACCCAATACTAATGACATCCTCTGTCAATGAAATTTCACATTCATATCATGATTATTGGGTTTTCATTACACCAACTACTGAATTTTTTGCATTATAGGGAATAGATCCACATAAAATTATTACCCCATATATGCAAGAATGGGTTTTGAAATTAATGTTTCCTGGAAAAAAATGATCAAACAATAAAACATAGAGATTTATTTTTCATTTGTTATAGATGAGTCTAAGAAGAAAATATATATCATTTTATGTGAAAAAATACGAGGAAAAATATAATGTCAGATTGATTAAAATATTTGATAATTTCTATGATTCTGGAAGATATAAAAATTAGAAGGTCAAAAATCATGTTTTCATCTAATTTTTTCTTAGTATCACACATGAAATTATGTAGAGTTTATATAAATTTTTATTGTATATATGGGTATTAATGCAGCATATCAAATCATTACCCTATCGATAAAAAATCATTATAGTCAATGGTTCTTTTATTTATGGAATGTATATTGATGTTCTACTTATTACTAGAACATTGTATTTTAATTGTGCTCCTATCTCGATTGCATATTCTATTATTTAAAACAAGAATTTTGAATCTAGGTGTTGGTTATTGGCATGAATACTCATTTATGTAATTGAAAAATAGTGAGTCTGTATAATATATCATTATCATTGAGTGATTATATTCAATGGTTCTTTTATGAGTTTGTGAAAACTAGCAGTCCATGATTTCGATGCCCGGTGTGCCCGAAATCAATTTCTGATGCTTTGTTCTGGTACATTCAGAAAACGTATGAGCGGGATTTTATAACATTTGAAACATTGCTTGGAATTGAAATATGAATTCACCATTGAACTTGTAGCACCGATATTCTCTTAAGGAGACATCCACCTCAAATGTCATTGGTCGTGAATAAAAGTTAGATTTTGGGTTTTCTGGGAAAAAATATTAAAAAATGTGAGATACAAATTATTTTATTTGAGCCACAATTTGTGGTGTGGTGGTTAAAACCTTCTCATGGAGATTATAAGAGGGACCACCAAACATAAATCTCCCATGAGTGGTTATGTTGGTGGGGCTCACCCGAACTCAACCACCAATGACAGGATAAATGTGTTGGGGAAGACCTAGGCTTCTAACCCTATGAAACACCCCATTAAAATGGAGAAACCCTAATCTCCAATTAATATAGGGGTGCATCTTTAACTTCACTTTATTTATTTTGTCCCAACCCTTCACATTAATTTGGTGGAGCCTATCTAATTAATTTAATTCTTATTTTTGAATTTTTATGCCAACGAAATATTAGACAACTCAATGTAATATTATTTCACTAGAATTTGGGTGGATGTTGGGAAAGAGGAGAGTTTTGGAGGATTATAATTCATCAAACAAAGTATGAAGAATGCACTCTTCCAATGAAGAATGCTGGTGATGACCCTTTTTCGACTTCTTCCCTGAACACCTACTGACATGGAGCATCTTCCACAGTCGACGCAGCTCAGTTTTGGAAGAGTGTGTGGCAGACCAAACAAACCACCATTCTATTCTTCTACTTCTGTGACTCCATTAACGATCGGTGATCAACAATGAAAGGTATGTGGTGTATTACATAATGATTTTATTCCTTTTCTTATATTCTTCAAACTGTTAGAATGAAATTGTTTGTGGATATGTTATTGTTCATCTATTTTTCATGATTAACCAAGTGATACCACCATAAACATGGAGGGTGTGGGCCAAACTAACATGTCCTGACATTATCTATCAATTTTCGTTCTTTAGGAGTTTTTCGGCATGGGGACATTACTTCGACAAAGGTCATGCTACCTGCGGCCTCCGCGAATCGCACCGCCCCCGTGGCACTCCGGTGCTCCAGGCGGAATACCATCGGTCGTCGCCAGCCTGACCTTCTGTCCTTCCTGCCTTCCTGCCCCCCGACCTCCCGGATTCCCGGACTACGTGCACGCCCCACAGGCTACCTTGAAGCAGCCACCTAGCCACGTGTCACCCGACGACTGGCCCGTCTGGCCGCCAACCAGATTATGCCTAAACAGGCCTCCCACCTTGTCACCGCCTGGCCCCCGCCTGCCCGCCCACCTGGCCTCACCCGGACAGGCCGTCAGCCTGGCCTTTCACGTAGTCGCACCCAGCCCGAACTGTGTCTTCCCTCCTGCTTATGCCCTACCCAGTTTCCTCTTAGCTGTCGGTCCTTCCGAAATGGGCCGCAATCCCCCTTGTGGAGCCTTGGCCAAACCGGGCCGGCCGCGCCCTCCGGGCCGAGCCACGCTGAGTCGCGCCTTCACGATGCTCAGGGCCGAACTGGCCCCGAGCCTATTCCGAACCACCTTCACTGCTCTCTGGGCTGGGCCTAGTGGGCCGGACCAATCCAAACATGTTGGCCCGCCCAATAGGCTTGGTCAGACCCAACTGGTCTGACCGAGTCGGCCTAGGATGGGTAGGGCCGGGTCGGACCGGACCCCAGCCCACAACTAAACCCTTTACTTTATTTGGCCATATCATTGGAATCAGACGCACGTTTGATGATACTTTAGTGGTGTTGAAAAACATGGAGTGTATTCATCCCTTTGATTATACCCCACCAGAGTTCAGGTTTTAGTTGAGCTACGGCCAGGTTGGATCGTACAAAAATCCATCCAGGCCCCCAAAACTAAAAGGTAAAAAACTCACAGACCGAGCATCCGATTGACCTGTCGTCTATTGTATTGAGACCCCTATGATGTGTCAGACCATTAAGATACTTCATCATGGGACTTCATGGAAGTTTTTTTATCGACACTCATCTTGAGAAGAAGACCCTTTCAGCATCAATATTTCTTTGTGAAGAACCTGGTGGCTAGCTGTGCACTGACGACTGTTCCTAGATACTTGGTGTGTTTGACAGCACTAACGACCGTTCTTAGATCCTGTGTGGGTTTGACAGCACTGAAAAATGTTCTTGGATCCTTTACGGATTCAACATCTCTATCTACTATTTTTGGATCCTGTGTGGGTTTGACAGTTTTGACTTCTGTTCCAGGATCCTTTGTGTGTATGACATAATAACTATTCCAGGATCTTTTGTGAGATTAATTCTTCTGAATTCTACTCCAGGATCATGTGTGGATTTGACAGAATAGATGATTCAGTGGATATAACTGATAATCTCTATCTCTCTAGAAATGTATTATACCTATTTGAGCTGAATCAGTAACATTGTTTTTTTCATAATGATGGAAATGGATTACATGATAACATATGTATATATATGGGCAAATACCTAAGTGGGGTTATCTATTATTTTCATACTTGTGGTTTATCCTTGTTGGATTTTTTGAGACCTTGAGGGTATCGGGGTCCCAAATGAGTATCGTTATACTTACACCTGTAGGAGATATGCCTGCACCTCATTGTGTTGGATATAGATGACAGACAATGCTGATAGAGGCTTAGTGTACGAGGACTGGACAATACCCAGAGGTGGACCTCCCGACTAGTCGATACCTGAAGGAGACTCACGGATGTGGAGTGCTGAGGAGGCTATATGTACCTACCCTTCATGTAGGATCTTTGGTGGATGATCTAGGGGTTGTTTTTCACCATTCAGATGTTTCTTTCCTTTTCATTTGTTCTTTTATTTTCTATTGGTACTGTATTTCTGGCCCCTTTACTCATCTGCAGCCTCTTGTTATACATTTTTACGTAGTGTTTTTTATCCAGTTGTGTATTCTGTTTTGTGTGATTTCAGTTTTTAATACAATTGCTTCCCAGTTTAGGGATTTACTTCTTTGGTTCTAGTAGATAGCCCCTGACCTATGGAAGGAAGGCTTGGGGTAGTCACGGATTGGGACCCTGGGGATGGGTCATGACAAATTTGTATTTGAGGAGTCAGTTCTACTGTTGAACATAGGACTCTGATCTTTTCTTTGAATCAATATTGTTAAGGGTACAGAGATTGGATTTTAGTGTATGGATTCTTGTGTTGGTGTGGTGGTCAACGTATCAATAAACCAGGACCCTGACTTCTAATTAATGACTCAGTGCACGAATACACTAATTGTTCGTGTCATTCATGAGTTTTCATAGTGATCTCATTGATTCATCTCACCAGATATAACTTATGGACCATGTTGTAGCTGTTATTTTTCCAAATTTCCCCACCTATACAGCCATTCAAGGTTCTAGGCTTTCTACGAGATGGAAGTCCACCGAGCAACGTGACCACAAAGCAGGGACCTATCACAGTGGAGGAACCAGTGGTACCACTACATGATGGGCCACCGATGCCACCATCCCCAGTAGCAGAGAGTGCACGATATCTATTCTCGTTTCATGGGTTCCAGCGCAAGATATTGCCCAAATACAGGGGTGAGATGGACCCACAAGCTGCTTTGGATTGGCTGGAGGCTGTGGTGAGAGATCTCTGACTAGTAGTGACACCATAAGTCCTTATGGAGATCCTTACCGCGAGTCTCCTTCTAGAAGCATTAGGTAGATGTTAATGATTGATGCTCCTGTTGCGTGACAAGGTGACACTTCTCTGGGAAGATATCAAGAGTCAGTTTTTGGAAGATTTTGTCCCATAAACACTATGTGTGGTGTGGATACAGGAGCAACTACATCTATTGTAGGGTATCATGACGATATCTCATTACTCAGTGAGGTTCACTGACCTCTCACGCTACTCCACTGATATGCAATGAGACCCATTCATCAGGGCTCATACCTTCAATTAGGGGATAAGGTGAGAGATTAGGGCTTCGATGATCTCCCTCAACATCCCGATGTTGGTGGGGGTGTTGGAGTGAGCCCTCTTAGTGGAGAGTTTACTTGGTGAGCAGTCACCATCAGTGAGACCCCCCACTAGGCATCACGTAGTAGAGTCTTCCGCAGTAGGCAACAGACAAATTTCACAGAGGATCCATCGGAGCAGAACCAATGGTGGATGACCTCAGGACATGGGTTCAGTTGTGTGAGGCACATGTGACAGAGCCAGTCATTCGAGGAATGTTCAATGCTTCACATGTGGCGGGCATGGTCACATGGCATGGGACTGTCCGACCCATCGTTCAGATGATTAGAAGGTGGAAGAAGGATAACCCATGCAGACATGTAGATTTTATTGAGGAGGTCTGTATGGTATATTAAGTCATGGTAGAGGAGATGTTCATGCAGCAGGTGGTGGATGACATTACTAGTTGTTACCATCGCCACCACCAGGAGGTCCACCCTGACTAAAGGGAGAAGGTGGACATGGGAGATCTCATCTCCAGTCAGCTGAGGCTTACGATCACGGTGCTTCAGAGATGATATGAGGTACGATCTGGGTCTACTCTACCTTGGCTGAAGTTTCTATAGACAGAGGTTTCAGTCACTCATTCATTTCCACCAACCTTGTTCGGAGCTCGAAGATTCCGACTGAGTTGTTGGCTCGATCCTTACGGCTAGAGACGCCCACGGGAGAAGACTCGATGATAATGCACTTGTTCATGTAATGCGATCTTACTCTAGTAGGTGAGAGCCTTGACTGGGATCTCCTCATATTGGCATCGAGGAATTACGACATCATTTTGGGTATGGATTTTTTATCTACAGTCCATGCTCAGATTGACTTTATTAGGTGCAAAGTGCGTTGTGTCTGCAAGGATGGGACCAGGTTCACCTTCACTAGTGAAAAGAGATCCTTTTCGGCAAAGGAAAGATTTCCTCATAGGAGGGTGCAACCGATCAGTCATCAGTTGTCCAGCCTTACTCTTAGAGTGGTATATGTGGAGTGTCCAAGCTATCCTATAGTGGTGTACCAGTACACATATGTTTTCCCCGAAGATGTTCCAGGTCTACCTCTTCAGAGAGAGGTGGAATTTTACATTGACATGTACACCGGGAAAGAAATTATATATACACTATCATATCAGATGGCTCTTACTGAGCTTTGGGAGATGCATGTACATTTGGATGACTTACAGAGGAATGGATTCATCCGGCCAAGTGTTTCTCCCAGGGAAACTCTGATTCTATTAGAAAAGAAGGATGATGGACAAGGTGACCGTGAAGAACAAGTTTCCACTCTTGATGATTGACGACCTATTTGATCAGCTGAATGGAGCACGGTGGTTATCAGTGATAGACCTCAGATCAGGCTATCACCACCTCACAGTTCGAGATGAGGATGTGCAGAAGACAAACTTCATATTTTTTACGACCACTATGAGTTCTTGGTTATTCCTTTTGGCATAACTAATGCTCCAAGAGTGTTCATGGGACTCGTGATTAAGATTTTCCAAACATACCTCGATCGCTTTGTCATAATATTCATCGACGACATTCTGATCAACTCAACTACTGAGGAGGAGAATTCCTACCATTTTCGAGTTGTATTGGACACACTCCAAGAGAACCAGATTTATGGTAAGCTCTCGAAGTGCCGATTAAAGAACTGAGAGTTTCACATTCTCACACATGTCATCTCAGAGGCTGGTGTTATAGTGGTTCCAATGAAGATTGTGCTAGTAATTTCTTGGTATCCACCAAAGAGTGTGATAGAGGATCAGAGTTTTCTGGGTTTGGCTGAATATTATCGGAGGTTCATACCAGAGATCTCTAGAGTTGCATCACCACTATCAGACTTGACATAGAAGGGTAAACACTTGGTGTGGTCAGAGAGATTTCAACAGTTCATTCAAGAGGTGATGTCGAGGTTTACTAGTTCCCCCATCATGAGGCTTTTAGTTGTGGGTGCAAGGTACATAATCTACTACGATGAATAAGTGACCAGAATCAGGAAAGAGCGAGAAGTGATCACTTATGGTTCTCATAAGCTGAGACAATATGATCAGAACCCTGCTACCCATGACTTGTAATTTTACATAGTGGTATTCTCCATGAGTAATTGGAGGCACTATGTGATGGGTGAGCATTCCATAGTCTACTCTAACCACTAGATTCTTAGGTATATCTTCACCCAGAATGACCTGACCCTGAGACAACAATGATGGATTGAGTTCAACCATGACTGTGACATCATGATAGTATATTCTCATGGGAAGGGGAACGTTGTAGAATATGCTCAAAGTTAGAGAACTGGGATACAGATGCTAGGCAATGTGACAAAGATGATAGATGCTTTACAGATATCCTTTGTGGACCGAGACAGATCAACCTTTCTTCAGTCTCTTACATTCACTCCCCCACTTCTTCGGTGAGTTAGGGAGGCGTAGTGTGGAGACACTGAATGCGAGGAATGACAAGATATGTTATCCACAAGGAATACACATGATTTATTTCTGAAGGTAGGGAGCACATCATCCTCTTCAGAGGACGTAATATTGTGCCAGTGTCACTTCCAATGGAAGTGTTGAAAGAGTTTCACACATCCCCTCTATCGGTACATCTCAGTGTGGAGAATATGTACCAAGACCATAAAGGATGACACAAGTGGGTATGTATGAGGAATGAAGTAGCAAAGGATATATCTTGATGCATCACTTGTCAGCAAGTGAAGGCGGAGCACCAGGTACCAGCAGGCTTGGTTCGGACTTTTGAGGTCCCAAAGTAGAAGTGGGATGGGATATCCATGGAATTCATGACAGGTTGACCACGTACATCTAGGGGAAATTAATATATTTGGGTGATCATCGACTGAATCACCATGTTGGACCCCTTCATACAGATCATATATCAAGGCTCAATAGAGAGGTTTGGACGCCTCTACATGGATGAGATTGTGCGGCTACATAGAGTAGCTTCTTCTATTGTCTCTGACAATGACAAACATTCTAATTCCTGGGTATGGAAGGGGTTTCAGGAGGATTTTAGGACGCAACTTCATCTGAGAACTACCTTACAAGATCAAACAGATGGTAAGACCGAGCAGACCATTCAGACCCTCGAGAACATGCTACGTAGTTGTTTCCTCAAGTTCAGTCATAGCTGGGAGGATCACATACCTTTGGTGGAGTTTACATAGAAAAACCTCAACCACTCCACCATAGGGATGGAACCTTTTGAGGCCTTGTATGGTTGACCATGAAGATCGCCACTATGCTAGGCAGACCCAGGTGAGTCAGCACTAGTGGGACCAGAGATGGTACGAGCTACAGTGAGAAGGTTCAGATCATCCATGTGAAGATGAAGACTGCAAAGAGTAGGCAGAATTTGTATACTGATAGGAGATAGAGACCTCTAGAGTTTGAGGGTGTCGACCACTACTTTCTACAAGTCTCACCAATATGATTTTTACAATGATTTGGATGAGGTGGGAAGTTATCTCTACAATTCATCAGTCCTTTCCACGTCCTCAGTAGTGTAGGTGTGGCATACTGTGTGTCTCTTCCACCCCAGTTGCACTAGGTGCATGACATCTTCCAAGTATCCTAGGTGAGGAGATACGTGCCTGACCCTTATTACATCATCATTCATGTGGAGCTGGACAATAATGAATGGGTGACTTTTATGGTAGTTTTAGTGGATATTGAGGACCGACATGAACGGGTCCTTCATGGATGGTCGATACCATTGGTCCGCATACGTTGCCTGCACGAGAACCTCCAGGAGGGCACCTGGGATGGGGAGGTTTAGATGTGTGCTCAGTACCCCCATTTGTTCAGTTAGTTCATGTTGTAGTTTATGTGGATTAAAAGCCTTGAGGTGTGGAGAATTTAAATACCCGAAATTTCCATGGATATTTTTTTCTTAAATACCTGGGAATTTTATGATTCCACGAAAAATATCATCATGTGATTCCGATGCCCAGTGTGCCCAGAATCAAATTTTGATGTTTTGTTTGGGTACATTCAGTAAACGTATGAGTGGGATTTTATATCTTTTGAACCAGTGCTCGGAATTGATATCTGAGGGCACCGTACACACTGATTACTGTCTCCACGAGGCGAAGAGATTCATTCCCACATTCTCCATTCAACGATGATTGTAAAAATATTTATTATTATTAAGAATATAATATATGAAATAATAATTATAATGGAGATATATATGTATGAAATTATGTACTAACATATATCATATTCACTTACTTCGTTTCAATATGATATGAAAATGGAAGCATCGTTTATGCCTACGTACGACCTACCGTCTCCATAAACGAAGCCTTCCATTTCATATACCTAACTATTTTACATATTTATAATCAAATTATATTCGGAATATAAATCATTTTTTATATTTTGGATGTATTTAAATCATCATACAAATGATACAATCATGAATAAAATTTTAAAACAAGTACGATAAAGAAAGTGATTATTACCCAAACTCATAATTTAAAAATGAAATCATTATAAAATGTGTAGTATATTGTCATAAATGAATAAGGTACGATATAATGAATATGAATATGTTTTTGAAAAAATTTAATAACATACTATGGTCCTTATAAATGAAGTTAAACGTACCCTCGACCAACGGAATGTGCAAGGTAAGGGTTAATTCCTTAATCTCATTATTATTCGAGATTTTTTATTTGTATCTTTTAACTGGGAAATATTTATTATTGATGTACATGATTCAAAAAAGTGTTTTCAAAGGGATTCTTTTTAAGGGAATCTTTCATTAAAACATCAGTTTAAATTTATTTAATGATTTATTCTTCTAAACATTTCTCATTGATGTCCACGTGTTCAAAATGCGGTTAAGGATTTAGTTATATGGACTAGAATTTTTTAAAATGTTTATTCCATTCAAAAGATTCAATGTAGCATAAGACACATTGATTCACAAATGAATTTAAATTTTTCCTTTATAAATTGGGTTTCTATTATTGGTTTTCATGAAAAAGGGATATTACTCTCAAAGAGTTTTACTAATCATTTTCATCTATTTTAACATCATTTGATGGATTTTTAAACATGTTTGAAGTTTATTTATTTCGATAAAAATATTTTATATTGTATTTAAGGCTTTGTGATATGTTTGATGGTGTATGTGTTGTTTTTATACCATTCATTGTTCCTGGATAAAGTATCGACATTTTGTGTACTAGTTTTAATATGATTTTTTATGTTATGTTTCATCCTTTTAATATGACGAATGTATTGGACATAGTAAGGGATGGGTGGATCCATCTATAGAAGGTTGATGAATCAGTAGGTCTCATGAAACAATTGGATGTGGAATTGGTTGTGTCCATTCCCAATTTGATATATGTTTTTAGGTGAGACCTTAATCATTATTATATGTCTTGGTCGTGGAATTCAAAATAATCTTTCAGAATGTTTAGAATTAAACATTCCCTTATTATGAAAATATTATATTGATGGTTCATGTGGTTATTTGACTACTATAATACCCATGACTATGTATTATTATGTCATTATTTACTCATCTCATATTTCTTCAATAATGTTTTCATGTTTATTATTTTTAGAGGCATGTGTTTTAAATTCATCACCATGCCTTTTATTATGTTATCTTCCACTAAATTGTTTACCCTTACTAAGAATCTGAGCTCACCCCTTTTTTATGTTTTATTTTACCAGGATTTCCAAGAGTTTTATTGTGAATGACCTTCATGGATATACTAAGGGAATTGAATGTGGCCAATGGAGACAATGTTTATATTGTTTTCCATTTTATAAAGTAATATAACGTTCTTGTATGTAATATATTTCCAAGAGTGCTAAACTGATCGGTCTTTTGGGACATGATTTACTTATATCCTGCCAATGTAATGTAATAATGCACCAACTCTGGGTAACTGGGGTCCGACCATAACATCGCAGTTACGTTATATGTTTATCCATTGGTCATGATTTTATCATTTCTTTTTTTAATATGATTTTATGCATTATTTCTATATTTAGAATTGAGTTTTTTCATTAAATGAATATTAGAAATTGGGAATTTGAAATAATATATATGGAACAATGAAATAAAACATAGAAAATATGAAACCGTTAAGATAAAAGTAACGATATTTTATTTAATATTTCACTATATTATATAATTCATTATTTTGAAATAAAATAATTTTAAAATAAAATAAAATATAGAAAAAATGAATATTATAAAATTAAAATAACTATATATATTTGAAAAAGAATAATTATAAGAATTTATGTGTAAAAATGATTGATATATATATAAATTTTCATAAAAATGATATAACAAGGGATACTTTTATAAAACATAATTAAATTTATCTGAATAAAATACATATAGGAAAGAAAATAAGTACATATAACAATTTAACAAAAATTCAATAGAGAGAGATTCAACATTATAACAAAATTAGTGCTCTGAAAAAATATATATATAAGGAATTTCATACACTAGGAATTTATAGAATATATTTGATGAAAAATAATATTACATGGAGAGAGTCAATAAATAAAAAAATAACATAAATAACATTAATGGAATTTCTACGTATTTAACATTAATTTCAAACAAATACAGAGAGAATTAAAATAATTATGCACTAGCAATTTAAAAATTGAATGATGTTTAATTTTTTATGAAATGATTTTATAATAGAAAATATCGCAAAAATATTTATTTTAAAAAAACATGAGAAATAAAAAAAATAAAGAAATAATTTAAAACATTATAGTGCTAATATGATAACAATTAACACATGTGAATCGTAATAGTTAAAGGTTCACAATATATAAAGAGAAATTAAAATAAAATGAAGGATTATTCATTGAACACATGAGAACCAAGAATAAAACAAGTAAAAGTCCAATCTAATCTTTAATGTATAGAAAACTAGTAATCCAATGAATTTCATGTGATAATCAATTGATAAAACAAATTATGGTATTTTTTTTGATAAATAAGCTAAATACCTGAACTGGAAACTTGAAAAAGAAGTTCACCAATGGAGGGTAGAGTGTTTATCTGTGGAAATCAACTGTCTAAAAGGAAAATAAATTTATAGTTTTTTTATTTTAATTATAATCTAATACATGTTTATATATTATGTCTGAAAAGCTATTTATAGTAATATATATTATGTAAAAAAATGGATACATTTTATATTGTCAATATTTAGTTTTTTTAGTATAATGAAATTTGAAAATGGAATGTTTATTATATTGTGATATATGAAAGCATGATTTCTACATTAGTGAAATTAAAATGGATGATAAAATATAATGAAGAGAATTACGAAATAAAATATAGGAAAAAATTAATGATGTATGGTTCAAATTAAATATATATATTTGATAATTTATAATTATATGTATTTTCCTATTCACATGTTTGATATATTGGGAAATGATGACAAAAATGATATATAGGGTAAAAATGGAATAAAATATTAGGATATATATATATGATACCCAAAATTAACAATCATTTGTATAATATTTTAAGATATAAAGAAATTCAATGCATCAGGAGTCAATATTATAACAAGAAAATGATTGTCAACATATACATTTGAGAACATGCATACACCTTACTTTTATAGATTATAATTAATGAAGAAGAAGAAAATACATAGATATTGAATAATTAAAAAAATAACACTAAGGAAACATTAAAAAAAAGTATAGATATTATTCTTTATGTTTAATTAATGGAATTGAAAATTAAATTAAATTGGCTGTTGTAATATAAAAAGAGCTATAAGAATGATTTTTTCAATGATGTTTTTTTTTGGAATAAGTAGTAGTGTGAAAAACATACAGTATAAGAAAAAATAAGATAATTTATGCATAGTAATAACATAGACAATTTTTGAAATATAATCATGTACTTCTAAATCAATAGAGGGGAAATATTATAAAAATTAAAATATTTAAATCTTAATAAGGAATGATTATCAATATAAAATACTAAATGAAACAATAAAATTATATATAATAATTTAGACACATGATAAAATTGTATAAACCATGTTATAACTAATATCCATGTTTCTCATTCGATTATATTAACTTCACAATGATATAATTGAAAATAAAAATGTTGAAATTGATTTAATCATTATTTCAATAATTCAAGGGTTATTTTGTTCTAAAAATGTAGGATAAGGATTCCATAAATAATTTCAAGATTCAAATATGTGAATTTGTAGATGAAAAAATACAGATTACACCCATTAGAAAATAATGCAGGTTCCAAATTAAATATATTTCAAATTATACTTGGAATTCAGATAACAAATATAATACTCTATTTTTTATTCAGATTACAATAATTACATATATAGTGAAAGTTATAAATGTTAAAAATGTAAAAATTTTATCGATTGACTATAGATAAGGGATGTTTTAGCATTTTCTATTAAGGATTGAGTATGCTATAAATTTTATATAATTTCAATTATTTAATATTTAATATTATAATATATCATTATTAAATAAAATTTAATATTCCTTAACAAGAAAACGAATATTTCACAATTTGTGTTTAATTACATATCATTTATTTTTCAAAATGAGAATTTTTTTAACAATGAGTAATTAGAAATGGTTATTTGTAATTAATAATATTTAAATTTTAGAAAATTTTAAATATAATAATTCAATATTACATGACCTTTAAATATTGAATATTATGTATTGGAAGTGTTTGAAATGTTCTTTAAACATTATAAATGTTATACTTTTAGAAAACTATATATTAAATTTTCGAATAAATAATATAAATTTTTAATAAAATAATATAATATTGAATCTTTTTTACTACATAATTATTCCATATGTGTTGAATGATTAAAATTTTAAAATATTTTAATTGAAATGACATAATGTTTTATTGATTTCTTCATATATATTATTTATTATTTCTGAAGTTGTCAGAATACAATTTTTTTTTATTGTGATAAAAAATAATATAGCTTCTGTTCTAAACATAAAAATATGTTTTTGGATTTAAAAAATGAATAATTTTAACATTTAATGTTTTATGGAATATATTTTAAATATTAGAATATTTCTATTATTTTTATTCAATATTACAATATTATTTTAATACTAAATAAAAAAATTAAGATATCTGTAAAGGGATTAATAATAACATTGTTAAAATTGAATATCAATTTTTTTTAGAAAATATATATGGACTCAATGTTATTAAAATAATAGTGATAAAATTTAAAACTCTCTATATATTATGTCTTTTATATTTTTTAACCATTCAAATATTCATTAATTGCTAAATATTGAATTTTTAAAACACATCTCATTTAGAAATGAATATTTCAAGAAAATTAGTTTTGATGGTTATTTTTTAAATATTGTAATATTTTAATATATGTAATATTAGATTTTTTTTTTGATATTTAATTTTATTAGTAAATTTATTTTTTTTAATTTTTTTCAAGATATCTCTCTTTTTTAACTGGGTTTATTGAGAATTTCGTAAATGAATCGAAATCAATGAATATAAGGATAGAAATCCTAGAGGAACAATGACCTTAAAATAAGTCCCATATTCCAAAAATGAAATTGAACCATGAGATTTCATATCATTTTCCATGATCAATTTTCATATCCATGACCCAACAATCATTGATTTGAATTCTAGGGTGCTCTGTATATCCATCTGTTAGAGCAAGTGATAGGCCACACCAATGTTACTCCCTCGATGGCCTCTCCATGTTTTCCTGACTCACTAGTCACTTCCCCCACACTGTCTATACTCCACCTGGTCAGCATTCAAGTAGCCTAAAATCCAACAATTTGTTTTTCTTAAGGCCCAATTAATCACCCTAAAATTAAATATTTTTATTAGTATTGAATGTACTACAATACCCCTATATCATAACTAATATAGTCTTGAAATAGTTATCTAGTAATGGTACTAAAAAATCATCCCCAATATTAACTCAAAATCATGTATGATGTGATATTACATATTAAATATGTTATAATTTTTTAATTTTTTATTTATTTTATGTTTAGTAATTGGTATTTTTTATATAATTTATTATTTTAATATAAAAAATATTTTTATTTTTAAAAAATAATACATACTTTTATTATGTGCTATGATTTATTATTTGGAGAATATTATATAAGCCATATATATAACACCCCAATGTTGCACTGAATGTTTCCCTTTGAATAATGTTGTAGCTCGCGTTGTACGCAACTTGGAGTTTTAACACACCACAACCAATCAAAGTAACCTTTAAGAATAATAATACAATCTTTTTGAAATTTTATAAATTTTTTAAAATACATTTCAATTTTGAATTCAATATATCGATATTATCTTCGGGTGATTTTTTTAAATTTTATTGAAAACATTCAATTTTTCATGAATAGTGAAAAACAATTCGTTAATTGTTAATACCATCTTTTTATTTGAATAATTATTTATTTTGTTTAAATTTATTTAATGTCAGAACAGATACATAATAACTATATAAGTTCAATGTAATTTATTGGAGTAATTTTATAATATGTTTATAAATATAAAAATTGTATTGAACTTTTTACCGTCTTTTACCCACCTCCTAGGAGAATTTGTAAATTTTCATAAATCTTAATTTTACTAATTTTGAGACTTGAATTTCAATAAACCATGAGACACGGTTAATATCAGTAAAAAAATGTGGTTCAATAGGCTGAAAATAATTTTGTGATGAATAGTACCTTTTGACTTTTATTTACAACGGTTATAAGAAAATAGAGTAATTTAGGGTGAAAATGATATCATAATTACCCTAACACATGACCAAATTCTATTGGATTAGTATAATTAGACCAAAAAAAATCTTATGAATAAAATATGATCCTCTTTTAGAAACATGAATTAGGTTAGGACATTTATTATTATTTTATTTAAAGAAGAGTTAAAATAATTAAATTCAATGATTAATAACTAAACCAATTTTTCATATAGGGTTATACATAAGATGAATTCGAAAATAAATATTTATTATAAATATAAAATTCTTTAAACATAATCATATTTTATTTATGATTTTGAGATATTAAATAATTTAAATTATTTATGAAAAATTGATTATGCAGTTATTGCATTATTACCTAACGATTATAATAACTGATATTATAAATATCAAAATAAATGTAATTTGAGAAATTTGATGAATTCCAGTAATTTTATAAGTTAATATGACATTTTATATTGATTAAACAATTTTTTTGAATGAATCATGTTCTTATGATATTCACAAAAACCAAATACTAAATAGTATCAAAATTGAAATAATTGAGTTTTTCAAAAAAAATTACTATATTATTAATGGATATAATATTTCTTAAAAATCTATCATAGGACCAATGGACTTATATAAGGTTATAATCATTAATAATGATGCACTTTCCATTTTTTGGATAGTTATAGTATGTATATTAACCATATAATAAAAAATTACAAGGGGATGTGGTAAATGTAAAACTAATTTAACTAAGATTTAAATCTAAAAGATAATGTTAATATGGTGATATATACATTTAAACTATAAAGATACGAAATTTCCATTAATGTTTTTTAATTAAATGGGAATTTTATGAGTCCATGAATATTGATGGTGCGTGATTCTGAGACCCGGAGTGCTCGGAATAAATTTCTGAACTTTTTTTTGAGCACGTTCAGTAAACGTGCGAGCGGGTTTTTTCTAACTATTGAACTAGTGCTTGAAATTGAAATCTGAGGTCACCATTGAACTCGCAATACTGATAGTTTCTCAATACGACTTTCACCTCGAAGGAAGTTTTTCGAGTGTGAATGATAATTTTTTGGGGGTTTTCCTGGAAATAATAAAATAAAATAAACACACGTATTATTTTATTTTGTTTATTAAAACCTCCAAGTGGAAGTTGAGTGTGGGGACCACCAGACCTTAACCTCTCTTGAGATGTTATAGTGGTGGGGACCAACCGAACCTATCCTCTCATGAGAGGTTATGGTGGTGGGGACCACTAGAGGCCTACACCTCTCAAATCCCACAATAAATGAGGGAGAGGCTCTTCATCCCCAGCTACATTAATTTTGCCGACCCTCAATTAATTTTTCCAACACTTCACATTAATTATTCGAGCCAACCCATCAATTAATTAAATATTTTTTGAATATTATGCCAATGTATTAGCCGATATTCAATCAATTACTTCGGCCTACCTATTCATTTTTGGAAAATGGGGATTGGGAGAACATGGGAGAAAACTCTCCAATGAAGAAAGCTCCGCCAATGAATAACTCCAACCTCCTTCGACCTTCTTCATCAGGACTTATTCCGATGTGGGACATATTCATCTACGATTAATCAATGACAACACAACCACCTTCCGCCAATGTCATCATGTGAATGCGGAAGGGGTTTATTCCAATAAGTTTATCACTCTCCGTGTACTCCATTCTATTATTGTGCTTCTTGGGAACAATCATTGCAAAAGATTATTGTTTCATGTTCATGCTTCGTTCTTTGTGAACCACTTTGTACCACTATAAATGAGGAGGGTGTGAGGAAACCAAACATGGCCCGACCCCTAATCCATACTTATTTGGTGTATTCTTCTAAATGGATGAAGGCGAAGAAGATAGCAGAGGCAACGATGCTACTGCCCGCCACCTCGCCAGGCCACCCCGACAGACCCGAAGCCTCACTGAGCCAAGCCGCTGTCCATCGAGCCATGCCACTATTCCTGCTGAGCCTCGTTGACATTTGCCGAGCCACTCCACCATCCGAGTTGAGCCCACCTTCATCTGATCTGAGTCGCGCCACGCTACGCTGCTATACGATCCGAGCTGCGCTGTCGAGCAGAGACGTACCCCCATCTGAGCCGAGTCGCACCGCCGTCCGTCGAGCAGCGCCGCTGTCTGAGCCGAGCCATGCCTCTATGCCGAGCTGCAATACCCAGATGATCCGTGCCACCTTCCTAGTTAAGCAGGGCCATCGTCTGCCGAGCCTCACTACTGTCTACCGAGTTGCGCCGCCGTCAGAGACAAGTTGTGCCGTCGTACACCGAGTCGTGCCGCTATCCAAGACGAGTCTTGCCACATCTGAGTTGAGCAATGCCACTAAGCCGATCATCGTTGAACTCCTAACCAAACTGCCAATGAACTCTTGATGGTATTCCCACTCATGGCCAGACCACACTCCTCGCTGCGGGTCCGCGCCCCTCGGGGCTGGTCCGCGCCCTCGCGGCCAGGTCCGTCGCCCTCGTGGTACCCCTCGGTGGAGATTCCCCCACGGTACCCTCGCATCCCTCACAAGCCGAACTAGTCCCAATGGGAAAGGACACGTTTTGGGACATGCCAGACCCAAAATGTAGGGCTTGGTCAAGCCGGGTCGGTCTGATCATGTTGGACCGGACCGAGGCCCACTGTGACCCATTTAATTTATTTTTTCCGTAACATTGGCACTAGATGTCCGTTTGACAAACCGTCAGCAGCGCTGAAAATATTAGAAAGAGTCGGTCCCTTTCAGTGATACCCCCACTGAGTTTTGGATTCAGATGGGGAATGGTCAGGTTGGATCGATCAATAATCCAACCGGGCCCCCAGGACAAAAAGGCTAACAACTCACAGACCAATGATCTGATTGATGCAATGTCTGTTACGGTGAGACCCTAAAGATGAGGCGGACCATTGAGATACTTCTTCGTGGGACATCATGGTAGTTGGCCTATCTTCCAACAGATTATGGAGCAGATCCTACTAGAGACGAGTCGGTATATTGTAGAGTCCTATTGGCTGGCTAAGACTTGATGATTGCTGACCGTTTGTCATTGAGTGTCTCGACGGTCCTACTGGGAAGCCCCTTGGGGATGCATAGACCCATGGTGTGGAGCGTGTTGGTGACGTGGAATACCCACAGTACTCGACTGTTGGAGTACCTTAGCAGGCTTTGAGGGACTGGACCTCTGTGTAATGTGATTAACCCACAGTGGTGGGCGGCTCTATGTGACACTGTAGACCCATGGTACTCGACATGAGATGTACCTCAGTAGTCCAAGGATAGTGGGAAGAGACTCTATGTGATGCGGCAAGACCATTATACTCAACATAGGATGATTTATATAGTAGCTAAGGTGTTCGACGTTGTGTTCAGAATGTTACTTGATGCTACCCAAGGAATTAATCATGTTTAGATCTGAGTCAAAAACATTGTGTTTTCATCATTATTGAGATTTATTACTTGATAACATATTTATATGTGTGGGAATATACCTATGTATGGTTATCCATTGATTTCATAACTCTTTTTTAATCCTTGTAGGATATTGTGTGACCTAGAGGTCACAAGGTTCCTACTGAGTATCATTATACTCAACCCTGCATGTGCTATGCCCACACCTTGTTCTATTGGATGAACATGACAGATACTGCTGACTGAGTCTGAGAGTGCCAGGACTGGACGGTTCATGGAGGTGGACGTTACGAGGAGTCAATAAACAAAGAAGACATGAAGACGAGGAGTGATAATGAGGTGATCATTACCTACTGTTTAGGTTTGATCCTCGGAGGTTTCTCCAACAGATGACATTCCCTTTTCTTCAGTTGTATTGTTTTACAGTTGAACATGTACTTTCTAGTAGGTCTTGTACTTTATCCCCCATTACATTAATCACTCTATTGGTTATACAGTTTACTTGGTGTTTTGTCTTGCTGTGTTCTTGCTTGTTTGTGTGTTTACATGTTATAAAGACAATGAATTCCCAAATTTTAGGGAATTATTCCTTTACAGCAAGTCACCTACCCCTTTCCTCTGGAATCTGGGCTTGGGGTAGTCATGGCAGGGGACCCGGGGGATGGGTCATGGAAAATTGGTATCAGAAGAGTCGGTTCTACTATAGAACTTTGGACTCTGATCTTTTCTGCGAAACAATACTGTTATGGGTAATGAGTGCAGTTTTTATTTTAGGGAGTCTAGTGTTGGTGCAGCGGAAGACGTATCCATACACCAGGACCATGATTTTTGATTTTCGACTCAGTGCACGAAAACACTGATTTCGTGTGTGTTTTCAAATGTTTTCATTGTGATCTTTAGTGTCAGCTCACCATGTATAACATTCAACACATCAAGTATAACATTTGACCGTGGAACACACATTTCTTTTCTGGATTCCTCCACACAAATATCCATCTAGTGTTTTGATGTTTTATGCACTGTTATCCCTTAGAGATTCGAGGCCTCTGTGTAGGCCCATTTTATAGTATAGGCACCAGCGGAGGCACCAGCAGTACCACTCCCCATTGGGCCAGCGATGCCACCATCCCCAACAACAGATGGTGCACACTGCATGAGAGCGTTGCACGAGTTCCAACCCTAGAGGCTACCTAAGTTTTGAGGAGAGACAGACCCGCAAGTTGATGAGGATTGGATGGATGTTGTAGTGAGATTCTTCTGATTGGTATGGAGACCAACTGATTTCCTGGAAATCATTGCCACCGTCCTTCTATATACGGAAACCGGAAGATGGTAGAGCTTGATGCTCTAGGCTCATGACGATGTGACTCTTCTCTGGGAAGACTTCAAGAGCATAATTCATCCATATTTTGTCCTAGAGACTCTGCAAGCAGTTTGCATTCAGGAGATACTTCATCTGCAACAGGGCTACATGACTATAGATCTGTACTCGGAAAGGTTCACTAACATCCCATGCTACTCCACAGATATGGTGCAGGTCCCATTATTCAGGGCCCAAACCATTGAGAAAGGACTCATGAAAGAGATCATGGGCTTCAGTGATCTCACTCACCATCCTAACATTGGAGGGGGTGTTAGAGAGATCCCTCCTGGTATAGAGTTTACTTGCTGATTAATCACAAGTTGTGAGACCCACTACCAATTGTCACATATCATATTATTCTATAGATGGAATCATATAGACATCATATATATCCATGAAGTCCAGATATACAGCTGGACGACCGCATGACTAAGTATCGTTTGTGAGGTGCACACGAAGCGGAGCTTGTCATGGCAGGAGTGGGTAGTGTTATGCATTCGCGGGCAGGGCCACATGGTTCGTGACTATCCGAACCACCATTCAGATAATCAGAAAACAGTTGAAGGATAGCCCAAGAAGATATTGAGGTTTTGACCAAGGAGGTCTGCTGGGAGTAGGCAGACGTGGCAGAGGTGCTGGTCGTGCAACTAGTAGTGGGAGATGATTCAAGATATTATATCCACCACCACCAGGAGGTCCACCCTGACTATAGGGAGTAGGTGGATAGGGAAGAGATGAACTCAGGGCAGCTGAGGCTTATGATCATGGTTCTCTAAATAAGATTCTAAGTATGATCTGTGTCTACTCCACATGATCTTCAGTACTTATAGACAGATGGGCCATTCATTCTTTTATTGTCACTACCCACGTTCGGATCTCAGAGATTCTGACAGAGCCATTGGCTCGATCCTTATGGCTAAATATTCCTTCAAGATAGGATTCGACGACTAATAAATGGTTCCAATACTTTGATTTTACTCTATTTGCTGAGATCATCGATTGGGATCTCCTAGTAGCGGTGTCGAGGCCTTACGATGTCATCTTGGGTATGGAATGGTTATCTACAGTCCATGCACAGATTGACTGTATTATGTGCAAGGTGTGGTGTGTACGTATGGATAGAACTAGTTTTACCTTCACTGGAGAGAAGGAAGACTTGTAGTGCAAGACGGACTTACCTGAAGGAGAGTGCAGACAATCACTCATCTATTGGCTAGCCTTACCTTCGGTGTAGTTGAAGTGGAGAGTCTAAGATATCATGTAGTGGTGTACCTGTATGAGGATGTTTTTCCTGATGATGTCCGAATTGTACCTCATCACAGAGAGGGGGACTTTTACATTGACATATACACTGGGACCACACTGTTATCTTCACCAGTGTATCAGATGGCTCTTGTAGAGTTTCGTGATGTGCATGTACCACTAGAATACTTGTAGGGGAATTGGTTCATATGGCCTAGTGTTTCTCCTTGGGCAACCCCGATTCTGTTCAGCAAGAAGGTGTATGGGAGTTTGAGGAATTTTGATAAATATCAGTTCTTGAACTAGGAAATTGTGATGAATAAGTACCCACCCTCGAGGTTTGATGACCTCTTTGATCATCTGAAGGGAGTACAATGGTTCGCAAAGATAAACCTCAGATCAGGATATGACCAGCTCAGAGTTCAAGATGATGATGTGTATAAGATGAACATCAGGTGTTGGTACGACCATTATGGGTTCTTGGATATTCCATTTGGCGTGACCAACACTCCAGTAGTGTTCATGGGACTCATTAACATAATCCCTCATCCATAACTTTGTGCATTGTTGTAGTCTTCATTGACGACATTATAATCTACTCAACTACTGAGGAGGAGCATGACTATCATTTTCAGGTAGTACTAGACACACTCAGTGAGCACGAGATTTATGTTAATCTCTAGATGTTCCAGTTCTGTTTCCGAGAGCTTTACATTCTGGGAAATTTCATATCAGAGGCTTGAGTTGTAGTGGATCCTGTGATGATTGAGGTGGTACTAGCTTGGGAGAAACCCAAGAGTGTGACAGAGGTACAGAGTTTCCTGGTTTTGGCCATAAAAGACCGAATATTTGATCCATATTTCTCCATTGTTGCATCACTACTATCAGCCTTGATAAAGAAGGGGAAACCCTTCGTTTGGTTATAGAAATTACAGCAGAGTTTTCAAAAGTTGAGGAAATGGATGAATAGTTCCCCCATCACGAGGCTTCTAGAGGAAGGCGTAGGGTATGAATTCTACTACGACGCATTAGAGAACGAGATCGTATGTGTCCTGATGTAGGAACGTGTAGTGATCACTTCTTGTTTTTGACATCTGAGAAATCACAAGCATAACTACGCAATCCAAGACCTGGAATTAGCAGGAGTGGCTTTCGACTAGAAGATGTGGAGACACCATCAGATGGAATGCATTTTACCGTGTACTCTAATCACATTATTCTCAAGTATATATTCTCTCACAAGGACCTGAACCCAACACATTGATGTTGTCTTTATTTCCTCTAGTATAATGACTTCGGTATAGTTTATACTCCTCAGAGGGGATCGTTGTAGCAGATGCACTTAGCCGGAGGTCTTGTATACATCTACTTGGTGAGGCGATAGAGAAGCTAGCCCCTTAGAAGATATCTTTTCTAGATAGAGATGGAGAAGCATTTCTAAATTCTATATCTATCACTCCCCCACATCTTCAGCTATTCATGGTGGCACAATGTGGGGATGCTAACTGCGAGACACGACGTGCTCATATATCCACAGGACTCGTACCTGATGGATTTTATGAAGGTGGGGAGCACGTCATCCTCTTTAGATGGAATACTATGGTACAAATGTCACTTCAGAAAGAATTGTTGAGGGAGTTCCATGCATCCCCTCTAGCGGTACATTCAAGAGTGGAAATGATTTATCAGGACATCCGACGACAACACTAGTGGCTGGGAATGAAGAAATAAGTAGCATAGTTTGTCTCTAGATGCCTCAATCATCAGCAAGTGATGGCGGAGCATCAGGTATTATCGGGCTTGTATCAGACTCCTGAGGTTGCAGAGTGGAAGTGGGATGGGATATCGATGGACTTTGTGATAGGACTTCCACATACATCCAGAGGTCATGACATGAACTGGGTGATCATCGACCAACACACCAAGTCGGCCCACTTTCTACTGATCAGGGAGCAGTGTTCAGTAGAGAGATTTAGATACCTATATGTGTAGGATTTTGTGCAGTTACATTGAGTAACCTCAAATATTGTCTCTGATTGTGTCATATGTTTTACTTCCCAACTATGGAAGGGATTGTAGGAGGCTTTTAGGATGAAACTTAATTTGAGAACCTCTTTCTATTCTCAGACGAATGGCTGGACTGAACAGACTATTCAGACCCTCGTGGACATTATGTGTGTATGTGTCCTTGACTTTGGTCACAGATGAGAGGATCACATGTATTTGGTGGAGTTTTCATACAACGATAGCTATCACTACACCATAGGGATGGAATAATTTGAGGCATTGTACGACCGACCTTGAAGATCACAATTGTGCTAGACTGACCCAAGGAAGTCAACACTAGTGTAACCAAAGATGGTATATGCAACCATAGAGAAGGTGCAAGTCATCCAGGAGAGGATAAAGACTGCAGAGAGGAGAAATAATTCCTATGTCGACAGGAGACAAAGACATCTAGAGTTTGAGGAAGGCAACGACAACTTTATATGGGACTCACGTCGACGAGGTTTGCAGAGATTTAGCAGAGGCGGAAAGTTATCTCTGAGGTTCATCGGATCTTTTTAGGTTCTCAGCACAGTTGGTGAGGAGGCATAACACTTAGATCTTCCTTCTATATTGCACCTGGTGCACGGCGACTTCTATGTATCCAATCTGAAAAGATACGTGCACAACCCTTCTCACATCATCAACCGTGGAGAGCAGCACATCGATGATTGGGTAACATTTACAATGGTTCGAATAGGGATTGAGGATCGACAGGAGGAGGACCGTTGTTGATGGTCGATAACTCCAATGTGCATTTTCTTGTAGCACATGAACCTCCAAAAGATCACATGGGAGTGGGAGGCTTATATGAATGCTCAGTACGCCCACATGTTCCCATATTTTGAGTTTTAGCTTACAGGGACGTAAATCCAGGACGTGGGGAGAATGTAAAGTCCCAGAATTTCTATGTAAATTTTTTATTTAATTTTTCCAACATTTTTATTTAATTAATTGAGCCAACACATGAATTAATTAATTATTTTTTTAATATTCTTGCAACGACATAATATATATTAAATCTATTACTATGTTCAACCTATTCATTTTTTGGAAATGGATTATTGTGAGAACTTGTAAGAATGATGTCCAATGAAGAACACTTCACCAACAAAGATAGCTGACATCCTTCGACCTTCTTCCTTGGGTCTTCTTCCAATGTAGAATGTCTTCATCTACAACGAACAGCCTACCATACTACCACCTTGCACCAATTTCAACAAGAGAACGAGGAATGGGTTTATTCCTAAATGTTCATCACTCTCCATGTACTCTGTTGTCTTCTTGTGCGTGTTGGGAACAAACATTGTGGAAGATTATGGTTTTACGTTCATTCTCTAAACATTGTGAACCACCTGCTACCAGTCTAAACGCACGGGGTGTAAGCCAAAAAAACATGACTTGACCCCTCTACCATTATTTTTTGGGTGTATTCTTCGAACTGGAGAAAGACGGCGAAGACGAATGTTGCAACGACACCACCACCTTCGGCCTCACTACGCCGCCCCAACCGACCCGCAGCCTCGCCGAGCCAGGACGCCATTCGCCACGTTGTGCTGCCCTGCGAGCTGAGCCTCACTGCTATCTGCGAAGTAGCACCACTGTCCGAGATGAGTCACGCCCCCGTCTGAGCCAATCCATGCCACTGTCCACTAAGTCATGCTGCTGTCCGGGCCGAGCCGCACAGCCATGCCGAGCTATGACCCTGTCTAAGCTGAGATGCGCCACTATCCATTTAGACACGCCACCGTCCATGCCGAACCATGTCACCAAGCCGAGCTGAGTACCTGTCCGAGCCGAGATACAACATTGTATGCCGAGCCGTGTTGGCATCTGAGCTGATCCACGCCGCTGTCCATCGAGTGTGCCGCTCTTCGCACTGAGGCACACCACCAAGCCAAGCTTCTCCGCACTCCTGATGGAACCACCACCGAACCACGGCTGATCTGCTGACCCATGACCATTCCACGCTCCTCACAACTGGTCTGTGATCCTCACAGTCTTTCCGTGTCCTCACAGCCAGTTTGCGCCCTCACGCCAGGTCCATCAACCTCATGGTACCCCTCAGCTGAGCCGACCCCACGATACCCTCATGACCTCACGGGTTGGGCCGCAATCCAGGTCAGACCAGTTCCGGGACCACTTTAACCCATTTACATTCATTTGGATATAACATGGGCACCATAAATCCATTTGACCAACCGTCAGCGGAACTAGATATCATAGAAATAGTTGGTCCCTTTGAGTGATACCCCACTATGTTTTGGATTAACATGGGGAAATTCCAGGATGGATCGAACACAAATCCAACTAGAACCTAGGGACAATAAGGCTAATAACTCATAGACCAGGCATCATACTGACATGTCGTCTCTTATGATGAGACCCCAATAACAAGACAGACCTTTGAGATACTTATTCTTCGGACTTAGTTTCCATTTTAGTATCAACCAGTAGCTTGGGGAGCAGATCATCCTAGAGTCGTGCGAGCATAGTGTAGAGCACTAGTTTCTGGGTGAGACATGACGACTACTGACCGCTTAACTCAGATTAACTCAACAATCTCTGTGGAGAGCTCCTTGGTGACGTGGAAGACCCATGGTGGGGAGCACATTTGTGATGTGGCAGACCCATGAAACTCGATAAGAGGAGTACCATAGTAGGATTTGAGTGGGAGTACCTTTGGGTGAATTGGCAGACCCATGGGGGTGAGCACCTCTATGTGATGCGGTCGACCCATGGTACATGACAGGAGGGGTACCTCAGTAGTCCAAGGATAGTGGGAAGCGCCTCTGTGTGAAATGGCAGGCCCACTGTACTTCATTGAGGAGGAGTTCTCCAACATCCGAGGTGTTAGATGCAGTGTTCGAAATGTAACATGATACTACCCCTAGAGTAAATCCTTGTTTGAGTTGAGTCTGAAATTTGTGTTCTCATAATGATTGAGATGGATTACTTGATTACATAGGTATATCTATGTTCATATACCTATGTAAGTTTATCTGTTTATTTCATACCTCTGCCTTTATCCTTGAGGGATTCTGTGATACCTAGAGGTTCATGGGGTCCCTACTAAGTATCATTATAATCACTCCTACACGGGTTACTCCTGCACGTTGTTATGTTTTATGCAGATGAAAAACAACACTGATTGAGGTCGAGATTACCCGGACTGGACGATACCTAGAGGTGGACCTTATGAAGAGTCGATACACAAAGGAGACATATGAAATAAGAGTTCATAGGAGGTGATTTGTACCTAAACATCAGCTAGGAACCACATAGAATGACCCATTATCCATCATTCCCTTTTCATTAGTTTTATTGTATTACAGTTGTGCTGGAAATTTCCATTGGGCTTGTATTCGGGCCCCCTTTACGTTCAGCACTCTTTTGGTGATATAGTTTATTTGGTGTTTTGTCCAGCTGTGATTTCTCTTGTGTGTGTGTTTACAAGTTATAAAGAAAATTCCATCCTAGTTTTAGGGAATTACACCTTTGGTGCTAGTCTCCTTCCCCAATCATATGTAGGCGGGCTTGGGGTAGTCACGACAAAGGCCCCTGGGGAAGTGTCATGACACCTACAACCTTTTGGTTGAGATGTTTTCGACCCAAGCCACCTTAGCCTCTAAATAAATCATTTTGTGGACATTATTTACTGAAAATGATTTTATTATAAAATAATATTTATTCCTTTTCCTAAAGTGACCCTCACCTCTATTATAAAAGGGTACTTCCCCTTCTCTTAATTTCAGACCTCCAAATCCATTTGGATTGGACAACCACTGCCCAAATATCATCCCAAAAATCCTCCATTTATCCTATTGCCCTTACATCTGTAAAAAAGCGATCCAATGGATCCCTTTTGATCAAATCAAAAAGAAGTACCGAATAAGTGGTAAATATATCATCACCTCTTTCAAGTTCTTTTATTCTTTCAATTAATCTTCACTGTTGTCTCCATTCTAAAATAAAAAATCTTGTATATTCTATATAGAATGATGTTATTATAAAAATTGGACAACTATATTCATCATTATATCCATCATATGAATTAAAAAGTCACCATACCTGTGTATGTACGGCTTACCGTCTCCACGTCATGGTGCAATTTGTTATTTGAACACTTCATTTTTTGGATCGATATAATAATTCTTATAACTCATATAGAAAATAAATATAACATGTTAATGATTTTTTAAATATCATATAACATCCAATTACATAAAATTTCACCATCAGTATAATGATATTGTTGCTCGTGCATATATACAGATTACCATCTCCACGAACATGAGGAGATTAAATCTCCATCGTGATCATTCAAGAATAATTTTCATTTAATGATTAAAAATAATTTTTATGATCAAAATATAATTCTGTATAGGAATAAAATACATCGTATCCATAATTAACATGGATTACATAACCAAGCATATAAAGGAAAACGAAATAGTTAACAACCGAAATGATGATACTACTAAAATATTATTAACAAAGAAATATTATAAGATCATATATGATATCATATTTATGTAGATGATTCATGTATAATATAGTAGAAATATTTTAACAATTATACATGATATTATCATACCATTTACTATGGAAATGAACAAGGTATGGGTTATTTTAAAATCTTTTTAATATCTAAGGTTGTTTTTACGTAGCTATTTACATGGACCTCTTCAATATCCACATCCATGTATTAATAAAAATGTATTTAAAAACATTTTTACTATTTACTAGTCAATGGTTAAATTTCATTTATATCCTTATTTGATCATATTTGTTAAGAATGAAATATTTCTGTTGTTTTCCAAACAAGGTACATTATGACCTTTTCTGAAAAAATATGTGAAGAATGTTTTTTTAATATATACAACGACTAAAACTATTTTCTGCATTTATAATGTCCTAAAATATTCATGTACACTATTATAATAATATTTTCAAAATAAATGTTTTCTTTTGTAATTATATTAATCTAAAATGATTTCAAAATAGAAATATATATTTTTCTAAAAAAGTTGTAATTTCATCTATGTCAACATCCTTTGATGGATTTTATGTTTTTTTGATATTGATTTGTTATGATAAAAATATATCATATTGTATTGATGGTTTTGTGATATATTTTACTGTGGAAGTGTTATTTTTAAACCATTCATGGTTTATTGATAGAGAGTTGACATTTCATATGCTAGTTTTAATACAAATGTTTTTGTAATGTTAAAATCTTTACTAAAGATGAATGTTTTGAACTATGTAAGTGATGGGTGGTGCCCACTATAGCTCATAGATGCATTGGTATGTCTCATGAGACAAAATAGTGTCTTTGAACAAGGATTTGACAAAATCATATTTGTAGTCTTGGCATAAGGCCTTGACTATGTGGTTATGAAGTCTGGCATAATGCTATCCGTCATTATGAATGTGGATATTGACATTGAATGTCATTATTCGACTAGTAGAATATCCTTGAGAATAAGCATGTTGAATTATTTTATTTTATACTTACCATATTATACTGAATTATATGATAAAACCCCTTTTGTTTTAGTCTTATACATTGCCTTAAATGTTGATACTTATTTATGATAGTTTTCACTATATCGTTATCCTGACTAAGCATTTGAGATCACCCCTTTCTATGTTTTATTTTTTCCAGGATGTGAAGCAGTATTTAATGGTGGACCGACAGGGATAGGATAAAGATATAAGTGTGTTCAAAAGGGGAAAAATGTTGTTGTTGTTTTTTTACATTATGTAATGTAAAACATATGTATGTATCTAGTACTTCAAAGGATACTATATTGATCAGTATTTTAGGATTTATTTTCACTTTTTTTCATGAAAATGTTATGTAATAATGCACTAACTCTGGGTAAATAGGGTAGTGGCATTACAATTGTTATCATATATGTTTAGTACAAACCTTGCAAATTGGATTTATAAAAACATTGATTAGAGAACACTATCCTAAGATACACATTGGATATTATTATAGAAGAACTTCCTAGAATATTGGTACTGTACATATTTTTTGAGTTTTCTGTGAAAGACATATCAGTCTGGATACAAGCAGGTAGATGTGGTTCTGCCACAAATGTACCTAGGTGTAAAACCCGAAAACACCACTTTGAGCTAGAATCAAACGAGATCCAGTTGATGACAACGGGCCTTGCTGCACTCTTGAATATTACCCTCCTGGGGGATATGATTAGGTTAATTAAAATTTTCATTAAAAACCATTATAAAGGTTATATGAGTATATACTTCTTCAATGAAAACATTTTTATGATTATGGATTATATCCATTATCTCTTCAATATATGTTAACTGTTTTGCAATTTTGGAATTATGTATTGCGATTCATAAACTAATATAGTGTATCGATTGTTTAGAAATGGTGCCTAGTGGAAGTAATGGAAACCATATCAACACATGTAAATCATGTATGGATTTTCCTCCTTCTCAAGATAACTATAGTGGAGGTAGTGATACAAATGGTTCTAATCAGCTTATCACCATACTAACACAACCCACTCATGTTATTTACAATAACCATACCCATATGAAGTACCCAGATCCACAACACGAATGATCAAGGATAGAAAACTTCATGAATCAACAAACACAAAAATTTAATGGGAGTACAAATCCATTAGTACCTGAGGAATGGATAAGTCCATTAGAGAAAATATTTCATGCTTTAGAGAGTAGAGAAAGGGAAAAACATGTCATAGCAGTTCATCACATCACTGGAGTTGCAGATCAATGGTTGTAATTAATCCAAAACTCAAAGAAGATGAAGAAGTATAAAAAATGGAATAGAGGTAATTTAAAGGGATTTTATTAATGAAAATACTTTCCTCAAGTCCATCGAGCGGATATGGAATGGAAATTTCCGAGTCTGAGGAAAAAGGAGGATGAGAATGTTGCAAAGTTTGAGGCTAACATTAGATGGTTAGCAAGGCATCCAGAAAAATATATATGTAATATTAGGAGTAAGAAAGATCAATTCTCTGATGGGTTAAGTCCATTTCTCCGACGAGAATTAGTCTTACAATCCTTCTTATCATACGATAATATTGTCTCATTTGCTATCAAGACATAAAAATAATTCTCTATGTCTTACGAATTTAAAGAAAAGAAGGAGAATAAGAGATCTTTTGAGAACTCTAGAAAAAGTGATTTGGGGACGAAGGGAAAAGTTGAATATCCAACCTATTGTATATATAGGAAGAAACACCCTGGAACATGGCTAAAGGGAATGGGAGAATGTTTCGTGTTTGGTGAAAAATGCCACGATGCTTGTGATTACAAGGGGACGAAAGATGATGTCAATGTTGAATGATACAATGGTAGTGAAAAGGGGCATTATAAAAATGAATAACCTATTTTCCAAGAGAACATTCCTCAGAAAAGGCCGTGGGAGAAAGTCCAAGCTTAGTCGATCACTACATTAGAGGATGAAGCTCTAAATGACATGGTGGCAGGTAATTTAATGGCTTCCTCAAGTTTATGCAATACAAAATTTTATTCTATATCATCACACTATTTCATATCATCCTTGTTTCCTATGGAAATTAGATATTTTCAATTTGACATAACAAGGGAGTTTTCAGTCAAAACACCTAAGGGGAGAATCATCGCAACAATGTTTTGAAAATCACTTCCCATTAGGGTATATAAATGTTCCTAGTCTGATGAACTCATAATCATACCCCTGATTGAATTTTATATATTAATCGGAATGGATTTTATTTCAGATCATGATGTGAAAATTTATTATAAGTAGAAGGAGGTCACAGTTTTCGATAAATATTATGTGTACCTTATCATCAGTGTAGAAGCATCACCACTTGATTATTACCTATATTTTCCCCAATTAGCTCTACTAATATCAATTATTGGGGAGGAAGAGAATTTAATAACAATTGGAAAGGAAAAGAATGTTGAAATAGAGGTCCTAGATATTGATCATGAATATGTTGTGGTGTGTCCAGAGGATTTAGCTAGACATCCTCCAGAGCATGAAATTCTGTTTTCCATTGATTTATTTCCTTATTAATGATCAATTTCGAAGACCCATTATAGAATGGCCACTGAGGAATTAGTGGAACTAACAAAACTACTAGATGAATTGATTAATAAGGTATTTATTTGCCCAAGTATTTCTCCATGGGGTACCGCTATTCATTTTTTTAGAAGAATGAAATATCTATGTGGTTGTGCATTGACTACTAGGATATCAATTCTATATTAATAACGATCCAGTATTCGCAACATCACATTGATGATTTATTCGACCAAATTCATAGAGCTCAATATTTTTCAAATATCGACCTTTGATATGGATATCATCAATTGTTTGTGAAGAAGGAAGGCATTCTGAATACAGTTGTTCGAACAACGTACGGGCATTATGAGTTTGCAGTAATGCCTTTGGGATTGGCTAATGCATCCTCTTTCTTTATGTATTTAATGAATATAGTTTTCAGGGAATATCATGATTAATAAGTAGTGGTATTTAATGATGATTTCATTGTATACTAAACAACCATCGAAGATCAAGAATATCCCATGCACATTATCCTAAATACTCTTACAAGAAATGAATTATATGGGATGTTTAGAAAATGTGAATTCTGGCTTCAGGTGATTTATTTTCCTGGCCATATTTTCTATAAGGATCAATTGATCCTTCAAAGACCAATTCAATACAAGAATGGAAAGCACCGATGAGTATAACTGAGGTACTTTGTATTATTGGTTTAGCTAGTCATTATTGACATATTACCCATAATTCTGATCCATTGGATAACCCATTAACCATGCTCAATTGTAAAGGAGATGAATATTTTTGGACAAAAGAGTGTGAATTTTTTTTAATAACTGAAGAGAAGATTAGTTATTTCTCCTATCTAGACTAAAACATCAGGGAACAATGGTTTTGTTTTTTATAGTGATGCTTAAAAGAATGGACTTGGTTGTGTCTTTATAATGAATGATAGAGTTATATCCTATGCATCACGACAACTAATAATTCATGAGAAAAAAAATCCTACTCATGATCTTGAGTTAGCAGCTATAATCATTTCTATGAAAATATGGAGACATTATCACTGTGGTAAAAAATTAGATATTTATACCCATCAAAAGAGTTTGAAGTATATTTTATCACAAAAAGAACTCAAATTTAGGCAAGGAAAATGGCTTGGACTACTCAATGATTATGATTTCACTATACACTACCACACACGAAAGGAAAATAACAGGGCAGATGATTTAAGTTGAAATAATCATGGTGTTTTGAACAATATGGCTGTTGAAAGGGATCATATGTTCATAGATCTAGTAAATATGGATATGGGAATAACCCTGGAAGGTGAGCCATCAATACTTTTTCAAATGGTTGTGAAACCACCTTTACGATAATGGATTAAGAGTTCTCAGACTAATGATAAAGAGTTTCAAAAAAATATTAAAGTTATGAATGATGGGAGACTGAGTGACTTCATATATGAGGATAGAATTTTAAAACATTGGAAGTGACCTTGTGTTCCCGATATACCTAATATAATAATGAAATTGTTTGATGATTCTTATAGATCCAATTTTTTTATACACCATGGGAGCACCATGATATATAGGAATTTGAAGAAACAGTTTTGGTGGGACAACAAGACGATGGAGATCATGGATTTTTTGTCAAGATCTATGGTTTGATAACACGTGAAAGATGGAAGGAAATAGACTATAAGAATCATAAAACGTCTTCCTATACATGAGTGGAAATGGAAAAATATTAAGATGGAGTTTTTCATCCGGATACCAATGTCTCCTAGATAGAATGATGTAATATGGGTCCTTGTTGATCGTCTTACCAAGTAAGCTCATTTTATTACTATAAGAGAAGATTTTACACTTGAATGTATGTAAAGAATATATATTAATTGTGTTGTAAGACTTTATTTAGTACCCTCATTGATTGTTTCTTATTGCGATCCCCGTTATAAATCACGATTCTAGAAAAGTCTTTAGATGGCCTTTGATACTGTTTATCTTTTGACCACTGCCTACCACCCTCAATTTGTTGGAAAATCAGAAAGAACTATTAAAACCTTATAAAACATGTTTATATCTTTCTCACATGACTTTCATGTTTTTTTATCAATATTTACCTGTAGTTGAATTTTCTAATAATAACAGCTTCCATTCAAGTATTCAGAAGGCACCATATGAAGTGTTAAATAGAAAGATAAGTCACACACCAACTCATTGGGATAATGTTGGTGAAATAAAACTCATATACCTTTAACAAGTTTAGGGAAAAATGTAAAAGGTTACGGTTATAAAAATCCACATCAATGTAGCCCAAAGAATGCAAAAGAGTTGTGCTAATAATTGAAGGAAGGATTTGGAATTTCATGTAGGAGACCATGTTTTCTTAAAATTGTCTCCATGGAATTGTGTTATAAATATCATTATGAATGGTAAATTGAGTCTCATGTACATCAGACCTTTTGTAATTCTACATGAAATTGGATTTGTAGTGCATCTTTTTGAAATTCCGCCAAGTCTCTTCAACGATCATGATGTGTTCCATGTATCACTGTTGAGATAACACATGCCTGACCAAACACAAGTACCCATCTATGAAGAAATTAAACTAGAACCTAAAATGTCTTATTGTAAAGTGCATGTCAGGATTCTCGATACAAGAGAACAAGTGCAGAGAAACCGGAAGACTCCACTTGTGAAACTCCTATGCAGAACCAATAAGATTGGAGAGGCAACATGGGAACCTGAGGAACTAATGATGAAGATTCTCCTAAATATTTTTATGTAGTAATATTATATAAATTTCAAGATATAAATAATTTAATTGTGGGTATAATGTAACTCCCCATGATTCCAAGATACTTTCCCTCTAAATATGCAGTAGCTTGCAGTGTACAGAACATGGAGTTTTAACACACCACGACCAATGAAAGTAGTCGTTAAGAATAACAATACACAGTTTTTGAAATTTTTTAAATGTTAAATTTCAAAATTCATTTCTTTTTTTGAATTTGGAATATTGAAATTAGTTTTGGATTAATTCTTGGTTTTTTCTAAAAACATTCAATTTTTGATGAATAGTGAAAAAATTGGTTTATTGGTTAAAACTGACATTATATTTAAATAATTTTTTATTTGATTTAAATTTATTTTTGGTCAAATTAGATACATTATACCTATAAATTTTTAGTTAAATTCTCTAGATTCAATTTAGAAAATGTTTAGATATATAAAAATTTATTGATTTTATTACCGTCATTTAACCATCTCATTAGAGCTTTTGCAAATTTGCAAAAAAATATAATTTTACCTCTTCTGTGAGTTGTATTCCAAAAATCTATGAGACAAAATTAATATATGTATGTAAAATGTTGTTCAATAAGATGAAAATAATTTTTGTTGAATAGTAAGTTTTGACTATAATTTACTACAGTTAATAGTAAATAGGGTAATTAAGGGTAAATATGATATTTCAATTACCCTAACACATGTCCTAATTATATTGGATAAGTATAATTCAACCATAACAGACATTTTTAAAAACATATTTTCTTCTTTGGTCCACCTGGATAAGATTAGAAAATTTATTATTTTTTTATATAAAGAAGACTTAAAAGAGTAATATTAAAAGTTCAATAAAAAACCATTTTTAATATAGGGTTGTACAAAAGATAAATTAGACTATAAATATATATTATAAAGTTAATAAAATTTCCTACATAATGGTATTTTATTTATAATTATTATACATTGAATAATTTAATTTATTTATGATACAATGATGATACTGTAGTTACCTTATTAATGAATGAATAAAATAAATGATATTAAAAAAATCCAAATAAATTTAATTTTATTCTTTTTAGGGCTTCCAAAAATTTTCTAGGTTAATATGACATATTTGGGTTGATTGAATAATTATTTTTATAAGTAATAATGTGGTTATGATTTTCACAAAAACCATATACTAAATAGTCTCAAAATTGACATAATTTTGTTTTTAAAACATATACAATATTATTAATTGATAGAATATTATTAAAAATATACAGTTAGTCCAAAATCATAGATAAGGATATATATATTAATACTTAACCACTTGGGGTTGGTTATGCTTGTTATAGTATGTTTATTAACCATATAATAAATAATACAACAAGAAATGGTAAATGACAAACTATTAAACTAAGAGTTAATCCTAAAAAATATGGTTAATATAATGACATAAACCTATCTAAAACTTACATAATAAGATGACTTAGACCAATACCCACCTGATCCTCTACATAAATCATTTTTGAACCATTATATGTCGAAAATTATTTTATAATAAAATAATATTTTATGCTTTTCCTAAAGTTACTCTCACCTCTCTAATGAAAGTGTTCTTCCCCTTCTCATAATTTCACACCTCCAAAGCCATTTGGAATGGACAAACCCATCCAAAGTATCCTCCCAAATATACTCCCTTCATCCGAGAGGCCTTTCTTTGGTCATAAAGACGCCCTATGGATCACTTTTTATGGAATCAAATTGAAGAACCCGAAGAAGAGGCTAATATTTCATCACCTCTTTCAAGTTGTTTTCTTTTTCGAATTCCTCTTTCGTTGTTGTCTCTATTATAAAATAATAACTCCAATATATTATTTGTACTATGAAGTTATTATTAAAATTATACAACCATATTCATTATTCTATCCATCAAATGAATGAAAAAGTCACCATACTAGGGTACGTACGGCTTACCTTCTCCATGTCGTGGTGTAGTTTGTTATAAAAATAATTCATTTTTGGGATGAGTATAATCATTAGTATAACTAATGTAAATAATAAATATAAAATGTTTATGATTTTATATATATTATATTATATCCAATTACATATGATTTCACCATTAATATAATTATATTGTCCCTCGTGCATACATACAGATTAACGTCACCACGAACGCGATGAGATTCATTTCCCATTGTAATCATTCTCAAATATTTTTCATTTTATGATTTAAAATAATCATTATGAACATAATATAATTCTGTATTTGATTCAATTACATACAATCCATAAAAATCATGGCTTATATACCCAGTCATATAATAGAATACGAATTAGTTTAAACCAGAAATAATGATACTGCTAAAATATTATTTACAAAGCAACATAATAAGAACAGATGTGATTTAATATTTTCTTATTTAATTATTTTAAAATTATATAAAAATTTATAATAAATTATATATGGGGTTACCATTCCATCGGCTAAATAAAAGTACAAGTTAATTGTTAATTCCACAATCTCTTTATTATATGTGGTTCGTTTTACGTAACTATCTACTGAGACCTCTTTATCATCCACATTAATGTATTCCTAAAAATGTATATCAAAACATTTTTTATATATAATATACAATGGGATAAAGTCATTAATACCATTATTTGTCCTTATATGTTTTTAAAGGATTCTTTTTGTGGTTTTCCAAACAAGGTACTTTATGTCCTTTTCATCAAAATTTAGGTAAGAATGTTTTTTAACTTATACGGCGAGTGAGGATATTTTTTACCATTATAACATTGTCAAAGCCTCATATACAACATTATAATAATATTTTCAAAATAGATGTTTTCTTTTATAATTATATGACTTTTAAATTATTTCAAAATAGAATGAGATATTTCTCTAAAAATGTTATAATATCTTCTATGTCAACATCCGTTGATTGAATTTTACGATTCTTTGAAGTTGATTTATTATCATAAAAATCTTCCATATTGTATTGACGGTTTTGTGATATGTTTGACTGTTGATGTGTTATTTTTAATCGATTCATGGATTATGAATAAAGTATTGAAATTTCGTATGATAATTTTAATATGAATGATTATGTTATGTTTGACCCTTTTAAAATAATAAATGCATTGTACTTAGTAAGTGATGAGTTCTGCCCGCTATAGCTCCTTGATGCATCTGTAGGTATCAGGATTCAATCTAGTTTCTTCTAAAAATTCCATGACCATGTCTTATTTGTATTCCTGGCATAATTCCTTGAATATGTGGTTAGATGTCTTGAATTATGAATTTCATCATAATGAATGTGGTTGTTGATCTTGCATGGGATTATTTGACTAGAAGAATATCTATGTAAGTAAGTAAAAGGAATTGTTTGATTTTCTCATTTCCATATTATGCTGAAGATTTTGTTTAAAAGGATTTTTTTATTCATATACATTTCTTTAAATTTTTAGGATTATTTATGAAAGATTCCACTATATTTTTATCCTTACTAAGCATCTGAGCTCAACCCTTTATATGTATTATTTTTTCCAGGATGTGAAGAAATATATTATGGTTAACCTGTAGGGATAATATAAGGATATAAGTATGTTAAAAAGGAGAAAAAATGGTGATGATGTTTTTATTTCATGATGTAATGTAAAACATATGAATGCGTCTAATATTTTCAAGGCTACTAAATTTCTCGGTCTTTCAGGATTTGATCCCTTGTGATCATGCCAATGTTTTGTAATAAGGCACCAAGTCTAGGTAACTAGGGTCCGGGCATTACAAAATGCTTGTTAATATCTGAATTTCCTGTAATATATATATTTATATAAATATATGTGCACGCAGACAAATATAACAATATATATATATATACACACACTTAAACAAACTAATAGAAAGAGGGAGATAGACACACAAACATGTATATGACTATGTATGTATTTATTTTTGTATATATGTATGTACCTCTACTTTTATATTAAAATAAAATAACAAAATTATACATATTATTATAAAATATAAATAAATTCCATGATGGTTGAGTAGCTAAGAGTACTCTACCCATAAATTTATTAAGGAAAACACAACGTCATGTAGTGAAACAAGCACAAAACATGTATAACCAAAGGTACCCCCCAAAAAGAAAATGATGAACCAAATACCAACATTATTGATGAATTATAACTCAAATTAATATTTGTACCAGTGACCCTGGAATAGTTACTAGGTCCCGCAATGACACCAAACCACTTGAAGCTCATGCTTCATCGTGATTCGATCCATCGAGCTCCATGCCATGGTAATAGATGTTCCCACATCATTATTGTCATTAAATTATAAATGTACCAAATATTCAATGTCACAATTCTTCCATGAACCCATCATAATCCCATAATAATGATTACTATTATATGAAATAGCCATTGAACCCATCCGCATTCAATAACACTAATGTTTGATGTGAGATTCTTACCCCCTCTATATCCAAAAATTCCCATAGTACCTCAATTCACATACCATGATACCATAAATAATGGAACAAATGGCCCATCTAGTGTGGTTTATTTTCCACCCTAAACTGACCCTATATTGGACATTCTTATATTTCTTCCGTTCAACCCATAATGAACGAATAAAATTTATTCATTGTGACTCTCATGATCATTATTCAATGATTACATTTCTGATCATAGCACCATAACATGTGAATCATCCATTCTTGGTCATCACCATCTGCAAAGAACTAAATACATCAGTACCCCTTTATTTCTACAGAGCTAGTTGCCGCTTCGAGGTTAACCCGGGTACTAGACTTGAGGCCATTAACTTGTTTGGAAGAGGAGAGGGATTCAATTTTAAAAAGATACAATCTATATTTTTAATTTGAAAATTTGTGGTTTAACACAACATAAATAAATGATGGGTTGATTGAATTTCCTATTTGATCAATTCAGTGGATTTATGAATCGAAATTATGGTATTTTTTGATTAGGGGAATACTTTGATAGAAATTAAAATACTTCAAAGGATTATCTATGGTTTCAATTAAAATTGTTTTTTTATTTACATATTTTGACATTGTAGTAATTTTTTTGATATAGTTTTTAATTACTTATTATATTGTATTTTACATAGTGTTAATGATTTAATTTTATAAATAGATAATTTTTATTGGCTTTTTATTTCAAAAATTAAAATCAAAAAATTTTGAGAAAAAAATCATAAAATGAATGTAAAAAATCATATCTCAATTGAATTATATCTCTTTAATTTTAAATTATTTATAATTTTATTTGGATTTATTAAATATATATTTTTTGTATATTATTTTATATTATGAATAATATTTTGTTATTAACATATTAATATGGTAGATATAATATTTTTTTTATTATATATGTATTTTTATTTTTTTTAACATTGATCTCAATATCTATGTTTTATATAGAGTTATAAGAATCCATTTCTAAGGTGGAAGTATCGATCATAAAGATTCATAAACTACATAAGACAATGTCATTCTCATAAATATTTCAGACAAAACCTATTTACGATTTTATATTTCCATTTTCATTACTATTATTATAGTCTTGATTGGGTTTACCAGTTTTTGTTCTCCATAAAAAATTTAAATATTTGTAATAATAAATAAAATAAAATTAAACATTCCATAAATAATTTTTTCTGATTATGGTCTACGAAGCTATATGTAATCAATTACACTGGGAGGTCTTTAAAAATATAATTTCTCCACCGTTTACATTTTTTATGAATTTTTTTATAAAAGTAGATATAAAAATATATTCATTATCTAAAACATAACATCACATATACCAATATAATATTGAACAATTATTATAAGAATAATTTTTATATAAGAATAAAAAATTCATTAACACATAATGTTAAATAACGAAGAGAGTACTCAATAGTAAACTTAAAAATTAAGGATGGTGTTACCTGATTGAGTATAAATGCTATGAATTGAGAAATATTATTATAGCCCTAATCCAAAAATGATATAAGCAACGTAATATACTCTAAAGCTATGAGAACCATATTTTAGCATAAAAACCACCACATCAATTGTTCCTTAGGAATCTAAAAATATTTCCATACTCAATATTGTTCTTTAAAAAATATATGGCCAAATGTGAATAAAACTATGCATCAGAATCTACAAAAAAAACATTATTCAAGAAGTGTTATTTATATGTGTCTTTTAGATCTGAAAGGAGCGAACTTTTTTTGAATAAAATACATTTACACAATTATATATATTCAAAAAAAACACACAGAAACAACCACAATCATTGTAACATACTAAAATTAAATTAAACTACCACACCCACAGAGACATGAACATCTCCACTAAATGTTAAGGGAAAAAATTATGATTATAATAAACAAAATTAGATAAATGGTTTTATTTATGGTGCAATAATGGATCAAAACTAGGATGATAGATGTATTTATCCTAAATATAATACAAAACATATCAAAAAACAAACACAATATAAATTTTGATACAAACGGTATCTTCATTGATAGAATGAAAATAGAATGTCCACATTAAACATCCCACTACTGAAATACATTAATAATATCACAGCGTGATTTATTATAAAAAAATATTCCAATTAATAACAATTATTCCAAGGGTATAATTAAACTAAATATTATATTTTATGTGTAAAATTACAGAACCCATGACCAAGAAATAATCCATTAAAGTTATAAAATGAGGATGAATAATTCACATTAATAATATAATCTTTAGAATAAAATATCATTATGATATCCATATTATTACCATGTGAAATTAATTTAACACCCAATATCATCTATTTTTCATCTATAAAATTAATATCATCACTAATCACCTCATAATGTACCTAAAGAGGGAACATTCAAAATTCCTCCGAAGACTCCCTAGATTGAGGATAACAATTTGGGGGATATGAGATCACCTAAAAATCCCTTTCGTTAGTCAGGATTTCCCATACTTTTTAGATTCCAAAAACAAAATGAATCAATTATTATTGATGGGTTATTGATCCTAGTACTCTTAGTCTATGTATATTATTTTCATTGTTTAATGTACATTGTTTGGAAAATTATAAATCCCACTATCTTGAAATAAATAATATTCCATTTTCGAAAACATTCTAATCAATGTTCAGATTTATAATTTTACATCCAAAAAATAAATATTATTTAATGAAATAATGCGAACTCGAACCATATATGATTCATTAATAAATATATGACTCGTTTTATGTATGTGTTGGAGTGTGTGTATGTGTCTGCATGCATTTTTGTGTCAGCGTATTTGTGCGCCTATATGTGTTTCTATTTGTGTTTGTGTAAACACAAAATTGAATTACATATATAAATAAGTTAACATATACTTATACACACATAGAAACAAACACACACATTCAAACACAAATATATATTATTAAATTGATACTTTATATTAGTGATTTAATCAAACGTCTAATTACATTCCAAATTGGATTTTGTTAGAAATGATCTTTTATGATTTTTAGGATAATAAGAATTATGGTTGTTTTTTAATTTTTCTTCTAAAAATTATGTAATATTTTATATGTGGTAACATATAATTAAAAAACCATCATGACGATATTTTTCATTATATATTTATATGATTATATTGGAAAAAATTGAAGATTTTTTTATTATATGATTACATGATGCTGTAGAACATAATGACTAAACGTCAATAGTTGTCAGTGAAGAAATTTCAGATCACTTGAAATATGTTTATATGACCTATAAAATTGAAAATATTAAAATATATGTTTCTTATACCACACATACAACAATATCAATTACACCAAAATAATAGAACATGAAGAGATCTAAAATATAATGTTATATATGTTTTATATAATTACATTCTCTTTTATAGGACGTGTACCAATAATAAATTGAGTTACCTTGTTCAATATATAAATTAGAAATTTTATTATTTTACATGTGTAAGATCTAGAAATACATATATTAATTCCCTAGTGAAATAATTTTATTTCAAAAATTTTATTTTTCATTAAAAAAATTCAATAAATGTGATCTTCTCTTTATAGGAAATTGAAATAAGGATTTTTTATTTTATATGTTATATTACAATCATTCCAATATTTCGTAATCTATATAGTATATTAATGATTGAATGTTAGCTAACATAGAATTGATAGAATATAATTCATGATAAGAATATGTTACACCGTTTAAATGACACTGAATGAAAGATATTGGCCAGGAAAATCATGATTTTTTAAATAAAAAAATTTAATAATCATATTGTATTATAATCATAAGGAAATAATCTAATTAGTTTATATATTCAAAATTTTAAGACACATCTTAATATATTGATATATTATTATATATCATTACATATATGTATGATATATTAATATTTATTATTTTCATTATTTAACTCAATATAGAATTAATTTGGTAATGTTATTGAAATTTATTTGGACTCATTAATTGATGTTCTAATGTTTTTGGTGGATATGATTATTTTTCTTTATAATGATCATGTGAATAAAAATTTCATATTGTTTCCCATATTGTTTGGTATAATAAAAAATATATCTATATATAATAATTTAGCATCATATATTATTAAATGAATCTAACAATTACATATATGTGAAGGTGGTTCATTTGATTAAAACCATTTTTTAATGAAACTTTTTATGCAATATATTATATATTTAAATTGATGAAATTTTTATTGATGTTATAAAAAATGAATTGATGGTAACATTTAAAATGGTATTACACCTTATCCTGTCAGAAGTAATTATTTTTAACGTAATTTATTCTATTGGTACTTTTGGTAATCCTTTTCATAAATAACATATTATACTATATAATCAAAAACATTAATTTCTAAAAAATAACAGAAATGATTTTTTTTAACCAATATTTCATATACATCATGTATATAATGAAAAACAAGCGTGGTCATGTAATTGTTATAATACTAATATAAATAAGTAATACATATCAAAATATTACATAATTGTTAGAAATGATTTCCATGGATTTAAGATAATATATGGACATGGTCAAGGATAAAAACAAGATTTTTATCCTCCAAATTCTGACATGCATTACATGGAGGTTATAATTTATGTTTGAAACAACCATGATCATATAATTTTCATAAATCCATATTCATTAATTATACAGAAAATTTTATATTTGATGAAATTGATGTTAAAGGGTTTTGTTGAAGATGATTTTCTATGTGAAATGAAAATTTTAATGGTTTTTTATTTATGGTGTGCACTATATTATAATGATTTACACACATTAACTAAGATAAAATAGATTAGAGAAACCATATTTAGAAATTTTTTGACCAAATATAGTTTATAGTTTAGAAATAAGTAATTGTTATCATATTTTATAAATATTGGAATATAAGTTGAAAAAATAGTTGAATTGATGAATAATATATTTTTAAGCAAATAATCAATTTTTATATTGAATTATAATTACACATTGATATATTTAAATAAAAATATCATCACAGAAGGAACATCATAGTTGAATGAATTCCTGAAAGTTATAGTAATGGGTCAAAGAATGAGTTAGAAACCGTTGTAACACTCCCCAAAATTTATTACAATAATATGAGAAAAAATACAATTAAATTAGGTAAAAATAATTTTCACTGCACAGGAATTCATTTTGGACAAAAAAATTATCAAAAGAAGTCAAAATATAAGTCATTGGGTCAATGGATCTTAAATTCCTCTAAATAAACAATTATAGTAAAAAACTAATTCCCAAAATCATCATTCCTTCTTAAATTCCACATCTTATATAAATAAATTCAATATTGTCATAGAATCACATATAATTGAATTTGACTAAAATATTCAAGGTCATTAATTTTTTTCCTTTACTTGACAGTTTGGATTTAAATTTGAGTTTCAGAACATAATTATTATTGTTGGAACTCTTTAATGAATTGTTTTTTAGAACATCTGTGAAGGCCCGAAAAGTGTCTCTCGATGTTTCGGGTGACATGGACCAAAAAAAAATCATGTATTAAAATACATTAGAGGGCACACAGTTTGCAAACTATTTTAAAAACTGTGTGGCCCACAACATGTATCCATGCATCCTTATTCAAAAAATGGGTAGTGACTTTTCACACGATATGTGCAATGTTTCTTAATATGTGTGCCTAGCCCATATGAGGTGTAACATAGAGGCAGTAAGAACCTCACAGTTTGATTAGAGTTTGGAAACCTATGTGGGGTTAATCGTATGTTACACTGTATTTTAGCGTATTAATTCTATTAAAATTAAAATTAAATTAAACCTATATTAGAGAACTCATCCTTCTCCCACTCTCCCTTTATTTGGGACATGGTAAGGGGAACATAATTGATACACGCATGTGTCCCCTTATCCACACGACTCCTCGAAACATCAATTTTGATGGGATCTCCCTTGATTGTTGCATAGTTCTTTAATGTAACGTCTCCCACACCTTCTACTCCCTGTTTATTGTAGGATGTCAGCCTATTGGTCGCCCCATAAGGTTCTTCCAAACCCTTGGATCCTTCTATTGACATGAATTTTTTTCCCTTCATTTATAGGTCTTGAGAATGATATCTATGTTCGTGTTGGATGTGTTCTAGCAACCACCACCCAAGGTGATATGATTAGCCTCATTTTGTTTCCCCATTTCCATCATTGGGGTGTGTTTCTCCATGAATATTTGATTCTCACCTATCAAATTAGGACCATTATGTGTTATAAAGATCTTTTTAATTGATTCATAGTGTTTTGGGTTGTTTCATGTTGCTTTGAGTCGACATGCCAGGTGTGAATCCCTTACACATGAATAGGTACACAAATATATTAATGTGGGTTCCCCAGTTATGTTTGTAAATATACATGGCATTGATTACACACATATGTGTCTAGGTGTTCCACTGTACATATCTAAAAATTACATTCATAGGTCAGTGGTTACTATTATATGCAGATAATAATATGCGTAAGGATCAACATTCACATGCACATGGCCATGTGGGGGTGTGCATTGGGGATATATGTCCTTGCATGTATGTGAAATTTTGTGTACTCAGTGGTGGAGAAACTACTTTTTGTTAGAAATATCCCAGAGATGAAGTGGGTTGCGTGGTTCCTCCCTAATGTAGGGTCCCCTTACAAGTCTGAATTTTTATAAATTCATTAATAAATTACTTACCACCATTTTATTAAAAATTAAACCTATTCAGTGATGAATTATTAGTGAATACCACATTAATGATAATTTTCATGTTCATGTTTAAATTCTAAATGTAATAAGTGAGTTATTGATAAATAATATCCATATTTTATAAAAAAACCCATCAATTGAGATGAAAAACATTCATGCTAAAATTTTATGGTTATACGTTTCAATTTTTTGTAATGTTTATAATTCTCATTCCATGATGTTATTTTCAACTACATCATGTTTAGAAAATGGACCTAATTGAATTAGAAACACTAAATTTCCCTCTTAATATGATTAATGTACTAAGGTGATTTTTATGTCCTTAGAACATTTTTAGATATGGAATTAATCATTTTAAAAATTGACATTTCCATTGATACATGGAGCCTTATAAATTATATTGACATGTTTTGGTAAATGGAATTCGTTGAGTTAAATGAATGGATAATGCTTAATGATTGACCCTCAAATAAATTTTCCAAATTGTTATAATCTTTTTTGAACGCTATTTACTCATTGGGTGACATGTGGGTCCCCATGTAGGAATCACATTGATGGACCCAATGGATTTTCATACTCCTATCATGGGAGATACAAGGATTCCCATGTAGTAATTGCATGTACATACCCAGGATCATGGTAGAATAATTGGTTCCACAATCGTGGAAACCCTTACCATGTTAAGGGAATGTAGCAGTTTGGAACTTGACTTTTGAAAATTCCTTAATGGATTCTTACTAATTGGTTTCATTCTTCTAGGCCTTGACATACATTTGAATGGATTGCCTTGGGATAAATGAACATAATGATTCACTGATACATTATTAAACAGTTTCAATTCTACATGGCCTATCCACACTAAAGGAATACAAGGCATGGACCAATGAATTAATGATTGAAAATATTGTTGAATTATTCACAATATTTGAAAGAAAAAAGTTTCACTAAATGAAATACTACATTATTTCCATATCAAAAGGAATGGGTAAACCTGTGATCACCTTGAATTCTTAGTGGAGAATACCATAGGGCTTGGGAACCTCATTCCATTTCAGGGTTGAGTTTTTCATTGGTGGATACCCACCTAGACTACAATACTTATCTATTCATACACTATTTCGAGATGCATTGGATACATTCCTTTTCATCATCATTGACGAGTAGGTTCCTTGGTTGAAGCCCCTCGGGACCTATCATTGTTTATCAAGATTTACCATTATTGATCATCATTGACTTGGTTTGTTTCCTTACAATATAAGTCATTATATTACAATTCATGGATTGTAGTATTACATCATAGATAGATTCATATACTATTGAATTAGTTTTCCATGAGTTCTACGTTATGTTAATGATTACCCTATAAATCCCTCATCAAAAATCATTTTCAGGTTTCATTGTTACATCTTTGAACCATCACTATTTATACTATCATGAGGTGATGCCAGTATTGTCTAATCTTCACTTGAACTGTTAACCTAAAATAGCAATTACTAAATTTATAAATTCATTAGATTTTTAGATAGTAGCTGAAAGCTGAAGCTGGTTCTTGAGTATTTGGTTACATTTTTCAATGTACATTATTTTTTCATTCATGTTATTGTTTAATTCATATCACACTATTAGGATTGGGTTGGACACCAGTGGTGCTGACCTACTGAAATTTATATCTCACACCCTACTCAGGACACCATTGAATTGGGGTTCCCAAGAAGACCTTTCTTTTTCCCAAGGCCAATCCCCTTTATTATTTCTATATTCTTGTACCCAAGGATTAGTAGAAAAGGAATTATCTAGAGCATATAATTCTCATGGAGATCACCTAAGGTATTTTATTTATTTTATTTTCCTAAGCCCATAATTTTATTTAATTTTAATGCATGATGTACTGTTTTATTATATTCGTAATGTATCAATACCTTGTCATGAATTCATCTATTGTATAAACTAGCATTGGACACTTTTGTTCAGTCATATGAAATTTGTCTTCTGCTATTTTTCCAATTATGTATTACTGGTTCTGCTACGGATTTATATTAACTATTTCATAAAAATATGAAACTTTGATAAGTGGTTATAGTCTACCCACGGACTATCCTTACACCCTCACTACTAGTTGGCAGCATCTAGCATACGGGGAGGAATGCTTTAAGATATTTGGTGACCGGTCTAGCCCCCATCTTAGTGGTTTGCAAGATCGAGATGTTCAATGGTTGTATTAGATAAGGTTTTACATTTCTTTTTTAATTTTTTGTTTGTATATAGGAGATTATGAATGTTTCGGTGCTTGGTTAATAGTTTTTCTTGGTAATGACCACCCCCATACTGAAAATGACCATGTAGTAATGGCTGAGATTTCTTTTTTCGCGGTTCATTATTAAAATAAATATGATTCCAACTAGAGTGACTAGTGTACATTCGGTTACTTAGGATTTTGTGAATTTTTTGAATATTCCATTGCTAGATATGGAAAGGATGTTTCATTACATTGATCATCTTTGGAATTATGAAATTCACCTGCCCGACATACATGCCATTCCATGTAGTTTCATGAGTAAGTTACAAACAAAGTATGATTCATTACATTAATGATATTCCATGAATAGATTTGTACCTGTTTAGGTAATAAATTATCATGCCTTTTATTGTTACTACTCATTATTTAATTCTCCTATGAATAAATTGCCTCTCTTTTTTACTTCATCATGTTTCTCTGTTTAGCTACTAGTAGTGAAATGTTATATTATATTGTTATATATAAATGATTGGATTTGATAAATCATTTTTTATGCTTCTTACAAGATCCAGTTTATATATTTATGGGGTATGTGATCCTTACTATTGGGAAAAGGTTACCCTTGTAATTGAACCATTGTTACATAACGTATTAATTCATTTTTAAGTGATGATGGATTTGACTGAAGGGAGAAATATAAATCAATGAAAGGTTAATGGGTGCATTGCGGGTTGGTAGATGGATATCCATATAATTAATACCTTTAGATATGATCATGTTAAATTCTTAATTGACATTTCTACAGATTAATGGGAGAAAACATTCAATCTGTGATGTGTATTGACGCTCCATGAATTTTCAAGTGGAATACCATATTATATTGTATTAAATGATTCATTGTGAAATGATTATAAATATTGAAAATGGTTAATTTTGATTTTAAGTCCAATGGTTAGATCTTTAAATGAATTTGACTCATGTAGAATAGTTGGAGAATGATCCTTATATGATGAATTTGGTCTGGGCATTTTGACTCTTAATAATTTATGTAATTGATATTGGATTTCATTATAATGAACCCAGGTTGGCTTGAGAGACCCTCACATGTCACCTTGTATACATAAAAGGATTTATTTTTAGAAGCTTTTAGAAAACAATGAGGTTTCCACTAATGTAAAATGTTAAAAAGATGGGTATTATAATACTTTTTTATTTTTCCCTTAGTCGTCAGATAATATTTCATACCATGTAATTTTTAATGAAATATTATACCTTAAGGTTTTAATTAAAACCATGATGATAAAATATTACATGTTATTAAATATAGAATTCATTGATATGAAACCTATAGTGGTGTACACTATGAAAAACACAGGTGTAAAGGGTAGTTCAGACTTATCACTGAGTTTCCTTAGAATGGAAGTGTGAGCACATTCCATAGGAGTTAATTTCCTTAGAAATAGTATTATGTTCATCTTTTCAGAATATTTGTCTCCAATAGTGTGAAAAGTTTTTATGAACGATGTGTTTTCTTCTTTAAGATCTAACACATGGTAGGTTTCTCCCTTAGAACATAAATTCCATTCTCGTTCTGTGTCTTTTATATCTTTTTATGTTGTTCGGGTGCCGTTTTCACTAGTGTGACATTATTTTTTATATCGACACCCTTTTCTAGATGGGGGTCATATCCTTGTTGACATTTTTGTTAGTTTGATCGTAATGTAATGGTTGTATTAATATTGGTAGACATGCCTTAGGCATGGTCACCCTCTTTTTAGGTTGTCTGACCCCCTCTTCTTATTAATAATGGACGACATGATATGGTGTTCTCCATGAAAATTGTTGTATGGAGAAATTTTAATTCTAAATAATAATTCATTTACTATGAAATATGGTCTTAGGTAATCTCTAGGTGTAGTCACTTGAGCATTTAAGTATCATTTTCATCACAATACTCAGACTAGTTTTCAAAAGACTCGAGTGTTCTGACACACAGGTCTCATTGTTTTAATCTAGCACGCTTATTCATGGTTCTTTTTTTCTCTGATTTATGTCTAGAAATATACTATGGTGGGTAGTTTCATTTGGAATCTGGTAAATATGTATTTCTATATATAAAGGGCACACCCCAAGAATACCATTGGTAAATGGTTGACAATTTCTTAAATTCCCTTGAGGAATTATAGTATTAAATCATGTTGGTGTTTTATTTTAACCGTGAATTTGATCTGTTTTGACTATTTTACATTCATGTTTCTAGATGGGTTTAATGTAAACAATGTCATAAATCCTCTATGTGTTCTCTTCTTATGAGATGAGCAATTCACCTATATTTATGTCATCATCGATGCACTATGAGAGTGTCATTCTTACACAACACAAAATCTTTAATGGATATTGATCTAGTTATGTAATATTATTCAATGTAACCTGATAAAGTGTGTTATAATCAAGGATATATAAGTAATGAGTAATTCCAGGGTTCCCACATTGTAATTCCTTGTTCCAAATCACAGACTCCAACAGTTTCTTTTGAGTTATGCTAGCCACCTAATCGAGACATCTTCAAGATACATCAGCCATGTGGCATGACACACCGTCTATCCCTTGTTCTTGTTTATGGTTGGGTAAGAATACATTTTAATGCAAACATAAGTAATGTATATGGTGATTTCAAGGTTAGTAGTGTCGTCTGAGAAATATTTCATGGCCAGTTATTTGTTAGATCAATAAAGGTTAAATATTATCTTTTTATCAATTTAATTATTGGAGTATCGAAATAACACTCCAATTCATTCTTTTTATGTAAAATTTGATAGTAAAGGTAATGTGGATTGGATTTTCCCCTTCATTATGTTAAGAACTATGGGTGGAGGAAACATCAGACCAATTTTTATCAATATGATTACATGATCATGTATCTATCTAAACGACATCATTTAAGGTTTGTTTCATTGTCTAAGTTGAATATTGAGCGTTGGATAAGGTTGTAAATGTTTAAGTGTAGAATGCATAAGAAGTGATTAAGGTGCATGGAGTGTTTGGATCACAATGAACCCAATTAAGTGAAACATCGTTAAACATTTATGGTTGTGTTTACATTTTTCCTAAAGGATTCTTGAAGATGATAAGTTTTCAAGGTAGGCAAATTGTAGAATCCTTTGATTTTGAACAGAACTAAAATACCAATGTATTTTGACAATTTTCATTTTCATTAGGGGTCAGATATAAATATGAGTATTTGAACATAATTTTGAGTGTTTTTACTCATATATTCATTATTAGTGAACATTGGTGAAGGCCCTATATGTATCATGATTGGATCTAAATTTTTTGCGGTTTCAGACCAGAAAAACATTATGTTATTGAAGAAAACAGAGGGTGCAGGGTTTGCTAAAATGTACAACCCATTGCAGGTTACTGTGCAGTCGTTTTTGAAAAGGGGTTGTGGCATTGAACATCGGCTGCACACACTGTAATAAAATGTTCACTAAGCTCATGTGTGGTGTGTCTTGGAGGTAGTTGGCACCGCAAGGTTTGTGTACTGTTTGGAAAACCATGCGGGCTTAATTGTGCTTGACAAAATATTTTTTCATTTTAATTATTTTATAATTAAGATTAAATTGAATTTAATTTATAACACCCAGCCCACACCAAATCTCCTTTGAATTTTGATCCACCATAGGGCTCCCCTTGGAGCCTCCCGTGCACCCCTCCTCTGCGCACCTCCTCCGATCTTCATTTTCTATTCAGATCTCCATCGATTGTTGCACGATCCTTTAATGTAAATTATATATCACCTTCTTCTACCCATGTATGCTCAAATTTCGTCCTATCAGTATCCCCATTGAGTTTTAAAAATAATAGGTCCCTTGGGATGGCCTGATTTTAGTTTCTCATCGATCACAATTTGTCTGAATGTTCTCTATTATCGTGTTACAACGGGTTCTAGAAACCACTACAAAAGGAGACATAGTTCGCCACATTTGGTTTTCAATTTGCATATAGGGTGATTATTTATCCTTTCTTCTTTGTTTCTCATCTATATAATTAGGGACATTAGGTTTTATATTTTTCTTTTTATAAATTGTGTATTGTGTTGGGTTGTTTCACGTGGTTTCAATTTCTCATGTCATGGGAGACTTTCATGTGTATGCATAGGTAATAAAATATATGAATGTTTGTTCCCCGTTACGTTAGTATATATATATTGTTTGATTAAACACATATAATTCCTGGTGTTCCCAAATACTTATATAAAAATTCATGTGTAGGAGAGTGGTGACTTGTATATGCATATAAGCATATGGGTAAGGATCCCCTTGCACATTCCCATGGCCATGAGGGTGTGTGAATTGGGGATAAGTGTCCTAGAATGTATGTGAATGTGTGTACAACCAGCGGGGGAGAAACATATTTTAGTTAGAATCCTCTATGATCTGATGTAAAATTGATGTTTCTCCCTTGAGGTAGGGTCATATTGCATGACCTAAATTTTATAAATGCATTAATTAAAAACTAATTTTAATTTTATTAAAAATTAAATCCATGCAGTGATGTGTTTAAATAGAATGACTCTTTAATGTGATTTTAGATTTTTCATGTTTAAATTCTAGTAGTAATAAATTAATTACTGATAAAAAATATAATTATTTTATAATTAAACCCCTAATAGAGGAGCACTGCTTTAAATCTAAAAAGTAGTGGTTTGACCTTACCTGTTTAACTTCTGTTGTTTATAACTCTTATGCCATGATATTATGTTAAAATTAGATATGTTTAGTACATCGTCCTGATGGAATTAGAAACACTGGGATTCCCATTTTAAATGTTTAATAAACCAATTTCCAATATATGTGTTTGGTCCAGTTTTAGATAGGAATTAACCATGTATGTAATTTACCATTCCATGGATACATGGTACAATATAAATGAAATTGACATGATTTGGTAAAAAGAATGAGTTAAGGTAAATTAATGGTTAATTCTTAATGATTGAACCTGAAATCAATTTACCAAATTTTTTTCAAATGTTATGAATACAGATAACACCTTGAGTGACATGTGGGTTCCCAAGTAGGAATGACATGAATAGACTCAGTGGATTTTTATAAAATTCCTTAGGAGATACATGGATTCCCATGTAGAAATTCAATGGATCAACATGGGTTTATCAGAAAATAATTGGTTCCTCATCTATGGAAACCATTACTATGCTAGGGGAAGGCAACGATGTGGACCATGGATATTGAAAACTACATAATGGATTTTTACTAGAAAGTTGCAAGCAATATATGTTTTTCACACTAATTAAAGGATAGTCTTGGACCAAATGAACATAATTATTAATTTATACATTACTAATTGGTTTCAATGCTACATTTCTTTTCAACACAAATGGAATCTTGTTTTGGACCAATGAATAATTGGTGGGATATTTATTTGACCAATTCACTCTAATATAAGGAATGACTTGCACTAAATGAATTACTACTTGATTTACATATCAAAATGAATGGGTTGACCTCAGATTCCCATAGATTCCAAGATGAGAATAATGTGGGACTCTGGAACAACATTTCGGTTCAATGTTGAGGTTCGGTTTAGTTTTTACCCACCTAGACTTTGGTCCATGTCTATTATTTAAATATTAGAAAATTCCTTGGATACGATCATTGGATCCAACATTTATTAGTAAGTGACATGGTAATATCCCATAGGGACTTGTTATTTCATAGCCCCATTTTACCTTTGTCGATCTCCTAGGACTTGGAATGACATTATTGTTGAATTCTTTGGATTACACTACTTGGAATACACTCTTACCCCTTAGATATTCTCATATAATATTGAGTTTGCGTTCAATGAGATCTAGGATTCCTTGGAGATTACCCTAGAACTCCCTCACCAAATATCATTTTCATGTTTCCTTGTTATATCCTGGAACGTTCTCATTTTATACTATCATGAGGTTATTTATGTGAGGGCTATGCCTCACTTGACCTGTTAACATAAAATGGGAATTAATTAATTTTTTAACTTGGTACATGATCAGACACTAGCTAAGGTCTGAAGCAGGTACACGATTATTTGGTTACATTGTACTACTTAGGTTATTTATGCATCCATACACACTGTTTAATTCATATCACATTATCAGAATTGGGTTAGACAGTAGTGGTTCCCGAATACTAGGATTTATATGTCACACACATGTCAGGCCACCATTATAACGGGGTACCCAAGTAGAATTTTCTTTTTCACAGGGGCATGGTCCTTGCATGTTGTATTTTACTTGTACATGGGAATTATTGGAAAAGAACTGAGATGGATCTCAACATGCTCGTGGAGTTTTCCTTTGGTCCATTAGAACTTTTCTTTACATGATTCCTAAATGTAATTATATTTATAAAAAATTCATTCTCATTACTTTTATACATAATGTATCAATAACATGTATTGAATTCTTCCATTCAATAATATATCATTGTCCAATTTTGTTTAGTTATGTGAAATCCTTCTCCCTCATTTTTTCCAATTATATATTACTACTTCCAGTACTAATTGTTATTTACTCTGTTAAACTACAATGAAAATAATATAATAGTTTCTAGTCTCCACATCGAATATGCATACAACCCCGCTGCTATTCGGAATCCTATAGAATATGGGGAGGCACGATTGAAATCATTTGGTGAGAGGGTCTTTACACCATCATAGTGGTGATCCATGTTGGGATTTTATAATTGTTAGATCATTTCTGATCAATTTTATTTTGTTAAAATAATTCTCATAATGTCTATAATAAAGATATATGGAATGATTACATCTATACAAGAACATAATGACTAAAAAATACATATGAAGATGAGCTTAATATAAAAGAATTATTTTGTGTTTAACTTCAAATATATCTCAATAAATTAAAATGAATAATCTATAAAAGTATAAAATCAATCCATTAATGTGGTTTGTATAAAAAAGAAATAAAAACAACAATAATAGTATCTACAACACTTCATAATTGATGTAAAGAGAAATGTGGAATCAAATGAGAAATCATTGAAAAGAAAGTATAATACTATTCCACAAATACAGTCTGTATAAGATCATATATCCTTCATGTTAAATGAGATTATACCCTTAAATGTAGACTTATTTCCATAATTGTTAAAATACATGGACCGATAAATACATTCCCATGAAATCATGTACCATAAAATGTTGTAGTGGATAATGTGATCACATCCCACATTTTCCATGACCAATGATCCTATGGATTCATAAAATTAAATCATTATATCATACAACATATCTTTATAACTCCTTTCATCTTCATTTATTTAATATTAATGTAAATATATTCATATTTACACATTGAATATTATTATTCAACACAAAGGCTTAAAATAACACTAATTTTTGAACACATCAACTCAAAAGTGTTGATCCATCATAAACCTTCAGTCACAACATAACAAATATTCTTATTAATGTAATATTAGATAGTAAATTAACATGTGATCCTTCTATATAACAGTTTATTTTCATGTCAATAAGGAAATAAATTATAATTCTAACCTTTATCATGTATGTTTTATTCTATGGCATTAAGACAGCAGAAAAACAATAACATTCCTTCCACAACTATGATTTTTGTTCATCAAACAAGTGGTTAGAATGTCTCGAGTTAACATCAATATTTCTATTAAAAATTATAGTTCATCAAATATGATTGGGTTTATAATTTTCTATATTCGAAAAGAAAACAAAACACAGTATAGAAGGAATAAAAGATTGAATTTTCACTGTAACACCTTGAATATTGTTATTTTAACCTATATTATATTGTGAAACCTGTACACCCATTAAATGTCAACATAATTTTCATTGATCATAAATATTAATTACTAACTACTGTACTTATATCATATTTTGACCCATTTGACATTTGAGGAACGCTTAGTAAAATTTTATCCCCTTCAACAATGAGTTTGTTAAGATTGAAGTGATGATTGATGTTCTGAATATATTTTAGTAATTATAACTTTGATATAATAATGATTTACACTTTCATCATCTCAATACATATTCTAATGATGTAGATCCTTATATTAGTTGTGGATCTAGATTATTATTTACATTATTCTATTTATAGGATTAGTAATTTATCAATTCTAGCCTAATAATCTTTTATTGCATATCATTTGAGGAGTTTTTAATGATTGCTTCATTAAGGAAATTTTTTTGTTATTAAATTCCATTCAATAAAGATGGTTATTTCTTGATTTATTTGAATGAGTTTTCTAAATTATTAATGAAACAAGTATTGTGATCCTTAATTGCTTTTTTTAAAATGTAATTTTGTGTGTTAAACAAAATTTTTATTTGATTTTCAAATAATGTACAAATTTTCATTAATGGTTTTTAGTCAAAACGACTGATTTAAGGAATGAATTTTGTTATTTTTTAGAAATAAATGTAGGAAATGTTTGATAAATTGTAAATGAAATAAATTTTTCGGAAATGAATTTTATTTGATGAAAACAATTTTATATTATTTTTTGAAATGAAATAAAATGTTATGAATATTGATTTTTGGTCCCATTGAAATTATTATTTGGAATTATTTACAATTGGATGAAATTAATGATACCCCATTGTATGATTGAGTACCATGAATCAATGATAGATATGGTACATATGTATGAGTATATACATGAATGTTATGTATTATCTCTACCAATAAATTGATTCATAATGACCATGAAAGAAAAACATTGATGAGTCCATGGGGTTTATTCATTTTGATGGATTTTGACTCCCCATGTTGGTTTTTTAGGTTTGAATTCACACATGGAGAAATATTTAATATTGACTATTTAGACCCTTGTGTACTAACATAACTAGCCCTTGTTCTTATAACCATGCTATGTTTGGATCATAATAATATGGTAAATGATTTAATGAATTTATATAGGAAATTTTTTATAGAAAAGTCCCATTTATTTTAACTAATGTATCAGTTTTATCATCAATATATGGATTTAATAATTAGACTCAAATTCATGATTTGGGTTAAAAAGAATCAATGAAGATGGTTAATGATTTTATGTTTCCAAAATTGAATGATGTAAATGAAGGATTTATAATGATTTTAATGAGTGTATGTTCTTGATCAATATAGATATATTATCCAGTGAATGAAATTTTGTTTATAATTAAATTACATTACTGAATACATAAGGCATCAGTCCATATATAATTTACTTATCAAGATCACATAGATTAGTTTTCCTTCACCTGTGTACCAATTGATTATATTTGTTAAATACATGCCTTACAAATAATGGATTCCAATCAAATATTTCACTGTCTCTTCAAATTTCATATTGAGTTCAAGAGGATGTGAGGATATATCTGTCATTATGGGGTATTATTTCCACTCCCTAAACATCCTATTGTATTATGATATTTTTTTATAAATTATAAAAAGTAAAAATACCATTTACAAGGTAGTTAGAGTGGTCAATAAATACCATGTATTTAAATTAACACACACACACACACACACACACACATATATATATATATATTTGATGTTCTCTATTTGTCAATAAAATGTTGATTAAATAATGTCCAATGTTTTGAAATGTGGAAATCAGTAATATTGGAACATTCATGGAGGGGGAAGGTGTTGTTGAGAAGAGATCATGCATATGATAGTTTGTCCTTACATATCCACATAGAGGGAATTTCAATCCAAAAGGTTCAATATTGTATAATAGGAAATGTTATTCCAATAAGGAAATTTAGAAAGGACTGATATGTATACATATGCAGATATAGTACCATGTATAATTTAAAATTTTAATATAACATGTCTAGGGAAAATGTTGTGTCTTTTTTAAATATTTCAGTAAGGTAACCCTTGTATCGATGTTTAAGTCTATATGAATATGATATGTATGTATAGATCAACATCATATAAAATAGACTATATTCTATTTATTTTAAATTAATTAAATAAGGAATACAATTTGAATGGAACCTAGAAACATATTGTGATGGAGATATGCAAGACAATAACATTCTAGATTAACCAATAAATATACTTAGGTTAAGAATAGGTAGGGTATTCAATATATTCAAATTCCCATGGTATGATAACATATTGTATGATCATAAAAATAAGATGATTAGTTATATTATTGGTTCTTACACGTTGTAAATAGCCCATTGGGGTGCTAAAGTAGTGTCAATCATGAAATATCATCATATGGATTGATTTAACTAAATATTATGACCTAAGATAAATAATGGTATTAACTATTTCCCATGTATGACTTTTAGGGTTGATTTAATAAGTAACTAACTGTAACGACCCAAAGTTTCATTAATAGAAAAACCATCTTGATCCAGTTAAATGTTTCTTTATGAAAAATGTTTTTATAAGATGCCAACTTCTTTAGTTTTACGTTAAGATTTGTGACCGTTACTTTTATAGCCGTTGAACAGTGATTGTCTGAGTAGTATAAATATAAGTCTTTAACGAACCCATTTCTACTCAGAAAAATGAAGGGATGGCCTCATCCAGTAGAATTGCCCCTTACGAAGCCCATTTGTCAGAGCTCGGAAAAGAGGGGGCGTCATTGGGCTTTTCCCTTGACCAAGACCAAGATGAGCTTCATCATGTCAAGCTCGAACGTGATCATCTACGGGAAAAGTGGACGTTGATTGAAATTACCACTCGAGCGATGTTATCTGAGCCGCCCCAAGAGTCTGTCACCATCGCACACCTTACCCTTAGGTTTTATCCGGCTATTTTAAGGGGTTATGTAACAAATAATTATCACTATGTTCATGTACATTATTTTTGTATATAATAATGAATATAATTTCTAGTCATTTTTGATACATTGTAATTAGTTTTTAAAGTACAAATGGTGTTTTTAGTTATTATTTAATTAAGAATTATATTTTATTAAATTAATGGATTTTTGAATTAAATAATATTTTAATAAAATATTATTATTAATATTAAATTAATTTTTTTTATTAAGTATAAATGATCTTATAATTTTATGAATGCAATTAAAATTTTTATTAAGGTTTGAAAGCCATTTCTGTCAAAACCCGTGAATTTTTTTATAAATGTCGGTTTTTATTTTAAAAGTGAAAATTCACATATCTAGAAAATTATTTAGATAAAATAAATATTATTTTTGGAATCAGGACGTCGAAATTATCCAACCGTGAATTTTTCATAATTTTCTGAGACAGTCAAATTTTTGGGTAAAAATTAAATACCATTTAAATATATAATGTGTTTTATGACCTCATAAGGACCCAATGGTGATGTAATAAAATAAAATAATCCTTATGTTCGTCCAATATGTGTTTTATCATTAAAATAATGAGGTTTTGGGTTTGTTTTACTTACTTTTCAAAGCATTACTGGAGCCCTCAAGACTTGTTCAACACTTTGCCTTTTTAAATTAATTTCCATGGGAGTGTGACTCACCTCCACATAAGCAACACTAATTTTTTAATAAGTTTGGACCTTGGCCTTGTAAAATATTGTTTTCCTATTTCCTTTTCCAGAAACCATTGGCAAATACCATCGGATGGTTTGTGGTTTGGATTATTTTAATATAAGGGGTCCCAAACCTAAATAATAAAGAATTCATCTCACCTTTCCTATATAAACCCACCCAAGATCCCACTTCCTCCTCACTAAAATCCCTCGGAGTTCGTCCACCCTCTGCCCTACTCTCTCTAGAATCCTCCCAATGTGCCCCAAGCTCCCAAGAAACCTCTCACAAGCCTCTCTCTAGCCTTTGTAAGCACACTTCCAAGTAAGGGTTTTTCTTCCTTTCTCATTTTTTTCAATTTTCTTTAAGTTTTATTTCCCTTTTAATTTCAATTATGAATGTTGGGGTATGGTTTCTCACCTCTCCCATACTTCCCTCTTATTTTTTGAATTATGGGAGACCCCTTTCTCTCTCATTAAAATCCTCCCATGTACACCCGTTACTATGCCGAAATTCCGAAAGAATCCTTTTTCTCCTCTTTTATATTCAAGTAATACTTTTGTATCATGAATATAAATTCCTTTTCAATTGTTGGGACATGTATCTATATGACCTCCTTACGTTTCATTACATGTAAATATGATTAGGAACCCCTTTCTATCTCATCAACCTTTTTTATGAATTCTTATGTCACGTCGTTACGCTGCAGAAATCACAACGATTTTCTAAGCCAATATCATTGTGTAGTGAATACCATGCCCATTTCTCCATCAAGGGTTTTCACCTTTATGCACATTTACTTATTCATTATAATGTTTCATGTATGAATTCCACATTACTTTATCATGGAATAAATGATTATGTTTTATGAATCCATGTTTTATGATCAATGTGGAACACTTATGCATGAAATGAAATGTTTAAGAAGGGTGCACCCTTTATAGCGCTCCAATGCATTGGGTAAAGTATAGTATCATGATACATCATGTGCAATGAGTGTTGACTCGTGATAATTCAAGTGCAACGAGGGTTTACTCGTGCTTCAATTTCAATGAGGGATTACTCATGCTCCATGTGCAATGAGCCTTGGCTCATGCTAATTCAATGTTAAGTGTTGTTCACACATTTCCATGTTATAGTTATCATGCATTATCATGCCTTTATGTTCATGTTACTCTAATGCTCTATTGATGTTCCTATTTCCTAACATGTATTGTACTCCTCATGTTATTCATTGTGTACTCCCTTACGGGGATTTATAGATCACCCTTTTCTTATGCATGTCCTCAGGTTATCCCATGCAATGCTAAGTATGAAGGAATGTAGTGGTCATGTAAAGGAAGTTTTCAATAAATATGATGTATTTCATGTTTAAAGTTTTTATGTAATGATCCTAATCCCCAAAGACACTAAACCTCTCGATCTTCTTTGTTGTATCATGTGAAGTTTTATGTAACAAAGCATGCTTAAGTTGTAATAAAAAGCAGGGTTGTCATAGTTGGTTTCAAAGGATAGGTTTAGTTATTTTTGGGATTAGGAATCCCTAGTAAAGCCTTAGATACAAGACTAATCATAATAAAAACACCCCAATGTTTTGGTAAATACTAAGTAAGTGGTTTATCAATCAAATACATCCCTGTCTGGATATGAGCAGGTAGAGGCGGCTCTGGCACAGATGTATCCTAGGGGTAAAACCAGAAAACACCGCTTTGAGCTAGACTTGAACGGGAACTAGTGCATGACAATGGGCCTTGCTGCACTCTTGGTTACGACACTCCCGAGGGATATGTTTTGATAAATTCACAATCTTAGTATGAACCCTTATTAAGGGAAAAATGCCCCTAAGAATATATGTTAGAACGAAGATCATGAAAAGCCTCAATTGAATCCTATAGACTCATGAGTTAAAGAGATTAAAGTTTATTTATAAGTCATAAAATTTTGTCTTTGGATTACCCTTTATGTGTTACCCCTAACTATCATTTTCTTCCATCCAATGGTCGGTAATAGGAGAACTCGGGCTAACAACTGTTGTGAAGATTAGTGTGATGATTGTACTAATGAGATGCCCAATCCAATGGGAGCTGGAATCGCGAACTTTGTCCCGCTTCTCTCTCAGCTAACTCAAGTTTTGAATAGAAACACGGGTCAAGAAGAACGTTCAACCCCCCCCCCCCCAAGAAAGAACAAGTCGCTATCGAGAGCTTCATGAGACAAAAGGCCTCCTACTTTTAGTGGATCATCTGATCCCACGATCGCTGAGCAATGGATCAAATCCATTGAAAAGATCTTCTCTATCCTTAAATGTTCTGAACATGAGAAGGTTCTCCTGGAAGCTTATCGTATGGAGGGTGAGGCTGATCAATGGTGGACGTTGATCAAAAATACGAAGCCTGAGGAGGAGATCGAGGCTTTGGAATGGAAGGAATTCTGGAAGATTTTTTTCGATAATTATTTTTCGCGCACCCTCTGTCTTAAGATGGAAAGGGACTTACTTTCCCTCAAGCATAAAGATGAAGAATCTGTGGGAGCGTACGAGGAAAACTTCACAAGGCTTGCACGATACGCTTCCGGCTTTGTCGTTACACCCGAATGCAAGGTTGATCGCTTCTTTGGTGGGCGGAAGCCTAGCTTGCGGAAAGCATTAGCGATCCATGACTTCGACAGCTATGAGGAAATTGTCTGATGTGCCCTCAAGGTTGAAATGGAGATCAGAGAATCACAAGGGTATCATGGGGACGTGAAGTAGAAGGTGGACTTCAATGCTGGTGGTCCGATGGATAAATCCAATGGGGCTAAGAAGTTCCAGCACCCCACTTGCCAAAAGTGCAGAAAGAAGCACCCTGGAAATTGGCTTAGGGGGACGAAAAAATGATTTAGGTGTGGAAGAGAAGGGCACCTAGCTATTAACTGTCGGCAAGAAGGACCCGCGGCTGCGACAGAGGAGAGGAACGCTCTGTTCGAACATCAACGCATTGTTCAATGCTACAAATGCAAAGAACCGAGTCATTTTGAAAATCAGTGCCCTAATCCAAGGGTTATCGGAGGCAACCAACAACCTCCAAGATAGCAAGGAAGAGCTTTTTCCATCACTTCTGCCAATGTGAACCCCGAAAATGAAGTGGTGACAGGTATGCTAGTTATTCATTCATGAATAGCGAACGTACTTTTTGATTCAGGTTCTACGCATTCTTTTATATCTCGAATGTTTAGATGAACAATCCCAGCACCACCACAAATCCTGGATGTAAAGATGTCGGTGAGTACGGAAAATGGGGAAATCATTGCATCCCATGAATATAAGTCCTCCCCTGTTATAATATGTGGATTGAATTTCCTAGCGAACCTCGTCATACTCCCTTTGGTGGAATTTGATGCAATTCGTGGCATGGATTGGATTTACTTATATAGAGCCAACATAAATTGTCGGGAGAGGGAAATCACACTCCATATGGATAATCGACCCCCGATTCTTTACAAGTGTCAGGAGGAAGATGAATCTCCTTTAGCTCCATCATCTCAAGCATGGATATTACTGCCTTATGAGCACGCATATCTGGCTCAGATGATTGAGTCCAAGGAAGAAACCACCCTTGATGAAATGCCTATTGTGGGGGAATTCACTGAAGTATTTCCCGAGGAACTTCCTGGTCTTCCTCCAAGAAGAGATGTTGAGTTCTTAATTGATCTTATACCTGGGGCGCTACCAATATACAAAAATCCATATAGAATGGATGTTTTTGATCTTGAAGAGCTGATGAAACAACTACAGGATAATCTGGATAAATGGTTTATACATCCAAGTGCATCACCATGGGGTGCACCAGTCCTCTTCGTCAAGAAGAAGGATGGGTCAATGCGGCTTTGCATCGATTGTTGTGAACTTAAAAAAATAACGATAAAGAACAAGTATCCTCTCCCGAGAATCGATGACTTGTTTGATCAGCTGCGTGGAGCACAATACTTCTCCAAGGTGGGCTTGCGGTCGGGATATTATCAAGTAAGGGTGAAGAAAGAAGATATCCCCAAGACTACTTTTCGTACAAGGTACATGCACTATGAATTCATAGTAAGGCCTTTTGGACTCACCAATGCTCCAGAAATATTCATGGACTTGATGAATAGTGTCTTTAGAGATTACCTTGACAAATTTGTGGTATTCTTTATAGATGATATTCTAATATACTCCAAAACCAAGGAGGACCATGATGAGCATTTAAAAACAATACTAGAGACGTTGCGCAAGGAGAATCTCTATGAAAAGTACAGCAAGTGTGAGTTTTGGTTGAAGGAAGTCTCATTCTTGGGCCATATCATCACAAGGAATGGGATATCTGTGGACCCCTCCAAAACAGATGCAATTGAGGGATAGCCGAGGCCAACATCGGTAACTGATATCCGTAGCTTCTTGGGGTTAGCTGGATATCATCGACGATTTGTGAGAAATTTCTCACGATTGTCCAAACCTCTTACTAAGCTAAATCGAAAGGGAGTAAAGTTTTCTTGGAGTGATGAATGCGAAGAAAGCATCAAGGAGTTGAAAAGGAGGCTTATCACTGCACCTGTGTTCACTTTACCCACATGTGGGGAGATTTTTGTGGTATTTAGTGATGCTTCGAAGAAGGGCTTAGGTTGTGTGCTGATGCAGATTGATAAAGTGATATCCTATGCCTCAAGGCAGTTGAAAATCCATGAGCGAAACTATCCAACGCATGATCTGGAGTTGGAGGCGGTGATCTTTGCCTTGAAGATCTGGCGACATTATCTCTATAGAGAGAAATGTGAGATATATACTGACCAAAAGAGTCTTAAATATATATTCACATAGAAAGAGATTAATATGCGCCAGAGAAGATGGATAGAGCTCATCAAGGATTATGACTGTTCAATACATTACCACCCTGGGAAGGCGAGCAAGTTGGTGGATGCCCTATGTAGAAAGGATCCAACGATTCTATCAATGATGAGAATTGAAAAGGATCCAATCTTCTTAGACTTGATGAAGATGGACGTGGGAATCATAAATAAGGGAACATCAGCAATCCTTTCACAAATGATTGCTCAACCATCTCTTTTGGAAAGGTTAAAGGATGCTCAAAAGGATGATGCAGGAATCCATGAAAAAGTGGAAGCTATAAAAAAGGGAAATTCTCAGAGTTTAATGCTAATGAAGATGGAATTGTGCGGTTTGGGAAAAGACTATGTGTTCCATCAAGTTTGGAGCTGAAGAAGGAACTTTTGGATGATGCACATAGTTTCAATTTCTCTATTCACCCAGGGAGCAAAAAGATGTATCGAGATATCCGAGAAAACTTTTGGTGGGATAATATGAAGAAGGAGATCACTGAATATACATCAAAGTGCCTCGTGTGACAGCAAGTGAAGGAAGAGAGCCATAAGTCTAAGGGGATGATGCAACCATTTCCCATACCAGAATGGAAATGGGAGAACATCACCATGGACTTTGTCACTGGACTTCCAAGGACATCCAAAGGCAACAATGCAATCTTGGTTGTTGTGGATCGTCTTACAAAGACTGCACACTTCATTGCTATTCTAGAGGATTTCTATTTGGATCAACTGGCACAGATATATATCCGGGAAGTGGTATGGTTGCATGGAGTACCACTATCTATTGTTTTTGACAGAGATCCAAGATTCAACTCTATGTTTTGGAAGAGTCTTCAACAAGCTCTGAATACTGAACTGAAGTTCAGTACGGCCTATCATCCTCAAACTGATGGCCAGTCCAAGCAGACTATCCAAACACTTGAGGATATGTTGAGAGCATGCTCAATGGACTTTAAAGGAGGATGGGATCAACATCTTTATCTAGTTGAGTTCTCTTATAATAATAGTTTCTACTCGAGCATCCAAATGGCACTATATGAAGCCCTGTGTGGGAAAAGGTGTAGAACACCAGCATGTTGGGATGAGGTCGGTGAACGTAAGCAGTATGGACCAGAAATGTTCGATGGAATGGTGGAGAAGGTGACAACCATTCAGCAGCATATCAAGGCTGCCCAAAGTTGACAGAATAGTTATGCAAATAATCATCGACGAGACCTTGAGTTTAAAGTCGTAGACATGGTGTTTTTACGCATATCTCCGTGGAATATGGTCATGAGGGTTGGAAATAAAGGGAAGTTAAGTCCAAGGTACATCGGCCCCTTCGAGATTCTTGATCGTATTGGGGATGTGGCCTATCTACTAGCACTTCCACCTACTATGGCCAAGGTGCATGATGTCTTCCATGTATCCTTCTTAAGGAAGTACATACCGGACCCTTCACATGTACTCTCTTCCGAGGTGGTACAATTAGAAGACGATCTTTCTTATGAGGAGCAACCAGTGAAGATCTTAGATCGTAAGGAAAAAGTTCTATGAAATAAGACAATGCCCCTCGTCAAGGTGTTGTGGAGAAACCACAAGTTTGAAGAAGCAACTTGGGAGTCAGAGGATATGATGAAGCTAAGTTACCCACATTTGTTTTAGTATGGGAAAAGGAAAATTCCGAGGGAGAAATTTCTTAAGGGGGGAATATTGTAACAACCCCAAGTTTCATTAATAGAAAATAACTCTTGATCCAGTTAAATGTTTCATCATGAAAAATGTTTTTATAAGATGTCAACTTCTTTAGTTTTACATTACGATTTGTGACCGTTACTTTTATAGCCATTGAACAGTGATCATCTAAGTAGTATAAATATAAGGCTTTAACGAACCCATTTCTACTCAGACAAAGGAAGTGATAGCCTCATCTAGTAGAATTTCCCCTTATGAAGCCCATTTGTCAGAGCTCGGAAAAGAGGTGGCGTCTATGGGATTTTCCCTTGACCAAGCCCAAGCTGAGCTTCATCATGTCAAGCTCGAACGTGATCGTCTACGGGAAAAGTGGAAGTTGATTGAAATTACCACTCGAGCGATGTTATCCGAGCTGCCCCAAGAGTCTGTCACCATCGCACACCTTACCCTTAGGTATTATGCAGCTATTTTAAGGGGTTATGTAACAAATAAGTTGCAATATGTTCATGTACAATATTTTGGTATACAATAATGAATATAATTTGTAGTCATTTTTTATACATTGTAATTAGTTTTTAAAGTAAAAATGGTGTTTTTTGTTATCATTTAATTAAGAATTATATTTTATTAAATTAAAGGATTTTTGAATTAAATAATATTTTAATAAAATATTATTATTAATGTTAAATTAATTTTTTTTATTAAGTATAAATGATCTTATAATTTTATGAATGCAATTAAAATTTTTATTAAGGTTTTAAAGCCATTTCTGTCAAAACCCGTGAAATTTTTTATAAATGTCTGTTCTTATTTTAAAAGTGAAAATTCACATATTTAGAAAATTATTTAGATAAAATAAATATTATTTTTGGAATCAGGACGTCAAAATTATCCAACGGTGAATTTTTCATAATTTTCTGAGACAGTCAAATTTTTGGGTAAAAATTAAATAACATTTAAATATACACTGTGTTTTATGACATCATAATGACCCAATGATGATGTAATAAAATAACATAATCCATATGTTCGGACAATATGTGTTTTATCATTAAAATAATGAGGTTTTGGGTTTGTTTGACCTACTTTTCAAAGCATTAATGGAGCCCTCAAGACTTATTCAACACTTTGCCTTTTTAAATTAATTTCCATGGGAGTGTGACTCACCTCCACATAAGCAACCCTAATTTTTTAATAAGTTCGGACCTTGGCCTTGTAAAATATTTTTTTCCTCTTTCCTTTTCCAGAAACCATGGTCAAATACCATGGGATGGTTTGTGGTTTGTATTATTTTAATATAATGGGTCCCAAACCTAAATAATAAAGAATTATCTCACCTTTCCTATATAAACCCACCCAAGCTTCCACTTCCTCCTGACTAAAATCCCTTGGGGTTCGTCCAACCTCTGCCCTACTCTCTCTAGAATCATCCCACGGTGCCCCAACCTCCCAATAAGCCTCTCACAATCCTCTCTCTAGCCTTTGGAAGCACACTTCCATGTAAGGGTTTTTCTTCCTTTCTCATTTTTGTCAATTTTCATTAAGATGAATTTCCCTTTTAATTTCAATTATGAATGTTGGGGTATGGTTTAGCACCTCTCCCATACTGCCCTCTTATTGTTTTAATGATGGGAGACCCCTTTCTCTCTCATTAAAATCCTCCCATGTAAACCCGTTACTATGCCGAAATTCCGAAAGAAACCTTTTTCTCCTCTATTATATTCAAGCAATACTTTTGTATCATGAATCTAAATTCCTTTTCAATTGTTGGGACATGTATCTATATGACCTAAGTACTGTAAATTACATGTAAATATGATGAGGAACCCTTTTATATCTCATCAACCTATTTTATGAATTCTTATGTCACGCTGTTACGCTGCCGAAATCACACCGATTTTCTAAGCCAATATCATTGTGTAGTGAATACCATGACCATTTCTCCATCAAGGTTATTCACCATTATGAACATTTACATATTTATTATAATGTTTCATGTATGAATTCCACATTCCTTTATCGTGGAATAAATGATTATGTTTTATGAATCCATGTTTTATGATCCATGTGGCACACTTATGCAAGAAATGAAATGTTTAAGAAGGGTGCGCCCTTTATAGCGCTCTAATGAATTGGGTAAAGTATAGTATCATGATACATCATGTGCAATGAGTGTTAACTCATGCTAATTCAAGTGCAACGAGGGTTTAATCGTGCTTCAAGTTCAATGAGGGTTTACTCATGCTCCATGTGCAATGAGCCTTCGCTCATGCTAATTCAATGTTAAGTGTTGTTGCCACATTTCCATGTTATGGTTATCATGCTTTATCATGCCTTTATGTTCATGTTACTCTAATGACCTATTGATGTTCCTATTGCCTAACATGTATTGTAATCCTAATTTTATTCATTGTGTACTCCCTTACTGGGCTTTATAGCTCACCCTTTTCTTATGCATGTCCTCAGGTTATCCCATGCAGTGCTAAGTACGAAGGAATGTAGTGGTCATGTAAAGGATGTTTTCAATAAAGATGATGTATTTCATGTTTAATGTTTTTATGTAATGATCCTAAGCCCCAAAGACACTAAACCTCCTGATCTTCTTTGTTGTATCAAGTGAAGTTTTATGTAATAAAGCATGCTTAAGTTGTAATAAAAAGCAGGGTTGTCATACTAACCATTTGTGAAAATATTAAATTAAATAGTCTTTAGAGATGGGGTAAAATACTTTTAAAAAGCCAAAAATTTTAATATGATTGGTGATCTGTGAAAACATGTTGGTATTCCAATGTTTTTATGAATAAAGGATAATGATATAAACTATTTTCAAAAGTGGTAATAATTAATGAACATACTCTGTAATTCTTCTCAATGATTCTTACAAGGAATTCCACAATTTTTATGCATCCATTAAAAAAATAAAACCCAAATTTATTTATTTGATCCCATGATCCCTATAAGTCTTAGAATCATATATTTTCTCTAAAAATGCATTGATGGATTTTAATGAATATGAAGTTCCCATGTGATGTGACTCATAATTAAAAAATCATATCATGGAGAATACATTATACCATTTTAAACTATATTCTAGGGGTTTTTATATGCTACTAGAGTGATAATTTTACAATTAATTTTTCAACCATCACAATAATGGAAGGCCATGGTCTCATTAGGATTCATCAAAAATACAAAATATTACACAAAATAATTTCAATGATATTATTAAATGGTTACCCAACTGATGAACTTATATGTAAGGTAGTTGAAATATTATCAATTCCCACATGATACATCAAACACTGAATTCATGTGTGGATAAAAAGCATTATTACCTTATCCCATTATATCAGTTTTATTGTCCATGATAATGTTATCTTGCTATATGGGATTTCATATATGATATTACAAATGATGTTTAAGATTAAATTAGTTGATATGAAAAAATATCCCAAGGTACAAATTCATATATATGGTAATTTCTATTCATGTTATTGTTGTTCCAAATCATCTTCCAGTTAAATCGAAAAGTTCTAAAAAAAATTCACCACTTCTCAAAAAAAAAATCAATGTATTTTGGAATGTAATTAGGTTTTATTTTATTTACTATATGACAACACAAACAATACCCACTACAAACAATCTTCCTTTTACAAACAAGTTCATAACAATAAGGTAAATTTAATTTTACCAATATTCATAATTTATATCCTTATTCAAACAATTGATCGAATATTTTGAATGGTAATAAACTATTATCCATCATAATTTGATATGATTGGAATAAAAAGGACCAAATATAGATGAAAACCTATCAATTACATTAAATTATAATTGGTTTATATTACAATGCATGAAAATTTTTCATCTTCGAACCTATAAATATATTAAGAGGGCCCCTTATATGACAAATTGTAGTGGATATGTTATTCATTATAGCTTCTATCAAACAAAAATAATTATACTCATTTATTATATAGACATGAAATTATTCTTATTATAAACAAGTGAAATATCAATATAAAAAATTTGAACATAAGATTAATGGTTCTCAAAAGATTTACCCACTAGAGATGAAACATATCATAAATGATCTTGATATTTTTTAAGTGGTGTAATTTTTTAATTGTACATGACATGATTTATTTTGATAAAAGTTTTTAATATAATCTGACCACAGAATCATGAGTGTTATCTTATCAAAGAAAAAATTGAATCTACTTTAATGGTGATCAGTGAAGTGCCTAAAATATTTTTACTATGATATTTTCTAGACACCTGGTAATGGGAATGTTGTTTAAAATTCTTTGTAAAGTTAAAAACTATATCATTTAATGAGGGGATTGTTTGTGGATTAGGAAAATATGTATACATTACACATAAGAATTTTGGAGTCTAGGTGGATGAAACCGAGGTAGTTTTGGATGGTTTTTAGTTTACATCCACTGTAGGTACGATGATTCTCTATATTTTTCAGAGAAAATTGATTAATAGTCTCCATCCTTAGAGGGTATCCTTTTTTCATAAATTGTTATGTCATTATAAATCTTATGATAATGTATTCAATGGGGAGATTTTAATCAATCATAGTGGGTGGGTAACCCAGAAATTGTAATGAGGTTTTATAGCATTATACATTGTTATTTGTGGATATGTTTTAAATGAGTCATTTCTGATTTTTTTTTTCATTTATATTATATTAAAAAAAATTAATGTTGGGAATTTAAATCCTTTTAATTTTCAAAAACCCCTTCTTTTGATGACATGGAAGGGGTTGAGATGTCAATGTAAAAATTAGTTGGGTTTTTATGTAATCATATGGGAAATAATACGATTTGGGCAATGATATCCTGGTTGACCAAATTGATTCAATTTATATTCTTTCATGATTTAAACCAAATATATCGACATAGTAAATCTATATATGAAACATATTATTTTTTTAAATAGTGTTCCTACTATCAATATATTTTATAGGGAATCGTGGCTCATTTCTCTGTTTTTATTGGCTTCTAGTAGGAAATGTAATCCTAGGTAATGTTGAGCACAATGTAACACCATCAAATTAGGGTTAGAAAAATGGGCTAGGGATATTCTGATCGAAAATATATGTGCTTACAATTATATTTGGTCTTAAAGAATGCAATATGTTTACATTAGATTACATGTATATTTGATGAGTACAATATTAGTAAAATGTGTTATAATATTTTTTTTAATTTTTTAGAATTAATTTAATGTAATAATGTACAAGATTAACATTGTTATTAACTATGTTATTGATGTCCCCCAATAGGATGGGAACTATTTAGTTCAATAATGATATTCTTATAAATAGTTTTTATGTCTGATTACATAGTATAATAATGAACATAGAATTTTTACTCTCTTGTGTCAGTACTCAAAATAAAGGAAAAACTTATTATCTTAATATTTTTACATGATAATCTCAATGATGGTATATTATGAGAACTGTCCTTTCTATAAAAAATCCAATTTTTTATTTTTCATCATATTCTCCTCTCATTGGGCATGTGTATTAGTATTTGTACTTTATGTTTATTATGATTTAGTGTAATGACATCCATTATAAAATGCATTGTATTAAACAGTAATGATAACAATTATTGGTTATAATGGGTATGTTGGGAGAATCAATAATAAAATTATATTAATTAATAAGTCAATTTAGGTTTTTTCTCAAATATATTTTTAAAAGATGATATCTCAAACATTAGATAGAATTGAATGAGTCACTTAAAACTCAATGAAAAGAAAGTAATAACATGTTTATTCAAGGTATACAAAGAAAGGCCTACCACAAATATATGTTTATGAAAAGGATATAAAACCATATCAATGGCATATTTTTAAAAAATTATATTACAATGTAATCATTCAAATGTGGATTTTGGCGTTAAAAAATTATCTCCTATATCTTTGGTTCATTGATACATTACTAGAATGTCATGATAGTCCATAGCTAAAGCCACATTATTCAAATGATAAATAAGCCTTGATGGCCCCACAATAAGTGTTTACATAATTTCAAATAAATTATATTTCAAGCAAATATTTTAAAAATATATTATTCTAAAAATAGATGAATAATTATATTCTATGTTTGTTTCTAAAAGATTTTCATGGTAATAGATTATTGTCAATTCATCAATTAAAAAATATATATAATTACAAAAAAAATTAAGATAAATTCACCAAACTATGAATAGATTATTTATTTTTGAGTAAATACATAAAAAATATTTATTCCAGTATTTCATAAATTTTGAACAAAATTAGTGTTAGAATATCATGTGATATGATATAATATTTGATTTTAAAATGGGATTTTTTTTTCATTGGTATGAAAAGCAAATAAAATATCAATTATATGAAATGAGGTATGATAATAATAGTAATATTTTATAATTTTCATTATGAAATTAAATTATTTTTTATACTAAATCCTTTCACTATAAATATTTTTTTTATTCTTTTCTTATGGAATGTTGAGTATTGAGAAATATTTAACACAATGGTCAACAATCCAATTTATTATTTATCTAATATTATCTAAAAATGAGAACTAATCCTACGAGTCCAATGTATCTATTAGTGATCATGATGAACAACACAATTTGTATTATTTATCATTCTAGAACCCGACAATATATTAGTGTGGTTAATATATCAAAGCACCAAGATTGTTTCTCTACTATAAGGGATATCATATGGGTCACAAATAAGTAATGAATATAATCATGAAAATGTATTTGGAGCAATCAAAATATTCATTAATAAAATAAATTATAATGATTAAATATTTCATTAGATATAATAGAATATAAATAATTTTTTTTCCAAATGATCCTATTTGTATTCCATGAATCATAGGTAAAAATTGGATGTTATTATTTTATTCATGTTCATTACTTATTAATGAATTTGAGAATAATCCATTATTTCCTATAATGACATTTATGGTTATGAGTCCTCTCGGAAAATTTTATATGTTCGTACCCTTCATGTGGTATTATACAGAGGTTACGTTTTATTTTTATAATCGTTTATTTGATTATTTAATGATTATGATCAATAGCGGTTATATATATCATATCCAAATTAATAATTCAATAAATATGAAGTTCAATTAATATTTTCTAGAAATTTTAATTTTGATTGTTTAATATTCATTAATGTTTATACTCAAAGAAAATATGAAAAATGATACTAGATTAAATCAAAAGGTGGAATGAATTTTGGATGGTAGATTGTGTTACATGGTGTTTTGTTAGATTACACACCGTGTACTTAAGTGAAATGTCACTAAATGTTTCACCAGATACAAGAATTCCAACTATAAATAACTAGTGATTAATTAATGATAAAATGAAAATGACCGTATGACATTCATATTTTTAGATTGCATGGTTTTTATCTGGCATACACATTATGTTGTCAATACATGTATTGGTTGTGTTTTCACTAATTATACAGGAAAATACATGGTTTCTAGTCTCTTGTGTCTGAAATACTGAATAACTAATAAGATAAAAACCATTTAAAGGGAGAAAATAACAGGAAAAACATTATTTACTACATTCTTAGTAAACATCAAGTCCTTATCTAGGTTATGGTGACACACACTAGTGGAATAGTGTAATCTAATTGTGGAACTGTAGCCTTATGGTAATGGAATGATCAATGATGAGTTGTTTGAGTTTTCCATTATCTTTTTGGTGATATATATTACAAAAACTATAATATATAGTAAATTGAGATCCTACTAAAGTGTAATACTACATTCCTTACTATCATTGGAGTGGAATGAAAACAATGTTGTCGTACTTACATGTAATGGGATGATAATTGTTTGTTATGGATTCATTAGTAAATAAATACGAACCACAATCCATAATGTGTATCTTTATAGGATATCAAAAAGAAAACAATTGGATACTACCAATAAAAATCATCAACTAAACATGTTTAGGATGAAAAATAAATCATTTTCTATTTGAAGAACCATATTTCTAAAATAGATGGTGGGAGTGAGATAAACATTGATTAAGTCCATCATCGTGATAAACATTAGTTGACATGTGAAAAAATTCCACAAATACCCATGAAGGAATATGTTCTAGAGACATAAGTAACGTGTATGAGTTAAAGGGATATTAGGGAATAATGATTGTATGATTTTTTAGTTAACAATGATGGTGACCCATTAATTGTAATTAACAATGATCATATAACCTATAATGAATAATTATGATCCATATATGTTTCAATGGTGATAAAATATAGGAAATCAAAAAATGAATCCATTAACAAAATCCATTTATCGATTTTGGTAGATCATATAGTAGATTCCAATACTATTGGATGTAAAAGGCTATTCAAAAATAAACATGAAATGTTTATCCAATTCACTAACTATAAGAATATTTGTATTATCATTATAATATCATCATGTCCTAATATACAATGAATCTATTTCAGAAGTTTAAATATTGAAATCTATATTAATTATAAATGAAATTTTGGAATAACATTACGTGGATATTTTTGAAAATGGATGTCAAAATAGTCATCATTTACTATAACATTCATGGAAATGTCTATATGTGAAAACCCATTGTGATTGTAAGTGCATAGGATTATATCTTGTTATTAAAATATAATAATATATGTTTATATATTAAATAAATCATCCAATTCCCAAAACATTCATCCTTAATTAATCTGTAACTGATTCTGGATTAAAAAAATTCAATCTAGGTGTCATTGTGTTGTATAGTGTGATTGGGATAATTTCTATAAGACCATATGTTAGTGAAAAACAATTTTTTCCAAATGAAATACTTGTTCTACAATATGATAAATCATATAATAATAAATGATTCCCCTTGATGTAATTAGGTAGAGAAACATATATTCTTGGGATCATGATCTATTATGATAGATCCACGATTCTACATAATCTTTTTCATGGTACATATATTTTAAAAGATAATGAATTGATTAAATATGTACACATCCAATATAAGATTGTTTCCAATGTCACATGACATTCATATTTGAAATAACATGATTCCTTAGAAATATATGGAATGAAAATGAATGGAAAGGAATAAATATTTGTTACTGATTTGGTCAGTCATGTGGGTTATGCTATGTACTAGGAAAGATGTCTCCTATAAACTATGTGTGAAACAAAAATGTAATACTCACCTAGTTGATAACCATTATATTATATTAATGATTTTCAATATGTATTTGATTCCTAGTAAGGATATACTCCCAGTATATATGAAGATATAAGGAATTGTTACTCAGAGAAAATATAGATGATAGTTTCCTAATAGATCATAATGAAATAAAACTACATGTGAGACATATCTTCAGACTCAATGCTGGGGATGTGAGTCAAATATCTCAATTAATGTTGTGGTTTCAGGTTATACCACAGATTAAGATTATATTAAATAATTTGACATATCTAAAATATCATTTCGGATATGAAAATTAATCAAAGATCTTGGCATGGTACCTTGATCTAGTGATCCTGTCATACTATATTGTGATAATACTATAACAGTAACTTTCACAAAGGATCTATTGTCACATCATCTAATGATAAAAATACATTAAAATTATCATATCATGATATATTGTTTTCCTTCATAAGTTATTTCACAATGTTTAAAATATCCACAAAATTGAATAGAGTGAACACAATTTTTATAACATTTAATAATCAAAAACATGATCATCAGGTGAGGTCTATATGAATAAATTCCAAAGGCTATTTTCATTAGTACAACTAGGATTCTATTGTAGTTGGTTTTATGGAACTAACTATTTTTATTATGTGTTTCAAGTATATTCAATGAATTTAATATTAATAAAACATATTGTTATACATTGTTCAATAGTCTTTATGTGTTTAATATAATAATATCGTAGTGTATATTTTCCTCAATATGGTCATATTAGTTACTATATATGATGAAAACCATAAACTATCATGACGACATTCATAAAAATGGTTCAATATTTGTAGATTACTATGATGGGACACATATAATATTTACTATCAGTTGGGAGTAAAATTATGTAGACGAGACTTTTCTCATGAAGTCCTCCTTGGTAAACTCCATGATGGAAGATAATGAGAATTGACACAACTATTTGAATTTAATATGTTTGTGTTTCATCAGATATTCCAATCCACCTACATGTTAAATGGTCTGTAGAATTTCATATTATTATTGCTTCATGTCATGTGTCATGATCAAAGATGATGTTTTGTAATCCTTGATGATAAAAGGTCATGGTGATGTTGGGTATATTTAGTATATATAAAATGATGTGTTATTAATTAATAAGTTAATGGAGTATTATTCACATCCATATATAAGGAAGATGATATCAATTCCAATATATTGAAATTGGATAATCACATTATATTCCATGGACATGGGTAATGATGAGTTTATTTCAAATAGTTAAAGGACTTTTCAATAATTTTAGTTGCTAACATAGATGGGAAACTACTTTATAATATGTAGTGATAATGAGATTATATTTAACAGTTAATTTCTATTTTCATCTGTTGATGTTATGAAATTAATTTCATTCTATTCAGTGCTTTTTCCTACTACTAGATAGATATATTGGACTCTAGGAGATTCCACATAATGCCACCGATATTGAATCCTAGAGGTCCACAGAGGAAGTGTTTCAATTGATATTGAATAAATTTTACTAGAATTAAATCATTTGAACAAATATTAATTTCAAGACCAATGAACAATTTTAGTCACCTTTTGTTAATCATAAATATTCACATGGTAATATATAATTATTTATTTAATAAATTTATAATTATTAATTACATGAGTGTTAAATGAATATGTATTCCCCTAACAATGAATAATGTTTTTTTATTTAATATTTAATAAATATTTATTCTCTAGTTTATGAATATAATTTTTTTTATTATATATTTAAGTAATATTTATTATATTATTTAATAACTAGTGAATAGGAGGAATATACCAATATTAGGTCATTTGAGAAATATTAATTTATGAGATGGTAAAATAATATTTATTTTTTACATGTGTTAGAAAAGTACCTTAAATAATAATAATAATACATATTTTGGTTTTAAATAAAAAATATAATGTTATTTAAGGGATTTTTTAAAATTTAATAACAATTCAACCTAAAATCCAACAATGTATATATATTTTCATCTCTATTATTAATTTTTCGTCAATATTTTTGAATCATTTCACACAAAAGTCTTCTATATGGATTCTTAATTATATCATATTATAATGAATTTGAAAATCTTCATGCATGAAGGATATGAAATGGATCATGAAAAACTATGGAATATTATCAATCAATCATGATTGCACTAAAAAATTTCACGATGTTTTTTGGAGATTAAAGGGTCAAATGTTGATCACTACTAAAGGAGATCAACATTGGGTCCTCACTATACAATGAAGGTAATTTGGAAGATGGGTTTTAGATGATCTACATCATCACAACATAAATATCCTATGATGATTTAATAATTCATAAGATATAGAAGATATTATTTATATATTTTACATGAAAAAATCCTATGTGGGATCCCAAATTCCTAATTTAATATTAGATGGAAAATTTTCAATTAATGATACTTTTAAATCATGGTAATTTTATAATTGTATAATTAATCCAACAAAAGCCTTTATCATTATCTACAAACCAAAATCATGCATTCCATCAAGATCGTTTATGTGGTATTATAAAGGACCAATTTTAATTATATATATATATATTGTTGAATGATTATGGGAAAAAAATTTAGATAGTTCATTTCTATATTATCCATTCATTAAATCTGATGTTCAATTAACATGATTTCAAAATTTTTATTTTAATCATTTACGATTCAAAATTGATTCAAGACTAAGAACATATGAAAATTGATCAAAAATTTCATCAAGAATTTATATGAATTTTAGATGGTATACTTTGTTACATGTCATGTAGGTGGAATATATTTCATGTATACACATATACAACACATGGAAATATTGATGGATACATGGAGTGCAAAGAAGAAATTGTAGATGGTGTATTTATTTTGTATCATACGCTGAATATGCATGTCAGGATGACAACTTATTTAATTAAATGTTGTGTAGCTAGAATACAGATCATGTTGTATAGAAAATTAAACAATGAAATTATCAGAAACCATTTGTTAAAATTGATGATTTATATCCACATTACGTTTATGGATTGTAAAATAAACATGATACACATTGTGTATCCAATGTACTAAACTTGAAACTCTTTATTTCACATCAATGAAGAACATAAGAAGTCCTTTAGTGGGTTATGTGGACACATGGTTAGAGTACCACAATTCAATTTTGCACAGTTATTTTCATGCTGTTACATGATTGAATTTAAAAACGTCGTTAATTGGGTTACACAGAGACATGAAAACAATATAAAAATGTATGTAGATTGTTAGTACATTTTTTGTAGTTTATTATAGGTACATTGTAAAAACCATAATGTTTATCCTGGTTATCTGTTAATCAAGTATGCCAATGTGTATCCCATAGTTGTACATCATTTAGACTCATAACAAAATATAGAATTATCATAAATTGAAATAATTAAATGAATACAAAAAAAATAATTACACCTTTAGATCCATATGTTCTTGACTATATAATAAATAATTTAATGTAATTTTAATTTTTCAATTTATTTAATATAATAGTTTAACATTATTAGTTATGATGTTTTTATTCATTAAATGGACTTGTTGGTAGTGTATGACTATTCATGATCATTAAATAGACCTAAGTTAGTGTTGGTTTAATTTAAATTTATTGATTTCATGGTTTTCATTTAAAAAATATTAAATTAAATATGATTTAAAACAAGTCACCCCCCTTTTATGATACTGTATATTAGTGTCGAAATATATTTATATAAATCACCTTAAACAATATTTTTAATCCCATAACATAAATTTTATTTTTAAATACATGTAATAAATAGAGTATCACATGGTTTGAGGAGTTGGTTAAAGATATATTTGAGACTGTACCAACAAAGGTGATACATATGTGAACATGTGGAAAGTTACATCCTCTGAAAAGAGTGACATAATAAGTTTTATCATAGTTAATACGTATATTTATTTTCTTCCAATTGAATTTACAATAATATATTGAAAGGATCAGCTCATTTATTTTTTTATTTATTTTTATATTATAAAATATATATTATAATGATTAAAAATCATGACCTCATAATAAATTGGTCTTATACACAATGATGATATTTAAATAAATATTATCTATGTATGTTTTTTAGGAATTATTAATGAAATATTTTTTACAAATAAATTTAACAAAATAAATTCATTTAATGAAATTTGAGTAGAAATAATTATTGAGTTCATCATTATGAACACTCTTAGGTATATCATTTGACCAATGATGACATTAAAATTTACACATTCATGATACGTTGATTGGATTATAAATTAACTATGAAACTAAAAATACGTCCACTTTATCCTCACATGGATGTTAAAGAATATTCATACCTACCACCACTCTAATCCTTGACCTCCAAATCTTTAGTCTCGCCCATTGAGAGGTAACACTACACACCATAATATAGATCTTTGGTTATTTATGATTTTATTTCCTCCATTTCCATACTGACTAACCACCACAGACGTCATCCCCTCCATTAAATCAATTATGTCCTTGAATCTCATCACCCAATTTTCATCCAAAGATTCAATTAATGGTTTGGTATGTGACGTTGGAACACTTTCCAACCTCTATAGATCCTCCATTCACTAGAAAAAAATCATATACATCTGAAATGATTTTTGTGTTTGAATATTCATATAGTGATAAAATAGCAATTTCAAAGGTCCATTGTGAAGGTGAAGATGATCAACCTCATACACCATGATAAAATGATGATTGGGATATTCTTCATTAATTATTAAATAATGAACAAATTATTTAGAGATATATTAGATATTTATTAAGATCTATGTGGCATGATTACAACAAAGTGAGGTGGATATAGTGTACTGAAAGGAATGAGGCAACCAATGATGATCATGCAGTGATGGAACTCCTCCTCAGTTTCCTAATGTGCATAAAAATTTTCTCACTATGGAGGTGGAAACAATGTTTTACACAAGGTGAACACATAGGAGTGTAGTAGGGGAAATGAACTCATGGACTGTCAACTATATGAGTTCGAGCATTAGGCATGGAATGAAATTTATTATTGAGATTTTGATAATTTTTATTATTTGTTGTCATGTTTTCCATTAAAATAATTTATTTGTTTAAGAGGAAAACTATATTGTGTGGTATTTAGAAAACTGTTCCCCTTAAATAAACATAGTATATAGGGAAAAAGATACAAAAATTGTCCAACAAAAAGAAGTGTAATGCATAATTTTGAGTCAGAAATTTCCAATTATGAATAACTATGTTTTACATTAATGTAGTTAATAAATATGTTTTCATCCTGGAAATGAAATAATTTTATGGAATGAATATAAGAGATGTTTTTAACTAGTGATGGAGGGAAAAAAATATTTTCTTCTTCAATACATGCCTTCAAACCAATTGAGATATTAGATTTTATACCTTCTAAATGGTGTAATGGTCATAAATTGTATTTCATCAAATAGAAAAAATAATTTACCAATAGAGGACATAATGATGATGGGGTTGAAAAAATAATCTCATTATTTTAATGAAAATTTTAATATTTATTTATATATACTAAGTTCTATATTCAAATGTTTGATTCAATGTCTCTAAGCTAATTTGATAAAAAATATATACCTATAATTATTTTTGAACGGATAAATTTTATATCTATTGAAAATTAAATTATTTTAATATTATTTTATGATAAAAAATAATTATACGAAATCACTAGTAAACATAATGGTTGTGTAAGATACCAACCATTATCAAGAATTTTTGTATATATGTTATCGTTTTATTTTTCACTTTGTTTTAGTGTTCTATAAGTTTGGTCTTATATGTGGTCCACTTTGGTGAGTTATAGAAGGTTTTTTGGGTGGGGTCAATTTTTGGGATTTCTATTCCTAATATGTGCAACCTCCCCCCAGAAAACTTGAATTCCTAGATAGTTGGTACTGGTCGAGTGGATAGATGGAACATGGTTTTTGCATCCATGCCTATTCCTAGGGGAAACAATGAAATGATTAATATAGGGTAAATTCATGGTTGATTCATGGTTTATATAACAGTGGGATAAAAATATGTCAAATATGGTTATAGAGTGTAACACAATATTGTTGGAATATATTTTTCCAAACATGGTGCCTTAACCATAGAAAATATAGTTAGAAACACAATATTTATTGATTTAATATGAATTAACATCATAATGCCTCCTAAAACTAACAAAATTGATTTTTAAATTACTTTTTCTATTACGGCTAGAGAGTTGATTACATTCGATTAGGGGGAATTATTTGACTGATTGAAAGCCCGTTCAAAAATATATTTTCCATGGTATGCCTATGTTCATAGAATTTCTTCTTTTATATATAGTTCTTCTCTTTCTCGGAGCCTTAGATATATTTCCATTAGGATTAATCCATCTTCCATGAGTGGAATTGTGATTTTTTATGGTCGGATATATTCAGTGAAATGAGATCCAAGACCAGATCATTATGATCATAATATTAATCTTCTTTTTTATCTGTTCTACATTGAATTAAGGGAATGTGTAGGGTGAGAATTCATCAATAACACCAATGTAGGAGTTATACATGATATTTCATATGGACATGATTCCATACATGTGTATATAATTATCAATATGTATTTCTTTTTTGGAACCCATTTTCCTATCAATAAGATTGAATTGAACCATATACTTATTTATAATACCCTTGAAGAACCATGTTTCAACAGTTCGAGATTATATGGCCATTAATGATGGATACCCATGGGGTATACCGATTAATATGAAATTATAATTAAAGATCATAAAATGGAAGAAAGTTAGTTTATGTAATTGGAATGAATACATATTTCATGGTTTGATAATGGGACATAAAATGTGTTTGGATTAAGTTTTAAGGGTTAATGAGTTGTGTAATTAGTAATTACAAGTAGATTAATGAGGGATTTCCCATGATTTTACGTACGTTAATATTAATTAAACAGTATTATGTTTGTTAAATGAAATCATTCACAATGTAATTAATTATTTTTTACCAGGTAAGTAATTTGAATATTAGATATATATATATATATATTTATTTATATGTGAACAATCTGGTGTGGGTGTTCGAATAATGCTCTATGTTCCTGTGGCTATCCATAAAGTTTCTATAAACCCTCGATGCGTTCTTGTGAATTGGTGTTAGACTAATTTACCAAGTACATTAGACAATTGTGAAGGGTTTTTTCTATATGTACCCATTATATTGGTGTGGGACTTATGCTCTATGTACCTGAGATAAGGATTTCAGAATGATGATCAATTTATTTGTGTATTCTATACATGGAGTAATTCATTATGGTACTAAAATGAATTTGATATTAAATTGAATAATGATATTCCAATCGGTAAAAAAATCCAAACCACTAGGTTGTTCATTTTAGAATACAAAATGGGAAAAATTAGGTTTGATTGGATTGGGTGTTACCGTTAACCTCATGGAAAATGTGGCTGAAAAAATAATAAATATTAAAAACTATTTATGATTTTCAATTTTAGTTTATTTATTTTTACATGTAACACCCCATAATTAAAAAATTTCCAAATAACAATATGATAAGACTCATTTCAATAAGGGGATCCTTTCCTTTCTAGAGCCTACTGAATTATAATTCCATAATAAAAAAATCATGGTGTGTTTTAGTGAACATGATGGGTGACCTTCTAGGATATTTCTTAGGAACTCTGAGAGATAGGTAAAAGCAAATTTGAATGAAAATGATATTTCCATTGGGGATAGTCATTATTTTGATATCTTATTCAGGAATGTGGGTGATAACTACGGAGGAGACTACTTGTCTGTGGGTAATTTAGTGATACCTGGTAATCCAGGACACGATAAACATTTTATGTTGAAGTGTCTATAATGTTTTTAGGATCTAATAATTACATTTGGTATTGGAGTTGGAATCCAACATTAGGTATTATAGGATTATATTGGATGAGATACAGGGTGCACATCAATGGTGTTGATCATTAAGAGGGGGAAGTAAAACCCTATATTAATTACGTTTCAAGTGAAAAAATGACATGAATCATGTATACATGGTGAACCACTCTTTTTAAGGGTCATTAATTTATAGATCCTAATTAATTAAAACTACATAGTAAACCATGTTAGGTTTGTTTTAGTGATCATGTTTGGTGACCTTCTAGGATGTTTCATAGTGAGGAAACAAGTGTTGAAAAATCACACTAGAGAGAAAAAATCTAATTATATTGGGATATTATTTTGGTTGATGACCCATTGGTTGCATGGGTTGGAAAATGGTAGGGGACCATGTGATTGTGGGGAAAACAATAGTAACTAACTAGAATGGTTTATGTGATCTTAGGAGGTCACATTTTTCATAATAAAACTATAGAAAATATTACTGACATGAAATTTCATTTTCCACCATTGGAGGTTTCCTACTGACTTGTACACCCACGCCACATTGGATAATTATTGGTACCCATGTTGTCATTATTTCTTCAGTGTATTATAATTGAAGGAGACAAATGATACATGACAGAGTGTGATTCAGGTATATGGATTGGCCCTAGAGTAGGGATCATATGTCTGTTTGGAAACTGGTGGTTCTTATCGAGAAGGGTATTTGTTCAGTCAGTAGGATCTAGTGGTTACAATAAAACTGTATACAATACTATAAATTGGAAATTTCGTCTGATAAAATTTTTGGGAGCCTACAGATATTTACTCACACCCTAATCATGGTGAGTGTTGGTATCTAATTAGACTTCATATTTTCGATATTGGAAGACGGAAAGATCCCTATGTTAGATAAATGTTCACGGACTCTAGATGAATTTAGTATGTGGGAACCAAACATGATGTCTGAAAAGAATGGGATTTTCTTGTCTCCCATTATTTTTTTTCCTTTATACACATTCTAGGTATCTATAATGACATATTACAATTTTTGTTTAGGGTTATTTCCCATATTTTGGGATTCATCATGTGATGCATGGTCATTGTTTGTTTTTCCTTAATATTTTTATTATTATAGTTATTTTTCTAATTTCTGTTTTCATAATACATTAGATTAGCAAACCCATGTATTGGGGAAGACCTAATTTCTTATAGTTTATTTGTTATTCTTGATGTTTTTATTATTGTTGAATGTAATTTTACCTTAGGTGACTCAATATTTCTGTGATGTTGTGGTTTTTTTATTTTAATGGATGGAAAGAATTAAATTAAGGTTGTGTATTCATGAATTTCTATAGGCACTCAAGAATTTATGTTAGTTGCATCATATTTGTAATGTATATAAAATAATGTTATGAGTGTTTTTTCCAAAAAAATAAAAATAGTTTCTATTTTACATAATTTAAATAATTGGTTCGTAATAATAAATTTATAATGTTTTAAAATGGGTTATAATGGGAAACATATAATTAAGAATTTTTATAATTTATGTTTACCATGAACAGTGTTAGGGATTGTTGAGGATATTAATAGTGCCTCATTTTTCACCTAGGGGTATATTTTGTGGGATAAATGGGTTTGGAATTATGGGATTATATCTTATGAAAATGTGTTAATTGTTAGTTAGGTGTCCTAACATGTGGGTTTATAATTTTAAAGTCATTACTGCAAGATGATAATTGATGGAATTATTTGAGTAGGGGACTATTTGAAATTTTCCTCTAGTAGTGGTTTAATCGGACCTAAGATATTTGGGATAAGGGGTGAAAAATAATTTATATGAGAACATTTCTTGACTTATTAATGTCATTAAGGGAAACCCATGGGGGGATGTGTGGAGTATGTCTAATCATACATCAGAGTTATAGTAACATACCAGGTAAATGAAGAATAGAATACTTTAATACTTATTTAAATTTTGGAATTAAATATTAATTTTACTTTAAATGGGATGCTATGTTTGATAGCATATATGATGTGCAACAATGAGTTTGAATGAGATCTTACATTGCACACTAATAATTTAAAATTATTATTTAAAATGGATGTTAACTCCTAGCCATTTTATTGGTGGGAATGAAAATAACTAACTACAATATTATTATACATTTTACATAGATGTATTTACTTTAATCCAATAATATTTATAGGCTAAAATGTGAATGAATCTAATTTTAAGAAAAATCTAAATTAAAATGTCGATTTACCATCTTTTATTGGTGAGACATCTTTAAATCTAGATTTGGTCACATTATAAAATTATATTTTACCAAATAAAAACCTTCTTACTAATGGGGACATCAAATTTAACTTTGTGTAAATTTTTTGAATTTTCCTGATAAAGTTCATTTTTAAAGAATAGTTAAAAATATTGTATTTTAAATCAAAACTGCATTTGAGTCTAATTTATTTATATGGTTAGATTATCTTTTTAATTTGTTTTAAAGAGTAATTAGAATATATTATTATCATTTAATACAATTTTTTTCATTGGAATTAATTTTTCTACGAATTTGGACATAAACAAGTGTCAATCTTTTGACAGTTATTCTTTCTTAAAAACTCGCTATTTGTTTTAACAATAGGACTTAATTATTAATATATGAAAATTATATGATTATAATTTGGTAAAATATACATCATTTCTGAATTTGGACAATCAAATATAGCTTAGGCTGAATTTTGAATATTTTTCTGAAAAACTTCAATTTTGGATGAATTGTGAAACCAGTTAGTAATAGATAAAAAACTGACTATTCCATTTAAATGAAAATTTATAGCTTTTGTGAATTTAATTTAGAAAATATGACATAAATGGTTGTTATTAGTAAATATAATTTTTTTCAATAATATGAAAATAGTTTTTGGTGAATAGTAACTTTGGACTTCTATTTACCACTGTTAAAGGTAAATAGGGTATTTCAACGTAACATGAATATTATAATAATTAAATATTATCTTAACACATGTCCTAACCTAATTTTATGAGTATTTACCGAACATGGGCATACATGGGTCGACTTTGGGACCCAATAGAGCTACTTATTAATGTTAATGACACTTTAGATTTATTAATTTAAAGTAAATGAAAAAATGAAATAAACAATGATATTTTGGTAAATAAAATTTTACATGGGGTTATATAAGTCATATTTTTTACTATAAATTTTATATAAAAATAAAAAAATATTTCCTAAAACATGGTATTTTTTTAAAAATTTTACACATCATATAAAATAAATTATATATGACACAATAATCATGAAGTATTTACCTCATTATTAAAAGATTTAAATAAATAAGATTATACTGATTAAAATATTATCCAAGAGATGTCCAACTCTTATTGGGTGATATTATTTCAGCACTGAGTCATCTTATCTTAGACTCTAATTATTTTTGGACCTATAGAAACTGAGTATCATTAAATAATAAAATAATATTTTCACACTTTCCTAAAGAGCCTCTCCTCCCCCTTATAAAAGGAGAGCATTTCTATCCAATTACTCACACCTATCAAGAATTTTTTTCTTGACCATCCTCTACCCAATTAAACTCCCTATATCCCTCTCCTCCTCCTAGAAGCCTTAACTTATGCAGAAACACTTCAAGAAGTCCTTTTGGTTCAAACCAATGTATGTTACCCAAATTTAAGGTAAAAATTTCACTTAACTTCATTTCGTTTATATTACTTATCCATCCACTAAACTCGTTTTTTCCATTTTTATAACAACACCAATATACTAAATATACTATTATGTTTTAATTATAAGTATTTTATCTACACTCTTCATTATAATGGGTGAAGAACAAACTGTTACTGTGGATGGCAAACTAGCACCTCATGGAATGATGATAGTCTAATTATCTCCTTCCACCTCTCAAGGTGGCCATTAAGATAAAAATATATTTATATATGATATATATTATGTAAATTTATTATTTATGCTTCTGTAAATTTCTTTTATATCTTACATTTATGGTTTTCATTATGGGTAAACGCGATAATTTCATTTGAGGAAGTGCAGGCATTCACCCCCTCAAAGTGATATGACTCATTAAGGCCATGTGTGGGACACATAAAGGATAGATTTAACATTATTATATATGATATTATACATGAATTATAATATATCTATGTATCATTAATTTTTAATTACATTAAAATATGAAATATATATGAAAGTATTGTTCATGCATACGTACGGCTAACCGTCTCCTAGAACGGAGCATTTCATTTCATACCTCCAAATGTTATATAATATTATAAATAAATGTATATACTAGATATATATGATATATATGATATCTAAATAATTAATATCATTATGTATATAATGGAAAATTGACAACCTGGAAAACTTGTAAATATATGGTGTTCATTTTTTGACTCAAGTGCCAAATATCGACCAAATGACCATTATAAACTTAAATGATGAAATAATGTTTATATCATGGTAATACGTGATATAAAAGTAAAAATAATCTTGAAAAAGTTCTTAATAAGGTATAAATTATCTTTAGTTTATTATTCAGTATATTAAAGAATGAACGGGTCATGTTGGACACAAGGTAGGGGACTTCATTTCAATTTTCATTATTTGGGGAATATTTTGTTTTAATACATGAATTTATTTTATAAGCCATATAAAAATCCTTGGAATTTCAAAGGGATTATTTTTCTACTATGTTTTTTACTGAAATAAAAAAAGGAATGTTTCTTTTAACGTAAGAAGTGACAATGACCTTTCCACCGCCGCGAGGATTATTTGATCTTTTTCTTCCTTAACAAGCTGTAATGTTTTCTTCGTGGAAAATAAATAGCCTATACCATTTTTTGTATGTTGGAATCCAAAATGGTTTTGATAATGAATTTTTTATATCAATATATTTTATTGATATATTGTGATTGAAATGTGGAAATGTATTCATTATTTTATATTGGTATTATGTGTAATGATTTTATAATGGTACTTGGACATTTGACAGGTGGTAACATGATAAACCAAATGTTGGGTGGTACCATGAAAAACTGGGATGGGTTGTTAATTTATAAACTCCAATTCATTTGGTATGGAATTCGGTCATATAGATTTTCGATTTAGTGATATGTGTGTAATTCGACTGTATGTTTATTCAATTTAATTATGTTTATGTCCCATGTTACCTTTATATGTTATGTGTTAATTATTTGGGTTTTATGGTAATATTTTTGTCATAAAAGGTTATGTAGTGATATTTTATTTAGGGAAGATTATTTACTACTTAAAAATAATTAAATTTATTACTTATATAAAAGTATTAATGGTTTACTTGTTGTTTTTAAAAAGTAATAGTTTTCCTTCATTGTGGATACCTTACTGAGTTTTTTATGCTCATCCAAAGTTTTTGAAATATTTTTCATAGTACTGAATGTGGAATAGGGTTAAGGATTGGATCATGGAAAAGACATGATGTCTTAAACATAGAACTAGACATCACTGTTTTTTTAAGAGTTCTTGTTTTGTAGAAAAATGGAAACCGAGTAGAAATTTCTACATAGTATTTTATGGAAATGAAATGAAATAGGTATGGCCTAATTCTCTAAAACTATAATCCCGAAAAGATCAATAATGTGAAATAATCAGTTAATTCGTGATTATGGTATGTTTTAAGGAAGGTTCCTTATAGTTGATATCAGAGGTCAGTTTACCTAAATTTAGGAGTTAGGGTATTGTTAAATTTATATCTATAAATTAATTTATGTTAATATTTAAATCATATAGCATTTACATATTACCATGCTGCTCCGCCTAAGATATTTTTGTGTTCAGAATGGTTTTCCGTAGTGGAAAGGGAGAATATATGTTGGGACGACAGCAGGAGGAAGAACACCTTCAAAATCAGAAACCAGAGATGGTCGGAATTAGAAATGAACCATTTTTTTCAGTGATGGCACAATTGACTCATGCTATAAATTGTGGGGGTATCCATGCATGAGATCATCCAGTTCAACCGTAGATGAACATGTTAGAAATGGATCATTTATAGAGGAAACATCACCCATCATTCAGAGGATCATCACACCATGTGCTAGCTGAAGGGTGTATTAAAGCACTGGAGAATATTTTTGATTTCACGGGGTGTTCAATACATCAAAAGGTCAGTCTTGTTGTTTACCATTTTTAAGGAGAAGCAGATCAGTTGTGCTTGATGGTGAAAAATATCAGTGATAGTGAGGAGATTGATGATCTTGATTGGGTTGAATTAAATGGTATGATTATTGAGAAATATTTTTCATATGGAGGTTCTTATTAGGATGGAAAAACAATTCTAGGAATTAAGGTAGGAGGATGACTCAGTGGAGATTATGATGAAAAATTCACTCGACTGGCAAGGTATGCTCAAAATTTCATCTGAGATCTTTATAGTAATATAAATTTATTCAAGTAAGGACTAATGCCATGATATCAAAGATCATTAGCCTATCATGAGTTCAAATGTTTGGAAGAACATGTTTGATGTGTAGAGAAGGTGGAAATGGAGTGTGTCGATAATCAGGTTTTCATTGGAAAACAACAGATTATGAGGTCCAATTGGTAAGAAAAGGGAAATAATTGATCAAATAAACCTATGGGTAAGAAAATTAAATATCCAGCTTTTGAGAAGTGTGGTAAAACGAATACTGGAGATTTTTTAACCAAGTCTGTAAAGTGATTCTGGTGTGTTAAGTCTTTTCATATTGCTTGTAACTGTAAGGAAGATGATCAAGCAGGCAATGAAAATTCATCGGTAAGATGTTTTAAGTGTAATGAAAAGGGTCATTATGAAAACTAGTTCCCTTTGAAGAACACAACTGAGGCAAAGAATCCTGAATAAAATTTGAAAGGGGTGGTGAAATCCTTTTCGACTTCATCAGCAGATGTTGGTCCATCAAACAAAGTAGTATCAGGTAAAAAAAATTTGTGTTCAGATTATTCCAATGTATTGTTTGATTCAGGATCTACACACTATTTAATTTTTTAGAATATTTCAAATAAATTGGGAATTCCATATCAACATATGAATATGGAACTTATGGTAAAGACACCTGGAAGAAATTTTGAGACATAATGAAAACAAAAGAGCTTTCATGTACTTGTTTGTAGGTAGAATCTACCTGAAACCTTATTGGTATGCCTCTAGTAGAGTTTTATGTTATTTTGGGCATCGATTGGCTGTGTTTTTTATCATGCTATGATTTATTGCAATGATAATGAGGTTTAATTTCAGAATTATTTAAAGTTTGTGTACAAGAATGATCCCTTTAATTTGATAAAATATCAAGAATATGAGAAACTAGTAAATAATGGAAATGAATATTACCTTTCACATATAGTTGAAAATAAAGTAATTGTACATATTAATGATGTTCTAGTGGTTAATTAGTATCTTGATGTTTTTCTTGATGAGTTTCCTGGTATTATACATTATTGTGATATATAATTTGTTGTTTACTTAGTTCCTAATTCTAAGACAATTTAAAACCCCCTATATCAAATGCATCAAATTAAATTTTTATTGTTAATGAAGCAATTTTAGGAGTCATTATATATTTATTCCATTCGACCTAGCACATCACCAGGGAGTTCTCTTATCTTGATGTTAAAAAAATATGGTTCAATGAGTCATTTCATTGATTATATAGCATTGAATATCATCACAGTTCATTAAAAGTATCATTTGCCTCTTATCGATGATTTAATCGATCATCTCCAAGGAGCACAGTATTTTTCGAAGAATGATTTGAGGTCGGGGTAACATCAGTTGAAAGTGAATAAAGCATACATTCTGAAGACCATGTTTCGTACTAGATATCACCATTATGAATTTGTAGTTATGCCATTTAGTTTAACCAATGCACCTTCTTTTTTAATGGATCTTATGAATGTAATTTTCATTGAGTTCGTGGATATGTTTTTGGTAGGGTTCATTGATGATATTTAGGTTTATTCTAAAAGTAATGAGGAGCATGAAAGCCATATAAGATTTATCTTAAAATCCTTAGAAGGAAAATAATATTTAGGTGAAATTTAGCTACTTTGAGTTTTGGTTGCAATATATTTCATTCCTTGGTCAAATTGTTTCAAAAAAATGTCATAACTTTTGGTCCTTCTAAAATAGTTATTTTTGAAGAGTGACCAAGACCCATAAATATTACTGAGATCCGATGTTTTCCTGGTTTGGTAGGTTATTAAAAGAAGACTGTTAAAAAAATTTCCTGATTCTCTAGTACAATGAATAAGTTAACTCAAAAAGGTGTTATGTTCATTTGGAAAAAATAATGTGATGATTGTTTTCAGGAATTGATAAAAATATTGGTGAATGATCCTGGTTTGGCACTACCATCCAGATATGGTGAGTTTGCTATCTACATCGATGCTTCGTGGAATGGACATGGTTGTGTAATTATGTAGAATATTCAGGTAATTACTTATGATTTAGATCAGTTGAAACCACATGAGTTAAATTACCCTATACATGATTTGGAATTAGGTTCTGTTGTTTTTTCTTTAAAATTTTTGACGCATCATTTTTATAGAGTAAAATATGAAATATATACTGACAAAAAAAAATTTACTGTATATATTCAATCAAAAATATTTGAACATGAGACAGAGGAGCTGTTTGTAATTAATCAAGGATTATGATTTCCAGATCCATTACCATCTAGTAAAATCATATAAATTGGTTGATGATTTGTGTCTTAAAAGTAATGTATCATTAACCATGCAACGTTTGGAATGAGATCTTTCAGTTTTTGAGTTGAAATTTTTTTTCATAGATGTTTTTGGTGGAGTAAATACCTCTGTTTTAAATCATGTTTTAGTGAGATCAACTCTATCAGACAGAATTAAGCAAGCACATAAAAATGGTAGTGAGTTACATAAAAATGTATATTTGGTTTAGAAGGGTATGTTTCATAATTTTAACGTTGATAATGATCGTGTTTTGAGTATTTTGAAGAGATTATGTTTGACTTTTCATTCACAGTTGAAGAATGAGTTGGTATATGAAAATCATAGTTCTATACTTTCAGTTTATCTTAATAGTACTAAGATGTATGGAGATCATTGAGAGTTTTACTGGTGGGATGGAATGAAAATAGATATTGCTGATTTTACAAAGAAGTGATTCACATGTCAGTAGATTAAATCAGAGCAACAATTACTGAAAGGTATTCATTAGACTACATTAGTTCAAGAGTTTAAATGGTAAAATATATCCCTGGAATTGATTCTGGTATTACCGAAGACATATCGAGGTAATAATGTAATCTGGGTTATAGTTGATCGATTGACTTAATCTTCTCATTTCCTTCCAATTCGAGACAATTTGTCACTAGATCAACATGCTCAGATGTATGTTAAAGAGATAATGAGGGTTCATGGAGTTATCCTCTATATTGTATCTAATCGTGATCCCATATTTACTTTTAACTTTTGGAATGTCCTTTAGAAGTCGTTGGGTACTAAATTAAATTTTAGTACAGGTTTTCATCCTCAATCAGATGGGCAGTCAGAATGAAAAATTCAGACCATTGAGGAATTGCTATGTTCATGTTCACTGTATTACCATGGATGTTGGGACCAACATCATTCTTTGGATGAATCATCTTATAATTATTATTTTCATTCCAGTATATAGATGTCTTCATTTAGGGCATTATATGGAACACGTTGCAGAACTCTTACTTTTGGGGATGATGTAGGTGAAAGGAAGCTGATGGGACCAGAATTGGTAGAATAGATGGTAGAGAAAGTACAGTTGATTCAGAAGCACATGAGAATAGCTTAGAGTAGATAGAAAAGTTATGCAGATAACCAGAGTAAGGATATTTCTTTTGAGGTAGGTGATCATGTATTTAAAAAAGTTTCTCCGTGGAAAAGTGTAAGGTGTAATGGTATGAAGGGAAAGATTAGTTCGAGATTCATTGGACTTTATAAAATCCTTGAGAAATATGGATAAGGTGCGTACAAAGTGGATTTACCTCCAATTTTATCCTAGGTACACAATTTTTTTAATATTTCAATGTTGAGAATGTATATATTAGATCCATCTCATGTTTTGAGCCGAGAGGTAGTTCAGTTAGAAGAGAATCCCTCTTATGAGGAACAACCAGTCCAGATTCATGTCCAAAGAGAGAAAGTGTTGCGGAATAAGGTAATTCATCAAGTAATGTTTCTTCAGAAAAACCATATTGTTGAAGAGGAAGTATGGGAATCTGAAAATACTATGAGGGATAAATACCCCCACTTATTTTTTTAAGTAAATAAAAAGTGAAAGGACACAATTTCCAAAATGGGGTAACAACGTAACATTCCGGGTAAATTAAGAATAAATGATTTTCATAAATCTTAATATTTGTGAATTAAATATTGATTTTATTATAAAGTGTTTTCTATGTTCGATAGATTACCCGATACGCCACAACGGGTATCATTGAAATCATGTGTTGTATACTAATAATATAATATAATTATTTTAAATGGAAGTTAAATCCTAGTAGTTGTGTTTTCGTGAATGAACAAAAAAAATTACTATATTTTTATACATGTTTTCTCAATGTATTTAATTTTATCCAATAAAATTTAGAGGCTTAAAATGCGAATCAATCTAATTTCAAGAATAATTTACATTAAATAGTCGATTTTCCACCTTTTAATGGAGAACCCTCCATAGATCTAGTTTTGGTCACATTAATACATTCTATTTGACCAACTAAAATATGTATTTAGAATGGGGACATCAATGCATACCGTGTGTAATTTTTGGGACCTTTTTCGATAAAGTTCAATTTTTAATGAATAGTTAAAAATATTGTATTTTAATTCAAAACTGAATTTTAATATAATTTATTTATATGGATATATTATCATTTTATTTGGTTATAAAGTTTAATTAGAATGTATTTTTACCATTAAATCTAATGTTGGTCATTGGAATTAATTTCACTTTGAATTTAGACATAAACATGATTGAATATTTTGATAGTTATTGTTTCTTAAAAACATGCTATCTGTTTTAACAACGGGTATTAATTTTAAATTAATGCAACATCTATGTTTAGAATTTTTTAAATTATACATCATTTTTCAATTCAGAATATAAAATATATCTTCGGTATAATTTTGGCTATTTTTCGGAAAAACGCCAATTATTCATGAATAGTGAAACCACCTAGTAGTAGTTACACAACTGATGATTTCATTTTAATGAAATTTTACAACTTCTGGGAATTTAATTTTTAAAATATGAAATACATTTTTTTATTATTAATTAAAATATGGATTAATATGTAGAAAATAATTTTAGGTGAAAAGTAACATTAGACTTTTATTTACTACTGTTAAATGTAAATAGGGTAATTCAATGTAAAATGAATATTATAATAATTCAAAATTTCCTTAATATCTGTCCTAAACTTATTGGATGTGTAATGGAAGACCAATGGAATCATTTGGTCTATTTTTGGACCCCATTTAATCACTTATGAGTTATAATGACACTTTAGATTAATTAATTTAAAATAAAGGCAAAAATGACAGAAACAAAAATATTTTAGTAAATCGATTTTTACATGTGGTAATATTAGTCATATTTTCAACTATTAATATTATTCAGAAAGATATAAATATTTCCTACAGTGGTTATTTATTTTATAATTTTTATTCATCAAATAAATAAAATTATATATGACACAATAATGATCAAGTATTTAAATCGTTATTAATTTATTTAAATAAATAAGATAATAATGATTTAAATATTATCCAAACCTATCCAATTCAAATTGAATGATATTATTCCAACCATGAGTCATCTTATCTTCGACACTTATGATTTTCTGACCATTAGAAACCGAATATCATTATATTATAAAATAATATTTTCACACTTTCTTAAAGAGACCATCTACCCCCTTATAGTAGGAGACAATTTATAACCAATTACTCATAGCTCTCAAAATTTTTAGCTCGTCCATCTTCAACCCAATTAATCTCCCAACATCCATCTCCTACTATTAGAAGCCTTACCTTATGCATACAGACCTCAATAAATAATTTTTGTTCATACTAAAGGAAGATACCCAAATTAAAGGCAATGGTTTATCTTAACTTCATTTCTTTTATTTTACTTCTACAAACACTAAACTATTTTTATTCCTTTCATTAATAACATCAATAACATCCTCAATATAGTATGATGTTGTTATGAGAAGAAATAAAACTAAACTTAATAACACCTCCATCTAATTGGTAAAAAAAATACTATTTCTATGGATGGAAAACTAAGGCCTCATGGAACGATGATTGTTCGATTATCTCAACCTCCTCTCATGGTGGACATTAAGATGAAACTCTATTTATATATGTACTATATTATTTTTATGTTTTTTTATGCTTCCGTATTTCTATTTTTTAGCAGACCATTATGGTTTCCATTATGGGTAAACAAGATAATTTAATTTGAGGAAGTGCGGACTACCACCCCTCAATGTGACCTGAATCATTCATGAAAAATGTGGGACATATATAGGATATATTTAATGTTATCATATATGATATTATAATTTAATAATAATATTTCTATGTATCATTATTTTTTTTATTCCGTTATAACACAAAATATAAATGAAAGTATCATTCAAGCGTACGTACGGCTTACGATCTCAATGTATGGTGCCTTTCATTTCATACCTCCAAATGTATTGTACTATTAAATAAACATATATATATATATATATATATATATTGGATATATATGATATATATGAAATATAAATAATTAATATCATTCGGGATATAATGGACAATTGACAACATGGACAACTTGTAAATATATGGTGTTCATTTTTTGACTCAAGTACCAAATATCGATAAAATGTCCATTATTAAGTTAAATGATTATATAATGTTTATAACATGGTAATATGTGATATAAAATAAATGATAACCATCTAAATGTTCTTAATCAAGTATAAAATAACTTTACTTTATAATTCAGGTTATTAAAGAACAAACGGGTCAAGTCGGACACGAGGTACAAGACATTGTCACAATCTCCATTTATTGAGGCATATTTTTTTAATACACGAATTTATTTTATATGTTTTATAAAAACCCTATAATTTTCAAATGGAATCATTTTCTACAAATTGTATTACTAAATGAAAAAAAGGAGTGTTTCTTTTAACGTAAGCGGTGAGAAATACCTTTCTGCCTCTACTAGTGTTATTTGTTCTTTGGATTACTTAACAAGCCATTATGTTTTTTTTTCGAGGAAAATAAATACCATATACCATTTTATGTATTCTGGTATTGAATATGGTTTTGATAATGGATTTTTTATGTCATTGTATTTATGTGATATATTGTGATTGAAATGTGGAAATGTATTCTTTCCTTTATCTTTGTTTTATGTGTGTTGATTTTATAATTGTACATGGACATTTGACGGGTGGTTATGTGATAAACCAAATGATGGGTGGTTCCGTGATAAACCCAGAGGGGTGGTTACATTATAAAATCCAATTAGTTGGGTATGGAATTCAGCCGTATGACTATTCCATTTAGTAATATGTGTGGATGTTGACCGTATGGGGTTTCCATTTAAGTATGTTTATGTCCCAATTTACCTTTATATGTTATGTGATCATTATATGTGTTTTATTGTAATATTTTGGTTAAAAATTGTAAGTTAGGATCTATTATTCAGTGAAGAGTATTTACATCTACATAATGGTGAAATTTATTACATATGTTAAAGTATTAATAGTTTATCTGATGTTTTGAAAAACTAACAGATTTACTTCTTTGTGTATCCCTTGCTGAGGTTTTTATGAACATACCATGTGTTTGAAATTTTTTTCATAGGATATAATGTGGAATAGGGTCAAGGATGAGATTATGGAAAACCCAAGCTCTCTTATACAATGAACTGGACATGACACTTTTTTCCAATAGTTCATGGTTTGAAAAAAAATGGAATCTGAGTAGAAGTTTCTACTTTGTATTTTTTTGAAATGAAATGTAATTTTTATGGGCTAATTCTCTAAAACTCTAAACATGAAAAAATAATTAATGTGAATTATTAAGTTAATTCATTATTATATAATTTGTTAAGGCCGAGTACCTTTAGTTATAGTAGCAGTACCATTTAACATTCAACAGATATGGTCGAAAATAGGTGGATGAGTTATAGATAGATTATATCTAGATAATTCTGGACAATTTAGAGACTGTAATATAGAATTTTTTAAACATATCACCAAATATATTTTGAGAACTAGTGAATTTCTGCTGAGATATTATACCTCATGAGGAGATTCTGGGGGGATAATTATGGATGAAATTCCTGTAGAAGTTATCAGGATGGTGTTATCCAAAACATTAAGGATAGAGGGGGTAGACGAATGTATGAGAATATGCTAGTGAATAATTTTAGTGATTAAATATTCTTGGTTCTTAACTACTTGTTATTATTTTCTCCCTTGATCATTGGATATGAAGCTATTAATGAATGAAATTTTTAGGATTTTCATATGTATTATTTTAAGGCCAATATTAATATATTTTGATTGAACATGTTTTTTAAATTAGTGAATCTAGATATTATTTTTGAGGGTATCTGAAAGGATGATTCATGTGAATTCTAGGTGAGTACTTCTATGTTACTAGAGTGTAATTGTTCCAAAAATAAGAATATACAATATGATCAGGTTCAAAAAAGCATTTGAAAACATCATATATATTGGAATGGAATAGTTACATAGACATTTAATAAATGTGTTATCCATTATTGTTATCTGTTAGGTCACATTCAAACTCTGTTTCCCCAAAAAATGGTGGTTTTCAATTCTTTTGGCTTTATGGGATACATAAATTGGCACTTTTGGAACCATTGACTTTTGAGAAGTAATATAGGATGTTGGTCTAAATTTCTTACTAGTAGTGGTCTTCCACCAAATTCCATTCATGAATTTGTTGTTCTACAAGTCATTTCAACCATGACAACATACATTGTCCATCATGGAACGTGTTTTCATATCACTAGAGCTGTGTGGAATATATGACTGAGACCTGAGTATATAGAAGAGATACCAGATATTTTCACGCAGTTTTGCATGCACTAGTTTATGAAGATCAGATGTGTAATATCTCGAAAAATTCAAGGAAATTCTTTTCTTAATTTTCTATGGATATTTACAAGAATGAAGTTTCTGACGGCACCTGATTCCGAGGCCCGGTGTGCCCGTAATAATTTTCAGAAGCTAGGCTCGGGTACGTTCAGTGAACGGACGAGCGGGTTTTTCTAACTTTTGAACCGGTGCTCGGAATCGAATTCTGAGTGCACCGACAGAATCACAGTGCCAGTATTTGCTTAGAAACGCCTCTTCCGGAGTTGTGTTTGCTCGGGTGTGGTTTTTAATTTTTGGGCTTAAAGTTAAGAAATAAAATAAATAGTACGGCTAACTTTATTTTATTTCACTTAAGCCACTTGAAGCCACTTAAAACTACATAACCTGAGTTGTTGCGGATAGGGTGCTATCCAAAAATATCTTACCCTCATGGTAGGATATTTGTGAGGTGGGGCCCGCATGAGCCCCACCGTTTCTTTTCCGCTAAGTAACGCACCCGCGAAAACCCATCATTATAAAAGTCAACTGATGTGTTTTTTTAATTTCTTAACACACCAATTAATTGGGCGGTTTTCTTCATTGAATTTAATGGGCGGTTTATTCGTTGATATTAATCATATTAATTAATTTCATTCGTTTCTTAACCTATTTGAAATCCATTGGCGTAATAATAAAATAAGACCAACGCACGACTTCTGAAAAAATGTTCGTTGAGTGGATTTGAAAGAAACCAAGAGTTCTTCATCCTCCTTCGCGAATAACGTGAAGAACGCGAAGAACGCGAAGAACGCCAGCCTCCGACGAAGAATGCCGAACCCGCAAAAATCGACGACGCGACTCTGTGTGCCATGACGCTGACGTTTACTCTCCCGTGACGTTATTCTGCGATGTTCCTTCCTCCATGACAAAAACCTTTGATCATCTGTTGAGGTGAGAGTTAGAGATTCTTTAAATTCCTTTGTGGATTTTAGCTCAAGATGGATTTAATTAATAAAATTAAATCTGTTGTTTCTTGGACCTCGGAGTTCGTCGACGCAACGCCGGATTCCAAAATGATGCGGCGGTCCCCTCTTTCCGCGAAGAACGCACGTGCGACGACTTGACGAGGTAGGGATTTTATTTTGGAAATACCTTTTTATATCCCCGTTATTGTTTCTTTTAAAGAAAAAACCTGGATCAAGTGAAATTTTAAATTATTAAAATTGTTTTGATACGTTTGTCATTTGTTGATTTATCCTCCAGATTGATGCCGTCTAACGCGGAGGGTGCGGGCCAAACAAACACAGCCCAACAACCCTCCTCCGTTCTTCGTTGTTGTGCGGATTTGGTGGGAGACGAAAAAACATGCTGCAAAGGCAATTTGATGATTCCACAGAGAAGAGCGGGTCCTGGGAGGAGCAGCGGTGCAGATGAGAAGGAAAACGGAACACCGGAGCAACTCCGGTGGCCCGCGGAAGTCTCCGGTGGCGCGGGTCACCGGCGGCGCCCTGCCGTGCCGCCAGACAGGGCCTCCGCGGCTGAAGCCGCGTCCGCTGATGTCCAGCGTGGCCCCTCAAGGGCCGCGACATCCTCATCCCGTGGGGGCGGGGCCCCGCAGTGTTGTCACGCGGGGGAGGCGCCCCGCGGTGCTGTCACGCGGGGGCAGCGAGCCCCCCGCGCTGCTCGGCCACTCGGCCGAGCCGAGCCGGACCGGCCGGCCGAGCCGGGCCGCGCCCTGGCCAAGCCGGACCGGGTCGAGCTGGATTGGACTGGGTCGGGTCGACCCGGTTCGGCCGACCCAGGGGGTCGTGCCGGGTCGGCCCGGGCCCATACCCCCCGTCTTCGGACTGTTTTGGTCTTTGCCCGTAACATGAGCTACGGGCCTTCAAAGGCCTCTCCGTCTGCGGGAACGCGATTCTTGGATCGAGACGGTTGTTTCTCTATATCGCACTCAAGGTTTCAGAATACATTGAGTTCGGCCGGGTTGGTTCGTACACGAAACCAACCGGGCCCTCGGAGCGGAAACACTCATATCTTGAGCTTCAGATGTCCGATTGACGTGTCGTCGACTTTTTTGTTTTCGTCTATGTGAGACAGATATTTTGTCATACCCCGCCCGAGGTTTGGATGCTGTAGGAGTATGGTCGGGTTGGTTTTTCCTTAAAAACCAACCGGGCCCCTATGATGAAAAAACCAATAACTCTCAGACCGGGCGTCCGATTGACGCGCCGTCTGCGACGTTGAGTTCCTGTTGACGATACGGAACTTTTGGATAAATAAACTTAGGACTTTGTGTCAATTGATGTATCAGCCTCTCGTCTCGTGGAGCGGACCCTTCCAAACGAGCTTGTTGTGTGCGGGAACCCTAGTGATGGTTGTGACTGCTACTATGACTGTGACGACGACTGTGTAGAGATCTGTAGTGGACTGCGACGATGACTGTGGAGAGATTCTTAGTGGACTATGATGACGACTATGCAGAGATCCTCAATGGACTGCGAAGACGACTGTGCAGTGATCCTCAGTGGACTGCGACGACGACTGTGCAGAGATCCTCAGTGGACTGTGACAACTACTGCACTCAGCGATCCTATATAGATCAGTGCTACAGATCTTGTGTGGATCTGATCCTGTGTGGGTCAGCGCTCAGCGGTTCTGTGTGAGACAGCGCCTACAGGTCCTGTGTGGGCCCGATCCTGTGTGGATCTTTGCGGGGGTTAGTTACATATTGATCATGTGGGGGTCCGATCCTGTGTGGGTCATTATGGGGGTTAGTACCTTTTGATCCTTTGTGGGCCCGACGACTTAGATGTATCAGTGATCATCTTTATCATCATACAAGAAGTATACCTGTGTGAGTTGAATCTTGTGTTACTCTCCTTTGTGGATTGTGTTGAGCTATCCTGTGTGGATTTACTTTTACTCTCCTTTGTGTATTGTGTTGTGCTATCCTGTGTGGGTATACATTTTGCTTTCCTATGTGGACTGGGTTGTTCTTGGGCTCGGATGTTGGAGCCGAACAGAAATTGATGACTTAAGTATATGTATGGGCATATACCTAAGTCGTGTCGGATGTTACTTCATGATTGTATATTTGCTTTGGGGATTATCCTTTGTGGATTCTGGGAGACCTTCGGGGGTCCCAGGGTCCCTACTGAGTAGCTTATACTCACCCCTACATGGGCTATGCCCGCACTACGTTGTGTTGGTTGCAGACGATGGACAACGCTGATCGTGGTGGAGGCTTGCGGAGCAGGACGACACCAGGAGGTGGACCACTGGGCGGGACGTACTCCGAGCAGTCATGTGGACTTGAGGAGCAGTGGAGGCTATCTGTACCCACCCTTTGGGTGGGACTTCCATAGGACGGATCGGCGTTTCGTCTTTTCTTTTCAGTTGTTGTTTTCCTCTTTCAGTTGTACTTTACAATTGGGCTTGTATTTATGGCCCCTTATACTTTCATCACAGCTTGTTACAGTTTTTTTACTTAGTGTTTACTTTTCCGCTTGCTTACTCTATTGTGCTTGTTTACTTTTGAAAGGCAATTCCTTCCCTTTTTCCGTGATTTACGCCTTGGTGCTAGTCGCCAGCCCCTGGCCTATGGAAGGTGGTCTTCGGGTAGTCACGGCTTGGGTTCCGAGGACCTGTCGTGAAAAATTGGTATTAGAGGTGGTCGGTTCTACCGCAGACTCTGATATTTCATCTATGTAAAGCAATAGTGTTTAGTGTATTGAGTGTGGTTATCAGTCCAGGTAGTCCAGTGTTGGTTTGGCGGCCGACGTATCCGTACACCAGGACCCTGACTTCTTATTTCTGACTTTATGCACGAAAACATTGATTGCATGTGTGTTTCAAGTTTTCTTTGTGATTACATAGTATCAGCTCACCAGGTATACTGTTCTGACCGTGGCGCATTGTTTCCTTTTTAGGATGGACCCATGAAGGCATCCAGCTAGGGTTCTGAGAGTAGAGCTTGACGACAGCCCGCCGAGCGACGAGGCCTCGGTACAGGGCCTGTTGACAGCAGAGGCACCGGCGGTAACGTTACCCGTCGAGCCCCCGATGCTTCCAGCACCGACCACTGACGATGCATGTCTCCTCGGAGTTCTGCATGAGTTCCATCGCCAGCGACCACCCAGGTTTTGTGGGGAGACAGACCCCCAGGCAGCTGAGGACTGGCTGGAGGCGGTCGTTCGAGTTTTCAAGCTAGTGAGGACACCAGAAGTCCTCATGGTGATCCTCGCGGCGAGCCTACTGCACGCAGCAGTGGGCCGATGGTGGAGCTTGATGCTCCAGGTGCACGATGAGGCATCTATTCTCTAGACGGACTTCGAGAGCCTCTGCCAGTCAGAGTTCGTCCTGGCCACCCTCCGTGCGGTGCGCATCCAGGAGCTTCTACAGCTGGGGCAGGGCAGCTTGACGATCGCCCAGTATGCGGAGAGGTTTATCGATCTTTATCGCTACATGACCGACGTGGTGCAGGACACCTTCTTCTAGGCCCAGACCTTTGAGTAGGGTTTGAGACATGAGATCAGGGCATCGCTGATCTCCCTCAGCATCCTGACCCAGGCAGGAGTACTGGTGCGAGCCCTTCTGATCGAGAGATTTCTGGCTGAGTCCATAGTGAGACCTACCGCAGAGCGGCAGGTAGCAGAGACTTCCGCAGCGGGCAGCCGGTGGATGACTCAGGGTTCCTGGTAGACTAGACCCTCTCGTATACGACCACAGGACACTGGCTCAGCAGTACGGGGAACACAGCACAGAGCCATTCTTTTGAGAGGCAGGCAGTGCTACGCTTGCAGTGGGAAGGGTCACATGGCTCATGACTGCCCGATCCGCCATGCCGAGGAGCAGTAGACGGTGGAGGGGACACCAAGTCAGAGGTAGAGGGTCGACCATGGTGGTCCGCAGGGAGGAGGTGGACGAGTCAGAGGTGCTGGCCGAGCAGCAGGTGGTGGGAAACGCTTTGAGGCTCTGCCAACACCACCACCAGGAGGTCCGCCTCAACCACAGGGAGCTGGCGGGAAGAGACAGGCACAACTCCAGGCAGCGGAGGCCTACGACCACGGTGCGCTAGAGATGATCCGAGGTACGATCTGTGTCTATTACTCCCTTGATTCAGTTCTTATAGATAGAGGAGAGATTCACTCTTTCATATCTGCTGCCCTTGTTCGGAGCTCGTAGATTCTGAGAGAGTCGTTGGCTCGATCTTTACGGCTAGAGACTCCTACGGGAGCATACTCGATGATTACGCACTGGTGCCGGTAGTGTGAGATTACTCTAGGAGGCGAGCGCTTCAGCTAGGATCTTCTTGTAGCGGCGTCGAGGCCTTACAACGTCATCTTGGGCATGGATTGGTTATCTACAGTTCATGCTCAGATTGACTGTTTTAGGCGCAAGGTGCGATGTGTGCGCACCGACGGGAGCAGGATCACCTTCACCGGTGAGAAGAGAGCATTTGCAGCACAGGAGGGACTCTCGCAGCGGAGGGGACATCCCATCACTCATCATATGGCTAGTCTCATCCTATGATCAGTGGACGTGTGGAGTCCTAGTTTTCCTGCAGTGGTGGATCAGTATGCCGACGTCTTTCCCGATGACGTTCCAGGGATACCTCCTCACAGAGAGGTAGACTTTTATATTGATCTGTACCCCGGGACATCCCCGATATCCTCTCCAGCGTATCAGATGGCCCCCGCTGAGCATCAAGAGCTATGAGTACAGTTGGAGGACTTGCAGGGCAAGGGGTTCATCCGACCAAGTGTTTCACCCTTTGCTTCCCCGATATTGTTTCCCAAGAAGGCAGATAAGAGCATGTGACTGTGTGTTGACTATCGTCGCCTGAACCAGGTGACAGTGAGGATCAAGTATCCACTACCAAGGATTGATGACATCTTCGATCAGATCAAGGGAGCACGGTGGTTCTCGAAGATAGACCTCAGGTCAGGCTATCATCAGCTCAGAGTTCGAGACGAGGACATGCAGAAGACGGCCTTCAGGTGTCGGTATGGCCACTATGAGTACTTGGTTATGCCATTTGGCGTAACCAATGCTCCAGCAGTGTTCATGAGCCTCATTAACAGGATCTTCCAGCCGTACCTCGATCGATTTGTCGTGGTCTTCATCGACGACTTTTTGGTGTACTCGACCACGGAGGAGGAGCACACCTACCACTTGTGGGATGTACTAGACACATTCCGAGAGCACCAGATTTATGGAAAGCTCTCGAAGTGCAAGTTCTAGTAATGTGAGGTCCAATTCTTGGGGCACATCATTTCTGAGGTGGGAGTTGTTGTGGATCCTGCGAAGATCGAGGCAGTGCTAGCTTGGGAGCCACCCAGGAGCGTGACGGAGGTGCGGAGTTTCTTGGGTCTAGATGGATACTACCGGAGATTCGTACCAGACTTCTCCAGAGTTGCGACACCACTCTCAGCTTCGATGATTAAGGGGAAACCCTTTGTGTGGTCATACATATGTCATCAGAGCTTCCAGGAGCTGAGAGAGATATTGACCAACACACCTATCTTGAGGTTGCCGGAGGAGGGAGATGGGTACGTAGTCTACTACGATGCATCGGGGACCGGACTCGGGTGTGTCCAGATGCAGGAGCGGGCAGTGATCGCCTATGGATCACGTCAGTTGAGGCCGCATGAGCAGAACTACGCTACCCATGACCTGGAGTTAGAAGTAGTGGTCTTCGCTCTGAAGACATGGCGTCACTATCTGATGGGCAAGCACTTTATAGTCTTTTCTAACCACCAGAGTCTCAGGTACATCTTCTCTCAGAAAGACCTGAACCTGAGATAGAGGCGATGTCTCAAGTTCCTCCAGGAATATGACTTTGAGATAGTCTATACTTTTGGTAAGGGGAATGTAGTGGCCGATGCTCTTAGCAGGAGGATGGGCATCCCGCAACATTAGGAGGTGACAGAGCAGCTATCCTCCTTGCAGATATCCTTTGTGGACAGGGACGGAGCATCCTTCCTTCAGTCTCTCATAGTCACCCCTCCACTACTACAGCGGGTTAGAGAGGCACAGCGTGGGGATGCTGAATGTGAGACGCGACGGGCACAGATATCCTCGGGACAGGCAACTGATGGTTTCTCCCTTGGAGTAGAGCACAACGTCCTTTTCAGAGGACATACCTTGGTACCTGTCGCTTTACGGGAGGAGGTGCTAACAGAGTTTCACACTTCTCCTTTGGCAGTGCATCCTGGAGTGGTGAAGATGTACCAGGATCTCAGACGACAGCACTGGTGGCCAGGTATGAAGAAGGTTGTGGCAGTGTTCGTTTCTCAATGCCTCACTTGTAAGCAGGTGAAGGCAGAGCATTAGGTACCAGCAGGCTTGGTACAACACTTGGAGGTCCCAGAGTGGAAGTGGGACAACATATCTATGGACTTCGTGATTGGACTTCCACGCACTTCCAGAGGTCACGACTCCATCCGGGTGATTGTCGACCGACTCACCAAGTCAGCTCACATCTTACCCATTAGAGAGCAGGGATCAGTGGAGAGATTGGGGCGTCTCTATGTTCATGAGATTGTATGGCTTCACGGTGTGCCATCGTCTATCATCTCTGATCGGGACACTCTCTTTACTTCCCGGCTTTGCAAGGGGTTGTAGGAGGCATTCGGGACACAGCTACGTCTGAGCACCGCCTTTCACCCTCAGACGGATGGTCATACGGAGAGGACCATTCAGAATCTCGAGGACATTCTCCTAACATGTGTCCTCGACTTTGGTCGTAGTTGGGAGGATCAACTACCCTTGGTGGTGTTCACATACAACAACAACTACCACTCCACCATCAGGATGGCACCATACGAGGCGTTATACCGCAGACCTTGCAGATCTCCTTTGTGCTGGACAGACCTCGGGGAGTCAGCACTTGTGGGACCAGAGATGGTCCAGGCCATGACAGAGAAGGTCCAGGTCGTCAAGGAGTGGATGAGGACAGCTCAGAGCCGGCAGAAGTCTTATGCTGACAGGAGGCGGAGGCCACTAGAGTTCGAGGATGGTGACCAATTCTTCATGCGTGTCTCACCTCGACGAGGATTGCAGAGATTTGGACGAGGCAACAAATTGTCTCCACGCTTCATTGGACTATTCCAGGTCCTCAGAAAGATTGGCGAGGTGGCTTGTCGCCTAGCTCTACCACCTCCGTTGCACCGGGTGCACGATGTCTTCCACGTATCTCAGTTGAGGAGATACGTGCACGACCCGATGCACATCATTGACCATGGGGAGTTAGAGGTGCATGATGGGGAGAATTTTACGGAGGTCCCGGTGGAGATCGAGGACTGACAGGAGCAGGTCCTACGTGGATGATCGATTCCTCTAGTGTGCATCAGATGACAGCACGGGAACCTCCAGGAGAGTAGTTGGTAGCGAGAGGCTCAGATGCGTGCTCAGTACCCACATTTGTTTCCCTAGTTTTTGATGTATCATTACGTGGACGTAAAGACCTGAGGTGGGAGTGATGTAAAGACCCGAAAAATTCAAGTTAATTTTTTTCTTAATTTTAATTGGATTTTTACAAGAACGTAGTTTCTGACGGCACCTGATTCCGAGGCCCGGTGTGCCCCGAATCATTTTCCGAAGTTAGGCTCGGGTACGTTCAGTGAACGGATTAGGGGGTATTTCTAACTTTTGAACCGATTCTTGGAATCGAATTCTGAGGGCAACGATAGAATCGCAACACCGGTATTTTCTTAGAAACGCCTCATTCGGAGTTGCGTTTTCTCGGGTGTGTATTTTAATTATTGGGTTTAAAGTTATGAAATAAAATAAATTGTATGACTAACTTTATTTTATTTCACTTAAGCCACATGAAGCCACTTAAAGATACTTAAGCTGAGTTGTTGCAGATAGGGTTCTATCCAAAAATATCCTACACTCTTGGTAGGATATTTGTGAGGTGGGGCCCGCAGAAGCCCCACCGTTTTATTTCCGCTAAGTAACGCTCCCGTGAAAACCCGTCATTATGAATGTCAACTGACGCGTTTTCTTAATTTCTTAACGTACCAATTAATTGGGCAGTTTTATTCGCTGAATTAAATGCGCGGTTTATTCATTGAAATTATTTCTAAGAATTAATTTCATTCGTTTCATAACCTGTTGGAAATCCATTGGCGTAATAATAAAATAAGACCAACGCATGACTTCTTGAAAAAATTTTCGTTGAGAGGATTTGACAGAAACCAAGAGTTCTTCATCCTCCTTTGTGAAGAACGCAATGAACTTGAAGAACTCCGGCCTTTGACGAATAACGCCGAACCCGAGGAAATCGACGACGCGACGCCATGTGCCGTGACACCGATGTTTCTTCTCCCGCGACGTTCTTCTGGGACGTTCCTTCCTCCACGAAAAAAACCATCGATCATCCATTGAGGTGACAGTTTGCAATTCATTAAACTCATTTGTGGATTTTAGCTCAAGATGAATTTAATTATTAAAATTAAATCTGTTGTTTCTTGGACCTCAGAGTTCGTGGACGCAACGCCGGATACCGCGACGACGCGATAGTCCCCTCTTTTCGCGATGAACGCCCGTGCGACGACTTGACGAGTTAGGGATTTTATTTTGGAAATACCTTTTTATATCATCGTGATTGTTTCGTTTAAAGCAAGAACCTGGATCAAGTGAAATTTTAAAATTAATAAAATTGTTTTGATACGTTTGTCATGTGTTGATTTATCCTCTCGATTAATATCGTCTAACGCGGAGGGTGAGGGCCAAACAAACACAGCCTGACAACCCTTCGTCGTTCTTCGTTGTTGTGCGGATTTGGTGGGCGACGACAAAATGTGCCGCAAAGGCAATTTGATGATTCCGCAGAGAAGAGCGGGTCCCAGGAGGAGCATCGGCGTAGATGAGATGGAAAATAGACCACCAGAGCATATCTGGTGGCCCGCAGAAGTCTCCGGTGGGCAGAGGCGGCGGCGGCAACCAGAGGCGGCGGCGCCCCGGCGCGCCGCCGGACAGGGTCGCGGTGGCGGCAGCCAGCGGACCCGCGGCCACGCGGGTTCAGCTCGCCCGCACAGGATGCGGCAGAAGCCGCGTCTGCTGATGTCTAGCGCTGCCCCTCGAGGGCCGCAACATCCTCATCCCGTAGGGGCGGCACCCCGCGGTGCTGTCACGCAGGGGCAGCGAGCCCCCCGCGCTGCTCGGCTGCTCGGCCGAGCCGAGCCGGACCGGCCGGCCAAGCCGGGCCGCACCCTGGCCCGGCGGGACCAGCGCCAGTCGCGTAGGACCGGGTCGGGTCGACCCGGTTCGGCCGACCTAGGGGGGGTCGGGCCGGGTCGGCCTGGGCCCAGACCCCCCGTCTTCGGACCGTTTCGGTCTTTTGCTCGTAACATCAGCTATGTGCCTCCAAACGACTCTCCATCAGCGGAAACACGATCCTTGGATCGAGATGGTCGTTTTGGTATATCGTACTCAAGGTTTCGGAATACTTTGAGTTCGGGCAGGTTGGTTCGTACACGAAACCAATCGGGCCCTCAGAGCGGAAACACTCATATCATGAGCTTCGGACGTCCGATCGACGTGATGTCGACTTTGTTGTTTTCCTCTAAGTGATACGGATCTTTTGGCATACCCCGCCCAAGGTTTGGACATTGGTGGGGTATGATAGGGTTGGTTTTTCTTAAAAACCAACCGGGCCCCTGGGACGAAAAGGCCAATAAATCTTAGACCGGGCGTCTGATTGACGCGCCGTCTGCGACGTTGAGTTCCTGTTGACGATACGGAACTTTTGGATACATCAACCTTGTACTTTGAGTTAGTTGATGTATCAGTCACTCGGCTCGTTGAGCGGACCCTCCCAACTGAGCTTGCTGTGTGCGAGAACCCTAGTGCTGGCTGGGACTGCTACTGCGACTACTACGGTGACTGCGACGACGACTGTGCAGAGATCCTCAGTGGACTGCGAAGAAGACTCTGCAGAGATCCTTAGTGGACTGCGACGACGACTATGCAGAGATCCACAGTGGACTGCGACAACGACTATGTAGAGATCCTCAGTGGACTGTGACGACTACTGCACTCAGCGATCCAACGTAGATCAGTGCTACAGATCCTGTGAGGATCCGATCCTGTGTGGGTCGGCGCTCAGCATTTCTGTGTGAGCCAGCGCCTACAGGTCCTGTGTGGGCCCGATCCTATGTGGGTATTTGCGGGGGATAGTTACCTATTGATCCTGTGTGGGTCCGATCCTATGTGGGTCATTGCGGGGGTTAGTACCATTGGATCCTTTTTGGGTCTAATGACTTAGATGGATCAGTGATCATCTTTATCATCATACAAGAAGTATACCTATGTGAGCTGAATCATATGTTACACTCCTTTGTGGATTTTGTTGAGCTATCCTGTGTGGATTTACTTTTACTCTCCTTTGTGGATAGTGTTGTGCTATAATGTGTGGGTATACGTTTTCCTTTACTGTGTGGACTGGGTTGTGCATGGGCTCGGATGTTGGAGCCGAATAGAAATTGATGACTTAGGTATATGTATGGGAATATACCTAACTCGTTTCGGATGTTACTTCGTGATTGTATCCTTCCTTTGTGGATTATCCTTTGTGGATTCTGTGTGACCATCGGGGGTCTCGGGATCCCTACTGAGTAGCTTATACTCACCCCGGCACGGGCTATGCCCGCACTACGTTGTGTTGATTGCAGACGACGGACAGCGCTGATCGTGGTGGAGGCTTGCGGAGCAGGACGACACCTGGAGGTGGACCACTGGGCGGGACATACTCGGAGCGGTCAGGTGGACCCGATGAGCAGTGGAGGCTATCTGTACCCACCCTTCAGGTGGGACTTCCATAGGACGGCTCGGCGCTGCGGCTTTTATTTTCAGTTTTTGTTTTCCCCTTTCAGTTGTATTTTATAGTTGGGCTTGTATTTCCGGCCCCTTTTACTTGTAGCATAGCTTGTTACAGTTTTTTTTACTTAGTGTTTACTTTTCCGCTTGCTTACTCTGTGGTTCTTGTTTACTTTTCAAAGGAAATACCTTCCCTTTTTCCTGGATTTATGCCTTTGTGCTAGTCGCCAGCCCCATGCCTATGGAAGGTGGGCTCGGTGTAGTCATGGCTCGGGCCCCGAGGACGGGTCGTGACAAGATGCCTTTAATAGTTAGAGTTATAATTCTTGTATCTTATATTATTTCTAGTACTTTATTTTATATCGAAGTCTGACATTATTTTATATAATAATAAATAATTAATAGTTTTAGTATGTCTGTGGTGTTCTTGTGTTGGGTTATGATGATCAACACTCCATTTGGAGTGAAACTGAAAGAAATATCACTATTCAAGGTGTGTGACTTGGGGGTTGGTGAGTATCATTTCCTTCTAGATATTTAAATTCATTATAAGTTTGGTTTTCAATTTTTTTGGCCATTTATTTATTAGTATTATAATGACACTACTTCAATTATTATCAATATAGAGTAACCTATATATATATATATTTATGGTAATGTTAATGTTTATCAATATGAATGTAATATTAGTGAATTCCATTCAAGATCAAATCATTAGAAAATGGGGAAGATCATTGTCTAATATTCATTCCTTTATTTGGAAGACGATGTGTGATGATTGATGTATTTCACCTACAGTGGATCAGACATAGTATATGTTTCCTAAGTTCTTCTCATGGATTACTCCTAAGAGGGATATTGAGTTCACAATTGTTATAATTCACAGAGATAGAAGTATTTTTATTCAACCATATAAAAGAAAACCAATAGAGATTCATGTGGTTAATACTAAACAAGAGTAATTTAGGGATTAGGGAGTTATCCATTTATGAATTTCACCCTGGTGTTCTACATTCAAGTTTCAAAATAATGATGATGTAACATTACTCTTATACATTGATTAAATGAAGCTAAATTATATTAAACTAAATAAATCATATCATCTTGTATGTATCGACTATTTATTGACCATCTAGGCAGTTCTTTTGTGTTATCAGTGATTTATTTGAGGTCAATGAATAAATTTCAAGACTAATACCTTGTGATGTACCACCAATTATTTTAGAAGTAACTGTGGCATATATGAGTCTTTCATGATTTATTTTGGAATGAAAAACAATCTGGATATGTTTATTATGGATTTGATGAACTAGATCATTTTAACAACCCAATGTTTTATGAGAAATATTTTTAATTTCATTGAAGTCTTGTACGCTACACAAAGAATAATTTGCGCTATACACAACACCATATTAGATTGTATTATATGAAAACACTATTCTAGGCTTGTGTTGCATTCTAGAGTAACCTTCCTCGATAGCATGTGTTAAACACAATACTGAGTTTCACTAAATAAGATGATATATTAATATTATTATGAACTAGCCGTTATGAACAATAATACCCACTTTTTGAAATTTTATAAATTTTATCATTCAAAATGGATGTCGTTTTTTGATTCGGAATACTGAAATTATCCTATGGTTAATTTTTTAATTTTTCTAAAAGGTTTCAATTTTTGATGAATAGTGAAAACACTAGGTTTCAATTTTAACATTGACTTTTTATTTAAATAATCATTTATTTTAATTATATTTATTTTAGGTCAAAATAGATACGTACCACCAATATAAGTTCAATGCAATTCCTTGCAGTCATTTTATAATAATATAGATATATAAAAATATTATTGATATTTTTATCATTTTTTATAAAACAAATAGGAGCATTTGCAATTGTTCATAAAACATAATTTTACCACTTCTGTGAGTTCAATTTCGAAAATCTGAGTGACACAGTTAATATGAAGGAGTAAAATGTGGTTCAAGAATATAAAAATAAATTTTTGTGAATAGTATATTTTAACTTTTATTTACCACGGTTAAAAGTAAATAGGGGAATTAAGGCTAAAAATGATATTATTATTACACAAATGAATGAACTAATTCAATTGGATAAGATTAATTCGACCAAAAGAACCATAAGAATAAAATATTACCCTTTAGATTCACTTGGATTAGATTAGGACACTTATTATTATTTTATTTAAAGAAGAGTTAAAAGTGTGAAAATCAATGTTTAATAACTAAAACATTTTTACTATTGGGCTATACATAAGATAAATTATACTATAAATATTAATTAAAAATCCAAAACGATTTACTACATAATGGTATTTTATTTATAATTTTTATACATTATATAATTTAATTAATTTATGACACAATGATAATGCTATAATTACCTTATTAATGAAATATTAAAATAAATTAATGTTATAAATATCCAAATAAATGTAATTTGAGAGTTTTTAGGAATTACACCAATTTTATAGGTCAATATTACATTTTAATATTGATTTAATTAAATATATTTGAACTAATAAGGCTTTTATGATTGTCAAAAAAATCAATTACAAAATAGTGTTAAAATTGACATAAAATAGTTTTTAAAACAAATATTATATTATTAATTGTTATTTTATTCCTAAAAATTTATGTATTGGACAAATGACATAGATAAGGATATATATATTAATAATGATCCATTTGGGGTTCGTTTGTCTTGTTATAGTAAGTTTATTAACCATATAGTGTAAGAAAACAAGAAGAAACAGTAAAAGTTAAATTATTTAACATAGAGTTAAATATAAATGATATGGTAACAATAGTAACATAAAATTGCCTAAAACGTATTGGTTGTGAGGATTTAGACCCATCCCACTTTATAGTCGTAATAAATCAATTTGGAGCAATTATAATCTGAATATTACTTTATTATAAAATAATATTTTAAGTTTGTTCTAACATGCCCCTCTCTTCCTTTATAAAAGGGCACCTCCTCCCTCTTCTCTTTACACAATTTTGTGCCTTCATGCTCGGCCAAAACATTCCTATTTACCTTATCAAATTCCCTATAAACATTATAGGGGTTCCTATCTCCTCAAAAGACCAACTCTATTGCCTTAATAGGAAGCCTGAAAGTAGTGTGTCGAAGAAGAGGTAATCTCTTCTATCGATTCATTCCAATTTATTTCTTCCTCATCTTATTCTACATTAGTTGTTTCATTATAATGTAATAAAATTATTATAACTAATATACTGATATGTCATTATAAATATTAAACAACCCCATTCCACCTTCTATCCATCCTACAGGAAATGAAATCGCCGCACGTGCGTACGTACGAAATACTATCTCTACGCCGTGGTGTAATCTGTTTTTCCACCACCACCTTACATGGATGGGTATAATGGTGTAAGAAATAACTATATATAGTTATTATAACATCATAATTATTTTGAGATATAATATCATCCACTCCAATTAAATTCAATAATTATGGGAACAATATCATCGCTCTTGCGTATGTACGGATTACCGTCTCCACGACGCGATGAGATTCATTCTCCTTGTTAACCATTAAAAATGATTATAAAGTATATATATTGAATAATAATGAATTAAATGAAATAATGAAGCGAATTTATTTTTATATATATATATGTCATCTACTTACTTCCATTCATGTTAATAAGGAAAGGAAAATAGTGTTCATGTGTACGTACGGCCTACCGTCTCCATGAACGGTGTATTTCATTTCATTCATCTATATTATATATATATATATACTGAATATATATGATATATAAATCATGATTTACATTCTGGATGTAAGTAAATCATTATATAAGTAATAATAATATCAAGAACAACAAGTCCAAATACACATGATAAATAAAACGATTTTACCCAAAACACTGCTTTAACATTGAATTTACAAAAGAACGGGTAATATAATGTCAGAAGTGAACCAAATATGATATCATAACAATGATTATGATTATCTAATAAGTAAATTACATTATTTAAATCATTATATAGGAGGTTCAGATATGTACGAAGCATACTGGACTTAAGGTAAGGGATAACTATTCCAATATCGTTCTTATCCGAGATTATTATTCGAATGTATTTACTAGGGTTATTGTTATCATCCATGTCCATGTTTAATAAAAATAAATTCATGGATTTTTAATTTCCTTTTTTACCAATTTTTTACTTTTACCACATGTTATGGAATGAATATTTCTTTTGTTTACAATACGAGGAACTTATTTGACTTTTTCGACAAAAGTACTAGGCGAATGGTTTTTAACATATATTTAATGAATGGATTTTTATGGTTTCATAGCGCCTAATTTTAATGAATAATACTATAGAATATTTCATGAATACTTTAAGAAAAACCCGTTCCTTTTAAAATATCATGGCATTTTGTGAAAAGAAAATGATTTTGAAGAAGAAAGGATATTTTTCTCAAGAATTCAATTCAAGTGTTTTATTAAAACCATTTTCCATCTAAGATGACCTTATTTAATATGTGTATGTTTAATGTATAATGTATAAATGATTTACATGGTTTCAATTTTCTTATGATGAAATGATATCGATTTGGTTTATATGGATTATTTTATGATGGGATGATGTTTATGAAACCCATTTTATTGTTCTGGTTATAATGAATGATTTATGTTTATATTGTCGAACACATAAGAATGATTTCCATATAAGATGGGTGGGACCTATATCTCCCTAAAATTCATTGGGTAAAGATTTATATCTCATGAGATTGAAATTGCTGGAATGGTAAGTTAATCTAATTCAGTGATATAGGATTCGAACGAGGAGTGAACTCGATTCAGAAGGGGACTTTGTCCAATAAGATGGCCTTGGCAGCAATTCTATTGCTACTATGGAAATCATATCATGTGATTAATGGTTTTCCACAATTAGATGTTTTATACCCATGGTATATTATCTTTACTTATGTTCCATTATGATATATCCCTTACCTACTTCCATGATTTATGTCATTGCTCAAGATTTTGATGTTTAGATTTTATGTTCACATTTAGCATTCAGATGTTTATAGATTGTTTTAGGTTCTCTATGTTTACCCTTACTGAGCATTTGAACTCACCCTTTTTATGTTTTCTTTTAACCATGATATAAATAATGGGTTTTAGGTATGAAAATAAAGGGGAACATCTATAGGGGAGATGTTGAAGATCTGTCACCATGATTAGAAGATTATTTTTATGTGTTTCCAAAGACACTAAACTATTAAGGTCCTTGTGTTTTTGTTTTTGTTATGTATTAATTATTCCACAAAATTAAGGTAATTACTATGTACTTCAATCTATGGGCCTCTACAATAATCCACCAATTTTTTGGTATATTATTATGTTTTTATTCATTGATGACATTGTGGTGTACTCTCATACCCATAAAAATCAACCAAAAATATTCTCATCAACTAGAGCTCACTAAGATAACATATTATCTAAGACAATATGTATATGATTCGATTAGAGATCAATATGGTACTACAATGGAGTAACATAATCTTTGTGGAATGTGTGTCAGTAGACCATATAATTGTAATAATTTTTTTTTATGATAATATAAATAATGTTTTTTATATTCAATTCCATTTGGGTGTTTTTTCCTATTAACATGGTTTATCAAGAACAAATATTATTTTTCTGTACTTTTTTCATGTCTACCAAAAATGTGATGGCTTTTGAATGATATATTTCATTTTATAATTCCATTGTGGAGATAAATATGTGTTTTACTACTACAAGAATTTTTATCCTACTTAATACGATTGATCTGTACCCTATTTGGAATATTTTTGCTATCAAACATGAATAAGTGGTGATGATGGCAGATCTATTCATAGTGAATGAGTCTTGATTGTTTGGGAACAGAAATAGTATTAACATACACATGATTTCATGTTGTATATGGTGGTTCATTCCTTAAATTTAATGAGGCAATACATGTTTAGTTAAATGTTTATTATTCTTACTGACCATAAATGTATAATGCATTAATTTTCATAGGGATATTTTAATGTCCCACAATTGATATTGGTTGAGTATATGAAGTTGTTTGACATTGATAAAGCCTATATTACCAGGAATGAAATAATTATTATGATGATTTATGATGAATGGCGTATACTAAGATAGACCAAGAGCTGGGTATTTAGGGGAAAATGATGGAATTGTCCACTAGGAGACACAGAGAGGATTAGGAAGACGAGAAGTTGATAAAACTAATTTTCATATCAGTGTAGTCTACACATATGAGGAAAATCATAGAGTGGTATTATGAGGATATATAGTGGTTGGACATGATAGAAGTACTAAAATTTTTGGAGCCACATACTAATTAGGTAATAAGGGATGATGAGATCATAAATGTTCTTGGTCAAGTTGTATTCCCATTTATTTACTAGAGGTGTTAGTGAACGAGTTCCATTCTATAAAGTGGGTGTATCATCTAGGGTTCATGAAAAATGTTTCATGATATTCAAATAAAATATTGGTTTAAAGGAATAATAAAATTTATTGTATGTTTTGTGACATGACACTACACTTGTCAGTTGGTGATGGCTAATCATTAATGGTCTTCTAGTCTATTTCAACCATTTCCCATTATAGTGTAGAGGTTGGATGATGCTAACATTCAATTTTTGGTATGTATTGAATGAAAGAAATTTCATAATGAATTTATATGGATGATTTTTGATTAGAAGATTAAATTACCCATTTAATTATAAGTATAGAAAAATTCATTATTGATCATCTGAGTGAAATGTATGTTTTAGGGAGATAGATAACTTACATGAGGTTCCATGAATTGAATTTCTTTATAATGGTCCAAAATTTTCATTCATCATCTTGAACAAATTGTATAAGGATCTAGGAACTCAGTTGTTTCTAAATACATCTTTTCATCCATAGTTATAACTAAAATCATATCATATTGTTCATGAGTTAGAGGATATTCAAATGGAATACGTCCGATAAATCAGTAGATCATAGGACCATAAGTCATATCTAGTTGATTTAACCTATAATAATTGTTTCCACATGACTATTAGGATGAAACCATATAGGGAACCTATTGTAGGCCATAGAGATCACCTTTATATTGGATGAAGGAGGATGAGCCAAAGTTTTTTGGATTGTGTCAATTATAAGAGGCATTTGGATAGGTTCTATTGATATGAGAACAAATAGATATAGACTAGTGTCGACATAATTATTTTATAGATTGATTTCATTGAACCAATGATTTTAGTTGAGTTATTGTGTATTCATTATCGGGTTTTTGATATAGGATCACGATATAATTTAGAATCATGATAGGTTGAAAACCGTTTTTTTCGTACTATATGAGATTATAGAGAGGATTATACCTGTGTTGTTTCGATTGGATCTCCCATATCATTATAGTTAGATTAAAGATGTTTTTTCTTTGTCTTACCAATTATAGTATCTCTCTATCCTTGATCATATGATTGATGATGATAGAGTAGTGATTTATAATAATGTGTCATTTGAAGAGCATAGAATTAGTGTTTCTGATCATATTGAGAATGATTTTTGGGGTTAAATGTGCCATTGGTTTGGGTGTTGTGGAAGCATGGATATGATTAATAAAAAGCATCATAGAGGGTTTAAAATATCTATTACTTGTGTCCTAAACTCACAACCATGTAATAATAGTGATACATGGGAGTTCAACTTGAAGATGTTCTATAATATTTTTGGAATATTGAATGATCCTAATATATCTAGGTACTTTTTATTCCCGTATTAAGTAATTCATTTACCCTTGGTAAATAACCTTTTGTTTTGGGAATGTATTAGATACCTTAAACCATGTTTTGGTTGTTTTTATGTGGGGGTTTGACTATGCACGATTGACACACAGTTTGTCAAAACCGTGTGGCCTCCTCCAAGAAACCATGCATGGAAATAATATGGAAACCTATTGGGAATATAGTCAACTCATCATTTTTCCCTTGATAAATAGATTCCTTGGGGAAACTATAAAATGTTGAAAAAGTTGAAACACATAGTCGTAACATGGAATATCACATAATGAGATCCAACTACATAATGGGTTGTCCTAAGATAGTAGATCCATATGATTATTGGATGATTTGAAAAATTGAGAAACATAAATGAATTACATAAACTTGGTAGCTGGAAATTTATAGTTCTAATTCAAATTATTATCTACATGCCTCATTTTTTATTACTCACATGGATTTTAAACTAATTTTTCTCCCAATTCTATATAGGTGATTCTATTAATTTCAAGGGAATGTATTATGTAATTGATTCCCAGTTGGAGATCCAGATTGACCTGTAAGTCTCTATTCAGGGTGTTTTTCTTATATATTTTCATCTTCTCATTCCTCGAGCCATATATGTAATACACATTGGATATATCCATGATTCTTTAGGGGAACATTTATGTTTCATTTTTGTAACTATTGGTTGAAATGAAATCAAAGAACAAATCAATAACATCAATTTTTTTATATTTATTTTTGCATATTCTACACCAAATTGATGTTTAAGTTTGGTTTAGAATTCATGGGTTCTCCTAAGGTAGTATGTTTTTTCACCAAAAAAACATATTGATCTCAACAGTTGATTTTCAGGTGGATGAGGTTTGTACAATCACGTTTGTTGGATTGACTGCTTATGATTAGTCTCTAATGGGTTATGTTCATGGTGAAAAAAAACAAAAAAATTGTTCTTATATCCATGATTCATGGACCTAGTCTATAATGTGATACTTTTTCAAGGTAACATGTCCAACTACACTCACGAACTCACATTAATCGAGAGCTTTGGATGTCAATATCATCATACCCAATTAGATGGAATTATTTCACTTTTTAATAATCTCTTAAAGATTTAATAATTGTTCACAAATCGATTATTCAGTCCCAAGTGTGTATATTATGTATTAGCCTATTTTAATTATCCATTATGGATATCAATATGTATGGACATATCATGGATTCCCCAATCATTTATTAGGTTGAAAATGAGTTTAAGATGCATGGAGGGGTGCTCTGTGTTTTCTTGTCATCGAAGGAGAAATGTTTTGTTGAGATTTTTGGATCGAACCATTAAAAGGGTCTTATTATGGATCCTCATGAGAGGAATCATAACCCATCATCATTCAATGACACATATTAGGGTCCATAAACTTTAATGGTCATGTGATAAAGACCGAAAAATGTAGTATAATTTAATGGAGTATGGACGCCTAAGAAAATGGTTCTTGGTAAAGAATGATGTGGGACATGTGATGATGAATATCAGGGGATTTTGATGATTTTTTTTATCTTGGGTGGACGTGACCCCACTGATATTGTGGACATGAGAAAATTAGGGTAAATTTGGGTGTTGGGGTGGGGTGAATAGTGTGTCTTCTTATATATCCTTTTTATTTTTGTAATTAATGGAAATGTAGTTAATGTGGTCGTGGTTTAAAAGTTAATATGAGGCCCATTTGAGATTGAATAAATAGGTTTTACACTCAATGGATGCTATTTTGGTTGGGTATTATGCTTGAAAATTGTCGATTTGAAGGGAATTCTGGGCTTACTCTAGGAGGGATTCCCTTCTGTCTCTAATTCATAAGAAATAAGGCCCTATTAAAGAGTTTTGTTGAGTTTTAATCACACATTGTATAGGATTCTCTTAGGATTTAGATCATATTGATTTCATGATCTCTACCAACCTCTATGTACACGAGTTTCATGATCAGTGTGATAAACAAGAGGATGAATTCAATCTAAAGATCACACAATCACATATTTCCTCAGATATATAGGGTGATGAAGCCTAAAGTGATAGAGGGAGGGAATAGAATGTGACCATATCCATTGATCACTCTTCCACTATTGGGGATGGCCAAAGGTACAGGTGACAAGAAGGATTGAGATGCCAATTATATATCTAATCTTCATATAACAGGGAGGTTATGTGGAACATTAGTGAATCCTCCAACAAGAAATGTGTTATGGGATAACACCCGAAAGGATTCCCATTAAGTCTCCACGGGTGGTAGTAATGTTTGATACGAGGACTCATCGAATGTAATGACAAGTTGCTCCTCTCAGTCCCATGAATGGTGAGGTTCATGTGAGTACCCCAATGTCTGAATATTCATTACCATTGGAATTTATACCTGAGGGAATTAAGAGGGTCCACATTGTTTCATTGGATACCCATATTAGAATGATTATCATGGGTATTCATACTCGGGAGGACAAACTAATGTGCCTAAAGATTTTACATTATATGTTAGTGGGATTTAGAAGAGGCGTTATCTTAGTGCTATTAGAATGGGTTTTCTCTTGTCACACATGTGGGATGTTGACATAACATATGAGGAGGAAGGGATCTAGATAATGGAATTACCTAGGATATACAATTATTCATAGTCGGATCTTATGTAGGATGTGGTTCCCCCCGCATTGCATATTGGTATGCATGAGAGGGTACTATCCTTGTAGAATTGTCTTACAAGGATCATGGTAATTAATTTAATGTGTTTCAACATGGGTCCATATTTCATCCACGTATTATGTTGCATTATTAGGCCATGTTCCTCCATTATAGTTTTTTAATGTGGGGCTGAGTTCCACCATTTTATCGTTTTTCTATGTGGGATAGTGTTCCTCCATCATAATGCTTTTCTATTAAAAATGCTTATCTATTATGGGGCCACCAGGTTCACACATAGTTGGGTTTATGTCCACAAATGGTGTTAGGTTCATGGATCACCAATTGATTTATTTCTTCCTTAATACTATGGAGTGGGGTTTAGCTACTATGAATCATCATAAAGGATTTGGTATTCATTTTGAATTTCTTCTTATTCTATCAATTTTGGGGAATCCTTCCTCTTTATTTTTTATCATCCACTTTTTGGGTCACCATTGGGTCTATTTATTGAACAGAAGAGGGACCAGGTACACTCAGGGATGATCATTCATGGTAAATAGAGAACCTTATTTTATAGGATCTCAATGAGGGTTCCAGACCCGCATAAATCATAGTCAGTGGGGGGCATCATTTGTCTTGAATCAGAAGTGCCACATCATTCTTTTGAACTAATTAGTTACCAGGGATACTTGTTTTTGGCTAAAAAATCACTGTCTAGCCTAGAAAAATGTGTTACATTCATTTTTGGTCATTAATGGGACTGCCTTGTCCCTTTAACTATTTAGTTCATGGGGATGCTCATTGACTTTGTAAAAATTACCAGACTTACCTATAAAATGTATAATTTTTTATGTGTGTGTCTTTGATTTTCCCTCTTATAGAGTTTGTGGGGATGGCCATTAATGGGGTAGAAATATCCTCAACTGCCCAAAACACATATCACATTCATATACAGGCGTTGATAGTTATGCCTAATATGATAATTCGTTTATTTTGTGTGGATGGTATTTTTCGGGGTGGAAATCACTTCCCATCCCCAAAAAAATAAATTGCATTTTTTTAATATGAATGTTCAACCTATTATAGGAAACTATTTTCATTCACAGGGGCTTCATAAAGTGGTGAAACACCTTGCAAAGTTGCGGTCTATGGAGTATCTTATAATGTGTATGTCGAACACCTTCTTTTCAGCCTCTAACCTTTTAAAATCTCTTCGAATTCTTATTCTCGTTTTCATTCTTCCATTTTAATTATATATTGGAATCTTTTTTTGTATGTTGAATTTTTTGGACCAAAAAATTTCCCCTATTTTGTTATGTGTTATGATTGAGATAAAATGAGTATATTTTTAGATAGAATGAGGTACCCTTTTAGTATGTTTTTGGTGTTCGAGTGGAACTCTATGAGGATACCACCGATATAATTAGTGGTCCCCTCTCGTTTTTCCATTACTTTTAGTATTAGTGAACCAATAGCTCTTGTAGACTCTGTACTACATACTGATTATGTGAAATATTTATTTTTTGGCCGACACTTCCATGAATTGTATCACTTCTATCTATGAAGTGAAATACTCAACCAGCTGTTATAATATTCAGATATATTCATAGAGGCTTGATTTGTCATGGTTAAAGTGCCACAAATATTTTTGTTTCATGGAACACAAAATTGAATTAAAACGACTTCTTGAAGAATTTATCCACATGTCTCTTGGTATGTAGGATTATGGAGTTAAAAAATGGATCACCTTTATAAACCAATGATTCATGGGATGTATATTTCATGGACTTATGGTCCATGGGGAAAACCAAATCAATGAGCCATAGTCAATCCTTCAAGATTTAATATGAATATTGAAGAATATGATGTAACATTGATGAACAAATATCATGTATAATGGGGGTTATGGTCCCCACTTTGACTACTAGGGCCATGATACACAATTCTATTGTTTAGAATATTGGATAAGATCTTCATTTTCACATCATTCTTGTGGAAGGAATTCTTTAGGACCTTATTTCTTAAGAATAACTTTTCTATCCCCTCTCAAATCAACATCCACATTATAATTTTGAAGTCAAGGGGCTTTCACCTTGCACCAGTTAATAAAAATATTGTTTTTTCTTATTTGAAAATTGGTATAGAGTGTTCTAAAGTCAATAAGTCTTCTATAATGAAGATTAGACCATGTTTAGGTCAGGAGAATGTATTTTTTTCTATATGGATCTTGTTGGATACAAATTAACTGGTAAACAATGATACATCTCTTTAATCCCGCAATCATGACTACCCATTGATTTTCAACCTCTAGTGAGACAATACCAATGGAGGGTGGATATCCAAGTGGTATCTATGGACAACAATGTGCTTTTTGGATGAATGAACCATGGAATTCATGGTGCACATTAGTATCATCAAATTCCATTAATAGTTCGAGGTAATAGGTGAATACGTTGTTGTACAGGTGTCCTAATAAAATGTATTTTCACCGGTAATGGTGCTACCTAAGCTAATCTACAATAACCATAATATTTATTACACATTTAAACATGATTTTTACATATACATGAACATAATAAAACCATGAAGATTCATATTTATAGTTTATCTGGGGCCTAGAAACATTACAATAAACATAAGACATAAAAATTGAACAAATTTATTGAAATTACCTTTTACATGACCTTTATATTTCTTCATACCTATAATTTAATGGGATTACCTAAGGCATACATAATAAAAGGGTGGGATATAATTACAAGTAAGGGTGTAAACATGGAATAAAATGAAGAATAAAATATATGTTATTTAGTAGGAGTATTAATGGAGAATAAGAGAAAATGAATATAACGGGATGATATATCATTATTATCACAACATGGAGATTCAATAACATTATTTAACTAGATATTAGCATGACACACCGCTCATTTCACATGGATGATGATTAAACCCTCATGGAACATGAATTTTCATGTGTAAAACATAATTTTAGTTGAATTATAATGACTAAATAATCCTTGAATATGGCGTATCATGATAAAATTCTTTTCCTAATGAATTGGAGGGATATTCATGCTCACCCTTTATAAACATATCATTTCACGCATAAGTGTTCCACATATATCATACAACATGGATTAATTGAACATTATAATTTATTCCATGAAGAAGAGATGTGGAATAAATTATTGTATGTTCATAATAAACATGTACATGTTTATATTGGTGAATACCCATGATAGAGAAATGAGTATGGCATTTACCTACACGATGAATTTGGCATGGATATTTTAGTGTAGCCTGGGTAGCATAAAAACATAAAATGGAAATAGTTAAATTGCTTTATGAGTGATAAATGGGCCTATCATCATTTAAAAATGAAATATAATGTACGAGGGTCATGTAATATAATATCCAAACATTTAAATGGAATTTAGATACATAATATAAAATAATTTCCTAAATGTGAATGATGAGATTGAATTTCCTTACAGAATTTTAGCGTGGTAATTGACGTACATGGGAGGCATTAATGAGATAGAAATAGGTCTCTCATAATTCAACAAAAATAAATTCATTATGGGGGAAGTTAAAAATCATAACATAATATTTTTAATTGAAAAATAATTGAGTAAGTCAATATAAATAAATTTGGACAAAAATGAGAAAGGAATAAATCTTTTACATGGAAGTGTGATCCCAAAGGCTTAGGAGTGTCTTTAGGGAGGATTATTGGCAGCTTGGAAAACCCTGATAGAATTTTATATTGTGGGGGATGAGTATATAAGTGATTAAAGTGTTTTTAAGGAAGATAACAGGGTTCTTGGGTGTGTTAATATAGGAAAATATTGGCAATTACTTATTATATAGGGTTAGGACAATACACATTAAACTAATCAAAACATAAAACCATCCCAGGGTTTTTGACCAAGGATTTTTTAAATGAGGAGTTGAAATTTTTTTATTATAATTCCAATTTCGAATATAATTAAAATATTAGGCTTTCTTATGTGGTGGTGAGTTACAATCTTTATTAAATTATTTTAAAATCTAAAAAGGTTTTATAAGTCTTGGAGGGTCTTTTGAGGAATTGTAATATAAATCAAACAACTATATAATCAAATTATTATAATTCATAATCATATATTAGAAAAATATTCCTTTCATATTATTTTCTTAAATCACTATTGGGTCATTATAATCTCATAAAATCATTATAAATTTAAACGGTATTTTATTTTTACCCAAAACATTTTCTGTTTCTGAATTTTATGGAAAATTAATTGTTTGTTAATTACGAAATTATGATTCCAAAAATATCATTCATTATAACTAAATTATTATATAATTATTTAATTGTGTACTTTTGATGTAAAAACTTAAATTTTTCGAAAATTCGCGTTTTTTGACAGAAACTGCTATCAAACCATTATAATAATTAAGAATTTATTCCAATATATTATATAATCAATTTAATATAATATAATGTAATTTAGTAATAATATTTTTTTAAAATATTATTTAATTCCAAAATCCAATATTTCATCAAAATAGATTTCTTTGTTGAATATTAATTCAAAATACTGTTTTTTCTTTAAAAAACATGAACAAAGTAAAAATAATAATATAAATACCTATTATTTGTACAAAAATAAATAACATAATAATAGTGATAGGTTATTGTTACATATCCCCTTATAACATCTATAGAAGATCTATGGCTATGGTTTGTGATGGTGACAGACTTTTCGGGTGGCTTGCAAAACAATGCTCGGGAGGTAATGTCTATTAAAATACACTTCTACCCTAGGAGATTCTATTCAAGATAAATGTGTTTAAGTTCAAAATGGTTTTAGTCCTGAATGAATCCCTTTGACAGGACCCTCTTTTCGAGCACTGAAAAATGGGATTCATGAGGAGCAATTCTACTAGATGAGACAATCTCTTCCTTTGTCTGAGTAGATTGGATTTGTGAATTCCCTATATTTATACTAATAATGTGATCATTGTAAAATTTTTATATTATAAATGGTAAAAATTCCTAATTTTTTTTAAATTCCAAAAATATAATTCCATGGAAGTGCATATTATTTTTATAAAAATTTTACATAATAATACATTTAGATAGAACAGGAAGATATTTTATAAATAAGATTTTATGTTGTTACAATATCCCCCTCCTTAAAAATTTCTACCTTGATTTATCCCACACTAAAATTGTTGATTGTATATTTTCTTCATCACTTCCTCTGATTCACACATTACTTCTTCAAAATATTGGTTTTTCATCAACATTATGATGAGGGAAATTGTATTATTTCGTATAACATTTTCCCTGCGTTCTATGATCATCAATATCTTCACTTCATAGGAGAGGTCTATAAGGACCCGAAGCTTAACGTACATGGTCATTACATTACTTTTTCGGAATACTAAGTACATAACAAAAATACACACACAAGGACCATAATAGTTTAGTGTCTTTGGAAACTTGGAATATAATATTCTAATCATGGTAAAAGATCTTCAACATCTCCCATAATGATCTTCCTTTTTTTACCTAAAACCATTCTTTATATCCTGGGGAAAAGAAAACATAAAAAGGTGAGCTCAAATGCTCAGTAAGGGTAAACAAAAGAAATATCAATCACATCATATTCATAAGAACATAACATTTTGGAAATCTTAACCTGCAAAAGAGATCATAATATCATAACATGGGATAAATCATAGTAGTGAAATGTAATTCCAATAATCATAACATAAAACATGAAACTTTGTGGCATACACACATAATCATAGAGAATCATTTCTTATTAGTCAAGACTCATTGTCAAAACTATCTTAGTGGACAAAGTCCATTTTTGAACCGAGTTCACTCCTCATTTAAGTCCTGTTTCACTGAACCGGTTTAACCTGCCGTTCCAGCCATGTCTATCTCATGGGATATAAAATCTTTACCCAATGAATTGGAGGGAGATATAGGTCCCACCCATCTCATAATTATACCATTCTTATGTGTTCCACAAAATCATAAATCATACATCATTGCATAACCAATGTAATAAAAATGGGAATCTTAAACATCGTGACATCCTAAAACAATTCATATAAGTCAAAGGAATTCATTAAAATATATCCATCACAACATAATCAAATCAATGTAATAATAGGGATAGAGACAGAACACTTTATTATCTTAGATGGAAAATAATTTTGATAAAACACTTGAGCTCCATTCTTGAGAAAAATATCGTTTCTACTTCAAAAAAAATTTCCTTTCATAACATGTTATACAATATTAAACTAAAAGAAGTTGATTAAAAATAAACATGAAAATTTGTAAAGGAAGCTTCTTGGAAATAATGTTTTAAAAATACATTCATTCCGTATAAGTTAAAAAAACATTCTTCTCGTACTTTTGTGGGAAAAGTTAAAAAGTACCTCGTATGAAAAAGACAAAATATTCATTTCATATCTTTTACTATAAAGTCACCAAAGGGTAAAAATGGATTTAAAAAATTGTAGGAGGATGGAAATAATATTACATATTTAAGAAACATGGATGTGGATGATAAAATACACCCCAGTAAATACCAAAGTATAAACAATCTCGGATAAAAATGAGATTGTGATATTCTCTTACCTTAGGTCCAATTTGGTTCGTAAGTGTCCGGGCCTCATGTATAATGATTTAAACAATGTCATTGACTTATTACAGAATCAAACTCATTATTATGATATCATATATGGTTCACTTATGACTTTATATTACCCGTTCTTTTGTAAATTCCATGTTAAAGAACGTTTTGGGTAAAATCGTTTCATTTGTCGTCCGTGTTTTGACTTGTAATTATTCATATGATTACATAGATCATGATTACATAAATCCGAAATGTAAAAAATGATTTATATATAATATAAATTCAGAATATACATATATATAATAGATCAGTAAATGGAAAGAAATATACCGTTCATGGAGACGGTATGCCGTACGTACGCATGAATGATGTTTTCGTTTCCTTATTGAATTGAAAAGAATTAAGTAGATGGCATAAAAATATATAAACATAAATACAGTATCATTATTATTTCATATATTTCATATATTTCATTATTACTTATTATATATACTTTATAATCATTCATGAATGGTTAACGTGGAGAATGAATCTCATTGCATCATGGAGATGGCAGTCCATACATACGCACGAGCGATGATATCATTCTCATGATCGTGGAATTGAATTGGAGTGTATGTATAATATTTTAGAATCAATATCACTTTACAATAATTATATATAGTTATTATTTACACCATTATACCTATCCAAGTAAGGTGGTGGTGGAAAATATATTACACCACGGCGTGGAGACGGTATTCCGTACGTACACACGAGCAGTGATTTTGTTTTCCGTAGGATGGATAGATGGTGAAACAGTGTTGTTTGATACGTATAATAACATATCAGTATATTAGTTATACAGATTTTATTACTTAATAATGAAACAACCTTTGATGAAAAAGTGGAAGAAGAAATAATGTTGAAAGAATCAGTAACAGACATTACCTCTTCTTTGAAGCACCTCTTTGAGTCCTCCTCTTAGGGATCTAAAAATGGATTTTGAAGAAGTCTAGGACCTCTAGGATGTTGCTAGGGAAGTGGAGAAGAGAATTTGGTAGGGTTTGGCCGAGCATGAAGGCTCAATGTTGTGTGAGGAAGGGAGGGAATAGGTGCCCTTTTATAAGGGAGGAGAGGGGCACCTTTGGAATAACTAAAAATATTATTTTATTAAAAAGCCAAATTCAGTTATAAATAGCTCCAAAATAATTTATTTATCTGCTAAGGTGGGTATGGGTCGAAATCCTCTAATCCAATAGAATTTAGACAAGTTTAGGTTTCTATTTTAACTTTATCATTTAGATTTAACATTAAGTTAGATAATTTTACTTTTACCGTGTCTTTTTGTGTTCTTACACTATAAGATTAATAAACATACTATAACAAGGAAAACGAACCCCAAGTTGTTTATTATTAATATATATAACCTTATCTATGTAATTTGGCTGAACCATATATTTTTAGAAATAAAATAACAATTAATAATATAATATTCGTTTTTAAAACTATTTTATGTCAATTTTGACACTATTTAGTAATTGATTTATGTGAAAATCATTACAGAATGATTAATTAAAAAAAAGTTAATTAAATATCTAATAACATGTCATATTAACCTCTAAATAAGTGTAATTCATAAAAAGTCTCAAATTACATTTATTTGGGTATTTATAACATCAATTTCGTCAATATTTCATTAATAACATAATTACTGCATCATCATTGTGTCATAAATAAATTAAATTATTAAAATTATAAAAATTAAAAATAAAATATAATTATGTAAGAAATATTTTTAGCTTTCTATTGAATATTTATAGTCTAATTTATCTTATGTATAACCCTATATTAAATATTATTTACTTATTAAACATCCATTTTAACTATTTTAACCCTTCTTTAAATAAATTAATATTAAATGTCCTAATCTAATCCAAGTGGGCCTAAATGGTAATATTTCCTTAATAAGGTTGTTTATGGTCGAATTACACTTATCCATTAGAATTAGGACATGTGTTATGGTAATACTAAAATCATTTTTACCCTTAATTACCCTATTTACTTTTAATCGTGGTAAAAAAAGTAAAATGTTACTATTCACAAAAAATTATTTTCATCTCATTGAACCACATTTTATTCCTTGATATTAACTGTGTCTCTCGGATTTTTGAAATTCCACTCACAGAAGTGGTAAAATTAATTTTTATGAAAAGTTCAGATTTTTAGCTACCACTTAGAGGTTTCACTATTCATCAAAAAAGTAATGTTTCCAGAAAAATACCAAAAATTGGGCCTAATCTATATTTGATATTATGAATTCAAAAATGATTTTTATTTTACCAAATTCAAAACATATCAGTTATATTAACTAATTTAAAAATTAATTCTCGTCGTCAAAACAAATAGCGTGTTTTTAAAAGATAATAACTATCAAAAGATTGACACTTGTTTATGTCTGGTTTAAATGTGAAATTACATCCAATGAACAACATTGCATTAAATTGTAAAAATATATTCTAAATATACATTAAAACCACTCAAATTAATAATTTATCACTATTAATTATTTTGAATAAAAAAGTTGTTTTTAATTAAAATTTAGTAATTTTCACTATTCATCAGAATATGAAAGTTATCCGAAAAGTACCAAAATTTCACCCTAAGCTAATTTCGATATTCTGAATCCCAAAATGAATTCCATTTTGAAAATTTAAATTTAAAAAATTTCAAAAAGTGGTTATTACTATTCATAACGGATAGTTTTAATAATGTTTTAATAGCATATCGTTGTTTAGTGAAACTCGGTATTGCGTACTACACACGATATCGAGGAAGGTCGTGATTGCGTGTAATGCAAGGCAATTCCAGGATGTGTTTTGTGAAAGCTCCTTTTGGTGTAGCATACAACACAAGACATTAATGAAATTAAAAAGAATATTTTTCATAAAATATCGGGGTGTTACATTCTACCCCCCTTAAAATGAATTTCGCCATCAAAATTTTCCAGGGTAATAAATGGTTTACTACTCAAAAGTTTCTTTAATAGAAACCCACATCGTAAAAAGGAATACAAAAACCAATCTTTAAAAACAAAAATATGAAACGTAACGATTACCCAAATAAACTAATCACTGGGTTTCCACATAGGTGAAAATATGGATATGGAAGAGAAATCTAACTATCATGTTCTGATGGAGAGTGGTAGAGAACATGGCTATGGAAAATCCAGCAATCACAAAGCCATAAATTTGTGACGATCTAAGGTACCATCTGATTCATCAGATATAAGAGAACTAGGACAACATTTTTGGTTTTCAAGATCATTTCCCTAAAGTTGATGAAATTTGAATTAGAAGAAATACTTTCGTGATTTTGGTATAGTCTCACCATTGGTCGTTCTTTGGAAACTTTCCACTTCATCTCTTAAATAAATGAAGTTGATTTTGTCATTCGTGATGTGTTAGCAGATCATGTGATAGAATTATGGGTCATTCCATCTGTCTCAAACAAAAGGTTAGAAAAGTTATCAAAAAATACATTAGTCCATCTATAGTGAGATTAATCATATATGGTTCCTAAAATTGACTTAAACTTCATATATCATACATCTTAATATAATAAAACAAGTTTCTACTAAACAGGGACTTCCTGTATGCTAGTGGTAAGTGATAAAGGCCAGTCGCACTTCGGTTGTGGGTTCGATTCCCATAGCCTTGTCCGACGCGATGGGTTGTCCCCATCCTGCAGGTTGTCCTTTTTCTAAAACTACATTACTATAGCATCCCATAAATAATATCGGAAAACATCTATCCTTAAACAATAATAACGCATGACCAAAATAATCCATTCCAATCTTTAGGATTATCGAAATAATACTCTCTAATCTCATATTATAGTGAAAACAATTACCAAAGAGTTTATACAACTAGAATGTTAATACCATTGTTCATCCCCATATATCATGAGATATGTCTTGTTGGTCACATTCCAAACATTCGTAGGCCTTAATCATGTATTCTCTTAAAAAAAATCAATACCCATTGAACCTTATTGAAAACATGAATGCTGTTAAATGTTAACTCTTTCCACATACCAAAATCCTCAAAATTCTATATACTCAAACCATGATATCACATAGTCCTTATATCAATCATGATCTCATGAATGCTGTCAAACATTTCATTTTCTCGTTTTCCCTTCATTATGCGCATATCATCTTTTTTTCCAAAAATATCTCAATCACTTTCCAAGGTTACCGGTACCTTTGAAAACCACAATAGAGCAATACATAAATTTTCCAATATTCCACGATACTATATACAACATTATTTTGGAATCCCATTACATAAACACTTAATCATTCCACCACATCGTTGTCATATTCAACATCACCAATAGTGATTGCTTATGACTTCCCTTTGTCCTTTGCCTTAACTGGTTGCCCATGTTGGTCATCACTAACCCTTGTATTAGGGAATTTATTAGCATAATGCCCCATTTCCTTACACTTGAAGCATTGAAGTGTTGGTGGTGCGTTCTCTGCAGTATTTTCTTTATTCACATCATTAGAAACCCTTTTTCCATTACATCGACACTCAGTTACTCAATGACCTTCTTTTCCACACATAAAACATAATCTAGTCTCTTTAAGACAATCTCCACCATGCTTCATTCCACACTTTGAGCATAAGGAAACATTCAACTTATTTTAACCATTATTATGAGATTTCTCCTTGAACTCCATCTTTCATTTCTTGTCAAAATTATGAGATGGATATGTAACACCAACTTCTATTTATTTCTTGATAGCACAACTCACAATTTCTTCATAACTACTGACGTCTCTTATAGCTAATGCCCTTCGAGGATTTGGTTTTCAGCCACTGATGAATCTATCGATCATACTCTCAATATGGATAATAATATCAGAACCATACCTTGAAAGTCTTGTAAAATTTGCTTCATAGGTACCAAAATATTCATCATCCATTTTCATTAGTTCAAGAAACTCCTTCTCCAACTTTGTCCGGAGAATATGAGGGAAGTACTTATTGAAAAATATGTTCCTGAACTCATCCCATTCCATGGACTCAATTTCATCCCTTTGCCTCATATTCTTAATAAGATTCCACCATTGATCAGCATCTCCTTCCAAATGATACACTGCTAAGATGACTTTATCATGTTCATAACATTAATGAACAGAAAATATCTTTTCAGTGGTACTGATCCATTGTTCAGAAACAAGTGGATCAGAAGACCCACTAAAAGAAGGTGGGCGTTGCCTCATGAAGGACTCAATAGAATATTGTTCCCCTCTATGCTCATTTGGAAGTCTATAATGATTCATAGCTTTTGTAAGTATAGCAATAAAATTTTGCACTCCATCTCCCATAACATTTTTTTGTTCAGGAGGAAAATCATTGCATTGTCCATTACATTGATCAACACGGTTCCTTCAGGTTCCAGCCATCGTTTGAAACCCAAAAAGAATAGTGTGAGAGGTAAAAATCATGCTAGGGAAAACAACATATTAAAGGGGGTCTACCCTCAATATTTAACATCATAGATTAAATTCTAAGATTGTTAGAACAATTCTAGGACTATAACCTATATGTATACTTAACCTTAGGGACATCCCTAGAAATACCTTATAAATATCTCTAGGGATCTCACTAAAGATCTCGCATCCTTGTTTCCAAAGGTTGACTAAACCTTTCCTATGATACCAACTATAGAGACCCGAAGCTTAACGTACATGGACATTACATTACTTTTGCGGAATACTTCGTACATAACAAAAACACACACACAAGGACCGTAATAGTTTAGTGTCTTTGGAAACTCGGAATATAATCTTCTAGTAATATTGAAAGAACTTCAACGTCTCCCATAAAGATCTTCCATTTTTTTGTAAAACCTTTCTTTATATCCTAAGGAAAATAAAAAATAAATGTGTGATCTCAAATGCTCAGTAAGGGTAAACAAAAGAAATATCAATCACATCTTATTCATAAGACCATAACATTTTGGAAATCTTAACCTGCAAAAGAGATCATAATATCATAACATGGGATAAATCATAGTAGTGAAATGTAATCCCAATAATCATAAATTAAAACATGAAACTTTTTGGCATACACACATAATCATAGAGAATCATTTCTTATTAGTCAAGACTCATTTCCAATACTATTTTAGTGGACAAAGTCCATTTCTGAACCGAGTTCACTCCACGTTTCAGTTCTATTTCACTAAACCGGTTTAACCTGCCGTTCAAGCCATGTCTATCTAATGAGATATAAATCTTTACCCAATGCATTGGAGGGAGATATAGGTCCCACCCATCTCATAATGATACCATTCTTATGTCTGCCACAAAATCATAAATCATACATCATTGCTTAACCCATGTATTAAAAATGAGAATCTTAAACATCGTGACATCATAAAACAATTCATATAAGATAAATGAATTCATAAAAATATTTCTATCACAACATAATAAAATCAATTTAATAATAGGGATAGATAGAGAACACATTATTATCTTAGATGGAAAATAATTTTGATAAAACACTTGAACTCCATTCTTGAGGAAAATATCCTTTCTGCTTCAAAAACATTATCCTTTAATAACATGTCATAAAATTTTAAACTAAAATAAGTTGATAAAAAACAAACATGAAAACTTGTAAAGGATGCTTCTTGGAAATAATGTCTTAAAACTCCATTCATGCCGTATAAGTTAAAAAAACAGTCTTCTCGTACTTTTGTCGAAAAAGTCAAAAAGTACCTCGTACGAAAAACGACCAAAGATTCTTTCCTTATCTTTTACTATAAACTAACCAAAGGGTAATAATGGATTTAAAAAATTGTAGGTTGATGGAAAGAATATTAAATATTGATGAAACATGGATGTGGATGATAAAATACACCCCAGTAAATACCAATGTATAAACAATCTCGGATAAAAATGGGATTGTGATATTTCCCTTACCTTAGGTCCAATTTGCTTCGTAAGTGTCCGGAACTCTTGTATAATGATTTAAATAATGTCATTGACTTATTCCAGAATCATAATCATTGTTATTATATCATATATGATTCACTTATGACTTTATATTACCCATTCTTTTCTAAATTCCATGTTAAAGAGCGTTTTGGGTAAAATCGTTTCTTTTGTCTTCCGTGTTTTGACTTGTTATTATTTATATGATTACTTAGATCATGATTACTTAAATCCATAATTTAAAACATGATTTATATATAATATAAATTCAGAATATACATATATATATAACAGATCAGTAAATGGAATTAAATACACCGTTCTTGGAGTCGGAAGGCCATACGTACGCATGAACGCTGTTTTCGTTTCTTTATTGAGTTGAAAGGAATTAAGTAGATGAAATACATATATATACACATAAATCCATTATCATTATTATGTCATATAATTAATTATTACTTATTATATATACTTTATAATAATTCATGAATGGTTAACGTGGAGAATGAATCTCATCGCATCATGGAGATGGTAGTCCGTACATACGCACGAGCGATGATATCATTCCCATGATCGTGGAATTCTATTGGAGTGTATGTATACTATTTTAGAATCAATATCACTTCACAATAATCATATATAGTTATTATTTACACCATTATACCCATCCAAGTAAGGTGGTGGTGGAAAATATATTACACCACGGCGTGGGGACGGTATTCCGAACGTATGCACGCGCGGTGATTTCATTTTCCGTAGGATGGATAGATGGAGAAATAGGGTTGTTTGATACTTATAATAACATATCAGTATATGAGTGATACTGATTTTATTACTTCATAATGAAACTTCCAATGAAGAAGAAGTGGAAGAAGAAATAAAATTGAAAGAATCGGTAACAGACATTACCTCTTCTTTGAAGCGCCTCTTTGAGTCCTCCTCTTTGGGAATTAAAATTGGTCTTTGAAGAAGTCTGGTACCTCTAGTATGATGCTAGGGAAGTGTAGAAGAGAATTTGGTAGGGGTTTTCCAAGCATGAAGGCTCAAAGTTGTGTGAGGAAGGGAGGGAAGAGGTGCCCTTTTATAAGGGAGGAGAGGGGCACCTTTGGAATAACTAAAAATATTATTTTATTATAAAGCCAAATTCGGTTATAAATAGCTCCAAATTGATTTATTTGGCAGCTAAGGTGGGGATGGGTCGAAATCCTATCATAAAATAGAATTTAGACAAGTTTAGGTTCCTATTTTAACTTTATCATTTAGATTTCACATTATGTTAGATAATTTTACTTTTACCGTGTCTTTTTGTGTTCTTACACTATAAGGTTAATAAACATACTATAACAAGGCAGACGAAACCCAATTTGTTTATTATTAACATATATAACCTTATCTAAGTCAGTTTTCAGAACCTTAGAATTTTAGAAATAAAATAACAATTCATAATATAATATATGTTTTAAAAACAAATTATGCCAATTTTGAAACTATTTTGTAATTGATTTTCGTAAAAATCATAACAGAATTATTAATTCAAAAAAAGTTAATTAAATCAATACTAACATGTAATATTAACCTATAAATTAGTGTAATTCATAAAAAGTCTCAAATTACATTTATTTGGGTATTTATAACATCAATTTCGTCAATATTTCATTTATAAGATAATTACTGTGTCATCGTTGTGTCATAAATAAATTAAATTATTTAATGTCTAAAAATTCAAAATAAAATTTAATTATGTAGGAAATCTTTTTAGATTTATAGTGAATATTTATAGTCTAATTTATCTTATGTATAACCCTATATTAAAAATTCTTTACTTATTAATCTATGATTTTAACTATTTTAACCCTTCTTTAAATAAATTAATATTAAATGTACTAATCTAATCCATGTGGGCCTAAATGGTCATATTTCATTCCTAAGGATGTTTCTGGTTGAATTACACTTATCCAATAGAATTAGGGCATGTGTTAGGGTAATAATAATATCATTTTTACCCTTAATTACCCTATTTACTTTTAACCGTGGTAAAAAAAGTTAGAAGTTACTATTAACCAAAAATTATTTTAATTTTATTGAACCTCATTTTTGTCCTTGATATTAACTATGTCTCTCGGATTTTCGAAATTCCACTCACAGATGTGGTAAAAGTATTTTTTTTGGAAAATTCAGTTTTTTAACTACCACTTAGTGGTTTCACTATTCATCAAAAAAATGAATGATTCCAAAAAAATACCAAAAATTTGGCCTATGCTATATTTGATATTATGAATTCAAAAATGATGTTTATTTTACCAAATTCAAAACATATCAATTATATTAAATAATTTAAAAATTAATTCCCATCGTCAAAACAAATAGCGTGTTTTTAAAAGATAATAACTATCAAAAGATTGACACTTGTTTATGTCTGGTTTAAATGTAAAATTACATCCAATGAACAACATTGTATTAAATTTTAAAAATATATTCTAAATATACTTTAAAACCACTCAAATTAATAATTTATTACTATTAATTATTTTGATTAAAAAAGTTGTTTTTAATTAAAATTTAGTAATTTTCACTATTCATCGGAATATGAAAGTTATCTGAAAAGTACCAAAATTTCACCCTAAGATAATTTCGATATTCCAAATCCAAAAATGAGGTCCATTTTGAAAAATATAATTTACAAAATTTCAAAAAGTGGTTATTACTATTCACAACGGCTAGTTTTATTAATATTTTAATAGCATATCGTAGTTTAGTGAAACTCGGTATTGCGTACTACACACGCTATCGAGGAAGGTCGTGATTGCATGTAATGCAAGGCAATGCAAGGATGCGTTTTGTGAAAGCTCCTTTTGGTGTAGCGTACAATACAAGAAATTAATGAAATTAAAAAGAATATTTTTCATAAAATCTCAGGGTATTACATTCTACCCCCCTTAAAATGAATTTCTCCCTCAAAATTTGTCGGGGTTATAAATGGTTTACTACTTGAAAGTTTCTTTAATAAAAACCCACATCGTGAAAAGGAATACCAAAAACAATCTTTAATAACAAATGTATGAAATGTAACATTTACCCAAATAAACTTATCACTGGGTTTCCACATAGGTGAAAATATGGATATGTAAGAGAAATCTAACCATCATGTTCTGATGGAGAGTGGTAGAGAACATGTCTATGGAAAATCCAGCAATCACAAAGCCATAATTTTGTGATGATCTAAGGTACCATCTAATTCATCGGATATAAGAGCACTAGGACAACATTTTTGGTTTTCAAGATCATTTCCCTAAAGTTGATGAAATTGGAATTAGAATAAATACTTTCGTGATTTTGGTATAGTCTCACCGTTGGTCGTTCTTTGGAAAATTTCCTCTTCATGTCTTAAAGAAATGAAGTTGATTTTTCATTCGTGATGTGTTATCAGATCATGTGATAGAATTATGGGTCATTCCATCTTTCTCAAACAAAAGGTTAGAAAAGTTATCTAAAAATACATTAGTCCATGTATAGTGAGATTAATCATATATGGTTCCTAAAATGGACTTATACTTCATATATCATACATCTTAAAATAATAAAACTACTTTCTACTAAACATGGACTTCTTGTAGGCTAGTGGTAAGTGATAAAGGCCCGTCACACTTTGGTTGTGGGTTTGATTCCCATAGCCTTGTCTGATGCGATGGGTTGTTGCCCATTCTGCAGGTTGTCCTTTTTCTAAAAATACATTACTATAACATTCATAAATAATATCAGAAAAACTTCTATCCTTAAACAATAATAATGTATGTCCAAAATAATCCATTCCAATCTTTAGGATTATCCAAAATAATACTATCTAATCTCATATTATAGTAAAAACGATTACCAAAGAGTTCATTCAACTATCATGTTAATACCATTGTCGATCCCCATATATCATGAGATATGTCTTGTTGGTCACATTCCAAACATTCGTAGGCCTTAATCATGTAATCTCTTGAAAAAAATGAATATCCGTTGAACCTTATTGAAAACATGAATGCTGTTAAAAGTTAACTCTTTACATGTACCAAAATCCTCAAAATTCTATATACTCAAACAATGATATCACTTAGTCCATATATCAATCATGAGCTCATGAATACTTTTAAACATTTGATTTTCTCGTTTTCCCTTCATTATGCGCATATCATCTTTTTTTCAAAAATATCTCAATCACTTTCCAAGGATACCGGTACCATTGAAAACCACAATAGAACAATACATAAATATTCTAATATTCCACGATACTATATAAAACATTATTTTGGAATCCCAATACATAAACACTTAATCATTCCACCACATCGTTGTCATATTCAACATCACCAATAGTGATGATGTGACTTCCCTTTGTCCTTTTCCTTAAGTGGTTGCTCATGTAGGTCATCACTAACCCTTGGATTAGGGCATTTATTAGAATAATGCCCCATTTTGTTTCACTTGAAGAATTTAAGTGTTGGTGGTGCGTTCTCTACAGTCTTTTCTTTATTCACATCATTAGAAACCCTTTTCCCATTACTTCGACACTTAGCTGCTCTATGACCTTCTTTTCCACACTTAAAACATTTTCTAGTCCCTTTAATACAATCTCCACCATGCTTCTTTCCACACATTGAGCATAAGGAAACATTCATATTATTTTCACCATTATTATGAGATTTCTCCTTGAACTCCGTCTTTTGTTTCTTGTCAAAACTATGAGATGGATAAGCAACACAAACCTCCATTTCTACCTTGATAGCACAACGCACAATATCTTCATAGCTACTGAAGTCTCTTATAGCTAATTCCCTTCAAATATTTTGTTTTAAGCCACTTAAGAATCAATCGATCATACTCTCAGGTTGGATAATAATACCATAAGCATACCTTGCAAGTCCTGTAAAATTTTCTTCATAGGTACCAACAGATTCATCATCCTTTTTCTTTAGTTTAAGAAACTCCTTCTCCATCTTTGTTCAGAGAATACGAGGGAAATACATATTGAAAAATATGTTCTTGAACTCATCCCATTCCATGGACTCATTTTCATCCCTTTGCCACATATTCTTAATAAGATTCCACCATTGATCAGCATCTCCTTCCAAACGATACACTGCTAAGATGACTTTATCATGTTCAAAACATTGAAGAACTGAAAATATCTTTTCAGTGGTACTGATTCATTGTTCAGCAACAAGTGTATCAGAAGACCCACTAAAAGAAGGTGGACGTTGCCTCATGAAGGACTCAATAGAATATTGTTCCCCTCTCATCTCATTTATAAGTACATAATGACTCATAGCTTGTGTAAGTATAGAAATAAGAATTTTCACTCCATCTCCCGTAACATTTGTTTGTTTAGTAGGAAAATCATTGCATTGTCCATTACATTGATCAACACGGTTCCTTCAGGTTCCAACCATCGTCTATAACTGAAAAAGAATAGTGTGAGAGGTAAAAATAATGCTAGGGAAAACAACATAGTGAAGGGGGAGTCCCATCAATATCTAACATCTTAGATTAAATTCTATGATTGTTAGAACAATTCTAGGACTATATCATATACGTATACATAACCTTTGGGACATCCCTAGACATACCATAGAAATATCTCTAGGGATCTCACTAATGTTCTCGCATCCTAGTTTCTAAATGTTGACTAAAACTTTCGTCTGATACCAACTGTAGAGACCCAAAGATTAACGTACATGGACATTACATTACTTTTGCAGAATACTTAGTACATAACAAAAACACACACACAAGGACCGTAATAGTATAGTGTCTTTGGAAACATGGAATATATTCTTCTAATAGTGGAAAAATATCTTCAACATCTCCCATAAAGATCTTCCTTTTTTTACCTAAAACCTTTCTTTATATCCTGGGATGAAGAAAACAAAAAAGGGTGAGCTCAAATGCTCAGTAAGGGTAAACAAAAGAAATATCAATCACATCATATTCATAAGAACATAACATTTTGGAAATCTTAACCTGCAAAAGAGATCATAATATCATAACATGGGATAAATCATAGTAGTGAAATGTATTCCCAATAATCATAACTCAAAACATGAAACTTTGTGGCATACACACCTAATCATAGATAATCATTTCTTATTAGTCAAGACTCATTGTCAAGACTATCTTAGTGGACAATGTCCATTTCTGAACCGAGTTCACTCCTCGTTTCTGTCCTGTTTCACTGAACCGGTTTAACCTGAAGTTCCAGCCATGTCTATCTCATGAGATATAAAATCTTTACCCAATGAATTGGAGGGAGATATAGGTCCCACCCATCTCATAATGATACCAATCTTATGTGTTCCACAAAATCAAAAATCATACATCATTGCATAACCCATGTAAAAAAATGGGAATCTTAAACATCGTGACATCATAAAACAATTCATATATGATTAAGGAATTAATTAAAAAATTTCCATCACAACATAATCAAATCAATGTAATAATATGGATAGAGACAAAACACTTTATTATCGTATATGGAAAATAATTTTGATAAAACACTTGAACTCCATTCTTGAGGAAAATATCCTTTCTACTTCAAAAACATTTTCTTTTCATAACATGTCATACAATTTTAATCTAAAAGATGTTGATTAAAAATAAACATGAAAACTTGTAAATGAGGCTTCTGGGAAATAATGTTTTAAAAATCCATCCATTCCGTATAAGTTAAAATAACATTCTTCTCGTACTTTTGTCGAAAATGTAAAAAAGTACCTCGTACGAAAAACGACAAATGATTCCTTTCATATCATTTACTATAAACTCACCAAAGGGTAAAAATTGATTTAAAAAATTTTAGGTGGATGGAAATAATATTACATATTGAGGAAACATGGATGTGGATGATAAAATACACCCTAGTAAATACCAAAGTATAAACAATCTCGGATAAAAATGAGATTGTGATATTTCCCTTACCTTAGGTCCAATTTGCTTCGTAAGTGTTCGGGAGTCCTGTATAATGATTTAAATAATGTCATTGACTTATTCCAGAATCATACTCATTGTTATTATATCATATATTGTTCACTTATGACTTTATATTACCCGTTCTTTTGTAAATTCCATGTTAAGGAGCGTTTTGGGTAAAATTGTTTCCTTTGTCTTCCGTGTTTTGACTTGTAATTATTCATATGATTACATAGATCATGATTAAAAAAATAAATAATTTAAAACATGATTTATATATAATATAAATTCAGAATATACATATATATAATAGATCAGTAAATGGAATTAAATACACCGTTCATGGAGACGGTAGGTCGTACATACGCATGAACGCTGTATTCGTTTCTTTATTGAGTTGAAAGAAATTAAGTAGATGAAATACATATATATACACATAAATCCAGTATCCTTATTATGTCATATATTTCATTATTACTTATTATATATACTTTATAATCATTCATTAATTGTTAACGTGGTGAATGAATCTCATCGCCTCATGGAGACGGTAGTCCGTACGTACGCACGAGCGATGATATCGTTCTCATGATCGTGGAATTGTATTGGAGTGTATGTATAATATTTCAGAATCAATATCACTTTAAAATAATCATATATAGTTATTATTTACACCATTATACCCATCCAAGTAAGGTGGTGGTGGAAAATAGATTACACCACGACGTGGAGACGGTATTCCGTACGTATGCACACGCGGTGATTTCGTTTTCCATAGGATGGATAGATGGTGAAATAGGTTTGTTTGATACTTATAATATCATATCAGTATATGAGTGATACTGATGTTATTACTTCATAATGAAACAACCTATGAAGATGAAGTGGAATAAGAAATAAAGTTGAAAGAATCTGTAACGGACATTACCTCTTCTTTGAAGCGCCTGTTTGAGTCCTCCTCTTAGGAAACTAAAATTGGACATTGAAAAAGTCCAGGACCTCTAGGATGTTTCTAGGGAAGTGGAGAAGAGAATTTTTCAGGGGTTGGCCGAGCATGAAGGCTCAAAGTTGTGCGAGGAAAGGAGGGAAGAGGTGCCTTTTTATAAGGGAGGAGAGGGGCACCTTTGGAATAACTAAAAATATTATTTTATTATAAAGCCGAATTCGGTTATAAATAACTCCAAATTGATTTATTTCGCAGCTAAGGTGGGGATGGGTAGAAATAATCTCATCCAATAAAATTTATACATGCTTATGTTCCTATTTTAACTTTATCATTTAGATTTAACATTAAGTTAGATAATTTTACTTTTACCGTGTCTTTTTGTGTTCTTACACTATAAGGTTAATAAACTTAATATAACAAGTAAAACGAACCCCAAGTTGTTTATTATTAATATATGTAACTTTATATAAGTCATTTCGCCGAACCTTATATTTTTATAAATAATATAATAATTAATAATATTATATTTGTTTTAAAAACTATATTATGTCAATTTTGACACTATTTAGTAATTGATTTTTGTAAAAATCATAACAGAATGATTAATTCAAAAAAGTAAATTAAATCAATACTAACATGTCATATTAACCTATAAATTAGTGGAATTCATAAAAATTCTCCAATTACATTTATTTGGGTATTTCTAACATCAATTTCGTCAATATTTCAATAATAATATAATTACTGCATCGTCATTGTGTCATAAATAAATTATATTATTTAATGTCTAAAAATTACAAATAAAATATAATTATGTAGAAAATCTTTTAATCTTTCAAGTGAATATTTATAGTCTAATTTATCTTTTTTATAACCCTATATTAAAAATTATTTACTTATTAAACTTCGATTTTAACTATTTTAACCCTTCTTTAAATAAATTAATATTAAATGTCCTATTCTGATCCATGTGGGCCTAAATGGTCATATTTCATTCCTAAGGTTGTTTTTGGTCGAATTAAACTTATCCAATAGAATTAGGAGATGTGTTAGGGTAATAATAATATCATTTTTAGCCCTAATTACCCTATTTACTTTTAATCGTGGTAAAAAAATGTAAAAAGTTACTATTCACCAAAAATTATTTTCATCTCATTGAACCACATTTTAGTCATTGATATTAACCATGTCTCTCGGATTTTTGAAATTCCACTCACAGAAGTGGTAAAATTAATTTTAATGAAAAATTTCGTTTTTTAACTACCACTTAATGGTTTCACTATTCATCAAAAATGAATGTTTCCAGAAAAATACCAAAAATTATGCCTAAGATATATTTTATATTATTAATTAAAAAATGATGTTTATTTTACCAAATTCCAAACATATCAGTTATATTAACAAATTTAAAAATTAATTCCCGTTGTCAGAACAAATAGAGTGTTTTTAAAAGATAATAACTATCAAAAGATTGACACTTGTTTATGTCTGGATTAAATGTGAAATTACATCCAATGAATAACATTGTATTAAATTGTAAAAATATATTCTAAATAGATATTAAAAGCACTCAAAATAATAATTTATCACTATTAAATATTTTGATTAAAAATGTTGTTTTTAATTAAAATTTAGTAATTTTCACTATTCATCAGAATATGAAAGTTATCCGAAAAGTACCAAAATTTCACCCTAAGATAATTTCAATATTTCGAATCCAAAAATGATGTCCATTTTGAAAAATAAAATTTAAAAAATTTCAAAAATTGGTTATTAATATTCAAAACGGCTAGTTTTAATAATATTTTAATAGCATATCGTTGTTTAGTGAAACTCGGTATTGCGTACTACACACGCTATCGAGGAAGGTCGCAATTGCGTGTAATGAAAGGAAATTCAAAGATGCGTGTTGTGTAATATCCTTTTGGTGTAGCGTACAACACAAGGCATTAACGAAATTAAAAATAATATTTTTCATAAAATCTCGGGGTGTTACATTCTACCCACCTTAAAATGAATTTCACCCCCAAAATTCGTCGGGGTTATGAATGGTTTACAACTCGAAAGTTTCTTTAGTAGAAACCCACATCATAAAAAGGAATACAAAACGAATATTAAAAAAAATTATGAAACGTAATGGTTACCCAAATAAACTAATCACTGGGTTTCCATATAGGTGAAAATATGGATATGGAAGAGAAATCTAACCGTCATGTTCCGATGGAGAGTGGTAGAGAACATGGCTATGGAAAAGCCAGCAATCACAAAGCCATAAATTTGTGACAATCTAAGGTACCATCTGATTCATCAGATATAAGAGCACTAGGACAACATTTTTGGTTTTCAAGATTATTTCCCTAAAGTTGATGAAATTGGAATTCGAAGAAATACATTCGTGATTTTGGTATAGTCTCACCATTGGTAATTCTTTGGAAAATTTCCACTTCATCTCTTAAAGAAATGAAGTTGGTTTTGTCATTTGTGATGTGTTAGAAGATCTTGTGATAGAATTATGGGTCATTCCATCTGTCTCAAACAAAAGGTTAGAAAAGTTATCAAAAAATTCATTAGTCCCTCTATAGTGAGATTAATCATATATGGTTCCTAAAATGGACTTAAACTTCATATATCATACTTCATAATATAATAAATCTATTTTATACTAAACAGGGACTTCCTATAGTCGAGTGGTAAGTGATAAAGGCCAGTCACACTTCGGTTGTGGGTTCGATTCCCATAGACTTGTCCGACTTGATGGGCTATCGCCCATCCTGCAGGTTGTCATTTTTCTAAAACTACATTACTATAACATCCCATAAATAATATCGGAAAAACATCTATCCTTGAACAATAATAACGTATGTCCAATATAATCCATTCCAATATTTAGGATTATCCAAAATAATACTGTCTAATCTCATATTGTAGTGAAAACGACTACCAAAGAGTTCATACAACTAGCATGTTAATACCATTGTTGATCCCCATATATCATGAGATATGTCTTGTTGGTCACATTCCAAACATCCGTATGCCTTAATCATGTATTCTCTTAAAAAATGAACACTCATTGAACCTTATTGAAAACATGAATGCTATTAAAAGTTAACTCTTTCCACAAACCAAAATTCTCAAAATTCTATATACTCAAACCATGATATCACTTAGTCCTTATATCAATCATGAGCTCATGAATACTGTCAAAAATTTCATTTTCTATTTTTCCCTTCTTTATGCACATATCATCCTTTTTTTTCAAAAATATCTCAATCACTTTCCATGGTTACCGATACCATTGAAAACTACCATATACCAATACATAAATATTCCAATATTCCACGATACTATATAAAACATTATTTTGGAATCCCATTACATAAAAACTTAATCATTCCACCACATCGTTGTCATATTCAACATCACCAATAGTGATCGCATATGACTTCCCTTTGTCCTTTGCCTTTAGTGGTTTCTCTTGTCGGTTATCACTAACCCTTGGATTAGGTCATTTATTAGCATAATGCCCCATTTCCTTGCACTTGATGCATTGAAGTGTTGGTGGTGCGTTCTCTGCAGTCTTTTCTTTATTCACATCATTAGAAACCCTTTTTTCAATTACTTCGAAAATCAAATGCTCGATGAACTTCTTTTCCACACTTAAAACATTTTCTAGTCCATTTAAGACAATCTCTGCCATGATTCTTTCCACACATTGAGCATAAGGAAACATTCATATTATTTTCACCATTATTATGAGATTTCTCCTTGAACTCCATCGTTCGTTTCGTGTCAAAAATATGAGATGGATAAGTAACCCCAACTTCTATTTCTACCTTGATAGCACAACGGACAATTTCTTCATAGATACTGAAGTCTCTTATAGCTAATTCCCCTCGAAGATTTTGTTTTAAGCCACTAAAGAATCGATCGATCATACTCTCAGGTTGGATAATAATACCAGAAGCATACCTTGCAAGTCTTATAAAATTTTCTTCATAGGTACCAACAGATTCATCATCCTTTTTCTTTATTTCAAGAAACTCCTTCTCCATCTTTGTTCGGAGAATACAAGGGAAGTACTTATTGAAAAATATGTTCTTGAACTCGTCCCATTCCATGGACTCAATTTCATCCCTTTTCCTCGTATTCATAATAAGATTCCACCATTGATCAACATCTCCTTCCAAAAGATACACTGCTAAGATGACTTTATCATGTTCAGAATATTTAAGAACTGAAAATATCTTTTCAGTGGTACTGATCCATTATTCAGCAACAAGTGGATCAGAATACCCACTGAAAGAAGGTGGATGTTGCCTCATGAAGGACTCAATAGAATATTGTTCCCCTCTCTGCTCATTTGGATTTCCAGAATGATTCATATCTTGTGTAAGTATAGAAATATGATTTTTCACTCCATCTCCAATAAAATTTGTTTGTTCGGGAGGACAATCATTGCATTCTCCATTACATTGATCAACATGGTTCCTTCGGGTTCCAACCATCGTCTAAAACCCAAAAAGAATAGTGTGAGAGGTAAAAATCATGCTAACCAAAACAACATAGTAAAGGGGGAGTACCCTCAATATCTAACATCTTAGATTAAATTCTATGATTGTTAGCACAATTCTAGGACTATAACCTATATGTATACTTAAACTTAGGGACATCCCTAGACATACCTTAGAAATATCTCTAGGGATCTCACTAAAGTTCTCGCATCCTAGTTTCCAAAGGTTGACTAATCCTTAACTCTGATACCAACTTTAGAGACCCGAAGCTTAACGTACATGGACATTACATTACATTTGCGGAATACTTAGTAAATAAAAAACACACACACACAAGGACAATAATAGTTTAGTGTCTTTAGAAACTCGGAATATAATCTTCTAATCGTGGTGAAAGATCTTCAACATCTCCCATAAAGATCTTCCTTTTTTTACCTAAAACATTTATTTATATCTTGGGGAAATGAAAACATAAAAGGGTGTGCTCAAATGCTCAGTAAGGGTAAACAAAAAAATATCACCCACATCATATTCTTAAGAACATAACATTTTGGAAATCATAACCTGCAAAAGAGATCATTATATCATAACATGGGATAAATCATAGTAGTGAAATGTAATCCCAATAATCATAACTTAAAACATGAAACATTGTGTCATAGACACATAATCATAGATAATCATTTCTTATTAGTCAAGACTCATTTCCAAGTCTATCTTAGTGGACAAAGTCCATTTCTGAACCGAGTTCACTCCTCGTTTCAGTCCTATTTCACTAAACCGGTTTAACCTGCTGTTTCAGCCATGTCTATCTCATGAGATATAAAATCTTTACCCAATGCATTGGAGGGATATATAGGTCTCACCCATCTCATAATTATACCATTCTTATGTGTGCCACAAAATCATAAATCATACATCATTGCATAACCCATGTAATAAAAATGGGAATCTTAAACATCGTGACATCATAAAACAATTCATATAAGATAAAGGAATTCAAAAAAATCTATCCATCACAACATAATAAAATAAATTTAATAATAGGGATAGATACAGAACACTTTATGATCTTAGATGGAAAATAATTTTGATAAAACACTTGAACTCCATTCTTGAGGAAAATATCCTTTCTATTTCAAAAAAATTTTCCTTTAATAACATATCATACAATTTTAAACTAAAAGAAGTTGATTAAAAATAAACATGAAAAATTGTAAAGTAATCTTATTTGAAATAATGTTTTAAAAATCCATTCATGCCGTATAAGTTAAAAAAACATTCTTCTCGTACTTTTGTCAGAAAAGTCAAAAAGTACCTCGTACGAAAAACGAAAAAATATTCCTTTCATATCTTTTACTATAATCTACCCAAAGGGTAAAAATGGATTTAAACAATTGTAGGTGGATGAAAATAATATTAAATATTAGGGAAACATGGATGTGGATGATAAAATACACCCCAGTAAATACCAATATATAAACTATCTCAGATAAAAATGAGATTGTGATATTTCCCATACCTTAGGTCCAATTTGCTTCGTAAGTGTCTGGACCTCCTGTATAATGATTTAAATAATTTCATAAACTTATTACAGAATCATACTCATTGTTATGATATCATATATGGTTCACTTATGACTTTATATTACCCATTCTTTTGTAAATTCCATGTTAATGACCGTATTGGGTAAAATCGTTTCATTTGTCTTCCCTGTTTTGACTTGTAATTATTCATATTATTACTTAGATCATGATTACTTAAATCCAGAATGTAAAACATGATTTATATATATTATAAATTCCGAATATACATATTTATAATAGATCAGTAAATGGAATGAAATACACTGTTCATTGAGACGGTAGGCCGTACGTACGCATGAATGCTGTTTTCGTTTCCTTATTGAGTTGAAAGGAATTAAGTAGAAGACATACATATATATACACATAAATGCAGTATCATTATTATGTCATATATTTATTGATTAATTATTATATATAGTTTATAATCATTCATGAATGGTTAACGTGGAGAATGAATCTCATCGTGTCATGGAGATGGTAGTTCGTTCGTAAGCACGAGCGATGATTTCGTTCTCATGATCGTGGAATTGTATTGGATTGTATGTATACTCTTTAAGAATAAATATCTATTTAAAATAATCATATATAGTTATTATTTACACCATTATACCCATCCAAGTAAGGTGGTGGTGGAAAATAGATTACACCACGGCGTGGAGACGGTATTCCGTACGTACGCACGCGCGGTGATTTCGTTTTCCGTAGTATGGATAGATGGTGAAATAGGGTTGATTCATACCTATAATAACATATCAGTATATGAGTGATACTGATGTTATTACTTCATAATGAAACAACCTAATAAGAAGAAGTGGAAGAAGAAATAAAGTTGAAAGAATCGGTAACGAACATTACCTCTTCTTTGAAGCGGCTCTTTGAGTCCTCCTCTTAGGGAACTAAAATTGGTCTTTGAAAAGGTCCATGACCTCTAGGATGTTTCTACGGATGTGGAGAAGAGAATTTTTCAGGGGTTGGCTGAGAATTAAGTCTCAATGTTGTGTGAGTAAGGGAGGGAAGAGGTGCCTTTTTATAAGGGAGGAGAGGGGCACCTTTGGAATAACAAAAAATATTATTTTATTATAAAGTAAAATTCGGTTATAAATAGCTCCAAATTGATTTATTTCGCAGCTAAGGTGGGGATGGGTCTAAATCCTCTCATCCAATAGAATTTAGACAAGATTAGGTTCCTATTTTAACTTTATCATTTAGATTTAACATTAAGTTAGATAATTTTACTTTTACCATGTCTTTTTGTGTTCTTACACTATAAGGTTAATAAACATAATATAACAAGGAAAACGAACCGCAAGTTCTTTATTATTAATATATGTAACCTTATCTATGTCATTTTTCCGAACCTTAGATTTTTAAAAATAAAATAACAATTAATAATATAATATTTGTTTTAAAAACTATTTTATGTCAATTTTGACACTATTTAGTAATTGATTTTTGTGAAAATCAAAACAGAATGATTAATTCAAAAAAAGTTAATTAAATCAATACTAACATGTAATATTAACCGATAGATTAGTGGAATTCATAAAAAGTCTCAAATTACATTTATTTGGGTATTTCTAACATCAATTTCGTCAATATTTCATTAATAAGATAATTACTGCATCATCATTGTGTCATAAATAAATTAAATTATTTAATGTCTAAAAATTACATATAAAATATAATTATGTATGAAATTATTTTATCTTTCTATTGAATATTTATAGTCTAATTTATTATATGTATAACCCTATATTAAAAATTATTTACTTATTAAACATCGATTTTAACTATTTTAACCCTTCTTTAAATAAATTAATATTAAATGTCCTAATCCAATCCAAGTGGGCCTAAATGGTCATATTTCATTCCTAAGGTTGTTTTTGGTCGAATTACACTTATCCAAAAGAATTATGACATTTGTTAGGGTAGTAAAAATATCATCTTTACCCTTAATTACCCTATTTACTTTTAACCGTGGTAAAAAAAGTAAAAAGTTACTATTCACCAAAAATTATTTTCATCTCATTGAACAACATTTTAGTCTTTGATATTAACCATGTCTCTTGGATTTTTTAAATTCCACTCCGAGAAGTGGTAAAATTATTTTTTAAGAAAAATTCAGTTTTTTAACTACCACTTAGTGGTTTCACTATTCATCAAAAAATGAATGATTCCAGAAAAATACCAAAAATTATGCCTAAGATATATTTGATATTATGAATTAAAAAATGAGGTTTATTTTACCAAATTAAAAACATATCAGTTATATTAACAAATTTAAAAATTATTTTCCGTCGTCAAAACAAATAGAGTGTTTTTAAAAGATATTAACTATCAAAAAATTGACACTTGTTTATGTATGGGTTGAATGTGAAATTACATCCAATGAACAACATAGTATTAAATTGTAAAAATATATTCTAAATAGACTTTAAAACCACTCAAATTAATAATTTATCACTTTTAATTATTTTTATTAAAAAAAATCGTTTTTAATTAAAATTTAGTATTTTCACTATTCATCAAAATATGAAAGTTATCCGAAAAGTACCAAAATATCACCCTAAGCTAATTTTGATATTCCGAATCCAAAAATGAAGTCCATTTTGGAAAATAAAATTTAAAAAATTTCAAAAAGTGGTTATTAATATTCATAACGGCTAGTTTTAATAATATTTTAATAGGATATCGTTTTTTTAGTGAAACTCAGTATTTCATACTACACACGCTATCGAGTAAGGTCGCGATTGCGTGTAATAAAAAGAAATTGAAGGATGTGTGTTGTTCAAGATCCTTTTGGTGTAGTGTACAACACAAGACATTAATGAAATAAAAAATAATATTTTTCATAAAATCTCGGGGTGTTACATTCTACCCCCTTAAAATGAATTTCGCCCCCAAAATTCGCCGGGGATATAAATGGTTTACTACTCGAAAGATTCTTTAATAGAATCCCACATCATAAAAAGGAATACCAAAACCAATCTTTAAAAACAAATGTATGAAACGTAATGGTTACCCAAATAAACTAATCACTGGGTTTCCACATAGGTGAAAATTTAGATATGGAAAAGAAATATAACCATCATGTTCTGATGGAGAGTGGTAGAGAACATGGCTATAGAAAAGCCAGAAATCACAAAGCCTTAAATTTGTGATGATTTAAGGTACCATCTGATTCATCAGATATAAGAGCACTAGGACAACATTTTTGGTTTTCATGATCATTTCCCTAAAGATGATGAAATTTGAATTAGAAGAAATAATTTCGTGATTTTGGTATAGTCTCACCGTTGGTCATTATTTGGAAAATTACCACTTCATCTCTTAATGAAATGAAGTTGATTTTGTCATTCGTGATGTGTTATCTGATCATGTGATATAATTATGGGTCTTTCCATCTGTCTGAAACAAAAGGTTAGAAAAGTTATCAAAAAATACATTAGTCCCTCTATAGTGAGATTAATCATATATGGTTCCTAAAATGGACTTAAACTTCATATATAATACTTCTTAATATAATAAAACTAGTTTCTACCAAACTGGGACTTCCTATAGTCGAGTGGTAAGTGATAAAGGCCAGTCGCACTTCAGTTGTGGGTTCGATTCCCATAGACTTGTCTGACACGATGGGCTATCGCCCATCCTGCAGGTTGTCCTTTTTATAAAACTACATAACTATAACATCCCATAAATAATATCGGAAAAACTTCTATCCTTGAACAATAATAACGTATGTCCAACATAATCCATTCCAATATTTAGGATTATCCAAAATAATACTGTATAATCTCATATTATAGTGAAAACAATTACCAAAGAGTTCATAAAACTAGCATGTTAATACCATTTTTGATCCCCAAATATCATGAGATATGTCTTGTTGGTCACATTCCAAACATTCGTAGGCCTTAATCATGTATTTTCTTGAAAAAAATGAATACCCATTGAACCTTATTGAAAACATGAATGCTGTTAAAAGTTAACTCTTTCCACATACCAAAATTCTCAAAATTCTATATACTCAAACCATGATGTCAGTTAGTCATTATATCAATCATGAGATCATGAATACTGTCAAAAATTTCATTTTCTCTTTTTCCCTTCTTTATGCGCATATCAACTTTTTTTCCAAAAATATCTCAATCACGTTCCATGGTTACCGGTACCATTGTAAACCACAATCTACCAATACATAAATATTCCAATATTCCACGATACTATATACAACATTATTTTGGAATCCCATTACATAAAAACATAATCATTCCACCACATCGTTGTCATATGCAACATCACCAATAGTGATCGCATGTGACTTCCCTTTGTCCTTTGCCTTAAGTGGTTTCACATGTCGGTCATCACTAACCCCTGGATTAGTGCATTTATTAGCATAATGCCACATTTCTTTGCACATGAAGCATTGAAGTGTTGGTGGTGCGTTCTCTGCAGTCTTTTCTTTATTCACATCATTAGAAACCCTTTTTTCAATTACTTCGACACTCAGATGCTCGATGACCTTCTTTTCCACACTTATAACATTTTCTAGTCCCTTTATGACAATCTCCACCATGATTCTTTCCACACATTGAGCATAAGGAAACATTCATCTTACTTTCACCATTATTATGATATTTCTCCTTGAACTCCATCGTTCATTTCTTGTCAAAACTAAGAGATGGATAAGTAACACCAACTTCCATTTCTACCTTGATAGCACAACAGAAAATTTCTTCATAGCTAGTGAAGTCTCTTATAGCTAATGACCCTCGAAGATTTGGTTTTAATCCACTGAAGAATCGATCGATCATACTCTCTGGTTGAATAATAATACGAGAATCATACCTTGCAAGTCTTGTAAAAGTTTCTTCATAGGTACCAACAGATTCATCATTCTTTTTCTTTAGTTCAAGAAACTCCTTCTCCATCTTAGTTCGGAGAATACAAGGGAAGTACTTATGGAAAAATATGTTCTTGAACTCGTCCCATTCCATGGACTCAATTTCATCCCTTTTCTTCATATTCATAATAAGATTCCACCATTGATCAGCATATCCTTCCAAACGATACACTGCTAAGATGACTTTGTCATGTTCAAAACATTTAAGAACTGAAAATATCTTTTCAGTGGTACTGATCCATTGCTCAGCAACAACTGGATCAGAATACCCTCTTAATGAAGGTGGATGTTTCCTCATGAAGGAATCAATAGAATATTGTTCCCCTCTCTGCTCATTTGGATGTCCAGAATGATTCATAACTTGTGTAAGTATAGAAATATGATTTTTCACTCCATCTCCCATAACATTTGTTTGTTCAGGAGGACAATCATTTCATTGTCCATTACATTGATCAACACGGTTCCTTTGGGTTCCAGCCATCATCTAAAACCCAAAAATAATAGAATGAGAGGTAAAAATCTTGCTAGGGAAAACAACATAGTAAAGGGGGAGTACCCTCAATATATAACATCGTAGATTAAATTCTAAGATTTTTAGCACAATTCTAGGACTATAACCTATACATATACTTAACCATAGGGACATCCATAGACATACTATAGAAATATCTCTAGGGATCTCACTAAAGTTATCGCATCCTAGTTTCCAAAGGTGGACTAAACCTTTACTCTGATACCAACTGTAGAGACCCGAAGCTTAACGTACATGGACATTAGATTACTTTTTCGGAATACTTAGTACATAAACAAACACACACACAAGGACCGTAATAGTTTAGTGTCTTTGGAAACTCGGAATATAATCTTTTAATCGTGGTGAAAGATCTTCAACATCTCCCATAAAGATCTTCCTTTTTTTACCTAAAAACATTCTTTATATCTTGGGGAAAAGAAAAAATAAAAGGGTGTGCTCAAATTCTCAGTAAGGGTAAACAAAAAAATATCAATCACATCATATTCATAAGAACATAACATTTTGGAAATCATAACCTGCAAAAGAGATCATAATATCACAACATGGGATAAATCATAGTAGTGAAATGTAATCCCAATAATCATAACATAAAACATTAAACATTGTTGCATACACACATAATCATAGAGAATCATTTCTTATTAGTCAAGACTCATTACCAAGACTATATTAGTGGACAAAGTCCATTCATGCCGTATAAGTTAAAAAAACATTCTTCTCGTACTTTTGTCGGAATAGTCAAAAAGTACCTCGTACGAAAAACGACAAAATATTCCTTTCATATATTTTACTATAATCTCAACAAAGGGTAAAAATGTATTTAAACAATTGTAGGTGGGTGGAAATAATATTACATATTTGGGAAACATGGATGTGGATGATAAAATAAACCCCAGTAAATACCAAAGTATAAACTATCTCAGATAAAAATGAGATTGTGATATTTCCCATACCTTAGGTACAATTTGCTTAATAAGTGTCTGGACCTCCTGTATAATGATTTAAATAATGTCATTTACTTTTTAAAGAATCATAATCATTGTTATGATATCATATATGGTTCACTTATGAATTTATATTACCCGTTCTTTTGTAAATTCCATGTTAAAGAGTGTTTTGGGTAAAATCGTTTCATTTGTCGTCCGTGTTTTGACTTGTAATTATTCATATTATTACATAGATCATTATTAATTAAATCCAGAATGTAAAACATGATTTATATATAATATAAATTCAGAATATACATATATATAATAGATCAGTAAATGGAATGAAATACACTGTTCATGGAGACGGTAGGCCGTACGTACGCATGAACGCTGTTTTCGTTTCCTTATTGAGTTGAAAGGAATTAAGTAGAAGACATACATATATATACACATAAATCCAGTATCATTATTATGTCATATATTTATTGATTACATATTATATATAGTTTATAATCATTCATGAATGGTTAACGTGGAGAATGAATCTCATCGTGTCATGGAGACGTTAGTTCGTACGTACGCACGAGCGATGATATCATTCTCATGATCGTGGAATTGTATTGGAGTGTATGTATACTATTTCAGAATCAATATCACTTTACAATAATCATATATAGTTATTATTTACACGATTATAGCCATCCAAGTAAGGTGGTGGTGGAAAATAGATTATACCACGGCGTGGAGACGGTATTCCGTACGTACGCACGCGCGGTGATTTCGTTTTCCGTAGTATGGATAGATGGTGAAATAGGGTTGATTCATACCTATAATAACATATCAGTATATGAGTGATACTGATGTTATTACTTCATAATGAAACAACCTAATAAGAGAAGTGGAAGAAGAAATAAAGTTGAAAGAATCGGTAACGGACATTACCTCTTCTTTGAAGCGCCTCTTTGAGTCCTTCTCTTATGGAACTAAATTTGGTCTTTGAAGAAGTTCAGGACCACTAGGATCTTTCTAGGGAAGTGTAGAAGAGAATTTTACAGGGTTTGGCCGAGCATGAAGGCTCAAATTGGTGTGAGGAAGGGAGGGAAGAGGTTCCCTTTTATAAGGGAGGAGAGGGGAACCTTTGGAATAACTAAAAATATTATTTTATTATAAAGCCAAATTCGGTTTTAAATTGCTCCAAATTGATTTATTTTGAATCTAAGGTGTGTATGGGCCTAAATCCACTCATCCAATATAAATTAGACAAGTTTAGGTTCCTATTTTAACCTTATCATTTAGATTTAACATTAAGTTAGATAATTTTACTTTTACCCTGTCTTTTTGTGTTCTTACACTATAAGGTTAATAAACTCACTATAACAAGCCAATCGAACCCCAATTTGTTTATTATTAATATATATAACCATATCTAAGTCATTTGGCCGATCCTTATATTTTTAGAAATAAAATAACAGTTAATAATATAATATTTTTTAAAAAAACTATTTTATGTCAATTTTTAATCTATTTAGTAATTGATTTTTAAAAAAATCATAACAGAATGATTAATTCAAAAAATAAAAATTAAATCAATAATAACATGTCATATTAACTGAGAAAATTATTGTAATTCATAAAAAGTCTCATATTACATTTATTTGGGTATTTATAACATCAATTTCGTCAATATTTCATTAATAAGATAATTACTGCATCATCGTTGTGTCATAAATAAATTAAATTATTTAAAGTCTAAAAATTAAAAAAAAAATATTTATCTATTAAATATTTTTATATTTTTACTGACTATTTATAGTCTAATTTATATTATGTATAAACCTATAGTAAAAATTATTTACTTATTAAACTTCGATTTTAACTATTTTAACCCTTCTTTAAATAAATTAATATTAAATGTCCTAATCTAATCCAAGTAGGACTAAATGGTCATATTTAATTCCTAAGGTTGTTTATGGTCTAATTAAACTTATCCAATATAATTAGGACATGTGTTAATGTAATAATAATATCCTTTTTACCCTTAATTACCCTATATACTTTTAACCGTTGTAAAAAAAAGAAAAAAAGTTACAATTCACCAAAAATTATTTTCATCTCATTGAACCACATTTTAGTCTTTGATATAAACCGTGTCTCTAGGAATTTAGAATTTCCACTCATAGAAGCGGTAAAATTACGTTTTATGGAAAATTCAGTTTTTTATCTACCACTTAGTGGTTTCACTATTCATCAATAAAATGTAAGTTTCCAGAAAAATACCAAAAATTAGGCCTAATATATATTTGATATTATGAAATAAAAATTGATGTTTATTTTACCAAATTAACTAATTTAAAAATTAATTCTCGTCATCAATACAAATAGCGTGTTTTTAAAAGATAATAACTATCAAAATATTGACACTTGTTTATGTCTGGTTTAAATATGAAATTACTTACAATGAAAAACATTGTATTAAATTGTAAAAATATATTCTAAGTATACTTTAAAACCACTCAAATTAATTATTTATCTCTATTAATTATTTTGATTAAAAAAGTTGTTTTTAATTAAAATTTAGTAATTTTCGCTATTAATCAGAATATGAATGTTATCCGAAAAGTACCAAAACTTCACCCTAAGCTAATTTAAATATTCTGAATCAAAAAATGAAGTCCATTTTGAAAAATAAACTTTAAAAAATTTCAAAAAGCGGTTATTACTATTCATAATGTCTAGTTTTAATAATATTTTAATAGCATATCGTTGTTTAGTGAAACTCGGTATTGTATACTACACACGGTATCGAGGAAGGTCGTGATTGCGTGAAATGCAAGGAAATTCGAGGATGCGTGTTGTGAAAGGTCCTTTTGGTGTAGTGTACAAGACAAGACATTAATGAAATTAAAAATAATATTTTTCATAAAATCTTCGGGTGTTACAAGGTCGTTTTCCAATGGTACCACCTCTAGATTGAGTACATGTGATGGTTCTATTATGAAATTCTTCAAGAGTGATATATGGAATACATCATGTACCTGAGATAGGTTCTATTGGAGTGCTAGTTGATATTCCACTACACAAATGCGTCATGTATTTCAAAAAGGGCAATGTACATTAGACTTGGCTTTTCATTCATAACTATTCTCATAACTCTCTTACAGCATGAGATGCAGAGGAATAACCTATGTCCAACATCTATCTCAAGGTATCATTTTCTATTATAATCATTTCTCTTTGGTTCAATACAAGAAGCTCTAATGTGTATCAATATGTTCTTAACATTCTCCATCATTTCATCATCCATTTCATGACCGAGGTGTTTTCTCTCTCCAACATCATCCCATCATTTCTTTGTTCTACACCTCTTCCTTTTATGAGCTTTATAAGAAATCATTTGGATGTTTTAGTGGAAATAGTTATTGTAAGATAACACAACCATATGAATATGATGATCCCATTTTTCGTTGATGACCATTGAGTTTTCTCTCAACATGCCCTGAAGTGTTTCGATATCCCATTCATATTGGACATCAGTTTGAGAATGATAAGATGTACTGATGTTCAGATCAATATTCATAGCGTATTGAAACTCTTTGTAATCTCAAAGTTGAATCTTTGTTCTCTAAAACAAAAAATTTATATTTTTTCTCCATGAATTCTTTACACTTCTCTAAGGAATATATGTTCCCATTGATATGATGTGAAATCCTCTTAAATTAAAATGATCATTTTGGTATTCGTAAGACGATCCACAACATCCCATTTTGCATTACTTCATATGGATGTTTTTGGATGTCTGGTGACAATGTTCATGGTGCATATCATCAATTTCTATGTGGGTATGGGTAATGGTTTCACCATACCATTTCAGTTTTTCCCATTAGCCATCACATTTTGACATTCTGGTAACATTGATGTATACATAGAAATCTCCTTCTTCATGATATCCAAACAATTAGGCTATGGGATATCTCGATGAATATTTGTGTTTCCTGGGTGAATGGGGAAAAATAAACATTGTGCATCATCCAAAAGTTCATTATTTACCTCTATATTTTATGGAACACATAACCTTGACCCAAATCTCAAAATTAACCTTGAACTCCATGTATTTACACATTAGGATAGTTTCATATTTCCTCTAAATGCCCACATCATCATTTTGACCGTTCATTAACCATTCCAAAAGATATAGTTGAGCCATCATTTGTGAATAGATTGATGATGTTCCCTCCATTATGATTCCAATGTCTATATTTATGAATTCTAGGAATATAAGATTCATTTCAATTTACAACAAGGATACAATCACAAGGTCCATTCATCTTAGTTAATTCTCCACCTAGTTTGCTTTCCCAGGGAGGTAATGCATTGAGCAGTCATAGTCATTGATTATCTCTAGCCATCTTCATTGGTGCATGTTCAACTCTTTCTGTGTGAATATACAATTTAGGCATTTGTAATTAGTGTATATTTCACACATCTTCTCAATGAGGTAACGTCACGAAATTTTAAATGAGAAAATTACATCATCTTACACCAGTTCATCTGTGGTATTATATTTCTCATAAAAAAATCAATTTCCTTGAATTATAGACAATGAATTTGTCAATTTTAACCAACATACAACCCATTCCATTCTTTGAAGCATCTATAAATTCTACAAATATTTCTCCACATATGGATAGTTTGAGCACATTCATAGTGATAATCCTCATTTTCAACTCTTGGATGACATCTTCACATCAATTAGTCCGTGAAATTATGACACCCTTCTGAGTTACCATTGTACGAGAGTTTGAAAATCGCGATAAATTTATCCCAAATATGTGATAATATCTAGCTACCCTAACTAATCTATAGTTATACGTCACATATGTTGGCCTCAACCATCGCTTAATTTGGTTTGTCTTAGAGGGATCAAATGATATCCCATTTCTTGGGATTATATGATCCATGAATTCTGTTTTCTTCTACCCGGACTCTCACATGTTGTGATTTGCATAGATTTTCTCCTTCCATAGGGACTATAGTACAGTTCATAGATACTCCCCATGCTCCTCCTTGGTTTTGGAGTATACTAGAATATCATCTATAAATACTAATAATTTTTTTAGATAACCACTATAGACTATATTCATCATCTCCATGATTATTCCAGGAGAATTAATGAGTTTGAAATGATGAAATATGAATTCATAGTGCCCATACCTTTTATGAAATGTAGTATTCAGGATATCCTCCTTCATCAAAAATTATTGGTAATATCCTAAGAATAGATTCAACTTAGATAAGTATTGTTCTTCACATAGCTTATTAAACTATTAATAAATTCATGGAAGATGAAAATTTTTATTTATCATGATTTTCTGACTTCATGACAATCAATGAAAAGGCGTATTGACCCATCCTTCGTCTATACTAATAGGACCGGTGCATACTATGGTAAGCCTTTGGGTTTATAAACCCTTTATCCATATTATCTTGTAATTGTTTCATTTTCTCCTGAATATCCATAAAAACTATTCTATATAGGGTCTTGGATATTTGAAATGCCACAGGTATAAGATCAATCAAAAATTCAACATGTATTCTATGAGGAAGACCGTGAAATTACTTGGGAAAGACATCAACGACTTCCCTCATAATAGGCATGTCTTCGAGGATGGATTCATCCACAGACATAATCATCTGAGCAAGATACACATGTTCATAATGTAGTAATATCCACAGTATAGATTATGGTGATAAATAAGATTAATCCTCCTCCATTAACTTGTATATAATCTGTAATTGATTCGACATATGGAGAGTAATTTCCCTTTAATGTAAATTTTTAATGGTTCTATATTGGGAGAGATAATACATGAAAAGGATTGCATCGAATTACACTAGAGGGAGTATGAAGAGATTATCTATGAAGTTCAATACAAAATTGTGATAGGTGAGTACTTATATTCATGAGATGCAAGGATTTCCCCAAATTATATTTTCAACAACATCATTACATTCATGATTTTTGGTGGGGTTGGGATTGTTCTGCTAAACATTCGGGATATATAATAATGTTTATCACCAGAATAAAAAATTATGCTTTATTTCTGAGTTAAATGATAATGCTGCTACACTTAATCTTATTCCAGATAAGCTTTGGTTGGAAATCACTGATTACAAATATGTGGATGTTGACATTCTAATTTGGAAGCCTGCTCTTACTGGCTGTTTCTCTACTCTGGATTGTAATAATATGTAGTTTGGAGTGAACACTGCTTTTCCCGAATGGCTTGAAGGATTAAAGAGAACATTCATACCACCTAATAACTTGCTTCTTATATGGAGAATATGGAAAAACAAATTGACCGTTGAATGTGCCCTAGAATGGAAAGGTTTCAGTCCTGCATCGGTATGTCAGTTCTGTTTCAACAGTGATGAAACACTTTCTCATATTTTCATTCACTGTCACTTCTCTTCTCGGTTATGGGAGTATGCACAGTCGGGTTTTCAAAGCTCCCTCGATATCTGCTCTAGGGATTCACTATTTACCTCAGCATTCAAAACTATTTTGAGTAATCATGGGAATTCTCTGTTCCTCTCTGTCATTGTTTTAGTATTCTCTTTTATCTGGAAATCTAGGAATACTACTGTGTTCAATTATCAAAAGACTTCTTTTAGAGAAGGTGTTCTGTTGATGCATCGAAGTATCAAATATTCTTCAACAATACATATTGGTACCACAAACAATGATGTATCTGACTTTGTAATTTTGAGAGCTCTTGGTGTTCATGGAAGGGAACGGAAGCCCAAAATGGTCATGTTTATCTGATGGATTCCACATATCTTTGAATGGATAAAGGTGAATGTTGATGGGGTGGCCTCTGGTGCACCAGGTCCTGCTGGTTGTGGAGGGGTCTTCAGAACTCATCGGGGCTTTGTTAGAGGCTGCTTGTCCCATTAAGATGGATATGCTCATGCAATTGAGGCAGAACTTTGGGAGATGATTAAAGAAATCATGTATGCAGTACATTATGGTTGGAATAGAGTTTGGATAGAGTCTGATTCCTCTTTTGTTGTGAAAATTTTGAATGATTGATCTCAGAATGTTCTCTGGATAATGAATTCTATATTGATTACTTGCCTTAAGCTTTCTGAACAACTATGGTTGGATGTCTCTCATGTCTATCGGTAAGAAAACCAAGTTGCTGATTCTCTTTCTAAAACAACCATTATGGAAGCTAGCTCTAGTTTATCCTTCTACATACCCCCCTATTGTGATGATTTTGTCTACAGTGATAGGGATGGTATTTTAAATACCCAGCTTTGTAAGAATCCTTGCTTTTGAGTTTCTTTGTATGGGTTACTTTTTGTTATAATAATTGGTTGGGAGCAGGATTTCGACTATCTCTCGAACCTTCTGGCTCAAAAATCATGCTTTCTATTATTGATTGAATAACTAGCATCCTTGTCACCACTTTATTGTCGGTTTTCATTTCAGTGGTAGTGATGGAAAAAGATCTCTCTTGATTCCTTGGAGGTTGTGGGTCTCATTTGACAACCATTGGCTTAGGAAACTGATTTGAAATATTTCCTAGTTCGTTGTAGATGATGAAATGAACAATCAGTTTAGGGTTTAATGGAGCATTCCTCTAAAATGTTGTAGTAGCATGTTATTCATTATTGAAATTAATGGCCATGTTCCCTTATCATCCACACTTAAAGCATTTCCTCTTCTCCTTTAAGAAATTTCTGGGGTTCTTCCTTCCACTCCATTGGCAAGTTAGGTGATTTAACTTTATTGAACCATTGGATTTATCAATCAGACTTCCAAATTTAATTTCCACTTTAATCTTCTTATCCACATCATATCCATAGATTCTTTGATCTTCATTTCGACTCTGAAGGGACATCAGGCAATTTTCTAATAGCTATTGAAGTCACTGATCACAAATTCACACCATGGTAATCTTTTATCCTACCAACGAAGTGGGGATCCTTGCATTCAGGATTAATAGAAAATCCAGAGGCGTATTCTGCAAGCCTTAGGATGTTCTCCTGGTTTGAATTGATGGATGATTCATCTTTTTCTAAATCGGTCATGTAAGTACATTTCCATATTATGTTGATTGGTGGGAAGATAATATATATAACATAACATTTTATGGAAACCCTTCCATTCCAATACCTCAATCTCTTATTTAGGCTTCATATTTTTGATCTATGGCCACTATTGATCAGCTTCATTCTCCATACAAAAAATACGCTTGATGAACCTTCTCTTGTTTGGGACATTGATGGATGGAGAAGATCTTTTCAATGCATTTGGTCCATTTTTCAAAGATTGAGGGATTATATGACCCATTAAAAGCAGTATTCCTTTGTCTCAAAAATCTCTCGATTGCAGCTTGTTCATTCTGGGGGGTATTGATGGTCAAATTGACACATTTTTCTATTCAAAACATTAGTTAACTTATAGTTCACTGTGAAAATTATTGTGATTCCCGCACCCATCAGATTGGTCATCTCATTAGAACAATCATCATAGTGATCGTCACATTAGTTGTTAGACCGAGTCCTCCTATTACTAGCCATTGGATGGAATAAATGGAATTTTATGGGTAACAAATAATGGGGAATCCATTGAAAATAGGGGATAACTTATAAATTACATTTTTTACTCAACTTATTAATGTATATGATTTCATATATGTTATCCCAGAACATCTTACCAACATATATTCATAGGATAATTTTTTAATTCCCATAATAATGGTTCATAATATTGTTATGAATTTACCCATGAATACATCAAGGATGTTTCAAAACCAAGGGTGAATCAAGGCCCATTTCCATTCACCAGTTCCCATTTGAGTCTTCATCATAGAGGTGCTTTCAGTTTTTACCCATTGATATATCTATGCCCGAGAAAACTCTACTTGTTCATATCCATACATTGATATATATTCATGATAAAAACTGAATATATTCCCACAAAAATTTAGGGATGTTTTTATTATACTTAATCTTATCCATATTTCAATTACTCTGGTTCTAAAATCATAATCACAAAAATAATTGAACCTATAATATTATACCAACTTTAACAAACATGATCGTTATTACATAGTTAAACATGATTTATTACAGAAACATTAACATAATAAAAACTAGATTATCAAGAGGACTAATTTAAATGGTTATTAGGAACATTAACTGAAATCATAATAGATAAAAATAAAAAACATTATTGAAAACTAATTTTATATTACCTCAACAATCCTTCGTACTTTTCATTACATGGGATAACCTAGGGACATAGATAAGAATATGATGAGCTATAAATTTTATTAAGGGAGTAAATGTGGAATAACAAGAATAATAGAATAAATGTTTGGAAATTTTCATATCAATATTTCATAAGAAAAACATGAACAAAAATCCATGATATAGCATGATAATCACAACATGATGATGTGGCAACATTTGACATTTTATTAGCATGGGCCAAGGCTCATTACACATGGAGAATGAGTTAAACCTAATTACACTTTAATTATAATCAGTAAACACTAATATAAATAAAACATGATTCTGTGAACCCTAATTGTAAATGGAATATCATTATAATATTCATTACCCAATTCATTGAGTGCTATCAGGGGTCACCCATCATAAACAATTCATTTCAGGAAAACATGTTTCACATAGATCATTCAACATGGATTGAATAAACATAATAATTAATTCCCCTATTATGATATGTTGAATACATAAAGTTATGCCCTCAATAAAAAACTACATGTTCATAAAGGTTAATTCCCTTGATAGAAAAATGGGTATGTTATTCACATAAACTATGATTTTGGCAAGGAATTTTTGGTGTACTTTCCACAACATAAAAATGTTAAATAGAAATTGTAAAATGAGTTTATGAGATAGAAAGGCTTATATCCTAATTTATACATGAAATGGATAGTAAGGTGGTCATTTAGTAATACATACCAACATATTTATTGGAATATAAATGAATAATATTAAATAATTTCTTGAATGTAAACAAAGAGAGTGAAATCCCTTGTAGGATTTTTTCATTTTAATTGGTGTACATGGGAGGAATTAATTATATATAATTATCAATATCATCATTAAGAAATTAGTATTTATGTATGTTGGAGGTTCTAAAAAAACCAAAACATATTTGATTGAAAATTAAATTCTATAACAACATAATGAAATTCAGAAATAAATGAAAATGGTTGAAATCCCATGCTTGGATGTGTGCTCCCATAGGCATAGAAGGGGTTTGGGGTGAATCATGAATGATTGGGGCTCCTTGTTAAGATTAAAGAGAGTGGAGGTAAAATATGGGACGTTCTCCATGGGTTTTTCGTAAAGAGATGTTAGTGAATGGGTGGGTTTATATTTGAAAATAGAGGGAATTCATTTTTATTTAGGTTTTGGACAATAAAAATTAAAGTAATAAAAACAAAATAAAATCCTTGGACTTATGCCTATGGTTTTTTGAAATGCATAGTGGAAAACTTTTTTTTATATGGACAATGGAAGAAGATTTTAAAATATTAGGCTTTATTATGTGGAGGTGAGTCACACACTCTAGGAAATAATTTTAAAATGTTAAAATATATTATATTTATTGAATAGTCCACTATGGTTTTTTAAAAATAATAAAAATAATATAAAATCAAATTATTTTTATGCTAAAACATATATTGGACAAATATCACATTTATACTATTTTATTACATCACTATTGTGTCATTATGATGTCATAACTCATATTTACAATTTCAAAGGTATTTAATTTTTACCCAAAAAATATATTGCCTTAGAAAATTAAGAGAAATTCATCATTATGTAAAATCGATGTCTTGATTCCAAGAAAAAATAATTATTTTATCTAAATAATTTTTTAAATATGTGAATTTATATATTTTAAATAATAAGTAACGTTTAAAAAAAATTGGTGGGTTTTGACAAAACGAGCTTTACAACCCTAATAAAAATTAAATTTGTATTTATAAAAATGATACAATAATTTATATTTAATAAAAATAAATTTAGTAATAATTTTTTAGTAAAATATTATTTATTTCAAAAATACATTAATTCATAAAAATATATTATGTCATTGAATATTAACAAAAAATAACCGTTTTGATATAAAACCTTTTATAAAGTGACAATAATAAAAAAATATTTTCTATATAAAAAATGAACCAAAAAATGGAGCATTGGTCTTCTAACATAACCACTCATAACACCAACATAAGACCTACGTGTATGGTGTGAGACGATGATAGACTCTTGGGGTAGCGTGGATAACATCACTCTGGTGGAAATTTCTATTAACATCAACTTCTCCCATAAGAAAATCTGTTCTAGGTTAAAATGTTTACGCTAAGCTTGTGATTTTGTCAAAATAAAAAACCTAAGATTGGGATTGGTCAATTGTGATACCCAGTGACACCACCTCCTTCCCAAGATCAGACAAATGCTCTTTGTATGTGGAAAGACTACTGGATGAGGAAATCACATCATTTTTCTATGTAAATTTCATTTTTTAAAGCTTTATATTTATACTAATCATGTGATCACTATTCAATTAGTATATTAGAAATGATAAAAATTTATATATGTATTTTAAAATCCAAAAAACATAAAACCATGGAAGTTCATATGTTTTATGTAACCATTTTACACAATAATAAATTTAATTAGTTCAAGGTGAATTTTAATTAATAATTTATTTGGATATTACATAATCAGCCAATGGTGCTAGAGTTCCCACACCATTCATTTGTCCTAACGTGAAGGATCATACTTTGGGGAATCATTCAGTAATTATAATCGTTATTCTTGGCCACATGTACAAAGAATTTATCTCTCTATCCAATTACGTGAAAAAATCGAACACATTCCCCCACTAGAAAGGAATCCAATGATAGAAGTGGGAGATATTCTTGGTCATCAAATACACAACCACTCACTTACCCCCATTAATGATTGTGTAAGGTTGTTTTTTCCAATAAGTTGTCCAAAGGCTAATGTTCTCTTTAGTAGGACCCCTATGACTCAATAGATGTGATGCATTCGTGGTTCGTACTATGATTACCCCTCCATGGGAAAATATACTTTGTGGGGTTACTGAATATTTCTATATTTTAAATCCAACATTAGTTAAGATGGTTTCTTCTCCCTAATCCTATGTTGGTGGCTCTTCCCACCTCATTATCTATACACCACTGAAAGGGATTTTTCACTAATTATTGGGGTAATACTAGGAGTGGGACACAATATTATTTTAGATATACCTATTATTTCATGATTTTAAAAACTACTGGACATCATAAAATATAGTAGGCCTCCAAATTATCTTTGTGGGAATTTCTAATCCATGTTTGGTTTGGTAGAGAAATTTTTTTGGAGCTATTAATATAATCTCACAATGACAAATATGAATTCTTCAATCTTCCTTTATGCATAACATCATCCGGGTTTGCTTGAAATCCCCATGTTTCCATGGTACTATCGAAATATTGATTGGATTTTCACACTTTAATTTCACTCATTACCATGATCCTTTAGTGGTGGGGGTTGAAAATGGTTAAGGGACACCGGTGGAGTTTGTATACATCCTCTATCTATGAGATGGTATTCTAACTACTCAGGTGGATTAAGTAACCAATTGAAAATTATACACTACATATTTTTTTACCAACAATTCGAATATATTGAGAGGGTTTTCACTTTACCCCTTTCCAAGATCCATGAGTCGATCTATGTCATATTTCATTAATAGTCGTGGATGTTGGTGTGTAATGGTTCTGATAAATGAATAACTTTTCCTCCCACAGGAGCCTCAAATAACTTATCCCTAGAGTACAGAAAAATGTAGGTAGGGTACTATAATGATGGAGTGTTGGGGATGTTAATATGATGAGTACATAAGTAATGTTCCATTCCATTTACTTCCCCTACCGTTTCATATCTATATACTTTCGTAGGAAGAAGTCATTCTTCTTTTCATCCCATGTGTTCGGATAGATCCTTATTTTTGATTCCTTCCATGGTGAGCTATGTGGACCCCATATATTTTCCTGATTCCATTGGAAATCCTATTTAATTAGGTCTATGTGGGACAACACTGAGTATAATAGCATCTAATTCCAAACATGTTCTTCTAGTATCTACAATTGTTCATGTTGAAGAGATAGATTCCATTCCATCTTTGGTGTCTTAATTTTGAGAGAGCATGTCTGTAGTGACTGTACTTATATAAAATATACATGTAACCATGATTGAATTGGGTGTTATTTATAATTCTGAAATTGAACATTGGGATGTATTGAAATGGTATTTATATCAAATGAGAACTATTATAATATAGGGACATATGTTGGAGATGGATGACCATACGAACAACTTTCATCATTTTTTTGTCTTGAGCTCAAATGTGTTCGATTATGAACCACATCATATTTGTGTCCACTAGATTTATATATCATGGGAAGTCATATTTTCTCATAAGTGTGACCTTTCCATGTCATACATTCTACAGGATCAAAAATATTCTTTACATAATATTACCAACGATGTACATGAATAGATTTTTGGGGAAGAAATATCAAATGATAAAATTATGTTGAAGACCGTGGAATGATTAAAATGTTAGGATCATGTGGTGAGGATGAAGGTACAACTATCATTGATCACTGAATATGTTAAATCTTTCAGAACAATGTTATATTCCTAAGAACCATTGTTAGGATGATGCACCTGACAGCTAATACGAAAGTTAGGAAATGTTCATCTTTAGAAGGGAACCTTGTTAGATAACATGAGGTGGTGGTAAATATTCTAACCCAAGAATTTTGGGGATAATTGTAATTGTTTTAGATATTTTTTGAAATGTCATAATTTTTTAGTAGTGTCAGAGAGAGGAACATGGTTTTAGATTTTCCGACATTCTCATTTTACAATTAAGTGAAAGTGTTTTATATATTTTGTGAATACCATTTTTTGGTCATTTCCTAAAATACTAATTAATTATAACTAGTCTCTTTTAAGAATATAACATCCACTTGATATCCAACATAATCACAATATGGATCAACTAAATAGATACTATACTGCAATTCTCAAATTGTTTCCTGATCTGAGCATCATAGTGAAAATATCATTGACTATTGTTTGGTTTATATGAAAAAACAAATAAAAAATAATTTCTTTTATATTATATCTCTATTTTTAATAAATCTAATATGGTGCAGTATTGGAAAGCATAACATTAATTTTCCATAGGACTCCCATTTTGGGTTATTGACCGAACTTGTTTTATTCCTTTTTTTAGTACTTCAGGGTCATTATAACTAGACTAATGTCAAGGATTTTTTATTTTAAAAAACATTCACTCTGAATTATGTGGTTAGGACCCCAATATAGTGTATTGTATCAAAATTTCCAAATGTCTGAAGACATGAATGAGGGATTTTTCTTGAAACTGGATTTTTTAATATTGAAATCGATAAATGATATAGGGAAATTATATGAGGATTAACCATGAAAATGGTCTACAAGAATATGTTTCAAGGTAATTTGGAAGGTAGGAATGACTATTCTCAAGTTGAATTTTCCATTGATTGATGGGCCTTTTTGGTGGGGGAATTATATAGATCCAACTAGTGTATGTTGTGCATACTCAATGAAATGATTCATCAGGACACCAACCCTCTATTTCAAATTTATATCTAAATTTAGTAATGTTTGGATATCATCGGTATATAATGGGTGGATTTGAAGAGAGTAATGTCTGAAAATAATGAGGGAAATTATATCCTCTTTTGTACATACCGAGAAACCACTCCTACATGTATTTTTCTTATGTAAAATAGGTTTAACGAATGGCTCAATTTAATATCACAAAACTAGGATTGGGATGGTGTAGTTTAATGACTTATATCTATTGAGTTTTAGGGATACAATTTAAGTTCACTTAGTTTTGATTGAGGTTTAAACAATCTCCCCAACTCATAGTTAAATGTCCAAGAATGTATTATATATTTCATGTATGGAGTAGGAAAATGGGTGTAAACTATAATATGGGGGGTTTCAGAATGTAAGGAGTAATATGAAACATAAGTTTCTTATGCGGTTTATTGATGTCGGGAAATCGTCTCATCAGGATGATTTTCCTTTGTTAGATATGCCATATTTATGGATGACTTATGCAGATCCAACTGGGGAATATTGTGCATAGAAAAGAAATGATGTCCCTAGGATACTGGACCTCCATATCCCATGGATGAGGAAGTATATTTGGATTTGGACATATCCAAACATAGATTATGGTACATTAACAAAATGTAACTGAAAATTAATGAATGACATCAATATGAAACATCCCAGGAATGGGTAGAAATGATTTTGTGACATAGGCCTAACACACATTTATGAATTATTTAAAGATATATTAATACATTCATACATACATATATAATATATTTATATTTTTATATTCATATGACTCGGCCTGATACATGATTTCTAGATGTCACTATGTATCCCGTGAGGGAAAGAATCAGGTTATACATTGTTCTGGGAAGGTTTCCCCCCAACTTGATTTAAATTTTTTTTGGAGAATGGGAATTTTTTATATAAATTGAAACTCACATATGACGAAAGGCACATATATGACCCCATATTCTAATATATTTATTTTAATGGAGAGTAGGGGGATTTATGTTTTCGTCGGACTAGGATATATGATCTAGGTTTCACTACATATCTGTAAAAACTGACAATAATGCCATGAATTTTACTTATTGGGTTCCATATGATGGTATAACACATGAACAATGAAATGGAATTTCTTACTTTTCTAGCAGCTAAACCAAAGATTGGATTTTTATGGTCACAATGTATAATGTGATGGATGCAATTAAGACACACATTTTTTTAGGAATCATGCAGTTTGGTGTCATGTAACAAATACATAAACACATCAATTTAACATCATGTGGTGAGGAATGTAGGAGGCCTTTTTGTTTTAGATCATGCTAGTAGGACTGAGTTTCAGGGAAATAATGTGTAATAGTAGGATCATTAGGCGACGATATTTTATCATTCCATTGACTTGAGGGAGAATAAATTGTAAACCAAAATTCCAAGGATTCTTGAATCTGGAAAAAAATGATATAGGTAATGGAATCCCATGGGGGAACATAGATATTTGAAAATCCTCTCATGCAGATCAATTTTCGTTTGAGTGATAAGACATTTTCTATATGCCACGTATGCAGAGCTAGCAAGGGAATATTATGAATTTTCAAACAATGGAGTCTTCAAGACACTGACTACATAAAATGACTACAAATGTTTTATAAAAATATGAATTTTTCTAGGGCACATAGTGTGATGAATTGAAGGAATCTATTAGGGTAGGTAAAAACATTCATTTTGTGATTAGCTGTAGTGTGAGAAATTACCTTCATAGATCCAAATGGAATGTTGGGGGGGGGGGGAATTGATACCTTTATAGACTCTAGAATGATGGAACCAAACATGATATTCCATCAATAGATCATTGTTTTTCATTAGAGAGGGGGGAGTTTGGTTTTTAGCCATGGTTCGGACTAGGAATAAATTCCTTTGCCTCACATTGTATCTCATCCAAATGTAAATATTTCCACACACAGTTCTTTAGTTTCCATACTGATTAACATTTTATGGTTGGGAAAAATGATAGCCATTGTAAAGATGAAAAAATATTGTTACTTTTAAGGTCATGGTAACCTGACCACCTGATGTGGATTGATATTCCTTTGTTATACGAAAGATCCAATATTGAAATTCGATGAGTTGTTCGTAGTGTGACAATCAAGTGGTGAAAAATGTTTATCTCAACTCATTGGAAATAAGTATCCAATGATAGGGAATTTTTTATTTGAGGTGGCTGATATAGGGTACTAAATCTAGGTGTTGTTTCGTATCTCTTCAAGGAGAGAATCAATCCATACATAGTACTTTGAAAAGTATGTGTGCTATAGTGGTCCTTACAAAGAGGGAAGGGTATTTTTGTCATTTTTAAATTGGTTTTTCTGGGTAGACATAGGATTCAAGAAAAAGGTGTAACAACATACCATGTGATAACATGAATCATTCCACATGATGTTCTAAATGTTGTTCTTATATGCATGTCTAATCAATACGAAGAGTAGGGAATTTTTCCTGTCAAAACATGCCTGTAAGTAGGACATGAATTTATGTCTCCCACCATGATTTAGCATGAATCTAGGGGAAGGGGACATTTTTTAATTGATTTATGGGCCTAGAAAACTAGGTTATGGCATCCCTATGTATAATGTGTGGGTATGAATTGTGAAACACATAGTTATTGATAAATGATCAATGGGTAGGTCTTCTCCCATACCCAGAGACATGATAACTTCATATTTCTTCCATATATAAATAAATCATATGTAGTGAAAAATTTATTTGAATGATTCTCCAATTTTAGTTCTAATGAATCGTAACTAGGACCTTCTTCTACGATGTTTATTCTCAGGAGATCAGAATGATAAATCCATATTTTAGGTACCTAGTGCATTGGAAAAGCAATGCAGGCTTCCTAAAAAGGGAATTTGATGGGAAACATAGTAGAAATCCCCATGTTAATTAGAGTGTAGGTGTCATAGTTCAATTCTAATCATCCCCAACAATTAATAACATCATATAATGTCTTGATTTTTTGACTTAGAATATGAGGTTTAATGTTATTCAAACTAGTCTGAGGCCATGCAGTGTAATTTAATGCAACTTAAGATAATACTATGCATTTTAAAGTCATAAAACATGTAAAATTGTACCACAATTTCATATCAGATTATGGAAATGAATTTAGCACATTTTACTGTCATGCTATCAGAATTATAGTACATTTAATGGTTTCTCGAAATATATCATCAACAGCCTTTTACTAGTATGAGATATGATCACCTGTCCGCCTATTGATAATAGGGAATATGTTTATTAGGGTTGTAATTATGTATAGTGTAGTGTCCTTACAATATCCTTTAAAATATTTGAGCTTTAATTCAATGTATCTAAAATGATCTTAGAACAAACACCATATCTCCTTCAGGGAATGACATGAGGTGAACGTTTTGGTTAAAGAATCATGTTATCTGATTATGGTGATACTCCAAATAGTGATTGGTATGGAATAACATTACTTAGTGTCACTAAAATTCATTTAGTATTTTTCATTAATTTCTCATATTTTCATAGATAGTGAAATATTTAAATATGTTGTGAGGGAAATTTATCATCAATGGGAATGACTACCTCATTCCCATAAAATAGTGGGTTTGGAATTTTCTAGTTTGAATGGTGGTCTGTGGTCCGATGATCCGATTTTTCCTAGAGGAGTTTTTTTGGCCAAAACATATTATCATTATCTACAATTTTCTAGATTATTTTGGGATAGGGTCTTTTTGGAGGCCTCTATATATCCAAAGAAAACTTCATGTTAGAAGGAAAACTGATTCGACATGATTCTACACTCATGATATAAAATCCCCAATTCATAAGATAAGAAATTGGTTCCATTTTCACCCATCATTTCATGAGGTGAACCAAATATTCTGATGACGTTGGTTTTCAAGAATATGGAAATGTTTATTTCCATATATTCATAGAGGGTTATGTCTTAGTCATACATGATGAAGAATTTGGTTTCCATAAAAATGTAATTGAGCATATTCATTGGAGTAGAAGGATAATGTCCCACAATATCCCTTCCTTGTATATTAAATTTCTAGGAGTACATGGATGTTCGATTCATATCTTGGGTTTGGTTAATAAAGTAATCATGAACCAGACAAGAATTAAATTTTATTTAAATTACTACAATACTATGTTACTTTGGTTTAGTATTGTCTGAGCTTTCCTATTTGATGGAAAATATTGAGTATTGTTTATTGAGATCTATAAGCTCCATCGTTCCATTCCTTCACAAAATAATCAATCTCTTCCCCATCAATGCCTCTGAGAAAGACCCCATCATGGATTCCCTTATTGAGTTCTTTTTTATTTTATAAATCTATTATAGATAACAATGTTAATTTCTCAGGTTCAGTAATTCTCCATCTCGGATCAATTTTGTGGAATTTAGCTATTCTGATGTTAATCTACAATGGGAATCACTAGCATGTGGTTGGAGAATATGTTTTATGTATTGCCCAAATTTTTTCTATCTTTTCCACATTTGTTTTAATGTAATGGTGATATAATCTAATTGTGTATGATTCTGATGATTGTTTCATCCCACTATAGATCAGATAGATCTATGGAAACATTATCAGTGTATCATCTTGCAAATATTGTTACCCATGGACATGATTTAGTGTCTGTACCAAAGTGAATTCCACCATTTCCCCACGTACTGTGATTTGAGGGGCGTCATCTATTCGTTTTTATCTAATAATAAATGTTAACATACTTAATGACCAGCTCAGAGTCTCCCTTTATCTTCAATTGATTTTGATTTACCTGATTTCCTATCACTAGACCAACAATTGGAGCCTGATAATCATATTCATTGGTTTTCATCCCCTATAGTAGTATAAAGATTGATGGAAAATTTTCATTCGCTATATATAGGAGTACTAATCCTAGACCAACTTGGTTGATCTTGGGGTATTCTATTATATTTCCTACAAGGATTCCATTTGAACCCTAAAAATGAATCTCCCATGTTTGGGGGTCATCGTGGATAGATAACCAATCATGTAAATTGGCATGCGATAATGTATTTCTATAGATGGGTTCTAAAAAACGAAATTTTCAAATTCATATAATTTTATTTCCTTTTAAGGAATGAACAAAAATCCATTTCGCTCTAGAATGATCGACCCTCGTGATCAATGTTTACTAAACATCAGACTACTATGTATTTATTTATGTAGTTTTCTATATTAGACCAGTCAAACATCATGATCATTTAGGTAGTGCCTCAATTCTGGATGACAATGATCAACACATGATAGTTGATCTCAATATCTGAATAATGATTAGTAGCATAGATCATGGATTAGCTGAGATAGTAGAGGCTATATTTGTTGCTGTCATTTTTATATTTCATGATGAAGACACCCAATTATCACTCTAGGGATATTACATTAAAAAGGAATATCTTTTATTCAATTCGAAACATCAACACTGGAATAATTATAAGACATTTCATGATATTTTTGAATGCTTCATGACAATTACCAATCCACTGATATGATACACCATTTTCATCAACCACGTAGAAGGAAATCATTTACCATTAAGGTTAGCAATTAATTTCCAGATGTAGTCCTGATGTTCATATAGTCATCTCACCTCTATGATGTCATGAGGGATTGACATGGAAAAGATATAATTTATCTCCTTTGGGTCGACATTGATGCCATGATAGCATACGGTGATGCTGATAAATATTCACGAGGTGAGGTTGAATGCACATTTCAAGGGGTTTTTATCAATATTTTCTTCCCAAATATGTTTAATAAAGGTTCAAGATCATTTTAGTTGTTAGAGGGTTATTGATTTTTAACAACTAGGTCCTACATAGAGGGAAATCAATTACCATAAACGATTGCAATGAAGTGCCAGATGTAGTCTTGGTGCCCATATTGTCCTCTCACCTATATGAAGCCATGAGGTATTGACATGGGAAGGATATAATATACCTCCATTGGGATGAAATTGATGCCCTAATATCATATGGTGATGTAGATAAATATTCATGACGTGATGTTGAAAGAATATTTCAAGGGGTTTGTTTTCAATATTTTCTACCAAAACATGTTGAATAATGTTTATTTATCTTTCTATATGATACAGGGTTATTTATTTTTATCCACTAGGTCATCAAAATAGAATTTTATAAACATACCATTACATGGATTGAAGATACGATATGTGGAATGCCGGTATATAGCTCAATCAATTTTCCTGTAAAAGAGAATTACCCAATAGGTAAATACTCCTTGGGGTCCTAAAGGAAGTGTATTGTCCATATTCATGGGCCATTTTAATTTGATAATATCATGAAAAGGAATCGATGAAAAATAGGGTCTTATATAAAACCATGGCATCGATCAAATGATTGTGGATTTAGTCCAAGAAATTATGCTTCATGTATTTTTAGTTTTATAACTTTGATGTCGATATAGTCTCCGATATTCCTATTTTTTCACATTAAGGGTATGAAATTGGTCAATCATATGGGATATTTGACTTCCAAAATGAATTCAATTTGAATGAACTAGTTAACATCCAACTCAAATTTGGTTGAATATGGTGGCTGCATCCTTCTGTATGGCTGTTAATAGACCAAATGTTCTTCTAGTATTCCCAGTTGGTGGGTCCCCACCTTACGATCTAGGACTATCATTTCTATGATGTTCCATGAAAATACTCACTAGTCAAACCTTAGGAAAATGGTATATACATCATTCTCTTTAGAGAACATTCCATTCTAATTATGGTGGGTCACAACTCTTTAATTGTGCATATATATTTTTTTATGATTTCAAAAATGGTGTTATATATAATTTAATTGAAAGATGGAGGTGAATACCTAAGGACCTAATCCTCCACTTTTTTCATCTGGTTATTTTATTTTTCTTCATCCACTAGGGAATAATGGATTGCGATGGGTTCCTTAGAGTTTAGAGAGGAGTACATATCATGATATTGAATTTATGAGGGGACTAAAACTAAATCAGCATATAATGTGGGTTTTTACTTGAATCATTAGAGAGGATTGGGTGAGGTACTATGTAGTGACTTCGTTAATTTACCGTAATGAGGTGAAATGTTCTACCTCTGGATGTGGGGTAGGATCATTCTAGGGTTTTCGGGAAGAAAAAAAAAGAATTATTTCCTGATACATCAATACTTTATGAAGAGTCTCCATTACCTTCTAGAGAAATGGATTTAGTGGTCATGATGGAAATCTTGGATATTGTTGAATAAAACTGTGATTTTGGACTCATATGCTCTACTTTATTGATAGGTAGAATATAGAAATTGATGATCTATTTTAATGTGTTATCTGGGATCATTTCTAGACTATTTTAGGTATTTACCCTTTAAACACCATAAACTAGGGGTTGTTTCCCCTTCACATGATAGAATTTTGCACTGATATAATGTAACTTGTAGGATTTTAATGGGGTCTTATAAACATGAAACATCCAGATTTTTAAATTTATGTAGAGTTTGATGAATTGATAAAATAATTTTGGGATCAATGTGTGTTTATATATCTTGGGTCTTCCTAGTAGTACATTGATATAGGTGTTCTGGTGAACCACTATAAAATCAATGTTGGCCATGAGGTCATCATACTATTCCTTGATCTTAATTTCGACCGATTGGTTTTTCTCAAATTAGTTATATCATTGAAGAATTATAGATGAATATGACATGGTTTCCTTTTTGTATCCCAGGTGGGGAAGTGTCCACACTAGAATAAGGTTAACTCCATATGCATTTTCAATGAAACATTTTGGTTCATTTCCATAATTTATACTTCTAGACACATAATAGGGTATGATTTTCCAATGAATATCAAAATGGTCATCATGGATTGTTAGGGAGGTTACCAAATGAAATTAATTATAACCAGTATCCTATTGATAGTCCTTAATAGTATATATATTTTCTTCAAACTCCTCGGGGATTAGAAAATATTAAATGAGTGCTTCCCTTAGGTATTTTGACATAAATGGGGCTGCTAGGATTGCTAATTTGGGTGATAAAAATGATAACTACATCAAAATTTCATAAATATGACCTAATTTCATGTTATTCCCATTTTGAGGATGATATTTCATAGTAGATTTTGCAGATTGTTTATTTAATGATGGTAGGCCATCCATTGACAATAGAGATGAGGGTTCTTCCATCCAAGATTTGTTAGACTATGAAGGATTTCTTCATGGAAAGGGAGAAATGACACATATTCTTCTACTAATTGGTATTATAGGGTAATCAGCCCAATGTGTCTTCTAAAAACACTAGGGGTATATTACCATTCTTGTTAGACTAGCTGAATTTCTCTTCCACTTGTTTCATTAACACTGATGATCATAGTAGAGACATAGTTGGAGGTTTATTTCTTACTTCCACTATAGCTTCCCCAATATCCTAATCTCTCATGGACTCTTAATTCTATTCGCCATTATGATTTGTGGATCATGGGTACATATCCATTCTCATTTTCAAATATGGTATCGATTAATTTAATGATTTTAATGGAGGTAGAAATGAATTCTTTATAATATGATTACTCTATCTATCGTACTGTATCTGGTTATGCTGATCTGTTAGGGTGGTGCCCATTGTATTAGATATGAAGGAATAAAATTTTAAATGTTGAATGTTAACTTTTTCCCCCATTCATGTTCATAATACATGGTTTGTTCCATGTCATTCCATCACTGATAATTTTTGAAGGTAAGAACAATTGTTCATTGTGGGGTCATTGATGTTGGATACAATATAACATGAGTGGATATGGGCATAGTTTGTTGTATTAACTATTCTGGGAGAATTCAATGAGTTTAGTTGATCATTAATTATGTCATTAAATTATCAATCTTATGATCCATTTTTCTAACAACTTATCTCTATTCATATCATTCTTTGGGGGAAGTGGATGAGACATACACCACTACTGCTATTTTACCTCCCAAAATTATATTCCCGAAAAGTAAAATTTTATAACGGATTTTTTAGAATATGAAATACTATATAATTGAGTGCCCCAATATTCGAGTAATTTCAACATAATCCTCCATGATGTTGAGACCAACATGGTCTGGCCTTGTGGGATATAAAAGGAGGAGAAAATTACTTTTCATAATAGTTGGATAATTTTCCAAGATCTTATTAACTCGGAATGAGTAATCATTCCTTCTTGAAATAGATTCCTCCATTGTTCCCACCACTCATCCTTTCAATTTGGGGGGATATTGATGATTACCAAGGGGTTCTGCATTATAAAATGTAGCCTTCAGTGTCGGATCTAGTCTAGAGGCTAGCTTATTTTTACAAATGCTTCCCCATTCTTTCAAAATATTTTCCATGTCATTTTTTGTGATACGTGGGACATGATCTCATTTTGTCGAGCGGAGTCTGCTATCATTTGGAAAATAGTGGAGAAATATTGAAATGTACCATTATACATCAAAATGATTCGTGGTGTTAACAGCTTAGTGTGAATATTATTAATATAGAGGGTGAGATTATACTCCCGAGTAATCTGTCATTTTGGGGAGTTGGTCATCCCTTTCGATTAGGTAATTATATCTGAGTCTTTATTATTCATTCTCTTTTTATAGTTTGTTTGATCAACATGTGTTTTCTTATACTTCATAGAGATGATTAAAAATTGTAACTACTAGCAGAGTTCATCCCATATTGAGATAGGTCAGTCTAAAAAATATGTATTCCAAATGAAGGCTAGCCCTTGTAAGGTTTTTATAATGATTTTGAGTTTCACAAATTCAGTTTTCTATGGGGTCCCATCATGGGATCACAATGGGATCACGTGAGTCAGATTTTGTTCTCGATAACAAATTCAATTGAATAATGGTAACATATTATAATAAAATAGATCATCTTTTCAGGTATAACTTTCACTTTTCTGGTGTTTTTGAAAAAAAGAGGATGTTATAGAAATTTTTGAAGTACATGATGTGTACTTATATGTACATGTCGTGTACTCTTTTCCCCATGTAGCCATGTTCTGGCTATTAAACGGCTGAGCACAAAACCATGTGGGGTGACTAGGTGATCGTCTAATGTGAGGACCAGAACGGAAAGTAAACTTCATGTACTTATAAAGTACATGCCGTGTAATTTATTTCATTAAATGGACCGTGGTCACATCTATTCGAAGAAGTGTATTCTTCATCGTCTTTATCAACCAGGATTGAATGTACCACACCTATCCATCTTCGAGCCCCCAAGTGATCATTTGTTCTCCAAATCGAACTTTGTTGGTAGCGTTGGAATCACATCCGTGATTTCTCTCTTCTACTTGAAACTCATTTCCTAATTTCTTTCCTCTTGTGAGTTATCCGAAGTAGAAAATTTTATATTTTTTTATAGATTTACATCATTCTAGGTCAATAAAATGGTTTACCCCAGGGTATATCAATCATACATCATTGAGGTAGGTGGTTTGTTACATTCTGTAGAAATTCTTTGAGTTATATGTGAATGAGTGCCCAATAGCTCATTCCAGGTATTGCGTGTTTATAGTTTTAACCTCATTTTTCCTTCAATAATTAATATATTTGATTAAAAGTCAATTGAATTTATATAGGTTTAATTTCTAGGCAATGGATTTGTTTCCCAGGCTTGTAATTTTTATGACCCTTTGGTATTGGTTAGCCTATTGGGCTCCTTGCATTCAATTCCTATTGTGGATATGATGGAGTGATATTATGTATCTCCCATGTTATTATTATATAGACTAATTATCCTAGTATTTATTGAGGTATACATTGGTTGTTATATATCATGGTGTTCTTTTGACTAACACAAGGCCATTAGAATGTGGTGTAGTAGACCATCGGGAGAATGGACATTGGGTTATTCTATAGGGAGTATGATTACTTTTATGATGCGAGACTATAGGGGGAAAACAAATTAGTGATTCTTCATAGTGTTTTAGTTCCTTTATAAGGACCACATTGGGAATTGGATGTTGGGTGCTTCCACAAAGTTCCTCTTGGTAATAGACACAAGACTATAGTTGTAATTGTCGATGAGTGCTTCCTCAGTGAGTCTGTTCAAAAGCTGAACCAGAGGGGTTAAACTGTGTGTACTTTCTAAAGGGTTAAATGTGTTTGTTATGGTTTTACATGAGGTGGATAGGCTTTGAGTACTTCCCATAGGGTTCTATACTTATGATTAGTGGCATGCTTGATATCTGATAATTTAATGCATTTGAATCTATAGGATTGTTTACTTTTGTGTGCTTCCTTGTTTACTACTTCATTTGGATTATACCCTGCCATATATTTCTATTAGGAACAAATATTTGGGTTGTTTCCTACTATTATTTATCCTCACACCCTTTTGGGTCATTATTTTGGGCCCAATAAGATTATATTGATGCATGTATAGCTAAGAAAAAGTTCCCTTGCACATCAGGTACTAGATTGATGCGGAGCTGGGGAGAATGGGACAAAGTTGAGGCATACGATGTTGTAGAGAATTTTATCTTCTTTTTGTTATACTTTGGTTTAGTATTGTATTATTTCATAGTGTCTTGTTTGGATGTTTTACTAAACATATGTATCACAAATCGTATATATATATGTCTGTGTGTGCTCGAGTTGTTTACTACCTCATCTATTTACCTGTTGATTTTTTATTGCTTATACTATTGTTATCTATTTTACATCCATTTTGTTACTATTCCAACGAGGTCATAGATTCTACACTATCACACACACTACCCTTTCTACTAGTAAGCAGCCTCTAGCATCCGGGGAAATGCGCTTGAGGCCATTTGACAAACCGGGTACAGGGCTCTTTCAGGAAGCTTCCTGATCCAGGATGTTACAAAGTATTATCAAAGGATTCATTTATTCATGATTTTTTTTGGATCCTATAGCCAGGGATAGGAAGGAAATATGTACTTGTTAATATGATGTTCCTGGGACAACCTAATCTGTGTACATGGAAAATCCAATTTAATCATTTATTGAAATTTTTCTATGTTTTCAATTTTACAGTTGATTTGATTTAACTTTTAAGTGATTCACAATTTTTTTGATGATATTGTTGTTATAATGGAGATTTTATTTTTTCCACAGCCCGATGAGACAGTGGAATGCCATCTCCTGCATCATATATACACTTACTAGAAATCACATGTCATGCATTTCTACCATGAAATTCAGTGAGCCTTAGTAATTGCATGTTGTTCTGATATATGATGATTTAGATAAGAAAGCTGTTTTGATAGATGACTTAATTAAATAACTGATTTTGATAGGGTATTGAATTGTGTAAGAAATCTTTTGAATGAATGCCAATCGTTTGTGCTTGATGTGTTATGGGTCCTCATGGGCTGTAATTTGTTGTATCATTTAATTGTTTTGTTTATATACAACATGTATATGATTCCATTATTTTATTAGAGGGAGTATGGGACCCCACACTCCAAAATTTGACACATAAATGTTCGTTTCAATGTTTTTATGGATTCTGTAACCGTTTTTCAGGCATAATGTCTGGAAGAAACTAGAATACATGACATGCAATGATGAATACACGCAATGTGTCATTCTGTTTGGGAAAGAACAGTTTTTCTTGATTAAACACTCTATATTGTATGTACATGACGTGTAGTATCTAACCCCGTCACTAACTATGTGGGAAGAGACCCGGGGTTGAGAAATATTTGGTGGGACATGCCATGTACCGAATGAACATCATATGTTTCATAGACCATGTTTACACCCGTGTGACTAAAAACCTGCATAGATGAAAACATTAGTGGTAAATTTTGTGTCAAGCCTGAACACGTCATACAGGGTAACATTTTTATCTGGTGGTGTAACTAACAACACAGGTCAGTGAGGTTCATCTAGTACACATCATGTCTTTCACTAACACATTGTGTCACGACCCATCCTCGGGGCCCGTGTTGTGACTCCCCCAAGCCCGCCTTCCATAGGCCAGGGGCTGTCGACTAGAACCAAGGCGTAAATTACTGATAAAAAGGGAAGGCATTTCCTTTGTAATGTAAACAAACACCACAGAGCAAGCAAGCAGTAGAAGTAAACACTATGTAAAAGCTGGTACAACAGAAAGTGTGGAAAAGTAATTGGGCCAGTATACAAAACCAAACTAAAAGTAATGTACAGCTGGAAAGGGAAAACAACAACTGAAAAGTAAAGCCGCAACCCCGAGCTATCCACTAGAAATCCCACCTTTAGGGTGAGTACAGATAGCCTCCTCTGCTCCTCGGGTCCAGCCGACTGCTCCGAGTATGTCCCGACCAGGGGTCCACCTCCAGGTACCGTCCTGCTCTGCAATCCACAACCTCGATCAGTGATATCTGTCGTTTGCAACCAACACAACGTAGTGCGGGCATAGCCCGTGCAGGGGTGAGTATAAGCTACTCAGTAGGGACCCCGAGACCCCTGATGGTCTCCCAGAATCCACAAAGGATAATCCAAAAAGGAGAGATACAATCACTAAGTAACATCCGAAACTGCTAATGTATATGCCCATAAATATACCTAAGCCATCCATTCTTGTACGGCTCCAACAACCGAGCCCATGTAAAACCCAGTCCACACAGGAAAGAAAAATGTAATCCACACAGGATATCACAACACAATCCACCAAGGAAAGTAAAACAGGGTTCATATCACACAGGTATACTTCTTCATTTTACGATAGAGATGATCAGGTATATCCAATGATTCATCTAAGTCATCGGACCAACAAAGGATCGATAGATACTAACCCCTGCAATGGCCCACATAGGATCTGACCCACACAGGATCGATAGATAACTAACCCCCGCAAGGACCCACACAGGATCAGACCCACACAAGATCTGTAGGCACTAGCTCACACAGAACCGCTGAGCGCTAACCCACACAGGATCGGACCCACACAAGATCGGTAGCACTGATCCACATAGGATCGGTGAGTGATGTAGTCGTCACTGTAGAATCCACTAAGGATCTCTTTACAGTCGTCGTCGTTGTCACAGTCGCAACGCAGCCAGCTCTAGTGTTCCCGCACACTACAAGCTCGTTCGGGAGGGTCCGCTCCATGAGCCGAGAGGCTGATAAATCAACTGACACATAGTCCATAGTTTATGTATCCAAAAGATCTTTATCGTCAGCAGGAACTCAACGTCGCAGACGACGCGTCAATCGGACGCCCGGTCTGAGAGTTATTGGCTTTTTCGTCCCAGGGGCCCGGTTGGTTTTTAAGGAAAAACCAACCTGACCGTACTCCAAATGTGCCCAAACCTCGGGTGGAGTAAGCCAAAAGATCTGTCTCACATAGAGGTACCCAACAAAGTCGACGACACATCAATCGAACGTCTGAAGCTTAAGTTATGAGTGTTTTCGCTCTGAGGGCCCGATTAATTTCGTGTACGAACCAACTCGGCTGAACCCAAAGTATTCCGAAACCTTGAGTGAGATATACCGAAATGACCATCTCGATCCAAGGATCACATCTCCGCAGAAGTCACGTCAATCAGATTTCCGTATCCTGAGATATGGGAATAAGACCAAAAAGGTTCCGAAAATGGGGGTTTCAGGCCCGGACCGACCCAGCCCAAGACCCCCTGGGTCAGCCTGGCGGGGCGCGGCCTGGCCCGCCAGCTGTCTCGGCCGAACAGCCGAGCCGTTCAGTTTGCGGGGGGGGGGGGGGGGGGGGGCTGCACCCCCCCATGTTTTTTAACCGTATCCCCCCATAATGGGGGCTGCTAGCTGGCCGGATGGTGGTTTGAACCCATGGCTTCCCTCCTGTCCAGCCGGCCCGCCCCGACCGGCCGGTTTGCCACCACGGGACCGGCGACGGCTGCTCCCCTCCCTGCTCTGACGCCGGCGGCCCATTTCCGGCCGCAAGTCCTGATCCGATGCCGGCGGCCCATTTGCGGCCGCCGTTTCCCACGCTCCACCGCGACCCGGTACCGGCTACGACCTTCATTCGTCTGTTGCAGCACGATGGCGCTGCACCCCTCCGCCGCGACCCCTCTCCGTCCGCGGTGCTTTTTAGGTTCTCCAGCACGGCACGACGGCGCCGCGACTTGGTTAATATATTTTTTTTAAGAAAACGCAGTGCGTCAGCACCACGCATTCTTGCCGTTCGTTCCCACGTGGTGTGACAGCACCACGTCACTTCCCATCGTACCGCAACAACAGGAAAAATGAAAGGGAGGTGGGTCGACCGTGTTTGTGCGATCCAGCCTCCTCCTGTTAATTGATTGCATGCAGTCCAATTATATGTGGATAATGAACAAGAGTAAAAAAACGAAAAGAAATCACATAAAACCCTACCTCGTGAAAGCTTGAACGGAGGTTCATCAAACGAGGATTCGTCGTGGGAAGAGACGTCGTGGAAGAAGACGTCAACGACGTCACGGTACATGGTGTCGCGTAATCAGTTTTCGAGAACTCGGCGTTCTTCGTCGGAGACCGATGTGTTCGTCGCATTCTTCATCAAAGATGATGAAGTTCCTCAAGTCCTTAGCCCTTTTCTCTGAACGACTCCACCACAAGAAGGTTCCAACCCCAAATAAAATTAGTTCATCTCTTATTTTATTAACATAACATATTCTTTTGAATTTCAAGAGTTTGAATTAATTCCACTTAACTAATTGATGATATGTTATCAACCATAATGGTGAGTTGATGGGGTTTAAAAAAGTGAAGGGGTGGGGTTCGTGTGGTCCCCAACACCTTCATAATGTACAAATGGAAGTTGGGTGGTTTTCCCCAACTTCCACCAAAAGCATAATCCACTTTATAGAAAACAAAAATTTTAGTTAAATTTTTATTTAACTTCCTCAATTTTTATCAACCTCTCTCATGAAAACGCCACTTTGGAAAAGGTGTTTCTAAGCAATTACCGGCATTTCGGTTCCATTGGTTCCCTCAAAATTCGATTCCGAGCACCAGTTCAAAATTTAGAAATTCCCGCTTGTTCGTTTACTGAACATACCCGAGCTAAAATTTGGATAGAAATTCTGGGCACACCGGGCCTCAGAATCAAGTGCCGTCAGAAACTGCGTACATGTAAAATCCCAAAGAAAATTAAGAAAAAAATTTACATTAATTATATGTGAATTTTTATTACTCCCACCTCAGGACATTACGTCCCCGTAAAGATACATCATAATCTAGGGAAACAAATGTGGGTACTGAGCACGCATCTGAGCCTCCCATTCCCATGTGCCCTCCTGGAGATTCTCGTGCTGTCATATGATGCGCACTAGAGGAATCGACCGTCCATGTAGGACCTGCTCCTGTCGATCCTCGATCTCCACTGGGACCTCCGTAAAAGTCTCTCCATCATTAACGTCTACCTACCCATGGTCAATGATATGTGTCGGGTCATGAATTTATCTCCTCAGTTGAGATACGTGGAAGACGTCATGCACCCGGTGCAACTGAGATGGTAGAGCCAGGCGATAAGCCACATCGCCAATCCTGCTGAGGACCTGGAATGGTCCGATGAAGCGTGGAGACAACTTGCAGCCTCAGTCAAATCTCTGTAATCCACTTTGAGGTGAGACACACAAGATGACATGGTAGCCATCCTCGAACTCTAGTGGCCCCCGCCTCCTGCCAGCATAAGACATCTGCCGGCTCTGAGCTGTCCTCATCTGCTCTTGGATGATCTGGACCTTCTCTTCCGTGGCATGTACCTTCTCTGGTCCCACAAGTGATGACTCCCTAGGGTCTTTCCAGCACATAGGAGATCTGCAAGGTTGGCCGTACAACGCCTCTTACGGTGCCATCTCGATGGTGGAGTGGTAGCTGTTGTTGTACACAAACTCCACCAAGGGTAGGTGGTGCTCCCAACTGCGACCAAAGACGAGTACGCATGCTTGGAGCATGTCCTCGAGAGTCTGAACGGTCCACTCCGTCTGACCATCCGTATGAGGGTGAAAGAAAGTGCTCAGACGTAGCTGTGTCCCGAACGCCTCCTACAACCCCTTCCAAAGCTAGGAAGTAAAGCGAGCATCTCGATCAAAGATGGTAGATGATGGAACACCATGAAGCCACACAATCTTCTGAACGTCAAGTCGTCCCAAGATCTCCACTAAGCCCTCCTCTCTGATGGGTATGAAGTGAGCCGACTTGGTTAGTCAGTCGACAATCACCCAAATGGAGTCGTGACCTCTAGAAGTGCATGGAAGTCCAGTCACGAAGTCCATAGATATGCCATCCCACTTCCACTCTGGGACCTCAAAAGTTTGTACCAAGTCTGCTAGCACTTGGTGCTCTGCCTTCACCTGCTGAATGGTGAGGCATTGAGAAACAAACTCCGCCACAACCTTCTTCACACCCCGCCACTAGTGCTGTCGACTGAGATCCTGGTACTTCTTCGCCACTCCAGGATGTACCACTAAAGGAGAAGTGTGAAACTCTCTCAGCACCTCCTCTCATAAAGAAACTGGTACCAAGGTACGTCCCTTGAAAAAGATGTTGTGCTCTGCTCCAAAGGAGAAACCACCAGGTGGCTGACCTTAGGATATTTGTGCACGCCGCGTCTCACATTCAGTTTCCCCACGATATGCCTCTCCGACCCGCTGTAGTAGTGGAGGGGTGACTATGAGAGACTGAAGGAAGACTGATCCATCTATATCCACGAAGGATATATACAAAGAGGCTAGCTGCTCTGTTTCCTCTTCAAGTAGCTGAATGCCCGTCCTCCTGCTGAGAGCATCATCTACTATGTTCCCCTTCCCATGAGTATAGACTATGTCAAAGTCATTGTCCTGGAGGAACTCGAGTCATTGCCGTTGTCTTAGATTCAGGTCCTTCTGAGAGAATATATATCTGAGACTCTGATGGTCAGAAAATACTGTAAAGCGTGCGCCCATCAGGTAGTGTCACCTTGTCTTCAAAGCAAATACCACTGCTTCTAACTCCAGGTCATTGGTAGCATAGTTCTTCTAATGCAGCCTCAACTGACATGATCCATAGGCAATCACCAACCTCTCCTACATCAGGACACACCCTATTCTGGTCCCTGATGCATCGCAGTAGACTACGTACCCTACACCCTCCTCAGGCAACCTCATGATATGTGCGCTGGTCAATCTCGGTCTCAGCTCCTAGAAGCTCTGCTGACATCTGTCTGACCACACAAAGGGTTTCCCATTCTTTTTAAAAGCTGAGAGTGGTGCCGCAACTCTGTAGAATTCTGGCACAAATCTCCAGTAGTATCCATCTAGTCCCAAGAAACTCCGCACCTCCGTCATGCTCCTGGGTGGCTCCCAAGCTAGCACTGCCTCGATATTCGCAGGATCCACTGCAACTCCCACCTCAGAGATGACATGTCCCAAGAAGTAGACCTCAGGTATCAAGAACTGGCACTTCGAGAGCTTACCATAAATCAGGTTCTCTCGGAGTGTGTCTAGTACAAACCGCAAGTGTTAGGCGTATTCCTCATTAGTCGTCGAGTATATCAAAATGTCGTCGATGAAGACCATGACAAATCGATCGAGGTTTGGATGAAATATCCTGTTCATGAGGGCCATGATCACTGCTGGAGAATTGGTTACGCCGAATGGCATAACCAAGAACTCATAGTGACCATACCGACACCTGAAGGCCGTCTTCTGCACGTCCTCATCCCGAACTATGAGTTTATGATAGCCTGACCTGAGGTCTATCTTCGAGAACCACCATGCTCGCTTGAGATGATCGAAGAGGTCATCAATACTTGGTAGCGGATAAATGTTCCTCACTGTCACCTGGTTCAGGAAACGATAGTCGCCACAAAGTCGCAAGCTCCTGTCTGCCTTCTTGGCGAACAAAATCGGGGAAGCCCAAGGTGAAACACTCGGTCGGATGAAACCCTTGCCCTGCAAGTCCTCCAACTGTACCCGAAGCTCTCGAAGCTCAGCGGGGGAAATCTGATACGCTGGAGTCGATATCTGGGATGTCCCGAGGTACATGTCAAAATAAAAGTCTACTTCTCTGCGAGGAGGTAGCCCTCGGACGTCGTCGGGGAAAACCTCCGAATACAGATCCACCACTGTAGGAAAACAAAATCTTCGTACATCAACTTCTCCTAGGTTGTGGCTAGCCAACTAATGAGTGATGGGTTGTCCTATCCTCTGCAAAAGTCAATCCTGTGCTGCATAGGCTCCCTTCTCACCGGTGAAGGTGAACATGATCCCGTCAGTGCGTACACATCGCACCTTGCTCCTAAAACAGTCAATTTGTGCATGGACTATAGATAACCAATCCATTCCCAAGATGACATCGTAATGCCCCGACGCCGCTTCAAGAAGATCTCAACCGAAGCTCTCGCCTCCTAGAGTAAGCTCACACTACCGGCACCAGTGCGTAATCGTCGAGTCTGCTCCTGTAAGAGTCTCTAGCCGTAAGGATCGAGCCAATGGCTCTGTCAGAATTTTCGAGCTCCAAACAAGGGCAGTGGCTATGAAATAATGACTCGCTTCTGTGTCTATAAGTACTGAAGCAATGGTGGAATAGACACAAATAGTACCTTGAATCATCTCGGGCGCACCATGGTCGTAGGCCTCCGCTGCCAGGAGCTATGCATGTCTCTGCCCGCCAGCTCCCTGTGGTCGGGGTGGACCTCCTGGTGGTGGTGGTGGTAGAGCCTCAACGCGTCGCCAACCAACTGCTACTCGGTCATCTCCTCTGCCTCGTCTTCATACTCCCTGTGGACCGCCACGGTCGACCCTATTCCTCTGCCTAGATGGTCCCTCAACCGTCTGATGCTCCTTGGCACGGCGGGTCGGGCAGTCACGAGCCATGTGGCCCTGCCCACCGCATGAGTAGCATTGCATGCCTCTCGAAAGACTGGCTTCGTGCTGTGTGCCCCGCACTACTGAGCCAGTGTCCTGAGGTCGTCTTCCTGATGGTCTGGTCTGCCTGGACCCATGAGTGATCCGTCGACTGCCTGTTGCTGAAGGCTCTGCCACGTGCCGCCCTGTGGTGGGTCTCGACGCTGATGAAGGCTCAACAAGAAAGCTCTCAATCAAAAGGGCTCGCTTCAGTACTCCATCCTGGGTCGGAATGCTGATGGAGATCAGTGATGCCCTGCTCTCATGCTACAATACCTCTTCAAAGGTATGAGCCTAGAAGAATGGGTCTTGTACCATGTCTGTCGAGTAGTGCGAGAGATCGGTAAATCTCGTCGAGTACTGGGTGACTGTCAAGATGCCCTGCTGCAGCTGAAGAAGCTCTTGGATGCGCACCGCACGGAGGGTGGCTGGGACAAACTCCGAGAGGAAGAGTCTCTCAAAGTATGTCCAGAGGAGAGATGCCTCATCGTGCACCTGGAACATCAAGATCCACCATCTGCCTGTTGCTGCGTGTAGTAGGCTCGCTACGAGGATCACCATGAGGTCTGCTGGTGTCCTCACTAACCTGAAAACTCTCACCACTACCTCCATCCAGTCCTTGGCTTCCTGGGGGTCCGTCTCCTGGTGGAACCTGGGCAGTCGCTGGCACTGGAACTCATGCAGTGCACTAAGGCGACGTGCATCGTTAGCGGCAGGGGCTAGTAGCATCAGTGGCTCGGCGGGTAGAGCTACCGTCAGTACCTCTGCTGACAAAGGGACCTACACCGAGGCCTCGTCGCTCGGTGGGCTTTTGTCACACTCAACTCTCGGAACCCTAGATGGCTGCCGTCGTGGGGCCATCCTGAAAAGGAAACAGGTGCGCCATGGTCAAACAGTATACCTGGTGAGCTGACATAAAGTAATCACAAAGAAAACTTGAAACACACATGCAATCAATGTTTTCATACATTAAGTCGGAAATCAGAAGTCAGGGTCCTGGTGTACGGATACGTCGGCCACTGCACCAACACTTGACTCCCTGGACTGATAACCACACCCAATACGCTTAACACTATTGATTCACATAGAGAAAGATCAGAGTCCCATGTTATGTGGTAGAACTGAACTCCTCTGATACCAATTTGTCATGACCCGTCCTCGGGGCCCGTGTCGTGACTAACCCAAGCCCGCCATCCATAGGCCAGGGGCTGGAAACTAGCACCAAGGCATAAATTACCGATAAAAAGGGAAGGCATTGCCTTTGTAAAGTAAACCGACACCACAGAGCAAGAAAGTAGTAGAGTTAAACACTAAGTAAAAGATGGTACAACAGTAAGTGAAGAAACGTAAGTGGGCCAATATACAAACCCAAACTAAAAGTAAAGTACAACTGGAAAGGGAAAACATCAACTAAAAAGTAATGCCGCAACGCCGAGCTGTCCACTGGAAATCCCACCTGTAGGGTGAGTACAGATAGCATCCTCTGCTCCTCGGGTCCAGCTGACCGCTCCGAGTACGTCCCAACCAGTGGTCCACCTCCAGGTATCATCCTTCTCCGCAAGCCTCAACCACGATCAGCGTTGTCCGTCGTTGACAACCAACACAACGTAGTGCGTGCTTAGCTCATGCAGGGGTGAGTATAAGCTACTCAGTAGGGACACCGAGACCCCCGAAGGTCTCCCAGAATCCACAAAGGATAATCCACAAAGGAGTGATACAATCACCAAGTGACATCCGTCACTGCTTAGGAATATGCCCATAAATATACCTAAGACATCCATTCTTGTTCGGATCCAACATCCGAGCCCAAGTACAACCCAGTCCACACATGGAAGAAAAACGTAATCCACACAGGATAGCACAACACAATCCACCAAGGAAAGAAAAACAGGATTCAGCTCACACAGGTATAATTTTTCGTATGACGATAGAGATGATCAGATATTTCCACTGATTCATCTACGACGTCAGGCCCACAAAGGATCGATAGGTACTAACCCCGGAAATGACTCGCATAGGATCTTACCCACATAGGATTGATTGGTAACTAACCCCTGAAAAGACCCACACAGGATCAGACCCACACAGGATCTGTAGGCGCTGACTCACACAGAACCGCTGAGCACTGACCCACACACGATCAGACCCACACAGGATCGGTAGCACTGATCCACATAGGATCGCTCAGTGTTGTAGTCGTCGCTGTCGAATCCACTGAGGATCTATATACTGCCGTTGTCGTCGTCGTCACAGTCGCAATGCAGCCAGCTCTAGGGTTCCCGCACACAACAAGCTCGTTCAGGAGGGTCCGCTCCACGAGCCGAGAGTCTGATACATCAAATGACACATAGTCCATAGTTGATGTATCCAAATGTTCCGTATCATCAAAAGGAGCTCAATGTCGCAGATGGCGCGTCAATCGGACGCCCGGTCTGAGAGTTATTGGCTTCTTCGTCCCACTGGCCCAGTTGGTTTTTAAGGAAAAACCAACCCCACCATACTCCACCTGCGCGCAAACCTCGGGCGGAGTAATCCAAAAGATCTGTCTCACGTAGAGGTATCCAAAAAAGTCGACGGCACGTCAATCGGACGTCCGGAGCATATGTTATAAGCGTTTCCGCTCCGAGGGGCCGATTAGTTTCGTGTACGAACCAACTCGGCTGAACCCAAAGTATTTCAAAAAGTTGAGTGTGATATACCGAAACGACCGCCTCAATCCTAGGATCTCATCGCCGCTGACGGAGCATCGATCGGAGTTCCGTAGCCCGAGATATGTGAAAAAGACCAAAAAGGATCCGAAAACGGGGGTTTCGGGCCCGGACCGACCCGACCCGAGAACCCCTGGGTCGGCCCAAACCGGGTCGACCTGACCCGAGTCCAAATAGGCCTGGCGGTCCAGCCAGGCTCGGCACCCGGCGCACTGGCACGCGGCACCAGCTGGCTCGGCCGAATGGCCGAGCCGTTCGGTTTGTGGGGGGGGGGGGGCTGCCCCCCCCCCCCCCCACCCCCCCGTGTTTTGTAACTGTGTCCCCCATAATGGGTGCCGCTAGCTGGCCGGCCGGGGGTTTGAACCCCTGGCTTCTCTCCTGTATGGCCGGCCGGCCCCGACAGGCCAGTTTGCCGCCATGGGACCGGCGACGGCCGGTACCCTCCCTGCTCCGACGCCGGAGGCCCGTTTCCGGCCGCCGGTCCTGCTCCGACGCTGGCGGCCCATTTCCGGCCGCTGTTTCCCACGCTCCGACACAGCCCAGTACCGGCCGCGCCCTTCATCGGTCCGGCGTGATGGCGCCGCACCCCTTCGCCGCGACCCCTCTCTCGCCGCGTTGCTTTTGCGGTTCTCTGGTGCGGCGCGACGGCGCCTCGACTTGGTTCATATATTTTTTTTAAGAAAACACAGCATGTCGGCACCGCACATTCTTTCCGTTCGTTCCTACACTATGCAACAGCACCGCGTCACATCCCGTCGTACCGCAACAACAAGAAAAATGAAAGGGAGGAGGGTCAGCCGTGTTTGTGCAGTCCGGCCTCCTCCCGTAAATTGATAGCATGCGGTCCAATTATACGTGGATAATGAACGAGAGTAAATCACGAAAAGAAATCGCATAATCCCCTAACTCGTGCGAGCTAGAACGGAGGTTCGTCTAATGAGGATTTGTCACGGGAAAAGATGTCACAAAATAAGATGTCGACGGCGTCGCGGTACATGGCATCACGTAATCAGTTTCCGATAACTCGGTGTTCTACGTCGGAGAACGATGTCTTCGTCACATTCTTCGTCGAAGACGAAGAAGATCCCCAAGTCCTTTGCCCTTTTCTCCCAAAGACTTCACCTCAATAAGGTTCCAACCCCAAATAAAATAAGTTCATCTCTTATTTTATTAACATAACATAAACTTTTGAATTTCAAGAGTTTGAATTAATTCCACTTAATTAATTCATGATAAGTTGTCATCCATAATGGTGAGTTTAGGGGGTTTAAAAAAGTGAAGAGGTGGGGTTTGTGTGGGCCCCACCACCTTCATGACCTACAAATGGAAGTTGGGTGGTTTTCCCCAGCTTCAACCCAAAGCATAATCCACTTTAAAGAAAATAAAAATTTTAGTTAAATTATTATTTATCTTCCAAAATTTTTATCAACCTCTCTCGTGAAAACGCATCTTCGGAAAAGGTACCAGCGATGTTGTTCCATCGGTTCCCTCAGAATTCAATTCTGAGCACCGGTTCAAAAGTTAGAAATTTTAGCTCGTTCGTTCACTGAATGTCCCAGAGCTAAACTTCCGTTAGCAATTCCGGCCACACCAGGCCTCAGAATCATGTGCCGTCAGAAACTACGTTCATGTACAATCCCAAAGAAAATTAAGAAAAAAATTTCTTTGAATTTTACGGGTCTTTACACATTGTGTAGTCATGTACTATGAGAACTGTGTGGCTTATCCTTGTAGAATAACTTGGTAATGGAAATATGAATCAAGTACACACCATGTGTTATGAAAACATGTTGTGTGTTTAGGGGTGTTACCCGAACTAGTTTCAAAAATGTACACACCCATGTAAAGGCCTTAAGGAAAATGTCGTGTAGTATACTCTATGTATCCTAGTTTGGAAAGACTAAATGATTGTTGTCTCTTGTTCCCCTTTCACACTTCTATGCTGCATCCCTTGTTAATATTTATCTATGGGGTTCCCTTGACCATGTAGATTCAAGCCACATGGATTTCCTCCAGTTGTCCACATGTTACAAGGAAGTTATCTAACCCTGGAAATGGTTGATCAGGGACTACAAGTTATTCCTCCTATTATTCTAGTCTCGGTACCTACTGTCATTCCAAACACAGTGGCTAACACATAGTTCCGTGATGGATTTTTGATGTTCATGTAGACCATCTAAAGAGTACCACATAATTCCCCTTCAATGGAATAGTTGACACGAGATTTCCAGCAACAACATCCTCCCACCTTCACAGGGGAAGGAGGACCTCATGTTGTAGAGTCATGGTAAAAAGCCATGCTTTCTATAATTGAGCATCTGGAGATTCCTCTAGAGATTAGATTGATTCTCGCTATGTATATGCTTTAAGACTCTGCCAGGAGATGGTGGGATGTGTTCTCATATGCAGGATGCCAGCTGGTTATGGTGTGGGATGAGTTATATCATGCCTTCTATGACAACTTTTACCTAGAGACATTGAGTGCCGATTGAGCCAAAGAATTTATGAATATGAAGTAGGGTACTCTCTCACTTATGTGGAACTCATCTTGTTTCACTGAGCTATAGAACTTCACCCATATCCCAAGAGGGGATGAGTTTTTTTAGGAAGTAATTTTGTGGATGGTATCAAGCATGACATCCGATCACATGTGATCATTTTCAGCTTGATTTCCAGCACTTCTATAGACAACCACGAGCTGATCACAGAGTGCAATATGAGGGATTCTGGAGTGGTGAGATAGAGAGTATTGACATTAAATGTTGGAATCCCTTTTACTTACAGCAGGATGTGCCACATGGAGTTTTCTCATGGAGATACGAGGAGATGAGATACATCTTCTCGTAGACAGGTGTAGTGGTACTAGTGTGGGAAGAGTGGAAATATGGGTCCACATTTCCCGAGAGACCAAGTGGAGTTCTATTAAAATGGAATGTTGTTCCATCTTCAGCACTTTTATTAGTTCTTCTCACCAGTATTTAGTGAAATATTTCCTTTTATGACTCCTCCTTCACGGTGTAGCACCACCAGTTTCTCAGTTGTTTGGGAACTGGATTACATACAACTATTCAGGCCTAGGTGGTTGTCTCAACCATAGTATCCTGTCGCTATGCTATTAGTTACAATATGGTGGATCAGCTCAGAGTTTTCAGCTAGGGTCACAAGGCCACATTGCAGGTCAGACATTTGTAGTGGAGCAGACCCAACCGTAGAAGGATCTCAAACCCTCTACAGTTCGGTGTATGTTCATAGTGACCTCGGTAAGAGCTTCTTCCCTTCTTGATACTACGAATTCCAATAGATTTATATTTGTTTCTATTTTTTAAAGCCTTGGGATTTAAATTTTTTATTATACCGATATATTGACGCAAGACACAACGTTGGGGAAAAGAATGACTAGTATACATCAATGAAACGAGTGGCCACTTGTGGTTAGTGGGTGTCACTTCCAATGGGACCATTATGTCCTAGAGATGATAGTCCATCATTTCATTTTCAGAATGTACAAATATGTTCCATTACATGTTGTTAATGATTTCTATCATCTTAGTGTGAGTTTCACTTCACCAGAGGGGGGATCATTACTCTTTAAGAGAGATTTCGATGTCCAGGTGAGTAGAGCAGGACCCGAGCATCATGGATTTGGAGGAGTTACAACCCGGTTTTCTATTCTGTATCTGGATGTCCAAGGGACTTCATATATTGACATTCCTCCATTGGTGGATCAATTTAGGGAAGTATTTCCAGAGGATTTTTTATGTTTTCATCAAGAGTGTTAAGTAGAGATTTATATTAACCACATGCACGGAGCACCACCGATGTCCATTTTCCCTTATAGGATTGCTACACTTGAGTTATAGGATCTCAAAAAGTAGTTGAAGGAGTTGCAAGAAAGGGGTTTCATCTAACGTAGTACTTCTCATTAGGGTTCTCCTATCCTATTTTTGAAAAAGGTAGACAGTACCCTCATGCTTTGTGTGGATTATCGGAAGATGAATCAGTTTACAATCATGATCCGATACCACTTTTCAGGGAGTGATGATCACTTTGATCAATATCGAGGAGCTCATGTGTTCTTGATTATTGACATGAGATCCGATTACCAACAGCTACACTATAGACCATCAGATTTACCTCTTACAACCTATCATAGCTTGTATTGTCTATACAAGTATGTGTTTATTTCATTCAGTCTAACGAATGTTCCTGCAATTTTCAAGACCCTATTTAACCGAGTGTTCCATCCATACATGGATTCATTAGTGGTAGTCTTCATGGATGATATCTTTTTGTACTCTCACACTCGACACATCCATGAAAACCATCTTCATATCGTTTTTAGTACACTAAGAGATCATCATTTATATGAAAAGATCTCAAAATTCCACTTTTGTGTGGACTATATTAATTTCTTGGTTCATGTAATCTCTGAGACACGAGAATCTGTAGACCCATATAAAGTGAGGGAAGTATTTTCTATGAATCATTCAAATAATTTCATTGAGTTATGAGGTTTTCGAGGTCTATCATGTGACGATAGACGTTTCATAAATGACTTTTCACGCCTAGCAAAACCACTGATTGGACTAACTATGTTGAGTGAAAGGTTATGGTGGTGACATTCATGTGATTAATCCTTTCAGGAGTTTAAAGGGAGATAATATTCATCCCCAATACTAGTATTTCTAGATCTGGGAAAGAGAAACACTATTTATTGTGATGCATCAGGTATCGGCCTAGGAGTAGTACTTATGCAGGGGAAAGGGGTTGTTGCTTACAGGTGTCAGATGTGGAGACCACATGATATGAAATACTCAACAAATGATCTCGTTCTTACTACAATTGTTCATGATTTAATCTATTTCATAATCTATATGTTTGGAGATAATTTTGTGGTTTTCACCGACCACAAAAGTATAAAATATATCTTCACTCAGTGTGACCTGAATTTGAGACAATGAAGGTGGGTTGAGTACCTTCAGTCCTTTGACATTGAACATGCCTACTTTCCTGGGAAGGTAAACATAGTGGCATATGTGTTGATAAGTGGGACTCATATGTAGGATTTTCAGGAGTCCAACATTTAGTGGAAACATATGGCTATGTTCTTTGAGATGTATCTGGAGGTGAACGATAGGTAGGGGAAGACTTTTGTTTTTTTCAGTAGTTGTTTCCTCGAATATACTTGATCATGTGCGAATGAGGATGCTATCAGATTCAAAAGGCCTGGTCCTATGGGAAAGTGTATCATGAGTGGACCCTTTTCATTGATAGACCAAAATAGCGGATGAGATCTTGCATCATCATGGCCACATATGGGTGCCAACAGACATATGTTAGGAGATGATTCAAGACTTTCATTCCCTAGTTTGCGTTGTTCATCCTGGAGTCACTAAGATGTATCGTGATCTACACTGTAAGTATTGGTGTACTGGTATGAAGAGTGATGTTTCGAGTTTTTTCATGAGGTGTTCCTCTTATACAAATGTGAAGAAAGAGCATCAGTGATTAGAAATGATTTTGTTGTAGTTACCCATTCCCGTGTGGAAGTGGAACAATTTCATGATGGAAATCATGACAGGTTTAACGAGGTCGCCTCAAGGAAATGATGTAGTTTGGGTTTTCATTGGTAGACTCACGAAGGACTCTCACTTCCTGAAAATTAAGGAGACCCTATGTATTGATGAGTTAGGATGGTTGTACATCCGAGAGAATGTGAATATACATGGAGTTCCAAACACCATTGTTTCCGAAAGGTATGATCGTTTTACTTCTTTTGTATAGAAGGGCCATCAGAAGGCTTTGGGAACATAGGTATATCTATGTACATATTACCATCCCCAGATGGATAGTTATCCCGAGCATACAATTCATGTGCTTGAGGACATTCTTCGAGCATATATCCTAGAATTTGGAGTTTTGTGAGAAAAGCACATGACCCTTGTGGCGTTTTCAAAAAATAATAGTTTTAAATCAAGTCTTCATATGCCTCTTTATGAGGCTTTTTACGGTAGTCCATGCCGATCACTCCTGTGTTGGCTAGAGGTAGGATAGGTAGCTATGTTGGGACCTTGTCTTGTATAGGAGACTATAGTGTTGATTGAGTTGATTCTGAATAATATGGCTACTACACAATCTCGGCATAAGACTTGTGCTGATTGATAGAGATGACCTCTGGAGTTTGAGTTCAGGGATCGGGTTTTCCAATGTGTCAGCCCATGGTTGGGACATAGGAGGATTAGAAGACAATGTAATATTTCATCGAGGTATGTAGGGGTGTTTGAGGTGTTGGCGAGAGTCGGGCCGATTGATTATCATTATAAGTTATATCAGAGATACCAAGATATTAATGTTTTCTTTCACCTTTCTAAAATATGACGTTCATTCTCAGACTTGTCTAATGTTTTTCAACTCAATGAGGTTGAGTTAGAGTTGTGTCCCTCATTTGAGGAGCATCCTATCCAGATTATTGTTCAAATAATGAATGTTCTCTATGGTCGGTCTATTCCTCTGGTGTGAGTGTTATGGCAGCACAAGTGATTATAGGACGAGACAATGGAGAGGGATGCCAATGTATTATCATAGTGGAAGAAGATTTTAGAGGTTTATTCTTCTATTCCACCTTTTTAAAGGAATTTTGGGACAAATTTCATTAATGGAGAGAAGTTTGTTTGAACCGATATTTTTTTCAAGTATGTTTTTCTCTTTTCTGGAGTTATTTAGATAAAGAGGAGGTTTTGGAAATTTTTGAAGTACATAACGTGTACTTATAGGTACACGCCATGTACTCTTTTTCCACATATAGCCTTGAGCAGATCATGTAACATACAAGCACACAACAGTGTGCAGTGACCTAGAGACCACATAATTCGCGGCCCAGTAAGGGCATGAACACGCCGTGTACTTCAAATGTACAGGTTGTGTACTTTTATTCATTAAATGGTCCAAGGTAACATATAATTGGATGATCTGTCTTATTCTTCAACTTGTATGGCTGAAGAGCATTCATACAACACTAATCCTTCCTTATGCTCCCAATCAAGCATCTGTTCTTTGAATCGAACACTGTTAGTTGCATTTGAATCACATCAGTCAGTTTGGTCTTCTTCTGGAAACTCCTTTTGTTGCACATAGTTTTTTTCTTTTCATGTTATGGTTTTACTCATTGATTACTTCTTAGTGTACTCTCATAATCATGAAGATTATACAATAATATTGTCACCAACTGGATCTCACTCAGATAAAATATTCTATATGACCAGATGTATATGATTTGATTATAGATCAATATGGTACCTCTCTAGAGTAACATAATTTTTGAGGAATTTTTTTAGTGGACCATTTAATTGTAATACAATTTTTTAGTATGATAATATAAATAATGTTTTTTATATCCAATTATTCTTGGGTGTTGTTGGCTCTCAACAATGTTTATCAAGGGCATATCTCATTTTGTTGCACTGCTTTAATGTCTACACAAAATGGTATTTCATTTGAATGATCTAATTCATGTGATAATTCTATATAGGATTTAAATAAGTATTTTTATACTTCACAAATATTGATCCTACTCAATACGGTTGATGTGTGTACCCTGTTTTGTGATATTTTTGCTACCAGACAAGAATTAGTGGTGATGATGGAAGATCAGTTCATAGTGAATGGGTATTGATAGTTTGGACAGAAAAATAGTATTAAAATACACATGATTTCATTTTGGATATGGTGGTTCATTCCTTAAATTTATTTAGGCATTACTTGTTTAATGAAATGTTTATTATTCGTACTGACTACAAATTTTTAATGAATTAATTTTCATAGGGATATTTTAATGTCCAACAATGGATATTGTTTGAGTATATGTAGTTGTTTCTCATTGAAATAAACAACATTAAAAGGAATGGAAATTATGTTTTCGATGATTTATGATGAATGACATAGACTCAGATATACTAGGAGTCAACAATTGAGGGGAAATTATGGTTTTGTCTACAAGGAGACACATAGAGGCTTAGGAGGACCAGAAGTAGATAAACCTGATTTTCTTATCATTGAAGTCTACTTATATGAAGAAAATAATAGAGTGGTATTATGTGTATCTATAGTTGTTGGACATGATAGAAATACTAGAATTTTGGGAGACACCTTTTTATTAGGTAATCAGTGATGATGAGATCATCAATGATCAAGGTCAAGCTATTATTCCCATTTATTTCCTAGAGGACTTAGTGTACGATTTCCATTCATTAAAGTGGGTGGATCATCTTGGGGTTATGAAAAATGTGTCATGATATTCATAGGAAATAATGGTTTCAAGTATTAATAATATTTATTTTATTTTTTGTGACATGACACAACACTTTTCAGTTGGAGATTGCTAATTATTAATGGTCTAATAGTCTATTAAAATATTTTCCCATTACAGTGTAGATTTTTCATGATGCTAAAATTGAATTTGTGGTATGTATTAAATAGAAACATTGACATAATGAAGTTAAATGGTTGATTGTAGATATGATGATTAAATTACCCATTTCATTCCAGTTATAGAATCATTCATGATTGATCATCTTAGTGAAATGTATGTTTGTGAGATAGATAACATACATGAGGTTCCAAGAAGTAATTTTTTTATAATGGTAAAAATATTTTATTCTTCTTATGGAACATATTTTATCATGAACTTTTCACTCAGGTATTTCTAAATACATATTTTCATCCATATTCATATAGAAAATCAGATCATATTGTTCAACAGTTAGAGGAAATTATATGGAAATACATTCTATAAGTTAGTGGATCAAGGGAAAATAAGTTATATCTAGTTGATTTCACCTATAAAAATAGTTTCCATAAGACTATTTGGATGGTACCATATAGGGAACCTATTGCAGTGCATAAAGATCACCTTTATATTGGATGAAGCATGATGGGTCAGAGATTTTTGTATTGTTTCAATTATAAGAGACATTGGTATTAGTTCTGTTGATATGAGAACAAATAGATATAGAATAGTGTATAAAAATTATTTTGAACATTGATTTCATTGACCCCATGATTTTAGGAGATTTGTTGTCTATTCATTCTAGTGCTTCCGATATTGGTTCACTATAAAATTTACAAGCATGATTGGTTGAAATTTTTTTCGAACAATATGAGATTATAGAGAGGATTATACCATTGGTTTATCAATTTATTCTTCCATGTCATTATAGTTTTATTCATGATGTTTTTTCAGTGTCTATCGAATTATAATATCACTCTATCCCTAATCATATGATCGATGACTAAGGTGTAGATATTGATACTAATGTGCCATTTGAAGAGCATCCAATTAGTGTTTAGATAATAATGTGAATTATTTTTAAGGATAATGGTGTCATTGCTTAGTGTGTTGTTAAAGCATGTATATGTTTAATAAGAAGTATATAAGAGGGATGAAAATATGCATGACTTGTGTCCTAAACTCACAACCATGGAAGATTTGTGATACATGGGTGTTCATCTCGAGTATGTTCTATCGTATTTTTTGGATTATTGAATGATCCTAATATGTCTAGGTACTTTTTAGTATCATATTATGTTATTCCTCTACCCTTGTTTAAATATCCTTTTGTTTTGGGAATGTATTAGTTAACTTCAGATGAGTTTTTGAATTTTTTAGGTGGGGGGGGGGGGTTGACTGTGCATGACTGACACACAGTTTGTCTAAACCGTGTGGCCTCCTCTAGGAAACTACGCATGGAACGAATTTAGAAACATGATGGGATCATGGTTAGCACATCATTATTCCTTGATACACAGATTCCTTCGGGAAACTGTGCAATGATGAAAAAATGGAAACACATGGTTGGAACATGGAATATCAAGTCATTAGAGCCAACTTTGTGATGGGTTCTCTTAAGGTAGTAGAACCAAATGATTAGTGGACAATTTTGAAAATCGTGAAACTTAAAATTATTACATAAATTCGGTAGCTATAATATTATAGTTCTAATTAAAATTATTATCAACATGCTTCATTTTTCATTACTCAAATAGATTTTAAAACTCATTTTTCTCCAACGAATTTAGATGGGATTTTATTAATTTCAGGGGAATGTTTTATGTTAGTGAATCGCAGTTGGAGATCCAGTTTCAAATGTATATCACTATTCATGGAGTTTTTCTTATATATTTTATTCTTCTCATTCAAAGAGAAATATATATAATACACAATGGATATATCCATGATTCTAGATGGGAACAATGATGCTGTATTTTTGGATCTATTAAATGAAAAGATATCAAATCCTAGATCAATAACATTAATGTTTTGATCGTTATTTTTGGATATTATACACCAAATTTATGTTTATGGTTTGTTCAGAATTCATGGGTGATCTTAATGTAGTTGGGTGTTCCCCCAAAAAATTATGTTATTCCCAATAGTTGATTTTCAGGGGGATGAGTATTGTACAATTATCATTGTTGGATTAACTGCTTCTGATTAGTCCCCATTGGGTTTTGTTCATGGAGAGTGAAACAAACAAATAGTTCTTATATCCATGATTCATGGACCTAGATTATAATGGGAGACTTTTTCGGGCTATCTTGGAAAGAAACACACATGAAGTCTCATTTCACGAGAGGTTTGGATGTTCGGATCATCATACCATATTAGGGGAAATATTTCACTTATTAATACTCTGTTGTAGATTTAATATATATTCAGAATTACATTATTCAATACCAAGTGTGTATATTATGTATTAACCTATGTTAATGATCCATTATGAATATAAATGGGGTTGGAAATATATTGGAATACCCAATAATTTATTAAGATGAAAATGAGTTTAAGATGCATGTCGGGGTGATCTGTGTTTACTTGTCATCGAAGGAGAAATTGTTTATTGGATTTTTGGATGGAACCCTTAAAAGGGTCTTCCTATGTATCATCATTCGAGGAATCATAACCCCCCATCATCCACAAACACATATTAGGGAACATCCGCTTTTATGTTCATGTGATAAGGACCAAACAATGTAGTTTAATTTCATGCATCATGGATGCCTAGGAAAATAGTTTTTGGTAATGAATGATGTGGGACATCTGATGAAGAATCTCAGGGTATATGGATGATTTGTTTTCTCGTGGGTAGACATAACCCCACTGGTATTGTAGGCATGGGAAAATTATAATTAATTTGCATGTTGGTTTTGGAAAATAATGGGGATTCTTATGTATCCAATTTATTTTTGTAATTAATGGAAATGAAGTTAATGTATTTGGGATTTAAATGTTAATAAGAGGCCTATTTGAGGATGAATAATTAAGTATTACACTCAGTCGATGCTCTTTTGGTTGCGTATTATGCATGGAAGATGTCCATTTGAAGTGAATTTATGGATTACTCTAGGAGGGATGCCTATTTGTCTCTCCATAATTAGAAATAAGGCCATATGAATGAGTTGTGTTGAGTTTGAATAATAAATTGTATATGATTCTCATTGTTTTTAGATCATATAGATTCCATGATCTCTACTAACCTCTATCTTCATTAGTATCATGATAAGTATGAGAATCTAGTGGATGAAATAGATCTAAAGATCACACAATCAATATTTTCCACTGACGTACGGGGTGATTAATCCTAAAGTGATAGAGGGAGATATTATAATGTGACCATATTCACTGATCCCTCTTCCACTAGTGGTGGTGGCCAAATCTACAAGAGATATGTTGGTTTGAGATTCCCATTCTCTCTCTAATCCTCATATAATAGGGAGGCGATGAGGAACATTAGTGAATCCTCCAAAATGAATGGTTGTTGGGGATAACAGCAGGAAGGTTTCCCATTAAGGCCCCATGGGTGGTAGGAATGTTTAATACCAGGCCTCGTCGAATGTATGAATTATGGATCCTTTCAGTCCCATGAATGTTGAGGTTATTGTGAGTACCCCAAGGTCCGAATATTCATTTCCATGGTAATGTAACCTCGAGTGAATTATGATGGTCCACCATGATTCATATGATACACATACGGAAATTCTTATCATGGGTATGCAAACATGATATGACACACTGATGTGCCTACTGAATGTACATTATATATCAGTGGGATTTGGAAGAGGAGTTATCTTAGTGCTGTTGTAATAGTTTTCCAAGGGTCCAAAATGTGTGATGATGACATGACATATGAGGAGGATGGGATACATAGAATGTAATTACCTAGGATGTACAATTATTCATAGTAGGATCTTATATAGGATGTGGTTCCCTATGCATAGCGTATTGTTATTCATGAGAGGGTACTATCTATGTAGAATTGTTCTCCATGGACCATGGTTCTTCGTTTAGTGTGTTTCAATAGGAGGAAATATTCCATCCACATAGTAAGTTGCATCATTATTCTGTGTCCTTCCATCATAGTTTTTTAATATGAGGCTGATTTACACTAGTTTGGAGTTTTTCTATATTGTACAGTGCTCCTCCTACATAATGCTTTTCTATTCAAAATTATTATCTACGAAGTGGCAACAAGGTTTGGAGATTGTGGGGTTTATGTCCACAAAGGGTTTTGGGTTCATGGATCCCCAAATGATTTATTTGCTCTCTACTTCTATGCAGTGTGGTTTAGCTACTTTGAATCATCATAAAGGATATGGTATTCTTAGTGCATTTCTTCTTATGTAATATTTTTTAGGCGTCCTTCCACTTTATTTTTCATGATCCACTTTTGGGGTCCGCTTTAGGTATATTTATAGAACAAAAGAGGGATTGGGAACACTCATGGATGATTACTCATGGTAAATAGAGAACATTATTTTGTGGCATCCCAATGAGGGTTCCAGACCAGCATAAATCATAGTAATTTTGGGGCATCATTTTTCTTGCATTAGAAGTGACACATCATTCTTGTGTACTAATTAGTTCTCAGGGATACAAGTTTGTGGGTAAAAAAATCACTATCTAGCCTAGAAAAACGTGTTACATTCATTTTTTGCAATAATGGAACTGCCTTGTCCTGTGATCAATTTAGTTCAGAGGGTTGGTCATTGACATTGTGGAAATGACTGGATTTCCGTACAAAATGTATAACTTTTCTGAGGGTTTCTATGATTTTTCCTCTTATATAGATATTGGGGATGGTAATTCATGGGATAGAAATATCCTCCAATTCCAAAAACACATATCACATTCATTTAGAAGCGTTGATAGTTCTTCCTCATACAGTAAACCGCTTAGTTTGTGTGGATGGTATATTTTTGGGTGGAAATCACTTCATCCCCCAAAATATAAATCAAATTGGTTTTTAGTATTTTAATGTTACACTTATTATAGAAAACTATTTTCATTCATAAGGTCCTCATGAAGCGGTGAAACACCATTCAGATTGGTAGTCCATGGAGTGTCTTACAAGGTGTCCGTCTGTCCCCTTCTTTTTAGTTTCTACACTTTTAAAATATCTTCAAATTTTTAATTCATGTTTTCTATCATTCCATTTCCATATATAATGGAATATATTTTTTAATTTTGAATATTTTGGATGCAAAACAATCCCCCCCTTTGTTATGTGTTCTGATCGAGATAAATATGAGACAGATTTGAAATAGAATGAGGTACCATTTTGAGTTGGTTTTTGGTATTCGAGTGGACCTGTATGATGATACCACCCGTATAATTACTGATCCCTTCTCATTTGTCTATTTTGATTCTTCTCAGTGAACCAATAGCTCTTGCATAATCTGTACTACATACTGATTATGTGAACTATTTATTTTATGGACGACACATACACAAATTGAATCACTTCCATCTGCGAAGTGAAATACTCAACCACCTATGATAATATTTAGATATATTCATAGAGGATAGATTTATCATGGTTAAAGTTCCTCAAATATAATTTTTTCATGTAACATCACTTTTCATTAAAATGACTTATTGAAGAATTTCTCCACGTGGATCATGGTATGTAAGATTAGGGAGTTCAAAAAATGGATCACCATTATTAACAGATGATCTGCGGGATGTAGATATCATAGACTTATAGTCCATGGGGAAAACCAACTCAATGGGACACAATCTATACTTCAAGATTTAATATGAACATTGACGAATATGATATAACATTGATGATCATATATGAATGATAAAAGGGGTGATGGTTCAAACATTGACAATCATGGCCATGAGACACAATTCTATGTTTGAGAATATTGGAGAAGATTGTCATTGTCACATCATTCATGAGGAAGGTATTATATATGACCTAATTTCTTCAAAATATCTAGCCTATCACCTTTCCAATCAACTTAAAAATTATAATTTTGATATCATGGTGCTTCCACCTTTCACCAGCTGATAAAAATCTTCCATTTTCTTAGTCGAAGATGTCTATAGAGGGTTCAGAAGTCAATAACTCTTCTATAATAATGGTTAGACAATGTTAAGTTCAGAAGAATGTATTTTTTCTGAATTGATCTTCATGGACATAAATAAACTGGTAAAATGATGACACATATCTTTAATCCGCCATTCATGACTCCCCGTTGATTTTAAACCTCTCCTGATACAATCTTAATAGAGGGTGGAGATCCATGTGGGATCTTTGTCCATCACGATGTTTATTGGATGAATGATCCTGGTAATTTATGGTGCACCATAGTTTCATCAAATTCCATTAATATTTTGAGGTAGTAGGTCAATACCATGTTTTACAGGTCTCCTAATAATGATTATTTTCACCGGTTATGGTGAAACCTAAACTAATCTACAACAACCGTAATATTTATTAGACATTTAAACATGATTTTTACATAAAACTGAACATAATACAACCTTGAAGATCTCGATGTATATTGTATCTAGGGCCCAGAAACATTATATGAAAACATAAGAACTAAAAATACAAAAAATTAATTGGGCTGTTCTTTTACATGACCTCAAAATTCGATCATACTTAGCATTTAATGGGATAACCTAAGGCATACATAAGAAAATGGTTGGATATAATTCCTAGTAAGGGAGTAAAGATGGAATAAAATGATGAATAAAATACATGTTTGGAAATATGATTATCAATGGAGAATAAGAGAATCAAAAAAATAATGGAACGATATATCATTATTATTATGACAACATGGGGATGCATCGACATTATTTAACCAGATATTAGCATGACACATTGCTTGTTGCACATGGATCATGATTAAACCCTCATGGAACATGAATTATCATGTCCAAATCATTATTTCAGTTTAATTATAATGAATAAATCCTCATTTAATGTGGGGTATCATGATACAATTCTTTACCCAATGAATTGGAGGGCTATTTGGGCACTCCATTTATTATCATATGATTTCATGCATTAGTGTGCCCCATAGATCATGCAACATGGATTCATTAAAAATCATAATTTATTCCATGAATAAGAGATGTGGAATACATTAATTTATGTTCTTAATAAAAAAGTACATGTTAATAATGATTAATACCCTTGATAGATAAATGATAATGGCATTTACTTACACGATGAATTTGGAATGTAAATTTTGGTGTAACTTGGGCAGTATAATGACAACAAATAGAAATAGTTAAATGGTTTGATGATAGATAAAGGGGTCGATCCACATTTATTCATGAAATTTAATGTACGGGGTCATGGAATATTATATCCAAACATATTTAATGAAATATAGATACATAATATAAAATAATATCCTAAATGTGAATCAGGAAAGTGAAATGCCTTACAAAATTTTGGCATAGTATTAGGTGTTCATTAGAAGCATTAATAGGAGATAAATATGTCTCCCATAATTAAATATTAAGAAACATTGTATGGGGGAAGTTAAAAATCATACCAAAATATTTTTTGTTGAAAAATAATTCGGTAAAATGACATAAATAAATTAGGAAAAAATGGGAAAGGAATAAATCTTTTACATGGATGTGTGATCCCAAAGCCTTGGTAGTGTCCTGAGAGTGGCTTATTGGGAGCTTGGGAAGCGATTAGAAAATTATATATAGTGGAGGGAAGAGTATGTAAGTGATTAAAGGGTATTTAGTGAAGAGAACAAGGTTTTTTGGTGGGATAATATAGGAAAATAGAGGTAATTCTTTATTCTATAGGTTTAAGACAATACATATTAAACTAATCAAATCCAAAAACCAACCCAGGATTTTTCCAAAGTTTTTATTAAAAATGGATTAGAATTTTTTTATTATAATTCCAACGGCCTATATAATTAAAATATTAGGCTTTCTTATGTATAGGTGAGTCACACTATTTATTAAATTATTTTACAACGTGAAAAGGTTTTATAAGTCTTGGAGGGTCCATTGAGGAATTGTAGAATAAATCAAACAACTGTAAAATAATTTTTTTGAATTGTAAATAATATAATAGAAAAATATACATTTCATATTATTTTATTACATCACTTTTCAGGTCATTATAATGACATAAAAACATTATAAATTTAAATGGTATTTTATTTTTACCAAAAAATTTGACTGTTTCAGAAAATTATGGAAAATTCATTGTTTGATAATTACCATATCCTAATTCCAAAAACATTATTCATTTTAGCTAAATTATTATCTAATTATGTGAATATGTACTTTTAATATAAAAATTTAAATTTTTCTGAAATTTGTGTGTTTTGACGGAAAAAGGTTTCAATCCATAATTAAAATTAAAATATTATTCATAAATTTTATATAATCCATTTTATTTAATAAAAAGTAATTTAGTAATAATATTTTACTAAAAAATTATTTAATTCCAAAATCCAATATTTCATCAAAATAGATTTCAACATTTAATATTAACTAAAAATACAATTTTTTATTAAAAAAATTAACAAAGAAAAAATTATAAACTAAATTTATATTCTTTATAAAAAACTATAGAAAATAATAATTGATCTAGGGTATTGTTACATAACCCCTTATAACATCTGAAAACGATCTAAGGCTATGGTGTGTGATGGTGACAAACATTTGGGATGGCTCGGATAACAATGATCAGGTTGTAATGTCTATTAACATCAACTTCTATCCCAGGAGATTCCATTCAAGATTAAAGTGTTGAAGTTCATATTGGGCTTCATCATGAATGAATCCCATTGAAACCACCATATTTCAGAGAACTGAAAAATGAGATTCGTGATAAGCAATTCTACTAGATGAGACCATCTCATCCTTTGTATGAGTAAATTGTATTTTTGAATCCCCTATATTTATACTAATAATGCGATCAGTGTAAAATTGATATATCAGCATTGGTAATAATTTTTAAATTTTTTATATTCCTAATATATAATACCATGTATGTTCATATGCTTTATTTAAGAATTTTATATAATAATACATTTAAATAGATCAAGAAGAAATTTTATAAATAAAATTTTATTTAGTTACAATATTTCCCCTCCCCCTTGAGAAATTTCTACCTCGATTTTTTCCAACAATAAATAGATAATTGTAACTCTTCTTCATCACTTCTTCTAATACACACATTACTTATTCAAACATTTTGTTTTTCCACAACACCTTGATGAGGGGAATTATCTTATTTCGTAGAACATTTTCCCTATGATCTAATATCGTCAACATCTTCTCCTTATAGGAGAGGTAATTTTTCAATGGTACCACCTCTAGATTGAGTACATGTGATCGGTCTGTTATAAAATTCCTCAACAGTGATATATGGAATACATCATGTACCTGCGATGGGTTATATGGGAGTTCTAGTTGATGTTCCACTACACCAATGCATCAAGTATTTCAAAAGGGACAATGTACATTAGACTAGGCATTTCTTTCTTAAAAATTCTCATAACTCGCTTCCACTGTGAGATTCGTAGGAATACCCTACGGCCAACATCAATCTCAAGGTCTTGTTGAGAGTTATAATCATTTCTCTTTGGTTGACTTCATGAAGATTTCATGTGCATCAAGATGTTCTCAAAATTCTCCACCATTACATCATCCATTTTTGGACCTAGGGTTTTTTCTCTCAAACATCATCCCATCATGTCTTTCTTCTACATCTCTTCCCTTTATGGGAAACATAAGGATCGATTTGGATGCTTTAGTTGAAACTGTTATTGTAAGATAACTCAACCATATGAATATGTTGATTCCATCTTTCATTGATGTCTATTAAGACTTCCCCCTACATGTCCTCATGTGTTTCGATATTCCATTCCGATTGGACATCAGTTCGAAGATGATAAGACTTACTAATGTTCAGATCAGCATTCAGAGCATGTTGAAGACTCTTTGGAATCATAGAGGTGAATCGATGTTCTCGAAATCATGCAATTGTTTGTTTTAATACATGAATACATTAAAATTCTCTGATGAATATATGTGCCCATTGATCTTATGTGAAATCCTCTTGAATTATAATGAACATTGTGGTCTTCATAAGATAATCCACAACATCCAATTTAGCATAGCTTCCTATGGATGTTTTTAGATGTCTGATGACAATTTTCATGGGGTTGATCATCCATTTCTATATTGTAAGGGTAATGGTTTCATCACCCCGTGTCACTTATGCATCTCATCCGTCACTTTATGAAATTATGGTAACATTGATGTATACATAGAAATCTCTTTCTTCATGAAATCCAACCAATAATTCTATTGGAGATCTCGATACATATTTGTGTATCCGGGGTGAATAGGGAAATATGAACTTTTTTAATCATCCAAAAGTTCATTATTTAAATATCTATTTTATGGAACACATATCCTTGACCCTAATCTCACAATTAACCTTGAACTCCAATGATTTACACATTATGATAGTTCCAATTTCTTCAGAACCCAACATTATCCTTTTGAGCGTCATTTAACCTTTCCAAATGATATAGTTGAGCCATCAGTTGTGAACACAATGATGATGTTCCCTCCATTATGATTCCCATGTATATATTTATGGATTCTAGGAATATTTGATCCATTTCAATTTTCATGAGTGATATAATAATAAGGTCCATTATTCTTAGTGAATCCTCCACCTAGTTTGCTTTCCCAGGGCTTTAATGCTTTTAGCATTCATAGTCATTGATCAGCTCTAGCCATCCTCGTTGGTGCATGTTCAATACATTCTGTGTGAATATACATTTGAGGCTTTTGTGATCTGTTTATATTTCACACTTCTCCACAATGAGGTACCATCTCGAAATTTTAGAGGAGACAATAACTTTATCCTACTCTAGTTCATATGTTGTATTATATTTTTCCTCAAAAAATACTTTTCCATGAATGATATATAACTAATAAGTCAATTGTAACCAACATACAACCAATTCCATTCTTTGAAGAATCAATAAATTTTTTAAATAATTCTCCACATATGGATAGTGTGAGCACAATCATAGAGATAATCATCATTTTCAACTCTTGGATGATATATTCACTTCCATCAGTCCAAGAAAATATGACACACTTCTGAATTATCATGGTAAGAGGGTTTGACAATCATGATAAATTCATCCCGAATAGGTGATAATATCGAGCTACGCTAAGGAATATATAGTTATACGTCACATATGTGGGCCTCAACCATCAGTCGATTGGACTTGTCTTGGAGGGGTCAAATGATATCCCATTGCTTGTAATTATATTTCCCTTGAATGTGGATTTCATCAAACAGAACTCACTGATGGTGTGAACTGCATAGATATTCTCCATCAATAGGGACACTAGTATAGTTCTTTTATGCTCCCCATGCACCTACTTGGTTTTGAAGTATACTAGAATATCCTTTAAAAATACAACCAATTTTTTGAGATAATCTCTAAAGACAGTATTCATCATGTCCATGAATATTTTAGGAAAATTAATTAGTTTGAATGGAGTTACTATGAATTCTTATTGACCATAACTTGTACGAAAAGTAGTATTCGGTATATCCTCCTTCATCACACATTCATGGTAATATCCCAACAATAGACCCACCATAGATATGTATTGTTCTCCACATAGCATATTGAACAATTAGTCAATTCATGGAAGAGGATATTTTTTCTTTATCATTATTTTATTGACTTCATGATAATCAATGAAAAGGCGCATTGACCCATCCTTCTTATAGTCTAATAGGACAGCAACACACTACGGTGAGCATTTGGGTTTATAAACCCTTTATTTATATTATCATGTAGTTGTTTCTTTGGTTCCTAATGATCCTCAAAAACTCTTCTATATAATGTCTTAAATATTTTCAATGTCGTAGGTATAATATCAATTAATAATTCTACATGTCTTCTAAGAGGAAGACCATGAAATTCCTTGGGAATCACTTCAGCGAATTCCATCATAATATAAATGTCTTCATGGATGGTTTCTTCTATATAATAAATCTTTTGGGCAACATACATGTTCATAAGAAAGTAATATCCAAACATTAGATTATGGTTATAAATAAGATTAATCCCCCTCCTTTCACTTGTACATAATCAGGAATTTATTCGACATATGGAGAGTGATTTCCCTCTAATAACAACTTATAATGGTTATATATAGGGAGAGCTAATACATGAAAAGTACTGCATAAAATTTCACCAGAGAGAGTATGAATTGATTATCATGGATTTTCAATCAATAATTTGTGACATGAATAGTTATATCATTGAGATGAAATGATTTCCCCATATTCTGTTTTCAATGAAATCCTTACATCCATTATTTATGGTGGTGTTGGGATTGTTCTACTAAACATTCAGGGTATAGAATAATGTGTATAACAAGAATCATAATGTATGTTCTCTATTATTGAATGAATAATTATCGTAATTTTCACCATTTCATTGGCATGGTTTATTTCAGAGATAGTGGTGGAAAAATCTCTCCCTTGCTTCCTTAGAGGTTGTGGGATTTCATTGAATACCATTGGCTTAGGACACAAGTTTGAAATGTTACCCAGTTCATTGTTGATGAATAAAATAACAATTAGTTTAGGGGAAAATGGAGAATTCATCTAATATGTCATAATACAGTGTTTTTAATTGTTGAAATTAATGTCCACGTTCCCTTATCTTCCACACCTAACGCATTTCCTCTTCCCCTTCAAGTAATTTCCAGGGTTCTTCATTCCACAAAACTGGTAATTTGGGTGATTTAATTTTATAGAACCGCTGGATTTATCCATCAGACTGCCAACATTAATGTCCACTTTTAGCTTCTTATCTGCATCATATCCTTAGATTCATCGATCTCCATTTCGAATATGAAGGGATTTTTGGAAATTTCTGCATTTCTATCGATGTCACTGTTCAAAAATTCTATCAATGGTATGATTTTATCACACTAAATAATTAGTAAACCTTTCATTCTGTTTTTAAGAAAATTCAAAGGCATATTGTGCAAGCCTTGTGATGTTTTCCAAGTATTCTATGATTTATTCTTCAACATTATTAATTTTTTCATGGATGTACCTTTACATCTTATATCGATGGGTGTGAAGAAAATATATATAGAAATACATTATATAGAACCCTTCCATTCTAATCTCTCAATTTCTTATTTAGTATTTATATTTTAGATCAATGGACACCATTGTTCAGATTCCCCCTCCATACAATAAGCTGTGTGAAGAAGGTTCTCTTTTATGGGACATTGATGAATGGATAAGATCCTTTCAATGGAGTTGATCCATTTTTTAGTGATTGAGGGATTAAAGGATCCATTTAATGTAGTATTACTCAGTCTCGTAAAGCTCTCAATTACAGCTTGTTCATTCTGGGAGGTATTTATGGTCAAATTGACCCATGTTTCTATTCAAAACATTAGTTAACAGAGACTGTATTTTTTCAATGATTGTAATTCCTTCTCCAATCAGATTGGGCATCTCATTAGAACAATCATCATAGTGATCATCACATTGGTTTTTATCTCGAGTCCTCCAATTACTTTCTAATGGATGGAATGAAATGAATTTTATGGGTAACACGTAATAATGATTCCAATGAAAAATGGGGATAAAATATATATTACAATTTTTCCTCAACATATTAATATATATGCGTTAATATATGTTATCCCATATCTTCTTATAAACAAATATTATTAGGAGAATATATAAATTACCATAATAATGATTCAAACTATGGTTATGAATTTACAAATTAATATCTCTAGGAAGTGTCAAAACCAAGGGTTCATCAAGGCCCATTGTCCAAACCAGTTCATGTTCGACTCTATCTCATAGAGGTGTTTTCAGGTTTTACACCATTATATATCTATAACTGAGCCACCTCAACTTGTTTGTATCCATACATGGATATATTTCCATGATAAACCACATAATAGATTCCCACCACAATTTAGGGTTGTTTTGATTATACTTAGTCTTATCCATAAGTCAATTACTATGGTTTTCAAGTCATTATCAGAAAAATAATTGAACCTTTCATTTTATACCAACTGTAACAAACATGATCTTTATTACACTGTTAAACATGATTTATTACATAAACATTCACAAAATAAAACCGAGAAGTTTGAAAGGAAAATTATATATGGGGATTTGGAACATTAAATGAAATAATTATACATAAAAATTTAAATTCTTTATTGAAAACTACATTTACATGAACACACCATTCATTCATACATTTCATTGCATGGGATAACCTAGGGACATAGATAAGAATATGGTGAGCTATAAATCATAGTAAGGGAGTAAATGTGGAATAACAAGAATAATAGAATACTTGTTGGATATATTCAAATCAATGTATCATAAGATAAACAGGAACACAAAGGCATGATATAGCATGATTATCACAACATGAAGAGGTGGCATCATTTGACATTTTATTAGCATGGTCCAAGGCTCATTGCACATGGAGAATTATTAAACCATAATCACACTTGAATTTTAATTATTAATCACTTATATCAATGAATCAAGATTGTGTAAACCCTTATTGTACATGGAATGTCATTATAATATTCATTACCCAATGCATTGAGCTCTATCAGGGGTCACCCATTATAAACAGATCATTTCATGAAAAAGTGTCCTACATAGATCATTCAACATGTATTCATTAAGAATCATAATTTATTCCCATAATATGATATATTGAATACATAAATGTATGTCCTAAATAAAAAAGTACATGTTAATAATGGTGAATTCATTTGATAGAGAAATGGGTATGTTATTCACATACACTATAATTTTTGCAAGGAAATTTTGGTGTAACTTCAACAACATAACAACGTTAAATAGAAACTGTAAAATAGGTTTATGAGATATAAAGGGTTATATACAAATTTATACATGAAATGGACAATAATGTCATCGTGTAATAAAATATACCAATATATTTAATGGAATTTAAATGCATAATATTAAATAATTTCATGAATGTAAAATAAGAGAGTAAAATCTCTTACGGAATTTCGGGATGGAAATGGGTGTACATGGGAGGAATTATTTAGAGATAAATATTAATATCATCATTAAAACATTAGTATGGATGTTTTGGGGAGTTTCTAAATTATACAAAAACATTTTTAATTGAAAATAAAATTTTATAACAACAAAATGAAATATGGAAATAAATGATGATGGATGAAAACCCGTACGTGGAAGTGTGATCTGACAGGCATGGAAGGGCTTGAGGGGGGATTCATGAATGATTGGGGCTCCTTGAAAGGATTATAGATAGATGAGGGAAAATAAGGGATGTTCTCCTTGGGGTTTTAATGAAGAGAAGATATTGACTGGGTGGGTTTATATTTGAAATGAGAGGGAATTCATTATTATTTAGGTTTTGGATAATACAAATTAAATTAATAAAAACCAAATTCATTCACTTGATTTTTGCCTATTATTTTTTTAAAAACGGAGTGGAAAACTATTTTTTATATGTCCAATGGAAGACATTTTTTAAATATTAGGATTTACTATCTAGAGGTGAGTCACACACTCTAGGAAATAATTTTAAACTATTAAAATGTTTTATAATTATTCAAGGGTCCACTATGGTATTGTAAAAATATTTAATAAATATAAAATCTCATTATTTTTAATGTAAAACAAATATTGGCCAAATATCGAATTTATTGTATTTTAGTTCATCGCTATTGGATCATTATGATGTCATAAAACTTATTTTCAATTTCAGAGGTATTTAATTATTACACAAAAAATCTACTACCTTTGAAAATTATGAGAAATTCATCATTGTGTAAATTCGGTCTCGATTCCAAAAAAAATCATTATTTTGTCTAAATAAATTTTGATATATGTGAATTTATATATTTAAAATAAAAAGCAACATTTATAATAAATTCATGTATTTTGACAAAATTATATTTACAACAATAATGAAAATTATATTTTTATTTATAAAAATTATTCATTATTTTATATTCAAAAAAAATAAATTTAGTAATTATATTTTATTAATATATTTTTTATTTCAAAAACCCATTAATTCATAAATATATATTTCTTAATTGAATATTAAATAAAAATACCATTTTTCTTTAAAAACATTTAAAAAATAACAATAATAAAACAATATTTTCTATATAAAAAAATGAATCAAAAAATAATGCATTGGTATTCTAAAATAACCTATTATAACACCCTAATATGACCTAAGGGTAAGGTGTGAGATGGTGATGGAATCTTAGGGCAATGTGGATAACATCGCTCTGGTTGTAATCTCTATTAACTTAAACTTATCCCATTAGAGATTTTGTTCTAGATCAAAACGGTGAAGCTCATCTTGGGTGTGGTTAATTGTGATGCCCAGTCCCACCACTTCCGTTCCATGCTAAGACGAATGGGAATTGTATCGAGAAATTCTACTAGATGTGTCCATCACTTCGTTTTTCTGAGTAAATTATATTTGTTACATCCATATATTTATATTAATCATGTGATCACTATTCAATGACTATATTAACAATGATAAAAATTTCTAATGTTATTTTAAAACCCAAAAACATAAATCAATGGTTGTTCATATATTTTATATCACCCTTTTACACAATAAGGAATTTAATTAGGTCAAGGGGAATTTTAATTAATAAATTTTTAGGTCATTACATAATCATCCATTGGTGCTAGAGTTCCCAATCCTTTTATTTTTTATGAGGTGAAGTATCATCCATTGGGGAATCTATCAGTTATGTGTAATCCTTATTCTCAGCCACATGCATGAATAATTCATTCCTCTATCCAATTACATGAAAAAAAAATAAAATTAATTCCTCTAATAGAGATGAGTCCAACGATAGCAGTTGCAGAATTTCTTGGTCATAAAATACACAGCCACTCACTTACCCCCATTAATGATTGGGTAAGGTTGTTTTTTTTCAGCAAGTGGTCAAAAGGCCAATGTTCTCTGTAGTAGGACCCCTGTGACTCAATAGACGTGATGCATTCATGGTTCGTACTAGACTTCCCCCTCGGTGGGATAGTATACTATGTGGGGTTACTGAATATTTCCTCATTTATAATCTATATGTAGGTTTGATGGTTTCTTCCCCATGATCCTATGTTGGTGGATCTTCCCACCTCGTGATCTATACACCAGTGTTTGGGATTTTACACTAATAATGGGGGATATACTAGGATATGGACACCACATTATTCAATATATAGATATTATTTCTCTCTTTTACAAACTATTGGAAATTATAAAAGATGGTAGGCCTCCACATTGTCTTTGTGGGAATTTATAATCCTTGTATTGTTTGGTAGAGGAATATTTTTGGATCTATTAATAAAATATCACCATGACAATTCCTCATTCTGCTATCTTTCTATCCATGCATATCATCACCAGGGTTTTCATGAAATCCCCATGTTTCAATTGCACTATCGAACGATTGAGTGGATTTTCACACATTAATTTTACCCATTACCATGATCATTTAGACATGGGGGTTGACAGTGGTTAAGGGACACCGTATGAGTTTTTATACATCCTTTATCTATAAGATGGTATCCTAACAGCACATGTGGATGAGGTAACCAATAGAAAATTATACACTATATATTGTTTTTACATACAATTTGAATACATTGATAGGGTTTCCCCTTTACCAATTTCCTAGATCCATGAGTCGATCTCTATCATATTTCACTAACATTTGTTGATGTTTGTGTGTGACGGTTCTGATAAATGAATAAATTTTACTCCCACAGGAGCCTCAAATAACTAATCCCTAGAGTACACCAAAATGTATGTAGGTTACTATCCTGGTTGAGTGTTGGCGAGGTTACTATGATGAGTACATCAGTAAAATTCCATTCCATGTACTTCCCCTATCGTAACATATATATATACATTCGTAGGAAGAAGTCATTCTTCTCTTCGTCACATGTGTTCAAAATGATCCATATTTATGAGTCCTTCTATTCTGAGCTATGTAGACCCCATATATTTTTATGATACCATTGTAAATCCTATTTAAGTAGGTCTGAGTGGGAAAACACAAAGTATAATAGTATCTAATTCCATTCATATTTTTCTAGTATCTACTATTGTCCATGTATAAGAGATAGATGACATAAACTATTTGGTGTCATAACATTGAGAGATCATGTCTACAGTGACTGTACTTATATACAATATATATGTAACCATTATTGAATTTCTGGAGATTTAAAATGCTAACATCGATCATTAGGATGTAATGAAATAGTATTTAAATCAAATTTGAACTATTATAATATAGGAACATATGTTGGGGAAGGATGACCAAGTGAACAACATTCACCATATTTCCATTGCCTTGATCTCAAGTAGGTTCTATTTCCAACAACTTCATATTTGTGTCCACTAGATTCATATATCATGTGAAGTCATATTTTCTAATAATTGTGGCCCTTAAATGTAATACATCCTTCATGATAGAAAATATTCATTACATAATATTACAATTGAGTTTCACCAATAGATTTATGCGGATGAAATATCAAATGATAAAATTGTGGTGAAGACCATGGAAATATGATAATGTAAGGATCATGTGGCGAGGATGAAGGATCAACTATCATTGATCAATGAATATTACAAATACATCAGGAATAATGTTAGATGACTAAGAACCATTGTTAGGATAATGCACCTGGAAGAAAATATGGAAGCCCAAAAATGTTCTACATTATAAGAGAACATTGATTCTCATGTGAGGCGATGGTCAATATTCTAACCCAAGAATTTTGGGAATCATTATTATTGTTTTATATATTTTCTGACACGTCTTATTATTTTTATCTATTTCAGGGATAGACACTTGGGTTTAGATTCTCCTCCATTCTCATTTGAAAAATATGTGAAAGAATTTTATATCATTTATGATTACCATTTTTGTTTTGGTCATTTCTTAAAATACTAATTATTTATAAATAGTATATTTTAAGAATATAACATCCACTTGATATCCAAATTAATCACAATATGGATCAACTAAATTGATATTATACTAAAATTGTCAAATTGATTCATGATCTGAGCATCATAGTGAGAATAACATGTACTATTGTTAGGTTTATATGAAAAAACTAAAAACATTGATCTTTTTTATTATATCTCTATTTTTTATATATATCTAATTTAGTGCAGACTTACTGGGCATAAAATTAATTTTTCATATGACTCCCATTTTGGGTTATTGAATGAACTCGTTTTATCCAATTTTTTTGGAAGTTTAGGGTCATTATAACTAGACTAAAGTCACTAAATTTTTATTTTAAAAAACATTCACTGTGAATTATGTTGTTAGGACCCCAATATTGTGTATTGTATGAAAATGTCTAAATGTTTGTAGACATGAATGATGGATTTTTCATGACACTAGATTTTATAATATTGAAATCGATACATGATATAGGGAAATTAAATATGGAATAACAATGAAAATGGTCTGTATGACTATTTTTCTAGGGAATTTGTAAAGTAGGATAAACTATCCCCAAGTCGAATTTCCCTTGATTTATGGGACGTTTTGGAGGGTGACTTATATAGAACAAACTAGTGTATGTTGATCATATTCAAAGAATTGTTTCCTTTGGACACCATACCTCTATTTAAAATGTATATATAATTTAGTAATGTTTGTATTTCATAGGTATATAATGGGTGTACATGAAGAGAGTGATGTATGAAAATAATTATGGAATTTATATCATCTTTATTCCTTAGTAAGAAACCACTACTACATGTATTTTTCTTCTATAAAATATGGTTAATTCATGGATAAATTTAATATCATGATACTAGGATATGGATGGTGTATTTTGATGTCTTATATCTACAGTGTTTTAGGGATACAATTTATGATTACTTAGTTTTGACTGAGGGATAAATAATCTCCCCAACTCATTGTAATATGACCAAGTATGTTTATAATTTTCAGGTATGAAGTAGAAAAACGGATGTAAAATATAATTTGGTGGGTTTCTGAATGTAAGGAGTAATATGATTCATAAATGTTATATGTGGTTTTTGGAGGTAGGTAACTCCTCTCTTAAAAATGATTTTCCTTTGTAATATATTCCATTTTTGTGGGTGACTTATGCAGAGCCAACTGGTGAATATTGTGCATAGAAAAAAAATTGTGTCCCTAGGATAATGGTACTCCATATCCAATGTATGTGGAAGGGTATTTGGATTTGGACATTTCCAGACATAGAGTATGTTTTTCTAAATAAATGTAATTGAAAATTAAAGAAGCTCATCAATATGAAACATCCTAGGAATGGGTAGAAATGATTTTGTAACAGAGTCCTTACACATGTTTATGAATTATTTAAATATATAGACCTACTTACATACATACAAGTATTATACATTTATATTTTATATTCATATGACTAGGCCTGATATATGAGGTCCAAATGTCACTATGTATCTTGCGATGGAAGGAATCAAGTCATACATTGTTCTGGGAAGGTTTCCCCATAACTCGAATGAAATTTTGTGTGGAGAATGTGAATTTTTATTATGAATTCAAACTCACATATGGTGATGTTCACATATCTGACCCCATATACTAATATATTTATTCTATTTGAGAGTAGGGGGATTTATTTTTTGGTCAAACTTGGATATAAGATCTTGGATTCCCTACATATCCAGACAATGTGATAATCATGCCATGCATTGTTCTTAGTGGGTTCCCCATGCTGGTATAACCCATGAAAAATGAAATTGAAATTCATACTTTTCTTGTGGCTAAAAAAATATTGGATTTTGGAAGTCACTACGTATCATGTGATGGAAGAAATCAGGACAGTCAATTTTTTTGGAATCATGCAGTTTATTGTCACGTAACAAGTACATAAACAGAAAAATTTAAAATCATGTGGTGAGGAATATAGGAGGCCCTTTACTTTTAGATCATTCTAATTGGATAGAGTTTTAGGGAAATAATGTGTAATAGTATGATCAATGGTCAATGATATTTTATCATTCCATTCAGTTGAGGGAGAATAAATTGTAAGTCATGATTCCCAGGTTTCTTGAATCTAACGAAATGATATAGGTAATTGAATCCCTTGGGGGCACACAGATATTTGAAAATCCTCTCTTGATGATCAATTTTGTTTTGTTTGATAGGCCTTTTTCACTAGGCAACGTATTAAGAGCCGACAAGGGAATATTATACATAGTCAAACAATGGTGTCTTCAGGACATCGACAACTTCCAATTACTACAAGAGTTTTAAGAAGATATGAATTTATCCAGGTCACATAGTGTGATGAATGGAAGGAATGTGTTAGGCTAGGTAATAAACATTCATACCCTGATTAGTTGTGGTGCGAGAAATACCCTTCACAGTTCAGAATGGTTCTTTGGGAGGAGGGGTCCATTTATACATTTATAGACTCCCGAATGAGGGAACCAAAAATGATATTTCATCAACAGATCATTGATTTTGCATTGGAAATGGGGGATTTTGGTTTTTACCTTATGTTAGGAATATGGCACAATTTCAAGGCCTCACTATGTATCTCTTCCAAATGTGATTCTTTCCACACACAATTCTTGAGTTAACATACCGATAAACATCTTGTGGTTTGGAAACATGATACCCATTGTGAAGTGGAAATACATATTGCGACTTTTAATGTCATTGTAACCAGACTAACTGATGTGGATTGATATTCCTTTGTTATAGAAAACATCCTAAATTGAAACTCATAAACCCACATGAGTAGTGCACAATGTGATATTCAAGTGGTGGAAAATTTTTTGTTCAACACATTGGTTAGAAGTAACCAAGGATATGGAATTTTTTATATGGGGTGGCTGATATAGGGTATTGAATCTAGGTGTCGTTACGTATCTCATTAATGAAAGAACCAATCCTTATATAGTTCATTGAAAAGTATATGTGTTATAATGGTCCTTACATAGAGGGAAGGGTATTTTTATCTTTTTAAATTTTTTTTTGTATACATAGGGTTGAACACACAAGTGTCACTACATATCATGTGATAACATGAATCATTCAAAAAAATGTTCTATATGGGGTTCTTCTATGCATGTCTAATCTATACGCAGAGGGAGGAATTTTAACTGTCGAAACATGCCTGAATGTCGGACATGAATTTCTATCTCCCACCAAGATTTAGCATGAATCTATGGGAAGGGAAATTTTTTATTTCATGGATGGGCCAAGAGAACTAGGTTGTAGAGTCTCTATGTATAGTTAGTGGGTAGGAATCATGAAACATATAGTTATTGGTAAATGATCAATGGGTCAGTCTTGTCCATACCCAGAGACATGATAACTTCATATTTCTCCAACATATATATAACTCATGTAGTGAAAAATATATTTGAACGAATCTTCTATTTCAGTTATAATGAATAGTATGTAGGACCATCCTACATGATGTTTATTATCAGTATATTAGGATGATAAATCCATATTTAGGGGCCTTAAATAATTGGACAATGAATGTAGGCTTCCAAAAATGGTATTATGGTGGGACACATAGTGAAAATCCCCCTGTGAATGAGGGTGTATGTGTCCTAGTTCAATTATAATAATTTTAAACAATTTTTCAAATCATATAATGTCCTGATTCATTGGATCAGACTATGCGGTTTAATGTTATTCAACTCAGTCTATGTCCAAGAAATTTAAATTCAAGCAAATCAGACAATGAATATGAATTATAAAGTCATGAAACTATTACAATTGTACAACAGTTTCATCTCAAATTATGGAAATGAATTTACCACATTTTAGCTTCATACTATCATAATTGTAGTACATTTATTGGTTTCCCAAAATATATAATCATCAACCATTCACTGGTGGGAGATATATTCAGTTGTCTGCCTATTGATAATAGGGAATACATTTATTGGTGTACACCTTATGTATAGTGTAGGGTCCTTACCATTTCATTTCAAATATTCAATATATTGTTCAATGTATCTAAAATTATCTTAGAACAAACAACATATCTCATTTAGGGAATGATAATAGGTGAACATTTTGGTTAAATACTAGTGTTATCTGGTTATGGTGATACTCTAAATGGTCCATGGTATGAAATGAAATTGCATAGAGTCACTCCAATTCATCTAGTATTTTTCTTTAATTTATCATATTTTTAGAGATATAGAAATATTTTAATACGGTTTGAGGGAAATTGATCTTTAATGGTAATGACTACCTCTTTTCCATATAATAGTGGGTAACGAGTTTCCTAGTTTGAAGGGTGGTTCGTGGTCTGATGATCCTATATTGCATGGAGGAGTTTTTTTGGCCAAAACATTTTATCATTATCTAATATTTTCTAGATAATTTGTTGATACAGTCTTTTTGAAGGCCTCTATATTCCCAATGGATAAATCATGTTAGAATGGAAAATGTTTCGACATGATGCTACACTGATGATATAACATCCCTAATACATAAGATAAGAAATTGGTTCAATTTTTCACCCAAAATTTTATGAGCTGAACCAAAGATTCTGATGATGTTGGTTTTCATGAATATGTAAATGTTTCTTTCCACATATTCTAGGAGGGGTATGTCTTTGGAACAAATGGAGAATAAGTTGGTTGAAATCAAAATGTACTTGAGCATATTTGTTATAGTAGGAGGATAATTTCTGAAAATATCCCTTCCTTGTATATAAAATTTCTAGGAGTACATGGATGTGTGATGCATCTCTAGGGGTGGGTTATTAAAATACTCATGAACTTGACAAGAATTACATTTTTCTGACATTACTTCAATACAATGTTACTTTATCCTAGTAGTATCCGATCCTTCTGATTTATTGGTAAATAATGAGTATTGTCTACTGAGATCGATAAGCTCCATCATGCACTTCCTTCACAAAACAATCAATCTCTTCCCCATCAATGCCTCTGATAAGGACCCCATCATGGATTATATTATAGAGTGATTTTTTATTTTTTTTATCCATTGAATGGAACAATTTTAATTTCGCATGTTCAAAAATTCTCCATCTCTATTCAATTTGGTGGGAATTATCGATTATGATGTTAGTCTACAATGGGTACCACTAGCATGTGGTGGGGACATATGGTTTATGTATGGAATAAATTTTATTGATCTATTCCACATTGGTTTAAAGAAATGGTTATATAATCCAATGGTGTATGATTCTGGAGATTGATTCATCCCACTAGATATCTAATAGATATATGGAATCATTCTCAGGGCATCATATTGCAAATATTGTGACCCCAGGACATGAGTTTGTGTATTTACCAATAAGAATTCAACCATTATCCCCCATACTGTTATTTTTTGGGGGGTTATCTATTCGTTTTGATCGAATAATCAATGTTAACACACATAATGACAAGCTCGGAGTCTCCCTTTATCTTCCATTCATTTTGATTTACCTGATTTCCTATCTCTAGACCAACATTTGGAGCCTGATAATCTTATTAATTGTTTGGCATCCCCTCTAATAGTAGTATGAATGGAGACAAAATTTAATTCGTCGGATATATGTGTACTACTCCAAGACGAACTTTGTTGTTCTTGGGGTATTCCATTATCTTTCCTACAAGGATTTTAATTGAACCCTAAAAATGAATCTATAGTGTTTTGGGGTCCTCATGGGTAGATAATCAATCAATTAAATTAGAATCCAATAATTTAGTTCAATAGATGGGTTGTGAAACATGATATTTTCTAATTCATATAACTTTATTTCCTTTTAAAGAATGAACATGAATCCTTATCACTATAGAATGATCTCCCCTCACGATCCATGTCTAGTCAAAATCAGACTACTATGTATGTATTTAAGTAGGTTTCAATAATAGACCTGTCAAACCTCATGATCCTTTAGGTGGTGCCTCAATTATGGATGTCAGAGATCAATGCAAGATAGTTCATCTCAATATCTGAATAATTATTAGTAGCATATATTATTTTTTAGCTGAGAGAGTAGATGCTGAATTTGATGCTAGCATTGTTATTTTTTTACGAGGAAGGCACCCAATGAACACTCTAGGTATGTCACATAAAAATGAGTAGCTTTTTTTCAATAAGAATGATCAACACTGGAATAATTATGAGATATTTCATGATATTTTCTAATGCTTAATGACAATTACCAATCCACTCATATGCTACACCATTTACAAGAAGCATGTAGTAGAAAATAATTAACTATAAAGGATGGAAATGAATCACCAGATGTAGTCTTGATGTCCATATTGTCCTCTCACCTCGATGATGTCATGAGGTATTGACATGGAAAGGATATAATTTATATCCTCTGGGTTGAAATTGATTCTGTGATAACATATGGGGATGCTGATAAATATTCATGAGGTGTGGTTGAATGCAAATTTGAAGGGGTTTGTTTTCAATATATTCTTCCAAGATATTTTGAGTAATGTTTAATGATATTTCTTTTTGTTAGAGGGTTATTGATTTTAAACCACTAGGTCCCAATTAGATGGAAAACATTTACCATGAAGGATTGAAATGAAGTGCCAGATGTAGTTCTATTTTCCATATTGTCCTCTCATCTATATGATGTCATAAGTGATTGACATGGGAAGGATATAATTTATCTCCATTGGGTCGATAGTGATTTTGTGATAGCATATGGTTATTCTATGATGTTTTAATGAGGTGATGTTGAAATCACATTTCAAGGGGTTTGTTTTAAATATTTTCTTCCATAATATGTTGAATAAGGATTAATGATCATTATAGTTGATGGAAGGTTATTGATTTTTATCCACTAGGTCATAAAAATATAAATTTAAAAACATTCCATTTAAGTGATTGAAGATGTGAAAATTGGAATGTTGGTATGTAGCTCCATCAATTTTCCTACAAAAGATAATTACCTGATAGGTAAATTCTTCTTTAGGGTCTGAAGGCAGTGTATTCTCTATATTCATGGGCCATTGTGATTTGATATTATCATGAAAAGTAATTAATGAAAAAATATGGGTCTTATAACAAACTATGGAATTGATCCAATGATTTGGGATTGAGACCAATAAATTATTCTTCAATAAGTTCTAGTTTATATCTATGATGTCGATACAGACTCTAATATTTTTGATTCATTACATTGAAGGGATGACATTGGTCAACCACATGGGATATTTTACATCCAAAATGAATTATGATTGAATTATCTTGATAAAATCTTCCTCAAATTTGGTTGTATATGTTGGATTCATCCTTATATATGGTTTTTAACTGCCCAAATGTTCCTCTAGTAGGCCCAGTTAGTGAGTGGACACCTTAGGATCATGGACTATAATTTCTTTGATGTTCCAAGAAAATACTCTATAATGCTACCTCATGAAAATGATATATACCACTTTCTCTTCGGAGCACATTACATAGTTATTATGGTGATCCGGAGGTCTTCTATTGTGTATAGATTATTTTATGATATCAGAAATGATGTTAGATATTAATTATTTGAATGATGGAGGAGAATACTGAAGGTTCTTGTCCTCCTCTTCTTCTTTCTTATTATTTTATTTTTATTGTTCCACTAGGGAACAATGGCTTGTGGTGGGTTATTAAGAGTTAAGATAGGAGTAAATATCATGATATTAAATTTATGAAGGGATGTCAACTAAATCAGCATAGTTTTGGGGATTTACATGAATAATTGGGATGGATTGGGTGAGGTAATATACAATGACATTGTTCATTTACCGTAATGAGATTTAATGTTCTACCATTGTTCGTGGGTTATGATCATTATAGGGTGTTGGGGAAGAAATAATGGATTTATTGATTGATAATTCTATACATTATGAAGAGTCATCATTATTTTCCAAAAAAATGTATTTAGTGGTCATGATGGATGTCATGGATACTGTTGAATAAGCCTTCGAATTTGGACTCATATTCTCTATTTGATTGATAGGTAGAATATTGAAATTGATGGTCAATTTGAAGGGGTTAGATGGGATCATTTATAGGGTGTTCAAATTATTTACCCATTATACATCATAAACTAGGGTTTGCTTCACCTTCACATGATTGAATTTTTCATTGATATAATGTATCTTTTAGGATATGAATGTGGCCTTATCAACATGATACATCGCGCATTTTCATTTTATGTAGAATTTGATGAATTTATTGAATGATTTTGGTATCAATGTGTGTTTATATAACTATGGTATTCCTAGTTGTACATTAATGGATGTTTTCTTCTAAACCACCAAAAAATCAAAGTTGGCCATGAGGTCACCATACTAATCCTTGATCTTGATTTCGACCAATTATTGTTTCTCATGTTAGTAGTATCCTTGAAGAATTATAGATGAATATGACATGGATTCCTTATTGTATAAAATGTGCGGAAGTGTCTACACTAGAATGAGGTGATCTTCATATCCATTTTCAATGAAAAATTTTGGTTCATTTCCATAATTTATACTGACAGACATAAAATAGGTTTGGATTTTCCCCTTAAAAACATAATGATTATCATGGGATATTAGGGTTATTAAAAAATGAAATTAATTAGAACCAATATCCATTTTCTTTTCATTGATAGTATATATATTTGCTTCAAACACCTAGGGGATTAGAAAATCCTTATTGAGTGCTTCCCTTATGTATTTTGAGATAAATGGGGAATCTAGGAGTTGAAATTCATATGATAAAAAGGATAGCTGTATAAAAATATCATACATTTGACCTAAAGTCTTGTTATTAAAAAATTGAAGACGATTTTTCATAGTTGATTTTTGGAATGTGTATTTTAGGATAGTGGACCATCCTTCAAGAATGGAGATGAGGGTGATTCCATCCAAGATTTGTTTGATCATGAAGGATTTGCTTCATTCTAAGGGATACATGACACATATTATTCTACAAATAGGTATTATTGGGTTATCATAACAAAGTGTATTCAAGAAACAGCAGGGGGTATTTCCATTCTCATTAGACCGGTTGAATGTCACTTCCACATATTTGAATATCATTGAAGTTCATAATAGAGGCATAGTTGGACATCTGAAATCAACTTTTACTACACCATCCCCAATATCCTCATCTCCCATGGACACTTACTTATATTCCCCATTATGACGTTCGGATCTCGAGTACATATCCATACTCATTTTCAAATATGGTATCGATTAATTTAAATATGTTAATGGAGGTAGAAATCAATTCCTCAGAAGATGATTACTCTATTTATCATACTATATCTGATTGTGTTGTTCTGTCACGGTGGAGCCCATTGTTTTAGATATGAAGATATAATATTTTAAATGATAAACGATAACATTTTCCCCTAGGAATGTTCATACAATATGGTTTGTTCCATGTCATTACATCCATGATACTTTCTAAAGGTATGAATATTTGTGGATTTTGGGGTCATTGATGTTGGATACAATATAGAAGGAGTAGCTAGGGGTATAGTTTGTTGTATAAACAATTTCTGGGAGAATTCAATGAGTTTAGTTGACCATTCATTATGTCATTTAATTATCATACTTATGTTCCGTTTTTCTAACAACTTATCTCTATTCATATCACACTTTGGGGTAGCTAAAGAGACATTCACCACTGGTGCTATTTTACCTCCCAACATTATATTCCTGAAAAGTACAATTTTATAAAGGATTATTTTGAATATAAAATAATATTTAATTTTGTGTCCCAATACTGGTGGAATGGGAATGTAATCATCCATGTTTTTGAGACCTAATTGGTCTGGCCTTTTGGGATATAAAAGGTGGAGAAAATTTCTTTTCATAATAGTTGGAAAATTTTCCTAGACCTTATTAACTTGGAATGAGTAATTATTCCTTCCTAAAATATGATTCCTACTTGGATCCAACCAATCATTGTTTCAATGTGGGGGGATATAGATGATACCCAACGGGTTCTACATGTTACCGTGATACCTTCAGAGTCAGATCTAGCCTAGTGGCTAGCTTATTATTTACACAATCTTCCTCATCCATTCATAATATTTTCCATGTCATTTTTTGTGTCACATGGGACTTGAGCTCATTTTTTCGAGTGGATTTTTCTATCAATTGAAAAATTGTGGAGAAATATTGAGATGTAAATTTATACATCACTATTATGAGTGGTGTTAATAGATCATTGTGAGTATTATCTATATAGAGAGTGAGATTATCCTCTTGAGTAATATGACATTTTGGGGAGTTGGACAACCCTTACGGTAAGGTAATTAAATATGAGAATTTATTATTCTCTCTCTTTTTATAGATTGTTAGATCAAAATGTGTTTTTTATACATCATAGATCTGATTAAAAATTGTAACTTCAAGCATAGGTCTTTCTATATTGAGATAGTTCGATCTTGAAAATAGGTATTCCAAATGATGGTTGGCCTATGTAAGGTTTTTATGATGAATTTGAGTTTCACTAATTCACTTTGATATTGGGTCCTTATAATGGGATCACAATGGGACCTTGTGAGTCATATGTTGTTATAGATCACACATTCAATTGAATAATGGTAACATATTGTAATAACACAGATATTCTATTCAGGTATATTTTTCTCTTTTATGGAGTTTTTGAGAAAAATAGGAGGTTTTGGAAATTTTTGAAGTACATGTTGTGTATATATATGTACATGTTGTGTACTCTTTTACCCATGTATCCATGTTCTGGTCATGTAATGGATGGGCACACAAAATTGTGTGGTGACCTGGTGACCACCTAATGCGAGGACCAAAAAGGGAAAGTACACTTCATGTACTACTAAATTACATGCCATGTACTTTATTTAATTAAACGGACTGGGGACACATCTAATTGGAGAAGTGTCTTCTTCTACGTCTTCTTCTACCAAGAGCGTCCGTACGACACCCATCCTTTCCTGATCCCCCCCGAAGGGAGCATCTTTTCTATGAATCAAACTTCTTCGGTTGCTTTGGAATCACATTAGTGATTTCTATCATCTACATGAACCTATTTTCCTGATTTTTTTTCTAGTGAGTTATCCTCAGTTGTACGTTTTAGAATTTTTTTGAAAATCTACCGCATTCTAGGTGGATACAAGGTCCAAAACCAAGGTATATCGATCATACATCGTCCAGATAGGTGATTTGTGTGACTTTAGAATGTCTTTGAGTTATATGTGAAAGAGTGCAAAATAACCCATTTAGGGTATTGCATGTTTACAGTTTTAACCATGTTATTCCTGAAATGATTAATATTCTTGAGTAAAGGTCAATTGAATGTGTATAGGGTTAATTCCTAGGCAATGTATTTGTTTCCCATGCTTGTACTTTTTATGACTATTTGGTCTTCCTTATCCAATTAGGCTGCATGCATTCCATTCCTAGTGTAGATATGAAAGAGTGATATTATGTATTTTCCATGCTGTTATGATGTATACTATTTATCCAAGTATTTATTGAGATATAAGATGGCCGTTATATATCACTATGTTCGTTTCACTTGCACAGTGCTGTGAGAACATAGTGTAGAATACCTTAGGGAGAATGGACGTTGGGGGATTCTCTAGAGATTATGCTCAATGTTATGATGTGAGGCCATAGGGGGAACGAACATAAGTGCTTCTCAGAGTGTTTTTAGTCCCACGATATGGACAACATGGGTAATTGGATGTTTAGTTCTTCCCTAGATCCAATTTTAGTTATAGATAAAGGATTATTGGGGTAATTGTCGGTGAGTGTATCCTAAGAGTGTCTGTGAAAAAGATGAACTAGAGGGGTTAGACTATGTGTACTTCCTAGAGAGTCACTTGTTTTTGTTATGGTTGGACCTAAGGGTATTAGGATATGAGTACATCCTATATGGTTCTCTACTAATGATTAGCAACCTTCTTGATATCTGATAATTTCATGAATTTGAAATTGTAGGATTGTTTACCTTTTTTCTTCCATGTTTACTGGTTCATTTTTATTTTATACTACCATATATTTTAACTGAATATTATGCACAAATCATTGGGTGGTTTCCTACTGGGGTTTAGTCTTACACCCTGTTTGGGTTATGATTTTCAGCCCAAACTGATTATTTTTCTGTAAGTATAGATAAGGGAAAGCACCCTTCTGCTTCAGGTATAGGATTGCTGTGGAGTTGGGGAGAATGAGACCAAGTTAAGGCTTACTATGTTGTGGAGAATATGATCAACATTCTTTTATACAATGGATTAATATTATATTCTGTCCCAGTGACTTGTTTGGATTCATTCCTAAAAATATTTATAATTAATCATATATATGTGTGTGTGTGTGTGTGCTATAGTTGTTTACAACATCATTTATTTACCAATTTTATGGTTTTACTGCTTCCGATATTGTTAAGTATTTTACATATGTTGTTAAATTCTTCCAATGAGGGCTTAGATTCCCCACTATCACACCCACGTCCCTTGATACTAGTCAGCAGCCTCTGGTGTTCAGGGAAATGTTCATGTGGCCATTTGACCAACAGGGTACAGGTCTATTTCGGGCATCTTCTTGAACTGGGATGTTACAATGTTTTATCAGAGGATTCATTTATTATTGATTTATTGTTTGGAGACTATATCCATGGATTGGAATGAAATATGTAAATGTTAATAGGATGTTCTCAGGAGTAGCTAAGCCGTGTACATGGAAAATCCAATCTACTCGTTTATTGTAATTTTTCTGGTGTTACAATTTTACAGATGATTTGATTTAACTGTTAGGTGATCCACAAGTTTGGTGATATTTTTGTTGATAATATTGAGGTTTTATATCTGTAGAAACTCAATGAGATTAATGAATTCCATCTCACGTGTCATATATGAACTTATTATAAAACACATGTCAAGCATTCCTGCCAAGCAATTTAGGGTGCATTAGTAATTGCATGTTGTTGTGATATTTGATGTGCTAGATATGCATTCTGTTGTGATAAATGGATTGATAGAATAACTGATTTTCATAGGGTATTGAATTGTGTAAGTCATTGTTTTAATGAATGCCAATCGTTGGTTCTTGAGGTGTTTTTGGGCCTCATGGACCAGAATTTGGTGGATAATAGATATGTTATGTTTATATATGACATATATATTAAGACATTATTTGATTCGCAAAGTGTATGGGCCCTCACGTATCAAAATTTGGCACTTAAATGTTTGTTTCAATGTTTTTCTAGATTTCGGAGAATTTTCTGAGGCTTACTATCCGGATGAGACCAGAATACACATCATGTAATGATGAATACACACCATGTGTCCTTCTGTTTGGTAAGGAACAATTTTTCTTGAGTAAACACTGTGAAATGTATATATTTTCTGTGTAGTATCTAACCCTGTCACTGACTGTGTGGGTAGAGACCCGGGGTTTAGAAAACATTGGTGGGACACACCATGTACTGAATGTAGATGTCATGTTTCATATACCATGTGTCCAACCATGTGAATAATGACATGAATATATGAAAAAATAAGTCGTACACACCATGTTAAGGTTGAACATGCTATGTAGTGTAACATTTTTATCTGGTCGTGTAACTAACGACACAGGTCGGTGAGATTCATCTAGTAGAAGCCCTGTCTGGCACTAATACATCGTGTAGTCATGTACTATCTGAAATGTGTGGCTTATACATGTATAAGAACATGGTTATGGAATGATGAATCAAGAACACATCACATGTTAAGAAAACATGTTGTGTGTTTTGGGGTGTTACATGACCTTTTCTGGAAAAAGTACACGCCCATGTGATGGCTTAAGGGAACATGTCATGTAATACATGTCGGGTATCATTGTTTTGGAAAACTTGAATGACTGTTATCTCTTGTTCCTCTATCACACTTCTAAGTCTCATCCCTTGTCAATCTTAATCTATGGTTTTCCCTTGACCATGCAAAGTCAAGCCACCGAGAGGTCCTCCGGTTGTCAGCAAGTTACAAGGCAGTGATTAGACACTGGAAATGGTTTCTTAGGGACTACTAGTGGATCCCCCTAGTTGTTATAAACCTATTACACACTTTCATTTTGGAAACAGGTGCTGACACACAATTTCTGAAATGGATTTATGAGGGTAATGCATTCCATCTAAGCATTACCACATCTTGTCCCTTCTATGGAAGAGTTGATGTTGTTTTTCCCGCAACAACATCCTCCCACCTTCACAGGGGAAAGAGGACCTCAGTTTGCAGAGTCAAGGTTGGAATCCATGATTTCTATCCTTGAGAATCTGGATATTCCTCTTGATTATAGATTTAATTTCTCTACATATATGCTTCAAGAATCTTCCAGGAGATGGTGGGATGTGATCTTCGAGGTGGGACACCAACAGGTTATGGAGTGGGATGAGTTATAGCATGCTTTCTATTACTACTTATACTCAAGGACTATGATGGCTGATTGACCCCAATATTTTAAGAATATGGATTAGGGTACTCTCTAATTCACTGATATATAGCACTTTATGCCTATCCTAGGAGGTGATGAGTTATTTTTAGGAATGATGTATAAGGATGGTATCCGACACAACATCCTATCTCAGGTTAACATATTCAAGTTGATTTCCATAACTTCTATAGTCAACCATGAGATGATCATAGAGAAAAATATGAGAGATTCTCGAGTGGTGATCTTGGGAGTTTTTACATCTAATGTTGAATTCCATTTTACTTACAGCAAGAAGCGTCACAGGGAGTCGATGCACGAAGATCTGGGGAGACGAGAGACATCTTTCGGTAGCCTGGTGTAGTTGTAACACTGTGGGATGTGCAGACATATGGGGCCACATTACCTCAGAGACCCAATGTAGTGCATATCAAGGGGCAATATGGGACATCTTGTGCACTTCTGTCAGTTCTTTTCACTAGAAGCTGGTGACAGAGGTCCTTCCATGACTCCTTGTTTGGGAGTAGCACCACCAGTTTCTCACCTGTCTAGGAACTGGAGTTCTTACAGCCATTTGGGCCTAGGTAGTGGCCATGGCCATGGAATCTTGTATCTAGTCTTTGAGCGACAACATGGTGGATCATCTTATAGTGGTCAGCCAGGGTCCCATGGATGCATTGAAGGTCATACATTTGCAATGGAGCATACTGAGTAGTAACCTGACCTCGAACAGTCTACAGTTAATGGTATATTCCTATTGTCCTTGGTTATAGCTTCTGCTCTTTTCAATGTTTGGCATTATTATAGATTTATATCTGTTGGAATCATGGCGAGAATTGGGATCTTTATCTTGTCATCTGTCGATATATTGAAGCAAGAAACAACATTGGGGACAAGAACAAGTAGTCTACATCAATGAATGGAGTGGCCTCTTGAGATTTGTGGGTGTGACGTCCAATGAAACCTTTATGTATTAGATATTATAGTCTTTCCTGACATTCATATAATTAACTGGTATGTTCCATTCTAGGGAGTTATCGATTTCTATCGTTGTAGGGTGAGTTTCACGTCACCAGAGGGGGGATCATTACTCTATAAGGAAGAGTGGGATGTCCACACAGGAAGAGAATGACCCATGAATCATGGATTTGGAAGAGTTACAATCAAATTTTCTAGTATATATCTGGATGTATGGGGGAATTTACATATGGACATTACTCTAGTGGTGGATCATTTTTTGCACATATTTTCAGAGGAATTTTCAGATTTTCTTCGAGAGTGTGAGGTAGGTAATTCTATTTACCTCATTCAAGGAGAAGCACTAATGTCTATTCACCCTTATCAGATTACTACACCTGAGTTGGAGGAGCTCAAGAAGAAGTCGGGGGAGTTGCGAGATAATGGTTTCATCTGACCCAGAACATTGCCATGGGGTTCTCCTATCCTTTTTACAATTAAGGAAGATGGTATCCTCAAGCGTTGTGTGAATTATCGGAAGATGAACCAGTTGATCGTAAATAACCGACATCATATTCATAGGAATGATGATCACTTTGATCAAAATCAAGGAGAGAAGGTGTTCTCAATGATTGAATTGTTTTCTGATTACCATCAGTTTCACTTTAGACCATCATATGTACCTCTTATAGCCTATCAGAGCTGGTATGGTCTATAAGAGTATGGGGTTATGTTGTTCAGTCTAAAGAACATGCCTCCAGTTTTCATGACCCTGATGAACTGAGTGTTCCATCTATAATTGGATTATTTTGTGGTAGTCATCATGGATGATGTGTATGTGTACTATCACACTCGGCACAACCATGAAAACCATCATGAGATCATTTTTAGTATAGTGAGAGGGCATCAATTATATGAAACTATCTCAAAATTTCACTTTTGTATAGACAATATTCACTTCATGAGTCATGTAATCTCAAAGACAGGAGTATAAGTAGTCCTAGTGAAATAGAAGGTTGTATTTTCATTGGTGAATCCAAAAAATTTCATTGAGTTACATAGTTTTAATGGGCTGGATGGATACTATAGACGTTTCATACAGGTCTATTCACACTTAGCAGCTCCACTGATTGTCCTGACTAAGAAGAGTGAAAGGTTCTTGTTGTAAGATGCATGTTATTAAGCATTCATGAGTCGAATGCCAGGTTGTTTTATGCACTGATACTAGTATAACTAGATCTGGGCAAAGGTACAATATTAATTATGATGCATCTGGTATCGGTCTGGGAGCAGCACATATGCAATGGCAATGGGTTGTTGCTTACATATCATGGAATTTGTGGCCACATGATAGGACATACCCAACACATGATCTCATTCTCACTATAGTTGTTCATGCTTTATGCTATTGGAGACACTACCTGTTGGGAGGGAATTTTGTGGTTTTCACTAAGAAAAAATATCTCAAGTATATATTCACTCAGTGTTACCTGAATTTGAGACAATGAATGTGGGTTGAGCACCTTAAGTCCTTCAATATTGAACATGACTATATGCCTATGAAAGTAAACACTGTGGAAGATGTGTTTATTAGGAGGACACATATGCTGGAAGTTCAATAGTCCAATAGTGAGTGGCAGCTTATGGCTCTATTTGTTGAGATGCTTATGGAATTGCATGATAGGTAGGGGTTGACTTTTCTTTTTCGGCATCTCTTTAATCAACTCTACTTGATCAAGTGCGAATGTGGGGGATTTCAGATTCAAAAAGCCTTGTTCAATGGGAATATCTATTAGCAGTAGAACCTTTTCATGGATGGACCATAAGTGTGGATAAGATCTAGCGTCTTCATTGGCGCGTATGGGTGCCATCAGAAATTTGTTAGGAGTTGATGCGAGACTTTCATTCCTCAATTTGGGTTGTTCGTCCTAGAGTCACTAAGATGTATTGTGATCTACACTATTAGTTTTGGTGTCCAGGTAAAAAGAGAGATGTTTCTATTTTAATAATGAGGTGTTCCACATATCAGTAGATGAAGGTGGAGCACCAATGACCAGCAAGGGTTTTGCGGCAGTTACTAATTCCCTAGTGGAAGTTGAACAATGTTGTGATGGACATCATGACAGGTTTATCGAGGTTTCCTCAAGGGAATGATGTAATTTGGGTTTTCATTGGTAGACTTGTGATGGTTTCAAACATCATGAAAATTAAGTAGGCATTAAGTATTGATGAGAAAGTGAGGTTGTACGTCCGAGAGATTGTGCATTTACATAGAGATCCACACTCCATTATTTCTGACAGGTATGCTCGTTTTACATCTTGGGTTAGGCATGGACATCAGAAGGCTTTGTGTACACTGGTACATCTGTGTATATCTTACCATCCCCAGACTGATGGTTACCTCTAGTATACAATTCAGTTGCTTGAAGACGTTATTCAAGCATACATCTTAGATTTTTGAGGTTTGTCGGAGAAGCACATAACTCTTGTGGAGTTTTCCTACAATAATAGTTATCAATACACTATTTAGATGTCCCCATTTGAGGCTCTGTACAGTAGTAAATTACAATCACTCTTGTATTTGATGGAAATAGGAGAGGAAACTATTTTGGGACCTTGTCTTGTCCAGGAGACTGCAGAGTAGATAGAGTTGATTCAAAAGAGCATTGCTACTTCACAATCTCGAAAGAATTCTTATGCTGATCAATGGAGATGAACTCCGAAGTTCGAGGTCATGGATCAGGTTTTTGTCTAGGTCACAGGTAGGTTGGTACATAGAAGGATTAGAAGAAAATGTAATATTTCAACGAGGAATGTTGGGCTATTTGAGGTGTTGGCGAGAGTCGGGCCGATTGTCTATTGATATAAGTTACATCAGAGATATCGGGCTATGAATGTTGTCTTCCATGTTTCTCATTTTTGATGTTAATTATTAGTCTTGTTTTATATTTTTCAAAATGAGGAGGTTGAGATGGAGGTGTGTTCCCCATTCAAGGAGCATCCTATAAGGATTGTTGATCAAAGTATGAATGTTCTCTGTGGTCGGTATGTTCCTCTGGTTTGAGGGCGATGGCAGAACAAGTCAGTACAAGACGAGAGAAGGGAGTGGGACACCAATGTACAATCATAGTGGCCAAAGAATTTAGAGGTTCCTTCTTCTACTCATACTTTCTAGGGAAAATAGGGCACACATTTCAATAAAGGGGGGATATTTGTAAGAACCAAGAAGTTTTTTTCTAATAACTTTTTCTCTTTTTTGGTGTTTTTGAGAAAAATAGGTGGTTTTTGTATTTTTTGACGTACATAATGTGTACTTATATGTACACACCATGTAAATTTTTCCCACACACACACATGTGTGGACCATGTAACTTCCGAGCACATAATGGTGTGTGGTGAATTCGAGACCACCAAAAGCGGGGCCCAGTAAGGGCATGTACATGATGTGTACTTCAAAAGTTCATGCATTGTACTTTATTCATTAAATGGTCCAGGGAAACTTCTTAATTTGATGATGTGTCTTATTATTCATCTTTAATGACCACGAGAATCCGTACACCACCAATAATTACCAGAGCCCCTGATCGAGCATCTATTCATTGAATCGAACTCTGATAGTTACGATTGAATCACATTAGTCAGTTTGGTCTTCATCATGAACCTTGTTTTGTCGGACATAGTTTTTTTCTATTCATGTCATGGTTATGATCTGGTTCATTGAAAATATAGATCCTTTTATTTGGGATTGGGTGAGATTTATATGGATTTTTTAAGAACAATATATATCTAATTACCTGAATTTGGGTTCTCTATTGCGTGTTTAGTATTGTTTGGAGGACTACCGTGAGCCCATTTGCAGATTTAAAAACTAATTTTGTTTCTTTTATAACTGGTTAATTTTTTATCATTCTGACCCATTACACATCCCACTTATCCTAAAATTACGTACTACAACTAACATATCTTTTTTATCACCATAGAAATTTATATGCATGGTAAATTAGGGTTACTAATTTAGGTATTTCGCAATCCCATGGGCCCATTTACAGTTTAAAAAAAATAAATTGTTTCTTTTATAGCTTTTTAAATTTTTAATATTTTTGGGTGATTAGACATCCCACTATATGAAAATCACCTATACTCACCACCCATAATCTATTTAGCCTCTTTGGATCTCATTTTAGTCACCGAATAGGGAAAACTTCTCAATGTCTCTCAAATCAACCAGAATCTTGAATGTAAATTCATTCATCAATAAATCATTCCATTCATAATATTTTTCCAACAAAAAATCTTTACCTGGTTTTTAAGAAGCGTAAGAGACTATCCAAGACGATTCAATACATTTAAAATTCCCTATGGGTGCAAATTGAATAGAAGAAAAAGTGTTTTTAATTGAAAAGGTGAGATTACTTCTACATTTTCCTCCCACTTCTTCCTCCATTCATTATTTCATGGTTTTATAATCAAAAATAGTAATGAAATTCCTATGGATATTATATATTATGATTTTTGATGGGTTTTTTAGTCGATTGGGTCTGTTCGTCATAGGATTAGTGTTTGTAAACCCTCAGATGGTGATATTGGGTTTGTGTTTCCATTACACCGAGGATTTGAGTTAGGATATAACTTTCACATGCCTTTATCATTTACTTATAAATTTTTAAATTAATTAATTAGATATATAGGTTTATTAATATTTTTTAGAATTTGGAAATTTTTCATGTTGTGCAAAATGGTTGTTTTATCCTTCTTTGGTGAAAGGTAGTTTGTTTTTTTGTAAAAGTGCACACCAAGTTTTTGTTTAAATTTTCTACAGTATTTCAAAAATATATTATGAAGTTTATAACCTATTTAATGGTATTTTTAATTTGATACTGTATGTATTATAAAATATGTCATGTAATTTTTGTTTTATTCTTTTTAAAGTGCTTATAATAAATTGTTTTTTTAGAGGGCATGTCATATGATCAGTAAATGTCCTCATTGGATTTTATGAATTATGTTTTATTAAAAATTATTTTTTAGGATTTATAAATGAAATGGATGAATGATAAATGGTATTTTGGGTCCTAATATTTCTTTCCAATTTGGATTTGGTTTTAAAAACAAATGTGTTTTGATTTTAAAACATGTTTTGGCTAGAGTTGTTGGAAAATTGCCCTTTTCACATCCTTACGAAAATGGTTGTGTCTTGAATATGTAACATGAATGTTTTAATGGATTTAAGAATGAGTTTTTATTATATAAAAAGTATTTATACACATCCATAATAAAATTTAAATCCATATCTTTGTCAATGGATATTTTTTATAACGGATTAAAGGCCCATTTGACATTTTTTTTTGTAAAAATGGTTTCCAAATGTATTTCATGTTCTTTCTGTTGGGGAAATTTTATAGTCAAAGAAAATGATTTATTAATTGGTTTTGGGGATTCCAAAATTGTTTTTTTATTTATGGTTTTTTTCTTTAAATGGTTATTTTTTATTTGATTTTAGGAGCAAGGACTCAATATACTCCATGAAATTTTTTACGAATACTTTTAGTGGTATATTTTTCATTGAAATTAATGTGAAGCATGTTTGCAGGCAGTTTGTATGTTTATGTATTGATAATGTAATGGTTATGTTGAATGTTTCTTCGATAATATGTGTAACTTTATTGACGACTAATGGGAATCCCTCATATCTAGGTGGGCGAACGTGTACTAATATGCTAGTGATTCCATGGGATTTGGCCCCTGTTTCACATAGCATGTTGGACGATGACAAAACTAACTAAAATATGATGATGATGTTTTGGGGGACCACATGGTTATGTGTATACTGCCCACTAGTGGCTCGAGATCTAGATAGGCAATATTTATTATGGTTACTTTTAACGAGATACTAGGTATCAGGGGCTCACAACTAACTAGTGCCTAGAGGTGTTCCCGTGAACTGGTCTCATTGGATATTTTGTAATATATGTCACCATTAATTGTGTTTGGATGGTAAATTAAGTAGTTTGTGTGGTTAATTTAAAAGTGTAAATTATTTAATTTATACCACTTGAAAACTATTTTCCTTTTGATGTTTCACCTCTTTGATAATTTTTACTAGCATTATTGTTTATAAAACATGCATGTTTTATGTCAGGTAATTTTTTTATATAGCATGGGACCCCATTTTGAAACCATAACATTATTTCATGTAATTAATACTTTAAATTAATGTTTATTTTATTTTTAAGGATGTGAATTGGGTATAGAATATCGGGATAAACTAATGAGTTTTAATACTCAAACATATAGTCTTCCCCTATTTTTGGCCCTTATGTAGGATACCGCTTGACTTCGATCACCTTGGGCGAAGTTTGATCAATATATTGTAGAGTGAACATTAGGGTAACATAAAGATAGTTTGTTATCAGGATTGTTCATATGAGTTTTTGGTTTTGTTGTACTTTTAGTTTCTTGTAAAAATAATGTTCAGTTAAGTATTTATATAAATGTATTTTGGATTGTCCATTTCATTCAGCTATTTGTTTGATTGTTTATTTATGGTATAAATCACTACCTTTTGTACTTTATTGATGCCTTTGGTGCTTGTTTCCATATCAAGAGGATCATGGACCCCTCTTAGGACTTGACACGGCTGGCCCTTGTCACCAATTTTTGGTTGACTCTGGCTTGTTCATGACAAAGTGGTATTAGAGTAGGTCGGCTCTTAGTCATCCTTTTTTAGAGCACCATTGTAATTTGGGAGGTATCAAGGTCTATGTAGTAGGATTGTTGGTAATTTATGTGTATGTGTGGGAGTATCATCATGAACTCTTTCTCATTATGATCCTAAGGTTTCAATGGGATGTTCAGAATTTATTAGTGTATTTTGTTCTTGTTGATAGTTTGGTGTTGCGATATGACATGGGGAGTATGAATAATGGCATGTATGAGATCTTAGGGCCTGGAAATCTATGTGGAGCTAGGTCATGGTCCTCATATGTCTTTATGTGTTGTTTTTGTGTTTGAAATATGGAAGCTAATGATATATTTAAGTCACCCATTGACACTAGTTCCCTTCTGTGGGTTTTCTGGACCATTCATGAATTCTGAATTTTTGTTTTCAAAATACTTGTATGAGAATTGTAAAATTTGGTTTTAATGGAAGTATTTACTTTTAAAAGTTAAAAAAACAGGTCTCCAATAATTAAATATACGAATGGTTTTGAAGGATGTGTTTTTTTGAATAAAAAGTGGAGGTGGAAATGATTTAACGGTATTGGATTATCTATAATCTAACCTTGTGTTTGGTTGGAATGATTTTTTTGAAAGTGTTAATAATTGTAGGGTAATTAGGAATCATCGAATTTAATGGCTTGTTTTGGGATTTTGAAAAGATTTTGAATATGAGGAATTTTTTTTGTAAATTGGTTTTGACCGGTTGGTATTTTCATTGAATTGTTATTGGTCTCAATGATCGTCATATTACGAAAAGATGCATTGTTGAATTTTAGAAAATGGGAAGGGATTATTTGGGGTTGCTTGGTTCTTTTAAAATATCATAAAAATTAAATCATGTAGGTTTTTAAGAAATTTATTTTTGATAATGTGTGGATTGTTTTTTGAAATATGGAAAGGGATTTTGACTTGGTGGTTGCTGTTCCTTTTGATGGTACATGATTTATAGAATGATTGTGTTTTGTTTTATCCTTTGGTGTTTTCATGGGTGATCAAATGCATGGTTTTATTTATATATGAAAGGATGTCATATATGGAATTGTGATTGGGTTCCAATGGTGGCATAGAAATGTGCATGTTGGTGAGACATGATGAAAAAAAATTGGTGAATACAGAAACCCACCAATTAGTTTTTATTCAAATGTGTTTTGAGCTGAAAAGGTGCAGCCTTCGTTTATAATCCAGTAGTTATGTGGCATGGTTGTTCTATATCTAAGAAGAGTTGTTTATTCAGTAATATTCATTGTGATATAGATTTCATACTCTTGTTGTATGTTGATATAATATCTTGTTGCTGGGTATGTATTAGAGTAATGTTCATTGGGTTTTAAATATGTTTTTTATGTTTTTATATGGCCATAAATAGTTCTCTCTTGGAAATCATTCTTCTTGATCAACCAAGGGATTCAATTAAAATGTTAAATAAACCTCTACAAATGATACCTCAGTCTAATTATTGTAATATAGAGATGTTTGGGATCGATTTATTGTTCTTCTTTGTCGTAACAATTCTTTTGGACATATCAGTTGTGTTCAGTGATGTTGATGTGTTTCGATGTATTCCTTGTTTATTCTACCCCTTGTTCATTGTGAGATATAATTTTGATATGTATCAATGAGTTCCAATTTAGATGTATGTTTTTGGTTTAGAATTTGAGTTTTTTGAGTGGTTTTATCCTTAGCACCCTGACTGCGGTGCAATAGATGCTTAAAGAATCAGTTCTCCAGCCATAGGGCTCAGAGTGATGCTTTTCACGTAGTCAGGTAATCTACAGAGGTGTGGGGAGATTTACCAGGCTTCTACCTCATCCATTGTGGAATATTAGTTTATATGTCTCTATGGTGGATCCATAAATAAGTGAATTTTCCTTTTTCGCAGAAAGCATGGTGGACATACCACTCACACAATGTCTATGGTTATGACTTCATGGATGTGGGTTTTCGATCAATGTCCATGTGTGGACCGCCTGTGATAATAGGGTGCAGTAATTGTGTTACTTATTCATAGGTGGAGAGAGTTGTGTAGTTCCTCTAATTCATTGGTGGTTTCAGTGGCCTAATTATGGGGTCCCCTTCCCTCCCCTCCCCGAGTGGTGGGTGTCCGGATCAGTGTCGAAGGTGTTGGCCCTGTTCTTGTCCCCTCAATTTGGGTGTGAGAGGTTTAGATGTTAATGTTGTAATCCTATGATCATTTGTTTTTAGGTTATTTGGGAGAGTTTTGGTGGTATTGTATAAGTGATTCCCAATTCTAGTTAATGTTGAATTCTGGTTTGTTCGTTGGAAGTTGGGCTCCAATGGTGGGGGGACCCACCACGAGTCTCATTGATTTTTTCCACCTATGAACTTATCTAGTTCTAATTGTTTCTTAATGGTGGGTTGTACATTACATAATCCACCAGAATAATTTGTTTCTATGAGTAATCTTTGGTTTGGGTGATTTTTCATTTCATTGGTAGAAGTCCCACCAACTGGGATATTGGTTTGGTTGTGGAGGTGGTGACTCTATTATTCTGTTGATTCTCCGGAAGTGGTTGGGAGTTCATGTTTTGATTGTGAAATACATCTAAGGTACATTGTTGGGGATTGGTATTTCTATATATTTAGATTCAAGATTATGATTATAAGTAATCCTTAGGTGTCGATCAATTAGTTGGAATGTGAAATGACTTTCCGAGGTCAGAGAGTGCTAATGTTGGGGAAAATTGTCAGAACCAGTTTTTTTTCATGTAATGGTTTTGATCCGGTACATTGAAAATCCTGATACTTTTATTTGGTATTTTTTGAGATTAATTTTTTGTTTCGAACTACTGTATATTTCTAATCACCCAATTTGGGTTCTTCATTGCCTTTTTTAGACTTTTTGGAGAAAGTGTGGTTACCTTATGATTTGGACCAACCATGAGACCATTTCGAGATTTAAAAACATATTTTGTTTCTTTTATTAGAAATTCATATTATTTTTTTGAATCATTACAATTAAAAATTTTCCTACACTAACATATTAAAACAACCATATACTTTTTGACCCCATATAAATTCATAATCTTGGTGAATTGGGGTTACTTATTTAAGTATGGGTCCATCCCATGGTTCCATTTCCAGTTTTAAAAGAATAATCTGTTTCTTTTATATCTAATTAAATTTTTAATGTTTTTATGATATTCCACCTCCCACTCGAATCCAATATCCCTATCCTCACCCAAAATGCCTATTTTACCTAATTAGATCTCATATGAGTCATGGATTTGTGAAAACATCCCAATGTTCCTCAAATCAACAAGAATCGTGAATGTAAATTGTTTTATCCATAAATCATTCCATTTGTATAATTTTTCCCACACATAATATTTTACTAGTTTTTACCAACCATAGGAGACTCTATAAGATGTTTTAAGATATTAAAATTTCTCTATGGGTGTTTATCTATTGGAAGACAAAAAGTTTTCTAGTTGAAAATGTGAGATTCCTTCTCATTTCTCCCCCCTCTTCAACCTCATTTCATTATTTCTTTGTTTTATAATCTCCACTAGTAATGAATGACCTAGGGTTATAATATACTATGATTTTATATGGGTTTTATATTTTTTTTGGTTCTGGTCGTCATAATTATTGGGTTCGTAAACTGCGGATTGTAATATTGGTTTCGTGTTTCCATTACGCTAAGGTTTTGAGGTTGGATATCCCGTGCACATGACATTATATTTTATTATTAATCATTTTATTACTTTTTTCATATTATATATAGATTTATTATAATTTTTCAAAATTTTTATAATTCTCCTAGTGTGAAAATGGTTGTTTAATACATGTTTTGTGAAAGGTAGATTGGTTTTCTCGAAAAAGTGCACAACAACTGTTTGTTTAAATGTTCAACTATCTTTAAAAACTATTTTGAGAGGTATGAAACCTTTTTTATGGTATTTTTAACATGTTACAGTATCATGTATAAAATATGGAATAAAATTGGTGTTTTATTCTTTGTCAAGTGCATAATATAAATTATTTTTTTAAATGGGCATGTCATGTGTTCAGTAAATTTCATGGTTGGATTTTATGTGTTATGTATGATTTAAAAATTAATTTTTTAAATTTTTAAATGAATTGGAAGAATTATTAATAGTATTTTTGGGTTCTAATATTTCTTTCATATTATTAATTGGTTTTACAAACAAATGGGTTTCGGTTAACAACATGTTTTGGCATGAGTTGTCTGCAAATGGCCCTTTTCATATCCTAATGAAAATTGTTGTGATTTTAATTTGTATCCTGAATGTCTTAATGTATTTATGAATGTGTTTTATACTGAATATAGTGTGTCTAAACCTCATTAATAAATGTTAAATATATACCTTTGTCAAAGTATCATTTGGAGAATGCATTAAAGGCTCGTTTGTCATTTTAAAAAAAAATTGGATTCCATTTGTATTTCATGTTCTATCTTTTGGGGAAATATTATGGTCCTTGAATATTATTTATTAATTGGTATTGGGATTTCCAAATATGGGTTGTTATGTTATCGATGGGGTTTTTCCATAAAATACCATTTTTGAAATGATTTTATTTTCAAAGCTTCATTGTACTACGTTAAATTGTTTTGTGAATCATTTAAGTGGTTTGTTGATTCGTGAAAGAAATTTGAAGCATGTTTGTTGGTCATTTGTGTATTTCTGGCATGGTAATGGAATTTTTATGTGGAATGTGTATTTGATAATATGTGTGTCTTGATTAATCACTAAAGGGAATGTTGAGTATCTAGGTGGGTGGATGTGTACTAGAATGCTAGTTATTCCATGAGGTTTGGCCCCTTTTTCACGTAGAATGTTTGACAATGACAACACTAACTAATCTATGATGATGATGCTATTGGGGGTACACTAGGTTAGCGGTATTCAACCTACTAGTGGCTTGTGTGCATGAGAAATAATATTTATTATGGTTACATTGACCGATATATGAGGTACTAGGGGCTCAAAACTAACTACTGCCTAAGGGAGTTCCCTTGACATTTGTTCATTGGATATTTTGTACTCACCATCAGCATAAAGTGTGTTTGGTTGGTAAATTAAGTTGTGTGTCTTATTAACTAAAATGTTTATATTTCATAATGCAGCCATCTTGAAAACTATTTTTATTTGATAGTTTAACCTCTTTGAAAATTGTTACAAGAATTCTTGTTTATAAAACATGATTTTTTTGTCTGGTAAATTTTATATATAACATGGGACCTTTTTTAGAAAACATATAATTATATATTGTATTTAAAACATTTAATTTAGGTTTATTTAATTTTAATGATTGCGAATTGGGAATATAACATCGAGCTAACAAACTGAGTTTTAATACTCACACCTATAGTCTTCTTTTATTTTAAGCCATTGTGTAGGTTTTATCATGAGTTGGATTTTCATGGGAGACATGTGATAATTATGTTGGAGTGTAACCAGAATAGTCAAATGGAGTTAGTTGGTTATCAGGATTGGTCAGTTGAGTTCTTGGTTTAGTTGTAATTTTAGTTTCTTGTACCAATAATGTTGAGATTAGTTTTTATATAAATGTATTTTGGGATGTCAATTTCATTCCATTGTTTGTTTGATTTTTTATATGATGGAAAAATAGTTCACTTATGTACTACATTGATTCCATTGGTGATTTTCGCTATACCCGGATGATCGGGAATTCCTCTCAGGATTTGTGGTGGGTAATACCTTGTGACCGGTTCAGGGTTTGAATCATGCTGCCTCATGACACGTTTCTCGATTTCACATCTCTCATGAGTTATCCTATGTTGAAAATTTTAGATGTTTTTGTAGATCATTCACATTATAGGGAGATCCAAGGTCCAACTCTACCGAATAACAATCATACAACGTTGTGGTAGGTTGTTCATGCCTTTATGTAGATATTCATTGAGTCATATGTACAAGAGTTCCCAATATCATATTCGGGATATTTTATATTTACAGGTTTAACCCTAATTTTCCTTCTATTATTTATATGCTTGAGTAGAGGTCAATTGAATGTAAATAGTGATAATTGATGTTCTATGGATGTGTTTCCCTTGCTGGTATTTTTTATGACTATTTTGTCTTTCTTAGCCTGTTAGGCTACATTCTTTCCATTCCTAGTGCTGATAGGATTGAGTGATATTATTTATATGAGATGTTGTTATGTTGAAGACTATTTAGAAAATTATTTATTGTGGTATACTTTGGCTGATATATATCTTCTGGCTCATTGACTTACACAAGGCCTTGAGAACCTCATGTTGTACACCATAGGGAGAATAGACGTTGATGGATTCACAAGAGTTTTTGTTTACTATTAAGATTTGAGACCATAGGGTTAAATGACATAGCTGCTTATCAGAGGGTATTTAATTCCTCACCGTAGGACACTGGTGGAGTTGGACATCGATTGATTACCCAATTCTCCTTTTAGTTTCTTATACGAGTCTATAGGGGAAATTGATAGTGTGTGATTTCTTAGAAATACTATGCAAAATTTGAACTAGAGGGGTTAGACAATGTGAACATTATAGATTGTTTCTTAATTTTTCTCTGGTTAGACAAGAGTGGTTAGGCTGTGAGTAATTTCCAGAGGGATCCCTATTTATGAATATATGACCACTAGATATCTGATAATTGAAAGCATTTCAAACTGCATGACTGATTATTTTGAGTACTTCATTGTTTACTACATCCTTATGATTATATCCTGCCATATATATTCACTATAAATTAGGCACCAATCATTGGGTGGTTCCATACAAGGATTTTGTCTCACTCCCTGTTTGGGTCATTCTTTTTGGCCCAAACAGATTATATTCCTATAGTTATAGATAAGTGAAAGTGCCCTTCTACATCAAGTACTTGATTGCTGGGGTGCTGGGGAACATGGGACCAAGCTGAGGCTTGCGATGCGGTGGAGAATTTAAGATGTTTTCTATTGTACATTGGTTTTTATTGTATTTCTTCATTGTGAATTGTTTAATTTTGTTCCTAATCATATGTATCATTAATCACATATATATATATATATATGCGTGTGTGTGCTCTAGTATTTTACTACTTCTGAGGTTTACCTATTGTATGTTTTACTGCTTCTACTATTGATATCTATTTTACTTTTTTGTGTTACTCTATAAATGAGGGAAATGTTTCCCCTACTATTATATCCAAGGCCCCTGCTACAAGTCGGAAACCTGTGGCGTTCAGGGAAATTCCCTTGAGGCTATGCAACCAACCAAGTATGGGGCCCCTTTGGGGGGTTTCCAAATTTTGGATGTTACACATATGAATCATAATTTTTGGTTTTGTTGGGGTGTCTCATACCCAGTCTGGGTATGTTATATGTTATGAGTGTATATGTGAAGGTTAATCCTATATGAAATCCAATAGAGGTTCCAATTAATTCATGATGTTGATATGAAATTTATGAGTGATTTGATTAATAAAATCATGAACTGATAAATCTATGGGTAGGAACTAATCATTTTTTTCATATATCATTTGTTTTCGATATATATCCATAGGAATCCTTTCATGATTTACCTGGAAATTCTCTACTTGTATCCTTATCAGATAAATTTTTTGATATCTGTTTGTGATCGGGTTCAGGCAGACAGATTGTACATTAGAATTTTCATGAGGATTTTCTAAACATGATTCCATAGATAAGATAAAACCTTATGGATGAGTTACACCTACTATAATTTTATATAGATTCCTTATGTATGGATCTTATTTGTTAGGAATGCTTCTTCTTAAGAACTCTGTGTTGATTCACCTTCTCCCATTAATTATTTCTTCTTGCTGAGTGAATCTCTCTTTTAGCATAGGTGGATTGTCTTAATTTAGATGCGGTGGATAGTTTCATGTAACATATACACTTATATTACCTTTTTAAATATATTATTGTCGAGGTAGTGGGAGTTGATTGATGGATCTCTCAAATATACATTAACTCTTTTGTTTCAGGAACGCACACCTTCAATTTTAGCGTTGATGACATCCTGGGTGGAACCACCTTCTCTATGTTCCTATTAATTTTCATCAATTGTTGTGTCACCTACAAGATTTAAATATTTGGATTTAAGTTATTAATAATTATTTATTGGTTTCATGCAAGTTTTCAAATGATAAAAGGATTTTATAGGTTTCTTATTACACCTCTCCCTTCCATTCTGGTATCCTATTATGAATTCATAGTGAATATTGACTCAAAAAATAGGGTGATGATTGTTCATATTCCTACCATATTGAGGGAATGATTCATGTGATGGGATACAATAAGAAACTGTCATTCGTATTTTCCTTTTATAATGAGAGAAGACTAATTTCTGTTTAGGGTTGATTGAGGTAAAAATACCTCAAACCCCACACCATTGGGTTTCTCACATTCTCTTTTTATTTTTCCTAAGAATATATTTTTTCTTCTTATATGGTAATTTTTTTGTTAAAAATTCAACTTTATCTATGGTTTGGGGATGATCCCTTACTAAAACTTCTTCTACATTCATAGCAGTTTTCATTATATTGTGCAATCTTTTTTGAGAAAGAGTGGATTTTCGTGAAAAATCTAAATGAAAACATCTTGTCGCATAGGAAATTAGTTCTCCCTGATGTATGGATCACCGTAAGAAATAATACTATTGAATTTTATTGTTTTCTTGGTTCTAGAGACTTTCAAGGGATTTATCTCATTATAATTTATGCATTTTGTTTTATTCAAGGACGATTCTCGTTGAGAATGTGGCCTTCCCACAGTAGGGACTTTATAAATATCTAAATTAGAATAATGAAATTTTAAAATGTATATTATTGTGGGATATTATAAATATGTAGGGATTTAAAATGATACGATCCATGTTCCCCTAATCCCCAAATAAAAATGCTATATTAGGAACCAGTAGTTAGATGACAAAACATACGTATTACATAGAGCCAGGTCAATTGAAGATCATTTATCTTCCTCTAGGATTGTGCTATTTTCATATACATGATGGATTCTTTTATTATTTGACACTAAATATCTCCCAATATATTTATATGTTCTATATATCAAAATTTTTGTATTTTCTTCTTTGAGGTGGCAGGAAGTAGTCCAGACCTCATTTTTTCCTTCAACGTTCAAATTTATCTATATTAACATAAATATAATTCATAATTACTATTATTTACTCACACCCAATTATATGTGTATCCATAAAATGTATTTACATACATCGTTTAATCATTATTTTATTAGTAAATACATTTTTTACAAAGATCATATATTAATTCCTCTAAATAAATAGACCCTCTTAAAGTGAACATCCTATTTTCAAACTCATTTTAAAGTTCAATTCATAATATATTTTATGAAACACTCGGTTTTATAAAATCAATCATTCTATCATGGAAAAAAATATTTTCATTTCATGTTGTATTAAAAAAATATTTATTCATTATTAATAAATAATCATTAATATCTTCCTTTATACTATAAAAAACTAGCTCATTTTAAAAAATTCTTAAATTCCCTATTTACATGTTTTAAATTGATTTAAAAATAATTTATAAGTAAAATATAATTTCATTATCCATCCATTTTATTTTTTTTGTATATTCATGTTAAAATATTATTTTTACAAATACAAAATATTTTAACAAAATAACTCTTTATTGCAAAGTAAAAATAGTATTTCATTCAAGAATTACTCGATGAATTTATTATAGAATTTTCATCCATTTATACTACATATCAATAATACTATGACTAATTGGGATTTATCTTTTATTATATAATATAAAATATTTTATTAAATGGATCATTATCTATTTTACAATGTATGAGTGATCATGATACCATTCACCATATTACTCAGAATCATTAGTGATTATGTTTACTAATAGGCGATATTTATTTAAATTTTGTATGTATAAGATGTTTATGTTTCACCCGATTCATATACAGAAACCACAAAAACCTATTATTTTCTGGAATGTGATTTCTATATCACCTCTATGCCTAGGTATGTAATATGAGGAAAAATAGATATAAACTTGTCTGTGTTATTTCCCTTTTATTATATGATATGGATTTTTAAGAGGCCATCCGATATTACAAATTTCATTTCCAAGGCTTCAACGATACATTTCATATATCTATAAAACGTGTTCCATTACTATCATATTAGTAATTTATGTTCAATGTTATTATTGGACATGTTGAATGGAAAAAAATAATATTTATTATCCAGTGGATATTTTTAGGCATTATCTACCTATATTTTCTTCATTCCATATTATCATCATGATTATATTTTATTGGCATGTGTTCTAGTTATTAAAAATTCCATATTGTATATTATTTTTATTGCTTACATTGTATTTGTTGAACATATTATGAATCTATGGTCAGCCATTTATTTTGTATTATTTTTCCCTCCTTGTGAACATGTATGCTATGAATTAATTTGAATGATGATCTAGGGGTTTTTTGTCCTTTAAAGGGAGTTTCCTTGTTTTATTTCTTTTAATGTTATAATATAAATCATATGTTCATATTTGGATTACAAAATATTCTAAAATATTTGGTGTTTTGTGATGAAATTCCTTGTAATAATTCAAATTTAATAATTTAAGGCATCAATTTTGAGCTTCTAAGGTTGGGGTCATAATAGTTTATATCAGAAAAAGTTTTCTAGATACCGTAGAAACTATATTTATAAAACATGTATTATGGAAAGTAAACCTATTATATTTTATGAGGGTAAGAATAGAAGAACATCCTATAATATTAGTACTGTAGAGAATATTTGGCTCTTGCTAGGAATACATCAATCTATAGATACTATAAGTGGTCATTGTTTTAGAATATATGTTTATAGGGGTAACAACTACGACATGGAGAATGAGGCCTCTGTCAAAATGGCCTGGTGCCCAAAAATATCCTTAATAAAGAAATTTTTTTAACTCATTGGGGATATTCTTAGATAATTAATATTTTACAAACTAACCATTATGATGGAAATAAATATAAATATGTTCCAATTGAAACAATGTTTATATAATTATATATTCATAAAATATTGAATTTCTCTAAATTATTTCAAATGATTATGTATTATACATTATGTTTTATAATGATATGATCTAATATAGTCTATATTTCTATTTCAAAATGGAACCTTGATTATGGAATGAAAAGGTCTATTAAATATTCTCATCAAATTAGTATATAGTATCCTATTCTATCAATATATATATTGAATTCCTAAATTCTTATGAGTTTACAATTGAACATGAGAACAAGAGTACGATAGAGAAAAATATGGGTAATGGGAAGAATAGAAAGAACAATTTTTTAACGTCTGATAACTGTGGACTTCAAAACCATGGTACTTGAATTTAAGAAATTAGATATTATTACCTTTTTATAGTCAATGGAAACCATGATCATGATTTCAATGAAGAGGGAAATGTTTTCCAATGATTGAACTTTAATGATATAGAGCACTACACATATGAATGTCCCAACCATCATGATAATATAACTCAGAAGAAAAAAAGAGAACATGGCCAAAAAATGATGTTAGTAGAGTCGAACTGTAATGAATATTGAATTTTTATATAATAATCATGAAATATATAAGGAATTTATGACATTAATTCCCCTATAAATATTTTTACTTATATTTGTAATTAAACAAGTAAAAAAGATATGTGATTTTATTGTATGTATATCATTTTTAAAACAATTGACTAGTGAAATATTACACTAAATTTTTTATTCTAAGTGAGATAATAATAAATTTATTATTATGGGATATTATTGACCATGTACATTGTTTGGTGATTTTTTGGTTTATATTATGATGGAATTGTTAGGTGTTATAATTCAATATATATATCTGACAAAATTGTGATTTTATTATTGGAAGCAAGCAATTTGTGATTAATTTATAAAGGTGATCTAACTATAAAAAATATTTTTTATGTTAGGATAAGATATATGTTCTATTTTTGTGGATAACATGACATTATTTAACATTTCATCTAAATATTTGGCCTTCAAATTTGGGAAGACATATTTTATTTCCTTATAATTTTAAATAAATATTTAATGACATAAGTATATTATTGAATTATATTAATTTATGATTTATCATATTATAAAATCTATGATAACCATTTTGGATAATGTAAAAAGTTAATGACCAATGGAATGACTTATTGATCATTTAATCAAAGTGCATCCATCATAGAATATTCGTCAGTAATATAAATCTGTATTATTAAGAAATGATCTGGTGATAGATAGAGGCAAAATCAAAGTTGATATTATTATTGTGACATGGAATGGAAATAAGTATATATTTTTTCATGTGATTGAACATATATTAAACAAAATCCTAATTTCTAGGAAATTGATTTTAAAAAAACAATTCTCTTTACATTTCATTCTGAGAAATCAATGGTTATTAAACCAGTTGAAGATTTATGGTTTTATGATTGTAGTCATTCTAATGACTAAGTTCACAATCACTATCCATCAAAACATGATACATAGATTTTGTTTCAATAACCATGTATTACCTTTCCTTTAATGTTCCCCTATAGGGAATGATACATTTGTGGTGGACATCACATTTCACTTTACCAAATATTAATAGGATGTTTTATAAACTATTTACATGATGTATGAAATCCACAAATAAATTTTAAAGTATCAGTCATTATGTTTTTGAAGTGAAAATTTTAACATCTAAGGATAAATTCCTTGATGGATGGAAGAATATAACACCCAATGATTTAACGGTATTCCTATTTTTAAAATTAAAATTTTTTGATGGTAGATATTAGAAATAATGCTAAACATAAATGAATTATTTAAAATTAATATTGTGATAGCTATCACATAACCATTGGAATGTATATAAATAAATTGTTTATGTAAATAATGAAAATATAAATTAAATATGATTATAAATTGAAATCATTTGTTACCAATTATTTAGAACTGAAAATAACATCCAATTGAACCCGAAAGATGTGTTCTTATAAAAATATATTTTTATGACCATAATTGAATTTTATGTTAGTAAATAATGTTATTAACTTTTAGTGATACATCCTTATGAAATTTATAAGGTACATATTTAATAAAATGTTTTTTAATATATAATAATAGTTTTATCGGCTCAATATAATATTAAACTAAATTTTACACATAAAAGAATATATTTTTTAATAGTCACTTTTCCTACTATTAATGAAAAACAAGATTACAAACTAATATCTGACACATTTGTAAATTCTATTTCATGAAAAAAAAACATCTATTTTTTTAAAAAAAATGTCAAAATTCATTTAGGGCCAAATTTTGGTATTTTTTTTAAAATATTTTCTTTCATTGAATAGTTAAAAAGCCTTATTTTTATAAACCTCTCATTTTAATTATATTAATAGTCAATTTTCTAATTTAATAGCATCCTCACATATTAAATTGTAAATAATTATTTTTCTTATAAATGAATATATGATATATTTATATGATGGAATACATAAATAAATGTTTTAATAATGAAAAATTAAGTGTTGGTATTTTTATAATGAAAAAATTTTATTTACTATTTTAAAATTATTTAATATTTTAAAATAATTATTAAATTAACAAATTAGATTCGTAAAATTATATTTTTTTTCTTATGAATAAGGTAAAATAAAGTGTGATCCAATTTAATTTTTTCATGTTTCATCAAATTATTTATAAATTTAATATCATTATTTTTTAAAAAAACTATTATTTAATTTAAAAATTCAATTTATCATATATATAATTTCATTTTCATATAATGGAGTTAATTTTATAATTCAACACTTCATAAAATATATTGGGTGAATAATTTTTATATTCCTAAAATAATGGAATTTTGGTGAATAATGAAACACAAAAATTTGTAATATTAAAATTATAATAAAAAATATATGAAATAAAGAATCCAAAATGATGTAATCAACCATGGTAAGAACTAAAACGAAATAATTATTGTAATTAGTTACATTATTTAAAACTATTCATGATCTATATCAAAAATAATAAAATAATGAATAAAATCATCGAAAAACACCCCTCTCCACCACAATAATTAGATCCCTCACCAGCTATTCTTAAAAAAGGATCTCATGGAGAATAATTCAAAAAGTAAAATCCCATTTTTTTTATATTAATTTTATTTCAATTTCTCATCTTTTATTATCTAATCCATTACCTATCTATTGAAACATAAATTAAAACAAAAATATCATACAAATATTATAATCTTATTTTTCTCAGGGGACAAACACCATAAATTATTATATTTTCTTGTTTTCATTCTAAAAATGAAAACATCATTCGTAAGGTGTCGGTTTACAGCCTCCAATGTTGATGTCCTTTAATTTTTCAATTTTTCCATAAAGGATAATCATTATGAAATTTTTATGGATAAAAATTATTATAATATGTATATTACAACATATTTAATGTTATGGAACATGTGTATATACATAATATTAATTCATAGAACAAAAAAATTCCCTATGATAAATAAAATGACATAATAAAATAAATAGTAATCATTAATTATTTACATAATGTATCGTCATTATATCATTTAAAAAATTATATATAAGACCATTATATATTATCAAATTTCGTTAATATCATACAATTACAATTCTTTAAATATATTCCCATTTTATATGATTCTTTATAATTTTATTCAAGTGAATCAATCGGGAGAACCAATAAAACAAACACTTATAAATGACAAAATTTAATATTATAACTCAAGAAAAAAGAACACATATAGAATTTAAAAAATAAAATAATTATATAAATGTTTAATATAATTATAATGACATTAATAATTAATTTAAATTCACTATACATGAAATGAAGAAGAAGTTCATAACACTATCAAACATAATGTAAGGGTATTCTCATATCACATTCATTCTAGTGAGAAATACCTTATTCACCACTATTATCAATTTTTGGTGTATGTAAAAAACATTTTGAGGAATAATATAATTATTCTATCTATATTCATTGTATTCTATTTCTTTTTTATGGTCATTAATTTTTTGGAGCATATGGTTTGATTGTTTTCAAATTGGTAAGGATTCTCCCCAAACCTCCATTTTATCCATTGGTTTTCACTTTATTACTCACTAACACAGTATAATTAACAATTATTTATATGAAATCATCAAAAATTATGTTTTTATTTTGAAAATAAATTTACCCAGATCAAATATTTATTATTTTATGTGGAAATAAATATTTTACATGGTTCCTTTCTCATATTCTCCTGATAAGAAAGCCCTATTAATGGGAACATAAAAAATTCACAACCATTTAATTTTTAATACTAAAGGGGTTTTAACATACAATAATAATTTTAAAATTACTAATTTTATCAAGAAAGTGGAAATTTTTTATTTTTGGTGTTATTTAAAAACTATGTGTATTTCAGTTTTAAGGACCCATCAATATTATCCCTTTAATTTCACCGAAGTGTCTCATTTCCTAAATTTTTAAAAAATTATTTTTATATGTTTTCACTTCATATTGAAATAATTTCTTACTAAAATAAAATTTTGTTGCCCCTACCTTTTCTTTTAATTTGATATATATGTTACAATCAGTATTTATGCCGAATACAGATACTTTTTTCGAAAAGAACACTTCTTTGTATAGTAAAAATGGTATTAATTTCGAGAATTACCAGTTGATTTCATTTGATTAACATCATTAATTTAAAAAAAATATATTCAATCATCTAATTTAATTATAAGGATCTTTTATGATATCATATATCATATTTTATTAAATGGTTTGTGATCAGTTTGATTGTGGATGTGCAGTCTAGATACCTTTCAACATATTACCCATAATTTTTAGTAATTATATTTAATTATTGGGGATGGTAATATAAAATTAATAAGTATATGTGTTTAAGATTCATAATATTTAATTAATGAAATAATTGAACATATTAAGTGATAGTAGGGTCCCACTATAGCCCCTCAATGTATGACCATGTCTCATGAGAAAAAATAGATACAGACTTGGTTGAGGCCTTCCCAAATACTTTTTCAGATATGGATTTGAATGAGTCCTTTACCATTTTCTGATGTCTTAGACGAGGTGACGATGGTATATTTCAAATTCAAAACATTATTCTGCAGAACATTATGATATTCTTAATTGATATTCCATGTGATTATTCAACTTGTGGAATATCCATGGATACATTTAATTCCTATGTGGTAGTTTTTAATAAATTATTTACTCCTCATTTATTCTTACCATATAATGCTCAATATTATGTTTTAATGGAATGTTTTTTTTATTTATTCACCTTTAGTTATTGAATATGATTATGATATAATAAATAATTTTGTTTAACCTTACAGATCATCTGAGTACACCCCTTCCATAGGCATTATTTTTCACGACGATGAAAATACTTATTAAAAATGGAATTCAAGGATGATATATGGCTTTTTGGGTGTTTGAAATTGAGTTTTTATGTTGTATCTGATTTCATATTATAATATAATACATATATTTGAATCTTTTTTTACAAAATATACTAATGTATTCAGTCATTTGGGATTTTATTCCTTTTATTCATGCCAATTTAATTATGTAAGGCAGCAACTTTGGGCTACTGGGGCCAGGGACTTCACAGTTAGTAATTGAGAATGATTTGTAGATTTTTTTGAATCTATATATATAATACATATATTATTTAACATAAAAATAATATATACTTTTATGTTAAGAATAAAATATAATACCAAAAAAATTCATGTTAGAGAATATTTGGGCCTTTATTGCAATACCTACATGTCTGGACACTAAAAGTTGATGTGGTCCTTGAACATATCTACTTAGGTGTAACAACTCTTATAAGGTGCATTATTCATAAAATTGTGTAACCAAGTACATGCATATATTTCTTACTGAACACCTCATTTTTCAACCCAGGGGGATAGGGTTAGGATAATTCTCATTTTCATTAAAAAACATTTTAATGGAATTACTAGAAAAGATATCACTAATAGACATTGTTAATGAATATAGATACGCATAATTTTTTTAACTTATGTTACGTATTTTATTAGTTTTGGGATTATACATTATTTATCATTACAATATTATATAATCAATTGCATTTTTCTATTTATTAATATAACCTTAAAGAAGTAATGATATCCTCATCAATTCCCATGAACCAAATACTTTCATGGATCGAATAATTTTAGACATATAAAAATCATTAAAAGGGAACCACTCTTCCATAAATTCTCATCATATGAGGACATAGAATAATGTCAAATAAATGTAGAAAATTAATTACACTAGTAATATAACATTGAAATGGAGAAAAAGATGATGATGATGAAAAAGGAAAACATGTGTAAATGGAATAAGGTAAAGAAGTAGTTTCCCACATGTGATAATTGTCGATGGAACAAAAAGAAACATTCATGAAAGAACAGAGATTTTGTCACATGTGATTGGAGAAACGAAACTAGGAAATTTATTTAAAAATAAGGAATTACATTTTCATGTGCATCGATAATATGGAGATGGAGCACTATGTCAATGAATGTCCCATGAATCAATGTAAAATAGCTCAGAAGAAGAAAAGAGGTTAAGGAAAAGCTTATGATGTCCCTACTGTCATAGTGGAATTATTAATATACTTGTCTCTATTAATCATGGGATGTATATGGATTATAATTCATTATATATACATTAGGGAATTAAATGTATGTGACTAATCAGACGAGTAACTAAGAAATGTGAATTTTTTGTTTGCAAACATTTTGAAAACACATGACATAGGAAATATAATCCTTAATATGTTTTTGATAATGAGTCAATAATAAATATATTTTCATTGGATAGTATTGACCATGAAAGTTGTTATTGATCTAATGGGTTATTTTATACTTGAATTATTATATTCCACTATTTGTGGAATATTCTAAAATAACTGAGATATAATTTTTGGAATCATGAATGCTTTCATTACTTATTAAATCTGGTAAAGGTATTCAAATATTTGGTATGTGATTATAATAGATACCGTATTTTTTTTGGTGAAAAATATGATTTTATTTAACATTTTACTTAAATAATTGGTATATTAATTTTTAAAGACATATATAGTATTGGTCATAATGTTATCTACTTATATAATTAATTAAGGATATTATTGATTAATATTAAATAATAATTTATCATATTGGAAAACATATGATATCATATTTGGTTACAATTATAATTTAATGATTGTAGGAATGAATTATGGATCATTTGAGCGGTGTTTTTCAGACATAAAATTTCATCTTGAATGTCAATATTTTTGTTTAATAAATCTAGTGATGATAAATTGAATCAAATCCAATATTTGATAATAATATTGTTACATGGAAAGGATTCAGGTATATATATTTTCTCATGTGATTTTATGGATAGTAAAATAAACCAACAACACTAGAAAAAGGATTTTGACAAAAACATTATTTCATTTCATTTCATTCTGATAAATCAATGGTATTTTAAACAATAACATATTTATGGGATTATGGTATACATTATAATACCAATGTTCACTGTCACTCTTCATCATAACATGATAGTTACATTTCTTTTCCATTCCCATGGTTTTGCATCAAAATAATGTTCACCTATATAAAATACTAGTTTTCTTGTCACCATAACATTTCCATTCACATATTCATAAAAATATGTTTTTTTAAATCCATTTCACGATGTGGGATTTCCAGAACTAAAATTTTTAGTATCAAAATCCAATTATTGATGTAAAATTTTAAATAATGTGGATATAATTTATTTAATAAAGGGGAATGTACCACCATAATATATTATGTTATGTCCATTTTAAAATTTATTATCTTCATTGGTGTACATTACATAGAACACCAAGCTTATAAATTGTGAAATTTTATAATTGTGACAGTTTTCACCTGGCCATTTGACTAAAAGGAATATAATAGAATATGTTAATTATGGAAAAATAGTTTTCAGATTTTTTAAAAAATAATTATCTTTTACTAATTAAATAGAATTGAAAATAATTTTCAATTTCACATAAAAGATGTGTTTTTATATAAATCTATTTTAATGAAAAAAATTGAATGTTATATTAATAAATTAAATTAATCATTATTAGTGAACGATGATAATGAATAATATATGTTAAATATTAAATGAAATATTTTTTTATAATCTAATAAAATGTTTGTTGTGCCCAATATCGTAAATAATGTATTTTTACATATAAACGATGATATTTTTTATAAATATAGTTTTACTATATTTAATGGTGAACTTGATTTATATATTAAATATCAAATTTTTATATATTCAACTAAAAAATAAAATTATTTTTAAAAATTTAAATTGAAAAAAATTTCTTACGGAGAAATATAAGTATTTTTTTAAAATACCTATTTTTGTGGAATAGTAAAAAATAACATTTTTTATAAAAATATCATTTCCTATATATATTTTTATATTCATTATTTGAATAGTAACCTCACAAATTAAATTTTAAATAAAATTTTTGTATCTCATAAGTTAATGTAGATATATTATTTTTATGGAAAGAGTAAATAAATATTTTAATTATGATAAATTAAGTGGTGGTATTTTTGAAAACAATAAATTATTATTTACAATTTTATAATTAATATAATTATTTAAATTATAATTAATTTTCATTTAATAGAATAGAAATTTTATCTTTTCTTCCCATGGTAATAAGATATTTTTAGGAGACCTTAATTAATTTTACAATGTTTCATAAATACAAATATCATTTTAAACCAATATTTTCAAAATAAATGATTATTTTAAATAAAATTAGTATTTTTAATAATTAAAAATGATTTTTTTAAAATGGAGGAATTTTGTTAATTCTACATATTAAAAAATGGTTAAGGTGATTCTTTTTGGGATTTTTCTAAAATAGTTGAATTTCAAGTGAATAGTGAAAATACTAACATTGGATATTATAATTAAAAGAACGATACATGAATTAAAAAATCATTAAAGTTGTATTATAAATTGGAATGAAATCCCACAAACTATATACTATAACTATTCATATTAATTAAAACTATGAGTATTCATGATTGAAATGAATAAACAAATGAATAAGAGAATAATAAAACTCCCTTCCATTCCATTATAAATATCACCCTCCAAACATCTTCTCCTCTCACCTCCAGTGACTTAATTAATGAAAAATTATTGGAATATCAATCTCACAAACCGTCCACAAAATTTTGGTCTTTCAGATCTCACCTAAAACATAATTTCAATGACCATTATAGAGGTTCTCATGGAGAGAAATTATAGATGAAATTGATTCTCCATGAACATTCAATATTTTTCATTTGTTTACACTTTATCTCTATTTTCTCCAATGTAATTAATAATTCTAAATATGTAATTAATATAAATTCTCTATTTAAGTAAAAAATATATTTACCTCTATTAATTATTCTATATTTGGGGGGGGGGAATACATGTTTTACAAGGTTTCATTTTCAAATCAACTTTATTAGAAAGTTCGATTAAAGGGAACTTCTTAGTTTCACACCTATTTTAATGTTTACACCATAATCTAATTTAGTCCAGAATTTTTTTTTAAATATCTCGTTTTTCATGAAATATATTCTTTTTACATTAATTTTTGAAAAAATATTCATTAGTTTGTTTTAAAGACTCATTAGTGTTTTCTCTTAAACCGCAATAAAGGGTAACATTTCTAAAAGGTATTAAATTATATTTTTAAATGTTTTCAGTTTAGTTTGAATTTATTTATTCAAAAAATATAATTTTATTTTCCATCATTTTTCTTTTTCTAGTATATAATTGTTATAGACTGACTTTATGATGTATACAAATGATATTTCCAAAATAACACTTCTATGAAATGTAAATGGGTATTTCTCTTAAAAATTCATTAACGATTTTATTACAAAATTTTATTTTATTTAAACATATTATATTTAATCATAAAATTAACTAGGATTGATATATTATTATATCACTTACCATATTTTATTAAATATTTTATGATCAGTTTGATAGTGGTTGTGTCATCCGGATACCATTCAAATTATTACATAGAAGGGATATTGATTATGTTTACACACTGATAATGTTATTTATATTTTCCAATTTTCACGTTTTTTTTTATATTTCAATGAATTCATTGAATAATTCATTTTACTTATTAGGTGATTCGTGTGATTTTCTATAGCCATTCAAATAATCAAATTGTCTCATAAGGGAACCCAAAAATGTATTTGGGTGAGCTATTGCCGATTTATTTTTTAGATATGGATTTCACTGAGGACTTACACATTTTTATATTGGATTAATGAGGATTCAATGGTCTTTTAGATGTCTAGAATTATCTGTTAAATAATTATATTACTAGTAATTGGTAATCCATTCGATTAATTGAATTTTAGAGTATCCAGTGATGTGTTTCATTCTCATGTGGTTCTTTTTAAGGAATTTTTTAGTCAGATTTTATTCTTTCAATATTATGCTCGTGATTTATATTATTCAAATGTGTTTTAGTTATTAACATTAAATTGTTTTATATGATTTGGATATATTTTGAGGTACTTTTTACACTTGTTGAGCATATGATCTGACCCCTTTTATAGGATTTATTTCTCCACAGGATTTGATGATGTATATTATTAAGGACTTGTAAGGATGTTATGGGGGATATTGGTTGTTTTCCAAGTAGTTTATATGTTTTATTTCAATTCAAGTAGTAATATAAAACTTATTTCTTTATTTTGTCTTCTGAAGATACTATATTATTCTATCCATTTGGATTTTATTCCTTATAATAATTCTAATGTAATAATGTAAGGAACTGAATCTGAGCTTCTAGGGTCGGGGACATTATAAATAATGATGATTCCAATGACTAAATAAATTAAATGAATAATTATGTATCATGTCAATTTGTACATACATGATGAATTACCAAAATGTTTAATTATTTAGGAAATAATTAAATTACTGCAAATTACCAAATTTCACAATTTAGTAAAATTTCAAATATTTAGGAAAAATCCCAAAATGTCACATTAATAATTTCTTATGATTAGATTTAATGAATAGAATCCATGTACTAAAATTATTAATATATATATTAAAATTATCATTTTTAAATAAAATTATCAATTAATAAAAAAAATTATTTTAATATTATAACTAATAATAAGAACCGTTGAAAAAATAATTCAGTTCCAATAAAATTATCTAACAGTTATAATAAAAGATAATAATAATAATAATTATATATTATTAAAATTAGATTTAATTTATTTCAAAATGTTAAATATTAAAATGTATGTGATCATTTACAATTTACCATAACACCAACACATAATGTATCATTTCAAAAATGTTGATTTGACTATACTATCATGTAAATAAATAATAGATTCATTTTTTAGATGCCTAAATTTAATTTAAAATTTTATAGGTTTGGTTACTATTCTACAGGATTTATTACTATTACTATCTGTCATAAAAACTTTCCAATGGAATGTTTAATATTCCAACTATATCAGTTCTTCAATTAAAACTTATTCCAATCATTATTTAGGATAAAAATTATTTGGGTTGGGTTCCATTATTGATGAATGATATTTATAATTTATTACATAGTTATAATGATGGAAATTCCATTGATAATAGTTTGGGTTATTACATTATTTCCCCTAAATCCGGGTGTTGCCATAATGTGTATTGGAATAGTGTGGTGAATCTAATAAAGTCTCACCTATTACTGATATACATATATAAAAGAAAAAAATTAATATATCTTCAATAATTTTGAATCTAAACACCTATCAAATACCATATTATGATATAATAATCTCACAAGAATCCATGGGTCCCCGGATACAGATTTCACTAGATCTGATGAAGTCCAACTATTATTTGGTAATGTTTAATATATTATTCTATTGTCACCAAAACAAGTAGTTGATCCAACCTTCTAACTCGTATAAAAAACCAAACTCAAATATGCAATTCAAGTCGTTTAAGAATTTCATTCTTTCACCCATAACATAAAATACCCTACCCATGGTCGAAAAAATTATTATTAACACAATTCCAACACATTCCAAGCTTATATAGACAACCCATATAACAATTATATTATGTAAAAAACCACACATACATAACAAATATTCCCAATGAAATGAATTTTTAGCATGGTGGATTATTTTTAATACCCATCATAATGGTATTTCATAAAACAAAAAACCCATATAATCAACTTCGAAAAATGTGATGAAACAAACTAAAATCTCATAAAACCTGTATGAATGTGAAATTAATATATGACCTTATAAATGTCAAGTAATGTGATGAAAATTGTACCTTAATACTATAATGGAACCTTTATAGAAAATATTTTATTGTTTCAAACCCAATTTTCTAATAACTAATATCATTGAAAAAAAAGATAAAATAAATATATGTGATTATTGAAAAAATAATGGACAAAAAAAATATAAAATTAGAAGTTATAGTTTGACATTCTAACAAAACATAATTGAAAAATATCATTTATATTAAATCCTACATTAAATGTTTTTGTAGGATCTATTGGAATGAATGAAAATGATAAAAATGAGATAAAATTTTAAAATAATAATAAATCATGAAGGATAATTTATTTAACATTGATCTTAGATGAGTTTTATGAATATCCTTCTAATAAATAATAAAAATTAAACTATTGGGTATCTGGTCTTGTATTTGATACCAAAATCTTTATCAACCACCTTACACTGGAAGCCCAACCTACACACTGGGAGGCCACTACCATTATATATTTTACTTGGTACCATATTTTATATCACTAGTAACACTATGGATCATATGGCTATATTTTACAACACGTACCCCTTTCGCAAAACCTAAAATCCATCAAAAATAATAAAAAATTTAAAAAATTTATAAAGTAAACAATTATGAGTATTGGAAACATATCTATATCATCGTCACTATGTTTTTAAATTTTTTATTAGTGATGTTTTTAATCAAATAATATATGTACAATATCCACAATAGTAAGAGTCTATTATTGTATGAATTTGTTTTCCATTAAAGTGAAAGATAAAACTAAAATGATTTTTCATTCCATTATATGTCAAAAATTATAATATTAGACTTAGTATTAAAAATATAATCATTGTATCCAAAAAATTTAGTAGATTTATACAATCTAACATTCAATAATTAATAATGTTTTTTTCCAAAAAGGATGAAGTAAAACATGATATATGATTTAGAAGGAAGTATTCATAGCTTAAGATCAAAAGGATATTGCAGACTAATATTTTAATAATATTATAAGTAATATTCTAGAGTGTTCCATTTCCCTATTCCCCTACAACATTTTTTAAATAGATTTCATGATGTAGAAAATTTACCTTCAAACCTCTACACTAATAAATTCATCTTAATAAATAGGTTCAAACTCACAACCCTGATCACTTCGGATAACGATCAGTGAAATATTTTTATCATTTTTAGATAATCAAAAAATATTAATGAATATAATTTCATAAATATTTTAATGAAAACAAAACATAAGTGCAATAAGAATAAAAATCAAGAATAAAAAAAATATAGTGGTTCCCTTGGAATCATATTTTTCATTTCGTTAGAAAATTATCCATATTTTCTATTAAATTTAGATTAATGGTTGAAACACTAATTATCATATATAATATTAATTAATATTTCATTAAAAATCATTTAGGATCATAATATGTAATGAAATAAAATATATGATATAAAATCCCCATAACAAATAATTTTTTCTGATAGTTTGGTGGAGGATACGATGTTTTAATGTTGGAAAAACTATACAGAAAACATGAATCATTTCACAATAGTTAAATGTTATTAATGGATATTTTTAGACATGTTTATCATTTTTTGGAGTATTATAATTATCAATGAATTCTATAGAAAATATATTATATCATTTATGATTAGTTATAATATTAAAATTATTAAAATATTCTATAAAATACAGCTTATGGCATATTTGACTATTTGTAATGAGTATTTTTTTCAATAATATCATTATTCATGTCAGTATTTAAATATATTCCCTAATATATTATATCACGTAAATATATAATCGTTATAACAAATTTATTCACAAATTAAATGAATATGGATTCCATTTTCTTCTAAAATTATTTTTATTATTTTTATCCATACATGTACCCAGATTAAATATTGTCCATATATTATATTCTCTTATAATTTATGTAATTATTTATGTTAATTTATATATCAATTCTTTAAATATTTTGGTACCAATGAATAATTTTCCCTAATATATCATAAATATAATTTATTACATATGATGTAAACAATGTTTAATAAAATTAATGATATAGAATTGGGAAAATAAATACACATGTAATTTTACTAGAATTAAGAAAATTATTGTAATTTGGTATAACATAGAAATTTGATTTTTAAACAAGATTATTCAAAATATGATATAATTTTCCGTTATATGTTGATATATTTTATATGGATTTTATGATAAAACCCCTTGTTTACTACTGATTTACAACAATTTTTTTTTTCTAAATACACATTTTCGAAAATTGTAAATTAATTATTATTTTGAGTCATTTTTAGGTAAATGTGAAATAATTTTATTTAACATTAATTGTTTCATAGTTGAATGCAACATTATTTTATTCAATTTTTTTATAAAAATAATTTTATTTGAATAACATAATTATTTATCTTATTTAATTTAAAATTAACCAAGTCAATATATAGAATGGAATATAATCTAAATTATCCATTTACAATTTTATGATAATATCATGAAACTAGTTCCATATATAATTAATTCTAGTTCAACGAAAATGGAATAATTTTATCAGTGTTGAAAATCATATAGTGATTCAAGACAACACTATTAACACCCATTTAGATGAGTGTAAAAAATATTTAATTATATTTGTGATACTAAAACTATCAATTACGATATAAAATAGATTTTTTCATATCAAACCATGAATCAATAAAAGAATATATTTGTTTGGTGATGAAAATCCATTAAAATGATATATATAACACTTCAAAAGATGAGCCATCAACAATGCAAGTAATAGAATCCACCAACATAGTATATATATATATATATTGGAAATATGTTTACACATCAATGATAATAATGAAGTTCACATATCATTTTAACGCATTTAACCGTTATCAATGAGGTCGCAACATATAGTGTAAAAACATTAAATATATATAGAAAAAAATCACTATCAGTTACAGTTGTTTTTTAATAAATAGGGGATTTAATAAATGGATATTTAATGAGAAGGAGGAATGATCAATCAAGAGGAAGAATAGCCCTTAAACTAATCAGATATACATATAGAAGACAACCATACCTAGGGGCAATTAACATTCCTCGTAGAAAACAACATCTCCAAATTAGGGGAAGTTATAATAAGAATCCCAATATGAAACACATCAATAAGTGATTTAGAATAATGATATAATGGTGCTTGTTGTCTAACATTAAATTTCATAGTGGGGGGATTAAAATATTATATAAGGAGGGATCCCATGCACATTCCTTCAATATTGTATTGTGATTTACTATATATAATGGTATATAATATCTTAGCTACTCATGAAAAATAAATAAACTGATAATACCATCCATGCTTTGAATATATAGAAAAATATATAAGATGGAAAACATGGGAAATGTTATTCCAAACATGATGATATTTCCAATAGATTGAGATGAAGTTAGTGGGGGATATCACTTGTTATAGTAGATTAAAAAAGTCATCACATGGTCACAAATATTTCTTATACCATTATCTATACTATCATATATAATTCTTTTTATTCTTGAACAGTTGTTATTATTTTATTATGGGTTCTAATTTTAGTAAAATTTTTTATAAATAAATTTTAATTGTTATGAGTGTTACTATATATCATAATTTTATTTCTAGACTTATGGATAATGAAGGGAATAAAATTTTGTGTTGGTTATATAGTTATTGTGGATGATTTGATAAATTATCTTATAATATTTACATATTATTGAATTAGTAAATATTTTGTGTTTGAAATTTTTTTTTTCATCACACAGAAATCCCACAAGACTATAAATTTCTTCTTATGATGAGGGTAGGGTACATTATTGAATCACTAAAAATATTTGGTTGATATCCATATTAGAATAATCTTTACAAGTCGATGTGACAACACTGGTTGCGACCAAATTTACCCTACTGGTAAAAGCGATCGATGTAGTACATGTAGGGGTCGAATCCACAGGGACCGAAGAAGTAACCTTGAGACGATATGATTGTGTGAAGGATGGGCTATGATGTAGCCGACTTTGATTTTGATTTTAGATTGTTTTTAAATAACACTAATAAACCTAAATGAAATCAATTAAATGGAAATGGGTTGATCTTAGGATTATGCTTGGGGTGGATTGAATGAATTTTACTTCATTAGACAATTTTGGTTTTATTAATTTTTGATGAATCCATTCTTCAAAAATAACATTACAATCATCATTTTCTGGTTTGGTGCTTACTAAACACAATTACTAATCCCTTATACACTTAGAGAACCAAATTCATGATCTCCCCGAGGTATATGGTCATTTAGTAAATTAATTTAGTTTGCTCAAACACAGTAAAGATGAATAGTAGAAATAATTGAAGAATGGATGTCTTAAATTAATTATCCAATTAACAACAATTCGTTCATAAAATAACATTCAATCCAGCCTTTGCATCCTCCTAATATCATCCCATTAAGTGTTTACCCTCCATTGAGGGTATACTCTGAATCGTGGGCGGAAGATGGCTAACAAGAATTGGATTGAAGAAAATAAAACCGCGGAAATAACGAGCACTCCTCTGTGTGTGTGAATGAAATTCACACCTATGTGTGAACTAATTCACAACAACACAGAGATATCACTTTGCTTTGTGATAATAAAGTTTAAAAAAAAATAAGAAATATAGAAGAGAAAGAAGTTGATTAAGAACATAAAGATAAAAAAAGAAACTGACATGGAAATGGAAAACATTACAAATGAAATTTAGAAGCATAACCTTACAATGAAACAAGAAACAAAAGATGATATGAAAAATATCCACACCTATTCCCTTCACCAATAGCTCCTTATATAGGCATATTAGGAGCCTTAGGTCCATCCCCCAATAATTAATTCACCCACCAACAATTAATAGAGTCAAAATGAGGGTGAATAATCAGAAGGAAATTGACGTTTCGAAGTTGACCCGGAAAACTGTCCATATTCGTCCCCCATTTTGACGTGTGCATTTGACACTTCATATGGCCGAATCCGAAGATGTCTTAAATATAAAATATCTTCGTCCACCGTTTAAATCTCAACTTTAGATCCCTTTATCATCATGAAAACATCAGAATTAGCTCCGGCCACAGTTGAATAAAATGATCCTCATATTTTTATCTTTCTAATGTATAAATTTGATCTTCATTGGGATTGGTTTCTGGGTCCCACATTTGTTTGATGGGCCTTAGACACATTATGCTTTTTCCAGCATGTTTCTGGCTTCAGGCACAAAACTCTCCATCATCCTTTGAGATTCATCCAGCAGACATAAAAGATAAAATTTTCAAAACAAAGTGATCAATCATATCCCAAAATTTCATATTCAGAAAATGAATACAATATTTTCAACAAACAAATAAATGATTGGGCCCAAATTTTCATTTTAAACATGAATTGCATTTTTTATGAGAAATGAAGTTCTATTTGTGTAATGCACGAAAAACAATGTTTATGGACTTTGAAACAATGAATATAAAGATATTAAGAATTAATATTAACCACTTTCAAGGACTAATCACACCCCCAACTTGAGTTTTTCTAGTCCCGAGCAAAATAAATTACATATATGAAATCCAAATCCCCTTTTCCAAAAACATTTAAATACACATTGCTCACCCAAAAGACCTCATAACAAAAAAAATTATGGAAACCCATAAAAATCATTAAAAACAAGCTAGGTTCATGAGAATATCCCAAGCCCAAGCCCATTCCTTTGTTCAAATTCATTGCCACATTTCATCCAATTCCAATTAATCAGGATAAAGTGTTGTGCATCATAAAATATATGGGGCCCATTTTATTGTTCAAGGGGAAAAAATGGAAGCGCTAGGGTGGAATCACATTAAACCTTAAGATGAGTATCCATTTTTTTAAATTTTTTTATTTTTATTTTATTTTTTTTAACCACAATAGATATTAATAGACTAGATCTGGGAAAGACAACTATGGAGTCACGATCCCCAAGTGCCGGATGCCACACATTTTTTCAATTTCATGCTCTACAATAGAGATATAAAGCCTAACTATGGTCAAGAAAACTATGGATTCACGATCCCCAAGTGTCCGATGCCACGCATTTGGACAAGACATTGCTCTATGTGGTCATTATTATTTTTTTCAATTTTTTTTTGTTTTTTTTTGTCTTCTTATACTCAAATTAAACTAAAAGTGACCCCAGAACACTATGCTATAATGATAGGGACCCAAGAACTCAAATTTACACCCACGATTTAGTAGACGTGCATTGTGGAATTTTTATTAAGAGGATGAAAATGTAAACATTGAAAAATCACATCGGACAACCACACTTTCCAAAAACTATGATCATAAACTTAAACTTTCATTAAAATCAGAATAAAGGCATTCAAAATTTATTTGATATCCAATTTTAGAGTTTGCAATGTGTGTTATCATGTTTATGGTTAATGGAATTTTTCTTTTCATGCATGTTTTTATCCAAAAAATTCATTTTCATCCCCCCCCCAACTTAGAATAACACTGTCCCCAGTGTTTAAAGAAAAGAAAAGTTATAAGGGGGTAGGAGAGGAGTTCAATGAAGAAATTTAAAATGAAAATCATGGAATGAAGTCACCTGGTGGTTGATGATGATAGAGCATTCCAATGTATCCCTTTAATCCTGGGTTCGAGTCTCAACGGATTTGATGGTGGTGAATGGATTTTTCTTATGGCTTACGACATGTCCATTTATTTTTTTAAACCTATAAAAACATAAAAATAAAACAAAACAAAATAAACTGATGATACGATGTCTTCTTTATATTTTCTGGGTTAGGTATTACTCAGATATCACACCACGTGACACGGATGAATATGGCGCTCCCCTTTCATACCCATCCTTACTCATAAAAGAAGAACAGGTCAACAATTGATGGTAATTTATTATATGAAAAAAAATGATTCAAAATGATTAGAAACATGAAAACCATGGGTTTCCTCCCATATAGCGCTTTTGTTTAACGTCGTTAGCTCGACTTGTACCCCCCAACTTATCCAATTCCAACTATAAAAATTTTAATTAAACCATCTTTCTTTACTTCAACAAGATTTAGATTGATTGTTTTTTTGAAATTTTTTTCGTATGAAATCCTATGTTCTACCTTCATTGGTAAAATCCAAGGAATATCTAAAATGGTTGATCGTGTTTTATCTGGATTATTTCCTATGATTTCAAGGTTCATTCCTACATGGTGAGATTTTTGATGAAGAGTGTTGATAATTGAATGGTCTGGTTATCATAAATAGAGGGATTATTGAGTAGGGAAGGAAGTATTAAAACATCGAGTTTAGTTTGATTTAATTTCGTAAAGAAGAATGATAATTTGAATCGAAAATTGTTTCTTCTTTAAAAACATTTGAAAGAATTGCTTCCTTTTGAAAAGATGATTCATCCACAAAATTTTCCATTTGAATTTCATGAGTGGGTATAGACACAATATTCATTATATCTCCAAATGGTTCAATGATCGGTGATTCTAAAAAATTGTTATTGGAGCAATATTCCGAACACTCAATACACGAAGACAAAATTTTCCCTTGTGAATCCAAAAAATTAATTTCATCCTGATTTAAATACCCTTCAACATTTCTTTGATCTTGTTCAGTTGTCCCATATCCAATGTTTAGTTCTTTTCTCAATTCATGGGAGGTTTTTGGGATAAAATATTTATCTATCAATGATGAGGAAATAACATCATGAGTAGGAATGGGTTCCACAAAAGTCTTAAAGCTTTGAAGTTCTAATCTGAAAGATAAAACTTCTGAATTCATTTTATCCATTTGTTCACTTAGTTGTTCAAGATTTTTTTCAGGATTAGGGTTGATATATGTTTGTACATCATGGAATTCCTCATTATTTATCTTTTCAATCATTCTTGATAGGTATGGAAATTGATCTTGTAAACATTCAGCATCCCATTTATTGTACATCTCATCTGGTGTGGTGTATTCAATTAAGGATTGGTCAATGAAATTCTGTATGTGAGGTGTTTACCAATATTGATTTCCTACTTGATTATAGCATTGATTTATGAAGGGGTATTTTTGAGGATAATCCATTGGAAGTGATTGAAAATTAGTTTTGGGGTTTTTTGGGCACACAGAAATAGAAAGGGGAAAAGAGAAGTGAAATTGGGGGTGAGAATAGAGAATTTGGGGTGAGAAAAGAAGATTTGGGTCTAAGGTACTTACATGGGTCCCCGACAACGACGCCAAAATTTGGTTGCGCCCAAATTTACCCTACTGGTAAAAGCGATCGATGTAGTACATGTAGCGGTCGAATCCACAGGGACCGAAGAAGTAACCTTGAGACGATATGATTGTGTGAAGGATGGGCTATGAAGTAGCCGACTTCGGGTTTTATTTTAGATTGTTTTTAAAGAACACTATTAAACCTAAGTGAAATCAATTAAATGGAAGTGGGTTGATCTTAGGATTATGCTCGGGGTGGATTGAATGAATTTCACATCATTAGACAATTTTGGTTTTATAAATTTTTGATGAATCCATTCTTCAAAAATAACATTACATTCATCATTTTCAGGTTTGGTGCTTACTAAACACAATTATGAATCCCTTATACACTAAGAGAACCAAATTCATGATCTCCCTGAGGTATATGTTCAATTATTAATTTAATTTACTTTGCTCAAACACAGTAAAGATGAATAGTAGAAATAATTGAAGAATGGATGTCTTAAATTAATTATCCAATTAACAATAATTGTTCATAAAATAACATTCAATCCAGCCTTTGCATCCTTTTAAGATCATCCCATTAAGGGTTTATCCCTCCATTGATGGTATAATCTCAATGGTGGGCGGAAGATGGCTAACAAGAATTGGATTGAAGAAATTAAAACCGCGGAAATAACGAGCACTCCTCCGTGTGTGTGAATGAAATTCACACCTATGTGTGAACTAATTCAAAACAACAAAGAGATATCACTGTGCTTTGTGATAATAAAGTATTAATAAAAGAAAAAAATATAGAAGAGAAATAAGTTTATTAAGAACATAAAGATACAAAAAAGAAACTTACATGGAAAATGGAAAACATTACAAAGGAAATTTGAAGCATAACCTTACAATGAAACAAACAAAAAAGATGATATGAAAAATATCCACACCTATTCCCTTCACCAATAGCTCCTTATCTAGGAATATTAGGAGCCTTAGGTCCATACCCCAATAATTAATTCACCCCCGAACAATTAATAGAGTCACAATGAGGGTGAATAATCAAAAGGAAATTGACGTTTCGAAGTTGACCCGAAAAACTGTCCAGATTCTTCCTCCATTTTGACGTGTGCGTTTGACACTTCATATGACCGAATCAGAAGGTGTCTTAAATATAACATATCTTATTCCATGTGTCTTCTAGAAGATCCCAAAATTTTAGGACATTTGGATTATCCGTTTGAATGTTATGGTCGAAATGGTGGGATGGATTTATGTGCATTAATGACGAGTCCACCATTTAAATATCAACTTCAGATCCCTTTATCATCATGAATAAATCAGAATTAGATCCAGACACAGTTGAATAAAATGATCCTCATATTTTTATATTTCTACTGTATAAATTTGAGTTTCATTGGTCTTGGTTTCTGGGCCCCACATTTGTTTGATGGGCCTTAGGCCCATTATTCTTTTTCCAGCATGTTTCTGCCTTCAGGCACAAAATTCTCCATTTTCCTTTGGGATTCATCCGACGGACCTAAAAGATAAAATGTTTAATACAATGTGATAAATCATATCCCAAAATTTCAAATTCAGAAAATGAATATAATATTTTCAACATATAAATGAATGATTGGGCCCAAATTTTCATTTTAAACATGAATTGCATTTTTGATGAGAAATGAAGTTCTATTTATGTAATGCACTAAAAACAATGTTTATGGACTTTGGAAAAATGAATATAAAGATATTAATAATTAATATTAGCCACTTTCAGTGACTAATCAAACACCAAAACATAGAGATATAGTTGGAGAAAAACAACATTGAGTTGAAATCACTTTACTATTAATATGGATTTTTGGAAACCGTACAAGGACATAATTTACAAAAATATATTTTGGAGAAATATTTAGAGAATATATATGTCGGTGTAATTTATTTCTCATTGTAGTAAAATCATTCTTAGGTATGTTTAGGTAGTTTTAGTTAATTTCATTTTTGCTTATAAGTGCAATCTACTCTATTATAGCTGAATATTTGGGTTACCCAATATAAATTATATGGCCTTTATTTTTTACATTCAAAACTATAAATTTTCATTTTTTAGTTGTAAAAAATGAAAACATATAAAAAAACAATTATCTTTGAAAATTTACTAATTCTATATTGGTACTCTTTTTTACTAACCCTGTGAACATGAAGGTAGAAGTGTAGTCTACATAATGAAACATTTAAATCATTAAATTTTTGAATATTTTTTTTCTGATATGTTCATTATTTTACAGATATTCTTTTGAATGAAATCATTAAAATATTTGAAAATGTAAAAGACATTAAAATATAATAACAAAATAGATAATATAAAATACAAAAAATGTAATAAAAAAATTATTGAAATATTGTTTTTAATAGATTATTTATAAAGTAATAAAAAATATTGATTATTTATATTCTTTGATATTTTATCTAAAATTTATACTTCACTATAAAATTTAATTTTGTAGGAATAGTTAAGACTCACATTAAATTATTAGTATGTTGAATATTACAATAATTATAGAGTACCAAGTAAAATATTTTGATATGATATTGAGTAATTAAAAATGAAATTATAGAAATTCATTTAATTGAATAAAATATATTAATATATAATACAATTATTATCAGGAAAAAAACATTATAATATTTAGGAGGACCTAGAATGTGGAGAAACCTAATTAAAAAAAATTCATTTATGCAAGACACAAATGATTGATATATATTTTTTGTATAATTGAATAAGAAAATATATGAACTAGAATAGAATGGGATTTTTATGTAATGATAAATTAATGGTAAATAAAACTATAGTCTGTGTCCATGGTGCATGCACTGTCCATGGAAGAGGATGTTTAGATGGAACAAGAATATGAGAAGGCCTAGTTTGGGATGTCCAAAAGCAGTGTTACATATGTGAAATCAAGTAATTTTCAAAAAAAATATTTATACCCCAAAATGACTTGAATGTAATATCATTAATCAAATAACGAGAATCCAAAATATTGTATTTATCTCAACACGGGTTGATCCAATGGTATAATAGAGCATTTGAGCTAATTGGTTGATACACAAGGGTCATGTAAACAGATAGATTAGTATATAATCTAATGATATATGGATTAACCACTAAATTGTGGTTATAATTAAGAAATATATATCCCATAATATAGATTGAATTAACATTTGGAGAAAATTAGGGGTGAAGAGAGATAAATTTATTTTATCTGGAGAGGCATCTTTGGGAAATTCCGGTTGTTTTTATATGTTTATTTAATTTTCAAGTAGTATACCTTAAGAAATAATTTTTTCAAAACAACATAAATATTATAATCCCAATTCCAAATTTATATGTTTTTGGAATCATAGGAATTATAAAATACAAAATCGATTTTCAGATAATGTATCCATATACATATTTGTGGAGTATCTATCTTTCCCACATTTTATACTTTTTCATAGAATATTTTTAGAAAAATTGAATATATGGTGGATATCTTATATATTTTGAATATTTATAAATATATTAAAAGAAATATGTGTTTTAAATAAGAAATATGTTTTCCCACATAAACTTTTTTCCCTAAATGGTATAAAAGACATGCTATATTGGATTCCCATGATTCCATGAATTAAATAAAAAAATATTAAGACATATAATGACAATTATTATTGATGGATTATTCTGAAAAAAATTAATGTATTTTATTACAAATCATAAACATGGGACGGTTAATGTGTTTTATGAATGTGATATATTTTGGTATATCATTTCAATTGTTAAATCTATATGTTAATTAGTTACTTATAAATGTTATTAATTAAATATAATATTGTAAAATATATATAATGTAAAGAATGTATAAAAACTACAATTAATTTATTTTATAAAGTTTAAATTAGTTAAAAAATGATGTTTTAGAACTAAATATTCAACATATCTTCTATTCCCTTATTATTATGCATAACCTAAATGAAATAATAGTAATTTAATGGATTATCCTTGAATAACTACAATGATAATTTTTTATGAAGAAAAATACATGGTTTGTGTATGACCTAAAAAGAAATAAAATAAGGGGAAAAATTATTTCATTTATTAAATGAATTACACAGATTATTAATGTTAATTTAACATTATGTTGTGTTATATTGGAGTTATTAGATAGAAAAATAAATTATTATTCTCATTTAAGGAAAGGAGGGTGTATATAGTATCATTATTATTATCTTGATAACCAACAAAAATATATTTATTTATATTCTTAGTTATTTAATATTTTTATTATGAAATGTAAATAAGTATTCTGTTTTTGTTCATCCTTATGTAAAATCTTGGTGTATGTTTGATAGTATGTTATTAGAAAAAACTTTCCATAAATTATAATAGTATGTCTCAATGTTTTTTTTACAATTTCATTCCAAAAACCCAATTAATAATATGAAATTAAATCATTTATGGATTTTTAATACACCGATATGGAAATATTTAATTTGATTTATTTTTAGAGTCATTTTTAAGAAATTTAGAAAATATTTTTTGAAGCTAAATTTTTCACAATTTATTAAATATAATTGGATATTTAGAACTTATATAATTTAAATATTCTATTAATTATTTTCGTATTAAATTTATTTATAATCATTAATGTATATGAGTAATATAATTAATTAATTTTTTTGATGAAAATTCATAAATACAAATACAAACATAGATAAGAGGGTCTCACTGTCTATGACAGATTCATGGAAAACTCAATCAATCCCATTTCATCAACCTCCAAGGCTAAGAGAGTGATAATGAAATGTTTTTCCACATTAAAATATCTTATTATGATAAAATACAATGTGTCCTATGTCCATTAAAAAGAGTGAAAAACATTTCCAACACTGCCTTTGATTCCCATATAGATATTAACCCCATCCAATATAGGATATGATCTAAATTCACATAATTAACCCTGTAGAATGAAAGGGGTTTGATGATGCAGTAATTTTGAGGATTTCTAACATCAATTAAATTATTTAAATGGTTCATCAATAATTCAATGAAAATAAATGTATTCCATTAATGTAACCAATGATGAGTTCATTCAAAAAACAGAAACATTAAATAAGCATAACTGCTGAAGTCTACAAAATCAATGCACATTTTTGTTCACAATATGAAATCTCAATAAAGGTAAAAAAATACATAGCACTAAAAATATCAAAATGTCCCCGTGATAAAAAACATTATAAATTTAATACTGGATGAATAAATGTAAATCAAATAATAATGAAGAATATTCATATAGATCATATCATCTACACGTGGTTTACATTCATATCTATTATGAATAAGAATATTTTTTTACCCAACTGTGTCGCTGAATCAGGTAATCATTTAATCGAAAATCCACATCGAAACATATTTATAGAGAGATACATAATATTTTATCATGGTATTTGAATATTTATTTCACAATACCTATGGGATGATGTTGACAGGACCATACGGAGTGATCCCAATAACATCCATTCTTTATTTAATGATCATTTACTAGATGAAGTAATATTTTATTCCATGAATAGACGTTGTAGAAAAAGAAACAGTGAAAAGTGTTATAGGTTTATATAGACAATGAACTATGGAGTAAAGGGAACCCATTCTAGAAAAAGTAGTTGATTAAAAATAGTGGTTTATATTGATGATTAAGATATTTATGGAGGTGTACTTTGCAATAAAAAGGAGACGGCATGAGTATTTATAGTATCAATAATATTTCTTCCACCTTTCTCTTTACTATTATATTTAATTGATTATAGTTTTAGTCTGTTATTCAGGTTTATTCCTGAGTTTTATTTTAATTAAATATGATTTTATAATATACTATGACAGTGAAGTGTATATTTAATTACCCTTATCAAGGATCTATTATTATATATAATATATGGAAAACTAATGTGTTATTTGTGAAGTAACACGTTTTAACCATATAAAATAAATGATAAATTTAAACATTAACATCATGTATTATTATTTTACTATTTCTACATTATGATATTTGATCCAACATTTAAAAAAAATTGTTTCTGTTGGTGAGGGTCTTGTAAATTAGTAACACCAAAAGTAAGTTTAATTGGTAACCACTTCAAACTAGAATTTAAAGCCAAAAGATGAAACACCATAACATAAAATGATAGTGGCAGTAAAACGCCACTGAATTGAAAATTCATGTGTCTTATTGAGGAATATTAGGCAACATTATGGTGGAAACATATTTATTATTTATAATTGGATTCAGTTTTATAATAAATATACGAATAAAAGGATTTTATTTCTCAAATAATTTACAAGTCCACTATAGAGTCCATGAAATTCTAATTTATGCAATTTTCAATGATATGGTTAATCCAATTTTTGGATGTTAATATCCTAATTATTCACTATTGGATAGTATGAAATATATCAACCTTTATATTTAAATTATTTTTTCCATATAAATTTACTACAACTTATATTTTACTATTCACTTTATAAATTCATCAATTAATATTTTTTACAGAAAACCAAGCTTATCATAATGAAACAACACTCTACTAGTATAGTGGAATGCTAACACTATGGACTAGATGGGTGGTTTTTTAGATTATTTAATGGAACATTGAATCAAGAAAAAAAACCCTCTAACAAAAAGTAAATGTTTAGAAATACGATATTAATATTTAAAAAAAAATTATGTTTGATATGATTTTCACTATGTCAATTATATGTGTAATATTTAATTTGTATATATATTATTTAATAATGGACTACAAGAATTTGAAATTTATTTTTCAAAATTGTAAAATGGCCTTTAGAATAGTAACCTATCTATTAGATATGAACATGACTATTGGAAAAGAAAAATAAATAATATCACAAAAATGAAAATATATAAACATAGAAATATAATAACTGTGTTTTGAAAGAATGTAATAAAATTATTTAATCCATCAAATATAAACAGTGAAATTATTTTGGAAACGATCATTATCAATAGTTATAAAACATCAATAATCAAAATTCAACACAAATATAAAATATCTCATATATAAATATTTATTAAACTTATTGACACTATTAAATGATCATATAAAAATAAGTATAATTTAAATTTTTAGAAAATACTAAAAATTAGTGGTTTCAGGTGAATAGTGAAATATAAAATTTTATATTTTCCATAATATTGTCCAAAAATGAAATTATTAATTAATAGTTAAATTAAAAAAACTCGTCTTTATGTTAATTTAATAAACAATTATGTCTCTAAAGAATTGATGAATAATTTTTATAGGGTTGTAATTTTTTTATACAATAATAATAGTATTTTTAATGTATTGAAGGATTATTATTAAAACGTATTTCATCATTGTGAAATTTTATTATCTTAATATTAATTCAATATTTTGACCGTGGATATTGAAACTATGTAAAGGTTATTTTTTAGTGAAAAAAATAAACAAAATAAATATGAGGATTTGCAGGAAGCAATAATGATATATATATGACAATAATCATAAAAAGAAATCATGCAGCATTTGAAAATAATATAGTTCGATATAAAATGTTTATAATATTAATCCTTATTTTATTAAAGTTTTCAATTTCATTTCAAAGTCTGTAATTAATTTTATATTCAATATTTTAAGACAAATTGCCCCATAATGCTATCTATAAATATGCATTTTCATCGTGATAAAAATTCAAATCCTAAATACATATAATTACGAAAACACTACCCAAATACTTATTATTAATATATAAAATAGTATTTTTGATGTTCTAGTCTCACCCCCATACAAACCATAATGCTATTACGCCTTTAGAAATAGATATCTTTACAAGGGTGAGATAATAATAAACTCTTTGCATTTAATTATTTTTATTTTTTATGAATATTAATTTTTATTATTTAAGTCAATCATCCCTAAGATTATTAATAAATAGGTAAAAATATATCAATTTAATTATTTTGCTATACAATATATACAAACAATTAATAATTTAAATTTGTAGATAATTATTATCCCTCTTCGATGAATCATTACACAGTCAATTTAACTATATTATATGTATGTTTTGTTTCATTAATTATCAATGCCTTCATAGATATCTGGTTTATTATATTTATGTTTTAATTTTCTTAAATATTAATGATTTTATTATTAATTTAACTAATGGATAAATATTGATATTTATATCGTCATATATAAATTAAAACAGAATTAATTTTTAAAAAATTATTCAAAATTTTTTTTCATTAAAAACATTAATGATATAATTTATAATGATAAAAATTGATAAAAAAACATAAACTAATCTAAAATATCTCTATAATAATGTATAAAAATAAATAATTTATTAATATAATATGTGAAAATATAATTAATCAAGAAAAATAAGGGTATTCAACATCAAAATTCCCACTTGTATAAGATCCAATTATATCAATAAATTCATATGAAAAATTTTACATCCAACAAACATTTATTTATTTTTTTCCACTATAGGATATTATCTCATTTTAGTAATACCTTTTATCGACAGTAATAATATATATTATTTTCATCTCCTATCTATATGAAACTCATTTTATCTGTAAATTCATAATCATTGTGTGCAATTTGCAATTTAACTTCACACCAATTATTTAATTAAATTATATAGGGGTTGTTTATTTTATTATACTATTTCAATAATATATCTATTTTCCATTGAATATATATCAATTCTGATCATTGAACATTTCCGAAATCAACTCTTACTTACTGTCATGTGTACATTTGAGCTTCCAAATTCATTGTGGGCTTCCTGCCATTATATGAATATATATTAATGTATTTATATCGTGAATTTCATATAATACCACCACTCATGGATTCATAAGTTTATATTTAATGATTATTTTATGTTTGAAGACATGTTATGATGCATGAATTTATTTTGAATGTGGTTTCCATTTTATATTGAGTTATACATGTTATTCATATAAATTTATATATGAAATTTACAACCTTTTGAAAATATATTTCATTCAAGACTTTAAATATTTTATGATTTTATAAGTCATTATTCAATGATAGAGAACTAAAATATATTCTTTGAATATTTATATCTCATCATAAAATTATACATGGCTATGATATTGTTAGTTTTGACTACTATATGATACTTTTAACTAATATGATTTTGTTTTTATTGTAATCTATGATATCGGGATATTAATCCTTGACTTATTGTTATGTTTTTTTGTGCTACATTCTATTCAGCCTCTATATGATTCCCATATTTATCTTATTATGACTATAGTCTTATGAAATGATATATATTATTATTTTCAACCATGTACTGATGTTGATTCATGGATCATATTCTTTTGTTTCATTCCTCCCATTATAGGAACATTAACACACCATGTCTCTGAATGATTAATGTCTCTAAGTGATCATATATGAAAATGTGTTTATGATGATATATAAGAATACAATGATTAAGGATTTAAATTATGTAGAAAATTTTATATGTGTTAATGTTGTATGAATATAATATTACAAGGAATTAGAACAACAATTTTTTGGATGTTGAAAATTATATATTTTATCCTAAAAATTATTTAACAATAATATATGACATACAATGGCCTCTTTAGTAGTCATAATTCCTTTTTTAGTTAATTTGGTAATTATTTAATAAAATAAAAATTCCATGATTAATGGACTTTGAATATTAGTCAAATTTTGACATAGAATAAATTTAATTATTTGGATGTGTTATTTATCATTTATTTAATGAAATATATTTTATTAAAATGTTTTATATTTTATAAATGACTTTTTTACAAGTTTAATATGACTCTAAAACCCATGATATGGATAATAAAAATTATTGTCAAAATTATTTTTATAATCAAATTTGTGATCGTATTCAAAATCACATCATAAAAACTTATATTAGTTTATGAACAAAACTAGACAAGAAGAAGATTCACTGTTCACAAACTAAAAATAAAGTTTACATTAATTCTTCACGAGATAGTGAACCCATTGATATAGTAGAAAATTAGATCAACATATATTGGGTAACACCATGATACAAAAAAAATTAGTGGTTTTATCTTCATGTAGTATCATGGGTTGTTTCGTTTTAAATGTGAATCTTTACTTGGTTTAGATTATGTTTCCAATCTTGTGAATCAATTTGGTCTTGTAGATATAGTCATATTTATAATGTTGTGTCCTATAGGGATGGTAAATTGAGATGTTCATTTTTCTTGTTTTGTATTTTCGTTCATGGGGAACCTTGGTTGGGGTTTTTTAATAGTTTGGATTATACATATAGGTCCATACCATTTTCCAAAATATATATGATGTTTTAAATAATTTGAAAACCCACCATTTATCTCATTGTGGTTAATTATTGTTATGATAGGTGTTATTTGGATTTTCATGGTGATGATCCCTTTTGGGCCTCCTGTTTTGATAATCTATTTTTCTATTTGGTGTAGCATTTCATTAAGAAGATTTTATTAGATTTATTGGATACGAGATTCCCTTATTGAGTAAACTTGTGGATTTTTGCATGTTTTGGATTTATTTGTTCATTTTAGGAAATTGTTATGCGTTTTTTTAGTAATTTCTATATAATTATGGGCAAATGATGCTGGATTATGTCAATGTGAGAATTTATATTATCTTGATTGATCAACATGAGGTGCTTTTTATTTTTGGTTGCATTAGGCCTATGTTAGGAATTCCATTTTAGAATGCAAAGTTAAATCAATTGAATATATGTAACTAATCATGGTTTTCTCCATTAATCGACATTTTGATGTTTTCCAGAATTCCCTTGAGTTGTGGAAGGGTATCAGTTTGGATTATTAGATCAATACTTGGAATGTATTTTTGAGTATGGAATGTTTACATAATGGGGAGAATTGTAACGTTTTTTATGCATATTGTGGTATTATTCTGTTCATTTTCAATAAAGTGTCAATACTTTTATTTCCATATGAATTTTTTATGAAAAAAATCAGAATTTGTTCTTCAATGTAGGTGTTAAATATTTTTCACAAGTTTGGGAGACACTTTGTGACTTACCCAAGAAACTGTTCCGCTTATGGTTTGGGGTATCTGGAATTTATCACTCCATGAACATAATTACAGGTACCATGGGCATAGAGTGTGGTGAGGTTCTAATTTTGGATAGTGTAATTTGTAATGTTTGGCTAATGTTTTGGGAAACCGTGTCACTGTATCGTGAATGGATCCCTTACTCTCCAATAATGGGTGCACGGTAGGCGCATGGATTGGAAAACTATATGCCTTATCTAGGTAATTAAAAATGTGAATATTACATTTTCACCACCTTTTATTTAATGAAACTTCACCTACCATCCACCCAATCATCATTTTCAGCCATGAGAGCCTCCTGAAAACATTTCATGTCTTCTTGGTCATCATAGTTTGTGTGGTATTAATCCCAATTCATTGAGGAGTCTTCAAATTACTGGGTTCATAATCGATTCTTCCCCCTTTATGAGGATTTCATTCAACATTTATTCAGTTATTATTTTCTTGTAGGGTTTGAAACCATATTATGTTTCAAACATGTGAAAATTGGGGAGATATTGAATATGGTTGCCTAGTATTTATTTATTAGTGTCTTCTGGTGGTGTGATTTCTATTTCTCACCAATTTATATACTCTTTTAACTTTGAGGTTGGTGAGTCCATGATTTAACATTAGTTGATGATTTTTTTACTTTCATGATTTCTTTCATGATAATGTTACATGGTGTAATTTTATGGTGTGAAATATATTTTTGATGGTATTTTGGAATTCGTGTATGGGGAAACTTTATTTTATAGAGGTATATAGTTATTTTCTGTGTATAAAACATTAATATGTTTCCTGAAATGGTTTTAATCCTTTAGTGGAAGTTGATAAATTGGATATCAAAGGGATTTACAGGTGAATATATTTTTCTAGACTAAATAATTTTTATTTCATGTTGTTTACGTTGTGTGGATCATTAAATATGCTTTTTTAATAGTTTAAATGATGGGAAATATATTTGAAAAAAGTGTTAGTTTTTTGTGTGGATTTGAAATGTGATTCTCTCATTTAAATGATTTAATTTCACATGTGATATTTTTTTCTTTAAAATGGGTTTCATATAATATGAATGTGGTGTGATATTTACATCCAAAAGGTTTTAGTGTAAATTTTGGAAGTTGAAATGATTTTTGTTATGTATATGAAGCGATTACCTTTAATAATTTGTTTATTTGGCCTATGTTTTTAATGTATTTATATGGGTGAAAAGTTAAGGTTAAATTGACAACAAATGGAATCAAGGGTAACTATGTGGGAAATCTAGGACTAGTATTCTAGTGATTCACACATGTAAATACTAGATTATTATTCTGTATTGATCTAGTTGACATGGATGTTTCAAGACTCTGATTCAGTATCAATGATTTTTGAATAAAAAACAATCTAAACTAAAATGATGATTGGAGAGCAAAATAATTTTTTTAATGATTCATATCTAGAGGCTACAGAATGCAGATGTTGTGAATTTTTTATTTGATACCCTATTTCACCAAGGTATGAGGTTTCTAGAGTTCTACTTGATCCAGTTACGATTATTGATTTACATGTTGTACTCTATTTATAATATATGGTTATGTTATCTAGTTCTATCGGTTGGAATACAGTGGACCTTGTGTAAATTTCTTTTTGAGGAATATTTCTTGGTATTTTTTTCCAATGAAGGTGTTTCCCTTAGAATGGTTTTTCATAATAAAATCATGAATTATATTCATAGAGTTTTGTATAAATGTTGATATAAATTTTTTATCTAATGTTATAGAATTGAATCATCATATTTTTAAGGAAATCCTTCATGGATTTGCCTCACACCCTACAGACAACATGGAGTGTATGTCGACATTGTTACGTACTACTCTGGTAAGTGAATGATGTAATTTGGCGATATTGGTAGATCACGAATCTACTGATACATCTAGGGAAGAACTTGGTTATGGTGTTTTGACGGTTATTCCCCTCTTGTTTCAAAGAAGTTTTGAGTTTTTTAGTCATTTTTCTTTCTATTTTTGAATTGTTGTTTTTTATTAATGTTGTAAATCATTAAATCGGACTTTTTTTGAAACTCATTTGTTGTTATTATTATTATAGTGTTAAACATTATTTTGGGTTGTTTATGATCATATATATTGGTGAAAACATTCCCAAGGTACGTTTATGATACCCACAAACTAGTTTCCAGCTCATGTGGATGGGGAAGTAACTTATATCCTATCCATATGCAGTGTCAGGAATGAGGTTGGGTGACATCCCCTTCTTGGTTTGTGATATTCTTCATCCAAGTATGAAATATTAATATGTTATAATATATTTAATAATACTTATAGTGGGATAATATAAATAAGGTTATTGAAAATTTTGAATTAATGTGTTATTTATATCAACAAAATAATGAAATTCCCCATATGTCTACATGGATTATTCAAATACTACCTATACATATATTGGAATAGGAAAATGTTAACATGAATTTTTTCATATATATTTCAATGATTTCTAAATGAAATAACCCCATGTGAGTGATGGTGGATCAACATACCATGAATAATAAAATCATTAATATTTAATAATATTAATCTCAGGAAAAACATTAATATATATATATATTGGATGTGGTGAGGATTCATTTGGAAACAATTTTGAAATATGTGGTTGATAATTAATGATAAAAATGATATTTTTATGTATTTTTATATTTTCATTCAAAACATATAATATTATACATGGCCAATAATCCACTAAAAATGGTCATTTAGAAATAATGATTAAAAAATATTTAATAAGAATGATGGAATACATGATGGATTTCAAAAGTTGTGATCCAAATCATACCTTAGTAGAGTTTGAATAATAAATGTTTCCACTAAAATATACCAATGAACCTATATAAATATATATATATGAAGAGAAATAAACTCTATCATTATTTGAGAATATTATTGAACCAAATATTAAGTATCCTTTTCATGTAAATGAAAATATTGATATGGAATAATCAATTAATCACAAAATAAACGCCACAAAATTCTAATTGAATAGTCTTAAAAATAGTCATCAATGTGAAGTAAATATTAATTGTGCCGATAAATTGATCATTTGGAAATATGAACCTTAGGTATTTATGATTTTCTAAATAAGTGAATTTTTTACCAAATTTATATTAACCTGTTGAAATATCTTGATTGTGTTATATATATTACCTAACGATTATAACCTCTACCAAACATGACTCTAATATACATTGTGTTCTTTATGTCTCTCCTAAAGGTGAATATAACTGATCCCTCACAGTTACTATATCCTAAATTATTAATACTACAGCATGAAATCTATTTTGTGAAGAAATTAGTGTTGATATTATATCAGGGTTAATAATTTTAAATAATAAAATAACTCACCTATTCAAAAATACTTGGGTGAAATTATAAATTTGAATAGGAAACATGTGAACCAGAGGTCGTATGGAATAAAATAAGGAAAACACATCCATAATATTCATCAATAATACATCATTATACATGACTTTTTGTTATATCTCAAAATAAATCACCACCTAAACCCAATTATATTGTATCACTAATGACTAGACATTGAATTTTAATATTTTATAATAATATTATAGTATCTCCAACACATATTCTCCATAAATGATATCCATGTATACATATAACACGTTATATATTTATTCACTAATTAAGGACCAAAAACATATAATAAGGGTGATATATGATACTCAGTAAGGGTTTAGTCATATGGGATATCAATTAGGGAAACACTGGATACAGTAATATATATCACAAGTGAGTATGAGATAATACAAAGGATTGAGATAAATAATCTACTTATATGAACATAATTAAATCATAGTTAATTATAACTGAATGATAAAAATGATAAATGGAATGGAAAAATGTATTTTTGTTATTTCATAAGAAATTATCATGGGATTGTTGTATAAAACATAAAATTTTCACATGTTTATGAATGTAAAATCAATATTATGTGAAGTATTGATGCCAAAACAATAATTATTTAATAGAAGAACATGTTACATACCAAAATTGACAAGGATAATCTATTATATTCAATAACATATCATCTTACTAAAAAAAATCCATTTTCACATGCATAAGATAACTGTATAACATTAGGCATACCCATAAAATTATAATAACCATATAAATGTGTAGCCCATAAACATTAATACATTAATAATATCATAATTTCATAAATAAATTATAATAATGAAATTGGATTCATCCTAAATAATAGAATTATTCCATTGTAAGAATGAAATTTTATTGTTTCATTTAAAGATTTTCAGACTGAATGTTACCAATCATTAAACGAAGTTTACTAAATTAATTTTTTTAGAAATATATTGAATTAATTTAAATAATAAATTATAGCCCATTAATTTTTATAAACATTAAAAATGACTAATTTATAAAAAAAATTATTAAATAATATGAATGTGATAGAAACATACTTTGATTAATCATTAAAACATGAAAATAAACATTAATAAAAAATCCATTGAGAAATGTGGGAGAAAATTTGTGAGCAAGAAGAATAATTGGCATGGGAAAAATTATATCCTTTTTAACATTTTCATTAATTTCTATGCATTATAAAATCACCTTAATATTTGATATATGTATATATAAGGACATCCGTAAATCAATGTAATGAATTTGGTTATGGTGTTGAAATATTCGAAACCAAAAATACATGATATGGAAATTCATTGAATAAATATATTTTCAATTTAATTATGACTCAATGTGAGGGTCTCTATTAAAATTATATATATATATATAACAATAAATGCTAAATATAGAAAAATAGTTTATATCTTTAGAAAATAATTAAAAATTATTTAATGATTATTTAGACATATGTAGGCTCAATTTCAAAGAGTTACTGGAAGACAATCCCTTACCACTACAATTTTCAATAATTATAAAACTCTAAAACCATTTATAAAAAAAATAGAAACATTAATAACATACTTTAGAACCATATTCATAATTATTATCATTTATAATATTCAATTATAATAATTAATTACTTATATATTGGTTATTTCTAACTTATTTTCATCTATAGATGACAGTGGTTTTGCTTTTTATACCAGTTTTGATACGACAATGTAGGTCAAAATTATTTGACAACATATTCATCATTTAACAATTAGTACTGGGATTAGATCCGTATAATACTAATTATTTATGTGTTACTATTTTCAATTTTTAAGGTACATTAATATGAAATATATTAAAGATTCTTCATTTTTCATTAGACTTATACATAATAGATGTGAAAATAAATATGTGTATGTTTCAAAATTTGGGTATAGTGATTTTTAAATTTATATTCCACATTAAATTTCATACAAAAAACTTGAATCACTATTAATTTTTTATATTAAACTAAATTATATTTCATTTTATATACATTCTTCTTTGAAATATCATTTGGTTTTAATTCACATAGAGAACCCTTACATTTCATTCTTCGATATTATGACATGAAATTTCATTCAATTTTACTTATGCATCAAAATGAACCCTTAAAGATCAATATCCATTGAATTGGTTCTATTAGTATCATATTTCTATTTTCATCTCCTTCACATTTGGTGAACTTCCAATATCAATATATAATTTTCTTCATCATTTTTTTTCATGCTTCCTTGGACTATTATAGTTGAGGAATATCATTTTTGGGACAGTTTCATGAATGATATAAACATATTAATATATTTTACATCTCTCTGTTATATGTTTTTGGTTAATATGATTGACATATATATGGAATTTTTTATTTTATGAATTAATTATTTCAGATTATTCTTTGAAAAAATTATTATTTGATGAATTGTTGTTATAAATAACGATAATTAACTGATTTATGGGAGTATAAGGTTTATTTTTCCATTATTTATTAATGGGTGTTATATAGCTATTTTGGATTACTGGGTGTGAATGAAGTGTATATATACTAAATATTTGTATGATCTTATTGATTTCATGATCATATTTTGATCAAATTACTATTTAAATTTCCATTTTATGAAATCTCTTTTTAGTGATCCTAATGAAATTTATTATATTACACCATTTAGGTTAGTTCTTGTATATTAATTTCCATGAATTTATACAATATATCATGTATTTATTACAATTTTATTAATATTAAATATTTTCTCATTCTCATTAGTATATTTCATTATTTACTTCGAAATAAATAAATATATAATTATGAATTAACAAAAAAAATAAGGAATAAATGAATTTTTTGTGTTCAACCAATCAATGTCAATTTTAATGTTCATATACCATACATTTTTTAATTTTTATGAATGTAAACTTATTTTATATTTTATATATTGATAATTTTTTATCAAATATGATTATTTTATTTTATTATTTATTTAAAAAAAATTAAACTACATTTCAAAATATAAAAATAAATTATAAATTATTGATTTTCACATTATATAATAAATATCCTATTTTGGATTACTATAGTATAAACAATTAATGATTTGAAGAATGAATTGATAAATTTTTTATGAATTTTATAAATTTAATAATTTATATAATGACCCATTTTTCCATCCATGATTGAAATATTCTTATATGATAATGTGAAAAACTAGGTAACTCCATGAAAATTTAATTTTTTATGATTTCAATACATATATCCAAAAAAGAATTTATTTTTGTGAAACATATAATAATTTATGTTCTATTTATGATGTTTATTTTTATGTTTATAATTGTATTCAAATTTAAGTATAGATTTATGATTTTATAGTGGAGTCCATTGGGAATGTATTTGATATTGGTGAATATAAATGGTGATACTAAAAATTGATTGTGATCAGGTATTATGGAAATATTGGTTTTATTAATGGTGTTAATATCAATTAACGTTAACGGAATTTTAATAGATGGAAAAGAATTTTATAGTGTTCATAGAGATCTTCAAATCCATATATCCTAATTTCAAGGATCTTTTCCATTCCCAAAATATTTTAATGAAAAATTTTATGTTAGATAGATTTTGGGTACAATAACATACACACCTTCCCAAATGAATGTGTAAAATATTGGAAGGATTATAAAGGACTTATAGAGTGTCTGAAATTTGGGACATCATGATATATATTTATTGAACTATTTCATGTTGACTTTGTAGTGACAAAGAATCATAGCAAGAAATTATTTTATATTCATATAAATATTTTTTAGAAATGGTAATTAGAAATTCATGCGGTGAAAGAATTTTATGATGGCATAAAGATGAGAAGATATATGATGGAACTTATTTTCATCCAACAGATATCCAAAATGGAAGAAAATTGATCTATAATTTCCAAAAAAATGAAAAAGAAATTAGAAATGTCAAACCAGGACTTTTACGAAATGTAATGAATACATATCAAATCTATCGTTGAAAATATATTTCCTGGAATATTTTATGGTAATTCAATACATGTATCTTAAATATTGTATGATGTAGAAATATATCATGTTTAGATTATTGATTCTATGACCTCTATTCCCAAGAAATTGTATCCATTATTTTATTTCACCAATAATAGATTATTTTAATATATTTTTGGAGGAAATGATCCGAGTGTATTATTCATAAAAGATGCCATTTTAAAATTCATGTAATTAATATGGTAACGTCAAATGGCATCCCATCATATGGATATTTTTATACATATAATGTTAATGGGTATAAATATTATCTTATTTCATAACAAGAAGCTTCATATTATCAACTGCAACATAAGAGAAAAAATGAATAATGGGGTTCCGCTATTTTTTGTCTATGGATCAATAACATCAAGGATTAAAATAGCCATTCAATGGGTAAACTGAATTTTTTTATTAAACAATTTTCAGTCAATCAATATCTTTAGAGGATTAATTACATCAATTTCACATTCCTGAAGCCATATGAATCAAGTAATGATATAAATCTATTAAATAAACTAATAATGTTTGATGAGATGATATATTGGAGATATAATTTTGTCAAAATAGAGCATTGATTTCATTCATGTGGTGAATAATATATATTAAAGTATTACAAGAACATTGTTTTATATTAATAGAATTACTAAAGAAGGGTTGAATGAAATATTGAATGTACACTTATCAAAACATAGTGGGAGTAATATCCCACTCCCAATGGAATATGAACATAATTGCCCCAATAATTTCTTACCCTACACAAGAAGAATAATATATTTTTAGTGTATTTATTTTATTAATGTTCCACGTGGTTTTTCATAAAATTTAAAGATGCATGCATCACCAAAATATTTTAAATCTATAGGAATAAAGTTTCATCATTATTATGCGATAATTCATTTAATTCAACCTATTTCATTGTGTGGTTTATTTCCCATCTATTATATAGTGGATATCATTATGGTGTCTTATTTTTTCAATCCAAATTATAAAAAAGTTAGTGATACTATGTTTTTGAGAAAAATGGAGAATTATTCATTTTATATAACTATATAACTTGAAATTTATTTTCCTCCATAATTTTTTAAATCATATTTTTTTACTAGATTATTTGGTGGAAGAAATTATTCATGGTGGAAATTTGAATTCATTTAGGATGTATCCTCTATAATGTTATATGAATATATTTAAGTGATATATTAAGAATCCATGTCGAAAGGATATACATTTCATAGAAAGGATCACAAAATGATCAATACATTTTGAAATTGTACTATATTTGTGTTCATAGATGCAATTCATTTTTTGAGTAAAATATAATAATACCCAATCATCATATCATATTAATATTAGAGAAACATTGTGTCTATATGAGAGGTTAATTTTATAAAATTTTGAGTTCTAGTGTTTTACTACAAATCGATTATCCGTAGAAACAATTTAATACATGAATAATTTACTACACCACTATTTAATAATAATATATATTTGATATTGTTTTATTGTAAAATGTGAAAAATTATATGTGTTTTATCCCAAAAATATGATGTGTTCAATCATTCTACAATAAAAAATTGTTTTTTGGTGATGAAAAATGAAGATAATGTTGGCTTATGTTATATATGTACTATATTTAAAATAATATCATAGAATATTGATGATTATATCATAGAAGCTTTTTTTCTATAAAAAACAATCGTACCAAAAGAATTTGGGATAAAAATCATTAGTAATATAATACCAAAATAGGTAATATATATTTATTTATAAATTAATTTTACAAATTTCCTAAAATTTTAAATATATTAGCATTAGTTTTTTTTCCTAAAAGACATAATTTAAAAAATAATATAAAATGTTTTTGTTTAGTATTTTTTTATTTGTATTATTTTCATGTTATTCATCATTATATGAAACTGCTGGATTTTTATTAATTATTACATAAGCATAGTTTTATTTTATCTATATTATTTTTGTATTCATTATTATATTCAAAATATTTTCTTTATTGATATCATCTGGGGAATAATATTAATAATACATTCAGAGTTCTTTATAACATTTTTCTATCTTCTAAAACAAATTTAATATTGATTGGTTTGATTTGTATTTTTTTACACAGTTTGTATAATTTTAAATATTGATTTCATTTTTTTACATAATAATATTATTTTTATACTATATTAATATATGATATTTACATTTTTTTATGTAATTTATTTTCTAATTAATGCTAATTGGATTTTATTAAAAAAATATAATTATTCATAAAAGATTTTAATTTAAATTTACATTAAGGTGGAACAGTAATAATATTTTACTAAATTATAATACAATTATTTTTTTCTTATATTTTTGTTCTTTATATTGTTTTTAATTTTATTTATAGGTTAATGTCAGATTAAACACTTGGGTAATCATGTGATTTAGGGAGGACAACACACATACTTCTTCTATGTATCCTCATAATAATTTTTAAAAGGATCCGTCTAATTTTATAAAGAATTTGAAGGATTCTAAGGATGGTAAACATGGTATTACACATTATATAGAATTATCAATTTATCTTATTTGAGATGAGAGTATATTTGTTGATTTTTTTTATAATGTTATTCCAAGGTTTTTAAATTCTAAATAAATTTGGAATTTATTATAATATTATTTAATACCAATGATAGTATTTGGACTAATGAGTAGTGAATTATTTGAAAATATATAATATCTCAATTATGGGGGATAATTTTGTATTCCCATCTTTTAATTTTTTACATATCATGAATTATTTATACTAATATATAATTTTTTAATTATTATTAGATGAGATATGATATTCCTAACACTAGAGATTTCATGAATAATTTATTAGAATTGTATTCTATGATTTCGAAGGATTTTATATCAACCCTAACATGAGATTTAATTTTTGGTGAATGTCAACATAAAAATCTATGTGATATATATCCTTTTTGATGAAGATTCATGAATTATTTTTCATGAAAGTAGATGACAAGAATCATTTTTTTGTATATTTAATTTTAGATTTCAAATGTTACTTTTATATTAGTGATTATATAAAATATTTTGTTATTTTTAATTGATAATAGATAAGGATATATCATTAGAATATCCATTGGATAATTTTATACCCTCATAAAATATTATGTGGAGGGTAATTGTTTTTATAAGAAAACATTTTTTCCAAATAAAATTGACAAGATAACAAACATTTCATCATTAAATTGATACAACGACCCTCCATAAAACATAGTTAGACATGAAATATAAAATATGACTTGAATGATAAAAAATGGAAAGTATCATATTGAATATTCGAGGTCAATAGTTTAGAGGATTGTAAAATTTTAAATAGTTTATTTTGGTTATATTATTTAATTAATCTCATAAAATATTGTGGTTCACTGAATAATTGTACTCATGTTCTATACAATAATACATTGAGTAGAATATAACACATGATGCATTTATTCTTGTGGGTAGGAATGATATTTCTTCTTTTACAACGAGAAACCCCAAACACGATGGTTATGTATAATGGTACATGGATGGAATATTAGTAGAAATGGTTTTGGTCAATCTGGAGATTCTTAAATGATGTATATATTTAACGGAAAATATAAGAGTTTTAAAACATCAAATTCATGATATGTGTGATATGATGGAGGAGAAGATGAATCCATTATTAATATTAATGTTTACTAACATGCAATGATTGTTTTATGTAATAGATACAACCCCACCACCTATTCATATAGATCCATATCCTCCCCCTCCTCCTACTTATCCAACTCCTTCACATCATCATCCATAGCTTCCAATATATTTTTTATTATTTATTAAGGATCTTCAACATCACATTATTTCATACGATAGTGTATATATTATTAGGGAAACTATTCACCATCAATATATAGTGATAGAATGACATAGAGTCTCTGTCTAGAATATTATAGATATATCAACAAGAGTACAATTTTTTATCTATTTTATCATTATAATTAAAAAAACATTACATCAATTTTTTGGGCCTGCAAATAGACATTTCCAAAAAATTACCACCGAGGCATGACTTCATAATATTATTTAATTCATATAGGTGGATCATTTTTTGAGAATTGTTATATTTTTAAATATGTATATTTTCTATAGGAATAATATAGAGGTAAATATATATCTTATGAAAATAAATAGTTAAATGATTTGTTGACTTTATATTATAATTCTTATAGTATTGATTATGAATTAAACATTCATCATTTTTAAGAGTTATGTAAATAACATTAGAGGATAAATAAAATTATAAATTTTTAGGGTGTCTTTCGGTTGGTTGTGCTATATTATTTTGTTTCTAGTTATGATATTTTACTATTGGGTTGTAATATTCGTATTTAATAAAAATTAACAATCGTTATTGTATAACCCACAAAACAATTTATATAATATTTTTTCATATCAGATATAAAATAAAAGTCATGAAATTGAAAATATCACATTCTAAATTTTAAACCACCATCATAATAAAAGGTCATTGACATAGGTTATATTAAAATTTATGTGAAAAATAAAACCAATACAAGAGGATTTTATTATTTCCCATGAAGGGGTTTTATGAACAAAAATGATAAACATATTTTCATATTTTAATCTAATAATGTCACATGATAAAAAATGACAGTGAAAAAAAACCAACGTCGAAATCCATTTTTTACACTAGTGGTATGATTATAGTTTTCTTAAATGTAATTTATAATGAGATTGTTTTAGGTAACATTAATAATTACAAAATTTATATTATAATGATCATTAATTTTTTTTTCAACCATAATATTAACATTAATAACTCATCACAATCAAACATTTCAAAAATGTATTTTTTTATACTCAACGATGATGGAAATTATGGTGATAGTATATCATTATTCATATAGGTTATTCAACAATACCAAATAAGAAAATGTTATAATAATAAATGGTTTTGAGTAAATAGATATATAAATGTAATATAATTATTAATGAATCATAATTATCTTAATAGATAGTTGGAAATGTGGTGAATTGTATTTAAGAATAGCGGATATGGGAAAATAATTTATAAATATTTAGAATATGTACATACCTAATTTCTTCAATTCACGCCTTCCGAAAATGGGCTCCCTCATAAAAAATGATTCAGTCCTCCTTTCATGGGACTAGATTCTACCCAACATGATATTTGGTTTATAAGATTAAATTTAATTAAAGATATAAGAATAAATTGGGGTATTGAAAAGGAATGGGATTGTTAGAAGAGGGTTCTAATTATAGTTTTGATTGAGTGTCACATTTAAAATTTTAAATCACATACGAATTATGTAATGTCATTTTATAACTATTATTTGTCCAAAAATAGAAAAGACTGAGGAATATGGATATTACATCCATTATTACCATTTATTATTGTTTTTATCATATTTTTTTATCATTTTATTAAAATAATAAATTTAACCATTTTTAATTTTTGCCTCTTCATTTTACTACACATCTTTATAACTCATTTTCAATGGGAAATTAAATTGATCATATTTTTCAATTTTGATCTTCTAAATCTTAAAATTACATCCATTTTATAAAAATTAATCTATAAGTACAATAATTTTAAATTTTACATAAACTACATAACACATTGAAAAATATAATTTATTTTAAGGAAAATATTCTCATGAGTACTTATTGATTATATTTTTACTTTTTTAATTACATATTATATAATAAATATAAAATATACATGATATATATATTAATTACGTTATTTATAATAGTTAATTCCGGGGAATATGTGTTAATGATGTTGGAATAGGGAATACATACCTAATACCATTCATGTTACTTGGCCATACAATATTGGGGTAATGAGAAGGGTAATTCTGATCAATGAAACTTCCAGTATCCAAGAGAAAAATAATCTAAATCAAACGGGGAGGGCTATTTTGTTTCAAGAAAATATTGTGTTATTAATAAACTTATTATTTTTTTCCTTGCATAAAATTTTCCAGATGTATTACTAAATTCTTTCATATATTATTTTGGTTAAAAAAATTTAATATAACTTCCAACATACATCTATGATCTATACTGGGAAGGATAAATTTCTCACTGGAAGAATTTTTTATGTGTGGAAAAGCCACTTGCATATTTTTGTAATCCAAAAATTAAAATTGTTGGTATTGTAAGAACGTGAACTATATGTTAATGGTAATATGACATGTGATGATAAGTTATCACTATATAAAAACCATTTTAATGGTTCCAATTATTTTCAATGATTTAGGATATTATCCATTTATAATGATCATTTGAGGTAACATGAAGCCATGGTTTCATATTTCATGATGTATCAGTGTTAGGATCACTATAAATATAAGGTGAGAGAAAAGAGGAATGAGCTCTCTAATAATTTGTTGAAAAATATTCTTCAAGAGTTTTTTCTAGCATGGACTCAAGTAGCTAGCCTTATTGGATACAATGCACACTTCTACATGTTAGGGATTAAATTCCCAGAACAATTACATTCAGATATAAATCATTCATCACTACGCAAGACCATCTCGATATTTTTTAGTTGTTTTGTATTTTTGAAATAATGAGAATATACTTTCAGAACACCTTATGTTGAATCACCGTATTGATATGTTCCTAATGATTGATAAACACAAAATATTTATGGTGAATATGAAATGGAAGAACAACTTAAATGTTCCAAATAATAATAACTAGTATAAGTCTCCCAATCACCATCCATCCAAGAACTAAATGATCCATAGGATGTTAAAGGAAAATGAGGCCATATTTTTTCATGTTGAAGGCCGCACAACTATATCATGAAACCCAACCAACAATGTTTACCCCTCCTTAGCCTATAATGGGAGAATAGAGATAGATACCCATGAGTCCGACCTTCCATAGGCCCCAGGTTGGAAACTGGCATAGAGGGTATAACAAATATTATAATGGGAGGAATTAACCATTAGAAGAGCACATTAGAAAGGGAGATATAAAAAGCACACCTACAAAATTGTACACAGAATACAATAATACGGAAAACCTATTTAAAAAATGTAATATCATGAAAGAACTAAAACAACAAAAAATGAAAACTATAATTTCGAAAAGTAATGTAATGATGAATTGGACAATGAATCCAAAATAGCTTATGACAAATAGCAAAGATAGTAGTAAACTCCCTGATCTATATCCTTCATCCACTAACCATTAAAATAGTTCATATATAGATAGGTAGAGTATATCATTTTACATAGTAGGTTCTCCCATAGAGCATCTTGTGTAAAATAAAATGAAATCATGATAAAACACATAGAACAAAAAGTGAAATTAAATTTTCACCTTAAGAGGTATATTAGGTTCCCAAAATCACCATGGATACTATAACTATGGTTCGAAAACAAGATAATATAATATAATTATGAAAATAAAGGGTACCCCACTACTACTTCCCCACTGGTTTTCCTCACTAGCCCAATAATGAACATTCGGGGCATCTCTCCCCAACAAATCTATCACGCAGACACCTTGGTGAAGAACAACTCCATGTGGCCCATGCATAAAACCCCTAATAAAAGTAACCAAAAGTAATCATTTATATATAGGATCAAAAATAACTTTTATAACTAGAATCATACATAGGGTATGATACCTCAATCCATCGTATTCCATACAGAGAGAAATGAACATAAAACCACCAGAGTCTACCCATATTAGTCCTATAGTATTACTTAAGAAACTATATAAAAAATACATGTGTGTGAAAATAAACCCAAGACATTAAAACCCTCTACACCAATATATGGGGAAAAATAACCATTGTGAATAACAACACATGTAACCAAAAAGAGATTAGAGTTGGGATTAAGGGGGTTTTCCACCATCCAGCATCCAAAATGGATGTTCAGGAAGACACCCCCAAGGTTGAGAATCCTTGGGGTTTCAATTTCACTAACTGATATGTTGGAGTATTATATAATGAAATACAATTTATATAATATAATATATCTCACTACCACACTAGGGGAATAACCTCATTTCAAACTCCACTATATCTAATATCTCATGGAATTTATACCGACACATCTAAGACTAGATATCTGAATATTACATAACCATTTAAAGAGACACATTAAATTACCTTATTCTTATTCATTATTTTCAACTTAATTTAATTATTTAATTAAAATTAAATAAATTTTTTAATTTTCGGCAATTAATTACTTGAGAATCACAACCAATGTTTCATGCCTTCGAGGAATAAGAAATATGAGTCCAGTACTTCATATAATTATATCATCGTCATTTCATAATAGGAGTATCCTCCCCAATTGGATAAAGGTTTATAAATTCATTAATGAGATTTTTTTTTATAAAGAAATTTTTTTATGAAGCATTCTAATCTAAATAACAAGTCAAGAAACCAAACACATCCATCTACCTAAAGTAGTGGGAAATGGAAATATGATAAAAACAATAACCTAGATATAATCCTAATAATAGATTCAATCTTTATCATGATTTCATATATATATATGTATTCCCATATTAACCTCTTTCATTCACCAATTGTTCCCTATATAACACCCACAAGCATTGATTAATTAATCTCACCACTCTAGGCATAAAATTATCCCATATCATTCTGGAAACACTACTCTACATACCATCATATCATTCAAGGATTAGATATCCCCATCTCACATCACATCCTGTCATCGCTTCCCCATAAACAAAAATTTCCCTCCAAAATCACAACATATCACAACTAGCATGAATCAAACCATGAAACCGAGATCATGGACCAGAAACTAGGAATTCATCTTTTACATACAATGATCTCTCACAACTCCAAAGAACAAGGCATTCATCATTTACCGTAAATATGGACACTCAAGCCATATGAATGAATTATAGTTTATTACACAACCATTAATTTCTACATCTTGAATTAACTGATTCATTGTTCACTTGTTTTACTATGGGAAACCTACGAATCAAGCTATCTCAATATACCAAATTTAATAAAAAAATAAATATAATATGCCTTTTAATATAATATAACTATGATTCAAATTTCTTCATGATCATTAACACATTTAATTATACATAGATATCTATATCAAAATGATTATAATCAAATTTCCTCATAGAAAACTAGATTCATTAAACATGCCCCATTAATTTTTTTATCCAATTAATTTGTTAATTAATATTTGTTTTGAATTAAATACCAATTAATATTATGATAAATATTATAAACCATGTATGGGATAGATTTTACACTTTCTACAAAATTAAGAGGAAAACTCATTTCACAATAAAAATAAGAATCATCACAATGTGATTGATAGCGAGTCATTAATAAGGTTAAAATAATTACTTGGTCATTTCCATTATGAAACAAGTGTCTAAAACATGATAAATATAAAATTTCTCAAAATCAAATAAATATTTAATGAATCCTATAAAACAAAAGGTTCTGAATTTTCTACACGTAAGAATGGACCACGCAACAAATCTCTGATCACCCCTCCCGCATGAAAATTATACATTTTATGGTGCTATAGAATAATTGTTGCAAAATAACCATTATTTCCACATTAGAAATATGAGAAATAATAATCCATTTCATAGAAATGAGAATGGGAGTAAATATTTATAAAAAAATCAAAAATTATAGGAAAATGGAGGAAAAACTCCACTATGATCAACATGGATCGATGATGTATATCTATATATTAACAAAATGATGCTAGGAATCAGTCAATGAGGAAGGAAATACTAATAAAAATAAGAGTTTTTCATTCAATAATCTTTTTTTTGATAGAGAGATATTATATCCATAGGGTTTCATAGAGAATCATAGCTTTATAACATTTAAAATATCACTCATTAAGGATATTACAAGACGTGTAACCCAATTCCAAATCATGTAATACTTAAAATTATATTTCTGAAAAAATAAACATGTATCCTCATCACATTATTTTATATTTCAATCATTTATATGTCAGATGTCATTATAACTTTTTCCATGTCATTTAAAATTCTTACCCGACATGAAGCCTCATAGCATCTAGCTTTTAGCAGCTGAGTCCCTCTAAACAACCTCAACACCTCCTTTGAGAACCCGAGTCATCAGAAATAGAAAAATAGTTGATCCACATAGATCAATGATAAAATATACCACTCAAAACATTCACATCCTTGAGAATTCATAACTTACAAAAAGAAGAAAATGAAAAGGATTTTTCCGAACAACCACCCCATGAGATATATCTTAATGATATCACATAAACTAGAGCTCAACCAGTCCAATATAATAACAATGGGCTCGAAAAAGTGTGTAGATTAATTACATATAAATTTTTTCCACCTGTAGTGTGTGGGTAGACCCATCTTTCCTAAATAATTTAATCATTAAATAAATGTTTCATACCATGTACTTCATTACCTCCCATGGAAGAGAGCATTCCATAACAAATAACAAGTGAGGGAGCCATGTCATAAAATGGATAAAGGTCTAAAACCATAAAAAGGAAAAAAAATTAAATGAAAAGAGGTAAAAATAAAATATATTTTTATATTGAAACTGTATCTATGACTCACGATCCGAGGTACTCTCCTCCATGACCCCATACCCATACAGGAAATGAAAAAAGTGGATAGGATGACAACACAACACCTTCTCCTAGAGGTCATGGATCACTATAGGTTGTACCTAAATTGTTTTACCATTATTGTCATCTTTAACTATAAAATAGATGATGTGAGAGATGTTAAGATGTTAATGATAGAGTTGTAATTGTGAAAAAACAAAATGTATCTGGATAATCTGTTGTGGATGTACTATTTGAAACTTCATAACTCCCACATGTGAAAACACCTCAAAATTCCTAGAAAACTCGGGAGACAACTTACATCCATGAATAAAACATTTATACCCATGATAGGGAGTCACATTCATAAACACATGACCCTCAATAATAAACTCCGTAGATATCTTACTATATTCAACATATAAATTTTGATGACATTAAATTAATTTCATTATCTTAAGAATCACATGAATCAAAAAAAAATTATTATATAGCAGTTCAATCTAGAGAATTGATGACTCTCAGACCCTGTACCAGCACAACAAATAATGGAATGTTGGTCAATATAATCCTTCAAATAGTGCCCTAAAAATGGTGTTGTGAAAACTATTGATTGAGTGAAATCTACTAAGGTAAGGTTCCTCATCCATGAACCAACAAAATACAAGACACAAGGCAGCTAAATTTATTCAAGAATGTTATTGGTATGCTTTGTCTGCCAATATTTATACGAATACAATGTAGTGAAAATGAAAAGTTCAGAACCAAAAGAATGTGGGATACCTCTCCACACTATAGAGGTAAACCATGGATATCGATTGGAAATGATCATATTCTAGACCCTTTGGATTCTCACCTCCACCTCCAAATAATTCCTCTAAAAAAACTCCATTGATCTCAACAACTTGATTGATATAATGTTTGTTGATTTAATAAACAATCCACTACCACAGATATTGGTTCATATCCTCCACAAGCATGAGGAAAATTGTTAAACAAATCCTTCTATATAGAATACCAATTACACTGAGGAAATTCTAATGGTTAGATAAAATTGTTGGGAACTTGGTGTTTTACCTTCACCTTCATTCTAACAAAACATCGAATCACAAACTCTACAACTACAATAATAAACCCTAGACACCAAAACTAACTCCTCAAATTCTAGTAAATGTTTTTTAGGATAGGATGTACTTCCAATGTCAAACTATGGAACTATCTATAACCCATCTCAAAAACTAAAAACGTAATGAAAATCCATCACTATAACAACACTTTGTGACATTCATCATCTCAGCAACCATCCGGGGTGACACCCCAAAAAACTATGTCCCTCTAGTCCTCCACCACTATATCCCACAACATGGACACCAACTCACGATTCAATGGTTAATAATCCACCATCATCTCCACAAGTCTTCCTCCTAACCAGAATTATACTGTATCTAGATGTAATGACTAATGTTATTTCATTAATCTCTATGAATAAACAGATTCACATGTTGAATCACAGTGAAACATCATTATCAATGATTAATTCACAACATTCCCCTTTCCATGTGTATAAAAAATCCAGACATTACAATCCATTAAGAACACCATCCACCAATGATGGAGAAATTCCATTTATGATTGGTAGGAAACATAACTCAGGATTTTATTATAGGTGGAAACTAGAAAATGACAATTGACATGGTAATGACTCCAAAACATCCAGGAAAAAATCCTTTCCACTATCAAAAGATCATTGGTGGATTAATTATTTTTTTTGGGATACAACTACAATTATTTTTTAGAACCAACTGATCTCTCCCACATCAGAACAAAACCTACCCCAGATGTAACGCATAACTGAAAACCAAAAACTGAACTCCTTCTGCTTGGAGACACAGAAATTGTTAAGTTAACAACATTTCAATAACACAATAATAATCATGAATCCCCAAGTAGGAAAAATTAATGTTCTAAATGTTACACTACAACTAAAGTGGAAAACATTTTGTACCAAAAAAATAGTAAAGACGAAAGTGTCCACGATGACCAAACAACTCTTGAAAAAAATATAAACCTAGAAGGAAAAACCTATTATCTTACCTACTCCAACTGACATGAAAAAAATTTACATATATTCAGGTGTGTATTATAGTATACCCAGTAGGATCACCCTATAAGCCTCTATTAAAAACAATAACGAAATTATTATAAATATATGTAAACAAAATAATTATCTAACTCATCAACTAAACATGTATACTATATTCCCACCTTAAACTTGTATACTCTCCCAAATAAAAACATACAAGTGCATAAAATAAAATAATTAATATAAAGGGTATCCTACTACCATTTTCCCATTGGTATCCTACTCCTCCACAACATTGGAAGTCTTGAGCATCACTCTCTAAAATGTAATACCGATTGACACCTGGGTAAATAACCACACCATTCTCCTAATGAACCACTACACTACATTGACATAACCAAATATAACTAGGTATTAATCTAGATCCACCACAACCCACAAAATGTGTATCATACATTAGTTATCATACCTCATCCCATCACAGCCCATGCATCGAGTAAAAAACCACAAGACATCACATCCTGCACACATTATACATATTTTAGTACTTTGCAAAACATATCAATAATAAATATGTATGAAAATAACCATTATTTATTAAATCTCTCTATACACATATATTTGGAAAATTAAACATCGAGAATACAAGTAAAAATTCATTCTAAGAGGAGAGAGTGGTGTTAAATGGTGTATTCATCAATTCATCTTCACATTGGAATGTTGGGAACCCCCAAAGCATAGAATCCATTGGGTGTTAGTTTACCTAACTAAAAGTGTGGATCATCATATCAAACATAAAAATCATTGACATAATATAGCTCAAAACCACACTATAGACATAACCTAGTCCCCTAATCCCCAATATATCATATCTCTCCAAATAATGGAATCAAGTCCAAAGTCAAGATATCCTAATATTCCCCTCCATTTTATCATGAAATATTAATTAATATTACACATTTTCATCAGTTTAACATTTATTAAATTTATTCATTACCATTTTTTAACCATTATCATTTTCCACATTTCACTTCATTTACATCACAATCATTGTTCCATGCCCTTGTCGAAGAACAAATCATAGTTCGTGACTTTATTGAATTATAACCACAACATTTCATCCAATCAACCTAAAAATACTTTGGTTAAACATTCATTTACTTATTAACAAATGTTCATTTCATATTACAAGGTACTATAAGAAAATTTCCGACTATACCAATCATGGAAATAAACTATAGAAATCAATATATCTTAAGAAGTGGGGAAATGAAATTATATAAACAATCAACCTGACCATCATTCATACAATAGATTCCACATTCATTAAACTATTATATATATAGGTAATCCCCACATCATCCCATTTTCTTCCATCTAGTTCCCTCCCAGACATCAACAAGCATAGGTTGATGCATCTCTTCACTCTATCTATAAACTAATTCCACATCATCTAGGCCACCATTCCCCATATTCCATTGCTTCCCTCTAGGCTCAGCCTTCCTAGGCTCACATCACATTCAGGCATCCCCGCCCTATAAACCACAACAACCCTACATGAATACATTATATGACATGTAATAGGAAAATAACATAGAAACCATGATATTTTTATGAAAACAAGGTATTTATACTTCACTCACAATAAGAACTTCTAGCACCAAAGAACTAAGAACATAGAATTTAAAAGCCAAATAGAGGCTTAGTCCATTCAAACACATTCTATTTTTTCACAGAAACAATTCTTAAACCATATTGAATTTATGAATTCATTATTAATAGGTTCCTACTACATGAATGATAAGAGATTATCTTTCTCTACATATCAAAAATATAATAATATTTAATCATCATACCATTTATTAATTTATAAATAAGAATAAAAATTCTTTTGTTTCATTAAAAAATTAATTTGAATATACATGTCTTCATCAATTTGATTATCATTAAAATGAAAAAATAACAAACAGATTCATTAATCAATCCTCTTTCTTTCTATTAGCATATTTATTTTATAATTAATTTTTTCTTTATGTTCTATAGTCATTTCTATTTAGAGAAAAAAGAAAAAACACGAATTCAATAGATATCACACTATCTATAAAATAAAAGGAAAACTATTATCACTATTCCATGTGTCAACATTGTCATCTAATCGAAAAAAAATCATTATTTTGATTCAAATAATAAAATGGTAAATTATATTATGATCCATTGTGATAAAAAAATTTACTCTTTTATTGAAAAAATTTAAATAGAGTGAAAATTAACACCCTTACTGAAATGGTCATCAACGATATTCACATGAGAAATGTTTATGAAATTGATCTACAATCGACCATCATATAAGAGATGCATCTTTATGAGGATTAATCTACTTAACTACACTAAAAACTATAATAAAATACTCATAGAAACATGGGAGATCATCCGAAATCACATGTCCAGAATAACATGATGGAAAATAGATAAAACAAGAAGAAAATTCATGTTAATAAAATAAAACAAAACATAGAACTACACCAATAGAATAAGTATTTATACATATCGAAGGTGGGATGCTTGGAATTGATCTATAATGAAGGAATCCCCATAATGTAAAATAAGGGGTCACTGAGTCACCTAGAATTGAGATAGATCAGTTTAAATAAATGGTTTTGACAAAACAGAGTGACTGAAAATATTTAAAATAGCAATGCATCAGTTTATTACATGATGTGTAACCCCCTTTCACGTCGGGTAATCCACAAAATTTGGCTTTCACTAAAAAACACATCACCTCATAACACTATTAATATTGAAAAACCCTATATAATACATGTTGTGAAACTATCTTTCACATCATGTAAAATTCCTACAAGTTGAGAAATATCTCTCATTCTATCTTTTATTAGTTGAGTCCCTACGGACATCTTCTAATCCTTTTCTGAGCACCTGAGTCCTTGAAAATGCAATAACGGTCAATCCACATTGATATGGGACCTTACACACTAAATGTGGAACTACACTAATATGTAAGGGGGATCTAATGGTTCTTTCATTTTCATGTGTAAAATTTCAATATCTAAACATTAGTTATTTGATAAAGATAGTGCTGATAACATATATATCCAAATACAGAATACCATTTAGCTTCCAAAAGATTTCTTGAGGATAGGTAGATCTGTTAGATTCCGATTGTGCATGGATAACTTCTCTACCCATTACTGTATAGAAACTTTCATAACCATCAAAAAAGATTTTGGTTTTGTATGTATGATATAAGGACCCAACCTTATACATTACATAGTCAGGAATTAAATGAACAATTCATATTGGGGAACTTTTTAGGTTTAGCATTTTAGAGAATTATTTCATAAATCATGCATTTCATTCCACATTTAAACCAGGTGGTTACATAAAAAAACAACATTCATTTTTTCATCAAAGTAAAAATATTTAAAATAAATAATGGGATATTTATTGACACATATTTGAAAGTATAATCACACAATGTACTATTCTATTGACCAGTGAAAAATATTTCAAAAACATGGGATGAGAATAAAAATCTCAGTAAGGGTTATAAAAATACGGAATGAAAACATTAGTTCATGTATACATAAGACTCAATGAAATCATACTTTACTCATAAAACATAAGAAGTTTAACATACCTCATGAAATCATAAGATTTGTGAATAAACCATATAAATAATAATACATAAAGGTAACTTGAGGCATTCATAACATTCTTATGTAGGGAGTAACCCTCATGGTTACGTTTTGAACACCCATCACTGTATATTCCAGAAATCACTTCAGAGAAACCTTAGCATTTAACTCCTTCGCATTACCTAGTGCATTCGAGAGCTATCATGGGCTCACCCGCCCCTATTTTATCACAGGACCACCCATCTTCATAAATAATTCCCAAGAACCATAACATAATCTTATCACAGAAAATATGCATAATGGGAAAATAATATTTCAACATTTCAATCACAAGATACAAAAAACACATTGATATAATCAAAACATTATAAAACCCATTTTAAATACCAAAATTAATATTAATGTAAAACATGGTATTTATTTTTCATTTTAAAAAAAATGTTATGGCATGTAGAGGAAGCCGAAACTCAAATAATGGTCACGGTGGCGGAGAAGTCGTTGTTGCCGCATACATATAGCAAAAACATTCACATTTGTCGTTTTGTAAAACGCTTTATATAAAAAAGATTCATTTTGATTAAAAGTAAAAGTCCAAGGGGCTTTTACACAATATAAATTAAAGATGATTATAAAACAAAATATGCCTCAATGAAAGGAGATTGAGACAATGTCCCATACAAAGATGGTATCCTTAGATTAAGGATAAATCAATTACAGAAATATGTGTGAAAACATAAATACACCCAATATAAGTGGATGTTAATTATAAATCAATCACAGGTAATCCTAACATTTTAAAAGCATGACATAATCAAGAAATACAGGTTTAACCCAAATAATTGAAAATGGGTTAAGAAGCTCCCTTACAGAAATTCAACTGCCTAACAGTGTCACATTAAAATTCAGAAAATGAGATGATTAGAGATAAAAAGGGTATCTCCTCAATTGGACATAACATTTACAACAATAAGGATATATATGAACATATCCCAACATAATAAGATGTAAAATCAAAGACCTAAAAAAATTGGTCTTTTAAAAAGAGGAGGGTGAAAGGTTCCCTAACCGATTTGGGAAACTTTTTAAACATACACCCCATTAAAGAAGTATCATACAATGAAGATGTAAATACCCATATATTAAATTATATAACATAATGAATACAATCATGGGATGTACACACACCACACAAAACAAAAATAGTGGCAAATGTAGCATGAATCTCACCGAAATATAAGTGAGATGAAAAATCTGTTACAAAAACCCGGCAGCCTATCATCGCCACTTAAAACATCAAAAAAATGGATTGACAAGATCAAATAGGGTATCTCAACATATGAATATAAAATTTAAAGTAATTGGAATATAAAAGAACATCCCTAAAAATATTAAAAAAATCATAATGGAAATGACATAAAAGAGAGTACTTAAAAAGAAAGTGAGAGGTACGATCCCTTTCAAAAATTCGGCAGCCTAATGACGCCTACTTAAAATTTCATAAAATAAATTGATGAGATTAAGAGGGGGTCCTTGATCATATTAAAATACAAATTAATGTATGGTTAATATAAAATACCATCCTCCAACATCAGAAAATGGTGCATAAAATAAATTACATAAAAAAGAGTACTTGAAAAGATAGGGAGAGGTAGGATCCCTCAGCTTGTGTCCGAATTGACCCGATCATTCATTAATTTCCTGAATAATAAACTAGAGTTAATTTATACTTGATTAAGAAATTTTTTCAAGTTCATTATTCCTTTTATATCACTTATTACCATGTTATGACAATTATGTAATTAATTATGTTAATAACGGTCGTTTTGTTGATCATTGGTACTTTAGTAAAATATTATCTTCGTATAATTACAAGTTTTTCATGTGGTAAAATATCCATTATATATAGAATTATATTAACTCCATCCTTTATACTTCCCACATATGGAATTAATGAATCAAATAACTTTGAGGGGGTAGTTGTCCGCACATCCTAAAATGAAGATATCGTGTTTACCCATAATGGAAATAATAAAGGTATGCCATAAATGAAAAATAAAGTAGCATATGAAAAAAATAAACATAATATATACATATATAAATATAGTGGAATCCTAATGGACACATTTAATGTAGTTATAAGAATATTGAATAATCATCGTTTCATGAGGTAGAAATTCGCCATCCACATAAATAGTATGTTCATTAACCGTTAGACAGAGGTGTGTTTAATTGTATCTTGAATACTTTTCATAACAACATCCTAGTATATTCAGGATATTGTTTTTTTTTACAAAAGAAAGTAATAAAAAGAGTTTAGGGGGATAGAAAAGAAAAATAAAACAAAATAACATATGAGAGGACATTATAATTAAATTGGGTAACTCCTCTTGGTTTAAACCAAAGGGGTTTATTGAAGAGATTTTTGCATAAGGTAAGGATTATAAGATGAAAAGAGGGATGCGGAGAGATGAAATTAGCAGACATTGGTTAAGACAATGGCTTGAGAGGTGTGGTTAAGGGGGTAGAGGTGGGGTCCTTTTATAAGAGGGAGGAGGGGCACTCTTGGAATGTTATAAAATGTTACTTTTTTATTAAATGAGTCTCTGATTTTAAAGGTCCCGCAATGATATATTTAGAGGATAAGGTGATAAGGGTTAGAAATATACCCATACAATAGGTTTTAGACATGTTTATTTATTTTATTTCACCATATCGTTTCATTTTATTTAAATCGTTCATTAAATAAGTAATCACTGCATCATCATAACGTCATAAATAATGTTATTAATTGAATGTCTGCAAATTATAAAAAAATTACCACGATGTGGGAAATCTTATTATATTTACAATGACTATTTATAGAACAAGGGATCATTTATGTAGACCAATGTAAAATAGTTTTACTTTGGTGTTACATACTTTTGTTACATTATCCTTTCTATTAAAAAATATGATAAAAGGTCACTATCACACTAATGTAATTACATGGGGTCCCAAGGTTGTAAAAACGCATCCAATGGTCGGCCATGACACCAAAAATAGAATTAGGACACATTTTGGGGTCATTTCATATTTTTATGATATTATTTTATTACCCTTAACTACCCGGTTACTAATTAAACACGATAATTAAAGATAAGTATCGTTGTTTCTAATCATAATATACAAAAAAAGAGTATTAGTTACATAATTTGGACCTTCTAATTAAAAATATGGAATCCATTTTATCAAATTCCAAATACAGAAATTATAGTAATTAATTTAAAATAATTCCCGTTGTCAAAACCAAAGATGGGTTTTTTAGAAGTTAAATTTTTCAAAGGATTGATTTGTTTTTACATCCAATATAAAAGTGAAATTACATCCAATGACCAACATTGTATTAAATTATAAAAACATAATTAAATTACACTTTAAACAAATTAAAATGAAAAACTAACTATATAAATATATTGGATGAAAAAGCAGTTTTGAATTAAAATGCAATATTTTCACTATTCATTGAAAATGATCATTTTTCAGAAAAATACAAACAATTCTCCCAAAACTATATTTGATATTCAAAATTAAAAAATGGTATCAAATTTACCGAATTATAAATACTGATGTGGCATTAATTAATTTTATAATCAATTCCTGTTGTCAAAACAAATAGTTTGTTTTAAGATACAATATCTATTAAAAGATTGATATTTTTTATATGCAATTTCAATGTGAAATTAATTCACCTGACCAAAATTGGATTCAATGGTAAAAATATATTTTGATTACACTTTAAAACCAATTATAAATATAGTCTGACCATGTAAATAAATTAGACTAAAAAGATGTTTTGAATTAAAATACAACATTTTCACTATTCATTAAAAAATGTACTTTATCGGAAAAATAATAAAAATTTACACAAAGTAAATTTTGATATCTTAATTATATAGAAAGATTTAATTTTCTCAAATATAACATTTAAAATTGTAAAAAAGTGGATTTAAAAAGGGTTCGCCATCAAATGGTGCTTAACCGAACTTTTAAAGAATATTATAATATTTACGCATAAAATTAGATTCATTCGCATTTTAAGCCTAAAAAATTTATTGAATAAATATAAAAATATTTGACAAGAATATATAATCACTTTTTAGTTAGCTCTGTTCATTCCATTCATTACATCGGCTAGGAGTTTACTACCATTTAAAATAATATTTTTATATTATTAGTGTGCATCTTACGATTTCAAAAAAAAATCATTATTGTGTGTTGGGTACGCAATTGAACATACCATCCCCTTTAATGTAACATTAATATATTATTCACAAATATTAATAAATATGAAAATGTATTATTCATTATTTACCTGGGATGTTACATCCTTCCCCCCTTTTGGAAATTGCGTCCTTGCAATTTTAAAATTGGGCTCGGAAACATCATTTAAAGTCCCACATCGGAGAACTAGTCAATAAAGATTTCATTTAAAAATAATGAAAAAGAAATTCAAAGGTCTCCGTGATAACCCATATTAGGATTCCATGTTGGAAAACATTGATATGGAAGAAAAAACAAACTGTCAAGTTCAGATGGAGAGTGATAAAAAATATTATTAGGAGAATATTAACCATCTGAAAATCACAAACTTATGATGGGATAAATAGGGTTTGATTCCCCAGTAGAGAAAGTTAAGAGACAATGTTTTTGTTTCATGTTACTTTTCATTGAGGAATTTATTTATAGTCTTAACTAAATAATAAGGAAACAAACTTACTACTCATGTTGGCTTCATCATTTACTATATTTCCAACACAAACTCATATTTTCTCTAAACAGTGAGTATTTAGGATGACTTGTTCACATTAAGAGCGATATTATCATCTTCTTGAGAATAACCAAATCCAAAAAATATAAAATATAATTTTCCGTGGTCTTTAGACCCTAACAAAAAAATGGTTAGTACATGATCAGATAATCCCCAAATGGATAATCCTTTATAAAAAGAAAAGGTAGTATTAATCTCCAAAATTTTTCCAACAATTCCCAACGTTTAACAAATACCATTAAATAAACATCTATCCATAAAATTTTATCAAGGTAATCCAAACTTGGATTGAAACAAAAATATCCGAATGATTTAATAACATAGACTTCCAAGATAAATCTTAACATTTATCTTGAAATAACATCGGTTACACTTAATGTCTCAAATTGAAAATAAATTAACCTAATCACATATCCTCTACGGTAGGTTGATCATTTCCATAGATAACCAAAAATCAACTTATTCCAGATTCATAATATCATCTAACTAAAAATAATTATTCAAAATAACCAAGGACATCACATAGCCCAGTGGTAGGTGATAAATACCAGTGGCACTTTGGTTGTGGGTTCGATTCATGTGGCTTCGTCCAAAGCAACGGGTTGTCACACGGTCTTGGTGTTGTCCCTTTTTCAAAAACTATATAATTTTATAACATTCCATAAAAATAGATAATTTAATCGAAAATAACCATAACCTATTTTATACTCTTGTTTATCTCTTGACTTTCATTTTCCATCATAACATATAGTAATACATAATTACCTGAAAATTAAGGATCATATACACCCTAATGGTTACCATTATAATTATTACCTAAACTTCCACATCGAGTTGGTTCTCTCATACATGATTCATTAGATAACTCACCAAGGTTCAAGTGGTTAATCAGTACTCCATGATGGTGGGTTTATAATAACCATGAGATTACGCAATGAATCCTATATTTCATCCAGTCTCTTAATCAGAGAATCACCACAGTTTCCTCCATTCCCATTGTCACTTTGGTGCCTTCAATATCCATCCACTTACAAAAACAAATAATGTTAGTGTGAGCATATCATCAATATCATCCTGTAAAAATGAGGAAGATAAACACTATGATATACTTATTCAAGTTATCTCGAACTCATTCCATCTTTCAAAAATAACAAGGACTCCATCTAATTTACTAACCACTGTGGTTATACAAAACTTTTCATTTATCCTTAAAGAATACCTGAACCACTAATTTTATATAAACCAAACTCCGATACAAACTATAAGGACCCGACCTTGTACATTATATAATCTAAAATTAAATGAATAATTCACATTTATGATCTTTTCCTTTTTAGAGTTTTAGAGAATTAGGTCATAAATCAAGTATTTCAATTGACATTTAAACAAGGTGGTTACCTCAAAAACAATATTCATTTTTTTCATTGAAGTAAACATATTTAAAATAAAACATGGGTTCTTTCTTGAAACTTCTTTGAAACTATAATAACCTCATGTTCCATTCCATTGAACTGTGAAAAACATTTCAAAAACATGGGTTGAGAATAAAAATCTTAGCAAGGGATAAAAAAATACTGAATGAAAACATTAGTTCATGTATGCATAAGAATCAGTGAAATCATAATTTACTCGTAAAACATATGCACTTTAACATACCTCATGAAATCATAATATTTATGAATAACCCATATAAATCATAAGACATAAAGGTAACTTGAGACATTCATAACATTCTTATGTAGTGAGTACCCTCATGGTTACATTTGGAATACCCATCACAGTATATTACCTAAATTTATTCAGAGAAACCATAGCATTTAACTCCTTCACATTACCCAATGCATTGAAGATCTATCACAGGCTCACCCTCCATTAGATTATCATGGAACCACCCGTCTTCAGAAACAATTCCAAATAATGATAACATAATCATATCACATAAAACATACATAAAGGAAACATATCATCTCCACATTTCAATCACAAGATATCAAAAACACATCGATATAATCCAAATATTATCAAAATCATTTTCAATATAAAAATAAAAGAAAATTAAAACATGGTATTTATTTTTCATTTAAAAAAAGTTATTTCTTTTAGAGGAATCCGAAACTAAAATAATGGTCATGGCGGAGGAGAAGTTGTTGTCGCCACATACGTATGAAAAAAACATTCCCTTTTGTCGTTTAGTAAAACGTTTCTTATAAAAAAAATTCATTTTGAATAAAAGTAACATTCAAAAGGGTTTATACACCGTATAAAAGTAAGCTCTGTATAAAACAAAATATTCCTCAATTTAAAAAGATTGAGATGAATTCCCATACAAAGACGGTATCCATAGATTAAAGACAAATCAATTACATAAATATTCGTAAAAAACATAAATACTCCCAATATAAGTTGATATTAAGTGTAAAACAATCATAGGTCATCCACACATTTTCATAGCACGACATAATAAAGAACTAGAGGATTATCACAATGAATTTAATTTGGGTAAGGAAGCTCCCTTACAGAAATTCGACAGCCTAACAGCGTCATTTTAAAATTCAAAAAATGATATGATGAGAGTTAAAAAGGGTATCTAATCAGTTGGAATAACATTTAAAACAATAAGGATATATAAGAACATATACCAACATAATAATATGTAAATTAAAAGACCTAAAAAAAATAAGTCTTTTAAAAAGATGAGGGTGAAAGGTTCCCTTACCGATTTGGGTAACTTTTGAAACGTACACCCCATTAAAGAAGTATCATACAATGAAGATGTAAATAACCATATATTATAGTATATCACAGAAAAAATAAAATCATGGGCAGTACACACACCACACAAAAAAAAATAGTTGGAAATGTAGCATGAATCTCAGGGAAATAAAAGTGACATGAAAAATCCCTTACGATGCTCGGCAGCCTCACGACACCACTTAAAACATCAAAAAAATGGATTGATGAGATAAAATAGGGTCTCTAATCATATGAACATAAAATATAAAGTACTATGAAAATAAAATAAAATCCCCCAATATATGAAAAATGAGATTAATGGAAATGACATAAAAGATAATACTTAAAAAGAAATTGAGAGGTATGATCCCTTACAAAAATTCGGCAGCCTAACAACGCCTACTTAAAAATTCATAAAATGAATTGATGAGAGTAAGAGGGGGTATCTCATCATATGAAATTACAAATTTCTGTAAGATTAATATAAAAGAACCTCCTCCAACATCATAATATGGAGCATAAAACAAATGACATAAACGAGAGTACTTGAAATGAAAAAGAGAGGTAGGATCCCTTACCTCGTGTCCGAATTGACTCGATCATTCTTTAATCTCTTTAATAATAAACAAGAGTAAATTTATAATTTCTAAACAACCATTTTCAAGTTCATTATTACTTTTATATCACTTATTACCATATTATGACAATTATGTAACTAATTAAGTTAATAACGGTCATTTTGTCGATCATTGGAACTTGAGTAATTAATAAACCTCTTATAATTACAAGATATTCATGTGGAAAAATATCCATAATATCAAGAATTATATTCATGATTTAGATATCATATATATCATATTTATCATATTTATCTAGTATATACATGCATTTATAACATTACATAACAATTATAGGTAAACAATTAAATGCACCATTCATGGAGACGGTAAGTCGTACGTACGCATGAACGCTACTTTCATTAATATTTAGTATTTAATGGAATTAAATCATAATTATATAACGGTATATCTAATTCAAGTATAATATAATATATAATATCATTAACTCCATCTTTTATATGTCCAACATATGGCATTAATGAATCAAATCACTTTGAGTGGTCGGTAGTCCGCACTTTTTAAAATGAAGCTATCACGTTTACCCATAATGGAATCCATATAGGTATTTCATAAATGAAAAATAAAGAAGAATATGGAAAATAAAAAAATAATATATATCATATATAACTTTATTGATATCTTAATGTCCACCGTTAAAGGTGTTAGAAGAATATTGAACAATCATCATATCACGAGGCATAAATTCACCATCCACATAAACAGTATGTTCTTTAACCATTAGACAGAGGTGCGTGTAAGTGAATCTCGAATTATTCTCATAAAAACATCCTTGTTTATTTAAGATACTTGTGTTTTTATGAAATAAAGGAATAAAAAGTGTTTAGGGATTTGGAGAAGCAAAATAAAACAAAATAACATATGAGAGGACATTACCCTTAAATCGGGTAACTCCTCTTGGTTTGAACCAAAAGGGTTTATTGAAGAGCTTTATGCCTAAGGTAAGGCTTCTAGGATGAATGGAGGGATGTGGAGAGATACAATGAGCAAGTTATGGTCGAGCCAAAGGCTTGAGAGGTGTGGTTAAGGGGCTAGATGTGGGGGCCTTCTATAAGAAGAAGGATGTGCACTCGTGGAATGTTATAAAATGTTACATTATTAAAAAATTAGTTTCGGATTTTAAAGGTCCCACAATGATATATTTCGAGGATAAGGTGATAAGATTAAAAAATACACCGATACAACAGGTTTTATACATGTGTATGTCTTCTATTTCACAATATCTATTACATTTATTTAAATAGTTCATTAATGAGGTAATCAATGCATCATCATGGTGTCACAAGTATATTTATATATTTAATGTCTAAAAATTATAAATAAATTACCATGATGAAGTAAATATTTTTATATTTCCAATGAATATTTATATTCTATGTAATAATTTATTTATACAAAATTAAAGTTATTTTACTTAGGTGTTACATACTGTAGTTACATTTTCCTTTCATTAACTTTTTTTGATAAAATATCTCTATCACACTAAAGTGATTCCATGTAGTCTCAAGGAAGGCACAAGGAATCCCATGGTCGTCCATGAGACAGAAAATATAATTAGGACGCATGCTGGGGTCATTTATTAATTTTATGATATTATTTTATTACATGTAACTACCCGATTTACTAATTAAACATGATAATTAAATATAAGTACCATCGTTACTATTCATAATGTCTAAAAACAAAAGATTATTAATTAAATAATATGGACCTTCTGATTCCAAATATGGAATCAATTTTATCAAATTCCAAACACATAAATTTCAGTAATTAATTTTAAATAATTCTTGTTGTCAAAACCGAAAATGGGTTTTTGAAAGTAAAATCTATCAAAAGATCGATTTGTTTTTACATGCAATTTAAAAGTGAAATTACATACAATGAAAAATATTGTATTAAATTATATAAACATAATTAAATTACACCTTAAAACCAATTAAAACGACAATCTAACTATATAAATAAATTGGATGAATAGGCAGTTTTGAATTAAAATGCAGTATTTTTCACTATTCAATGAAAATGAAAATGTGTCAGAAAAATACCAAAAATTCACCCTAAACTATATTTGATATTAAAAATTCAAAAATGATATCAATTTTACAAAATTAAAAACATATAATTGTCCTTAATTAATTTTATAATCAATTCCTACTGTCAAAACAAATATCGTGTTTTTATGAAAAAATATATATTAAAAGTTTGACACTTGTTTATGTCCAATTTCAAAGTGAAATTAAATCACATGACCACAATTGTATTAAATGGTAAAAATATATTTTTATTACACATTAAAACCAATTAAAATGATAATATTACCATGTAAATAAATCAGACTAAAAGGAGGTTTTGAATTAAAATACAGCATTTTCACTAATGATTAAAAAATGAATTTTATCAAACAAATAACAAAAATTTACACAAATTATATTTTTTTGTCTTGATTCTATAGATAGATTTTATTTTTTCAAATATAACATATAAATTTTTCGAAAATTGGATTTAAAAAGGGTTCTCAATCAAAAGGTGTTTAATCAACCTTTTAATGAATATTAGAATATTTACGCTTAAAATTAAATTCATTTTCATTTTATGCCACTAACATTTCTTAAATAGTTGTAAGAAAATTTGACAAGAATATATAAAAACTTTTTAGTTAGTTTTGTTCATTCTCGTCATTACATCGGCTTGGAGTTTACTACCATTTACAATAATATTATTATATTATTAGTTTGCATCGTAAGATTTCATAGAAACTCGTTGTTTCGTATCGGGTATTCCATTGAACATAGAATCTCTTTTAATGTAAAATTAATATTTTATTCACCAATATAAATAAATATGAAAATGGATTATTCTTTATTTTCCTGGGATGTTACATCCTTCCCCCCATTTGAGAATTAAGTCCTCGCAATTCAAAAATTGGGGTCGGAAACATCATTTAATGACCCACATCAGAAAAATAGTCACTAAAGATATCATTTAAAAATAAAGAAAAAGAAATACAAAGGTAACCCGCGATAACCAGTATTAGGATTCCATGTAGGAAAAACAAGGATTTGGAAGAAAGAACAAAGTGTCAGGTTATGATGGAGAGTCATAAAAAACATTATTACGAGAAAGTTATGCATCAAAAAATCACAATCTTATGATGGGTTAAACAGTGTTTGATTCCCCAGTAGGAAAAGATAACATACAATGTTTTTGTTTCAAGTTACTTTTCATTGAGGAATTTATTTATGGACTTAACTGAAACTTAAGGAAACAAACTTACTTTTCATGTAGTCTTCATCTTTTACTGGATTTCCCACACAAACTCATATTTTTTCCAAACAATGAGTATTTAGGATGAATTATTCACATTAAAAGCGCTATTATCAACATCATGAGAATCACATAATCCATAAAAGATGAACTATATATTTCCCATGTCTTTATACCCTATCCAAAACCAATATGGTTAGTAAAAGATCATATAATCCCCAAAAGGATAATCCTTAATAAAAAGAAAAGGTATTCTTAATCTCAAAAAATTGTCCAACAATACCCAACGTTCAATAAAGACCATTCAATAATCAGGTATCCATAAAATTCCATCAAGGTAATCCAAAATAAGATTGAAACCCAAATATCCGAAGGATTTAATAACATAGTCTTCCAATATAAATCTTAACATTTATCTCCAAATAACATCAGTTACTCTTGAAGTCTCCAATTGAAAAGTAATTAACCAAATCACATATCCTCCACGGTAGGTTAATCATTTCCATAGATAACCCAAAATAATCTTCTTCCGGATTCCTAAGATCATCTAACTAAAATTAATTAGTCAAACTAACCAGGGACTTCACGTAGCCCAGTGGTAGGTGACAAATACCAGTCGCACATTGGTTGTGGGTTTGATTCCCGCAACATCGTCCGACGGGATGGGTTGTCACACGGTCTGTGTGTTTTCCCTTTTTCAAAAACTATATAATTTTGTAACATTCCTCAAAAAGATATAAATTCATCAAAAATAACAATAACATATTTTGAAATCAAGTTTAACTCATTCCTTTCATTTTCCATCATAACATATAGTAACCCATAATTACCTAAAAAGTAAGGATCATATAAACCCTAATGGTTTCCTTTATAATTATTACCTGAACTTCCTCATCGAGTTGGTTCTCTCTTACATGATTAATTAGAGAAATCACCAAGGTTCAAGTGGTTAATCATGACTCCTTGATGGTTGTTTTAGAATAACCATGAGATTCCTCAATGAATCCCCCATTTCATCCAGTCTCTTAATCAGAGAATCACCAGATTTTCCTTCACACTCATTGCCACTTTGGTGCCTACTAGATCCATCCATTTACAAAAACCAAAAATGTTAGTGTCAGTATATCAACAAAATCATCATTTACTAATGAGGAAGATAAACATTAATATATACTTATCCATTTTATCTCAAACACATTCCAACTTTCAAAAATAACAAGGACTCCATATTATATACTAACCATTGTGGTTAAACATAACTTGTCACGTACGCTTAAAGAATACCCTAACCTATAAAGTTATATAAACCTACCTCTGATACCAACTATAAGGACCCGGCCTTATACATTACATAATCTAGAATCAATTGAATAATTCACATTGAGGATCTTGTCAGGTTTAGAATTTTAGTAAATTAGGTCATAAATCACGCATTTCAGTCCACATTTAAACAATGTGGTTACATCAAAAACAACATTCATATTTTATCCGTGAATGTAAATATATTTAAAATAAATCCTGGGTTATTTCTTGACACTTACTTGATACTAGAATCATATCATTTACCTTTCCGTTGACCTATGAAAAACATTTTAAATATGCGGGATAAGCATAAAAATCTTAGTAAGGGATATAAAAATACAGAACGAAAAGATTAGTTCATGTATACATAAGAATCAATGAAATAATACTTTACTCGTAAAACATAATAACTTTAACATACCTCATGAAATCATTAGATATATGAATAACCCAGTGAAATAATTAGACGTAAAGGTATCATGAGGCTTTCATAACATTCTTACATAGATAGTAACCCTCATTATTACATTTGGAATACCCATCACAATATATTCCCTAAATATCTTCGGAGATACCTTAGAATTTAACTCCATCGTGTTAACCAATGAATTGGAGAGCTATCACGGGCTCACTTGCCCTAAGTTTATCATAGAACCACCCATCTTCATAAATAATTCCCAAGAACCATAACATAATCTTATCACATAAAACATGCATAAAGGAATCAAAACCTTTCCACATTTCAATCACAAGATATCAAAAAAACATTGATATAATCAAAACATTATCAAAAACATTTTCAATACCATATAAAATAAAAGTAAAACCTGATATTTATTTTTCATTTAAAAAAATTTTATGACTTTTAGTGGAATCTGTAACTCAAATAATGGTCACGACAGCGGAGAACTCGATGTCGCCACATATGTAGGACAAAAACATTCTATTTTGTCATTTAGTAAATTGCTTCGTATAAAAAAAATTCCTTTTAAATAAAAGTAAAAGTCAAAGGGGTTTATACACCATATAAAATAATGTTTTGTATAAAACAAAATATGCCCCAATGAATGGATATTGAGATGAAGTCCCATATAAAGATGGTATCCTGATATTAAGGATAAATCAATTACGTAAATATGGGTGAAAAACATAAATACACACAATATAAGTGTTTATTAAGTGTAAAACAATCAGAGGTCATCCAAACATATTCATAGAACGACATAATCAAGATTTAGAGGTTTAACCCAAAGAATTGAAATTGTGTTAAGAAGCTCTCTTATTGAAATTCGACATCTTAACGGTGTCACTTTAAAATTCATAAAATGAGATGATGAGAGATAAAAAGTGTATCTCATCACATGGACATAAAATTTACAACAATAAGGATATATAAGAACATATCTCAACTTAATAATATGTCAATTAAATGACCTAACAAAAATAAGTCTTTTTAAAAGAGGTGGGTGAAAGGTTCCCATACCGATTTGGGCAACTTTCGAAACGTACACCCCTATAAAGAATTATCATACAATGAATATGTAAATTAACATTTATTAAATTATATCACACAAAGAATAAAATCCTGGTAATTACACACACCACACAAAAATGAAATAGTGGAAAATGTAGCATGAATCTCACAGAAATAAATGTGAGATGAAAAATCTCTTACGAAAACTTGGCAGCCTAACTGCGCCACATAAAACTTCAAAAACATTGATTGATGAGAACAAATAGGTTATATCATCATATTAAAAAAATTACATTAAGAGGAATATAATGGAGCATCCCCCAACATATTAAAAAATAATCATAAAGGAAATGACAAAAAAGAGAGTACTTAAAAAAAGAAAGAGGTATGATCGCTTACAAAAATTCAGCACCTTAATAGCACATACATAAAAATTCTTAAATGAATTGATGAGAGTAATTTGGGGCCTCTCATCATATGAAAATACAAATTACATTATGTTTAATAAAAAATAACATCCTCCAACATCATAACATGGATCATAAAAGAAATGGCATAAAAGAGAGTACTTGAAAAGAAAGAAAGAGGTAGGATCCCTTACCTCGTGTCTGACTTGAATCAATCGTTATTTAATCTCCTGAATAATAAATGAGAGTTAATTTATACTTAATTAAGAACCTTTTTAATTTTCATTATTGTTTTTATATCACTTATTAACATCTTATTACCATTATTTAATTAATAATGTTAATAACGGTCGTTTAGTCAATCATTGGTACTTGAGTAAAAAATAAATTTCTTATAATTACAAGTTGTTCATGTGGTAAAATATCCATTATGTCCAAAATTATATTCATGATTTAGATATCAAATATATCATATCTATCTATTATATACATGAATTTATAATATTACATAAAATTTAGAGGTATAAAATGAAATTCAACATTCATTGAGACGGTAAGCTGTACGTACGAATGAACGCTACATTCATTTATATATAGTATTTAATAGAATGAAATCATAATTATATGAAGATATATTATAATTCTAGTATAATATCATATATAATATCATTAACTACATCCTTTATACATCCCACATATAGCATTAATGAATCAAATAACATTGAGGGGGCGGTAGTTTGTACTTTCTAAAATAATGATATCGCATTTACCCATAATGGAAACCATAATGGTATGCAATAAATGATAAATTCAGAATCATATGGAAAAAATAAAACATAATATATATCATATATAAATATAGTGACATCTTAATGTCCACCATTAATGGTGATAGAAGAATATTGAACAATCATCGATTGTGAGGTAGAAATTTTCCATCCACATAAACAATATTTTCATTAACCATTATACTGAGGTGTGTGTAAGTGTAACTCGAATAGTTCTCATAAAAACATCCTTGTATATTGAAGATACTGGTGTTGTTACCAATGAAAGGAATAAAAAGAGTTAATGGGGTCGGAGAGGCAAAATATAAAAAAAAGAACATAAGAGAAGACATTACCTTTAAATCAGGTAACTCCTCTTGGTTTGAACCAAAAGATATTATTGGAGAGCTTTATTACAAGGGTATGTCTTCCAAGATGAATATAAAGATGTGGAGAGATGAAATGAGAAAAGTTTGGTCGAGCCAAAGGTTAAAGAGGTGTTTTCATGGGGGTAGATGTGGGGGCCTTTTATAAGAGGGAGGAGGGGCACACATGGAATGTTATAAAATGTTACTTTTTAATAAAAAGTGTTTCAGATTTTAAAAGTCTCACAATGATATATTTAGAGTATAAGGTGATAAGGGTTATAAATACACCCATACAATAGGTTTTAGAATAGTGTATTTCATTGATTTCGCCTTATCTTTTCATTTTATTTAAATCATTCATTAATGAGGTAATCACTGCATCATCATGGTGTCATAAATAAATTTATTTATTTAATGTCTAAAATTAAAATTAAAATACCATGATGTATGAAATCATTTTATCTTTTCAATTACTCTTTATAGTCTAAGAGATCATTTATTTATACAAAATAAAAAAAAATTACTTAGGTGTTACATTCTTTGGTTACAGTTTCCTTTATTTAATAAAATATGATAAAAGTTCACTATCACACTAATGTGATTCAATGGGGTCCCAAGGATGGAACAAGGAATCACATGGTCGTCCATGACACCACCAATATAATTAGGACACTTTTTGGGGTCAATTTATATTTTAATGATATTATTTAATTAGCTTTATCAACCTGGTTACTAATTAAACACGATAATTAAAGATAAGTAATATCATTACTATTCATAATGTCCAAAAAAAGAGTATTAATTACATAATTTGGACCTTCTGATTCCAAATATTGAATCCATTTTATCAAATTCCAAACACAGAAATTTCAGTAATTAATTTAAAATAATTTCCTACCTCAAAACCAATGACGGGTTTTTAAGAAGTAAAATCTATCAAAAGATTGATTTGTTTATACATCGAATTTAAAAGTGATATTAATTACAATGATCAAAATTGTATTAAACTATAAAAACATAATTAAATTACAAATTAAAACCAATTTTAACAGCAATATAACTATATAAATAAATTTCATGAAAAAGCTGTTTTGAATTAAAATGCGGTATTTTTCACTAATCATTGAAAATTCACATTTGTCAGAAAAATACAAAAAATTCACCCTAAACTATATTTGTTATTCCAAATTCAAAAATGATATCAATTTTTCCAAACCCAAAACATATAAGTGGCCTAAATTAATTTTATAATCAATTCTCGTAGTCAAAACAAATAATGTTTTTTATGAAACAATATCTATTAAATGATTGGCACTAGTTTATGTCCCATTTCAAAGTGAAATTAATTCACATGACCACAATTGGATTAAATGGTAAAAATATCTTTTGATTACACTTTAAAACCTATTAAAAAGATAATCTGACCTTTAAAATAAATTATACTAAATGGAGGGTTTGAAATAAAATACAGTATTTACACTATTCATTAAAAATGAATTTTATCGGAAAAAAAAATTACACAACGTAAAAATTTATTTCTTGATTTAATAGAAATATTTTATTTTTTCAAATAGAACATTTAAAATAGTCAAAAAGTGTATTTAAAAAGGGTTCTCCATCAAAAGGAGGTTAATCGGCCTTTTAAAAAATATTAGAATATTTACGCTTAAAATTGGATTCATTCGCATTTTAATACTCTAAAATTTATTGAATAAATATACAAATATTTGACAACCATATATAATCACATTTTAGTTAGTTCTATTCATTCATGTCACTAAATCATCTAAGAGTTTACTACCGTTTACAATAATATTATTATATTATTAGTGTGTATCGTAAGATTTCAAAGAAACTCATTGTTGCATATTGGGTATCCCATTGAACATATAATCTCTTTTAAAGTAAGATTAATATATAATTCACAAATATTAATAAATATGATAATGACTTATTCTTTATTTACCTAGGATGTTACATCCTTCCCCCCTTTTAGGAATTGAATCCTTGCAATCTAAAATTTGTGCTCGGAAACATCATTTAAAGTCCCACATCGGAAAAATAGTCAATAAAGATATCATTTCAATATAAAGAAAAATAAATAAAAATGTCACCCGCGATAAACCATATTAGGATTCATAGATGGGAAAACATTGATATGGATGAAAAAACAAAGGGTCAAGTTATGATGGAGAGTGATAGAAAAACTATTAAGAGAATGTTAACCATCAAAAAATCACAAACATATGATGAGTTAAATAGTGTTTGATTCCTCAGTAGGAAAAGTTAACAGAGCACGTTTTTGTTTCAAGTTTCTTTTCATTGACGAATTTATTTATGGGCTTAGCTTAAACTTAAGGAAAAAACTTACTAGTCATGTGGGCTTCATCTTTTACTATATTTCCAACACAAACTCATATTTTCTCCAAACAATGATTATTTAGGAAAAATATTTCACATTAAGAGTGCTATTATCAACTTCATGAGAATCTCCTATTCCACAGAAGATAAAATATATATTTCCCATTCCTTGATAGCCTGTCCAAAACCAAAATGTTTAGTACATGATCAGATATTCCCTAAAAGTATAATCCATTACAAAAATAAAAGGTATTCTTAATCTCTAAAATTTTTCCAACAATACCCAACATTCAACAAAGACCATTCAAAAAACAATTATCCATCAAATTTCATCAAGTTATTCCAAAATAAGATTGAAACCTGAATCTATAAAGGATATAATAACATAGTATTCCAAGAAAAATCTTAAATATATATCCAAATAACATCATTTACACTTAAAGTCTCGAATTGAAATGTAATTAACCTAATCACATATCCTTCACGGTAGGTTAATCATTTTCATAGATAACCCATAATCAACATATTCCAGATTCATAAGAATAGCTAACTAAATAGAATTATTCAAACATACCAGTCACTTCACATAGCCAAGTGGTAAGAGATAAATATCAGTCGTTCATTTGTTGTGGGTTCGATTCCTGCGGTTTTGTTTGATGTGACGGGTTGTCTCACGGTCGGGGTCTTGTCCCTTTTTCAAAAACTATATAATTTTGTAACATTCCTAAAAAAGAGATAAATTCCTAAAAAATAACCTTAACATATTTTATCCTCATGTTTATATCATGCCTTTAATTTTCCATCATAACATATAGTAACCCATAATTACATCAAAAATAAGGATCATATAAACCCTAATGGTTACCTTTATAATTATTACCTGAACTTCCACATCGAGTTTGTTCTCTCGAACATGATATATTATAGAACTCACCAAGGTTCAAGTGGTTAATCATGAATCCATGATGGTTGGTTTTGAATAACCATGTGAATCCTCAATGAATATCCCATTTCATCCAGTCTCTTAATCAGAGAATCACCATAGTTTCCTTCATACCCATTGTCACTTTGGTGCCTACTAGATCCCTAAATTTACAAAAACAAGAAATGTTAGTGTGAGTATATCATCAAATTCATCATGTACTAATGACGAAGATAAATAGTAAGATATACTTATCCATGTTATGTTAAACTCATTCCATCATTCAAAAATAACAATGACTCCATCTAATATACTAACCATTATGGTTATACATAACTTGTCACTTATGCTTAAAGATTACCCGAACCTCTAAAGTTATATAAACCGACCTCTGATTCCAACTATAAGGACCCAACCTTATACATTATATAATCTTGAATTAAATGAATTATTAACATTGAGGATCTTTTCATGTTTTTATTTTTAGTGAATTAGGTCATAAATCATGCATTTCATTCCACATTTAAACAGGTGGTTACATCAAGAACAATATTCCTTTTTTTCCATCAATGTAAACATATTTTAAATAACTCTTGGGTTATTTCTTGACACTTCATTGACACTATCATCACATCATGTACCTTTCTGTTGACCACTGAAAAAAATTTCAAAAAACAAGGGATGAGCATAAAAATCTCAGTAAGGGATATAAAAAACGGAATGAAAACATTAGTTCATGTATACATAAGGATAAAAGAAATCATACATTACTCATAAAACATAAGAACATTAACATAAGTCATGAAATAACAAGATATATGAATACCCCATAGAAATCAGAAGAGATAAAGTAATTGGAGGCATTCATAACATTCTTACGTAGGGAGTAACCATCATGGTTATGTTTGGAATAGCCATCAGAGTATATTCCCTAAATCTCTTTAGAGAAACCTTAGCAATTAACACAATCGCGTTACTCAATGCATTGAGAGATATCACAGGCTCACATGCCCTTATTTTATCATGGAACCACCAGTCTTCATAAACAATTCCCAGGAACCATAACATAATCTTATCGCATAAAATATGCATAAAGGAAACATAACATTTCCACATTTCAATCACAACATATTGAAAACATATTGATATAATAAAAGCATTATAAAAATAATTTTCAATACTAAAATAAAATAAAATTAAAACATGGTATTTACTTTTCATTTTAAAAAAAATTTATTGCTTGTAGAGGAAGCCGAAACTCAAATAATGTTCACGGTGGAGGAGAAGTCGTTGTCATCACATACGTACGACAAAAACATTCTATTTTGTTGTTTAGTAAAATGCTTCGTATAAAAAATGATTCCTTTTGAATTAAAGTAAAATTCAAAGGGGTTTATAAACCGTATAAAAATAGTTGTGTATATAAGAAAATATTCCTCAATTAAAGGAGATTGAGATGAAGTCCCATACAAAGACGATATCCCCAGATCAAGGATAAATCAATTACATAAACATGCGTGACAAACATAAATACACCCAATATAAGTGGATATTAAGTGTAAAACAATCAGAGTTCATCCACATATTTTCATAGCACGACATAATCAATAAGTAGAGGTTTAACCCAAGGAATTCAAATTGGGTTGTGAAGCTCCCTTACAGAAACTCGACAGCCTAACGACGTCACTTTAAAATTCAGAAAATGAGATGATGAGAGATAAAAAGGTTATATAATCACTTGGGCATAAAATTTAAAACAATAATAATATATAATAACATATCCCAAAATAATAAGACATAAATTATAATACCTAAAAAAAATTTCTTTTAAAAAGAGGAGGGTGAAAGCTTCCCATACAGATTTTGGTAACTTTTGAAACGTACACCCCATTAATGAAGTATCATACAAAGATGATGTAAATACCCATATAATAAAGTATATAACACAAAAAATACAATAATGGGTAGTAAACACACCACAATAAATGGAATTAGTGGAAAATGTACCATTAATCTCACGAAAATAAAAGTGAGAATAAAAATCCATTACGAAAACTCGGTAGCCTAACTGCGCCACATAAAACATCAAAAAATTGATTGACGAGATCAAATAGGGTATCTCATAATGTGAAAATAAAATTTACAGTAATAGGAATATAAATGAACATCCCCAAACATATGAAAATGGATCTTAGTAGAAATGACATAAAATAGAGTACTTAAAAAGAACGAGAGAGGTAGGATCCCTTACAAAAATTCGGCAGCCGAACAACGCCTACTTAAAAATTCATAAAATGAATTTATGAGATAATAGGTAATTCTCATAATATTGAAATAAAAAATACAGTAATTTGAATATAACATAACATACTCCATCATCAGAACATGGATCATAAAAAATTGACATAAAAGAGAGTACTTGAAAACGAAGAGAGAGGTATGATCCCTTACCTCGTGTTCGACTAGACACGATCGTTCTTTAATCCCCAGATTAATAAACTAGAGTTAATTTATACATGAATAAGAGAATTTTTCATGTTCATAATTCTTTTTATATCCCTTATTACCATGTTATGACCAAAATGTAATTAATTAAGTTAATAACATTTGTTTTGTCGATCATTGGTACTTGAGTAGAAAATAAACTTCTTATGATTAAAAGATGTTCATGTGGTAAAATATCTATTATATCCAGAATTATATTCATGATTTAGACATCATTTATATCATATATATCTAGTATATACATGCATTTATAATACTACATAACATTTAGAGCTAAGAAATGAAATTCACCATTCACGGAGACTATAAGTTGTACGTACGCACAACGCCACTTTCATTTCTATTTAGTATTTAATGGAATGAAATCATAATGATATAAATTAATATTATAATTTGAGTATAATATCATATATAATATCATTAACCCCATCCTTTATACATCCCACATGTGGCATTAATGAATCAAATCACTTTGAGGGGGAGGTAGTCCGCACTTCCTAAAATGAAGTTATCGCGTTTACCCATAATGGAAACCATAAAGGTATGCCCTAAATGAAAAATTCAGATGAAAATGGAAATAATAAAAATAATATATATCATATATAAATATAGTGACATATTAATTGCCACCATTAAAGGTGATAGAAGAATATTGAACAATCATCATTTCGTGAGGCAGAAATTCAGCATCCACATAAACAGTATGTTTTTTACCATTAGACGGAGGTGTGTGTAAGTGTAGCTCGAATACATTTCATAAAAACATCCTAGTATATTGAATATACTGTTTTCATTACAAAATAGTGTAATAAAAAGATATTAGAGGGTTGGAGAAGAAAAATAAAACAAAAGAACATAAGAGAGGACATTACCTTTAAATCGGGTAACTCCTCTTGGTTTGAATCAAAAGGGTTTATTTAATATATTTCTTCCTATGGTAAGGATTATAGGATGAATATAGGGATGTGGAGAGATTAAATGATCTGATTTTCCCCATCCAAAGGCTTTAGAGGTGTGGGTAAGGGGGAAGAGGTGGGGTTCTTTTATAAGAGGGAGGAGGGGAACTCTTGGAATGTTATAAAATGTTACATTATTATAAAATTAGTATCGGATTTTAAAGGTCCCATAATGATATATTTAAAGTATAAGGTGAAAAGGGTTATAAATACACCCATCCTAATAGGTTTTAAAAAAGTGTGTATGTGTTTGATTTCACCTTATCCTTTCTTTTTATTTAAATAGTTCATTAATGAGGTAATAAATGCTTCATCATGGTGTCATATATAAATTTATTTATATAATGTATAAAAATTATTAAAAAATTACCATGATGTAGGAAATAGTTTTATATTTCCAATGAATATTTATAAATTAAGATATATTTTATGTAGACAAAATTAAAATTGTTTTTCTTAGGTGTTACATACATTGGATACATTTTCCTTTCTTTAAAAAATATGATAAAAGGTCACTATCACACTAATGAGATTACATGGGGTCCCAAGTTTGGCAAAAGGATTCCAATGGTCGGCCATGACACCACCAATATAATTAGGACACATGTTGGGGTCATTTTACAGTTTTATGATATTATTTTATTACCCTTAACTATCCGATTACTAATTAAACACGATAATTAAAGATACGTATCGTTTTACTATTCATAATGTCCAAATACAAAAGAGTATTATTTACATAATTTGGACTTTATGATTCCAAATATAGAATCAATTTTTTCAAATTTCAATCACACAAATTTCAGTAATTAATTTAATATAATTCTCATTGTCAAAACCAAAGACAGGTTTTTAAGAAGAAAAATCTATCAAAAGATTGATTTGTTTTTACATCCAATTTAAAAGTGAAATTACATCCAATGACCAAAATTGTATTAAATTATAAACACATAATTAAATTACACCTTAAACCAATTAAAATTAAAATCTAACTATATAAATATATTTGATGAAAATGTATTTTTGAATTAAAATGTAGTATTTTTCACTATTCATTGAAAATGAACATTTCTCAGAAAAATACCAAATATTAACCCGAAGAAATATATAATATTCCAAATAAAAAAATGATATCAGTTTTTCCAAATTAAAAACATAGAATTGGCATTACATAATTTTAAAATCAAATCCCGATGTTAAAACAAATACCGTGTTTTTAAGAAACAATATCTATTATAAGATTGACACTTGTTTACTTCCAATTTCAAAGAGAAATTAATTCACATGACCAAAATTAGATTAAATGGAAAAAATATATTTTTATTACACCTTAAAAACAATTAAAAATATAATCTGAACATGTTATTAAATTTTACTAAAAGGAGGTTTTGAGTTAAAATACAACATTTTCACTATTCATTAAGAAAAAGAACATTATCAGAAAAAGAAATCAAATTTACAGAAAGTAAATTATGATGTATTGATTCTATATAAATATTTTATTTTGTCAAATATAACATATAAAAATGTCCAAAAGAGGATTTAAAAAATTGTTCTCCATCAAAAGGCGGTTAATCATCCTTTTAAAGAATATTAGAATATTTATGCTTAAAATTGGATTCATTCGCATTTTAAGCCTCTAACATTTATTGAATAAATATAAAAATATTTGACAAGAATATATAATCACTTTTTATTTAGTTCTGTTCATTCCCGTCATTACATCGGTTTGGAGTTTACTATCATTTACAAAAATATAATTATATTATTAGTGTGCATCGTAAGATTTCAATGAAAATCGTTGTTCTGTATTGGGTACGCCATTGAACATAGTAGCCATTTAACATAACATTAATATATTATTCGCAAATATTATTAAATATTAAAATGTATTATTCATTATTCCCATGGGATGTTACATCCTTCCCCATTTTGGGAATTGTGTCCTCGCAATTAAAAAATTAGGCTCAGAAACATCATCTAATGTACCACATTGGAAAACTAATCAATAAAGCTTTCATTTCAAAATAAAGAAAAAAATACAAAGGTCACCCGTGATAACCCATATTATGATTCCATGTAAGGAAAACATTGATTTTGAAGAAGATTCAAAGTGTCAAGTTCTGATGGAGAGTGATAGAAAATATTATTTGGAGAATATTATCAATCAGAAAATCACAAACATATGATGGGTTAAATAGTGTTTGATTCCCCAATAGGAAACTTTAACATAAATTTTTTTTGTTTCAAGTTACTTTTTCATTAAGGAATTTATTTATGGGATTAATTGAAACATAAGGAAACAAACATACTTGTCATGTAGGATTCATTTTTTACTATATTTCCAACACATACTCATATTTTCTCCAAACTATGAGTATTTAGGATGACTTGTTCACATTCAGAGCGCTACTATAAACTTCTTGAGAATAACCTAATCCAAAAAAGATGAAATATATATTTCCCATGTATTTAGACCCTAACAAAAACAAAAATGGTTAGTACAAGATCATAATATCCCCAAAAGACAATCCTTTATAAAACTAAAAAGTATTTATAATCTCCAAAATTTGTCCAACAACACCCAACGTTCAACAGAGACCATTCAATAAACAGTTATCCATAAAATTTCATCATGTTAATCCAAAATATGATTGAAACCCAAATATCTAAATGATTTAATCACCTAGTCTTCTATGATAAATCTTAATATTTATCTCCAAATTACATCAGTTACACAAAAAGACTCAAATTGTATAGTAATTAACCTAATCACATATCCTCCAAATTAGGTTAATCATTTCCATAGATAACCCAATATCAACTTCTTCCTGATTCATAAGATCATATGACTAAAAATAATTAGTAAAACTAACCAGGGACTTCACGTAGCCCAGTGGTAGGCGATAAATACCAGTCGCACATTGGTTGTGGGTTCGATACATTCGGCTTTGTCCGACGCAACGAGTTGTCACACGGTCTGGGTGTTGTCCCTTTTTTAAAAACTATATAATTTTATAACATTCCTCAAAAAGAGATAAATTCATCAAAAATAACCATAACTTATTTTAAACTCACACTAGTGCAGAAAACATTTTTTACTTCGGTTATTTTTCATTATTTACGTCGGTTTTTAGGCGACGTTAATACGGACGACGTTATAAATAACGTTTTTTACGTCGGTTATTTAAAACCCGACGTAACATCCCTAACATCACGGGGGTTTATCACGTCGGTTATTTCTAAACCGACGTGATAAAACGCCTGGGATATCGTTTATCACGTCGGTTATGACATAACTGATGTGATTAACCCTTCCCCGGGCCTATTATCACGTCGGTTTCTTAAATAACCTACGTGATAAAAAGGCCTGGGAAACGTTTTAGCACGTCGGTTATCCAATAACCGACGTGGTAAATCGATTCCCAGGCCTTTTAGCACGTCGGTTATATTAAGAACCGACGTGATAAAAGGCCCGGGAACGGTTTAGCACGTCGGTTCTCGAAAAAACCGACGTGATAAACCCCTACCGATTTATTTACCATGTCGGTTATAAAATAACCGACGTGAAAGCGATATTTTTTTTAAATAATTGCACTGCTCTCACCAAAAAGCAACCAGAAACCAAACAAAAATAACCATGCCAGCCCTCCCCCAAGCCCCAACTAAACCCCACCCTCATCTATACCCACCTAACAACCTGGCCAGCCCTCCCCCACCACATTGGATCCCCACCACAACCCTTGGACACCCCCCACCCCTTGGACAGCCCCCCCACCCTCATTTACACCCCCACAACCCCTAGTACAGCCTCAAACACCCATTGGACACCCCTCCCATATCCCTTGGACACCCCCCACCCCTTGGACACCCCCCACCCCTTGGACAGCCCCCCACTCTCATTTACACCCCCAAGACCCCTAGTAGAGCCTCAAACACCCATTGGACACCCCCCCACACCTTGACAGCCCTCCCAGACCCCTTGGACACCCCCCGACCCCTGGACACCCCCCCGAGCCCTTGGACAGCCCCAAACACCCCTTGGACACCCCTCCCATATCCCTTGGACACCCCCACCCCTTGGACACCCCCCACCCCTTGGACAGCCCCCCCACCCTCATTTACACCCAACCGGCCCCTTGGACAGAACTCCCAGACACCTTGGACACCACTCCCATATCCCTTGGACACCCCCCCCACCCCTTGGACACCCCCCACCCCTTGGACAGCCCCCCACCCTCATTTGCACCCCCCGAACACTAGGACAGCCCCAAACACCCCTTGGACACCCCTCCCATATCCCTTGGATACCCCCCCACCCCTTGGACACCCCCACCCCTTGGACACCCCCACCCCCTGGACACCCCCCCGACCCCTTGGAAACCCCCCCCCCCCATCCCCTTGGACAACCCCAAACACCCCTTGACACCCCTCCTATATCCCTTTGACACCCCCCCCCACCACTTGGACACCCCCACCCCTTGGACAGCCCCCCCCCCCACACACTCATTTACACCCAACCGACCCCTTGGACAGCCCCAAACACACCTTGGACACCCCTCCCATATCCCTTGGACACCCCCACCCCTTGGACACCCCCACCCTCATTTACACCCCCCGACCCCTAGGACATCCCCAAGAACACCTTGGACACCCCTCCCATATCCCTTGGACACCCCCCAAACACCCACCCACCCCCTTGGAACCTCTCCCCCCATACCAAAATCCAGACCAGAAAAACCATCAACAGTAGACCAAAACAAGAAGTAGAGAAAAATTAAACATTCACATATATAACATTCAAAACATACACTGTCAACTTCAAAAAAAAAAACTAAATCCAACCTAAACGACTACGAAATACACTATTACATTGACAATATTCAAAATTACATTTTACATTACAAACTACTAAAGTCAATCAAACCTGTAAAATAATTTGACCACTCCACTTGTAAGTGTTTGATATCTTCAGCAGTAAAGGGTTGAGGGTCATCAAAAAGCTACAAAGGAAAAGGATAGTAGTCAATGTGTGTAATGAATAAATCAAATTGAAATATTATGAGAAAGAGGAAATCTTACCAGGTCAAAACTCAGAACTGTCCCAGTTGTTATTATTTCATACATAAATCATAACATGTAATATCTGCATTCGATGATGCCTTGTTGCTCATGACATTTATGTTTGAATGAGTGTAAATTCAATATATTATTTTTATGTAATAAATAAAAATGTACAAATTATAAATGGATATTTACCTTCGCATGTACATATTTGATCTTGAAATTCCTTTTCTTTGCGCTTTTTCGAAAGTGGACCCATGCCCTGTTAGAAAATAATACGAATTGGGTAAATATAAAATTCATTATAATATATAAAACTATTGTGAAATTGAAACTTACGTTTCTAATATATTTTTAAAACATTCTCGCACATCATCATGGAGAGAGCATATCCAATTAAGTGCTTTCTCCCTAGGGCAAAAAACCCCTAACATCCAATGATCCCAAATAAAAGGAAATTTAGTGTTAGTGGTTTTTTATGTTAAAAGATAATTAACTCTTTGAGAGGGATGTGTTTCATACCTCTCACAAAAAGGCATCATCCAACACTGTGTGATTACATTCTTTTCAAATCTATCAGCAATATAAATCATTCTTTGTTCCTCATCCAATGCACATGCTTCAGGGGAAATCAATTGTGGGTCCACGAATCCATATACATCTGTCAGCTCATTCCTCTCACAAATTTTATACAGATACCTAATACAAAGCAGACATAAGTATACATTTTTAATAAATATAATGCAAGGAAAAGGTGTTAAGACGTACATGATAAAAATTTTCACCACGTTGATGCCCAACTTATCTCCAGTGACAAACTCCAGGATATCAGTTTTCATAATCCCCACACTTAGTTCACGTCCACAGACATGAGCTTCCATTGAAAAGTCATAATGATCCGCCAACAAATTTGAATATCTTGACAATTTGTCAAGACTGCTAGTATCTGCATCTGATGTCATAGCTATCTGTCTTTGTTGTTGTCTATACAGTATTTCTTTACCTTTGAAGTATTCCTGTAAAAATAAATTGAAAAATATATTAGTTTTCAAATGATAAAACATTAATAAAAATATAAAATAAAAGATATAACATCCATACCTCTATGGTAATGAGTCGAAGAAGTCTGGATGGCCAAAGTAAAAAATGGCCGATACTATGTCCAACTGTCGTCACCTCATCTGTAGGTAATGGTATCCGAGCTGATCTATCTATAATATCCTGTACAGTGACCCTCTGATTCTCTACCTCTAACTGTTGATGATGAACTGTATCTCCTATACAATATACCATCCCATATGCAACTATATGATGTTGAGGATCATCAACATACAACTCACAATAAGTAGGTAGCTGTGGCGGAGGAGGAGGATCAAAAATGGGGTCCGCAGGCTGAGGTGGGGGAGTGGGAGCTACTGGGAGAGTTGGAGTGGGAGCTGCACCCTGAAATTGTCTTTGCAAGTCTGCAAACATAAACTGCACCGATGCTCTAATCTTGTCCTCCATTTTCGCATTAATATTATGGACTTCAGCCTCCAAGGATTCTATTTTTTTTATAAACTCCCTCAATGTTAGAAGTTGAGGAACGTGGAAACACTTTTCTTACCGATACACCTGCCGGATATCCTCTTACACGGCCAGGATATTCGGGCTTTCCCAATGCCACAGATAAAATATCTTCCCTCCCAGATGGTGTAAATGTCCCATGTGAACTCTTCTCCTCAAGAGAGTCCTGTAATAATTAATTGAACATTTCTATAATGATTGGAAATATATGACGAAAATAGTAAACATAAATAAATAAAATAGATATCTTACAATCCTCTCAACTACGAGTCTCGATTCTTCCGAAAGATATTGTCCTTTTTTGCCCTTCCGAGCTCTTTTCCATTTCTCATTTCTAGATGGAGGGGATGGAGGGGCCACCTCTCCAGAGCTTGAAGACTCAGCTCTTAGTTGTTGAAATTTTTCTGCCATCATTTGTTCTTCCAATAATGCATACCCTCCCCGAGATAAACTATGAGGGTATACATTTTTAGATTGGATCTCTTGATGAGCTTTCCTTGTTTGCTGTAAATTAAGAATAAGTAATCATTAACAAAACAATAATAAGATCATTTATATAAGAAATTTTATAAAAGATTACATTTCCCTTACCAAAAATGATTCTTTTCTTCTACTTTCAAAAAATTGTCTCCATGTGTCTTCATCTATAAAAGGATATATTCGACATGGATTCTCACGACTCCTATGACCATAAATGAAATCAGATTAGAGGGTTGATTTGAAATCCCTCCATCTCCTAGCAGCCAACGATAAGCATTTCTTCCTGACTCCTCCAGTGTCAGGAATATCAAATGTCATATGATAAAAAAGAGGTTAAAAATATTATATATACTAGAAACATTTAAAGAACAGTCAAACAATAGCAAAAGATCTTACCAAAATGGTCTCCCACAGCTGAGAAATTATCGCCTTATCCACACTTCTCCAATCATCATAGAGAATTCTTACTTTCCTCTTATCCTGAGTTGCTACAAAACCCTTAAAATCATTAGAATTTGGACCTCTAGGAAGATCATCATCATCAAACTACACGACTATCCTTTCCTCCTTCGTACGGGCAAGTGATAATTTTGGTAAACGTGTGTACTCACGCTTACCAACCTTTGAACTCTTTTTCGTAATAGGAGCATGTGAATGTTCCTCCCCAGATGTATGACCAATATGCTCATCTCCAGAATCATGTGGCTGATCAACTGATTGATCTGTCATTTTCCTTCAAATCAAAAAAACAAACATTAGTTCACAAATATACAAATTCAAATATTGTAATACTACTTAATCAGAAAATATAAAAGTGCACTAAATTACATAATAGTAAACATTGGTAATATGGTAAGCATGTTAAACAATGATAAACATGGTAAACACAGTCTGTTGCACCCCTCTCTCTTGGATTTTAATGATCACAATCACTCTTATTATGGTCTAACTTGTTTTCAAGTGTTTTTGTTGATAGGCAAAAGGTTTCCAAGGAGTTGGCCCAAGAAAGCTGGAAAGTGGACTCACTGAGTCCACCGGTCAGCCGGTGTGAGCTCACCGGCCAGCCGGAGGACCCAGGCAGTAGACTTGCCCACTGCCTGGTGTCACCGGCCGGCCGGTGGACCAGACAACCTTACTCTGTCTGGACCACCGGCCGGCCGCTGGATCACCACCGGCCGGCCGGTGGACGAGACAGAGAGCCTTCCTCTCTGTCTGGACCACCGGCCGGCCGGTGCGCCCAGTACTTCTCCTCTTTACGGTTTTTATTGTTTTATCATTTTGGTTTGATACATGTTTTAATAAGTAAAAAATTTACAATATCTAACATTATATGAAAAAACTAAATGTAAACAAGAAATAAACATGTGTTACCTGTAATTTTAGGAATGTACAGTTGGATTGTTTTCCCAAATTCCTTCGTCGTTATCGTTCCTTATGGCACAAACCATGTCTTCAACATACTCATCATTATGTTCTGTTAATCTTTCCATGGAAGTAGGGATCTCACATAAATCAGCATCTTCATCAAATTCATCCTCACCAACATATTGTTTTTTCCCTTGTAAAACAACAACCCACTGCATATCTGATTGATCTACTACATAGAAATTTTTTTTGGCATGTGTTTCAATTATAAAAGAATCAGCTGTGTCTTCCAATCTATTCATATTAACAATTGTCATTCCAAATTCATCGTGTCTGACACTGTTGTTACCGATAAACAATTTACAGTTAAAAACATGAACATTAATTTCAAAGTAATCAGCCTCCCATATGTCTTCAATCACTCCATAATATGCACTTGATGCCGAAATTGGGTTTCTATCCTTAGCACTCGAAAAATGCATTGCTTCTGCAAACACCAATACAACACTATTCTGAACTGCACTTCTGTTGTCTTGAGCTTTCGTATGAAATGTATAGCCATTAATGTCATAAGCGGACCATGTTATCACATTTAAAAATGGACCACCCACTATCCATTTTAATGTCTCTGATACATCTGATCTACCAAGCAAGGTCTTTTTAAACCATGGAAAAAAAGTTTTGTTGTGCTCATTCAAAATCCACATTTCATTCTTCTTTGGATGACATTGTTTCAACTCATTAATATGCAATGTAATATACGGTTGAACATCAGCTATGTTATTCAAGATGTATGATTCTAACTTCTTCATCTGTTCAGCTGACAGTGATTTGACTTTCAAGCCACGAATCCTCTTTCCCTCATTATTAACCCATTCATGGCGAGATGGAGGCAAACCTATGTGTTGCGCCGTAGCCAAGTAGCTCGTACAAAACTCTGCTACCTCCTCAGAAATATACTTTTCAATAATGGAGGCTTCAGGTCGATATGGATTTTTAACATATCCCTTTATTATTTTCATATACCTTTCAAAAGGATACATCCAACGAAGATATACAGGTCCACAAAGCTTTATTTCTCGAACCAGATTAATCATTAAATGCACCATCATATCAAAAAAAGTAGAAGGAAAATACATTTTTAAATGACAAAGTATAAAAATTGCATCCTTTTCCAAAATGTTCAAACCATTCACATAAATCGCCTTGTTACAAATTGAATTGAAAAAATAACACAACCTCATTATAGTCTTTCTGACACGGATGGGCAATATTCCACGCAGTGCAACTGGTAGAATTTGTTGCATCATGACGTGAAAATCATGTGATTTCATACCTATCAACTTCAAGTCTTTCAATGAGACAAAATTTTTTACATTTGAAGAATAACCTTGAGGCACTTTGATATCATGAAGACATTGACAGAAACTACTTTTCTCCCTCTTCGATAATGTATGACAAGCCGGGGGAAGAAATGTTCGTCTTCCTTTAGGAGTGGGAGCAAACCCCAAACGTATTCCCATTGATAGTAGGTCTAACCTTGCATTCAACCCATCATTTTTCTTTCCTTTAATATCTAGCAATGTTCCGATCAAAGAATCACAGATATTCTTCTCCACGTGCATGACATCAATTTTATGTTTGACTTCATGATACCTCCAATATGGTAGCTCAAAAAATATTGACCTTTTCTTCCAAATATGTCTATCATTACCAGATTTCTGTGTCTTTCCCAATGTCACTTCAAGGTTTTTCACCCTCTCAAAATACAAATCTGGGGATAACGGTTTTGGAGCAGTATCAAATTCTTGTAAGCCATTGAATCCCTTTTTTATTCTTCTATAAGGGTGATCCATAGGCAAAAACTTTCGAAGACCCATGTACACTATTTTCCTCCCATGATGCGATTGACAATATGACGTCTGTTGTTCGGAAATTGGACATGCTTTATGACCTTTAACACTGTATCCAGACAAATTTCCATATGCTGGGAAGTCATTTATAGTGAATAGAAGCACTGCATGCAGTTGAAAATATTCCATTTTATAAGAATCATACACCCTAATACCATCAGCCCATAACAGTTTCAAATCATCAATCAGCGGTGACAAGTATACATCAATATCATTGTCGGGTTGCTTTGGACCAGAGATCATGATACTCAACATGACATATTTGTGCTTCATACATACTTCAGGAGAGAGGTTGTAAATTACCAATAAAACAGGCCATGAACTATGTGTGCTACTGAGGGTTCGGTATGGATTCATTCCATCTGTGCACAAGCCTAGTCTCAGATTTCTAATTTCATTTCCAAATGTAGGGTACTGGGAATCAATTTTCTTCCATTGTGGACAATCAGCTGGATGACGTATTTTTCAATCACATACCCGCTCATCAGCATGCCATCTTAACCTTTTTGCATCATGTGAATTAGGAAATAAACGTTTGAAACGAGGAATTATAGAAAGATACCAAAATACCTTTGAAGGGAGCTTTGTAATCTCTACATCAGCTTGTGATTTTTCTTTCACCTTATACCGTGATTTCCCACATTTAGGACACTCTTTCAGAAATTCATATTCCTTCCTATATATAATGCAGTCATTCGGACAGGCATGTATTTTCCTGTATCCCAATCCCATCGAGCATAATATTTTTTGGCCTTATAATGTGAATCTGGAAAATCGTTATCTTTTGGAAGAATGTCTTTCATCAATTGTAGCAGCTCTGTAAAACTTCTGTCACTCCATCCATGTTTCGCCTTCAGGTTAATCAATCATAACACCGCCGACAAAACCATAAAATCTGTACAACCAGGATATAATGGTTTTTCGGCATCACCATATAGACGTGCAACTGTCGGTTCTATCTCAATTTGTTCTTCTAAAATATTGCGAATCATTTCTTCAATTCTATCGGAGTTACCATCTTGCGATTCATTATCATCAGTGACATTCTGTCCAGTTTCGCCATGCCAAATCCAAGGGTTGTAACTCGGATTGAAACCATGACAAATAAGATGATCTTTTATCTCTTTACATTTCAACTTCTTCATATTCAGACATTTCAGGCATGGACAGAAAAAAATGTCACTACTTGGAACATTTCGTTTAGAAAATTCCAAAAAGGCATCAACACCTTCCTCATATTCATTGCTCATTCGATGTGCCGTAATCCAACATAGAATCATTATTAACTATAACAAATAGCAAAAATATATATATTTTTTAGATAAGACAAATATATGTTTATATGAAAAAAATCATCATTTGAATGTAAACAATTTTGAAATATAAAACAAATCGATGTGTATTTAAAAAAATATGCTTGAATATTATTTTTTAAACAAAATATAGTAAGATATAACACCCCCCTGGACACCCCCCGACCCCTCTGGACAGCCCCCCGCCCCTCCTGGACACCACCCCCCACCCCCTACCCCCTTGGACACCCCCCTGGACATCCCCCAACCCTCTGGACAGCCCCCCCCCCCCCCACCCACCCGGACAACCCCAAATACCCTCTAGAGAGGCCGCCACCCACTTGGAAAGCCCCCCACACCCATCCACCCCCTTGGACACCCCCCTGGACACCCCACCGACCCCTCTGGACAGGCCACCACCCCCTTGGACAGCCCCCCACACCCACCCATCCCCTTGGACACCACCCTGGACACCCCCCGACCCCTCTGGACAGCCCCCGACCCCTCTAGAAAGCACCCCCACCGCTCCTGGACACAACCCCCCACCCCCGACCTGCTTGGACACCCCCCTGGACACCCCCAACCAGCTGGACAGCCCCCCCCCCCACCCCTCCTAAACACCACCCCCACCCTCTACCCCCTTGGACACCCCCCTGGACACCCCGCAACACCCACCCACACCCTTGGACAACCCCCACACCCACCCACCCCCTTGTAAACCCCCCCTGGACACCCCCCGACCCCTCTGGACAGCCCCCACCGCTCCTGGACACCACCCCCACCCCCTACCCCCTTGGACACCCCCTAGACATCCCCAACCCTCTGGGCAGCCCCCCCACCAACCCGGACAACCCAAAATACCCTCTGGAGAGGCCACCACCCACTTGGACAGCCCCCCATACCCATCCACCCCCTTGGACACCCCCCTGGACACCCCACCGACCCTTGTGGACAGGCCGCCACCCCCTTGGACAGCCCCCCACACCCACCCATCCCCTTGGACACCACCATGGACACCCCTGACCCCTCTGGACAGCCCCCGACCCCTCTAGAAAGCACCCCCACCCCTCCGGGACACAACCCCCCACCCCCGACCTGCTTGGACACCCCCCTGGACACCCCCAACCCTCTGGATAGCCCCTCCACCCCTCCTAAACACCACCCCACCCCCTACCCCCTTGGACACCCCCTGGACACCCCCCAACACCCACCCACACCCTTGGACAGCCCCCCACACCCACCCACCCCCTTGTAAACCCCCCTGGACACCCCCCGACCCCTCTGCACAGCCCCTCGCCCCTCCTGGACACCACCCCCCACCCCCTACCCCTTGGACACCCCCCTGGACATCCCCCAACCCTCTGGACAGCCCCCCCCCACCCACCCGGACAACCCCAAATACCCTCTGGAGAGGCTTCCACCCACTTGGACAGCCCCCCACACACATCCAACCCCTTGGACACCCCCCTGAACACCCCACCGACCCCTCTGGACAGGCCGCCACCCCCTTGGACAGCCCCCCACACCCACCCATCCCCTTGGACACCACCCTGGACACCCCCCGACCCCTCTGGACAGCCCCCGACCCCTCTAGAAAGCACCCCCACCCCTCCTGGACACAACCCCCCATCCCCGACCTGCTTAGACACCCCCCTGGACACCCCGCAACCCTCTCGACAGCCCCCCCCACCCCTCCTAAACACCACCCCCACCCCCTACACCCTTGGACACCCCCTGGACACCCCCCAACACCCACCCACACCCTTGGACAGCCCCCCACACCCACCCACCCCCTTGTAAACCCCCCTGGACACCCCCCGACCCCTCTGGACAGCCCCCCACCCCTCCTGGACACCACCCCCCACACCCTACCCCCTTCGACTGCCCCCTGGACACCCCCAACCCTCTTGATAGCCCTCCCACCCCCTGGAATCACTGAAAATTTACCATAACAAGAAGTTGGGCCATTCAAAGAATGTTTTTAGGGTTCGAGGAAGAACTGAGTTTCAATAGATAGAGAAGGAACACGACATTAGGTTGTCTATTCCAGGTGTGGATTTGAAGGAGTTAATGTTTGTTCAGTGACCCAAGAGATTGAATCAGAAATTCAGATGTTGTGCCATTTTCTCATGATGAGGATGAATAATTGGTGGGATTTGACTTTTAAATGGAGAGCTTAGCAGACCATCATATTTTATATAGATCAGTAAAGGATGTTAGAATTGAACATAAGGCTTAAGGGATGCTTTCAGATCCAAATATGTATTTTGATGGATGCAATGGATCTAGTAGAGGTTCTAGAAAGATTGGTGGTTTTATTTGTTTAGGATAAGTAGTGAAGAAAAAACTAGTTAATTTTTTACTTGCTGAAAGGAGGGTATCTAAAATTTTTAACATGCCGAGGGGAAATCTGGCGAGTCCTCCTCGTGAAACTTTGTTTTCAGGGGGTGAAAATGGTGATGTGATCCCAAATCCATGCACCTATGCCATGGTTGTGTGTGAATAAAGTAGTAACAACTGTAAAAGGGCAACCCATCCAAATGGACACGCCCCAACCCTCTCGGGGATTTATAGAAAACGATGAAAAATTAGTGAAATCATAAAATTAGTCAATATTTCAAGTCGAACTAATAGATCTAGAGATGATAAATAATATTATGGTGCCAAAACGAGTTAAAAGGGTTCGCAATCGAAGAATCATAGCTAGTTTCAACAAAAAAATCACAACACATATATATATACTATCCGCGAAAAAAAAAGAACGAGTGGGAGGATTACATGAGTGCTGCGAGTTTAGATGATTGATCCGAGGAGATTAAATATGAGAAACGATGATCGCAAAACGAATCTAAACCAACGAAATGGACGAGCCGATTCGGGTTTACGCGCGAGAGAGACGAGTCGTGACTGTCGAAGGTAAACTCGCGAATGACAATCCACGGGTCTGGGTAAATTTTTAAATGAGTTATCACGTCGGTTATTCAATAACCGACGTTATAATTTTTTAAAAAACATTTATAACATCGGCTATTCAATAACCGATGTAAAAACCTTCCTCCGATTGTTTTTTTATGTCGGTTATTTTATAACCGATGTTATCAAGGGCTCAAAATCCCCGTTTTTTCACGTCGGTTATTCCATAACCGACGTGAAAAACATCTGCGGATTCTTTTTGTACGTCGGTTATAAAATAACCGACGTAAAAAGGACTTCAAAAACCGCGTTTTTTATGTCGGTTATTGAATAACCGACGTAACAAACACCCCCAGCTTCTGTTTTTTACGGCGGTTAGTGTATAACCGACGTAAAAACGAAGCCGCGCGATTAATAACGTCGGTTATAAAAATAACCGATGTTAAAGGTGTACTAAACACAGGTTTTTACGTCGGTTATTAAATAACCGACATAAAAAACATCGTTTTACATATTATGACGTCAGTTTTATATAACCGACGTAAAAAATAGTGACATAAAAAACGTTTTCTGCACTAGTGTCATGTTTATCTCATGCCTTTCATTTTACATCATAACATATAGTAACCCATAATTACCTCAAAAGTAAGGATCATATAAACCCTAATGGTTACCTTTATAATTATTACCTGAACATCCACATCGAGTTGGTTATTTCGTACATGATTAATTAGAGAACTCGTCAAGGTTCACGTGGTTAATCATGACTCCTCGATTGTTGGTTTAGAACCATGATATTTCTCATTGAATCCCCCATTTCATCCAGTCTCTTAATCATAGATTCACCATAGTTTCCTTCATACCCATTGTCACATTGGATCTTGCTAGATCCATCCATTTACCAAAAAAAATGATAGTGTGAGTATATCATCAAAATCATCATGTACTAATGAGGAGGATAAACACTATGATATACTTATCCAAGTTATCTCAAACTCATTCCAACTTTCAAAAATAATAAGGACTCCATCTAATATACTTACCATTATTGTTGTACACAACTTTTCACTTATTCTTAAAGAATACCCAAACCTCTAAAGTTATATAAACCGACCTATGATACCAAATATAAATACCCGACCTTATACATTACAGAATCTTCATTTAAATGAATAATTCAAATTGAGGATCTTTTCAGGTTTAGAGTTTTAGAGAATTAGGTCATAATTCATTCATTTCATTCCACATTTAATCATGTTGGTTACATAAAAAACAACACTCATTATTTTCCATTAAAGTAAACATATTTAAAATAAAACATGGGTTCCTTCTTACCACTTCCTTGACACTATCATCACATCATGTAACTATCCGTTGACCTGTGAAAAACATTTCAGAAATTTGGGATAAGCAAAAAATCTCAGTATGGGATATGCATGTACAGAATGAAAACATTAGATCATGTATACATAAGAATCAATGAAATCATAATTTACTCATAAAACATAAGCACCTAAACATAACTCATGGAATCATAAGATTTATGAATAACCCATATAAATCATAATATATAAAGGTGATTTGAGGCATTCATAACATTCTTATGTAGGGAGTAACCCTCAAGGTAACATTTGGAATACCGATCATAGTATATTCCCTAAATCTCTTCAGAGAAACCATAATGTTTAACTCTATGTAGTTACCCAATGCATTGGAGAGCTATCACGGGCTCACCTTCCCTTAGTTTATCATATAACCACCCATCTTCATAAAAAATTCCCGTGAACCAAAACATAATAATATCAAATAAAACATGCATAAAGGAAAAATAACATTTCCACATTTCAATCACAAGATATTAAAAACACATTGATATAATCAAAAAATTATCAAAACCATTTTCAAAACTAAAATAAATAAAATGAAACACATGGTATCTATTTTTCATTTAAAAATAATTTATGGCTTGTAGAGGAAGCCGAAACTCAAATAATGGTCATGGCGGTGGAGAAGTCGTTGACGATGCATACGTACGACAAAAACATTCCCTTTTGACATTTAGTAAAACGCTTCATATAAAAAGATTCCATTTGAATAAAAGTAACATTAAAATGGGTTTATAACCTGTATAAAAGAATGTTGTGTATAAAACAAAATATTTATCAATGAAAAAATATTGAGACGGAGTCCCATACAAAGATGATATCCTTAGATTACAGAAAAATTAATTACATATATATGCGTGAAAAACATAAATACACCCAATATAAGTGGATATTACATCTAAAATAATCATAGTTCATCCACACATTTTCATAGAACTATGAAATAAAGAAGTAGAGGTTTCTCACAAACAATTGAAATTGCGTTATGAAGCTCCCTTACAGAAATTCTACAGCATAACGACAACACTATAAAATTATGAGAATGAGATGATGAAAGATAAAAAATATATCTCATCACTTGGACATAACATTTACAACTATAAAGATATATAAGAAAATATCCCAACATAATAATATGTAAATTAAAGGACCTATAAAAAATAAGTCTTTTAAAAAGAGGAGGGTGAAAGGTTCCCTTACCGATTTGAGTAACGTTCGAAACGTACACCCCATTAAAGAAAAAACATACAATGAATATGTAAATACCCATATATTAATGTATGTCATAGAAAAATACAATAATGGGAAGTAAAAACACCACAAAAAAAGTAAATAGGGGAAAATGTAGCATGAATCTCACAGAAATAAAAATGAGATAAAAAATCACTTATGAAAACTTGGCAGCCTAATGGCACAACATAAAACATCAAAAAAAATGGATTGACGAGATAAAATAGGGTATCTCATCATATGAAGATAAAATTTACAGTAATATTAATATAAATGAACATCCCCTAACATATGAAAAATGAGCTTAATGGAAATGAAATAAAAGAGAGTACTTAAAAAGAAAGTGAGAGGTAGGATCCCTTACAAAAATTCTGCAGCCTAACGGCGCCTACATAAAAATTATTAAAATGAATTGACGAGAGTAAGAGGAGGTCTATCATAATATTAAAATAAAAAATACCGTAATTTTAATATAAAATAACATCCTCTAACATCAGAAAATGGATCATAAAATAAATGGCATAAAAGAGAGTACTTGAAAAGAAAGAGAGAGGCAGGATCCCTTAACTCATGTCCGACTTGACTCGATCATTCTTTAATCTCCTGAATAATAAACTAGAGTTAATTTATACATTATTAAGAAACTTTTCCATTTTAATTATTTCTTTTATATCAATTATACCATGTTATGACCATTATGTAATTAATTAAGTTACTAACGGACGTTTTGTCGATCATTGGTAATTGAGTAAAAAATAAACTTCTTATAATTACAAGTAGTTCATGATGTAAAATAATCATTATATCCATAATGATATTGATGGTGTAGATATAAAATATATCATATATATCCAGTATTTACATGCATTAATAATATTACATATCATTTGGTGGTAAGAAATGAAATGCACCATTCATGAAGACGGTAAGCCATACGTATGCATAAACGCTACTTTCATTTTAATTAAGTAAAAATGGAATGAATTCACAATTATATAAAGGTATAGTATAATTCCAGTATAAAATCATATATAATATCATTATCTTCATCCTTTATATGTCCCACATATGGAATTAACGAATCAAATCACATTGAGGGGGCGGTAGTCTTCACTTCCTAAAAAGAAGCTATCACGTTTACCCATAATGGAAACCATAATGGTATGCCATAAATGAAAAATAAAGAATAATATGGAAACAATAAACATAATATATATCATATATAAATATAGTGACATATTATTGGCCACCATTAAAGGAGTTAGAAGAATATTGAACAATCATCATTTCGTGAGGCATAAATTCGCCATCCACACAAATAGTAAGTTCTTTAACCATTAGATGTGGTGTGTGTAAGTGTAGATAAAATAATTCTCATAACAACATACTACTATATTTGATATACTTTTTTACAAAATAATGTAATAAAAAGAGTTTAGGGGGTTGGAGGAGCAAAATAAAACAAAAGAACATAAGAGAGGAAATTACCATTAAATCGGGTAACTCCTATTGGTTTGTAAAAAAGGGTTTATTGAAGAGATTTCTGCCAATGGTAAGGATTATAGGAAAAAAAGTAGGATGTTTAGAGATTAAAGGTGTAGATTTTTTTGGATAAAAAGGCGTTATAGTTGTGTGTTAGGTGGTAGAGGTGGTGGCCTTTTATAAGAGGGAGGAGGGGAACTCTTGGAAAGTTATAAAATGTTACCTTATTATAAAATGAGTTTCAGATTTTAGAGGTCCCACAATGATATATTTCAATTATAAGGTGATAAGGGTTATAAATACACCCATCCAATAGGTTTTAGAAATGTGTATGTCTTTTATTTCACCTTATCTTTTCATTTTATTTATATCGTTCATTAATGAGGTAATTACTGCATCATCATGGTGTCATAAATAAATTTATTTTTTTAAAGTATAAAAATTATAAAAAAATTAACATGATATTGGAAATATTTTTATATTTAAAATTACTATTTATAGTCTAAGATATAATTTATGTAGAAAAAATTGAAATTGTTTTTTTTTTGTGTCTCATACTTTCGATACATTTTCATTTCTTTAAAAAAATATGATAAAAGGTCACTATCACACTAATGTTATTACATGGGGTCCCAAGGTTTTCACAAGGCATCCCATGGTAGGTAATGACACCACAAATAGAATTAGGACACATGTTGGGGTCATTTTATAATTTTATGATTTTATTTTATTACCCTTAACTACCTGGTTACAAATTAAACACGATAATTAAAGATAAGTAATGTCGTTGCTATTCATAATGTCTTAAAAATAAAGAGTATTAATTAAATAAGTTGTACCTTATTATTACAAATATGGAATCCATTTTATAAAATTCCAATCACAGAAATTGCAGTAATTAATATAAAATAATTCCCATTGTCAAAACCAAAGATGGGTTTTTAAGATGTAAAATCTATCAAAAGATTGCTTTGTTTTTACATCAAATTTTAATGTGAAATTACATCCAATGGCCAAAATTGTACTAAATTATAAAAAAATAATTAAATTACACCTTAATACCAATTAAAACTACAATATAAATATATCAAAAAATTTGATGAAAAGCAGTTTTGAATTAATATGCAGAATTTTTCACTATTCATTGATAATGAACATTTGTCAGAAAAATACCTAAAATTCACCCTAAGATATATTTGATATTTCAAATTTAAAAATTATATCAATTTCACCAAATTAAAAACACATAATTTACATAAATTAATTTTATAATCAATTCTCACTATCAAAACAAATACCGTGTTTTTAAGAAATAATATCTATTAAAAGATTGACACTTGTTTATTTCCAATTTCAAAGTGAAATTAATTCACAATACCACAATTGGATTAAATGGTAAAAATATATTTTGATTACACCATAAAACCAATTAAATAGATAATATGAACATGTAAATGAATCAGACTAAAATGAGGTGGTGAATTAAAATTCCACATTTTTACTATTCATTAAAAAAAATGAACATTATCAGAAAAATAAAAAAAATTACACGAAGTAAATAATGATTTCATGATTCTATAGAAATATTTTATTTTTTCATATATAAAATATAAAATTGTCAAAATTTGTATTTAAAAAGGGTTCTCCATCAAAAGGCATTTAATCGACCCTTTAAAGAATATTCGAATATTTACGCTTAAAATTGGATTCATTCACATTTTAAGCCTCTATAATTAATTGAATAAATATAAAAATATTTTACAAGCATATATAATCACTTTTTAGTTAGTTCTATTTATTCCCATCATTACATCGGCTAGGAGTTTTCTACCATTTACAATAATATAATTATATTATTAGTGTGCATCGTAAGATTTCAAATAAACTTGTCGTTGCGTATTGTATAAGCCATTGAACATATCATCCCCTTTATATTAACATTAATATATTATTCACAAATATTAATAAATATGAAAAATTATTATTCTTTATTTACATGGGATGTTACTTCCTTCCCCCCTTTTGGGAATTCCCTCCTCACAATTTAAAAACCGGGATCAGAAACATCATTTAAAGTCCCACGTCGGAAAACTAATCAATAGAGATATCATTTCAAAATAAAGAAAATGAAATATAAAGGTCACCCGTGATGACCCATATTATGATTCCATGTAAGGAAAGGATTGATATGGATGAAAAAAGAAAGTGTCAAGTTATGATGGAGAGTGATAGAAAAAATTATTAGGAGAATGTTAACCATCAAAAAATCACAAACTTATGATGGGTTAAATAGTGTTTGATTCCCCAGTAGGAAAATTTAACATACAATTTTTTTGTTTGAAGTTACTTTTCATTGAGGAATTTATTTATGGGATTAACTGAAACATAAGGAAACAAACATAATTGTCATGTAGGCTTCATATTTTACTAGATTTCTAACACAAACTCATATTTTCTCCAAACAATGAGTATTTAGGATGACTTGTTCACATTAACAACACTATTATAAACTTCTTGAGAATAACCTAATCCAAAAAAGACAAACTATATATTTCCTATGTCTTTTGACCCCAACCAAAACAAAATGGTTAGTACAAGATCAGATAATCCCCCAAAAGATAATCCTTTATTAAAATAAAAGGTATTCTTAATCTCCAAAATTTTTCCAACAATACCAAACGTTCAACAGAGACCATTCAATAAATAGCTATCCATAAAAATTCATCAAGGTAATCTAAACTATGATTGAAACGCAAATATCTGAAGGATTTAATCACATAGTCTTCCAAGATAAATCTTTATATTTATCTCCAAATAACATCAGTTACACCTAAAGTCGCAAATTCTAAAGTAATTAAACTAATCACATATCCTCCATGGTAGGTTAATCATTTCCGTAGATACCCCAAAATCAACTTATTCCTGATTCATAAGATCATATAAATAAAAATAATTCATAAACCTAACCCGGGACTTCATGTATCCTAGTGGTAGGTGAAAAATACCAGTTGCACATTGGGTGTGGGTTTGATTCCTACGGCCTCGTCCGACGTGACAGGTCGTCACACGGTCTGGGTGTTGTCCCTTTTCCAAAACTATAAAATTTTGTAAAATTCCTCAAAAAGAGATAAATTAATCAAAAATAATTACAACTTCTTTTAACCTCATGTATATATCATGCCTTTTATTTTCCATCATTACATATAGTAACCCATAATTACCACAAATGTAAGGATCATATAAACCCTAATGGTCACCTTTATAATTATTACCTGAACTTCCACATCGAGTTGGTTCTTTCGTTCATGATTCATTAGATAACTCACCGAGGTTAAGGTGGATAATCATGACTCATTGATGGTTGGTTTAAAATACCACAATATTATTCAATGAATCCCCTATTTCATCTAGTCTCTTAATCAGAGAATCACCATAGTTTCCTTCATACCCATTGTCACTTTGGAGCCTGCTAGATCCATCCATTGACAAAATCCAAATATGTTAGTGTGAGTATACCATCAAAATCATCATGTAAAAATGAGGAAGATAAACACTAAGATATAATTATCCATGTTATCTCAAACTCATTCGAATTTTCAAAAATTACAAGGACTCCATCTAATATACTAACTGTTGTGGTTATACACAACTTGTCTATTATTCATAAAGAATACCCGAACCTCAAAAGTTATATAAAGTGACCTCTGATACCAACTATAAGGACCCGGCCTTATACATTACATTATCTTGAATTAAATGAATAATTCACATTAAGGATCTTTTCAGGTTTAGAGTTTTAGAGAATTAGGTCATATTTCATGAATTTCATTCCACATTGAAACAAGGTGGTCACATCAAAAACAACATTAATTTTTTTTCAATAAAAGTAATCATATTTTAAATAAAACATGGGTTCTTTCTTGACACTTCCATGACACTATCATCACATCATGTGCCTTTCCGTTGACCTTTAAAAAACATTTCAACAACATGGGATGAGCATAAAAATCTTAGTAAGGGATATACAAATACGGAAGGAAAACATTAGTTCATGTATACATAAGAATCAAGGAAATAATACTTTACTCATAAAACATAAGAACTTTAACATACCTCAGGAAATAATATGATTTATGAATAACCAAAAGAAATAATAACACATAAAGGTAACATGAGGCATTCATAACATTCTTACATAGGGAGTAACCCTCATGGTTACGTTTGGAATATCGATCACAGTATATTTCCTAAATCTTTTTGGAGGAAGCTTAGTGTTTAACTCTTTCACGTTACCCAATGCATTGAAGATCTATCACGGGCTCACCCTCCCTTTGTTTATCACAGAACCACCCGTCTTAATAAACAATATCTATGAACAATTACATAATCATATCACATAAAACAGTCATAAAGGAAACATAACATTTCCACATTTCAATCACAAGATATAAAAAACACATTGATATAATCAAATAATTATCTAAACCATTTTAAATACCAAAATAAATGACAAGTAAAACCTGGTATCTATTTTTCATTTAAAAAAAAGTTATGTCTTGTAGGGGAATCCTAAACTCAAATAATGGTCACAGTGGCAGAAAGTCATTGACGCCACATATGTACGACAAAAACATTCCCTTTTGTCGTTTAGTAAAACGCTTCGTATAAAAAAGATTCTTTTTGAATAAAAGTAAGATTGAAATGGGTTTATAAACCTTATAAATGAATGTTGAGTATAAAACAAAATAATCCTTCATGAAAAGAGATTGATAAAATGTCCCATACAAAGACGGTATCCTTAGATTAAGGACAAATCAATTACATAAATATGCGTGACAAATAAAATACACCCAATATAAGTGGATATTAAGTGTAAAACAATAAGAGGTCATCCACACATTTTCATAGCACGACATAATCATGTAGTAGAGGTTTAACCCAAAGAATTGAAATTGGGATAAGAAGCTCCCTAACAGAAATTCGACAGCCTAATGGAATCACTTTAAAATTTTGAAAATGAAATGATTTGAGATAAAAAGGGTATCTCATCACATGGACATAACATTTACAACATTAAGGATATATAAGAACATATCCCAACATAAGAAGATGTAAAATAAAATTCCTAACAAAAATAAGTCTTTTAAAAAGAGTAGGGTGAAAGGTTCCCTTACTAATTTGGGTAACTTTCAAAACGTACACACCATTATAGAAACAACATACAATGAAGATATAAATACCCATATATTAAAGAATATCATAGAAAAAATACAATCCTGGGAAGTATACACACCAAAAAAAATGGAAATAGTGGCAAATGTAGCATGAATCTCACAGAAATAAAACTGAGATGAAAAATCCCTTACGAAAACTCGGCAGCCTAACGGCGCAACATAAAACATCAAAAAAATAGATTGAAGAGATCAAATAGGGTATATAATAATATGAAAATAAATTTTACTGTAATAGGAATATAAAATAACATCCCCAAACATAAGAAAAATGAGCTTAAAGGAAATGACATAAAAAAGAGTACTTAAAAAGAAAGAGAGAGGTAGGATCCCTTACAAAAATTTGGCAGCCTAATGGCACCTACATAAATATTCTTAAAATGAATTGATGAGAGTAAGAGGGGGTCACTCATCATATGAAAAAAAAATTATAGTTTTTTGAATATAAAATAACATCCTCCAACATCATAACATGGATCATAAAAGAAATGAAATAAAAAAGAGTACTTGAAAAGAAAGAGAGAGGTATGATCCCTTACTTCGTGTCCGACTTGATTCGATCGTTCATTAATCTCCATAATAATAAACTATAATTAATTTCTACTTGCTTAAGAACCTTTTTCAAGTTCATTATTCCATTTATATAACTTATTTCCATGTTATTAGCATTATTTAATTAATTAAGTTAATAACCGTCGTTTTGTCGATCATTGGTACTTGAGTAAAAAATAAACTTCTTATAATTACAAGTTTTTAATGTGGTAAAAAATAAATTATATCCATAAATATATTGATGATGTATATATCATATATATCATATATATCCAGTATATACATGCATTTATAATATTACATAACATTTAGAGGTAAGAAATGAAATGCACCATTCATGAAGACGGTAAGCCATACGTACGCATGAACGCTACTTTCATTTCTATTTAGTATTAAATGGAATGAAATAATAATGATATAAAAGAATTTTATAATTAAATTATAATATAATATATAATATTATTAACTCAATCCTTTATACGTCCCACATATGGCGTTAACGAATCAAATCACTTTGAGGGGGCGGTAGTCCGCACTTCCTAAAAAGAAGCTATCACGTTTACCCTTAATGGAAACCATAAAGGTATTCCATATTGAAAAATACAGAAGCATATTTATAAAATAAACATAATATATATAATATTTAAATATAGTGACATCTTAATGGAATCCATTAATGGTGTTAGAAGAATATTGAACAATCATCGTTTCGTGAGGCGGAAATTCGTCATCCACATAAACAATATGTTCTTTAACCATTAGATGGAGGTGTGTGTAAGTGTAGCTCGAATAATTATCATAAAAACATACTAGTATCTTTATGATACTTGTTTTGTTACAAAATAAAGGAATAAAAAGAGTTTAGGGGGTTGAAGAAGGAAAATAACACAAAAGAACATAAGAGAGGAAATTACCTTTAAATTGGGTAACTCCTCTTGGATTGAACAAAATGGGTTTATTAAAGCACTTTATGCCTATGGTATGGCTTCTAGGATGAATATAGGTATGTGGAGAGATGAAATGAGTATAGTTTGGTCGAGAAAATGGCTTGATAGGTGTGGGTATGGGGGTAGAGGTGGTACCTTTTATAAGAGGGAGGAGAGGCACTCTTGGAATGTTATAAAATGTAACCTTATTATAAAATGAATTTTGGATTTTAAAGGTCCCAAAATGACATATTTCAGGGATAAGGTGATAAGGTTTATAAATCCACCCATAAATTGGTTTTAGACAAGTTTAATTATTTTATTTTTATTTATCTTTTCATTTTATTTAAACTGTTCATTAATGAGGTAATCACTGCATTATCATGGTGTCATAAATAAATTTATTTATTTAATGTCTAAAAATTAAAAAAATTTCCATTAAGTAGAAAATCATATTATATTTCCAATGAATACTTATAGTATAATATATAATTTATGTAGAAAATATTACATTTTTTTACTTAGGTGTTACGTACTTTGGTTACATTTTTCATTCTTTAAAAAAATATGATAAAAGGTCACTATCACAATAAAGTGATTCCATGGGGTCCCATGGTTTGCACAAGGCATCCCATGGTATTCCATGACACCACCAATATAATTAGGACATAAGTTGGAGTCATTTCAAATTTTTATGATATTATTTTATTACCCTTAACTACCCGGTTACTAATTAAACACGATAATTAAAGATAAGTACCGTCGTTACTATTCATAATATCCAAAAACAAAATAGTATTAATTACATAATTTGGACCTTCTGATTCCAAATATGGAATCAATTTTATCAAATTCCAATCAAATAAATTTCATGAATTAATTTATTATAATTCCCATTGTCGAAACTAAATACAGGTTTGTACGAAGTAAAATCCATCAAATGATTGATTTCTTTTCATCCAATTTAAAAGTGAAATTACATACAATGACCAAAATTGTATTAAATGATAAATACATAACTAAATTAAACCTTAAAACCAATAAAAACTACAATATAAATATAAAAATAAATTTGGTGAAAAAGCATTTATGAATTAAAACGCCGTGTTTTACACTATTCATTGAAAAAGAACATTTGTTAGAAAAATACAAAAAATTCAACCTATACCATATTTGATATTCCATATTATAAAATGATATCAATTTTACCAAATTAAAAACATAGAAGTGGCATTAATTAATTTTATAATCAATTCCTGTTGTGAAAACAAATAGCGTCTTTTTTAAGAAAACAATATCTATTAAAAGATTGACACTTATTTATGTCCAATTTCAATGTGAAAATAATTCACATGACCACAGTTGGATTAAATGGTAAATATACATTTTTAATAAAAATTAAAACCAATTAAAAAGATAATCTGACCTTGTAAATAAATTATACTAAAAAGAGGTTTTGAATTAAAATACAACATTTTCACTAATCATTAAAAAAATGAAAATTATCGGAAAAATAAAAAAAAATTACACAAATTAAATATTTATGTCTTGATTCTATAGAAATATTTTATTTTGTCAAATATAACATATAACATTGTAAAAAAGTGGATTTAAAAAGTGTTCTCCATTAAAAGGATGTTAATCGACCTTTTAAAGAATATTAGAATATTTATGATTAAAATTGGATTAATTCGCAATTTAAGCCTCTATAATTTATTGAATAAATGTAAAAATATTTGGCAATAATATATAATCACTTTTTAGTTAGTTATGTTCATTCCCATAATTACATCAGCTAGGATTTTAGTACCATTTATAATAATATTATTATATTAATAGTGTGCATCCTAATATTTCAATGAAACTCGTTGTTACGTATTGGGTACGCCATTGAACATAACATCTCCTTTAAAGTAACATTAATATTTTATTAACAAATATTAATAAATATGAAAAAGTATTATTCTTTATTTACCTGGGATGTTACATCCTTCCCCCTTTTGGGAATTACCTATTCGCAAATTAAAAATTGCGCTCGGAAACATCATTTAATGTCCCAAATCGGAAAACTAGTCAATAATTTTATGATTTCAAAATAATGAAAAAAAATACAAAGGTCACCCATGATAACCCATATTAGGATTCCATGTAGGGAAAATATGGATATGGATGATAAAAACAAAGATTCATGTTCTAATGGAGAGTGATAGAAAACATTATTAGGAGAATGTAAACCATCAACAAATCACAAACTTATGATGGGTAAAATAGTTCTCGATTCCCCAGTAGGAAAAGATAATAGACAATGTTTTTGTTTCAAGTTACTTTTCCTTGAGGAATTTATTTATGGGATTAACTTAAACTTAAGGAAACAAAATTACTTGTCATGTATGCTTCATCATTTACGAGATTTCCAACACAAACTCATAATTTCTCCAAACAATGAGTATTTAGGATGACTTATTCACATTAAGAGCGCTATTATCAACTTCTTGAGAATCACCTAATCCAAAAAAAGATGAACTATATATTTCCTATGTCTTTAGACCCTAACCAAAACCAAAATGGTTATTACAAGACCAGATAATCCCCAAAAGGATAATCCTTTATAAAAATAAAAGGTATTCTTAATCTCAAAAATTTGTCGAACAATACCCAACGTTCAACAAAGACCAGTAAATAAACATCTATCCAAAAAAATTCATCAAGTTAATCCAAACTAACATTGGAACCCAAATCTCTGAAAGATTTAATAACATAGTCTTCCAAGATAAATCTTAACATTTATCTCCAAATAACATCAAATACTCTTAACATCTTGAATTGAAAAGTAATTAAACTAATCATATATTATACACGGTAGGTTAATCATTTCTATAGATAACCCAAAATCAACTTATTCCTGATTCATAAGATCATATAACTAAAAAGAATTAGTCAAACTAACCAGGGACTTCATGTATCCCAGTGGGAGCCGATAAATACCAGCCACACTTTGGTTGTGGGTTCGATTCTTGCGGCTTCGTCCGACGCAATGGGTTATCACACGGTCTGCGTGTTGTCCCTTTTTCAAAAACTATATAATTTTGTAACATTTCTCAAAAAGAGATAAATTCATCAAAAATAACAATAACATATTTTTACTTCATGTTTATCTCATGCCGTTAATTTTCCATCTTAACATATAGTTACCCATAATTACCTCAAAGGGAAGGATCATATAAACCATAATGGTTACCTTTATAATTATTACCTGAACTTCCACATCGATTTGCTTCTCTTGTACTTGATTTATTCGAGAACTCACCAAGGTTCAAGAGGTTAATAATGACTCCTTGATGTTTGGTTTAGAATAACGAAGAGATTCCTCAATGAATCCCCCATTTCATCTAGAATATTAATCAGGGAATCACCACAGTTTCCTTCATACCCATTGTCACATTAGCGCCAGCTAGATCCATCCATTTAAAAATACCAAACATGTTAGTGTGATTATATTAACAAAATCATCATGAACCCATGAGGAAGAGATACACTAAGACATACTTATCCAAGTTACCTAAATCTCTTTCCAACTTTCATAAATAACATGGAATCTATCTAATATATTAACCATTGTTGTTATACACAAATTTTCAATTATGATTAAAGAATATGCTAACCTCTAAAGTTATATAAATCTACCTCTGATAACAACGATAAGGACCCAGCCTTATATATTACATAATCTTGAATTAAATGAATAATTAACATTGAGGATATTTTTAGGTTTAGAGTTTTTGAGAATTAGGTCATAAATCATGCATCTCATTCCACATTTAAATAAGGTGGTTACATCAAAAACATCATTAATTTTTTTCATAAAAGTAAACACATTTAAAATAAAACATGGGTTCTTTCTTGACACATCCTTGACACTATCATCACATCTTGTACCATTCCTTTGACCTGTAAAAAACATTTCAAAAACATGGTATGAGCATAAAAATCTCAGTAAGGGATATAAAAAACTGAATGAAAACCATAGTTCATGTATACATAAGAATCAATAAAATCATACTTTACTCATAAATCAGATGCACTTTAACATACCTCATGAAATCATAAGATTTATGAATAAACCATAGAAATAATTAGACATAATGGTATCTAAAGGCATTCATAACATTCTTATGTAGGGAGTAATCCTCATGGTTAGGTTTGGAATAGCCATCACAGTATATTCCCTAAACCTCTTTGGAGAAAACTTAGTGTTTAACTCATTTGTGTTACCCAATGAATTGGAGTGCTATCGCGGGCTCACTAGCCTTTAGTTTATCATAGAACCACATGTCTTCATAAAAAAATCCCAATAACCATAACATAATCATATCACATAAAACATAAATAAATGAAAACATAACATTTCCACATTTCAATCACAAGATTAAAAAAACACATTGATATAATCAAAACATTATCAAAACAAATTTCACTATCAAAATAAATGAAAAGTAAAACATGGTATTAATTTTTCATTTTAAAAAATTTATGGCTTGTAGAGGAAGCCGAAACTCACAAAATGGTCACGGTAGTGGAGAAGTTGTTGTCGCCGTATACGTATGAAAAAAACATTCCCTTTTATCGTTTAGTAAAACGCTTTGTATAAAAAATATACCTTTTGAATAAAAGTAAATGTCAAAGGGTTTTATACACCGTATAAAAGAAAGTTGTGTATAAAACAACATATGCCCCAATGAAAGGAGATTGAGATGAAGTCTCATACAAAGACGGTATCCTATGATTAAGGATTAATCAATTACATAAATATGCTTGAACAACATAAATACACCCAATAAGAGTGGATATTAAGTTTAAAACCATCAGAGGTCATCCACACATTTTCATAGCATAACAAAATCTAGAAGTAGAGGATTAAACCAAGGAATTAAAATTGGGTAAAGAAGCTCCCTTACAAGAATTTCCACAGCCTAATGACGTCACTTTAAAATTCAGAAAATGAGATGATGAGAGATAAATAGGGTATCTCATCACTTGGACATAAAATTTAGAACAATAAGAATATATAAGAACATATCCCAACATAATAAGATCTAAATTAAAAGTCCTAAAAAAAAATAAGTCTTTTAAAAATAGGGTGGTGAAAGGTTCCCTTATCGATATGGGTAACATTCGAAACATACACCCCATTAAAGAATTATCATACAACGAAGATGTAAATACCCATATATGAAACTATATCAGACAATAAATACTATCATTTGAAGTACACACACTGAAAAAAAATTAAATAGTGGCGAATGTAGCATGAATCTCTTGGAAATAAATGTGAGATGAAAAATCCCTTACAAAAACTCTACAGCATAACGACGCCACTTAAAACATCAAAAAATTGATTAACGATATCAAATAGGGTCTTTAATCATATGAACATAAAATTTACAGTAATATGAATTTAAAATAACATCACCCAACATATGAAAATGGAGGTTTAAGGAAATTAAATAAAAGATAGTACTTAAAATGAAAGAGAGGGGTGGGATCCCTTACAAAAATTCGGCAACCTAACGGTGCCTACTTAAAAATTCATAAAATGAATTGATGAGGATAAGAGGTTGTCACTCATCATATGAAATTAAAAATTAAAGTAATGTGAATATAAAAGAACATCCACCAACATCATTACATGGAGCATAAAAGAAATGACATAAAAGATAGTACTTGAAAAGAAAGAGAGAAGTATGATCCCTTACCTCTTGTCCGACTTGACTCGAACGTTCTTTAATATCCTGAATAATAAACTAGAGTTAATTTATACTTTATTAAATTCTTTTTAAAGTTAATTTTTCTTTTTATATCACTTATTAACATTTTATGACCATTATATAATTAATTAAGTTAATAACGGTCATTTTGTCGATCATTGGTACTTGAGTAAAAATTAAACTTCTTATAATAACAAGTTGGTCATGTGGTAAAATATACATTATATCAAGAATTATATTAATGATTTAGATATCATATATATCATATTTATCCAGTATATACATGAATTTATAATATTAAATAACACTGAGAGGTATGAAATGAAATGCACTATTCATGGAGCCGGTAAGCCGTACGTATGCATGAACGCTACTTTCATTTCTATTTTGTATTTAATGGAATTAAATCATAATGATATAAAGTTAAATTATAATTACCGTATAATATCATATATAATATCAATAAATCCATCCTTTATACGACCCACATATGGCATTAACAATTCAAACCACTTTGAGGGGGCCGTAGTCCGTACATCCTAAAATAAAGATATCGCGTTACCCATAATGGAAACCATAATAGAATTCCATAGATAAAAAATAATGAATAATATGGAAAACAAAAACATAATATATATCATATATAAATATATTTTCATCTTAATGGACACCATTAAATGTTTTATGAGTATATTGAACAATCATTGTTTCATGAGACAGAAATTTTCCATCCACATAAACAATATGTTCTTTAACCATTAGATGGATGATTGTGTAAATTTATATTGAATATGTCTAATAAAAACGTCCTAGTATATTGAAGATATTGTTGTTGTTACAAAAAAAGTAATTATAAGAGTTTAGGGAGTTGGAGAAGAAAAATAAATCAAAACAACAAAAGAGAGGACATTACCTTCAAATCGTGTAACTCCTCTTGGTTTAAAGAAAAATGGTTTATTGAAGAGCTTTAATCCTATGGTATGGATTCTAGTATATAGAGAGGGATTTGGATGGATTAAATGTGCAGTGTTTGGTTGATTCAAAGGCTTGAGAGGTGTTGGTAATTGGGTAGAGGTGGGGGCCTTTTATAAGAGGGAGGAGGGGCACTCTTGGAATGTTATAAAATGTTACATTATAAAAAACTCAGTTTATAATTTTAAAGGTCCTACAATGATATATTTATAGGATAAGGTGATAAGGTTTAGAAACCCACACATCAAATATGTTTTAGACAAGTTTATGTCTTTGATTTCACCTTATATTTTCATTTTATTTAATTCGATCATTAATGAGGTAATCACTGCATCATCATGGTGTTATTATTAAATTAAATTATTTGATGTCTAAAAATTATAAAAAAATTACCATGATGTAGGAAATCTTTTTATCTTTACAATGATAATTTATAATCTAAGAGATCATTTATTTAGACAGAATTAAAATTGATTTTCTTAGGTGTTACATTCATCGGTTACATTTTTATTTCATTAAAAAAATATAATAAAAGATCACTATCACACTAATGTGATTCCATGGGGTCCCAAGGTTTTTACAAGGCATCACATGATCGGTCATGACCCCACCAATAGAAGTAGGACACATGTTAGGGTCATTTTATATTTTTATGACATTATTTTATTACCCTTAACTACCCAGTTACTAATTAAACATGATAATTAAAGATAAGTACCGCCATTACTATTCATAATGTCCACAAACAAAAGAGTATTAATTACATAATTTGGACGTTATGATTCCAAATATTGAATAAATTTTATCAAATTCCAAACACAGAAACTACAGTAAATAATTTAAAATAATTCTCGTTGTCATAACCAAAGACGGGTTTTTAAGAAGTAAAATCTATCAAAATATTGATTTTTTCCATAAAATTTAAATGTTAAATTATATCCAATGACCAAAATTGTATTAAATGATAAAAACATAATTAAATTACACCTTAAAACCAATTAAAATTGCAATCTATCTATTTAAATAAATTGGATGAAAAAGTAGTTTTGAATTAAAATGCAGTGTTTTTCACTATTAAAACTAGTCAATAAAGCTATCACTTCAGAAAACTAGTCAATAAAGACATCATTTCAAAATAATGAAAAAAATAAAAAGGTCACCCTCGATAACCCTTATAATGTTTCCATGTAATAAGAAAATGGATATGTAAGAAAAAACAAAGTATCATTTTCTGATGGAGAGTGATAGAAAATAATATTATGAGAAAGTAAACCATCGTAAAATCAAAAACTTATGATGGGTTAAATTGTGTTTGATTCCCAAGTAGTAACATCTAACAAAATATGTTTTTGTTTCATGTTACATTTCATTGTGGAATTTATTTATTGGCTTAACTGAAATTTGAGGAAACAAACTTACCTGTCATGTAGGCTTTATCTATAACATGATTTCCAACAGAAACTCATATTTTCTCCAAACAATGAGTATTTAGGATGACTTGTTCACATTAAGAGCACTATTATCAACTTCTTGAGAATCACCCAATCCACAAAAGATGAACTATACATTTCCCATGTCTTGAGACCCTAACCAAAAACAAAAATGTTAGTACAAGATCAGATAACCCCCAAAAGGATAATCATTTATAAAAATAAAAGGTATTCATATTCTCCAACATTATTCCAATAATACCCACCGTTCAACAAAGACCATTCAATAAACAGCTATCCATAAAATTTCATCAAGGTAATCCAAACTATCATTGAAACCCAAATCTCTGAAGGATTTAATCACATAGTCTTCCCAGATTAATCCTATCATTTATCTCCAAATAACATCAATTACTCGTAATGTCTTGAATTGAAATGTAATTAACCTAATCACATATCCTCCATGGTATGTTAATCATTTCCATTGATAACCCAAAATCAACTTATTCCTGATTCATAAGATCATCTAACTAAAAAGAATTAGTCAAACTAACCAGGGACTTCACATATCCAAGTGGTAGGTGATAAATACCAATCACACTTTGGTTGTGGGTTCGATTACTGCGGCTTCATCTGACACGACATGTTGTCACATGGTCTGCGTGTTGTCCCTTTTTAAAAAACTATATAATTTTGTAACATTCCTCAAAAAGAGATAAATTCATCAAAAATAACGATAACATATTTTAACCTCATGTTTATCTCATGCCTTTCATTTTCCATCAAAACATATAGTTACCCATAATTACCTCAAAAGTAAGGATCATATAAACCCTAATGTTTACATTTATAATTATTACATGACCTTCTACATCGAGTTTCTTCTCTTGTACCTGATTCATTAGAGAACTCACCAAGGTTCAAGTGGTTAATCATGACTCCTTGAGGGTTGGTTTAGAATAACCAAGATATTCCTCAATGATTCCCCAATTTCATCCAGTCTCGTAATTAGAGAATCACCACAGTTTCCTTCATACCCACTGTCACTTTGGTGCCTTCTAGATCCGTCCATTTACAAAAACCAAAAATGTTAGTGTGAGTATATCAACAAAATCATCATGTACTAATGAGGAAGATAAACACTAAGATATAATTATCCAAGTTATCTCAAACTCATTCCAAATTTTATAAATAACAACGACTCCATCTAATATACTAACCATTGTGGTTATACACAACATGTCACTTATTCATAAAGAATGCCCTAACCTATAAAGTTATATAAACTGACCTCTGATAACAACTATAAGGACGCAGCCTTATACATTACATAATATTGAATTAAATTAATAATTCACATTGAGGATCTTTTCATGATTAATGTTTTAGAGAATTAGGTCATAAATCATGCATTTCATTCCACATTTAAACAATGTGGTTACATCAAAAACAACATTCATTTTTTTCGTAAAAGAAAACATATATAAAATATAACATGGGTTTTTTATTGACACTTCCTTTACACTATCATCACAGCATGTACATTTCCTTTGACCTATGAAAAACATTTAAAAAACGTGGGATGAGCATAAAAATATCAATAAGGGATTCAAAAAATGGAATGAAAACATTAGTTCATATATACACAATAATAAATGAAATAATACTTTATTCATAAAACATAAGTACTTTAACATACCTCATGAAATCATATGATTTATGAATAACCCATAGAGATCATAAGACATAAAGGTAACTTGAGTCATTCATAACATTCTTATGCAGGGAGTAACCCTCAGGGTTACGTTTGGAATAGTAATCAGAGTATATTCCCTAAATCTCTTCGGAGAAATCTTAGCATTTAACTCCTTTGCGTTACCCAATGCATTTGAGATCTATCACAGGCTCACCCACCCATAGTTTATCATGGAACCACCCGTCTTCATAAACAATTCCCCAAAACCATAACATAATCTCATCACATAAAACATTCATAAAGGAAACATAACATTTCCACATTTCAATGATATGATATCAAAAACACATTGATAAAATCAAAACATTATCAAAACCAATTTCAATACCAAAATAAAAGAAATGTAAAATATGGTATTTATTTTTCATTTTAAAAAAATTATGTCTTGAAAGGGAAGCCGAAAATCAAATAATGGTCACAATGGCGGAGAAGTATTTGTCGCCGCATACGTATGACAAATACATTCCCTTTTGTAATTTACTAAAACACTTCGTATAAAAAAGATTCCTTTTGAATAAAAGTAAATGTCAAATGGGATTATACACCATATAAAATAATGTTGTTTATAAAACAAAATATGCCTCAATGAAAGGAGATTGAGAGGAAGTCCCATACAAAGAGGGTATCCTCATATTAAGGATAAATCAATTACATAAATATGCATGAAAAACATAAATACACCCAATATTAGTGGATATGAAGTGTAAAACAATCAGAGGTCGTCCACACGTTTTCATAGCATGACATAATCATGAATTAGAACTTTAACCCAAATAATTCAAATTCGGTTAAGAAGATCCCTTACAGAAATTTGAAAGCCTAACGGCGTCACTTTAAAATTCATAAAATGAGATGATGAGAGATAAAAATGTTATCTCATCACATGGAAATAACATTTAAAACAGTATGGATATATAATAACATATCCCAATATAAGAAGATGTAAATTAAAATACCTAACAAAAATAATTCTTTAAAAAAGTTGAGGGGGAAAGGTTCCCTTACCAATATGGGTAACTTTCGAAACATACACCCCATTGAAAAAGTATCATACAATTAAGATGAAAATACCCATATATTAAAGTATTTCAAACAAAAAACACAATAATGGGTAGTACTAACACCACAAAAAAATTAAACAGTTCCAAATGTACCATGAATCTCATGGAAATAAAAGTGAGGTGAAAAATCCCTCATGAAAACTAGGCAGCCTAACGGCGCCACATAAAACATGAAAAAAGGGATTGACGAGAAAAAATAGGGTATATAATCATATGAACATATAATTTACACTGTTATTAATATAAAAGAACATCACCCAACATATGAAAACTAATCATAAAGGAAATTATATAAAATAGAGTACTTAAAAAGAAATAGAGAGGTAGGATCCCTTATAAAAAGTTGGCTGCCTAACGACGCCTACTTAAAAATTCTTAAAATTAATTGATGAGAGTAATAGGGGACTCTCATCATAGGAAAATTAAAATTACAGTAATTTTAATATAAAAGAACATCCTTCATCATCATAACATGTAGCATAAAAGAAATTACATAGAAGAGAGTACTTGAAAAGAAAAAGAGAGGTAGGATCCCTGACCTCGTGTCTGACTTGACTTGATCATTCTATAATCACATGAATAATAAAATAGAGATATTTTATACTTGCATAAGAACATTTTTCATGTTAATTGTTCCTTTTATATCACTTATTACCATGTTATGACCATTATGTAATTAATTAAGTTAATAACGGTCGTTTGTCGATCATTGGTACTTGAGTAAAAAATAAACTTCTTATAATTACCAGTTGTTCAAGTGGTAAAATATCCATTATATCCAGAATTATATTCACGATATAGATATAATATATATTATATATATACAGTATATACATGCATTCATAATATTACATAACCTTCTGAAGTAAGAAATGAAATACACCATTCATGGAGGCGGTAAGTCATACGTACGCATGAACGCTACTTTCATTTCTATTTAGTATTTTAATGGAATAAAATCATAATGATATAATGTTATATTATAATTAAATTGTAATATAATATATAATATCATTAAATCCATCCTTTATACGTCCCACATATGGCATTAACAATTCAATTCACTATGAGGGGGCGGTAGTCCGTACTTCCTAAAATGAAGATATCGCGTTTACCCAAACTGGAAACCTTAAAGTTATGATATAAATGAAAAATACAGAATAATATGGAAAAAACATAATATATATCATATATAAATATAGTGACATCTTAATGGAAACCAATAAAGGTGTTATCAGAATATTGAACAATCGTCGTTTCGTGAGGCAGAAATTCACCATCCACATAAACAATATGTTCTTTAACCATTAGACGGAGGTTTGTGTATGTGTAGCTCGAATACATTTCATAAAAACATCCTAGTATATTTAAGATACTTTTTTTGTTACAAAAAAAGGAATAAAAAGAGTTTAGGGGGTTGGAGAAGCAAAATAATACAAAAGAACATAAGAGAGGACATTACATTTAAATCGGGTAACTCCTCTTGGTTTGAACCAAAAGGGTATATTTTAGAGTTTTTTGCATAAGGTAAGGATTCTAGGATGAAGATAGGGATGTGGAGAGATTATATGTGCAGATTGTGGTCTAGACAAAGGCTTGAGAGGTGTGGGTAAGTGGGTAGAGTTGGTGTCCTTTTATAAGAGGGATGTGGGGCACTCTTGGAATGTTATAAAATGATACATTATAAAAAAATGATTTTCAGATTTTAAAGGTCCCACAATTATATATTTAGAGGAGAAGGTGATAAGGGTTATAAAAACCCACATAAAATAGGTTTTAGACAAGTTTATGTCATTTATTTCACCTTATCTTCTCAATTTATTTAATTCATTCATTAATAAGGTAATCACTCCATCATCATGGCGTCATAAATAAATTTATTATTTAATGTCTAAGAATTATAAAAAAATTACCGTGATTTAGGTAATATTTTCATCTTTCCAATGACTATTTATAGTCTAAGATATAATTTATATAGACAAACTTAATTTTTTTTACTTAGGTGTTACATTCTTTGGTTACATTTACCTTTCTTTAAAAAAATGATAAAAGGTCACTATCACACTAATGAGATTCCATTGGGTCCCAAGGTTGGCAAAAGGAATCCCATTGTCGGCCATGACACCACCTATATTATTAGGACACATGTTGGGGTCATTTTATATTTTTACGATATTATTTTATTACCCTTAACTACCTAGTTACTAATTAAACATGATAAATAAAGATTATTATCATCGTTACTATTCCTAATTTCCAAAAAATGAAAAATTATTAATTAAATACCAAGGAACTTTTGATTCCAAATATTGAATCCATTTTATCAAATTAAAAAAAAAGAAATTGTAGTAAATATTTTAAAATAATTTTCGTTGTCAAAACCAAAGACAGGTTTTTAAGAAAATAAATCTATCAAAAGATTGATTTGTTTTTACATCCAATTTAAAAGTGAAATTACATACAATGACCAATATGGATTAAAATGAAAAAATAATAATTAAATTCCACCTTAAAACCAATTAAAATAAAAATCTAACTATATAAATAAATGGGATTAAAAAGAAGTTTTGAATTAAAATGCAGTATTATTCACTATTCATTGAAAATGAACATTTGTCAGAAAAATACTATAAATTCACCCTAAAATATATTTTATATTCAAAATTCATATATGATATAAATTTTATGAAATTGAAAATATAGAAGTGGCAGTAATTAATTTTATAATCAATTCCCGCTGTCAAAACAAATAGCTTGTTTTTAAGAAACAATATCTATTAAAAGATTGACACTTTTTTATGTCCAATTTCAAAGTGAAATTAATTCACATGACCAAAATTGGATTAAATGGTAAAATATATTTTGATTAAACTTTAAAACGAATTAAATATATAATATTACCATGTAAATAAATTAGACAAATAATGTGTTTTTGAATTTAAATACAGTATTTTCACTATTCATTAAAAAAATAAACTTTATCGGAAAAATAACAAAAATTTACACAAATTAAATTTTCATGACTTGATTCTAAAGAAAGATTATATTTTGTCAAATATAACTTATTATATTTTCATAAAGTGTATTTAAAAAGGGTTCTCCATCAAAAGGCGGTTAATCGACCTTATAATGATTATTATAATATTTACGCTTAAAATTGGATTCATTCACATTTTAAGCCTCTAACATTTATTGAATAAATGTAAACATATTTTAAAATCATATATAATCACTTTTTAGTTATTTCTATTCATTCCCGTCATTACATCAGCTAGAATTTTACTACCATTTATAATAATATTATTATATTATTAGTGTGCATCGTAAGATTTCAAAGAAACTCGTTGTTGAATATTGGGTATACCACTGAACATAGCATCCCCTTTAAAGTAACATTAATATATTATTCACACATGTTAATAAATATGAAAATGATTTATTATTTATTTACCAGGGATGATACATCCTTCCCCCCTTTTGTGAATTGCGTCCTCGTAATTTAATAATTGGTCTCAGAAACATCATTTAAAGTCCCACATCAAAAAACTAGTCCATAAAGCTATCATTTCAAAATAACGAAAATGAAATACAAAGGTCACCTGCAATAAACCATATTAGGATTCCATGTATGGAAAACATGGATATTGATGAAAAACAAAGTGTCAAGTTTTGATGGAGAGTGATAGAAAACATTATTAGGAGAATGTTAACCATCAGAAAACTCACAAACATGTGATGGGTTATATAGGGATTGATTCAACAGTTGGAAAAGTTAAATGACAACGTTTATCTTTCCAGTTACTTTTCATTGAGGAATTTATTTATGGGATTAACATAAACATAAGGAAACAAACATACAATTCATGTAGGCTTCATCTATTCCTAGATTTACAACACAAACTCATATTTTCTCCAAACAATGAGTATTTAGGATGACTTGTTCACATTAAGAGTGATATTATCAACATCTTAAGAATCACCTAATCTACAAAAGATGAACTATATTTTTCCCATGTCTTTATACCCTAACCAAAACCAAAATAGTTAGTACAATATCAGATAATCCCCAAAAGGATAATCCATTATAAAAATGAAAGGTGTTCTTAATCTCCAAAATTTGACAAACAATACACAACGTTCAACAAATACCATTCAAAAAACAACTATCCATAAAATTTCATCACTGTAATCCAAAATAAGATTGAAACCCAAATATCTGAAAGATATAATCACAAAGCCTTCCATGATAAATCATAACATTTATCTCCAAATAACATCAGTTACTCTTAATATCTCAATTTTAAAAGTAATTTACCTAATCACATATCATCCACGCTGGGTTAATAATATCCATAGATAACCCAAAATAAACTTCTTCCTGATTCATAAGATCATATAACAAAAATGAATTAGTCAAACTTACCAGGGACTTCACGTAGCCCAGTGGTAGGTGATAAATACCAGTCGCACTTTGGTTGTCGGTTCAATTCCTGTGGCTTCGTCTGACACGACGGGTTGTCACACGGTCTGTGTGTTGTCCCTTTTGCAAAAACTATATAATTTGGTAACATTCTTCAAAAAGAGATAAATTCATCAAAAATAACCATAACATATTTTATCCTCAATTTTATCTCATGCCTCTCATTTTCCATCATAACATATAGTAACCCATAATTACCTCAAAAGTAAGGATCTTATAAACCCTAATGGTTACCTTTATAAATATTACATGAACTTCCACATCGAGTTGGTTCGCTCGTACATGATTCATTAGAGAACTCATCAAGGTTCAAGTGGTTAATCATGACTCCTTGATGTTTGGTTTATAATAACCATGAGATTCTTCAATGAATCTCCCATTTCATCCAGTCTCTTAATCAGAGAATCGCCACAGTTTCATCATACCCATTGTAACATTGGTGCCTTCTAGATCCATCCATTTACAAAAACCAAAAATGTTAGTGTGAGTATATCAAAAAAATCTTCATGTACTAATGAGGAAGATAAACACTAAGATATTCTTATACTAGTTATATCAAACTCATTACAACTTTAAAAAATAAGAAGGACTCCATCTAAAATACTATCCATTGTGGTTAACACAACTTCTCACTTATGCCTAAAGAATACCCTAACATCTACAGTTATAAAAATCGACCTCTGATACCAACTATAAGTAACTGGACTTATACATTACATAATATTGAATTAAATGAATAATTCACATTGAGGATCTTTTTAGGTTTAGAGTTTTAGAGAATTAGGTCATAAATCATGCATTTCATTCCACATTTATACAATGTGGTTATATCAAAAACTACATTCAATTTTTCCAACCATGTAAAAATATTTAAAATAAATCATGGGATATTTCTTGACACTTCCTTGACACTATCATCACATCATGTAACTTTCCGTTGACCTGTGAAAAACATTTCAAAAATGTGTATGAGCATAAAAAGCTCAGAAAGGGATATAAAAATATGGAATGAAAAAATTACTTCATGTATACATAAGAATCAATGAAATCATATTTTACTCATAAAACATAATAAATTTAACATACCTCTTGAAATCATAATATTTATGAATAACTGATAGAAATCATAAGACATAAAGGTATCTTGTGGCATTCATAACATTCTTACGTATGGAGCAACCCTCATGGTTACGTTTGGAATACCCATCACAGTATATTCACCAAATATCTTCGGAGAAACCTTAGCGATTAACTCCTTCGCAATACCCAATGCATTAGAGATCTATCACTGGCTCACATTCCCTTATTTTATCACGGAACCAGCCATCTTCAGAAATAGTGCCCAAGAACCATTACATAATCTTATCACATAAAACAAGCCTAAAATAAACATAACATTTCCATATTTCAATCACAAGATAGAAAAAACACATTCATATAATCAAAACATTATCAAAACCATTTTCAATACAAAAATAAAAGAAAAGTAAATCATGGTATTTATTTTACATTTAAAAATAGTTATGTCTTATAGAGGAATCCGAAACTCAAATAATGGTTACAACGGCGGACAATACGTTGTCAACTCTTATGTATGACAAAAACATTCCATTTTGTCGTTTAGTAAAAAGATTTGTATAAAAAGGATTCCTTTTGAATAAAAATAAAATTCAAAGTGGTTTACACACCGTATAAAAGAAATTTGTGTATAAAACAAAATATTCTTCAAGGAATGGAGATTGAGACAAAGTCCCATACAAAGATGACATCCTTAGATTAAGGATAAATCAATTACATAAATATGCATGACAAACATAAATACACCCAATATAAGTGGATATTAAGTGTAAAACAATCAGAGGTCTTCCATAGATATTCATAGAATGACATAATAAAGAAGTATAGGTTTAAACCAATGAATTGAAATTGGTATAAGAAGTTCCCTTACAGAAACTCGACAGTCTAACGACATCACATTAAAATTAAGAAAATGTGATGATGAGAGATAAAAAGGGTATCTCATTACTTGGAAATAAAATTTACAACAATAAGGATATATCATAAAATATACCAACATAAGAAGATGTAAATTAAAAGACCTAACAGAAATATGTCTTTTAAAAAGGGGAGGGTGAAAGGTTCCCTTATCGATTTGGGTAACTTTCGAAGCGTACATCCCATTAAAGAAGTATCCTACAATGAAGATTTAAATACCCATATATGAAAGTATATAACACAAAAAATACAATCATGGGCTGTACATACACCACATAAAAAATATATTGGCAAATGTAGCATTAATCTCATGGAAATAAAAGTGAGATGAAGAATCCCTTACGAATACTCGACATCCTAACGACACTACTTAAAAAATCAAAAAAATGGATTAACGAGATAAAATAGTGTCTCTTATCATATGAACATAAACATTAAAGTATGAGGAATATAAAATAACATCCCCCAAAATATTTCAAAGGATCTTAATGGAAATGACATAAAAGAGAGTACTAAAAAAGAAAGAGAGAGGTAGGATCCCTTACAAAAATTCTACAGCCTAACTGCGCCTATTTAAAAATTATTAAAATGAATTGATAAGAGTAAGAGGGGAAATCTCATCAGATTAAAATAAATATTATAGTATGGTGAATATAAAATAACTTCCTCCAACATCAGAACATGGAGTATAAAATAAATGACATAAAAGAGAGTACTTGAGAAGACAGAAAGAGGTAGGATCTCTTACCTCGTGTGCGACTTCACTCGATCGTTCTTTAATTTCCTGAATAATAAACTAGAGTTAATTTATTATTTCATAAGAACATTTTTAAAGTTCATTATTCTTTTTATATAACTTATTACCATGTTATTACCATTATGTAATTGATTAAGTTAATAACGGCCGCTTTGTCGATAATTGGTACATGAGTAAAAAATAAACTTTTTATAATTAAAATTTTTTCATGTGGTAAAATATATATTATATCCAGAATTATATTCAAGATATAGATATCATAAATATGATATTTATCCAGTATATAAATTCATTCATAATATTACATAACATTTAGAGTTAATAAATGAAATGCACCGTTCATGGAGACGGTAAGTCGTACGTACGCATGAACTCTAATGTCATTTCTATTTAATATTTCATGGAATGATATCATAATGATATAAAGGTATATTATAACTCCAGTATTATATCATATAAAATATCCTTAACTTTATCCTCTATACATCCCACATATGGTATTAACGAATCAAATCACTTTGAGGGGGCGGTAGTCTGCACTTACTAAAATGAAGATATCACGTTTACCCATAATAAAAACCATAAATGTATTCAATAAATGTAAAATACAGATGCATATGGATAAAATAAACATAATATATATGATATATAAATATAGTTACATGTTAATGGCCACCATTAAAGGTGTTAGAAGAATATAGAACAATCATCGTTTCGTGAGGCAGAAATTTGCGATCCACATAAATAGTATGTACTTTACAATTAGACGGAGGTGTCTTTTAGTATAGATCGAATCCATCAAATAAAAAAATCCTAGTGTATTTAAGATATTTGTTTTTTTACAAATTAATGGAATAAAATTTGTTTAGGGGTTGGAGAAGCAAAATAAAACAAAAGAACATAAGAGAGGACATTACCTTTAAATCGGGTAACTCCCCTTGGTTTGAACCAAAGGGGTTTATTGAAGAGCTTTCTACATAAGGTAAGGCCTCTTGGATGAAGATATGGATGTGGAGAGATGAAATTATCAGAGTTTTGTCGAGAAAAAGGCTTTAGAGATGTGTTAGGGGGGTATAGGTGGGGGCCTTTTATAAGAGGGAGGAGGGGCACTCTTGGAATGATATAAAATGTTACTTTATTATAAAATGTGTTTAGGATTTTAAAGGTCACACAATGATATATTTCTAGGATAATGTGATAAGGGTTATAAATACACCCATCCAATAAGTTTTAGACAAGTTTATGTCTTTGATTTCACCTTATCTTTTCAATTTTTTAAATCGTTCATTAATGTGGTAATCACTGTATCATCATAGTGTCATTAATCAATTAAATTATTTAATGATTAAAAATTGTAAAAAAACTACCATGATGTAGGAAATATTTTTTGATTTCCAATTACTATTTATATTATAAGATATCTTTTATGTAGACAAAATTAATTTTTTTTTACTTTGGTGTTACATACATTGGATACATTTTCCTTTCTTTATAAAAAATATGATAAATGGTCACTATCACAATAAAGTTATTACATGGGGTCCCAAGGTTGTCACAAGGCATCCCATGGTCGGCCCTAACACCACCAATAGATTTAGGACACATATTGGGGTCATTTTATATTTTTTTGATATTATTTTTTTACATTTAACTACACATTTACTAATTAAACACAATAATTAAAGGTAAGTACCGTCGTTACTATTCATAATGTCCAGAAACAAAAGTGTCTAAATTACATATTTTGGAACTTCTGATTCCAAATATGGAATCAATTTTATCAAATTCAAAACAAAATAATTTTCAGTAATTAATTTAAAATATTTCTCGTTGTCAAAACCAAAGATGGGGTTTTAAGAAGTAAAATCTATCAAAAGATTGATTTGTTTTTACATACAATTATAAAGTTAAATTACATACAATGAGAAAAATTGTATTAAATGATAAAAACATAATTAAATTACACCTTAAAATCAATTAAAATGACATTATAACTATATAAATAAATTGGATGAAAAGCAGTTTTGAATTAATATGCAGTAATTTTCACTATTCATTAAAAATGGACATTTGTCAAAAAAATTCCAAAAATTCACCCTAAACTATATTTGATATTACAAATTAAAAAATGATATCAATTATACCAAATTAAAAACATAGTAGTGGCATTAATAAATTTTATAATCATTTCTCGTTGTCAAAAACAATAGCGTGTTTTTACGAAACAATATCTATTAAAAGATTGAAACTTCTTTATGTACAATTTCAAAGTGAAATTAATTAATATGACCAAAAATTGTATTAAATAGTAAAAATATATTTTTATTAAACTTTAAATCGAATTAAAAACATAATCTAACCATGTAAATTAATTAGTCTAAAATGAGGTTTTGAATTAAAATTAAGCATTTTCAGTATTCATTAAAAATAATAAACTTTATCAGAAAAATAAAAACATTTACCCAAAGAAAATTTTGATGTCCTGATTCTAAATAAGAATTTTATTTTTTCAAATATAACATATAAAATTTTCAAAAACTATATTTAAAAAGGTTTCACCATTAAAAGGTGGTTAATCGACCTTTTAATGAATATTAGAATAATTAGTGTTAAAATTTAATTCATTCACATTTTACTACTCTAAAATTTATTGAATAAATGTAAAAATATTTGAAAAGCATATATGATCACTTTTTAGTTAGTTTTGTTCATTCCCATTATTACATAGTCTTGGAATTTACTACCATTTACAATAATATTTTTATATTATTAGTGTGCATCGAAAGATTTCAAAAAACTCGTTGTTGAGTATTGGGTATGCCATTGAACATAGAATCCCCTTTAATGTAAAATTAATATTTTATTCACAAATATTAATAAATATTAAAATGTCTTATTTTTTATTTACCTGGGATGTTACATATGATTACAATGAACTTAATTTCGGTATCATGCTGATAGGCAGTTGGGTTTATTTTCATGTTTTGTTGCAAAATTTGTATCATTAATATGGATGAAATATGTTATGGTATGTAACAAATAACAAACTTTATTTTTGTATTATATTAAAAAACATAGAATTGAATATTTATAATTAATCATGTTCACACAACCCATATATAACCTAGATCTAGAATCAGAATATTTGACATGTAAATAAGTTTTCATTGAAATTGCTATTTCAAGATGGTTATTTAGAATCATATGAGCTATAACCCCATGACTGGTCTCATTATTTTTTATAATGAAAATTGACAACCCACTATATTTTTCTCGTAGTGAAAGGTCCTTATAGCTTCTAGGAATTATACACACTAATGTGTTTTGACTACTTCCATCAGAATCAAGTGGTAGATATTATTACATCATAAATTGTTACATTGACATGATTAGATGAAATTATTTCTAAAGTATGATATATAAGTGTATGTCCGATTGGAAATTTGATGAAATCAAGAGTCAATTAAGGAGTTAACATGGTTAGAAGATAATGACTCTTTTATTGGATCGAGGATTTTAACACCTTGACAATGGGATTATTGAATTTCTACCAGATAATGGGATTTTATCTCAACTAACTCCACCATACACACCATAATGGAATGGTGTTAGTGAAAAGTGGCATTGTACCCTGATAGAAATGGTATAGACAATAATTAGTGAGTCATATCTACTATTATCCTTTTGATGTATGAATTACAAACTGTGACAAATAATTTAAAACTCGTACCATAAAAAGTGGAAAACAAAACTCCATAAGAGTTATGGAGTGAAAGGAAAACCATTTTGTCCCTTAAACATTTATTAGGTTGTGATGCAATTTTCAAGTCCTTTTCAGACAACAATATTATACCCCATGGGCACAAATCATATAATTATATGGTATCCCATGTAAACAAAATAATATTTCCTACACAACTCTTAAATAAAGAATGATAGTGTTGATAATGAAGTTGTATTTAATGAAATGGATAACATCCTCAAAAAATGATTGTGTGAGAAAGATTGAATTCGATGATTTCGATACAATGGAAATATACGATTCTGTAAAAAAAAAGTTCCTATAGTCCCCACGGATGGTGAAGTTTCAAAAACACTAAATCCCCTACGAGTAGACTAATGGTTGGAGATAAGAAAAGATAAGTTTTTTTAGTCATTCAATATGGTGAGTCATCGTTGGTTGAAAATGTTAAATCTAAATCCCAAATTGATAAAAAAAAATAGCATAGAATATCTTAAATTAGAATGAAGCCAGGAATTTTGAAATGGATTCCATGTATCAGAACAATGTTTGTGTTCGACTTGATTTCCATATTTATATAAATATAGTAGGATGGGAATGGGTATTCAATAAAAAATGGATAAGTAATGTAATTTAAATAACTATAAAATCATGGGTATTTAATAAATGGTTTATACAACATCATGGAATTAATTTTGATAAATAAATTTCAACATTTTTGAAGTATAAAACCATAATCAATAAAAAATTTATAGCATCATAACCTGATTATATGATTTGGAATATGGATGTTAAAATTGTATTCGTTAATGGGAACCTTCAAAAAAATGTCTATATGACAAAAAAATTAGGTTTTGTAACTATTTCTGATTAAAAAATGAATATCATTTTGGATTGATATATTTATGAATTTAATCCTGATTCCATGTATTGGAACATACGATTCAATGAATACATAAAATGATTTTGTTTCATTAAGAATGAATGTGAGCAATGTGTTTTAAGAGGGTTGGTGGGAATATGGTCATTATACTAGTAGTAAATGTCAACAACATATATCATATTGAAAATGACATACCAGTCCAATATGATTTTTTGCAATTATTAACCATATTTATCTACACAATGGTCATAGATGAAGTATCCTATATTATAGGTATGAAGATCATTTATGATATATCCAAGGACAACTTGGACTAATTCAAAATACATCTATTGACTATATTCTAAATAGATTTATTGTAGAATAGTTCAATAAGGGATTTATTCCATCGTGACATGGTTTATGATATTTCTATGAAAATATGCTCTCAAATAATAGAAATGAAAATTTTCATTTTTTTATCCCATATTATTCAATGAAATAATTAATCATGTATGCCATGTTATGTACTAGACATGTGGTTTCCCAATAATTTGTTAATGTAGGTAGGTATCAAGAAGATCCCAGAGAAATACATTTTTCTGATGTTATAGATATTCATTATTAACTTAGAAGAGCTCTGTATAATTTCCTAGTGTTTGGAGGAGAAGAGGAGATGATTATAAGAGTGTATACATTGTCTAGTTCTGAGACATATCATAATCATCTAAATTCATAGTTTGTATTTGTTTTTTATACCAATGGATGTGTTGTGGCCTAAATGAGTTCAAATTAGTATATATTCACTAATTATATAGTGGAGTCTATGGGTATAGTAAATTTTAATTCATCCAATGAATCCATTTGGATTCAATATTTTGTCCATTTTCATGATGTTCTATCTAGAAGAAAGGACCTGATCATATTGTATTGTGATAATAATGAATTGATGGAACTATAAAAAGGTCAACGGTCACACCAACAAATAATTAATACACTCAAAAATTATGTCCTCTAAAATAATTTTTATCATAGGGGTGACTTTTTAATAAATAGAATATATAAGGAATATAATGTGAAAACCCCATTTTATAAAATCCTTTCACAAAAAACAATGAGTATCTACTGAGATCTAGTAGACTTAATGTTGTACGGAATTAGTTCTAGAGAATGTAGGAGTATGTTGGATTTTGAATCCAAGATCCAACTTATATTAAATTTATTATACATTTATTACATAGTTTTTTATATTAATAAAATTCTTATCACATCACAATGTATCTTTAATGTATCATAGTATTTTATAATGTTCTAAAATTAGTTGTCGTAATAAGAGGTCTTAGTAGTTCCTAACTAAGATTGGAACCCTTACGTTCTATGATACTATTCCTAAATAAATGTTATATATCTAGAGGATATCATTTGAGGGAAAAATGTTACCAGATATCAAATACTCCTAGGACCATTTGGAACCTTCTCATTATGTACTCCCTTGTTAATATCCAATATAGCATATGATGGAAATGAGGCCTGCCAATAGGAAAACAAAATTTATATGTTTAATTGGATGTTCCTATATCCAGACGCCTGTAATGATCCATAATCATAAATATGATTATTACTGAAAGTTATGAGTTAATATTATTTAGGTTTTGATGAAAACCATGATTACATAAGTTTGTGATGATGTGTGATACACATGGTATTTCATGAGTAATATTGTATTAATGAATAGTTTGAGAATGAAATATTCAGTTCACTTCTGTAACGTGAGTTGATATCTCAAGCTCATTTATGGAAATAATATAACCTAAATATATCAATGGGCATGGTTTTCTATAATAATGTTCAATTTCAGGGATGTCAATGAATTACGCATAGAGAATATAGGTTTATGGCACAAGTATACAACAATCATGATTTGAGATATCATGATAAACTGATTTTATTAGACCGAAATAATATGTATGATGTATTATGTTATTTTTGCATTAATTTCATTCTATATGGGTGCATTGTTATGTTGATAGACACAAACCATGGGAATTAGTCTAGTTCGTCTATTTCCACTGAGAAAGTGTACGAGAAAGTCACACTCTATGTGTATCCAGAAACATAGGTAAATAATATATTATTATTTATTTTTTAACAAGTTGTATAAAAAATATTACTTTATGTTTTTTAATAATTATTCTTGCTCTATAGAATGAATATATTTCATCACCGATAATTAGGTATAATTTTAATGGGGAAGAATTATTAAGAAATATTTGTTTTCTATTTAGTGAATATAATATTATTTTAGTCATTAGAAAATAATTCTGTGATATTTATTTAATAAATAAACTGTCATTCTTCAGGATTTATTAAATATTTTTCAGGAAATGTGGACTATGTATTTTCATTCGATGAGAAATAATCAACATTTAATATTATATTATTAAATAAAATATAATTAAATTCACACGTTAAGCGCATGGTGGGTATAATAATAATAATGATATTTGATATGATATTCCTTAGGGTTTAAATAATTAATAAATGGAATTTATGCAATCATTTTGTCTGAAACCTAGAATTATATAAACCCATTTAAATTATTTTCACAGAGAGACAAAATATGTTTTTTGTAATCGACAATGATTTTAGAGAATCCTCCCACACCCCAGAGATATCCCATTTGTAAGAAAACTCCCATGAATGAAGAGTGATCTTTCTCCACTGCCAAATATCATGTCCATAGATATCATGGAGAATTATTTGTAATAAGATCATGTGGTGTTAAAATATGAATGATGCAAGAAATTATATCAATATTGAAAGCACTTAGAGATTCTTACAATGAAATTATGAGATTTGTGGAATGCATGTGGAATACTGGGAGAGGGAATTTGATTCTAATTCTTAAAATACAATGATGGTGCTACAATGATCTATTGTTAGGTCCATCAATGAATAAAAATTTCCAAGAAGAATATTCTATAATTAATTAAATTAATTATTAATAATTTTTTATGATCTTCGATCTGGTTCGGAAATAATTTTATTGTCTATTTTCAATAATTCATTTTCACGGATCAAAATATGTTTCATTGTGTATATCTTAGATGGATAATGGATCATAGAAAAATAAAATATGGGAATAACATATCGCATGAATCCACTACGCATGAAGCCTCCAATGTTTATATGAATTTTTTTTATACAGACATTAGTTATATTTTAATTATTTATATTTATTATAAAATTATAATGCAATTTTGTGGTTAAACAAGAAAAATCATTATTTCATACCAAATAATATTCTATGTATAATTTTGTTAATTTAAATTTTTTAAATCATAGAATTTTATTTTGTATAATTTTTTTTATTAATAAAGGAAAAACTATATGATAATGTGTTTTTGTGAATTTAATAATAATTGTGAACATTTAATGAATAGTGAAAATAATATTTTTATTTAAAATTGTTTTTTTATTATAAGTATATATAAATTTAATTTCCAATTTAATTATTTTTATGATTTAATCAATAAATTTTTATTTATAATAATCCAATTATGGGTTTTAAAATTTATTTTATACATCAATAATTCATAAAAAAATTTATATTAATGATTTTAATTATCCATAAAATCTCATATTTCATTATGTATTGTCAGTTCATTTTTAAATTAAATTATGAAATTTTTTTTCTATGTTATTGAAAATGAATTATATATCAAGAATTTATGGGTCCAAATTTATCAAATAGTTTTCTTTAATTTTTTTCCAATATTAATTGCAACCATAATAAATTATGTTATAGTAGTAAATGTCAAATTACTTAATTTATGGTTATAATTAGATTATAATGATAATAAATTGACCCTATAACTATATGAAATGATCTTGGATGGGTAAATATAATCAAGAACCATTCAAATGTTTAATCCATGGATTTTATCCATTAGGATGATATTATGACCTTAAAAATACATTATTTCTTCAAAATTAGAAAACATGACACACATGTTTTAATAAAAATAAAATATTTAAGATGGTATTGAACATTATAAATTATTAGTTACAAACATATTTTATATGGTTAAATTTTTTTGATTCATTATTGTATTTTATTTCAAAATTTTAGTTAATAAATCATTTCTTTAAATTCGTCCACATCCCTGAACCAATAATATTTTCTTTAATGAATAAATCAATTGAATGATATTAAAAATATTAAAAGTAACATAATTTTTTGTGAATAATTTGATCCATGATATATATATATATATTTACGAAAATATCGGGATATAAATATATTTTTTTAATTCTAATAATTTTATTTTTGTTATTTAAATAATAGAAATGAATAACGCAATAATTTTAAATTACAGATATTTGATAATAAATAATATATTTTAAATGAACTAAAATTAAATATAATATTATATTCATTACATTGATTTGGATAGTTTTTATTATTCCATCCACGTTCTAGTTATGGGTTTTTTCATTTATAGTTACTATATCAACCCTCATAGTGAAAAATTATGTTTTCATGGTATATTTAAACAGTGTTAAAGAGGGATTAAAAAGTTATACATTTTGACATGTGAAATAAACATATCAAAAAACATTTTATGGGAGATTTGAATCCATAAAAATTATATATTATAAATTGTCCATTTTTATCTATTTTAAATTAGAAAGTCGATAAAATTAATTTGATATTATTAGAACATCCAAGAGATCCCCTCCACTCTCTAGTAAATGGTCAACTCATTATCCCATTTGTTCAAAAATAACTATAAATTTGTTTAGCCAAGAATATACTAAATGCGATAATATAATCCTCAAAATCATTATAGTTGTCTTGTTTTTCAATACATACCACCCTTATATGGGATATGGAGTTAATAAAACTGGGCATTCCATTGATGAGGTATATTTTTTAACCACCTGTTTATTTTTGGTTTTTTCTTACTAAAACATAAAATATTATAAATTCAGTATAATATAATAAAAATATTATATTTCATATAAAATATTTTTCTTATATTAATAACAAAACCTATTTCCACATCCTCATCCAATAACTAAGATATGAAACAATCATTCACGTGTACAGTGGACTACCTTCACACAAACTGATTTAATTCAATTTTTAGAATAATCTGACAAGAATGGATATAATTATGGATTTCTGTTATATATATGATATTGATGACATATTAATCATTCATTAAAGATAATATAAGGCATATTTCTATAAGATATAATGCATATGAATATGTCAATGGAATTTGTGCATACATATGGACTACCACTTCCATGATGCCATGTGACTCGTGTTTCATGACCACATTTCATGAATGATATCCGTAGATATATTTAAAAAAATAATATTTTATGTTTGATATTATGATCAATATATAAATATATTATAATAATTACATTTATTCTATAATGATCATAGAAAAATGGACTCATTATTCCAGCATTTGTATGTCCAACTGTGTAACATCATGTTACTAAACCATCAGGTATGTCCTCATTATCATTGTGTTTTTTATTTGTTTCATTGAATTTATAGTATAAAAATGTAATTGTAAGGATAAATGTTAAGGTGATTCCAGTTTTTATTTGGATTTTTACTAATAACCATTCCTTTCTACATGTTTAAGATTTTTTACAAACCGTGTAACTATGTTATTCATAGTGTAGTGGTTTTTGGATACATTTCAAGAATGCACAGATCATTCTATGAAATGATACATGTCATGAATAGTGGTTACAAATCATTAATGGTTTAGGTATTAGATTTTAATCTGATGTGATGAGTTTTCCATAAAATGTGTTATGTTGATGGTACACATATGTAACTGTGGATACACATTGTGTAATGTTATCAGTTTCTTTTAAAATATGCGCACGGAGGTTTTGATCAAACCTTCATTTAAATATTACTTCACCCTTTACCCTCAGTCTCTGGTAAGGTATTTTTAGATAATTCTTTACTTCTAGTTCAATCTGTTCAGAATCCGATCGTTGATGTGATTTCCTAAGCATCTCTATGGTTTAGATTTTTTTCATTTATTCATTTCCATTGATCAAAGTATCACTATTGAGTAGAATTTTTAGATCATCTTGTTTATGATTGTGTTTCTTCATGGATTCATCCAATAAATTTTTTTTGATCTTGTTATAGAGGTATTTTCCAATATTTTTCATGGTGCAGAATGCATCCATATTTGATTCATGTTTTTATCTTCTCATTCATTGAACATTTGTGTTTAGAATTGAATAAATATTGTTATGCATTAGATTATTGGCCCATCATTTTTTACTTTGGGGTTTCATCATTAGTGGATACTATTTTGGGAATGTGTGACCTAATAGTTGAGGTCAGTTTTCCTCCGTTTATCCAATGATAATCAGCCTGGTTTCTCTTTCTTTAAAAATTGATTTATCAAATTGGAATGATTTTTTTAGTGAAAATTGTTTTAAATGAAATATCGGTTTCCATGTTCATACATTAATGAAATTAAAATTTTTAATTTCAATGCATTTCAATTTATTTTTTTATACAATAAGACGGCTTACCAAGGTTACATAGGTTAATGGTTTATCATGAGACAATCATCCAAGATTTATTAATTATCAATGAGATTTTTAATGGGAATTTACAAAATTTCATTGGTCTGTTGGCCTATAGGATCAATTTTAAATATTTTGAGGTTTACTCAAATGGGTTTCCACTACATCATAGTACAGTCATGTCAGGATCGATTTTGTGCACTTGATTATTATGGAATGATTAGATTGTTTCCTGGATAAGTAGGATTATATATTGTTCTGATATCTATTATTAAATTTCTTATTACAGAGAATTCTGAGTTATCCATAACATTCTTAACTATTCTTTTGAAAAATGATTTTGAAAATGTTCCCGGAAATTGATATACCTTATTTAGTTTTAGAACTGTTGAAAAAAGGAAAATGTTTACCATGTTTTCCATAAAACTACATTAATACATATTTGGAAATGTTTTGTTTAAAATAAATATATGATTATTTATATACATATAAATTTTATGGAAGATGCTGGTTGGATCACATTGATCCTAGTAGCTCAAACCATACACACCTGTTTGGTGGTTCATAGACCATTTTTTGTTTTCTAGTGCAAGGAAGGTCAAGGCACCCTAGTGAGATAGGGAGGATTTCGGTCAGCAGGGATGGGTAGCTGGTGGTGAGATGGTTGTCTTGCATCATTATGCCTTTGAAATATATTTCAAGAGTTCCTCCTGAAGGTGTAAATGATGACCCACAGTTAAATCCTCAAGACTCATAGGATTATATTGATTTGTTTGATTACATATTTTACTTCATGGAGACACCATAGAATATCAAGGAAAACAATGCATTGTTATGAATAGAGTGTTGTGGAAATATGAGATGTGATCTTATAGTAACTTTAGACACACATGTGGGATTTGATTTGATGGGATTCAAAAAAATGTTATTCCATCAGTTTTTTTCTAGAGCTACTGATGTTGGAAAATTTTATGTGGATTCTATTTTTGAAACTGGGAGAGTGGTCGGTCTCATAATACACCAGTCTCTATTTTAAGCATGTCAATTTAGCACTCGATGTGGTAAAAAAATGAACAGTTGAAGGATCAAAAGTACCTATTGCGTCTTCAATTGGATATTGGAACACAAATGTTTATTTGGAAGATTTATATATATATAAATATATTAGACAGAGTTTTAAAGGATGTGATTAACAATGTAGGAATGCTTGACATAACCGTCTCTTCTCTTCCATTGGGTGATAGAATCAGTGGAATGCATTAGAAGAGAGGAAGTGGAAGGATAATCATAGAAGAGGTGGTGGTGGTTTTTAGAAGTGATCCTCCCCATCACCGCCCCGTTATAGTTAGAAGTTTCCCCATGACATGATATCATTATGGGAAGGGAGGACACAATAGAAATTCTTTTCTTATTCCTCTGAAGATGTTAAATAGTTTTGGACATTCTAGTTATCTACAATGATTTTGTAAGGATTTGACTAAAACATGTTATTTTTAGAGTTTCATTTACTCTAAATACTAGTATGGTTCAACAAGATGCTTCCATGATAATAGGGATATAAACACATTCCATAGAACTCAAGGAATTACACACAATAGATTAGTATCTTATGGAGGTTGATGGTAGTCCGACAACACATAAAGGTAGAATTATTATTGCATATTTGGTAGCAATTTATTTTTTTGATACTGATTTCTCCCACTAGATATTATCTCCAGGGTTTGATGATATTATTAGACATATATTGAATCATATTCTCTTTGAAATGAAGTTTGACAGATCTATATGAATGAAGAGAGAGCATGGTTTTTGGTGTACCTCTTATTCATTAAGTATAGGTGATAACGAGATGATCAAGAGTCTTATATTCCTTTTTATGGATCTATTTGACATCAACATAGTTATGTATTGGATTGACTCTCATCGAGTTGAAGTTTATTGTTATCATCTGTGTGTCTTATTTATAGCTTCTCATGGGAGTTCTTGTACGTATCATGGGGAATAAGATTTGAGATAAGGTCTTGTATGTCATTCACACATTGAGCACAAGAGTTTGATGTGGGCTACTGTGTTTGAGCTTAATGACATATCTACTATCATTGATCATACCATTGTTTTGTGGGAATTTCTTCATATTTTCCTAGATGTCTTCCCTGGTCTTACTACATAGAGAAAGGTTGATTTTAGGGTATACATGGTTCCAGTAATGCAACTCATATCAATACGTTTTTATCATATGGAACCATAAGAGAAGAAAGATAAGATGATTCAGATGGACGACTAGATGGAAAATGGGTTTGATTCACCATAGAATATTTCCTAGGGAAAACTCAGTGTTATTTTACAAGAGAGCATATGATTTAGTTTGGTTGGGTGTAAAGTATTTTAATTTGAACTAGGTAATGCTTAAGAAAAAATCTAACTTTCCTAGTGTGGATGATTTATTTAAACATATAAAATGGGGAAGGTGGTTTTTGAAGATTTATATACGGTTGGGTTATCATCAATTTAGAGTTTGAGAGTCTGATATATAGAATTTGGCATCCCAGAGCTGGTATATCCATTATTAATATCTTTTGATGATTTTTTGTCTGACAGAAACCCTTTGTAGTTTTTATGGACCTGATTAATCAAATATTCCATAAATATGTTAAATAATTTGTGTAGTGTTTGTGGATTATATTCTAGTTTATTCAAAATATAATCATGATATTTATCAGTATCTGAGTTTGGTTATAGGAATTCTAAAAAGTCATTATCTATATAGAAAACGTTAAATGGGTAGTTTATGGACACAAGAAGTGATGTCACTCAAGAATAAAATTTTTAATCATGGAATATCAGTTTATATTGAGAAGGTGAAGGCTATTATGTCATAGAAGGATCCACAATATATCATTGAGATAATATTCTCCCTTGGTATTTCTAGATACAACCAATTGATTGTTTAGGATTTATCTATGCAATTAACACCTTTGAAATCTCATTCTAACAATGTGGTGAAATTTACATGTGAGGCAGAGTTCCAGCCTTATTTCGATGAACTGTATTTTCATTTTAAATCGAATCTTATTCTGATATTACCTAACCCTGATAATAAGTACATGGTGTTTTGTGATGCATATGGTGATTTTATGAGATATGTGCTTCTACAAGATGTCTATGTGGCTTTTTACGGACGTCATCAACATTGAACACAAGAGTAAAATTACCCTACTAACAATTTATATATTACTACGGTGATGCATGTACTTTAATGTTGGAGACACTATATTATTGGGGAGATGTTTCTGGACTTCTCTGATCATAAACGTCCATGTTAATTATTTTTTAAAACATGAATCTCAAAAAAAAATTGAAGCTCATAATACCCTAAAATGATTGACATCAACATTACCTATACTTTCTAGAAATTGAATGTTTTTCCAGTTGTCCTTAGAAATAATTTACCATCACAGGCAGTTCTGGATGAAAATAAGGTGTTGAAACATATGGTGATTTTTATTTTATGCACCAAGATGCTCTAGAGGATTTCTCAAGGATTTTTCTCAATGGTTTCCTTTATCATCATCTCTCCGCGAATTCTTTTCATCGATATAACAATTGGATGATGAGTTTAGGAATGTCTAAGAAATCATTTATGATGGGGATACCTTTTCTTGTTGTTCTATTACTTACATTGGGATGCACCAACTCAAACAGTGAGTTCTCATCCCAAAATATTCATGAAGTATTGTATTGTTTGATTATAATATCACTTAAGTAAAATTATCCATGATAAAAAATGATTTATTATGACGTGAAAAAAATATATAGGTGTCTAGGTATGAAGCGTGACATTGCAAAGTATGTGTCTTGCTGTTACACCTAACAACTTATACAGGGAGAGAACTTAAAACATCTTGTTTTCTTCAGCCTCTTCTAATACTGATTGTCACGACACGTCCTCGGTGTCCGTGTCTTGACTACCCCAAACCCGCCTTCCATAGGCCAGTGGCTGGAGACTAGCACCAAAGGTGTAATCCTGATAAAAGGGAACATATTTCCTTTATATAAGTAAACAACACAACAAATAACGCATGCTAATGTAAACACTAAGTAAACTAAATATAAAAGTAACTGGTGAATAGTAAATGGGCCAGAATACAAACCCAACATAAAGTACAGTACAACTGAAAAGAAAGAGCAACATCTATAATGTAAAACAGCTACCACTGAGACGTCCTCCAGAAACAACACATGAAGGGTGAGTCCAGATGGTCTCCTCAGCCCCTCGAATCTGTCAGTCTGCTTCGTGTACGTCCCACCTGAAAGTGCACCTCCATATACTGTCCCGCTCCACAATCCTCAAAAACAATCAGCAATGTCCGTCACCTACAACCAACACCACGTAGTGCAGGCATAGCCCTTGCAGGGGTGAGTATATAATACTTAGATGGGACCCTGAGACCCCTGACGGTCTCCCAGAATCCACAGAGGATAACCATTAAGGAAAGATACAAACACTAAGTATCAACCAACTCTACTTAGTTATATTCCCATACATATATCTAAGTCATCAATTCCATTTCGGCTCCAACTCATGAGCCCAAGTACAACCTAGACCACACTGGAAAGCACAACCCAATCAACACAAGAATGCCCAACCCAATCCAAACATGAAAACAATTCAATCATATCGATTATATAAATTGAATGTCAAGACTTAGCTCACACAGGTAAACTTCTCACAAAGAGAGGTGGAGATGATTAGATGTAGCATCTAAATCATCTCCTTTGTCAAACACATGTAGGATCCAAGTACAGATGTTGTCTCTACCGGACCCACGTAGGATCCAAGTATAGTAACCATCACTTCTGAAACCACGTAGGATCCAATTACAGTCGTCATCACTGCTGAACCCATGGAGGATCCAAGTACAGTCGTTCTCGTCGCCGAACCCACGTAGGATCCATGTACAGTCTTCATCACTGGCGAATCCACGGAGGATCCAAGTATAGTCATCCTCATTGCCGATCCCTTGTAGGATCCAAGTACATTCGTCCTCGATTCCGAACCCACGTAGGATCCATGTACAGTCATCATCATCATCGCAGTAGTAGCCAGCTCTATGGTTCCAGCACACTGGATTCGGAGAGGGTCTGCTCCACGAGCCAAGAGGGTTGATACATCAACTGTGATGAAGTCCATAGTTGATGTATTAAAATGATCTATCCCACGCCATTGGGGAAAAAACAAAAAAAACGTGCCCATGTCATGGAGAAAAAGACAACCAAGCCATTTCCCTAAAGTACATGGCACGTAGATAAGCGATACACACCACGTCATCAGACATCAGGTACTGCCCATGTGAAATGGCACGTTTCATAGGGCTGGTTGTGTAGATAAGTTAGTACACAACATTTGTTATGGTTACAAGCCATGTCCCAACCTATAGGGTCGGTTCCATGTGCCTTGGCCATGCATGGCCGTGTCGTGGAGTACATGCCCGTGTACTCCACCCAGTGTCCGTGTATTCCCGGAATACATGTCGTGTCATCACGAAGTCATTTCTTTCATGGTGAAGGTAGTACTTGTCATGCCTCTTGGCTGTGTGGTTCTACCCATGTTTTTGTATCTTCCAGAATACACGCCGAGCCTCGCGGAGCCACTTCTGCCTTTCTATGAAGTGAATACATGCCATGTTACTTGTTTGTGTATTGTTGTCCATGTCCGTGTATTTCCCCTAAATACACACCATGTCCATCGATGCCTCCTCTTAAAAACAGTGTGGAGAGTACACGATGTGTGTCTGGATTCACACGCGGGGTGTTACTTTTCTAACATCCGAAATGGAAGCCATAATACTCTTGTACTACACAGCATGGGCTTCTGGCGCACATGCCGTGTATTCTGGAATTTTCCAAAAAATACCCCTCTTGACAACACGCCTCTCGAGGTGTCTGTTCTTCATTCCAATGATCCTATTTCTACAAGAACATCCACTTCTAGGTTGCCCTGACACTTTGAGGCCGTTTACGATGTTATCGGGCCTCCGATCAGCTCCGAAAACATAACTTGATTCACCACTCAAGAACGCTTTAATAACTCCACATATTCACACGAACAACAGGGGAATAAGTTCATGTATGTTTGGTCCGGTCCCTTCTGCATTTGACTATTAATAAGTGGATTAATAGGAAGAACAACATTGAAGGAAAACCAATCATTACCAAATCCAGACACACCACAAACTCAAAAATCGATTTCATTCTCCCGGTGTCACGGAAGACGGCATTGGCTTGCGTCCAAGGAGGGAACGGAGTCTCCACACTAGTTGCAGAGAGATGAAGGAAAGGTGACGTCATCATTTGTGAATTCTCCATGGAGGTGTCTCCTCCCTTTATGGAGAACCGGGAAGCATTCTTCATCGAGATGGATGGTTGTTCTTCGGTGGAGGAAGAAGTTAATCAATGCTTTAGTGCTATCTCTCCAAATCCTCCACACACAAGAATTCTAACCAAAAATAAAATTAGAATCTCCTTATTTTATTATACATTTACTTGCATTTCAAAAACATAAAATTCAAACACTTAGTTATATTAATTGAAGAGGATTAATATATTAATTTAGCACGTGTTGGCATGAATTAATGTTGGAGAGGAGGAGTTACTTAATTAAGTTCAACGGGGGTTTGACAACATTAAACACAAGGAGTTTAATGGGGGGTTTTAGAGTTTTTAGGGAATGTGAAGGGTTGGGGATCGTGTGGGCCCCACCTCACATTCATTCTCACATGGGTAGTTAGGATGCTAGTGGGTCCCACCCTAACTCCCCTATGTAGGATAAAACCACCTTAGTTAGAAATAAAATTGCACCACAATTTTATTCATTTTTTATTTAATCCACATTTTTTAACAACTCCTCCCAAGCAAACGCATATTGGGTAAAGGTCCTCCAATGAAATTACCAGCACTGTGGTTTCATCGGTTCCCTCATATTTCAATTCCGAGCATAGGTTCAAAGGATAGAAAAACCCGCTCGTTCATTCACTGAACGTACCCGAGCTAAACTTCGAAAATTGATTCCCGGCACACCAGGCCTCAGAATCATCTGTTTTCAGAAACTTCATACTCATAAAATCCCAAAGAAATTAAGAAAAAAATATCCTTGAAATTTTCATGTCTTTACATTAATCCCACCACAGGGATTTATGTCCTCATAATGCTACAACATAAACTAGGGAAACAATTGAGGGTACTGTGTGCACATCAGAGCCTCCCCCTCCCATGTGCTCTCCTGGAGGTTCCCTTGCTGCCAACGAATGCGGACCAGAGGAATTGACCATCCATGTAGGACCCACTCCCGTCGATCCTCGATCTCCACCGGGACCCCCACAAAATTCTCTCTATCATCAATGTCCCACTCCCTGTAAACAATGATATGCGTCGGGTCGTGCATGTATCTCCTCATCTGTGATACGTGGAAGACGTCGTGCACCTAGTGCAACTGAGATGGAAGATCCAGGCGATAATCCACATCACCTATCCTGGTGAGAAACTGAAAAGGTCCGATGAAGCGCAAAGATAAGATGACTACCCAGCCAAATCTCTATAATCCACGTCAAGTTGAGACCCTCAAGAAAACGTGGTCTCTATACTTGAACTCCAGTGGTCTCCGCCTCCTATCAGCATAGGACTTCTATTGGCTCTGAGCAGTCCTCATCGGCTCCTGGATGATCTGTACCTTCTCTGACGTAGCCTGGACTATCTCTGGTCCTACGAGTGCTGACTTCCCAAGGTTAGTCCAGCACAGAGGTAATCTTCAAGGTCGGTCTTACAATACATCGTATGGTGCCATCCCGATGGTGGAGGGGTAACTTTTGTTGTACGCAAACTCCACCAAAGGTAGTTGATCCTCCCAGCAGCAACCAAAGTTGAGGAAACATGCACATATCAAGTACTCAAGAGTCTGAATAGTCCTCTCCGTCTAGCCATCCATCTGAGAATGAAAGGAGGTGCTCCGACGTAGCTGCGTCCCAAATGCCTCCTGCAACCCCTTCCAATATCGGTAAGTAAAGAAGCCATCTCGATCGTAGAAAATAGATGATGGAACACCATGAATTCGTACAATCTCTTGATCATGAGGCATCCCAAGCTCTCCACTATGCCCTGCTCTCTAATAAGTATGAAGTGGGCCGACTTGGTGAGTAAGTCAACAATCACCCAGATGGAGTCGTGTCCTCTAGAAGGACGAGGGAGCCCCATCAAAAAATCCATTGATATCCCATTCCACTTCCACTCCGGGACCTCTAAAGGCTACAACAAGCCTGCCAGTACCTAATGCTCTGCATTCACCCACTGGCAAGTGAGGCATCGTGAAATGAACAATTCCACATCCTTCTTCATACCCGGCCACCAGTGTTGTTGTCTGAGATCATGGTACATCATGGCTACTCCTGGATGTACCTCCAATGGGTAAGCGTGATACAACCTCAGCACCTCATCCTATATTGCAACGGGTACCATGGTACTTCCCCTGAAGAGGATGACGTGCTCTCCTCCAAAAAAAAATCCATCAGGTGACTGTCCTGTGGATATCTATGCACGTCGCATCTAACAGTCAACATCCCCATGTTGTTCCTCTCTGACCTACTGAAGTAGTGAAGGAGTGACTGTGAGCGACTGTTGAAAGGATGCTCCATCTCTATCCACGATGTATATCTGCAATGCGGCTAGCTGCTCTATCACCACTCTATGTATCTGAATACCCAATCTCCTCTTGAGAGCATCAGCTACTACGTTCCCCTTCATAGGAGTATAGACTATCTCAATGTCATAGACCTGGAGGAACTCGAGCCATCTCAGCAGTCTCAAGTTCAGGTCCTTCTGCGAGAAGATGTACCTGAGACTTTAGTGGTCAGAGTAAACTATAAAGCGCTAGACCATGAGATAGTGTCACCACATATTTAAGGCGAATACCACTACTTCAAACTCTAGGTCATGGGTAGCATAGTTCTACTCATGCTTCCTCAACTGTCGTGAACCATAAGTGATCAATGCCCACTCCTGCATTAGGACACACCTGAGTCCGGTCCCCGATGCATTGTAGTAAACTACATACCCTACGCCCTCCTCCGGTAGCCTCAAGATTGGTGCACTGGTCAATCTATGTCTCAGCTCTTGGAAGTTCTGGTGACATCTATCTGACCACGTGAAGGGTTTCCACTTCTTCGTCAAAGCTGAAAGTGGTGTTGCAACTCTGGATAATTCTAGCACAAATCTCTGATAGTACCCAGCTAGACCTAGGAAACTCCGCACCTCAGTCACACTCCTGGGTGGATCCCAAGCAAGCACTGCCTCGATCATCGCAGGATCCACCTCAACTCCCACCTCAGAGAAGACGTGACCTATGAAGTGGACCTCTTGAATCCAAAACTGACACTTCAAGAGATTACTATAAATATGGTGCTCTCGGAGTGTGTCCAGTACAACCCACAAGTGGTATGCGAGCTCATCCTCAGTAATCGAGTAAATCAATATGTCGTCGATGAAGACTATGAAAAACCAATCAATGTAAGGCTGGAAGATCTTGTTCAGGAGACTCATGAACACTGTTGGAGGGTAGGTTACACCGAATGGCATATCCAAAAACTCATAGTGACCATACCGAATCCTAAAGGATGTCTTCTACACATCCTCATCCCGAACACTGAGCATATGATAGCGTGACATGTGGTCTATCTTCAAGAACCATCGTGCTATTTTGAGCTGATCAAAGAGGTCTTCAATCCTCATAAGTGGATACTAGTTCTTTATGATCACCTGATTCAGGCAGCAATAGTCGACACATAGTCATAAGATCTCATCTGCCTTCTTGGCAAACAAAATCGGGGAAGCTCAGTGTGAAACACTGGGTCGAATGATTCCCCTTTTCTGAAAGTCCTCCAGCTATACCCGTAGCTCACAGAGCTCAGAGGGATCCATCCGATATGATAGAGTAGATATCGGGGCTATCCTGGGGTACATGTCAATGTAGAAGTCTACCTCTCCAGGAGGAGGTAGTCCTGGAACATGGTCGGGGAAAACGTCTGCATACTGATCTGCCATAATAGGAAAAATCGGACTCAGCACATCAACCACTCTAATGATGAGACTAGGAAATTGATGTATGATCGACTACCCTCTACTCTGCGTATATCCATCCTGCACTGAAAAGGCTCCCTTCTCACCGGTGAAGGTTTACCTACTCCCATCTATACGGACACACCACACTTTGCTACTAATATAGTCAATCTGGGAATGGACTATAGATAACAATTCCATGCCTAAGATGACGACGTAAGGCCTCGACACCACTCCAAGAAGATCCCATCCAAAGCTCTCACCTCCTAGAGTAAGCTCACACTACCAGCACAAATGTGTAATCGTCGAGTGTTCTCTCGTAGGAGTATCTAGCCATAAGGATCGATCCAACGGCTCCGTCGGAATCTCAAATCTCCGAACTAGGGAAGCATCAATGAAAAAATGACTAGATCTTGTGTTTATAAGAACTGTAGAAATGGTGTAGTAGACACAAATAGTACCTAGGATAATCTCAGGTGCGCCGTGGTCATAAGCCTCCACCGCATAAAGCCGATCCTGCCTCTTCCTGCCAGCTCCCAATGGTCGGGGTGGACCTCCTCCTGGTGGTGGTGGTAGATCCTTGAAACGTCATCCACTACCTGCTACTCGGAAAGATCCTCTACCTTGTCTTCCTGCTCCCTGCAAACCGCCACGGTGGAACCTCTTCCTCTTCCTAGGTGGTCCCTCAACCGTCTGATCCTCCTCTGCATGCCGGGTCGAGCAGTCACAAGCCATGTGGCCCTGCCCGCAGCATGCATAACAATGTCTGCCTCTCATATGGCTGACTCTGCTACGTGTGCCCTGCACATCCGAACATTTATCCTACAGTTGCCCGCCTGATGGCCTAGTCCACTTGGACCTCTGCGACATCTGTCTACAGCCAGCTATAGAAGACTCTGGTACGTGTCTCCCTACGGTAGACCTCACCGCTGGAGTTGGATCAGCAAGGAATCTCTTCACAAGAGGGGCTCTCTCCAGTACTCCTACCTGCATTGGAATGCAAAGGGAGATCATCGAAGCCCTGATCTCATGCCTCTGTCATTACTCGAAGGTGCAGGCCTAGAAGAATGGGTCCCGTAACATGTCTGTGGAGTAGCGCAAGAGGTCAATAAATCTCGTCAAGTACTGAGCTACTGTCATGCTGCCCTTCCGCAGCTGCAGTATCTCTTGGATTTGCACCACACATAGGGTGGATGCAATGAACTCCGAGCGAAAGAGGATCTCGAAGTCCGTCTAAAGTAGAGATGCCTCGTTATGGACCTGGAGCATTAGGCACCACCATATACCTGCTACTGCATGCAGGAGACTCACTGCAAGGATCACCATGAGTTCAGCTGGTGTCCCTACTTATCTATAGACTTGGACGATAGCCTCCATCCAATACTCGTCTACCTGAGGGTTGGTCTCTCCACGAAGCCTGGGTTACCTCTGATGCTGAAACTTGTGCAGTGCACTCAGGCGATGTGCACTCTCATCTATTCGGGCTGGTGGCATCGGTGGCTCAGCAGGTAGGGGTACTCTCGGTTCCTCCACTATAATGGGGCCCTACATTGAGGCCGCATCGCTCGGTGGGCTGCTATCTCACAAAATGCTCGGAGACCTAGCTGGATGCCATCGTGGGGCCATCATAAAAATAAACAGGTGTGCCATGGTTAATACATTATACATGGTGAGCTGACATAAATTAATCACAATTAAAACCTTTAAATCACACATGAAATCAATGTTTTCATGCACTGAGTCAGAAATCATTGGTCACGGTCCTGGTGTATGGATATGTCGGCCACCGCACCAACAATAGACTCCCTAGATAGATAACCACACTCAATATTCTTAACACTATTTCTTCAAAGAATGAAATTATTAGATTCCTATGTTCTACGGTAGAAATGAATTCTCTGATACCAATTTGTCATGACCCATCCTCGGGGCCCGTGCCCTGACTACACCAATCTCGCCTTCCATAGGACAGGGGCTGGTGACTAGCACCAAAGGTGTAATCCTAATAAAAGAGAAGAAATTTCCTTTATATAAGTAAACAAAAAACAATGAACGCAAGCTTAAGTAAACACTAAGTACATTGAATACAAATGTAAGTGTTGAATAGTAAATGTGCCAGAATAAAAAACCCAACTAAAAGTATTGTACAACTGAAAAGAAAGTGCAGCAGTAGTCGTCCCTGCCGAACCCATGTAGAGAGGTGGAGATGATTAGATATAGCCTCTGAATCATCTCCTCTTCCAATCCAACGTAGGATCGATGTATAGAAGTCGTCGCTACCGAACCCACGTAGGATCCAAAAACAGTAACCATTGCTGCTGAACCAACATAGGATCCAAGTACAATGGTCATCACCGTCGCACCAACGGAGGATCCATGTAATGTCGTCCCCACTTCCGAACCCACGTAGGATCCAAGTACAGTCTCCATCGCTGCCGAACTCACTGAGGATCCATGTATAGTTGTCCTCACTGCCGAACCCACATAGGATCCAAGTATAGTCGTCGTCGTAGCCAAACCCACGTAGGATCCATGTACAGTCTTCATCGTCGTCACAGTCGCAGCCATCTCTAGGGTTGCCGCACACATCTTGCTCGATTCTGGGAGGGTCCGCTCCATGAGCCAAGAATGTTGATACATCAACTGTCACTATGTCCAAAGTTGATTTATCACATTGTTCCGTCCCATATCATAGGGAAAAAAAGTAAAATGTGCCCAAGTCATGGAGAAAAGGACAACCTAGACATTTTTTTAATGTACACAGATTGTTGATAAGCGATACACGTCGTGTCATCAGACACCGAGTACTGCCTGGGTGAAACAGCCCATGTCGATGGGCTAGTCATGCAGATAAGTAAGTGCACGACGTGTGGTATAGTTACACGCCGTATCCAAACCTATAGGGTCTGTTCTATGTTCTCTATCCATGCCTGGAAGTTTGGCACAGTACAAGGCCATGTAATCCACCCCTTGTCCATGTATTCCTGGAATACAAGTTGATTCATCATTAAGCTGCTTCATTCATGGTGAAGGTAGTACATGCCGTGCCTCTTGGCCATGTGGTTTTGCCCATGTCCATGTATCTCCCAGATTACACGCTGAGCCCCACGAAGCCGCTTCTGCCTTTCTATGATGTGAATACATGCCGGGATACTTGGTCATGTATTGATGTCTGTGTCTGTGTATTTCCCCTGAATACACGCCATGTCCATCAATGACTCCTCTGACAAACAGTGTGGAGAGTAATTGATGGGTTTCTAGAGTCACACACTGTGTGTTACTTTTATAACATCCGAAACAGAAGCCACAATACGCATGTACTACACAACATGTGCTTCTGGTGTACATGCAGTGTATTCTAGAATTTTCCAGAAACAAAGACTCTTGCCAGCACGCCTCCCGAGGTGTCCGCTCTTCGTTCTGAGGATCCTATTTCTACACAACTTCTTCTTTTAGGTCGCCCCGATGCTCGGAGGCCGTTTACAATGTTTTCGGGCACTGATTGGCTCCGAAAACATAACATGATTCACCGCTCAAGAACGATTGAATAATTCCACATATTCACATGAACGTCGGAGGAATCGGTCTATGTTAGTTTGGTCTGGTCCAATCCGCATTAGTTCGATAACAAGTGCTTTAATAAGAACAACAACATGGAAGGAAGTCCAATCATTTCCAAATCTAAACACACCCCTACATTGATATTTGATGTCATTCTCCAGGAATCGCGGAAGACGGTGTTGGATTGCATCCAAGGAGGGAACGACGTATCCACACTTGTTGTGGAGAGAAGAAGAAAAGGTGACATCGTCGTTTGTGAATTCCCCATAGTGGTGTCTCCTCCCTTGATGGAGAACCGGGAAGTTTTCTTCATCGAGAAGGACGGTTGTTCTTCGTCGGAAGAATATGTTCTTCAATGCTTTAGAGATCTCTCTCCAAATACTTCTCACACAATAATTCTAACCAAAAATAAAATAAGCTTCTTTTTATTTTATTTTACATTTCCATGCATTTCAAAATCATAAAATTCAAACAATTAGTTAAATTAACTGAATTGGTTTAATCAATTAATTTAGCATGTGTATCCATGAATTAAAGTGAGAGAGGAGGAGTTACATAATTATGTTCAAGGGGGGTTTTCCAACATTAAACACATGGAGTATAATGGGGGGGTTTAGAGGATTTAGGTAATGTGAAGGGTTGAGGATCGTGCGGACCCACCTCACATTAATTCTCACATGGGTAGATATGATGCCAGTGGGTCACAACCTAAATCCCCTAGGTAGTATAAAACCACCTTAGTTAGAAATAAAATTGAACCACAATTTTATTAATTTTTTATTTAATCCACATTTTTTAACAACTCCTCCCAAGCACACACATCTTCAGTAAGGGTCCTCCTATGCAATTACCGGCACTACTGATTCATCGATTCCATCAGATGTAAATTCCAAGATCTGGTTCAAAAGATAGAAAAACCTGCTCATTCATTCACTGAACATACCAAAGCTATACTTCGGAAATAGATTCAAGGCACACCGGGCCTTGGAATCAAGTGCTGTCAGAAACTACGTACTCATAAAATACCAAATAATTTAACAAAAAATTTTCCATGAACGTTATGGGTCTTTAAATATAAATTGGATGAGGTTTACAACTGTTATTTTTTTATAATTACCATGGAAAACTATGGTAAAAATCAGGTTTTTATAGTTGTCGGTAGGTTAATGATGTCTTCAAACATTATTTTGATCAATGATACCACCAAGGTTAATGATCTGCACATGATGTATGTTCCATAGATTTTGAGGATACATGGGAGTCTTTTTTTTGTTTCTAAATGGGATTTTATGTTTACCTAGATTTATTGGAGTGGTCCCCAACAATCAAAGGGACCTCAAGTCTAGTTGTGCATTGATTGTAGTCCATAGAGAGATGGACAGATGGAGCATGTGATTCAGATTAGAGAGGATATATTGTGGGCATGTAACATTGATTTTGATGGATCATAGGATATCCATATGGATATTTGTAAGAACCTGGATCTTCTTTTCAGGTATGTTTTCCTTTTCTGGTCATTTTTGAGGAAAATAGGTTTTTCTGGATATTTTTTATGAACACACCATGTAATTTCTGAGTACACTCCATGTACTGGTTTACCGCAGGAGGTCTTCTGCTAGCCTTGTGGTGGACACACACACCAACATGTGGGGGTGACCTCGAGGTCGCTTAAATTGGAGTATAGAAATGGCATGTACACGTCGTATAATTTAAAAGTACACACCTTGTATTTTTTTATTCATTAAACGCATTGGGGTCGCGTCTAATCACCAGAAACCTCTTCTTCTATGTTTCATTCAGCTGAGAGCTCCTGTACAGCTGTGATCTTCCTCTGAGCACCTAATAGAGAATCTGAACTCCGATTCACCATCGTTGATTGCATTGGTATCGCCTCGGTAATATATCTCCTCTACTTGAGCTTCATTTAATAATTACTTCTCTTTCTCAATTTATCCTCTGTTGAACATTATAGATAACTTGATAGATCTTTGGCATTATAAGGTGACTCAATCACAGAGACTAAATTATATTGATCTTCTAATGGTGAGGTTGGAGGTTTCTTCCTTTTCATTGAAGGTATTTGAGTTTTATGGGAAACTTTGCACAATACCCATGAACGAGGTATTGCACGTTTACCTTTTTTCCCTATTTTTTCCTGTAATTATTTCATTCTTGAGTATATGTTAATTGACTGTTAATAGGGTTACATTCAATGCTTTAGATCTGTTTTCCCATGCATGTTTTTTCTGTTTTGACCATTGGGTGTAGTTTGACTATTTAGCTGGTGTTTTCATTCCCATGCCTAGTTGCAGGATTGTGTGACTATGGTTCTGATATACTGTTATGTTGTTGACTTCTACCCATGTAGTTTTTTAGGGGTATCTTTCCCGATACGCGTTTCAATTCTGTTTTGATTTACCCAGGGCCTGAAATATAGTGTAGTAGACCATATGGAGAATGGTCGTAAGGGCTTCTCTAGAGTGTATTTATAATTTTAAGATTCAAGACCACATGGGGAATTTACATTGAGTGCTTATTTATAGATTCCATAGTTCATCGACATGGGCGACAGGTGGAATGAGATGTTGGGTTCTTCCCGAGAGCGCCTTTTGTTCCGATACGAGACTATATGAGAATTGACGGTGAGTGCATCCCTAGAGATTCTATACCTAACCTAAACCAGAGGGGTGAGACTATGTGCGTTTCATATAGGGTTTCTTGTATCTGTTAGGTAGGACCGTGGGTGATAGGATATGATTACATCCATGAGGGTTTCCTGTTTGTGATTATCTGCTTTAATTAGTTATTGCTAGATATTTGTTACTATGGATTGTTAATGATGAGTACTTCCTTATTTACAACATTCTGCACTTATACCAACCATATATTCACTGAATGTTAGGCATAGATCTTCTGGTGGTTGCCTACTGGGATTTGTCTCACTCCCTGTTTCGGTCATGCTTTTTGACACAAATATATTATGTTGTTGTAGCTATAGATAAAAGAAATCACCCTTCTACTTCTTGTAAATGATTGGTGTGGAGTTGGAGAGCATGGGACCTAGCTATGTCTTGTGATGATGAGTAGTTTATCTGCTTTATTTTTCAGTTTCTTTAGTTATTTTGTAATCCAACATTGTTATTTTTTGGCTGTTTTCATAGAAATTTGTATAATTCATCATTTTTTATACGTTCTCTAGTTTATACATCATGTTTACTATTTTTACTACTATATGTTGTTATTTCTACATACTCCATTGAATATATGTTTACATCCGCTGTGCACTTCTCCAATGAGGGCATAGTGTCCCCACTATCACAACCAAGGCCCTCGTTACTAGTCGGTAGCCTCTGGCGTTCGGGGAAATGCACTTGAGGCCATGTGACAAAATGGGTACGTGGATCCTCATGGTGGCTTCTAGAACTGGGAAGTTACAAAGTGGTATGAGAGGAATTCATTTCTCTTAACTTGTTGATTGGAGCTTTCAGTTAGGGATAGAAAGTAAGAGGTGTTTGGTAATATGTTGTGCTTGTTTGTAGCTAACCCGTGTATAGGGGATTGAAAATTTACCATGTTAATGCCTTATTCTATTTTTTCAATTTAACAGTTGATTCGATTTTCACAATTGGGAGACTCAAATTTATTGTGTTTTTATTGTTGATGTTATTAATGTTCTATTTCTATTGCAACCCAATGAGTTGATGGTATTCCACCACATGACTCATATAGAGATTTACTAGAAATCACATGTTATACATATTTTTCCATTCCAATTTGGTTGCATTAGCAATTGCATGTTGTTGTGATATATGTTGTGCAGAATATGTATACTATTGTGATAGTTTCATTGATAAAATACCTATTGTTTGATAGGGTTTTGATTGTGTACGTTCATCGTTGGATGAATGCCAATCTTTGGTTCTTGATGTGTTATGGTCCATCATGGACTATAAATTAGTGAATCATTGACATTTTTATCTTCTTTATAACTTTCATAAGATGCAAAACTTCGTTTTTAGGAGAGTATGGGACCTCACGGATCAGAATATGGAACTTCACTCTTTGTTTTTGTGTTTTTATTGGATCTGGATTATTTTCTGAGGCTTACTATTCGGGAAAACCCAGAATACACGCCTTGTAGTTTTGAATACACACCATGTGATCTTCTATTTGGGAAGAAACTATTTTTCTTAAGTACATGCCTTGTAATATATATACACTCCATGAAGTCTCTATCTATGTCATAGGCTGTGTGGCAAAAGACACGGGACAAGGAAATTCATTGGGAACACCTCATGTACCTGCTGAGCAAGATGTGTGGTTATGTCCCTCTGTTAGCCCATGTGTCTAACCACACAGATAGATAAATCATAAGTTATACATGTCGTGTCCAGTTTAAACATGTTGTGTAGTGTAATCCTGGGATCCAACTGTGTAACTAACAACATGGGTCGAGAAAAAATTTCAGCTATAGAACATGTCCACCTCGAATACGTCATGTGGTGTGAGCTATGTATTTAGTTGTGTCACTAACAACACTGGTCAGAAAAGATCATCTAGATCTTGTCGTGTCTGGGAAAAACATGACTTGCAGTCTCATTATAGGGTGAACCGTGTGGCCGAGCTGTGTAGAAGACTCAGACAGGGGATGACAATTCATGTGCACGCCGTGTGTAAGGATAACATGCCATGTGTTTGGGGTGTCACACGACTAGTTGTGGAAGGAGTACATGCACATGGGAATTACATAATGGAACATGCCTTGTAGGGGAAATACACACCGTGTAGTGATATTTTACAAAACATGAATGATTTATTTCTCTTATTCCCATATTATACGTTTGGTTTTATGTCCTTGATAATCATGGTCTAAGGTGTTCATTTGGCATTGTAGATTCATTCCACCGAGATGTCCTCCAGTTGTCTGCCAATTACAAGGTAGCGATCAGAGTCCAGATATGGAAGATTAGGGACTTCCTAAAATTCTTTCAATTGTTCATATATTGGCCTATGTAGTTATACCTGATACTAGTGTTGATTCATAGTTCAGGGAAGGATTTATGAGAATGATGCAGACCATTCAGGGGGAACTACCTCCTTCCCCATCAATATCAAAATTGATGGAGGGTTTTTAGCAGTAGCATCCTCCCACCTTCCCAGTGGAAAAAGGACCTCAGGCTGTAGTGTCATGGCTGAAAGCCATGCCGATGCCTCCATAGATGAGGGTCAATCTTTCTATTACAGGATATGGAATTCAGCCAAGAGATGGTGGGATGTGAACTCACAAGCGGGACATCAGCATGTTATGGTTTGGGAGGAGTTACAATGCATATTATATGACTACAATTCGGAGACCATGAGGTCCGATCGAGTCCAAGTTTTCATGTGGAAGCAGTAGGGTACTCTTTCTCTTATCGAGTATTCCTATCGCTTCACAAAGATTCAGCTCTCTACAACCTTCTAATGAGGAGATGGCTTGTTCCTATCAAGGAAAAATGAGCATGGTCATAGACAGGACATCTGCTCATAGGTGATTATCTTTAGGTTGACTTCCATCATTTCTATCGTCAACATGGAACTGATCACAGAGTTAAATATGAGGGATTCTAGAGCTGTGAGCTAGGGCAGCTCGACATCTGGAGTTAGTATCACTCATACTGATAGCATGACGCCCCAAAGAGAGTCTACACACAGAGTTCCGAGGAGGTGAGAGACATCATCTAGTATCCATGTGGTATGCTACCAGTGCGTAATGAGTGGTCACACAAGGTCGCAATTCCAGAGAGACCTAGTGGAGTGCCGATCTTACAGAAAGACGGATCATCTTCAGTGCTTCTATATGATCTTTTCACCAGTAGATAGTGATAGGGGTTTCACAATGACTCCTCTTTCAAGAGAAGCCCCACCAGTTTCTCACCAGTCTGGGAATTGGAGTTCTTACGGCCATTCTGGCCGAGGTGGAGGTCCTAGCCATGGTAGATAGTAGCATGTTTTTCAGCAGCAACATGACGGGTCAGCTCAAAGTGGATAGGTAGGGTCACAGGGATGTGTTACAGGTCTGACATCTGTAGTGGAACAAACCCAGTAGAAGTCGGATCACAGACCCTTTACAGTTCTTGGTAAAATCCTAGTTGCCTCAGTTTTATATTTTTCTCTTTTTGATACGGGGGTTTCCTATATCTTTGTATCTATTTTTGTTGTAGAGAACATTGGGCTCCGTATTATTTCATATGATAATATCATGACTTTAGAATAACTATTGGGGACTAGAAAGGCTAGTTTATGTCTGTGTAAGGAGTTCCCTCTAGAGGTTGGTTGGTGTCACTTCATATGGGTCATCTATGTCTTTGAGATAATAAGCTATGACATAATTCTATGAATAGACTGATTGGTTCCCTTTCCAGGATTAATCGATTTCTATCACCGTAAGTTGAGTTTCACGTCACCAGTGGGCAGATCGTTTATTCATAAGGGTGAATGGGATGTCCAGGCGAGCTGAGTGGGACTTGAGCATCATGGGTTCATATGATTTACACACTTGATTGCTAGTTTGTATCTCGATGACTAGGGGCCTTCACCGTTATATTTTCCTCCAGTGGTGGATCGTTTCAGAGATTTCTTTCAATTTTTTTTTCAGGTTTTACACTGAAGCAAGAGGTGGGTTTTCTATTGATCATGTTCCATGAGTGGAACCTTTGTCTATTACTCTTTATAGGACATGACTGCCAGAGATGCAGGAGCTGAAGAAGCAGTTGGAGGAGTTGCAGGCAATGGGTTTCATCCAACCAAGTACTTCACCATGAGGTTCACCGGTCCTGTTTGTGAAGAATGCATATGGTGCCCATCGACATTGTGTGGATTATCGAATATTGAACCAGTTGACGATCATGAACTGATAACAATTATCGATGATTTATGATATCACTGATCAGCTTCTACGAGCATGAATGTTCTCGAAGATTTACTTGAGGTCCGGTTATCATTAATTATGCATTATACCATCATATATACATCTTAACCCCTTCAGGAGCTAGTATGGTCTACACCAGTATATGGTTATGCCATTCGGTCTCACGAACGCTTCTGCAGTTTTGATGGGATTGATGAAACGGGTGTTCCATCCATACATGGATTATTTCCTGGTTAACTATATGGATGATATCTTGGTGTACTATCACACTTGACACGACTATGCTACCCATATTGAGACAATATTTAATCCTCCGAGATACCATCAGTTATATGTTATTCTCTCAAAATACCAATTTTGGATTGATTAGATTCACTTTTTTGGTCATGTTATCTCAGAGACGAGAGTATCAGTAAAACTAGCGAATGTGAGAGAAGTAGTTTCCTAGGATAAACCAATGAACTTCATTGTGGTGTGGAGTTTTCTAGGGCTGTCTGGATACTACAGATATTTCATACACGACATTTCACATTTACAAACACCACTGATGGGTCTGACTAAGATGGGTGCAACGATCTGATGGTTAGATTCATGGGAGTCAGCCTTTTATGAAATGAAAGGGAGGTTGACTTCAGCACCAATACTAGTGTTACCACAGTTGGGAATGATCTATACTTTATACTGTGATGCTTCATGTATTGGGCTATGATCAATTATTATATAGGTGGTAGGATTCATTGCGTACAGGTCTCATCATTTGAGGCCACATTTGAAGAACTACCCAATGCATGATCTAGTGTTGGATGCAGTTGTTCATGTATTGTGATGTTGGAGACATTACCTTCAGGAAGGGAATTTTGTAGTTTCTAGAGACCAGAAAAGTCTCAAGAACATATTCACTCAGCATGACCAGAATTTCAGATAGTGAAGGTGGGGTGAGTATAATCAGCCTTTTGAATTAGAGATTGCCTACAATCCTAGGAATGACAACGTAGGGGAAGATGTGTTCAGTAGGAGGACATAGAAACAAGTAGTTCAAGTGGCTAGAAATGAGTGTTAGCTTATGGATCTGTTCTCTGAGATGCATTAGGAGGTCCACGATAGATAGGACAATCTCTTTCTATCATTTTTTGTTGTTAAATATACTCTTCATGATTGAGTGAAAATGAGGTAGATATAAGATTCCATAGGCCTAGTCATAAGGAAGTGTGTGTCGGAAGCAGACTCTATTCCTAGATGGACCATATGCGAGGATAAGATTTTTCATTTCTTGGGGAATGTATGGCTTTCAGTAGACATACTTGAGGAGTTAATGCATGAATTTAATTCCTTAGTTTGGAAGTTCTTCCTAGGTCACAAAGATGTATCGTGATCTGCACTATTAGTATTGGAATCCATGTATGAAGAGGGATGTTGCTGGTTTTGTTATGAGGTGTTCCACCAGTCAATAGGTGAAGAAGGAGCACTAGTGACCAGCAGGGTTTTGCAGTTGTTACCCATTCTTGAGTGGAAGTGGAACGATGTCACGATGGATATTGTGACAAGGTTTCTGAGGTCTCCATGAGGGAATGATGAAGTATGTGTTTTCATTGCTAGACTAATGAAGGTTTCTCACTGCTTGCCGAACAAAGCGTCCTTCGTGGTTGATTACCTATGATAGTTGTACATATGAGAGATTGTATGTCTACATGGAGTTCCACACTCCATCGTTTCAGACAGGTATGAACATTTTATATCTCTAGTCCGGAAGGGGATTCAGAAGGAGTGGGGTACATAGGTTCTTTTGAGTATATCTTACCACCCCCATGCAGATGGACAATCAGAGCGTACTATTCAGGTTCTTGAGGAAATTCACCGAGCTTGCATTCTGGATTTTGTAGGTTCTTGGGAGAGGAACATACCTTTTGTAGAGTTTTCCTAAGAAAATAGTTTTCATGAAACTATTCATATGGAACCATATGAGGAATTATACGGTAGGACACACTGATCACCCTTATGTTGGCTAGACATAGAAGAGGTAGCTTTTTTGGGACATCACCTTGTTCAGGAGACCACATAGAAGATATAATTGATTCATAAGAAGATGACTAAAACAAAATTTTCTCAGAATTATTATGTTGATCAGTGGAAATGACCTCTAGAGTTCGAGGTTGGGTATCAATTTTTCCGATGAGTCCCACCAAGGTTGGGACACAAGAGGATTAGGACACAGGGTAAGCTTTCACCATGGTACGTCAGACCGTTTTGAGGTGTTGAAGAGAGTGGGGATGGTTGCCTATTGGTTGTAGATTCCTCAGAGGTACATGTATATAAACAATGTATTCCACATTTCTTAGCTTTGACATTACTTATCAGACCCATATCATGTTTTAAAAAATGAGGACTTTGAGTTAGATGTGGACACATCATTCTAAGAGAATCCTATCCGATTTATCGATCACAGTACAAATGTTCCATGTGGCCAGTCTGTTCCTCCTGTACGAGTGATATGTCAGAACGGGAGAGTACAAGACACGACTTGGTAGAGGGAGGCTGATGTACGAGCATAGTGGCCATAGTTTTTCGGGGTTTCATCTTCAACGCAGCCTTTCTAGGTAAATTCAGTTAAGAATTTTTTCAAGGAATGAAGTTTGAAAGAACCCAGATCTTCTTTTCTATTATTTTTTCCTTTTCTGGTTGTTTTTTTGAGTAAAAGATATTTTTATGGAAATTAGTGAAATACAAGCTGCGTACATTCTTAATACACGTCATGTACTGGGTTTCCACTGGAGGTCATGTGTAGTCGTGTAATGGGTACACACACAACTATGTGGGGGTGATATGAAGGCTGATAAAAATAGAGAAGGGAAACGGCAAGTACACGCCGTGTAATTTAAAAGTACAAAATGTGTATTTTTTTCATTAAACACACCGGGGGAATGTCTAATATCAAAAAATGTCTTCATCTAGGTTTTGTTTTTCCGAGAGCTCAGGTATGGCTGTGATCTACCTTTTAGTCCCTAACCTAGCATCAAATCTACGATTCGATCGATTGCATTGGGATCACCACAATAAGATATCTCTTCTACTTTTGCTTTATTTCATAATTCTTCCTCTTTATCAAGTGATACTATGTTGATATTTTTATACGCTTTGGTAGATATTCAGCATTCTATGTTGATTCATGCCCTAAGACTCAGGTATATTAATATTCCAACAATTAGTTAGGTGGTTTCTTGCCTTTCGGTTGGAAATATTTGACTTATATATGCATATTTTCCCAATACAAATTAATGGGGGTACTGAGGGTTTACCGTTTTAGCCATATTTTTTGCTTCCAAGGCTTTTATGCTTGATTATAGGTTAATTAAAATTGAATAGGGATAATTTAAATGCTTTGGACGGGGTTTCCCATGCATGTTTTTCTTGTTTTGATAGTTGCGTCACGTTTTCTTGTTAGGCTGCTCTTTGCTTTCCCATGCCAATATGTCGAATGGTGTGACTGTTTCTTTGACATTCGGTTAAGCTGTAGACTGCTAGACAAGTTGTTCTTGAGGGTTACCATAGAGGATACGTGTTTCTATACTTGTTTGATTTACATAGGTTCATGAGAACCTAGTGTATTAGACCATAGAGAGAATGCACATAAAGGACTATGTAGAGTGTCTATAATTTTACGATGCGAGACCTCAAGGGGAATTGATGTTGAGTGCTTTCTCAGAGTGCATGTAGTTTGTTGACTTGGGCCACATAGAGAATGTGATGTTGAGTGCTTCCCCATAGTGCCTTTAGTACCGATACGAGATTATATGGGGAGTTGATGAAGAGTGCTTTCTCAGAGAGTCTATAAATTAGCTGAATCAATGGGGAGAGATTGTGTGTGATTTCCATAGGGTTACATGTATCTGTTAGGTAGTAATGGAGGGGATATGATTTTGTACTTCCCAGAGGTTTACCTATTTTTGATTATCTGGTTTGATTAGTTGCTGCTAGATATTTGAGACTGTGGATTTTAACTGGTAAGTACTCCATTATTTACATCATTCTGCACTTTACCGGCCATATATTCATGGACTGTTGGGCACATACCATGTGGTGGTTGCCTACGGGGTTCATCTCACACCCTTTTTGGGTCAAGCTTTTGGGCCTAAACTATTTTGTTGTTGCAGGTATAGATAAGGTCAAGTTGCCTTCTACATTAGGTACTTGATTGTGGTGGAGTTGGAGAGAATAAGACCAAACTATGGCTTGCAATGCTGAGGAGATTATCTTGTTTTTTTTTAATTTTGTTTTTCACAGTTGTATTCCAGCATTGTGAATTTGTTGGCTATTTTTCTAGACATATGTATCATGCATCATTTTATAAATGTTCTCGTATTTAATCGTTCAATTTTTTCCTATTACTATTGTATGTCATTATTATTGATTCCAGTATTATATATCTTTTTACATCTGGTGTGAACTCTACAAATAAGGGAATAGTTTATCCACTATCACACCAAAGGACCTCACTACTAGTCGGCAGCCTCTGGTGTTCAATGAAATGAGTTTGAGGCTATGTGAGATACTGGGTACGGGGCGACTCTAGTTGGCTTCCAAAACCGGGACGTTACATGATTGTAGAGTTCATTTACATATATAGTTATCTATCGTTAATAAAATTGGATACCATTGAGGAATTGTATAGTAACTCATATATATCACCACTTTGTGGGGAGGTGGTGGGTGTATAATATTTGGTTGGACAATTTTTTTCATAGATATATCAGTACCGATTCTGGATGTGGATATTCATCTGTTTATATATCATATTTGACATAATCTTTATGGGGATCAATGATATCATCCTCTAATGTTTTCTATTGGTTAATGGGTTTTTAGCGTGGTTCCTCCTTAGTCGGGTCACCATCATCTTGGAAAACAGGGAATGTTGGTTCCATGATATATTGGAAAATTTGAGGGATTATATGTGTGTCTATGTATTCTGGTGTTTAGTATAATGCTACCCATATATGGGATATTACTACATCGCTATTGTCACCATCAACTAATAGAGTGGAGGTTGGATTGGGGCTATCCCATATTGGTTATCATAGGCCATAAATTCCATGACATGTTGGTCATGAAAATGTTGTTTAAGAGCCGAATTTTACCAAAGGATCATAGTATAGAGAATTTCTAGTTGGGAGTTCTGGTTTTTGACATATGAAAACTATAATATTGTGGTTTGAGTTTCGATGTCAAGGAAATATATCTTGTTTTGGAATGGAGGCCATATTGTCCATCCACGAGGACAATAATGGCTATTTTTCTGTCTTAGTAAACATAGAAAATGAATTTAGGAATAAAATATTAGAAAAATCGATAATATAATAATTGGTGGTCATTTCTAAGTCATTATTGATTCATCTACCAAGATATAATCATTTACGGTAGTGAATCACTTCCATTTTATATTCATCTATGATTTATTAGATCTAGGATTCCACTGTGTGATCATGAGGATGATACTGGAAGTTACATGGATTAATTATAAAGACATGTGAAGTAGTTATTACCTATAGGTGGTTGAAAATATGCAACTACCAATATTGTTGCAAATTATGCCTTCAATACTGGATGAAAAATGTACATACTATGATTAAAAAACATGCTTTTTAGTTGTAGAATTCATTTATATTTTATGTAATTCTAGACCCACTAGTAGTAGATGACAAAATGAGAATGTCACCCATTTTTTCCACCATTCGTGGAAACCTACGGTTCATATTGTGGTAATTATCATGATCCTTATTCATGGTTTATCTATTGGATGGTGGGTTATTTTTACTTAATAACATGATGATAATACACTACATTATATTTTTTTAGTTTCACTTTTTGGATGATTTTTAACATTAATTTGGTGATCAAAAATGATTTTGGAGATTCAATATTCTGAGGAATCAATTTTTACCTTGACGGAATATTCATTGATTTTCATTGACGACTCACTATACTCATTAGATATGGCTAGGTATCCTTTAACCATTTCATGGAATATTGGGGATTGATTACACCAAAATATCATGTTTGGTGTGATATCACTTTATATTCCCACCAATGAAAGAGTTCTTCACTAATCTCGAGTATTAGAGATAATTCTAGAAGTGCATGTAACTATAATGGGTTCTGTTTGTGGTCATTGAAGAACCATGTCCTTATCACATGGTAGTTCATTTTAGCCAAATTCATCTGTGAATTCAAGAATCATCAAGTGAAAAAATCAGAATACTAGATTTGGTGGTCCAAGGCTCTCATTATAGATTGAGTTATCATTGATAGATGCAGTGATTCCCAATGAATGGTTTGGGAAATCTCACTCAAGATTTTTTTACCCATTATATATCTCAAATTGAAGCATTAAAAGGAAAACATGGATAGAGAATGTGGAATGATAATGAAAATATACATTTATTAAAACATATAAAACGATTATGTTGAGTATCTAATGATAAAAGGTAGTTTGAAAATTTTCCCCCACAAAAAGTGGAATATTCATAGATAATGAAGTATATAAGATGTTGATAGGGAATATAAAACAATATGTGTCCTATGAACAAAAGGATATGTGGGTTATTTGAGTTACAATTTTTCTCTTCTATATATTATATTCAGTAATTATATACAATAGTGTTATTCAATCATTTATTTTAATCTATTATAGTTTTTGATTTCTGTATGGCCACATTTTATGACATAACATCTCAATGGATGATGTAGTAGTTTCAATTGGGAAGGTAGATGGATTTTTTTTATTGTTACCACCTACAATTGATACAAAGGAGTGACGATTTCTGGGGTTGTCATGCTACTTCAAGAGATTATTCTTTAGTTTCTCCATGATTTTGGCTCCATTGGCTACTTCAACATTGAAGGGGAAGTATTTCATTTATATAGAGAGGTACCAGTAGTATTTTTAGGTATGGAGGCATATATTGATTATATCTTCAAACTAAATATTAATTTATGATGGTGTAGAGTAAATATTGTCTTGTGATTCCTCATGGGAATAAAATGGTAATGTTCTAATTTAGAGGAAAGAAATAATTTCACATGAGTCTAAAATGTTATCACCCATTGATAAGAACTGTGGAACCAATCATATTAAGCTATATTTTGTAGTATTCCCCCTAGAAGATGTGGTTATACCGACATATGGGGAACTAGATTATCAACTATTAAGATTGAAATTGTATCATGTAAATTTTCTCATAGATGGATATAAATTTTACAACGCTGTAGTGTCTAATGTAACCCATGTTTATGACATTGAGGTATCCTATACTAATATGAAGTGAATTATTTTGGTAAATCAACTTATTAGGAGATATGTTTCTCAGTTTATGGCTGTGGCATCAATGCAGTTATCCTCATTGTTATTTTCCATTATTGATGAGGATGATGAAACTTCTGTCTAGTCGACGGTTGTCATCCCAACTTTTCTATAATGTATTTGGGAGTCTTAGAAAATAGATATTAATTATCATACATACATTATTTTATATATAGTGGAATTTATCTTGATGAATTTTCTAATGGTGTAGATCATGTCAAACAATTTAGATGTTGAACAATAGTGGCATTGAAATTGAAGCAGGATGTGATGAGAGGGTTTCATGCAACCAATTTTTTATTAAATTTCTGTCTTTAAATGATGTAACAAGACCTACATGGATATTATGGTGTTCAGTTATAATTAATATTATTGAACTGTTTATATATTAATGCAACTCATGTCAAAAAGTGAAGTATGATAACTGTAACACCCCAAGCTTCTACGGTACGTTTCCCTTTGAATAATGCGATAGCGTGTGTTGTACGCAACCTCGAGTTCTAACACACACCACAACTAATTAAACTAGCCGTTGTGAATAGTAATACCTAATATTTGAAATCATATATATTCTATATTTCAAAATGGACTTCATTTTTGGATTCGGAATATCAAAATTAGCCTAGGGTGAAATTTTGGTACATTTCGGATAACTTTCATATTTTGATGAATAGTGAAAATTTCTAAATTTTAATTCAAAACAACTTTTTTAATCAAAATAATTAATAGTGATAAATTATGAATTTGAGTGGTTTTAAAGTATATTTAGAATATATTTTTACCATTCAATTTAATGTTTATCATTGGACATAATTTTACAATTAAACCGAACATAAACAAGTGTCAATCTTTTGATAGTTATTATCTCTTAAAAACACGCTTTTTGTTTTAACAGCGGGAATTAATTTTAAATTAATTTCTGCCACTTCTGTGTTTTGAATTTAGGAAAATGGATTCCATATTTGGAATCAGGATGTCCAAATTATGTAAATAGGTAACTTTTATTTTTAGACATTTTGAATAATTACTGCGGTAAATATTTTATTTACCATGGTTAAAGGGTAAATCCGGTAAATAAGGGTTAAAACAATAATATTATAATAATACAAAATTACCCTAAAACGTGTCTTAACCCTATTGGTTGATACATGGTCGACCATGGGCATCTTTGTGTCAATTTTGGGACCCCATGGATCCACTTGTAAGTGATAATGACACTTTATTTTAATTAAGTTAAAATGAATACACAAATGACACAAGCATATATCTTTTAGAAGAACAATTTTTACATAGGGTTATACATGTTGGATTTTCGATTATAAATATTCATTAGAAAGATAAACAGATTTCCTACATAATGATATTTTATTTATAATTTTTAGACAATAAATAAGTTATTTTATTTATGACACAATGATGATGCAGTAATTACTATAATAGTGAAAAATTAAAATAATTGATATTATAAATACCCAAATAAATATAATATGATACTTTTAATGAATTAAACTAATTTTCTAGGCTAATATGATATATTAGGATTGATTTAATGGACTTTGTTCGAAGTAATCAATCTGTTATGAGTTTCACAAAAATCAACTATTGAATAGTGTCAAAATTGACATAAAAAAGTTCTTAAAACAGATATTATATTATTAATTGATATTAAATTCCTAAAAATCTAAGGTTCGGCAAAGAGACTTATATTATGATAGGTTAATCATTAATGGACCACTTGGGGGTCGCTTGGATGTATATAGTATGTTTATTAACCATATTATATAAAAATACAAAGAGACATTGTAAAAGTGAAACTAATTAACTTAGAGTTAATACTTAAAGATAAGGTTAATATAAGTACCCAAACCTGTCTAAATTCTATTGGATGAGTTGTTTTCGACCTATCCCCACCTCATCCTTTGAATAGTCAACTTTGGAGCCTTTAGAAACCGAATATGAATTTATTATAAATTAATATTTCTAGCTTTTCCAAAGGTGCCCCTCACCCCTCTTATAAAAGGGCACTCCTCCTTCTCATTTCTTCACACCTCTAAAGCCTTTTGGATCGGCCAAACTCTGCCCAAATACTCTCCCAACATCCCTCAATACAACCTAGAGGCCTTAGTTTGATCAGAATGCCAACCTAAGGAGCCCTTTTGATCAAATCAAAAGGAAGAACCCGAAGAAGAGGTAATGATCTCACCACCCTTTTCTAAGTTCATTTCTTCTTCCACTTCTTCTTCCTTTGTTCTTACCATTCTGAAATAATAACTCCAGTATCTCACATATACTGTGATGTTATTATAAATATGGTACAATCATATTCAGTATTCTATCCACCCTTTGAATAACATGTCACCATACGTGCGTACGTACGGCTTACCGTCTCCACGTCGTGGTGTAATTGTTATTCAATATAATATTATTTGGATGGGTATAATAATGATGTGTAACTCATGTAAATAATAAATATAACATGTTAATGATTCTGTATATATGATATACCATCCATTTATATATTATTTTAATATCAAAAGAATGATATTGTCGCTCGTGCGTACGTACGGACTACCGTCTCCACGAACGCGATGAGATTCATTCTCCATCGTAACCATTAAAGCGTAATTATCATTTTATGATTTAAAAATGATGTTTAAGGACTTGATATCATTCTGGATATGAATAATATACAACCTATCCTTTACAAACATGTCTTACGTAACAAAACATATGAAAGAAAACAAGTAAGTTAACACCCGAAACAACGATAATACTAAGATATTATTATCAAATCAATATTAAAAGATCATATATGATATCATATTAATGTATATGATTCTTGTATAATTTAATAACAATTATTTCACCATTATACAGGAGGTTAACCTACCACAACCAAGGAAAAGTACAAGGTAAGGGTTATTTCACAATCTCTTCATTATCCGAGGTTGTATTATACGTAATAATCTACTGGGATCTCTTTATCATCCACATCCATGTTTCTTCGAAATGTATTTCAAAACATTTTTACTATTTACAAGAATATGGGTTAAAGTCATTTATACCCTTGTTTGACTTTTTATAAGAGGTTTATAAAGGAATCTTTCCGTCGTTTTCAAAACAAGGTCCTTTTTAACCTTTTCGACAGAATTGAGGTAAGAATGTTTTTTTTAACTTATACGGCGGGTGCGGTTATTTTCCGCCATTATAAAATCGTCGAAGCTTCCCATACAAGCTTATAAGAATATTTTCAAAGAAAATGTTTTATTTTATATGGATCTTAAATGATTTCAAAATAAAAGGAGATATTTCTTTTAAAAGAATTTTGATTTCATCTATGTCAACATCCTTTGATGGATTTTAAGATTATTTGAAGTTGATTTATTATGATACAAAACTTCTATATTGTATTGAAGGTTTTGTGATATGTTTGACTGTGGATGTGCTATTTTTATACCATTCATAGTTTATTGTGAAAGTATTGACATTTCGTATGCTAGTTTTAATACGAATGTTTATGTTATGTTTAAACCTTTTCATATGGGAATGCATTGGACTTAATAAGTGACGGGTGGAGCCCGCTATAGTTCCTCGATGCATCGGTAGGTCTCATGAGACAAACTAGTGTCTTGGCACAAGGCCTTGTCAAAATCTTATTTGTAGCCTTGGCACGAGGCCTTGGCTATGTGGTTATGATAGTCTGGCATTATGCATTCCAACATTATGAAAGTGGTTATTGATTTTTGCATGTGATTATTCGATTAGTAGAATATCCATGTGAATAAGTAAATGGCATTATTTCATTTTACTTTTGCCATACCATGTTGAAGTTCAATTTTAAAAGGCTTTTGTTTTAGTAATGCATTGCCTTAAATGTTTATTCTTATTTATGAAAGTTTCCGCTATATTGTTATCCTTACTGGGCATTTGAGCTCACCCCTTTTCTATGTTTTATTTTTCCCCAGGATGTGAAGAAGTAAATTATGAATGACCTGCAGGGATATTATGAGGGGATAGTAGTGTGGATTATGGAGACATTATGTTGTTGTAGTAGTTTTTCATTTTATGATGTAATGTAAAACTTATGAATATATCTAGTGTTTCCAAGGCTACTAAACCAATCGGTCTTTCGAGATTTGATCTTTCTTGTGATCATGCCAATGTTATGTAATAATGCACCGACTCTAGGCAGCTAGGGTCGGGGCGTTACAGTTGGTATCAGAGGAAGTTTAGTACAAACCTTGGAAGCTAGATTTAGATAAACTCTGATTAGAGCACGTAGACCTAAGATGAACTTTGAGGATTAGTATAGAAGAACTTCCTAGAATTTTGGTATTGTAGAGATTTTGTGAGTTTTTCGAGCAATACATCCCTGTCTGGATACGAGCAGGTAGAGGCGGCTCTGGCACAGATGTACCCAGGGGTAAAACCCGAAAACACCGCTTTGAGCTAGACTCGAACGGGAACTGGTGCACGACAACGGGCCTTGCTGCACTCTTGGTTACGACACTCCCGGGGGATATGCTTAGGATAACTCTCACTATCTTTACAAATCATTATGAAGGGTTTATGAGTATATACTTCATCAAAGAAAACATTTTTATGATTATGGATTATATCCATAAATAGTTCAATTTATGTTAAGTGTTTTATAAGTATGGGATTATGTATTTTGATGCATAAACTGATCTAGTTTATGCCATTTTTTTTAGAAATGGCGCCTAGTGGAAGAAATCGAAATCGTATCAATGCACGCACTCCATGTAGGGATTGCCCTCCTGCTCAAGATAATTATAGTGGGGCTGGTGATGCAACTGGTGCTGATCAGCTAATCACCGTACTGGGACAACTTACTCAGGTTATGAATAATAACCTTACCCGTATGGAGCACCCTGATCCGCAGCGTGGAGGATCAATGTTAGATCGATTCATGAGACAACAACCACCAACGTTCAATGGGAGTACAAATCCCTTAGTAGCTGAGCAATGGATATTTTCCCTAGAGAAAATATTTCAGGCTTTGGGGAGTAGTGAAAGGGAAAAAGTTACCATGGCAGTTTACCGCCTCACTGGAGATGCTGATCAATGGTGGTCATTGATTCAAAACATGAAGGAAGATGATGAAGTATCAAACATGGAATGGAGGGAGTTCAAAGATCTGTTTTTAGAAAAATACTTTCCTCGCGACCATCGAGAAGATATGGAAAGGCAATTTCTGAGTCTGAGACAAAAGGAGGATGAGAATGTCACAAAGTATGAGGCTACCTTTACAAGGTTAGCGAGGTACGCTGGTGATTATATTCGCAACCCAAGAAGTAAGATTGATCGTTTCTTTGATGGGTTAAAACCATTTCTCCGTCGAGCATTAGTCTCACAATCCTTTTCATCGTACGAAGACATTGTCTCATGTGCTATCAAGACCGAAAAGGAATTCTCTAAGTCTTAGGACTTTAAAGCAAAGCAAGAGAAGAAGAGACCTGCTGATCAATCTGGGAATGGAAATAAGGGGAAGAAGGGAATGGTTGAATATCCATCTTGTGGTAAGTGCTGGAAGAAACACCCCGGTGCTTGCCTGAAGGGAATGGGAGTCTGTTACAAGTGTGGTGAAAAAGGCCACCAAGCTCATGATTGCAAGGGGAAGAAGGAAGCTACCAACGTTCAGTGCTACAATTGCAGGGAGATGGGGCATTATGCAAATGCATGTCCTAAGCGTCAGGAGAACTTACCTCAGAAAAGGCCAAGGGATCAAGGCCAGGCTTATGCTATCACTACTGCTGAGGTAGAAGCTCCGAAAGACGTGGTGGCAGGTAATTTAATGGTTTCCTCAAGTTTAGCAAATGCATTATTTGATTCTGGATCATCGCATTGTTTCATATCTTCCCAGTTTTCTAAGAAAATTAGATATTTACAATTTGATTTAATAAGGGAGTTGTCAGTTAAAACTCATAAGGGAAGTATCGTTGCAACAAAGTTTTGTGAATCAGTCCCCATTAGAGCACATAAATTTTCTTTATCTGCTGATTTCATCGTCATACCTATGATTGAGTTTGATATAATCCTCGGTATGGACTGGCTTTCGGACTATGATGCGAAGATTTATTGTAAGAAGAAAGAGGTTACGATTCTTGATGATAATGATAAGGAGCACCTTATTTTTAGAGCAGAATCGTCACCACCTAATTCTTATTTAGATCCACCCCCTGTAGCTCAACTTAATTCAATTATTGGGGAGGAAGAGAATGAAATAACTGTCGGTGAGGAAAGAAATGTTCAAATAGAGGATGTACCTATTGTGAAAGAGTTTGTAGATGTATTTCCGGAAGATTTACCTGGACATCCTCCAGAACGAGAAGTAGAGTTTTCCATTGATTTAATTCCTGGATCAAGGCCTATATCGAAAACCCCTTATAGAATGGCCACTGTAGAGCTAGTCGAACTAAAGAAACAACTAGAGGAATTGAGTAATAAGGGATTTATTCGCCCTAGTGTTTCTCCATGGGGAGCCCCTGTTCTTTTTGTTAAAAAGAAAGATGGATCTATGAGGTTATGTATCGACTACAGGGAGATCAATGCTATAACGATAAAGAACAAGTATCCCCTACCTCGTATTGATGATTTATTTGACCAACTGCATGGAGCTCAATACTTTTCAAAGATTGACCTTCGATCTGGATACCATCAGTTGTGTGTGAAGAAGGAAGACATTCCGAAGACAGCATTTCGAACCAGGTACGGGCATTACGAGTTTACTGTAATGCCGTTTGGATTGACTAATGCACCCTCTGTATTCATGGATCTGATGAATAGAGTTTTCAAGGAGTATCTCGATGAATTTGTGGTGGTATTTATTGATGATATCTTGGTATACTCCAAAACCTACAATGATCATGAAAATCACTTGCGCATTGTCTTGAAGACTCTGAGGAGGCATGAATTATATGGAAAGTTTAGCAAGTGTGAATTCTGGCTTCAGGAGATTTCTTTTCTTGGCCATATTGTCTCTAAAGATGGAATCTCTGTTGATCCTTCTAAGACCCAGGCAATCCAAGAATGGCCAGCACCTACGAATATAACTGAGGTACGTAGTTTTATTGGTTTGGCAGGTTATTATCGACGTTTCGTCCAGAATTTTGCCCGATTGGCTAACCCATTAACGAAGCTCACACGTAAAGGGGTTAAATTTGTTTGGACAAAAGAGTGTGAAGAATGTTTCGAAGAACTGAAGAGAAGATTAGTCAATGCTCCTATATTGACTCTACCATCGGGGAATGATGGGTTCGTTATTTATAGTGATGCATCGAAGAAAGGACTTGGCTGTGTCCTTATGCAGAATGATAGAGTTATTGCCTATGCATCACGACAGTTGAAAATTCATGAACAAAATTATCCTACTCATGATCTTGAGTTAGCAGCTGTGATCTTTGCTTTGAAGATATGGAGGCACTACCTCTATGGTGAAAAATGTTAGATTTATACTGATCACAAGAGTTTGAAGTATATTTTCTCACAAAAAGAACTCAACATGAGGCAAAGGAGATGGCTTGAATTACTCAAGGATTATGATTGTACGATACACTACCACCCGGGGAAGGCAAACAAGGTGGCAGATGCTTTGAGCAGAAAAGACCATGGAGTTCTGAACAAGATGAGAATTGAAAGGGATCCAATTTTCATGGATCTAGTGAAGATGGACATGGGAATAACCAGGGAAGGTGAAACATCAATGCTTTTTCAAATGGTTGCCAAACCATCTTTACTAGAAAGGATTAAGAGTTCTCAGACCGATGATGAAGAATTTCAGAAGAAGATTAAAGCTGTGAATGATGGGAGATTAAGAGACTTTGCGTATGAAGGTGGAATTTTGAAATTCGGGAAGAGACTTTGTGTTCCCAATATACCTGATCTAAAAAGGGAATTGCTGGATGATGCTCATAGTTCCAATTTCTCTATACACCCTGGGAGCACCAAAATGTATAGAGATTTGAAGGAACATTTTTGGTGGGACAACATGAAGAGGGAGATTGCTGATTTTGTGTCAAGATGTATGGTTTGTCAACAAGTGAAAGCTGGAAGGCAACAGCCTGGAGGAGTCATGCAACCTCTTCCCATACCGGAGTGGAAATGGGACAATATTACGATGGACTTTGTCATGGGGCTACCAAAGACTCCTAGAAGGAACGATGCAATATGGGTTATTGTTGATCGTCTTACCAAGTCAGCACATTTTCTTGCTATAAGAGAAGATCTACCCCTGGAACGTCTAGCAAGACTATATATTAATGAAGTTGTGAGACTTCATGGAGTACCCCTATCGATTGTTTCTGATCGTGATCCCCGTTTTACTTCAAGATTTTGGAAAAGTCTTCAGAAATCCCTGGATACTGAACTTCATTTGAGCACTGCTTACCACCCTCAGACAGATGGACAATCAGAACGGACTATTCAGACCTTAGAAGACATGTTGAGATCTTGCTCACTTGATTTTCAGGGTATGTGGGATCAATATTTACCACTAGTAGAATTTTCCTATAACAATAGCTTCCATTCGAGTATACAGATGGCACCATATGAAGCGTTATACGGAAAGAGATGTCGTACACCAACCTGTTGGGATGGCGTTGGTGAAAGAAAACTTGTAGGCCCAGAGCTGGTGGAGGAAACGGTGGAAAAGGTGAAAGTAATCCAAAATCACATTAAAGCAGCTCAAAGTAGGCAGAAGAGCTATGCCGATAATCGAAGGAAGGATTTGGAATTTCAAGTCGGTGATCATGTTTTCCTGAAGGTATCTCCATGGAAGGGAGTCATACGTTTTGGTAAGAAAGGTAAATTGAGTCCCAGGTACATCGGACCTTTCGAAATTCTAGAACGAATTGGGGTTGTAGCTTACCGATTGGCAATGCCGCCAAGTCTCTCCAAAGTTCACGATGTGTTCCACGTATCTCTGTTGAGGAAATACATGCCTGACCCAACGCATGTACTCACCTATGAGGAATTAGAACTGGAACCCGATCTTTCCTATTGTGAAGAGCCCGTCAGGATTCTTGATACAAGAGAACAAGTACTGAGAAACCGGACGACGCGTCTGGTAAAAGTTTTGTGGAGAAATCATAAGATGGAAGAGGCAACGTGGGAACTCGAGGAACTTATGATGAAGAACCACCCGAGTCTTTTTATGCAGTAATACCCTAGAAATTGCGAGGACGCAATTATTTGAAGGAGGGGAGAATGTAACACCCCAAGCTTCTACGGTACGTTTCCCTTTGAATAATGCGATATCGTGTGTTGTACGCAACCTCGAGTTCTAACACACACCACAACTAATTAAACTAGCCGTTGTGAATAGTAATACCTAATTTTTGAAATCATATATATTCTATATTTCAAAATGGACTTCATTTTTGGATTCGGAATATCAAAATTAGCCTAGGGTGAAATTTTGGTACATTTCGGATAACTTTCATATTTTGATGAATAGTGAAAATTTCTAAATTTTAATTAAAAACAACTTTTTTAATCAAAATAATTAATAGTGATAAATTATGAATTTGAGTGGTTTTAAAGTATATTTAGAATATATTTTTACCATTCAATTTAATGTTTATCATTGGACATAATTTTACAATTAAACCGAACATAAACAAGTGTCAATCTTTTGATAGTTATTATCTCTTAAAAACACGCTTTTTGTTTTAACAGCGGGAATTAATTTTAAATTAATTTCTGCCACTTCTGTGTTTTGAATTTAGGAAAATGGATTCCATATTTGGAATCAGGATGTCCAAATTATGTAAATAGGTAACTTTTATTTTTAGACATTTTGAATAATTACTGCGGTAAATATTTTATTTACCATGGTTAAAGGGTAAATCCGGTAAATAAGGGTTAAAAAAATAATATTATAATAATACAAAATTACCCTAAAACGTGTCTTAACCCTATTGGTTGATACATGGTCGACCATGGGCATCTTTGTGTCAATTTTGGGACCCCATGGATCCACTTGTAAGTGATAATGACACTTTATTTTAATTAAGTTAAAATGAATACAAAAATGACACAAGCATATATCTTTTAGAAGAACAATTTTTACATAGGGTTATACATGTTGGATTTTCGATTATAAATATTCATTAGAAAGATAAAAAGATTTCCTACATAATGATATTTTATTTATAATTTTTAGACAATAAATATGTTATTTTATTTATGACACAATGATGATGCAGTAATTACTATAATAGTGAAAAATTAAAATAATTGATATTATAAATACCCAAATAAATATAATATGAAACTTTTAATGAATTAAACTAATTTTATAGGCTAATATGATATATTAGGATTGATTTAATGGACTTTGTTCGAAGTAATCAATCTGTTATGAGTTTCACAAAAATCAACTATTGAATAGTGTCAAAATTGACATAAAAGAGTTCTTAAAACAAATATTATATTATTAATTGATATTAAATTCCTAAAAATCTAAGGTTCGGCCAAGAGACTTATATTATGATAGGTTAATCATTAATGGACCACTTGGGGGTCGCTTGGATGTATATAGTAAGTTTATTAACCATATTATATAAAAATACAAAGAGACATTGTAAAAGTGAAACTAATTAACTTAGAGTTAATACTTAAAGATAAGGTTAATATAAGTACCCAAACCTGTCTAAATTCTATTGGATGAGTTGTTTTCGACCTATCCCCACCTCATCCTTTGAATAGTCAACTTTGGAGCCTTTAGAAACCGAATATGAATTTATTATAAATTAATATTTCTAGCTTTTCCAAAGGTGCCCCTCACCCCTCTTATAAAAGGGCACTCCTCCTTCTCATTTCTTCACACCTCTAAAGCCTTTTGGTTCGGCCAAACTCTGCCCAAATACTCTCCCAACATCCCTCAATACAACCTAGAGGCCTTAGTTTGATCAGAAAGCCAACCTAAGGAGCTCTTTTGATCAAATCAAAAGGAAGAACCCGAAGAAGAGGTAATGATCTCACCACCCTTTTCTAAGTTCATTTCTTCTTCCACTTCTTCTTCCTTTGTTCTTACCATTCTGAAATAATAACTCCAGTATCTCACATATACTGTGATGTTATTATAAATATGGTACAATCGTATTCAGTATTCTATCCACCCTTTGAATAACATGTCACCATACGTGCGTACGTACGGCTTACCGTCTCCACGTCGTGGTGTAATTGTTATTCAATATAATATTATTTGGATGGGTATAATAATGATGTGTAACTCATGTAAATAATAAATATAACATGTTAATGATTCTGTATATATGATATACCATCCATTTATATATTATTTTAATATCAAAAGAATGATATTGTCGCTCGTGCGTACGTACGGACTACCGTCTCCACGAACGCGATGAGATTCATTCTCCATCGTAACCATTAAAGCGTAATTATCATTTTATGATTTAAAAATGATGTTTAAGGACTTGATATCATTCTGGATATGAATAATATACAACCTATCCTTTACAAACATGTCTTACGTAACAAAACATATGAAAGAAAACAAGTAAGTTAACACCCGAAACAACGATAATACTAAGATATTATTATCAAATCAATATTAAAAGATCATATATGATATCATATTAATGTATATGATTCTTGTAAAATTTAATAACAATTATTTCACCATTATACAGGAGGTTAACCTACCACAACCAAGGAAAAGTACAAGGTAAGGGTTATTTCACAATCTCTTCATTATCCGAGGTTGTATTATACGTAATAATCTACTGGGATCTCTTTATCATCCACATCCATGTTTCTTCGAAATGTATTTCAAAACATTTTTACTATTTACAAGAATATGGGTTAAAGTCATTTATACCCTTGTTTGACTTTTTATAAGAGGTTTATAAAGGAATCTTTCCGTCGTTTTCAAAACAAGGTCCTTTTTAACCTTTTCGACAGAATTGAGGTAAGAATGTTTTTTTTAACTTATACGGCGGGTGCGGTTATTTTCCGCCATTATAAAATCGTCGAAGCTTCCCATACAAGCTTATAAGAATATTTTCAAAGAGAATGTTTTATTTTATATGGATCTTAAATGATTTCAAAATAAAAGGAGATATTTCTTTTAAAAGAATTTTGATTTCATCTATGTCAACATCCTTTGATGGATTTTAAGATTATTTGAAGTTGATTTATTATGATACAAAACTTCTATATTGTATTGAAGGTTTTGTGATATGTTTGACTGTGGATGTGCTATTTTTATACCATTCATAGTTTATTGTGAAAGTATTGACATTTCGTATGCTAGTTTTAATACGAATGTTTATGTTATGTTTAAACCTTTTCATATGGGAATGCATTGGACTTAATAAGTGACGGGTGGAGCCCGCTATAGCTCCTCGATGCATCGGTAGGTCTCATGAGACAAACTAGTGTCTTGGCACAAGGCCTTGACAAAATCTTATTTGTAGCCTTGGCACGAGGCCTTGGCTATGTGGTTATGATAGTCTGGCATTATGCATTCCAACATTATGAAAGTGGTTATTGATTTTTTCATGTGATTATTCGATTAGTAGAATATCCATGTGAATAAGTAAATGGCATTATTTCATTTTACTTTTGCCATACCATGTTGAAGTTCAATTTTAAAAGGCTTTTGTTTTAGTAATGCATTGCCTTAAATGTTTATTCTTATTTATGAAAGTTTCCGCTATATTGTTATCCTTACTGGGCATTTGACCTCACCCCTTTTCTATGTTTTATTTTTCCCCAGGATGTGAAGAAGTAAATTATGAATGACCTGCAAGGATATTATGAGGGGATAGTAGTGTGGATTATGGAGACATTATGTTGTTGTAGTAGTTTTTCATTTTATGATGTAATGTAAAACTTATGAATATATCTAGTGTTTCCAAGGCTACTAAACCAATCGGTCTTTCGAGATTTGATCTTTCTTGTGATCATGCCAATGTTATGTAATAATGCACCGACTCTAGGCAACTAGGGTCGGGGCGTTACAATAACCAGGTTCAAGTGGGTTAAGCTCAACCCTTTGATGTGTTATGGTCGAAGTGTGTTGAGTTATACATTAACTATATAAATGGATTATAAAAAATTTATATAAGTAAATATTCAATTTAGGTGACTATAGAAACACTCACCAATAAGACCAACAATAATTCCATCCATGAGTACAGTTTAGAAGATAGAATGATGTTCATTTACATAAAGGAGATATTCCGAGGACAAGGAGTTACCTAAAAATTTGATTCAAATTTATATTATATATCCACATCATAATTATGGATTTGTTTTCAGGATGACATTGGGAATTAGTTTCATTTGATCATGGTGTTCCACCAATATATTGATTTCCAAAATGAGTAGATCATTCTTGTTTTGGTGGGAATTAAGTGGTATTTCTTGTTATACATTTTCCTGATTTATGGGAATCACATACCATTGGAGGAGTTTTTTTACAAAAATTTCTACCATTATACCATCATCATGGGTTCATTGGAGTTTTTCTATTGGATAGATAGCTAGTATTAATTATTTTAGATTGATCAATGTGTGCCTTCAATCAATGTCCTAGACTTTCTGTGAGCTAAAACAGAAGGGGTAAATAACATCTTGTGTGGATGAGGGATATACATATCCATAAGATGTTTTATATGGACTTGTGAAGTAGGGACATTGTGTTTATAGATGTATATAATGTGTTCCTAAATTACTCACCTCGACAGGGGATACTGCGATTTGGGCCAGGAAGCATGTTTTATTAGAGGGTAACAATAACTTTCTAGATCCTATGTTAAATAAATGATGCATAATATCACATGGACATACTCTTTTAGTTATTCTGGACACATGTCTTCTTTGATTCACAACTAAGTTGTTATGTGTATGAACTATAACATGTTATCAATTGGGTTGATCTGAATATTGGTGATGGATCTACCATTGTAGAGTAATATGTCGATATAGTGGATAAACATTATAATATAATCTACAAGAATATTGTTTTCATAGAGCATGTATATTTGAATAAATAGAGTCTTTAAGAGATTTCCAATGTGTGAGAGACATAGATGTGTTCTCAGTGCATAAATCTTTTGAATTTACATTTATTTATTTTTTAGATGGAAGTACATAAGTTGGTGAAATTGTAACATCTTTATTTTTAATGTAACAATTAAAAATATATGGGGTAATATTTTCAGTTCCATGTTCTATGTTGGAGAAATATCGCGAGGGTAAGATGAGAACAAAAATGGGTTAAAAAATAAACAAATTAATTTAATAAATTATTTTATTCATTTTATATTCTCGAAAAAATGCCTCCTCTAAAAATACCTAGTTATGTGTAAATATCCTTGATAGAAGTATAACCGTAGTGTCATAGAGATGATCCATTAGAGAATATTTCATGGAAAATGACATCATGATCATTAATTGAAAATCAATTTTAAGTGTCATTCATGGATCTCAATAATGATGACTATAGTTGAAAATTCACAATATGGGTAGGATTCATGTGTTTTTTCAGATTCATTCCTTTTTTATCTCATGTGATACGTGGATCAATTCCACTAACATGAAATGATTCATGAATTTTTAGATGAATAATTATTTATTTATTATATTATTCATTGATTTTTAATTCAACATTATAAGAACTATGAATAGAGGTGAACCAGAAATCAACCATGGTTCATTCATCATTTTCTGTTTATGTGTTTCTCCAATGCTTCATCATATGTTAATCATTTGATGTTCTATTATCCAACTGTTTGATGAATACCTCTTATTTTATAATTTTTTTACTGTGATTTAGCATAATATAATGAAATAATTATTTTGGATTGTGATCAAGGGTGTGATTGATGATATATGATGGTGGAATATTAGATGCGGTTCAGACTATATGAGTGGTTCCATTTATCCCAAATTTAATGAATGATGAAGATATGGTGTGATAAAAATGTAGCACAATGAGGAAAATTATGATTATCTGAAGCCCAATTTCTAGATATTGGTGAGGTTAAAGCTAAATTAATGCCAAATATGAGTTCCCTCAGCATGAATAATAATGGATATAACTTAATAAAGGGACACCTAAATGAATCCACATGATTATTCAAATCCAACATTTCACAACCTATAATATAGAGATACACACAGTGTGTGACCCCTAATAGTTATTTTGGATTTTCCATAGAAATATGAGGATCATATTCTATGTGGTCCCTACCACATGTCATGTGACCATCGATGGAGACATGGATTGTCTCCAAAAAATATATGGGTATAGACAATGCCAAAAACGTGTGTGCAAGTACTATATACATTCACCACATCATTCTTGTATAGGACCTAATACATGATAATGGACACAACACATATTCACAACATGATGTTTCTAGGCACTACATATTGTACATGAGTATATAATGTCAACACACCATGGAATACCCCATCCTCTACATTCTATGTACAGAAAATTGAAACACCATGAATATGGTGCATTACTTGCAGTGTGAGTTGGAGAGACATGGGAAGACCTTGAAGATGGGGAGACAAGATGGGTACCCATAGTACACAACACATACTTTTTCATTTGTAGTGTGAGGCTTCCCATATATAATGTATATACCATGTTCAATTTAGTCTGTTCCCATTATCCTTCTTTACAATAGTTTTCAAGTCTTTACATCCCCAAAATAGGACTATGATCCACATAAGGGATTCTGATTTAGATAGGTATCATGGTATCCACCAATGACATTATGGTTGGTATCCTCTGTCATATTTTATCTTGGTAGGGGTTTTGGTAATAAAATGATAATTATGAATAAGGAACATATCTCGTCTCGGGTAAATTGGTCCTATAGGGTTGCCAACATTGACCAACAGTCATTTGTGTTTTCCCATAGGTGGATTGTGTGATCTTTTGAGACACAAAATGTTCATCTTGGTGATGCGTATAACAATTATCATTTGGAAGGGTGTAATTATTAACATCAAGCATTAGAGATAGGTCCCTTCTAGTTGAGGGTTTATTTAATTCCACATGGAGTTTCATATGGAGGTAGAGTTGTTTTTGATCCCTTATTATCGAGTTTCTGTTATGATTATATATGTTTATTTTTTATTTTTGTGCATATAATATTGATGAAATATCTTATGATGAGATTATAAATCATTATGGATTGGTTTTGGTTAATTTGGGTTTTCCACACTGTATTATTAGAATCACCTGGTCATGTGATTCTCATGCACATTTCATGTATTGTGAAGATGAAATGAATTTTGATGGTGTTTTATGAGGAACTGGAGTAGGCATATCATACGTTGGGATAGACTAACAGATGATATTAAAATGTGTTTCATTTGATGATATTTATCTTTTTCTATGTATGTTGGTCTTAATTTCTAGTTTTTCTATGATTTTATTTGACCCTTTATTACATTCATAACTCTTATCATACTATAATGGATGGATTTTATATTTAATCATGAATTGGTATAATCAATTTTTTTTTAATTTTCAACTATATTAGAGGATTGTGATTTAAGGGTGTTTCAGCCTATTAGTACATAGAATAATACCTCCCATTTGTGGGATGTTCATAATCAATGTTAGTCAAGTATCCCAGGCCAATTGGATGGGGGATTTAGGTGCTGACACTATAGTTATCGCAATCTATGTGTCCCCTAATGGGTTATTCAATGAAATATATCTCCCAACACAAGTTCTTAAAATGTTCCCAACTAATATATAATGATAAAAATATTCTCTTTAGAATTACAATGTAAAATATTATGCATATTCTAACAAAAAGATTAAAACATTCAACAATACAATTTATTTTTCTCTGGGAACATTCCATGTAACATCTTATAATTAAAATGTATTTTCTTGAATAAATTTATCCCCTAAATTAATTGATTTTAATATACTATAATATGTATGAATTAATTTAAAAAATATTAATTAATTATTTCATGTATATTAAAAAACTCCAAATTTTAATGAGTTTAATGAAATTTATTTCTCTACTATATACTCACATTTCTTCATATAAAACCCTATAAATTAAACAATACAGATTATATTCATCATGTTGGATATACTCATTAAATGTAATTTATGATAACACATGCTGTGAAAAAATTATTATCATCATCATTTCACTTCCAAAAAACATGTATCACCATCAATTACTTGTATATAAATCATAAAAATGAAACACAATAGAAAATTAAATAAATAATAATTATTTTCTACATTAGTGAGAATAGAAATGTTGAAAATTTCATTACAAACATAAAAACTATTTATTTTTTTCTCCATCATTGATAGTTTTCTTCTTGATTTTTCTTTTTCATCGAATTTGTTTTCTTTTCAGGTCACATATTCTATTAACATCATTGTACATAATCCATATATGGAATATTATTATTGATATCTTCCAACAAGGAAAATGAGGATTTTAATAAATTTTTAATTTTTATATGGATTTTCTCTAGACTGTAAAATATGAACAATAAAATTTTAAAGATGTACATGACCATCATATGACATCCATAATTGACACACAATGTTATTTTATTACTATTTCTTATTAACCACTTCTGAAATTAAACTTCATAATTTCTGATAACTTTTTTACCTACATGCATTTCTTTCAATTGTTCATTCTAATTTTTTCAATAGTTATCCAATTTTTTTAGCCATATAATCATAAAATCATTAGGAAATTCGTATTATTTGAAAGATATTCAATATAGAATATCAATAATGTTTTTCACTAAACCAGTTCAATATTTTTTCTTATTACACTATTCATCAATTCTACCCTTTCTTAATTTCAATGACTGTAACATAGAACGATATTTTTCGAATATCCTTATGGTTCCATCTAGTATCATAATAATATAATATGTGTAATATTGGTGAATAAACCACCATGATATTATTATGTCTTCTTTAATATTATTTCATCTTTTAATTACATAAAATGTTCAACATACCAAAATTCATCACTAACATATTTTGAATATTTTTTAATATATTTTATTATAATTCTTTCCCAAGGGTAGCTCGGATTTCTTGTACGTTTATGGAATTCCATAATTATTAGATTCCATCACATTATTAGTGGGATAATGCCATCATTATTCCAAATTATGACAACTCTTATTCCAGATACCATTTTCATTTTTCACTCTTTTATATATATTTGAGATAATCATATTTTTCCCTTTCATTATGTGTAATTTTTATCAACTTATCCATTATACCCCTCATGGAATTTTTTTTGTTATTATATAGGTTAAAATATAATAAAATAAATAAATATACTTGATATCTATCATTTCACAACACCACCCAAAGAAAAAAATCATGATCTCTTCCAATTTGTAGAAATATGGATAAATTTTATTCCTTACATTTATATATATATTAATTATTTTTATATATATGATTTATAGAATCACTTCTCCAATAAGTGATTACATCCACCATTGACTTACTAGTGTATTCGATAATATATTAAACATCGAATTTTATTGATTTTAAGATGCTTTAAATTCAAAGAAACTTGAATTATAATAAACATAATTTACATTGATAGATAAAACATTTTTAGATCCCATTTTGAATGATACTTATATGATCTTATGGTTTTATTTCATCTACATATAGGTGTTTTAGAATAGTGACCATTCATTTAGTATTATTGACATCAAATATCCTCATATCATGATATTAAAACTCAGAATTAATAATTTACTAATTTAGTAATTGATACCATGTTCATTAAATTTAACATTTTGGAATATTTTTTCATTCAATTAACATTCAGTTTAATTAATATCCTTCTAGATCATCACATTATCCTCATCATGAATTTTGATATATTGAAGTATTATACTATCGATATATTTTAATTTTATATTTTATCTGTAGTCGACTATTCATTACATAAATGACTGATTTTTGGTCTTCTAATAATGAAAAATCCATTTATCCAATCATCTCTAAGGTTTTATAGTTAACTAGGATTATATTTATTTAATAAATTTTTATTTCAAATAATTTTGGATCAATATCTATATTTTTTCAGACATGTTATTTAATTGAAATGTGTGGTCAACCCTTGTCATCCCCTTTTGTTCATGTTATTTCTTTCTTTTCTAATATATTTATTTATTTTGGGTAATATTATTTTACAATAATATATAATATATAATAATATAAGTGACAAAATCTATTATAAATTTATTAAGGATTTTTTTGATAAAATTAATGTAATTATCAAATGAATCTTTTGAAAAATATTATTTCCCACATCTTATTGGATGTTTTGTCAATTGTTTTTTTTAATAGAAATATTATTTACCTATTTTTTATCTCAAATATTGTTTTAACCTTCTTAGGTTGAATGTACATTAATATTAATTGTGGTTTGTATATATACTAAATATTTTTACACAATAGTAGATCTATGCTCATTAAAATTACAACATATGTTGACTAATTTATATTATTATATTCATAATATGGGTTCCTTATTTTTGATATTATTCATTTATTTCTTCTACTATTCCATCATTGGAATATATAAGATAGATTCTATAATTCTAATTTATAATTCAAGAACTATTTAAACTTGAGATAATTTCTCCATGTCATATTTATTAAGAGGTTTTAAGGAAGAGTTTGGGAATTAGTATCATTTGATCATGGTGTTCCACCCATATATTGATGGCCAGACTGAGTACACCACTCTAGTTTTGGAGGAAATGATGTGGTATTACATGTTGTTGAATTTCTTGAGTTAGGGGGATCACCTACCATTGGGGGAGTCTTTTCCAAAAATATGTACCATTATACCATCATCATGGTTTCATTTGAGGTTTTCCATGGGATACCTATAATGTCTCGATTATTTTGCACAAATCTATGTGTGCCTTCACTCATTGGACTGACTTTTCTATGAGCCAAAATAGAGAGGGAAAATGTCATTGTGGGTGGATAACAGATGTACGGTACCATATGATGTTGTATGTGGACATATGATAGAGGGAATTTGTGTTTATGGATGAATATAATGTCTTCCAAAATGTCTCACATTGATATGAGTTTCTATTATTTGGTTCGATATGCATGTTTTCAGAGGGTGTGATTATCCCTTTTGAGATCATGTGTTAGATCATTGATGTAGAATTTTACATGGATATAGTCCTTTAGTTATAATAATAACACAGCATATTCCATGTGTCACAACTAATGTTTTATGAGTATGAACTATAACATGATATCAATTGGGGTGAGCTGAATATTGATGATGGATCTACCTTTATGGTGTACTGGGAAGGAATAATAGATAAATATTATAATATCCTATATAGTAATGTTTTTTTCATAGTGAATGTATAGTTGTATCACATGGATTATTCATGAGAACAAATATGTTTGAGAGGCTGAGATGTGGTCTTAGGGAATTAATCTTTTGGATTGTCTTTTTTTATTTTCCTTATAGTAATCCATATGTAGGTCAGATTGTAACCTATTTGTTTTTTTATATTCCAATTTTAAATATATATACTAATATTTTTAGATCCATGTTCTATGTCGATGATATGTATTAAGGACCGGTTGAAAAATATCATGTGTTGATAAATAAATAAATTTAACTAATAAATTTATTAATTCAATAGTCGTGAACAAATTACTCCACAAAAAGTGCAAATTTATGTGTAAATATCAGTGATAGATGTATATCCATAGAGACCTAGAGACAAATATTAATATAATATTTCTTGTAGAAACACAATCCATATCATGAATTGACAATCAATGTATAGTATTTTTCATGGATCTCAAAAACGATAAAAAAATTAAAATTATTCATCAATGATTTATCCAAAATATGGGTTGGATGTCCTGCTTTTTTTGGATTCATTCCATTTTATCCCATGTGAATCATGGATCAATTCAACTAGAATGAAATGATTCAAGAATAAATAGTTGAATAATTATTTATTTATTATATTATTCAATGTTCCTTCATTCAACATTTCTAGGAAAATGAAAAGAGGTGATCCCAAACTCAACCACAGTTCATTCCCTAATTTTTTTGTGTATTTCTCGAATGATTAATTATATGTTCATCATTGGATGTTCTATTGGCTAATTATTCGATGGATACTGAGTATTTTATAATTTTGTGATCATTATATATAATATTATAATGACACAATTATTTTGGACTGTGATCGAAGGCGTGATAGAGGATATATGATGGTGATTAATAGAGGCAGATTTGATTGGACCAGTGGTTCCAATTATCCCCAATTTTATGCATGATGTTGATATAGTGTGATGTCAATGTAGAATAGTGAGGAAAATTATGAGTGGATATAAGAACAATTTCAAGATATTGGTTTCACATAAATGAATTATTTTGAAGTTAAATATCATTTATTTTCCTTTCATTCCTTGTTTTGGATGGTTTCCAAATGTTTTTTGGAGAAATAGATGAGTTTTAATGAATTGGGCCAAACCGTGAGCCCAATTCCAGATTTAAAAATAAATTTTTGTTTCCATTATAACTTTTAAATTTTTTAATATTTTTCCCTCATTCCAATTCCTAAATGGTATCCTCTGACCTATTAACACCAAAATATAAATTTGGAACCTTTATAAATCCATAATCATGGTAGATATGTGTTTTTATTTAAGATATTGGGCCTTCCCGAAGGCCCATTTCCTACATTAAAAATAATTTTTAATATTTTCATATCTCCTTCCCTATTTGCGTTGTTTCGGTGATTCCACCTCCCCCTCGACCCTAAGAAACCCAGGCGTGATCCCATTGCCTTCCCCCCTGGATCTCTTTGCAATCTCGAATTAGGGATGTTCTTCATAGGGTGTCTCAAATCGGCCAGAATTGATGTGGTAACTGCATCCCTTCTTAACTCTCTCAATTATTAATATTTTCCCTCCGTTATGGTTCCTAAATTACCTCCTAAATCTTTTTAGAACAATCCCTGAAGTTTGGTTGTTTTCAATTTCAGAAACTACTGTTTTTGGAGTGATTAATTCAGGATACTTCAAGTAGGTGAGTCTATTTCATTCCTCTTTCAAATTGCTCAGGGTTTCGTCCCTAATTCTTGAATTATAAAAATTTCAGAAGTTACGGTTTGTGCCTAGGTTCTAAATTATAGTATTTTGGGTGAAATATTGAGGTTTTAGGTTTCTTTTAACTTCCTTGAGGTGCGGCGGTCGTGCAGTTTATGTTTCGCCACAATATTTGAGGGTTTCGACAAATTCAGTAGGTGATTCCATGGATAACCTTTTAATGTTGAGTTAATTTTCTTGATTAAATAATTTTACATGTTCCTTATGTGATGTGCATTATGAAAAAACCATTTTTGGTAGCAATAGTAAAGAATTTGTTTTTAAAGATTCATTTTTTCTTGATGTGTGTATTTTTCAAATGTATATCATGTGTTATCTCTTGTGGTAGTTTTGTAAATTGTGGAAGTGATTTATTAGTTGTTGAAAGGGGCTGCCAACTATTTTTGGGTAATGATATAGTTCCATGTGGGCATAAAAAGGTGGTGTATTTGAAATGTTTTATTTGTATAACCTTGTTATACTCTTTGAAAGTGTTTTATGGATTTGTGTGTTCTCATTGGTATCTTTTGTGATATTATTCAAGTTGATTATATATCATTTGAAATTGGATTATTACATGTTTATTGGGATGCCAATTATGTTTTGGTAGGTTGTTGGTGTGCTTTTGGCTTAAAAAGAGGTTTTTGAAATGGATTTTATGTGAAATGTTTCGGTATACTCTTAATAATTGTTTTGTGAATGTTTTGAATGGTTTATTGGGTTGTGTAATAGCTGAAACTATATCAGCAAACTGTTTTGGTAGGAGTATATTTTTAAAAGGTCCATTTCATTTGTGAAAAGGCTGTTATGTGATATGTATCATCTTGTAAATATTTATAAAATTGTTTGAAGGTGATATTGAGGAGTGAAAGTGATGTGAAAGTGACGTGGAGTGTTTTGTGTGAGTGTGATGTGAAAAAATGAATTTTTGATTATGAAAGAAGTTATATGTTCCATGTGTGTGGGATTTTATATGAGTCTAAATAACTTATAATTGTTTTATAAAATTTTTTAATGGATTTGTGGAAGTGTTGAAGATATGTGAAATGTGTTGTGGGCTATTTTGGTGTGATTCGGATTTCAAAATAATTTTGAATGGAAAATGCATTTTTGTGACTTGTGTGGTATACATATGGGATGTTTGGTGAATTTTTGATGTGTAAATGATATTTTCATGTTCAATGTATATTTCTTGACTTGATGAAATTGTTTGAGCATAAGGGGAAACCCTCGGTATCTAGGTGGGTGGACGTGTACTGGTATGCTACTGAATCCGTGGGGTTTGGCCTCAGTTTCACTTAGAAAGATTGACACTTACAACTATAAATATACTATGATGATGATGATTGGGGACCACTAGGTTATGGATATGTTCCCTACTAGTGGCTCGTGCACGATAATGGATATTTGTGATGGTTACTCTCACCGAGATACGAGGTACCTGGGACCCACATCTAACTAGTGCCTAGGGGTTATTTTCTATTTCTTGTGCTCATTATTTACTTTGTACATACCGTGGACATACGGTATAGTTGGCTAGAAAATTCACTAGTGTTGACATTATATTTAAAAGTGTTTATTCTTAATGATATCCCACTTGAAAACTCTTTTTTATTCAAAGTTTCATATAGTAGAAATTGTAACTAGCTTTTCATGTTTTTGAAAAAATGCATGCTTTTCGCCATTAAATGTTTATCACATGGAATCTCATAGTGGTGGTATCATACTGGGCATTGTATCACACCCTACATACACCCTTTTTTGTAATTAGACATGGTTATTTTTGTTGTCGTAGGTTGGGTACAGTTTTTTGTTCCAGTGTTTCGGGTTTCTAGCAGGTCCTTGGTGGTGAAGTCTTGTAGAGGTGGCTTGAGGGCGGTGCCCCTTGCCATGAGGGTTCTTGGTCTGTCCTTATTTGTTTTTTTAACTTTGGAATAGACCTTTTGACTTGTTTAAAGCTATTTAATTCAGTTCTGAATTTTTGTAAAAGATTGTTTGGTTTGAAAAATCTAGATTTGTTTCATTGGATTTTTTTTGTAGTTTTATGTTTATAAACTCAGGTAAATCATTCCCAATTTTCATTTTATGATACCCGGACACTTCTTCCAGTCCGTGGTGATCGGGAACACTCTTAGGGTCATGTCACGGGCTGGGCTTGGTGCCAGTTTTGGTGGTGACCAGATTCGGTTCGTGACAAAATGGTATCAGAGGAGGTTCGCTCCTTGGGTCATGTTATTTGGGGAAGAGTTAGGATAGTATGGAGTTAGGATTGTTGGGACATGGAATTATAGTTATGGGTAGTCTGCCTGATCACCACACCTCATAATGGGGTTCATGTTTCCAAGGCAAGTTGGGATTTATCTAAGTCCTTTGGTTTTCTTGGTTCGATGATGATTAAGGGAAATGAAAAGAGAGTTGGGTGAATGGTCATAGTGATCTCGCAGGGCCTGGCAAGCCATTTTGAGCCAATGATATTCCATAGAACACTCTCCGTGACAATGAAGTGATTGTAATATGGCTGCCAACCATATTTCTATGTCACCCACTGAAACTAGTTTCCTCTCGCACTGTTTTGTGCTTAGGTTTTGAAATCATGGAACTTTGGTTTTAAGAAGTGTATAGTTTTTGTGAAATGATTTTCAAATAAAGAGGGAATGGTTTGGTTTATGAAATGGTGGAACTGAATTTTCAGAATTGTTTTGAAATGTAAAATGGTGCGCTTACACCTCTTTGAAAGAAGAAACTATATTGAAGTTGGTTTTGAAAAGTGTTTTCAATAGAGTTTTCTAAACAATCATAGTGTGTTTTAATGGGATGAGATGTTTTGAAATTGATGTGAATATCTTGAAAGTGAGTCATTTTCTAAATGGTAGTGACTTTATGAAAATTTTTGTAGGATTTGAGTTGGGATTTTGATCTCGTGGTTAGCGGTTATGATAAAAAAGGATGTGTTGGTTGACCGTTTTGGTTTTGAAAAGTGTAAAGAATTTTTGTTTTAACCTTTGGTATTTCCATTAGCGACCACATGAATGGGGTTATATAGGATGATTGTTGTTTGATGTCATGACTGGATGAGTGCCGGGACAGATATGAGGAGGGTGTCTGGTGTGGCACAAAAACCTGCATGTGTGAGGCGCATGGGGTACAATTGGTGGATACGCTTACTGCTAAACCATTTGTTTTCAAAGAATTGGTTTTAAAGAAAAACATGATGTCTTGATGAATAGTTTGGTATGGTTTGTATTATGGGTTTTTTAAACTGTTGATGTTGTGGGATTTTTTAGTTCAAGAACCCCTTCTGTTTGAACTGTGTTTTGGGTTTGTGTTTGGTCGGTAAGTTATGTTGTAGGGACGGTTAGTGGTCTATTTTGAAAACAAATTGGGATGCCTTTACGGTGGTTCCCTTCATGTGTTTGGATCTGGTTTGTGGCATGTTTTGACCAATGGACCAGCTTGGTTTGGTCCTTGGGTTCTCTCATTGGATAAGGTACACCCCCATTAAGTGTTATTGCACAACTGAAGTGCAACCCAGATTGTTTATCCATTGGAAAATCCTCCAGTTGATCAATATAAGGAATCTATTTCTTTAGCTTTTTAGATTGAGTATACACCCTTTACTTTATTGGTTTAGTGTATCCAATTGTAGTGGGAGATTGATTATGGATGGTTGAAAGTGACCTTAGCCTCCTAAGTTTTATAATTTTTCGAAGGTGGAAGTGTTATGGGGTTGTTAGCATGGATTAGTATTTGGATAGTGTCTTAGAGGAACTCTCGGTCCTTCATAGTCTCTTCGAAGAAGGAGTTCATGTTAAACTACTAGTGTGGGAATTCTGGTCATGATAGGATATTATGGCCACTTTCTAGAATTGTGTGTTGTTTGGGGATGTTGTACAAGTTACCTCTCTATTCATTGTTTATATCAGTCGCAATGGTCATGTTCGGTGATTCCTTGTGATGTCATGTGCTCGATTAACTGTAAAGGTTAAAGTTGGAAAATCATCTGAGAGTCTCTATTATGTTGGGAGAATGTATCCCTTGAAAAAAACATAAAACAATATTCCATTTTAGAGGAAGGTGAGTATAAGTGTTCTTTACTTCTATTGTTTCTCACCCGAACAAACAAGGTGTGATGTGTGTATATCTTCTAATCCCTTGTTTCAGTGAAACATCGAGTTAGGGTAAAGTGAGTTTGGAATGCGTTATGTCTTGGAAAAACTTATCGGGGATTGTGGTGTATTTGTTGTTTTCAACGAAAGAAGAATTATCATTCAGGTGGTTTCCAAAGCCTAACTACGAGGTCGATGATGCTTCAATATTTTGAGCTCCAGCCATATGTCCCAGAGAGAAGCTGGTGGGTAGTCAGGGGAAACCCTAGTGTCATTTAAACCCTTGTGCAATGTCCTATCCTCAATCTGAAAGATAAGAAGAGTTTAAACCTATGTTTTCATCATATTTATTCAACTGTTCATGTTCGGTGGAAATATGTGGAGGACCTTGTACCCATGTCATCGCCCAATTTTATTCCCTCCCCCTTTGTTTTCCATTGAGTCATTAGAGAAGGTATGATGTTTGGCTAGACAGGTTGACCACATGGTTTGCACTTGGTTAGTAGTGACCATGCCCCAAAAAAACGATGTAGATAGAAGAATATCCACTATTAGTTCATGGTTTCCCAAACAGTGAAGACTAACCATGTGGTCGTCCTATCACTTTATATTTTGGGGTCTTTCTGTACCGGCCCATGCTGGTCAATTAAGATTGTTGGTTCTTATGGGGGGAGCCAATTTTTTTCCTCGTACCAATAACATAGACTTATCCATGGTCAAGGATTGGTGGTAGGTAGTCTCATTCGGACCAATCAAGCTACCTAAATCTTCCTTGGGTAACCATTGAGATTGGAGAGTGCCCAATGGTTTGGTTATAGCAAGGTATGTGTAACCTTGTTCAATGTTGTTGTTATTTTGAGTGAGTTTCTTGAGTCTTGTTCGGATAGTGTTTGAGGAGTTTTCCTTTGGGATAAAGCCTGAATGTGATTGATTGTTTCAGGAATGTGGTGTATGATTTTTTTGTGAAGTATTCCTTCCTTAATTGATCAATGGAGGTGTTTTTGCCTTTGGGGGAGAAACCTGGAAAGGGAGTACATCTTGGTTTATCAGTTCAGTTTGGCTTTCGTATCTGGCCTTTCTGTAGCTTTCTGGGGATGGATAGTTTTCATGGTGGGGATAATTTTCACATAAATGACTTATTTTGAAGTTAAATTTCATTTATTTTCCTTTAATTCTTAGTTTTGGATGGTTTCCAATGGTTTTTTTGGAGAAATAGATGAGTTTTAATGAATTGGGGAAAACCACGAGCCCAATTCCATATTTAAAAATACATTTTGTATCCTTTATAACTTTTTAATATTTTAATATTTTTCCCTCATTCCAATTCCTATATGGTATCCTCTGACCAATTAACACCAAAATATAAATTTCTAACCTTTATAAAACCATAATCATGGTAGATATGGGTTTTTATTTAAGATATTGGGCCTGCCCGAAAGCCCATTTCTTGCATTAAAAATAATTTTTAATATTTTTATATATCCTTCACTATTTTTGTTTTTTCGGTGATTCCACCTCCCCCTAGACCCTAAGAAATCCAGGCGCGCTCACATTGCCTTTCCCCCCTCCTTGGAGCTCTTTTAAATTGCGAATTATGGCTGATCTTCATAGGGTGTCTCAAATCAGCCTGAATTGAAGAGGTAACTTCATCCCTTCTTAACTCACTCAATTCTGACTCTATTCCCTCCATTCCAATTCCTAAATTACCTCCTAAATCTTGTCCGAACAGTACCTGAATTTTGGCTGTTTCAATTTCAGAAACTATTGTTTTTGGTGTGATTAATTCAAGATACTTCAAGTAGGTGAGTCTATTTCTTTCCTCTTTCAAATTTCTTAGGGTTTCTTCCCTAATTCATGAATTATAAAAATTCCAGAATCTAGGGTTCGTTCCTAGGTTCTAAATTACTGTATTTTGGCTGAAATATTGAGGTTTATGTTTCTTTTAACATCCTTGAGTTGCAGCGGTCGTGCAGTTGATGTTTCGCCCCAATATTTGAGGGTTTCGACACATTCGGTAGGTGATTCCGTGGATAACCATTTAATGATGAGTTAGTTTTCTTGATTAAATAATTTTACATGTTTTTTATGTGCTGTGAATTATGAGAAAACCATTTTTGGTAGTAATAGTAAAGCATTTGTTTTTAAAGTTACATTTTTGCTTAAAGTGTGTATTTTTCAAATGTGTTCCATGTGTTATCTCTTTTGGTAGTATTGTAAATTGTGGAAGTGATTTATTAGTTGTTGAAAGGGGCTTCCAATTATGGTTGGGTAATGATATAGTACCATGTGGGCCTAAATAGGGGGTGTATTTGAATGGTTTTATTTGTATAACCATGTTATACTCCTTGAACGTGTTTTATGGATTTGTGTGTTCTCATCGGTATCTTTTGTGATATTTTTCAAGGTGATTATATAACATTTCAAAGTGGAATATTTCATGCTGATTGGGCTTCCAATCCTATTTTGGTAGGGTCTTGGTGTGATATTGGCTTAAACATAGGTTTTTGAAATGGATTTTATGTGCAAAGTTTGGGTATACTCTTTATAATTGTTTTATGAAAGTTTTGAATGGTTTATTGGGTTGTGTCATAGGTGAAACTATATCAGAAAACTGTTTTGGTATGAGTATAATTTTAAAAGGTCCATTTAATTTGTGAAAAGGCTGTTATGTGATATGTATCATCTTGGAAATATTTTATTAAATTGTTTGAAGGAGATATTGAGGAGTGAAAGTGATGTGAAAGTGATGTGGAGTGTTTTGTGAGACTGTGATGTGAAAAATTGAATTTTTGATTATGAAAGAAGTGTTATATTCCATGTCTGTGGGATGTTATATGAGTCTAAATATCTTATAATTGTTTTATAAAATTGATTAATTGTTTTGTGGAAGTGTTGAAGAAATGTGAAATGTGTTGTGGGCTATTTTGGTTTGATTCGGATTTCAAAATCATTTTGAATGAAAAATGGATTTCTGTGACTTGTGTGGTATAAATATGGGATTTTTGGTGAATTTGTGATGTGGAAATGATATTTTCATGTTCAATGTATATTTCTTGACTTGTTGAACATGTTTTAGCACAAGGTAAAAAACTTAGGTATCTAGGTGGGTGGACGTGTACTAGTATGCTATTGAATCTGTAGGGTTTGGCCTGAGTTTCACTTAGCAAGATTGACTCTTACAACTCTAACTAAACTATTATGATGGTTATTGGGTACCACTAGGTTATGGGTATGTTCCCTACTAGTGGCTCGTGCATGAGAATGGATATTTGTGATGGTTACTCTCACCGATATATGAGGTAACTGGGACCCACAGCTAGCTAGTCCCTAGGGGTTATTTCCTATTTCTTGGGCTCATTATTTACATTGTACTTGCCATCGGAATACAGTTTAGTTGGCTGGAAAATTCACTAGTATTGACATTATTTTTAAAAGTTTTTATTATTAATGATAGCCCACTTGAAAAATATTTTTATTCAAAGTTTCATCTTTTAGAAATTGTAACTAGCTTTTCATGTTTTTGAAAACATGCATGCTTTTCGTCTTTAAATGTTTATCACATGGAATCTCATAGTGGTGGTATCCAACTGGGCATTGTCTCACACCCTACTTACACCCTTGGTTGTAAGTAGACTTTTTTATTTTTGTTGTCGTAGGTTGGGTATAGTTTTTTGTTTCAGTGGTTCGGGTTTCTTGCAGGTCCTTGGTGGTGAAGTCTTGTGGAGGTGGCTTGAGGGTGGTGCCCCTTTCCGTGAGCGTTCTTGGGCTGTCCTTATTTGGTTTTGTACCTTCGGTATAGACCTTTTGCGTTGTTTAAATCTATGTAATTCAGTTCTGAATTTTTTTAAAAGATTGTTTGGTTTGAAAAATCCAGATTTGTTTCATTGGATTCTTTTGTTGTTTTATGTTTATAAACTCAGGTAATTCGTTCCCAATTTTCATTTTATGATACCCGGGCACTTGTGCCAGCCCGTGGAGATCGGGAACTCCCTTCGGGTCATGTCACAGGCTGGGTTTGGTGCCGGTTTTGGCGGTGACAAGATTCGGTTCGTGATAATTGGTGAGGTTAACGATAATTTAACCCCAAATATGAGTTCCCTGGGCATGATAGATAGTGGATGTTGCTGAATAAAGGGACTCCAAAATGAAACCATAGGTTTCTTCAAATCAAACATTCACAACATAATATTTATGGATACAAATATTATGTGACCTCTAATTATATATCAAGTGTTTACATAGAATGATGAATTTGATATTTCCTATGGTCCCTAACACATGTCATGTGACCAACGATAGAGTCTCCCCTTGTATCCCATAGGATGTATGGGTATATACATGGCCAAAAACATGGGTATAAGTATTTTCAATAGTCACAACATCATTCATGTATATGACCCAATACATGATCATGACCACATCACATATGCACAATATGAATTTCAAAGGCACCACCTATTGTACATGGGAACAGGATGACGACACGCCATGGGAAACCCCATCAACTACATTCTATGTACACCTCATAGACAGACCATGTATATGGAGGATTACATGTAGTGTGAGTTGGAGTGACATCGGAATACTCTTAACATTGACAATCAAGATGTGTACCCATGTTAAACAAAATATACTTTTTAATAGTTAGTGAGAGGCTACCCATATATTTTGTTTAGACCATGTTCAGGTGAGTTAGATCCCATAATCTATCCTTATGACAGTTTTCATGTCTTTGCATCCTCAAAATAGCACTGTGATCCAAATAAGGAATTTTTATCATGATAGGGTTCATGGTATCACTAAATGACATTGAGGGGTGTATCCACTATCATATTATTACTTGGTAGGTTTTTGGTAATAAAACGACCTCTATGCATAGGGAACTTATACCTTATCTGGTGAGTTGGTCTAGTAGGGTTACTGGAATTAACCAAAAGTCCTTTATATAACCCCACAACTGGTTACTATGACCTTTAGAGAACCAACATGTTCATCTTGGTGAGGGAATATGGGAATTATCATTTAAATGACGGTCATTAGTAACCTCGTTAATATGGATGATCCATTCTAATTGAGATTTTCATTAATTCGATATGGATATTCCTATGGAACAAGAGTAATTTAGACCCCTTGTTGTCGGTGCTCTATTTTGAGAATATATGGGTTTTTATTATTTGTGTTCCTATAATCCTAATGAAATATTTTATAATGAGGTTACTAATCTTGATGGAATAGTTTTTATTATTTTAGGGTTTCCTATTATGTAATGTTTAAATCACACCGACATGAGATTCTCCTCCAAATTTAATGTATTATGAAGATGCAATGAATTTATATAGAGTTGCAGGAGAAGATGGAGAAGGCATATCATAAATTGGCATAGACAAATAGTGGAGTTATATTTTTTATTCATTTTATGATTGTTATATTTTTCTATGTAAGCTGGTCTTCATTTCCACTTTTTCTAGGATTTTATTTGTCCCTTTATGTCATTCATAACTCTTATCATAATAAAATGGTTTGATTATATATGTAATCATGCAATTGTATCGTCTATATTTTAGTTTTCATCGTAATTAGGACATGGTGATTTTGGTGTGTTTCATCCTATAGGTAATCAGGATAATTCCTCCCATAGGTGGGATGTGCTTACTCAATGTTAGTCAACTTCACAAGGACAATTGTAGGTGGGATTTAGGTGGTCACATTATTTTTATATCTATCTTGGTGTCATCAGATATGTAAGTCAATGACATATATCTCCCAACATAAGATGTTAAACTGTTCTAGATTAACAAATATTGATTTCAATAATCACTTTGTAATTACATTCTAAAATATTGCACTTATTATAACTAATAGTTTATAAACATTCATCAAAACATATTTTTTTCTATGGAAACAGTCATTGTATCATATTAAAATTCAAATGTAATTTATTGAATAAATGTATCCACTTTAAAAATATATTTTAATATCCTATAATATTGATGAATTAGTTTAATATAGTATTAGTGAAGGATTTCAGGGATATTACAAAACTCTAAATCTTAATTAGTTGTATGAAATTTTGATAGTAATAGATTCTCATGTTTATTCATTTGAAACCAACTCAATGATACAATATAGATTATATTTATCATGTTGGATATATTCATAAAATGTACATTATGAAAACACATGTTTTGGAAATATTATTAACATCATTAGTTCTCTTCCTAAATATTTGTAAAACAATTAAATTCTAGCATATAAAGAATAAAAATTAAACAAAATAGATAATTAAATAATGTGGAATTTTTTCCATGTCAGTGATAATAGAAATGTTGAAAATTTCAATAAATATATAATGAATATTTATTTATTTTCACAATCTATGATAGTTTTCTTTTGAATTTTTCATTTCCTTCAAATTAGCATTATTTTCATATATTTTTTTATTTATATCAGTTTACATAATAAATATACGAAATATTCTTATTAAAATCATCCCACAAACGAAGATGAGCATATTTTTAAAGATTCGTTTTTATATGGATTTCCCCTTGACAGCTAAAAATGAACATGAATTATTTCAAGATATACAGGACCACCAAAAACCTTTTATAATAGACACATAAAATTATTTGATCATTAATTCTTATTATACACATCAAAAATTCAACTTCATAATTTATAATTAAATATTTTCCTTATTTAATTTCATTTAATTGTTCATTCTAATTTTTTAATGAATTATCGAATTGTGTAATCCATATGATCATAAAATCATAAGGAGGATGGTAATATTGGATGGATGTTAAATATAGACTCTAAAAAAATATTTTACTAAAAAAGTTATATTTTTATGTTACACAATTCTTTTACTCTACCCTTTATTTATTTCAATTACAGTAACACACATGGATATTTTTTTTTTCATATTTCCATATTGTCCCATCTAGTATCAATATAATCTGAAATTTTTATTGTTGGTGAAGAATTATCCATGATATTATTATGTTTTTTTGTAAAATTATTTCTCTTTTTTATTATTTTAGAAGGATAACATACAAACATTCATCACTATATTATTTTGAATATTCTTCAATGTATTTGTCTTTTACTTCAATCCCAAGGGAGGATCATATTTCTTCTACCTATATAGAAATTAATCATTATTATAATCTTTCACATGGGTAGTAAAATTATACCATCGTTCTTCAATATTTTGACTACTCTTAATCTAGATTCCGTTGATATTCTTCACTCTTACATATCTATTCATGATAATGATATTTTTAATTTTCTTATGTGTAATTTTAATCGACATATACTTTCTCCCCATCATGGTAGATTTTATTATAACTTCACACGTAAAAATATTATACCAAAAATAAATATAATTGATATCAATCCTTTCAAAAAAACCACTCATTTCTAACAAATCATGATCTCTACTCTTTTGGTTTGATATATATTGATTTTATTCATTACATTTTTAGGTAGAATCATTATTAATATACTTAGAATTTTAGGAAAAAAATATTAAGTATATGATTAAACCCATCATATATTTACTAGTGTATTATTTTGAATTTTAAAAATATATATTTATTGGTTTTTATTAAGAATTATATTATTAACAGCTTGAATTTTCATAAACATAATTTACATTGATAGTTAATAGCTTTTTAGAGATTCATTTTTAATGATCCACAGACAAAATTGGGATTATATTTCTACTAAATATATGTGATTTAGAATAATGTTCCTCCTTTGAGTTTTATTGACATAAAATATCTTCTTATCATGTTATGATGGATCAGTATTAATAATTATTCAATTTTCTAGTTTATACCATATTTATTATATTTAATATTTAAGAATATTTGTCATTCTATATAAATTTAATTTTTTCCTTTACAAAAAATTCATGAACTTCTCATTATCCTCATCACGCATTACAATATTATCATGTATTAAAATATCAAGATATTTTAATTTTAGCATTGATTAGTGGATGAGTATTATTTACCTCAATGATTTATTTTTGGTTCTAATATAATTTAACAATAATTTTTAAAAATATTTATAAGGATTTCACATTCGTGGGGAATAATGTGATAAAATTATTTTTCATTGTATATCATATTTCATAGTTCTCCATATTTTGTATTTCACACATTACATTTCATTGATAGGTGTGTCTAACCCCTATCCACCCCTTATGATCATTTGATATCTCTCTTTTCTCATAAATTTAATTAATTTTGGAAATATAATTTTATAATAATATATAATATCCAAAAATATGAGTGACAATATATATGATAAATTTATTATTGACATTTATTAATGATGTAATCGATTTATCTTGAGAATAAATAAAAATATGGTACGTCCAACATCTTCATGGATGTTTTGTTATATGTTTTTGGCTAGAAATATATGTTACCTATTTTTATCTCAAATATTGTTTGTATCTTTTGGGATTGAATGTGAATTAATATACATGGTGGTTTTTATATATACTATATATTTATACACTATATTAGAACAATCATAATTAAAATTACATCATATTGTGTCTAATTCATCAGTTTTTTCATAAATGGATTCCTTATTTTTAATATTTTTAATTTAATTATTATCCATTTATGTAATTGTAATATAAGATATAGATTCTATATTTATAATTGATACTCCTTATCCAAGTCAATAATCTTTCAAAAATTGAGAATGAAATGATCAGGAACCTAAAAATACCACTAATCATGAGACTCTTTAGAATCTAATCTGAGGTGTAACAACTTCATTGATACGTCTTTTTAGGATCAGATATGAAACAACAATCCCTTTGGGTATATTGAATCAATGTTTTATTACATTTTACCATTAATATATCCATTCTATCTTTACCTCATTAAATCGTAGTTGAATTAATATATCACTATTTTCTTATTTTATTCATACATCCACTATGAATATGAAAATAAATTCACAAAGACATCATGACATGTTTTTTAGTTCACTTATAATATGGATGGTCATTTTCTTATTGTATGGTATTATTGATATATCTCTTCATACATTATTAATAAAATGTAGAGAAGAATTATTTACTTGTTACCATAATCCTAGTTAACAATGTATAATTCATTATCTAATAATCCATTCTTTAAACATAATAAATTACTTCCACCTCATTAGAGTAACATCAATAGTATAATTTAATTTACCTCCTTGAATATATAAACATTATCTACTCCATTATAATGATAAAATATTGAGGGATATGAAAACTTTTTTCATACCATTCAATACAGTATATCATTGGATGGGTCTCACAAACATATTCATTTGTGATAGGGATGATCAGAAGAAATTTCACATAATTTTTATTATTCTGTGATAGTTATTATACTTGAGTTCATATAGATACCCTTTTATATGTAGTATGGGATATAAATTAAAATGAGAATATATTCTTTATATATTTTTATTTTTACAACTCCATAAATATTATATACAATATATTTCGAATATGATCAATATAGAGTCCTCATTTTCATTACTTATTTTAAAAAAGTATTTTTTTGATAATAATGATAAACCCTATATTTTTTCTTCTTCATCCTCCATTTTATATAAATAATCAAAAAGCAGTTTTTGAATATTTCAGTATGAAAATTTTTGTAATGCCCCAACTCCAGTTACCCAGAGTTCGTGCATTATTTTAATACATAGGAATGATTACAAGGAATAAAGTCCCGAAGGACCGATCGGTTTAGCAGTCTTGGAAAATAGATTACATACATGAATGTTACATTACACATTATAACATACAAAACAAAATAAATAATCTTTTACGAAAACCATTATTCCCATGGCTTAACCCTGCATATCAATCACAATAAACTTTTTTGAATCCTGTGAAAAATAAAACATTGAAATGGGTGAGCTCAGATGGTCAGTAAGGATAACAATAAAGCTGAAACATTCAAAAATAAGAAGTAACATTTAAGGCAGTGTATAACAAAAACAAAATCCTTGTAAACATGAACATCAACATAATATAAAAAATTTAAAATGAAGTAATTCTATTTACTTAATCACATTGATATTATACTAGTGAAATAAATAGTTGAAATATCACTAACCACTTTCATAATTATGGAATGCATAATGCTAGGCTATCATAACTTCATAGTCAAGGCCTTGTGCCAAGACTACAAATAAAATTTTGCCAAGGCCTTGTTCCAAGACGTAAGTTTGTATAATGAGACCTACAATTCATTAAGGAGCAATAGCGGGCTCCATCAGTCACTTATTAAGTCCAATGCATTCCTCATATGAATAGGTTTAAACATAACATATAAATTAGTATTAAAACTAGCATACGAAATTTAAATACATTATCTATAAAACATGAATGGTATAAAAATAAAACATCCACAGTCAAACATATCACAAAACCATTGATAGAATATTGATGTTTTGTATCATAAAAAATCAACCTCAAATAAGATTAAAACCCATCAATGGTTTTTGACGTAGATTAAATCAATACACTCTAAGAGAAATATATCTTTTTTGAAATCATTGAAAAGTCACACATTTATAAAAGAAGTAATTTAAAATATATTTTTGAATCAAAGTGTCCCATACCACTTTGAATCATTTCAAAAGTATTGTCATTTCAAAAAATTCATGTCCATATAAATAAATCCTTAAAATCATTTTTGAAAACCTAGTCATTAATTAAAAATATTTTGAAATATAAATCAATAAAACCTTTAAAATTATGATAATGATAAATATTACCATTCAAAAATCCTTAAAATATTCATTTTTAAATAATTTTTATGAACAATAGATGTGGATGATAAAAATGTCCCAGTAAATAGTTACACATAAACAATCTCAGATAATAATGAGATTGAGGAATTAACACTTACTAATTTCATAACATAGGAAACATATACCCCATGAAATAGGTATCATACAATCAATATGTAAATACACATAAATTAAAGTGTATTACACAAAGAATACATTTATGGGAAGTACATACAACACACAAAAGCTAATAGTTGGAATTTGTCACGAATCTCATGGGAATAAGGAGTAAGAAGAAAACCCCTTACCTTGCACTTTCCATTAGTCGTTGGTACGTTTAACCTTCTGTATGAAGTCCATAGTATGTTATTAAATTATAAATGATCCATATTAATATTTATGATATCATAAATAATACAGTTTTGACATTATAATACCCATTTAATAATAATTTATATGTTAAATTAACATTTCACCTACTAATCACTTTCTTTATCGTACTTGTTTTAACTTGATACTCTTGATTGTATCACTTAGATCATGATTTAAATACATCAAGAATATTAAACAAGATTTTTAAATCATGTATATTTAGAATATAAATATGTATAATAGACATATATATGAAATAGAAAACACCGTTTATGGAGACGGTAGTCCATACGTAGGCATAAATGTGGTTTTTGTTTTCATTACATATTGAACAGAAATAAGTGAATAAATTATATGTTAGCACATATATATATAAAAATATATATATATCTCTAGTAGAATTATTATGTCATATATTACAAACATATTAGTAATATATATTTTTATAATCGTCGATGAATGGTGAATGTGTAAATGAATCTCATCACGTCGTGGAGACGGTAATCTGTACGTATGCACGAGCGACACTATAATTTCCTTGAAAGTGTTGAATTGAATAATATTTTAATTTTAAAGATAATTTATAATATTATTTTTATTATTTATATACATATTACTGATCATTATATCCATTCAAATAACATAATGTGGAATAATAAATTACACCATGGCGTGGAAACGGTAAGCCATACATACGCACGAATGGTGACATTATCATTAATAAGATGGATAGAAAAATGAATATAGTTGTGAAATATTTATAATAAAATAAAATTATATGAAAGTTACTGGAGTTATTATTTTATAATGGAAATAACTAAGAATGAAGAAGTGGAAGAAGAAAGAACTTGAAATAGGGTTGCAAAATCATTACCTCTTCTTTGGGTTCTTCATTTTTATTCGATCAAAAGGGCTCAATAAGATGGATTTATGATAAAAGTAAGGCCTCTAGGATGAAGTGAGGTAATTTGGGAAGATATTTGGGTAGGGGTTGGCCATGCCAATTTGCATTGGAGGTGTGATTGTGATAGAAGGGGAAGTGTCTTTTTATAAGAGGGGTGAGGGTCATTTTAAGAAACGATTAAATTATTAATTTATTATAAAAACATATTTGGTTTATAATGGATACAAATGTATTTATTTAGATCCTTTGGTTGATATGGGTTGACATAATCACATAAAATAGGCATTAGAGAAGTTAATGATACCATTTTATTCTTATTATTTAGATTTAATGCTTAGTTAAATAGTGTAAATTTTACAGTGTTTTCTTGTATCCTTACTCTACATGGATAATAAATATACTCTAAACATCCAAGAGAACCTCATGTGGATCATTAATGATATATATAATATTATTTAAGCACCTTGGCTGAACCTTACAATTTTAGTAATTTTATATCAACCAATAATATAATATTTGTCTTAAATATTAATTTATTTCCATTCTTACACAATTTGGTATTTTGTATTTTTGAAAGTCATCACTAATTTATTACATAAAACAATATAAATTGAATCAGTACTATCATGTCATAGTCACATAGAAAATTTGAGGATGTCATAAAAACTTTTAATTTATATTTACTTTAATATTTATAATAACATTCATTTGATTGGTTCATTAATAAGGAAATTAATGTATCATCATTGTGTCATAAATAAATTTAATTATTTAATGTCTATAAATTATAAATAAAATACCATGATGTAGGAAATATTTGTATATTTCTAATTAATTGTTATAGTCGAATATATATTATGTATAACAATATATTAAAAATTATTTAGTTAATAAACTATGAATTTAACACTTTTAACTCTTCTATAAATTAAATAATAATAAATGCCCTAATATAATCCAACTGGACCTAAAGGGTCATATTATATTTCTAAGGTTATTTTTGGTCGAATTACACTTATCTAATTAAATTAGGACATGTGTTAGGGTAATAATAATATCATTTTTACCCTTAATTTCCATATTTACTTTTATCTATGGTAAATAAAAGTAAAAATATACTATTCACCAAAAATTATTTTTATCATATTGAACCACATTTTACTCCTTTATATTAACAATGTCTCCCAGATTTTCCAAATGCAACTCAAAAAGTGGTAAAATTATGTTTTATGTGAATTTACAAATTCTCCTAGTTGGAGTGTAAAAGACGCTGAAAATTTTAATAAATTTTTTGTATATCTAAAATTTTTATAAAATGACTCTAATGAATTACATTGAACTTATATAGGTATTGTGTATCTATTTTTATTTAAAATAAATTTAAATAAAATAAATAGTTATTTAAATAAAAATATGGTTTTAAATTATAACTTAGTGTTTTCCATTAGTCATAAGAAAATATATGTTTTTTAGAAAAATACAAAAAAATTTACCTAAGATAATTTTCATATTACAAATTCAATAATGAATTATATTTTACCAAATTCAAAACATAAAAGTTGCATTTATTAATTTAAAATTAATTCATGTTGTCCAAACCAAAAGGTGCATTTTAATGAAATAATAACTATCAAAAGATTGACAGTAGTTTATGTCAAATTTCAAAGAGAAATTAAATACAATGACCATAATTGGAATAAATGGAAAAAATATAATCTATTTATACATCCAAACCATTAATGTTTATAAGATAATAGTATAAACTATTTTTATTAAAAATATTGTTTTCTGTTAAAATATAGTATAGTTCACTATTCACCCAAATATGAATGTTATCACGAAAACACCTATACATAACTGAAACTAAATTTTTAAGTCCTGATTCTAATGAAGAAGTTTATTTTGTAAAAATTAATATATAAAAGTTTCAAATATTGGATTTAAAAAGCCTTCACCATTAAAAGGTGATAAAATTGCATTTTTTGAAAAATACTTCTTCTATCTGATAAAATGTATTTGTTCTTATATTATGTCTATGAAACTCATAATAAGGATTCTAAAATTATAAGGATTATATAAATTTTAAAATTCAGTTACTACTATTCATAACTGCTTTTGAACGGCTAGTTTGGTAAGTCATGGTGCGCTAGAACTCGGTGTTGCTTGTAGTGCATGTTATTAAATTATTTTGAAGAAATATCATACTATGAAATCATAGGGTGTTACATTTGTCCCACCTTCAATAAATTGTGTCCTCACAATTTGAAATTATTTTTCAAAAATAAAAGGTTGAAAATAGAAAAACCCGTTGGGAAAACCCTCATCTGAAATCCTGTTAATAAAAATTAGCCTTAATAAGAGGAAAATGGAAATGAATTGGTCAACAAAAAATTATGATCTTGATTAGGAGAACATTGGTGGAAATTAGAGTAAAATTATTGGAGGCAAAATGTAAATATTTATAGGTAGTGGTGAGGTCATCAATCACCAACAAGTATAAAATTGAGGGCCTTAAATGCATCAATCTATGATGATTTAAAATACCCTCAGTTCAACAAAATATATGATATTAGGATAAGACATTTTTGGTATTAATATCCTTTAAATAAAGTATAACAATTAATTTTCTCATAGAATAAGAGAAGAAGAAAAATATATACTTTACAAATAGAGTCCAATCCATTAACTAATCTCAACCACAAACTCATCTTTCACCCTAAAAGATAATAGATCATAAAAATAATATTGTATTTTTCATTTTCGTATAGGGTTCGTAAAAATGAACTTATAATTCATCTATAATAATTTTTTAAAAAATATTCCATTATTCAATCCAGGACATCACGTGGGCCAGTGGTAAGTGATACACCCTTATCGTCTTTCGGTAATGGGTTCATGTCTCGCGGCCTTACCGGATGCGATGGGTTACCGCCCGACCTATGGGGTGTCCACTTATAGCAATCCAAAAATAATCATAAACTAGAATTATCCAAAATACTTCTTTCCAAACTCACATTCCCAAATTTATAAGGAAGTTAATCACAATGAAGATCCATTTTTCAATGTAATAACATGTGAACACCTTCATCATTTATTCTTTTAAAACACTGCATCATCCTGAATTACCATAAAACATTATTTATTACATTCATGATCCCTTATTCCTTATAGAATACTGGATATAATCCTTCTATACAAAAATGTTGAAAACTTCACAAATTAAGGAATATACAAATCATAAATCAGTTTCAAGGTAGTCAAGAATATCAATAATAATTTGTCCAAATCAATCATGTATTATTCCAAAATCTCTACCTCGGTATCAGAACCATATTATGGTTTATCGTTATCTCAACCATATATTTTTCAAAAAATTTCCATGCTATTGAGTTTCCTTTTGGGGATCCAAAAAATCTCATGTCCTTAATGAAATGGTACTGCATTACAATACTTATATACTCCATAATTATTATAACTATTACATTGTTGATACAACAATCAAATGACATAATTCTCTAATAACAACATAAGAACTCTAATAATTCATCCTCATCTGTGTTAGTATCATAACTTGATTATTATCTCATAGCATCGTTTGGGGTATACTCTGAGGATTTGGAAATTGGTTTGCATAGTGTCTCAACTCCTTGAAGGTGAAGCATTGTACATTTGAAACCATTTTATTACCCTTCTATCCACGTACATTGTGTCCTTTTTATCCAAACATATTACAAACACTCACTCGCTTCAGGCATGATCCAGGTGTTTCGTCCCATATTTATCACATATAAGAAAATTCTTCTTTTCCCTCATCTCCTGATCCATATTTCATTATTCCATCCTTTTCTTCCCTTTCTTCCCTTCAAAGCCATAGCACACAGATAATTCATTAATTATATTATTAACACATGATACTATTTCTTCATATTTTGATAATACATGGGAGACTATTTATATTCTAAATGATAGCTTAATACCATAAAATATATGATACTTCATACTATTTGGATCATATTTATTAATAGGGTTCACATTCCTTCTACTGGCCTCCATTTCTAAACAACATCATAAACTAGGTCAGTTTAGGAATTGTAATAAATAATTCCCAACTAGTAAAATACATAATGTAAATCGAATGGTTTCTGGATATAATCCATAATCAGAAAACATTTTAATTGTGGAAGTATATACTCATAAACCCTTAATAATGAAAATGAGAATTATCCTAAGAATATCCCTCATTAGTGTCCTAATCAAGAGTGTAGTAAGGCCCATTGTCGTGCACTAGTTCCCGTTCGAGTCTAGCTCATAGCTTTGTTTTCGTGTTTTACCCCTAGGTACATCTGTGCCAGATCTGCCTCTACCTGCTCATATCCACACAAAGATTTATTTTCTTGGAAAACTCAAAAAATATCTACAATACCAAAATTCTAGAAATTTCGTCTATACTAATATTCAAAGTCTATCTTAGGTCTATGTGCTCTAATCAGAGTTTATCAAAATCTAGATTAATATGTTATTGCTAAAAGTTCTCTGTTACCAATTGTAATTCCCCGACCCTCGTTACCTAGAGTCCATGCGTTATTTTAATAAGTTGGCATGATTACAAGGAATCATATCCAGAAGGACCGATCTGTTTAGTAGTCTTGGAAAATTGATTACATAAATTAATGTTACATTACACTTTATATCATAAAAAACAACATAAATATTCGTGTATGAATGATATTGTTCCCATAGATTAACACTGCATATCAATCACAATACACATCTTGGAATCCTGGGAAAAAAAAAACATAGAAATGGGTGAGCTCAGATGCTCAGTAAGGATAACAATTCAGCGAAAACTTTCATAAATAAGCATAAACATTTAAGGCAATGTAAAACTAAAACAAAAGCCTTTTAAACTTGAACTTCATTATAATATGGAAAAAATAAAATGATGTAATTCCATTTACTTATTCACATGGATATTCTAATGGTTGAATAATCACATGCAATATCACTAACCACATTCATAATGATTGGAAGAATAATGCCAGACTATCATAACTAAATATTCAAGACCTTGTGCCAAGACTACAAATATGATTTTGACAAGGACTTGTGCCAAGACACTAGTTTGTCTCATGAACCATGAATGGTATAAAATCAACACATCCAAATTCAAACATATCACAAAACCATCAATACAATATGGATCTTTTGTATCATAATAAATCAACCTCAAATAATATTAAAATCCATCAAAGGATGTTGACATAGATGAAATCAAAACTATTTGAGAGAAATATCTCTTTTCTTGAAATCATTGAAATGTCACACATTTATAAAGGAAGTAATTTAAAAGATATTTTTGAATCAAAGTGTCCCATACCACTTTGAAAACATTGAAAATAATTAGCATTTCAAAACATTCTTGTCCTTATAAATAAATCCTTAAATTCATTTTATAGAAATAAATTAAAATGATTTAGAAATTTAAATCTTTAAAACATTTAAATTTATGATCATCATAAAAATTACCTTTCACAAATCCATAAAATATTCATTTTGAAATAATTTATATGAAAATGGACATGGATGATAAAAATGGCCCAGTAAATACTTACAAATAAATAATCTCAGATAATAATGAGATTGGGGAATTAACCCTTACCAATTTGGTAATTTACTAATCATAAACCCCATGAAAGAGGTCTCATACAAGGAATATGTAAATACACATAAATTAATGTGTATTACAAAACTAATACAATTATTGGTAGCACATACACCACACAAAAGGTAATAGTGGCAATATGGCACAAATCTCACGGGAATACGGAGTGAGATAAAAACCTATTACCTTGCGCTTTCCTTTAGTCGAGGGTATGTTTATCCTCCTGTATGAAGACAGTAGTATGTATGTAAAATATAAAAGATCTACATTAATATTTATTATATCATCCATTATTCATTTATGACTTTATATTAACCATTTAATAGTAATTTCCTGGTTAAATTAATATTTCGGGTTATAATCGCTTTCTTTATCGTACGTGTTTTAACTTGTTACTCTTGATTGTTCCAATTAGATCATAATTTAAATACTTTTAGGATATAAAACATGATTTATATATCATATATATTTAGAATATAAATATTTATAATAGAATATATAAGAAATGGAAAACATCGATTATGGAGACGGTAGTCCCCACATACGCATAAACACTGTTTCTATTTTTATAATGTATTGAATGGAACTAAGTGAATAAAATATATGTATGTACATATATATATATATATCTAGTAGAATTATTATGTCATGTATTAAAAACGTATAATTAAAATTTATTTTTATAATCATCGAAGAATGGTGAATGTGGAAATGAATCTCATCGCGTCGTGGAGACGGTAATCCGTACGTACGCACGAGTGACAATATCATTTACATAAAGGTGTGGAATTGGATGGTATAATAATTTTAAAGAGACATTATCATGTTATTTTTATTATTTATATACATATTACTCATCATTATATCCCTACAAATAACATAGTGTTGAATAAAAAAATTACACCACATCGTGGAGATGGTAATCCATACATACACACACATGGTGACATTATCATTAATAATATTGATAGAATAATGAATATATTTGTGAAATATTTATAATAAAATCATAGTATATAGGAGATACTAATGTTATTATATTATAATAGAAATAAAAAATAAATAATAAGTGGAAGAAGAAGGGAACTTGAAAGAGGGTGGTGAAATCATTACCTCTTCTTCGGGTTCATCCTTTTGATTTAATCAAAAGGGGTCCATAGGTTGGCTTTCTGATAAAAAAAAGTTCCACTAGGCTGAAGTCAGGGAAGATTGAAGGATATTTGGGCAGGGGTTGGCCGCACAAAATGTCTTTGGAGGTGTTATTTTGAGAGAAGGGGAAGTTCTCTTTTAGACGATGGGTGAGGGTCACTTTAAGAAAAGATTAAAGTATTAATATATTATACAATCATATTCAGGTTATAAAGGTTCCAAATGAATTTATTTCGATCCTTAGGTGGTTATGAGTCTAAATCCCCTCAACCAATCAGTTTTATAAAAGTTTAGATTACCATTTTAAAATTATCATTTATATTTAATTCTTAGTTAAATAGTTTAACATTTACAGTATCATCTTGTATTCTTACTATATGTGGTTAATAAACATACTCTTAATGTCCATGAGAACCTAAATTGGATCATTAATAATATATATAATATTATTTAATCCCTTTGGCCTAAGCTTACATTTTTTGGAATATTATATCAACCAATAATATAGTATTTGTTTTAAATATTAATTTATTTCAATTTTGACACTATTTGGTATTTTGTTTTTTTGACAGTCACCACAACTTGATTATATCAAAAAAGATACATTGAATCATCCTTATTATTTCATAGTCACCCGAAAATTTGTTGATGTCAAAAAAACAATGAAATAATATTTATTTTAATATTTATAATACCATTTATTTGATTCCTTAATTAATAAGGTAATTAATGCATCATCATTGTGTGATAAATAAATTTAATTATTTAATGTCTAAACATTATAAATAAAATACCATGATGTAGAAAATCTGTTTACCATTCTAATGAATATTTATAGTCAAATTTAAATTATATATAATCCTTTATTAAAAATGGTTTAGTAAAAAAACATTGAATTTAACACATTTAACTCTTTTTTAAATTCAATATTAATAAATTTCCTAATCTAATAAAAGTGGAACTAAAGGGTCATATTATATTACTATGGTTTTTTGGTCGAATTACACATATTTAATAGAATGAGGACTTGTGTTAGGGTAATAATAATATCATTTTTACCCTTAATTTCCCTATTACTTTTAAACGTGGTAAATAAATGTAAAATGTTACTATTCACCAAATATTATTTTTATCATACTGAACAAAATTTTACTCTCTAATATTAACTGTATGTCTCGGATTATTGAAATTCAACTCACAGAAGTGGTAAAATTACATTTTATGTGAATTTACAAATTCTCGTAAGAGGTGGGTAAAAGAGGGTGAAAAGTTAAATAAAATTTTTATATATCAAAAATTATTATAAACTAAATCCAATGAATTAAATTGTAATTATATAAGTATTATGTATGTATTAAGATCTAAAATAAATTTAAATATAATAAATAATTATTTAAATAAAAATTCGGTTTTAAAATATAACTCAGTGTTTTTCACTATTCATAAAAAATTAAATGTTTTTAGAAAAATAGAAAAAAATTACCCTAAGAAAATTTTTATATTCTGAATTCCATACTGAAGTTTATTTTACCAAATTCAAAACATAGAAGTTTCATTTATAAATTTAATATTAATTTCCACTGTCATGCCCAAAAGGAGCATTTTTAAGAAATAATTACTATCAAATGTTTGAGACTTGTTTATGTCCAATTTCAAAGTTATATTACATACAATGACAATAATTGGATGGAATAAAAAAAAATCTATTTATACTTACAAAACATTAAAATGTATATGTTAACACTATAAATTATTTTTATTAGAAAAGTTGTTTTTAGATAAAATATAGTATCAAATATGAAAGTTGTCAGAAAAACACAAAAACATAATTGAAACTAAATTATTATATCCCAATTATAAAGAAGAAGTTTATTTTTTCAAATTGAATATATAAAAGTTTCAAATATTGTATTTAAAATTTATTCACCATTAAAAGGAGGTAAATTTCTATTTTTGAAAAATACTTCTTTTATCTGAAAAAATGTATTTGTTCTTATATTATTTCTATATAACTCATTATATGGAATGTAAAATTATAATGATTATATAATGTTTATAATTATGTTAATACTATTCATGTCCTCTTTTGAACGGCTAGTTTGGTATTAAATGGTGGGCTAGAACTCGGTGTTGCGTGTATGGCAAGTAATTGAATTATTTTAAAGAAATAACGTACTAGGAAATATTAGGGTGTTAGAATTTTCCTGAATTTTTTTAAGTATTGTTCTTCATAATTCCCATCATTATAATGGTATAAATAATTTAAATCTTTATGTGAATCAGAATTTTACATCGCCACATGTTATTAGAACTATTTAAATCATTATAATCTATAATAAATCATTATGAATTTAATGAAATATAAAAAAAATGAAAACATGGAATGAATATATCAAGTAATGGATCCATCATTCGTTGTGGAAATCTCTTTTAAATCTCATCCACATCACAAAATGAATTAAGGTAATATCATAAAAAGGAGTCCATATTTTAAATCAATGTAATATATTGTGTGGTGATTCTATTCATAAATATTCAAGACATGTATTTATTCATTGTAACTAACTACAATTTCACCAATAATAATATTCAATTAAACTAAGATTAAATCAAGGATTAATCAAAAGCCACAAAATATTTACATATTTTCGTATTGATAAATATTCTCCCACATTATATTTTAAAATAAAAAATATAGATATATAGTAAAAAAATAAACTCAAAGTTATTATTCTTGATATTGACACAAAGTATTAAATAACTTAAAAAAACTTTTTATGTATTCTTCTATTACAAATATTCAAAATATGATGATTATTAAATTAGATTAAATATGCATCTTCATTAATATCATTATTATTATTAAATTTTAGTGTCTTATGAAATCCAAATTATTGAATAATCTAGTATCTAATATAATCATGCACATTTATTCCAATTAAAAATTTTACCATTCAGAAATGTATTATGAGCAAATATAGAAACTCATACATTATCATGTCTTCTTCAAATTTTATCAAAGAGATAAGTCATATACCATGAAATAAGTCTTATGAATGGTTACTAGGATTTTTTTCATTTAAATTGAGTTGTATTACATGATTAATAAAAATACTCAAGGGTTAACAAAATTATGTATATAATATTTAATATCTTATAGAAAAATTGCATCACACTTATGAAATGTCAATTAAGTTTTAATAATCTATATTGGGAACATTGAATTGTAATATTATATTTTATATAAATAATAATTTTTAAAAATGAAATATAATCCTTGTCCTAATAACTTTTAAAATAAACAATCATGAAAATTGTAAAAAATGTCATTTGATTTTTCAATTGTATTGGGAAAATATTATGTAATAAAAAAATTAAATGGTTCAAAATAGATTTCTTGTAATATAATTTTATTTTTTTAAAACATCCTAAATAATTCATAAAACATTGAAAATAAACTCAAATAATAATGATGCATTGGGATATTCCTTGGGATACTTCAATGAACATCTATTTCCATAAATAAATTTAAATAATATATTCATGTGAGTATTTATTTAGATAATGTTCTATAGTTATATTAATAATATTTGTTGATAACATTAGATATAATTATTAACTTATTTAATGTCTTAAATAGGACATTATGATGTATAATTTATGGAACGTATGTTAAGATTCCATTTATTCAAATTGTCTACAAAAATATAAATAAATGAAATACAATGATACATTTTTTTATTCATATCATTGTGAATGAATATATATTAGTCTATTGACATAAAAAAAATAATATTTTAAATATTGTTGAATGTATAAAATCACATATATTATATCCTTATGAAGGACCTTATGTAACCATAAAAGGGGTGGTGAATCAGGTTGTAAGCTTTTTCTCTCATTTATTGGATCTTGTTCCCACATTGGTAGGAACATAAGTAAACTTGTACATTAATGAAATAATTTCCATACAGAGGGAAAACACATCAGATTAACTTGGTTAACCTCTATGGTCTACGTCCAAATATCATACGCTGATAGGTTTCTGGTTGTACCTAATTCCTATTAACTTCACACGTTTTGGATTCAAAGGTTCGAGTATAGTCACTATGTCACAGGCACATTGCCTTTAACAATGTTCCAGGATAGGTCACTACTTCCCTCAGATCACTTCCATTGACTCCCCTAGGCTCACTACCTTGGGTGAGGTCACACTCAGTTTATGGAAAAAAATTTCCCTTCACCCAATAGGCATGATTGTCTTTCTGTCATGTTCAGCTTGAGAATTTGCATTCATTGGGGTCCAGAGTTAATACTCTTTGATGTTCAATATTTTTATCCAATGAAACTACCAGATGCAGTAATTCATCATATTCATCATGGCCAGAATAAAAAATTCATTTATGAAAATTCATACACTGAAAAAAAGCTCATGAGGTATCATCAAAATAAACTCTACTTATTCCATTTAATCATGTTACCATTCATGTGACGGTATAGTTGTGATCTTCCTCTTTACTTCATTACACATGTGAAACATCAATTTAGGATGATTTTATTGAAATTATTATTTTACGGGTGTTCATGCAGGAATGTGTGACCTTCCTCTTTATTCATTCTTATGTGACCCCCCAAATTAATATGGTTCTGTTTTGAACTGATATGGGTTCCTTTCCCATACTCTATCCATCATTTTCTTACCTCTTGGTTTAGATGTTATTACAATTTATTTTTATACCTATTCAAGTCATGCATAAGTATGTATAAACGCATTTTCCATCATCATGCACAACCATCCTTATCCCTTCCTCAAATAAATCTTGTTCCCATTGATTTTCTTATATTTATATGAATGTTACATTATTCAAACATTAATGTGTGCATTTTTATATGTTATTCTATTTCGTTTTTTCCCAATTTTTTCAAACCAAGGGTATGGAGAACTTATTTGAACTATTATGACACACCTCCTTCGTGAAACAGGGTGGTTCAAGGCTCCTCCTCATGAAAGGGATGTGTGGTCCACCTTCACATAGGATCTGCGGTCCCCCTTTGTGTACTAAATGGGTCACAGTTCCCTTTGACCAAGGGTCCTCCTCCTCACCAAACCAAATTGGTAAGAGGTACCATTTCCTCATGAACTATGAATGGTTTTCAGTTACCCTCTTTATGAAACTAGGAAAGTTCACGGTTCTGCTATATTACACACCGATGTGGTACACGGTCTGTTGCTTCATTATGCCGAAGGGAACATTGGACTTTATCTTTACAAACCAGAAGTGGTTCACTTTTCACTTATTCGTAGACCAACGTGGTACATGGTTCTCCTCCTCTTGAATAAGAAAAGTACACTGATAAATTTTCATGAACCTATAATTGTTCACGACACCTACATACTCCATGAAAAACTTGAATAGTGGAGAGAAACATTTTCTCAAAAAAAGATTCCTCAAAACATTGGAAGCAACATCATCTCCTCGAATTAGCATGTATCTCCATATAGATAGAGATTAGGTCATTCACAACCAAAATCCATAAGATATTTCACAAATATCACTGTTTTAAAATGATAAAATCTCATTCGTGAGATACTTCTATTTTTTTGGTTGTGTCTTGTTTCACGTTGTAATCATCCTCATCCGTATGGGAAGAGTTATGAATGAATATATCCTTTACTTGAGTTCTCAACACTGCATGAAAACAAGAATCATTTTTTCCTCTTCCAACCCTCACTCTACCTTATATAGATGTATGCAGGAAAATGTAGTTGGATGCATGATACCATGTTGCTTAGACAGTGCTCTTGAAGTGGGATTTAACTTATATAATGGTCGGAGACTCGATCATAGACGTCCATTGCTTCTCTGATGCACTGGTTCACATTGGGTGTCTAGAGGATAAAGAAAAGCTCAATGATGAGATATCGGATGTCTATTCTTGAATCTTGTACTGCAGAGATCAGATGGTTGACTTGGATGCACAGGATCAATCGGATGGTAGACCGCGTGTCGTTGAGGGATCAACAGTTGAGATTAGTTCCACATTTTGTAAATGTTTCCCCACATCGAAACACAACAATGTTTTCTAATGGTTTAGTAATAAATAAGTAGTAAGAACGACTCAGATTACTCCTCCTCCATCGATGACACTAGCCCATACCATGTTAACCTAGAGTCTCGCTCATAGAACGATCTCTTCTCATCGTGGGTGCGCTCCTAGCACCCACTCTACACTAGTTCACCATTGTGCGAAACCTAAGGGCATATACATGGCCTGCTTATAGCCTGCCACCTGTAGGATACACTTCAGGGATTCCCTCAAGTGTGGTTGAGCCATCTGGTTCTACATGTGATTTAGGTGTAGACCTTGGAAGACCTCTATAGATATCCCCTAATTTTTGGTAAATTCAGAAAAAGATTTATATTGTAAAACTATGTTTTTAAAATGTAATATTCCAAACCCCCTCCTCTACCTATCCTCCTCCTCAACCTATTCATTTTTTTGATTTACTCCGTCAAAAAACCACTTCTAATATCCTTAATTATTATATCCAATGCATCACCCTTGATACACATCTATGAAAATCAGGATCATGCTCAACTAACTTCTAATTTCCATTCACCATTTATGTTAGGATAGTTCTGTATTAACGTTGATCATCATTTAAATAAATTGAGACTCATTATTAAAAATTATAAAATTCATATAATAAGTGGTCCCAATTATCTCCCACATTTTGTTTTTTTTTCAATACATCAATGTTATCTAACATGTGCATGTCAATATCTATTTGAGTGTAATGAGATTGTTTTATCTGATCATTCCCTTCTACTTTTCAATTGTCATTTTATTTTACATTCTCTCCCACTTATTGAATATAAATACAATGTTTATGGAACAGAGCAAACCAGTCCATACATATGCAATTGTTCCATTAATAATTTCAATCTATGTCTACTTGAGCAATTCTCGATGTAGAAAAAATTAATTTTATCCAGACAAACAAGATGTCCATTATCACCTGATCATGATACCTCAGGCGATGAGAAATAATTTATTTTTTTTCGATTCCATTTCATCTTTATTTCAAGATTGGGGATAAAAAATGTGATATGAGATTATCTACCTGAAACTACTGTACACATTTTAACAAAAGCATCAATGTGAAAGGGCCAGGATAAGTATCCTTGGGGAACTTCCATTCTTCTTATGTCCTTTCTTAATAGTGTTACTCATCCTTTGAAAAAAAATATTTTGAGGAACCAATGGTGAGAGAAGACTTAATATTTCTATTGACATGATATTCATTCAATCTACAGAGTGATTGAATTTGATACCAATTGATGGTGTCACTAATTTAAATCATAACAATAAAATATCTGTGATGTCTCTCCCCCTGAAGGGAACACTAATCAGGTTCTCCCCTTGCGTGGTTGCTTCACCTTCAATTCTCTATCATATTAGTACAATACACAATTTTTATGGGAATAAGGTGGATACTCCTTGATTTTTTAAAATGAGCTGGAAGGCTGATATGATTTTCTCAACCAAGAATCTCTATTCTCTCCACTCCTCACACTTACTCACTTGATTTTATGTTCTAAAATCTGTTGTGGATATTTCAATATTTCTATTGATTCATTGTGTTTGATTCTTCTTTCTTCAAGATTTTTAAATGAACTAGAATATCCTGGTGAAACATTCATCTTCTTGAGGAATTATTCTTGGTCTGGAATAAATGCACTGTAATTCTTAATAGTGTGACCGGACATGTTTTAACTCACACAAATGACATTCCAATCATCATGTGGAATCTTCTAATTTCATATTTCACTAGCCAGAGCAAGTTCATCTCTTTTTATTCTCATTTCTTCCTAGTATTCAATCAAATTAACCAATATGTCTCTAGAAACAATAATTTTATGTTATTATTTTAAACATGGACACATCAAAGTGTCATTATTATTATAAATACCTCTCAATGTACCACACATCAACTTCCATGATTTTGAATCTCAGGATTTCTCATCATTACTTCTTGGTGTCTTCTTGGGAGAAATTTCTTTTTAATTATTCTTTTGATTTCTATCTAATGTAGCTTCATCTCTCTAAGCTGGATTTTGTGTTATTATGATCTTATCAGCTCTGAATATGTGTTGAGATTGGTATCCTCCATTCTAGTGACCATTCCCATTTCACACCTCAAAGTTGTTGTCAAGCATTCCAAATAAGTTTCTAGTATAAAGATTCTTCTTTATCAGTAGATGTTTCTTATTCTTCTCAAGCTTTCTCGATTTTGACATATGATTTCCCTGTGATTCTTCTTTTAATGTATTGTACAAATAATCATGTGCACAATGCCTAAATATATTGCAAAACAAACATTTTCCCACAAATATTTTTGTCATGATATCATTGGTATATTGTGGTTGGGACTCTTTCTTAATGTATTGTGTATATCAGGGGAATAATCTTCTAGCCACTTCTTCCATTTCACCAACGCCATGGTGGTAGGATTCATCTCCTATCCTTTCCATATACATATTTTTTGGAATTTTTCTTCCAACCTACACTTTTCGAGGAAACATATTTCAAATCAGTAGTACATGTTGGTATGCATGGTACCTTCACTTTCTCAGTTTCTTGTGATAAATCATTGAGTGATGTAATTATCATATTATCACATTTTTAAGGTCTTTTGGCTTTAGAATCCTCCAGTGAGCATTGAATACCTGCAAAACCTATTTATTTATTTTGTGAAGTCTCAATAGGTGACTTCTCAATATTGGTAAAATAGGATTCCAATTATAGACATTTCATATTGAGGATGATCTTCTCGTCTTCAATCATGGTCATCTTCTCATCACAATCCTTTTTAATTTTTTCAACACAATAATCATGAAACATGATTTTGGTTTGTAATAATGAGTCATGTTCCTTATATTTCATGGATGTATCTTCCAAATCAATTACACTGACATCAGTTGCGTTTTTCTGATAATATTTAAACGCATAGATCATTTATTCTAGAGTCTTATTGACTCCATCTTTCTCTTCAAGGGATTCAATATATCTGGAGGGCTTATATAATTATGATAAATTCTTTACCATGCCTTCCTCAATATTATAAACATCTCTTATATTTCATGTGACTTCAGCCTTTACACTATTAAATACTATATAAATAGTAGCAACTACTTCTTCGGGAATATCGTGCAAATGGATTCATAATTTCTCATGATCCCCTTAAAATGATATATACGGTTCTTATTATTCTATGGTAGAAAACTAAGACACATTTTATTTAATTATATAGCATGATATTCCTTTATTATTGGATGTGAATGGAGAACTGGACACTACATATTGTTTTTTGATGAGATACATCCAAAACTGCTTCGTCTCTTTCATTTTATTGTTCATCATGGTCTTGTTGGGTATATATTTATGCTCAAAGATAAATATAAATTCAACAAGATTTCCTTCATTTTTGAAAGAGGAATGAAACACAAATCTTCTTCTAAATAAAATTACTATAAAGTATCAAACATACACAGAACCCTTTCCAATGATAATAATTGAAGGAAAATAGGTCACCCTTAGATAGGAGGGGGAAAATCGTGGTGTCAACATTTTCTATCGATTATTGGAACTTTTTTCCCAAGTTGGGGACATCTTACTTAAACATATATGATGGATTTGTGCAGTAATGAAACCATTCAAATGCAGAAGAAAAATACAACACTTTTACTTGGTTCACCACCAGGGGCTATATCCATGGAGCTATAACTGATTGGTTTCTGGTCATACCTAATTCCACTAATCTTCATCCGTTGTGGATTATGAGGTTCAGGTAAAGTCACTCTATCCCAAAAATACTGCCTTTACAACTGTTCTAGGATAGATCGTTTCTTCCCTCAGATCTCTTCCGTTGACTCCCCTGGCTCATTTCCATGGGTGAAGTTAAACTCAGTTTATGAACGTGATGGTCCCTTCAACAGATATGAATGAATCTCTGTGTCTCGTTATCATCATGAGACATTGATTACATCGAGGTCAAGAGTTTGTTATATTTGATGTTCAATATACATTCCCTTGTGCAAATATCATATGTACTAATACATTTTATTCTTCTTGGCCAGAATCAAAAAATTCATTTGTGATTATTCAAACACAGAAAAACATCTCATGAATCCTCGGCAGAATCAAATCTACTTATTCCATGTATGCATGTGACCATGCATGTGAAAATATAGATGTGCACTTCATATTAACATCATTACCCATGTGTACCATGTTTTTAGTATTCATTTCTTCAATTTATTCTTTTATGCATTGGATTTCTTGATTTCATGAACTTCCTCCATATTATTTCGTATGTGAAGCCTCAAATGAATATGGTTCTGTTTACAAACTTGTGGATTCCTTTCCCCTATTATTACAATTATTTTCATACAAAATTGTTCAGATGTGCTTACACATTATTTGTGTAATTATTTAAATTATGTATTTATATATATACATGCATTTCCCATCCACAGACACGATCTTCCTTCTACCTACCTCAACACAAACTTGTTCACTATGATTTGATTATATTTATAAGAATGTAATTTTATTCAAACATCAATGTGTGCATTTTGATATAGTATGGTGTTTTTAGTTTTCCCCATTGTTATTCATACAAAGGGTATGGAGACCTTCTTTTCATAATGTGTGCACCCCTCCTTCACGAACCAGAGTGGTTCGTGGAACCTCCTCATGCAAGGGATGTGTGGTCCTCCTTCACACAGGATGTGTGGTCCCCCTTTGCATACCAAATGTTATGCGGTTCTTTGGGTTCGTGGGACCTCCTCATCGCAGATCCAAAATAAAACATGTTTCCATTTACACACGAACCATTAATGGTTTGAGGTGACCCTCTTTGCGAACCTAGGACAGTGTGCGGTTCTCCTGTCTTCTGTATCGATGCGGTACGCGGTCCATTTCATCGCAAACCAAAATGGAACGTGGGACATTCTCTTCAAAAACCAAAATTTGTTCAGAGTTCTCATCTTCATGGACCAAATAGGTATGCAGTTCTATACTTCGCGAACCAAAACGGTACACGGAAAACACTTCATGAACCCATGACAGTTTGTGGCACATGCACGCCCCTTGCAAAAAATGATGAGTGGATAGACTTTTATTCCCAAAACAAGAGACCTCAAAACATTGCAAGCAACAGAATTGTCTCAATTCAATGGGTCATTTTTTATAAGTATATATCAGATCATTTAGTATCATAAATCCTTGAGTTATTTCACAAAAACCATTGTTTTGAAATCTTAAAATATCGGTTGTGAGATACGCAATGTTTCTCGGTTCATTATTATTTCGCATTTTTCACATCCACATGCATATGTGAAGAGGAATTCTTGAAGATCTACATTATTTTAGTGCTCGACATGACAAGACATCCTGCGACATCATTTTCCTCTACCAATGCTCTTTCTTCCTTATTTTAATGCATGAATGCAAATGTAGTAGGATGCATGGTATCATATTGTTCAAGCGATGCTCATGAAGTGGGATTGCTCTTCTATAATGGTCAGAGACTCGATCATAGAGGTTTGGTGATTCTCTAATGCACTGGTTCACATCCGGTGGCCAGAGGTTGAAGACAACCTCAATGAGAAGATATTGGATGGCCATGCTTCAATCGATAATTATAGAGATCAGATGGACATCGTGGATGCATAAGATCAATCTCGCGATCTATCGGATGGTAGACAGCCGTTCACTGAGGGATCAATGATTCAGATTAATTCCAATTTTACAAAACAATTTCCCAAATCGAAATGTTGTGTTCTTTTCTCATAGTATATCAATCATGACATGTAATCAATGGCTCATATTACTCCACCTCTGTCCATGTTACCACCCCATACTCTGTTCACCCTCTCGGCACACTTTTAGTACCCCGTTTTCTTCTCTCCTATGCACCACTATGGCCCTTGAAACATGGTTTCACCACCATGAAAAACCTATGGGATTATACATGGCCCAAACAGAGCTTGTATCCAGGGTGTTGTCATTGAGGGCGTCCCTTAAGCATAGTAGACCATCGGTTCATTCACATTCTTGAGGTGATGTCCTCAGCAGGACTCCAAGGATGGCCCCTATTTTTCATAGAAGTTAATAAATAAAAACTTAGTATAAATTTAAGTGTTTACAAATGTTTAATATCAAAACTCCTTCTCAACCTAACCACCTCACGAACATCTTCTTCTACTTATCTTTTACTCTATCCAAAAATTACTTCAATCATCCTTAACTGTTGTAGCCATGGTATCAATCCTGATACACATACATGAACATCGTGATAAATCTCAACCAATGTCTAATTTCCATTCTCTATTTTACATAGGGGATTTACTTATTAATGTTCATCATAATTGATATCCATTGACACTCATTGACAACAAATACAATACACATTTACAATGAGGTCCCAACACCTTCATGATAGTTCATTAATCTAATTATGGAATTAATAATTCTCTATATATATATATATATTAATACCATTCTGGATAACTGAAACCCTATTCTCATCAAAATGATTTTTCATTCCAATAAATATCCATTAATTTATTTATCCTAATATATTGACATATTTCATAACATATCTATTCTAATTTAGACTTATTAGAAACAAACACTACATAATAAACTGTGGGTTTAATAAAAATATCCATAGAAAATTTCTGTATTTTTCACATTTGATTGGACCATTGGTGATTTATTAAAACAATTCATTTTTGTGATATATATTATTCAAATTTCTATCCATGAATTAAGAATAATGGATGATAAAAGCCAAGTGATTTTATACAAAAGCACCCACCTTTTCTGGGTTTTCATTGGGACTATAATTACACTATAGTTATCAGCCATTTTTAATTAATTTCATTTATGTTCCATACTTCTATTTAATCAAATAAAATTATGAGTATTATATAATAAAATACATAATAAAAAATATATTCATAGGTAATTCTATCGTAACATTTCTAGAAATATGATACTTTAATTTCAAAAGATGAAATGTTATGTTCCACATATAATTTTTTTAAAACCCATGGTTGATTAAAATTTTATAATTTTATTCTTTATGAAATAATACATAAATATAAATGAACCCTACATTAATTACAAATAAACGATCCATCCATAACATACTTATATACAAACATAATATATTATTATATATGTATAGCCATAATATCTAATAATTAATTATACACTAAAAACTGAAAGGTTTGTAGTATTTGAATATTATCTACCTAACAATATTATTTTACAATAATATTATAATGAAAATTGAATTTTATAAAAAGATGGAATTATTGTATGTAGATCATAATATAAAATATTCAACATTATCACTAGAAATTTATCATTAAAAAAGGTGTTCCTAGAGGCCCTATAAGGTGTAGAAAAATGAGATATGAAATGGATCAACATAATAGAATATAATGAAGACAAAAATTTATCATGTGAAAAAATTATTTCTTGGGAAATAATAAAAATAAATTATCACTATGAAATAATAACCAATGAAATATGAATCATAAATAATAAACATGATTATTAATATAATTATTTTCAAATAACCTTTGAGATTTCATATTTAAATGTGGCATAACAAAAAAAAAGAATATACATAAAAAATATATTGAGATAATGTTCATTCAAAATACTATCAGCAAATAGTGCACCTATATGTGGCATATCATAGTGGACATTGATATCCTCCCATGACCTATAACTATTCATCTCATGATATATAAGGTTAAACCCAATGTCGTAGAGGGATATATAATTTTGTTCCCCTTTGTAAGATAATGGTTGAATATTTCCCACAATATATTTTTATGTAGAGAAAATTATTGTTTTGTGGCCACCTACAACCAAAATAAACTGAATATTTAGTAAAAATTATATTTATTAAAATAAATTAATGAATATGAACATTGGGGAATATAATTCCAAATAAAAAAATAAGTGATATTCAATATTCGACTTATTAATATACATTTAGTAGAATTTTGAATTAATGTGAATGGACTTGAAGAGATATAAACCAAAAAAAGATATGAATAAAATAAAATATTATTAAATAAAAAAGTATTCAAAAATTATTCGAAGGATTTTTTGACATTGAAAATCTCTATTTAAAAGAGATATTGGATGATACACCCCTTTACGTAACTCTAGACTCTAATATATGTGCTCTATCCCCATGTAAATTTAAAAAACTATATCATAATATATATTGTTATATTTTTTTAATATCTACTATCTATTTTCTATTAAATAATAATAGTTGATTCCATATATATTAGTTTGTTATACATTTCTTTCATCATCATATGGTACTATATTTGAATATTTCACACTAGTTTTTGTATGATGACGTTTATCTGAATATTTTTATGTATGTTATGTATTCCTTTATAAGTGAATTTAGTAGAATAATGTTATTTCAATGATTTATAATGTCCCTTTAGGTTAGAGTTGGGGTTATTTTATAGGTGTGTTTGAGGTGTGTATTTTCAATTTATCATTATTGAATTGTAAAATAAGTAAATTATAAAATTCAAAGTGACCCATATGATGGGAAATACAAGGAGGATAATGACTATACCCATTATAAACTTTAATTTTTATTTTATTTTCTTTTTAAATTAGTTTAATAATATAATATATTTTACCACTTTTACATTTCATCAACATTAAAACTATATTCCATCCTCTATTTCATTTTTTTCACCAAAAATATTTATTTAAATAATTTAATAATATCAATTTCCTTTTTCCAAAAAACTTAATATATATTATTAAATTATTTTTATTTATATGATCAATTTTATATATAATAAAAACACATAATACATTAAGAAATTTATTTATTTTTTGAAAAACAAAACTTCAAATGTAATGATTGATAATATACAAATTTATTATCATTACTTATTTATTTATAGATGATATATATTTATTATAAATAATTGTTCAATGATTTAGAATACATTTTTTATATATATTTATTAAAATCATATTATGAAATTTTTATTATCTATATAAATTATAAGTATTCCTAGTAGTCACATTAATGTACAATTGTCATATAATTTCTAGAATACCAATTATAAGTCATATATACAAACATAGAAATTAATATTAAATTCATTGATTCAAAAGATTTTACTCCTCTAAATATATAACAATTTTTTTATAATTTTAATAATTTTCATTGATATAATTAATGATCTAAACTTATAATAAAACATTTAGGATAAATATTGTAATTTCAGAATTCTTTTAATTACCTATATTTTTACATCAATTTTACTTTCGTAATTTTTATTCACATTTAATTCTCATAATATATTAATGAACAAAATGTCTTATAAATTTTCATTTTTAAAATAAGGTGTAATTAATTATAATTTAGTTCACTTTGTGAAAAAAAACATGTCAATATATTTAAAGAGAAAAAATTTAAGGAGCTAAAGTGAATATAAAATCTCTTTTATATTGAAGAAATACATTAATTTTTTTGGATATTTCTAATGTGTAGTAATTTTATAAACTCTTACATTTCAATAGTATATTTTAATTCTTCGAATATATACATGGTTCATATTTTGATATATGATATCATATTAAAAAACCATCCACCATTTATTAAGAAGATAAAACATGTTATTTATTCCATAAGGAAAAATACATATAAAGGATAAATACATTATAATATTTTTTAAATTTTATAATCAGATAAGCGAAACATATAAATAACACAACAATAATGATTATATTTGATTGATTGTGGTATGTAAGAAATTCCATGAACCTACACACCACCATAGTGTCAATGTAAATGATTAAAAAGAAGGTGGTTATATTTTTAATTTATTATATAGAATATTGGGATAATTTAAATGAATAAAATTCATGTGATTTAAAGGATATATTTATAATGTGGTGAAAATCCACATAGTTAATAAAAATATGTCATTGTAATTGTAACATGATCTTAAAATATTAAAAAGACTATTTAAATTTTAAATAACTATTAAAATAATAAAACATATAATTTTGTTTAAAATTGAACATATGAAAATAAAAATATTATAAATGAAAATTTTATGAAATACATATAAATTTTAATTCATTTTAACATTAATAATTAGATAATTTTATATATTATTCATTACCATTAGTATAATACGATTATATTTTAAAATAATGAGGAATTTTGAAACTCACATTTTTAGTATTATATAAAATTTCATTGAAATTTCAATTATAATGTAAAAATCAAATAAGATATATTTTTTTTAAAAAATTAAACCAATTTTATATATGTTTGTAGTAAGATAGATTGTAACTTATCTGAAATAATATATTAAAAAAGGAGAAAATATATTTATGATTCACATAAACGTTCTATTGTTTTTATATTTTTTATTTATAAAATATAAACAATATTATTATACATTTATGAATATGTTCATTATTTGAGGAAATTTGTTATACAATAATAAGAATAGTTTGAAGGATTTTAGTTACCATTAAAAATTTATTATCCGATTGTAGAAAACATATTATTTTAAAATTATTTCTATTTTTATATCAAGTATACCAAAATTTTATAGGGGTTAATTTTTTGTTTTTTATAAGTCATTAATAAAATAAATATATAATGGTATAGATATAATGCAATAACGTTCAAACAATGAAACTATCATGAATTTTTTATTCTATCATGTTATAATGTGATAGGTACATACAAAATTGTATGAAATAATAATAATTATCATAATATAATCCTCTATTTTGAGTCTTGGTAATTAATTAATTTTACTTTCATCAATTAATCACACTATACCTCTGCCTTCCACGAATAAAAACACCTTCTCTTATACATGAATAATCACTTCAGAAATTCATTCTATTGATTGAATTCAACCAAAATTCCTTTTTTCAATCCTTCTATAAATATTATTGACATGTTGGTATCAAAAAAAACTCATACCATTAATGAATTTTGACATTATCATATGAGTGTTATTCAAGGATGAGGTAATAATTCATTTATTTAGTATAATTATTCCTCACTATTCATGAAAATTCATTTTTATTATTTTTGTTAGTTGTTTCAAAAATATATTAATTAAAATATACACATTATATAAATTTTTTTATAACATTAGAAACAATATGTAAACTAATATATATATATATATATAGCATTTATCAATCTTATTTCTGGACATATCTTTACATTTTTGGTCCTATAAAATATAAGGAATTATTAATTATTTTTATAGAACATCATTCAAAGATCACTAATGTATCTTTTATAAATATATATATATATATAGAAATTGGTTTCTTATATTTAAATTTACATTAAATTAAAACACACACCACACACATATGCTAGAAGGGTGGGCTATAGGCCCCCCATGGGATATCACATACCATCATATGGGAAACCAATGATGTGATGTCCACAAATAGAGGCCATCCACTAAATTCAATTAATCCCAACCTTTCTTTTTTTTTATAAATTTTTTATTTATTTTTTTCCAATTGTAATTTCAATTTTATATTAAATTAATGTTAAAAAATAATTATATTTTTTTCCACCCAAATCCTTTTATCTTATTCCTCATTTAATCTTCTTAATTTAAATTAAAAATATAAAAAAAATAATATTATTAATATTTTCATAATTAATATTATTATTATTATTATAACAATCCATTTTTAATTTTTTTCACATTTTTAATAATCTCGCCACTTTCGAAATATAGTTTGTTAAATATAATAATTAATTTAATAATTAATATTTTATTAATATTAATATAAAAATAGTATACTATATATAAATTTGTTTTTTACAATTTTATTCAAATGTTACTTTATTATCAATATTTACCATATTCCCCATATCATAAATTTATTTATTATTCCACCATTCATTCATTTAATTTATATCTCCTATTCTTCTCTACCACCCACTCCACCGAGTTATATATTACTGTACAAAATGAGTAGAAAACCCTACAACACACAATACAATCTATAAATATTATTTTATTTATTCTTTTTCTCATATCTCCATTGGTTAGTTCTTTAAACATAAGATTTGATCAAATGAATGGATGAAACAACATCCATTGACTTGGGTTCTGATAGATGGATCCTCATATATGAAGGGGTGTAATCAATCATGATTTATAGAGGAGGCCTGATTAAATACAGAAAACTGAAGAAGTATGTATTTAAGGAGATTTTTATAAATTAACTAAAAAAATTCATGAGAAACTCATGTAAGATGACTATAGACAACCATAGTAATGATCTATGTAATTTTTTTTATTTTGACCATGTCCCGCAATAGGACTGCAACAAAAATGGAATAAATAATAAGATTATGTTATTATATATCCATATTCATATGATATCATATATGTTTATATTAATACCCATTTTTTAATAATATTTCATTGTATTTCTTTTTTGTGTGCAAACTGCTTCCTTTTTACTCATGTTTTGGAATATTAGCCCTATTTTGTTTAGATAAGATTTAATTACTTCATATAAGAATAAAATTATGTTAATTAATTAAAAATTAATGAATTAAAATTATTTTTATAATCATTATCCTTATTGGAGACCACAGTTGATGAACTGCCTCAAGTTGTGTAGATGGTTGGTCATACATACAAATGATATACAATTTTATTCTCATAATTATGAAATGGTATGGGAGTGGATGAAATATATTTTGTTCTATGAAAAATAAATTCTTTTAATTATAATATATAATAATTATTTCAATCATTATACCAATCCATGTATATTGGTAATGAAAAATAGATTTCACCACGTCTTGGAGAGGGTAGGACACATGTACACATGCAATGTGATATCATTTTTCATATGATGGATAAATTATGGAATAATGTTTTTATATAAAAATAATAAATTCAAATTATATATTTTTTATTTATTCATTTATAATTAAAAATTTTATTTATATAATGTAGAAGAATAAATATGATCTAAATATTTGTTAAAGGATATTACCTTTTCTACAAGAGACCCCCTCTTGTTCTATTCATTGAAACCCAAGAGTTTTCCATATTGAAGAATAGAACCATAAAAATAAGGATAATGTTATATTGTTGTGAAATGGGTAGGTTTGGTTGATATATAAAGATCAAGGTTTTTTGAGTAAGTGAGGGAGGAGGCTCTTTTTTATAAGAGATGGGATTGGCACTAGTTGAAAATCTCAATATATTAAATAAATATAAATGGATTTTATATTTAAAATGTATCCAAAGAGAGTAATTCAAATTATACTATTATTATGGTTCTAATTCATCTCATATAATTATTTTTATACATCTCAGGGTCACAATAATAAATTTATCTTTTGGCTTTAACTTGTAGTAAAACATTATAACTTTTACAATGATAACATGGTTATTTACATTTTAGGATTAATAGAGTCACTATATAATGCAAAATGAACACTAACTATACCATTGATGACATAAATTACCATATTTAAATTTGTTTGATATATTATATATTTTTTATTTATAAAAAATTTAATAATTTTTTTTGAATTTACTGTTTTTATCGATTTTGAATCTAATCAGTATTAGTATTTTTAAAAATATCCTAACAACCTGAATACAATGATTTAAATTAACACTAAAAAATAAAATATTTCTATAAAATTTTTGTAAATAATTAATTATTTTACATTATATTTATGTAAATAACTTAAAATTAATTTATTTTACATTTCCATTAATTGAACAATTATAGTGTCATTAATTAAATAAATTATAACATCCCTAAAAATTAAAAATAAATTATCATGAAGAATATAAATATATTTAATTTCAAATATGTATTTATAGTCTATATTATCTACATTGAAACCCTATATTAAAATTTTTTACTTATTAAAAATATGGTTATTACATTTTTAACATGTCTTAAAATAAAATAAATTTAATATCATTTAATCTCCCAATGTGGCCTAAATGGTTAAAATTTATACCAAAGGGTTAATTTTGTTCTAAATACACATTTTAAATTAAATTATCATAGGTGTCATATTAATTTTATAATATTATTATAACATGTAATTACATAATTTACCCTAAACTATGATCATTAAAAATTTATTAATTTTAGAATTCATAGAGACTAAAAATAAAAGAAAAAAAAGTTAATTTTTTTTGGATCCAATAGCTAAAAATATGGAATCGTTTCATAAAAATTCAATATACAGATGTTGCACTGATTAACATAAAATTAAACCCATTAATAGGGTGAGAAAATGGGTTATTAATGTTTAATCATTGAATAGATTGAAATATTTTTATACCTAAATACATTTTAATATATATGCAATGACATACATAATATTAAATGATAACAAATGAATCTATATAATCATTAAAACCAACAATCAATATAATTTTAAAAAAAATATTGATGTATTTTTTTAAATTTTTTTTAAAACTTTTACTATTCATCAAAACACTAAATACTTCATAAAAATATAAGGAATTCAATCAGAGTAATGTTTTTTCACAATTTCAAATAATTATTTTATATTGTTAAATAAAATATATAAAAGTTTGAAAAATGTGATTTATAATTAGATTTCATTTAAACGGTGTTAAATTACTTTTTTTATAAAATAATTGATTTTTTGAATAAATATTGGTTGATTCATATCTTATGATGATTAAATTTAATCAATGAATATAAAAAATATTTAATTGTATATATAAAATATATATTTCTTTAATATCATTCAATAGTTGTAATTAATTTAATTTATTAATACTAAATGATTATGATAGCATCAAAATAACAATCATTTCTTCAAATTTATTTATTATCTATTTTCATTTCTAATTAATTAGAAACCAATGAATTTAAATTTTCATAAGTTAGTTATTACTATTCATACCCATTAATTTCACTTCAATTTTATTATCTTAAATAAATATAAATAAATTTATATTTTTCAGAAACTTGATGCTGTGTTTAACTTATTCCATGATGGTGTTGGATCTGTCCCAATCGATGATGGTTTCATAAGTGAGTAATATAAGATTTAGTGTGATGTAAGGAATTAATGAAAATTATTTTATTTGAAAAAAAAAATCTTCCAAATCATGGGGTAATACATATAATGTATGAGTAATAACATTAAAAAATAATTATGTCATCAAAAATACATTTTATTACCTGATATAATCATTATATAATATAAATTATTCATTAATTATACAATCCTCATAAAATTGTTCATATAGTTAGTGAAACCGTCCAAAATGATAGATTGTTGTAATGATTTAATGAGTATCGAAACCATAATATATAATATTAATACCAAATTTATATAATATTAAACATGTAAAATATATCATATACCTTAAATAAATATATTCTTAGGCAAACTAGGTTGGATGGTTAAGAATAATAAAATTCTTCATTTATGGATGTAGTTATGCCCACACAGCCATGATTGAAATTTACATTTATCAATAAATGGGTTTAACTAATGTTATATTTTAAATAATAATATTCGAATAATAATTTTAAAATATAATTCATATTAATTTATCTAATACATAATTTTCAACATTACTAATATGTTGGGTTAAGAAATGAACCAAATAATTTTGTAGAGGTGATTGTCTTCACATACACATGATTGTCGTTTTTTAGATAATCTAATAGAAAGAGTAAAGGATTTAAAAATAATAATATATTATTAAAATATATTAATAAAAACACTTTCTTATTATTATGACAAATATATGATATTTTAAAAATAATTAATATGAATAAAACGCAAAATGGTATGAAATAGTCATATTTAGAGCATATGATGACTCTTTAAAATCTCATTGGAAATGGAATCACTAGGATATATTATTGGGAAAATGGTATTTTTATATATGAGAGATGATTCATGGTGGAAAAATATTTAATATTTCAATATTAAATTCAAATTTATAAGGGTATCATCAAGTGGTGTAAATTTTCCCCTTTCATCCGTGAAGAGAGGTGATATTTTTTATAAACATAAGAAATTTAAATTATTGAATGAAACTATTGAAAGGTATTAGGATCAAAAAGTGATAAATTAGTAATTTTTTTAATATTTATGTCTTATAAATTCTCTAACCTTCATTTTTACAAAAGTATTAAAAATATATCAAGCATTTTATATTTATATTTTTCAAAAAAAACCAATTTTTTCCATGTCAGTAATCAATTATATATATAATTAACATTTAATTACTAATAAAATAATGTAACTTATTATATTATTTTTCATGAGATTTAAAAAATATTATATTTATTTTACATGATAATATTTAAAATTCAAGGATAAATTAATTTCATTGTTAACAAATTTATTTCCCAACAACCATTTTTTAAAAAATACATAATTTTATGATTTAAATTTTTTATAGGATAAAACATTGAATGTGTTATATTATTATAATATATTTTTTATGTAACAAAAATATGTTTATTTTAATAAACTAATCATAAAAATAATATAATATTAAAAAGAAAAGTCGAAAACATGTTTCTCTTATTATGAAATACTACATATGTAGGTAAAATTATAATCAAAGGTTTGATATTCCATAATAGTATTTATATGTGTATAGATATACTCAATAAAAAAATTTGATCATAGAAAATATTTAATTTATGAAAAATAGATTCCATAGAATGTTATTTTTTAAAATATTAAAGAATATTATTCTTATTTAAAATCATTTAATAATAAAATTCAGTTCTAAAATATCATTCATATATTTAATTTTTTTATAAATAATTTATATAAAATTATATAATAAAGAAAACAAAATATTATTTTTTTAAATGTTACATTTTAATACAAAAATTAATTTTATTTTCTATTTGGCTATAATAATTATATATTTGATTACCTTATTATTAATATATTTTTTTACATATATTTCATTATTATATTACCCAACATTTACGTACCCATTATAAGGAATTTTAAAAATAGTAATATAACGTTTCATGCTTTTTTGGTTTGGTATTTCTTGTGAAGTAAGAGATCAGACACATTATTTTTTAATATAAATTATTATTTCAAATCATGAGGGGTTAAAATCGATCAAACCATGTAAAAAATGAAATAATTGATCACCTAAAAATCACCATTCAATGCTGGGGTTCATGTGTGAGTCTTTTGCAAAATAATTCCATAATAAAAAAAAATTAGTGTGTTGTAGGATCAACTATTCACTACCACGATCCAATTGACGAATCATTATACGTTTTAACAGTTGAATGTATACATAATTTTAATACTCATTGAACATTTAAAAATATTCATTGTAGAGTCTCACCACAAATTCATAACCATGGTTTCAATATTAATTTCAAACGAGATGTAATATCTAAAACGACAATTGTATAATGTACTTGTTAATCCCCATACATAATTATTAATGATATCCAAAAGCCCAATATCACATTAATATTATCCAAAAAGTGAACACTGTAAATTTTATCTATTAAACTAGATTCTCATGTAACAAAATATTCATAATAAAATTTTTCTAATAATCGATTTTTATACATTCATCACATTTATTACTCATTTATATGTTGAAGGAAATAATGAATACAACTTATTAGATTAGTATCAAACCATATATATTAAATTTTTTTAAAATAGATAATATTATTGATACCAATAATATATGAACATTTTATCAAATTCCCACATCCATAAATTATTCAATAGTTATATATTTTGAATTGATGTATTCCATTAAAATTAATTTACATCCCATATGGTCTAAATTAGATAATTAATTTAAATTTAATTATACTGAAGGAACATAATAATAGATCTCAAACACTAACAGTATACCACTTAGTAAATTCGGACGATATGTGCCGAATTCAAATGCATCAACTCCTACATTTTTATTGATGAAATTATCCAAATTATGATTTTTATTCCATAATATATCTAAGAATATGATTATTAGTTAAAATTTATTATTTATACCCAATATCCAGTGTCCATGGTTACGAGAAAATAAATTTGACCACTAGAAAATTCACTTTCATATTAGAGAAAAGGTTTTCTATTATAAAACATCACAAATTTTTATACCCATCTTGAGTTATTTTATATATTATATATGTAAGAGACAAAAAATTATTATCACGATGTATAGAATAATGAATAAAATATATATAAATCTTAAATATTATCCTGGTAAATATCTATTTATCCATGCATTTTTTTAAAAGTTACATTCATTGTAAATAATTACCTAATATATCATATAAATTTAATGGGACAAGATACAAGTTTCACAAATAAACAACCAAAAATTGTTGTGAAATTCATCTCATATATTATTTTAAAATTTAATTCATTCCAATCACTACATCATTGATTATTGGATAGATGAATGATTATCTATTTAGGCATATCCATAATATAGGTAGTACATAAAACTATTATTATTGAATCATATCCCAAAGGGTTTCAAAGAGATTGATGTAAGAACCTAGATCATCTTTTCATGTATGTATTGTTTTCTGGTGATTTTGATGAAAAATAGGAGTTTCTAGAAACTTCCTATGTACATGTCAGTACTCTGTTGCCGGTCGTAGCCTTGTTATTTCCCTGTAACGGCTGAGCACAATGTCGTGTGTGGTGTTCTGGAGACCACCTAATATAGGGACCAGTAAGGGAAAGTACATGCCTTGTACTTTTTTTCATTCATTAAACACACGGGGGTCATGTATAATTTACAGAAAGACCCCCTTCTTCATTTTTGTTGTCCATGAGCATTGTACGACCACAGATCATTGATGAACCCCTAATTGAGCATCTGTCATCTGAATCGAACACTGTCGGTTGCGTTGGAATCAGATCAGTTAGTTCTCTCTTCTACTAGAACAACATAGCATGATTTCTCCTCTCTTGTGCGATATTGTTGATGAACTTTTTAGATTTTTTTTGATCTACGACATTATATGGTGATTTATGGTTTGAGGATCACATATATTGATCTCCCAACCCCGAGGAAGGTGGTTCGTTCCTTTCTATAGAATGTCATTGAGTTATATATGAAAAATTGTCCAATAACCCTGAACAGGGTATTGTGTTTTAATAGTTTTACCAGTATTATTTTAATTCTATGCTTTTAGGATTGAGTAGAAGTAAATTGACTTTTAATAGGGTTAATTGATATGATTTTGAAGTGTTTTCCCATGAATGTTATGCTTATGATAGTTTGGTCCTGCTTAGCCTGTTAGGCTTCCTTGTTTGTTTCCCATGTCCAGTATTGTTAGATAGTGTGATTATTTTTTTGATATGTTGATATGCTTTAGATTGATTAGTGAAATGGAATGGACCTCTCCGTCCCATTCCTTTGTCGAAAAGAAGGGCATGATGTGTTCTGGAGGGTAAAATGGACTTTTCCCACACTTTCCAAAATTTTGTGTGTACACGCCGTGTAGTGTGAGTACATGCTGTGTACCCCCTCGCCGGGTATACCCCGTGATGAAGGCTATGTCTGTGCCATGTGAGACAAATGAGTACACACCGTGTATCCCATAATACATGTTGTGTATTACCTCCCCACGTACGCGTTACCCTCAAACCGTGTGTCGACCAGCCAACAACTGTGTGCCGTGTTGATGCCGTGTCCTTGCCGCGTGAAATAAATGGGTACACACATTGTATACCATACTACATGATGTGTAGTCCCTCCACTCATATATTTTACTCTGAAACCGTGTGTTTACATGTCAATGACCACGTTCCGCGTTGAAGGTTGTGTTGGAAGTCGCGTGGTGACTGTGTGAAATGGATGAGTACATGTCGTGTACTAGAAAGTACATGCCTTGTACTTTTTTTCTCAGCTATAAAAGTAGGGGTACTCTTCTTCTTTTCAAATCACACATCTCCTCCCCATTCCCTCGAGAAGAGATCTCCTAAGAGACTCGAAGGCTATTTTGTTCTATAACTTCTTCGTCCGAGCTATGATTTATGATTTTTCAGCGGCCACAGGATCGTAACGACGAGGCAGAACATATGAGCTTGGATCTGTTGCTTTCCCTACATCCTTTCCTTCCTAACTTCTACCTGAGGAGGTTTTGTCGGAATTTGACAGAAGTGACGGACACCGATGGATGCCTTCTATAGCTGATCCGGGGGAGTTTTGTGATCAAAACCTGTTGAGGTAGGGATATTACCTTCGTCTCTCTAATTTGTGCATCATGCGTGGTGGGTATCCTCTTGTTTGGCGAAACACAGTTGAACTGGTTTAATAAATATAATTACTAGCTTTTTAAACGGGGATTAGAAGTTTGTGAATGTTGTTACATAATTTATATCCTGTGATATTATGTTGTGAATTGAATGAGCTTCTACCTATTGAAAATCATGATCGTTGGGGGCATTTGCTTACATAATTAAATGTTACCCTCTCCTTCTAGATTTTCTTATAGATGAAAATATTATTGAATGTGGAATTTTTTAATCACGTAAAGATGTCTGTTTAAAATCTGGAACCATTGTGTGATCACCCCGGTTGAACAATATGAAATAATGAACATGTGGGTATTGTCTTAGATACGTAGTTCTTGAAAGGGGGGTGAATCCTGGGTTGTTACAGATATATTGGGCAGTGGGGCTATTGTAAATTATTTTATTAAAGGGTATATGATGTGGAACAATCCTTGTTTGTGTTACGGTGTAAAGATATGGTTATAATGGCAGTAGGGATGTAGTAATAAGTTGTGTTGTTAAAAGGATGTGAAATGTTGATAAATGAACTGTGGGGGAATGATAATTAACACAAGAACAATCAATGGGGTTTTATTGATGATAAAAATATTGGATTTGTGATTCTTGTGACTTTTCTATCTTGATTTGTGGTTGACAGGGATGTGTTTTACAAACTTTTGATATGGTTGGTTGTGGATAATTGCCCATTAGTTAAGGAACTAATAAACTAATTCTGTTGAAACATGAAAACCTAAATGGGGTTGGGGTTGTTTGTTGTATGCATTCATTGTGATATCACTGCCAAGGCACATACTCAGTCTCTCTATTTAGAATCCATAGTTTGGGCTGTGTGATTGGTATACATACATACATATATATATATATATATATATATATATATATATATCTTTGTGTTTTGACGCACCCCAACCATGTTGAGCACTAAGTTCTGAACACTCCCATTTCTTGGGGGAGGGTGTTTCCCCTTAGTTACTAGCTCCTTCCTTATCCTTCTTCCATAGGCTGTGATGGTTTGAGGTGACCTTACACCGAAGACTCTTCAGGTAGATTTCGATTAGGGCCGTTTTTATCCCAAGACTCTTCGGGCAGTCTTAATGTTCCCAAGAATCTTCGGGATGAGGCCCAGGTGTGTTTCGGTGGGGATGTGACTGTGGTTGTGAGGCCCAGGTGTGTGCGGGTGGGATATGTGGTTATTGAGCCCCATGTGTGTGGGGCGTGATGAGTGTGGTAGATTCAGGACGTTCTGTCACGACCCGTCCTCGGGCCCGTGTCGTGACTACCCCAGCCCGCCTTCCATAGGCCAGGGGCTCGCGACTAGAACCAATGTGTAATTAATGGTAAAAAGGGAAGGCATTGCCTATGCAAAGTAAACAAACATCACAAAGAAAGCAAGAAGAAGAAGTAAACACAACGTAAAAACTGGGTATAATAGTAAGTGTGGAAAAATAAGTGGGCCAGTATACAAACCCAAACTGAAAGTAAAGTACAACTGGAAAGGGAAAACGACAACTGAAAAGTAAAGCCGCAGCGTCGAGCCGTCCACTGGAAGTCCCACCTGAAGGGTGGGTTGAGATATCCTCCATAGCTCCTCGAGCCCAGCCGTCCGCTCCGTGTATGTCCCATCCAGTGGTCCACCTCCGGGTTTCGACCTTCTCCGCAAGACTCAACTGCGATCAGCGCTGTCCATCGTCTGCAACCAACACAACGTAGTAGCCCATGCAGGGGTGATTATAAGCTACTCAATGGGGACCCTGAGACCCCCGAAGGTCTCCAAAAATCCACAAATGATAATGCACAAAGGAAAGATACAATAACGATGTAAAATAATCCACTACTTAGGTAAATGCCCATACATATACCTAAGTCGTCAATTCCAGTTCGCTCCAACTCTGAGCCCAAGTACAACCCAGTCCACACATGAAAACGTAACTCATTCCACATAGGAAATCACAATGCAATCCCCACAGTAAATCATAACATAATACACACAGGATATCAAGTCAAGATTCAACTCACACATGTATACTTCTTCGTATGACGATAAAGATGATCAGATATATCCACTGATTCATCTATGTTGTCGGACCCACAAAGGATCGATAGGTACTAACCCCCGCAATGACCCACAATGGACTTGACCCACACAAGATTGATATGTAACTAAACCCCGAAAAGACCCACAATGGATCGGACCCACACAGGATCTATAGGCGCTGGCCCACACAAGAACGCTGAGCGCTAACCCACACAGGATCTGACCCACACAGGATCAGTAGCACCAATCCACGTATGATCGCTGAGTGCTGTAGTCACTGCCATCGAATCCACTGAGGATCTCTGTACAGTCATCGTGGTCATTTCAGTCACAACCAGCTCTATGGTTCCCGCCCACATCAAGCTCATTTGGGAGGGTCCGCTCCATGAGCCGAGGGGCTAATACATCAACTGACACATAGTCCGGAGTTGATGTATCCAAAAGTTCCATATCGTCAACAGAAACTCAACGTCACAGACGGCGCGTCAATCAGATGCCCAGCCTGAGAGTTATTGGCGTTTTTGTCTGAGGTGCCCGGTTGGTTATTAAGCCAAAACCAACACGACCGTACTCCACCTGGATCCAAACCTCAGGCGGAGTAAGCCAAAATATCGGTCTCACTTATTGGAATCCATCAATGTTGGTGGCACATCAATCGGACGTCTGAAGCTCAAGTTATAAGTGTTTCCGCTCCGAGGGCCCAGTTGGTTTCGTGTACGATCCAACCCGGCCGAACCCAAAGTTCTCCGAAACCTTGAGTGAGATATACAGAAACTACCGCCTCGATCCAAGGATCGCATCTCAACTGACGATGCGTCGATCGGAGGCCCGTAGCTATTGTTATGGGAAATAGACCGAAAGAGGTTCGGTAATGGGGGGTTCAGGCCCGGTCCGACCCGACCCGATACCCCCAGGGTCAACCCGAACCTGATCGACCCAAACTGGGTCCGGGTTCGGCTCGACCTGGACGGCTCGGCCCATTCCTGCTGCGCGGCCCAGTGTGCTGGCGCGGGCTGGGCGGCCAGGCGGCCGACCCTACCATTGCGGCCAGGCGGCCGGCCCTACCATTGCGGCCAAGCATTGTGGGCGGGGGGCGCACTACCCCCACGAGGAGAAACAGCGGACCCTTTTTGGGGCCGCTCATCTGGTCAGTCGGGGGTTACGACCCCTGGCACTTTCCTTGAACCGGTTGGCCCGCACCGGCTGACCGTCTCCTACCATCACGGGACCGGCAAGGGCCGGTCCCCTTGCTCCAACGTCGGCGGCCCAATACGGGCCACCAGTTCCGCTGCTCCACCGCGGCCTAGAACCGGCTGCGGCCTTGGTTCGTCCGGCACGGCAAGACGGCACCGCACCCTTCCGCATCGGCCCCACTCCGGCCGCAGTGCTTTAGTGTTTCTCTAGTGCGGTGTGACTATGCCGCATCTTTGGTTCGTTTTAAATGGAGTGGCGCGACGGCGCCATGTTGTAGAGACCCGAAACCTGACGTACATTGACATTACATTACTTTTGAGGAATACTTAGTACATAACAAAGACACACACACAAGGATCGTAATAGTTTAGTGTCTTTGGAAACTCGGAATAAAATATTCTAATCGTGGTGAAATATCTTCAACATCTCCCATAAAGATCTTCCTTTTTTTACCTAAAACCTTTCTTTATATCCTGGGGAAATGAAAACATAAAAGGGTGAGCTCAAATGCTCAGTAAGGGTAAACAAAAGAAATATCAATCACATCATATACATAAGCACATAACTTTTGAAAATCATAACCTGCAAAAGAGATCATAATTTCATAACATGGGGTAAATCATGGCAGTGAAATTTAATCACAATAATCATAACATAAAACATGAAACATTGTGGCATTCACACATAATCATAGAGAATCATTTCTTGTTAGTCAAGACTCATTGCCAAGACTATCTTAGTGGACAAAGTCCCTTTCTGAATCGAGTAACCCTCGTTTCAGTCCTGTTTCACTGAACCGGTATAACCTACCATTCCAGCCATGTATATCTCATGAGATATAAAATCATTACCCAATGCATTGGAGGGAGATATAGGTCCCACCCATCTTATAATGAATCCTTTCTTATGTGTGCCACATAATCATAAAACATACATCATCGCATAACCCATGTAATAAAAATGGGATTCTTAAACAACATGACATCATAAAACAATTCATATAAGATATAGGAATTCATAAAAATGTTTCCATCACAACATCATCAAATCCATGTAACAATAGGGATAAAAACAGAACCTTTTTGTTATCATAGATGGAAAATAATTTTGATAAAATACTTGAATTGAATTCTTGAGGAAAATATCCTTTCTTCTTCAAAATCAATTTCTTTTCAAAAAACATAATGCAATTTTAAAAGAAAGAGATTTTATTTAAAATAGTCCTGAAATATATTGTAGGAAGATTCATGAAAATAAGGCTTTATAAAACCGTAAAAATCCGTTCGTGCCGTATAAGTTAAAAAAAACATAAAACATTCTTCGTACTTTTGTCGGAAAAGTCAAAAAGTACCTCGTACGGAAAAACGACAAAAGATTCCTTTCATATTCTTTACTAAAAAACTCACCTAAGGGTAAAATTGGATTTAAAATATTGCAAGTGGATGGAAAGAATATTACATATTGAGGGAACATGGATGTGGATGATAAAATACACCCCATTAAATACTTACGAATAAACAATCTCGGATAAAAATGAGATTGTGATATTTCCCTTACCTTAGGTCCAATTTGCATCGTATGTGTCTGAACCTCCTGTATAATGATTTAAATAATGTCATTGACTTATTACAGAATCATATTCATTGTTATGATATCATATATGGTTCACTTATGACATTATATTACCCGTTCTTTTGTAAATTCCATGTTTAAGAAGCGTTTTGGGTAAAATCGTTTCATTTATCGTAGGTGTTTTGACTTGTTGTTCTTGACATCATTATTACTTATATCATGATTTACTTACTTCCAGAATATAAAATATGATTTAAATATCATATATATTCAGTATATATATATATATAATAGATAGATAAATAAAATGAAAAACACTGTTCATGGAGACGGTAGTCCGTACGTACGCATGAACGCTGTTTTTCTTTTCTTATTGTCTTGAAATGGAAGTAAGTAGATGAAATACATATGTATATATATACATAAATCCATTAGCTTTATAATGTCATATATTTCATTATTATTTCTAATATATACTTTATAATCATTCTTAAATGGTTAACATGGAGAATGAATCTCATCGCGTTGGGGAGACGGTAGTCCGTACGTACGCACGAGCGATGATATCATTTCTATAAATATTGAATTGAATTGGAGTGGATTATACAATATATCAGAATCAATATGATGTTGTAATAACTATGTATAGTTATTCTTTACACCATTATACCCATCCATGTAAGGTGGTGGTGGAAAATAGATTACACCACGGCGTGGAGACGGTATTCCGTACGTACGCACGCGCGGTGATTTCTTTTTCCGAAGGATGGATAGATGGTGAAATATGGTTGTTTCATACTTATAATAACATATCAGTATATGAGTGATACTGATGTTATTACTTTATAATGAAACAACCTAAGAAGAAGAAGTGGAAGAAGAAATAAAGATGAAAGAATTGGTAACGGTAATTACCTCTTCTTTGAAGCGCCTTTTGGAGACCTCCTCTTAGGGAACTAAAATTGGTCTTTGAGGAAGACCAGAACCTCTAGGATGTTGCTAGGGAAGTGGAGAAAATATTTTGGCAGGGTTTGGCCGAGCTTGAGTGCTCAAATTGGTGTGAGGAGGAGGGGGAGGAGGTGTCCTTTTATAAGGGAGGAGAGGGGCACCTTAGGAATATCTCAAAATATTATTTTATATTAAAGTCAAAATCGGTTTATAATGGTTCCAAAGGGTCTTATTTCGAAGCTAAAGTGGGGATGGGTCTAAATCCTATCATCCAATAGGATTTAGACAAGTTTAGGGTATTATTTTAACCTTACCAATTTGATTTAACTCTAAGTTAAATAATTTAACTTTTACCGTGTCTTTTTGTTTTCTTTCACTATATGGTTAATACACTTACTATGAAATGCCAAACGAACCCCAAATTGTTTATTATTAATATATATATCCGTATCTAAGTCATTTGGCCGAACCTTAGATTTTTAGGAATAAATTAACAATTAATAATATAATATTTTATTTAAAAACTATTTTCTGTCAATCTTGACACTATTTGATATATGATTTTTGTGAAAGTCATAACAGAATTATATGTTCGAACCAAGTTGATTAAATCAACACTAATATATCATAGTAACCTAGAAAATTAGTGTAATTCATAAAAAGTCTTAAATTATATTAATTTTGGTGTCTATAACATCAATTATGTCAATATTTCATTAATAAGATAATTAATGCATCATCATTGTGTCATAAATAAATTAAATTATTTGATGTCTAAAAATTACAAATAAAATACCATCATGTAGTAAATCTTTTTTTCTTTCTAATGAATATTTACAATCGAATTTATCTTATGTATAACCCCATATTAAAAATGATTTACTTATTAAACGTTGATTTTAACTATTTTAACCCTTCTTTAAATAAATTAATAATAAATGTCCTAATCTAATCCAAGTGGGCCTAAATGGTCATATTTTATTCCTAAGTTTGTTTTTGGTCGAAATACACTTGTCCAATAGGATTAGGACATGTGTTAGGGTAATATTAATATCATATTTACCCTTAGTTACCCTATTTACTATTAACCGCGGTAAAAATAGTAAAAAGTTACTATTCACCAAAAAATTATTTTTATCTCATTGAACCACATTTTACTTACTGATATCAACCGTGTCTCTCGGATTTTTGAAATTCCATTCACAGAAGCGGTAAAATTATGTTTTATGAAAAATTCAGTTTTTTAACTACCACTTAGTAGTTTCACTATTCATCAAAAATTGATGTTTTTCAGAACAATGCCAAAATTTCATCCTAAGCTATATTTCATATTCCGAATTCAAAAATGAAGTCTATTTTACCAAATTCATAACATAAAAGTTGCATTAATTAATTTTATAATTAAATCCCGCTGTTAAAACAAATAGCGTGTTTTTAAGAGACAATATCTATCAAAAGATTGACACTTGATTATGTCTGGTTTAAATGTGAAATTACATCCAATGACCAACATTGTATTAAATTGTAAAAATATATTCTAAATATACTTTAAAACCACTCAAATTAATGATTTATCACTATTAATTATTTCGATTAAAAAAAGTTGTTTTTAATTATAATTTAGTAATTTTCACTATTCATCAGATTATGAAAGTTATCCGAAAAGTACCAAAATTTCACCTTAGGCTAAATTCGATACTCCGAATCCAAAAATGAAGTTCATTTTGAAAAATAAGATTTACAGAATTTCAAAAAGTGGTTATTACTATTCATAACGACTATTTTTAATAGAATATCGTTGTTTAGTGAAACTCGGTATTGCGTATTACACACGCTATCGAGGAAGGTCGCGATTGCGTGTAATGCAAGGCAAGTCAAGGATGCATGTTGTGAATGATCCTTTTGGTGTCGCGTACAACACAAGACTTTAATAAAATTAAAACGAATATTTTTTTATAAAATCTTGGGCTGTTACATTCTACCCCCCTTAAAATGAATTTCGCCCTCGAAATTCGTCGTGGTTATAAATGGTTTACTATTCGAAAGTTTCTTTAATAGAAACCCACATCGTAAAAAGGAATATCAAAACCAATCTTTAAAAACAAAAGTATGAAACGTAACGGTTACCCAAATAAACTAATCATTGGGTTTCCACATAGGTGAAAATATTGATATGGAAGAGAAATCTAACCATCATGTTCTGATGGAGAGTGGTAGAGAACATGGCTATGGAAAAGCCAGTAATCACAAATCCATAGATTTGTGATGATACAAGGTACCATCTGATTCATCAGGTATAAGATCACTAGGACAACATTTTTGGTTTTCAAGATCATTTCCCTAAAGTTGAAAATTTGAATTGGAATAAATAATTTCTTTATTTTGGTACAATTTCACCATTGTTCGTGCCTAGAACAATTTCCACTTCATCTCTTAAATAAATGAAGTTGAATTTGTTATTCGTGAAGTGTTAGCAGATCATGTGATAGAATGACGGGTCATTCCATCTGTCTCAAACAAAAGGTTAACAAAAAAGTATATACATAAGTCGATCTATAGTGAGATTAATCATTTATAGTTCCTAAAATGGGCTTATACTTCATATATCATACTGCTTAATATAATAACACTAGTTTCTACTAAACAGGGACTTCCTGTAGGTCAGTGGTAGGCGATAAAGGCCAGTCGCACTTCGGTTGTGGGTTCGATTCCTACAGCCTTGTCCTGAAGCGATGGGCTGTCGCCCGTCCTGCTGGTTGTCCTTTTTCTAAAACTACGTTACTATAACATCCCATCAATAATATCGAAAATCTTCTATCCTTAAACAATACTAACTTATGTCCAACATAATCCAGTCTAATCTTTAGGCTTATACATAATACTGCAGTCCACTCTCATAATATAGTGACAACGATTACCAGAGATTTAATACTGTCGTTGATCCCCACATATCATAAGATATGTCTTGTTGGTCACATTCCAAACATTCAATGTCCTTAATCGTGTATTCTCTTGAATACCTTAGTGAAAACATGAGTGCAGTTAAAAGTTAACACATTCCACATACCAAAATCCTCAAAATTCTATATACTCAAACCATGATATCACTTAGTCCTTATATCAATCATGAGCTCATGAATACTATTAAACATTTCATTTTCTCGTCTTCATTATGCGCATATCATCTTATTTCCAAAACAAATCTCAATCACTTTGAATACCACATCAATAAATATTGCAATACTCAATGATACAACATTATTTTGGAATCCCATTACATAAACACTTAATCATTCCACCACATCGTTGTCATATTCAATATTGCCAATAATGATCGCATGTGATTTCCCTTTGTCCTTTGCCTTCAGTGGTTGCTCATGTTGATCATCACTAACCCTTGGATTAGGGAAATTATTAGCATAATGCCCCATTTCCTTGCACTTGAAGCATTGAAGTGTTGGCGGTGCGTTCTCTGCAGTGTTTGCTTTATTCACATCATTAGAAACCCTTTTTCCATTACTTCGACACTCAGCTGCTCGATGACCTTCTTTTCCACACTTAAAACATTTTCTAGTCCCTTTAAGATAATCTCCACCATGCTTCTTTCCACACTTTGTGCATAAGGAAACATTCATCTTCTTTTCACCATTATTCTGAGATTTCTCCTTGAACTCCATCTTTCGTTTCTTGTCAAAACCATGAGATGGATATGTAACACCAACTTCTATTTCTACCTTGATAGCACAACGCACAATTTCTTCATAGCTACTGAAGTCTCTTATAGCTAATGCCCTTCGAAGACTTGGTTTTAAGCCACTGAAAAATCGATCAACTTTACTTTCAGGTTGGATGATAATGCCAGATGCATACCTTGCAAGTCTTGTAAAATTCACTTCGTATATACCAACAGATTCATCATCCTTTTGCTTTAGTTCAAGAAACTCCTTCTCCATCTTCGTTCGAAGAATACGAGGGAAGTACTTACATAAAAACATGTTCTTGAACTCATCCCATTCCATGGAATCAATTTCATCTCTTTGCCTCGTATTCTTGATAAGATTCCACCATTGATCAGCTTCACCTTCCAAACGATATACTGCTAAGATGACTTTATCATGTTCAGAACATTGAAGAACTGAAAATATCTTTTCAGTAGTACTAATCCATTGTTCAGCAACTAATGGATCAGTAGACCCACTGAAAGAAGCCGGACGCTGCCTCATTAAGGATTCAACAGAATGTTGCTCCTTCCGTTGCTCGTTTGGAAGTCCTGCATGATTCATAGTTTGAGAAAGTTGTGTGAGCATGGCTAAAAGATTTTCCATTCCAGCTCCCATATCGTTTGGTTGCTCAGGGGGACAATCATTGCATTGTCCATTGCATTGATCAACACGGTTCCTTCGGGTTCCAGCCATCCTCTAAAACCCCAAAAGAATAGTGTGAGAGGCAAAAATCATGCTAGGGAAAACAACATAATAAAGGGGTAGTACCCTCAATATCTAACATCTTAGGTTAAATTCGAAGATCGTTAGCGCAATTCTAGGACTATAACCTATACATATACTTAACCTTAGAGACATCCCTAGACATACCTTAGAAATATCTCTAGGGATCTCACTAACGTTTTCGCATCCTAGTTTCCAAAGGTTGACTAAACCTTTTCTCTGATACCAACTGTAGAGACCCGAAACCTGACGTACATTGACATTACATTACTTTTGCGGAATACTTAGTACATAACAAAGAGACACACACAAGGATCGTAATAGTTTAGTGTCTTTGGAAACTCGGAATAAAATCTTCTAATCGTGGTGAAATATCTTCAACATCTCCCATAAAGATCTTCCTTTTTTTACCTAAAACCTTTCTTTATATCCTGGGGAAAAGAAAACATAAAAGGGTGAGCTCAAATGCTCAGTAAGGGTAAACAAAAGAAATATCAATCACATCATATACATAAGCACATAACTTTTGAAAATCTTAACCTGCAAAAGAGATCATAATTTTATAACATGGGGTAAATCATGGCAGTGAAATGTAATCACAATAATCATAACATAAAACATGAAACTTTGTGGCATTCACACATAATCATAGAGAATCATTTCTTGTTAGTCAAGACTCATTGCCAAGACTATCTTAGTGGACAAAGTCCCTTTCTGAATCGAGTAACCCTCGTTTCAGTCCTGTTTCACTGAATCGGTATAACCTACCATTCCAGCCATGTCTATCTCATGAGATATAAAATCATTACCCAATGCATTGGAGGGAGATATAGGTCCCACCCATCTTATAATGAATCCTTTCTTATGTGTGCCACATAATCATAAAACATACATCATCGCATAACCCATGTAATAAAAATGGGATTCTTAAACAACATGACATCATAAAACAATTAATATAAGATAAAGGAATTCATAAAAATGTTTCCATCACAACATAATAAAATCCATGTAACAATAGGGATAAAAACAGAACCTTTTTGTTATCTTAGATGGAAAATAATTTTGATAAAATACTTGAATTGAATTCTTGAGGAAAATATCCTTTCTTCTTCAAAATCAATTTCTTTTCAAAAAAACATAATGCAATTTTAAATGAAAGAGATTTTATTGAAAATAGTCCTGAAATATTTTGTAGGAAGCTTCATGAAAATAAGGCTTTATAAAACCGTAAAAATCCGTTCGTGCCGTATAAGTTAAAAAAAACATAAAACATTCTTCGTACTTTTGTCGGAAAAGTCAAAAAGTACCTCGTACGGAAAAACGACAAAAGATTCCTTTCATATTCTTTACTAAAAAACTCACCTAAGGGTAAAATTGGATTTAAACTATTGCAAGTGGATGGAAAAAATATTACATATTGAGGGAACATGGATGTGGATGATAAAATACACCCCATTAAATACTTACGAATAAACAATCTCGGATAAAAATGAGATTGTGATATTTCCCTTACCTTAGGTTCAATTTGCTTCGTATGTGTCCGAACCTCCTGTATAATGATTTAAATAATGTCATTGACTTATTACAGAATCATATTCATTGTTATGATATCATATATGGTTCACTTATGACATTATATTACCCGTTCATTGGTAAATTCCATGTTTAAGAAGCGTTTTGGGTAAAATCGTTTCATTTATCGTAGGTGTTTTGACTTGTTGTTCTTGACATCATTATTACTTATATCATTATTTACTTACTTCTAGAATATAAAATATGATTTATATATCATATATATTCAGTATATATATATATATATAATAGATAGATAAATAAAATGAAAAACACCGTTCATGGAGACGGTAGTCCGTACGTACGCATGAACGCTGTTTTTCTTTCCTTATTGTCTTGAAATGGAAGTAAGTAGATGACATACATATGTATATATATACATAAATCCATTAGCTTTATAATGTCATATATTTCATTATTATTTCTTATATATACTTTATAATCATTCTTAAATGGTTAACATGGAGAATGAATCTCATCGCGTCGTGGAGACGGTAGTCCGTACGTACGCACGAGCGATGATATCATTTCTATAAATATTGAATTGAATTGGAGTGGATTATACAATATATCAGAATCAATATGATGTTGTAATAACTATGTATAGTTATTCTTTACACCATTATACCCATCCATGTAAGGTGGTGGTGGAAAATAGATTACACCACGGCGTGGAGACGGTATTCCGTACGTACGCACGCGCGGTGATTTCTTTTTCCGAAGGATGGATAGATAGTGAAATAGGGTTGTTTCATACTTATAATAACGTATCAGTATATGAGAGATACTTATGTTATTACTTTATAATGAAACAACCTAAGAAGAAGAAGTGGAAGAAGAAATAAAGATGAAAGAATTGGTAACGGTAATTATCTCTTCTTTGAAGCGCCTTTTGGAGACCTCCTCTTAGGGAACTAAAATTGGTCTTTGAGGAAGACCAGAACCTCTAGGATGTTGCTAGGGAAGTGGAGAAGAGATTTTGGCAGGGGTTGGCCGAGCTTGAGTGCTCAAATTGGTGTGAGGAGGAGGGGGAGGAGGTGTCCTTTTATAAGGGAGGAGAGGGGCACCTTAGGAATATCTCAAAATATTATTTTATATTAAAGTCAAAATCGGTTTATAATGGTTCCAAAGGGTCTTATTTCGAATCTAAAGTGGGGATGGGTCGAAATCCTATCAACAAATAGGATTTAGACAAGTTTAGGATATTATGTTAACCTTATCAATTTGATTTAACTCTAAGTTAAATAATTTAACTTTTACCGTGTCTTTTTGTTTTCTTTCACTATATGGTTAATACACTTACTATAAAATGCCAAACGAACCCCAAATTGTTTATTATTAATATATATATCCTTATCTATGTCATTTGGCCGAACCTTAGATTTTTAGGAATAAAATAACAATTAATAATATAATATTTGATTTAAAAACTATTTTGTGTCAATCTTGACACTATTTGATATATGATTTTTGTGAAAGTCATAACAGAATTATATGTTCGAAACAAGTTTATTAAATCAACACTAATATATCATAGTAACCTAGAAAATTAGTGGAATTCATAAAAAGTCTCAAATTTTATTTATTTTGGTGTTTATAACATCAATTATGTCAATATTTCATTAATAAGATAATTACTGCATCATCAATGTGTCATAAATAAATTAAATTAATTGATGTCTACAAATTACAAATAAAATACCATCATGTAGTAAATCTTTTTAGCTTTCTAATTAATATTTACAATCGAATTTATCTTATGTATAACCCCATATTAAAAATGATTTACTTATTAAACTTTGATTTTAACTATTTTAACCCTTCTTTAAATAAATTAATAATAAATGTCCTAATCTAATCCAAGTGGGCCTAAATGGTCATATTTTATTCCTAAGTTTGTTTTTGGTCGAAATACACTTGTCCAATAGGATTAGGACATGTGTTAGGGTAATATTAATATCATATTTACCCTTAGTTACCCTATTTACTATTAACCGCGGTAAAAATAGTAAAAAGTTACTATTCACCAAAAAATTATTTTTATCTCATTGAACCACATTTTACTTACTGATATCAACCATGTCTCTCGGATTTTTGAAATTCCATTCACAGAAGCGGTAAAATTAAGTTTTATGAAAAATTCAGTTTTTTAACTACCACTTAGTAGTTTCACTATTCATCAAAAATTGATGTTTTTCCGAACAATGCCAAAATTTCTTCCTAAGCTATATTTCATATTCCGAATTCAAAAATGAAGTATATTTTACCAAATTCATAACATAAAATTTGCATTAATTAATTTTATAATTAAATCCCGCTGTTAAAACAAATAGCGTGTTTTTAAGAGACAATATCTATCAAAAGATTGACACTTGATTATGTCTGGTTTAAATGTGAAATTACATCCAATGACCAACATTGTATTAAATTGTAAAAATATATTCTAAATATACTTTAAAACCACTCAAATTAATGATTTATCACTATTAATTATTTCGATTAAAAAAAGTTGTTTTTAATTATAATTTAGTAATTTTCACTATTCATCAGAATATGAAAGTTATCCGAAAAGTACCAAAATTTCACCTTAGGCTAAATTCGATACTCCAAATCCAAAAATGAAGTTCATTTTGAAAAATAAGATTTACAGAATTTCAAAAAGTGGTTATTACTATTCATAACGACTATTTTTAATAGAATATCGTTGTTTAGTGAAACTCGGTATTGCGTATTACACACGCTATCGAGGATGGTCGCGATTGCGTGTAATGCAATGCAAGTCAAGGATGCGTGTTGTGAAAGATCCTTTTGGTGTCGCGTACAACACAAGACTTTAATAAAATTAAAAAGAATATTTTTTTATAAAATCTTGGGCTGTTACAACGTCTTGGTTAGTCTTCAATGGGGCGGCGCGACGGCGCCGCACTTCTCCCATTTCCTTATCAAAATATCGCGCGGTGCTTCTTCACCGCGTTGCCTTAGTCGCCGATACAATACCAACAACCAAAAAGGGGAGGAGTTTCATCCGTGTTCGTGCAGTCCCACCTCCTCCCGTTATCACGATAACAGGCGGTTCAATGAAAAGGAGAAAGCGAAGGAAGATTTCATGAACTAACAAATAAAAATAAATCCCTACCTCAACGTTATCGTCGAACGAGCGTTCGTCACGAAATTAACCATTGTAGAAGAAGAGGATCACCTCAGAAGGATAGGATCGTCGCAGAAGAAGAGGATCATTGTTTTCATTATGTGATCTCCAAGGAAGGGGTCTCTCTTCGTTGTCCGCCGTCGGAGGATGGTGGTCTTTCGATGGCGGTGGTGCATTCTTCGCGTTCATTGTCGAAGAACAAATAATCTTCTCTTTTTCTCCTAGAGGCTCAACACAACACAAACCCAACCATAATAAAATAATTCCTACCCTTATTATATTATCAACATAGGAATTTGAAATTCAAAAGATATGAAACGAACAATTAATTTAATGAATTAATTGTAATGATTTAACCGCCCAATTTAATGAGGTGTTTCTTAACCAGAATAAACGTAAGGTTTGACATTCATTAAAAGGGGGGCTGCGGGTGCATTACTTATAAGGGAAGAAACGGCGAGGCTCGTGCGGGCCCCACCTCACACATATCCTACCATGTTGGTAGGATATTGTGGGTCCCACCTTATCCTCTTAACTTAGGTTAAGCCGCTTTAATTGAATCAAAATAAATTGTCACACCACTTGTATTTTATTTCTTAACTTATCCCCAAAAATTAAAAACCACAACTGAGCAAATGCAACTCTGAAAAATGTGTTTCTAAGCAATTACCGGTTCTGCGATTCCATTGGCGCCTTCATAAATCGATTCTGAGCACTTGTTTAAAAGTAAGAAAAACATGTTCGGTCGTTCACTGAACGTAGCCGAGCTATACTTTGGAAAATGATTCCGGGCCCACCGGGCCTCTAAATCAGGTGCTGTCAGAAACTGCATTCATGTAAAATTCCCAAATAAATTAAGGAAAAAAATTTACTTGAATTATTCGGGTCATTACATCACTACCACCTCAGGGATTTACGTCTCCGTAATGATACATAAAAAATAGGGAAACAAAAGTGGGTACTGAGCACGTATCTGAGCCTCCCACTCCCAAGTTCTCTCTTGGAGGTTCTCGTGCTTCCATCTGATATGAACTAGAATAATTGACCGTCCACATAGGACCCGCTCCTGTCGATCTTCGATCTCCACTGGGACCTATGCAAAAGTCTCCCCATCATCAACATCCAGCTCCCCATGGTCAATGATCTGCGCCGGGTCGTGCACGTATCTCCTCAGCTGAGATACATGGAAGAAGTCGTGCACCTAGTGCAAATGAGGTGGTAGAGCCAGGCGATAAGCCACCTCGCCAATCCTGCAGAGGACCTGGAATATTCCGATGAAGCGTGGAGTCAATTTGCCGCTTTGGCCAAATCTCCGTAATCCACGTCGAGATGAGACCTACAAGAAGACGTGGTCACCATCCTCGAACTCCAGTGGCCTCCGCCTCCTGTCAGCATAGAACTTATGCCAGCTCTGAGCTGTCCTCATCCACTCTTAGATGATCTGGACCTTCTCCGTTGTGGCCTGGACCATCTCCGGTCCCCACAAGTGCTTAATCCCCAGGGTCTGTCCAGCACAAAGGAGATCTGCATGGTCGGTCGTACAACGCCTCGTATGGTGCCATCCCGATGGTGGGGTGGTAGCTGTTTTTGTACGCGAACTCCACAAAGGGTATGTGGTCCTCCCAGTTGAGAAAAAAGTCGAGGACACATGCGCGTAGCATGTCCTCGAGAGTCTGAATGGTTCTCTCTATCTGACCATCTATCTGAGGGTTAAATGTGGTGCTATGATGTAGTTGTGTCCCTAACGCCTCCTACAACCCCTCCCAAATCCGGAAAGTAAAGCGGGCATCTCAATCGTAGAAGATATATGTTGGCACACCGATAAGTCGTACAATCTCTTAAACGTAGAGACATCACATGCTCTATACTGAGACCTGTTCTCTGATGGGTAAGAAGTGAGCCGACTTGGTGAGTCGGTCGAAAATCACCCAAATGGAGTGATGACCTCTGGAAGTGCATGGAAGTCTAGTCACGAAGTCCATAGATATATCGTCCCACTTCCACTCCGGGACATCCAAGGGTTGTACCAAGCCTGCTGGCACCAGATGCTCTTGCTTCACCTGCTGGCAGGTGATGCATCGAGAAACGAACAATGCCACAGCTGTCTTCAAGCCCAGCCACCAGTGTTGTCTTATGATATCCTAGTACATCTTCTCCACTCAAGAATGTATCTCCAAAGGGGAAGTGTGAAACTCTCTCAGAACCTCCTCTCATAAGGAAACTCGTACCAAGGTACGTCCTCTGAAAAGGACGACGTCCTCTCCTCCTAAGGAGAAACGATCAGGTGCTTGTCCTGAAGATATCTGTGCACGCCGCATCTCACAGTCAGCGTCCCCACGCTGTGCATCTCTGACCTACTGCAGTAGTGGAGGAGTGACTATGAGTGACTGAAGGAAGGCTGCTCCATATTTATCAACAAAGGATATCTGCAAAGCGGCTTGCTGCTCTATCGCCTCCACAAGTAGATGAATTCTCATCCACCTGCTGAGAGCATCGGCTACCATGTTCACATTCATAGTAGTATAGACTATCTCAAAGTCATAGTCCTGGAGGAACTCAAGCCATATCTGATGTCTCAGGTTATGGTACTTCTTAGAGAAGATGTACCCGAGACTCTAATGGTCAGAAAAGACTGTAAAGCACACACCCGTCAGATAGTGTCGCCAAGTCTTCAGAGCGAAGACCACTGCTACTAACTCTAGTTCATGGGTAGCGTAGTTCTTCTCATGCGACCTCAGCTGACGTGATCCATAGGCGATCACTTCCCGCTCCTGCATCAAGAAACATCTGAGTCCGGTCCATGAGGAATCGCAGTAGACTATGTACCCTACTCCCCCCTCCGGCAACCTCAAGATAGGTGCGCTGGTCAATCACTATCTCAGCTCCTAGAAGCTCTGATGACATCTGTTTGACCACACAAAGGGTTTCCCCTTCTTCTTAAGAGCTGAGAGTGGTGCTGCAATAATGGAGAAGTCTGGCACAAATCTCCGATTGTATCCAGCTAGTCCCAAGAAACTCCGCACCTCATTCCCGCTCCTGGGTGGCTCCCAAGCTAGCACTGCCTAGATCATCGCAGGATCCACCGCAACTCCCGCCTTAGAGATGACATGTCCTAAGAAGTGGACCTCACATATCCAGAACTGACACTTCGAGAGATTTCCATAATGATGGTGCCCTCGTAGTGTGTCTAGTACAACCCGCAAGTGGTAAGCGTGATCCTCCTCAGTCGTCGAGTATATCAAAATGTCGTCGATGAAGACCACGACAAATCGATCGGGGTATGGCTGAAAGATCCTGTTCATGAGGCCCATGAACATTGAGGGGGATTTGGTTATGCGAAAGGGCATAACCAAGAACTCATAGTGGTCATACCGACATCTGAAGGCCGTCTTCTGCACGTCCTCGTCCCGAACTCTGAGCTGATGATAGCCTGACCTGAGGTCTATCTTTGAGAACCAACGTGCTCCCTTGAGCTGATCGAAGAGGTTATCAATCCTCGGTAGTGGATACTTGTTCCTCACTATCACTTGGTTTAGGCAATGATTGTTAACACAAAGTAACAAGCTCCCGTCCGCCTTCTTGGTGAACAATATTTGGGAAGCCCAGGGTGACACATTGGGTCAGATTAATCCCTTTCCCGGCAAGACCTCCAACTGTACCCGTAGCTCTCGAAGCTCGGCGGGAGCCATCCGATATGCAGGGGTGGATATCGGGGCTGTCCCAGGGTATAAATCAATATAAAAGTCTACCTCTCTGCGAGGAGGTAGTCCTGGAACATCATTGGTAAAGACGTCCGCATACTGATCCACCACTGTAGGAAAACATGGACTCTGCACTTCAACTGTCCTAGGATGAGGCTAGCCAACTGATGTGTGATGGGCTGTCCTCTCCTCAGAGAGAGTCCATCCTATGGTGTGAAGGCTCTCTTCTCACCGGTGAAGGTGAACCTGCACCCGTCGGTGCGTACACATCGCACCTTGCGCCTAATACAGTCGATCTGAGCATGGACTGTAGATAACCAATCCATGCCCAAGATGACTTCGTAAGGCCTCGACGCCGTTACAAGAAGATCCCAGCCAAATATATCACCTCCTAGAGTAAGTTCTCACTACCGGAACCAGTGCGTAATCGTCGAGTCTACTCCCGTAGGAGTCTCTAGCCGTAAGGATCGAGCCAACGGCTCTGTCGGAATCTCCGAGCTCCGAACAAGGGCAGCAGCTATGAAAGAATGACTCGGTATTATGTATATAAGAATTTAAGAAAGGGTGTCATAGACACAGATAGTACCTCGAATCATCTCGGGTGCACCGTGGTCATAGACCTCTACTGCCTAGAGCTGTGCATGTCTCGTCCCGCCAGCTCCATGTGGTTGGGGTGGACCTCCTCGTGGTGGTGGTGGTATAGCCTCAAAGCGTCTCCCACCACCTACTGCTCGAATAGAACCTCTACCTCATCCTCCTACTCCTTATGGACCTCCACGGTTGACCCTCTACCTCTACCTTGGTGGCCCCTCAACTGTATGCTACTCCTCGGCATGGCGGGTCGAGTAGTCACGAGCCATGTGGCCCTACCCGCCGCATGCGTAGCAGTGTCTGCCTCTCGAAAGACTGGCTCCGCGCTATGTTCCCCGCACTTCTGAGCGAGTATCCTGAGGTTGTCTACCTGAGGGTCAGGTCTGCCTGGACCCATGAGTCATCCATCGACTGCCTACTATAGAAGACTCTGCTACCTGATGCCCTACGGTAGGTCTCGCTGCTGATGTAGACTCAACCAGAAAGCTATCGATCAAAAGGGATCGCTCCAGTACTCTTTCCTGAGTCGGAATGATGAGGGAGATTAGTGATGACCTGATCTCATGCCTCAACCCTTTCTCAAAGGTCCGGGCCTAGAAGAATGGGTCTTGTACCATGTCTGTCGAGTAGCACGAGAGATCGGTAAATCTCGCTGAGTACTGGGCCACCGTCAAGCTGCCCTGCCGCAACTATAGAAGCTCCTGGATGCGCACCGCATGGAGGGTGGCTGGGAAGAACTCCGATCGAAAGATGATCTCAAATTCCGTCCCGAAGAGAGATGCCTCATTATGCACCGGGAGTATCAAGCTCTACCATCTGCCTCCTGCCGCGTGCAGTAGGCTCACTGCGAGGATCACCATGAGGTCTGTTGGTGTCCTCACCAACATGAAAACTCACACCACTGCCTCTAACCAATCCTCGGCTACCTGGGGGTCCGTCTCCCCATGGAACCTGGGCAATCGCTGGCGCTGAAACTCATGTAGTGCACTAAGGCGATGTGTATCGTCAGTGGCTGGAGTAGGTATCATCGGTGGCTCGGCTGGTAGAGGTACCACATGTGCCTCAGCTGTCAAAGGGCCATGTACCGAGGCCTCGTCGCTCGGTGGGTTGTCTTCACGCACAACTCTTGGAACCCTAGCTAGCTGCCATCATGGGGCCATCCTGAAAAGAGACACGTGCGCCACAGTCAGAACACTATACCTAGTGAGGTGACACAAAGTGATCACAATGAAAACTTGAAACACACATGCAATCAATGATTTCGTGCATTAAGTCGGAAATCAGAAGTTAGGGTCTTGGTGTACGGATACTTCGGCCACCGCACCAACACTGGACTCCATAGACTGATAACCACACCCAATACGAATAAGACTATTGCTTCATTTAGAAAAAGATCAAAGTCCAAAGTTCTGCAGTAGAACCGAACTTCTCTAATACTAATTTGTCACAACCCATCCTCAGGCTCGTGTCGTTACTACCCCAAGCCTGCCTTCTATAGGCCAGTGTCTCGCGACTAGCACCAAGGAGTAATTCCTGGTAATAAGGGAAGACATTGGCTTTTTAAAGTAAACAAACATCACAGAGAAAGCAAGCAGAAGAAGTAAACACTAAGTAAAAACTAGGTACAACAGTAAGTGCAGAATAGTTAGTGGGCCAGTATAAAACCCAAACTGAATGAAAAGTACAACTAGAAAGGGAAAATAGCAACTGAAAAGTAAAGTCGCGGCATTGAGCCGTCCAATGGAAGTCCCACCTGAAGGGTGAGTACAGATAGCCTCCACAGCTCCTCGGGCCCACCCGTCCGCTCCGAGTACGTCCCGTCCAGTGGTCCACCTCTGGGTACTGACATCCTCTGTAAGCCTCAACTGTAATCATCTATTTTTTCGTCTGCAACCAACACAACGTAGTGCGGGCATAACCCATGCAGGGCTGAGTATAAGCTACTCAGTAGGGACCCCGAGACCCCTGAAGGTCTCCCATAATCCACAAAGGATAATCCACAAAATAAATATACAATCACGATGTAACATCCCACACTACTTAGGTATATGAAATACATATACCAAAGTCATCAATTCCAGTTTTCTCCAACTCTGAGCACAAGTACAACCCAGTCCACACAAGAAAACATACCCTGTTCCCCATAGGAAATCACAACCTAGTCCACACAGGAAAGCATAACGTAATCCACACAGGATATCAAGTCAAGATTCAGCTCACACAGGTATACTTCTTCGTATGACGATAGAGATGATGAGATATATCCACTGATTCATCTATGCCATCGGACCCACAATGGATCGATAGGTACTAACCCCCGAAATGACCCACAAAGGATCTGACCCACACAGGATCGATAGGTAACTAACCCCCGCAAAGACCAACACAGGATCAGACCCACACAGGATCTGTAGGCGCTGGCCCACACAGGACCACTGAGCGCTGACCCACATATGATATGACCCACACAGGATCGGTAGCAATGCTCCATGTAGGATCAATGATTGCTATAGTCGTTACCATCAAATCCACTGAGGATCTCTGTACAGTCGTCGTCATCGTCGTAGTTACAGCCAGCTCTAGGGTTCCCGCATACAGCAAGCTCATTCGGGAGGGTCCGCTCCACGAGCCGAGGGGATGAAACATCAACTGACACATAGTCCGGAGTTGATGTGTCCAAAAGTTCTGTATCATCAACAGGAACTCAACGTCACATACGGCGCGTCAATCGGACGCCCGGTCTGAGAGTTATTGGATTTTTCATCGCAGGGGCCCAGTTGGGTTTTAAGTCAAAACCAACCCAACCGTACTCCACCTGCGTCCAAACATCGGGTGGAGTATGCCAAAAGATCTGTTTCACTTAGAGAAATCCATCAACGTTGACAACACATCAATTAGACGTCTGGAGCGCATGTTATATGTGTTTCCGCTCTGAGGGCCCGATTGGTTTCGTGTACGAATCAAAGCGGAAAAACCCAAAGTCCTTAGAAACCACGAGTGAAATATACCGAAACGTCCATCCCGATCCAAGGATCGCATCGCAACTGACGGTGCATCGATCAGAGGCCCGTAACTCATGCTATGGGCAACAGACCGAAAGAGGTTCGGTAATAGGGGGTTCGGGCCCGGTCCGACCCGGCCCGATACCTCCAGGGTCGCCCCAAACCGGGTCGCCCCGAACTGGGTCCGGTTCCAACCCGCTTGGGCACGGCCTGGCCCAGTCGGCGCCTCCCGGCCCGGCATTGGTGCGGCCCTGCCCGGCCTGGGCGGCTCGGCCCGGTCCGGCAGCTCGACCCTACGCGCTGGTGCTGGCCGAGTGGCCAGGCGGCCGACCCGGCAGTTGCGGCCGAGCGTTGTGGGCAGGGGGCGCGCTACCCCTGCGTGGAGAAACCGCGGCCCCTTTATAGGGCCACTCAATTGTCTGGCAGTGGGTTACGACCTCCGGTGCTTTCCTCGAACTGGCTGGCCCGCACCGGTCGGCCGGCTGCTGCCGCCACGAGACCGGCAAGGGCTGGTCCCCTTTCTCCGATGTCGGCGGCCCGGTACCGGCCGCTGGTTCCGCTGCTCTGCCACGGCCCAGAACCGGCCACGGCCTTGGTTCGTCTAGGGTGGCGTGACAGCGCCACGCCCCTCCGCCGCGGCCCCACTCCAGACATGGTGCTTTAGCGGTTCTCTGGTGCGGCCCGACGACACCAAATATTTGGTTCGTTTTCAACAGTGTGGCACGACTGCACCGCGTCTTGGTTCATCTTCAATGGTGTGACGCGACGGTGCCAAACATCTCCCCTTTCATTATCAAAATTTCACGCGGTGCTTCGGCACCGCGTTACCTTGCTTGCCGCAACAATTCCAACAACCAAAAAGGGGAGGAGTTTCGGCCGTGTTCGTGCGGTCAGACCTCCTCCCGTTATCACGATAACAGGCTGTTCAATGAAAATGATAAAGCAAAGGAATATTTTATGAACTAACAAATCAAAATAAATCCCTACCTCAACGTTGTCATCTAATGAGCGTTCGTCGCAGAATTAACCGTCACGGAAGAAGAGGATCGTCGCGGAAGAAGTGGATCGCCATGGAAGAAGAGTATCACCATTGGCGTTAGGTGATCTTGGAGGAAGATGTCTCTCTCCATCATCCGCCATCGGAGGTTGGCGTTCATCATTGGAGGTGGTGCGTTCTTCGCATTCTTTGTCGAAGAATGAAGAATCTTCTCTTTTTCCCCCAAAGGCTCAACACAACACAAACCCAACCATAATAAAATAAGTCCTTCCCTTATTTTATTATCAACATAAGAATTTGAAATTTAAAAGATAAGAAACTAACTATTAATTCAATGAATTAATTTTAATGATTTAACAACCCAATTTGTTGAGGTGTTTCTTAACCAGAATAAACATAAGGTTTGACTTTCATTAAAAGGGGGGTTGCGGGTGTGTTACATAGAAGGGATGAAACGATGGGGATCGTGCAGGCCTCACCTCCCAAATATCCTACAAAGTGGGTAGGATATTGTGGGTACCACCTTATCCGCTTAACTTAGGTTATGCTGCATTAAGTGAAATAAAATAAATTGTCGCACCACTTATATTTTATTTCTTATCTTAACCCCAAAAAAAAACCACACCCGAGCAAACACAACTTCGGGAAAGGTATTTCTAAGCAATTATCGACGCTACGATTCCATTGGTGCCCTCGAAATTCGATTCCGAGCACCGGTTTAAGAGTTAGAAAAACCCACTCGTTCGTTCAATGAACGTACCTTTGCTAATCTTCGGAAAATGATTTCGGGCACACTAGGCCTCAGAATTAGGTGCTGTCAGAAACTATGTTCTTGTATAATTCCCATGAAAATTATGAAAAAAAAATTCCCTGAATTTTACGGGTCTTTATAGGTTCTCTTTTAGGAAAAGCAGATAACTAGTGAGAAATGGTGCAGGGTACCCAATACACTTGTTATTATATACTACTACATGTTGTTATGTTTTTTTGGAGAGCGTGGCTTTTGAGGTTGGGTGGATAGATCTCTGTGTTAGGTTTGGATTCTTCTCTTGTTCTCATAGGACATTAGGATGTCTCCACCCTTTTGGATGAGAGCTTTAGGTTTCCCTACTGAGTGTACTTGTATGCTCGCCCTACGTTTACTTTGAGGTTTCCAGGAGGACTACCAGGGTCGTGCGGGACCCTACTAGTCGGGACAGTTGGAGTTTTTGCTGTTTCTGTATTCTTGTTTCTTTTGGTATTGTACTTTTGATATTTCATGAACAAGTAATTTGTTTCAAAATTATTTAAAAATGCAAGTGGGTTTGGTTTGTGTTTATTTCCATTTACTTGTTCTGTTTTCTTGGAGTTTGACTCATCCTGTTTCCTGATATTAAATAAATAAAAAGGGTAATGCCTCCCATATTATGAAATACTCATACCCTTTGTGTTAGTCTCTACCCCATGGCCTACTGGAGGCGAGATTCGGTGGTCATTATCTCATTTTCACTACTGCCAGCTCAGGAGGGGTATATTTGGTGGGAGGGGGTTGTGACAGAATGGTATCAGATGTGATGGTTGAGAGATGGGATGGAGTCATGAGTTAGACACAGTGAGGATTGCATGAGATGGTAGGGAGACAGTGTTGGCTGATCTTGGTGCGTGACATAGGCCAGGGAAGAATGAATATGACACGATATTTTAGGGAACCCCGTGATCCGATGCAAGGACTCTAAGCCTACCGAACGACCATGTGAGACTACATTGATTGAAAGGTAGAGACCCTAGGGAAGGTACATGCATCATCATTATTGTTTTATACTTGATTTGGGTGTTCAGGGAATAAAATTGAATAAAATGATACAATAAAACCTTTAAAAAATTCCTTACTACTTAGGCTTAGGTGATTTTTGTTTACCGTACAACTATGGCACCTAAACGAAATCCCCGGGTGGCTCAAATAGCCGAGGCTCAACAGATTTAGGTGGTTGATCTGTTTAGGATTGACCAAGAGGAGGAAGTTAACCAGTGGCAGAAGACTCTTAGTTCTTTCCAGCGACAAACCCTCATGAATTACGAGGGTAGTACTTCAGATATGGAGATGGAGGGGTGGCTTGAGGAGGAAGGGATCTCTTTTATTTTGATTCGTTCTCCAAGGGAGTAATGGGTTCCCCTAGCAGTAAGTCAGCTGAGAGGTGTGGCACGTCAGTGGTGGACGCTCTACCTTGGAGAGAGGACAGAGGTAGAGGTTCCGTGGGCTGACTCTGAGAAGGAATTCCGAGAGGAATTCCTTTCTTTCATGATCAAAGTGGAGAAGCGGCAGGACTTACTCTCCCTCCAATAGGGTAGAATGTCATTACAAGAGTTTGGGATCAATTTTAAGGAGCTCCTACGCTTTTCTCTAGATCTCTTTCTAGATGAGGAGTCTCGGGTGAGACTTTTGGAGGAGGCGCTTCATCCTTCGCTTCAGTATGCTATCACCCCCATCACTCTTACGATGTACTTGGAAGTACAGAAAGAAGGTAGAGGTTGTAGAGAGGATGCACTCATAGGGAGGTTCACCATGAGTGGGGATCCATCAGGATCGTCAAAGGGGTAGGCATTCAGTAGTAGGTCTCCGGTGACGGGACCTTCCAGATTCAGGCCAGTGGGGAGCAGGCCCCATCAATTCCAGTTCAGAACATCATTTCAACGTCCCTTTTTCATGATCCCAGGACCGAAGTGATTGTCTTGTGGAGGTTTTGGGCACATTCAGAGTCGATTCATGACACAAGCTCAGTACGGTGGAGGTGGGATGGTTCATCCCCAGCCTGAGTAGCACTAGTTGCTGGTGAGGCCCTTCAAGAATTAGAAGGACCCTGCTCCTCCGAGGACAGACATTGCAATAGGAGGCCTTCCTCAGGGTGCTCTTCATGGACCTCGAGCAGGGCAAGGTTTGGGTGGTGGAAAACATCCGAGAGGCGGAGAAGCTGGGTGTGGATAGTTTCACGCAGCAGAGTTGGAAGCTCCGGTAGGACCGGAGGTGGTGCGAGGTACTATTTGTTTGTTCAGCACTCTTGTTTCTGATTTTTTCAATTCAGGAGCTTCACAAACCTTTGTTGCACCCCTTCTAGCCCATGATTTGGGTCTAGACATAGAGAATAATTTCGTACCCCTGGTACTGAGTACACCAGTTGGAGGTTAGACAAGCATATCTTGTGTTTTCCGGGGATGTGGGATGATGTTGGGACCACATCTATCTAGTGGGGATATTCATCTACTACAGATTGAGCCATATGATATCATCCCAGGCATTGACTGGATGTTTTCTGTTAGTGCCGTTATCAATTGCATCCAAAAAAGATTCATGTTCTCTGACATGGACGAGAAGCATGTAGCTTTTGTTTGCGAGAGGAGCTATCAGGTGGGAAGCCGGCATGCGAAGCCTCTCCATTCTTTGTTAGGCATGATATCAGTGGTTCCATCTGATACAGAGATGATGGATGTTCCAGAGGTTATTGGGGAGTTACTCGATGTCTTTCCCGAGGAGGTTGTGACTGTACCCACCCCCCCGACGTGATGTTGAGTTTGGGATAGACTTACAACCTGGTTCCTATATAATTTCGATGGCCCCTTATTGGATGTCACCTTCCTATTTGAGGGAGTTGCGGATTTAGATTGACGAAATGATGGAGAAGGGTTTTGTTCGACCCAGTGTGTCACCATGGGGTGCCCCAGTTTTGTTCGTGAAGAAGGAATATGGTGGTCTTAGGCAATGTATAGACTACCGAAAGTTGAATCAGTTAATGGTCAAGAACTGTTACCCCCTTCCAAGGATAGATGATCTCTTCAACCAGCTGAGGGGTGTATGTTAGTTTTCTAAGATTGATCTATGATCTAGATATAATCAGCTGAGGGTAAAGGACAGTGACATCTCGAAGACGACTTTTAGGTGCAGGTATGGGCACATCGTGTTTGTAGTGATGTCGTTCGGAGTTACAAATGCAGCAGCTGTGTTCATGGGTCTTATGAACTTTGTGGTCCAAGAGTTTCTGGACCAGTTCATCATTGTGTTTTTCGATGACATCCTTATCTACTCAAGATCAGAGGAAGACCATGTTGAGAATCTAAGGGAAGTCTTGGAAGTCCTTCGACACCACCAGCTTTATGGGAAATTGTCTTTGTGTAAGTTATTAACGCAATAAGTACACTTCCATGGGCACATGGTATCTCAACATGGAGTGCCCTAAACACATCGAAGGTTGAGGCCGTTGTTTCTTGGGTGGCATGAAAGAGCGTGGCATAAGATTGTAGTTTCCTGGGGTTGGTAGGATATTATCGGAGGTTCGTTTCAGACTTCTCTGGAGTTTCTGCTCCAATGAATGATGGTCAGAGGACATCCAAAATCATATTCTCTTTCATTGATGTTTTTTGTTCTGGGGGTGATGTGTGAGGGAGTTTTCAGTGAGTTCCATAAGTCATCCTTGGCGGTACATCCAGGGGTTTCAAAAATGTACCGAGGCGTGAGGGAACAGTTTTGGTGGCCCAGGGTGAAATGGGTAGGGGCAGAGTTTGTGGCTAAATTCCAAGTGTGTCAGCAAGTGAAGGCTGAACACCGTGTTCCCAGTGTTTTGTTTCATCCTTTAGATGTACCCGAGTGGATGTGGGATGACATCTCAATGGAATTCATCACAAGAATACCTAGAGCTCAGGGGGGTTATGATGCTATCTGGGTAGTGGTGGATCGACTGACGAAATCATCTCACTTCTTAGCAATTAAGGAGTTGGACCCGGTGAGTACATTATCACAGAGGTACGTAGACGAGGTGGTATGGTTGCATAGAGTTACGAAGAATATTGTATTAGACCAGGACACTCAGTTCACCTCACGAGTCTAGAAGGGGTTAAAACATGATTTTGGAACCCATCTATGCCTTAGAACTGCTTTCCATCCCCAAATAGATGGGCAGACAGAGCGGACTATCCATACATTGGAGGACATGATGTGAGCATGTGTTCTGGATTTCGGAGGATCATGGGTGAGACACTTGCCTTTAGTATAGTTTGCCTACAACAACATCGTCCACTCTACTATTATCATGGAACCGTTTGAGTATTTGTATGCACGCCCATGTCATTCACTGATTTGCTGGGCAGAGGATGGTGAGACAGGTTCTCCTAGGCGATAGGTAGTACAAAGCACCACAGAGAATGTCCAGCTTCTGTGTGAGAGGATGAAAGCGGCTCAGGACCGATAGAAGTTTTATGCAGATCTTCGAAGGAAGCCCTTGGAGTTCGAGGTGGGAGATCATGTGTTCTTGAAGGATTCCCCTCGACGGGGGCAATAGTGGTTTGGGAAGGGGAGTAAGCTCTCCCCTAGGTTCATTGGAACTTTCGAGGTGCTGAGGCAAGTTGGCAAGGTGTAATATCAGCTATCCATGTCACCTCAGTTGGAGAAGCATAATGATGTCTTCCACGTCTCCCATCTTTGTTAGTACTTGCACAATGACTCTCACATTATCGACTGGGGAGAGTTAGATATGGGAGATGACGGGACCTTCGAGGAGAAACCGGTCAGAATTGAGGATCATAAAGAGAAGGTGCTCCATATACGAACCATTCCCTTGGTTCGTGTGTTGTGGAGGCATGGCGGCCTCGAGGATAGAACTTTGTAGAGGGACGCTCAAATGCACACTCAATACCCGGAGTTGTTTTTGTCTTGTGTTTTACTTCGTTCTTCTGAGAATGGTTTGATGTTAAAATATGTACCTTTGTTATATGGAATGCTTGGATTTTCAGTTGTGATACTTTTTGTTACCCTGTTCTATGGAAGTGTGTAGCATGTACAAATGTGTAGGGAAAGGGAAAAACATGATCCTTAATCGAGATGCATTAATGCAGATGCAATTGAACCCGTGCAGGTGAGTCAGTGCCGCCTAAAGAGGATAATATCTCAACATAGGAGAAAGAATTTCCGAAAATCATGTGTTCGGGAAGTGTGTTGGTTGGGTGGTGTTGGGGGTAGTGCATGTTGAAAAATCATGATGCATGGAAGTGGGAAGAAACAATTAATAATCGAGACACATTAATGAGGATGCGATTAAACCCGTGCAGGCGAGTGACTGCCACCTAAAGCGTATAATATCTTGACATAGGAGATGGAATTCCTAACACATATGATTAGGGTTGTTGGATGGGTTCCTGTCATAACAAGTGTCCTAAGAGGTATCCTGTCGGTTTTCTCGGAGTTGGTTTTGAATTATCAAGGACGAGAATATTTTAATAGGTATTTGATGTAATGGCCCGGACCTCTCCGGCCCATTACATTGTTGAAAGTAAGGTCATGAAGTGTTCTAGAGGGTAAAATGGACTTTTCCCACACTTTCCAGAATTTTGTAAGTAAACATCGTGTACTGTGAGTACACTATGTGTACCCCCTCGTCGGGTATACCCGTGTTGAAGGCCATGTACTTAACGTGTTAGATAGATGAGTACACGCCTTGTATCCCATAATACACGCCGTGTAGTCCCTCCCCGCGTATCCGTTGCCCTCTAACCATGTAATGACCAGTCAATGGTCATGTGCCAGGTTGATGTTGTGTCCATGCCACATGAAATAAATGGGTACACTCCATGTATCCCATACTACACCCCATGTAGTCCCTCCCTGAATACTCTTTACCCTCAAACCGTGTGTTGACCAGTCAACGGTCGTGTTCCACGTTGAAGGCTATATTGGAAGCCTTGTGGTGACTGTGTGAAATGGCCAAGTACACGCCGTGTACTTTAGTTTTTTTCCTATAAAATTAGGGGTCCTCTGCTCCGTTTCAAATCACTCACCTCCTCCCCATTCCGTCAAGCAGTGCTCTCCCAAGAGACTCGAATGATCTTTTCTTTCATAACATCTTCGTCCAAGCTCCGATTTACGATCCGTTAGTGGCCGCATGATCATAACAGCGAGGCAGAACATCTAAGAATGGATCTTTTGCATTCCCATTGGAATTTCCTTCCTAGCTTCCACCCAAGGAGGTTTTTTTTTGGAATTTGACAGATGTGACGGACACCGACGGTCACCTTCTAATACTGATCCGGGGGAGCGTTGTGATCAAAACCTGTTGAGGTAGGAATCTTACCTTCATCTCCCTAATTTTTGCATCATGCACGGTGGGTTTCCTCTTGTTTCATGAAACACAGTTGAACCATTTTAATCAAGATAATAACCGTCTTGTATAATGGGGATGGGAATAAAGTGAATTTAGTTACATTATTTATATCCTGTGGTATTATGTTGTGAATTGAATGAGCTTCTGCCTATTGAAAATCATGGTCACTGGGTTCCTTTTCTTACGCAATTAAATGTTTCCCTCCCCTTCTATATTTTCTCATCGATGAAAATTTTATTGAATGTGGAATTGGTTAATCATGTATAGTTGGCTGATTAAAATCTGGAACCCTTATGAGATCACCCCATTTGAACAAAATGATATAATGAACATGTGGGTGTTGGCCTAGTTACGTAGTGTGTGAAAGGGGGGTGAATACTGGGTTGTTACGGATAAAATTGTCAGTGAGGCTGCAGTAAATGATGATATTAAAGGTGAGATGATGTGGCACGAGCCTTGTTTGTGTTACAGTCTGGAGATATGGTTATAATGGAAGCAGGGCTGCAGTAATAGTTTGTGTTGTTAAAAGGAAGTGGAAAGTTGATAAATGAACTGTGGGGGAACAATAATTAACACGAGAACAATCAATGGGGTTTGATTGATGATAAAAAGGTTGGTTTTGTGCTGCTTGTGACTTATCTAACTTGATTTGTGGTTGGCTGGGATGTGTTTTACGAACGTTTGATATGGTTGGTTGCAGCTAATTTCCCAGTAGATAAGGAACTAATAAACTAATTCTGTTGAAACATGAAAAAATAAATAGGGTTGGGGTTGTTCGTTGTATGCATGTTTCGTGATAGTAGTTCCAAGGCATGTGCTCAGTATCTCTGTTTAGAAGCCATAGATTTGGCTGTGTATTTGGTATATATATATATATATATCTTTGTGTTTTGTCGCATCCCACCCATGTTGAACACGTAGTGTCGAAACCTCCCATTTCTTGGGAGAGGGTGTTTCCCCTTAGTTACTCGCTCCTTCCTGCTCCTTCATCCATAGGTTGTGATAGATTGAGGTGACCTTACACCCCAGATGCTTCGTTTAGGTTTTGATTGGGGTGGTTTTTAGACCGAGACTCTTCGAGAAGGCTTACTGTTCCCAAGAATCTTCGGGATGAGGCCCAGGTTTGTTCAGGTGGGGATGCGATTGTGGTTGTGAGGCCCAGATGTGTGCAGGCGGGATGTGTGGTTGTGAGTCCTATGTGTGTGTGGGAGGGATACGAGGTTGTGAGGCCCAGGTGTGTGCGTGTGGGATATGTGGTTCTTGAGGCCCATGTGTGTGCAAGTGGGAAGAGTGTGGCAACGTCGGGACGTTCACCGTTAGGAAGAGCAGCTAACTAGTGGTAAGTGGTGTGGGGTACCCAATACTATTGTTCTTATATACTAATACCTATTTTTATGTGTTTGTGGTGAGAATGACTGTTGTGGTGGGTTAATATATCTCCCTGTTAGGTTTGAATTCTTCTGTTGTTCTCACAGGACATTAGGATGTCTCCCCACTTGTGCACGAGAGCTTTAGGTTTCACTGCTATGTATACCTGTATGCTCACCCTACGTTTACATTCAGTTTTTCAGGAGGACTACCACGGCCGTGTGGGACCCTAATAGTCAGGATAGTTGGAGTTTTTGTCATTTCTGTACTCTTGTTTCTTTTGGTATTGAACTTTTGAGCTTTCTTGTACTTGTATATTGTTTAAAAATTGTTTAAACATGCATGTGGGATAGGTTTGGGTTTATTTCCATTTACTTGTTCCCTTTTCCTTTGGAGTTTGACTCATCCTGTTTTCCAATCTTAAATAAATAAAAGGGTAATGCCTCCCATATTGTAAAAAACTCATACCCTTGGTGCTAATCGCACCCCAGGGCCTACTGGAGGTCAGACTCGGGGGTAATTATCTCCCTTTCACCATTTCCATCTCAAGAGGGGCATCTTTCGTGGGAGGGGGTCGTGACAATTAGTATTTTAGTTATTATGATTTACTTTGGCCACTACTTATTGCTATGCTCATTTGACTTACACATGGCCGTGAGAACCTGGTGAAGTGGACCATAGAGAGAATACACGTAAGGGGATCTTCATTGTGTCCTTTATAATATTACGATGTGAGAACACATGGGGAATTGTTTTATAATGCTTTTTAAGTGTGTATGTAGTTCCTCAACGCTGGCCAAAAGGGTAATAGTCATTGAGGGCTTCCCCAAATCACCTTTATTACTGATACGAGATTATAGGGGGAATTGACGTTGAGTACTTCCATAGAGTGTCTGTACAATAGCTGAACCAGAGGGGTAAGACTATGTGTGCATCCCATAGGGTTTCTTGTACTTGTGGTTTAAAGCAGAGAGGATAGGTATTGTGTACTTCCCAAAGGTTTACCATGTATGTTTTATCAGTCTTCTTGATATGTGGATTTGAATGCTTTTCATTGTAGGAATGATTACTGCTTTTTACAGCCTTATTTACTTCATCATTTTAATTATTAACTACCACATACACACTGAATGTATGGAAAATATCTTTTGGTGGTTTCCTACTGGAATATAGTCTCACAACCTATTTGGGTCATTCTTTTGGGGCTAAACAGATTATATTGATACAAGTATAGATTAGGGAAAGCACACTTCTACTTCTGGTACTTGATTTCTGAGGAGATGAGGACCATATGACCATGAAGAGGCTCATTATACTGATGAGTTTTTTATTTGTTTTCTTTTGTAATCTGGTTTTGTACTATTGTATTCAAGAATTTTGGTTTGTCTGGATAATTTCTTAACAGACATATATCATCCATCATTAGTTATATACTCATGTTGTTTCTTCTTTCAGCCTTCTATTGTTTACTCTTGTATGTTATTATTACTGTTTCTACTATTGTTATCTTTTTACACCCACTGTGTTACTCTTCCAAGGAGGGCAATGATTCCCCACTATTACATCAAAGACCCTGACTACTAGTTAGCATCATTTGGAATTCAGGGAAATGTATTTGAGGCCATGTGACCAACATGGTATGGGGTACCTCTGGGCGGATTCCAGAACTAGGACGTTATAATGTAGAATCAGGATATTTCTTTCTTCCTGAAATACTATTTAGAGACTATTTCTAGGGATAGGACAAAATTGGTATTTGTTAATATGTTGTTCCGAAGAGTTGCAAGCCCGTGTACAAGGAAAATCCAATTTATGTCGTTATTGCAATTTTTCTGGTTTTGCAAATGTTACAGTTGAATAATATCACTGTGAATCATTCACATGTTTGGTGTTGATATCGTTAATGTGAATAAGGATATATTTCTGTCATAATCCTTTGAGAGGAGGGTATTCAATCTCATGCATCATATAGACACATTCTGGAAATCACATGTCAAAAAAAATTCAATGCCATTTAGTATGCATTAGTGATTGCATATTGTTATGATAGTTGTAGTGTTAAATATGCATGCTGTTTTGATAGATGCATTGAGAGAATACCTTCTTTTTGTTAGGGTATTTCTGTGTGTAAGGTTTTTCTTTAATGAACACAAAACAATGGTTATGGATGTGTTATGGGCCCTCATGAATCAAAATTTGGTGGATCGTTGATTTTTTCCGAGTATATAACATGTATTAGATGCCAATATTTGATTCTCGGTGAGTATGGGCCCTCACAAATCATTATTTTGAACATTAATGTCTGTTTCAGTGTTTTTATGGGTTCCATTGTAGTTTTAAAGGATTACTATCTGAAAAAAACCCAGAATACATGGAATGTAATGTTGAATACATGCCATGTGTTCTTCTGTTCAGGGAGAAACTAATTTTCATAATTACACATCGTGTAATTTATGTACACGCAGTGTAGTCTCGAACTGTTTCACTAGCTGTGTAGATAGAGACGTGGGGTTGGAAATCTTCGTAGGACACACCGTATTCTGGATGCACATGTCGTTTTGTGAAACCATGTAACTCACCTTGAGATCCACTCTGTTGCAAGAAGATACACGATTGAATGATCAATTTCTTCAAATGAGTTTTTGTTAGATGGAATCATACACTAATAATATTTATGTGGTTCTCAATTAAAAGTAACACCACATTAAAATACTATATATATATATTAAAATTATAAATATTCAATTTTTCTAAAAAAAAGTAACTAGTATTTGTTTAATAATTTAATGTATTCATTCTTCTGACGATTTTAGTTTTGGAACCCCTATTCTATAAACTAAATCAAGGTTATCATAAAACATTAATAAAATGGTATTTACACAATCTAAAAGATTGTGTTACTCATTTAATATTGAATCCATTAGTATTAATAAATATGAAGACTCCTCTCACTCAAAAGGGTCATAAACTCTTCATATAAATGTTATAATTATAATTCATTTACAATCACCACATGTCTATTACTAGAGCCATATATTGAGATCTCTTAACGTTAAATGAAATTGAATAAGTCTCCAATATAGTATAATTTTGGACCCCATGTACCTATTTCAGGGTAGAATTAACTCTAGTTATTATATAATACAAAATAATTATAAAACAAAATATGTAAGAGAAATATTTTAAAACTAAATTATAAATCCTAACATCAATTAGAAACTGAGGTCAAATATAGACGTCAAAAAAGTTTTATAAGGTTTTATCTATCATATAATTTCATCTACAAACTTATACAATAAATTTTCTTAAAAAATAAATCAATCACATTTTCCCATTCAATGATCTTTAAAAATAAATAACATTATAAGTTTTTCTATAAATAAATTTAAGATAAATTTTGAAATTTTCATATATTTTGTCCAATAAAAAAATACCATTTTACATTACAGAACACATTTATTTTATAAAAAATTTATAAATAATACAAATATATTCAAACATTTAATAGTTTAATTTTTAAGCATTATTAGATTATATAATATATAATAGGTACTACCATACATAAATTACAATTAATAGAAGAAAGTAATCAATATACAACCTTAAATTTTTTTATCAATAGTAACAAGTGGAGATATCTACATGATCATATTATAGTATATGATATTATCGATATAATATTTTTTAGGATACTATATATATTTTATAACATAGTATTTTTTTCATATTTTACAGATCCTCATATTATACCATTTTGAAAAGATTAAATTCAAGGGTTCCTTGTATTTCAAAACATATTATATATAATAGATGTATTATATTATTAACCAAAATAGAAAAAATACAATAAATTTAATTATTGGATTCTATTTGAATGGTATCATGATAATCTTTTTCTTCAAAAATATATTTAAATTAAACATTAATATATTGAGGAAAAAAGATTAAATATATATTATGGGTTTTGGGAGATAAGATAATTAAAATAACAATTATAATAATATCATTAAATATATTTATCTACCATTAATATTAAAATTTTAATAAAAAATGAAAAACAAGGTTGTGGGTATAACTATAATAATATTTATCCTATCGAGTCATCCCAATTATTATTGGAGACCATAAATGTTCCTATTAGTATGTTAATATATGTTTAGAAATTTTGATTCATGTGATAACTTTATTTGAATAATATATTTACACTTTGATCCAAAAATTTAATTAAATTTTCTACCACATTTTTTTCTCTCTTTTAATAATAAAACTTTTTTCCAGGAGTATGAATTCCCTCAATTATTTATGTGAGGTGATGATATAAATTCTTCATTGATTGTGTAAGCATAATATATTAAAATAAATATTGAGGTTGAATCCATCATACAATTTTTTTAGGAACAACTAGAGTTCATATATTTAAATTTTCTAACAAAATAATGCTTTCATGTATTGTCATAAAAGAAAATCATAGTGATAAATGTTACGTAGAATTGTAAATTGATATAAGACTGTTACAATATAATTTAGAAAAAAATTCCAATATATTTTATATCAAATAGGTATAGATACTTTTTATGAGTTTTTTATAAAAATAAATTTGAAATCAATATCCCATTCCAAAATTTTTATATATGTTTGCATTAAATCTCTTATGTAATCATAGTTAGCTTAATAAAAATTATTTTTAGTTGTTATTTTTTAACTGATTCAATTTCTAAATTTTTATATCAATTTAAATAAATTTAAAATTTTCAAATGTATGCTAATAAATATAAATAAAATAAATAGATCATATTCCAACTATTTTCTGAGATAAGAAATATTCATGGGGAGGTGAATTAATGAAATTAAATTAATATATATTTTTTATAATGTCGTAAGTATATTGACATAATAGTATTGGTTTTTATAATAAGAGGATGCAAAATTTTTACATCTTAAAGATAAAAATATATAAATACATATATTTATAAAAATTATAGACATAACATATATTTCATAAAAAATTAAAACTAGTCGGAGGAATTTTAAATTAGAAAGATAATAGTACTAAAAAAATGTGGTAATTGAGATCTATTTATGTTAACATTACTATGTATGGTTTCCTTTTAAAAGGATAAATATATTTTAATTTCTACAACCTCCTTAATTTTAACCCACAAGAACCAGAGGAATATAAACACAAATAATGTACAATTGAACTCACAATAATCTACACACTCATTTACAATGTGTCTTCTTAAAAGTTAAATTTAGTAAAAATCATGAAAATATTGGGATATTGAAAATATATTTTGAGAAAATTATTACATTATAATATTAATAAATAAATTCTAAAAATAGTCACTTTTATTTATATATTATATAATATATTAAAATTTTATATTATATTGAATAGGTACATTAAATTATACATTGAAACTATGTCATTTTTGGAATCATAAAATCCTATAAATTTTTTTGGTTTGGGGATTCGATATGTCATAAATAAAATAAAATCCTATAAAAAAATATTCAAAATATTTATGAGTCAGGTTTTCATTGGCATGAGGATTGAATTTGTCATAAATAAAATGGTATCCTATAAAATCATCATCAACCAATTTATTTAAATAACTAGGTTTCTATTGATTTGAATGAATTGAGAGATTCAATCAATTTTTTTGGTACATAAGTGAGGTTTTTTGGAGAAAATAATATAAGTCAAGAATCATGACTGTTGTATGAGATGTATCATGGCTATGATTTTTTATAAATTATTATCTATGACTTATGTGTGGTTTTCTGTAAAATTTATATAAAAATATAAAAATAATTTGGAATATATTATTTTAAAAAATTTGATAATGATATTTATTTAATGTAGGTATTTATTTTTATTGTTTTATGAAAAATGTGGGAATATAATTTTGGGGTAAGAATATCTTTATAATGGTAAATGTGTAGCTATGTAATTGTTTATGGATGATAAATATTATTTTTGATAACACATTTAATATGAGTTTATCATTCCCTACTGAATTTCTTTATTTTTAGTATTGAATCTAATTTATTATGTTTTATATTTTTATTATATTATGTTATTTGAAGAATTAAATGTTAAAAAGGACATCATATATTAGGTTAAATATATTATTTGGTGGTGATGTAATTAGATAATATTTGGAAATTCATATTATTAGATGAGTATGAATTCCTTTTTTAATTGTTTTAAGTTACTGTAAAATGTTTATTTTATTTTTGTGAAATATAATATATTTTAACAATGATGATAAATAATGTTTTATTGATGAAATATTTTTGGAAAATTTTTTATCTGTTAGGTTTTTATATTATATTGATAATTAAAGTTGGGTGTTAAAATGATATTGAAGGAACATAGATTGTGGATATAAATGATCCAAGGTGTTTTAATTAATATTCAAGTGTGATTGTCCATTCGAGAATGCAATGGGTTTTTAGAAATGTATGATGAATTTATCATGGTATTCTTATGGTATTGAGGGTGATTTATATAAAAGTTATTCAATTTTTAATTTTTAATAGATATCAATATAATTTTGTAATTCTTGAATATGATGGATATTTACATTATTTTAGACCATTTAGGTCATATTTGGGTAAATTATGTTATTTCAACTTCCAATGAGTATGGATGGATTTCTAAAAATATTTCACAAATTGTGATTTGGAGTCGAAAAATGACTTATTTTATATAAATCACATTCACAAGATTAATTATTTCACTATATATAAAAGTATTTTTTTAGGCATTTTGATGATTTTTTTTGTCATAAATTATTTTGGAAATATATTTTGGCAATTATTTATTCTGTAAAACCCATTGGTTTGACTATTTTTTATATAATTATTTCTAAATTAGGGGTTTGTCAGCATGTCTTAATTTAATAAATGTCATTAAATGGGAGTATTATTTTCATAATTTTTTACATTTTAATAAAAACATTGTGTGTTATTTTAATATGAAAATGTTTAGAGTAGGTGGAGATATTTAAAATTGGTGATTTAATAATATTTATATTAGTTTTATACCTTTTTAATAAGACATTTAGATGTTTTTAGATGGTTTTAAAATGAGGTGAGGATTTATTTTTTAAAATTTAATTTAAAAATGATACATTAAAGAAATTATTTTTTAAAAAATTTATAGTTTTTATTTCTTTGTATAAATAGATGATGTATTTTGGTGATAAATTAATAATTTCAATTATAACGTTCCATGATTGGAGGTTTAATTTCTAGATGTGGTTTTGGTTTAATCATCATTGGGTTATTGATAGTAGGTGTTTTATCCCAATGGGGATTTTACTCATCTATTAAAATAATATTTATTTTATCATTATCTCATATTTAATGTGTTACATTTCAATATTTTTTATGGTGGCTCATAAGTGTCTTCTGTAGTATTGGAATTTTATTAAATAATTTTGAATTATATTTATAGGTAATTAAATAAATATTAAGATAAGACTATGAAGTATAACTATTATTTTATATCAATTTATCACCTGTTAACAAGAATTTATAGAGTAGTTAATTATATTTTCCATGGATTTGGTGTAATATAAAATGTAGAGTTTTGTTTTATTATGTAAAGAAGATTCTTTCGAATTGATGTGTAATGGGAGTTTGTAGTTTTGTACCATGATTTAATATGGGGATACATTTTCTTATTTATTATATGATGAATATTTTTTGAATACTTGAATATAAATGTTTTTTTAATAGAAATTGAATTTGTGATGGGGATGTTTATATAATTAATAGTTATTCTTGGTTTGTATAAAAAGTGAAGTAATATTTTATGGTTTCATGACATAATATAGGATATATAATCCTATGGTTTTATGTTTGGAAATAAAAATATTTATTGAGTTTAACTAATGATTTATTTTGTAACTATAAATGATTTTATTATGGGTAGTTATTTAGAATAATTAATTTACATAAATTAATATGATTAAATTTTGAGACCACTTATGGGTTTAGAGTACATATTTAATTTTTAATGGGTGTATCCAATATAGATGGATAATAATATGAATTATTTAAAATGTCAGTATGTCATTTGGATGTAATATTGATCACCCTCATTGAATCCATAAGTTGGGTACTATAAAGATACAAAATGATGGAAATAGTTCAACCTTGTGAACTAAAGTGTGTATTACAGGGATACAATTTTTATAGTATGGTTATAGTTAAAATTTTGTTTTATGAAAAATTTGGAAAAATGGTTTTGGGTTTTAAAAATAAAATATTTAAACTCTATTGAAAGAGGAAATCTTGGTAATACATGTATAAAAATTACAAATTTTTTTTAACATATGTGTGATTAGTATCATTGATTAGTGTTGGTGATTTGAAAATACCATAATAATGTAAATTTGTAATAAGGAACTATGAGCTGATGATATTTTAGACATGAAAAAATACCACTTAGTGTATATTGATAGCTAATGTACCAACAATAAAATCACTCAATACTATGGTGTATAGTTTTGATAACCATCATCTTAAAGATATGTTGGAAATATTTTATTAAATAAAATCACTTTAATTCTAGTTTTTTGGGTTATATTTATTATATATAAGTTCATATATGAGTTGAAGGGACTTTAATGTTGATTAGTGGTGTAAAATGAATAAATATTTTTTTACAAGTCTAAAACTGTGATATGACATCATGTATCAAATAATGTAATGTTTATCTATGTGAAGAAGTTATTCATACATATATTACTCATTCAATATATGGATTCATTTCCTCATGAAAGAGTTGAGATATTGGATACACATGACTTTTTTAGATTCATTATGAAATGAATGATATCTTTTAGGGATACTTGAATTTTGACTTCTCTATGGAACATAGTTCATGAAATATAAATGATAAAATAGTTTAGGATTCATATTTTCTCACATTATAATGGAACATCTATTTATAAAATTCGATTTTCAATGATATAGTGGTAAAAAAATTAGATATCTAGATCCCACTAAAATATTATGTTATATTTCTCCTGATATAGACATTATAGTCATTCCGATAGATGTATTATAAAATTCTTGTTAGATATGATTAAATAAGTTGATTAGGCTATGATGTATGATTATACACCAAAATAGAGGTCTGATATCATTGGGATTTGATAAAAATTTCTATTGTTGATGAGAATAACATCATAAAAGAATCCATCATGTTGTAATGCATGTATTCATGATAAATAAAACTTATTTTCTTCAGAAATGTGTTACTATGATAGTTATAAAGCATGATATATCCTACAAAATACTTTTTGTTTAATTTAATGGGTAATTTGTTTATGATTTTAAAAGGAAAACATGTTTTTGCTCAAAATATATAGTTTGAATGAACATGAAGAAATGGACGAAAATATAGATCATCTTCTTGAAATACATTATTCTATAGTATACAAAAATATCATGCCTTTATGAATACTTGGTTGCATGTTCTTCTTCAAAAAAAAAATTATTTTAATTAGTGAGATAAAAACTTTTCCCCATAAATTATTAACTATATAATAAAAATATTTGATGAACCATGAATCTCCCCTTATATAATGTGGTTTATTTGTGACTATTTCAATTATCACTACATCATCACCAAAAAGGTCCCGTATTCAATAAATAGATTTGGAAATATAGATTGTAGTTTCATTTTTTGGTAAAAAATTATTCGAATGACCAATTAGTGTCTTAGATGTTCATAATAACACCGATAGTAGAATAAAAATACATGATGTTAGAAAAAACAATACATTTCTAGATATGAATAATATTCAATCATATTCGATAACATGTTGTGTGTATCATTTAACACTCATGTAAATGAATTATGCTTTAGTTTTGCAAAAAATAAAAATTGAATAAATGAGGAATCTCTATGGGATTGAGGATGAAGGAAAAAACATAATGGATCAATGAAGACAATCATATGAGGATAAGTTTATAAATATCTGATCTAGATAAATTGAAATGTTGGATATATCCCCCTTTTGTGAGAATTAAATTTTTTATCTCAATTTTAATATATATATATATATGTATTTATATTTTACCATGGTAAATAATTTTTGATAATCCTTTTAGTTAATAGATTTTAAATTGCGGAAAGATCATTATATGTGAAAATAATTTAACTGCGAAAATAACACCAATGGAAATTCAGTGTGTTTTGGTGAACTTATATGTCAATTTCCAATATTTATGACGTATGATGAAGATAAATTTATGGTAAACCGTTAAGATAATTGTTTTAATAAATTAAATATTGGACACATTTTAGGTGATTTCAAAGTGAAGGAATAATAATATGATGAAGATGACCAATCTAAATGGATGTTAAGTGGAAATAATGATTAATGGGGTTTTAATGACATATAGTTGTTCGAAGGAATGTAAAAGTCGAATATACTAAATAAATATATATTTAAATCAAAATATTATTCTCTATCATATGATATAAAATGTGAAAGGGTGAAAAAGAAATCAGTGGATGAATTAATAATTCTGTTTATTAATAAGTAAAATCATAAAAAATATACGACTAGAGAAGAAGAATATTGTATTAGTGAGGAGGAGGTATGTATTTATGAGGAGAGACATATTGAGAATCGATTTAGAATGAATCTCATGGTGTTCATTATGAAAAATAGGTTTCTCAAATGAGAAAAAAATCCTTTAAATTTTTGAATGATTCATTAAGGAAATATCAAGACTAATCAAAATTCACTCGGCCCTCGTTTGGCGTGCGGGCTGAAGGCGACTAACATCTCTGATTCGAGACACGAGGCCTGTCAGCGCAGGGGTATCGGGTCGCGGCTCGAGGAGGATGAATTTGAATTTGAATAGGTTTTTGAAATTTGAAATTTGAAACTTGTAATGTGGTTTTGTGGTGATGTGGGCTACTGGATGGTGATGTTTGGGTACCGACAACCCCTTAAACCGGCCATATGAAAATGTAGAAAAAATGATTGGTAGTAGTAAAAATCAAAATTCAATGAAATTATAATGATATTAGTTGATTATCCATTTATGATGGAAGATCTAAATGAAATAAAACAATATATATTGAAGATAGATTTTTTTACACAAAAGAATATTACAGGAAATAATGAATAAATAAATTATCCAAAATTATTTTTTACTGGTGAATCATCCATAAGAAACAGTCGATAGAAGTTTCAAAATTCCAACAATGATGTCATTTAATTCACTTAATCAATTTATAATAACTATATAAATTCAATTAAATCCATTTATATTCTCTTCTATCCATAAAAAATTATTTTAGACACCAAGTATCGATATACAAAGGGTTGCAGTTTTGAAAAATTGAAGAATGATATTTCCACATCACCAAATAATGGAGAACAATGATTGATAAATATAATATTGTAGATGAAATTTCAAAAATCCTATTACCATGGGAGAAGAATATATTTTAGGTGGTGACTAATGAGAATGAAAATTCTAATGAGAAATATTCTATTAATTATTATATGAATAATAAGTAGTTAAAATTAAATCAAAGGAAAACATAACTACTATATTTCATAGATTCAATATTTTTATTGAGATTATTTTAATTTGAAGAATTATGTTGATGTGGTTGAGTCTAGGGACACAAACCAAATGTGGAATAGTATCATTTTTCAATTTTATAATAACATTGATGTTATGAATTGATAGGAAGTAAAAATAAAATTTCATTAGGTTAAAAAAAGAAATAGTCTTAAAGGGAGGCTAATATTGTATAATGAGTATTTTTTTATGAGAAATCTTATAGAAGAAGTTATAAAATGAGAAATATCCCCAAAAAGTTTTCACAATACTATAATATTTAATAAAAAATATAAATTCCCATTATATTAATAGTTAGTATCAGAAATGGAAAAAATTGTATTTAGGTTACATACAATGATGGTAAAGGGGGGAACCATTATATTCCTGATTCAGGATTAGAGTCAATCCAAATTGGAAGACGAATATATTTAATGATATCCAATAATATAATAAAGGTGTTATTAATTTTGGTAACAATATATCAAATAAATTTATTATAGTAGGGTTATCTACATTGGTCAGATGAAATAAATTTATTTCTCTTTTTCTTATGGGATTATGTGAAATAATTTGACTGTTTCATAGCTCTATGAAAAATATTAATATCATTTTTTCTAATGAAGGTAGTGTTATTATGATTTTAATTCAATTATGAATATTTTTGAAAGTAAAATGCTTAACTGAAAACCAATTATAAATTTTCTTGTTTTACTGTCAATGTGAAATTATTTTTTAGGAGAAAATTAAAATTTTAATGATGATAATTTTACCTTTGTGGAAATATAACATTGTTATGTTTATCAAACATGATTCTACATGTAATATGATAAATCTATACAGTGAATGGGTTAACACTTATGATACATTGAAAAAAATAAAAATAAAGTGATCAATCAAAAAATAAATTGGTGATCTAGACAATGGATCCTCTTGAGTTAGCACAATTAGATTGGTATAGACCAACAATATTGAGTTAAATTAATTAAGGTCAATATATTATATCTTCTATTAAATATTTTTAACCATATTAATTATATTTTGTGTATTTTTATGGAATCAAAATCTTTTTAGTGAATCAATCATATTCTAAAGAATATAAAAATGAAATTGAGAAGACTATCATATTATTCAATTAGGAAAATTTATAGAAAAACATGTTTAGTGAGTTGTTCAATATACATATAATTGTTTAATATAACATGATTATAAAAAAATATACATTCCCATAAAATTTTACTTGATATGAGGAAGAGAAATATCATAGTTTAAATGGGGTTGAATAAGGTTATCAATGAATTGGAAATCAGATCACAATTGGACACAAGCCACAATAAAGGATTTATATATTCTTACTTACTTTTGACATAAAAAGTCTCTAAAAACAAATAATATAAGATAGGATTTTTAATAATTCGTGATTTATAATTAAAAAATGTACACATAAGATCATCTAATATAATGATAAAAAGTAATTTTTTGTCAAATATGATGACTGAACGTTGGACGTTATATTTCATCAATACACACCTACCTGATGTTGTTACTAGTGTTACAACAGTAATTTCATAAAATCATTATATATTTGATATAATATTGGAATGAAATAAAAATAATTTAGTTTTATTATTATATTAAATTTAAATTAATTAATCCTTATAAATATGATATTATGTATCATAGGGCTATTCCAAATTGAAAAATATATTTCAGGAACAGTCATTAAAATTACGAAATTTATGCATAAAAGGAATGTATAAAGTAATGAAAATATATTTTTATATGTCATAATAATTACATATATGATTATAAAATCCTTCTTTATAGCCACATGGATATGAAAACACAAAAATATTTGAGGAGTTCCAGTCATATCCTCTTATATTCATTGGTTACAGATTGAATTTTAAAAAAATACATAAAAAAGTTGATTATATTAAATAATGGAAGATTATATGAATATAATTATTTAAAAATATTCCATTTAAGGTTACATCTCAAATAAAGAAGGATAATATTTAATATTTATTTATTTATGAATAAAATAAATGGGATATTATATGTTAACCAGAAAAATTAGAAAATTATTTATAATTGATATTATGATGTTGATGATAGTGATTTTGATAAGAACATATATATATATATTTGGAGGGAATAAAATTATTTAAATAATTATTATATTATATTTGTAATGAAAATATTTTTTTTCAAATAAATGTAAACTCAGTGCTTCTGAATAAAATACTTGAGGATGATATCTACATTGATCAAAAATAAGGGATGATCATTGATGAAATTGTTTATGGAGTTCACTAGTTATTGAAGGATATATATGTGATCTATGAAGAACTATGATAACATAAATGGTTTAAATAAAAAATTTATTGGATAGATTTTGTGAAATGAAACAATAAGCATTGGTATCACCCAAAATACATTTCTATAAAATTAACCCCATCGATAGTTTTCATAACATCAAACCCAGAATCTAATTCATCCTAAATTAGCATACTAATATAAACAATATGTTAAATATGTAAGTGAGAATAGTAATAACATAATTATGAATATTATGGTTATCTATTTGATATAAATTTTATCTTATAATTTAAAATAAAAATATACGCTTTCTAAAAATTGTTATTTTTCTAAAAAATGGTTTTAATCATGCATTGCACATAAAAATTACTTATAATTTATAAAACTATTATAAAATAAATAATATTTGACGAATTATTTTCAAATCAAAATTTAAAAATTATATCCGGGTGCAGAATTGGGATTTATTTTGAAAACAATCATTTTTTATGTTTAATTTTTAAAATTATTGAATTTTATTTGAAGAACTCTATACCATTAATTTATTTAATGATAAAATATATAAATAGTTGTTTTAAATGTAAATTTAGTTAATTCATATAACAATTTATACATTTTATGTTATTAAAATAACTATCATTTTGAGATATGATATAAAATTATTGTAAACATTTTAAAATTTCGTTTAAAAAACCTTCAGTTTTAGTTCTTCTGTTGAATTAATATAAAATTGAAATTTTGTACTTATGAGGATGAAATATTTAGGAAAGGATTATATATTTTTTAAGGATACTAATTTCTATTACCATAAATGGTCAACAATAATTTGTAGTACACTGAATAGAAAGCAATTTTCATAACAATGGTAACAATTGATTTGCTGGGGGGGGGGGGTTAATCGAAGAAGATTAGGGTTTGAAAAAACCTAGAAACATTTAAAATCCCCATTTTATGGAATTAATTATTCTTATATCTTATAATATTGATAATTTACACTTAATTGGGCTTCTGAAAAAATTAAAACGTGGATATGATTTAAGAATTTATAATAAATCACAATTTTCCTAGTCACCTCATCTATAAAAGGCCATCGACCCTCCTATCTTACTCCACCATGACAAAAAAATTCAGGAAATTTATTTCAAACAAAAATTAAAAAATCCCTCCTATCACATTATATGTCTTATTTTTTCGAAACCAATCCTATTATGACTTTTGGTTCAATCATAAGGAAGATATTAGAAGAAGATGTAACATGATTCAATTATAACTTTTTATGTTTTTCTCTCTCCTAATCATTCTATTATTAAAAACCCTAATGATTTAATAACAAAAAATAAATAAATATAATCATATGAGTTTTTAGTTTGGGTCACCAAATTTACCATCCCAACTTCCATCAAAAGAGTTACAAAATAAACATTCATGTATATATAAATGTACCACATCACAAAAGGATAACATTCATTTTTACATTACCACCTATCATGGAAGTGTAATATAATGGAAATATAATATATATATATATATATTTATCATATTTATTAAATAATTTTATATATGGATCAATTATATCATATATCCTTTTTTTAAATTCCATTCCATGTTGGATATAATTTTGTCACTTATGTGTTCGGTGGACTACCACCGCGCGATGCGATGTGATTCATTTTTCACTAATGATTTACATGAATGATGATATTGATAATGTTAATGAATATTTTTGATATAAATGAAATATTTTTTTATTCATTAATTTTTTTATTATTTTTAATTTATAATTAATAATTTTTTAACCATTTAACCAACTAAAATATGATAACATTGTTCATTAACGGATGGACTACTGGAATTACAAAGAGATGTGACTCTATTTTAATAATCAATCCAAATAGATGATATATATAAGAATATTTAATGAACTAATAATATATTATGCTAATAAGATAATGTTAAAATGCTATATACTTTTTTTTCAGTGGTCATCTAAAATGGAAATGTTACTCATTATCACGTATGACCTACCCTCTCTAGGAACGCATCATACGTCATTTCTCCAAAAAAAATATTTTATTATATGTTTAAAATTTATAATTTTTGAAATAATATGAAACTAATTTTATTATTGTAATCATGATGTCTAAATATATATATATTATGATGAATAACTATATATTTCAAGATGAAACTTCCATACATTGATGTTAATAATTAAAACAAATAAAATATTTAATTGTTATTAACAGATTTTTTATTTGATGTTATAAAAGGATAATATATTAAATTTTAATTATTAAAATGATTATGTTATATGTAAATAATAATTTTTTAAAACATTTTATATGGGGATAAATCATTTCCATCCAAAAAATATGATGCAATAGTTTTCATTCATAAATTTCTATTATTTGAGTTAATATTATATATCATGGGTTATATCACTCATTAATCATGTTTATAATTAGATTAAATTGTCGATTATGGTATTTAAACATCTTGGGAGGATTTAAAGTGGTTATATGTAAGTGATATGTTTAGTAATACACTCTTCATTGTTATGCTCATTGTAAGGGTTTGTTTCTCATTTTGATTCTCATTAAGGTAATTTATTCTTCAAATTTATTTGATGAAATTAAATGAAAATTGTCTAAAAACACATACAATTGTGTACACTTCTATTTATTCATGATATATTCTTATATTTGTACTAGTTTTCTAATAATTGTTATATAAAATCACTAAAAATATATCTTTATAAAAATGTGGCATGATTTACCCCAATAACAGGAAATTCATTTTCTACCGAAATCCTATTTTATAATTTTATTGGAATAGTGTTTTGAATAATTTTAGAAGTGATTTATTAATAATTTATTAAGAATTTTTAAAATTGGAAGTTCATTTTATTTTAAAAATAATACCCATTTTAATTTAACAAAATTTAAAAAATATATATTCTTTAATGTGTAACACATGAATTGAATTTCCTATTATTTTGACTAATCCAATGTTTTAATGAATTTGTTCCATTTTTAAGAGGTTATTTTTCGAATAATTTTTTTTTAAAATATTATTTGATTTTTTAATATTTAAATTTAAAAATGAAAATTATACTTTGGAGGAAAATGATTTTAATGATATTTTCATTGTATTTCTATACATAAATAAAAAAATAATATTTTTATACTATAGGTAAGTTGGGGATATATTGTTTTGATACCCTCTATAACCATTATAAGGATGATTTATGATCATTTTTTACCATGGAATATATTGGAATTCACCATCTGGATTCATTTTTATGTCATCAACATTCCCCTTAAATGTTTACTCATCTATTAATAATTAGTGATTAAATTTCCCCAAAAATATAAATATTAATTTTAATTAAATTAATATTTTCCCAAACTTATTACAACTTTTACATATTATATCACATAAAAATTAATATTTTATTTCTGTAAATACTGATAAAATTGTATTATATACTAAATATGAATATTTCTTACTGAGGAATATTATATATGAAATAAATAAAATATCCAAACTCTGTTGAATGATTTGGAAATGGAAGACATAGGTGGGGATCCATTATATATATCCCATAGAAGAGTTGGTAGCCTTATTGGACGAATTATTTGGCTAAACATTGTCAAATTGGATTCCACCCATTATTTTCCAAATGTCTTGATGATAGAATATATATTTAGAGGTATGCACAATCTCAGAAACAAAATTTCCAATTATTATGAATTTCCCTTATTGATTATAAATTTATTTTTATTATCGACTATATTTTCAAAATTATATTATTTATGCATGCATTTAAAATATAATTTATTGATTAAATTTTTGGGTTTTAAATTAATTATCAAAACACATTGATTTTACCTTATCGTAACATGATTTTATTGTCTTCAAAAAGGGTTATCTATTTAGTTATTTACCATTCACATTTTTTTCATATTAATTCAAGATGTATTTCGTTATACTTATCCCTTATAAATAATTTCACCTCACCCTTATTTTTTCCTTCTTAAAAAATATTTTGAGTGTACAATATTAGTTATACATGGGTATGCTATAATTAAAAAATTCATTCCTAAAAAAGAATTTTTTAAATTTCTTTCAAATACAATGTATGACTTCTGTATTTATCAATTTTACTAATACTACTAATCTATTTGGAAATTTTTTAAGAAATTTCTTGTATGTTTTGTCAATTTAATAATGTATACACCATATCTAGTCTACATGGGTCAGGTTTTCTATACATATTTTCGATGAAAAATTGAAAAAATCATTAGATAAATACATTGCAATATATTGGTATGAAAGAGACTATGTGGGTCATCCATGTAGAGGCCTGAAGCTTGACGTACATGGACAATACATTACTTTTTTGGAATACTTAATACATATGAAAAACAAACACACGAGGATCGTAATAGTTTAGTGTCTTTGGAAACTGAAAATAAAATCGTCAAATTGTGGTGAAAGATCTTCAACATCTCCCAATAAAGTTCTTCCCCTTTTTGTTTTTTTTACCTAAAACCTTTCTTCAAATCCTGGGGAAAAGAAAACATATAAAGGGTGATCTCAAATGCTCAGTAAGGGTAAGCATGGATAAAATAAAACAAATCATATACATTTTAACATCAAAACATGAACATAATATTTAAACATCAGAATCTTGAGCAATGACATAAATCAGGGAATTAAATAATGAATAGTTCATAAAGAAACATTAATCATGATAAAATAGCATGGGAATTAAACATTTAATTGTGGAAAACCATTAAGCACATGATATGATTTCCATAGTAGCCAAGTAATTGCTGCCAAGACCATCTTAATGGACAAAGTCCCTTTCTGAATCGATTTCACTCCTCGTTCCAGTCCTGTATTACTGAAATGGATTAACCTTCCATTCCACCCATGTCTATCTCATTAGATATAAATCTTTAACCAATGCATTGGAGGGAGATATAGGTCCCACCCATCTCATAATGAAATAATTCATTCATGTTCCGCAAAATCATAAATCATACATCATAACATAACCCATGTAAAAAAATGGGATTCTTAAACATCGTGACATAATAAAAAAATTAATATGAGATAAATGAATTCATAAAAATAATTCCATCATAACATAATCAAATCAATAAAATAATAGGGATAGAAACATAACCCTTTATTATATTAGATGGAAAATAATTTTGATAAAACACTTGAACTCCATTCTTGAGGAAAATATCCTTTCTACTTCAAAAACACTTTTCTTTTCATAACATGTCAAACAATTATAAACTAAAAGAATTTGATTAAAGATAAATTGAAAACATGTAATTAAAGCTTCTTGGTAACAATGTTTTAAAAATCCATTCATTCCATATAAGTTAAAAAAACATTCTTCTCGTACTTTTGCCGGAAAAGTCAAAAAGTACCTCGTAAAAGAAATATTCCATACATACCATGTAGTAAAAGTCAAAAATGGGTAAAAATTACTTTAAACATACATGAATACATTTTTATAAAACATGTACATTGATAATAACAACTACCCTAGTAAATACTTATGAATACTCAATATCGGATAAGAATGAGATTGGAATATTTTTCCCTTACCTTTGGTCCGATATGCTTCGTACGTATCTGAAACTCCTGTATAATGATTTAAATTATTTATTTGACTTATTAAAGAATAATATTCATTGTTATGATATCATATATGTTTCACTTAGGACTTTATATTACCCTTTCTTTTGTAAATTCAATGTTAAAGCATCATTTTGGGTAAAATCATTTCATTTATCGTATGTGTTTCGACTTGTCGTTCTTGATATTATTACTTATATCCTGATTTACATTATTACAGAATGTAAAAAAATATTTATATATAATATATATTCATCATATAAATATATATATTATAGATCGGTAAAAGGAATGAAATACACCGTTCATGGAGATGGTAGGTCGTACGTACGCATGAACGCTGTTTTCATTTCCATATTTAATTTGAATGAAACTAAAAAGATGAAATACATATATATATATACACATAAATATAGTAGCATTATTATTTCTTATATTTCATTATTATTCATTATATAAACGTTATGATCATTTATGTGTTGTTATCATGGAGAATGAATCCTATCTCGTCGTGGAGACGGTAGTCCGTACTTACGCACGAGTGATGATATCATTCACAAAATTATTGAATATTATTGGAGTGGATGATATAATATATCATAATTAGTATGATGTTATAATAAAAATATATAGTTATTCTTTAAACCATTATATACATCCATGTAAGGTGTTGGTGGAAAAACAGATTTCACCACGGCCCGGAGACGGTATTCCGTACGTACGCACGCATGGTGATTCCATTTTCCGTTGGATGGATAGATGGTGAAATAGGGGTTTTTCATACTTATAATAAAATCTCATTATATGAGTTATACTGATGTTATTACTTAATAATGAAACAACTAAATAAGATGAAGTGGAAGATGAAATAGAGTTGAAACAATCGGCAACGGACATTACCTCTTCTTTGAAGAGCCTCTTTGAGACCACCTATTAGGGCACTAAATTTGGTCAATGAAGAAGAAAAGAACCTCTCGGATATTTCTATGGGATTGGATAAGAGAATTTGGCAGGGTTTGGCCGATCATGAAGGCTCAAAGTGGTGCGAGGAAAAGAGGGAGGAGGTTCCCTTTTATAAGGTTGGAGAGGGGTACCTTTGGAATAACAAAAAATATTATTTTATTATAAAGTCATATTCACGTTTTAATAGCTCAAAATTGAAATATTTAGAAGATAAGGTGGGTATGTGTCTAAATACTCTCATCAAATATAATTTAGGAATGTTTAGGTGATTATATTAACCTTATCATTTAGTTTCAACTCTTAGTTAATTAGATTGACATTTACCATGTCACTTTGTATTTTTATATTATATTGTTAATAAACATACCATATACATCCATGCGACCCCCAAGTGGTACATTAATGATACACCTATCATGATATAAGTATCTTGGACAAACCCTAGATTTTTAGGAATATAATAACAATTAATATTATAATATTTGTTTTAAAATTTATTTTATGTCAATTTTGACACATTTGGTAATTGATTTTTGTGAAACTAATAACAGAATTATTTGTCCGAAAAAAGATAATTAAATCAATACTAACATTTCATACTAACATATAAAATTATTTTAATTAATAAAAAGTCTCAAATAACATTTATTTGGGTATTTATAACATCAATTATGTCAATATTTCATTAATAAGATAATTAATGCAACATCATTGTGTCATAAATAAATTATATTATTTTAAGTCTATAAATTACAAATAAAATACCATTATGTAGGAAATCGTTTTATAATTATAATTAATATTTATAGTCGAGTTTATCTTATGTATAACCTTATATTAAAAATTATTTAGTTATTAAACTTTGATTTTAACTATTTTAACTGTTCTTTAAAAACATTAACAATAAATGTCTTAATCTATTCCATGTGGGCCTAAATGGTCATATTTTATTCCTAAGGTTGTTTTTTGTCTTATTAAAATTATCCAATAGAATTAGTACATGTGTTATGGTAATAATAATAACACTTTTACCCTTAATGACCCTATTTACCTTTAACCGTGGTAAAAAAAGTAAAAAGTTACTATTCACCAAAAATTATTTTCATCTCATTGAACCACATTTTATTCCTTGATATTAACCTTGTATCTTGGATTTTTGAAATTCCACTCATAGAAGTATTAAAATTATGTTTTATGAAAAATTCAGTTTTTTAACTACCACTTAGTGGTTTCACTATTCATCAAAAAATGACAATTTCCAGAAAAATAACCAAAATTAGGCCTAAGATATATTTGATATTTTGAATTCAAAAATTATGTCTATTTTACCAAATTCAAAACAAATCAGTTACATTAACTAATTTAAAAATTAATTACCTTCGTCAAAACAAATAGCATGTTTTTAAGAGATAATAACTATCAAAATATTGACACTTGTTTTTGTCTGATTTAAATGTGAAATTACATCAAATGACCTACATTGTATTAAATTGTAAAAAATTATTCTAAATATATTTTAAAACCACTAAATTAATTATTTATCACTATTAATTATTTTAATTAAAAAAGTTATTTTTAATTAAAATTTAATAATTTTCACTATTCATCAGAATATGAAAGTTATCCGAAAAGTACTAAAATTTAACCCTAAGCTAATATTGATATTCCGAATCCAAAAATTCCATCTATTTTGAAAGGTAAAATATATAAAATTTCAAAAAAGTGGGTATTACTATTCATAACGGCTAGTTCATAATAATATTATAATAATATCACGTTTAGTGAAACTCGGTATTGCATACTACACACACTATTAAGGAAGATTGTGATTGTGTGTAATGTAAGGAATGTCAGGGATGCGTGTTACGTAGGCTCATTTTTGTGTACCGTACAACAGAAGACATTAATGAAATAAAAAAAAAATTCATAAAATCTTGGGGTGTTACATTCTACCCCCCTTAAAATAAATTTCTCCCTTGAAATTCGTCGGGGTTATAAATGGTTTACTACTTTAAAGTTTCATTAATAGAAACCCACATCATAAAAAGGAATACCAAAACTTTGATTTAAAAACATATTTATGAAATGTAACGATTACACAAATTAACTCATCATTGGGTTTCCACGTAGGAGAACATAGGTGAAGATATGGATATGGTAGAAAAATCTAACCATTATGTTTTGACGGAGAGTGGTAGAGAACATGGATATGAAAAAGCCAACAATCACAAAGCCAAAAATTTCTGACTATATAAGGTACCATCTGATTCATCGGATATAAGAGCACTAGGACAACATTTTTGGTTTTCCAGATCATTTCCCTAAAGTTGATGAAATTGGGATTAGAAGAAATACTTTCATGATTTTGGTACAGTCTCACCATTGGTTGTTCATTGGACAATTTCCACTTCATCTTTTAAAGAAATGAAGTTGAATTTTTAATTCATGAAGTGTTAGAAGATCATGTGATAGAATGATGGGTCTTTCCATCTGTCTCAAACAAAAGGTTATAAAATTTATCAAAAATACATCAGTCCATCTATAGTGAGATTTATCATATATTATTCCTAAAATGGACTTATAATACATATATCATACTGCTGAATATAATAAAACTAGTTTCTACTAAACATGGACTTCCTGTAGGCCAGTGGTAGGTGATAAAGTCCAGTCGCACTTCAGTTGTGTGTTCGATTCCCACAGCCTTGTCCGACACGATGGGATGTCTCCCGTCCTGCATGTTGTCCTTTTTCTAAAACTACATTACTATAACATCCCATCAAAAATATCGAAAAAAGTTATATCCTTAAACAATACTAACTTATGTCCAACATAATCCATTCCAATCTTTAGCCTTATCTAAAATACTTCGGTCCAAGCTCATAGTATACGGAAAATGATTACTTAAAATGCCATCAACCAAGCATGTGAATACAATCATGAATCCCCCATATATCTTGGTGGTCACATTCCAATCATGTGAATACCTTAATCATGTATTCTCTTGAGAAATGAATACCCATTAAACCATAGTTTAAAGATGAATTCTGTCAAAAGTTAACTCTTTCCACATTCTAAAATCTAAAAATTATATATACTCAAACCATGATATAAACTTCCCCTTATATCAGTCATGAGCTCATGAATACTATCAAACATTTAATTTTCTCCTTATCCCTTCGAAATGCGCATATCATCTACATTCCAAAAATATCTGAATAAACATTCATGGATACTGGTACCATTAATCATACACTTTCAAAACTTAAGGAAATACAACAGTTTAACAATCCTTAGATGTCTCTTTATTCTATAGTACCATGAGATTACTTATACAACATTACACTTGATAAACTTGTAATCATTCAACTACCTTATTAAACCATTGACCGAGCTTCGATAATTCTTTCATCTCACATATCATTTGTAGTATCTTCATCATCATCAACATACATACTACTCATACGACCATATTGATTCTATTCATGAGACTTTCCCTTAGGGCATTGGTTTACATAATGCCCATACATTCCACATTTAAAACATTTAACCATTGATGATGTCATAGAAATACCATTATCTTCACCGATGGTGTTAACTGATCCTTTTCCTTTGCACTTACTGGCTTTGTCTCCTTATTTTCCACACCCAAAGCATCTTCCAGTTCCTTTAATACATTCTCCTTGATTCCTCTTCACACATTATTTACATAGGGGAAATTGAACATTCATTCCTCTATGATAATCATGAAACTCTATATTTCTGTTATTATCTGAGTCGGGAAACATATAAAAGTTGAGATTATTGATCATATTATGAGATTGCTGATTATGCATAATAATGATGTTTGGACTTCCAAATCCTGTTTCATTTGGTTTATCATGAATAATATCATTCCATTGTCCGTTATATCCACCATTATCATGAATCTTCATGTTTCCACCCATTTTCTAAAACCTAAAAAGAATATTGTGAGAGGCAGAAATCATGGTAGGGAAAACAACATTGTAAAGGGGGAGTACCCTCAATATCTAACACCTTAGGTTAAATTATAAGATCATCACCATATATCTAAGACTATATCCTATACGTATACTTATCTTTAGGGACATCCCTAGACATACATTAGAAATATCTCTACGGATCTCACTAACGTTTTGGCATCCTAGTTTCCAAAGGTTGACAAAACCTTTCCTCTGATACCAACTGTAGAGACTCGAAGCTTGACATACATGGACAATACATTACTTTTTCGGAATACTTAATACATAACAAAAATAGACACACGAGGATCGTAATAGTTTAGTGTCTTTGGAAACACAAAATAAATTCTTCAAATCGTGGTGAAAGATCTTCAACATCTCCCAATAAATATCTTCCCCTTTTTGTTTTCATACCTAAAACCTTTCTTTAAATACTGGGGGAAAAAATACATATAAAGGGTATGCTCAAATTCTCAGTAAGGGTAAGCATGGATAAAATAAAACAAATCATATACATTTGAACATCAAAACATGAACATAATATTTAAACATCAGAATCTTGAGAAATGACATAAATCATGGAAGTATGTAATGCATAGATCATAAAGAAACATTAATCATGATAAAATAGCATTGTAATTAAACATGTAATTGTGGAAAACCATTAAGAACATGATATGATTTCCATAGTTTCCAAGACATTGCTGCCAAGACCATCTTAGTGGACAAAGACCCTTTCTGAATCGAGTTCACTTCTCGTTCTAGCCCTGTATTACTGAACCGGTTTAACTTTCCATTCCAGCCATGTCTATCTCATGATATATAAATCTATACCCAATGCATTGGAGGGATATATAGGTCCCACCAATCTCATAATGAATTAATTCTTTCATGTGCCACAAAATCATAAATCATATATCATAGCATAACCCTTGTAATAAAATGGGAATCAAAAACATTGTGACATCATTAAAAAATTCATATAAGATAAATGAGTTCATAAAAATAATTCCATCATAACATAATCAAATCAATGTAATAATAGGGATAGAAAAAAAAACCTTTATTATCTAAGATGGAAAATAATTTTGATAAAACACTTGAACTCCATTCTTGAGGAAAATATACTTTCTACTTCAAAAACACATTTCCCTTATTAACATGTCATACAATTATAAACTGAAAGATGTTGAGTAAAAATAAACTTGAAATCTTGTAAAGGAATCTTTGTGGAAATAATGTTTTAAAAATCCATTCATGCCGTATAAGTTAAAAAAACATTCTTCTGGTATTTTTGCCGGAAAAGTCCAAAAGTACCTTGTCAAAGAAATATTCCATACATACCATGTATTAAAAGATAAAAATGGGTAAAAGGGACTTTAAAAATACATGAAAACATTTTTATAAAACATGTACATGGATAATAACAGCAACCTCAGTATATACTTACGAATAAACAATCTCAGATAAGAATGAGATTGGAATATTTATCCCTTACCTTAGGTCCGATATGCTTCGTACGTATCTGAAACTCCTGTATAATGATTTAAATAAATTTCATTGATTTATTAAAGAATCATATTAATTGTTATGATATCATATATGTTTCACTTATGACTTTATATTACCCGTTCTTTTGTAAATTCCATGTTAAAGCGGTATTTTGGGTAAAATCATTTCATTTATCGTATGTGTTTCGACTTGTCGTTCTTGATATTATTACTTATATCCTGATTTGCATAATTCCATCATGTAAAACATGATTTATATATAATATATATTCATCATATACATATATATATTATAGATCGGTAAAAGGAATGAAATACACCGTTGATGGAGAGAGTAGGTCGTACGTATGCATGAACACTGTTTTCATTTTCTTATTGAATTTGAATGAAACTAAATACATGACATACATATATATATATATATATATATATCCAGTAGCATTATTATTACATATATTTCATTATTATTCATTATATAAACTTTATGATCATTCTTGTATGGTTTGCATGGAGAATGAATCTCATCGCATCGTGGAGACAGTAGTCCGTACGTACGCACGAGCGATGATATCATTCCCATAATTATTAAATAGAATTTGAGTGGATGGTATAATATATCAGAATTAGTATGATGTTATAATAACCATATATAGTTATTCATTACACCATTATACCCATCCATGTAAGGTGTTGGTGGAGAAACAGATTTCACTATGGCGTGGAGATGGTATTCCGTACGTACGCAGGCGTGGTGATTTCCTTTTCTGTAAGATGGATAGATTGTGAAATAGGGTAGTTTCATACTTATAATAACATATCAGTATATTAGTAATAATTATGTTATTACTTCATAGTGAAACAACTAAAGAAGAAGATGTGGAAGAAGAAATAGAGTTGAATGAATCGGTAACAGACATTACCTCTTCTTTGAAGCGCCTCTTTGAGACCTCCTTTTAGCGCACTAAAATTGGTCTTTGAAGAAGACCAGAACCTATCGGATGTTTCTATGGAAGTGGAGAAGTTAATTTTTCAGGGGTTGTCCGAGCCTGAAGGCTCAAAGTGGTGTGAGGAAGAGAGGGAGGAGGATCCCTTTTATAAGGGAGGAGAGGGGCACCTTTGGAATAACAAAAAATATTATTTTATTATAAAGTCATATTCAGTTTTTAATAGCTCCAAATTGATATATTTCTAATATATGGTGGGTATGAGTCTGAATCCTATCATCCAATATAATTTAGACAATTTTAGGTCATTATATTAACCTTATCTTTTAGTTTTAACTCTTAGTTAATTAGATTGACATTTACCATGTCACTTTGTATTTTTATATTATATAGTTAATAAACATACCATATACATCCAATAGATCCCAAGTGATCCATTAATGATACAAATATAATGATATAAGTATATTGGACGAACCTTAGATTTTTAGAAATAAAATAACCATTAATAATATAATATTTGTTTTAAAAACTATTTTAAGTCAATTTTGACACTATTTGATAATTGATTTTTGTGAAAATCATAACAGTATGATTATTTCAAAAAAGGAAAATTAAATAAATACTAACATGTCATATTAACACATAAAATTATTTTAATTCATAAAAAGTGTCAAATTACATTTATTTGGGTATTTATAACATCAATTATGTCAATATTTCATTAATAAGATAATTACTGCATCATCACTGTGTCATAAATAAATTAAATTATATTAAGTCTAAAAATTTCAAATAAAATACCATTATGTAAGAAATATTTTTAGATTTCTAATTAATATTTATAGTCGAATTTATCTTATGTATAAACCTATATTAAAAATGATTTTGTTATTAAACATTGATTTTAACTATTTTAACCCATCTTCAAATAAATTAATAATAATTGTATTAATCTAATCCAAGTGTTCCTAAATGGTCATATTTTATTCCTAAGGCTGTTTTTGGTCGAATTATACTTATCCAATAGAATTAGGACATTTGTTAAGGTAATAATAATAACACTTTTAACCTTAATTACACTATTTACTTTTAACAGTGGTAAAAAAAGTAAAAAGTTACTATTCACCAAAAAATATTTTCATCTCATTAAACCAAATTTTAGTCCTTTATATTAACTGTGTCTCTTGGATTTTCGAAATTCCACTAATTGAAGTGGTTAAATTACGTTTTATGAAAATTTCATTTTTTAAATACCACTTAGTGGTTTCACTATTTATAAAAAAATGACAGTTTCCAAAAAAATACCCAAAATTAGGCCTAAGCTATATTTGACATTATGAATTCAAAAATCATGTCTATTTTACCAAATTTAAGACATATCAGTTACATTGACTAATTTAAAAATTAATTCACGTTGTCAAAACAAATAGCGTGTTTTTAAGAGATAATAACTATCAAAAGATTGACACTTGTTTTTGTATGGTTTAAATGTGAAATTACATACAATGACCAACATTATATTAAATTGTAAAAATATATATTCTAAATATATTTCAAAATAACTCAAATTAATAATTTATCACTATTAATTATTTCGATTAAAAAAGTTATTTTTAATTAAAATTTAGTAATTTTCTCTATTCATCAGAATATGAAAGTTATCCGAAAAGTACTAAAATTTCACCCTAAGATAATTTTGATATTCAAAATCCAAAAAGTAAGTCCATTTTGAATGGGAAAATTTATAAAATTTCAAAAAGTGGGTATTACTATTCATAACAGATAGTTCATAATAATATTATAATAATTTCTCGTTTAGTGAAACTCGGTATTGCGTACTACACACACTATCGAGGAAGGTCGTGATTGCGTGTAATGTAAGGAAACTCAGGGATTCGTGTTGTGAAAGATCCTTTTGGTGTAGCATAAAACAGAAGACAATAATGAAATTAAAAAGAATATTTTTCATAAAATCACGGGGAGTTACAGTCCATGAAATGAAATCTTGTATTGATAGTATATGTGGATGTGGTTCTCAAAGTGTTTTACCAAGGTGTAATAACATTTAATAGGGTGTAATATGGTTAACCTGATTACCAAATTGTGCTAATAAATAGTCTATAGTGCACACATGGTTTGACACTCCTGGGGTATATTCATCCATATATTCACATTTTATATGAAAAACAATATGAATCATTTGAATATATGAGGGGAATTAATGAAACACATAAAGCTAAAGATTTCAATGTATTATAAATTGAAGTGTCGTGATATAAATATAAAACAATTCATTATATTTTTCCCAGCTATGATTATTATTGATCAAACAATCCTTTTTTGTTTTATTCAATAATTGAAACTAGAATTAATCATGTTAATAATTATTAATATGAAAAAATTGGTGACAATAATAAATCGAATGGGTTAGTGGATAGAGTGAAATAAATTTATTTTTTTCCAAATTATGATTCCAAAAATATTATTAGAAAAATATAATACAAAAAATTCCTCGAGACCCCTATGAATAGAAGTGTGGAGTTCGTTATGTGATTATGTTACAGAGACAAGGATAGAAAGAAGTATCTCTAACTATTTTTTTAGAAATGTGTAAGGAAAAAACCATGGAATGTGGATCAATGGAATGGGAATTTAAATTATGTAGAGAAAAGAAAGATATAATGTAAATAATTTTCATGAAAAAATAAAGATTACAAAAGAAACAAATAACTGACATACATGTGATCCATTAGTTGTTAATATAATTCATTGTGGAAATCCTATCAATTATTTGAATCAATTTTATCGTTGAAATAATAACCCCTAATACGAGGAAGTAAATATTAGGAAATAAAATGGAAAAGGGTTTTAGGTATTGGGGATGAAGAGATAGATTTTAAAATTATTTTTTTCAAATGTTATTATTATGGTAATAATTCAAAAACATTAGAGTATTATGTTAAATTTAAAAATAAAATTAGTATTACCTAATATAATATTTATTCACATCCTCTAGAGTTTATGTGGATAATATTAATAATATTTTAATAGTATTAAATCATTTTCAAGGTTCTATATTCTAGAAATCTGAAAAGATTAACAATATATTTAGGGAAATTTATTTTAATACAACCCATGGGATTAGTATATGATTTAGATGAAATTATTACATTAGGAATTAATTAATTACATCTTATTTATAAATGTGTATATGAATTTATTAGCTGTTTGGTTAATATGTTCTCTATTGAAAATGTAATAAATATCAAATATGATAATTAAATTTTGTCTAAAAAAATAGGTTTCATATAAAACCAAATTGAAAACACTATTTAATGATTATTATTATTTAATGTAAGTGTATCATTGAATTTTTGTATTTTTTATGAATTATATTATTGTGTTTATATAAAAATGACAACACCAATTCCGGGTGACAACTAATATTATCTAGAAAAGTGAAAGGGATTGAACCCATGATTAATGTAACATAAGGGGATTTTCCCAACCACTAGTATTCTTGATTTCATGGTTTATATATCATGGTTTCTTGTTAAATTATTTGAAAATTTTAAATTAATGATGAACAATTGATGTTACATTGCACTGTAGATATCATTTTATCATATTGGATATCGTTGACTAACCATATCAGTTTTGTCCAATAGTTGTAGACGCATGATAAGAATTGGTACTCTTTTATGAATCCAAAAATAAATTAAAATATAATTTTCATTCTTCATGCATGAAAATATTCATTTATAGAAATAAATTTATCATAGAATGGTATGCCTTTAAAAATGATGAAATCTCAACAAAATGTTGAAATTTATAATTTGAAATATAAATGTATCACGTATATATATTTTACTATATCCATAGAAAAAAAAATACTTAACATTAGGAAAATTATTTTGAAAAAATATCTTATTATGACTATTCAATAAATTGGATGGATTTTTAAATCATCACAAATTTATGGTGTGAGTCTCTTAAAAATCCTATGACCATTCACATTCTTATTATCAATGACCTTAATCACTCTATATATTTATTAATACATTTTAACCATGTCCATATATTAAATATCCACCAATGTTATCCTAATTTAATTATCATTTGGGTATTTGTCCATATGATATCTGTACATCCTTTTCTCATTTATAAGGAGGTTTTTTTCATTAACTATTTTTATGATGTGAGTTTTCAACAAATGAATTTTGAAATATGAAACCATTTTTTAACAAGAATACTTTTAAATATTGAGGATGAAATTTATTTAAGGTGTGGGTAATTTAATAAATTTTTATTAAAAATTAATAATATTATATTTGATATCTTATTAAATAGAAAACACTAATCCCAACCAAGCTACACAATATATTTCATTATATTAAATATCACTGATAGGTTAATGAAAATGAAACCTCAAATCTAAATGGAACATAATGTAGTGTACCATTGTATACTAGATGATAAATTGTTTATTATTAATATTACTAACTTTGGTATGAAGATCATGGATATAAATTTTTTAGAAATAAAATAATAAAAAATAAAAAGAAAAAGATATTTTATTTTATAAAATATATTTTTTAAATGAATAATTTAACTCACACATTTTTCACATAATTTAATTTGATATTTTACCACACATAAAAAATTTATTTATTAATATTAACCATATTTATGAAATAATATGTCAAAATTTTATTATTGTGAAAAATTTGGATTTTTCAAAGAGGTTTGAATTTTTGATAAATAATGATAAATACTAAATTATCCTTGGATTATACCTTTTAATTAAAAATATTTATTGTAAAATATTCAATTATTAAATGGTTCTAATGTAAAATTATTTAATCCAAATACCATTTAACCTATTTTAGTCAGTTTACTCAATTATGTAATGTATTTCATTATAAAAATCATAATATTTTAAACATTTTATTTTTGAACACATGTTTTCACATTACATATGTTGGATTATATTAAAATTATAAATTTTCACTTTTATTTAATTAATTTAGAAAAATGTGTCAAATATTTGTAATAGGAATCATTTTTATTATCGAATTAGGTAAACACAATTTTTTAATAAATTATATTTTGAAAATTGTAAATATTAAATACCATAGTTATGGTAAAAATGTATTTAAAGGTGTGTTAAACTATGAAGACAAGAATTGAAAATGACCAATCAACCTGTACAAAACCCATTAGTTGTCCGTATTTATATCATTTATGTTATAGGATCTTTAATCACTTAAATTTATTTGTTTTTAATGATACAATTGTGGGTATATATGTGATCTTTATATATTAATTATACTTATTTATAAATTATATAATATTATTTCACATTCCATTCAGTTTGGGACTCAATTAATTTGTTCATATTATTATGGATTACATCCTCAAGAAGTGACATCAGTCATTTTTCACTAAGAAATTTCAAAGTAGATGATAAGGAAAATGTTGATGAATTGTTTTGATATAAATAAAATAAATGTGATATTTATGAAATTTTTATACTTCATAATGGATAATACAACATTTTAATTTATATTTTTTCACTCACTAAAATATGATAACATTACTCATGAAATTGTGGACTATTACATTCAAGATGCGATGTGAATCTCATTTCTTCAATAATCCACATCGATGATTTATATAATAATATTTAAATAAATAATAGGATTTAATGAAAATATTAAAATTTGAAAATATTATTTAGATCATATCTATAATGATCATAATAATTGAAATGTTACTAATGAATATATAAGACCTAGCATCTCTATGTTCGTAAAAAAATCATTTCTCTTATCCATGTTTCTTAATTTGTTTTAATTGTATAATTGATTTTAAAATCATATAATTATTCCATTATTTTTATTTGTTTAAATTATAGAGCTATATAATATGGCCACTAACGTTATCCTTTATAAAGATTAATAAATTTAATTGATGCCTAAAATAATTGAAATAGTCAATTATTTTATACAGAAGTGTTATATGATATTGTAATATTTAATATGGATTTTTATGACATAATATCATGTTTCAAACTAATATACACATGCTTAATGAACATTAAACCAAAATACAGTAGGATTTAAGGGATTTCTAAACACAATATCCATTCATTGGGTTAATCTTCTACGTCATAGGTTTTGCAATGAAATGATAATGTGAGTAACAAATTATTATTCTCTTATGTTTTATTGTCAATGTTTTTGTAGATATATTGTCTATTCACATAATATATTAATGTGCTAATACTAAATTCAATGGTATGATCATTTTAATATGTTTATTTTATAATAAAATTCTTATCATGAAGGTTTATTATTTAAAATTTGTTGAAGGAAATGATAAGATCATTTTCAAATAAAGCTATATTATTTTTTTCCTATGGTTATTCAATATATTTTCATAATAAAACTTGTTTTTAAAATTTTTTACTTAAAATAATGTATAATATGTTATTTAGGAAATTTAAAATCATTTTTCAATTTGGTATGAAATCCATTTTTTAAAAAATATAAATTTTTAAAAAATAACTTCTAAGATTATTTTATCTATTTTGATAATGATTTATTAAATATTTTTTCACATTTTAAATTTTCTTATTTTTTTAAATTAATTATCAATCCAATTTAAATGAAAACAAATTTTTCCTTTTAAATAAATGAGAATGTAATATTTTCATTAATTGGTATAGAGTGGATCAAATTTAGATCCATTATGACAAATAAAATTTTTCAAATCCTCAATTATTAAATTAAATTTTTTTTATAAAAAATTATATTTAAAAAGTTTTATAATGTTTCTAAAAGTTATTTTTAAAATTTAAAAGGTATTTTCTTCTATAATATTTTTAATAAATAGTATATCATTCAAATTCATCATTAACACAACCCTAACTGTAAATATTCCCCACTGAGGATATGTTATATTGGTACCATCATTTTTTCATTTCAATTGATGTTTTATGATATATTGACCATGAAATGTTTTTTCATTCATATTCTTGATTAATTTTTTTATTTATGATCTTTCACATGAAATATTCACTTTAAAATGATCATTAGACATTAAATTTATCATATATATCATTATTATATATGATCTATTTTATTACTTCTTGACCCATATACAATATGTAGTTACGGTGTATACAATTAAGGTAATATTTTATGTGGGGTAATATTAAATAATCAATATTATTTACTAAATATTTTTATTAAATGATAATGAATGTTATATTTTAATTAAATTTATCATTCAATATATGAGGAGTGATTTTGACATTCAAGACAAGGGTGGGCATGGAAATTTTCATCCCCTCGATGATTTAGAAATCTCATGGGTCTAATTTGTTGTGAACAATTAGTTAATTAGGATTCTATATATTATAATTAAACATAAAAGAAGATAGATCATGATTTTAGAGGAATCATGTTCGTGAAAAAATTATGTCTAATAATTAATAAATCCCTGCATTTATTATTTAATTTTTATTACTATCAATGAGGTTTTCTCAATGAATGTATATATAAATGCATTATATTATATAATTTTTTTTGAAAAAATGGAATTTATTTTCATTTATTTATCTATTCATATTAATAATTATTTATCAAGCCTATAGAATATTTTTTTTAAATTGAGTGTGTGTTCAGTTATTTACTTTTCTAATTTTATTATTATTATTGATTCATAATGTTTTTTTGTACATAACCATTACTGTGTCTTTTTTTACACAATTATTTTTATTCTTTGTCAAGAGTCAATTGAGAGTATTTTTCATGATATCAAATGATATTCTATATGGATTAATTTCACCTTCAAAATAAAATTACTTTTTAATTTTGAATTTCAAATGATATATTTAACATAAGTGTGAATTTATTATTCTATGATAACTGATTTTTTCAGCCCATCAGGATGTAATTAATAGTATCATATGCCATTAGAATTAATATTACACTATCTATGAGGTAATGGGGTTGGGGTAACGATAAAAAACCCATGTTATTTTATTTAAATATGGGTAATTTACTATGTATCATGTAAATTATTAACGGAAATGTGTATTAAAATCAATTTTTTAGGGTAGGCAATGAAATAATCACTCGTTATTATTTTTTATGTTAGTGTGATAATGTTTCCAAAAATCGAATGATATACAGATTATTTTACTTGGTAAATATGTGAAGAAACATTCTAAAATTTCAATTAATATTGAGGTAAAATTATCCTTGGTGATATAAGTTAAAAACAGAATGTATTTTAACATTATATCATAATATATGTATGCTAATGGATATTAAAATAATTTTCCCTGAAAGAATTCAGATATTTCACTAGTCATGTTGATCGTGAATATTTTTTGTATATTAATATGATGAATCAAGGATCCAATATTTTTTGCTGTATTATTTTAAGATTACTATATATGAGGGGGTCTGGACCTGACATCGTATTTTGTTATAAATTTTGTTCTTGATTCAAAAAACCAGTAGTTTCTAATCATTACTGATCAAATTGATGTATTAATATATCATACAAATAATAAATTTATTTATTATATAAAAATAATAGATCATTTAAATTACATGGATATTTAATTTTCTATTGGGGAAATTATTATAGTGATCAAAATACTTATTATAGAGGTGTATTTTTTTATATTTTAAAGATTCATTACACATAACATGAAGAGAAAAAAATATAATAATATTTATTAATAAATTATTAAAATATATATGGGATTTTTTTTAATAATGTACATACTATGGATGATTTCAGATGTTAATGACATAAGGATGAAGGATTCATATCAATTGATTATAGGGTGTTAGAATCAATGTACATTAATGTTGTCAATAGAATCATGTTCAATAGTAAATGATAATTCATACTAAAATCTAGTATCATATCATAAATAAGAAGGTTTAGTGTAAGGTTTAATAATTGAAAATGTTTAAACGATGATCCATGTTGTTGATATTTTTTTATATCCCATAATGAATGATTCATTCTAGCAATCGATATATTTTGGGGAGTAAATTCCACTACTATTTTAAAAAAGACATTTGGGTTGTTTTTCATCATTCCATACATTGAAATTATTGAAAATGGCGATAATAAAATATTTTATCATATAAAAATTTATAGATAATCATGTTTCATTATTAATGTGATGGACATGTAGAATGCTTATGGTGTTCATTAATGGAACAAAATGATGGAGTTATCTTTTATTGATTCAAATATTATTGGATAATTAAATGAAGGATATAGATTATTCCTATGGAGAATTAATATTTTCATTGGTTACTAGTAGTTGCTTTGAGTTATAAATTACAGAATCTACACATGATATAATTAGAAAAGGGTATATTTTAGTTGATCTCAATTGAGATATGGTAAACATGGAATTGATCATATATAATCAGTTGGTGTAATTTTAAGAGCAATATTCAATAATATTATGTTGCTGTATATAAAATTACCAATAGATTTATGTTCCAACTTCATTTCTGAATAAATTAATTCAATGGAATTTTAACAGTTTACATCTTCTATTAATTGAAAACATACACACAAATGAGTTAAATTTTAATTAGGGATTATTTAATACAAAAAATGAGTTGATATTTTTTAAAATTATTAAACCATGACCTGGTGTTATTTATCATGTCATGGTATGCTGAGTTTTTTGTGTGGATGATTTTAATATATATAGACATCTCATGAAGTAAATATTTTGATTATGCTTTAAATAATTTTTGATAGTGGTGAATCATCTATTTATTAGATACAATAAACAATAAAAGATGTAATTTATTGTTATAGGGTTTTGTAGGTTCCATGAATCCCAGAGAAGATAAATTGGTGCTATATTGTTTTGTGAGTAAAATTTTGTCAATCCTAAACACAATGAATTTGGTAATTAATATTTTGTCTCATTAAAATGGATATGTTGTGATATTTTTATGTATCACATGAACTATAAGTCAATGTGGTCACAATGAAAGATCTACAGTCATGTAATGTTTTTTTCAACATATATTATATTATATATGATAATATATAAATATTATGATATGATATAATATTACACTCATCAACATATGTATGGGATCATTTGGAATTAGATTCCACCTGATTTGGATCAAAGAATATTATAGTGATTGAATAATTCACATAACAATGAATTCAATAAATATTATTAGAATGTACTGTCACAAATAAATGTGTGAGAGTTCAATATAAATAACATATTATTTCACCCATACATTATTGGGTGAATTTGAGTTAGTGGTATTCTTTGATTTTAGGAGAATAATGAGGGTGAACCTGTAATCAATATTCTGGCTGATCATCTCGTAATGGGGAGTGAGGATAGTTCCAATTATTTGTGCATTTGATTATATATTATACCTATAGTTCATGGACACCCCATGATTCACTAAATATTATCATTGATAATAAATTATTTAAATATTTAAACTCCTAAAAAATGAACATTGAAGATTATCTGCATGATAACGAGTCAGTAAATATTGTATTTTCTCTTTATTCATGTGTGTTCTCTCTCCACGTTTTTAACGTCATAAATGATTCACCATCATGATAATTTTTATTGAATATATTTTGTGATGTGAGATAAATGTTAGGGTCTTATGATAAAAAATCTATTCCCCTATATTAATGTGGTTTTCTACTTTCACATAGTCCGTTTAGGGTCTTGGATCATCTTGAAATTGGAATACGAAAAACACGATGAGATTACATTGGGGTTTTTGTTAGTATTAATTGATTAATAGAGGATATTTCCATTTGGGTTATTTCATGGGATTAATTTCATATATTCTTTCTAATAGTACTCCATAGATATATAGGTCTTATTGAATTAATGATTTTGTATCGTAGATTAAGTGTTACAACCTTTAGTCATTTTTTAAACATATTGGATACCATTTATTGTTATAACTATATAGGGAAAAAATATTTATTAATGTTTATTTTTTTTATTTTGTTGTAAATTGAGGATCAAAGTTGTACACAATATTAGGATTATTTCATTATGTAGTAAATAATAATTAATGTTTTTAGGGAGCACATAAATGGATGTCATTACATAGAGTGAAATATTTAGCACAACATGTGCATTGACCTATACAAGGGGAATCTTATTCATAATTAGTGTTCTTATATATATTATATACTAATTTTTCAATGGATCAATTTAAAAATTGTCTTCTATTAATGAAATCTGTTTTATAATGTGTATATTTAAAAGGTATTTGATTTAGATCTAGAAGAATATATTTGTATGGGGTCTATATAAAATATTTTATTATTATGCTTTAATTTTATTATGTTAGTAATGAGATATTTAGTGCCTTATTTGGAAGGGTTAATTGTATGGAGGTGTTTGGAGAGGTTTGATTTTAATTTTGGATTTTTAATGAGGCCTATAATGGTAGTGCATCATATCAAGGGCATTGAAGTTGAATTTAGTAAAATTGGTTCATAAAAGCAGGGGGTTTCATCGTCAAAATATTCTTTTTAGTATAGTGTACTCCTATATAAATTTTCTTTTTATAAATGGGGGTAACATAGTAAATTCATGGTACTGAAGACTAAAAATTCAGGCTATATATCCGTTAATAATTTCTAAATAAATTTATTCTTAAATATTATTATCTACATTTCTCCACTAATTTAGAAACAAAAAATGAGATAGTCATCCATGTTAAATATTTTGGATATCATGTTATATATCTCATTATGGATCATATATTCATTGAATCATAATATGCCTTAATATTGTATGAAAGGTATGCCTCTCAAATTTCATTCTCTCATCTATTTCATATCAAATCATGTTTTAACACAAGGGGGATTCTCCAAGACATGGAATGACCATCTAAATGAATGGGGATGTTTATTATGTTAATTTGATGATATTATGGGATGGGATCTTGTGGTTAGTTATGCAGTTTCAATTGATCATTATGATTAATATAGTGGTATTATCAATGAAAAATATTTTACCAAATATTATTATGGTATGATTTAAATATATTATTTTTGGGTGTATAAATAATTAAATAATTTTGGGATTCAAGTATGTTCAAATATATGTTTAAACTTGTGTATTTTTGAACAATCACAAATGTAAAATTTTTATGTGTGTGTTTCTTTTATATATATCTGGTTAAAATGAAAAATTGGTTCAGATTTTGTGATTAATGGTTTTAGGGATAATGTTATTATAAATTTATTATTGAATTAATAACATATATATATATATATTCTATGGGATTGATGGTTTTTGACGTCATCATATATTCTAAAATTGATTAACTCTTGGGTAGTTGTTTTTAGGGTTTTACATTAAAATATAATATTATTTATAGTATAAGTGTTTATTGAATTGGCATATATATGTGTGTGATATTTCAAGGACTTGTTCTTTGAGTATTAAATAAATGATTTTATATTTTTGTATGGTTTGTTAAGGGATTCGATATTAGATTAGTAAAAATCCATCATTGGTGTAGGGAATGTTTCAACAATGATAGGCCATGGTTTAGTAGAACTCCAACATCAGAGTGGGGAATATATTGGTAGTGATATTTTTATGTTTGATGATATTTAGTAAAGTCATGTATCAGAGATACCCATTATTTTATACTCAAGGGTTAGATGTTTCATTTGAATAATATTATAGTTTACAATTATGTAGTGTGGGGTTTTTAATTTTGATTATTTCTTTATGCTTTTATGAAACAATTTATTTTCTTATTAGTTTTGTATTTTTAATTTAAAAAATTTGAATTTATAATGATATTTGGGTAAAATAATGCTTCAAAAAACATTTCATTAATTTTTTACATTCACATTCATTGGGTGAATGGGGTGTCTGGGGGTTATTCTTCTAGGTGTGGTGCTCACCCCATACAAGCGTATCATACTACAAATTTAGATGATATTTTTTGAGATGTTGGTTTGTTAGATGTGTCTTAATTGGTAGTTGATAAAGTATCTATGTATTTAAAGATGTTACCAGTTTATTATTTTGTTTTTGATAGTATATGTTGTATTTTGTTGGATTATATTGAAATTTTATATCATGGTACAATGTTTTTTAATTTAATAATGTTTCATGCATTTAAAATACTGGTATTTATACTTCAAACCACTAAATAGAGACTATGAACTTTTGTGAGTTGGGGTTTTGTACCCACCCACATGATAGGTCTGAGTGTTCATATTTACTATCCATCACTGGGTTGTCACAGGATAACACTAGTTGTCGAATGAAATTCATAATAACTATAGTGTTAGTTTTGAGTAGTGAAGTTGGGATGGGAAGTAACCTAATATAAATAATGAACAATAAATATAGTTAATTTTAATTTTAATAATTATATATATATATATTAATAAAAATAATCAGAAAATTATAAATAATTCATTTAATACAATGTGAGATTATATTTTATTATTAAATAATTAATTAATGATTAGATGATCATGTAATGAAGAGGAAATTTCAAGGAATTTTTTTTAAATACTTTTGGAATTTTACGAGTCTGCGGTTTTTGACGACCCTTGATTCCGAGGCCCGGTGTGCCTGGAATAAATTTCTGATGTTTTGGATCGGGTACGTTCAGTAAATGTACGTGCAAGTTTTTTTATCTTTTGAACTGGTTCTCATAATTGAACTCAAAGGACACTGATGAACTCGTAGTGCCAGTATTTACTTAAGGGGACCTTTACCGAAGATACGTTTTGTCGTATGTGGTAGTTAAATTTTTTGGGATTCATTAATATATAAATAAAACTATTGTGTTACAATTTTATTTTTAGTGGAAGTTAATTCCTCCACAGGGATGTTATAGGTGGGTCCCACCTCCCACCTAACTTCCCATGGGAGGATATAACTATGTGTGTTGGGGACTGCATGGGCCCCTAAACATTCAACTCCCTTAAACTCCCCATTAAATCCCCCTTAATTAATTTGACAATTCTCAACTTAATTAATGTGATCTCTTCACCTTCCTCTCTTCTATTAAATTTATTCCAACACTTTTTATTAATGAATAGAACTGTAAAATTAATTAATTAATGTATATGAAATTTGAAAATTTATGTGTGTATAAAATAATAGCCTTTGGTATTATTTTAGTTTGGCACTCGTTTTGTAAAGAGAATTTTGGGAGATCTCTTGAGAAATAGAAGAATATAGTTTTTCTTTTGACGAAGAACCGTCGATGAATGACAATCATCTCCTGCATTCTTCAGCCAAGCCAAAAGAGAAGTAGCCACCAGCATGGAACGCTGATGACACACGTTTCTTGACCCCTTCATCCCCGACGTCAACATGTCGACACCGCCTTCCTGTGACTCTATTAATGAAAGAACCTTATTTCAAGTTAGGGGTGTTTTTTATTTGAGAAATGTAGATTATTACTTCCACATTTGTTTCTCTAGAACTACTTGCTTACAAACTAATGCGGAAGGACCGGGCTAAAAGAACACGACCCGATCCCTCCGTTGTTTTTGTGAATGTTTGGTCTGTTCTTTTTGTTCTTCATGGGTGACGAACACCGGATCATTGCGAGTTTTTTGTGTGATTCAATGATCCAAAATTAAAGACCCAACATCACGACAACCTAGCGGAGGTGTGATGATTATAGCGGGTGATGGATCAAACAACAACGGGAATGACCGTCCCTCAACTGTTCTTTGAGTGGGTGAATCAAATCGTGTTTTCGGAGCTGTTCGGAGGTATGAAAACACCGGAGACGATTATGGGAAAACGTGGAAACCTATTGTCTGAGGTTTTGTGACGAACGAACCGTCAGAACAAAGAGTGGTCTTCATGGGAGGTGCACTGGTTTGAGGCGTCCTTTCTGGAAAATTCCGGAATACACGGCGTGTGCTTCTGATGAACACGCATTGTAGTGTGGGCGTAATGTTTCCTGTGTTTTGGATATTAGAAAAGTAACAAATGGCGTTTGACCCTAGCAACATGGATTGTATCTCTATGTACAATGGAAAAAGAAGCTTCGCGAGGCTTGGCTTGTATTCTGGGAAAATACACGGAAACAGGCAGAATTACACGACCAAGAGGTGCGGCGTGTATTCCCTATGCAGAATGGAAGAAGCATCTTCGTGAGACTCAACATGTATCCTGGGGATACATGGACATATGGTGGAGTACACGGGCATGTACTCCACCACACAGCCAGACATGTCCAATGGCACGATCTACCCCTTGTACCAGTTACACGGGTTGGAAAACACGGGTGGAGGCTGAGTACAAACACATGGACAACGTACACAGAGCCGACCCTAGATGCTTGGACATGGCATGAAACCATACCACGTGCCATGTACTTAGTTTTCTACCTGCGCAGACCTTCGACTCGGGCCATTGTACATAGGTCGTACACATGTTCTGAAGACACGGTGTGTAACCGTACCAACACGCCGTGTACTTTTTGGGAAATGGTTTCATCATCTCCTTAATGTGTATTGGACATGTATTGATTGTATTTCCCCCCTTTGACATGGAAGATCTCTGAGATACTTGTTCATGGGACTTCATGATAGTTGATGTATCGACCCCTTGGCTCGAGGAGTGGACCCCCACGGAATCGACCATGCTATGTGTGGGAACCCAAGAGCTGGCTATGACTACGATAACTACCGTACTGGAATCCTCTATGGGTTCGACGACGACGAATACCATACTAAAATCCTCTATTGGTTCGATGATGATGACAACTATACTAGAATCCTCCATGGGTTCGACAGTGATGACTAGTGTACATGTATCCTATGTGGGTCTTATAGTTTGACGTCTGTACTAGTATCTTGAGTGGGTATGACAGAGTAAATGGACTAGTATCCTACGTGGGTCCGAGAGCTTAGTAAGTCTAGTTTGCTACGTGGGTCTGATAGGTTAGATGAATGAGTGACTACATCTGATCATCTAGATCACTATAAAAATGATGTATACCTATGTGAGATGATTCTTGAATGTAAATCATTATCATCAATTTAATTGAATTTCTTTCCTTGGTGGACATGGTTTTGCGTGGGCTTGAGAGTTGGAGTCGAACTGTGATTTTTAACATAGTAATATGTATTGTCACATACCTACGTTGAGTTCGTTGATACTTCGTGATAGTATCCATATTCTTGTGGTTTATCCTTCGTGGATTCTGTGATAACTTCAGGGGTCTCCGGGTCCCTACTGAGTATCGTAATACTCACCCTTACATGGGCTATGCCCACAATTCATTGTGATGGTCGCAGATAACAGAATGCGTTGACGGAGTCTGATAGCGAGCGTGGACTGGACGACACCCGTAAGTGGACCACACGATGCGACGGTACATGGAGCAGATTGGTAGACATGGAGTGCTGAGGTGGACATCTGCACCTACTCTTCAGGTTGGATTCTCAGTGGATGTTCTAAGAGATTTTATTTTTATCTCTTATCCCTTTTTCAGTTGTACAACACTTTATTGTTGGGATTGTATTTACAGCACCGTTCCATTCAGCAATTATTTTTTTACATAGTTTTACTTAGTGATTACATCAGTTGTGGACTCTATTGTGATTGTTTACTTTTATAAAGGTAATGCCTTCACAGCTTAGGGATTTATGCCTTTGGTTCTTGTTGCGAGCCCCTGGCCTATGGAAGGTGGGCTTGGGGTAGTCACAGCACTGGCCCCGAGGACGGGTCGTGAAAAATTGGTATCAGATGAGTCAGTTCTACTATAGAACTTAGACTGTGAATTCTTTTCAATAATGTAATAGAGTTAAGTGTATTGACTATGGGTTTCAGTATAGGGAGTCCAGTATTGGTGCGGCGGTCAACGTATCCATACACCGGGACCCTGACATTTGATTTCTGACTCAATGCACGAACAAACTAATTGAATTTGTGTTTCCAATGTTTTTTTTGTGATTACATTGTGTCAGCTCACCAGGTATAGTGCTTGACCATGGAACACCTGTTTCCTTTCAGGATAGACCCACGAAAGCATCCAGCTAGGGTTCCAAGTTGCCTAAGATATGACACCGCACCGAATGATGAGTACTCGATGCAGGGCCCCATCATAGTGGAGGATCTAGCAGTACCAGCACCCGCTGGGCCACCGATACCACCATCCCTAGAAGTAGAGTGTGCATGCCGCATGAGTCAGTTTCACGAGTTCCAGCGCCAGAGGCTACCAAGGTTCCAGGGAGAGACGGACCCGTAGGCAGCTGAGGATTGGCTAGAGGCTATCGTTAGAGTTTTTATATTGGTGGGGACACCATCAGACCTTATGGAGATCCTTGCAGTGATTCTGCTGCACGCAGCAACATGTAAATGGGATATTTTGATGCTCCTACTGCATGACGAGGCATCTTTACTTTGGATATACATAGAGAGTCTCTTCTGCTCAGAGTTTGTTCCAACCACCCTTCATGCAGAACAGATTCAAGAGTTACGTCACTTGTAGGAGGGCAACATGACGAAAGCTCAGTACTCAGCGAGGTTCACTAACCACTCATGGTACTCCATTGATATGGTACATGACCCATTCGTCAGGGCCTCGACATTTGTGTATTTACTCAGAAATGAGATCAGATCTTCTATGATCTCCATCAGTATTCGGATGCAAGAGGGAGTGCTGGAGAAATTCCTTCTTGTGGAGAGATTTCTTGCTAAGCCGACATCAGTTGCGAGACCCACCATGGGATGACACATACCAGAGACTTCTGCAGTCGGTAGTAGACAATTGACGCAGAGGTCGAAGTGGACCAAGCCATTAGGTGGGAGACCCTAGGATATAGGTTCGGTTGTGTGGGGCACACCAAACCGAGCTAGCTATACAAGGAACATGTAGTGCAATTCATGTGGCGGGCAGGGTAACATGGCTCAAGACTCTATGACGCACCATGTGGATGAGTATCAAACAGTATAGGGACCGCCCAGGAAAAGGCAGAGGTCCAGCCGTAGTGGTATGTCAATAGAAGGAGGATGGGGAAGAGGATCTGGCCAAGCAGCGGGTGGTGGACGAAGTTTCGAGGCTCTACTACCACCACCACCAGGATGTCCACCCCGACCACAGAGAGGTAGAAGACAAGGGCAGGCTCAAATCCAGGAAGTCAAGGCCTACAACAACGACGCTCCTAAGATGATTCGAGTTACTATTTGTATCTAATCAACCCTTTCTTCAGTACTTATAGACATAGGTGTGAGTAATTCTTTTATTTTCTCTGCCCTTGTTTAGAGCTCAGAGATTCCGAAGAAGCCTTTTCCTTAATCCTTACGTCTAGAGACTCATACGGGAGTAGACTCAATGATTAAGAACTGGTGCCAGCAGTGTGAGATTAATCTTGGAGGCGATAGATTCAGCTAGGATCCTCTTGTAGCGACGTCTGGGCCTTACGGTGTTATATTGGGTATGGACTAGTTGTCTACAGTCAATGCTCAGATAGAGCGCATTAGGCGCAAGGTGCGGTGTATCTGCACGGATGGGAGTAGGTTCACCTTCATTGTCGAGAAGGGAACCTTTGCAGTGTAGGATTGACTTAAGTAGAGGAGAGGGCAGCCAATGACACATCAGTTGGCTAGTCTCATCCTTAGAAGATTTGATGTGTGGAGTCCGAGTTTTCTTATAGTTTTAGTTCAGTATGTGGATGTTTCCCTAACAATGTTCCAAGACTACCTCCTCACAGTGAGGTAGACTTCTACATTGACCTGTACCCCAGGACAAAACTGATATCTACTCTAACATATCGGATGACTCCCGCATAGCATCATGAGCTACAGATACATTTGGAGGACTTGTAGGTGAAGGGATTCATATGACCTAGTATTTCACCCAGGGGTGTCATTGATTTTGTTCATCAAGATGGAGGATGAGAGCTTACGACTATGTGTCAACTACCGTCGCCTGAATTAGGTTACCATGAAGAACAAGAACCCACTCCCGAGGGTTGAAGACCACATTAATCAGCTCAAGGGAGCAGGATGGTTCTCTAAGATAGACCTATGCTCAGCCTATCATTAGCTCAGAGTTAGAGACATGGATGTGCAGAAGACAACATTGAGGTGTCGGTATGGCCACTACATTTTCTTGGTTATGCCTTTCGGTGTAACCAACGCACCATCAGTATTCATGAGTATCATGAACATGATCTTATATCCATACAACAATCATTTGGTCATAGTCTTTATCACCGACATTCTGATATACTTGACTACTGTGGAGGAGCACACCTACAACTAGCGAGTTATTCTGGATACACTTTGAGATCACCAGTATTATGGTAAGCTCTTGAAGTGTCAGTTCTGGATTCAAGAGGTTCATTTCATAGGAAACAAAATTTCAACTACTAGAGTTGTAGTGGATCCAGTGAAAATCGAGGAAGTACATGCTTGGGATCCACCTAGGAGCGTGAGGGAGGTGCAATGTTTTCTGGGTCTGGCTGGGTACTATCAGTGATTTGTGCCAAACTTCTCCAGAGTTGCAGCACCACATTATGCTTTGACAAAGAAGGGGGAACCCTTTGTGTGGTCAGATAGATTCCTGAATTTATTTCAAGAGTTGAGACAGAGATTGACTAGTGCCCCCATCATGAGGTTAGAAGAGGAGGTCATAGGGTATGTATTTTTTTACAACACATAAGGGAACACAATAGGGTTGTGTCCTGATGTAGGAGTGAGTGGTGATTGCTTATAGTTCATGGAAGATGAGACAACACGAGCAGAACTATGCTACACATGGCCTGGAGTTAGCAGCAGTGGTCTTATCTTTGAAGATGTGGCGACACTATCTGATGGGCTTGTGATTTACAATCTATTCTGACCACCAGAGATATAGATACTTATTATCATAGAGGGACTTGAACCTGGGAAAGTGGAAATTTATCGAGTTCATCCAAGAATATGAATTTGAGATAGTCTATATTTCTGGGAAGGGGAACGTTGTAGCAGATGCTCTCAGTAGGAGTTCGGGAATTCAGCTGCTATGAGAGGCGATGGAGTAGCTATCTGCATTGTTGATATCCTTTTTGGATATAGATGGAGAAGCCTATATTTAGTCTCTCAAATTCACCCCTCCACTTCTTCAGCGAGTTAGGGAGGCATAGTGTGGGAACATTGACTATGAGACCCAATGTGCTCAGATATCCATAGGGCAGGCACCTGATCGATTATCTGAATAATGGGAGCACGTCATCCTTTTCATGGGTCGTACTATGGTACCAGTTGCACTACAGGAGGAGGTGCTGAGGGAGATTCACAATTCCCCTCTTGCGGTATTTCCGTGTGTGACAAAGATGTATCAGGACCTTAGACGATAGCACTGGTGGTCGGGAATAAAGAAGGATTTATTATTGTTTTTATCTTGATGCCTCACTTGTCAGCATGTGAAGGCAGAGCACTAGGTACCAGAAGGCTTGGAAGAACCCTTGGGGGTCCCACAGAGGAAGTGGGATGGGATATCTATGTATTTCGTGACGGCGATTCCATGTACATCCAGAGGACATGAAACTAACTGGGTGATCATAGATCGATTCACCATGTCGGCCCACTTCCTACCGATCAGAGAGTAGGGCTCAGTAGAGATCTTGTAATGCATCTATGTTCAGGTGATCGTGCATCTTCATGGCTTGACATTTTATATCAATTCTGATCGAGAAGCTCGGTTCACTTCTCGGCTATGGAAGGGGTTAAAGGAGTCTTTTGGGATGCAGCTACGTTTGAGCACCGCTTTCCATCCGTAAACGAATGGTCAGACTGAGAAGTCCATTCAGCCTTTGGAGGACATGATCCTTGCATGTGTCATTGACATTGTTCATAGCATGGAGGATCACCTACCCTTAGTGGAGTTTGGGTACAACAATAGATATCACTCCACCATCGGGATGGCCCCTTATGAGGATCTTTACAGACGACCTTGCAGATCAAACATGTACTGGATTGACCGAGGGGAGTCAACACATGTAGGACCAAATATTGTTCAGGCTACGACAGAGAAGGTGCTGATCTTCCAGGAGTGGATAAAGACTGTATAGATCATACAGAAGTCCTATGCTAATAGGAGACAGAGACCACTGGAGTCCGGGGATAGAGACCACGTCTACCTTTGGGTCTCACATCGTTGAGGTCCGTGATGATTTGTTCGGGGTGACACGTTATCTCCACGCTTCATCAGACATTTCCAGGTCCTTAGTAGAGTAGGTGAATGGCTTACCGTCTGGACCTTCCACCTCAGTTGCACCGGGTGCATGACGTCTTCCACGTTTCTCAGTAGAGGAGATATGTGCATGACCCATCCCACATCATCAACCACGGGGATCTAGACATCGATGATGGGGAGATATTCAATAAGGTTCGAGTGGAGATTGTGGATCGACAAGATGGAGTCCTACATGGATGATCGATTCCTCTGGTGCGCGTTCCCTGGCAGCACGAGAATATCCAGGAGAGCACAAGGGAGCGAGAGGCTCAGATGAGTGCTTAGTACCCACTTGTTTTCCCCTAGTGTGTGTTGTAGCTTTACGAAAATGTAAATCCCTTAGGTGGGAGTAATTTAAACACCCAGATATTTCAAGGAAAGGTTTTTCTAAAATACTTTGGAATTTTACGATTCTGTGGTTTTTGACCTCACTCGATTCCGAGGCTCGGTGTGCCCATAATTAATTTTTGATGTTTTGGTTTGGGTATGTTTATTAAACGTACGTGTGGGTTTTTCTATCCTTTTAACCAGTGTCAGAATTGATATTTTAGGACACCGATGAACTCATAGCACCGATATTCACTTTAAGGTACCTTTACCGAAGTTGCTTTTTGTCGTATGTGGTAGTTAAATTTTTGGGGATTCATTAAGACTTAACTAAAATTGTTGTGTTACAATTATACTTTATGTGGAAGTTAATTCCTCCAAAAGACTGTTGTAGGTGGGGCCCACACCCTATCTAACATCCCATGGGAGGATATAACTACAGTTAGTGGGGCCCACAGGAACCCCTAACCATTCGACTCCCTTAAAATCCCCATTAATCCCCCCCTTAATTAATTTGTGAACTTCCCCTTAATTAATGTGTTCTCTTCGCCTCCCTCTCCACCATTAATGTTTTTCTAACACATTTGATTAATGAAGTGAACCCTATAATAAATTATTTAAAGTGATTGTATTTTAAAAATTTATCTGTGAATAAAATAATAGCCTTAGTTATTATTTTAGTTTGGCACTCATTGTGTTGAGAGAATTTTGGGAGAGCTCTTGAGAAATAGAAGAATATAGTTCTTTTTTCAAAGAAGAACCACTGAAGAATGATGATCATCTCCTTCGATCTTTGGCCATGAAAAAGGAAAAGGATCCTCCCGCAAAGAACTCCGAAGATGTTCCTTCCTCATCCCCTTCATCCCCAACGTCAACAAGTTGACGCCGCCTCCACGTGACTCTGTGTATAAACGAACCATATTTTGAGGTAAGGGTGTGTCTTGATTTGAGAAACACTGATTATTCCTTCCATCTTTGTTTCTATTTACCTGCTTGCTACCAAACTAATGTGGATGGACCGGTATAAACAAACACGACTCGATCCCTCCGCTGTTTTTGTGAATGTTTGGTGTGTTCTTCGTGTTCTTCGTAGATGATGAACACTGGATCATTGTGTGTTTTTTGTGTGAAGAAATGATCCCAAAATGAAGACCAAACATCAAAACCACATTGCAGAGGTGCGACGATGATAGAGGGAGATTAATCAAACTGGAATGGGAAGGACCTTCACTCAACTGTTCTTCAAACTGGTGAATCAATTCGAGTATTCGGAGCCAATCGGAGGTCTGAAATCATGGGAGATGATTACAGGACATCAGGGAGACCTAGTGTCTAATGTTCCGAGATGAAAGGACTGACAGAATGAAGAATGGACATAACGGGATGTGCGCTGGCCTAAGGCATCATTTTTAAAAAAATACCAGAATACACGACGTTTACTTCTGACAAACATGCCATGTAGTGTGGCCGTACTACAGCTTGAGTTCCAGATATTAGACAAGTAACACATGGTGTGTGACCTTGGTAACATGGCATGTATTCTATACACAGAATGGCAGAAGCAGCTTCGCGGGGCATTGTGTGTATTTTGGGAAAATTCATGGACATGGGTAGAATGGCATGACCAAGAGGCATAGAGTGTATTCTATATGCAGAATGGAAGAAGCAGCTTCGCGAGACTGAGTATGTATCCTGGGGATACACGGACACGAGGTGGAGTACACAGGAATGTACTCCACCACAGATCCATACATGGATAGTGGCACGGGATCCCCCGTTCACGAATTACACGGGTTGGAAAACACGGGTTGAGGCCATATATGAACACATGGCCAGCATACATGGAGCCGACCCCAGATGCTTGGACAGATTGTGTAACCATACCACACAATGTGTACTTACCTTTTTAAATGAGCAGCCCTTCGACTCAGGCTGTTGTACACCGGCAGTACCCGATGTCTAAAGACACAGCATGTAACCATAACAAAACACCATGTACTTTTTGGATATTGTTTTGGTCCTCTCGTCTATTTGTCTTGGACATGTATTGCTTGGATTTCCCCCCTATTATGTGGAATATCTCTGAGATACTTGTTTGTGAGACTTCGTGATAGTTGATGTATCGACCCCTTGGCTCGAGGAGCAGACCCTCCTAGAATTGACCGTGATGTGTGTGAGAACCATAGAGCTTGCTGTGACTGCGACAGCTACCATACAAAAATCCTTGGTGGGTTCGACGATGACGACTACCATACTAGAATCCTCCATGGGTTATACATCGATGAAAACTATACTGGAATCCTCCGAGGGTTCGACAGCGATGCTTATTGTACTAGTATCCCAATTGTGTTCGACAGTTGGACTTCTGCACTTGTATCCTGAGTGGGTCCGACTGAGTAGCTAGTCTACTACCCTACGTGGGTCTGACAGCTTAGCCTATCTAGTACCCTATGTGGGTCCGACAACATAGATGAATTAGTGACTACATCTGATCATCTCTATCGCTATACAAAAGATGTATACATGTGTGAGCTGAGTCTTGACTTTCAATCATTATCATCAATGTTATTTACTTTCTTTCCTGTGTAGACTGGGATGTGATTGGTCTCGAGAGTTGGAGCCGAACTATAATTGATAACATTGGAATATGTGTGGTCATATAACTATGTTGAGTTGGTTGATACTTCGTGATTTCATCCTTATTATGTGGTTTAAGCTTCATGGATTCTATGAGAACTTCAGGGGTCCCGGGGTCCCTACTGAGTATCGTTATAATCACCCCGGCACGGAATATTCCCACACATCATTGTTTTGGTAGCAGATGACGGACAGCGTTGACGGAGGCTGAGAGCGAGCCATGACAAGACAATACTAGGTGGTGGAATACATGGTGAGATGGTACACGAAGCGATCCGACAGACATAGAGTGCTGAGGTGGACATATGTACCTTCATTTCAGGTAGGATTCTCGGTGGACGTTCGAGGATCTTCCCTTTTTAGTTTGTTGTCCCTTTTTTAGTTATAATGTACTTTATTGTTGGGATTGTATTTCGAGCCAGTTTCCTTTTAGAACATACTTTTGTAATTATTTATACTTACTGTTTACTTCATTTGTGTACTATATTTTGTTTTTTACTTTTATAGAGGAAATTCCATAATAGATTTTGGATTTAAGCCTTTGGTGCTAGTCGCTAGCCCCTGGCCTATGGAAGACGAGCATGGGGCAGTCACGACAAGAGCCCCGAGGACGGGTTGTGACAGATCCAAACACTAAAATATGTCCAATTATAGAAGAAAAATCAAAGGGATAATTTAATACAATAAGCGAAAACATGAATGTAGAGAATCATAAAAGTGGAATGTAATCAGAATGAGTGTGTGAAGGCTTATATTGTAAGCTACTGATATAAAAAATTCATTTTGTATATTTTTCATGAAATTGTAAAATGAAATAATATTTTATGATTAATCAATAATTCTAAAGATATGAAATAGTAATATAACATCAATTTCATAATTACTATATATTATTTAATATTATTAAAATCATTAGAGGATAAAAATATTATAAAAATCCATTGATGTTTTAATAACAACATGACATATTTCTTTTAAAAAATTAATAATTATAAAAGTTCTTACCCTATTTGGTGATGTAGTGGGATTATGCTCCATAAATTAGTTGTTTATGAATTTTCATATTCTTTTAGTTGATTGGAACTCATATGAAAACATACCCATTTTTCGTTTCTTGATATAATTCATCATATTGATTGTATTAATGAATAAAAAATAGTTTTTCATAAATTCATTAGATATTTATTAATGAAATTCAAGTTAATTTATTTTTGAAAAAATAATTAGATGGTATTGAAAATATAATAGGATTTATTAATTATTTAGTATATTATTTCTAATTATAATGATACAAAAATATTGAATTTGATTTTTCCTCATTATTTTCAATTATATTTTTTAAAACCGAAATATCTCATACATAAATTTTACATCATAATAGTTGAATATTCAACAAATACTATAACGATTCACTCCAGAATTGTTTCTTTCATTCTTCATTGGAATCATGGACACATAAATAACTATTTAATAAGTTAACTATTCCATTTCTATCTATATTCATCATTACTAAAACCCTTATTAGTCATATTAAACATTACACATTTCATCATAACCTGGTAATGGAAAATAAGAAAGGGTGAGATTTGATGTTCAGTAATGTCAGGCAAAGGATTTAAAATTATATCAGAAAAATAATGTTATGATAATAATAAAATAAAACATAAATCCCATACCATATATATCACAGATCATAAACATGATCCATGGAATAAATTATAGTTTTTTGAAATTAATGAATCATAATGGAATCAATGAACATGAACCATGAGAACATAACATTGGAATAATGCCCAAATTTTGGGGATATAAACAAGCCTAAGAAATTCATTCAAAAGTTGTCAATTCTCAATAACATGGATATCATAGTGAAATGAGTTCTAGCCATAAACCATCATTGTAGTAAATGATTACTCACAAAACTACTATAAGGGTAAAACTGTCTTACTAAAGTATGATAAGTCAACATTCATGTATTTTTATCTCATTATGTAACGTCCCGACCAAGCTCAGCAGTAATCCGGAGGACGGACCAGTCACCACATGACCTCAAGTGCGCCTACCGATACGCCAGAGGCTGCCGAATAGCATTGAGGGTCTTAGGATAGTCATTGGGGAGACTATACCCTCATAATAGTGTTCAAAAATAGTCAAAGGAAATAAATAGCGGAAACGGTATAATAAATGAATAAGTAGTGGAATGTATATTTTATAAATCTTGTACAAAACAAATGGACAATGCCAAAGTATACAACGGATGCATTCATGAAATGATAATGATACAAAAGTATAAAACAATGAACAAAATAGCATGCTTTTCATTTCAATGGACTAATAAATAAATAATGACTCAAAGCCCCATGGGAGTTCTCCTCAAGCATCCCGAGCCTCCACTCGTTCTTGTGCTCCTAACTCCCATGTAAATGCAAACAACATAGTACTGTAACCAAATAGAATCTACTCGGGTACCTAGTGCAATGGTGGCTCGAGTAGGGTGTGAGATATAAATCTCAGTAGGCCAGGACCCCTGGTGTCTACCCTGAACCATACATTTAATAAATAACTTATTACATGTGAAAGCATGCATAAATTATGTAAATAGTACAATGTAACTATAAACACAAGTACTTGCTTCATCACTTAGCTGGTGTCAGAACCTGCATTATACATTTTTCAAACACAATAAATATTCATTACATAATAATTCAACAATTATTAATTATTCCAATCTTAATAAATTATGAAGGTCTTGAGATTCGGCCTACGCCCAACATATCCCATATAAATCATTCACCACAGATGTCTCTAAAGACCATCTATGTAATCAAAGTAATGACTAATTCCAAGCTTGTTCTTTGGCTTGTATAACGTATCATAAGTTATTTAATCCACCCTTTCATATACTGAGTGTGAGCCCACCCACTAAAAGTGGTTCACCCATTTAATAAATAATTCTGAAACCTTCCTCATAAACAATTCACAAATCATCATGTCTCAATAGCCTTCATTAACCATTAACTCATTTCATGCACGAACAATTTGACCCACTGTCCAATGTTAATTAATGGGTGTACAACATCATGTTTAGTACCCTCATGAGTATTTGGAGCATCATTCCTTGTCTAAAAACCCATGGGTATTTGGAACATCGGTCCCTGACCCATAAAATAATTTTTTTCTTGCAAGATGGGTGTATAACTCCTTTTCTAGCACGCCATGAGTATTTGGAGCTTCAGTCCTTGTCTCACAACCCATTTATCAATCATAAATATATATTTATCATTGGTGTAGAACACCATGTCTATCACCTCGTGAGTATTTGGAGCTTTAGTCCTTGTCTCACAACCCATTTATCAACCATACATATATATTTATTGTTGGTGTAGAACACCATGTCTAACAGCCCAAAACCATCCATTAATTAATTCATAAATTAATTAATCCAATTCTTTAATTAATTCAACAATTAATTAACAACATAAATCACCCACCAAAAGTCAACCCTTAATTAACAATTCAACATATCCATAGTAAATAATTAATTAACAATTAATTGTTCATAGCAATCCAAATAAATAATTAACTCAACATCTAATTATCCAAATTCATTAACAAGTTTGGACCCGTCCACTCAAACAATGATTTATCTAGGACTTTAACAATTTACATGCTCATCTAATCGTCACAAAAACATTCTGAACAAACCCATATTTTTAGCAACCATCTCACGCATCATCTCATAATACAGAACAACTCTATCCAAGAAAACTTAATGCATGGAAATCTAACAAGTATCAAAAAGTACCCTTGACAAACAGTCGTAACAATCAATCAATTCACAATCTCAATATAATGCATGAAAATTAATTAATTAAAAAATTAATTAATTAAATATTATCCATTAAAGCAATCATAAATTAATTAACCAATTAACATTTAACATGTAATAACTAATCCATCCATTAATTATTACCAATTTCCAATTTATACTTTGGAACATGTCAAAAATTCAATATTCCCAATCATCATTAATAACCACACATTTTATTACAACTCATGACATGATAATTAATTCTATAATTAATTACCCTATTATACATTCTTCCCATTCAAATCATTTAACCGTTTAATCATATCTCTTTAACCAAATTAGAAAAACATGCTTAAAAACAACACAAGTTCAAGCCCTCATTTATCTCACGTGGGCGGCATCATTTAATAAATTCACAAGTGTCATGCTTCGAAAAATCATAATCAAGGAATCATACATTCTCATATTATTTAAAGAAGATATAATTCTTAAAATAAAGTGTTAAGGATTTGAGACCCTACCTCGGGGTGGCACCATTTTAAATACGAATCGCCTTAATGTTCTTGGCAGCAACCAGTCCACAACTCATCTGTAATCACACATGCACACACCTTTATATATATGTGTGTGTCTGTGTGCGCGCATTGTGTAAATAGATCAAAAAAAATTACATATATTAAATTGGTAACCAGAATCAATGTTTTAATGAACAACACACCTCTACCTTGGTTCTGAGAACTCATAAAAAAAATTAACAGGACTTAATATATTTGGTGTAAAACCAAACCACGGGTTTAGAAACTAACCTGAACCAATGGCGACAAGACAATTCGAGAGCATCCGCCTCGCCCTTGTCGGATTAAAACATTATTTTAATTAATCCAAAACTCTCATATAATCATATGTAATTAAAAAAATAAAAAAAATTATTAAATTAGATAAACAGCATAGGTTGGACCGAAACCATGGGTTGCCCATGCAGATCCATTAATGTGGATATTTCCGGATCTGGTGCACCCGAGACTCATCGGGAAACCCACTAAAAATTATCAAGTAATTACGCAATTCTAGAAACAAAAACATTAGGTGTTCCAACACTCAGAATAAAATTCTAGAGCTCGGTTTGAAAAAATGAAACGTTGATAAATAAATAAAAATTTCGAAAACATTCGTATTTTAACCCGGTTAAAAAACACGGGACTTTACAATATACCAAACATAATAACTTCTCGTCCCCGAGAATCCATCGGGATCCACTACTAAATAAACTGACCTACCATGGTCATTTAAAAAGATTAGTCAAAAAAATATGACTAGACAACTTCGTTCTAAAATCTCGACATTACCTATAGACACATTTATCAAAAATGATGCAACAATACCCACCTTAGAATTTTCTTTGACGTCTCAAGAAAATATTAGTCGCTCAACAACCCGTGATTTTAGAATACATTAATTCATGTGTGTGACATTCCTTGAACCATGTTTACCATGTAAAACATTGATCATAAAAATCCGTAACATAAATCTATCGGCGTGCCAAAACAACCGAGTCCCAAGAAGTCCTTCCGAGTAGTGTGAAGAACATACTTTAATATTCTAGAACATTATATGTGTACTACCTAACACGGGTTAGCCCCTTATAACTATAAACACTGACCCTCTCTCTTCGTCATGCAAAACATAAATCACAAGGTTCAAAACCCCATTTTTATTTTAGGAATTTTAATTAATTATTTCAACCTTTTAACATTTGAATGAATTTTAGCATACAAAAAAGTACATATTCACAACATGTCACTTGGTTTTCAAAAACAAAACCTACTTAAAGAAGGAATGTTATCACAAAAATACTCTTTAATCAACATTCAAAGTTATTCTAATATAAACAGGCAATTTAGCATCTAAATTCTTTTTACAGAAAAGGCGACTTCCAATGTTCTCATTTATTCAATATGGGTTCTTCCAAAAGAAACCCAACAACAGTTCAGTATAATCAAAACACAATAGTTTTACATTTGTAACCATTTTCAAACATATTATGATTCTATAAGGTTCAAACACATGGGTGGCCATCTACCAATCGATAAGGCACCCATACACCATATCGCTGGAATTTGGCTCCCATTTATCACAATCAACATTTATTTAAAATTTTGTCTTCAGCACCCCTTTATCATATCCAAAACATCTCTAACATGTTAGCATAAGCAGTAAGACAACAACATTCTATAACACAGAAGAATGGCACACTAACCAAACATGCTAATGACTGAAACAATATGGAATATAATCACTCAAGAATGATAAATCTTTCACCGGAACAAGATATATAGAGAGGCATGCTAAAGCATATCAAAACATGGCATTTCACCCAAGGAACACAATCCAAATTAGCAGGCATCCTACTAATGCAACTATATGGCATGTTATATGCATGACATGTGAATATATTAGTGACTAAGATGATGCATGTATGAAACTTCCTTGCTATATCAGGCCAAGACAATTATTTTTTTAAATTCTATAAATCAATAAACAGCAGAAAATACACCAGTCACTCAAGGTGAAATCAAATCAATTGTACCCTCTAATAGTACAAACATCAATTCCCATCCCTGGCCACACATTCATTTCACGTACATGAGGTGATCAGTACCAGGCACAACTATTAACCCTAGTGCCGAAACATTCCAAGTCTCCTATCTACATACCTAGAAATAGAAAGACAATGTCAGAGAAAGAAAACCTAAACCTCTGATACCACTTTGTATCATCCCGACCTGGCTCACCACTAATCCAGAGGCCGGACCGGTCACCAGATGACCTCAAGCGCGCCTCCCCGTATAGCAGAGGCTGCCGACCAGCAGTGAGGGTCTAAGGATAGTCAGTGGGGAGGCTATAACCTCATTTTAGTGAACAAAAAAAAAATGGAAATAAATAGAGGGAAACAGTATAATAAATGAATATGCAGTGGAATGTATATTTTATAAATCTTGTACAAAAGAAAGGGACGACACAAAATTACACAATAGATGCATGCATGAAATTCTAATGATAGAAAAGTAGAAAACAATGAACAAAATAGCATGCTTTACATTTCAATGCATAAATAAATAAATATTGACTCAAATCCCCACATGCGATCTCCTCGAGCATCCCGAGCCTCTACTCGGTCTTGTGCTCTTAACTCTCAATTAAATAAAAACAACATAGTCCTACAACCAAATAGAATCTACTTGGGTACCCGGTTCAATGGCGGCCCGAGTAGGGGTGTGAGATATAAATCTCAGTAGGTCCGGACCACCGGTTTCTTCCCTAAACCAGACATTTAATAAATAAATAATAAAATGTGAAATCATGCATAAATTAAGTAAATAGTACAATGTAACTATAAACCCAAGTACCTGCTTCATCAATTAGATGGTGTCTGAACCTGCATTATACATTTGTCATACATACTCAATATTCATTAAATAACCATTCATCAGTTATTAATTATTCCAATCTTAATAAATTATGAAGGTCTTGAGATTTGGCCTACGCCCAACATATCCCGTATAAATCACTCACCACAGATGTCTCTAAGGACCATCCATGTAATCAAAGTAAATACTAATTATAATCATGTGCTTTGGCTTCGATAACTCATCATAAGTTATTCAATTTAACCTTTCATATACTAAGTCTGAGGCCACCCACTGAAAGTGGTTCACCCAATTCATAAATATGTCTGAAACCTTCCTCATAAACAATTCAAAAATCATCATGTCTCAATAGCCTTCATTAAACATTAACTCATTTCATGCACGAACAATTGGACCCATAGTACAATGTTAATTAATGGGGGTAGAACATCATGTCTAGCACCCTCATGATTATTTGGAGCATCAGTCCTTGTCTCACAACCCATGGGTAATTAGAGCATCATTCCCTGACCTATAAAAGAATATTTTCATGCATGCTGGGTGTAGAACGCCTTGTCTAGAACCCCGTGAGTATTTGGAGCTTCAGTCCTAGTCTCACAACCCATTTATCAATCTTACATATATATTTATCATTGGTGTAGAACACAATGTCTATCACCCCATTAGTATTTGGAGCTTCAGTCCTTGTCTCACAACCCATTAATCAATCTTACATATATATTTATCGTTGGGGTTGAACACAATGTATAACACCCCAAAACCATCCATTAATTAATTCATAAATTAATTAATCCAATCTGTTATCTAATTAAACAACTAATTAACAACATAAATCACCCTTCAAATGTCAACCATTAATTAACCATTAAACATCTCAATAGTAAATAATTATTTAACAATTAATTGTTCTTATCAAGACAAATAAATAATTGACTCAACATTTAATTTTCCAAATTCATTAAAAAATCTGAACCTGTCCACTCAAACAGTGATACATCCAGGACTTTAACAATTTACATGCACGTCATAATCATCACAAAAACATGCTGAACAAACCCATATATTTAGCAACCATCTCACGCATCATCTCATAATATAGAAAAACTCCATCGAAGACAACATAATGCATGGAAATATAACAAGTATCAAAAAGTACCCTTGCCCAACAATCATAACAAACAATCAATTCACAATATTAATATAATGAATGAATATTAATTAATTCAAAAATTAATTAAATAAATATTTTTGATTAAAATAATTATAAATTAATTAACCATTTAACATTTAACATGTAATAATTAATCCATCCTTTAATTATTATGAATTTCTAATTTATACTTTAAAACATGTCAAATATTCAACATTCCAAATCATCATTAAAATCCACGCATTTTATTCCAACTCATGACTTGATAATTAATTCTATAATTAATTACCATTTTATAAATTTTGTGCATTCAAATCATTTAACAGTTTAATCGTATCACTTTAACCAAATTATCAAAACATGCTTAAAAACAACAAAAGTTCAAGCGTTAATTTAAATAATGTGGGTGACATCATTTAATAACTTCAAAAGTGTCATGCATCGACATATCATAATCAAGGAAACATATATTATCAATTTATTTAAAAAACCTATAATTATTAAAATAAAGTGTTAAAGATTTTGACCCTACCTCGGGGTGGGACCATTTTAAATCTGAAGAGCTTTAATGTACTTGGCAGCAACGAGTCCACAACTCGTCCGTAATCGCACGTGCACACACCTTTATATATATATATATATATATATATATATATATATATATATATATCTGTGCGCGTTGTGTATATTGATCAAAAAAATTACATATATTAAACCGGTAACCAAAATCAAAGTTTAATGAACAATGCACCTCTAACATGGTACCAGGAACTCATAATAAAATTTAACAGGACACAATATAACTGGTGCAAAACCAAACCACCGGATTAGAAACTAACCCGAACCAAAGGCGACAAGACAATTTGAGACCATCTGCCTCACCCTTGTCTGATTAAAACATTATTTAAATTAATCGAAAACTTTCATATAATCATATTTAATTAATAAAAATATTAATAACATATTAAATAAGATAAACTGCACAGGTTGGTCCGCAACCATGGGCTGCCCATGAAGATCCATTAAAGTAGGTTTTTCCAGATCTGGTGCACCTGAGACTCATCGGGAGACCAGTGAAAATTTATCTAGTAATTACGAAATTCCAAAAACAACACCATTAGGTTTTCCAACACTCTAATAAAATACTAGAACTCGGTTTAAAAAAATGAACCGTCGAAAAATCAAAAAAAAATCGAAAAAATTCGTACTTTAACCCGGATAAAAAACACGGGACATTACACATTAAATATCAATATTTACCTAATTAATTTGAGGGATATATAGGTCCCACTCTTCCTATATTGAAAATAATACATACAAGCACGAAATGATTAGAAAACAAGAAATATTTTTGATTCCATGGAAGGAAATGGGTTTTCAAAATATTTCATCATTACATTACATGCTAAAATGAAATATTTTTATTAATTATTTTGTCATTAAATTATAATAGAACCCATTAAAAGAGAATCTATTTTCCTAATATTTGTACCATTGATAACATGTGGAAGAGTAATGGGTATTAAAAAATCATCACAAATAATCTATATAATTAATATGAATAGTATAATTTTATTATATCCCAATAAATCATATTTAATATCAATTATTTCATATTAGATGCATAATGATTTTCCAAGTTCACATTGAATCCTTCATAAGAAAAATATTCATTACTTGAAATTAAAATTTTAAAATAAAAAACATTTTACAAATGATATTCAGAGAATATAACATTGAAAGTATAAAATTTAATATTCAAAGACAATAATGGTTATGGAAGTGGGAAATTTTGTTCATATATACATAATAAAACAATGTTTCCGTTCAAATTTTTATTAATATCTATACGACTAGATTTTAGATAATTACCTGATGATTAAATATATTTTTAAATTTTTTAAAAAATAGTAAAATAATTATTTAACATATCATGTTGATAATGATAAAAATAATTTAGAAAACAAGGATTTAGATGAAAATGGGTTTTTAGGTTAAGAGAAAAATAAAGATGATTTTTGTTAAAAAAAATTTGTTTTCATATGTATATAAAAATATGTGAATCAAGGGAAAACTCTAATTTATGATAATATATATTGAATAATAATATCCATTAATTTATGTATAAATATATCATATAATTTCATGTCAAAAGTGTAATAAAATACAATACTAATAATTAATGGGATTATAACATGTATTCTTTAAAACGATGGTATATTTTGAATCATTATCCCGTTAATTAATAACATCATATTAAACATTGAATATCTTCCAAATGTGAAGATTACTAATATAAAAAATCAACATGTACATATATACATCTCATAAAAAAATATTGTTTCATTACATCACTAATGTAAAAAATAAATCAATTTGAGAAAAAAATACCTTAAAAATTTGGTAATATTTTTTCAATAAAATCTTTGAATGAGAGTTAAAAAAATGGATATGAAATATCCATAATTTTAATGGGTTTATTCAAAATATAAATTCCTAGGAAATATATATGGTAGATAAATGAAACACATATTTATTATAACATATCACTCACATGACATAAATGAATAATAGAAATCTAATACCTTAAGTCTAAACAACCTTTATGAAGATTAAAAAAATATTTTATAATTATATATTTCAGAAGTTTCTTTAAATTAAAATAATTCTTCATAATCACCACATTTTATTATCTTATAGACTTTTACTACACATTTATTATCAATTCCACGTTAATGTCATATTTTCAGAAATAATTACCATGTTTTTTATAAATGATATTATTTTTTAATCATGGTCCCCATAATTTCATAGTGGTCCAAAATTTGAAAAAATTTATAAATTATATAAATATATATATCCTAAATTAATATAATTTATGTATATATATTAATCACTAAATGATACACATATTAAAGGAATAACATCATACATTAAGACAATATGTTATACGTATGCATAAATACCATTTACATTTTCATTATTTATTGATAGAAATTAATGTAAATATTATATTACCTTTACTCGATAATTTTTATATCATATATAGAAAATATTTTCACCAATCTAATTCTTATTACCTTCCTTGTAAATCATTAATAATTAACATCTCTTTGTGATCCAGTTGTATGCCTTATAGATGAGAAACATTATTGTATTCATATAGATTGGAATGATGAATTAATATTTAATATAATAATTATATTATTATTATAATATTATACTATAATATATAAAATTTTAACACCGGATTATACCTATACATTATAGGTTTTAATAGAAAATGAATAACACTCGTTCGTAATGCGGCATCACCCTGTATGTGGGAAAGATGTTTTTGTATCCCTTTTGATAGATTTGGAAGTGGATATAGGTTATGAAATTAACATATTAATGTCTTTATATGGATATAATAATCATATTATTATGTAATTTTAATTTAGTAATATTTAAAAAATGTTATAAATATATGTAAAACAATAATGCATTGTTAATAACAATACAGATAAATCTTGCAACATTTTTATGTTTTTTATAAACCTGTCATATATTGATGTATTGATCACCCAAAGGAATTTTGGATATGGTGAGGAATATAATGAATGTATTGGGGGAGATATTGAATGAACCAAATGGATTAGGATCTGTTAATAGGTGCAGGTATTGGGAAGAATTTTATAAATGAGTATTATCCCATAATTGTAATATTTATGAATGAAAATGTTTCAATCAATTTTTTCACATTACATGGGGATGAAATATTTATCATTATGTAATATAACAATCTATATGGTTGAAATATGTGTATTAAATTTTATTTTTAAAAATTTATAGGGCAATCTTAATCTTTTTTTTAGTTTAACTTATGGTTATCGGGTTTTCACCAAAAAAACATTCGTAATTTTTTAAAATTTTCACTTTTCGTTATGTTCAATAATTATTTTGAAACTATTAAGTATTTTTATAATTATTCCATATATGGAATTCATTTTTCATAATTTCAACCATATTTTTGGGGAATTTTAAATTTAAAATAAAGATATTATTCTGATGAAAAATAATTTTCAAAAGGGAAAAATTCGACATGATTAAAACAATTTATTTAGCAATTCATTATGAAAACTATTTTAATGATATAAATTAGAAAAATACATATTGAATTTATATAATTTATATTTGTATTAAATTTTTTTTTTAAATTAACCATATAAATTCCATTCACAAAATGAAAGTTTCAGTAAAAACAAGAATTTGTACTGTTCATGAAGAAAATTAAAATTTTCAAAATATCAAAATAATAAACCCTGTAGTAATTTTGACAGGATTATATTAAAAATAAATTTTTATACGAAAATAATTTTCTATAAGTATAGAAAATATCATTTTATAAAAAAATAACACTATTTGAGAAAATATTTTTTTCGGAAACCATTACAGAAAATTCTGAAAATAAAGTATCGCTATATGAATATGTTTTTAAATATAAAAACTTTAAACATAAAATTTAAAATTATTTTTAAATTATTCATTCAAACAATTTTAATTTCTCTAAAAAGCAATAATATTAAAATATTAGTATTAATAAAATGTTGTGGTTCATTAAAAAATATTGTTCTGTGTAAGACAACCTACAAAATTAATTAAATTTATAAAAAGAATTCATTAAATCCTAGGTTGTATCATTTTACCTATGAAGAAATAGATATTTAAATCACGATTTAGTCACTCTGATTCATATGATGAGAATAATATTTCCACATTATATCCTCAATATCCCATATAACATCCTTAAATTGGTTTCTTTTCTACAAAAGATTGGCAAGATGAGTGGTCTTGTTTTTTAGGACATTTTTAATTTGATATATAATATTCATTGGATATTCCTCAAAATAATTATGTTTCTATTATATTATCCCTCCGAGATCAATAAATTTTATGGGTGAAGTATGTACTTCCATGGTTGAGATACAAGGAATACATCCTAAACACAAGATATGTTTCATGGATGTGCCGAACAATATGATATCATCCCAATATGATCATGAATTTCAATGGGACTGATATAGTTGTAGATTAGTTTTCCATTCATTCAATATTAGAAAAAAACCTTCATGGAAAAAATTCCTAGAAACACAATTCCACTAATATAAAATTTTTTATCACATAAATGATGATAAATATAACTTTTCAGATTAATTAGTGATGCCCATATGTGATATTTTATTTATATAATAGTATATCTTATTCCTTGATATATTTTAGGTCCAAATTTAATTTTTTCACTTATTTCATTGAATCATTTTGGACTTCTACATTTTATTTATATAGAGTGATTCATAAGGATCAATACATATAATATTTTGAATGATATTATTGATGGAGAACTCTAGAAAATATCGTTATTGATGTCAAACACCATTAAAATCTTCAGAAATTTATTTCACAATTTCATATATGGAATCCATTTTTCTCTCTGTCTGACCATATTTTTGAGGATGATAAGAAATGTTGAAGCTTAACTGTTTAAAACTAAAATGTTGATGACATTTACCAAATGTGAAGGTAAAAATATGATCTAGATTATGAAAAATGGAATATGGTACACTATACATGCATACAACATCATCAATGTATATCCATGATACATGGTGCAGAGAGAAGTATTATTTAATATTGATGATGTTTTTTGGTATTCTAATGAACCCAATCTCAATATTTGTAGAATTATTCCAAATAAGATTTTTTGGTTCATTCCAATGAGAAAACTCCATTTTGATATTTTTGAATATCCTTTATGCTATTGTTAACAAATGTAACATCACATTATACCATTTTCTCTCATCAATAAATTTTTTACATACCAAGAACTAAAATACGAACACTACAATATCTCTTTTGATATAATCCCACAATAAATACACATTCAAATCTAAATAAATCAATATACATCATGGATAGATAGAGAATGATGAAAAATGAATGTAAGCTAACAACTCCTTCATAAAATATTGTATGTATTAAACACATTCATTATTCCTAAACATTTTCATTCTATCGGGATCGAGTTTAAACTCATGATCAATTATAAAATTATTTTTCATCTCTTCATCTTCTTTCTATAATACATATTTATTCAATTTGATAGACTACTGAACATTAAATAAATAAATATAACATTATTTCACAAGCTAAAAAATTTCTATAACCATCCTTTCAAAATCAACAAATTTAATATATTTTTTGATCCTCAACATGGACAATAGTACAAGATATGTTTGACAAAAATAATCATCCATAACCCCCTTTATATTGATGGTATTGTATTGGGAAGTCATAATCATTAATCATTAGTAACTATCTTCTCTAGATCATATTAAACAACATTTGAGATAATATATACATTAAACAGTTTTTATTGTTATTTATAGAAAACATTTTAAATAATGACAATACCTCCATATATTGAATCATATAATTACCACCAATAACCCTAAATCATGATTTGGTTACATTTCTATACTGATATATATTTTTATCTAGAGTAAGTTATCATGATTTAAATCTCTATAAGAAAGCATATGAATACCTTATTGAATATATTTTAATAGAAGGAATACCCATTAATACCATAGGGTAATAGAAGAATTGGTTCACTAACAAATATTCTCTTGAATTTTTTATAACCATCATTTCATTAATTTATCTACAGAAACATGTATTTCTTGTCTTTAGACATGGTGAATTGATTATAATATCATGATCATGTCTCTATAATTTTTTTTTCATTACCCACTAAACTACAAAAAAATTTATCAATCTTTATTATTAGTCTCAGCCATCATTCCAAACCCTATATATTTTATTTATCTACTGAAATACACTCTTCTAAGATTATATAACGCACAAATAATACTTTTCAAAACAAAGTCACACATTGATATTTTTTCAGACAATGTTTCGTTCTATTGGGTATCAAGAATTAATCACATATGATCATTATTCAATTTAATTTTTAATAGATAAAAATTCCATCTACAAATACTATAATAAATGATCAAGGTGATATCTAAAAACTATAATCATTATATCAACAATGATATCTTGTGATTTACTAAGACCAAATGGTGTCAAAATATATATATTCTCTAAAGTTGTAAATATTATTGAATGGGATATGAAAACATTCTTGAACAACAATATATGATATCCATAACAATGTTAAATCATTGAAAATGGTTGGGATCTATGTAGTTTAACAAATAGGTCATCAATATGTAGTATATGACAATTGTTACCAGTCATGACATTTTTCATCACTTTATATTCAATTCAAAGTCACATATATCCAAAATTATTATTATAAAGAATATTATGATCAACCCAAGGAGAAATACATGTCAAAATCAACCCCTTTTCAATTTTCTCATAGTGTTACTTCATAAATTACATCAACATAATTGGGGACATTCTATAGGGTGTATATAAAATAGTAATGACACTATGTTTGAGTTATATTGAAAAATTCACTTCATGTTTTGGTTGAAGGATATGAAAATCATATGGTAACACATCATAAAACTCCTACAAAATTAGCACTTCATAAATATTGAATTAATCAACATCCCTTTGAGATAAACTCACCTTTTTCAATGTAATCCAAATCTATACAATGGATGTTATTTCAAGAAAATGAAAATATATATCGTCGCAATGATATATGATCACATTTTGTTTTAGAATATTTAACATGATATCAATTCCTAATAATTTAATGTCATATTTATGCAGAGAAATTAATTCCTTTCAAAACATAACATGAATAAAAAATACTGTAATAATCTTAAGGATTGAGCAAAGGCCATTCTCACAAAAATTAAAATGATAATAAATATATTTTTGAGAGAGTATCACTATTATGTTAGTTGTTTTCATTTTTAATTTTACCTAAAACTATTTTTTATGAAACATCATACCCGTAAAAATTTATTATAGTATGAATCAATTGGTATATCAATATTCAAATAATACATTGACATTTCTTGAGGGGACTGTAGGGAAAATATTCACCACATTATTATAACACACCTCTTTTTAAACAATTATATTATGATATTTTCAATACTCCCATTGAATATAATGATTATTCTTTCAATCATCATCATAATTAATAGTTGAATTCGATAATTGGTTGGCAGTATGCCCATACTCCATGAACTTGATACTCTAGTGTGTTTGAAGTTCATTATGTATATATATATCTTTAATCATATAATTATCTATTTTCATCCCATAATATTAGAAATACATACCTTGGGAACCATGAATGAAGCACATAAAAAATTTACCAGAACTATTATCACAATTTACTCAATGATCCATTGAACTCATTGTGAATTATGGAATTCCCATCTTTTAATCTATACAGATTTAAAGATTTGTTCCATTTGAATTTTTTTCTTATCAAAAAATTATATTTTTTGGTAAACACCTATAAATTTTAACCATTATAGTACAATTAATGAATTACCCATATCAACTTATGTCCATTATGGCCAAATCACTTTTATATACATGGTATTATAAAACTGAAGAATTAGTAAACCTTAATTTTATGTTGGATTCTAATTCCATATTAATTCCTCACACGTCTGGTAAAATTCCCCTCATTGGTGCAAAAATATTCTACAAAAAATTTCATTATCATAATGAATTCATTCCATATTTACATTTCAATAATATTAGAAAATTATATATTTCGAAAATGTAACACCCCAAAATTCAAATGTTCAATTTTGTATTCAATATCATGTATAAATTAAAGGGGATGTTATAGTCATGTCTATTGAAAATATATTTAATATTTTAAATAAATTTAATATAATTTTTTTTCTTCAATGCGATCATTACTAGGTTATTTTGAATCACATGAAAAAATAACATTCTTAAATAAATTGCAATATACGTAAGACTAATTTTTAAAAGAATAATAATATAGTATTAAAACAAAATTATTTAATATAATAATACATATCCTATCTATAAAATTTATGGTTATGAATATTATTAAATAAATTATACAAATATATCAATAAAAAATATAAAATTGATTATTGGTTTTTTAAATAACTGTAAATTAAATTATAATCCAATTTAATTTAAATTAAATATTAATATTTTTATATGCAGAAGGTGATTCATCAGAATAAATTTAATAGATTTTAAATAATCAATAAAATTAATTAATGAAATATTTTTAATATCGAATAAAATATTTTTGATAATAATACAAAAGATTCAATAGAAAAAAGATAAGAACAATATTATTATTACACATAAAAACTATATTTTTATTTATGTACTTTTACCACTTCCTAAAAGTGAACCCATTTTAAATATAATTTTTCTACCCATTTATAAATATTATATGTAAAAATAAACATAATAAATAGAAAGGGGACTATAAAAATTAGATTAGGGAGAATTGTTGGTATTTTTTGTCATGTTTAATTTTTTTTGGAATAATTTAAAATAACTAAATTTAATTCCAAACTACATTTTCATATAATTTTATTATAAGAATAAATTATGTTCTATATTTGTTTTTAAGATTAATTTGATAATTCATTTATCAATTAATAAAATTTATTTCATTCTAATCAATTTCACAATTAATTTTACTATTAAAACAAATAAAACATTATGACATTTTTACTTTAAAAACCTTCATTGTCATTCCATTTGATGGATGAATTGTTATATAATTACACCCACTAATGTGTTTGAGAATTATAAAAAATGAAAGCATCATTAATAATATGAATAATTCATAAATTCTAAAATGTTAAAATTATTTTTATGCAAAAAATAATTTTTATGATATTTAAAATTAATTACAAGGATTAATGTTAAAATATACATAACAAGGGGATAATACAAAAAAATCACATCCAAATAATCCTATAAAAATGTCCAAAGGATTTTTTCTAGCCCTATATGGACCATATAATCCCTTTTTTGATCATTAATCATTATTTATTCACTTGTAATAAATAATAAATTCTAGGTTTTCGTTTCCTTTTAATAATTACATGAAATTTCACCCTTCCTCAGTTAAAAAGGCCTCTTTCACTTCCACACCAGCACAAATATCAAGAAAAATTAGCTCTACCAAAATCACCCAAAATGTCTCCCCAGCATACATGATTTCCTATTCAGGCAAACGTTTTCTAGAAATATCTCCAATGCAATCATTTTGTGGAAACCAAATGAAGTTACGTGATTAAGATGAAAAACCCTTCTACAAACACTACTCTATTATTCCAATTCTCCAATCAATATAATATTGTTATTACATATTTATATAAAAAATAATTTAGAATAAATATAGTAGTATGTTATTTTGTAAATATTTCTACATTAACAAACACACAAATCCATCTATGGGTAAGGAACATATAGTTCATGTGTAGAGGAATTATCGCCTTTCTAAATGACGATGGGTAAATTTTCCCTTTCCACCTCTCATATTGGAAATTATAAAGGATTGTATTATTATATAAGATATATTTTATATTTATATTATATTTATTCTTCTTTAAATTATATATAACACATAATTATATAATTTCATTTTTTTTGAAGAAATGATAACATTGTTTGTTGAAGTCAGAACTACCGCCCCATCAAAGCACTCTTATTCATTCTGGCTGTACAAGGAACATATTGAGAATAATTTTAATAAACCATTTTGACAAATTTTGAATAGATATTATTCTATAAAAATTATATATATATATGTATCATTTACACTCCATTATTTTAATGGAACAAAAATTAGAAAATAATTTTCTTGCGTATGGATGGACTAGAGTCTCCATGAATGATGAATTTTATTTCATATATCAAAATTTTTATATATTATTATAGATACATATTTTATGGATATATATGATATTAAAATAATTTTTAAATGTATAGATATATAGAAATCATTATAATATTAACAAATAACATGTTAAAACATACATGATGAATATGGAATGTAACACCTGATATAGTTAAAATAACGAATATTGGTTAAAAATGTTTAATGAGTCATAAATAGATGTTAATATATGGTATTATAAACATTAATATTCTTCAAGTAGGAGTTATATACATATTTTATAATACTATACAAGAGGAAAAATACAACACAACAAAATGTTGTTTATTGTAAGCGAATTTCATATCAATTTACTTTTCATTGACACTTATTTATTCATATTTATCAATTTATTGTTATATAGTACATATAATATATTATTAATGTTATAAAATGAATCTAATTATTGTAATTATATTTTTTGTGAAATTTAATTAATTTTTTTTGGGTCATTAGGATTTAAATATTGTATTGTGGTATGCGACACTTCAAAATGTTTAAATATTTTTCTCCTCAAGACTAGAAGTAATGATCTTTCAAAAAAAATTCCATTCATGGAAATTATATGACCATTGTTAAATAAATAATTTATTCTACTATACCTATTCTAAAATAGTGACATATATTATTATCATATTTCTACTCTTTGGTACTGATGTGTCTGGTAAAAGGTTTTTAAGAAATCACGAGTTTATTTCTATCATTGGTCGGAGAACCTGTTCTCACCAAAAAACCATGTTTCATTAAATTATTTTATAAAATTATTATATTTTTAAAATTGAATTATTAACTAAATTTCTTACCCTTTTTGTCTTTTAATAATGATTTTTATTAATTGTTCATGTTTTCTTCCTGACAAGTCCTTTTTAAACCTATTACCATATAAAATGATTGTTCTTTTTACCCCATTGAAAATGTATTTATATATCAACCATCATTTATTTAAAGCCATATTTTAATTTTTAGATGATATATTTTTGAAGTAATTATTTTTAAAATATATTTTCAATGAAATATATTTTTTATGTTTTTTCCAATGAAAAGTGTAATTTCCTCAAGAAATTTTTTAATTATTTTCCGGTTATTTCATCAAAGAAAACAATCCCCTATCATAAATTTAAATTAAATGGTTTGTATTGATATCATATAGATTTAGTTTATTATTGATCATTTTATTTTTCATTATTTTTCCAATCATTTATCATGGACATTATTATATCCAAAACTATATATCATTTTACATAAAGTGATTACACTGGTGGTTATATGATTAAATATGGAATTGTTAATGAATATGCATCTCTCATTCAAAACATTTATTTGATAAATAAAATAATTTATTTTTATTATGGGGATTTATTTGGACTGGAAATGATGGTTGGAGTGCATACTTTATATAGTGTCTCAATGCATCAATAGGTTGTAATGAGGAAAATAATTGTAAAGATGTGATTCTAACATTAGTTTAAACCATCTTGTTAATTTTATTAATGGTAATACGTCTATATGTGCTTTATAATTTCTATTAATTATGAAATAATTTCATTAATTGAGTTTCACTTGTTTTTAAATCATGAAATTTTGTGTCGAAATATTTATGGATGATGTTCATTTTTAATTTTTTGATTTATGGAATGAATTCTTTTTTAGAATATGCCATATTATTAATGCCATATCTGGTTATGATAATGGTATTGGTGGTCAATTATTTACATTTAAATATAAATTGATTCAATATTTATTCCATTATAATACACATAATAACCATATGTTCTCACCCATATTATGTTTCATTATCTAGGTTATGAAGTTAACCACCTTGAATAAGCTTACAAGGATGCAATTTACTTCTGTCTATTGTGTCACATGTTTTCTTTTATCTTCCCAATATATTATGGGTATCATATATTAAATTTTCATTCCAATACTATTAAACATAACAGTACAACGAGTTTTGTTTCATTTCTAAAAACCCAATTTATTCAAATAATGCACTACCTCCGAGGATCAAGGTTCGTGGTATTATAGTTGGTATCAAAGTGGAGGTTTTTTTGCATCACTGGTAACTATAGTTAGAAAGATAACTTTAGAGATAACAAACCTAACAATGACATTGAGGATATGTATAAAAGACAATTATATAATTTTGGTGATGAACAAATATGTGGACATTTATATAATTACATCTCTGTTTCGATACTACATGTGAACAAGGATATGCAACATTTTTACATAGGATTATTAACTCCAACAAGGTGTACCAATCCAATCTCGTCATTACCTAGTACAAGAAAATGTTCCTTAATTCACACTTGTTTTCACACTATATATGATATTCTTAGGATAATTGATATTATATTTACGAGCAATTATAATGGATTTATTTTCCCAATGTAACTGGTGTATATAATTCGAGGATCTATGATGCATAAATATATGCTATATATCATATTTAGAGTTATATAATGATATAAATTTTATGAGCTAATATAGTATACACAATTTATTATAAATAATTCCCAGTTAAAGGAATTATATGTCCACCAATGCATGTGATATATATAAAATTTAGGACCCTATCTTTCATGGTCTTATGACATAATTTCCAATTGATATACTCTTCCAAGTTGTCTAATCACACGAGGAAAAAGTTCTATATGTTAACATGATATGAAAATAAATCATTGAGTCGTATGAATTTTATGGGGAGAAAGGGAATAATATGATGGAAAAGAAATAGATAGATAAAGTGTATAAGTAATAGATGGGTTTTCCCATATATAATAATTGTTAAAGAATCACAATAATAAATTCATTAAGAGAATGGGAGTTTTTCATAATTATGGAGAAAAATAATAACATTTTCATGATTTCCAAGGTAATAAATAAGTTTCTAATGGAAAATGATTCATCTTCTAGGAGATGGTACATTATACGAATCAATGTCCCACGTGTCAAAGAAAAATAAACCATATAATGAAATTGGATAATGATAATGTTATGATAATAACATAGATGAATATGACTGATTAATATTCCTATTATGGAATTATTTCATATGAATATTTTATCAAAATTGATCTTGTTATAAGAAATATGGAATATTTGAGGATTGTACTGCAATAATTTTCATTAGGGATTTGAGATCATATGTTTAATGGTACTGATAAAAGATATTTTGTAGAAATATAATTTTTTTTATAAACACATAATTGGGGTAATGAAAACAAATAACATATTCCTAATGTTGAGTATGTGAAGATGAATATATTGTTTTGTATATGTACTAACTACCTTCATATTGAATAAGGAAATGCTAAAAAGTGTTCTATTCTCTCACTGATATAGTTTTCAATACTTTTGGTATAAAAAATATATTCAATAACATTTGTCTATCTTAATGATTATGAATGAATGAATGTTTCTGAAAAGTTTTGTTGATATTCATATTTATTTCTATAATTCCAAAAGATAAAGGATTAAGTTATTCACATGTTTGTAATTGAAAATTTATATCTTATTCATTTTGATTAAAGGAAATGGATATGTCATTTTGGAAGCACAGTGACATTTTTAAGAAGTAATTGTATAATGATTGATTGGTAAATATAACAACTTATAAGATGTTTTAAACAATTTGATGAATAAATGTGAAGCAATAGTATCACTCTTTTGGATTAGATACTAATATTTTAATCAAATTTTATAGGGATACATAGATAGACATTTCACTCTTTTATAAGAATTATGATACTTTAAAACATTATTTAATTTCATCATTATTTAAACCAAATTTATAATTAATTTTTGTGAATAAAAAATTTAATTGTTATTTGATCAATTAACATTCAAATATATGTATTGTTAATATGAAATTAAAACCCATCATGTCAATAATCATTTATTATAGTAATTAATAATCATTAATAAAATAATAAATATTGAGTTTTCTTAATAAGTAAATTACTGTTGAAATGATGGTGTACAAAATCATCATAGATTTATGGATTTGAGGCCCTTAACATTCCAATAATCAATAAACTTTTTTGATACATGATCTAAATTACTACATTGAAATAATTATGCTTTTACTGTAAGTATGTATATAGAACACCAACCCATGTTATTTAGATTTGGTACATTATTACAAAACATTGCAATGATCACAGTAGATCTAGACTCCAAATACTGAATAGTTTAGAAGCCTTAATGTTCTAGATACATCCAAAAGTTATACATTACAATAAGAAAGGAAAATCATCAACATTGTTCCCCCTATTAACACAATAATATCCATTATCCTATACCTATATGTCAATAATAATATACTCCATCACATTTAGGAAATACTAAAACAAAGGATGGGGTGAGCTCCGATTCTCAGTTAGGATAACTATACAATGGAAATGTTCAAAATTAATAATAAACATTAAATAAAATGTAAAAGACAAAAACATAATCTTTTTAACATTAAAAATCTTGCATAATAATGAAAATATAAATCAATTAATTCCATTTACATATTCACATGGATGTTCTACTATTCATATCATCACTTGAAATATTAATAACCAATTTCATAATGTTGGAATTCATAATGCCAGACTTCATAACCACATAGTCAAAGCCTTGTGTTAAAAATACAAATATGATTTTTTCAAGGCCTTGTGCCAAGAAACTAGTTTGTATAATGATTCATTCTGATTCATATAAAATCTATAGCGTGAACCACCCATCACTTACTATGTCCAATGCATTCCTCATATGAAAAGGGTAAAACATTATATAAACATTCGTATTAAAACTAGAATATGAAATGTCAATATATTTACCATAAACCATGAATGGTATACAAATAGAACATCCATATTCAAATGTAACTCATTTAATACAATATAAAAGAACGTATCAACCTCAACCAATAATAATGAATTGTATTGGCATAGATGAAAATAATCAAAAAAAACTATTTGAATGAAATATCCCCTTTTCTTTAAAACATTTAAAAGTATCACTTTTTATCATGAAGATGTTTAAAATAGATTTTTGAATCATTGTTTCCCATGAAACATTTATACTTTTAAAAGGAATTTAAATTTATAACATTCATGCCGATATAATAAATCCATATAACAATTTTTAAAACATGGACATTAATGAGAATGATATTGAATAACCAAACTTTATAACATTTAATATGATATTTTTGGTAGAGTTACTAACCAAATAAAATATGTTTGGATAAAATTAATTTAGGAGATCAAAAAATCATAATATCAGGAGAATAATGGTATTCATGATATTCTTGGTAAATGTACATTATACACATAATATTAAAAATGAATTGGTGAATAACAACAATGAAGTCTCAATATAATGTAAATTGAGATGAAATCCCTTATAATGGTTGTATCCATAGGTTATGGATAAATCAATGAGTTAAATATTTATCCCAAAAATAAATACTCTCAATATGATTGAATATTCACTATAAATAAATCATAGTACATTAACCCATATACTTGGAACAAAAACACTAATGAATGTTTAACTCAATGATTGAAAATTTGGTTAAGGTTACTATTTTCATGATCATATCGATGAATTGAGAATTTATCAATGGATTTATTATGTGTATAAAAAGTAAATCAACGAAAGTGGATTGGTAATTACCACATAAATAAATATATAGTCATTTCATGCATAATCTTGGAGTAAAATAATCAATGATGATTGTGAAAAACACAATGTGTGGAAAACGTAATTAGAAATTTCCTTACAGATTTGGTAACTTATGAAACATAAACCCGAAGAAAAAATGATCATAAATTGATTATGTAAATATCCATAAATTAAAATTATAATACACAAAGAATACAATAATGGGAGACACATAAAACACACAAAAGGAAATAGTGGCAATATAGCATGAATCTCATGGGAATAATAGATGAGATGAAAAACTCTTTCCACGTTGTAATCAATCATGTCATACGACAAAATGTTAATAACTGAAAAATGAATCCTAAAATTCAATGAATATTATATGAAAAATTATAATATAAATAAAATGGATGTACCTAATACATCACATGCAATAAATTAGTGGCAAACAATGGAAATCTCAGAGAATTAAAAGTGAGATAAGAAACCCCTTACCTCCGGTCTGACATAACTCGTATATCTCGTGTTATTCAAGAATAAAAAATATATGTTAATTTTTACTTCCTTAAGAAAATATTCATTTTTTATAATTCTTTTTATATCACATATTATCTTACTATATAAATTCGTTAATTGTTGATTTCATATCGAATATTTTGTCAATGTTTGGAACGCTAATCAAAAAATGAATTTGTTATAATTACTAATTGTCCAAGTGGTGAAAATTAAATTATATCCATAATTATATTCATCATATAGATTATATATATATCATATATATCCATTGTATCCATATTTATAATATTCAATATCATTTGATGTTATGAAATGAAACAGACCTTTCGTGAAGACTGTATGCCAAATATACGCATGACCACAACATTTATTTATAATTTATATTTAATGGAATAAAAAATAAATAATACATATGAATATTATAATTCTAGTATAAAATAAATGTTATGTAATTTAATTAACTCAATTTTTATACATTCCACAAATGACATGAATGAGTCGTTTCAATTTGAGGGGGTGTTATTCCGCACTTCAACAAATGAAATTATCATATTTTCTGATTATAGAAACCATAAAGGTATTATATAAATGAAAAATAAAAAAGAATAAAGAAAATATAAATATAATATATGTCACATTTAAATATAGACTCTTCATAATGACCACGATATGAGGTGGTTTGAGAAAATTGAACAATCATTGTTTCTTGAGGCAGTAGTAGCCTTCCACAGAAACAATATGTTCATTACCCATTAGATTAGTATGCGTGTAAGTGTAGTTATAATTCAAATAATATAAACAACCTATTATATTGAGGAAACTTTTTCTGTTATAAAATAATGGAAAAAAATTTCTTCGGGGGTGTGGATAAGTAAAATAAAAAATATGAATTTATAGAAGTTGTTAACTTTAGATTATGTAACTCCCTTTGGCTTGAACCAAAAGGATTTCGTAATGTTCTTTCATCCTAACATATGACTTCTAGGTGGAAAATAGGGATCATGAGATTTTATTTTCGCATAGTTTGGAAGAGGAAAGGGGCTTGAGAGGTGTGAGTAATGGGTTATAGGTGAGGGTTTTTATAAGTTGGTGGAAGTTCTCTTTAGGAAATTTTTAACATATAATTTTATTATATAATTTAATTCAATTTCGAAAGGGACAAAAATTATTATATTTGACGAAAATATGACTCTGTTTTAAAATAAAATCATCCAATAATAATCATATTTCTTTTGGATATTGTTATAGTGTTTATTTTCTAATTTATTTAAATCATTCATTAATGATGTAAACACTACATCATTATTATGTCATGTATAATTATAATTATTTGATGTCTAAAAATTATAAATAATTAACATGATATAGGAAATAATTTTAGATTTAAAAATAATATTTATAGTCTAATAGATATGTTATATAATTTCATGTAAGAATTGATTTAATAAAATATATATTTTCATGTCAATATTTTCCATACGTTAAATTAATTAATATCAAGTGACATTATACATATAAGTTGATCCATGGGGTCCCTAAATCATTACAAGAATTCCCATGGTCGTAATTGTATTCACCAATATGATTAGAAAAACTGTTATGGTAATTTAATATTTTGATTATATTATTCTGAACATTAATTTCCTTATTTACCTTTAACAGCGGAAAATAAAAAGCAAAAATTACTAGGCAGAAAAAATTATTTTCATCTTATTCAACCACATTTTATGTACTAATAAAAAACATTTATCAAATAATTTATTAATTCAACTCACAGAAGCAGAAAAATATAATTTAAATGAAAAAGTCTGTTTTTTAACCACTACTTATTGTTTTTACTATTCATCAAAAATTTATGTTCTTTAGAAATATTAAAGAAATTATGCCTAATCAATATTTGATATTAAAAATTCAAAAAATATATATATTCTATGAAATTCAAAACATAGAAGTCACATCAATTAATTAAAAATTAACTTCCTCTTTAAAAACAAAAGACCGTATTTTTAAGCAATAATAACTATCAAAAGATTGATATTTTCTGTACCCAATTTCAAAGTGAAATATTCATACAAAGACCAACACTGGATTAAATGGTATAAATGTAACCAAATTTCACTTTAAATGAAATTAAAATAATATAATTTTACCATATAAATAAGTTAGATTAAATTGTAGTTTTTAATTTAAATAAAGTATTTTTCACTATTCATAAAAAATGCATTTCATAAGAAAAATAAAAAAAATTACCCATAGAAAATTTTGATATCCTAGTAATAAGAGTAATTTATTTTTTTCATATAAATCATATAAATGATTCAAATTATATGTTTATACATGGTTCTCCATTAAAAGGTGAAAAACCAACATTTTTTAAAAAATACTTATTCTATCTGAAAAATTAAAATTTTCATCATATAATGTCTAATAAAAAAAAGATGAATGTTAAAATTATATGGGATATATATAAAATTCAAAATTCTGTTATTACTATTCAAATGCTTTTTCTAAACATCTAGTATGAAAGGTCGTGATGTGCTGAACTCGGTGTTGTGTACCTCAGACACTATTGTATTGTTCAAAGAGAAGCATATCGTGGATGATTGGGGTGTTACATTCTTCTATTCATTTGGAAATTACCTCATCACAATTTAAAAATTGGTCTTGGGCTCATCATTGAATGTCCCACATCAGAAAAAGATCCATTAATACTATCACACTAAAATAAGGAATGTTAATTATAATGGTCACCCAAGATAACATGTAATAGGATTAAATTTAGGAAAACATTGATATAGAAGATATACTAACTCTCATGTTCTGATAGAGAATGATAGAAAACGTGATCAGAAGAAAGTTAACAACATTAAAATGAAAAACTTGTAATGGGTTATATAGTCATTAGTTTCCCAATAGGAAACGTAAACGGACAACATTTTTTATTTTAATTTCCTTTTCATAATGTTGAGGAATTTATTTTTGAGATTGACAAAGAACATAAAGATATATAGATAATTTTTAAGTAGAGTTTCATTCGTTTATAAATTTATACTAATAACTCATATTTTATCCAAATTACTAGTATTCAAGATGATTTGGCCATACTTGAAGTGCGAGAATCAACATTAAGATAATCAAATAATCCACAATGGATGAACAATATTTTTCCCATGACATTAGAGATTATCCAAAACCATATGGATTCTACAAGATAAGATGATCACAAAAATGGATAATCAATTTTAAAAGAAATACTAATCCTAATTTCGAAATTGTACAAAAAATACACATAATTCAATAAGAAATAGTCAATAAATAATTGACCTTAAAATCCTTCAATATAATCCAAACTAATATTGAAACCCATAACTATGAAGAATTTAATCACATAGTCTCACATAGTAAATCATAACATTTTTCTTCAAATAACATCAACTACTCTTATTGTCTCAAACATATGTGTAATTAACCAAATCACATATTCACTATGATAGTTAAATAATTTCAACTAATATCTTGAATCTCATTATAAAAATAGATTCTACCAAAATAGAAGAATATACCATTACTCCTCAAATTAAATTCCTTAGTAGTCCATTTTTCGTCGGTATATAGTGTTCCCAACAGAGCATAGGTCTTCCAAAATATCATTTATCAATTAATTACCAAATCATTTTGATATACTAAAGATATTCAGTTTTTAAAATATAAGATCCCAAATCAACTTATTATTGATCAATAAAAAATAAAAATAAAAATAATTAGTCTCACTTAACAGGGACTTCACATAGTCAAGTGGTAGGGGATAAATTACAACCACATATTGGTTGTGGGTCCGATTCCTGTAGTTGTGTCCAACGTGATGGGTTGTCACATGGTTTGTGAGTTGTCCTTTTTCGAAAACTGTATTTTATAACATTCACAAAATGAGATAAATTCCACAAAATAACCCTTACATAATATAACATCAACTGTTAAATTATTCCTCGTATTTTTATCCCAAATATTAATAACCTATTATAGCCTCAAATTCATGGATAAAATAATCTCAAATGGTTCATTATAAGTATATCCACATAAGAAATGACAATTATTACTCAAATTGAATTTTCAAATAACAAACTGCATGGTTACACATTCAAAAGTATATAATTCCAAAGTATTCCAATAAAAAAAGATCATTACTATGTTTAAACATTTCACCAACAATTTATTTCAACATTTATTCATCCATGACCTAGAGGTTATGCTATAGAATAGTGAATTGACATGGGAAAAGCCAAGGTACCTTACATTTACAACAAATTATTGTAATAAGATTCATAGAAACATTTGTATTTTCTTCTATAGTACACATCATTTTTACTTGGTAAATCGTTAATTTATGTCTTTCTTCCCTCAAACAAAAATCATTTCTTTATTTTTTTGAGACACTTTCTTGGGTGTCTCCTTCCACATTTCTAGCATGATTGAAATTGGTCTTTGTTTTCTCCATGTTTTCCACTGTTGGAGCACTTATCATTCTCATCCTTTCTCTTCTTTGTTGAGATTGAGAGTTTGTTAATCTATTTATTGTTGATCAAATTTTTGGAAACCCTCTTTGACATGAACACAATATCATTTTTTCCTATCAACATTCCATTTAGATTATCAATTCCATCATTGGTCCCACCTTGTACAGCATGTTCAATGTTACCATTACATCCATGGAATCCATCCATTTACTAACACAAAAATGCATAGTTTTACTCATAAAATCATTTAGAGAATATTATGACACATAAATTTCATTCTAACCCACCTTAAGTTTAACCACGGTTATTTATTAATGTCTTATATTAAAATCCATTAAATTGGTTTATAAAGAAAATTTGAATTATCTTATATATATCCTCGAGGAGTGTCGTAACAAAGAGTGTATCATGTCCCATTTTCTTGTACATGGATACACCATGTCGAGCCTAAAACAACTTGTCAGAGTCTCAAGTCCTAGGTAAATCATTGATAGAGATTCCTCTACCTACTTGTATCTATATTTGGATGTATTACATAGAAACCCCTCAAAATATTTACATTACAATTTTCTTGGATTTTCCTCAATACTAATCATCAATATCTATCTTAGTGTAGTGTTTTCTAATAAATGTTTTTCTAAATCTACCTTCAATGGTTTGCACTAAAAATTATATGACACCAAATATAACACCTTTACCATAGTTACCTATATTCGGTGTAGTATTACATAATACTTTCATATTCATAATAGATCATGTATTGAAAGAACGATTATTTTAGTAGCCTTGGATGTAGTAGATACATACATAAGTTTTACATTACATTATGATATTAAAAAAACAACATTGTTCTCCCTTTGAACAAATTCATTTCACTTAGCCTATTTCTGTAGGACAATAATAATATACTTCTTCACATCTTAGGAAAAAATCATTGAAAGGGGTGAGCTCAGATGTACTGTAAGGATAATAGTATACCAAAAACATTCATAAATAAGCATTAAAATTTACGACAATGTATAAGACTAAAATATAAGCCTTTTAAATTTTAAACATAATTATAATATGGAAAATATAAATCAATTAATTCCATTTAAATATTCAAATGTATATTCTACTTGTCGAATAATCACATGAAATATCAATAACCAATTTCATAATGATGTAATGCATAATTGCTGCCCTCATAACCACATAGTCAATGCCTCATTGTATGACTACAAAAAAGATTTTGTCTAGGCCTTATTCTAAGATAGTAGTTTGATTCATGAGACCTACTTATGCATCGAGGAGATATAGAGGGATCCACCCATCACATACTATGTCCAATTAACTCCTATTATGAAAATGTTGTAACATAATATAACCATTCGTATTAATAGTAGAATATGAAATGTTAATATATTATCCACAAAGAATGTTGGTAAAAAAAAATAGAAAATCCATATTATAACAAAACTCATTCAACACAATATGGGAGATTGTATAAAACTCAATAAAAAAATAATGATGGATATTGACATAAAATAAAATAATCAGTAAAACTATTTTAGAGAAATATCAGTTTTTTCTTGAAAATATTTAAATATATCACTATTTATCTTTAAGGTGTTAAAAATAGATTATAGAATCAATGTTTCCAATACCAAATTGAAACATTTAAAAGAATTTTATATTTTAAAAACTTCCCATCAAAATAATAAATCCATAAAACAAATTTTAAAACATGGACATTATGGAGAAACATTTAGAAGAATAAATCTTAAAAAATATTTAAAATGATATTTTTGTTAGAGGTCCTAACCAAATGAGATAAATTTGAATAAAAATAATTTATTTGATAAAAAAATTATAATATCATGTGAATAAAGAGATTAATGATATAATGTGTCAAAAAACTATATACACACCATATAAATGTGAATTGGTACATAACAACAACAAAATATTAATAGAATGTAAATTTAGAGGATATCCCTTATAAAGGTCGTATCCTTAGGTTATAAATAAATCAATGACATAATTATGTGGGACAAATATAAATACCTTAAATATTTTTGAATATTAATTGTAAATAAATCATAGGACATTCACATATATTCTTGTTAAAACAACAAAAATGAATTGGATTTTTAACTCAATGAATGGTAATTGAGTTAAGATTACAATTATCAAGTTCATATCAAGGCCTTGTAAATTTATCAAAGGAGTGATTATGTGTATCAAAAAAATATTCCAACAAAGGGGATTATAAATTACTACAAAAATAAAAAAATATTTGTTACACACATTATATTAGAGTAAAATAATCAATGATGATAGCGTTAAACTCAATTAGTAGAAATCAAAATTAGAAATTCCCTTACTGATTTCGTATCTTATGTAACATAAACACAATGAAATAATTAGTATACAATGAAGATATAAATACCCATAAATTAAAATTATATTACACAAGGAATAAAATCATGGTATGTACATACACTACATAGAAGGATATAGGGGCAATACAACATGAATATCATGGGAATAAAAAGTGAGATGAAAACCCCTTACCGCTTTGCAATCAATTGAGTCAGTGGACCAAAATTTAATAATACACAAATGAATCATATAATAACATTAATATAAAATATACATCAATATATACACCCAATGGCAGAACCCAATTCACCACATGAAATAATTATGTGGGGAATAATTGAAATCTCACGTAATTAAATGATTCATATGAAACCCCTTACCAGGTGTCCGAAATGACTCTTATGTTCCGTGTTATTCCTAAATAATAATTGTACATTAATTTATACTTTCTAAAGAACATTTCTCAATTTATTATTAATTTTTTTATCACTTATCAACTTTCTATAACAATTAGTTAATAGTTTGAGTTCTTATCGTACATTTTGTTGATATTCGGAACAATAGTCAACAAATGAACTTGTTATAATTACAAATTGTCCATGTGGTCAAAATGAAAATATCAATAGAATCTTATTAATGATTAAGATATCATATATATCATATATATCTTTTGTTTTTGTATTTATAATAATCCACATCATTTGATGTTATGAAATGAAACACACTATTCATGCAGACAGTAATCCAAACGTATTCATGAACACTAATTTCATTTATATTTTAATTTAATGGATTTAAAAGTTAATAATATATAATTATATTATGTTTATATTATTATATTTATGTTATTTAATTTTATTAACTCTATATTTATTCATTATATGTATGGAATTAATGAGTCATATCACTTAGAGGGTAGTAGTACGCACTTCCTCAAATTAAATTATTGTATTTACTGATTATGGAATCCATAACGGAATGATATAAATGAAAAAATAAGTATAAATAAAATATAAATATAATATATATCACATGTATATACATATCCATCTTACTGGACACCAAAAGTGGTGGTAGGAGTAGTTTAAACAATCATCTCTTCGTGAGGCAGTAGTTCACCGTCCACAAAAACATCATGTTCTTTAACCATCAGACGGAGGTTTGTGTAAGTGTAGTTTAATTTCCCATCATATAAAAAACCTAGAATATTGAGGATATTGGTCTTATTATAATATAAAGGTATAATAGTGTTTAGTGGTTGGATAAGTAAAATAAGAAAAAGTACTTAAGAGAATATGATACCTTTTTATTGGGAAACTCCCGTTGGTTTGAACCAAAAGGATTTTTTAAGAGCCTTCTCCAAAGGTATGGATTTTAGGGGTAATTTAATAATATTTGAGAGATTATTTGTTAACTTTTATGATGATCCAAGGGGCATTAGGGGTGTGAGTGATGGGTTATAGGTGATAGAGTTTTATAAAGGGGAGGAGGGACTGTTTAGGAAAGTTTGAAAATATTATTTTATTATATAATGATTTTCAATTTCTAATGATCCAAAACGTATTAAATTTTTAGATATAATGATAGTTTTAAAAAAAAACATTTTATAATAATTTTAAATGATTTGGATATTGTTTTAATCATTATTTTTTATATTTAATAAATATTTCATTAATGTGGAAAACACTGAATCCTTATTGTGTCATATATAATTTTATTTATTTGATGTCTGAAAATTCTAAAAAAATACCATGATGTAGAAAATTGTTTTCTCATTCAATTTTTTATTTATATTTTAAGGGATAACTTGTATTACCCCATGTAAGAATTGATTTACTAAAAGGTAAATTGTTTATGTCATTTTTGTCATTACTTTAAATTAATTAATATAAAGCGTCATTATCACTCTTAACTGGCTCTATATTGTCCAAAAATCGACCCCAGGATGACCATGGTAATAAATGTACAAAAAATTGGATTTTGAAACATGTTAGTGTAATTTTATACTATTATAATATTATTTTTACGTTGAATTTCCCTATTTACCAATAACTACTTAAATAAAAGTAAAAAAGTTACTATTAAAAAAAAATAATTTTCATCTTATTGAACCACATGCTAAATAATAATAAAAAAAATGTATCTGTAATTTTTGAAATTCAATTCATAGAATCGGTAAAATTACATTTAAATGAACAAGTCAGTTTTTTAACGACTATTTACTGTTTTCACTAGTCATCAAATATTGATGTTTTTTAAAAAAATACCTAAAATTATCCCTAAGATATATTTGATATTCCAAATTCAAAAATTATGTATACATTAAAAAATTAATTACATATAATTTTCATCAATTAATTTAAAATTAATTCTTATTTTCATTACAAAAAGATCGTTTTTTATGAAATAATTACTTTCCACAAATTGAGACTAGTTTGTGCACAATATCAAAGTTAAATTACATAAAATTAACAAAATTGGATTAAATGGATTAAATATGTTTTAATTACACTTTAAAACCTATTAAAATTATAGTCTAACCATATAATTAAATCAGAGTAAAATGATGTTTTTTATTTAAATATGGTATTTTCACTATTCAAAAAAAAATGAATTTTATCAGAAAAGGATAAAAAAGATACCCAAAGATAAGTATGACATAAATGTTCTAAATAATAATATTATGTTTTCAAATAGAACAAATTAATTTGTCAAATAATGGCTGTATACAGGGATCACCATTAAAAGGCGGAAAAACTGTATTTTTTTAAAAATACTTCTTTTCTCTAGAAAATTATATTTGTCTTTATATTATGTCTAAGAAACAATATGATGAATGTTTAAATTATATGGGATATATATAAAATTAAATATAGTGTTATTATAGTTCTTAAAAACGCTTTCTAAATAGAATGTTTGGTAGGCCATGGGGCACTACAACTTGATGTTGTGTACATCACATGCTATTGTATTATTCAAAGAGAAGTGTATCGTTGAAGCTTGAGGAGTTACAACGTATCATTACATCTGACCAATGTTCTCCATCATAGAGACCTAGTTACATGGTATTCAATGTAACCATTTACATTCCATCCTCACTTTTATAAAGGATTTATAATGAACCCTTTTTGTGATGTTGGAAATAAAACATAGAAAATACCCAAAAAAAATTACCATGGTGGAGTTTATATTTTGAGGACATAATTTAATTAAGGTTGAGATAATGTAACACCCATAAGATGTAAAGTAAGAATTTTTATTCAATAGTTCGTACAACATGAAAGGGGAGATGATGTCCTGAGTATTAACAATATATTCAAACCAATAAATAATTTAAAAATAATTTTTATCTTTTAATGAAAGTGAAACTGAGTTAGTGTGCATCATAGACAAAAAATAAATGTTTAATATAACGTTTATTATACAAATGACCGAGTTTTAATTTAACAATAATATATTATTAATATAATTTATTTATTTTTATGATTATTAATATATAATGTAAATTAGTGATTAAAAATATTTTTATGTAACCTATGAAAATATATTTTTGAAAAAATATAAAATGAATATATTGGTTAATAATTTATTCAAAATGAATATATAAATCAATTAAAAATAGGGAATATATAATTATTTTTACGACTATGAGGATTTTTAACCTAATAATTTATAATTATTTAAATTAACAAATTCTATTAATGAAATATATATTTTATAATTAAATAAATTATTTTTTTAATCAGTCATTAGATTTCATACACATACAATTAGAATAATATCATTATTACAAATAAAGTCCTATATTTTTTTTGAACTTTTACCGCCTTTTAATAGTGAACAAATTTTATACTGACTTCTAACCAATATATAAATCATATATATATATATATATATATATAAAATAATTATTTCTATGAGGTACATACAAATAAATTTAGGGTGAATTTTATGTTTTTTACAGTGAAGTTAAATTTGAAATGAATATTTAAAAATATTGAATTTTTGGTCAAAACATCTTTCTCATCTAAATTTATTATTAGGTTAAATTTAAAATATATTTATTTTAATTTTATATTCGATAATTTTTTTTAATTAATAATATTTTGTTCATTGGAAGTAATTTGTCCATGAAATTACCTATAATAACATAGCAAACATTAAGGCATTTGACCTCGAAAACCATGCTTATGTCATTACGTTTGTGGGATGAATTTTAATTTAATATCATTCACATCATTGATATTAATTTTTGAAATGTAAATCCATATTAAGAATAATAAATTATTTATAATGGTGAATTTGGTAAAAATAATTTTTACCAAAAATATCAGTGAATATAAATAAAATTAATTACAAAGAATACAGTTAAATTGAGCTTAATAAGAGACTAAATCAGAACCTTAAGATCCAAATCTAAATATAAAATTGGATAATGGATATTTTCTATACATATTTCCACCTAATCCTCCATTTTGTTGTCCTTAGACAATTAATTATAATGTTTAAAAAAAATAGAAGGGCGGGATTATTTCAATTCAATTATTACATGTGATTCATCTCATCCTCCACTATCAAAGTCCTCATTCACATCCCCTTTCCCACACCTTCCAATTATCATTAGATTGAACAAAAACATCCAAAAGGGATCCCCTACATCCCTCCATCTTCATTGAAGTATTTATTTTTCAATTATCCCTCCAATTAAGCTATTTTGGTGCAAACTGAATGAAGTTACCAGAGTAGCTGTAACACACTCTCTCATACTCATCTCGATTACTTCAATTATCCACTCCATAAAATATTCTATTTACATATTAATATAAAAAAATATATTAACAAAAATATTCTATGATTTTTATTATTATATGATTTTGACGATCAAATAAACACACATCCATCTAATGTGTAATAGATATAACATTTATGTTTAGGCAGATTACCACCTCACAAAAAAATGATTGTTACATTTTCCATTACCTCCTATGTTAGTGGCCATTATGGAGGACACTATTATTATATATAATATTAATAATATATTTATGCTTCTATAATTTTATAATGAAACATACATCCATACTATATTTTCTGTTAATAAAATGATAACATTTGTCGTGGAAATGTTAACTACTTCCCCCACAAAGTGATGTGACTCATTCAACGTATACATGGAACATATTAAAGAAAATTTTAATAATAATTTATGACATATATGAAATATATATGATAATGGAATTATGAAATACCTAGGTATAATTTAATCTTATTTCTTTTAACACAACAATGAAATTATTGTAGCATTCATGCATATGCATAAATTACAATCTCTATGAGTTATGCATTTCACTTCATCTCTCCATAATTTTATATATTATTATAAATTATTAAATAACTGATATATATGGTATTTAAATTATGGTTTTCATTATTTATATGATTGAAAAATGATTATATTAGTATATAATAAGATATAACATTCTTGAGGAACTAGGAAAATACTACCTGATGTAGTTAAAATAATTTTTCTCTGTTTGAAAACAGGTAATGAGAAATAATTGGAAGATTATATATTGTATTATAAAAATTCATTTGATTATTTTATAAGTTTAGACCCATTTAAAGCCACTATATTTCAGTATAAAAATCACACAATAATGGATGGTTAAGATAAAAGAAATTTGTCTCAATTTAAATTTCATTGAGACAGATTTATTAGTATGCACCAATTCATTTTTTATTGTATATACTATAAGATTCATGTTATATCATGAATCCCTCTATTCCCATGATTATGTATGTCTAATTTAATTTCATAATTTATTTGGTATTATGATTTATATGTTTCAATGTGTTAAGGGGTCCATTGTAATGTTCAATGATTAATCTCCTAAAGGCTAATATTAATGTATAGTCAATGTTATTTCCATTCGAGTGAATTATAAGACCTCTTTCCAATAAATCAAATTATTATAAAAATTATATTAAGGATAATTTTCGTATATTATTACCATTATTCAATTTTTTGTAGACATGTGTTTTTTAAAACGTTTTTATGTAAACTAGACATTATTTATCTATTTTGTTAGAGAAACCATTTAATTTTTAAAACAATGTTTTATTTCAATATTTCCTAAAATAATTTTCCCATTATTTTTTTAGTAAATATATTTTTAACCTTTTTTTCTCTTACCCATGTTTCAAAGGAACATTATTTCCACTTTCTAGATAGGGATTTTTAATCATTTTTACCATAATAGTGGAATAATATTTTTTCCTTATACAACAGAGATGTGTTTATCACCAATCATATCATTAAAGACTAATTTTCACGATAATATATTTTGATTTAATATAAATACTTTTTTAAAAAAGCAGTCTATGAAAAATATTTTCAATTTATTTTTCAAAATAAATTTGTATGTTCCTCATGAACATATTTAAAAGTTATTTTTTATTTAATCAATGAAAGCGACCATCTATATTTACTGTATATAAGATATATTACATTGAAATCATCCAAATTTATTTTAATATTTAATATGGGATTTCATATAAATATCTATATAATTTATGATGGATATTATTATTTCCTAAACTGTACAAAATATTACATACATTATTTACTTTGATGGTTATTTGATTAAATGTAGAATTATTAATGAATCTATATTTCTCATTCAATATGATTAATTGATATGGTATATTATATATTCTAATTATGATGAATTATTTTGACATGAAATTATTGACGGAGCTCATACATTATACAGCTCCTTGATGAATCAATAGGTTCTAATGAGACACAAAATAGTAAAAATTGGTTTCTACCCTCAATTTAAAACAATCTTATAAAAGGCCTTCATGTAAATAGGTTCTCTTGTTTCGTAGATATGATTTCTATTAATAAATCTTTTCCCTATTCTAGATTTTGTTATTATTTATCCTTGTGATTTTGCATCAATAGATATATTGATGCAGTTCATTCTTAGTTTAATAATTTATGGCATGCATTTATGTTTCTCACATTCTATATTTTTTGTGCTATATATATTTTAATTATTTATTTGTGTGGTCAGTTATGTAGATTTTCAAATATATTGATTCATTATTTCTTCCATTGTATTACCCTTACTAAGCATTTGAAATCACCCTTATTTTTTCCTTTTCCCATGTTATGATTAATAAAAATTGAATAAGCTTACAAGGATGGGGAATATTTATGTTAATTGTGTAGATTATTTCATTTTGTCTTACCAATGTATTAAATGTATCATGTATATAATATGGAATTGTAAGACTGTTAAAAATAATGATCTTTTGGTAATTTTTTCCATATAATAATGACAATGTAATAAAATAATGAAATGAATCTATGCATCATGGTTTGGGGTGTAACAAAAATAATTTATTAAACTATCCCTAATTAACAGAAACAATTTATACAAGTTGAATTTTATTTTTGATAAGAGTGAACACTTTATATTATTTACATTCAAAATGATTGATATCCAAAATATCATTCCATTTTTTGAACATCTGGGAAGGAAAAATATATTCTCAATGTTAAAGATCCATTGTTAAAAAACTATAGGATTATAAGAAATATTAAAATATTGTGGTTGTTTAATCATTATTTATTAAATAGAATATTGTTCCATATAATTATTGTTTGGAATATCCTTATGAAACATATCTTGTGAAATTTTTTTATCATAAAATCACGATCTTCTATTCTTGTTCCTGTTAACATTTGATTATCAGGAGGAAATTTATTACATTATCATTCAACATTAACATTACCATAGATAGGTTCTGTCATTTTACAAAAAAAATAATGGAATAGTGTAGAAAATATTATTGAACCGTTGTATTCAACTATGTTAATAATGTTACCTATTAAAATCAATTTGAATTGTTTATAAAGAGAATTTTAATTTTACAAATAATATCTCTTGGGAGTGTCAAACTTTGTGTGCAATGAATTGGGTTTTCTGGTATTAGATAATACTCAAGTCTATCTTGACAAACATTTTCATAGTAATTTCCACTTCATACATATGTTACTAAACAACACCCTCTTAGAATATCCACATAAGGGTGTATTTTTATAGAAACTTCACTTTTTACTATATCATTATATAATATTTTATGCTATAATTATGATTATCTTAAGTACAAAATTATTAAATATTAATTTATTTTATACTAAATATATTAGAAGAAACATGACATATAAACATATAATATGTTAATAGAAACATATTCAATATATAAAATAAAATACCATTCCAAAATAATTGTGATTTAGATCCATTTGAAAAAATGAGTCATAAACTACTGGTCCCTAAGAGACCTATTTAATATCTAATTACAGAATTTATATATTGATCTATTTTTATGAAATAATACAAAATTTTTTAATCATAACATTGGAAATGTAACAAACGAATGGGTTATCACTAATTCATAGAAATTTTCTGCAAGAGAGAAAATAATATATCCTGAGAAAATGAGGTTTGATAATATAGTAATAAAATATTGAAGTCATAGAATACATATCATAGATCATAAATAGGAGTCATGGAATACATCAATGTAGTTCATAAAACAAGAATCATAATGCAATAAAAGTACATAAACCATGATAATATAGCATTGGATTATGTCCTTGATTATTAGAATACACATCTTTATAGAAAATATTTTCCATAGTTGTGAAGGATCATTGCAAAGTCTATAAAAGTGGAATGAGTTCACTCTAAAAACCAAAATAGTGTAAAGGTTAACATCAAATATTATGAAAGTGTTAAAATACCATTACTAAACTTGTTTTAGTCTATATACAATTTCTATATTTTTCATCATATACCATTCATTACCAAAGGAATTGAAGGAAGATATATGTCCGACTAACTACATATTGAATATAATACATAAATTCAACAGAGTCATTATAAATTCCTCAAATATGAACCCCTGAAATTATTTGTGTTTCGATATAATTCAATCATAAAATTTCATATGGAAATTAATCATGTTCCATAAAAATTTCATCATTTTATCACATCAAGATTATTGATGGAGAAGAAGGATTCATAATTTTTTTAACATAAGACAAACCAAGGAAGTGAAATTTGTTTCTAAACATCTAGTCATTGTAACATATATATTTATATATATATATATATACTGAATTAGAAAGAAATCATTAGATCACCTAGAATGTAAAGGGTATCATACATGAATTATTGTCATATTAGATGGAAATGAGTTTGAAATATCACATTCAAAATTTCATGTGGAAAATAACAATTCATTTCCATAAAATTAAAAATATATTTCATTAAAAAATTTTATTTCAAAATATAAATAAATAAAAGTTATGAAATCTTCAATAAAAATAATTGTCATGGTGGTGGTAAATTTTGATAATTACATACATGTTAATACCATGATTCCTTTCACAATTTTAGTAAAATTCAAAGGTGCATTGTTCTAAAAAAGACATGATGATTATATAACATGTTATAAAATTCAATCAATTTATAATTTAATTAATTTAATCATTTTAAAAATAAAAAATTTCGAATATTTTTAAAAAAAATTTTAAAAAGAAAAACATTGATAGAATAATAGAGTGATAAAGATTATTTTTAAAAAAAGAATTATTTTTGTATCATGTTTGCCTAATGATAGTAAAATGATTCAAAAAATATTTTTCAAAATGTCAAAATATTAATAAATTTCATGTTTTTCTGATAAATAGTTCATAATATTGCATCTTGAAAATCATAATCATAAATAATAATAAAAATTACATTATAACATCAAAATATTAACACATTGGTTTCCTTTGAATCATAGGAACCATTGAATAATAACATCAATTTAAATATAAATTATAATAAAAATAATTATATTAATGATATAAATTTTAATGTTCTATATTTATACACCTCATAGAAAAATATAGGTTTATAACATATCTATTGTCCCAAAGAAGGCAATTTGAGAGAAAATCCCATTACTGATTTTAAAAATTCTGAATCCTAAACCACCTGAAAGATATATTTACTAATGGATGTTTAAATATCCATAAATATTATGAGAATAATTGAAAACTAAATTAATGGGAATATAAATGTGAAACAAAAATCCCATTACAAAACTCACAAGATCATTCGTACAAATTAAAAATATAAAATAATAAATGTCAAATATCTATAAATCTATTATATAAAATATATTTTAAATTTCACACCTTATATTTTTATCTTATGACTTTTTATTACCTGTTAATTAACAATTCCATGATAAAATCATGTTTCGATCAATAACTACTTTGTTTTTCATGTATAATTTGATTTTTATGATTATACTTCTACATTGATCCTGGATTCTTCATATATACAATTTTATTAATTATCTAAATATCCTTATTATTTACTATATATTTATTTAAGGAAATCCACAAAAATTAGATATAGAAAGTGAAATTTATTGTTCATAAAGATATTACGATTTAGATATACATTAGTTCTATTTTGATATACACAATAGATTGAATAAATGAACTGAAAATAATATATTAAATTTAAATAATAATTGTTTATTTCAGTATTATACATATATTAATTAATCACATTATTATTAAACACCATTAAATATATTAATGAATAAAATCGCATCGAGATGAGGTTTTCAACTATAAACATGTTCATCATCATAATCATCCAAATCAATATAAAGAATGATGATATATGTGATATAATAACTATAGATGTATTATAATATCTTAAATATAATTTATAAAAATTTAATCCATCATTATATCCATCTATGATAGATGTTGATTGAAAATTGAAGAATCTATGTGTTTTGTTGAAGTTGAATTTTTATTCAATATATAGAGAATATGAAAGTGTAATCAAGTGCTTATTATAATGGATAAAAAGATGATCTGTATTTCATAATATGTGTTTCACTATTGATTATTGTGGAAACATTTTTTACTATAATTATTTGAAGAATAAAATGAATAGTGATATAAAATGATATTGTTTTAGTAGGAATACTACAATGTTGGGGGATTTTATGTTTTCATATAAATATTTCTACATGGGATTTGATAATAATTTATCTCTGAACCTATCATTACCCAGAAATATTAACCTACCATGAGAGACATCTTGGGGCCATGAAAAGTTGAATAATGGGAAGTGGATCTTGCCTACATAATGGGTTTAGAGGGAATTATTTTTGGCGGAGGGTAGATTTGCGTGGAGGCATCACGGAGGACAGAAGTCTAGACACAATGTGGATCTATGTGGGGAAATAATCTATATGTATCCACTTATGGGTGGTGGATTTAATATCTTTTATAATAAATGAGAAACAAATAATTAATTTGTTTCATTATGGGACTCAATATTGTTGCTCCAGAATCAATTGCTACCATCCAATCTATATGATGGTGATCCCTTGTCATCTAATCACCCAATCTCCATGATCAAGTTAATATAACCATATGATATTTAGATATTTCATGTCTCCCTCATCCATGGCCTCACCCAAGTGATATATTCATTTAACTTGTTTATACAACAAAATTCAACGGTCGAATGATCTGAGATTCCTCGTGGTTTATCATTCAGAGAAAAATAAATATGATCAGAATTGATCATATATTAGACCTTCTCTATGTTGAAGAATCAAGTACAATAAATACCTCCATACAACATCGACTAAAACTCGAACCATGATATATACTAATTTTTTCATTATTATAATGATCTGAAACTAATATAAATATCATGAAACCATCTTTTCATGATAAATTGAAGAGTAAAAACATAATTTATATTGTTGAGAAAAAAATTAATTTCCATTAAAAATGTTTCCCATGGTCGAGAAACAGATAATACTTGACTAATGAAATTATATTCACATGAGATATGTCAGTGGGATCATTTACAATAACTATTGAGGGTAGTGTTCATATATTTTCTATGTTTTTGGGAAGGATTTTTTTCCAAGAAAAAAATCAGTTTTCAACTTGTTTGTAGAAGATATGTTCTTAAAATATCATTTATATTTGTGATGTTAAATAATGGATCCAAATTTTTTAATATTTTTGTGATGAATATGATGAATCTATGGGGCCTGAAAAGGTGTTTGACGGTTTCAAATTAGCTCTGTGAAGATCTGATTTTCAAGAAACAATTGAGGTAGTGTGTTGAATCTCTATATTATTCCCCAATAATGCATGATATGTATGAGAAGGCCATATATTATTCAGAATGAATGAATTTTAAAACATGATATATATTCATATGTTAGTCACATTTTTTGTGAATGCTTTCTATGTATGTGCACACTAGGAATCATATATGAATGAAATAGGTATTCATTTGATAAGTGTGCATTCACATGTGAGAATCCTGTTTTGTGTGTGAAACTAATTTTTACATTATATTAGAGTGATGTAAGAACACATTCATGATGAATGTGTTGTCGCACATATAGTATATGAACTTGAATTTGTAAATGTGTTTGTGTGTGAAAAGGATACTTCACATGAAGGAAGATTGTATGAGTTAAATTTTATTTCTGGAAATTAATTAAAGTAGATAATATGAGGAACTATAAATAATGCCATAGACATAATTATATATGAATAAAAATTAAATTATCACATGCAATGTTTGTTAGGTCTATAAATTAAATTAGATACATGCAAGATGTTTGAAAAAATTCACATGCATTTTTGATTTCATACCTACTGTGAATTGTTTTGGGATTTCTGCTGAGGTCATTTTCTATCAGTGTTTTAAAACACTTTATCTTATTACCACAATGATAAGTGAGTGTTTGTAATCATTATATGAAATTAAATTTTCATCAGTAATTTCGCACTGTGAAAACTAAAATATATCTTCTGATCTATTTTATGATTGAATGATTAATATTTATTCAAATGATTATACATAGTTGTCTTGAAGTAAAACACGGCCAACAAAAAAATCATAAGAAGTTAGTGAAAGTTGATTTCATAAACACAGTATGTATTTATTTAATAAATGAGGGGTTATCGGTATAAATAATAGGATATTTATATAAGTTATCTTAACTGTTGAGAGTCAATTTCAATAAAATTGGTGTGATTCTAGTCTAAATAACTTATCAAGAGGTAGTATATAGTTATTTTTTGTCATCTGGAATTACATGAGATATTCTATTTCGAATTTCTATAGATTGTTTATATTTGTAATCACAATTCTTAATACTATTTCAAAATATGGGTCTCGGATTTTCCTGAAAACATCAAGGATGTAGACAGCAACAACCAGGGAGAACAATTTCAAAATTGATGTGTTCCTTTTCAATGTTATATGTTGTTTTCATACGAGATAAGTGAGACTCAAAAAATTGAGGGATTATGATCTTAACTGAACTCATAGGTTCATTTCAAATGATTAAATTGTAAAAGAACATCACTGAATCACTCTATCATCCTCCGAGTAATATAACCATTCATGGAATATACAATTGTTATTAGGACATGGAGATCATTCTGTTTGGATAAAATATATTCTGATGAAATATTAGTGGAGATATTATATATAGATAAAAATAAAATAGTTCTTTTTTATGGAAATAACAAAATTGGATAAATGAATTTAATGCTTCCATATCTACTTTCACATGGCCCTACTGTTTTTGATGTTATAATTGTTTTTGTATACTTATAGATGTATATAATCCAATGAACCAAGATAGTTAGTTAAATATTTATGTATATGGTAATTCTAGAAGTGAAATTTTATCATCCTAATATGATAATTGTTTCACTGATGTGATGGTATTAAAAATAGAAATGGAGATGTGTGACAAAAATGAGAACATGTCTGATGGGAATTTGAAGATCAAAGAAGACAGAAATAAAATATGGAGAGATAAAATTAATTATATTGTAATGAATTATTGTGAACAAATTTATGAATAATTTAACATAAAAAATAATATTTTATGTCATATCTTGATTTTTCAAAATAGTTTATAAGATACAATTGTTTTCAAAAAATTGATGCATATATTTCATGAATGATTTTATTCAACAGTTTTTACATTGTAATTAATTAGAGACATATATCATTATGAATTACAAATTACACTTCTCATTTATGAAATGATAAAATATCATACATTCACGAAAAATTCTATATAGGAAATTGATTTCAAATTTATGAATATTTTCAATCTAATGCAAAAAAATAATGAACCATTCTTAGTTTCTGATGAGGATATTGTCAGTGATACTTATTATCAAGGAGTCATGTATTTTTATTCAGAAAATTTTAGTTGAAATAGTGGAAAATTTAAATTTTTTGTTCCTTTAAAATTAATTAATAGTAGTAAAATAGAAAATTATGAAATTTATTTTCCAATTAATAGTTTTTATGATCTTGAGAGTGATGATGATTACATTTAATACATTAAAAGAGGATCCAAAATAATAGAAATGGTGATAGGGAAAAGATAAAAAAAATATCAAGGTAGTGAAATAAAAATATGATGATCGGTAGAATAGATGAAAAATCATTGGGATTGACTGAATCCAAAGATAACGGTTCTACCAAACTTATTAAAGCATTTTTTGAGTAGGTTAAATGATTTGTGGACTCCTAATGAATTGTTAAGAATTATGAAGATAGTTATCATGAGTACATAATAAGATATGATCTTCTACATTATGTTGATCAAAGAACCATAGTCATTTAAAAATCAGAATGATTTAGAATGAAAATTGAAGTTAAGATAAGAATAAGAATGATCCTATTGAATAGATCAAAAACATAAAAGCTGATAATTGTCAAACAAGAGAAAACTATTAAATATAATAATGAAACTATTGTTGTAATTTAAGAATAATTTGGTGAGACATAGTCTCTGGGTCATAAATTATAAACCTCCTTGGAAAATATGAATGATGAATTGATAATTTAGTTGATGCTCATGCTGAATCATTCAACACAATTCAGAAGGCCAGTTCAAAGAGGAATGTAAATATTATTTCTAATATAATCAATGATACTAAATCTATTTCTTTTATTGATTCAGGTATTGACATAATAACAGGAATAATAAGAAAATATATTGACATCAAGTATGTTATAAATATTGAAAATGAATTTTCTCTAAGAATGTGGAAGATTAATATTAGGAGTTCATGTAGAAAACTATGATATTTAAAAAAAATAATGGTTTTTATAGAATAATATATTAGGGTTGTTTCTAGAGATATGGTAAATTTGGGAACAATTCCTATCACTTCTAGAATAATAAGTCACTCCAACAGAATAGATATATATGATGAGGAATCAATTATGTCATTAAAAGAAGAAGCTATGTGAGATGATGGAACAATTCTAGTTTTTAGTAGTTTTAATTGATAAATCCACAAATTTTTATTCTTATAATAATCATTAATGTATAATGAAAATTTGTGAATGATGTTACCAAAACATTCATTGTTATAAATCATGCATGTCGACACTTCATAGACAATTAATGATGGATCCTAAGATGAAATGGTTCAATTGTTTTAAAATATATCTAGTCGTTTTATTCAATACATTGAATAATATTTGAAGAAAAATGATGGTCAAATTAATGTAATTAAACCTTAAATGTATTGTTCTACGAAATCATCCCCCACTAATATTGGAAGAAAATAAAGGATAAGGTCGAGAGGAAACTCTCAGTCTAAATGTTATTTTTGAGAAACCATGAGGTCCTTTATTTTTTCCTTATTATAATATTTGTTTTCATCTAATAATGTGGGAAAATAAAGGATATGTTTGAGGATGTTAACACTATAAAACATGATGAGTTTTTCTTTAGTAATTCTTCTAATAATCATAAAAATAATGAAAGTGTAAATCTATAATGGGGAAAAATTTTGAAACTAATTAATAAATAATTTGATTGAATCAAATATAAATTTCATGGTGTTTGAATCACACTTTTAACCATCATTCTTAACTATATTATCACATCAATTAAGGGGGAATACATCGCTGATGACAACATAATATCCTAGGGGAAGTTTATCTATTATCATATGAACTCTCTAACGTATTTTTTGATGTATGTGTAGGATTTTCCATTTCATTGAAAAATATAATTATTTATAATCCATTATAAATGATTTCCGTCATTCAATTCATGATTCCACATAAAATCAATTTAATGGAAAACTAAAACATACATAGTTATATATTAATTGATTTCTTCATTATGATGACCCGCATAGATTTAGAGTTGATTCTTGAAAGGGATTTTATTTTAATACAACAAGAGATTATTCCTCTTTTTAAAATGATTGTGGGATTTTAATATCAATTACTTGTTAATGATTTCATGAGTAAAATTTGATGAGTTTAATAATTTCTATAGTGGTATATTCTCTTTTAATTCCAATATGGGGGATAAGTTATCATTTACAATAAAAAAGTTTTTATTGACTAAAAATAAAAATGTGGAGATTAAAGTATCTAAGTTGTTTTTTGAACATTTATTTTTTCAATTTCATGATAATATGAAAATTTTAATGAGTGATGATAGTGACCATTTTTTAGATGGAATATATTTCATAAAACATGATTCATTGGTGAGATGAGGGGACACATTTTTTAATAGAATGATTTAATGAACAAAAGAATATTTATGAAAAATTATATTATTTTAATATAATGAAAATTATTACATTGTTTGATTTTAAATTGGATTACAAGAATATATACATGGGGTTTAACAATAATTCCTCTGGTAAAATTACATAAACCCTGTTAGATTAACCAATTGAGGGAATGATCTTGTGTCAAAGATGGGGCATAATGGGAAGCAGAGAATTCCTAAATAATTTGAATGGAGGGAATATATGCAGTGGAGGGAAAACATGTGGGATGCATGATGGCAGACAAGTGGTGTATAATGAAATAGTGCAAAGTAGTGATAAGAGATATCTGTAAGCAATTTTGGAAGGATAATTCTACATCTTATACAGTAAAGTATAGACAAATAATTAGGTTATTTAGATGTGTAAATTTTATATGTTGCTCCCGAATTAATCGTTACCATCAAATCTATCTACAGATAATATCTTTCTATATGATATATATGTATAATTGAAGAAACTAATCTCGCCGTCTAATCTCCATCCATTATGCATTGTTCTCATCCTCTTAATTTATAATGAGTTATATTAGTTGAATTTTTTCATGCAACAACATTCATATATCTAATGAATTGAGTGTAATCATGGTGTATCATTATGAAATAACTGAACATTTTCAGAAATGAGCTTGACTTATAAAATAATTTCATTAAAAAAATAATTTTTACCAGATTCCTTTGTGATAAATTGAATAATACTAAAACCAAGAAATTTAATCATTGTTTAATTATTCTAAATATCCATAAATAATATAAATATAATGCAACTACGTTTTCATTAAAAATACAGATCAAAATTTGGATTTATAGTGTTGATAAAAAATTTAATCTGCAGTGACAGTGTATTACATGGTCATGAAATAGATAATCAATAACTAATGAATGGAGGCACACTTGAGCTCTATTTGTTGTATTATTGAAAATAAATACGGGTGGAGGTGTTCCTATGTTATTTTCATTTTTTAGATCATTTCTTTTCTAGAAAAATGAATCACCAAGGTCATTCGGTCATTCAATAACATGTTCTTTTAAAATAATATTTCTATGATAAGATGAATAAATTATTAATATTGTTTCTATTTTCAGTATGAATAATAGGGATCTATATTTCTTTAATTGGATTTTAACACTAATGATACTGATCTTTGAGAAACTTAGTATCTTGAATACATTGTGACAGAATGATATGTCTCACCACAATTCACATATTTTTCTGATATGTATGAGATGTCCAAAAAGAGTCATGATGAAATAACTGTCAAACCTGATGAAAATGCACAAGGATATTACATAGGTTGTGAAATTGTTCTATTAATTTGAACATATGGATTTTCATTAGAATTCATGAGTTATTAGTTTGAACAGTGATCATACACATGTGAGCATAATTTTGTTTGTGCATTTGATTTGGACAATGTATGATAGTGAATCTAGAACACATTCAAAAAGAAATAAGTTTCGTGCATAATATATATTCATTTGAAATTTTTAAATGGACACAATGTGAAAAGGTTAGGGAACAAGAAACAATCCCATGTGGGTGCATATTTTTTGTGTGAATGATTTGAGGTAGATAATGTGATGATGTGTGAAGCATTTCACTAACATAATTTAATTTGAATACAAGTAAATATAACACATGAATATGTTGAAAAGTTCAGACAACACAATTAATACCAACATGATGTTCGAAGAAGTTTATTGGAAATTTATATTTCATATTTATTGTGCTTAGTTTTCAGAATATCTTTGTGGTAGTTTTCTATTAATGTTTTCTATGAATAATTAACTGAGATTCTCAATGTTAATTGTGACCAGTTGTTTTGTATAAGAATATAAATTTTCCTAATCAGTTTTTCATTGAGTTAGATGACTTTTTACAGGATATTAGTTTTATGTGAGCATGGTCAACAGTTAATAAAGAGATTATACAGAGTGGTCAAAAATAAAAACAAGGCCAACAGATCATTGCATAAAAAATCAGTGAATGTTAAAGACCTGTTCACAAGATATATTAATTGAATAAAAATTGGGATGCTAGTATAAACAAAAATAAATATTCTAGAGAAATCATAACCATTGGGAGTTAGTATAAAGAACACTAGTGGGATTTTATTCTATTGATCAGGTCGGAAAACAGTCCACAAAAATTATTTCTGATCCTAAATTACTAGAGTTTTCCTATCAAGAATTTTTGAAGATTGTATACATATTCATTCACATTTAATATTACTATTGGAAATTATAATTCATGGATTATCTGAAACACATCATGGGCATAATAATCTAAAAAAATGTAAAACCATATAAAAATCCGGTTTATCATTTAATGTGTTTTAAGATTATTTCATATTGGAGTAGTGAGACTCTGAAAAATGAGGGATTGTGATTTTTACCGATCTAATTGGTTGATTTGAGAAGAATAAATTGTAAAAGTACATCATTGATTCACCTCTTCCCCATATTATTTATATAACTGAATATGGACTCTTTACAAACTCACAACATCAATTCACAAGTCGGTAGTGAACTGTACACATGAATAATGATTTCATATCCCATTTGAATGAGTTAGAGATTGATATAAGTTTTGAAATTAAAATAATAACATCAAATTATATGTAAGAAAAAAAATTTATATCATAGTAATGGATGGAAATATTAATGAGTTATATGACGAATTAATATAGAAATTCATATTTAAATCTATTACCTCTTCCTCGGATAACATTTTTATGTTTAACCTAACTAATTAATAGATGTGATTTATGAACCCAAAAATAATCTAGGATTTGTTAAGGGATGTGATTAAGATATTTGGATAGGTATTGTATAATAAATTATCTATTTTATTTTTAATAGGATAAAAGAGGGATGGACTATAATAATTGAGAACAGTGTCACACTTGTAATTTGGAAAAGAAAAAGTTGTACTCTTGCTTTTCTATAATGAAAAAACTGGAACCTTGTCGAATTTTATTGGGTATAAGGTATTAATATTTCCATAAAATTGTATTTGTAAATTATTATTAGTATTTTAATACATTCCATTTCAATTAAATCCCCCTCTAAAATCATATTATCATTATATGAAATAATTATTCATTAATGTTTTCACAATTTATTATATTGAAAAACTAATTTTAGAATAAAATAAAATAAAGATTATGGTTATAAAAACATTATAATTTTTTCATTATTATATTCAAAAAATTTCAAAATTTAAATTTAAAATTAAACCTGAAGATATAATAATAAATCATTTCTCAAAATAAAAATATAAATAAATATTAAACTGTTTTTATATAAAAATTTAATATGAAAATTATTAATATGTAGAAAAATAGATTAATAGATACATTATTGAGATAATAATACATTTAAAACCATTTTAAAAAATAAATAAATTTTAAAAATTCAATAAAATAAAATTATATTTTAATAGAAACTTGTATTTTTTCACAATTCATCAAAATTTTAATATTTCTAAATAAGTAAAAATGCACACCTAAAGTTAATGTGGATATTATTATTTAATTTTTTGTATATTATTTTCTAAAATTTTCAACAAAAAATATCATAACTATTTAAAAAATGAAACAAGAATCATTTTTTGGGAAAATACTATTTTGAAAAAATATATTCACTAATGAAAAAATTATGTACATTTTTATAAATATATTTTAATAATATAATAAAATAAATACTAATATTTAAAATTTAGTTATTATTATTAATTCTTCTGAGATTAATGTCTATTAAATATTAATTTTATTTAAATAATATTGTCAATAGTTTTTAGTAGTTTTTTAAAACTCCAGGTTGTGTCTAATAAAAATAATTTGATAAATATACATTCTCCAAAATATGTTTCATAAAATATTGTGGTGTAAAAATATTTGAATAAATAGGAATTGTAGTAATATTCATGAAATTTCTATTGATGTTTAATATTGATAATTAAATATTTAAATCTAATTGAGATCAATTACACCACTGATGTATGTCTTTTGAATGATATTGTGATTTTATTTTATGGGAATTATTAATAAACCAAGAAAAGAACATAAATTTTATAAATATTTATAATTAATATATCGATTATTCTCCTAAAATAATGAAATAGGACTACTAGAGAATGTTTCTACCGGACCTCCAGCCACCTTTTATGGTTTCCAAGGCCTGATGAGCATGCTCTCAAACATCTTACACCAGCCTCCATAGAAGGGGTGGGGTCGCCCAGGCTTTCATCGCCCCAATTCATTTACACCTCTCACAGATCTAGTGAAGCTCCTAATGTTCCTTATCATTGACCCCACCCCCAAAATCCCCTCAACGGGTGAGGGAGTCATCGAGCATTTGGTAATGGGAAATTAGTTATCTTACGCAGTGGACCTTCATAGGAACTCTCTTGTGGAATGTTTGGGTCAGAATCATTCATTCAATGATTCCTTCTACCAAATTGTGTTAGAGTCATGGTTTTTGAATCACCACACTTTTGTTGGTCTTATATACCCTCGACACCTTCTTATTTACTTCGCGAATGATGACAACCTTATCACACCCTGGACCAACAAAAAACATTCGGTCAGCGACGTGACATTCATCCTCTTATGAGGGTCCTTAAATTTCCTTTTGAAGCTTTCTCCTCTATTAGATCCAATCTATGTAATCTTCCCCATTCATCCCCTTCTGTTCCAAAATTCCATCATCCTTTTAATTCTTGTAATTTGGAGGGTTGGTTATTATGTTTTGATAAATCAAATTTATCCCTATTAATCCTATTTCACAATGGATCGGTGTGATTGCCTATGTTTCTTAGAAAAAATTTATTTTTTGTGGATTGATATTGAGATTGAGTACCAGATAAATTTGAAGTTCGTATTGGATTATTTGACTGATTTCGGTGGTTTTTTTGGTTGGTTGGGTCATCTCCAATAGGCTTACAAGCATGGGAAATGAGGTTATACCATAGGTAAGGTTCTCGAAGGTGTGGAAATGGTTACTATTAATGATAAATGATATGTGGTTTCATTATCTCCCCCTTTATGTTGATGTATGGAGGTGGATTGTGGTAATGGTGGCCACCAAATATCATAACCAATCCATGATAATAGACCCTTGGGGTCTAATCATGAAAATCAAGGATCAATTTCTCTTAGGCATGGAGAATGTTCTCTCATGCAGCTTACTCATGGTGGGAATGGGGTCCTGGATAAAGGGGAATGTACCATGGTGACTCACAATATGGTAGCGAATAAGAGTACATCTACTATTGATTATACATCAGTTAAAGAAGCGACCTTAGATGAGACCCCATTAACTCCCCCAGAGTGGGACGAAGATAATAAAATAAAGAGGATTTCACATGATAGATTTTCAAAAGGGAAGCTAATTCACATTATTAATGGGGAATATTTGGTTTATGCTAGTAGGAAGACCCAGATATGGAGAGATTACTCATACCATCCAAAATCAATGACTTCCCAATCATCTGTAAAGGTTTTACATTTTAGGAAGCTTATCCACCCTTCCTTTCATTACATGTTTTAGGAGTATAATGGTTACAAGAATGTGGATCCTAACTGGTTAATGGACATGGTGGCATTGGAGGATGTCTAGAAGAAAGCAAGGAAGATGGATGATGACTAGGTGCTTCTTCTAAATTATAAGGATGTGATAGTGGAAAATAAATTTACGGTCAACGTTCCAAAGGGGGATGATGGTATACTATACACATGATCAAATAAAGTTGACCATAATGATGAGAAAGCTATGTGGATCAGAAAGAAGGAACATATTTTGAATCATGGAATAATATAGAAGAAAATAAATCTGGATGAATACATTGATTCATGGGATAAGATTTCCAACAACTTAGAGGATCTCATCGATGACTACCCATATGAAATGGTCACTTCAATCATATGTAGCGTACATAGTGTGATTTAATAAATATAATATTGAGCTTTTTTGAAATGTTGGGTGTCCTTTTATGAGGTTTGACATGAGTTTGTCTTGTAATCTAATTTGTTTTATCACTTTCAGTAAAAGAGATCACTTTTATAAATATTTTAATGGGATGGATATCTTTTATTTTAAAAAGGACATGAGGATAAATTATTATCCATTTTATTAGAATATTATTGTTTATTATATATATTTATTTGATGTGGATTGGTGTTTTTTAATATTATTATAAGTTTACAATTTTTACATTATGTGGATAGAAAATGTTTTTTCCATTAATGAAAATGAAATATGTTTGAATAAAATAATACTCAATAATTATAAATTAATATAAAATATGTGAACTAACATTATGATTATTATATAGAATAATTTTTGAATGGATATAAATCGATTAGAACATTTTTAAATCACATTGTAAACTATATAAAAACATTTATTTCAAATCAAAGTTGAAATAAAAGTTTATATCCTCCAAAAATAAAATAATGATTGTCCACTCAAACCTAACTTTATGTTGTTTTGAATTATAAATAATTGCAATGACAAAATAATAATAAATTTTATAAAAATATTCTATAATGTTTAAGAAATCATTGATGAATTTTACTATTGTTTGGACAAGTACAAAAGATGATAAAACATATTAAATGTACAATATCAAGTAAATGTATTATGTTATGAGTCCTTTTTAATTATTAAATTGGATGAATAAGATTTTAATTAGTGCTAATGAAATTTATCAAATGATTTTAAAATTTTCACCATTTAAATTATCTCAATTAATGGTTTATTAAAAAATATATAGGATCGATAATTTTAGATTTAGGAATTTTCATGTAAGGGGAAAAATGGAATGAATTCTTTATTTTTTCAATTCACCACCTGTGATTTATGATATATGTAATTATTAAATGAAACCACCCACTGGGAGCCAACCTGGATTGATAAAAAACTCTTTGTGGAGCCCCAATCCCACATCTAATAGGAAATGGGATACTAAGATGCACTGTGTATACATACCACACAATATGAGAAATCTTAACATGATGCAAAAGTAAACTATATCAATTCTACACAAATGACATTAAATTATTTGTTTAAAAATGTATTAATTATAGAATATAAAATACAACATTCACATACTAATCATCTAAAGAGTATTAAAAATGAAACAAATTAAAATAATGGGTAAAAATGCCGCATCATTACAATTGTAAAACAAACCTATCAAAATAGGATGATATAGATGACTCCCTAACTCATGACTCAAAAAACAATGAAAAATACAATCACCTCTTTTTACAAATACGTTATTAAACATAAAATTTCATTAAAAACATTTTCAAAAAATAATTACATGACTTCATAGTAAGACATGATATTTTTTTGTTAAAATCCCATTCAAGGGAGTTTATATACATACCTTGTGGAATTTTCCAAATACTATAACAAATAAAAAAGAGAAGACTGTTCATATCTCACATATGAATATAACAACATGAATAACCAGGATAGACTATAATGTTTCCGAACAGAATACATATATGGTAGTATCTCTTGACACTACTCATATATATTTTAAATTTATCTATTAATAAAGATAAATATATGAATTTTTAAACAATGAAAAAACTCTCACACTAAACATAGTGAGGTACATAAACTATTACCTATAATAAATTTTAATCGAGATAGTACCAATCACAGATGGAGGACCGACTCATCATTGAGAAATATGGACAAATAATGAGTATAAGAATCCTTATATAGAGGTACAATGCATGTTAAATCATGTCATGATGATAATTGGAGTAACTTACTCAATCCAAACTGTTGGGTACCAATTCCATAATGAGAATTTCAATGTACCGAATTCTTTCCCAAGTTATTGATGAATTATACTTAGAGTATGAGATAGAGTATTGAAATCTATTATAGAGTTAGGGCCCATGGACTCTCATCAAAACCTTGTTGGGGGAGTATAGTAATTTAGGGAATAATCCGCTTGTCAGTCCTAAATAACAAAAATGACATAAGACTTATAGATTTCAAAAATCCAACAATCACCCAATAAATGGTCTTATATAGAAAAATTGATCGAACCGTTTGAATAATTGCGATATAATACATATGATTGACTAGTTTTTTACATAAAATGATAGAAGTATAAAATAATTTTCTATTCTACATGATGGTATCATATCAGTCCACATCCCATTCATCGATTTCAACCAATTATAGAATATTTACTAGTATCATAATGGAATTCTAAACTCATTATCCTCATTAATAAATATGATCCCTATAAAAAAATCCTCAATAAATCGATGTCATATTTCTTATGTGAAATTCCACACCATCATTCCCCATCCCAATCACACATCAGAAACACAAGGCACAAAATTCTTAAATATATTTTTTAGTATTGTGATCCTATACATATATAACACCCTATCCCTGAAAATTTATTTTTGTTTGATGTCTATGTGGTTCCAATAATCCTACCTCATATTTTACTAGCCACTTACTAGGTATGAGATCCTTTTTAATAAAATTTGGATACAATGGCCTAAGTAAATGTGATAGAATAGAGTAAGTAAATAAAAATAGATAACATTTAATCTAAATAGAACATATCAAATAAATCAACACTACTAAAAAAGTAATTTGAGGTTAGATATACCCACTACTATACATGAACATATTAACTGATCCTATATAGGGAATCTATAAAAAAATATAATAAAATTATAAAATTTACATCATGAACTACATCAATCCCTATGCGTCATCCCATTCACCCATTATCATTGAGATAATGTATCGTTTTGAATTGCATATCTAGTGCTTTGACAAGGAAGAAGACATAAGGCATAAAAGAACAACTGAGTTCACCTTATTTGTGAGAACATATAAATCACAAGGTAATCACTAATATACTATAATATATTCAATCATAATGTATTATCCATAACATAAACCGAAAATTCATTCAATCCCTAATCACATCATCTTATAACATGGGAACCGTGAATCCATGAATAACATGTCATCACATTATAAATTTGAAAAAATGACTCTTGGCCATCCCTACAATAGTTCCATGAATAATTCATATCATAACCTTACCATATGATATTGAACTCATCAATAATTATAAACATGTATATTCCTGATATGTTTCATCCCAATCCATGTCCCTCAATCAGAAGCGTGGTATGGTCTTACATCTGAGTCTCAACCCACTAAATCCTCACTTGAGGAAAATTCATGACCCCCATTACTAATCATAAAATAACCCATCCCTCTCAATTTAGTTGTCCATTATCACTAGTCAATATGAATTTATTTCCCACATCCACATATTAATACTACTAAAAAATGATCAAGTTCTATTAACATGAGGGCTTCATCTCATATACATCAATCCAACCAGTAGAATCTAAGGTATGGTGGCTGAAAAATTAATGATACTCTCCAACTCAAGAAACAATTACCTCACGAAAGAGACCAATTTAGAATAAACATGATATAATTATAGCTCCAACCTAAAATGAATCATCATCATCTCATAACCCATGTGATAGAAACACAAACCATTCCTATCACCATGAGTAATATCTCCCCTCACCTATTGGGTATCCCACTAGACTACCTAGTGCTGTCATAGTATTATATCATAAAAAATAATTTATGTCACACAATAGTGAAAACATAGACCACAATATCCTCAAAATATTTTCTTATTGGGTGAGTCAAACAACATAAAAAACCATCCCCATCATCATTCAGATTACCTATGGAATTCACCATGGAGATGTTTTTATATACCATTAGATACCAAATTCCAATTCCAAGTAAAATCCTATATAATACTCCATGGTAACATTACAAATACCTTAATGGGACATTAAAAACCCATCACATGGTGGAAACCCCTCAAACCCACACATGCACAGTCTTCGTAGATTCATCTCATTAAGATGCCACACCATGACTATTTACCATCATGATGAGGGAGCAACACATCTCATGAATGACATATGGATGTCTCATTAATAAAAATTTTGTACTAATATTCTATTTTATTCCAATTATCTGTAAGGAATCCATCATAGGATATAAAAATCACTACTTTTACCTTAATACCTACACATGGAAGCCTATTAAGCTATGCACCCCCATATCCACTTATCTAAAGGGTTTTCAGGTGATCCCAATTTAATAATGTGATAATGACAACATACACCATGAATTTGAGAACAAACTTCATCTTATTTATTTATCACTATTCACACTCTATCTCAATTTCTATTTCCGAATCCAATGAAATAATGTATTTATTCATGCATTTAATTAATAATGAGTATTATTTTTTATAATATGTGAAAACATCAACCAATATAGATTTGTCCATTTCCATGATCCACAAATCCTCATCCAAGTCCATGATCCCAAGAACATATATATTGCTAACAGGAACAATAAATTGATTTTATAAAATATTTATTTACTGAATTATTTTAATTTAAATTGTTATAATAACATAAAAAACGGAGTGTAAATTGCATATTAAATGAAGCTTCTTCTGATGGGGTGAGATAAAACACAAGGTACCTAATCATAAAATACTAGTAAAAATTCATATAAATCACTCTTCATTCCTCCATTCTACATTGGTATTATATCTAAAAACAATATTAATTGTTCTAAAATCTATGGAATATGAAAGAAACTAAAATGGAAGGGTAGTATTCAATTAATTCACCTTAAAAAATTGTAAAATTGGAAAAAAACCATCTTATATCATTGTGGAATCATGGATTAATTAAAGGGGAATGGATTAAGGAAATTTTACTCTAAGAGAGTATCTACCTTATAAAACAAAATGTTAGATGTCAAGTAAATTATATGTTAACCTATGCAAGAAAAACTACATTGGGGTAATTATATTGTGTTTTTTTATGAGAAATGATGAAATCCAAAGATCTGACTCCATATAGGACAAGGGTAAAGGCTTTACAGTGTATCCATCTTCAGGGGTATCTTTACACTTATCAACTGAAGGACCCCCATGGAATTTACCATTATGGATGCACTATTGTTTCTCAAATGGGCTGTATTGTTACAGTAAATCCTTGAAAAATCTATAGTAAACCCCATGAATAATGGGTTGATACCACATACACATTCTCATTCTATTGTGTTCCCTTCATGTATTGATTGTTTCCTTCACAAAATAAGTCTATGCTATGGTGTGGCACATGTTTTGGGGTGTGAACAACTACTATAAGGGTTAGGGGCAACCTCGATGCCTTACCATTGGCGGTAATGCCCCTAAGTGATATTCCACATAGATTCCACCATAGGTATGCCACCACATCATCACACATGGATTATTCTATGGCCTCCTTGAAATTATTCTACAACATTAATACCATCATGGTTTCGCCAGGGTGATTTTCTAAAACATATGTTTTAGTTGTATGGTCACCATGACCTTCTATTTCATCTTACCTGAGCTTCCAATAACGCATGTACTCTTTTTTCAAATTCAAAAATCAAAAAATATGTAATTTTTAATACTATAAATCTGATTCCCTATACATATTCAAAATTCAGACCATATTACAGTTAAAAACATTGTTTTCAATAAATAATTAATCACTTAAAAATATCCATAGTGTTAGAATTTTTTTTATATATCATCAAGGTAGGTTATTCAAAACAAAAACTAAATTATATTGGTTCTATAATGAATATCCAAATGTAGGGTAAATTTTATGAAGTTAAAATTTTATGAATTACAAGAATTTTCATGATGATATATTATTCTATTGTTGAATCTAACAAAATTCATAACCACAATTTATCCATCTATCGAAATATCATGCATCTAACACAACATATTTTTTTCATTATCCTCTTTTTATTGGAAAGCTAATTCAGTTTGTTAGAAAAATCATCAGTTGAAAGTCATATGAAATTATCCCTAAAAAGTATAGTTACACTATATGAATTTTTTTTATTAAGGATCAATTTCAATGTAAGGAAGGTGATTTTGAAAAACATCTATCGATATTTTCATATAGGAACACATATATAATTTGATGAAGTGAAAATAAATGATAATCTAGAAATGATCATTATTACTACATGTACAAGTGAATTGTTAATTAATTGAATTTTCATATCAAGGAATCCATCTATATTGTTAAATTTATACTCCAAATGCAGTAGGGGATCACCATGTGAATTCTGAATTATGAGGAGTCATATAATCATAGATTGAATCTGAAATGAAACCACAATGCAATGAGATATTGGGTAAAATATTATAAATTACCAATGATATGTGTTTTTTGAATACCTAATATAGAAATTTGTGTCACCATGATTATGAAGCAAAATTGTTTTTAATGAATAATAACCAAAATATTAACCAAAACCATATATCAAAAAAGATATTTCATGAAATAAGTGTCCTTAGTCTGTCAAGATTAAAAACCTTCTTTAGTGTACTTGAATCAGTATCTCCCCAAAAAACTAAATTAACTACAATGAAAATCCATATGGTAAAAAAATAGTGGCATAAGTTATGGTGACATGAACCAATCCTTAATCCTTTGAAAATAATAGCATAACAATGTAGCCTCCTTAATAAATCATTGAAAACAAACCAAACCCAAGTACTACTATCATTGAGAAACCCTACCCATATATGGTTATCCCAAAAGAACCATGACTCATCACAATGCAATCCTTCGCACTAGGATGAACGAATAATAAATCACAAAGAAAAATATCTCACCTTAGAAAAATAGACTATTAAATTAATATATATAATGGATATAAATGAAAAAATATATATACAACCTCCAAATGATAATATATATTAATCGTGGAAATAAAAATGTATTAGATAACCTTATAGGATCTAATTTTATATCTGACTGTCATTTTCATATGACTATTCTCAAAGGTTCCCATTCTATGACATGACATACAATAATGGAAACACAAATTATTGAACGATTCTCTCCTTTTGAACATCATTCGATAATAATTACTCCATGAACATAAAATCATCCCTGATTGATAACTCTACCTTGTTTCTATCATGTTTTTCCCTTTAATTTATATTCATAACTTAAAAAACTGATAATTATTTTTCACCAAATTCAACTACGAGGAAAACAAGTAGTCATAATCAACATCTCCTACCATACAAGGAATATAGAATGGTCTGATGAACCATGGAGAAAACATTATTTGTTATAAAATACTCTATAGACTATGATGTTGAGATACTTTTTGGAATAATTAAAATCTTGATATAAAATATAATGGCATATATTTATGTTCTTCATTAGTGATTTTTTGTATTTGAGATATCCTCAACTGACCCTAGATTACAAACACCTTATATATCATCATCCTCACAATCTAATGTCATCAACAATGAATCTCCATTATTTTGAAAACATATTTTTGGACTCCATGGTCTCCAATTTAAGTGTTTTATAGGATTAAAAGATATTGTGTAATGGTAGATTTACTTATCCATGATCAAAAATACATCTCACTACTCCACCTAACATGATTAAATATCTAGTACAAAGGTCAATAACATATCCCAAAAAACCGAAAATGTCAATTTAGTTTCCATTATATAATTGGGAGTAATGTTGTATTAATCGTTTAACTACTCTTTAAATCCTCACGAATGATTATCTATAACCTAGATGTGAACATAAAATCTATGTTGATATGATATTTTAGGGATTTATATATAGATAAATAACATAATATATGTCGAATAATAACTATTATTAAACTAAACTGTGGCCCAAAATTTATATTATTAATCTCATTTGGCCAGCTACAATGGATATTATATAAATCCAATCACCTAAACATTACACGGTCCAATATAAGATACACAAGAATTAATTAATATAATAAATGAATAAAATCAAATTAATCCATTCCCCATCAAGAAACATGTTCTCACCAAAGGTCGACAAAACATTATTTGGAAACGTACAAGGTAGCTATTCATATACTCATAAAAAATTCTTGTAAAATATTATTCCATTGACCAATCATACACTAAAAACACATACTATAAAAATTGGATTCCCATTATAATTGATAGTTACACATTTAAACTATCAATGGACCCAGTAAAAATTCCCAATACAGGGAAACATTCATCTCATAAGATGTCAAACCCAACATGGATTCCAAATCTAATGATGATTATACATTTAATAGTTAATAATAATTATATGATAAAGTATTTAAAAATACACAACAAGTCGAAAATGTTATAATTTAAAACATTGGATAAATCAATCTAATCACTCATTATCAAACAATTTTTCCAATATGAAATTTTCAAATATCATTCCATGTAAACCATTATGGGCTATCATTCTCAATTTTTTATTTTCAGGTCATACTAATAAAAATATTTACTTAGAATATATTAAAATATCATTTAAAATACCAAATTATCAAAATTATAATTTAACATGGAATTATGTATTTATACCATCATGTCATTATACAACATTCCAATAGAATAACAATTATCCAACATCCTGAAAATTGATCCATCTATATTTTTAATTTATATGTTATGTAATTTTATAAAACAATCTCTTAATTTAGTTATTGTATTTTACATTAAACAGATATATGTTCCCACTTAATTTTATGGGTGAGAACACCTCTCAGGTGTATGTATGTCTTGGACGCACTTAATAACCAACATGATAGCATCCACCAGTGGTTTAGAAATGTGTATTAAATAAAAGAAAGAGTAATTTGAATATGATTTGCAACTCATATGTAAGGATAGTCAAAACAAATAAGTTACCCATACTAGAAACACATAAGTTATGTCATGGAGATGTTTCATTCCCCCCACCTCAAACAAAATTATAATAATACCAACATCAACCATCTTTACTAATTTGAAACACGATAATTATATAAAGATATTTATATCCTCATTACACTAGGGTTATGAGAATAATATATATGAATAAACTAGGATGAATTTATAGATTCAATGAATGAATTACATGTTCATGATATAAATACCCAAAAGGATCAATAATCCTACTGAAGGTGATTAAGAAGGCATGGAATCCCAAGATAAATGTAATGCCACAAAATTTCTATGTAATAAATTTTCCAATTATTTGGGATTATTTAGATACCATATTCATAAAAATAATGAGATTCTGAGGCCATGTAATTTTGGAATATATTTTTGAACATTTTTTACGTCATTAAAATAAATCTGTGATCGAGTTAGTCTATCAATTAAACTAGTTATCAGATCCAAAATTAGAAGACACTGTTGGATATAGAACATTATGATGTACCTATAATGGTCCTCACATTGACAGTTGAGGGATGACCAGAAAAAAAATTATACTTTTTGGATGAAAAATAAGAAAATATTATAATGATATTTTTGTATTCCTTCACCATTGTGTAGTCACACATCCATAATGTACCGTGGAGACAAGGTGATGACGAGTCTCATTAAATGAAAACCGTTAATGTATTATTAATTTAAATCATAAAAACTCATTAAATTAAGTATTATATATGATCTTTTCACTAATTAAGTAGAATAATGGCATGATGATGAAGTGTAATAGAAAAAATGCATCATATTTCACTTTTAATGGTAAAATTTCTTGGTGTAACAAAGAGGGGAATTTCCCTAAAAAACAAAGTAGGACATCTCACAAAAGAATACTGTATAAGGATCACAAATTCGGGAAGACGCTTTGGTGGATGAATCTGATACTGATGGTCAATGATCTCTAATGACATTTAACGGATCAACACCAACAATGATCCTTTTACTGGTACAAGATTCTTCTGTTACTGATTGTCTCATTCTTCATTCTTAAACAAAAACACATATCAACTGATGAAAAAGTTTATCTATGGCTGAAATTCATATATAGGTGGATTTGGTTCATTGGATTTTTTCATTGGGATAGAAAAATGACAAAGCCATAAATCTTGCCCATGTTCCTAAACATCAAATGTAGAGGGTGAATCACAACATGAACCGGGCATGAAACCCTATATCTTTTTGAATTTTTGTGTGTTATTCATTGAATAAATATCATATTGACGGGAAGTCAGTATTGAGGTTGTATTATGGAAGAATATGACTCAAGGAGACTATATTCATATAGAGTTTTTAAAATGGATGACTGGAACAGACTTGGTGGTCTAGGGAAAGCACTACTTGCATTTCTCCACGGTGGCCACTAACGGGTGGCGGCGTGCCACAGATGCATACCGAGGTTGCAGTTTGTGGCTTTCGTGGGCCAGGATTGTGTGGTAGGATCCACCCATTGTGGGGATATAGCTATCAAATAGAAATTCAGCCACCATATAGGCTTATACAGTGTTGCCCGAGCCACACAAGCTGTGGAAACCCACATGCACATTGTATAGTGGGACTGAGTGTGGGAGACATGGAACCCGGCTAAGCAAGTCAAAGTGAACTGAATGCAAGACACACATGCATCTGAATGAGGGAGAACCATCCCATAGCAGCTGGAAGGGCAAGAGGCATGCTAGACCCACCCATCTGGTTTTGTCTGTAGACCCGGGTCGGGTCGGTTCGACCGGACCTGTACACTACTGAACCCTTTTAAAAAAAAATCATATATATCATAATGAGCATTTTATTAAAATCTTTTTTACAACATTCAAAATCTAGAAAATGAGGCGGTTCATATAGTATGCTATAAAAACGTTTTAATAGAAGATGTAATGCGAGAACCCTCTTAAGGAGTAATCTCTAAGGGAATCAGGAGCACTATGAGTGAGAATACTAAAGCTGAATGAGTCCTAAAGACTTTGGAAAAGAGTCCCTATGTGTATAAGCTACGAGAAAACCTATGTGGATCAAAAATGATGGTCTAGTGGAATGTGGATCATTGTTACTATGTAATCCGACAGTAGTGAACAACTCGTTGTGACCTCTTAGTCCCCTGGTACTCATTGGAGATGAATACATTATTACAATGGCCATAGTGGGATGCAGATTTGTGTGACCTGGTATGCCCGGGATAGCGACTGGATCTATGTGACCCAACATTACGATGTTACTCATTAGGTATGATTACCTCAGTAGTCCCAGATGTTTAGTGTTGCGAATTAAGGTTATTGTTTTGTTACTAGAGATTATAATAAATTGAGATGTCTTTCTTCGTTATCATTCATTGTGGTTTCATTTTTGGATGGATTATTGTTCATTATTTTGTGGATTGGGTTTCTTACTGAGTATTTTGTAACTTCCCACTACATGAGCTTAACGTGCACATGTTGTATTGGGTGTAGACAACCACCCTCCTGAAGGAGGATGTAGTGGACTTAGTTCCTGGTGTGTCCGAGTTAGATCATGAAGGCGGGGCATGCTTTTACATCTTCTAGTAGCTACTCTACACATACCCACCAGGTGGAGCTTTCAAAATATTTATTGTACACAAATCATTTGTAAATTATTATTTTTGAGTTTTTCTTTTTTTAGGTTTGTATTAGATCCTATATTACATATATATAGTACATTTTATCTAAGGCTATTTTGTAGAATCCATGTTATACCTTTCCACTTCTTAGGATGAGGTTGTTTTTGGGTACATTACTTAAGAAAATGCATTCTATTTGAAGGACTAAGCCTTCACTATTTGTCGCAAAACCATGTCATTTAGGATATCATCATGGGGTGTCACGACATGGGCCTCATGGGATGTGTACTAAAAAATTACTGTCAATGGTGATCGGTTCTACCACAATGACTGGGAGTCTCAAGATTTGATTTTGGGAAACAATGTTAAATGTTTTGTGTTCTACATTCATATTTATGGAGTCCAGTTTTGGTTTGGTGGCTTTCGTATCCATACACCATGACCATGAATTATTTTTTTTCTTCTTATTACTTAAAAACACTATTTTCAAGATGGTGATATTAGTCGTGAGCCTTTTTCAGGGATTAGTAGGGAGAGAGTGGTGCATGTCGATGTTGACTCATGATGAGGAAACCCTAACCTTAATAGTCTTTGATCACATATTTAGGGAGGAGTTATTCCAAAATATGTTGTGATATATGCAGATTGAAATTATAGTGCACCTAAAGTAGGGTATCAGGATTGTATTTGTGTACTCAATGAGGATAACTGATCTCTCTCAATAATCTATAGATAGGGTGTTACACCCATTCATTTGGGATAAAGCCATTGAGAATGGTTTTCATCTGGAGAAAGGGGATTCTGTGGTGCCCCTCATCATCCTTACTCAGGTCGGGGTGCTAGATCGAGTCCTTATAATAGAGAGCTTCTTGGCTGTGCCGACGTCGACAAATAGAGCAACCAGTTGACTCCAAGAAGTAGAGTCTTCAGTGGTGAGTAGATGGCTCCAGACACTAGGATCCATGATAGTTTAATATTTAACGGAAAAACCCCAAGAATTAGGGGCGGAAGTGTGAGGCTATAAGATCATAGTCATCATGTTTCATATGTAACAATCTATATGGGATCATAGACAAGAATGTAACATGAAAAAATACATCAAAGTGGATTATTTTGGACCTTGAATTTATAGAATGCGGGGAATTTTTTTTTGTAACAACGATTTGTTGTAGTGGACAAGAAAAATTGTTATATGAAATGAAATTCCCTAAATCCAATATCATATGTAAAACACTTTTATGTCTATGTGATTGATTTTATCATACCATTGCATAAAAATCCTGGGATTAATTAATTATTTTTATAAATTTAATATGTATTAAAATAAGATTAAAATTAGGCGACTACTCAGAACATCAAAATAGTTCCCAATAATTTAATAATAAAATATAGTTTCTAATGTTTTTGATTCCCCAAGATAATCATTTATTATTGGGGAACAAATTTTGAATATAAATCCATTTACGAACTACTCAAAAAATATGGATTTTGATAAAACATTAAAACACCATACCACCCACAAATTGTATGGAAATTTGAATTTTCAAATCGGTAAATTAAATTTATCATAGAGAATTATGTCAACAATTATTTAATGTAATGGGAGGAAACCAAATATATGTTATAGTGGGTAGAATAAGAATATTTTTTTTCTCCTAAATGGTATTGATATGTGAGATGATTTCTATGAGGACCTAGAAAAAAAGAATTCCCAAAATGCCAAATACAGACTCTTTGGCCATTACATGGGGTGTCAGTGTCAAAAATGGGGAAAACATTACTTATTATGTATCCAAACCTATAAATGTTGCATATGAGAACATTACAATGAAATTAACCTTAATATAACAACAAAATCCATCAATTATTATCCTCATACATTTAACCCACCCCCTCTCAACCACTACTTACCACTTCACCTCACCATTGACCAACTCTCAACATCCTATCCTACATTTTCACCCTCCCCTCTACTTTATCACCTTATCATAAAAACATCCATTAAAATATGGACCCCACCAATGCTTCCCAAACATTTATTAACAAAATCTTTCTTGAGAATGACGAGATGAATACACCACCAAAAAAGACAAAAGCTCATCCAACACCCCTTTTAGGGAATTCCCCCTCCCCATGCACCGCCACATTATCCACTTCATCGGGATCTGAGGACTCATAATCTTTATCCAATGAGTTGAGGTTGCAACCTACCAACACTTATATCCCTACATTCACTTGTTATCACTTGAAAATAAGGTATGGTTTCACTATCTTTAAGAAAATTCAATTATCCCCCACAAAACAGTGGACTTCATCATCAATGATATGATCCATATTCACTAGTAGTTATTTGACCCCATCAGTTATCTTCACTTCTCACCCATCATCATTGTACATTAGGAAAAATTCTAGGATAAATTCTTTTATTTCCTATAAACATTAATTCTATCCATTGAAATCGTTTTATTTAGTCACAAAGGTATGCCATGGGATCTCACTATTAGGGACTTTTCCATTGGCCATGTAATTTACTAGGCCATATTTTTCACTTCCATAGTTCTGTCGACCCTCTATCCTAGGTTTAACAGTGAAGATGTTCCAAAACATTGGGAGAGGATAGTTAGAGACCCACCAATACATTGTGATTTCTCAATGACTAAGAGTTCCCTACTCTAAGATGCTACACAAAGATTCCTCCACCAGACAACATATAATTCAAGGATATCTCATTTTTATTGTCATGGGAGTTCAATCCAAATTGAGGTGGTCATACTTCCCTTATCTAAGGGTGGATAATTAGACTACATGAAAAGGTAGATATGAATGTTATACATGGTCCATTTAAGGAGAAATAGTGGTATAGTAATGGGTGGTGGCTTCATGACCAATCTATCTATGAATCATGGTTCCATCAATTTTTCATGGTGTCACACCTCCCAATACTCAATGTAGAATATTTTCCCATATATTCAAAACAAGATGGGGCAGGAGGGGATGTGTAGGAGTTTCTACTGGTCAGTGCTGAGAATTTTTGGATGAAAATGATGCATAGTCCTGGAAGGCTTCACTCACATCGTATCCTTTCAATGTCCAATAATATACATTTTCTAACCCTTTCTCCACCTCCTCCACTCCTACCCCCTAATTTTTCACCTATACCATTTTATACCTCCTTGTATTCATCACTATTCCACTACCGCAACTACTTTTTCATCCACACAAACCATTCCCACATAATAATGGACATTTATATTTTCATTAATGGGGAACTAGATAGAGATTTTTCTTTTACCGCCAAATTTAATTCATTTTTATATATCAATTCACCACCATCTCTTTCCATATATCTATTCGTATTCGCAACCAAAAACACCTTCTACTTCTGCTTCTTCTACATTTCCAAAAACAAATCTCACCTTTCATACACTACGTAATTCTCTCATTGAATTTATTTCAGATTAGGTGTATGATTTAGTGCATGATCGATGGGGATTGTTCATCCACATTACATCAAAATATGAGGTTCCTTTAATTGATATGTATACAAAACAAATATCCTCAATACGTAATTGTACCTGATACCACCATCACCAACTGAGCCTATTTCTTGCACTAAGAAATATATTATGGTAGTTGATAAACTACACCCATAATCTATAGATTACATAGATTGTGAATTCTAGCCACCTGAACCCACTATTTGGGAGGGGACCCATTCTGTGGATTTTGAATACATTGATTTTACTAAATATATTTTCCTAGGTTCCCACTCCTTTCATATTATGTATTTTGTCTCTTTTTTATTTTCTATGTTATTACTGACATTTAATTCCCCATATATATATATATATATGATATATTCAGTTTATAAGTATTACTACATGTCGAATCATTGTAATTTTATTCTTGTATCATTTTATCCATGTTTATATATGATTTATCTTCAATTATCATTGATGATCCTATAATGGAATCCTATGGAAAACCTAATGTGATATATCATCATGTGTATGAACTATATATATAGGTTTAGGATCTCATTATATATATATTTTCTCAGCAAGATAAACCTCCAAGAAACACTTGACAGATCTTCAAAACATAGAAAATTCAAGGTTGATACATTACATAATTAGTTAATCCCACCAAGAACCTCTATAAGTTGAGTATAAGACTGTTAGTTCTTGTATGAGATTTTGGAACACTATAAATAATATGAAAAAATTCATATTAATTAGTAAATCCATCTGTATGTCAACATTATTATAAAAACATTATAAGTGGAAACCTAAATAATTATTTAGTAAATTTCCAGTTTGTTCATAAGATTAGTGTTTTTTTTCTTTTTTGTTTCATTTTTTTATCATAGGTTATCCCCAAAAAAATTTAATAACCTTGTATAATTTATTTATGATTATCTCCCTCTACAATTAACTGTGTCGACCGGTATATTTTACTTCTTATAAATTGGCTACCCCTAGAGAGTAATGTTTTATCTATTGTAGGTATCTAATTACTAAGAATTATTTATAGAAATAACCATTAAAATCCCAATCCAACAATTTTCCACTATATAAAAAAATTAATATATGATGCTATTTATTCTAAAATTATAAAAAATAAATTTCCATCTAATTTTTTTCAAATATTATATTGATAACTCTCAGGTGATTATTTATAAAACAGTTCAAGAAATGTGTCATTTTATTTGAGTGTGTGAAAACACATATGTGTGCATTTAGGTTGGGGGTATTTCATTAGCTTTATTTATGAAACCATTGGATTAATTTCATCACTATTAATGAATACAATTATTCAATGAAATATTTCATAGAGATTAAAACTATTTATACCCAATTAATTAAAAGTCAATTTATTGTTGGAGATTATTTAAATCCATTTTTCCTTATTTATAATTTTATTACTCTGGTATAGTTGAGTATATAAATTATTATTTCATATTCCATTAATTCAACTGATTTTTTTATTACTGGATATTATGACATTAAATTTTATAATTTATATTTAGAAAAAATATTTTCTTGAGACATTTCAATACATAAAGTATCAAATTCCATTTTTATCAGATTTCATGAGATATTTACTAGACATATAATCATATTAGAACATGAATTTATATATTATTAATGATAACATAGAAGATATAATATTCTAAAATGACTAAGAAAATATTTTTGTGACAGTTTTCCTTAAAACAAACTAGTACATCATTTATTTATTTTCCTTATTAGACATGTATAACATTCTTATGATGGATCCATTTAAAACATATTACCCTTCCTACACAACCTTTGGTAAGATGTAGGATTGTAATTTGAATTTGTGTGGGGGGGATTATTAGTATATATGAACACATTTTGTTCATAATATGGAGATGTATGGTAAAAATTTGACTAGATTCATATCATGTGATTCATGATAAGAATTTGAATTTGGTACACATACCATTTTCCTTAGAAAAATGAAATATAAAAAATGATTTCATTGTATATAATAAGTTAATGATAACAATTAAAAACCCAATTCTTTATATGATTATTCATATATGGATATGTAATGGATCTTAGAACTGGCCTAAACTATATATTTTTTAAAATAAATAAAATTGAAAATAGTGGAATATGTCACATTGTTCAAACAATCATGACATAATCATGAACCCACATTGAATAGTTGAAGAATAAACCCATTTCAGTTAATTAGGGTAAATTAATTTGACTCATCCTGATTATCATGCATTATAAATTTGATACTACCCTCTAAAATTTATATATTTTTGTTATTTTCCCCTTTTCCCTCATCCATAATGATATTAGAACCTTATATTCGAAGAACTCGGGATTGATTTATTATTTTTAATTTCAAAGTAAATATGCAAGAACTAATTATTGATTATGGTTATGAACCAGTATTCATTGTATGATCATAACTGCTATTAAATTTTTACATCATTAACAAATCAAAATTATATTTTGTAAAATGAAAAAATGGGTATCTGATTTATTTAAAATTTTTAAAAATGTAATTAATGGAAAAAAGTCTGAGTAATGAAAATGAAAATGAGACATTACTGATTTCCTTGGTTTGATTGATTCCACATGAATGAAATTTTCATCTTAAACATAGTATTATTCTACTGCTTGTAATGAATGTTTCATGTAAATATTTTTTCATTTTGAGTCCACAATGATATGATTTTTTTCTATAGAATAAAAAAAATTAAATGGGGGAATTTGATATGATGAATTTATATGTTGATTTTTGTTTTAATTATTTATGTTAAATTAATATTTTATTCACTAATATTATGTGTTTGTATTCATTAGGATTTGGGAATTTTGGACTCAAAGAATGAAATATGCAAAAATGGAAAAATATAGTTTTACACATCATGAATTATGTACATGATGTGCATTCCTTATTATTAAAAACCCAGATGACCCAAGGCCACCCTGTATGAAATTTCATGACATTAAGCGATTACATGACACGTAAAAACATTATACATTGTGATATTTTCAATGAATCTTGATGTAATTAGACAACATGATGTTAGTGAAATTCTCTAGTCACATACATGACATGTCCAATATACAATATGTGAAAAAATTTAAGACCCCATCCAATAAATGATTTATCATAACAATCCAAAGATATTCATCATATTTATAAGAGATCGTGGATCTAGAGTACAAGATGTGTAATAATATCAAACTGTGGAAATACCTTATAGGTGCACATAAAATGAATAAAATACATGAATACATTATAAATTTTGTACATTTGAACCTATTTATATTATAAAGACACAATATGTGTATAAGAGTTTGGAAAAATGGAGTTTTATCCTATTTTTCCTCTATATATTCAATTTACCTATTATAAAGTAATTCTGATTCATTCCATTGAATGTTTTATCAAATCTAATTGAATTTATTTCATTATTATTCTATTATTTGATGATCTTAATTCTATTTATATTTGAAAATTAATTTCAATACTAATTTCTATTTGAATTCTCTTCGTTCACCGTTAATTCTTTGGTTATCCTTTCATAGTTTGTTTTTATTAATTCTTACACATAATAATTAATTTTTTTAATTCTTAATTATTTTATGTATAATAAAGTAATTTTAATTAATTATTTGATTTTGGTCAACTCCATCATGCATGGAATTCCTACAAATGGGTTGGGGTGAATAGAAGGGGTGTTTCTTAGTATAAATATTAAATAATTAAACCTTTTGTAACACTACATATATTAATTAGTTTTTAAAAAACTATTTGTAACATTATATTATACAACCATGACCATGGGATGTGAAAATGAATGAACATGACTTAATTGGATTTTAGAAGATGGTTACTATTATATTGTGACACCTTGTACCATATAAGAAAAGTGTAATGGATCTATGTAGATAGCAAAAAATAAAATAAAGAGATTGTTCCATCATAATTAGATTTATTTTTTATGACAAACATCAATTATTGAGAATCTAAATAACTCACATCCAATTCCATATGACTATCCCAAGAGAGATTTAGGGTTTTATTTTTCATAAAGACCTAAAATTAACCCATATCCCAACATTATTATTATATTTATAAACAATGTTTTTAGTTCAAAAGAATCCAATTCTACATAGAAAATGTGACAGATCCTACATTATTGTTTGAATACCTAGGTATCATTTAAACCAATATCACTATGGGTTTTACCCCGAAATTGTTTTTTACTGCACATTACTGGAAACTATATTTTGGGAACTATAAATTTATAATATGATCGATTTTCACATGTATTAAATTACATAACAGGGGAATGATCTATTTATCTTTATTATCTACCTATTAAATACTATTAATGTTCTTTGTTAGTTTATTCATTATTTTGTACTCTAATATAGTTGATGTAGTCTCCACAACAAACCATATAAAATCCCACTACTAGTTAGAACCATTTGAAAAGGGGGTTGTGTACCTAAGATCATGTGGAAGAATTGTTCGATTTCGGCTGTAGTGATTCAGGATGGGAAGTTAAAACAGGGTATTAGAGCGTTCATTTTTAATTTATCATGTGGTTATTAGAACAACTGTATTGGATATTTAGTAATTTTTTTGATCTTTTTAGGGGTATAGGATAGTGTATTAAGAAAAAATCATCCAAATAGATGTTATGGTAACTAGGTAATGGGATATTGCATTAATTTTTACTATTAAATTTTACTAGGAATTCATCATGAGAAACACACATGTGGTTTGAATATTTTGTATTTATGATGGATACATAGATATTTTAAAATAATAAATAATCCATTGATTTGGTTATCGATCTTCGAATGTAAAGGAAATATGTGTCTCTATAATTATATGAGACACATATGATCCAAATGAAAAATAAGAATGATTTCATCTGAATTCTCAGATGATTGATGCATAATTGCTTCAGGAGTAAAAAATATATTATACAATGCTTTAACATATGTCTATGTGGAGGAAAAATAAGTATCTTGGACAAATTGTAAATTGGTTAATTATTTGGAATCTAGTGTGGGTCTATGGTTCGATGCTTGATGATGAGGATGAAGAAAAAATCCTCAGGAATAGATGGTATAGTTTACTAGGTAAGGAAATTATGGAGCACAATTCCTTTGTTTTAAAACCATTTTTGGATGTTCTTTTTAGTTTTAGTTTCTTGGGCATGTACTTAATGTAGTATTCAGATAAATAAATTAATGAAGTGTTTGACTATATATGTTTTTTTAAAATTTCTTGGAATTTTTATTATTTCTATTTGTGAAACCCACAGAATGATTTTCACGAAATGTATATTTCATGATACACTGGGAAGGGATGATTCTTCATGCCCTGTTATTGGTGACCATTTGATAGGTTTACCTATAAACATGGTGGTCGTACCATGTGGGTATTTTGAAGCATTAATGGTATTCATAGATAAGGAAAACTGATTCCCATTGTATAAATTCCGTCATTAATGTTCAATTTTTTCTATCAGGTATTGATAACAATTTCTAGATGTGTATAATAATGTTGTGATGAACACCATATGTGATGAGGATTTCTGAATCCATATGAGATCTTGAGTAATGAACTCATTTGATCTATGTTCATATAAGTATGGATACATTATACTGTCATTGTCAATGTTTATGTGGATTCCCATAGCTACAGTAGTATATGGTAGTGACATAGCATATAGATGAGGATTTGATGCCATCATAAAAGTATAAGAACCGATGTTTCAATAAAGAAACAATATAATGTAAGAATGTTAATGTGTATTCCTTGAATGGGTAAAGATCATATATATAAAATATATTCTCAAGGCTAATTTTAGTGTGTTAGGTCCTAAAGTCATGGAAAAAGTTATAGTTTCAAAAAATGACATTTTGATCCTAGTTTTTAGATATATGACACCTATGAATTTGAATTGGGTACATTTAATGTTTTCTAGGGATTGTGATACACAATTATTATGGAGAGGCAATATTGTAGGAATACGATAATGTTGCACAATGTTATTTGTGACATATGAACGGTTAGATTAGAAGTATCTGACAGTTTTTTCAATGAAATTAAAGTGATGTGAAATTATTTTGAAGTAAAATTTTTTTTGGATGAGTATGGATGATCCTGTTTATACAGATTAGAAATATAATGGATTTTGGAAGACTAATTGTGTATGTGTGGTGGTCTTATTATCAATAAAATGTTATTACCACTTATTTGAAAAAATCTTGAGGAATTATTGTATTTTAGTAAAAATTCCATCATTAATAAAGGACAAAAGGAGTTGGTGAGATTCATGCATAATTTTATCCCCATGACCATGTAATCATTATTTAATATCCCTATATTAATAGTGACATTAGATATTATTTGATATGTGGTGGAAATTTTTTATGACATCATTTTGTACCACTATTTTAGAGAATATCATTCTCTATACTGTGAAATTTTTCTGAGAATAGTAGGAGGAAATTATATATGAACATAGCTACCCAAATTTTTTTTTGGGTAGATAAATTTCTAATTTATGTTACACTTGAGGAGTAGTGTAAGTATAGATGTACGTAGGATGAACATTTAGTGATAAGGGTCTTATGAATGATTGAATTAATAATTATATAGTCGACATATTTTTTGAACATCATCAATCATTTATTTTTTTCCTATTTTCTTTGAAAACCATATTTGTTGTTTCATTAAAAAAATTGATGGATTAATTCTAATCAAATAATCCTTGTAATTTTCTCAAGAGTTTTGATGGTGATTCATGTGATGATGCTTTATTTCATGAGATTTTTCTTGGGTTCGTCCACTTTCTCAGACATGCTTCATGTAATTATCCTCTATTCATGGAATATTTATTGGGATGTTTAATAATTTTTCAAATGGTTTTGATGGGGGTGAACTAGTTTCATAAAATTATTCAAGTATTTAATCACCATTTCATTATAGAATTCATGTGCAAAAAATACAAGAAACAATTTTAGACATGTTTTAGTATGTGAAACATTGCATGAAAAGTGTTGAGGTTTCAATTTTGGGACTAAATCATGAGAAATTTAGTGTAGTATATACAGGGTTTTAGAATGTCATTATTGGAATAATGTGAATTTTCTAATGTTTTTGGATCCATCTGATGAATGTTTGACATTTGGGTCCTTTGCATGGTTATAGGACACTCATCGTTTTCATTTAAGAATCATATATATTGTATGGTATTAGATTTTTGGGATGTTATATTATTGGTCATGTTTGGTTAGACGGAGACTATATTGTGTGTTTTGTGAGATCATTGGTATTGTATTTTGATTTGTGGACATGAAAATGGGTGAATTACAGGGGTAAAAATTTTTCATGAGAGGTTAGTTATTATAGTGGGGAGCATTGTGAACCATATAATGACATAACTAAAGGGAAAGTGATGTGGGGAATTATTTGGATGTTATATTTATAGTATACTAGAAAAATAGTCGTTATTGGTGGGGGATTAGGTTTTTGAGAATAAGTTACCTCATGTCTAGATTCACACAATGGAATCACATTGGTTATGAAAATGTAGAATGTAGATATTTGACCATGGGTTTCAACACATTTGGGTCTCTTTATATGGAACAATAATTTTGAAGCTTCCTAGAGATGATAATTTGTATTTTGGGAAGATTATTTAAAATATTTTCTAAAAAAGTCAATATTCTTGTAGAAATTTGATATTTTTTAACATTTTGGAATATTATTTAAATATTGAAGATTTAAAATGAGTATATGGGGGTATTATGTCTGAAAAAGATGTTTACAATTTTTTTTAATGTATCTCTGGAAGTATTAGGTGTTTAGGAATGAAATTGAGGATCTGTGTGTGTGTCAATCTATTTAATATATATATATATATATAAATGATTATTCAAAAAATAAATATTATTAATGAAATGAATGGGATTCAAGATGTATGTCTGATGGTGTTAATTATTTGATAATGTTATAAAGTGTATATGACCGAATATTGAAAATGTGACATCAGATGGGTTGGCATGGTAATGGACATTATTCAAAAAGATTAGGATTAGAAACCATGTTTCACATCATGAATTTTAACTGGAATTTTTTTTATTTCATTGAGAGGAGACTTGGATTCTATTTATTTTTCAGATAAAGAATTAGAATAGAAGTGGATCACCCTAATATACCCATCCATATTTTTCTTATATTCTATGTTTTATTAGGTGTGATTTGATGAAATCAAATGCATGCTTCTTCCTCATTCCTCTTTGAAACATTACTTCAACCTTATAGTTGATAAATTTATATATCTTCATTTTATCTAAAAAGGTTCTTTTCACTAGAGGGTGGTGGATTCTATGGCTTTCATAGTAGTTATTGATCATCCTAGAAAGATAAAATCCCACAATGATGAATTCTAACATTAGTGCATCTAAAAGATGAATTATGATTTGTTTATTCTTAATTTTTATAAAGAGATTTATAAAAATTCATAATATAATATATATTTTTTAGGTATATTAATGTGGTGGTTTTTTTATTCCAATATATAGGGTTGCATGAGGAGTATAATGAACCTTGTTGTTTATGGATTTGGTGTAATGGAATGAACCATAGTGTGAATCAGAAATACACTGAGAATAAATTTAATTATTTATTTAATTATATCTAATATAATTAATTTATTATTGGTTTATAGAATGAAATTTATTTATTTGGATCTGAGAAGGTTCTAGTGGGATTATTGTAACACCTTGAGATTTTATGAAAAATATTCTTTTTAATTTCATTAATGTCTTGTGTTGTACGCTACACCAATAGGATCATGCACAACACGCATCCATGAATTTCCTTTCATTACACGCAATCACGACGTTCCTCGATAGCGTGTGTAGTACACAATACCGAGTTTCACTAAACAATGATATGCTATTAAAATATTATTAAAACTAGTCGATATGAATAGTAATAACTACTTTTTGAAATTTTGTAAATTTTATTTTTCAAAATGGACTTCATTTTTGGATTCGGAATATCGAAATTAGTTTAGGGTGAAATTTTTGTACTTTGCGGATAACTTTCATATTATGATGAATAGTGAAAATTACAAAATTTTAATTTAAAACAAATTTTTTAATAAAAATAATTAACAGTGATAAATTATTAATTTGAGTGGTTTTAAATTGAATTTATAATATATTTTTACAATTTAATACAATGTTGTTCATTGGATGTAATTTCACATTAAAACCAGACATAAATAAGTGTCAATCTTTTGATAGTTATTATCTTTTAAAAACACTCTATTTGTTTTGATGATGGGAATTAATTTTTATATTAGTTAATATAACTGATATGTTTTGAAATTGGTAAAATAAACATCATTTTTTAATTCATAATTTAAAATATAGCTTAGGCCTAATTTTTGGTATTTTTCTGGAAACATTCATTTTTTGATGAATAGTGAAACCACTAAGTGGTAGTTAAAAAACTGAATTTTTCATAAAACATAATTTTACCGCTTCTGTGAGTGGAATTTTGAAAATCCGAGAGACACAGTTAATATTAAGGACTAATATGTGGTTCAATGAGATGAAAATAATTTTTGGCTATAGTAACTTTTTAATTTTTTTACCACTGTTTAAAGTATATAGGGTAATTAAGGGTAAAAATGATATTATTATTACCCTAACACATGTCTTAATTCTATTGGATTAGTGTAATTCGACCAAGAAAAACCTTAGAAATGAAATATGAACATTTAGGCCCCAACGATGATGCAGTAATTATCTTATTAATGAAATATTGATGAAATTGATGTTATAAATACCCAAATAAATGTAATTTGAGACTTTTTATGAATTCCACTAATTTTCTAGGTTAATATGACATGTTATTATTTATTTAATTAACTATTTTTGAATTAATCATTCTGTTATGATTTTCACAAATTCAATTACTAAATAGTGTCAAAATTGACATAAAATAGTTTTTAAAACAAATATTATATTATTAATTGTTATTTTAATCCGAAAAATCTAAGGTTCGGCAAAATTACTTATATAATGTTATATGTATTAATAATAAACAACTAGGGGTTCGTTTGGCTTGTTATTGTAAGCTTATTAACCTTATAGTGTTTGAACACAAAAAGACATGGTAAAAGTAAAATTATATATCTTAATGTTAAATCTAAATGATAAGGTTAAAATAGGAACCTAAACTTGTATAAATTCTATTGGATGAGAGGATTTCGACCCATACCCACCTTATCTTATAAATAAATCAATTTTGAGATATTTAAAACCGTATATGACTTTATATGAAAATAATATTTTCAGTTTTTCCAAAGGTGCCCCTCTCCTCCCTCATAAAAGGGAACCTCCTCCCACTCTTCCTCACACCACTTTGAGCCTTCAAGCTCAGCCAAACCCTTCCAAATTCTCTTCTCCACTTCCCTAGAAACATCCTAGATGTCCTGGTCTTCTTCAATGACCCATTTTAGTGCACTAATAGGAAGTCTCAAAGAGGCGCTTCAAAGAAGAGGTAATGTCCGTTACCGATTCGTTCAACTTTATTTTTTTCTTCCACTTCTTCTGCTTTAGTTGTTTCATTATGAAGTAATAACATCAGTATAAATCATATACTGATATGTAATTATAAGTATGAAACAACCATATTACATCATCTATCCATCCTACGGAAAATAAAATCACCGCGCGTGCGTACGTACGAAATACCGTCTCCACGCCATGGTGTAATCTATTTTCCGCAACCACATTACTTGGATGGGTATAATGGTGTAAATAAAGACTGTATGTGATTATTTTAAGGTGATATTGATTCTGAAATATTATACATACACTCCAATACAGTTAAATGATCATGGGAACGATATCATCGCTTGTGCGTACGTATGGAATACCGTCTCAATGATGTGATGCGACTCGTTCTACATGATCTTCATTTGAATAATTATTATATAAATGAATTGAATGAAAAAATATGATATATATTACACTAATACTATTATGGAAATGAGGTATCTATAACCTAAAAGAAGAATAAGAATTTATTCGAAAAAACACGCGTAAGAACAAAAAGCAATAAACACCCAAATAACATGTAACAATGAAATATTACAAATAAGAAGCTAATAATATGACCATATATGATATCATAATAATAATTATGATTCTAGAATAAGTCAATGACATTATTTAAATCATTATAAAGTAGGTTCGAACACTTACGAAGCAAATTGGACCTAAGGTAATGGAAATATCACAATCTCATTTTTATCCGAGATTGTTTCTACTTTGGTATTTACTGGGGTGTGTTTTATCATCCACATCCATGTTTCCCCAATATGTAATATTATTTCCATCCACCTAAAATTGTTTAAATCCATTTTTACACTTTGGTGAGTTTATAGTAAATGATATGAAAGGAATCTTTTGTCATTTTTCGTATGAGGTACTATTTGACTTTTCCGAAAAAAGTACGAGAAGAATGTTTTTTTAACATATACAGTATGAATGGATTTTAAAACATTATTTTCAAGAAGCTTATTTTACAAGTTTTCAAGTTTATTTTTAATAAACTTATTTTACTTTAAAATTGTATGACATGATATGAAAAAAAAATTGAAGTAGAAAGGATATTTTCCTCAAGAATGGAGTTCATGTTTTTTATCAAAATTATTTTCCATCTATGATAATAAAGTGTTCTATATCTATCCCTATTATTACATTGATTTGATTATGTTGTGGTGGAAATATTTTTATGAATTCCATTATCTTATATGAGTTGTTTTATGATTTCACGATGTTTAAGATTCCCATTTTTATTACATGGGTTATGCAATGATGTATGATTTATGATTTTGTGGCACACATAAGAATGGTATCACTATGAAATGGGTGGGGCCTATATCTTACTCCAATTCATTGGGAAATGATTTTATATCTCATGAGATAGACAGGGCTGGAATGGCAGGTTAAACCGGTTCAGTGAAACATGACTGAAACGAGGAGTGAACTCGGTTCAGAAATGGACTATGTCCAATAAGATAGTCTTGGAAATGAGTCTTGACTAATAATAAATGATTCTCTAAGATTATGTGTGTATTCCACAAAGTTTCATTTTTAAGTTATGATTATTGGGATTACATTTCACTACTATTATTTATCCCATGTTATGATTTTATGATCTCTTTTGCAGGTTAAGATTTCCAAAATGTTATGTTCTAATGAATATGATGTGATTGATATTTCTTTTGTTTACCATTACTAAGCATTTGATCTCCCCCTTTTATATTTTCTTTTCCCCAGGATATAAAGAAATGTTTTAGGTAAAAAAAAGGGAAGATATTTATGGGAGATGTTGAAGATCTTTCACCACAATTAGGAGATTATATTCCGAGTCTCCAAAGACACTAAACTATTACGGTATTTGTGTGTGTTTTTGTTATGTACTAAGTATTCCGCAAAAGTAATGTAATGCCCATGTACGTTATGTTTCGGGTCTCTACAGTTGGTATTAGAGGAAAGGTTTAGTCAACCTTTGTAAACTAGGATGCGAGAACATTAGTGAAATCCCTAGAGACATTTCTAAGGAATGTCTATGGATGTCCCTACGGTTAAGTATATGTATAATTTATAGTCCTAGAATTGTGCTAACAATCATAGAATTTAATCTAAGATTTTAGATAATGAGGGTACTCCCCCTTTACTATGTAGTTTTCCCTAGCATGATTTTTACATCTCACACTATTCTTTTTGGGTTTTAGACGATGGCTGGAACCCGAAGGAACTGTGTTGATCAATGTAATGGACAATGCAATGATTGTCCTCCTGAAAAAACAAATGTTATGAGAGATGGAGTGAAAAATATTATTGCCATACTTACACAATATATGAATCATTATAGACTTCCAAATGTGCAGAGAGGGGAAAAATATTCTATTGAGTCCTTCATGAGGCAATTTCCACCTTCTTTCAGTGGGTCTTCTGATCCACTTGTTTCTGAACAATGGATCAGTACCAATGAAAATATATTTTCAGTTCTTCAATGTTCTGACATGATAAAGTCATCTTAGCAGTGTATCGTTTGGAAGGAGATGCTGATAAATGGTAGAATCTTATTAAGAATACGAGGCAAAGGGTTGAAATTGAGTCCATGGAATGGGATGAGTTCAAGGACATATTTTTAAATATGTTCTTCCCTCGTATTCTCGGAATAAAGATGGAGAAGAAGTTTCTTGAACTGAAGAAAAAGGATGATGAATCTGTTGGTACCTATGAAGCAAATTTTACAAGTCTTTCAAGGTATGATTCTGGTATTATTATCCAACCTGAGAGTAAGATAGATCGAATATTTAGTAGCTTAAAACCAAATCATAGAAGGGCATTAGCTATAAGAGACTTCAGTAGGTATGAAGAAATTGTGCGTTTTGTTATCAAGGTAGAAATGGATTTTGGTGTTACTTATCCATCTCATAGTTTTTACATGAAACGAAAGATGGAGTTCAAGGTGAAATCTCATAATAATGGTGAAAAGAAGATGAATGTTTCTTTATGCTCAATGTTTGGAATGAAGCATGGTGGAGATTGTCTTAAAGGGACTAGAAAATGTTTTAAGTGTGGAATACAAGGTCATCGAGCAGCTGAGTGTCGAAGTAATGGAAAAGGGTTTCTAATGATGTGAATAAAGAAAAGACTGCAGAGAACACACCACCAACATTTCAATGCCTCAAGTGCAAAGAAATGGGGCATTATGCTAATAAATTCTCTAATCCAAGGGTTAGTGATGATCGACATGAGCAACCACTTAAGGTATAGGAAAAAGGGAAGTCACATGTGATAACTATTGGTGATGTTGAATATGACAATGATTGGGTGGAATGATTAAGTGTTTATGTAATGGGATTCCAAAATAATGTTGTATATAGTATCGTGGAATATTGGAATATTTATGTATTGATCTATTGTGGTTTTCAATGGTACAGGTAACCATGGAAACTGATTGAGATATTTTTGGAAAAAAAGATTATTTGCACATAAGGAAGGGAAAACGAGAAAATGAAATGTTTAACAGTATTCATGAGCTCATGATTGATATAAGGACTAAGTGATATCATGGTTTTAGTATATAGAATTTTGAGGATTTTGGTATGTGGAAAGATTTAACTTTTAACAGCATTCATGTTTTCAATAAGGTTCAATGGGTATACATTTTTTTTTCAGGAGAATACATGATTAAGGCCTTCGAATTTTTGGAATGTGGCCAACAAGACATATCTCATGATATATGGGGATCAAAAATGGTATTAACATGCTAGTTGTATGAACTCTTTGGTAATCATATTCACTACAATAATAGATTAGACAGTATTATTTTGGATATTCCTAAAGATTGGAATGGATTATGTTGGACATAGGTTATTGTTGTTTAATGATGGAAGTTTTTCCGATATTATTTATGGGATGTTATAGTAATGTAGTTTAAAAAAAAGGACAACCTGCTGTATGGGCGACAACCCATCGCGTTGGACAAGGCTGTGGGAATCGAACCCACAACTGAAGTGCGACTGGCCTTTATCGCTTACCACTAGCCTACAGGAAGTCCCTGTTTAGTAAAAACTAGTTTTATTATATTAGTAAGTATGATATATTAAGTTTAAGTCCATTTTAGGAACCATATATGATTAATCAGACAATATATGGACTAATGTATTTTTTGATAACTTTTATAACCTTTTGTTTGAGACAGATGGAATGACCCAAAATTCTATCACATGATCTGCTAACAAATCACGAATGACAAAATAAACTTCATTTCTCTAAGAGATGAAGTGGAAATTGTCCAAAGAACGACCAACGGTGAGACTATACCAAAATCATGAAAGTATTTCTTCTAATTCCAATTTCATCATTTTAAGGTAAATGATCTTGAAAACCAAAAATGTTTTCCTAGTGCTCTTATATCTGATGATTCAGATGGTACCTTAGATCGTCACAAATTTATGGCTTTTTAATTGCTAGATTTTCCATAGCCATGTTCTCTACCACTCTCCATCAGAACATGATGGTTCAATTTCTCTTCTATATCCATATTTTCACCTATGTGGAAACCCATGGATTAGTTTATTTTTGTAATCATTACGTTTCATACTTTTGTTTTTAAAGATTGGTTTTGGTATTCCTTTTTATGATGTGGGTTTCTATTAAAGAGACTTTCGAGTAGTAAACCAATTATAACCCTGACGAATTTTGGGGGCGAAATTCATTTTAAGGGGGGTAGAATGTAACACCCCGAGATTTTATGAAAAATATTATTTTTAATTTCATTAATATCTTGTGTTGTACGCTACACAAAAAGGATCTAACACAACACACATCCTTGAATTGCCTTTCATGACACCCAATCACGACCTTCCTCGATAGCGTGTGTAGTACGCAATACCGAGTTTCACTAAACAACGATATGCTATTAAAATATTATTAAAACTAGTCATTATGAATAGTAATAACCACTTTTTGAAATTTTTTAAATTTTCTTTTTCAAAATCAACTTCATTTTTGGATTTGGAATATCAAAATTAGCTTAGGGTGAAATGTTGGTACTTTTCGGATAACATTCATATTATGATGAATAGTGAAAATTACTAAATTTTAATTAAAAACAAATTTTTTAATCAAAATAATTAATAGTTATAAATTATTAATTTGAGTGGTTTCAAAGTATATTTAGAATATATTTTTACAATTTAATACAATTTTGTTCATTGGATGTAATTCCACATTTAAACCATACATAAACAAGTGTCAATATTTTGATAGTTATTATATATTAAAAACACGCTATTTGTTTTGACGACGGGAATTATTTTTTAAATTATTTAATATAACTGATATGTTTTGAATTTGGTGAAATAAATATAATTTTTGAATTCATAATATCAAATATATCCTAGGCCTAATTTTTGGTATATTTCTGAAACTTTCATTTTTTGATTAATAGTGAAACCACTAAGTGGTAGTTAAAAAACTGATTTTTTCATAAAACATAATTTTACCGCTTCTGTGAGTGGAATTTCGAAAATCCGAGAGACACGGTTAATATCAAGGACTAATATGTGCTTCAATGAGATGAAAATAATTTTTGGTGAATAGTAACTTCTTACTTTTTTTACCACGGTTAAAAGTAAATAGGGTAATTAAGGGTAAAAATGATATTATTATTACCCTAAAACATGTCCTAATTCTATTGGATAAGTGTGATTCGACCAAAAGAAACCATAGGAATGAAATATGACCAATTAGTCCAAATTGGATTAGATAAGGACATTTAATATTAATTTATTTAAAGAAGGGTCAAAATAGTAATAATCGAAGATTAATAAGTAAATAATTTTTAATATAGATTCTACATAAGATAAATTAGACAATAAATATTCAATAGAAAGATAATAATATTTCCTACATAATTATATTTTATTTGTAATTTTTAGACTTTAAATAATTTAATTTATTTATGACACAACGATGATACAGTAATTATTTTATTAATGAAATATTGAGGAAATTGATGTTATAAATACCCATATAAATGTAATTTGAGACTTTTTATGAATTCTACTAATTTTATAGCTTAATATGACATGTTATTATTTATTTAATTTAACCTTTTATAATTAATCATTCTGTTATGATTTTCAAAAAAATCAATTACTAAATAGTGTCAAAATTGACATAAAATAGTTTTTAAAACAAATATTATATTATTAATTGTTATTTTATTCCTAAAAATCTAAGGTTCGGCCAGATGACTTAGATACAATTATATATATTAATACTAAACAACTTGGGGTTTTTTTGGCTTGTTATTGTAAGTTTATTAACCATATAGTGTAAGAACACAAAAAGACACGGTAAAAGAAATATTATCTAACTTAATGTTAAATCTAAATGATAAGGTTATAATAGGAAACTAAACTTGTATAAATTATATTGGATGAGAGTATATCGACCCACCCCCACCTTAGCTTCGAAATAAATCAATTTGGAGCTATTTAAAACCGAATATGAATTTATATTAAAATAATATTTTTAGTTTTTTCGAAGGTGCCCCTCTCCCCCCTTATAAAAGGGCACCTACTCCCTCTCTTCCTCACACCACTTTGAGCCTTCAAGATCGGCCAGACCCTGCGAAATTATCTTCTCCACATCCCTAGAAACATCCTAGATGTCATGGGCTTCTTCGAAGACCAATTTTAGTGCCCTAAAAGGAGGTCTCAAAGAGGCGCTTCAAAGAAGAGGTAATGTCCATTACCGATTCTTTCAACTTTATTTCTTATTCCACATCTTATGCTTTAGTTGTTTCATTATGAAGTAATAAAATCAGTATCACTCATATACTAATATGTTATTATATGTATGAAACAACCCTATTTCACCATCTATCCACCCTACGGAAAATGAAATCACCGCGCGTGCGCACGTACGAAATACCGTCTCCACGTCGTGGTGTAATCTATTTTCCACCACCACCTTACTTGGATGGGTATAATGGTGTAAATAATTACTATATATGATTATTTTAAAGTGATATTGATTCTGAAATAATATACATACACTCCAATACAATTACACGATCATGGGAACGATATCATCGCTCATTCGTACGTACGGAGTACTGTCTCCACGATGCGATGCGACTTGTTCTACATGATCTTCAATAGCATAAAGATTATATAAATGAATTGCTTGAATAAATATGATATATATTACACTAATACAATTCTGGAAATGAGGTATCTATAACCTAAAAGAAGAATAAGAATTTATTCAACAAAACAAGCATATGAACAAAAAGAAATAAACACCCAAATAACAAGTAACAATGAAATATTACTAATATGAATCTATGAATATGACCATATATGATATCATAACAAAGAGTATGATTCTGGAATATGTCAGTAACATAATTTAAATCCTTATACAGGAGTTTCAGACACTTACGAAGAAAATCGGACCTACGGTAAGGGAAATATCACAATCTCATTTTTATCTGAGATTGTTCATACTTTCGTATTTACTGGGGTGTATTTTATCATCCACATACATGTTTCCACAATATGTAATATTATTTCCATCCACCTACAATTTTTTAAATCCATTTTAACCCTTTGGTGAGTTTATAGAAAATGATATGAAAAGAATCTTTTGTCGTTTTTCGTACGAGGTACTTTTTGAATTTTCCGACAAAAGTACGAGAAGAATGTTTTTTTAACTTATACGGAATGAATGGATTTTTAAAACATTATTTCCAAGAATATTCCTTTACAAGTTTTCAAGTTTATTTTTAATCTACTTCTTTTTGTTTAAATTTTATGACTTGTTATGAAAGGAAAATTTTTTTGGAGTAGAAAGGATATTTTCTTCAAGAATGGAGTTCATGTGTTTAATCAAAATTATTTTCCATATAAGATAATAAAGTTTTCTGTCTCTAACCCTATTATTACATTGATTTGATTATGTTGTGATGGAAAAAATTTTATTAATTCATTTATCTTATATGAATTGTTTTATGATGTCATGATGTTTAAGATTCAAATTTTTATTACATGGGTTATGCAATGATGTATGAATTATGATTTTGTGGCACACATAATAATGATATCATTATGGGATGGGTGGGACCTATATCTCCCTCCAATGCATTGGGTAGAGATTTTATATCTCATGAGATAGACATGGCTGGAACGGCTGGTTAAACCGGTTTTGTGAAACAGGACTGAAACGAGGAGTGAACTCGGTTCAGAAATGGACTTTGTCCACTAAGATAGTATTGGAAATGAGCCTTGACTAATAAGAAATGATTCTATATAATTATGTTTTTATGCCAAAATGTTTCATGTTTTATGTTATGATTATTGGGATTACATTTCACTACTATGATTTATCCAATGTTATGATATTATGATCTCTTTTGCAGGTTAAGATTTCGAAAATGTTATGTTGTTATGAATATGATGTGATTGATATTTCTTTTGTTTAACCTTACTGAGCATTTGAGTTCACCCTTTTATGTTTTCTTTTCCCTCGGATATAAAGATAGGTTTTAGGTAAAAAAAGGAAGATCTTTATTGGAGATGTTGAAGATATTTCACCACGATTAGGAGATTATATTCCGATTTTCCAAAGACACTAATCTATTATGGTCCTTGTGTGTGTGTTTTTGTTATGTACTATGTATTCCGTAAAGGTAATGTAATTTCCATGTACATTAATCTTCTGGTATCAAAAATTATGATAACTATTTAAAATCGTATAGTGTCTTTGTAGTTGTAGCTAACCATTATATTTAAGTATTAAAAGAATCATTTGAGTTTTATGGTTTATAAAAAATCTATTATATTAACTATTTTAAATTGTATTATATGAAATATTTCCAATACTTCTCAAATAATTTTCACATGTAATTGATAATTAGGTATGAACTATACTGATGAGACATTATATTATTATATATCAGAAAGATTATATTATGTCCTTGGCATTGAGGCATTAACATGTAGTAGCCCCAGTTGTATACCTACCCATGAAAATTGGTTGGAACCAAAGATTAATAATCTTTTATATCCTTGAAAAAATGGGAATCATTTATATATTTTATAACCGTGCAATTTTTTATATGTAAATATGGATCTTCTCTTAACATGGTATTTCCAAACATCCTAATTGTAATGATCGACTTCGGAAACATTTACTATTCCACAGAATGGTAACATGGTATGTAAATGAAATCAAAATAGAGGGTTAATAAAAACTGGTTTTTATTAAATATATAATGTTAATTATTCATAATTATATTGGGAAATATAAATTTTTACAACTGTTGAGAAAATTAGTAATTTGGTCAAAATAAAATTTTCCATGTATTTTTTTATGGTAATGTAATTTTTATAATAGATGAATTAACTTATAAGACTTTACAAAAATTAATTTTGTTCATGTGTGTAGTATTATGAATGGGTACTTTGATTTTACATTATGGATTATATTTTTTATAAATTGATTCTAATTTTAATGGCTTTCATTCAATTATGCAGAAATGATAATATAAAAGGCATGCACTGATTATGTTGAAATGCTTACATAACTGGTGATTACTAATTATGTAGTAATTATTATATAGATATATTGTGACTATAAATTTAGAAATAGATATAAAAATAATTTTCATTAAGAAATGATGATTATCTTATATAATGTTATTTCTCATGTTAATGTAGAAATGATTATATAATGGTCTTGAACTCGGTTATACTTAAATTATTATATATATGATTTGTTTTCAGTGGTGAAAAAATCATTATATAATGGCCTTGAACCTTGCTCTGATGATATTAAAATTTAATTGGAGTATTATGAATTATAATATTTTTTTGATACAATATAACTTGATAGTGTTCTTATTATGGTTGGCATTATTAAACGATGATAAAATAGATATATGATATTTTGGGGAAGCAGGTTTGGTTGAAATCATGTGTCAACTCAACACTATTGGTCCATTTGGTTTATTTTACCTACATTATTATTTTTTATTATTAATAATTTCATATATTTCATTATTAGATTCACTATATACATAGATTTTACATATTTTGACTCAATTGTTGGTGGGTTATTGAGTTTTAACGACACAATACTTAGTCTTCCATTGGAAATGAGTACCCATGAAATCCTCACTTTCTTCTAGCTAAAATCATGATGTGTTATAGGATAAAACTGTCATGAAATATATTAAGGTTGGAAGTAAGATATGAGATTTTATTTTCAATGATGTTTTATTAAATCTATTTTTTCCTATTTATTATATTATATTATGTATATGAGAATGGGATAGTATGTGTTCATTACATGTATTATATGAATGATTAGACCGTTAGAATATTTAATTTAGTATTTTTCAATATATATTTGTATTTATTACCCTGAATATTCAATACTATGGATATTGTTTTGAAATATATTAATTATTCCACACTCTGATAGACGGGGTATATTGTCCCACTATACAACCATTAAAACACATAGCCTGTTTGTATCATCTAGCATATGGGTAGGTGTGGAAGATGTCATGTGATAGACTACTTTAGCATAGAGTGAGTGTGATTCATGTTGGATATTTTTAACATCATAATCCTATCTTATGTGATGATAATCGAATTTTTGGTCAACATACTCTCAAATTCATGGAAATCCTTATCTCATGAATTAGAGAAAAGTACCATCACCTCATTCATTCTCAGGATAGACATTGTTGGACCCATGTTTTTCGAGTCTTAGATGAAATTTTTGTAATATCCTATTAAACCCAATAATATAAAAATATATATGACCTTATTATATTATTCACAAGATATGATGGTATAACTATATCCATGATAACTAATACACTAGCCTCTCGAGAAATGTTTCCTAACAAGTTCCCTTCGTCAATCTAGAAATTAAATTTTAAATTTATGGAAAAAATTAAATTATCTCCCTATGTAATGTGCTTGTAATCATATTTTTTGGAAAATATTATCTAGTCAAGACTAAGACTATGATATCATTTATGAAAACCACCCAAAACTAATCTAGATTGAATTGGAAGACCTAATTATTCATGTCCTTGAAAACTACAAGTGAGTTCGAAAAAATTACGTCACCAATGACATGTATATAGAGTTAATACACTTTAATGTAATCCATGGTATTTATTACTATACCAACCCTCAACTAATGATGCGTAAATACCAATTTGACCATACTAAAAACCAAGACACCTTCAAGTGGATCGATGAGATCATCAATGTATGGAACTGGATACAATTTCCAAACATTCGCCTAATTCAACCTTTTTAATCCACACAGAAGTTCTATGATCCATCTACATAATTACAAAAACAAAACAGGTAACCCATAATGATTTAATTGGATATATTAATCCACTATCATCATAGTCCTCAAAATTTACTTTAATCTCTTTAAATCCCACATGTTCCATCATACACAATTAGATTGATATGAGTTCACAACTTGATAAAACTCAATTGTTAACACAATATCTAATTATTGTTATATAATAGATTACTATTTACAAAATTTATAAATAAATAGGTCTATCAGTAAGGTAATAATATTCTGTTACAAGTCACCATTATCATGAAAAAGGCTAGATACCATAGACAAGAAAAAAACCAATATTTAAAAAACTTGTGTTCAATATTTATCCAAAAGAAAAAATTCACCATGATAAATACATGTTCTTGTTACAATGAAAGCAATTGATAATCAAATGAAAAAATTAGATGTGATATAGTTACAAAACTATCTAATATATTTCCATAATCAAATCAAATCCAATAATTACTATAATAACCATATCCCAAACTAATCACTAGAAAACAATTTCGAGTGAACATTCCTTATAACTCCTGAAACACATTAATTGAAATATTAATAGGATAAACATATTCATCACCCAATCCTTGATTTTCATTTACAATTATAATGCATTAATTTAATGAAAAGATATAATGGAATGGAATATGTTTTATAAAAATATATCTAGGTGTAGATGAAACAAAATAATAATACCATTAATATCTGAATATACTTCCACAAGACTAGTATTAGTAGACTATAAATAATTCATATGGATTTACGATCTTCCATGTGATTTATACTAGCTTTTAAATGATGCTAATTTCTATCAATATGTTCAATATTACACCAGGGTAACACACCACACACCTCATCCCAAGAATTCAGTAGAACTCTTGAAGTAATTTGTTTGAGGGGTAACTAATACTATTCTGGACTATATGGTCATTCAGGAACCTCTTCAATTTATAGTCTTTGGAGTTAACATTTACAATTGATGCAGGTGATCCAGGATTTGGAAATATCAAAAATAACTAAATATATATGAATGTAAATGTTTTTTAATCCAGGAAAATCACACAAAAATCACATCATATGGACACATTATTACAGTGGTTGTTCACTCCATTGGAAACTATGTTCCCAATAAACATGGAAATAATTATCATATAGATGATTTCTGAAACCTAAATAAGAAATCTGCCACTATATACCAAATAATACTTTTCCACAACTCTAAAATTACTTCCGTATCCCTTCAGTTCTAAGATCATGATTATTAAAATCATATAAGTATTTTAATCGGATGGAAATCACCAACAACATGATTTCATATTAATGTTCGTACTAGTTTTACTACTACATGTCTATCTAATATCATTCCCATGGAAAAAAAACAATTATGGTAGGCAATGAATCCATATTATTTTATCATATAAATAATCCCCTACATTAGGTTCATGAATTATAGATCCCTACGACCCCTTAGTGTCACATGCTAAAATTGACTCAGAAACATATCATGGAATACAATCAAGGATATCTCGTCAAAACTCTCCATTTTATTCTATTATGTCCCACCAACACATGGATGTTCACTATAGAAGATTTGTATCAAGACACATCATACTCTCCCAATGATTCTTAGGTGATAGAAGATTATTAGGATGTACTTGATCTTGACCTCTACATCCCGAGTGACTCATGCCACATTGAACATGTTTGTGTTATATAGATGGGTCAACATTAAAAAATAATACATTGATGGGAAACCATAATTATACCCCTTCTATACCTATACCTAATCACCCAAATGATACCACCATATATAAAATAGTCTGTCAAATTCACTAGTTCAATTGGATATCCTTTTTCTTCCATTTGACTTTTGTTCTCATTAACACTCCCGAAACATTAAACTAAGTGATTTCAGAAATGTATTTCTATATAAAGTTCAATGCAAACCTTAGATCATAGGGTTCAAACAATGAACTAAATTATATGGATAATGAAATATTTTATATACCTGATCACTATGTTATTCCTGACTGTATTATAATAAATCAGTTAATAATATTTTCATAGATAATTGTTTTTCCATATTTATAATCCCTATCATTAAATTTCATGTGAAACAAATTAATATATCACATGAAAAATGTATATTAAAATAATTTTATATATGATTATACTATTAAATAATATGAAACTCATGATAATCCATTGCATGAGTAAAATAGAATAAAATAGATTAAATCAAAATAGGTTTATCACCCTTTGTGAAATAACATCCATATTTTAACCTATGATCCTAAAGAATAACCCTCCCTTCCATAGAATCGTTGGATGCCCCCGAAAAATTTCTAAATCAATACCAACATTATCAAGTTGGGTTTCCACATGATCTTAAAAACACATTCCCTTATTCCATAGACGTCCCACAAGCCCTGAGTGTCTAATATTTATACTGGGAGACAAAAACCTCAGGTTTAGAATATGTGATGAAGTATAAAATATTATATAAAAAATTTAAATAAACTATAATAGATAAACATACAATTTTGAAATATTATAATTATAATAATACCTATAATTCCACATTGAATGATATATTAGAAGTCATATCAATGTCCATATAAGAACACAAGTAAATGGTAGACTCAAAATGAAGACTCTAAAATCTATTCAAGAACCCTATTATTGGACACTCCTATAAGATATAGTCCCCAATAGGTAATTAAACAATTATGCACATGTACACATTCCTTTGTGAAGGACTATAACAATTTAGTCATCCCTAGTACCCTAATCCATACATAATAATGTTATATTTATACTCATTATTACACAAATAACTGTGTATCAAAAATAATGTTTTATTTATATTGAATAAAAGTGTATTATATTAGAAATTTATAATTTATATATTAAATATTGAATTTCAAATAATTATACAAGCCCTTGAGATCTCGGGTTACACATATATTAATTATCAAACTTCTTCTTTTTATTATTGTATTACTATATAATTAATCAATATAGAGATTAGGTATGATCCCATGAAAATGAATAATCACTCATTCTACATACAACATACAGAATATGTATTCCCTTGAAAAGGGACAGTAACACATTTCATGTATAATTGCGTCGAGTGCCAATTCCCAGGGTTTGGACACTTATATGATTAGCGAACATCAAATAGAATATGAATTAAAATTATATGGATCATTTAAAATTCATTATGTCAACAAAATAAATATTAAAATAATAAAAAACTTCCAAACATTTCAAACATGATAACATCTTTTGTAATAGATAATTCAGGATAATTACCAATTATCTTGCAATTTAATCCCATATTCCATGTCCCAATGTTGTTCCTAGTTACACCTTATGTCCAAATATGATCAATATGAAATTACAAGTTCTGTACAAATATTCCAATTCACATATCAATTTTGAATATTATTATTTAAAATATGAATATATAAAAATAACATATCATATTTCATTATGTCATTATGGAATATAGTAATTACACTAGTTTTTAAATCCATACAATTTTTCTTATTACGTGATTTGATATCCAATTAAATTATCAATTTTTGGGTTATGTTATTATTTAAAAAAAATATCCAAATGAAAATACAATATTTTAGAATCATCTTTTTCATGTTTTATACCTTGTTCAAGGGTGGTGACACCTCTCGTGGGGGAACATCTGGGCCTCATTATCCAATGGACACGATGATATCTATAGGAGGTATAGTCATGATGATACGAAAAATTACAAAGGATTCAAATTAATATAGGTTACATTCATAGTGTTATAGAAGGAATAAAATGTTCAACATACAAGAAAACCAATACATTCCTTAGAGAGACATTTCTGACCACACACCAAAATCATGATGATGAATCCCAAGTTATCAAGTTATTATTTTCTCATAAAATCTATATACATTTTCGATAAAGATAGAAACATATCATTTGTGATAAAAAAGTATATTGAATGAAAATAATATGAATCCAATAAATCACTAAATTAATTAAAAACAATAGAACCCATTTATTGAACGAAGAATGAAGAATACATGATAATATAATAATGAACACATAAGAGCCATAAAGCAAAATTCTAAAATGAATTTCTTAAATTATGATCACATAAGGAGGATTAAGATAATAAAATATTTTTTGAATGTTGGAAATTTAATTTTTACCCTTTAATTATTGGAAAATAATTCCACCATTGACTTGCTAGTGGTCCTTGGAAGAATGCATGATCCTTTTTAAACCTAATAGACCAAAAAATATGTTTCTAATAGAATACCCAATCCATCCTGTTTCCACTAGCAGGCTGGTGGATCTATTCATCTGGATAATGAGTTTCTATTAACTGAACATGGCTATTTTCCTTTCTAATAACTAGATAGTGGAATCCAATGATTAGTAAGTGGAACAAAAATATCTAAAATTTTCTTTCCAATTCTAGACATTCCTATTATTCCTCCATTATGATATGAAATACATTAGAAAAATTAAATTTATCCAAGGAAAATAATCATTTATAAATTTTTTTATTGTTCAGTGACTAACCCTGCCCCCATATAACATTGAATCTAAAAAACCAAAAAATGGATCATTAAACATGAAATTTTTTCGTTTTACAATAACTATTATATCTATGAAATGGTTCAACTAGAGATTTTTCAATGTCTCAGTGAAGGGATATATTTGATGATACATCATCACCAGGGCCCCTATCATGATATCTAAACTAATAAAACATCAGAACCACTTACCAAAATGAAAAACCAAAACATAAAAAAAATTCTATCTATAATCCACATCCTTGGAAATCATTGGATATGATATAAATATTATGTGACCTCACCCACTAGAAATTTTTTGTTCACTACTATTCCACGTGTACCAAATAATTATAAAATTCAATTGGTTGGAATTATATAGTATTCAAAAGTTATCATATCAATTAGTTGGGTTCCTTAACCTAATTCTCATGTATACATGGATACATCGACAATAATATTAATGTAATAGAAAAATAAAAAACAAGTTAATGAATAGATGAACAACCTATAAAATCCCCCTACATCAAATAAAAAAATATAATCAAATTAAAATAAAGACATATTGTCCTAATTAGATGAATATAGACCCAACCTAACAATGATTGTGCAAAAAGAATCTACAGAAAATTTCCATTAATATAAAATAACCAGATTATATAGATGAAAAACTATAATATGTACTACTCACCAAAGGATCACCTATGCCTCCATCAAAAAAATTATCATTTTCATAAGATAATGAAAATTTTTGTAGATAATGTGTGAGGTGATTTATACAAAATTAGTAGGACTCACAAAAAACACCATAACAAAAACGATAACAAGAATTCATCAATGAATCAAAAAAATAATGGAAAATATAAAAGAAATTCCTTGATAACCTACCAAAGGTACTAATGTCCCATAATGTAGAATCAAGTATTACTGGATCCAAAAAAACACTCATCTCAATGTTATTGATCCAAAAGTCTCTTGAAAATAAAGATTTCCTTCAATAAAATAAGGATATATGAGCCTTATCCCATTCCAAAGGGTGAAATAATTACTATATTTGAGGAAACTTGTAACATTCACAATCCGTATGTGGGAGAAATAATTACTCCATAGAGAGACAATTTCATCCTCATTTGGGGGTGAGACGCTGACTATATCTGATATTACTGGTAGGGGATCCATTTTAAATGCTTACATAGGTGAAATAATGACTCCCCATGAAGATGGTAGTCCTAATGAGTGAAATAACTACTCTATTAGAGAATATTGAGTTTGAAACTCATATCAGACAACAATATTCATGAACTAGGGTAAAATATTGTGTCATAAGGATACAATGTGTTTTATCGAATTTCATCCACCTTGATATGTTTTGACATATATCTTGGAATATATTTTCTCAAGTACATGGAAAACTATGTGCACCTAGGTTATCAACATTTAACTCAAATTACTGATACATGTACCTAATAAGAAACATTGGTTGTTCACAAAACATAGAGAATGTAGGGCCACATAGGCACCTAAGAGTGTACATCCAGTACAAGTCATTAAATCTTTTTATGGGTCACATGACATGGGTATTTTCCATATATTATTTGGAAAATGGTATTTCCTTTAAATGCCTCAATATTGACTCTAGTTTTCCAAAATATTACATCTTAATAAATCCATAACTTAATTAACATCTTAAATACTATTTTGGATATCTAATTTGGCCACCATTAGTTCGAGAATGAATCCTAATCAACTATCATGTCATCTATAAGGACTGAATCCAAAAATGATGATTTTTTATATCTTCCAAATATATTAAATTATCAATATTTTCCAATCCACCATTAATTCTCAACAATAACAATGATATACTGAAAAGAAAATGATTCCACTATTAAATCATGATTTTAACCATATTCATGGCCAACTATATATCCTATCATTAGATAACAATATATACAGTGAATGGTTAGTGAAAATTATTAAAATACAGTGAATAATATCTATGATGGTTGAATATTCTCTACACATCAAACACGAGATACAAAAAGTATAAATGGGGAAAATATTGGTTCAATAAAGGATAATGAGTAGGTTCATATATTCAAATTAATTATATATGTTAATGGGTCATGATGATGGAAAATTCTATGTCAAATTGATAAGATTTTATTTATAATCCTTAATTACCAAAATATGGGACTACAAATAAAATTTATTACCCCAATTATAGACCAACACATGTTGTTGAATAAAAAAGTTTCAAATAGTTTAGTACTCAAAAGAAATTCCAATCATCAATCCATGATAATAAACCATTCTACATCAAAGATTATCATATAGTGGAAGACACTTTACCTCTCACTCAATGGATTGATGAATATATGTATTTCAAATAGTACTCAAATATGTATTTCCTTCTTATCATATTTGAATATATGTGATCCAATTCGGACAATCGTGGATGTCCAATTACATGAAACCAATATTCCATTAATGTCGTAATTTAAGGACTCATTTTTGTAGTAGTCTATTACATACACACCTTGGAGGAAGAAAATTATCCTACGAATTAACACAAAAATATTGGATGTCCATTCATAGAAAAAGTAAAAAAATGATCAAGATGAATGCAGTAACCCTGACCAAGGTTCTAGGATATTGTAATATGACCATCAATGTTTTTGACTCAGAATAAAATTTTTCAAACTAAAAATCCCTCACTGAAATTTACCTTTGATATTGTGGTGATCTGATCCATGGTTAATGTATTCATTGAGAAATATAACCTAAAGAATGTAACACTATGAGAGGAGAGAGTACTCAAAAAACTAATTTTTTTTGATATCAACTCTGACATATATGAAGATATGCAGGAATAAAACAACATGATTCCCTTTTTCAATGGATTTCATGATATAGAGATAGTAAATGTGAATAAATTATCATCTATATTAAATCCCCCCAGTCATGAATTGAAAACAATCGAAAATGATTTAAAATATGTGTATCTATTTGATGGGAAATATTTTAATACAATCATTGATAATAGTCTATCTAGGACCTTATAAATTACATTTATTAAAAATAAAAAAATAAATTCACAACCAATTTGATGGGGTCTAGTTGATACAAACATTATCAATTCGAACTTATTATCACATAGAATATTTTTAGATGAGGACTCTTGTCTTTTTAGGAAGTCATTGAGGTGGATTATCCCCACAATAATGTATGTTATTAAGAAATTCCTTAGAATATTGATCGAATGTGACATAATTTACCTTATTTGTGACTCTTGATTGGACATACACATCCATGTTATTAGAAAAAATAAGTTAGAATTTTTGGAAAATGTGAATATTGAATTAGATCTCTAGAGAGTCCAAAATTGTTGGGGGTATGCATTGATTATTAAAGGATTAACCATTTCTATCGGAAAAATCAATTACATATCTCATTCGTTGTTATGGTGTTAAAAATTATATAAGGTAGAACACATTACTTCATTTTTTATGTATTTTTTTGGTTATTTTTAGTACTTGATTTACAAAGAATAAAATGTTAAGGAAACCATCACGTACCATTTTGGGACATTTTCATACAAGATTATTAATTTTAGATTGTATGATTCCCCAAGTACCTTTTCAGTGTTATATGGTAAGCATTTTCTCTGATATCATATAATAATTTCAGAATGTATTTCTTGTTGTGTTTACTATTTTTGGGAATATATTTGATCATTATTTTGGAATCCCTGGGATGTTTTTGAAAACAATTATACTGTATATTTTGGTTTTTAATGAATAAATCTTTCACTTCAGGTTTGAAAAGGAATAGTTCTTTGACACATCATTTCACAAAAGTTCATTAAGGTGGATAAATCCAAAATTGATGTTATAAATTATTTTCCTTACCCCACCCATGTTTGATACATAAGAACATTTCTAGGGCATGTTGTATTTTATTGATGAATAATCAAATATGTAATAAGATATCTCTTCCACTCTCCTGATTTCTCTTAAAGGAGGTTGACTTTTTTTAACAAATTTTCTTGAGGAAATTAATGAGGTGAAAAAGATGTTGATGACCAATTCGATAACAATTCTCCAAAATTAAGAACATTCATTTGATATAAATTAGGATTCATCGAATCATGCTATTAGAGTCATTCTTACCCAAATAATTGAAGGAATACACCATGCCATAACATAGTCTACAATAACCATAGATTCCACTCATGTCAATTTAAAAAATAATGAATATGAGTATAATACTCTTACTGATAAATTATATAAAATCAGAAAAATTTATCTTAGAACTAATGTAGTTGTAATTTTTTAACATGTACACTCTGCTATTTGATGATTAAGTCTAAAAAAAATCATGGATATAGATATGGAAAATAATATTTCAAGAGATCAATTTGATGATAAATTTTAAAAAAGGAGATAAAAAATATGAATAAGATCCTCTTATATTGCTACTAAACACTTCTAAAATAGAAATTATATAGTTTCACACACATAATCATCAATGGAAGAAAGATAATCCCTGCATCATTGATGATGAAGTATCATTTTTTAAAATATTGTATATTATTTAACGACATCTCAAGTACCTTCTTCCATTAACTCAAATTAGAAAAATAAACTCCATGGTAAGAAATATTTTAAATATTAATGGATAAAATTTCTATGAATTATTTACAATGTTCAAGTAATAATATATGTTATATAGCATGTGAAATAGAATGTTTTTTTTGATTTTTTTCAAAATATATTCTTGTGTATTCTATTATGGACCTCAGAGAATCGTTATGATGGTTTTCGAATCTAGGATATATGGGAGTTTCTTGTTTATGAATTCTTATGTTTTTTTGTAAAAAATGATAAAAGTGTCGATTTTATTGAAACACATTAATGGTTCGAGATATTCCTCAAAAATACATCATTTATTTTGAAATATATGATTTTTGGGTCTTTTATTATATGGGAACCACTCACATATATTTTGGGAAATCATATAATTTTATTATTGACTATGTATCCAAATCCGTCGAGGCCAAAGACACAAAGACCAATAATTCCAATGTTATGTGTTAATTTGTCAATGATTTTTTTGGATAGTTTGGAGTTCCATGAGCCATTATCATGGATCATGAGCGACATTTTTTAAATTAAACGGGGGAGGAAATATGGGAAATATATGGGGAGCTCTAAAAAATATATACCTTACAGGAATTCCATGTAGAATTAATGTTTTCATTTGTAATGAGACTATATAAGACGATTTGTGAAAAAAATATGTAACCTATTGGTGTAATTGGACGAACAAGAATTCAAGGATTTAAAAAATTTTGAATTTGACTTGGAGTGTGTAGAAAATGGGAGAATCCATCAATTATAGGATCTATAAGATATCAAAAAATAATTGTGTGAAAATTCAGGAATTTACAATGAAATAACTGGGGTGGAAAATGAAAACGCGATTCAACCAAAGTTGATTCAACCCACGGACCATGTTATGATCTACAATTCTAGACTGATGTAAATTCTATGTATGGTCATGTGGCTAAGACATTTTCTTAATAATAATTTCTATCATTTCAGTGAATTTTAGATCAATAATGGTGGTAGAAATTCAATAATTTAAAATGTGAAATGGTTGAAAAAGGCCCATGAAATTTTACCTCAAGAACTAGTAGAGGACCTCAAAAATCTCCACCCAATTTTCTAATTTATTCACATGAGTTGAGATTGATTTAGTGAAAATAAATCAAGGTGATTTTTGGAGGTAACCCCAATTTCATTATTTTATTAGGATTTAGGATATAGTTGCCTCTTACATATCCCCATTTGATCATTAACCAAATGGTTCTTATATAGTTATGGTGTTTTTCAACATTCCAAAACAATCAACAAATGAAAAAAGAAAAAACCCCATAAGATCATAAATATAAAAATGATTCATGTGTAAGGGAGTTTAGTTTTAAATTGTTTAACTTTTAAACCGTAATATTTTTTATCAATAATAGATTTTGAGATTTAAAATTTAAACCGCACCCCCACACTTGAATCCACGTTTTACGTTATGAGTCTAAGAGACATGTGTTTCTTAGGAATCCTATGATACCATATTTTATATTACAATTACAATTAAATTGAATTAGTAAAATGTAAAATTAAATGATTAAATTGAAGCATGGTTTTTAAAATTTGGACTCGGTTTTTAATGGAATTTCATGATTATTGTAAATAAATTTTCCAATCAATTTTCCTTTCTTTTTTCATAATTTTGATGAATTTATTTTTTATTATATTACATGCCTTGAATGATTATACTATATCATATTACACATTTCCTGGAGTATTTTTATTCCAATTAAAACCTATTATATTATTTAGCATTTTTCTCATCTGATATTGTGATTGGTCACCGAACAGAACCATCATTTGAACAATTCAACTACATAACAGTGAAAAAAACATTTTAAATGATTTGGAACTATTTTTTTATACAATATATCATTAAAATATGACCTTTATATCAATATTCTATTATACCTTTAATACCTTGAATGTCCTTTGATGGAATAATTCATGTTTGAATCCATTTTTTCCATTCATACCATATTGTTAGTATTATCATGAAAATTTTTAATTGATGTGTTGTGTAAGGGGAATCATGGTGGAGGGGATGAAATGTATTGTAAAGAATAAGTGTGTTAGTGACATTATGGGAATAAATATTTGTTTTTGATACATTCAATGTTCTTAATAGTTATCCCTTCTTGAAAAAACTGATAAATAAAATATTGGTTTGTGACAGAATAATTAAAAATCCCCATCACTAGACCAATGATTTGGATCATATGTGGTTTATTGGTTTAAGTGATGTTTTTCTATGAATATCCATTAAAAATTTAACAAAATAAGATAAAATACTATACATTGATAAATAAAAAAAATACATGTAGGGAAAAATTAAAGAAGGTGAATATCACTCATTATGCATTAATTATTCCTGACCTTTGAAATGAATGTCTTAGGGAAGATAGATATTCTAGTTTGAATGGTATAATTTTAGTTTTCTTTCATTTTTGATATCATTCATTGTAATTTAATAGATAATCGTCTTACATGTGCCCTAATTTGTAGAGTATAAAATCCTACCAACATTAATCATTAGTGTCATTTATAATTAAATTTAATTCCATACGGATTTTTTATGTGCCTTTTGTTATTAAAAAAGAGTGAAGGTAGTTATTTTACAAGAATATGTAGAAGGAGCATGTAATAATTATCTGAGAATGATAATACATTAATAATGTCATTACATATGAGATAATATATTCTAATGTGTGATAATCATGACAATTAATTTTTAATGATATTGAGTTGAGGAATGTGAATGAATGAAAGTAGAACATCATTATTTTTTTAAAAGGTAAACGTTATATGATTTAATTTTTTGTTTCATTGATGATTGAGAATTTAAATTGATATTTTATGTGATATTTGACAATTTAATTTGACATTAATAATTTTTTACATTATTTCATTGTAATTTGAATATTGGTAGCATCAATTCCCTACGTAACTCATTGATTAGATTTAATGCATAACTTAAATCAGTGTTTATGTGTAGAGGGATTTGATAGAACAAATTTATGAAAATATATTTATTCAAATTTTTATGAGTTATTCAATATATTTAATGATAACATCCAGGAATATAAAATTTTTATCAATACAATTTATAATTTTTATTATATAATTAAAATGGGCTAAAATGTGAAAATTTCTTATTTCATGCTTTTTTGGAATTTTATTACATTATTATTTGGGTTATAACATTAATATTAATTATCCCATTGTTATACTCATTTTTATGATTTTATGGTTTTTTATACATCAAATTTTTCTAGAACAATATGTGATTCTAAAATATAGAGTCCCAAAAAATAATTCATTTTAAGGAATTTTTTGGAAGAAAACATTTGAAACCACTCTATAAAAGTTCCATCAGCCATGATAGATGACTCTATTTTTGGTTCTTCTATATAGATTCAAAATAAGACTCATAGGTGCATTTTGTAATTAAAGATCATTTAGTTATTCACAAATTATGTAATACATTGGACAATTATTACTAAAATATGATTATGGATTCATTCAGATAGAATTCAATAAAATATTAATTTGGTGATAAAATATTATACATGTTGATGATAGAGTTGAACTATTGATTGAAACATATCATAGATTTTAGAACATTGATCAGTAAGGCTACATTCATGTACATGGAAAAAAATAGGTTCAATAATGAAAATTCATTTAATGGGATATTTTTGGGTCCAAAATTGTCCCCTCCCATAAAAATGGTGGTTAACCCATCATTGTAATATCATTAAATAATAAGCACCATGGATCAGTCCTGAGTTGAAGATATACACTAACCTCATCCATTAATATGAGATCATACACCACATGGATCCATTTTACATTATTTTTATTCTTAGAAGTATCATTCATTTTCAAAATTCACTACCATTCATGAATGGATGGGTATAATCCTCAAAGATTCGATATATGGAAGGGGGATCCAATTTTTATATGATTGAGTATCTGAAGGTTTTTGAATATTAGGTGAATTCATTATATTAAATTTAATAGTATACAATGTAATTTTTTTGAATTAATATTTAATATGATTCTATTTAAATTTATTTTTAATTTAATTTATTCCATTTATTAAATATTATTCTGTATATACTTAATTTACTTACTATTCAAAACAATTTTTTGATTTATATTGTAAAAAATGTAATGGAATGGTGTAGTGATTACACAAATAGGAGAAGAAATAAATATTGAAAATTTTAATTATTTATTGAAAATAAATTTCATATATTGTATTTCATGAGTATTATAAATGTATCCAACGAAAATTTCTAAATATTGAAAAGTAATTAAATAAAAGGAAAATTGAAGAATTTTTATTATTAATATCAATTAATTATTTTTCTATAATAAACAAATATTAATTTTTTTAAATATAATGACATTACTGAAGGGAAAATCCATCAAAAAACAAGTCACTTATGTCTCATTGGAAATTGACTAAAATTTATTTTTCATAAATACTTAAATATTGATATTTTTTTGTGACAACTAGATTAAAAAAATTTATTTAGAAGAAACACATTATTGTTAACACTATAACTACACCAATATAATGATTTAAGAGTTTTTTCCACACCTCACAACATGTCTATGTCATCTAATTTTATTGGCTTGGTGTATAAATAAACATTGACCATATAGAAATTATTATTGTAAAAAATTATAAAATGAAGCCAATAGTAAAACCATCAACTGATTTTCAAATTAAATTCATCATGTCTCTATAATTCATGTAATACAAATACAAAAAAAAACACTCAACAAAAAGAATGTAATTTTGTTTATAAATAAATTTTACATTTTTCATAAAATTACATGTTTATCCCTCTCGAATTAAGAAATTTCATTTATAATGATATCAATAAACATAAATTTTTAATCAAAGGCTTAAATTTCAATAATTTGAAATAATAAGATAAAACCCATAAGAAAATATAATGTATTCCATTTATTCTATTTGATATCGTCAATTATGATTACTTCCAATATTTTCTCCACCTAAAGGGAAGAGCTTCATCCATCATCATCAACATAATTACATTTATTCAATATTCTATTACATGGAAATTTATAATATCAATTATAATAATGAACTCCATGATGGAGACATTTCTACATAATGTATAATATTTTTACAATACTCATAACATCAGAACTCTAATTGAATATATTCCTCACCATCAATTCCTCACACAAAAATATATGTGTCAGAAAAATGTGGCTCTTCAGTGATTTTCAGATATATCCATAAGGATGAGATATATTTCAAAACATTGTAACTCCATTCAATTAACTTGTTTTATTTATGTATACTCATCATGCTTCATACTTTTTGACTTGAGAAATTTTATCTTTTATGTATATCATAGAATTAATGATTTCATAATAATTCATCTAAGATGTAAAATGAATTTTTCATAGTGACCAGTAGTGGACATTCATTTATTTCTTCATATTTTAACATCACAAATAATTACAAATTTTCTCGTCATATAATTGTGATTTATTTTAAAAAAATTCCTTATTTATTCTCGGTTGTGTAATCATTCTTCACAGTATTATTTTTAATATAAGAATCCTCTAGTGATTTACAATAGTTCTCCACTAGTTCAATTACATTTGGAATCTATTTCATACATTTTTTATAAATATAAAAATAAATTTTCCCCTTCCAACAATATATCCAGAAATCATTGGGCTTCCCATTTATGAAAACATCATCAAATTTGAGTTTTTCACCTCGATTGGAACACACCATGTGAACCAATTTAATTTATTCTAATATTAATTTCATTTTGAACATCAAATTTATTCCTCCAGAATTATAGTTTATGAAAATTTTTCAATGTTTGATTATATGTCATCTTCTTCAATAGATGAATACAAATTCCAATGGAGTGACATTTCATCAATCAGTCTTCATGGGTGTAACTTTCATCATAGTTTCCTTCACATTAATCTCCTTCTTATTTACCAATGAATAAATTTATTTTTTTATTGTATTCCACTATATTTTCTGTGTAATTTTCCATATTTCATAAAATTCCTAGTTTATATGTTGTAAAAATCATCATTTATCATTACATTGACAATTTACTTTTAATATTCATATATGTATTTAAGATAATCAAAACTATTTTTGATAGAAAAATCATTCTTTTATTATAAATTATGATTCAGGTCTATAGTATTTTTCTACACATCTGATCATCTCCCTTATAATGATGGCCTTCAATAATCCTCATGCATTGAAATTTTTTTCCAAAAATCAATATCATGATTTCCAAATTTATTCCAAAATCATAAAAATCTAAAAAAATATTTATTTATTCTATTATGATACAATATTTCCATATTTGAAATCATGATTCTATGAATAATATGAATATTCATCTGAGAATGTTTTAGGAATCATGAATTACTACACTTTTTAGTGTTTAAATTTAATAAGAAGTATGTGTTTTTTATCATTCATCATCATTCATGATTGTTCAAAATTCCATTTTTAACATGTACATGCTAATTAAACAATATTAGTACATAAAGAAACATTTAGATCATAGATTTCTTATTTTAGTGAGCTTAAATAATATTTATCTATAGAAAATAGAAATATATAATTTTTATTTGAGTGAGTATTTTTATAAAAATTAAAATATATAGAATTAATCATATAAGCCATTATCTTCTCAACATTTTATATGGATTCATCCAAGATTTTATCAATAATTATGAACATGACCTACATGTCATGGAATTTTATATTTCAATATTTATTCCTGTTTTTAGGAGATTTCACAATATATTGGAATTCTATACAGAAATTCTTTATTGGTGTATCCTTCATATTTTTCAAATTTTCTTCTATTTCCAGACACTTAATCTAGAAAAGATATATCTCATTCTAACACAATTTATATTTTTCATCTCGTTAACACTTCATTTTATTAATATGATCATCATGAATTGTATTTAATTCTAGTAAAATATTATTCAACTAATTATTTCTCTTTATCTTAACTTATATCTTGGATTATTTAACATTTATGTTGGTTATTTTTAGTATCTCAAATGAATTTATTAATTCTGTATAAAATATCCATTCTATAACCTTCTCAAATAAATTCCATTTTTTTAATTGTAAATCTAGTGAAATCACTAATTGCAATTCAATATAGGATTTTCTTTTTATTCTTCATCTTTGATGGTTATTTCATCCTTGAATATTATATCTAATTTAGGATCAATTATTTTCATTATATATTCACAATATTATTCATTAATATGAATCATTTCATTGTGTAAATTATCATTTAATTTATTCGCAACCACTTTTCATTTTTATTTTTGTTCAATATAGTAGATATTTCATATAAATTTTACTAAATTTCTTCTTTGGAATCTATAAATTCTGATTAAAATTTATGAATTTGAAAATTAATTTCAATATATTGATCTATATACCCATTTAATTTCCTTGATTATAATATTAATCATTTTCTTAGGTGATAAATATTAATATTTATGTGATAACCTCTATAAGATCATTCGTTAGATAATCATTGACTTCAGAATAAATGTAACTAAGTTATTCAATTAAATATTATTCATCAACTATTAAACAACTCACCTAAATAAGAAATTAATGTACTTAATTTGTAGATACTGATGATATACTACAATCCAAACTATATTAATTTTATGGTGACTCTTTTTTATTATTCAAACTCGTTCTCATCTTCCTTACCACATTCATCTATCTTTTCATCATTGTTTTTATTGATACCTCATTATTGTCACTAAAATAGAAAATAAATTATTTATTCATATGAGGGAACTGTATTACTTCTTCGATTTCAAAAATTCATGTTATATATTTCTGATATAAGTCTTATTAAAACAATAAGGACAATAATATATATCATATTATATGAGTAACCTTTGGTCCGATAACAATGAAAATTCATAGTGGTTATTTTTGGTACTTTAATGGGTGGGGTGAACATGTTTACAAAAATTTAAGAAACATTTAATTTGATTTCCCGTGTATAATTGTTATTATAATCTATACAGTGGATATAGTTAATTGACCTTTCCATTTTACGAATGTAATTATACCTAATTAATAATAAAATGTAAATGGAGAAAATCCCATAATATTTTTTCAAGGTGTTCCCCCATTGTTGGTAACATCATCCTCTCTATGTTTGGGATGATTAGAGAAATATATTGTTCACTGTGAAAGAATAAACAACAAGTGAGTAAGTAATTTATCAAAAAGAAACCATTTTGTGTATGTGTAAACATTTTTCCAAATTATACCGGCATCCCACAAATTTTGTTTATAATATTATCTTAATATTTTTAATAGACTCAAAATTAAGTATATAATAGGGATCACAAAAAAAATTATGCTACCATTGAAACACAAGTAATGATAACCCTTTTTGTGCTACTGTGTATAAAAGATTTCTCACTTTCTCAATTCTACTAAAATTCTTCATCTACCAATGAATGTATCATTAATAGTATATTCTCTTTGGATAAGTATAATTTTTTATATTAATAGAAATTTTCACTTCCACCACACCTAACAACAATATAAGTATAAACAACTGGATATTTATCATCAAAGTTCACGATGTCTTATAATAATGTTCTATGACTTTGGTCTCAAGGATAACGTACTAACATTTTATGAAATTTATATTTTATTTACTTCATCTATATATGTAAAAATACATCAATTTCTTTATATTATGCAACCATTATTTCATGTGAAAGTATTAAGTGAATAATGAAATCTCATTGAATAAAATAATTTTCTTATTCAATGCCAAAATGATATTTATATTAGCTAATATAATACTAATTGTGTTTTCTTTATTCATGCATATCGCATACCATATCATCATTATTCCATCATATAGATTAGTTGTGGTTGAAATTTTAAATATTGCATGCCCTAAACCAAAGGAAAATGCACTGTCCTACTACCTTCAATGAAAGAGATTATCCCTACCATCAGTACTATCTATGCTCTATTATATGATGGTCACAAAAATTAAACACCTTATCAGCCTCACATTAAAATTGTATGCACACAGTAACTATACATACTTCTGGCATATAAAACAAAATACAAACTTTATTTTCTGAACTCATTAGTCATGTAATATATTCAAATGATAATTATGCATGTTTATTGCATAAAACACTATATAACACATTGGAAACTTAGTCTAGATGGGTATCAATTCAACGAGCATATGAATATAGTCTCAAATAGTTAATTTTTTACATATGTATAATATTATAAAATAAGTGCATTAGACACACAATTCTGTGAATTACAACTTCATGCAAGACACACTTTTTGTATGTGTTCTTCTTCTGCAAGTAAGAATCAGTATCATTGTTCATGTGATTTCACACTACCTCTATGATTCATAGAGACTATACCTAACTAAAGGATACCATATTCACTATCACATACTCATTATTCATTTCGAAGAATATATCATCATAGTCAACACATTCATGAGAATTTGAATGTTTGTGAGTCCATGGATATCCTTACACAAGTTAATAAGACACTATGTACTGATATACCTATTGAATTTGATATCACACATCTATGCAAAATAAAATTACTGTGGGAAGTACATATTTTTCAATGAGGGTTATCATATTATTCAAAGATTCATAGAATGTGTTGAACCTATACCTTTAATGAATGGATGTGAATTAATGTGTTCACGTTTATCTGGAAAAGAAATTTTCTCACAATCAATAGCGCACCTCGTCCTCAATGAATTAAAATATATATATGTGCATTATGTAACAGCACACATTATTCTTATCACATAGGCTTCACGATAGAACAATTTACCTTCAATGAAAAAGTAATATTTTCCTCACACTATATTTCATCATTTTGATCATATTTTTCTCATGGAAATGAATATTCAAGAGATTATATTCTAATTGGAATTATCATAAATCATAAATTGAGTTCAAAATCATGGATAGAGAAAATGGAAGTAGTTTTTTGAATATCTTAGTGTTCTTAACTCTTTGTATGCTTAAGTTAGGTGACACGATCAATGATGATCGGACGACCCAGAGGATTTGATGAATGACTCTGTTATGTTCAGAGCTATAGTAATTCAATCTGACATTGAATCACTATTCATCTAAGAACATCCTTAAAATAAAAGGATCATCTACCAATTTTAAGGAATTGTAACTATGTTATCTCATAATGCACTGTCACTAACCCATTCTGGTGCCCTCATCCGCTGTCATGCCACCCCGTATAGTCGTGGAACCACCTAGTCATTTCCCCATGGGTGATCATTGAACCTATTTACACACATTCTACCAACTATGGCTAGCAAGGTTGTTGACTTCCCACCTTAATTGTGGTTTTTTTTATCCTAGGCTAGCTCTTGTTAACTTGATTAATTTTTATAATGGTCCTAAATGATCACATAGAAAAATTTTATGTTATAAAATAACATGAAATGGACCTTATAAAATGTAAGGAAAAATCCATAATATAATCTTCAATCATAATTTAAACACTCATAAAATGAAATAAACATTTTTTATTAATCATATTACTCTAATTCCAATCATTGTTGTGAAGAATGTACATCCATATTTTCACATAATTGATAAATAAATACCACCTCTTCTATTTTCATAGGTATTGTTTATTTAATTGATCAAAGAATTCCGTCTAAAGAATCATATTCATCATTTTATAATTCTCATGGATAATTCAATGGATGAACTATATCCAATAATAAATATCAGGTTTAATTTTTAATGCAATTTTTTTCAGACTACTATATTGAAAATAACTACGACCCAATTATAAATTTCAATAAATTTGTGTTATAAAAATAAGTATGGTGATGATAGTTTAAAAAATTATATTATATGATAAAGAAAAATTGATTTTTGGATAGGTTATCACTTGTAATTTAATATTTTACAATACATTTTTTGATGTCTAAAAGTGATTTATGCTTCCATGAATGTGTGTGATTAATGATGATTTTATCAAAATTCACTATAAAAAATAACTATTCAATATTATATCAAAATATAATATATATACATTTTTGTGGTTTTATATTAATGAATCCCTGAAAAATTTTATTCGTTTGTGTGACTATATCATTTGGAATGATATAAGAGAAATAATGAATCTGAGTAGAATATTATATTGTAAAATATTGAAATATCATAATTCCAATCATACATGTTATTATATGATGTAAAATATAATATTTTTTAAAATGAAATGTATGATTCATTATGTAGTTGACCGTTATGTTTTAACATAAGTGTATTCTTTTATAGAATGTTATCAATATGTAAATTTTATATGATGAATTTTAATGGAGACTATATAATTTATTTATAGGATAAATTCACATGAACACAACTATAAATTTACAATGTGTTTTTAAATTGATGGAATTACTCGGACATTTCAATATATTAGACTAAATTCCATTATTGTTTGTGGAGTTTCTATCAAGACTATATAAATTGGGAATATAAAATAACAATATAATCCATGGTTCCAATCAATTTTATCTATATAGAAATGTCATTTTATCCTTATTCCATTACATTATGATAAACTGGAATAAGATTATATGAATGATAATAAAAAAAGTAGTTCATGATTCAGGTAAACCAGTAGATAAATAATAGAGTAATGATTCAGTAGTAATGTTATCCGGTATTTTTTTCATATATATATTTTTTAAAAATTATTTTCCATATTTGGCCTATGGTAAACACATGTCCTTGAATTTTGTACATCTAATTTGTTTCATTTTATTATGATATTAGGTTTGTGTTTTCAAGAATTTATTACATGTGTAGAATAAGTGTTCTTTCACCACATTAACCCATCACTACCATCCATAGATAGGCCAATATGAAAATATCTATTAAAATGTTCCAAAAAGAAGATATCCATATAGATATAGAAGTGTAACATAAATAACATTTCACAAAGGTTGGGGAAAATAATGATTGTAATAATGACCATGAACTTATTTTTAATCACACCTTTTAAATTTAAATAAACCCTGATTTTATCAATAAATATCATTTAAATGATGATGAGGTATCAATGGATGATGCAATTAAAAAAAATCCTATATTATTTAACTAAAATTCATCACATTGTTTATTATGGGATCATATATCCATATCAAAAGTCATTATTATTCTATTATTGTTCCTTCCCCTAAATATGTTGATAATAATACAAAAAATAAATATTAATGAATTAAAATATTCAATTTAACTAGAGAAAAATTACATCATTATTGGAAAAGTTTTTTTTATTTTAGGATACAAGATTTACACTACGGGAAAAATCATTATTTGCGACGTGAAATTTTCACCGTCGCAAATAACCAATTATTTGGGGCGAGTTTTCGTCTCCCGCCGCAAATAGTTTGACGTGACTTGCACGCCAAACCGCTCGGATTGTGCGCAAACCACGCGGGTTGTGCCCCAAACCGCGAAGGGGTAATTGAGACAGGATCCCGTGGAAAATACCCTGTGGTGGTTAATAATTATTTGCGACAGAATGCCGTCCCTTCACAAAAAGACTGTCAGCAGGGACTATTTGCGACAGGTCACATTGCAAATAAAATTTTAACTGCCGACTGTAATTAATATGGGCGAGAGTATTTGTGATGGGCTTCATTGCTAAAAGAAATGTGTTTCTTACAAATTACTATGAGAGAAAGAGGCTGATTCCTAATATAGGCCTTAGTTATCAGAAGAATCATGCATTTCCTAATGATTGCATCTTATGTTCTGGTGAAAAAATAATCATTGGATAGTTGTCCCACATGTGGACAATCGAGGTATATAGAAGATCAACCAGGGAAGTCTAGATCGATTATAGTAAAACAGTTGAGATATTTCCCCCTTAAAACCAAGTTGCAGCGTTTATTTATGTATCATATCACAATGCCAATGATGTCATGGAACAAAACCAATATTTCAACTGATAAAAGCTTGAATCATCCAACTGATGGTGATTCGTGGATACATTTTGACAGTATGAATCCATCTTTTTCTTTAGAAGCCTGAAACGTGTGATTGGGTCTTTATACTGATAGTTTCTATCCATTTGGTTCTTATGGTAGTCTGTATTCATGGTGTCCTGACTTTATGGATCCATACAATTTTCCTCCATGGATGTTGATGAAGGAGACTTATATCTTTTGACTCTATTAATCCCAGGACATCCGTAAAAGAATATTTTTGATTATTTGAAACCATTTATTGATGAGTTAAATCCATCATGGAGTGATGGTTTTGTTACATATGGTGTTACTGCGAAACCAAATTTCATATTAAAAGCTGCATTGATGTGGACCATTAGTGACTTTCGGGAATTTGGCATGTTATATGGTTGGAATACACATGGTCTGAAATTAGGACCTTACTTTTTGAGAGAAAACTAATCCTTTATGATCTTCAATGGAAAAAACCTTGCTATTTTGATTTTCACCGTAGATTTCTTCCAACTGATAATCCTTTTCGGAGGAACAAATATCATTTTAGAAAAGTTACAATTGAACGGGATGAACCTACAATGATGATCTCAGGTATAGAGTTAAAATCAGTTGTATTTTCATTCCCCCCATCACATTTGGACCAACTGTAAACCAATAGAAAATTTAAGGCTTTGGGAAAGAACATAATTGGATAAAATGGAGCATTTTTTGGGATCTTCCATATTGGTCAAATTTTTTGGTCCAACACATGTTGGATGTTATGCATATTGAGAAGAACTATTTTGATAATTTATTTCATACAATTTTGGATACACCAGGTAAGACCAAAGATATTGTAATGGAATGATTAGATCTTGCCAAAATTTTCATGAGACCAGAACATGAGCTATTTGAAAATGTCAGTTCAGAATGGTTAATATATCCAAAAGAATCTTATACACTGTAAAAAGAGAGTCTCTTATTATTTTGTCAGTGGATTACAGATTTGAGACTTCTAGATGGCTATGCTAACAATTTGGGATGTTTTGTTAAGAATGGTTATATTAGTGTATTAATACGGCATGATTTTCAATTTATAATGGATATAATTATACAGATTGGATTCAGAGGTTTGTTGAATTCTATGATTTGGGATTCGATAACAGACATATCATATTTTTTAAGTCATTTTTTCAGCGATAATAGTCTATGATGCACTATGAAAACTAGAAGAAGATGTTGCTGTAATTATATGTAAATTGGAAAAAATATTTCCTCCACCTTTCATTGACTCAATGGAACATCTGATATTACATTTTCTACAAGAAGCTAAATGTGGAGGTCTAGTACAGTTTCTATGGATGTACCCATTCGTGAGATGGATGCTGAAATTGAAGAAAAAAATATGTAACAAAGCTTTAGTTGAAGGCTCAATTACTGATGTTTATTTGCAAGAGGATATTTCTTTTTTCTGCTCTCATTATTTTGAATCTCAATATCCCTCAAAACAAAATCTCATGGGACGAAACAAGTAGAATGTTAATGACGAAATGGAAAATCAATTAACAGTTTTTAAACTGCCAAATCTTGGTTTTGGTGGAGTTCATGAACGATGGCTTTCAGATGATGAACATAAAGAAGCTCATACATACGTTCATCTCAACTGTGAATAAATGACACCATTTGTCCTGTGAGTTCTTATATCACTTCTTCTATAATTTATGTTATATTTTTTAATCATATTTTATATGTAGGTTATATTATAATCATTTCAAGAAAAAACATCCTCAAATTACAGTAGATTCTCATGATGAATGCATATAAGAATATTTTTCTCAATGGTATCAAAAACTGGTAACCTAAATTATTGATAGTTTAATATAAATTTCATTTATTATTTACTATATCGTTAATTATTTTAAAAAAATTTCGGTGTCTCAAGATGCTGATAAAATTGCTAAGAGACTATTTATATTGAGTTACCCACCATTCGAAATGGTTAAATCATGTAATGCATATGTGGTTATTGGTTTTCAATTTCATACACATGCATACATTGAATAAAAAACAATTAACAGTGGAGTTTTCTTGAGAGGATCATATCACAGAGAAACTGATGTAGACATTTATAGCATTTTGGATGAAATTATTGAGTTGTGTTATCTAGGACAGAATTTCATAACAATGTTTAAATGTCTGTGGTTGGATACTGAGAGAGGCTTGGATGTTCATCCGACTCATGGAATTGTCTATATTAAATATAAAAGACTTATTTCAGAAAATGAACCATTTTTACTAGATAAACTGGCACATAAAAGTTATTATGAAAATTACTATGCTACTTCAAGAGAATTGAGCGATTGGTGGAGCATAATAAAAATTAAATCTCAGAAAAATCATTTTACACAAAGTGAATGTGGTTCCACTAAAGTCGAAGGAATTGAAATTTTTCAAGAGACTACTCAAAATCTATCTGATTCACAAAGGGACATGAATATCAATGATGACACCCAACAATTAAAGATCGATGGTGATAAATATGTTAATGAAGTTACAAATGAATTTTAAATGAAAAGAGATTTCGAAACTTAAACTCATATGGATGTTGATGATGTTGAGGAGGAAGATGATGACGTTGACATTGAAAGCTAAGGAGAACAGGATGAAGATGAACATTGGCACAATTAAATGATGATTATAATCATAACTAATATATATCTATATATAATAGTTATTTTCAAAATTTTGTTAACAGATATCATTTTGTGTTTCCGATGGACCCTGAGCAATTTCTCGAGTTGCAGGGGGCTGACCTACCATTTGATGAGGGGGATTTTGAATCATCTGACCCATAGCCTACTAGTGTTTCACGGGGTACGCGGAGGGGGCGCAGTCTTGCACGACTGATGATTCCTGACCCTATCCCCGAGCAACATCCACATATTTGTTTCGATCCACGCACACAGAGGTATGGTAACATGTATATTTTAGATAGATTTCATTAATTTATTTATAAATATATTAATTGTTAGATTATTTATTCATTTATGATAGTATTGAGCATTTAGCTTTTGGATAGGGGAGCGATATCTTGCGTAATTATTTTTTGAGTCATGGATCACATGGGAATAGATTCTCGTTGATGTACGATGCGACAAGTTCAATCATTGGCTGGTACATAAATAAATAATATTTAATTTATTACAAAATTGATAAAATAAATTATTTGTAGGGTTTACGGTATCATATCGATGATATCATGAGTGACGCTCTCCACACAACATGATAGGTTTCTATGCGTGACTGTTTCCGTCAGTTTTTGAACAATTTTAGAAGGAAAACCATTAAGAATGCAAGGGTGATAGAATTTGATGAGTCATTTAGAGCCCGCCGACTAGAGTACATTTCATCTCACGTTTGGGATGTATTATGTTTACACTGGTTGGGTGGTATATTTCAGAGGAGATCTAATGTGGGACGACAGAACCGGGGGAGACATGATGTGACGCATCGAGCTGGTAGTTGTATATTCAGTTTGAATAGCGAGCATCTGGTAAGTTTATTTTTTAAATGTTTTATATAAATTTAAATATAAATTGTTTATTTTATATTTATGTAGTCATTCAAGAATCCCTATATTAGGGAGTTCGACGTTTATCGGAGGATGTACAGTGATCCAACCACTGGAGAGATTAGAGGAGATCACCAACATGAGATTGTAGTTAGTATTATTTTTTCAGTTTTACAATTCTATACATATAATATTTTCGAAATTTTAATTTTAAATTGGAATTGACAGATTCATATGAGTCTGAAACCTCTCAGACAAAGGCTGAGGGTCAGGACGAGATGACTGATCAGACACGTAATCACCATTTTGTTGAGGTTGCATGGATGCAGGAGACTCAGAATGGCATTGAGAAGTGAAGAGTAGTTGGTATCAGCTCTCATTTGACTCCTGACACTTATTATAGAATTTTTATGATGTCGTCATCTAGCTCGAGAGGAGCTTGTGGAGAGAAATCATCTTCTAGATCATAGTATTAGGAGCAGTTTCGGGCTCAGGATGAGCTTATATAGACTTTGTAGAAGCAGCAAGAAGAGATGTGTCAATGGAAGTAATAACAGGAGTTGCATTACGAGGAGCATATGTGTCGATGGAAGCAGCATCTGTAGCAGCAACATGAGGAGGAGATGCATCGATGGCAGCAGCAACATCACGAGTAGATGGAGTACATGTGCCGTCTAACTCGTAGTTTAGGGATGGAGTTTCCTCCACCAGCTCCTTCATCTCCTCATTCTCTTCTAGAAGATTACCCCCAATTTTTTTTATGTAACAAACATTTGAATTGTACATTGTAATATGAATTATTTAATTTTTCTATCTTTTATATAGGAAAAAAATTACAAAATTTAATTTATAATATTTTTTTATTTTTTTATTTATTTTTTGAATATTACGAATTGTAATATTTTTTATTTTATAATTGTTTTAATAATACAAATATTATTTTTTCAGTAATCGTAATTTTATTAATTTTTTTTAAAAAAATTAATTTATTATTTGCGATGGGACCATTTGCAACGGGGTCCCATCGTAAATAGTTTAACTAAATATTTTTTAAAACATATTTGCGACGGGACTACATTCCCGTCGGAAATGAATTGTTGCAACAAGCCCATCGCAAAATGTTATATATATATATTTATATATATTGCGACAGGACACGGGCCGATGGAAAATAGTTTTGGCGATGAGCCCGTCGCGAAAACGTTTATGTATATATAATATATATAGTCGGAGGCTTATTTGTGATAGCGATTATTCCCATCACAAATACGATTTGTTGCGATGGGACCTTCACAAATAATTTTATTTGCAATAGAGTTTTATGCATAGGGCAATTTGGGATGGGGTCGCGTCGCTATAGCCTATGTGCAATGGGATCCCGTCGCAAATAGCCCGTCATAGTTACCAAGAATTCCAGTAGTGTTATCATTCAATAATTAATTTATCGAAATAATATTCCATTTGGTTTATTTATAAATTAAAGCATCACCTCCCATTATTATATAATCTAATGAATAATTACATTTTTATCATGATTAAAATATTGACTATTTAGTTTCATTATTTGGATCCATTAGATTCAAATTAAATTAAATATAAATTATTATAAAAGTATATCTAATAAAAAATGCACCTCGTTCATTAGAGAAAATAAGGATAAAAAATTACTAAATACCTTCTATATTAACTTCAAGAAAAACCCAATGAAAAGAACAATATATATAATGGAAAAAATTTTATCATTTTTAACATGATCTGGTATCCCATTATCCTTTAAATAAAAATTCATTTCCATTAAAATTTTTAAAGGATGGACCTAAATGTAAATGGAGAATATGATCTTAGAAAAAAATCATCCAATCAAACATTTTGATGATATCAAAAGATTTATTTTATGGATAAGGTATTCCCAAGATAACTATATTTTAGAAATGATCATAAAAATTATGTTTTTGAGAACACTCTTAATTAATTTTACTAATAAAAATAAATATTACATGTGAATATTTAAATATAAGAAATTAGTGAGGATAAAAAACTACAATATGAGAAGATATATATGAAGTGAGGACCCCTGTATTAATATTGAATCATGTATAACTATGTAAATAAATTATTTAACTATTAATATATGTGGTACATCCTCAAATAAAATGAGGTCTTCCTTAGATGAATATTATTTTATTTATTCAGCTGTAGTTAGAGATTTTTAACCGAACAATATATCCCTCTTCCATTTGTAGTACCCACCAGAAGAAATTACTCTCCATAAAAACTCTTCTTTGTAATATCTAACTTCCATTTATGAATTATATTATAACCATAATCCTTTTGGAGAGATCAAATATTTGACACATCATTTCGGACGATTCATCATAAAAAATATATGGAGTGGGACCATATGACCAAAATAACGATATGCCATTGGAGCCTCCTAACACCAAGGTCTCATGTTTTTTGAAATTCCATACTAGTGACATATGAGAGGAAAATAATTGCTAATGTGTATAATTTAGATAGATAAAAAATCATTATCTTGATCAAATTCCATGTTAAACCTCATTTTATTTGTCAATTTACTCATAGATGTGGCTTTAAATTACACCTTTGATAAAAAAATAAGAATAATACATTTTAAGAAATACAATTTGATATATATGTATACACTTTCAATTAATTGACTACCAACTCGACATATAGGGGTATATTAAATAATAATATATCATACAATATTTTTAAATGAAGAGCGATATCAATATTTCAATATTTTACGGTGTCCTTATCAAATATCTCTAATGAAAATTAGGCCATCTTATAAAATATATTAAGATATTTCAAAAAAAAATAATCATTAATTTGTTTAGTTAAAATACCATATGTCTTATTTAGACTCACTAATTATGGATAAAATGTTTTAGTAAATATGGTTTTAAAATATTTATATTTTCGAATCTCATAAATATATATGAAATGTTTTAAGAAAACATTATTGTTGTACCCTCATGAATGAATGTAGTATATTTTATATTCATAGTAATCATATTCTTATGGAATTTTAAAACACCCTCAATATTCTCTACAATCTTTTTGTTGTATTGAGGTCATTTATTGATTGAAAAAAGTGGATTATTATGCTAAAAATAATTATACGGATCTGTGGAAATGTTTTGACAAATATAAGATACTAATTTAAATGATGTGATCATTACATATTAATATTTATAAATATTTTTATCAACCAATGAATTATTCATCAATTGAATTATTTTTTATCCCTCTAATGAATTCACGATAATTAAAAAGGGTTGTATGGTTAGATGTTTTTTTTATATGAAATTAAAATCTATAAATCACATTTAATTTCATTATAAATTATATGAATAATTAATAATTTACATCATAAATTATGAAAATAGAACACAATAAAATATTTTATCTGAACATAGTTTCCCACACCATTCACTTAATATGCATAACTCAATTGTTTTGTGATTAATGAAATCATGATTTGGCAATATATTTTTAAAAATATGATAAAAACTAATTTGAATGCACTTGAAACTATATAATGTGTCTCATGGACTAAAAATGGTTTGCAACATTTGAACAAAAAAATGAACCCTAGAAAAGAACCACTAAAAAGAGATTTCTCATAATGATTTATAATAATGCAAAACAAAATAAAAAAAATTATCAACATACCAATGATAAACAAGAAACATCATGAGAGGTGTTTTTGAGAAACATAGTTGTATATTATCTGTCAATGCAGTATGATAATTTAATCCATCTACAACATTTCATAAATAAAGAATTAAATAAAGACTAGATACATTTTTCCATTGAACAATAAAATGGATATTCTATTGGAAAATAAATATATTACTTCCACACTCCCTAAAGCGCATTCATGATTTCTATTGTTTGGAAAAATGTTCATGGGAATCAATTTTATACATTTTCAAATGATATTTAAAAGAAATTTAAATTCATTAAATGGTTTTCATTAACAAATATGTTATTATATTTTAATATTTTCACGAACCCTTCTTGTTCAACCCTGAACTCATCACCTGAGTTGATAAATGACATTTCTTGAAGGGTATTATTGATCCCCATTGGATGAAAACTATTTAATGGAATCAAAAATGAAAAAATAATTAAAAATATTTCACCCATTAAAATTAATTAAATTAAACAATAGAAATTACAAAAATAACCAATATATAAACATATATATCAATATTCAAACTAAACACCTCTTACAAATATAATGATATAAGAAATAAAATACATAATAAAACTAAACCTACCCACAATAAAATATCCATGTGACCCTGAGGATCACTGTCTGATACCAAAAACCACAATCAACCACGTCGATCAAGACTATGCGGGAACCTGAAGAACAAACTAAAATCAAGAGGTAATTATATACTTTTGTATTCAAATTCATTAGTTATGCCCCAAAAAATATATTTCAAATGAATCCCCATTAAATTAAAGAAAAAATTATCGTTATAATAGAATTAAAATATATAAATGTTATAATTTCCAAAAACCATTCCACATTTAATTTAATCTCCTTCAATTGTCAATTTCCTGCTAAAAAATCATGCTTTTTCAAAGAGGTAACTGTTTAAATTTCAAAATAGGCGAGAAATATTTAAAAAAAAAATTGTTAAAATTTATAAGAGAAAACATTATCTCAATAAACACTAGAAAAAAATTTATCATTTCCCATTAAAGGCACCCTATTGATGAAATAAGATCTTACTTTACAAAACATTGGTAATGGAAAATATCCCATAATTGTAGGAAGCTGATCATTAATTTAAAACATCCATTGTATATAACAAAGTGAAAATAGACATGGGAGAAACAAATGACCTCATAGAAAATACAGAACAGAATATAACATGTTGAATCATCTTGGAAATCCTTCTTCATTTGATAACATCAATGACACTGTACCACACATTAAAACACCATACCTGGTACAGACTGACAGGTACTATCTCATACAAATAAAACTCAAAATTTCCCCTTGACATGGTACACTTATATCATTGTAATACTAACTATTGAAATTATCATTATCAGAAATTTATCTTACTATTATAGGTTCTCATGATCAAGTGTGACACCTATAAATAATAGAAAACTAATATTTTATTTGATCATGAGTACAAAACACGACACCAAGTGTGTTATGGGAAATCATGACCTAATAGAATATATATATATATATTATTTTAAATAGATTTTATATATTTTATATTTTTTAATGTAGACAATAACGAGTTATATAGCATTAGAAGAAAGCGAATCCATCCTCGATGTGTTGTGATACACGGAAGACTTAGAATTTCCAAACAATAATATGTTTTTATAGATTTATTTAATTAATATAATTATTTATAAACTAGATTTTATAAAAATTATGAACTATAAAATTAAAATGTAACATTTTTTGAAAAATTTCATTTATTTCAAAAAAATTAGAAATGGGTGTAAGAACCAAATGAATATAAATGTAAAATTTTTGTATATACCAATTTTTCCTCAATATTATTTAATCTAAAAATTAATTTAATTTCATCTATTGAGTGATATTAATTCGATATATATTATATATTTAGTATATTAATTTTTTATATTAATCAAATATATTTGATAATCATAATATTAGAACATACCAAATTTTTTATATCATGTAATATATTTTTATTATGTCATTTTCCCTCTTTTTAAGGGAAACCCATTATAAATCCCAATTTATAACATTTTATAACATTAAAATGAATAATTATACACAATAATTGGATAATAAATATAAAAATTGGGTTGTGCTAAATTTTTGTAATTTTTATATGATTTTTGATTTTTGAAATGAATATTGAAAAATAATGAATTTTTTCTAAAACATGTTTTTCATCAAATTTATTTGAAAGTATAATTTATATTTATTTTTTTATTAATAATTAAAACATATTTTTATAAATTAAAGAAATTGAGGATATTTTATTGAATTTTCCATTCATAATATTTTTATAAACCTTCAAAATTGTAGGAATTGTTTTACTTATTTCAACATATTGTAATACTTTCTACATAATTTAATTTAAATTTATTTAAAAAAAATTAATTTGAATTTTGGGAAATATATTCTATATTTGAAAGAAGAAAAATTTATATTCATCCTTAATATCAAATTATTTTGGCACTAATAATATTATATAAGGTAATTAAAAATAATTACAATGTATAAGGTATAAATATAATTAATAAGTGACTAAACCCCAATCGTAAGGGGTAAAATGAACAACATTCATGTAAAAGAGCCTTTATATGGCCAAATTATGACTCAATACACCATTAGATCGTCATTGGAACATTATAGGACCCCAATTAAATATGGGTAACATGTATGGAATTCAATTGTTAAAATATTACAAAAGTGCCACACCTCCTCCACTATGAAAAGGAATCCACTCCCCCCCCCCCACACAGTAACACCTCTCAAGACATGTGGAATCTAGCAATGTTTTTTTATATAGAACCTAAATATACTGACCCTCCCCTTAAAATGTTAAATATTTAATAAATTCATCCACTGAATCAATTTGTTATAATCTAAATAATGTTACGAGATTAAGGGGTAACATCTTTCATTAATATCATTAGGTTTATTTTCATTCTCCCACATCATCATATCTTGTTTAATAATTGTATAAAAACTATATTATCCTCAATATAATAGGATTTTATTATTCTATGGTTTCATCTTACAATAACACAATCTTATATCTAATGGGTAAGGAACACATTATTTCTATGTATGAAAAACTACTACATCACGATGAGATTATTGTTATTTTTTACATTGCTACATATCATAGTCTTCATAATGATAGAAAATATTTTTCTCTCTATTATATATGATATTTATTCTCTATTTATGTTAATTTAATTATTTTATAGAATATACACTTATGCATTACTTTTTATAAATACAATAACATAATTTTTAAAACTGCGGACTACAACATCCTCAAAGAAATGTGACTCGTTCATGATATATATAGAAATTATTATGTTTGTTTTAGTTAAAAATGCATTATATATATAAAAATTAATTTTATGTTTAAATTAATGAAATGATGATATAATTAATAGTGTAATATGTTAAGATAATATAATGTCATAACATACACGAGAAAACATGGTAGTTAACACTTGAAACAATTAATGTAATAAAATATTGTTAAAAACTGGTAATAAGAAATTATAAATAGATGATATATAATATTATAAACATGATTTTGGTTGAATTATAAGTTATTAAAATATTTTAATATACTTAAATGATTATTAAAACAACACAACAAATAGATGATTAAGGTTAGGGATTTCCTCTGAAATTACATTTAATTGAGTCATATTTGTTATTATGCATTGATTCACTATTATTTATTGTATTTAATGAACATTATAATTTTATAACATGAATTTACCAAATATCATTATAATTATTTTTTAATTTAATATTATTCTTTCATGTGGTTTATTATTTAAATGTTTGATGGTGTTTTGGGACACATTGGAATGAATAAAATGGAATTTCCCCAAAGTATGTTTTGTGTTCATTAAATTGTAGTTCCATTAATTAATGTTAAAAAAATTGATGTCTTGTATACTAAAATAGGGATATATTTATAAATTTTTATTCATTATTCAATATAAATATATTTATTAGGAACATTGTACATGAATATGAGAAATGGTTTGGAATTATATGTTATATATGGGGGAGATATTAGTTAGCCCCCTCGATATATCAGTAGATTTATGAGATAAATTAGTTAGCTAAATCAAATTGTTTATAATCTTATATATTTTAAAATATCTTTTGAATGGTCTATAATGAAATAATACAATGTAATTAGTAAACATGGCATACATTTACATTTCACTTCCCCCATTTATATTGAGTTATTATTAATCCATAAGATTTAGCATCATCATATTTATTAATAAATTTCATTATCATTTTATTGGTTTATATTGATCTAGTTTCAGTTTAATTTCATTACATATTGACATGGGAACATCTATTTGTTTTAATGGCATGTGTTATCAGTTATTTACCATGACATATTAATATATTTCTATTACTTAATTGTTATTTCTTTTTTACATAACATTACTAGGGGTTTTATATAACAATTATTATGTTTCCATTAACAAGGTTTTGATGTATAAATTTTTTAATAAGCATTCAAGGATGCATCATATTTCATTTTATTGGGTATCATGTTTTTATTTTATATTTTACAATGTACTATGTGTATCATTTTTGTATTCATCATTCCAAGTATAATTATATTGATTTGTCCTTAGAGATTTAGTTGCATGTAATCATGAAATTTAATAAAATAATGCTCCGACTCTGGGATTTTTGGGTAGAGGAATTGTGGTTTGTATTAAAGTAATTTTTGCAGAAACCTAAAAAATAGATTTAGATAGCATACTTTACTAATCACAAACATATGATAGTCATTAATGATAAGTATACAATAATTTATTAGAAATATTGTTAAGGTAGGGATTATCTGGGTATTCCTCAAAATGCAACCCTATCTATATAGTAAATGTGGACAAGGTTCTGAATTAAAAGTACCTATAGGTAAAAACTAGAACACGGTGTCCCTGACCTGACATGGGATAAATTTTATATGATAACAGAACATACTGCACACAAAATTTTTCAGTCACGGGGGACATGTTTAGGATAATTCATGTTATCATTTTCTATATTTATGAAGGACCTAAATGTAAACATGCCATCAAAATAACCAAATTTATGATTTATGATGCATAAATATTTAGTTATTATTGAGTGTTATGCCACATATTAAATTCATGATTTTTTAAAAAATACAATAGATTCCACTTTATTAGACATGGAGCATGGAAGGAAGAATGGTATCAATACATGTGGCTAATGTAGAGGTTTCACTACTTAGAAAATCATTGTAGCTGGTATTAGAACACATTAGGAAATGGATCAATGAAATATAATCAAGTTGTGCCAAATAAACATTCCTAAATGGTGGAACCAATTAAACATAGAGAATCATTAATGATGGATCACATTATGTGATAGAGGCCCTCATAATTTAGTTAGACTACTAATCCAATAGAAATTGTTTAATTGATTAATTCATTAGAGAATATATTTATGGCTTAAGAACATGATTAAATGGAAATGGATACACATGAGTTGTATTGTCTTCAAGGAAATTATGATTAGTCATGGTCTCTGATCCTCAATACATTAAGGAAGAAGTGTAATGCCTCGAACCCAAAAAATCAATGTTGGAGCATTATTTTATTAGGTTATCTTGATCACATAAAATTAAATCATGATGGACTTATCGGTTTAGTAGAATGTAATAAACTAAAAACAAACAGATGTTTTAAATTACATAACTATATGAAAAACAACATAATATCTACATTGAAAATACGCATATCCCTTAAACTATCATGTAGGTCAGTTAGAGTATACTACTTTTCATCCTGGATAAAATTTAAAAATAAACAACGGGTGCAATTAAATTATCAGTAAGGATAAAAAATATAGTGGAATATATCATAAAGAAGTACATATATATATGGCATGGTATAACACTGAAATATAATCCATTTATAGGAAATCATTACCATAATATGAAATTAATAAACTGAATAATTCCATTTAAATGTACACATGGTTGTTCTACTTTCTATATAATAACATGTAATATAAATAACTAATCTCAAAATTAGAGAATTAAAAATGTTTGACAACATAATCATTCTGCAAGGCCTCATGCCAACACCATACATAAATTGGTAAAAAACCAAATTAGTATGTCTCATGAGTCATACCAAAGCATCGAGGGTATATAGTAGGCCATGCCCATGATTTACTATGTCTAATGAATTTCTCTTATGAACAATAAGATAACATAACCAATATAAACATTCATTTTAAATATATCATTTCAAACATAATATATTTTCCATAAACCATGAATTCTTTTAAAAACTGCACATTAATAGTCAATCTCTTCATAAACCCTTCAATACTAAATGATAGTTTATATCATTATAAATCAAAAATAATTGAACATAATATACCATAATGTATTTTGACATGGATGATTTTTTTTAATAAATACCCTGGAATCTTTTATGGAGAAAAAACCATTTTATTGAAAATTGTTTTTAAAAATCCCAGACAAATTCAAAATAAAATATTTTCATTCAAAATATTTTTTACAATTTGAATAGAATCATAAAAACATAATGTCATCATGAACATGGAAAAAATCACTCACATAATATATGATAAAAAACTGTCTTCTGGTAAATTAGAGAAAATGTATACCAATGTTCCTTTATAAGTAAAAGAAAAAAATATTCTTTTTTTAAAATCAGGAATGGGTAAAAAAAATTAAACATTTATAATATAATTGAATTATTTTTTTTGAAATAAAATTTTAAGAGACATGGACATGAAGGATAAATATATCTTAGTAAATTAATATGTCATATGAATCCAATATAATAAATATATTGTGAAATTGTTCCTTACCCTTTATATTTCATTAATATATGGATAGTTAATATCATTTATATTGGTTAATGCATGTTATTAAAATATATTAGGACCATATAAATATTTGTTATATAATATATGATCTTATTAAATCATTTTTTAATAATACTTTAGTACTACCATTGTCTTAGTTTTAGCTACTTCATTTTCCAATCCATGTTTTGTTATTTATGTCATGTTTCTTTTGAATAGGAAATATATAATTAATATCTATAATTATATTGTTTTCATCAATATTATATTTACTAATATTAAAAAAATTATCATTCTTTAATGGTTTACATGATGTATTACTTTAATAATGTCGTTGAGTTGGTAGACTACACATTTTTACGAGGGACGATATCATTACATTAATGGTTTAATGGTATGGAGCTTGAGTATAAAATAATTTTAAAAAATATTCTTCATGTGATAGTAATTATTTAAAACTATTACTATCATATATATTCACATCCAATAAAAGTAGTGTTAAATAACAAATTAGTCTACAGTGCAGATACAATAAGTTTTATGTAGCCACATGTGGTGATATTGTTATTCATAGTATGGTTAAAAAGAGGAATAAGGTTGTTTAATAATCATAATAACATCTCATTATATATATGATACTATTTTTATTACTTTTTTATGAAAAGTACATATATCGATGAGTTATAAGGTGAAAATAAGTCTAAAAGAGTTGATAAAACAATTAAATATTCGTTGGGTAACTCCTTTTGATTTGAAAAAAAGGACTCCATATATTTAATTAGTGTCGAATGTATTAAATCTAGTGTGAATTGTGTGATGTTGGGATGAATTTTTATCATGTTTTGGTAGATCAAAAAGGATATAGTAGTGTGAATAAAATAATAGGAGTGGTGCTCTTTTATAAAAGATGGGACTGACACAGTTGGAATATCCAAAACTATAAATTTTATATAAATTTATTTTTCATTTAAAAAAGTTAATAATTGAGTTATTTCAAGGATAAGATTATTGTGGCTCTAAATATTTTCATAAAATTATATTTAACATGTTTAGATATAAATATTAACCTTATCTTTTTTATTATACCCTTAGTTGAACTGTTTAACTCTAATAATCTCTACATGGCATTTTATAATATAGGGTTAATATAGTTTCTATAAAATACCAGAAGAACATGAATTACATAACTTATGATATTGTAAACAATATAATAGTATTTTGGTGAATAAATAAATTTTAATAAATTTTATATTAATTAATATATTAGTATTTATTTTAAAATATATTTTATATCAATGTTGACACAATTTAATATATGATTTTTGTAAAATTAAAAAAAATAGTTTTCCTTATAAAAATCAAATTCAAATAATACCTAACATTTATTTTTCATCCAAAAAATAAGGGATTGAATTAAATAGTTAAAATTATATTTATTTTAATATTATTAATATCATTTAATTGATTATTCATTTAATAAATCACCCACATTATCCTTATTCTATCACCTTTTAATTTATATATTAATTTCGTAAAAATATTTATAAAATAAAATTATGTAGATCTAAATTATTTATTACATATGACCAATTTAATTTATCATTTTCACTTATATATCCTCTTATTAAAAATGATATACTAATCAAAATTTGAATATATAATATTTTACAATTCATAAATAAAATATATTAAATATTATAATCTAACACAAGTTGATTAAAAAAGATCATATTTTAGTAAAATATGTGATTTTGGTCTAGAAAAATTTATCTAATGTGATTAGAACATGTTTTATGGTAAATTTATTATAATATTATATTATATGTCCCATTATTTAACCGGTTTACACTTATCTTTGGTAAATAAATAATAAATTTTTAATGTGACAATTCACAAACATAATTATGTTGATTATATTAAATAAATTAATATAATAATAATTAAAGATATGTATATTATTTTTAAAAATTAAATTCAAATCTTTGGTAATATTATTTATAATGCTCATCCTGTAGATTTCTTGAGAAGGCGGGTAAAAGAGACGTTCAAAAGTTCATTGAATATTTATAACTAAATCTTTAATAAAAAATATCCCAAAGACAAAAATTGGACTAAAATATATATTACAAATATACTGTGGCACTCAAATAAATTAAAATTAAAAAAACATTATAAATGATAAAATGTGTTTTTAACCAAAAATGTATTATTTTTCACTATTCAAAAAAAATTGAAACTTTTCAAAAAAGTAGCAAAGATTCACTCTAAAATAAATTTTATTTTACAAATTAAAAAATATGTATACATTGGAAAATAATATTTTTAATTTTATAATGTTGTTAATACTATTCATAACCACCTTTTCCAATGACTAGTGTGATATGTCATGGTGGGCTCGAACTGGGTGTTTCATGTAATGAAAGATTTTGAATTTTTTAAAAAGAATCGTATTGTGGAATTTAAGGTGCTACATTCATCCCTCCATCAGGTAATTTATTCCTGAATGTTTCGAGAATATATCATCAAAAATTGATTCTGATGGAACTTTATCATATGTCCATTAGGTAACCATGTCACCTCTTTTATTTTGTTGTTTCTTCGATGAATTGTAAAAAATGGGTCATATATTCATTAACAATTATTCTAGTGTAATGAATTTTCTTATCCAGACCATAGTATCATATATTGGTTTTCAATTCAATTTCATTATAGGATGGTACATTCATTAGTTTTAACATGTATTATTATTTTTATAATATGTTGATTATATCATGATCTTTGGAGAGAATTGGTGGAATTTGAAAATGGTATGCTACAACTCAAACTCATTCTGTAATTTTAAAAGTTATGATGTACCTGGGATTTATTTTTCCTTATTAGCAATTTTTATAACACCCTTCCATTGACATAACTTCATGAAATCTTTATCTCACAAATGAAATTCGAAATCCATATTTTAGTTATTATCATGGCTCCTTTTTCTACTTTAATTGTATTTTATTTTGGTTTAGATAATCTTTTTTTTAGTTTCCTCAATAAGTTCAGTATCTATGATTTCACCTAACCAACATTATCCCAAATAGTCGGTGTACAAAAAATATTTCTTTATAACACTTCATATAGTTCCATTTTAATACTTAAATGAAAGCTATTACTATAATAAAATTTTACTAATGTAAAATACAAATCCAACATACCTTTAAATTCCAGTTACCACGATATCAACATGTATTTTAATTTTTAATATTTCCTTTTTATTTATCATTTATTTAATGATGGTAGATAGTTTTCAAAATATTCTTAGTATCTATGAAATTATAATGAATTTTATTATATATTGATGTAAAATAAGGATCACAATGAGAAAATATTGATAGGGGTTCCCCATAGTGTCATAGAACACCATTAATATAACATATATATTAATATTCATGTTCTAAATCCTAACTTAAAGTAATAAACCATAATGATTTAGTAATGAAATCAACAGTAAAACATTTCAAATGAATTATTACTGTATTATTCGGTATCCCCATAACAATTCCCATTATAATATCTTCTCATATTCATAGAGGTATAGAATGTTATTTCATGACTCTTATAGACTATTTTCATGTAGCCTTCACATCTTGAAAAAAAATCTGGCCACATACTAAGAAATCTCTCACATATTTTTTTCTCAAAATATATTCCTTGAAATCTAAAGTCATCACAATGCAACTTGGGAGTATAGAGAAATTAGAGATATGATCACCATCCAATAAATATTTTTTTAGTCTACGTATTGGGGGATTAAAAATCCTCTTCCCAAATTAAAAAAATTTATTTTTTATTTGAATTAAATCAAATATCAAATCATTCAAAACTATAAATTTATTTTTAAAATACATATCATTAGTTTAAAATGATTTATTAATTTCTTTAAATATGGGTTAGAAACAATTTGTAAAAGTAATGATGTTTAAACGTCCAGGATAATTACAATATATATCATTATTAGATCCCTGAACACTGTATACTTTTAACATCTCATTTTTTAGAGATTCATGTTCCATTATGATCAAATCATATAACAACTTTTTTATATCAATGTGTTGTTGAGTATTGTGCAATAATAATCCATAAGTAGCTCAATCTATCTATTTTTTCGCATGTCTTGTTACTTCTTTGATATAGTATATCTCAATATATTGTGCTTTGTATGTATCTTACATCTTTCAATGTAGAGACAATTCCTCCATATATTCATTGAAAAGATTACAACTATTAAGTAAATATTTTTAGTTGGATAGTTTTTTTCATGAGTTTTTAATTACCATGATTCATATGGAGTAACCCAATCATTCTGTTTAAGAACACAACTAATTCCTTTCCTTGATGCATCACTATAAATCAAAAACACACCATTTCTATATTGTACTGTTTTTGTATGATAAATGAAAAATATTATATTAACTTCATCAAAAAAAAATTCACATTCAACTCTCAAAAAAGTTAACCATTTATATTTGATCATGTTTAATGGTTTATTAAATCAGAGAAAAATTTAGATAAAACACCAATTTTAAACATTTAAATAAATAAAACCAAATACCTCAATAAGACTAGTAAGTGATGGATATTATTGGACTGCCTATTTCATTGTAGAATCAATATAGATTCCATCCTTGTAGATATTATGGAAAAAAATTATGTATCCATAATTCACAAATTCTAATTTTACCATATAATTATTCTCATATAATAGTCTCAAGAATTATTTTCATTTTATTCTCATGGCCTTCATAGATTACATAATATATTATAACATCATCAATGAATACCACGAAAAAATCATCAAGATATTTCATTAACACTGTATTCTTGAGATTCAAAAAAACATTGGGTGCACTATTCAATCCAAATGGAATTACAACAAATTATTAATAAACATAACCTCTTAAAAAGATTTATTCAAAATTTATTCCTTGTTCACTCATGATTGATGATATCTAGAACGAAGGTCATTCAATTAAAAATATTGATCACCCTAATCCTAATAAAATAAATAATTTATATGAGGTGGAGGATACATTTTTTATTATAATAGAAATTATATTCTTATAATAAAAACACAATCTCATAGATCTGTCAATATTATTGGTAAATAGAACATGGTCTCCCCATATAGATACAGTTGGGAGAATTAATCTTTTTTTGGGGAAAAAATCCATTTATATTCTTTATGATTGTGATAGACTCTTATTTATCCTTAATCCAGTTTGGGATAACATCTTATATCACCCCTTATGGGAAATGGATAAAATCACATGTACCAATTGATACCATAAAATGTTATTAACTACCTAATAAATCTGATTGACATACATGTTCCACATATAAGATTAACTATACATTTTAGTGGCTCAATATAATAATATATAAATCTTACATGATACCATGAATGAAAATGGGTTCTAAAAAACATTTAATCATAACATAACATGTATAAAATAATTCGTTTCAAAATAATTTATTAATTTTATCATTACATTACCCATGTATGTTATATTTATTTAAAAACAATCATAATAATCATAAATTATTTAGGTATAGAATCAGAATGTTATCCTTGTATTGTTCACCCATTAACATATAAGTATCACCAAATGATTTCATCATTAATAGAAAATGATTTTGTAATAAATGTATCACAGAATATATTAGTGGGAAAATAGGCATTCAACATTGATGATATTTAAAAATAAAAACTTATTTCCAAATAAATTTATTTTAAAATACCTTTAGAATTATATAATGGATGTCCAAAAAGTCATATGAAACATTAATTTTGAAAAATAACGTTTTAGCGTTGAAACAAAAATAATAGTTGAATCATTTAAAAATATTTTCTTTGAAAATATAATTAATATAATATATGGAAATCGATTAATCATTGAGAGATATTGAATACATGAAATATAGTTCACATATTTTATGTAAATAAAAATGACACAACTCATTTTTTTGTCAAATAAAAATCGGCAAATTATTTTGAAAAATAAATAAATACTCCTTTTAAATCAATTATTAAAAATAGAAAACTGTAAATTTAATTATAAAAATTATAAAAAGTAAATAAAAAATTTCTGAACACATTATTATGAATCATTGTTATGGATGAAAAATTTTTATCTTCCCACGAGATAAATAATTTCATTTCCATTAAAATCATTACTATTGAATATTGAGAAAAAAAGACAGTTAAATAAATGGAAGAAACATATTCTAAATGAATTAATTGGGGAGAATAAAATATAGATTTTAATATTTATTTTGTAACATGTCAACATCAGAAGTGTATATATAAAATATTCCTATATGAAATTAGATGGCTTCATACAACATGTACCACTCTAGTAACGTCGAATTATAAGACACATGAAATACAAAAATTGACTAAAACCTAATAAATAAGGATATTAAGTAAATTCATGGTACTACCAGCCAAACTGTGTATATGCATACCTCATAAAAGAACATTTATTAATATTATAATGTATGTCTACAAGAAGACAAATTGATTCAAAAATCCATTACCATATGTATCGAATTCATGCACACACATTCAAAAATCCAATATAATAAATTTAATTTTCCTAATAATATATTAATGAACCATTATTATATATATCATAACATGTATTATATATTTATGACTATATTTTTCAGAATTATTTATATTTCTGACGTAAAATCATGTTTTCATTGATATCTACATTATTTTTCATGCATGTTTTGTTTTTAAAAATGTTCACTTATATTGATATTGATTATATATTCTAAATATATAAATTTGTTTTAATAATATTATTTATATTGATTATATTTGTACTTATTTTAATTCATTAATGTTATATATATAAAATGAACTGCACTATATAGATGGTAGGTCATACATATGGATGATCAAAATGTCATTTGTCTTATAAAATTGAATTCAAAACATTAATATTATATTAAGATTTTAGGAAAATATTTTATTTATATATATGAAATATATTCATTAGGATTATATTAATATTCATTTAAGAATACAATTACTGATAAATGAATTACATCACTTCAAGTGGAGTTGTCTGTCATACATATGAATGATGATACAGTATCATGAAATGAAATGTAATATAGTTAATGTGATTGAATAAATATATAATTATAATTATATTATAGATATTACATATCTTTATTTAATTAATCCTTTTTAGAGTACAAATAAAATAGGAAAAAATTCACATCACATCGGTTCTCTATGTGATAGTTCTCCAAGCACATTATCAATGTTATATTCTTCAATCAATGTGGATGGTATAAAGATATATGTCATATAAAAATTAAAAAGGTATTATAATATCATTATAATATATTATAATAAGTAAATATATAACAATAACCATTTGAGATGCAGATAGAAGAAGAATAATACTACTTCGGGATGTTATAGTCTGCCAGAACAAATGAATGAGTATTTTATATGATATTTTATAGAAAAAATACATGAATTTAGTTTATTACATGAAATAGTAAGATATAATTATATTTTATATACTTTTATAACAACATCAAAAAAATTGGAAAATATATTTAAGTGATGGAATTAGAATTAACGCAAAAAAATGTTTCAGGATATTAATTTTTTTTCAAGGAACTATTTATGTTTAAAAAAAAATCTTTAAAAAGAGGGATTTATAAGTATTATTATGAAATTTCGATGAATTAAGGTACATATGTATTGTATTTTGGTTGGTCCTTGATAAATAAAGATTTTAAAATCATTTAGTGGAGATAAGTGGGTTTACCTTTTAAACGTGGGGAAAAGGATATACATTAAATTATTAAAAACATAATTATTCACCAATGGTTTTAAATTTTAAAAGAATCCAAATTATGTCATTCTAGAAAATAAAAGTAAAATGATATAATTTTCCTGAAATGGTTTTGAGACAGGTTTCTATTCCATTTCCCCTAATCTATTTAGTTCAATCCATGATCAACCTATTTTATACCTTACCACGATAAATAAATTTTACTAATTTTAAAATTACGTATTGCAAAAAAATAAGTTTAACTTAGTAAATAATATTAATTACTCGGATTATAAATTTGGAGTAACTATTTTCCAAATACAATTGTTATAAATAAATGAATTTAATTTAAAATTAATCACACAAACATGAAGAAAGGTTTTTTTTCTAAGATTATTTTTTCGAATGACTGAATTTTTTTTATATAAATACTAAATATAAAATTGAAACCCATTAAATAAATTTTATAAATTAATATATAATTATAATCATATAAGATTAAAAATGATTATCTAATAAATTTATAGTGTTAATTATTTTAATGAACATGCCGATTTCAATGAAGATCAACATTGTTTATTATGGGATCATATATCCATATCAAAAGTCATTATTATTCTATTATTGTTCCATCCCCTAAATATGGTGATAATAATACAAAAAATAAATATTAATGAATTAAAATATTCAATTTAACTAGAGAAAAATTACATCATTATTGGAAAAGTTTTTTTTATTTTAGGATACAAGATTTACACTACGGGAAAAATCATTATTTGCGACATGAAATTTTCACTGTCGCAAATAACCAATTATTTGGGGTGAGTTTTCGTCTCCCGCCGCAAATAGTTTGACGCGACTTGCACGCCAAACCGCTCGGATTGTGCGCAAACCGCGCGGGTTGTGCCCCAAACCGTGAAGGGGTAATTGAGACAGGATCCCGTGGAAAATACCCTGTGGTGGTTAATAATTATTTGCGACAGAATGTCATCCCTTCACAAAAAGACTGTCAGCAGGGACTATTTGCGACAGGTCACATTGCAAATAAAATTTTAACTGCCGGCTGTAATTAATATGGGAGAGAGTATTTGTGATGGGCTTCATTGCTAAAAGAAATGTGTTTCTTACAAATTACTATGAGAGAAAGAGGCTGATTCCTAATATAGGCCTTAGTTATCAGAAGAATCATGCATTTCCAAATGATTGCTTCTTATGTTCTAGTGAAAAAATAATCATTGGATAGTTGTCCCACATGTGGACAATCGAGGTATAAAGAAGATCAACCAGGGAAGTCTAGATCGATTCTAGTAAAACCGTTGAGATATTTCCCCCTTAAAACCAAGTTGCAGCGTTTATTTATGTATCATATCACAATGCCAATGATGTCATGGAACAAAACCAATATTTCAACGGATAAAAGCTTGAATCATCCAACTGATGGTGATTCATGGATACATTTTGACAGTATGCATCCATCTTTTTCTTTAGAAGCCTGAAACGTGTGATTGGGTCTTTATACTGATAGTTTCTGTCCATTTGGTTCTTATGGTAGTCTGTATTCATGGTGTCCTGAATTTATGGCTCCATACAATTTTCCTCCATGGATGTTGATGAAGGAGACATATATCTTTTGACTCTATTAATCCCAGGACATCCGTAAAAGAATATTTTTGTTTATTTGAAACCATTTATTTATGAGTTAAATCCATCATGGAGTGATGGTGTTGTTACATATGGTGTTACTGCGAAACCAAATTTCATATTAAAAGCTGCATTGATGTGGACCATTAGTGACTTTCGGGAATTTGGCATGTTATATGGTTGGAATACACATGGTCTGAAATTAGGACCTTACTTTTTAAAAGAAAACTAATCCTTTATGATCTTCAATGGAAAAAACCTTGCTATTTTGATTTTCACCGTAGATTTCTTCCAACTGATAATCCTTTTCGGAGGAACAAATATCATTTTAGAAAAGTTACAATTGAAAGGGATGAACCTACAATGATGATCTCAGGTATAGAGTTAAAATCAGTTGTATTTTCATTCCCCCCCATCACATTTGGACCAACTGTAAACCAATAGAAAATTTAATGCTTTGGGAAAGAACATAATTGGATAAAATGGAGCATTTTTTGGGATCTTCCATATTGGTCAGATTTTTTGGTCCAACACATGTTGGATGTTATGCATATTGAGAAGAACTATTTTGATAATTTATTTCATACAATTTTGGATACACCAGGTAAGACCAAAGATATTATAATGGAATGATTAGATCTTGCCCAAATTTTCATGAGACCAGAACATGAGCTATTTGAAAATGTCAGTTCACAATGGTTAATAAATCCAAAAGAATCATATACACTGTAAAAAGAGAGTCGCTTATTATTTTGTCAGTGGATTGCAGATTTGAGACTTCTAGATGGCTATGCTACCAATTTGGGATGTTTTGTTAAGAATGGTTATATTAGTGTATTAAAACGGCATGATTTTCAATTTATAATGGATATAATTATACAGATTGGATTCAGAGGTTTGTTGAATTCTATTATTTTGGATTCGATAACAGACATATCATATTTTTTAAGACATTTTTGCAGCGACAATAGTCTACGATGCACTATGAAAACTAGAAGAAGATGTTGCTGTAATTATATGTAAATTGGAAAAAATATTTCCTCCACCATTCATTGACTCAATGGAACATCTGATATTACATTTTCTACAAGAAGCTAAATGTGGAGGTCTAGTACAGTTTCTATGGATGTACCCATTCGAGATATGGATGCTGAAATTGAAGAAAAAAATATGTAACAAAGCATCAGTTGAAGGCTCAATTACTGATGTTTATTTGCAAGAGGAGATTTCTTTTTTCTGCTCTCATTATTTTGAATCTCAATATCCCTCAAAAAAAATCTCATGGGACGAAACAAGTGGAATGTTAATGACGAAATGGAAAATCAATTAACAGTTTTTAAACTTCCAAATCATGGTTTTGGTGGAGTTCATGAATGATGGCTTTCAGATGATGAACATAAACAAGCTCATACATACGTTCATCTCAACTGTGAATAAATGACACCATTTTTCCTGTGAGTTCTTATATCACTTCTTCTATAATTTATGTTATATTTTTTAATCATATTTTATATGTAGGTTATATTATAATCATTTCAAGAAAAAACATCCACAAATTACAGTAGATTCTCATGATGAATGCATAGAAGAATATTTTTCTCAATGGTATCAAAAACTGGTAACCTAAATTATTGATAGTTTAATATAAATTTCATTTATTTTTTACTATATCGTTAATTATTTTAAAAAATTGTCGGTGTCTCAAGATGCTGATAAAATTGCTAAGAGACTGTTAATATTGAGTTACCCACCATTCGAAATGGTTAAATCATGTAATGCATATGTGGTTATTGGTTTTCAATTACATACACATGCATACACTGAATAAAAAACAATTAACAGTGGAGTCTTCTTGGGAGGATCATATCACAGAGAAACTGATGTAGACATTTATAGCATTTTGGATGAAATTATTGAGCTGTGTTATCTAGGACAGAATTTCATAACAATGTTTAAATGTCTGTGGTTGGATAATGAGAGAGGCTTGGATGTTCATCCGACTCATGGAATCGTCTATATTAAATATAAAAGACTTATTTCAGAAAATGAACCATTTTTACTAGATCAACTGGCACATAAAAGTTATTATGAAAATTACTATTCTACATCAAGAGAATTGAGCGATTGGTGGAGCATAATAAAAATTAAATCTCAGGAAAATCATTTTACACAAAGTGAATGTGGTTCTACTGAAGTCGAAGGAATTGAAATTTTTCAAGAGACTACTCAAAATTTATCTGATTCACAAAGGGACGTGAATATCAATGATGACACCCAACAATTAAAGATCGATGGTGATAAAGATGTTAATGATGTTACAAATGAATTTTAAATGAAAAGAGATTTCGAAACATAAACTCATATGGATGTTGATGATGTTGAGGAGGAAGATGATGACATTGACATTGAAAGCTATGGAGAACAGGATGAAGATGAACATTGGCACAATTAAATGATGATTATAATCATAACTAATATATATCTATATATAATAGTTATTTTCAAATATTTGTTAACAGAAATCATTTTATGTTTCCGATGGACCCTGAGAAATTTTTCGAGTTGCAGGGGGCTGACCTACCATTTGATGAGGGGGATTTTGAATCATTTGACCCTTAGCCTACTATTGTTTCATGGGGTACGCGGAGGGGGTGCAGTCTTGCACGACTGATGATTCCTGACCCTATCCCCGAGCAACATCCAAATCTTTGTTTCGATCCACGCACACAGAGGTATGGTAACATGTATATTTTAGATATATTTCATTAATTTATTTATAAATATATTAATTGTTAGATTATTTATTCATTTATGATAGTATTGAGCATTTAGCTTTTGGATAGGGGAGCGATATCTTGCGTAATTATTTTTTGAGTCGTGGATCACTTGGTAATAGATTCTCGTTGATGTACGATGTGACAAGTTCAATCATTGGCTGGTACATAAATAAATAATATTTAATTTATTACAAACTTGATAAAATAAATTATATGTAGGGTTTACGGTATCATACCGATGATATCATGAGTGACGCTCTCCACGCAACATGATAGGTTTCTATGCGTGACTGTTTCCGTCAGTTTTTGCACAATTTTAGAAGGAAAACCATTAAGAATGCAAGGGTGGTAGAATTTGATGAGTCATTTAGAGCCCGCCGACTAGAGTACATTTCATCTCAAGTTTGGGATGTATTATGTTAACACTGGTTGGGTGGTAGATTTCAGAGGATATCTAATGTGGGACGACAGAACCGGGGGAGACATGATGTGACGCATCGAGCTGGTAGTCGTATATTCAGTTTGCATAGCGAGCATCTGGTAAGTTTATTTTTTAAATGTTTTATATAAATTTAAATATAAATTGTTTATTTTATATTTATGTAGTCATTCACGAATCCCTATATTAGGGAGTTCGACGTTTATCGGAGGATTTACAGTGATCCAACCACTGGAGAGATTAGAGGTGATCACCAACATGAGATTGTAGTTAGTATTATTTTTCCAGTTTTACAATTGTCTACATATAATATTTTTGAAATTTTAATTTTAAATTGGAATTGACAGATTCATATGAGTCTGAAACCTCTCAGACAAAGGATGAGGGTCAGGACGAGATGACTGATCAGACACGTAATCACCATTTTGTTGAGGTTGCATGGATGCAGGAGACTCAGAATGGCATTGAGAAGAGAAGAGTAGTTGGTATCAGCTCTCATTTGACTCCTGACACTTATTATAGAATTTTTATGATGTCGTCATCTAGCTCGAGAGGAGCTTGTGGAGAGAAATCATCTTCTAGATCATAGTATTAGGAGCAGTTTCGAGCTCAGGATGAGCTTATATAGACTTTGCAGAAGCAGCAAGAAGAGATGTGTCAATGGAAGTAATAGCAGGAGTTGCATTACGAGGAGCATATGTGTCGATGGCAGCAGCATCTGTAGCAGCAACATGAGGAGGAGATGCATCGATGGCAGAAGCAACATCACGAGTAGATGGAGTACATGTGCCGTCTAACTCGTAGTTTAGGGATGGAGTTTCCTCCACCAGCTCCTTCATCTCCTCCTTCTCTTCTAGAAGATTACCCCCAATTTTTTTTATGTAACAAACATTTGAATTGTACATTGTAAAATGAATTATTTAATTTTTCTATCTTTTATATAGGAAAAAAATTACAAAATTTAATTTATAATATTTTTTTATTTTTTTATTTATTTTTTGAATATTAAGAATTGTAATATTTTTTATTTTATAATTTTTTTAATAATACAAATATTATTTTTTCAGTAATCGTAATTTTGTTAATTTTTTTTTAAAAAATAAATTTATTATTTGCGATGGGACCATTTGCAACGGGGTCCCATCGTATATAGTTTAACTAAATATTTTTTAAAACATATTTGCGACGGGACTACATTCCTGTCGGAAATGAATTGTTGCAACAAGCCCATCGCAAAATGTTATATATATATATTTATATATATTGCGACAAGACACGGGCCGATGGAAAATAGTTTTGGCGATGAGCCCGTCGCGAAAACGTTTATGTATATATAATATATATAGTCGGAGGCTTATTTGTGATAGCGATTATTCCCATCACAAATACGATTTTTTGCGATGGGACCTTCACAAATAATTTTATTTGCGATAGAGTTTTATGCATTGGGCAATTTGGGATGGGGCCGCGTCGCTATAGCCTATGTGCAATGGGATCCCGTCGCAAATAGTCCGTCATAGTTACCAAGAATTCCAGTAGTGTTATCATTCAATAATTAATTTATCGAAATAATATTCCATTTGGTTTATTTATAAATTAAAGAATCACCTCCCATTATTATATAATCTAATGAATAATTACATTTTTTTCATGATTAAAATATTGACTCTTTAGTTTCATTATTTGGATCCATTAGATTCAAATTAAATTAAATATAAATTATTATAAAAGTATAACTAATAAAAAATGCACCTCGTTCATTAGAGAAAATAAGGATAAAAAATTACTAAATACCTTCTATATTAACTTCAAGAAAAAACCAATGAAAAGAACAATATATATAATGGAAAAAATTATATCATTTTTAACATGATCTGGTATCCCATTATCCTTTAAATAAAAATTCATTTCCATTTAAATTTTTAAAGGATGGACCTAAATGTAAATGGAGAATATGATCTTAGAAAAAAATCATCCAATTAAACATTTTGATGATATCAAAAGATCTATTTTATGGATAAGGTATTCACAAGATAACTATATTTTAGAAATGATCATAAAAATTATGTTTTTGAGAACACTCTTAATTAATTTTACTAATAAAAATAAATATTACATGTGAATATTTAAATAGAAGAAATTAGTGAGGATAAAAAACTACAATATGAGAAGATATATATGAAGTGAGGACCCCTGTATTAATATTGAATCATGTATAACTATGTAAATGAATTATTTAACTATTAATATATGTGGTACATCCTCAAATAAAATGAGGTATTCCTTAGATGAATATTATTTTATTTATTCAACTGTAGTTGGATATTTTTAACCAAACAATATATCCCTCTTCCATTTGTAGTACCCACAAGAAGAAATTACTCTCCATAAAAACTCTTCTTTGTAATATCTAACTTCCATTTATGAATTATATTATAACCATAATCCTTTTAGAGAGATCAAATATTTGACACATCATTTAGGACAATTCTTCATAAAAAATATATGGAGTGGGACCATATGACCAACATAACGACATGCCATTGGAGCCTCCTAACACCAAGGTCTCATGTTTTTTGACATTCCATACTAGTGACATATGAGAGGAAAATAATTGCTAATGTCTATAATGTAGATAGATAAAAAATCATTATCTTGATCAAATTCCATGTTAAACCTCATTTTATTTGTCAATTTACTCATAGATGTGGCTTTAAATTACACCTTTGATAAAAAAATAAGAATAATACATTTTAAGAAATACAATTTGATATATATGTATACACTTTCAATTAATTGACTACCAACTCGACATATAGGGGTATATTAAATAATAATATATCATACAATATTTTTAGATGAAGAGCGATATCAATATTTCAATATTTTATGGTGTCCTTATCAAATATCTCTAATGAAAATTAGGCCATCTTATAAAATATATTAAGATATTTTAAAAAAAACTAATCATTAATTTGTTTAGTTAAAATACCATATGTCTTATCTAGACTCACTAATTATGGATAAAATGTTTTAGTAAATATGGTTTTAAAATAATTATATTTTCGAATCTCATAAATATATATGAAATGTTTTAAGAAAACATTATTGTTGTACCTTCATGAATGAATGTAGTATATTTTATATTCATAGTAATCATATTCTTATGGAATTTTAAAACACCCTCAATATTCTCTACAATCTTTTTGTTGTATTGAGGTCATTTATTGATTGAAAAAAGTGGATTATTATGCTAAAAAAATTTATAGGGATCTGTGGAAATGTTTTGACAAATATAAGATACTAATTTAAATGATGTGATCATTACATATTAATATTTATAAATATTTTTATCAACCAATGAATTATTCATCAATTGAATTATTTTTTATCCCTCTAATGAATTCACGATAATTAAAAAGGGATGTATGGTTAGATGTTTTTTTTATATGAAATTAAAATCTATAAATCACATTTAATTTAATTATAAATTATATGAATAATTAATAATTTAAATCATAAATTATGAAAATAGAACACAATAATATATTTTATCTGAACATAGTTTCCCACACCATGCACTTAATATGCATAACTCAATTGTTTTGTGATTAATGAATTCATGATTTGGCAATATATTTTTAAAAATATGATAAAAACTAATTTGAATGCACTTGAAACTATATAATGTGTCTTATGGACTAAAAATGGTTTGCAGCATTTGAACAAAAAAATGAACCCTAGAAAAGAACCACTAAAAAGAGATTTCTCATAATGATTTATAATAATTCAAAACAAAATAAAAAAAATTATCAACATACCAATGATAAACAAGAAACATCATGAGAGGTGTTTTTGAGAAACATAGTTGTATATTATCTGTCAATGCAGTATGATAATTTAATCCATCTACAACATTTCATAAATATAGAATTAAATAAAGACTAGATATATATTTCCATTGAACAATAAAATGGATATTCTATTGGAAAATAAATATATTACTTCCACACTCCCTAAAGCGCATTCATGATTTCTATTGTTTGGAAAAATGTTCATGGGAATCAATTTTATACATTTTCAAATGATATTTAAAAGAAATTTAAATTCATTAAATGGTTTTCATTAAAAAATATGTTATTATATTTTAATATTTTCACGAACCCTTCTTGTTCAACCCTGAACTCATCACCTGAGTTGATAAATGACATTTCTTGAAGGGTATTATTGATCCCCATTGGATGAAAACTATTTAATGGAATCAAAAATGAAAAAATAATCAAAAAGATTTCACCCATTAAAATTAATTAAATTAAACAATAGAAATTACAAAAATAACCAATATATAAACATATATATCAATATTCAAACTAAACACCTCTTACAAATATAAATGATATAAGAAATAAAATACATAATAAAACTAAACCTACCCACAATAAAATATCCATGTGACCCTGAGGATCACTGTCTGATACCAAAAACCACAATCAACCACGTCGATCAAGACTATGCGGGAACCTGAAGAACAAACTAAAATCAAGAGGTAATTATATACTTTTGTATTAAAATTCATTAGTCATGCCCCAAAAAATATATTTCAAATGAATACCCATTAAATTAAAGAAAAAATTATCGTTATAATAGAATTAAAATATATAAATGTTATAATTTCCAAAAACCATTCCACATTTAATTTAATCTCCTTCAATTGTCAATTTCCTGCTAAAAAATCATGCTTTTTCTAAGAGGTAACTGTTTACATTTCAAAATAGGCAAGAAATATTTAAAAAAAAATTGTTAAAATTTATAAGAGAAAACATTATCTCCATAAACACTAGAAAAAAATTTATCATTTCCCATTAAAGCCACCCTACTGATGAAATAAGATCTTACATTACAAAACATTGGTAATGGAAAATATCCCATAATTGTAGGAAACTGATCATTAATTTAAAACATTTATTGTATATAACAAAGTGAAAATAGACATGGGAGAAACAAATGACCTCATAGAAAATACAGAACAGAATATAACATGTAGAATCATCTTGGAAATCCTTCTTCATTTGATAACATCAATGACACTATACCACACATTAAAACACCATACCTGGTACAGACTGACTGGTACTATCTCATACAAATAAAACTCAAAATTTCCCCTTGACATGGTACACTTATATCATTGTAATACTAACTATTGAAATTATCATTATCAGAAAATTATCTTACTATTATAGGTTCTCATGATCAAGTGTGACACCTAGAAATAATAGAAAACTAATATTTTATTTGATCATGAGTACAAAACACGACACCAAGTGTGTTATGGGAAATCATGACCTAATAGAATATATATATATATATATATATATTATTTTAAATAGATTTGATATATTTTATATTTTGTAATGTAGACAATAGCGAGTTATATAGCATTAGAAGAAAGCGAATCCATCCTCGATGTGTTGTGATACACGGAAGACTTAGAATTTCCAAACAATAATATATTTTTATAGATTTATTAAATTAATATAATTACTTATAAACTAGATTTTATAAAAATTATGAACTATAAAATTAAAATGTAACATTTTTTTAAAAATTTCATTTATTTCAAAAAAATTAGAAATGGGTGTAAGAACTAAATGAATATAAATGTAAAATTTTTGTATATACCAATTTTTCCTGAATATTATTTAATCTAAAAATTAATTTAATTTCATCTATTGAGTGATATTAATTCGATATATATTATATATTTAGTATATTAATTTTTTATATTAATCAAATATATTTGATAATCATAATATTAGAACATACCAAATTTTTTATATCATGTAATATATTTTTATTATGTCGTTTTCCCTCTTTTTAAGGGAAACCCATTATAAATCCCAATTTATAACATTTTATAACATTAAAATGAAAAATTATATATAATAATTGGATAATAAATATAAAAATTGGGTTGTGCTAAATTTTTGTAATTTTTATATGATTTTTTATTTTTGAAATGAATATTGAAAAATAATGAATTTTTTCTAAAACATGTTTTTCATCAAATTTATTTGAAAGTATAATTTATATTTATTTTTTTATTAATAATTAAAACATATTTTTATAAATTAATAAAATTGAGGATATTTTATTGAATTTTCCATTCAGAATTTTTTTATAAACCTTCAAAATTGTAGGATTTGTTTTCCTTATTTCAAAATATTGTAATCCTTTCTACATAATTTAATTTAAATTTATTTAAAAAAAATTAATTTGAATTTTGGGAAATATATTCTATATTTGAAAGAAGAAAAATTTATATTGATCATTAATATCAAATTATTTTGGCACTAATAATATTATATAAGGTAATTAAAAATAATTACAATGTATAAGGTATAAATATTCTTAATAAGTGACTAAACCCCAATCGTAAGGGGTAAAATGAACAACATTCATGTAAAAGAGCCTTTATATGGACAAATTATGACTCAATACACCATTAGATCGTCATTGGAACATTATAGGACCCCAATTAAATATGGGTAACATGTATGGAATTCAATTGTGAAAATATTACAAAAGTGCCACACCTCCTCCACTATGAAAAGGAATCCACTCCCCCCCCACATAGTCACACCTCTCAAGACATGTGGAATCTACCAATGTTTTTTTATATAGAACCTCAATATACTGACCCTCCCCTTAAAATGTTAAATATTTAATAAATTCATCCACTGAATCAATTTGTTATAATCTAAATAATGTTACGAGATTAAGGGGTAACATCTTTCATTAATATCATTAGGTTTATTTTCATTCTCCCACATCATCATATCTTGTTTAATAATTGTATAAAAACTATATTATCCTCAATATAATAGGATTTTATTATTCTATGGTTTCATCTTACAATAACACAATCTTCTATCTAATGGGTAAGGAACACATTATTTATATGTATGAAAAACTACTACCTCACGATGAGATTATTGTTATTTTTTACATTGCTACATATCATGGTCTTCATAATGATAGAAAATATTTTTCCCTCTATTATATATGATATTTATTCTCTATATATGTTAATTTAATTATTTTATAGAATATACACTTATGCATTACTTTTTTTAAATACAATAACATAATTTTTAAAACTGCGGACTACAACATCCTCAAAGAAATGTGACTCGTTCATGATATATATAGAAATTATTATGTTTTTTTTAGTTAAAAATGAATCATATATATAAAAATTAATTTTATGTTTAAATTAATGAAATGATGATATAATTAATAGTGTAATATGATAAGATAATATAATGTCATAACATACACAAGAAAACATGGTAGTTAACACTTGAAACAATTAATGTAATAAAATATTGTTAAAAACTGGTAATAAGAAATTATAAATAGATGATATATAATATTATAAACATGATTTTGGTTGAATTATAAGTTATTAAAATATTTTAATATACTTAAATTATTATTAAAACAACACAACAAATAGATGATTAAGGTTAGGGATTTCCTCTTAAATTACATTTAATTGAGGCATATTCGTTATTATGCACCGATTCACTATTATTTATTGTTTTTAATGAACATTATAATTTTATAACATGAATTTACCAAATATCATTATATTTATTTTTTAATTTAATATTATTCTTTCATGTGGTTTATTATTTAAATGTTTGATGGTGTTTTGGGACACATTGGAATGAATAAAATGGCATTTCCCCAAAGTTTGTTTTGTGTTCATTAAATTGTAGTTCCATTAATTAATGTTAAAAAAAATTGATGTCTTGTATAGTAAAATAGGGATATATTTATAAATTTTTATTCATTATTAAATATAAATATATTGATTAGGAACATTGTACATGAATATGAGAAATGGTTTGGAATTATATGTTATATATGGGGGAGATATTAGTTAGCCCCCTCGATATATCAGTAGATTTATGAGATAAATTAGTTAGCTAAATCAAATTGTTTATAATCTTATATATTTTAAAATATCTTTTGAATGGTCTATAATGAAATAATACAATGTAATTAGTAATCATGGCGTACATTTACATTTCACTTCCCCCATTTATATTGAGTTATTATTAATCCATAAGATTTACCATCATCATATTTATTAATAAATTTCATTATCATTTTATTGGTTTATATTGATCTAGTTTCAGTTTAATTTCATTACATATTGACATGGGAACATCTATTTGTTTTAATGGAATGTGTTATCAGTTATTTACCATGACATATTAATATATTTCTATTACATAATTGTTATTTCTTTTTTACATTACATTACTAGGGGTTTGATATAACAATTATTATGTTTCCATTAACAAGGTTTTGATGTATAAATTTTTTAATAAGCATTCAAGGATGCATCATATTTCATTTTATTGGGTATCATGTTTTTATTTTATATTTTACAATGTACTATGTGTATCATTTTTGTATTCATCATTCCAAGTATAATTATATTGATTTGTCCTTAGAGATTTAGTTGCATGTAATCATGAAATTTAATAAAATAATGCTCCGACTCTGGGATTTTTGGGTAGAGGAATTGTGGTTTGTATTAAAGTAATTTTTGCATAAACCTAAAAAAATAGATTTAGATAGCATACTTTACTAATCACAAACATATGATAGTCATTAATGATAAGTATACAATAATTTATTAGAAATATTGTTAAGGTAGGGATTATCTGGGTATTCCTCGAAATGCAACCCTATCTATATAGTAAATGTGGACAAGGTTCTGAATTAAAAGTACATGTAGGTAAAAACTAGAACAAGGTGTCCCCGACCTGACATGGGATAAATTGTATATGATAACAGAACATACTGCACACAAAATTTTTCAGTCACGGGGGACATGTTTAGGATAATTCATGTTATCATTTTCTATATTTATGAAGGACTTAAATGTAAACATGCCATCAAAATAACCTAATTTATGATTTATAATGCATAAATATTTAGTTATTATTGAGTGTTATGCCATATATTAAATTCATGATTTTTTTAAAAAATACAATAGATTCCACTTTATTAGACATGGAGCATGGAAGGATGAATGGTATCAGTACATGTGGCTAATGTAGAGGTTTCACTACTTAGAAAATCATTGTAGCTGGTATTAGAACACAGTAGGAAATGGATCAATGAAATATAATCAAGTTGTGCCAAATAAACATTTCTAAATGGTGGAACCAATTAAACATAGAGAATCATTAATGATGGATCACATTATGTGATAGAGGCCCTCATAATTTAGTTAGACTACTGATCCAACAGAAATTGTTTAATTGATTAATTCATTAGAGAATATATTTATGGCTTAAGAACATGATTAAATGGAAATGGATACACATGAGTTGTATTGTCTTCAAGGCAATTATGATTAGTCTTGGTCTCTGATCCTCAATACATGAAGGAAGAAGTGTAATGCCTCGAACCCAAAAAATCAAAGTTGGAGCATTATTTTATTAGATTATCTTGATCACATAAAATTAAATCATGATGGACTTATCGGTTTAGTAGAATGTAATAAACTAAAAACAAACAGATGTTTTAAATTACATAACTATATGATAAACAACATAATATCTACATTGAAAATACGCATATCCCTTAAACTATCATGTAGGTCAGTTAGAGTATACTACTTTTCATCCTGGATAAAATTTAAAAATAAACAACGGGTGCAATTAAATGCTCAGTAAGGATAAAAAATATAGTGGAAAATATCATAAAGAAGTACATATATATATGGCATGGTATAACACTGAAATATAATCCATTTAGAGGAAATCATTACCATAATATGAAATTAATAAACTGAATAATTCCATTTAAATGTACACATGGTTGTTCTACTTGCAATATAATAACATGTAATATAAATAACTAATCTCAAAATTAGAGAATTAAAAATGTTTGACAACATAATCATTCTGCAAGGCCTCATGCCAACACCATACATAAATTGGTAAAAAACCAAATTAGTATGTCTCATGAGTCATACCCAAGCATCGAGGGGATATAGTAGGCCCTGCCCATGATTTACTATGTCTAATGAATTTCTCTTATGAACAATAAGATAACATAACCAATATAAACATTCATTTTAAATATATCATTTCAAACATAATATATTTTCCATAAACCATGAATTCTTTTAAAACTGCACATTAATAGTCAATCTCTTCATAAACCCTTCAATAATAAATGATAGTTTATATCATTATAAATCAAAAATAATTGAACATAATATACCATAATGTATTTTGACATGGTTGAATTTTTTTTAATAAATACCCTGGAATCTTTTATGGAGAAAACCCCATTTTATTGAAAATTGTTTTTAAAAATCCCAGACAAATTCAAAATAAAATATTTTCATTCAAAATATTTATTACAATTTGAATAGAATCATAAAAACATAATTTCATCAAGAACATGGAAAAAATCACTCACATAATATATGATAAAAAACTGTCTTCTCGTAAATTAGAGAAAATGTTTACCAATGTTCCTTTATAAGTAAAAGAAAAAAATATTCTTTTTATAAAATCAGGAATGGGTAAAAAAAATTAAACATTTATAATATAATTGAATTATTTTTTTTGAAATAAAATTTTAAGAGACATGGACATGAAGGATAAATATATCTTAGTAAACTAATATGTCATATGAATCCAATATAATAAATATATTGTCAAATTGTTCCTTACCCTTTATATTTCATTAGTATATGGATCGTTAATATCATTTATATTGGTTAATGCATGTTATTAAAATATATTAGGACCATATAAATATTTGTTATATAATATATGATCTTATTAAATCATTTTTTAATAATACTTTTGTACTACCATTGTCTTAGTTTTAGATACTTCATTTTCCAATCCATGTTTTGTTATTTATGTCATGTTTCTTTTCAATAGGAAATATATAATTAATATCTATAATTATATTGTGTTCATCAATATTATATTTACTCATATTAAAAAAATTATCATTCTTTAATGGTTTACATGATTTATTACTTTTATAATGTCATTGAGTTGGTAGACCACACATTTTTACGAGGGACGATATCATTACATTAATGGTTTAATGGTATGGAGCTTGAGTATAAAATAATTTTAAAAAATATTCTTCATGTGATAGTAATTATTTAAAACTATTATTATCATATATATTCACATCCAATTAAAGTAGTGTTAAATAACAAATTAGTCTACAGTGGAGATACAATAAGTTTTATGTAGCCACATGTTGTGATATTGTTATTCATAGTATGGTTAAAAAGAGGAATAAGGTTGTTTAATAATCATAATAACATCTCATTATATATATGATACTATTTTTATTACTTTTTTATGAAAAGTACATATATCGATGAGTTATATGGTGAAAATAAGTCTAAAAGAGTTGATAAAACAATTAAATATTCTTTGGGTAACTCCTTTTGATTTGAAAAAAAGGACTCCATATATTTAATTAGTGTCGAATGTATTAAATCTAGTGTGAATTGTGTGATGTTGGGATGAATTTTTATCATGTTTTGGTAGATCAAAAAGGATATAGTAGTGTGAATAAAATAATAGGAGTGGTGCTCTTTTATAAAAGATGGGACTGACACAGTTGGAATATCCAAAACTATAAATTTTATATAAATTTAATTTTCATTTCAAAAAGTTAATAATTGAGTTATTTCAAGGATAAGATTATTTAGGTTCTAAATATTTTCATAAAATTATTTTTAACATGTTTAGATATAAATATTAACCTTATCTTTTTTATTATACCCTTAGTTGAACTGTTTAACTCTAACAATCTCTACATGGCATTTTATAATATAGGGTTAATATAGTTTCTATAAAATACCAGAAGAACATGAATTACATAACTTATGATATTGTAAAAAATATAATAGTATTTTGGTGAATAAATAAATTTTAATAAATTTTATATTAATTATTATATTAGTATTTATTTTAAAATATATTTTATATCAATGTTGACACAATTTAATATATGATTTTTGTAAAATTAAAAAAAAATAGTTTTCCTTATAAAAATCAAATTCAAATAATACCTAACTTTTATTTTTCATCCAAAAAATAAGGGATTGAATTAAATAGTTAAAATTATATTTATTTTAATATTATTAATATCATTTAATTGATTATTCATTTAATAAATCACCCACATTATCCTTATTCTATCACCTTTTATTTTATATATTAATTTCGTAAAAATATTTATAAATTAAAATTATGTAGATATAAATTATTTATTACATATGACCAATTTAATTTATCATTTTCACTCATATATCCTCTTATTAAAAATGATATACTAATCAAAATTTGAATATATAATATTTTACAATTCATAAATAAAATATATTAAATATTATAATCTATCACAAGTTGATTAAAAAAAATCATATTTTAGTAAAATATGTGATTTTGGTCTAGAAAAATTTATCTAATGTGATTAGAACATGTTTTATGGTAAATTTATGATAATATTATATTATATGTCCCATTATTTAACCTGTTTACACTTATCTTTGGTAAATAAATAATAAATTCTTAATGTGAAAATTCACAAACATAATTATGTTGATTATATTAAATAAATTAATATAATAATAATTAAAGATATGTATATTATTTTTAAAAATTAAATTCAAATCTTTGGTAATATTATTTATAATGCTCATCCTGTAGATTTCTTGAGAAGGCGGGTAAAAGAGACGTTCAAAAGTTCATTGAATATTTATAACTAAATCTTTAATAAAAAATATCCCAAAGACAAAAATTGGACTAAAATATATATTACAAATATATTGTGGCACTCAAATAAATTAAAAGTAAAATAACATTATAAATGATAAAATGTGTTTTTAACTAAAAATGTATTATTTTTCACTATTCAAAAAAAAATTGAAGCTTTTCAAAAAAGTAGCAAAGATTCACTCTAAAATAAATTTTATTTTACAAATTAAAAAATATGTATACATTGGAAAATAATATTTTTAATTTTATAATGTTGTTAATACTATTCATAACCACCTTTTCCAATGACTAGTGTGATATGTCATGGTGGGCTCGAACTGGGTGTTGCATGTAATGAAAGATTTTGAATTTTTTAAAAAGAATCGTATTCTGGAATTTAAGGTGCTACATTCATCCCTCCATCAGGTAATTTATTCCTGAATGTTTCGAGAATATATCATCAAAAATTGATTCTGATGGAACTTTATCATATGTCCATTAGGTACCCATGTCACCTCTTTTATTTTGTTGTTTCTCCGATGAATTGTAAAAAATGGGTCATATATTCATTAACAATTATTCTAGTGTAATGAATTTTCTTATCCAGACCATAGTATCATATATTGGTTTTTAATTCAATTTCATTGTAGGATGGTACATTCACTAGTTTTAACATGTATTATTATTTTTATAATATGTGGATTATATCATGATCTTTGTAGAGAATTGGTGGAATTTGAAAATGGTATGCTACAACTCAAACTCATTCTGTAATTTTAAAAGTTATGATGTACCTGGGATTTATTTTTCCTTATTAACAATTTTTATAACACCCTTCCATTGACATAACTTCATGAAATCTTTATCTCACAAATCAATTTCAAAATCAATATTTTAGTTATTATCATGGCTCCTTTTTCTACTTTAATTGTATTTTATTTTGGTTTAGATAATCTTTTTTTTAGTTTCCTCAATAAGTTCAGTATCTATGATTTCACCTAACCAACATTATCCCAAATAGTCGGTGTACAAAAAATATTTCTTTATAACACTTCATATAGTTCCATTTTAATACTTTAATGAAAGCTATTACTATAATAAAATTTTACTAATGTAAAATACAAATCCAACATACCTTTAAATTCCGGTTACCACGATATCAACATGTATTTTAATTTTTAATATTTCCTTTTTATTTTCATTTATTTAATGATGGTAGATAGTTTTCAAAATATTCTTAGTATCTATGAAATTATAATGAATTTTATTATATATTGATGTAAAATAAGGATCACAATGAGAAAATATTGATAGGGGTTCCCCATAGTGTCATAGAACAACATTAATATAACATATATATTAATATTCATGTTCTAAATCCTAACTTAATGTAATAAACCATAATGATTTAGTAATGAAATCAACAGTAAAACATTTCAAATGAATTATTACTGTATTATTCGGTATCCCCATAACAATTCCCATTATAATATCTTCTCATATTCATAGAGGTATATAATGTTATTTCATGACTCTTATAGACTATTTTCATGTAGCCTTCACATCTTGAAAAAAAATCTGGCCACATACTAAGAAATCTCTCACATATTTTTTCTCAAAAAATATTCCTTGAAATCTAAAGTCATCACAATGCAACTTGGGAGTATAGAGAAATTAGAGATATGATCACCATCCAATAAATATTTTTTTAGTCTACGTATTGGGGGATTAAAAATCCTCTTCCCAAATTAAAAAAATTTATTTTTTATTTGAATTAAATAAAATATCAAATCATTCAAAACTATAAATTTATTTTTAAAATACATATCATTATTCTAAAAATGATTTATTAATTTCTTTAAATATGTGTCAGAAACAATTTGTAAAAGTAATGATGTTTAAACGTCCAGGATAATTACAATATATATCATTATTAGATCCCTGAACACTGTATACTTTTAACATCTCATTTTTTAGAGATTCATGTTCCATTTATGATCAAATCATATAACAACTTTTTTATATTAATGTGTTGTTGAGTATTGTGCAATAATAATCCATAAGTAGCTCAATCTATCTATTTTTTCGCATTTCTTGTTACTTATTTGATATAGTATATCTCAATATATTGTGCTTTGTATGTATCTTACATCTTTCAATGTAGAGACAATTCCTCCATATATTCATTGAAAAGATTACAACTATTAAGTAAATATTTTTAGTTGGATAGTTTTTTTTCATGAGTTTTTAATTACCATGATTCATATGGAGTAACCCAATCATTCTGTTTAAGAACACAACTAATTCCTTTCCTTGATGCATCACTATAAATCAAAAACGCACCATTTCTATATTGTACTGTTTTTGTATGATAAATGAGAAATATTATATTAAATTCATCAAAAAAAAATTCACATTCAACTCTCAAAAAAGTTAACCATTTATATTTGATCATGTTTAATGGTTTGTCAAATCAGAGAAAAATTTAGATAAAACACCAATTTTAAACATTTAAATAAATAAAACCACATACCTCAATTAGACTAGTAAGTGATGGATATTATTGGACTGCCTATTTCATTGTAGAATCAATATAGATTCCATCCGTGTAGATATTATGGAAAAAAATTATGTATCCATAATTCACAAATTCTAATTTTACCATATAATTATTCTCATATAATAGTCTCATGAATTATTCTCATTTTATTATCATGGCCTTCATAGATTACATAATATATTATAACATCATCAATGAATACCACGAAAAAATCATCAAGATATTTCATTAACACTGTATTCTTGAGATTCAAAAAAACATTGGGTGCACTATTCAATCCAAATGGAATTACAACAAATTATTGATAAACATAACCTCTTAAAAAGATTTATTCAAAATTTATTCCTTGTTAACTCATGATTGATGATATCTAGAACGAAGGTCATTCAATTAAAATAATTGATCACCCTAATCTTAATAAAATAAATAATTTATATGAGGTGGAGGATAAATTTTTTATTATAATAGAAATTATATTCTTATAATAAAAACACAATCTCATGGATCTGTCAATATTATTGGTAAATAGAACATGGTCTCCCCATAGAGATACAGTTGGGAGAAATAAACTTTTTTTGGGGGAAAAATCCATTTATATTCTTTATGATTGTGATAGACTCTTATTTATCCTTAATCCAGTTTGGGATAACATCTTATATCACCCCTTTTGGGAAATGGATAAAATCACATGTACCAATTGATACCATAAAATGTTATTAACTACCTAATGAATTTGATTGACATACATGTTCCACACATAAGATTAACTATACATTTTAGTGGCTCAATATAATAATATATAAATCTTACATGATACCATGAATGAAAATGGGTTCTAAAAAACATTTAATCCTAACATAACATGTATAAAATAAATCGTTTCATAATAATTTATTAATTTTATCATTACATTACCCATGTATGTAATATTTATTTAAAAACAATCATAATAATCATAAACTATTTAGGTATATAATCAGAATGTTATCCTTGTATTGTACACCCATTAACATATAAGTATCACCAAATGATTTCATCATTAATAGAAAATGATTTTGAAATAAATGTATCACAGAATATATTAGTGGGAAAATAAGCATTCAACATTGATGATATTTAAAAATAAAAACTTATTTCCAACTAAATTTATTTTAAAATACCTTTAGAATTATATATTGGATGTCCAAAAAGTCATATGAAACATTTATTTTGAAAAATAACATTTTAGCGTTGAAACAAAAATAATAGTTGAATCATTTAAAAATATTTTCTTTGAAAATATAATTAATATAATATATGGAAATAGATTAATCATTGAGAGATATTGAATACATGAAATATAGTTCACGTATTTTATGAAAATAAAAATGACACCACTCATTTTTTTGTCAAATAAAAATCGGCAAATTATTTTGAAAAATAAATAAATACTCCTTTTAAATCAATTATTAAAAATAGAAAACTGTAGATTTAATTATAAAAATTATAAAAAGTAAATAAAAAATTTCTGAACACATTATTATGAATCATTGTTATGGATGAAAAATTGTTATCTTCCCACGAGATAAATAAATTCATTTCCATTAAAATCATTACTATTGAATATTGAGAAAAAAAGATAGTTAAATAAATGGAAGAAACATATTCTAAATGAATTAATTGAGGAGAATAAAATATATTTTTTAATATTTATTTTGTAACATGTCAACATCAGAAGTGTATATATAAAATATTCCTATATGAAATTAGATGGCTTCATACAACATGTACCACTCTAGTAATGTCGAATTATAAGACACATGAAATACAAAAATTGACTAAAACATAATAAATAATGATATTAAGTAAATTCATGGTACTACCAGCCAAACTGTATATATGCATACCTCATAAAAGAACATTTATTAATATTATAATGTATGTCTACAAGAAGACATATTGATTCAAAATTCCATTACCATATGTATCGAATTCATGCACACACATTCAAAAATCCAATATAATAAATTTAATTTTCTAATAATATATTAATGAACCATTATTATATATATCATAACATGTAGTATATATTTATGACTATATTTTTCAGAATTATTTATATTTCTGACGTAAAATCATGTTTTCATTGATATCTACATTATTTTTCATGCATGTTTTGTTTTTAAAAATGTTCACTTATATTGATATTGATTATATATTCTAAATATATAAATTTGTTTTAATAATATTAATTATATTGATTATATTTGTATTTATTTTAATTCATTAATGTTATATATATAAAATGAACTGCACTATATAGATGGTAGGTCATACATATGGATGATCAAAATGTCATTTGTCTTATAAAATTGAATTCAAAACATTAATATTATATTAAGATTTTAGGATAATATTTTATTTATATATATGAAATATATTCATTAGGATTATATTAATTTTCATTTAAGAATACAATTACTGATAAATGAATTACATCACTTCAAGTGGAGTTGTCTGTCATACATATGAATGATGATACAGTATCATGAAATGAAATGTAATATAGTTAATGTGATAGAATAAATATATAATTATAATTATATTATAGATATTACATATCTTTATTTAATTAATCCTTATTAGAGTACAAATAAAATAGGAAAAATTCACATCACATCGGTTCTCTATGTGATAGTTCTCCATGCACATTATCAATGTTATATTCATCAATCAATGTGGATGGTATAAAGATATATGTCATATAAAAATTAAAAAGGTTTTATAATATCATTATAATATATTATAATAAGTAAATATATAACAATAACCATTAGAGATGCAGATAGAAGAAGAATAATACTGCTTTGGGATGTTATAGTCTTCCAGAACAAATGAATGAGTATTTTATATGATATTTTATAGAAAAAATACATGAATTTAGTTTATTACATGAAATAGTAAGATATAATTATATTTTATATACTTTTATAACAACATCAAAAAAATTGGAAAATATATTTAAGTGATGGAATTAGAATTAACGCAAAAAAATGTTTCAGGATATTAATTTTTTTTCAAGGAACTATTTATGTTTACAAAAAAATCTTTAAAAAGAGGGATTTATAAGTATTATTATGAAATTTTGATGAATTAAGGTACATATGTATTGTATTTTGGTTGGTCCTTGATAAATAAAGATTTTAAAATCATTTAGTGGAGATAAGTGGGTTTACCTTTTATACGTGGGGAAAAGGATATACATTAAATTATTAAAAAGATAATTATTCACCAATGGTTTTAAATTTTAAAAGAATCCAAATTATGTCATTCTAGAAAATAAAAGTAAAATGATATAATTTTCCTGAAATGGTTTTGAGACAGGTTTCTATTCCATTTCCCCTAATCTTTTAGTTCAATCCATGATCAACCTTTTTTATACCTTACCACGATAAATAAATTTTACTAATTTTAAAATTACGTATTGCAAAAAAATAAGTTTAACTAAGTAAATAATATTAATTACTCGGATTATAAATTTGGAGTAACTATTTTCCAAATACAATTGTTATAAATAAATGAACTTAATTTAAAATTAATCACACAAACATGAAGAAAGGTTCTTTTTCTAAGATTATTTTTTCGAATGACTGAATTTTTTTTATATAAATACTGAATATAAAATTGAAACCCATTAAATAAATTTTATAAATTTATATATAATTATAATCATATAAGATTAAAAATGATTATCTAATAAATTTATAGTGTTAATTATTTTAATGAACATGCCGGTTTCAATGAAGATCAATATTTTTTAGCACTCATAGAAAAAAGAACCAGTTAATAAAATTCCCAAAAATCATCCAATATATACTTTTTAAATATAGAATTTAAAAATTTATTTTTTTAAATGTACAAATTTCATTAAAAATTCATTTTATTATATTTTTATAAAAAAAAATAGTTTTTTAGAAAATTATATTTTCAAATGATATAAATAATTACTGAAAATTAATTACATTTTTTATAATTATAATTACATTATATATGAACATTATAATTATTATATAATTTTTATTAAAACTTATTAAACTTTATTAATGTGTAAGTAATAATTGTCATTTTTTAAAAATAATATTTATTTTTTTTTTGGTTTTTAAAACCCGATATTCTGTGTAACATATGAAATTCAATAAATTAAATTAAATTGAACACGATTCATAGAAAAATTACTAGGTGTTTAAAGATTCATCACTAAAAATAATTTCACCCACATAATTCTTAACATTTGTTTAAACATTTTCGGATAAAATATTCTATTTAGATTATGATGTCCATATATAGTGTCATATTACTGATGATTTCACCACAAAACATTGACTCTATGAGTTGACTTTTTTAATAGAACATTATTTACATGATTCAAAATATCCATAGGTTTTTTATTATAAGAAATATCTTACTCCAATATAATGTCCTTTGTGTTCATTACGTGTGATAGATCAGCTATGTAATTCTGCAGGATATATAGAGGGAACCATTTTTTGACCAAAATGAGGTACATTGGATGCATCATGTAATAATTTACGATCTTGTTACGATAGAGAATTTAAATGGGATAAATATATATTGTGGTTTTCCCCTTCATTCCTCCATATATAATTTACTAAAAATAACTTCTCACCAATATGAAATTATAGTTTACATAGAAGATTTTTGGTAAAACAATCATTCATATGTGTCCTTCATATATGTTTTTTTATGGATCTAAAATCCTCTTCAATTTCTTCATCAAGATTAGGCCCTGATATCTTTTTAAAATATATCTTCATTCATGTGCGTTGTAGTCCTAAAATTTATTTACTACTGTATTCTTAATATGCCATCACTATTCATGATTGAAACCTATTGTAGTAAGAAAAATGAACTAGAGGGGGGTTTTACACAATTCTTTTATCCTATAGTATAAGATCATATCATATCTAATAAGGGTATAATTGTTCTCTAAAACTGAACATCTGTCTAAGGACGATTTATAGTGTTGAAATAGAGCTATGTATGTAAGTATTACTGATCCATTCTCTAGAAAAAGATTTAAAACCCTTTTATTGTGATAAAATATAATGTAATGTGTTATTCCATGAATCAATTATAATTTTTTAATGTAAATTCTAGCAAGATGATGCTGAAATAAATGTTATGCTTACTGAAGTGTGTATACTTCATATGGTGAATGACTAAAACCCATAATGTCAAAAAAATTAGATATACCGTATAGATTACTTGTACATTTAAACATATTTCCACATGGGCAATATTTAATCCTCCAAAAATTAAATTTTGACAAAAAATTATACAAAACCAAAGGGTTTTATTTTCATATATTCTTTTAAAAATATCCTTAATCATTATACAATACCATTATAAAAACCAAAAATGAATTGTCAGTGAATTTGAACATATGATCATCCTAAATATCATATACCCAATATAGTATCCCAAAATATTAATTGAATGTTAACTGTTTATATTTTGGATTGAAAATTACAAATCACACCTTTATCCATTAATATTCTCTTATAAAATACTACAAAATTTACATTCAAATATTTTGTCCCCCAATACCAATAAGATATCAAATGTGATTTCATTATTCAAGAATACATTGGGAGGGATATATTCAATTCTCAACATCACATGAAATTACAATTATGGATGAAAAATAATATTTTCATATGTATTTATCATAAAAATTCAATCATGAGATTATAAATAAATAGGATGGGTTGTTTTGTCCATAATTAATAAAATATAATTTATAAATTTTTATTTTATATTATTTATTTTTCTCAATTAATTTTATTTACTATTGTGGATCATCATCCCCATTATCCTATTGATTGGGTAATTAATTCATAGAATCCCTAAACATCACACATTTAAAACACTAGGGTGTGGGATTTCAATTCATTATTGTATATTGATCATTATTCATATCATTATCTATCTTTATCTTATCACTTCTATATTTTGCTATTTGATCCCCTTCATTTACACACATAAAACATTTAGTTGTTCCCTTAATAAAACTCCGAATTTTTCATACCACACACTTGTCATCATTTAATGTTCATCTTATTTTATCTTTTTCTTTTAGACATTAAAAATAATTCAAAAATGTATTTTCTTATAAAAACAGATGATTAAATAGTCACTCCAATCTACATTTCCTCCTTAAAAAATACAATTCTTTCTATATATATATCATTTTCAATTTTTGATAAAACCATCTATTGACATGGTATTATGAAATAGTATAATTAATTAACCATAAATTCATGTTGGATTATAATTCAAGAAGCATATATTTCATGAATTCTATCAATTTTATCTTTTGTACCAATATATTAATCATCCTTATTTTTAATCTCAAGGAATTACTTATCTATTTTAATGAGAAGAATATATTTAATGTTATTATTTAATGATAAGGTCATAAATTCATATCATTACATATAATCAATTTCGTCACATGTATTAATATTCTTGATTATATTACACCATTGATCCTCTATGAATTATGATAGATAAGGGCCCAAAATAGCTTGTTCAATATAAAAAACACATGAGAATGTAAAATTTCATTTCAATGATACTGATCACATTCCAGATAATGAGTGTAATAGTGGAACAAAAAAATTACGATGGATCTATCCTAATGATTGACACAATATAAAATTATTCCCTCATTTTTTCATTTTGATTTTCCTGATTATTTATAATTTTATAATGTCATGTGAAAATGGAGGGATTATTTTTCAATATTGATCATAGAGAAGATGGTTTAATAGGAGAAAAATCATTACATTTTCCCATTCATTAAGCATTAACAGGGTTCTATTGGGATTCAATCATTGAATAAAACCTAAACCACTATTATAATTGGAATGTTAATAATTTCTTATTCAATTAACCCATATTGATTTTATTACCTTTACATACCTCTATTACAAAACCACACCAACATTTGTTATCATGAATGTGATGTAAATTCTGGTATACCACTCACTACATCCTTTATAAGATATCTCATATATTTTTTATACCATTACTAATCCATGGAAATATCTATACAAATATATCTAGAATTATCTATATAAATATACCTCCTAAAATTACAAATTTCATCTTATGCTAGTTTCCAATGGATAATTAATCCTTTGAATAAATAACATTTATTGAGAGCCAAACATCTCGCAGAAAAAATATACCATGTTAGTGGGTGAATATTAAAAACATTCAAAAAATACACCATGATAGAACATATATGAATAGTGTATTTAGAGAATATATACAATTTTATCCAATTTTATGAATGTAATAATATGGCCATGATGATAATATAGGCACCCCACCTTAACATGGTCACCGGGTTCATGTCTTTTAGTAAGTAGTCATTTCCCCACCGCCAAGTGGTCCCCTTCATTGGGGCCACCCACAAACATGAATGAGTCATCTAAATAGTGATTTCACACACCTTCCAAAAAAATGTTTTTTTCCCATTCACACATACCCTAAAAATCATAATACCCAAGATGATAACAATCCAGATCTTTACCCTATGCCACACATGCTGAATTATGGATTTATAATAAGGTAGGTCATAGAAAATAATGGGTAGCCTTTGTTACTGGATCCTTATCATTTAGAAACATAACCCATTATTATTCTATGGAGTTACATTCAACCCCCCACACAACATTTCTAATAAAAAACCTCATCGTGGATTCTATATATGAAACATGGAAGTTCCACCAAACATATGGATTGGTACCACCTTGAAAATAATGTAACAATTTGGCCTCATTAACATCACATAAACCAGAATTATAAATTTTCATGGGGTTATGGGCCTCCAGGTACCACCATTTCCCCAGTATACTCGGGGTTTCTTACATGGGACATACCCACATGCCCAAATTGGTAATCAAAATAATCAATTTCCCCATAAGAAAGCTTCACCTTGTTGACATGAGTCATATTATTTATTCATCTAACCAATTTCAATTCTAGTATCATCAAATGGATGATAAAATAAGTATACGATAAATATCATACCATTCAATACCCATTATATACATACAGTATATAATATTATCAATTATAAACTATTGATATGAAACATAAAAAATGGTCAGCATAGATGAAAAGTAAGGTTAAACTTGGGAGATATCAATATAACCAGAATGAAATTGTATTATAACTAGATAAAACCATTTTAAAAACATTCATTTATTATCATAGATCATAAACATGAGATATGAAAAAAATTCATTGATGTTCAAAAGACATGAATAATAAAGGGGTTAAATGACATAATCTATCATAGGAATAGTACATGGAGTTGGGGGATATGGATAAGAATAAAAAATATAATATTAATTTTATCTACAAAATAATCATTCAATGTTAGGTTTGGGATACCTGTTAGTGTAACTACTTCGAGTTTCAAATAAAATATCTTGTACAATCATTTATTTATGGGATAACATATTTTGTACCCTATTTTTATCTTGGGAGAACATACCATCTACCCTTGGATATCATATAATATAAATCATTACAAAATTAAATGTAGGGATAATATAGGTTTCACATGTCACAAAATCTATACATTTTTCTTCAACACGATAATAAAACAATTATCATATTAGTACCAATGAAAATAATTTGTATTCATTAAATGTTTCACCAAAGAATACACTATGGAAAATAAATGGGCTTCATAATCATTTCCTTATTTCATCAGAACAAAACCCATAGTCCATAAATGGGTTTTGAAAAAAAATTGATATACTAAATAAATATCTAAATAATGATTAAAAATTGTATCATTTTATCAAACCCATGGTAAATAATATGTAATATAATGTTTTTAATCGTACACAGGAAAATATTATGAAATTATAATCAAATAGAACATTATCTATGTAAATTTTCAATTCCATTTTCATTTATGTAGAAACATGATACATTTGAAAAATAATTTTTGTTGTATAAATCATTAGATACAAAATAACAAAAAAAATTAATGATTATTTAAATTGATTTGAGGAAATAATAATAATCACTTTGAATGTTAATTTTAAGAAAATAATAAATTTTAAAAAACCTATTATTTGTGAATATAATATAAAACGTTATAAGAATTATATAAAAAATATTTCAATCATTATAGATGAAAAGAATGTTGATAACATACATGTTATAAAATATATACATTTAAATATTAGGTAAAATATATAGAAACCATTATTTTGGAAGTGGAATGAAGATTCAATTTATTTTTTCTGTGAAAAAATGGTAATATTTATTTGAAAACATTAATGAATATTAATAAAATATATGAATTTTTTTTCGAAACATGAATTTTTATGTACCATATATAGTATAAAAAATTTATTTGATTTACTGATATATTTTTCATAAAATTCCTTTATAGAGATAATAAAATTTTATAATATGGATAAACGACTTGACTATTTTATAAAACCCATTAAAATTATTTAACATTGATTTTCATGACGAAAAACTAATAACACTTTATAATAGAAAAAATTTATTTATAATAATAAATAGTTTTATTTCATATATTTAGCTTATATTCATTAAATTTACGTTTATTACCATATATAAAAATTGTTATTGAAAAAAAATCACATTGCTTCGAGGGGAACTAGTATTCCAAACAGATCAATGATGTTATGGTATCACAGAATGAAAAGTAAGATGGTTTATGTGATATAATAATTATATAAGTATAATTATTCTAAAAATATTATAAATATAAATTTGGTGAATTAATTATACCATCAAAATAATATAAATTTTTAAAAAATCTAATCGGTATGGAAGGATGTATCCTTCATACGAATCAGACATATTATTGTTTTTAACTGGTTTTAAATGATAGAATATATTAATGATATTATAATTCATAAATTATACTAATATAATAAATATATCATTGAAATGTTAAATACATCATTTTTCATTCATTAGAGGTTGTGATTTAATGAATTAACATTTGGTTTGCGTGAGAGTAGTCTGCTACACTCAGTATTATTGGTTTCATATCCCCTTTATTAGAATATGTGTTAGATTTTGGTTAGTTCATTTACAAAATAAAATATAAGTACATAAGTGATAGTGTGTTTTTATATATTAATAATTTAATAATATTTGAACAGGTGAATGAATAAGTTAAATAAAAATGCATGTTATGTATTTTTACTTTCTCTTTGGGAGCCTCTTAATGCTTATACATAAAACCCTATTTGGATGGAATAATAAAAATTATATATTATATATTGTGTGGATGAAATCAATAAATGTATTTAGGAATATATTACATGAACCAATCAATTTTGTATGTGTGAAAATGAGAGGGGAGGTTGGGGTCTATTGATGTGTAGGATAGTACAAACATGTTTTTTATATGAAATTAATAATGTTTTCCATCATATTTCACATGATAAGGTAATGATAATTGTTTTATTTATTATCATTAGAAGTTATTATATCAAAATATTTCAAAAAATAGAAATTCTATAAATTATTTCAATATGTTACTTCTTATATATTTAGTTTAAAACATGATTAATGTTTGTAAACCCTACCAATGGTCATTAATTTTTATATTTTCATTAATATTATTTTTGGTAAAAAAATTATTATTCCCTTATTAGATAATATTATTTTTCTAGACACAAGTATGTAAAACAATTCCATAATATACATTTAGATAATAAGCAAATTAGATTTAAAATTAATATAATATATAAGATGAAAAAATTATTTTCAAAAAATAAAAGTTCTGAATGTTTAATATATTCATTTATCAAAATTGAACATTTAATTTATTTCAATGTATAAAAAAGTATTAATACCAATATTATTTTACTATCTTTTATTTTAAACCCATTTTAATGTAAAATTTATCATGGATGATCATTGAATGAAAACACAGATTTTGATAAAAATATTTAACTTAATTATTCATTAAAACTAATATCTCAGAAGAATACAAAGTAGTACCAAAATATATTTTTTAAATTTATATTTTTCAGAATGAATATTTTTTTGAAATTCATTTTTTATAATTTTAATAAATTAATTTTATTATATGTTCATAAAAATAAGGAAAAAATAATTTTTTGAGATAATATAATTTTGGAAACATATATTGGCTTTACCAATAATAAGTTACATTATTTATAAAAATTATTTATTCATATAAAACCATTAAAAATAATATATTCTTTAATGTTTATCAAATAGGTAATAACAGTCTTATTTATAAAATAATATTGTCAAGACCCACAATCATCAAGATGAGAGAAGGGACAGAAGATTGCCAGACCCTTCCTTCATCAAGTTAAAGGATATATAATAACCCTCGAGACCCGCCTTGAATAGGTCCCAGACTGTCAACTATCTCCAAGAGTATAGAATCACACACAATATGGAAGGAATTACCCTTTTTTCATTAAAAGGATCATGAGATAAGATATTAATTCCCAACAACACCAATACTTGGGGCGGAGTTATCCAAATAAAACCATTCTTATATGCACGTTACAAAAGTAAATTCCACAATGTACAAGGAGACTACCAAGGTAAAGTACCAAAGAAAGAAAAACAGCAACTGAAACTATCTTAACATCCGAGATAATACGGCCTTGTTTGATCCCTGAAGTCCTCTTGGAAACAAGAAAGTAGTTTTATATACATAGGGTGAGCACACAAATATACTCAGTAGGTAAAACCAAAGACTCTCGTGCACAAGTGGGGTGGATTTATAATGTCATGTGAGAAAATAGGTAACCAAATCATCTAGTAAGGAAAACTATCCACCCAACCCTCACCACGGAACACTCCCCAAATAACTCAAGTTAAGTAATATATTGTAATAGCGCATCAATATTTGGGTACCCCACGCCACTTTCCCACTGGTTATTGAAGACATCATACGCATCGATTCTCTCCCTCCATTCTCACTACAGTCTCAATGCATCTCTCTTCCCGCACACACCTAGGCCATCACTACTACACATCCCTCCTGCAAACACCTAGGCCACAAAAACCACCTGTAACCACGCCCGCAAAAACCTTGGCCAGAACAGCTACTGCCGCACCCACAGACACCTGGGCCTCATCCCGAAGAATCTTGGAAAACAACCTACCTCCACAAACCTTGCCTAACCACCACAACTACCCTTCCCATTGAATACTGGGCTATAATGGACCTTAGGTCACCACAGCCTGCCTGAAAGGTCATGGGCTATTCGGGAAAGGGAGCATAAAAGAAGCTGACAAACAACCACTCATATGAGTGTGGGGAAAAACACTATCCCCCATGAAATGGGGGTGTTCGGTACTAAGTTATCAACATGGGTGGGGCGCAATTAAGAAACATAAGAACTAAAATTATATTTATATGTAACAAGAAATCATCCCAACCTAGGGTCTCCAAATCCAACCAAAGCACAAACACCCTCATTACTATTCAATCATTAATGAAAGGAACATCACTCATGACCAAGTCACAACACATTCCCAAAACCAATTCCCCACATAAATCATTATTTCTTTCATGTTCAAGTGATCCCATTTAGGTGAATTCTGCACTATTGGGCAACTAACAGGCATTACCACAAGCCAGAGAAAGAGAAATATCCAAAAAAAAATTCAGCATTCACACCTGGTTCTTTTGTGAAGTCACAAAAACTAAGGGATCATTGAGATCCCTCAATGTAATAAAACCAAACCAAGCCTCGAGATACAGCCCAAAATAGCTTTTGATTCACAAAAAACAACTATGGCACAACAGAGGATCATATCTTCATCCACATCACCCCATAAGCATCAAATAGAACAAAAATCCTACTACCCAAATAGATTAGGGAAACTTCAAGGTTCAAGCACATCATTCAATATGTTATTCTTTCTATTGGTTAACCATGGTGACCACACAAGTATTGATGTTAAATTGATATCCATTTAACCAATTGAGTTTAAGTGATTAACCAATTCCATGATATAGTTATTTAATCATAACAGAAGTCAAGGGTTCTTTAGTGTGCAACTAAAGACCACCAATTTCCATGATTTTCAGTAAGAATAAGCCCAAATTGTTCACAAAATATGGAAATAATAAAAGTGTATAGCAGAATTTTCAAACGCACAGCATAATTTTTTAACAGTCTGTTTATTATCTTTTTTAAGTTTTGGTTTCATCCATTACCACAAAAACAGCAGCGTACCCACCCAACATGATACACAATAATGAGAGATGAAGGAAAAATCCCTACATGGTTTATCGAGGACCGAAGATCTTCTCCACATGCCCAGAACTGGGGATGTGCGACTTGTAGGGGAGGAACGTCGAGGAATCCAAGGGTGAGCAGAATGGCTCTGACACAGGCGCATTACTTGCCTCTTGATAGGGAACTCCAAATTCACAAGGAAGAAAAGGAGACTATCCATGAGGAAGATGAAGAGGGAATTCTCGTGAGATATAAGGATGACATCCCGTTGTAATGGGATATGGAATTTTGAACGTATATAAAGTTGGATCGTGGATTCACCACGCAACTGGGCAGTTACGCATGATGGAATTAATTGAAATTTAACAATTCTCCTCATAGGTGTGGTCATAATAGCTATACATTAAAAAGTATTATTTAACCATAAGTAAATGTGTAACATGTGCGGGACTGGATGGTAGGGAAGGTAACAACACCGAGGAAAAACTACACATTTTGGTAAGTTAATGGTTTCCCAAACATTAGGGGATTTTAGATATTTTTATGGCATTTAAATGGATTTTAAAGGGAGAATTAAATCAAATTTACGTTAAAAGATATGTTGCGGGAGTGGAAAAGTTAGGAAGTGTAATAGAGCATGGTGAGGACACTAAGCCACCATCACGGTGTCACCCTTACGGTGCTACCATCACTATTACCACCCTCATGTTTCCACCATGACGGTTGCCACCACCACGGCTCCACTGTGTCTGGTGCCACCATGACCGGTGGCCGATTATCATGGTGCCACCGCAATCTGTGCACCCATGACCGGTGCCACCATTTCGGTGGAGCCATGTTTTAGCAATGTAATGGACCCAGTGGGTCCGAGTCATTACAAATATTAAAATTCTGTCATAATTTTTTAAAAATAGATGTTGTGTGTAATGAAAGCTTCCAATGAAAATTAGTTACTTAAATTAATATTTCATAAATATTTTTGATGTTACAGAACCATATCATAATAAATGATGTTTTATTCCATAGTAAATCATTCACTTATCACATCATAAATAATCCATGATGATGATATTTTTTTATAATATTGTTTAAATGAACGCTACTCACATTTTAAATATATATTGCACATGGAATTAAAATTGAATTCATTAAATACATCATAATTATCCCATGGAATAAAAATATATTTTCTCTAGATCCACATAAGGAATTAATCATTAATTCCTTTAATAATTATAAAAATATATACCTTAGAAGAATACTCAGGTATTCATTGTCATCATGTAATATTCTAGGAAAATAGAAGTCAATCAGAATGATAATGAATATGATATTTACCTCATATTTATTATTTTCATACTTTTAATGGAATAATTTTCCCGAAAAAATATATATATATAATATTTATGAATTTCCTTTAATCAATGTAATCACAAATATGGTATTCATAGAGGAAATATAATAGATGTAATATTATAGTTATAATCTAACAATTATTAATATTAGAAAAGGAAATTATGGGTCATTATTTATTTATCGTAAAATAATACATCATAAATCTACATAAATAATTTTTAACTAATAATTTGATGAATATTTTCAATGAAACATAATATATATCATGGGATTATGACAGAAATGGAACACAAATTTATAGTGAGAATCAAAATATCATTTGAAGTAATAAATTCCAATGATGCTTTATGATAATTTAAAATTAATATTTACTAATAATACGGGAAATTTATTTATCATTACTTGAATGAAAACAACGATATTACATTTTTAATAATATGAGAATTATGCTAGATAGATATATTTTAATAATAACAACAAAATAGTTCTGTTTCATAATATACTAGTCTACACAAAAAGAATGTATTGATTTTCCATTAAATAATTTAAAACCTGATATATGTCGAAATAAATTCACTAATGATAATTTTGATATAAAAAGAAGGATATTCCAAAAAATTATAATTTAAGTAAAAGGAATTATTGTTTTTGAAAAAAAAAATCTACTGAAAACCTTATACATTTAATATAGTATAAAAACTCTAATTCAAAAAAGTGAAAAGAAAATTATAATCTCACCAAGTGTAAAAATATTATGATTACATTATAGTAACATTATAATGACATTCCATATAAATCCCACTCTTGGAATATCATATTTTAGAGTTACCAATTTTAAAATTACATACAATTTATAAAAATTATACCTTAATTTATAATCTAATTAAATTTATTAAAGGATAGAGATAATGAAATTGAACATAAATATAAATAATATTGGGTATTAAATAATACAACATCTCAATTTTGAGGAATATTCACCACTTCAAAAGAATAGAGTGAATAATAAAAATCCTTTATCAATGTGTGGAAATTTAAGTAATGAAATGTTTTTCATTATGAAATTATTGAATAGAATGTCAATGATGTCATAAAATTCATATGGATATATATATCCCATTAATTAAACTATTGTGTTTTCTAATATAAATTTCTATTAATTATATAAACCATGGAAATTTTAAATCATTTCATAACAATGAATCTTGTCTCAATAAATAGGAAGTGAGATGAATAATTCATTAAAGATTATGAAATTTTTAAATTAAGTTATCATAAAAGGGATATTTTTTATTATAATGTAAAAATAATATTAATTGAAAATTTAAATGATATAAAATATCCAATGGTTGTTATATACAACATTTGAATGAAATTAGGAGTTTAGAGGGTAATGATTCTCAATTAAGGAATTATGGAGATAAATCCCTTATCATTGTAAGAATAAATCTTCACTTTCAATTAACAAAAATAATATTTAAATTAATTTTAGTAAATAAAAAACCAATAATATTATTAATATTAGTATAATTATATTTGTATATATTCATATCTTTTTTTTCTTTTTTAATATAGTTTCTATATACGTCATCCACTAGGGGTTGTTTGGTTAATTTCATTATGATATTTTATGTTTATTGAAAAAGGTAAAATGAGATATGTAATAGATAAATAATATAAATAATTAAATACTATTATGTCTGTTAATCATCACATATGACCAAATTTCTATATTTTATTTCGATATCATTTAGTGGACTCAATTTTGAAAATTTATTTTAATATGTCCATTTTAGCTCTTAAATATGATTCAATTATTTCACTATAACATTAATAATGAAATATATAATATTATATATATAAAATGATAACGGTTTATTTAATAACCATTATAATTCATTAATATAAATATTTTATCCATTATTGTTAGTTTCAATGGAAACTAAAAAAATACATTTTATCATTGATTCGGTAGTCCACACAAACACCAAAACGAAAAACATATATTTTTAAAATCAAATGAAAGATTGATATAACATAAAATATCATTTATGGAAAATTTAATTGTTATAAATACATTATAATCATATTAGATGGGATTTTTTGAATCATTCTTGGAAGGCAGTGATGAAAAACAGATAGTGTCTCTTTACAGATACAGTAATCTACGAAAAGTCACAAATTAAGATTCTTATTTATTCATAGTGGATAAAATATAATATATTATAGATTTACCAATAATATAATAAAAATAGTCACAAATTAATATGTGGTTTTCAATATATTATTTTTTAAGTTTTTTCAACGAAATTGATCAGAAGAAGACGTCTAGAATTATGGGACACATACATTGGGACACTGAATTTCCTCTTGATAAAGGACATAGATTTGGGGGACATAGGATAATATCTCAATTATTGGGTAAATATTCATTGTAATGTAAATAATAATTTGTTTATTTATTATATGGTTAATGGAAATATCCTAATTAGAGTGTATTATTGAAAGGTTTGATGTGATCCCCCTTTTATATGTGATGTATAGGAACATCTCCAAAGATAGGATTGTTAAATACATGATAAGAATGGAATTTCAGGATTATGTTTTGATTTTGGTGAAATAAACATCGTATGAAATATATTTATGAATGTAAATGATATGAAATTAATACTAGATAGTTTAATGTTCATATTAAATAATAATATTTGACCTACATTGGAAATTTTTCTTTTAATTAGTAACTACCGTTAATTATATATTTATCAATAAAAAATATTATAATTAAAAATATAATAATTTATTTATTCTCACATTTCAATTGATGAATCTAATCAATTGATTGCATTATACTACATTAATTTATACACAATATTAAATTAAATTATATGAAAAAATATTGAATGTTCAAAGAATGATTCTTGTAAAAGAAATCATTTTAATAAATACGTGTTTAGAGTATTTATAGACATTTATTACAATTTAAATGATAGTTTATATATATATTTATATTAACAATATATTAGAGTCATAGTTAAAAATAAAATCATTTTATTTTAAAAATATATCACGTAATTGAAAATATAAAATAATTACATTCAACAATTAATAAATTGATTCATCCTCGACACTTTTAATTATTTCTCACTAATGAATTAAGGATAGGTAAAACTCAAAATATATATTACTCATGATAAAACCTCCAATATAATATCTACTTTAATATCATATGAAATATAAACATGAAAATTATTCTTCTTAAGATATTGATCATTTATACATTAATTATATATTCTTCATTGTATTACTTCCCAACACCAGATGAATCTACATGTCATAAATGAACTATTAAATTTCATCTTATTAACAAAATATTTTCTATCATTATTCCCCATATGGAATTATAAATAATTTTTCCAGATATCAGTCTATAATATATATACTAGAATCCAATAAAAATATACACTTCACTAATAATATCATAGACCACTATCAATCCCAAGGACATTGATACTACATATCTTATATTTTTCATCACTCTACATTTTTATTATTTTGAAAAAAACTGTTAAGTTAAATGGGAACATAAGAAAACATACATTGTCCAGCATCAAACCACAAAAACCAGATTCAACATCCAAATTTCAAATTTCAAATTTCAATATATCAATATTTCAACATCACATTGAGCCAAATCCCACCTCATATCGTGTATCTAGCGTTGTTGTAAAAAACACACAAATTTAACAAAACTTATCATTAGAACTATCATATATGAACATCATTAAGGGATATATCAACACCACCACCATAGAAAACCAAAAAAATCCAAACTATCCATGAAAACCATTTAGTTGAAGGTGCATAATAATCCATTCAGAAATTCCATAAAAAATATATTTCCCTCTATGATCCCATGAATATTGATGAAGTCGGCACAAAGATCATACACTTTAAATTTGATTGGCTGCTAGAAATTCACATCCCAAAACTCCATGAAAAGAATCTTGAAAATACAACTAGGATAATATTGGTGGAAACTATGATTTAGAGGGTATAATGAGGTGGATAAAATCATTGATATTCCACCACAACAATGACCACCTTACATGCCTTCAGTTCCACCACCGTAAAAGAACACTAAGAAGCCATCATCAAAGGAAGAACACTGATTAAAATATTACAAAACCATGAACAAAATAAGAAACATCATCGACATCAACAAAAAATCCATCAATCAAAACCATTCATGTGTCCACAATCCATGGAAGGGAGTGATGAATTTACTTCCAAAAGTGGTTTCCACCAAAAAAATTGAATTACATCGAATGAATTCATCATAAAAAACCATGTCTCCATCTGTACAAGATACATTCCAAATAAAAAAACTATGATATTAGGATTTAGAAAAAATTACATTGTTGGAATCCACCCAAAACAACACCATTGGGAAAATATCTATAGGATGGTTAGGTTGTGATTGGGATGAATTGGAGAAAACAACATTGTAGGTTCTCCCATGATCATTAGCTAGAACGTTGGGGCACAATAGGGCCAGAACCATAATGACTATCTATAGCACATTATCCAAAGTACTTCACCGTACCGAAGCATATATATATGACCTATATACGGGAAGGGAAATCCATATAACTCCCAACTATGGGAAACTAATGAGCCACCTACTAAGAAACAGTTCATAGTGCGAACCATAGATTGCAATTGTGAGAGACAAAGGGGTATCTCTTATATTTTTCAAAATAATCGTCCCTATATTATCACTACACAAAACATGTTTTTAAATATAAATGTATCCATCACATAAAAATGTTTTTTAAATATTTTTCTAAATTAAAATACAAATTCCCTAAAATCCTTTCTCATGTTTATTGACACCATTAAATAGATGATTCCGAGAAATTAATGGAATATTACTAAATAATTTTCCATACATGTATCACATAATCAACATTAACTATTAGAGAAAAAAATAATATATATATTTATATAACAATTTCATATTTGAAACACTTAATATTATACAGATTTGATATCAACTATGACATAAACCTCAATACCCAATGTTGAACTAGAAAAATCACTTTACTATCATAATATGACTATATTAAGACTCCATTATATTGTTATGTTTTCTTATTTGGTTATAATAAAAAGTTGTTTTTGGATACATATGGTTCTCTACATCATCGTCATGATCCACTTCATGAAAATACATATACCATAATGATTATGATAAAATCATTTCCAATCAGATTATATGAATATGAAGGCTCTATCTTTTGATTTCCTCTCCATGAAATATTAATTTATACATTTTATAATTTCTTTTCCACTATTTTAAACATATTAAATCTAATGACTATATTATTTATACCTAGGTAACATTACATAATATTCTTCCATACTTATAAAAATAAACCCTTACTGTAATTTAGTAATAAATCCATCATAATGGTTCATAATGAGTAATAAATCCACTATAGAATATCCCCAGAGAGTTTCATATATAATATATAGTTATGAATGTATTTAATACACTACCCAATCATGCCTTTTTAGTGTTATCACCCCTAGATAAAACTCTTAAATACCCTGAATCATCTTATAGTATCATCAATGATATGTTATTTTTATGAAAACCAAAAAATATATACATATTCAGTACATTAGGTTATTATATGTTACATAGAATAATACCATTGATTTATAACATTGGGTTTCACTAAATATATTTTATCATAACCTTAATATTTTTTATATTAACTCATCTAAAATAACGTGTTATTTAGTCCTTTTTGGTGAATCATAACTTAACAAAAATTAACCACATTGAAACTCCAATATTTTCTTTAACCAATAACATTATAATCTCTAAATTAATCTAAATCAATATATGAAACAAAATTATTACACCCATTACCTAATAATCATATTATTTAATTTATTTAAAAAATAATTTCAATACAGCGCATTCTCAAAAACATTTAAGATTGGTATTTAATCTGATTTGGTTATATATTATGGAAAATAACTTATGGGAAATTCAATTAATGTGAATTATCCCATTACATATACCACTATATAATAAAATATATTTATTAAATATGTAATGGACACATCCACTATGGTCCATTCCATTTTGGAAATATGGGTTTTGAGGTGTTCTGGGAGGCAACAGTGACTCATTTGAAATTTTTTCCAGTCTTCCAATATTCCAATGGTATGTGGCATTGATAGGTGGAATCAGTGTGTGGTGTCATAGAGTGCAGTAATTAGGTTACAATAGTTTGTGGAAATAATAGGTGGTCTAGGTGAGGGGGGTCGGTGTGTAACGTTGGTGACACACAATAGTGAGTCGTCCAATGATAGCCCATCAGACCATGACTCACCGTATGGCAGGCCACCAAATGGTGACACAACAAGTGGTAGGTTACCGAATAATGACTCAACAAATGGTAGTTCACCTAATGGAATCTCAAAAAACTATGACTTGTCATTGATAGCTTGTATTGGTTAATCATCCAATTTTTTTTCATTTTCAGTTTCCATAGTTTTTCTTGTTTCTTCAATAATACATTTTTAACATAAAATGAATTTAAAACCATTCTTGAGAATTTTGAAATATATTTCATCAGATTTTAATTTTACCTATAATCTTATTATCCTCCAATGAGTATGAAATGATCAGGCCATATGATTTTTCTTACTATACGACTTTAGTGGCCAGTAAAATTGTTTCCTTCTGTTGATATAGCATGTAGAATTTCCATTGGCATTTTCTTCTCTTCCCTTGGTGTTTCCATTTTCCCTTGGAGTGCCGAGAGACATTATTACATAGATAGTCATTTTTTGGGACGTGGAAATTGAGTCCATTTTTTCCATGGAGTAATTCATACTAATCACATACCCCCTAGTTTGGTATAAGGTAGATGTTTTGATCCACTTTTCATCACAGTAGGGATTTTGTAGTATAATTTTTTATTGTATATTATAATGGGTTAGTGTGGTTATGATGTCATGTGGAAACTGTTGGACCCAAATTAAAAAAATAAAATTGTGTACAAGGATGATGATGATGGGAAGGATAAGTCTACATGTTTTGATAATTATTTTTGATACATTATAAATAAATTAGGGGTTGTGTTGATGGTTATAATGCTTTATTTTTTTATCTATTACCTTTGATATATCATGTAAATTTTATGGGATATAATCCTTCTTTAAATTGTGGTTGATGGTAGTATTTTCTTGCACATGGCTCACGCTTTATACTTTTTGTTTATCCTCTGTTGAATGACTGATAATTTTAAAAAGGTATAACCACATATACCTAGTCAAATAAATATATTGCTTTGGATTGAACTGGTTTATCAATGTGGAATTAAAGAACATGTTCTTATAAAAATTAATAAACTAGGATTATTGATGTGGTTGTGTGATGTGGGTGCTTCTGTTCGGAATTATGTCATTTACTATTTGTGTGGTGTAGTGGTTGGGAGAGTGGATGTTTTTACTGGGTGGTATAGGTTGTGTAATGGAATATTAGGATGACATATTGTTTTGTTTTTTAATAGATGAAATTTTTGTGCAATGGGACTACATTGGGTTGGTGTGATGGTTATTGGTTGTCGTGTGATTGTGAAGAAGGGCTGAAAAAGTTGGATGGGTTGTGGTGTGTTGTGGGGTATGGTTGTTTGTTTGAGGGGATGTTCTGGTTGAAGACTGGTTTGAAATAGATTATTTTTAGGAAATATTGTGTCACATTATGTGTGTTTTCACCCGATGTTTCTAGATATCGATATATTATCAATGTTTGTTAGAGTGTGAAGTAAAATATATTACCATGGTTCTTATTTCTCTTTTAGACTTTGGAAGTGTTTGGTATGGTTGATTCACCATAATTATCATGTTTGGTGTTTGATATTATCCTCAGCCAGGATGGATTAAATAAAAGATTTTTTAAGGATGAATGATAATGGATAAATTAATTGGATGGGGGTAATGAATTATTTTTGTGTCTAGTTATGTGGTTATACATTAGTGGTGGAAGTAAGGGCAGTTTATTGTGGGATTATTATTGGTTTGGAAAACTCATATTATTGGGTGAGTGTTTGGTACATATATATATATATATATATATCTAGTTCCTTGTGATTTCTGTGCACATCCCATCCTAGTTGAGATATATATGTTTAATATCCTCATAGTCTTGGTGGAGCGACTCTTTCACAAACATCCAGGTGGGAGGATGGATGGATGGCCACCCTCTCTTCCCTACTCATTCTAGGCAGTGATAAGCTTTGATTAATTGTGGATCCATACTTGGATTATGGGTTTTAATGGGTTAATGTAAAATCTATGAAGTATGATACATGTTATGAAAGAGAGTTGTGGTTTCCTAGTTGTATCCGAGAAGACACGTGTTGTGCATTCCCATGTGTTTTTGGGATGATTTGTGTTATTCTTTCCAAGGTGTCTTTTGGGGGAGGTTTTGGTTTTTCGCAAAGGTATTTGAAAGCAGGTGTGAATTGGGTTTTCACTTAGGTTTTTATGGGTGGGATTTGATGTGGTTTTTAGACCTAGTGAATGTGGGTGGGTTTTGATGTATTATGAGGCCTTTATTTGTACAAGAGGGTTGTGACATGGTTATTTCATATTTGGCGGGACATCCATGATGTCCTACATTTTGAAATAGTGGCTGATTAGTGGGAATCAGGTGTGGGGTAACCTATCATCAATGAGCATTAAATTTACTATATTACATGGTTTTCATTATTTTGTGAGTGTGACTTGGTGTGATTGGGATGGTTAGTAACCCTATATATATATTTTTATTTTTCTACATTTATACATGTGCATTAGTATTCTCTTTTCACATGTACATGAGTGACCTTGGATTTCCCACTGAGTATACTTATATGATAACCCTTCGTATATAAAATGTATTTAAAGGTTTCTAGGAGGACTATTTATACATTTCAACAAAATTTATGTCCCAACACATTAGTGCAATTGTTGTGTTGCAACATTATATTTTACTTCATTTGGGATTTAATAAGGATTCTTTTTTGTGAAACATTTTTGATTTATTCATGCATTTTTTGATTGTTTGTTTTAATTTTATATGTGTCATTGATTTGTTTACAGTTGATTCGCACTCTCTACAAATATTATTTTTTAATAAAGGTTAATTCATCCCTTGTTTTGTGATCTTTGTAACTTTTGTACTAGTTTCTATCCTAGGGCCTACTAGAGGTAGGACTCGAGGGCCATAATCAACCTTTATTCCTTGACAGTCTATGATGGGTATCATTGATGTAGCTGGTCATGAATGATTTGTTTTACAATTTTTCTTTTTATTATGAATGTGAAGTCATCACTAAAAAATTATTCAAAGGAGACTTAGTGGATAGACTCAGTGGTGGAGGTGATGTGTGATAGCATTGACCAGATACTTGTGATGGACAGATCATCAGATAATGGTTAGAAACATATTATATTATGTGTTATAATATTTGATCTATAGGGGATATGTTAATGAGTCTTCCATGAGTTTCATATCATACCCATAGTTGTGAACCCACGAGTTTCCAAGATGTTCAATGACATAAGGGTGTCGTTTTGGAGTCATGTTTTAAAACAGATATTGGGAATGTTGGATCAATAATTCTTGTTTTCCACCAGGTGATGATTGGGAATCATGTTCCCATGTGGTATTTTTCATATTGTAGATGATAATGAGATGAAATTGGTTGACTAATTGATGGATGTCATCATAGGGCTACCTAGGGCTAATTTATGTTGTGATTCCATTATGGTTGTGTTGTATCGGATAATGAAAACAACTTTTTTCATTACTATTATGGAGTAATGAATAGTGGATTCCTTGGCCATGAGGTATGTTGATGAGGTTGTGCAGATTCATGGAGTTATGAGATCCATCATCTCAAATCAGATTCACATTTTACATCATGACTCTGTGGGGGATTGAAACATGCTTTTGGAACCCAGTTATGCCCCAACATTTCTTTCCACCGTCATTTGGATGGGTAGACAAAGTTGACCATAAATATAATAGAGGTTATGCTACGATCAGTTATTCATGAAATTGGGAGATCTTGGGTGAATAAATTTTCCACTGTATTGTTTTCTAACAAAAACATCTATCTCTTTCCATTGGCATGTCACTTTTTAATGCTTTTAACAATAGGTTGTTCCATTCACCATTATGCAAGAAATTTGTTAGCGAAAAATATATTCTTAGTACGATTGTGGTAAAGGGAATAATGGAAATGTATCATCTAGTTTGTGTGTTGAAGATGATTTTTTGGGACATAATAAGGTAATATTTCGATTATTGGATAAATACCATGGAGATTGACATTGGTGACCACATGATCTTGAGGTCATCCCCTAAATGAGGGGCATAGAGGATTAGTATAGGGTTTATGATTTATCCTAGGTATATTGAACCCTTTAAGGTGTCAGGATGAGTGGGGGGGTGGGGCTGGCATAACAGATGGAATTTCCACCATAGTTTTGAGTGGTTACACGACGTCTTCCACATCTCCCACCATAATCGATATCTTCGCGGTAAATCCCATATCATTTACTATAGATAGATAGGCATTTAGAATGAAAAATATTCATGGAGTCGCTTATGGAGATCTAGAAAAATTGAGAAATGTTTATTCATTGATGATCTATTCCCTTGGGAAGTGTGTTGGGGAGGCATGGTGGAATTGAGGAGAGTAAATGGGAAATGGATACACAGATTCATACCCAAAACCCAGAGTTTTTTTGAGTTTATTTTTTCTCTTTTTTTCTATTGAAATGTATATTTGGAACCCTGATTTCTCGAATATTTGTTGATTCCATATTATTTAATGTATGATAAGTTAATTATAGATGAATATGGTAGGTCCAGATTCCTATCCAAGACACATTAATGAGGATGTGATTAATCAAATGCCGTAGAATCATTGCTGCTCAAAGTAGATAATATCATGACAAGGAAGAAAGAATTTGTAATTTATATAATAGTACAGGGGGACAATTGGTGTTTCTATGGTTTTTTGGGTAGTGGTTGTTAGATTAGGATTCCTGGAATGTTGATGTATCAATTCATATTTTATATAATAGGGGGTGGTTTATTGTTGGACCATGGCGGTGTCAATACTATTGCTGTGTTTGAAGTGTAGCAGGGTCAATGAGAGGTGTCTTACATGTTTATTTTTTGGATCCCTAATTATTTATGGATTGGTTTTTGATTCGTAGTGGTGTGAATAATTTGATAGGAATGGGATTCAATGGACCAGACCACTCCAGTCTATTCCATTATGAAAATGTAGCAATTGAGGTGTTATGGGAGGTAATGGTGACCCATTTCATCTGTTTCCTGTTTTCTAGTATTCAAAAAGTAAATTGCAATGGTATGGGGCATCACTGAGTGGATTCAGTAGTGTCATCTATCTGCAGAATCGATGGGTTGATTCAGTAGGGGGTGATGGTTGGTGTCCTTGGTGGGTGGCATTGGCAGGTCACGTCAGTGACACCAGATGGTGAGTCATCTAGTGGTATCTCATCAAAATGATGACTAACAAAATGGTGGGTCACAGAATGACAACTGACTAGTTGTAGGCCACCTAGTTCCAAAACATTGAATGGTGACTCAGTAAATGGTAGGTCATTGAATTTTAACTCACTGGATGGTGACATGTCAACAGTAGCTTCTTACTGGGACTCACCCAATGGGGCGTTATTTCTATTCTTCACTAGTTTTTCAGGGTTCTCCCTTGATTTTTTTATGTAAATTGTCATTAATAAATTTTTTATCATTCATAAAGATATTTCAAATGATTTTAATTTTATATTTAATATCTTATATCTATCATGACTTTGAAATAGGGAAGTCGTGTGTCATGACCACGATTAAACTTTATAATGTCCCTAGAAACTAATTCCTTATGTTGATATATCATATATAATTTCCAGAGATATGGTCTTCTCATCCCAGGGTGTTTGGATTTTTTCTTGGTGTACCTAGATCTATTCATTATCATGACCCGTCCTTGAGGCCCGTGTCGTGGCTAACCAACACCAACCTTCAATAGGCCAGGGCTGGATAGTAGCACCAATGGAGAATCCCAAATAAAAACAGAAGGCATTGTATTTTAACCCATGACAGACAAACACAATCTGAATACAAGCAGTAGAGGCAACAACTACTAATATATGAATGTTGGGTGTGATGATAGTAAGTGGTCCAGTCTATAAACCCAACTGAACAACAAGTACTAGTACAAGTAAAAAGGGAAAACAACTCCTGGATCATCCAATGAGGAATCCTAACAGATTGGTAGGTACAGAACTAGAACAACGTGTCCCTGCATTACATCCCGTCTAGTCCATCTCTGAGAAGCCTCCGTCCTTCACCCTCAACATCGATCACTGCTTTCCGTCGTCTGTACAGGACACAGCAAGGTGTGGGCGATGCCCGTGCAAGGGTGAGTATAACAACACTCATTAGGAGACCCCAAGGCCCTCGATGGTCTCTAAGAATCCACAGAAGATAAACAACCGTATAAATATACAATCACGACGTATCAACCAACCATAATTAGGTATATTCCAATACATATACCTATGTTACCAGTCACAGTTCGGCTCCAACTCTCGAGCCCAAACACAACCCACTCCATAAAGCAAGTAAAGTCAATCACGACGTTGATAATGTTTGAAAGACAGGACATAGCTCAAACAATTATTCATCTTTTGATGAGTGATAGAGATGATCAAATGTAGTCCCTGATTCATCTAAGCTATCAGACACACACAGGATACAGGTTTCAGCTAAGCTATCGAACCCCCACAGGATACACGAACTACTATTATGTCGGACCCACACAGGATACATGAACAGAATTTAGAACTATCAAACCCACTGAGGATCCCGATTTAGTAGTCATCACTGTCGATCCCATTTACGATTCTGGTAAAATAGTCATCGTTGTCGAACCCACGTAGGATTCCGGTACAATAGTCGTTGTAGCCTGCTCTATTGTTCCTGCACACAACACGCTTGATTCCGGGAGGGTCTGCTACTCGAGTCAATTTTCAATACATAAACTATTACAATTTCTTAATTTGATGCATCTCTTAGTTCCTTCTCATCATAAGGAACCCAACGTGACAGACGACGCGTCAACCGGACGCTCAGTCTGAGTGTTATAAGCATTATTGTTCCAGGGGACCGGTTTGATTTAAGATCGATCCAAACCTGGAAGTTTTACATATTTTCCCAAAACTCTCTTAGAGTATCGCAAAATAACACATGTTCACAATGATCCTAGTTCCACAGACGACGCGTCGATCGGACGCGCAGTCTAGGAGTAATTCACATTTAAGCGAAGACGGGCCCGACCCGTTAGACCTAGTGGGCTGGCGGGTAGGCCCCAGCAGGCTCGGTGGGACCGCCCCAGAAGGGGGGTCAGCCAGGCCAGATAGGGTGTAGCCTACCGGCGGACCCGGACCGCACTGCGGGCTGGTCCAGTTCGCCCAGCGACACCAAGCGGTGTCGCCTCCTCCCTTGCCCGGCCAGTCATAGCCGGACGGTTCTTCCCGACACACGCGTACTAATTTGCAGGCCATGGTCCCTCCCATGTGGCGCCAGCGGGTGCTGCGATTCTCCATCCCGGATGGCCGTAGCTAGGCCAGTTCACCCAGCTGAGTGGCTCGTGGTTGTGGGCCGCGGTCTCCCTCCACACGGTGCATGTAGGAACTGCAGTCTTCTAGAGGGCCGACTAGTCGACCGGTTGGTCATCTCGCGGTCCAACTCCACAGTGGCCGACTCAACAGGCCACCTCTACACCTCCACCACGGCATGCCATGCCACACCACCTCTTCTGCGGACCAATGTGGGCACTGCCATTGGCCCCAAGGCACAACGCAATGACAACACTCTTCTCCATCCGCTGCGGCCCTCCCGACCGCATTACGTCTTTCATCACTGTGGTTCTACTCCGGTATGGTGCGATGGAACGACTCCCTTTCAGCTCTGCCTCTTACGTCAAACAACAAGAAACAAAAGAGGGTAATTGACCATGTTGGTTCGACCCATGCCCTCCGCATTTGTTGATAACATGTGGCCATCATAGGACCCAAACAAACAACAATGAACTAGGGTACACTTTTAATCATGAAAACCCCTACCTCGATTCAATTTATGTTTTTGAAGTCGCAGAAGATAGGAATCGTGGCATATGTACATAATTCCATCATCATCATAGGCAGTAGAGCTCGGAGAAGTCGATTTGAGATGACACCCTTGGTGTACTTAGTGGCGTAGTTGCCTTCCATCCTAGCTCGGGTTGAAGAAGATAGATGATGTTGCTACCCGTTCTTCGGTAACATGAATCGTTCTTCATTGAGAGGATGGGGTTCTTTCCAAGAGTTCTCCCAAGATCTCCAATGATTATTCCAAACCCAAAATAAAAGATTATATTCACTTATTTTAATGTTGTCATAATTAATTCAAAGGAATTCAAAAACTCCAATTAATTAATTAATTTGGTTCACTTAATTAAATGCATGGAGTTGGAAATAATTCTAAGGGATTTAAATTATTAATTACATGGGTGTGTTGGCAAATTAATGGGATGTTTTAGAGTTAAAGGGGGGGGGGTTCAAGGGGGGTTTAAGGGTTTGAGCTCGTGTGGGCCTTACCACACAATATCCTCCCATGGGAGATTATGTGGGGGTGGGCCCCACCTCCAACTTACCCTTGATGAATAAAACCACCACATAAATAAAAATATGTCAGAATTAATTTTTATTTAATTTATTATGAATCCCCAAAAATTAACTTCCACTCCCGATAAAACGCATCTGCAGTAAAGGTCTCCTTATGCGAATACTGGCGCTGTGAGTTTATCGCTATCCTCATATTCCAATTCCATGCACCAGTTTAAAAGTTATAAAATCCCGCACATATGTTTATGGAATGTTCCAGAAAAAAATTCAGAATTTGATTCCGAGCACACCGAGCCTCGGAATCAGGCCCCGTCAAAAACTGTGGACTTGAAAAATTCCCGTGTATTTAAAAAAAAATCCACCGAATATCTGGGTCATTACATTCTCCCCACCTCAATTATTTACGTCCCCTAAAGCTAAAACACAATCTAAGGGGAAAATGGGGTTATTAAGCATGCATTTGAGCCTCTCGCTCCCATGTTCTCTCTTGGAGGTTCCCGTGCTGCAAGCGAACACACAGTGGAGGAATCAATCATCCTTGCTGGACCCGCTCTTATCGATTCTCAATCTCCACTGGAACCTCCATGAAATTTTCCACGTCATCGATGTCCATATCCCCATGTTCAATGATTTGGGATGGTTTTTGCATGTATCTCCACAGCCAAGATACATGGATGACATCATAAACCCGGTGCAACTATGGTGGAAGGGCCAAGCAGTAATCCACCTCACCTTCTATACCAAGGACCTGAAACAGTCTGATGAATTACGGAGATAACGTGATGCCTTGGACAAATCTACGTAGAACATATCGAGGTGAGACCCATTGGAAGATGTGGTGACCATACTCGATCTCCAGAATTCAATGTCTCCTATCAGCATAGAACATATGTCTGATTTGTGCAGTCTTCATCCGCATCTAGATGATCCGAACCTTCTCCATCACAACCTATTCCATATATTTTCCTACAAATACTGACAACCCTGGGCTAGTCTATCATAGTGGTGATCTGCAAGGTTGGTCATACAGTTCCTCATAAGGTGCCATCCAGATGGTGGAGTGGTAGATGTTGTTGTATGCAAACTCCACCAAGGGTAAGTGATCCTCCTTGTTTGGAACAAAGTCAAGGATGCATGCATGTAACATTTCCTCGAGGGTTTGAATGGTCCTCTCAGTCTGAACAACCATCGGAGGATGGAAGGCGATACTCAAGATATGTTGTGTCCTAAAAGCCTCATTCAACCCCTTCCATAGTCAGGATGTGAAACGAGCATCACGATCGGAGACAATCATTGATGGCCCACTATGATGTCGTATGGTCTCATGTATGCAGTGGCATACAAAGCTCTCTACTGAGCCCTACTCTCGGATCGGTAGGAAGTGGGATGAGTGGGTGAGTTGTTCAACAATCACCCAGATAGATTCATTTACTCTGAATTTACGTGGATGTACCATCACAAATTCCATGGATATTCCATCCCACATCCACCATGGGACCTCTAAGGGCTAAACCAAGCCATCTAGAACCTGGTGCTCTGCCTTCACTTGCTAACAAGTGAGGAATTGAAATAAAAACTCTACTACCGCCTTCTTCATACCCAGCCACCAGTGCTGTCATCTGACGTCTAGATACATCTTCTCCACTCTTAGATGTACCATAGGAGGGGATGTGTGTAACTCCCTCAACAACTCCTCTTGTAGTGCAACTTGTACCATGGTACGTCCTCTAAAGAGGATGATGTTCCCCCCACCTTCAAAAACCCCATCAGGTGCCTACCTTGAGGATATATGAACATGTCGAGTGTCAAAGTCAATGTTCCCGTGTTTTGACTTTCTGAATCGTTGAAGAAGTTGAGGAGTGTCTGTGAGAGACTATAGAAAAGATGCTCCATCTCTATCGACAACATAAATCTGCAATGCGGCCAACTGCTCTGTTTCCTCTCACAGCAGTTGAATGCCTAATCTCCTTCTAAGAGAATCTGCTACAATGTTCCCCTTACCAGGAGTATAGAATATCTCGATGTCGTAGTCAAGGAGTAACTTGAGCCATCTTCACTGTCTCAGGCTCATGTCCATCTGCGAGACAATTTACCTGAGACACTAGTGGTCAGAGTAGACTGTAAAAACATCACCCATCAGATAGTCCCACCACATCGTCAGGAAGAAGACCAATGCTGCTAACTCCAACTCAGGGGTAGCATATTTCTTCTCATGTTGTATCATCTACCGGGAACAATCCAAGATCACCGCTCGCTCTTGCATCAATACACACTTGAGTTTGGTCCCTAACACGTCACAGTAAACTACATACCCTACGCCCTCCATCGGTATCCTCAAGATGGGCGCATTGGTCAACCTCTGCAATAGCTCCTGAAAGCTCTGTTGTCATCAATCATACCACATGAAGGGTTTTCCCTTCTTTGTTAATGCTAAATGCAGTGATGCAACTCTGGAGAAGTCTGGCACAAATTTCCAATAGTACCCAGCTAGTCTAAAGAATCTTTTCACCTCTGTAAAAATCATGTGTGGATCCCAATCATGTATTTCATTGATATTCGCTGGATCCACAACAACTACAACCTCCGAGATGATGTGTCCCAGATAGTTAACCTCTTGAATCCAGAACTGGAACTTCGAGAGCTTACCATATAGTTGGTGCTCACAATGTGTATCTAGTACTACCCACAAATCGTAGGAGTGCTCCGCCTCAGTAGTCGAGTAAATTAGTATGTCATTGATGAAGAATACGACAAAGAGATTTAGGTAAGGCTGGAATATCCTATTCACGAGACTCATGAACAATTCTATAGTGTTGGGTACGCTGAAGGACATAACCAAGAACCAGTAGTGGCCATATCGACACCTGAAGGACGTCTTCTGCACATCCTCATCTTGAACTCTTAGCTGGTGATATCATGACATGTGGTCTATCTTAGAGAACCATTGTGATCCCTTGAGCCGATGAAATAGGACTTCAATCCTCGGGAGTGGGTATTTGTTCTTCATAGTCTCATGATTCAGGAGAAGGTAGACGACACACAGTCACAAGCTCCCATCTACCATCTTGGAGAACAAAATCAAAGATGCCCAGGGTGAAACACTTGGTCGGATAAATACCTTCCCCTGTAAGTCCTCCAACTGTACCCACATCTCACGATGGTCGGCAGAAGCCATCCAATATGCTGGAGTAGATATCAATTTTCTCCTGGGGTATATGTCAATTATGATTTCTAACACTCTTGTAGGAGGTAGTCTAGGATTGTATTCAGGGAAAACATTGGCGTATTGATCCACCACATGAGGAAAACTAAGACTCTGGACACCATCTACTCCGATGATTAGACTAGCTAGATAATGTGTGATCAGATTCCCCCTCCTCTATGTATGTCCATCTTGCACTAAAAAGGATCTCTTCTTGTCAGTTAAGGTGAACCATGTCCCATTCATGTAGATACACCGCACATTGAACCTAATACAGTCAATATGAGCTTGAACTGTTGATAACTAGTCCATACCCATGATGACATTGTATGGCCTCGGTGTCGGTACAAGAAGATCCCAGCAGAGGCATTCACCTCCTATAGTAAGCTATGATTACCGAAACTAGTGTGTAATAGTCGAGTCTTCTCCCGTAGATGTCTCCACCTATATGGATCGAGCCAACAACTAGGTCAGAATCTTCGAGCTCCCATAGAGTGCAGTGGTAATAAAATAATGACTCACACCTGTGTCCATAATTATTGTTTCACGCATGGAGTAGACATAAATAGTACCTCAAATCATCTCAGGTGCACCGTGGTTGTAGGCCTCGACCTCCCGGAGCTGAGCCCACCTCTGTCAGCCCGCTCCCTGTGGTCGGGGAGGACATTTATGTGGTTGTTCTGGTAGAGCCTTGAAACACCGTCCACCACCCGCTGCTCATCTAGCTCCTCTTCCACATCTTCCTTCTCCCGGTAGACCACCAGAGTCGAACATATACCTTGGCATGTGGGGTACCTCTACTATCTTTTTCTCATCTGCATGGCAGGTTGGTCAGTCACAAGCAATGTGGCCATGCCCTTCGCATGCATAGCACTGTCTGCTCCTCGTATAGCTGGCTCTATCTCGAGTGCCCCGCACAACTGAAACTGTATCCTGGGTTCTCCCACTTGATATCCTAGTCTGCTAGGACCTCTATTTTATCTGTCTATTTTCAGCTATAGAAGACTCTTCTACATGTCACCCTGTGGTGGGTCTCACTACTAGTGACTACTTAGAGAGAAAAATCTCCACTAGATGGGCTCACTCTAGCACCCTCTTGCGTCGGGATGCTGAGGGGAGTCATCGAAGCCCTGATCTCATGCCTGAGTCCCTGCTCAATGGACAAGGCCCTGAAGAGTGGGTCCATCACCATATTCGTGGAGTAGCGTGAGAGGTCCATGAACATCACTGAGTACTGATCTACTGTCATGATGCCCTACTGTAGATGAAGAAACTCTTGAACCACACCGCATGAATGGTGGCTGGAACAAACTCTGAGCGAATGAGAATCTAGAAGTCTACCTAGAGTAGTGATGCCTCCTCGTGCACCTAGAGCATTAGGCTCCACCATCTTCTTCCTGCTGCATCTAGAAGACACACGGCAAAGATCATCATGAGGTCGGCTGGTGTCCTTACCAATCTGAATACTCTCATGGTAGCCTCCATCTAATCCGCAACTGCTTGTGGGTACGTCTCTCCCTGGAACCCGGACATCCTCTTGCGTTGGAACAAATGCAACACACATAGGCAGGGTGCACTCTCTATTACTGGAGCTGGTGGTATTGGTGTCCCAGCGGGTTGTGCTACCACAGGTATATCTGCTGTGTTGGGGCTCTACATCGAGGACTAGTCTCTTAGTGGGATACCTTCTCATACGAAACTCAGAACCCTAGATGGAAGCCTTTGTGGGGCCATCCTGAAAAGAAGCAGGTGCACCTTGGTTAAAATAGTATACCTGGTAAGATGACTCAAAGTAATCAAAAAAAATATTTCAATGAAAAAACACACACAATCAGTGTTTTCATGCAATGAGTCGGAGATTAGAAGACAGAGTCTTAGTTTATGGATACGTCAGCTACCACACCTACACCAGATTCCCTAAACCTATAAACACACCCAAAAAAATTAACACTATTTCCATTAAAAGAATCAGAGTCCAAGTTCTGTAGTAGACCCGACTCCTCTAACACCAATTTGTCACGACCCGTCCTCAGGGCCCGTGCTGTGACTACCCCTAGCCCGCCTTCCATTGGCTCGGGGCTGGTGACTAGAACCAAAGGTGAATCCCTTAAAAAAGGGAATTCATTTCCTTTTAACCTATAGCACACACAGTCTGAAATAAAGAAGTAGAGGAAAATAGTACTAAAATAACATAGTAAGGTGTGCTGAATATTAGTGGTCTAGTATACAAAACCAACTGAATAACAAATACAAGTACAAGTAAAAAGGGAAAACAACTCCTGGATCGTCCACCATGGAATCCTAGCTGAAGGGTAGGTACAAAACAAGAAAAACTCGTCCCATTGGTACATCCCATCTAGTCCAGCTCCGAGCAGCCTTCATCCATTAACCTCAGCCACGATCACTTCTATTTGTTGTCGGCACAGAACACAACTATGTATGAGTGAAGCCCATGCAGGGGTGAGTATAATAGTACTAAGTAGGGGACCCTGACACCCTCGAATGTCTCCCAAATTCCACAAAGTGTAAAACACAGTAGAAAGATACAATCATGACGTTTCAACCAACCCTACATAGGTATATACGCAAACATATACCTAAGTTACCAGTCACAGTCCAGTTCTAACTATCGAGACCAAACACAACCCAGTCCAAAAATGAAGTAAAATCGATCCACATGTTGATAAAGGTTGAAAGTCATGACTCATCTCACAAAGGTATACATCTTTCATAGAGTGATAGAGATTATCTGATGTAGTCACTGATTCATCTAAGCTATTGGACCCATATTGGATACAGGACCATCAAAGCTGTCAGACCCACAAAAAAAACATGCCCAGTTATTTTTTCAGACCCACACAGGATACTTGAATAGAATCTAGAACTGTTGGACCCATGGAGGATCCCGGTACCGTAATCACCACTGTCGAACCCACGTAGGATTCCGGTAAAATAGTAATCACTATCGAACAGACGTAGGATTTCGGTACAGTAGTCGTCAAAGCCAGCTCTAGGGTTCCAGCACACAACACACTCGATTTCATGGGGGTCCACTCCTAGTGTCAAGTGTCGATACATAAACTATCATTAAGTACTAAGTTGATGTATCTCGTAGTTTCATATCATCATATGGAATCCAACGCGACAAACGGCGCATCAATATGACGCTCGGTCTGAGAGGTATTAGCATTTGTGATCCAGAGGTCTGCTTGTATTTATGCACGATCCAAACCCAGTCGTCTTACAAATTTGAACAAAACTCACTTGGAGTATTTAAAAAGGACCCCCTCATCACATGGGTCCTAGTGTCGTTGATGGTTCGTCGATCGGACACATGGTCTATGAATTATTATTATTTATGCGAAGATGGGCCCGACCCATCAATCTCAGTGGGCTGGCTGGTCAGCCCGACCCGGCTCGGCGGGTCCGACCCAGGTGTGGGGTAAGCCCAGTCTGGTGGGGCGCATCCCACCTGCGGATCCGGACCATGCTCTGGGCCGGTCTATTTCACACGGCGCCACCAAGCGGCGCTGTCTCCTCCCCTACACGGTCGACCGTAGTCGGCCGGTTCTACGCGACACAAACAGCCTGCGTTGTGGGCCATGGTTCCACCCACGCGGAGCCTGTGGGTGCAACGATTCTCCAAGAAGTCCAGTTCTCCGATATGAGTGGCCCATGGTTGCGTGTCGCTCTCTCCCTCTACGCAGCTCCTGTAGATGTCGCGATCTTCTAGTGTGCCAGTCGGCCGGCCAGATGGTCGTCCCATGGTCTGGCTCCCTGGCGGCCTGCTCGGCCAACAGCCTCCCCACCTCCACGATGGCGTGACAATGCCGTGAACCTTCTCCCACCACACGGCATGACGACGCCGCGCTACCTCCACCGCGGCCCGACTAGGCCAAAACCTTTGGCTCCACCGCGTGGTGCGATGACGCCACACTTCTTCATTCGCTATGGCCCTCCCAGTCGTGGTTTCTCTTTCATCTCTGTGATTCTTCTTTGGCATAGTGTAACGACAACGTGCCCTTTCATCACCACCTCTGACGTCAAACAACAAGAATAAACAGAGGGGCGTCGAGCCAATTTTTTCCTGCCCGTGCCCTCCTCATTAGACTATAACATGTGGCCATCATCAGTACCAAACAAACAACAAGTAATGAGGGAAACATTTTAATCAATACAAACCCTACCTTGATTCAAATTACGTTGTAGAAGTCACAGAAGATGGGTGTCGCGAAAGAAAAATATTGCTCTGTCAACGTTGGAGGGACTAGAGTTTGAAAAAGTCGAGTTGAGAGGACTCCCTTGATGTACTTCTGGGCTGATGTGCTTCCCTTTCCTTCTCTGGTTGAAGAATATATAAGATGTTGCTTCACGTTCTTCGCTAACGTGAAGCATTCTTCGTCGAGAGGATGATGTTCTTTTATAGAGTTCTCCCAAGCTCTCCAATGATTATGTCAACCCCAAAATAGAGGATTACGTTCACTTATTTTAATGATGGCATAATGAATTCAAAATAATTAATACACTACTATTAATTAATTTAGTTGGTTCACTTAATTAAATTCATGGATTTGGCAAGAATTTCAAGGGATTCAAATCATTAATTACATGGGTGTGTTGGTACATTAATGGGATGTTTTAAAGTTAAAGGATGGTTCAAAGGGAGTTGAAGGGTTTGAGCACATGTGGGACCTGTCACATAATATCCTCCCATGGGTGATTATTTATTGGTGGGCCCGACCTCCAACTTCACCTTTCTAGATAAAACCACAATTTAAATAAAATTATGGAACACATAATTTTTATTTAATTTATTAGGAATCCCCAAAAATTAACGTCCACTCCCAATAAAACACAACTGACGTAAAGGTCTCCTTAAGCGAATATCGGTGCTGCGAGTTCATCGGTGTCCCCAGATTTCAATTCCGAGCACTGTTTCAAAAGATATAAGATCCCACACATACTTTTACTGAACGTACCCGAACGAAACATCAGAAATTGATTCCGGGCACCCCAGGCCTCAGAATCAGGCACCGTAAGAAACTATGAACTCATAAAATTGTCGTGTATTTTAAAAAAAATTCATTGAATTTCAGAGTCATTAAATTATTCCCCATGGAGTAATTTGTTTTGTTTTTTCCATCAAATATAGTTTTCCATTGGAGTCTTTCGTACTATTTGTTCTCCCCCCAGTTCGGTGAATGGATTAATTTTTTATCTTCAATTATTTGAGGTAGGGATACCTTAGTCTCACTTTAAATTTTTTATCATTCCGGTTTTGTATAGGGTTGAATTATTTTGGAAATGGTTCAACCAATTTTTAATAATGATAACTATTTTTGGGGAAGAAGATGAAGGAAAAGATAATCAAATATATTATAATTCCAATTTTGTTAATTTAAAAATAAATGGGGGGAATGGATTATGATGTTTATATATGATTTAGTTTTATTTGTTATCTTTGATCCATGATGGGAATAATATGGGATCTTAGACTTATAAAATTTATATTCGCTGGTGGAATTTTCTTTCATAAATCTGATGATTTTTTATTTTTATGTATCCTATATTTAATTACTATAAATGAAAATAATGGGCAGCCATGAAAACACAATTATTTTTAATGGATTCCCCATTATGGAACTTCTTATGCGATCAACCTTAATTATTAAAGTGGAGTTATATAAATAGTAATAATAAATCTTAATAAACCTACTTTTTTGGTGTGACTGTGTGCTACATGTGGTTTTATTTGTTCTGTTATCTTGTGATGGTCATCGAGTGTTGTGGTTGTGTGTGTGGTTATGTGTATGGAGTGGTATAGGTTGTGTAATGGAATCTCTTGTGTAGATATTTTTTGGTTGAAAAATGGATGAACTTGTTGTGTAGTGAGACTCCATCTATGTTCTGTTATGGATTATGATTGTGGTATGTTTTTATAGTGGGGCTACCGAGGATGTATGTTGTGTGGACTGTTGCTGGGAATGACATTATTTTGGGGGGTTTTTTCTTTTTGGAACATGGTTTTGAAGTAAATAATATGAATATGTATTGTGTTAATTTTTTATGGATTCATCTATAATTTCTAGAGGCTGAATTTTTTAGAATGGGCGTTAGTGTGTGAAGTAGATACCTTTAACATTAGTTTTAAATCACATTTTTTATTTTTTAGTTGTTTCATTGGTTGATTATATGATAGTAACATGTGATTTGATTATTATTTTCCTAGATAGTGATACAAAAATTAAATGGTTTTCTTTATAAAGAATGAAAATTTATTAATCAATTTTATTCGGGTTATGATTTATGTTTTTTGGATGGTTTTCGGGTTATGCATTAGTGGTTTCTACAAAGAGAATTTTGTGTGGGATGATTGTTTATTTTGAAGACACTAAGTTTGTGATTTGAGATTTGTACCTATATATATTATATTTAGTTACTTTTTTACTTTTATCAACTACATACCCTTGTTGAGAACTAAGTTCCAAACACCTCTATCATCATGGGGGAGGTTGTACATTGAAGACATCCTGGTGGGAGGATAGATGGATTCCCCCACATTTTTCCATTATCCTTCTTCTAGGATGTGATAGATTGTGATTTCTTAAGGATACTTACTAGAAGTATGTGATTAAAATGCATTAATTGAAATATGATTTATGATTCATATTAAGTGGATGAGTTGTGCTTTCCTAGATTTCTTCAGGAATATATGTGTTATTCATTCCTAGTTGTTTTCAAGATTATATGGGCCGCGCTTTCTCAGGAGTCTTTAGCATGAAGATATGATTTGTGGCTTAGGGGTCTACAGGCGGTGTTTGATGTGCTATGTGGCCTAGGTTTTTGTGACTGGGTCGTGATGTGGTTTTTCATCCCGGTATCTTTGGGTGGGATGCGATGTGTTAGGAGGATCAGTTTTTGTGTATGACGGTTGTGATGGGGTTATTTTATAAGTGGTGGGAGTTCCAGGATGATAGTCATTACAGAAGACCAACTAATTAGTGGGAATTGAGTTTTACATACACCATCATCAATATGATTTAAATTATATTATATTACATGATTTATGTTTTTTGGTTAGTGTTCCTTAGTGGTGTTGGGATGGATAGTATGCCTATTTATGTGCTATTTGGTTCTACTACTATCACAGAGGTGCAATAGTATTTTATTTTCTGATTTTCATGAGTGACAATTTATTTTCTATTGAATATACCTATATGTACATCATTGTAATATTAAAATTGTATTTAGGATTCCAAGTGGTCTTTTAGGACTGTGATTGACATTTCTGGCTCAAGACTTTGGATATGTTATTGTGTCATAACTTATCTTAAATTTCCCTTGGGATTTAATTTGGAGTCTTTTGTATGTATCTTTTTTTATTTGTACAAGAATTGTGGGATTTTTTGAATTTAATTTATATATTTCATGGAGTTTTTTATAGTAGATTCATCTGATATCATTATCATGATTTCTTATAAAAGGTAATTCCTTCCTTTTTTTGTGATCATTGTACCCATGATGTTAATAACCACCCTCGGGCCTATTGAAGGCATGAATCAAGGGTCTTTATCTCCCATTCTTTATTACTAGCCCATGATACGTATCGTATAATGTAGGGGCCATGGCCCAACATTTCCAACAAAGTCATATATTGTTATACAATTCTTGACACAACATATGCTATACATATTAATATATAATGAGAAAAAGGAAATTTATGAAATATGGTTGATTGGATACTATATACGATAATACATAAGGGATATTATTATAATGTCATACCGGAAAATATGATCATTATATTACAAAAATAATGAAACATTAGAAGATAGATACCCAAAAAACATAAGATCATAAATCATGGAATAATAAATATAATTAAAAAAGTGAATAAACACGAGTAAATAAAAATGATTTATAAAACATGATACTTGTAAGAAATGAGTGAAATTGGAACCATTCGAAATATAGGATTTTTTTTTATTTGTGAACTCATCTAGCTGCAAAATTGTCCACTCATTATATTGAGAATAGATAAAAAATCTATCGCACTCACCCTCTGAATCCTTCATGAATGGAATCCCATTCGCATAAAAATTCTATGTGATGATATATTAGACTTTTCACAAGATATATGTCCAATAATCATCATAATCCATATTATTGTGTTCCAATTTAAATTAATCACTTATCACATCATAATGAACACTTGGAAATAAAAATGGGCTAAATGTACATTTAAAATCATAGTAAAAAAAGAGTTCCCATGGAGATAAAATTGGATTCATTTAATGAAACATTAATAAGACATAGAAATAAAATGGGTTTATTATAGATATATATAAAGAAATAATTATTAATTCAATCAAAAATCATAACATGATTAATCTATGGAGAATATATTTCAGTCTACTGACATTAGGAAATATTGTTGTTAAATATGATATAATTAAAATAAAAGGAGATATAAATTTTACATAATATAGATGAAGTGTATATTGATAAGAAGATGATATTCCCTAGACATTCCATATGTGATATCAACTTTATTACCCTACAATCCATGGAATATAGATAAAGGTATTCATATAGGAATTCATTAGAAGAATTATTGTTGTTCCGAACTAAATATGATTAATCCAGACATAAATTATGTGATGGATCATTACATAAATTATGATAGAAATAAATAATAAATATATGAAAATAAGCTGTATGGAATTATTTTAAGAATATTAATGATTAAGAATATGGTATAACTTTGAATGATGACTTATGTGAACATAATTTTTCTTATAATGAAATAAACTCACATTGGACTTATAAAATACTCATGTTCTGTAGATGATTTTTTAGATGATACATTTTAAAATTATAATAAAAAATAATTTATTCATTGGTGCATGAAAATGAAAAGAGTAATATTAATGTAATATCATATTGATTACAAAATTTTATTTTTATATAAGAACATAAAATGATGTTATTCTTATTAAAAACTACCTATATATAAAAAAAATAATATCATAGATACTCATAAGGATTGTTTTTTTATGTTTTAATATCTCCGCATCTTTTTTGGTTGTATTACTATCTCCCCATGTTTATGTGAATACTCGGGGTGTGTTCCTGGGGTTTAGGATATGGAAGAGGAAGAAAAATAATTTTTTTGGCATGTTTGAAGGTTTATGCACGGTTAGTAGAAACTGTGTTGACCATCACAGACAACCGTGAATCTATAGACAGAGGATTACACATGGTATTAACAAAATTAATACAACCATGCAGAATCCCTAGAAACCATGTGATGTTGTTTTTTGGACAGTGGATCATATACTGTTTTCACTCTTTTTGGAAAACAATGCGGTAAATGATGCATCCTAGTATTTTTTAGAAAGTTACAAAAATTCAATATTGGGATTTTAAACCCCAACTCAGAATTATCCTCTATTCCACCACCAATGAAAATAGTGATGATATACGACAAAACAATCTTCCCAATAGTGTTTTTCATTTTATTGATGGCCATTTATAGTGACATTGGTCAAAACTCGAATCCCCAGGTATTTTTAACACTCCTCAAGAAACAATTTTTCAATATAGGGTTTGTTATTTCTTATATCTTCTTACGAAGACCTAAAACCCTCCATTTCCAGTAAAAACAATGTCTAGGATTTAATGTTTGTAGGAATATGGATCTAATGTTGAGATTAGATGTGTGATCATCTTCAGATTCATGGTATGTGTCTACATGAATTATCTCATAGTTTTATAATATATATCTACATGGAGAATATGTCTCTATTTTACCCAAAATTGATTACATGTTTCCATTTGAGTTTTGATAAAAATTAGTGTCTACGTGACCAATTATATCCATGGAGATCCTTATGGGAAGTATTGACGATGATATAACCGTTTTAGGGCCACCAACGGGGTGCGCCTACAATCCTGGACCATGAGACTTGAAAGGTTAAGTGAGGGATTGTCGAGTAAAGTGGGAACCCCATGTAGAAAATGATTTAATGGTTTATTATGTTTTAAATGCAATTATTATAGAAATTATTATGGTTATAAGTGAATAAATTGTTTCTATAATGACATGAATATGTTAATTAGGAGGAAAGAGATTATGCCAAATTTTTAATGAATTTTGGATTGAAATGCCTAAGGGTGTTGGTCAATAATAAATGGTGAACGTGTAATTGGGTAATGAAACAGGAAATGGGGAACATGTTTTTGAGATGTAAAAAAGGTAATTTATTAACATGTGGATTATGATACCTCAAGGGAATTATATAGTACACCTAATGATTGAATATTATGAAGTGGTTGTGTTATGTGATATGATAACTGTTCTTGGGTAAATAAAGGGTACGTTCTTGTGAAATGATGAATGTGATATATGGGTTAATATATAGAAGTTTATGAGTATTGAATAGGCTATAGTGTTTTTAAATACACTTATAGGGTTATAGAATGATAATGAAAGTCTAGAAAAATGAATATGAATTTCTATTAGTAAATGTGTTAATGTGTTACGATATATTGTTATTTTACATGTTGTTGTTTTAAATTGTGAATTCTAATCGGATTGGTTATAAATTTTTGTGTAATATTATGGTTGTGGATATTTGAAATATAATCACGTTCACATGGCTTGAGATAGTAGGGACTTGACATGAGGATCTACGCCCAAGGGTCGAGTTACACATAGGCTCCAACCTCCTCCATATAAATTCACGGGATTGGGAAGGCAAATGAGGCTCTATTCCCCTAATGGTTGCATTCCATTAGGACTAAGGCATCAAGGTGATGATAATGTGTCAATGTGATATGTTTATCCCAAGTGAGATATGCACTTTACCCATTTCCACTATTAATAATTATTTGTTTCCCAAGACCCATGTAGAAATTATGTGTATTCCAAATATAATGAGCATCTGTTATAATGGATTACATTGTAGAAATGGTATCAGAAAAAGCATTTTTAGAAATTCTAGTCACCGATTAAACGAATGGCTCTCAAAATGTATATTTTTCACTATCTAGTTGTTTTATACATGAATGCTTTGTTTTATTAGGCTAAAAACTTTGTAGAAACAACTGGTGGTGGCCTACTGATAGCTCGGGCCTCTGTTGAGTACCCGAGAGGATTTTTTGCTTGTAGGTTAGGGAATGGGAAAATTCCCTAGAATAGGATGATTAGTTGTGATGGATATGTTCATTGGGGATGATGTGGAATTTTTATTCAAACCCATTTGGGGATTTTTCCATTTTTTATACTTTTAGTTTTTCTCACATTGCACTATTAGTATGATATGGTGTTGTTAATGATGAATTTTGATTTTTAAACATTTTGGGATATGTTTGACTTGTATGTTTATTAGTTTTTCATATTTATAATTTTATATAATATGGATTACTAAGGTAAAGAGGATATATTCTACCCATGTGACTCATTAGACCATCACCTATAGTCAGCAACCTCTCGGGTAATAAGAAGAGCACATGAGTTCATCTGACAACCTGACTTGGGGCACTAGTTTAGTGGATTTCATGTTGGGAACATTAAAATGTAGTATCAAATGAGTAAATTTATCTTTCATACTCGTTGGGGATGTTGGAAAATAGAATATGAAATTTTGGGCTTTTTTAACGATATCGTTCATGGGATTATCTATCACATGTATGATGGAAATCACAATTCATTAAGGGTGTGAAATGTTGATTTTAATGTGTGATGATATAGGTGAATGATATTTCACCATTGTGTGATGCACATGTTGTGTTATTTTATTGTTTTATGATATTATTTCCATGAAAATAATGGCATGAGGTTATGCATTCATTCAACATTTTAAGAACCTAAGGATAATAGTGACATACATCATTGTTGGCACACACACAAAATGGGTGTGCAAGACAAAGTGGGTGGAATACATTTTATTTCCCTGAAAATATAATGAATTTTTTTCTAATTATGGTAATATAGGTTGATAACATAAAAATAATTAAAATAAATATTTATGGAATAACATGTATAAAGAAATGTTATGATTGTTGTAAATTTTGGGTAGTGAAAAATTGTAATGGTTGATTCGCTGTCTAAAAGAAAAAGGATGCACAATTATGGTAAAATAGAAAATAAATTTTTCATATTTGAAGGTTTAAATGAGTTAAAATTTTTATTTTAACATGGTGTTATTGTAAAATTTTCCTAAGAAGAAAGGATCGAGTTGTATAAAAGAATTTGAATAATGAATTGTTGTGAACATACTTTTTATTAAGTAATTTTTTTACACCATGTTGACCATGACACAAAGTATATATGATAGAGGGTACTTTTATAAGTGGGATTTTGACTATGGTGATAGAGTATGAATAATTATTTTTTTATGGTTGATAGTGTGAGATATTTTTATTCATTTGATAAAGTCCTTCCGTCATTCATTGATGATTCGGTTGAACGAGATGTTGAAAATTGGAATGATTATGTCCATAAGATGGTATCTATTATGTGTTTGGTTTGACCCTCATATGTGTGGTTTGGGGAAGGAATTTATCTTTAGTTGAGAATTTTTTATTTGATTTTTATTCCTTTTCATTTTTGATACAATAAAGGTCATGTTGTTAAGGAACCGTTGGTACGGTTATGGACTTTAGGGTCATGAGATGATATTTTATAATGTTAGTGTAGAAACTCTTGTGCATCATGACTATACTAAGTGCATGAGAGACCTTATTTATAGTTCATTTGTCTTGGAGACCTTGTGAGCGTATATCTTACGATTTTTTTGGAATATTGGAGATGAATTTTGGACAGCATTTTCAAAGCATGTGTATTTTTTTGGTGTGGAACCTATAATCCATTTTTGTATACTTCCATACAAATATGATAAAATGATTATTGTTTGAGAGTCCGATTTAAGATAATTACATCACTTATTTCATTATATTTATGATTTTTATAGATAAGAAATGACTTTTTTGAGTATTGACTCCATTTTAGGGAGTTGGTTTTATTGAACGTTCAAGGTGACCTATGTGAGTGTTCGGATTTGGTTTCAAGTGCCTTTGGGTGTTTCATGCACATATTGATGTATTGGAATTTTATATTGTGACTAATAGTATTTCATGATTAATGGTTGTACTAGGGGGATATGTGGGATGGTTGATGGTTGGTGGTTCCACTTGAATTATTGTTACATGTGGATAATTTCAGATAATCAAGGATGACCTCATGAGAGGATTGTTCAGTAGTATTGATATCCGAGAATATGGACATAGGAGATGCATTTAAGGTGGTTCCAACACATAATGTGTACCACTGAGTTTTTTAAATTGTATAGTTTCTCCCTAGTACATTCATAATGGTTCCATAATGCTTGTGATTGGTGTATATGATTGTTTTAAAGGGTTATATAGTATGAAAGCTTGAATCAACTCTTTCTATAATGATTATTGGAGGAATCGTAGTCATTTTTTATCATATGTGTCAATGGTGACTGAGGTGTGGTCATATTATTTTGTTTTATGGTGACACATGAGGAATGAGTTGATACACAGATGAACATGTTTGTATCAATAGTTTTGTTGTTTGGTGAGAGGAAGAGGTCTGTGCAAGGTTACATTGGTTGACTATCCTGATACCAAGTTATATAAGTAGGAAGGGGATGGGCTATCCTCAGGAACTGTTTGATTATAGAATATGATTTGTTTGGATTGGGTGGAAGGTTGTAGTGCTTTAGTTGTTATATATTAGGGACACATGAAAAGAACTCGAACAGTGTGGTGAAAGTAGAGCCACATGAAACATTGTTTCCTGACTACCTGAAAGGTGGTCTTAGGGTTGTGGGGAATCTCAGTTAACTGTCACATGTTAGTTGTATCAGTTCAATGATGAAAATAGGTATTCAAGATGGAAACATGAAATCCTTAGTATATCACTGTGCCTCATCATGGGAGGTGATATCAGAAATATATTTGTTTGGGGTGATTCTATTGAACAAATTCAAATCCTACCACATATTTGTAACGATCATCCCCAACTCCATAAAATTGTATATGGAATGGTGAGAATCTATGACTCTTTGTCGAGAGACATGAAGGTGTTTGTTTGTGTGACTTACATAAAATAGTTTTTTCTAATGGAAACAGTATATGTGAATCTTGACAATGGGATGTGCACCTTTGATGGATGTGGGTGAGGTCCTCTGGATGGACCTAATTTCATAAAAACCCATGTTTTTAATTCATGGAATAAAATAAAGGGAAATTATTGATTATTTTTTTCTTATTTAGGGAATATCTAGGTATCCATGTTTGAGTTCTAGGGTTCATATTGTGATTGAGTATGAGACACAATTGTTGGAATCCATCAAGACGAGTAATAGTAGTGAAACTCCTAAAGTGGGGAGTGATAAGTCATTCAATGATGTGGAGAGGAGAATATAAGGATGAGGTAGTGTCACCATAATTCCAATGTGTAATATTTTAGGTGAATGTTATGTTCCACAAAGAGGGAATATGGGACCTGGATGTGGTTACTAATGAGCTTGGTGTTTTCATAGAGATAATATTGGGTACTTGTAAACTTGTAATGTATGTGTTGAAGTCATAGAAGTGTGTGGATGGATATGACAACAAGTTTTGGAAAGATAGGTTGGGTACAATAACACCAACGAAGATCGTGGTTAGATTCAGGTAATTTCTCAATGGGTGGTTTTAGAACCTATTTAAGTGGAGTGATCAATGGCCATTTTATATGGTGTCATGCCAAGGGATAATCCTGATAATGGTCTAAATGGTTTTATTACCATGAAGATGAAATTATACTGGAATTCTGGGTATTTTCTAAGTGGCTGTTTGGGATGATAATTATAGGCTTTAAGAATGTATGCACCTTGGGATGGTGTGAATGGCGTAGCATACCATATGGGGTAGGTGGACATTATGGGACAAGATAATCAGGTATGTTCTGATATAAGATGGTAAACATGAATTTATGTGGTGAGATTAACACACCTTATGGTTTACGTATTAGCGGAATGAGCCTCTTTGGAAATGAATTTGTACATAAGTGAGGTAAATGCGATCAAATTCTTTGAATATATGGTTTTGGAATGTCATCCCAATTGGGTTTGAAAGTGTTATCGGGTGCTAATACTTGGTAATACCATATTGATGTTTTGGCATAGTGACTATGAACAAATCATGTAATATAAATGATGACATTAGATTCAGCTGATCATTCCATGAAAGTGGTGATTCGACAAAAGTTTTTTAATCTGGTTGAAATGAAAACTGATTACTCTTTTGTGATATATTGAGTTTTATCACCATTACATTTGGTAATAAATAAAGGAAAATTATGCCAACTTATTTGGGTCTTGTTTTTTGTAGAGTATATAACTGAGGGGGTGCTTATTAGTTCTTTCATTATTATTTGATATTGTGTGAGATGTCTCCATGTGTAGGGATTCATGAACCATTGTCTCTATTTTCAAAATTAATTTCTATTACTTGAGTAAATTTGATGTTGATGCATCCTTAAGGATCTTTCTATTTTGTGTTGTGTTTATAGTGAGGATGACTTGTTGGACATGTTTGTGCACCTAATCTATGTTCGGTGGGCTTTATGACATGAAACACGTAACATGGATATTGGTATTTGATAAGATTGCCTACTGGAATAACTACTAGTTATAAAATCATAGTTATGCTAGGAAGGGTGGCTCAAGGATGAGTCATTATATTGTGAGGAGGTTATAAGATCCCAGATATTCATAAGGTATGTTTTTGATTGTTTTTTGTTTTTATCACTTATTGTTCTGGTAGATAAGTGTTTCTACATGTTTATGTGAATCCAATTTGATGATCTAGGTGGTCAGGTCATGAAGGAGGTAAAGCAATTTCCGGGCATGCTGCATGGTTTGCACACTGTTAGTGGAAACTGTGTAGATCATCCTAGGTAACTGTGTGACCATGGAAATAGGATCACACAGAGTTAGCACTCAGAAATGTGATCCATGAGACTTACCCTAGAAATAATGTGAAAAGGGGCTATTAGAATTTTGTTCACGCATGGTTTTCCCATGGTTTGGAAAACTGTTTGGGTAAACCATTTGGAAGATTGTTTTTGGGAAAATTTAAATTATTTCCATATCAGGGTTTTAAACCCAAACTCGTTATTCTCCACCATTCCACCCCCAGAAACCCTAGTGACCCGATAGAATGAAACAGTCTTCCCAATTGTGGTTCTCCTTTGATTATTAGTTTTTTGGATCCCCATTAGTTGCGAATAAAAGCCCTGTGTATGTGTAACACTCATCTTGATTATCTTTTTCAGAGTAGGGTTTTTAGTGTCTATCATCTTCTTCTAATGACCTAAAACACTCCTTTCCCAATGAGACCTAAGTTTCATATTGAAGGTTTGTTGGAATCTTGATTTAATTCCATGATTAATAGTGTTTTAATCGTCAGATTCCTGGAAGGTGGTTAACAATTATTATCAAGTAGTGTTATTCAAGATTTGTGCAAGGAATCATCTATTTATATTTTCACCTGATTGTGTTCTTGGTTCTGTTTGTGTGTTTGATAAAATAAACTGTTTATGCGATCGATTGAAACCCTCATGATCCCCAAGCGATGTGTTGTGGATTCCTTGACCATTTTTGGTCCACCCATGTGGTGTACCAACAATACCAGACGTAGAGAGTTTAAGGGTTATGTGAGGGATTCAAATGTAAAGTGTGTGGCCCATGTAGAAAATGTTTCATTGATTAATTAATCTATAAATGGAAAATAAATAGATAAACTGAGAGTGATAATGGAATAAGATGTTGTGGGAATGACGTAAAATTGAAAATTTGGTTGAAATAGATTATGTAGATTACTTAATGAATTTTTGTTAGAAATTCCTTAGGGGATTAGTGCATATTGAACTGATAACTGTAATAGGTATATTGAATGGGAAATTTAGAACATGTTAATAATATGTAACTAGATAACATATAAATTTGTGGAATAAGAAAATATATGATAATTATGAGGTACACCTAATGATTAAATATTTTAAAGAGGACGTGTTAAATGATATGAGAATTGTACAAGGGTCCGTAATGGGTAAATTCTTATGAAATGATGAATGGAATATGTAGGTTAGTATATGTTATGGAGTTTTTGAATACACATAAGGGGTTATGGAATGAGAATTGAAATTTGTATAAATCACTATGAATTTCAATTGGTAAATGTGTTAATGGGTTATAACCTATTTTTATTTTCCATGTTTTTATTATATATTGTGAATTTTAATGGAATTGGATATGCTTGGTTGTTTTGTTGTATATTTTTGGTGATTTGATAAATAAGAATATGCATATGGCTTGGTAGAGTGGGTTATTGACGTGAGGTTCAATGACCACAGATTGAGTTAAATTGATGGTCTATACTTCACCCAATAAATGCTCATTTTTTGGATGGGGATGAAGGTTGTATTCCCATGAAGACTTTATTTAACATGAAATAAGGCCTCAGGGTGAGGATAATGTGTTAATGTTATATGAGTATGCCTAGAGAGTTAGGTACTAGACTAATTTTCCCTATTCATAATGATTGATTTCACTAGAGCCATGTAGAAATGACGTATATGGCTAACCTAATGATCAATTGTTATATTGGATTATGAAGTAAAAATGGGATAATAATTGAAAATGGGATAATTTCTAGTCCTAAATTAAAGTAATGAAACTTGAAATATCAAATTTTCACATACCATTTGTGTTTTACTTTCGTGAACTACAGATTAGACTAAATATTTTGTAGACACATTTAGTGCTGGCCAACAGATATTTGTACCCACACCCTACTCGGGCCACTGTTGGGTACCCAATCAGATATCTTGGAGGTAGGATAGAACAAGGGAAAAGGCCCTACAAAAGGATATTTTATTAAGATGCGGATTTACTTGTGGAATGAAACATAATTATAGTGAGGGGATGTTTGGGGATTTGGTTAGTTTATTTTACTTTTTGTTTTTCTCACTTTGCACTACTAATATGTCATGACATTGTTAAAGAATAATTTTTGTTTGTTCCAATTTTGGGAGATGGTTGACTTGTATGTATATTAATAATTCGTACTTTCTCTAAATAAAATTGTTTTCTGATATGGACTACTCTGGTAAAGAGTTTATTGTCTCCCCACATGACCCATTAGACCCTTTATGCTTGTCAGAAACCAAAAGATGATGAGGTGTTGATCTTGAGTTCATGTGATGACCCAACTAGGGCCACCCAATTAATGTATTCTAGGTTAAGAACATTACATAAAATATAGTAATACTACTTATTTTAAAAAAAATTAAATTTAATGTAAAATATCATTTATCAATTGAAAATATAGACACAAGGATATCCCCCAAATAATTAAGAATTTATTAAAAATTTAAATTCATATTATTTAAACCAATTTTTTTTAAAACCACTTTTATCTCAATTATTAAAAAGACTCTTATTTAAAATATGGTAATGAGTATAAAAACATAACAAGGATAATAAGAGGTGACTTAAATTATGATGACCAAATAATTAATATCTATAAAAATTCATATTAAAGGTTATCAAATTTTATAAGTCTTAATATCTAAATGTGTTTTGATGTATAAAATTAACAACTTCAATGAGTTTTAAATAAAACCATTGAAGGAAAGTGAGATTGAAATTGAAATTAAAATATGATTAATATTAATAAAATAAAAATATATTATCATAACTATGTAGAATATATACCATTGAAATAGATTTGGTGTATAATACAAAACATGTGTCAGAGAGAGTAATTTGAGATGAAAAAAATTATTTGGAATTTTTATATCCAAAGTCACTAAATTCATGAAATTCATTTAGTTTATTGAATCAAATGAATTAAATAAAATAGGAAACCAAAATAAATTATTTGGGATAATATAAACCATAAGAATTAAAAATTCATCATAAAATTATATGATATCTGAATGAAGAGGTATTGACATGGAAACTCAATTACAATGTAAGATGCATTCTTATAAAAACTCATTAAAACAGAACTAACAATAGATATATGTTTATTTTAAAATACCATGAATAAGTATAATAGAAGGGATTATATATCTAATTTTTATAATATACACATTCAAATGAATATTGGGGAATAAAATAAAATCATTCCCAATGATGGTAATTTTAATATGAAACCACTACCTTTGTCTGAAAGCATTCTCCACATGAAATAAACATTCTAAATAATTAAATTGCGATAATAAAATATATACCAAAGAACATTATTATCGTTAATTTAATTTCTGGGTTCTCTTAATTTTTTATTTTTACTTACTATTAAATATCATTTCAAATTATAGTGGTATCGTTGGGTAGTATAATAAATTTATTTTTATACTTTTATATTCTATAATATGGTTAACGATTTTGAAAAGTAGTTTAACAAACTCAAAAATATTGTATTTTTATGTACATTATTATTCAATTATAAAACATTTATATAAATATTTATGCTCTTAGTGAATGAACTAAAATTAGAAAAGTTGGATTAATATTTTCTTTTTAGTAGTTATTTTAATTTTAATTTTTCAAGACAAATATATCTTATGAAATTTATAATATTATCATTATAGAATAATAAATTTTTGTAATATAAAACTTTTTATTAATTGAATAAATTTTTATTTCCATTCATGTTATTATTTATGGATAAAAAAAATAAAAAATTGTTCTCATGGATGCGGTAGTCCAAATATACACAGGGACGATGGTCTTGTTATTACTGATAAGATATAAATAAGAAAATACAATATCTAATCAATTTATAAAAATTGATATGTAATAAATATTATACTATCATAGTAATTAATTTTTTTTATCTTCTATAAAATGCGATGTTGATAATCCAAAATGTCCCTTACTATATGTAGTAATATGTGGACACACAAAAAAGAATAATCATATTTTTCAAAGTAGATAGAAGATAATGAATACATATAGAAACCAAATAACCAGTAACCAATATATGATGAGTCATACTATTATATTGGCATAATATACAAGGAATTATATCACAATATAATGATTAGTTTTCGTAGTCTTGGGAAATTTTATTTGTACATGACTCACATATTACATTTCAGTCGAAAATTTAAAACAAATGTTTTTCCTCATAATTAATTTATTAAATATATAATAATCCATGAGATTTTTCATAGTAAAATTCAAGGTATATTAGTGAATTGAAGCAAATTTAGGGTGTTATCTAATGATCAATATGGTTTAAGTATAGAGGATTCAATCATGAATAAATAAAAAAATTTAGTAAGGTAGTTTAAATAAGTGCAATAAATGCTAAAAAAATATCTTAAATACAATAATAGACTATTAATAGTCAATATTTCAAGTTAAATAAAAATAAGGCATGTATTTAATCAATAAATTATGAATTAAAATCATATATATATAATATCAAAGAAAATTTTTCATTGATAATGAAAACTGTAACTGAATGAAGTAATTGCTTAATTTTTAGAGATCCATATTCATTGAATCATGATAAATTAACATTATAATCATTCATATTATGTTTTATAAAAAATATATCAACACTATTCACAAGGCACATTAAAATAAACCAATTAAAATGCATTGTGTTTATCTAACTAAATCCATCACATGAGATAACTGATTTAAAAAGGGGAATTAATTAATCATTCCCTAAAAATTATATTTAATACATTTATAATTTCATATATAATAATAATAATAATAATAATAATAAATTTATATAATAAGTAATATGAATTATCAAATATATGTGTGGAGTAAATGAAATAAATTTATCAATATTTACTATTTTGATAAAAAAATGACTATAATTTAACAGTACAGGTAATAATGATTTACAGATTATGAAATAATAATATCCATCTCAAAGGAATAAGAATATTAATGTAAATTTATTTTCTAATAAAATATATTATGTATGCGATATTTTCAATATGAATTTAACAATCAATAAAGAAAGTTATATTATACAATAATGCATTCCATCATGCAATTTCCATATCTAATAATTTTGGATAAAATAATATAAATTCAAAATTAAAATACCATGAACAATAATGTATTAAATTTATTACACGTAAAAGGGGTTTCAAATAAACCATGTGAAAGAATATGACTGTACAATGTAATCTATATATCAATGAAAGAAAATTGAGACAAAACTCTCTCACCCTACGAATTTAATTAATTATACAATATTTAATCACTTTTATAAGAGTTTAAAATGATTATGGACTTATTATATATCCATATTTATATTTATATTATTAGATATAGTGATTTTAAAACATATTATCACATGTTAATTAATATTCTATCATTATTATCATTGTTTTATATAATAATTAAATTTATTTTTCATGTGTGTTATTTCATTAAAGGTCTAGTTCTTGATCAAATTATATTTTTTTATCATTTATAGAATAAAAATCACAGGATAATAATCATAACTATTCTTCAATTATAATATTAACACCACTAACGAAATATGGTTTTGAAATAAGAGTCAGGTAAATTAGTTTATGTAGTAAACCACACATTAGTGAACGATGTTATAATCATTTTAATGTAAAAATCATGATAAATATTATCATTTTAGAATGATGAATATTCAATAAATAAAAATAAAAATTTAATTATATAACATATAATCATAACTACTATCCTTATCATCTTCCTTGCAAATTATTAGTGAATGATTTATCATGTCAAATTGAGAAGATTTTGTCCCACATACTCGTGAGAGATGTTGTCATATCACATAAAAAATATAATGTAAAATTTATATTCATAATATAAATTCTCAATAGGTATAAATACGTATTCAATATTATATAAATACTTTAAATATATCATCTTATTCATATTTGAGTGGTTGTAATTGAAAAACTATATACATTGATATGCATGGAAGTAGTTCATTGTACACATGAACCATGAATTCATATATCATTTTATTAATGATAGTGCTATTTTTTTGTACAATTATCTTATAAACTACTTATTATATGGATTATATTTATGTTATAATATATGAAAGTTATAATTGGACTTGAAGGTGGTGCCTAATGAAATAAATAATAATTAATCTTAATTAAAAATATTAATTCATATAGTATCATCTATTGAATTATAAGAAAATCCGTTACTGGATGGAATTTTTCATAACATAAGTATTATATAATTATTTGATGGAATTTTGGATGTGATTTTGGTAGTTCAAATCGAATCAAATGTGTTATTAATGTGTGAAGAATGTGGGGGGAAAGATAGTGGCCGTATATAGTTAAATGTGAAATTCTTTTAAATGCATAGTTGTATTAAATATTTATTGGTATAAATTACCACATGTGTCTCCAAAATTGAATAATTATATTTGTAATAGATTGTTTGGCTGAAAAACGCAACAACCAGACAAAAATAAATACATTTTTATAATGTTATTATATAGTTTTTATGTTCACTATATATTACATATTTTATTTTTACCATAATAAGTTTTTTTTCTAACTTAGGGAACTTATTTTTTAAGAATAAAATAAATTGTTAAATATTAGAAAATTTTAAAATTATTAATATAAATATTGAATATTATATATCAATTTAAAATATAATTTGTGTTGAAAAATAATATCAATAAAATAACATTTAAGGTGGAATGTCAATGTTTTAAACATTCCCACAGTAAAATATTTTTTATTTTTTATAATCAATATATTAATTATAAATTCAAAATTGATACATTTATCGACACAATTTTAATTTTATTATGATTTTAATATATTTTGGATGATGATATGATTTTTTGTAATATTATATCATTAAATAAGATATAGTTTTTCATAAAATAACATTACAATAATTTAAATTTATTCAATTGATTTGATTTATAAATAATATCAATAAAATGTAGGAGGTTATGTGTATTATGTTCACAACAGTTAAATATTTATTCTTATATTAGAAAATTCATTTACTAAATAATTCATTCAATTGACAATACTTTTAATATTTTTAGTACCATTTATTATATAAAATTCTAAACATAATTATTTATGCAGTCGTGTGTACTATGAATTTTAATTAATTATGTCATTCGTAACAAATAAAATAAATTATCATGATAATATAAATTAATATATAATAAAAAAAATCTCTATAATCAAACCTATGTTGTTTTTTCAAAATACCCAACCAATATAGGTATTACAAAAAAGGAAGGTTCCTTTTTTTGAATTTTTGTATAGTTTAAATATTATATATCCCACCAACATGGAACAGTTTACCAATAACTCATAACAATTGAGACTATCCTTATCTGGAATTAAATATTGAAATCCAATGGTTGTAAGAAATGTTGGTACGCAATTATACTCCTTATATTAAAATATTTTTTTCCAGAAAAATTATTTTTACCTTAATCCTCATAATTCAATTTAACTTCATTCAATTATATTTATGGTTAAAAATTAATATGAGTTTTTTTATATAATATAAATAACTATAATTCCAAATATGGAATGTTTTATTTTTCAAAATTCAATTTACATAATTTGTATTATTCAATTTGAAATTAAACTCACATATTTAATAAGAATCATTGTTGCTAAATAGAACCTATTTAAAAGGGAATAATTTTTTTTATCTAAATTATCTATAAAAATAATTCCAATTACATGAATTGGTTCATTTAATATATTTTTTTTGTGTTTATTTAATATGAAAAAATTTCTGACTTTATTATTTATTTATTGGAAGATGCATTTATAAATTAAAATTCTTTATTTTCACTATCCATCTATAAAATAATGTTCTCATAAAAAGTTAATTACCATAATAATAATTTGGTATTGCACTTTCAAAAAATAGATTTATTTTATTAAATAAATTTTGAAAATGTGTTTAAAAATAATTTTATCTTATTAGTTCCAAGAATGATTAAAATGTTTTTTAGAAAAACAATGTTTTACAAAAACATTTTATTAGAATAATACTATTTTATTTCTAAAAAATAGAAAAAAATGAACATGTGTAAACTATATATTTTTATATGTCATTTAATTCTAGTCACACCATCATTTCTATCGAAAAATGTGAACACAATCACAGTAAATAATTAGTAGTATATTGTTATTTAGAAAATCTCGGTCTTGCATATATCACAAGCTATCAAATAAACTAATAATTTAATGTAAAATACTAATAGTTAGTGATTATTTTATTTAATTTAATCCAAAAAATTAGATTTATATTAAAATAAAAATATCATTATATCTCAGGGTGTTTAATTCTCTTATAGTCTTATTGTTTTAATCCTAAAATCTATCAAATAAAAAGACCTTATTTCTAGTGATTAATTGTGTTACATTATCCCGATCATAAATAAATTATAGAGTCAAAATTTAAACATATTCTTGGTAATAAATGGATTTATATTTTTAAATTCATTTATTTAAAAAACCCCACTATAAACGGGTTAATAAAATATAATAGTAATAAGAGAGAAAGGGAAGTGTGAAGTTTATCTAGAAGAATTACCTAACTATCTTTTGAGTAGGAGAACATATGTCGAAAATAACAACACGTATATGAGAAACAAACATAACACCCAAATAAATATATATAGTGATTTATAATAAGGACCAAAATATTGTTTGTGATCTGGAGAAGGGTACCAACAAAAAAACCAAATGGAGATAGGGATTAATAGGCTATTTTATTTCATTATAAATAATAGTAATATAATAATGTATTATATTGATAAACATGTTTTAATGTTTATTAATTATTTTTCATTATATAAAAATAATGTAATATAATTAATTTATATTTTACTAATTTATAAGAACAATTTATTCATTTTAGTGGGATTCAATTAATATCCAAATCAAGCCTAATTCAATTAAATGAATATCCATCAATAAAGTTTTCTCGGACTTATGAAAAAAATTTACCTTTTATTGTCTTGAATACCCATAAAAGGCTAATAAGTCATGATTTTTCTCTCTAAATATTTTAAACAACCAATAAAGGTTGAAATTTTTTCCCAATATGACGAGACTATCATCACTCCACTCCCATTATTTTTACTTTCTAAAATAAACATTAACATTTAGTGGGAGACATATATTAAAAAAATACACTAACAAATATCCAGATTTTCAATTCAAATTTTAAATCCTTCATAAACAAAATCCCCTATATCAAATTTGAATGAACCTTAGACTATGTACCATAAACCTCCTCAGTCAGTGAGAGATCCACAAACTGCATCTTATAATATGGTCTGATAGACATTGCCTACGACACCCTCATCAACATAAAAACACCATTATCATCATCACATTATATTCATCAATATAAGTACATTTCATTAAAACAATAATTAATCTGGAATTAAATTAACTATTCACAGTAAGGATCTTTTTAGGATTTTAGTTTTAGATAATTATCTCTTAATTATTGCTTTACCTCTCATAAAATTTACAAAAAAAAACTACTACTCAGTTTCAATTTTTTTTATAAAATATAATCTCTTGAAAAAAAATTGACATGTCTAGTTCGAAGTTTTAGACAACATGACTTTTCATTTATCCCATAATTGACCCTATTCATCCATAAGTCCAATGAAATTCGATTCAAAACACGGGATAGGAAATAAGCTCTATAAGGCTATCAAATAAGGAAAGGAAACATTATCCCATTAATAAATAAAAATCAACGCAACCATAATTTTCTATCATAACATAACTCGTTAAATCATAGGATTTTTTAATAACACATAGAAATTATTAATGCAAAATGTAACTTGTGGCAACCATATCAATATTACATTGTAGTTTTAAAATATACGTAGGGAGTTATATTTGAAACACCCATCACAATATATTCACTAAATATCATAGAATAATCATTTACAATTACCTCAGTCATGTTACCCAATTCATTGAAGAGTTATCTCAAGCTCACCAACCTAGGTTTATCACGTAACCACCCGTAAACGTAAACAATACCCAATAACAATAACATATTCATAACATAAAAAACATGAATAAAATAATGATAAAATTTCCACATGGAAAACACATTATATCATTTCAATATATTGACATAATCAATGCTTTATCAAACCATTTTCAATTCAATTTAAAACATGTAAAAATGATATTATTGAATTAATGTGTCCCATAACACTTTTATTCATTTAAAAGATATTTTAATTTCAAAAAATTCATGTACATATAAATAAATACATAAAACCAATTTTAAAAAATTTAAATTATTTAGTAATATATAAATGAATAAGTATTTAAAACATTGAAAACAATATTTTTGTTAAAGAGTTCCTAACCAATTGGGAGATTCTTGAATACAAATAATTGAGGAATAGAATTAATCAAAGATTTTAATAAGATTAGAATAAAGAGATTCATTATATAATATTTCAATGTTATGTATATAAAACATATAGATGTGAATTGGTGTATAAAAACAAATAATTTTGAATAGAATATAAATTGAGACCAAGTCCCTTGAAAAGACCGTATCATTAGATTACGGAAACATCAATGACATAATGTTGCGTGAAAAATAAGAATACTCCGAATATAATTGAATATGATGTGTTATAAAATCATATTAAATTCACACATATTCATTTCATGACATAATCATGAATTATATGTTTAACCCAATGTATTGAAATTGGGGTAAGGACTTCTCTTATAGAAATTTGACCGCATAACTATGTAGCATTAAAATTCAAAAAATATGTTGATGGGAGAAAAATTGGTTTCTCATCACATGGAAATAATATTTACATCAATAATGATCCCAACAAAGGAAAATTTAAATTAAAATACATTACATAAAACAATTCATTGTCTAAAATATTGTGGTAAAATGTTCCCTTTCAAATTTGGTTACATAAGAAACATACACCCCATGAAGGAAGACACATAAAATGAAGATGTAAATATCAATAAATTAGTGTATGGTACACAAAGAAATCAGTCATGCGAAGTACATACCAAAAACAAAATGAAATAGTGGAAAATATAGCATGAATCAAACTAGAATAAAATGTTATATGAAAACCCCTTACCATGTTATAATCAATCAAGTCATGTGACTAAATTTTAATAACCCCAAAATTAATCACAAAATAGCATGAATATAAATAGAATTATGATAATTTATATCAAATGGCCATAAAAAATCTACCACATCCAGTAAATAAGTGGTCAACAATGGAAATATCAGAGAATTAATAGTGAGATAAAAAACCATTTACCACGTGTCGGACTAGACCCGTTATTTATTTAATCTCCTGAACAATAAATTAATGTTAATTTATACTTGAATAAAAAAAATCAGGTTTATTTTTAAACTTATATCAATTATTGTCATGTTAATAACATTATTAAATCATATAAGTTCACAATGGTAATTTTTTTGAGATATGGTACTCGAGTAATAAAACGAACTACTTATAATTACAAGTTTTTGTTGTGGTCAAAATTTCATTATCTATAGAATGATATTCATCATTTAGATATCAAATATAATATTTATTTCCTGTATATATATATATAACATCCCAGGTAAATTTAGAATATGAAAATTTTATTTCTATTAATAATTGTTAAAAATTATATTAATATTACTTTAAAGGAGATTCTATGTTTGATGGCGTAACTAATACGCAACAACGAGTTTCTTTGAAATCTTATGTTTTACACTAATAATATAATAAAATTATTTTAAATGGTAGTTAACGCCTAGCCATTGTAATGGTGGGAATTAATTAAAAAAACTAAAAAATTATTATATATGTTTGTTAAATATTTTTACATTTATCCAAAACATGTTAGAGGCTTAAAATGAGAATGATTCCAATTTTAAGCATAAATATTCTAATATTCTTTAAAAGCTTGATTAACCAACTTTTGAGGGAGAATCCTTTTTAAATAAACTTATTGAAAATTTTATATGTTATATTTTTCAAAATAAAATCATTATTTAGAATAAGGACATAATTATTTACTTTCTGTAATTTTTTTTATTTTTCCGATAAAATTCATTTTTTATGAATAGTTAAAAATTCTGTATTTTAATTCAAAAACTCATTTTAATATAATTCATTTAAATGTATATATTATATTATTAATTGGTATTAATGTGTAATTAGAATATATTGATACCATTTAATTCAATGGTGGTCATTTGAATTAATTTCACTTTAAAATTATACATAAAAAGTGTCAATCTTTGGATAGATATTGTTTCCTAAAAACACGCCATTTGTTTTGACAGCAGGAATTAATTATAAAATCAATTAATACATATTTAATATTTGGAATTTATTTTAAAATGGACATCATTTTTGAATTTGTAATATCAAATTTACTTTGGATAAATTTTTGGAATTTTTCGGACAAATGTTCATTTTTAATGAATAGTGAAAAATAATACATTTTACATCAAAACATCTTTTTCATCTAATTTAATTATATAGTTATATTTTCCTTTTAATTGGGTTTAATGTGTAATTGAATTATTTATTTATCACTTAATGAAATGTTTTTCACTGTAAGTAATTTTACTTTTCAATTGGATGTAAAAACAAGTCAATCTTTAAATAAATTTTACTTCTTAAAAAGACTCATCTTTGGTTTTGACAACGGGAATTATTTTTAAATTAATTACATAAATTTTTGTGTTTGGAATTTGATAATATGGATTCCATATTTGGAATCACAAGGTCAAAATTATTCAATTTAGATTCTTTTTAGGACATTATGAATATTAACGACGACAATTATCTATAATTATCATGATTATTTAGTAATCAGGCAGATAATTGTAATTAAATAATATCATTATATTATAAAATGACTCCAAAAGTTTTCCAAATCCAGTTGGTTGTGTCATTTCCTACCATGAGATTCCTTGTGCCAACTTATAGACCCCATGGAGTCACTATTCTGTGATAGTAAATTTTATCATATTATTTTTAATGAAAGGAAGATATAACCAAACTATGTAACACCTATTTAAAACAATTATAATTTTGTTTACATAAATGATCTCACAGACTATAAATAGTAATTGTAAATATAAAAAAAATCCTACATCATGGTATTTTTTTATAATTTTTATAAATTAAAAAAATAAATTTATTTATGACACCATGAAGATGTCTTGATTACCTCGTTAATGATCAATTTAAATAAAATGAAAAGATGAGGTAAAATCAAAGACTTACACTTGTCAAAAACCTATTGTATTGGTGTATTTCTAAGCCTTATCACCTTATCCTAAAAATATATCATTGTGGGACCTTTAAATCCGGAAATAAGTTTATAATAATGTAACATTTCAAGACATTCCAAAGGTGACCCACCTCCCTCTTATAAAAGGCCCCCACCTCTACCCACTTACCCACACCTCTCAATCACTTGTCTCATCCATACCCTGATCATATTATCTCTACGCATCCCACTATAACACCATGAATCCTCACCTTGGACATAAGTCTTTCCAAGGATGCCTTTGCCTCAAATCTAAAAGAGATACCTAATTTAGAGGTAATGTCTTCTCTCGAGTTTCTTTTTTTTATTTTCCTTCTTCACTCACCACTGTATTATTATTATTTGATCCCATAATAACACCAGTTTCCTAAATATAATTGGATGTAGTTATGATATGTATTCTACCTACACATACACTCAACTCCGTCTAATGGTTAAAGAACATATTGTTTTCGTGGATGGAAAATTACTGCCTCACGAAACAATGATTGTTCAATTTTCTCCTACCACCTCTCATGGTGGCCATTATGATGGAACTATATTTATATATGATTTATATTATTTTTATGTCCTCTATATTTATCTGTATTTTATATTTAAAATATACCTTTATGCTTTTCATGTTGTGCAAATGTGATAATTTCATATGAGGAAGTGTGGACAACCGCCCCCTCAAGTGATGTGACTTGTTCATGCCAAACATGGTATTTATAAAGAATGTAATTTATGAACTTATGTAACATATATAACAGATATATTATACTTTAATTATAATATACATATGTATCATTATGTTTTCATTTCATTAAAGTATGAAATAGATATTAATGTAGCGTTCATGTGTACGTACAGCTTACCGTCTCCATGAACGGTGCATTTTGTAATGGTCCGAACCTCCCTGGTCCATTACATTGTGAAAATGTGGTGTTGGAGGTGTTCCGGGAGGTCAAGGTGACTTATCCCCTAGCTGCTGCCTTCCAGTAGCTCAGTCTACCGGTAGCTACTGCCTACCGGTAGCCGTCGCTTACCAGTAGCTCGGTCTACCGGTAGGTGCTGCATACCGGTGGCTCGGTCTACCGGTAGCTGCTACCTACCGGTAGTCGGTCTACCGGTAGCTGCTGCCTACCGGTAGCTCGGTCTATCGGTAGCTGCTGCCTACCGGTAGCCACCGCTTACCAGTAGCTGGGTTTACTGGTAGCCGCGGCGTACTGATAGCTTGGTATACTGGTAGTCGGAGTCTAGCAGTAGCTCGGCTAACACTATTCCATATTTTCCAGTTCAGTGAATAGTGTTTCTATCAGTGAGGTTCAGTGAATAGTGCTTCTATCGGTGAGGTTCAGTGAACAGTGTTTCTATCTGTGAGGTTCTATCGGTGGACTTCTAACGGTGAGGTTCAGTGAACAGTGCTTCTATCGGTGAGGTTCAGTGAACAATGTTTCTATTGGTGAGGTTCTATCGGTGGACTTCTATCGGTGAGGTTCAGTGAACAGTGCTTCTATCCGTGAGGTTTAGTGAACAATGTTTCTATCGGTGAGGTACTGTTGGTGGACTTCTATCGGTGAGGTTCAGTGAACAATGTTTCTATCGGTGAGGTTCAGTGAACATTGTTTCTATCAGTGAGGTTCTATCGGTGGACTTCTATCGGTGAGGTTCTGTGAACAGTGATTCCAGAGTTCATAAGAGCTACTGATTCCATACATTGCAATATTTCACGAATGAACAGTGTTTCCAGACATCATGAGAGCTACCGATTCCATACTTTTTCCAAATTTCACGAATGAACAGTGTTTCCAGACTTCATGAGAGCTACCGATTCCGTACTTTGCCAAATTTTGAGTATGTCAACAGTGTTTCCAGCTTCGTAAATTTGACGTTTTATTTGATGTAAAATATTTTTAAAACCTTATTTTATGGAATTTAAGGCCGATTTAAATGCCATAAATTCTATATTAATTATTCCTAAGGCTGGATTGTTTTTACATGGTCAAACCGCGTGGGTTAATGCGATCCGTTTTTAATGGAGAATAAATCGGATCGTTAACCGTCGCCTCTCTAATTTTTTTTAAAAGGAACAAGATATCATTCTTCGTTGTTCTTCCTCCTGGTTCTCAAATTCAAGATGCTAGAACATTTCAATCCTTCCCGTAGGAGTTTCACAATCAAAAGTTACTCGGATCAGTTCCGCTCGGTTTGATGCTACCAAGCAGTGTCCATCATTCTTCCATATAAGGTATGTTTTATCAACATTCTTTTGGGGTTTATCTTCTCCTATCCTCCATTCCATAATTATACCATGTAATGCCCAAGATTCTAATGGGTTTTCTTGGGGTTTGTTGGTACTGTCATACTGCAGCATCCTCCGGTGGATGCAGTTGTCGCGAGAGGAGGATCGTGACCTGTTGTGTGGATAAAGAACGTGAGGAACTGTTTGAGGTAGGGGATTCATGGCTTCTATAATTGTTTATGTGCAACTGTAGAATTAGAATGATTTATTCCTTTTGATCACAATGAAATTAAATTAATTAAATACTCGAACTGGATTAAAAGAATCGGTTGATTGCATGTTGTTTCTTTGTACCATGATAACGGTTTGCCTCATGTTTTCCTAGATAGAGTGATATCTATGATTTTCTTTAATAAGTTGCCCATTCATGATGGAAATTGATGAAGAACGTAAAGTCGGAATTATTTGTTAAATAATTGGCTAAATAAAAAGAGGCTTGTTAATGAATCTGTTAATTCAAAATGGATTAATGAACTATTAGTTTGATAATTTGAAAAGGGTTCTGAGTCACCCGCTTGTTGTAAGGCTGAATGCCTTATGGTTTGGAGCTCTGAGTGCTCATTTTGTATGAAGGATGAATGCCTTGTTAAAGGGATGAGAGCCCATTTTGTGATCTTTGATTTCCTGCTACTTGTGCTTTGATGTGAGCCTGGATGGCTGTTGTGATATGTGGAGGTATGGGGACTTGTGGTTGTGGCAGCGGATGACGCCTAGTGTGGCGAGATGCATCGGTTTATGCATGTGGGTGTCGGGGAGGACACCAAGGATGATGATATGAGATGAATGTGATGGTTTGATGTTGGTGGTTTGGTTTGGTTGTTTATCTGCTTTACTTTTCCCCACCGCTCAAGGAGGCTGGTATTGCTTACCCTCTTTCTGAAGAGGCGAAGACACACGGGGTATGCCACGTGCTTTCCGTGTTTAGCCTCTTGATGGAGGATGGGTCAATGCTCTTTCTATAGGCAGAAAAGACTCGACGGGTAGTATATCTACTCACCGTGTTGAGCCCCTTTGTGTTTAGTAGCATAGGATGCTTTTCTAGAATGCCTAGGAATATGGGAAAGTAATTCCATAATGAGTTTGTTTAAATTGTGATAATCCACGGGGATGGAGAAAATGGAATTTAATAGTGATGTGAATCCTAAAAAGGAGCAGTTTTTGAATGTGATGCCAATTTAGTTTAATGTGGTAAATTGTTCGTGGTTAATTAATGTTTAAATAATTAATTAACTTACATTTGAACTGATAAAATGAGAATGGAGTAATCTAATAATGCTCTTCAAATGGTTGTGTGCTTATAGGATGCCTAGTCTTAGAAGTAACAGCCTGGAGTCTGAGAGACGTTAACTGCAGTTATGCCTATGACTAGGTAATGCCCATAGTGTGGTTGTGAGTCATATATATTCTGTTCTTTTTGGGTTTCTATACGCTACTCCACCCTATCGGTAAGGGCAACTGACACCCCAGGGATTCTGAGCCCTGGGGGGGGGTGTTTTCCCCAACATTCTGATGGGAGGTTGAATGGCTGACTACCCCCTTTGGCCCCGCTCTCTTCTCTTGGTAGATCTTTGTGCTGGTAGGCACAGTGGTTAGTTTTACCCATATATGTGTGTAGAGGGTTTTAATGGCTCGTGGTAATTTCACACACATTTATTCTAGATATATTATCCTATGGACTACTATAGGTGTAACGTGTATAGGTTGTGATGGCTTGAGGATCCTTACTCGGCGTATGGGCTGTGATGGCTTGAGGTATAATAATCGATGTATGATACATGTTATACGAGCTATGGTGGCTCCCAGAAAATACCTGGTTACTTTGGTTGTGAGGATGGTGTGGTGCTTAGCCTAGGTGTCTGCGTGCAAGCCTTTGTGGTGCATGAGGTGCAGATTGTGGAGCTTAGCCCAGGTGTCTGCGGGAAAGCCTTGGAGAGAGATGCACAGGACGTATGTTATTGGGGAAAAGCGGCAAACCAATGGGGATGTAGTAGCGGGGTACCCTTGATATTCTTTACTATTTGCTATATTCTTGTATGCGTTACTTGGCGAGAGTATACATGGTGAGGTTGGGAACATAGTATACCTGTTTAGGTGACGAGTTAGTTTCACTTGTTGTTCACTGGGCTTTAGCATGCTTTCTTTACTTTTGCACGAGAGGCTTGGGGAGGATCCTACTGAGTATACTATTATACTCACAATATGTATATATAAACTATTTTTCAGGTCACTTGGAGAAGGTTGGAGATCAAGCTGGTTACTACTAGCTTGCGGTTGGAGGAGGAGCTGTTCGGGCTTGTGGTCACTGCCGTTTTACTTTCTTTTGGGTACTTTTAGTTTTCCCTAACAGTTGTAGTACTTTTGCTTGACATTTCATATATGTACTTGGTTTTCTTTTATATTTCAGTTATGAGTTGGAGTTGGTTTGAGTCTATTCTATCTCTCTCTTCTGCATGTGTTCTCTTAGAGGGTAATGCCTCCCATTTGTGTGTGTATTATACCCTCGGTGCTAGTCTCCAACCCGTGGCCTACTGGAGGCGGGACTCGGGGGTCATTATCTCCCTTCTCACATTGCCGTCCCAGGAGGGGTACACTTTGTGGGGAGGGGGTCATGACAGAGTGGTATCAAAGGTCTGGTTGAGGGATAGGATGGAGTTTGGAGTTAGGCATGGGTGAGGATGCATGGGATGGTAGGGCAATGGTGTCATTCATGTTTAGAAAGTGGGGTAAACACTGGAGACCAGAAGAGACATAGGCGTTTAAGGCCCCCTATGATCTATTGCATGGACCTTTAAGATTACGATGGCTAATAAACAAAGTGATACCGGTTGTAGGGTAGAGACCTAGGAAAGGATCATTCTTCATTATTCTTTGCGCTTGTGTTTGAATGGGTAGACCTTGGGATAGGTAACCTAAAATAAATAAAACAAAACAATTAAATAATTAATGTTGAGTCTTCCATATTCCAGGATTAGGAGCTCTAACAGTTGTTATTTTGCATGTATGGCTCCAGGTCGACGTCCTCGTCAGGTTTGCGCAAAAGATGCCCATCAGGCTATTCCAGCAGATCGTCGCCGAGTAGAGGTTGATGACGATGACACTTGGAGGAAGACACTTCGAGAGTTTCAGTGCCAGAGTCTACAGAAGTACGAGGGATCTGTTTCAGATGCAGTCACAGAAGACTGGTTAGAGGAGATCGAGATAGGATTTAGTTCGATTCGTGCTTGGAAGGAACACTGGGTGTCCTTGGTTATGACGATGCTGTGTGGAGCAGCGAGGCAGTGGTGGTTCTTGTTCCTCGGTGATCGTGAGGAGTCAGCAATCTCATGGGAGGAGTTTCGAGATAGGTTTAGATTCGAGTTTCTTTCGTCGATTGCGAAGGTGTCCAGTCGCCAGGAGCTTCTCACCCTTCGACAGGGGAGTGCCAGTGTTTGAGAGTTTGGAATACGTTTTAGGAACCTTCTACATTATGCTTCAGACCTGTTACCAGATGATGAGGCCAGGGCAAGGCATTTCGAGGAGGCTTTGTATCCAAAGATCCAGCGCCAGGTCACCCCATTTATGCTGAAAACATATCTTGAGGTGTTGGCGAGGGTAGAGGTTGTTGAGAGGTCTTTGGCCAGGACTGGATCGTCACGAGAGGGGAATCGTCATGATTCCTCACGAAGTAGATCTGTGGTCCGGGGTTCCCTGTTTTTAGTACAGAATAGTTTCCGTTCACCTGGGGGTAGGTCCCAGCCCTTCCCATCTCATTTCTCCAGAAGCAGAAACTCTCAGACCTATTCCAAGGGATCATGCGCTTGTTTTTCTTGTGGTGGTCGTGGTCATCAGTAGCGGGAGTGCCCGACTTTTCAGAGCAGTCATCGTGCACCGGGCGCTCCACTCCAGGTTCCTCCATTGAGGTAGTTCCAGCCGAGGCATTAGCAGTAGGTTGCACCAGTTTTAGATCACTAGAGGGTAGATGAAGTAGGCAGAGGACATCCCCATGACGCTCCCCGTCTTCAGAGAGCAGAGCACGACCATGGTGGTGGTCATCATCAGGGTCAGAGAGGCTGTGGAGGAGGTCGTGTTGAGCTCCATGCTCTAGAGTTGCCAGCCCCAGGCGAACTAGATGTCGTTCGAGGTACCCTTTGCTTGTTTTCTACCTTGGTGTATGCCTTTTTTGATTCAGGAGCAACACACACCTTCATATCACCTACCCTCTCCATGCTTTGGGACATGAGGTAGAGAGGCTTCCAGTGCCCTTGGCATTGACTACGCCAGTTGGAGGTCGAGCTCACTTGTTTGAAGTTTGTAGAGACTGTGAGCTAGTGTTGGGGCAACACTGCTCTTGGGGAAATTTCCTATGTTTCCTAATACAAACATATGATGTAATACTTGGCATGGATTGGTTTTATTTGGTGCAGGCTATTGTGGATTTCTATAGGAAGAAGGTAGTTTTCTTTGATGAAGATGGAGTGAAAGTGGTGTTTGTTGGTGAGAGAGATCCTCGGATGAGTCATAGACGAGTTCCATCCTTATCATCCATGATGGCTGTGGTGACGCTGAGTTCTTCAAAGGTTCAACGGTTGGTGTTTCCCAGGGTCGTAGAGGAGTACCCTGACATCTTTCTAGAAGAGGTTGTATCCTTACCCCCTCGACGAGAAGTCGATTTTGGGATCGAGCTATAGCCAGAAGCGTCTCCTATCTCTATGTCTCCGTATAGGATGTCCCCTTCTGAGTTATGAGAGCAACGTATTCAGCTCGACGGTCTGTTGCAGTGTGGATTTGTTCGGCCATGTGTGTCACCGTGGGGTGCACCCGTTTTGTTTGTGAAAAAGGCTGTTGGCAGTTTGCAGTTGTCCGTCGATTATCGTCGGTTAAACAAAGGGACAATAAAGAACCGCTATCCTCTCGCGTGGATTGATGACCAATTCGATCAATTGAAGGGTGCATGTTGGTTCTCAAAGATAGACTTTCGGTCAGTATATCATCAGATGCGTGTAAAGGATGAGGATATCCCGAAGACTGCTTTCTGCTGTCGTCATGGGCATTATGAGTTTGTTGTAATGCCATTCGGTGTGACGAATGTTCCAGCTTTTTTCATGGGGTTGATGAATACTATGTTCCGTGAATTCTTGGACATGTTTGTTGTGGTTTTCATCGATGACATCCTTGTGTACTCCACATCTGAAGAGGAGCATGCAGAGCATCTACGAGCCGTTTTGGGAGTTCTTCACCAACATCAGTTTTTTGGGAAGTTGTCCAAGTGTTAGTTCTGGGCTCGAGAAGTTCGTTTCTTGGGACATGTTGTGTCCCAACAGAGAGTAGATGTGGATCCTTCGAAGATAGAAGCAGTGGTGTCTTGGCCAGCCCCCAAGACCGTGTCAGAGGTGTGAAGTTTCCTTGGTCTCGCAGGCTATTATAGGAGGTTTGTAGCTAATTTCTCCCGAGTTGCGACTCCTCTGACAGCTTTGACAACGAAGAATCAAGTGTTCATATGGACTGATCAGTGTCAGACAGCTTTCGAGTATCTAAAGGAGAAGTTGGTAATTGCTCCAGTCCTTTGTCTTCCAGCGGAGGGAGTCCAGTTTGATGTTTTTTGTGATGCTTCACATCTGGGGCTAGGTTGTGTTCTCATGCAGCAGAGGTTAGTTGTTTCTTATGGGTCTCGGCAGTTGCGTCCCCATGAATGCAACTATGCCACCCATGATCTTGAGTTGTCAGCCGTGGTGTTTGCTCTAACGTTGTGGAGACATTACCTCATTGGTGAGTACTTTGTGGTTTTCACCGATCATAAGAGATTGAGGTATGTTTTCTCCCAATGTGACTTGAACTTGAGGCAGCGTCGGTGGATGAAGTTCTTGCAGGAATACGACTTTGAAATATCGTATACACCTATAAATGGGAATGTTGTAGCTGACGCACTAAGCCGAAAGATACGTAATGATGTTGTTCATGAATCTGGCGATTCATGGAGAGTGATGGAAGAGCTATCAGCTTTGCATCTTTATATGGGAGAATTTGGGGGTAGAGGTTGTCTTTTCCAGATGACGGTGCAGTCATCCCTGATGCAAAAGGTGTAAGAGTCTCAGTTGGGTAACCTAGAGGTGGAATTTTGGAGAGACATAGTTGTATGTGGTGAGGCCCCTGATGGTTGGTCAGAGGATGAACAACACCAAGTGCTGTATCTTGGCAGGATTTTTGTTCCCTTGGCAATGCACGAGACGGTTCTCCGAGAGTTCCATAGTTCACCCTTGGCGGTACATCCTAGTGTGACGAAGATGTACCGATCCTAGAGGAGTCAGTTTTGGTGGCCTGGGCTGAAGCGTACAGTTGCAGAATGTGTGTCTCGATGTTTAGTCTGCTAGAAGGTGAAGGCTGAACACCGTGTTCCTGGTGGTCTTCTCCAGCACATAGATATTCCTCAGTGGAAGTGGGAGGACAACTCAATGGACTTGTTTACAGGTTTACCTCGAGCATCGGGAGGACATGATGCTATATGGTTGGTAGTGGATCGTTTAACAAAATCATCCCACTTCATAGCGATCAAGGATTCGAGCTTAGTGGAAGTTTTGTCGAGGCAGTATCTAGAGGAGGTGGTGAGACTCCATGGAGTACCTAGGATGATCATTTCTGATCGAGATCCTCATTTTACCTCCAGGGTGTGGAGAGGTCTCCAGCATGCCTTTGGCTCTCAACTGTTCCTTATCACTTCTTTTCATCCTCAAACGGATGGTCAGACAGAGTGAACCATCCAGACTATTGAAGACATGTTGCGCTCTTGTGTTCTTGATTTTGGAGGTTCATGGACGATGCACTTACCCTTGGTAGAGTTCGCTTACAATAATAGTTTCCACTCTACCATCAGTATGGCGCCATTTGAAGCCTTGTTTGGCCAGCCATGCCGTTCTCTGTTGTGCTAGACTGGGGTCGGAGAGTCAGCAATTCTCGGACCAGAACTAGTGTAGAATACAACAGAGATGGTTCAGGTGATTCGTGAGAGGATGAAGACAGCACAGGATCGTCAGAAATCATATGCTGATCAAAGAAGGAGACCCTTAGAGTTTAATATTGGGGATCATGTATTTCTGAAGGTGACTCCCCGCAGTGGGCAGTGAAGGTTTGGTCGTGGATGTAAGATTTCTCCCCAGTTTTTTGGGCCTTTCGAGGTGTTGACTCGTGTTAGAGCTGTGGCATATCGAGTAGCACTTCCCCCTCAGATGAGTTGGATACATGATGTTTTCCATGTATCACAGCTCCGTCGTTATCTTCATGATAAATATCATATTATTGATTGGGGAGAGATCGATATTGATGATGATGCAACCTTCGAGGAGCGACCTGTGGAGATCCAAGACCGCAAGGAGAAGGTGTTGCGTGGGCGTTCTATTCCTTTAGTTCGTGTCTTGTGGCGACATGGTGGCATGGAGGAGTGTACCTGGGAGCGTGAGTCATAGATACGTGCTCAGTACCCAGAGTTGTTTAATGTTTAACTCTTTTCATGTAATGACATTTCCTTTATGGTTAGACCTTTCATGTTTTATTTATGTACCTTTTTTTTGTGTGATGTTATGATTGAATAGTTTGGATATGGATTGTTTTTTTCCATATTCTAGGATATCGTAGCATGTTCCAGCTTTCGAACAACTCATGGTGGTTTTCCCCAGAGAGGTATCTTATGGGGTGGTTGTTCGGACCCCTCTGTTCCTCTGAGATGGTTTTTAATTCTAGAGGACGAGAATGTTTTTAGAGGTATCTAATCTAATGGATGGGACATCCCTGGTCCATTACTTTGTGAAAATGTGGTGTTGGAGGTGTTCTGGGAGGTCAAGGTGACTTATCCCCTAGATGCTGCCTACCGGAAGCTCGGTCTACCGGTAGCTACTGCCTACCCATAGCCGCCGCTTACCAGTAGCTCGTTCTACCGGTAGATGCTGCCTACCGGTGGCTCAGTCTACCGGTAGCTGCTGTCTACCGATAGCTGCTGCCTATCGATAGTCGGTCTACCGGTAGCTGCTGCCTACCTGTAGCTCGGTCTACCGGTAGCTGCTGCCTACCAGTAGCCACCGATTACTAGTAGCTGTGTCTACCTGTAGCCGCGGCGTTCTGATAGCTCAGTATACTGGTAGCCGCAGTCTAGCAGCAGCTCGGCTAACACTTTGCTAAATTTTCCAGTTCAGTCTACAGTGTTTCTATCGGTGAGGTTCAATCGGTGGACTTCTATCGGTGAGGTTCAGGGAACAATGCTTTTATCGGTGAGGTTCAGTGAACATTGTTTCTATCAGTGAGGTTCTATCGTTGGACTTCTATCGGTGAGGTTCAGTGAACAATGCTTCTATCGGTGAGGTTCAGTGAACAGTGTTTCTATCAGTGAGGTTCTATCGATGGACTTCTATAGGTGAGGTTCAATGAATAGTGTTTCTATCGGTGAGGTTCAATGAACAGTGTTTCTATCGGTGAGGTTCTATCGGTGGACTTCTATCGGTGAGGTTCAGTGAACAGTGTTTCCAGAGTTCATAAGAGCTACTGATTCCATACTTTGCTAAATTTCACTAATGAAATGTGTTTCCAGACTTCATGAGAGCTATTGATTCCATACTTTGCCAAATTTCACGAATGAACAGTGTTTCCAAACTTCATGAGAGCTACCGATTCCATAGGTTGCCAAATTTTGAGTATGTGAACAGTGTTTCCAGCTTCGTAAATTTGACGTTTTCTTTGATGTAAAATATTTTTAAAACCTTATTTTAAGGACTATAATGCCGATTCAAAGGCCATAAATTCTATATTAATTATTCCTAAGGCCGGAATGTTTTTACTTGGTCAAACCGTGTGGGTTAATGTGATCCGTTTTTAATGGAGAATAAATCGGATCTTAAACTGTCGACTCTATAATTTTTTTAAAAGGAACAAGATATCATTCTTCATTGTTCTTCATCTTGGTTCTCATATGCAAGACGCTAGAACCTTTCAATCCTTCTCATAGGAGTTTCACAATCAAACGTTACTCGGATCAGTTCTTCTCTGTTTGATGCTACCAAGCTGTGTCCATCATTCTTCCATATAAGGTATGTTGTATCATCATTCTTTTGGGGTTTATCTTCTCCTATCCTCCTTTCCATAATTATACCATGTAATTTCCAAGATTCTAATGGGTTTTCTTGGGGTAAGTTGGTACTGTCGTACCGCAGCATCCTCCGGTGGATGCAGTTGTCGCGAGGGGAGGATCGTGACCTGTTGTGTGGATAATGAACGTGGGGAAATGTTTGAGGTAGGGGATTCATGGCTTCTCTAATTGTTTATGTGCAACTGTAGAATTAGCATGATTTAGTCCTTAGGATCACAATGAAATTGACCTAATTAAATACTTTAACCGGATTAAAATAATTGGTTGATTGCATGTTGTTACTTTGTACCGTGATAACGGTTTGCCACATGTTTTCCTAGATAGGGTGATATCTATAATTTTCTTTAATTATTTGACCATTCATGATGGAAATTGATAAATACCATAAAGATGGAATTATTTATTAAATAATTGGCTAAAGATAAAGATGCATGTTAATGAATCTATTAATTCAAAATGGCTTAATGAACTATTAGTTCGATAATTTGTAATGGGTTCTGAGTCACCCGCTTTCTTGTAAGGCTAAATGCCCTATGGTTTGGAGCTCTGAGTGCTCATTTTTTATGAAGGCTGAATGCCTTGTTAAAGGGCCGAGAGCCCATTTTCTGAGCTTTGATTTCCTGCTGCTTGTGATTTGATGTGAGCCTGGATGGCTGTTGTGGTATGTGGAGGTATGGGGACTTGTGGTTGTGGCTGCGGATGACGCCTAGTGTGGCGAGATGCATATGTTTATGCATGTGGGTGTCAGGGAGGACACCAAGGATGATGGTATGAGATGAATGTGATGGTTTGATGTTGGTGATTTGGTTTGGTTGTTTATCTGCTTTACTTTTCCCCACTGCTCAAGGCAGCTTGTATTGCTTACCCTCTTTCCGAAGAGGCGATGACACGCGGGGTATGTCATGTGCTTTCCGTGTTTAGCATCTCGATGGAGGAAGGTTCTATGCTCTTGCTATAGGCAGCAAAGACTCGACGGGTAGTATATCTAATCGTCGTGTTGAGCCCCTTTGTGTTTAGTAGCATAGGATGCTTTTTTAGAATGCCTGGGAATATGGGAAAGTAATTCCATAATGAATGTTTGTTTAAATTGTGATAATCCACGGGGATAGGGAAACTGGAATTTAATAGTGATGTGAATCCTAAAAAGGAGATGTTTTTGAATGTGATGCCAATTTAGTATAATGTGGTAAATTTTTCATGATTAATTAATGTTTATGGAATTAATTAACTTACAGTGGAACTGATAAAATGAGAATGGGGTAATCAAATAAATCTCTTCAAATGGTTGTGTGCTTATAGGATTCCTAGTCTTAGAAGTAGCATCCTGGAGTTTGAGAGACGTTAGCTGCAGTTGTGCCTATGACTATGTAATTCCCATAGTGTGGTTGTGAGTCATATATATTCTGTACTTTTTGTGTTTCTATACGCTACTCCACCCTGTCGGTAAGGGAAACTGACACCCCGGGGATTCTGAGCCCTGGGGGTGATTTCCCCAACATTCTGATAGGGGGTTGAATGGCTGACTACCCCCTTTGGCCCCACTCTCTTCTCTTGGTAGATCTTTGTGCTGGTAGGAACAGTGGTTAGTTTTACCAATATTTTGTGTAGAGGGATGTAATGGCTTGTGGTTATTTCACACTCATATATTCTGGATATAGTATCCTATGGACTACTATAGGTGTAATGTGTATAAGCTGTGATGGCTTGAGGATCCTTACTCGGCGTATGGGCTGTGATGGCTTGAGGTATAGTACTCGACCTATGATACACGTTATACATGCTGTGGTGGCTCCCAGAAACTACCTGGTTACTTTGTTTGTGAGGATGGTGTGGTGCTTAGCCCAGGTGTCTGCGGGCAAGCCTTTGTGGTGCACGAGGTGCAGATTGAGGAGCTTAGACCAGGTGTTTGCGGGAAAGCCTTGGAGAGAGATGCACCGGACGTATGTCGTTGGGGAAAAGTGGCAAACCAGTGGGGAAGTAGTAGCGGGGTACCCTTGATATTCTTTACTATATGCTATATTTTGTATGTGTTACTTGGCGAGAGTATCCATGGTGAGGTTGGGAACATAGTATACCTGTTTAGGTGACGAGTTAGTTTCACTTGTTGTTCACTGGTCTTTAGCATGCTTTCATTACTATTGCACGAGAGGCTTGTGGAGGATCCTACTGAGTATACTGTTATACTCACCCTATGTATATATAAACTGTTTTTCAGGTCACTTGGAGCAGGTCTGAGATCAAGCTAGTTACTAATAGCTTGCGGTTGGAGGAGGAGCAGTTTGGGCTTGTGGTCACTGCCGTTTTACTTTTTTTTGGGTACTTTTAGTTTTCCCTTTCAGTTGTATTACTTTTTCATGACATTTCATATATGTACATGGGTTTCTTTTATATTTCAGTTATGAGTTGGAGTTGGTTGGAGTCTATTCTATCTCCCTCTTCTGCATGTGTTCTCTTAGAGGGTAATTGTAACAGCCCGAGATTTTATGAAAAATATTCTTTTTAATTTTATTAATGTATTGTGTTGTACGCTACACCAAAAGGAGCTTGCACAACACGCTTCCTTGACTTGCCTTGCGTTACACGAAATCGCGACCTTCCTCGATAGCGCGTGTAATACGCAATACCGAGTTTCACTAAACACCGATATTCTATTAAAAATAGTCGTTATGAATAGTAATAACCACTTTTTGAAATTTTGTAAATCTTATTTTTCAAAATGAACTTCATTTTTGGATTTGGAGTATCGAATTTAGCCTAAGGTGAAATTTTGGTACTTTTCGGATAACTTTCATATTCTGATGAATAGTTAAAATTACTAAATTATAAATAAAAACAACTTTTTTAATCGAAATAATTAATAGTGATAAATTATTAATTTCAGTGGTTTTAAAGTATATTTAGAATATATTTTTTACAATTTAATACTATGTTGGTCATTGGTTGTAATTTCACATTTAAACCAGACATAATCAAGTGTCAATCTTTTGATATATATAGTTTCCTAAAAACACGCTATTTATTTTAACAGCGGGATTTAATTATAAAATTAATTAATGCAACTTCTATGTTATGAATTTGGTAAAATAGATTTCATTTTTGAATTCGGAATATGAAATATATCTTAGGATGAAATTTTGGCATTGTTCTGGAAAACATCAATTTTTGATGAATAGTGAAACTACTAAGTGGTAGTTAAAAAAACTGAATTTTTCATAAAACTTAATTTTACCGCTTATGTGAATGGAATTTCAAAAATCAGAGAGACACGGTTGATTTCAGTAAGTAAAATGTGGTTCAATGAGATGAAAATAATTTTTGGTGAATAGTAACTTTTTACTTTTATTTACCACGGTTAAAAGTAAATAGGGTAATTAAGGGTAAGAATGATATTAATATTACCCTAACACATGTCCTAATTCTATTTGACAAGTGTATCTCGACCAAAAACAACCTTAAGTGTAACATATTATCATTTAGGCCCACGTGGATTAGATTAGGACAATTATTATTATTTAATTCAAAGAAGAGTTAAAAGAGTTAAAATCAAAGTTTATTCACTAAAAATTTTTTAATATGGGGTTATACATAAGATAAATTCGACTATAAATATTCATTAGAAAGCTAAAAATATTTCTTATATAATGATATTTTATTTATAATTTTTAGACTTTAAATAAATTAATTTATTTATGACACAACGATGATGCAGTAATTACCCTTTTAAGGAAATATTAACATAATTGATGTTATAAATACTCAAATGAATGTAATTTGAGACTTTTTATGAATTACACTAATTTTATAGGTTACTATGATATATTAGTGTTGATTTAATCAACTTGGTTTGAACATATAATTCTGTTATGACTTTCACAAAAATCATATATCAAATAGTGTCAAAATTGACACAAAATAGTTTTTAAATAAAATATTATATTATCAATTGTTATTTTATTCCTAAAAATCTAAGGATCGGCCAAATGACTTATATAAGGATATATATATTAATAATAAACAATTTGGGGTTCGTTTGGCATGTTATAGTAATTTTATTAACCATATAGTGAAAGAAAACAAAAAGACACGGTAAAAGTTAAATTATTTAACTTAGAGTTAAATCTAATTGATAAGGTTAAAATAAGAACCTAAACTTGTCTAAATCCTATTGGTTGATAGGATTTCGACCCATCCCCACTTTAGCTTCGAAATAAGACCCTTTGGAACCATTATAAACCGATTTTTACTTTAATATAAAATAATATTTTGAGATATTCCTAAGGTGCCCCTCTCCTCCCTTATAAAAGGACACCTCCTCCCCCTCCTCCTCACACCAATTTGAGCACTCAAGCTCGGCCAACCCCTGACCAAATCTCTTCTCCACTTCCCTAGCAACATCCTAGAGGTTCTGATCTTCCTAAAAGACCAATTTTAGTTCCCTAAGAGGAGGTCTCCAAAAGGCGCTTCAAAGAAGAGGTAATTACCGTTAGCAATTCTTTCATCTTTATTTCTTCTTCCACTTCTTATTCTTAGGTTGTTTCATTATGAAGTAATAACATCAGTATCACTCATATACTGATATGTTATTATAAGTATGAAACAACCCTATTTCACCATCTATCCATCCTACGGAAAAAGAAATCACCGCGCGTGCATACGTACGGAATACCGTCTCCACGCCGTGGTGTAATCTATTTTCCACCATCACCTTACAAGGATTGGTATAATGGTGTAATGAGTAACTATATATGATTATTATGAAGTAATATTGATAATGAAATAATATATATATACTCCAATACAATTCCACGATCATAGGAACGATATCATCACTCATGCGTACGTACGGAATACCGTCTCCACGATGTGATGCGACTCGTTCTACATGATCTTCATTTCATAATGATTATATAAATGAATTGAATGAATGAATATGGTATATACTACACTAATACCATTCTGGAAATGAATTATCTATAACCTAAAGATATGAATAAGAATTTATTCGACAAAACACGCATAAGAACAAAAAGTTATAAAGACCCGAGTAACAGGTAACAATGAAATATTACTAACAAGAAGCTAATAATATGACCATATATGATATCATATAAATATGTATGATTCTGGAATAAGTCAATAACATTATTTAAACCATTATACAGGAGCTTCGGACACGAACAAAGCAAATCGGACCTAAGGTAAGGGAAATATCACAATCTCATTTTTATCCGAGATTGTTTATTCGTAAGTATTTACTGGGGTGTATTTTATCATCCACATCCATGTTTACTCAATATGTAATATTATTTCCATCCACCTAAAATTGTTTAAATCCATTTTTACCCTTCAGTGAGTTTTTAGTAATACGTATGAAAGGAATCTTTTGCTGTTTTTCGTACGAGGTACTTTTTGACTTTTCCGACAAAAGTACGAAGAATTTTTTTTAACTTATACGGCACGAACGGATTTCTACTGTTTTATAAAGCCTTATTTTCATGAAGCTTCCTCTAAAAGATTTCATGACTATTTTCAATAAAATATCTTTCTTTTAAAATTGCATGATGTTTTGTGAAAAGAAATTGATTTTAAAGAAGAAAGGATATTTTCCTCAAGAATTCAATTCAAGTGTTTTATCAAAATTATTTTCCATCTAAGATAATAAAGGGTTCTTTTTCTATCCATATTTTTACATTGATTTGACTATGTTGTGATGGAATTATGTTTATGAATTCCTTTATCTTATATGAATTGATTTATGATGTCATGATGTTTCAAGAATCCCATTTTTGTTACATGTGTTATGCGATGGTGTATGTTTTATGATTATGTGGCGCACATAAGAAAGGATTCATTATAAGATGGGTGGGACCTATATCTCCCTCCAATGCATTGGGTAATGATTTTATATCTCATGAGATAGACATGGCAGGAACGGAAGGTTATTTCATTTCAGTGATACAGGACTGAAATGAGGAGTGAACTCAGTTCAGAAAGGGACTTTGTCCACTAAGATAGTCTTGGCAATGAGTCATGACTAACAAGAAATGATTTTCCATGATTATGTATGCATGCCACAAAGTTTCAAGTTTTATGTTATGATTATGGGGATCTCATTTTCACTTCTATGATTTATCCCATGTTATGATATTATGAGCTCTTTTGCAGGTTAAGATTTCCAAAGTCCATGTTCTTATGTATATGATGTGATTGATATTTCTTTTGTTTACCCTTACTGAGCATTTGAGCTCACCCTTTTATGTTTTCTTTTCCCCAGGATATAAAGAATGGTTTTTAGGTAAAAAAAGGAAGATCTTTATGGGAGATATTGAAGATATTTCACCACGATTAGAAGATTATGTTCCGAGTGTCCAAAGACACTAAACTATTACGATCCTTGTGTGTGTGTTTTTGTTATATACTAAGTATTCTGCAAAAGTAATGTAATGTCTATGTACGTCAAGCTTCGGGTCTCTACAATTGGTATCAGAGGAAAGGTTTAGTCAACCTTTGGAAACTAGGATGCGAAAACGTTAGTGAGATCCCTAGAGATATTTCTAAGGTATGTCTAGGGATGTCCCTAGGGATAAGTATACGTATAGGTTATAGTAATAGAATTATGCTAACGATCATAGAATTAAACCTAAGATGTTGGATATTGAAGGTACTCCCCCTTTATTATGTTGTTTTCCCTAGCATGATTTTTGCCTCTCACACTATTCTTTTTGGGTTTTAGACGATGGCTGGAACCCGAAGGAACCGTGTTGATCAATGCAATGGACAATGCAATGATTGCCCTCCTGAACAAACAAATGTTATGGGAGATGGAGTGCAAAATCTTATTGCTATACTTACACAAGCTATGAATCATTCTGGACTTCCAAATGAGCAGAGAAGGGAACAATATTCTATTGAGTCCTTCATGAGGCAACGTCCACCTTCTTTCAGTGGTTCTTCTGATCCACTTGTAGCTGAACAATGGATCAGTACTACTGAAAAGATATTTTCAGTTCTTCAATGTTCTGAACATGATAAAGTCATCTTAGCAGTATATCGTTTGGAAGGTGAAGCTGATCAATGGTGGAATCTTATCAAGAATACGAGGCCAAGAGATGAAATTGAGTCCATGGAATGGGACGAGTTCAAGAACTTGTTTTTCAGTAAGTACTTCCCTCGTATTCTTCGAACAAAGATGGAGAAAGAGTTTCTTGAACTGAAGCAAAGGGACGATGAATCTGTTGGTACCTATGAAGAAAATTTTACAAGACTTGCAAGGTATGATTCTGGAATTATCATCCAACCTGAAGGTAATGTTGATCGATTTTTCAGTGGCTTAAAACTAAGTCTTCGAAGGGCATTAGCTATAAGAGACTTCAGTAGCTATGAAGAAATTGTGCGTTGTGCTATCAAGGTAGAAATGGAAGTTGGTGTTACATATCCATCTCATGGTTTTGACAAGAAACGAAAGATGGAGTTCATGGAGAAATCTCAGAATAATGGTGAAAAGAAGATGAATGTTTCCTTATGCACAAAGTGTGGAAAGAAGCATGGTGGAGATTGTCTTAAAGGGACTAGAAAATGTTTTAAGTGTGGAAAAGAAGGTCATCGAGCAGCTGAGTGTCGAAGTAATGGAAAAAGGGTTTCTAATGATGTGAATAAAGCAAACACTGCAGAGAACGCACCGCCAACACTTCAATGCTTCAAGTGCAAGGAAATGGGGCATTATGATAATAATTGCCCTAATCCAAGGGTTAGTGATGATCAACATGAGCAACCACTGAAGGCAAAGGACAAAGGGAAATCACATGCGATCACTATTGGCAATGTTGAACATGACAACAATGTGGTGGAATGATTAAGTGTTTATGTAATGGGATTCCAAAATAATGTTGTATCATTGAGTATTGCAATATTTATTGATGTGGTATTCAAAGTGATTGAGATATTTTTTGGAAATAAGATAATATGCGCATAATGAAGACGAGAAAATGAAATGTTTAATAGTATTCATGAGCTCATGATTGATATAAGGACTAAGTGATATCATGGTTTGAGTATATAGAATTTTTAGGATTTTGGTATGTGAAAGTGTTAACTTTTAACTGCACTCATGTTTTCACTAAGGTATTCAAGAGAATACACGATTAAGGACTTTGAATGTTTGGAATGTGACCAACAAGACATATCTTATGATATGTGGGGATCAACGACAGTATTAAATCACTGGTAATCGTTTTCACTATGTTATGAGAGTGGACTGCAGTATTATGGATAAGCCTAAAGATTGAAATGGATTATGTTGGACATAAGTGAGTATTGTTTAAGGATAGAAGTTTTTTTTTGATATTATTGATGGGATGTTATAGTAACGTAGTTTTAGAAAAAGGACAACCTGCAGGACGGGAGACAACCCATCGCTTCGGACAAGGCTGTAGGAATCGAACCCACAACCAAAGTGCGACTGGCCTTTATCGCCTACCACTGACCTACAGGAAGTCCCTGTTTAGTAGAAACTAGTGTTATAATATTAAGCAGTATGATATATGAAGTATAAGCCCATTTTAGGAACCATATATGATTAATCCCACTATAGATCGACTTATGTATATAAATTTTTCTAACCTTTTGAGACAGATGGAATGACCCGTCATTCTATCACATGATCTGCTAACACTTCACGAATAAAAAATTCAACTTCATTTATTTAAGAGATGAAGTGGAAATTGTTAAAGTCACGAACAACAGTGAGATTGTACCAAAATAAAGTAAGTATTTATTCTAATTCAAATTCTTTAACTTTAGGGAAATGATCTTGAAAACCAAAAATGTTGTCCTAGTTCTCTTATATCTGATGAATCAGATGGTACCTTAGATCATCACAAATTTATGGCTTTGTGATTGCTGGATTTTCCATAGCCATGTTCTCTACCACTCTCCATCAGAACATGATGGTTAGATTTCTCTTCCATATCCATATTTTCACCTATGTGGAAACCCAGTGATTAGTTTATTTGGGTAACCGTTACGTTTCATACTTTTGTTTTTAAAGTTTGGTTTTGATATTCCTTTTTACGATGTGGGTTTCTTTTAAAGAAACTTTCGAATAGTAAACCATTTATAACCCCGACGAATTTCGAGGGCGAAATTCATTTTAAGGGGGGTAGAATGTAACAGCCCGAGATTTTATGAAAAATATTCTTTTTAATTTTATTAATGTATTGTGTTGTACGCTACACCAAAAGGATCTTGCACAACACGCATCCTTGACTTGCCTTGCGTTACACGCAATCGCGACCTTCCTCGATAGCGTGTGTAATACGCAATACCGAGTTTCACTAAACAACGATATTCTATTACAAATAGTCGTTATGAATAGTAATAACCACTTTTTGAAATTCTGTAAATCTTAATTTTCAAAATGAACTTCATTTTTGGATTTGGAGTATCGAATTTAGCCTAAGGTGAAATTTTGGTAGTTTTCGGATAACTTTCATATTCTGATGAATAGTGAAAATTACTAAATTATAAATAAAAACAACTTTTTTAATTGAAATAATTAATAGTGATAAATTATTAATTTGAGTGGTTTTAAAGTATATTTAGAATATATTTTTTACAATTTAATACTATGTTGGTCATTTGTTGTAATTTCACATTTAAACCAGACATAATCAAGTGTCAATCTTTTGATATATATTGTTTCCTAAAAACACGCTATTTATTTTAACCACGGGATTTAATTATAAAATTAATTAATGAAACTTCTATGTTATGAATTTGGTAAAATAGATTTCATTTTTGAATTCGTAATATGAAATATATCTTAGGATGAAATTTTGGCATTGTTCTGAAAAACATCAATTTTTGATGAATAGTGAAACTACTAAGTGGTAGTTAAAAAAACTGAATTTTTCATAAAAGTTAATTTTACCGCTTATGTGAATGGAATTTCAAAAATCCGAGAGACACGGTTGATGTCAGTAAGTAAAATGTGGTTCAATGAGATGAAAATAATTTTTGGTGAATAGTAACTTTTTACTTTTATTTACCACAGTTAAAAGTAAATAGGGTAATTAAGGGTAAGAATGATATTAATATTACCCTAACACATGTCCTAATTCTATTTTACAAGTGTATCTCGACCAAAAACAACGTTAAGTGTAACATATTATCATTTAGGCCCACTTGGATTAGATTAGGACAATTATTATTATTTAATTCAAAGAAGAGTTAAAAGAGTTAAAATCAAAGTTTATTCACTAAAACATTTTTAATATGCGGTTATACATAAGATAAATTCGACTATAAATATTCATTAGAAATATAAAAATATTTTCTATATAATGATATTTTATTTATAATTTTTAGACTTTAAATAAATTAATTTATTTATGACACAACGATGGTGCAGTAATTACCCTTTTAAGGAAATATTAACATAATTGATGTTATAAATACTCAAATGAATGTAATTTGAGACTTTTTATGAATTACACTAATTTTCTAGGTTACTATGATATATTAGTGTTTATTTAATCAACTTGTTTCGAACATATAATTCTGTTATGACTTTCACAAAAATCATATATCAAATAGTGTCAAAATTGACACAAAATAGTTTTTAAATAAAATAAAATATTATTAATTGTTATTTTATTCCTAAAAATCTAAGGTTCGGCCAAATGACTTAGATAAGGATATATATATTAATAATAAACAATTTGGTGTTCGTTTGGCATGTTATAGTAAGTGTATTGACCATATAGTTAAAGAAAACAAAAAGACACGGTAAAAGTTAAATTATTTAACTTAGAGTTAAATAATATTGATAAGGTTAAAATAAGAACCTAAACTTGTCTAAATCCTATTGGTTGATAGGATTTCGACCCATCCCCACTTTAGCTTCGAAATAAGACCCTTTGGAACGATTATAAACCGATTTTTACTTTAATATAAAATAATATTTTGAGATATTCCTAAGGAGCCCCTCTCCTCCCTTATGAAAGGACACCTCCTCCCCCTCCTCCTCACACCAATTTGAGCACTCAAGCTCGGCCAACCCCTGCCAAAATCTCTTCTCCACTTCCCTAGCAACATCATAGAGGTTCTGGTCTTCCTCAAAGACCAATTTTAGTTCCCTAAGAGGAGGTCTCCAAAAGGCGCTTCAAAGAAGAGGTAATTACCGTTACCAATTCTTTCATCTTTATTTCTTCTTCCACTTATTCTTCTTAGGTTGTTTCATTATGAGGTAATAACATCAGTATCACTCATATAATGAAATGTTATTATAAGTATGAAACAACCCTATTTCACCATCTATCCATCCAACGGAAAAAGAAATCACCGCGCGTGCGTACGTACGGAATACCGTCTCCACGCCGTGGTGTAATCTATTTTCCACCATCACCTTACAAGGATGGGTATAATGGTGTAATGAACAAATATATATGATTATTATGAATTAATATTGATACTGAAATAATATATATATACTCCAATACAATTCCACGATCATAGGAACGATATCATCACTCGTGCGTACGTACGGAATACCGTCTCCACGATGTGATGTGACTCGTTCTACATGATCTTCATTTCATAATGATTATATAAATGAATTGAATGAATGAATATGGTATATACTACACTAATACCATTCTGGAAATGAATTATCTATAACCTAAATATAAGAATAAGAATTTATTCGACTAAACACGCTTAATAACAAAAAGTTATAAAGACCCGAGTAACAGGTAACAATGAAATATTACTAACAAGAAGCTAATAATATGACCATATATGATATCATATCAATATGTATGATTATGGAATAAGTCAATAACATTATTTAAACCATTATACAGGAGCTTCGGACACGAACAAAGCAAATCGGACCTAAGGTAAGGGAAATATCACAATCTCATTTTTATCCGAGATTGTTTATTCGTAAGTATTTACTGGGGTGTATTTTATCATCCACATCAATGTTTACTCAATATTTAATATTATTTCCATCCACCTAAAATTTTTTAAATCCATTTTTACCCTTCAGTGAGTTTTTAGTAATACGTATGAAAGGAATCTTTTTTCGTTTTTCGTACGAGGTTCTTTTTGACTTTTCCGACAAAAGTACGAAGAATGTTTTTTTTTAACTTATACGGCACGAACAGATTTCTACTGTTTTATAAAGCCTTATTTTCATGAAGCTTCCTCTAAAAGATTTCATGACTATTTTCAAAAAATCTCTTTCTTTTAAAATTGCATGATGTTTTGTGAAAAGAAATTGATTTTGAAGAAGAAAGGATATTTTCCTCAAGACTTCAATTCAAGTGTTTTATCAAAATTATTTTCCATCTAAGATAATAAAGGGTTCTGTTTTTATCCATATTTTTACATTGATTTGACTATGTTGTGATGGAATTATTTTTATTAATTCCTTTATCTTATATGAATTGATTTATGATGTCATGATGTTTCAAGAATACCATTTTTGTTACATGTGTTATGCGATGATGTATGTTTTATGATTATGTGGCACACATAAGAAAGGATTCATTATATGATGGGTGGGACCTATATCTCCCTACAATGCATTGGGTAATGATTAAATATCTCATGAGATAGACATGGCTGGAACAGAAGGTTATTTCGGTTCAGTGATACAGGACTGAAACGAGGAGTGAACTCGGTTCCGAAAGGGACTTTGTCCACTAAGATAGTCTTGGCAATGAGTCATGACTAACAAGAAATGATTTTCCATGATTATGTGTGCATGACACAAAGTTTCAAGTTTTATGTTATGATTATGGGGATCTCATTTTCACTCCTATGATTTATCCCATGTTATGATATTATGAGCTCTTTTGCAGGTTAAGATTTCCAAAGGCCATGTTCTTATGTATATGATGTGATTGATATTTCTTTTGATTACCCTTACTGAGCATTTGAGCTCACCCTTTTATGTTTTCTTTTCCCTAGGATATAAAGAAAGGTTTTTAGGTAAAAAAAGGAAGATCTTTATGGGAGATATTGAAGATCTTTCACCACGATTAGAAGATTACGTTCCGAGTTTCCAAAGACACTAAACTATTACGATCCTTGTGTGTGTGTTTTTGTTATGTACTAAGTAATCCGCAAAAGTAATGTAATGTCTATCTACGTCAAGCTTCGGGTCTCTACAGTAATGCCTCCCATTTGTGTGTGTATTATACCCTCGGTGCTAGTCGCCATCCCATGGCCTACTCGAGGCGGGACTCGGGGGTCATTATCTCCCTTCTCACATTTCCGGCCCAGGAGGGGTACACTTTGTGGGGAGGGGGTCGTGACACAGTTAATTTCTTATATCCAAATGTTATATACTATTATAAATAAATTTATATAGTTGATATATATGATATATATATTACATATAAATGATGAATATCATTCTGGATTTAATGTACTTGGGACCACATGATCATCATTGTATTATAAGAAGTCCATTTTTTGCCTCACATTCCAAACATCGACAAAATATCCATTATGAACTCAAAAAATTAAATAATTGTTATAGAAAGGTAATAAGTGATTTAAAAGGAATAATAAATTTGAAAAATATTCGTAAGAAAATATAAATTAATTTCTGTTTATCATTCAGGAGGAACAAGAAACCCACAAGCGTGTCATGTCGGACATGATGTAAGGGATTTCATATCTCACTTTTAAATCTATGAAATTTCCACTGTTCGCCACTTATTTATTTCATTTGGTGTATCTTGTACTTATATTTGATATATATTATAATTATTATATTTATATTCATTTAATTATATGATTCATTTGTTATTTATTTTCATTTGGTCATACGACTCGATTTATTACAGTGAGGATATGGGTTTTTATCTCAATTTTTATTCTCGTGAGTTTCATGCTATATTTGTCACTGTCTCCATTGAGTGGTGTATATACTGACAATTATTGTACTATTTGTGTAATATAATTTCATTTATGGGATTTTACATCAACATTTTATTGGCCTTCATTCAAGTGACTTATGTTTCAGAAGTTACCAGATCGGTAAGGGAACCTTTCAACCTTCTCATTTTAAAAGACCCATTTTTGTTCTTTCGTTTAATTTACATCTCATTACATTGGGATATGTTCTTACATATCCTTTTTTATGTAAATTTTATTACCAAGTGATGAGATATACTTTTCTCTCTCATAAAATCATTTTCTGACATTTTAAGTGATATCGTTTGACTATCGGATTTATGTAAGAGAACTTCTTAACCCAATATCATTTCATTGGGTTAAACATATACATCAAGAATATGTCACACTATGAATATGTGTGAATAAACATGGATTGTTCTATGATTACTATCCAATTATATTGGGTGTATTTTTAATTTTTACACATAATTATGTAATTGATTTATCCTTAATCTATGGATACTGTATTTATAAGGGATTTCATCTCACGTTACTTTCCATTGAGACTAAATTGTTGATATGAACCAATTCACTTTTACATAGTTTATATAATATCAATTAGAATATAATATCATGAATAACTTTATTCTCATGATATTATAATGTTTCAAATAAATTTTATCCCTCAATTATTTGTATTGAAGCATCTCTTATTTGGTTAAGAACTCCTTAACTAAAATATCATCTTAATTTTTTAATCTTCTAAATATTTTTTATTAATGACCATGATTTGAAATGGTATTAAGGATATATTTATATGGACATTAATGTTTTAAAATAATAATTCCTTCAAAATCTTCAAAGTGGTATGGGTCACTTTGATTCAAAAATATCTTTTTAAAATTGTTATGAAAATGGTTTTGATAATTCATTGATTAAGTCAATATATTGAAATGATATATTGTCATTGCAATGTGTAAATGTTATAATTACCTTATGATTATGTTGTGTGTCATGATTATGTTATGGTTCTTGGAATTTTTTTACATATACAGGTGGTTTCATGATAAACCTATGGCAGGTGAGCCCGAGATAACTCTCCAATGCATTGGGTAATGTGACGGAGGTAAACGTTAATGATTCTCCTAAGAGATTTAGGGAATATACTGTGATGGGTATTCCAAATGTGACTCCTTATGTAGTTGTGATAGATAAAATGTAAGTATGTTATGTACGTCTTATGTTACCATTATGATTTGTGATTATTATGTGTCATTAATAAATATTAAGATTTTAGAAGTTATGTTATGATTGAAAATTGTGGTTTCATTGATTTGTATTTATTGATGGGGTAATGTTTCCGTTCATTATTTTATAGTCATTACTGAGATTTTTATGCCCATCCCATGTTATTAAAATGCTTTTAACATGTTATAAGGAAGGGTAAAAGAAATTAAGTATTCATGAAGATTTATATCAAGAAAATAACTGTGGTTTTATTTAAGGATTTTTGTTGTTGTGAAAAATCGGTTATAGTAGAATACTCTACTTTGTAATAACCAAGTTGACAAGTAATAGTTATGGCCTATTTCTCTAAATTAAAAACCTGAAAAGATCCTAAATGTGAATTATTAATTTAATTCAAGATTGTGTAATTTTTTAAGGTCGGGGCCTTATAGTTGATATCAAAGGTCGGTTTAGATAACATTAGAGGTTAGGGTATTCATTAAGCTTAATTGACATTACCATAATGGTTAGGATTTCCGAAAGTGTCATAGTATTTTTAGATAAAGAGAATGAGATTAAGATAACATGAATAATTATATCTTAGTATTATATGATTATTTTACTGATATACTCACACTGACCGTTTTCGTTTTAGTAAATGGCTAGATCTAACATGCACCAATGTAACGGTAGATGTGAAAAGAAATGTGAATGTTTTCGGAACGAGAAACTAAATGATATGGTAGTTTAAATGATAACTCTTGTGGTTATTCTCAACAAACTATCTTGAGTCATGATTGACCACCTTAACCTCATTGATTTTTATAAGGAATCATATATGCGAGAAACAAATCCCTATAGATGTTCAGCTAATAATCATAAAGGTAAGTATGTTGAAAAACCTATGTGTCAAAGATTTGGAATAAAACATATCAAATTTTTTTAAAGGGAAATAAAGATGATATATACATCAAAATGAATGTCATAAAGCAAAAACCATCCATGGAAAAAAGGAAGCATCTAGTTGACTCTCGTAAAGGGAAAGAAGTTATTTATGAAGGATCAATTGAATTTTTTAAATGTGGTGTACATGTTCATTATGGAATCACATGTCCTACGAAGAATTTTTGTGAATGGTATCACCAAGATCATACTAATATTTTTTTACCAATACCAAATGCCATTTATATTAAGGATGACGAAACTAACAACGACCAATGAAGGGAATAGATTATTTCTTAACATATGATTTCATTTTATTGAAATAATAGGATAAGATTCATGAATTTTTTATAGGAAAAACGTATTTCAGAATAAGTTGGAAAGGAATGGTTAATGGATCAAGAAGAATGTTGAATTAGTAAGAAGTCAACATATAAGGGATTCTATAGTTATGGAATATTTTAGGATGCTAAAATTCGTAAAATTATTAAGGCACTTTTGATGATTGGATTACATTTGAAGAATTTCTATAGTATGTGTAACCCTGATTTTTGATATATAAAAAATTTACTCAAGGAATAATTATCTTTTCTGTTGTGGATAAAGTAATAAAAAAACCATTACGGTTTATATAATCCTAGAATTGGAGGAAATTACAGGTTAATATATTTTAGGATTCAAAATGAAAGTTATTAGATAACCTTCGTGGTTAATTTATGTTATGGTAATTTTTGATGAATTTGTCTATTTTTGAGAATGTTATAAAATTATATAGTTTTTGAAAAAGGACAACACGTGGACTATGTGACAACACTTCGTGTCGGACAAAGCTATGAGAATCGAACCCACAACCAAAGTGCGACTTGTATTTATCACCAACCACTGAACTATGTGAAGCCCCCGGTTAGTATAACTACTTCTTCATAGTTATATGATCATATGAATCAGCATTAAGTTGATTTTGGGTTATCTATGGAAATTATTAACCCATCATGGAGGATATGTGATTAGGTTAGTTACTTTTCAATATGAAACATTAAGAGTAACAGATGTTTTTTGGAGATAAATGTTAAGATTTACCTTTGAAGACCATTTGATTAAATCCTTCAGAGATTTCGGTTTCACTCTTAGTTTAGATTACATTGTCTAATTTTATGGATATCAATTTATTGAATGGTCTTTGATGAACTTTGGTTTTTTTGGACAAATTATGGAGGTTAAGAGTAGTTTTTCTTTTTTGTAAAATATTATCTTTTTTGGGGAATATCTAATCTTGTACTAACAATTTTGGATTTGTTTATGGTATAAAATACATGGAAAATATATAGTTCATCTTTTATAGATTATTTGATTCTCTAAAAGTTTATTTCAGCTCTCTTAATGCGAACATGTCATCCCGAATACTCATCATTTGGAGGAAATATGAGTTCGTGTTAGATATATATTAAAATTTTAAAATCTACCTGACAAGTAAGTATGTTTCATTATGATTTAGTTAAGCTCATAGAAAAATTATCAATGAAACATAACATTAAACAAACACTTTATTTGTTAACTTTTCCTAATGGGGAATCAAGTATTGATTAACCAATCCATGTTTGTGATTTTTTGTGGTTAACTTTCTCGTAATCATATTTTCTATCACTCTCCAATAGACCTTGATGGTTTCTTTCTCCTCAATATCCATTTTCCATGGAATCCAAATATCTGTTATATATGGTGACCTTTGTACTTTTCTTTCCTTCTTTTAAAGTGACAGTTTAGTTGACTCCTTTTTCGATGTGGGACATTCAATAATGTTTCCGAGCACAATTTTAAAATTGCGAGGACGTAATTCTCAAAAGAGGGGGAATGACGCAATATCCCAGGTAAATAAATAATATGAAATTTTAATATTTATCAATTTTTGTGAATTAAATATTAATATTACTTTAAAAGAGATTCCATGTTCGATGGCATACCCAATATGCAACAACGAGTTTCTTAGAAATCATATATTGCACACTAATAATATAATAATATTCTTTTAAATGGTAGTTAACACCTAGCCATTGTAATTAATGGAATGAACAGAACTAACAATAAAATGATTATATATGTTTTTAAAACATTTTTTTATTTATCCAATAAATTTTGGGGACTTAAAATGCGAATGAATCCAATTTTAGGCATAAATATTCTAATATTCTTTAAAAGGTCGATTAACCGCCATTTGATGGAGAACCCTTTTTAAATCCACTTTTTAAAAATTTTATATGTTATATTTCACAAAATAATATCTTTCATTGTAATATATAAATCATAATTTAGTTTTTGTAATTTTGTTTTATTTTTCCGATAAAGTTCATATTTTATGAATAGTGAAAAATGCTGTATTTTTATTCAAAAACTAATTTTAATATAATATATTTATATGGATTAATTAAGTTTTTAATAGGTTTAAAAGTTTCATTATAATATATTTTTACCATTTAATTCAATGGTGTTCATTGGAATTAATTTTCACTTAGAAATTGGACATAAACAAGTGTCAATTATTTGATAGATATTGTTTCATAAAAACACGCTATTTGTTTTGGCAGCGGGAATGAATTATAAAATTAATAAATGAAACATAAATGTATTGAATTTGTTAAAATGTACATAATTTTTTAATTTGGAATTTCAAATTTGACTTTCATAAATTTTTGATAATTTTTTGATAAATGTTCCTTTTTAATGAATAGTGAAAAATATAGCATTTTACTTCAAAACTAATTCTTCATCTATTTTAATTAAATAAAGAGATTGTAATTTTAATTGTTTTTATAGTGTAATTTAATTATTATTTTTGTCACTTAATGTTATGTTGTTCATTTTATGTAATTTCATATTTCAATTGTATGTAAAAACAAGTAAATGTTTTGGTAAATTTTACTTCTTAAAAAAACCATCTTTGGTTTTGACAACGAGAATTATTTTTAAATTAATTACTTAAATTTAGGTGATTGGAATTTGGTAAAATTTATTTCATATTTTGAATAAGAAACTACAAATAATATAATTATGAATCTTTTGTTTTTGGACATTATGAATATTAACGACGACAATTATCTTTAATTATCATGATTAATTAGTACTCGGGTAGTTAAGGTTAATAAACTAAAATCATTATAATTTCAAATGACCCCAACATGGGTCCAAATAATCCTGGTTGAGTAATGGACGACCATGTGATTTGTTGTTACAACGTAGGGACCCCATGGAGTCAATTTTGTGCGATAGTGACCTTTTATCATATTATTTTTAATGAAAGGAAAATATAACCAAACTATGTAACACCTAAGTAAAACAATTTTAATTTTGTTTAAAAATATGATCTCTTAGACTATAAATATTAATTGGAATTATAAAACTTTTTCCTACATAATTTTATTTTTTTATAATTTTTAGACATTATATAATTAAATTTATTTATGACACCATGATGATGCAGTGGTTACCTCATTAACGAACGATTTAAATAAAATGAAAATATAAGGTAAAATATAAGATGTAAACTTGTCGAAAACATATTTTATGTGTGGATTTAGAACAATTATCTCATTATCCTCAAAATATATCATTTTGGGACATTTAAAATCTGAAAAGCATTTTATAATAAAGTAACATTTCAAGAATTTCCAAAAATGACCCTCCTCCCTCTTATAAAAGGCCCCCACCTATACCCCCTTACCCCCACCACTACAGCCCTTTTATAGTCCAAAATATGAAAATATTATCTCCCCAAATCCCTCCCTCACTTTTAGAAGCCTCACGTTGGGATTAATTCTTTCTAAGTAATCCATTGGCTCAAATAAAAAAGAGTTACCCGATTTTAAGGTAATGCCTTCTCTCGAGTTTCGTTCTTTTATTTTCCTTCTTCACTCACCACTATATTTTTATTATTTGATACCATAATACTAACAGTATAATAAATATTCTAGGATGTTTTTATGATAAGGATTTTAACTAAAAATACACACACCTCCGTCTATTGGTTAATGAACATATTGTTTCTGTGGATGGAAAATTACAGCCTCACGAAACGATAATTGTTCAATATTCTCATACCACCTCTCATGGTGGCCATTATGATGGAACTATATTTATATATGATATATATTATATTTATTTCCCCTATATGCTTCTGTATTTTATATTTAATACTTACCTTAATGATTTTCATGTTGTACATATGTAATAATTTCATATGAGGATGTGTGGACAACCACCCCCTCAAGCGATGTGACTCGTTCATTCCAAACATGGAATTTATAATAAATGTAATTTCTGAAAATATGTTACATATATAACATATATATTATACTTTAATTATAATATAACTATGTATCATTATATTTTCATTCCATTAATGTTTTAAATAGAAATGAAAGTAGTGTTCATGCGTACGTACGACTTACTGTCTCCATGAACGGTGCATTTCAATTCTTATCTCCAAATGATATGGACTATTATAAGTACAAATATATAATTGATATATATATGATATTTAATAAATATACATTATGAATATTATTCTTGATTTAATGAACATTGGACCACCTGAACATAATGTAATTATCAGAAGTCCATTTTTTTCATGTTCAGAACATCGACAAAATGTCTATTATGAACACAAATAATTAAATAATTTTTATCGAAAGGTAATATGTGATATAAAATAAATAATAAACTTGAAAAATAATCTAATTCAATTATAAATTATTTTAACTTTATCATTCTGGAAGAACAAGGGACATAAATGTGAGTCATGTCGGACACGAGGTAAGGGATTTCTTATCTCACTCACAATTCTGTGAGATTTCAATTGTTTGACACTTATTTATTTAATTTTGTGTATTTTGTTCTGATTTTTGATATATATTATCATGATTCTATTTATATTCATTTTATTTTTTGTTTCATTTGGTGTTTATTATCTTTTGGTCATATGACTCGATTTATTACAATGAGGTAAAGGGTTTTTATCTCATTTATTATTCCTGTGAGATTCTTGCTATATTGTCCACAATCCCCATTGAGTGGTGTATGTGATGACAATTATTGTACTATTTTTTTAATATAAATTAATTAATCAGTATTTACATCGACATTGTATGGTTCTTCTTTCAAGTGATGTATGTTTCGTATGTTACCAAATCGGTAAGGGATCCTTTCACCCTTCCCTTTTTAAAAGACTCCTTTTTGTTATATCTTTTAATTAACATCTAATTATGTTGGGATATGATCTTCTATATCCTTATTGATATAAATTTTATTACCAAGTGATGAGATACCCTTTTCTCTATTATCAAATATTTTTTTAAAATTTTATGTGATGTCTGTAGGCTATCGAATTTCTGTAGGAGAACTTTTTAACCCAATTTCGATTATTTGGTTAAAAAATATGCTTCTCGATTATATCATTCTATGAATATGTATGAATAAACTCATATTTTTCTACGCATACCATCCAATTATATTTTGTGTATTCTTATTTTATATACATAATTATTTAATTGATTTTTCCTTACTCTAAGCATACTGTCTCTATAAGGGATTTCGTCTCATATTACATTCCCTTAAGACTTCATTGTTGATATGTGCCAATTCAATTTGATATACTATATATATTGTCCATTGGAATATTATATCGTGAATACCATTATCCTCATGATATTATAATGTTTTGAATAAATTTTATCCCTCAGTTATGTGTATTGAAGCATCTCTTCTTTGGTTAAGAACTCCTTAACTAAAATATATTCTTAATTATTTAATCATCCTAATATTTTTTATTAATGTCCACGTTTCAAAATGGTATTAAGGATTTATTTATATGAATAGAACTGTTTTTAAAATATTAATTACTTTAAAAGCTTCATAGTCATATGGGACACTTTGATTCAAAAATAACTTTTTTTAATGGATTTGAAAATGGTTTTGATAAATCATTGATTACTTCAACATATTGAATTGATATATTGTGATTAAAATGTGGAAATGTTATCTTTACCTTATGATTATGTTGTGTGTTGTGATTATTTTGTGGTAATTCAGAATTGTTTACATATATGGGTGGTTCTGTGATAAACCTAGGGTAGGTGAGCCTGATATAGCTCTCTAATTCATTGGGTAACCTGGTGGAGGTAAACGTTAATGTTTCTCCAAAGAGATTTAAGGAATATACTGTGATGTGTATTCCAAATGTGACTCCCTTTGTAGTTTTGACTACTACAATGTAAGTATGTTTTGTACGTCTTATGTTACTTATAAGATTTGTGATTATAATGTGTCATTCATAAATATTATGATTTAAAAAGGTATGTTATGATTGAAAATTATGGTTTCATTGTTTTTTTTAATGGTTAATGTTTCCTTTCCTTATTTTATAACCCTTACTGAGCTTTTTATGCTCATACCAAGTGTTTGAATTTTTTTTCATAGGTTATAAGGAAGGTTAAGAGAAAGGAAGTTTTCAATAGTATTTATTTCAAGAAAATAACACTTGTTTTATTTAATGATTTTTTTATTGTTGTGGAAAATTTGACATATTAGAATTGTCTAGTTTGTAATTTCCATGATGACATGTAATGGTTATGGCCTAAATCTCAAAAACAGTAAACCTAAAAAGATCATCAATGTGAATTATTCATTTAATTCAAGATTATGTAAATTTTTAAGGTCAGATCCTTATAATATACATATTTATAAAATTAAATAAAATTTAGAGATAAGAAATGAAAAGCACCATTCACGGACAAATTATGTCGTACGTACCCATTAACAATACATTCATTTTTATTTCATATTTTAAATGAATGAAAACATAATGATACATAGTTATATTATAATTCCAGTATAATATAATATATAAACTCATTAACTTCATCCATTATATGTTCCATATAGGGCATGAATGAGTCATATCACTTTAAGGGGGCGGTAGTCCGCACTTTCTCAAATATAATTATCGTATTTACCCATTATGGAAACCATAATGTTCTGATATAAATGAAATGTATAGAAGTATATAGACAATAAAAATATAATATATATTACATGTAATTAAATTTCCATCATAATGTCCACTATAATAGCTGATAGGTGAATATAGAACAATTATCGTTTCATAAGGAAATAGTTCGTCATCCACAGAAACAATATGTTTTTACCCATAAGAGGGAGGTGTGTGTAAGTGTAGTTAGAATAATTCTCATAAAAACAACAATGTATATTGAAAATACAGGTTTTTTATAAAATAAATAAATAAATAGAGTTTAGGGGATGTTGAAGTAAAATAAAAGAAAAAAACATATGAGAAGACGTTAACATTAATTCAGGTAACTCCCATGCGTTTGAACCAAAAGGCATTATTGAAATGACTTCTAATAAAGTGAATACTTCTAGGTAGAAGATAGGGATCATGAGAGATTATTTTAGTAGAGGTTAGATGAGACAAAGGGCTTGATATGTTTGTGTAATGGGTTAGAGATGTGGCCTTTTTATAAGGTGGAGTAGGGGCTACTTTGGCAAGATGGAATATATTATTTTATTATATAATTATTTTTGTTATCTAAATGACCCAAAATTATTAAAGACAACGATAAGATTCACTTTTTCCTAAAAAAATCATAATATAAGAATTGGGTAGGTTTTGTATATTTTTATAATATTTTGAATTTTTTTTATAATTCATTAATGAGGTAAACAATACATTATTATTGCATCAATAATTTTTTTTCATATTATGTATAAATATTATAAAAAATTTATCATGATGTAGAAAATATATTTAAAATTCAAATGAATATTTATAGTTTATAATATATAACATATACAGCCCATGTTAAAATTGATTTACTAAAATATATATGTTTAAGTCATTTTTGTCTCTAGTTTGAATTAATTAATATAAAGTGTCATTATCATTGTTTATTATCTCTATGGGGTCCCAAAATATGTTCCAAGATTCCCAGGGACGAATATGTATGATCCAATATGATTTGAACAATTTTAGGGTAAATTAATATTATTATAATATTTTTTTACCTTTAATTACTCTATTTACATTAAACCACAGTAAATAAAAGTCAAAAGTTACTATTCACCACAAGTTATTTTAATCATATTGAACAAAAATTTTCTAATTGATCACAACCATGTATGGTATATTTTTTAAATTCAATTCACATAAGTTTTAAAATTTTATTTAAATGAAAATGTTTGTTTTTTAAATACTACTCAGTGTTTTCACTATTCATCGAAATTTGATGGTTTTTAGAAAAATTCCAAAAACTCAACCTAAGCTATATTTTATATTCTAAATTAAAAAATTATTTCAATGATAAAAAATTCAAAAAATTTATGTTACATTAAAAAATATAAAATTATTTTCCATTGTCCAAACAAAAAGCGTGTTTTTAAGAAATAACGACTATCAAAAGTTTGGGAATTGTTTATGTCCAGTTTCAATGTGAAATTACATATAATGACCAAAATTGGATTAAATGGTAAAAATATAATCTAATTAATCATTAAAACCAATTAAAAAGATAATTTTATCATATAAATAAATTAGATTAAATGGCAATATGGAATTAAAATACAGTATTTTTCACTATTAATTAAAAAAATGTACATTATCAGAAAAATACAAAACATTTAATAAAAAGTAAATATTTATGTCTTGATTATAAAGAAGATTTTTTTTTTCAAATTGAGCAAATAAAAGTTACAAAAACTATATTTAAAAAGGGTTTTACATCAAATGGCGTTAAAATGTCCATTTATTGAATATTATATTGTTTCAAGATTAATATTGGTTCCGTTCTCATTTTAAGCATCTAAAATATATTGGTTAAATTTATAAAAATTTAAGATACATATTTTATTAAAATTTCGATATTTTTATTCATTCCCTCTAAAACAATAGCTATATGTTGACCACTATTTAAAATAATAATATTATATTAATAATTTTCATTATAAGTCAATGTTGTGTGCAACATAAGTTTTCAATGAAACATGTTGTTCCATATCAGGTATTCCATCTAACAAAGTACCCCATTTATATTAAATTTCTTATTTAATTCTCAAATTTTAATAAATATGAAAATTTTATATTCTCTATTTAATTGGGATGTTTCATCCATCACCGCTTTGGGGAATTCAGTCCTAATAATTTTAAAATGGGTTTGGAAACATCATTTAATATCCCTCATCAGAAAAAATCAATAAAATAATCACCTTAAAAGAATGAAATATAAATAAAAAGGTCACATGTGATAGCCCATAATAGGATTCCATTCAGGAAAACATGGATAGAGAAGAGAAACAACCCATCAAGGTATGATGGTGAGTCGTAGAAAACATGATTAAGAGAATGTTAAACACCATAAAATTGCAAACATGTGATGGGTTAAGTGGTCTTGGACTCCCCAGTAAGAATAGTTAACAGACAATAATTTTATAAGTCACTTTTCATAATGTTGAGGAATTTATTTATGCACTTAAATAAAAACATAACGAAAAATTCTTACTTGTCATGTATATTTTCAACCATTATTAAATGTCTACCACAAAATCATCTTTTCTTGAAATGATGAGTACTGAAATTTACTTGGTCACATTAAAAGCTCTTAATAAATATTATAGAGTATCAAAAAAACACAAAAAATAAACAATATATTTCCCATGTCTTTAGAAATCATCCATAACAAAAACATTTTTTACAAGATCATATAATCCCCCAAAAATGGATAATATGTTATTAAAAGAATTATTACCCTTAATCCCAAAATTTTACAAACAATACCCAATGTTTGGAAAAGACAATTCATTAAACCCAGGTCAATAATATTCATCAATGTAACCCAAACTATGATGGTAACCCAATACTCGGAAGGATTATATTACATTGTCTTCCACTGTAAATATAAACACTTATCTCCAAATAATTGACTACTCATAATGTCTCATACTGAACTGTAATTAACCAAATCAAACATTATTTATGATTGGTATATAATTTCCATAAATAACCAAAATCACTATATGTCCATAATAAAAACATAAATTCCACCAAAATATAATTCTACCATTACTCATAAAAAAAGATAATTATTCATTGAATAACATTGTCAAATATCAATATTCAGGGTTACAAATTCTATAAGAAGACATCCAATGTAATCCCGTCATCAACAAATCCATGATACTATTAATAATTTCATCATCATAAAATCTACCATATATCATGAATCCCGTATATGTTGAATTCTTACTCATTCAATGTTTTCATGATCCATTATCCATTCTTTATCAACTTATTCTGAAATAATTCATTCCAATAAAAAAATCAAGAATCTTTTCATATGATTAAATAATATCAATATATATGTTAAGAAGTAATACATACCATTCATTGGTAATTGTATGTTTCATCATCCTTAATAGGAATGGAAATAGGTATTGGTAAAGATATATTTGTATGAACATATAAATATCATTCTAGAAACATCTTCATAAGATATCTGTTGATATAATGACCATGCACACCACATTGTAAAAATTCTATTTATCCCAATGAAATAACTTTTTCCCTTTTATAGATTCAACGGGTTGCTTTCTTTTTACAAGGAAGGTTCTAGTTTTATGACCATAATTACGAAAAATATAAAATCTTCTCTTTCCTTTGATGCATTTTCATAGTTGTTTCATTCCATATCTTTTGTACATATTTTTTTTAACATACTTACTTGTATGATTATTTCATGAACATATGTAGGTATTTATTTCATGCATATAAGATGCATTATAAAAATTACCAAGGATCATGTGGTCAATCATGACTTCAGATAGTTGGTTTATAATAACCACAAATGTTCTCATTGCAGCTTCCATTACATTTAGTTTCTCATTCAAAAAACTGTCATAGTTTTCTTCACATACGCAGTTACTTTGGTGCTTGCTAGATCCAACCATTTACTAAAACCCCACATGTCAGTGTGAATATATTAGTAAAATAATCATATAATATCTTTTGAGTATGGTAAAAAATATGATAGACTTATTCGGGTTATCTTAAACTCATTTAGTTTATCTAAAATAAATATTTCTCTTCTTAATATTTTAACCATTATGGTTATGTCACTTATGCTTATATAACACCCTACATAAAATTTTATCTAAACCACCATCTAATAACAACAATAAGGACCCAACCTTAAAACATTACATGAGACTGAATTTAATTAATAATTCACATTTAGGATCTCTTCTGGATTAGAGTTTTAGAGAATTAGGCAATAACTATTACATTACATCTCAAAAAAATATAAAGTGTACATGTATACTCCATTTAAATTTTTTCATTAAATCAAAACTCTAGAAAAATATATACATTTCTTGTTTCATGTTATAGATAACATGAAATTTCATTGATCCAATATACGCCCTATTAATCATTATGTCCTATAAAAAACATTTCAAAACATGAGATGATCATAAAAATCACAGTAAGGGTTATAAAATAATGAAAAAAAATCATTAACCCATAAAATTATACCAATCAATGAAACCATGTTTTCAATAAAAATAGACCTCGTGAAATTATATGATTCATGAATAACTCACATAAATCATAAATCATAAAGGTAACTTGTGGCATCAATATCAATCATACATTTTTTCTTTCAAAATTACGCAGGGAGTTACATTTTTATTACCCATCATTGTATATTCCTTAAATAATATTGTAGAAACATTAAAATTTACCACCATCATGACACCCAATTCCATAGAGAGCTATCTCAGGCCCACCCACATAGGTTTATCACAGAACCACCCATATATGTAAACAATGCTTAATAACAATAAAATATTAATAATCATACAAATTGAATGAAGGAAATAAAAAAATTCCACATTTTAATCACTATATATGATTTTAGATATTTACATATTCAATGATTTATCAAACCATTTTCAAAACCATTTAAAACATGTGATAAATATATTATCGAATCAATGTGTCCGATAACACTTTGAAGATTTTGAGATAAATATTAAATTGAAAACATTAATGTCAATATAAATAAATCCATAAATCTATTTTTAAAACATGGACATTAATGAGTAATATTTAGAAGAATAAAATTTTAAAATATTTAAAATGTTATTTTAGATAAAGAGTTCCTAACCGAATTAGAGACCGTGGAATTCATGTAATTGAGGAATAACATTAAGAAATAATTATAAAATAATTAAATATGGAGATTCATGATATAATACGCAAAAGGGAAGTATATAAACTATATAAATGTTAATTGGTATATAACAAAAAATAAGTCTCATTGGAATGTCAATTGAGACAAATCCCCTTGAAACTATCATATCATTAGAGTAAGGTTAAATCAATGACATAATTGCATGTGAAAAATAAGACTACACCAAAGATAATAGTATATTATGTTTAATAAAATCATTTGTCATTAACACATATTAATAGCATGACATAATCTATAAGTATATGTTTAAACCAAACAAATTAAAATTTGGTTAATGTGTTCACTTACAGAAATTGGATAGCATAACAGCGTTTCTTTAAAATTCAAAAAATTATTTGAGGATATAAAAATGGGGTTTCTGATCACATTTTCATTATATTTACAGTAATAATTATATATAATAACATATAACAATATCGTAAAAATAAAATTAAAGGACATTAAATAAAAGAAGTCTTCTTCTAAAAAAGTTTAGTGAAATATCCCCTTTCTGATTAGGTAACTTACGAAACAGACACCCCATGAAAGAAAGATCATAAAATGATGATGTAAGTAAACATAAATTAAAATATGTTTCCCAATGAATACAATCATGGGATTTATAAATACCTCACAAAATTAAATAGTGTAAAATAGAGCACGAATCTCACGGAAATAAAAATTGATATTAAAACAACTTACCGCGTTGTAATCAATCAATTTGTATGACCAAAAGTTAATAAACAAATAATGAATCACTGAATACAATTAATATAAATTGTATCATGATTATATATAAAAATTTAAGTACAAAATACACCACCAACAATAAATAAGTGGTGAATAACAGAATCTCACAGAATTAAAAGTGGGATTAAAAAGCCCTTATCTCAGGTCTGACATGACCCGTTCATTATTCAATCTCCTAAATAAAAATAAAAAGATCATATATACCTTAGAAATAACATTTTTTGGTTTATTATTCATTACATATCACTAATTGACATGTTATGAACATTAATCAACCATTTATGTGAATAATAGTCATTTGGGCTATATTTGATACTTGAGTCAATGATTAACTTCTTATAATCACAAATTGTTCATGTGGTCAAAATTAAATTATATCCATAATTATATTCGTGATTTAGATATCAGATATATCATATAAATCATATATATATATATAAATATATGTATGTATTTAAAATAGTATATAAAATTTGGAGATAAGAAATGAAATGAACAGTTCATAGAGACGGTGAGCTGTACGTACGCATGAACACAAATTTCATTTCTATTTTGTATCTTAATTGAATTAAAAAATAATAATACCTATTTATATTATAATATTAGTATAATATCAAATATAATTTCACTTACTCCATCCTTTATATGTTCTACATATAGCATAGACGAAGAATATCACATTGAGGAGGAGGTAGTCCGCACTTCGTCAAATAAAATTATCATATTTACCCATTATGGAAACCATAATGGTATGATATTAAGAAAAAATATAGAATAATAGATTAAATTAAAATATAACATATATCATATTTAAATAGAGTGTCGTATTAATGACCCTCATAAGATGTTATAGGAGAATATTGAACCATCATCGTTTCGTGATGCAGTTGTCTGTTGTCCAGAGAAATAACAAGTTATTTAGCCATTAGATGGAGCTGTATGTATGTTTAGTTCAAATTAATCTAAAAAAATAATATTTTAATAAGACTTGTATTGTTATAAAAAAGATGTAAATAATGTTTAGTTGGTTAGAGAACAAAAATAAAACAATAGAATTTAAGAGAAGATGTTGCCTTTAAATAGAGTAGCTCTTTTGTGTTTGAACCAAAATACATTATTTAAGTTCTCTCTACCTAAGAAAAGGATTCTAGGTGCAATATAGGCATATTGAGAGATTATTTGGGCAGATGTCGGTCGAGCCAATGAAATTGAGAGATCATAGTAAAGAGTTAGAGGTGAGGTCTTTTTATAAGGGGTAGGAGTGGATCTTTAAGAAAGGATGAAAATATTTTTTTATTATATAATGATTTCCAGTTTCTAAAGTTACAAAGCATATTAACGTTTAAGATAAGATGATTCTTGTTCAAAATAAAATCACCCAAAAATAATTAGATAATTTTTTATATTGTTTTAATCATTATAATATTTTTTTATTTAAATAATTCATTAATGAGGTAAACATTTCATCATTGTTGTGTAATAAATAATTTCATTTATAAGATGTCTAAAAATTTAAAAACACGTACCATGATGTTGGAAATTTTTTTATCATTAAAATTATTATTCATATTATGAGATATATCTTATACAAACCAAGTAAAAATTGATTTGCTAAAATATATATGTTCAAGTCATTTTGGTCTTTAAATTAAATTAATTAATATAAATAGTCATTATCACTCTTAAGTGGCTCCATGGGGTCCCCAAATCGACCCAAATACGGTAATGGTCGGAAATGTATCATCCAAATGCACTAGGACTCATGTTAGGTCAATTTAAATTTATTATAATAATTTTTTACATCGATATACCATAATTTCCTTTAATCGCCCTAAATAAAAATCAAATATTACTTTTTAGAAAACATTACTTTCATCTTATTGTAACAAATTTTACTTACCGATGACAACCTTGTATGTAGTATTTTTGAAATTCAATTAATATAAGAGGTAAAATTTCATTTATATAGAAATGTACTTTTTTGACTACTACTTAGTGTTTTCACTATTCATGAAAATTTGATGTTTTTCAGAAAAAATACCAAAAAATAGCATTTGTTATATTTGATATTCCGAATTTAGAAATGATGTATATATTAATAAATTCATTAAATTTAAGTTTCATTAAATAATTTAAATTTAATTCATGCTTCCAAAACAAAAAATGTGTTTTTAATAACTACAAACAATCAAAAGATTAACACTTCTTTATGATCAATTTCATTATGAAGTTTCTTCCACTTAACAAAGTTGGAATAAATGGTAAAAATATAATCTTATTAAACAATATAACCAGTTATAATGATAATATAACTATATAAATAAATTAGATAAAAATATCGTTTGAATTAATATACAATATTTTTCACTATACATTAAACAAGTGAACATTATCAGAAAAATTACCAAATTTCATCCAAAGTAAATATTGATTTCCCAATTGTGAAAAATAATTTTATTTAGTAAAATATAACATATAAATGTTACTAAAACCTAATTTATAAAGATTCACCATCAAAAGGCAGTAAAACAACCTTTTAAAAAATTTAGAGTGTCACATGCTTAATATGGGATACATTATCATTTTAAGACTCTAAAATTTATTGGTTAAATGTAAAAACATTTAAGAAACACCTTAAATAATAATATGGATAGTTTTTTATTCCCTTCAAAACAATGACTATCCATTGTCTACCATTTAAAATAATAATATTATATTAATATATTTCATTATAACTAATTTTTGTGTGAAACGTATGATTTCGATGAAACCTTTTGTTGCACTTAAGTTATTCCATTGAACATAGAATCCCCTTTTAATTAAAATTAATATTTAATCACCAAATTTTAATAAATATGAAAATGTTATATTCATTATTTACCTTGGATGTAACAGTAAATATCTTGCGGACAGAACATGAACTTTCAACAGTAAACCATGAAACATACTCATCAGATGGAAACATGTTTCCAGATAGAAACCATCATCTTCATTATCTTATTACCACTAGATTTGATAGTTAAAAAAAATAACACCCATAATTACCAAGATCATCTAGCCATGTCAAAATGAATCTTGAACATACTATATCATCCAATTATATATGATGAAAAAATGATCCCCCTTTTCACCGCACACTCGGATCATTATATGAGGACCACCATAGATTATATTTAAAAAGACATTATATAGGGCTCTAGGAACCATTCAGTTCAATAAAACAATAGTTCCCAAAGTCTCCATGAATCCAACAAGGTGGACTAAATGGGAGATAAAGAAACCAGAAGCTTGGGAAGTGTTTGAAATTTGAAAAGGTGTCAACAGAGTATCATGTCCTCTATTGGGAAGTCATATCAGCAGTTGAAGCCATATAAATGAAAATATCACACCAAAAACAACACAATTTGAACTAAAATTCTATGAAGCATCTACTAGGAGAGGGTGTGACCTGACACATGATTATAAATATAGAAACCAAAACAAATCATACCAAAAATCCAAAATCTACCAATGAAAACCAATGCACCAGACCAAAATTGGGTTGGATAGGGGACCACCAGGATGTATGTGGAAAGGAATATAAAAAAAATTTCTTATACTATGGGGAATTATTCAAAAGGGGCCAAGCTAGATTATAGATGTAGGGAAAAATAGAAAAAAAATCTATGAGAAAAGGGGGATGTAAAAGGATTGATAGAATAATGGTGGGAGACGAAGCCAGAGAAGAGGTGTGCTGGCCTCGTCCCTCTAAGACACCACAGAGGATAACCTAGTGGTGATTGATGTGGGAGATTTTCCTCATATAAGCTCATACAAATAAAATATTACAATAAATTATAACAATATATCTTTGGATTAGCATCGTTTAGAAAATTATACAAAATATATGATAGATCCCAAAATAGAAATCATTACAGTTTGGTTTTATCAATAAACACACCCAATCCTTGGTCCCATTAATTCTTTTGAGTTATATTCACTATAATTTTGGGTAATTTTTTTGAATTGTTCACTATATCATTACATTAGAATGATTTTGAATTAGTAACTTTAATATTTTAATTTCAATCATGATCACTGTGGAATTATCCAAATCAATTTTTTTTAGAATCACATTCTCTTCAGGAAACTAAAATGATTTCTCATCCAATAAATATAAATAATAGGGATATCCATATTTATCCTATCCCCCTTATAATTTATTAATTTGAATTCATATTATACTCTAGATTCCCTTTGAATACGTAATTCATAGATATGTAATTATATGTCATGATTTCACATAAAACAATTTCTTGATATTTTGAATTTTTTTTAAAAGAAATGATCCATTTAGATACTTGTATTAATACAATAAAATGGATAATCATCCACTATATATTGTGTGTATAGAGTTTTTAATACCAAACATGTCCTAGTTATGTTATATACATAGTCTACAAAGAATTATTTTGAATTTTTCAATATTTTATGAAACATTAGATTTATATAATTTTCTGGATCATGAGGGAAATATTTTTTTTGAAAATTGTATCCATAAAATATTTTTATTTCATGAGTTATATAACCTCTCATATAATTGTATTTTTGATAAATAAACATGAATTGTCAACAAATCCATTGCGAAATTACACATCATATGTAGCCTTTTCCTTTTATCTATGTGCCAATTCCATAAAAATATTCTCCAAATACATAATTCATTTCTCAAAAACAATTGTATTCTCAGAAAATCTAAATTAATGGGGAGTTAGTCTCATAACGAGATACATCATAGGAGAGTCTCACTTCGGAACTAGTTCCTCCATCTATAAAAGTTTGTTTTTTCATAAGAACATTATGTAGAACTAATAAATAAATACTTTTTTCCATTTAAATACCAGTTTTATCTGCCTTCTTGGAAGGGAAATCACAGTATTTTCTATGAGTATTTATAACATTATTTCATTAAGATAAATTTATAAACAATGAAACATACTTGATGATCTCATAATATTTTGAACATTAAATATTATTGCTTAATTCCATGTATTATGTAACTGTTAACATACTTATTTTTATTTTTTGTCTAAAAATAAAAAATATGGTTTCTTTCGGGATATATTAATTTCAAAATAATTAATATTTGTTGGTAAATAAAATTTTAATTATTCAATTAATATCACATTGTATTCTTAAAGGATGTCTGCAATAAGACCCATTTTCGGGTATAAGAAAATCCTCAGACATTAGATATATATATCCATTTCAGATTTATTTCCCAATGGTAAATCTACTCTAGAACCACATATACTTTTTTCTTCCACAATGAGATGTACCATAATGTAATACAACATAATATCTTTCATAATAAATCATTTGAGGTATATTCTATTTATATCATTTTTGTTTTACTTAGGGTTATATTATCTAATTTGTGATTTTCTAAAACTAGATCTCAAAATTAATACTATGTATCCTATGATACGTAGTATAGTTTATCAGAACCCTATACCCTAGATCCAAATCCCATTTGCATTAAATTGTAATAAGATACATGGAATCACATCTGTAAGGACATTATATTTGATTATTCATGGAGAACTATATGCATACATGAATCAAATATTACATATGAATAGAAATAGTAAACCTAATTTTTAAACTATGACTAAATTTATTCCATCGTGAATAACCCAACATATCAGTATGATCAACATTATAGAATCATAGGGAATAGAAAAAAAGGGATAATGCTAATTCTTAGTAAGGGATTTGTATAGAAAAATAAATCAGGAATCAATAAGAATAATAAATATTTTCAATGTAATGAACAAAAAACACATGACAAAAATATAAAATGTCTAAATAAATATATTAGGAAGAATAAATATATCAATATAAATAACTAAAAATAGATATAAATTTTTCATTAAATAGAAAATGAAAAGAATCTATAGATAATATCATAAAAAAAATATCACTGATAATGTAATCTAAATCCAAAAGGAGAAATGATTAATTATAAAAATTCCAATTTCTAATGAATATAATTACTTTACCATCAAGACCATTTGAAATTCGTTATAATACTAAAATTAATATATTTCAGAAGACATCTTAATCGTGATTATTACAACCACATATGGGTTTCCTAATGATTTTTCTCATGACATAATTGATAAATCAAATAAATAACATTACCTAGTACCAAACCTATGTATTTAAAATAATAGTCATTAATCATATATCAAATAAAAAATTTAACTCATAAATAGTGTACTTATATATTATCTGCAATAGGTAATGGATCAAAATTATAATTGTTTTCCCTTTTAATCAGATAACTTTAAAATTAAACACCATGTGTACATATGTTATACGGTATTGGCCACAATCCTATGAAATCAAAATGTATTATGTATATATAATATAAATTTAAGTTACAACGTTATATGGTGAAAATAATTTTATTGTTTCATGAGAATGTTTTCAATCCCAAAAGAATGTGGGATTTCACTATAACTCCCACAATAAGTTAATTTCATTTTCAATTCCCATAGGAAGATTTATTTTTTATTAACACATAAAGTGAAATAAATAACGTAGTATTAATGATATTCAATGTCATATGTTATTTATGTACAAATCAAGAAATAATGATAAGTTCTTCATTCTAGTTTGGAGTTAACGTACATCTCAAATAAGGAACAACGAGACAAAAGTACCATTCCTCAAACATTGATTTGTTCAAAAATAATTAACATCTTGTATAATGAGTTTTTACAAGTAATTTACATATCCCCGAACAAAATTAGTATTTAATATATTAGATATTATTTCATTATAACATCTACTTTCATTTTCATTAACAGCATTTCATTATTTTAATTTTTTAATGGTGTTTATTGTCTTTTTTGTTTTGCGTGTTTTATTCATAAAAGTACTTTTTGTGGTTGTATAATATAGTTTTATGATCTAAATAATAATAATAATTAAATTATAATAATATTTATTTATCAAATATAATTTTAAATACAATAATGAAATAATAGTACTTATAGAGAGTCACCTCGCTTCGTGAATGTAGTAGTCCCAAAGAGTGCGAATGACATTAACAGTATTTTAGTGTATGATGAAAATGTCATATAAATTATTTTATTAATATGAATTAATCATTAATGTAATAATTATTTCATTTATATCACGTATAATCACTAACGTCATCTTAATTATCATCATGTGAATCGTTGGTGGACAACGAATCACATCATTTTAGTAGGTGGTAGTTTATCATACTGAAGAGAGACATTATCATATAACATATATAATTCAATATAAAAATGGATATAATTTAAATAATAAATAAAAATATATCAATATGTTTGACATATAATATAAGTATTTTGTATCCATCTTAATACCTATCACTAGTTGGGGTAATGGGACAAATGAATGATTGTTGTTGGGGTGGTGATAGTATGACTTACAAAAAGGAAATGATTTAGTAAAACATAATATGGATTTTTATGTGGTTATAAATTTCAACATTATCCTAAAAATTAAAGAATATTGAATACAATTATATTTTTAGATATTAATTTATGATTATGAATTTATGTATGTGGATAATGATATAAAATGGGGACACTTGTTGAAGAACATCAACTCTTCTTCAGGATTTGTACATTGGTTTGTACAAAATATTTAAAACTAATTATTTCATTACAAATATATTATTATAGGATGAGGTGATATAGGATGTTAACTGAAAGTGGATGGGTTTTTAAGGACCACGGTTGTTTGAATGTGTGAAGAAGGGGGTAATGGACGTCCCTAATAATAATGTGGAGTGGTATTCCTATAAAAAATAAAACGTATTCACTTTTGGGAATATTCCATTAATTCATATATCACTAAAGTTGAATACAAATTAAGGGAAGAGTTTATGTGGTAGAGAAAAACCTCCACCAGCCATTTTTAAATCCAATTTTATATTGTAATTCATTAGTAATTAATTTAACTAAAATTTTAACTATTTGGTCTTTACAATGGTGACATGCTTTTCTAAACAAGGTAATTTATCAAATATGAATAACTTTTCTAGGGAATTATTGTATAATTTTTACCCTATAATTTTAAAAATAAAATCAATTTATCAATTTAAAATATTATGTATGTTGAAAATGAGTTTCAATAGAAGATTATATAACATGAAAAATTAACATTTTACCATAACCTATGTTAAAAGACTTTTTACTATTTAGTGGTCAAACTATTTATTATACAAGTATTATTGGCCCAATATTTTAATATAATTCATATTAATTTATATTTTCATATTAATTGGTAGAAGATATTTTTTTAGTATTATTTAACCATAGAAGAAATATCATTTATTATAAAATTACATCAAAATCACTTCTGACAATATACAATTAATTTGATTTTCAAAAGATATTAATTCAACAATGGAATGCATTTAGATTATGTTTAAACCCATGTAAAATGAAAATATCATTTACAAAATTATATAAAACTAATAGTTCATTCAAGTTACATATCTTTTATATTTTTATAATAATTCATTCCAATGAATTATTTACAAAATCATTCATCAGTTGGTTTTTATTAAGTATTTAATGTAATTATATCTTCTATAAAAATATATAAACATAATATAATCTCATATATATTTCATAATAATATCAATAAATTATCCTGTATAATTTTTTTACGTATCAATCATATTTTTAGATATTAAAATCCTAGAAGGTCCCTATTTTAACTTTTCATTACTTATTTATTTAAATTGTTTCTTTTCATGGAATATAATCCTATAAAATAATAAAAATCAGGAATATTGTGTTAATGGTTGAACTATTTCCATCTAGTTGGTTTTGGAAAAATGTGTAATCTAATTTATATTTTACTTAATGATTGTAACTTTTGATAAACATTTTTTTTCTTATTCACGAAAATTAATTTAAACATCATTCACTAATAATTTTGTTATAAAAATATATATTCTATAATATATAATATAAAATATTCAGATTCCAAATTGGAATAAATTTTTCAAATTTCAATTTAAATATGTGGATTAATTTAATATAAAATTAGTCCCACATACGCGATAAGAAAGTGGTGTTTGATGAGAAAATTTTAAAAATACGTAAAAGTTTATATATCTAAATTCAATATATTATTATATAATATTACCTAATTTTAATTAATTGATATAAAATAAATTTATTATTTATACACTCCCCATTTTAAAAATATATTTTTTATCAAAAATACAGTTTGCATTAAAATTTCAATATTTTAAATTATTTTATAAAAAATAAAACGTCTTTGAAAAAACTAAAAAAATACCATTGAACATTTTCAAAATATTATTTCAAAACTTATTTTTATTTTCCCCGAGATAATTTTCAAAATTATCCAAAATTAATTTAAAATTATCTGTTACAACCACGATTAATCATGCTTTTACAAATAAATATTTTTCAAAACCACTAATTTTTATATCAATAGATTATTAATTTATTTATAATAAATAAGAAACTAATAAACATGTGTATTTAATAATTTATTATAATAAAAATAATTTATTCCTACCTTTCATTACAATGGATTAATGATAGCAATCAAACTATATGATAATATTTATAGTATAATATAGTTTTTATAAATGTTGTGTCATGTGTAACACAATATATATATGAAACTCATTGATGTCTGTAAATCCAGATAATTCAGAGTTTCACATAATTAATTCTATTAAAAATATTTAAATTATATAGAAATAAATATATTGTAATTTATAAGGGTGTTATATTACCTTATACTCTTGGTGTTACATGTCAAACATACTATCAAATAAAATATTGTCATTTTTATATTTCAAGGAGTAACAATATTGGAAGTTCTAATAATATAATAACATATCAACACAGTAACAATTCTATGTTTATTATTTTAATATTTTTATTTTTAATAAATTAATCAATATTAATGAAATTTTATGAATGAAATGTTTTCGACATTGAGACATTGGTCATCCTCTTAACGATGGAATAATATTAATGGGACATAAGATATATTTTGGGGTCAAGAGGAATTATATTATGTAAATGAATTCAGTGGTACCAAATATTTGTAGAATAAAATCAAATTTGAAATAAAATTTTAGTATTGAAAGGGTGGATCTGATCCCCCTATTATAAGTGAATATTATTTACTTCTCGAAGGAAATTAATGCTAAATAATGGGTAATAAATGAATGGTATGAATGAATTGTATCATTGGTGAATAAATTCAGGTAATACATTGATTAAAACATTTAAACCTTTCAAATTATATTTAAATGTCTTAATGTTTGTGTTAAATTATAAAAAGTCAGACCATCTTAGATTGTACATTTAATTAATTACCACTCAAATTTTAATATTAGTAATGTAAAATATTTTATTACAAAATATATAAGCTGAATCATATTAAAATAATTTAAATTTCAAATATTAAGATATACATAATTAAAATAATTAAATATATATTTATGAAAATGTTAAAATAATAATTTAATAATATAATGTATTAAATGAGTAATTTTCTAGTGAAATTTAATTTTTTCCATTTTTTTCTTAATCATATATGAAATTATTTTCTAATTATATTAGTGTGAATTATTTATATATATTGAACCCCATTACAGATAATTAGTTTAATATAAAATAATTTATTTAAAAAAATTGATATTTTAAAATTATTATTCCTTGATAAGTAATTGTTTTACTCGAGTAATAAATAAATACCCAAGGAAACTGAAAAATTCTTTACTAAAATGATTGTGGCCTTATTTGATTACATTAACCCTGTGATTAATAATTTGAAATCCATCTACTACCATTCATTTTATAAAATCTAATTCAAAATAAAAAATATATAATTACACGAAATTTGATTAGGGAAATATTACATGTTTTTTAAAATATAAATTTGAAGGTGAATGTTTGAATCATGATATTTTAAAATAAATAATTTTAAAAAAATGATAAATAACTAATCCTTAAAATGTTTTTTTTATTTTTTTTATGTTTTTTTATCAATGTTATATTTTTAAAGCCTATGTACTTTTAAATATCTTTTTACACTATTCAAATATATATAATTTATAAAAAAATAGAAAAAAAATCATGTAATTATCTTTTTGACATTTTATAAATGGGAAATGACGTTTTTTAAAATTATAATAATTTTTTAGATTTTTTTTATAAATTTATATTAAATATATTTGAAACAACCTCATTTATAAAAAAAGTCATTTTTATACATCAAGTTATTAAATATTATTTCATATAATGTTTCAGTATAATTTAATATTGATAAATTACATAATAATTCTAAATATTATATATTATTATTCAATTTAAACTATAGTCAATTTTAATTTATTATAGTAAATTTCCAAAACCTTTCATAAATTGTAATTTGGAAATAAATAATTATTTTAAATTCCAATCAATGTAAAAAAATCACATCTAAACATATAAATTGTTTTTTACCTAATATTTTTTTATTATTACTTTAGTCATCAAATTTTAATATGTTTGGATCATTTTAGTCTAGTATTTTATTAGTTCGGTGATGCATGTTGCCTTTGATATTAGTGATAAATTTAAATAATAAGATCAGAAATACCATTTTTTAAAATCTACAATCATTATGATAGTCACATCATTAAAAATTGTTATTCCTTGATAAGTAACTTTTACAATATGTTATCTACCTTACAATCATATCTTATATCAATATTAATATCGTTCAAAAAAATAATTTTTATCCCAAAATTATAAATTCAAAAGAATAGGCATTCCACATAACCAATTATGTATCTAAGACATAATTCAATAATTAAATGACTCATTCTTCTGGATATTATTTCTACGTTCAATACAAAAATGGTATCATTAATTATTTCATGCAATTAAAGACTATAAAATATTTACCATAATCATAAAAATAAAACAACAAAAAAATATAGAATTTTCATCAATCTGTACCATATGAATAGTAGATATCAGTCATTTTCATAATTACTGAACACTTTATTATGTTGAAATAAAAATTATACTATTCCAAAAACATATTAAGTCAATAAACATGTGTTATTCAATATTTATATCAAAAAATACCTTTTACTGAAATCATTTATTTTGTTTTTTGATGCTATTTAATATATGATTCCAAACTATTAGTGATAAACATTATAATAATGATTCAAATGTGATTAATATAGTCCTTAATAACATTTAGAATAATAATATATAATTTATACGTCATCTTTAATAATTAAAAAATAATATAGATTTTTTGTACTTTCATTTTGGATTTCCTACTCATTGTATTATTTAATACTAGAAAAGAAATTTTATTACCAATTCATACATATACTAAGATTCATATAATTAATTTAGCTATTTTATTTTTTATACGATATATTGTTTTTTGTTTACATACTTCTATGATCAATAACCAAGGGATAAATTTTCAACAAAATAATTATGTTGAAATGCTTATGATAAAACTAAAAATGATCTGATAACAATAATATTAAATATCAATCCTATTATGTTATCTTAATTGAATCATTTAATTAAACATAAGTTATATAAATTTCAACTATTCCATACATGGTGAATCCAAAACCTCACTATGTTATTACTCGGTATTAATATTAAATTATGTCAAACATATTTTCATAGCCTTTATTGTAATTTGTAAAAAAACTTCCATCTGAATAGTTTGTAATGAGAACGGATTAAACAAAATCATATCCCTTCGGAGTTTTAATACATTTGTGTAGTTATTCCTTTTTTCACTCAATAGGATTTGTTCTTATTAATACACAATAAATATTATATATTTACATTTACAATAGGTACAACATTTCTATATACCTCATATAGTTTTAGTATCTATAAATGGTTTTTATTTATAGAAAAATAGTACAACCTCCCCTAAACCAACATGTCGATATGTAATCATATAAACAGATATAACCCATGGACATATATAATAGGATATTACTATGATTCAATTATCATAATACATAAAATATAAAATATTACCTTAAATTACATAATGTTTCATCTAATCTATCAGGGTAAACATCAGATTATAATATTGATTACATTTAAGAAATATAACTTTTCCACAACTGAAAAATTCATAATATCCTGAGTTATACCAACCATACAATGATATAAATATATGATTCCCTAGAGCAAGAAATTGATTAATTAAATGAGATAAATAACAATTTCAAATTTAGATTATTCCATTTTACATTTCTATTTATAGTTTATTGGAACGTAGAAAAAAATATTAACTAATAAATGTCATGTCTTTTTTTACCCTAGGAATTTTTACCATTATATAAAATAAAATATAATAAAGGAAATATCTCCCATATCAACTAAAAAATATTATTATTTGATAACCTTCATGAATAATCAAACAAAATAATTTTCTTCATATTCTGGGAAAAAGGAAGCATATGTGAGGGTTTTAATCAAGTGATTCATACAGTTAAACATAATAGATAATAATGAAATATCATAATTCATCATAAAATGAAAATATGGAAATAATTAGTATACATTAGAAAAATCTAAATAAAATTACTCTTAAAATATGAATATTAATTGGAATTAAGATATTTAGTGGAATCATTATTAAAAAACATTAGTAATGAAACTTGATCATTTGAATGAAGGAATGAATGAAAAAAAAGAAATAGTTTGGGTTTTCTTTTTGAAAATGTATCCATATCGAATCATTTAATCCTTAAATTGGGAGTAATGATAAATTCCATCACTATCACCCTATTAGAATCAAACCAATTTCAAACAAGATAAAAAAATACTATATCAGGATATCTAAATCTTTAAAATAATTTATTGTGGTTTAGCCCCCAAGAATCGCATAATCCCTATATTTTTTTTGAAATGAGAAATAAATCACATGTCACATCATAAATAAAAAATGAAAATAAAATTATATTCTTAAGATTTTTAAAATGAAAATCATTCAGTTTTATAGAATAGAGATCATATGTAACGAAAATAGTATTCATACCACCCATTAGAAATAACATATTAGAAAAAATGTGTTTTTTAATTGATTTAAATATGGAAATCCTTAATAATAACATTTATATTTCTAAAATGATAATCCCATGGTAAATATGTCAGTATAAAATTAGAGAGTTTAGTAGTATATGTAAATACCATTCAAAAAACATATATGGTTTACACAATATAAGAAAATGTATTGTATTTATGATCATACATTAACTCAAAAAAATACTATATTCTATATAGTTGAACACAAATAAATCAGTGTAATCTAGAATATTATATACATAGAGGAATGTAATTTGATGAATGTCCAGAACTAGGTACCATATTTTAATTATCATTATAGAGGACGAGGTGGATCAATCCTTTTGTAATATAGAATAATTAACCAGACATAAAGATAGATTTTTTAAAATGTATTTTTTTGTAACATCATTAATCAACAATATGTTAAAAAAATTCTGGTTGAATTATATGAAAAAATATGGGTTATAAATAATATCATTGTGGTGCTATGAAAATCCCATTATCCATTGAAATAACATTATGTAATATTTTATTATAAATGTGAAAATATAATTTCATTTATGATCTGAGAAAATATAAATAGTATTCTTCATACATAATGAAAAAAATATTTCAAAATGATAAATTCACATGAATATGTTAAAAGTGTTTAGTTTTATAAAAAAATTTCCTTATAGAATACATAATGTGATTTTTTATACAAAATATTGGAATAAAATATAATAGTAGTAGAAAATGACATTTATTATTTTTTAAATCGATTCATGGACTCCCAAGAAACTTAGGGTTTATTATATAATATATATTGCATTTTTAAAATGGTTTTCATTAAAACATGATCACATTAATAAATTATAAAAAAATTTGGTTTAAAAAATAGATTAAATAAGTCACTAGTGATAAATATATTACAATTCTTAGATGTTTTTCTTAGAAAAAAATTATATAAGAATTCAACATTTGAGTTACCATATTCAATATGCATCGAAGTAACACCCCATGATTTCATAGTTTGTTATCTCATTAATGTAATTTACTAGTTTGCGTTACACGCAACACCGAGATCGAACACACAACATCTTACTAAACCTACCATTAAAAAAGCGGTTATGGATAGTATTAACTAAATTATTAATCTTATATACTACTTTTAATTTTAGAATCCATATTATATGTTTCGTAGATATATTATAATAACCAATTCATTTTTTCAGATAGAATAAAATTTTTTATAAAAAATTTTTTACCGTATTTAACAGAGAAACCTTTTTAAAACAAATATTTGAAACTTTTATATATTCAATTAAATTTAATTGAATTATTATTTATTATTGGGACATAAAATATTATATTGGAAGTTTTTTTGGTGTTTTACTCATAACATTCATATTTGGATGAATATTAAAGATGCTAAATTTTATGTAAAAACATATTCTTTAATCAAACAAATTTATAGTGTTAAATTATACATTTTAATTGGTTTTATGTTTAATTATATTATATTTTTATCATTTAATAAAATGTAGGTCATTATAAGTTATTTCACATATAAATTGTACATAAACAAATGTATATCTTTTGATTGATTTTAATTATTAAAAATTCACTTTTTCATACTGACAATAGGATTTAATTTTATATTTATAAATTCAACCTATATAATTTTAATTTCATAAAATACACTTTATTTTTTAATTAGGAATATCACATTTTTCTTATGTTGAATTTTTGGTATTTTTCTGAAAACATTCAATTTTTTATGAATACTGAAAAACACAGCGTTATTATTTAATGCTGACATTTTATTTAACTAATAATTTATTTTTTTTAAATTTAAATTAAGTAAAAATAGATATATAATACCAATATATTTTCAATGTAATTCATTTGAGTCATATTATAGAATAATTAGTTATATAAAATTTTATTGAACTTTTTAACCTCATTTACACACCTTTTAGGTACATTTGCAAATTAGCATAAAACATAATTTTAACACTTCTGTGAGATGAATATGAATAATTCAAGACACGTGGATGACATCATAATGTAATATTTTGTTCAATAAGATGAAAATAATTTTTGGTAGATAGTATATTTTGACTTTTATTTACCACGGTTAAAAGTAAATATGGCAACAAAAGATAAAAATTATATAAATATTTCTCCAATTTATGTCTTATTTGTATTAGATATATGTACTTCGGAAAAAATTAACCTTATAATATAATTATGATCATTTATGGTCATTTATATTACATTAGGACATTTATTATTATTTTTTTAAAGGCGTGTTAAAAGTGTTAAATTCTTAGTTCAATATCTACATATTTTTTAATATATGGATATGCAAAAGATAAATTTCACTATAAATTTTCATTATAAATATAAAAATATTTCTTACATAATGGTATTTTATATATTATTTTTAGATATTATATAATTATATTTATGTATGACCTAGTGATGATGCAGTAAATACTTTCTTATTGAAATATTAAAATAATTCATATAATAAATATTAAAATAAATATAATATGAAATTTGTTATGTCATACACTAATTTTAATGGTTAATATGACATGTGGGGGTTTATTAAATATATTTGGTCATTATTAATAATGATTTATGACTTTCACAAAAACAAAATAACAAATAGTATAAAAATTGACCTAAATGAGTTTTTTTTTGAAAAAAAATATATTAATAAATCATATAATATTCAAAAAATTATATTGTTCTTCCAAAGAGAATAAATATTATTATATATGTATTAATGAACCACTTTTGGTTATATTTGAATATTATAATACGTTTATTAACCATATTATGTAAGAATACTAGATGAGGCTGTAAAAGTTAAACTATTTAACTAATAGTTAAATACTAATGATAAAGTTAATATAGTGACCTAAAAATATCTAAAACCTATTGGATAAGAGTATTTATACCAATCCCCACCTTATCCTATAAATAAATCATTTTTTATCCATTTTAATGCGAAAATGATTTTGTTATAAAACATTATTTCATGTTTTTCCTAAAGTGACCCTCACATCTCTTTTAAAAGGGTACTTCCACTTCTATAAATATAACACCTCCAATGTCATTTGGCTCAGTCAAAACAAACACAAAAATCCTCCCAAAAATCCTCCCTTAATCCTATATGCCTTGAAATGATCATAAATCCAACCAACGGAGCCCTTGTAATCAAATCAAAATGAAACCCCCGAAGAAGAGGTAATAATTTCACCAACCTCTTTTAATATTTTTTCTTCTTCCACATTCTCAATATTTAAGTTTTCCATTCACAAAATAATTACATTAGTACCTTATCCATAATGTTATTTTGTTATAAATATGGTTCAACCATATTTGATCTTCTATACATCCTATAAATTACATGGTCACCATATGTGCGTATGTACGGCTTACGGTCTCCACGTCGTGGTGTAGTGTGGTATTCAAACACTTCATTATTTGGATGTATATAATAATGAGTACAACTAATTTAAAAAATAAATATAACCTGTTAATGATTCTGTATATATTATATACCATCCAATTACATGTGATTTCACCATCAATATAATTATAGTGTCTTTCGTGCATATGTATGGATTACTGTCTCCAAGAACATGATATGATTCATTCCCTATCACAGTCATTAAAGAATAATTTTCATTTTATGATTCAAAATAATTTTTAATAATGTAATATAATTATGGATATGAATCAAATTGATCATATACATAATAATAATGGCTTACAAAACCAAAAATATAAAAGAAAATGAATCAGTTAACACCAAAAATGATGATACTACTTTAATATTATAAACAATGTAATATTTGAGAATTATATATGATATGATATTAATGAATATGGATCTGTTATAATTTAATAACATAATATGGTCATTATATAGGAGGTTAAACATACCTTCTATTATCAGAATTTTCTGGGTCAGGTTTAATTCTTCAATCTCATTATTATAGGAGATTGTTTATGTTTAATATTATACTGGGGAATATTTAATATCCATGTCCATGTTTCATAAAAGAGTTTTCAAGAGGATTCATTTTAATGGAATATTTTACTAAAACAACATTTTAAATGTTTTAAATATTTATTCTTCTATAACATTCTCTTTAAAGTCTATGATTTCGAAATGATTTAAATTTTTTATATATATGGACATGAATGTTTTAAACATTAATTCCTATAAATTTTTTCTAAGTGATATGTGAAACTTTGATTTAGAATTATTTTTTAAATGAATTCCTTTATAAATACTACGACTTTTAAAATTATTCATGATAATGGGATATTTCTCACAAAGAGTTTTATTTATCATGTTTAATTATGTAAACATCATTTACTATGGATGTGCTATTTTTAAACAATTCATTGTATATGGTTATTGATTTAATATCTTGTATGCTTGTTTTAATATGAATTTTTATGTTATTTTTTAACCTTTTAATAAGAGGAATTCATTGAAATTATTAGGTGACAGGTGGAGCTCGCTATATCTAATCAATCAATTGGTAGGTCTCATGAGACAAACTAGTGTCTTAACACAATGAAGTGACAAAAACTTATTTGTATTCTTGGCATGACCCCTTGACTATATGGATATGATGTCTAGAATTATGAATTCTGTTATTTTGAAATAGGATATTGATATTGCATTGATTATTCATCTGGTAAAATATCCTTGTGAATAACTAAATGGAATTATTTGTTTTATATTTTCAATATTATGATGATGTTTAGGTTTAAAAGGATTATGTTTTAGTCATATAAATTTTCATAAATGATTATTTATATGTATTAAAATTTACACTATATTGATATATACTTACTGAGTATTTGAGCTCACCCCTTTCTATGTTTAATTTTTTTCAGGATACGAAGAAGCATATTATGACTGACCTACTGGGAAAGTATAAGAGACTGGAATATGGTAAATGGAGACAATTTTGTTCTTGTTTTTCATTTTATAATGTAATGTAGCGTTCATGTGTGTATTCAATTTTCAAGACATATAACCTGATTGGCCCTTTGGGACTTGATTCTTTGAAATCATGCCAATGTATTAAAATAATGCACCGACTCTGGGTAACTTGTGTAAGGGCGTTATAGTTGGATTCATTGGATGTATCACAATAAGAATTGATACTATATTTAGAATAAATATAATTAGAGAACTTTACCCAAAGATAAACATTTAGGATTAGAGTAGAAGGACATCCTGGAATTTTGGTGATCTAGAGATTTTGTGATTTCTCCAACCAATACATCTGTGACAGTATGCGAGAAGGTAAAGGAGGTACTAGTACATATGTTCCTCAGAGTTAATACTCAGACAATGAGTTTTGTTCTTGACCTGGGGTATCCTGGAATATTACAACGATCATTACTGCACTCTTGGTCACGACACTCCCAGGGGATATGCTTAGGACAGTTCTCATTTTCATTATAAGCCATTATGAAGGATTTAGGTGTAAATATTTCACAAATAAAACATTTTTTTATGATTAGAGATTATATAAATAATATTTTCCAATTAATTTATGTAATTTACAAGTTTGGAATTGTGCATTATAATTCAAAAACTAACCATGTCTATTTGACTGTTTAGAAATGGTGCCCATTAGAGGGAATGAGAACATCAACAATACACATGATCCAAAATGTAATATGTATTATATCATTCATGGTATTATTCTATCATTTAGAAATGAAATAGTATCCCATGTAATATCATCATATATAGAAACAATATCATGTGTTAATAGAATGTGTAAAAATTTTCTATGTCGTATGTCTTTGATGGGATTCCAGAGAAGAAAATGATAGTTGAGAGAATGATAGATAAAGGGAATAAGGGACTGAAAGATTTTCCGATATGTGATAGCTATGGAAATAATCACTTTGGTAAATTCTTGAATGAAATGTGACTTTTTTATATGTGTGGAAATAAGTATAGACACCAAGTACATGATTTAATGGTCATGAAAATGGAATCAAATTCATAATTCTTCATCTCCAAGGATTTGGGACAATATGTGAATCAATGACCCAATCATAAGATTGTACCACAATTGATGATGTCAGATAAAAATAAAGTTATGATACTACCTCATATGAAGATGAATATCTAGTGTTATTATGTTGATATGAAAGAATTTTTCAATTTCAGTTTTTATCATCATTATACCAGTTATAATAATTATGTTGTATATAAGGAATTACTACAATATTATTTCATTAAGTATTTGAGATAGTGTGGTACCACAAAATGTGACTTAATTGGATGTTAAAAATTTTGGAAAATGCATGGTTGAAGGAACAATAATCATTAACATGGTCTTGATAATGAGTTATTTATTTTGGAAGAATATATTCTTGATTTGGATAAATTATATTCGATATTATTGACTCCCTTAGAACTAATTAATGGATTGTTTATTCAATCATAGTTTTATTTTATAAAAAAATTTGAAATAAAGAGTATATCCAAATTTCTATAAGGAATAAGGGAGAATGAATGTAATAAATAAGTTTATATGATAATTTAGGGTGTTACTATGTTTTAATAGAATACATGATTATATCATTCACATGTCATTATGTGGAAAAAAAGATATTCATTGTGTTTACCTTCTTTATATATTTTGGATTGGGTGTTTGGACAGAATTATTATGGATATGTCTCAAGGATGGAATGGAATATGTTTGATGTTGGATACTATTGTTATGGTTAAATCATTTCTTAATATTATTTTTGGATAGTTATAAAAACCACAAGGCGGAGGTCGGGTGGCACCCCGTCGTGTCTGGAAAGGCCAAGAGACATGAACACACAACTCAATGGTGATAAGTGTATATCACTTACCACCATCCAACATGATCTCCTAGTATGTATAATATATATTTTTCTGATTTTTGGACAAATTAATTATTATGTCATTATTTTTTGAGCCCACTGCGATTACGATCAATATATTCTATTTCAATTATAATTTTCTTTGTAGTGAATGATGATTTTTTGGTAGGAAATTGTTGAAGGATTAAACTCTACATATCATGTATTATTTTCCATCATAATATATGAATAAAATAATCCTTCAACACTATAAAATGGATCTTAAAAATGAGTAAACAAAATAACTTATTTTTTGTTAACCGATGATATTTTAAATCATCCTAGATTGATTCCTTTGAGGCCCTAAATTTTACACATTTTTGTGATTAATGGAATTAATCACATCCTATAAATATTTACATTTTTCATCCAATTATGTGTCCTTAATTTCATTCAATTTTCTCTTAATCGATAATATAATTTTTTGGAGACTTTTTCATTTCCTTTTCCCTCTTATTAAGACTTAATTTTATTAACCCAATATTCGATGTGGGTTTTCCACAACGGTATTTTCTTAGTTTTATAATTTAATATTCTAAGAACTATATTAAATTGTGAGGATGAAATTTTTTGATTTAGGGTAGAATGTAACACCCCAATATTTCATAGTGTGTTATCTAATTAATGTAATTAAATAGATTTCACTACATGGAACACCGAGATCAAATGCTACAAAACATACCGAAATAGCCATTTAAAAAGAGGTTCTGAATAGTATTAACTGAATTTTGAATCATATATAATACTTATTATTTTAGAATCCATGTTATGTGTTTTGTAGACATATTATATGAACAAATTTATTTTTTCAGATAAAAGAAGTATTTTTCAAGAAATAAAATTTTACTGTCGTTTAATAGAGAACCCTTTCTAAAACAAATAGTTGACACTTTTATTTATTAAATTTAATGAAATTATATTATTATTTATAATTGGGACATTAAATTTTATTTTGGATAAGTCTTCTATGTTTTTTTGATAGCTTTCTATGTTGATAAATAGTTAAAGATGCTAAATTTTAATTGAAAAAAACATTTTTACTAAAAATAAATTATAGTTCTAAATTATACATTTTATTTGTTTTGAGGTATAATTATTTTATGTTTTTATCATTTAATGAAATGAAGGTCATTGTACGCAATTTCACATAATAAGTTCACATAATAAAATTTAAATCTTATGATATTTTTTAATTTTTAAAAGCCCTCTTTTTGGTTTTGACAACGGGAATTAATTTTCAGTTTATAAATGAAACTCATATGTTATTAATTTGGTAAAATAGACTTGATTTTTGAATTCAAGTTATCAAAATTATCCTATCATGAAATTTTGATATTTTTCTGAAAAATAAAAAAAATTATGAATAGTTAAAAACACTTCATTATTAATTAAAACCGTCATTTTATTTAATAATAATTTATTTTATTTAAATTTATATTAAAACAAAATATATATAAAATATTTATATATGTTAATTTTAATTAATTTTTTCCATTTTATAATAAAATTAGTTGTATACAATTTTATTGAAAATGTTATCCTCTTTTACCCACCTTCTAGGAACATTTGAAAATTGGCATATATCATAATTTTACCTCTTTTATGAGTTTAATTTCAAAGATCTCAGAGTCACAGATTATATCACAATGTAATTTGTGGTTCAATTATATGAAAATAATTTTTGTAGAATTGTAACATTAAGTTCAGTTGTTTTATATTTGGACATTTATTATTATTTTGTTTAAAGAAGAGTTAAAAGTATTACACTCAATGTATAAAAACTGAACAGTTTTTAATATAACGTTATACATATGATAAATTAGACTATAAATATTCACTAGAATGAGAAAAATATTTCCTAAAAAATTAATTTTTATTTTAAATTTATAGAATTTATATTATTAAAATTATTTATGACACAATGATGATGAATTTATTACCATCTTAATAAAAATATAAAATAATTAATTTTTTAAATAATAAAATAAAATTAATTTGAATGTTTTTATGTCATCAATGAATTTTCTATGAGAATTTGACATGTTAGGGTCTGTTAAATGCAATTTTTTTTGAGTGAAAAAGTTTTTATGACATTTAGAATTACCAAATACTAAATAGTGTGAAAATTGACATTAATGAGTATTTAAAAAAACATTTTATTATATTATATAATATTCACAAAATTATATGGTTCGGCCATAGGTTTTAAATAATATTATATCTGTCATTAATTGACAACTTGAGGTTTTCATTAATGTAAAGAGTATGTTTATTAACCATATAGTGTAAGAATGAAAGAATAGTCAGTAAAAGTAAATCTATTTATCTATTTTTAAATTCTAAAAGGTAAGGTTAATATGGTGACCTAAATATGTCTAAAACCTACTTTCTGAGAGGATTTCGACCCATACCTACATTATACTATAAATAATTAATTTTAAGACATTAGAAATAGAAAATTATTTTGTTATAAAATAATATTTCACGCTTTTCCTAAAGTGACACTCACCCCTCTTATAAAACGGTACATTCCCTTCTCTTAATTTCTCACCTCCAAAGACATTTGTATTTTCCAACAGCTTCCCAAATCTCATCCCAACTCCATTACCATGTTCCTGTAGGATATAATTTTATTATAATTCCATCCCAAGAACTCATTTGATCAAATTAATAGAAAACACCTAAAGAAGAGGTGATAATTTCACCACACTCTTTCAAGTTCATTTCTTCTACCACTTACTCTTTCATGTTTTTCCATAACAAAATAATAAATCCCGTACCATATTCATACTATTATGTTATTATAAATATGGTACAACTATATTTGTTATTCTATCAATCCAATAAATTACAATGTCACCATATGTGCGAACGTACGGTATACCGTGTCCACGTCGTGGTGTAGTATGTTATTCAAATAGTTATTTATTTGGATTTTTATAAGAATGAGTATAACTAATGTAAATAATAAATATAACATGTTAATGATTTTGTATATATGATATTCCATTTAATTACATATAATTTCACAATGAATATAATGATATAGTCAGTCATGCATATGTACGGATTATCATCTCCATGAACGAGAAAAAATTTATCCCCATTGTAATCATTATAAATACTTATCATTTTATAATTAAAATAATGGTTAAAAATAGAAAGATCATTTGGGATATGAATAAAATAATTCTTATCCATAAATATCATGGCTTATGCTACCAATCTTATTTGGAAAATGAATCAGTTAACACCTCAAAAGATGATATTACTTATTTATTATTATCAAAAAAATATTAGAGGATCATATATAATATTATATTTATGAATATGTTTCCGGTATAATATAATAACATACTATGGTCACTCTACATGAGGTTAAATGTACCCTTTCCCAATGGAAAGTTCATGGTAAGGGTTAATTCCTCAATCTCATTATTCTACAAGATTGTTTGCGTTTATGATTTTACAGGAACATATTTATTATCCATGTACATGTTTCATAAATTTTTTTCAATAAGAATATTTTTAAAGGGATCATTAACTAAAACATCATTTTAATTGTTTTAATGATTTATTCTACTAAACATTTCCCAATAATGTCCAAGTTTTCCAAATAATTTAAAGGATTTATTTATATGGACATGAATGTTTTAAAATGTTGATTCCTTTAAAAAGATTTATATTTGTATGTGAATGATTGATTTAAAAATATATTTTAAATTAAATCCTTTATAAATTATGGGACTTTTAATATTATTTTGTAAAAAATGGATATTTCTCTCAAATAATTTTTCTGTTCAATTTCACCTATGTCAACATTCAAAAATAGATATTATTTTTGATCGAAGATGATTTATTATAATAAAATCATCCATATTGTATTGAATGAGTTATAATATGTTTTATGGTGGATGTTCTATTTTTAATTCCATTCATGGTTCATACTTATTTTTTTTAAACTTATTCATGCATGTTTTAATACTATAGTTTATGTAATGTTTAAACCATCTAATATAAGGAATTCATTGGACTTAGTCAGTGACAGGTGGATCCCACTTTAGCTTATCGATGCATCGGTATGTCTCATTAGACAAACTAGTGTCTTGGAACAAGGCCTTGACAAAATCATATTTTTAGTCTTGGCACGAAGCCTTGAGTATGTGTTTATGATGTATGGAATTATGTATTACATAACTATGAAATAGGATATTGAAATTTCATGTTATTAATTGACAAGTGGAATATCATTGTGAATAAAAAATGACATTATATGATTTATATATTCCATATTATAATGAATTTTATGTTTAAAAGTCTTATGGTATAGTCTTATATATTGCCTTAAATGTTTGTGCTTATTTATGATTGTTACCCCTATATTGTTATCCTTACTGAGCATCTAACCTCACCCAATTCTATATTTTATTTTTCCCACTATGCTAAGTAGTATGTTATTAATAACTAGCAGGGATTGTCTAAGGGATATGAATGTTTATAATGGAGACAATGTTGTTTTTTTTTATTTTATAATGTAATTTAATGTCCATGTATGTAATAAATTTCCTTAAATTCTATACTATTCAGACCTTTGAGACTAGACTTCTTGTAATTATTCAAATGTATTAAAATAATGCACCAACTGTGTGTAATTGGGGTCATGGAGTTACAATCAATTTGATAATTTGCTTCAGAGTATAATCCTTAAGGATTGAGGGACATTCATAAAATAAACATAAATGATAATGAGAAATAAATTAAACATAAAATAGCATAATTAAACGGTATTTAATGATAAAAAATATATAATTGTTTTCATATACATCACATAATAGATATATGTTGTATAATAACATACATGTCTGAAATAGTGTAATTTATAACAAAAAAAACACATACGACCATAGATATTTTTGAATAGAAACACATGGGTTAAATTAAATTTACTTGGTTCTAAAAATAAAATTGACTAAATGATTTATTATTCCATAAAACATAGTTGGGGTATATATGAACCATAAAATAAATAATCTAATTGACAAAGTCAAATATTTTATTCATGAACATTAATTAAGATAAAAAACAATTAAATCACGTTATAAGTTCTCATAACAACCACTATAAATGGATATATATTTTCTTTTAATATGAAATACAATGAAAAATAATATTATATTATTTAAAATATAAAATAATGTATATAGAATACATATAAAATAAATTTTATTTAAAAAAATTAATGAGTATCAAATATATATTTTTTAGAAGAAATTATTACCATTGTCCTGAAGCATTTTGATTTTTTAATTTAAATTATTGAATAATAAAATAATATTAATTAAATTTATACTCGAAAATAATATAAATCTATAATATACTTTTTTATTTTAAATTTAATATTTATTGTAATTTTTTTAAAATAAATCATTTAGTACAAGAAATAAATATTTAACACTAATCAAATATTTTTTTTAAAAAATTATATGTCATCTCCTAGAGGTTGTAGTTCACACATACAGATAGATGAAGATCCCATTTGTGTAGAATGTAATGAATAATGTTTAGATAATATAATATAATATAAAAATAAATGAAATATTACTAATATTATATTACCATAGTAGTTAAATATTTTGACCTATTTTAGAAATGTGCTTACGAAATCAAACAGCATCACTTCATATAAGTTATAATCAACCCAAATTCTCAGAAAATAATTATTGTTTATTATATATATCTCGAATACTATAGATAATTTTTATACCAGTAAAATAAAAACAATTACTAACAATAATTATTTTAATTTTGTTAATATACATTTGTTATAGGATAATTGTAAAGATATAACAATAATGAATTCTAAATACCAATTTGTTTTCTATGTTGATAAATTAAATATAATATAAAAGATATCCTTATATTTATGGTTCATGGTATATTTTTTTTGAATAGGATAACTAGGTCATGTAATGGACACTAATAGGAGGAATGTTATGTAATTTTAATGGAAATTTTGAAATAGAAGTTGAGTATTGAATGTGTGGATGTGATTCTCACGACCTGTCCTCGGGGCCCGTGCCGTGACTACCCCAAGCCCGCCTTCCATAGGCCAGAGGCTGGTGACTACCACTAATGAGATCTGCAAAGTCGGTCGTACAATGCCTCGTACAGTGCCATCCCGAGGGTGGAGTGGTAGCTGTTGTTGTATGCAAACTCCACCAAGGGTAGTTGGTCCTCCTAGCTGCGACCAAAGTAGAGAACACATGCGCGGAGCATGTCCTCGAGAGTCTGAATGGTCCTATCCGTCTGACCATCCGTCTTAGGGTGAAAGGCGGTGCTCAGACATAACTGCGTCCAAAACGCCTCCTACAACCCCTTCCAAAGCCTGGATGTAAAGAGAACATCTCGATCGGAGACGATGGATGATGGCACACCGTGAAGTCATACAATCTCCTGAACGTACAGAAATCCCAAACTCTCCACTGATCCCAGCTCTCTGATGGGTAAGAAGTGATCCGACTTGGTGAGTTGGTCGACAATCACCCAAATGGAGTCGTGACCTCTGAAAATGCATGGAAGTCCAGTCGTGAAGTCCATAGACATCCCATCCCACTTCCACTGCGGGACCTCTAAGGGATGTACCAAGCCTGCTGGAACCGGATGCTCTGAATTCACCTGCTGGCAGGTGAGGCATCGAGAAACGAACTCCTCCACAACCTTCTTCATGCCCGGCCACCAGTGCTGTCGTCTGGGATCCTGGTACATCATTAACTAGGGAATCAAAATCCCTAAACTGATAACCACACCCAATACGCTAAACACTATTGCTTCAAATAGAAAACGATCAGAGTCCCAAGTTCTGCGGTAGAACCAAACTCCTCTGATACAAATTTGTCATGACCCGTCCTCGGGGCCTGTGCCGTGACTACCCCAAGCCCGCCATCCAGAGGCCAGGGGCTGGCGACTAGCACCAATGTGTAAATATCGGTAAAAAGGGAAGGCATTTCCTTTGTAATGTAAACAACCGACCGCACCATGTACGTCCCGCCCAGTGGTTCACCTCCAGGTACTGTCCTGCTCCACAAGCCTCAACCACGATCAGTGTTGTCCGTCGTCCGCAACCAACACAACGTAGTGCGGGCATAGCCCATGCAGGGGTGAGTATATGCTACTTAGTAGGGACCCCGAAACCCCCGAAGGTCTCCCAGAATCCACAAAGGATAACCACAAAGGAAATATACAATGACAAAGTAACATCTGACACTACATGGGTATATGCCCATACATTTACCTAAGTCATCAATTCTCGCTCGACTCCAACATTTGAGCTCATGTACAACCCAGTCAACACAGGAAAGAAAAACGTAAATCCACACAGGATAGCACAACACAATCCACAATGGAAAGAAAACAGGATTCAACTCACATAGGAATACTTCTTCATATGACGATAAAGATGACTAGATATTTCCACTGATTCATCTAAGACATCGGACCCACAAAGGATTTATAGGTACAAACCCCCGCAATGACCCACAACGAATCTGACCCACAAAGGATCGATAGATAACTAACCCCCGCAATGACCCACAAAAGGATCTTACCCACACAGGATCGATAGTTAACTAACCCCCGCAAAGACCCACACAGGATCAGACCCACACAGGATCTGTAGGTGCTCACCCACACAGGACCACTGAGTGCTGAAACACACAGGATCGGACCCACACACGATCTATAGCACTGACACACGTAGGATCGCTGAGTGTTGTAGTCGTCACCGTTGAATCCACTGAGGATCTCTGCACAGTCGTCGTTGTCGCAGTCGCAATCGCATCCAACTCTAGGGTTCCCGCACACAACAAACTAGTTTGGGAGGATCCTCTCCACGAGCCAAGATGATGATACATAAACTGACACATAGTCCAGCGATGATGTATCCAAAAGTTCCGTATCGACAACAGGAACTCAACGTCGTAGACGGCGCGTCAATCGGACGCCTGATCTGAGAGTTATTGGCATTTTCGTCCCAGGGGCCCTGTTGGGTTTTAAGGAAAAACCAACTCGACTATACTCCAACTGCGTCCAAACCTCATGTGGAGTAAGACAAAAGATCCATCTCACTTATAGGAATCCAACAGAATCGACGACACATCGATCGGACGTCTGGAGTTCAAGATATAAGTGTTTCCGCTCCGAGGGTCCGGTTGGTTTCGTGTACGAACCAACCTGGCCAAATACAAAGTCCTCCGGAACCATGTGTTTGATATACTGAAACAACCTTCTTGCTCCAAGGATCGCATCGCTGCTGACGGTGCGTCGATCGGAGGCCTGTAGCTCATGTTATGAGAAAAAAGACCTGAAAGGTCCGAAAACTGGGGGTCTGGGCCCGGACCGACCCGGCCCAACCCCCCCTTGGTCGACCCTAACCGGGTCGACCCGACCAGGGTCGGGGACCGACAGGGCTGGCGTGGCCCGGCCCAGACTGAGTGCAACACGGCCCGACCGGAGGGTCGGCTCAGCTGTTACGGTCGAGCCGCGGGCGGGGGTGCGCTGCCCCTGCGTGAAGGAGTGTCGCTACCCTGTGTGGGGGCCGCTCCGTGTCACCAGACGCGGCGCATGGCCGCCTCCCTTCCACGCGGTCCAGCGTGGCCGCGGGACCAGCACTCGCCGCCACTGCCTCCGGCCACCGGCGCCGGCATGGCACGCCGGCGAGAACATCCGCGGACCACCGGACGCGCTCCGGTGGTCCCTTTTGCTTACGGTTTGTGCCTACGGTTCACCTGGAATCTGAAAATTGCTGCAAAGTCCTCCAATCTACATTCTGATCCCATTTTGTAAACACCATTAATGCACACATCCGCAAAAAACTAAGGAGGGTTGTCGGGCCGTGTTTGTTTGGCCCACACCCTCCGCGTTAGGTGATAACAATCGGGAATAATAATCAACAGATGAAAACATAACTAGGCACAATTTTAATAAATTAAAATTTAACTTTGATCTGGGTTCTTTGTTTTAGAAAGAAATAGCCATGGGAAATAATATTATTCTCAAATAAAACCCCTACCTCATCGTAGTCATCGAATGAGAGTTCTTCGCAGAATTGACCGTTGCGGAAGAAGAGGATCGTCGCGTCGCCGAAGGGCATCGCGTCATCGCGGTATACGACATCGCGTCGACGATCTCAATCGGTTTTGATCGAAGATTGTCGTGGGGAAGGATCGCTGCCGAAGAACGTCGGGGATGGAGAATCGTCGGCGTCGTGGTACAGGGCGTCGCGTTATCGATCTCTGAGGGTTCAGCGTTCTTCGTCGCCTTTCGTCGAAGGCTGACGTTCTTCACGTTCTTCGCGAAGGAGGATGAAGATACAGTTTCTCCAAATCCTCCCAACAAACCTCCCCCAAGAAGAATGTTTGTTGGTATTATTTTATAATTATGCCAACAGTTTGAAAACATGTTAAGAAACGAACCATTAATTCCGGTGAATTAATGGTAACTACTTAACTGTCCATTTAATAGGGGCGTTAAGAGTTGTAGAAAACACACCAGTCGACTTTCATTAAATAGGAGTTTTCGCGGGTGCATAACTTAGAGGAAAAGAAACGGTGGGGCTCATGTGGGCCCCACATCACAAATATCCTACAAAAATGGTCGGATATTTCGGGTTCCACCCTATCTGCTTCAACTCAGCTAAAGTAGCTTTAGGTGGATTTAAGTGTCATTAAGTGAAATAAAAGAAAGTTGTCGCACCACATTATTTTATTTTCTTCACTTAACGCCAAAAATTAAAAACCACACCCGAGCAAAGTCAACTCCGGAAGAGGTGTTTCTAAGAAAGTATCGGTGCTGCAATTCCATCGGTGCCCTTGGAATTCAATTCTGAGCAACAGTATAAATGTTAGAAAAACTCGCTCGTTTGTTCACTGAATTTACCCAAGACAAAATTCGGAAAATGATTCTGGGCACACCGGGCCTCAGAATCAGGTGCCGTCAGTAATTGCATTGTTGTAAAATTCCATAAAAAATGAATAAAAAAACTTCCTTGATATTTACGGGTCTTTAAATCACTCCCACCTCAGGGCTTTATGTCCCCGTAAAGATACATCATAAACTAGGGGAACTAAAGTGGGTACTGAGCACGAATCTGAGCCTCCGACTCCCAAGTGATCTCCTGAAGGTTTCCGTGCTGCCATCTGATATGCACTAGATGAATCGATCGTCCATGTAGGACCCGCTCCTTTCAATCCTCGATCTCCACCGGGACCTCCGCAAAAGACGCCCCATCATCGACGTTCATCTCCCCATGGTCAATGATATGTGTCGGGTCGTGCACATATCTTCTCAGCTGAGATACATGGAAGACATCATGCACCTGGTGCATCTGAGGTTTTAGATCCAGGCGATAAGCCACCTCGCCAATCGGGTTGTGGACCTGGAATGGTCCGATGAAGAGTGGAGACAACTGGCCGCCTCAGCCAAATCTCCGTAAACCACATCGAGGTGAGACACGCAAGAAGATGTGGACGCCATCCTCGAAATCTAGTGGCCTCCGCCTCCTGTCAGCATAAGACTTCTGCCAGCTCTGAGCTGTCTTCGTCTACTCCTGTATGACCTGGACCTTCTCTATCGTGGGTCGGACCATTTCTGGTCCCATGAGTGCTGACTCCCCAGGGTCTGTCCATCACAAAGGAGATCTGCAAGGTCGGCTGTACAATGCCACGTACGGATCCATCCCAATGTTGGAGTGGTATCTGTTGTTGTAAACACACTCCACCAATGGTAGATGGTCGTCCCATCTATGACCAAAGTCGAGAACACATGCGTGGATCATGTCCTCGAGAGTCTGAATCGTCCTCTCTGTCTGACCATCTGTCTGAGGGTGAAAGGCGGTGCTCAGACGTATCAGCGTCCCGAACGCCTCCTCCCACCCCTTCCAAAGCCGGGAAGTAAAGTGATCATCTTGATCGGAGACCATGGATGATGGCACACCGTTAATTCGTACAATCTCCTGAATGTAGAGACGTCCCAATCTCTCCACTTAGCCCTGCTCTCTGATGGGTAAGAAGTGAGCCGACTTGGTGAGTCAGTCGACAATCACCCAATTGGAGTAATGACCTCTGGAAGTGCGTGGAAGTCCAGTCACTAATTCTATAGATATCACATCCCACTTCCACCCTGGGTCTTCCAAGGGTTTTACCATTCCTGATGGTACCTGATGCTCTACCTTCACCTACTGGCAGGTGAGACATCGAGAAACGAACTCTGCCACAACCTTCTTCATGCCCAGCCACCAGTGCTGTCGTCTGAGATACTGGTACATCTTCGCCACTCCAAGATGTACCGCCAAAGGAGAAGTGTGAAACTCCCTCAGCACCACCTCCTGAAAAGAAACTGTTACCAAGATACGTCCTCTGAAAAGGACGTCGTGCTCTACTCCAAAGGAGAAACCATCAGGTGCCTGTCCTGAGGATATCTTTGCACGTCGCGTCTCACAGTCAGCATCCCTACGTTGTGCCTCTCTAACCCGCAGTAGTAGTGGAGGAGATACTGTGAGTGACTGAAGGAAAGTTGCTCTATCTCTATCCACAATGGATATCCGCAAAGTGTATAGCTTCTCTGTCGCCTTCTCAAGTAGCTGAATGCCCGTCCTCCTTTTGAGAGCATAGGCTACCACGTTCCCCTTCCCAGGAGTATATACTATCTCAAAATCAAAGTCTTAGAGAAACTTGATCCATCACTGCTGTCTCAAGTTCAGGCCCTTCTGATAAAATATGTACCTGAGACTCTGATGGTCAGAAAAGACTGTAAAGCGCTCACCCATCAGATAGTGTCGCCATGCCTTCAAAGTGAAGACCACTACTGCTAACTTTAGGTCATGGGAAGCGTAGTTATTATCATGCGGACTCAACTGACATGATCCATAGGCGATCACTGCCCGCTCCTGCATCAGGACACATCCGAGTCCGGTCCCTGATGCATCGCAGTAGACTACGTACCCGACTCCCTCCTCCGGCAACCTCAAGATAGGCGCGCCGGTCAATCTCTGTCTCAGCTCCTGGAAGCTCTGCTGACATCTATCTGACCACAAAATAGGTTTTCCCATTCTATGTAAAATCTTAGAGTGGTTCCTCAACTCTGGAGAAGTTTAGCACAAATCTCCGATAGTATTCAGCTATTCCCAAGAAACTCCGCACCTATGTCACGCTCTTGGGTGGCTCACAAGCTAGCACTACCTCGATCATCACAGGATCCACTGCAACTCCCGCCTCAGAGATGACGTGTCCCAAGAAGTGGACCTCACGTATCTATAACTGATACTTCGATAGATTTCCATAAAGCTGGTGCTATCGGAGTGTGTCTAGTATAACCCGCGAGTGTTAGGCGTGCTCCTCCTTAGTCATCGAGTATATCAAAATGTCGTCGATGAAGACCACGACAAATCAATCAAGGTATGGCTGAAATATCCTTTTCATGAGGCCCATGAACACCGCTGTAGCATTGGATACTCTGAATGGCAGAACCAAGAACTCATAGTGGCCATACCGACATCTGAAGGCCGTCTTCTGCACGTCCTCATCCCGAACTCTGAGCTGATGATAGCCTGACCTGAGGTCTATCTTTGAGAACCATTGTGCTCCCTTGAGCTGATCGAAGAGGTCATCAATCCTCGGTAGCAGATACGTGTTCATAACTATCACCTGGTTCAGGTGACGATAGTCGACATAAAGTCGCAAGCTCCCATCTTCCTTTTTGGCGAACAATATCGGGGAAGCCCAGGGTGAAACACTGGGTCAGATGATTCCCTTTCCCTGCAAGTCCTCAAACTATACCCATAGCTCTCGAAGATCAGCGGGGGCCATCAGATATGCTGGAGTGGATATTGGGGCTGTCCCGGGGTACAGATCGTTATAGAAGTCTACCTCTTTACGAGGAGGTAGTCCTGGAACGTCGTCGGGAAAGATGTCTGCATACTGATCCACCACTGCAGGAAAACTAGGACTCCGCACGTCAACTGATCCTAGGATGAGGCTAGCCAACTGATGAGTGATGGGTTATCCTCTCCTCTTCGGAAGTCTATCCTATGCTGCGAAGGCTCCCTTCTCACCGGTGAAGGTGAACCTACTCCCGTCGGTGCATACACATCGCACCTTGCGCCTAAAATAGTCGATCTGAGCATGGACTGTAAATAACCAATCCATGCCCAAGATGACGTCGTAAGGCCTCGACGCCGATACAAGAAGATCCCAGCCGAAGCTCTCAACTCCTAGAGTAAGCTCACACAGCCGGAACCAGTGCGTAATCGTCGAGTCTGCTCCCGTAGGAGTCTCTAACCGTAAGGATTGAGCCAACAGCTCTCTCGGAATCTCCGAGCTCCGAACAAGGGCAGCGGCTATGAAAGAGTGACTCGCTCATGTGTCTATAAGAACTGCAGCAAGGGTGGAATAGACACAGATAGTACCTCAAATCATCTCAGGTGCACCGTGGTCGTATGCCTATACTACATGGAGTTGTGCCTATCTCTTCCCGCCAGCTCCCTGTGGCCGGGGTGGACCTCATGGTGGTGGTGGTGGTAGAGCCTCAAAGCGTCGCCCACCACCTGCTGCTCGACCAGCACCTCTGCCTCGTCCACCTCCTCCCTACAGACCGCCACGGTCGACCCTCTACCTCTGCCTGGGTGGTCTCTCAGTCGTCTGCTGCTCCTCAGCACAGTGGGTCGGGCAGTCATGAGCCATGTGACCCTGTCCGCCGCATGTGTAGCACTGCCTGCCTCTCGAAAGACTGGCTCCATGCTGTGTGCCCCGCACTGCTGAGACAATGTCCGGAAGTCGTCTGCATGAGGGTCTGGTCTGCCTAGAACCACGAGTCATCTGTCGACTGCCTGCCGCAGAAGACTCTGCTACGTGCCGCCTCGCGGTAGGTCTCGCTGCTGAGGAAGGATCATCAAGAAATCTCTCGATCAAAAGGGCTCGTTCCAGTACTCCTTCCTGAGTCGGAATGATGAGGGTGATCAGCAATGACCGGATCTCAAGTCTCAAACCATACTCAAAGGTTCGGGCCCGGAATAATGGGTCTCGTACCATGTCTATCGAGTTGTGCGAGAGATCGGTAAATATCGCCGAGTACTGGGCGACCGTCAAGCTACCCTGCCGCAGCTGAAGATGCTCCTGGATGCGCACCGCACAGAGGGTGGCTAGGAAGAACTCCGAGTCGGAGAGGCTCTCAAAGTTCATCTAGAGAAGGGATGCCTCATCGTGCACCTAGAGCATCAAGATCCACCATTGGCCCGCTTCCGCATGGAGTAGGCTCGCCACGAGGATCACCATGAGGTCTGCTGGTGTCCTCACTAACTGGAAAACTCACACCACTGCCTCTAGCCAGTCATCGGCTGCCCGGGGGACCATCTCCCCGCAGAACCTGGGCGGTCGCTAGCGCTGGAACTCATGCAATGCACTAAGGCAACGTGCATCGTCAGCGGCTGGGGATGGAAGCATCAGTGACTCAGCGGGTAGAGTTACCGCCGGTGCCTCAGCTGTCGAAGGGCCCTATACCGAGGCCTCGTCGCTCGGCGGGGTGTCATCACGCTCAACTCTCAGAACCCTAACTGGCTGCCATCATGGGGCCATCCTGAAAAACAAAACAGGTGTGCCACGGTCAGAACAGTATACCTGGTGAGCTGACACAACGTAATCACAGTGAAAACATGAAACACACATGCAATCAATGTTTTCGTGCATTAATTCAGAAATCCGAATTTAGGGTCCTGGTGTATGGATACATCGGCCGTCGCACCAACACTTGACTCCCTGAACTGATAACCACAACTAATACGCTAAACACTATTGCTTTACATAGAAAAAGATTAGAGTCCCATGTTCTTCGGTAGAACTGAACTCGCTCTGATACCAATTTGTCACGACCCATCCTCGGGGCCCGTGTTGTGACTACCCCAAGACCGCCTTCCATAGGCCAGGGGCTGGCGACTGGCACCAAGGTGTAAATCCCAGGAAAAAATGAAGGCATTGCCTTTGTAAAGTAAACAAACACCACAGAGCAAGCAAGAAGTAGAAGTAAACTCTATGTAAAAACTGAGTACAACAACAAGTGCGAAAAAAACAAGTGGTCCAGTATACAAACCCAAACTGAAAGTAAAGTACAACTAGAAGGGAAAACATAAACTGAAAAGTAAAGCCGCAATGCTTAGCTGTTCACTAGAAATCCCACCTAATGGGTGGGTACAGATAGCCTCCACAGCTCCTCGGGTCCAACCGACCGCACCGAGTACGTCCCGCCCAGTGGTCCACCTCCAGGTACCATCCTGCTCCACAGGCCTAACCACGATCAGCGATGTCTGTCATCTGCAACCAACACAACGTAGTGCGGGCATAGCCCGTGCAGGGGTGAGTATAAGCTACTTAGTAGGGACCCCAAGACCCTCTAAGGTATCCCAGAGACCACAATGGATAACCACAAAGGAAAGATACAATCACAAAGTAACATCTGACCCTGCTTAGGTATATTCCCATACATATACCGAAGTCAACAATTCTCGCTCGGCTCCAACATCCAAGCTCATGTACATCCCAGTCCACACAAGAATGTTAAACGTAAATCCACATAGGATAGCACAACAGAATCCACAAAGGAAAGAAAACATGATTCACCTCACACATGAATACTTCTTCATATGATGATAAAGATGACCAGATATAGCCACTGATTCATCTAAGCCGTCAGACCCACATAGGATAGATAGATACTAACCCCTTCAATGACCAACAAAGGATCTGACCCTCAATGGATCGATAAGTAACTAACCCCTACAATGACCCACAAACGATCTGAACCACACAGGATCGATAGGTAACTAACCCCCACAAAGACCCACACAGGATCAGACCCACACAAGATCTGTAGGCGATGGCCCACACAGGACCGCTGAGCGCTGAACCACATAGGATCGGACTCACACAAGATCTGTAGCACTGACCCACGTAGGATCGCTGAGTGCTGTAGTCGTCTCCGTCGAATCCACTAAGGAACTCTGCACAGTTGTCGTCGTCGCAGTCGAAAACGCAGCCAGCTCTAGGGTTCCCGCACACAGCAAGCTTGTTCGGGAGGATCCGCTCCACGATCCGAGAGGCTGATACATCAACTGACACATAGTCCAGATTTGATGTATCCAAAAGTTCCGTATTGACAACAGGAACTCAACGTCGCAGACGGCGCGTCAATCGGACGCCCGGTCAGAGAGTTATTTTCTTTTTCGTCCCAGGGGTCCGGTTGGTTATTATGGCAAAACCAACCCGACCTTACTCCACTTACTTCCAAACCACGAGCGGAGTAATCCAAAAGATTTGTCTCACTTAGAGGAATCCAACAGAATCGACGACATGTCGATCGGACGTCTGGAGTTCAAGATATAAGTGTTTTCTCTCCAAGGGCCCGGTTGGTTTTGTGTACGAACCAACCCGGCCAAATCTAAAGTCCTCCGAAACCATGAGTGAAATATGCCGAATCAACCGCCTCGCTCCAAGGATCACATCACCGCTGACGGTGCGTCGATCGGAGGCCCATAGCTCATGTTATGAGCAAAAGAACGGAAAGGTCCGAAAATGGGGGGTCTGGGCCCAGACTAACCCGGCCCAACCCCCCCCCCCCCCCCCTAGGTCGACCCGAACCGGCTTCGGGTCCGACCCGGCCGGGTCTGGGCGCGACCTGGCCTGGCAGGCGGGTCGGCTCTGCAGTTACGGCCGAGCTGCGGGCGGGTGTGCGCTGCCCTCACGTAAAGGAGTGTCGCGGCCCCGAGTGGGGGCCGCTCCGTGTCACCGGACGCAGCGGACGACCGCGTCCCTTCCCCACGGTCCCACGCTGTCGCGAGACCGGTGCTCGCCGCCGCAGCTTCAGCCACGGCGTGTCTTCCCGGTGGGCCGCCGAGAGCCGCCACTTCCTTGCGGCCGGCCGCTGCCTCCGGCCGCCGGCGCCAGCATGGCTCACCAGCAAGAACTTCCTCGGACCACTAGACGCGCTCCGGTGTCCCATTTTGCCTGTGGTATGTGCCTACGGTTCTCCCGGGATCCGAACATTGCTGTGAAGGCCTCCAAGGGCCATTATGATCCCATTTCGTAAACGTCGTTAATCCACGCATCAACGAAAAACTGCAGAGGGTTGTCGGGTCGTGTTTGTTTGGCCCGCACCCTCCGCGTTAGGTGATAACAATTGGGAATAATAATAGACACAAGAAAATATAACCAGGAACAATTTTAATAAATAAAAATTTAACTTTGATCCAGGTTCTTTGTTTTAGAAGGAAACAGCCATGGAAATAAAAATATTCTCAAATAAAAACCCTACCTCGTCGTAGTCGTCGAACACGAGTTCTTCACGGAATTGACCGTCGTAGAAGAAGAGGATTTTCACGTCACGGAAGGGCGTCACGTCGTCGTAGTATACGGCATCGCGTTAATGGTCTCAATCGATGTTGATCGAAGATTACCGTGGGGAAGGATCGCCGCAGAAGAATGTTGGGGGAGGATAATCGTCAGGTTCGTGGTACACGGCGTCACGTCGTCGATCTCCGAGGGTTCGACATTCTTCGTCACCTTTAGTCGAAGTCCGGAATTATTCGCGTTCTTCTCCATCTTCGTGAAGGAATTTGAAGATACATTTTCTCCAAATCCTCTCAACAAACCACCCCCAAAAAGAAAGTGTGTTGGTCTTATTTTATTATTATGCCAACAGTTTGATGGCATGTTAAGAAACGAACCCTTAATTCTAGTGAATTAATGGAAACGACTTAACTGCCCATTTAATAGGGGCGTTATGAGTTTTAGAAAACGCACCAGTTGACTTTCATTAAATAGGAGTTTTCGCGGGTGTGTTACTTAGAGGAAAAGAAACAGTGGGGCTCGTGCGGTCCCCACCTCACAAATATCCCACCAAGAGGGTAGGATATTTTGTGTTCCACCCTATCCGCTTCAACTCAGCTTATATAGATTTAAGTGGCTTTAAGTGGCATTAAGTTAAATAAAAGAAAGTTGTCGCACCACTTTATTTTATTTTCTTCACTTAACGCAAAAAATTAAAAACCACACCTGAGCAAACGCAACTCCGAATGAGGCGTTTCTAAGAAAGTATCGGCGATGCGATTCCATCGGTGCCCTCGGAATTCAATTCCGAGCACCGGTTCAAAAGTTAGAAAAACCTGCTCGTTCGATCACTAAACGTACTCGAGCCAAACATCATAAAATGATTCTGGGAACACCGGGCCTTGGAATCAGGTGCCGTCGGAAACTGCGTTCTTGTAAAATTTCATAGAAAATTAAGAAAAAAATTTCCTTGAAATTTACATGTCTTTACAGTGATTCCCCATTTATATGTAAATATGATGAAAATTTCCATGTAAATTATGGTTAAGTATTAGGTAATATTATAATGGGAGATAATTTTTTTTTATTTTGGTTAAGGAAGGAATAAATGTGTTTAACACCTAAAAAATTATTTATTTATTGTCCAATTGTAATTTTAATTAAAGCAATTTTGTTCCTCCATAGATTAGTCAATTAAGTACTTTTAAATCATAATTAAATGTTTATTAATTAATTTATTTAATTACTAAAAATACATTTAATCACTTATCACAAATAAATTATATTCTAAAACCAAATATGGACTCAATAAACATTTTTAAATTTATATGTATTGTCTATTTAAATTTGAAATTCAAATATATAATCTGATGTAATGCTGCATTTGATTAATATTTGATCTTCATTTGAAGGGTTATTAATTTTATTAGATATATATTATGAATTAAATGGGTATTAATAAATTTGAATATATATTTTTTACAGTATATGATATCATTGATCTAAAATAAAATATTTTAATTTTAAAAATATATGATAATAAGAAAACACTGTTTCATAAAAAGGAATTCATTTTACTAAGGTAAAAAATATTTACCCAAGGATACATAATTTTTATATATAATGATATACTGTTATTTTTAGATAATTTAGACCCAAATATTTTGAATTTTTAATCGATTACATTTTAAACAATCGATAAAAATATTTTAAAATAAAAATATATAACCATTAAATAATAATTCCTAATAAAATAAAAATTTTGAGATAAAATTGAAAAAATAGGTTTGAAATTCAAAATTAATATTTTTAAATTTAATGATTTATGTAAAAGAATATTATTTTATACTTAAAATGTTTTGAAAATGTTTTATGTATCTCGTATATTGATGATATTTTTTAAAAATATATATATTTTAAAAAAATTATTATTTATTACTCATGGAATTATAAATTAATATAGAAAAATAATAAATAATCATCTTAATCAAATATTAGATTTTTATAACCAAAAGTGACATTTTTTGGGAATTTCAAATATTAAGAATAAGTTCTAGAAATAAGTAAAGAATTTGACATTTTATTAATGAAGTCAAAAAACTGGAAACATGATAGCATATGATCCCAAACAAAGAAAAATCCCTCATCATGAAAAACAAGATTAAAAATCATAAAGGCAGATCGTTTCTAGTGAAAATATATTTTTTATTAGAATTTAATATTTAATGGTTTCTTTGTTGGATTTTTCATTAGTACATTGTTTCAGGTTTCATAAGGTAATGATGATAATATTTAGTCTAATGATGCAAAATATCATGACATTTAATAATAAATTACCCTATCCAAATTCAACTATGTACAAGCTCCATGATATTTTTTTAACAAAAAATATCATGATTAATCATAGAAAATATTGACATCAAAACCACTAAGGGGCCTAAAAATGGTTTTTTAATGTGTCATCCTTTGTATTTTATCAGAAGTAAAGATACAACATTACTAATATGAACACATTCTATATAATATTAAATAATATAAAATATAAATACATTTCCTTGAAACCCTATTACATAACAATTTTGATCAAATTAATTGTTACCATATTTAAATTTGGAATATGTAATAAAAAATATGATTTTTATGAAACAAAATTATTACGAAACATTATACAAATAAAAATAATGTTCTAAAAAATACATTTAATAAGAAATGTATATTAAATTTAAAATTGGTTTATCATGTAATATGTAATTTAAATAAGATATTGTCACATTTAATCCAAATAATACTTATTAATAAAATATAAAGTGTTTATAAATTAATATAAATCACTCTATGATAATAATTTCTATTATATCATCAATAAAAATAATTTTAATTTCATTATTTAATATTATGAAAATTTATCATTAATTAAAAAATTATATAGTATAATAAAACCTTACAGTATATAAAAATCCCAAAAAATAAATAATCTTAATATTTATAAATAAATTTAATAAAATATATTGTATGTGCCTATCATATTTTTTCAATGAATGTTTTGAAACTATAATGAAGACATAGATTTTTGAATTGAATAAAATTGCATATGGTAATCATTTCACACCCATGGGATCCATTTAGGTTTTATGTAAATTTTTATATGATTTTTATGTTTTCTCTTTAATTATGTTACAAATAAATTTAAATTTTTAAATGATGGATTAATATATGTATCATAGCAATCATACTGTTTTGGATAACCATGTACCTAGACCGTGAAATGGGGGAGGGAGTTCTCTAGGGTAGTATACATGGTTTTTTATTTATTTAAGACTAAATGAAAACTATTTAGAAACCTTTATATGAAATTAATTCCAAATTTAAGGTGATACTACATTGTAGACTCTAATAGATTGATACTTATATAAAATTCATGGAAAGTGAATGAAATCCTAAACCATGTACCAAATCATAGAATATCAAACTTAAACATGGGGGGTTCGTTTCTTATTTCCACAGAATTTTTAAAACATGGATTTATGAAATTTCATTCCACACATTGTATTCTACCTATGCATATAAGGGTTCCATAAATAGGGTTTATTGAATGGGGTCCTATAATTTTCATTCCTTTTGATTTTTTATATCATTAAATATATAAAATAAAAAATTTAAACATTTTAAATTTAAATAACTGTAAAATTTAATATATCCTCACTCAATCTAACAATTCCCATTGTTAATTAATATATAATTTCTATTCCCTTACACATAATTTTTAGTTGATCTGTCAATATGATTAATTATATAACATTAACTAATTAGTTTCTTATTTTATCTCTAGTTCATTCATTTTATTAATCATCATTATGTTCTCCCCATGTGTTATGAAAGAATGTATTTCATTTTATATGAATTTAATGATATGGGTTATAATATTTAGATCATTTTCATGGATTCTATGTATTATTATTATTATTTTGAATATGATTAACACCATCAGTTGAATTTTTCATCAAAATATATTTGGGGATTTTATGAACATTCTTTTCTAAAGAAAAATATGTACATGATATATAAAAACATTATTTTAAATGTTTTCAATAAAATTGATTCTATCATGGGATACTTTTATTAATTGATTATTATCATTTTTATTCAATCTCTTATGATGTGAATATTTATTGGGATCTCAAGGCATGTTTATCTTTTTTATATTGATGAAGCCTATAATATATGTAGTAAATAGTCAACGAAGTAAATATAATGAATATGAATTGGTTATGCTTCATTTTAACCCTAGTCCTATAAGACTGTGATTTACTTCAAAAAAATACAAGGATTGATTAAACATTAGAAAACCTATAATCTATAGTTACAAAGAAATTATGGTGAGGTGTGACCCCTCAAGCATACAATTTAATTGAATCTAGTATCTGAAATAAAAATTTAAAATTTATTTACAAGAATGAAAATAATGATACTTTATATACATGAGCTTATTGACTATAGGGAAATTACAAAGTTACTTGGTAAAAAATTAATTATAAAATCATGCTAAATATTCTACAAATTATATTAAATATTTCATTAAATTATGATATAAAATAGTATTATTCATATTGCTAATTTTATAACTAGCATTCCTGAATTATCTATAATATAACTCTCATGGTACACTTGTTCAAATACCAATAGTCTTGTTATTTTCATATCCAATGTAATCACATTGATTGTATATAGACCTTGTGGTTATTGATATTGGTTATTTCAATCGACCATTGTAGGTGTTGGACGTGAATGTTATTTGTGTTAGGGTTAATTGTAGTGTACGTTGTGGGAGCATGGCTTCATGACACATTGATAAGGGAAATAATTATTTTTGATTAATAGTGTTTTTTGTAGACTAACACACATTTTATATCCCTTTTCATATTCAATCCTATTAATTTAACTTAATATTTTGAAATTTAGTTAAGATATTATTCAGTTTAATTTTGAAATATTTTACATTTTGTTTTTTAGTTTTTATGGATGATATTACATTAAGAACATTTTCATCTTTCTCGATTTTTTTTCATGTACGACTCACTAATGATTTGAGATGTAATATTAGTTTCTAGGTTAGGTAACCTCCTGATAGTTAATGGATTTATTGGGTGAAATTTTTCACTATGTTGTATAATTGAAGCTAAAGAACTAGTTTCTCTCCCATGTGGAATGGAATTCCATTATTATGCTATTTTATTGAATCTATTATATCAGGTTAGGAGAATGATTACTTGGTTCATAACAAAATAACATTAGAGAAAATATTTGAGTTATGTTTTTAGTATGTCAATGTACAAAATAAATAAAAATTTTCGGACTAGAGATATATGTTTTGATTCTGTTTCTAGAATAAAATCATCTTCAAGATATTTAATTATAAATTACCTATTGTTAGATGATTACTTTGGATGTGTTATCAATTATTTATAAGGAATATATATGTGACATTTTGTTTATTTGGAGTGACATTATTTTGTAAAAAACTATGTCACATTGGTAATATAAAAAGATAAAATCCATGCAATAGTTACTGGAGGAGGACTATAGTGTTCCATTCATACCTGGTTCATGGGTTTTTAAACATTTAAGCTTAACTATGTTCATAATACACATTAACCTTTTAAAAATAATTTGGTTTGTGTATTTATTAAGAAATTGTGCGGCATAATTATTTATAGTGGTAATTCTGAGGATTTATGTGCTTCATATTTAGTTTTTTTCTTATGATTATAATTTTTTTATGTATGATTATGGTTTAATAGGGGTTAATTACGAAATATAATGGCTATTTTTTACATATTAAAATTTTTTAGTAGCATTTCCCACTAAAAACCCCATGAGAACTCTCAAGGGAAGACTATAGACATGATTATATGCGATAATCATCATTTATATTATAATTTGATCAAATTGTTATTAAGAACAACTTCATACCTGGATCATAGATTAAGCCCTAGCCTATCTGAAAAATAAGTGATAGTTAAAGGTCTGTGTCATGGTAATTACTGGTCTCATGAGTTTGTACACCATTATATGACATTTTAGGTCATCATCACCATTTATCATATTCAGTGAATTTGATAATGAAAAAGTAATAATAAAAAATCCTTTTAAATTTCATAATTCATGAATTCCAATAATAGAGTACTTCAATAGTTATATTCCTATATTAAACCATTTACAAGGCACTAACATCTTTTTCCTTAAAACCTCTTTCAATTCATATATAATTTTTCATATCTATATCAACTACATTATTATCATTACTCATTTTACCTTCCAGATACTATTCATGAACTTTCCCCTAAGGGTATTAATTTTCAAAATTCATATGGATTCATTATTTATTATTTTAATCTTATAAAAATACATTATGGAAACCAATATTTAAATAGATTTTATCAAATAAAAATTATCTTTTCAAATTCTAATCACTTATTGTATTTCATTCTGATCCACTAATGAATCATCATATCATTCCATAGAGGAATTCCACATTGATTTGTTACCCATAGTATTGACATATATAAAATTGGATCATGATACCTACATGTTCTTCACCACTCATACACTCAAAAAACACAATGATTGTCATCATTTAAGAGTTTGATAACTTCTTATGGTCATGGTTTTTAATCATATATCTTGATAATGTTTTAAGAATAATAATAATGTCCCTTAATCAAATTTTCATCCAATTTCATTTTCCTTAAATAATTGTATATCACAATCATATTTTTTATCATATATAACAAAAAATTAGTACATAAAATCAAAATATATTTCAACTTATTACTCATTTCATTTAGTTTATCATAAAAAATTTGCCTACCAGATTAAAAGTTAATCCATTTCCTTCAGGTTTCCACCACTGACTTAAAAAAGCATAGTGTGAGTAATAATATTTATAGAGTTAAACCACAAAATCATAGAAATAAACGTATACAATCACGAAATAATGACATTTTATTTTGAATATATTCACCTATGGTGTAACCTTGTTTATGAAATTTCACTATAAAATCCATTATGACGGTTCATAAAGAGTTATTAAATTCCCAAAGCATATAAACTAAGTGTTTCTCTCTAGGTGTGAATAAAGGTCCAATTTTTTTCACTAAGTTATATTTTGTCTAGAGAAATGAACATTTTTAAAGTAGTAACCACTAGGTACCTATATTATAGTGCCTTATCCACTTTTTGATTCCCTAATTTGATGAAATTTATTTGAAACCAGTCTCTCTATCCTTTATAAAATTTATTGTTCATCTTTCAATACTATGAATCATCCTTCGACTTATCCTCAGATATTTCTCTCGAAATATCCTTCCCAACAGATATAATTAATGTTTTACCAATCTATTCATGAATTTTTATGTAATCCTTCATCTGATACAAAAATTATGTACCCAAACATCTAATATATATATATACTACATCATAATTTATTAGTATTCATTATATAACAAAAAAATTCTTGGAAGAATCAATTATGTGTAGTTTCATTGTAAACATATAAATATTAAGAACACTAATAAATATTAACTATGTCATGTCCTACTAATTGATACCTACAAAACTACCTTCTTAGTCATATAATATTTAAAACATTTATTTCTAACCTAATCAAGGAAACATAAGAATGGTCTCCTTAGATTATTAGTTAGAATAAAAATATGTTATTCTAATAAATTATCTTATAAAATTAGTAAATAATCAAAAATGTATGTTATCTTGAACATAACTTGCGATGTTTATACACACCTTGGCATTGATCATAAAATTAATAATTGCATAAAACATTAAAATTTTAGATAACACATAACATATGAGTGAGAAATAATAAAATATAAATGAATAATTAGAAGATATTGTCAAATAAGTGTGACACCATCATAAATGTAGAAAAAATATTATTTCACAGATAACTAAAAAGTCCATTAACACATTATATCAATAATTATCACATGATTCCTATTGTAGACAATAATAAACCTATTTCATATAGTGTATCAGTACTCACCAGTTCAAGATAGTAATTCATGACTCACATATTTTCCCTAACGAATAAATAATATCTATTTGTATCTCGTTTTTACATAATGTGATATAATGGTTTAACAAATGATTTTGAAGGAGATATAGTTCCCACCATTCAAATAATAAAAATCATAAAATAGTATACAAAAATATATAAAATCAGGATTTATATATGATCACATAAAACTAAATGGTATTAATAATAAATTTAATCTAACATAACCTATGAAAAAATAGTCTTAATAATTATTCGATAATTTCATAAATCATAAACCATAGAAAAGAAGTTGGTTTCATAATCATATTGTCATGGAATAACCAGTTGAAAGGAAACACATTACAGAAACATCATATCATCATAAATATAAACATGAATAAGATAAATAATAATGATTTCTATGGATTATATACACATTGAAGTAAATTCATGATCAATGTATTTCATCTTGGATGGATTTCATTTAATAGATTATTTCAAAATTTCATGATGAAAATGATTTTTTAAAATTCATTTTTTAAAACTAAAAAATTCATAAATATTTTTAAATATAATTTTTTATTGAATATAATAAATTAAAATTTTAGTGGATGGTTTATGAAATTATTTTGACATGATACTGTAAAATAAATTTTTTTCTATACACATTAAAATAATGAAATTTTTTATATTTCCATTAAATGCCCAATAATAATTTTATAGAAGAATACATGATGACTCCATTATTTTTATATTAAATTTAAATACTTGTAACACCCAAAGCATCCATGGTACGCTTCCCTTTGAATAATACAGTAGCTTGTGTTGTACGCAACGTCGAGTTCTAACACACACCACAACCAATCAAACTAGCCGTTCTGAATAGTAATAACCACTTTTTGAAATTTTATAAATTTTATCTCTCAAAATGGACTTCATTTTTGGATTCGAAATATCAAAATTAGCATAGGGTAAAATTTTGGAACATTTCAGATAACATATATATTTTGATGAATAGTGAAAATTACTATATTTTAATTAAAAAAAAAACTTCTTTAATCGAAATAATTAATAGTGATAAATTATGAATTTTAGTGGTTTTTAAGTATATTTAGAATATATTTTTACCATTTAATATAATGTTCTTCATTGGACATAATTTCACAATAAAATGGGACATAAACAAGTATCGATCATTTGATGGTTATTATATCTTAAACACACGCTTTTTGTTTTGACAACAAGAATTAATTTTAAACTAATTTCTGCTAGTTTTGTCTTTTGAATTTTGAAAAATGGATTTCATATTTGGAATTTGGTTTTTCAAATTGTGAAAATAGGTAACTTTTATTTTTAGACATTTTGAATAATTACTTCTGTAAATATTTTACTTACCATGGTTAAAAGGTAAATCCGGTAAATAACGGTAAACAATAATATTATAATAATAATAAATTACCTTAACACGTGTCCTAACCTTATTAGTTGATACATGTCCGACCTTTGTCATCATTGGGTCGATATTGGGATCCCATGGATCCACTATTAAGTGATAATGAAACTTTATATTAATTAAGTTAAAATAAATACAAAAATGACATAAGCATATATCTTTTAGAAAAACAATTTTTACATAGGGTTATATATGTTAAATTTTTGACTATAAATATTAATTAGAAATATAATGAGATTTCATACATAATGGTATTTTATTTATAATTTTTACATGTTATATAATTTAATTTAGTTATGACACAATGATGATGCAGTAAATACCATAATAGTGAAAAATTAAAACAAATGTAATTATAAACACCCAAATAAATATAATTTGAGACTTTTTATGAATTAAACTAATTTTTGAGGTTAATATGACATGTTAGTATTTATTTAATTAACTTTTTTCGAAGTAATCATTCTGTTATGATTTTTACAAAAAATCAATTATTGAATAATGTCAAAATTGACATATAAGAGTTTTTAAAACAAATATTATATTATTAATTGTTATTAAATTCTTAAAAATCTAAGGTTCCACCAAAAGACTTATTTCATGATATGTATATCATTAATACACCACTCTGGATCTCTTGGATGTATATAGTATGTTTATTAAACATATAGTATTAAAATATTAAGAGACATTGTAAAAGGAAAACTAATTAACTAAGAGTTAATACATAAAGATAAGCTTAATATAGAAACCCAAACTTGTCTAAATCCAATTGGTTGAGTTTTTTTCGACCCATAATCACCTTAAAATTAAATAATACACTTTGGAGCCATTATAAACCGAATACTAATTTATTATAAAATAATATTTCTTTCTTTTCCAAAGGTGCCCCTCACCCCTCTTATAAAAGGGCACTCGCCCATCTTATTAATTCACACCATCAAAGTCTTTTGGTTAGACCAAACCCTTCCCAAATACTCTCTCAACTTTCCCCAATTCATCTTAGAGGCCTTACATTAGTCATAAATCCATCCTAAGGAGTCCTTTTGATCAAATCAAAAGGAATTACCCGAAGAAGAGGTAATTATTTCACCACCCTTTTTCAAGTTCCTTTCTTCTTCAACTTCTATGTTCCTTGATTTTCACATTACAAAATAATAAATCCAGTATATTCTATATAATTAGATGTTATGATAAATATGTTACAAGAATATTCAGTATTATATCCATCCTTTGAATTACATGTCACCATACATGTGTTCGTATGACTAACTGTCTCCACGTTGTGGTGTAATTGTTATTCAAAACATTATTATTTAGATCGGTATAATAATGATGTTTAATTCATGAAAATAATATATATTAAATGATAATTATTCTATATAAATTATATAACATCCAATTATATATTATTATAATATCAAAAGAATGATATTGTCGCTTGTGCGTATGTACGGACTACCGTCTCCACGAACGCGATGAGATTCATTCTCCATCGTGTCCATTTAAGTATAATTATCATTTGATGATAATGCTTAAGGACATGAAATCATTATGGATAGGAATAAGATACAACATATCAATAACAAACACAAATTATGTAACAAAACATATACGAGTATGTTAACACCCAAAAGGACATTAATACTATGATATTATTAACAAATCAATGTTAAAAATCATATATGATATCATATTAATGTATATGATTCTTTTATAATTTAATAACAATTATTTCACCATTGTACAGGTGGTTTACCTACCCCCAACCAAGGAAAAGTACAAGTAAAGGGTTTATTTCACAATCTCATCATTATCCAAGGTTTTTTATACGTAATTTTCTACTAGGACCTCTTTATCAGCCACATCCATGTTTCTTAAAAATGTATTAAAAATCATACTTACAATTTTACAGAATATGGGATAAAGTCATTTATACCCTTTTTTGACTTTTTATAAGATGTTTATAAAGTAATCTTCCTGTTGTTTTCCAAAAAAGATCATTTCTAACCTTTTCGACAGAATTAAGGTGAGAATGTATTTTTTTAACTTATACAATGGGTGCAATTATTTTCCGCCGTTATAAAATTCTCGAAGCATCCCTTACAAGATTATAATAATATCTTCAAAGAAAATTTTTTATTTTATAAATATATTACTCTTAAATGATTTCAAAATAGAAAGAGATATTTCTCTAAAAAGAGTTTTGATTTCATCTATATCAACATCCTTTAATGGATTTTAAGATTATTTGGAGTTGATTTATTATGATACAAAACTTCTATATTATATTGATGGTTTTATGATATGTTTGACTATGGATGTTTTATTTTTATACCATTCACGGTATATGAAAAGAGTATTTACATTTCGTATGATAATTTTAATACGAATGCTTATGTTATGTTTAAACATGTTCTTATGAGGAATGAATTGGACTTAATAAGTGACGGGTGGAGTCCGCTATAGCTCCTCGATGCATCGGTAGGTCTAATGAGACAAACTAGTGTCTTGGAACAATTCCTTGACAAAATATTATTTTTAGTCCTCGCATGAGGCCTTGGCTATGTGGTTATGATAGTCTGGCATTATGTGTTCCATCATTATGAAATTGGATTTTGATATTGCATGTGATTATTCGATTATTAGAATATCCAAGTTAATAAGTAAATGGAATTATTTCATTTTATCTTTTCCATATTATTCTAAAGTTCATGTTTTAATGGAATTTGTTTTAGTTATACATTGCCTCAAATTTTTATGTTTATTTATGAAATCTTCCACTATATTGTTATCCTTACTGACCATATGAGCTCACCCCTTTCTTTGTTTTATTTTTCCAAGGATGTGAATAAATATTTTATGACTGAGCTGCAGGGATAGTATAAAGGGGAAATCAGTGTGGACTATAGAGACAATATGTTTTTTAGTAGTTTTCACTTTATGATGTAATGTAAACTTCATGAATGTGTCTAGTTATTCCAAAGCTACTAAACTAATCAGTCTTCCGAGACATGATCTTTCTTGTGATCATGCCAATATTATGTAATAATGCACCGAATCTAGAAAACTGGGGTTGGGGCAATACAATACTGGTAAATTTTTTATAAGAAATCATGTCTAAGGCATTAGAGTCATTTTAACTATTTTTTAAAATATTTTTTTGACGTAAAATGTTTTTTGACCAATGAAATAAACTATGTTTATTTTTATTAAAAAACTTATTAACATAACTTAAAAACATATAGGAAAGATAATTAGAGGAAAATTTTTATTATAATTAAATAACCATAGGGTATAGAAAATTTGAAATTTCCCCAGAGGTGGGTCACATTTTTCTTCTTTAGAAGCCTTTATATTATCAATCTTGATAAAATTAAGAGATTGTATCATAAAATTGTTTCCACATTAGTAACCATGAATTATAATAAAAAAGAAAACATTTCCCAATGGATATGTATATATAAATAAATATTAGGAGAATAATCATAAAATACATCTATAGGTTTTATTTTCACTATATAAATGTTGTAGGTAGTGAATAAGTCATATGTCTCATAGAAGACAAACGTGTGTCAGAAATGACCTTCAATAAGTTCCGACATCTGTGATACACATAGAATAACATATATAATAATTTAATATGGTTATAAATATAATATCGAACCATTAAAATATATTTTTGAGATTATATGATTTATTTTGGAACATTAATTTCCAAATTATTAAAAATTTAATGTTATTTTTGTGTTTTGATAAATAGATATGTTATATTTCATGTATCGTTTGATATAGTATTGTAGGTGGTATTATATTGATCATTGTTCCATCATATCCATAATTTTATCATTGATATATATATGTAATAAAATCTGTTATATATGTATTTAATGTAATCAATAAATGATAGATATAGAAAATGAATAACACCATTCATGGTGATGGTAATCCATATGATTGAAAAAAAATACCGGAATAAAACATTGAATAATTGTTGGTTTGACGATGTTTGTGTAAAATATGGGTTTCCAAGGTCTATTGTGGAATTCCAAATATATTAATGACAATATATGTTGAAAATAATCTTGAAAAACTCGAATGGGAAATTTGGAAGAGGTATAAAATGATGGTATACAATGGGAATAAATATGTGTTTGGAAATGAAGAAATGTGTTTTTGGAAAATAAGACACTTGTATTTAGAAAAGGTGTTAGTGCACTAGTGTCATGGTGGCTTGTACTATTTTACACCATTCATGTTTCAAATTATTAACATCAAAATATATCAATGGGAATAGTGGAATTCATGTTATAGAGCTGCGTGAATGGTGTGGTTGTTCGAATATGAGATGAGAACACTTGTGGGAGAAGTTTCAAACATTGATAAGGGGTCATCCAAATGACTAAAAAAATATATATACCCCATCATTTTGAGTTATCCCAACACAAAAAGATAAATAGAGCTCTAGTATCACTAGTGGCGAGGGCATTCATGTAGTTGGTTACATAGAAGTTGTTCATCATATGATAGTTTCACCGTAATAGTGATTTTTGTGTAAAATGGCTTCTTCCATTCATGATGAGAATATAAAAAGAATTTTTTTAAACTATTGGGTGACACAAGATTTTGGTTTTCCATGATTAATGAGATTTTGTGAACAATTAAATTATGTGGTGCACAAGTCAACTTCTGTTTCTGTGAAAAGTTTCAGTTTACCCAGTAATACATTAGATAATTTTTATTCATCAATGGATGAAATTAAAACATCAATTATGTTTTTTAAGGTTAATATTACATGTTAGTATTGATTTAATTATGTTTTTTAGGTAATAATTTTGTTATAATTTTCACAAAAATCAAATACCAAATACTGTCAAAATTGATATAAAAGTGTTTTAAAACAAATATTATATTATTTATTGATATTCTATTCCTAAAAATATATTGTTTGGTCGAAGCACCTGTATAATTATAGGTGTATCATTAATGGACCAATTGGGGGTATCTTGGATGTATATAGTATGTTTATTAACTATATAATATAAAAATACAAAGTGACATGGTAAATGCCAATCTAATTAACTAAGAGATAAAACTAAAAGATGTGGTTAATATAATGACCCAAGCCTATCTAAAATCTTTTTTTTTTGTAAGGATTTAGACCCATCCCAACCTTAGAATTTGAATAATACACATTGGAGCCATTAGAAACCGAATATGAATTATTATAAATTAATAATTTATGTTTTTCCTAAAGAGACCATCCTCCCCCTTATAAAAGGACCCAACTTCTAACCAATTCTTCACACCATAATAGCCATTTGATTCGGACAAAACCTACCCAAATACTCTCTCAACTTCAATAACTTCAACCTAGAGGCCTTAGTTTGATCATAAAGCCAACCTAATGAGCTCTTTTGATCAAATCAAAAGGAAGAACCTGAAGAAGAGGTAATATTTTCACCACCCTCTTTGAAGTTCCTTTCTTATTCAACTTCTTCTTTAATTATTATTTCCATTCTAAAATAATAACTCCAGTATCTAATATATACTCTGATGTTATTATAAATATGTTACAACCATATTCAGTATTTTATCCATCCCTTGAATGACATGTCACCATACGTGTGTACGTACGGCTTACCGTCTCCACGTCGTGGTGAAATTGTTATTCAATATATTATTATTTGGATGGGTATAATAATGATGTTTAATTCATGTAAATAATAAATATATCATGATAATTATTCTTTATATATGATATAACATCAAATTATATATTATTTTAATATCAAAAAATGATATTTTCGCTCGTATGTACGTACGGATTACCGTCTCTATGACACGATGAGATCCATTTCCATTTAACCATTCATCGACGATTATAATAATATATATTACTAATAAGTATGTAATATATGAAATAATAATGATACTGGAGATATATATACTTATAAATATAAGGATTTATTTACTTACATGTATTTTTCACTTACTTCCGTTCAATACTATATGGAAACAGAAACATCATTTATTCGTATGTACGGACTACCGTCTCCATAAATGGTGTTTTCCATATATGTATATTATAAATATTTATATTCTAAATATATATGATATATTTATGATGTTTTATATATTCTATAAGTATTCAAATCATGATCTATGTGATACAATCAATAGAAACAAGTTAAAAACGTACGATAAAGAAATCGATTATTACCCGAAATAATAATATACCATGGAAATTATTATTAATTGGGTAGTATGAAATCAAAAATGAATAATGTATGATATCATAAATATTAATATGGTTATGATATAATTTAATAACATACTATAGTCTTTATATAAGAGGATAAACATACCCTTGACTAAAATAATGTGCAAGGTAAGGGGTTTTCATCTCACTCTTTATTCCCGTGAGATTCATGCCATATTGCCACTATTACCTTTTGTGTGGTGTATGTACTGCCTATAATTGTATTCTTTGTGTAATACACTTTAATTTATGTGTATTTACATAATAATTGTATGATACCTCTTTCATGGGGGGAATGTTTCGTAAGTTACCAAATTGTTAAGGGTTAATTTCACAATCTCTTTATTATCCGAGGTTGTTTTTATGTAACTATCTACTGGGAAATATTTATTATCAATGTCCATGTATTATGAAAAAAATTTCAATGTAATGGTATTTAGGGAATTTTTAGTAAAACATCATTTCAAATGTTTTATATATTTATTCTCTTAAATCATTCTCTTTAATGTCTATGTCTTCAAAATGGATTTTATGGATTTATTAATATTGACATGAATGTTTTTAAAATGTTAATTCCTTCAAAAAGTTTCAATGTGGTATGGGACACTTTTATTCAAACATGTATCTAAATAACTTCTTTTTTAAATTGTGTGACTTTTAAATGTTTTAATGAAAAAGGGGTATTTCTCTCAAAGAGTTTTACAAATCATATTTATATGTGTCAAAATTATTTAATGGATTTTAAACTTGTTTTGAAGTTGATTTATCATGATAAAAATCTTCCATATTGTGTTGATGGTTTTGTGATATGTTTGACTTTGGATGTGTTATTTTTATATAATTCATGGTTTATGGAGAATGTATTGACATTTCGTATGCTAGTTTTAATATGAATGTTTATGCTATGTTTAAACCTGTTAATATGAGGAATGTATTGGACTTAATAAGTGACGGGTAGAGCCCGCGATAGCTCCTCGATGCATCGGTAGATCTCATGAGACAAACTAGTGTCTTGGCACAAGGCCTTTACAAAATCATATTTGTAGTCTGGGCATTAGGCCTTGGCTATGTGGTTCTGATAGTCTAAAATTATGCATTCCATCATTATGAAAGTGGTTAGTGATATTTCATGTGATTATTAGACTAGTAGAATATCCATGTGAATAAATAAATGCTGTTATTTCATTTTTTTTCCATATTATGTTGAAGTTCATGTTTAAAACGATTTTGTTTCAGTTATACATTTCCTTAAATGATTATGCTAGTTTATGAAAGTTTCCGCTGTATTGCTTAACCTTACTGAGCGTTTGAGCTCACCCCTTTCTACGTTTTATCTTTACCAGGATTCCAAGAAGTGTATTGTGATTGATATGCAGGGTTAGGACAAGGGAATAATGGGATTCATAAAGGATTATTTATGTTGTTTTTTATTTTATGATGTGTAATTTAACATTCATGTATGTAATATATTTTCCAAGACTGCCAAACTGATCAGTACTTCGGGACTTGATTCCTTGTAATCATGCCAATGTATTAAAATAATACACCGACTTTGGGTAACTGGGGTCGTGGCATTACCGATGTTATCAGAGAATGTTTGGTAATAACCTTAGAAGCTAAATTTAGATAAAATCTGATTAGAGCACATATCCCTAAGATAGAATTTGAGGATTAGTTTAGAAGGACTTCCTAGATTTTTTTTGTTGTAGAGATTTTGTGAGTTTTCCAAGAAATACATCCCTGTATAGATAGGAGCAGGTAGAGGTGGCTCTGGCACAGATGTACCTAAGGGTAAAACCCGAAAAAACCACTTTGAGTTAGACTCTAACAGGAACTGGTGCACGACAACAGGCATTGCTGCAACGTTAGTTACGACACTCCCGGGGGATATGCTTATGATAATTATCATTTTCTGGACAAACCATTATGATGGGTTTATGAGTATATACTTCCTCAAAGAAGACATTTTTATGATTATGGAATATATCCACAAACAATTTAATTTATGTTAAGTTTTTTACAAGTTTGGGATTAGGTATTGCTATTCATAAACTAATCAAGAGTATTCCATTGTTTATAAATTGTGCCCAGTAGAAGGAATGAGAACTCCATCAATGCACATGATCCAAAGAGAAAGAAGGATTATATCTTTCATGGTCTTAAGACAGAATTTATAAAGGAAATAGTCTCTCATTTATTATCATCATATGAAAAAAAAAATATTATGTGTTGATAAGATACGTAAAGAGTATCCTGAGTTCTATGGTTTTGAAGGGAAGCAAAAGAAGAAAAGGATGGAAGAAGGAAATATGGATAAAGGGAATATGAAAAAGAAAAAATTTCCCATATGTGATAACTGTGGAAAGAAACACACTTGAACTTTCCTGAAAGGAATGGGTGTTTGTTATAAGGGTGGAGAAAAAGGACACCATGTACTTGACTGCAAGGGTAAGAAAAAGGTTTCAAATTTACAATGCTTCATCTGCAAGGAGTTGGGACACTACGCAAACCAATGTCTAAATAACCAGAGTATGCCCCTAATGATGCTATTGGATAATAATCATGTTATGATACTAGCACAGATGAGGAGGAATGACTAGAGTTCATATGTTGTTATTAGAGAAATATTTCCTTTGAGTGAGGTATAAAAAATGTACAGGTTATAATAATTATGGAGTATATAAGGATTGTATTGTAGGACTATTTCATTAAGGACTTGAGATTGTGTGGAACCAATAAAAGTGTATCAATAACAGGTTAAATTTTTGGAAAATATACGGTTGAGAGAAAGATAAACATAATATGGTTGTGATAATGAGGTACTAATTTTAAAATAATAGATGGTTGATTTGAATAAATTATATTGGATATTCTTGACTACCTTGAAACTGATTAATGATTTCTATTCCCATAATTGTTATAGTTTACAACATTTTTGGATATAAAGAGTATATCCATTATTCTATAACGAATAAGGGTTCATGAATGTATCAATGATCTTTTTTGGTAATTCGGGATGTAGCAGTGTTTTAAAATAATACCTGATGAAGTTGTTCCCATGTTATTTAATAGAAAAAAGGATCTTCATTGTGTTTACGTTCCATATAAATTTTGGACTGTGAGTTTGGAAAGAAGTATTTTGGATAATTCTAGTTTGAGATTAATTTTGGATTTCCATAAAAGGACATCCCAGAGGTTGGGAGGCAACCCGTCGCGACCGGCATGGCCACAAGACTTGAACCCGTAACCGAGGGGCGACAAGGGAGTATCACCTACCACTGACCCACGTGATGTCTTCGATTGAAAAAAGTAGTATTTTTATAATACAAATCTGGTAGATTTATTATAAATTCATTTTTAAACCCTATAGAAATAGGATTAACAGAATATTATTTTTTAGTTATATTATCTTTTAGAGTGAATGATGAGTTCGTGATAGAAATTAGTTAAAGGACGGGACTCTACTTGTCAAGTATATTTTTTTTCTTCTCGTATTATATGAAGAAATTAATTCTTATACTTTAGTTAAGAGATATTAAAATAAAAAATGTGTTATCCTAATACCATATGTTTTGTTCAACCGATGGTATTTTAAATCATCATAGATTGATGAATTTAAGGCCCTCAAATTCACACTTGTTTGTTATTGATGACCTCAATCTCTACCTATAAATATTTAAATTTTTCCTCCAATTATATGTCTCTAATTTATACAAATGTTCTTTTAATAGAGATCATAATTTTGTGGGGACCCTTTCATTTTTTTCCACTTATTAAGACAAAATTTTATTACCCAAATTTCCGAAGTGGGTTTTCCCACAATGATATTTTCTATTTAAAAACTTTTATTTTAGAATAACAATTTCAAATTGCGAGAATTCAATTTATTTAATGAGGGGAGAATTTAACACCCCAATCTTCCATGGTATGCTTCACTTTGAATAATACAGCAGCGTGTGTTGTATGCAACTTTGAGTTATAACACACCACAACCAATCAAACTAGTCGTTATGAATATTAATACACACTTTTTGAAATTATATAAATTTTATCCTTCAAAATGGACTTAAATTTGTATTCGGAATATCAAAATTATCTTAGGGTGATATTTTGGTGCTTTTCGGATAACTTTCATATTCTGATAAATAGTGAAAATTAATAAATTTTAATTAGAAACAACTTTTTTAATTGAAATAATTAATAGTGATAAATTAATAATGTTAGTTATTTTAAAGTATATTTAGAATATATTTTTACCATTTAATACAATTTTGGTCATTAGACATAATTTTACATTTAAACCAGACATAAACAAGTGTCAATCTTTTGATAGTTATTATTCCAAAAAAACACGCTATTTGGTTTGATAATGGGAATTAATTTTTTAAATTAATTAATGAAATATAAATTTTAAGAATTCAGAAAAATAGGCATCATTTTTTAATTCATAATATCAAATATCTCTTAGGCCTAATTTTTGGTATTTTTCTAAGAAACATCAATTTTTGATGAATAGTGAAAAACACTGAGTTATTGGTTAAAACCAATTTTTTAAAATTATATTTTAGTTTATTTAAATTTATTTTTTTCAAAATAAGATAGATTATACTTGTATATGTTAATTTTAATTCATTTAAGTCATTTTATAATAATATTAGATATATAAAAATTTTATTGAACTTTTCACCCTCTTTTACCCACCTCCTAAGAGAATTTAGAATATTAACTAACACGTTATTTTACCGCTTCTATGAGTGGAATATCGAATATCCGAGAGGCATGGTTAATATTAAGGAGTAAAATGTTCTTCAATAAGATAAAAATAATTTTTGGTGAATGGTAACTTTTTACTTTTATTTACCACGGTTAAAAGTAAATAGGGTAATTAAGGGTAAAAATTATATTAGTATTACCCTAACACATGTCATAATTCTATTTGACAAGTGTATCGTGACCCAAAACAACCTTAGGAATAAAATATTTTCATTTAGGTACACTTTTATTAGATTGGACATTTATTATTATTTAATTCAAAGAAGAGTTAAAAGAGTTACAATCAATGTTTAATTACTAAAACAAGTTTAATATAGGGTTATACATAAGATAACTTATATTTTAAATATTAATTGGAAAGCTAAAAAGATTTTATAGATATTTTTATTTTATATATAATTTTTAGACATTAAATAATTTAAATTATTGATGACACAATGATTATGCATTAATTGCCTTATTAGTGAAATATTAAAATAATTGATATTATAAACACCCACATAAATATAATTTGAGATATTTAATGAATTAAAAGAATTATATAAGTTAATATGACATGAAAGTATTGATTTTATTATGTTTTTTAGAAGTAATAATTCTGTTATGATTTTCCAAAAAATCAAATAACAAATAGTGTCAAAATTGACATAAAAGAGTTTCGAAAACAAATATTATATTATTAATTGATATTCAATTCCTAAAAATATAAGGATCATCCAACGGACTTGTATCATGATATGTGTATCATTAATGGAACACATGGGGGTCTCTTGGATGTATATAGTATGTTTATTAACTATATAATATAAAAATAGAAAGTGGCATGGTAAATGTCAATCTAATTAACTAAGAGGTAAAACTAAAAGATAAGGTTAATATAATGACCCAAACCTGTCTAAAATCTATTGGATGAAATGATTTAGAACCATCACCACCATAGACCTTAAATAATCAACTTATGAGCCATTATAAACTTGTTATTTATTTATTATAAATTAATACATTAAGTTTTTCCTAAAGAGCCCCTCCTCCCCATTATTAAAGGACCCAACTTCTATCCAATTATTCACACCTTCATAGCCTTTTGGTTCGTCCAAACCCTGCCCAAATACTCTCTAAACTTTCCTCACTTCAACCTAGAGGCAGTAGTGTGATCCTAAATCCAACCTATGAATTCCTTTTGATCAAATCAAAAGTAAGAACCTGAAAACGAGGTAATATATTCACCACCCTCTTCCAAGTTACTTTCTTCTTCAACTTCTTCTTTATTTATTATTTACATTCTAAAATAATAAATACAGTATCTCCTATATACTATGATGTTATTATAAATATTTTAAAACCATATTCAGTATTTTATCCATCCTTTTAATGACATGTCATCATACGTGTGTACGTACGGATTACTGTCTCCACATCTTGGTTTAATTGTCACTCAATACATTATTTTTTGGATGGGTATAATAATGATGTTTAATTCATGTAAATAATAAATATAACATGATAATTATTATGTATATATGATATAACATACAATTATATATTATTCTAATATCAAATTAATGATATTTTTTCTCGTGCGTAGGTACGGATTACCGTCTCCATGACGTGATGAGATTCATTTCCAAGTTCACCATTCATCGATGATTATAAAAATATATATTACTAATATGTATGTAATATTTGACATAATAATGCTACTGTAGATATATATATTTATATATATAAGTAGTTATGTACTCACATATATCTTATTCACTTACATCTGTTCAATACTATATGAAAACAGAAACAACGTTTTTGATTTTGTACGGACTACCATCTCTATAAACGGTGTTTTCCATATATGTCTATTATACGTATTTATATTATAAATTTATATGATATATTTATGATGTTTTACATTCTTTATGTATTTAAATCATGATTTACGTGATACAATCAAGAGTAACAAGTTAAAACATGTATGAAAAAGAAAGTGATTATTACCCGAAATATTAATATACCACGGAAATTATTATCAATTGGGTAGTATAAAGTAATAAATGAATAATGTATGATATCATAAATATTAATATTTTTATGGTATAATTTAATAACATACTATAGTCTTCATACATTAGTTTAAACGTACCCTCGACTAAAAGAATGTTTCATGTAAGGGGTTTTCTTCTGACTCCTTATTCTCGTGAGATTCATGCCATATTTCCACTATTAACATTTGTGTGGTGTATGTACTTCCTATAATTGTATTCTTTGTGTAATACACTTTAATTTATGTGTATTTACATATTCATTGTATGATACTTCTTTCATGGGGTGTATGTTTCATAAGTTACCAAATTGGTAAGGGTAAATTTCACAATCTATTTATTATCTGAGGTTGTTTTTACCTAAGTATCTACTGGGAAATATTTATAATCAATGTCCATGTTTTATGAATGTTTTTTCAAAGGAATTATTTTTAGGGACTTTTTACAAAAACAACATTTCAAATGTTTTAAATATTTATTCTTCTAAATCTTTCTCTTTAACGTCCATGTCTTCAAAATGGGTTTTAAAGATTTATTTATATGGACATGAATGTTTTTAAAATGTTAATTCCTTTAAAAAGTTTCCATGTGGTATGTGACACTTTTATTAAAAAATGTCTTTTAATGAATTTTTTTATAAATTGTGGGACTTTTAAATGTTTTCATGAAAAATGGGTATTTCTCTCAATGAGTTTTACAAATCATTTTCATCAATGTCAAAATTCTTTAATGGATTTTAAACCTGTTTGGAAGTTGATTTATCATGATAAAAATAATCAATATTGTGTTGAAGGTTTTGTGATATGTTTGAATATGGATGTGTTATTTTTATACCATTCATGGTTTATGGAGAATGTATTAACATTTCTTATGCTAGTTTTTAAACGAATTATTGTGTTATATTTACACCTGTTCATATGAGGAATGCATTGGACTTAATAAGTGAAAGGTGGAGCCCGCTATATCTCCTCCGATGCATCGGTAGGTCTCATGATACAAACTAGTGTCATGGCATGAGGCCTTAAAAAATATTATTTTTAGTCATGTCATGGGGCCTTGTCTACGTGGTTATGATAGTCTAGCATTATGCATTACATCATTATGAAAGAGGTTATTGATATTGCATGTGATTATTCAACTAGTAGAATATCCATGAGAATAAGTATATGGCATTATTTCATTTTATTTTATACATATTTTGCTGAATTTCATGTTTAAAAGTATTTTGTTTTAGTTATACATTGCCTTAAATGTTTATACTTATTGATATGAATGGTTAATAATAGGTAATAATGGCATTACTAATGGATTATTTATGTTGTTATGTATGTTATGGAGTGTAATGTAAAATTCATGTATGTAATCAATTTTTCAAGACTGCTAAACTGATTAGTCCTTCGGGACACGATTCCTTGAAATCATGCCAATGTATTAAAATAATTCATCGACTCTGTGTAATTGGGGTCGGGGCGTTACATAACCCTATGGGAAGTACCCACAGCCTATCCACTCTGGTGATACCTAACAATAACTAACAACCCTGTAGGTGGAACACACAGTCTCACCCCTCTGGTTCAGCTAAATTATAGACTCTTTAAGGAACCACTCACTATCAATTCCCCCTATAGTCTCATATCTTACTACTGGCACTCTGGAGAAGGACTCAATGTCAATTCCCACCTATAGCCTACGTCATGGAACTACAGACACTTTGGGGAAGAAATCAACATCAATTCCCCCTATGTTATGTCATCTTATAACTACAAAGACACTCTATAGAATCCCTCACCGTCAATTATCCATATAGTCTATTCACTAGGTTCACATGGACATTTTATTGTCAAACAAGCATATCATCTTATAATGACCAAAGTAAAACATAAGAACTACATGGATATCATTCTAAAACATAACAATATATCAGAGAAACATGCACAACATCCTATAATATTAGGCATCGAAAAGGAAACAACAGCCAAACAAGAAAACTAGACCCAATGGTCAAATACAAGAAAAAAAAGCTTGTTCAATTCACCCAAAGCATAATAATTCACCCTATTCACAATAAATAACATATACTCAAACATACAAGAAAATCAGGCAAATAATTGGGTTAAATCGGAAAATGCACAATACCTCATTCAAGGGTATTGGGAAAATTAGCTCATAAAACCCAAATACATTCAACAGAAAAGAATGAACCACCTACCTCGGGGTTAGGAGATCATTATACTTGAACCTTGAATAATGAGATTTCTTAGAACCTCATATATATATATATATAAATGCATAATACGTTCAACTCATGATATCTAAGAAATGTGAAGGAATTGGAAAACAATGCTATAGAATAAGAGAGAACTCAAGGATTTTTTTTCACTGCAATGAACAGTGCTCAAATCGGAGGATGAACGGAGGGTTGGGGGCTCGTTGAATATCCACGGATGCTCTGCAGTCTCAGACTAATGAAACATAAAATAAGTTGTTTCTTTTCATTAGACGTGACATTGTTGAGTTTAATGAAAATAATTAATGTACATAGCATGTACTTTTTATGTACATGGTGTGTTCTCGGCTTTTTCGTACTCCGCTTTATGCGGCCTCTAAGTCACTCCCACATGGCTGTGTATGCAGCTACTACACAACCAGCACATAGCCTATTGCAAAAAATAATTACATGGTGTATCCATATAAAGTACAGAATGTGTACATTTGAAATTTCTAGAATATACAATATTTCCCAAAATCAACCAAAAAATTTAAAAAAATATATGAAAATATGGTATGGGTTCATATAGTTTATTCCAAAGAAATATATCCCCAGCCATTGCAGTTCGGATCTATTGGCCATCGCCCATTCCCCATAGGACTAGGACCGAGATTTTTATCTGTGGTTGTCATGGGAATATTCACAATGAATTTCCTAATCAACTGAAGTATAGAGGGGGTGGGTATGTTAAGTGCTTACCTATGTAGTAGTGGTAGCCAGCTATGCCATTGTAGTAGTATGGAATGTGAGAACCCACTCCACAAGAGACGGATGGTGTAGGAGGAGGCTGACCATAGACCATTTCTCAGGAACCTCGATCAGGGCATGGTCGGGGAGGCTGTTGACAACTAAGGGGCATAGGGTTTGTTTTTGGGAAGTTTCACACACCAGAGGAAGCAATTACAATGGGTTCTAGAATATGTTTGAGGTATGATCAGTTTTTTTAGTACACTTTCATGTTCATTGTTTGATTCTGGAGCTTCACACTCCTTATTTCCATCATGTCTATCACATTCCATGTGTATATATGTAGAGAGAAATTCCCAGCCCATGGTGTTGTAAAGGAAAGTTGGATATTCAACTAAGTTGTTTTATTTTTGTTGGGAATTTAGAATGTTGTTGGGGCTGCATCAGTACAATGAGAATATCCTTCAACAGCAAATGCCTCAATACAATGTCATCCAATGCATCAACTTGATGCTTTCCATACACATTGTTATCGACTACAACTATAAAAGCGTATTGCTCTTAGATATGGGAGGTCATCATGTACCTTTTGTTGGATATATGATTTTCTAGGAGGGAATCCTGTGTATGGAGCACTTTATTAATTTTTAGAAAATATGTTAGTGGAATAAGACTTATAAAATATGGTTGTAGTTCTAGGGATTGTATTTGTGTTCCTGGATGTCTTCCCCCGAAGACTTTTTAACTCTAACCCCTTGACGTTATTTTGATTTTGGGATAGAGTTACGAATCTATGCCCATTTTATTTTTATGTCTCCCTGTCAGATAGTGCCTTTCGATTCGCATTAGTTGTGGATTTAGGTTGATGACCTGATGATGGTGGGTTTTATCCAACCATGGTTGTTGAAATGGGTTGCACTAGTCATTTTCTCAAATAACGTAGTTGGTGGTGTCTGGATGTGAATATAATACCGGAGACTGAATCAGGTGATGGTCAAGAACTATTACCCTCCCTCGAGGATTTATGACCATTTTAAATAGTTTAAGGGAGAAGGATGGTTCTATATTATAGACTTATGGTCATGATATCACCAGTATATGGTGAAAGAGGGTGGCATCCTGATGACTGCTTTTAGGTGATGTTATGGGACAATTGAATTTTCAGTCATTCTATTAAGTGTTAAAAAGTCACCATCAGTGTTGATGAGTCTCATGAACTATGTCTTCACTTAGTTTCTAGACCAGATCAAGGTAGTGTTCATCAATGAAATCCTGACCTACTCAGGATAAGTGGTTAACCACACAAACCATCTATGTATACTTTTTGAGGACCATTAACACAACCGACTCTACAAGAAGTTATTCAAGTTCATTTTTGGGACACAAGATGTGAATTTTTTTAGACATGTGTTTCCCCAACAAGGAATAAAAATAGAAACATAAAAAGTCTAATTTGTTGTTTCTTGGGCATCACCCATGAATGATTTAGAGGTTCATAGTTTAATTGGTCCAACAGGTTAACACCAAATTTTCATGCCCGAAAATTCTTGAGTTGTAGCTCTTTTGAAGCTATTGAAAAGAATGTACCAGGCGTTCATATAGTTTGAATGGTGTAAGTAAAAATTCATCTAATTGAAATGGAAACAAGTCTATGCCCCTGTTCATAGGCTTTAAGAAGAATGGGTTATGTTTGACGTGTTCTATGATGCTTTTGGGATTGTCTTGGGATGTGTGATAATTCACCCGGGAGGAGTAATCAATTTTGGGTCTTGGAAATTATGTCCTCATGAATGTAACTATGCCACCCAAGACCTAGATCTTGTAGTGGCCATGATATTACAAGATTTTTTGAAGTATTACCTCTTTTGGGAACACCTCATGGTCTTTACGAATCACAAGAGCTTGAGGCATACCATCTCCCAACAAGACCTGAAAATGAAGCTGTGATGGTTAATGGAGTTTTTAAGACTAAGACATCGATATCTCCTTGAACTCACGAAAGGGGAATGTGGTGGACGATGCCTCGAGAAGAAAGTGACATAACATTATAGTTTGGAAACATGAAGATACTTGGTATGAAATTGAGGAGATTTATTATTCATATTAGGGATGGAGAGTGGAGGTTGATAGACACATTCTGTTTCATATGAATGTGAAGCCTTCCTTGGTACGGATGGTGGTAGAGATTCGGAGGGGAGACTAAGAGTCTAAAGTGATTCATCATCACATTAGGTAGGGTGATGCTCTGGTGGGAAGTTCTAATGATAGTTAGATTATGATGTTTTTTTGTGCGAGCTATTTGTCCTGGTGGAAATGTGAGACAATGTTCTTGCTAAGTTTTATAACTCACCTATGGTGGTATGTCCAGGAATATCCATGATGTACCAGGTCTTGAGAGATCTGTTTTGGGGTCTGGGAGTGAAGAAGGCATTGGCAGAGTTTGTGGCATGGATACCACTGTGTATTTAGGTGAATGTTAAACATCATGTTCATGGTAGAATGTCACATCCCTTGGAAATTAATGTGTGTAAGTGGGATGATGTCTCTATGGAATGTGTCATAGGACTAACTAGGACCGAGGGATGTTATGATTCTATCTATGTAGTGGTGGATATATTTATTATATTGGATCACTTTTTATTAGTTAATGTGATGAGAACATTGGATGTCGTTGCACAGAGGTACATAGGTGATGTTTTATGATTACATGTAGTTAAAAGATCTATCATTTTGGATAAGGATAGGCGCTTTAACTAAGAATTATGGAAGGTATTACAATGTGCATTTGGTAACCAGCTATTCCATACCAATGCTTTCCACTATATGGTAGATGGATAGAAATAGTGGATAATCCATATGTATTAAGGTATGCTTGGAGCATGTGTTCTAGGAACTGGGGGATCATGGGTACTATACATTTCCATGGAAAATTTTGCCTACATTAATATATATCACTCTACCATTAGCATGGAACCATTCATGCCTCGTACAGTATATTGTGTCATTCACTTTTGTCCTAGACAACATTTGGTGTAGATGGTGTTCAAGGACTAGTGGTGGTGCAGGGCACGACCTTGTAGGTTTATCATGGGAATGAAAGGATGATGGCAGTTGAAGACTGGATGAATCCATATTCTAATCATATGAGGAGACTTTTGGAGTTCATTGTATAAGACCACATGTTCTGGAAGGTCTCCCCACGGTGCAGAAAAAAAGTGGTTTGGAATGGTGAGTAACCATTATCCATGGTTCATCGAACCATTCGAGGTATTGGGACAAGTTGGTGAGTTGGAATACCAGCTAGCATTACCACCACATTTTGATAGGATCTGCAACCTATATTATCTCTCCCAACTCCTTCAGTATCTATACGATGATTCCCACAACATACTGGGTACAGTTGGATATCAAGGACGATGTGACGTTCATGGAGTGACCCGTCAGAATTGAGGATTGTAACATGGTGGTGCTTTGTGGAAGAACACTTTTATTGGTTCTTTTGTTATGGAGGCATGGTGGCCTCGAATAGAGTATCGGGGAACCAGATACACAAATTCATTTCTATAACCTAGAGATATTCTATTTTTTGATATCTTGTTTTCATTTATCATTACTTTTTATGTAATGTTTTACCTCGCTTGATGTATGATAAGTAGTTTCCAAGTTATCTGATTTGGTGTGAAATGTGTTAACAATGGGAATTAGATAAAATAGACCCTAATCAAGATTAATTAATGTGGATGTGATAAAACATTGTGAGTGAGTCAGTTCCACCCATAGATGATAGTGTGTTGACAAGGGGATGGAGCTCACTATCCATGTGTCTGAACACTGTGACATTTGGTGTTTTTTTTTTGGTTACTAGAGGGAGCAATGAAATTGTTCTTATACATTTGTTCTGGAGATACATTTCAAGGATTGTTTCTTGTATGTTGAGTTTTCTTGTCCATAGTTATATCACCACATGGCGGTTTACTCATGAGGGGTACCTTAATTGATGTTTGTTCAAACATCTTTCCTTCTGGGATAGATTAGAAATATTAGGGTATAAGAAATTTTTGATAGGTATCAGATGTAATAACTATGATATTTTTCCCAGGCCCTTACTTTGAAAAAATATAGTTTTGAGGTGTTCTATGAGATGTCAGTGGCTCAATTCTAGAGTTTTCCAAATTCTCATTTTTCCACACGACATGTTAGTGTGTAGGCATATCAGTGTGTCGGAAAGACAGTGCGTCTTTGGATCAAGGGGCATCAGCCTTAGTGAGTCTCAGGGTGTCATAATCGGTGAGTCAATTGTGTCGGAAACAGTGAGTCTGGGGGGTTGAAATAGTTGATCCAGGTGTGTCCACATTAAAAATTCAGGGGTATCGACATCTGTGAGTTCATGGAATCATCCTAGGTGTGTCAGTGGTGTCATAACTGGTCAGCTTAGGGATGTATGTTGATAGGTCATGGTATCAGTATCTTAGAATTGGTGGCTTAACATAAATAGTTCTATGTTTCGGTAGGTCTAGGCCTCAGTAGGTCGAGGCATCAGTAGCACCCATTAGTGACTCACCCATCAGTGACTCATTTCCATTTTTTCCTAGATTTTCCAGTTTTGCACATGTAATGTGTTTTGATCTATTTAATGTTAATCTATCAACTCACATATGTATGACGGCTTAACTATATCATTTCATAGTGGAATTATTAAATATCAATTACATGAAATATGCGGAACCACCAATCTGTGTGGTCAAACCACGATCTGACTTATAATTACATTTAAATGGGCTCCCTAATTTTAGGATTAATCCTCTTCTTATGTTAATATCCCATTTTACTTATGTCTTTTCATTTCTATTGGTGTTCTTGGAGACTTATTTCGAAGATGAGTTGTCCACCCATGTTGGATCTCTTCCCACTCAACCACTGTGATATTTCAACATGTATCGCATTCCCCTGTTATTGGCGCATGAAGGAACACTAAAAATAATAATCCATGATGGAATATTCTGTTTCTTCCATTTAATTGATCATCATACAGGTGGGTATATTAATTGTTCATTATACGTAATTATTGGATACATGTCCTTAAAAAATTATTAATACATTATTTAATTTTATCAAAATAAAAATATCACAAATAAAATAACGGATATGGTGTGGGATGATGTTGGTATCCTGATGTATTTAGTTTTCCTTGATTATGTAATGAAACTTGTGGTTGTATGCCTTGTCAAATTCAAACTTGTTGGTGGTCTTTGGTGGAGCCCTGGTGGTGTTCTGTTTTTTTGTAATGTGTAGATGTGCATATGTTACATTAAATTTGGTTAATCATATACACTTGTATAAATAAAGTGATTCACTATGATTTAACTTGTTCTAGGATCAAAATAGTTATATTATAGTGGAAATTTTAGATCCCATCTTTGTTTAATTTGAATATTCTTGGTTTAAATTTTGTGGTTTTATGCTGTGTTCTTGTCTTTGTTATGTCGGTTTGGAATATGGGTTGTTATAGTGGAGTGATTCAGTGTTTCATTCTTAGACATTTTATGATTGAGGAATGGATGAACATGTAGGATGGTGAACTTCCATTTAGTTGTGTTGTTGTTGCGAAGCAATGTCGATTAGTGATACTATGGTGGGGTTGTTGACACATTGATTAATGGGACTAAATTAGGGATTTGTTTTGGAATATTGTCCGTAATTATGGGTTTTCAAAGAATGGTTGGGTGGTTTCACATTGAATAATGATAGTTGGATTGATTTTAACTAGGATATTCATTGGGACTACAAGTCTAGTTTTGTGTTGTAGTGTAGTGAGTCTATAGTTTGGTTCTTTTTCAATCCGTGGTACGGTTACAGTTATTAGTTTCTTGGTACTGAAAGAATAATTTTATGTGATTCCCTTTATATAAATAAATATATGTTGAATAGAAATTTGGTTTGGTTTCTGCTTGGTAGTGGTTGTTAAATTGTGGTGTATATTGGAGTAGTAGAAAATACAGTGCTAGTGTGGTCTTGATGTCTTTTCATGTGAAACCCATGGGTTGGCATTATGTGTCTGTTTAACTATATATATATATATTTATGTTCCTTTTTATTTATAAAAACACCCCATAATTTTTGAAAACTATGTGCTAAACACCTCAATTTCATGGGGGAGGTTTTCATTCCCAATATCCCAGTGGGAGGATGGATGATTGGTTACTATTTTTATTCCTCGCACCCACATCCAGATCATGGTGCTCAGGCTTATCCAAGTAGGCTGTAATTAATTGGGGCTCATCATAGGCAATGATTCAACTAGAAAGGGTTTGATTTGGATGAAGGGCCTAGGTGTTTGTGGGAAATGTTTTTATTCCATTATACTTTCGGATGAGGCCCAAGAGTCTTCGGGCATTGTGTTTGGTTGATGTGGACTGAGTTTCATATGGTGTGGTAGTGTTTGTTATGGACCAGGTGTTTGTGGGTGTGGTTTTGTAAAGTATGACCAGAATTATCAACCATATTTAACACTAAATTCATTGAAAAACATTTCATGTTTATTTTCAGGGGGAATTATTTTCGAAATGTTTTTTGAAATTACTAATTTATATCATTTTTATCATAATGAAAATGATATTTTCCTCAAATTTGTTTTTAAGAATAATTTCATGTTGTCTATATTCATAAAAGAAATCAACCTTTATTTTACATATATTTAACTAGGGATATATTGTAAAGATTTCATCCTTATATTTTTTGGATTATTTTGTTTATTTATACTATGTATTTGTATTTTTATTCCATTTGACATGTGAATCTATATGATTAATGATTATGTTTAGTAATTAAAGCATATATTCTCATATCATAATGAAAACATCAAATAAGTTTATAAATTTTTTATGATTCTTCCATTTTATATTAGTAATGAATTATTATTATTTTTATAGGTCCTTCATGGTATATTGCCTCATTGAATCAGTAGGTCTCATAAGGAAAACTATTTTTGGTACGTTCCTAGGCCTCACTCATTCTTTTATGGTGTCTTTCATAATGCCTTAATGATATGTTTATGATGCAAGAAATTATCCTTTTTTACAATAAAGGATTACTTATTGATAATACATGTGATTATTAGAATAGTATAATTTTAATTTTATGTTTTTTTCGTGTTATTATTTATTAGGTAGTATTATATCATCATTTATTCTTTTAAAATTATTCTAATGATTGAATAAATTGCTTGTGTTTTCGTAACATACCTTCCAATATATATTATACATATATATTTATGATGTATTCCATAATATTCATCCATTAATGGGAATTAGATGTCTCCCATATTTTTTTCCTTTCTCCAGTAACACATGTTTTGATCTATGACTTTTAAGCCATGATATCCTCGAGGGAATAATTTTATTCGCAAAAAAAAATAATGTTTTAATTTGTTTTCTGAAATGTATTATTTGGATGTTTTATTTATCAAGTTTAACAAGTATACTATACCATTCTATCAATTTCCACATGATTCCTGGTATCCAATGTCAGTGTAATATAGTAAACATTTTCTCAGTGATATTGGGTTAATTTCATAATAATTTCATCATGTTCTCTTGATTCAGCCATCAATATTCTATATGTAAAAACATAAAATCAATCTAATTACTAAATATAATTTACCCAAATTATGGGGATAAACTATTAATATTAGTGACTTTTCAAAAAATCATCAATTTCATTATGTGTAATTAAGAATCAAATGTTCTTTTGTATATGATTCCATTGAAATAAATTATTTTTTTAAAATTAATTCATATAAAGACCAATAAATCAGTATAATATTAGACATCTAATATATTATAAAAACCTAAAATGAATCCTCTAACACTATAGGAAACTCCTCTACCCATATTGTTAATTTATAAAACCCAATAAATTCTTAATATATAATGGTGTTTCACAGATCAGTGCATCGTAACTTATTCTTTTAGTATGATTCCAAAATACATCTATTTAATTCATCTCTAAATTGGATAGGATCATCTAAAATGATATTTTTTTTAAAATAAATAAAAAAAAAATTGATTCACTAAAAGACACATAATGGTCGTGTTTTTAATAATCTCAAGACATAAAATATGTTATCATTTCCCACCAAAAACATTACACTTTTTTATAATTAAAATATCAATGATTAAAACTCATTACACATTTTTATAATTCAAATATCCATGATTAATATTATATTAGAGTAAATACCTAATGAGGATGGTACAACTTTTTTTCTGAGATTTTAATCTATTTTAACTTCTTTATATTAATGAATTATTATGAAACATTAGACTCTATTATAAAATATAAAATATTTCATTACAATATTACCATATAATATAACACATCAGGTCCATATACAATATGAATTATTTAAAATTGTATTTTTTACTGTTTCCTTCATCATATAGTCAATTTTATCTATGTCGTCATATAAAATTACCATATTTTTTCCTTTGTTTATTGGTTAAATTTAAAGGACAACCCATACTAGAAACAAAAGTCATCAACGATCTAAAAGATGACTGATAGTTCAACAAAATAGATGGTGGATGAGAATTTTTTTGAAGAGTTCATATAAATTGAAAGGATATAATATAATAAATGAAAAACATAATTGTATAAAATGATTAAATAATAGTGGTTAAACATTTGATAGTCAATATAATACATAAATAATAATTTCAAATCAATGGTGGTAAAATAAAAACTCTTAAAAAATAATAACGAGATAGAATTGGTTAATGATATTGAGAACTCATATGGGGATTGATATAGAGTAATTATTAAAATAGGTAAAACCAAATCCAACTACTATTATCCTATAACATATAATGATTTAATTATAAAAAATATAACCTAAATAACACTAGACTTAATTATTAATTTTTATATGTATTTTATGTAAAATCACATATATGAAATTAAATCTTTATATTATTTAAATTTCATTTTCTCTATGTATATCCTTTGAAAATTAATCATGGGAATTTTATAAGATACCCATTTAACTCTCCAAAAATCGGTGTACAATGTCACATCGAGTTTTTTGTTGTTGTACCTTTTATTTATTTATTTATAAAATAGATTAATAAAAAATCAAATCATAATTGGTCACAAATGCCAGTGTATTACCTCACTTGAATAAACATGAGGTATAAATGAGTTAGGATGAAGTGCCTTACGTATACAATTAATTCAATATTGGTTGGAAAGTATTACTAATGGTGTATAATTTCTCAATTATTAAACAAATTATAATTTATAATATAAATAGAGATACCATTGAATATAATAATGAATTTATTTCCACAATACATTAATAATGTATATCAATTCAGGACATGTCATATATATAAAATAAATAAATATATGTCAAATAAAATTTTTCATCAATCCCAATAAAAAAATTTGTTATAATTATTGACAATTCTACAAATTGTGATGTTATTTTTAGAGATGTTTCTAGATGAATCCACCACCAGTTATATAAAGATAATTGAAAACATTAATATATGGGTATAATATATGAATATAATCAACAAGTTCTTATTATGGAATATTTAATTTTTCAGGTGAATGTAGAATACTAATGTATTTTTTTATGGAAAAAATTAAATGAAATATCCATTAATAATAATCTCCATATAATGAACCATCTAGACAATTTCATTCTAGATTATATAAAAGTCTGCATAACACATCACAACATTACCATATTTATAATAATAATGATAAATAATATATTTTGTTAATCCAGACTCTTAAACACATGAGTGGTCCATAATACAACATCAAAATTATTTGAAAACTATTCAAAAATAAGAAACCTAGGTAATACAACAATATTTCAATTTAAATATACACCCATTTGGAGGTGGTTATATAATATTGATCGTCTATTAGTTATTGACCCATATGGAATTCAATATAACAACCACCTCTTATTATTAGGCCATTTTCCATCAACAGAGGTGTATGTGGGCTCTCATGGTGTCAACCATCAGGGAATCCCCATGTATAAAATGCTTCAATTGAGAATTTATTCAACATTATGGATTTTGTCTAAATTACAAGGTCTACAACCCTAATGAGTATCCACTATTCAAGCTTTACAATCACTATCACAGAAATTGTATACATCCTTTTTATCCATTCAATATCTGTAATTATAATCAAACTTTCCATCACATAATACTAATACATTAATTGTTATATCGTCCAAATAAAAACCAAACACCATATATTGATTCAGACAACCCTTATTTATTTATTCTCTCACATTGTCTAGAAAAAATAAAATGACCAATGGGATATATAATAACACAACATGAACACAACACAGTTCAATATTGGAAAAACATAACATGAAATTGTGGATTTTAATTACTCTTTAGTACTAACATTATATAGATATTAGGGATACAATCTTTCCATATCCCTATTATATAACTATATTATACAAAACGAACTATATCAATTAATACATATCATTTTCCAAAAAAATTAACATTTTTAAAACCATTTCTCCAACATGAGAGTTTACTTAGGGAATAAAAACATGTATGAGTGAAACCGGCACTATTCACACATCCCAATACAAAAAAACAATATAATCAGTATACTGCAATAATGTAATTGAAATTTAATCTTTATATATTAATTTAGGAAAACTATTTTAGAATTATCCCTACTCTAAGTAAAAAAACATCAGAAATTATCTTATTACATGAAAATGTGGAACATAATCATGTATATATAGAAAATCCCAAATATATAACACTCCCACATAATCCTCCAAAACTCACTATAAGATAAACTGTAATTCTTATTAAGTAGAATGTACCGATTTTTGAATATGGATAAATAATTTAAAATTTCATTAATTATATTCCTCTCACCTATATGATTTTTAATGATTTATTATTCATTTTGATCAAAATGAATATTTGGGAATTATAAAATATTTTTTTAAACATGAACAATTATAATAATTAATTTTACCCATAAATAACTTGTCAAATAAACCAAACATTTTTTAATTTAATATCAAATATAAATTAAAAAAATTATTCTCAACACCAATCATCTATATATTTTTATAATTCAGCTATATTTTTTATTTTTTAGTAAATATATTTTTATCATTGAATTATATATCCATTAATATTCAAATTTCAATTACATTATTATCAATTTGAAAAATAATAAACCAATTTATAAAACATATCATTTTTTTTATTAAAATATAATAAAAATGATATTAATAAAAATTAAACAAATATGATTAAATTTCTATTTACCACATATTCATTCTTAGAAATTATTTTGAATTTTATTTCAATATGTTAATATTATAAGAATGCTTGATTCTGATGAAGTAAATAGAGAATAAACATTAAGTTTATGTACAAAAATTCATGGATAAATGGTAGTCTTAGTCATCTATTAATTACCACTAATTTTTCAAATATAACCATTTCCGCATATATAATTTTTATATATTAATATCTACAAACCATTCAAACTACTCATATAGATAGAAAAAGGAATTGGGAGAACCACCATTAATTTTCAATAGATAAAAATTAATTCATCGCAATTAAATAATCTATGTTTATGACACAAGATTCCACATATATATATATATATCTTTAAATATATATTCATCTTCCATTTTATGGTATAACTCAATTCCATTCCAATAAACATTTTTGGCATTTCTTATAGATATCTAAACCACAGAAAATATATTACACCATAATATCCTATAAAATATATCCAACATCAAGGAACTTAAAATAAATTACATGGTATTTTATTAAAATATACCGTATTCAATAAAATATAAATTATTTTAAAAAAATGATTATATTTTACTTAATACCAATTTAAACAATTTTTTTAAAAAAAATTACAAAATCCAATGAATCAATATATTTTTTGTCCAAAATCAATCTGTTCACTATAATTTGCAATATAATTATTGAAATATTACAATTTACATATCATATTGCATAAATTTATTATTTTTATAGACTAGAAAAACTAAAATATATTGGAGGCTAAAATAAAAACATCTTTATGAAAATATAATACATTTAAATTTTCATCCATAATCTTAATAATCATAAAAAATATCACAAGCACATTTAGTAAACATTCATAATTATAAAAAACATTCTACATCAACTTTATTAATAATAATTCAGAATACATTTGAATATTTAACTTATATATATGATTCATCTCCCATGTACTTTTTTAAAACAACATGCCTTAAATTAACTCACTCTGGTTGATTAACTCATAAATGTATTACATGGTCCTTGAAATCTCATATTTCATCATTAAACATATTAAAAAGAATGATTTACTATGTAATAAAATTTCTAAAATGTAATACATGAGAACCAATATAATATTAATCCCATATTTAGGACATAAAAAACTTGTCATAAATCATTTCAAACCTTAAAGGTAATCCTAACTAACAAACCACATTTCCAACACAGTATAACACCATAAAAGGAACAACATGTGATGATAATTATATACATCATGTTGGAATCATTCTCTTCCTACTATGAGGAGAAATACATAGACAGAAGAAACATACACACATGATCATTAATCGATTATTCTGATTATGTATATTGAATTTCAGTACACTCTAGTAGTTATCATATGATTCCAAATAATTAGGGAATGATTTATCATAACCATTATCATATCTAGAAAAACTATAGCTGACTCACTGAGATCAAAACAATAATGTTTAAAATGAAATATTTCATTCTAAATTTCCCTATAGTTAACCATTATGATGGTTAAATTATAAATATTTCTAAATTAAACAGGTCAAATGATTAATTATTAACAAATTTTCCTCTATGATTATAGATTCTTGATCATGAAAAATCCTATAATGTGTGGATTGGTCACTAATTTATACAATCAATCTCATGATGAAACATGTTTCATTGGTTAAACAACGTATCAATGTAATTAATTAATTCCATAAAAATATATTATGTAAATTAGGGAATCAAAATATAACTCCATAATCTAGATTAACCCCTGTAATATCACTACATCCATCAGAGAAGATTCATAATAAAACATAAACTAAGGTCTATTCCAATATCTATGAGAAATGATCTATATAGATTATTGAATATAATATAATCAAAATAGAGTAATAAACCATTTAAATGTTAAATAAATTCATAATTATTCAATATAATTACCCTCTTAGTAGTGGTGTAGATTTTCCAAATGCTACAACGACATATCCATACTTAATGTCAGTCATATATCCCCTAGAACACAAGAAATCATCAATCAAAATAATCTATTAAAAATCAAAATTCTAAATGACAACAACTACATATTAAATGAATGATAAATTTTTTTTAACACTAAGACGAATTGCCATTTAAAAACTATTGAATTCACATGAAATCATTTTTGAAATACATTTAGGGAAATATAACATCCAATGGGATGATACCTGAGTTCCTCATCTGTATATAATCAATCAAATGCATTATCATTAACAATTTTAACATTGAAAAATATTATTTCCAAATAAACAAAAAGTTAATATTGTACCTATCACACTAATAAACACATTACAATTATCATCAAATGAAGAGTTCAATTATAATTCTCCTCAAAACATATCTATACAGATTCGAATAACCATGTTTCATTACACTTTTTGTTATCCCACTGAACAACATCAAAATATGATTTTCTCTCAAAACATTTACAACTAATAAGAATTTATGAGAGTTTTAATTATATTAAAATTGAAATCGTCGAGATATTCTTCCCCCATTCCCTATATACATGGATACTGTTTTTGCAAAAATATATATATATATTTTTAATTAGAATATGTAGGTTATTCTTCATGATAAAAATTCAAGTAAAATTAATGTAAAAATAGAAAATATAAAAGCACTAAATCTGTGTTCAATAATTTACATTCTTGTAGGAATGAATACATAATGTTATAATAAATATTTCATCTCTATTACATCCTAAAACAATCAAAACCATGATGTGATTGATCACAATATACCATATCGGAAATATCAACTTTATGAAACTAGAGAATCATAATGCACATCAATTGTTTATTAAAAAATTGATAGGTAGCTGGGAACTCATATATATATTAATAAACAATATCTTCTATAATCAATATCACAAATAAATTAATTATATGATAAAATATGTGTATGAATGTTATAAAATATCCAAACAAGGATATAATGATACATTTTAAAATGTTCATAGTTAATTAAAAAAACACAATCATTGTTGGGTCTATTAATATTCCATGATCTAAAATCACATGAACTAGAAAAATCACATCACACAAAAATTTAAATCATACCATATAGTTTTTCATCTATATACCCCTCCATTTACAGCACTAATATAATTTTCATGATCATTAAACAATATGGTATCAAGAAGTGTATCACTGATGAAGAAAACTATAATATCATCAATATATCATTCCATAAACTTCTTCAAAAACCCAATAAACACAATTTGATAATTTATAACTGTATAAAATCATAAAAACCCCAAAATGATCATCTCGACATCAATATGTATTCATGATAAATAATTTACTATTAATGATCATTTTTATAAGGCCCCAACCTTAAACCTTGCTTAATGAGTTATTACAAGAATACACGTTGAGGATCTTTTCAGATTTAGAGTTATAGATATTTAGATCATAAAACATTCATTACATTCCACATTTAAACAAATTTGTTACATAAAAGATAATATTCATTTTTCCCATAAATGGAAAAATATTTAAAATAAAACATGGATTCTTTCATGACACTTCCTTGACATTATCGTCATATCATGTACGTTTCCCTTGAACTGTGAAAAAACATTTCAAAAACATGGGATGAGCATAAAAAGCTCAGCAAGGGATATAAAAATATGGAAATGAAACATGAGTACATGTATATATAAGAATAAATGAAATCATTATTTACCCATAAAACATAAGCACTTTATCATACCTCATCAAATAATGAATAAATTATAGAAATCATAAGACATAATTGTAAATTGAGGCAGACGTAACATTCTTACGTAGGGAGTATCCATCTTGGTTACGTTTGGAATAACCATCACAGTATATTCCATCAATCACTTCAGAAAACCTTAAAGTTTTTCTCTTTTGAATTACCCAATGCATTGGAGATCTATATCGGGCTCACCCGCCCTTAGCTTATCATGGAACCACCCGTCTTTAGAACAATGCCCAAGAATCATAAAATAATCGTATCACATAAAACATGCATAAAGGAAACATAAAATTTCCAAATTTCAATCACAAGATATCAATAAAACACATTTATATAATAAAAACATTTTGAAAACCATTTTCAATACTAAAATAAATGAAATTTAAAACATGGTATTTAATTTTCAATTTATAAAAATGTTATGGCTTGTAGAGGAAGCTGAAACTCAAATAACGGTCATGGCGACAGAGAAGTTTTTGTCGCCGCATACATCCGAAAAAAACATTCCCTCTGTCTTTTAGTAAAACGCTTCGTATAAAAAATATTACTTTTGGATAAACATAAAATTCAAAGGGGTTTATACACCATATAAAAGAAGGTTGTGAACAGAAAGAAATATGCCTCAATGAAAGGACGTTGAGACGATGTCCCATACCACGGGTCCGACTTGACTCGATCGCTCTTTAATCTCCAGAATAATAAACTTTAGTTAATTTTTTCTTTCTTAAGTAACTTTTTCAGGTTCATTATTCCTTTTATATCACTTCTTACCATGTCACGAACACTTTGTAATTATTTCAGTTAATAACGGTCGTTTTAACGATCATTGGTACTTGAGTAAAAAATAAAATCTTTATAATTACAATTTTTTCATGTATCTATCAAATCCAAAGTTATATTCATGATTTATATATCATATATATCATATATATCCAGTATATACAAGCATTTATAATATTACATAACATTTGGAGGTATGAAATGAAATGCATCGTTCATGGAGACGGTAAGCCGTACGTACGCATGAACGCTACTTCCATTTCTATTTCAAATTTAATGGAGTTAAGATATAATGATACATAATAGTATTATAATTCCTGTATGGTATAATATATAATATCATTAAATCTATACTTTATACATACCACATATGGTATTAACGAATCAAATCACTTTGAGGGGGCGGTAGTCCGCACTTCCAAAAATAAAGATATCACGTTTACCAATAATGGAAACCATAAAGGTATTCCATAAATGAAAAATACTGAAGCATAAAAAAACATAAACATAATAAATATCATATATAAACATAGTGACATCTTTATGGCCACGATTGAAGGTGTTAAAATAATATTGAAAAATCATCATTTCGTGAGGCAGAAATTCACCATCCACAGAAACAATATTTTCTTTAACCATTATTTGTAGGTGTGTGTAAGTGTAGCTTGAATCCTTCTTATACAAACATCCTAATATATTGAAGATACTGTATTTTTTACAAAAGAAATTAATAAATAGAGTTTAGGGGGTTGGAGAAGAAAAATAAAACAAAAGAACACAAGTGAAGACATTACCTTAAAATCGGGTAACTCCATTTGGTTTTAACCATCAGGGTTTCTTGAAGAGCTTCCTGCCTAAGGTATGTCCTATAGGATGAGTAGATGGATGTGGAGAGATAAAATGATCCAAGATTGGCTGTGCGAAAGGCCTGAGAGGTCTGGGTATGGAGGTAGAGGTGGGGGCCTTTTATAAGAGGAGAGGAGGGGCACTCGTGGAAAGGTATAAAATGTTACTTTATTTTCAAATGAGTTTCAGATTTAAAAGGTCCCACATTGATTTATTTCGAGGATAAGGTGATAAGAGTTCTAAATACACCCATAAAATTGGTTTTTGACATGTGTAGTTCTTCCATTTTACACTATCATTTCATTTTATTGAAATTGTTAAATAATGAGGTAATTGCTACATCATCATGATGTCGTATATAATTTAATATATTTAATGCCTAAAAATTATAAAAAAATACTATGATGTATGAAATCTTTTTATATTTCCAATGACTATTTATAATCAAAAATCTGACTTGTATAACCCCATGTAAAAATTGTTTTAGTAAAACAATACATGTTTTTTTCATTTTTACTTTTACATTAAATAAAAGGCATTAATGTCATTATCTTACACAAGTGGCTCCATGGGGTCCCAAAAATAGACCCATGGGTTTTCCAGGTCAGCCATGACTCATCCAATAGGGTTAGGAAAAGTGTCAATATATTTTCATTTTATTATAATATCATTTTTACCTTAAATAACACTAATTACCTTTAATCACGATTAATTACACTTAAAAGTTACTTTTCATGAAAAATTATTTTCATCCCATTGAACCAAATTTTACATAATAATGAAAATCATTTATATTTTATTTTTTAAATTCAAATCATAGAGTGGTAAAGATCCATTTAGACGAAAAATCAGTTTTTGTAACTACCACTTTGTTGTTTCACTATTCATCAAAAATTAAGGTTTTTCAGAAAAATACCAAAAATTCAGCCTAATATATATTTGATATTCCGAATTAAAAAATGAAGTCTAATTTACCAAATTCATAACATAGATGTTGCATTAATTAATTTTATAATTAAATCCCGCTGTCAAATCAAATATCGTGTTTTTAAGAAAAAATATCTATCAAAAGATTGACACTCGTTTATGTCGAATCTCAAAGTGATATTAATTCCAATTACCACCATTGGATTAAAAGGTAAAAATATACACTAATTTTAATATGAATCCAAATAGAAAAATAATCTAACTATATAAATAAATTATATTAAAAAGAGGTTTTGAATTAAAATACAACACTATGTACTATTCATTAAAAAATAAACATTATTAGAAAAATTCCATAAATTTATCGAAAGTAAATTTCAATGTCCCAATAATAAATAATAATTTTATTTTGACAAATATAGATTATAATATTGTCAAAATATAGATTTATAAAATGGTTCTCCATCAAAAGGCGGTAAAACAATCCTTAAAAAATAATAGATTATTCCATGCTAAAGATTAGATTTATTTTAATTTTAATACTATAAAACACTATATAATTCATACATAGACATAGATAAGAATATATATTATTCATTACTTACTTGGGATGTTACATCCTTCCCCCTTTAGAAAAATGTGTCCCCGCAATTTATTTACTTATCAAAATAAGTGGGGGTATTTATCCCTCATAGCATTTTCAGATTCCCATGTTGCCTCTTCACTCATGTGGTTCTTACACAAAACCTTTACTTGATGAATCACCTTATTCCGCAACACTTCATCCCTGTGATCAAGAATCTGAACTGGTTGTTCCTCATAAGATATATTCTCTTCCATCTGAACTGCCTCTAGACTCAAAACTTGAGATGGATTTGACATATACATCCTCAACATTGAAACATGAAAAACATTGTGTACCTGAGACAAACTTTGAGGTAAAGCCACTCTGTATGAAACTGATCCAAATCTCTCCAGAATTTCATATGGTCTAATGAAACTTGGACTCAACTTTCCTTTCTTAACAAATCACATCACACTTTTCCATGGTGATATTTTTGAGAAAATAATGATCACCTACCTCAAAAGAGAGATCATTCCTCCTGTTGTCCGAATAACTATTATGCCTGCTCTGAGCTATTCTCATGTGTCTCTATATCATCTGACCTTTTTTTACCAACTCTTGTACCAATTTTCATCCCATCAACTTCCTTTCACCCACTTCATCCCAGAAAGCTGGAGTTCGACACTGCTTCCCATACAATGCCTCAAATGGTTCCATCTGTATACTAGAATGAAAACTGTTATTATAAGAAAACTCAAACAAAGAATGATGTTGGTCCCAACTTCCCTGATAATCCATCGAACAAGCACGTAGCATATCCTCCAAATTATGGATTGTTCGTTCTGACAGCCCATTTGATTGAGGATGAAAAGCTTTACTAAAATTTAATTTAGTACCCAACTACTTCTGAAGGCCTTTCCAAAAGTTAAAAGTAAAATTGGGGTCACGATCAGATACAACGGAGAGAGGAACTACATCTAACCTGACTATCTATTTAAGATACAAACGGGAAAGTTGATATAGGAAAAAGTATCTCGTATAGCAAGGAAATGAGAAGATTTAGTCAAACGATCAACAATAACCCATATTGCATTTTTATCTCGAGGTGTCTTCAGCCATCTCAAAACGAAGTCCATGGATATATTCTAACATTTACACTCCAGTACTGGTAATGGCAGAAACATCCCTTTAGGTAACTACCAATCTGCTTTAACATGTTGACAAGTCAAACACTTCACAGTAAAATCAACAAAATTCCTTTTTCATTCCATCCCACTAGTAATACTTCTGAAGATCTCTATACATATTATTACTTCCTGGATGAACTGAAAATGGAGAACTATGAGCTTCACATAATAACTCTCTCTTAAATAATTAATCACAAGGCACACACAATATCTTCCCAAATCTCAAAACACAATCATTATCAATGTTGAATTCAGGAAACTTACCCTTCTGAACCAACTCTATCTTTTTCTGCAATTCACCGCCTTGCTTCTGTGATTTTTTAATTCTGTCTGATAGAGAAGATTTCACTGATACCTAACACAAAACAGAAAATAATCCTACACCAACAAATTCTATACCAAATTTCATCAAACCATTATCCAAAGGATCTTGTTAAAAACGCATCATTGTTAATGAATCATTACATTTTTGACTCAAAGAATTATCCACTTTATTTTATTTTCGCGGATGGTAATGAATTTTAAAATCTAATCCCCGATTAATTCTACCCATCTCCCATGTCTCATGTTCAATTCTTTCTGAGTGAATGTATACTTTAAACTTTTGTGATCGGTATATATTTCACACTTTACTCCATACAAAAGGTGCCTCCAAATTTTTAAAGCAAAAAAACAACAATAGCTAATTCCAAATCACGTGTAGGGTAATTTACCTCATGAGTTTTCAACTGACATTAAACATAAGCAATTAACTAATCATTCTGCATTAGGAAACAACCAATTCCTTTCAATGAAGCATCACTGTTGATAAAAAACTCACCATTCTTGGATGGTAGTGCCAAAACTGGAGCATTCACCAATCTTCTTTTCAGTTCCTGAAATAAATAATCACATTTTTTTCCCTAATCAACTTAAAACCCTTCTGAGTTAGATTTGTCATTGGAGTAGATAATTGGGAGAAATTTCTAAAAAAACTTCTGTAATAGCCTGCCAAACCATTGAAGCTATGAATCTCGGTTACATTTTTGGCTCATCGCCATTCTTACACAACCTTTTTTTTGTAGGATCAATAGTTATCCCATCTTTAGAAACAATATGACCAAGAAAATGAAATTTGATGCAACCAAAACTCACACTTTCTGAATTTCCCATACAATTTCTTTAAGTTTTCGTTTTTCAAAATAACACTTAAATGACTTTCATGCTCCTATTTACATTTAGAAAACATCAAAATATCATAAATGAAAACAACCACAAACTTATCCATGAACTCATGGAAAATTCAATTCATAAGTTCCATGAATACAGCAGGTTTATTGGTTATCCCAAAAGGCATTACTAAAAATTCATAATGGCCATATCTTGTTTGAAAAGCGGTATTCAGAAAATCATCTTCCTTTACCTTCAGCTGATGGTACCCCGATCTCAGGTCAATCTTTGAAAAAACTGAGCTCCCTGGAGCTGATCAAACAAATCATCGATTTGAGGAAAAGGATACTTTTTATTAATTGTGATATTATTCAAGGCTCTATAATCAATGAAAATTCTCATAGAACCATCATTATTTTTAACAAATAAAATAGGAGCACCCCATGGTGATGTGCTAGGTCGAATAAAACCTTTCTCTAAAAAATCTTACAATTGCTCCTTCAACTCTAAAAGTTATATTTGAGCCATTCGATAAGGGTGTTTTGAAATTGGATTATCATCGGGAACTAATTCAATGGTAAATTCAACATCCTGATCTAGTATTATTCTAGGAAACTCAACAGGAAAAAACATCAGGATACTCATTTACCACTGGGACATTATTAAGATGAACATTTGCCTTGTTTTAAACAATATGTGTAAGGTAACATTCATTTCCATTTTTACATGTTTCTCGGCCTCTTGATATGTTATCAACAGTAAGGGTTCAATCTTGTACACAAACTAAATGTCTTTCTGAAAAGAAACTTCTTTACCTCTACAATTAATCTTATCATCGTAAATAGAGAGCCAATCCATACCCAGGATAACATCAAACTCTACTTGTGGTAAAACAATAATATTTTCAAGTAGTTTCTTTCCACGGATAAGGATAGGAAGATTCTTATATATTCATTTGTACTCAAAATTTCCCCCTGGTGTTTCTACCACAAGTTCAGGAGTCATTTCTTTAGATGGTATTCCCATTTTTCAAGAAATGTTTTCAGAGATGAATGAATGTGTAGTCCCCAAATCAAAAAACACTCTAGCATAATCTAAAAAACAAACAATGTAACAGATACCACTTCATTTGATGGTCGAACATCTACTGAAGTAGTAGTAAAGGATTTAACCACCCCTTTCTTCTTGTAGTCTGACTACTTCCCATCACTCGACCTCTTTTTCGTACACTCTTTTCCATAATGACCCATCTCATTGCACTTAAAACATTTCACTAACTGTAAATTAAATTTGGTCTTACCATCACCCAGATCTTTTTAAGTGAAATCACGAGCCTTATGTCCCATCTTACCACCGCAGTATCACTTTCCAAAATTCAGAAGAAATTCCCCAGCGTTCCTTATCAAAAATTGGAAACTTAGTTTTCATACCATCATACTTTTTTTAAGAATTATTACTTTTCTCCTGCCAGCTCGGTATCTTCTTCTGTTGGTTGTTATGGAACACTTGATCATCGGAAAACTCCATTTAATCCTTCTCAACACATCAAAAAAAAATTCATAACATTTGAACTCACGAGAAGCTATTGCCCTTTGATATTTTGGCTTTAATACTGAGTAAAAACGATTGATTTTACTATCAAAGTCTCAAATAAAATTTGGATCATACCTTGCCAATCGATTGAACCTTTCTTCATATGCAGCTACTGAGCCTTCCACTTGCCACAATTCCAAGAATTTTTTTAACATCCTATGTCGAACAACCATAGGAAAATATTTCTCAAGAAACATACATTTGAATTCATCCCAATCTAGAGCATCAATCTCATCAGCGTCCCTGATATTTTTAACCATCGACAACCACTGATCTACTTCACCCTCCAAAAGGTAAATAGAAATACTATCCTTTTCATTGTTTGAACACCCCATGACATAAAAAAATCTTATCTTGTGCTTTAATCCACCCATCAGATAGAACATGGTCAGATGATACTCTAAATGATGGGGGATACTGCCTCATGAAATGTTCCACCACTGACAAGTTCCTCTGCGGTTGATCTGGCTGATCTCATGCGTTGATACAACCACCAATTATCACTTGACTCAACTGCGCCATTACTGCAACAAACTATTCAGATCCAGTTCCGACCATCCTAGGATACTAATTCGGAAGGTCATTTCCTTCTGTATTCCTTCCTAGCATTGCTTCCCTATTTCATCAACAGAATACCATTATGAACAAACATGTCTTAGATATAGCAACTTGTTAATATTCAAATGATATATCATTTCAATATGACCAATAAAAAAATATTTTTGGATAATGATTTAAGAGAATTATAACTCCTAAAGTTATCTAAACCAGCCTCTCATACCAACTATAAGGCCCCAGGCTTAAACCTTACATAATCTTTAGTTATTACAAGAATACACGTTGAGGATCTTTCCAGATTTAGAGTTTTAGAGAATTAGATCATAAAACATGGATTACATTCCACATTTAAACGAAGTGGTTACATAATATATAGTAATCATTTTTCTCATCAACGGAAACATATTTAAAATAAAATAGGATTATTTCTTGACACTTCCTTAACACTATCATCATATCATGTACCTTTCCCTTGTCATGTGAAAAAACATTTCAAAAATTTGGGATGAGCATAAAAAGATCAGTAAGGGATATAAGAATATGGAAAGGAAACATGAGTACATGTATAAATAAGAATCAATAAAATCATACTTTATCCATAAAAATAAGCACTTTATCATACCTCATCAAATCATGAATAAATCATAGAAATCATAAGACATAAATATAACTTGAGTCATTCATAACATTCTTACAAAGGGAGTAACTCTCTTGGTTATGTTTGGAATACCCATTACAATGTATTCCCTAAATCTCTTCGGTGAAAGCTTAACGTTTAACTCCTTCGCATTACCCAATGCATTGGAGAGCTATATCGGGCTCACCCTCCATTAGTTTATCATGGAACCACCCATCTTCATAACAATTCCCAAGAACTATTACATAATCGTATCACATAAAACATGCATAAAGGAAACATAACATATCCAAATTTCCATCACAAGATATCAATACAACACATTGATATAAAAAAAATATTATGAAAACCATTTTCAATACCAAAATAATTGAAAAGTAAAACATGGTATTTATTTTTCATTTTATAAAAAAGTTATGGCTTGTAGAGGAAGCCGTAACTCAAAAAATAGTCATGGCGGCGGAGAAGTCGTTGTCGCCGCATACGTACGAAAAAAACATTCCCTTTTGTCGTTTAGTAAAATGATTCATATAAATATTATTCCTTTTGGATAAACCTAAAAGTAAAAGGGGTTTATACACCGTATTAAATAAGGTTCTGTACAAAGCAAAATATGCCTCAATGAAAGGAGATTGAGACAAAGTCTCATACCTTGGGTCCGACTTGACTCGATCGCTCTTTAATCTTCCTAATAATATACATGAGTTAATTTCTATTTTCATAAGAACCTTTTTCAAGTTCATTATTCCTTTTATATCACTTATTACCATGTCATGAACACTATGTAATTATTTCAGTTAATAACGGTAGTTTTAACGATCATTGGCACTTGAGTCAAAAATAAACTCATTATAATTACAATTGTTCATGTATCCATCATATCCAGAGTTATATTCATGATGTATATATCATATATATCATATATATCCAGTATATACATGTATTTATAATATTAAATAACATTTAGAGCTATGAAATGAAATGCATCGTTCATGGTGACGGTAAGCCGTACGTACGCATGAACGCTACTTCCATTTCTATTTCATATTTAATGGAGTTAAGACAAAATTATACATAATTGTACTATAATTACAGTATGGAATAATATATAATATCATTAAATCTGTCGTTTATACGTTCCACACATGGTATTAATGAATCAAATCACTTAGAGGGGGCGGTAGTCCGCACTTCCTAAAATGAAGATACCACGTTTACCCATAATGGAAACCAAAAAGGTATTCCATAAATGAAAAATAAATAATCATAAGGAAAACATAAACATAATACATATCATATATAAACATATTGACATCTTAATGGACACCTTTTAAGGTGTTAAAAGAGTATTGAACAATCATCGTTTCGAGAGGCAGAAATTCACCATCCACAGAAACAATATGTTTTTTAAGCATTAGATATAGGTGTGTGTATGTGTAGCTTGAATCCTACTTATAACAAAATACTAGTGTATTTAAGATACTATATTTGTAACAAATGAAATGAATAAAAAGATTTTAGGGGGTTGGAGAATCCAAATAAGACAAAAGAACACAAGTGAAGACATTACCTTAAAATCAGGCAACTCCCTTAGGTTTGAACCAAAAGGGTTTCTTGAAGAGCTTCCTGCCTAAGGTAAGGCTTGTAGAATGAGTAGTGGGATGTTGAGAGACAAAATGATAAGATATTGGCTGATCCAAAGGCTTTAGAGGTGTGGGTAAGGAGGTAGATGTGGGGGCCTTTTATAAGAGGAGAGGAGGGGCACTCTTGGAAAGGTATAAAATGTTACTTTATTTTCAAATGAGTTTAGGATTTAAAAGGTCCCACATTGATGTATTTCGAGGAAAAGGTGATAATAGTTCGAAATACACCCATACAATAGGTTTTTGACATGTGTAGGTCTTATATTTTAAAATATCTTTTGATTTTATTTAAAGCGTTAAATAATGAGGTAATTCTTGCATCATCATTATGTCCTAAATAATTTAATTTATTTAATGTTTAAAAATTATAATAAAAATACTATAATGTAGGAAATCCTTTTATCATACCAATGAATATTTATATTAAAAATTCTGACTTGTATAACCCCATGTAAAAATTGTTTTAGTAAAATAATACATGTTTGTGTGATTTTTTACTTTTACTTTAAATAAATGGCATTTATGCCATTATCTTTCCCATGTGGCTCCATGGGGTCCAAAAAATAGACCCATGTGTTATCCTGGTTGGACATGACTCATCCAGTAGGGTTAGGAAATGTTTCATGATATTTTCATTTTATTATAATATCATTTTTACCTTAAATCTCACCAATTACCTTTAATCGCGATTAATAAAACTTAAAAAGTTACTTTTCATCAAAAATTATTTTCATCCCATTGAATGACATTTTACTTAATAATGAAAATAATTTATATTGGATTTTTGATATTCATATCACAAAAGTGGTAATGTTCCATTTAAACGAAAAATCAGTTTTTATAACTACCACTTTGTGGTTTCACTATTCATTAAAAATTACGGGTTTTCAAAAAAAATACCAAAAATTCACCCTAAGATATATTTGATATTCCAAATTCAAAAATGATGTATATTTTACCAAATTAATAACATATAAGTTTCATTAATTAATTTTATAATTAAATCCCGTTGTCAAATCAAATAGCGTGATTTTAAGAAACCATGTCTATCAAAAGATTGACACTCGTTTATGTCCAATCTCAAAGTGATATTAATTCAAATGACCACCATTAAATTAAATGGTAAAAATATATTCTATTTTCACTTTAAATCCAATTTAAAAGATATTATAACTATATAAATAAATTATATTAAAAAGATTATTTGAATTAAAATACAACACTTTTCGCTATTAATTAAAAAATGAACATTATCAAAAAAATATCAGAAATTTATCCAAAGTAAATTTCAATGTCCCAATAATAAAGAATAAGTTTATTTTGAAAAATATATCATATAAAATTGTAAAAAGTTAGCTTAAAAAATGGTTCTCCATCAAAAGGCGGTAAAACAATCATTTAAAAATATTAGAGTATTCCATGCTTAACATTTGATTTATTCTCATTTTAAGCATCTAAAACACTATCTAATTCATAAATAGGAATAGATAAGAATATATATTATTCACTACATACATGGGACGTTACAGTTTTGTTATATGATGATTATAAATTTATAATGGTGGTCAAAATTGGATGAATATGTTATTATTTGTGAAATCTATTATCACCTAATAAAATCATGCATGCTGCCCCATTGTTAGGGTAATTGTGAGTGTTTGTTAACTAACTGAACATGTATCTATGGGGGTGTGGTTGGATATGGTGGTCTCTAAAAGAAATAAAGAGCAGTTGGAACCCATGGATGGACTTTTTGGCAGATCAGGGGCATGCACAGAGGATTGTGTGGCCACAAAGAGGGCACATCTATAACGATACGATTCAAAATATCATCTGTTTTAGTAAAGGACAGTGAAAGATCTTTGTCAGGATGACTTCAAAATTTGGGCAAAAAAGTTATCACATGATGATGTTGGAGTTATGCAACATTTTAGAAACAATAATAAAAAATCTTATGTGAGAGGGTGAATACACTATTGAGGGTGTGGTAGATGCCTAATGAGATAGTACATTTAAATGGTCATTTTATTGAAAATATAAGGACATGATATGGAAGTAAACCCTATATAGTGATAAAACCATAATGTTTTGGTGAAAAAATGATTCAATATACGACGTCAAAAAGAAGTAGTGGGATGATCTAATGAATGCATGTTTTGTGCCTTGGTTAGTTAAATTGTGGTAGATATCATGTTGTAATGGTATTTAATGCACATTGTTCCTAGTATGGTCCATGAAATGGGTTTCCTAAACCATGTTTAAAAAAATAGTTCCATGGCTTAACAATAATAAATAATAGGAGCTTACCTTTTACATATATAAAATGGATTGAATGTTGGTCATAGAAGACCAACACTTTCCCTTATACTGATTTAAAAATTAATGTATTCCCTGATGTGGATAGTAAGACCTCATATTCACTTTATTAATCTTCTGATAATATTTATATATTCCAAAGATTTCATCACACATAATTTTATAAATGAACAATGTATCTGATTTTAATAAAAATATTTAAATAATTACCATCTATAAAATTTCATCAATATTAATTCTCAAAACATATATATTATCCTTTTCTAATTGAAAAAAATCATTAAATAGAAATATAATTAGGATATAACTGAATCCCAAACTCAATATGATATTTTTAAATCTCATAACAAACCCTTATAATATATTATCCTAATTCCAAAAAATATATACGAATATTATCTATCTAAGTATCATATGTATAAACAACCATGATCAAACCGTTATTAGTTATACGAGGTTACTCAACCAATATCCACCCTAATTGAAATTTTATTTCGCTTATACAAGAAAAAAATGAATCTCATGTGAGAGCCTCAACACTCGGGGTTACCAAAGAGGTAACACTATCCCCAATAAAGAAATTGGGATACATGAAAGAAGGTCCTTGGTACATGTCTTCATGGGTCATGTTCATCACGTTGAAGCAACGATCACCAAAATAATTGATCCGAAAAAATACCGGCATCGTTTTTAATATGTGATATCATTCTAAAAGGAAGAGGTACATCGTATATCTATGGTTATTCATTTTGATCAAGTAGGTAAATTTACAAAACATCATCCATTTTTAGTATTCCTTCACAAAACCCTTGAAAGAATAGTATTTATAATTTCTTTATAGTATTTTTGAACTCATTGAATGTTATTTTTTAGTTTTCTTCTGAAAATAGTTACTATAGGGAATTGATTCACGATCAAATTTCCCCAAGAGAAGAAGGTAAGACGGTCCATGTAGTTTAGCTTGTGTTATTGAATCCTCAGAGACCTATGAAGTAACCTACAGACACATACATTCTATGGATTGTTTTCAGCTATAATGTGGCCAACTTGGATTGATTTTAGATGGGTTTATAGGATATCTAACAGATTTAAGTGAATTCAATTTAAATGAATGAGGTAATCATAGGTTATCAATCGGGTTAGATTGGACGTATTTCCTTTTAAATGATTTCAATTTCTTATATTTTAGATGGATTCATTTAAGAAGATAAAACAACATCATCCCTTACTCATTTAATACCTACACCCTTTAATACTAATCCCCTATACTCTTGAAGTGTAACACATCTAGATTTTATGAAAAGTATTCTATTAATATCATTGATTTCTTTTGTTTTTTGCTACAACATGATTACCTTGCACTACAGGCAACACCAGATGAGATTGCATTATACCCAACACTATTCTTGGATCATGTTACAGAAAATTTTGAAAGTAGTTATTGTACACAACATTGAGTGTATATATATATATATATTCAATGTTTAAAGGAAAAATGGCTGGATTCTGTTATAAAAAAACAAAAAAGGAGTATTGGACAACACGCAACCTTGACTTCGCATGCATTATACGCAATTGCGACTTTCCTCGACAGCCTGTGTTGTACGCAATACCAGGTTTCACTAAAAAATGATATATGGTAATATTATTATTATGAACTAGCCGTTATGAATAGTATCAACTAAATTTTGAATTTTATAACATTATAATTCATCACACAAATTTTCTAGAACATGGTATGAGAACAAAATCAATTTTTTGAGTAAAATATGTATTTTTCAAAAAATGTAGTTTTGCCGCCTTTTGATGGCGCACCCACCTTAAATCATGTTATAGACATGTCTATAAGTTCAATTTGACAAAATAAAATTCTTCTTTGGAATAAGGGTATAAAAATTTACTTTGGATAAATTTTTCATATTATTCTGATAACTTTCATATTTTAATGAATAGTAAAAACACGCTATATTTTAATAAAAAACTACTTATTTATCGCAATAATTTATATGGTTATATTGTCTTTTTACTTGGTTTTAAAGTGTAATTAGAATATATTTTTACCATTTAATACAATGTTGGTTATTGGAATTAATTTTACTTTGAAATTGGATATAAACAAGTTTCAATCTTTGGATAGGTATTGTTTTTTAAAAACACGCGATTAGTTTTGACGATGAGAATTAATTTTTAAATTAATTAACGCAACTGATATGTTTTGAATTTGGTAAAATTGACATCATTTTTGAATTCATAATATCAAATATATCTTAGGCCTAATTTTTGGTATTTTTCTCGAAACTTTCATTTTTTGATGAATAGTGAAACCACTAAGTGGTAGTTAAAAACTGAATTTTTCATAAAACATAATTTTACCGCTTCTGTGAGTGGAATTTTGAAAATTCGAGAGACACGGTTAATATTAAGGACTAAAATTTGGTTCAATGAAATACAAATAATTTTTGGTGAATAGTAACTTTTTACTTTTTTTACACGGTTAAAAGTGAATAGGGTAATTAAGGGTAAAAATGATATTATTATTACCCTAACACATGTCATAACAATATTTTATTTATAATTTTTAGACATTACGTTGATTAATTTATTTATGACACAAAGATGATGCAATATTTATCTTATTAATGAAATATTGACATAATTGATGTTATAAATACCCAAATAAATTTTTTTTGAGGCTTTTAATGAATTCCACTAATTATATTGGTTAATATGACATGTTATTATTGATTTAATTATTGTTTTTCAAACTAATCATTCTGTTATGATTTTCACAAAATTCATTTACAAAATAGTGTCAAAATTGACATACAATAGTTTTTTTAAAAAGTATTATATTATTAATTGTTATTTTATTCCTAAAAATATAAGGTTTGGAAAAATGACTTAGATAAGGTTTTATATATTAATAATAAAAAACTTGGGGTTCTTTTGGCATTTTATAGTATGTTCATTAACCTTATAGTGTAAGAAAACAAGAAGACACGGTAAAAGTAATATTATTTAACTTAAGGTTAAATCTAAATGATAAGGTTAAAATAGAAACCTAAACCTATCTAAATTCTATTGGATGAGAGTATTTCGACCCATACCCACATTTTCTTCGAAATAAATCAATTTGGAGCTATTAAAAACCGAATATGACATTATAATAAATTAATATTTTTAGTTTTTCCAAAGGTGCCCCTCTCCTCCCTTATAAAAGGGAACCTCCTCCCTCTCTTCCTCACACCACTTTGAGCCTTCATTCTTGGCCAAACCCTGACAAATTCTCTTCTCCACTTCCATAGAAACATCCTAGAGGTTCTGGTCTTCTTCAAAGACCAATTTTAGTTACCTAAGAGGAGGTCTCAAAGAGGCGCTTCAAAGAAGAGGTAATGTCGGTTACCGATTCTTTCAAATCTATTTCTTCTTCCACTTCTTCTTATTTATTTGTTTCATTATGAAGTGATAACATCAGTATAAATCACATAATTATCTGTTATTATAAGTATGAAACAACCCTATTTCACTATCTATCCATCCTACAGAAAAAAACCACCACGCGTGCGTACGTACAGAATACCGTCTCCACGCCGTGGTGAAAATCTGTTTTTCAACCAACAACTTACATGGATGGGTATAATGGTGTAAAGAATAACTATATATGGTTATTATAGAATCATACGGATTTTGATATATTATAACATCCACTCCAATTCTATTCAATAATTATGGGAACAATGTCATCGGTCGTGCGTACGTACAGATTACCGTCTCTACAACGCGATGAGATTCATTTTCCATGTTAAAAATTAAAGAATTATTATAAAGTATATATGATAAGTAATAATTAAATATAGGACATAATAATTCTACTATATTTATGTACATATATATTTATTTCATATACATAATTCCATTCAATTCAATAAGGAAACGAAAATAGCGTTCATTCGTACGTACGGCCTACCGTCTCCATGAACGGTGTATTTCTTTCCATTTATCGATCTATTATATATATATGTATATTCTGAATATATATTATATGTAAATTATGTTTTAAATTATTAATTTAAGTAATCATGATCTATGTAATCATATGAATAATTACATGTTAAAACAAAAATGACAAATGAAACGATTTTACCAAAAACGCTAATTAACATGAATTTACAAAAGAACGGGTAATATAAATTAATAAGTGAACCACATATGATATAATAACAATGAATATGATTCTATAATAATTCAATGAAATTATTTAAATAATTATACAGGAGGTTTGGATACGTACGATGCTTATTGGACCTAAGGTAAGCGATAAATTTTAAATCTCATTTTTATTTGAGATTGCTTATACGTAAGTATTGTCTGGGGTTACATTTATCATCCATGACCATGTTTTCTAAAAATGTTTTCATAAAATTTTTACCATTCTTCCATGAATTTTTAAAGTCATTTTTACCCTTTATTGAATTTTTACGACATTGTATGAATGGAATCATTCCTTTGGTTACCATATAAGGTACTTTTTGACTTTTCCGACAAAAGTATGAGGAGGATGTTATTTTTAACTTATACGGCGTGACCATATTTTTACGGTTTCATAACGCATCATTTTCAAGAAGCATCTTCTACAAGGTTGCATGATTATTTTCAACAAAACCATTATCTTTTAAATTTGCATGGAATTTTGTGAAAAGAAAATTATTTTAAAGAAGAAAGTATATTTTCCTCAAGAATTTATTTCAAGTTTTTTGTCAAAACTATTTTCCATCTAAGATGACATTATTTCATATGTGTATGTTTCAAGTAAAATGTCTCTTTGATTTAAACGGTTTCAATTTTCTTATGATGAAATGATATCAAATTTTTATGGATTATGTTATGATGGCATGATGTTTTTGAATCCCATTTTATTACATGGGTTATGCTATGATGTATGATTTATGATTTTATGGTACACGAAAAAATGATTTCATTATGAGATGGGTCAGACCTATATCTCCCTCCAATGCATTGGGTAAAGATTTATATCTCATGAGATATACATGGCTGGAACAGCAAGTTAAACTGGTTCATTAATAATGGACTGGAATGAGGAGTGAACTCGATTCAGAAATGGACTTTGACCACTAAGATGGTCTTGGAAGCTATGCCTTGGATACTATGGAAATCATATCATGTGCTTAATGGTTTCCACAATTACATGTTTTATTCCCATGCTATTTTATCATGATTGATGTTCCCTTATGATATATGCCATGAGTACTTCCAAGATTCATGTCTTTTCTCAAGATTTTGATGTTTAGATTTTATGTTCATGTTTTTACATTCAAATGATTATGGATTGTTTTATGTTCTCTATGTTTACCTTTACTAGGAATTTGAGCCCACCATTTTTATGTTTTTTCCCCAGGAAATAAAGAAAGTTTTTAGGTAGGAAAAAAAGGAATGATCTTTATGGGGAGATGTGGAAGATCTTTCACCACGATTAGAAGATTATATTCCGAGATTCCAAAGACACTAAACTATTACGATCCTTGTGTGTCTGTTTTTGTTATGTATTAAGTATTCCGCAAATGTAATGTATTTTCCATGTACGTCATGCTTCAGGTCACTACAGTTGGTATCAGAGGAAAGGATTAGTCAACCTTTGAAATCTAGGATGTGAAAACGTTAGTGAGATCTTTAGAGATATTTCTAAGGTTTGTATGGGGATGTCCCTAAGGATAAGTATACATATAGAATATAATCCTAGAACTACGGTAACGATCATAGAATTTAAACATAAGATGTTAGATATTTAGGGCGCTCCCCCTTTACTATTTTGTTTTCCCTAGCCTGATTTTTTCCTCTCACATTATTCTTTTTGGGTTTTAGAAAATGGGCTGGATTCCAGATGATTTATGATAATGGAGGATATGACTGGACAATGGAATGATATTCTTCATGAGAAACCAAATGAAATGGGATTGGAAGTCCAAACATCGTTATTATGCCTAATCAGCAATATCATAATATGATCAATAATCTCAACTTTGGTATGTTTCTCAACTCAGATAATAAGAGAAAGATGGTGTTTCCTGATGATCATAGTGGAATGAATGTTCAATTTCCCTCATGTAAATCATGTGGGAAGAGGAATCGGGGAGATTGTTTCAAGGGAACTGGGAAGATTCTTTGGGTGTAGAAAAGAAGGACACAAAGCCAGTAAGTGCAAACAAAAAGGTTCAGTTAACACCATAGATGAGGATAATGGTATTGCTACGACATCAAAAATGGTTAATTGTTTTAAATGTAGAAAGTACGGGCATTATGAAAACCAATTCCCTAAGGGAAAGTCCCATGATGAGAATCAGTACGGTCATATGGGTAGTATTTATGTTGATGATGATGAAGAGACTACAAATGATATGTGAGATGAAACAATTGTTGAACCTCAGTCAATGGTTTAATATGGTAGTGGAATTATTACATGTTTATCAAGTGTAATGGTGTATAAGTAATCTCATGGTACTATGGAATAAAGAGACATCTAAGGATTGTTACAATGTTGTCTTTCCTTACGTTTTGAAAGTGTATGATTAATGGTACCAGTAACCATGAAAGGTTATTCAAGATATTTTTGGAAAGTATATTATATGCAGTTAATAAAGGGATAAGGAGAAAATTAAATGTCTGATAGTATTCATGAGCTCATGACTGATATACGGAGAAGGTTATATCATGGTTTGAGTATATAGAATTTTTGGATTTTTCGGTATGTGGAACAGAGTTAAATTTTGACAGCATTCATGTTTTCACTATGTTTTAATAGGAATTGATTTTACAAGAGAATACACGATTAAGGGTATTAACATGATTGGAATATGACCAACAAGATATATGGGGGATAAATGATGGTATTCACATGCTTAGTTGATGAAATTTCAAGTAATTGTTTTCTTTATACTATGAGCTTGGACCGAAGTATTTTAGATAAGCCTAAATATTGGAATGGATTATGGTATATATATGTTAGTATTGTTTAAGGATAGAACTTTTTTTCGATATTATTGATGGGATGTGATGGTATTGTAGATTTAGAGAAAGGACAACCTGCAGGACGGGCGACAACCCATCGCATCAGACAAGGCTGTGGGAATCGAACCCACAACCGATGTGCGACTGGCCTTTATCACCTACCACTGGCCTACAAGAAGTCCCTATTTAGTAGAAACTAGTTTTATTATATTAAGCAGTATGATAAATGAAGTATAAGTCCATTTTAGGAACCATATATGATTAATCTCACTATAGATGGACTTCTGTATTTTTGATAACATTTATAACCTTTTGTTTGATATAGATTGAATGACCAATCATTATACCACATGATCTGCTAACACATCACGAATGACAAATTCAACTTCATTTCATTAAGAGATGAAGTAGAAATTTTCCATAGAACGAACAACGGTGAGACTGTACCAAAATCACAAATGTATTTCTTCTATTTCCAATATCAACGACTTTTGGGAAATGATCTTGAAAACCGAAAATGTTGTCCTAGTTCCCCTATATCCGATGAATCAGATGGTACCTTAGATCATCACAAATCTATGGCTTTGTGATTGATGTCTTTTCCATAGCCATGTTTTCTAGCAATCTCCATCATAACATGATTGTTTTATTTTTCTTCCATATCCATATTTTCACCTATGTTCTCCTACGTGGAAACCCAGTGATTAGTTAATTTGGATAACCGTTACATTTCATACATTATTTTTTAATTCCAAGTTTTGTTATTCCTTTTTACTATGTGGGTTTCTATTAAACAATCTTTCGAGTAGTAAACCATTTATAACCCCGACGAATTTAGAGGGAGAAATTCATTTTAAGGGGGGTAGAATGTTACACCCCGAGATTTTATGAAAAATATTCTATTAATATCATTGATGTCTTGTGTTATATGCTACAACATGATTACCATACGCTACACACAACACCTTATGAGCTTGCAGTATACACAACAGTATTCTTGGATCATGTGACACAAAATTTTGATAGTAGTTATTCTACGCAACATTGAGTGTATATATATATATATATATATATATATTCAATGTATAAATGAAACATGGTTGGATTCTATTATAAAGAAACAACAAAGGAGTCTTGCACAACACGCATCCCTGACTTATCTTGCATGACACACAATCACGACTATCATCGATAGCGTGTTTTGTACGCAATACCATGTTTCACTAAACAATGATATATGATTATAATATTATTATGAACTAGTCTTTATGAATAGTATCAACTAAATTTTTAATTTTTTAACATTATTATTCATCTTACACATTTTCTAGAACATGTTATGAGAACAAAATCAATTTTTTGAGTAAAATATGTATTTTACAAAAAAATGTAGTTTTGCCTCCTTTTGATGGCGCATCGACCTTAAATATTGTTTTTGAGATGTAAATAAGTTCAATTTGACAAAATAAATTTTTCTTTGGAATCAGGGTATAAAAATTTACTTTGGATAAAATTTTAATTTTATTCTGATAACTTTCATATTTTAATGAATAGTAAAAACATGCTATATTTTAATTAAAACAACTTTTTTCATTGCAATAATTTATATGGTTTGATTATAATTTTAATTAGTTTTAAAGTGTAATTAGAATATATTTTTACCATTTAATTCAATGTAGGTAATTAGAATTAATATCACTTGAAATTGGATATAAATAAGTATCAATCTTTTGATAGTTATTGTTTCTTAAAAACACGCGATTTGTTTTGACGAAGGAAATTAATTTTTAAATTAATTAATGCAAATGATATGTTTTGAATTTGGTAAAATAGTCATAATTTTTTAATTCATATTATCAAATATATCTTAGGCCTAATATTTAGTATTTTTGTAGAAACTTTCATTTTTATGAATAGTGAAACCACTAAGTGGTAGTTAAAAAACTGAATTTTTCATAAAACATAATTTTTCTGCTTCTGTGAGTGGAATTTATAAAATCAGAGAGACACGGTTAATATTGAGGAGTAAAATTTGTTTCAATGAGATGAAAATAATTTTTGGTGAATAGTAAATTTTTACTTTTTTTACCACGGTTCAAAGTAAATAGTGTAATTAAGGGTAAAAATGATATTATTATAACCATAACACATGTCCTAATTCTATTGGATAAGTGTAATTTGACAAAGAACAACCTTAGGAATAAAATATGACCATTTAGATTCACTTGAATTAGATTAGGACATTTATTATTAATTTATTTAAAGAAGGGTTAAAATAGTTAAAATCAATGTTTTATAAGTAAATCATTTTTAATATGGGGTAATATATATGATAAATTCGACTATAAATATTAATTAGAAAGAAAAAATGATTTCATACATAATGGTATTTTATTTATAATTTTTAGACATTAAATAATTTAATTTATTTATGACACAAAGATTATACAGTGATTATCTTATTAATGAAATATTGACATAATTGATTTTATAAATACCCAAATAAATTTAATTTGAGGATTTAAATGAATTAAAATAATTTTCGTGGTTAATATGAAATGTTAGTATTGATTTAATTGATGTTTTTCGAATTAATCATTCGGTTATGATTTTCACAAAAATCAATTACCAAATAGTGTCAAAATTGACATAAAATAGTTTTTAAAACAAATATTATATTCTTAATTGTTATATTATTCCTAAAAATCTAAGGTTCTCCAAATGACTTAGATAAGGTTATATATATTAATAATAAACAACTTGGGGTTCTTTTGGCTTATTATCGTAAGTTTATTAACCTTATAGTGTAAGAAAACAAGAAGACACGGTAAAAGTAAAATCATTTAACTAAAGGTTAAATCTAAATGATAATGTTAAAATAGAAACCTAAAATTGTCTAAATTCTATTTTATGAGAGGATTTAGACGCATCCCCAAATTAGCTTAGAAATAAATCAATTTTGATCTATTAAAAACAGAATAAAACTTTATAATAAAATAATATTTTTTGTTTTTCCAAAGGTGCCCCTCTTCTCCCTTAAAAAAGGGCACCTCCTCCCTCTCTTCCTCACACGACATTGAGCCTTCAATATTGGCCAAAACCTACCAAATTCTCTTCTCCACTTCCATAGTAACATCATAGAGGTTCTGGTCTTCTTCAAAGTCCAAATTTAGTACCCTAAGGGGAGGTCTCAAAGAGGCGCTTCAAAGTAGAGGTAATGTCCGTTACCGATTCTTTCAACTCTATTTCTTCTTCCACTTCTTCTTCATTAGTTGTTTCATTATGAAGTAATAACATCAGTATAACAAATATAATGATATTTTATTATTAGTATGAAACAACCCTATTTCACCATCTATCCATCCTACGGAATACAAAATCACCACGCGTGCGTACGTACGGAATTAACGAATTTTTACGGTTTCATAACACCTCATTTTAAAGAACGTTTCTAAAAAACATGGCATGATTATTTTCAACAAACCCCTTATCTTTTAAAATTGAAAGGAATTTTGTGAAAAGAAAATGATTTTAAAGAATAAAGGATATTTTCCTCAAGAATTCATTTCAAGTGTTTTGTCAAAACTATTTTCCATCTAAGATGACATTATTTCATATGTGTATGTTTCAAGTAAAATGTCTCTATGATTTAAAAGGTTTCAATTTTCTTATGATGAAATCATATCAAATGTTTATGGATTATGTTATGATGGCATTATGTTTAAGAATACCATTTTATTACATGGGTTCTTCTATGATGTATGATTTATGATTTTTTGGCACATGAAATAATGATTTCATTATGAGATGGGTGGGACCTATATCTCCCTCCAATGCATTGGTTAAAGATTTATATCTCATGAGATAGAAATTGATGGAATAAAAAGTTAAACCGGTTCAGTAATACAGGACTGGAACGAGGAGTGAACTCGATTCCGAAAGGGACTTTGTCCACTAAGATGGTCTTGGCAGCAATGTCGTGGCTACTATGGAAATCATATCATGTGCTTAATGGTTTCCACAACTACATGTTTTATTCCCATTCTATTTTATCATGATTGATGTTCCCTTATGATATATGACTTATGTACTTCCAAGATTCATGTCTTTGATCAAGATTTTGATTTTTATATTTTATGTTCAAGTTTTTGCATTCAAAAGATTATGGATTGTTTTATGTTCTCTATGTTTACCCTTATTGGGCATTTGAGCTCACCCATTTTTTTGTTTTCTTTTCCCCAGTATATAAAGAAATGTTTTAGGTAAGAAAAAAAGGGAAGATCTTTATTGGGAGATGTTGAAGATCTTTCACCACGATTAGAAGATTATATTCCAAGTTTCCAAAGACACTAAACTATTATGATCCTTATGTGTCTGTTTTTGTTATGTATTAAGTATTCCACATAAGTAATGTATTGTCCATGTATTTCACACTTCGAGTATCTACATAAAGTATCAATGTTTTGAGCACTTCAATGTAAAGGTTCGTATTAGCACATGATGTGTGTGGCCTTAAATTCAACAAGTACGATGAAGGTTAGAAATCATCAAATAAATATCTCAATTTAAGAATAGATTATACATTAATGGGGTGATAAATAATATCCAATCTAGCCCCTTTCTACTCCCTTGGATCAACCCATAAGTGGGTTATCCCTCCATTGATTCTATAGTTTCAATGGAAGCAGATAGTAGACTCATGAGGGAGGAAATGGAGAAGTAAAACAAACACAATAAAATAACTATCACTCCACCGTTGTGTGGTAATATCACAAGGTTTGGTATGAACAAGTTCACACATTGAACCAACGATATCAAAGTGAAAGGGATAAGAACATAAAAATAAGAGAAGAAGAACTTTTATTAAGAAACAATGATGAAGTAAAACAACTTACATGTGGAAGACAAATTTGAGACAACAAAACCACAGCATAACATTACAATGAATGAAAGCTCAAATAATAATCAATCCTCTAACACCACTACCTTAAATATGAATTTTTAAGACCTTGGGTAGAGCCTCTAACAGTCCAAGTCTCCACAATTAATTGTGGTAGGCCATAGGTGGGTGGAAAGTAAGGGAGAGTTGATTTTTCCACCCTTTACCAGAGGTGGCATCCATCTTTCCTTCACCGAAGAGACACGCTGGTAAGGCTTTATAGATGACCGAATCATAGTGGTACATAGAAGAATAAAATGGAGAACCGGATGTCTTATAACTTACTGTAAAATTTCGGCCCATTTGGAGCTGTAGATTCTGATATATGATCATATTAGTCGGATGTTTTTCTGGGCTTCGGAATTTGGCCCAGAGTTTTATCTCTATGTTGGGATGCCTAAATGACCAAAATTTCGGCCTAATTATCCTCGGATCTTGAAGAGGGATTTGTCCCTATATATGTCTTCCAGCAGCCCACAAAATTTAGGATTCATTGGGCTTGTATGTTGAGCCCCACAGTCTCATCAGTGGGATGGTGTCCAATCTGACTTCTCCAGAATTGCTTCTGTTCATCAAAAAATATCCCCATATTCTTCTATGAATTCTGCATTGATCCCTAAATGAAACATGATGATATTTAAGCTTATATAAATTTACCAAAATATCAAATTGAAATATGGATAATTAAATTTCTTAAAATCAGAAGAATCATTGGGTACTTTAAATGATGTTAAAAAATAAACCACATAATAGTGCATTTTAAGGAAGGTATTACATTCATAATGTGAAATGATGTTCAAAGTGTAAAATGCACTAAAATGGTGTTTATTAATGATAAAGAACATGAATATTATATATATTAACAATGAATATTAGCCTCATTTAGTGGCTAATCACACCCCCATCTTGAGTTTTGGTAGTCCAGAGAAAAATATATCTCAACAATATGAAATTCGAATTCCCTTTTCCAAAAACATTTTAATACACAATGATCACAAAACAAACGTATACCAAACAATCAAGAATCCCATAAAAATATTTTAATAAAATATAGTTTAATAAGTAGATCCTAATCCCATGGTCATTCCATTGTTTAAATTCATTTACAAATTTCATCCAATATCAATTAAGTATGAGGATGTGTTCTGCATCACAATAGACATGGCCGTTTATTTTTATTCATGGAGGAAATGACGGAAGCGCTAGGTGGAATCAAATTTCAATATTAATATGTGTATTAAATTTTTTTTAATGTATTATTTTTTTTGTTTTTTTTGGGTTTTTCAATTTTTTCATGGTAATTGAAATTGCACTCAAAAGAGTCCACACCTGTAGTGAGACTTTGCCGATGACTCCCAGGCTCAGGGACCATAGGGCACCAAGTGAATCCCACATACTCGGGCATCATCTCGAGTAAAATCAGTCAAAAAAAATTGAAATGACTAAAAATAGAGATAAAATTACTAACTCTGAGCCATACAACTATGGAGTCACGATCCCCAAGTGCCGAAAGCCACGCATTATGACATTTCATTTCTCTACTCGCAAATTTATTATTTTTTTATTTTTTTTATTGAATACTCATACTAAACCTAAAATGATCACCAAACCTATGTTATTTATTTTGGGGACCCCATGAACTCAAACTAATACCCCACTATCTAAAGGACGTTCATTGTGATTATTTTTTATTATTTGGATGAAAATATAAACAATAAAATATCACATTGGACAGCCAGACGTTCCAAAATCTATGCTCATGAAAATTATACAAGGATTAAAATCAGAATAAGGGCTTGCTAAATTAATTGATATTCAGTTTCAAATTGTGCAATGTGTATTACCATGTTCAATGTTAACGGAATTTTTCAATCCATTTACACCATTTTTTTTCAAATAATTCATTTTTTGTCATGAAGCATTTTTTATTTTATGTCCCCCCCAACTTAAAATAACACTATCTCCATTTTTTAAAGAAATGAAAATTTAGATGGGGGTAGAGGTAGAATATGAATGTTGAAAAAGGAAATTGAAATATGAGGATCATGGAATGAAGTCACCCGGTGGTTCAAGTTGAAATTCATGCTACTCCCTTTTAATCCGTTGATATCCATGTCACTTGCAGAGTTTCCTAGTAGAAAAATGAAAAATAAAACAAGAAAACAAACCAATATATATATATATATATATAATTATATAATAATGATATTAAAATAAAAGTATATATATAAAAATTATAGAATAAGGAATCACAAAATGACGTAGGTCGGTGGTAAGTGCACACACTTGTCTCCCATCGGTCTCGTGTTCGAGTCCCTACAGCTTCGCCAGTTGTGATGGGGTTTGATCCACAACACACACCGTGTCCCTTATTATTATTATTATTATTATTATATTTTTATTTTTATTTTGTATTTTTATCTTAGCCTACAAACACATAAAAATAAAATAAAATAAACTGATGATACATTGAAATCGTTTTATATTTTTTGGGTAAGGTATTACTCAAGGATCACGCCACATGAAACGGATGAATATGACACTCCCCTATTGTACCCATTCATACTCATAATAGAATAACATGCCAAAAGTCTATTTTTTTAAATATCAAAATTATTAATTAATCTTATTTAAAATATAATGTTTATTAAAACAACAAAATTATAGGAAACTTAAAAACCATTGGTTGCCTCCCATACAACACTTTTTTTAACGTCATTAGCCCGACATGATCACCCCTAACTTACCCAATATCAACATTAAACATTTTAAGGACCAAATGATTCACAACTTCTACTAGTTTTATATTGATTTTATGTTTATAATTTGTTTCATGTACAAACCTATGTTCTAAAATGAGTGGGAAATTCCTAGGAATGTTTGAAATGGTTGATCCCGATTCCACTGTAGTTTCTCCAAAGAAATCAATGGTCATTCTAAATTTTTTTGTCTCATGAGAAGAATGGATTACAACTAAAAGTTCATGGTTATAACCTATGAAGGGATACTTGATCATGGAAGGAAGGAGAATAATTTTGAGCTTAGGTTGGATAGTACATTCAAACACAGGTTGAGATTTTGAATCCAACACAGTTTCATTTTCCAAACTTCTCAACAAAATTGTTTCCTTTGGAATAGAATATTCAACCACAAAATTGGAAAGATCAGTGTTAGGAATGATATGGTCTCCATATTTTTGATTTCTCTTAATGGTTCAGTGATTTCTGTTTTTGGAAAATCGTCAATAGAGTTATACTTTGGAGACTCAATCTATGATGTCAAATTTCTCTCTTGTGAATACATGAAATAAATTTCTTCTTGATTTAAAGACCCTTCAATAATTTCATGATTCACTTCACCTACCCCAAATAGAAAGGTTGGTTCTTAAATAAATTTATGAGATGTTTGTGGGAAACTAGACACTCTACATAAGGTTTTGGAAGGTACAGTTGGTGTATATATGAGTTCCTCACAATTATTAATGCTCTCTACTTCTAACCTCAATGATAAACCCTCAAAATTAATTTTAACCATTTGTTGACACAATTTTTCAAATAATGGTTTTGGATCATGATGGGCATGGTGTTGAGAAATATGGTTTATTCCAGGTGGATAATTAATTTGTTGGAATTGCACAGGAGGGTGTTCAGATTGGCTTTTTGGGGATTGAAACTCATTATATGTTTGGATGTTTTGTGGATCATAAGAGTAAAAATATTGTGGTTCATTAGGTTGTTGATTATCCCACCTGTAAAAACTAGGATGGTTGTTATACATCACACTTGGTGTGGAGTGATCAAAGTAAAGAGAGGTTCCCTATGTTTGGGTTTGTTTAAAAGGGTTTTCTATAGGAACGAAATTGGGGATGATATAAGAGAAATGGGATGAAAAAAATGATAGTGTCAAAGATAACGTACATAGGTCCCTAGAAATAGCGCCATAATTGGATTCTCACTAAATTTACCCAAGAGAAGAAGGTAAGATGGTCCTTGTAGTGTAGCTTGGGTTATCGAATCCTCAGAGTCTTAAGAAGTAACCTACAGACACGTACATTCAATGGATTTTTTTCGGGTATGAAGTGGCCAACTTGGAATGATTTTATATGGGTTTACAGGATATCTAATAGATTTAAGTTAATTCAATTTAAAATAATGAGTTGATCCTAGGTTATCACTCAGGGTGGATTGGACGTATTTCCTTTTCAATGATTTCAATTCTTATATTTGAGATGGATTAATTTTAGAAGATAAAACAACATCATCACTTACAGGTTTAATACCAACACCCTTTAATTCTAATCCCCTATACACTTGATGGGTAAATGTTTTGATCACTTCAAGGTAAAGGTTCGTATTAGCACATGAAGTGTCTGGCCTTAAATTCAACAAGGAAGATGAAGTTTAAAAATCATCAAATAAATATCTAAATTAAATTAGTGATTATACATTAATGGGGTGATAAATAATATACAATCCAGCCACATTCTAATCCCTTGGATCAACCCATATGTGGGTTATCCCTCTATTGATTCTATGGTTTTAATGGAATCGGAAAGTAGACTCATGAGGGAGGAAATGGAGAAGTAAAAAAACACAATAAAATAACAATCACTCCACCGTTGTGTGATAATATCACAAGGTTTGGTAAGAAAAAGTTCACAACTTGAACCAATGGTGTCAATTGATAAGGATAAGAACATAATAATAAGATAAAAAGGAATTTTATTAAGAAACAAGGATGAATTAAAACAACTTACATGTGGAAGAGAAATTTTAGACAACAAAACCGCAGCATAACATTACAATGAATGAAAGCTCAAATATTCTTCAATTCTCAAACAACACTACCTTAAATAGGAATTTATTAGACCTTGGGTTGAGCTTTAAACAGTCCAAGCCTCCTCAATTATTAGTGTTAGGCCACAGGTGGGTGGAAAGTAAGGGAGAGTAGATTTTTCTACCCTTGGACCGAGGTGGCATCCAACTTTCCTTCACCGAACAGACGCGCTTGTAAGACCTTCTAGATGTCCAAATAAGAGTGGTCCATAGAAAAAGAAACTGGATCACCGGAAGTCTTCTAATGTCTTGTAAAATATTGGCCCATTTGGAGTTTTGGATTCCGAAATATGATCATTTTAGTGGGATGTTTTCTGGGCCGTAGAATCTAGCCCATAATTTTATCTATAAATTGGTCTGACTAAATGACCACAATGTAGGCCGCATTATCCTTTTATCATAAAAATTGATTTGTTCCTATACATGTCTTCTAGAATCCCACAAAATTTTGGATTCATTGAGCTTGTATTTAGTGCCCCACAGTCTCATCAGTGGGATGGTGTCCAATTTGACTTCTCCAGAATTGCTTCTGTTCATCACAAAATATACCCATTTCTTCCATGAATTATCCATTTGATCCCTAAATGAAATATGATAATATTGAAGTTTATATCAATTTACAAAAATATCAAATTGAAATATGCAGAGTTACATTTCTTCAAATCAGATTAATCATTGGGTACTTTAAATGATGTTCAAAAATATACCACATAATAGTGCATTTTAAGAAGGCATTACAATAATAATGTGAAATGATGTTCAAAGTGTAATATTAACTAAAATGGTGTATATGAATAATAAAAAACATGAATAATATATATATTAACAATTAATATTATCCTCATTTAGTGGCTAATCAGCTATGGACTGACATTTCATAGTTTTCTGGGGGATTGTAATAAATATTTTTAACTGGTCTTCAGATTTCAATGTTGATGTTGAACACCATATCATTCCCAATTGGATTGGATTTCCAAGATTTCTTCTGCATATCTTCAAGAATAATGATTTATTTTCTATTATTGAACCCCATAGTCATCCTATCAAGCTATAAGATGCTACATTGAACCTATCACGACCCTCAGTTTCTTGGATATGCACTGAAATTGAATTTTCACAAGTGTTCCAAACACAGTTTTTAATTTAAAATGGGGATAATTGGTCTATAGATGTTGTGTTCATTGAAAATGTTCTAGAATTTTATAAAAGTTTCATCTAAATTTATCATTATATAAAGGTATGTGAGATTAAAAGGAAGCCCCAACTCAACCTACCTTACTTCATATTAGTTTTTGTAAAAATGGACGCTCCAAAACTGACCACCACTGCCATGGTTGATATTAATAAATATAACACAATCATTTTGATCTCTAATGATGTTTCTGATGTGCACTATGTTGCATTTTTTGTCAATGAGGCATGAAGTTGTCTTGGAATGAATGGAAGTCAAGGAATTTCAAGATGTGAATGAAAAATGTTGTGATGGTGTTGGTAAAGAATGGAGAATGGCCATGGAACTTAGAGGAATGTCACTTAGGAGATTTACTAAGTGGCATTGGAGAATATGGTTGAATCATTCTCCATGGATATCAGACGATTGTAGAACTTATCATAATGTTTCAATACTTGTATCAAGAAGATACTAATTTACACCACTTGAAGAATGGATGATGATGGAGCATCATCATAAAATCTGACGATTGCTGAGCTGATCATTAAGTTCATAGAACTTGTATCCTAATGATACAATGTCACAACATTGATTGAAGACCATGCATTGTCTTCACAATGCATGAGGAGTTGAAAGGAGTTCCATCCACAACTACTAAGTGGATGATGTGCATTAATGAAGTCCATGCACTATCACTTAGTGCATGTGAACATGAAGATGATCCAATTGATCTCTGATTAGATCAATAAAGAACATTGAAGATTATAAGTGATCCAGGAGTTCGATTGATGAAGATGAACCCTTTGAATTCCATATCCTAAGTGAAGATCATGTGAGGAGAAGAAATGGAGGAATTCTTAAGAAGAAGAAGAAGAATAGAGATGGGAAGAAGAATGGCTTGGAGTGGCATTTGGCATTTTCACTTGGTTACTTTGTTTTTAAACAAAGTCCTAAGTGTTTCCTCAAGCAAAAAAAATTAGCCACCAAGGGCCAGCCTTAAGAGTTCAACCCCCAAGGAACATGTGGGCCTAAGGTGCCACGCCCAAGGGGGGATCCCATGTGGCCAGCCCGAGAGGCAGGGGGGCCGTGTGTAAGCCGGGGCCACGCAGGGGATCAGGCCTGCGCAGCATGGGCGCCAGAGCGCGCCCGGAGGATGCATAGTGGGCTCTAGGAGTGCGCCCGCAGGGAACAGAGTGGGCGCAGAGCGCGCCCGCAGGGAGAACACGGTGCGGGGCGGCACCGTGAGGAGGGAAGTTCAATTGGTAGTTGCGGCAACGGCACATTGATAAGTCGCGTGAAAATCGGCCGCCGTTTCGATGTGGGACGCGCATTTTTCACCGGGAACGAATCTCAGCCGCTCATCGCATCTCGCACGAGATCTCCAGATCGCGGCCTTCCTATGTATTTCAAATGCCGCATCCAACGGCCCAGCGTTCGTCCTCAACCTCGAGCCATGCAGAAGCCACCCGCGAGCCCCGCTGAACCAGGCGCCTTCCCGACGACGGATTTTGAGTTCTCGGCTGTCTCTCTCGAAGCCGAAGGCACCCTCGTGCACGTCTGAGCATACCGAACATGATCATGCAATAAAATATGCATGCACAGGATGGATGGAGAATTTCGATGAAGGCCGAGGCAAACGAAGTAGCTGAGGCATCGAGTGTTCGTGTTTTGCATGCATGGGCCTAGACAGAGGCATGCACACGTTCGGCCGAACATGAACGTGTGGGAAGAGAAAATAGAAGAACCCGCGTTGAAACAGAGGAAAGAAATCATGATTTGGAAAATCTTCATAACCCGAAACTTTCGGGGATTTGATATTTATCCCACGCGGAAGTTTTGAGGCCTCTCTGCCTATAAAAGGAGAGCCCATGCTCTCGTTTATGCTGCTGATCCTCTGAAGAGAGAAGTCCCGTGAGAAGAACCCTCTACCTCGCGAAGAAAGAAGCCCCGTGCAATCTATTTTGCGCGGCTGAAGTCCTCGGTGCCATCCTTGGCCCGAAGGAGTCCCCTGCGCGCTAATCCTTTGCGCGGCAGGAAGACCTCGTGGTCGCAACACCTTGCGCGCCCGAGGCTTGTTCCCTCTCTTCCCGCACCCTTGCGCGGCAGGAGGAAGACCCCGCAGGTGTTGCACTTGCGCGCCCCGCGGCAGGAGGAGCTTGCGCGACCCACGACTACCCCTTGCACCCTTGATACATGCGCGGCCCATGCTTGAAGAAGACACCCGTGGCCAGTGTGTGTGCATAAGTGGAGAAGGACACATTTGGGTGTGTGTGCAAGAAGGGAAGGAAAGGCCGTAGCCTTGTGCAAACAAAGAAGACCACACCCTACAGGTTGTGGGTGCTTGGCAAGGAAGAAGGCTGAGGCCTTGCCTCGTGTGTGTGCCAAGTGGAGAAGAAGAACCTGAGGTCATGTGTGTGCACAAAGAACAACACCAAGTGGTGTGTGCCAAGTGAAGTGGAAGACCACACTTTGTGTGTGTGTAAGAATTGAATAATCCATAGTCTTGGTTGTGCATTTGAACAAAGAAGAACACACTTTAAGTGTGTGCATTTGAAGAGGCCGAGGGTTGTGACCTTGTGTGTGCACACTTCGAAGAACAAATTAAAAGAACACTAAAGTGAGTGTGTGCAACAAGAAGAGGAGAATAGGCCAAGTTTCAAGTGTGTGCAAAATGAAACAAGTGTGTGTAAGGAGAAAAGATGGCCGAACCTAAGTGTGTGCACTAAGAAGTTTGTATACACTTAGAAGAAATAAGGATAGCCACACAAAGAAGAACACACATTTATGTGTGTAGACAAATTGCATAATGTGTGTGAAGTTTGAGAAGTAGGTGTGTGCTGAAAAGAATTACACCCTCTGAGGGTTTACTGCACCAAGAAATGAAGAAGGGAAGTGCATGCATGCATGCATGCACATGCACACGTGAACAAAGCCAAATCTGGTTGTTTGCATTTGAGTTGTCCAAGACCAGGAGGTTCTTGAAGAATTGAGAAGGCCATGCTATCAGTGCATGAAGATGAAGAGCTACCATGCACTCAGTGCATGAAGTTGAACTGAGTGAGACTGGACCAGAATGAAGTTAAAAATATCAATTGTCTGAGTATTCAGTAGCTGGAGAGAATACAGGTCATCCTTAGAAGAAGGTGATAAAGCCTGAGCAAGACGAGAAGACCTGATCAACTCAAGTGATCAGAGGTACAGAGCAAGGCCAGCAGTTTTTATCCCAGACTGCTGAAGATACTTGAAGAAGCTTAATGTGAAGAAGAGCTACTCGTGTGACTCGAGGAGCCAAGAGAAGACCCTGTGGGACTCAGGGAGAAGAAGTCTTCAGTGGGATTCTGGAGCAGGCCAGTGGGACTCTGGTAACACTGTGGGACGCAGTATAAAGACCCTCTTGTGGGACTCAGGAGAGATACGGTGGGAAGCTGTATCGACCATTGTAATTCTAACAAGTTATAATGGGAGAATCCATGCTGGGAGAGCATGGCAAGGATGTAGGCCTTTGGTGCCGAACCTTGTAAATCCTTGTGTCCTGTGCCTTTTCATTACTGCATTATCCGGGAAAGGTTTAGAGATACAAGAAGAGTGGATCGAGGCTTTAACCAGCCATAGAGGTTTAATTGTTAAGAAATCAATTAGTAAAAAGTTTTAAGGGATCACTGATTCACCCCCTCCCCCTCTCAGTGATTCACACTGATCTGGGCACTTCAATTGGTATCAGAGGGAGGTTTCCTCTAAAATATCCAAGGGAGTCTTTATGAAGTGCAGATTTGAGGAAACGAGTGACCAGCCTCAAATTGAGATATCTGCCAAGACTCAGAAAAATAGAAAGAAGAAACAGGCCAAGAAGATGAAGAAAGCCTGTCCTAGCTGTGATGAAGTTGAAACAATGAATGATCTTCAGAGTGCACTCAAATATCTTCAGAAGACAGTTCCCATGGAAGTGGCAAAGTGTATAGCTATAGGCATCCATGATCTTCATGAAGAAAAATCACAGTTAGAAGAAGAATCCAATGCAATGGAAGATCAATTTGCAAAAAGGGATGGCATAACCAACACTCTCAGAAAGCTGGTGAAGGCTAAAGATGAAACCATTTCTCTGTGCAATGAAAGATATGAAGACACTACTGAAGAATTGCAAAGAAGCCTTTCTGAGAAAGAATTCTTTAAGACTGTAGTCAAAGATGCTTTCCATGCACTGGAAAAGTGGCATAAAGTGTCAATGAATGTCAGAGATTCTCAACTCGAAGACAAAGTCAAAATGGTGAAGGAGCTTGACAACTCATTACATGAAATAAAGAAGGTGCATGAAGACCAGTTAGAACAGCTGAAAGAAATTGGGAAGGAAGGCTAAGAACTGTTGAGGATGAGAAGAACTCCCTCAACATGAAATACTTATAACTGGAGGTGATATTGAAACATCTGCAATTACCTAAAGCTGAATCCTCCCAGTCAGCTGGAAGAAGACATGTTGCTACTCAAGTATGCTTTGAGCAGGATGATTCTAGGATAAAGACATCCTCTAATAAAAGTGCAACATCTTCTAGAAAGAAGGTACCATCCATACCATCTTGTACTGATGCTTCTAATTGTGTTTCCACAAAAAGTGCAGGATGGAAGAATAATTCCAAACAAATATGGATGAAGACAGTAAAGAAGCAGAGCTCTCCTGAAACAACACAACAGGTCAAGAAGAGTACCCTACAATCAGAAGGACTGAAGAAGTCAAGATTCGTGGGACAATGCTGGTGTTGTAACAAGTATGGGCATTGTGCAAAGGATTGTTGGTACAATCCACTGAAAGCCAAAGCACAGAGGAAGCCCATGCCAAGGGGGAGCAAGCCAGAAGGAAGGAAGCAACATCCACAGGTCCAGAGACATCTGTTTACTTCTAATAGATTTGGATTACTTGACAACATCTGGGATGGTTGCAAAAGTGGTCAAAGAGTTGATACATATCAATCTCCGAATGTATCTGAAGCTGGAATGAAGAGAAGATCACTGAACCTGGATAAGAGAGATTCTTTGGGAAGCAAGCAGAAGAAAGTGGAAGATGCTCCCAAGAAGAGTTTGAAGAATGAAGAGAAGACCTTGGAGTCTAAATCCAAGAAGGGTGATTCATCCAGAAGGACCACCAAGAAATGCTTCTACTGTGGAAAGAGAGGACATATCATGGATCTTTGTAAAGAAGCCATGAAATTCAATAGAGGCAGACTGGAGTCAAACAGACAATCAATCTAGAAGAAGCAGAAGGGATTGATTGAAAACAAGTTGCCTAAGAGAGGTAGCTTGACAACATCAAAGGAAACATGTGAAACATTTAGAACTGAGGCCACACTTCCAAGTGACTTACTTGTCATATGGACAAATCAGTTGCAACTGGCCAGAGAACTACAAAGAGTTGAAGATGAAGCTCTGGCAATTGCTAAAGCAAAAGGGAAGAAGAAGGTTTCACATGAAGATGTTTTGAGAACCACACCAGCACAATCATCAATGAAGATCAAATGTGAAAGTGCGAAGAATGGTGAAAATGGGACATATCGGTTGAGAGAATCTTCTCAACCTTGTTGTTCACATTGATGAACCAAGGAGGTTCCATCTTATTCCCTTATACTTCTAGTATTTACATGTGCTAACATTGCAGGGAATTGAAGATGATGATCATTCTCATCTAGAGAGTGGTTTGGACAGAATGTAGTGCACCCCTTGAGGGGGAGCCAATCTGGAGAAGATGATGTTCTGAAATTAATATCATCTTGAGAAAGTTGATGAAAGGGGGAGATTTATCTTTGCACCTGAACATTCTAATGAGTTTTGTGAAGTATGTGCCGGATTTAGCAATTCATTATTATATCTGAAAAATTTCAAGCCCCTTGAAGCATGATCTCACATGTGTAGAGAATTGTGGACAGCATTGAGTTCCTTGGTTACATCACTCTTGTTTTCTACACCGGGTTAGCCCAAGTAGACTTAGAGTTGATCTACTAAAGGTTCTTTGCTAAAGAGAAAATGTGACATCCTCCCTCTCTCAGTGTTTTTCAAGAAAATACTTTTCAAAGGGAGGAAGAGAATTTTGAAAGAGAACCACACCACACCTTTGCATTTGGTTGCCAATAAGGGGGAGAAATATTGGCACACATATTGACCCATTCATATGTGCTCTAGTGTATTGCCAACAAATACAATGGGGGAGATTGAAGTGCACTGTGTTGCATTTGTTGTCAATGAGGAATGAAGTTGTCTAGGAATGAATGGAAGTCAAGGAATGTCAAGATGTGAATGAAAAAGGTTGTGATGGTGTTGGTAAATAATGGAGAATGGACATGGAACTTAGAGGAATGTCACTTTGGAGATTCACTAAGTGGCATTGGAGAATATGGTTGAAACATTCTCCATGGATATCAGACGATTGTAGAACTGATCATAATGTTTCAATACTTGTATCAAGAAGATACTAAGTTACACCACTTGAAGAATGGATGATGATGGAGAATCATCATAAAATCTGACGATTGCTGAGCTGCTCTTTAAGTTCATAGAACTTGTATCCTGATGATACAAAGTCACAACATTGATTGAAGACCATGCATTGTCTTCACAATGCATGAGGAGATGAAAGGAGTTCCATCCACAACTACTAAGTGGATGATGTACATTAATGAAGTCCATGCACTATCACTTAGTGCGTGTGAACATGAAGATGATCCAATTGATCTCTGATTAGATCAATAAAGAACATTGAAGATTATAAGTGATTCAGGAGTTCGATTGATGAAGATGAACCTTTTGAATTCCATATCCTAAGTGAAGATCATGTGAGGAGAAGAAATGGAGGAATTCTTAAGAAGAAGAAGAATAATAGAGATGGGAAGAAGAATGGCTTGGAGTGGCATTTGGCATTTTCTCTTGGTTACTTTTTTTTTTAAACAAAGTCCTAAGTGTTTCCTCAAGCAAAAAAAAATTAGCCACCAAGGGCCAGCCTTAAGGGTTCAACCCCCAAGGCACATGTGGGCCTAAGGCGCCATGCCCAAGGGGGGGTCCCATGTGGCCATCCCGAGAGGCAGGGGGGGCGTGTGTATGCCGGGGCCACGCAGGGGATCAGGCCTGCGCAGTATGGGCGCCAGAGCGCGCCCGGAGGATGCATAGTGGGTGCTAGGAGCGCGCCCGCAGGGAACAGAGTGGGCGCAGAGCGCGCCCGCAGGGAGAACACGGTGCGGGGCGGCACCGTGAGGAGGGAAGTTCAATTGGTGAGTTGCGGCAGCGGCACATTGATAAGCCGCGTGAAAATCGGCCTCCGTTTCGATGTGGGACGCGCATTTTTCACCGGGAACGAATCCCAGCCGCTCATCGCATCTCGCGCGAGATCTCCAGATCGCGGCCGTCCGATGTATTTCAAATGCCGCATCCAACGGCCCAGCGTTCATCATCAACCTCGAGCCATGCCGAAGCAACCCGCGAGCCCCGCTGAACCAGGCGCCTTCCCGACGACGGATTTTGAGTTCTCGACTGTCTCTCTCGAAGCCGAAGGCACCCTCGTGCTCGTCTGAGCATACCGAACACGATCATGCAATAAAATATGCATGCACACGATGGATTGAGAATTTCGATGAAGGCCGAGGCAAACGAAGTTGTCGAGGCATCGGGTGTTCGTGTTTTGCATGCATGGGCCTAGACAGAGGCATGCACACGTTCGGCCGAACATGAACGTGAGGGAAGAGAAAATAGAAGAACCCGCGTTGAAACAGAGGAAAGAAATCAAGATTTGGAAAATCATGATAACCCGAAACTTTTGGGGATTTGAGATTTATCCCACGCGGATGTTTTGAGGCCTCTCTGCCTATAAAAGGAGAGCCCATGATCTCGTTTATGCTGCTGATCCTCTGAAGAGTGAAGTCCCGTGAGAAGCACCCTCTGCCTCGCGAAGAAAGAAGCCTCGTGCAATCTATTTTGCGCGGCTGAAGTCCTTGGTTCCATCCTTGGCCCGAAGGAGTCCCCTGCGCGCTAATCCTTTGCGCGGAAGGAAGACCTCGTGGCCGCAACACCTTGCGCGCCCGAGGCTTGTTCCCTCTCTTCCCGCACCCTTGCGCGGCAGGAGGAAGACCCCGCGGGTGTTGCACTTGCACGCCCCGCGTCAGGAGGAGCTTGCGCGACCCACGGCTACCCCTTGCACCCTTGATACATGCGCGGCCCGTGCTTGAAGAAGACACCCGTGGGCAGTGTGTGTGCATAAGTGGAGAAGGACACATTTGGGTGTGTGTGCAAGAAGGGAAGGAAAGGCTGTAGCCTTGTGCAAACAAATAAGACCACACCCTACGGGTTGTGGGTGCTTGGCAAGGAAGAAGGCCGAGGCCTTGCCTTGTGTGTGTGCCAAGTGGAGAAGAAGAACCCGAGGTCATGTGTGTGCACAAAGAACAACACCATGTGGTGTGTGCCAAGTGAAGTGGAAGACCACACTTTGTGTGTGTGTAAGAATTGAATAATCCATAGTCTTGGTTGTGCATTTGAACAAAGAAGAACACACTTTAAGTGTGTGCATTTGAAGAGGCCGAGGGTTGTGACCTTGTGTGTGCACACTTCGAAGAACAAATTAAAATAACACTAAAGTGAGTGTGTGCAACAAGAAGAGGAGAATAGGCCAAGTTTCAAGTGTGTGCAAAATGAAACAAGTGTGTGTAAGGAGACAAGTTGGCCGAACCTAAGTGTGTGCACTAAGAAGTGTGTATACACTTAGAAGAAATAAGGATAGCCACACAAAGAAGAACACACATTTATGTGTGTAGACAAATTGCATAAAGTGTGTGAAGTTTGAGAAGTAGGTGTGTGCTGAAAAGAATTACACCCTCTGAGGGTTTACTGCACCAAGAAAAGAAGAAGGGAAGTGCATGCATGCATGCATGCACATGCACACGTGAACAAAGCCAAATCTGGTTGTGTGCATTTGAGTTGTCCAAGACCAGGAGGTTCTTGAAGAACTGAGAAGGCCATGCTATCAGTGCATGAAGATGAAGAGCTTCCATGCACTCAGTGCATGAAGTTGAACTGAGTGAGACAGGACCAGACTGAAGTTAAAAATATCAATTGTCTGAGTATTCAGTAGCTGGAGAGAAGCCAGGTCATCCTTAGAAGAAGGTGATAAAGCCTGAGCAAGACGAGAAGACCTGATCAACTCAAGTGATCAGAGGTATAGAGCAAGGCCATCAGTTTTTATCCCATACTGCTGAAGATACTTGAAGAAGCTTAAAGTGAAGAAGAGCTACTCGTGTGACTTGAGGAGCCAAGAGAAGACCCTGTGGGACTCAGGGAGAAGAAGTCTTCAGTGGGATTCTGGAGCAGGCCTGTGGGACTCTGGTAACACTGTGGGACGCAGTATAAAGACCCTCCTGTGGGACTCAGGAGAGATACGGTGGGAAGCTGTATCGACCATTTTAATTATAACAAGTTATAATGGGAGAATCCATGCTGGGAGAGCATGGCAAGGATGTAGGCCTTTGGTGCCGAACCTCGTAAATCCTTGTGTCCTGTGCCTTTTCATTACTGCATTATCCGGGAAAGGTTGAGAGATACAAGAAGAGTGGATCGAGGCTTTAACCATCCATAGAGTTTTAATTGATAAGAAATCAATTAGTAAAAAGTTTTAAGGGATCACTGATTCACCCCCTCCCCCTCTCAGTGATTCACACTGATCTGGGCACTTCAGTTTCAAAGTCCCAATTTGACAAGCTCAATAATTCTGAGATTTTTTGACAACCCCATTACCTAAAAAGAGAAAAAATAAATGATACTCATCCTTGAAGATCATGGGTAGAAAGAGGTTATTGAATCTGATTATGAGGAATCGTTACATGATTTCATTGAAAACTCATTTCAAGTGGAAGCGGGATTATTATATTCGATAGGTTGAAAAGGAAAAAAATGAAATTATTGAATCTAAGGGATTTATTAATCCGAGTTATAGAAAAACTCAAAAATATAGGGGAAATTATAATATTTATAGGAAAAATTTCACATTCTCTTTAACAAAATATATGAATAATAAAAATAATTTACCATCATAGCCCGTAACTACTCAAAATTTGAATGTGTCGTCAGATTCATCTCACTTTTCTAACTCTGAAGAATATTTAAGTGATGATAATGAAAATGAACCAGAAAATAGGAATTCTTATCAGAGAGAGGAGATGATAGACATCACAAAATATATTTATTCGTTTATAGAGGAGAGTGAAGAAACAACCTTTTAAAATAATAAATATGGTGATATTACTGCTGATATTTATCATGATATCAGAAAATGATTTTTATTAATGTTTTTGATGAATTATAGAATGAAAAAAATATAAACATCAAATATATTCCGTGGAAATGAGTTACATAATATGGTTATTATAAACTCTAAAGTGGCCTTTATCCATCAATTATGCATAATGGTTTTTCATTCCCTTCTTTGAAGCTTGAAATTATTCTTAGTTGAATGGTTTTTTTTTGTTGTTTTAGTTGGATAGCCTCAAGTACTTGAAGGTATTGATTTTCAAGAAGCTATTGTATCATTATTGTGTTATCCTGAAGATGCTACCTTCACGGAGAAGGAAGGATTAAAGTAGTGTCTCGTTGATTAAATTTCATAATATAACCATGTTTAGGCTTATTTGGGGAAGGATTTTCTATTTTTATTGCTTCTTATTGATGAATTCTGGATGATCAAATTTGAAATAGGAAGGGAATGGATTGGATTCCCATCTCATGTTAAGACACCCTATAATTATATCACCACTATCATACCATACCTTTGTCACTGTATTTTTGATTCACAACATTATGGTAGTGTTTGGACTCTCGCTGGAGATTTAAGATATATCATTGTGATGGATTTTCATAGTGGGATCCTACAATTCGTTGATAGGATCGAACAATATCTCATGTTTACAGAACCACTACATCCTTCTGGAAATTCATGGATTATCATTTTGGTTACTTATTTATAGACCTCTTCATATTCTATTTTTTCCATCAAGGTTTCGTATGTATGTTTATATGGAAATTATCTATGGTTTTGCTACATTTGATTGGTTATTTTGAGTTGCAACCCCTGTTTATTAGTATATTTCTCTTAGATTATTATATTTCATCCCAGTTAAATCCACTTTTGTTGTTAATTAATTAGACATTGTTCTTGTATTGTATCCATTTTTATTTAATATATTTTTTCAGGGCATGAGTTAGTTGACCGGTTCAGGTCACCTCTTTTAAAAAAAACATTCTTATACAAACACATGGTTCTCGTTAAATGTATAGATATGTACACTTTGTAGACAATAATTTTAATACATTCAAAAGATTTTAAAAATAATAATATAATTATGCCACATGGTTAAATACATATGATGAATAGAATATATGATATGATATATCACTTATTTATATACCACCACTATTCCCCTCATCCATTGTTATTTGATATTCCACTAGAGTATAAAATATAATAGACAGTAAATATTCCATGTGTGATGTTTTTACCCATAAATAATGTAGGTGGGGATAAATTAATATGGGCAATATTTATAAATCACTAAAAAAGATAGAGTTTAGTAAATAAAAATTATACAATGAATAGTATATGGTCCGACTACATTATAAATTCTATAATTTGAATTTAACTCTTCCTCATCACTATCTAGGTAAGAATACATTACCTTTTCTCTCTTTTTATCTGCATTTATATCATATATGATATCATTTTCTAGTACCACCATATGATATTTTTCCAAGTACTCATCAACCATATTTATATTTAATAAGTTATATCTATTCAAATTGAAACCCGTAATAGAGTTATATTCAACTGTTATAATTTACTAATACATACTTTTAAGACCCCAAAATTATATTCCAAAATACTTGTGAATACCACATAAATAAAATTTAATCCTATAGGTCCCATTATATTTATACATACTATACAAAAAATGGAAATTAAATTACATGGGTGATTGAACCCCACATCATTTCTTAAATCTATATTTATTTGAAAATAAAGAAATTAAATGAAAATTTATTTTCAATGATCAAAACAACTGGGTAATACATATAAATATTTTATAAATAAACAAATGACATCTAGTAAAATATACATCATGATATACCATCTATAATATTCAATAATTGCATGGAAAATCATGAAAAAATCATATCACCAAAGGTACATGGTGATCATCATCCAAATAGATTCATTGAAATATATCAAATCAAACTATATTGAATTTCATAAATCATTATTAGTTATAATAAACATTTACATGACAAATTATACTTTTTGGAACTCACATCAGTTTTATTTCTTTGTTAATCCATCCTCACGGCATACCCATTGAAGGATATTTTTTGGTATTTTCATACACCTCCTCATATGAACCCTATGTCGGAATCATATTTATATCATAACTACAAATAGGTTATACTAAAATAGGTCGCGGAATAATATGTGATTAATGAATTACTATTTTATAAAATAATTTTACACATATATATATCCACCCTAAGAACAAAATATACACACTCATATTGAACTGAAAGTACATATTGTTTAATTCTACAAGTACTAGAATACCATACGATATGTAGTCTATATATTAAGTAATTAATTTAATTTAATAGATTCCATTAAAATCTTTTAGTGATAAATATTATATGAAATTAATTTTGATGGTCTACATCACATAAAATATTCAAGGTAGTAGAGTTCCCTCAATAATCATGTAATCCTCATACCATTTTACAAAAATTGATATCCTATAAACATTATATCTTATCAATTTTTTAGGAAACACTATCATTGGGAATCCAAATAATTGAAACAGATTTTTAGTTACACCCTAAAATATGGGTGAACATATTCCATGGGATTATGTATTGTTACATAGATATATCATAACACAAATATGGATGTCATATCCATCTCTAAATGACAATATGATACCATTAATATAAATAATTCCTAAAAACAAGAATAATAAATATTTGTTAATTTCCTAAGATATAAATCAATAACATATATAATAAAATATTTGAATATCAATCAACTATGTTAAACCATAAGGAGTTATATTAAAAATCATTACTACCAATATGTACCATTTGTTTCAAGGCATGGTCTCTTGACATAACCAAGCACACTATCATGAAAATGAATCGGACATCTGTATGGTATATGAGAGATACCATTAATATTATTAGTCGGTTCCTACCCAAAACACTCATTTTTTATTTTGAATGAATTATTATAATTCTCTATTGATGTGAATACTCAATACAACAAAAATCATTAAAATATATAACCCAAAAATCAACCACCAATCCACATATGTTATATACCACATTAAAATCATCATCTTGAATATTCATGAAACCATATAAAAAAACAACAACCACAAATTCAAATTTGAAAAAATGTTTTTTTATTTGAATATTAGCAATACACTAATTCCTCCCTAAGATAGAATCTATACCCCCATATAGAAGTAATATGATATAATACCACATCCATTTAGATATTATGTAACACAGAACATGGTATAATACATCGTTTAAAATATAAATATCCATCCATAAATAAATCGTAATAATGTTTGAATAAATTTATCTATGATTAGACCACCCATATGTATTATGAATTGTTTTAAGGTGTAAACAGATAAGAGATATCATAACCGCTACCAATATTGGTTGGAAATTTTTTAAACAAAAATAATCTCACTATATTACTAGGCTGCAAACATGGATAATCTCTCCTCCATAACATACATTACACCAATTAGATATGTCATATACAAAATAAAAATCATAAAATATACATTATTTTTATTATTGTTTCCATAACTTCCAATTTCCATATAACCAGTAAAAATATCAAAATTTAAATTAAAAAATATAAATAGATATAGTGAAATGATTACAATTTAAGAATCCTTCCATACAACTACACATAAAATGAATCTATTAAATTTCGTAATATTTATTACATAATATATTTTTTCTAGTGACTTTATAACAAAACCCTAACATAGAGAGTACAATCAAGACAAAACCCTATTATTACCCGTATATATGGAAGATATATGTTCTGTAACCTCTTTACATATTCATCATATACACTTAAGACACTTTAAAAGAAGAACTATCATCATCCACACAATTTTCATTTTCACACCCATATATTAATAATCGGGTGGTTACCAAGAGGATAGAACAAAGTCCATTTTCCACTAACGCTATCAAAAAATTATACCAACATAACAACACTAATATCCAGGATAGATGACCCCTATTATAATAGTAAAATAGAATTCAATTGTTTTTTGTTACTTAATATGATAAAAAACCAATATAACGTCCTAAAAAAATTTCATCCAAAAGTAGCATGTGGCATAACACAAATATTTTATTTATCAAACCTATCTACCATATGAATACCTTTTCACACAACCCTAACTAGATCCTCACACATTTCCAAGGAATATAGAAAAAAATAGTTTAAAATAGTCACAATAATTTCTAATATTAAAAATTTTCTCGCCACTTTCATATATAGTAAATATTATTTTTATCCAATCATCAAAAAACTGGATATAAAATTTATTTAAGATATAATTTTAGAAATATAAAATAAATAATTTCATAATTTTAAACATATAAAATAATTCACACATGATTTATAATTAATATTAAAAATCAATTCCATAAATTTTAAATCTTAAACACAGTTCATAATATTTCAATAAATCATCCATTTACTTCTCATTAAATTCAAATTATATAGTTATTGAGATATATTTCTTTTTTTATTATGAATATAATTTATCCATTATCAATCAAAATAATCATATACCAATTAAAAACTAATATCTATTAAAATATTTAAATTGACTATCAATCCTCGGAAATATAAAATAAAAAATTATTATAATTTTATTATTTCATACATTCAATCCATGGGAATTTAATAATTCAAATACTAAAAAATTGACTACCATAAAAATCGTATATTATAATGAATTATAAGTTATTTTAATTTTATTCCTCCCAAGTAATGTCCATAATTAATAAATGTCTCAATAATTCAATGATAACCATCTACCATTTCTAATTAAGGAATTACATATATTATTTTTTACATTAAAAATTACAATTTATCATTCATAATAATCATATGGAGAGAAAAGTGAAGTAAGGGAATTTTTTTTGAAATGATTATAATTTCAAAAGTATTCCACTCATTTAATTCGGTTACTAGATCTTCAATAAATTCCATGAAAATGTAATCATTAAATATTATATTACATTATATTCAATTTCCTAAAAATCACCCACATTGGTTTTTGTATGATGTAAATACATCAACATAAAATATATATCCCCAAATTTTTATTTTAAAATATACATATTAATTGATGTATAAAATAATCACAGAAATTATTTTATTAAATTAAAATAATCATTAATATATTAATTACTATAATGTATATGAAATTCACAAATTTCACAAGAAGATGAAACCTACGTGGAATACAAAAAATCAACAATAAATACCAAATATTTAAGAAATGTAAAATTTAATATCCCAATTCCTTCTGTGTAAAAAAATATCATATGGAATACAAAAAAATTAAAATATTAACCCTCTTAATTTAGAATCACTATAATTACACAAGAACCCAATATTCAATTTTCAAGAATACTACATCAATATATACAACATTAAATAATTGAAATATCATGATCAAATAGGCAAAGAGTCCATCACTATGATTATTATCATCATAAAAAACCAAAAAAACTAATGGTATCCCAATATATTATGTATTTTTAAATTAATTATCAATTTAATTCTCCTAAATTCATCCCTCAATCAATTATTATGTCAAAAACTTATTCCCATATATTAAAAAATTATTTAATGGAGGCCTTGGATAGGTTTACCACTAACAAACAATATTTATTGAGTATATCCTTTGATAAATTTCCATTGATCCCTCATGTAACTCATCAAATACTAAATTTTATTTAGTATTAATATTTAATATAAATAATTCTAGGTATTTTTTTCATACCATTCATATATAAAGATATTATGATATTATAATAAAAAAATTTACCTTATAATAGAATTGTTTTAATTATTCTATAAGAAATAATTAGAAAATTGTAGTTTATGATTTATTATCCAATAGAAATAATTATATACCTTAGTAAATTAAAATAATTCTAGTATTTCATAATAGGTGAACATATTTTATATTTTTGAATCATAGGTTCCCTGTATATTAGTAGTTAGTTTCTATGAACTATATCACCAAATATATTCTAATAAAAGAGTTTCCTTACATAATAATTAAAATATTTACAAAAAATTACTCAGTAATATATCACAAAACATCTTATAATAACATTTTATAAGGTATTTATTTTTCAAGAGAAATATACAATGTCATTGATGAGGTATAGTTGAAGACCCATCTAATAGGATAAATATGTGGGATCAAATCCATGGATATAATATCATAAATACTGGAATAATTTCATTTAAAATTATATTTACAATATAAAATTATAATTTATCTCATAATAAAAATCAATGAGATAATTATTTAATAGAACATTAAAAAATTTTAATTATGGGTTATATAATTCCTAAACAAATTATTTAGTTCATTTCCTATATTAATATATTTTTACACTAAATAATAATCCATATTAATTAATTTTTCTATTACAAATTTAAATTAATTCATTACTATCATTTTTTCCATGGTCTATGTTTATTATCCATGTATATGTTTATAATATCATCCTTTACATGATAATAGGGAGGGCACATTGTTAGATTTTTAATTTCTCTACATAAAACATCATTTATTCTTTATTATTTAGTTCCTATTATTTCTCATCATCATCCATGTACATTGTTAGGTTTTGATGTCGATGGTGTATATTTTTAAGTTTTAATGTCTAATGTTTTAGAGTGGGTTGGGTTCATTAGTTTATTTTCATAGTAATTTAGTCTTTCCAATTATTTAATATAAGAAAATTCCATCCATATTTAGAGATATATGCACCCCAATATGAGAAATTAAAATTATATTTGGAATCTAATAAATGCATATGAATTTTATTTCAACTAAAAATATTTTTTAATGAATATATTATTTTAAAAATTTACATATATATTAAAATATTCTATAGAATTTTATCGATTGTATGACTGTTTTTGAAATTTGTTTAATGATATAATCAGATATTAATATCGGATTCATGTTTTATATGATATTTTTCATATAGTAAGTTAAAATAAAATACTATTAAATTTTACCAATGGAAATTTTAAATCTATGTTACTGAAAAATTAGTTCTAAGATGTTCTATATTTATTGTTATAGAATTACAGCAATAATAAAACAGTTAAATTGAAAACATTTCCAATGTTGTAGTGCTCTGTTTTCATGATAATCAAATTTAGTTTCTATTTATAATTTTACATGAGAAGTGAAAATTATCTAACCATAATAGTTTCTATAGGTATAAAAAAACCTATATTATTTAAAAGTTATAGAAAGTGATCATAAATAGAGAAATTCATATTCATCTTTCAATGATGATTAGAAGATACGACTAACCAATATTGGTGAAAAAGAATGATATAAAATTACACATTCATAGAAATAATTTTTTTATTTGTTTTACATTCATATATTTTGATGGTACGAATGAAACACAAAAATATTTCATAATATAACCTATTTATAAATGAAACCATCCATAAAGTAATATTTTATTAAATGTAACATCTATAATGATAGAATAATAGAATATATTTTATGTGTATTCAATCATTTAAATACAATGTCCTAGCTATTATATATTTAAATTACAACATATTAAGGAATAAAAAAACACAAAACCAAAGACCGTACTGATTTATTTCTTATTGAAGCATATAAACATTAAAAAAAATCATAACATTGGTTCTTATTTTTCCTTATATATTCTCATTTCTAAAATCCTTTTTGACTTAACTAAATTAATACCATTCTTCATATCTGATGGAAATTAAATATAGTAAAATTTTATGTGTAAATGGTTTGCAAGGGAAAACAAGGGAGATATCAATCATAACATAATCCTAATTCATTAATACAAAAACTAAACATTTTAAAATACTACAATGTATACAAAATATCATGACATCATGTCACATAATAAATCATATATGTTATTAAATATTAAATAAACATATTTTATGAGGTAATTATAAATTATATAGAATTTTGGAATACAAAATGATATTTAAATATATATAATGATTTAACAATTAGTCAATGATAATTTCCATGAATAATTTAGTTTAATGAGTTCACTCCCCAATCCATATTATTAGTCATGGTTCACTCCCAAGACCATTTGGCTAGACTAGGTTCATTTCCCAAATCACCATGGGGGTCAAAGACCATTACAAAACTAGGTTCATTCCCCACTTCATTAATGTCGATATCATGAAATATATATAATTTCACAATGAATAAAAATAATATATAGGTCACACCCATTATATAATGATATCACACATATGATCTATATATGACCATAAATAAATCGTCCTATCTGACGACATAAATAGAAATGGGTTTCATAAATATTTTATCATAATTAAACTCATAGAAAATAATCAGAATTTATAAACAACAATTGACTATAAGTCATAAAACATTGTGATAATGACTAATATTTTTATCATTGAATCATATTATAATTAAATCCAAAGTATCATCATATAATTTTGTCTTAGAATTAAAATTATTTTGATAGATCACTTGAAAATTATAAATAAGGAAAATGAATTTTCGCTTTATTAAAAAATGATATTTATGACATAGAAAATAAAATAAAAAATAATTGAAAATTACCATGATGAATTATAACATAACATAATATAAATATTTTAAATATCATTGAAATATTTTCTATATAAAATTTCATAATGACATTTTTAAACACTTTCTAATCATTTTTAGTAAGCATTGATTTGAATGAACCCAAATTTTAGAATGAATATTAAATATCATTACTTGAATATAATAATATATTTATGTAATTAATATTATTGATATAAATTTTCAATGGTATGAATATATATCTCATGAAATATAATACTTGAATAACTTAACATATGTCTCAGCGAAGGGATATTATGAAAATTTTATCGTTCTGACCTAGTATATTTTGAAACTCAAACATAATGAAAGACATATCATCAAATGGATCTCTATAAAAAATAAATTTAAGGATAACGGTTATATATTACATAAAATTGAATTATATACCCCACATAATGAAACAATTATAAAATAATGAACATGTCTTGTATAAATAAAAGTGAGACTAGAAATCCACATAACATATGTCTTGATTGTCATTATTGTAACACCCCAGGTAAATAAAGAATATGACATTTCATATTTATCTATATTTATGAATAAAATATTGAAATGACTTTAAAGGGGAATCTATGCTCGATGGCGTACCCAACACGCAACAACGAGTTTCTTTGAAATCTTACATTGCACTCTAATAATAAAATAATATTATTTTAAATGGTAGATAATATGTAGCCGTTGTATTGATGGGAATGGATATAAATAACTAAAATATGATTATATATGTTCTTAAATATTTTTACATTTATACAATAAAAGATAAAGGCTTAAAATACGGAAAGAATTCAATTTTTGGCGTATATGCCCTAGTTTTCACTAAAGGTTCACTTATCACCTTTTAATGGAGAATTGTAATTAAATATAGTTTTGCTCATTCTTAAACATTCTTTTGGAACAAATAAAACTCTTCTTGAGAATCAGGACATCAAAATTTACTTTGTGTAAATTTTTGGTATCTTTCCGATAATGTTCATTTTTTGGAATAGTGTAAAATGTTCTATTTTAATTCAAAACCTCTTTTTAATCTAATTTATTTATATGATTATATTATATTTTAATTGGTTTTAAAGTGAAATTAGAAATTATTTTTACCATTAAATCCAATAGTGGTCGTTGGAATTAATTTCACTTTGAAATCAGACTTAAACTAGTGTCAATCTTTTGATACTTATTGTTTAATAAAAAAACGCTATTTGCACTGACAACGGGAATTAATCATTAAATTAATTAATGTGACTTATATGTTTTGAATTTTGTAAAACGGACTTCATTTTTGAATTCAGAATATCAAATATAGATTAGGGTGAATTTTTGGGATTTTTCTGAAAAACATCAATTTTTGATGAATAGTGAAACCACTAAGTGGTACTTATAAAAACTGATTTTCTGTTTAAATGAAAATTTTCCATCATTGTGTTTTGATTTTCAAAAATCCGACATACATGGTTGTCATTAAGAAGTAAAATGTGGTTCAATTAGATTAAAATAATTTTTTGGTGAATAGTAACTTATTAAGTTTTTAATCGCGATTAGTGGTAATTAGGGTAGTTTAAGGTATAAATAATACTTTAATGAAATGAAATGACCTAGACACATGTCCCAAACTCATTGGTTGTGTCATGGCCGACCATGACATGCCATGGGTCAACTTGGGGACCCCATGGATCCACTTTTGTTGGGAAATGACATAAATTACTTTTTATTTAATGTTAAAGTGAAAATGACACAAACATAATATGTTTTACAAAAACAATTTTTAAGTGGGGTTATAAGAGTCAAAATTTTGATTATAAATAGTCATTGGAAAGCTAAAAAGATTTCCTATATCATAGTAGTTTTTTTATAATTTTTAGACATTAAATATATTTAATTATTTATGACATAATAATGATCCAGCGATGACATCATTATTTGACGATTTAAATAAAATAGAAAGATAATGTAAAATATATGAACTACACATGGAAAAAACCAATTGGATGAGTTGATTTAGAAGACTTATAACCTTATCCACGAATTTTATCATTTTGGGACCTTTTGAAACCGAAACACATTTTCAAATAAAGTAATATTTCTTACATTCCAAAAGTACCCCTCCTCTCCTCTTATAAAAGGCCCCCACCTCTACCTCTTTTCCCACACTCCTCAAGCCTTTGGCTCAGCCAAACCCTGCCCATTTACTCTCTCCACATCTCTCTCCTCATCCTAGAGGACTCCATTTGGGCATAATCCTTTCAAAGGAAGCCTTTAGCCTTAAATCAAAAGGAGTTACACTTTTAAAGGTAATTCATTCTCTCATGTTCATTTGTTTTATTTTGCTTCTCCAACCCCATAAACTCTTTTTATTTACTTCTTTTGTAACAACACCAGTATTCTCAATATACTAGGATGTTGTTATAAGATTTATTCGAGCTACACTCTCACACAACTACATCAAATGGTTAAAGAACATACATTTTCCGTGGATGGTGAAATTCTGCCTCCCGAAACGATGATTGTTCAATACTCATTTAACTCCTTCAAAGGTGGCCATTATGATGTCACTATTTTTATATATGATATATATTATTTTTATGTTTTATTTATACTTCTGTATTTTTCATTTTTGTCTTACCTTTATGGCTTCCATTATGGGTATACGCGATATCTTCATTTAAGGAAGTGTGGACTACCGCCCCCTCAAAGTGATTTGATTCGTTAAATACCATATATGGGATGTATAAAGGATGGAAATATGATATTATATATGATATTATACTGGAATTATTATATACCTCTATATAATTATTATTTATTTTCATTAAAGTATGAGATAGAAATGAAAGTAGCGTTCATGCGTACGTACGACTTACCGTCTCCATGAACGGTGCATTTCATTTATTACCTCTAAATGATTATGTAATGTTATAAATGCATGAATGTACTGGATATATATGCCATATATGATATCTACATCATGAATACAATTCTTGATATAATAAACATTTGTCCACACGAACAACATGTAATTGTAAGAAGTCCACTTTCGACTTAAGAACCAAATATCGACAAAACAAACATTATTAACTTAAATGATTAAATAATGTTTATAACATTGAAATAAGTGATCTAAAAGGAATAATGAACTATAAAAAGGCTTATTAATAAAGTGGAAATTAACTCAAGTTTATTATTCAGGACGTTAAAGAACGATCGAGTCAAGTCGGACCCAAGGTAAGGGATCCTACTCCTCTCTTTCTTTTTAAGTACACACTTTTATGTCATTCCTTTTAAAGCTCATATTTCTTGTTATTGGGATGATCTTTTATATTACACTTACTTTAATTTTTATGTTCATGTGATGAGAGAACCTATTCTCTCTCATCGATCCATTTTGGAAGTTTTGAGTGGCGCTGTTAGGCTGCCGAACTTTCGTAAGAGATCTAACCTCTCTCTTTCTTTTTAAGTACTCTCCTTTATGTCACTTCTTTTATGCTCCTCTTTGTAATGTTGGGGGATGTTCTTTTATATTCCTGTTTGTTTAAATGTTATTTTAATGTGATGGGATACCCTATTTGATCTCATCAATCCATATTTGGAAGTTTTATGTGGCGCTGTTAGGCTGCCGAGTTTTCGTAAGGGATTTTTCATCTCACTTTTATTCCCGTGAGATTTATGCTACATTTGCCACAAATTCCATTGAGTGGTGTATTTACTTCAAATTATTCTACTCTTTGTGTAATATACATTCATTTATGAGTATTTACATCAATGATCTATTGTCCTTCTTTCATAGGGTGTATGTTTTGAAAGATACCCAAGTCGGTAAGGGAACCTTTCACCCTCCTCTTTTTTAAAAGACTTCTTTTGTTGGGTCTTTTAATTTACATATTGTTATGTTGGGATATGTAAATTTTATGTCCAAGTGATGAGATACTCTTTTTATCTCTCATCAACTCATTTTGATGTGATGTCGTTAGGCTGTCAGGGGAACTTTTTAACCCAATTTCGATTTCTTTGGGTTCAACATGTAGTCATTGAATATATCATCCATTGAATATGTGTGAATGACCTTTTATTATTTTACAATTAATATCCACTTATATTCGGTGTATTTATATTTTCCACACATATTTTTGAGATTTATTTGTCTTTAATTTAAGGATACCTTTTTTATAAGGGATTTCATCACATTTGACATTTCTATTGAGGGTTCATTGTTGTTATGCACCAATTCACTCTTATATGGTGTATATACTGTCATTTGGAGTATTATATAATGAATCCTTTTATTCTCATGATATTATAAAGTTATGACTAAATATTATTCCTCGATTATTGTATTCAAGTGTCTCTAATTTTGGTAAAACCCCTTTAACCAAAATATCGTTTTAAATGTTTTAATTATTTGTTCTTATTAATATCCATGTTTTAAAAATGGTTTTTAAGGATTTATTTATATGGATATTAATGGTTTAAAATGTTAAAATCTTTAAGGTGGTATGGGACACTTTGATTCAAAAATCTCTTTATTAAATGTTTGAAATGGTTTTGGAAATGGTTTCTTTTTGAATGGATTCATTATTTCAATATCCTAAAATGTTATATTGTGATTGAAATGTGGAAATGTTATGTTTACTTTATTCATGTTTATGTGATACGATTATGTTATGGTTCTTGGGAATTGTTATGAAGAACGGGAGGTTCCGTGATAAACTAAGGGTGGGTGAGCCCGATATAGCTCTCCAATGCATTGGGTAACGCGAAGGAGTGAAACGTTAATGTTTCTCCGAAGAGATTTTAGGGAATATACTGTGATGGGTATTCCAAACGTAACCAAGAGGGTTACTCCCTACGTAAGAATGTTATGAATGCCTCAAGTTACCTTTATGTATTATGTCTACTATGATTTATTCATTATTTGATATGCCTATGTTTTATGGGTAAAGTAAGATTTCATTCTTATGTATATATGAACTCATGTTTCCATTCCATATTTCTATAACCATTACTGAGCTTTTTATGCTCATCCCAAGTTTTTGAAATGCTTTTCACAGGTCAAGGGAAAGGTACATGATGTGATGATAGTGTCAAGGATGTGTCAAGAAAGAATCTGTGTTTTATTTTAAATATGTTTCCGTTGATGGGAATAATGAATATTGTCTTTTTGTAACCACTTTGTTTAAATGTGGAATGTAATGCATGTTTCATGATCTAATTCTCTAAAACTCTAATCCTGAAAAGATCCTCAATGTGTAATCTTGTAATAACTCAAGATTAAGTAAGGTTTAAGGCTGGGGCCTTATAGTTGGTATCAAAGGTCGGTTTAGATAACTTTAGAGGTTAGGGTATTCTTTAAGCATAAGTGACAATTACCATAATGGTTAGGATTTCAGAAAGAGTCTTAGTTTTAGATAAAGTGAATGAGTAAGTATATCTTATTGTCTATCTTACTTATTAGTACATGATGGTTTTGTTGATATACTCACACTGACATTTCTATTTTTAGTGAATGGATGGATCTTGCAGGCACCAAAGAGACAACAGGTTTGAAGGAAACTGTGGTGGTTCTCTGATTAAGATACTAGATAAAATGAACGATTCAATGAGGAAACTCATGGTTGTTGTAAACCAAATATCAAGGAGTCATGATCAACCACTTCAACCTTGGTGAGTTCTCTAATGCATCAGGTACGAGATGGCCAATTCGATGTGGAAATTCAGGTAATAATTATTAAGGTAACCATTAGGGTTTATATGATACTTAATTTTTAGGTAATTATGGGTTACTCTATGATATGATGCAAAATGAAAGGAATGAGATAAACTTGATTTTAAAATATGTTATGATTATTCTTGAAGATTTTATCTCATTTTGGGGAATGATTTAAGAATTATATAGTTTTGGAAAAAGGACAACATGCAGACCGTGTGACATCCCGTCGCGTCGGACAAAGCTGCGGGAATCGAACCCACAACCAATGTGCGACTGGTATTTATCGCCTACCACTGGACTACGTGAAGTCCCTGGTTAGTTTGAATGATTCATTCTAGTTATATGATTTTATGAATTAAGAGTAAGTTGATTTTGGGTTATTTTTGAAAATGATTAACCTATCATGGAGGAAATGTGATTAGGTTAATTACTTTTCAAAACGAGACTTTAGGAGCAACTGATATTTTTTGGAGATAAATGTTACGATTTATCTTGGAAGTCTATGCGACTAAATCCTTCAAATATTTGGGTTTCAATATTATATTGGTTTACTTTGAATAATTTTATGGACAAATTGATTATAGAATGGTCCTCGTTGAACTTTGGGTTTTGTTGGACAAATTTTGGAGATTAAGAATAGATTTTATTTTTATAAAGGGTTATCCTTTTCTGGATTATCTGACCTTGTACTAACCTTTTTGGTTTTGGTTATGGTTAAGGTATAATGATATGGGAAGTATATACTTCTCTTTTGTGGATTAGGTGATTCTCTATAAGTTGATTATAGTACTCTTAATGTGAACAAGTCTTCCTAAATACTCATCTATTGGAGAAAATATGAGTTTGTGTAAGGAATCTAATAAAGGTTGAAAGTCAATATGATAAGTGATTATGTTTCCTTATGAATAAATTCCTCAATAAAAAGTAACTTAAAACAAAAATGTTGTCTATTAACTTTTCCTACTGGGGAATCGAATACCGTTTAACCCATCACAAGTTTGTGATTTTCTCGTGGTTAACTTTCTCCTAAACATGTTTTCTATCACTCTCCATCAGAACATGACCATTTTTTTCCTCCATGTCCATATTTTCATACTTGGAATCCTAGTATGGGTTAACTCGGGTGACCTTTGTACTTATCATTCTTTATTTTAAAGTGTTGGTTTTTCCAACTTTTGTTCTGATGTGGGACTTTCAAGGATGTTTCCAAGCGCAATTTTAAAATTGCGAGGACACAATTCCCAAAAGGGGGGAAGGATGTAACACCCCAGGTAAATAATGAATATGACATTTCATATTTATCTATATTTATGAATAAAATATTTAAATGACTTTAAAGGGGATGCTATGCTCGATGGCGTACCCAACACGCAACAACGAGTTTCTTGGGAATCTTACGTTGCACTCTAATAATAAAATAATATTATTTTAAATGGTAGTTAATATGTAGCCGTTGTATTGGCAGGAATGGATAGAAATAACTAGAATATGATTATATATGTTCTTAAATATTTTTACATTTATACAATAAAAGATAAAGGCTTAAAATGCGGAAGGAATTCAATTTTTGGCGTATATGCCCTAGTTTTCACTAAAGGTTCACTTATCACATTTTAATGGAGAATTATCATTAAATATAGTTTTTCTCACTCTTAAACATTCTTTTGGAACAAATAAAACACTTCTTAATAATCGGGACCTCAAAATATACTTTGTGTAAATTTTTGGTATCTTTCCGATAATGTTCATTTTTTTTGAATAGTGTAAAATGTTGTATTTTAATTCAAAACCTCTTTTTAATATAATTTATTTATATGATTAGATTATATTTTGAATTGGTTTTAAAGTGAAATTAGAAATTATTTTTACCATTAAATCCAATAGTGGTCGTTGGAATTAATTTCACTTTGAAATCAGACTTGAACTAGTGTCAATCTTTTGATACTTATTGTTTTATAAAAACACGCTATTTTTTCTCTGACAACGGGAATTAATCATTAAATTAATTAATGCGACTTATATGATTTTAATTTTGTAAAACGGACTTTATTTTTGAATTCAGAATATCAAATATAGCTTAGGGTGAATTTTTGGGATTTTTCTGAAAAACTTCAATTTTTGATGAATAGTGAAACCACTAAGTGGTACTTATAAAAACTGATTTTCCGTTTAAATGAAATTTTTCCATCATTGTGTTTTGATTTTCAAAAATCCGACATACATGGTTGTCATTAAGAAGTAAAATGTGGTTCAATGAGATTAAAATAATTTTTAGTGAATAGTAACTTATTAAGTTTTTAATCGCGATTAGTGGTAATTAGGGTAGTTTAAGGTATAAATTATACTTTAATGAAATGAAATGACCTAGAAACATGTCCCAACCTCATTGGTTGTGTCATGGAAGACCATGACATGCCATGGGTCAACTTGGGGACCCCATGGATCCACTTTTGTTGGGAAATGACATAAATTACTTTTTATTTAATGTTAAAGTGAAAATGACACAAACATAATATGTTTTACAAAAACAATTTTTAAGTGGGGTTATACAAGTCCAAATTTTTATTATAAATAGTAATTGGAAAGATAAAACGATTTCCTATATCATAGTATTTGTTTTATAACTTTTAGACATTAAATAAAGTTAATTATTTATGACATAATAATGATGCAGCGATGACATCATTATTTGACGATTTAAATAAAATAGAAAGATAATGTAAAATCTATGAACTACACATGGAAAAAACGAATTGGATGAGTGGATTTAGAAGAGTTATCACCTTATCCACTAATTTTATCAATGTGGGACCTTTTGAAACCGAAACACATTTTCAAATAAAGTAATATTTCTTACTTTCCAAAAGTACCCCTCCTCTCCTCTTATAAAAGGCCCCCACCTCTACCTCTTTTCCCACACTCAAGCCTTTGTCTCGGCCAAACTCTGCCCATTTACTCTCTCCACATCCCTCTACTCATCCTAGAGGACTCCCTTTGGGCAGAATACTTTCAAAGGAAGCCTTTAGGCTTAAATCAAAAGGAGTTACACTTTTAAAGGTAATTCATTCTCTCATGTTCATTTGTTTTATTTTGCTTCTCCAACCCCCTAAAATCTTTTTATTTACTTATTTTGTAACAAAACCAGTATCGTCAATATACTAGGATGTTTTTATAAGATTTATTAGAGCTACAATCTCACACAACTACATCAAATGGTTAAAGAACATACGGTTTCCGTGGATGGTGAAATTCTGCCTCCCGAAACGATGATTGTTCAATACTCATTTAACACCTTCAAAGGTGACCATTATGATGTCACTATTTTTATATATGATATATAATATTTTTATGTTTTATTTATGCTTCTGTATTTATCATTTTTGTCTTACCTTTATGGCTTCTATTATGGGTATACGCGATATCTTCATTTAAGGAAGTGCAGACTACCGCCCCCTCAAAGTGATTTGATTCGTTAAATACCATATGTGGGATGTATAAAGGATGGAAATATGATATTATATATGATATTATACTAGAATTATTATATAACTCTATATAATTATTATTTCTTTTCATTAAAGTATGAGACCGAAATGAAAGTAGCGTTCATGCGTACGTACGGCTTACCGTCTCCATGAACGGTGCATTTCATTTCTTACCTGTAAATGATTATGTAATGTTATAAATGCATGCATGTACTGGATATATATGAAATATATGTTATCTACATCATGAATAAAATTCTTGATATAATAAACATTTGGCCACATGAACAACATGTAATTGTAAGAAGTCCACTTTCGACTTAAGAACCAAATATCGACAAAACAAACATTATTAACTTAAATGATTAAATAATGTTTATAACATTGAAATAAGTGATCCAAAAGGAATAATTAACTATAAAAAGGGTTTTTAATAAAGTGGAAATTAACTCAAGTTTATTATTCAGGACGTTAAAGAACGATCGAGTCAAGTCGGACCCAAGGTAATGGATCCTACTCCTCTCTTTCTTTTTAAGTACACACTTTTATGTCATTCCTTTTAATGCTCATCATTCTTGTTATTGGGATGATATTTTATATTACACTTACTTTAATTTTTATGTTCATGTGATGAGAGAACCTATTCTCTCTCATAAATCCATTTTGGAAGTTTTGAGTGGCGCCGTTAGGCTGCTGAACTTTCGTAAGAGATCTAACCTCTCTCTTTCTTTTTAAGTACTCTCCTTTATGTCACTTCTTTTAAGCCCCTCTTTGTAATGTTGGGGGATGTTCTTTTATATTCCTGTTTCTGTAAATTTTATTGTAATGTGATGGGATACCCTATTTGATCTCATCAATCCATATTTGGAAGTTTTATGTGGCGCTGTTAGGCTGCCGAGTTTTCGTAAGGGATTTTTCATCTCACTTTTATTCCCGTGAGATTTATGCAACATTTGCAACAAATTACATTGAGTGGTGTATGTACTGCCCATTATTATACTCTTTGTGTAATATACTTTCATTTATGAGTATTTACATCAATGATCTATTGTCCTTCTTTCATGGGGTGTATGTTTTGAAAGATACCCAAGTCGGTAAGGGAACCTTTCACCCTCCTCTTTTTTGAAATACTTCTTCTATTGGGTCTTTTAATTTACATATTGTTATGTTGGGATATGTAAATTTTATGTCCATGTGATGAGATACTCTTTTTATCTCTCATCAACTCATTTTGATGTGATGCCGTTAGGCTGTCAAGGGAACTTTTTAACCCAATTTCGATTTCTTTGGGTTCAACATGTAGTCATTGAATATATCATCCATTGAATATGTGTGAATGGCCTTTTATTGTTTTACACTTAATATCCACTTATATTGGGTGTATTTATAATTGTCACACATATTTTTGAGATTGATTTGTCCTTAATTTAAGGATACCTTCTTTATAAGGGATTTCATCACATTTGTCATTTCTATTGAGGGTTGATTGTTGTTATGCACCAATTCACTCTTATATGGTGTATATATTGTCATTTGGAGTATTATATAATGAATCCTTTTATTCTCATGATATTATAAATTTCTGACTAAATATTATTCCTCGATTGTTGTATTCAAGTGTCTCTAATTTTGGTAAAACCCCTTTAACCAAAATATCGTTTTAAATGTTTTAATTATTTGTTCTTATTAATATCCATGTTTTCAGAAAGGTTTTTAAGGATTTATTTATATCGATATTAATGGTTTAAAATGTTAAAAGCTTCAAGGTGGTATGGGACACTTTGATTCAAAAATCTCTTTATTAAATGTTTTAAATGGTTTTGGAAATGTTTTCTTTTTGAATGGATTCATTATTTCAATATCCTAAAATGTTATATTGTGATTGAAATGTGGAAATGTTATGTTTCCTTTATTCATGTTTATGTGATACGATTATGTTATGGTTCTTGGGCATTGTTATGAAGAACGGGTGGTTCCGTGATAAACTAAGGGCGGGTGAGCCCGATATAGCTCTCCAATGCATGGGGTAACGCGAAGGAGTGAAACGTTAAGGTTTCTCCGAAGAGATTTTAGGGAATATACTGTGATGGGTATTCCAAACGTAACCAAGAGGGTTACTCCCTACGTAATAATGTTATGAATGCCTCAAGTTACCTTTATGTATTATGTCTACTATGATTTATTCATGATTTTATATGCCTATGTTTTATTGGTAAAGTATGATTTCATTCTTATGTATATATGAACTCATGTTTCCTTTCCATATTTCTATAACCCTTACTGAGCTTTTTATGCTCATCCCATGTTTTTGAAATGCTTTTCACAGGTCAAGGGAAAGGTACATGATGTGACGATAGTGTCAAGGATGTGTCAAGAAAGAATCCATGTTTTATTTTAAATATGTTTCCGTTGATGGGAAGAATGAATACTGTCTTTTTGTAACCACTTTGTTTAAATGTGGAATGTAATGCAAGTTTCATGATATAATTCTCTAAAACTCTAAAACTGAAAAGATCCTCATTGTGTAATCTTGTAATATCTCGAGATTAAGTGAGGTTTAAGGCTGGGGCCTTATAATTATACTCCAGAAAAATTACAATATAATAAATATTATTTTATTACAAATCCATTATAGAACCATATTAAAATATAACATATATTATCTGACTTTATTATGTCTATATATTACCAATTTTATAAACCAGTCCTTGTAATATTTATGTTTCATGTAATTAGCTTTTCATTTATATTCACTTGTTTTTATTTTTTATATTTTTCTTCCAAAATATTTCAATAATTGATCATATTAATTATTTTTTAAAGGATATAAATATAATATTTTTTTTATATATGTATAATAGTCTATCAAATATATGAATAGAAAAATAATAACACCATTCATGTATATGGTAGGTTGTACGTACGTGTGAATTCTATTTACAATTTCTTAAAAAATTAAAGTAACTGAAATATATGTTTATATATATATAATAATATTACAGTATAACTAATATTTTATATATATCATATACATTCAGTAAACCCATCCATTATGAATTTCACGTTTTATGTGAACAAACCACATCGCCTCAAATAGGTTGCAGTCGACACTTCCACAAATAATGTTATCGTATTTACAAAAAATAAAAAACATAAAGTTAAGTGTTATTTAAGAATTAAAAAAATAATAAATATGTATGAAATATTATTTATATCAAATGAAAACATAAATTAAATCATTATTATCAACCATCATTGGTTAAAATGGAATAATTATTGACATTGGTTTGTGAGGTGGTAGTCCTCAATACATAAAAACACAGATCACATATCACATTTGATAGAAGTGTGAATGAATTTCAGTAAAACCCTATATATAAAATATGTTTAGTATATTTATGATAATTTGGTTACTATATAATTATTAAATATAATAATTTAGGTTGATAATTTAAAAAAAATCATTTTATGATGAATGTTTCCTCTATATTTTGTATCTCTTTAGGATTTTTGTTAATGGAGTATTTTTGTTCATTTTGTTAACAATTTAATGATTATAGGATGTAGGTATGCAAGATGAGTGTATATTTAGATATTTTTTTACTTAATTAGAATCTTTTATGAGTTTTGATGAAAATAGAAGAAGATGTTACATTTTATATTAGAGGGGATTCGTTCTTCATGAGTTAATCAAAATATTATTTTATAATAAATTCAATCTCAATCTAAATATATAAATAGTGGAATTTATTCTTCACGATGATCATATATGTTTTTAATGTCATAAAGACCATTTTTATATTGTTTTATCTAGTGTTTTAAACATTATAATTTCGTTTAAACCTAAATTTATTTATTTATATTTTAAATATGGTAACAAATTTTTTTATATTATGTGTATGAAATATTTTCCTATAAATTTTAAATTATACTATAATGTTACAGGTTAAAATTTTTATAGACCGTATATAATCCAATTTTTGGTTATTTAATATTTTAATGATGTCTAAATAATTTAATAAAACATTTGATTAAATAAATATCATAGGAATCAATTATGAGACTATTCATTACATGGATTTTAATATTCTCAATATAGAATTTAAACATTTAACCAAATAAATGTATTGACCTAGAAATTAGAATATTCTCCGATATAACTAATGGATGTACATAATTATGAAAATATAAATTTCTTTTTAAAATTTAAATATCATGAAGTTGATTGATTCAATAAATGAATAATTACTGCATCATCATTGTGTGGTTATTTTTTAAATATATTTGTTGAAAATAAATTTTGAAATATATATTCTTTATGTATATAAGAATATAAAATTTCTAAAAAATTTATATTATCTAGAATATGATTTATTTATCCTCGTATTAAAAATATTATACTCAATAAAATCTGGTTTGTGACATTTGAAAATCTCTTTGAATTTGATAATATCTAAGACATTTTCAAAGAAAAACAACCAATAAATATTTCTTATTTGATCCATTGATGTTAATGGTCGAATTATATTCATTACATAAATTTTTTGAATGTTTCATGGTAGTTTTATAAAATATATAGGAATACTGTTTTCAATAATTACCTAATGTACCATTTTCCATGATAATGAAAATTTTTAATTATATTATTCATATTTAAAAAAATTAAGAATTGAGTAGTTTATAAAATGTGAATTTGTTTTTTCAAATATAGAATTAATTTTCCATAATTAAAAACTCAAAATATTCTCATATTAATTTAATATTAATCCCAGTCATGTAATGAGAAAATGTGGTTTTATTGTGAAAAAATGCAAAAAATTAAAAAGTTTTTATATCCAATATGAATGTGAAGTTTATTTTAATGACATAAATTGGATTAAATGAAAAAAATTGATCTCATTTTTCTTAAAAATTTTTTTTTTTTTAACCGTTATGTTATTTCAATCCAAATTGTGTTTTCAATTATTATTTACTATTTTCTATTATTCATCAAAATATTTAATTTATTTTCAAAATAGAAAAAAATCAACCGAAATAAATTATTATATCACAATTTCAATGAATATTTATATTATTTAAAAATAATTAATAAAAATTTATTAAAGTATATTTAATACATGTTCTTTATCAAATTTTGTAAAAACTACCTTTTAGAAAAATAATTTTTTATGTAAATTTTTTTTTGTTATTTTACCTTTTCTATGAAGCCAATTGGATAATTTATAATCAATTTATTTAATATATTATATATATTTCATAAAAATAATTAAATATTTTTTTATCTATTGGTATAAAACACATATGTGGTCAATTATATAGTTTTCTAGAAAAACTTATCATTTTATTTCAAAAAGGGTATTTACATTAATCTATAATTTATTGACAAAAAATATATAGTAAAAAGTATAAATAATAATATAGTAATATATTTCATTCAATCCATACCCACCATTATAATAATAATGTTACTTTTGACATGTGTAAATATTTATAACGATAAATTGATGTTTCAAAGAGTCCTAGTATTATGTGTAATGAATTATAACAGATAGTTCTATGTAAGACACGATATAGAAGAAATAAAATTATTTTTAAAAGTACAATCAATAAAAATTATAGCTGTTATATTCGAATTCATTTAACTGAAAATTTTCCTCATGTTTTCTTAGACTCATCAATGATTTAACTTGCAAGAGTTAATTTTAAAGAAAACCAAATCGTAAAATGAATTATAGAAGATCAATTTTAATATATTTTTGAAGATAAATAGTTATAAAGAGTACCTCATAACTATGATTCCACAAAATGGACAATTTATGTAAATTAAAACAAGGGACTATACGAGGAAACTTACAATCCTATTTCGATGGTGAGTAATATTGAACATGATAATGAAAAAATTAGTAACCACAAAACCATAGAAAAAGTAGTTTTTAAAAACATAATTGATATATTAAAAAAGATAATAATAAGAAATAAATTACAAACATTGAGATAATATAATTAATTTTTTATCATTGATTTAGGAACTCATATTATGGTTCGACCTCAATCAATTTCTTGTTCACCTCTTACACATAGATAAGATGAAATTGAAATTGTAACTTCTAAAGAACCAGGGGATAATAATATCCATAAAGGGATGAAAAATCATTCTTTTGTCTCCAGTTATAATCACAAAAATATAATATATCTTGTTATATAATATTCCTAAATAATAATATGATGATATAATACATTAACCTATTAAATCACATCCTAAGATTAAAATAAACAGTTAAAAAATTGGCTAACCATATAAACCATCATAGTGATGAAATAAAAATTAACAGAAATAATGTCACCAAAATCTCAAAACTTCCAAAGCATTGATCCCCTTTCTATAATCATGATACTATTATTTGTAAAATTCTTTATATGTTAATAGATTCATCATATACTCTCATGAATCATGGTTATTACCATAAAATATTTATGAAAACATTAATTATTTCATAGTAAAATTATTGATGTATATATTTCTTTTTTCAAAATATGTTATAGAATCCATCCATGATAGCATGAACCACCTTTTCACGAAATCATCAATATATTATAAGGTAATCAATATAATAAAATTTACTTAATAATATCCCATATATAATTATAAAAAAATCATTATATCAACATTAGGAACATATTTTTTAATTCCAAATCCAAAAAACCCAAGAGGTGGTGCATTAATTTAAATCATTTCAATGATAAAAAGGAATCAAATATCGAATGATTGATTAATTTAATATTCATGGAAAATAGATTTCATAAATGAAACATCCATTAAAATTTAAAAATTAATATGAAACACGGTCCATTCATTGAGAACATCATTATTCTTCATGCATAACCCTATATATCAATCATAAAACACTTCTTCAATTCCAGGGAAAACAAATTATATCAAATGGGTGAGCTAATATGCTTAGTAAGGTTAATAAATATACAAGAAGCTATCATAAATAATCATAAAAATTAAGGAATGTATAAAACTGAAACAAAAGTAAACTAGAAATGAAATTAAACATATTACAACATGAATAAGTAAAATAATTCCATCCAAACATTCAAATGGAACGTATAAGACTCAAATAATAAAATGTAATATTTATAACAAATAATAATATGAGGGAATTCCTAGTTTCGGACATCTAAAACATATCACCAATGACTCAACAAAGATATATAAAAATGAAACATTAAGGCCTAATCCAAATATATATTTTAAAATAAATTAAAGATGCCTCCTCTAAGTCCTTATTTAGTTTGTCACATAAAAACTTCTGATGTAGTGACAAGATATAGTGGGCCCCACACATTACATAATATATACCAAAAAATCCTTATATGATAAGTGTGTAACATATAAGATAAATTCATAAAAAAAACTGGCATACACAATTTTATTACATCAACCATAAAAAATTAATGGTATTAAAATAAAACAACAACAATCAAACATATCATAAACCATTAAATTTATTATGGATGATGGAATCATAATTAATAAATATTAATTAGGTATAAAATTAATCTATGATTATCAACAAAATTAAATTAATATAATAAATTCATTAAAAGAATTTTTGATAAATATATATTTTTTAAATTTGTAAACATTTAAATGTTCAAAATTTATAAAAGAATGCATTTATTTTTGAAAATAACCCTATAAAATTTTATCTAAATCTTCAAAATGTCGAGTCTTATTAAAGGTGTAAAATAAACATTTCTCCCCATAATTTAAAACAACATTTTGTCTACAATTTTTCGAAATGGTCAAAAGGTACCCCATTTGAAAACAAACGGAAGGATTTCCATCAAATCATTTTATATAAAGTCATGCATGGGTTTAAATAACTGGAATTTTTTTTATATAAATAGTCATAACATTTTGAAATAAATTTTTATTATAGGAGGACATGTTTGATAATGACATTGTAGTATATTATTACATATAAACAACCATTGATAAGAATGTGATTGTGAAATGGACACTTATAATGTATTTTCCCTTAGTCAAGGGTTAGTTAACCTCTTGACTAATGGATAATGAATTTATTAAATAAACTAGAACCAAATACATATTTATGATTGCACATATGATCATATTATAATATCTTATTACACATTTTTTACTATTAATTCATTGTTTTTACTATTTTTGGTGATACTTGCTTAGTTTCTCTAGTATGTTTTTCAAAATTATTTTTAGTCCCCATTTACTAGATCATGGTTTCATAATGTAAATAATGTAAAACAAGGTGAAAATATTATATATATATATATATCCAATATATATGTATTCAGAATAATTTACAATATTTGGAGATAATAAATGAAATATACAGTTCATGGAGATGGTAGGTCGTACATACACATGGACAATAGTTTTATTCATTTTTCATATAATAATTAAATAGAATAAATGATTATTACAATTATAATATAATATAAATCTCAAAATTTCTCATATGGTTAATAAATTGGTCCTTTATACATTCAATTTATATTGCGAATGTGTCATATAGCTTTGAGGGGGTGGTAGTCCACACTTCTATAAACAAAATTATTATATTTACACAACGTGGAAATAATGAAGGTATATTTTATATAAATATTATGAAATAATAATGACATTATATTGAATATATATGTCATATATAAATATAGTTTCCATCATAATGGACACCATGATATGTTGTCGGGTAAAATTGAACAAATCCTCATTTCGTGAGGGAGTCATTCATCATACAAAACCAAGGGTGTATGTTACCCATTAAGAAGATGTGTGTGGAGCTATTGTTATAAAAAATATCTTAAAAACATCCTAGAATATTTAGAATAAAATTTTATAATTTAATAAAATTAATATATGATTATATGGATTTAAGAGTAAAGTGAAACTATAAAAAATTACAGAATATGTCAACTCTTAATCTGGTAACATCAATTGGTTTACACCAAAAGGCTTACTTGGGAAGATTTCATCCCTAATATAAGATTCTAGGAGGAGGTTAGGGATGTTTTGAGATTATTTTGGCAGTTTTTGGTTGAAATTTAATGCTCAATGTTGTGTGAGGAACTGATGGAGGAGGTGTCCTTTTATAATGAAGGAATGCAGTACTTTTGGGAAATCTCAAAGGATTAATTTATAGTAATTTAAATATATATTTAAATATTCCAAAAATGTAATTTCATCTTCTTAAATATGTGATATGGTTGTAATATTACAAAAAAATATATTTTATACATATGTTTGTGTTATTTTAATCCTTATCATTTTGATTTAATCATAATTAAAAAATATTTAATTTAACAATGGTTATCAATTTTAATTTACTAAGTGGATTTAATTTATATATATAAAGTGTAAATTGGACCATAAATGGAAAATTAATGATATTTTAGACCGTATATTTTCTGATTTTCATTAGTATATATATTTAAAAAATTTATATAATTTAATGAAATATGAATTTCATAAAAAATCATAAGTGTCAATTTTGAAACTATTGATAACTTTGACATTAATCAAATATAAGAAAAAATATAACATTGAAAAAACTAAATTAAAATACCCATAATATGTAATATTAATATATAAAATTCTATCTACACATTAATTATGTCCAATTAAATTTATTTTAATTTTTCAAATTCGTTTTTGGATATTTTATTAATAAAATAATTTCACCATCATTATTTTTTCATCACTATTGATAGTTACTTAATCTATAAAAATTATAGATAAATATCTATAATTTAAGAGATTAAATTATCATTCAAAATAATTCATATAATATAGGTTTTCTTCTAGATATATATAATTTAAAAATAATATTCTTATACAAAATGTGAGTGAGACATTTTGTCATATTTGTTGATTTTTATAATATTCATGTCATATTCATGTAAATGTGGCTATTAAGTGATTAAAATTATAAAAATAGATGATAAGAATATATTATAGTCATTTTATAAGATTTAATAGATATTACTACAGTTTTATAATATTTTTTTACCTTTAATTAGCTGATTTACCTTGAACCACGGTAATACAAATATTAACTGAAGTTACTATTAATATTGGCCAAAAATAAAACGGACATATTTTCATAAATTAGACCATAATTTTCAAAATATGGAATCCATTTTTAATAATTCATTATAGAATATATGTAGTAGATAAATTTAAAATTAATCTCATTATCGGAATGAAAGGAGAATTTTTAAATGTTAAAACATTAAAAAAGTGTAAAATGCCATTACATAAAAATTCATGTTAAAACTAATTCAAAAGAAAAACATAATATAAATTGAAATATATATATTATATTTATACATTTATTTTATTCAATAATATAACCTATCCACATAAATTATATCGATGAAATTTTATTTTTAACTAAAATTATTATAATATTATTATTCACATAATATAATACTTATTATAAGTTTTATTGAAGTAAATTTTCAAATCCCACAACAAAAAAAGATAGTTTTTTTGATTTTAAATAATACAGTAAAATTTTAAAAAAATTATTAAAATTGGATGCGCCCTCAAAAAACAATAAAACAAATTATTTTTAAAAATAGAAAATTTATTCATCAAATTGAATTTGTTATATTACATGAAATGAAAATTCAAAAGATGAATATTAATGTTATATATAATATTTAAAATTCATAATTTTGTAAATAATAATCAGAACATCTAATAATTTTTTTGTTAATATGTTGTTGTTTGGTAAAATTGTTTCTTCGGTGTAATGGAAGACAACTCATTATTATTTTTTCCATAAGCTTATCATGGTGTGGCGCAAAAAGAATGAATGAAAAAAAATTATATTTATTTATATATAAAATTTTTATAATTTCTACGGTAGTTATATATTAAGGGCTTTGTTTCCCTTAATCTTGTGTTTCCCTTGAATATCACAATCCCATTAAAAAACTTTTCAATGTATTATGTACCATAGAATTTATTATTTACAAACAATAATGAAAAACATATACATAAAATATTTATATATTTCTTGGTTCATATCAAAATATATTTGAATACCAAAACGTATACACATCAATCATGAAAATTGGTTCTTAAACTGTAAGTCATGCGTTAGTATTTTATTCATTTGAAGAACATGAAATATCAATCAAACTTCAAGGATCATAAATCTCAATCTAATGATGCTAATTATGTTTAATGTACAAAATATTTTTAGAACATTCCATGCAATTCACATGTAACATTTGGAAAAATTATTCTCACTAGTCTTACCAATACTCTTACCACCTCTATTATTCATTTCATGAGACTTCGGATCAGGACATCAGTATTCATAATTCTTATAAATTGGACACTGAAATATTTCAATTATAACATTTTTCTTCATGTACCCTTTATTTTCTATGGCCAAAAAACATTGTTTCTGAAATTTTTATCATAGAAAAAAACACATAATAATGAAATATTAAATATAGGATTACCAAATAATGATAACTTATTTTAAATATATGAAACTATATACTTATCCGTAGAGAAATACATAAATATAGTAATATGATTTTCTATAGGGATTTCACTAAAACATTCTGATTAATGTTTCAAAAGGTTTAAAATTGTTTTTCTCTAATACCAATAATAAAAACCCAGTATTAACATACATATTAATTACATTATTTTTTCAAAATAAAAAAATTACAAACCTAAATAAAATATTAGTGTGTTTCCTTTGGTAAAATGGAAACATAAAGAACTTGTTCATAACACATCTTCTTATTGTCACTAAATTTTCAACATAACTAATTTTTTTTTCTGTTTCGTCAATAGTAGTATCATTCTTTATAATATTACAGAAATGTAACATATTAAATTAGTGAGATTATATGCTCAATAATGGAAACCAAGGGTGATATACTTATAAAATTTGTCATATTTCTTATGTATATAAAGAAAAAATGATATCATGAATATTAATGATCATTTTATCGTGTCATGTAATAAATCATGGATGTTCATAAATAATCAAAGAACTTATTCTATGAGATAATACAACTGACATTTAATTGGGTTATATCATATATATATAAATAATAATTTATATATTATTGAAGACTCATGTAAAATGCTATATTATTAGAATGGGTTCCATCCCAAATAGATCATGGTAGTCAAGGATCACACCAAAGAAATATTAGTATTAAATGATTACACCCAAGACTATTATAGTGGAAAAGTCAATTACTGAATTTGGTCTAGTAACCATTTCTTTTGTTCCAATATCATGAGATAAAAATAATTACCCAAAGTAATTTAAGTATATATAGGCCCCATCTATCACAAAATTAAATCTTATATACATGATATGTATACTAATAAATCATTCTTTATTTGACAGTGTATAATAAATAAATGAGGTTCATAACCCTTTCATCATAATATAACCCATGGAATATAATGAAATTCATAAACATCAATCCATCATACCATATATAAAATTAAAAGAAATAATTTTAGTTCTTTCATTAGGAAATGTTTTTTTTTAAATATTAACATCAAGTCAAAATTTCATAGATGGGAAATGATTTTAAAATATCACTTTGAAATTGTTGTTGAGGAAAATATCCATTCCCATTAAGAATATAATATTTCATTGTTATAAAACATATAAGACAAATTATTTATGGAATTTAACCATAAAAATATAAATTATCCTATAAAATTTATTCTAAAAACTACTTTATATTTTATTTCCTTTGAAATTTATGAATGATTATTTAAAACAAATTTAATGAATTTTATGAAAACATTCATTTGACGGAACACATATCTCTAAAAGAACTGACAATAAACATACATTGGCTATATAATATGAATAAAATAATAATATTCATGGTACAACATGAAAATGTGCAGCATATAAACCTATTAAGAAATATATTTTCATTATATAACAAGTGTCACAATGAAGGAAAATTCAGGCAAAATTGCCTTAGCAACTTTGGTACTATTAAAATATAATCCCCAATAACGGTAGATCATAAAGTGGATATGTAAATACTAATAAATTTAATGATATGTAGTGTATATTACATTAATTAGAATTATATACACCACACAATGAAACCAATGGAGAATATACAATAAGTTCGGTAGAAATAAATTAATGACTTGAAATCCGCTTACCATATGTCTTGACTCTTCTCTTACTCATGAAGAACTCTACTAAAATTAATATATGTATATTTTTAATAAATTATATATATATATTTTAATTTATCTAATATCATTTAGGATATACTTATGGACTTTTATTACAGAATTATTAATAATTCAAGGTTAATGTTTCTTTTCATGTTATAACATCATTGTTTTATCGTATGTTATTTTATTTGTAATATTTTTGTTCAACATAATTTAATAATGATTTAAAATTAATAATAATAATAATGATAATAATATTATATATAATAAGTATATATTTTTAATTATCTAAAAAATATAGAAAATCCAAAATGATTACCCCATTAATTGAGGTGTTTGTTCGCACGTACGCATGATCATTATTTTATTTTTATTTAGAAAAGAAAAATAAATGATATATATATTTGTTAATAAAGTATCATTATTATGTAATACATATCATTTAAATTCAATTAATATTTATTAATACATTCAATTCCCTTAATAGATGGAGTAGATATCACATATATAAATGATATTGTCATTGTTAAAAAAATAGAAACCAAGAATGTATGAGTTATATACTAATTATATAAGAATAAATTAATGTTTAATATTATATTTATATTTAATAACATAATAAATAACATTATTAACAATTGGGAATCGTGTAAATGGAATAATTAGCTCCATTGGTTTGTGGGGCGGTTATTTTCCTTACACAAGAACAATGATTTGGTGTCCAAATTAACAGTAGTGTGATTGAGTTTAGGTAAAAACCGTAATAAAAAATTCATGTTATATTTAGGATATATAGTATATTATATTATTATAAAATTAAAAAAATGATTGGGTTTGGTACTAAATATAATAAAAACATTTGTTAATGAAAATAACATCATTTTTGAGTATGTCTTATTGATTACCAAAAATTCCTTATTTAGATAGATTTATGCCAAATTTATAAACTGTAATATTAATGGATGTAATTTGAGATTTTTTTAATATTTTTTTTCCGATCCATGTAGCATATGAAATTGGATGAAAAGAGGACAAAGTATTCCCTTCTATATGAGGGGATGGGGATGTATCATAATTTTTGAAGTTATTAATTTATTATAACATCTAACTCAGTATAAAAAATTCTAAAATAAAATTTTTTCGAATATGATATATTATATGAATTTAATACTATCAAATAATATATATTTTAGACATGTTTTTTTTGTATTTTTAGGCATATTTTATTTATTATCCCTAAATTTACCTATTTCGATTTTATATATGTTATGCAGTAATCTATATAATGACGATGACTATTTTGGTAACAAATTAACAAATAAACTTTAAATAAACAATTTATTATTTTATAAACAATATATAAACCTATTTTTTATTAAAAAAATTTTATTACAAAATTATATAATAAAATATTATTTTAAAAAATTATCAAAAGTGGTAATTTTGAAAAAATCAATTATATTGCCTTTTCAAAAGCCAAGAAATGAAGATAAATTTAAAAAAATCAATAAAACATTTTAATGAAATAGTATCCTTGATAATTCTAATATAATATTATTTAATTAATAATATTATCTTTTTAGCATTTTTAATATCATTTAATTGATAATTTCATCAATAAAATAAGCATTGCATCATCATTGAGTTATTATTTTTAAGATATATTTATTCACTAAAATTTTGAAATAAATTTTAAGGTATTAGATAAATGTTTTATATTTAATAATAATTTATATAATTGTTAATACATTATAATTATTTTTATACTAATTATATTATTCTTAATAAATGTTATAGGGTAAAATATTTTCATTATCAGTGATTTTAATACTATCTAATAATTTTCATGAAATGGTTTCTGTTGAATTTTTTTTAAAATACGGTGTTAATGGCCTAATAAAAATTAATAAATGACCAATTTGGATGTTTTATTATATGTTTTTTATTTTTATAATAATTTTTTATCAATTTTTTATCTATTTACCCTCAACGACTATAATAAAAATTAATATATTTACTAATCACATTGTCTATAAAAGGAACCAATTTATTAAATATTGATATTATGATTGAAAATATTGAATCTATTATTAATAAATAATAATTCATAATTATATAAAATTATTGTAATGTCAATCCCATTGAGGTAATGATAATACATATTTTTAATGTGAAATAATTCAAAATATTCATATGTTATTATATAAAAATTTATATTGAAACTGATTCCAATGAACTAAATTAGATTAAAATAAAAAATAGAAATATAATTACAATTTAAAGCAATTAGAATTTTAAATTTAACACTATGTACATTTTCAAAGAATAATTTTTTTGAATTTAACATATGTTATTTTTCACTATTAATAAAAATATGAAATTTATCATAAAAATAACATGAATTCAAAAAAAAATTCTTATCCCTTAATAAAATAATAGGATTATTTATTCAAAATTTATTTATAAAAGTGTTAAAAAATATAATTAAAATAACTGCGCAATCAAAATATTGAAAAATGGATATTTAGAAAAATACTATTTTTATGCATGAAATTAATTGTTCTCTTATGTGATATCATAAAAATAAATAAGATTAATGTAAAACATATTTTTAATAAATTTTATATATTTTATTATCCAAATAAATCATTATTTATTTGTTTACTGCATTGTATAAAACACACTTATGGTCATTTAATTAGATTCTTAGAAACAATTCTTCTTATAATTTTAAAATTGTATTTCATTCATCTATAATTAATGAGTCCAATATATATATATATACATATATTTGTGTGTGTGTGTGTGTTTCTTTGTGAAAAGGAATTTACTAATTTCGTTAGTCAGTTTCATTCCAACCATTATAAAGTATAGGTAAAAATTTTCTTGTTTAAATAATTAAAATAAGAAATTTATTTTCAGTAGAAACATAGTGTTGCATGTAATACAAGAAAAAATATTTTTCAATCAAACACATTATATATATGAAATTTTAATATATTTAAAAAAACTACAGAAATATTTGTGTGTTAGAATCAATAAATATTTTTTTCATGATGGATTCATTCAAATATTTATGTGTATACTATTCTATTTCAGAAAATAATTCAAGATAGTGAGTATTATAGTTTAATGATATATATAACAATTTGAGAATTAATGTTTTACTTTATGGAATTAAAATTAAAATAAATTTCACACATCAATTCATTTTAATTTATATGGTTGTATTTTATTAATAAAAATCTATGAATATTTTAAAAAAATTAATCATACACATAATTTATCAAAATTAGAAAATAAAACCACAAGAATAACATGGATTCAAATATATTAAAGATAAATTATTTAAAATTTTATATTAATTAGATCATTCTATAATAACGAAGATATAAATAATTTGAACATTTAATAATAAAATATTGGTTTTAAAAATTTTGATGTAGATGTTAATTTTTTGACTACACCCATTTGATTGAATATTGTTTCACAGTCTATGATTAATCATTATTGATTGTAGTATCAACATCCACAACATTGTTTTTGTTTTTTTATATTATCATTTATTTTTCATTGTTTCATGTTTTTCATTATCTAAATCAATTAATAAAACTCACATTCATTGGATGTGGCATTAATAATATGATTTCAAAACTATGCTACGTATTCATAATTGTAGTGTTGAGCTATTAATAACCAAACTCATTGTATTTTATGTTATTACTCAACCTAATGAAGGTTGGTTGTGATTTATTCTATACGATGTTTGTTATTACAAAAGTTGTAACAAATATATGATTTTAGTAGGTGTAAAAATAACATAAAAATTAGACTATTATATACATCCATACTCCCCTATATTTTATGGTGTGATGAGTAATTTAGTGATCTAACCAAAGAATTATAATATCCAACATCTATTAGAATAATATTTTCAGAGTTTTAGTTTTATATTAAATTGTTTCCACTGACTGAATTGGTTAATATTTTATAACACTGAATTCCCTGTATAATATTTACACATATCATTGTAAAATAAATTTTTTTAAAGGTTAAGAATTCTCATATCATGGAATTTTTCATCACCCATATGAGACATTACATTTTTAAATTAGATAAATCTTTTTTGAAATATTTAACATTTTATTTTAGTATAATATTAAATTTTTTATATCAAAATATCCCAATAGTTATTTTTCATCATCCCTTATATTTTCAACTTTGTTTATAATTATATAACATACCCCTCAAAAAAATTTCTCACTTTCATCTCTTATGTTCCTCATTCTTTTATAAAATTCCTTTTTTCAATAATCAATTATTTTTATCGGTTTTCATTAGGAGTTCTCTATAGTCCAATATATACTACATTTTTTCTTTTTTCACCTAAATTAATTGTCCCATTTAAGTGATTATATATATTGAAGATGATGGAATGATCATTATATGATGATTATACAAATGATATGTTTTTCCATACGTGTGTGATCCCACAAATTTCCTCATTATCTGATGATTTCCGTTCCAATTAACTATATTTTATTTTTTATAGGATATTAATATTTAAATTAATAAAATTTTTGGTCTCTACATCCTATTTACTAAATAAAATTATTATTTATTTGGTATAATATAAAATAATATATTGTGATTTTGATACATTGATTAGTATTGATGATGTTAAATATGTTTTGAATTTTTTATTTCTCAAATTCCTATTATTATATAATTAGTCTTTATGATCAAACATCAATCTACTTGAAAAAAATTAAACATATCAATTACCTATCTAGTCATTATGATACCAATTACAATTTAATACTTATGGTGTGTACTAATGAGAGAATAAAAATAATAAAAAATTATTTATAATAAATGTTTTGATGAGATGTTATAATATTTCACTATGATTCTTCATTACATGAACCCAAATTGATTAAAAATATACAATGAAATATTATTAAAAAATCATGATATCTCTTCATAATAAGCCAAATTCCATTAAATGAGAGATTATTGAATGGAATAACGTGATAGCAAATTAAATGTGAATTTTGTAATAAGAACTCATTAATAAAATTAACTAGGATTGAAAAATATTTATAATTTAAATAAAAAAACAAACAATTTTTTTTGTTTGTTATATTTGTTTACAAATTATAGATATTTATAAGACAAGACATGTTTAATTAACAACAATGATGAATTTTAAAAATTTTGAGGAATCCAAAAATATTTTACAATAAAAAGTAATGATGGATAGACAAAATAAAATTATAAAATAAAAATGTTATATCTTTTAAATAGTTCAAGCCTTTGCGATATGGATATAGTTTAGAATGTAATTTTAAACATGAAAACATGAAAGAGAATAAAAATAGGTATCATAAGAAGCATTATAGGTAATATTTTTGTATAACAAGAAATCTCTCATATTATTAATCTATACACATTATAATTTATGAGGGTTAAGAAAAATATATCACATATTCATAATGGAATAATTGGTTAGTTTGTTATGTTTTCAATCCTTATTATATATAGGATACATTGATAATAAAATTAATTTCTTATTTAATGAATTGATTCATAATTTCAATGTGAAAATGATTAATAATTAAAAAATTTGTTGTAACTATCAATTTATTCAGTATACATACATTATTTTAAAAGATTATATGTTACAATAACTCGAAGATAATGCTGTAATGATTAATAATATTTTAAATATATATGATTAATTTATTGATGAGTTTTAATATATTAAAAATGAAAATATGAATCTACAATATAATATTGATAATTAATTTAATATAGGTGATTTTCAGAAATGGAATTGCAAAAAATAAATTCAATTTAAATTTTAATGGACGACAAGAAAAATAAATTTCATTTGATATATTGTATTTAATATTAAAAAATATTGAAATTTCATTGTAAAAGAATATATCATAAGTATATCTATGATAAATTTTATTATATTTGGTATCTATGCTCATTATTCTTCATATAAAAATATTGGTTCTCGAGAATACTTATGTTTTAAAATAAAGAAATATAATTTTTTTAATATATTTGTGTTCCAATATTAAATAATAATAATTTTTTTTGGGTTCCCAATTAATCATTTCTGAATATAGTTAGTCTCATGCTTGATTATATAGCCAATAAGTATGTTATAGGTGGGATAATATTCATTCAATGACTACTTTCTTTAAATAAAATTAGAATATTAATATTAATATATAAAATATATATATTGATTTCATTTTATTAATTTGTGACATGTGAAGATATGATATTCAATATCAATTTATTTTATTTTATATCAAATAACTTCTTGGTTATTTTATTTAATTGTAGTTAACATATAAATGTTGAGTTATTTTTATATTTTATAATTTTATTGACTAACAGTTTCATCTTACAGGATCAATATCAACTAATATATTTTTTAACAGTCAATAAATTTTATACTCGTGTTGTTAATATCATTACAAATTTATATTTTATCATTAATTAATAAAATGTGATAAGTTTTAATTAATTTTTATTTAATAATCATATTTGGGAAAATATTTTTTTATATTACTAAATTTTATATGCATTTTATCATTACACAATAGTTACTACAGTAGATCTATTTATTAGGAACAATATTTTTTGTAGGTTATAAAAGGATTTTTGGGAAACATTCTCGTGATGTTATTTGATGACAGTATAATTTGTGTTGGGACATAAGAATTTTTTGGGTGTATTACCACAATTTATGTATTATATGGGATTTCCAATATTCCGTTGAAATAAAAATATATAACCACTATACAAAGGAATTGAGGATTTGATGAAATCTTTTTGATGTGGTTTTAAATATTATCCAAAATAAATAAAATTATTTATTCTATTATGATACAAAGGGTCTATGATTGTGGATGTCATCATAGGTTCAAAAAATAAGAGACAACATGATCTCATAACCTTATGAAGTTGTAATATTTCTTTTTTCAAATCTCTTATATTATATCACAGCTATGACATATAATAATCCAAATTGAGAGATAAACATTGAGATCCAAATATTATAACCTGGTATATTTTTAATTTGACCATAGGGAAGGTACAATGACTCATTTGAAATGTTTTAAGTTATTTTATTGTCATTTTAATTATTATGTAATATTTATGTATATTTAGTATTGTTCTGAGTACTATTTTTATGTTTGATTGAATTACAATTCCTTATCTGGGTTTTATTTAAAATTATTTGAATTAAAGATAATATTTTAAAAATATTTATTCAAGGATAATTTCTAAATAATATTTTAAAAAATATTAGTTTATTTATTGAATACTGAATACAATTTATGCTATTGAATATTAGTAAAACCAAAAATAGTATCAATCTAAATAATGGCTATACAATTAAAATACATGTTATTATTTTTCATCATGAAAAAAAGGTGATTAAATTTTTTATTTTAGAATCATTTATATATTATGGTATCCTTGTACATTTTTTTTATTTTATTAGTTATATAACATAATAACAATAATAATGTAGAATATTGTAATTTTATATTGAATGAGAAGATGAAATTAATTATTTTTTAACGTACTGTATTTATATATAACACCCAATTATAATGATAATTAATTTTGTTGAGAAGGATAAAAAATATCAAGAATAATGTTTTTTCAAGTAGAGTGATCATAGAGTATAGATCCACTCTATTAATACTAAATAGGTATTTATAATAGACAAAATTGGAAACTAATGTATTATTTAATCATAAAGAAAAATGGGTAAATATGTCATTATTTTATGATCTAATTCAATATAGGAAATGGGATATGTTTTTTATATGTGAAATTATTTCAATACTATAAGAATGAATGTATTTTTCAAATATATATATGTACGATTCTCTAATAAAGTTCGAAATATGATAAAACTACATAATAAAACCATTTCTTATTTCATTTATTTATTACTATTTGATGATATGGTTTTCTAGTAATGATCGAGAAAATTATGATCAGTGACATAGTAGATCAAAATGAGAAACATAAACCACATTAAAAACAGTGGTTTCATTATAATTTATATCAATGATAAAAAATGATTTTTATTAAGATTGATATAATATATTCTAGTTATGAGTTATTTTTATCAACCATTTTAACCTTCTATAATTTTGAATGAAATATAATAGTTTCCTCTACATCAACTATTCTGAAGGTTCAATCAAGGATATTGGTTCAACATTCGTAATCCAGCATCTGCATTAACAAAGTTGAACAACATTATTTAACTGATCATACATTGAACTTTTAATTTATTATTATAACATATTTTATACATTTTAAAACAAATATATACTTTTTATTATTCCACAAAAAGGATGATCTTAGGTTTTCCATATCAGTTAATGAAGGGTTCAGATATAGCATTTCATCGAACATGCATGTTTTGTGGGAAATTTTACATAATGACCTAGTGGTTTTTCTGTATAAGAAATAATGTCTTCTGTAACACATGGTGATAAAAATTATGTATAGATATTGGGGTTTGAATCCCATTGAAACTCATTTTATAGTGCATATTCATTCTTTGTAGTTTTTAATTCACCGTGTGGTAGAGTATGGATTTAACTAGACACATTAATATTTGTTCCTTAATATTTATCTTCATATATAACATGTTTGATTCTTACATAACATTCACTATTAAATTCATTGATCTAATTGTATATTTTATTTCATCTCAACATTCAACATATGCCATTCAAATTAAGTAGTGCATATTACAGTTTTTAAATAATTATAAATTTTACCCACAAATTTTCTTCTTTTTAATAATCCACGGTGATCAAAAAAATCATCAAGGAATAATCAATTAAAATAACCATTGAAATGTTTCATGAAAATGTAAATTACTAATAGAATAGGGAATAATAATTGATGATAATTACAACAATATAACTAATCTAAAATATAATTGAAAAATAATATTATAATCCCTATTAAAATACTTCGCAGTTAATCTAGTGTAACTAAATAGAATATATATTTTAATCATGAATAGAAAAAACTTATATATATATATATATATATTAAGAATATAATGATACTTGATATGTCCATCACATAAAACCATACATCTATGTGAGTGGAGCACAATTAGAGGAAAATAAATAATTTCTTTAATTTTATGAATATTTATTAAAATGGATGAAATTATGAATTGAATTTTGTAATTTATATATTAAATATATTAAATAAAATAATTTATATGATTATTTAAGTTAATATTATTATACAAAATTAAAATTACTGTAACCAAATAAATATGGATGTATTGGAAAATTACTAGAAAAATAAAATTATAACAATTACCATCTATTTGATGATATAATAAATCATTAGCGATGATATTAAAAATTTCAAAATTCCTATTTAATGTATTATATTTGGTAAATATTAAAATAGCCTTAATAAATGAACACATTTCAGGTGCTACTATTAGAGAAGGATTTATGTTCCCTATGCAACATTAGTGAAACATCAAAAATACATGTCATATGAAACAATTAGTTGCTGATACAGATGGATTATCTTCTTATGAATAATATTAATTGGAAATATATATGAATAATATAGTGTTGTAATTATATATGTTTGATTTTTTAAAATTCAAACAAATTTATCCCTTTTTGAAATCATGTTTTGACTTAGTATCTGATATCATGTATCATTTTGTAAAAAGAGAAATTCCGATGGTATTTAATTTATCATCATGAAAACATCATTCAAGAATAAATTTTTTATTTATTTATTATTTTACAATGATTTTTTATTATATAGGATGATTTTAGTTCTTTCCTTTTATTTGTGGCCTTCCAAGTGGTTGAGAGTTGGTTTTTTGAGATGTTGGGTGATGTACATGGAAGATGGATTAATAGTGGGCATATGAAATTTTCATATGTTTATATAGTTGGACCACTTGAACTATAGTGAGTGTCATCTTCCTACATGTGGTATACTGGTAGCATGAATTATCAAAAAAACATCATATGCTCAGTATTTTGTACAACCAATAAGACAATATACGGATTAATGAAAAGTTTTCAAGTAGGAAGTCCTCCTTCTAGATATTTGGGTTCTTATGTCCACTTTAATATTGTTTTGGGGCACTATATAAATTGAATAAGATATGAGATAGCTAATGAGGACATTTTGGGTTAGAATATTTGTGTTAGAATGAAAACACCATATGTCCAAATATAAATTTTATTAATAAATTCCTCATCCGTAAATATATTTCGACCTAAATGTATATGGGGAATATCTATATGTGAAATTTCATAATCAAACATTAAAACTTCATTGTTAAAATTACATTTTTATCTACCATGTATGTTTATACTTGACCTATTAATGATGTATTTTCTCCCTTGTGGTTCTTCTTCATCAAGGGTGGTGAAATTGTGCAATTTTCTTGTATTTTGGTGTTTATCATATATATCTATTTCATGGATTTTTTTTATCTAGAAAATTTTATCCATTCTATTGTGGATACCATTAGGGGTAATATTGATTTATTGAATTGAAGAATGTAGATATATAAATAAATTCCTAGGAATTAAATCCACTATTTCCCTCCAGTATTCAAATGGATATCTAATTGATTCCAAAGACCGGTTTTGAGTCATTTTATTAATGTTTTAAAAATTGGTTTTATGGTGTGTGATTAAATAATTTTAATATGTAATTTTTTTTAAAATTTATGATTTTTAGAAAATAGATCTAAAATGTATGAAAGATTTAATTAAAAATAATATTAAATGGTAGAATGTGTTTTCATGAGTACCATTTGATGATAGTTTTTTAAATGAATTATATATTTTTAAACATGAAAACGTTGAAAATTTATATTATTTATTGATTTAAATTAATATTGTTTAAAATTATTTAAAACCGGTTTATATGTTTTATTTCATTAAAGGACATGTGACAAATGGTCATTGTGTGGGTTTTTATTGATCGACAAAATAGGGTTTGATCCCCAAATACCCCAAATGAAACACCACATTCAAGGGGGTGGTTATTATAACTAAAAGGATTAACAATATGGGTTTTATTTTCATAATGTACAAGTAAAAACAAACCCACCAATATCATTACATAACACTATATAAAAAAAGTAAAATATTTTGTATCTAAAATGTAAACATGCTTATGAAAAACCTCTAGGGGTATAATATTATGATTGTTTAAACATCAATAAATGAAGAAATGCACATTCCCAACCAATATTATGTCTCATCCTAACAATAATATATATCTAAAATTTATAGGATAGTCCCACTTCGAATCTCAATGATCAAACAACCTTACGTGGTCTAATGATCCTGACATCTATATAATTGTTTGTAGTCCCTACTAACCTATCTTCCATCTACATAAGAAGTGAAAATAATATGAAATTATTATTAAATGGTTAGTATAAAAATAAAAATTATGAATCCAAAAATGTATAAGAGGGAGAGGCAATAGAAGAAATATGAATAAATAGATAATAGAAATCATGACCAAAAAAGAGAGACAAAAATATCCGATGATATAGATATGTATATATATTACCAGAAAAAGAATCCTAAATTAGGGGAAAGGGTATATAAATCTCACAAAACATACCATGTATAGTGTTAAATTAGTTACAAATGTCCATCAATGATGACCACCATATGATGCATCTCTCCATATATGAAACCATTTGAATAGACTATTCTCCCCACTGTACTACACAACTGAGGGTGTGTAACATCAAATACATTGACCCACACCATGTTATTTCTTGGGTGTTCTATATGTTTTTGTAGGAAATGAAACATATCAGATAAGGGGTATATTTTTTGGGTAGAGGATCCACACCTTAGTGTGTTATGATGGGGGTGGTGGTAAATTCAAATATTGGAGTACCCACACCCTCTTTGTTGTGGGGAGTGGAGGTACCACTCGATAGATAGATAAATGAACCACTCTATAGAATATAAGGGATTTACAATAATCAGAATATGGATCCATACCAAAATATCATATGAGTTACCACTCAGTAGATAGAAGACCCAAAAACATATTCAATAGAAAGATGGGGGTAACACTCAATTGATAGAAGAACTTCACTATAATGCAATAGGGTGTATAAATCAGCGTAAAGAAGTCATAAATGATATCCAATTGGTGAAAAAACTATTTATAATGATATATGAGATGATCACAAATCATATACTTGTACAACTCAATGACTAATTAGATTACACAAAAATCACATAGTGTGGTACAACTCGATGTAATGATAGATAACCTACACCCTATCAAATATGGGTGTAATCCTTTAATTATCCCTCCTACTCACTACCATCGTCAAGCTACCCCTAAATTAGTGTATCAACCATATGATCTCAAATTTTATCCCAATTTACACAATAGAGGCTGCATTCCCATTCGAAATTGAAAACACATGTGATAAGATACCCACAATCTGAAATCCTATTTGATAAGAATTAGATACGTTTGGATGGTGTGTCCTCATAAGGGAAGAAGGGTTACAATGTGTGTAAGTGGACCCACATCAGAAGTGGTCCCAATTAATATCCAGGACATGATTCTATATGTAATCCAATATCTACCCATTTTCGGCTACAAAGAGTGTAGAGGGTCTATATGGCGTGTTTTACTTGCTCATTGTCTGGTTCGTGCTCTACGGTCATGTATTTATTTCTTGTCCATATACATTATCATTGTATGATAGCATGTTTAGATCCATTCACATGATTGTGTACTCCTGGATTACTTGGTGGTTCTATATCACAAATGCCACATGGTGTGTGGTGGTCCTATAAGGCATTTCATAATTTTATTTCACAAAACCACATCCAATGATTCAACGGAGTGTGCTATTCTGATATACATGGAATGTATTCGTAATTTTGAAGAAACTCAATTCTAATCTATTGAAACACAGATCGACTCTAATTTGGAAATAAATACCTACAACCATAAAATAATATATGATGACTTCTCTGAATTTGTTTTCTACCATACATTGATCATAATTAACATAACCATTCAAATTTTTGGTTCTCCATACACATCTTGTGCCAATTTTGGATCAAAATTTGTCGTAGATCCCATATCCATGCATCAAACCCTTGTTATTCTATGAATTATCCCAACATTAATCCTTGATAGATGTCCTGTTCGTCAAACATGAATATGTTTCGAATTAGCGAGTCATATTCAGCATGACCAGACCTTGGAATGTCTAATCGTGACCAAGAGGTTAAATTACAACAAATGTAAATAATTGGATTGAGAAAGGTCCAATAAACATGTGATAAAATTATATTCCCATGAACTCATTTATAATTGATACAATAGTGATTTTCTAGGTGATAGAACTATTGAATGTCCAAGTAAATTTCTACAGTGGAACATATAATGCCATACAATAGGCACAAATAAATGAAAGTGTTGTCCATTCTAAATAAACATTGAAATTTTTTAAATGTAATTAGAGAGTTTATTTTTACATTAGTTCACTTAAATAAACTACTTATTAAAATTTAGTTATTAAATTAAATAAACCCGCCTATGATCGATTGTATTAGAACATCTCGAGCTCAACTATTTTATATTATTCATATTTTTATCCCCACGTTATATTCTAAAATGTGGTATTAGATTTCCCAATGATATTTTGTTTATTTTTTATTACATTATGTTTATTAAATTGGTTTTTCCTAATATCAAATATATTTAATATTTTTATAAAAACAATTTTCTTCAAACCGATATTTAGAAACACATTCTGTCTTATCCCCTAGATACATTGATATAAATAGAAATATAAAATTGTAATATAATTGGAAAATAAGGTGTTAAAATATTTTTATTAATCATTATTTTAATCTCTGAAATTATTAATTGACAATTATATTTTGATATAGATCCCAAATAAGGATCTCACTCCCATAAAAGATCTCATAGACGTTCCCATAATACAATAAAATGTTATACAATGGGATGGTGTATCCATGAATTTTTTTCCTTCAATCATTGACCACCTATGATTTCTCCCCAAAGCATCTCCATCAAAAATATTCGGCTCACACCATTAAATAAGGTGCATTGGGTCATGAATGTATTTCCATTGTTATGACACATGGAAGAAATCATGAACCCACTAAAAAGCTAGAATTTGTAACTAGAGATAAGAATCCACTATAAATTTGAGTATGATATCAATCACTGAAATGATTTTTAGTGGTATCATTAATGTACACCTATAATTGTACAATCCTCATTGTGGGTTGACTCTTAACAAAACTGTTCTCTATGTTTGGAACAAGTGTAACCTTCATGGTATCCTATACAAGTCTTAAAATGGTTACATGGTAATCATAAATTGGAATCGACTGGTAAACAAAATATTTTCAAATAGAATTTGTTCAAACCAGTTTCGGCCAAATTCTAACAACCACGACCTCAATGTATCCTCTAATACCTGGATGGAGACCTTGGACATTCCATCATTCATAGGGTTTAATGTTGTAAAAATATACTTTGTTTCCTAAATGTCTTATGCATACCTCTGCACAACAATAATGTAAACCATATGTCAAATTTTAATATTATTTTCCGAGGAAACACATGACATAGAATAATCTGACATACATACCACTTCACCATCCTCTGTATTAAAAACATAAACATGATAGAAAGGATGTGTAATAGATTATTTAGTTGGTTTACTATCACCCATATGGATTCATCCAGTATAATTCCCCATGGAATATCTATCATTAATCCCACAGTTTTTAATTTTATTACCATTTTGGGATCCCAAGAGTCTACAGAAACCTTACTCGAACATAGTCTTCAAGCTTAACCAAATATGGTTAGGCACTTTGAAGAGAATTTTAGAGACCTGAAGCTTAACATACATGGACATTACATTACTTTTGCGGAATACTCAGAAAATAACAAAACACACACACAAAAGGACCGTAATAGTTTAGTGTCTTTGGAAACTCGGAATATAATATTCTAGTCGTGGTGAATGATCTTCAACATCTCCCATAAAGATCTTCCTGTTTTTTTCCTAAAACCTTTCTTTATATCATGGTAAAATAAAACAGAAAAGGGTGAGCTCAAATGCTCAGTAAGGGTAAACAAATCAAATATCAGTCACATCATATTCATAAGAACATAACATTTTGGAAATATTAATCCTGCAAAATAGATCATATTATCATAACATGGGATAAATCATAATAGTGAAATGGAATCCCAATATTCATAACTAAAAACATGAAACTCTGTGTCATACACACATAATCATAGAGAATCATTTCTTATTAGTCAAGACTCATTTCCAAGACTATTTTAGTGAACAAAGTCCATTTCTGAAACGAGTTCACTCCTCGTTTCAGTCTCGTTTCACTAAAACGGTTTAACCTACCGTTCCAGCCATATCTATATCATGAGATATAAAATCTTTACCCTATGCATTGGAGAGAGATATTGTTCCTACCCATATCATAATGATATCATTCTTATGTGTGCCAAAAAAATCATAAACCATACGTCATAGCATAACCCATGTAATAAAAATGGGAATCTTAAACATCGTGACATCATAAAACAATTGATATAAGATAAAGAAATTCATAAAAATAATTCCATCACAAAATAATCAAATCAATGTAATAATATGGATAGAAACAGAACCCTATATTATCTTAGATGGAAAATAATTTTGATAAAACACTTGAACTCCATTGTTGAGGAAAATATCCTTTCAACTTCAAAAACACTTTTCCTTTCATAACATGCCATACAATTCTAAAATAAAATAAGTTGATTAAAAATAAACATGAAAATTTGTAAAGGAATCTTCTTGGAAAAAATGTTTTAAAAGTCTATTCTTGCTGTATAAGTTAAAAAAACATTCTTCTCATAGTTTTGTTGGAGAAGTCAAAAAGTACCTCGTATGGAGAACGACAAAAGATTCCTTTTAGATAATTTACAAAAAACTCACCAAAGGGTAAAAATGGATTTAAAAAATTGTAGGTGGATTGAAATAATATTACATATTGAGGAAACATGGATGTGGATGATAAAATACACCCTAGTAAATACCAAAGTATAAAAATCTCGGATAAAAATGAGATAGTGATATTTCCCTTACCTTAGGTCTGATTTGCTTCGTAAGTGTCCGAACCTCCTGTATAATGATTTAAATAATGTCATTGACTTATTCCAGAATCATACTCATTGTTATGATATCATATATGGTTCACTTATGACTCTATATTACCAGTTCTTTTGTAAATTCCAAGTTAAAGAGCGTTTTGGGTAAAATCGTTTCATTTATCGTCCGTGTTTTGACTTGTAATTATTCATATGATTACACAGATCATGATTACTTAATTATAGAATATAAAACATGATTCATATATAATATATATTCAGAATATACATATATATAATAGATTAGTAAATGGAACGAACTACACCATTCATGGTGACGGTAGGTCATACGTACGCATGAACGCTGTTTTCGTTTCCTTATTGAGTTGAATGGAATTAAGTAGATGACATACATATATATACACATAAATCAAGTATCATTATTATGTCATGTATTTCATGATTACTTATTATATATACGTTATAATCATTCATGAATGGTTAACGTGGAGAATGAATCTCATCGCGTCGTGGAGACGGTTGTCCGTACATACGCATGAGCGATGATATCGTTCTCATGACCGTGGAATTTTATTGTAGTGTATTAACACTATTTCCAAATCAATATCACTTTTCAATAATCATATATAGTTATTATGTACCCTATTATACCCATCCGTGTAAGTTGGTGGTGGAAAATAGATTACACCACGGCGTGGAGACGGTATTCCGTACGTACGCACGGGCAGTGATTTCATTTTCCATAGGATGGATAGATGGTTAAATAGGGTTGTTTCATATTTATAATAACATATCATAATATGAGTGATACTGAAGCTATTACTTCATAATTAAACAACCTAAGAAGAAGAAACGGAAGAAGAAATAAAGTTGAAAGAATCGGTAATGGACATTACATCTTCTTTGAAGCGACTCTTTGAGTCCTCCTCTTGGGGCACTAAAATTGGTCTTTGAAGAATACCAGGACCTCTAGTATGTTTCTAGGGAAGTGGATAAGAGAATTTGGAAGGGTTTGGCCGAGCTTTAAGGCTCAACGAGGTGTGAGGAAGAGAGGGAGGAGGTGCCCTTTTATAAGGGAGGAGAGGGGTACCTTTGGAATAACAAAAAATATAATTTTATTGTAAAGCCAAATTCGGTTTTAAATAGCTTCAAATTGATTTATTTCGAGGCTAATGTGGGTATGGTTCGAAATAATCTCATCCAATATAATATAGACAAGTTTAGGTTCCTATTTTAATCTTATCATTTAGATTCAACATTATGTTAGATAATTTTACTTTTACCGTGTCTTTTTGTGTTCTTACAATATAAGGTTAATAAACTTACAATAATAAGACAAACAAACCCCAAGTTATTTATTATTAATATATATAACCTTATCTAAGTCATTTGGCCGAACCATAAATTTTTAGAAATAAAATAACAATTAATAATATAATATTTGTTTTAAAAACTATTTTATGTCATTTTTGACACTATTTAGTAATTGACTTTTGTGAAAATCATAACAGAATGATTAATTCGAAAAAAGTTCATTAAATCAATAATAACATGTCTTATTAACCTTTAAAATTAGTTTAATTCATAAAAAGTCTAAAATTATATTTATTTGGGTATTTATAACATCAATTATGTCAATATTTCATTAATAAGATAATTACGGCATCATCGTTGTGTCTTAAATAAATTAAATAATTTAATGTCTAAAATTTAAAAATATAATACGATTATGTAGTAAATCTTTTTATATTTCTAAGGAATATTTATAGTCGAATTCATCTTATGCATAACCTAATATTAAAAATTATCTACTTATTAAACTTTGATTTTAACTATTTTAACCCTTCTTTAAATAAATTAATTATAAATGTCGTAATCTAATCCAAGTGGTCCTAAATGGTATATTTTATTACTAAGGTTGTTATCGGTTGAATTAAACTTATCCAAAAGAATTAGGACATGTGTTTGGGTAATAATAATATCATTTTTACCCTTAACTACCCTATTTACTTTTAACCGTGGTAAAAAAAGTAAAAAGTTATTATTCACCAAAAATTATGTTCATCTCATTGAACCTCATTTTAGTCCTTGATATTAACCTTTCTCTCGGAGTTTCTAAATTCTTCTCACAAAAGTGGTAAAATTAAGTTTTATGAAAAATTCAGTTTTTTTAACTACCACTTAGTGGTTTAACTATTCATCAAAAAATGAAAGTATCCATAAAAATATAAAAAATTAGGCCTAAGCTATATTTGATATTATGAATTAAAAAATGATGTTTATTTTACCAAATTCAAAACATATCAGTGAAATTAACTAATTTAAAATTTAATTCCTGTCGTCAAAACAAATAGCGTGTTTTAAAAAAATAATAACTATCAAAAGATTGACACTTGTTTATGTCTGGTTTATATGTTAAATAACATCCAATGAACAACATTGTGTTAAATTGTAAAAATATATTCTAAATATACTTTAAAACCACTCAAATGAATAATTTATCACTATTAATAATTTCGATTAAAAAAAGTTGTTTTTTATTAAAATTTAGTAATTTTCACTATTCATCGGAATATGAAAGTTATCCGAAAAGTACCAAAATTTCACCCTAAGCCAATTTCAATATTCCGAATCCAAAAATGAATTCCATTTTGAAAAATAAAATTTACAAAAATTCAAAAAGTGGTTATTACTATTCATAACGGCTAGTTTTAATAATATTTTAATAGCATATCGTTGTTTAGTGAAACTCGGTATTGCGTACTACACACGCTATAGAGGAAGGTCGAGATTGCATGTAATGCAAGGAAATTAAAGGATGTGTGTTGTAAAAGATCCTTTTTGTGTAGCGTACAACACAATACATTAATGAAATTAAGAATATTTTTCATAAAATTCGGGGTGTTACAAGAATCATTCAATGATTTGATTCATGTAGGCAAACAAAATCTACCACTAATGGTCTCCATGGATCTTACTCACATAGGGATATACAACCAAGTGATGGATTTTGGAACACTCATACTTCCTCCTCCCACATTGTGAGTGGGACCACCGTACATCCCTGGAAAACAAATATGTGATTCACATGATAAGAAAATCCATCATGTTATTCTCTTGAGGATATGATCCCACATAAGTCCTCAAACATGATTTCTACCATATGGGTAATTATAACATGCTAATGGAGTGTCTGAGTCAACACCATTGACTAATTAAATGACGCACCATCATTCTTATACAGGCTATGATAGAACTACTAAATCACCTCTCACACTGGAGAATCATTCGACTTCATACAAGTAAAATTTCTACCACGTTTCCCTTCACTATGTTGTAAACAAAATTGATATAATATTTCAACATGTACATCAACAAGAACCTCTATCTTAGGCTAAATTCTCTTTATTAGATGAAATACCTATGACTTTACTATTCTCACTATACCAAAAAGAACACTCTTAAAAGATAGTGCCTCTACATAAATAGTGAAAAGACACCCACTAAATACACTGGGTAACATGTTAAATTTTTTTTCCATTGGGGTCTAAAATACATAATAAAAGATGAGATTAATTATTATACATAAATGTACAGGTAATTAAGCCCAACATCTAAGGCATCACCATAAACTATCTTCTCTACAAAGTCCTCAGGTATCCTCAAAATGTATGTGACCATCAATCTGAACCTCAACTCCATGAAGGCCCTAATAATTTTTTCTGTTGAGTGAAACAAAATCAATTTAAATATTATGGTTGTCAACGGGGCTTTAAATATGGAATATTATACCAAAATAAGTCTTTAGTATCAATACAGGGTTAAGAAACTCTAACCCTATGAAATTATCATCGGTATATATTGTTTATGTATTGTGTTTATTATCCCAAAACCAATGGATAAACCATGATTAAAAATGGAAGGACCATGTAAATTAACATCATGAATGTTTAACTAACACTTCTATATTTTATTAATATTTTGTTGCTCCTAATGGTAATCTTTGACGTTCATAAAGTGTTTAGAATTCTTTTACTCCAATGCTGGGTATATGGGTATATTTTCACTGATTTGAAAAAATGGTACAAGAATAATTGATGATATGGTTCATATAACGTATAAATATATCCGGATAATTCATTAAACCAAAAAAAAACAACAATGATCTCATATTTCCAATAGCGAGATCTAAATAATGGCTTTAGAATATCCGAATGAAGAACCAAGTACAAGTTGAATCCATAATGAATATGAATATTATAGAACAATCATTCACCTGATAAACAGTATAAATGGACATCAGTACATTAAAATGGATAATTTTTTTTATATCATAGACTCATTTAGGTGACAAAAATACATGAAAATTAATATGGTAAAAATTTCCTTTTTCATAGACAATACTAGATCATTCTAGCGGGATATATTTGGCTTTATAAAATCATATCTTTAATGTTTTCCAAATGACACCATAGATCGATAATATTTATAGGGACCATCCTAAATGTCATAATTGATATTACCATGGTCACTGGAAAAAAAATTGATACAAAAAACCATCTTCCAACTGAGTGGAATTCTCTAAATGTGCTCGTGGATGAAGCCCATAAAATACTCCATGACTAGAGGAATCCATATTCCAAAAGAAAAAAAAATGTCATTGGATACCCTCAATAGCTAATTGGAAATGTTTATTATCATCCCATGTAAAAAAACAAACTTTCCATGCCATGATACTTCTCTCGTTCATAATGGTAAATCTCACTCCATAAGTGAGTAGGCATCTGACTCGTATATAGTGATAGTTAATCAAGTGGTGAACCATGGGAAACAAATACATCACTTGGATGATGTCACTATGTTTTATTGTGATGAAAAAAATTTCCTATGAGTACATGTCTACGCAATGTGGTAGCTAATACTACATTAAGATAAAATCTATAGAATAATTGTTCCACTTAAGAAGATTATAGAAATGCTTTTGGGCTTTCAGATGAACTAAGAGATCCAGTTCACTCATAATGAGTGAGAATATAAATCAATGGCTCAAAAAAAATTCTAATAGTATTATTAAGTATTATAATAATAAAATATTGTACAACTAATAACCTCATGCGCTACATGTTCATCATTGTTCAGAACCTCAACCTATCCCCAGCCTCGAACGACAGCTCCCAAAGCCTAACATGGGAAACATGGATGTTATTGTTTAATGATCTGAAAACAGAACACACCACCCAAACCACCTCCTCCCAGTTTTAAATTATCTCCACTTCCTTCTCAGCATCCCAGGGTGCATTTGTTCCCTCATTTTAGAGATCTGTATTTATGGTATTTTTTCAACATGTTGGTTTGTCTTTTATCAACCTACCATCCTTAGAATGTCAGGTAGGGAAATCACATTTAATATGACCTCACATGTCTCATGCATAGAACCACCCATCCTTGTGCTTCCCTTTTCCCCGACATAGTTCCCATGCGGCCCAAACATGTACCAGATTATGATAATGGAGAGGTATCCTATATTGGGATCCTAATGATCGGTTGTTGCAAGATACTATGGAGGGCCCAACCTTGTGACTCCTACTACTAGATATATCTCTTAAGAATCCCGAATACATGAAAGTCTCTTTCAGATATTCCATTTTAAACACTTTGATATTGGTGGATATGCACAAGTGTACCACACTGAAATGTATATCTCTAAGGAGTCCCTTTCCAATTTTCTATCCCAGGATGTTTCCATATATGATTATATCATGGGCGTACAACATATGTTTTATGAACCTTCCGTAAAAATTAGATAATATATTATCTTAAATCCAATAATGTAGATTATTTTCAATCTAAACCAGACAAAGTAATTTTGGTATGTAATATTAACTTAAAACTGTTATATATTACCACATGATAGTGTTGAATAATCATTCTTCTAGGAACAAAGGCTCTAACAATTCATAGTGGCTCCAAAAAAATTGTATATTTGGACCCTGAGCTGGTTACTCATCACTCATCAGTTCATCATAATTATCCAGAACAGGTAACCATGCGGGATGTCATCATTAAAGAATCCTGAATGTTTAAACAAGGAATGCCACTATCCCATGACAATATATATACGATAAAATTACAGTTGATATGGAATGTGATAGAATCATTACTATATTATTATTGTACAATTTTATTATGGAATCCAAAGTTTCAGTATGCCTAGTACAGAAGAATATTTTCAATGTTATAGTGAGTGGATATATCAGCGATTTCACCAACATTAGTTTCCCAATCTTACAAGACACACTCATGTCACATTGAATATGAATCACTAAATACCAACCAAATTCTCATTAGGGGACTATTTAAGACATCATACCAAAGAATTAACATATAGGATACAAATCTATCATGACTTGTCCCAATGAGTCTCGACCCACAACTATACTAAGCCTACCTATTTAACACATGGATGGAGAGAAGGACTTAATGGGAAAATAATAATTGATGAATTTTCTAATTTAACTGTATAAATACTTCTCACCATATAAATACATATGTCTGGAGTAATTGACGTAAAAAATGAAATATATAGAATATATCCATCAAAATGAAAATCCATTTGGCTACAGAAGAGTACGAAACTGAAAACTGAATGAAATGGGTTAAAATACAAGCCCTACAAGAAGGACGCGCAAACATGAAAAAATTGTAGTAGTAAAATTAATGGCATTACCATGATTCCAATATATATACTTTTGCCATCATTCGTGGTCCAATTATCTACGTATTCTAATGATCCTCTTTAGTCATATCTAACATATCCATCATCATCATAACAGAAATCACATATATAAAATGGCCGTATAGAGATTATTATATACATTATTTGTTTGATGAACCAAATGTAGAAGGAAGTGATGCAAGAGGCATGATCCAAATAAATAGTTAAGGGAAATATCCCTCCAATGCAAGAGTTTAAAATCTAAAAAAAATGGTTACAAATATATATACTGAAAAAAACAAAATTAGTGGGAAGGTGATCTCTCTGTTAAATACCAACCCCGGTATAGAGTACCAAAAACTCTATAATTCCATCAATGATTACTCTAATATAATTTTTTTGTCCAATGATTTAAGCAGTTATGATCTCATTCCTCTCTATTGTTCTTCTCAAATTATGGAGAAAATCTCAATCTATATGATGTACACCATGGTCCATCATGGTGCTGCCACAACATGTACGAAGGAACCAATCCCTATCAAATATGGGGTATAACTCATTTTGTTGAGGACCCATGAAGTAGTATGGATGTGGGGTACCACTGAATGTATGGAGGGCATTCAACCTATTTGATTTTGGGTGCGTTACATGTAAGTTTATAAATAGTGGACACACGCCCTAGTTTGTCAGGGGGTACAACATGTAAGATAGTGGAAACACACAATAATTCCATAAGGGTGTGGTATACAACACAATAGATAGATAACCCACACCCTAATCCCATAATGGTGGGGTGTTCAACTCAACTAAGAATTTACCCACCGCGTAATTCCAAATTGGCACCACATATTAATGAGGAACATAACCTATAAAATCTCATTAAACATCTATATAAATAGTTAAATAACCCACACACTAATTAAGTATATGGTATCACTAAATACGAAGACTAAATACAACATAATTCTATGGGTGGGGGTGTTATCTCATTATGAAGGAAGAGGACATACAACCTATCTAATAGGGGTTACTACTATATTGATAGTTCATGATCACTAACATCATCGATAGAATCCTAAATATGTTACTGATTTATGAAATATAAAATTGTTTATCAGAATACCCTAAATAATCCCCCATAACATTGTACATAGAAAAAAATCATGATAGGATACTCATGTACCAAAATAAATGTTGAAATAATGGAGACACGATAGGTTAATACTTTCTCAGTAGGAAAGAAGGGATAAAGAATGTGTAATAGGAACTACATTATATGTGTTCCATCACCATATAATGATTATTTCTCCCCTAGTATACATATCACATTTCAAGTAGATTTAAATGTAATTTATTTGGCCTACAATGCTTGATTAAGCCACTCAGGGTCTTGCCTTTTTTGTATGGTCGTGTCCATTTATCCTACATGTGTCTATGTACATCGACACACGACTTGTTCCATAACATTTATGTTCATGATTAATCCTAAATTACATTATTGGTTTCCATCACAAATTTCACATGAGCTGTGGGTTTTTCACTCTTCATGTTATACTTTGGTAACCTAAAACAGAAGCCTTCATAGTCAATGGGTAACACATCGTGTGTTCTTACAAACTAATTAGAGTGTTGTTAAAAGTTTTCAATTAAATATAATCATTACTATAACACCCATATTCAAAAATTATAATTATATACATACCATAGGGACTCATGAAAAAAAATTCAAATCCATTTTCCAAAATATATAGCAATAATTTGGTCGAAAATTGGATATTGTTTCATCTTTGAGATTGGACATAAGGACCTCCATCCACCCAATTATCCTTGGTTGTATCATATACTAGATTCATGAATCCAACACATTTTGTACCATAATTCATACCTTATTCCATATTTTATCACCGATCTATTCACATCACACAAAATTATCATGAATCATCAGGTCTAAAAAGGCTCGGTCATGTAAGGAATTTTCAAATCGCAACTGCATCATCCAATGATGAGTAAATTGAAGAATTTGTTATAGAATGACACCTAATTAAATTCACAACATTAATTTCCCAATAATTCATGGATAAAATTTATAATCTAAATGATATCAAGGTAATAATTTCAAGATATATAAATTCATTACATGGGCACATGTAGAAAATTACATTTGGAGTATACTATTGAAATGGATGATATAGAAAAGTCAATTTAATAAAAAATAACATGATCGATGAATTGAATCGACCGGACAAGTTATTCTAGAGTACACCAATTAAGAATACATTCTCCATATAATAGGTTGTTTTTTTCTATGTGTTTCAATATGCATGGATTTGGGGTATCGTCATCCTAAGATCTTGATTCACAATCAGATGGTGGTAGATAATGATCTCAAGTATCCAATTTTGTATACCGATAACTATAGAGAAGTTTTTATAACATGGATTAAATAGAGGATTTATATTCTCAATTATTTATATTAAATAAAGTTATAAAATTAGTTATTTAACAAAATTACCCCATTTACAACTGCTTTTATCCCAAAATCTAATGATGTTCTATTTTTTGATTCACAAATGGTTAAGTTCATATAATAGTCTAAAATATTCACTAAAACCCTCTATATGAGATTCCTTTTTTTAATTATCTAATTATATATACATTATGTGATCCTATAATATAATTTATGTTAAATATTTATATAAATTTAATTTAGGGCCACTGGGTATTTAATCACACATCTTCTTATCAGAAGGCTCAGAATATATATATATATAAATATTTCAATTTCTAATAAGGAAAACTATTTTCACTACATAGGTGGAAATTGATATACATGATAGGTAGTTGATAAATATAACTAGATATTGATTTTTAGTGAAATTTATGACTAATTTTAATGAGGATAATGGGTTCGTTCATTGGAAAAAGTCAATCCCCTAGTCCTAAGATGCAGGGATGTGTATACACCTGGGGAAATATTTAATATAGAATAGTTTAAACAATTATCCTTGATATAACCATAAATGTGACTTTGTAACTTGATTCTAAAAATGAAAATATTTTATATGTTTTATTTATATTTAAATTATTTACTCATGTCTATTTTGATAGATATGATTATTCATGATAATATTTATGGGAATGATCCATTGATTGAACTTTATACCATACACTAAAATGTTTTGAAATCATGTATTTTATTGAAATTAGTAGATATTTACACCACCTATTATATTTTTAATTTATAATATTTTTTTTATTTTATAGGAAAAAATTATAGAATTCATTGGGAGATCCCACTTAGATAGTGTTTATCACAATCTACATTTTCAATTAATAATTTATAGTCATTCTTATGGTTGGATCTAGAAAAGGAAAAGCACTAATTTTATCTGATGGGTGTTGATGATATTTGAATCTTGTTTATTTATATTGAAAAAATTATCTTCGGTTCCACATGGTATGAGAATATATTATATAGAATTTATATTTGGATTATGTAATTCCTTAGATTGTTGAGTATTAATAATTATTTTCCATTAGAATAATATTTGTGTTTGGTTTATTTATTTTAATTACATATAGATTAATTTTATATTGTTTTGAAAATTTTCCTTATTCTTTATTATTTGTTCATAGTTTGTACTCTTATTCATGATAGGACTAATAATTCACTTCTATCATTAATAGTTCTTATTTACATGATCATTTTGATGGTTATCCTGGCCAATCATAAAAAATTTGTATATAATGTGGATGTTTCTATACATGGGGATGTGTATGAAATTTAGGTTAAATTTATATAAAATATACATTTTAGGTACATAATAAAAGTTACAAGTGGGTTCCGGACCACCACTCATCATAATGAGGATTAAGATACCATGGACAGTTTGGATGAATTATCACTAAGGAGTTTTTTTTGTACTGATTCTAGACTATTCCCAAACATTGATATTGGATTTATATTCCAATATTTTTATCATATTGATAGAGTTGATATTATTGTGTATCCATAATGATGTTTATAGGTTACATATTAATGTTCTATAGATCCATGCCACTAAGAATATGTTCAAATAGAAATGAGGATGTATTTATTATATACTATAGAAATAATACATTCAATTTGATGAATAAAATATATAGGTTATAGTGATTGAGGTATATGATCTTGAAAAATTGGAAATATATTTATAGTTAATGATATTGAGGTTGCACCATGATGGGTGGAGGTAGATATTTTTCATAATTTCATTACATTAGTAACCCCAATCATTCGAAGGAAAATAATATCCTTTTGTGGTGAAATTATTTTGAGAAATGACTATGTTAACCTATATATTTTTGTGTTATTGAATTCTGTTACAGTTAGTTATTTCATCATTTAATGTGAAGGCCCTAACATGAGATTATGGGATAATATAGATATTGAAATTATTATTATGGGATTTGGGAGGAAAGAGTTCAATAATATTTTTTCAAATAAATTCTGTCAAGATTCAATAAAAAATTATATGTTTATATAGATTACATTCCTTCACCAGGGTTACTGTTTATGGACAAAATATGTTAATTATTATGATGAGAATTATCTGTTTTCAATATATATAGTGTGAAACAATATTTCAACGGAAAATATTTGTTTATTGTGAATTAAATTACACATCTATATTCTTTTATTCAGGATGATGCATACTTGTTTTGTTGTTGTTCTAGATTTGGTGATTCTAGAGGAGAATGACATGGATGGTATTTCATGGTTTTTGAATTTTATTTATACTCCTAATTGTATTTAATTAGATACATTAAATTTAAGAGAAATTGGATTGGGTATCATATTTTAAAGTGTATTGGTGGTTCTATATTGTAGAAAACATCTAGATATAATTTGTTTTCATATTATAGACCTACTAATTTACTTATAAAGCTGAAAATAGTGGAACCAAAGGGATTATCGCATATATGAACAAGATAAATATACTTATAATTGATGATTATTATAAATATTGAGAATTAGCAAGAAATTATAACCATTCATATTGGTACTGTCTTTTAATTAACACAGGGATATGGGTCACAATCTGTTTCTTCCTAAAGAATATAGTTCTATCCATAGATTCCAAGAATAATGATACATAACGTAGTGTTTGAGACTCCCTTGGGAACAAATTTTGTCCATATGACAGTGAGGTTTTCAACTGACATCAACCCATTTCTAACAACTTCATTTTTTGATACATGGGAATCATTTTATTTGATATCAACCAAACTATGGGCCTGTCAAATATTCCAACCAATGACATTCATTATGTTATTTAAATTGAAATTACTCTCAAGGATATGATAACATAGGTTATTAAATAACACTCTTATAAATTCAATGTTATATACGTTGATTTTGTTTTTTATATTTACTATGTCACAAAAAAAAACTAGATTTCATTTTTAGAATGGCTTATAACATCCCGCCCCTACCTCATTGGCTTGATGAGGCGGTGAGGGTTACTTGGCCTTAAGCGACGTTCCCATGGTCCCAACGGCTAGCAATAAATGTCGAGGGCTCTGAGAACAATTTGGGGACACGTTTTCTATTAAGACATAACCAACCAAACAATCCACTGACTACCAATATATGATGCATGGTAACAAAACACCCAACCATGCATTCCAATAGACAAACAAGTTGTTCCACAATACAACCAAGAAACAATACAAGCAGACATGTCTACACCACATCAGAGTTCAAGAAGAAACCAAACAACAAACACCGCGATCCATGACACCACCACAGCTCCACAACCCATCTCCAACCTCCATGCTCCACCAAGACATCACAATGCACAACTTAATGAGGATGATGCCTTACCTCTGCCCATGTCATGATACACTACATCTGAAAAGAAAGCAATGTTCCAAAGTAGGGGGTGAGTACTAAAACTCATTAGGTTTTCCTCAAATTAAATCCCTACACATTCTAATAGGATAAAATAGTTAGCACAGTTATATAAATATGTTTGTATAAAATTGATCACAAGTGAAACCATTTCCATAATCCAAGCATGCCAATAGAAAGCATCACACCCAAACCAAGAATCCAAGGGAAATGCAACCAAATAATCCACAAGACATTTCCCAATCACACAATGGCACCACAATTTCCAACTTGAAATTCATTTAACAACAAACAACCAAAACAGACTAACGGTGGAGCTTCCGTCCAACCTGATCACCAATTCAATCCTTTTGGAACTTCACATCCACTTATCCTTTTATGGTGGCCCCTCCATCCACTATCCACCCCTTTTTTATAATGGTACTTCTATGCACGTCCACACAACATTCTAATCAATCCATAACCAAGCATATAACCCACCAAGCTCACAACAACATGAAATCAATCAATTCCATTGCATATCAATACACATCAATAAATCACCCAATTATTGAAAACCATTTTCCATTCCCAACAGCATTTCAATAAAAAAACCTCTTTATTGAAAACAATTTCCATCAATTATTATCTCAAATAAACCATATCATCACATTTTAAAATCTCCATTTTAAAATCCACAATAGTAGCATTTAACCATAAAAGCAATTTTTTCCCAAAAAAACACTAAACATCACCAAAGGGATAGCAAATAAATTTCTCACATCAATCCACAATTAATTAAAAGAAAAAATAATTAATTGTAACAAAAACACATTAGATCTAACCATGTGGAGTTGAGAGTGAATCAACCTACCATTAGGGTTCCTATGAAATGACCCAAAAGCAACTGCACCTCAAACCCGGCGAACACACCAACGAAACCACTCTAAATCCGTTTGACTAGCATTCACAAGAATTTAAATCAACATCAAAGGAAACCATAAAACTAGATATACAAACTACAGGTGTTGATATCGAAAACTGAGAGATATGTAGATGTAGATCTAGAAGAAAACACATAGAAACCAAGAGGAGAGACTTACCTGAGTGAAACCACCTTCAAAACACCATGAAACCTCTTCGATTTTCTTTCATAACGTGTGGGTGATCACCCTGAATTCCTAAGAACCCAGAATCTAGAGTTGGTATCAAGTGGGATTATGTTTGGAGAAGAATGAGGCATGCCTGAGGGAGAAAATATTTAAAAACCCTACTTTTAAGTGGATGCATGGTTAACTCACACCATTTGACAACTCGTTCGCTAATCGTATGAATGATACTGCCTCAATAAGTGGGGTCTGCATGATTTCTTCGAATGTTTTGGAAAAACATTCATAGGCTGTCTGAAGCCTACTTTCTCCCCATACACGGTTTCTTGGAGAATCCACACGGTTTCCACTGACCATGCTCAAACTATGCTCCCTAGGAAAAGCCTCCAAAATCATTCAAAACCATTCCAAACTCTCTTAACCTCTTCCCATCTTATCCCATGCACATTAAATACATAAAATATTCGTTAAAAAATGCCACATACCTCAAACATGGGTTACTAAATTCTCCCCACCATTTTTATTTTCATCTTCACAATGTAGTGAAACCATCCTTTGACGAAAGAGGTTGGGCCATTGCTCGACCATATCTTTCTCTAGCTCCCTAGTCTCCACTTGAATCTGACCATGTTTCCAAAAAAAAAATGAACTAAATTGATTCTTTTACAATGCATGAAATTCCCTTTCCTATCCACAACCATCATTGGAAAATGCACCCACGAAGAATCTGGTTCTAACTCAACATGTTCCCATCGAATCTCATGGTCACGATCTGTTTGCTACTTTTTCAACTGTGACACATGAATCACACAGTGCACCACACATAAACTAGGTGGAAATGCAAAACGATAATCCACCTTACCGAACCGATCAAGAATCTCAAAAGGCCCAATATAAATCTGATATAACATTCACTTCTTCTAAAACCAACGATGTCCAGACCTATGAGAGATCCTCATGAAAACATGATCACTCACCTAGAATGACAATAGCCATCGACAATGATCCACATACGATTTATGATGATGTTGAGCCTTATACATTCTCTTCCTGATTATCTTGATATTCTCTATAGTCTCCTGGACAAGGCTTGGTTCCACCATCGTGGACTCACCATTTTCAACCAATCATAGTGGAGAACAACACGGCCACCAATAAAACGCTTCCAACTGAGCCATATGTATGGATTCCTGATAACAATTATTGTATGAAGACTCAAAATACTACAAGTTCTCTTCCCATGAGTCACCAAATTCCATGACAGAAGCCCGAAACATATCCTCCAAATGTTTGTATTGTCCTCTCAAATTGGCCCTCCTTCTGAGGGTTATATGCTGTACTCATGGTAAACATACTCCAAAGGGATTGTTGTAGGTATTTCTTGAAACGAGATGTAAATCTATGATCTCTATCAGATACGATAAAAACTGTAACCCCGTGTCTCATTACCACCTCCCGAATATTGATTTTGAACAGATCCTCCACCGTATGAGATTCATGAAAAGGAATGAAATGGGACAACTTTGTTAGCTAATCCACTATCACCCAAATGGCATCATGCTTTCTAGCAGTTCTTGGGAGACCTATGACTGATTCCATTTCTATTTGGTACTAATTCCAATCATGTATTGGTAAAGACTACAACATTCTCACTGGCCTCTGATGCTCTTTCTTTACCTACTGGCATGCCAAGAATCCCGAAACAACTCAGCCACTCTTCTTTTCATACCATCACACCAGAACCACACATTCAACGTATTATACATTTTCTAAATTTCAGGATGAACATCCCACCTGGAATGATGATATGCCCAGAGAATATCCTCCTGACAAGCAACTGGTACAACCATCTGAATCAAGAAACACAAAATTGAATCCTGATTCGTTTGCCGACCTTCAATGGTCTCCCCACCATTGATTCTCGACCCCATGGTCTCACACTCAGAATCAGATATTTGTGCCTTTTTAACCAAGCCACCAAAGTCAAGAATCAACAAAACTGGGAAGAATACTTCTCTATCGCCCTAGTCCTCACATTCCGAATGCATATCAGCTATAAATGACACAACGACAACTAGTACGATGCTTGTTTTACCTCCCGAGAATATTATTTTCTACTTAATGCATCTGCCATCGAATCTCCTATACCCGGTGTGTACATCAAGTCAAAATCAAAAATCTAGAGAAATTCCATACATCTCCATTGCCTCATGTTCAAATCCCTTTGTCAGAGAATGTGCTTCAATCTCTTATGATACATATATACTGTGAATTTCTCACAGAAGAGATAATGACGCCACCATTTCAATGAATGGTCCACTTATACTAATTCCATGTCATGAGTGGGGTAGTTATTCTCATGAAACATCAACTATCATGATCCATATTCACCCACATGATTCCCTTGAATAAGAACACACCCCAACCCTGATCCCGATGCATCACAATACACCACGTACAATTTTCCTGGTTCTCGGAAAACCTATATGGGTGCTGATGTAAGGAACCATTTAACTCTTCAAAACATTGCTGACACTGTTCATTCGACCGGAATGGAACATTCTTTCTCGTCAAAGCTATCATCAGTAAATCAAAACGTGAAAAATCACGAAAAAACACCGATAATATCCAGCTATACTGAGGAAACTCTGTACCTCAAACACATTCTATGGAGGTTTCCACGAGATTATAGCCTCAATCTTTTCTAGATCCACTAAAACACCTCTTTTTGAAATTACTTTTCCATGAAAATGAACTCCCTATATCCAAAAGACACACTTTTACAATTTGGCATACAACCGCTGATCCCTAAATATCTCCAGCACTATCGCCATGTGCGACTCATGCACCTCATGTGTCTTTGAATACACATGAATATTGTCTACAAACACCTAGACAAATGAATCCAGATATCTCTGAAATATCTGAATCATCAATGCCGTGAATATCACTAGCACATTCATTAGACTAAAGGTAATAACAACATATTCATAATGGCCATATCTTCTTCTGAAAGATGATTTTGAAATATTGTCCTTCCTCACCCACAATTGACGATATCCCGACCATAGGTCGATCATGGAGAACAACTGGGCTCCCCTGAATTGGTCTAACAAATCATCAATTTGTGGAAGTGTATATCTTTTCTATATCATAAATTGATTAAGTCTATTATAATCAACAATGAGCCTCAATGTTCTATCCTCCTTTTTCACAAACAACACGGGAACTTCCCATGGTGACATGCAAGTCTGGATAAACGCATTGTTTTATAACTCATCCAACTGGACCTTCAATTCCAGAAATTAAGTAGGTTCCATCCGGTAAGGCGAAAGTGAGATAAGACTGGTCCTTGGAAAGAGATCAATCATAAACTCCACTTCTCTTAGAGAAGGTAACCCAAATAATTCTTTTAGAAAAACATTCCTGAACAACTCCACTACTACTTGATGAACACTATGCTTAACACCGTCTACTGATTCAAATTACAACACTGCAAATTGATAAGATAATGTGCCAAATTCTGGTTCCAACAAACCCTTTTCCCCCAACCATTCATGCATCACCCCTCTAAAGAGATGTCTAACACCATCGTGTGTCATAAAATCCACTGTTCAAAAATTATAGTAGATGTGGGCCTTAAACAACACCAGCCTATCCATTCCCAAGACTACATCATACCCATTCATCTCATGAATTGAGAAATTCCACATTAACCCAACCTCACCCACAATGATACAACATGATCTACCCAAGAATACATGACACTCACTTCGACCTAGAAGAGTTTGATGTTTAAAAACCAATTTCATCATTTCTACCCATACACCAAGAAAATCAACCATACATGCAATAATAAAAGAGTGTTAAGTACCCATATCAAACCGAACATTCAATAAGGTATATTTTAATAGAATAATACCTCATACTGTGGATAGTCCCAATGATCATCCACCATAACCTCATTTTCTCCAAACACATGTTTTCTTGCCATGATCTCCTCTTTATTACCATACTGAGGCGTCGTGGTATTCTGAGAATAAACATGAATGACATTACTCTGCTACTGAGGGGTATTCTTCTACCCCCGTACTGCGGAAGCATACGACGTCTGCGATCCCTGAAGAGTGTCACGTGCTCCCGACATTGGAGAATTCTAAAAATAATACAGCAGATGCCCCATCTACATACAATTATGACATATTTGTGGTTGTGTCGTACAATCCAACTTGATGTGGCTCGTAGAACCACACGAAAACATCCTAGCTTGATATAGGGATTCAGAGGATGTTCTACAGATCCTTCTGTCAGATTATGTGTCATACTCCCACCCTAAGAATAAGTGTCCATCATCCTCTTGAATTCAGCATTAGAGTTCCCACTATATCTCATGGGTTCCACCAGGCTTTCTCTTCTTAGAGAACCCAAAAGATCCTGCTCAGCCACTGAGGCTCCATTCACCATCTCTATGTAATAATCTACACACGGAACCACTATCTTTGAACAGATTTCTTACCCTAACCCTACTTCAAAGATTATTTCATCCCACAATGTGATACCTTCCACCTCGTGTGAAAATCTAACTATGATCATAAAAATAGCTGCATACTACGTCACAGAAATAAGATCTTACTTCAAACTGAAGAAATCAGTTGTACACTTAATTCTAAATGTATTTGGGTAGAATTGTTTATTAAACCATTCTACAAGGCCATCCCACATTATTCCCTGGCATGTTATAGCTTGAAACTCCAACTAAAACCAATTAAGGGAATGATCTTCCAATATATACATAGCCAACTTCACATTCAACTATACTGGAGTTCCCAAGAACTCAAATATCATGTTCATTCTATTCAAGAATGTGTCTTCCCTCTCTTGTGTAGGATCGAAATAGTGATGTAGATGCTCAATATACAAGAGGGGGGTGAATTGTATCCTTTAAAAATTCCTTTGGAACCTTTAATGTTAGTTACGATTAACTATGTTTTCCTTAAGCAAAGGAAAGGGGTAATTTTAACAATGTTAAACTTAAGCAAATTCACAACACCTCTAACACCAAATGAAAACATGGAAAGAGATTCCGAAAGTAGGTTCCAGAAATTGAAACATAACAAAATATTACAATATGAGATTCTACCTTAAAGTGTATAGAATCTAAATGAAACAGAGTAATAGTAAAGAAGTATAAGAATGTAATACTTTCCTTATAATACAAAATGCAGCGGCAATAAACAATTAGTAAAACTACAAGAAACAAGATATAAGTCTTTTAACCCAATGAGAAGGGTATCCAACAACCTTGGATAGAGGTCCCTTGATTTATAATTTCAAGAAAGTCTGTCTTACCCACACCAGGGTAAGCCCTCGATATGAAGATCAGAGTCTCTGTCTTGCTATCCCAGCAAGACCTCATCATCAAGGTAGTTGGCCACCTCTGTCTTCCTCAGTAAGGAAGCCCTCAACTTCAAGGTGTTGGAAACCTCTGTCTTCCGATCCCTGGAAGTCCTCAAATGTATCCACCAACATTCGGAGTTGCACAATGCTTTGAGATTTTATAAGAGCCTCTCTCTCTAGAAATCACTTCAACAGCATGTATGCACAATGTTGAAGAAGTTATTCATCAGCCCACATTTCAGCACTGAGCTCTTTCAAATGAGCTCATATTTATATGTAAGGTTGGCATCCTTTCCAATGGTCATATTTTCCTTAAAAATTGGAGAGACCTGTACATGTGTAACTTAGCAAACGGTTAGTTTATAATAGAATAGATGACATAATTTTATAACATAACAAGTGTAACAGATAGTACGACATCGATTAATGTTTAACTCAAAAGTTCGGAATGAAAGTTCAGAGTGTAGACAAAAATAATTTTTCGGATACTAAATAAATTTGGAGTGTATAAAACAAAGATAATCAGATTCTGTTTAATAGGTGAATTCGGAATGGGAATTCGGAATGAGAATTCATCATCAGAATTCGTAATCGGAATTCCTCATTAGAATTCATAGTGAGAATTACTCATCAGAATTCGTAATGAGAATTCGTCATCGGAATTCATAATGATAATTTGTTATCAAACTTCAAAAGGATTCGTATCCTGGATTTCGGAGTGAAACTTTATTACTGTTTTTATCCAGAATTCGGAGCCTAAAACAGAATACTTTAAATCAAGGTTTCAAACAATTCTGAGAAAATGGAAATGATTCTGAATCTTATACTTAAGAAAAAAATATGAATGAAAATATGATAAGGATAATTTTTCTTTTAAAAGAAATTTTCCTTATAAAAGAAATTTTATTAAATATAAGGTGTTTGTGATTTTAAAAACAAGAAAATATGGAAAAGTCATACAGAAAACCTTATTGAATCAATAATCTCCCCCATTTTGGAATGCACAAACATCCTTACGAAAAATAAATTCTAAGAAGAAAGAAAAAAAGGCTTATCTCCCTTTTCTTTAAGGATATCGATGAATACGACTAACTCCCCCTTAGGCTTTGAAACTCTAAGTATCGTATTCTAGATTGCAGGAATGATATTTCATTACAAATAAGAATGTCATCATTAATGAGAAACTCCACCTTAGATAAACTCTATTGGATTTTGTTTTCCTTCTCACCCTTTGTTAATATTCTTTTTTCCTTTCATTGGAGATCTTTTCATTCTCCCCCTTTGTGATTTTCAAAAAGAATTCGAGGGAATGGAAAATATAACAAGGTACCTGAAATATTAGTAGCAACAAAAAAAGAAACGAGCAAACACAAATTTTCATTAAGTTTGAAGAGCTCAACAACAAAGGAATTTAGATACAACAAAAAATCAGATCTGTCTATTTTGGATCTTTTTCCTTCGCCTTGAGACCCTTAAGAATAGCCATTATCTTTTTCAAGTCTTTATGGTCTTCCTCGACATGCTTCTCTAAAACAATAATTCTTGCACTTTTGGCTTCAATATTTTCTTCCTGGGCTTGAAACATTTCTTCCTGAGCTTTATGCTTTTCTTCATGAGCCTTCATCTTTTCTTCAAACTCAATCCGATGATACCTTTCATATTTCCAATTTTGAGAGACAGAATTTAGGTCCCCATTCAGATCCTTGACTTCTTGAAACCCAAAATTCTTTTCATCTATCAATTTCTCTTAAAAGGAAGAAGTTAGCTCATTTATATTCCTGTCCTCAGTATCAAAAGCATCCTTCACATTATCCTAAAATTCATCAAAGAACCTCATTTCTTCTACAGTCTTCCTCGACCAACTGGTCATCCTCTTGCAAGATCTTTTGTGGGATTCCTAGCTGACAAAGAAAGATTTGAATTGAGCTTCTATCTCAACACACTTATCCATGACCATGGATACGGAGTCTAGTTTCTGGTTCAAAGCATGTTGGAGTATCCGACATCTTGAATCAATGATTGAGAAGGTCGGAATAGAACCTACCAACTTCTTTAAAGACTGGACAAGAAATTCATGACCCAACAAAGATGACTCCAAATCTGAGACTCTGCTTGGTTAATTTTCATCTTCAACTTGGCCAAGCTTTCACTTTGAAGAACTACCAACTTCCTTTATCTTCACCTCTACTGAGCTCAGAGTATCAGTAATAATTTGCTTTCCCTTGTCTCTTTTCGGAATAGAATCTTGTTCCGGAGTTCTTTTTTCACTATCAGTTACTTGAATAATGTTGTCTTCATCATCATCAACTTTTGGAGATACATACTCTACGTTCTACATTTGAGAAACATCATGTAGAAGGTGTTCTTATGCATGATAAGATACTTCTTCTTCTCCTTGATGCTCATCATTTCCAGGATTGACTAATTTAGATGATTCCGCTTCTGATGTTCGGAGCGACAGATGTTCCAAAGTTGTTATCTTATAATCATCTACTTTCTTTAACACATCTCTGGATTCACCACTTCCTTCAGCAACATCTTCTTCTTCTTCCACTTTCTCAACATTCTCACCTTCCTCAACAGGCTTAGCTACTGCCTCTTCCAGAGCGACGAAATTTATTCATGGAGTCTTAGGAAGAGAGTCCAAGGAAAAAGATCTCGGAACTGGAATGTTCACAGAAACCATCTCATTGAACTTCAACAATGCTTGAGCTACCTCTACTTCAGACATCTTTTTCTTAAGCTTCTTTTCTTTCACTTGTTTTTCAAGCTCATCCACAGTTCTTTCCTTCAAGGCCTTAACCTCCGCATGATCCAAGCCAAACTGAGGCTCCCTTGCACTCTCTTATCTTTGATCTCCCTTCATTTAGAAAATACCTCGTCTGGGTAAGATTTCTTCTTCTTTGGTTTTGGAGATGCGGAATTAACTTCCTTAGACATGGGATTATCTGCTTCAACTTCAACTTCTTCCATCTTTCTATTACATACTGGATTAGAGGATTCCGGATCAGCAAATTTCGGAACTGCTTCTTCTTGAGCAGGTAAATCAATGAACTGACCGGTCTTCTTGTCAAAGGATACATCCATCCTTTTGAGTGTACCATCACTCACCAGCATAATTTTGCAATCTCTAGGTTTTGATTTTCAAGATTACTTGATGGACTCAAGACACCGAACTATCAACTTTGAGAGGATTTATGGATACATTGTGATCTGAGCAATCAGATTCCCTTTCTTAACATTCTCAAGAGTAATGAGAATGTGCTTCATCAGGTTAAACTTCCTCAGATTTATCAAAAAATCTAGGATTTATATGTCACTCTTCTTCAGACTATCTTTGTCACCCTTTCTCGGTACTATAAGGCCTTGTACCCATAATTCTAGAATTCTAAAATTCATAGATAAGCAAGCAATCTTTGGAGCCTTATCATCTGCCAGTCCGATAGTTTCTAATGCTTTTTCCTTATCGAAGCAACCCTTTGAATCCGGAAACACATGAGATATGAATTCAGCTTCTCCTGCATTATTCAGCCCTACCAAGCTAGCTTCCTTGGCATATGAAAGCTTATAAGTCTTACCATAAGACTAAAAAGATAACTTTTCTCTTCCATCTTCCTTATGAAAGGAGAGTGTCTCATAAAACTATATAAGAAAATATGAATAGACTTCATCATGATTCCCAGGTTTCTACACATCAACATCTTCCCATTCATTAAGCTTAATATTCTTGGATTTATGAGAGTCATACTTGTTGAATAAATCAGGATGAACCAGCCTCTCCCTATATACTAACCACTTCGAAATCGTCTTAGAGGAAGACATGTCTTGAGGAGCTACTTCCACAGACATTCAGATCTGAAGACCTCTGAGAAGTTCGGAACGGATAAATCTGAAGTTCAGAACGGCTTTAAAACAGAGATGCAGTGCTTCAAGACGATGGAGCATGAAAACCGATGTGGGAAAACCATTTGGGGTCCACATTATATAGGCAACGAGAAAACGGTTCAACTTCCATAGTTGATCGAATGGTTGAGATAAGATGAGATTAGATATGACGGTCGAAAACCAATTCTCATGAAAACATGAATCCGATCTTTTGAGGTTTTATTGAAAACAATGATTTAAGAAAATTATAATCTGAATCCAAAATATAAGAAAATTCCAGCATGTAAAGTATGACTACAAAAACTTGAGTAAGGAAATAATACCTTTCGGATTGGCTTATGAGGATTATTCGTAATGGGTAATATATAAAAAAATCTATGAAAAATCTTTATTATGAAATTACATAGTCTGCAAAACTCACTACAAAAAACAATCTCAGTACAGAAAACTCAGTACGAAAAAACATTATAAGAATTCAGTACGGGAAATTTTTTTTTACAAAAAATTGAATATGAAAAACGCATTATGAAAGACTCGGTACAAAAATATCGTTATGGAAAAACCAGTATGAAATTTCCCAATATGGAAGTGTTCAATACATAGTTTTTGATTCCAAAAGTCTTCTATACAAACATATCCATTCTAGAAATTTTATTTCTGGAAATTTCCATTCCGAAAATTTAGTTCCGAAAATTTTGAAAACAATCTTTGGGAAAAAAATTTTTACATTAACAATCAAATGTACTCCTCCTATAAAAAAAGTTTATTACTGTAAGGAAACTTTTTAAACAGAAAGTTATTTAAGAAGGATTAACTTACAGTTATCTCTCCTAACTTCTGTTTAATGTAGTCAAATATATCAGAAGGAAAAAATTTAGTGAAAATATCAGCAAGTTCCTCTTGTGTTACGATAAACTGAAGAATAATATCTCCTTTTTGTTTGTGATCCCTCAGAAAGTGATGCCTAATATCTATGTCTTTTGCACCAGAGAGATGTTCAGGGTTCTGACTAAGGGCAATGGCACTTGTGTTATCACACAAAATTTGAGTTTTAGTAAAACTCAAGCCATAGTCTGTGAGTGTGTGTTGCATCCAAAATACTTTAGAACAACAACTTACAGCTACTACATATTCAGATTCAGCAGTAGACAGTGCTACAGAATGTTGTTTCTTGTAGGACCAAGAAACTAATGAATCTCCTAAGAAATGGAATGTTCCGGATGTACTTTTTCTATCCATTCTACATCCACCAAAGACAACATCAGAAAATCTTTTTAAAACAAAATCATTTCCAGAACTATAAAATAATCCTAGATCCATGGTTCTCTTAAGGTAGCGAAAAATTCTTTTTACTGCCTTTAGGTGAGATTCCTTTGGATTGGATTGATATCTTCCACATAAGGATACTGAGAACATTATGTCCGGTCGACTAGATGTTAAGTAAAGTAAACTTACTATCAAACCTCTAAAAGATGTTTGATCTACTGGTTTCCCAGCTTCATCATGATCTAAAGAGTTTGAGGTACCGATAGGAGTACTTATACTCTTAGTATTTTCATAAACATACTTTTGAGAAGATATTAAATATACATATGTTGAGATATGTAGGTTCCTTCTGGTTTTTGAGAAATTTAAAAACCAGGGGAAAAAGTTAACTCACCCATCATACTCATTTCAAACTCAGATTTTATTAGACTTGCAAATGAGTCAGTCGATGATTGCTGAGTTGAACCAAATATGATTTCATCAACATAAATTTAAAAAATCAAAACATTTTTCTTATCTTTCTTTATGAAAAGGGTAGTATCTGTATTTCCCTTAACATAGTTATTTTTAAGCAAAAATCCAGTGAGCCTATCATACCATGCTCGTGGAGCATGTTTAAGGCCATAGAGAGATTTGGTAAGTCTAAAAACATGATCAGGATGTTTTGTATATTCAAATCCAGGAGTTTGTTCAACAAAAACTTCCTCTTGAACATAAATAATAAGAAAAGAACATTTCACATCAATTTGAAAAAGATTAAAATTAATGAATGCTTCAAAGGCAAGTAGAATACGGATTGATTCAAGTCTGGATACTGGAGCATAGGTTTCTTCATAGTCTATCCCCTCTTGCTGATTATAGCCTTTAGCAACAAGTCTACATTTATTTCTTACTATGAATCCATTTTCATCACATTAATTTCTGAAAACCCATTTTACTCCAATAACAGAAGTTTCCTCAGGTCTTTCAACCAAGTTCCAGACTCTATTCCTTTCGAATTAATTTAGTTCATTTTGCATGGCTTTGATCCAATCACCATCACCTAAAGCTTCATCAGTGCTTTTAGGTTCTAATTGATAATGTAATGCTAGATGTTCTACTTCATTTCTTAATGAACTTATAGTCCTTATAGTTTGATTTACATCACCAATGATACTATCACTGGGATGATTCTTAAGAAACACCTTATTTGGGTTTTGAAAAGCATGTTCATCAACATATGGTAGAAAGTCTTCTAGGATAAATATTTCAGAAGTATCTTCTTAAACATTTTCCTTATCAGATGGTTCTTCTATCAAAGGTTGATAATCGGTTTTTTAAAACACATCCAAGGATGTAGGCTGGGATTGTTTAAAAACAAAAGGATCAGACTCATCAAATTTTACATGTACTCTTTCTTCAACAGTACAACTGTTTTTATTAGAAACATTATAAGCCTTAGATGCTGTGGAATATCCTAAGAAAATTTCTTCATCAGATTTTGGTGCGAATTTATGTAAGTTATATTTCGTATTCAGAATGAATACTTTGCAACCAAAAACCTTGAAGTAGTATAGTCTTTGTTTTCTACCATTCCATAACTCATAAAGAGTTTTATTAAGAAATGTCTAATCAAAACTCGATTTATAGTTTAACAAGAAGTACTTACGGCTTCAGCCCAAAAATGTCTAGCTATAGAATATTCAATCAACATGGTTCTATATATCTCTTGAAGAATTATATTTCCTCTCCCAACTACACCATTTTGTTGAGGAGTTCTAGGTGCTAAAAAATTGTGAGTAATACCTTTTTTACTACAAAAGGTTCAAAATCAGAATTTTGAAATTATCCTCCATGATCACTATGAATAGTTTTTAATGGAAGGTTTTTCACATTTTTAACACAATCTCTAAAACTTTTGAAATAAGAAAAATCTTCAAACTTATTTTCTAGAAAATAAACCCAATTAAATCTAGTATAATCATCAACTAGAACAAACATATAGTATTTGCCTCCAATTCTTCCAGTTTGTGTTGGACCAAAAAGATCCATGTGCACTAACTGTAATGCATCAATTGTTGAGAATTCACCGACTGATTTAAAACTAGATTTATGTTTCTTTCCATGTTGACAAGGATCACAAACTTTAGAAGAATCAAATATAATCTCTGGTAGATCCTTAACTAGTTTCTTCATAGAAAGTTTACATAGGATTCTAAGGTTACAGTGACCTAGTCTTCTATGCCATAACCAGGAATGATCTTCCATTGCACATAGACAAGGTAAATATTGACTTCTGAGGTTTTCGATTTTTAAGATGTAAACATTCTCATACATATTGGCTGAGAGAATAAATTATTCCTTGTAATTGTGAACTAAGCACTTATCATTCCTAAAATTCACACGATAACCTTCATCATATAACTGAGTTATGCTAATGAGGTTGTGCTTAAGAACCTTAACAAAAAGAACATTTGATATCAATGTTTCTCCTAAAAGAACAATATTACCAATACCAATAATCTCACCTTTAACATTATCTCCAAAAGTTACCTTTCCTCATTTCATTTTTATAATCTTTTCAAAATTGATTTTGTTACCAGTCATGTGCCGGGAACATTCATTATCCATGTACCATGTATTGTTGTAGGTACTCTCTTTATTTTCCTTAAATCAAGAAGAGAATTAGACTTTCGGAATCCAAACATGTTTGGATCCAAGATTTCCAGATAACAAAATTTTAGGAACCCACATCTTCTTTGAGAAATAAGCTTTATGAAAACCTAAAGATTGGGTTTTGTTTAAGGAACAATTTTTTTTCCCAGTGACCACCACATTGACACTTGGTACAAAATGGGGCACTTTGAGGAAAAAAAATTGTTACTAAAAATTTGTTTTGCATGGGTATAACCAAATCCAGATTTATTTCTTACAGGTCGTATTTGGGAATTCATTTAATCAAAATTATCTTTACCATGGGTAATGTTTGATAAACACTTTCATTATGGAAAAAATTTCGGACTTGAGGTTTATAACCATGTTTTTATCCTCAAAATAATTAGTTTTAGAACTAGAGAAAGGCTCAAAATTAATGTTCATAGAAATTACTTTTTCTAATTCTTTAGAAAGTTTGTTCTCCTCAGAACATACTTCCTCAAGATTTTTTGAAATACTTTCAAAATCAACATTTTTCCTATCAAGATCATTAGAATGATCTGATATCTCTTTTGTAAGAATAGATTTACTAGAGTTTTCCTTATCATGTTTTTTATTGAGTTTGGAATTCTCAATCTCAAGAAGTTCAGCAAACATAGAGACTTCTTCATAAGTAGGTAAAGTATTTTCTTCATCGGAAGATGATTCTTCATCAGAAGAGTTATATTACTTACTATCATTTGAATGTAACGAAACATTAGTCAATGATTCCGCATTTCGTACCTTAGCCATAATACAATGATTATCAATAGGTAATCTGGCTATAAGAACAAGATTCTTCTGTCCTGAAAATTCATAATCAGAAGATTCATCTGAAGAGTCACCACCACTGGAACTCCAGGTGTCATTATCTTTCAAAACATTCTTATCTTTGGCTTTATAATACTTCTTTTTGTTCCTGTCTGAATACTTTTCCTTCCTTTCTTTCTTTTTGAGCAAAGGGAAATCTGGTCTAATATGACCAGATCTCTTGCATTCAAAACAAGTGACTTCTCCATCTTTCTTATCTTTCCTTTCCTTCTTCTTATACTTGGATTGGAAACTCCTTTGGCCAACTATCATGTTCATCCTTTGAGCAATATTTTCTAACACATTTTCAGATACTTCACTTTCACTATATTGGGATTGGAAAATAACTTTTTAGACTTGGATCTGGTTACTCTCTCAGGAGTCTTAGCTTTCATCTGATTTGATGTTGTTGTTAAAGAAACAGTACCATTTCCATTCTTCTTTTTGATGTTGTCATCATCTCTCTTCATTCTTATCTCATGTTGTAGAAGAGTTCCAAATAACTCATTAAGAGAAATTTGAGTTACCTTCCTGTTCTCATCTATAGCTGTTCTTTTGGATTACCACACATTGGGCATAATATCAATTATATTGCCCACAAGTGCTCTATCATCTAACACTTTTTCTCCCGTATATTGTAAGATGCTGACTATAGTCATAATTCTATGTTGAACATTACAAATTAGTTCACCATATGGAAAGTTAAATCCATGATATTAAGCTCTAAGCATAGCTCTCCCCATCTCAATCACTTTAGAAGTTCCAAAGTGTGTAACTTCTAACTTCTTCTAGATACATTTAAGTGATTCACAAGAAGATATTTGGCTATATATATTTCTAGTCATTGAACATAGTATAGTATTTCGTACCTTATAATTGAGTTGATACTCTTTATTTTCCTGGTTAGTAAAATTTCTAACTTCATTATCTGGAATTTTATAATCACCAGTAAGCATTACAAAATTGTCAACTTCAGTATTGATAACAAAAATCTTCATTCAATCTCTCCAGTACTCATAATCATTACAATCAAATATTGGTGGTCTTGTAGGATATATATTATCAATAGAACCAACATTAATTCCTGCCATACAAGAACAACCTTTGGTACACAAACTTGTTAGTAGAAAAAGTTCGTAATCACAAAGTTCGAAATGAGAATGTTCGGAATGGGAAAGTTCATAATGAGAAAGTGGGAAAGAAAAATTTATACGTGAGTACAAGTATTTCAGAGACCTCCTCTAATACCAATTGTAGGATCAAAATAGTGATGTAGATGCTCAATATACAATAGGGGGGTGAATTGTATCCCTTAAAAAATCCTTTGGAACCTTTAAAGTTAATTACTATTAATTATGTTTTCTTTAAGAAAAAGAAAGGGATATGTTTAACAAAGTTAAAATTAAGAAAATTCACAACACCTCTAACACCAAATGAAAACTTGGAAAGAGATTCCGAAATTAGGTTCCAGAAATTGAAACATAACAAAAGATTACAATATGAGATTCTACCTTAAAGTGTATAGAGTCTAAATGAAACAGAGTACAAGTTAGGAAGTATAAGAATGTTATACTTTCCTTATAATACCAAATACAGAGGAAATAAACAAGTATTAAAACTACAAGTAACAATATATAAGTCATTTAACCCAAAGATAAGGGTATCCAACAACCTTGGATAGAGTTCCCTTGATTTATACTTTCAAGAAAGTATTTATTACCCACACCACGGTAAGCCCTCGATACGATGATCGAAGTCTCTGCCTTGCTATCCCCGCAAGACCTCAACTTCAATGTAGTTGGCCACCTCTGTCTTCCTCAGCAAGGAAGCCCTCAACTTCAAGGTGTTGGAAACCTATGTCTTCTTATCCCCGGAAGTCCTCAAATTTAATCACCAACATTCGGAGTTGCACAATGCTTTGAGAGTTTATAAGATCCTCTCTCTCTAGAAATCGCTTCAACAACATGTATGCACAATGTTGAAGAAGTTATTCATCATCCTTCATTTCATCACTGAGCTCTTTCAAATGAGATCCTATTTATAGGTAAGGTCGGCCTCCTTTCCAACGGTCATATTTTCCTTAAAAATCGGACGGACCTGTACACGTGTAACTTAGCCAACGGTTTGTTTATAACAGAATAGACATTATCATTTTATAACAAAACAAGTGTAACATATTGTATGACATCGTTTAAAGTTTAACTCAATAGTTCGGAATGAAATTTCGGAGTGTAATCATAAATAATTTTTCATAGTCTAAATAAATTCGGAGTGTATAAAACAAAGATAATCAGATTCTGTTTAATAGTTGAATTCGGAATGGGAATTCAGAATGAGAATTCGTCATCAGAATTTGTAATGGGAATTCTTCATCAGAATTTGTAGTGAGAATTCCTCATCAGAAGTCATAATGAGAATTCGTCATCAGAATTCGTAATGAGAATTCGTTATCAAACTTCATAAGGATTCGTATCCTGAATCTGGAGTAGAACTTAATCAGAGTTCGTATCCGGAATTCGGAATGAAACATTATAACCGTTCTCATTATGGATTTTGGAGTGAAACTTTATTACACTTCTTATACAGAATTTGGAGCCTAAAATAGAATGCTTTAAATCAAGGTTTCAAACAATTCCGAGAAAATGGAAATGAATCTGAATCTTATAATTAAGAAAAAAAATATGAATGAATATATGATAAGAATAATTTTTATTATAAAAGTAATTTTCATTATAAAAGCAATTTTCTTAAAGATAAGGTGTTTGTGATTTTTAAAACAAGAAGGAATGGAAAATCCATAAGGAAAACCTTATTGACTCAACATCTTGCTCTGAATCACCCTTGAAGACGGGTGAATTTTTATTTTGAAACTGAACCGCATGATACACATGTCTTGGTTCATTTGCTTTGTTTCCACTTTATATAGCTTGTAAATCATTCACAATACTATGCACTAACTACTGGTTCACCTGAGTCTTAGGTGCAACCATGTTCTTATTAGCCACTTCTGGTTGGTCTCAATGATGCCTACACGGTGCCATTTCTATAAACATAAATCAAAAAATCCTATGATTAAATTCCGTAGACTACATGAATTCAACCAAGAATTACCCAACACTATCACAATGAGGCTTTCCACCATTCCACATTTTCCATGTTTCACCATTTTTGAAAATCAACCCATTTTTAAAATACCAAATTTGTTCACATTACAATTTCATAAATTTTTTAAAAAATATTTCTCAATTCTTCCCGTAAATCATTATACCCCAATTGAATATGCATCCTAGAGGGATGATATTTTTATCATATATGTCATGCACATCTCATTTTCTACACTCATGTCGATGAGATATATAATACATATATATGTCTCCAAAACACTTAAGTACCAAACTCCATAGTATCTTGAATTTTAGCATAAAAGGGTTAGATACGTACTTTTATGATATACATTTTATGTTCTGACATTCCTACGCCTTGATACCATATTGAATCAATGAATATACCAAAAAAAAAATTCAACACCGAAACCAATTATTAACACCAATGATCGAACAACTGCTCTCACTTGAATGCTAAAGGCCAAACACCCAGATAACACTTGAAACACCAAACCCTTACCTCATTGGCTTGAGGAGGCAGTGAGTGTAACGTGGCCTTATTCGATGTTCCCATGGTGCAAATGGTTGGAAATAAATGCATAGGGAACTAATAAAAATTTTGGAATGATTGTCCCTTACGGCAGAACCAACCAATCAATCCACTAACTGCCACTATATGATGCATGTCATTAAAACACCCAAACATGCACTCCAAAAAGACAACCATGTTGTTCCATAATAAAATGCAAAAACATTACAACCAGATATGTCTACACCACATCATAGTATAAGTAGAATCCTAACAAAAAACACCACGATCCATGACACCGCCAAATCTCCACCACTAAAACCATGCTAAAAGCTCATGAAAGACATCACAATACAACACTAAAGGAGGGAGATGCCTTACCATTGCACACATCATGGTACACTACATCTACATAGACACCAATTTTCCAAATAAAGGTGTGAGTACTAAAACATAGTATGGATTCTCCAAATTACATCCTTACACATGCGACTAGTATAAAACCATTATAACATTTATATAAAAATGTTTATATAAAATAGATCACAAGTGCAACCATTTCCCTAAGACAAATACACCCTTACAAATCATCACACCCAAACCAGGTAACCAAGGTAATGCTGAAAAAACATGCCACAATCTATTTCATCTTTCACACACTAGCACAACAATTTCCAACATGCAATGAAATGCATAAGAATCAACAATGAAAACCTAATGGTGGAGCTTTCGTCGAACCCGTTAACCCATTCACACCTAATGGTACTTCCCATCCACTTATCCTTTGATGGTGTCCCTTCCATCCACTATCCATCCGCTTTTTATAGTGGCACTTCTCACAAGTTCTACACAAAATTACAATCAAGCCACAACCTTGCATATAAGCCACCATAGTCACAACAACATGAAATCAACCAATTCCATTGCATATCAATCTACACCAATAAATCACCCATTTATTGAAAACCATTTTTGATGACAAAAAGAATTTCAATAAGACAGCATCTTTATTGAAACCCATTTCAATAAATCATTTTCTCAAATAAAACATAGCATCCCATTTTGAAATATCAATTTTAAAATCCACAATAATATCATTTCACCATAAAACCCCCCTTTTCAAAAAAATCCCCCAAAACATCACCCAAGGGATATCAAATCAATTTCGCACATCAAACCACAATTAACATAAACCACAAAAAAATTGTAACCAAGACCATTAGCTCTAAACAAGAGGGGTCGAGAGAGAAACAAATGTTTCAGTATTCCTAGTACACCAGAATATTTTCACAGTGATAGTGGTTGGATGTATCAGCCACTACACCAACACTAGATTCTCAATCCTAGAAGACACACACATTTCACATTGAATATGAATCACTAAATACAACCCAAAATATCATTAGGGGACAATTTTAGACATCATCCCAATGAATGAAAATATTTGATTGAAATCTATCATGACTAGACCCAATGTGTCTCGAGCCGTAACTATTCTACGCCTACCTCTTTAACACATGGGTGGAGAGAAGGATTGAAAGGAAAAAAAAATTGGATGAATTTTATAATGTAACTGTAAAAATACTTTTGACCATATAAATACATATGTTTAGAGAAATTGAAATAAAAAATGAAAAATATAGAATATATACATCCATATGAAAATCCAGTTGGGTACAGAAGAGTACGACACTTAAAAGTAAATGAAATGGGTTAAAACACAAGACCTACAAGAAGGACGTCCCAACATGAAAAAATTGTAGTAGTAAAATTAATGACATTACCTTGATTCCAATATCTATACTTTGGCCACCATTCATGGTCCAGTTCTCTATGTATTCCTATGATCCTTTGTAGTCATAGCTAACAAATCCATCAGCCTTATAACAGACATCACATATATAAGAAGGCCATATAGTGATTAGTATATACATTCCTTGTTTGATGCACCAAAAGTAGAACGTGGTGATGCAAGAGGCATGATCAAAATATATAGGTTAGATAAAGATTCATTCAATGTAAGAGTTTAAAATCTAAAAAAATGGATACAAATATATATTCTGAAAAAAACAAAAATTAATGTGAAGTTGATATCTCTCTCATATACCGGACCCTGTATAGAGTACCAAAAACTATAGAATTCCATTTACAATTCCTGTAATATAATTTATTTGTCCAATGATTTAACCAGTTATAATCTCATTCCTCTCCATTTTTCTTCTCAAATTATGGAGAAAATATCAATCCTTATGACGTACACCATGGTCCATTATGGTGCTGCCACAATGCATACGAAGGAACCAAACCCTATAAAATATGGTGCATAAATTAGTGGGATGAGGAACCATGAACTAGTATGGATGTGGGGTAAGGTTGAATGTATTGAGGACATTCAACCTATTCAATTTGGTGTGGGTTTCATGTTAATTAATAAATATAAGACACACACCATTGTTTGTGAGGGGGTACAACTCCGAAAATAGTGGAATCACACAATAATTCTATAAGGGGGTGGCGTACCACACAATATATAGTGAACCCACATCCCAATTCCATTAGTGTGGGGGGGGGGGTACCACTCAAATAATAATGGACCCACAACGTAATTCAAAATGGGTACTAGAGATTAAAGAGGACCACGACTTATACAATCTATCTTAACATCTACATAGATAGTTAGAGGACCCACACACTAATGAAATAGAGGGTATCACTGAATGTGAAAACTAAATACATCCTAATTCTATGGGTATGTTTTAACTCATTATGAAGGTAGGGGATACAACCTATCTAATTGGGGGTACTACTCTAATGATAGTTCCTGATGACTAACATCATCAATAGACTCCTAAATATGCTACCAACTTATAAAATATCGAATTGTTTATCAAAATACCCTCAATATTTCCCATCACGTTGTACATAGATAAAAATAATGATAGGCTACTCATGTTCCAAAATACATGTTTAAATGATGGAGACACGATAGGTTAATGTTTTCTCAGAAGGAATGATGGGAATGAGAATGTGTAATTTGACCTAAATTGTATGTGTTTCACCACCATATAATGATTATTTCTCCCCTAGTATACATATAACATTTTATGTAGAATTAAATGGAAATTATTGAGAATAAATTGCATGTCTGAGCCACTCAGGGTCATGCTTATGTTGTATGGTCGTGTCCATTTATCCTGTATGTGTCAATGTGCATCGACAAAAGACTTGTTCCAAACCATTTATTTTCATGTGTACTCCTAGAGTACATTATTGGTTTACATAACAATGTTCACATGAGCTATGGGTGTTCCACACTTCAATTTATACTTTTTTAACCCAAAACAGAAGCCTCCATAGTCAATGGGTAACACATCGTGTGTTCTTCAAAACTACATAGAGTGTTGTTAAAAGTTTTCTATAAACTATAATAAATACTATAACACCAATATTAAAATATAATAATTCTATACATACATTAGGGACTCTTGAGATAAATTTTAAATCCATTTTCCACACTTTATAGCAACAATTTGGCCAAAAATTGGATATCGTTTTATCCTTGTGGTTTGACATAAGAACCTTCGGCCACCCAATTACCTTGGTTGTATCATATAATATATTAATGAATCCAACACATTTTGTACCATAATTCATCCATTATTCCATATTATATCGTTGATCTATTCACATCACACAAAATTATCATGAATTAGGGGGTCTGACTAGGATCGGTATTTTAAGGAATTTTAAATTCACAACTACAAAATCCAATGATGAGTAAATTGAATAATTTTTTATGGAATGACACATGATAAAATTCAACAAATTAATTTCCCAAAAAATCATGGATAAAATATATAATTGAAATGATATCAAGGTATTAATTTCAAGATATATTAAATTATTACATGCACACATGTAGCAAATTACATTTGGATTATACTAAAAAAATGGACGGTCTAGAAAATCCAATTTAATAAATAAGTGCATGATCGATGAATTAAATCAACCTGCCATGATATTCTAGAGTTCATCCATTAATTATTAATTCTCCATATAATAGGATGTTTTTTTTCTATGTGACTCAATATGCCTGGATTTGTGGTATCTTCATCCTAAGATCTTGATTCATAATCATAAGGTGGTAGATAATGATCTCAAGCGTCCCATGTTTAATTACTATAAATATAGAGATGTTTTTATAATATAGATTAAATTTAGGATTTATATTTTATATTATTTATATTAAATAAACTTATAAAATAAGTTATTTAACAAAATGAACCCACTGACAACTGATTCTATCTCAACATCTAATGTTGGCATATTTTTTGATTCAGAAATGTTTAAGCCTAGGTAATTATCTAATATATTATATAAAAATCACTATATGAGATTCAAATTTTTAATTATCAAATTATATATATATTTTTTGTTCCATTAATATAAATTAAGTTAAATATTTATATAAATTAACTTTAGGTCCACTGGGTATTGAATCACACATCTTCTTAGCACAAGGATCTGAATATGTATATATAAATACTTCACAGTCTAATAAGGAAAATAACTGTCACTACATAAGTGGTAATTGATATGCATGATAGGTATTTGATAAGAATAATACGAGATTAGTTTTTAGTGAATTCTATGACTAAAATTAATGAGGATAATGGGTTTTTTCATGTGAAAAAAATCAATCCCCCTAGTCTTGAGATGTAGGGATGTGTATACTCATGGTGAAATATTTCATATAGAATAGTTTAAACCATTATCCATGATATGACCATAAATGGGACTTAATTTCATGATTATAAAATTTAAAATATTATATAAGTTATATTTATTATGAAATAATTTACTCATGTCTGTTTTTATAGATATTTCAATTCATGAAAATTTTTATGTGAATGATCCATTGTTACAACTTTATACCATCCACTGAAATGTTTTGAAATCACGTATTGTAATGAAATGTGAAGATATTTACACCACATCTTATATTCTATATTTATTATATATTTTATATTTTATAGGAAAAAATTATGAAATTACTTGGGAGATCCTACTAGGTTAGTGTTTCTCACACTCTAGATTTTCAAATAATAAATTATAGTCATTCATATGGTTGGATCTGGAAAAGGAAAACACCAATTTAATGTTATGGGTGTCCATGATATTTGAATCTTGTTTATTTAGAGTGAAAAAATTATCTTGGGATCCACATGGTATGGGAATATAGTATGTTGATTTTATATTTGGATTATGAAATTCTCTAGCTTGTTGAGTTTTAATAAACATAATTATTGGAATACAATTTGTGTGCGGTTTATTCAATTTAATTTCATATAGTTGACTTTTATATTATTGTGAAATTTTTCCTTCATATTTTTTATTTGTTCATAGTTTCTACTCATAATAAGGATATGACTAATAATCCGCATCTATCATTATTAGTTCTTATTTACACGATCATTTTGTTGGTTATCCATGATAATCCTTAAAAATTTGTATAAAATGTGGATGTTTCTATACATTGGGATTTTTAAGAAATCTGGGTTGAATTTATATACAATATACATTTTAGTTACATAAGAAATGTTACATGTGTGTTCCTGACCATCACTCATCATAATGAGGATTGAGTTACCCTAGAATGTTGGGATGAATTATTACTATGGAGTTTTTTTTGTACTGATTCTATACTATTCCAAAAAATTGATATTGAATTTATATTCCCATATTTTAATCATACTTATAGAGATGATGTTATTGTGTATCCAGAAATATGTTTATAGGTAATATAAAAATGGTTTATAGATTCATGCACCTAAAAAGGTGTTCAAATAGAAATGAGGATGTATTTTTTATATACTATTGAAACAATAAACTCTATATAATGAAAACCATTTTTATGATATTGTGCATGAGGTAAATGAAATTGAAAAAAATGAAAATATATTTATAGTTCATGATATTGAGGTTGTACCCTGATGGGTGGTGGTAGAAATTTTTCATAATTTATTTACATTAGTATCCACCATCATTCGAAGGAAAATAAAATCCTTATCCAGTGGAATGTTTTTGAGAAAAGAATATGATACCCTATTTATTTTTTGAGTTATTGAGTTTATTGCATTAAATTATTTAATCATTTAATGTGAGGGCCCTAACAGGAGATGATGGTATACTATAGTTATAGATATTATTAATGTGGGATTTTCTGGGAAAGAGTTCAATAATATTTTTACAAATAAATTCTATCAAGATTCAATGGAAATTTCAATGTATATATAGATTCCATTCCTTCACTAGGGATACTGGTTATGGACACAATATGTTAATTTTTAGGATGATAGTTATGTATTATGAATATATGAAGTGTGAAACAATAATTCAAAGGAATATATTTTTATATTGTGAATTAAATTAGACATCCAATATCATTTATTCAGGATGTATAATACTTTTTTAGTTTTTGTTCTGTATTGGGTAATTATAGTGGATAATGACATGGATGATAATACATGGTTGTCGAATTTTATTTATACACCTAATTGTATTTAATAGGATAAATTAAATTTTCGAGAAATTGGAGTGGGTTTCATGTTTTAAATAGTATTAGTGGTTCAATATTATATAAAACATCTAGATATAATTTGTTTTCCTACTATAGACCTAATAATTTACTTCCAATGCATAATAGAGAGGAACCAAATGGATTATCGCATAGAAGAACAAGATATATATAATTATCATTGATGATTAAGATAGATATTGAGAATTTCCATGACATTATAACCATTTATATCAGTAATGTCTATTCATTAACACAAGGATATGTGTCACAATCTATTGATTCTTAAATAATATGGTTCTATCCATAGATTTCCGGAATAATGATACATAACACAGTGTTTGAGACTCCTGTGGGAACAACTGTTGTCCCAATGATAGTGACGTGTTCTATTAAAATCATCCAATTTCTAACAACTACATTAATTCATACATGGGAATCATTTTATTTTATATCAAAACAATCAATGGGAATGTAAAATATTCCCACCAAAAACATTTATTATGTTATTTATATTGAAATTCCTCACAAGGCCATGAGAACATAGGTTATTAAATAACCCTCATATAAATTCTAAATTATATTTGTTCATTTTGTTTGTTATATTTACTATGTGACAAAAAACCAGAAGATTTCATTTTTAGAATGGCTTGTAACACCCCGCCCCTACCTCATTGTCTTGAGGAGGCGGTGATAGGTACTGGCCTTAAGCAATGTTCACAAGGCGCCAATTGCTGGAAATAAATGTCGAGGACTCTGCGAACAATGTGGGGAACGATTTTACCTTAAGAAATAACAAACCAAACAATCCACTAACTACCACTATATGATTAATGTCAACAACACACCCAACCATGAATTCCAAAATACAACCAAGTTGTTCCCCTGTACAACCAATAAATAATATAACCAGTCATGTCTACACCATGTCAATGTATAAGAGGAAACCAAACAATAAATACCACAAGCCATGACACCACCACATCTCCACACCCAGCTCTAAGCTCCATGCTCGACCAAGAAATCACAATGCACCACTAAAGTAGAACGATGCCTTTCTTTTGGCCATGTCACAATACACTACATCTGAAAAGACACCAATGTGCCAAAGCAGGATGTGAGTACTAAAACACATTAGGATTTCCCCAAATGACTTCCTTACACATGCCACTAGGAGAAACCCATTAGCATAGATATATAAAATAGTTTATATAAAATAGATAACAAGTGCAACCATTTCCATAAGCCAAACACCCCCTTACCATACATCACACCCAAACCAAGAAACCAAGGGAAAGATGGCCACATAAGTCGCAAGCCATTTCACGTTCACACACAGGCACCAAAGTTTCCGAATTGAAAAGTAATTCACAACAAACACGCAAAAAAAAACAAACGGTTCAGCATCCATCTAACTCGTTCACCCATTCAAACCTAGTGGAACTTCCAGTCCACTTATCCTTTGATGGTGGACCTTCCATCCACTATCCATACCTTTATAATAGTGGTACATCTAGACACTTCATCATAACATTTCAATCAAGACATAACCAAGAATATAACCAACCAAGGACATAATAACATACAATCAATTAATTCCATTGTATATCAATCCACTTCAATCAATCACCCAAATAATGAAAACGATTTTCCATTCACAAAAAAATATTATTAAAAAAAACCTCTTTATTGAAAACATTTTTTATCAATAATTATCAGAAATATACCATATCATATCATTTTATAATATCCATTTTAAAATCCACAATAGTAGCATTTCACCATAAAACCCCATTTTTCCCAAAAATCCCCCAAAACATCACCCAAGGGATTTCCAATCAATTTCACACATCAAACCACAATTAATTCAAATAACAGAAAATTAATTGTAACCAAAACCATTATATCTAACCATGTGAAGATTGGAGAGAAGCCACCTATCATTAACGTTCCTGAGAAATTTACCCACAAGAAACCGCACCTCAAATCTGTCGAACACACCACCGAAACATCTCGAAATCCCTTTACCTAGCATTACCAAGACATAAAATCAACATCCAATGAAACCAAAACCCTAGATATACAAAAAATCAGTGTATATCTAGAAAACAAAGAGATATATAGATGTAAATATAGAGGTAAACATATATAAACCAAGAGGATGGACTTACTCGGGAGAAACCACCTTTAAAACACCTTGAATCCTCTTCGAATTGCTTCTAAAACATGTGGGAGATTACCCTCAACCCATGAGAAGCCGAAATCACAAGTGAGGCTCGATTGGGAGGAAGATTGGAGACGAATGAGGCATTCCTGAGGGAGAGAATATTTAAAAACCCTACTTTTAAGTGGTTGTATGGTTAACCTGCACAGTTTGACAAAATGTACGCTAACCGTGAGAACGCTACTTCCTCTATAGGAGGGGTCCACATGGTTTCCTCAAATGGTTTGGAAAACCATGCTTAAGATCTTTGAAGCCAACTTTCTCCCCATGCTTGGTTCCCTAGAAAATCCACACAGTTTTCACTAACCATGCTCAAACTGTGCTCCCTAGGAAAAGCCTCCAAACTCATTCAAAACCATTCCAAACTATCCTAAACACCTTCCAACACATCCCATGCACTTCAAACACACAAATATTCTAAAAACGTCCACATAACTGAAACTAGTGGTACTACATTCTCCCCACAATTTTTATTTCCATCCTCAGAAGTTAGTGAATCCAACCTTTGCCGAAAGTGCTCGAGCCATTGCCCGACCATCTCTCTCTCCTGCTCCCTAGTCTCCTCTTGAATCTAACCATGTTTCCAAAAAACATGAAACAAAACAATGATTTTACCACACATGAAATTTTATTTCATATCCACAACCCCACTAGGATATGCACCCACAAATCATCTTGTTCTAGTGCAACATGATTTCATTGAATCTCATTGTCACGATCAGGCTGCTAATTTTTCAACTACGATACATGAAATGCATTGTGCACCACACTAATCCAAGGTGGAAAATCCTAATGATAAGCCACCATAACAACCTACTCAATAATTTACAAAGGTCTAATTTACCTTGGAGATAACTTTACATGCTTCCCAAACTGGTGATGTCTAGACCTATGAGAGATCTTCAAGAAAACATTATCACTCACCTAGAATGGAAATAGTCGATGATGAAGATCAGAATATTATTTCTGATGACATTGAGACTTCTACATTCTCCTCCTGATTAGCTTGAACTTCTCCATTGTCTCCTGGACAAGGCTTGGTCCCATAATCGTGGACTCACCTTTTTCAACAAAGCATAGTGGAGAACAACATGACCACCCTTACAACGCTTCCAACGGAGCACTATATATGGATGCTTGATAACATTTATTGTATGAAAACTCAACCAATGACAAGTGGTCCTCCAAAGAGCACCAAAATCCATGACACAAGCCCATAACATATCACCCAAAGATTATATTGTCCTCTCAGATTGACCATCGGTCTGATGGTGAACACCGTACTAATGGTCAACTTACTTCCAAGGGCTTGTTGTAAGGATTTTCAGAATCAAGATGTTGACTTTTGAGCTCTATCGGATATGATCGAAACTGGAACCCCATGCCTCATTACCACCTCCCTGATATGGATTTTGAATAGATCCTCCACTATATGAGATTCATGAATTGGAATTAAATTGGATGACTTTGTTAGCCGATCCACTATCACCCAAATGACATCATGATTTCTTGTCATTCTTGGGTCACCTGGGACTAAATCCATTGCTATTTGGGCTTACATCCAAACAGGTATCGGTAAGGACGGAAACATTACTGCTGGCCTCTGATGCTATGTCTTGACCTAATAGAAAGTTATGAATCACAAAACATCCTAGAAACTCTTCTCTTCATAACAGCACACTAGAACTGCTCTTTCAATGCCTTGTACATTTTCTAAATTCCAGGATGAACAACCCACCTAGAATGATGATACGCCCTGAGAAGATCCTCATGAAAAGAAATAGGTATAACCATCCAAATCCAAAAACAAAAAATTGAATCCCCATTCATTTTCCCACCATCAATTGTCTCCCCACCATTGAGTCTCAATCCCATGGTCACACACTCAGAATCAGATATATGTGCCTCTTCAACAAGGCCACCCAGGTCATGAATCGAAAAAATCAGAAATAATATTACTCTATCACCCTGGTCCTCATATTAAAAACACATATCATCTATAACTGACATCAACTGCAACTGGTAAAATTCTTGTTTTATGACCTGATCATATGATTTTATACTTAATGCATACGCCATCAAATTTCCTATACCCGGTGTGTAAATTAAGTAAAAATCAATCATCTGGAGATATTCCATCCATATCCATTGCCTCAACATCAAACCCCTTTATGATAAAATGTGCTTCAATATCTTATGAAATGTAAATAGTTTTAATTTCTCATTGAAGAGATAATGACACCACCCTTTCCAAGAATGGACCACTGCTGCCAATTCCATATCATGTGTTTGGTAGTTCTTCTCATTCACCACCAACTTCCGTGAGCCATACGCAACAACATAATTCCGATGCATGAGAACACACCCCAAACCTGATCCATATGCATCGCAATACACCACATACCATTTTCCTGGTTATGGGAAATCCATGATTGGGGATGATGTAAGGAAAAACTTTAGCAATTCGAAACACTATTGACATTGTTCATTCCATTGGAATGGAATAATATTTCCTATCAAAGTTGTCATCGGTGAAGCCAAACGTGAAAAATAACGAACATCCTATATCCAAAAGTCACACTTTTACAATTTTTCATACAACTGCTGATCTTTCAAGATATCCTGCCCTATCTTCAAGTGTTGCTCATGCACAACTCGTGTCATTGAATACACCTGAATATCATATAAAAACACTGCCACAAATGAATCCAAATATCTCTGAAATATCTTATTCATCATTTCCGGCAATATCAATGGTGCATTAGTTAGACCAAATGGAATAACAACATATTCATAATGTCCATATCTAATAATGAAAGCTGTTTTTGAATTATTTTCCTTCCCCACACACAATTTATGATATCCCTAACATAGGTTGATCTTGGAGAAAAACTGGGCTCCCCTGAACTGGTCGAACATATCATCAATTTATGGAAGTGGATATATGTTATTTATAGTAAATTGATTAAGTCTATGATAATCAACAATGAGCCTCAATGTTCCATCTGTATATTTCATGAACAACACCGGTGTTTCCCTTAGAGACGTGCTAGGCCGGATACACCCTTTGTTTTCTTACTCATCTAACTGGACCTTTAATTCCATCAATTCAGTTGGTTTCATCTGGTAAGACGGATGTGAGATAGGACTGGTCCCCGGACATAGATCAATTATAAACTCCTCTTATCTTATGGGTGGTAACCCAGATAATTCATTGAAAAAAACATTCATGAACTGATCCACCACTACTGAAAGAACACTCTTCTCAACACCGTCTACTGATTCCAACGACAACACCGCAAATTGATACAATAGTGTGCCCACTACTGGTTCCAACAAACCCATTTCATCCTACCTTTCATGCCTCTATCATCTAAATAGATTTCTAACAAGGTCGTGTGTCGTAAAATCCATTGTCTATGCATTACAGTCGATGTGGGACTTATACTAAAACAACCAATCCATTCCTAGAAATAAATCATACCCATCCATCTAAAGAAATAAAAAATTCTACATTATATCAACCTCACCCACAACAATACCACACACCCTACACAATAATGCTGGAAACTCTCATCAACCAATAGGAGTTTGATGTTTTAATACTGAAGTCATCATTTCCACCATTAATGATAACAAATAAACTAGACATTCAAAAATCAATGTAACATCCCAAGTAATTCATGAATAATGGATATTTTTATCTATGTCTATTAATGAATTAGATAGTGTTTTAGGGGCTTAAAATGAAAATAAATACAATCTTATGCATGGAATACACTAATGTTCTTAAAAGATTGTTTTACTGCCTTTTGATGGCAATACCTTTTTAAATAAAACATTTGACAATTTTATAATCTATATTAGTAAAAATAAACATATTAATTATGATTGGGACATTTAAATGTACATTGGATAAATTTTTGGTATTTTTCTAAAAATGTTCATTTTTTTTAATGAATAGTGAAAAAATACCTCATTTTACATCAAAACTGCTTTTTCATTTAATTTAATTATATGGTTAGATTGTCCATTTTATTGTTCTTAAAGTGTAATCATAAACTAATGCCAAACTTTTCATAGATATTTTTTCAAAAAAACCGACTATTTGTTTTGACAACAGGAATTATTTTTAAATCTATTATTTCAATTTATGCGTTTGGAATTTGGTAAAATGGATTAAATATTTGGAATCAGAAGGTCCAAATTATGTAATTAAGACTATTTTATTTTTGGACATTATGAATAGTAACGATGGTAATTATCTTTAATTATCTTGATTAATGAGTAATCAGGTAGTTAAAGATAATAAAATGATATCATAATAATACAAAAAGTGCCACAAAATGTGTTCTATGGCTACTGGTTGTCTCCTGGACGACCATGGGATGCCTTGTGAAAAACGTTGGGGCCCCATGGAATCACTTTTGTGAGAATGTGACTTTTTATATTTTTATTTTTAAATAATGTTAAATGTGACAAAGAATGTATCACCTAAGTAAAATATTTTAAATTTTTTCTACATAAATGATATTTTGGACTATAAATATTAATTAGGAAGCTAAAACGATTTCGTACATCATATTATTTTTTTCATAATTTTTAGACTTTAAATAAATTAAATTATTTATGACATCATGATGATGCAGCGATTACCTCATTAATAAAGGATTTAAATAAAATGGAATGATAATGTAAAATCTATAACCTACACATGTCCAAAACCTATTGGATGGGTGGATTTAGAACACTTATCATTGTACCATAGAATTATATCAATGTGGGACCTTTTTAATCCAAAAATCATTTTCAAATAAAGTAACATTTTTTACTTTCCAAGAGTGCCCCTCCTCTCCTCTTATAAAAGGCCCCCACCTCTACCTCCTTACCCACACTCCCAAAGCCTTTGGCTTGGCCAAACCCTACGAATTTTGTCTCTCCACATCCGTCTCTTAATCATTGAAGCCTCACTTTGGGCATATGTCTTCCCAAGGAATCCTTTGATCTCAAACCAAAGGGACTTACCCGATTTTAAGTTAATGTCTTTACATGAGTCCTTTTGTTTTATTTTTCTTCTCCAACCCCCTAAACATTTTTTATTCATTTTTTTTGTAAAAAATTTAGTATCTCTAATATACTATGATGTTTTTATAAGATTTATTCGATCTAAATTTACACACACCTACATCTAATGGTTAAAGGACATACTGTTTCCGTGGATGGTGAATTTATGCCTCCCGAAACGATGATTGTTCAACATTCTTTTAACACCTTCAAAGTTGTCCATTAAGATGAAACTATATTTATATATGATATATAATATGTTTATGTTTTTCTTAAGCTTCTGTATTTTTTATTTTGGGCATACCTTTATGGTTTCCATTATGGGTAAAAATGATATCTTCATTTAAGGAAGTGCGGACTACCGCCCCCTCAATGTGATTTGATTCGTTAAATACCATATGTGTTTCATATAAAGGATGGAACTATGATATTTTATATGATATTATACTGGAATTATAATATACCTTTATATCATTATGATTACATTCTATAAAATACTAAATAGAAATGAAAGTAGCGTTCATGCGTACGTACGACTTACCGTCTCCATGAACGGTGCATTTCATTTCTTACCTCTAAATGATTATGTAATATTATAAATGCATGTATATACTGGATATATATGATATATAAATCATGATTATAATTCTGGATATAATGGATACTTGAACAACTTGTAATTATAAAGGGTTTATTTTTTACTCATGTACCAATGATCGTTAAAACGACCGTTATTAACATAAATAATTACATAGTGTTCATGACATGGAAATAAGTGATATAAAAGGAATAATGAACTTAAAAAAGGTTATTAAGAAAGTAGAAATTAACTCAAGTTTATTATTCAGGACATTAATGAATGATCGAGTCAAGTCGGACCCGAGGTATGGGACTTCGTCTCAATCTCCTTTCATTGAGGAATATTTTGTTTTATACACAACCTTATCTTATATAGTGTATAAATCCCTTTGACTTTTACATTTTTTCAAAAGGAATATTTTTTATACGAATCGTTTACTAAATGAAGAAAAGGGATTTTTTTGTCGTACGTATGTGGTGACAATGACTTCTCCACCACCTTGACTATTATTTGAGTTTCAGTTTCCTCTACAAGCCATACCTTCTTTTTAAAAGAAAAATAAATACCATGTTTTAATTTTCTTTTATTTTGGTATTTAAAATGGTTTTCATAATGTTTTTATATCAATCTGTTGTATTGATATCTTTTGATTGAAAGGTGGGAATGTTATGTTTCCTTTATGTATGTTTTATGTGATACAATTATGTTGAGGTTCATGGGAATTATTATGAAGATGGGTGGTTCTGTGATAAACGTAGGGCGGGTGAGCCCGATATAGCTCTCCAATGCATTGGATAACGTGAAGGAGTGAAACGTTAAGGTTTCTCCGAAGAGATTTAGGGAATATACTGTGATGGTTATTCCAAACGTAACCAAGAGGGTTACTCCCTGCATAAGAATGTTATGAATCCTTCAAGTTACCTTTATGTCTTATGATTTCTCTGATTTATTCCTGATTTGATTAGGTATGATAAAGTGCTTATGTTTTAGGGGAAAAGTATGATTTCATTCTTATTTATATATGTACCCATGTTTCCTTTCCATTTTTTTATATCCCTTACTGATCTTTTTATGCTCATCCCATGTTTTTGAAATGTTTTTCAGAGGTCAAGGGATCAGTACATGATATGATGATAGTGTCAAGAAAGTGTCAAGAAAGAATCCGTGTTTTATTTTTAATATTATTCCATTGATGGGAAAAATGAATACTATATTTTATGTAACCACTTTGTTTAAATTTGGAATGTAATGCCTGATTTATTATCTAATTCTCTAAAAATCTGAACCTGAAAAGATCATCAAGGTGTAATATCTTAATATCTCAATATTAAGTAATGTTTAAGGTCGGGGCCTTATAGTTGGTATCAAAGGTCAGTTTAGATAACTTTAGGATTCAGAATTCAATTAAATGATTATCCAAAAATATTTTTTTATGGTCAAATTGAAATGATATTGCATTTGATGATTACCATGTTGCTTTATCTAAGACATGTTTTTTAAGAATGATTTTTCATAGAGGAAACAAGACAGATTTTCTAGGAAGGAATAGAGAGGGAAATGACATCTCAAATCAGTATCCTGAGATGTTCAGAATCAGAACTAAACAGTTTATTGTATTGATGGCACAGTTGACTCAGGTGAGAAATGTTGGATGTATTTATTAATGATATTTTGGTGTTTTCTAAAAGTAAAGAGGAGCATGAAAGACATTTAAGGTTTATTTTTCAAACACTGAAAGAAATGAAATTGTATGGGAAATTCAGCAAGTGTGAGTTTTGGTTGCAACAAATTTTTTTCCCTTGGTCACATTGTTTATAAAGATGGGATAACTGTTGATCCTGAAAAAACAAAAGTTGTGGAAGACTGGCCAAGACACACAAATGTAACAGAGATTCGTAGCTTCCTTGGCTTGGTAGGATATTACCGAAGGTTTGTTAGAAATTCTTCACGGTTATCTAGTCCAATGACTAAGCTAAATCAGAAGGGTATTAAGTTTATCTAGACAAAAGAATGTGATGATTTTTTTCAGGAATTGAAAAAAAGATTGGTGAATGGTCCGGTTTTGGCACTACCTTACAGGAATGGTGAGTTTGTTATATACAGTGATTCTTCATTGAAAGGACTTGGTTTCATCCTAATGCAGAATGATCAGGTAATTGTTTAAGCTTCACGACATTTTAAAACTCATGATGTAAATTACCCTACACATGATTTGGATTTAGCTGCAGTTGTTTTCACTTTAAAATTTTTTGAGGCCTCATTTGTATGTAGTAATGTGTGAAATATATACTAATCACAAAAGTTTAATGTATATATTCACTCAGAAAAAGTTAAACATGAGACAAAGGAGATTTACAGAATTAATCAAGGATTATGATTGTACAATTCATTACCATCCAGGAAAACAAAATAAAGTGGCTGATGCTTTGAGTAAAAAAAGTAATGCTCCATTATCAATGTTGTGTTTGGAACGTGATCCGTTGGTTAAAGATACTATGAAATTTGGCATAGAAGTTGTTGGTGCAGGATGTTCTTCTGTTTTGATTCAGGTATCAGTGAAATCTTCTCTATCAGAAAAAATCAAGAAAGCACAGAAGCAAGACAGTGAGTTGCAGAAAAAGGTAGAGCTGGTTCAGAAAGGTAAGTTTCCTGAATTCAACATTGATAATTATTGCGTTTTTAGATTTGGGAAGAGATTGTCTATGCCTTTTGATTCACAGTTGAAGAGAGAGTTGTTATGTGAAGCTCATAGTTCTCCTTTTTCTGTTCATCCTGGCAGTACTAATATGTACAGAGATCTGCGGGAGTATTACTGGTGGGATGGAATGAAAAGAGATATTGCTGATTTTACTGTGAAGTGTTTGACATGTCAACAGGTTAAAGTAGAGTGGTAGTTACCGAAAGGGATACTTCAGCCTTTACCAGTGCCATAGTGGAAATGGGAGAATATATCCATGGACTTTGTTGTGGGATTACCGAAGACATCTCGAGGTAATAATGCAATCTGGGATATTGTTGATCGCTTGACTAAATCTTCTCATTTCCTTTCTATATGAGATACTTTTTCCCTAGATCAACTTTCCCGTTTGTATGTTAATGTGATAGTAAGGTTACATGGAGTTCCCCTCTCCATTATATCTGATCGTGATCCCAGGTTTACTTCTAACTTTTGGAAAGGCCTTCAGAAGTCGTTGGGTACTGAAATAAATTTTAGTACTGCATTTCATCCTCAATTAGATGGGCAGTCAGAATGAACAATTCAGACCATGGAGGATATGCTACGAGCTTTTTCGATGGATTATCAGGGAATTTGGGACCAACATCTTTCATTGGTTGAATTTTCTTATAATAACAGTTTTCATTCCAGTATACATATGGAACCATTTGAGGCGTTATATGGGAGGTAGTGTCGAACTCCAGCTTTCTGGGATGAAGTGGGTGAAAGGAAGTTGATGGGACCATAATTGGTAGAAGAGATGGTAGAAAAAGTTCAGCTGATTTAGAAACACATGAGAACAGCTCAGAGTAGGCAGAAGAGTTATGCAAACAACAGGAGGAAGGATCTAACTTTTGAGGTAGGTGATCATGTTTTTCTCAAAGTCTCAGCATGGAAAAGTTTGATGAGATTTGGTAAGAAAGGAAAGCTGAGCCCAAGGTTCATTGAAACATATGAAATTATGGAGAGAGTTGGATCAGTTTCATACCGGGTGGCTTTACCTCAGAGTTTATCTCAGGTACACAATGTTTTTCATGTTTCGATGTTGAGAAAGTATATGCCAGATCCATCTCATGTTTTGAGTCCAGAGGTAGTTCAGCTGGAAGAGAACCTATCTTATGAGGAAGAAAAGGTCCAGATTATTGACCACAGGGAGAAAGTGTTAAGAAATAAGGTGATTAATCAGGTAAAGGTTTTGTGGAAAAACCGCATGATGGAAGAGGATACATGGCAATCTTAAAATGCAATGAGGGATAAATACCTCCATTTATTCGATAAGTAAATAAATTGTGGGGATGCAATTTTATAAAAGGGAAGAAGGATGTAACATCCCATGTATGTAATGAATAATAGATATTTTATCTATTTCTATTAATGAATTAGATAGTGTTTTAGAGGCTTAAAATGAAAATAAATACAATCTTATGCATGGAATACACTAATGTTCTTAAAAGATTGTTTTACTTCCTTTTGATGGAAAACCCTTTTTAAATCAAAATATTGACAATTTTATAATCTATATTTGTCAAAATAAACATATTAATTATGATTGGGACATTGAAAATTACATTGGATAAATTTTTGGTATTTTTTTGACAATGTTCATTTTTTTAATGAATAGTGATAAAATACTGCATTTTACATCAAAAATGATTTTTCATTTAATTTTATTATATGGTTAGATTATCCTTTTTATTGGTCTTAATGTGTAAAAAGACTATATTTTCACCATTTAATCCATATTTGGTCATTATGATTAATTTCACTTTTGAATTTGTCATAAACTAATGCCAAACTTTTCATAGATATTGTTTCAAAAAAACCCTCTATTTGTTTTGACAACGGGAATTATTTTTAAATCAATTATTGCAATTTATGAGTTTGTAATTTGGTAAAATTGATTACATATTTGGAATCATAAGGTCTAAAATATGTAATTAATAATCTTTTATTTTTGGACATTATGAATAGTAATGATGGTAATTATCTTCAATTATCTTGATTAATAAGTAATCAGGTAGTTAAAGATAATAAAATGATATAATAATAATACAAAAAGAACACAAAATGTGTTCTATGGCCACTGGTTGTCTCCTGGATGACCATGGGATTCTTTGTGCCAAACTTGGGGGCCCCAGGGAATCACTTTTTTTAGAAAGTGACTTTTTATATTTTTATTTTTAAAGAATGTTAAATGTTACAAAGAATGTATCACCTAAGTAAAATATTTTTAATTTTGTCTACATAAATGATCTTTTGTACTATAAATATTCATTAGAAAGCTAAAAAAAATTCCTATATCATTGTATTTGTTTCATAATTTTTAGACTTTAAATAAATTAAATTATATATGACATCATGATGATGCATCGATTACCTCATTAATAAAGGATTTAAATAAAATGAAATGATAATGTAAAATCTATAACCTACGCATGTCCAAAACCTATTGGATTGGTGGATTTAAAACCCTTATCACCTTACCCTATAATTATATCAATGTGGGACCTTTTGAATCCGAAAATCATTTTCAAATAAAGTAGCATTTCTTTACTTTCCAAGAGTGCCCCTCCTCTCCTCTTATAAAAGGCCCCCACCTCTACCTCCTTACCCACACTCCCAAAGCCATTGACTCGGCCAACACCTACCCATTTTGTCTCTCCACATCCCTCTATTACTCCTTGAAGCCTCACATTTTGCAGAAGTCCTCCCAAGGAAGCTTTTGAGCTCAAACCAAAGGGAGTTACCCAATTTTAAGGTAATGTCTTCACTTGAGTCCTTTTGTTTTGTTATTCCTCTCCAACCCCCTAAACTTTTTTTATTCATTTCTTTGTAACAACTCCAGAATATTCAATATACTAGGATGTTTTTATAATATGGATTCAATCTACATTTACACAAACCTACATATAATGGTTAAAGGACATACTGTTTCCGTGGATGGTGAATTTATGTCTCCCGAAACGATGATTGTTCAACATTATTTTAACACCTTCAAAATTGGCCATTAAGATGTCAATATATTTATATATGATATATAATATGTTTATGGTTTCCTTAAGCTTCTGTATTTTTCATTTTGGGCATACCTTTATGGTTTCCATTATGGGTAAACACAATATCTTCATTTAAGGAAGTGTGGCCTACCACCCCATCAAAGTGATTTGATTCGTTAAATACCATATATTGGATGTATAAAAGATGGAACTATGATATTTTATATGATATTATACTGGAATTATAATATACCTTTATATAATTATGATTCCATTCTATAAAATACTAAATAGAAATGAAAGTAGCGTTCATGCCTATGTATGGATTACCGTCTCCATGAACGGTGCATTTCATTTATTACACCTAAATGATTATGTAATATTATAAATGAATGTATATAATGGATATATATGATATATACATCATGATTATAATTATGTATATAATTGATACATGAACAACTTGTAATTATAAAGGGATTATTTTTGACTTAAGTACCAATGATCGTTAAAACGACCGTTATTAACATAAATAATTACATAGTGTTCATGACATGGAAATTTGTGATATAAAAGGAATAATGAACTAAAAAAGTTTCTTAAGAAAGTATAAATTAACTAAAGTTTATTATTTAGGACATTAACGAATGATCGAGTCATGTCGGACCCGAGGTATGGGACTTCGTCTCAATCTCCTTTCATTGAAGCATATTTTGTTTTATACACAACCTACTTTTATATAATGTATAAACCTCTTTGAACTTTAAATTTATTCAAAAGGAATATATTTTATAAGAAGCCTTTACTAAATGAAAAAGGGAACTTTTTTGTTGTACGTATGCGGTGACAACATCTTCTCCGCCGCCGTGCAAATTATTTGAGTTTCAGTTTCTTCTATAAGCCATACATTCTTTTTAAAAGGAAAATAAATACCATGTTTTAATTTTATTTTATTTTGGTATTGAAAATGGGTTTCATAACGTTTTTATATCAATGTGTTGTATTGATATCTTGTGATTGAATGGTGGGAATGTTATGTTTCCTTCATTCATGTTTTATGTGATACGATTATGTTGAGGTTCTTGGGAATTATTATGAAGATGGGTGGTTCTGTGATAAAATAAGGTCGGGTGAGCCCAATATAGCTCTCCAATGAATTGGGTAATGCAAAGGAGTGAAACGTTAAGGTTTCTACAAAGATATTTAGGGAGTATACTGTGATAGGTATTCCAAACGTAACCATGAGGGTTACTCCCTGCGTGAGAATGTTAAGAATGCCTCAAGTTACCGTTATGTCTTATGATTTCTATGATTTATTCATGATTTGATGAGGTATGATAAAGTGCTTATGTTTTATGGGTAAAGTATGATTTCATTCTTATGTATATATGTACCCATGTTTCCTTTCCATATTTTTATACCCCTTACTGAGCATTTTATGCCCATCCCAATTTTCTGAAATGTTTTTCACAGGTCAAGGGAAAGGTACATGATATGATGATAGTGTCAAGGAAGTGTCATGAAAGAATCCATGTTTTATTTTAAATATGTTTCCATTGATGGGAAAAATGAACACTATCTTTTATGTAACCACTTTGTTTAAATGTGGAATGTAATTCTTGTTTTACGATCTAATTCTCTAAAACTCTAAACCTGAAAAGATCCTCAAGGCGTAATATTTTAATAACTCAAGATTAACTAATGTTTAAGGCCAGGGACTTACAATCAAAGAGTGTAAAGCACTTGTATCAAATAGCACCTGCATCAAGGTTGATTTTAAAAGAATAATGCCTCACACCATGGATGGTCCCAACTGATCATCCACCACAACCTACTTAGCTCCAAACACATGTTTCCTTGCCATTCTCTGATCTTTATTTCCCTGCAGAGGCATCGTGGTGTTCTGAGAATCAACATGAATCACATTACTCTAATGTCGAGTGTTATATTGCTACCCCATCCCGTCGAAGCATATGACGTCTACGATCTCTAAGGAGTTTCATGCACACATGACCTTATATAATGTTGACAATAACGCTACAGATTTCCCATATGCTGACAACTATGACATGCTCGTTGTTGTGTCGTACAATCCCGCTTGATGTGGCTCATAAAACCACAAGAAAACATCATAGCTTTCTATGAGGCATTAAAAGAGGATTTACTGATCCTTCTTTCAGATTATGTGCCATACTCCCGCCCTAGAAATTAGTGTCCCACTTATGCTTGAACGTAGTGTCAGAGTTCCCACTATTCTCGATGGGTACCACCATGATTCCTCTCCCCGAAGCACCCAACAGATCTCACTCAGCCACTGAGGCTCTATTAACCATGTCTATGTAATCATTTATACACAGCACCACTATCTTTGAATGTATTTCTTGAATTATCCCTAATTCAAAGATAATTTTCTCCAATGGCGTGCTACCCACCACCTCGTGTGAAAATCAAAATATGTTCACAAACATAGCTGGATACTACATCACAGACAATAGCTCTTTCTCAAAACTAAATAAATTACATGTGCACTGAATTCCAAACATATGTGGGTATAATTTTTTATTAAACAATTCCTCAGTGCCTCCCCACGTTATACCCTGGACCATTCTAGCTTGAAACTCAAACTACAACCACTAAAGGGAAAGATATTCCATCATATATGTGGCCAACTTCACTTTCAACTCTACCGGTGTTTACAAGAACTCCAAGATATTTTTCATTCTATTCAATCATGCTTCTTCCCTATATTTCCCTGAATCACCCCTGAATATTGGTAGATTTTTAATTTGAAACTGAACTGCATGATCCACATGCCTTGGTTCATCTGTTTTGTTTCCACATTCCACAGCTTGCAAATCATGCACAATACTCTGCACTAACTACTGGTTCACCAAAGACGTAGGTGCAACCATGTTCTCATCAGCCACTTCTGGTTGGTCTCTACAATGCCTACTCAGTGCTATTTCTATAAATATAAATCAAACAATCATGTGTCTCAATTCTACAGACTAATAGAATTCTTATAGAATTACACAACACTATCACAATGAGGCTTTACACCATTCTACATTTTCTATGTTTCCCCATTTATGATAATCATCCCATTTCAAAAATACCATATTAGTTCACATTACAATTTCATACATTTGAAAAAAATCATTTCTCAATTCATCCCATAAATCAGTATACCCCAATGGAATATGCATCCTAGAGGGATTTTATTTCTCTCATTTATGTCATGCACATCTCATTGGCTACACCCGTGACAATGAGATATCCAATACCTATAAATTTCTCCAAATCACTTATGTACCCAACTCCCTGGTAACATGAACTTCAGCATAAGATGGATAGATACGACCTTTTATGATATACATTCCATGTTCCGACATTCCTACGCCTTACTACCATCCCGACTCAAGTAATATACAACAATAAATTTCAACACCAAAACCAATTATTAACACCAATGATGGAACAACTGCTCTCACTTGAATTATAAAGACCGAACATACTGATACCACTTGTAGCACCCCACCCCTTACTCATTAGCATGAGGAGGTGGGGAGGGTTACATGGACTTATTCGTCATTCCCATGGTACCAATGGCTGGATATAAATGTAAAGGGCTCTAAGCACAATTTTTGGAATGACATTCTCTTTTGATAGAACCAACCAAACAATACACTAACTGCCACAATATGATGTATGTTATCAAAACACCCAAACGTGCATTCCAAAAGACAACCATGTTGGTCCACAATAAAGCGCAAAAAAAAATTACAACCAGACATGTCTACACCACATCAGAGTAAAAGCAGAAACCGAACAACAAACACCACGATCCATGACACCACCAAAGCTCCACACCCAGCACCAAGATCGAAGCTCCACAAAGAGATCACAATACACCAATGAATGGAAGAGATGCCTTACCTTGACCCACATCATGGAACACTACATTTGAAAAGACACCAATGATCCAAAAAATGGGGTGAGTACTAAAAATCAGTAGGGTTTCCCCAAATGACCTCACTACACACACCACTAAAATAAAACCGTTATCACATTTATACAATTTTTTTTATAAAATAGATCACAAGGGAAACCATTTCCAAAAGCCATACACACCCTTACCAAGCATCACACCCAAACCAAGCCACCAAGGGAATGCTGACCAAACATACCACACACCATTTCATCTTTCACAAACTAGCTAAACAATTTCAAACAGTCAATTAAATGCACAAAAGAAACCAAAACAACCTAACGGTAGAGATTCTGTCCAACCCATTCACCCATTTACACCTAGTGGCACTTCCAATCCACTTATCCATTGATGGTGGCCATTCTGTCCACTATCCTTCCCCTTTTTATAGTGGCACGTCTCACCACATCCACACAACATTCCAATCAATCCATAACCTAGAATATAACACAACAAGGTCACAACAACATGCAATCAACCTATTCCATTGCATATAAATTTTCCTCAATAAATCACCCATTTATTGAATACCATTTTCCATGACCAAAAACATTTCTATAAGACAACATCATTATTGAAAACCATTTCAATCAATCATTTTCACAAATGAACCATAGAATACCATTTTGAAATCCCTATTTTAAAATCCACAATAATATCATTTCACCATAATACCCCCCCCCCTTTCCCAAAAATCCTCCAAAACATCACCCAAGGGATATCCAATCAATTTCCCATATCAATCCATAATTAACATAATGAAAAAAAATTGTGACCAATACCATTAGATATACCCAAGTGTAGTCTATAGAGAAGCCACCTACCATTAGGGTTTCCGAGAAATCGACCCACAGGCAACCAAATCTCATATTCAGAGAACACACCAACAAATTCTCTCTCGATCCATTTCCCTAGCATTCAAAAGCCTTAAATTCAACATCCAAGGCAACCACAACCCTATATCTACACACAACAAGTGTAGATCTAGAAAAATGATAGACAAGGAGATGTAGATCTTGAGGAAAACACAATGAATCCAAGAGGAGAGACTTACTCATGAGAAACCGCCTTCCAAAAACCATAAAACCTCTTCATTTTGCTTCCAAAACGTGTGGGGGATCACTCTCAACCCAGGAGTATCATAAATATCGAGTGAGGATCGAGTGGGAGGATGTTTGGAGAAAAATGAGGCAAGTCTGAGGGAGCCCATATTTAAAAACCCTACTTATTAGTGGCTGCACAATTAACCCACACAGTTTGACAAACCATGCGCTAATTGTTGGCATGCTACTTCTTCTAGAGGAGGGGTCAGCACAGTTTCCTCGCTTGGTTTGGAAAACCATGTGTAGGTCGTGCAAAGCCTAATGTCTCCCACTACATAGTTTCCTGGAGAATCTGCATGGTTTCCACTAACTGTGCTCAAAATATGGTCCCTAAGTAAAGCCTCCAAACTCATTCAAAACCATTACGTACTCTGATATCCTCTTCCCTAGTCATATCATGCCCTTTAAACACATATAAATTCATAATAAAGTCCACATAACTCACACTAGGGGTACTAATGATTGGTTGTTGTCTACTAAATTTTAGAATGTGTATTTTCTATAATATGTTTTATTACTACCATAGATGGGGAGTTCATGTTTTTTAGACAATAATACCCAAGTTCATGATTTTTCTACCAACATGTTATGGAGTTTTGGTTTGGTTTCCTCAATGTATAATATTTAATTAGATCATAAATAATGATTTATTATACATCCTCTTGTAGAATACATGTTTCAAGATGATTCTTCAAAAAAAATTTATGACCTACCACTTGAGTGGGAGGTATTGTTTTTTATAGGCTAGGTGTGTTATAAATAGATGATATCTGATCAGCCATGTAGTATATAACTTTGTAAAATGCAATATATTTACTATAATTTGAATAACAAGATATCAAAAAACATCATTAGACCCATTTTGTCACCATGGGAATGAACAATAACTTTTTCCACGAAGGCGGGTGTAACCATTCTACTACATATTCACTACATAATGCTTAATTGAGTTTCATTAAATAAAAATTATACATTTAAACATATCAATGAATTAATTGATATTATGAAACTGAATAATTTATTCTCCAAGTTGAAAATTTATTATTCATTGAACCGATTTAGGATCCAGTAATTTGATATCCCAAATATTTCATTCAAGAGAAGGGTTAAACATAAATAGTACATCATTATGCTATTTGGTCAAACCAATTGTCAGGATATTCTAATAAAATTTATAAATTGTAATTTCCACAATTATCATTACTTTTTCAAACTATTATTCTTGATTTATGTCTTGTTTTTCTAAAAAATATATTCAGATATCATGTTTCATTTGGGGAAAAATTCGAATTTCATGAAGAAGCACTGAATTGTTTGCCTCAAATCAATGTATGAATTCTGTATTGATGAATTGTTGTTTTTTGTTAAGATTATTTATAATATTTTATCTCATTATATAATAAAAAAAATTCAACATAATATTTCATGGGAAAAATGATGAAATGTATTTGGGATAATCTTATTTTCCAAATTATTTCTACTAGCTCATAAATTATATCTCGACATTGGATTATCTATTTACATATCATACATTAAATGGAGTGAATTGAAATTCGGAATGGAAATGAAAATTATCCGTTGTTCATTTGATGATTCTTTTCCTTTCTGATCTAGTGATTACACTTAAATATTCTAGACTAGGAAATGTGGTAATTTGTGATGTTGTATGCTATAAATCTGGATTAATTATCATGTATGGGTTTTATGTGGAGGGCTATTGTTATTTCTGGCATAAACATCATGAGGAAAAATTTCCACACAATACAATTAATATTCATATAATATTCATGAATTTATTGTTTCATAGAATTACTGTTAACATGTAGGGAATACCATATACTCTAATAACAAAATATTGGGTTATATTTTCTCCCAAATATGATTTCCTTATTAATCAATTTTGATTTGTAGAGTACCATAAATATAATATTGTTGACAATTATTACACAGATAGTAAATGGGTTTTTTAATCTATGATTATGAAACAAACCTACCATTATACTGAAGAATCAATTTATGAAAACAATATATTGGATCCCTTTGTTTTAATGAAATTTCTAGTCTAGGAGGAACATTTGAAGTTATATTTGGAATATTTAATTTTGAAATCCTATATTATGGATATTATTAATAACTCATAAAATAATTATTATTAATTATATGGAATTGAGGAATATTTTTATGGTTATGACATCATCAATGAATTGTAATCATTTAATGTGGAAAGCCATTGTTTCTAGGTCTCTTATAATGTACTGTAACCTACATGAGAATATATTATAAGAGAGTCGCTTCATTGTCAACAGTTAGAAACCTAGACATAGTGAATATGTAATATTATATTAGGTTTTTATTTTGATTTCATGTTTTAAATGATACATTGTTGTATTTATTTATCATTATCATTCATATGAGTAAATAATGACTATGAAGATGAAGACTTTTGGTTTACACCCATCACTTCCAATTCAAACATGAATATTTAATAAGATATAGAAGAATGTATTTGTTGGTTATACATGTTAATATTAACGAAATAATACAAATTTGGTTCTAATTTAACAATTGAACAAATCTACTTTTATTTGTCTAATTCACGTTACAAAAAAGTTGAGGGCATTGGTAATCTATTTGTGTAGGATATTTTCTAATTTCAGGTTGTTCTCTCTACAATTTTTTTCATTAATGATATTTAATCCACTTATTATATATGGAGGGAATCCTATGGAAAAATGGTATAACTAGTAATGTTTAGAAAAACAAACCATCATCCGAATGATTTTTTTAAAATAGTAGGTTTGTAGATTTTGGAAGAAATTCTTGGTTCTCATGTCCATCACATTGGAGGACCAAAGTATTTTGATCTGGGTCTGGTAAAGATGTCATATAAATATAGATAATAATCATACATTAATATTGATCCCATTGAGGAATTATATATCAAGACTTATAAATCATATCATTTTTGGATGGTGTATGATGATGATTCCATTATGGTACCATGTTCGATCCACGGGTTGTAGGTAAGGATCCAAATGGTTTCATATATAATGTTAATAGAAATATAATTTTATAAATATTATATAAGTCATTTTTGGTCATTCTTTTCTATTATTTTTTTTACCTTGTACTCTTGAACGCCTCTACTCAATTTTTCTTTGATGTATTGGATAATTGTGGAAGATTGCACATTGGTATGTTAGAAAATATATGGTTTTTGAGTGGAATTGAATGGTGGTGAACCATTCCTCCATAAAACACTAGATTAAATTGATCTATGATTTTTTTACATTTATCTTATCATGAAGTATATTTTATGCATGTCTCATGTTCTGAATTAGGAGGACCTTGTTGTTGAACCTCATATGACTATAACAATGAAATGAATTTTAAATTTAGTTTATAAAATAATGCGTTTTTATATGATGTATATAGATTTGGATCTGATACAATTGAAGAAATGATAATTTTTAATCAAACATGGGAGATTGATGAATTATTAGGATTGTAGAATCATCCTCACATTATAGTGGAGAATTTTGGATTGTATATCATGGGGAAGAAAAAATATACAATGGGTGGAATTATCACATTTAGTAATATGATATCATGTAAGAACCATTGTTTATTTTTTATCTACATTATTTTTGTGTCGACATTTACTTTCACCTATTGATTCACGACTATTTATTTTGGGCTAAGACATTAAATGGGTCAAGATTGAGTTTTCATTTCTTAACTGATTGAACATTATATGCCCATATGGGATTTTTTTGTGGGTGGAAATGATCCATTAGCTAGAATAACTACATGAGGCCCACCATATACCTATTAAGAGCCACCTAGATGCTAAAATAATATTAGTATTGTTAAATTACTAAATGATGTCTAGTGGTTTTAATTTTTTTTCCACTAGACAAATAGTGGGATGATTTAAGAACATAATTTAATTGTAAATCCAGTAGCTCATCGGTGGGGTTCTTCGTGTAGAGGATTTATTCCTAATGTCACCGGATATCCAATTGAATCCAACAACAAATTAGTGATGTATTTCATGAAATGAAAACCTAGGGTTGAACCATAAAATTATTTATCATAATCATCAATTTTTTCAAAACCAATATCAGATGAAATAGTTTCATCCAAAAATATATTAGATAATATCTGGTGTTTAATTTAAACCTTTCAAATTTGAACCATTATAGATCTATGTTTTATTTGAGTAATCAAATCACTCCCATCAATTTTATCAAAAATATAATGTTGTACTCTCGCCTATATCATGTTTTTTATTCACCGAGGGATGTTAGATAATTGGATTTATTATAGTTTATTTATTTGATTTTGGGTATCTGTGTCTTTGTTCTATTCCTGATTATATTTAGGAAATATTTACCCAATGATTATGGATTCCATGTTAGTGATTATCTATAATACGAATTTAAATATGACATTTTCTAATGAAATTAACATTGATATAAAATGTGATTTAATAATTCATTTGAAATATATTTCAAAATGACCCAAAATTAATTTATTCCATATTTTAATAAATTTACTCAAAATTTCATGTGATCAGTGGTATAACATATCCATGTATATGGATATTGAAATAAATGTGTTTAGTTGAGTAAAATGTATTGAATAATAAATAATGATTTGATAAAAGTATTTTATTTATATTCTTGTGAAAGGATGGAATTATTTTTGATGAATAAAATTTGTTGCTACTTTTTAAAATGAAAAATAATGATTAATACTAGTGCATTTTCCTGATTGAATCTTTTATTGTGTTATCTGATATTTTTCCAAAGGAATGATTTATCTCTTAAGATATATTTCATAAAATAACATAGGATCATATAAAATTAATAGGAATATTGAATATAAGTTTATGCATATATTTTCTCTACCAAAAATATAATTTAAGTTTAAAATTAAGAATCAAATTAATTATTTTTTGGTGTATAATCACTGAGACAATTATATATTCCCACTAATACTAAGATCCAAGGTAGAGTAAGGACAATGTAAAGTATTTTACTCAGAATTTTTGGAATAATGTGTCTTTAATTAACCCACTACATTACTTATAACAATGTTAATATGTTTGTAAATTATTTACACATTTCAGTTCATATAAAATGATTTATTCATTTCTATTTAGATAGAAATAACTATTCATTCTTTTCTTATGGAAATACTGATTTTTACCAATATCATACCTTATAAAATATAGTATTGAACATAATTTATTATTATTAATTGTAATCATATTACGATGATATAATTTCTATTAAATTAATGAATTGAATTAATGTTATATAGAATACATATGGAATGATTGATGTGATCCTTCTGGTTTGTGTTCTTTAAAAACTAATTTTTCTATTGGAAATTTTATATTTTTTTATTTGGGTACATGGAATGGAAATGATAGATTGGAGGATGAGGTTGTATTTGATTGTGGAGCCTTGGTTGTTGGAGTTGAAAGATGGAAAATGTAATCCACTAATTACTAAGATTTATTTTAATTACCTTTCCATTTGATTAATTAAATATCAATCATGTGAAGTTTAACACTTCATGTTATTCTTTAAATTACATATATTTAGGATATATTTCAACAGATTTTGTTATCCAGAGTTATTCATTGTGGAAAATCATTCCATGTTCTTTCTTCATGATTATTTGTAGATATTCACCAACTTTTAGTTATCATTAATGAATCACTTATTAAGGATACAATTTCTTCGTTATTCTATTTCAGATCATGACATGCATATGGTTGAATTTCTACATATGTAAGATAATTTTTTTCCCTATGAATATATTATCAAATGAAATTATATACTGATGATAAAATATTATTTTTACAATACTTTTTTATGTAACGTGGATCATGATTTAGAAGTGGTGACATGGATTGTAATTAAAAAAAAGAACCCCTAACTGGATTAAGTGTGAAAATGATCATAATTCGGAGAAATCCTATCATGGTTTTAGAACATTAAAATGTGTATTTTTGTTGAATGGATAATCTCTTATAAAATATTAAAATGAACATGAAGTAGAAAGTAAATGGACCTTTACATTGGTAATAATCATTAAAAACATTGATTTAGTATAGAATTGATTTTATAATACTCATTATGGTTGGGAGGATATATAGTCTGTAGGATTAATATTTATATATTGACATATTTTTTTTATTTTATGTATGTAACCTATTTTAAGGAGGAACTAAACCATTTTTGTTATTCAAGTTGTCAATATGAGAAACTATTAATCATAAATGGGTCATAATGTAAACACCAAAAAATACTATGATATTTCACATTATGTTTCTATGTTGTGATATTTCAATGTATGATATTCTAATAGATTTTTATTTTTGGCAGTATTTTAAACTTGGGATGGAAAACTTCTTCCTCCTCAGATAAGATATTGAAAATATATAATGAAAATGGTAGGGTTTTCTTGTGTGGGGTCATTCTATTTTTTAGTATGATTTTTTAATAAAACTGATCCACAAGGATATCATAATAACAAATTTTCTATATTTAGAGTTTATTATGTAATTTGAGGAGATTTCACCCTGAGATATTCTTGAGATTTTATGAATCATCCCACCCATATCTAATGGATGACCAATTTGTAATGATAATTTAATATTTAAAACTCATATTCTCTATCAACCATTGGTGTGAGAGATGAGTGGGTGTATTTTCAAATTTATGATGTAAATAGATGAGTAATTAGTCAATTTTACAATTGGATATATTATCAAAGGGTAAAAATAAAAAAATTTATAAACTAAATAAATTAGTAGATTATTAAATATCATTAAAACTAATAGTGTTTTCCAAAAATAGATACTAAATGACCACATAATAACAAGTTATGATCCAATTGTTTTAATGAAACACACCACGTTTTCATAGTACACAATCTCTTTAATGTAATTTTATAGATTATATATCTTGAAATAATAAATCTTCTTACGTAATATGCAAAATTGAGTTTCAATAAAATAACACATTAATATTATAACTATTTAAACGATATATTTATTTATCAATTCAATATTTTAATTTGAATAGTAGAAAATAAATTTAAAATGTTAATTATAAACATTCAAGTAAATAAAACATATTTATAATGAAATGTATATGATTTTTTAAAATAGTTATATATTTAGAAAAACTATTTTCTTAAAATAACTACATTTTATGTTCTTTGGTAGAATATAATAAAATTAAATTCATCCACTCTTAAAAATTTAATTTTGTAAAATAAACTTCATTTTTTAATTTAGAATATCAAAATTAGGATAGGGTGATTTTTTTTTATTTTTTTGATAACATTATATTTTTGGTGAATAGTGAAAACTAATATATAGTACATAAAAACAGAATTTTTCATTTAAATAATAATTTTTATTTTCAATTTATCATAATGCAAAAATTGATAAATAATAAATTTATTATTCTAACGTAATTCAATGGTGTAATTTTATAATAAAAATATTTATATTATTTTATTTAACTTTTTAAAAACTTTTACCCACCTTCTAGGCATATTTGCAAATTTTCATAAAACATAATTTTACAGATTATGTGAATTTAATCTCAAATTTACAACTAAAATGGTTGTTATCTGTAAATAAATTCTATTCAATATGATGAATATAACTTTTAGTGAATAGGGAGTTTTGAATTTTAGTTACCACGATTAAAAGTAAATAGGGTAATTAAAGGTAAAAATAATGTTATAATGACATAAAATTACTAAAAGACATGTACTAATTCTATTGTATAAGTTTTTTTCTACCAAAATAATCCTTATTATAAAAATATGATAATTTTTTATTAATATGCGTCAGATTGGGACATTTATTATATTATATTTAAAGAAGAGTTATTATTCTAAAATTAAAAATTCAATAGCTAAAATATTTTTAATATATGGTTATTCATAAGATAAAATATAATAGAAATATTAATTATAAATATAATTAAATTTTATATATCATGGTATTTTATTTATAATTTTGAGAAATCATATAATTAAATTTATTTAAGAAAAAATGGTGATGCAGTAATTAAATAATTAATTAACAATTAAAACTTATGATATTTTAAATATTAAAATAAATATTATTTTAGATTTTTGATGACATAGACGAATTTATAGGATAATATTGATATATAAGGTATTATTTAGTTCTTTTTGATCATATGAATCATGCACTTATCACTATAACCAAAATAAATTACTAATTAGTGTCAAAATTAACAAAAATGCGTTTTAAAAAAATACCAATTTATTAATTAATATAAATATTGTCAAAACTTGTAGATATTAAAAATATCATCTATTATGATAAGATTTCATAAATTGTCCACTTTAGTATCTCTTAGAATTTTATTTTAAAGATATTAACCATTTAGTATAAAAATACAAGACGACGTTGTTTGAGTTAAGTAATTTTACAAAGTGGTAAATATAAAAGGTAAGGTATCTTTTATGACATAAACATGTCTGAAAATTATTGAATGAGATTATTTAGACCCATCATCATCATATCCCCTAATTAAGTCAATTTGGAGCTATAATTATATGAAAATAATTTTATATTAAATTAATATTTTAAACTTTTCTTAATGTGCCCCTCACCTATCTTATAAAAGGGATCCTCCCATTCTGTTAAATTCATATCTAAAAATCCATTTTCCATGCACAATCCTTACAAAATTTCATCCCTAATACCCTCAAATAATCTTATAGGCCTTAATTTATTCATAAATTTTACCTATCGAACCCATTTTTTCAAATAAAAGGGAAACAACTGATGACGGGGTAATTATTTTTCACCTCTCTCAATGTTATTTTCATTTTCTAATTAATCATTCTCTATTTCCCATAATAAAATTCTAAATCCAGTACAATAAATATACAAATATGTTATTATAATTATTTTACAATAAAATTATATATTCTATCTATCTTATTATTAACAATATCATCATCTGTGCGTACATACAACTTAACATATCCACACTGTGGGGTAATTTTTTATTCAAAATTATGTTATTTTGATGGATATAATGGTGAGTTTTAAGTACATTAAAAATCACAAAAAACATTATAATGTTTCTCTATAATTAATATACCAGCCTATTCATTTCCATTTTATCATTAAGGAAATGATATTGTCGCTCTTGCATACATACTGTTTACCATCTCCACGACACAACGATATTCATTTCCACGTTAACAATTCAACGATGACTATAAAAATATATATTATTAATACGTATTTAATATATTAAATATTAATTATTGTGAATATATATATATATATATATATTCACATACATCTCATCCACTAACTTCAATTAAATACGATATGAAAATGGTAACAACATTTATTTGTACGTATGACATATCATATCTATAAATAGGGTATTCCATTTCATATATATATCAATTATAAATATTTATACTGTGAATATATATGAAATATAAATAATTTTTTATATTACCAAAGTAATTATATCATAATATGAGTGAAACAATCAAGAATATCATGTTAAAACACGTACAAAAAAGAAAATGATTATTACCTAAAATGTTACTTTATCCATGTAATTATTATTAAATGGGTAGTGCCAAGTAATTAATGAATCATTTATGATATCATAAATATGAATATGGTTCTAGTGTAATTTAATAACATACTATTGTCATTATATAAAATGTTAAATGTTCCCTCTAACAATGTAATGTACAATGTAAGGTTTAATTCCTTAATCTAATTATTATCAGAGATTGTTTATGTGTAAGTATTTACAGGGAAATATTTATCATCCATGTACCAATTTCATAATAATGGTTTCAAAATTTATATTTTAACAATTTTAATAAGGGATTATAAAGAAATATCATTATTTAAATTGTTTTAATGATTTCATTATCTAAATATTTTTTATTAATGTCTGTGTATTCAAACAGATTTTAAGGATTTATTTTTTTTGTATATGACTATTTTAAAATGTTACTTCCTTTCATAATTTTCAATTTGGTATGGGAAAATTTTATTCAATATTCTATTTTCATTTACTCAATTTTTAAATTGTGTGACATTTAAATGATTTCACAAAGAAGGAATATTTCTCTCAGAGTTTTACTGATGATTTTCAATTACGTGAATACCTTTTACTTGATAATATTATTCAATGAGGTGGATTTATTATAATATATTCATTAATGTTATATTTAATGATTTATGATATGTCTAACTATGAATGTCTTATCTTTATACCATTAATGGTGTATGGTTAATATAAAGACATTTTATATTCTAGTTTTAATATTAATGTTTATATTATGTTTCAAAAATTACATATGTGAAATGCATTATACATATTTAGTGATGGGTGTGGCCCTCAATAGACCCACTATATGAATTTTTATGTTATGTTTAAATATTTTTATTTGATAAATGCATTATACATATTTATTATGACATGTATTATGAATTAACTCATTATGAAAATTTTTATTGCATGTGATTATTATACAAGTATAATATCCATATGAATTTTTATATTCAAATGATTGATTTATTTTGGAAATATTATGTTTTTGTTTTTGTTTAAAAGGATAATATTTTTATTATAAATATTTCCAAAAAAATTATAGATTTTTCTAAATTATTTACCCTTTCTTTGCATTTGATGTCACCCTTTTCTTTTGTTTTAATATCCAAGGATTCCAAAAAGTGTATTATGATTAATATGATGTTTTAATCTCGGGAAATAATGGATTTATGTAAGGATTATAATTTCCATATTTTATAATAGAAATTGTTATGAAAATTTCTTGTATATAATCTATTTTCAATGACTGCTAAATTTATTGTTCCTTCAGGACATGATTCATTTAATTATGCCATTGTATTAAAATAATGCACCATATCTGGACTTCTGGGGTTAGTTTATTACAGTTTCTATCAGAGGAAGTATTGAAAAAACCTTGAAAACTATATTTAGATAAACATTGAGTACGTAACATTACCCTATGATATACTTTACGATTAGTATATAATAACATCATAAAATATTGGTATTTTAGTGATTTTGTAAGTTTTCCTAGAAGTACATCACGTTATGGATACTTAAAGTGGTAGGGGTTTCAGTAAAAATGTAACTATAAGTAACAACTCCAACAAGGTGTTGTGATCCTGAATCAGGGTATCCTAGTACACAAAAACAAGCCTTACTTAAAACCGTCTTGGACACTCTTAAGGAAAATGCATATAACAATTTGAATTTTTTTTAAAAACATTATGAAGTATTTATGAGTAAATATTTCCATAATGATCTAATTCTTATGATTATGAGACTAGATGTGTTAAAATCATCAATTAATACTGATAATTTTTCTTGTTTTTGGATTATACATTATGATATTATCAAACATAGTGTATGTCATCATTTAGAAATGTTGCCCAATGAATTTGATTATAAACCCTACAATACTCATGATCCATAGTGTAAGAAAGATCATATATATCATGGTCTTATGAAAATTTTATAAGGGTAATAGTCTCCCACAAATTCTCATCATATGGTGAATAATAAGATGTGTTAATAAGATAAATAATGAAATATTTAAAATTTATGGATTTTAAGGGAAGAAAGATAAGAAAAGGATGTCAAATAAAAAGATATATAAATGGAATATTGGAATGATGAATTTCCCCAGATATGATATTTTTGGAAATGATCACCATGTTAAATTCATGAATGGAATCATAGTTTGTTACATTTTTGAAGAAAAATGACACAATGTTCATGATTGAAAGGCTAATAAAAATGTTTCAAATGTACAATGCATAATATGCATGGATTTTGGGCCCTACGAGAATCAATGTCCCACTCATCTAAGTATACCCAAAATGAGGCTATTTGATAATAATCATATTTCGATACTACCACATATGAAGAGGAATGATTTGTGTTCTTATGTTGTAATTAAATAATCATGTCAATTGAGTATTTTATTAATGATTTATATGTTATTAGAATTATACAGTATTTATGGATTGTACTCCAGTAATATTTCTTTAAGGATTTGATTTTGTAAAGTATCAAGTAAAATGGAATAGTTTCAATTTAATTTTTTTTCAAAATATATGGTTGGAGGGAATATTACCCTCAATATGATTCTGTAATTGAGATAATGACTTTAGAATAAGAGATAATTTATTTGTATAAATTATATAGGAAACTATTTATTGCTTTATAACTAATTAGTGGGTTGTTTAAAAAGCTTATTATACCATAATTTTTTGGAGTTTTTAAAATTTATTTATTTTTGTTTTATAAAAATTATTATACGTTTTAAAAAAGGAATAATTAAGTACATAAATATTCAAATATAATTTTATTGTAATTTTGGTTATTACCACGTCTGAACAGAATACATGACAAATATATTCACCTGTTGTTATCTAAAAAAAGATATCATAATTATGTTTTGTTGAACTTGTTTATATTTTTTTTGTGTTGTGAGTTTGGAAACACATACATTGGATAAGTCTAAAGGATTTAATTGGTTATTTGGAACACTTGATATTTTTTAGATGATAATACATGATTTTTTGGTACTTTTACAAAACAATTTGTTTTTTTGTAAACGTTTTGAGAATTTAGGGAATACTAGTGGACTATACTATTTATCAAAAGTGATTTAGGCCTAAAAAACTTTTTCAAACATTCTATTCCTATAGTAAGGAGTGAAATCAAAATAGATCAAAGCACAACCAAAATATGATAATATGATTTTGAAATGAATTTAAATCAAGTATGTTTTCATAATTTGTTATCCAGATTGTAAACTAACACCTCATCTTAAAAAAATGTATCTAAAAAATGTCATATCCTAATAAATATGATTTGTTTGAACCAATGATATATTAAATTATCATTTATTTATTTCTTTAATGCTTTCAATTTTTCATTTATTGTTCCATTGTTTATGATTGATGTCCTCAATCACACCCTAATAATATTTATGATTTCCTCTAATTATGGGTTTCTAATTTCCTCTAATATTCTCATCATAGATTTTTTAATATGGTGGTGAAATTTTTATATCCCTTTACCACTGTTTAAGAGTAAATTTTATTAACCCTGTTTCTTTGATTGATTTTCAACAAAAGAATTATATTTTTAAACCTTTTAAAAAAAAATTCAAATGGTGAGGACACAATTCGTTGAAGGAGGGGAGAATGTAACACCCAATTATTTAAAATAATATTATCTATTTAATGTAAATTAATAGATTATATTTCACTCGACAAAGACATGGATTTACGTTATACGCAATATTGAGATTATTTGAAACAACACATTAATATTTTAATTATTTAAAATGTATATTTATTTATCAATTAAATATTGTAATATTAATAGTAATAAATAAATTTTAAATGTTATATATAATGTTTTAATATAATTAACTAATATTTATAATGAAATATATATATTTTATGTTAAAATAGTTCTATATTTACAAAAACTATTTTTATAAAAGAATTACATATTATGTCCTTAATTGAATAGTAATAAAATTAATTTTAGGCACTCCTAAAATTTAAATTTTTTCAAAAAAAATTTCAGTTTTTATTTTTCATTATCAAAATTAGTTTAGGGAGAATTTTTTTAATTTCTCTAAATACATTTAATATAAGATGAATAGTGAAAATACTGTATAGTACATAAAAAGCAACTTTTTTATTTAAATTATTTTCTTTAATTAATAATAATCTCATATTAAAAATAGATACATTATATATATATTTTTACAATGTATTTCATTGGATTAATTTTATAATATGATTATATATATAAAATTTTATTGAACATTTTAACGTCTTTTACCCACCTTTTAGATACATATTCAAATTTTCATATAACATAATTTTACCATTACAATGAATTGAATTTAAAAAATATTATAGACAAAAATGTTAACATTATGTAAAATTTGATTCAATAGAATGAAATTTTTTTTTGTGAATATTAATTTTTGAAATGTAGTTAGCACTATTAAAAATAAATAACCTAATTAATGTTAAAAATAATATTATAGTAATATAAAATTACCCACTACACGTGACCTAATTCTATTGTATAAGTGTTTTTCGACCAAAATCAACCTTATGAAGAAATATTATCCTTTTAGATTCACATTGGATAGATTTGGAAATTTATTTTGTTATATTTAAAGAATTGTTGGAAGTGTTAAATTGAAATTTTGATAAGTAAAATTTTTTTAATATATTTTCATACATAAGATAAATTAGACTATAAATAATTATTAGAATGATCATATGATTTCCAATATCATTGTACTTTAATGATAATTTTTAAAAATTACATAATTACTTTTATTTATGACATAATGATGATGCAATAATTACTATTTTATTGAATGTTTAAAGCAGATGATATTATAAATATTAATATAATTATATTTCTACATTTTTTATTCAATACAAGAATTTTTTAGATTACATTGACATATGATATTTGATTTAATTCATTTGGATTGAATGAATCAAGTTGTAATTTATTTAACAAAAATAATTACTAAATATTTTCAAAATTGACATAAAAGATTTTTACAAAAATATATTTTATTAAATGATATAAAATTAATAAAAACCTTAGTTTAGAAAAATAAATATGATTGTAATACAAATTTCATAAGTGTTCTTCTTTAGGATTCCTTGTAATTATATACTAAGGATATTAAACAAGTTTTATTATAATACAAGAGGACATGGGAAGGGTAATCTTATATTACAAAGGGTTAAAAATAAATGATAAGGTTGATTTTAGAAATAAACATATATAAAACTTATTTTTTGATAAAATTTTGACCCATCAGTTTATAGAATCATAATAAATCAATTTGGAGGAGTTATTATCTTTAAATAATTGTATAATAAATTAATATTTCATTTTTTTCCTAAAGTTCCTCTCACCACTCGTATAGAATATATCTTACCCCTCTCTATAATTCACACCAAAATATCCATTTTTCTAGGTAGAACCATCCCAAAATCTACTACCAACTACTCTCAATTAATCCTAGAGAACTTATATTGAGCCTAAATCCATCCAACAGAGCCCAATGTTCAAATCAATAGAAAACACCCAAAGAAGGGATAATTATTTTATCACCTATTTCAGTGTTTTTTTCATCTTCTACCTCCACATTGTCTGTTGTTTCTATACTAAAATACTAAATTTAGTTCCTTTCAAATGATAAGATGTTATTATTTTTATGGTACAACCATATTACATATTCTATCATTCCTATGAATAACAATGTCACCATTCCTTCGTACATACGACTTGCTGTCTCCACACAGTGATGTAATTTTTTATTCAACATTTTGTTACTTGGATGGATATAATGATTAGTATTATGTATATATATAAAGAACATAACATGATAATATTTTTATATATTTAATATACCATACAATTCCGTACAATTTTATCACTAAGGAAATGATATCATTTCTCATGCGTACATACTGCATATCATCTCCACGACGCGTTGAGATTAATTTCCATGTTCAACATTCAACGATCATTTTAAAAATATATATTATTAATAATTATATAATATTTTACATAATAATGATCATGGAAATGGATATGTGTGGGTGTGTTTGTGTCTTTATATACATCTCATTCAATTACTTGAAATCAATAAGATATGAAAAATAAAATAATTTTTATGCATATGTACGACCTACCATCACCATAAACGGTGAATTATATTTAATATATATATATATATATATATTATAAATATTTGAATTCAGATTATATATTATATATAAATAATTTATTATATTCTGTAAGTAATCAAATCATTGTATAATATGATACGATCAAGAATAACATGTTAAAACATGTATGATAAAGAAAGCGATTATTACATGAAATGAGACATTAACATAGAAATATTTTATAAATGGGTAGTATAATGTCCTAAAATAATCTTGTATGATATCATAAATATGAATATTGTTCTGGTATAATTGAATAACATACTATGGTCATTATACCAATCGTTAAACATACACACGACCAAAGGAATATACAAGTAAAGTGTTAATTTCTCAATATCATTATTATCTGATATTGTTTATGTGCTAATATTTAAGGGGACATATTTATCATCCATGTAAATTATTCATAAATTTTTTTTCAAAAGGAATATTTCAAGGATTTTTGAATGTGAATCTATTGAAAGATCATCATTTTAAATATTTTAATGATTTATTTTTCTAAATCTTATTAGTTAATGTCCATGTTTTCAAAAAGATTATATGTATTTATTTATATGGACATTTTGTATTAAAATGTTAATTCATTCAAAATATTCAAAGTTTTATGGGATAGATTTTTTAAATGTCTATTTTAAAAGACTTCCTTTATAAATTTGGTGACTTTTAAATGATTTCAAAAAAAGTTATATTTCTATCAAAGATTTTTATTGATAATTTTCAACTATGTCAACATCCATTACTGGATATTATTTTTTATTGATGTATATTTATTATAATACAATATTCCGTGTTTTATTGAATGAGGTCTGATATATTTTATTGTGGGTTTTTTTATTTTTATGTCATTATTGGTTTATGGTTAAAATATTTAACAATAGTATTATATTTTTAATAATAATTTTTATTTTGTATTTTGATATTTTCTTATGAGGAATGAATTGGAGTTAGTAAGTGATTGGTGGGGCCCATAATTTCTCATCTATGAATCGGTATGTCTCATGAGACAAACTAGTGTTTTTGCAGAATTCTTCAAATAAATTTGAAACATCTTGGAACATGCCCATGACTTGGTATTTATTATGATCGTAATTATGCATTTCCTCATTATGAAATTAGTTATTACATGTGATTGTTTAAACATGTACAATATAAATGTGAATGTTAATATGGAAATGCTTTATTTATTTTTTCCATATTTTGTTCATGATTAGTTTTAATAGTCTGCAGTTTTTATTATAGATCTTTCCATAAATGTTTATAGCATCTCTAAATTATTTTCCCTTATTGATAATCTGAGTTAACCCATTTCTTGTGTTTTATTTTACCATTATTCCTAAAAGTGTATTATAATTTACATGTAGGGTTAATCTATTGAAATAATGGAATTATAAAAGAATTGTCTATTCCATATTTTACCTATGATATTATAATTTAATGTTTATTTAAGTAATCTATTTTACAAGAATTTCAAACTAATCAGTCCTTCTATAAATTATTCACTGTAATCATGTTAATGTTATAAAATAATGCACCAGCTCCGAGCATCTAGGCTTTGGGTGCTACGTTAACAATGTTTTGAGATAACTTTTGGGGAATAAAAATCTATGTTATAAATTTATGTTTCCTAGTGTTGTTATTAACAAAAATCTTAATTAAAAAATATGTAACAATATCTACAAAATTGGTTTCAAATAAAATAAAAATTTATTAATAATTTTCCTAAAAAAACTCTTAATGATAGATTTATCACTATTTATGATGATATTTATAGAGATTTATTTGTCTATAGTTAGAGATACTGGAAGAATGTATAATGACAAATCATTCATTGAAAAAATTACAATGACATATTGAAGAAAAAACTATTTTCTCTATAGTCAATATGATATCAATGTTGCAAATTGGAACCAAAATCAGAATGAAATTTATGATAAAAAATATATAAATTATAAATTACAATTTATTTCCTATAATATTTATGAAATAGATCATTCAAAATTAATGAATAATTTCCAAGAGAAAATAGAAATTTTATTTATGAAAAGCGCATAGAATTTTATTGAATGCATATTTATAATGTTTAATGATGTTATATTCAAGCTTCAAAAATATAGAAAAGGCATAATATTTCTTCATAATATTCATATATAAATCTCTACATAACCGTGATATTAATTTCCTATATGGATTATATTTAAAATATTTAATTGGAATATCTAAAAAAATGCCAATGGATTGATTGTGAGTGTTAATAGAATATATAAACACATTGGTTTAACTATTACAATAGGTTCTGATGGGGAAAAAAGTTCTAACTAACATTTTTTGAAGATAAACATAAGAAACTATCATCTTTGTTCAAGGACATGAAATTAATCATTATATATTGATGTGAATTTAGACAGGAATTCACATTATTTAATTGTGAATTAAATTTTGTGTTTATATATTTATTCAATTATGAATAAATCACAAATAAAATATCAAACATTACAACTAGAAACATGTATAGAGTATAAATGTTATTCATTAATAATATATTACAAATAAAACAATATTTTATTTTAAAATAACTCTAAAAAAATTCATCATGATGTCATCCTTATTATTATTTTCCCATTTAACAATTTAAAAATTTATAAATACATAGAATGTGTAGATATTCTAACTATAGAATATGAAAAAAATAAATAATTTATATTTTGGTAAATACATTTATTGTTTTCCCTTTTAAAATAATAAACAATATGGTCAAAATAAATATTTTCATACCCAATCAATACAATTATCTACAAAAATAATTCCAGATAAAATTTCATAATAATTTTATAAGGAAATGATTACATTAATATACTTTTATTTGATAACATGATAAACTCTTGAATCATTTTTGAAAAATCTTCAGGACATTTTCATTCCATTGAAGAATACCTCAATAACATACCCTGTGTAAAAATTTAACTTATGTTAAAAAATATAGCATGAATAATAAAACATATTGGTAATGTGGGGTGTTTTCGTCATATCTTAAATACTTAGGATGTTACCCTCATTAATACCTTACGATGTAACTATCATAGTAACCATAAAATAACTATAATGATTATAATAGAATGTTACAATTACAAATAATTAAATAATAATCGTATTGCATGGATTCTTTCATGGTAATAACATTCTTGACTAAAATCACATAATTAAAAAAGAAAACTACAGATATAAAAATGATTTTTTTTTTAAAATAACAAGTAATATTGTAAAATAATATAAAAATATTAAGGAATCTTGAATGTGGGAATATACTATCATTCATTATATGTTAAAAAAAATCCATTAGACTTCAGAAAAAAATATCATTAAAGGTGTATTTATATTTTTTTAATGAAAGGCACTTATTGTATGTTGGAATCAATATCTAAAATATTAATCTTCCAAAAAACATAAACAAGTGATAATTTATAATTTATTGATAAACTTATTAATGTTTTTAATTAATGAAACATTACTTATTAAAAAATTATATTCAATTACATTATTATTTATGTTCTCACTATTAATTTTGATGATATCTGGTTCCTAAGTCCAATATGACTTCGGTAGGTTTATTATGATAAAAAATTTCATTATCCATAATATGTCTAAAACCATTAGTAATATAATGAGCATTTATTAAAATCATTTATAATTTTAAATCAATCCACTTTAGATGGTAATGAAAATTAATCATGTTATAATCCTGTAGATGGTATGATGGAAATATATATTATTAACGTTTATATTTTTCAATGATAATTCTAGATTGAAGATGAATATAATTATAACATAATGAAATGAATATAATTTCAAATGTATAAAAATATTTCATTATATATATATATAAATTATTTTTTAGGTGGTGATGAAAACCGAATCATATCACTTTGTGGCGTCGATAAATAAGATGTATGGATAACAAGGGTTATTATTATTTTTAGTCTGGGGAATTGAAATAAGGTAAATGATATATTAAAATTTTAGAAGTAGTTTTCTTATTAATATTATTTACAAACATCAATTCCATTATAATATGAAATCTTCAGACACAGTGATGGAAGATTAATTGCATTGGTTCACGAGGTGGTAGTCTACCATACATATTAGTATTGAATTATTTTCCCATTTGATAGAAGAAGAGATGGAAAATGTTAATGAAGAAAACATAATAAAATATCATTATATATAATATGATGTATTTATTATTTTATAATGGTTAATGAATATTTGAAGGTAGTGAGCGAATTAATTGAAAATCTTGTATATAAAAACTATAAATCATATCTAGAAGTCCCCATTTTCATAAAACATAATGAAAATTATTAATTGTATTATACCTAAAAATGACATCCAAAATATGGGGAGGAATTCATACACTGTTCATGGGTATTTATCAGATGAAATAATTATTCTATTGTACTGTTATTTAATGGGATGTAGAGGTTCTATTTTATTATTGTGGTTTGGTAATTTTTTTGAATTAATGAATTGTTTAAATTAATTTAAATTAATATTCAATTAAAATACCTCAATTTGTCTATGGATTTGAATTTAATATATTATGTAATTTGAATATTATAATTTAATATATTACATTCAAGTTTGGGTCTAATTTTAATCCTTTTTATTTTTATTAATCCATTGTTATCAAAATGTAATTTTAACTATGATAGCAATAATATTAAAATATTAAAATGTTGCAATTTTTATAAATATTCTGTCAATTAGACTACATATTAACAAAAATTAAACATTTGACTATATCATAATAAAATCATATATTTGTTTAATTTCAAATTTTTTAATATATAAATTCCATAAAATATTTTTATTGATAATTTTGATAATGATATACACAATTAATTTTAAAAATATAATCAATGCATGGAATATTCAAACAAAATATTTAGGGAAAAATATATAATAAAAATTTATTATATATAAATATTTTAAATCCAGAAATATATAAAATTATAATAATTTTTAAATTTTAAATTTCTTTTATTTTATTCTATTTGTTAACGGAATAATTATTTCAGTAGCGTTGTCTATGTATATTAGATAATATTTAAATTTTGAAAAATATTAAATTAATTCATATGATAAATATAGATAAATATTTTTTTTAAATAATATATATTAGTGATCATATAAATTTTTATACCCCATAATAAAAATATTATAATTATTAAAAGATAAAATTGTGACATTTTGTATAATTATTTCATTTTAATAATATTTAATTAATTTTACTGGAAATGTTTTTATCAAATAAACAAAATACAAATAAAATGTCTTAGTGGTCAAATTGACTTTATATAATAAGAAATATGATATAAAATTATGGTCTTATCAATTATTATTAATAAATATTTACTTGTATCTCTCATTACTGATATAATAAATTTTATCACAGTCACTATTAATATTCATCAAATATTTAAGGGTATAAATTACGAAATTGAAAAAGAAAAATTATAAATTTTTTATTTATTTTATCTAATTAAATATACATATATATGTATTTAATTTAAAACTAAAAAAAATCAACAAATAAATCATTTTTTATGAAATTCAGTTTTTAATATAAAATGTTTTTCAACTAAAATAAAGAGTAAAATGGATTTAAGATGTCATAAATGGATTATTATAATAAAAATAGAAATCATGGAAATCAAAAACAATTTTAAAATATAATTTTTTTTAAAAATAAATCTGTATGTTAAAAAATCGATATTTTCACTATTAATTGGGAAATATATATTTATTAAAAATTATCAAAAATTATTTATAAGATTATTTTTATATATGTTTTTAAAAAAATGTAATTTATTTTTGGAAAGTAAAAATCTATAGTTTTAAATTTACAAAATGTTGTAATAAATATATTTAATGATAGATTTGAAGAGTTACATAACATTTTGATGTTGCATTAAATTATTTTAATATGTAATTAAATAAATTTTTTCTTATTAGTAACTCATTTATTACATTCTCCAACTATATTGAAAATTTATTCATCAAAATTTAATTAAAATATTAAATGAAAATTTATATGTCTCCTTCATCTCATTTTCATATTCTTGTGTTTCTTTTTCAAAAGTATATTTTCTCCAAAAAACCATAACATGTTGAATTTCATTGTACAACAATAATTGACCTCTATAATAAATAATATGACTAGGACATTCCTAATAATATTTGTTTTCATCCAAATGAACTAATAAAGGGATCATATCATGATCTATATCTTGACCACAGTTTCCTAACCACAATTAATGGGAAACATATTGTACATAGGATAAATGTAGAGGCATAAACCAATGGTATGCAAGTAATCCAACATTCTCCATTATTTTAGGTGATATACCGAATAGTGGACATATAATTATAGTCTCACCAAAGCAAATAACATAGTTCTAATATGATATTTGAAGAATATAATTAACAACAATTTCAAATTAATGGTCATTCATTCTATTATACATATAAATTTTCTCCCCACTATGAGCTATCATCATATGTTGATTGACCATCTTCACCTTCTACATCATTTTCTCTTTTGACTATAATCACATAAACATTTTTCACATAATTTATTTCTTAATATGATTCCCTGAAATTTAATTCAATATAATGCATCAAAAGGATCCATAGGAATGATGGAATGAAAATATTTATTAGAAAAAAATTCATATAAATAATGATTATGATAACGATTTCCCAAGTAATCTATTTAACATGCTCAATTAAAGTCCTCCAATATCAAAATTGGTCTATTGTATTTTCTATCAGATTGATGAAGTAATTTTGTCTTGAAATTTAATTCAGTCCACAGATATACCTATTGTCTGGTCCAAAAAAATAGAAGTTAATATAGGATGATGATCAAAATCAATAGAGTCATGGACTATATGTAATAAAATTATCAGATTAAGATAATTCCAATATAGTTGATCCAATGACATATTATCTATGATAGGAGTGAAATGTTCATATTTCGTTAGTTAGTCAATAACAACTCATATCAAATTGATACAAGATGATGTATTTTTCAATCCACACATTGAAATCGATTGATATATTTATACATTTTCAGCATATTTATAGAATTAGATGAATTATTCCATTATATAATTTCTTTTAATCATTAACCCACTGAAATGTTATGAAAATCATGGGTAATGTTAGAAATATATATTTTTATTCCATCCCACCAGTAATACTCCCAAATGTAAATATAAATCATAGTTTCATCTATAATGAATAAAGAATGAGGAACTATAATCTTATTTTATGAAGACTATATTCAAATAAGAATCATTGAGATCACACAAATATCGTAAAAAATAATAATATAATTTTTTTAAAATATTATTTTTAAGAAAAATACCATTATTAGTATATTTTACCATCCTATGTACGTCATGGTATTCCATCTAATATTTCTTAATTCATTCAAATAGATATGATTGGAGAGAAACATTTAACCAAACAGAGGATGTTCATATATCCACAACATCATATATAAAAAATCATATAAATAACCAAAGGGTAATGTTTCAAATGTTTCTTGGTTAATGTACCGATGTTTTTTTCAAAACAATGCATCAAAAATAATTTTTTTTTTCTGGGGATGGTAATTGATCATGAAATCATAATTCATTAACAATTCAAGCCATATTCTCAATCTCATTTTGATCTGATTCACAATAAATATAAATTTAAAACATTAATCCTTGATATTTGTTTAACACATGGATTAATATAAATTATTCAACTATATTTTAAAATCAAAATCCATGTTATCTAATTCTAATTCACGTGTAAGATATTTTACCTCATGAGTTTTTAGTTACACTAAAGAATTATATTTTACAGAATCACTCTACATCAGAACCCAAAAAAATACCCTTTATTGAAAAATTACTATAGATTACTAAAAATAAATTACTGAAGGGTATCTCCATTAAGGGAGAAATAAAAAATATCAATTATTGTTACTAAAAATAACTTAATATTCAATTTTACAAATAAATTTAATTCATTTCAAAAAATACATATTTTTTGCAATATATATCCATGAAATGTTTTATACAAAATGTTGTTATTTATCACATACAAATTAATGTAAACTATGGATTTATGTATAATTATAATGTATTATACATTTATAAACTCATTTCTCATTAGTGGGACTAACTACTATTCCTTCTGTATTTACAATGATTGTAGAGATAAATTTTGATTTTAGCAAAAATAAAATTTTCAACATTTTCCTTACAACAGTATTTCAAAATGGGGTTTCAGAATAATCATTAGATGTTTCTCGTGATCCTCATAACATTATGAATAATAAAAAATATCATCAACAAAAAAAACAAAAAAATATACAAATATTCATGGAAGAATCTATTATTAGGTGTCATAAATATATCATGGGTATTTTTCAATCCAAAATGAATATCGATGAAATTATATTCACATGTATAGTAAAAATATATAATATCAGATTGTCATATTCCTTTCAATTTAGATTATGTTACCTAGATTTTAGGACATTCATAGAAAAGTAGTGAACTCTCTAGAGCTTATTAAAAAAGTCCTTTTTTGGGGAAGAAGATACATTTACAATACTATTATGTCATTAAATGTTCTATAATCAATTAAAAATATCATGTAACCATATTTTATTAAAATATAATGCAACACCCCATGGTGAAGATCACTGATCAATAAAACCATTATATAACAACTATATCAATTATTTTTTCAGTTCCAATAGTTTTCACTGATCCATTCAATAATGGGGTTTTGAATTTCTCTTACCATCTATAACTATCTAAAGAGAAATTTCAACATTCAAATTAATTATAACTCTACGAAAATCTCTATGAAAAAAATCATGTTACCCATTTACAATTGTTATATCATTATACATAATATTTATATTATTTTTAACAATTCATTCTATGTAATATTAATTTAAACATTTTAATACATTCTTTGCTTCTTGATATGTTATTAATTATATGGGTTCATTCATTTATACACGCTAATAATATTTTTTAAAGTTAAATTCTTATTCTATATAATATATCTTCTCAAGGAAAGTGAAAATGAAATCTATAATCATAATTAAATCCAAATTTACTAGAGTAATGACGATAAATATTATAGATAATGTATTTCTATGATCTATGATAATAATATTCATAAATTTTTTTATAATATTTTCAATGGTTGTATTTTAATAAGTTATCTCATCATTTCATTGGGTGGAATATCTATGTTAGTAGATATTTTATCATAAAAATGAATTTATTAACCCAAATAAAAACAAAATTTTCATGATATAAATAAATAAACAATATACCTTTTTTCACTTAATTGGATGGACCAAAGTGTGATAAAGCTGTTGTAAATGATTTTCTACACCCTTATTCATAAAATATGAATACGTAAAATCTTTTATTCCATTATTTGGTATGGTATATAAATAATTTCTCATCTCATCACATTTTTATAAATACACAATTTTTATATCTAAATTGAATAAATCCCGACTGGGTAATTTTTCAGTGCAATCACGTGCCATATGTACTGAATATTCACATGGGGTTCTCTTAGTATATTTAATACTGAATTCCTTAAGGTTCTATTTACCTCTCATTACTCAAACTCGGAATATTATTTTATTATCTTCATGTTTATTTGATTTATTTTTACACATTTCCATCTAACTTGGAAGTTTCTTTTGCTTGCTGTAAAGTAAACCCGAACCATGAAAAAATCCTTTTACACCCACTTATCTGGTTCAAAAATAATCTCATAACATTTAAATTATTTTGAATAAAATTCCCTTCATTGCATTAGATTAAATAATAAGTAAACATAAATGATTTTATAATTAATATGTCAAATATAATTTGGAGTGTTATTTCAAATAGAGTGAAATTATCTTCATTATAATCTACTAAGTCTTCCACTATTTTTCTAATTTTATTATTTTTTTGCATCCTGACATAAATATAGATATGGAAGTACTTATGAAGGAAAATATTTTAAATTCATAAAATTCCATTGCATTCATATATTCAATGTACCAAATTTTCATAACCTTTCACCACAACATGTTGACATCACCTTCATAAGTGTAAAATTCAAGGCTATTATTTTACAAACATGATCACTCCGTGACATCAGATATAATATATAAGGCATTTTTTCACACCATATCCACACATAGGTTAGAAGAATCACTAAATATAAGGGGTGTATAGTCATAAAATTATATTCATTATTTATATTCCTTTTTCAGAGATCTAGATTATCATTATCATGGATTCCACTACTACTTATTGTCTGATAAAGGAAAACTATTAGAGGGGAGGGGTGAAATGAGGTTTTATTCTTTTAATGTGATGGATCTTGATAAAAAATTTCTATGAATTCATTAAAACTGTTAATGATTACTTTTATTATTCGAACAATCACTTGAAAGGATATGATACAATACTTTTACTTGGATCACCCCAATGGTCAAAACTAAATGATAATATTCAAAAAGTGTGTCAGTCATACCAAAAACCATGATTCCTTAATAGTTGTGGAATAAAATATGTTTATTGTAGTCACTCTATTCTATCAAAAATTCCATTATAATATTGCAGGGATAGCTCAATACATCCCTTGAAACACTTCTGTCAACTTTCTATATCTTAATGACATGGGAGAGGTCTTGGTTAGTATCATGACTTGATTATCATTTCAATAGATTTACATTTTAATATTACTATCTATCCAATTCGACAAAATAATTACATTGATGTTTGAAATTTATGCACTAGAAATAACTGATCACACAAACTGGATTTCCAAAATCATGTCTGAAACATAACACTACACTTGTACACAATAACAGATCATGCATAAATGATTTTGGATTTATCACATATGATGACTTTCACCCAACACATACATTCTATGAAACCAATATATTTTACACAACTATACCAATGTATCACTTTTTCTTTTTGAAATTAATAAAACATTTCATGCAATATTAAATCTATGCAATTCATTCACACACAAATATTTCACGTGAAAAAACAACATGACTTTTGTTGGAAAATTATTAAGACATCATTGGGTTTTGAATCATATTTTCAATCCTAGATGAACCAATAAATTGGTTTCCAACGTTTCTTTTTAAATTATGCATCATTATTTCTGAGCAAAAAAATATAATTTTGATGTCACATTGGGTGCTTAAAATTATTCCATGTAACCACATCTTTAAAACGCATTTTTGAATTGTAAAAATATTTTTTCCTTGCCTTATATTGATTCTATATTCCCAAATCAAGCCATTCAAGAATTTTTCTTTACACCATTCAATCATGTCTGAAAATCCCCTTTCCAAAAACATTAATCTCCATTTTCCTATTATTCGACAAAAAATAAATTGGAAACCACTGCAAGAGGAAAACACTGTCAATACTATGGCCCACTTGAAGTGTGTGATCCCTTTATATTAAAACATCTTTAACATCTAATGTTGACCGATAACAATGAAATACAATAATCTATATCCATCATAGAACAATCATGTTTCAAAAAATTCTCCCCCTAATAGATTGTTAGAAATCGTCAAATAAATTAAATAATGAACTAGAAACTATCAAAACCCGATACATTTGTATCAAACAATCCAAATCTCTAATTCTACATGATCAATGTTCGTCAGAGAAAACAAGATGGGAATATTCTAATAAAAATCATCTATTTATTACACACTAAAACATGATTTATTAGATAATAATTACCTTAATACAACGCTGTGGAAAAAGGTATAGTTTCTTGGAAATTAGGAACATTACATTATAATTTGTAACAAAAATAACAAAATCTTTATTTAAAACATATTTTACATGATCTCAACAATCCATCATACATAGAATCATATGGATATCCTTAGGACATACATAATATAAGGGTGATCTAAAATTGCTACTAAGGGTGTAAATAAGGGATTACATGAAAAATGAAATACATGTCAATAAATGGCCATATCAATGGATCATAATGGAAAACATGAATATAAATGTATGATATTGCATGATTATCATTACATTGAAATGTGTCCACAATATTAAAATGATATTACAATGATCCAAGGCTCATTACACCTGGAACATGAGTATACTCTCATTGCAGTTGAATTAGCATGAGAAAACAATTAATATACTTGAATTTTCGTTAGTAAAAATTCATTTCACATGGAGTGTCATTTTTCTATTCTCTAACCAATGCATTGGAGCATTATCAGAGCACAACCTTTTGTAATCATTTCATTTCATGCATAAGTGTACCACATGGTTCTTATAACAAGGAATCATTCAACATCTACAGTTACGCCAATTATAAGGAATGTGGAATATATAAATTTATCTAACATTAAATGTTTATATATTCATAATGGTGAATAACTATGATAGATACATTGTTATTCTATTTACATCACACTGATTTTGTCAAGAAAAAACACAGTGCAATTTTATCTGCATAACAGTGTGACAAAAAATTTTATATAAATGCTTGTTGAGAGAAAATGGGGAATTTGTTAATATGTACATTATATAGAATGTATAGGGGTCATATATATACATGTAAAAACATATATAATTTTGAAATATAATTTTTAACATAATAAAAAACATGATGAAAAATGAGAAATTGAATAACTCTTATGAAATTTTAACATGGTAACCGGTGTACATGAGTGGAATAATGAGAGAGAAAGAGGTGTATCATCATTAAAACATAATTATGTCAGTATTGGGATGTGTTAAATCATACCCCAAAATTTGTAAATGAAAATAAAATTGAATATCTTCACAAATAATCAAGGAAAAAAATATAATGAAAAGAGTCTCTTACATGGATTTGAGATCCCAACGGATTTGAAGGGATTGAGGGAGGCGTCTGAGGAGAGTGGGGTGCCTTGTTAGGAATCTATAGAGAAATGTGAATAATAGGTTCATTCTCCAAGAGTTTATAGTGATGAAAAGTGCGATCACTGATTGTTTATTTAGGAAAAAGATGTTAGTACTTTATTATTTAGTTTTTGGACTATAAATATTAAACTAATCAAAACCGCAATGATTAAGAGGGTTTTCATCCATTTTTTTCCATATAGAATTTGAAAAAAAAAATTCATGAAAAATGACTATATTACTCAATATTAGGCTTCCTTATGTATAGGGGAGTCACACAATAAAGGAAATCATTTTGAAATTATAAAATCTTTAATTTGTTTTGGAGGGTCCATTAAGGAGTTGTATAATAAATCAAAAAATTATAAATTCACATTATTTTAAAGGTAATACATATATTTGACGAATATACCTTTTATATTATGTTATTACTACACTATTGGGTTGTTATGTTGTCATAAAACTAATTCTATATTTAAAATGTATTTAATTTTTAACAAAAAAATTTGATGTCTCAAAAAATTATGAAATAATCACCGTAGGATATTTTTGACATCCTGATTAAAAAAATAATTTTATTTTTATATAAATAATTTTCATATTTTGTGATTTTTTATATTTTTTAATACATGAAATTTTTAAACAAATTCATGGGTTTGGAGAAAAATATCTTTCAAACTTTAATAAAAATTACAATTGTATTCATTAAAATTATAAAATCATTAATATTTATCAAAAATTAATTTATTAATATAAAATTTACTAAAATAATATTTAATTAAAAATTCCATCAGTTCATCAAAATGGATTTATTTATTGATTTTAAATATTAACTTAAAATACTATTTCTGTTTTAAATACCAATTACAAAGTAACAATAATAAAATGAATTCTTATTATTTGAAAAAAATTGATGCACATAATTATATTTCTAGGGTATTATTTCATAACCCATTCTAACACATTCTTAAGACTCAATGGTACGATGTGTGATAGTGATAGACTCTTTGGGTATCTTAATTATCATCGATTGAGTGTAAATATCTATTGACATACACTTCTCCTATAAACGATTTAGTTCATGCTAATCATGTTGAAGACCAGCTTGGGATTTGTTAAAAGTGAATCCCAGTGGAACCACCTCATTTCGGAGATCTGACTAATAGGCTTTGTATGGAGAAATTATACAAGATGAGGTCATCAGTTCAATTATTTTAGTAAATTGTATTTGTTAATGTACTATAAATATACTAATAATTTGATCAAATTTCAACGTCTATATTTGCATTGATTAAAATTCTTAGTGGTTTTTTAAAATTCTATAACATAAAACAAAAAATGATCATATTCATTATATAACAATAGTATATAATAAAAAAATTACTTATATCAAAAGTAATTTTTATTAAAGAATTTTTGGGTCGTTTCAATCTTCCCCCCTTAAAAAAATTCACCCACAAAGTTTTCTTTACCAAACAAAAAAAGATAATGTTAACTATACATCATCACTTCCTCTAATTCCCATGTTTCATGTTCAAAAATTTGATTTTTTCACAACAACATGATGGGTGAATTGTTTTATTTTGTTGTGCTTTTTCTATATGATCTAACATCTTCATAATATTCTATTCATAAGGGAGGTCATCCTCCAACTATACATCCTCTTGGTTGAGTACTTGTGATGGGTTAGGTATGTACATCTCAAGAGTGATACATGGAATGCATCATGTACTTGAGATATGTTCATTGGGAGTTCTATTTGATATAACACTACTCCAATACGATCAAATATTTCAAAAGGGATGATGTACCTTGGACTATGCATAGCCTTATTCGCCAATATCATAATTCATTTCAATAGTGATATTCCAAGTAATATGATGTCTCGAACATCAAACTCTAGTCTCGTCGACAATTATCAGCATAGCTCATTTGTCGAATCTAATCATATTTAATGTGCTTTTGGATGGTCTTAACCTTCTCTTCAATTACTTCATCCATTTCTAGACTTATGAGTTTCCACTCCCCAGCATCATCCCAACATGCCATTGTTCTACACCACATCCCATAATGTGCTTTATAAGGATCCATATGGTTGATTTAGTGGAATCTGTAATTGTAATTGAACTCAACCGTTGGAAAATGTTGATATTGTCTTCTTTTGAAGTCCATTGATCATACTCTCATCATGTCTTCAAGTGTTTGGATAGACTGCTTAGATTGCCGATCAGTTAGTAGATGATAATCCATAAAAAATTATTTTTCAGCATTTAGATCATGTTATTGATTTTTCCATAACATTGACGTGAATCATGGATCTAGATCATATATAGTAGTTAGTGGTACTTCATGTAGCCTTACATATTCACTAATGTATATCTGTTCTAGTTTATTGAATGAGAAATCAATTCCAATTTCAATGATGTGTGTAGTCTTTTTAAGACGATCCAAAACACCCCAGACTGCATTTTCTATTTTGAATCTCTTAAGAAGTCTAATAATAATTACCATGGTGATGTTCTCTCATTTTAATGTAGGTTTGGGTAATGGTTGTATCATCCCCTTATACATCTTCTTCGCATCCTTTACGAGATGACTTAACAGCTACATTGACGTATACCCATCAATCTCTCTCTTCATGATATCCCACAAATTATGATATCCGAGATCTCGATTCATAATTCTGTTTCATGGGTGGTTAGAGAAATTCAAACTACATTCATCATCCGGGAGTGCATTATTTATCTCTGGAAATGATGGAACATGTAGTATTGACCCAAATTTTACATTTCATCTATATTAACATTGAAAGTACAGGATTTATATTTTTCTATAGTTTCCAAGTTAATATGAATTCCCACATCATAATTTTTGAAGCCATTATCCAATTTAAATGTGAGGTTTATTCTATCAATTGTTAACAGATAGATGATTTTCCTTTCTTTATGATTCCCTTGGTCATATTCATCAAAACTAATAATATTGGATTCCTTTCAATTCTCTCTAATGATAGAATATAGTGTTACTTTTTGTATAGAGAATCATCCACCTTGTTCTCTTTCCCATATTGGTAATGAATTGAGAATTCATAGTATTTTATCAACTCTATATATATTCATAAGGGATTTTTCATGACATTATGTGTGAATATATATTAGAGGTTTTTGGGATCCGTATATATTTCTCACTTCTCCAAAATGAGAAAATGTCACTAAATTTTTAATGTGGAGATTACTACATCCAATTTCAGATCATGTTGTATATTTTTTTTTCTCATGATCATTTAATTTCCTGGAATCAGAGGAAATTAGTTTTTCATGTTTCATCAACACACATCATAGTACCTTCATATAAGAATCACTACATACCACAAAATGATCCGCACTTATGGGTAGTGTGAGAACGAGCATTTTGATAAGACTCTTTTTGATCTTCTTGATTCTTTCATCGCATTTACCACTCCATGAAATCATGACTCCATTCTAAGATAGCAAGGTAAGAGGGTTTCATAATACTGAAAAATATCTCAAAATTTTGTTATAATATCCACCTAACCCAAAGAATCTTTTGACATCAGTCACCAGACTTTTGGAATTTCCCATCCATAAATTACATTCTTCGTAGAGGGATCCAGGGATATCCCATTTCTTGTAATGATATTAATCAATAATGATAAACCCCTCAACCAGAACACATATTTTTTGTAATTTTCATAGAGCCTCTTAATTCTCAATCTCTCAAGTTCAATGATTAGAGGCTCCTAATGATCTCAATGGTTTTATAATATATATTAATATCATATATAAATACTACAAAAAATTTGACTCGACAATCTAAACCGACTATATTCATTAAGCCCGTGAATATTTCTAGAGTATTAGTGAGTCTGAAAGGCTTTACTCAGAATTCATAGTGATCATACATTGTACAAATAGAATACAAGGTATATTCTCATTATTCACCCTATCATGGTAATATCCTGACCACATATCCACATTATAGATGTATTTTTCTCCACATACCAGATCGAACAAGTCAACAATTCGTGGTAGGGGATACATTTAATTTACCATGATTTTTTTTCCTCAGGATAATCAATTCTAAGGCGCATAGACCTGTCATTATTATTAATGAAGAGGACTTGTGCACCACATGTGGACACTCATGGGAATATAAACACTTTACCTAGATTCTCATGTATTATTTTCATTAGTAACTTCATCCATACAACAACCATTCTATATAGGGTCTTAGAGATTGGGAACACCCCAAGTATATGATCAATCGAGAATTCAACATCTCTTCTATAGCATCCCATGTAAGTAAAGAATTATGGATTTTCATATCTATGTCTATTTATGAATTAGATAGTGTTTTAGAGGCATAAAATGAGAATAAATCCAATCTTAATCATATAATACTCTAATATTTTTTTAAAGATCGTTTTAACACCTTTTGAATGAAAAAACTTTTATAAATAAAACTATTGATATTTTATATGATCTATTTGTATAAATAATATTATTAATTACTATTTGGAGATTGAAATTTACTTTGTATAAATTTTATGTATTTTTCTGAAAATGTTCTTTTTTTAATGAATATAGAAAAATACTGCATTTTACTTCAAAACTGCTTGTTCATCTAATTTAATTATATATATAGTTTGTCCTTTTAATTTTTTTAATGTTTAATTGGAATATATTTTTACAGTTTAATCCAATTTTGGTAATTTTAATTAATTTTACATTGGAATTGGTCATAAAAAAGTGTCAATCTTTTGGTAGATATTTTTTTCTAAAAAACCCGCTATTTGTTTTGACAACGAGAATTATTTTTAAATTAATTAATGCAATTTCTGTGTTTGAAATTTGGTAAAATGGATTCCATATTTTGAATCAGAAGGTCCAAACTATTTAATTAAGACTCTTTTGTTTTTGGACATTATGAATAGTAACGACGGTATTTATCATTAATTATCGTGATTAATTTGTAATCCTCTAGTTAAGGTTAATAAAATAATATCATAATATTATAAAAGGACACCAACATTTATCCTAATGCTATTGGTTGCGTCATGGCCGACAATGGTATGCCTTGTGCCATCTTAAGGACCCCATGAAATTACTTTTCTGTGATAGTGACATTTTATCATTTTATTTTTAAAGAAAGGAAAATATAACAAAAGTATGTAAAACCTAAGTAGAACAATATTAATTTTGTCTAAATAAATGATATATTAGACTATAAATAGTCATTGGAAAGATATAAATATTTCCTACATCATGGTTTTTTTTAATTTTTAGACATTGAATAAATAAATTTATTTATGACAGCATGATGATGTAGTGATTACACCATTAATGAACGATTTAAATAAAATGAAAAGATAATTTAAAATATAAGACTTACACTTGTAATAAACATATTTGATGGGTTAATTTAGAACCCTTATCACCATATTATAAAAATATATCATTTTGGGACCTTTAAAATCAGAAATTCATTTTATAATAAATTAACAATTCAAGACATTCCAAGAGTGCCCCTCATGCCTCTAATAAAAGGCCCCCAACTCTACACCCTTACCCAAACCTCTCAAGCCCTTGGCTAGACCAACCCCTTATCATATTATCTCTGCACATCCCTGTCTTAATCCTAGATGCCTTACCTATGGATTAAATCTCTTCAAAAAACCCTTTTGGATCAAACCAATGGAGTTACCTGATTTAAAGGTATTGCCTTCTCTTATGTCCTTTTTATTTATTTTGCTTCTCCAACCTGCTAACCTCTTTTTATTCCTTTCTCATGTAATAACACCAGTATTTTAAATATAATAGGATTTTTTTTATGAGATGTATTTGATTTAAACTTACACACACTCGAATCTAATGGTTAAAGAACATACTATTTCTATGGGTGGCGAATTAATGTATCACGAAACAATAACTGTTCAATCTTCTTTTAACACCTCTCATGGTGGCCATTAAGATGTCACTATATTTATATATGATATATATTACGTTTATGTTTTCCATATGATTCTATATTTTATTATTTATGTCATACCTTTATGGTTTCAATTATGGGTAAATGCGATAATTACATTTTTTGAAGTGCGACTGCCGCCCCCTCAAAGTGATTTGATTCGTTAATGCCATATGTGGGACGTATAATGGATTGAGTTAATGCTATTACATATAATATCATACTGGAATTATAATATACCTTTATATCATTATCATTTCATTAAATTATATACAAAAAATAAATAATAGTTGCGTTCATGCGTACGCATGGCTTACCGTCTCTATGAACGGCACATTTCATCTATTACCTCGAAATGTTATGTAATATTTTAAATTCATGTATATACTGGATATATATGATATATATGATATTTACCTCATGAATATAATTCTGGATATAATGGATATTTTACCACATTAATAAATTTTAATTATAGGAAGTTTATTTTTAACTAAAGTTCCAAAGATCGACAAAATAAACGTTATTAATGTAAATAACCCTAAAAGAAAACAGGCTTTTCGGGGCGTTTTTTAAAACCCCCGTGAAATGTGTCAAAAAAATTTAAAAATTTTTTAATTTTTTTTTAAATTTTATCGAGGAATAGCGGCGGTTTGGGTAAAACCGCTGCGAAATAAAATGAATAAAATAAAAAAAACATGTGAAACCCTGATATCACTAAAACGACCATAAATTTTGATCTGGGTGTCCGTTGGAGCACCAAAACCAGTCAAATCGAAGCTCATGAAGAGATCTAGAAGCACGTATAAAAAAAACCATGAGATGGTCTAAGGGTCGGAAGATATGAATGTTGTATGAAAGTTGAGAAAAGTTTTTCAACTTCAAACGACCATAACATTCTCTCCGGGTGTCTGTTTGGGCTCTACCACATATAAAATCGAAGCCAGCAAAGATAGATACTCAAAAAATTGAAATAAGTAAACTTCTATCATGTTTTTTGACCCCAAAACCCCTCTTATGGCTTCTAAAACCATGTTTCCGTCATCGGTGTCCCGTCGAACTTGTCTTCAAACAGACCTAACATTTGATCCGCATGTCAGTTAGGACTTATATACCTTCCAGATCGTAGGTCATTCCATTATCTTTGGTTTGACTATTCGCGACACCCACATGGACTTCTGGATTATATGTTATGGCCTTTTTAGTGGGTATAGGGTTTGTTATGTTTTTCAATGCCTCGTTTCGAGCACCCTTTCCCCATCAGCTTTTTTTAAACAGTCGTAACTTCTGGTCTGTCGGTCCATTCGGTCTCTTTCACCTATCAGCTCGAAGATCATTTAAGGATCTTTGATTTGACTGGTCACGGATCTGGAACGGACTCTTGGATAATATGTTATCTCCGTTAATGTGAGTCCAATGTTTTTGTCACTTTATGACCGTTTTGACGGGTTTTAACGGTTGCTCTGTTTATTACTCTTTATTTTGGCTTACATGACCTGTTATCTTTATCAATGGGTTTTTGTGGGTTATTATGATGATTGTGTCGAATTCTTAAGGGGTTTTCCAGAGTTGCCATGGGTTTTCATGCATTCTCATTCTTTCTAATGCCTCATTCTTCAATCTTCTCCATTCGTTTTCATGCTTTTTCATGATTTTTCATCCCTTATCACGTCTTTTCATACTTTTTCTTGTGTTTCATTTATTATATATTAATTATTATTTATTATTTATTATTTATATTCCCTTATTATTTATTATTTATATTTATTTATTATATATAATATTTTATTTTTTATTTATTATTAATAATAATAAAATATTATTATCATTATTATATGTTTCTGGTCATTTATTATTTATTATTTATTATTTATATTTACTTATTATTTATTACATATTATTTATTATCTATTATTTATTATTTATTATTTATTATTTATTATTTAGTAATTAGTATTTAGTATTTATTATTTATTATTTATATTTATATTTATATTTTTTATTATTATTTATTATGTGTTTATTAATATTTATTATTTATTATTTATTATTATTATTTATTATTATTTATTAGTTATTATTATTTATTATTTATAATTAATTATTTCTTATTTCTTATTTAATATTTCTTATTTCTTATTTCTTATTTCTTATTTATTATTTCTTAATAATAATATTTTATTTATTATGTGTTATTTATTATTTAATATTTATTATTATATATTTAAATTATTTATTCTTTATTATTTATTATTATTTATTATGTATTATTTATTATTATTTATTTATTATTTATTATTTATTATTTATTATTTATTAGTTATTTTTTATTTTTTTATTTAATATTTAATATTTAATATTTATTGTTTATTATTTGTTGTTTATTATTTATTATTTAATATTTATTATTTAATATTTAATATTTATTATTTAATATTTAATATTTATTATTTATTATTTATTATTTATTATTTATTATTTATTATTTATTATTTATTATTTATTATTTATTATTTATTATTTATTATTTATTAATTATTAATTATTAATTATTATTTATTATTTATTAATAATAATATTTTATTTATTATGTGTTATTTATTATTTAATATTAAATATTAAATATTTTTTTATTTCGTATTTATTATTTATTATTATTTATTATTATTTACTATTATTTACTATATATTATATAATATATCTTCTTTATTAGTTATTATTTATTATTTATTATTTATTATAAATTATTTATATTTATTATTTATTATATATTATTTATTATTTATTATTTGTTTATTATTATTTATTATTTATTAGTTAATATTTATTATTTGTTTATTATTATTTATTATTTGTTTATTATTTGTCTATTATTATTTATTTTTTGTTTATTATTTGTTTTTTATTATTTATTATCTGTTTATTATTTTTTATTATTTGTTTATTATTATTATTTGTTTATTATTATGTAATACTTATTATTATTTATTATTGATTATTGATTATTATTTATTATTATTATTTATTCTTTATTATTATTTATTATTTATTATTTATTATTTATTGTTTATTATTGTTTATTATTTCGTATTTATTATTATTTATTATTTATTATTTATTATTTATTATTCATTATTTATTATTTGTTTATTATTATTTATTATTTATTATTATTTATTATTATTTATTATTTATTATTATTTGTTATATATTATAATTTGTTTATTAGTATTTTTAATTTTTTATTATAATTAGTATTTATTATTTCTATTAGTTATGTATTATTTGATTTTTCAATTAATATATATAAGTATATTAAATTCTGTTTATTCACCACATGGGAAGCTTGTTGGAGTGGCAAAGGCATTGGAAAATATGCATGAGGTTAGGGGTTCAAATCTCACCAAACCAAGTATTTCTTTATATTGCATGGGGATGTGCATAGGATGTGCATGCATGGATAAATAATGTAAATAAAGTAATACGAAATAAATATAATATATACGAAATAAATAAATAAAGTAAATAAATAAATAAATAACATAAATATGAAATAAAATAAATATATAAAATAAATACAAAATAAAATAAATAAATAAAATAAATAAGAAATAAAAAAAATAAAAAACAAATACAAAATAAAATAGATAAATAAACAAATAAATAAAAGAAGAAAATAAATAAAATAAATAAAATAAATAAATAAATAAATAAATAAATAAATATGAAAAATAAAAAATAAAAAATACAAAATAAGAAATAAAATAAATAAAATAAATATGAAATAAAATAAATAAATATATATATATATAATATTTTAAAAATAATATATAAATAAAAATAAAATAAAAAATAAAAAATAAAAAAACCGCCGCTAAAAACCCACCACGAAACGTTCTGCGACGGTTTTGAAAACTGCCGCAAATAGTTTCCGGACGCACGATTTCGCGGCAGTTTTTCCAAATCGCGACCAATCTCTTTAGTGGCGGTTTAAACCGACGCGAAACGTAAAATAAAACTGTCGTTAAATGCCTTTTTTTGTATTGTAATTACATAATGTTCATAACATGCTAATAAGTGATATAAAAGGAATAATGTACATGAAAAAGGTTCAAAAGCAATTAAAAATTAACTCTAGTTTATTATTCTTGAGATTAAAGAATGATCGAGTCATGTCGGACATGAGGTAAGGGACTTCGTCTCAATCCTCTTTCATTGACGCATATTTTGTTTTATACACAACATTCTTTTATATGGTGCATAATCCCCTTTGACTTTTACATTTATTCAAAATGAATCTTCTTATAAGAAGTGTTTTACTAAATGATATAGGAAATATTTTTTCCTTACGTATGTGGCGACAACGACATCTCCGTCGTGGTGACCATTATTTGAGTTTCTTCTTCCCCTACAAGACATAAAATTTTTTAAATGAAAAATAAATATCATGTTTTTCTTTTATTTATTTGGGTATTGAAAATGGTTTTGATAATGTTTTGATTATATAAATGTGTTTTTGATATCTTGTGATTGAAACGTAGAAATGTTATGTTTCCTTTATGCATGTTTTATGTGATATAATTATATTATGGTTCTTAGGCATTGTTTATGAAGACGTGTGGTTCCATGATAATCTAAGGGTGGGTGATCCCTTGATATCAATGCATTGGTAACCAGAAGTGGTTAAACGCTAAGGCTTCTACGAAGATATTTTGTGAATATACTTTAATGGGTATTCCAAATGTAACAATGAGTGTTACTCCCTACGAAATAATGTTATGAATGCCTCAAGTAACCTTTATGTATTATGTTTCCTAAGAGTTATTCATAAATCTTATGATTTCCTGATGTATGTTAAAGTGCTTATATTCTAAGAATAAAGTATTATTTCATTGATTCTTATGTATATATAGTCTAATGTTTAATTTTCGTAATTCTATATCCCTTACTGAGCTTTTTATGCTCATCCCATGCTTTTGAAACATTTTTACAGGTCAAGGGAAAGGTACATGATGTGATGATAGTGTCGAGGAAGTTTCAAGAAAGATTCCATGTTTTATTTAAAATATTTTTCCATTGATGGAAAAAAAATTAATAATGCCTTTGATTAAACCACATTGTTTAAATGTGGAATGTAATGCATGATTTTTGATCTAAATATCTAAAACACTAAACCTAAAAATATCCTCAATATGTATTCATGAAATAACACAATATTAAGAATGGTTTATGGCTGAGGCCTTATAGTTGGTATCCTATGTTGATATAGATATCTTTAGTAGATAGAATTATATTAAATTATTATCCAAAAATATTTTTTATGGTCAAATTGAAATGATATTGCATTTGAAGATTAACATGTTGCTTCATCTGTGACATGTTTGTTCAGAATGGTTTTCCGCAAAGGAAATAGGGAAGTGGCTCTAGGAAGGAAGGTCGAAGGAAATGACCTTCTGAATTAGCCTCCTCAGATAGTCAGAATTGGAACTGAGTAGTTTGTTAATGTAATGGCTATATGTCCCCAGCCTTAAACATTAATTAATCATGAATTAAATGAATAATTCACATGGAGGATATTTTCAGGATTATAGTTTTATAGAATTAGGTCATAACTATTACATCTCAAAATATTACATAGTAGACACTTCTACTAAGTTTCCATAAAATAATAACACACTTATTAATAAACATGTCTAGTTCAATGTTTTAGACAGAATATATTTCCTTAATCTCATCCTTGACCCTATTCATGTTTAAGTTATGTGGAAATCATTTCAAAAACATAGGATGAGCATAAAAATCCTAGTAAAGGATACACAAAGAAGGAAAACTGTTAGTTTTTCAAAACAACAAGTAAACCACGAGTTCTTTACCAAATTAATACTTTTTACCTTTATGAAGTAGTAAAAACTCTTCACTGAATAAAAGACCATTACTTACCCTTTTGTAACAAAAATATTACCATAAAACCCATATGAAGAACACATAACATATAAAGGTAACATGGGACATAAATATACTTAAATGGAATAACCATATGGTCGACTTCCACACATACTTAATGGAATACCCATACGGCCGACTTCCATACCCAATGCATTGGAGGTTATAACGTAACCACCCGTCCTAGAATTCACGACACCACCCGTTATATGGTTTATCACGTAACCACCCGTCAAATGTCCAACTACCATTATAAAATCATAACACATAAAACAATTATAAAGGAAAGAAAACATTTCCACATTTCAAGCACAATATATCACTTAAATATATTGACATAACAAATCCATTATCAAAACCATTTTCAATACCAAAAAAGAGTATATGGTATTTATTTACTTATAAAAAATATAACGGCTTGTTGAGGAAGCCAAAAATCAAATAATACTCGCGGTGGCGGAGAGGTCATTGTCATCGCGTACATTAAAAAGAAACATACTTTTTTTTCGTTTAGTAAAATGCTTCATATAGAAAAGTTTCCTTTCAAATAATATTATAAGTCAAAGGGGTTTATACACCGTATAAAAGAAAGCCTTGTATTAGAACAAAAATATGCCTTAATGAAAGGAGATCGAGAAGAAGTCCCTTATACAGACGATATCTTTGGATTAATGATAATTCAATTACATAATTATGTGTAACAAACTAATACACCAAATATAAGTGGATATTAAGTGTAAAAAAATCATCGGTTATTTACACACATTCATAGAACGACATATTCAAGGAGTATAAGATTATACCAAAAAATCAAAATTGGGTTAAGAAGCTCCCTTGAAAAAATTTGACAGCCTAACGGCGTCACATATAAATTTAGAAAATGAGTTGATGCGAGATAAAAAAAGGTATCTCATCACATGGACATAAAATTTATATAAATAAGGATATATAAGAACATATCCCATCATAATAATATTAAAAGATCTAAAAAAAGAAGTCTTTTAAAATGAGGAGGGTGAGAGGTTCCCTTACCGAATTGGGTAACTTCCGAAATGTACACCCAAGGAAAGAAAATTTATACAATGAGGATGTTACTACCCATATATGAGATTATATTATACAAATATTAAAATAATGGGCAGTATATACACCAAACAAAAGAAAATAGTGACCAATTTAGCATGAATCTAATGAGGATAAAAAGTGAGATTAAAATCCCCTTATGAAAATTCGGCAGCCTAACGGCACCACATAAAACAAAAAAAAATGGATTGATGAGATCAAATAGGGTTTCTCATCTTATTAACATAAAATTTACAAAAATAGGAATATAAAATAACATCCCCCAACATAAGAAATATGAGCATAAAAGAAATGACATAAAAGAGAGTATGTAAAAAGAAAGAGAGAGGTCAGATCCCTTACCTCGTGTCAGACTTGACTCGGTCGTTCTTTAATCTCATTAATAATAAACATGAGTTAATTTATACTTTCTTAAGATCCTATTTTATGTTCATTATTCCTTTTATATCACTTATTACCATGTTATGCACATTATGTAATCATTGAAGTTTATAACGGTCGTTTTGTCGATACTTGGTACTTGAGTCAAAAATAAACTCTTTATAATCAAAAGTTCGTTCATGGGGTAAAATATCCATTATATCCAGAATTATATTCATTATGTAGACATAATATATATCATATATATCAATTATATACATGAATTTATAATATTACATAATCATTTAGAGGTAAGAAATGAAATGCACTGTTCATGGAGACGGTAAGCCTTATGTATGCATGAACGCTACTTCCATTTATATTTACTATGTAATGGAATTAAAACATAATGATAAATAATAGTATTATAATTAAATTATGGTATCATATATAATATGATTATATATATCCTTTATATGTACCACATATGGTATTAACGAATCAGATCACTTTGAGGGGGCGGTAGTCCGCACTTCCTAAAATGAAGATATCACGTTTACCAATAATGGAAACCATAATGGTATGAAATAAATGAAAAATACAGAAGCTTAAGGAAAACATAAACATATAAATATCATATATAAACAGAGTGACATCTTAATGGCCACCTTTTTAGGTGTTAAAAGAATATTGAACAATCATCGTTTCATGAGGCAGAAATTCACCATCCACAGAAATAGTATTTTCTTTAACCATTATATGTAGGTGTGTGTATGTGTAGCTCAAATAAATCTTATAACAACATTCTATTGTATGGAATATACTGGTTTTGTTACAAATGAAATTAATTAAAAGAGTTTAGGTTGTTGGAGAAGCAAAATAAAACAAAATAGCACAAGTGAAGATGTTACCTTAAATCGGGTAACTCCCTTTGGTTTGAACCAAAAGGGTTTCTTGAAGAGATTCATACCTAAGATAAGACTTCTAGGATGAGGATAGGTATGTTTAGAGACAAAGTGATCATATATTGGCCGATCCATATTCTTGAGATGTGTGGGTAAGGAGGTAGAGGTGGGGGCCTTTTATAAGAGGAGAGGAGGGGCACTCTTGGAAAGGTATAAAATGATACTTTATTTTCAAACATGTTTCGGATTTTAAAGGTCCCAAATTGATTTATTTCTAGGATAAGGTGATAATAGTCATAAATCCACCCATCCAATATGTTTTTGACATGTTTAGGTCTTAGATTTTACATTATCCATTAATTTTATTTAAATCGTTAAATAATGTGGTCATCACTGCATCATCATGATGTCATAAATTATTTAATTTATCTAATGTCTAAAAATTTTAAACAAAATACTATGATTTAGGAAATATTTTTATCTTTACAATGACTATTTATAGTCAAACATCTGACTTGTATATCCCCATTTCAGAATTGATTTAGTAAAATAATACATGTTTGTGTCATTTTTACTTCCACTTTAAATAAAAGGTATAACTGTCATTATCCTACCCAGGTGGCTCCATGGGGTCCAAAAAATCGACCCATAGGATTTCATGGTCTACCATGACTCATCCAATAGGGTTAGGACAATTGTAAATATATTTTCATTTTATTATAATATCATTTTTACCTTAAATCACGCTAATTACCTTTAATTGCGATTAATAAAACATAAAAGATACTTATCATCAAAAATTATTTTCATCCCTTTGAACCAAATTTTACTTAATAATAAAAATCATTTATATTTTATTTATTAAATTCAAATCATATAAGTGGTAATGTTCTATTTAAACGAAAAATCAGTTTTTGTAACTACCACTTTGTGGTTTCACTATTCATCAAAAAATTAAGGTTTTTTAGAAAAATACCAAAAATTCATTCTAAGATATATTTGATATTCCGAATTCAAAAATTATTTCTATTTTACCAAATTCATAACATAGAAGTTTCATTATTTAATTTTATAATTAAATCCCGCTGTCAAATCAAATAACATGTTTTTAAGAAATAACCACCATGTGATATTAATTACAATGACCACCATGGGATGAAATGGTAAAAATATATTATAATTTCAATTTAATACCAATTAAAAAAATAATCTATTTATATAAATAAATTAGATTTAAAAGTGTTTTTGAATTAAAATACAACACTTTTCACTATTCATTAAAAATTGAACATTATCAGAAAAATACCAAAAATTTACACAAAGTAAATTTTAATGTCCTGATTCTACAAAAGAATTTTATTTTGTCAAATATAACATATAAAATTGTCAATATTCTATTTAAAAAGTGATTTCCATCAAAAAGTAATTAATCGACCTTTTAATGAATAATAGAAGATTTATGCTTAAAATTGGATTCATATTCATTTTTAACCCTCTAACATTTATTGTAAAAAGTAAAAATATTTGACAAACAGATATAATCATTTTCTAGTTAGTTTGTTTTCATTCCCTTCATTACAATGGCTAGGTGTTAACTACTATTTAAAACAAAATTATTTTATTATTAGAGTGCAACGTAAGATTTCAAAGGAACTCATTGTTGTGTATTGGGTAAGCCATCAGCATAGAGTTCCCTTTAAAGTAATATTAATATTTTATTCACAAATATCAATAAATATAAAAAAATGACATATTCTTTATTTACCAGGGGTGTTACATCCTTCCCCCTTTTGGTTATTGTGTCCTCGCAATTTTAAAATTGGGCTCAAAAACGTCATTGAAAGCCCCACATAGGAAAAAGAGTAAATTAAACTATCACTTTAAAAGAAAGAAAGGGAAGTGCAAAGGTCACCCGAGTTAACCCATACTATGATTACATGTATGAAAATATGGATATGGAAGAAAAAAAGGGTCATGTTCTGAGGGAGTGTGATAAAGAAAATGTTTAGTAGAAAGTTATCAACTCGAAAATCACAAACTTGTCATTGGTTAAACAGTATTCGATTCCCCTGTTGGAAAAGTTAACAGAAAACATTTTTATTTTATGTTACATTTTATTGAGGAATTCCTTTTTGATCTTAAGGAAACATACTTACTTATCATGTTTACTTTCAACATTTACTATATTTCATACACAAACTCATACTTTCCCCAAAAGACGAGTATTTAGGAAGACGTGTTCGCATTAAGAGTACTATAATCAACATCATGAGAATCACCTAATCCACAAAAGTGAGCTATATATTTTCCATGTATTTAGATATCAACCAAAACCAAACAAAAATGTTTAGTACGAGATCAGATAATACCCAAAAAGGATATATATTTTTTTTACAAAAAGAAAAACTACTCCTAATCTCCAAAATTTGTCTAACAATACCCAAAGTTCAACAAATATCATTCAATAAAAAACTACACATAAAATTCTTCAAAGTAATCCAAACTATGATTGAAAACCAAATCTCTAAAGGATATAATCACATTGTCTTCAAAAGTAAATCTTAACATTTATCTCCAAATAACACCAGTTACTCTTAAAGTCTAACATTGAAACGTAATTAGCCTAATCACATATTCTCCATCATAGGATAATCATTTCCATAGATACCCCAAAATAAATTTATTCTTGATTCATAAAATCATCTAACTATAATGAATTATTCAAACTAACTAGGGACATTACGTAGTCCAGTGGTAGGCGATTAATACAATTTTCACTTTAGTTGTGGGTTCGATTCCCGTAGCTTCGTCCGAAACGACGGGTTGTCACACAGCCTTCTTGTTTTCCTTTTTCCAAACTATATAATTCTCAAATAATTCTCCAAAAAGAGAAAAAATCATAACTTAATTTAACCTCAATTTTATCTCATGACTTTCACTTTCTATCATATCATATAGTAACCCATAATTACCTCAAAAGTACGGATCATATAAACCCAAATGGTTCTTTATAACTATGTCCACAAAATAAAAGATAACTATTCCTTGAATTAAATTTTCATATATCAAACATCAGGGTTACACATTCTATAAAAAGTCTTCTAATGTAACCCCATCATCAAAAGATACTTAATACTCATAAGAATTTCAGCACAACTCTTGAAGCCCTTATATGTTGAATTCTTAACCATTCAACATTCTTCATGGTCCATTAAACATTCCATTCCAAAGTATTCTGAAATACTTCTTTCCTACAAACAAAATCATGAATCGTATCCTAATATTCCAAAATACGAAAAAAAAAGTTAAGAAATAATCCATACCTTTGATTGGTATTTTTCAGTTTCATCATCCTCAATTGGAATGGAATTAGGTATTGGTAAATGAATATTTGTACGATCTTGGTGATCACATTCCCAAAACATATTCATAGGACTTGTGTTTTCATAATGACCATGCACACCACATTTAAAACATTCATTTAATCCCTCAGAAAGAACTTATGTCTCTTTCCTCGAGTCATCTAGATTCTTCCTTTTTCCATGGAAGGTTCTTTCTTTATGACCTTCATTTCCACATCTATAGCATATTTCTGTCCCTTTGAAACATTTTCTTAGGTTTTTTATTCCACATCATTGACACGCAGGTTTTTGAACACACTTACCTTTATGATTATTACATGTAGTTCCGTAGGGTTTTTTTTCTTGCATATATGATGCCTTGTAGAAATAACCATGTTTTAGGTGGTCAATCATGACCTCAGATAGTTGGTTGAGAATAAACACAAGAGTTCTAATTGCAGCTCTCATATCATTCAGTTTCTTGCTCAAAAAACTGTCACAGTTTCCTTCATATCCACTGTTACATTGGTGCCTGCTAGATCCAACCATTTACTAAAACCAAAAAGGTCAGTGTGAGTATATCAACAAAACCATCATGTACTAAAGCGGAAGATAAACACTAAGATATACTTACTCATTCACTTTATCCAAAACAAGGACTCTTTATGAAATCCTAACCATTATGGTAATGTCACATATCCTTAGAGAATACCCTATCCTCTAAAGTTATCTAAACCGACCGATGATACCAAATATAAGGCCCTAGACTTAAACATTACTTAATCTTGAATTAAAATAATAATACACATAGATGATTTTTTCAGGTTTAGAGGTTTGGAGAATTAGGTCATAACTATTATATCTCAAATGATTACATAGTATAAACTTCTACTAAGCTTCCATAAATTAAAAAAAACACTTAAAAAGTAACATGTCTAGTTCCATGTTTTAGATAGAATGTCATTCCTTGATCCCATACTTGACCATATTCATCTATAAGTCATGTGGAAAACATTTCAAAAACATTGGATGAGCCTAAAAAGCGTAGTAAAGGATACACAGTGAAGGAAAACTGTTAGTTTTTCAAAACAACAAGTAAACCCTGAGTTCTTTACCAACGTAATAAATTTCACCTTTATGAAGTAGTAAAAACACTTCAGTAAATAAAAGACCATTACTTACCCATTTGTAACCAAAATAATACCATAAAACCCATATAAAGAACACATAACATATAAAGGTAACTTGGGAAACATACCTAAATGGAAAAACTACATGGTCGACATCCACACATACATAATGAAATTTCCATACGGCCGAATTCCATACCCAATGCATTGGAGGTTATAACATAACCACCCGTCCTTGTATTCACGGAACCACCCGTCATATGGTTTATCATGTAACCACCCGTCAAATGTCCAATTACCATTATAAAATCATAACACATAAAACAATTATAAAGGAAAGAAAACATTTCCACATTTCAAGCAAAATATATCACTTAAATATATTGACATAACATATCCATTATCAAAACCATTTTCAATAACAAAAAACATTATATGGTATTTATTTACTTTAAAAAATTATAATGGGTTGTTGAGGAACCCGAAGATCAAATAATACTCACAGCGGAGAAAGGTCATTGTCACCGCGTACGTTAAAAAGAAACATACTTTTTGTCATTTAGTAAAACGATTCGTATAGAAAATATTCATTTTGAATAATATTATAAGTCTAAGGGGTTTATACACAGTATAAATTATTGCCTTGTATTAGAACAAAAATATTCTTTAATTAAAGGAGATCGAGATGAATTCCCTTACAAAGACTATATCCTTGGATTAAGGATAAATCAATTGCATAATTATGTGTGACAAACGGATTCACCAAATATAAGTGGATATTAAGAGTAAAAAAATCATAGGTTATTTACACATATTCAAAGAACGACATATTCATGGAGTAGAAGTTTATCTCAAAGAATTAAAATTGGGTTAAGAAGCTCCCTTGCAAAAATTCGACATCATAATGGCGTCACATCAAAATTTCGAAAATGAGTTGATGAGAGATAAAAATGGTTATCTCATAACTTGGACATAAAATTTATATCAATAGGGATATATAATAACATATCCCATCATAATAAGATTAAAATACCTAAAAAAATAAGTCTTTTAAAATGAGGAGGGTGAAAGATTCCCTTACAGAATTGGGTAACTTCTGAAATGTACACCCAATGAAAGAAGGGTCATATGATGAAGTTGTAACTACCCATATATGAGAGTATATTATACAAATATTAAAATAATGGGATGTACATAAACCAAAAAAATGCAAATAGTGGCCAATGTAGCATGAATCCCACGAGAATAAAAATTGATATGAAAATCCCCTTATGAAAATTCTACAGCCTAATGACGCCACATAAAACTTCAAAAATGGATTGATGATATCAAATATGGTTTATAATCATATTAAAATAAAATTTACATCTACAGTAATATAAAAGAACATCCCCCAGCATAAGAAATATGTGTTTAAAAGAAATGACATAAAAGAGAGTATTTAAAAAAAGAGAGGTCGGATCCCTTACCTCGTGTCAGACATGACTCGATCATTCTTTAATCTTCTGAATAATAAACACAAGTTAATTTATACATGCTTAAGAACCTTTTTCAAGTAAATTATTCTTTTTTATCACTTATTACCATGTTATTCACATTAGGTAATCATTTAAGTTAATAACAGTCGTTTTGTCGATACTTTGTACTTGAGTCAAAAAGAAACCCTTTATAATCACAAGTTTGTTCATGGGGTAAAATATCCATTATATCCATAATTATATTCATTATTTAGATAACATATATATCATATATATCCATTATATACATGAATTTATAATATTACATAATCATTATAGGTAAGAAATGAAATGCACCGTTCATGGAGACAGTAAGCCCTACGTACGCATAAGCAATACTTCCATTTCTATTTCATATTTAATGGAATTAAAACATAATGATACATAATAGTATTATAATTATAGTATGGTATAATATATAATATCATCAAATCTATCGTTTATACGTACCACATATGGTAATAACGAATCAAATCACTTTGAGGGGGCGGTAGTCCGCACTTCCTAAAATGAAGATATCACGTTTACCCATAATGGAAACAATAAAGGTATGCCATAAATAAAAAATAAATAAGATTAAAGAAAACATAAACTGATTATATGTCATATATAAATATAGTGACATCTTAATGGACACCTTTTAAGGTGTTAAAAAATATTGAACAATCATCGTTTCGTGAGGCAGCAATTCACTATCCACAGAAACAGTATGTTTTTTAACCATTAAATGTAGGTGTGTGTAAGTGTTGCCCAAATCCTTATTATAACAACATCATAGTATATGTAATATACTGGGGGTGTTACAAAATAAATTAATAAAAAGATTTTAGGGGGTTGGAGAAGAAGAAAAAAATAGCACAAGTGATGACGTTACCTTAAAATCGGGTAAATTCCTTTTGTTTGAATCAAAAGGGTTTCTTGAAGAGATTCCTGCCTTAGGTAAGGATTCTAGGATGAGGAGAGGGATGTGGAGAGACAAAATGATCAGATAATTCCTGATCCAAAGGCTTGAGAGGTGTGGGTAAGGAGGTAGAGGTGGGGGCATTTTATAAGAGGAGAGGAGGGGCACTCTTGGAAAGGTATAAAGTGATACTTTATTTTCAAATGTTTTTCGAATTTTAAAAGTACCACATTGATGTATTTATAGTATACGGTGATAAGAGATCGAAATCCACCCATAAAATAGGTTTTTGACATGTTTAGTTCTTGGATTTTACGTTATCTCTTTATTTTATTTAAATCATTATATAATGAGGTAATCACTGCATCATCATGATGTCATAAATAATTTAATTTATTTTGTGTCTAAAAATTATAAAAAAAATACTATGATCTAGGAAATCGTTTTAACATTCCAGTGACTATTTATAGTCAAAACTCTGACTTGTATATCCCCATGTAAAAATTGATTTAGTAAAACAATACATGTTTGTGTCATTTTAAATTTTAATTTAAATAAAAGGCATAAATGTCATTATCATACACATGTGGCTCCATGGGGGCCGAAAAAGATACCCATAGGTTTTCTTGGTTGACCATGACTCATCCAATAGGGTTAGGACAATTTTTAAGATAATTTCGTTTTATTATAATATCATTTTTACCTTAAATCACACTAATTACCTTTAATTACGATTAATAAAACTTAAAAGTTACATTTCATCAAAATTTATTTTCATCCCATTGATCCAAATTTTTCTTAATAATAAAAATAATTTATATTGGATTTTTGAAATTCAAATCACAGAAGCGGTAAAGTTCCATTTAAACGAAAAATCAGTTTTTGTTAACTACCACTTTGTTGTTTCACTATTCATCAACAATTAATGTTTTTTAGAAAATTACCAAAAATTCACCCTAAGCTATATTTAATATTCTGAATTCAAAAAAGATGTCCATTTTACCAAATTCATAACATATATGTTTCATTAAATAAAATTATAATTGACTCTCATTGTCAAGTCAAATAGCGTGTTATTAAGAAACAATATCTATAAAATAATTGACACTTATTTATGTTCAATCTCAAAGTGATATTAATTCCAATGTCCACCATTGGATTAAATGGTAAAAATATATTCTAATTTCACCTTAAAAAACAATTAAAAATATAATATAACTATACAAATAAATTAGATTAAAAAGATGTTTCGAATTAAAATACAACACTTTTCACTAATCATTAAAAAATGAACATTATCAGAAAAAAACCAAAAATATACAGAAAGTAAATTTTGATGTCCCGATTCTAAAGAAAAATTTTATTTTGTCAAATAAAACGAATTAAATTTTTAAAAGTATATTTATAAAGGGTTTTCCCTCAAAAGGTGGTTAATCAAAATTTTAAAGAATATTAGATGATTTATGCTTAAAATTAGATTCATTTGCATTTTTAATCCTCTAACATTTATTGTAAAAAGTAAAAATATTTGTAAAACATATATAATAATATTGTAGTTAGTTCTATTAATTCTCATCATTACAACATCAAGGTGTTAACTACTATTTAGAATAAAATTATTTTATTATTATAGTGCAACGTAAGATTTCAATGGAACTGGTTGTTGCCTATTGGGTAATCCATCAAGAATCGACTTCCCTTTAAAGTAATATTAATATTTTATTCACAAATATCTATAAATATAAAAGAAATGTCATATTCGTTATTTACCTGGGGTGTTACAATGGCACAGTTGACTCAAGCAATAAATGGTGGTGGTATCTATGCACGAGCTCAGCCAGATAAACCGTAGAGGAACATGTCAGTGGTTGAACATTTCTTAAGGCAACACCCCCCATCATTCAGAGGATCATCTTACCCTGTTCTAGATGAAGGTTGGATTAATGTATTGAAGAAGATTTTTGATGTCATGCAGTGTTCAGAAAATAAAATGGTCAGTCTTGTTGTTTACCATTTGGAGGGTGAAGTAGATCAGTGGTGGTCGATGGTTAAAATTATTAGGGACACTGATGAGAATGATTCTCTTGACTTGGATGAATTGAAAGGTATGTTTCATAAGAAATATTTTCCTAAGGCTTTTCGACTTAGTATGGAAACAAAATTCTTGTAATTGAGGTAATAGGACGACTCAGTGGCTGCTTATGATGAAAAGTTCACTCGATTGGAAAGGTATTCCCAAAATTTTATCCGGGACCTTTATACTAAAATCAATCATTTTTTCTCAGGATTAAAGCCAAAATATTTAAGGGAATTATATTCTCGCGAGTTCAAATGTTATAAAAATCTTGATCGATGTGATGAGAAGGTGTAAATGGAGTTTTCCGATGATCAAGTGTTCTATAACATCCAACAGAAGAAGAGACAGAGGTGGCAGAAGAAATGGAAGAATTTTTCAAAAAGTATTGATGGTAAGAAGACTATGTTTATAGATTGTGATAAATGTGTTAAAAATCATGATGGGAAATATCTTTTGAATTATGGAATGTGCTACCAATGTTCTATGATGGGACATAAGGCTTGTGATTGCACTAGAAAAGATCCGGGTGATGGTAAGACCAAATTTTATTTACAATTAGTGAAATATTTCAAGTGCAATGAAATGGGTCATTATGCAAACGAGTGTTCAAAAAAGATCTCGAATGATGGGAAGAAGTCACACTACTGCAGAAAGGTGTGGTGAAATACTTTTCAACCACTTCAGAAGATGTTATACCATCAAATGAAATTGTATTAGATACTTTTTTGTTTTTACAAATTATGTCAATGTTTTTTTTTATTTTGGGTCTACACATTCTTTCATCTCTAAAAACTTTTCTAGTAAATTGGGAATTCCATCTCATGAAATGAATCCTGAACATGTGTTAAAAACACCTAGGGGAATTTTTGAGGCAAAATTAATTTTTAATAATCCTCTTATCCTTATCCGTGGAATGAACCAACTTGAAAAACTTATTGTTTTACCTCTAGTAGAGATTGATGTTATCTTGGGTATGGATTGGCTCTTTGTTTACCATGCTAAGATTGATTATAGATCTAAAGAAATTTATTTTCATAAAGACATTAAATTTTGGTACAAGAATGAACCCTTACTATTGATAACATATCAAGAGGCTGAGAAACTTGTAAATGATGGAAATGACTGTTACCTTGAACATATTGTTGAAGACAAATGAACCATTCATCTTAATGATGTGCCAGTGGTAAATGAGTTACGTGATGTTTTTCTTGATGGGTTGCCAGGAATAATACCAGAACAAAAAGTTGAATTTACTATTGAATTAGTTCATAATTCTAATCCAATTTCAAAACCCCCTTATCGAATGGCTCAAATTGAACTTTTAGAGTTGAAGGAGAAATTGAAAGATTTATTGGAGAAAATTTCCATTTGACCTAGAAAATCACCATGGGGTTCTCCTATCATATTTCCTAATAATAAATATGGTTCAATGATTGTTTTAATTCATTATAGATCCTTGAATAACATCACTTTTAAGAACCAATATACTTGGCCTCATATTAATGATTTATTTAATCAGCTCAAGGGAGCTCATTATTTTTCAATGATTGACTTGAGATCAGGGTTCCATCTGTTGAAGGTAAAGGAAGCAGATATTCCGAAGACTGCGTTTCGTAAATGATATGACCATGATGAATTTGTAGTTATGCATTTTGGGATAACCAATGAACCTGCTGTATTCATGGACAATAGGAATATAATTTTCCATGTGTTCACTAATAAGTTTTTGGTTGTTTTCATTGTTGATATATTGGTTTTTTCTAAATGTAAATAGGTGTATAAAAGTCATTTATGGGTTATTTTGTAAACCATAAAGGAAAAAAATTGTATGGGAAATTCAGAAAGTGTGAGTTTTGGTTTAAAAATATTTCATTCCTTGGTTACATTGTTTCTAAAGATGGAAAAACTGTTGATCCTGAAAAATGAAAGGTTGTTGAAGAATGGACAAGACCCACAAATATAACCAAGATTCGTAGTTTTCTTGGTTTGGCAGGCTATTACCGATGGATTATTGAAAAATTTTGATCGTTATCTAGTCCAATGACTATCTTAACTTGAAACGATGTTATGTTTATCTATACAAAAGAATGTGATCATTGTTTTCAGGAATTGAATTGAAGATTGGTGAATGCTCTAGTTTTGGCACTACCTTCCATGAATGGTGAGTTTTTTTTATCTAAATTGATGCTTCATTGAATGTACTTTGTTGCATCCTAATGCATAAGGATTAGGTAATTGCTTATGCTTCACGTCAGTTGAAAACTCATGAGATTAATTATCCTACCCATGATTTGGAAATAGCTGTTGTTGTTTTCACATAAATAATTTGGAGGCATCATTAGTATGGAGTAATGTGTGAAATATATACTGATCATAAAAGATTAATGTATATATTTACTCAAAAATAACATGAGATAGAGGATATGAATAGAATAAATAAATTATTACTATTGTAGAATTTATTGCCATTCGGGAAAATCAAATAATGTGGCTGATGCTTTGAGTCGAAAAAGTAATGCTTCATTAACCATGATACATTTGGAACGTGATCCTTTGGTAAAGGATTTGATGAAATTTGGCATAGAAGTTGTTGGTGCAGGATGTTCTTCTATATTGTTTTGTGTATCAGAAAAAGCTTCTCTAACAGATAGAATTAAGCAAGCTAAGAAGCAAAACAGTGAGTTGCAAAAAGATGAAGAGATGATTCAGAAGGTTATGTTACCTGAAATCAACATTGATAATGTTTTTGTTTTGAGATTTGAGAAAATATTGTGTGTTCCTTGTGATTCATAATTGAATAGAGAGTTGTTATGCGAAGCTCATAGTTCTCCATTTTCGGTTCATCATTGAATTACTAAGATGTATAGAGTTCTTCAAGAGCATTACTGGTTGGATGGAATGAAAATAGACATTGCTGATTTTTCTATGACGTGTTTGACTTGTCAATAGGTTAATGCAATGTTTCAGTAACCAAATGGGATGCTTCAGTCTTTAATAGTGCCAGAGTGGAAGTGGGAGAATATATCAATGCACTTAGTTGTGGTATTTCTGAAGACACCTTGAGGTAATAATGTAATCTGGGTTATTGTTGATTGCTGGACTAAATCCACTCATTTCCTTGATATATGAGATACTGTTTCCCTAGATCAACATCCTATTTTGTATCTTAAAAAGATATTTAGGTTACATGTAGTTACCCTCTCCATTATATCTGATCATGATCCCGGGATTACTTCTAACTTTTGAAAGGCCTTCAAATGTTGTTGGGCAATGAATTACATTTTAGAATAGCTTTTCATACTCAATCATATGGCTAGTCAGAATGAACTATTAATTCATTGGAGGATATGTTACGTGATTGTTTGGTGGATTATCAGGGAATTTGAGACCTATATCTTTAATTGGTTGATTTTTCTTATAATAAAAGTTTTAATTTTAGTATACAGATGGAACGGTTTGAGGCATTATATGGGAAACAATGTCAAACTCGATATTTTTTAAATGAGTTAGGTGAAAGGAAGTTAATTGGACCAGAATTGGTAGAATATTTGGAAGAAATAGTTTAGCTGATACAGAAACACATGAGAACAACTCAGAGCAGGTAGAAAAGTTATGCGCACTACAAGATGAAGGAACTCTCTTTTGAGGAAGGTGGTCATGTCTTCCTCAGAGTTTCACCATAGAAATGTGTGGTGCAATTTGGTAAGGAAGGAATTTCGATTCCAAGGTTCATTGGACCATATCACGTTCTTGAGTGTTTTGTATCAGTTGCATAATGAGTGGCTTTACCTCTGATATTATTTCAGGTACACAATGCTTTTCTTGTTTCAATGATAAGGATGTACATTCCAGATCCATCTCATTTTTTGAGTCCAGAGGTAGTTCACCTGGAAGAGAACCATTCTTATGAGGGACAACCTGTCCTGATTTTTGACCATAGGGAAATATTATAGTGGAATAGGATGATTCATCATGTAAATATTTTGTGGAAAAACCACATGATTGAAGAGGCAACATGGGAATCTGAAAATGCAATGAGGGGTAACTAACCCCACTTATTCGATAGGTAAATAAATTGTGGGGATGAAATTTTCTAAAGGGTGGAAGGATGTAACATCCCATATAAGTAATGAATTATGGATTTTCCTATCTATTTATATTTTTGAATTATATAGTGTTTTAGAGGCTTAATGTGAGAATAAATCCAATCTTAAGCATAGAATACTCTAATATTTTTTAATGATTGGTTTACCGCCTTTTGATGGAAAATCTTTTTAAATCTATATTTTGATAATTTTACATGCTTTATTTGTCAAAATAAACTTATTAATTAGGATTGGGAGATTGAAATTTATTTTGGATAAATTTTTTGTATTTTTCTGACAATGTTCATTTTTTAATGAATAGAGAAAAATACTGTATTTTACTTCAAAACTGCCTTTTAATATTATTTAATTATATAGATTGATTTACCTTTTAATTGGTTTTAAAATTTAATTCGAATACATTTTTATCATTTAATTCAATTTTTTTGTCATTTTAATGAATTGGACAATGGAATTGGTCATAAAAAGTGTTAAAATTTTCATAGATATTGTTTCTAAAAAACCCGCTATTTGTTTTGTCAACAAGAATTATTTTTAAATTAATTACTGCAATTTCTGTGTTTGGAAATTGGTATAATGGTTTCCATATTTGGAATCATAAGGTCTAAATTATGTAATTAAGACCCTTTTGTTTTTGGAAATTATGAAATGTAACGACGGATATTATCTTTAATTATCGTGATTAATTAGTAATCAGGTAGTAAAGGGTAATAAAATAATATCATAATAATATTACGTGACCCCAAAATTTTTCCTAATGATATTTTTTGTGTCATTGCCGACCATTGGATGCCATGTGCCATCTTAGGGTCCCCATGGAATCACCTTTGTGTGATAGTGACATTTTATCACTTTATTTTTAAAGAAAGGAAAATATAACAAAAGTATGTAACACCTAAGTAAAACTATTATAATATTGTATAAATAAATATTATCATAGACTATAAATAATAATTGGAAGCATAATAATATATCATACATAATTGTATTTTTTTTTAAAAATTTTATACATTATATAAATAAATTTATTTATGACACCGTGATGATGTAGTGATTACCTCATTAATGACAATTTAAATAAAATGAAAAGATAATGTAAAATCTAAGACATACACTAGTGAAAACCAATTTTATGGGTGGATTTTGACCCCTTATCACATTATCCTAGAAATGTATCATTGTGGGATCTTTAAAATCCAAAAATAATTTTATAATAATGTAACATTTCAAGACATTCCAAGAGTGCCCATCCACCCTCTTATAAAAGGCCCCAACCTCTACACCCATACCCACACCTCTCAAGCACATAGATCATCCAGAACCTACTCATTTTATCTCTACAAATCCCTCTATTCATCTGAGAAGACTTAAATAAGGTATAAATCTCTTTAAGAAACCCTTTTGGTTCAAACCAGGGGAGTTTCCTGATTTAATGGTAATGTCTTCTCTTACGTCCTTTTTGTTTTATTTTGCTTCTCCAACCCCTTAATTATTTTAATTCCTTTATTATGTAACAAAACCAGTATATTAAATATAATAATATATTGTTATGTGATGTATTTGATTTACACTTACACACACTCCCATCTAATGGTTAAAGAACATATTGTTTCTAGGGGTGGCGAATTACTGCCTCACGAAATGATGATTGTTCAATCTTCTTTTAACACCTCTCATTGTGGAAATTAAGATGTCACTATATTTATATATTATATATATTATTTTGTTTCCTAATTCTTTTGTATTTTTCATTTATTGCATACCATTATGGTTTCCATTATGGGTAAATGCGATAATTTCATTTTAGGAAGTGCGGACTACTGTCCCCTCAAATTTATTTGATTCGTTAATGCCATATATGGGACTTATAAAGGATGGAGTTAATGTTATTACATATGATATTATACTGGAATTTTAATATACCTTTATATCATTATTATTCCATTCCATTAAATACAAAAAATAAATTAATGTAGCGTTAATGCGTACATACAGATTACCGTCTCAATGAATGGTGCATTTGTTATCATAACTCAAAATGTTATGTAATATTATAAATGAATGTATATACAGGATATATATGATATATATGATATATACATAATAAATATTTTTTGGGATATAATGGGTATTTTACCACATGAATAACTTGTAATTATATGAAATTTATTTTTTACTCAAGTACCAAAGATCGAAAAAATGACCGTTATTAACTTAAATACTTACATAATCTTTATATCATGGTAATAAGTGATATAAAAGAAATAATTAAATTTAAAAATGTTTTTACAAAAATATAAATTAACTCTGGTTTATTATTAAGGATATTAAAGAATGATTGAGTCAAGTCAGACATTATGTAAGGGACTTCGTCTTAATCTCTTTTAATTAAGGCATATTTTGTTTTATACACAATATTCATTTATACGGTGTATAAACCCCATATAATTTAAATTTATTCAAAAGTAATATTTTTATATGACGCATTTTACTAAACGAAAAAGGGGAATGTTTTTGTCTTACGTATACGTCGACAACGACTTCTCCGTCGTCGTGACTATTATTTGAGTTTTGGCTATCTCTAAAAGCCATAACATTTTTAAAATGAAAAATAAATACCTTGTTTTACATTTATTTTAATTTGGAATAGAAAATGGTTTTGATAATTTTATGATTATATGAATATGTTTTTGATATCTTGTGATTGAAATGTTGAAATTTTATGTCTCCTTTATGCATGTTTTATTTGATACGATCATGTTATGGTTCTTGGTAATTGTTTATGAAGACGGGTGGTTCCATGTTAATAAATGTGCAGGTGAGCCCGTGATATTTGTCCAATTAATTGGGTAACACAAAGGGGTTAAAATCTAATGTTTCTCTGAAAAGATTTAGGGAATATACTGTAATGGGTATTCCAAACGTAACCATAAAGGTTACTCCCTACGTAAGAATGTTATGAATGCCTCAAGTTACCTTTATGTCTAATGTTTTCTATGAGTTATTCATAAATATTATGATTTCATGAGGTATGTTAAATTTATTATATTCTATGAATAAATTATGGTTTCATTGGTTCTTATGTCTACATAGACTAATGTTTACTTTTCTTACATCTATATCCCTTACTGAGCTTTTTATACTCACCAAAAGTTTTTTAAATGTTTTTTACTGGTCAAGGGAAACGTACTTGATGTGATGATAGTGTGAGGAAGTGTCAAGAATGAATCCATGATTTATTTTTAATATGATTCCTTTAATAGAAAAAAATTAATATTGTCTTTGATGTAACCACATTGTTTAACTGTAGAATGTAATGCATGATTTTTGATATAATTCACTAAAAATCTAAACCTGAAAAGATCGTCAATGTGTATTCTTGAAAAAACACAAGATTAAGTAATGTTTTAGGATGGGGCCTTATATCTTCTATGTTTAAAACCAAGAAATTCTCTAGGAATAACTTTAGAGTATTCTCTCACAATTGATCTGTCTTTAAGGATGGTTTCTTCCTTAGACTCTATCATCTTTGAATTTTACAAAAGCTCATAGGGCATTAATATCTATTCTTGATATGATGGTTATAATGATGATTCATCCTCCCTGCACTTGTATAGAATCATCGGTTGATTCTCCATATGGAGAGTGATTTTCCTGTCACAACAATATATGTTGTCCTTATATAGAGAAATATAATATATTCCATGAATTGCATTAAATTAAATTAGAGGGTGTATGAAGAGGTTCCATGGATATTAAAATCAAAAAATTTTGATATTAGAGATGATATATTAATGGGATGCAATTATTGAACCATTTTTCATTCACAATGACATCTCTACATACATGATTTGTGGTGGTTTTGGGATTCATCAACTAAACATTCAGCATATAAATGAATTCGTAGAACAATAATTGAAAATTGTGTTTTCTATTAGGGAATGAATAATAAGAGGACATTCCACCCCTTCCTTTTTCGGATTTTTTTCAGTGGTTATGATTGAAAAAAATCACCCTGGATCCCTTGGAGTTTGTTGGATGCCTCCAAAATCCCTTATCATAGATCACTGATTTACAATGTTCCTTGGTTATTTTAGGTGGAATCAACGACCAATGCATTGAGAGTCGAAGAGATCATTCCTCAACATTTTCGTAACCACATTATTTTTAGGATGGAAATTAATGGACATGCTCCCTTCTCTTCGACACCAAAATCATTTCCATGTCCCATTCAGTCATTTCTTAGGGTGAGTCATTCAACACAATTGGCAAGTGGGGTTATATAATTTAATAGCACCATTAGATTTATTCATTGGTCCAACAAAATTAAAGTGGATATTCCAATTCTTATCACCATGATGTACCTTATATTCACCAATATTCATTTATACTTTGAGGTATCATCAGGAAGTTAACTCAAACTATCAATGTCATGGATCCCCAGGGATTTCCATAGGATTGGTTTTATCCAACCAAATAATTGGTCAACCATGTATTTGGGGGTAAATACAATGTCAATATCATATCATGAAATCATTTTGATGATTTCCTCTTATGTTCTGATGGATTCATCATATTTTTACTTTAGGGAAAAAATATCCCTTTACATTTTATGTTAGAGGGTGCACAGAAAGTATTTAAAAAAAAACTCTCGAAATAATTCTATTAAAACGCCACAATATGTTCCTTAGGCTTCATATTTTTTAACAGTGGCCACCAATAATATGCTATATGATTCATACAATAAGAAAATATAAGAACTATCTCTTGTTTGGTACATTTATGTATTGATAAGATCTCTTCAATTGATTGGATCCATAGTTCAGCAATTGATGGATCAAAAATTAAATAAAAAGCTGGAGGCCTTTGAATCCGGAAGCTATTGATTACGAAATGTTCTTGGGGGGGGTGGGTTAGACATCCCTCATGAACCCATGTTTCTAATCAAACCATGAGTTAACTGAGATAAATTTCTATCAATGTATGTGATTCCTTCTCCAATAATATTGGGCATTTCATTACAAATGTAACGACATTGATCATTGAATTAGTTGTTAGATCGAGTACTTATATTACTAGACGTCGGCTGGATTAAAAGGTATATTAGGGGAAACACATTAATGTGGAATCCAATGACAAAAAGTGATGACATATAAAATATATTTATATTCTTAATTTTTGACTTTATAAGATTCAATCTATGTTATAAATGATCTACATCCCAACATATATTATTAGGGTAATTTTTTTCTTCCCTTAATAATGGTTCATACTAAGAATGTGAATTCACCAATGAATATCCCCTTGGAGTGTCATAACCAAGAGTTCATCAAGGCCTGTTGTCATGCATTAAATGAAAAGGGTGATCTTGAGGACATACATAAGAAAAGGGTGATCTATGTAGCCCCATAATGGAGTATGCAAGAATAAAATGAAGAATACCGTACATGATATGATGGTGGAATATTAATAGAGCATAATAGAAACAATAACATAAAGGCACGATATAGCATGACTATCATAACGTGTAAATGGGTCAATAATATTTAACATTATATTAGTAGGATCTACGGTACATTGCACATGGAGCATGAGTAAACCCTCATAGAACAATAATTATCTTGATTAAACGCTCATTGATCTTCATTTTTTTCATTATTAAACCCTCATTGCACATGGCGTATCATTGTACTATTCTTTTTCCAATGCATTGGAGCACTATAAGGGTGCACCCATTATAAAAATTTCATTTCATGCATAAGTGTTCCACATTGGTTATATTACATTGAATCATTCAATATCATATATTATTCCATGTTTAATGAATATGGATTACATATTTCATGGACCATTAAAAATTTATATGTGAATAATGGTGAAAACCCTTGATAGATACCTTATTTTGTTATTCACTACAAAATGATTTTTTCTTGGAAAAACACATTGCAATTTCAACTTCATAACAACATGACATTAAAAGTCAAAAAAGTGGTTGGTTAAAGAGAAATACATATACAATCCTATAGAAATTAAGTGTAATTTAAGAAGTTAATATAGATACATGTCCCAACATATAGAATTTGAAAATAAAATGTGTAACATAATATAGAAACATGATGCATGTGGACAAAGGGAATAACTCTTATGAAATTTCATTATGGTAACAGGTGAACATGGGAGGGATTAATGAGAGATAGAGAGGTTTTTAATAATTAAAACATATTGAGGGAATTATGGGGGAATTAATAAATCATACCTCCACTATTGTAACTAAAAATATAATGGAATATAAACATAAAGAAACATGGACAAAAATGAGAATGGAAGGAATCCATTACATGGAATTAGGATCTGAAAGGATTGGGAGGGGCTTCAGGGAGTCATATTTAAAGATTTGGGATTCATAAGAGGATTATATGGAGAATTTGGTTGGTTGGTGATGTGATATAATGTTTTTGAGGGATGATAAGTGGGATAATCAGCGGGTTTATACAGGAAAGAAGAGTGACTTCATAATTATATAGGTTTTTGACACTACACATTATATTAATCAAAACCACAAAAAACCCCATTGTTTATGCCCATTGATTTTTCCAGTGTGTTGTATAAAATAATATTATAAAAGCCTTATTCTTAAAGATCATCTAATATTAGTCTTGGTAATGTCTAGGTGAGTCACAATATGAAGGAATTAATTTAAAAAAGTATAAAATATTTTATAAGTCTGGGATGGTTCACTGAGGCATTATAAAATAAATAAAACAAATATAAAATCAAATAATTTTAATGTTTATATTTATATTCTTCAAATATATATTTTATTTTATTTTATTACATCACTATTGTATTATTATGATGTCATAAAACACATTATATATTTAATTAGTATTTAATTTTTACCCAAAAATTCAACTATCTTAAAAAAATGAAAAACTCATTGTTGGATAATAGCGAGTACTTGATTTTAATACAAATATTCATAATATCTAAAAAAATTCTACCAAACAGGTGAATTTTTTACATTTAATATAAAAATGGACATTTTTCAAAAATAAATGGGTTTTGACAAAAACATCATTCAAACCAAAAATAAAAATATTAATTTTATTCATTAAAATTTAAACATTATTTATATTTAATAAATATTAATTGGAAAATACTATTTTATCAAAATATTATTTCATTAAAAAATCTATCAATTCACCAAAATACTTTTCTTAATAGAAATTTAATATTAACTTGAAATATTAATTTTTTCGTTAAAACCCATTTACAATGTAAAAATAATAAAATGAATGTATATTCATTATAAAAAAATGACATTATCACAATGTTATGGTTTAGTTACATAACCCCTTATAACACCAGTATATATCTTAAGGGTATGGTGTGCTATGGTTCGATACTCTTGGGGTTGCTTGATAACATCTCTCGAAATTTTACTTTCCCAAAATAAAATAGATGAGGGTAACTCTGCTTCATCAACTACTAAGATTTCCATGTTTCTTTATCAATCATGTTCTTTAACCATAGCACCATGATGATGGTAATTGTCTTATTACCTAGAACCTTTTCCCTATTATCTAATATATTCATCAACATCTCTTCTTAAGAGAGATTATTCTCTAATGGTACCACCTCTAGATTGAATACATGAGATGGGTTAGGTATGTACATCCTCATGAGTGATACATGGAATACATCATGTACATAGGAAAGGATTTGTGAGAGGGACTGTCTATAGGCCACTACTCCAATGTGATCAAGGATATCAAAAGATATGGTGTACCTTAGACTAAGCTTTCACTTTATCAATAATAACATAACTCTTTTCCACGGTGATATGCAAAGGAATAACCTGTCTCTAACATCACACTCTAGGTATCATCAACAATTATCATAATTTCTATTTTTTCAACTCTGAAAAAATTTAATGTTCTGGTTGATGGTCTTAACCTTCTCCGTCATTTAATCGATCATTTAGGTCGTAAGAGTTTTTTCACCCCATCATCATCGCAATATTCATTTCTTCTGCACCTCTTCCCTTTAATGGAATCATAATGATCCATTTGGATGCTTGAATTGAAATTGTTATTATAAGAGATCTCAACTAGAGGAAGATAATGATCCCATCCACCTTTAATGCCCATTATGACATATATTAATGGGTATTCCAAACATAACAATAAGGGTTACTCCCAACGTAAGAAGGTTATGAATGCCTCAATGTACCTTTATGTCTTATGTTTTCTATCAGTCAATCATAAATCTTGTGATTTCATGAGGTATGTTAATGTTCATATATTCTATGTATAAAGTATGATTTCATTGGTTCTTATGTATACATGGACTAATTTTTACTTTTCAGACATCTATATCCCTTACTGAGCATTTTATACTCATCCCAAGTTTTTGAAACGTATCATACAGGTCAAGAGAATGGTACATGATGTGATGATAGTGTCGAGGAAGTGTTAATAATGAATTCATGTTTTATTTTGAATATGTTTCCTTTGATGGAAATAAATGAATATTGTCTTTGATGTAACCACCTTGTTAAACTGTGGAATGTAATGCATGATTTTTTACCTAATTCTCTAAAACTCTAAACTAGAAAAGATCCTCAATGTGTATTCTTGAAATAAATCAACATTAAGTAATGTTTAAGGATGGAGCCTTATATCTTCTTTGTGGAAAAACAAGAAATTCTCTGGGAAACATGCCATGATATTCTCTCACAATAGATCTGTCATCAAGGAGGGTTTCATCCTTAGACTCAATTATCAATGAAAGATATACAAGCTCATAGGGCATTAAAATCCATTCTTTATATGATGGTTTTAATGATGATTCTTACTACATGCACTTTTTTAGAATCAGCATTCGATTCTCCATATGGAGAGTGATTTTCCTGTTACAACAATATATGTTGTCCTTATATAGACAAAGACAATACATTCCATTAATTGAATTCAATTCCATTAGTGGGAGTATGAAGAGGTTCTATGGGAATTAAAATCCACAAATTTTTATATTAGAGATTATATATTAATGGGATGCAATTATTGAATATTTTTTATTCCCAATGACATTTATACATACATGATTTGTGGTGGTGTTGGGATTCATCAGCTAAACATTCAACATATAAATGAATTCGTAAAACAATATTTGAAAATTTTGTTTTCTATTATGGAATGAATAATAATAAGACCTTCCACTCCTTCGTTTTTAGGATATGTTTCAGTGGTTATGATTGAAAAAAGCCACCCTGGATGCCTTGGAGTTGGTTGGATACCTCCAAAATCCCTTATCATAGATCACTGATTAACAAAGTTCCTTGGTTCTTTTAGGTGGAATCAACGACCAATGCATTGATGGTCGAAGAGATCATTCCTCACCTTGGTCGCAACCACATGCCTTTCATGATGGAAATTAATGGACATACTCCCTTATCTTCGACACCTAAATCACATCCTTGTCCCATTTAGCCATTTTCTAGGGTGAGTCTTTCAACACATTTGGCAAGTGGGGTGATATAATTTCATAGCATCATTGGATTTATCCATTGGACCAACAAAATTAAACTAGAATTTCTACTTCTTATCACCATTATATCCCTGATATTTTCCAATATTAATTTATACTTTGAGGTAAAATTAGAAAAGTTACTCAAACTATCAATTTCATGGATCTCCAGGGCTTTCTGTAGGCTTGGTTTTATCCCACCAAATAATTGTTCAACCATGTATTTGGGGTTAAAGACATTGTCAACGTCATATCATGAAGTCATCGTAATTATTTCCTCTTATGTTATGATGGATTCATCATATTTTAACTTTAAGGAAAAATGTACCTTTATATATAATTATAGAGGGTGCACAGAAAATATTTTAAAAAACAATTCTCGAAATAATTCAATTAAAACACCTCAATATGTTCCTCACGCATCATATTTTTTAACAATGTCCACCACTAATAATCAATATCATCCATATGATAAGAAACTATAATAATTGTCACTTGATTGGTACATTTATGTATTGAGAAGATCTATTCAATTGATTGAATACATAGTTCGACAACTGATGGATCAACAGATAAATTAATAGCAGGAGGCCATTGAATCCAGAACCTATTGATTAAGACATGTTCTTTTGGAGGGTGGTGGGGGTTAGACATCCCTTGTGAACCCACGTTTCTAATCAAACCATGAGTTAACTGAGATATTTTACTGTCAATGTCTGTGATTCCTTCTCCAATCTGATTGGGCATCTCATTACAAAATTAACAACATTGATCATTAAATCTGTTGTTAGATAGAGTCCTTATATTACTAGCAATTGGCTGGATTAAAATGAATGTTAGGGGAAACCCATTAAAGTGGAATCCAATGAAAAAAAGTGATGACATTTAAATTATATTTATTTCCCTAACTATTGAATTTATATTATTCATTCTATGTTATTCATGATCTACATCCCAACATATATTATTAGGGAAGTTTTTTTATTCCCTTAATAATGGTTCATACTATGCAAGTGGATTCAACAATGAATATCCCCCCTGGAGTGTCATAACCAAGTGTTCAGAAAAGCTTGTTGTCATACAACAGTTTCTATTAGTGTATAATTAAATGATGTGATTTCATTTTTGACCCCTAGATACATTTGTGCCAGAGCCACCTCGACTAGTTCCTGTTGAAAAGTGGATGTATTTTCTTGATAAACCATTTAATAAATAAGAACCAAAATTTCTGGTTGGTTTTTTTAAACATATATTTTCTATAATGCTTTCACTAGGGTTTTCAAATCATAATCCCAAAAATATCTAATCCAATCCTTGGATACCAAATATAAAAACCCGACTCTTTATTACACAATTAAACATGTCTGATTACATAATCATTCACTTAAGTCAACCCTGAGGATTGAGAGGTCTTGTGTATTTGTAAATTAGTAACAAAAAATAAAATATTTATACATAAAATATGACATCCTTAATGAAATCTTTTTTTATAGGACCATAGAATTCCTTCTAACATAGCATTAAATGGGATATCTTGAGGACATACAAAAGAAAATGGTGATCTATGTAGCTCAATAATGGGGTATGCAAGAATAAAATGAAGAATACCATACATGATATGATGTTTTAATATAAATGGAGAATAATAGAAACAAAAACATAAAGGAAATATATAGCATGACTATCATAACATGGAAATGTTTCAATGACATTTAACATGATATTAACAGGATCCAATGAACATTGCACATGGAGCATGAGTAAACCCTCATTAAACAATATTTATCTTGATTATACCCTCATTTATCTACATGTTTTCATTTTTAAACCGTCATTGCACATGGCGTATCATGGAACTATTCTTTTCCCAATGCATTGGAGCACTATAAGTGTACACCCATTAAAAAAATTTCATTTAATGAATAAGTGTGCCACATTGGTCATATTACATTGAATCATTAAACATCATATGTTATTACATGTTTAATGAATATGGATTACTTATTTCATGGAACTTTCCATATTTATTTGTGCATAATGGTGAATACCCTTGATAGATACGTTATTATGGTATTCACTACAAAATGATTTTTTCTTGGGAAACACATTGCAATTTCAACTGCATAACAACATGACATTAAAAGTAATAAATGTGGTTGTTGAAAGAGAAAGCAGTATACCATCCATTGGAAATTAAGTGTAAATTAAGGAGGTAATATAGATACATTTCCCAAAATATAGAATTTTTAAATAAAAGGTGTAACATAATAAAGAAACTTGATGCATGTGGACAAAGGGAATAACTCTTATGAAATTTCTTAATGGTAATAGGTGAACATGGGAGGATTAATGAGAGAGAAATGGGTTTTTCATTATTAAAACATATTAAGTGAATTATGGGGGAAGTAAGAAAACATACCCCACCATTGTAATTAAAAATAAAAGGGAATATAAACATAATGAAACATGGACAAAAATAAGAATGGAAGGAATACATTACTTGGAATTGTGATCTAAAAGGATTGGGAGGTGCTTCAGGGTGGCCTATTTAATGATTGTGGATTATTATGAGGAATCTATGGAGATGTTGGTTGGTTATTGATGTGATATAATGTTTCTTAGGGAAGATAAGTGGGATAGTGGGCGGGTTTATACAGGAAAGGAGAGTGAATTCATTATTATTTAGGTTTTCAACACTACACATTATACTAATTGAAACCACAACAAAACTCTATTTTTTATGACCATGGATTTTTCCAGTGTGTTGTATAAAATAATATTTTAAAATACCTATTTTTAAAGATCATCTAATATTAGCTTTGGTAATTTCTAGGTGAGTCACAATAACAAGGAATTAATTCTAAAATTATAAAATGTTTTATAAGTCTTGGATGGTTCACCAAGGAATTATAAAATAAATAAAACAAATTTAAAATCAATTTATTTTAATATTGACACATATAATTTCCAATTATCTATTTTATTTTATTTTATTACATCACTATTGGTTTATTATGATGTCATAAAACATGTTATATATTTAAATGGTATTTAATTTTTACACAAAAATTCAACTGTCATAAAAAAATAAGAAACTCTTTGTTAGATAATATCTATGTCTTGATTTCAATACAAATATTAATAATATCTAATTATTTTCCTAAAAAATAGGTGAATTTTTACTTAATATATAAATATGTTCATTTTTCAAAAATAAATGGGTTTTGACAAAAACATCTTTCAAACCAAAATAAAAGTACGAATTTTATTCCAAAAAATTATACAATTATTTATATTTAATAAAATGTAATTCGAAAATATTATTTTATAAAAATATTATTTCATTAAAAAATCTATCAATTCATCAAAATACATTTCTTAATAGAATTTTAATATTAACTAGAATATTATTTTTTCGTTATAAACCATTAACAATGTAAAAATAATAAAATGAATGTATATTAATTATAAAAAATTACATAATCACAGTGTTATGTTTTAGTTACATAACCCCTTATAACACAAACATATGTCTTTAGGGTAAGGTGTGTGATGGTGAGATACTCTTGGGGTTGCTTGATATCATCTATCGAAGTATTCATATCCCAAACTAAAATAGTTGAGGGTAACTCCGCTTCATCACTTTCTAAGATTCCCATGTTTCTTTATCAATCATGTGCTTTAACCACAACAACATGATGATGATCATTGTCTTATTTCCTAGAACCTTCTCCCTATTATCTAATATATTCATCGACATCTCTTCATAAGAGAGGTTATTCTCTAATGGTACCACCTCTAGATTGAATACATGAGATGGGTTATGTATGTATATCCTCATGATTGATACATGGAATACATCATGTACATGGGAAATGATTTTTGAGAGGGATAGTCGATAGGCCACTACTCCAATGTGATCAAGGACATCAAAAGATATGATGTACCTTGGACTAAGATTTCCCTTTATCCCTAATCACATAACTCTTTTTCAAGGTGATATGTAAGGGAATAACATGTCTCCAACATCAAACTCTAGGTCTCATTAACAATTATCATCATTTCCATTTTGTCGACTCTGATCCAATTTAATGTGTCGGTAGAAGGTCTTAACCTTCTCTGTCATTTAATTGATCATTAAGGTCATATATGTTTTTTCTCCCAAAAATCATCGCAATATGCCTTTGTTTTGCACCTCTTCCCTAAAATGGATTCATAATAATCCATTGGGATGCTTGAATTTAAATTGTCATTGTAAGAGATCTCAACTAGAAGAATATAATGATCTCATCCACCTTTAATGCCCATTAATCATGTTCTCATAATGAGCTATTTGGATGCTTGAATTGAAATTGATATTGTGCGCTTCCCCAGGGCCGTAATGGATTAAGCAGACATAGACATTGTTCAAAATTAATAGACCTTGGTGGTTCATGTTCAATTATTTAACTGTAATATTTAATTGAGGCTTTTTTGATCTATATATATTTCACACTTCTCCAAAAAAAGGTAATTTCACCAAATTTTTAAAGTGAACATTACTGTAGCCAACACGAGAACTTGTTTTGGATTTTTTTTTCAAATGAAATTTCTATTTCCCTAATGAATAGGAAGTAAATTTTTCATTTCTCATCAACACACACCCTATTTCCTTCTTATAGGCATGATTAAATATGAGAAAATTCTCGCCACCTATGGTTAGTGTGAGCAAGGATTCCATGATATTTCTTCTTTTTTATATTCATTATTTGCTATTCGTATTTATCACTCCACCGAAACGTGACTCCCTTCGGAGATTTCATGGTATAAGGGTTTGAAAATCCTTTGAAAATTCTCACAAAATAGCAATAATATCTAGGTAACCCGTGGAAGCTACTGATATCCATCACAGATGTTGGCCTTGTCTATCCAAAAATTACATTTCTGAAGGAGGGATCCAATGATATCCCATTTATTGTGATGATATGACCCAATAATGAGACTTTCTTCAACCAGAACTCCCACTTACATTACTTTTCATAGATATTCTCATTTTGTATTGTCTATAGTACAGTGCATAGATGTTCCTCATGTACATCCTTTGTTTTAGATTATATTGTAATATTTTCATTATTGTCTACCAATTATTTGTTGATATAACCCCTGATGACATAAATCATCATGCCCATTCACATTTATAGAGAATTAGAGGGTTTGAAAGGCACTAGTATGAATTATTAGTACTGGTACCATGTATAAAAACAAGTCATGGATATATCCTCCTTCATCACAATTACATGGTAAAATCCCAACAGAAGATCCACATTATATATATATATATTGATCCCACATAGCTGATTAAATAAGTCATCAATTCATGTTAGAGGAAAATTTTTCTTCATCATGGTGTTGTTGAGAGAATGAAAATTAATGAAAATGAACATTGAATTATCCTTCATAATTATTAAGAGGAATTGTGCAGCCTATGGTGATTCACTTGGTCGTATAACCTCTTTATCTATATTATCCTTTAGTGGTACTTTATCTCCACCATATTTACAACAGTCACTCATTATGGAATCTTGTATATTGGAAACTACTCTGGAATTATATCAATAATGAATTCAATATCACTTCATAGAGGAAGACCAGAAAATTTATTTGGAAATACTTTAGAAAATTCCCTCGTAATATGCATGATTTTAAGGATAGTATCTTCCTTAGAATCAATCATCTGAGCAAGATACGTGTGACGATTGGGAAATAATATCCACACATGGTATAATGGTGATAACATAGACTCATCCTCCTCCATGTTCATGTACAAAATCGGGGGTTGATTTTCCAGATGTACATTGATTTCCCTATCACGAAATTATTTTTGTCACCATATAGAGAAATATTATCCATTCCCTTAATTGCATCAAATTTACAATAGGGTGTATGCTAATGTTCCATGAGATTATAAATCCACAACATGAGACTAAGGAGATGTTATATTCAGGGGATGTAATGATTCCCCCATTTTCCATTCTCAAACACATCTACACATATATGATTTTTGGTGGTGTTGTTACTGTTCTACTAAACATTCAAAATATAAAATAATTTGTATAACAAGAATCAAAAAGTATTTTTTCTATTCATGAATGAATTACTAGATTACCTACCACTATTTCATTATCAATGTATTTTTCACTTGTAGTGGTGGAAAAATGTCACAGTTTCTTCCATGAAGTTTATTGGTTGCCTCTAAAAACCATTGGCTTTGGCTACTAATTTTCAATGTTTCATGATTCATTATAGTTGATGCTATGATAAATGTGTTGAGGGTCATAAAATGTTACTCTCTTTCATCGTTGCAACATGTTTTTCTTTTCGGAAATTAATATTTAAGTTCTATTCTTTTCCATAGCTAAACTATCTACTCGTCCCATTCAGGAAATTTTAAAGGTGATTCATTCAAAACCATTTTCATGTGGTGTGGAAGAATTTTTTTAATACCACTTGATTTATCGATCATATTACCAGAATTAAATTCAGAATTCCACTTCTTATCACCATGATAACCATGATATTATCCAAAATACAATTCATCCATGATGTAACATTTGACAATTACCTCTTTTCTATCAATGTCATGGGTTTCCAGTACATTCCATAAGCAAGGATTCATCCTACAAAATAAGCGGTCAACCATGCATTCGGGGGTAATGTAAATTATAGAAAAATATCATGAAATACATGTGATGTTATTTACATATGCAATAATGGAATGATCTTCTTTTGTATTGAGGGAAATTAATTACATTTCCCTCATATGTTGGAGGGTGCACAAAAAATATTTATTAATATTCATTTGCAAGAAATTCATAAATTCCAACGCCTCAATCTCTTACTTCGGTTTTGTATTTTTAATTAATGTTCACCATTGACCAGCATCTCCCTCCAAACAATGATAAGATAGTTGAAATTTAACTAGTTCATATTATAAAGGATGAGGATTATATTTTCAATGGAGATGATCCATTTTTCATTGATTGATGGATTAGATGATCAATAAAGTTGGAGGCTTTTCTCTCATGATGCTCTCTATTTCAGGTAATTCTTTTTAGAGGTGGTTGGACGTTAATATTTACTGATGTTTCTAATAAAACATTGAATTAACATAGAGAGTATCATGAAAATGTTTTCGATATGTTATTTGTGATCTAATTTCCTGATACCTTTTCTTTCATTTTGTGTCTTAAGATGTATAGTGACAACATTCATTGTGATGTTGTACTATTTCCATGTTGGTATGGGTAATGGTTGCATCATCCCCATAAAATCATGGACCTCCCCATTCTTGTGAAGATATACCACGAACATTGAGGTATACTCAGTGATCTCCCTATTCATGTTATCCCCCAAATAATGCTCACGAACATCTTGATTCATCATTGTGTTTCCTGTGTGAATGATGAATTCTGAACTGTGTGCATCATCAACATGTTAATTAATTATCTACATATAAGAGGGATGATGTAGTATATTCTCAAATTTCATAATTCATTCTTCATTTAAATTGAACTCCTAGGATTTACCTTTTTGGAATGTTTCCACATTCAACTGAATTCCCACATCATTATTTTTAGCCTCCTTAAATCATTACAAAAGAGATGTTTGAGAAATAATTTTTGAATGTATTGAAGACGTTCCATTCTCTATGATTCCCATGTCTATCTTCATAAAATATAATAATATTGGATTCTTTTCAATTCTCATCATTGATATAATCGTTGGGTCCTTTCATGTTAGAGAATCATCCACCAAGTTGACTTTCCTAGGGTGGTGATGGATTGTGAAATCATATTTTTTGATCATCTATAATCATCTTCATTGGTGTATGTTTAACTCATTTTCTGTTATTATATACATGATGATTGTGGGATATAGGTATATTTTATGCTTCTCCAGAGAGTGGTAATATTGACAAATTATTAATGCATAGATTATTACAACCAACTCTAGATCAGGTTTTGGATAGTTTTTCTCATGAACATTAAATTACCATGATACAAAAGAAATTCCTATATCATTTTTCATCCACATATAGACCATGTGATTCTATGAAGAACCTCTACATATCAGTAAATGATCTCCTCTTATTGGTGGTGTGTGCACTAGTGCAGTGATTAGACTCTTTGCCAAAACATGGAAGAACTCTTCATATTAATCACTCCAATAAAACATTACTCCTTTGTGAGTATTCATTGTAAGAGGGCTTGACAATAATGATAAATTTATCACAAATCATAGATAATATTTAGCTAACCGAAGTAATCTACTGATATCCAAAAAAGATATTGGCCTTAGAAATCCCTCAATTTAATTTTCCATAGAGGTATCCACTTATATCAAATTACATGTGATGATATGACCTAATGATGAGACATCTTTCAACAAGAACTCAATCATGCTATAATTTTCAAATATCTTCTCCTTTATCATGGTCTCTTGTATAGAGCTTAGATGCCTCTCAGGGTCCTCCTTGGTTTTATAGAATATTCGAATATCTTATATAAATACTAAAAAATATTTGTTCATGTATTCTCTAAATTATCTATTCATTAAACCATGATGATTTATGGGGAATTAGTGTGTCGAAAATAAATTACTATGAAATCTTTGTGCTCGTACCTTGTACAAAAATATTTCGTAGGTATATATCCCTTAATAACCATTACATGGTAATACCATGGCCACAGATCCACATTGAAGAATTATGGTTCTCTACAAATCTAATTGAAAAAGTCATCAATTCATTGAACATGATACCTTTTTATCGTGATTTTTGTTGAGATCATGAGAATTAATTCAAAGGCACATTAACCCTTCCTTCTTCGCGGTGAAGATGACTTGTGCACCCCATGCTGAAGATCATGTTTGTGTAAACCCTTTATCCAAATTCACTTGTAATTTTTTCATTATCTCCTCCATCTCCACAACTACTATTCAATATAGATTCTTGTTTATTAGAAACTACCCATGTTTAAGATCAATAGAGAATTCAATATCATCTCTTTAAGGAATAATAAGTAATTACATGGGAAACACTTAAGAGAATTCCCTCAAAATAGTCTTGTATTGAAGGATTGTTTCTTCCATAGACTATATCATCTAACCATGATACACATTATCATAGAGAAGTAGTATGTATTCTCTAATGGTACCACCTCGTAAAATATCCATTTATTTATAAAAAACATCATGGAAATTCTGGGTCTTTACAATCATAATTGAAAACTTCTTTTATTTGACCTCAGAATTTTTTCATATAGAGCATTATATGGGATAAAATGAGGTGATAAATAACTAAAGGGTGAAATATAATGCACAATAAAGGAGTGAAAAAGGAATAACATGATGAATACAATACATGTTAGGCAATAGACATATCAATGCCGAATAAGATAAAAATGAACACAAAGATATGAGATAACATTATTATCATAACATGGAAATGTGGAAACAACATTTAATATGATAGAAGCATGAAAAAAGGCTCATTTCACAAGGATCATGTGTAAACCCTCATTGTACATGAATTAGCTTGAGTAAACCCTAATTGCACTTGAATTATCAAGATTATACCAAAAATTCCACCTGAAATATCATGGTACTATTTTATACCAAATTCATTTGAGGGAAATCAGAGTGCACCATTTATAATCATTTTCTTTAATAAATAAGTATTCCACATGGGTCATTTAATAAGGAATAATTAAATATCATAAATTATATAACAGTTATAGAATGTGGAATACATAAATTTAAGTACCATTCAAAATTTAGATCTTTATAAAGGCGAATACCCTTGATAGAGTCCTAGGAATGATTTTCAATAAAAAATGATTTTGGCATGGAAAAATGGAGTGCAATTTCACTAGCATAACGACATGACATAAAAATTAATAAAAAAGGTTGATGATAGATAATGGTGTATGTTATCATATTGAAATGAAATGGAATGTAAGGGTATCATATATATACATGTCCAAACATATGTAATTTTTAAATAGAATTCGTAACATAATATAGAAATTTGAGGAGACATGAGAAATGGTATAACTATTTAGATATTTGGGCATGGTAATAGGTATACAAGGGAGGGATTAATGTAAGATAATGAGTTCAATAGTTATTAAATCATAATTATGGGAGTATGGGGGAGTTAAAAATCATACCACAACTTTTCTAATTGATAATAAAAGGGAATATCAATATAAATAATAATTGAAAAAATGAGGAAGGAAGGAATCCCTTACTTGGATGCCCGATCCCTATGGTTTGGGAGGTGATTGAGGGTTGATTATTCTGAGTTTAGAGAGTCATGGGAGGATCCAATAGATATTATCCTAGAGTAGGGACATGATCCAAGGGTTTTGAGTGACAATATGTGGGATCCCAGATGGGGTTGTATAAGAAAAGGGAGGGAATTTTTTTATTTAGGATTTGAAGACTAAAAATAATCCTAATTAAAACCACAAACCAACCCCTATTTATCTATCAGCCTTTTTTGAAAATGTGGTGTGAAAATAAATATTTTCTATTTAATGTGGCAGAACATATTATAATATTAGGTTTTATTTTGTTGACACTACATGAAAAATGAATGATACCCACCATTTAAAACCGGGGGAATATACCCCAAAACCATTAATATAACTTATACCCACAATTTTGGGAACTGTGGGCAACCTAGGCATCAAGATAGGTCCCCAAACTATACCAAAGCATTGTCAAACAATGAGTATATCTTTTTTCCACACAGTCAAATCCTTTCACACCCTTTTCCACGCTGTCAAAGGCGTTTACCCATGGTTTTCAGACCATGGGAATTAATTTTACATGAAATGGAAGCTGAAAGTGTTGATTGAGCTACCTCCATGTGCTTCAATATTCAGCAGATGCTTCTCACCACTACGCTACATCAAATTGGCTTATATATTTAATATTTTTCTAAATATATTAATCTGTATCAATATTCGATAAAATGATGTAACTGTGTTTCGATCCCTAATCCTTATCATATTTTATTCCATAGTGAACCAAATAGTCAAAGCATCTTAGAATTTAATAAATCCAAATATAATCACATATATTATTATAGATCGCTGTTTTGGAATAAATTTATCCAATGTGACTCGTACATAAGGCCGCCTGAATTAAGATAGATCTCAACACTATTCGTGCATGCCAGATTAATTGTCTAAATATTTTTATCTATATAAATATATTAATTCAAATTGTGGGTATAAGATTGAAAACATGGTTATATGATTTCCCTTAAAATATTTATTGGTTACAATAGAATTTTATTTCCTGTCAATGATATTGCCAAGGATTGATAAAATTGTGGGTATATGTCTTAGAAAAAAACCCTATTCCCACTAATTTTCTAAAACTCTGGGTATATGACCTGAAATAAGCACCTATACCCATGGTTATGGAAAACAATGGTTATAGGTCTTCAAAACAAATCTATGCCCACTGTTTGACCCCGAACCGAGGTCATTGGTTACCTATACCCACATTTTATAAATAATGTGGGTATTGGTCTGTATACTATACATATACCCACAATATTGCAAACCATGCGTATAGGGCAGCCCTATGCACACAGTTTTTGGATAAAAAGTTGGTATAGGGCTATTTTAATATCGTGGGAGGTGATTCACCCTCTCAATGAAATCATATTAAAATGATAAACATTTTTATAACTCTTATAGGGTACACTATGTCTTTGTAAAATAAATCAAACAAATAAAAAATCACATTATTTTAAAGGTAAGACATATATTGGCTGAATATATTTTTCATTATATTTTATTACAAAACTATTTGGTGATTATGATGTAACAAAACACATTATATATTAAATCAATATTTAAAATTTAACAAAAAATTATAATTTCTCAGAAAACTATGAAAAATTCACCATTGGATAATTTCGACGACCTAAATAAAAAAGGTGATATTTATTTTATCGTTATAATTTTAAAATTATGTGAATATGTACATCAAAAATAAAAATATATATTTATTGAAAAGTCATGGGTTTTTTACAAAACTAAAATTCCAACCTATATAAAAATTACAACTGTATTCCTAAAAATAATACAATCATTTAAATTTAATAAAATTTAATTTTGTAATAATATTTTTTAAAATTTATTTTAATTAAAAAATCCCTTAATTCAACTGAAATATATTTCTTAATTGAATTTAAATATTAACTATTAATATTATTTGTGTTCTAAAAACGAATTACAAAGTAACATTATTAAAATAAATGTATTTTTCTTATAAAAAATAAAGCACATAATCATACTGTTAGGGTCATTTTGCACAAACCATTTTTACACATGTGTAAGGCCTATGAAAATGGTGCCCGATTGTGACAGACTCTTGGGGCAGCCCAGATAACATATCATTAGTGGTAATCTCTATTATCTTCCACATATCCTGTAATTGATTATTTTCAAGATTAACGTGTTGATGCTCAACATGGGATTGGTAAAGAGAGAATCTTGGTGATGCCAACTCCTTTTTGTGCTTTGACAAATGATATTTCTATGGTGAAATTATACTATATGAGCCATCACATAAATTTTCAGAGTAAAGTAGGTTATTTATAGTCGTATATTTCTTGTAATCGTTTGATCATTATTCAAAGGATATATTACAAATGATAAAAATTCATAACTATATTTTAAATTCCAAAAAAAAATAAAACCAAGGATGTGTGTATGATTTATAAAAATATTTTACTAATAAGATATTGAATCATTTAAAGGGGAATATTAACTAATAATATTTTGGGTTGTTAAAGTGGAATTGGGTTCCCATGTTTTTAAATTCCTTATGACAAATAATCTATTGTTTTATATTGTAAAAAATTCATTATATTCCCTTAAATGTTTCATCCCAACACTGAATTCACATCTTGAAATAGAAGAATTACATGTCCTGATCATTTTTCCTTATAACATAGAATTCCCATCATTCTTTATTATCCATTCTCTTATAACAAAAAAAAACAATTCATCTTCCTCTTAATAACATTGAATTTATTCCTTCTCTCCCATGTGAAATAATCCAAAATACATTTATTTGTACATTTTAATATTCAAAAAATGATCCCCATAGATCGTATCTCATGTATAAACATTCTAATGAAGCATGAGGTGGTTTAACAATGATGTTCAACCGATTATTCTCGAACACATTATCATTCAAGGGATTGGACATAATATTCACAACATGCTCATTAGTTCATATATATATCTTTTTAATCATGTCTAGTTCAAAATTTTCTCGATGATGTGATATCCGATTTTAACAATCTTCATATGTGAATTTTGAACATGATTCTTCATTACATGAATTGTTCTCTTTTTATCACAGGGAATCCCCATTTGCTATTAGAAAACATCACTAACATTGGTATAATGTTTTTTCATCATAAATCTCTATGTGATAACCTTTGTATAGTTGAAATATTTAGATTTAGTAGTAATAATTGAAGTGATTTTTTGTTACTCACATAACTACCCAAAACACTTCTTTCCTACAACGAATTCTGAACACTTGGGGAATTTCATTCGTCCATATCTACACCCTACTAAGCCTCATAAAAACATGATAGTTCATTTTATCATTGAGTATCAAATTATTGTACATAATTCTATGTTCCATGAATTTAACTCATGATTATCTTTAGTACTGCCATATGTTTGTCCATTGGATTACATAAAAACATGCAGCTAAGATTGTTTCCAACACAATATCAGGCAATTTTTCTATTATATAATGTAGTAATCTAATTATTCTCCTACACATTGTTGGATTGATAGATATAAAATCCTAATGAATTCAAATTTAGTTCCAACCACAATTGGAGTTGAAATAGTTTCATGGTCATTTATATTTACCTTTTTTTACAACTTTCGGGAAAATGATTCTTGTAAAATGAACATTTTGTATAACTTTTGAATCAATTTAAACACCAAAAATTACATGATTTCGCAAATAATAATCATTTTGAATACTTATTTAATATAATTTGAAAATTCATCAACCAATCCTTTCCACATACAACCAATTACAATATTATCCACAAACAATAATACCATGAAAAAATCATTCTAAAAAATTATCACATAGATATTTTGATCCACTCCACCTATTTTGAATTCAATCATTTTCAGATAAGAATCTAGCCAAGAAAACATTTCCCGTAGTTGTTTCTTAAATCGATAGATATATTCATTTATTCTACAGTCCTTCTTGTAATCATTACGAAAATGAAAACCCACTAGTTGTTCTATGTAAAATTCTTAGTCTTGAACACTGATTATGAAATATATTTTGATAACCATTTTATACAGTTATTATCCATTTTGAATTTCCATTGTATTAAAATGTATGATTTACTCCAGTCAGTCCATAATAACAAATATTTCTTAAACAAAACACCGGCATTCTGTGAATGTACAATAAACACTAATTGTTCCATGTTTTTCATCACATTTCGATTATGATAAAATTTATTATTGATTTTCAATTCATATGAATTAAAATATGATATTAATGTATGTTTAGTAGATCTCATATTTGGTTCCTGTCGATCTAGTCTTACAATTCATTCTGGGATTTAACCCATGATTCATAAATTGAAGATTCGTCAAATAAGAATTATTCAAAAACTAAATGTAATGCATATTTTTCATTATTACTCATCCTCTTGGTTTGTGGGGGTTTATTTAAATCCCCAATCATGTTGTATTTGTAATTCCCTAATACCAGTTACCCAGTGTCGGTGCATTATTACATATCATTGGCATGATCACAAAAGATCATTTCTTGAATGACAGATTAGTTTAGTAGCCTTGGAAACACTAGATACATTCATAAATGTTACATTACATCATAAAGTGAAAAACTAAAATAATATAGTCTCCATAGTCCACACTCATATCCCTTTCAGACTATCCCTATAGGTAAGTGATAAAATATTTCTTCACATCCTAGGAAAAATAAATCATAGAAAGGGGTGATCTATGGTGCTCAGTAAGAATAAAAATATTGCAGAAACATTCATCAATAAAAATAAACATTTAAGGAAATGTATAACTAAAACAAATGCCATTTAAACATTAACATCAGAATAATATGGAAAAATAATATGAAATAATGCAATTTACTTATTCACATGGTTATTCTCCTAGTCAAATACTAACATGCAATATCAATAACTACTTTCATAATGATGGAATGCCTAATTCCAGACTATCATAACCACGTAGACAAGGCCTCATGCCAAGATTACAAATCAGATTTTGTCAAGGCATCATGCCAATGCACTAATTTGTATTATGAGACATACCAATGCATAGAGGAGATATAGAGGGCTACACCAATCACTTATTATGTCCAATGCATTTCTCATATGAACAGGTTTAAACACAACATAAACATTAGTATTAAAACTAGAATATGAAATGTCAATACATTTTCCATAAAAAATGAATGGTATAAAAATAAAAAATCCACAATATAAAATATCACAAAACCTTCAATAAAATTTGGATGTTTTTTATCATAATAAATCAACTTCAAATAAACATAAAATCCATCAATGGATGTTGACATAGGTGAAATCAAAACTATTTGAGAGAAATAACTATTTTTTTGAAATCATTTAAAAGTCACATAATTATAAAATAAAACATTTACTTTGAAAATATCTTTATAATATTGTAAGGGATGCTTTGATGATTTTATAACGGTGGAATGTAGTTACAGCCGCCGTATAAGTTAAAAAAGAACATTCTTACCATAATTTTGTCGAAAAGGTTAAAAAAGGACCTTGTTTAGATAATGACGGAATGATTCCTTTATAATCATCTTGTAAAAAGTAAAACAAGGGTATAAATGAATTTAACCAATATTATATAAAATAGTAATAGTGATTTGAAATACATTCTTAAGAAACATGGATGTGGATGATAAAGATGTCCCATTTTTCAAAATAGATTTAAGGATATATTTATAAAGACATGAATTTTTTATATGTTATTTCCCTTAAAATGTTTCAAAGTGGTATTAGACACATTAATTAAAAAATATTATTATAATTACTTCCTTTAAAAATTGAGTACCTTTTAAATGATTTCATGGAAATGGGGTATTTCACTCAAAGAGAATTACTGATAATTTTCAACTAAATAAACTTCCTTTAGTGGATTTTATTCTTTATTGAGTTTGATTTATTATAATATAATATTAAATATTTTATTGAATGAGTTATGATATTTTTTACTGTCGATGTGACAATATTATACCAATAATGGTTTATGGATAATATATTTACATTTCGTATGCCAGTTTTAATACTAGTGTTTGTGTTATATTTCAACACTTTGAAATGAGGAATGAAATGGACTTCGTAAATGGCGGTCAGGGCCCGCTATAGCCCCTCGATGCATCATTATGTCGCATGAGACAAACTACCATCATGTCACACAGCCATTACAAATTTTTTTTTTCATTCTTGGAATCAGGTTTTGACTTTTTAGTAATGTTGTCCGACATTAGGCATTCCATCATTATGAAATTAATTATCACATGTGATTATTTGACTAGTAAAATATCCAATTGCATGTTTATATGGTAGTTTTTAATGTATTTCGACCATATTATGCTCATGTTTATGTCTAAAAGTCTATTGTTTTTATTACACATATTTACATAAAATTTCATAGCTTCCTCTAAATTATTTACCCATAATGAGCATCTGAGCTCACACCTTTCTTATGTTTTGTATTCCCTGGATACAAAGAAGTGTATTATGATTGATATGCAGGGTCAATCGAGGGGAATATTGATGTTCTAAAAGGATTATTTATGTTTTATTTTATGTTTGAATGTGTAATGTATCGTTCATGTATGTAATATATTTTGTAATATTACTAAACTAATCTGCCTACCGGGACATGATTCATTGTAAGCATGACAATGTACTAAATTTAGGCACTTGCTCCAATATTATGGGGTTTGGTTGTTTAGCTGGTATCAAACAAAGTTTAATACAAACCTTCGAATCTATATTTATAATAAAATATTATTAGGGAATATTACCCTTATATAGAATTTTATGATAAGAATAGAAGAAATTCCCAGAATTTTGGTAACGTAGTGATTTGTTGTATTTTCATAAAAATACATCCTTGTCTATATACGATAAGGAAAAGGTGGATCTGGAATAAATGTACATAGGATCTAAAACATCGACAAGGAGTTTCGGGGTAGACCCGAGTCATCCTGCTACACGACAATGGGCCTTTCTGTACTATTGAGTATGACTCTCCGAGGTGATATTCTTAAGATAATTTACATATTATTTTAAATACATTATGAAGGATTTATGAGTAAATAAATCATCAAATTAAACATTTTTTTATTAAAGTGTATATGGACAATATTTTCAATTTACATTTTTTAATTTTACATGTTTAGAATTATGCATCATTATTCATAAACAAACCTAGTGTATGCCATTTTTTAGAAATATCTACCAGTAGAAGGAATGATAACCACATCAATACACATGATCCTATGTTTTATAATGATCATATCATTCATTGTATTTAGCCATCATTTAGAAGGGATATAGTCTCACACATATTCTGATCATATAAATACACAATATCATGTGTTAATAAGATATGCAAGGAATTATATGAGTCCTATGGATTTTAAGTGAAGAAAGAGAATAAAAATAATCTATCTTGAAATATGGATAATGGAATGTGTCATAAGAAGGATTTTACCATTTGTAATAAATTTGAAAAAAATCACCTTAGTAAATTCTTGGAGGGAATCGGAGTTTGTTATATGTTTGGAGAAAAAGGACACCAAGTACATGATTACAAGGCTATGAAAAATGTTCCAAATGTACAAGGCCTCATATGTAAGGATTTGAGACACTACACGAATCAATGTCCAAATCATCAATGTATGCACCAAATGATGGTATTGGATTTTAATCATGTTATGATACTGCCACAGATGAAGAGGAATGAAAAGTATTCTTATGTTGTTGTTAGTTAATTATCTAATTTGAGTGTTTTATGAATGATGTAACAGTTATATGAATTATGGAAATAAATAAATTTTGTACTGCATTACTGTTTCATTAATGATTGTTGTTTGTGTGGTACCATTAAAAGTGACTCAATAAAAACTTAATCATTTTGGAAAATACATGGTTAATGGAATGATAAATTTTAAAATGTTCCTGATACCGAGGTATTGATTTTGGAAGAATGGATTATAGATTTGGATAAATTATATTGGATATTTTTTAATCTTGTGAAACTAATTAATGGATTTTTTATTCATTCATTGTTGGAGTTTTGAAAATTTTTGGATTTAAGAAGTATATAGAGTATACTATAATGAATAAGGGAGAATGATTGTAATAACTATTGTCTTATGGTAATTCCGGGTGTAACCGCCTTTTATATGTATACATGAAGAATTACATTACACGTTATTACATGGAAAAAATATCTTCATTGTATTTACCTTCCTTCTAATGATTGGACTGTGAGTTTGGAAAGAAGAGTTTTTGATAAGTCTAAAGGATGGAATGGATTACGATTAACATTGGATAATATTTTTATGGATAAATCATTTGTTAATATTATTTTTTTATTGTTATAAAAAGAAAAACCTAGAGGTCAGGTGAAAGCCTGTCACATCCAGCAAGGCCATGAGACATGAACCTACAATCGAAGGGAAACAATGGTGCATCACCTACAACTGGCTTATTTGATTTTCTTCTTTGTATAGTGAAGTTTATTATAAATTTTATAAAAAATTAATTATAAAATTATTATATTTGGAACACTATACGATTAGAATAATTAATAAATTTTGAATTCAATTACTTTTAAGAGATAAAGAATATTTTGTGATAGGAATTTGATGAAGGATGAAACTTTACTGGTCTTGTATGTTTTCTTCTTTTTAATTTATGAATTAATTAACTTTTAAACATTAGGAATGATATATTAAAACAGAAAATTTTTATCCTAATACCTTATGTTTAGTTTAACCGATGATATTTTAAATAATTATTGATTGATGGCTTTGAGGCCGTCAATTTTAAACTAGTTTATTATTGATGATCTCAATCACTCTAAAAAAATATTTATGTTTTCCCTCCAATTATGTCATTCTAATATCCACAAATTATCTCATAATTTATAACATATCATGGTGCTGACTTATTAATTTCCCATTACCTCGAACAAAGTCTAAATATTATTATCCCAATATCCGATGTGGCCCATACCATCAAAATGATTTTTAGTCAATATGTGGCCCATACCATCAAAATATCAATAAATAACAATGAAAACGTATAACACTTTTCCAATTCATACATATTTATCTATAAACTAATCAATTTATCATTGTTAATGTTCAATTATTCTATCGTCAAAAATAATACATTAATTCAACCACCCACATGACAGAAAAATAAGATGGGCGACGAAAAAAAGACTTGGATGAATGGTGATCTACATTTCATTTTACCCATACCCACTGAAACAAAAGAGGGGATGAATACATAAGAAATCTCTCTAGGGAAACATGAACCATATTCACCTAAAATATTACATGACTCTAATGGAAAGATTCATTTGGTAAAAATGAATTATGATAAAGAAGAAGGAAAAATTTAAGGTTTGATATCCAACATAGAAATATTATAAATGAATTCAGTGAAATTATAAATAGCATAGTTGACCCTTATAAAGTATCAAAGTAAACCCAATAGTATGACCATTTATAATCCTATGCCCATTAGACATATTAAATTTATGATAGATAGCCTTTGAAATGAATTAAAAACTATTAAATAGGGAATTAAAACTATTTTCTATCCTACGACTCATAAAATGGTATAAACTAGAAAATCTAGAAACATTGATCACTACAACTACTTGGGAGTTACCACTACCTTCAGTCGAGTCACCACTAGAACATTAAATGTGAATGAGTTACATCTAGATGAGTTACCACTAGATGAGTAACAATCGGGGAGTTACTACAAGACAAGTGTCCACCATAAGAGTCATTACCATCAAATCCCTGCAAGACAAGTCCCCGCTAGTGAGCTACCACCATGATGAGCTATGACCAGGATAAGATAAATCCATAATGAGCTACCACCAAAATGATCTACCACTGTAAAAAAATAATTTTGGATATCAGTGGTTAAGAATCACTATTGGAATGACTCTTATGTCTCATTAACACATCAAGTATGTCGTGACCCATCCCCTGGGGCCCATGCCGTAACTATCTGATCCACACCTTCCATAGGATAGGGGCTGGAGACTAGCACCAAACAAGTAATTAAATAAATATGGAAAGGAATTACATTTATAACTGTAAACACACAAAACAGATCACCCAACTGGATACAAAAACCTAAGAAAAAATGATTAACAAGAATGTGCTAAAAATTATAGGGTCCAAAAATACATGCCTAACTGTATATTACAAGTACAACCGAAAAGGATAAAACAACTGAAAGTTGAAAATAATCTCCTATATCATGTACCAATGATCCTACTTCATGGGTAGGTAATGATAGTCTCCTCATCACTCCACGTCTGTCAGTCTTCTCTGTGTACCAACACGTTGTATGGTCCACCTCCATGTATCATTCAGTCCCTGTACTCTTACCCTTAGCTAGTGTTGTTTGTCGTCTACATCCATCAAAATGAGGTGCAAGAATAACCAGTGTAGGTTGAGTATAAAGATACTTACTAGGGACCCTGAGATCGTCATTGTCTCTCAAAATCAACCAAGGATAAACCACATATTATGAGATCAACCGAAAACCATTACATAGGTATATTCCCCTCCATATACCAATGATATCAAGTAACTCATCTCAATCAAGTGGAAAACACAGAACTCATTGACTCATCTCACATAGGTAAACAAATTATGTATAGAGATAGAGATGTTCCGATATAGCCATTGAATCATGTATTATTTAGAAACCACACAGGATCCAGGAACAGAAATCTGAATTTTCGAATTCACACAGGATCCAATAATAGTATCAAGAGCTATCAAACCCACACAAGATCCAGGAACAACTATCAGAACTGTCGATACCACACAGGATCCAGGAACAGCGGTTTGACCAGTCTAACCCACACAGTATCCATGAACAATTGTCAGAGTTATGGAAGACACACATGATATATGAGCAGTGGATTGAACTGCCAAACCCATAAATGTTCTAGGATTAGTGGTCAGAGCTGTCGAACCCACATGGGATCCAGGAACACTGGTTTGAACTGTCAAACCCACATAGGATCTAGGAACAGTATTCAGAGTTTTTGAACCCACATAGGATCTAGGGACATCGGTTGGAACTGTCAGACCCACACAGGATCCAGGAACACTAGTCAGAGCTATCGAACCCACACATGATCCCAAAAAGCACTTTGAACTATAGAACCTACACAGGATCCAAGAATAGTAGTCTGATCTATCAATCCCCCACAGGATCCAGGAACAGCGGTATGAATGGTCAATCCCACACAGAATCCTGGAATATTAATCAGAGATTTCGAACCCACATATGATCCCGGAACAATGGTTTGAACTATCGAACCCAGACAGGATCCATGAATAGTAGTCAGAGCTATCGAACCCGCACAAGATCTAGGAACAATGATTTTAACAATCGAACCCACATAGGAACCAGGTATAGTAGTTAGAATGCAGCCTGCCATAGGGTCTCCACACAAGCACACTTTATTCAGGTTGGTTCTACTCCTAAAGCCAAGTATTGATACATGAACAAACACAATGTTCAATGAAGAAATTTCCCAATGGTCTGCCTCATCATAGAGATCTCAATGCAATAGATGGTGCATCAATCGGACGCCCGGTCTGAGAGTTAGTTTCCTTTTAGTTCAGGGGGACCAGTTGGATTTGTGCATGATCCAACCAGATCGTAAGTCAAATATACCCCGAACTCTAGTGGGTATACTCAAAGTGACCATCAAGCTCCAATATTACCATCACCATGGACGGTTTGTCAAATGGACGTTCGATGCCAATGATATGGCCAAAAAAAATAATGGGGTTAGTAGTGGACTCAGGTCCGGTCATACCTGGTCGGACCATCCCAGCGTGACATAGTATGGTCCAACCCAGTTTATGTTGACCCGTCCTGACCCGTTGGGTACAGCCTCACATGTTGAGTGGGTCGGTCCATTGGGTTCGGCCCCGCCTGTTGGGCCAATTCATGAAATTCGTGAAGGGCCGCAGAGAACCGCTGGGGTGTAGACTGGTCGTGAGGGCGTGGACCGGCAGTGGTTCCATGTGATGGTGGCTCAACACGGAGAGCACCGCGAGGGTTCAGTTTAGAAAGGCTCTTCCCGGAGGCCGATTTGGTGTGTGTGAGGCCAGTTTGGCCGATCGGCCGCGGGGCGGTTCTGCAAGGGCGCCCGGGAGGCGCTCGGGTAGATGGACAGTCTAGTCAGAAAAAGGTCGGGTGGAGGCCGGGCAGGCAGACATCGGCGCGGGCAGGCCAATCAGTGGCTGGGTAGGCTGACAGTGTGGGGGGGGGGGGGCAGGCTGGTGGGTAGGCCGAGCATTGGTCAGGCAAGACGACAGCATGCAGGTAGGAAGGCGCTACACGAACAAGACGGTGGGTATGCCGGGAGGCTGTCAGAAGGTGGCCGACGAGCACCCGGAAGACGGTGTGGCTCATGACGACCCATGGCTCGGACAACGGGTAGCGCGACTGGCCTGGGTCGGGATCATGTAGGTAGAGTGGATCTGCCCGAGGTGGCGGAGTCAGTTCTTCAAGAGTGTCGTGAGGGCGACGCAGTTCGCGGAGGCTGCGGGTAGAACGGTCGTTGCCTTCGTCATCTCATCACATCATCGCTTTTCCAAAGATCATCACAAACATGAACGGCGCAAGGTTTGGGCCTCGTAGTTTTTTCCAACAACATCCACGTTTATTGTTGTAACATTTGGATCATCACGTAATATGAAATATGAACATCAAATTTTACAACCTCTACAACAATTCTTTTCATCCAAAGAAGAATACAAGGAATGAAATATTGCACAAATAAACCACATAAAATGATTGTTGGTCGCCAACAGAGCCGTTGGAAGAAGATGGATTTTTTTTTTCATCGCTTTTGTCACACACTTCCAATCCCATGCTCGCAATTCGATTGTGGAAGACATTCCCCATTAGTAAGAGTCCGAAGAAGTAGATCAAAGGAGATCGTTGCTGACGTTCTTCGTTATCGAGAGCTTTTCTCTCTTTTCCCAATAATCAACCTCTCCCAATACCCAAGTGAAATGTTGTGCCACAAAATAGATTACAATCTCTATTATTTCATTGAAAATAATTCAAATTGGCTAACTAATTAGTTGAGCACTAATTAATTAATCAAGAGGTTGGCACAAAATTAATGTGGAGAATTTGGCACCATAAAGTGGTGAGCTTAAGAGGATTCTCCCCACATAATGGGGAGTTCAAGAGGTTTTAACCTTAGGTGGTCTCCATTATATTAAACATGATACTGAGGTCAGGTTCTGATGGGCCCCACCACCATAACCTTTCATGGGAGGATAAGGTGTGGTGGTCCCTACCTCCAACATCTGAATAGAGGCTTCAACTAGCCAAAATAAATATAATGCTACATCTTTATTTTTATTTAATTCTTTTATTAAAAACCCAACAACTATCTTTTATTTCCAACCATATTTCATCAAGTATAAAGTATTTTTATGTGAATATCGGCTCTACAAGTTCAATGGTGCCCTCAGATTTCTATTCTGATCACCGGTTTAGAAGTTATAAAATGATACTTGGACGTTTACTGGACGTACCTGAAATAAATGTTTGAAACATTATTATCAGTCGCCCTTGACCCGCCCTAGTTGAGGATAGGATCTACCTAGGTGAAACACAACCCTAACAAACCCAATGGTACTCTCATATTTTCAATCTGACTAACCATTTAGAAAATAATAATTTTATAATAAAATAATTGTCACTTAATTGTTTTATTTTCTGTTATAAACTAACATTCTCTTGTGGCCCGCGTAGGCCAATGTTAGTTTCTGCATATAGAAATCATACATTTATAAGATCAGTGGTGGTATCTGATTTTTAATATGAGTTACCATTTCTGAGATATAATAATTTAAAAAATAAAATTATTTATTTTATTGTTTTATTTAAAATTATTCCATTTTTTGGATTTCTCACTAGAGACCCACACCGAATAATCTTAAGTTGCGCCTATGGTAAACCTGACATCCTTAGTGCAATGATTCCATCAGATTTATGATATGTGTAACCTTTTATGAGTTATTCCAATTTTTTAGGAAAACTACTTATGCGCGTAAACATTTGTTTACAAAAATTCGACGGGTCATTCTGAGCAGTCTGAGCCACGGAATTTTGCGCCGTAAGATTTCACATACTTCTAAAATTCCCATGTATATATGGATATAAAATAACAATTAAAATTAAGTGTCTTTAAAATCTCCCCACCTCAGGTATTTATGTCCCCAAAATCTAGAACTCATACTAAGTGAACAAGTGGAGGTATTGAGCATGCATCTGATCCTCGAGCTCCAATATGCTATCTTGGAGGTTTACGTGCTTCCAGCAAACGCGCACCAAAGGTATCGAACCTCCATGAAGTACATTATCCCATCGATCCAATATCACCATTGGACCTCCATCATAGTCACCAAATTTTCAACGTCCAACTCTCTATGGTCGAAGATGATGGAAGGGTTGTGATCATATCTCTTCAGATGGGATACATGGAAGACGTCGTGCACCTGGTGAAATTAAAGTGGAAGAGCTAAGCTGTATAACACCTCTACAACTCCACTATGGACCTAGAATGGTCCGATGAATCCTGGAAAAACATGCCACATCAGCCAAATCTATGTAAACCATGTTAAGGTGATACCGGTATAAATTCATGGTCTCTATCCTTGAACTCTGGAGGTCACCGTCTCTTTTCAGCATATGCCTTCTACCTCCACTATGCAGTCCTCATCTGCTCTTGATTGATCTACACCTTCCATGTGGATTCTTGTACCATCTATGGTCCCACGAGAGATGACTCCCCTATGTCAGTCATGCACAATGGTGATCAACATGGTCACCCATACAATGCCTTGAAAGGTGCCATCCCAATGGTGGAGTGATAGCAGTTTTTGAATGAACACTCCACCAAAGGTATGTGATCCTCCATGCTGCAACTGAAGACGAGGACAAAATCATGCAGTATGTCCTCGAGGATAGAATGGCCCAATCAGTATGTCCATCCGTCTTTGGATGGAAGGCGGTGTATAGATGAAGTTGTGTCCCGCAAGCATCCTGAAACCCATTCCATAACAAGAATGTAAATCTTGTGTCACGATCAGAGACAATAGAAGAAGGTACTCCATGTTTCTGCACAATCTCCTACACATAGAGGCGTCCCAAGCTCTCTACTAATCCCTGCTCTCTGATCAGTAGGATGTCGACCGACGTGGTGAGTCAGTCAATGATCACCCATATAGAGTCATGGCCTCTGGATGTACGTGAATGTCCTATCACAAAATACATGGATATCCCATCCCAAATCACCACTGGGACCTCTAAAGGCTGAACCAATACTGCTGGTACCAGATTCTATGCCTTCACTTACTGACAAATGAGGCACCGAGAAACAAACATTCCAACTGATTTCTTCATTCTGGGCCACTAGTGCTGTCGTCGGAGATCATTATACATCATCACCACTCATGGATATACTACTAGAGGGGATATATGGAACTCTCTAAAAACATACTCCTGATGTGAAATTGGTACCAAATTACTTCCTCTAAAGATAATGACATTCTCCCTAGCATCAGAATATCTATTAGGTTCCTGCCTTGTGGATATATGAGCACATCATGTCTCGTAGTCAGTGTCCCCATTTTGTGCCACCATAAATAATTGAAGAAGTGGGGGAGTGACAGTATGACACTGAAGGAAGGATCCTCCATCTCTATCCAAAAAATAAATTTGTAACGTAGCCAGATGATCTGTTGCCTCACTCAACAAATGCCGGCCAGATATCCTACTGAGTGCATCTGTTACCATGTTCCCCTTCGTGGGAGTATAGATGATCTCAGAGTCGTCATCTGCTGCCACGAGGGTGAGGTTGGACAACTCATTAGTGATTGGATACTACCTAATATGCATGAGTTTATCCTATGAATCCTGGTATTCCTTTTTCACCGACCAAGGAAAACCCCATCCCAATGTTGTAGATAAACCACAACCTCTTTTTTCGTAACACAGTCAATCAGAGTATGAATTGTGGATGTGCAGTCTACCCAAACAAACGTTGTATGGCCTCGACACTAAAACCAAGAGGTTCCAACCAGAACTATCACATTAAGGGTCAGATCAGATCATTGACGCATGTGTGATTATCGAGTTTCCTCCTAAAGGTATTTAAAGACGTGAGGGTCAAGTCAATGGTTTAACAGGAAACTCTAGGTCATGGACAAGATTCTCAGAAATATAGCATTATTATAACATATGTCTATTGGTAAGGTAGCTAGTAGTATACAAAGATCATAACATAAATCATTCATAGAGCCCAAGAGTCACAGTCCATGGCCGCATGAAACTACTCTCTTCCCCACGTCCTCTACCTCTTAGAGACTGGCGGGGACCACAATAGTGGTGGTTGTAACATCTCGAAATGCACACAACCTCATGCTACTCCCCTTGATCTTCTTACACATCTACTGCCCTGCAGACTTATCTTTCCCTATCACTTCTTCTTCACGAAAAATTTTACACGCCCAAGTATCTGACACTGGAACTAGTTTCATGCTATCCCATCGCTAACATTAACTGGATGTATCCATTCAGTCAAAAAACCTTCAACCACAATGGTTCTCTCTAACACCCTAGAATAAGTAGGAAGGAATAAAGGAATGGTTCTGGCTAAGAAGTCCATTAAACACACCTTAGTCGAATATTTGAGTCATGAGAAGCTGATCGTATCGTATTCAACAAGTACCAAGAATGATTGGTATGCCTTGAGGAATACTCAGCTACCGACATGTCATCCTACTAAAGCTATAGATGTTATTGAGAAATCTTATCCACCTACTCGAGGCAGATCTTTGCTTCCTATGAGTCAGGCATACCTCAAAACCTGAGGGGCATCTGATGCAGAATCACATTTATGGCACTAATCCTACATGTGTCCTATATCGGTACTACCGGTTGTAACTGCGGACCAACGGATTGTGATATAGCTGACACACTACCAGAAGGTACTATCTTTGGAAACGGTCCATGTATTGAAGCCTCATCACAAAATAGATCATACTCATGGTAACTCACAGAAAAATACGTGTAGCTAAGATCATTGTTTTCTCTATTGTTGTCTCTTCTATAGGGGAAACTCTAGAAATCACATCCAGCTACCCCTCAACATCGTGGGAAACTATATTTCCTAGAAACCATTGATTCCTCTGTTGATGGAACTCACGTAACACGCATAATCGGTGTGTACCATCCGCTAGTGTGGCTGGTGGTATATACTTCCCAACAGGTGGTGGCACTACTGGTACACCACCCAAAGGTTCCATCATTGTAAGAGGTCCCTACACTGGAGCCTCGTCCCATTATGGGTTGTTAGTGTATACAACTATCGGAACTCTAACTGGTTGCCTGGGTGGAGGCATACTAAAAGAAACAGATGTGACACAGTCAAAAGCTTATACCCAGTCAGCTAATGTAAGAAATCACATAGAAAAGACAAACACATTCACTATTTTCATGTCTTGAGTGGGAAATCAAAAGTCAGGTTCCTAAGGTATGGATACATCCACCACCACACAAACAATGGACTCTCTGAACCAAAATCCACACTCACTACACTTAACACTCTTACTTCATAGAAAATATCAGTGTCTTATGTTCTATGGTAGAACCAACTCCTCTGATACCAATTTGTCACAACCTATCCCCCGGGGCCCATTCATTGAATACCCCAAGCCCACCTTCCATATGACATGGGATGAAGACTAGCACCAAAGGCATAATTATGTAAATATTGGAAGGAATTACCTTTATAGCTGTAAAAAGAAACAATAGAGCACACAGTTGGATACAAAACACTATGAAAAATGGTATAACAGGAGAATGCTAAAATGTAAAGGGGACAGAAATACAAGCCCAACTGTAATGTAAAAGTACAACTAAAAAGGAAAAAAGGAGAAAGGTTAAAAGAAACTCATGGATCGTCCACCACATATCATACCTGAAGGGAAGGTATATATATCCTCCTTACCACTCAACGTTTCTCAGTCTCCTCTGTGTACCAAAAAGTCATATGGTCCACCTCCTGGTATCATCCAGTCCTAGTACTCTCAAACATAGTCAATTTTGTCCATAATCTACATCCAACACAGTGAGGTGTGGGCAAATCACGTGCATGGATGAGTATAACGATACTCAGTAGGGACCCCGAGACCCTCATGGTCTCTCAAAATCAACCATGGATAAACCAAAGAGTACGAAATCAAAAGATAACCATTACATAGGTATAATCCCATACAAATAAATAAGTTATCAAGTAAACCATATCAATAAAAAGGAAAACATAGAATTCATTGACTCAGCTCAAACAGGTAAAAAACATATGTATAGAGATAGAGATGATCAAATGTAGCCACTGAATCCTCTATTCTGTGGAAACCATGCATAGATCCAGGAAAAAAAATCAAAATTGTTGAACCCACTAATGATCCAGGAACAGTATCCAGAGCTGTTGAACCCACACAGTATCTAGGGACAACGGTCAGAACTGTCAAACCCACACAGGATCCAGGAGAAATGGTTTGAACTGTGGAACCCACACATGATACAGGAATAGTAGTCATAGTTGTTGAACCCACAAATGATCCAGGAACATTTGTTTTAAATATCTAACACATATAGGATATTGGAGCAGTAGTTAGAGGTGTCGAAGCTACACGGGATCCAGGAATAGTGGTTTGAACTGTCAAACCCACACCGGATCCAAGAACCATAGTTAGAGAGGTCGAACCCACGTAGGATCCAGGGACAACTATTTGAACTATCAACCCCACATGTGATCTAGGAATAGTATTCAGAGATGTCGAACCCACATAGTATACAAGAATAGTGGTTCAAACTGTTGAACACACACAAGATCCAAGAACAGTAGTTAGAGTTGTAGAACCCACACAGGATCCAGGAATAGCTGTTTGAACTGTCAAACCCACACAAGATCTAGGAACAGTAGTCAGTGCTGTAGATTCCACATAGGATTCAGGAACAATGGTTTGAACTGTAGAACCCACATATGATCAAGGAACAGTAGTCAGAACTGTCGTACCTACATAGGATGCGAAAATAACACATTGAACTATCGAACCCACTCAGGATCCCAGAATAGTAGTCAGAAAGTAACTAGACATAGGGAATCCGCACAAGCATGCTTGATTCCGGTACAGTCCACTCCCCATGCAATGTGTTGATAAATCAACATCCAAGAATTACAATGAATAAATATTATAAATTTCCCACTTGTCATAGGGATCTCTATGCAATAGGGGACGCGTCAATCAGACAACCAATATGAGAGTTATTATACTTTTAGTTCAGGGGACCCATTTGGATTTGTGAATTATCTAACCCAACCATAGCTCAACAATACCTCGAAATCTAGTGTTTTATACTCAAAGGTACCTTCATGCACCATGATAACCATCGTCGTAGACAGTTTGTCAAATGGACGTCTGATTCCAAATATATGGCCAAAAGAAAGTAAAGGGGTTAGTAGTGGTCCCGGGTACGGTTCTACACGGTTGGACCTACCAGGACCGACTTAGTCTGGGTCGACCCAGTTTGGGTCACCTATCCTGACCTGTTGGGCCTGGCCTAGACCGTTGGGTAGGCAGAACCATTGGGTTCGGCCCCACCTGCTTGGTCATGCCCAACAGGTTGCGAGGGGCCATAGAGAATCGGTGGGGCGCAGACCGGCCACAGTTCTATGAGAGGGAGGCTCTGCTGGGAGAGCACCGCAAGGAGCGGTTTGGAATGGATCATTCTGGATGCTAAATTGGCACGGCCAAGGGAAATTCGTCCCGAATGTCGCGGGTGTGCATGGGGATGGTTCGGCCACGGCGCTGTGTGGTCGGCCCAACGGGTGGCACAATTCAGCGAAGGTTCTCAGAAAGTGTTTGGGAGAGCGGCCGGCAAGCCGGTAGGTGGCTGGTAGGCGGCCGGGTAGGCCGGGGGCAACGCAGGGTGGCCGGGTGACGGACAGGGAGGCAGACGGGCAGCCGAAAGCCGGCGCGGCCCTGGCCGGAGGGTGGGTCGGCCAATGGACAGAGCGTTTCAGCCCGAGGTGGCCGAGCCGATTCAGCCGGATTGCCGTGAGGCCCACGCAGTTTGCAGAGGCCGTGGGTAGTGCAACCGTTGCCTACGTCATCCAGTCGCCTCATCGATATGCTGAAGATCATCACAAATAAGAAATAGAAGAGGGGTCGGGCCATGGTGGTTTGACCCGAACCCTCTGCATTTAGGGTGCTATCATTTGACTCAACTAGTTAGAAGAAAGATGCACATAAAATTTAACAACCTCCACAACGATTCCATTCCAACAGAAGAATAAAATAAGGGTAAAAATATTACACAAATATACCCCTTTCCTTGATCATTGGTTGTCAACAGAGTCATGGGAAGAAGATGGAGTTGTCATCATTCATCATGTCGGCCACACACTTCCATTCTCGAGCTCTCACATTGGTTGTGAATGAAGTTCCACGTCGGTAAGTGTCCATGGAAGAAGACTGAAGGAGACCATTTACAGCTTTTGTCGTTAGAAGAACACGTTCTTCATTCATCATTTTTCGTTGGCGAGATCTTTTCTCTCTTCTCCCAATAATCCGCCTCTCCTAATACCCAAGTTAATTGTTATGCCAAATAATAGATTATGATCTCTGTTATTTCATTGGAAAGAATTCAAATGGTCAAATTAATTGGGTCAGCTCCAATTAATTAATCAAGAGTTTGAACAAAACTAAAGTGGAGGATTTGGCACCATAAAGTGGGGATCTCAAGAGTATTCTCCCCCACTTAATGGGGAGTTCAAGTGGTTTTAACCTCATGTTGTCCTCACCATATTAAACATCAAAAGGAGGTTATGTTTGGGTGGGAACCACAATGATTACCTCTCATGGGAGGTAAAGGTGTGGTGGTCTCCTCCTGTAACTTTTATATGGAGGCTTTAACCAGCCAAAACAAAAATAAAGCTACAAATTTATTTTTATTTAATTAATTTATTAAAAACCAAGAAACTATATTTTATTTCTTACCATATATCATCGAGGTAAAAGTCATCTATAGAGGGTATCAGTGATATGAGTTCAACGGTGACCTTTGATTTCAATTCTGAGCACCGGTTAAATTGTTATAAGACCCTTCTCGCATGTTTAATGAATGTACCTGATGAAAATGTTCGAAAAATTATTATCAGTCGTCCTTGACCTGTGCAGATCAAGGATAGTCTCTTCCGTGGAGGAACACAACCCAACAAACCCAACGGTACTCTTGGATTTTCAATCCGAGAGTCATTTTAGATATTAAAACATTTTACTATAAAATTATTGTCACATAATTATTTTATTTGCGGCCAAAAACTAACTTTCTCTGGTGGCCCATGTCGGCCATAGTTAGAATCTTCATGAATAAATCATACCCTTAAAATTTCAGTGGTGGTATAAAATTTTATACAGGAGTTACCATTTGTGAGTAATAATAATTTTAAAACTAAAATAATTTATTTAATTATTTTATTTATGATTATTCTATTTTTGGATTTTCTCAAAGGAGGCCCGCGCCAACTAATCATACGTCACTCCAAGGGTAAACTAGCCTTCCTGAGTGCAACGGTGCACTCGGATTTATGATCCGAGTAACCAATAAATATTTTTTCAACATCTTCTTGAAAACTACTTACACTATTTAATATAAGATTTAAAAAAAATTACGGGTCATTCCTGGAACGTCGGGCCCCAGAATCATGTTGAGTCAAATTTCGCAGACTCATAAAATTACCATGTATTTACGAAAAAAAATCCCATAGAAATTTTGGGTTTTTACAAAAAATTCCAGAAACCCAAAAAGGAAAATATTTCACACAATGTAATTGATGATTATCTACAGACCATTACGTTAGATACCAATCAAATTAGTATATATACCTCGACTGTTCAAAACCTACCCAAAAGAAAGATATGAATGTTCTATGTTACACCACTCGAAATACCTCTCAAGTATGTTGATGTATTTGGATCACAAAAACCACTACAGAAATATGTTCAAATCTACAAAATACATTAATCATAATATCCAAAGGGAGATTCCTCTCGAACAAGAACAATGTTGCATAGATAGGTATAACAAGTTCAATATGAAAATAATAAAAATCAAACAACCAATATAAAAACATGGAAGGAAGAAAATTCATAATAATTTTCTTCACATTATATAAATGGATGTGATTTATTAAGACCATATAAAATATTATTATACATTTTAAATAAAAAATCACATAGAAAATCCATTTATGGTATATCTATAAAAGTATTTTTCTCATATTTATATATATAAAATTTAAAATAAATATTGTTAAGACATATTGTTCAATACATATCATGTTGAAATAGATTATCGTTCTCGAGTAAACATTTATCAACAACATGGAAAATCTATTTATAGATCTATTATTAAAAGAAATTCATGGAGTTTAGAAGATAAAAACGATTTTTCAAATAATAGATTACTTTATAGACATCATTATCATCAAATTTTATAAGCATGATATATTTCAAAACATTAATATTAAATTATTCCCATGAAAATATAATAAAAATTTAGTATGATAAGATAAATTATTTGAGACAAATCGTGTAACACCCAAGGTAAATAAACAATATGATATTTTTATATTTATCCCTATTTGTGAAAAAAAAAATTAATATTACTTTAAAACGGAACTCTATGCTCGATGGCGTACCCAATACGCAACAACGAGTTCCTTTGAAATCTTACATTGAACTCTAATAATAAAATAATATTATTTTAAATTGTAGTTAACGCCTACCCGTTGTAATGGCGTGAATGAACAGAACTAACTACAAAATGATTATACATGTTTTTCAAATATTTTTACTTTTTACAATAAATGATAGAGGATTAAAAATTCGAATGAATCCAATTTTAAGCGTAAACATTTTAATCTTTTTTAAAAGGTCAATTAACCGCCTTTTGATGACGAACCTCTTTTAAAAAAACTTTTTGAAAATTTTATGTGTTATATTTGACAAAATAAAATTCTTATTTGGAAACGGGACATCAAAATTTACATTGTGTAAATTTTTGGTATTTTTCCGATAAAGTTCATTTTTTAATGAATAGTTAAAAATGTTGTATTCCAATTCAAAACCTCTTTTTAATCTAATTTATTTATATTATTATATTAATTTTGAATTGGTTTTAAAGATAAATTAGAATATATTTTTACCATATAATCCAACAGTGGACGTTGGAATTAATTTCATCTTGAAATTGGACTTAAACTACTGGTAATCTTTTGATACTTATTGTTTCATAAAAACAGGCTATTTGCTCTGACTGTGGGAATTATTTGTTAAATTAATTAATGTCACTTATATGTTTTGAATTATGTAAAATATACTTCATTTTTTAATTCATAATATCAAATATAGCTTAGGGTGAAGTTTGGGTATTTTTCTGAAAACATCAATTTTTGATGAATAGTGAAACCACTAAGTGGTACTTATAAAAACTGATTTTCCTTTTAAATGACATTTTACCACCTCTGTGTTTTTAATTTAAAAAATCCTACGTACATGGTTGTGATTAAGAATTAGAATGTGGTTCAATTTAAATAAAATAATTTTTTGGTGAATAGTAAATTTTAAGTTTTTAATCGCGATTAGAGGTAATTATTGTAGTTTAAGGTAAAAATAATGTTTTAATAATATAAAATGACCTTGACACATGTCCTACCCTTATTTTATGTTCCATTTCCGACCAAGACAATCCATGGGTCAACTTGGGGACCCTATGGAGCCACTTTTGACGGAAAATGACATTAATATCTTTTTATTTAATGTAATAGAAAAAATGACACAAACATGAGTTGTTTTACTAAAACAATCGTTAAATGCGGTTATAAAAGTCAGATTATTTACTATAAATAGTAATTGGGATTCTAAAAATATTTCCTACATAATAGTAATTTTTTTATAATTTTTATACATTAAATAAATTAAATTATTTATGACATCTTGATGATGTAACTATTACCTCATTATTTAATGATTTAAATAAAATGGAAAGACAATGTAAACTCTAAGGCCTAAAAATGTCAACAACCTATTGCATGTAAGGATACATAACCCTTATCACCATATCCTCGAATTATTTCAAAGTGGTATCTTTTAAAATCAAAAATCATTTTAAAAGAAAGTAACATTTCTTTACTTTCCAAGAGTGACCCTTCTCTCCTCTTATAAAAGGCCCCCACCACTATCCCCTTACACACACCTCTCAATCCTTTGTCTCGGCCAAACCATTCCCATTTCATATCTTTGCATCCCTCTATTCATCATTGAATCCTCACTTTGGGCAGAATCCTTTCCAAGGAAGCCTTTTAGCTCAAATCAAAGATAGTTGCCCGATTTAAAGGTAATGTCCTCTCTTGTGCTCTTATCATTTATTTTTCTTCTCCAACCCTCTAAACTCTTTTTATTCATTTATTTTGTAACAAAATCAGTATCTTTAAAATACTAGGATGTTGTTATGTGATGTTTTCCAGATACAATTACACACACCTTCATCTAATGGTTAAATAACATACTGTTTCTGTGGATGGCGAATTTATGCCTCACGAAACGATGATTGTTCAATCTTCTCTTACCACCTTTCATGGTGGCCATTATAATGACACTGTATTTTATATATTATATATATGGTATTTATGTTTTCTATATTCTACTGAATTTTATATTTAAAACATTCCTTTATGATTTTCATGTTGTGCAAATGCGATAATTTCATACGAGGAAATGTGGACTACCGCCCTCTCAAGTGATGTGACTCGTTCATGAAATACATAGAATGTATAAATAATGAAGTTAATGAACATATGTGACCTATATAACTTATATATTATAATGTAATTAAAATATATATATCTCTCAATTATTTTTAATTACATTAATATGACAAAGAAATGACAGTATCATTCATGCGTACGTACGGCCTACCGTCTCCATTAACGGTGCATTTCATTTATTTTTATCTCAAAATGTTATGGAGTAGTATAAAATTAATATGAACTGGAGATATATGATATTTAAATCATTAATACTATTTTGGAGATGATTTACTAATAACTTCATGGACAATCATTTTCAAACAAGGTCATTTTTGACTCATGTACCAAACATCGACAAAAAAGTATGATATGAACTCACATTATTAACCAATTATTATAACATTATAACATGTGAAATGAACTGAATAATATTATTTAAAAGAGTTCCTTAAGAAATTATAAATTTACCAATGTTTATTATTCAGGAATTTAAAGAAACGATCAAGACAAGTCAGACTTGAGGTAAGGGATCCTACTCCTCTCTTTCTTTCTAAGTACACTCTTTTATGTCATTCATTTTAAGCTCATATTTCTTATGATTGAGATGTTCTTTTATATTAATCTTACTATAATTCTAATGTTCATATGGTGACCGATCCTATTTTCTCTCCTCAATCCATTTTGGAAGTTTTGAGTGGCGTCGTTAGGCTGATGAATTTTCATAAGAGATCTAACCTCTCTCTTTCTTTTTATGTACTCTGATTTATGTCACTTCTTTTAAGCTACAATTTGTTATGATAGGGCATGTTCTTTTATATTCTTCTTTCTGTACATTTTATTGTAATATAATAAGATACACTATTTGATCTCATTAATCCATTTTTGGATGCTTTAAGTGGCGTCGTTAGGCTACCATGTTTTCGTAAGGGATTTTTCATCTAACTTTTATTCCCGTGACATTTATGCTAGGTTTCCACTTTTTCCATTTAGTGGTGTATGTACTATCCATTATTATACACATTGTGTAGTATAATTTTATTTATGGGTACTTACATCTTCATTGTATGACCCTTCTTCCATGGGGTGTACGTTTCGAAAGTTACCCAACTCGGTAAGGGGACCTTTCACCTTCTTTAAAAGACTTCTTTTGTTATGTATTTTAATTCACATAGTATTATTCTGGGATATGTTCTTATATATCCATATTTATGTAAATTTTATTTCCAAGTGATGAGATACGATTTTCTCTCTCATCAACTCAATTTATGAATTTTAAAGTGATGATGTTAGGCTGTTAGATTTCTAGAAGGGAACTTCTTAACCAACTTTCAATTCATTGGGTTAAACCTCTACTTATTGATTTTATTATGCCAAGATTATGTGTGGAATCTCTATGTTGTAATTTTCACAATCCATTGTGTGGATATACTCTTTATACACATAATAATCTCATTGATAAATTCTTACGAACTTGTATGGGAAATCATAACTCAATTTCATTTCATTGAGTTAAACATCTATGTCATTGGATTTGTTTTTCCACGAGTATGTGTGAATGTCCTCTGATTGTTTCACACATAATAACCTCTTATATTGGGTTTATATATATTTCTCACACATAATTATGCAATAGATTTTTCCTTAATTTAGGGATTCCATCTTTATAATGGATTTCATCTCAATTTACATTTCCATTGAGACCCCATTGTTGTCATGCACCAATTCACTCTTATATGGTGTGTATACTGTCATTTGACTTATTATATCATGAATCCCTTTATTCTAATGATTTTATAAAGTTCGGACTCAATGTTATTCCACAATTATTTGTATTCAAGAGTATCTCTTTTTGTTAAAAACTCTTTATCAAAAATATCGTTTTAAATGATTAAAGATTCATTATGCTAAATCTTTATCTATAATGTCAATGATTTCAATATGGGTTTAGTATTTATTTATATGGACATTAATGTTTTAAAATTACAATTCCATTAAAAGCTTCAATGCGTTATGAGACACTTTTATTCAAAAATTGCTTTTAAATGATTTTTGAAAATGGATTGATTAATTCAATATCATTGAATTACTTATTGTGATTGCAAACAAATTGTGGTTATTGAAATTTTTATATTTTCAATATTTTATGTGTAGTGATGGTACTTGGACATTTTATGGGTGGTTACGTGATAAACCATATGAAGGGTGTTTTCGTGAATACTAGGATGGGTGGTTACGTTATAACCTCCAATGCATTGGGTATGGAAGTCCATCGTTTGGAAATTCCGTTAAGTATGTGTGGAAGTCGTCCGTATGGCTATTCCATTAAGTATGTGTGGAAGTCGACCATATGGTTATTCCATTTAAGTATGTTTTTGTCCCAAGTAACCTATTTATGTTTTGTGTTCTTTATGTGGGTTTTATTGTAATCTTTTCGTTACAAAAGTGTATGTAATGATATTTTATACATTGAAGAGTTTTTTACTACTTCGTATAGGTGAAAATTATTACATTGAGAATGTATACATGGTTTACTTGTTGTTTTGAAAAACTAACAGTTTTAATTCTTTGTGTATCCCTTAATGAGTTTTTTATGCTCACCCCATGTTTTTTAAATGTTTTTCATAGGACTTAATGTGGAATAGGGTCAAGGATGTGATCAAGGGAAAGACATGCTATCTAAAACATGGAACGAAACATGTTTCCTTTTAAGAGTTTTTATTTTATGGAAACTTAGTAAGTGTCTACTTTGTAATATTTTCAGATTAAATAGTTATGTCCTAATTCTCTAAAACTCTAAACCATGAAAAGATCCTCAATGTGAATTATTTATTTAATACAATATTAAGTACGTTTCAAGGCCGGGCCTTATAGTTGGTATCAGAGGTCGGTTTAGACAACTTTAGGGATTAAGAGTTTTTGTTAGACACATACATAGTCCCTATATCTATAATTTCAGCTATATCCTTATTTTATAACTTTTTTTCAGGTCATGTAAAGTCATTTACAAATGGAAGGAGAAGGATCTCAAACGACATTCCTATCTCTTCCTGATGACTTTCTTGCAATAATTATTTCAAAGTCATGTTTGGATGATTGTGAAACTTTTTCTAGCATACAACTCACTTGCAAGAAGTTGTTTTAGATATCCAACACCTCCACTATACCTCGTTATCATCGTGGATCATGGGTTGTATTTAAACAAATACTATTTTCACAATATTCTCAGATTTTCAAGAAAGGAAAATATTATCAAGGTATTTTCAAATATTTTACCTTATCACATTAATTTGAAGCATATTATGATTTTAAAAATGGTGCTGAGGAAGGAGACTCTTGCGCAACCTACTTATATGTGCTTTTAAAATATAGTATCACATCACATACTTATGGAATTTTAAAAGGACCAATAATAGAATGTTTCAACTCAAATTATGTCTGACTATTTTATAGAAATCATGTTTTATCAGATGTTATGGAATTATATGTCATACATGATTATTTTCCAAAACACTTTTTCTATGAACACCCATATGACCCATGTTGTACAAGGTTTATTTGGATGGAAGAAGCAAATGATTTTGAAGGATCTCTAAACCATTTTTGTAATGCATGGGACATCTACCTATGTGAACAAAATGACGATGAAACCGAGTGGGCTCCATGAACAAGGTATGTTGTTATTCATTTTGGGAATCATTTTATTTTATCTTATGGTGGTGAAATAAGACTTCAAGAATTAAGATGTTGAGATCATAATGAATTTATATGAAAATTAGAGGTATAAGGAAACTATTGAGGTTAAAACATTTTATGGTTATTTTTGGAGTTTTATAAAAAGGACAACACACAGACCATGTGAAAACCCGTCGCGTCGGACAAAGTTACGGGAATCGAACCCACAACCAAAGTGCAACTGGTATTTATCGCCTACCACTTGACTACGTGAAGTCCATGGTTAGTTTGACTAATTCATATTATTTAAATTATTTTTTGAATTAATATTATGTTGATTTTGGGTTATTTATGGAAATTATTAACCTATCATGGAGGATGTGTGATTAGGTTAATTACTTTTCAATATGAGACTTTAAGAGAAACTGATGTTATTTAGAGATAAATGTTAATTTGTACCCTAGAAGACTATGTCATTAGATCCTTCAAATATTTGGGTTTCAATCATAGTTTGGTTTATTTTGAAGAATTTTGTGCACAAATTGTTTATCTAATGGTCTGCGTTTAATTTTTGGTTTGTTGGAAATTTTTTGGAGATTATGAATAGATTTTCCTTGTTATAAAGGATTATTCATTTGTGGATATTGATCTAACTTTTTTTTGGTTTTTTATTTTGTCTAAAGACATGGGAAATATATAGTTCTCTTTTGTGTAATAGGTGATTCTCATGAAGTTGATTATAGTACTCTTAATGCGAACAAGTCTTCCTAAATACTCATCTTTTGGAGAAAATATGAGTTTGATTAAAGAATCTAGTAAAAGTTAATAGTCTATGTGACAAGTAAGTATGTTTCATTATGATTTAGTTAAGCTCAAAAATAAATTCTCAGCGAAGAGTAACTTAAAACAAAAAAGTTTTCTTTTAACTTTTCATAATGGTGAATCGAATACCATTTAACAAATCACATGTTTGTGATTTTCTTATGGTTAACTTTCTCCTAGACATGTTTACTATCACTCTCCATCAGAACATGACCCTTTTTTTCCTCCATATCCATATTTTTATACATGGAATCCTCGTATGGGTTAACTTGGGTGACCTTTTTACTTCCCATTCTTTCTATTTAAGTGATATTTTAATTTACTCTTTTTCTGATGTGGGACGTTCAATGAAGTTTCCAAGCCCAATTTTGAAATTGCGAGAACGCAATTCCCAAAAGGGGGAAGGATGTAACACCCCAGGTAAATAAAGAATATTAAATTTTGATATTTATCACTATTTGTGAAAAAAATATTAATATTATTTTAAAAGGTAACTCTATGCTCTATGGAGTACCCAACACACGACAACTAGTTCCTTTGAAATCTTATGTTGCACTCTAATAATAAAATAATATTATTTTAAATTTTATTTAATGACTAGCCGTTGTAATGGAGGGAATAAACATATCTAACAACAAAATGATTATATATGTTTGTAAATTTTTTTTACTTTTTACAATAAATGATATAGGATTAAAAATACGAATGAATCCAATTTTAAGCGTAAACATTCTAAGATTTTTTAAAAGGTCGATTAACCGCCTTTTGATGAGGAACCTCTTTTAAATCATATTTTTGACAATTTTATGTGTTACATTTGACAAAATAAAATTTCTCTTTGGAATCGGGACATCAAAATTTACTTTTTGTAAATTTTTGGTATTTTTCTGATAAAGTTCATTTTTAATGAATAGTAAAAAAATGTTGTATTTTAATTCAAAAGCACTTTTTAATATAATTTATTTATATGATTAGATTATATTTTTAATTTTTTTTGAATTTAAATTAGAATATATTTTTACCATTTAATCCAATAGTGGTCGTTGAAATTAATTTCAACTTGAAATTGGACTTAAACTAGTGGAAATCTTTTGATACTTATTGTTTCATAAAAACAGACTATTTTTTCTGACATTGGGAATTAATTATTAAATTAAATAATGTAACATATATGTTTTTTATTTTGTAAAATAGACTTCATTTTTGAATTTGGAATATCAAATATAGCTTATGGTGAAGTTTTGGTATTTTTCTGAAAAACTACAATTTTGGATGAATAGTGAAACCACTAAGTGGTACTTATAAAAACTGATTTTCTGTTTAAATGAAATTTTACCATCTCTGTGTTTTGAATTTCAAAAATCCGAAATACATGGTTGTTATTAAGAAGTAAAATGTGGTTCAATGGAATTAATATAATTTTTTGGTGAATAGTAACTTTTATGCTTTTAATCGCGATTAGAGGTAATTAGTGTAATTTAAGGTAAAAATAATGTTTTAATAATATAAAATGTCCTTGAAAATTGTCATACTCTTATTTGACGTGTCATGGACGACCAAGAAAATCCATGGGTCAACTTGGGGACCCCATAGAGCCACCTTGGATGGAAAATGACATTAATATCTTTTTATTTAATGTAAAAGTAAAAATGACACAAGCATGAGTTGTTTTACTAAAACAATTTTTAAATGGGGTTATACAAGACACATTTTTGACTATAATTATTAGTTGGAAATCTAAAAATATTTCCTAAATCATTGTATTTTTTTATAATTTTTAGACGTTAAATAATTTAAATTATTTATGAAATTTTGATGATGCATCGATTACCTCATTATTTAACGATTTAAATAAAATGAAAGGATAGTGTAAAATATAAGACATAGACATGTAAAAAACCTATTTTATGTGATTATTTATAACCCTTATCACTTTATCCTTGAATTATATCAATGTGGGACCTTTTAAATCCTAAAATCATTTTAAAATAAAGTATCATTTTGTTACTTTCCAAGAGTGCCCCTCCTCTCCTCTTATAAAAGGCCCCCACCACTATCACCTTACACACACCTCTCAAGACTTTGGCATGGCAAAACCCTGACCATTTCATATCTACACTACCCTATCTTCATCATTTAATCCTCACTTTGGGCAGAATCCTTTCCAAGGAAGCTTTTGAGCTCAAATCAAAGAGAGTTACCTGATTTAAAGGTACTGTAATCTCTTGTGTTCTTATGTTTTATTTTTATTCTCCAACCATTCAAAATATTTTTATTAATTCTCTTTGTAACAACACCAGTATCTTCAATATACTAGGATGTAGTTATGTGAAGGATTCTAGATACACTTACACACACCATCGTCTAATGGTTGAAGAACATACTGTTTCTGTGGATGGAGAATTTCTGCCTCACGAAACGATGATTGTTCAATCTTCTCTTAACAACTTTCATGGTGGCCATTATGATGTCACTATATTTTATATATGATATATATTGTATTTATGTTTTCTATATACTTTTGACTTTTATATTTAAAACATTCCTTTATGCTTTTCATGTTTTGAAAATGCGATAATTTCATATGAGGAAGTGTGGTCTACCGCCCCTTCAAGTGACGTGACTCATTCATGCAATACATGGAATGTATAAAGAATGAAATTAATGAACATATATGACCTATATAACTTATATATTATAATTTAATTATAATATATATATATCTCAATTATTTTTAATTACATTAATATGAAAAAGAAATGAAAGTAGCGTTTATGCGTACGTACGACGTACCATCTCCATGAACGGTGCATTTCATATATTTTTTACTAAAAATGTTATGGAGTAGTATAAAATGAATATGAACTGGATATATATGATATTTAAATCATTAATACTATTCTGGAGATGATTTACATATAACTACATGAAAAATCATTTTCAAACAAGTTCATTTTTCACTCATGTACCAAACATCAACAAAAACGTCTAATATGAAGTCACATTATTAACCAATTATTATAACATTAGAACATGTGATATGAAATGAATAATAATCTTTAAAAGAGGTACTTAATAAATTATAAATTTACCAAAGTTTATTATTCTGGAATATAATGAAATGAACAAGACAAGTCAGACATGAGGTAAGGGATCCTACTCCTCTCTTTCTTTTTAAGTGCACTATTTTATGTCATTCCTTTTAAGCTCATCTTTCTTATGATTGGGATGTTATTTTATATTACTCCTAATGTAATTTTTATATTCATATGGTGATGGACCCTATTTTCTCTCATCAATCAATTTTGGATGTTTTCAGTGGCGCCGTTGGGCTGCCAAATTTTCATAAGAGATCTAACCTCTCTCTTTCTTTTTAAGTACTCTCATTTATGTCACTTCTTTTAAGCTCCTATTTGTTATGATGGGGGATTTTCTTTTATATTCCTCATTCTGTACATTTTATTGTAATATTATGATATACTCTACTTGATCTCATCAATCCATTTTTGGACGTTTTATGTGGCACCGTTAGGCTGTCGGGTTTTCGTAAGGGATTTTTCATCTCACTTTTATTCACGTGAAATTTATGTTACGTTTGCCACTATTTAAATTGGGTGTTGTATTTAATGCCCATTATTATAAAATTTTTGTAGTATAATTTCATTTATGGGTATTTACATCTTCATTTTATGACCCTTCTTCCATGGGGTGTACGTTTTGAATGTAACCAAACTCGGTAAGGGGACCTTTCACCCTCCTCTTTTTAAAAGACTTCTTTTGTTATGTCTTTTAATTCACATAATATTATGTTGGGATATGTTATTATATAATCTTATTTATGTAAATTTTATTTCCATGTGATGAGATACCATATTCCCTCTCATCAACTCATTTTATGAATTTTAACGTGACGTCGTTAGGCTGTTGGATTTCTGTAAGGGAACTTCTTAACCCACTTTCAATTATTTGGGTTAAACATCTACTTATTGATTTTATTATTCCAAGATTATGTATGGAATATCTATTTTGTAATTTCCACTAAACTTTGTGTGGATATACTATTTATACACATAATCATCTCATTGATAAATTCTTACAAACTTGTATGGGAAATCATAAATCAATCTCATTTCATTGACATAAATATCTATGTCATTGGTTATGTTTTTCCACGAATATGTGTGAATGACATCTGATTGTTTAACACAAAATATTCATTTATATTGGGTGTATTTATATTTCTCAAACATAATTATGTGATATATTTATCTTTAATTTAAGGATTCCATCTTTATAATTGATTTCATCTCAATTTACATTTCCATTGAGACTTCATTGTCGTTATGCACCAATTCACTCTTATATGGTGTGTATAATATCCTTTGACATACTATATCATGAATCCCTTTATTCTCATGAAATTATAATGTTTGGATTCAATGTTATTCTGCAATTATTTGTATTAAAGAGTCTCTCATTTTGTTAAAAACTCTTTAACAAAAATATCGTTTTAAATGTTTTAAATATTCATTATGCTAAGTCATTATCTATAATGTCCATGTTTTCAAAATGGGATCAGTATTTATTTATATGAACATTAATATTTTAATATTATAATTCCATTAAAAGAATCAAAGTGTTATGGGACACTTTGATTCAAAAATCACTTTTAAATGATTTTTGAAAATCGAATGATTAATTTAATTTCTCGGAATTTCTTATTGTGATTGAAAACCAAATGTGGTTATTGAAATGTTTATATTTTCAATATTTTTTTTGTAAAGATGGTACTTGGAAATTTTACTGGTGGTTACATGATAAAGCATATGACAGGTGGTGCTGTGAATACCAGGATGGGTGGTTACGTTATAACCTCCAATGCATTGGGTATGGAAGTCGACCGTATGTCTGTTCCATTAAGAATGTATGGAAGTCGGCCATATGGATATTCCATTAAGTATGTGTGGAAGTCGATAGTATGGTTATTCCATTTATGTATGTTTATGTCACAAGTTACCTTTTTATGTTATGTGTTCTTTATATGGGTTTTATGGTAATCTTTTATTTACAAAAGGGTATGTAATGATCTTTTATACATTGAATAGTTTTTAACTACTTCATAAAGGTAAAAATTATTACTTTGATATAGTATACATGGTTTACTTGTTGTTTTGAAAAACTAATAGTTTTCAATCTTTTTGTATCCCTTATTGAGTTTTTTATGCTCACCCGAAGTTTTTTGAAATGTTTTTCACAGGACTTAATGTGGAATACGGTCAAGGATGGGATCAAGGGAAAGTCAGGCTATCTAAAACATGGAACTAAACATGTTTATTTTTAAGAGTTGTTATTTTATGTAAACTTAGTAGAAGTGTCTACGTTTTAATCTTTTGAGATATAATAGTTATGTCCTAATTCTATGAAACTCTAAACCATGATAATATCATCAATGTGAATTATTCATTTAATTCAATATTAAGTACGGTTTAAGGATAGGCCTCATAAATCAATTTTTGAATCCTGTATATATCAATGAAATTATTTTATTAATCATTGTGAAAACACTCTCAATTAAATTTCTAAAACAAATTTTTCATCAAATTCATTCCCAAGAACAACTAAAATAAATTTGATGATTTCATGTTTAAAAAAAATTATTATGTTATATTAATAGAAAACAATCATACACATTTCCAATTTAATTTCAATACAATTTAATTAATAATTTAGAAATCATGAATTATCAAATAAATTTTATCACAAAAAGGGAATTGAGTTTTATATTTACAACCTAATCCACATTTAACATTTTACAGGTTTTTATCAAATCATTAATTACAAGGAACAAAATAAAGAAGAATTAGTAAGGGGTTAATATTTTATAATTTCTATGTTTTTTAGAGTTTCATGTCATTACATTATTGAGATTAAAATTGAAATCATATAACAAATTTAAAACCTATATAAAAATATACATTTCTATGACAACCATAAAAATCAATGTATCCATCTACAAAACTAGGAAAATAATATCTATAGGTGGCACTGACCCACCTGAACGGTATTAAAATGTGTTGATATTTAATGCATCTTTATACAAGTAAAGTGTTTACATATCTTCATATGTTTCGGTTCATAACACATTCCCTAAATATAAAATCAAACACAAAAAAACAAAAAAACCAACAAGGTGGAATTAAATATTTATCAACATTTTCATTATAAAATAATTTTGTAATTGGAGGAATGCCCAAATTTATTTTGTTGTTTTCTTCAAAAAATAACATGTTTATTTTATTATCATCTATTTATGATTAAACTTTTTATGAGAGGTTATTGATTAAATCAATAAAAATATATCACTACAAAAAACAATAAAATACATATCACATAAAATTGAACAAATATCTCAACCACCTGCATATTTCAACCACTATACAACACACTCACTGACCAATCATATTATCTAATAAAAATTTCACAAGATATTACATTTAACCACATAACCACACCACAAAAACAAATACACACATCATCGATTTTTAAAAAATATTGGAAATCCCTCTCAAATTTCGATATATTATCCTTTTTTGGGGAAAGTAACTCACCCACATAGTTTTAATTACATCAATGTAAAACACATCTTAAGAAGGGATCATGTTCCTCCCCCAATTATATGCATGGTGGTTAAAATCACATGTCTCCCAATGAATCACTATAACAACAATTACACATAGGAGAAACACATAGAATCATTAATAACTATTTAGGGGATTACATTATTTCATCTTATTTTTTCAAGGATACATTCAAAAAAAGTATACATTCCATTGAGAATCGATTCATTAAAAATATATAATTGACTATCCTTTTAATAAATGACATTTTTAATAAAAAATTTATATCAAGGGTCCCATAATTTTTAATAATCACAACAGAAAAAGGGGTTTAAAATCCTTTATTTTCCGCAATGTGTATTAAAGAATCCTCACAATGAAACCAAAAAAAATTCATTAACCCATAACATTTTGCAGTTATTTAAATGAAACCATTTTCCTTAAAATTTAGATAGTTCTAAGACAGATCCATGATAAGGAAAAAATTGTACACATGTCACATCATGCACCATGTTTCATATTGTTAAAAAATTCATTATCTGTCTGTTATATTACCAATGAAAATAACTTCCAAATTCATTTAAATATTTTTCCACAAGATATATTAGTATGATAAATTTAAATTCTACATTTCATAAATAATATGATATCATAATGATCAATGTAAAATATTTTTTGATAATAATATTAAAACTAAACAAGTTTTAATAATATTCATATTTACCGATCTCAGGATAAAAACAATTTAGTCATTTCGTTGCTTAAAGAAATATATTAATTTATAATTTAAAATGAATTACATGTTTTTACAAAAAAAAATAATTAAACATGTTACATGCTCAACTCTTTCTCACATGAATTTCATTACTTACTAGAAAAATGCTTTTCGTCTTAGACATGTCTCGTATAACAAAATACTCATGAATTAACAGGTGATGTAATATTATTTTATTAATTATAAATTACTATCCGTTAAAAATTAATAAATTTTAACTTTTAAAAAGTTTTAAATCATATTAAGTTACCACTATGAAATATTTTATTTTTAAAAAATTTAGTTTTAAATTTTACAATAGAGTATGCCCTAATACATGATTAGAACATATAGTTATATCAATATTATAGGAAAAAAATTAATCCTTATGTAGATAAGGTTTTTAAAATCATGGTTTCCAAATTCAATGGTGTTATCAATAATTATTTACATTTTCCTGAATTTCAGTTTTCAAAATTATTATGCCAAATTTTATAATAAGAGAATAAATCAATATCCTAAAAAATTAAAATTGAAATTATGTTCAAGGAATATTAAATCACATGGGAACATCAATTGATCTATGAATGGTATAAAAAATTTATTTTATCATGCTACTGTGTAGATTAATTTAAGATAACATCCTTTATAAGGGATTACAAAAGTTAAATAATTGATCACATTAAATGAGAAAAATCATGCATCTCTTAAAAATTTAAATAATTATAAAAAATATATTACATGTCATACAATTCCGAAAAATGATAAGAAATAAAAATTGTAAATATGTATTCTAAATCTAAAAAGAAAATGACAATGTCATTCCTTAAGAATGTCTGAATAAAACAATTCAATCTAGTTAACTATCATATTACTATTCATGTTTGTTTAATAGAATAATTTAGTAAAAATGAAAAATTTATTAACTAACTAATATAATTATAGGAATGTTGAGAAAAAACATAAAATATAATGATTCTTTTAATTAATATAATCTTCAAAACATATAACATATTTAGTATGAAAATAAGTCATCATGATACATGAACCTATTTTTGCTGTCTACACTACCTAAAGTGTAACATCAATTGGTCGACCAGAATCCTCAATGTCCTTTAACAGGATCACATGAGGCCCCATAATCTTGTCTCATAGTCAGTATTCATTGTCCTATTTCATATAAAATGATCATTTGAAACTATTTCCCAATTTTCCCATTTATTTATCACTGTTTATATTTCTGAACTCCACCCGGTCTCTCAACCATCACCACTGAATATATTATTTCATGAACCCCTTGGTCCAAAAATAAACTAACTAGGCTAGAAATTATGATGGGGAGATAAGGACACACTAAGACCCACCTATACTGGGCACTAGGTTGGAAAATTGAACCGTAGTTACAAAGATCACAAAATATGGGAGGCATTACCCGTTATAAGAATATAATATTCCTTGAGAGGATTAATCAACATAAAACATCTTAATATATATATATATATATAATTAATCCAAACCATCATAAAATTCATGTATACTAATACCAATACATATAAAAATCTTGAAATGAAAGTCAAAAACTAACAAAATCAAAATTAGTGAGAAAGAAATATCTCTAAATAGCTGAACTAAAAATATACATCACATTCCACAATGTCCACCTATTAACATGGAAATTTATTTCTAATACATTGGGTGATCATGCAGTTACATTGAGTAGAAAAAACAAATTCTACCATGAATACGTGAAATGAGAATACTAATTTTCACAAGTGGGAGTAGTAGAATGAAAAAACACCTAATCATGTATTCTAACCATCCTAACCTCACCAAATCAACCTCAAAAAATAAATAATGTTATGTAATGTAACATAGTATAAAAAATGATGTTTTGGGTACCCCACATCAGTTCCCATTGTTTATAAACTCATACCATAATGGAAAAAAATCAGGCGCTTCCACACACTTCCACATACAACACATCTCAACCCGCCCGCACACACATAGGCCTCAGAGCTACTACCACAACCATGGAAACAACTATACAACATTCCTCCCACACATGGGCCAAAACTAAAACTCAACCCAATGAAATACATTAAGGGAAAAAATCACTTCCCATAGACACCTGGTAAATCACACCTCACTCATAGACACCAGTTCATAATAACCTCACCACAACATTATGAAAGAGTCTATGGATACAAATTCCTAGAAGAGGTAGTACAGAAGATCCAATAACAAGACATTCATCATCCCAACAAGTTGTTGGGAATGACACATTCCACAATGTCAATAGGCCTGTTTGGATGATTGTTAATAAATATGATGGGGAATATATATAAATTATAAAGATGTAAATATATATATAAATATATAAATATATGTATAAATCATTAATACCTGCCACTGAGATTCCAAACCATCAACCAAATATCTAATCCAACACATTTACTACCATCTATAGATTCAAAACACCATGAAATATTCCATGTTACCCATTTCACCTTCCAAACCCCTTTGTTTATACAAAATCATTAAAAAGTAAAAAAATAACCCCCAATATCTATTTCATAACTAAACATATCAATTATGTTCATTAACAGACTATATTAAATCAATTATTACATGAGTTTATATAACAGAACCATCCACATAGAATAATCACAATACTATACAAGCCGAACACAAGATAGAAGTCACATTATACATTATATCCACATTTACCTCCTTAACATATTTAAGAAAAAATTTAATAGTGAAATATTAACTAATCCTTTTTTCATTAAATTCTATACTGTTATCATTCATTCATTAGATGTTCCCATACCATATTCTAGTTCAAAAAAATATTCCAGATTCTTCCCATGAATGGAAGTTCCAATTTAGTTCAGTACATCCATAAAAAAATGGTAAATTCACAAAATATAATAACCAATACTTATAAAGTAGAACCACACAAAAATTAATTAATTTCATTCAAAAAAATACCACATCACCACCAATTTTCAACCACATATCCATTTTTCATCCATGCCGCACAAACAAACCGTATCTATTATTCAACCTCATTATACAACTATATTCAACATTAAAACAATCACAAAAACACTACATAAAACATCTCATCTAATATCCCCTCACATAAAAACAATGTCATATTACATTCATCATATCATCACATCAAATACAAAACACACAATCATGTTCAAAACAAGTTAACATACATAAAAAATCAAGACGTGATCCATGTTTGATTATGTCATTGCTTGTTCAATACCCATGTATTTAGTGTTATATCACATAAACCAGTTCTATCCAGGGGAATCCTTTAATTTAACCAAATATAAGTTGTTAATTAATTACATAGTATATTCAATTAATATAAGTCCAAAAAAATTATTTCATAATCAATCACGGGTCCATATATAAAGATTACGAATAAATATGATTTTCAAATGGAATATATTAAAAATAATCCAAAAATCAATTAAAAAACCAAAAAAATATCACATTTTTCATACATAGATATTTATCATTAAATTTATTCAATTATATATATTAATCTTTTATTCTTCTATATTCCTATAAGGAACAATTATAAAAAAACCAAATGATCCAAAAATAAGAGAGGTGACAGAAAACTTACTTGGAAGAAGGATGTGTGACATAGCCTTTTCTCTAGAAATGTTGCACCAAAATAGGGGGTGTATACCTGGGAAAACACTCCATGGAATCATGAACTAGACACGTCTAACCATGATACATTAATCATATAGATATATCTAATTGGTGCATCTATAATATTATAAATAGTAAGGAATGATCAAATAGAGGACACCCAACATAGAAACATTAGATCTGAATTTAACATGATTTCATATCGTTTAGTAACCATTAATGAGGATCATTATAAGAAAATGGTTTCTACAGTTTAAAAACCTCCTAGAATTGGAGAAATTTAGAATATGATAGATATCTTTTGAAATTTATTTAAAACTAATTAAATATGAAATTAATCATATTTCCATCATAAAATTCATAAAAAGAGAAAAATTGAAAATCATGAAACAATATTCACTGCCACCATTAGAGGGTCATTGATACCACTAGTCAAGTCATTTTCTGATTATTCACTACCAACGAGTCACAACCAGATGAATCACCACAAGAATGTAACCACCATACAAGCCCCCACCAGACGAGTCACTGCCATGAGTCACTTCCAATGAGTCATTTCAAGACGAGTCACTGCCGACATGTCACCTCCAATTGATTCACCACATGGGAGTTACTACTAGGATAATCTATATCCTGGAACCTACCAATAGAATGAGATACTATCAGAATGAGATACCATTCGTGTAACATCCCAGGTAAATAAAGAATAAATAATTTTCATATTTATTAATATTTATGAATTAAATATTAATTTTATTTTAAAGGGGTTGCTATGTTTGACAGCGTACCCGAAAATCAACGATGAGTTTCTTTGAAACATACGTTGCACACTAGTAATAAAATAATATTATTTTAAATGTTAGTTAACAAGTAGCCGTTGTACTGGTGGGAATGGATATAAATAACTAAAATATGATTAGATATGTTTTTAAATGTTTACACATTTACCCAATAAAAGATAAAGGTTTAAAATACGGAAAGAGTTCAATTTTAGGGCATATATACTCTAATTTTCACTAAAGGTTTACTTATCACCTTTTAATGGTGAACCGTCATTAAATATAGTTTTGATCACTATTATACTTTATTTTGGACCAAATATAACTCTTCTTTAGAATCGGGACATCAAGATTTACTTTGTGTAAATTTTTGGTTCCTTTCTGATATAGTTCATTTTTTTTATGAATAGTGTAAAATGTTGTATTTTAATTCAAAACCTATTTTTAATCTAAATTATTTATATGATTAGATAATTATTTTAATTGGTTTTAAAGTGAAATTAGAAAATATTTTTACCAGTTAATCAAATGGTGGTCATTGGAATCAATTTCACTTTGAAATTGGACTTAAACTGGTGTCAATATTTTGATACTTATTGTTTCACAAAAACACGCTATTTGTCATGACAGCGGTAATTAATTATTAAATTAATTAATTTGACTTATATGTTTTGAATTTTTTAAAATGGACTTCATTTTTGAATTCGGAATATAAAATATAGCTTAGGGTGAATTTTTGGTAATTTTCTGAAAAACTTCAATTTTTGATGAATAGTGAAACCACTAAGTGGTAATCAAGCAAACTGATTTTTTAGATAAATGAAATTTTACCACTAATGTGTATTGAATTTTGAAATTCCAACATACATGGTTGTCATTACGAAGTAAAATGTGGTTCAATGAGATTAAAATAATTTTTTGGTGAATAGTAACTTTTTTTCATTAATCGCGATTATAGGTAATTAGTGTAGTTTAAGGTAAAAATGATATTTTAAGAATGTGAAAACACTATGACACTTGTCCTAAACCTATTGGGTGAGTCATGGCCGACCAAGACAAGCCATGGGCCAACTTGGGGACCCCATGGAGCCACTTTAGTTGGAAAATGACATTAATATATTTTTATTTAATGTTAAAGTGAAAATGACACTAACATAAATTGTTTTACTAAAATAATTTATGAGTGGGGTTATACAAGTCCAAAGTTTGATTATAAATAGTAATTGGAAAGCTAAAAAGATTTCCTACATCATAGTAGTTTTTTTATAGTTTTTAGACATTAAAAAAATTAAATTATATATGACATAATAATGATGTAGTGATGACATCATTATTTAATGATTTAAATAAAATGGAATGATAATGAAAAATATAACCCCTACACATGTCCAAAACCAATTGGATGAGCGGATTTCGAACCCTTATCACCTTATACACTAATTATTTCTTTGTGTAACCTTTTAAAACCGAAACACATTTTCAAATAAAGTAATATTTCTTTACTTTCCAAAAGTGCCCCTCTTCTCCTCTTATGAAAGGCCCCCACCTCTACCCCATTTCACACACTTCTCAAGCCTTTGGCTCGGCCAAAACCTGCCCAATTAATCTCTCCACATCCCTCTCCTCATCCTAGAGGATTCCCTTTGAGCATAATCTTTTAAAAGGAACCCTTTAGGCTCAAATAAAAAGGGAGTTACACTTTTAAAGGTAATTCATTCTCTCTTGTTCATTTGTTTTATTTTGCTTATCCAACCCTCTAAAATCTTTTTATTTACTTCTTTTGTAACAAAACCAGTATCTTCAATATAATTGGATGTTTTTATAATATTTATTTGTGCTACACTATCACACAACTACATCAAATGGTTAAATAACATACGGATTCCGTGGATGGCGAAATTCTGCCTCCCGAAACGATGATTGTTCAATACTCATTTAACACCTTCAGGGGTGGCCATTATGATGTCAATATTTTTATATATGATATATAATATGTTTATGTTTTCTTTAAGCTTCTGTATTTTTCATTTTTTGCATACCTTTATGGTTTCCATTATGAGTAAACACGATATCTTCATTTAAGGAAGAGCGGACTACCGCCCCCTCAAAATGATGTGATTCGTTAATGCCATATGTGGGATGTGTAAAGGATTGATTTAAAGTTATTATATATGATGTTATACTGTAATTATAATATAACTCTATATCATTATTATTTCTTTCCATTAAATTATGAGATAGAAATGAAAGTAGCGTTCATGCGTACGTACGGCTTACCGTCTCCATGAACGGTGCATTTCATTTATTATCCTCAAAAGTAATGTACTATTAAAATTACATGTATATAATGTATATATATAATTAATGATATATCTAAATGATGAATATAATTCTGGAATTAAAATATACATACCACTCATTTAGTTTTAATTCCACTAATATTACAAAGAAATGAAAGTAGCGTTCTTGCGTACGTACGGCTTACCGTCTCCATGAACGGTGCATTTCATTTATTACCTCTAAATGATTATGTAATATTATAAATACATGTTTATGCTGGATATATATGATAATTATTATATCCAAATCAGGAATTTCATTCTGGATAAAAAGAACTTTTGACCACACGAACAACATGTAATTGTAAGAAGTCCACTTTCGACTTAAGAACCAAATATTGACAAAACAAACATTATTAACTTAAATGGTTAAATAATTTTTATAACATGGTAATAAGTGATATAAAAAGAATAATGAACTTTAAAAAGGTTCTTAATCAAGTATAAATTAACTCAAGTTTATTATTCAGGATGTTAAAGAATGATCGAGTCATGTCGGACCCGAGGTAAGGGAACTTCTTAACCCGATTTCCATTCTTTGGGTTAATCTCCTACTTTCAAATTATGTCATGATATTATTATGTATTATTTTGTATTTTTACTTTCTTTATGTGTACCTCTAGTGAATACACATAATAGATCTATTTTATTTTAAAAATGAACTTTGTAAGGGACTTCGTCTCAATCTCCTTTCATTGAGGCATATTTAGTTTTATACACAACTTTCTTTTATACGGTGTATAAACTTCTTTGACTTTTACTTTTATACAAAAGGAATCTTTTTCTATGAATCATTTTACTAAATGAAAAAAAGGAATGTTTTTTTAACGTACGCGGTGACAACGACCTTTTCCGCCGCCGCGAGTATTATTTGATCTTTGGCTTTCTCAACAAGCCGTAATGTTTTTAGAATAAAATAAATACCATATACTCTTTTATATATTTTGGTATTGAAAATGGTTTTGAAAAAGGATTCTATTATGTCAATATATTTATGATATATTGTGATTGAAATGTGGAAATGTTATCATTCCTTTATATTGGTTTTATGTTTTATGATTTTATACTGGTACTTGGACATTTTAACGGGTGGTTACGTTATAATCCATATGACGGGTTGTGCCGTGAATACCAGGACGGGTGGTTACATAATAACCTCCAATGCATTGGGTATGGAAGTCGGCCGTATGGCTATTCCATTAAGTATGTATAGAAATTGGCTGTATGGATATTCCATTAATTGATATGTGTGGAAGTAAACTGTATGGTTATTCCACTTAAGTATGTTTATGTCCCATGTTACCTTTATATATTCTATGTGTTCTTTTTATGGGTTTTATGGTAATCCTTTGGTTACAAAAAGGTATGTAATGATACTTTATTCAGTGAAGATTTTTTTTACTACTTCCTGAAGGTGAAGGTATTACTTTGATATAGTATACATGGTTTACTTGATGTTTGAAAAACTAACAGTTTTCATTCTCTTTGAATCCCTTACTGATCTTTTTATGCTCACCCCAAGTTTTTCGAAATGTTTTTCACAGGACTTAAAGTGGAATAAGGTCAAGGATGAGATCAAGGGAATTTCATGCTATCTAAAACATGGAATCTAGACATCTTTCTTTTTAAGAGTTTTTATTTTATGGAGACTTAGTAGAACTGTCTACTTTGTAATCTTTTAAGATGTAATAGTTATGTTCTAATTCTCTAAAACTCTAAACCAGAAAAGATCCTCAATGTGAATTATTCATTTAATTCAATATTAAGTAAGGTTTAAGGCTGGGGCCTTATAGTTGGTATCAGAGGTCGGTTTAGACAACTTTAGAAGTTAGAAAAGTGTTAAATTATAATACTATTGAAATGATATAACATTTACGGATTACCATGTTGCTTCGCCTAAGATATTTCTGTGTTCAGAATGGTTTTCCGCAGAGGAATCAAAGCAGCTATGTTGGGAGGACATCAGGAGGAAGATAACCTTCCAAATCAGCAACCTGAGATGGTCGGAATCGGAACTGAACAGTTTGTTGCAGTGATGGAACAGTTGACTCAGGCTATAAATGGTGGTGGTATCCATGCACGAGATCAGCCAGATCAACTGCAGAGGAACATGTCAGTGGAGGAACATTTCATGAGGCAACATCCCCCATCATTCAGAGGATCATCTGACCCTGTGCAAGCTGAAGGGTGGATTAAAGCACTGGAGAAGATTTTTGATGTCATGGGGTGTTCAGAACATCAAAAGGTTAGTCTTGCTGTTTACCGTTTTGAAGGTGAAGCTGATCAGTGGTGGTCGATGGTGAAAAATATAAGGGATAGTGATGAGATTGAGGATCTTCACTGGGACGAATTCAAAGGTATGTTTCTTGAGAAATAATTTCCTAAGGTGGTTCGTCTTAGGATGGAAAAACAGTTCCTAGAATTGAGGCAGGAGGATGATTCAGTGGCTACTTATGAAAAAAATTTCACTCGATTGGCAAGGTATGCTCCAAACTTAATACGAGATCTTGATAGTAAAATAAACCGTTTTTACTCAGGGTTAAAGCCAAAGTATCGAAGGTCTTTAGTTTCTCGTGAATTCAAAAGTTATGAAAAACTTGTTCGATGTGCGGAGAAGGTGGAAATGGAGTTTTCCGATGATCAGGTGTTCTATGACAAACAACAGAATAAGAGATCTAGTTGGCAGGAAAAGGGGAAGAATTCATCAAAGAAGCAAGGATGTAAGAAAACCAAATATCCATCCTGTGAGAAGTGTGGTAAAATGCATCCTGGAGAATGTTTATCCACGTCTGGTAAGTTCTTTCGGTGTGGTAAGTCTGGTCATATTGCTTGTAACTTTAAGGAAGATGATCAAGCAGGAAATGAAAACCCAACGGTAAGATGTTTTAAGTGTAATGAAATGGGTCATTATGCAAACGAGTGTCCAACGAAGAACTCAAATGGGAGAATGCAGCCAGACTACAAGCATAAAGGGGTGGTAAAATCCTTTGCAACAACTTCAGCAGATGTTGGGCCATCGAATGAAGTGGTATCATCTCCAGGGAGCTCAGTATTTTTTGAAGATTTACTTGAGGTCGGGGTACCATCAATTGAAAGTAAAATAAGAAGTCGTTCTGAAGACTGTGTTCTGTACTAGATATGGCCATTATGAATTTGTAGTTATGCCTTTTGGGTTAACCAATGCACCTGCTGTATTCATGGAACTTATGAATAAAATTTTCCATGAGTTCTTGGATAAGTTTGTGTTTGTGTTTTGAGGTTTGTGAAGAGGTTATGTGTGCCTTGTGATTCACAGTTGACGAATGAGTTTTTTTTTCATCCTGGCAGTACTAAGATGTACAGAGATCTGCGAGAGTATTACTGGTGGGATGGAATGAAAAGAGACATTACTGATTTTACTGTGAAGTGTTTGACATGTCAACAGGTTAAAGAAGAGCAGCAGTTACCGAAAGGGATGCTTCAGCCTTTACCAGTTCTAGAGTGGAAATGGGAAAACATATCCATGGACTTTGTTGTGGGATTACCGAGGACATCTCGAGGTAATAATGCAATCTGGGTTATTGTTTATCGCTTGACCAAATCTGATCATTTCCTTTCTATACGAGATACTTTCTATCTAGATCAACTTTCCCATTTGTATCTTAAAGAGATAGTCAGATTACATGGAGTTCCTCTCTCCATTGTATCGGATCGTGATCCCAGGTTTACTTCTATCTTTTGGAAAGGCCTTCAGATGTTGTTGGGTACTGAATTAAATTTTAGTACAGATTTTCATCCTCAATCAGATGGGCAGTCGGAAAGAACAATTCATACCTTGGAGGATATCCTATGAGTGTGTTTAATGGATTATCAGGGAAGTTGGGACCAACACCTTTCTTTGGTTGAATTTTCTTATAATAACAGTTTTTATTCCAGTATACAGATGGCACCATTTGAGGCATTATATGGGAAGCGGTGTCGAACTCCAGCATTTTGGGATGAAGTGGGTGAAAGGAAGTTGATGGGACCAGAATTGGTAGAAGAGATGGCAGAAAAAGTTCAGCTGATTCAGAAACACATGAGAACAGCTCAGAGTAGGCAGAAGAGTTATGCGGATAACCGGAGGAAGGATCTATCTTTCGAGGTAGGTCATCATGTTTTTCTCAAGGTTTCTCATTGGAAAAGTGTGATGAGATTTGGTAATAAAGGAAAGTTGAGTCCAAGGTTCATTGGACCATACGAAATTCTGGAAAGAGATGGATTAGTTGCATACCGAGTGGCTTGACCTCCGAGTTTATCTCAGGTACATAATGTTTTTCACGTTTCGATGTTGAGAATGTATATGCCAGATCCATCTTATGTTTTCAGCCCAGAGGTAGTTCAGCTGGAAGAGAACCTATCTTATGAGGAACAACCAGTCCAGATTCTTGACCACATGGAGCAAGTGTTACGGAATAAGGTGATTCATCAGGTAAAGGTTTTGTGGAAAACCCATGTGATTTAAGAGGCAACGTGGGAATCTGAAAATGCTATGAGGGATAAATACCCCCACTTATTTTGATAAATGAATAAAATTGCCAGGACGCAATTCCCAAAAGGGGGGAAGGATGTAACATCCCAAGTAAATAAAGAATAAAGAATTTTCATATTTATTAATATTTACGAATTAAATATTAATTTTATTTTAAAGGGGTTTCTATGTTCGATAGCGTACCCGATACGCAACGATTAGTTTCGTTGAAACTTACGTTGCACACTAGTAATAAAATAATATTATTTTAAATGTTAATTAACAAGTAGTCGTTGTACTGGCGGGAATGGATAGAAATAACTAAAATATGATTAGATATGTTTTTAAATGTTTACACATTTACCCAATAAAAGATAAAGGATTAAAATACGGAAAGAGTTCAATTTTAGGGCATATATACTCTAATTTTCACTAAAGGTTCACTTATCACCTTTTAATGGTGAACCGTCATTAAATATAGTTTTGATCACACTTATACTTTATTTTGGACCAAATATAACTCTTCTTTATAATTGGGACATCAAATTTTACTTTGTGTAAATTTTTGGTACCTTTCTGATAAAGTTCATTTTTTTATGAATAGTGTAAAATGTTGTATTTTAATTCAAACCCTCTTTTTAATCTAAATTATTTATATGATTAGATTATTATTTTAATTGGTTTTAAAGTGAAATTAGAAAATATTTTTACCAGTTAATCCAATGGTGGTCATTGGAATCAATTTCACTTTGAAATTGTACTTAAACTGGTGTCAATCTTTTGATACTTATTGTTTCACAAAAACACGCTATTTGTCATGACAGCGGGAATTAATTATTAAATTAATTAGTTTTACTTATATTTTTTGAATTTTGTAAAATGGACTTCATTTTTGAATTCGGAATATCAAATATACCTTAGGGTGAATTTTTGGTAATTTTCTGAAAAACTTCAATTTTTGATGAATAGTGAAACCACTAAGTGGTAATCAAGCAAACTGATTTTTCAGATAAATGAAAGTTTACCACTAATGTGTATTGAATTTTGAAAATCCAACATACATGGTTGTCATTAAGAAGTAAAATGTGGTTCAATGAGATTAAAATAATTTTTTGGTGAATAGTAACTTTTTTTCATTAATCGCGATTAGAGGTAATTAGTGTAGTTTAAGGTAAAAATGATATTATAAGAATGTGAAAACACCATGAAACTTGTCCTACACCTCTTGGGTGAGTCATGGCCGACCAAGACAAGCCATGGGACAACTTGGGGACCCCATGGAGCCACTTTATTTGGAAAATGACATTAATATATTTTTATTTAATGTTAATGTGAAAATGACACTAACATAAATTGTTTTACTAAAATAATTGTTGAGTTGGGTTATACAATTCCAAATTTTGATTATAAATGATCATTGGAAAGATAAAAAGATTTTCTAAATCATAATATTTTTTTTATAATTTTTAGACATTAAATAAATTAAATTATATATGACATAATAATGATGCAGCGATGACATCATTATTTGAAGATTTAAATAAAATGGAAAGATAATGAAAAATATAAAACCTACACATGGCCAAAACCAATTGGATGAGTGTATTTTGAACCATTATCACCTTATCCACGATTTATTTCATTGTGGGACCTTTTAAAACCGAAACACATTTTCAAATAAAGTAAAATTTCTTTACTTTCCAAAAGTGCCCCTCCTCTCCTCTTATGAAAGGGCCCCACCTCTACCCCATTTCACACACTTCTCAAGCCTTTGGCTCGGCCAACCCCTGCCCAATTACTCTCTCCACATCCCTCTCCTCATCCTAGAGGATTCCCTTTGGGCAGAATCCTTTCAAAGGAAGCCTTTAGGCTCAAATCAAAAGGGAGTTACGCTTTTAAAGGTAATTCATTCTCTCTTGTTCATTTGTTTTATTTTGCTTCTCCAACCCTCTAAACTCTTTTTATTTACTTCTTTTGTAACAAAACCAGTATATTAAATATACTAGGATGTTGTTATAATATTTATTTGAGCTACACTCTCACACAACTACATCAAATGGTTAAATAACATACAGTTTCCGTGGATGGCGAAATTCTGCCTCCCGAAACGATGATTGTTCAATACTCATTTAACACCTTCAAGGGTGTCCATTATGATGTCACTATTTTTATATATGATATATAATATGTTTATGTTTTTTTAAGCTTCTGTATTTTTCATTTTTGTAATACCTTTATGGTTTCCATTATGGGTAAACACGATATCTTCATTTAAGGAAGTGCGGACTATCGCCCCCTCAAAGTGATGTGATTCGTTAATGCCATATGTGGGACGTGTAAAGGATTGATATAATGTTATTATATATGATGTTATACAGGAATTATAATATACCTCTATATCATTATTATTTCTTTCCATTAAAGTATGAGATAGAAATGAAAGTAGCGTTCATGCGTACGTACTGCTTACCGTCTCCATGAACGGTGCATTTCATTTCTTATCCCCAAATGTAATGTACTATTAAAATTACATGTATATACTGTATATATATAATTAATTATATATCTAAATGATGAATATAATTCTGGAATTAATATATACATACCTCTCATTTAGTTTTAATTCCACTAATATGACAAAGAAATGAAAGTAGCGTTCATGCATACGTACGGCTTACCGTCTCCATGAACGGTGCATTTCATTTCTTACCTCTAAATGATTATGTAATATTATAAATACATGTATATGCTGGATATATATGATACATATTATATCCAAATCGGGAATTTCATTCTGGATAAAAATAACTTTTTACCACACGAACAACATGTAATTGTAAGAAGTCCACTTTCGACTTAAAAACCAAATATTGACAAAACAGACATTATTAACTTAAATGGTTACATAATGTTTATAACATGGCAATAAGTGATATAAAAAGAATAATGAACTTTAAAAAGGTTCTTAATCAAGTATAAATTAACTCAGGTTTATTATTCAGGACGTTAAAGAATGATCGAGTCAAGTCGGACCCGAGGTAAGGGAACTTCTTAACCCGATTTCAATTCATTGGGTTAATCTCCTACTTTCAAATTATGTCATGTTATTATTATGTCTTATTTTGTATTTTTACTTTATTTATGTGTACCTTTAGTGAATACACATAATAGATCTATTTTATTTTAAAAATGAACTTTGTAAGGGACTTCGTCTCAATCTCCTTTCATTGAGGCATATTTCGTTTTATACACAACTTTCTTTTATACGGTGTATAAACTCCTTTGACTTTTACTTTTATACAAAAGGTATCTTTTTCTACGAAGCATTTTACTAAACGACAAAAAGGAATGTTTTTTTAACGTACGCGGTGACAACGACCTTTTCCGCTGCCGCGAGTATTATTTGATCTTTGGCTTTCTCAACAAGCTGTAATGTTTTTAGAATAAAATAAATACCATATACTCTTTTATGTATTTTGGTATTGAAAATGGTTTTGAAAAAGGATTCTATTATGTCAATATATTTATGATATATTGTGATTGAAATGTGGAAATGTTATCATTCCTTTATATTGGTTTTATGTTTTATGATTTTATACTGGTACTTGGACATTTTAACGGGTGGTTACGTTATAAACCATATGACGGGTGGTGCCGTGAATACCAGGACGGGTGGTTACGTTATAACCTCCAATGCATTGGGTATGGAAGTCGGCAGTATGGCTATTCCATTAAGTATGTATGGAAATTTTCCGTATGGCTATTCCATTAAGTGATATGTGTGGAAGTCAACCGTATGGTTATTCCACTTAAGTATGTTTATGTCCCAAGTTACCTTTATATATTCTATGTGTTCATTATATGGGTTTTATGGTAATCCTTCGGTTACAAAAAGGTAAGTAATGATACTTTATTCAGTGAAGATTTTTTTTACTACATCATGAAGGTGAAGGTATTACTTTGATATAGTATACATGGTTTACTTGATGTTTGAAAAACTAACAGTTTTCATTCTCTTTGTATCCCTTACTGAGCTTTTTATGCTCACCCCAAGTTTTTCGAAATGTTTTTCACATGACTTAAAGTGGAATAAGGTCAAGGATGGGATCAAGGGAATTTCATGCTATCTAAACATGGAATCTAGACATCTTTCTTTTTAAGAGTTTTTATTTTATGGAGACTTAGTAGAAGTGTCTACTTTGTAATCTTTTAAGATGTAATAGTTATGTTCTAATTCTCTAAAACTCTAAAACTGAAAAGATCCTCAATGTGAATTATTCATTTAATTCAATATTAAGTAAGGTTTAAGGATGGGGCCTTATAATTCGAAAACAGGAATTTAAAAAAACACATGCAATCAGTCAAAAATATAATGACTCACAAGTCTCAAAAACAACTCAAACATCCCCCAAACTCCTCAATAACCATATTTATCACAATGTTATGGATTAGATGGTATGGTCCAATACATGTATTACATTAACCAATTCATTATATATATATATGTCCTGTTTTTATTTTGTAAAAACATAATGACTGACCATGGTAATAATGTAATCATTGACTTTTCTTATAACATAACAAACTTCATAGTATGAAAAAAATAATTTGTTTTCCTAATGATCAGAAAACATTAATCGTACTGGAATCCATGAAAATAAATGAGTTACATATTCACATAATCATAACATAACCTATAAATAAGAAAATGTTTTTATAATCATTTAATTATTTCGTCTAATCTTATTGAAATGAAGAAGAAGTGGGATTCATAACCATTTTATCTTAGAATATACTATATATTAAAAAATTTTCTCTAAAAATCATATCTTCATAAACAAAAATCATTTATATAAATAATTAGAATGGTATACTGGGATAATATACTTAGTAAGTTAAAGGTAAAAAAACATTATTTTTTCCTATTATGTAAAAATATTTATGAATGATCAATTGGATCATTTATTGAGGGAGAAATTTACTTTTTATATCATTACATAATACGAAAAAATCATAAAATTATTTGTAATTCTATTTATTTTAAAATAAGATTGAAATATTTTTATGGTTTTTTTAAACATATTTTTAAAACATAATTAGGACGATATCATTTCAATTTTGAAAATACATATTAGACTATTAATAATCATCTAAATTAATTCATTAAAATAAATATATATATATTTTGAATTTTGAATCAAACATATATATTTTATATAGTGGGAAATTATATACATCTATTATATATGAAATAATATATTCCTTTCATACATGTTCTTAAAGACAAAGAAGAAATATTTTGAAAAAATGATAATCCGATTAAAACAAATAGTTTTAAATAAAAAATAGAACTAATATAATTAATAAATCAATTTAAATATTTTGGATACATTATTATTATTATTTAAAAAATAAATTAATGAAAAATCATTTTTCAGTAAAGAGTGAAATACATATAATTTTTTAAAAAATCCTCTTTTGAGTAAATAACATCAGTAAAATTAAGAGAATTCTTGTATTGACATGACATAAACTTTTTTTTATATAAATAATTATTTTAATGAGAGTTAGATCATAATATTTTTTCATTGAGTCAAAATCATAAATAATATTGGAAAATAATTTGATTGAATTATAAAAAATAGCTTTTTATATAATTGATTCGTAACGCCAATGAAAGACAAATAGTAAATGAAACATAGAATACCATGAAATATACTATTTATTATATTTTATTTCATTTGGTATTATATACACCACATATAAAATAATAGGTGAATAACATAACTTGTATCCCAAATAAGTCCATTTGAGGTAATATTTCCTCTATATCAATGTTGAACCGTAAAACCCATGAAATAGTGATTCTAAAATGAATATTAAAATAAAAAAATTATAGATAATTATTAAAAAATAAATTATATATATATATATAATGCATAGATAAACATAATTTAAATATGTAATATGCCTTTTAGAAAAATTTGTGTCGTTAATCCTTCATATTAATTTATGACTTTCATTGTGTATTATAAACTTTTCCATATAATAAATATATTTTTAATGAATATAATAAATAACCATTCATATGTATATAATAAAGTATTATATTAAGCTATTTCCTTTATTTAGTGATTTTTTAACACTTCCATGTTAATAAAAAAAATTTGTAATGAATATATTGTTTTTCATGTATGATTGATTTGTAATTTTTTCCATTATTTAATTTATTATGGTTCAAAAATCGACATAATTTGTCATTGATATAAATATCATATATATTAAATATATAGTAATTTAGAGTAATCCTTGTATGACATGGATATAAATTTAAATACATTATTTATATAGATGGTAGACCATACATATGTTAGAATGTTTTTTCCATTTTCATAATTGAGTTTAAAAAAATAATAATATTTTAATAAAACTTAATAATTAATCTTTCATATATATGATTTATATTTTATAAATATATCTAAAAAACATTCCATGTGAAATATATGCAAAAAACAAGACACATTTATTTACTAGGTTGTAATCCTCCATCCACAGAATGGATGTTATTATAGCCCCGACAAAATAAAAAATATGAATTTTACATTGATACAATAATTCCTAATATATTGAAATTTATTCAATATAATATAAATATTTTAAATCCATCATTATAACCTTCCATAAAATGTATTCATTGAAAAAATAACATCAGTTCACAATGAAATAGTCATCTTATCAGATAAATGATGATTTCCTTTACCATTTGAAAGAAGGGGCTTGTATTTAGTTATCTCAATTAAATAATTACAACTAGGAAAATATGATATACTTTTTTATTACTATATTTCATTAGAGAAATAATTGATAGTGTAAAATGAGGAATTAAAATGGAAGAGATTATTAAAGAAAATCACCATTGGTTAGAAGCACATTCATTGATTATCTTATTATAGACCATATTATTGGTCAATTAAGAGGAAAAGATTATCTATAACATGAATAAATATATTAATGTTAGGTTTTTAAGGGTTTTCAAAATCTATAAATCTTGATTAGTATGATTATATTATCCGTTATGATGGACTTTTTGAATAGGTGGAATGGAACCCACATAGAATCTAAATTGAAATTACACAAATAATTATAAAATAAATATATTATTCCTAATATAATATTACAAATTTCCATATAATCTTCTATGGGAAATAAAATACCATCATTTTTTAATTTATGATAAATTTTAAATGTTTCTTAGTCCATTTAAGAAAAATATTTTTAGTTTAACACAAGTTAAAAACATTTTTACAATAGCAATGATAATTATTTTTCAATATATTCAATATTAATTATGTTGAAAAATTAATTTGAATATGTCATAAGTTATTAATTATTCATGTTATAAATAATAGATATAGTTTTCAAAATTGCATTGACATAAATGGTAAAATTTTAATTTAAAATATCTTATATAAAGGATGAGATGTTGTTATTTTTAATAGAAAGAATCATTTAAAATTTTACCATTATTATATATTAATAAAATAATGAAATTAACTACACCAACTTAATATTATAATAGTATAAATATTTGATTTATTTACAAATATAAGTCCTTCTATTAAAATTTGTTATTTTTTAAATTCATTATTATAAATGATATTTTTTAATAAAACCCATTATTTTATCAAATTCCTAAAAATATTAATCTTTTCAAAAATATTAAATAAATTCATATCACTATGATATATAAAAATATTATTTAAAAACATTATTTTGTTTTATGATATAAATTTTATAAAATATTCTACAATTGTTTTAATTATTTTTCACAAAAATCAATATGAATCATTTTTTTTGTGAAAATTGTATTTTAGAAAACTATACAGATTGTAGTAAAAATTATGTGCATTATTATGAATATTATTTCAACATATATGATAATTACACAAAATATTTATAACCTATTCTATACTATTCATTTATCCTTGTATCATTTCTATGTAATTACAATAACATAAGAATAATAATATTTATAATTTATCTCTGTTTTCTATAACTGAATGTTACATATAATGCACAATAAACCAATTTTATCTTTTAACATATGTTAAAATAAGTTAATAATGTAAAATATTATAAAATTATAAATTAATTTTAAAATAATGTTAAATATACTTTTTCTGTTATATTTTGTGTTATTTAAAATAAATTTATCAATCCAAATTCATCACATTAGAAATAAAAATAATTTGTACATAATCTTCATTACCTCCTATGATTCCCAAATATATTCATAAAGATTCTTTTTATGTAAAAAAACATTTAATAGGTGAGTGGAATGATTTAAAATCATTTTACATGTACAATCCATAATATCAATTGATTTCTACATAAAAAAGTTTTTTCCGTGTAGTAAAACATCTGAGTTTATCTGATGTGCAGAATATGGTTTGTACATTATACATAGATGTACATGGAACACATCATGAACCCATTATTTGTTCAATGGATGAATCATAAGACAATATACTATATCAATATAATAATTTATTTAATAGGACAAATAATCTTAGGCCTTAGTTTTCCTATCATTCAATAATGGAGTCATTCATTGATTTACATTCTCAAAAAAATAAATTATATTTTAGATCTTATACATCAATAACATAAAAATATTTAAGTGAAAATTGTGATTTCCTTATATGTTTTTTATTTTATATAACCATTAATTTAATCTCACCAGCATGTTCTCACCATAATAGATTTATTTCACAAACATCACTGATGTAAATTGTATATCTATAAATCAATATAGAATTAAAATCATAAGTATCTAATGCATTTCATGGGTTAATGGAATTTTAGAACGAAAATTACAATTGAAGAAATTTGAAAGACCAAACCCCTTTTAAATAAATTAAATAATATCATACTATATACATTTTCCATTGAATTGTTCTCTCAAACAATCCATTTTCTTATGATGATACCCAATGTTGAAACTCATCATTTTATGAAATCCTTTTAGAAGTCTTCAACATAATATCTATGTAATATTTGGATATTAAACTGATACAACTAAATTTTTTACTCCATGAAAACATAAAACTTCATTATTTACATTTCTAGATATATGAAATAGAGTTAAATATTCATAGATTGATATGTAGTATGGATACAAAATATGACGATCATCTAAAAACCATATTTACCTCTACATAATATATAAAATATAACATAATGGTTTCAATTAACATTTAGTATATGCCTGTAATGTGTAAATCAATTCCATCAAAAATAAAATATTCACTAAAACATATTAAAAGGGATATATTTCAACAAATTTATTATAAAATATAATTAATATTTTAAAATCAAGTCACATTTAAAACAAAAATGTGTTTTTGAAAACATGAATATAAGATCAACCATAATCTCAAATACTAAATATGGAAACTCTTACTCTAATGTTAATCATACATGGAGGAAAATACAATAAAATATGTAAGTTCACCATTACTTTCTTATATAAGATCTAATATAATAAAAAAAATCATTGGTATAATTGGTTGATTCTTGTAGTGATAGTAAATAATTTTTTTTGTTATAATAGATTCCATTTAAGAGCATATAATCAAATGAAATTTCACTTAAATTTGAAGAATAAAATTTTCATAAATCTCATAGATGAATAATAAAAAAAGATATTCCCAATAATGGAGTGGAGGATAAGTGTTACATAACAATCAAGATTTAAACTATCCAATATCATTTAATATTCTATTTCTATTTAATTAATAATTAGACGTTGATGTATCTTTTCATTCGCATTAACCCATGGATTGGAGTGTCAATTAATATAATTCCAAAAAACTATAAAAATGAAATAATAGAGAGTGATTTGTGCATTTGAAATATTATTATTACTTTTGTTCCATTTACAATCCAAATAATTGATATAAGTTATTTTTGGGCATCATGATCATTGTTTCCTCATTTAAAATCATCCTATTTCCATTCATAAATTTCCATGATTATTCTCCACATATATATATATAATGTTTATGGCTGGAATTTATACAACCATTCGAGTTTTTAGGACACTATATGAATGTATTTTTATCAAAAACCTCATAATTTGGTGAATTTTAATTATCAATTTATATTATTATAGAAAATATAATGAAACATTAATTTATATTAATGTATCTTATAGTTGGGTTCTTTGAAATATGTTTTTTATGAAATAGAAGGATGTATTAATTACTTCTTTCGAAATGAAGATTAATCCAGAATAATACATTGAAAATCATTTACAAGTAACATCACAAATAACAATAGATTCATCATATATTTTTATAAATCTCAATTATTTCATTCTCCATGTTTTTTCATAAAATACAACATAAGTACATATTAAGAAATGTAATATTAAACTCTCACAATTATAATGATTCTAATTCATATTGTTCGGTCATTTTTTTGACATGATTGCACCACTGATATATTTCTCCATCCAAATGGTAAATATCAAAAATGATGGTTTCATTTTTCAATCATTGAACAATGGGATGATATTTTCATGGTTATAGATCCACTACTCAGAAACTAAAATATCATTAGATCCACTAAAGTAATGTACATCTTTTCTCATGATGGAATCAATAAAATGTTGATCCTCTTTTTCTATTTTGTATTTTAAAAGGATTCATAGAGTGAGATATAATTATTTTTATAATTGTGGCAATGTTTTGAATTCCATCTCCCCTAATGTTTCATTTCCCTGGAATTCAATCATTGCATTATTTATCACACTATGAATCAAAATAGTTCAATTATGATCAAAGAATTGACTAAAATTCAGATTCTTCAAAATATAAAAAATAATCTTTGTTTAAAACAAAATAATCTTTAAAAAAATATTTGATATCTATATAATTACACCTTATTTTTTGATACCTATGGGAATTCGTTTATAATAGGACAACCATGGTCATTAATAAATTATTTTATTTTGTTTCGTAATGGGATAGTTAATTTTACATTTTATCCATTATGAATGTAAAATTGGGTGTGTAATAAGGATTGATTTCATTCCATTGGTGATGATATATTCAAATTAAATTTTCCATTATGGGGTAATTGACCCAATGTACCACTGTTTTGGATCAATACATGGACTAAATATCACTATAATTAGTATCTATATCCAATAGACAAAAATATAGGAATTTTTTACACTCGGACTCATCAATATTCTTAACCATAGTGAAATACCAATAAATATAATTATAAATATCCTATGGGAATCCATTAACGTTTTACCATACATTTTTTGAATGTATAGTAATATATATTATTCTTATTGAAAATATAGAAACCAATTATTTTGTACAAAATATCAAATCATTGTACTTGAATATATCAAGAATCTATTTTTCAAATTAATTTGTAAGATAATAGTATATCCTCGTAGTAGAATAGAAACCAAACAATCTTATTCCATGAATGGTAATATACATATCCCACAATGAATTCATATGTAGAAGTCATCTTAGTCATATACGATAAAAACCTTTCTACGTATCCTAGGATAAAAGAATAGGAAATGGGGAAATGACGTTATTTTTATTGTAAAAACTATTATATTTAAATATGTGATCATTTTAAATCAAATGACATGAATAATTTTATGTGAAATTTAAAATTAATGAGGATGTTCATACCTAACTAGACATTAATAAAAAACTGATTAATGGAATAAAAATTTATTATTTCAAAAACCATTTCCCATATAAGGGAAAAAATAATAAATTATTGATTAGCTATAAAGTCATTTCATAAAATAACGAAAATACCAAAAATACTGAAAATCCATTCCATATGTAAATTTTTACTACCAAGACTATCAACAAATTTGATTGAGACTTATAACATATCTATCATTGTTGATACAAATGAACTAGTTTTCCATAATAGATCAAGTCCATAATATTGTTTACCATTTTTATTATATTATATATAATCAATTACCAGATTTATTTGAGTTACATATAGTCCAAACTGATTAATTTTTTATAATAAAAACACTGTTCTTTGTAAAACATTATAATCATACAAGGTAATATTGAAACCACTATCACATAATTGATGTCATAAATATGTGTTCAAAAAAATTATACGTAATTCCCATATCATAACACATAATTGTAAATATTTTTCTAAACAATTCATCATTAAATGACCTGAAGAAAGGATACAAGAATTGTTGTTATTGTATCATCTGATATATGCATAACCTAACAGAATAAGTGGGTTTCAGAATGATTTTTTCAAGATATAACCCATGTACGAGAAATGAATTTCATAGTAATATTCATCATAAAAAATTATAGTATAGAACAATAATTTAATCCTTGGATTATATCACTATAATGACCCATGTTAAAGAATGGATGTAATCATAGATAAAAAATTACTTTTAATGATTACATGTAAAATCTCTCGAGGACAACAAAATTACATTGGAAATTTATTTTTAAAGAAATATTCTATAGAATAATATTTAAATACTTTTCTTATAAAATAATCATTTATATGTATACTTATATTTTTAATAATTCATTTAAATAATTTATTGAGGAAAAATAAAAAATCTATTTAAAAAATAATATTTTAAAACAATTTCAATAGTATTTTCATTGTAAATTAAATCTATAATTTTTAATGTATTCATAAAAAATTGTTCACTATTGTTTGGAATTAATTACATGATTTACATGTTAAAAAATTATGCTTTTATCATATTTGCTAATATAAAATTGGACTTTGATTGGAAAATCAATTGAATATTTAATTCTTTTTTTTTGGTAAAAAATTTTAAAATTGTAAAAATAGATTCAATAAATATATTTAATAATGACAATTAAATTTTAATTTTTTTTGTAAAATATTGTATTCATAGATAAATTATTTTCGACCATAGAGAGAAATAAATGAGATTATTCATATAAACAATCATATAAACTCATGTGTAAATTACCATAGGTATATGATGTGAAATAATATAATCTCAAGAAACATCTAGTAGAGGAGAAAATTCATGATATTTTTTAGATATAGATCTAAATATTTTTTCATTGGAAGAATAATCCTATACAATCTTGATAAATGAATTGATTGTAACAAAAAAGTCATAAAATTTTGGTTACATCAAATCGTAATCCATATTAATTAATAACATTAAATTATGATTATAATATAACAAATATATATATATATATTTAATATAACAAGTCATTTTCGTTGTATATACACCTGATTAAAAAATAAATCCAAATAATGTAATGTTTTTCCCAAAAAAACAATATTTAATAAAAACATTCCTTTACCACTTTTGAAGATATTATGTACTGTAAACCCCTTGAAGGTGAGATTCTAAAATATAAATGTGTATACAAAAAAATTTACTATTATATTTATAGAATATATTAATCAAAATTATATTCAACACATAATTGAAATAGTGGTTTAATATGGCATGTGCATCACAAAAAAAATAATATTGAGTCAAAAATCACTTACAATAAGTCTTAATATCTTTTATACAATTTTGAACCTCTAGTGTAATAAATAATATTTTATTATAAATATATTACATATCCAAAAACATATATATATATATATATATCCTTCAATTTATAATTGAATAATTTCAAATATATTACATGTTTATTAACTATTCATTGTTAATGCCACATTCAAGAAATAACATATTAGTTTTTTGTGAATGCTATAATTTTATTATGATCCTATAAATTTTATCATTAATATATAATCTAAAAATGTTAATTAAGATATAAATATCCATTAAATTATGTATCTATTTATTTTAAATAATCATTAATAGTTAGATATTGGAATTTAAATATATAAATCACGAAGAGTGATGCTCATACATACCCAATGATAATGTCTCAATTTTTTGATGAATTGAAATATATAAAACGAATGAAATATATTTTCATTAAATGATCATTAGAATTTAGTATATTTATTATATATTCACTTAATTTCATTAACTACATCCATGTATTTTTTAAAAAAAATTAACCATATCACTTCGTGGGGTTGTAGTTCGTTGTACACGTGAGTGACGTTATCATATCCCCCTAAAAATGGGATGTATAATGGTATCACAGAGATAATAATACAATAAGTATAATCATTTCCTAATTGCAATGAAAATATTTTTAATAGATCATTATATACAATATTAATGGGGTTAACAAAAAATTAACTACACTAGTTCATTAGGTTGTAATCTGCTGTACACATGATCTACTATTACATTTTTTTGATTGATGTTGAGATGAATATACATTGATTTATTAAAAAAAGATTTCACTATAATAGATATTTTCTTTTATTTTCTTTTTAGGATATAATTTATGGTGTAAAATGAAGAAGTAATAATATTTAGCTTAGTGAAGACAGTAATCTCCTATTATAAATACATCTATTTGTTATCATTTTATGTACCCTAGTGTTATAGTTTTTGATTTCATGAAGCTATAGAAAATAAATAACAAATTTTGTGTGGTATTTTACCTGGGTGTGGGGAAATTATATGTTTTGATTTTTTTATAAATTTTATGGGTGGTTTTGGCCTTTTATATGATGAGTAATGAAACCTACATGGAAACAACTTTGAAATTTCTGAAATTAATCCAAAATTATATTGTCATTCCCATGAAAAATGATTTTTTATAAATTTAAATTCTAAATATATAACTATAATTTTTATATATTTATGATTCATAGGAATATTATATGTTCCATATTCATTGTAACTATCATCTTACAATTTAAATCCCTCGTTAAACCCATTTTTTCCTTAATTGCTATAATAAATAATTTTTTCCTGTTGTCATTATATTAAAATATTTTGATTAACATATTATATGATATAAATATTTATGACTGAAAATAAGAAACTAATTTTTCAAAATTCCACACATATAATTTAAATAATTTAATTTATGATTTATCCCATAAATGATATAAAAATGTTGGATATCTAATAATTTTTTACAAGTTTAATGTTTTTTTATAAAAAATTCAAAACCCATATTCTTCTAATGATTAAAATTAGATTATTATATTTATAAATGTAACAAATTAAATAATTTAATCTTCATTAAAGAATCTTATTTTCATAAAATCAAAAATGTAATTAATATTTATAATAAAAACATTTATTATTCATTATTCATCAAATAATTTTTATATTTAATCATATCCAAAATTCACCATAAGACAATTTTTCATCTTTATTTAAAAAAATTATATTATTCTATAATATTATTTTCTACATGTTGGAAGAATTAGATTCATAAATTTTCACATAATAAAAAAAATAAAATTCATTTAGATAAATAATCATTCAACACATATAAGGGCATTACCAAAAAAGTAGATATTTTTAATTTTTTTATGTTAATATAAAATCATTATAATTTCTATTTTAAATATAACTATTCCTAAACATGCGTCAATGTTTGACAACATTGTATCAATAGTTGTATTTATGTAAATGTATTAATAATATACCAGTTTATGAATGAACAGAGTTCTACATGTAAAAAAATTCAATATTCCACATGTATTGTAACTCAGGATTACATAAAAATTAAATTTGATGATATATAACCAAGCGAAAATATTTATTCAAAAAAATATTTCACAAAAAAAGTTCGGGTGATACATTCTCTACATAACTATTTCACAATCGGTAATTTATTCTTAATAATATTACCAAAAAAAATATATTATCAACATATAATCATTAAAAAATAAATATTAATATAAATCTGTTTAAATATATTAATGAATGGGACCTTATTTAATCCATTCAATATATTAACAAAGTCAAAATGTTTTTGGCCACATGTATATGTGGACAATGACCACCATGAAATGATTTTGTTCATTTTTCATCACCTCCTTTCAAAGGTGGGATGAATTAATGCCCTTGTGGATGATTATTATAAATATTTCCAAATTATTTTAATTATATGTAAAATTATTATATTAAATTATTATATATCATTCAATGAATAATGTAATCATTAACATTATCTTTTACAGACTATTTGCACCATGAATGGTGAATATTGATTTTCATCAACAACCTTAATGGATCCTTAGAAAACACATTTAATGATATTGTAAGATATTTATCAAATGGTATGGATTTTTTAGAAGTTATATTATTAATAAATAATTACATATAAACACATATAACATCACTATATTAGACCACAATTTTGGCCAGTTTTCACCAACAATGATAAAGTTGTGATGATGATTAAACAACGAATAAGGATTGATATATATTGGTACTATGATTAAATAATTATATATTAAATATTTTTAATGGTTTTATATGTATGTTACTAATAATTAAAATATATATATATATATATATTAATATATCACATTTACAATGTTTCAAACAACTGATAAAATTCATCACATAATCATTTTTCTGAAACAATACTCTTGTTTTTCACCTAATGAAGTATTTAATAATGAATTTGTAAAAAAATTGTTCAATATTTATCATTATTGGAAGGATAAACTGTCTGAGAGAAATAATGTGAATTTCTTATTAGAAAATAACATAAAAAATATTATTATTAACCATACCAAGTATTCAAAATCTATAATTACAAAATAACATAAATAAAAAAATTAATTATAAAAGTTAGTTATAAATTGTTGGAGATAATAATAAGGTAATAAAATATGTGATTATGATAGATAATAATCTAAAACATGAGGTTAGTACATATTTGATCATGTTATAATATATTTATATCATTTCATATCTCAATAATTAATCCATTTACAAATGCATATTATTATACATTATGATTAATTTGGAATGGTGTATCCATTTTGTCATTATTATTTTCTATCATTATAATCCCATTATATATGGAAGATAATTTTTTATTTGAAATAACATCATCCAAATATTTTTCATTAGATGGTTTCAAATGTAGAAATGGATCCTTCAACTCAATATTTAAAAAATTATTTAGTAGTCAATTTTACAATAATATGAATTTCATGATATCTAAAATCATTATATTGAACTTTTTAATATATAAAACCTTATTTTTCATTATGTTAATTAATATACATCATCAATAACCCATTATTAGCTAATTTCATTATTATATAAAATTATATAATTTGTAATAATAACTCATATTCATTCCAATGAATAAATTTATCCATGGTTATGTATTCTATATTAATAATAATGTCTAGTTTTAACTAAATGAAAATAATGGAATAATTCATGCATTTGAATTTCTTTTTAACACATTTTATCTAATGGAAGTATTATTTCTCTGTTAACAATGTCTGTTTTCAAAAAATATATATCCAAAATATTAAATGATTTTAGTTTTCATTGATAAATTCATTATCCTACATAATATATTTTCCTAGGAAAAGTATTTTCCATTTTACATGAATCTATTTTTATATATTTAAAGACAAGTTATGTTTTAATATATTCATGTTTTAATACGTGTACTTCTCTACATTGTCAGTTATTCTAGTATAATTTTTTATTATTTATTTTAACATATTTTAAAATATGATCTTTATTTATATATTCTATATCAATATTACCCACTATTTAATGTGTATTTTTATCTTACTCTATTTATTTTTACGATTGTTATATTTATACTAATCATTTTTTGATGATTTTTTTTGTAGTGTATTTTATTTAATTTTATTTACAAAATATTGTATCTATGAATAATTAGTATCATATATATGTGTACCAAAATATTTATTTTCCGATATAATATATAATTAACATTTTATGTGTTTTTTATGGATATTTGGAACAATACCAGAATTTTTTTTAAAAAAATATAACATTCATTCGTGAAAAAAATATTATTTTGTTAAAATAACAATAGTGATACCAGTATTTTAGGAAAATTTTTAATATAGGATTCATTAAGGAATTTGTTTTGATCATAAGTGATGGTTATGAAATCATCAAAATCACAAATCTCAAGGTTTGTTGATGGATTGGATTTCACAGTTTTTTGGTTGTTATCCTGATCAATGAGAATTTATAGATTAATTTGATATTTAATATATATAATAATAATTTTAGTATTTCTTGTCGTGATTGATATTAGGTCATTTGGATTTCAAGATCAAGTAGGTAAATTATATAATTTTTCGCATATATATTGTTTATATTCAATGATCTTTGTACTTTATTTTTATTGATACATTACATCTTCTTAGATGTTATATTCTACAATATCTAAGATTTTTTTTGATATTAATTGTTTGATTTATCTTTGGAATTCCTCAAAAAATTATGGTACTACAAAATTTTTATATAAATAAAATTTTACATTTAAATCAAATTTTAGGCAAAATAATTCTATGTGAGTGAATTTGATTACTATAAAAGTCGTCCAAATCCTAGAGGGATAATGATCACCACATTGGACTTTTAATGGGAGGACTTTCATCCCATGTTCATGTTGGACAACATGCGAGCATTAATAATTATTGTTAAAACCTATGTTTTTAAGAATGAATGACTTCTTAATGGGGACCACTTAATTTTTTATTTCAGAATATTTTTTATTTTTCAGTATAGACTCAAAATGTTGGTCATGTGTGGGTTCTGGATTATTATATAACATGGAATACTAATTTTTACATAGAATGATAATAGTTTCATTTTTATATTGACGTTTTCCTTTATTTTTTGAAACTGTTTCAAGTTTTTCTTTTATTTGTAATTTTGGGGGTGTTTTAAGGGTTGTGTTGTTATGATTTCAATAATATCGGTAAAGAATGAAGTGGATATAGGGTTACACATGGTTCCCACTCATCCTGATAAATTTTTTGGATTCCTCACCCTAGGTAATGATAATCTATCAGGGCTATTTTTTTGGTTTTATTTTAGATTATTGACACATGAAACTAACCACAAAAAAACTAATATCCATAACTAATATTTGTTATTTCATTGTTTTTAGTTGATTTTAGTCCTGTTTTTATTCTATCCATGGGAAAACTAATGGTAATTTTCTATGTGTTTGTGTACCATTTATTTGTTATATATGAGACATAGGGGTTATAATTTTTTTAATTTTGGGATTAATAAAATGGTTATTTAATAATTATTAATTGGAACATAAATATTTTTAAAAAATTAATACATTTATTTAAAAAAATGAATTATGCATAATGAGATATTTTGGAATTTCAATGTATATTTTAGGGATTGATTTTTGAATAGTTATATTATATTTTAGGGGATTATTAAAAAACATTTATTTTAATTATATTTGTTATAACTTTTAAATAATTGGAACATAGTGGATTAATTTATTATATTTTTGGTGACTTATTTATATGAATTAATTTTATTTGAGTCATATTATAAAAAATATAATGTTTAAATTCTCGAAGATTGTACTATATTTAATAACAAGTATATTGTTTAAAATGAATCGAATTGGACTTTTCATTTTTATGATTATAGTGAAATTTAAAAAAGGAACTGATCATGTATAATAATCAATTGAAAATGTATATTGATGACTTTTATATTATTTTTAAGTGTTTTAAAATTTTAATTTTATTAAAATACTATTATTAAAAACACATAATAGAGGGATTTATAATATTTTGGGAAATTTTTTTTATTAACATGTCTATGATATAATTGGATTTTTGTTTATGTTAATTTTGTGTTATATTTAATTGAATGAATATTATTTGGTGGAATTAATTTATGAATTTGAAAATTTATAAATATATTTTGGGATTCATGGTTATTTAAATAATTCATCATGTTTATGTCTTCAATAACACATGATGGGTTTTTAACATTATAATATATCTTTTTAGAATTTCGATAGTGTTTTGTGGTTGGATCTTATGTTCACTATCCATTCACTGAAATGTAATGGTATTGTCTAGAAATATTCTTCGACTGATTTTATTTTACTATTTTTTAGTAAGTGAAATTATTTTTGTGTTATTATTTTATATCATTGTGTGTGATTTATTTGGGATGTATAAATTTTATAATATATTTGTAAATATATGATAATAATGTTGGACTATATAATCTTATTCAACTATAATCTTTTTGGTCCACCTAAACCAAATATTTTACTATATAATGTTGATTTCAATTGTTTGTGACATTAAGAGAATTAATATAACTGAAAAAATTATGAGAGGGAGGATTCTCTACTTGATCATACTAGTTTCCCCAATATCATTAGATGTTTAAGTCCATTCCAATCAATTATTAACATTACCATCTATTTCCAATTTTGATTCTTTAGCATTATTTTGTTTTGGGACTTCCTTATATTAATCTTATTTTTTGAAAGATATACTATTATTTTGATAATTTTGACATGACTTTATTTGAAGTATTATTTGAGAAGTCATAATTAGAGGATGGTTAAGTGTCTTAGAGTAATATTTAGGTTTTCATTAATTAAATATTTACAATACTAATGGATCTCTTAAATAGAGGATATATCAACTCTGAGTTTCATCACATTCTATATTAAATAATTGAAGTTGGATGTAAGGGTGATTTTTGAATAAATCTGTGTATTTTGTTTAATATTCATTTTTATTGTTGGATAGATATTAAATTATTGATATTAATTTATTTAAAACTATAATTTTTTGACTTATTTTCCCTGAATATGGTGACATTATATGGGAAATTTGGACATGTTGTAGATAAATTTCCACCCAAAAATTTATATTCTTAGTCATTTAAATAAAATATATATTTTATATATTTTCAATACTACATGGTTATTTATTTTTAAATATATTAATAATTGGTGGATTATTCTTCATCAATGGTTAAATTATAATTAATACTAACCATTATGTATCCATGTCATGGGTATTTGAAATATCATTGGGAAATTATTCTTGTTTGATAAATGGTTTTCCAAACTGTTAGGACAACTCCTTACTCATCCATCAGTATCTCGTTATAGGGTAAAATGTTGGCATAAGGCTTGGAACGCTATTCCCCTAGAACTTTTGATTTCACACATGAATTAATATTTAAATTATTTATTTTTCAATAACGAAATGAAACACTAATAACTGGGGTTACCCACCATATACACAAGAGACACTTTTAAAAATATCACTTGATATCTCCTCACTCTCCACTACCATTTTTCCATCATCCCCCTTTAATGACATCCAGGAATATTTTTCATTGTTATTGTTACCCATTTTCCTTATCCACATTCCACTCATTTTACAATCATATAACTCATCCCATCCCAAACACATGCAACATGTCAATCCCTAGGGTGTGATGATATAATTTTTTTTATTTCATGCATATTGTGATGTCGGCTTTCTCCATGGTCGATACTCTTATTTATTAAAGAGGTCTTTTTTCACAAATTTCTTCACAATGTATGTTTATTAATTATTACTCATTTAAATAAAATGGAATTCATTGTTTAGTTTTTCAATAACTAATTTCCTTTAAAATTAAATATTTAATACTTTTATAATGTATTAAAAAATTAAATTAATTTTTATGATATTTCATTTTATTTTTAAAGTAGTTTTCATGATATTTTATCATTTCCATCTAATATTAGTTAGATTTTTTTGATAGATATGATTAAATAATTGAATGAATTTTTATAAATAGTTTTGTTGTTCAAAAATATAAACAGAAAAATAGCCAATTGATATAATGATACATTTTAAATAAATGATTATTTAGTTATAATCATTGTTTTTTTATAAAATTTATAGGTATACTATATTGGTTTTCAATTCTACATTTATATAATTTATTATTATGAAAAATCACTTACCTTTTTTATATATTTTTTCTCATGTTCGTGTATTTTGTGTTATCATTTATTTATAGAGATATGATATTATAGAACCCCAAAAGATAAAGGATGATTCAAATTCCATATGATTTCAGAATTTGATTTAAGTTTGATTTTATATAATTATTTTTTATTTATGATTTAATGTTCATATTAGTTTTCGAAATGATTGAAAATATAACTATATATATGTTTGAATATATAATTTTATATTATAATTTCTTAGGTTTGACAGTATTTTTTTAATATGTTAATTTTAATTTGTTTATGTTGAATTCATGGAACCCCATTTGAATGTAATGTGAAATTGTTTTGTTTTTGTGACATAGGGTAACATGAGTTTCTATGTTGGGATGGATATAATTATGTATCCCTTTTGTTTAGGTCATAAAGATATAGGATAATTGACAAGGATAATTATTATGGTAATATGGATTTGTGATAACACAATTATAGGGCTAAGGAAATAATTACTTAGTTATGTGATTGATGTTTTCTCTTGGATGGGTGACACTATGAGAAATGTGGAATTTTTTTTATTTTAATTAGATTGTGTGTGTAATTTAGTTAGTCAATATTTCACATGATGTAATGATTATATAGGTTTATTTTAAACATAGATATCCTTAGAAGATTTAATGAGAATGTTAGACATAGTTCATTATTTTCTATTTCCCGTAAACCAAATTTTTTCATTGAGACACACAAAATTACATATACCAATTTCATACACTAGAATAAACCAATAAAATTTCAAAAAAAAGTACATGTTAACCCAAAATTCCATGTTACTCCCCCAATTTCAAATTTCATAGAAGATGCCGCAGAAGAACATCAGGACATTAATCATGATAATATTAATTCCATGATCCATGCATAATAATTCCTACAATTAGTACATCATCATTCATGGATACAGTAATTGACAAGTATCTTCCACAACATTTATAGGAACATCCCAATGAAAACATTCCCTTAATATTTCATGGAACAACTACATCAGTTACTTTGAAAACATCAGTAGTTAACAAAATAAAATCCACTATTTTCAATAATCTATTTATGTCATTGATTAAATCCATTAATCTAAGTGGAACATCTAGATGTTGGATAACCTGAATAATCAAAATCGTGTGTACAAGTAGAAAATAAAAAAACATTGATGATTTATATACAAAATGAAAAAAAAATTAAAAAAGTATTACAATAGATTAATCATTTGTTGAAATAAATAAGAAAAACTGTAACTAATTCCTATGAGGAATTAACAGATATGAAAATAGAAAATCATAAAATAAAAGCATTGATGTTGTGGATTACATCTTCGAACACCACCATCATCTAAGGGGGTCAACTCTCGAACACTGACTCATACAAAATCGGATATCCTAAAATACACATAGTAAACACATCTTTAGATCTATAATGGATTGGAAAAGAGGATAATTAATTCATGTCATTGATCTGTATGGACTTGGGATCCATTCATCAACAACATCAATGATGATAGAAAACCAAAATACCTAAAAGATAGAGGTTGACTAATGTATTTCATTAAGTACCACACACCTTGAAACTGAAAATAGAAAAATATCTTAGTTACCACAACTACAGATCTTACATTATTATGTGTGGAGGAAACAAAGATCAAATAAGGTTCCCTAGCATTTATGCGATTCAATATAAAACAACCATCTTTATGACCCCAAAACATCCATAGAATGTAAAAGTCATCACCAATACTGAAATCCATAATCTACCTCCCCCAAGAGGACCGTGACAATACCTAGTCATACATCCCATCACAGACACTGATAATCTATTATTGAGATGAAAATCCACTCCATAATCATCGGTATGAACTATAAACATATCAAAAAATATCATCATTGAGATAGAGAATCTATTGAAGAGAGACAAAAATAATGTATAGATGAGAAAAAACAAAAATTAAATGAATAGAAAAAATATCTGGGGGAGGTTAAGGGGAGGCATAATAGTGGCCACAAGAGATCATTAGCTCTCTGTATTACCACCAAAGAGGAACCTAGTATTAGATAGATATTACACGGATTGTTATAATGAACTATTTGAACTTATGGAATTCACATATAATGTGAATTGTAAAATGTAATTATTTAATACTCTATTTAGTACCCTTACATTTAATATTGGAATTATCATTGTATATTAATTAATTTATTACTATAATTTTTAGTTTTTATTTATGTATTAGAAAAAAATATTTTCATCTTGATTAGTATTCCATATTATTTTGTTCAATTAATTAATATGTTCATTAAAATTAAATATCAATTTTTAGTTTATAAATATAAATTTATTTTTTTGTGGGTGATTCTTCCAAATATAATTTTCAGAATATACATTTGGAGAATAGAAAAAAATAAAAATAAAAATATTCTAAAAAAATATTATTTTATGTTAAAATCATACATGAATGATTTAAACATTTCATAAATTGGTGTGGAACATTGAATTTGGATTGATAATTTTTTATGATATTTCATTTATTGAATTTATGAAAACCATTATTTCAAACAACCTTATTAAAACTAATTTTTTTAATGTTTTGTAAATGGGTAATCACAAACTCAATAATGCAACTATATTGGGTTGTTTAATCATATACCATATATACACCACTATGTGTTTCTACAACATTTGGATTTTTTAGGTTTAGGTAATTATATATTTGAGTAATTCTATAATTTTTATTTACTTGAGAAATATTATGGAGTGAAAATTTATTATTGTAGATGGAGCATTGTCTGGGGACAGATTTAGTTCTAGATCCATTATTTTTTTGATTTATTTATATGTTTTGTTTTTTAGGTGTCCTTAGTATTTTAGTTTTAGTTATACATTACCTCAAGTTATTAAATATATTCTACATATTTTTATTTATAATTTACACATTATTGATTATTTGATTTGGAATGGGAATCCAGCAAATCAACATTTCATACCATAGTTTTGGTAATATTATTCTAGTGTGTTAATTTAATTTTAAAGTTAAATAATTATCATAAATTGAATAACAATAACATTCATATTTTTATATGAATATGGGTATTATGAATACACAATATTCCTTATCAAGATCATAGTAAGCTATTTTGATCACGGTTCAATGTTCCCGTGCATGGAAAAAAATTCATGTGATTTTATGATTAGAGTATGTTGGTACTTGAAGTTCACTTTTTATTTGGGTATATTGGTATTTTGGATATGGCATTGATTTGAATATTTCTTTATTCAAATAGTGGGTTACTTATCACTAGAACACATGATGGAACTAGATTATAAATGATATGATAGAAATTTAGTTTTTAAAATTGGATTTATAATTGTTATTTAACATTATTAAGATTTTGATTGATGTTTTTATCTATTTTAGTTATTTATTGGTTAATAATGTTTTCATGTGAATTATGTTTAATATAAAAGTGGCTATGGAGAATCCTGTAGAGATCACACCACCTAATATACCGATTAGATCCATCGAACATTATTCTGAAGAAATATCAATTTTAGTTGTGTGGTTGCTATATAGTCTATAAAACGATCCATAAAACATATTTGCATCAATAACAAACATTGAATTTTTAAATTTTTATATTTATTTTCTATTTATTTGTTTATTGTATTAATTCTATTCAGGGGAAAATAATGGTTAATTTTATATTTTTCATTGGTGTTATTGATTATATCTTGGTGAGACATAGTAATTGTGAATTGATATTAAAAAGGGATTATATAAAAAAATCATCAATAGTAAATATGAAATAAAAAATTAATATATGGTCTAATATTCGCAAGGAATTATGAAAATTTTCACTGTTGAATAAGTTATGTTGAAAATTAGATGTGGATTTTGATGAATTATTTATGAAATTTTATATTAATTATTATGGGAATAATTAAAAATCACAAATGTTTCTTATATAGATGTCAAATGTGGTTAAAATGATTATAACACGAATTAATTAAGATTAATTTGAGTTTAGGGATGTATTGATGAGATTTTATTTTATTCAATTTATTTTTTGATATGGGAGATTGGTTCTGAAGAGTGTGAGTCATTTTGTTAATGAAAAAAATAGCCCATTCAATATAAATTAACTGATATGTTATTTTATCATTGAGAAACTTGAAATTATTTCAAGAAATAAATTTTCATGTTTTAATATACATATATATTTTAATTTTAATTTTTTAACGATTGACATCCAATGTTTTCAATGGTTGCCACCTAACATTTTTGTCATTCTAAAATATAAAATTGAAATTTATAATGGCATGGGAAAGAAATTGAATGTATTTTTTTTAGTTTTTTATTTATTATATTCATGTTTTTGAAATATTTAATGATTTATAATATCATATGGGAATACTCAAGGATTTATGTGAACTAAGATTTGGGGAACATTTAAATCGATTTTTATTTAGTTTTTATTTAATTCATACCACCTGAGAATGATATAAATAACAATGTTAGTTTATATTAGGGAGGTTCGTATATGTAAATGTTCATCAGAGTCTGAGTGAATCTATTTTAGTTACTTAACATAACATGAATACTTGTAGAGGTACTAAGAAGGAATAATATTTAGTCTTTGATTTACTTAAGTGGTAAATTTCAACGAACTGGGGGTTTATTATCCATTTCATCACATTATTCCCATATCCTATTGAATTTATTGATGTTAATTATATGAAATTTATAATTTTATTTATCATATTTAATAATGTGAGTGTTCACAACTAATTTTTCTACAGTGTTCATCATGGACAACATAATCACCTATTTTTGTCTTTAATTAGGATTATAGTTTTTTTGGGAAATCTGTAGAAGTAATATGTGATGGATTATTTGTATAATGAGATTCCCATACTAAATCATGATTTTTGATCTAAAAAATATTTTTGTTTCCCTCTCATATTAAAATTTCTTATTCGTCCCCCTTGTTTTCAATTGGATTTATTTAATTAATCATATTCTCGATTTTTCTTATTTCGAGCCCATTTAATAAACTAACCACTATTTCAGTGAGATTATAATTATTCATTTAGTTTGATTATTATAATTAATTATTTTTTATTATATTTTTTTATCGGTATTTAGGTTATCCTTCAGATTTTATGCCTTATGCATCTAGAATGCAATGAGATCACTTATTTGGTGAGGAGACAATTGTTTTTCTTTATTATTACATTGTTATGCTAGGTGTTCATAAATGAGTGTGATTTATGAAAATATATATTCAAGGGGGTCTTAATTATTTTATGTTCTCGTGTTAAGAATTGTTCTATGTTAGTTACCATCATCTATACATAGATATATATAGTAGTTTTCATTGAATTCATAGAATTTAAATAGAGGATGAAATGGATATGGTGTAGAACATTATCCATTGAAAATATTAGTTAATAAATTATTTAATTCATTTAGGTAAATTTATTTATTTATATTTTTGATTAAAATATTAATTACATATATGAATGTTTATTAAAATATTTGATCGAACAATTAGAATAAAATAAATTCTATCCACATGTTAACCATGTAATGGGTGTGTGAAACCATATAGATTAACATTTTATGTTATGTAAATTTTTTTCATAAATATATTATAATGCCCCAGCCTTAAACCTTACTTAATATTTAATTAAATGAATAATTCACATTGAGGATATTTTCAGGTTTCTAGTTGTAGAGAATTAGATCATAAAACTTGAATTACATTCCACATTTAAACAAAGTGGTTACATAAAAGACAGTATTCATTCTTCCCATCAATGGAAACATATTTAAAATACAACATGGATTCTTTCTTGACACTTCTTTGACACTATCATCATATCATGTACCTTTCCCTTGACCTGTGAAAACATTTCAAAAAACATGGGATGAGCATTAAAAGCTCAGTAAGGGATATAAAAATATGGAAAGGAAACATGGGTAAACATATACATAAGAATGAAATCATACTTTACCCATAATGCATAAGCACTTTAACATACCTCATCAAATCATGAATAAATCATAGAAATCATAAGATATAAAGGTAACTTGAGGCATTCATTACATTCTTACGTAGTGAGTAACCCTCTTGGTTACGTTTGGAATACCCATCACAGTATATTCCCTAAATCTCTTCGGAGAAACCTTAACATTTAACCCATTCACGTTACCCAATGCATTGGAGAGCTCTATCGGGCTCACACGCCCTTAGTTTATCACAGAACAACCCATTTTCATAATAATTCCCAAGAACCATAACATAATTGTATCACATAAAACATGCATAAAGGAAACATAACATTTCCACATTTCAACCACAATATAACATTTTAGTATATTGAAATAATGAATCCATTGAAAAAAAAACCATTTCCAAAACCATTTAAAACATTTAATAATGTTATTTTTGAATCAAAGTTTCCCATACCACCTTGAATCTTTTAAAATTTGAAACCATTAATATCCATATAAATAAATCCTTAAATCCATATTGAAAACATGGATATTAATAAGAACAAATATTTAAAACATTTAAAGCGATATTTTGGTCAAAGGGGTTTTACCAAAATTAGAGACACTTGAATAAAATAATTGAGGAATAAAATTTAGTTAGAACTTTATAATATCATGAGAATAAATTGATTCATGATATAATATTCCAAAGGACATTATATACACCATATAAGATTGAATTGGTGCATAACAACAATGAAGTCTCAATATAAATGTCAAATGTTATGGAATCCCTTATAAAAAAGGTATCCTTAAATTTAGGATAAATCAATCTCAAAATTATGTGTGACAAATATAAATACACCCAATATAAGTGGATATTAAGTGTAAAACAATAAAATGTCATTAACACATATTCAAAGGATGGCATATTCAATAACTACATGTTGAACCCAAAGAAATCGAAATTGTGTTAAAAAGTTCCCTTGGTATAATTCGACAGCCTAACAACATCACTTCAAAATTCAAAAAATGAGTTGATGAGAGATAAAAAGGTAATATCATCACTTGGAAATGAAATTTACATCAATAAGGATATAAAAAAACATATCCCAACAAAAAAAGATGTAAATTAAAAGACATAACAAGTGATGTCTTTTAAAAAGTGGAGGGTGAAAGGTTCCCTTACCGATTTGGGCAATTTTCAAAATGTACACCCCATGAAAGAAGGGTCATACATTGAAGATGTAACTACCCATAATTGAGATTATATTATACTAATAGTAAAATAATTTGCAGTACTTACACCACACAAAAAGGAAGTAGTGTCCAATGTAGCATGGAACTCACGGGAACAAAAAGTGAGATGAAAATACCCTTATGAAAATTCGGCAGCCTATCGGCGCCACATAATACGTCCAAAAATGGATTGATGAGATAAAATAGTGTCTCTAATCACATAAAAATTACAGAAAGAGGAACATAAAAGAAAATCCTTCAACAAAAGAACATGGAGCATAAATGGAATGACATAAAAGAGGTACTTGCAAAGAAAGAGAGAGGTATGATCCCTTACCTCGGGTCCGACTTGACTCGATCATTATTTAATCTCCTAAATAATAAACATGAGTTAATTTATACTTCCTTAAGAAACTTTTTCAATTTCATTCTTCCTTTTATATAACTTATTACCATGTCATGAACACTATGTAATTATTTTAGTTAATAACGGTCGTTTAAACGATCATTGGTACTTGAGTCAAAATATGCTCATTATAATTACATGTTTTTCATTTATTCATTATATCCAGAGTTATAATCATGATTTATATATCATATATATCATATATATCCAGTAAAAATTCATTTTATACTATTCCATATCAATTGGAGATAAAAAACGAAAAGCACTATTCATGGAGAAGGTAGGTCGTACGTACGCATGAACGCTACTTTCATTTTTTTCCTTTTCATATTAATGGAATTAAAAATACATGATATATATATATATATTATAATTGCAGTATAATATATATGTTATATAGGTCACATATGTTCATTAATTTTATTCTGTATACATTCCATGTATTGCATGTACGAGTCACATCACTTGAGGGGGCGGTAGTCCGCACTTCCTCATATGAAATTATACCATTTACACAACATGAAAAGAATAAAGTTATGGTTTAAATATAAAATACAGAAGCATATAGTAATAATAAATACCATATATATCATATATAAAATATAGTGACATCATAATGGCCACCTTTAAATGTGTTAATAGAATATTGAACAATCATCGTTTCGTGAGGCAGAAAATCGCCAACAACAGAAACAGTATGTTCTTTAACCATTAGATGAAGGTGTGAGTATGTGTAGCTCGAATACATCTTATAACAAAATCCTAGTATATTTAATATACTGGATTTGTTACAAAAGAAATGATTAAAAAGAGTTTAGGGTGTTGGAGAAGCAAAAAAAAACAGAAGGACTCAAGTGAAAACATAACCTTATAATCAGGTAACTCCCTTTGGTTTGAGCTCAAAGGATTCCTTGGGAAGACTTCTGCCCAATTTGAGGATTCAAGGAGTTATATAGGGATGTGGGGAGACAAAATGGTCAGGGTTTGGCCTATCCAAAGGCTTTGGAAGTGTGGGTAAGGAGGTTGGGGTGGGGGCCTTTTATAAGAGGATAGGAGGGGCACTCTTGGAAAGTAAAGAAATGTTACTTTATTTGAAAATGATTTTCAGATTCAAAAGTTCCCAAATTGATATAATTAGAGGTTAAGGTGATAAGGGTTCGAAATCCACCCATACAATAGGTTTTGGACATGTTTAGGTCTTATATTTTACATTATCTTTCCATTTTATTTAAAACATTAAATAATGAGGTCATCTCTGCATCATCATGATGTCATAAATAATTTAGTATATATGATGTCTAAAAATTGTTGAAAAAAATAATATGATGTAGGAAATCATTTTATATTTCCAATGAATATTTATAGTCTAAATGATCATTTATTTAGTAGAAATTAAAAATATTTTACTTGATTCATTCTTTGTTACATTTAACATTCTTTAAAAATTAAATGATAAAAAGTCACTTTCTCACAAACGTAATTCCATGGGGCCCCGATATTGGCACAAGGCATCCCATTGTCGGTCATGAGACATCTAGTAGCCTTAGGACACATTTTGTGGTCATTTTGTATTATTATGATATTATCTTATTATCATTAACTACCTGATTAGTCATTAATCAAGATAATTAAAGATAATTTCTGTCGTTACTATTCATAATGTCCAAAAACAAAAGACTCTTAATTAAATAATTTGGACCTTATGATTCCAAATATTTAATTCATTTTACCAAATTCCAAACACATAAATTGAAATAATTAATTAAAAAAAACTTCCCGTTGTCAAAACAAATAGCGGGTTTTTTAGAAAGAATATTTATGAAATGTTTGGCAATTGTTTATGCCTAATTCCAAAGTGAAATTAATCCCAATTACCATAATTGAATTACATGGTAAAAATATATTTTAATTACACTTTAAAACAAATTATGAAGATAATATAACCATATAATTAAATTATATGACAAAGTAGTTTTGATGTAAAATGCAGTATTTTTCACTATTCATTGAAAAATGAACATTGTCAGAAAAATACCAAAAATTAACCCTATGTAAGTTGCAGTGTCCCAATCATAAATAATATGTTTATTTTAAAAAATAGAGCTTATAAAATTTTCAAAAATTGGATTTAAAATTGCTTCTCCATCAAAAGGTAGTTAATCGACCTTTTAAAGAATATTAGAATGTTTACGCTTAAAAACTGGATTCATTTTCATTTTAAATACTCTAACATGTATTGTAAAGAGTAAAAATATTTTACAAAAATATATAATCATTTTTTAGTTAGTTATTTTCATTCCTTCCATTACAAGGGCTAGGAGTTAACTACCATTTAAAATAATATTATTTTATTATTAGAGTGCAACGTAAGATTCCCAAGAAACTCGTTGTTGCGTATTGGGTACGCCATCGAGCATATCATCCCATTTAAAGTAATATTAATATTTTATTCACAAATATGGATAAATAAAAATATGTAATATTTTTTATTTACCTGGGGTGTTACATCCTTCCCCCTTTTTGGAAATTGTGTCCTCGCAATTTTAAAATTGATCTTGGAAACATCCTTGAAAGTCCCATATCGTAACAACAGTCAGTAAAACAATAACTTTAAAATAAAGAAGGATAAGTACAAAGGTCACTCGAGTTAACCCATACTAGGATTCCAAGTATGAAAATATGGACATGGAGGAAAAAACAAAGGGTCATGTTCTGATTGAGACTGATAGAAAACATGTTTAGGAGAAAGTTAACCATAAGAAAATCACAAACTTGTGATGGGTTAAACGGTATTTGATTCCCCAGTAGTAAATGTTAATAGACAACATTTTTGTTTTAAGTTACTTTTTATTGAGGAATTTATTCATAAGGAAACATAATCACTTATCATGTTGACTTTCAACTTTTATTAGATTCCTTACACAAACTCAATTTTTTTTCTAAAAGATGAGTATTTAGGAAGACGTGTTCACATTAAGAGTACTATAGTCAACTTCTATAGAATCACCTAATCCACAAAATATATCTATATACTTACCATGTCTTTAGAATTTAACCAAAACCAAAACCAAAAAGGTTAGTACAAGATCAGATAATCCAGAAAAGGATAACCCATTATAAAAAGAAAATCTATTTTTAACCACCAAAATTTGTCCAACAAAACCCAAAGTTCAACGAGGACCATTGAATAATAAATTTGTCCAGAAAATTATTCAAATTAAACCAAACTAATATTGAAACCCAAATATTTGAAGGATTTAGTCACATAGTCTTCCAAGTTAAATCGTAACATTTATTTCCAAACAACATCAGTTTCTCTTAATGTCTTGTATTGAAAAGTAATTAACCTAATCACATATCCTCCATGATAGGTTAATAAATATCCATAGGTAACCCAAAATCAACTTACTCTTAATTCATCAAATCATATAACTAAAAAGAATCAGTCAAACTAACCAGGAACTTCACGTAGTCCAGTGGTAGGCGATAAATACCAGCTGCACATTGGTTGTGGGTTCGATTCCCACAGCTTTGTCTGACGCGACAGGTTGTCACACGGTCTGCGTGTTGTCCTTTTTCCAAAACTATATAATTCTAAAATAATTCCTCAAAAAGAGATAAAATCATCAAAAATAACCATAACATAATTTAACCTCAATTTTATCTCAAGCCTTTCACTTCTATCATAAAATATAGTGACCCATAATTACCTCAAAGGTAAGGATCATATAAACCCAAATGGTTCTTCATAACTATGTCCAAAAAGAACAGATAACTATTACTTGAATAAAATTTTCAAATATTAATCATCAGGGTTACACATACTATAAAAAGTCTTCTAATGTATCCCCATCATCAAAAGAGACTTAATACTCTTAAGAATTTCACCATAACTCTTGAAGCCCTTATATGTTGACATCATACTCATTCAACATTCTTCATGATCCATTAACCATTCCATTCCAACTTAATCTGAAATACTTCTTTCCTAAAAACAAAATCATGAATCATATCCTAGGATTCCAAAATAGGAAAACAATAGTTATGAAATAATCCATACCATTGATTGGTCATTTTTAGTTTCGTCATCCTCATTCGGAATGGCATTAGGTATTGGTAAACGAAAATTTGTACGATCTTGGTTATCCCATTCAAGGAACTTCTTCATAGTACATGTGTTTGCATAATGACCATGCACAACACATTTAAAAAATTCAATTGATCCCTCAGAAAGAACATCTTTCCCTTTCCTCGAGTCAACTGGATGCTTCCTTTTTCCATGGAAGGTTCTTGCTTTTTGACCTTCATTTCCACATATATAGCATATTTTTGTCCCTTTAAAACATTTTTCTAGGTGTTTATTTCCCCATTTTTGACACATAGGTTTTTGAACACCCTTACATTTATGATTATTACTGGTAGTTCTGTAGGGATTTGTTTCTAGCATATATGATGCCTTAGAGAAATCACCAAGGTTTAGGTGGTCAATAATGACTCCAGATAGTTGGTTGAGGATAATCACATGATTTGTCATTGAAGCTCCTATATCATTTAGTTTCCTTCTCAAAAAAACTGTCACAGTTTCCTTCACATCCACTGTTACTTTGGTGCCTCCTAGATCCAGCAATTTACTAAAACCAAAAAGGTCAGTGTGAGTATATCAACAAAACCATCATGTACTAATGAGGAAGACAGACACTAAGATATACTTACTCATTCAATTTATCTAAACTAGGACTCTTTCTAAAATCATAACCATTATGGTAATGTCACTTATGCTTAAAGAATACACTAACCTCTAAAGTTATCTAAACCTCCCATTGATACCAACTATAAGGCCCCAGCCTTAAACCATACTTAATATTGAATTAAATGAATAATTCACATTTAGGATCTTTTTAGTTTTAGAGTTTTAGAGAATTAGATCATAAAACTTGTATTACATTCTACATTTAAACAAAGTGGTCACATGAAAGGCAGTATTCATTCTTCCCATCAACGGAAACATATTTAAAATACAACATGGATTCGTTCTTGACACTTCCTTGACACTATCATCATATCATGTACCTTTCCCTTGACCTATCAAAAACATTTCATAAAACTTGGGATGAGCATAAAAAGCTCAGTAAGGGATATAAAAATATGGAAAGGAAACATGGGTACATATATACATAAAAATGAAATCATACTTTACCCATAAAACATAAACACTTTAACATACCTCATAAAATCATGAATAAATCACAGAAATCATATGACATAAAGGTAACTGGAGGCATTCATAACATTATTACGTAGGGAGTAACCCTCTTGGTTACGTTTTGAATACCCATCACAGTATATTCCCTATATCTTTTCGGAGAAACCTTAACGTTTAACCCCTTCGCGTTACCCAATTCATTGGAGAGCTATATCGGGCTCACCCGCCCTTAGTTTATCATAGAACCACCTGTTTTCATAACAATTCCCAAGAACCATAACATTAATGTATCACAGAAAACATGCATAAAGGAAACATAACATTTCCACATTTCAACCACAATATAACATTTTAGTATATTGAAAAAATAATTGCATTAAAAAAGAAACCATTTCCAAAACCATTTAAAACATTTAATAAAGAGATTTTTGAACCAAAGTGTCCCATACCACCTTGATGATTTTAATATTTTAAACCATCAATATCCATATAAATAAATCCTTAAAACCATTTTGAATACTTGGATATTAATAAGAACAAATATTTAAAACATTTAATGTGATATATTTGTTAAAGGGGGTTTACCAAAATTAGAGACACTTGAATACAATAATTGAGGAATAACATTTAGTCAGAACATTATAATATCATGAGAATAAATGGATTCATGATATAATATTCCAAAGGACAGTATATACACCATATAAGAGTGAATTGGTGCAAAAAAAACAATGAATTCTCAATAGAAATGTCAAATGTGATGAAATCGCTTATAAAGAAGGTATCCTTAAATTAAGGATAAATAAATCTCAAAATTATGTGTGAAAAATATAAATAAACCAAATATAAGTGGATATTATGTTTAAAACAATAAAATGTCATTCACACATGTTCAAATGATGACATATTCAATAACTACATGTTGAACCCAAAGAAATCGAAATTGGGTTAAAAAGTTCCCTTGGTAAAATTCGACAGCCTAACGACATCACTTCAAAATTGAGAAAATGAGTTGATGAGAGATAAAAAGGTAATCTCATCACTTGGACATAAAATACACATCAATAAGAATATAAAATAACATATCCCAACATAAAATGATGTAAATTAAAATACATAACAAGAGATGTCTTTTAAAAAGAGGAGGGTGAAAGGTTCCCTTACCGATTTTGGAAACGTTCAAAACGTACACCCCATGAAATAAGGGCCATACAATGAACATGTAACTACCCATAAATGAGAGTATATTATACTAATAGTAAGATAAATGGCAGTACTTACACCACAAAAAAAGGAAGTAGTGGACAATGTAGCATGGGTCTCATGGGAACAAAAAGTGAGATGAAAATCCACTTATGAAAATTTGGAAGCCTAATGGGGCCACATAAAACTTCCAAAAATGGATTGATGAGATCAAATAGGGTCTTTCATTACATAAAAATTACATAAATAGGAACATAAAAGACCATATTCCAAATAAGAAAAATCAATACTATTGTCATGTGAAAATAAATTTTTATATATACACCTTTATACACATAATGGTAATAAAATTATAATAATAGTTGGGTCTAGGTAACCCCCATTAAAATAATTATGTTGAACATGTGAATGGAAAATCATGGAATAATATCTTAATGTTTTTCATTAATATTCTAAATGTATCAATAAAATACTTTGTATTTATATAAAAAAAATTACATAAAGGTGTTTCATTTATGTCTGCAATAGAAATATTTTAAAATTAATGAATATTTACTATAATGTTGTTAGAGCTAATTGGAAGTGATATAATAGAATTGGTACACATACAAATAATTGATGATACACCCAATCTGATGATTTGATTAATTTTTTATTGGTGAATGCGATTTTAGAGGATATTCAAATTACTTCATAAGCCAATTGAGGATGTCAATAAAATTATGAAATTTTTTTAAAACATATTGTGAAGTTTACCACATAAAATAAATATTCATTTTTCAAATGAAGAGAAATTATAAACAAATAATGTATCAATATATGATATTCAAAAAAATTGATAGACAATGAGATGTTTTAAAAATTTTAGATTATTGAGAAAATTTAATTCAATGGAAGTGTAATTATTGTGAAAAAAATATCTAAGTGAAGCGTTAAAAAAATACATAATGTTCATGATTTTAAAAAAAGACAATATAAAATATAAAAAATCATATATATATGATTTATTTGGGACTTCAAATAATTTTATTTTGATATGTAATGGTTAGAAAAAATAGTAACAATCATCCAAATTTTATTTTTATCTAAGGAGGAGGATGATCATTCAAAAAATAAATGGCCTATGAATCTAAAAGGAACTAAGAGTATGATAAATAATATCATAAAGAATAAGTTATTTTATTAATTTAATATGTATCTCATAAAAATTAATAACGTGAGATATTGATTATTTAAATGACCTATAAAAATAATTATTGTTTTTATATAATTCACAAAATTTAATTAAGGTTGAATGAGAAGGTGATAATGTTAATGATGTGTGAATTTTCTTCTAATTTTTTTAGTTCGTGGATTTACTTTAAGATAATGATATATTGATATAATAAAAAAAGGTTGTGGTTAGGGAATTGAACTTTACATGTGGAATATCCTATAGAGGGGAAATATGAGTAGGTGGTGATTATTTTACATATCAAATAATGGGAAATGATGGACATAGTGATTGTTATTATAACTACATCGATGTTGATTTCCATGGTTTTGGTATCATTGATGAATTAAATTGAGTATATGATTTTTTAGATGATGAGATCATTTTAATTTCGGATTCATATAATTTTCCGTATTTGGATAGATAATATAGATTAACATCTCAGTGATTAATGAGGAATTATGTGGTATACTTGGTGTAAAGATTGAGTTTTCTTATAGTTTTCATATATCAGGGATATATTTCAATCGATACCATATAATTCTAAATGATTTATTTATAATAAATATATATTTAGAGGCCACATGCTACTAAAAATAATGCATATTGTCTCATGATTCATCTCGGTGGAACCGAGTACCTACAAGCCAAATGTTGTAAATGGTAAAAAATTTCATTGACTTATAATTAGAATATTCATCAATTTTCCAAATCAAACAATATTAAATACTAAATTTTTTATATTCACATGACATCACTATAATAAAATAGAGCCTCTTCATATTTCTAATCATTATCCCCTCTTAATATCTTTTTCATATTTAATAAAGTCAAATCTATAAGTGTTTCATATGACAATTTATATTTTAATATTCAAATTTCCTATCCTCATTAACTTTTTATCCCAATTTTACAGAATCTCATTGTATATTAAGAATTTTTTGAGGAATTTAATTTGTGTGTGGTTGAATTAATTCATGATCATGGGGATTTTTATTTAATTTCCATGGGTGGCTCACATATGTTTGATTCTAAATATTTAACAATAATCTAATCAATTAAAATATATTTATACTTTTTAGGGTTTTTAATTTATTTATTTTTATTATTGGGGTTATTTTTATGTACATACGTTTGAATTTATGTCATTATATACTTGAATGAATAATAATGTTCTATTTCCATCATTTCCGATTGTTTTTTATTTTTAGAGGTTGGTGAGATTTGGAAAATTAGTATATTTTAAAAAGGAAATTAATTTTAAAATTTGATAGTTATATTTAGGGATGATTTTGAATAAATAATACAAACACTATTATTTTTTTACTGGGAACAACCCTCTGAGGGGATCTTGATCAAATCATATTACATATATGTATGGAATTATTTAAAATTTATATCAAATAATTTTTAATTATTTGGGATTATTAAGAAATGATTAACCAATCTGGTTTTGTAATATGAAATAAATTATTTCCATTGAATTAAAAAAAATTATATAATGATTTTTTTTAGATTTATTTACTTTTTGGATTATTATATATTTAAGATTTATTGAAAAGTTAATATTATATTTTTTTCATGACTATTAATTACAACCTTGATATATTATTTGGGTAACAATCATTAGGAATAGTTTTCCTATCCATATATCAAAAATGTAAATGAAATTATTTATTTTTTTATTGTTTTAGACAAAATGTAATTTTTTTTATATCATTGGATTCTACCCATCAGAAGGATAACATATAATATAATTAATTTCTATTGAATTTAATAAATATTATTTGTTAATAGATATATAAAAAACACTTTTAAAATAAATATACCTTTAAAAAAATGGGAATAACCTATATCCCATCATACTTGTATGATTTATAAGTTAAAAACATTTTAACTTTTTAAAATATTTCATCAATTGAATTTTTGTGGTTGACATGAGATAATGGAAAATATATATTATATTCTATTTTAAATAAATTTATTATTTATCTTAAACTTATTATTGAATGTAAAAAAAATTATTATTCTCATGTTAGTCATATGAGGAAATAATTATATGTAACACTTGTTTTTATGGAATTGAATTATTTGGACACCAATAATTTTACAAATATCGTAATTATATTTTGTTTTAAAATTTCTCAAAAATTGATGTTTCCTTATAAGACACAAATTTCTTCTATTAAAAATTATTAAAGAGTTTTTGTAAAACATAAATGTATTAATCAAATTAAGATTGATGATATAAGATTCTAAATTATATTTATTTTTAAATAACCTCATGATTCATTGTATTTATAGTAGTTTTATCCATGATGTACATTATTATATTTCTTATATTTCGTTTGAATCAATTGTAATTCCTCCAGAATTTTTATAACAAAATGAGATGTTTTGAAATTATTTTCAAATAAAATTTATCTTTTTTATATTTTTACTACATGTAAAACTAACATTATATTATTTTATAATATAAATTTTTTTTATATTGTGTTACATAAAATATAAAATGTTTTTCTATAGAAAATACATAATAAAAAATTTTATTTTACTACTAGTGATTTATTTTTATGAAATTTAGATTTTGTTTCCTATTACAGAATTTTATAGATATTTAATTTTTATACATATATAAAAATTATTATATAATATAAAAATTTATATTTAATCAAACATATCAAAATTATATTAGGGTTAATTATTCCAAAATTAATTAGAATATAATTTTTTCCTTAAATATTTAAAAAAACCTTATTTAGATTTTTTTATTTATTTTAATATCATTAAAAGAATAAAAATCGATTTAATGGGGTTTTAATATCGTTGGAATATTAGTAATATTTGTAAATAAAATTTAATTCATTGTAACATATTATTTTAATTAATTATTATATATACACCTTATAATATTTTGAACTCTGTTCTTTGGAAAAACACATATCTGTGATAGATTTATGTCAAATTTAAATATCCCACCCGGATGATGGGGATCTGAATAATTGATTACAAATTTACCATCATAATAATTTTTATTATTTATTATTTTATAATTTTTAACATATAAAATATCAAAAATAATTAAAATTAATTATCATTGTTTAAGTGAAAATGGGATTACCTTATATTGAAACTACATTAATCAGGGTAAAATGACATAGGAATTTGTCAAAAGCAATTTTTTAAGATAATAACCAACATATCACATATATTTTTTTATAATGTATTAATTTAATCCTTTTACATGTGAAAAATGTTGTTAACCATTTTTCTTTATGAAAGTATTGGTTCACTACTCACCTCGCTTTTAAAATTCAACACTATATCCTCTATGCATTAAAATTACTAGACCTATTTAATTCTCTAATAAAAACCCATAATAATATCATTAGTTACATCTTGACATCTATGAAGAATTTTTTTCATAAAAAAGTGAACCAAATTATCCATTTATTGATAAGAAAAAAATATTTCCAAAGAATTGGTAATGCCCTTAACCAATCGTTTTAGGTTGTATCATGAACCGCATATTTATATTATTATTAATCCATGATAATATAGTAACCTAATTATATTAGGTATATTTTAGTATGATTATTCAAATTTAATAACATAAATCCATATCAACTTTAATCAAATAGAGTATGTAATCATGATTCTTATATACGGTGGACAACTACTTCAAAAATTGATCTTATTATTTATACATAAAAACCATGAATGGATAGATATAAGGATAGATTAAATTTTAATATATGTTATTCATGATATTTTTGTGATTCTATAATCATGATATCACATATTCCATCTTACATTCTATTAATTTGGAATACAATAACATCATTTGTCTACACGATGAACCACACCATCGTGAATCAATGTTATTCATTCATCACGTCAACAATACCTTGAAGGAAATAAGAAAATATTTAATTTAAAAATTTATATATGTGATGTAAAAAGGTTCCCATTATGGTATTATATTATTTTTAATAGTTTCTTTTCAACAATAGAAAAAATGAGTATATCTTCCAATAATTAGTATAGTTTATCGTATCATGAAACAATTTATTTAAAATTGTATCTTAAAAATTTATGGATTAATGTAAATAAATATATAATAAATATATATTTATATTTATAAAATATATAATATTTTTTATATTATGGAACCATGATAATAATATGATGACTAAAAATAAAAAATCAAAACAAAATGAAAATAGGAAGCAATTATTACCCAATAAATGATTTTAACAACAAATTGTTCATAAATATGTAATAAATGGACATTATTAAACCATATATGGTATTATATATGTATTTATGGTTATGTAATATGTTTATAATAAACTTTTTTTTTCATTTTTTTTTCAATAATGTAGGAATAAAGATAATACTAATGGTAAAGCACTTACAACTCCATTTTATTTCAACATTATCATAAAAACACCAAACTCTATAATTTTATGCTGTGTATATCTTAACTCATTTAAATTTTATATCATGAATCTCACTATTTAAAATATATTTAATGTTTAATATGTTTTTTTTCTTTTTATGGCTGATAATTGATATCATTACTAAAGTGATTATTGATAATTTTTGTAATATTTCATCTTTTGGGAATTGGTGATTATACATACCATTATAATATTATGCGGATTACATATAATAAAAATGTAATTTACAATATTGGAATTATTTATTCAATGATTTTATAAATTTTATTTAATGTAATTATTTCTTGTTGACTAAGAGTCAATGATACAATGTGAGATGATGTTTATGAAGGATTCTCGTCAATTATTAGGATTGTTATGATTGTGATTTCAATGATGAAATTTTCAGATCAATTAATCTAGAGAATCATAAAATTAAATTTGTTATTTTTATTTCATGAGAATAATATTTTTCAATTCATAAACTCCTCTTTAGGTACTAAATATATAAAATTAATGTTAATAATAAAATTCATCTTTATTTCCTTCTTTAATTAGAACATATTATTCATAAAAAATAATGAGTACTATGTAAAACATTTATAAAAGAACTCTATAATTGATTTAGTACTGAAATTATGTAATATTAGAAAATTACGTTTTTAAAAAACTAATCATCCTGACTTGTTTACAAATAATGACCAATTGGATTTTTCCAGAAAATGTTATTAGAAAACTTGAAATTTTTTTCCACCCCCATGATACTAAGATGTTATAATGAATACATTATTTTATTGAAATGTTATATTCAATGAAGTTTATTATAATAATGATTTATTATTTTATAAAATGGAAATGATACTCTCCATATGAAATATTATAAAGGATTAATAAAAATTACTTTATATGATTTAAATTTTATTTAAATAGAGAAGAATATTGAAAATGTATTATGTTATTTTAAATAAATGTATTGAATTTGGAATGTATATTTTTTTATGAAATGCTTTTAATTATATTTAAATATCCATTTATTATTTTCCACATTTATTTTTTATGAAATGAATATTGTAAATTTTTTATGTTTTGAATAATGTGTAAAAAACATGAACAGACATTTTCTCTCTAAAATGTTCATAATGATCATTTACATAATATTCCATCAAAGAAAACCCCCATTTATGATACATATTATTTACTATGTAAATAAATTAATGATTTCATTCTTATTCATGATATTAATGTATTATAAATATTATAACAATAGGACAATGATTTCAATTTCTCTATCATGGTTTATACAATGTAAAAATTAAAAAGAAACCAGAGTATATTTCACTAGGTTATACTGCAAAACAAATGATGAAATTATTATAAATCTAGATTATTTTCTTAATTTTCATTACAAGTAAATGTTTATAAAAACCAATTCATGTTATGGGTTGTAATTTAATGATAATTATAGGATATTGGGGTGAATATATTTATAATATTACATTGTAACATGTGGGAACTATTTCTACCTATATTAAATAATGTAATGAATGATATCTCATGAATCAAATGGGGATGTAATGGGGAATAAAACCTATTTAGTATAGTTTTTTACCACTATGATCATTTCATGCACTGACACATGTTTTTGGTAGTATTAATAATTTCTTCGGATTAAAAATAATTGATGTTCGTGTTGAATCGAGAATGATATTTTTGAGTTTTGTCAAAATTTTCCTGTTTTTTTGTTGATGTTGCACGACGCCTTGGTGGAGTGCATTTTGGAAAGCCCGCACAGCTTCACCCAGGCAACGAAAAGATCATCATGTCTTTGGAAATATAATAATGGTAAATTTATTACTTAATGGTTTTTTTAAAAAAAATTATGTTGAAAATAACTTTATTATTAATATTAAAATAAAATGACAATTTTTATCATTTTGATGATAAATATTATTATTTAGAAGTATCATTAATAATATAATTATTAGTAAAATGATAATATTATTTATTTTTTGTTATTTTAATTATTTTATTTTCATTATTTTGGTATATTTATTATTATAATTATTATGACATTGCTAATATTCTTAATTTGCTAATTAATTTTTTGTTACTATTTTTTATTTAGGGTTTCCCTGTGCCACACCTACCTCTCTACAATCTCTTATTCCTCCTTGCAGCACATGATCCGGCTTGTCAACCACCTCTGCCAATCTTCCCATGGCTTGAACATCTCCTCCCCTGGCGTCCCTCTACTTGTTAGGTTTCTCCTGTCGTCGCATGCTCTGTCGCCGAACCACCATGTTGGTGTGCCACCTACCGGAAACCATCATCTAGCCTCATGCTGAACTGAACACTACCACCCCATCCACACGTCTTCATTTGCCTCCTCTTACTGCATGCCCCGACCAGCCCCCCTCCTTGCACTGGACTCCCATCATCCCCTTCTCTATGCTTCGGCCAATCAAGCTACACCCCCAGCCTCCTTGCGTATGCCTCCTCCTGCCAGCATTATTCGGAAACTAAAATCCCTCCAGCCAGTGCAGCAACATCCCCCACCCATATCCATCCAAGCTAACTACTCATGTGAGCTCCCTTGTCTGGTTGATACCCGTATTTGTGTTGTCCTCCCAACGTGTGCCCTCCCAACCATGTCACGCCCTTCATTGGTGAACTGCATAACCCTTGTCCAGTTTCACCTCATCTATATCCTCCCCCATTGGTGAGATTTTCTTTCTCATATTAGTGTATAGTTATTCCACAGTTAGGGTTAAATTTATATATTAAAATCCTTGATTGTTGGTTAAAATATCTGTTGTGTAGGGTTGGATTCATATTTCTACCGATGTGAATATTGTTTAATCGGTGATTTCTGTAGATTACAATAGATTCATCATAAATTGGGGTTGGATCCCTTTTCAAATTCCTCCATTATGATTTGATATACAATTATTTATTGTGTTTTTCCTTTTATGGATATTAAATAATCAGTTTACTGTGTGTTTTGATTAATATGATTGGTCTAAATTTTTTTTAATAACTAAATTGTGTTTGAAACATAGTACCTTTTTTAGGAATTATGGTGCATTTTTATGAAAATAAATTATTTAAAGTTTAAAATATTTATATTAAATTGTGTTATTTGTTGGTTGGATTGTACATGTCATGGGTTTTATCTTTATGTATGTTGCAGGTGTGCGGTTGATCTCAAAAGTTGTTTTTGGAAGGGTTTTTTCTTATATTTGTGAGTTATATATTTTTTAGAAATACAATAAATGGTTCATTAAATATTATAAATGGAAGAAATCATTTTTTGGAATTGTTTTGAGGTGCACATGATTTTAAAAAGGGGATTTTAATGTGTGGTGTGTTTTTTCCATGTTGCAGACACTATATGTTTTTCCCTAAACGGATTGGATGAATCTTTAAAATGATTGATGATTTATTATGGATTTTTTTATAATGGTTTTTTTGACGATTAATGTTATTTTTATTCCATTAAAAAGGTTTTCACATTATGTGCTTAGTGATATATGAATCTTTTTCCATTTTAAGTGTTTTTCAAAATTTAACAGTGCACATGATTTTTGAAATGAGTTTTGAAATGTATGTCTGGTTATAAAGGTGGGTTTTGTGACAATATTTATTAAATAAACTATTTTTTTGATATGGTTGTAGGGAATTCTAGACCATGTTAGTATAAAAATAATATTTCGTAATGTATTTGTAATTATTTCAGTGTGTTTTTTAAAAATGGTAAAATATTGTTAGTCTAATGAACTATTTTTCATTTCGAAATAACTATTTGAAAACCCCTTCTTGGGGTGGGTCTACTACCTAGTTGGTATATTGTGCATTTGGAGCATCTATGGTATGGGACTTCCATCGTATGAAAATTATTTTAATGTTAGGAACTATCCTTGAGGTGGACTAGGTTGTGTCGGATAGTGCGGTGTGTGTAGTTATATATATGTGACTTGTTGATTCAATTATAAGTCACACCCCATGGAGAAATATACATGGAAACATAGCATATAAAATATTTTTTTCGAAAATGATTTCTACAATAGTTTATATTTCTCACTGGATAGTGGGCCACAGATGAGGGATGTTTTGTTATTGTTACAATGGGATTGGGACCCTTGACCAGACCAGGGTTGGTGAAGGTCAGTTATTAGGGCTTTATGAATTAATTGATTAGGGAATTCCATTGGAATGAGTCACATTAATTAGTATGTTATGGTTGTTCTCTATTTTACTACGGATTCCTATGTTTTCCCTTAATATGGACTATTAGAGTTTCACCCTTTATTGTGTATTATTTTTGTTGCTTACACATGATATTTTTTTTTTTTAAAAAAATTGTAAGGGTTTGTTGGATTAAAAAGGATGTTTATGTGACTGTTTTGATTGAAAAAACTAAAATCCCCGTTTCTCTACTATTCCTTGTGTTACATTTGGAACAAAATGGGCTATGTGTCTTTATATTTAAATTAAAATGTGTGGTTAACCTTTTATTTATATTCGTATTTAAATCATGTTAATCAATTTAATCTTAATTTAAAAGGAATATCATTTTTAATATATTAGTAAGCCTACCAACAGGTTTTTAATACTCATGCCTATAGTGTTTTCTTGGTTTTAGTTCCAGCTGCATGTTCTAGTAATTATTTGGATCACCTTGAGTGATAATTGTTTTCGATACTAGAGAGTAAACCCTGAGGATACATGGAGTTTTAGATGGAAAAATGTTCTTCTCGTGGTTGTTTCTCCTTTATTTTTTCTTGTCAATTCACTAGTGCAGAAAACGTTTTTTACGTTGGTTATTTTTTATTATTTACGTCGGTTTTTAGGCGACGTTAATACGGACGACGTTATAAATAACGTTTTTTACGTCGGTTATTTAAAACCGACGTAATATCCCTAACTTCACGGTGGTTATCACGTCGGTTCATATAATAACCGACGTGATAAATATGCGCGGGGGGCTTTATCACGTCGGTTATTCCCTAAACCGACGTGATAAAACGCCTGGGATATCGTTTATCACGTCGGTTATGTCATAACCGACGTGATAAACCCTTCCCCTGGCCTATTACCACGTCGGTTATTTTGGAAACCGACGTGATAAAAAGGCCTGGGAAACGTTTTAGCACGTCGGTTATTCAATAACCGACGTGGTAAATCGATTCCCAGGCCTTTTATCACGTCGGTTATACTAAGCACCGACGTGATAAAATCCCCGGGAAAGGTTTATCACGTCGGTTCTAGAAAAAACCGACGTGATAAACCCCTACCGATTTATTTACCACGTCGGTTATAAAAGAACCGACGTGAAAGAAATTTTTTTTTTTAAATAATTGCACTGCTCTCACCAAAAAGCAACCAGAAACCAAACAAAAATAACCATGCCAGCCCTCCCCCAAGCCCCAACTGAACCCCACCCTCATCTATACCCACCTAACAACCTGGCCAGCCCTCCCCCACCACATTGGAGCCCCACCACAACCCTTGGACACCCCTCCCATATCCCTTGGACACCCTCCACCCCTTGGACACCCCCAAGACCCCTAGTAGAGCCTCAAACACCCATTGGACACCCCCCCACACCTTGACAGCCCTCCCAGACCCCTTGGACACCCCCCCCCCCCCCTCATTTACACCCAACCTGCCCCTTGGACACCCCCCACCCCTTCGACAGCCCCCTCACCCTCATTTACACCCCCCGAACACTAGGACAGCCCCAAACACCCCTTGGACACCCCTCCCATATCCCTTGGACACCCCCCCACCCCTTGGACACCCCCCCACCCACTGGACAGCCCCCCACCCCCTGGACACCCCCCCGACCCCTTGGAAACCCCCCTACCCCTTGGAAACCCCCCCTACCCCTTGGAAACCCCCCCATCCCCTTGGACAGCCCCAAACACCCCTTGGACACCCCTCCTATATCCCTTGGACACCCCCCACCACTTGGACTGTAAAATCAATCGTTTTTACTCAGGATTAAAGCCAAAGTATCGAAGGGCATTAGCTTCTCGTGAGTTTAAAAGTTATGAAAAGCTTGTTCAATGTGATGAGAAGGTGTAAATGGAGTTTGCCGATGACCAAGTTTTCTATAAAAACCAGCAGAAGAAGAGACCGAGGTGGCAGGAGAAAGGTAAGAATTCTTCAAAAAAGTCTGATGGTAAGAAAACTAAGTTTCCAGTTTGTGATAAATGTGGCAAAAGGCATGCTGGGGAATGTCTTCTGAATTCTGGGAAGTGCTACCGATGTGGTAAGATGGGACATAAGGCTCGTTATTGCACTGAAAAGGATCAAGGTGAAGGTAAAAACAAATTTGATTTACAGTTAGTGAAATGTTTTAAGTGCAATGAGATGGGTCACTATGCAAACGAGTGTCCGACAAGGAGCTTGAGTGATGGGAAGCAGTTAGACTACAAGCAGAAAGGGGTGGCGAAATCCTTTGCAACAACTTCAGTAGATGTTGGGCCATCGAATGAAGTGGTATCAGCTCCAGGGAGCTCAGTATTTTTCGAAGATTGACTAGAGGTCAGGGTACCATCAGTTGAAAGTAAAAGAAGCAGATGTTCCGAAGACTGTGTTCCGTACTAGATATGTCCATTATGAATTTGTAGTTATGCCTTTTGGGTTAACCAATGCACCTGTTGTATTCATGGACCTTATGAATAAAATTTTCCATGAGTTCTTGGATATGTTTGTGTTTGTGTTTTGAGGTTTTTGAAGAGGTTATGTGTGCCTTGTGATTCACAGTTGAAGAGAGAGTTGTTATGTGAAGCTCATAGTTCTCCGTTTTCAGTTCATCCGGGCAGTACTAAGATGTATAGAGATCTGCGGGAGTATTACTGGTGGGATGGAATGAAAAGAGATATTGCTGATTTTACTGTGAAGAGTTTGACTTGTCAGCAGGTTAAAGCTGAGCGGCAGTTACCGAAAGGGATGCTTCAGCCTTTACCAGTGCCAGAGTGGAAATGGGAGAATATATCCATGGACTTTGTTGTTGGATTACCGAAGACATGTCGAGGGAATAATGCAATCTGGGTTATTGTTGATCGCTTGACCAAATCTGCTCATTTCCTTGCTATACGAGATACTTTCTCTCTTGATCAACTTTCCCGTTTGTATCTTAAAGAGATAGTCAGGTTACATGGAGTTCCCCTCTCCATTGTATCAGATCGTGATCCCAGGTTTACCTCTAACTTTTGGAAAGGCCTTCAGAAGTCGTTGGGTACTGAATTAAATTTTAGTACAGTTTTTCATCCTCAATCAGATGGGCAGTCAGAACGAACAATTCAGACATTGGAGGATATGCTACGAGCTTGTTCTATGGATTATCAGGGAAGTTGGGACCAACATCTTTCTTTGGTTGAGTTTTCATATAATAACAGTTTTCATTCCAGTATACAGATGGCACCATTTCAGGCATTATATGGGAAGCGGTGTCGAACTCCAGCTTTCTGGGATGAAGTGGGTGAAAGAAAGTTGATGGGACCAGAATTGGTAGAAGAGATGGCAGAAAAAGTTCAGCTGATTCAGAAACACATGAGAACAGCTCAGAGCAGGCAGAAGAGTTATGCGGATAACCGGAGGAAGGATCTATCTTTCGAGGTAGGTGATCATGTTTTTCTCAAGGTTTCTCCTTGGAAAAGTGTGATGAGATTTGGTAAGAAAGGAAAGTTGAGTCCAAGGTTCATTGGACCATACGAAATTCTGGAAAGAGTTGGATCAGTTGCATACCGAGTGGCTTTACCTCCGAGTTTATCTCAGGTACACAATGTTTTTCACGTTTCGATGTTGAGAAAGTATATGCCAGATCCATCTCATGTTTTGAGTCCAGAGGTAGTTCAGCTGGAAGAGAACCTATCTTATGAGGAACAACCGGTCCAGATTCTTGACCATAAGGAGCAAGTGTTACGGAATAAGGTGATTCACCAGGTAAAGGTTTTGTGGAAAAACCACATGATTGAAGAGGCAACATGGGAATCTGAAAATGCTATGAGGGATAAATACCCCCACTTATTTTGATAAGTGAATAAAATTGCGAGGACGCAATTCCCAAAAGGGGGGAAGGATGTAACATCCCAGGTAATTAAAGAATAAATAATTTTCATATTTATTAATATTAGAGAATTAAATATGAATTTTAATTAAAAGGGGTTTCTATGATCGATAGCGTACCCGATACGCAACGATGAGTTTCTTTGAAACTTACGTAGCACACTAGTAATAAAATAATATTTTTTTTAAATGTTAGTTAACAAGTAGCCGTTGTACTGGCGGGAATGAATAGAAATAACTAAAATATGAATAGATATATTTTTAGATGTTTTTATATTTACCCAATAAAAGATAAAGACTTAAAATACGGAAAGAGTTCAATTTTAGGCTTTTATACTCTAATTTTCACTAAAGGTTCACTTATCACCTTTTCATGGTGAACCGTCATTAAATATAGTTTTGATCACTCTTATACATTCTTTTGGACCAAATAAAACTCTTATTAAGAATCGGGACATCAAATTTTACTTTGTGTAATTTTTGGTACCTTTCTGTTAAAGTTCATTTTTTTTATGAATAGTGTAAAATGTTGCATTTTAATTCAAAACCTCTTTTTGATCTAATTTATTTATATGATTAGATTATGTTTTGATTTGGTTTTGAAGTGGAATTAGAATATATTTTTACCATTTTATCCAATGGTGGTCATTGGAATCAATTTCGATTTGAAATTAGACTTAAACTGGTGTCAATCTTTTGATACTTATTGTTTTGTAAAAACACGCTATTTGCTCTGGCAGCGGGAATTAATTATTGAATTAATTAATGTGACTTATATGATTTGAATTTTGTAAAATAGACTTCATTTTTGAATTCGGAATATCAAATATAGCTTAGGGTGAATTTTTGGTAATTTTCTGAAAAACTTCAATTTTTGATGAATAGTGAAACCACTAAGTGGTAATCAAGCAAACTGATTTTTCAGTTAAATGAAAGTTTACCACTAATGTGTATTGAATTTTGAAAATCCGACATACATGGTTGTCATTAAGAAGTAAAATGTGGTTCAATGAGATTAAAATAATTTTTTGGTGAATAGTAACTTATTAAGTTTTTAATCGCGATTAGTGGTAATTAGTGTAGTTTAAGGTATAAATAATGCTTTAATAATATAAAATGACCTAGACACATGTCCCAACCTTATTGGTTGTGTCATGGCCGACCAAGACAAGCCATGGGTCAACTTGGGGACCCCATGGATCCACTTTTGTTGGGAAATGACATAAATTACTTTTTATTAAATGTTAAAGTGAAAATGACACAAACATAATATGTTTTACGAAAACAATTTTTAAGTCGGGTTGTACAAGTCCAAAATTTGATTATAAATAGTCACTGGAAAGCGAAAAAGATTTCCTATATCATAGTATTTTTTTTATAATTTTTAGACATTAAATAAATTTAATTATTTATGACATAATAATGATGCAGCGATGACATCATTATTTGACGATTTAAATAAAATAGAAAGATAATGTAAAATCTATGAACTACACATGGCCAAAGCTTATTGGATGAGTGTATTTCGATGCCTTATCACCTTATCCACGAATTCCATCAATGTGGGACCTTTTAAAACCGAAACACATTTTCAAATAATGTAATGTTTCTTTACTTTCCAAAAGTGCCCCTCCTCTCCTCTTATAAAAGGCCCCCACCTCTACCTCATTTCACACACCTCTCAAGCCTTTGGCTCGGCCAACCCCTGCCCATTTGCTCTCTCCACATCCCTCTCCTCATCCTAGAGGATTCCCCTTGGGCAGAATCCTTTCAAAGGAAGCCTTTAGGCTCAAATCAAAAGGAGTTACACTTTTTAAGGTAATTCATCCTCTCATGCTCATTTGTTTTATTTTGCTTCTCCAACCCCCTAAACTCTTTTTATTTACTTCTTTTGTAACAACACCAGTATCTTCAATATACTAGGATGTTGTTATAAGAGTTATTTGAACTAAACTCTCACACAACTACATCAAATGGTTAAAGAACATACGTTTTCCGTGGATGGCGAAATTATGCCTCCCGAAACGATGATTGTTCAATACTCATTTAACACCTTCAAAGGTGGCCATTATGATGTCACTATTTTTATATATGATATATAAAATGTTTATGTTTTCCTTAAACTTCTGTTTTTTTCATTTTGGGCATACCTTTATGGTTTCCATTATGGGTAAAACACGATATCTTCATTTTAAGGAAGTGCGGACTACCGTCCCCTCAAAGTGATGTGATTCGTTAATGCCATATGTGGGACGTGTAAAGGATGGATTTAAAGTTATTATATATGATTTTATACTGGAATTATAATATACCTATATATATCATTATCATTTATTTCCATTAAAGTATGAAATAGAAATGGAAGTAGCGTTCATGCGTACGTACGGCTTACCGTCTCCATGAACGGTGCATTTCATTTCTTACCTCTAAATGTGATGTAATATTATAAATGAATGTATGTACTGGATATATATGACATATATGATATCTACATAATGAATACCATTCTGGATATAATGAAACATTGACCAAATTAACAACATGTAAGTGTAAGAAGTCTATTTTTGACTTAAGAACCAAATACCGACAAAATGAACATTATTAACTTAACTGATTACATGATGTTCATAACATGGTATAAAAGGAATAATGAACTTGAAAAAGATTCATAATCAAGTAGAGATTAACTCAAGTTTATTATTCAGGAGATTAAAGAACGGTCGGGTCATGTCAGATACGAGGTATGGGAACTTCTTAACCCAATTTCCATTCTTTGGGTTAATCTCCTACTTTCAAATTATGTCATTATGTTATTATGTCGTATCTTGTATTTGTACTTTATTTATGTATACTTATAGTGAATACACATAATATATCTATTTTATTTTAAAAATTATCTTTGTATGGGATTTCGTCTCAATCTCCTTTCGTTGAGGCATATTTTGTTTTATACACAACCTTCTTTTATACGGTGTATAAACCCCTTGGACTTTTACGTTTATTCAAAAGGAATCTTTTTTATACGAAGCGTTTACCAAACGACAAAAGGGAATGTTTTTGTCGTACGTATGCGGCGACAACGACTTCTCCGCCGTCGTAACCGTTATTTGAGTTTCGGCTTCTTCTACAAGCCATTCCTTCTTTTTAAAAGAAAAATAAATACCATGTTTTACTTTGGTATTGAAAATGGTTTTCACAATGTTTTTGTGTTGTATTGATATCTTGTGATTGAAATGTGGAAATGTTATGTTTCCTTTATGCATGTTTTATGTGATACAATTATGTTATGGTTCTTGGGCATTATTATGAAGACGGGTGGTTCCGTGATAAACTAAGGGCGGGTGAGCCCGTTATAGCTCTCCAATGCATTGGGTAACGCGAAGGAGTGAAACGTTAAGGTTTCTCCGAAGAGATTTTAGGGAATATACTGTGATGGGTATTCCAAACGTAACCAAGAGGGTTACTCCCTACGTAAGAATGTTATGAATGCCTCAAGTTACCTTTATGTCTTATGATTTCTATGATTTATTCATGATTTTATGAGGTATTTTAAAGTGCCTATGTTTTATGGGTAAAGTATGATTTCATTCTTATTTATATATGAACTCATGTTTCCTTTCCATGTTTTTTTTAATAACCCATACTGAGTTTTTATGCTCATCCCAAGTTTTTGAAATGTTTTTCACAGGTCAAGGGAAAGGTACATGATAAGATGATAGAGTCAAGGATGTGTCAAGAAATAATCCATGTTTTATTTTAAATGTGTTTCCATTGATGGGAATGAAGAATAATATCTTTATGTAACCACTTTGTTTATATGTGGAATGTAATGCAAGTTTTATGATCTAATTCTCTAAAACTCTAAACCTGAAAAGATCCTCAATGTGTAATCTTGTAATAACACAAGATTAAGTAAGGTTTAAGGCTGGGGCCTTATAGTTGGTATCAGAGGTCGGTTTAGACAACTTTAGGAGTTAGAAAAGTGTTAAATTATAATATGATTGAAATGATATAGCATTTACAGATTACCATGTTGCTTCACCTAAGATATTTCGGTGTTCAGAATGGTTTTCCGCAGAGGAAACAAAGCAGCTATGTTGGGACGACATCAGGAGGAAGACAACCTTCCAAATCAGCAACCTGAGATGGTCGGAATCGGAACAGAACAGTTTGTTGCAGTGATGGCACAGTTGACTCAGGCTATAAATGGTGGTGGTATCCATGCACGAAATCAGCCAGATCAACCGCAGAGGAACATGTCAGTGGTGGAACATTTCACGAGGCAACATCCCCCATCATTCAGAGGATCATCTGACCCTGTGCTAGCTGAAGGGTGGATTAAAGCACTAGAGAAGATTTTTGATGTCATGGGGTGTTCAGACAATCAAAAGGTTAGTCTTGCTATTTATCGTTTGGAGGGAGAAGCAGATCAGTGGTGGTCTATGGTTAAAAATATCAGGGACGCCGATGAGATTGATGCTCTTGACTGGGATGAATTCAAAGGTATGTTTCTTGAGAAGTATTTTCCTAAGGCTGTTCGACTTAGGATGGAAAAGCAATTCTTGGAATTGAGGCAAGAGGAAGACTCAGTGGCTTCCTATGAAGAAAGGTTCACTCGATTGGCAAGGTATGCTCCAAATTTTATCCGGGACCTTGATAGTAAAATCAATCGTTTTTACTCAGGATTAAAGCCAAAGTATCGAAGGGAATTAGCTTCTCGTGAGTTTAAAAGTTATGAAAAGATTGTTCGATGTGCTGAGAAGGTGTAAATGGAGTTTGCCGATGACCAAGTTTTCTATAACAACCAGCAGAAGAAGAGACCGAGGTGGCAGGAGAAAGGTAAGAATTCTTCAAAAAAGTCTGATGGTAAGAAAACTAAGTTTCCAGTTTGTGATAAATGTGGCAAAAGGCATGCTGGGGAATGTCTTCTGAATTCTGGGAAGTGCTACCGATGTGGTAAGATGGGACATAAGGCTCGTGATTGCACTGAAAAGGATCAAGGTGAAGGTAAAAACAAATTTGATTTACAGTTAGTGAAATGTTTTAAGTGCAATGAGATGGGTCACTATGCAAACGAGTGTCCGACAAGGAGCTTGAGTGATGGGAAGCAGTTAGACTACAAGCAGAAAGGGGTGGCGAAATCCTTTGCAACAACTTCAGTAGATGTTGGGCCATCGAATGAAGTGGTATCAGCTCCAGGGAGCTCAGTATTTTTCGAAGATTGACTAGAGGTCAGGGTACCATCAGTTGAAAGTAAAAGAAGCAGATGTTCCGAAGACTGTGTTCCGTACTAGATATGTCCATTATGAATTTGTAGTTATGCCTTTTGGGTTAACCAATGCACCTGCTGTATTCATGGACCTTATGAATAAAATTTTCCATGAGTTCTTGGATAAGTTTGTGTTTGTGTTTTGAGGTTTTTGAAGAGGTTATGTGTGCCTTGTGATTCACAGTTGAAGAGAGAGTTGTTATGTGAAGCTCATAGTTCTCCGTTTTCAGTTCATCCGGGCAGTACTAAGATGTATAGAGATCTGCGGGAGTATTACTGGTGGGATGGAATGAAAAGAGATATTGCTGATTTTACTGTGAAGAGTTTGACTTGTCAGCAGGTTAAAGCTGAGCGGCAGTTACCGAAAGGGATGCTTCAGCCTTTACCAGTGCCAGAGTGGAAATGGGAGAATATATCCATGGACTTTGTTGTTGGATTACCGAAGACATGTCTAGGGAATAATGCAATCTGGGTTATTGTTGATCGCTTGACCAAATCTGCTCATTTCCTTGCTATACGAGATACTTTCTCTCTTGATCAACTTGCCCGTTTGTATCTTAAAGAGATAGTCAGGTTACATGGAGTTCCCCTCTCCATTGTATCAGATCGTGATCCCAGGTTTACCTCTAACTTTTGGAAAGGCCTTCAGAAGTCGTTGGGTATTGAATTAAATTTTAGTACAGCTTTTCATCCTCAATCAGATGGGCAGTCAGAACGAACAATTCAGACATTGGAGGATATGCTACGAGCTTGTCCTATGGATTATCAGGGAAGTTGGGACCAACATCTTTCTTTGGTTGAGTTTTCATATAATAACAGTTTTCATTCCAGTATACAGATGGCACCATTTCAGGCATTATATGGGAAGCGGTGTCGAACTCCAGCTTTCTGGGATGAAGTGGGTGAAAGAAAGTTGATGGGACCAGAATTGGTAGAAGAGATGGCAGAAAAAGTTCAGCTGATTCAGAAACACATGAGAACAGCTCAGAGCAGGCAGAAGAGTTATGCGGATAACCGGAGGAAGGATCTATCTTTCGAGGTAGGTGATCATGTTTTTCTCAAGGTTTCTCCTTGGAAAAGTGTGATGAGATTTGGTAAGAAAGGAAAGTTGAGTCCAAGGTTCATTGGACCATACGAAATTCTGGAAAGAGTTGGATCAGTTGCATACCGAGTGGCTTTACCTCCGAGTTTATCTCAGGTACACAATGTTTTTCACGTTTCGATGTTGAGAAAGTATATGCCAGATCCATCTCATGTTTTGAGTCCAGAGGTAGTTCAGCTGGAAGAGAACCTATCTTATGAGGAACAACCGGTCTAGATTCTTGACCATAAGGAGCAAGTGTTACGGAATAAGGTGATTCACCAGGTAAAGGTTTTGTGGAAAAACCACATGATTGAAGAGGCAACATGGGAATCTGAAAATGCTATGAGGGATAAATACCCCCACTTATTTTGATAAGTGAATAAAATTGCGAGGACGCAATTCCCAAAAGGGGGGAAGGATGTAACATCCCAGGTAATTAAAGAATAAATAATTTTCATATTTATTAATATTAGAGAATTAAATATGAATTTTAATTAAAAGGGGTTGCTATGTTCGATAGCGTACCCGATACGCAACGATGAGTTTCTTTGAAACTTACGTAGCACACTAGTAATAAAATAATATTTTTTTTAAATGTTAGTTAACAAGTAGCCGTTGTACTGGCGGGAATGAATAGAAATAACTAAAATATGAATAGATATATTTTTAGATGTTTTTATATTTACCCAATAAAAGATAAAGACTTAAAATACGGAAAGAGTTCAATTTTAGGCTTTTATACTCTAATTTTCACTAAAGGTTCACTTATCACCTTTTCATGGTGAACCGTCATTAAATATAGTTTTGATCACTCTTATACATTCTTTTGGACCAAATAAAACTCTTATTAAGAATCGGGACATCAAATTTTACTTTGTGTAATTTTTGGTACCTTTCTGTTAAAGTTCATTTTTTTATGAATAGTGTAAAATGTTGCATTTTAATTCAAAACCTCTTTTTGATCTAATTTATTTATATGATTAGATTATGTTTTGATTTGGTTTTGAAGTGGAATTAGAATATATTTTTACCATTTTATCCAATGGTGGTCATTGGAATCAATTTCGATTTTAAATTAGACTTAAACTGGTGTCAATCTTTTGATACTTATTGTTTTGTAAAAACACGCTATTTGCTCTGGCAGCGGGAATTAATTATTGAATTAATTAATGTGACTTATATGATTTGAATTTTGTAAAATAGACTTCATTTTTGAATTCGGAATATCAAATATAGCTTAGGGTGAATTTTTGGTAATTTTCTGAAAAACTTCAATTTTTGATGAATAGTGAAACCACTAAGTGGTAATCAAGCAAACTGATTTTTCAGTTAAATGAAAGTTTACCACTAATGTGTATTGAATTTTGAAAATCCGACATACATGGTTGTCATTAAGAAGTAAAATGTGGTTCAATGAGATTAAAATAATTTTTTGGTGAATAGTAACTTATTAAGTTTTTAATCGCGATTAGTGGTAATTAGTGTAGTTTAAGGTATAAATAATGCTTTAATAATATAAAATGACCTAGACACATGTCCCAACCTTATTGGTTGTGTCATGGCCGACCAAGACAAGCCATGGGTCAACTTGGGGACCCCATGGATCCACTTTTGTTGGGAAATGACATAAATTACTTTTTATTAAATGTTAAAGTGAAAATGACACAAACATAATATGTTTTACGAAAACAATTTTTAAGTGGGGTTGTACAAGTCCAAAATTTGATTATAAATAGTCACTGGAAAGCGAAAAAGATTTCCTATATCATAGTATTTTTTTTATAATTTTTAGACATTATATAAATTTAATTATTTATGACATAATAATGATGCAGCGATGACATCATTATTTGACGATTTAAATAAAATAGAAAGATAATGTAAAATCTATGAACTACACATGGCCAAAGCTTATTGGATGAGTGTATTTCGATGCCTTATCACCTTATCCACGAATTACATCAATGTGGGACCTTTTAAAACCGAAACACATTTTCAAATAATGTAATGTTTCTTTACTTTCCAAAAGTGCCCCTCCTCTCCTCTTATAAAAGGCCCCCACCTCTACCTCATTTCACACACCTCTCAAGCCTTTGGCTCGGCCAACCCCTGCCCATTTGCTCTCTCCACATCCCTCTCCTCATCCTAGAGGATTCCCCTTGGGCAGAATCCTTTCAAAGGAAGCCTTTAGGCTCAAATCAAAAGGAGTTACACTTTTTAAGGTAATTCATCCTCTCATGCTCATTTGTTTTATTTTGATTCTCCAACCCCCTAAACTCTTTTTATTTACTTCTTTTGTAACAACACCAGTATCTTCAATATACTAGGATGTTGTTATAAGAGTTATTTGAACTAAACTCTCACACAACTACATCAAATGGTTAAAGAACATACGTTTTCCGTGGATGGCGAAATTATGCCTCCCGAAACGATGATTGTTCAATACTCATTTAACACCTTCAAAGGTGGCCATTATGATGTCACTATTTTTATATATGATATATAAAATGTTTATGTTTTCCTTAAACTTCTGTTTTTTTCATTTTGGGCATACCTTTATGGTTTCCATTATGGGTAAAACACGATATCTTCATTTTAAGGAAGTGCGGACTACCGCCCCCTCAAAGTGATGTGATTCGTTAATGCCATATGTGGGACGTGTAAAGGATGGATTTAAAGTTATTATATATGATGTTATACTGGAATTATAATATACCTATATATATCATTATCATTTATTTCCATTAAAGTATGAAATAGAAATGGAAGTAGCGTTCATGCATACGTACGGCTTACCGTCTCCATGAACGGTGCATTTCATTTCTTACCTCTAAATGTGATGTAATATTATAAATGAATGTATGTACTGGATATATATGACATATATGATATCTACATAATGAATACCATTCTGGATATAATGAAACATTGACCAAATTAACAACATGTAAGTGTAAGAAGTCTATTTTTGACTTAAGAACCAAATACCGACAAAATGAACATTATTAACTTAACTGATTACATGATGTTCATAACATGGTATAAAAGGAATAATGAACTTGAAAAAGATTCATAATCAAGTAGAGATTAACTCAAGTTTATTATTCAGGAGATTAAAGAACGGTCGGGTCATGTCAGATACGAGGTATGGGAACTTCTTAACCCAATTTCCATTCTTTGGGTTAATCTCCTACTTTCAAATTATGTCATTATGTTATTATGTCGTATCTTGTATTTGTACTTTATTTATGTATACTTATAGTGAATACACATAATATATCTATTTTATTTTAAAAATTATCTTTGTATGGGATTTCGTCTCAATCTCCTTTCGTTGAGGCATATTTTGTTTTATACACAACCTTCTTTTATACGGTGTATAAACCCCTTTGACTTTTACGTTTATTCAAAAGGAATCTTTTTTATACGAAGCGTTTACCAAACGACAAAAGGGAATGTTTTTGTCGTACGTATGCGGCGACAACGACTTCTCCGCCGTCGTAACCGTTATTTGAGTTTCGGCTTCTTCTACAAGCCATTCCTTCTTTTTAAAAGAAAAATAAATACCATGTTTTACTTTGGTATTGAAAATGGTTTTCACAATGTTTTTGTGTTGTATTGATATCTTGTGATTGAAATGTGGAAATGTTATGTTTCCTTTATGCATGTTTTATGTGATACAATTATGTTATGGTTCTTGGGCATTATTATGAAGACGGGTGGTTCCGTGATAAACTAAGGGCGGGTGAGCCCGTTATAGCTCTCCAATGCATTGGGTAACGCGAAGGAGTGAAACGTTAAGGTTTCTCCGAAGAGATTTTAGGGAATATACTGTGATGGGTATTCCAAACGTAACCAAGAGGGTTACTCCCTACGTAAGAATGTTATGAATGCCTCAAGTTACCTTTATGTCTTATGATTTCTATGATTTATTCATGATTTTATGAGGTATTTTAAAGTGCCTATGTTTTATGGGTAAAGTATGATTTCATTCTTATTTATATATGAACTCATGTTTCCTTTCCATGTTTTTTTTAATAACCCATACTGAGTTTTTATGCTCATCCCAAGTTTTTGAAATGTTTTTCACAGGTCAAGGGAAAGGTACATGATAAGATGATAGAGTCAAGGATGTGTCAAGAAATAATCCATGTTTTATTTTAAATGTGTTTCCATTGATGGGAATGAAGAATAATATCTTTATGTAACCACTTTGTTTATATGTGGAATGTAATGCAAGTTTTATGATCTAATTCTCTAAAACTCTAAACCTGAAAAGATCCTCAATGTGTAATCTTGTAATAACACAAGATTAAGTAAGGTTTAAGGCTGGGGCCTTATATGGACACCCAACCGACTCCTTGGACAGCCCCAAACACACCTTGGACACCCCTCCCATATCCCTTGGACACCCCCCACCCCTTGGACACCCCCACCCTCATTTACACCCCCCCCGACCCCTAGGACAGCCCCAAACACACCTTGGACACCCCTCCCATATCCCTTGGACACCCCCCAAACACCCACTCACCCCCTTGGAACCTCTCCCCCCATACCAAAATCCAGACCAGAAAAACCATCAACAGTAGACCAAAACAAGAAGTAGAGAAAAATTAAACATTCACTTATATAACATTCAAAACTTACAATGTCAACTTCAAAAAAAACTAAATCCAACCTAAACGACTACGAAATACACAATTACATTGACAATATTCTAAATTACATTTTACATTACAAACAACTAAAAGTCAATCGAACCTGTAAAATAATTTGACCACTCCACTTGTAAGTGTTTGATATCTTCAGCAGTAAAGGGTTGAGGGTCATCAAAAAGCTACAAAGGAAAAGGATAGTAGTCAACGTGTATAATGAATAAATCAAATTGAAATATTATTAGAAAGAGGAAATCTTACCAGGTCAAAACTCAGAACTGTCCCAGTTGTTATTATTTCATACATAAATCTTAACATGTAATATCTGCATTCGATGATGCCTTGTTGCTCATGACATTTCTGTTTGAATGAGTGTAAATTCAATATATTATTTTTATGTAATAAATCAAAATGTACAAATTATAAATGGATATTTACCTTCGCATGTACATATTTGATCTTGTAATTCCTTTTCTTTGCGCTTTTTCGAAAGTGGACCCATGCCCTGTTAGAAAATAATACGAATGGGGTAAATTTAAAATTCATTATAATATATAAAACTATTGTGAAATTGAAACTTACGTTTCCAATATATTCTTAAAACTTTCTCGCACATCATCATGGAGAGAGCATATCCAATAAAGTGTTTTCTCCCTAGGGCAAAAAACCCCTAACATCCAATGATCCCTGAGAAAAGGAAATTTAACGTTAGTGGTTTTTTATGTTAAAATATAATTAACTCTTTGAGAGGGATGTGTTTCATACCTCTCACAAAAAGGCATCATCCAACACTGTGTGATTACATTCTTTTCAAATCTATCAGCAATATAAAGCATTCTTTGTTCCTCATCCAATGCACATGCTTCAGGGGAAATCAATTGTGGGTCCATGAATCCATATACATCTGTCAGCTCATTCCTCTCACAAATTTTATACATATACCTAATACAAAGCAGACATAAGTATACATTTTTAATAAATATAACGCAAGGAAAAGGAGTTAAGACTTACATGATAAAAATTTGCACCATGTTGATGCCCATCTTATCTCCAGTGACAAACTCCATGATATCACTTTTCATAATCCCCACACATAGTTCACGTCCACAGACATGAGCTTCCATTGTAAAGTCATAATGATCCGCCAACAAATTTGAATATCTTGACAATTTGTCAAGACTGCTAGTATCTGCATCTAATGTCATAGCTATCTGTCTTTGTTGTTGTCTATACAGTATTTCTTTACCTTTGAAGTATTCCTGTAAAAATAAATTGAAAAATATATTAGTTTTCAAATGATAAAACATTAATAAAAATATAAAATAAAAGATATAACATCCATACCTCTATGGTAATGAGTCGAAGAAGTCTGGATGGCCAAAGTAAAAAATGGCCGATAATATGTCCAACTGTCGTCACCTCATCTGTAGGTAATGGTATCCGAGCTGATCTATCTATAATATCCTGTACAGTGACCCTCTGATTCTCTACCTCTAACTGTTGATGATGAACTGTATCTCCTATACAATATACCATCCCATATGCAACTATATGATGTTGAGGATCATCAACATACAACTCACAATAAGTAGGTAGCTGCGGCGGAGGAGGAGGATCAAAAATGGGGTCCGCAGGCTGAGGTGGGGGAGTGGGAGCTACTGGGAGAGGTGGAGTGGGAGCTGCACCCTGAAATTGTCTTTGCAAGTCTGCAAACATTAACTGCACCGATGCTCTAATCTTGTCCTCCATTGTCGCATTAATATTATGGACTTCAGCCTCCAACGATTCTATTTTTTTTATAAACTCCCTCAATGTTAGAAGTTGAGGAACGTGGCAACACTTTTCTTACCGATACACCTGCCGGATATCCTCTTACACGGCCAGGATGTTCGGGCTTTCCCAATGCCACAGATAAAATATCTTCCCTCCCAGATGGTGTAAATGTCCCCTGTGAACTCTGCTCCTCAAGAGAGTCCTGTAATAATTAATTGAACTTTTCTATAATGATTGGAAATATATGACGAAAATAGTAAACTTAAATAAATAAAATAGATATCTTACAATCCTCTCAACTACGAGTCTCGATTCTTCCGAAAGATATTGTCCTTTTTTGCCCTTCCGAGCTCTTTTCCATTTCTCATGTCTAGATGGAGGGGATAGAGGGGCCACCTCTCCAGAGCTTGAAGACTCAGCTCTTAGTTGTTGAAATTTTTCTGCCATCATTTGTTCTTCCAATAATGCATACCCTCCCCGAGATAAACTATGAGGGTATACATTTTTAGATTGGATCTCTTGATGAGCTTTCCTTGTTTGCTGTAAATTAAGAATAAGTAATCATTAACAAAACAATAATAAGATCATTTATATAAGAAAGCTTATAAAAGTTTACATTGCCCTTACCAAAAATGATTCTTTTCTTCTACTTTCAAAAAATTGTCTCCATGTGTCTTCATCTATAAAAGGATATATACGACATGGATTCTCACGACTCCTATGACCATAAATGAAATCAGATGAGAGGGTTGATTTGAAATCCCTCCATCTCCTAGCAGCCAACGATAAGCATTTCTTCCTGACTCTCCAGTGTCAGGAATATCAAATGTCATCTGATAAAAAAGAGGTTAAAAATATTATATATACTAGAAACATTTAAAGAACAGTCAAACAATAGCAAAAGATCTTACCAAAATGGTCTCCCACAGCTGAGAAATTATCGCCTTATCCACACTTCTCCAATCATCATAAAGAATGCTTACTTTGCTCTTAGCCTGAGTTGCTACAAAACCCTTAAAATCTTTAGCATTTGGACCTCTAGGAAGATCATCCTCATCAAACTCCACGACTATCCTCTCCTCCTTCGTACGGGCAAGTGATAATTTTGGTAAACGTGTGCACCCACGCTTACCAACCTTTGAACTCTTTTTCGTAATAGGAGCATGTGAATGTTCCTCCCCAGATGTATGACCAATATGCTCATCTCCAGAATCATGTGGCTGATCAACTGATTGATCTGTCATTTTCCTTCAAATCAAAAAAACAAACATTAGTTCACAAATAGAAAAGTGTACTAAATTACATAATAGTAAACATCGGTAATATGATAAGCATGTTAAACAATGATAAACATGGTAAACACAGGCAAAATGTTGCCAAGGAGTTGGCATAAGAAAGCTGAAAAGTGGACTAACTGATGCCACCGGCCGGCCGCTGGCTCACCACCGGCCGGCCGGTGGAGCAGACAGCCTTCCTGTCTGGACCACCGACCGGCCGCTGGATCACCACCGGCTGGCCGGTGGACCAGACAGAGAGCCTTCCTCTCTGTCTAAACCACCGGCCGGCCGCTGGCTCCTCACCGGCCGGCCGCTGGTGATCCAGACAGAGAGGAAGGCTCTCTGTCTGGTCCACCGGGCGGCCGGTGGTGATCCAGCGACCGACCGGTGGACCAGACAGAGAGCCTTCCTCTCTGTTTGAACCACCGTCCGGCCGCTGGCTCAACACCAGCCGGCCGCTGGTGATCCAAACAGAGAGGCTCTGTCTCTGTCTGGACCACCGGCCGGCCGCTGGCTCAGCACCGGCCGGCCGGTGGACCAGACAGAGAGCCTTCCTCTCTGTCTGAACCACCGGCCGGCCGCTGGCTCAACACCGGCCGGCCGCTGGTGATCCAGACAGAGAGGAAGGCTCTCTGTCTGAACCACCGGCCGGCTGGTGGTGAGCCAGCGGCCGGCCGGTGGTACAGACAGAGAGGACCGGTTGCCGGTGCGCGCATGACTTCTCCTCTTTACGGTTTTTATTGTTTTATCGTACAAAACTCTGCTACCTCCTCAGAAATATACTTTTCAATAATGGAGGCTTCAGGTCGATATGGATTTTTAACATATCCCTTTAATATTTTCATATACCTTTCAAAAGGATACATCCAACGAAGATATACAGGTCCACAAAGCCTTATTTCTCGAACCAGATGAATCAGTAAATGCACCATCATATCAAAAAAAGTTGGAGGAAAATACATTTCCAAATGACAATGTATAATAATTGCATCCTTTTCCAAAATGTTCAAAGCATTCACATCAATCGCCTTGTTGCAAATTGAATTGAAAAAATAACACAACCTCATTATAGTCTTTCTGACACGGATGGGCAATATTCCACGCAGTGCAACTGGTAGAATTTGTTGCATCATGACATGACAATCATGTGATTTCATACCTATCAACTTCAAGTCTTTCAATGAGACAAAATTTTTTACATTTGAAGAATAACCTTGAGGCACTTTGATATCATGAAGACACTGACAGAAGCTACTTTTCTCCCTCTTCGATAATGTATGACAAGCCGGGGGAAGAAATGTTCGTCTTCCTTTAGGAGTGGGAGCTAACTCTAAACGTATTCCCATTGACAGTAGGTCTAACCTTGTATTCAACCCATCTTTTGTCTTTCCTTTAATATCTAGCAATGTTCCGATCAAAGAATCACAGATATTCTTCTCCACGTGCATGACATCAATATTATGTTTGACTTCATGATACCTCCAATATGGTAGCTCAAAAAATATTGACCTTTTCTTCCAAATATGTCTATCATTACCAGATTTCTGTGTCTTTCCCAATGTCACATCAAGGTTTTTCACCCTCTCAAAATACAATTCTGGGGATAAAGGTTGAGGTGCAGTATCAAATTCTTGTGAGCCATTGAATGCCTTTTTTAGTCTTCTATAAGGGTGATCCATAGGCAAAAACTTTCGATGACCCATGTACACTATTTTCCTCCCATGATGCAATTGACAATATGACGTCTGTTGTTCGCAAATTGGACATGCTTTATGCCCTTTAACACTGTATCCAGACAAATTTCCATATGCTGGGAAGTCATTTATAGTGAATAGAAGCACTACATGCAGTTGAAAATATTCCATTTTATAAGAATCATACACCCTAATACCATCAGCCCATAAAAGTTTCAAATCATCAATCAGCGGTGACAAGTATACATCAATATCATTGCCGGGTTGCTTTGGACCAGAGATCATGATACTCAACATGACATATTTGTGCTTCATACAAACTTCAGGAGAGAGGTTGTAAATTACCAATAAAACAGGCCATGAACTATGTGTGCTACTGAGGGTTCGGTATGGATTCATTCCATCTGTGCACAAGCCTAGTCTCAGATTTCTAATTTCATTTCCAAATGTAGGGTACTGGGCATCAATTTTCTTCCATTGTGGACAATCAGCTGGATGACGTATTTTTCCATCACATACCCGCTCATCAGCATGCCATCTTAACCTTTTTGCATCATGTGAATTAGCAAATAAACGTTTGAAACGAGGAATTATAGAAAGATACCAAAATACCTTTGAAGGGAGCTTTGTAATCTCTACATCAGCTTGTGATTTTTCTTTCACCTTATACCGTGATGTCCCACATTTGGGACACTCTTTCAGAAATTCATATTCCTTCCTATATATAATGCAGTCATTCGGACATGCATGTATTTTCCTGTATCCCAATCCCATCGGGCATAATATTTTTTTGGCCATATAATGTGAATCTGGAAGGTCGTTATCTTTTGGAAGAATGTCTTTCATCAATTGTAGCAGCTCTGTAAAACTTCTGTCACTCCATCCATGTTTCGCCTTCAGGTTAATCAATCTTAACACCGCCGACAAAACCGTAAAATCTGTACAACCAGGATATAATGGTTTTTCGGCATCACCATATAGACGTGCAACTCTCGGTTCTATCTCAATTTGTTCTGCTACAATATCGCGAATCATTTCATCAATTCCATCGGAGTTACCATCTTGCGATTCATTATCATCAGTGACATTCTGTCCAGTTTCGCCATGCCAAATCCAAGGGTTGTAACTCGGATTGAAACCATGACAAATCAGATGATCTTTTATCTCTCTACTTTTCAACTTCTTCATATTCATACATTTCAGGCATGGACAGAAAAAAATGTCACTACTTGGAACATTTCGTTTAGCAAATTCCAAAAAGGCATCAACACCTTCCTCATATTCATTGCTCATTCGATGTGCCGTAATCCAACTTCGACTCATTATTACCTATAAAAAATAGCAAAAATATATATATTTTTTAGATAAGACAAATATATGTTTATATGAAAAAAATCATAATTTGAATATAACAATTTTGAAATATAAAACAAATCGATGTGTAAACCCCCCTGGACACCCCCCAACCCCTCTGGACAGCCCCCCACCCCTCCTGGACACAACCCCCCACCCCCGACCTGCTTGGACACCCCCCTGGACACCCCCCAACCCTCTGGACAGCCCCCCCACCCCTCCTAAACACCACCCCCACCCCTACCCCCTTGGACACCCCCCTGGACACCCCCAACGCCCACCCACACCCTTGGACAGCCCCCCACACCCACCCACCCCCTTGTAAACCCCCCTGGACACCCCCTGACCCCTCTGGACAGCCCCCCACCCCTCCTGGACACCACCCCCCACCCCCTACCCCCTTGGACACCCCCCTAGACATCCCCCAACCCTCTGGGCAGCCCCCCCACCCACCCGGACAACCCCAAATACCCTCTGGAGAGGCCGCCACCCACTTGGACAGCCCCCCACACCCATCCACCCCCTTGGACAGCCCCCCACACCCATCCACCCCCTTGGACACCCCCCTGGACACCCCACCGACCCCTCTGGACAGGCCGCCACCCCCTTGGACAGCCCCCCACACCCACCCATCCCCTTGGACACCACCCTGGACACCCCCCGACCCCTCTAGAAAGCACCCCCACCCCTCCTGGACACAACCCCCCACCCCCGACCTGCTTGGACACCCCCCTGGACACCCCCCAACCCTCTGGACAGCCCCCCCACCCCTCCTAAACACCACCACCCACCCCCTACCCCTTGGACACCCCCCTGGACACCCCCCAACACCCACCCACGCCCTTGGACAGCCCCCCACACCCATCCACCCCCTTGGACAGCCCCCCACACCCATCCACCCCCTTGGACACCCCCCTGGACACCCCACCGACCCCTCTGGACAGACCGCCACCCCCTTGGACAGCCCCTCACACCCACCCATCCCCTTGGACACCACCCTGGACACCCCCCGACCCCTCTAGAAAACACCCCCACCCCTCCTGGACACAACCCCCCACCCCCGACCTGCTTGGACACCCCCCTGGACACCCCCCAACCCTCTGGAAAGCCCCCCCACCCCTCCTAAACACCACCACCCACCCCCTACCCCCTTGGACACCCCCCTGGACACCCCCCAACACCCACCCACGCCCTTGGACAGCCCCCCACACCCACCCACCCCCTTGTAAACCCCCCTGGACACCCCCGACCCCTCTGGACAGCCCCCCGCCCCTCCTGGACACCACCCCCCACCCCCTACCCCCTTGGACACCCCCCTGGACATCCCCCAACCCTCTGGACAGCCCCCCCACCCACCCGGACAACCCCAAATACCCTCTGGAGAGGCCGCCACCCACGTGGACAACCCCCCACACCCATCCACCCCCTTGGACACCCCCCTGGACACCCCACCGACCCCTCTGGACAGGCCGCCACCCCCTTGGACAGCCCCCCACACCCACCCATCCCCTTGGACACCACCCTGGACACCCCCCGACCCCTCTGGACAGCCCCCGACCCCTCTAGAAAGCACCCCCACCCCTCCTGGACACAACCCCCCACCCCCGACCTGCTTGGACACCCCCCTGGACACCCCCCAACCCTCTGGACAGCCCCCCCACCCCTCCTGGACACCACCCCCCACCCCCTACCCCCTTGGACACCCCCCTGGACACCCCCCAACACCCACCCACACCCTTGGACAGCCCCCCACACCCACCCACCCCCTTGTAAACCCCCCTGGACACCCCCCGACCCCAAATCCATGCACCTATGCCATGGTTGTGTGTGAATAAAGTAGTAACAACTGTAAAAGGGCAACCCATCCAAATGGACACGCCCCAACCCTCTCGGGGATTTATAGAAAACGATGAAAAATTAGTGAAATCATAAAATTACTCAATATTGCAAGTCGAACAAATAGATCTAGGGATGATAAATAAGATTATGGTGCCAAAACGAGTTAAAAGGGTTCGCAATCGAAGAATCTTACCTAGTTTCAACAAAAAAATCACAACACATATATATTTACTATCCGCGAAAAAAAAAAACGAACGAGTGGGAGGATTACCTGAGTGCTGCGAGTTTAGATGATTGATCCGAGGAGATTAAATATGAGAAACGATGATCGCAAAACGAATCTAAACCAACGAAATGGACGAGCCGATTCGGGTTTACGCGCGAGAGAGACGAGTCGCGACTGTCGAAGGTAAACTCGCGAATGACAATCCACGGGTCTGGGTAAATTTTTAATTGAGTTATCACGTCGGTTATTCAATAACCGACGTGATAATTGTTTTAAAAACATTTATAACGTCGGTTATTTCAATAACCGACGTAAAAAACTTCCTCCGATTCATTGTTTACGTCGGTTATATAATAACCGACGTAAAAAATGGCTCAAAATCCGCGTTTTTTTACGTCGGTTATGGAATAACCGACGTCAAAAAGCCTTCAAAAACCGCGTTTGTTACGTTGGTTATTCAATAACCGACGTGAAAGGGCCTTCGAAAACCGCGTTTTTTACGTCGGTTATAAAAATAACCGACGTAAAAAACGAAGCCGCGAGATTAATAACGTCGGTTATTTGTATAACCGACGTTAAATGTGTACCGAACACAGGTTTTTACGTCGGTTAAGAAATAACCGACGTAAAAACCTCGTTTTACATATTATGACGTCGGTTTTATATAACCGACGTAAAAAATGGTGACGTAAAAAACGTTTTCTGCACTAGTGATTATTTATTTTTCGATGTTATATTTACTTATCTTGTAATGATTATATTCATTGTGATAAATCAATCCATTTTTGTACATTGTCGATACCTTGGTTCATGTCACCATCCCAGGAGGATTGGGAACACCTTTAGGGGCTTTCCAGGTATTGTCTCGGGAGATAGGTCTTGGGTCGACCAGGGTTGGTTTGTGACAACATAGTATCATAGGAGGTATGCCCTTGAGAGGAAATTGTTTTTCAAATATCCCATCGTTATTTGTTGTTTTTATTTTAAAAGGATTAGATATTTCATGACTTGAGATGTAGGTATGTGATGGACTTCCTGAACCCTAGATCATTTCGAACACCGTGTTACCAAAGGAATTGTAGGTTTTTGATGTCTTTTTGGTTCCTTTGAATTGTTTTATGATGCAAAATTCAAACCGACATGGGAATGAAGTGATGTGAGCTCGCTGGGCCTGAAAGTCCATGTGGAGATGCAGACAATATCAGAGACTGCTCTTTGTGATAGTGGTGTGACTGTCGTATTGCTGCCAACCATATGACTTAGTCACCCACTGTCACTATATTTCCCCTAGTGAATAATTTGGGTTTTCCTTTATTATAAAAATCCTTATTAAAAGTGTTATTTTTTATTTGATATGATGATGCAATTGTGTTGATTAGTTTATTTATTTCCTAGTTCCAAAGTGTTCACCCCAATGAAGGTTTGATGAATTATCAAGGTTCCACTATAGGTTTTCCACCCTTCTCAAATCCTCATGTTGATCAATATTGAGACATTATTCTGGATTTCTGGATTTTGACCCCTCCTCGGTTTGATGGTCACAAAGTTCTTCTAGATATGGATGAGTAGTTTCATAATATTGAGTGGAACATCAGTTTCATTGGGTTTCTTGTGTCATTAAATGTGAATATGGATACCTATATTCATGAATGTCCTACCGTGAAATAATTGATGTTCATGTACTAATGAAGGACTTGAGAGGATCTCACATTGGAGTTCATCAAGTATTCATTTATCAAACATTATTTATCTGAGTTGAAAAATATGAGGAAGAGGATGGAGTTATGTTGTGGTCAATAAGGTGTGGAATTAGTACTATAATTATATACACTTTACTTAGTCAGAGTTATATATGAAAAATGGTTTGTTAAAAATGATCCCCAAATGGATCGGCAATATGAATTTGGGCACTTACCTGAACTGCATTCCAAAGTGGAAGAGAAGAAAATAACCACCATCTGAATGTTGCGGGGAATTAATTTATGGTAGAATATGAGTTCAAAGGAGAAAATGAGGTGGTGAATCCTACATTGGTCTTTGGAATCAGTGAATAGGATGCCAATAAAATGAATGGGAAGCGGTCAAATGCAGGTGGCTATAATAAAAAAATCCAGATTCCATCAGACCATCATCTATTTTCTTCACAACGTAATTCCTTGACCTGTCACCAGTGTTTTTGGATGGGACACAAGAATCCAACATGACCGAGTGATCTGATATCTTTCCCAGAAGCCCACAGAAGCCATACTAGGCTTGTCTAAGATCAACTCTTCCCATCTAAAGAATTAGGACAATGTTTTTGATCAGTTTGATGTTTTCTCATTGTTGGGTTCCATGTATGTAGTGGACATGTCTTGTTGTGTTTAATGGTGTTTCATTTCATTTTTCTATAAAAATGATATTTTTATTCAAAACAATATGATAATTATATTTTAATGGATGTTTTTTTGTAACAATTATGGTTCATGTGTTATGTATGGAAATTTTTGATGCATGACTTCAAGGTAATAGATTCATCAATCATCTCTTCTCCAAATTAATGTCCTAGAGTAAAGCTTGGGTATAGGTAAAAGAACCCCAATGGTGTAGAAATACATTGATATAATATATGTCTTTAGTGAAGAAGTAGTGTGTTCATCTGATAGATTTATGTTGTTGGTATAATGATTATGTCAATTTTGATTCTCTATTGATTAGCCTATTACCATCTCCCCCCTAGGGGTGCAATATTTGGTTTGGGAGAAAATAATTAGAGTTTATTTAATCCCGTCCTTATAGTTGGGAAACCCATAGTGGGTCTCGTTGAATTCATTTTTACATGTTTCCTATGGTGGGGAGTTAGTTTGGACCTCCCATTTCAATATCTATATTTTGTTACAGTAATAAGTTTTATGGTCGGTGGTATCATGTACAACAACTACATTCTAAATTATATTTTTTTATAAAGTGTTAGGTATGACGGTTCTACTGTCTGTAGGAGTCCGATTTTAAGAGGAACATGGTGGATGTGGTTTATAATTTTTTATTGGTTTTGATAGGTACATTGTGTTCCTCTTGGTGTTGTTCCCGATGTTTTGTTTTGAGGATAAATTGAGTGTGGAGAAAATGAATGACTTATGTTGGATGATTTTTATTGTGTGTGTATGTTGAGCCTGGATATACCATCATGAATGTTAGTTTTCCTTTTAAACCGATCAATTGGTGTTGGTTAGACATTTGGGGACACATTGTACTTAGATGAGAGTTTGTTCTTATCTTCTGAGTTCATCGTATTAATCTCTCTCCTATTACTTATATTTTGGAATCTCTTTATTATCTTACATTGACAATATAATTGAACAATAAAGTAATTTGAGGTCGTGTTTTGGGGTTTGGCCATGTTATAGATTTCTGAGGGCTGAAATCATTATCATGGGGACAATTTTCATGCCCTGACCCATGATTTTGGTTCTATTCATTATTTTATAGATTTTTTTAAAAAATAGATAATGTTTGAGATGAAATGTCAAACAAGATTATTGAGTTTTTTTTTCAAAATGTGCACATTTTTTAGTTGACATCATTTGGAGAACGAGCAGAATGTGGTTTGGGAACCGTGTGCAGCCCCGCCTAGGAAATGGCACAATCCTACTGTCATCGATAATTTTAAATGTGTAGATTTTGTAATTTATTATGTTATTTAAATCATTTATATTTTTTATAACATTATAGTTATTATTAATCTGAAATAAATATTTATATAATTTTTATTCTTATAACATTATAATGTATATTATTATTATTAAAAATATTCATTAATATTTTCATATCCATTAAAATGTTATTAATAATAAAAATTTTATTTAATTTTTATTTAATTTTTTATTATTATTTTTGATCATTTTGATAATATTATTCATATTATTTTTATTAATAATTATTTACTATTTTCATTAATTAGTGATTTTTTTTAAATTTTATTAGATTTATTTTCCTTACGCAATCCCTCCCTCTCAAATATGCCCATCCTCCTCCTTATGGCATGCGATACAACATATAACACACTTATACCACTCTTCAATCAGTGCAAGGATATCCTCCCATGGCTACCCTCTCTTTTCTGTGTTTCACTGACCATAATATGCTTTTCTACGACATCACCCAACTAGGGAAACCCTACCTGCAAACTCTATTCGTCCTAATATTCTCCTCCCAACTACCTACCTATATATTCTCCCTTTTATGCCTCCCAAAACTACACAACGTGACTGACCACTGTCTCTTTACAAGTGTTCCACCGACCCGTTTTATCTACTCCGGTCATGAAATCATAACCTCCTACCATCCTTCTTTTTCAACATATAGTTGGCATTTTCTGGCTGCCACAAGTCCTCCAGCCAGTGTAGCATCCTCGCAAAGCCCTATCCAACCATGCACACCCCTCCAGCAAGCTCCCTTGTCTGATAGACCCCCTCACTAGGTTTTTTTGACGCCACGAATCCTCCCAATTAGATGATGCCCTTCCTTGGTGAACAACCTAACCGACGTCAAATTTCACATGATCTGCAACCTCCACCTTCGGTAAATTATTCCTCCTCCATTGAGTTTATTGTTCTTCCACAGTTACTGTTAATTTTGGTTGGATAAATATTTGGTTGTCAGGAAAAATTACAGTAGTGTATGGGTTTATTGACTTTTCTGCTAATGCAATTGTGGTTTGATTGGTGCGTTGTATTTATTTCTAGAGATATATCATTTGTTAAGGTAGGATCCCCTTTCACATTCCTCCTTTATGTTTTCCGAAAAATTTGCATCATGTGTTTTTCATTGTATTGATATGTATTAATAATATAATCATTTGTTTGGATTAATTAGATATGTTTAAATTTAGTTTTTTTAATTATTTAGTTGCATTTGATACTTTATTCGGCGTTTATGGTTAGTATAGTGCGTTATGATGAATTTTATATTACTTCAAAATTGATCTCCATGAAATTTTTCTCTTTTTTTGGAGTGTGCATGTTGTGCATATTGTGATTTGTTATTATTTGGGTGTTCAGTTGATCAAAAAATTACTTTTTTGATTGGTTTTGTGAGTAATGTATTGAGTTAATATTTGAATTTTTTTTATAAATTCATTAAATGGTTTATTAATTAATTTGAATTGTTCACATCCTATTTTATAAAATTTTTTAGGTGCACATGATTTCTAAAATGGTATTTTATTGTGTGGTTGGTTTTTAACATATTTTGCACACTGTGTGTTTTTCTATAAATGGATTGGTTCACTGTTAAAAAGATTAATTATTTATTATGTTTTGATTTTGATTTTATAAACTTGAATATGATGTTTGAAGAGGTGTTTTACATCTTTAAATTGGTTTTGTACTTTAAATGATTTGTGATATTTTCCTTTTTGTCCATTGTATGTGTGTTTCTAATTTAAATGGTTTGTGGGATTTATGAATCTCCTTTTGAAATATGTGTATGGTTGCGAAGGTAGGATGTGTGCACTTATTTACTTAATGAACTATTTTTATGATATGTTTGTATGGTCTTATATATCACGTTAGTATAAAAATGATGTTTGGTATCGTTTTGGAAATTGTTTCTAAGTGTTATTTGTATATGGTAAAATATTCTGAATCTAAATTCCTGGTTGGTGATTTGAAATAGAAATTTGGAAAACAACTCTTGGGTTGGGTATCCCTATTAGTTGGTTGATTGACAATTGATAGTGTCCTTGGTTTGGGACATCAATCGTAAGATGATTATTTTATGGTGAAGGGCTAATCATGATGTGGTCATGGTGGTGCCATACTTTGCGGTATGTGTAGTTATATATATTTGACTTGTTTTTTGAATTTTAAAACACACCCACTTGTAAAATATACAAGGGAACCTAGAATATCAAAGTGGATTATCGAGAATGATTTTTGAACTAGTATGGATTTCACACTTGCTAGAAGCTCATACCAAAGTGATGATTTGTTATTATTGTTATGGGAATGGCCCACTCAAAAATGCCAGGTAGGGGGATGGTTAGGGACTAGGTCTATATGATATCATTGAGTAGGGAATTCAATCTTAATGAGTTATATATATTAGTATGTAACGGTTCTACTCTAAGTTCGTAGGGTGTCCTGCGTATCTCGTTACAAGTTCTATAAGAGTTGTCTCCCTCTTTGTGTAGTATTTTGTTCCATACAACTAGTTTGGGATTTTTTTCTAATATATTGTGTTGGTTTTATTGGTTTAAAAATAAATTTTAATTGATTTCTTGGAATGAGAAAACTCAACACACCATTTTCTATGTTTTTCATTGTTTAAAATTTAGAGGGAAATGGGTTTTGTTTGTTTGTTTTTAAAATTCAATGTATGGTAAACCCTAACATTATATTTTTTGTTAAAACATATTAATCAGTTTTTTATTTATTGAAATATTTTTCATTAGTAATAGATTATTTGGACCAACCTACTAAGTTTTAATACTCAAACCTATATTTTTTTCTTGTTTTTACGTCTTGATGCAGGTTCTAGTTCTAATTTGTATCACATTGGGAGTCATTTGGTTTTGATACTGGAGATTAAATCCCAAGGATACATGGAACTTTATATTGTGATAGGATAGTCATGTGGTTGGTATATCTTTCTCAATTCATATTGATTATTTATATTGCAAGGCTCTAGTGTTTTAATAATTTTAGTTTATTTTCATTAGAATAAATCATTAGCTTTTTGTACTTTGTTGATGCCATGATGCATGTTTCCTGCCTAGTAGGAATGAGATTACCTCTCGATCATTTCTGTAGATCGACTTGGGTGACCATTCTAGGGTCAACCCATGTTGGACCATGAAAAAATTTATTGGTGTAGAAATCTAACTACTATGAATTTTTTGGGAATTTTGAAAATCCCCTATTATTGGATTGGAAATTATCATTGGCTTCCTAGAAAATTATATTATCTAAATATGTGAATTAAAAAAATAAATTCCTTATTCTATTGATATTATGAATAGAATCATGATATTTTTTACAATACTGATTCATGTGTTATAATATTCCTTGTCTTATTCCTTAGTACATGTTTATGATCAATTATATCGAGAGAATGTATATCAAATGTAATTATCATTTTCTAATATAATTATTCTAAGATATTATCATATCAATCATGGATACTCTTACAAATAATCACATATCACCCATTCTTATGTTTCTTATAATCATGTTATGATGAGTGAAATTAGGTATTATATTTAAAAAAAGGGTTTACTTAAGAAAAAAATGGTTATAGATTATGTAGCTCACTTATAAACCAATTATTTTATATTATATTATTCAAATGGAGATAAAATAAAATTATTCTACTAAAGATGTATATCTTTTGTACTAAATATTAATATATAAATATTTGATTTTTATTTATAATATAGTTGCATCAATAAAAATGGACTTTTAGAATGGTTTAATTCATATTTGGAATCAAGGATTACAAAAAAGTGGTGAGATCCAAAGTTATATTTGGATATTTCTATGTATGTCAATAATGATATATCTATGGATGGGTAAATTTGTATGAAAATGTGTCATAATTTTAATAAAATAACTAGTTATAGGTTTATAGAAAACTAAATTCAATTGTAGATACTATATGCGGGTGTGTCTATGTAATAGTGTTACATTTTAGTGATATTTATAAAATGGTAGCATTAAAATGGATTATATCATCCCCAGGGGTACAAAATTGTGTGTTACATCACCACTAGTTTGATACTCTCATGCCAATGTATATAAATTGAAAATATTTTTAGTATCCATCATTATAGATATAAAAAATATAAATAAAATAAAAAGGAAAAACAAAATATTTTCCAGATTGGAAATATGGATTTTTGATTTAACTATCCTATTTATAATTTTTTTATTATGTTAATTACAACTATTAATATTAGTAATCAAAAAATTATTTTTTTATTCAATGCTATGAACAAGAAAGAACATGAATATCATTGACTGCGATATACAATTTTTTGATGAAAATGTAAATGGTATAGTGTTTCAAGATAAGGTTTTTTTATTTATAAAAATTTGGTAAAACATTATATGATTTAAAACATGAAGATTACCAAATATTTTGACTCACAATAAAATCTATTGTTATAAATAACTTATATATTGATGGTAGATATCATAGAGGAAATAATATTAAGTTTCATATAAGCCAAAAATATTGGATGAAAAACAACCGAGAATATATTAATGGAATGAGTTGATGTATTATGTGTGTGGAATATAGAAATAATGAAAGTGATTTCTGATGATTAGTTTAAATTCAAAATAATATTATTGATGATATTAATAGTTTCCCTAAGACATAATAACTAGATGAATGTTAATCTTTTTTGAATGAATGGTAATTATATTAATTAGTGTCTTTTGGGGAATGTTCGTTATCAAAACTAGAGAGGTTTTATGACTTATGGTTATTGATTTTATGATTAACATACCATGAACAATATATGAATGTATATATGTTTTATGGAATGAGATTATAAATCCTATTAAAAAAATTATAAATATTGATCAAATATATAATTGTTAAAAGGTGGCTCGGGAACCCTAGTCCTTCATAGTTGGTCTCTCCTCCTCTGTGAAAACAGCGCTTGAGGCGGCTCCTCCCCCATTGGTGGGGGAGGGGGTATTTTCGTTCCATGAGGGAGTCGGGTTCTTCCATCCCTTCTATAATACAGAAATTATCCCCCCTTTCCCAGAAGCTTCGTTATGGACGAATGTCTCAAATCTTCTTGATGACCTCCCTTACATTCATCTCTCGTCCTCGGAGTTTGCAGAAACCATAGCTCTCTTGAATCGCACTCTGGTTTCTCGCTTTAAGAATATGACTCCATCAGTTGATGCTTTTATCTAGTTCATCTTTAGATCACGGGACCTTCAAGAAAGAGTGATTTTTGACCTTCTCGATAGCCACCATGTCATGATTTAGTTTGAATTGAATAAGGACCTCATCAAGGAATGGTCGAGGCACGGCGTAGCTTCAACGTACTTCATTTCTTCCTCCTAATATTGTCCTTCGATTTTAACATGAATTTGAACTCTCCTTCTAAAACGGGTTGGATAAGAATTCCCTCCCTCTGTTTACATTATCATATCCCTTTGGTGATTTGAATGACATGAAACCTCATAGGAATATACCTTTACTTTGATTGTCACTCTAAGGATGCGTGTCACCTGGTTAACTCTTTGGTTTGTGTTGAGATGTATACTTCTCATTTGACCTTTGATAATGTTTGTATTATGTTTGATGAGGAGTATAGGTTTATGTGGCGGGTGATTTATGATAATTGTACTGAGTTCAGTCTTTCTTGCAAGTGTTTGGGCCACCCTTTAGAGGCTTGACGAAGGAGAAAAATAGCTCATGCAGTGGATGTAAGTCGTAGGGGGATTCAGGTTGCTGCAAGTAAAGTGGATGCTTTACCGAGCAAGTATCATGCGCTCAGTGATCCGACTGATCTAGTTAAGGAAGCTTCTATGTCCAATGATGTTGGACTTCACCCGTTGAGTTCTATGGTGATAGACCTCATATATGGTGTCTGTAAGGCCTTGATGGAGGATGTTAATGGTACTGAAATCTAAAATACTATGGTAACTCATGGAAACCCGATAGTAACAGAATTATTCATCAGGTTGCCGAAGTATTTGGAGAGCCCACTTAATTTAAATTGTCATAATGATACCGGCATGGGTTGTAAGAGGGATAGCTTGGAGTAGTCCATGAATGGATAGAAAATAGTTAATGTCTGGGAGGGTGGGGAAAAAGGGATTCTTTTCCAGTGTGGACAGTCCAAACAACGTTGATGGTTCCAGAGGCTTGGACCCTTCGGTCAGGCCCTTTATAATGTTGAGAAACATATTTAATGGCATTTCAGAATTCCTGATTGAAGTGGAATTCACTACTGGAAATTATATCTTTCCCAACGCTTCTATACCAATGGTTTGGAAAAACCGTTGGTATAGGTCCCTTGTCCCATCAGTTTGGCCAAACCGTTGGGAAAGGCCCCCAAATTGGCCACTTATCCCAACGGTTTGGCCAAACCATTCGGAAAAGGGGACCAAAAATTCAACTTACCACCCAGAATCAAAATCACAACCAATACCTATACCAACAGTTTTTATAACTGTTGGTATAGGTCTATACCAACGGTTGTTAAAATAGTTGGTATAGGTACTTCCATTTTTTATCAGTCCTTCGTACCGAGAACATTATAAAAATCAAAATTTAAAATATTTATGAGAATACATATATATATTTATGTAATTATGATCTCAAAAGTCATGTTAGGTTAGTGGTTGAGTCGTTCAATGATAAACGAGGGGTCCTGGGATCAAATCCCAGCGAATGTTTTATTTTTGGAATTTATATACCAACGGTTCCATTACCATTGGTATAGATTTCATATTACCTATACCAACGGTTTCCAAAACCATTGGTATAGGTCTATACCAATGGTTTTTTGAAAACCGTTGGTATAGACCTATCTCAACGACTTACTTGGATACGGTTCTCCAAACCGTTGGTATAGGCTATACCAACAGTTTGGAGGCCTATACCAACGGTTCCAAACTGTTGGTAAAGGTTGGTTTTCCAGTAGTGATTGGATGCTAATGCGGTGGAAGGTGGGAATGTTGATGGGACATATGCGAATGGGTACAGTGCTGTAAGGTTAGTCCATGAGGGAGTGCCTACATCGGTGGAAGAGACTACTAATTCACATGGGTGTCATGCGTAGATGGACATTAACCCTCCATATCAAAGGAGAGTCAGTGCTTTTGGTTTTAAACAGAAGGCCTTGTTGAACAAAGGGAGGCATGGTTCTGGGTGTAATAAATAAAACATGAGTGGTCTAGAATTTCTTTCCTATATCAACATTGTGAATAATTGGAAAGAAATGATGACTGAGTGTGAAAGATCACTATCTGCTACACGAAGAAGAAGAACAAGAAAGGACTACTATTATCTACCACGGCCGGTGAGTACCAGATCTTCCATTAACCGGGATAGAGGGGTGATTCTTGCTTTCAGAAAAGACATATTGGTTATGAAAACTTGTCCAGAGAAACCATTACTCGATCAGATGAGGAACCATGAGCAGAGTGGTTATTTTTTGAGGTGTCATAAATCGGCTTTCAAATGGGAATCAGATATGGAAGAAGGTAGCTCTTGTTTGGGAGGTGGAGATGATTACAGGTACAATGATACATAGTCTCATGCTAGAGCTTTTATTTGGTTTGTGGCTATTCTGCATGGGCTTGTTTTGTGAGTTTTCCAAGTCGTGATCTGGTACATGTTAAGGGATGTGCAGTTTCTCACATTCCTAAATGTGTTTAAAAAAAACCAATTTTATGTCAGTATATAAGTGTTTATGTATTAAAAATTTATTAATTTTGAAATATATAAATAATTTTCATTATATTATTTTTATAGATTTTCAGAAATATGTTTCGTTGACATGATTACATAAATGGTTATTCCATAGATAGATGATATTCATGGGAAACAATTGAATAATGTTAAGTCAACCACTAAAATGATCATGATTTATTGATAATGGTTTCGGGAATATGAAATTTCTGATATAGAATGTTATTTTTTAGTACATATTACCCTAAAAATTATAAATGATTCTCTAAAAATAGTTGCGTAACAACCCAAGAATTTACAATATTTTCTTCTTAGAACCAAATTTATATTCTTAATAGCTTTATTTTTATTGAAAACAATTGTATAATTATCCTACACATAATATTAAATTATGTTGTGTTACACAAAATATCAGGTTTTATAGCCTTTGAAGGGTGGACCAACATTAAATATAAATTTTGACATATCTATAAATATCAGTTTTAAAAATATACGTCATTTTTGAAAAATGAAAATAAAAATTATATTTGGATGAAGTTTTTTTTATTTCAATGAGATTTATAATATGTATATTAATCATGAGAAATAATTCTTTTTTCTAAAAAACTATCATTTCAGTTAAATAATTATTAACAATAACAAAAATCATGATTTTTTTATGACACAATAGATAAAATATACATCTATAAATCCCATTATTGTTATTGGAGTTATTATTATATTGAATTTACATGTATAATCTTATTTAATTTTAGATCATTTTTATATTCAATACCCTCATTTCTACAATGGCTCAAGGATTATCAATATAGTTTATTTAGCTTCATCTATGATTTGAATATTAAAAAAAAGATATACACCATTTCAATTAGTGTGATGTTTAAAATAGAATAATATCAACATACATGTTGTAATAAATTATTAGTGATAGAAATTAAAATATATTATTGTGATTGAGGTAAAATTAATCTTAATAATGGACTGAATAGTAAAATTAATGGAAAATATTATTTTGAAAAGGATTCATTGACCATTTGATTTCAATAGTTTGACCATGCCACATATTTTTTCGAATTTTATTACTTTTGGAACATATTCATGATTTTTCCCTATATCATATGGTATGTATTGAAAATGGAAAAAATGATACCTTCAATAAATTGATATTTAAAAAATTTAATGATTTGTGGAATTTTTTTTGATATATAATCATTTTAAAATATTATTTTGATATTTTAATTATAAATTTTTATAAATAATTTTTATATTCTAATTAGTTATAGTAATAGATTATTAATAGTTAATTCATGGAATATTTACTAAATAACAAAATAAAATAAATGATTTTTAAAAAACATAAAAGTAATGTAAATTTAATAAATTAATGGTTGTCATTATTTTGATCGAAGAATATATCAAGATATAAATATTTTAGAATAATAATATTTGAATTAAATATTATTATTTAGATTTAATAATTTAAAATTATGAAAATATTTTCACAATTTAAAATATTTTAATTTTATAATAATTTATATTTGTTAAAAAATAATGTAAATTTCTAAAAAAATGCATTCATCCAATAGATTTATAAAGCTAAATAAATAAAAATATTCCACATTTCTGAAACGATTGAATTTTTTATAATTAAAATTTTTTATATATATATTGTATGAACATTGTTAGCATGGTCTGAGTTGATGTATTTTTTTCCACGTTGCATGTAATTATTTTTAAATGTATTTCTAGCCCACATGAGATTTTTATTTTATAAAATAAAAATATTTTTTATAATTTTTTGAGAATTTATTTTCTAATAAATATCATGTTAATTATATATTAATGGTTGAATAACATAGGATAAAAAACATGTTACTAAAATGAAAATTAAAAATTAAAAATATAAATAAACACAATGTGTAAGATACAAAATTATAAAATATGAACTTCTTCTTTATTGTGGTGGAAATTTTTCTCTACCATAAATTAACATTAATAAATTATTTGACAGTTTTCGGATGCACATGATATATGTCAGACCTCTCAATAATGTATATAATTGTATTTCAAAAATATTACCATTCCCCCTTCATTTTAAAAAGACATTTACTCATCCCCATCTACATAAATATCAATTCACATTATCAGATTAACCATCTAAAAAAATATTCTTCCAAATTACCCCAACCACAACCTACAGTCCTCAATATTTAGAATAAATAAGAACAATAAATCCCTCTTGTTAAAACATAGAGGTATTTCCTAGAGAAAAGGTATCATCCATCCAAAAGCTCTTGGTTTTATAATAATATTCCACATAGTGGAAAATTCATATACTAGGAATACATAATAACATTATTTTCTTAAATATAATTAGTTTTTTTATGGTAAATAGTTTGAGCTACACTTACACACAATCACATCAAATTAGTAATGAACATAATATTTATATGCTTTTAGAACTAAAGCCTAATGAAATGATGATTTTTCATTATTCTATTACAACAATTCATGGTGTTAATTATGATGGAAAAACTATTTAAATAAGATATATATATATATATTATGTATGGTATTTGTGCTTATATGAAATTTATATCGAATATACCTTCTTGCGTTTCATTTAGTGAGGACATGATGATATCGTTTGTGCAAATGTGGACTATGACATCCTCAATGCAATCTGATCTGCTCACAAATCACATGGAATGCATTTAAATGATTTTATTTTTTAATATGTTACATAATTAACATATATATGACATTAATGACATTAATACCCTTCTATAAATTTAATATATCCTTTTAATTATTATCATTTTCATCTAAAAAAAGTGTTAATATTGATGGTGGATGTTGAAAAATACTACTTTCTCAACACATTGTGATCCCTTTTACATTTCATCAATAAAATTTATACCTATATATGATAAAATAACATTTTAACTGTGATATAATTATCAATTAGAAATTTTTTTACTTTTTATATTTAACCATCATTGAAATGTTAGAATGTTACTCATGCATATGTATGGAATACTGTATGATTGATTGAAACAAAGGTTAATTATTCATAATTATCATTAATGTTTGGTTTTATAAATTCATTTATTTATAAATATTTTAATTATTTCGGCATTTTTAATCTAGATATGTGTACATAATTACCCCATTGACCATATTTTTCCTACTATAGTCATCATTGATACATAAACTGAAAATGGAAAAAAAAATTGATGTAAAATTATTTATTTAAGATGTTTTTTAAAACATTGTGATATTGTAGGCTAAATTAATAAAAATATAAAAATTTACCGTAATGAAATTAAATACGTAATAGAATTTTTTTTAATTATGATGAAAACGACACACATGACATGTCAGACTCAAGGTAATGGATTTAAAATGATATAAATTACATTGTGACCTGTTTTCATATAGGAATAAAATCATGTTATTTGGGTTTATATATATTAATTCAAAATTAAATATCATTAATGTATTTTTTTCATATTTTAAATTATAATTAATTTCATTAGATCGTGTGTATTAAGATTCATAGGTTTGAACATTTTATGTCACACATTAGACTGTTAATATATTTTTTTCCTCAAGAATGTTATTGTGGTCTGTCAATCATATTTCCATTCATCAACATGAAAAATCATTATCGATACATATTCCCCACTAGCTAATTATAGTTAAATATAAATTATTTATTCAATAATTATATTTGATAATAAAGATTATTTTTTATAAATTAAAATGATTATTTAATATAGGGGGATTTCTTTGGACTGACATGACACAAGTTTGGGACTATTTAATGTATGCACATCGATGAATCATTAGTCTCAAGAGATGAAATCATGATGTAAATCCCCTTCACAATTTTAAGTAGTATGTTATTATCTCTCTTGCAAATGGTATTGACAATATAATTTTTCTAGATAAACCATATTGGTTTGTATCTAGTAAGCTTCTAAACATCATTTTAATGTCCATGATAGTAGTGGTTACATATAAATAGGAACCAAAATGTATAATAAATAATATCATCCCTCTTTTAGAATTAGTTATTTTTTATATATCTGATTGATCATATAATTATCAACGGGTTCGTTTCATTAAACATTTATTAATTAAATATTATTTTTTCTTGTTATTTACTCTTTTATATTGATTATTTCACTTATAAATATTTAAATCGAATGGAATATAGGTGATTAACCATGCTATATTAATTTATTATCATTAAAATAATTTTCCCATTTTATTTAACTACACTTATTGAAATTTTTTAGCTCCCCCTTATTATGATTCAACTTTCAGGTTATGAATAGGAATCCTCTGTATGTGTTTCAATTATGTTAAGGTTTTTCTTAGGATATGAATTTTTCCAATGTATAATGGGAATATTGTCTGTAATCTAGTTTTCAAATACTAAAAATGTAATTTTTACATAGGTAATTTATTCATATTGTAAATTACAATGTAAGAATGTAATGCACCAGTTACGGGAAACAAACAAAGCCCCCAAACACCTCGGACTGTCATTCATTGCCACAACACACCCGTACAAACACTGAACTCAACCAAAACACACATCTCATGATCATACACATGTGCATCAACAGACACAACTCTCACCCAAAGATACACGGGTCTCTTTCCGAAGTAACATGGGGAAACAAACATGGCCCCCAACCATCTAAGACTCTCATCCATAATAAATGAACTCAATGGTTCTTGGAAAATGGAAATCCATAATCCATTATAGACAACCCAAATACATTCTACTACTAAGAACCTGAAAGTGGGTGAAAGAACGAAATTAATTAACCAACATTCCTCCCTTCCACCAGGATGTTTGGAAAGACTCGATTTCCCTTCAAATGTGTGTGTTCGACACATTGTACTCAACCAGGGTGTGGTGTGTATATAAATCACAGGAAACTAATATATATATATATATATATATATATATAATGACTCAGACAAAACTATAGGTCCCAATACAAATAACCATCCCACACAGAACCACATTTTCTAGGACCCCAATATGCACAACCACACAAATAGCCACTGTCAATGAATTAAATAATCCCATTTTTCATTATACATTTTTCATTATATTTATTATTGTTTCACATTAATTTATTCTGAAAGAACCTAGGTAAACTACCTGGTTTCATATCTGTAATAATTCTCCGAAGGGTAAGAGCCTGATTAACTAAACACACAGTGACCAAACAACCTCATTGTTGGGTACTGCCAACATTGAATTGGGGAAGAGTGACTAAGGAAAATCATCTCCATTTTAATAGCTATTCATGAAAGTAATATTGAACAACCAAAATAAAGAACCACAATACACCCCCTTTTTCACTTGATTCTTATTCAACCACTTCCAATAGTCATTATTTAAAGGTATTCTGCATAATCATACCCTCACAACAAATTATGGTAGCCCAGATACATAACAACACCTTACCTAACAAACTTATTATTATTATTTTATGACACCACCCAAACCTATAATCCCAATTGAAAAAAATTTACATATTCCGTCCCACTACCAAATATTTATATAACCACATTGAAGTCCCACTGCACAATGTCACATGAATGTCACAAAACTAACAAAGTCATTACCACAACCTACATGTTCATCCATTCCACAAATAATCATTCTATCAACATCATATTACAACTCACAAACCATATAACCCCAGACACAAAACATTATAAAGCATCATTAGAACAACAACCCCACTTCATAGTCACCCTTAACCCCTAACATAAGATCATCCCCTCAATCCACCCCTATACAATTAACTATTGTCCTAAAAATAACACCACACAACACACTCAATGACCCAAAATCCATAATAGATAGTACACTTAAACACTTATCAAGTAGGATATATTCATATATTGTAAACATTTTTATTTAAGACTAATTTTATAAATAGGTGTGATCACACAAGGGTATTCATCTTATAGAATCCATTTCACTTAACCGGATTATCATGATTAATTATATTTCATGTTATAGCTTTCTATAATGCATCAAGAAAAAAATGATCCTCTATAGCATGAAATCAAAAACCACCAACAAACATTATTTTAATATGTCATACAACCACAAAAACCATAAGGGTAAAATTGATAATAAAAAAATATAGCTGATCAAAAATCAGGCCACTCATTGCACATTGTTTCATTAAATCTTTTCATCTAGTAATTATATTTCCTTCAAATATCTTATTACATGTAATGAAAAAGGATTCATCCATGAGTCATATTGAATCATTAGTACAGAAAACCATCATGATACATTGTAAAGAGAGAAAGAAGAATCCCTACATTAAATTACATGAGACCAAGAATCGTTCTATCCAAAAGAAATTGGTGTTACAAAAACAGAATGAATATCCATGAAAATTAAGTTTTAGGGGTCCCAATCACAGGATCAAAACTTATCAAGAGTGTATGGATTTAAGCGCATCAAGAGGGAATGTAAATAACATTGGGAATGGATGATTGTGGTATTGTATAACCATATCCTTTATTAAAGGATGACAAAGTTAAAAAAAATAACACGTCGTCATGTTCATAGAACACAGTTTGAGTATATCAATTTCCCAGGAGAATTATGCTATTAAATATAAACTTAATACCCATTTAAATTACCTTAAAAACACCTAAACAACTCTATAAAATTGGTTTAAATAAAATAAGATATAAGAGGGGAGAAACTAGGAAAAATACAATAAACTAGAAATTTGGAAAAGGGTCAGACACCGTTTTGATGTGACACTATCATGGTGCTGCAGATACAGTGCAACAATTATAGTTCCACAATTACTATGCTACCATTCTGGCGAGTGACTGTTATGGTGTCATTGTTTCAGTGAATCAAGATTTTTGGAAAACTCATGAATCCAACCATAGATACCCCCCGTAATCACCATATGAACAAGATTTTCATGAAGGAATGGCCCGATGAAATCTTGGTCATTACAACTAATAATTTCATTTTATTTAATTTACATTAACTACTTTATAATGTATTGGATTCAAATTATTTTTAATATCTTACAATTTGGTAAATTTTTTATGTTTAATATTGGAATTTTTTAAAGAGATAGATATTTATCATTTTATGGTATAATATTAATTACAAATAATTCAAAGAATGATTAATTGAAATGATTTCATTATTGGAATATATATTTCTATATATTATTTTAGAGTGAATGAATTTATCAACTCCCAGAAAAATGGTTTTAAAACAAATATTCTTCACTATTTTCAGAATTTTTATGACATCAAGATCCTTTTTGATAACTGTGGTATAATTCTTGGTGCTCATCAACTATATGATGAATATGTTCTCTATCATTATCTTTGAAAAAAATGATAGATACATTTATATTTGAAATATATTTTAGCACTTACGTTCTCCCATTAAAAATACATTTTTGGTGAATTTTGTATTTCATTTTTTCTCTTAATAAGATAATGTTTCATAAGACTTATTTACAATTTTATTTTATCAAGAATAATTTTCATTTAAAATATGTTAATTTCTATGATAGTGATTAAAACATGAGGATAGAAATTAAATATTGTTATGTTAATGTAACACACAATTACATTGTAATATTTTTATTTAAGAATAATCATTTTATCATGCTTTTTATGTAGAACCATGTTCATCTTATGATACAAACAATACCATTTTAGACTATATTACAAATAGGACCTCAATTTTCCACTTCTTAGAGGTGTACATTCATTTAAACTAAATTTATAATAATTTAAAAATTATATCTACTTAAATAAACATCCTTTCTGAATTAAATATGTCAAAATGAAATTAGGTAGAATCCCTCATTAATAATTTTTAAAAATAATTTAGATATAAAAACATACTTAACCATTCACCATTTCCTTATTAGAAACCCTCCTTGTTTCCACGTCTATAGGATTAACATTAAATTATATACAACTACATCTATTAATTAAATTTAAAAAATAAAAATAAAATGTTTTAATAAGTATTATAATATAACCTTAAAAATATCAAAAGAATATATTACTAATATTATTAGTGAATTTGAGTAATTTTATTTATAGTGTTTAATGTAATATTTATATTAACAATGGACGAAACCTTAAAATTACGAGTTAAAGTAACCTAGAAAATTGAAAAAAGTCAATTCAATAAAACATTAATGACAATATAAAATGTTTAAAATATTATTGTATATTAGCAAGATTTATTTTTCTAATTATTATATATTGGATATGTTATGTTTGAAAAAAATAAAAAAAACTTGACTTTCATTGCCATTCATATGTATAAAACACTCAGATTTGGAAAAAATAAAATATTTTTATATTATAGATATCCATTAAAAATATAAATTTTTTATTTTATAAATAATTATTTTTCATTATAATTTATATATGAATCAGTTACATTAAACTCTAAAAAACCCTAATTAATCGATTACGTAGTTAATATTTATATAAAATAAATGATTCTAAAACATTTAATGTAATATAAATATTATTGAATTAATTAGTCCAATTATTGTTTTCGAAGAATATATAATTTCACACTAATGATATCAAAATAACTTTTCAATTCCACCATTTTATTGATATTCATAAATTTATAATTATATAAATAATTGGAAAAATAACATTAATTATATTTTAATATAAATGATATTTTATTTTAAAAATGATATTTTTACTAAAAATAATATATTATGTAATTGATATGAAAATGATAATAAATATTATATATTTTAAATTTATTAACTAATTTAACATTTATAATTAACATATTTACCATGAGAAACTAAAAACATTATTACCATAGTCTATGGTAACAAAATGTTTTTTTCATTTTACCTCCCTCGTTTTAAAAGTTATTTATGGAAGGAATATGATTGTTATTTTGTAAATTAAATATATTATTTATAATTTTGTGGGGATATATTTTTTAGTATATATCCCCTTCGTTTAATATTAATGGTTGAATTATGTAGTTCGAAAAACTATTTACTAAATGAAAAACCAAACAGGAATATATAATAAAACAAAAACAATAAGAAACAAAATTAGTAAAATTTCCCTTCATTTATTTTAGGATGGTTTTTTTAAATTATCATTTCTCTATTATTTGTAAATTTTTTTCCATTTACGGAGGGGTACCTCACAATAGATAATACAATTTTGTATTTATAGTACTGACATTCCTATTCCTTTATAAAAATATATTTATTGCATCCATTCCATTCACCTAAAATGCCACATTTATCAATCATACAATAGAAAAATTGCCTGCCACATCCCTACCCTTGACCTAGATTCACCACATTGGGTATAAATCCATTTATGAAAGCCTAATTGTGGAATCTAAGTGGAGACACCCAAATAAGATGTAACATCCTTCCATAACCAATTTGTTTTATTTTCCTAATCCACCACACATTCACTCGTTTAACATGAAAATATAACAGAACCAAAACCCTTAATACACTAGCATGTTAAAATATTATGTTTTAGAAAAACACTTACACCCACTATAATCTAATCACTAACAAACATATCTTTTATGTGTACAAAATCCTATCCCCTATCAAAAGAAATATGGATTTCCCTTATATTAACACATATGATGATGCTCATGATGATGGAAATGATGTTTATATATGATATATATAGTATATATAATTTTATTATAGATAAATGAGTTTTATTTACTGCATAATGTCATGCATTTCAGATTAGGGGTTTACGATGACATCATTTGTGGATTTGTGGAATCTCGCCTCCTAAAAGTGAATCTGTTCACACATGACTTGTATTGTATGAAGTGATATTTGAAAAAAAAATTGGAATAAAAAAATAAAGAAAATATTAATGAAATAATTAATTTTATTTAAATATTATATATCATTTTCATTATATTCATTTTTCACACAAAAAAATTTATAACATCGATCATGGATGTGTGGACTACCACTAACTTAACATGATGGGATTCCATTTCTATCACTAGACTTATATATATATGATTATATGATTAAATAAAATTTTATTTATTATATAATTATCATTCTATTATTATATATTGATTCCAACCATATATTTATAAAAATCATTGAAAATAGAGTATTTTATTGATCCATTCGTACGACCTACCGTCTCCACGATGGTAATATATGATAATTTTTCATAATGATAATTTATGATTATTTTTTAAAGAATACTTTTTTTACAATTATAATTATTATATTGCTATTAATAATTTAGATAGGTTTATTTAATAACCCCTTGGACAATAGATGACATACCAATTTATTTTATGGCATATATAACAAAAAATAATAAATACATCTGACGTCAACATAATTTTTCATGTTGTTATATATATAATACTATTATAATATAATTAAAAGTACTAATAATGTTGATAATATTTCTAAAATAACATTAAAATAAAAATAATGTTTTTATTCATGATTATATTGTCACATTGGACATATCAGACTCATGGTAATAGATTTCATCTCTATTTACAATATAATTATAAATATTTTTTATTATGAACAAATTATCTTTATTGTGATGCATATACAAATTTTTGGAATTATGTATCAGGAATAATCTTATTCTCATGAAATTATAAATTTAATTTAATTTTATTAGTTAATGATATTATGATACATATGTCTCAATGTTCTAAGGGCCACATTAGAATGCTTCATATTTAATTTCCTCAGTAATTTATTAGTGATCATTCAATTATTTTTCAATTCATTAACAACAACTACATTTTTAATTTATTTTCACTCATTGGGAAATTTTTGATAATTTTTTATTATTTATAAAATATTTATATTTTATTATTAGTATTATTGTTGATTAATTAAATAGATTATAGAATATATGAGTAATTCATTAGTCTGGTGTGACTTGGGTAGGGTACCCTTAAATAAAATCCAATAGATTCATTATTATTCTCATGAGATTAAATAATGTTCGAAAGACCCTTATCATTTGGATCTAGTATGTTACAAGCAATCATATGAAATGTTATGATTGTAGAGTTGGGCATGGAAAAAACTAATTGGTTTGTAACGAGTTGGCATTACATCATCATGTAAAATTTCATTGTGATAATGGGTCCATGTACCTGTGAATCAGGGAATCCAACAATTAAAAATTTCCATCATTAAACTTAGTTATTTGTAATCTATGTAATAATTCATTTACTTATATATAGATTCATTTTATTCAAATTTAATTGATTAAATATATTGTGTTTCATTTATTTATCTTTCCAAAATTATTATGTTCTATCAGGTTTTTCATGTGGAATTATTTATATGTTATTTACTATGCTATGTTGATTTATTTTAACTCAATTCCAAAATTCTTCTAATTTACATACCCATTCTGATAATTTCAGCTCACCCTTATTATGTTTCCATTCTAGAATATCAAGAAGAATGTTTTGTACAATTTTCATGGATGATGTTATATTAGTTATTTTATAAATAACATTCATTCCAAAATGTAATACATCCATTATGTATGAAATCTATTTTTCCAAAACTACAAAACTGTTTGGTTCTTCAAAATTTTATTCCTAGTAATCATGCCTATGTAATATTTAAAACTACCGAATAAGCGATTTTGGGGTAGTTTTGTTACATGGTTTATGGTAACATTGATGGATTTTACAAAATTTATTTTAATTAAGGAAAAGTCATAAATTACATGATTTATTTTAGGAATAGTTACAAAAATTGTTTTCAATATGGTTTTATAATAATTTATGGATTTATAAAATTTAAATAGAATTCATGATTTATGTATTCATTTGTATGTTATTTCATAGTTAATAGAAACATTATGTTGTTTTTTGGGATTAATGATAACATGGTTTTATAAATTTTGTTTCATTTCATATATTTTTTTTTCATACTATTGGAACAATTATTAGGTTATCCATTACTGATATTACATGAGATTTCCATAAGATTTGATTTTAGTGATTAATTTATTGCATTACTGTAAAAATAAATCACTATAACAGAAAACCAATAATAATTTTTTTAATAAATAAATAGAGAGATAAGGAATGAATTATCATTATATTATAGATATTCATATCAAGTTGTAGTTCATGAATTATTAAAAGAATCTTCATTCCATGGAGTAATAGGAAACGATGAAAATGATCGATGTTCATACAATGGGTGAAGTTGTGATCATTATATCAATTGAATATAAACATTATGTAAATAGGTTTCATTTAAACTATTTTTCATATATGAATGGTAGAGAATTAATTGAATCTTCATCCAAACAACTCTTAAATTCAGGATGTGTTCCATGTATCTAATATGTTTAAGTACAGACCAGATCCATCACATATAGAATGCTCATATGTCATAAAGTATGAGACTAATATTTCTTATATAGAATAACTGTTGGAGATTTTGTGTCATAGGGAGAATTTTCTATAAATAATTCCACTTCCATAGTAATATTATTCCATAAAATACACTATAATGAGAATTCTATTTTGGAATTATATGATGTAAGGAGTTATATGCATCCCCTGTTCTAGTTAATAATCTCATAAATTTCTTTCATTTTATGGGTGTTAACAAAACATCCCAAGGCATTATAATTTTTTTCCAAATTGAATTTAATTTTTATGTTTTTCATTTCGTCAAACATTTATTTTAACATTAATTATATAAAACACAATATTTAGCTGGCATTATTCCAAAAACTATATTTAAATGAAACATGAAATATTGTCAAATTGTTATTATTTAATATTACATTTATTAACTAGACATCTGAATGGAGTGGATGAATAATAATAAATATTATATTAAAATGTATAATTTACATATGTAAATGAAATGAATTATTTTGTCACTAATTGGGTAGAAATGAAATAAAGAACTATTTGAAAATAAAGGAATACATTTTCAAGAAAAACATTATTTATATACAAAATCTATTTTAACAGAAATTAATTTTCAAAAAAATTATTGATGGAATTTAATAATATGTAATTATTTTATATTAAATAAAATGTTTTATATACATCCTTTATGTTTTCTATACAACTGATAAGAATAATTCATATTATTCACTTATATACATTATTTTTTATAAAGTGTAGTTTTTTCCAAATTGAAAAATTATTTTAAAATAAAAAATTCTTAATATATGAATCATTAGTTTTAAAAAATAAATTAACATCTTAAACAATCATGTCAAAAAAATCACATTTTTTTAATATTTTGTGATGAAATTTTTTTTGATTAATTGTATAAAGGCATGTATTCATTGTGAAAGTATATTTCATTTATATAAATATAAAAAAAAATTAGTTAAATATGATATTAAATTAATTTTTATTTCAATAATATATTTATATATATTAATACAATGTTTTAATTTTAATCCTTGGGATAAAGATTCTTCATAAAAAACATTTTTATACTTGGAACCATCCCACATTGGAAAGAAATGTCCTCATTACGTCAACAAGATTTTATTAAATTTAAAATTTTACACTAATATGAAAGGAATATTTATTAAAATATTTAATATTTTGAATCATCATAGTTTATATTATATAATTATTTCAAACAAAATGATGACCATAATCATAATAATATAATGAAAAAATTAATTATCACGGTTAAAGTTAAAATGGATTTACTGGGGGTAAACTAAATTGATATAAATTAAAATTACCTGTAATATTGTGAAAACCCATTGTTATGGAAATATTTGTAACATATATCCCATTATATTTTCTGATGTCTGATTTTTTGTCCATTTTTCTTGTAATAAATTTCAATAATGATTTTTATTTATCATAATTAAATGTTTTCCACTCACATAACTTATAAAATGACACAACCTATCCTCAAATTTTAACACTTCCAAAACCCATTGGATAAATATATATCTTCCTAAAACAATTTCCTCATTTATGTAGTATCATTGATTAATAATATTTTTTTAATGATATCATAAGAATCATTTTGGGTCCATCCAGATGGGGTTTTCTAAAATAAAGGTCATATCCATAATCGATAATCTTCATTGATTTCATCTAACACCTCGTTAAATTATTATTATTCAATGATTATATAGATCCTATTAGAATACATATAATTATATAACTATATGTTATTGTAATATCCTAAATCCAAATACACTTCCATAAAATTACATTGAAAAGCATTATGTGTGTGTATGATGGACTACCATCTCACGAATCATTATTTTTTATTTTCCATCACAACCTACCATGACATTATATTGTAATGATTTGATATTTTCTTTGTGATATTTAGTACAATATTATACTTTTAGAATTAGTACTCAACAAATTCCATCTTATAATCCATTCCATTGGAATACGATAATAACTTTTGTTGTACAACGTACTACCGCCTCACGAAGCAATGTCATTCATTCATAAAATATGAGTTACATTAAAGGTAATAAATAAAGGATTAAATAAACACATGTGATATATATGATACAAAAATTATTAATAAAATGTAATATAATAATTAGCATTATATAATTTCACCCATCCAGAAAATGGAAACAACATTCTTCTGTATATACGATCTACCATCTCCATTAAACGTGTTATTCATTTTTTTCAATAATATTTATAGAATATGAAAAAAATACATATTAAAAATATATGATATTACTATAAAGTTTAAGTTTTAATTATAATTAATATATGATCAATGTATGATAACCAAAAATATAGAATCAAAACATTCATTAATGATAATGTTGTTATTTCAAGAAATGTGATTTCCAAAAAAAAATTAATAAATTATAAATAAAAAGGAATAATTAAGTCATCTATGGAATGGTATTTAAATTTAATGTTTTATAATATATGTACAATATTATTATATAAATTATATTTGTAATATGAGTGTGTTGGAAAAAATTCAATACTTAATGTAAGAGATTCATAGTCACTATTTAATTTCATAGAGTCATATGAAAAATCCTCAACAATCAAAATTTTACAGTTAATATAATTAAAATTTTATATATTATATAAAAAATAACCTTATATTATTTATAATTAATTTTTCATTTTATTAAATTATTTCTTGGAAATTGGGATACAACAAATTACAAAAAATAGTAAAGGATGATTTGTATAATTTTCTTTCTATGGGATATAAGAATATCGTATTCTAATATATAATTTTAGGAGGTGTATATCATTAGAAATGATGTAAAATATATATAATATATGTATTATCATTATATTTTAATTTTAATTTTAAATAATTATTTCATGGGGTTATGTATCAATGTTTCCAATGTGGTATGATTCTTCTGAGAATAACTCTTCTTCGTTAAGGATTATAATAAATTTGTTTTTGATGCAAAAATTCAATGTTCCTTATGTCAAAAAACATAAGGATTATTCTACCTCCATTTTATGTATTGATAGTACATTGTTTGAATATATTTTCTCTCATTATCAACACAAGATATCAAAATAATTAATTTATGAATAAAAATATTTGTTCCTTCTTCGATCGAAAACCAAATTTTCACCAAATTTTATTTCGAATAATGTTTTAAAATATATTTTCAAAACACTCCAATTTATTTATTAAATAAATTTATACACATTTTGGGATTTCATAAAATAATTAATCATTATATAAATTTAGAGAATAAATCCATGTTTGATTTTACAGAAAACATGGAATAAATTTTTATTTTATCATGAATTGTAGATTTCACCATTATGACTAGTTAAAGTAACAATTATGAAATTAAATGTCTAAAATGAGATAATAAAATGAAATTAATTTAAAACATTAATAGTTTTCAGAAAAAATAAATTATTAATTGTTTCATTACCCAATTATTATTTTAAATGTTATGTAACGAATCCTTTATAAATTTTGAGTTTAATTTTGAAAGAATATAATTCTGAAAAGGCATTATATTTTTAGAAAAAAAATAAAATATGGAATTTTTACATTTCATATTGAATTTTTAAAATAGTGATTAATGAATTCCATAAAATTTTCGAATATAATTTTTCTAAAAATGATATTGAAAATTAATTATGTTTTTATTTGAAAATTTTAATGGAGAATGGCTATTTTCCTCATTAAATGACCCATGTGAACATTAAAAATAAATTTCCATCTAATATGAAGTCCATATATGTAACTTAATATTTATGATTAATATTATGAATGGATTACATTATTTTTATTTATCTAAATGGTTTATGATTGTATGGAATCTATTTTTTTCATAACCCATTTATCATCCAATTGTTATACAACGATTTAATCTTTATGAAACACATTTTTTCCACAGGTTATGCTATGAAAAAATTATGAAATGATTTTTATTCCTATTTATATTTTATATTTTATTATTTTATTATATTTTTTTAAACATTTCCATTCATAGGTTCTACTGTGATAAATTCTGTGTTATATTGAGACACATGAATGATCAATATTTCCCTATTGAATACAGTTTCATTGTTTTACATCACCATTTATTAGACTATATTGGGTATCTTTTGTAGTTTACATTGGATGGTTTGGTAAAAAAATTTATCAAACAGAATATATTGGATAAAGTTTTATAAAATATGTTTTATGGGGTTTAGTATTTTGGATGATATGAGAATGGTCTATAAGATTTCAGATTTAATGTGTGGGACTGTTCATGGACAATATGAATATTTTGACTAAACATAAACTAAAAATAGTGGTTTTGTAATTTTTCCCTGAATGGGACATTGAGTGTGAGGGTGTTTTTTGAACTATATTTCTGCTTTATATAAATGAAATATTTTATTCTTAATTTTATAAAATTTATTCATATAATTTAATTTGATATATTTTTTTATATGTTTTTAATAATGAATCTAGATGATAGACTTTATTTTTTTTATTTTCTCTAATGAATATATTCTTATTCTATATTGTTAGTTAGATAATTCCACTTAGAAGATTTATACTAAATCCGAGAGTGGAATATATAAGAATTCATTTATATGAGAACCCAATTTTTAGACCTCCTTTGTTCAATTATATAATCTACACAATTTAGACTTGAGGTCAAACATGTGTTAGGAACATGGGATAATTGTTAGAGAATAGTATATAATTTAAAAACAATAATCCATCCTCATTATATTGTGAAATAAGATCACATTAATTATAGAAGTGGATTGAGTTTATTTTTTATATCATCAATTTTATGTCTATTATTCGGTTGTAGATTTTTTTGTAAAGTATGTGTCTTCTATCCAAAAACTAATGCACAAATGTTTCCCGTTTTAATATTCATATATTTTATGCAAATCATTAGGATAGAATAATATTGTATTTTACATGTTTAAGAGTACAATTAATTCTAATTATAAGTGTACAATGGCCATAAACTCTTTTAATCGGTACTTAAAATCTGGTAATCTTCAACATTTTTTGGAAAAATTTCATAATAAACAAATACTGGATTCACTAAAAAAGGTAATCACTAGTTTCTTCTGATGGTTCCTAATATAGTGTGTAAAATATTTATTCAAAGTGGATTATATTTTACACAAGTAATTCTATGTTAGGATATATGTTTTTAAAGAATTATACAGTTGAGTATTCCTATGATAAATATGAATTTGGTCCTACGACTGTTAAATTTATGTTTTTTATTTTATCGTTTATGGATCAATCTTTGTATGATAAATATGAAACACCTTTTTATATCAAAAAAATTATTTTATGTTTTTCAATTGCATTTAGAGATTATATCATTCTTATTTGGAACCATCCATCCAATTGGGATAATGGTACTAATAATGTTTCATTTTTACCACTTGTTGGGTTATTATAGTCGACCTCAGAGTGGTGTATTATTTCGGGTTGATGATCCTGATATCATTCTTGTAGTTTGGTGAATATATATTTCAATCAGTATTATGGTCTATGTTGTATTTTATCATAATATATTTTATATTGTATATTTTGATGGAGTAACACAAGTATTTCAATGTGAATGGGATTCTAGGTCTGATTGAGAGGTGAATGAATTCCACGTGATAGAGTGATCTCATACATGTTTCTAAATATGAACATAAATATTGATGATCCCTTTATAATATTTACACGTCGTAATTTGTTGTGTTCCAATACCAAGATCCAATATGATTATATTTATGATTTACCAACACAGAGATTTCTCATATATTCCATTTACCAACTACCATTTATGAGGCCCATTTATACATATTATCATATGGAACAAATTGAGTTACAAGAAAAAAAATTTAATCATACACAACATAGGGATATTTGATTTATTAATACTACCATGTCACATTAGTATTATCTTGTGCTCTTATTTATGAGGAAATATGGGATCCTCATAATATGTATTTATCATTTAATGTTAAACTAGGAGAATGATTAGGACAATTATCACATTCCAAGGAAAGGGTGTTATTTAAGTTTTAATTGTGGGATTACATTATTTTAAATATTTTCATTAACTTAGTGTATCTATAGTTGAGAGTATGATAATAGAATATACCTAAGAAATAATTTGGGATCCAATTTAGGCATTTCAACTTTTTTTGATGCCAAGTGGTCTTACTAATTCTTATAGGGTATATAAGGAATTCATGAACCATATACACGATATTCTTATAGAATCATTCATAGTTATTTTTGAGGGAGATATTATGGGGTAATTAATATAAAATGAAAAGACCACTATAAGATTATAAATAAATATTTTAATAATGAGGTAACATCATTTGAATGTTATAATTTCCATGTGAGAAATGTTAAATCAAGATATATTATTTTTTTGGAATATTATTTCAGTTATTGGAAAATTCATATATTCTAAATTGATATTGTATATAATTTCCTAGGATAAGTCCAAAAATATGTTTGGGATTTTCAGTTTCGTGGTTATTATTTTTTAGTATATGTTGTTTTTTATTTATATTCCCATGACTACATATTAGATGAAAATGATAACCCATATTTGTGTAATTCTTGACTGAAATGAGATCTTCCAGAAGAAAAAAATAGTAACAAATGTTAATATATATCTCAATTTCTGTTTGATTATAATATAATATATTTTTGGATAAAATATTTCTTACGATTCATATGGAGTTGGTTTCAGTTGTGTCTTAATGTATGTGTAAAAGGTAGTGTCCAATTAATCATTCCAGTTATTCTACAACTATATGATCTACTCTACACATAATATTGTCTTGGTTGAAATTATTCGTCCAAAAACTTATGGTGTCACTATCCAATTTGTGATTTCCATATTGTTTACTCAAATTATAAGTGACAGATTAATATTTCCATATAGATTGATACGAACATGTCGTATATATTTTAGATTTTGAATCTTTTGAAATATACATTTCATTATTCATATACTCCTGGGAAATTGAATATTTGTGTGATATGGATATTTGGAAAATGTTTAAAAATGTCCATGAAGAAATCACAATTAGAGTATATTTTAATGAGTTTATTTTATGATATGTGATTTATAGTGGAATAGTATTTTTTAATGGTGTTCTAGAGTATGAATATTTATGAATTATTGTTTGATTAGTTGTATAAACTCAAGAATTTATATGAATCAATTTACCATTGCATTAGTCAAATGTCAAATAATGGTGAGACCTTTGGTGATTGTCTTATCTCTCCTGGTGTATCTTGGTTATTCAAAAATATATTGGTCATTTCAATTTTAATTTGGAACGATATATTTGATTATTGAAACTATACATGTTGGTTCTCACACCAGGGGATATCCAGTATGAATCATTAATTGAGGTATTGTTATTGGTGGTTGTTAATGAGATATTAGATTCTATATTTTTATCATAGTTTAATTATTTTCATATAAATTAGGAAAATCAACAAAGACCTTCGGGATTATTGAATCCCTTAATCACATTAATGAGGAAATGGGATGGGATTTCCATGAATCTCGTCACTCCTTTTCCATTGAATTCTATCAGGGAGGATTATTTGGGGTGATTGTATATAGAATCATGAAATATTCACATATCCACTATAAAAATGGGGAAATTATTGAATTACATCTCATTCAATTTCATGTCCTTGAGGTTTTTAGAATTCAAGGGGTTTTCCATGAAATTTTATCTCATTGGGACCCGCAATTCACATTCTTGTTTTAAAAGGGTTTTTAAGAGGCGATGTGTTCCCCATTAAAACTAGGCATGATATATATTTCATATATGGTTGGATAGTTTGAGAGTATTATTTTGGTTCATTATTAAGAGATTTGATAATTCATGCCTCATTTAGTGGATAATGGTAAAAAAGACATACAGTAGTTGGATATTCCTAAAAAATTAAAATCGATTACAAATTAAAATAGATCCTATGATTTGTTTTGTTGGTGACCATGTATATCTCATTGTGATATGATGATTTTCTAAAGACTTTAATGCATTGGACCAAATATCATACCTAAAATGACTAAATATGTTTTCTATATATAGAAGATATTTATCCCATCATAGTGTCTTGCGAAATCAAATGTTGACAATCATTATCAGACAATAGAGTGTGAGGTCAATGATTGATATTCTCTCTTTGTAATTATTAATTTAGTAAACCATCAGTTCAGTAAAGAGTTTAAGTCATCATTGAGGATTCTTGGACTCATTGAGATGACTGGGGAAAATTGGAATGTTGTATAATGGGTAGACATACCATCTAATTTTTACATCGATCCAAACATGTTTCCAGATCCCTAATAGGTGATATATCAATGAGACCATTTATATATGTTTCAATGGGAGGACACCAATTCAGATATCGATACCAACATGGTAGATAAATCAATTTTGATTATAGATCATTGTCAAAATTTTATTATGTAGAAAATTTATAGCATTGGTCCATCTTCTAAGGTTGAGTGGAAAAGAGAGACATGAGATTTGGTTGAGGAAATCCTTGATGTTGAAATATTGGCCATCAATTTTTACTCATCTTGGGTCTTGAGGAGAGTATACTGAAATAAATATTGTCCAGTAGGTATTATTGAATTATTATTGTCAAAATGGAATGTCTCTTTTAATTTCTAGATATTAAGTCATAGGTTTTGAATTCTTTAGTATAATTCTTCAGGCTTCTTGATTATGTATGTGATACACCACCTATTGTAAATACTCATACTATTTATATTATTCAATAAATTAATAAAAATTTTGGAATGTTCAACCAAATGTGTTAATATTATAAAAAATTAAAATATGAGATATATTTACCCAATATGAAATTATTGATTGGGTTTAATTTTCATGATGTCGAACATTTCTAATGAATATAAACCTCATAGAATTCTCATTCTAAGATGGGATTCATGAAATTTTTCTTTTGGGTAGAGCCATTATTATCATACATTATATAATAATCATGTTTAATAATTCTTTAATTTATCCCTCCATAACCCTAGTTATTCATATAGTCTGATGGGGATAATTTCCATTCATCTAGACTACCCCATTCAATGTCATATCAATGGCATGGTTGTGCAATGTTTTTCCTATAAGAATCCTTTAGTTATTCCCCTTTTATATTAGTTGTAGTAGTATTTTTATTGGTGTTTGTGGAATGTATTATTAATCTTTTTTGTTTTCTTGGAATCCTTTAATTGTTATCTCATTTGTTTTTATTAGTTCTCTAATTTTATGGTTTTCAATAGTTATTTAATGCAGACTAGGTTTCCCCTATTATTTATATATAAGTTTCATTATATGAGTTATAAATCATGAATTTATATGTCATTAGGAAACATAGATTGATTTAATCAGTAAAAAAATTAATTATTTTATATTGGAGTTGATTTACTGAATATATACTTCTCTTTAAATGGATTTTCATTAAAATAAATTCAACATGAACTATTTTTTTATATTCGTTCAATGGTGTTATTTTTATTAAAAAAAATTCATTGAACAAAGCATAAAATATATACTATTAAAATTTATTAAAAATTGAGATCATAGATTAAATGTTCATTTTGAAAAATAAATCACAATTTGTATCATTTGGTGCTTAAAAAACATGTCACTCTCTTTCAGTGTATTTCAACAATTAGTTTTTAGTATCATTACTATGCTTAGTTCAACTAGAGGATATATTTGACGTAAATACAAAATAAATAGACTTTATATATATATATCATGAATTACATTATGATAGATCAAAAATCATGTGCTTTGACTGTATTGACATTATAATGAAAAAATTGTATATTTTATCATTTCATTCAAACATTTTAACATGTTATATATCCAAAGTGGGATTTTATTTTTATGTTATAATGTATTGAATTTGGAATATATATTCTTGGATGAAGAGAATGTGGAATGTTTTTTATGAAACCCAATGAAGGATTTGGTGTTTTTATTAAGGTATTGGGCATGCCCTAAGCCCATTTTCTCTATGTTATTTATTTAATTGTTAAGTATCTCATTCATTTTTATTTATTTTCAATGATTCATTGTCCCACTCACAGAAAGACAGTAGAGGATCACCCATATTAGTTCGTTTTCCACTTTGTATCTCACCTCCCCCAAGGATTAGGGAGATCATTCATAATCATTCTCATATCGTCCTGATTTGAAGAGGTAAAATATATCATTCATAACACCTTCAATTTCGACTAATATTCCCCCATTTCCGTCCCCACATAACCTAATATGACCCCTTTGTGCCTCCCTAACTGTTATGGTTACATGGAGATTCAAATTTTATTATATTTCAGGCTATTTATATACAATTTCTTCAAGTGTCTCTCTCTTTATTTCATTAATTATATTTTAGGTATCCTTCCTCTATCATGAAACTATAAAACATACAAAAGTTAACATTCATACCTAGGAATTTATATGGTGTCTTTTTGGTCAATTATTGTGGTCTAGGGCTTGATTTCACTTCCTTGTGGTGTGACGATGGCGAAGTTGATTATTCGTGCAATGTTTTGAGGGTTTCGACAAAAAAGTTAGGATATTCCTTGTGTACACATTATTTTATGAGTTATCTTTCCTAATTTACTTATTTTTAATGTTCCTAGTATTTTGTGTGTTGTGTGAAATAGGTTATGGATTGATTTGTTTAAACAGTTAATATAGCATTTCATTTTACCTTGAAATTGGCTGTTTGTCATGTCTGATATTTGGGGTAAGATTTGGGTGTATTTTAATACATGTGACAGTGATTTATTTCTTTTAAAAGGGGATTACAATTATGGTTTGTTAATTATTTTCTGTCATGTGGGCCTCAAACAGTGTTTTCGAATGGGTTTATGTGTAAAACAATGTTACACTCCTTGAAAGTCTTCTACAAAAATGTGTGATTTTCCTGTGTATCTTTTTTGGTATTAATTGAGATAAATTATTAACAATTGGGTGTGTTTTAAAAAATGGTTATATGGATTCAAATTCTAATTTTTTTTGTTATTGGTATTATTTTGGTATTGAATAGGGGTTTGGAAATGAGTTTTTTGTGAAAAACATGGTTATTCTACATGGTGATTGAATTCACTTAATATGGGTTTTGGAAAGGTAAATTGTTGATTTAGGATGTCAAAAAAATTTAGAATTATTTACAAATTGCTAAAAAAAGTTATAAAATTTTGATGTGGGTGCAAAACATGTATTTCTGTTTTTTCGTGATAGATTGATAATAAAATTATTTTGAATGTAAAATGGGTATTATATGGCATGTGTGTGTTTGATGTTATGTGAAATATATCATCTTGGAATTTTTGTAATAAATTTTTTAAAGAATCTGTGTATGTTTTGAAGTTATGTGAAATTTTTTTTGAGATATTTTTGTGTGAGTGTGATATCAAAATCAATTTGAAGGAAAATGGGGATTGTTTGAATTTTGGGATATACATGTGGGAATTTTTTAATTGTGTGATGTATAATTGGTATGGGCATGTGATAAATATATTTCATAGTATGTTGAACTTGATTCCCAACAAGAGTGAAACTCAGGTATTTAGGTGCGTTGAAGTGTACTAGTATGCTAGTGATCCCATGGGGTTTAGCCTCAGTTTCACCTAGAGAGTTTTATTCTTACAACACTAGATAAATAATTATGATAAAAATGGGGGAACACTATGTTATGGTTACGTTCCCTAATAGTGGATCATGCATGAGAACTAATATTTGTGATGGTTACATTCCCCGAGAAATGTGGTATCTAGGACCCACATCAAAATAGTTCCAAGGGGTTATTTTAAATTTTCTGTGCTCATTAGATGATTTATTCAAACCATTGGAATGTATTATGTGGGGCTAGAAAATTCTTTAGCATTTTTATTTTATATATAATTTTTTATTATTTGAAATGGCACTCATGAAATCTTTTTTAATTTAAATTTTCAGCCTTTTGAAATGGTAAATACCTTTTATTGTTTACCAAAAAATGCTAGAATTTCTCCTTTGAATGTTTATAACATGGAATATATTAGTGGTGGTATCCTAATGGGCTTTGTCTCAAAACATACTTACACCTTTTGGTGTATGTAGACAATATTTTCAATTGTTGCATGTTTTGGTAATACTCATATGCCAATGGATCAACTATTTTTAGCGGTCCATCATAAGAGTTGTCGAGATGGATTGAGGGCGGTGCCTCATTCCAAAAACAAGGTTCATGGGATGTAATTTTGGGTTTTTACATTCTTAATGGTCATTGATCATTGTTTTAAATTGTGTAATTTAATTCAGAAATTTTGTAAAAGTAGTTTTTTAAAAAAAATCAGGAATCGTATTATTAAATTTGTTAGTTGTATTATGTTTATAAACTCAGGTAAATGGTTCCTAGTTTCCAGTTTATGATTCTTGGGTACTTGTTTTATTCTGTTAGAATTGTGAACTATCTTTGGGAATTTTTCACAGGGTGGGGGGTATGGTGCCGGTATTAATGGAATCATGATTTGGATCATGAAAAAATGCTATCAGAGCAGGTTCACTCTCTTTGGGTAACATTATCTGGGGAAGAGTGTTGATAGTCTAGAGAGAGGATTATCAGAAAATTACATTCCAATTATAGGTATTGTGTCAGGTGTACACACCTCATGGTATCATTCACGTCTCCAGTGGAAGTTAGGATTTATTTGATTATTCTAGTTTTCTTGGTTTGATGAATATATGGTGAAATGAAAAGAGAGTTGGGATAATGGTCTTAGTGAACTAGTAGGTCATGTAAAGCCATTTGGAGCTGAGGATAAGTCTCTAGAAGACTCTATATGTTGATAAATTAATTGGAATATGGATTGAAACAATATGTCCATGTCACCCATAGAAACTAGTTTCCCCTCACATTTTCTTCTGTGATTTATTTTTGATATCATGGAAGTTTGGTTTTAATGAAAAAATTAATTGGTTTTAAGAAGAAATTTTTTTTAGTTATTTCATTATAAAGAGGGAATGGATTGATTTTTGAAATGGTAGAGATGTATTTTCAGAAATATTTGGAATGGGAAAAATGTGTGTTTACATATCTTTTGAATGTAGGAACAACGTTAGCAGTGGTTATGAAAATTTGAATACTATTGCGTTTTCTAAACTACTGAAAGGTGTAATATTGGGAAAATATGTTTTGAAATTGATGTGAATGACATAAAATCGAGTTCTTATATGTTGATTTGTGTCCTCATAAAAATGTTTTGAAAAATTTAAATTGGAATTTAGATTTGGAGGTTACTGGTCTGAAGAAAAATGAAGTCTTTGTTGATTGTTTTGGTTTTCAAAAAAAGGAATAAATCTTGTCTTATAAATTGTTATTTCCATGAGCCTCCACACACATGGTGTTATATGGTATTCATGGATGGTTAATGGGATGATTTTATTTTTGATGGGATGGATATTTGGAGGGTTCCCAGTGTGGCATGAAACATGTTGGTGTGATGACTATGAGGTACCATTGGTGGATACGCTACCAGTTGAACCATATATTTTAAAAAAGATGATTTTAAAATAAAATTTATTTTCTTGAAGATGAGTTTCGGATGGCTTAACATATCAATTTTTGTAAATGTTGTTTTTGTGGATGTTTTGAGTCTATAAAACCCTCTTGATTGAACAATGTTTGGGGATTGTAATTTGTTGGTAAGCTAGGATGAAGGACCAGCTTGTGGTATCTTATGAGAAATGTTTTAGGATTCCCTTATTGTGGTTCCCCTCATATGTTTGGATCTAGTTACAATATACCTTGACCAGTGGACCAGTTTGGTTGGGACTATGGATTTTCTCATTAGATAAGGTATGCTCTATTATGTGTTATGCTCCACTAAAGTGCTTCCCAGATTGTTTCTCCCCTAGAAGTCCCTTCTGTAGTTCAATATAAGTATTTGTTTCTCTATATTTGGAGATTGATTCTACCACAATTCCATTCTTGTATTTTTATATCCTCTTTTAGCGGGAGAGTTCTTGTGGATGGTTTAATGAGACAATGTTTTCTCAAGTAACCCGATTCATTGAAGATGGAAGTGGTCACTGGTTGTTGATGAGGATGAGAGGCCGGATGGTGTCTAAATATGCCTCTAAGACATTTGTAGTCTCTTTGATGAAGCTTTTCTTATCAAACCAATATTTTGGGAAATATGGTCATGGGAGGGCATTATTTCCACTTTTTGGACATCTGTGTTGTTTGGGGATGTTGTATAAGGTCCCTATGCATATATTTATTATAGCAGTCACAATTGTCATCTTCAGTGATGCCTTGTGATGTCATGTGTTAATTTGAATGTATAGGTGATGTTAATGAGATCTTATGAGAGTATTTGTTATTTTAGGAGTATATTTCCCAAGGAAAAACATCAAAACCTCAATCATATAAGAATGTGTTTATATGTGTCATTTTCATTTTTTGTTTCTAATTCAATGAAATAAGGGGTGATGTTTGTGCATATTCAAAGCCCTTAATTCATTGAAATTTAAATATTTAGTAATGTGAGTTCTAGATTGTGTTATGTCTTGGTGAACCCATCTGGTATATCAGTGTAGATGTTTGTAGAACTGGAAGGAGAAGTTCAACTCCGGGCGATTACAACGACTAACTACAAGGCCGAAGATACTTCAATCATTTGAGCTCCAACCAAATGCCTTGGAGAGAATTTGGTTCATAATTAGGGGAACTCTAAGGGCCGTTGAAAAACTTTTACAATGTTTTATCATAATTTCGAAATATATGAAGAATTTAATCCTCTATTATCATCATCATTCTTCTTTTTTTCTCATTTAATGGAAAGTGGTGGAGGGACTCATCTATTTGTTAGCTTCCAATGAAATTATTTTCCCCATTGGATTCCATTGAGTTTTTGGGGTATGGTGTGAAATTTGAATAGATAGGTTGACCACGTGATTATTAGTAACCATACCCCATAAAACCATGTATATAGAAGGATCCCCATGGTTAGTGATAGATTTCCCAAACCATGAGAACTAGCTGTGCGGTCATCCCAACTCTTAAAATTTGTGTTCTTCATGTGCTTTCCCATGATGGCCGATTAAGGTAGCTAGGTCTTGTTTTGTGGAAACACATTATGATTCTCATGTATGTTCATATGGAAATTTTGAATTTATGTCTACCCCTTTTACCATGAAGTCTGTTCGGGCCTCCCTCTAATATTGTCCTGATTATACCTCGAGAAAATTTATTGTGTTGCTTATGTTGGAGAGACCATTTGTGTCCCCCCTTAAAAGTAACATAGAAATTTCCATTATCCTAGCATTGTAGTAGGTGGTCTCATTTATATATTTCTAACTAAAAACATAATCGTTTTGTTAACATTGGTATTTGATAGGTAACAACCATTTAGTAATATCAAGGTAAGTGTAACCTCGTTCATTGTTGTTGTTAATTTGGTTAAATTGTTTGAGTATTTTTTAGATAGTGTTTGAGTAGTGTAATTTAGGGAAATTTATTAATGTTCCTGATCATTTTAGTAATGTTGTGTTATTTTTGTTTTGTGATATTATTCAATTTTAATTGATCACTAGAGGTGTTTTGGCCTTCAGGGGCGAAGCATGGCATGAGTGTTAATTTTGGCCTTTCAGTTGGGTTTGGTGTTTTTCTTCTGACCTTATTGTGGCCTTTTCTTGGTGGAATGATTAATTATGGAATGAACTATCACATCCATGAGTTATTTTAAATTAATTTTTCATTTCATTTCAATTCTTGCTTTCTTATGGGGGTTTCCCATGCATTTTGGTGGAAATTGTGGGTTTTCAAAATGTGGGTCGAACAATGAAACCATTTTATGTTTAAAAATAAATTCTTTTTCCTTTATATCTCATTCATTATATAAAATTTTACACCCATTCAAATTTTAAATTGGCATCCCCTGGTATATTTAAATCACAATATCAATTTGTACCACATAGGAATCCATAATCAGGGTGGATTTGGATTTTTTAATGTATTGGGCATGCGTAGAAACTCATTTCTTGATTGAAGGAAATTATTAAAATATTCAACATATCATACATTTTTTACTGTAATTTAGTTATTTTACCTTACAATAGAAGCCAAATACTAGAGGCTCACCCCCATTATCATGGTTGGCTCTTTGGAGCTCTTCTCTCACGCAGATTATGGAGATCATTCTTTATCAATCTCAAATCATCCTTATTTGAAGAGGTAAACATTTTATTTCATAATTTCTTCAATTTGTACACTTTTCCCCCATTAATGTCCACTCATTACCTATTATGACTACATCGAGCCTCCCTTACAATGTTGGTTACTCATAGATTCAGATTATGGTGGATTTGGGGTGTTTTATTCCTGATTTATTCATGTAAGTGTTTTTCTATTCATATCATTTCTTATCCTTAGGTATTCCTCCCTCATTCATTATTACATAAAATTTCTAAAAGGTATGGTTTGTAACTATGTATTTATTTAGTGTCTTGTGGTCATTCTAGTGGTCTAGTGATCAATTTCACTTCCTTGTTGTGCGACAGTGGTGTAGTTGATGTTTTACACAATGTTCTAAGGGTTTCAACACAAATCATTGGGGATTCCATGTGTATAAATTCCATTATGAGATATAATTCTCTGTTTATATATTTTTCAGGTTCCTCATATGTTGTGTGGGTTGAAATCGCACTTTTTGATGTATTTGGTTAGGAATTTAATTTTATTGTATCGTTTTACCTTGAAATTTGATGCTTTTCATGTGTGACAGGCGGGGTAATATTTGGGTGCATTTTATGACTTTTGAAAGTGATTTATTAGTGTCAAAATGGGATGAAAATTGGTTTTGTTATTTATTTGGTGTCATGTGGTTCACATAATTATTTATAATGAGTTTTATGTGCAAAACCTTTTTATAATCCTTGAAAGTGTTTTATTGAAATGTGTGTTTTTCATGAGTATATTTTGTGGTATAATTTGAGGTAAATTTATAACACATGTGGTGGTTTCATAAATTTGTCTTGGGATGAAAATTCTATATAAGATTAGTATTGGTATGATTTTGGACTTGAATGAGGGTTTCTTAAATGGTGTTTGTTTGGAAAACATGGTTATACCAGTAGGGTTTGTTTTATAAAAATTGAAAATGATTTGATGAGATAAAAAAGAGGGAATGTTGTGTACCTGTACTGTATTAGTTATTGTAATAAATTAATATGGTGTTTTTTAGTGTAATTATGTTATTTAAGATGCCATACATTTTTTTGAATGTTTGGTTAATATCAAAATTGTTTTATTAAATAGTGATGTTGGTGTTAAACATGATTGTAGGTTGTTTCACGTATATTTGATGATAGAATTATTTTTTATATAAAATGGTTATTATGTAGAATGTTTGTGTGGGTTGTTATGAGAAATTTTTCAACATGGAAATGTTTTATAAAAATGATTAAAGGATTTGTTGATGTGTTGAAGATACTTGAAAAGTGTTGTTAGCTATTTTGGAGTGAGTGTGGTTTCAAAATCAATTTGATGGAATATAGATATTTTGTTACATGTGTGATATATATGATGAATTGTTGATGAATTTATGATGTGGAAGATGAATTTTCATGTCCAATTATATTTCATTGCACGTTGATTCTATTTGAGCACAAGTAAGATACCTGAGTATCAAGGTGGGTGGACATGTACCATTATTATAGTGATCCCGTGGGATCTAGGATATGTTTCACAAAGCATGTTTAATGCATACAAAGATAACCCAAAAATTATAATGATGATGATGGGGGAAAACTAGGTTATGGGTATATACACAACTGGTGTCTCGTGTATGAGACAAAATATTTTTGATTATTACATTCATTGTGATACGAGGTACCTCAGACCCACATCGAGCTAGTTCCTATGGGTTATTCCTCAAAGCTTATTCTCATTGGTCGATTTATGCATATCATCAGCATATGGTATGTTGGAATGATGAATTAAGTATATTTTTTATTATATTAAAATGTGATGATTAATTGAAATATACCACTTGAAAACTGTTTTAATATAATGTTGCATCCCTTAAAAATTGTAACTAGAATTTCTTGTTTACCAAAACTAGTAAGCTTTTCATCCATGAATGTATATCACATGGAATCTAGTAATGCTGGTATCTTACAAAGATTTGGATCTCCCCATACATACACATTTTGGTGTATGTGTAGTTTTTTATTCTTTTGTATCAGGCTTGTGTAAAACTATTGTGCCAATTTTTTTGTTTTTTTGCATTCCATCATGATGAAGTGAGCATGAGATTGCATAAGGGTAGTGGATCCTTCCATGATGAGGTTCATGGGCTATCATTTGGGATTTTTACGTTTTTAATTGACATTGAAAATTATTTTTAATTGTGTAATTCAATTCAGAAATTCTTTAAAAGACATTTTTGTTCGAAAAATCTAAATTCATATTATTGGATTAGTTTGTAGTTTTATGATTATAAACTCAGGTATATAGTTCCCAATTTTATGTTTATGCTACACGATCACTTATACCATACCGTGGTGATTGCGAACGCTCTCTAGCCCATGTTCTATGCCTTGTATGGTGTCAGTTTTGATGGAGACCACATTCAGTTCATGACAACGCCTAAAAAAATTATTACTTCTCTCCCCATATCATATAATCCATTTCTTGATCCCAAATCCTACATTTTTGTTGAAAACTAATTATGTTTTATATAAAAGAGTTAACATCATCAAATGATAATTATATTGTATATTTTCTTTAACCACATTTTAATATTATTAAAAAATAATTATAAATTAACCTCAGTATAATTCATATAATAATAGTTTTTTTGATAATGAAAAGTCCTAAAAGCATATCTTCCTCCCTGAAACAAGACATCATGTGTATGGTGAACACACACTGCAAGAACCGAAATAATTTTTTTTAAATCACATATTCTCATGAAATGTTATATTATATTAATTGATTATTATATATGATAGTTATTATATATAAATTATCCTGGAAAAATAATTTCACATATACCTTCTTACATACAAATTCAAAGAGAATATTATTATATCTTTTATGTGTTTAGCTTAATACAAGCTGGTAATGCAATGAAAATGGTTTTTTTCTTTTTCTTTATAGGTAATGTTTTATGTATTAATATTATGATTAAATATATAATTAAATATTTATTTACCATTAAATAAATGAAATATTTTATATTTTGTAAAACAATGCCTTCATTTGTACTAAATGAAACCATTTATCTTATTTACGTTAGAATTCCTCCTTGTGAAACGATGAAATTTTTATTATTATCACATCCTATTAATGGAATAGTTAAGTATATTTAATGAAATAATCTAATATTGATTAAACAACGTTCATAATATAGTGTTGAAATCTACATTATCCTTCTTATATTCAGATCCAGGAAAATAGAAATGTTACTCATTCATATAAATGAATTACCATCTCAATGATTGCAAGGTAGTTTATTTTACATAAACAACTATCATGGATAGTTTTAATGTTTTAATTTATATATATTATTTATAGTTATGTAGTGATAATATTTCTTAAATTAATAAATTAATAATATATTTAACTTTAGTCAATATTCTAATGTGAATTATAACATATGATCCAAACTTAATTAAAAAATAAACCATAAATATAAATAATAAAACAATTTCAAAATTATTGATTATAAATTAGCTTAAATCAATAATGAGAGTGAAAAATATTTTTAGAAATTATATACATAACATATGTCTATTACTCCATATGATATATAACTCACTTGACGATTTATACATGAGGTAATGTTTTCTATCTCAAAAAATCCTTATTAGAGATATAAGTTCCTTTATGTGGCTATATTAATTAAAATGATATATATACCCATTCAACACATATTATATATAGAATAATTATTAAATAAATTTATTTTCTGAAAAAATTGACTTACAAAATTCACGAGATGTTATTATTCAAATGTTAAAATACTGGTAAGGGTTTATGATTCAATTTCATTTCAACATGATTTTTTATATTATATTTATGATTAAGGAATTTATTTTCACATTTTATAATTAAAAATATTACATATATTTTCACTTCATTAAACATTAATTTTTTATTTTATATAACCATTTTCATCCCTTTTCCACATATTCTAATTTTAATAATGCTTCTACGAAATTATTACCAAATTGCTCTCATCAGTAAAAAAAATTCCAAATGATATTTTATCATAATATTTTGAAATAATATTTTATATTATAATTATATTATTTAAAGTAACTATTAAAATATAATGGTTTTTTATAAAATTATATAAGAATAATCAACATCTAATATTTTAAACGAGGCAATATTTACATATATATAAAAAAATTTGAACATAATTATTCCATCAACCAACATGACATATATATAATTTCCCTCAATAATTAACACTAAACAGTTTAAAGCATACATTATATATTTTATGGAATATTTTTAATGATATTATATAAAAAATATATTTAAATTTTTACAATGTTATTCAATACATATATATATATATATATAATAAATATTTACCTACCTCAATATTGATTCATTTTAAGGGGTAATAGATCTATAGTTATTACTTCTAAATATTAAAATTTATTAAATTTAATTTCATTATAATATGATGTAAGAATATGTAATCTATTTTTATGTTATGAGTAATTTTAATGTTTATTCAACACTACTGATTCAATATAATGCATTAATATTCATGTATATAAAATTAATGAGATGAAGGTCCCTTGAAATAAAATATAATATAGTGTATTTTTGTAATTTTTTAGGGAAATGAATTTCAATGTATGTTATTAGGGAGTAAATGAAATAAAATATATGAATTTTTTCCCAATTTAATGATAACTCGATAATAATACTTAACATAAATTTATGTATTCTTTTTAGTTACTTCCAAGTTACCTATGATTACATGTTCATATGAATGATCATTATGTTATTCTCGGATGAGGAAACTCATTTTCTTTAACATTTATGTAATAATTTTAAATCATTGTCCCAAATTTCATTCCTAAATATTATGTTTATCCCATTCTAGACTTGTTGTCTCACAAATTTATATTATACCATCTTCATGTTATCCTATAAAATACGGGGATATAAAAATTATTTAGGATCTCATAATAAAAAATAAAATAAATAAGTTTAGTTTTTGTTTAATAATGACATATTAGGAACGTACTCTCCCAAATTCACTTATCCTCACGATAAGTTTATTTGAAATTAATGGATATTTTTTCAAAAAAAAACTATATTTATATATGTAAAATCCTTAAGAGTATTTAGTTTATATCAATGAAAAGGATTAGATAACCATGTGAAATTATAATGAGATAAAAATAATGTTATCCCTAGGGATATGTCTTAGTATATATCTAATAATATGTTTTAGGATATTCATACGTACATGGATTCAAGAAAATATTTTTTGTGAAATATAGAGGGAATGTTTTCTGAATAGTTATATCTCTATTAGGATAAAACGTGAGGGTGTATTTTTGGAATAGATGTCCCTAGGGGTACTTACTGGGAAAATGAAATGTCTTCCTTGAATCATTATTTACAATGTATGTTTAAAATAACCATAATTAAAACAACATTGGACACTCATGAATGATAGGTTTTGGTAATTAACTCCTAATGAACCATCAATAAGGACGTGAATAGATGTTAATAATCTATGAAATAGGTAAAAAATAATGTTCATTTAGTTAACATGTCTATAGATTATCATAATGTAAATTTTACAAATACCACTTTCTTGATAGAATGATACACCAAATATAAGGATATAGATTATTTTTATAGACATTTATGGTATTATAAACCATAGGATTCGTATATGTTTAGTGGATAATTTATTCAAGGAAAAAATCTATTAACATTATTCAAATGTAATTAATTTCATTTTCAGTTTATATCACCTTGGATGATTATTTTAAATTATTATTTTTCATCATATTTTTGGGATTGTTATAGGAATAATATTAATATATATTAAGAAAAGTCTACCATAATGTCATTAAATCACTCATCTCATCCAGTATGGAATCAAGGTATTCACCCTTAATTGAAGGATGGTAAATGTGTATCACCAACCTCATTCTTATAAGATGTGTTGGTTCATATAATTTTATTGACACACACATTTTCCTTGTAATATAAAATACTAATTTTTAGAATCATATTAGATGATAAAATTTTGTTTATTTATTTTTATTTTGAGAGGAATAAATAATTATTGTGGAAAATTTAGTATGATTGAGATATATATATACTGTAAGATATTTTCTTTAATTTTTAATAATTCTATTATGTTTTTTATCTGTAACAAAAATTGTTTGACATATCAATTTAAAAAAAATCATTCTTGTTGTGGGTATCAAATCTATTCAGTATATAAGTATAATTTGTAAAGGAATTATATTGGATTAAAAATTGTTTTTTTATAGTTAGATATTAATACATTCATCTTATGTTTGGGTATTGACATTCCTAATTCTAGTCAATTTGTTTTTTTACAAAATATGTTGATTAACTAGTTACTATTTTATAAAACATATAATATATAGTGATTAATTATAATTTGATAATGTCTATAATATTTGTCAGAAATTTATAGCTTTTTAGTTAATCTATGTTATGAATGTGTTCTAACATAATGTTGGGGGGGAAATTGCATTTTGATATGGCTATGGTGCATAAATTCTAAACCAATGTGATATAAAGGTGAATCACCCACCATTGGCCTCTGTGATCTGTACCTCCGTATCACATTATATTATCCTAAACGTTTTGATGGAAAAATATTTTATTAAAAAATTTGGAATTATATTATAAGAGTAAATATTTTAGATTTTTAATGATTTATAGGATATTGATGATATTTTGGGAAATCATTTATTATAATGAGAAATATATTAATATTTGGATTAATGTTATGGAATTTTTTTTAAATGGTGTTATGATTTTGAATATGTATACAGAATTTTAGGAAATAACTTTTGAGGATAAAATATTATTTCATATTAAGGATAATTTTGTTATTTCAGATATATATCTAAGTATTTGAGGAATCATCTATCAAAATATATTGGTTTAATTTTTTAATTCTTTTGATTAATATATTAGTACTGATATTTGGTATTATCCAACATTATTATAACAATTTTGTCTTTAATAAAGATATGAATATCAATATGTTATTATTTTATGGATATTATAATCTATTAATAGAAAATTTTAGTTCATCAAATATAAAAAAATTCAGATTGGATATTCACTTCCGCTAATAATGTCGTCATGTATAAAATGAATATAGAATAGTTAAAGGGTTAAATTATTATTATGGAATAAAAATATATAATGTATTTAAATTTTATTGTGTTTTCAATCTTTATATAATAAAATAGTATCTCAATAATGAAAAATTGTATTGACACCAGAAATTTTCCTAATTATATTCTTATATAATAATATATTTTCAATCAAGTCATCTTATATTTACCGATATGTTATTTATAATATTAACCTCCTAATTCATTTTCAATTTTTCAATGATCTATATCAAAATATATAATTATTTATTCAATTATTCAATGTCCATATTTTTACATCCTACCATTGATCTGCAATATGGAACTATAAGTATTTATTATTCCCGATGATTCATGTTTCAATTTCATTCTATTAAAGATGACGTTTTCTATCTCGTTTATAATTTAAACATCAAAAAAAAAAGAAATTTAAAAATGTCAAATAATTGATTTGTGAGATTAAAATTATTTTTCGAGGGATTTTTTTTCAGTTGTATAATGTAACACCTAATGATTTTAAAAGAGGGAAGATGTTTTTTATATTGTAAAGGGCTCAAGAATTAATATTAGAATAGAATATAACATGCCATGTCTTATATATATATATATATATATATATTTAAATATATTCTTATACTCCTCTAAAATGGGAAAAAAACCCAATGTTTAAAGAGAACATTACAATCTATAAACACATAAATATTCATACATAACCATTATAACCTAATAATAAATATAGAAGTTATTAATGACAAAATAAATAAGAAAAATTATTGATTTTATAAATATATAAACTCTATATAGTGGTTATTTTTTAATTATTTATTTAATTATAACATGATGATAAAAAATTATTATTTTAAATGAACTTCTTTTTTTAAATGTTTGTTTAGTCACACATTATCCCCATAAATTAAAAATAATTTTTACCAAATCAAGAAAAATAATTAATATGAAACAAAAATAATTTTTTAAATGAACATGTCAAAATTATTTGTCGGTAAATTTCTTAAAATTTTATATAACTAATATTTTATTAATATATTGGAAAAAATACATTGTTATTAAAAACTAAATTTTAATTTTAATTATTATTAATTTTAAATTATAATATAAATTGTTTTTCATGTAAAATTAGATGAATTATATTATATCGTAAAAAATTTATTTCGTTGAATCAAATTTTAGGGTTCCAAATCCTGTCAAATAAAATACATTGATTATTTCATAGATCATCCATTTATTTATTTCCTATTATTCACTATGTATTTTTATGAGATGAATACTATATTTTTAACTACACAAAATTTTATTAATGGAAATTCCCCTTGATGTAATTAAATGTATCATTATGTAAAATGGTTATATAAAATACGCACCTTCTTTATTTTGTGTTTTTTAATATAAAAATACCATTATGAATTTTAACCATTTCTAATATGGTTGTTGAATAGTGACCACATGATAAGTATAAATATAGGGCTTTAATAAATTCAATTTACCCAAACAAAGGAAGTAATGGCCTCATCCAGTAGACGTTCTCCATTCAAAGCACATTTTTCAGAGCTCAAAAAGAAGGTGGTGTCATTGGACATCCCACTTCGCCAAGACCAATCTGAGCATTAAAACATTAATCTTAAGAGAAACTTTCTACAGGAGATGTTGAAGTTAATATAGATTACCACACGATCAATGTTATTCGAGTCACCCTAAGAGATTGTCACCATCACAAACATTACCCTTCTATAATATGTGGGTGTAATAAGGCGGTATGTATGAATACATTATCACTATGATTATGTTCATTAATTTTTTATATAATGAATAATATACTTTCATTTTATTATTGTTACTTTTAAAAAATATTTAAAGAAAAAATAGTATTTTTTTTCTAAATATTCAAGTAAGAAATATATTTTTATTAATTAATGGAATTTTGAATTAACTAATATTTCAATAAAATAATATTATTTTTATTTAATAATTATTTTTATATATAAATGATCATATAAATTTATGAATGAAATTATATTTTTTATTAATGTTTGAAAGCTACTTTGGTCAAAACCCATGTTTTTTTATTAATGTCAATTTTTAGGTTATAAGTGAAAATTCACATATTACAAAAATTATTTAGAAAAAATGAATATTATTGTTTGAATTAGGATGTTGAATTTATCCAATATAAATTTTTTCTTAATTTATTGTGATAATTAAATTTTTCTGTTAAAATTAAATATCATTTATTTATAAAATGTGTTTTATTACATCATAATGAGCCAATGGTGACGTTATAAAATATGATAAACACTATGATATGCAATTATATGTTTTATCATTCATATAATATGATTTTAGGTTTATCTAATTTATTAAAAAATCTTTAGTGGACCCTTCAAGAGTTATAAAACATTTTATCTTCCTAGATTGATTTTTTTGAGTTTGTTAAGAACCAACACATAAGCAACCCTATTATTTTTTGAACATATGGCACTGGACTTATAAAAAAAATTACACCCCCCTTTTGAAAAAATAATTGTGATAAACCATTGGCTGGTTTGTGGTTTTGATTAGTTTAATGTGTTGTGTCCCAAACCTACATAATAAAGATTCACCCTACTTTCCTATATATTCACACCCATGATCCAACTTCCTCTTTAATAAAATCATTTTCAGTTATTCCAAATTATTCCATCCTCACTCTATAATCCTCCCATGGTGACTAAAGATCCTAGGAATCCCCATCCAAGCCACTCCCAAGCCATTTGGTTAACACTTCTATGGGAGTGATTTATTCTTTTCTAATTCTTATCCAGTTATCATTAAGTTGTAATACCATTTTATTGTAAATTAAATGTATTGGGGTATGATTTTACACCTTCCCATACATACGTCATTATGATTGAATTATGATAGACCCCATTCTCTCCCAATAATTCCTCCCATGCACACATGTTACAATGCTGAAATTTCGTAAGGAATTTCACTCTCCTCATTTATATTCAGGATATTATTTTTATTAATAATACAATTTCTGATACTTATGTGTGGAAATGTATATATATGACCCCTTAATTTTTATTTCATGTATATATTATGATACACCATTATCTCTCTCTTTATTCTTTTTTATGAATTCTTATATCATGCCATTACGCTGCCAAAATTGCACCACGATTTTCCAGGGCAATTCCATTGTGTAGAAAATACCATACACATTTCTCTACCAAGGGTTTTCAACTTTATGAACAATTACTTATTGATTAAAAATATTCATCTATTCATTCGACAACACATTATCATGGAGTAAATTATGATGAATGATTCCATGTTTTACGATCTATGCAGCACACTAATGTATGGAAAGAAATTTTTAAGAAGGGTGTGCCCTAATAGCGCTCCAATGCATTGGGTAAAGATTTGTATCTTAATACATCAAGTAAAATGAGGATATACTAATGATAACTAATGTGAAATGAGGATTTTTTCATTCTCCATGTTCAACGATCCATGGCCCATACTAATCCTATGTTATGTGTTGTTTGACCATTTACATGTTATGATAATCATTATATATCTTACCATTATGTTCATGTTTATTTAATGCTCCATTGATATTCCTATAGCATAAAATTTATTTTATTTTTCATGTTATGACTTTTTTACTACATTATTGGTCTTTATATATCTTTCTTTTCTTATGCATGTCCTCAGGTTGTCCCATGCAATGTTATGTACGAGGGAATATAGTGGCAATGTAAAGGATGTTTTCAATAAAGACGTTATGTTTCATGTTTTAAGTAATTATGTAATGTTACTATCCCCCAAAGAAAATAGACCTATTGATCTCATATGTTGTATCAAGTGAATGGTTTATGTAATAATTCATTTATATGTTTTTAATAAAAATCATGGTTGTTATAGTTTGTATCAGATGATAGGTTTAGTTATTTTTTTATTAGAATTTTAGAAACCCTAGTGAAAAACTTAAGGATAAGACAATGTATTATAAAAACATCCCTAAATATTGGTGAGTATTGAGTATGTGGTTTATCAATAAAATTTATCAATGTTTGGTTACGAGTAGGTAGATGCAGCTCTAGCACAGATGTGCCAAGGATTGAAAAATTCGACGAGGAGTTTCAGGCCTGAGCCAAGATATCCTTAAACACGACCATGGGCCTTTATAAACACTTGGTTATGAAAATCCTGAGAGATATTATTTGGTAAATTCAAGATATTTGTATTTCACCATTATTAAGGGAATTAAAAAACCCCAAATAATATATGTTAGGAAGTATATCATGGATAACAAAGATAGAAGCCTATAACATAAGAAGTTATAGAAATAGAAATAATTTATAAGTCATCTATTTTTTCCTTGGATTACCCTTTATTTTTTACCACTAACATTCCATTTATTCCAGCCAATGGTTCGTAATAGGATGAATCGTGCAAAAAACTGATATGAAGATCAATGTGATGACTTTACTAATGAGATTCTAGTCCTATGGGAGTAGGGATCACGAACACTGTCATGATACTCTTTTGTTTTAAAAGAGATTGAAATAGAAACATAGGGAAATAGAAACCTAAAACCCCCACATGAAAGAACAAGTCACTATAGATAGTTTCATTTGAATGATACCTCCTACTTTTAATGGATCATTTGATTCCTCAATAACTTAACAAAGGATCAACTCCATTGAGAAGATCATCATCATCCTTAAAGGTTCGGAAGAAGTGATGGTTCTTCTAGATTCTTATCGTATGGAAGGTGAAGCCCGTTAATGTGGTACATTGATCAAAAATATGTGGCCTGAAAAGTATATAGATGATTTAGAATGGAAGAATTTCCATAAGATGATTTTCAATAACTATTTTATGTGCACCCAGAAATTAATGAAAGAAAAGGACTTCATTTCCATAAAGAAATGTGAATGATGATTCCATCAGAGTATACGAGGAAAAACACCGAATGATTTCATGATATTCTTGATACTTTGTTGTTACCATATAATCCATGGTTGACCACCTCTTTATTGTGTTGAAACCTAGACTACAGAAAGCCCTGGCGATCCATTACTTCGACAACTAGGAGTAAATTGTCGAATGTTCCCTCATTGACGAATTGGAGATTAGAGAATCAAAATGGTAACATGGGGGAAATAATCTTAATGTGGAATTCAATTCTGGAAGTCCAATGGATAAATACAATGGTGCAGTGAAAATACATCAACACATTTTTGAAATGTGTGGATAGAAGCACCCCTAAAATTCAATCAATGGGACGAGAAAATGCTTTAGTTGTTGAATGGGAGGGCACATAGCATTTAACCGCTGACACAAAAAACATGCAACTGCAACGGAGTAGAGGAACACTTAGTTTGAACCTCAACACATATTTAATTTCTCTAACTCCCATGAACCAGGGATCCTTGAAAATAAATTCCCTATGAGAAGGATTTTAGAGGCAACCACCAACCACCAAGGCAGTAAGGGTATGATTTTTCCATCACTACAACTGAAGTGAACCAGAAAAACTATGTGGTTACAGGTACGAATGTTATTCATTCTAGAATAGAAAACATGTTTTTTTTATTGTAGTTCAATTCATTCTTTTGTATCCATAATGTTTAGTAGAACAATCCCAATACCACCAGAATTCATGGTTGTAAATATGTCGTTGAGTATAGGAAATGGGTTAATAATTTCATCTGATGATTATAACTCATCCCCTATCATTTTTGGTTGATTGAACATCCCTGTGATACTCATAATACTTCCTATAGTGGAATATTATGAAATTATTGACATGGATTGTATTTACTTACATAGAGCTAACATAAATTGTCGTGAGAGGGAAATCAATCTATATATAGGTAATTTACACACCCCCCCCAAATTCAATACAAGTGTAGTGGGGGTGAATCTTTTTTATTACTATAATCTCAATTGTGGATATTATATAACTATTAGAATGCATACCTTCCTTTAATGATTGAGTAAAACGAGAATCCATCATTGATGTCATGCAAATTTGGAGGGAATTCTATGAGGATATACTTGAGGAATTGTCGGGTCTTCCTCCTCGATGAAATTATTTATTCTAAATTTATCTTATACAACAATCATTTCTAATATCCATCATTCAATATAGAATGGCTTTTGTCGAGAATAAGAACCTAATGAAACAACTATAGTGGATTATGGATAAAGGGTTTATAGGCCCATGTTATTCACCATGTTGTGAACCAGTCCACTTCATCAAGAATAAGGATGGGTCAATGTGGCCTTGCATCGATTATAGTTTTTTCAACAAAATCTTGAAAAAGAACGAGTATACTCTTCCAAAAATTGATGACTTTTTTGATCAGCTATGTCGTTCACATTACTTCTCCAAGGTAGATTTGTAGTAATGGTATTACCATGTAATGGTGAATATATAAGATATCCCCAATACTGCTTCTCTTACAAGATACAGGATCTATGAATTAATTTTAATTCCTTTCAGAGTTACTAATTCTCAAACAATCACCATGGTCTTCATGAATAGAGTCTTTTGAGACTACATTGACAAATTTGTGGTTCTCAAAATAGATGATATTCTAATATGTGGCAAAACCAAGGATGATCATTTTGGGAATATAACAACTGTACTAGAGACATTGAGAATGTATAAGATCATTGAATATTAAATCAACTGTGAGTTCTGGTTGAAGGAGGTCCCATTCATGTGTCATATAATCATAAGAAATGTGATATATGTGTATCCCTCAAAGGAAACTACAATTTAGGGATTGTTGAGGCCAACACCAGTAATAGATATTCATAGCCTTTTGGGGATTGCTTGATATTATCTCCAATTTGTGAAAAATTTCTCATGATTTTCCAAACCACTTACCAAGGTATCTCATAAGTGTGTTATGCTTTCTAGTAGCGATGAATTTGAAGAGAGCTTCATGGAGTTGAAAATGTGTCTTACCATTACAACCATGATAACTTTACCCAATGTGGTGAACATTTTATGTTTTTAAGTGATCCTATGATGAAGGGAATGTGTTGTGTGTTGATGCAGAATAAAAAAGTGATATTTTAATCCTCAATGAAGATGAAAATCTATGAGAAAAACTATCCCACACATGATCTAGAGTTGGCAGTTGTGATATTTTCATTGAGAATCTAGTTACATTATTTATATGGGTAGATTTGTGAGATATATATTGATTAAAAGAGCCTAAAATATATATTCAGAAATAAAATATCTTAATATCTGACAATTAATATGGATAGAGGTAATCATGGATTATGACATTTCATTCCACCACTATCTCGGTAAGGAAAACAACATGGATGATGGTATTTGTAGAATGGATGTTGCATCATTATCAGTGATGAGAATTGAAACAGATCCAATATACGTAGATTTTGTAGATGATGGACATAAGAATCATTATGTTAGGAGCTCATCAATAATTTCTTAAAATATTTCTCAACCATATTTCATGGAGAAAATAAAGGGTGCTCTAAGAAATGATGTGGAAATTCTGAAAAAGGGGGATGCTATCAGAAATGGGAAATCCTCAACGTTCGTGGTCAACATGGATTGAATTCGTACATTTGGGTCACGATTACCTGTACCATCTGATCAATAGAAAAAGAACGTGAATTTGAATGTTGATCATAGCTTAACATTAATATATTCACCGGGGGATCACAAAGATGTATCGAGATCCCTGATAAATCTTCTAGTTGGACAATATGAAAAGGCAGATTTCTGAATATACATCCAAGTGCTTGGTATGTCAGCATGTGAAGGATGAGAGTAAAAATTATAAGTGGATTATGGAACCACTACCTATACAAACATGAATGTTGGAAAACATTACCATGGATTTTGTCAGTGTACTTCAAATACATCTACAAGACGCAATGATATATGGGTCATTGTGGATCATCTTATGAAGACAACTCACATTATCATGATTCGAGAGGACTTCTCATTTGATCAACTTGCATGTATTTTCGTCAATGAAGTGGTAATCCATCATGGAGTATCAATATCTATTTTATACTATTGTGATCCTTGATTCACCTAAATGGTCATGAAACATGTCTATCTTCCCCTACACATTGAACTGTTCTTCAGTAAGACATATCATCCTCAAACTGAGGGCCAATCTGAGTGAACTATTTTGACACTAGAAGATATGTTACTATCATTTTCAATTGGGTTCAAAGTAGGATGATACCAATATCTACCACTAGTTAAATAATAATTTAATAATAGTTCCCAATTGATCATTTTAATCAAACCTTATAAATCGCATTATTGGGAACGGTGCAGAACATCATCATGTTGGTATAATGTAGGTGAGCATAAGATGCGAGAATCTAAAATGGTCAAATAAATAATGGGGATTGTGATAAAAATTCAACAACATATATAGGAATCCCAATGATGACATAAGAGTTATGAAGATAACCATAGACGAGACCTTGAGTTCAATGTTGGAGACATGGTATTTATAACTTATCTCTATGGAAGATGGCCAATAGGATTGGAATGATACGGAAGTTATTTCATAGTTAAATCATCCACTTTGAGATTCATGATCATGTCGTAGATGATTCCTATCGACTAACTCTTCCACCAACCATAGCCAATGTACATGATTTCATTCATGGGTCCCTCTTAATGATGTACATACCAAAACCTTCACATGTACTCTATTCATAAGTAGTAATTTTATAGTATGATTTTTGTTATGAGGATAAACATATGAAGATATAAGATCATATAAAAAATGTTCTAAGAAATAATTCAATTTTCATCATTAATGTAATTTGGAGAAACCACAAGTTTTATTAGGATACCTGGGAATGAGAGGAAGTGATGAAGCAGCGTTACCTGCATCAGTTTGAGTGTAGAAAAAGGATTTTTCAATGGTGAAATTTTTTAAGAGGGGATTTTGTAATGGCCAAAACATTTATTAAGGTAAATTTATCTAGATCTAATTAAATTGTTCATTATGTAAAATGCTTATATAAAATATGAACTTCCATAGTTTAATTTTTTTGGATTAGGAAATATTTTTATGAATTTTTACCATTGGAAATATAGCCATTAAACAGTGATCACATCATATGTATAAATTTAAGGCCCAATTTACTGAGACCATGGATGTGATAGCCTTATCCTGTAGACATGCCACATATGAAGCCCATTTTTCAGATCTCGGAATAGAGGGGTGTAATTAGGCACCACTCTTGACTAATCCCTATTGATCTTCCATATGTTAAGCTTGAACAGAACAAAGTATGAGGGAATTGGATGTTGATTGATATTACCACCTATGTGATTTATACAAGCCACCCCAAATTTCAGTCACCATGAAAGACCATAACATTTGTTCTTATGTGGGTGTTATTAGGGGTTATAAAAAAATACATTAGCACTAGGATTATGTTCGTTTTTTAAAATAATGAATATATATTCATTTTATTATTGTTACTCTGTATATAGTTTTTAAATAAAAATATTATTTGTAGATAATATTCAACTATGAAATCTATTTGGATGAATTAATAGATTATTGAATTAAATAAAAATTTTGAAAAAATATTATGATTATTATATAAATTTATATTAAATCTAAATGATCGTATTATTTTATGAATGCAATTGTTATTTTAATAATGTTCTGATATCTGTTTTTGTCAAAACCCAAGATTTTTTTATAAATGACACTTTTATTAACATGAAAATTTGCATACTTAGAGAATTATTTATATAAAATGAATAATAATTTTTTGAATCATGCTGTGTAAAATATCCAATGGTGATTTTTTCATAATTTTCAAGACAATGGATGTTTTGGTTAAAAATTAAATGTTGTTCAATTATATAATGTATTTTATGACATCATAATGACCCAATGGTGATGTAATAAAATAAAATAAACACTTTTTTAGTCCATTATATGTTTTAGAGTTATAATTATGTGATTTTAGATCTATTTTCATTATTTTTAAAATCTATAGTTGACTTTATAAGACTTATAAAACATTTTTCCTTTATAAATTGATTTTCTTGATAGTGTGACTCACCTCAAAATAATAAACACATTTATTTTAAGATGTTAATGCATTGGACATATAAAATATTTTCTTCCACTTCCCATTGAAAATAACCATGTGAAAAACGATGAGCTTTTTGTGGTTTTTATTAGATTAATTGTGGTGTCATAAACATAAACAATAATGAATTCTTTCTCCTTAATTATATAATACCTCCCAAACTCCCACTTTGTCTTCACTCAATGCCTTTGTAATTCGTCCATATTCATCTCTACTCTCTGTAGAATACTCCTATGTTTCCTCAAAATTAAAATAAGAAACACTCAAGACTCTCCAAATTCATTGGGATCAATGATGCATTAATGAAGGGACTGAGTTGTGTGTTGGTGAAAAATGATAAATTGATAGCCAATGACTCAATGTAGTTTAAAATCCATGAGAAATATTATCCCAAACATGATATGGAGTTGGCGGTAGTGATAATTTCATTTAAAATCATGTGGAATAATTTATATGAGGATAAGTGTGAGAATTATACTGATCACAAGAGCCTCAAAAACATATTCATACAATAATATCTTTATCTCTGAATAAGAAGATGGATAGATGACATTATGTATTATGAATTCTCAATTCACAACCATATCTAAAAATCAAACAAGTTTCTAGATTCTTTATGTATAATGGTACTTGCATCATTATCACTGATGAGAATTGAATAGGATATAATATTCTTAGATTTTCAGAGGATGGACATGTGAATTATTAATGGAGGAGCATCATCAATATTTTCTCAGATGACTGCTCAACCACCCCTCAAGGAGAAAATAAGGATGATCCAAGAAAGGTATTGGAAATTCTGAAAAAGACGGATGCTATCAGAAATGGGAAATCCGTAGAGTTTATGGTCGACATATAAGTAATTGTGGCATTTGGGTCACAATTACATGTTCCATCTTATCCATTGATAAATAATATGATTTTAAATGGTGTACATAGAACAACCTTATATATTAACAAGGTGATCAAAAATATGTATCAAGATATCAAATAAGATTTTTTTAGGACAATATTAAAAGGGATATTGTTGAATAAACATCAATGTGCCTGGTATGAAAACATGTGAAGGATGATAGATAATATTCTAAGAGTATGATGAAACCACTACCCATACAAACACTAATGTGGGAAAACCTTACCGTTGACATTGTAATTGTACATCCAATGAAATTCATATGATACAATGCTATATGGGTCATTGTGAATAATCTTATGAAGACATATCACATTATCATGATTAGAGAGGAATTATTATTGGATCAACATGAACAGATTTACATCAAAGAAGTGTTAAGGATCTATGGAGTACCACTATCTATTATATCTTATCTTGATCCTTGATTCACCTTCATGTTCTGGAAATGTAACTAGCATCATCTACGCATTGAACTGAACATCAGTATCACCTATCATCACCAAAATGATTTCTAATATAAAATAACTACTCAGACACTATAAGATATGTTAATATTATGATCTATTGTATTCAAAGGAGGATGGGACCAATATCTTTCTCTTTTAAAATAATCTAACAATAATAGTTCCCACTCGAGCGTCCTAATGGAACCATATAAAGCCCTTTATTAGAAAAGGTGAGGAACATTGTCATTTTGTTATGAAGTGGGTGACTGTGAGATTATATAATAAGAGATGGTTGAGGAAATTATGTACAAGGTGAAAACCATTCACCAACTTATCAAGGCAACCCAATGTTGACAGATGATTTAAGCAGATAATCGTTGATGAGACCTTGAGTAAAATGTTGAAGACATGGTATTTCTACACTAATCTATATGGATGATGGAAATTAGGTTTCTAATGAATATAAATGTATGTCCTAGGTACATCAACCCCTTTTAGATTCATGATCGTGTTGGGTATGTTTCCTATCGACTAGCAGTACCACCGACCATGACCATAGTACATGATTTATTTCATGTATCCCTCTTAAGGATGTACATAAAAAACCATTCACATTTACTCTATTTAGTTGTATTAAAATTACATGATTATTTTTCATATGAGGTGAAACCATTACAGATCTATGATCGTAGAGAAAATGTTCTATGAAATAAGAAAATGACCCATGATAATATATTTTGGAAAAACCACGAGATTGATGAGTGAATATGGGAATCGAAGAAAGTGATGAAGCTACGTAACCCTCAACAGTTTTATGTAAAATGGTTATATAAAATATGAACAACCTTGGTTTAATGATTTTATATTTCAAAATACTATTATGAATTTTTACCATTGAAATTATAGACATTGAAAAATGATCACATGATTTTTATAAATATAGGTCCCAATTTTCTAAGGCCCAAGATGTGATGGCCTTACCCAGAATAAATGCCTCTCATAAAGCCCATTTATTAGAGCTCAGAAAGAATGTGGTGTCATTGGGCTTCACTCTTGACCAATCCCAAGGTGAGATTCCACATTTTATGGTTGATCCATACAAACTATGAGAGAATTTTAGTTTGATTGAAATTACCAACTGAGCGATTTATCCGAACCCCCCCCAAAATTCAGTTACCAGCACAGAAGTTACCCTTCGATCTTATGTGGGTGTTATAAAGGGTTATGTAACAAGACATTAGAAGCTGGATTTTGTGTATTATTTTTGTATATAATAATGAATATAAATTCATTTTGTTATTATTAATCTGTAAATAGTTTTTATAGAAAAAATATTATTTTTTACAAATATTCAACGAATTAATTTATTTGGATAAATTAATGGAATTTTGATTTAAATAATATATTTAGAAAATTAGTATTATTATTATTATTATATTAATTTTTATGTAATATAAATGATCTAATATTTTTGGGAATGTAATTGTAATTTTTATTATTGTTAGAATGCATTTTTTTTAAAACCCTTGATTTTTCGATAAATGTCTATTTTTCTAAAAGTGAATATACTAATTTATAGAAAATTATTTAAAAAAATGAATATAATTTTTTTTGGAATCAAGATGTATAAATTTTACAATGGTGAAATTTTCATAATTTCCCATGACAATCGAATTTTTGGGTAAAAATTAAATTACATTTATTTATATAATGTATTTTATGACATCAAAATGACACAATAATGATATAATAAAACAAAATAAACACTATGATCGACCAGTATATGTTTTTCCATTAAAATAATGTAATTTTAGGTATATTTTATTTGTTTTACAAAACTATATTTGCCCCCCCATACTAATAAAACTTTTTATCTTTTTAAATTGATTTTCTTGAGAGTGTGACTCACCACCACATATGAAACACATTTATTTTAAGATTCTCTTACATTAGAAATATAAATTATTTTCTTCCACTACCCATTGGAAATAACCATGGGAATAAGTCATGGGCTGTTTCGTGGTTTTTATAAGTGTAATATGTGGTGTCCCAAATCCAAATAATAACGAAATTTGTGTCCTTTCATATATAAACCCACCCATGCTTCCACTTCCTCTTCAATAAATGCCTTTTGAGTTAGTCCATCCGCATCACTCCTCTATCTATAATCCTCCCATGTTTCCCAAATATCCAATGAAGCCTCACTGATGCCTCTCCCAAGCATTTAGGATCACATTTCCATGTTAGGGATTTCATCCTTTTAAAATTTTTCAAATTTTCATTTAGTTGTTATGTGATTTTATTTTCAACTAAATATTTTCGTGTATGATTTGGCACCTCCACCATTCTGAAATTGTTATTTTCTAATAATGATATACCCCTTTATCTAAAAAAAATTCCTTCAATGTACACATCAAACCATACATGAATTATGTAAGGAATTTCTCTCTCCTCATTAACATTCAAGAATTTTTTTGTATTATGAATCCAAAATCCATTATATATACTACTACATGTATTTATATTAACACCGTACATTCAATTTCATGTACATATGATGATACACTATTTTATCTCTCGTCGTCATTTTTTATGAATTCTTATGTCATGCAGTTATACTACTGAAATTGCACAATAATTTTCCATGTAAATTTCATTGTGTAGTGAATACCATACCAATTTCACTATAAAGGGTATTAAACATTATGCACACATACTTATTGATTATAAATATTCATGTATGAATTCCACATACCTTTATCTTGGAATAAATTTTAATGAATTATTCCATGTTATATGATCCATGTGGCACACATATGCATGAAATAAAATGTTTGTGAAGGGTGGGCTCTGATAGCACTCCAATGCATTAGGAAAAGATAAGTATCATGATACATCAAGAAAAATTAAGATATTCCCATGCTAATTCATGTTCAATGAGTATTTACTTAGGTTAATTCATGTTCAATGAGGATTTACTCATGCTTATTATAGAGTAATGAGGGTTTACTCATGCACCATTTTCATTGAGATTTAGCTCATACAAATTAAATGTTATGTTTTGTTGCCAAATTTAAATTTTCTGATAATCTTGTTATATATTAACTTTTATTCATGTTACCTTTATGCTCCATTGAAATGCCTACTACCTAACATGTATTTAATTCTTCATTTTATGGCTTTTTACTCACTTTTTAGTCATTATAGCACATCATTTTCCTATGAATGTCCTCAGGTTGTACCATACATTGGAAAGTACAAGGGAATGTAGTGGTCATGTAAACTAATATTTTAATTATGATATTGTTTTTAATGTTTTATGTAGTTATTTAATGTTCCAAAACACTAAAAATAATAGACCTCTTGATCTTCTATGTTGTATCATGTGAAGGTTTAATGTAATAAAATATGTCTAATTTTTTTATAAAAAGCAGGGTTGTTATAACATATGTTATCATTTTAGAGAATAAAATTAAGAGTTTTATTTCATTCTAACATTGTTTTATTATGTATATAGACATCAAAACACAATAATCCCTATTCCCTTTATGGTTGTAAATACTAGTTATTTTATTAATTTTTTTTAATATGTGTATATTTAATGGGGAAATATAGATTATATAAGATCAAATATTCTGTAAACATAGTTTAATAATATGTGAACACAATATTTAGAAACATAGTAATATGTCAAGTGATATATCTTTATATAGGTTAAAGTATTAAACTATATGTAAGAAATTAAATAGGATTTCTAGTGATATATAGAATGAATGGGTTTTATTAAATTAAATCCCAATCTGGATATTCTCATTAGAAGTGATTCCATTACTGATGTAACTTGTAATAAAATTTCGAATAATGGTGAATCTTCCTTGATTCAGTAATTACCTAGTAGAAAACAATGAGCCTTACAGCACACCTAGTTTGAAATCCTTGGGTAGATTATTTGAAAATTAAAAAATTCATTATGAATCATCTGGAAAGACATTAACTAATTATAATCATTGATGAAAAATGTTTAAACTAACATTACATTGGTTTAAAAATCCATGGAAAATCATATGTTTGAATCCATAAATACCAGATATGAGTTTTTATATTTTTTAATTCAACATTTATTAAGATAATTTTTGAGTAATTTTTGGAAATATGTACGTTGGTTTTCGTATTAAAATTGTCAAAAAAATAATTTGTCAAATTATACACTTACTATTGTGAGATCAATTATTAATAAATCTTTATAACATTATATATATGAATGAAAACATAATAGTATTGAAAAAAAGGATGCAGTATTTACTATGTTTTCTAAATTTGGACCATACATATATTATATGTAGTAAAACATAATCATGTATTAAAACTATTCATCATTATTCTTATAACATATAATTTAATCCTTATTACATGTAATCAACTATTTATGTACATCCAGGAATGTGATTATCTGAAATCTTAAAATAAGGGGGAAAAATAACATTATTAAATAGTTCATGGGAGGGAAATGAATTCATAATCATATCATTAAAATAGATTCATCTACATAATCAAGAGGTAAACATATTACTAATGTATGGAAAATTAAATATGCATAAAAATAAATTATAATGTCATAACAGTTTAATATGAAACATTTTTAAACAATTATACAATAATGTTCACACATAACATATGTGAGAAAATAAAAATATCATCATTGTGAAAAAATGTATCACCATATTAACACATAATACACTTCATTTCATGAGATAAATTAGAGTAAAGAATTATATTTAGGGACATATAATTCAATGTCAACCCAACATATCATAATATTCTCTTTTTGAATAATTCCATATAGAATATATAACCGTCTTATTCATGAAATAACGTAATAAAATTTGTGGTTTTCATAATTATTTCATAAATCATACGTCATGAATAAACTTTTCGTTACCCAAAACAAAATGTTTATAATTCATCATAATAGAATATTATTTATATTTTTATAATGAAAAATACATTATGAGACCAATATTTTAATTTGTATGAATCTCTTATTTGGAATATCATATTAAATGGAATTATAAAAATATTTGAATGGTGAAAATATAAATATCACTAATAATAAAATAATAAAATAGTAAATATATATTTATGTAAAATTATAGTTATATCAATACAAACAATGACTTGAAATAGGTGTATCCAAAAGAAAGGGTGTCGGGTTCGAAAATCCCCTAACCATAAATATTATTTTATTTCAATAATTTTTCACTTATTGATTAATAAAATCATGTGTATTAAAACATTTATCAATAAAATATTTATTTTATTTTTTCCCAATATTTTTAAATTATAATAAATTTTTTATTATTTTTATATTTTCTTTGTAAATTAGAATATATATTGATATATAGTTTTTTATACTAATTTCTTATTTTTTTCAATTTCAAAATATGGTTCAACTTTTTAAAAAAAATAATAGAAATATTCAGTTATTCCTAAAATATATATGTATATTTTAATATTTCATAAATATTTTATTATGACTATCAATATGGGTTTTGATATGAAAGAAGTGGTATATTTCCTCTTATGTGGTTAACTGAACAATATTGGGAGCAATGTCCAATGATGTAAAAATGGAGTTATAAAATATAAAAATATAAAAATATAAACATTAGAATAAATTAAATAATTTATATAATTATTATTTAATATCTAGTTAGTGTTATATATTTTTTTTGAAATTGATATATAACAAGAGGATGATAAGAGGAAAGAACAATAAAATGTTGGTGAAAAAATACACACTTTTCAATGTTGATTGATATGTATGGCACTATTATCCATTATTTATTAGAGATAAACTACTCCCAAATGAGCCTATAAATTATTAATGGAGTATGAAAGAGAATTTTGTTTCATTTCATTGAATTGGACCTTGTGGGAAGAGTGAGAATCAATGTGGATGGAGAGAGGTTATTTCTGCTTTAGGAGAAAATTATTTTTTTACATTAGATACCTTTTTAAATAAAATTCTTCTTTTTAAACAAAATTAATTATCATGAAATGAAAATTATTATTTGAAGTGTTACATTATATTTTATACTTAGGAAAGTAAATCATTAGTATTGGTAATCATGTTTATTATATAGTAAGGACTCATCTATCAGATAAAAAAAAATTTAATGAGTTTTATGTATGATAAATTTTTAGGTCATTATTAAATTCAGAATGATCTAATTCTAGATACATGGCTTTAGAAAACCAATATTTTTATTAATTTCCTAAAAATTTATGTATTGAAGAAAATTAAAAAATAATAACCCAATTAATATTTTTATTTTATTTTTCTAAAATGTTACTACTTATTAAAAAAAAATTATATCATAGTAAATTTTAATGTGTAATATGAATTTTTTTATGACCTTCAAATTATATTTTTTTAATATTATCATTTTATATTATTTCATTTTTATAATTATAAATAAATTTTTAATTATTATAATTATATTGTTTTAAATTACACATAAATATTATATTTTATATAAAAAATAAATTCAATGTGTTAAATTAATCCTTTAATAATTATGTTACAATTTGTAAATAGCAGGTCGCTATTCCAATGTGTAATAATACAATTCTACGGTCATTTTACCTATTATAAATAAAACATAATTCCTTCATTAATTATTCACATTAATTATTATCTTGGATCATCATTTACATTTTAAATCCAGTAAATTTTTATAATTTATTATTTCATTCCTAAAGTGTTATTTATTTATGGGATAAATTAAGCCAAATTGGAAAATAAATAATTTTAATTAATAACACAATTTATTTTCAGTTTTCTAGTCATATTTAATATTTTGAATTATAATGGTTTTCATATATAACTAATAAAAACATATTCATTAATGAATTAATGTGTTATTTCTATCTCATTTTTTAATGAATAATTTTATATTCTATAATAAGGATTAATTTTTTCAAGAATATGTCATTTATTAGCTCGAGGATGTTAAAATATTCACCCATTTAAATATTTTTTACATGAAATTTCTTCTCATATAATCTGTTTACAATATTTTCTGGTAATTATAATTCATTTTTTATCTATTTATCAAACAGACTCTTCATAATGTTTATTCCTATACAACACATTGAAAAATGTGTTATATTATTTTATGGACTATTTCCCCTATAGTATAGGATATTCATATTTTGAACCACATACAACCTGTTTGTGTCCATTTTTATGACCTCCAAATTTAGTACTGGATAGGAGTCGTGTATATAAATTAACTAGAGAGATAATTGGAGCGAATTATAAAGATGATCCATATTTTTTGGATGTGAAGGATAAAGGCCACACCCCATATGTGATTTGGGGTGTAAAAAATTCATAATTATATATAGCTATACTACCCATTAATAACACACCACATGACTCTCATCCATGATGATAATCAATGGAATCAATTTTCTCAAAAATTAAAACCTATGCTAATATTATTATTTAAAACATATCAATTTTATAGAATCTGATAATCTTTTTTATGTTGTTTATTTGCATGAACATCACTTTTATATCTTTAAAACGGTTTATTCCATGCAGCATTCATTCCCCAACATCTTCCCAACATGTATGAGTTTTAAATTTCTTCTCATATAGTGTATCATATTGAGCGATGTGAATCCACAAGTTGAAGCTGATGTTACATGATAATGTTTCTAATTGGTGATATAAATGACATCATAAATCAACAAAAATTATTTAGGCTATCATAATGTCCTCATGAATCATAGTAGTTATAAATTATTGGTCATTTTCATCAGGTGAGATTCCTTAAAAATTTTAATTTATATTTCGCATCATCTTTAAGAAGAATTCAGACTATAAATGTGAATTTTGGATGAGTATTATATAATATTGATTGTTGTACACCATTATGGACACACTAAATCTTTTACATATATAATTGAATATTGTTCAAACAAATGATATTCATGAATATTAATTAAGTTGAATGATTCAGGGGGTCTATTTACGAAAACTATTACACATTTCTTCATTTTGAGGTCGTTTTGTTTCTTATTGGGAATCCAACTGTGATGTTCTAAAATTTCCACATGTTTATAGAATATTTTCTCATAATCCCATTGGGAATAAATTTAGCATCATTAACATGATGGAATTCCTTGAATATTCAGATATCCATATAAATATCCTGATTCATTTAGTCCTAGTGGATGTAATCTCGATGATTCGTGTACATCATGGTACATTAAGGATAGTTTGGGAAATATGGGATAAGTATATTATCCAATTGAATCTTATTTATCATATATTTCTAATAATAAAAAATAATAGTTAAAAATAGAATCACATCATCATTTTGGAAGTGGAATTCAAGACGATTCACATATATTACATATATTTCTATCTTTGATTGCCTATATCATCCATTCGATTATCCTAGATCTTATATTCGATTGTTAGTTTCAAAATAATATGGGAAAACTAGGATATTTTCCCAACTATATTTATTATTATTTCTAACCAATTCATATCAATGACAATGGAGTCTTTCTCAATCCGGTTCCATAATAATGCAATAGACTTATTTCTTCTAAACGATTTTGCAAACATGTTTTCCATTCTAAAATGGAATCTAATAGAGGAATTATGGCCATTAAATTTACATAAACATCTTCATTGATTTAAAATAATATTATTATATGTGAATATATATTTTAGACAATTATTATGATTATACATGTTTCACTTTTCACCATGGAGGTAGTTCAATCAAATATTGATGGAAAAGATCCTAGATCCAAACACCAAATCATGCGTCTGGTAAATTTGATCATGGATAAACAACATTAATGGGGAATGGGATATAATTTTATCATTATTCAAGAGTAATTAACCAAATAATCTCTTTAATGAAACATAATTTATGACAAAACATTATCCACATGTTGGTAGAGTGAGTATTTGTGCATAGATTAACCTTTTATTGAGATCCATAATGATCGCCTAATATACATATAAAAGTAAAAAATACATGGATTTCATGTTAAACATAGATAATATTCTAGAACATAATGGTGATGTTTTCAAAAAACATCCATAATACAATACTATTATAAGAATCCTAAGTATATTTTCTAAAGCCAATGTTCTAGAACATTCGTCAATTGAATTTTTATATAATGGATCCTCTAAAAATACATAACATGTGATCAATTGCACAATAATATAAAATTATTAATTGAAATATCACACTTTCATAACATTAAAATTCCATTTAATGTCTATTAATAATTATGACAGTATCTATATATTCTCTTCATGTTTTTACATTCTAATAGAATAATTTTAAATATCATAGATAAAAAGATAAAAAAACTGACTTGTTAGACTCTAAAGTCTCTATATATAAAAACATTTGCATTAAATGTGTATTAATAAAAATTTATTTCACCACTAAGAACTAATATCTCTCATACCTTGTAGGAATAGATGTCTTATGAATGTCCACATTCTCCACCTTCAGCTGATGACATCTAAAATGAAGATCCATCTTAATAAAGTGTTCAGACCCTAAATTTCAATTTAAATGGTCAAAAAAATTCAAGGGGATACATGTTCATTATTGTAAAATTTAATATCGCATGGACATTAATAATAGCTTCATTGACACATGTTTTTTTTAATGTGAAATGGCACACAACAATGTGATGCAGTATGTAATATGATCACTTTTTCAAAATGATCGTGCAATTATAGAATTGACTCCTCAAGATGAATTGAATTATTATATAGGGTTATTTGGATACATGAGTGGATCTGGGTATAATATCTACTGAAATCTCATGCACCTGATATGGGGGTATTGTTATCATCTCTTTGGAAAATTAAAAAGTATACTCCATCCTTGTGGGAGTTTCTTCTCAGTTGATACCTTCTATAGAATCAGCCATTGGGGAATCATATTCTTCTTCATTGGGTAGAATCACCCAATTTATTGAATGGTTCATTAAATGTTATTCATGATAATTCATGTATATTTATAGGATTATTTTATTTATTATAATATTGACAAATGTATACTATTTTGAAAATTTGGTGGGTGATCATTATAATTTGGTCATTTCCTTTTCAATTATAGCACCATATTCCAACAAGTTATGGATTATCAGACTCATTGGATGAATCAACATACTTAAAATATTATAATAATATTACAACACATATGAATAAATGATCTAACACCTATAATTTAAACAAATATATCTATTTCAATGTATCATGGATTGGATTCTGTAGTACGATAAATATATATGATATGATGGAATGTGTAGATCGAGAATCCAATAATACATTATACATTCTAAAGTGAAAATAAATATTATCCTGAACAATTTCATTTTCATGATACAATTTACTAGTAGTTACTAAATAATCCATTTATTTATCTATTATATTATGTGGCTGATGATCATGTTTAACATCCATTGTTTAGGGTTTCATGAACAATCTTGAATTGTTCCCTTTCTCTATATAGATAGATCATTGATCCTAGGGTAATATATGTGGAGAATAATTCTTTTTTTTATCATGTTATTTGATTTCAAAAATTCGTTACAATATCCATTAGACATAGGTCCATCTATCAGACACTTGAATATTAGTAACAACCCATTGAATAAATTCCCATTGTGCTTATACATACATTTTATACATGTTTTTAGTTAGATCCTACTTCATTTTTTTGGCCAACTTATTGAAAAATAATTATTATCATAAAAGTTCCATGTCCAATGTACTAATATCGAAGCACATTCTCTACATTTGGAGCGCATCAATCCCCCACTACATAACTACATAAGTCTCATATAGCTTGATATGTTTCTAAATTTATTAAAATACAATCTAAAAATTTTAATTCATCAGATTGCTATTATTTATCAAGACCAAACATTGATCATCTTTAAAATATAAATTATATAATGCTAGAGTTATCTTCTAATTCAATGAATTGTGGAACTCAATAATATCTATTAATTTAACCCACTATTGTCTAAACAGATTATTGGAATATCTTCTACAAGCCATTAGCCATTTCCATATAATTTATTCATTTTCTAGTTGTTCAATATTCGCTGATGGAATATATTATATGTGGTTTAGGTTATTTTTCATGTCCTAATAATGAACATTAAGAATATCCAAATAGATTTTAACTCCACCTCCTATGAAATTGGGTAGGTCATTATGATAGTCATCATAATATCATTCAAATCAGTTATTGGCCTAGATTAATTGTATTGGAACTAATTTATAATATTTAAGAGCATTGAATAAAATATAATTCTAAAAATCATGATTAGTTAATAATTTTTATTATGAATTAAATACAATGAAATATCATATGGGATCCCTATGTTTAGTATTTTTTTCATAATGATTCTTATTAAATGGTTTATCTTAACATATATAGATACATTCTATTTAAAATAAAATAATAAAATAATAATTCAAAATTCAGGAAAATAATATCTCTAATAACAATGATAATAGTATATAATTTATAAAATTAGTTTATAATATATATCTATGGTGGAAATACCTGGAAGACAACTCATATTGGGACGGACATCCCATCATCCAAAATTGTAGCACATTCCACATAATTCCATTTGGTGGAGCGACATGCATCCTTCAGTGATCATAAATAAGAGTGAAAAATTATTGGATTCTTTCATTTTTTCTTATAAAAACTATAGTGATCCTAAATTTTTATACATTACAATTAAGTCATTTTTTATGACAAACAACCTAATAATGTGACATAACATGGAGTTAAAATTTTATTTTATTGGTAAAAATGTTTTAAGACATAAATTGTACCTAATAAAACATATATTTTTAATTAAATACATCTTATTTATCCATATAAAATATCAAATTATCCTTAATTCAATTCATCACAATAGGGTATACATTATTGAATGTGATAAACCAAAAGCCCTATAGAATAAGAAATAAGATCAACAAATCAATAGAACACTGGATATCATAATCAAAAATATTATCTAATAAGAATTGGATCATGACCATAATAATTAGGGAAAATTAAATAATGGAATGTACTATGGTAAATGAATTATAATAAAACATCATGTAATTATGTTCTAATAACAAACATTGATGGGAAGAATTCTGTCATCATGTTAATTCGTTACTTATATTCATTAATAATAACATCTCTATTATGTAATATTATATAATAATGTTTTGAATAAAACATATAATCTCTTGAGATACTTATATTTTCAGAATTTAATATATATCTATATAAATATATTCCCCTCTCCTAGATAACATTCAAAAAAATCATTCATTAAATATCAAATATATACCAATCATTTTCCAGAAATAACCCATGGAATGGAATGAGTTTCATAATGTTTTCATAAATATTGATACCATGTATAATATTTAGGTTTCACAAATGAAAATTACATATCATAATTTGGATTTAGTTATCTTTTTCAATGGATTAAAGATAACACAAGTAGATTCAATGATGTTTTATTGAACGATAATATTTTTTTTTGAAAATCATTATACATGGCTTAAAAAATTCATGGTAATGTTTAATCATATATTGCCAAAACATGAAAATTTTTATAATAGGAAATAATATTTATGTAAATTATAGCTATATAGTTTCCATAAATAACGTGAATGAATGACAAAGAAATAAAATTAAGTTTCGTTCCATAATACCCTTAACATATATCCCTCAATATTTTTCCTATTTGGTGCATCATAAATATATAAAATGGGTAATTAATAAATTGATCATGAAGGTAATTATGGTAAAATTTATTACTATTAATAATTTATAATCCTTTTATTTACATAGTAATTTCATTCATTAATGGTAATCTTGTTTTATATGTCGTTTTCCTTAAAAATGTACCATAATTTGTTTATTATAAAATTTTGTTCAATTTCATGTCAATGTTATTATAATTAATTTTAGAATAATGAAATAAATATATTTATATATATTTATTTTTAAAATCCATAATTTTAGTGAATGAAATAAGTTAAAAGCTCCATCATTTGTGAAAACAAAAAGATGTTTTTTATAAAAACATACCGTCAATCTTATATGTCTTTCCTTACATAGAACTATACATAAATGATGTGTGGAGTTATATTTATTAGAAATAACATAATTAATACTAGGATAAATTAATGGGAGTAATTTTGTATATCATTGGCTATGTAAATTCTGTAATGATATGTTTTCCCAGGGGAAGGAGATGGGTAATTTATAATTTAAGATAAAGGTATTTTTGTGGTAAAATATTAAATTATATACTATATCTTTAGAAATACATTTTATAGTGATAATTTGACTTTATAAACTATATTTAAATATAATAACATTAAATACAAAATGCATAATGTGATCCTTAAAATATTAACATTTCTTTTTTTACACAACATCATGAATGATGTTATTCATCATACACTTGTTACAGAAAAAAATATATTTTTATAATTCTGAAAAAATGATAATATTTAGATAAATAATAATAAATAACCATTGTAAATTTTATAATTTACAAATTTAAATAAAATAATCATTTTCTAATAATAATTTTGTACTCTAGGTAATTTTGATTTTTAATATAAAAAATATAATTTTTATGAAATTATTTAGAATATAATTTATTAATAATGGGAATATATTATCATTGGGTTTTCAATTCGGTTTATTTTATTTTATTAAAATTATTATATTTAATTCAGTTAAAATAACTAATTTTAAAAATAAATTTAAAAAAATTTTACTTCCAGGATATATTTTTAATCCAACAGAATAGTTACTATTCCCAACAATAACATCACTATTTATAATGGTAATGATACTATTCTGAACTAAGAAGATAAGATTATCTATGATCACATTACCTTAGTGAAATTTCATTTCATCATTTCATTAAAAATTTATCCCAACTAGTCTTATGGTTATATGTTGACATTTTCTATAATTTGGATTGGTGAAATAAAATTTTTGTTCCATTTATATAATTAATTTTTAGGGAGGGATGATTCTAGTAGATCATGTTGTTACAAAATTTCCCATTTATGTATTTATATTTTATTTCTTATTACCCTTGTAATATTTTCAATTTTAGTGTGTTTAATTATTAACTACAGTAATTAATTTAATTAAATAAACCAGACTATTATTTTTTCGTTAAAGTGTTGTATATAAATAATATGATATTATATAATGTACTCAAATTTTAGTGAACATACATTAGTTATAAATTATTTTTATACATATCATTTTATTAAGGTATTAATTACCTTTAGTTTTTATCATGACAATGATTATTTATTTTTTTGGAGAATTTTCATCATGTTTTTGGGAACATTAAATGAATGATATTAATTCAGTTATAGAAAAATAAAACACACATACCATGTGACTAATCATTGTTTTTTCCAATACTATGGGCGTAAAAAACAAAAAAAGAAATATGATAAGGCTGAAGTGCCTACCATTGGCCAATAAAATCAATTGGTCATTATGAAAAAACATTAATGAAAAATTATTGTGATAAAGAGTTATATTGATTTCAGGAAGCATAATTAATGATTAAAGCTATTTTATAATTTAAGGGGTTGTGGTAATTAATTATATTTTGGGAAATTTTTTCATTTTAAGAGTAAAATATGTTCTTTTTGGTTACCATAATTGATATTTTTTTAATAATTATATTATTATTTTTGGATGAGATACTATATGAGTATGTGATAACTTTTGATGTCAAAACCTTCTTCCAAGTTGAGGACATCGAGTTTTCTTGTGATATAAAGATACTTATTTAAGGAATGATAATAGTAAAAAATTTGGTTTTACCATCTAATTCAATATATCAATATATTAATATATTTTTTAATTAAAATTATATTTGGTAATTATTTTTGATTTTATAGTTAAATGAAGAATAACACATTACTCTTTAATACATCCTATAAAACATTGAAAGATTATTATTATTATTGAGACAAAAAATTCATGCTATAAATTTAATTCCATATATTAATACTAGTATTAGAAATTGATTGATGTGAAATGAAAGGTTATAAAAATTTATACAATAAATATTTATCATATATGTATATTTTCAGTTGTCCATTATCTGGATAATTAATTTCATTTGGACCAAAAATTTCAGTAATTATAAAAAATAATTCTTACATTTAATCGATTTCCATATTTTCATTACTCACTAATTATCTAGAACAAGTTTTAGAAACCCAGTTTTTTTCCCGTAAGACTTCGGAATATTTATACATATATTTCCAGATCTAGGAGCTGAGACAGCGTGCGATTCCAGGGCTCAGGGTGTATGAAATAAATTTTATTAAAATATTTAGTGTTTTTACACTATGCATGTTGTGGGGTTGGGATTTCTCCTAAAACGTATTTTGAATTGGAAATACGAGGTCATCGTAGCATCTGGAGCATACTGTTTACCCTCAGAGGGGTGTAAAAGTTGTGTGCGCAGGCCTGCTGTGAGAGATGTCACCCAGAGGAAAAATTGTCATTTTGAAATAATAACTTATAGATTTTAATCTTTGACATTCTTTTCAAATAACATTAAGATGAAGGCATGGAATGGAAATCCAAGAATTCTATTGAATTAGAAATGGAGTGTTTTTCCTAGGTGCGATATAAAATTAGAGGGCATGGCAGTTTTGGATTCCTAGGTAAGAAGATTTTTCTATAATTAGAAAACATGATTTTTGAGTTAGTGTTTTCCCTTCTCTATCATCTCCCTCTCACTCTCTCTTCCTCTCTCTATCTCAAATATTCATTGGAATTCTTCTCCGTTGTTCACCGAATTGATGAGCGACCGCTATCGGAACCTCAGCGGATCGAACAAGGATCGCTGTGGCCATGACGCCAACGATGCACGACTGATTCGAGGTATGGTTTTTGGTTAATTTTCGCACCTTTTTCAATTTCTTTAGTTTTCGTCAATTTCATTGTTTAAATTCTTAAATTTTAGAAGTAGTATGATGGCCAAATGAACATGTCCATAGTCTGATCCCCATTCTAAATCCTATGTTCAACGCGTTCTTTTCCGTTCGTCGTCCGAATTTTCGGATGCGCTAAAACCTTGATGGATTGTCGATCCAGGGTAGGCACTGTGAAGGCCTCTTCTTGAGGATAGAAAATCCACAATTAGATTTGAAATTGGGTCACTGTAGCAGTTGTGGCATCCTACGGTGTGTCCATCATTGGCAAGGGGTGTGGTAGGAGCACCAGGGGATAAGCTGAGGCCATAGCACAACATCATCGGGTGTTACCAGAGATGGGGTGTTTGGAGTGGATGGGCGGCGGCTGCTACGGAGTGGTGTAGCTATGACCGAAGGAGAATTGGGGGGCCTTCGACATGTCGTTCGGTGAGCAAGGAGCACCATCGTTGTGTAGTTGTGCGGCGTAGATGAGCGCATGGCTTCAGCGGAGCTGGCGGCTCAAGTACCGGTGTCGGGTGAGGATGAACTAGAAGCGATGGAGTACGGCAATTGTAGGGTGGAACGGTCGTGGGCTGCAGGAGGCGAGGACACCAGCGCCACCCCGCCATGATCGAAGGGGGACCCTGAGGTCAATGCCTCAGGTAGGGCCGCAGACAAGGAACTACGTTCGACGGGTCCGGCTGGTGTGATGCAGATGAAGACCTGCACTTTGGCCGGTCGGCTATGAAGAACTGGACCCGAGGGGTCCGGTGTTGCTGGGGCAGGCTGTGGCCAGTGGTCCTTGGTGATTTGTGCTGGACCCGCAGCTGGACTGCGGGCCGGTGGTCTGGACCGGGCCTTCTAGTGGGAACCAGCGTGGTTGGGCCCCTTGTGTTCATTTGCTCGTAGCTCCTAAACGGCACATCCGTTTGACGCACTGTCTACTCCTCTGGTTTTATATCATTGAGACAGACATTTTATATTTTTGTTTTGTGGTTATTGAGTTCAGGACCCAAGGGAAGGGGACCCGAAACACTCTGATTGAATAATAATAAATTATTATTAAATCATGCAACATATCTACTTCATGAGCCGGACATCCGTTTGACGTGCCATCAGAGGGGTTGTGGCCCTGTAGTTTACATTGTCCATCCAAAGTAGATCGAAACTCTTGAAGTTTGATTTTTTTTTCTCAGTGGCACGAAGATCTAAATGAAAATAAATAAATAAATAAATAAATATTATTTCTTCGAACCTAACTCATTCTTCGGATGTCCGATTTATGTGGCGTTAGAGGCATCAGGACCCCAGTCCTCATGCAGATTTTTTAGATGCTTCCAAAAGAATTCCGGTTGGAGACATGGTGCGGTCACCACAAGGCCTGGTTCACATGTTTGATGGTGAAACATCACTTTTTCACACGAAATATGTTTTTGGTGTTTGTGTACTCTTTTCTAAGTGTTCTTCTGATGCGATTATGACAATAAAATCTGCCTGCCTAAATTTGGGCCTGATCAATGGTCCCCATGAGGTGGATATTGGATGAATTATTCAATTTTTAACTTATTTTTCATATGTCCGTTAAGGGAAAATTAATAGGTTATGCCTCTGGTTATCTTCTAAAAAAGAAATAGTATGATCTGCGTGGCGTGTTTTGGGGTCGAGGTGTGGACCCCACAGGGCCTCGTTTTTATAATGCTTGTAGTTGCAGCTTCTGCACCCGAAGTCCATTTTAGGCAACATTAGTAGAGTAATAATAATGGCATAGAGGTGATTTTGACAAGGGTGGTTTTAGGAGTAGAAGATGGAGTTGAGGCGTTGCCCACACATGTCGTCTTTTATACTATGTGCAGCGTACATCATCTTTTTTATCAGAAATCCATTTGGGGCATATGAATAGTTGATTTGGTTTGTTTTCCCAATAGCATCACGATATCACAGTTAGGCCGACCTTTTCCAGGACCAAGGTACAGGCCCAATGAGACTCCGTATGAGCATAATGTGGTGTGGAATAACATTTTTCGGGAGTCCTTTATAATCAATTAAGTAGTCAATATCGCTTGTTTTTTTGTGAGAATAACAACGGTGTAATCTGTTTGTATGAGTAGAGCCTCATTCAAGAGCACATTAAATGTGGAAACACAAAAGGGAATTGGTCAAGTGTTTATTTGATGCAATCTGATCCTACGCATGGTAGTGGGGTTAGTGACACCCATTGATGACATGGGCAGTGCATATTTATGGAACCAGTTCCAGGTTAACACTCCAGTGGGGCTGGGAATTAGGTTACACGTTGACCTTAGTGTTTACCCTCCAACAGGGCTGGGCAGTGGGTTACCTGTTGACCATAGGGTTTACCCTCCAACGGGTGTGTGTAGTGGGTTACCCATTGACCATAGGGTTTACCCTCTAGTTGGGATGGGATGTGGGGTACCCTTTGACCTTAGGTTTTACCCTCCAGTGTGGCTGGGTAGTGGGATACTCATTGTCTTTAGGGTTTACCCTCAAGTGGGTCTGGGCAGTTGGTTATCCAATGAGCTCTTGGAGTTTACCCTCCGATTGGGCTGGGAAGTCGAGTACCCAACGACTTCTTTTTGACTCATCCATTTCTATAAATCTATTTATTGAATTTTCTCTATGATTACAAGAATAAGACCCTTGGATTTACGGTTTAGCGATGATATAACGTTAACATACGGGACTGTTGGGAATTAGTGATGTATATCAATTGAATTGTTGGCGACTTATCCTGAGATAAACTTGGTGATGGAGATCCCCTTACACACTCGTTATGGTTTCTTATTGAGAATATATATATATATATATATCCTACATTTTTTCCCACTCCATGGGTTCAGTTACTCTATTTCTAAGAGAAGCGAAGATGTGCGGGGTATTCCACATGCTTTCTGTGTCCTGCTTCTCTTGGATTGGATGAGTCTACTTCCTTTCTGTCATTGGGTTGAGCCGAACTGTCTCTATTCTACTTTTACAACGTTATTTTTTCTATCTACTTCTCACTATTTTTGTACTACCTTTGTTGCTCCCTTGTGATTTTGAGGCATCTTATAGAGTATCTTTATACTCACCCATGCTTGGGATTTTCCCACACATGGTGTTCCCTTGTAGATGACAGACAGGTTGATCGATACTATAGAAAGGTGTAGGGGAAACATGAGCATGTGATGTGTTTAGTGGTTGTATTATGGTTTTCAGGTGTGATACACACCAGCTGTTTAATTTTGTTTACTAGTTGCTGGGTTGTGGCACAGTTCTAGTTGGGAGTGTGATTTTCCCCTTTTTCTATTCAATTATCTTGTCATAACTTTTCATCACATTAATTGTTCTATTTAGAATTTGATGCATGATTATGGTTGGGTTATGGTTGTTTCTCCTTTGGATTTCTTTTTTACTCGGCACTTCTGCATCGGGTGGGTTGTGTGTGTGTGTACAGGTGTTCAGGCGAAGGCCTCCCCAAGATCGATATGCCTTCAGTGATTGTCACCAGCCTCTATCCTATGGAGGTTGGCCTGTGGTAGTTTCAACTTGAGATAGGTAGGGTCGGGTCGTGACAATGTGGTATCAGATGTGGTTCGTTCCTCGGTGTGTTGTTCGGATGTCCCTAAAAAGTAATTTGTTGAGTTTTGGGGAAATAGTGTCAACATGTTTCGAGAGTGGCTCTCAGACTAGGGAGTCTAGTGATGGTCAGCGGCTGATGTATCCATTCACTAGGACCATGATAACCCGCTTTTCGACTCGGCACACTAAGACACTTGTTACAGGGAATTTAGTCCGTGCATCGTATAGGATTGAGTCTTTGACTATCCTTGAGTCAGATCCCCATCGTTGTTGGTTTATATATTCTCATTTGATTGTAATACTCATTGATCGGATTCAGGATGTCTCTACGATGATAGTCAGCCAAGATACTAGATCTGGTTGGAGATGACGACTCCATGAGAGACGAGGTATTAGTTCACTATCCATCATACGATTACCCTTTCTCCCATAGGACAGGTACATCACCTCCACATGTGGATTAACGGATGGTACCAACAGTGAAGGCAGATGAAGTGCACTGGCTGGGTGCCCTATGTGAGTTCCAGCGTCAAAGACCATCGAGGTTCCAGAGGGAGCTACACCCTCAAAAAGTAAAGGCTTGGCTAAAGTTGGTGGTTCGCCTCTTCAGTCTTGTTCGGACACTAATAGGATAAATGGTTGCTTTGATAGACATTATTTTTCCACCATTAATTTTGGAATTAGTAGATTCAGGGTTACTCACATGCACGATGAGTTGGTACTCCAATGGGATGACTTCTAGCAGCTGTTTAGCGAGTAGTAATACCCCTCCTACTTAGGCTTTATACAGTTTCAGAAGCTGCTGGAACTTCAGCAGGGAGAGATTGCAGTGGGTGAGTACGTGACTAGGCTCATAGACCTTACTGGGTAATCTTTGAATGTGGTCCATGAGGAGAACTACTAGCTCATAAATTTGAGCGATGTCTCTATAGAGGAGATTTGTGTGAGCGTAGTGCACTTGTGAATACTCACCCATATTAGGGTGATAGAGCAGGCACTGGTGATAGAGTAATTTTTATCAGAGGGACATCGATTGGCAGGGCCTCCACACTAGATGTATCCCCATTATGAGACTCAGGAACATGGTTAGGGACAACATAGAGCACCGAGATAGCCTAGGGAGGACTATTACAATGCTTGTGATGTGTGAGGTCATGTGGAATGAGGCTACTCATCCAAATGTGTTGAGTTTTACAGATAGTTGGTAGATGCACCACCACAATAGTGGTAGTGTCGTGATCAAAGAACTCCCAGGTAAGGAAATGGTGGTCCCTACGGATGTAGTGTTAGCAGAAAAATAGGAAGAACAATGGTTGGTGGATGATGTTTCTAGGTCCATTCACCACTACTTGGCGGCACATGTTAGGCTCTGGGAGCTGACAGATTGGGCTTCAGGCGGCTGTGTGATTTGGATGTCTACAATCGTACAACGCATGAGATGATAAGAGGTACGCATTGTGTCTTTTTCTACTTTTCTCTATATGACATGTTAGACACTGCGTGAGGTACTCTTTTCATCTAACTCATAGTTCGAAGGGATAACGAGGGTGACTCATGGCATCGGTGTACCACTGTGTTGTTGTTGACCAACGATGATTCAAACGCATGGGAATGTGGGGTTCTTCCCCCACTGAGATATATTTTTGTGGTTCGATCAAAACAATGAGGGATTGTCAGTATCACCCAAATCGGATCATATTGAGGAGTGGTGGATGATTCTCTCTGACATGTGCATTCATGGTGGGGTTATGAGGTGGAGTGTTAGAGCAGATTCAGGATTTTTAAGAGGGGCTTTTCTACTTCACACCAATTGTGTGTGGTGCCACTAGTAGGTTCGGCAGAGTGCCTGTTTTGGGGATTAATCTCATTCCATGAGGGGAAATGACAAGTGGTGTATGCCATGTACTTTTGTTGTCTAGCCTATGTTGATTGGATGAGTTTTCCCGCCTTCCTTGTTCGTTGGTACCATGTGATCACAATGTCAATATTGATACCATATTCATGTATAGGTCAAGGTTATGGAAATCCCATACACATAACTATGTGATTAACTATGTTCGGTTGGTGGTGTTGGTCCTTGAGCTGAGAATGTGGAGAATATTTTTTTTGGGAGAGCGCTTTGTGGTTTTCACAGACCACCGGTTTTTCGGGTGTTCCCTCACCCTGAGGGACTTGAACCTGCGATGGCAGTGTTGGTTGAAATTTTTGTAGGACTATGATGTTGAAGTAGTCTATGTTACGAATAAATGGAAGTGTTGTAGTAGGATCCCTTAGCAGAATGTCCTAGACTTGACAGGTGACAGAAGTTTTGTAGTAGTTAACTTCCTAGAAGTTGACCCTATTGGACCAGGAGGGGGCATGTTTTATTCAGTCGATGGAGTTTAATCATCCACTTTATGAGCATTTAAGAGAGTCTCATTTATGATGCACCGACTGTAGAAACCTGTGTGACCAGATATCCTTGGTTGTTTCATTAGATGGTTATTCTGAAGGAGGGAGTTAGGAGACCATGTTTCATGAACATAACATGATTTTGGTCATAAAGTGGAATGTAGAGGTTAGGAAAGGGATTTCCCCCGAGTTCTATTGGGCCGTTCGAGAATCATGTAAGGGATTGAGATGTTTCCTACCGTCTATCCCTACCCACAAAATTGTAGGATTTGGCGCACATCGACTTCCACATGTGGCATCTGATGAGGTGCGTGCATGTTTCTACCCATTTCTATTAATGTAGCAGACCTTATGAGTACGAACCATCCATTGGTTTGCGTGTTGTGCCAACATAGTGATTTTCTCATTTTCTAGGGACTGAGAAAGCTAGGTCTGAGCTCTATATCCCAAGATGTTTTTCTAGTTTTTCATTTTGAGGACAAAAATAATGTAGGAGGGAATAATGTAGATTACATGTTTTTTAACTATAAAACATAGGAATATTTTTACATTAATTTCTAGAGATAGGAGGTGATAGGGCGTGAAAATCCATGGAATGGGTTTCGGTGAAATTTTTTAATAAAATTATTAACTGTTTTTATACTTAGATGGTTGTGGGGTTGTGTTTTCTCCAATATGGTAGCTTGGATGGAATATTTGAGGGCATAGTTGCATCTGAATCATGTTATTTTCCCTAGGTAGGATGTAAACGTTTCAGGCGGGGGCCATTTGTGAGAGATGTCATCCGTGGGAAAATTCATGTATTTGATATAATGACATAGTTATTTTAATCACTGCTGTTCTTTTCAAATAAAATTAATAAGAAGGATCAGAATGGAATGCTGTGTCTTCTGTTGAATTCGAAATACGATGTTTTTCCTAGGTGCGATATAAACATTGACGGCACAACACTTTGGGATTCCGCACTTATGGAATTTTTCTATAAATAGAAAACACGAGCTTGGAGTTATGGTTTTCTATTCTCTCTCTTATCTCTCTCTCTCTCGCTCATACTCTCTCTCTCCCTCAACTTTTCATCGTAGTTCTTCATTGTTCTTCAGTGAATCTAGTTGTGACCTCCACCGGAACCTTGGCAGAACGAAGCTGGAGCATTGTGGACATGCCACCAATGACGAACGACTAATTTGAGGTAGGGTTATCTGTTAATTTTCAACATTTCATAGATTTATTTAGTTTTCTTCAATTAAGTTGTATAAATTATAATATTTTCAAATATAGATGATTGGAAAATTAACACGGCCATCGTCCGAGCCCCGTTCTAATTCCTATGTTTGATACGTTCTTCGTTGTTCGTCGTCTGAATTTTCAGATGTTCTAAAACCTTGATGGATTTTTGATCGGGGGTAGGCGCTATGAAATCCTCTTCCTGTGGATCCAAAATCCACCTTCAGATTTGAAATTGGTTCACAAGATTGGTTGTGGCGGCCGACGGAAGGACCATCTCTAGCAAGGGGTGTGGTCGGAGCACCGACAGATGAGCGGAGGCCAGAGCACAGTGGCGTCGGGAGTGGCCGGAGTAGTGGCGTGGGGCGCAGTCGGGAAAAGGCAGCTGCAGAGTGGCGTAGTAGAAATTGGAGGAGCGTCAGGGGGCCTCTGGCGCATCGTGCGGCGAGCAGGGTGGACTATGGTGGTTCGGTTGAGCGATGTTGGGGAGTGTGTTGCATCAATATAGCTGGGGGATCATGCAGCGACGTCGAGTGAGGTCGAGTCAGAGGTGGTGGAGAGCGGTGACATCAGGGTGCCATGGCAGTACGATGCAGGAAGCAAGGGTGATGACATCATCCCATAGTGGTCATGGGTGGTCCCCGAGGTTAGCACCTTGGGGTAAGTCGCAGACAATGACATGTGTTTGGTTGGTTCTACTAGTGAGACGAGGACGTTGAACGACCCTTTGTCCAGTCTGCTTTGAAGGACTGGACCCGAGGGGTCTGGTGCGTCCTTGGCGGGCCTTTTCCAATGGGCCACGGCGAGTCAGGCTGAAACAGCGCTTGGACCATGGGCCGGAGGTTTGGAACAGGCTGGCCGGTGTGAACCGGTCTGGTTGGGCCCTATGTTTTCAAGGGACTGTATCTCTTAAATGACACATTCGTTTGATGCACCATTTTCAGTTTTGGGTACGTCTTTTCGAGGCAGACTTTTTATGTTTGGGATTCATGGTTTTTGAGTTTTTGGACAGAGGGAGGGTGACCTAAAACACATTAATTTAATAATATTAAATTATTATAAAAGCTTGTGGCAAACATGATTCATGAGCCCGACGTCCGTTTGACGTGACGTTAGAGGCGTTGTGGCCCTGATGTAGAGACAATCCTTCCAATGTTTGTTCGGAAGCCTTGCGGTTTGGTTTTGATGCTCGGTCAGAACCATGATGGTTAAATGCCACTTTTTCACCCAACATCCGTTGGGGGTGTTTGAGTAATCATCTGTGACTGTTCTTCCGAGGGTATTGCAATGGTACACTCCACCCTCCTAAATTCGGGACCGAGGCGTGGGCCATGCGAGGCGACTTATGGATATATGCTGCATTTTTACTACTTACACTTCATAAGACCATTCAGGGAAAATGAATAGCCTATACCTCAAGGTTATCTACAAGAAAAAAAATGATATGATATGTGTGGCATGTTTTGGGGTCGAGGTGTGAGCCCCACATGGCCCCGTTTGCAATACGTGGGGTGTTGCACCATCTGCACACATAGTCCGTTTTAGGCACTGTTAGTGGAATTGTAACCCTAGCGTCGAGGCAAAGTTGAACAAAGTGATTTCATGCATTGAATCCTGAGTTGATGTATGGGTCCCACATGCCTTTTTTTAAACTATGAGCAGCATAATGCCACTTTTTCTTCAGTTGTCTGTTTGGGGTCATGTGAATGGTCGATGTATCGTGTTTTTTCAAGAGCATTAAGATAGCACAGTTCGCTCGACAATTTTACGGACTTATGTGCCAGCCCCATGAGAAATTGTATGAGCATAATGTGGTGTTGAATAAATTTTTCTCTTGGGAGTCCGTTTCCAGCGATTATGTAGTCTATCTCCCGTGTTTTCCCTTAAGGATTACAATGGTGTAATCTGTTTGGGCGGGCTTAGAATCTTTCGAGATCTCATTAAATGTGGAAACATGAAAGGGTGTTGGTTTGAGGATTCATTGATTCACTGTGAACATAAGCACGTTACTGGTGTTAGTGACACCTAGTGATGGCAGAGGTAGTGTGGAGGTATTGGACCAGTTCTGGGTTTACCATCCATTGGGGATGGGTAGTGGGTTACTCGGTGACCTTATGGTTTACCCTAAAGTGGGGTTGGGTGGTTGGTTATCCATTAACATAAGGGTTTACCCTCCAGTGGGGAAGGGCAGTGGGTTACCTGTTGATCATAGGGTTTACCCTCTAGTGAGGGTGGGTAGTGGGATAATAGTCGACATTAGGGTTTACCCACCAGCGGGGCAGGGCAGTGGGTTATCCAATGTCCTCTTGAGGGTTATCCTTCAGTTGGGATAGGCAATGGGTTAAATGATGACTTCATTCAAACACAGCCTTTTCTATGAGGATAGTCAATGACTTTTCTCTGTGATTATCAGTGCGGGACCCTTGGCTGTACGGTTTATCAATGAGGCAGCTTTATCATATGGGACTGTTTGGAATCAGTGATAGATATCCTTTGAACTGTTGGTGACTTATCATTGGCTGAGCTTGGAGACAGAGAACCGTTACACTATCATTCGAGATTCTTGTTGAGAATATATATATATGTGTGTGTGTTTGTGTGTACACCCTAGTTTCTTTCCCAAACCTTGGGTTCATCTCCTCTCCTTCTAGGAGGGGAGAAGACGTGCGGGGTATGCCACTTGATTTTAGGGACTAGATCATCTTGGATAAGACGATTCTAAATCGTTTCATTCATTGGGTTTTGATTTAGTCTCTATATTGTACACTTATATTTTTCTTTGTTCTGTCTACTGCTCACTGTTCTAGTACCTTCATTGATGCTCCCATGGACTTTTAGTGCATCCTGCTGAGTATCTTTATACTAACCCCAACATGGGATTTTACCGCACTTGGTGTGCCCTTGTAGACGATAGACAGGTCGATCGAGACTACGAATGAGCATAGAGGACACTGGAGATTCTGTTGCGTTTAGAGGTTATATTATGGTTTTCAGGTGTGAGACTCACCAGTTGTTTACTTTCGTTTACCAGTTACTGGGTTGTGGAACCTTTCTCGTTGGGCACGTGTTTTTTCCCTTTTTCTGTTCAGTTAACTTGTTAGTACATTTCATCACTTTACTTGTACTATTTAGAAGTTGATGCCTCACTATGGTCGGGTTATAGTTGTTGGCCATTTTCATTTCTTTTTTAATATGCACTACTACTTCGAGTGGGCTGTGTGTATGTGTATACAGGTTCTTAGGTGATGGCCTCCCTGAGATCGTTACGCCTTCGACGCTTGTTGCCATCCCCTAGCCTATGGAGGTTGGCCTAGGGTAGTTGCAACTTAAGACATGTAGGGTCGGGTCATGACACGTGGAGCCCAAGTTAATAGTTATCCAAAATGCCTTTAATGATTATCATTCCATATTCTTATGTATAAATGTTATTAACACTTTTTTATATGTGATTTGAATAATGTTATTTTCAATTTTGAGACCCCTTATTGCAGATATCATGGTAAAATTTTCGTGATACAATTTATTTATTTATGTTAAATGTGACACAAAATGTTATCAAAAACAAACTTCATTTTTAATATTTAGTATGTATGACATGAAAAATTTTATATGTTAATTTTCAAATAGATTCCTTATGATATATTTTTTATACTACTTCAATTTCACTGAGAGAATATGGTTCAAGTAACATGTTGTTTATAAGATACATTATACTCCAATAAAATATTATTATTTAAATATGAGTATGAAGCCATTGATGTTTAGATTAATGTTATTAAAAAGATTGAATAATATTATAAAATTATTTATTTTACACATGTATATGAAAAATTATATTTTCCCAAACGGTTTTTTATTCACTATTTTTTATCATTGATTAAAATTATGTTTCACCAATTATAATTTTTTTAAAAAATAAATTTATAAATAAATATTTCATTTTAATATATTGGTGGATTTTTTGAAGAAATTTTTAAAATGAATATTTTTTTATTAATATTGAAAATACTGTTTTTTATTGAAAACATAATTTTATATAATTTCTCAAAAACAAATATTTTATTTAAAATTTATTTTGATATAAAATAATTTAATTAAAAGTATCTTTTATCAAATTTGTTTCATTAGAATCCATTTCATATGAAATTTTTATATAAATGTTTTCATTGATTTGAAATGTCCTTTTATGGAAGAAATATAGTTTTCAAGAATCTACAAGCTATAATCTAATTTTGAATTTCAACAATTATTAGTTGTATGTTAATGGTGGAATACATATTTTTCAGAAGTAAAATAGATTTTATATTAAAAGATAGACATTAGTAAAACCCTTTTTAGTTGTATATTAAAAGTGGAATACCTATTTTTCCCAATTATAATATATTTTATATAATAAGGTAATCATAATTTTTAACAAAAATGAATTTTGCAAATGGTAAATCTTTTATTATTGCAGTTAATATAAAAACCGGGTTTAACATTTGTTCAGAATTAACAAATAATATTTAAAAATTTCAAAAAAATATTTAAATTCCAAAAAAAATGTTAATATATCTACCTTTTATAATTGAATTTTAGAAATTTTTCTTTTTTGGTTCCCACTATCATTATAATAATAGGTTTTTAATTATATCATTTCCAAAATTTTCAACTTATCCCTCTTCACAACCATACATCCCCATATCCTCTCATTTAAAAACATCAAGAACAATTTTTTTAATTAATTGAACATGTAAATTAAACAAATCCCAAAAATTATCCATTAATTCATATTTTTACAGGAATGAATATCTTGAATGAACAACCTCTCGGTGATACAATGTAATTAAAATTCCATCAACGCTTCTCATAGATGTTTATAACGATGAATAAATGATTATATATCATATTAATGATATATTTATAACTATTTATTTATTATATCCTATATTCCTTCTTAAATTCCATTAGATAAAGAATACGATAATGCCACTCTTGTGTGCGACCGATAACTACCTCAACTAGCGGTGTGATTTCGTTACCACATATTCTATGCATGGAAGTTAATAATGGTTAATTAAATTAAAGTATATGTTATATTCAAGAATTCATAATAATCATTGGATGTAATTTATTCATATTATTTTATAAATTAATATCCTTCAAATTATAGAAAACGTTTTTTGTGTGAATGACCTACTACTGGAACACAAAGCGATAGGATTTGATTTTATATTCAGAGATGATATATGGTATATGTAAATGTATTGATATATTTAATAATATATTCATGATATAACTAACATTAAATAAATTAAAAATGTAACATACATTCTTTCCTTCGAGACCATTGAAATATGATAATTTGACTCATATGTGTGAATGACTTATTATGATTATCATTGAAAATAGTTCATTTTTCATAACCATCCATTGTGATTGGTACTTAATTTTTAATTTATGTATGAATTTAACATGATTACATTTTTATTTATCATAAAAATATAAATTAATAATATCATTATCTATTATCATCAATATAATGTGACTATGGATATATGAGATGACCTTCACCAAAATTTCTGACATAAACCAAAATTATTATGTAATTGAATCATCAATGATAATAAATAAAATAAATTTTATAATAAAAACTAAAAAAATCCTTCTAAATGTACATAATTAACATAAATTTAACATTCAATAACATAATAAAAATAGGTGACAATTCAAGCTTGACGAAAGGGTTTCTCTCACAAGAGATCCTTCATTGAGACACATATGCATTAATTTACATAAATAATTTTAATTTTCTGTTTTTAAGAATAATAATATAATATCTTTATCAATTCCAACACTAAAGTATATAAAATAAAAAATAATTTAATTCATTCATTTGATATTTTTAAATTTTTTTTACCAAATTGAAAAGGGTTTATGTTGTAATATCATTTATAAGGGATTCATTTTCATATATTTTCACTGTGGGAGATTAAGTGGATATTGAATAATAATACCAATTAATTTTATTATCCTATATTTATTAATTAAATTTTCATTTAACAATATCATTTTAAAATATTTATTAATAAAATATATTTTGGAAATAATCTAATTAAAATTTTCATACATTGTAATATTCTATAAAAAATATATATTCAATCATTATACATGTTTTATAAAAAAATTCCAACATGTTTTGTAAGTTTATAATGATTAAATAAAATCACCTTTACTAATACTTTTATTTTCAAAAACATTCTTTAAAATCATACTCCTATCATTTTACAATCGTTGATCTTTTTACATTTAGTAACGAAATGGGAATTGAATATTTAATTTATTGTGATTTTCATGTACAAAATTACTCACAATCAAGGAAACTCATCACATATAAATATGATTTATAATATTCCATGGTTCTTTTAAATAAAAAATTTGATAATTTTTTTTGGAAATTTTAATTTTTTCAAATTATATTTTCAAAGTGGAATTGTTATATTCATTTATTATTATTTTTAATCTTTTTAAATAAAATAAATTAATTAACTAAAACAAACAATAGTTTTAATGAATTATTGAAAAAAATTTGTATATGCATCTAACACTTGTACCTCCCTCACTCTCCATTACATTCATAGTACAATACATTCATTTTTATTATTTCCCAATTTTCATATTTTAAATTTTCATTGAAAGTATGGTATATGGAATTATTATTCATCCCAATATAATTCGATGTGTAAATATAATGTTTTTTACATATTATTTATTAAATTTTTTGAACATGATTTCATTTTCAGGAAAATAATGTGATAGATGGTATTAAATTATATGTCCCCCCAATGTAGTTACAATTGTTTTTTGTCTCATCATATGTCGTGTATGGGATTATGGAGTCAAAAGTATCCATTTTTAGGCTTTTTTCACCTTATAATGTTGTATCCATAGGTATCCTTGAACTATGATTCTAAACTGATCTATTTTAATTTAATATGTTCAATGTTTTCAAATAATTATGTTACCATGATCATTAGTTTTTTCTAATATATTATTACTCATGGGACTTCACTCTCTATTTGGTTACCAGTTTATTTCATTGACTCACATGTTATTTTTCTTTATAATGATTATTCCAATAATTGGATTTTTAGCATACCATTTTATTCTATGTATCCCATGGATATCATAATTATTTTTGGGAGCTCAAAAGGATATAGGATCTCATTATAGATAATAATATAATGATGTTTTGTTTTAGTGTCATGTTGTTGTAGTTTGAACCTAGTATTATAGATACATAATGCCTCACAATATATGTGGATGTAATAACTGAATATGTAAGGTTTAATATATTTAAATAATATTTCCATATGTTTTAGATAACTATATTTCAAAAAATAAATTCATATAATTTGATTTATTAAAGGATGCAAATATGATATTCCCGGAAGAATTTGATTTTCTACAATTGTCTACTATGGTTTTCATGATTTGATTGTATTGGAGTGCATTGTGAAAAATATGCAATGTGGGAATAATTAAATTGAAAATGGAATAATTATTTTGTTTATCTCAATAATGTAGATATATATTTTTAATAGAAGTGTAATTATTTTTGTATGGTTCAATTTCATTTAATGGTCATGGATGAAAAGCGTATTATTACAGTTGGTGCACAACTTTACAATCAATAATGATGAGGTTGGGAATATAGTCATCAATGAAATATATGGATTAACCAGCATACGTACTAGGTATGATGATCTATTATGAAAAATTATATTTCATTGATTAACATATAATGAATGAATGTATATTTATAGTAATAATGAAGATTATCATGAATAACTAAAGAGAAGGGTTTTTATTGGAGATTCATGAAAAAATGTGTGGATGATTCATAATCCTTAAATGAAATCTAAATATATGTTATTAATTGGATCTGATTCCACCATTGTATATATCATGTATTCAACATTTATTGCATTCCTTTAAATATATTTTTTCATATATTACACAAAAATTCCTATCTAAGAATAGTTGTAGTAATTTGATTGTAGTATACAAATTCATCTAAACAAGAATAGAAATAAGGATTTTTTATGAATAATTTTATGTGAGGATGAGATTTTTGTAAATATATAATCATATATTTGACATTAATACTATAAAGTTGATGTATTATCAATTTGATTGTCATAGTTTTCATGAATATTTGACATTATGGTTGTATGAATTGGAAACAAGAAAACAAATAGTCCCATCAAAAAAATATTGTTAATTTCCCTATTAGATATAATGAATGTAGATTATAGATCATGAAGATAAAATCTATTAAAAAGGTGTTCCCTAGAATCTATGGAGGAATTAAAATTTACTATGATTAAAATGGATCTATTTCTAATGCAAAAAAACCCCATAGTCAATAAAGGACCAATTTAATCCATCTCAAATGCAATCTCAATAAATATTTCACTAATAGGGGTGTTGTTAAGATTAATCATGGGAATTAAGAGTATAATGAATAAGATCTAAACATAGAAACAATATTATATAACAGCATAAGTTTAATTTCAAATCATTTAGTATTATAAAAATATGATATTTAATGTACTATAATTAATGGTATTAATATTAAATAATATTGTAAATATAAATTTATCAGTAATTTATGTCATTTAAAAGTAATATTATATGTATACAAGAATGATAATTTTTAATCAATGTATGAAATAGAGGTTTTAAAAATGAATGATAATTAGTTATTTTTATGGTTTAATTATTTGTATTGTAACACCCCGACCCTAGTTACCTAGAGTCAGTGCCTTAATACGTATCATTGACATATTGAAAAAGATAAAGTCTTTAAAGACCAATTATTTTAGTAGCCTTGGATGTACTAGATAAATTCATAGGGTTTACATTATATAATAAAATGTGAATCTTTAAAAAAAATTTCCATTTAAAACATTGAGATCCCATTGACATTCCCTAGAGATTATTCATAATATACTTATTTGCATCATAGGAAAAATAAAACATAGAAACCTTTGAGCACAAATTCTCAGTAAGGTTAAAAATATAGAAAAAAAATTCATAACTATGCATAAACATTAAAGGAAAAGTATAAAACTAAAACAAAAGAGATTTATACATATAAATTATCATAATATGGAAAATATAAATCAAAATAATGCCATTTACTTACGCACATGAAAACTCTACCAGTCGAATAATCACATGGAATATCAATGGACACTTTCATAATGATGGAATGCACAATGACAAACATTCATAACCACATAGTCAAGGCCTTGTACAAAGACTGAAAATATGATTTTGTCAAGGCCTTCTTCCAAGACACTAGTTGGACTCATTAGACCTATTGATGCATCAAGGAGCTATAACGAGCTCCACCTATCACTTAATAAGTCCAATTCATTCCTCATATGAAAAGGATTAAACAAAACATAAACATTCGTATTAAAATTACCATACGAAATTTCAATAAATTATCCATAAAATATGAATGGTGTAAAAATAACACATCCATAGTCAAACATATCACAAAACCTTAAATACAATATTTATGATTCATATCATAATAAATAAGCATCAAATAAGTTTAAAATCCATCAAAATATGTTGACAGAAATAAAATCAAAACATTTTTTTGAGAAATATCTCTTTCTATTTTGAAACCATGTAAGAAAAAATATATTTTAAAAATATTCATATAATCTAGAAATGTAAGTATCGATGATGTTATAATGTCTGAAAATAACTGCATCCACCGTATATGTTGAAAAACAATCTTACCTTAAATTTTTTGAAAAGGTAAAAAGTGCGTTGTTTGTATAACGACATAAAGATTCCTTTCAAAACATATAAAGTCAAATAGTGGTATAAACGACATAAACCCATTGTCTGGTAAATCTTAAAATAGTTTTGATATAAATTTTTATGAAGAATGGATTTGGATGATACTGAGGTCCTAATAGATAATTACGTGTAATCAAACTTGGACAATGAAGAGATTGTGAATTAACCCATACATTGTACTTTTTATTGGTCGAGGTTAGGATAACCTCTCCTATAAATGTTAAATAATTGTTTTTAAATTATTAATGAATCATATACATTAATGTGATATCTTATATAATCATTTAACATTGCTTTGTTAATAATATCTTAGTATTATCGTCGTTTCAGTTGTTAACGGATTCCTTTTCCATTATATGCTTTGTTACCTAAGTAATGTTTTTTAAGGATAAGATGTATAATATTCATATAATGATTTATATTAAGTCATTAAACATTATTTTTAATCACCAAATGAAAATTAGTATTGACTGTATATACTAGGGAATTAATCTCATCACCTTCGTGGAAACGGTAGTCCGTATGTAAGCATGGGTGACAATATCATTATTTTGATATCAAAATAATACATAATGGGATAGTATATCATATATAAAGAATTATAATAATTTTATATTCATTATTTACATAATTTATACTCATTATAAAACCCATTCAAATGATGATGTGTTTGAAAAACAAACTACACCACGACGTGGAGAGGGTAAGTCGTACGAACGCACGTTTGGTGACATGTTATTCAAAGGATGGATAAAATAATGAATATGGTTGTACTATTTTTATAATAACATCACAATATATTAAATATACTATATTTTCTATTTTATAATTGAAACAAAAAATAAATAGGAAGTGGAAGAAAAAAAGAACGTGAAAGAGGTGATTAAATATTTACCCCTTCTTTGGGTTCTTCCTCTTGATTTGATCCAAAGGGATCCATATGTTTGCTTTCTGACTAATGAAATACCTCTAGGATAAAATTAGGGAAGTTTATAAGGTATTTTGGTAGGGGTTGGCCGATCCAAATGGATTTGATGGTGTGAATTAGAGATAAGGATGAGTGCCCTTTTATAAGATGGGTGAGGGGCACCTTAGGAAAACCTAGAAATATTGTTTTATAATATAATAATTTTCTGTTATATTGTCTCAAAAATGAATTATTTAAAGGATAAGATAGATATGGGTCTAGAAAACACTCAGATAATAGGTTTTAGATAGGTTTTGGTACATATATTAACCATAACTTTTAGATTTTTCTATTAGTTAAATAGTTTGACATTTACCTTGTCTCTTTGTTTTTTATATTATGTGGTTAATTAAAATACTATATACTTCAAAGTGACCCCAAGAGGTCAATTATTGACACACCTATCATTATATAAGACTTTTTGTGGAACCATATATTTTTAGGAACAGAATATAAATTAATAATATAATATTTGTTTTAAAATTTCATTTATGTCTGTTTTGATACTATTTGGTATTTTTTTTAAATTCATAACAACATTATTAATTAGAAAACAATTAATATAAACAACCCTATTATGTCATACTAACCTAGAAAATTGGTTCGATTCAAAAAATTCTCAAATTACATTTATTTAAATATTTATAATATCAATTATTTTAATCATTCATTAATACATTAATTACTGTATAATTATTGTGTCATTAATAAAATTAATTATATAACGTCTATAAAATATAAATAAAATAATTTAATTTATAAAATATTTCTAGATTTATAATTAATATTTATACTCAATTTTATCTTATGTGTATCCCTATATTAAAAATGGGTTTGTTATTAAACATTGAATTTAACAGTTTTAACTATTCTTTGAATTAAATAATATCAAATGTCCTAATCTAATCAATTTGGACATAAAGGATAATACTTTATTCCTTATGATGTTTTTGGTAGAATTAAATTTTTCCAATAGAATTATGAAATGAGTTAGGGTAATAATAATAACATTTTTACCCATAATAACCCTATTTACTTTTAACATTGGCAAATAGAAGTAAATAAGTAACTATTCACAAAAAAAATTATTCATATTGAACCAAAAATTAATTATTGATATCAACCATTTTGATCATAATTTTGAAATTCAACTCACATAAGTGGTAAAATTATGTTTTATATAAATTGGAAAATGATACTACGAGTTGGGTAAAAACGGTAAAAATTTCAATAAAACATTCATATTTCTAATATTATTATAAACATACTCCAATTAATTACATTGAACATATATAGGTTTTATGTATTTATTTTGATATATAAATATTTAAATAAAATAAATATTTATTTAAATAAAAAATACGTTTTAAACTATAACTTAGTGTTTTTAACTATTCATAAAAATTGAATGTTTTCAAAAAAATACAGAAAATTCACCAGATGAAAATTTTGATTCATTGAATAAAAAAATGATTTCCATTCTATAAGATAAAATTTATTTAATTTCCAAAAAAATATTACAATTCACAACTACTATTTTAATTGGTTTTGTTTTGTTAGTAGTCGAAATCTCATAAAACACATGCTATTGTCTTATTCAAAGAGAAGCATATTGTAGAATCTTGGGGTTTTACATTCTCTCCTCTTTCAAATAATTTTGTTCTATAAATTTCTAGAATATTAGTACATAAAAATACTGATGGGATTCTTCATCACTAGTTCCTCAGTTTTCCTTGTTGCCTCTTTCATCTTATGGTTTCTCTATATAAATTTTTTCACACGAGTCATCTGGTTTCTCAGCACATGTTCTCTTGTATCATGATCCTTGAGATGATATTCTCAATAAGATAGATTGAGTTTCAATTCTAATTACTCAAACGTTAGTACATGCATTGGGACATGCATGTATTTTCTCAACAGTGATACATGGAATACATTGTGATCTTTGGAGAGACTTGGCGGAATTTCCAAATGGTAATCTACAACCCCATTTCATTCAATAATTTCGAAAGGTATGATGTACTTGGGAAATAATTATACATTCTTACTGAAATTTATAACACCATTCCAAGGATATACTTTCATGGAAACATGATATTTAACATGAAATTAAAAATTCATCATTCGGTTTTTGGCATAGCTCTTCTACCTACATTGAGCTGCTTTTATGTGGTTTTGTATTACCTTTACCTTTTCCATTGTTTCATCCACCAGTTCTGGGCCAACAAGTTTTCTTTCACCAACGTCATCCAAATAGGTAGGTGTGTGACATATTTTTCTATATAATGCTTCATATGATGCCATCTGAATACTTGAATGGAAGCTCTTATTATTAGAAAATTCTACCCAATGTAAATATTGATCCCACATACCTTAAAGACAAGTGAGAATGATATCAAAATGTCTTATAAGGATTGAATTGTCTATTCAAATTATCCATTGGTTTGGGGGTGGTAGGCAGTACTCAATCGATGTTTAGTATCTAGGGATTTCTGAAGATATTTCCAGAATTTTGATGTAAAACACAGATCACAATAAAAAACATTCGATTGTGGTACTCCATGAAGTCTCACAACTTCATTAATATATATTATTTCTAGATGTTCCATTTTAAATCATCTATTATAGCAAGAAAATGTGCTGACTTGGTAAGACAATCAACAATGACCCATATTTAATCGTTCCTTCTAGAATATATTGGTATTCCCCTGACAAAGTGCATCGTAATATTATCCCATTTGCACTCAGGTATGGGAAGAGGTTGCATGAATCCATGGGGTTGTTTTCATCCATATTTCACTTGTTGACAAGCCATACATCTTGACACAAAATCAGAAATATCTCTCTTCATGTTGTTCCTCCAAAAATTTTCCTTCAATTCCCTATACATTTCGGTGCTTCCAGGGTTTATAGAGAAATTGGAACTATGAGCATCATCAAACAATTCTCTTTTTAGATTAGGTATATTGGGAACAAAAATTCTCTTCCCAAATTTCAAAATTCCATAATTATATATGAAATCACTCAATCACCCATCATTCACAGCTTTAATATTCTTTTGAAACTCCTCATAATCAACTAGATAACATTTTATCCATCATAGTAACGATGGTTTGCCACAATTTGAAAAATCATTAATGTTTCACCATCCAAGGTTATTCCGATATCTATCATTACAAGATATATAAATATATGATCCCTTTAAACTCCCATCTTTTTCAAAACACCATGATATTTTCGGTTCAAAGCATCTTCCACCTTATTTTCCTTCCCCGAGTGGTGGTGTATAGTGAAATCATAATCCTTGAGTATTTTTGCAAGCTCCTTTTCCTCATGTTGAGTTATTTTTGTGAGAAAATATAACTCAAACTCTTATGATTAGTATACATCTACATTTTTTTACCATAGAGATAATATATCCATATTTTCCAATTAATGATTACAACTACTAACTCAAAATAATCAGTAGGATATTTTTTCTCATGAATTTGTAGCTGTCGTGATGCGTAGTAAATAACCCTATATTTATACATAAGGAAACAACTGAGTCCTTTAATTGAAGCATAATAATAAATATGAAACCCATTAAAGAAATGATAAATCGTTCTTCGTGGGTTATGTATATAATCTGCAACATGCCTCTCTAATCTTGTAATGATAGCTTCATACATTGCAACATTCTCATACTCCTTTTTCCTCAGACTTAGAAAATGTCATTCCATATCAACTCGATGGTCAAGAGAAAAGTATTTATCTAAGAAAATATCATTAAATTACATCAATTCCATATTTGATACATAATCATCTCACATTCTGTTTCGAATCAATGACCACCATTGATCAGCATCTCCAGTGAGGCGATTAACTGCAAGGACAACTTATTCCCTTTCACTACTCCCCAAGGCGTGGAATATTTTCTCTACGGGATATACCCATTTCTCAACTACTAGTTGATTTCTACTCCAATTTAATGTTGGTGGGTTTTTCCTCATGATGTGATCTAACATTTATCATCCAACTTGTGGATCTATGTTCTCTTTATGTGTAAGGTTATTATTCATTATTTGAGTGAGCTGTCCCAGTATGGAGATATGTTGATCTGCACACATTACTTTACTAGCATCACATTAATTATCTTTATTAGGAGTGAACTCACTACACGGATTACATTAAATGATAAGGTTTCCATTCCTTTCACTAGGTTCTATTTCAAAACAATGGTATACAGTTGATTCATTTTTGAATCTACTTACATAATTACAAACATGTAAAACACTTGACATAAATTGAACAGTTTATGGATATAATATATAATCATAAAAAATGTATTCTTTGAGGAATTATATACTCATAAACCCTTCATAATTGTTTATAAAGGAAATAAAAATTATTCTAAGAATATCCTCAGGGAGTGTCGTAACTAAGAGTGCAGCAAGGCCCATTTTTGTGCCCCGGTTCCTGTTTGAGTCTTGCTCAAAGCAGAGTTTTCGAGATTTACCCCTAGTTACATCTTTTCCAGAGCCGCGTCTACCTGATAATATCTAGATAGGGATGCATTTCTTTGAAAACTCAAAAAATATATATAATATCTAAATTCTAGGAAGTTCTTCTATACTAATCCTAACTTTCTATCTTAGGAAAATGTGATCTAATTAGATTTTATCTAAATCTTGATTCCATGGTTTGTAGTAGACAGAATTTGATATCAACTGTAACTCCCCAACCCTAGTTAAATAGATTCGGTGCATTATTAGGCTTCTTTGGAATGACTACAAAATATCGTGTCTCGAAAATCCTATTAGTTTAGTAACCTTGGATTTACTAGATATATTAATAAGGACTACATTACATCATAAAATGGAAAAGTTCAACAACATTTTTTCCTTGGAAAAAATTTAGATCCCATATAGTATCCCTGCATGTTAGTCATAATATACTTCTTCTCATCCTGGAAAAAATAAAACATAGAATGGGGTGAGCTCAAATGCTCAGTAATGATAATAATATATTCGAAAACATTCATAAATATGCATAAATATTGAATCTAATTTATAAAACTAAAACAAAAGCCTTTTCAACATAATATTCATCATTATATGGAAAATTTAAATCAAAGTTATGAAATTTATTTACTGACATTAATATTATACTTGTCAAATTATCACATTCATTATCAATATCCACTTTCATAATGATGGAATTCATAATGACAGACTTTATAATCACATAGCCAAGGCCTTGTGCCATGACTACAAATAAGATTTTGTCAAGGCCTTGTTCCAAGTCACTATTTTGTCTAATGATACCTTCCGATGCAACGAGGAGCTATAACGAGCTCTACACGTCACTTACTAAGTCCAATGCTTTCAACATATGAAATGGTTTAAACATAACAAATAAATTCGTAATAAAACTAGCATACAAAATGTAAATACTTAATCCATGAACCATGAATGAAATAAAAATAACACATCCACATTCAAACATATCACAAAACCATCAATACAATATAGATGTTTTGTATCATAATAAATCAACTTCATATAAGCTTAAAATCCATCAAAGGATGTTTAAATAAATGAAATCAAAACTATTTTTAGAGAAATATCTCTTTCTATTTAGAAATAATTTTAAAAAATATTTCTTTTGAAAATAGTTTTATATGATTGTAAGGGAATCTTCGATGATGTTATAATGGTAGAAAATAGCTGCACCCACTGTATTACTGAACAAAACATTCTTACCTTAAATTTCTCGAAAAGGTCAAAAAGTACAATGTTTAGAAAACGAATGAAAGATTTATTTCAATAAATATAATGTAAAATAAGGGTATAAATATGTTTATCCCATTATCTGGTATATAGTAGAAATTAATTGAAATATATTTTTATGAAGCATGGATGTGGATGATAAATATGTCCTTGTCGATAATTAAGTATAAACAACAGCGGATAATGATGAGATTGTGAAATTAACTCCTATATTTTAATTTTCCTTGGTCGAGGGTCGGTTAACCTATTATATGATGGTGAAATAATTGTTATTAAATTATACAATAATCATATACATTAATATGATATCATTATGATCTTTTAAGTTTTAATTGTTAATAATATCGTAGTATTATCTTCATTTAGGGTGTTAACTGATTCGTTTTCCAATATATGAATTTTTACATAAGTAATGATTTTTATGGATAAGATGAATCATATCTATATTAATAATGAAATTATGTCTTTAAAAATTATTTTATTATTCTATTGAAAATTAAACTTGAATGGATGCGATGGGGAAAGAATCTCATCGTGTTCGTAGAGACAGTAATCACTACGTATGCATGAGAAATAATATAATTATTTAGATATTAAAATAATAAACAAATAGATGTTATATAAAATATAAAGAATTATAATCATGTTATATTTAATAATTAAATCATTTATACTCATTATTATAACCATCTAAATGATTAAGTGTTTGAGTAACAAACTACTCCATGACGTGGATATGGTAAGTCGTACATACGCATGCATGGTGACATGCAATTCAAAGGATGCATAAAATAATGAATATGGTTGTACCATTTTTATAATAACATAATAATATATATAAGATACTGGAGTGATTATATTATAATGGAAACATCGATGAAAGATGATGTGGAAGAAGAAAATAATTGAAAGAGGTGATGAAATATTCTCCTCTTCTTCGGGTTCTTCCTCTTTATTTGATAAAAAGGGATCCTTATGATGGGTTTATTACTAAATGATGAGCTATAGGATAAAGGGAGCAATACTGAGAGGGTATTTGGGTAGGTTTTGGTCGATCCAAATTACTTCAATGGTGTTAATTAGATAAACGGGGATTTCTCTATTATAAGACGAGTTATGGGCACATTTGGAAAAGCTATAAATATTATTTTATAATAAAATCATTTTCGGATTTAATGGCTCCAAAATGAATTATTTATATTATAGGGGTGTGATGGTTCTAGAACCACTCCAACAATACGTTTCAGATAGGTTTGGGTTACTATATTAACCTTATCATCTAGATTTAACTCTTAAATAGTTTTTCATTTACAATGTCTATTTGTATATTTATATTATATTGTTAATAAGAAAACTATATACTTCAAATAAAACCCCATGTGGTTATCTATTGATTTACATAACATTACATATGTATTTTGGTGGACCCATATATTTTTATGGTTATAATATCAATTAATTATATTATATTTGTTTTAAAAACGTTTTTATATCAATTTAGACAGAATTTGGTATTTTTTATTTGAGAAATTCATTACGGTATTATTACTTCAAAAAAATCATCTAAAATCCTTAATATGTCATATTAACATATAAAATTCACTTAATTCATAAAAATTATAAAATTACATTTATTTTGATATTAATAATATCAATTATTTGAATCATTCATTAATACGGTATTACTTCATCATCATTGCGTCATATTTGAATATAATTATTTAATGTCTAAAAAATTAAAAAAATACCATTATGTTGGAAATATTTTTATCATTCTAATGATTATTTATATTCTAATCTATGTCATGTGTAACCCTATATTAAAAATGGTTTAGTTATTAAACAATGATTTAAAGAATTTTAATACATCATTAAATTAAATAAAAATAACTATCCTAATATAATCCATGATGACCTAAAGGATAATATTTTATTCCTAAAGAGGTTTTTTTAATTACTCTTATCAAATATAATTAGGGCATGTATTTGGATAATTATAATATTATTTTTACCCATTATTACCCTAATTACATTTAACCATGGTATATAAAAGTAAGAAGTTACTATTCTACAAAAATTATTTTTATCTTATTGAACCTCATTTTACAAAATGATATCAATTGTGGCTCTTCAGTTTTTGAAATTCAACTCATAGAAGTTGTAAAATTCGGTTTTATGTAAATTTGAAAATGCTCCTAGAATGTGGGTAAAACAATGTAAAAATTTCTAAAAAATTATTATATATCAATAACTATTATAAACTAAATCCAATGAATTACATTGATCAAATATAGTTATTTTGTAGATTTTTTGAACTAAATAAAATTTATAGAAAAAAATAATTATTTAAATAAAAATTCTCTTTTAAACTATAACTTGGTGTTTTTACTATTCATAAAAAATTAACTGTTTTCAGAAAAATACAAAAAATTCACCCTAAGCTAATTTCGATACTAATAATCCAAAAATAAATTCCATTTTGAAAGATAAAATTTATAAAATATAAGAAAGTGGGTATTAATATGCATAATGGGTAGTTTTATTGGTTTCTTTTTGTTTGAACTCGATGTTATGTACAACACACGCTATTGTATTATTCAAAGAGAAGAGTATCTTGGAAGTTTGGGGTGGTACATTTATGGTATTACATGATTCATGAATTAATGAAACATTTCATTGAGAATTAATAATTAGTCTATACCAACAATGATTTCCTCATTGAATGTCATATAGGAAAAATATACTAATGGGTTTATGTTTATTATGTATCCATTTCACCAATGATTAGTGGAATTAATAACATAACTATAATGATTCATTATTTACTTTCATAAACATTCCATTATTACTTGTTAATTTTAAGGTGATATGTTATTTTTATAAAATTAACATTGTTTTGATGTAAAAAATTAATTTTTTGACCATTTTTCTTATTACATAATTCATTCATCCATTTATTTTAGTAATAATAAGGAAATAAATGTAGATTATTTATTGAGCCATAGGTCATGTGTTTATGGAATAAGATGATTATGTGATGTGTTAACCGACAAGATCATTAAAATATAATGTATGGATTAAATTTATCTTTCCATTATAGAGAGGTCGTTTATATATGAGATATTCTATAATATATTTTCATTTTCCATATCAATAGGTTAGTGAATGTTATATAAAATATGATTATTTTGTAATACATGTTATTTTTATGAAACATCATGTGGATTATATGTTCATATAGTTATGTTAATATGTTTTTTCAATATCATACCAAACAATATTATATATTATGTATCAGGGATTAATTTCTTGAGTCCAATAATTGGTTACATATAAGATATGATGATTTAATATTTTTTCATTTCTCTTGGGGATCTACTGGACACACAATTTTTCCAATGTATAACTGTAAATATTTAAATAATGTGTCAATTCGTAAATAATGAAATTTTAACAAACCATACCCAATAGTATTCCATATGGATTATCATCAATATTTTATGTTTTCTATAGTGTTCTAATCGAATTTAGTACAAGTTAAATATTAATGGAAATGAACTAAGAGTGTGTGATGTATTAATTAGTGTTCCTTATATCATAAAAATTGATATATATATAATTTATATAAAATTTTATGATATTATCAAATCATCAGATGAATTTGAATGAGTTAGTCATCCTCAAAATAATTTATTTGTAATCTTATATTATTGGATGATAAAGTATGAATGTTCATGTTCAATACCATATATTCTTGAATAATAATCTATATTATGACTTTTTTATTGATTCATTATATTTATAATCTTGAATTGTTTCATATTTTTTCATGTTCTTGTGACTGTGAATGATTCAATATGTAGTGAATCAAATCATATTTAGAGAGATAGATAGAGATTTTGTAAATTATTATTTAATTGATGAATTATTATAAAGAGGAAATTATTTCTATTTTATATATAATTTTATGAATGTGATCCAGAACATAAGAATTATTTTTTCCCATACATATATTTTAATTTTAAAATAATGATTTATCCAATGTTTCTGTATTCACGGTCCTCTCAATTAAAATGAGGCTTTAAATATAATCCATTTCCCATAGTGGATAAAGTCAATTTCTAATTTATTGCATCATCATTATGAAATATTTTATATTGATATGAAGAAAGGATATTTTAGAAGAGGTGGTATTTAATTTAATGATATATATTATTTCAATGTTAATATTTTTTAAGAACGATAATGTATATATCAGTTTTGTTGGAAATCCATGTTCATATTGGTAACACTATAATTCCATCATAGTTAATGTCGGTCATGCGTTCTTTATGGAGGGTTAAATTTCATGATCTAATTTCTGTTGATATTGTCCAACATAGAGTTTTGTATTCTGTAGTTCAAATTCCTATTTTGGTATCCCCAGTATTATGTCCAATTTCTTTTGGAATAATTAATATCTAATTTTGACATTGAATACTACATGTTAATTTCTCATTTATGAATTTATTTTCAGAGATTACAGAGTTTTCTATATTAATACATATTTTTTAAGGCCATGATGTTGTACGTATATTTTTGGAAATTTAAAAATATATATGAGTCGATATTGATTTATCATATATTTATTTTAAATTTTGTAATAATTATAAATTTTATTCATTTATTAATTGAATATAGAGATCAATTTTTTAATTCAAAAACAAACGATGATCAAGGAATGTTGTGTGAACTATAACACCATTACATTCGCACCATGTGGTAATCCATGTAATAAAAATTTTAATAATTTGATAGAGGTATTTAATGTATTTATTATTCAATTGAAATTATATATAAATTATAGACATTAGAATTAATATCTTATGGTGAATTATAATCCTTCTGATAATAGAATCTCATTTTATCAATGTATGTCTGGGGAGATAACACATAATATAATTTTTTATGGATTTTATTTTCTAATCATGATTCATATAAAAGTTAATTAGGGAGAGGTAAATAGGCCATAACATATATTCTACCACCATATGGATTTAGGTATCATTTAATGATTTAATAGGCTGTTACGGACAATATATCATTCTATATTAAAAGTGTTTTAAAATGTGTTATTTTACTTGGAATCAACTTATGTAAATTTTATTTCAAATATCAATGTTATATTTACATAGTTATTATATATATATATATATATATATATGGTGATTAAGACAATATATACCACTTTTGGATTCATTGGATTTGGGTAATTTATTTATATTAATATTTCAATAATTATATTTCTATTTTTCATGTACATATAAATATCTTATTGTTTAAATTTTCAGATTCTGTTATGTATTATTTTTTCTGCATAAATATTTTTCTTTCTTGTGTATTTATAACTAGCATGAATCATGTTATATTTCAATTAAATGACCTATAGAGGTATAAGATATTTTTGTTTTAGATTTCTATATATTATCATTTTATATGATGTCCAACAATTAAGAATATGAATATAACACTATTTGGATATTTGATTCTTTAATAGAAAAAACATCAAAATTAGTGAAACAAGATATAACCAACTATTATTGAATGTCTTGAGCAATCCATGATATTTTTGTCTGAGTAAGTTCAAGGATTTATCTTGTGTGTCATTGTAAGAAGACTATTTTATAAGTTTATGAATTACATGTGATGTAAATAATTATATTTTAATATATTTTATATAGAAATATATGTTATATGTGTATGATATGTTTTTCAGAAATGAAATTGAGTGTCATGAATTTAAAATTGAATTGTGCGGATCCAAAAATATTTTTACCATTAATTTTTTTCTTCTATAGATAAATTATAAAAAATAATTAATGATAAATTTTAATGTAGAATGATTATATAAATTTAAAATACAATTCATTTACAATTTTTACAGTAAATAGTACAAAACATTAAACAAATTTCTTTTTTATATAGGAAATTATGGGAACTAATAACTGTTATATTAATATATAGTCATTTAAATTGTGTTTTTATAATTTATTTTTTATCTAATTGTTTTATTTTATTTAATTATTTGTTATTCTTTTTTACAATTTTTAAATTTTTATAATTCATATATTTTCAAATCCATTTCAAAATTATTTTATGTAATTTTGGGATAATAATATTAAGGATAAAAATAATCCAATATTAAGATTTATGAGGTTATAAATACCGATGTTCTTCATTTAAATCATATCCTATAGTTATAGATACAATCCAATGTTATTTTTTTGGTCAATGACCAATTATGTTTTACCTTTACTGAAATTTATTATTCTTCAATTTATTATAAGTTATTTTATATTTAAAATTGTTGATCAAGTACGATGTTGAAATCATTATCATCTAAGGGTTGTAATATTATGAATCTAATGTCTCTATACTTTAATCACTCAAATGGGTTGTGTTTAGGAAAATAGATATAATTTTTTTCATCGTATTAATGTATGTGTTGATTTGTCTATGTGTTCAAAAAACAAACGAATATATTCTCTTTAGGAAATTCAAATAAATAATTTGAGTGATCCGAATATTTTATTTACTATTTGAACAAGTTTGTGGAATTTATTTTATCATTAGTATAGTGATTCATATCCAATTGCTGAAATCATGTGTTGGTTTATTGTATTCTTTTAGGGGTGACGTATTAGAATCGTCAAAAAAAAATTCAGTTCTAGTGAGAAACTAATGGGTGATGAATTTAATTGGGTTTTTTTATTTCTATATCAATATTTTTATATTTCTAAGTGACATAATAAATTAATTTATATATTATCAAATGTGATTTGGATATATTTATCAAAAATATTTTTTTCCCTATTTTTTATATGGATTTTGTTCGAATTAGTGATTCTATATTAGAATGGGAATTTCTAATTTCACATATTTTGGTGCCTTGGTATTTGTATTAAAGACATATTGGATGTTATATATTAAAAAAATGTATAATGACCAAATATTTAGAATTATATATTATGTGTTCATGTATTTTAATTACCCATTTCATATTTAAAGTCTTCAAGTTTTCATTGATACCTTAATAGGAACATTCATATATAAAGTGTGTCTGATCATTATAATTTTGAACTAATTATGGGTCTATATTTCATTTAATTATATTTTTATTGATCATTTTTGAATGAATTTATAGTTATTTTTTATGATGATTCATGTTTTGTCAACGTTAATATATAAAAGTTTCATTTTAATTTGTTTTATTGGTAAATTAGATATGTATTTGTTAATGGGTACCCACATTAATGTGTGGAGTATGGGTGGATTTAGGTTGTAAATATTTACTCAATTGGTTATAATAAAATAACATGGTAGTCCAGTTCCTTTTTGATTATTTATTTTTTTCTTTTATCCTTCATCTTTAATTTATTCATCCCCTTCTAAACCTGTATTTTTCCTAGCCGTATAGGGGAACCTCATAAGGCCTACCATTATCCCATCATCCTCTATCTCCATATATTTTAATCCAATATAACTACCATATTTTTTCATTCATATATCAAAATTACTCTTCCTTTATCTTCACATTCTCACTACTATTCCATTAAAATATATTATATCTTATATGATTACAAATTTAATACTAATTTCCATTATATTAGAGTGGAATTCATCCTTTATTTATTGTATTATTCTATTGTATATAAGAGGAGGCTCGAGTGGGTCAGTTCCTCATCATTCAAAACATCTATTTAAGAGAATTTATGTAAATTTTATTAAATATATATCAATAAATTTAGTATTATTCATGTGGATGATTTCATAGTGTTATTTGAGTGTTTCTTTAGTATATATTATTAAAAATTTTATTTTTTGTTTTATATAGTTTCTTCTACTAAATTTTTATTCATTGTGAATGGATTTTAATAAATCATACTACATTTAAAATGGAATAATGTTTGATTATTAATATGTGTTCTTTATTGATTATTTTACAATATAATAGTCACATATGGAATTAGTTTCTACTTTCATCCTTCCAGTTTATCCCCTATAATTTTATATAACATGACTAAATTATGTTTTATTAAATTAATAATAATGATTATCATATAAATTTGGAGTAAATATGAAAACACTCATAATAATATTTTGAAAAGATTTATATTTATTTCAATGTGTTCGAAGGAACTACATTAAAATATATTCCCCATACATATTTTTCTCTATTAGCCAAATTGAAATATAATTATTGATTTAATGTCTGATTTTCTCTCTTAAGATAATGTATTAATCAAAATCATAGTTCAATGACCCATATTTTTTATATGAAATACACATATATATATATATATGTATATTATAAAAATTAAGTCCTGTTTTGATATTGGTTTTGGTATAAAATTAAAAAAATTAATTTTTTGGTGCCTACACACTGTGTGGAGTGATTATAATATATATATTTCCATGGTGGGTTAATGGTTAGTAGAAATTTATTAGAAACATAATTTAAATGAATGGAATATTTTTGAATAACTCAATTTATTAAATTTTATTTAACCTCTCTCAACAAATCATACTCTTCAATTAATTTTTTCCAAATTCATTGAACAATTCAATATTAATATAATAATGTTTAAATGTGTGTGAAATATTATTTGTTTTACCACATATTAGATGATGTTATTGATTTCAATTTTTGTTTTATTTTCATTACACTCCTCATTCCATGTAATAGTATTATTTATCTCAATATTCTTATTTGTTTAACTTATTCGTTAAATGTATGAGTATGTGGAAATTATCAAATGATTTAATCAATATGAATTTTATTAGCGCGTTTTAGAAGTAGAGAATATAATACGATGATTTTTACATGAACAATCATTTTCATGTAAGAAAAAATATGTCATAATTTTTATTCTTACCATATCCTAAATTATATATCATTTTAATCATATTGTTTTGGTGGATTTCAAGATATTATAACATTATAAGTGGGTTTACTAAGAACACACACACACACATATATATATATATATTATATGTTTTTAAATGAATTAAATAACTATTTTTTTCAATAACTGATTAATGATATTTTCATAAGTGTAATTTTTTATCTTGGTTAGATATTACATTATTAAATTAGTATTTCATAATTTTAAAAGAAATATGATGATAAAATTGTTTTCAATTCTGTATTCATGGTACTACATTTATATAAAATGATTAAATTAGATACAGGATAATATCTCTATTAGTAATTACAAATAATGATTATTTTCCATAATAGTGTGTGATCATTTATCAATACTATAAATTTAGATTATGGTCAAACACGTATTTCAAAGGTCACACATGAAAGGTTACTATATCCCATCATGTGATATATATTAGGAAAATAATATTCATGGGGGGAGAAATAGAATTCATTTTGTACATATTCATCAATATACCATGCTTGTAGACCCCTATCGAAGCCATACACCATATTATAATTGTCATAGTGGTCCTAGGCCTCGCGTGAGACAACTAAAATAAATTTTAACTATAGACGGTGGTCATAGGTATTCGGATCGGAGCCTAAATATAGATTGACTATTTCAACATTTTAAAAAGGAGTATAATAAAAATTATTTCATAGAGTTATATATGTATATAAAATTTGATGTGTGTGAGTTGTAAATATTTATGTTTAGTTCAAAAGTGGTAATAGGTTGGAACTAACAAAATTATTTTACTTTAATATATATGATTTACAACACCTAGTGGTGCATACATTAATTTATGAGTCATTTTCTATATATTCATTGGGTCTTGTTTTTAATTTACATGATGTTTTTATGAATGATTTTTTCTATAAGAAAATGACACATGATCAATTCATATCATAATGAATATACATGATAATAATGTGTCAAGAAATATTTTTTTAATAAATTATTTTTCTTGACAACAATTTAATTTTATTAGTTCATTATTTTCTTTTATTTTATTATCATCTTGCAATCATTATTTCTGGAAACTAAAAAATCAGATAATGAGAATTTCAGGTTATGTGATATCACAATAAATAAAAAATATGAAGGGGATTTATAGGATGATAAAACCATAGGTCCCCTGAATTTAGTTATGGGAAGATTGTATTTCATTATTAAAATCCACATGATTATCCACCTTATCTTATAAGGGTTACATATGTAATTTCTTGGTATTTTCAATGTTTGAAAAATGTTAAAATTAAAGGATTGAATTGTGGTTTATGGAATCCAATGTTAGAGTTCCATTATTGTTTTTTCAAGTTTGATATCCTAGAATTTCAGTGACATGAACATTAGATTGAATTTATTATACACATGTCATTGAGTTTAACTCTATTTTGATTAGATCTTAGGTGATTATGGAATTGATATGAAGGATAAAACATTAATCATTTGAATTATTATGTACCATTTACACTATTAATAATTAGGATGGTGGCATCTCTCCCTCTCTAATATTAAATATCATATTCTCCTGACCCAATATAATAAATATTTATGTTTTTGTAAAAATCATATTGGAATTTGATTGGGAAACCACTACGTAGGTGATTCCAAAAGGGTGGATTTTGAATTTATAATTTCATTAAATAATTATTATCTTCCCATTTTGGTATAAATATTTCAAAGTAATCATTTTTATGTGGGACATATAATTTTCATAAGTACCATTATTAAATTATCACAATTTAGGACAGTTATTGAAAAGATGTTACAACATTAAATAATTTATATTTTCGACAGATCATCATTATAATTTCCACTGGAATGATCGTTATTATAGTGACTATATTTTTCCATGTATTTATTATATTTCACATTGAATATTATGGAGAAAATATGATGTGACGACATGAGATATCTAGTTCTGGTGTTCGTGAAATAAGTATTTTGAAATATATAAAATATGATATCTACTAGGGGAACAATTTAATGGAATATGTGGAATAAATTATAAATTGTGTTCTGGATTAAAAATATAAAGGTATAATTTATTTCTTAACGGGGGGTTTACCTTCAGATAAATATAATATCTGTCGGTGTGTTGATTTTGTGGAAAAATCAGCTCATGTGTGAAATTAATAAAGTAATAAAATAATTTATTTTCATTTTATTTAAATGAAAAAAAGACTGATGTTTCATTATTAGACTATAATGATGGAATTGTATGCTTAGTCCTATAACGTTGGATCTATTGAAGAAACCTCATATATAGCATTAGAGGATATATCTATAGTTATGGTCAACCTGATAATGCATTAATGATCTGTGTTCAATGATGTTACTAAATCATTCAACCTATAATGATGTTGTATCATTCATCATACATGATTATTCAATCTTAAGGAAGTTCATTTTTTTGTTTTTATTCACTCAATGTTTTTTCTGAAACAAATTTTCATAAATCAGTTAATAGATTGATCTGTGTTTTGATCATATTATGGGATTTGTTTATTTGAAGTATAATTTTGGAACATCGAGTTTATTATAATTTTTTTTCTCTTCTCAATCAAATGAATATGGATCGAGTCCATCAGGAACTATTTATAATGATCGTTCTTCAGGATTTTTAGGTACATTTCTCCCATATTTCTTCATTAATCATGAGAATTATTTGGTTGGTCCATTGATCAAAATACACCTCCCAAATCGATTATTATGAACACATTTTTTTGGTTCAATAATACTATACTGTAGATCCAATTATTGAATGTCAAAATGGTCGTGTGATTATGGACATGACTATGTATCATATGGTTTGGGATACCCTATTTTATTTTCTATGGAGCACAATTAAAAATGATAAGAAAAACCATTTTTGAAATTATTTATTGTATGAATCACAATATTCTATGATGTTGTGGTTTATATGACAATATCCAATAGTTCTTGTGAAGTTTGAGAATGAGGCCATTGCCAGAGTTGTGGTAAGGGATGCATGAACTAGATCTGAAAATTTGTAAAATTACTCACTACATGAAAATTAATATAGGGATGCACACTATTTAGGTCGGGCTGCAGCCACCAGGCCTGTCCGCACAATACCTGGCAAGATCGTGATCTGTGTCGAGTCGACCATGTTTGGGACGACCCAGGTCGGGTTGGGCTAGGTCAAACCAGTCCCAGACCCCCCCTCTTCGGACCACTTTTTCTTTTTCCCCCATAACATGAGATATAGACCTCCGATCAATGCACTGTTAGATTCGTAGGATTTCTTATATCTACATAGTTGTTTAGTTATATTACACACATGGTTTTGATGAATATTGGGTAATGACAGGTTGGTTCGAACTCGAAACCAACTGGACCCTCGGAGTAGAAATACTTATAACTTAAGGACCGAACATACGATTGTCGTTCCATCAACTATGTTGGATTAATTTTGATGAGACTGTAATTTTTAATACTTCACTCAAGATTCATATGTGGTTGGATTATGGCTAGGTTTGATTGTACCCGAAATCAATCGGCCCCTTGGAATGGAAACGCCAATATATCGCAGATCGGGCTCCGGATTGATGCACCATCTATCGTGTAAGGGTCCTTATGATGAAGTAGAACTACATAATACATAAACTCATGACATTGTGATAGTTGAAGTATTGAAAATTTTCTGGTGGAGCGGACCCTCCCAGAATTGAGCGTTCTTTGTACGGGAACCCTAGGGCTTGCTACGATTGAGATGACATAATCCTCAGTGGGTTCTACATCGATGACTACTGTACCAGAATCCTATGTGGGTTTGAAAGCGAGGAATTATGTACCGGGATCCTCTGGTGGATTGACAGAAGTGATTTGTGTGCTGGGATCCTACGTGGGTTCAACAGTGATGACTGTTGTAATGAAATCATACTTGCGTTTGATAGTGACGACTTCCATACCTAGATCCTCCATGTGTTCGACAACGGTGAGTTATGTGCCATGATCCCATGAGGGTTCGATAGCGATTACTACTGTACCAGAATCCTATGTGGGTTCAACAGTGACGACTTCTGTGCCAGGATCCTATGTGGGTTCGACAGCACTGATATTGTTCTAGGATCCAACGTGGGTTCAACAGAGGAGATGATTCATAGTCTACATCAAACCATATCTACCCCTATTTGCATTTTGTATACATATGTGAGTTGAGTCATGTAGTTCAACCATTATCATTGTACTAATTGAATTTACTTTCTTTTTGGAATTGGTTTGTGCTTGGGCTTGAGAGTTGGATCCATACTGAGAATGGTTACATAGGTATATGTATATGTATATACCTAAGTACGGGGGTTGATACTTCGTGATTGTATCCTTATTCTTTTGTTTATCCATAGTGGATATTGTGAGGCCTTGCAAGTCTCGGGGTCCTTACTGATTATGGTTATACCCCCCTTTCACGGGCTATGCATGCACCTCATTTTGTTGGAGGCAGACAACAGACATCACTGACGGAGGCCAAGAGTGCCATGACTGGACGGTACCCGGAGGTGGACCTCGCGATGATTCATCACACAAAGGAGACTGAAAGTCAAGAGTGATGAGCTGTCCATGTATACCTACCCATCAAGTAGGAATCTAAGAGGACGATCCCAGAGCTACCCTTTTACATTCAGGTTCTCCCCCTTTTTACTTGTAATTGTTGTTCTGTTGGGTTTGTATACTAGCACATTTACATTCCATCACAGTCATTTGTATTCAATTTTACATAGTCTTTTTCCCTATTCTACACTCTGTTGTGTATTTTTAGTTTTAAAAAGGAAATTCCTTACTAGCTTAGGGATTTACGCCTTTGGTGATAGTCGCCAGCCCCCGGGCTATGGATGGAGGGCTTGGTGTAGTCATGGCACGGACCCCAAGGATGGGTCGTGACAATGAACATTAACAATATCTCTATTGGATGGATGAAAAATTATGATGGAAACTTTTTTAAAAAATCCACCACTAGTGGGTTTATTTAACTTCATATCAATTACTTCAAAATTTCAATAGTATATAAGGATATAATACAACCTATCTCAGGATTTGGAGGGAATGATAGATGATACATTGTGTTTCCTTCTCCATTTAAAATACAAGAATTACCATTATATGAAGTAAATGATAACCACTAATGATTACATTAAATTATAGAGTGGTGAGAAGTAAAATATTCTATTTTTGGAATGAAACATTGTGGTTTTATTTCATAAACCAAAATGACTCAAACATGTCTGATACCTAATACTACAAATAAAAAATTGGGGAATCAAGAACCCTACTCTATAATTATCCAATGTAGAATTTAAATCATACACAAGAATAGTATATGATACATTTGAAGATCCAATAAACCCATATTTCTGGTATACTTGAATGAATGAGAGGCTCCCATATCAAATAATGGAGTCACAAAATGTGATTCATTATAAATCGTAACACATACTATTAAATAACCTAAATTAGTACGAAACAATGTTTCATGCACTATATTATTTGATTCATTCTAATATCCAATGGATATAATAAAATTTTATGGAGGCATCTTACTGAATTGTTTTTTCTCATCTTAAAAATGATACAATTCTATAAAAAAGTTATTTTAAAACATTGAAAACAATCTTCAAAATACCAAATTATTTAAATGATAACAAAGATATTGGTTCCTCTATTAATGAAAATTTTTTGTTCCCCACCAAAAAACATTAGAATTAATGTTATTTGTCCATTGATAGAATCAACAGATGATATTTGGAATGTTTTCTATTGAATATCACAAATATTTTATCCACCACGACACTCAATTTTCTTCCAACTCAAATTAAAGGGAGTAATTATTTGACCAGTAAGAGTACAAAAAATTTTATTAATCCCTTAACTACATTCATGGTTTATTTTCACCATTAATTCAATATTCAGTGCTTCTATATATATGATATATTATTCAACATAATTCCATGGGATTGAATATCCTATTGATGAAACCATATTAAACCTAAAAGTCCACATCTCCAAATTCATAACCAACATCATTGATGTCAAATCAGGTATAGAAAAAAACATTCTTTGTCACTAAACAATAAGACTGGGGACTATTGGGAAACACCAAAGAAAGTTCAAATAGTGTCATCTTCAAATAGAATATATATATATAATATATTAAATCCCTTACACTACAATACATAGTTTTCTTCACCCAAACAATAACATATCACCTTATCATTCTAGGCCTCTATATCATGAAAATTACATAGTTAACTTTAAAGAAATATGATATATCTAGAAACATGATGTGTAATTCAAAATTCAATAATAACACCTCCACCTTCTATTGATCAATCATGTTCATTATGGATAGTTTTTACGACCCAAAACCATATGTGATCCATCACTGCCATATTATTTTGTAGGTTCGTCATCTTTTTCATGAATGGATATATATGTGTACCATATTCAATAAGCATGGACCATATACAATAATACATTTTTGAGTTGTCAGTCATCTAGAAAGGTCAATTATTTTTCTTCCCTAGAATCACCCTCTAGATAACTAATCATGTATCTTACTTAGTGAATTTTATTACAAAAAAATCAATAAAAAATAACGAAACATAATTTAATGATACTTATGAAATGAAATTAAATTTTACAAAATTAAAAGTGGTTATAAATTAAACATATTTTAATTTAAAAAAGATTTTAATTATATAAAAACAACATTATAGAATCATCTTTACATACTACCATGTTATCATAAGTATTTCGATGTATAAATATTGAAAATAATCACATGTAATCTACCACAAAGATCCATAAGATATTATCCCATTCCTAATAACATATCATGAATTATATATCATTATCCAATAAGTGAAAAAACATAATCATTGATAAATTTTTTTTCTTAAATATCCTCAATATCTACCTAATCTATTTCCTAAATAAATCCTAACATAACCAGATGACTATTACTGATACTCATATGTGGGTTACTGATTGAAAGGAGTGACAAATTATTTTGAATAACCACATTTCCATATTAATAACTAAAAAATATTAAATATATGTATATGTATCCATAAACTATTATTATAAAAAAATTCCACACATGAAATTTATAACAAGTTAAAACACTCAAAAAATGTAAAAGGAAAAACATTTATGTAACTATTAAAATAATATAAAACCAATATCTCATAAAAATATTTTGATCAGATACAATTTCAATTATATCAAACCTTATGGTCCTCAATCTTGATCACCCAACTCCACACTGTAGTCTATTCAAATTTCCTAGTGTCAGAATATTTAATTCAACACATTCTCAAATACATATATTTGGTTTGAGAAACACAATCCTATAATGATTTCACTAATAAATATCACAATAGAACCATAAAAAATAAAAAACAAGAAGATCAAATGTAAATAAATCATTTTAGGTAAATACATTCATAATTTTATATAAATAAATCCATTATAATTATCCAATTTTGATTTTCTATAATATTTCAATTATGAATTTAATATAAGTAAAAATGAAAATTTAAAATAAATCATGAATGTGTATGTATCAATATTTAAACAAGAATGAAAAATCAGTACAGATTAAAAAAAATTATAATTTTTATTCAAACATAGAAATATGGTTACAAGATTTCATGTTAGTTAATTCAATGACCAAGTACAAAAAATTCTTGGATTAATATGGATTATTGTCAATTACATTCACTATATCTCTACCAATGGGGAAATAATAGTTGACCAATAAAAATTTATCACTCAACCCACATCAAGGTATATTCTTCTACTATCTCAAAACCACTAGACATATATAATGCATATAATTAATGTAGATCCTAGGACACACCCAAACTACCCATGAAGTAATTTTATTCAATAATAAAATTCTCATGAAATAAAATAATCATATATCGAAATCATCAATAATGATTCTAAAAAATCTTGTATACAAACATTTCATTTTTTTTTCAAAAAACAATATGAAATTGATTTCATTAAATGAAATGTATTTAAATTCAAACCATTTCAATAAAATTAAAAAAATGTAAATAATATCATCATTCATTATGATTCTTTATCAATGTCATACATGAAATTTTTTATTTCAATTTTTAATAGTATTTTAAAAATCAAAATATTATCTTTATTTATATTTCAAAAGAGAATGAACCCTGAAATCCATTCAGTTTGAATACAACTGTGAAGAGTCTCAAATCATGATTTGGCATCTAGAATAATGTAAATTTCATATAGAAGAATAAAAAATTATTTATTTTATAAATAATATTCATTGAAACCACCTACCATAGGAAAAATAAAACCTTGCATAAAACAAGACTGTTGATGTTAGAGAATGTGATCTAGTACCCATACACATATATATATACAAACATTTAATAAGAGGAAAGGTGTAAAGATAATACAGAATCTAAAAAAATATGTAAAAAAACCCCTCTTGGAAAATTATAAATATATTATATATTTATTGTTTATATGGCCACTGAGTTTAATTGTAAAAAAATTAGTAGAAATATGCTTCATGACATCGAATTTAGATTGCATGTTGATGGACAGACTAAAATAAGAAAATTGTTCACATATTACGAGACATACATTCTAAAACCACTATAGATATTTCTTATTGTTTCCCTCAAAAATATGATTTCCTATACATCGACATGATCGATTGGTACATCCCACTAGCTTGTGTATATATCCAAGTAATTTTTGCCCACCACTAGCTCTATAAATATGAGGCAGAAACAATAATATCTATGGTTCACTACTAGAAAATACCACCATGCAGAAGGCCACTAAAATTTATAATCATGGTGGATCATACTATTTTATAATGGATGGTACATTGATTACCATGACATATAACATGGATATATTCCCTTAATTTTTTCTCCATATGGTTCAGAAATGTTTTTTCAAGCCACTATGAAACTAATGGAAACAAGTCTAAAGTGAAAGTAGAATATGAGATTGTGCCTCATTTTTTTGATGTTTGTATGATTTTGGGTAATTACGTTTCTAATTGTTGGATACTTCAAATGAATTTTACTATTACTCATAAAGCTCCATAGTGGATTTATTCTTACAAGGCAAGGAAAATACAATGTTTCATTTTTTGTGAAGAAGGGGGTTTCTAAGAGTCAAGTTGGTACCTCGCAAACTCTGATCATTAATGCATAAATCCCCCTAATTAACGCTACTATGATTAATTCTTCTTCTCTAGTATCAACCTTGAAACAATCTTGGGCTGATATTGTTGAGGCAGATGACACAGAGAATGTTGTGATGACTTTCTCACCATACAAGGTGGGTTATGTGAGGATTCCTGCTATATATTGTGATTTTGATGATGATAATCCCATGTTCATTGAAATTTTTAATTAAATTTATCCCTTTGTATGTAACCATAAAATATAAGAGGATTATATTAGCTTATATCATGAATTATATAGAGAAAACAATTACGTTTAGATATCCCTTCTAGGGTTAGATACTACTACTTCTGAGGTTTCTACCATACTGGCAGTTTCTACTGCTTGAGTCCCTATTGAGATTCCATGCCCAGTGAGTTGTTATGATATAAAGACTTCAAAACATTGAAAGGGGACGACTTCTAAGAATGATTCCATATCTGTAGATAAAAATAATCAATAAAATACTAATTTTTCATGAACATTGAGTTCTGGGTAGCAGGATTATGGTGTACTTTTTTGATTTGGAAAAAATGTAACACATCTCAGCCCTCAAAATTATCAATGTGAGATTGAAGAGTAATCATTCATAGTAATTATTTCTGATAGTCGGAATTCAAAACCTCCAAAAAACATGTCCACTAATAATATTCACAGATATTCTAGAATGAATTCTTAGTGTAATACAGATTTAGAATTATCTTCCTGAACTAGCCAACATGTCTCACATGAGGTTCATAATGCTGACATGCTTGCTTCTCCCAATTCTCCGACGAATGGTGTAGCTACTGATTCACACTTAAAAGTATAAAATCTTCCTGATAGTGGAATCGATGACAATGTTTTTATTTGGAATAGTAATTAGAAATCTCAGAAAAACATGGATGGATCTGTTCTGGATGAAATATCAAGATTTCAAATCATTGTACATATGAGATAAATGATTTATTACAGTGTACTCCCACTCCCCAAATGAATGTTGAGAGGCCACCAATGATGGAATGAGGTTAAATAAAGAGGGGTTCTAACCCCGGATTCATATTTAAATGTAAATCCTTTTTTGGAATTTCTGTGGATTGGAATATATTGATACCTCTATGTCCATTTAGTTCATTATAAATGAACACAAACAATTCCTTATTGGTTTGTAAGTACCAAAAAATATTTTCTCCTCAAGCATTGCTAATGTGGAGAATCATTTATTTCAACACATTGACAACAAAAAATGCGCATTTGATGTCAAGGGTCATTGGGTTCTGGCTCAGGTTTCTCTGAACTACCCTTCAATTGTTATTCCATGGGATCAGTATTTGAAATGATCTTTCAATTAACATGGTCTCTAGATTTCCTGTTCATTTTTTTATGCTAATAATATGTATAAGGAATGCAGAAATATTTGGAGGGACATTTGTACATTATAATCATCCATTACAAATACATGGATTATGATGGGGGGTTTCAACTCTATTTTGCATCCATATTAAAATATGGGTGCTTCCAATAATTCCATGTCATCCGATGAATTAAGAATTTGAACGGTTCTGTGGATTGTAAAATTGATAGGGCTATTGTAAATGAGGCTTCTCTCGATTCATGGGGATCCATTTCATGACCCATTATATCAAGACTCAATTTCGATCATCTCCATCATCTGGTTGATCTTTTTGAAAAGGATCCCAAACCTCTTTTCCCTATCATATTTAACAAGGCTTGGGTAACTCATCCTATATGCAATGATATTATCTAAAACATACGGAACTATATAAATTGTAGATGTGAATATTTCACTTGTATAAAAAATTCAAAATTATCAAGAAGATGTAGAAGCATTGGTGTAAAAATCATTTCAACTCACGTGAATCAGACATTTTTTCCCTTGATTCTTGTCTTAGAAATGTAAATTCGATCAATACCCTTCATGACTTTTCCAATTTTATTTGGCTAGAAACTGAGTTTTCATTCTATATCAACAAGCTTCTTAACATAAATGATTCTTTTCAAAGGGACTCTGTTAATGAAATTTGGCTAAAGGATGTTGATCAAAACAGAATTTTTTTTATTCACATATAAAAATCAGGAATTTTTCCAAGCATCTTGAACTGATTAAAAATGGTGATCCACTCAATGACCACATGAAGGATATATAAATGGGCATATTTTCACCTATTTTAAGTATCTAATAAATGGGTCATCTACCTATATAAATCCTATGGATGGGGTTATCCCTCATCTTGTGATTTGGGAGGACAAATCCAACCTTATTTTTATTCCCATGTCTCCAGAGATAACAAAGTATGTTTTTAGTATCAAATATGAAATCTCTCCTAGACCAGATGGTTTTTGTGACTTATTATTTTAATATTTCTGAGATATTATACATGATTATGATTGTAGTTTGGTCACCATCATGTTCAAGGATGGTATTATTCCTCTTGGGTTAAACGCTCAGTTTTTGGCTCTTATACCTAATGTTGTGAATTCAAATAAAAACCATCTGTTTATGCCTATCGCATTGGTCAACACAATAAAAAATTTTATTTGTAAGATACATTCTATCAGGCTTTCTTCTATAGCAATAATGATTTTGTCTACTAATCAGTATGGTTTTCTTAAGGTATGTTCGATTAATTATTTTCTTATTATAGTTTTATAATGTGTGAATATTCTAAAAAGTATGATCATGGGTGGTAATAAGGCTTTAAAAAATAATTTGTGGAAGGATTTTGATTCTATATATTGGGGTATCATTTGAAATATTCTCATCATGTTTGGTTTTTTATATCAAATCTATTGAACGAGAAAAAATCATACTAGGCTCTGATCATATTTTTATTCATGTTAATGTGTCTTTTGAAGGATACTTTGGTAGAATGAGAGGCATCAAGAAAGGTGATTATTAACTGTAGTAATTTTTTCCATTGTTGATGATAATTTAAGCATATTTATTTCAATTATGGTTGGGAATTGGATGATGAAGTCTTTTCATGCTAGTGGGGTCTTGTTGCCCCTGTCAATCTTTTTTAGCAAATGATATTATCCTTTTCACTCAATGAGACAATATAAATATAAAAAACATCAAGAGAGGTCCATTACATTATGAGATGGTTTCTGGTTAAGTAACTAGCTGGAATAATTCATTTCTGTACATTGAGAATAATTTCACCCCCAGAAGATAAAATGCCATTATAAGTGAGATGGGAATCAGAGATTGATTTTGAATTCATTTATTTGCGGGTCCCATTGTTCAAGGGGAGTCCAATGACATTCTATTTCTCAAGAATTTTTTGATATATTAGAAGATAACATTCAGTATGGAAGGGTAAATCATTATCCATTGTGGGTAGAGTCTATTTAGTGAAGTCCATTATCATCTACCAATTTGTGCATTCCTTTATGGTGTATTAATGACCATTATCTCTAATCAAGATAATTGGTCTATTGATTAAAAATTTTATTTTGACTGATTCCATTGTGTAAAGAAGGCTAGCCACACATTCATGGAGAAATGTCTGGAAGCCTTATGATGCAGGTGGATTGGGTATTATGAATAATAGATTTTTAACGATTCCTTACAATCTGGGTTTATATGGAGGCTTATTAATGTTAACTCAGAAAATCGTAGATTTATTCAGGTTAGATTCTTGAATAAACTCAAATAGGGATATTTGAACTTTCTCAACTCTTTGGTATGGCTTACATTTGGGTCCATTTTTTAAATTATTGATGACAAATCGAGATGTATTTAATCTATGGATTAATCCTTATCTTTTTATAAGTTTAACCGACATGATTATCATTATTATATTTGATTGGAAATTTAGACTCAAATAAAGATTTTAAATTATCTGTTAATGATCAACTTCAGTGTATGGAAAATCTATTGTCTCTTGTTATATCCAATGTTGATAGATATTTTTTTAGCTCCTAAGGTGTAATTTTTATCCTGGAAACCTGCTGTTAAAAGCTTCATGACTCTTAAATTGTATTATGTGAATTTCATATACAAAAACAACGAGTTAATTTGATGGGTAACTTGAAGATAGATTTCATGAAACCTTCACGGTAAGATATTGCATGGAGAGTTTCTCATAAAAAGATTCAAACAGGGTTTTTCATAAAAACATGTTGATTATCTCTTGGTTCTATTTTGGTTTAGTGTCATCAACAACATGAAGATGTTGATCATGTTTCCCTTAGCTGTGCATCTTCTATGGAAACATGGAAGGATATAGTTAATCTGTTTGATGTATCATTACATTAGTTCACATCGATTCTGGATTTTCTAAAGAGATTCTGTAATATTAGAAAATCAGTACATCATCTGCGTCATTTCTAGGTGGCTACGGAAGTAGTCATTCACTACATTTGGAGACTCAATAACACGATGATTCATGACCAGCACATATTCCAGGTAGGCGCCGCATTGGCTGATACACTATCATTTGATCATAATACTTTTGTTATAAAAAAATATCTTCTTTAGAAACCATTCATGACATATCAGTTTGAACATGGATTGGGGTCAAAGTAAATTTCAGACCCCCATATAGAACAATTGATGTTCATTGGGAATATGTATTATCAGGTTGGATTAAAATCAGCTTCAATGGTTCCTCAAGGGGTAATCCAGGACATTCATGTATTGGATATATTTATAGGGATCATCAAAGAGGAATTATTGGATGTATTCATGGATATTAAGGACAGGTCTCTACTCTTAAAGGGGAAATTCATACACTGATTACAGTGGTTGAGAAAGATGAACAATGGAGTTGGAAGAATATTTGGTATGAATTTGATTCAACCATTTTTGTTCTTTCCATTCGATCTGGTTCTATTCATCATTAATGAAAAATCACCAACAGATGGACCAGATGTTTATATTTTCATTACATTATGGATCATATTGTAACCCATATATATTGAGAGGATAATGAGCTTGTATATGCTGTTGAAATCAAGGGAATCAATGGTCTTATATTTTAATGTGATTATTAGGTTATAGATGATATTCTTCAACTTATCAGGAGGGATTAGTGTAAATCTCTGATTTTGAGACCTTTGTATGGTATTTTTATATAATACTAGGGTTATGATTTTCTATTCAAGGTCTCAGTTAACCATTCAAAAAAACTTTTAAATATCAATTCTCTCATTCAGTCAACCTGATTGATTTTAAAATAATTACTAAAATGTATTTGTCATTAATTTTTTTAAAAAGGATTCCATATTTTGATTAAGATAGTCTAAATTATGTAAATATTTTGATTATTTTGCATAATGTATGGTCACATTATTAAATTTTTTAATAATAGGATAAAAAGTAAATATAGTAATTAAGTTTAAAAAAAATATTATAAATAATAACATTATTTTCCAAAAAAGTTCCTCATTTCATTTGATAAGAGGGTTTCAAAAATAAATAACCATCTTGGTCAAATTAAAATTATTAAAATTCACTTGTTTATGAATATGAAAATTTTAATATATTATATATGTATAAGTTAAAATTGTTGTAATCATATTTTTAATAACAAAATCATTATCCATATTGGTCTAAATAGAAGATAAATTGAAATAATTTTATGAATTATAAGGAAAATAATGTTATCATCATGATGATAAGTTATTTATAATTTTTTTAAAATTTATATTTTAATTAATGGAATTCATAATAATGGATTTGTAAATATTTATACAATATAGAAATCAAATTAGTGATATTTAAAAAAATAAAATAAATATAATTGGGCATAATTAAGGGCATAAACTAATTTTATAGAATACAAAGATGAGTTAGTAATATAGTAGATGTTTTTTATTGATGATATCATATTGTTAGAATATTTTTTAAATTAATAAAAAATGTATAATATCAATATTGTAATAAGTGATGCATTAAAATATATAGTTATTTTTTAAAAAAGATATAAAATTTATAAAAATATATAATTCTAAATAATGGAAGGAATAGGGTCAAATAAGTTGTATATAATTTATTTGGGTTTATATTTAATTTTAAATTAATTAGTAAACCTAATGATGAAAAATAAAAGTGGTCACCTTAAGAGTTAAGGTATTTAAATAAGTGTTATTCCCAAAATATTATGTTAATTATGTGACCGAAAATGTGAAAATATCATTGGATGAGATTATTTAGACCCGTAATCTTATTATCATCAAAAAAAATCTATTTAAACATATTTTAAATAAAAAAATTATATTAATATAATATTATAAGAGTGTAAAAAATGAATGTTACTTTAATAATAAAATAAAACCTCCTCCCACACTTCCTCACAATACATTGAGCCCTATCAATCTACAAAAACCTAAATATATTCATTATAATCGCAAAAAACCACATACTAGAGGTTATTATAATCCTTAATGTCTATCTATATTGTCATTAATAGGATATATAAAGGAGGTTCTCCAACAAATATGTAATTTCCATTACAACCTCTTTCAAAATTATGTATTCTTCTATTTCATATTCGTATCTTATTTCCATTCTAATGTAATAACTCTAGTAAAATCTATATACTAATATTTTATTATCATAATGTGACAACCATATTTCTCCTTTTACCCATCCCATGGAAAAGATATAACCATTTTTGAATATTTTAAACATACTTTTTCCACAATATAGTGTTATTTTATTTTCACAAATTCATTATTTAGTGGGTTATTATGAAGAAATTAATAGACATAAATAATTAATTTGATTTTATAATGATCCTGTAAATTTAATCTTCCATCCAATTCATTACCACATTACAATTAACGAAATGGAATCGAAACCCATCAATCCATATAACATATTGTCTCCATGACATGATTAGATTAATTCTACAATATATTCATTCACGAATGATTATAATAATTTATATATGTGTGAAAATAATATTTATTGAACATAATATTATTATAGATATGAATATATTATAAAAAATTAATATTAAACATGTCTTAGATAACAAAATACATAATAAAAGAAAGGTGTTAACATGATAAACAATGGTAAAAATAACATATTATAAAAAATGATATATGAAGATCCTTTATGATATTAAATATATAGATCTTGTGTAATTTAATTACATTATATATCAACTAAATATGTTGTTAACACACCGTTAACTAATGAAATGTATAAGGTAAGGGTTAATTTTTCAAATGTCATTATTATCCATGATTTTTTATAAGATTGTATTTAATGGGAAATATTTATCAACCATGATTACATTTCATAAAAACTATATTCAGAAATTTTACTGCTCTTTGTCCAAAATATTTTAAATATATTTTTATCAATATTAGAATTATTGTTATTTTTATGAGTGGAATATTTTTTTTCATTTCCCAAATGAGGTACTTTGTGACTATTTCGATGGAAGGAATGTTTTATATAAAGTATATGATTTTAGAGTGTTTAATATATGTCAAAATCATTTGATTAATATTTAGTTATATTAAGGAAGGCCTCTTATAATATCATTTACCATATTCCCTTGAGTGGTATTTGATTTAGTTTTACAACGGATGATCTATCTGGTACCATAGATATCTTATTGTTTAATTATTCAAATTTCATATGATATTTTTAATATGAATGTTTATGTTAGTTCTCCATTACCACTTTCATAATAGAAATTCATTAGATCCTTTTTCAGTCTAGAAGGGACCATTATACCACCTTGATACAACAGCAGGTCTCATGAGAACAATTAGATTTGTTTTGGGTTACTGTATTAACAGATCATGTATGGTGTCTTGGAAAAATCCATGACATTATGTTTATGATGTACCATATTATTCATTCCTTCTTTATGAGATTACATATTGATATTCAATGAGATTATTGGAATAGTATAATATTTATGGTAATGTATATTTATGTACTGAATATTTATATGGTCTTATTAATCAGTTTTTATTGCTTCTATATTAAAATTAATAAGATTGTTTATGTAATTTTTATATTTATTAACATATTCTTATTAACTTTATTTCTTATAGATACAGTTTTATTTTTTACCATTACTAAGAATCTAAACCTACCCCTATTTTATTTTTCATTTCCCTAGAATACAGAAATTCATATAATGACATTCATGTGGGGATAATAAATGGGAATAAGAGTTTTTTCTAAGTAGTTATTATGTGGTAAATCATAGGTTGAATATTTTTTTTCCGTAACTGGTAATCATTTGTCTCTATTGTTATTTTATTCTTATATCTAAGACATTGTAGTAATTTATGGCACTGTCACTAACATACATGTTTTGGGTTTTAAAAAATATCTTTCATATCATGATTATTAAAACCATGCAATATTTATTTGTATGTCGTAGATTAGAGAACATAACCCTAAGATAAATATTGAGTATAATCTTATAAAAAATTACAAAATATTGTTAATGTTGAGATTAAGGGGAAATTCATTGAAAAAATTCATGACTAGATACTATTAATATATGTGGTTCCATAATTGATGCACCTTGGTGTTACAATTCTGATAATATATAACATGCCTGACTAAAGGTGAAATGGTGCATTAAAAGTTTCTTAAATGTTCACCTAGTCTGAAACTCATAGGGGAAATTCATATGATAAATTAAATTTTCTATGAAATTCAATATGATGGATTTTAAACTAAATATTCCCCTAAAGAAACCATGTTTATAATAATGAGAATAGTGGCCATAAATTTTAAAATTATGTTAATTATATTACTACTTTTAAATTGTGAATTATTATTCAAAACCTAACCAATGATTTGTCGTTGAATATAAATTGATCATGGTAGATGCAATGGACAACGTATCATGAACTTAATCTATCTAGGTATTACCATAATATGATAGATAACAATGATAGAATCAGATAAACAAATAGAGATGAATATCTTATAACTATATATATATATATATCTCACATAGATTATGAACAATAATCTTTCCAATATGGATCACACAGATCCACAACATAGAGGAATTGGGATAAACTACATCATAACACAACGTCATCCATCATATTATAGATAATGATGACGAAGTCAGAGCAATAACTATGGATTAATATCTTATAACTATACTAGGACATCTCACATTGGTTATGAACAATAACCTTTCTCATATGGATCACACCAATCCAAAACATGTGGGAATAGTGTTATACTCCATCATAAGAAAACATCATCCACAACAAGGATCAATGAGGTTCACTGATTCAAATCATTGAGTTGCATGTGTAAATAAAAAACCTAGAATGGAGGGAATTTTAAAAATATATATTATAAAAATACTTTCACCGTGAACAAATAAAGTATCCGGAGAGGAAATATCTACATATTAGGAATAATTTTGATGAGAATGTAAAAATTTATTATGATAATATCACAATGTAATAAATTCATGCATTATATTACGTAAATATTTGTAAGAGTATTATTTACATAATCAATGATGGTTTTAAAATATTCCCCCAAATGAAATTATTCTCACACAATTTATCATCATATGAAGATATAGTCTCATGTTCTAAAAATATATAAAATGAACTATCTATTTATTATGACATTATGTGGAAGAAAGAGAATAAAGTGGAAGATAATAATCGTAAAAAAGGAATCACAATAAAGGTGACGAATGGAAACAATTTTTTTCTATAGTGTAATAAATATGGAATGATAATTCATGAAAATGCACATGGGGGTTAGGATCATCTTACATGTGTGAATAAAAAGGCCACAATGTAATGCCCCGACCCCAGCTACCCAGAGTCGGTGCATTACTTCTTAACATTGGCATGATCACAAGAAAGATCAAATCTCGAAAGACCGATTGGTTTAGTAGCCTTGGAAACACTAGATATATTCATAAGTTTTACATTACATCATAAAATCAAAAACTACTACAACAACATAATGTTTCCACAGTCCACACTACAATCCCCTTATAATATCCCTGCAGGTCATTCATAACTTACATCTTCACTTCCTGGGAAAAATAAAACATAGAAAAGGGGTGAGCTCAAATGCCCAGTAAGGATAACAATATAGCGGAAACTTTCATCAATAAGAATAAATATTTAAGGCAATGTATAACTAAAACAAAAGCCTTTTAAACATGAACTTTCAACATGGTATGGCATAAATAAAATGAAATAATGCCATTTACTTATTCACATGGATATTCCACTAATCGAATAATCACATGCAAAAATAAATAACCACTTTCATAATGTTGGAATGCATAATGCCAGACTATCATAACCACATAGCCAAGGCCTCGTGCCAAGACTACAAATAATATTTTGTCAAGGCCTTGTGCCAAGACACTAGTTTGTCTCATGAGACCTACCGATGCATCGAGGAGCTATAGCGGGCTCCACCCGTCACTTATTAAGTCCAATGCATTCCCATATGAAAAGGTTTAAACATAACATAAACATTCGTATTAAAACTAGCATACGAAATGTCAATACTTTCACAATAAACTATGAATGGTATAAAAATAGCACATCCACAGTCAAACATATCACAAAACTTTCAATACAATATAGAAGTTTTGTATCATAATAAATCAACTTCAAATAATCTTAAAATCCATCAAAGGATGTTGACATAGATGAAATCAAAATTCTTTTTAAAGAAATATCTCCTTTTATTTGGAAATCATTTAAGATCCATATAAAATAAAACATTTTCTTTGAAAATATTCTTATAAGCTTGTAAGGAAAGCTTTGAAGATTTTATAACGGCGTAAAATAACCGCACCCGCCGTATAAGTTAAAAAAAACATTCTTACCTCAATTCTGTCGAAAAGGTTAAAAAGGACCATGTTTTGAAAACGACGGAAAGATTCCTTTATAAACCTCTTATAAAAAGTCAAAAAAAGGTATAAATGACTTTAACCCATATTCTTGTAAATAGTAAAAATGTTTTGAAATACATTTTTAAGAAACATGGATGTGGATGATAAAGAGATCCAAGTAGATTATTACATATAAACAACCTCGGATAATGAAGAGATTGTGAAATAACCCTTACCTTGTACTTTTCCTTGGTTGGGGTAGGTTAACCTCCTGTATAATGGTGAAATAGTTGTTATTAAATTATACAAGAATCATATATATTAATATGATATCATATATGATCTTTTAACATTGATTTGTTAATAATATCTTAGAATTATCGTCGTTTCGGGAGTTAACTTACTCATTTTCTTTTATATGTTTTGTTACATAAGCCATGGTTGTTGTATCTTATTCATATCCAGAATGATATACAGTCCTTAAACATCATTTTTAAATCATCAAATGATAATTATACTTGAATGGATACGATGGAGAGTGAATCTCATCGCGTTCGTGGAGACGGTAGTCCGTTCGTACGCACGAGCGACAATATCATTCTTTTGATATTAAAATAATATATAAATGGATGGTATATCATATATACAGAATCATTAACATGTTATATTTATTATTTACATGAGTTACACATCATTATTATACCCATCCAAATAATATTATATTGAATAACAATTACACCACGACGTGGAGACGGTAAGCCGTACGTACGCACGTATGGTGACATGTTATTCAAAGGGTGGATAGAATACTGAATATGATTGTACCATATTTATAATAACATCACAGTATATGTGAGATACTGGAGTTATTATTTCAGAATGGTAAGAACAAAGGAAGAAGAAGTGGAAGAAGAAATGAACTTAGAAAAGGGTGGTGAAATCATTACCTCTTCTTCGGGTTCTTCCTTTTGATTTGATCAAAAGGGCTCCTTAGGTTGGCATTCTGATCAAACTAAGGCCTCTAGGTTGTATTGAGGGATGTTGTGAGAGTATTTGGGCAGAGTTTGGACGAACCAAAAGGCTTTGAAGGTGTGAAGAAATGAGAAGGAGGAGTGCCCTTTTATAAGAGGGGTGAGGGGCACCTTTGGAAAAGCTAGAAATATTAATTTATAATAAATTCATATTCGGTTTCTAATGGCTCCAAAGTTGACTATTCAAAGGTCAAGGTGGGGATAGGTCGAAAACCACTCAACAAATAGAATTTAGACAGGTTTAGGTACTTATATTAACCTTATCTTTAAGTATTAACTCTAAGTTAATTAGTTTCACTTTTACAATGTCTCTTTGTATTTTTATATATTATGGTTAATAAACTTACTATATACATCCAAGAGACCCCCAAGTGGTCCATTAATTATTAACCTATCATAATATAAGTCTCTTGGCCGAACCTTAGATTTTTAGGAATTTAATATCAATTAATAATATAATATTTGTTTTAAGAACTCTTTTATGTCAATTTTGACACTATTCAATAGTTGATTTTTGTGAAACTCCTAACAGATTGATTACTTCGAACAAAGTAAATTAAATCAATCCTAATATATCATATTATCATATAAAATTAGTTTAATTCATTAAAAGTTTCATATTATAATTATTTGGGTATTTATAATATCAATTATTTTAATTTTTCACTATTATAGTAATTACTGCATCATCATTGTGTCATAAATAAAATAAATTATTTAATGTATAAAAATTATAAATAAAATATAATTATGTAGGAAAGATTTTTATCTTTCTAATGAATATTTATAATCGAAAATCCAACATGTATAACCCTATATAAAAATTGTTCTTATAAAAGATGTAAGCTTATGCACTTTTTATTTTTATTTTAACTTTATTAATATAATGTGTCATTATCACTTACAAGTGGATTCATGGGGTTCCAAAATAGACCCAAAGATTACCATGGTCGACCATGTATCAACCAATAGGGTTAAGACACGTTTTAGGGTAATTTAGTATTATTATAATATTATTTTTTTAACCCTTATTTACCGGATTTACCCTTAACCATGGTAAATAAAATATTTACCGCAGTAATTATTCAAAATGTCTAAAAATAAAAGTTACCTATTTACACAATTTGAACATCCTGATTCCAAATATGGAATCCATTTTTCTAAATTCAAAACACAGAAGTGGCAGAAATTAATTTAAAATTAATTCCCGCTGTCAAAACAAAAAGCGTGTTTTTAAGAGATAATAACTATCAAAAGATTGACACTAGTTTATGTTCGGTTTAATTGTAAAATTATGTCCAATGACCAACATTATATTAAGTGGTAAAAATATATTCTAAATATACTTTAAAACCACTAAAATTCATAATTTATCACTCTTAATTATTTTGATTAAAAAAGTTGTTTTTAATTAAAATTTAGTAATTTTCACTATTCATCAAAATATTAAAGTTATCTGAAAAGTACCAAAATTTCACCTTAGGCTAAATTTGATATTCCGAATCCAAAAATGAAGTCCATTTTTAAAAATAAAATATATATAATTTCAAAAATTAGGTATTACTATTCATAATGGCTTGTTTGATCGGTTGTGGTGTGTGTTAAAACACGAAGTTGCGTACAACACACGCTACTGTTTTATTCAAAGGAAAGCGTACCGTGGAAGCTTGGGATGTTTCATTTTAATTTTTTTTTTGATGTCCCCATTTAGTCAAAAAGTTTAAAATATTGTATTTAAAAAGGTTTTACTATTAAAAGTTGATAAAAGTGCAATACTGAAAATGAATCTGTTCTTGCATTATGACTAAGAAACTCATAATATGGATTCTAAAATTATAAGGATTATATAAAGTTTAAAATTTAGTTAATACTATTCATGACCTCTTTTAATGGACTTTTGTTTTGTAAGTCAAGGTGTGATTGAACTCGGTGTTGCATGTAGTACAAGTTATTGAATTATTTTGAAGAAATAACATACTATGAAATCTTGGGGTGTTACATTCTACCCTCCTTCAATAAATTGCGTCCTCGCAATTTGAAATTGTTCTTCGAAAATTAAAGGTTGAAAATAGAAAATATATTTGTGGGAAAACCCACATCGGAAATAGGGTTACTAAAATTTAGTCTTAATATGAGGAAAAGAGAAATCAAAGGGTCACCACCAAATTATGATCTCGATTAGGAGAACATTGGTGGAAATTGGAGACATATAATCGGAGGAAAAACGTAAATATTTATAGGTAGTGATTGAGGTCATCAATCACAAACAAGTATAAAATTGAGTTCCTTAAATTCATTAATCTATGATGAATTGAAATACCATCGGTTCAACAAAACATAGGGTATTAGGATAACACATTTTTTTACGTTTCAAAATATCCTAGTTGAAATCCCACATCGAAAAATGAATTAATGAGGCCTCTATTTAAACTAAAGAGTGGAAAGTATGAAGATTACCGAAAATAACACATACTAGGGATCCATGTAGGAAAATATGGATATGGAGGAGAAATCTAACCATCAATTATCTGATGGAGAGTGGTAGAGAACATGGCTATGAAAAGGCCAACAATCCCAAAGCCATAAATTAGTGATGATTTAAGGTACCATCTAGGACAACATTTTTGTTCTATGTTCCTTTTCTTAATGTTGTGGAATTTATTTATGAGATTGGCTAAGAACATAAGGAGGTATACATACTTTAGAGTTTTATCCATTAATAAATTTCTACCACAAACTCATCTTTCACTCTAAAACATAATAGAACGTAAAAAAAATTCTATTTACACTATTCGTATAGGGTTCCAAAATAAACGAATTTATAATTCATCTACATGATCTTTTAATAAAAACTACATTATTTAATCCAGGACATCTCATGGTCCAGTGGTAGGTGATACACCCTTGTCGCCCTTCGGTTGCGGGTTCAAGTCTCGCAGCCTTGCCGGACGCGACGGGTTGCCGCCCGACCTCCGGGTTGTCCTTTTATGGCAATCCAAAATAATCCAAACTAGAACTATCCAAAATACTTCTGTCCAAACTCACAGTCTAACATTTATAAGGAAGGTAAACATAATATAGATCCTTTTTACCCCGTAATAGCATATGAATACCTTCATCTTGTATTCTTTTAATAAACTGAAACATCTTGAATTACCATATTCCTTATTGATTATATTCATGCTCCCCTATTCCATAGAGAATGCTGTATATACTTCATCAATCCAAAAATGTTTTAAACCCCAAAAAAAATGATGGAATATACAAATCATTAATCAGTTTTAAGGTAGTCAAGAATATCTAACATAATTTATCCAAATCAATCATGTATTATTCTAAAATCACTAACTCTGTATCAGAACCATATTATGGTTTATCATTCTCTCAACCATATATTATCCAAAAATTTATCCTGCTATTGAGTCACTTTTATTTGTTCCACACAATCTCAAGTCCTTAATGAAATAGTACTGTAGTACAATCCTTATATACTCCATAATTATTATAACAAGTACATTGTTGATACAAAGCTCAATTGACATAATCAACATAAGAACTCTAATCATTCCTCTTCATCTGTGGTAGTATCATAACTTGATTATTATCCAATAACATCATTTGCGGCATAGTCTGATGACTGGGACATAGGTTTGCGTAGTGTCCAAACTCCTTGCAAATGAAGCATTGTACATTTGAAACCATTTTCTTACCCTTGCAGTCACGTACTTTGTGCCCTTTTCCTCCACACTTATAACAAACTCCCATTCCTTTCAGGCAAGTTCCAGGGTGTTTCTTTCCACAGTTACTACATATGGGAAAATTCCTCTTTTCCCTTTTCCCTTTATCCATCTTTCTCTCTTCCATCCTTTTCATCTCTTGATTCCCTTCAAAGCCATAGGACTCAGTAAACTCTTTACTTATCTTATCAACACATGATATTATTTCTTCATATGATGATAATACATGGGAGACTATTTCTCTTATAAATTCTAGCTTAAGACCATGAGAGATATGATCCTTCCTTCTCTTTGAATCATGTGCATTTCTGGAGTTATCATTCCTTCTACTGGGCGCCATTTCTAAACAATGTCATAAACTAGATTAGTTTATGAGTCAAAATACATAATCCCATACTTATAAAACACTTAACATAAATTGAACTATCTATGGATATAATCCATAATCATAAATATGTTTTCTTTGAGGAAGTATATACTCATAAACCCTTCATAATGATTTGTAAAGAAAGTGAGAGTTATCCTAAGCATATCCCCCGGGAGTGTCGTAACCAAGAGTGCAGCAAGGCCCGTTGTCGTGCACCAGTTCCCGTTCGAGTCTAGCTCAAAGCGGTGTTTCCGGGTTTTACCCCTAGGTACATCTGTGCCAGAGCCGCCTCTACCTGCTCGTATCCAGACAGAATGTATTTCTCGGAAAACTCACAAAATCTCTACAATACCAAAATTATAGGAAGTTCTTCTATACTAATCCTCAAAGTTCATCTTAGGTCTACGTGCTCTAATCAGTGTTTATCTAAATCTAGCTTCCAAGGTTTGTACTAAACTTCCTCTGATACCAACTGTAAAGCCCCGAACCCAGCTGCCCAGAGTCGGTGCATTACTTCTTAACATTGGCATTGTAACGCCCCGACCCCAGCTGCCCAGAGTCGGTGCATTACTTCGTAACATTGGCATGATCACAAGAAAGATCAAATCTCGAAAGACCGATTGGTTTAGTAGCCTTGGAAACACTAGATATATTCATAAAGTTTTACATTACATTTCAAAGTGAAAAACTACTACAACAACGAAGTCTTCATATCCACACTATTAACCCCTCATAATATCCCTGCAAGTCAATCATAATTTACTTCTTCACTACCTGGGAAAAATAAAACATAGAAAAGGGGTGAGCTCAAATGCCCAGTAAGGATAACAATATAGCGGAAACTTTCATCAATAAGAATAAACATTTAAGGCAATGTATAACTAAAACAAAAGCCTTTTAAACATGAACTTTCAACATGGTATGGCATAAATAAAATGAAATAATTCCATTTACTTATTCACATGGATATTCCACTAATCGAATAATCACATGCAAAAATAAATAACCACTTCCATAATGTTGGAATGCATAATGCTAAACGTTAATTTCTTTGTCTAGGCCTCATCCCAAGACCTAGGGGTTACTTCTAACCGGAACCCAACCCGGAGTGCCTCTAATAACCGGACACCAACCCGGAGTGCCTCTAATAACCGGACACCAACCCGGAGTGCCTCTAATAACCGGACACCAACCCGGAGGGCATACTTTTACCAGTCCCTAACCTGGAGGGCTTACTTTAACCAGTCCCCAACCTGGAGGGCTTACTTTTACCAGTCCCCAACCTGGAGGGCTTACTTTTACCGGTCCCCAACCCGGAACATACTTGTTTAGCACATTCATCTGAAGAAAAGTTTGAAATATAACATAAACATTCGGATTAAAACTAGCATACGAAATGTCAATAATTTCACCATAAACTATGAATGGTATTAAAATAGCACATCCACAGTCAAACATATCACAAAACCTTCAATTCAATATAGAATTTTTGTATCATAATAAATCAACTTCAAATAATCTTAAAATCCATCAAAGGATGTTGACATAGATGAAATCAAAACACTTTTTAGAGAAATATCTCTTTCTATTTTTGAAATCATTTAAGAGCCATATAAAATAAAACATTTACTTGAAAATATTCTTGTAAGCTTGTAAGGAAAGATTTGACGATTTTATAATGGCGGAAAATAACCGCACCCGCCGTATAAGTAAAAAAAAACATTCTTATCTTAATTCTGTCGAAAAGGTCAAAAAGGACCTTGTTTTGAAAACGACGGAAATATTCCTTTATAAACCTCTTACAAAAAGTCAAACAAGGGTATAAATGAATTTAACCCATATTCTTGTAAATAATAAATACGTTTTGAAATACATTTCAAAGAAACATGGATGTGGATGATAAAGAAATCCCAGTAGATTATTACGTATAAACAATCTCGGATAATGAAGAGATTGTGAAATAACCCTTACCAATTCGGTAACTTATGAAATATACAACCCATGAAAGAGGTTTCATACAATGAATATGTAAATACACATAAATTAGAGTGTATTACACAAAGAATATAATTATGGGTAGTACATATACCACACAAAAGGTGATGGTGGCAATATGACATAAATCTCACGGAAATAAGGAGTGAGATGAAAACCCCTTACCTTGTACTTTTCCTTTGTTGGGGTAGGTTAACCTCCTGTATAATGGTGAAATAATTGTTATTAAATTATACAAGAATCATATACATTAATATGATATAATATATGATCTTTTAATATTGATTTGATAATAATATCTTAGTATTATCGTTGTTTCGGGTGTTAACTTACTTGTTTTCTTTCATATGTTTTGTTACGTAAGACATGTTTGTAAAGGATAGGTTGTATATTATTCATATCCAGAATGATATCAAGTCCTTAAACATCATTTTTAAATCATAAAATGATAATTACGCTTTAATGGTTACGATGGAGAATGAATCTCATCGCGTTCGTGGAGACGGTAGTCCGTACGTACGCACGAGCGACAATATCATTCTTTTGATATTAAAATAATATATAAATGGATGGTATATCATATATACAGAATCATTAACATTTTATATTTATTATTTACATGAGTTACACATCATTATTATACCCATCCAAATAATATTATATTGAATAACAATTACACCACGACGTGGAGACGGTAAGCCGTACGTACGCACATATGGTGACATGTTATTCAAAGGGTGGATAGAATACTGAATATGATTGTACCATATTTATAATAACATCACAGTATATGTGAGATACTGGAGTTATTATTTCAGAATGGTAAGAACAAAGGAAGAAGAAGTGGAAGAAGAAATGAACTTAGAAAAGGGTGGTGAGATCATTACCTCTTCTTCGGGTTCTTCCTTTTGATTTGATCAAAAGGGCTCCTTAGGTTGGCTTTCTGATCAAACTAAGGCCTCTAGGTTGTATTGAGGGATGTTGGGAGAGTATTTGGTCAGAGTTTGGCCGAACCAAAAGGCTTTAGAGGTGTGAAGAAATGAGAAGGAGGAGTGCCCTTTTATAAGAGGGGTGAGGGGCACCTTTGGAAAAGCTAGAAATATTAACTTATAATAAATTCATATTCGGTTTCTAAAGGCTCCAAAGTTGACTATTCAAAGGATGAGGTGGGGATAGATCGAAAACAACTCATCCAATAGAATTTAGACAGGTTTGGGTACTTATATTAACCTTATCTTTAAGTATTAACTCTAAGTTAATTAGTTTCACTTTTACAATGTCTCTTTGTATTTTTATATAATATGGTTAATAAACTTACTATATACATCCAAGCGACCCCCAAGTGGTCCATTAATGAGGAACATATCATAATATAAGTCTCTTGGCCGAACCTTAGATTTTTAGGATTTTAATATCAATTAATAATATAATATTTGTTTTAAGAACTCTTTTATGTCAATTTTGACACTATTCAATAGTTGATTTTTTTGAAACTCATAACAGATTGATTACTTCGAACAAAGTCAATTAAATCAATCCTAATATATCATATTATCATAGAAAATTAGTGTAATTTATTAAAAGTTTCATATTATATTTATTTGGGTATTTATAATATTAATTATGTTAATTTTTTACTATTTTAGTAATTACTGCATCATCATTGTGTCATAAATAAAATAAATTATTTAATGTCTAAAAATTATAAATAAAATATAATTATGTAGGAAATCGTTTTATCTTTCTAATGAATATTTATAATCGAAAATCCAACATGTATAACCCTATGTAAAAATTGTTCTTCTAAAAGATGTAAGCTTATGCCATTTTTATTTTTATTTTAACTTTATTAATATAATGTGTCATTATCACTTACAAGTGGATCCATGGGGTCCCAAAATAGACACAAAGATGCCCATGGTCGACCATGTATCAACCAATAGGGTTAAGACACGTTTTAGGGTAATTTAGTATTATTATAATATTATTTTTTTTAACCCTTATTTACCGGATTTACCCTTAACCATGGTAAATAAAATATTTACCGCAGTAATTTTTCAAAATGTCTAAAAATAAAAGTTACCTATTTACACAATTTGAACATCCTGATTCCAAATATGGAATCCATTTTTCTAAATTCAAAACACAGAAGTGGCAGAAATTAATTTAAAATTAATTCCCGCTGTCAAAACAAAAAGCGTGTTTTTAAGAGATAATAACTATCAAAAGATTGACACTTGTTTATGTTCGGTTTAATTGTAAAATTATGTCCAATGACCAACATTATATTAAGTGGTAAAAATATATTCTAAATATACTTTAAAACCACTCAAATTAATAATTTATCACTATTAATTATTTTGATTAAAAAAGTTGTTTTTAATTAAAATTTAGTAATTTTCACTATTCATCAAAATATTAAAGTTATCCGAAAAGTACCAAAATTTCACCTTAGGCTAAATTTGATATTCCGAATCCAAAAATGAAGTCCATTTTCAAATATAAAATATATATAATTTCAAAAAGTAGGTATTACTATTCATAACGGCTAGTTTGATTGGTTGTGGTGTGTGTTAAAACTCAAGGTTGCGTACAACACACGCTACTGTATTATTCAAAGAAAGTGTACCGTGGAAGCTTGGGATGTTTCGTTTTAAATTTTTGATGTCCCCATTTAGTCAAAAAATTTAAAATATTGTATTTAAAAAGGGTTCACTATTAAAAGTTGATAAAAGTGCAATACTGAAAATGAATTTGTTCTTGCATTATATCTAAGAAACTCATAATATGGATTCTAAAATTATAAGGATTATATAAAGTTTAAAATTTAGATAATACTATTCATAACCTATTTTGAATGGATTTTTTTGTAAGCCATGGTGTGATTGAACTCAGTGTTGCGTGTAGTGCAAGTTATTGAATTATTTTGAAGAAATAACACACTCTGAAATCCTGGGGTGTTACATTCTCCCCTCCTTCAATAAATTGCGTCCTCGCAATTTGAAATTGTTCTTCGAAAATAAAAGGTTGAAAATAGATAATATATTTGTGGGAAAACCCACATCAGAAATTGGGTTACTAAAATTTAGTCTTAATATGAGGAAAAGAGAAATCAAAGGGTCACCACCAAATTATGATCTCGATTAGGAGAACATTGGTGGCAATTAGAGACATATAATTGGAGGAAAAAATGTAAATATTTATAGGTAGTGATTGAGGTCATCAATCACAAACAAGTATAAAATTGAGGTCCTTAAACTCATCAATCTATGATGATTTTGAAATACCATCGGTTCCACAAAACATAGGACATTGGGATGACACATTTTTGACGTTTCAAAATATCTTAGTTGAAATCCCACATTGAAAAATGAATTAATGAGGCCTCTATTTAAAATAAAGAGTAGAAAGTATGAGGATTACCGAAAATAACACATACTAGGGTTCCATGTTGGAAAATATGGATATGGAAGAAAAATCTAACCATCAATTATCTGATGGAGAGTGGTAGAGAACATGGCTATGAAAAGGCCAACAATCCCAAAGCCATAAATTAGTGATGATTTACGGTACCATCTAGGAAAACATTTTTGTTCTAAGTTGCTTTTCTTAATGTTGAGAAATTTATTAAGAGATTGGATAAGATAATAAGGAGATATACTTACTTTATAATTAGAGTTTTATCCATTAATAAATTTCTACCACAAACTCATCTATCACTCTAAAACATAATAGAACGTAAAAAAAATTCTATTTACACTATTTGTATAGGGTTCCAAAATAATCGAATTTATAATTCATCTACAAGATCTTTTAATAAAAACTAAATTATTTAATCCAGGACATCTCATGGGCCAGTGGTAGGTGATACACCCTTGTCGCCCTTCGGTTGCGGGTTCAAGTCTCACAGCCTTGCCGAACGCGACGGGTTGCCGCCCGACCTCCGGGTTGTCCTTTTATGGCAATCCAAAATAATCCAAACTAGAACTATCCAAAATACTTCTATCCAAACTCACAGTCCAACATTTATAAGTAAGGTAAACATAATGTAGAACCTTTTTACCCCGTAATAGCATATGAATACCTTCATCATGTATTCTTTTAATACACTGAAACATCCTGAATTACCATATTCCTTATTGATTACATTCATGCTCCCTTATTCCATATAGAATGCTGGATATACTTCATCAATCCAAAAATGTTTTAAACCCCAACAATGATGGAATATACAAATCATTAATCAGTTCCAAGGTAGTCAAGAATATCCAATATAATTTATCCAAAACAATCACATATTATTCCAAAATCACTACCTCAGTATCAGAACTATATTATGATTTATCATTCTCTCAACCATATATTTTCCAAAAATTTATCCTGCTATTGAGTCACTTTTCTTTATTCCACACAATCTCAAGTCCTTAATGAAATAGTACTGCAGTACAATCCTTATATACTCCATAATTATTATAACAAGTACATTGTTGATATAACACTCAATTGACATAATCAACATAAGAACTCTAATCATTCCTCTTCATCTGTGGTAGTATCATAACTTGATTATTATCCAATAGCATCATTTGCGTCATAGTCTGATGACTGGGACATAGGTTTGCGTAGTGTCCAAACTCCTTACAAATGAAGCATTGTACATTTGAAACCATTTTCTTACCCTTGCAGTCACGTACTTTGTGCCCTTTTCCTCCACACTTATAACAAACTCCCATTCCTTTCAGGCAAGTTCCAGGGTGTTTCTTTCCACAGTTACCACATATGGGAAAATTCTTCTTTTCCCTCTTCCCTTTATCCATCTTTCTCTCTTCCATCCTTTTCTTCTCTTGATTCCCTTCAAAGCCATAGGACTCAGAAAACTCTTTACTTATCTTATCAACACATGATGTTATTTCTTCATATGATGATAATACATGGGAGACTATTTCTCTTATAAATTCTAGCTTAAGACCATGAAAGATATGTTCCTTCCTTCTCTTTGGATCATGTGCATTTCTGGAGTTCTCATTCCTTCTACTGGTCTCCATTTCTAAACAATGGAATACACTAGATCAGTTTATAAATCAAAATACATAATCCCATACTTATAAAAAACTTAACATAAATTGAACTATTTATGGATATAATCCATAATCATAAAAATGTTTTCTTTGAGGAAGTATATACTCATAAACCCTTCATAATGATTTGTAAAGAAAATGAGAGTTATTCTAAGCATATCCCCCGGGAGTGTCGTAACCAAGAGTGCAGCAAGGCCCGTTGTCGTGCACCAGTTCCCGTTCGAGTCTAGCTCAAAGCGGTGTTTTCGGGTTTTACCCCTAGGTACATCTGTGCCAGAGCCGCCTCTACCTGCTCGTATCCAGACAGGGATGTATTGCTCGGAAAACTCACAAAATCTCTACAATACCAAAATTCTAGGAAGTTCTTCTATACTAATCCTCAATGTTCATCTTAGGTCTACGTGCTCTAATCAGAGTTTATCTAAATCTAGCTTCCAAGGTTTGTACTAAACTTCCTCTGATACCAACTGTAACGCCCCGACCCCAGCTGCCCAGAGTCGGTGCATTACTTCGTAACATTGGCATGATCACAAGAAAGATCAAATCTCGAAAGACCGATTGGTTTAGTAGCCTTGGAAACACTAGATATATTCATAAAGTTTTACATTACATTTCAAAGTGAAAAACTACTACAACAACGAAGTCTTCATATCCACACTATTAACCCCTCATAATATCCCTGCAAGTCAATCATAATTTACTTCTTCACTACCTGGGAAAAATAAAACATAGAAAAGGGGTGAGCTCAAATGCCCAGTAAGGATAACAATATAGCGGAAACTTTCATCAATAAGAATAAACATTTAAGGCAATGTATAACTAAAACAAAAGCCTTTTAAACATGATCTTTCAACATGGTATGGCATAAATAAAATGAAATAATGCCATTTACTTATTCACATGGATATTCCACTAATCGAATAATCACATGCAAAAATAAATAACCACTTCCATAATGTTGGAATGCATAATGCTAAACGTTAATTTCTTTGTCTAGGCCTCATCCCAAGACCTAGGGGTTACTTCTAACCGGAACCCAACCCGGAGTGCCTCTAATAACCGGACACCAACCCGGAGTGCCTCTAATAACCGGACACCAACCCGGAGTGCCTCTAATAACCGGACACCAACCCGGAGGGCATACTTTTACCAGTCCCTAACCTGGAGGGCTTACTTTAACCAGTCCCCAACCTGGAGGGCTTACTTTTACCAGTCCCCAACCTGGAGGGCTTACTTTTACCGGTCCCCAACCCAGAACATACTTGTTTAGCACATTCATCTGAAGAAAAGTTTGAAATATAACATAAACATTCGGATTAAAACTAGCATACGAAATGTCAATAATTTCACCATAAACTATGAATGGTATAAAAATAGCACATCCACAGTCAAACATATCACAAAACCTTCAATTCAATATAGAATTTTTGTATCATAATAAATCAACTTCAAATAATCTTAAAATCCATCAAAGGATGTTGACATAGATGAAATCAAAACACTTTTTAGAGAAATATCTCTTTCTATTTTTGAAATCATTTAAGAGCCATATAAAATAAAACATTTACTTTTTAATATTCTTGTAAGCTTGTAAGGAAAGCTTTGACGATTTTATAATGGCGGAAAATAACCGCACCCGCCGTATAAGTAAAAAAAAAACATTCTTATCTTAATTCTGTCGAAAAGGTCAAAAAGGACCTTGTTTTGAAAACGACGGAAATATTCCTTTATAAACCTCTTACAAAAAGTCAAACAAGGGTATAAATGAATTTAACCCATATTCTTGTAAATAATAAATACGTTTTGAAATACATTTCAAAGAAACATGGATGTGGATGATAAAGAAATCCCAGTAGATTATTACGTATAAACAATCTCGGATAATGAAGAGATTGTGAAATAACCCTTACCGATTCGGTAACTTATGAAATATACAACCCATGAAAGAGGTGTCATACAATGAATATGTAAATACACATAAATTAGAGTGTATTACACAAAGAATATAATTATGGGTAGTACATATACCACACAAAAGGTGATGGTGGCAATATGACATAAATCTCACGGAAATAAGGAGTGAGATGAAAACCCCTTACCTTGTACTTTTCCTTTGTTGGGGTAGGTTAACCTCCTGTATAATGGTGAAATAATTGTTATTAAATTATACAAGAATCATATACATTAATATGATATCATATATGATCTTTTAATATTGATTTGATAATAATATCTTAGTATTATCGTTGTTTCGGGTGTTAACATACTTGTTTTCTTTCATATGTTTTGTTACGTAAGACATGTTTGTAAAGGATAGGTTGTATATTATTCATATCCAGAATGATATCAAGTCCTTAAACATCATTTTTAAATCATAAAATGATAATTACGCTTTAATGGTTACGATGGAGAATGAATCTCATCGCGTTCGTGGAGACGGTAGTCCGTACGTACGCACGAGCGACAATATCATTCTTTTGATATTAAAATAATATATAAATGGATGGTATATCATATATACAGAATCATTAACATGTTATATTTATTATTTACATGAGTTACACATCATTATTATACCCATCCAAATAATATTATATTGAATAACAATTACACCACGACGTGGAGACGGTAAGCCGTACGTACGCACATATGGTGACATGTTACTCAAAGGGTGGATAGAATACTGAATATGATTGTACCATATTTATAATAACATCACAGTATATGTGAGATACTGGAGTTATTATTTCAGAATGGAAATAACAAAGGAAGAAGAAGTGGAAGAAGAAATGAACTTAGGAAAGGGTGGTGAGATCATTACCTCTTCTTCGGGTTCTTCCTTTTGATTTGATCAAAAGGGCTCCTTAGGTTGGCTTTCTGATCAAACTAAGGCCTCTAGGTTGTATTGAGGGATGTTGGGAGAGTATTTGGGCAGAGTTTGGCCGACCCAAAAGGCTTTAGAGGTGTGAAGAAATGAGAAGGAGGAGTGCCCTTTTATAAGAGGGGTGAGGGGCACCTTTGGAAAAGCTAGAATTATTAATTTATAATAAATTCATATTCGGTTTCTAAAGGCTCCAAAGTTGACTATTCAAAGGATGAGGTGGGGATAGATCGAAAACAACTCATCCAATAGAATTTAGACAGGTTTGGGTACTTATATTAACCTTATCTTTAAGTATTAACTCTAAGTTAATTAGTTTCACTTTTACAATGTCTCTTTGTATTTTTATATAATATGGTTAATAAACTTACTATATACATCCAAGCGACCCCCAAGTGGTCCATTAATGAGGAACATATCATTATATAAGTCTCTTGGCCGAACCTTAGATTTTTAGGATTTTAATATCAATTAATAATATAATATTTGTTTTAAGAACTCTTTTATGTCAATTTTGACACTATTCAATAGTTGATTTTTTTGAAACTCCTAACAGATTGATTACTTAGAACAAAGTCAATTAAATCAATCCTAATATATCATATTATCATAGAAAATTAGTGTAATTTATTAAAAGTTTCATATTATATTTATTTGGGTATTTATAATATTAATTATGTTAATTTTTTACTATTTTAGTAATTACTGCATCATCATTGTGTCATAAATAAAATAAATTATTTAATGTCTAAAAATTATAAATAAAATATCATTATGTAGGAAATCTTTTTATCTTTCTAATGAATATTTATAATCGAAAATCCAACATGTATAACCCTATGTAAAAATTGTTCTTCTAAAAGATGTAAGCTTATGCCATTTTTATTTTTATTTTAACTTTATTAATATAATGTGTCATTATCACTTACAAGTGGATCCATGGGGTCCCAAAATAGACACAAAGATGCCCATGGTCGACCATGTATCAACCAATAGGGTTAAGACACGTTTTAGGGTAATTTAGTATTATTATAATATTATTTTTTTAACCCTTATTTACCGGATTTACCCTTAACCATGGTAAATAAAATATTTACCGCAGTAATTTTTCAAAATGTCTAAAAATAAAAGTTACCTATTTACACAATTTGAACATCCTGATTCCAAATATGGAATCCATTTTTCTAAATTAAAAACACAGAAGTGGCAGAAATTAATTTAAAATTAATTCCCGCTGTCAAAACAAAAAGCGTGTTTTTAAGAGATAATAACTATCAAAAGATTGACACTTGTTTATGTTCGGTTTAATTGTAAAATTATGTCCAATGACCAAAATTATATTAAGTGGTAAAAATATATTATAAATATACTTTAAAACCACTCAAATTAATAATTTATCACTATTAATTATTTTGATTAAAAAAGTTGTTTTTAATTAAAATTTAGTAATTTTCACTATTCATCAAAATATTAAAGTTATCCGAAAAGTACCAAAATTTCACCTTAGGCTAAATATGATATTCCGAATCCAAAAATGAAGACCATTTTCAAATATAAAATATATATAATTTCAAAAAGTAGGTATTACTATTCATAACGGCTAGTTTGATTGGTTGTGGTGTGTGTTAAAACTCAAGGTTGCGTACAACACACGCTACTGTATTATTCAAAGAAAGTGTACCGTGGAAGCTTGGGATGTTTCATTTTAAATTTTTGATGTCCCCATTTAGTCAAAAAGTTTAAAATATTGTATTTAAAAAGGGTTCACTATTAAAAGTTGATAAAAGTGCAATACTGAAAATGAATTTGTTCTTGCATTATATCTAAGAAACTCATAATATGGATTCTAAAATTATAAGGATTATATAAAGTTTAAAATTTAGATAATACTATTCATAACCTCTTTTGAATGGATTTTTTTGTAAGCCATGGTGTGATTGAACTCGGTGTTGCGTGTAGTGCAAGTTATTGAATTATTTTGAAGAAATAACACACTCTGAAATCCTGGGGTGTTACAGGCATGATCACAAGAAAGATCAAATCTCGAAAGACCGATTGGTTTAGTAGCCTTGGAAACACTAGATATATTCATAAGTTTTACATTACATCATAAAATCAAAAACTACTACAACAACATAATGTTTCCACAGTCCACACTACAATCCCCTTATAATATCCCTGCAGGTCATTCATAACTTACATCTTCACTTCCTGGGAAAAATAAAACATAGAAAAGGGGTGAGCTCAAATGCCCAGTAAGGATAACAATATAGCGGAAACTTTCATCAATAAGAATAAATATTTAAGGCAATGTATAACTAAAACAAAAGCCTTTTAAACATGAACATTCAACATGGTATGGCATAAATAAAATGAAATAATGCCATTTACTTATTCACATGGATATTCCACTAATCGAATAATCACATGCAAAAATAAATAACCACTTTCATAATGTTGGAATGCATAATGCCAGACTATCATAACCACATAGCCAAGGCCTCGTGCCAAGACTACAAATAAGATTTTGTCAAGGCCTTGTGCCAAGACACTAGTTTGTCTCATGAGACCTACCGATGCATCGAGGAGCTATAGCGGGCTCCACCCGTCACTTATTAAGTCCAATGCATTCCCATATGAAAAGGTTTAAACATAACATAAACATTCGTATTAAAACTAGCATACGAAATGTCAATACTTTCACAATAAACTATGAATGGTATAAAAATAGCACATCCACAATCAAACATATCACAAAACTTTCAATACAATATAGAAGTTTTGTATCATAATAAATCAACTTCAAATAATCTTAAAATCCATCAAAGGATGTTGACATAGATGAAATCAAAATTCTTTTTAAAGAAATATCTCCTTTTATTTGGAAATCATTTAAGATCCATATAAAATAAAACATTTTCTTTGAAAATATTCTTATAAGCTTGTAAGGAAAGCTTTGAAGATTTTATAACGGCGTAAAATAACCGCACCCGCCGTATAAGTTAAAAAAAACATTCTTACCTCAATTCTGTCGAAAAGGTTAAAAAGGACCATGTTTTGAAAACGATGGAAAGATTCCTTTATAAACCTCTTATAAAATGTCAAAAAAAGGTATAAATGACTTTAACCCATATTCTTGTAAATAGTAAAAATGTTTTGAAATACATTTTTAAGAAACATGGATGTGGATGATAAAGAGATCCCAGTAGATTATTACATATAAACAACCTCGGATAATGAAGAGATTGTGAAATAACCCTTACCTTGTACTTTTCCTTGGTTGGGGTAGGTTAACCTCCTGTATAATGGTGAAATAGTTGTTATTAAATTATACAAGAATCATATATATTAATATGATATCATATATGATCTTTTAACATTGATTTGTTAATAATATCTTAGAATTATCGTCGTTTCGGGAGTTAACTTACTCATTTTCTTTTATATGTTTTCTTACATAAGCCATGGTTGTTGTATCTTATTCATATCCAGAATGATATACAGTCCTTAAACATCATTTTTAAATCATCAAATGATAATTATACTTGAATGGATACGATGGAGAATGAATCTCATCGCGTTCGTGGAGACGGTAGTCCGTTCGTACGCACGAGCGACAATATCATTCTTTTGATATTAAAATAATATATAAATGGATGGTATATCATATATACAGAATCATTAACATGTTATATTTATTATTTACATGAGTTACACATCATTATTATACCCATCCAAATAATATTATATTGAATAACAATTACACCACGACGTGGAGACGGTAAGCCGTACGTACGCACGTATGGTGACATGTTATTCAAAGGGTGGATAGAATACTGAATATGATTGTACCATATTTATAATAACATCACAGTATATGTGAGATACTGGAGTTATTATTTCAGAATGGTAAGAACAAAGGAAGAAGAAGTGGAAGAAGAAATGAACTTAGAAAAGGGTGGTGAAATCATTACCTCTTCTTCGGGTTCTTCCTTTTGATTTGATCAAAAGGGCTCCTTAGGTTGGCTTTCTGATCAAACTAAGGCCTCTAGGTTGTATTGAGGGATGTTGGGAGAGTATTTGGGCAGAGTTTGGCCGATCCAAAAGGCTTTTAAGGTGTGAAGAAATGAGAAGGAGGAGTGCCCTTTTATAAGAGGGGTGAGGGGCACCTTTGGAAAAGCTAGAAATATTAATTTATAATAAATTCATATTCGGTTTCTAATGGCTCCAAAGTTGACTATTCAAAGGTTAAGGTGGGGATAGGTCGAAAACCACTCAACCAATAGAATTTAGACAGGTTTTGGTACTTATATTAACCTTATCTTTAAGTATTAACTCTAAGTTAATTAGTTTCACTTTTACAATGTCTCTTTATATTTTTATATATTATGGTTAATAAACTTACTATATACATCCAAGAGACCCCCAAGTGGTCCATTAATGATTAACCTATCATAATATAAGTCTCTTGGCCGAACCTTAGATTTTTAGGAATTTAATATCAATTAATAATATAATATTTGTTTTAAGAACTTTTTTATGTCAATTTTGACACTATTCAATAGTTGATTTTTGTGAAACTCCTAACAGATTGATTACTTCGAAAAAAGTAAATTAAATCAATCCTAATATATCATATTATCATATAAAATTAGTTTAATTCATTAAAAGTTTCATATTATAATTATTTGGGTATTTATAATATCAATTATTTTAATTTTTCACTATTATAGTAATTACTGCATCATCATTGTGTCATAAATAAAATAAATTATTTAATGTATAAAAATTATAAATAAAATATCATTATGTAGGAAATCTTTTTATCTTTCTAATGAATATTTATAATCGAAAATCCAACATGTATAACCCTATATAAAAATTGTTCTTATAAAAGATGTAAGCTTATGCACTTTTTATTTTTATTTTAACTTTATTAATATAATGTGTCATTATCACTTACAAGTGGATTCATGGGGTTCCAAAATAGACCCAAAGATTCCCATGGTCGACCATGTATCAACCAATAGGGTTAAGACACGTTTTAGGGTAATTTAGTATTATTATAATATTATTTTTTTAACCCTTATTTACCGGATTTTCCCTTAACCATGGTAAATAAAATATTTACCGCAGTAATTATTCAAAATGTCTAAAAATAAAAGTTACCTATTTACACAATTTGAACATCCTGATTCCAAATATGGAATCCATTTTTCTAAATTCAAAACACAGAAGTGGCAGAAATTAATTTAAAATTAATTCCCGCTGTCAAAACAAAAAGCGTGTTTTTAAGAGATAATAACTATCAAAAGATTGACACTAGTTTATGTTCGGTTTAATTGTAAAATTATGTCCAATGACCAACATTATATTAAGTGGTAAAAATATATTCTAAATATACTTTAAAACCACTAAAATTCATAATTTATCACTCTTAATTATTTTGATTAAAAAAGTTGTTTTTAATTAAAATTTAGTAATTTTCACTATTCATCAAAATATTAAAGTTATCTGAAAAGCACCAAAATTTCACCTTAGGCTAAATTTGATATTCCGAATCCAAAAATGAAGTCCATTTTTAAAAATAAAATATATATAATTTCAAAAATTAGGTATTACTATTCATAATGGCTTGTTTGATCGGTTGTGGTGTGTGTTAAAACACGAAGTTGCGTACAACACACGCTACTGTTTTATTCAAAGGAAAGCGTACCGTGGAAGCTTGGGATGTTTCATTTTAAATTTTTTTTTTGATGTCCCCATTTAGTCAAAAAGTTTAAAATATTGTATTTAAAAAGGTTTTACTATTAAAAGTTGATAAAAGTGCAATACTGAAAATGAATCTCTTCTTGCATTATGACTAAGAAACTCATAATATGGATTCTAAAATTATAAGGATTATATAAAGTTTAAAATTTAGTTAATACTATTCATGACCTCTTTTAATGGACTTTTGTTTTGTAAGTCAAGGTGTGATTGAACTCGGTGTTGCATGTAGTACAAGTTATTGAATTATTTTGAAGAAATAACATACTATGAAATCTTGGGGTGTTACACACAAGGTCCATGATTTCAAGTGAAATAAACAAGTTGGTAATTTTTATTGCCTTTATTGTAGAGATATATACCACAATAGAAATTAAGTTCCTTTGGATTAAGGATGCTATCCTGAGAAATGGAAAAGGGAACACAAACAAAATTATATAATTACAATTTCTAAGGTAAATGTTATAAATGAAGTGGTAATAGGTACTATATTCAACTCCTATAAATTTACAAATCATTATTTCATTATGGGACATCATATTTGTATATACATTAATAATTTTCAAAAATAATTATGAATTTAAATTTTGATTTATCATGAGAGTTGTTTGTGAAAAATCACAAGGGATATCACTATAATACCTATATGTCGTAAGATTCCTTTTACACCAAATAAATGTTTTTTATTTTCTCTAGTTTTTCTCTATGGGTATCCCATGTTACCATTGTAAGAAGAACGATTGTTCCATGATGATGATTATTAATTACATGGTTATCAATGATATTACAATAAAAATCATGTATCATCAACCTTGTATCGGTGAGTTATTATATGAATATTACGAAGATATATTTTTTAACATGATTTACTATCATTCTAGGAATAATTAATTGTGAGTGAAGAAGGAATAAACTCCAAAGACTTCATTTCAGACATGGTTTGGACATTATTTTTGCAGTTGTCCCATTTGGATTGAATAATGAACCCTTGGTTTTTATGGGTCTAATTAACATAATATTAAATAAATATCATTGGAATTTTTTTTCTATTTATTTAATATATTATCATGGATTATAAATGTTTTGATTACCAAGAGATTCACATTTCCATCATCCATTAGACTATTATAAGGGACCATTTATATGGTAAATATAGTATATGTGAATTCTAGATTCCGTAAATTTATTTTCATAGCCATATTGTCTCTACAGATGAAATATATTTTGATTCTAAAAAAAATGAAATAATATAATGGCATACAAATTCGAGCATAATTGAGGAACCCATTTTTGTATGTTTTTTACATCATTATCTCACATCATTTTTTATTTTTCCATAATGGATAACCAATTAACCATGAACACAAAAAATTGTTAAATTTCTTTATATAAATAATGTAAAAAAAATTCAATAATTTATGTGATGATTAATAAATTCACTTATCATGATGTTAACAAAAAAATGGATTTTTAATTTATAGTGACACATAAAAAAATTAATTTTTTGTTCCCTTATATAATATGATATTGTTATTGTATATAGGTCAAAGATGTTATGAATTCATCAAAAATACTATCTAACTCATGATATTGAGTTAGTTGTGCTAACCATTCCCATGATTATATAGAGACACTATATCAATGGAGGAAATTGTGAGATATATACAGATCAAGAGAGTTTGAAATATTTTTTCTTTTGGAATGATATTAATCTTATAAATAAGAGATGACTCGACCAATACAAGGATTCTGATATCTCAAGGTAGTCTCTCCATGATAAGGAAAATAAGGTAGAAGATTATTTGTGATGGATGTGCCATGAAATTTAAAAAAAATTTATAATAGAAATGGATCATTTGTTCATTTATCTATTAGAGATAGATATTGGAATGATAAATGATAGTTACACATAAATATGATGTCAATGTCTTCCAAACCATATTTACTATAAAAATTAAATGTTCCTTGTCTAATGAATACAATTTTCAGAATAAATATAAAACTCTGAGTGATTGGAAATTGATTGAAATCATATATGCAAATTATATTTTTATATTTTTGATGAGGTGTTGAGTTACCACTCTAAGGAAGTTAAAAAAGAGAATTGTTGGATGATGCTCAATGCTCAAATTTCTAATACACCATTGTATCACCTATATGTATATATATCTGAATGATCATTTTTTATGGTACAAAATAAAGAGGGAGATTTTTAACTATGCATATTGATTTGTGGTTATTCAATAAGTGAAGTATGAAATACAACATCATATGGGAGTCATGCACAATAATCATATACAAGCGTGGAAATTGAATTCTATTATTATTTTCATTTTTATGGGCTACCAAAGACAAATAAAATGAATTTTGAGAAAAGGTTTGTTGTAGATCATCTTACCAAATAATTACATTTTATATTCATAAAAAAATTACTTCATGAATGATTAGTAATAATATATATTAATGAACTTATCAGACATCATGGTGTACCTATATGTATTGTGTCTGGTCATGACCCCCATTTTACATAAATGTTTTTGAAAATTGTGGCAAAAGAAATAGATAATGAGCATCAGTTGAGTAACACGTACCACCCTAAATCTGATGGGAAATAAGAAATGTCAATCGCAATATTAGATGAAATTGTGAGGCCCTTCTCACCATTCATGTTATGTGTGGTCATTATTTAACAATGATATTATTTTACTATTACAATATCTTACATTCATGTATTCAAATGTTACCTTGGGAATCAATTTATTTAAATAGATGTTGTTAAAAACATGTTGGGTAGAAGTTGTTGAAGTGAATCTTATTGGACCATATCTTTTAGAGGAGATAATGGAAAAAGAAAATACTTTTTAATACCCATAGCAAAGTAGTTTAATTTAAGAAAAATATATATTCATGATATCAAATTTAATGATTTTTGATATCAAGTAGGTGTTCATGTTTTCATGAAGATGTATCCATAGAATGGTATAATATGATTATATAAAAATGATAAATTAATTCTCTACAACATCAGACCCGTTGAAATTATGGAATGAATTAGATATATAGTATGAAATTTGGAATGACAACAAAGACTCAAAAATGAACATGATGTATTCCATCTATCACTGCTATAGAAATCCATAAAATACAAAAATCATGAAGACACTTATAAACAAATAAAAGTGGAACATAGTATGTCTTGCTGTGAAGAGCCTATCAAAATTCATGAAATTTTAGAATAATTGTTGAATAATTGGACGAATCGATTGGTATAGGATCTCTAGGTAAATTATAAAATCAAAGACGTTCCATGTGAACTTGAAGACATAAAATGAAGAACAAAATAAATATTCTTATAAATTGATATAAATGATTTTTTTTGGAAAAAAAACTTGATGTAAGTGTTATTTTAACACCCAAATATTTTAGATTATTATTTCTTTTTAGATATATTTAACAGCTTTTTTGGCACACAACAATGAGTTTGAACACACCGTGACATATTAATAAGTTATTATAATGACTTATCATTTAATGTAGATTGAATGAATATTATTAACAATATTTTGAGATCAATATATTTCAAAAAAATTTAAAATTTATCTTATTTTTTTTCTAGGCATAATATAATAACAAATCCAATTTCTCGTATAAAAATAATATTTTTCGAATAGGGTAATTTTGAATCATTTTAATGATGAACACATCTTAAATCAAATTTGTGAAAAATTTATATGTTTTATTTTTAATATACAGGCATATACTATTTATTTGTTATATATATACATTGTATTAATTTCTGGAATATTCAGATAACATTCATGTAATGATTTGTAGTGATAAATAAATAAAAATATTTGAAAACTAATTTTTTCATTGAAATATTTTATAGTTTTAAATTTTAATTTTTATTGGTTTTAATGTATAATTTTAATATTTTTTAGGCATTTAATATAATATATGTTGTTGGAATTAATTTCAAATTGCAGTTTTATATTAATTTTTTTTTTGTATTTTTAATATTATCACATTTAAATCTTCATTTTCGTGTTCTAATGATGATATTAATTTTAAAATCATTACTGAATATTATACATTACAAATTTAGAAAAAATGTATCCATATTTGTAATCCCATGATTCAGAATATATTAATATGTTTCATTAATTTTTTTGACTATTAATATAAATTATATTAGTTTTCTTGTTAAATTACTGAAAGACAAAATTGGTAATTATGTAACACCCCAAGATTTCATAGTGTGTTATTTCTTCAAAATAATTCAATAACTTGCACTACACGCAACACCGAATTCAATTGCACCATGACTTACCAAAAAAAAAATCCATTAAAAGAGGTCATGAATAGCATTGACTACATTTTTAACTTTATATAATCCTTATAATTTTAGAATCCATATTATGAGTTTCTTAGTCATAATGCAAGAACATATTCATTTTCAGTATTGCACTTTTATAAACTTTTGATAGTGAAACCTTTTTAAATACAATATCATAAACTTTTTGACTAAATGGAGACATCAAAAAATTTAAAATAAAACATCCCAAGCTTCCACGGTAAGCTTTCCTTTGAATAAAACAGTAGCGTGTGTTGTACGCAACATCGAGTTTTAACACACACCACAACCGATCAAACTAGCCATTATGAATAGTAATACCTAAATTTTGAAATTATATATATTTTATATTTGAAAATTGACTTCATTTTTGGATTCGGAATATCGAATGTAGCCAAAGGTGAAATTTTGGTACATTTCGGATAACTTTCATATTTTGATGAATAGTGAAAATTACTAAATTTTAATTAAAAACAACTTTTTTAATCAAAATAATTAATAGTGATAAATTATGAATTTGAGTGGTTTTAAAATATATTTAGAATATATTTTTACCATTTAATATAATGTTGGTCATTGGACATAATTTTACAATTAAACCGAACATAAACGAGTGCCAATCTTTTCATAGTTATTATCTCTTAAAAACACGCTTTTTGTTTTGACAGCGGGAATTAATTTTAAATTAATTTCTACCACTACTGTGTTTTGAATTTAGGAAAATGGATTCCATATTTGGAATCAGGATTTTCAAATTGTTTAAATAGGTAACTTTTATTTTTAGACATTTTGAATAATTACTGCGGTAAATATTTTATTTACCATGGTTAAGGGTAAATCCGGTAAATAAGGGTTAAAAAAATAATATTATAATAATAATAAATTCCCCTAAAACGTGTCTTAACCCTATTGGTTGATACATGGTCGACCATGGGAATCTTTGGGTCTATTTTGGGACCCCATGGATCCACTTGTAAGTGATAATGACACTTTATTTTAATTAAGTTAAAATGAATACAAAAATGACACAAGCATATATCTTTTAGAAAAACAATTGTTAAATAGGGTTATATATGTTGGATTTTAGATTATAAATATTCATTAGAAAGCTAAAAGGATTTCCTACATAATGATATTTTATTTATAATTTTTAGACCTTAAATAATATATTTTATTTATGACACAATGATGATGCAGTAATTACTATAATAGTGAAATATTAAAATAATTGATATTATAAATACCCAAATAAATATAATATGAAACTTTTAAGGAATTAAACTAATATGATATATTAGGATTGATTTAATTGACTTTTTTCGAAGTAATCAATCTGTTATGAGTTTCACAAAAATCAACTATTGAATAGTGTCAAAATTGACATAAAAGAGTTCTTAAAACAAATATTATATTATTAATTGATATTAAATTCCTAAAAATCTAAGGTTCGGAAAAGAGACTTATATCATGATAGTTTCATCATTAATGTACCACTTGGGGGTCTCTTGGATGTATATAGTAAGTTTATTAACCATATTATATAAAAATACAAAGAGACATTGTAAAAGTGAAACTAATTAACTTAGAGTTAATACATAAAGATAAGGTTAATATAAGTACCCAAACCTATCTAAATTCTATTGGTTGAGTGGTTTTCGACCTATCCCCACCTTAAGCTTTGAATAATAAGCTTTGGATCCATTAGAAACCGAATATGAATTTATTATAAATTAATATTTCTAGCTTTTCCAAAGGTGCCCCTCACCCCTCTTATAAAAGGGCACTCCTCCTTCTCATTTCTTCACACCTTCAAACCTTTTGGTTCGGCCAAACTCTGCCCAAATACTCTCCCAACATCCCTCACTACAACCTATAGGCCTTAGTTTGATCAGAAAGCCATCCTAAGGAGCCCTTTTGATCAAATCAAAAGGAAGAACCCGAAGAAGAGGTAATGATTTCACCACCCTTCTCCAAGTTCATTTCTTCTTCCACTTCTTCTTCCTTTGTTCTTAACATTCTAAAATAATAACTCCAGTATCTCACATATACTGTGATGTTATTATAAATATGGTACAACCATATTCAGTATTCTATCCACCCTTTGAATAACATGTCACCATACGTGCGTACGTACGGACTACCGTCTCCACGTCGTGGTGTAATTGTTATTCAATATAATATTATTTGGATGGGTATAATAATGATGTGTAACTCATGTAAATAATAAATATAACATGTTAATGATTCTGTATATATATGATATACCATCCATTTATATATTATTTTAATATCAAATAATGATATTGTCGCTCGTGCGTACGTACGGACTACCGTCTCCACGAACGCGATGAGATTCATTCTCCATCATATCCATTCAAGTATAATTATCATTTGATGATTTAAAAATGATGTTTAAGGACATTATATAATCTTGGATATGAATAATATACAACCTATCCTTTACAAAAAGGTCTTACGTAACAAAACATATAAAAGAAAACAAGTAAGTTAACACCCGAAACAACGATAATACTAAGATATTATTATAAATCGATATTAAAAGATCATATATGATATCATATTAATGTATATGATTCTTGTATAATTTAGTAACAACTATTTCACCATTATACAGGAGTTTAACCTACCCCAACCAAGGAAAAGTACAAGGTAAGGGTTTACTTTACAACCTCTTCATTATCCAAGGTTGTTTATACGTAATAATCTACTGGGATCTCTTTATCATCCACATCCATGTTTCTTAAAAATATATTTCAAAACATTTTTACTATTTACTAGAATATGAGTTAAAGTAATTTATACCCTTTTTGACTTTTATAAGTGGTTTATAAAGGAATCTTTCAGTCGTTTTCAAAACAAGGTCCTTTTTAACCTTTTCGACAGAATTAAGGTAAGAATGTTTTTAACTTATACGGCGGGTGCGGTTATTTTACGCCGTTATAAAATCTTTAAAGCATTCCTTACAAGCTTATAAGAATATTTTCAAATAAAATGTTTTATTTTATATGGATCTTAAATGATTTCAAAATAAAAGGAGATATTTCTTTAAAAAGAATTTTGATTTCATCTACGTCAACATCCTTTGATGGATTTTAAGATTATTTGAAGTTGATTTATTATGATACAAAACTTCTATATTGTATTGAAGGTTTTGTGATATGTTTGACTATGGATGTGCTATTTTTATACCGTTCATAGTTTATGGTGAAATTATTGACATTTCGTAAGCTAGATTTAATACGAATGTTTATGTTATGGTTAAACCTTTTCATATGGGAATGCATTGGAATTAATATGTGACGGGTGGAGCCCGCTATAGCTCCTCGATGCATCGGTAGGTCTCATGAGACAAACTAGTGTCTTGGCACAAGGCCTTGACAAAATCTTATTTGTAATCTTGGCACGAGGCCTTGGCTATGTGGTTATGATAGTCTGGCATTATGCATTCCAACATTATGAAAGTGGTTATTGATTTTTGCATGTGATTATTCGATTAGTAGAATATCCATGTGAATAAGTAAATGGCATTATTTCATTTTATTTATGCCATACCATGTTGAAAGTTCATATTTAAAAGGCTTTTGTTTTAGTTATACATTCCCTTAAATGTTTATTCTTATTTATGAATGTTTCCGCTATATTGTTATCCTTACTGAGCATTTGAGCTGACCCCTTTTCTATGTTTTATTTTTCCCAGGATGTGAAGAAGTAAGTTATGAATGACCTGCAGGGATATTATGTGGGGATATGAGTGTGGATTTTGGAGACAATATGTTGTTGTTGTAGTTTTTCGTTTAATGATGTAATGTAAAACTTATGAATATATCTAGTGTTTCCAAGGCTACTAAACCAATCGGTCTTTCGAGATTTGATCTTTCTTGTGATCATGCCAATGTTATGTAATAATGCACTGAATCTGGGTAACTGGGGTCGGGGCGTTACAGTTGGTATCAGAGGAAGTTTAGTACAAACCTTGGAAGCTAGATTTAGATAAACTCTGATTAGAGCACGTAGACCTAAGATGAACTTTGAAGATTAGTATAGAAGAACTTCCTAGAATTTTGGTATTGTATAGATTTTGTGAGTTTTCCGAGCAATACATCCCTGCCTGGATACGAGCAGGTAGAGGTGGCTCTGGCACAGATGTACCTAGGGGTAAAACCCGAAAACACCGCTTTGAGCTAGACTCGAACGGAAACTGGTGCATGACAACGGGCCTTGCTGCACTCTTGGTTACGACACTCCCGGGGGATATGCTTAGGATAACTCTCATTTTCTTTACAAATCATTATGAAGGGTTTATGAGTATATACTTTCTCAAAGAAAACATTTTTATGATTATGGATTATATCCATAAATAGTTCAATTTATGTTAAGTGTTTTATAAGTATGAGATTATGTATTTTGATTCATAAACTGATATAGTTTATGCCATTGTTTAGAAATGGCGCCCAGTAGAAGGAATGAGAACTCCGGAAATGCACATGATCCAAAGAGAAGGAATGATCATATCTTTCATGGTCTTAAGCTAGAATTTATAAGAGAAATAGTCTCCCATGTATTATCATCATATGAAGAAATAATATCATGTATTGATAAGATAAGTAAAGAGATTACTGAGTCCTATGGCTTTGAAGGGAAGCAAGAGAAGAAAAGGATAGAAGAGAGAAAGATGGATAAAGGGAAGAGGGAAAAGAAGAATTTTCCCATATGTGGTAACTGTGGAAAGAAACACCGAGGAACTTTCCTGAAAGGAATGGGAGTTTGTTATAAGTGTGGAGGAAAAGGGCACAAAGTACGTGACTGGAAGGGTAAGAAAATGTTTTTAAATGTACAATGCTTCGTTTGCAAGGAGTTTAGACACTACGCGAACCTATCATCAGACTATGCCGCAAATGATGTTATTGGATAATAATCAAGTTATGATACTACCACAGATGAAGAGGAATGATTAGAGTTCTTATATTGATTTTGTCAATTGAGTGTTGTATCAACAATGTACTTGTTATAATAATTATGGAGTATATAAGGATTGTACTACAGTACTATTTCATTAAGGACTTGAGATTATGTGGAACAAAGAAAAGTGACTCAATAGCATGATAAATTTTTGGAAAATATATGGTTTAGAGAATGATAAACCATTATATGCTTCAGATACCGAGGTGGTGATTTTAGAATAATACATGATTTATTTGGAGAAATTATATTGGATATTATTGACTACCTTGAAGCTGATTAATGATTTGTATATTCCATCATTGTTGGGGTTTAAAACATTTTTGGATTGATGAAGTATATCCAGCATTCTATATGGAATAAGGGAGCATGAATGTAATCAATAAGGAATATGGTAATACATGATGAAGGTATTCATATGATATTACGGGGTAAAAAGGATCTATATTATGTTTACCTTCCTTATAAACGTTAGACTGTGAGTTTGGACCGAAGTATTTTGGATAGTTCTAGTTTGGATTATTTTGGATTTCCATAAAAGGACAACCCGGAGGTCGGGCGGCAACCCGTCACGTCCGGCAAGGCTGCGAGACATGAACCCGCAACCGAAGGGCGACAAGGGTGTATCTCCTACCACTGGACCATGAGATGTCCTGGATTAAATAATGTAGTTTTTATTAAAAGATCATGTAGATGAATTATAAATTCGTTTATTTTAGAACCCTATACGAATAGTGTAAATAGAATTTTGTTTACATTTTATTATCTTTTAGAGTGAAGGATGAGTTTGTGGTAGAAATTTATAAATGGATAAAACTCTAGTTATAAAGTAAGTATATCTCCTTATGATCTTAGCCAATCTCATAAATAAATTCCTCAATATTAATAAAATAAGCTTTGAACAAAAATGTTTTCCTAGATGGTACCTTAAATCATCACTAATTTTTGGCTTTGGGATTTTTGGCCTTTTTATATCCATGTTCTCTACCACTCTCCATCAGATAATTGATGGTTAGATTTTTCTTCCATATCCATATTTCACTATATGGAACCCTAGTATGTGTTATTTTCGGTAATCTTCATACTTTCGACTCTTTATTTTAAATAGAGGCCTCATTAATTCATTTTTCGATGTGGGATTTCAACTAGGATACTTTGAAACGTCAAAAATGTGTTATCCTAATACCCTATGTTTTGTTGAACCGATGGTATTTCAATTCATCATAGATTGATGAATTTAAGGACCTTAATTTTATACTTGTTTGTGATCGATGACCTCAATCACTACCTATAAATATTTACATTTTTCCTCCGATTATATGTCTCCAATTTCCACCAATGTTCTCCTAATCGAGATCATAATTTGGTGGTGACCCTTTGATTTCTCTTTTCCTCATATTAAGACTAAATTTTAGTAACCCAATTTCCGATGTGGGTTTTTCCCACAAATATATTTTCTATTTTCAACCTTTTATTTTCAAAGAACAATTTCAAATTGCGAGGACGCAATTTATTGAATGAGAGGAGAATGTAACACCCCAAGATTTCATAGTGTGTTTTTTCTTCAAAATAATTCAATAACATGCACTACACGCAACACCGAGTTCGATTTCACCATGACTTACCAAAAAAAAGCCATTGAAAGAGGTCATGAATAGCATTGACTACATTTTTAACTTTATATAATCCTTATAATTTTAGAATCCATATTATGAGTTTCTTAGTCATCATGCAAGAACAGATTCATTTTCAGTATTGCACTTTTATCAACTTTTGATAGTGAAACCTTTTTAAATACAATATGTTAAACTTTTTGACTAAATGGAGACATCAAAAAATTTAAAATGAAACATCCCAAGCTTCCACGGTACACTTTCCTTTGAATAAAACAGTAGCGTGTGTTGTACGCAACGTCGTGTTTTAACACACACCACAACCGATCAAACTAGCCGTTATGAATAGTAATACCTAAATTTTGAAATTATATATATTTTATATTTGAAAATGGACTTCATTTTTGGATTCGGAATATCGAATTTAGCCTAAGGTGAAATTTTGGTACATTTCAGATAACTTTCATATTTTGATGAATAGTGAAAATTACTAAATTTTAATTAAAAACAACTTTTTTAATCAAAATATTTAATAGTGATAAATTATGAATTTGAGTGGTTTTAAAGTATATTTAGAATATATTTTTACCATTTAATATAATGTTGGTCATTGGACATAATTTTTCAATTATACCGAACATAAACGAGTGTCAATCTTTTGATAGTTATTATCTCTTAAAAACACGCTTTTTGTTTTGACAGCGGGAATTAATTTTAAATTAATTTCGGCCACTACTGTGTTTTGAATTTAGGAAAATTGATACAATATTTGGAATCAGAATGTTCAAATTGTGTAAATAGGTAACTTTTATTTTTAGACATTTTGAATAATTACTGAGGTAAATATTTTATTTACCATGGTTAAGGGTAAATCCGGTAAATAAGGGTTAAAAAAATAATATAATAATAATAATAAATTACCCTAAAACGTGTATTAACCCTATTGGTTGATCCATGGTCGACCATGGGAATATTTGGGTCTATTTTGGGACCCCATGGATCCACTTGTAAGTGCTAATGACACTTTATTTTAATTAAGTTAAAATGAATACAAAAATGACACAAGCATATATCTTTTAGAAAAACAATTGTTACATAGGGTTATATATGTTGGATTTTAGATTATAAATATTCATTAGAAAGCTAAAACGATTTCCTACATAATGATATTTTATTTATAATTTTTAGACATTAAATATATATTTTATTTATGACACAATGATGATGTAGTAATTACTATAATAGTGAAAAATTAAAATAATTGATATTATAAATACCCAAATAAATATAATATGAAACTTTTAATGAATTAAACTAATATGATATATTAGGATTTATTTAATTGACTTTGTTCGAAGTAATCAATCTGTTATGAGTTTCACAAAAATCAACTATTGAATAGTGTCAAAATTGACATAAAAGAGTTCTTAAAACAAATATTATATTATTAATTGATATTAAATTCCGAAAAATCTAAGGATCGGCCAAGAGACTTATATCATGATAGGTTCATCATTAATGTACCACTTGGGGGTCTCTTGGATGTATATAGTAAGTTTATTAACCATATTATATAAAAATACAAAAAGACATTGTAAAAGTGAAATTAATTAACTTAGAGTTAATACTTAAAGATAAGGTTAATATAAGTACCCAAACCTGTCTAAATTATATTGGTTGATTGGTTTTCGACCTATCCCCACCTTAACCTTTGAATAATAAGCTTTGGAGCCATTAGAAAACTAATATGAATTTATTATAAATTAATATTTCTAGCTTTTCCAAAGGTGCCCCTCACCCCTCTTATAAAAGGGCACTCCTCCTTCTCATTTCTTCACACCTTCAAACCTTTTGGTTCGGCCAAACTCTGCCCAAAAACTCTCCCAAAATCCATCACTACAACCTATAGGCCTTAGTTTGATCAGAAAGCCAACCTAAGGAGCCCTTTTGATCAAATCAAAAGGAAGAACCCGAAGAAGAGGTAATGATTTCACCACCCTTCTCCAAGTTCATTTCTTCTTCCACTTCTTCTTCCTTTGTTCTTACCATTCTAAAATAATAACTCCAGTATCTCACATATACTGTGATGTTATTATAAATATGGTACAACCATATTCAGTATTCTATCCACCCTTTGAATAACATGTCACCATACGTGCGTACGTACGGACTACCGTCTCCACGTCGTGGTGTAATTGTTATTCAATATAATATTATTTGGATGGGTATAATAATGATGTGTAACTCATGTAAATAATAAATATAACAGGTTAATGATTCTGTATATATATGATATACCATCCATTTATATATTATTTTAATATCAAATAATGATATTGTCGCTCGTGCGTACGTACGGACTACCGTCTCCACGAACGCGATGAGATTCATTCTCCATCATATCCATTCAAGTATAATTATCATTTGATGATTTAAAAATGATGTTTAAGGACTTGATATCATTCTGGATATGAATAATATACAACCTATCCTTTACAAAAAGGTCTTACGTAACAAAACATATAAAAGAAAACAAGTAATTTAACACCCGAAACAACGATAATACTAAGATATTATTATAAATCGATATTAAAAGATCATATATGATATCATATTAATGTATATGATTCTTGTATAATTTAGTAACAATTATTTCACCATTATACAGGAGGTTATCCTACCCCAACCAAGGAAAATTACAAGGTAAGGGTTTACTTTACAACCTCTTCATTATCCAAGGTTGTTTATACGTAATAATCTACTGGGATCTCTTTATCATCCACATCCATGTTTCTTAAAAATGTATTTCAAAAAAATTTAACTATTTACTAGAATATGAGTTAAAGTCATTTATACCCTTTTTGACTTTTATAATTGGTTTATAAAGGAATCTTTCGGTCGTTTTCAAAACAAGGTCCTTTTTAACCTTTTCGACAGAATTAAGGTAAGAATGTATTTAACTAATACGGCGGGTGCGGTTATTTTACGCCGTTATAAAATCTTCAAAGCTTTCCTTACAAGCTTATAAGAATATTTTCAAAGAAAATGTTTTATTTTATATGGATCTTAAATGATTTCAAAATAAAAGGAGATATTTCTTTAAAAAGAATTTTGATTTCATCTACGTCAACATCCTTTGATGGATTTTAAGATTATTTGAAGTTGATTTATTATGATACAAAACTTCTATATTGTATTGAAGGTTTTGTGATATGTTTGACTATGCATGTGCTATTTTTATACCGTTCATAGTTTATGGTGAAATTATTGACATTTCGTATGCTAGATTTAATACGAATGTTTATGTTATGTTTAAACCTTTTCATATGGGAATGCATTGGACTTAATATGTGACGGGTGGAGCCCGCTATAGCTCCTCGATGCATCGGTAGGTCTCATGGGACAAACTAGTGTCTTGGCACAAGGCCTTGACAAAATCTTATTTGTAGTCTTGGCACGAGGCCTTGGCTATGTGGTTATGATAGTCTGGCATTATGCATTCCAACATTATGAAAGTGGTTATTGATTATTGCATGTGATTATTCGATTAGTAGAATATCCATGTGAATAAGTAAATGGCATTATTTCATATTATTTATGCCATACCATGTTGAAAGTTCATATTTAAAAGGCTTTTGTTTTAGTTATACATTGCCTTAAATGTTTATTCTTATTTATGAAAGTTTCCGCTATATTGTTATCCTTACTGAGCATTTGAGCTCACCCCTTTTCTATGTTTTATTTTTCCCAGGATGTGAAGAAGTAAGTTATGAATGACCTGCAGGGATATTATGTGGGGATATGAGTGTGGATTATGGAGACAATATGATGTTGTAGTAGTTTTTCGTTTAATGATGTAATGTAAAACTTATGAATATATCTAGTGTTTCCAAGGCTACTAAACCAATCGGTCTTTCGAGATTTGATCTTTCTTGTGATCATGCCAATGTTATGTAATAATGCACCGACTCTGGGTAACTGGGGTCGGGGCATTACAAATTAAGGGTCAAAAATTATATTATAAAAAACATAAAACTACACTATCACTTATACAGATTTCATTAGATAAGTGGGTGTAGACATAAAAATTGTTATACAATAATTATATTAATTTTAATCCACTAATGTATGAATATTCTATTATGTTTATTTTTATATAAAATTAAGTGAAAATTTAGATAATCATATTTGTATTAAATAAATAAATATTATTAAATGGACATACATATGATAAATTATGTTATAATTATTAATTTGGAATCTAATAAAATTATATTCATGATGATAATTTTTATAAAATATATATAGATGAAATATGAAAAATATAATCAATAATAGAATGTTGTATTAATTATTTAATCAATCGAAAAATCAAAAAAATTATATACAAAATATTTAAATAATTAAACTTTTTAATTATTTAATTATATAAACGTCTATTATAGATAAATTAGTCAATTTAGAGATATATTTGAAGTGTTGTTTCGATGATATCATATTGATTGATAATTTTTATAAATTGAAATACTAAATAGTATCAAAAATTTATATAAATGATAATTTAATATAAATAATATTTTATTAAATTATATTAAATAAAATAAAAATATATGATTTTTTTTTCCAAATTACAATAATAAATTTTATGACTTCATAAAATATACATTTGTGGGCTTTTTACAACTTATTCAAACAATGGTAACACTAAATTATATAAGACAATTTGTCACAACATGAGTTTAGTGTTAAATAAATATTTCCATACCTACTTCCCGAACCACATAATGGAGGTTCTTTTCTTCTAAAATGACAATCCCTAGAGTCCCAAAATGGTGTCCTGTATCTCTTTTTATAAAGTATAGTTTATCATATTAACAAACTACATCAAAATAATTTATTATTCTACTTATTCTTCATATATTTTTCAATTATAATATAATATCTAAAATATAATATATTTTTTTGATATTATTATTATTATTATCATACAACTATATTTTTCCTTTTATCCATCACATGAAACAAATATCATATTTCATTAGTACACACGACTTACCATCTCCAATATATGGTGTAATTTTTTTTCATCACCACATTAATTTGATAGGTATATGATTAATATAATGGATAAAAATTAAAAATGGGTTGATACATATTCTTTATAATTAATATACAATCCAATTCCTTACCAAATAACCATTAAGTGAATTAGACTTCTTCTTGTTTGTACATATGGCCTACCATTTTCATGACACATCGAGATATATTCCCAACATTAATAGTTGAACAATAACTATAATAATATATATTATATATGAATAAACTATTTATGAACATATTTTCCTTTTATATAAATAATATATATCATAAGAATAAGAATCAAGACTTTAACAAAAACATAAACCTAAAAAATTATTCCATTTTACACCTAAAACAATGGTAGTAATTAAATATTAGTAACAATATGATATTAGAGTATCATATATTCTATAATAAATATCTAAATTTTTATAGTGTAATTTAAAAAAATTGTTTTACCACCGTAGAAGTGGTTTAAAGAACCTCAATAAAATTAAATTACAAATTAAGGGTTTATTTCTCAAACCTCGTTATTTACAAGTAATGTTAATATTCAAGTATTTATAGGGATATATTTATCATCAAGGTCTATATACCATATAAAATATATATCGAAATTTTCATACTATTCTACTATAATTGTTTATATAAATTTTTTCTATTGATTGCCTTTTTGAAAATTTATTTGAAATTAATATTTTGTTTATTCACAAAAGTGTTATTTTATGATTGTTTCAAGTCAATTAATTGTTTACACATATGGCATGAGAGGGTTTTATCGCCATCATGATACCATAATGATTTATAGTATCTTTATAATATAATAATTCTAATTTCAATGGAAAATTTTATATGAATATTAAAGAAATAAAATCACAGTAAAAATGTTTATTTTTCATTATGAAACATAAAAAGATTATATTAGAATTTTTAAACAATGTCAAATTTTTTTGTGGAATAATATATTTAATTTAGTTTGATTTCTTATGATTTCATTTTAAATATTCCATTTAATTGATTATAATATATTTTGATCATGGATGATCTATTTTGGTTCTGTTTATATATTATTGTTTTATTATACATATTTCATTATTAAATTTTAATATGAATGATTATGTTTTATATGTTTTACACATTTCATAAGTGGAATTCCGTCGAATATGTATGTGTTGGTAAGGGACTATTTTAGCCCCCTCATCCATTAGTAAGTCTCATGAGACAAATATTTTTGGTTTTTGGATGACTTCTAACCCTAATATGTATGGTGTCTTGGCTGATGAATTGAATGTATGTTTAAGATGTACCATCTAATACAATCATTCTTAATGGAAATAGATATTAATGTTCCATGTAATTATTCAACTTGGTGAATATATATAGTCAATTATCATTCTAATGATAATTTTTTATATTGTTATTTGATCAAATACTATTCATTATATATTATACTAAAAATTATGTTTTAATGGATTGTGTTTTTAGTATTTCACATTTCTTTATTATGTTTATTTATGAAAGGTTCTACTATAATGATTAACCATACTATATATCATAGGTCAGACCATTCATATGTATCATTTTTCATAGTCTTTAAAAATATATAGTAACACTGATGTTAATAAATATGCTACTATAATAAGATTGGTTTCAAAGTATTAACTATGATTTTTTTCATTTGAATATGTAACATTAAAAAATATTTTCCTATCTTATTTTTACTACAATACTAAACTAATAGGTCATATTGGAAGCAAATACTATATATATGACAATGTAAAATTGTAAGGCTATTATTATAAGATTACAGTTTAAGGGTATTTATAATATAATGTACAATCATGTGACAACAAAAAATTAAAACATCACTTATTAAAATACCAATGGAAGTACCCAATTTACAATATATCAAATTAGATAATGAAATAACTCAAAAATATCATCCTGTCAACATCATTTATATATTCATCTTTAATCTCAAGATTCACTAAACCCTTAAACCACCCCCTTGGCCCCTCATTGGACAGCACATTACACAAGGTGTTTAGTCTGAATTAAAAAAATATACTCCACATCCATTAATACTAAATTCAAATCCTATGTCACTTTTACAAAAAAAAATTCATTTGTGAGTAAAGGAGATTATATATCATTCAATATAAATATACATAACATTATTCATGATGAGATATAATGTAATTAAATGGAAATATTGTGATTAAAAATCCATCAAGATGGTGGCGGAATGTGACTCATGGTATGATCTATTTATTAAGCATGAGTTGAGTCATATGGATTTAACGAGGCCCCATGATATCATGTATAAGACCCAATGTGTATACCGTTAGAGAAACTATGTAAACTCATAAAATAAAAGATGACCTAAAATATTAATTTGATATCAATTATTTCAATTATTTCTGAAATATAAAATATATGCTTCTAAATAGAATCATTTCTTTATGTACTTGTTTTTATAAATGTTAACTCTAAACTACACCTATAATTTGTAAAGAAACCCAACTCATTACAATGTTCAGTGTATAATTTGGAAGTGTACTACACCTAAAAATCTATATATTCTATGTCACTATTCTAAAATCCTATAACTCAACCCAAAACATTTCCATGTTAAATGTTAGTCATGTGGGTAAGAAACACTACTAAAATAATTTCCATACTCCATGAAAAACACTTATCAAATATTGTACCATAGTACGGAACACATACAATAATGATGTATAAACACCAATAAAGGGGATATAGATCATATTTTATTTTATATTCCATTCATGAGCACCTAAATGAGGGGATAATGAATTTTTAGATTTTTTTGTCATACCATAGAATGGAGGGGGGGAATGTTCTTATATACGTGGAATAGGGGACCAAAAAATGGGCATAATTGAACCTCCATGGTTATCTCCATATTAGTGAATTGAGTGATATACATTTCTGAATGACACCATTATCCCTACCATAATAAATCTTTAAACATCATATATTACAAGGGAAATTTAATCAAATTTCAAAATTGAAAAAATATATTTTAATCAATATTGAATCATAATCTATATTATCTATTTACATTCCCAAAATTGATGCACTATAAAATTGTTATTATACAAAAAAACATGGGGTAAATTCATCCATGTTCCAACCATATGGATTAACATATTATGAAAATAAAGTGGAATGGAATTCCTTAATGTCCATGTGGGTCACTAATCATGGAGATGCATGGTGTTCTGTTTTCAAAAAAAAATTAATTATTTATGTAATTCTAACATGTCAGGTAATGTGGAACCAAAAAGATCTGGTCTCCCATTAGTCTCTATCTTTAGGATTTTTGGATTTTATAGTTTCCCATTATTTAGAAAAAAATGTTCAGGTTATAGTTCCATCAAAAAATAGTGTGAATTTAAAGGTGGTGGAAGAACCATTGTAAACTCCCACTCCCATGACTGATGAATTTTGATTACCCAAGTCTTTCAAACTTTATGTTTTGACTTTAAATCTACATAGAAACCCTATAGAGTCATGTTTCCACAACTCACCCATGATGGCCTCTGGTTGTACAAAACTTCACCAACAACCTTCACATCCCGACCACCATCAGTACATGTTAGGCATATCTATGACCAATGTTACACATTGTTACTTCCATTTTGTGGTATGAAGCATTGTGAAACATCTCAGTAATCTCATTTATATCCAATAATGTGTATTAAAAACCACATATCATGATTTAGATGTTAAAATCCTAAAATATACAAGGATTTTTATTAATTATTTCAAAACATAACAAGTGTGAGATAATATTTCATTGGAACCTATGATTCCTCTATACAATGATTCATTCATGATTCATATAATGATAAATTAAAAGTACTAAAAATAAATATTTTTAATAAAATAATTGACCATTTTTTTTGAAATATAATAGACATTGGTTTTGGATTATAGTAAATTTAAATATAATTATTTTAGTATAAATGATATTTTTAAGGGAATAAAAACATAAAAATGTCAAAAAAAAATATAACCATTGGAAGTCGAGAGAAGAAATGAATATAAAATAAGATCATTATTACATTATGTTGAATCAATTTTTAATAACATTTTTACATGTTTTGGTTTAATTTGATGATTTTGAAAATAAATTAAATTAATAAATTCCATTAATTAATTTCATAGATTCATTGGTAAATTTAAATATCAAGATATCACTTGATCTTTACAAATGTAATTTTCCAAAATTTATGGTTTTTTTATTCTAAAACAATGGATTAGAGAATAATTTGAATACAATTGAAAATTGAAAGATTCAAATTATTTTATTAGATTATCTAATAATATTTCTAGTTTTGAAAATAATTAAATTTAAATTAAACTGTAATATTTTTAGGTTAGGACAATATTCTAGACTAAATATTATTATTGGATTTCCTATATATGTATTAGTTTTATTTAGAAATTATACATTCTAAATTCATGTTAAACAATCTCACAATTAATTTATAGGTGTGTAAATATAAAATAATTGTATGTGAAAAAGATCACAGGAGATATGTATTTATAAGGTTCAATAGAAATCCATCTGTCCATAAAGAAGAATAATGACATCACTAACTCAAGAGAAAAATTAATTTGAGATAAAATGAAATTATTACTCAAAAAATTCTAAAATTTGATAAAAAAAGTTTAGGATTCATTGTTCCCAACACTCACTATATTTCTAATATTCTATAGTTATTGATCCACATATGTTAGTAAAACTATATTAGAAAATTCAACTCATTAACAACTTCTACAATTCTGGTGGCTAAAAGACATTGGAGTTATTGTAATATAGTCTCTAATTCAATAAATTCTATATTTCCATTTAAGTGTTTTTCTTAAGTACTATTTAAGTGTGTTCATATTTATACAAATCGTCAAACGTGTTCTGTCAACCATCATCCCTCAATCCACCTATAATTGGATAATTCTACCCCCAATAAACCATAATGGCCACACTACCTTGGGAAAACAATAATTTTACGGTCTTCTATGTAGTCTGGCCTACTATAATTCATCAATATTTCATCCTAAATTTTATAGTACACCGTAAAGACAATAATTACCTTTGTAACCATAAGAACCAATCATAATTAAAATATATTCTTATTCATATAATATTATCGACACACTTTTTTTCATGATACATCATTATATCTAACTTTATAAATATAAAATAATATTATAATTATTTTAATAATTTTGAAATAAAAAATACTATGTTATTAATTTGTCCCATCAATGAAATGTTTTACTCCTCCAAAATGAATAATATAGGGTTCCTAGGTAAGGATGATCAAGAATATACCTCACATTTATATTAATTCACCTTCCTTAATCTAGTATTTTCATTATAATATTGTCTTATAAAACCAAAGTACAACAACACATAGGGGAAAACATAATTTATTATCACTATGGTCTTAAAAACAATATAATATCAATTTTTGACCACAAAGAACACTCACATTTACAATATATATTATATTTCATTATGAAATAGCCCATAATTTTGTTCATCCGACCGAAATACAACCTAATAGGATAAAATGAATATGTGATCCAAAAACATACATCATCAAAAATATTAAACATAGGTTTAAATTTTTAGTATTTTTTAGATCACATCATTTATTGAGTTTTATGATTTATATTTATATGAGTACAGCTAATTAAAAAGACAAGATAATCAGGAGTGGTTCATAATTATTCCACATTGACACTAGAAGAGATGCAATGATGAATTATCTTGTGTAACCATATCAATTTTCAATTATATCTTCACAATAATTTGGATAAACCATTTTCTCTAGTTTATGGATAAAATTATATATTCTCTATATTCTGTAACCACTTTATATTACACTATTAGAATGAAAATTCAATATCCCAACCACCATTAGTTATATATCTTCATTAAATGATTTAATAGTTTTTATCACTAAAAAATTGAATGATTTTTAGGTGTACATATAAAGAAAAACCTCATGAAACTAAATATCAATATACCTATTACAATATTTCGTCCAAATCTACGTCAATCAAAAGAAGATAGTCCTGGATCATTGGATTAAATTTAACTGTTAGACCCAAATGATATAAAGACAACAAAAAATTAGAGAAACCATAAACACAAACTAGATGATAGAAATATTCCTTTTATTGATAGTATTTATTCATTTTGGTGGTTATAACCAAAACATTAATGACAACATACCACACTATGTTACGTACATTCATAGGGTGGCATCATTCATGAACAATCATGGGTCGACCCTAAACTAGTCACATGAACCAATCCATGATATGTCATGTGGGGAATGCATGATACTCTGAAGTTGGTGACAAGAACCATTGGAATCCACAAAGTTCAAAAAATTTGAACAATTTCACATAGTAATAATATAAAAACCTAATAATATAATTTTTAACATATTGTTCAAAATATAAATGAAATTTAACAAAATATCATTTATTCATGAAACAAAAAAAACTGAACTACTCAACTTTACTAACCAAACTGAACAATCACTAACTCAATGTGACCCAACGGGCCACTCTCCAACTAAATGATAAATCTTCTCCCATGGAGAATGAACCCTAGGCAAAACCTTTAAAATGATTAAAATAGATAATAAAATAAATATGTGAGTATTAAAACTCGCCAACCTAGCACGATATTCTATTTTCAAAATGAAATTATTTTAAAATAAAAAAAATATAAATCTCATGTAAGAAATTCAACAAATAAATTTGATATTTTATACAAAATATAAATGAAAACAAATTACAAACCATTTAACCCATTTCATTTCCAAAACCAATATCATACCATTAGTGATACATTATCGTTTTCAAGGGGAATATGTCTCAATATTTTTAATTAGATGATAGATGATAAAACCCTATTCATAGATTTTTTCCTAATTATTTATTAATAAAAACACATCACTCAAAAAATACTAGTCATGATGTAACGATTGTAAGCACCTAATAGAGTCAATATAAATTATCTTACATGTATCTCAACATCACTACAACCGACTAAATTCATTAGACCTTGGTGAACACAAGAGGTCACAAATTAATCAAAAAATACTAATACATGTGAACCAATCCCAAGTACCAAGAAAAAAATATTAATGTTATAAATTCTCAATATGGTCAGCCACCCTAACGTAATACATGTTTAAGGAAAATCCATGAGTCATAAACCCAAATATATATACACCTACTATAGGTCACTGGTAGTGCGTTAACTACTAGATATGTAATAATTCATAGAAAATTGAATCAAAATTCTAGGACCACATGAATCATGTATATAATGGTGAAGATCCATCCAATTACAATTGAGTATCGATGCACTGATACATATAATAACGAATCAATAACGTGCATCACCTCGTGGCACTCCAAGGACTTACCCACATGCCATGTAAGAAATAGAACACTATGAGTCTGTACTGAGGACCTCCAATAATATTTCATGAGGATTAAACGGAAATGAAATCCTACCAAATATATATAAAAAGTCATATAATCATTCAAATAAGTTTTTTCCTAAAAAAACATTATCAAAAATTTCAAAAAGTAGCGAAACATGCCTTTATGATTTTAACTAAAAATGAATTTACCAACATATATATAATACTATTTATAAATGGGTATAAACACTCCATTTTATGAATTAAAACATTTATATAATCCACTAAAAACATTCATACATTATTTTAGGGAAAATAAATTTCTTATAAACGTGTCATATGTTCCATCTGTCGATAACACAGGTAAAAAACATTAAAATAAGTGAAAAATCACTTCATATCGTGTTTTTATAATGATCTAATGTATAAAAATTTTACAATTAACTAATAAATGGTATATTGAAGCTGTGAATTATGATTCAAAATTCATTGGAATGACTCATGTAAAAATATTTTATCTCATATATTGGATTCAAAAATCATGAAATTTTTTAATCTGTAATTAAAAGAATTTTTTGGAAAATTATACCTCAAAACCTTGGTGTAAGAAAAAACGCACACCTAAGATCACATCATGAAGGATTAATGACCCTAATTCCATGAATAAAACCCATAATGGGAAAAAATACACCAAATAATCAATTTTAAGACAATAAAATATATTATAGGTGGATGTCACTACCTGAGTAGGGTTGCACTTGTAGGGGGACACACACTAGATGGTGAGTTGCACATCATCGACATGTCACACCGATATAGGGGGTGAGGCCATAATATTGTACCAAAAATGGGAGGTGGTGTTTGGAGGTCATTCTAGGGAAGGTGGAATCACCAGTTAAATGGTGCATGTTAGAGAGGGTCATCGACTTGGGGTGCCACACTCTATATGGGTGGTGTTAGACGAAGGATATTTAGAAGGGAGGGAAATGAGTAGAGGGTGTGAAGCAAGGTGGGTTGTGAAATGCATGTGAGGGAAATGATATTATCATGTGGGAGGAGAGGGAAGGGGAGATAAAGACGTAAAAAAATTTAGAGTTTACCAATATTAAACACATTTTAATAAAAAAATAAAATTATGAATAATAATGAATATATAATAATAATAAAACTACTATAAAAATAATTATCATAATAATAAAAAATTTTATTATTGTTTTCATAAGCATAAATATAAAATTAATAAAATTAATATAATAATTATAATAATAATCCTAAGGAATTTAATTAAAATGATCAATATATTAAATTTAGTTAAAGATAATTACAAATAAAATTATTTTATAATAATATTAATATTATGTATAAAAATATAATTATTAATATAATATTATAAATGATTCATTGGATTTAAATTTTTTTAACTTCAATTTTTTTTATTTAGGTATTTTATATATTTGAATATGGGGTAACCGTGATATCTGCGCAAGGCTGAAGTGACTCTATACAAACCATGTTGTAGACTCTATCTACCATATGTGGTTACTATGGACCTTCCTAAAATCTACCAAAGTATTTAAATATTAAAAAATAAAAAGTAAATTATATAAATAATTTTAAAATAATGCAAAAAATAATTATAATATTTATTTCATTCATAATAAAAATAGAAATAATATAATAAAAATATAATTTAAAAAATATTATTCATAAAGATAATAAAATTAATAATATTAAGATTCTATTAATATCATAATAAATTCTATTATTACTAAAATAATACTTTTAATTATATTTTTATGTATACTTATTTTACATTATCTCTCATTTTATTTCTCATTTATTTCATATTTTTTTCGAATATGGGCATGCATCATAGTTAAATAAAAGAAGCTACACAGTTTTCAAACCATGATCCACCCATGCATTAGATCACTCCAAACCCAAAACATGTATTTTTTAATATAAAAAATAAATATAAAATCTGTTGTCTACTCAAACGCTGACAAAAAGATCGAATGAAAAATAATAATAATAAAAAATGTTTTTTCAATGGTTGGGGGTTGACAATTATCCCCACCATATCACATTACTCCCCTAGAAGTCTCAAATACAATCTATATAGTTGATAATACTATTAGGATTCCACATAAATATGATTCAACATCTCAATGTGATGACAATTAACCGACCACCAATGGAACATTAACCCATTAATTGAAATAAATCACTAATAGAGGGGTGACCCAAATAGACCCCATAGTGAGAATTCAACTAGATTGTCATAAAATATTTATTCAAAACTCAATAAGAACCATGGTGGGTCTACACACCTTAAGAACCAACTATGAATGAACAAACATAAATCCAATACAAACATGAATCATGTCTATCTAAATAGATATAAAACCCTCATGACAGGGTCTGTAAGGGAATGTACATAACGAATTATCCAGTAATCCACAACCATAAACTTCCTAACACTGGACCGTCATAATCAATTATAAACCATGAACACTCCTGACTCACATGTATAGTCCACATGAAGATATTGATTGGGACACACAAACTAGATAACACATAATATCCATAGTTTGACAGATAAGTCTATCATGCACTTTTAAATGAGAGGCATATCTATGTGATAGAGAAACAATAATAGAAACACTATATCGTTCTCATTTCAATGATTAAGGAAAAATAATACAAGACTCCTAAAAACTCCAAGGTACCAAACTACGTGTCAGCTTCATTATGAGAACTATGAATGGAGTGATGAAGAATAAAGAATCTACTAACTCACAGTTAGGAGATGCTAATCCATAACAGGTACATATATCACAGGATTATATACACATAGAAAAACCGTAATTAATTATATGAATCCATACATTCATTAAAAATATTAATTCATAAGAAGTCTCACATAATTCATTTCATTTAATCCACAACCCCATTGGCTTGACTGCCAAAAAAATATCCCTAAAAATAGAATGAAACATAGAAAATGAAATTTCAAAAAATTTCTAACATCACATCACCTTAAAGGATTTCCCCAACGATGAATTATAGAAATACCATGATAGAACCTCCACAAGTGACACTAGAATCCAAATTCCTTGAAGGGTTTTAGAGAATTTAATATGAAAACATTTTGTGGCCTAGATGCCAGTTGTCATCAAGCCTCAGCTAGTCGCAGGGTTCTGTACATGGTGAGATTGGGATGAACACTCCACAAGACATCAGTCATTCAACAACCGCCCCTAAGACCCATAAAAAGGTATCCCAATGGCCTCTCATGTCATAAGGGACCCAACACAATAGACAGTGCGTCAATAGGATGCACAGTCGGTATGTTATTAGTGTTTTAGCTCCATGTGCCCGATTTGATTCGGGGATCGATCCCACCCGGCCATACTCTTACATTATTCAAAACTCCGGTGTTGTATACCAAAATGATCATCTCGATCAATGGACTTTGGTACCATTTAAGGTTCTTCAATCAAACGTCTGGTTCACATGTTACTACCAAAAATGGAATAACTGGGCACATATGGGCTCAGGTCCATTCCGACCTAGTCGGTCTGACATGGCCTGACCTAGCCTGGGCTAACCTAAGTCAGGCCCGGATAGCCAAGGCCTTGTTGGGCCCGGCCCGCACTAGGCATGCCCTTATGGCATGGCCTGCAGGGTCTGGTCTGCCTGACCTAGCGCAAGAGGGGGAGCAGACCCCCTTTCATTCGGAACTGCAATAGGGAGTGCCTTAGGTGCTTCTATGTCACGACAGACAGGTTGCAGCCTGCTGCTCAACTGACAGTGCAGACGCTTGTCGCCCCTCCATCCACATGGTAGGTTAGGTAACAGTCGTTTCCTTCTTCCGTGAGCCATCACAACTTCATTCCATGCACAAAAATTATGTCGTTCTAATATTCATGATATTCAAGTCGGGGGCTCTACATCCATATGTCGCGCCTGTCAATACTATGTGTTTCCAGCATAATTAAATATTTTTCAATGTTGAACGCATGAATAAGAGACCAAGAAAAAAAGAACAAGGGGAAAAATTTAAGTGCGGGATGATATCCATTTTAGTTTGGCAATCATCATTATGTATCGATAATATGATAAATTTTAAATTTAATTCAATCATTATTAAAAATAAAATAAAACCCCTACTTTGATTTTATGTGGAGGTGGTGCAAGGAAGAGGGTTATGTTGTTGAAGATTTGAATCATCATTTCTCACACTCGTAAGATGCAACATGCTCGGTTCCACATTATTCAATTTCATAATTCATTCTTCGTTGGTGATTCTCCAATGTTGGAGAATGATCCTTCCAACTCTCCAATTATCTCCTCATTTTCCAATCCTATTTCCCCATGAGAGGTGAGGTTCCAAATTAATAAATTATGTTAATTAAAACATATAATTATGGAACATTTATTTGCGGAAAATCCAATAGTTAACTCATATTTTAGAGGGATATCTTGGGTCTGGTGGTCTCCACCACTAAATTCAAATTGTAGTTTTCAAGCTCGGGTGGTCCCCACTACTAAATTAAAAAAAATAAAATAATGCATCTTTATTTTATTTTTCCCCAACAATAGTTTGAAGAAAAAATTTCTCCCTCAACCTAATACAGTCAAGGTGATGGTATCCTTAAGAAAATATTGGCACTGCGATTTCTTCATTGTCCACAGAGTACAATTCTGAGAACTGGTTCAAATGTTACAAAATGCTGCTTGCGCGTTTACTGAACGTACCTGAAAATAATGTTTTCCAAATTATTAATATTCATCTTCAACCTATGTTGGTCGAGGTTAAATTCTTACTAAGTGAAACATGCCCCATAGAATGCAACAGTACTCTCGGATTTATAATCTGAGTTATCGTTTAACAGTTATGGATTTGACAATAAAATTATTGTCACTTAAATAATTTATTTACTCCAAAAAACTAACTTTCACCGGTGTCCTGCACCGACCAATGTTATTATCTTCCTATATAAATTATACCCTCATTAGTACAACAGGGGCCTCATATTTTTAATATTATCTACCATTTGTGAGAAATAACAATTTGAAAAATAAAATAACATTTATTTAATAATTTTATTTATAGTTATTCCATTTTTGTGTATTCTCACAAGAATCCCACACCGACTTAACATAACTGACACCAAGGTTAAAACCTCCATTCTGAGAGAAACAGTGCCCTCAGATTTCTATTGCGAGAAACTGTTTAAGAGTTATTTTACTTTTTAATTAAAACTTCTTAAACTCACTATTTAAAATTTAACAAAATATAGAATGATTATCCCGGGCACTCCGGGCCTCTGAATCACATTCCGTTGGATTTTGAGGTCTTGAAATAATTCCATATAATTAATAAAATTATACAGAAACACTTGGACATTATGTTCGCCCCACCTTTTGGATTTATTTATTGAAATCATAAACAAAAGAAAACAAACCAGAAGAGTGTACTGAGCATGAATCTAAGACTCTGGCTCTATTGACCTCTCTTAGTGTTTCTTGTTATTATAGCGTATGTGCACAAAAGATATCGACCACAAACAAAGGACCTGCTCCAGTTGATTCTCAAACTCTACAGGACCCTTCATAAATGTCACCCCATCATCACTATTCAGCTTGTCGTGGTTGATGATGTGATATATTTCATGAACGTATCTCATCATCTGGGATACATGGAAGACGTCGTGAACACATTCCTACTGCGGTGGAATAACCATGTGGTATTCTACCTCACTTATCCTCCGATGTATCAAAAAAGGACAGATAAGCCTTAGTAATAACTTTCCCCCTTGGAAACAAATATGTAGTCCCCATCTAGGAGAGTCTCACCAGAATACATGGTCCCTCTCATAGAACTTCACGGGTCTCTCTATCTTCTCAGAATAATAATTCTTCCAACTATGGGCAGTCTTCACTTTCTGACAAGTGATACATAATAATACATAGTCTTCCATTATTTCCTTCTTCCCAGACCATTAGTACTAACGTCGCAGGCCCTTGTACATCTTCTCCACTATATGATTTTCCACCATAGGGGACATTTGGAACTACCTCATAAACTCCACCTATAGTGCTACTGGTACCATGTTATGTCCTCTGAAGAGGATTAAGTTCTCCCCACTTACAGAAAATCCATTAGGTACCAGCCCTGTGGATATCATTGCATGTTGAGCCTCATAGTCACTGTCTTGAGCTGTGCCTCCAAGACTCGTTGATTGAGTGGGTGTGTGATTGTCATAGTATGGAGGCATTCTTCACCATATCTATCCATGATGGATATCATCCACATGTCTAGCTTCTTTGTTGCTTCTCTATAATACTACATACTAGGTCTTCTACTGATTGCATCTGCTACCACATTCCCCTTCACAAGATTACATACTATTTAAAAGTCCTTCTCCTATAGTAACACTATCTATCAACACTGTCTTCGGTTATGTTCTTTCATAGAGAAGATATAATTAAGACTATTGGGATCAGATTAGACTGTAAAACATTCTCCCATCAAGTTCCCCCCCCCCACATCTATTGAGCAAACACCACTGCTTCTCACTCCAGGTCATGGGTAGCATAGTACTACTTGTCAGTCTCGGTCTTGGGTCCTAAAAGATCGGTTGAGACTTCTCCATACATAGGAATGGATCCCACATTTTTATCAAATGATGACATAGGTTTCTCTATCCTATAGAAGTCTGGTACAAATCTCTAGTAGTGTCTAGCCAGAGTAGACATCCCTCTCTCTTTAGGGAGGTAATCCTGGAAACATCTTTTGAATAGGTGTCCCAATTCTCTACCATTCTAGTTTGGAACTGAAAACTCAAAACACATGATTCCATGAGAGAATGTCTGGCCGACTAGAGTGTGATTAGTTTTACCCTCCTATGCATGAGTTAATCATGTTCTGTCTGGGTTTCTTTTTTCACCGACAATGGAAAATCCCATTCCAACGTTGTAGCTAAACCACAAACCATTTTGCTAATATATTAAAGCTGAGTTTGAAATATTGATATCCAGTCCATAACCAAACTAACATTATAAGTACTCAACGTTTCCACCAAGAGGTTCTAACAGAATATCTCACCTCAAGGGTCAGATCACACAGTCGGTGTTAGTGTGATTATCGAGTCTCTCCCATATGTATCTCCATACATGAGGGTAAATTCAATGGCATTACCTGAAACTATAGTTATTGGAAAATATTTTAGGAATGATGGAATGATTGGTACCTTTGTATATTAATACATTAGCTAGTAGTAGACACAAAATGTTCATCGAATCATTAATAGAGCCCTTGTGTCGCACTCCTGGACCATATCCAGCTACTCCTTTACCCTATCCTCCAGCTCTCTAATCCTAGTGCGGACCAAAAATGGGGGAGTTTTTAACATGTTGAAATGTAATCCACCTCATGCCGCTCTCCTGGCATTGATTCCTTGTTGGATTCTCTAAAAATTACTCTACCTCTAACACTTCTTCTTCACAATACATTTTTACACTCACAAGCCTCTAAGACTGGTGCCAGTTTTCTGATATCCCACTACTAACATACACTAGTTGTATCTACTCAACCAACATAGGTTCAATGAAAAAGGATCCCTCTAGAACCCTATCATTGTTAGGAATCCAAATATAAATAATTAAATCATGGATGTACCTATGAACACCTCACTCGAGAGTCCGACTCCAGAAGCACTGATCACATCTTATTCATCGAGTACTTGGAATGGCCGATACACATCGACGAATACTCATCTACTGAAATTTCATCCTTCTGAAGATGTAGAAGCTCTGGAGAACACATAGACACTTCATCAATCTAGTCCTCGTCTGCCTATGAGTCGGGCTCTCCTTGTAGCCTATGTGTATCTAATGTCGAAACACATGTAAGGCACTAAGCCTAAATGTGTCCTTTACTGGTTCCACCATTTGAAACTGCTGACCAACAGGCATGGACACAACTAGATCACTACTCGAACGTAACATCTTGGGAAACGGTCAAAGTACTTAAGCCTCATTATCATGTGTACAATCATCATGGTCACATAATGTAAAATACCAATAGCTAGAATCACTATATTCTCTACTGGAGTCTCAACTAAGTGAACAACTCTAACCACTACATCCAGCCAGCCCTTAGATGCTAGGTAATCAAACTCGCCTTGAATCCTCATAGGCCTCTATTGTTGGAACTTGTGCAACACACTCATTCATCAATTTTCCTCTACTATTGGGGATGGTGGAATCACATTTCCAATGGGTAGTCATGCTACTGGTACACCACATGAAAGAGAAAAAGTTGTACGAGGTTCCTACACCGAGGCCTCGTTGCTCGGTGGGCCATCATCGTGTACACTCTCAGGAAACCTGGGTGTATGTATTCATGGAGGCATCAAGATAAGTAATAAGGGCATCATGGTCATTTAGTAATACCTATTGATCTCACTCCAATGAAATCAAAAGAAAAACTATTCAAAAACAGACAAATTCTGTAGTTTTTGTGCGCTGAGTCGGAAATTAGATTTTTGTGTTGTGGGGTATGTATACGTCGGCCATTGCACCAACACTAGATTTCCTAAACAGAAAACCACACTCATTACATGTAACACTATATCCACATAGAAAAGATTAGAGTCATCGTTTTTTGGTAGACCCAAAACATATCTGATATAACGTTTTCATGACCCGTCCCCCAGGGCCCATGTCGTGACTACCCAAAGCCCGCCTTCCATAGGACAGGGGTTGTCAAAAAGAACCGATAGGCGTATTCCATGAAATTAGAAGGAATTTAAATTATAATGTATAAAATCACACAAACCAATAACACCACAGTATAAAAGATCAATGTAAACTATTTAGTAAGTAGGGTGTGTGCACAATGTATATGAGTCGGAATACAAGCCCAACTATAATGTTAAAAAAAACTATAATGTACAAGTAAAATATAAATTACAAGTAAAACTGAAAACATCTCATGTGAACATCTTTCAAGGAACCTACCTGAAGGGTTGGTACAAACTCTACAACTATTGTCTCTATGATACTCCTCATCTAAGGACCACCTCTCAGTACTCTCCAGTCCTAATACCCTCATCCTCAGTCAGTGTTTTCCATTGTCTGCACAAGACACAAAATGGTGTGGGTGTATGCCATGCAGGGGTGAGTATAACAATACTTAGTTGGGACACCAAGACATCGTAGGTCTCCTAGAGTTCCAAAAAGAAAAATCCCACAATGTAAGACAAAAACTCGACTTAGGTATATTCCTATACATATACCTATGAAATCATGTATAACCATTTCATTCAAGAGGGGATAATATAATAAATGTAACACCACTGGGGTTGAGATACCACACAGGAAAAACCACTGAGATAATATTACCACACAGGTGACACCGCGACGGTCTATGTACCACACAGGTACACCAAAGAGATGGTAGTAACACACTAGTACACCACACAGAAAAATAAAATAAAGGTAAAACCACAAGGGTTGAGATACCACATAGGTAATATGACGGAGATTGAAGTACCACATAGGTAACACCACGAAGCTATTTTTTCCACACATGTACACCACAAAGATGCAAGTACCACACATGCACACCGTAATGAATGACAATAAATTTAAAGACTCATCTCACACGGTTATAGGTCAATTATAAAATTATAGATGATGTGTCGCGAAGCTAGATCATATTATTCAGTCAAGAGGCACTGATTCGAATTATATGATGACAGACACACACAAGATTGATATGTACTATCCCCTACAATAACCCACACAAGATTGGACCCACATAGGATTAGTATGCGTTGACCCATATAAGATCGCTGAGTGCTGACCAACATAGGATCTGACCCACACAGGATTGGTATTTGATTACCCTCATAGGATCATTGAGTTCAGACCCACACAATATCTGACCCACACTGGATCGGTATGCACTGACCCAGACAATATCATCAAGGGCTGACCCACACAAGATCACTATGAATGCTGATAGCTATCCAAAAATTCCTCTTGACCTAGGAATATGTAACCTTCCCAATCATAATTTTTAACACATTGGCTGGTGGAGAACTCCTCCTCGTACAAGTACAATGGTTCTACCACATAACAAATAGGTTCATCCCACTAACCTTGGAATGTTGAGGTACACCTCCTATCGAGTACCATGGGTCTGCCGCATCACATAGAGACTCTCCCCATAATGGGTCTGCCACATCACACAGTGGATCTACACCTCATGGCCTGGTGATTTATACCTCATGTCGAGTACCATGGCTTTGTCGTCTCACAAAAATGTTCTCCCCATCATGTGTATTCCTCATTACATAGAGATACACCCCAATGTGCCTGTTGAGTATCTCTGAGTTGAAATGGTCAGTAGTCGTCAAATATCATGTAGTCGTTCGGTTCCGTATGTAGCACACTTGGGAATACCTCTCCCCAATCCATTGGTCATACCACAACCACCTTATATCACGTGAAAATTTATCCCAATCTTCAATCACTTACTTTGGGACCCAACACAAAACACGTCACATCAATCAGACGCTTGGTCTGGATGTTATTAGTGTTTCCTATACGAGGGCCTTGTTTGGTTCGGGGTGTGATCCAACACGGGCATACTCCAAAAACATTCAATACTCTAGTAGAGTATACCAAAGGACCATCTCGATCCAAGTATTTTGGGGCCATAGACGGTTTTTCAAATGAATCACCTGATTCTCATGTTACATCCAAAAAGAAGAAACTCGAATTAAATGGGCCAAGGTTCGGTCCCAACCGGTCGGTCCGACCAGGCCTGGGTAGACCCGAGTCTTACCTGGATGACCTAGGCCATGTTGGGCCCATCCCATGTTCGTAGCATCCCACTGGCGTGACCTAATGGGTAGGGTCCACCCGAGCTGGCGCCGAAGGGGGAGGAGACACCCTACAGTTCGGAACTGTAATGGGAAGCACCATAATCACGGCCATGTCATCGCAGGACCTCAGAAGGTCCCGCAAAACGACTATAGCCGGCCAGTGCTCTGGTCGGTCCTCCACCTTGTAGAGTTCTTGCATGCCCCGGATTCTCTATGGTCGGTCGTGAGTCGTCTGCCATCCGTCTTCCTCCGCTGCCTCTTGCTCCAGCAGCGTGGACACACGGTGCTACTCCACAGTGTAGCGGGCAGTCATGCAGGCCAACCCCCATTCTCGGCCATGGCTGATGGGCCACGACATTCTGCTCTAATGGCAGCACAAACAGGTGCCACCCCACCTTCCTCTTGGCTGGATGATTATGAAACACTACCTTCATCAGCGAGCAATCGTGGCTTCCATTCAATCAAGAAAATTACGTCATTTTCTTTTTCAATATCCTCATTTCGAGGGCTCCACATTCATATGTCGTGCTCATCAAAACATTGTGTTTTGAGCATCATTACTTATTTATTGTCGATGAAAACCTAAATAAGATGCGATGAACAAAAGAAAAATGGGAAAGGATTAAGTGTAGGATGAAGGCCATGATAGTTTTTCTGTAGTCGTTATGAATCCAGATAATAATGAATTATCAAATTAATTAAATCAAAATTCAAAATAAAATAAAACCCCTACTGCTATTTTTCATTTGAAGTGGCACAAGGATGAGGATGAAGACATTGAATGTTGATGTCAGCGTTTTTCAATCCCACAAGGTTCCCTATGGTCAGTTCGACGTTCTTCGATTCTAGAAGTTGTTCTTCGTTGGAGGATCTCCTTATTTAGGGAATTATCTTTTCAACTCTCTATATCACTCCACAATTGCAAATCCATTTCCCCATGAAATGTTAGGAAGAAAATTCACAAGTAATGTTAATTAAACCAATTAATGTTGTCAAATTTAATTGGGGGAATTATAAGGGTTAACTCACCATAAAGAGGGATTTCTATGGTCAGGTGGTCCCCACCACTAAATTAAAATGAGATTCTTCTATCTCAGGTGGACCCCATATAAGGCCCCGACCTTAAAACTTACTTAATATTGAATTAAATGAATAATTCACATTGAGGATCTTTTCAGGTTTAGAGTTTTAGTGATTTAGGTCATAACTATTACATGTCAAAAGATTACAAAGTAGTCAATTCTACTAAATTTCCATAAAATAAAAACTCTTAAAAAGAAACATTTCTAGTTCCATGTATTAGATAACATGACTTTCCCTTGATCACATACTTGACACTATTCCACATTAAGTCCTGTGAAAAACATTTCAAAAAAAATTGGGGTGAGCATAAAATGCTCAGAAAGGGATACATAAAGAATGAAAACTGTTAATTTTTCAAAACAACAAGCAAACCATGTATACTTTATCAAAGTAATACCTTTCACCTTTAGGAAGTATTAAAAACTCTTCACTGAATAAAATATCATTACTTACCCTTTTTAAAAAAAATACCTTAAAACACATATAAAGAACACATAAAATATAAAGGTAACTTGGGACATAAACATCCTTAAATGGAATAGCCATACAGTCGACTTCCACACATACTTAATTGAATAGCCATATGGCCGAATTCCATACATACTTAATGTAATTGCCATACAGTCGACTTCCATACCTAATGCATTAGAGGTTATAATGTAACCACCCATCCTAGTATTCACGGAACCAACCGTCATATGGTTTATCACGTAACCACCTATAAAATGTCCAAGTACCATCATTACACATAAAATATTTAAAATATAAACATTTCAATAACAACATTTCATTTTCAATCAAAATAATTAATTCCATGATATTGAATTAATCAATCCGTTTTCAAAAATCTTTTAAAAGAAAATTTTGAATCAAAGTGTCCCATACCACAATGAAACTTTTATTGGAATTATAATTTTTAAAACATTAATGTCCATATAAATAAATACTGAAAAATAATTTGAAAACATGGACATTAAAGATAAGGGTTTATAATAATAAATCTTTAAAACATTTAAAACGATATTTTTGTTAAATAGTTTTTAACAAAATGAGAGACTCTTGAATACAAATAAATGCGGAATAAAATTTAATCCAAACTTTATAATATCATGAGAATAAATGGATTCATGATATAATATGTCAAAGGATATTATACACACAATATAAGAGTGAATTTGTTCATAACAACAATGAAGTCTCAATGGAAATGTATGTTGAGATGAAATCCATTATAAAGAAGGTATCCTTGAATTAAGAATAAATCTATCAAATGATTATGTGTGAGAAATATAAATACACCCAATATAAGTGTATATTATTTTTTAAACAATCAGAGGTCATTACAACATATTCATAGGATGACATGTTCAAGAATTACAAGTTGAACCCAATGAAATCGAAATTGGGTTAAGACGTTCCCTTGGAAAAGTTCGAAAGCCTAACGGCGTCCCTTCAAAATTAAGAAAATTAGTCGATGAGAGAGTGAATGGTATCTCATCACATAGACATAAACTTTTCATCATTAAGGATATATAAGAACATATCCCAACATAATAATATGTAAATTAAAATACATAACAAAAGAAGACTTTTAAACAGAGGAGGGTGAAAGGTCCCCTTACCGAGTTGGGTAACTTTTGAAACGTAGACCCCATGGAAGAAGGGTCATAAAATGAAGATGTAAATACACATAAATGATATTATACTACACAAAGTGTATAATAATGCGAAGTACATACACCACTCAATGGAAATAGTGGCAAACGTAGCATAAATGTCACGGGAATAAAAGTGAGATGAAAAATCCCTTACGAAAACTCGGCAGCCTAACGACGCCACTTAAAACAACCAAAAATAGATTTATGAGATCAAATAGTGTCTATCATAATATGACCATAAAATTACAGTATGAAGAATATAAATGAACATCCCCAAACATAAGAAATATGATCATAAAAAATGACATAAAAGAGAGTACTTAAAAAAAAGAGAGGTTGGATCTCTTACGAAAATTCGGCAGCCTAACGACGCCACTCAATACGTCCAAAATGGATTGATGAGAGAAAATAGGGTCACTCAACATATGAACATAATATGTGCAGTAGGATTGATATATAAGAACATCCCAATCATACGAAAGATGAGTTTAAAAGGAATGACAAAAAAGAGTGTACTTAAAAAGAAAGAGATGGGTATGATCCCTTACCTCAAGTCCGACTTGTCTTGTTCGTTTCTTTATATTCATGATTAATAAACAATGGTAAATTTATAATTTCCTAAGGAACAACTTAAAATATTATTATTAAGTTTATATCACATATTATAATGTTATTATAATTGTTTAATAGTGTTATTTCATATCAGACGTTTTTGTCGATGTTTGGTACATGAGTCAAAAATGAACTTGTTTGAAAAATGATTGCCCATGTATTTATAAGTAAATAATTTCCAGAATAGTATTAATGATTAAATTATCATATATATCTAGAAAATATTCATTTTATACTATTCCATATCATTTGGAGATAAAAACAAAAAGCACCGTTCATGGAGACGGTAGGCCGTACGTACGCATGAACGCTACTTTCATTTTTTCTTTGTCATATTAGTGGAATTAATAAAATGATATATATATATATATAATAATTCTAGTATAATATATATGTTATATAGGTCACATATTTTTATTAATTTCATTCTTTATACATTCCGTGTATTGCATGTACGAATCACATCACTTGAGGGGGCGGTAGTCCACACATCCTCATATGAAATTATCGCATTTACAAAACATGAAAAGAATAATGGTATGGTTTAATTATAAAATAAAGAACCATATAGTAAACATAAATACCATATATATAATATATAAAATACAGTGACATCATAATGTCAACCTTTAAAGGTGTTAAAAGAATATTGAACAATCATCGTTTCGTGAGGCAGAAAATCGCCAACCACAGAAACAGTAAATTCTTTAAGCATTAGACGAATGTGTGTGTAAGTGTAGCTCAAATAATTCTTATAAAAACATCCTAGTATATTGAGGTAACTGTATTTGTTACAAAATAAATGAATAAAAAGAGTTTAGTGGGTTGGAGAATCAAAATAAAACAAAAGGACACAAGTGAAGACATTACCTTAAAATCAGGTAACTCCCTTTGGTTAGAGATCAAAGGCTTCCTTGGGAAGACTTCTGCCCAAAGTGAGGTTTAAAAGAGTTATAGAGGGATGTGGAGAGAAAGAATGGGCAGGGGTTGGCCGATCCAAAGGCTTTGGATGTGTGGGTATGGAGGTAGAGGCGGGGGCCTTTTATAAGAGGAGAGGAGGGGCACTCATGGAAAGTAAATAAATGTTACTTTATTTTAGAATGAGATTCAGATTTTAGTGGTACCACATTGATGTTTTTAGAGGGTGAGGTGACAAGGGTTATAAATACACCCATACAATAGGTTTTGGACAAGTGTAGGTCTTAGATTTTATATTATCTTTCCATTTTATTTAAATCGTTAAATAATGAGGTCATCGCTGCATCATCATGATGTCATAAATAATTTAATTTATTTAATGTCTAAAAATTATAAAGTAATACTATGATGTGGGAAATATTTTTAGATTTACAATTAATACTTATATTCCAAAAGATAATTTATGTAATCCATTTTACCAAATTCCAAACACATAAATTGAAATAATTAATTTAAAAATAATTCCCGTTATCAAAACAAATAGCGGGTTTTTTCGAAACAATGTTTAGAAAAATTTTGGCACTTGTTTATGGCCAATTCAAAAGTAAAATTAATCCCAATGACCATCATTGGATTAAATTGTAAAAATATATTCTAATTACACTTTAAAACAAATTAAAAAGATAATATAACCATATAATTAAATTATATGAAAAAGCAGTTTTGATGTAAAATGCAGTATTTTTACTATTCATTGAAAAATGAACATTGTCAGAAAAATACAAAAAATTAATGAAAGGTAAATTTAAATGTTCCAATAATAAATAATATGTTTATTTTAAAAAATAGATCTTATAAAATTTTCAAAAGTTTGATTTAAAATTTGTTTTTCATCAAATGGTTTGTAAAAAAATCTTTTAAAAATACTAGTGTAATCAATGCTTAAGATTGGATTCATTTCTATTTTAAGCCTCTAAAATTTATTGGATAAAAGTAAAAACATTTAACAAACATATATAATCTTATTTTAGTTATTTCTATTCATTCCTTTCAAAACAACGGCTATGTGTTAACTACCATTTAAAATAATATTTTTTATTATTAGGGTGCAACGTATGATTTCAAAAGAACTAATTGTTGCGTATTGGGTAATCCATTGAGCATAGCATTCCCTTTAAATTAATATTGAAATTTTATTCACAAATAGGGATAAATTTAAAAATTTCATATTCTTTATTTACCTGGGGTGTTACATCCTTCCCCCCTTTTGGGAATTGTGTCCTCGCAATTTTTAAATTGGGCTCGGAAACATCCTTGAATGTCCCACATCAAAACAAGAGTCGGTAAAAAAATTATTTTAAAACAAAGAAATATATGTAAAGTGGTCACCCGAGTTAACCCATACTAAGATTCCATGTAGGAAAACATGGACATTGAGGAGAAAACATAGGGTCATATTCTGATGGAGAGTGATAGAAAACATGTTTAGGAGAAAGTTAACAACAAGAAAATCACAAACTTGTGATGGGTTAAACGATATTCGATTCCCCAGTAGGAAAAGTTAATAGAAAGCATTTTTGTTTTAAGTTACTTTGTATTGAGGAATTTCTTCATAAGTAAACATAATCACTTATCATGTTGACTTTCAACTTTCATTAGATTCCTTACACAAACTCATATTTTCTCAAAAAGATGAGTATTTAGGAAGACTTGTTCTCATTAAGAGTACTATAATCAACTTCTAGAGAATCACCTAATCCACAAAAGAGAACTATATAATTACCATGCATTTAGACATTAACCAAAACCAAAACCAAAAAGGTTAGTACAAGATCAGATAATCCAGAAAAGGATAACCCTTTATAAAAAGAAAATCTAATCTTAATCTCCAAAATTTGTCCAACAAAACCCAAAGTTCAACGAGGACCATTCGATAAACAATTTTTTCATAAAATTATTCAAAGTAAACCAAACTATGATTGAAACCCAAATATTTGAAGGATTTAATGACATAGTCTTCCAAGTTAAATCGATACATTTATCTCCAAACAACATCAGATGCTCTTAATTTCTCATATTGAAAAGTAATTAACCTAATCACATAACCTCCATGATAGGTTAATAAATTTCCATAGATAACCCAAAATCAACTTACTCTTAATTCGTAAAATCATCTAACTAAAAAGAATCAGTCAAACTAACCAGGGACTTCACGTAGTCCAGCTGTAGGTGATAAATACCAGTTGCACTTTGGTTGTGGGTTCGATTCCCAAAGCTTTGTCCGGTGCGATGGGTTGTCACACGGTCTGTGTGTTGTCCTTTTTCCAAAACTATATAATTCTTAGAACATTCCCAAAAACGAGATAAAATCTTCAAAAATAATCATAACATATTTTTACCTCATTTTTACCCCATGCCTTTCATTTTCCATCATAACATATAGTAACCCATAATTACCTCAAAAATAAGGATCATATAAACCCAAATGGTTCTTTATAACTATGTCCACAAAAGAACAGATAACTATTACTTGAATAAATTTTCATATATCAAACATTAGGGTTACACATACTATAAAAAGTCTTCTAATGTAACCCCATCATCAAAAGAGACTTCATACTCTTTATAATTTCACCATAACTCTTGAAGCCTTTATATGTTGACTTCTTACTCATTCAACATTATTCATGATCCATTAACCATTCCTCTCCAACTTATTATGAAATACTTATTTCCTAAAAACAAAATTATGAATCATATCCTAAGATTCCAAAATAGGAAAACAAAAGTTATGAAATAATCCAAACCTTTGATTGGACATTGTCAGTTTCTTCATCCTCAATCGAAATGGCATTAGGTATTGGTAAACAAATATTTGTACGATCTTGGTGATCCCATTCCCAAAACTTCTTCATAGGACATGTTTTTTCATAATGACCATGCACACCACATTTAAAACATTAAATTGATCCCTCAGAACGAACTTCTTTCCCTTTCCTCGATTCAACTGGATGCTTCCTTTTTCCATGGCAGGTTCTTGCTTTATGACCTTCATTTCCACATCTATAGAATATTTCTGTCCCTTTGAAACATTTTCCTAGGTGTTTCATTCCACATTTTTGACACATAGGATTTTGAACACACTTACCTTTATGGTCCGACAGAATAGATGGTTCTGGATCATGTGTTAGTCCAACAACACCAACTACTATTCCTGGATCCTGTGTGGGTCTGACAATTCTAACTACTTATCCTGGATCCTGTGTGGGTACGACAACATAGATGATTCAGTTTCTATCTCTGATCATCCTTATATCTCTACATAAGTTGTTTACCAGTGTGAGCCGAATCAGTAACTCTTGGGTTTCATGTTGATTGATATGGATTACAAGATAACTTAGGTATATGTATGGGAATATACCTAAGTGAGGTTATATGTTGATTTAAACCTTTTTAGTTTATCATTTTTGAATTTTTTGAGAATGTGACGGTCTTGTAGTCCCTAATGAGTATTGTTATACTCACCCCTACACGGTATAGGCCCAAACCTCATTGTGTGGGATGAAGATGACATACATCGCTGAATGAGGCCGAGTAGCAGGACTGGACGGAACCTGTAGGTGGACCTTACAATGAGTCGGTGCACGGAGGATACTGACGGATTTGGGTTGTTGAGGAGGTCATCTGTACCTACCCATCATGTAGGAACCCAAGAGGACGGATTTGGATTCCTGATGAGGTCATCTGTACAATTATTGGACCCCCATGATAGGGGGAAAACGTTCCTTGAATTCCCTATACATTTATTTAGAAGAGTTCCACTCATCCTCCACTACAAAAGTCCTCATTTCCTCACACATACCCTCACATATCTAGAAATATTTGTTCGACAAATATCAACACATATATCTTATCAACATCCCAACCCTAATCCTAGAACCATCCCCTTCAGAATTATTACATTAAAGTAATCCCTTTCCTCAAAACTCAAAGGAGTTTTCCATGTATGAGGTAACATTTTTCCTTATGCACTTTAGATAAATTTAAATTCTACATCCCGAAACATTTATAATTAAATAATTTTATAAAATAATATAATCCGTAATATAGTATTATTTTTTAATATTAAATATTATACCAAAATAATAACACACTTCCATATAATCTGTAACAAACATACCATTTGTGAATAACTATCTACATTTCATGAAACAATGATTGATTGTTTTTCCTTTAAAACTATTCATTGTGGGTAATTATGATGAAAATTATATATATATATATATATATGTTATATATATGATATATATATATATATATATATATTATTAATATATGATTATATATTTATATTATAATTCATTCGTTCATACATTCTATTTTGTGTAATTACATTTACATCATTTGTGGAATTGTGTACTACCTCCTCCACAATGTGATGTGATTCATCCTGACCATACTTGTAATATATTAATTATGGTTTAGAAAATTATAGTTGATATTTATGAAATGAATTTGAAAATTTAATTATTATATATATATACATATTTACAGTTAATTAGTTTAAAATGACAAAAAAAATTATCATTCACTTGTACGTGCGACCTACCATCTCAATGAACGATGCATTTAAATAATCTTCTATAAAAATTATGGAATATTATATATATATATATATGTATATATATATATAGAATATATATTTTGATTGATTTTTTTATATGATGACATTACTTTCTATATAATGGAAATAATAGTCATAAAATAAGTTTGACACGACAAACTAGGAAACTAACACTAGAAATAGTGAAAATAATGATTGATTATTAACGAATGGGAAATAAGATATTATAATAAGTTAATAATTTATATTATAAATTTGATTATGGTAATTTAATAAATTATTAATATATTTAATACCATTATACAAGATTTTATTGGACAATATCTGAAAAGGAAATGTATGGTCATGGATTCTTGTCTCACATTTATTTATGTGAGGCATACCTTATTTTTTTCAAATAGATTCTTATATATGGAGTAAATATTCCCCATTTGACTTTTAATATCATGAATATTTCTTTTTCCATGCTATATTGAGTTTAAATTTTAATTATTTAATCAAATTATATTCAAACATAATGTTTCATAGTGGTTATGAATCTTATAACACTTTTCATTTTCCTTGGTTTATGTTACTTCCTCTTTATTGAAATTATTAAATGAATATGAGTGTAATAATTTGGTACCATATATTGTTTTATTTTCACATACATAATGAATATTTAATATTGAAACAAAATATTAATTATTTTATCATGTATTACTTTGAATTTATTGTATATTTAAGTGATGAATTATCAATCTCGATATATTGTTTATTTTTTCACAAATGATTTTTCAATATATAAAATTATTTTTTCATTGTCATTAAAACCCATTTTTTATTTTTCAACTATGTATATTATTTAACATTTAATTTAATAGTACTATTCATCCACAATTTGGAAGTCAATATGTTTTAGAATTTTGTTTCTAGAAATCCTAACATCATTTCTATATATAGTAGGAGAAAATGATTTCATTATAGAAAAATTAAAAATACTTCTGAAAAAAAAAATTTAAAAATTCAAAAATTATTTAATAAATAAAATTTTAAAATATTTATTATTAAAAATTGACTTAAAATTAATATTCTAGTCTATTTATGAATAATTTATTCTTACATCCATTTTAGAGTGAAAATGGAATGTTCATTTTATATTATACTTCATTTAGAGATTTACCAATCTTAATTTCATTAAATATATCTTTGGATAATTATAAGGACATTATTATTGACAATATTTCCAAAATGTCTTTTATAATAAAATGCTATTTAAAATTTTTCTCAAAACAAAATGATATTTTCCATTTAAATATTTTTAAATGAAATTTTATAGTATTTATATTCATCAATGACAAAATCCATTTATTTTCCTCCACACATGAAATTTCATTTTGATACAATATATATTATCTCATTGTCTAGTTTTTGATTGATTTTGAAAATGATTGTATTTTCATTCAGATAAGTGATTAATTTTTTAGTCCCCATGAAATATTTTATTTCTAATGATAATTGAACATTTAATTTAAAATAATTTTCAATATCATTCATCATGAATATTTTTTCCTTAAATAAAATAAGACATTACATATGTTGTCTTCATCGGTACATATTTTATTATTTGGGGACATATTTTTTAATATAAATTTTTTATTAAATACGGATATGTCGTATGAATTTTTTTTTAAATATTCTTTATGAAGATTAATTTGAGTTGGTCGTGATGGTTGGAGGCCGTATAATATGTACCCCTCAATGCATCGATAGGTTGTTATGAGAAAAAAAGTTTTAAAAAATGATAGGATTGAAAATATAGTGTAAAACCTTCTTGGGAATGATTTTCATGGTTCATTTACTCATGTTCACATGAAATGAATGACAATAATTATATATTTCTTTCATTATGATTCATATAATATTTATCCATGAGATTCTGAATATACATTTCAATGGATATATTTCATTATCACTTCATTTATTTAATGGAATTTTATATTATTTATTACCTTTATATATTAATTATACATTTTCTAGTTTTTTAATTTCGTGTGTTTCAATTTATTAACCTTGTAATCTTATTTAAACAATTAATTTTTTAATATTGGAAAAATATAATGAGTTATTAGTTATAAACCATTATGTAATTTTTATTCCCACTGATTTATTATTTCATATTAATTACATTACCCTTTCTGATATTCTTTTCTCCCCCTTATTTAATTGTCATTCACTATGAATCCAAGAAATATTATTTGAGTTATATTCAAGTATATACTATATAGAATAATATTACTATCCTAGAAAGAAATCATTTATGTTGTAATTATTGTATTACTTTGTAATGCATGTCTCTTTTATGTATGTAGTCTAATAATAAAACTAATATTTTTAGTCCTACATGATACTATTCCTTGTAATAACTCCAATTAATTGGTAGTATACACTGATGAAACATCCCTATTCCTGACGCCACCCAGAGGTGACCCGTACCCGGTTGGTCACATTGTCTCAATTGCATTTTCTCAAACGCCATAGGCTTTTGACTATCTTTGAGGGCCTTTGGGTGTGATAGTGGGGAAACTATGCCATTTTTGCAGAGTAACCGAGCAGAAGAAAATAATAGCAACAACAGAAATACTATCAATACATACAAAAGTGAATAACCTAATACTAGAATTGATGAAAGCTTGAACATATATATAATGATGCTTGATAATTATTTCTAGGAATGGAGAAAAACATTCACAATACTGAAATTCAAACAGCACTAAACTAAAGTACAATAGAAAATAGATAAACAACATCTCAACATCACAAGCCTAAGAATGGTCCCACGCTCTCCATCTCCACAACAATTTATGTACTAGTAGTATAAGGGAGATTTCAATTATCTATACCTACATTAATAGAATCTGTTTGGGCCCAAAATCATGACCCAAATAGGTTGTGAGATTAAATCTCAGTAGGAAACCACCCGATGATCTGTGCGCCATAGTTAGTTAATGTTTATCAATGGTAATAATTAAAAATTCACTAAACATGGATGGAAACATCCACAAAATGTGTAAAATAACAAATAAACTGCTAATCAAGAATGGAAACTCTCTGGTAAGTACACACAGCCTCTCCCCTATGGTTTAGTCATAAGAAAAAATAATGACTCTCTGAGGAAGCACTCTCATTCAATTACCCCTATATTCATTAGTTATTCAAGACACTTTGAGGAAGCTCTTGATGCAATTCCATTATTAGTCTAAGGTATTCAGGGAATCTTTGAGGAAGCTCACACATTTAATTCCCCTTATAGCCCAATGTGGTCAAAGACTCTCTGAGAATGATCACTCTTTAAATTCCCCTTATAGTCTACAACACCAGGTCCTCACGGTCCTATTTATGTCAAAAATAATAGAAATGAAATACATAAAATGTAAAACCCATGAACTACATGGCTAATCATTCTACATCATATCATGATTGTAAGAAAACTAACACTCCTCCCTACATCACTGGGCATGGGAAAAACTGGAATGGCAGACAAAATGGCTAAGAAGGGCCAACGATCGTAAAGAGAACATGTGTGGGAAAACACTTACAAAACCTGGAAATCTACCATATTCATATCCAAATAAGTTCTACACAAGAATAAATCCATTACAAGAAATTAACAGTGGTAAAAATGTAAACGCTAAATACCCCAATTAAGGGTATTGGCCAAAATTTCACATATAACTCAATGAATTTAAATGGAAAGGCACAAACCATCTACCTCTTAGGGATTTGCGAAAAAAAACATTTGTCAAAACACACTCCAAAAATGATGAATTCCTCAACAAAATCACATCAAAAACCCTTCCCTAAAAACAACAAGCTCAATATTTTAGTCACAAAGTCTACACAACACTAGATCTACATGAAACACTTTTAGATCTTGTAAACTAATAGAGGGAAAGGGTTATACATAACTGAAACATAAAATTTCCAATTGAAGGATATTCCCTTTGAGAGACATTTTTGATCCACTATGAAACCCCATAGTTTTCCTCCAAAATGAGATTAGGTGCTCCTCCATCCCCTCGAAACTAGAACACCAGCGTGAGCCACGAGTTTGAGGAAGAATGATGGAAAAAATGGAAAATCATGAGTGGCCCGACAGATAAAAACCCAAAATTTAAGTAGCTGCATAGTTACCCCCACAAAGTTTGGAAAATCGTGCTACAACCATACAATTTCTACTACCTCACCCAAGAACTTCACATGGCTAGCCCGCACTATCTGACAAACTGTGAAATAGCCATACGAAGCCCACTGTCAAGGGTGCATGGTTTCCCAAGCTGGCCACATAGATTATTCCAGCCATGTGCCAACCATGCACCCCTGCACGACCTCCAAAACATTAAATGTTTTCCCAACGTTTTCCAATCTCCAACAAACCTCTTCAAAAAGCACAAATGAAATGATACAAGGGTCACATACATCAAACATAGGGTAATAAATAACTATATACACGTCATGTACTCATAACGTACATGGATTGTACTTCGAAAATTTCCATGAATTCAACTTTTTCTCAAATACTACTCGAAATGGAAAATAGTACTAAAAAGAATATCCTAGTTCTTACAAACATCCACCTTAAATAAATTTTTCCTCAAATTTCCCTAGCAAGGTGGCATAGAATAATAAAATACATACAACACCAGCCACTCTTCACGTAAATCAGCCTCCCTCTCTATAGTCTCATTATATACTTCCCCGTGATGCCAGAGCACTCATACCAATTGAATATGCCATCCATGGAGGACCATTATACTGTGATCAACAATCCAGATATGATGCTCCATGAAAGATGTGTCCACATACAACTCAACCTTCATGTGTTGGAAGACATGGGACGGGTCTGAAATGTAACGTTGAAGCTCTGAAACATGGAAGACATCATGCATAGACCGATACCTCTGAGGTAACTACATCCGATAGGAAACCAACACAACTCTCTCCAACACCTCAAACAGCCCGATGTATCTCAGAAAATGCATACCCTATATCTTGATCCTTTTTTCCCCAACCTTAGAGTGACGTGTAGGATAACCTAATCCCAGGCCATGTAATCTAGAGGTCGTCCCCACAGATCAACATAAGTCTTCTGTTGATATTGTGTCATAAACATCCACTTTTGAATCAACTCTATATGTTCTGTGGTATCTTGAACATGACGAGTTCCCATCATAGATGCCTCTCCTGCCTCCAGCCTACTCAAGGTTGATCAACATGTATAACCATCAAAATCCTCATAATGTTCCATCTGGATAGTATCTTGAAAACAATTAGTGTAGGTAAACTCCCCAGGAGGTATATGATTCCCCCATGAACCTCCAAATACCATAATTCATTCTCGGAGCATCATCTCAAGCACCTAAATTGTACGCTCGTATTGATGATCTATCTAGTGATGGTATGTTGTACTGAAATGTACCTTTTCAACCAAAACCTTTTAAATCCCCAACCTGACTCAAGAAGTAAGACAAGCATCCCTGTCTAAAACAATGGAGTGTGGATCTCCAAGTATACATACAATCTCACAGATATAAAACCATCCCATCTCATCAACAATGAAGGTATCTTTGGTTGGTAATAAGTGAGAGACCTTCCTAAGTCTATAAACGTCAACCCATACTACATCATTCCCTTATGGTGACCTTGGAAAACTGGTCATGAAGCCCATCGAGACATATTTCTATTTCCACTCGAAAATTGGTAAATGCTGCAAAATCCATGCTGGTCGTAGATGCTTCGCCTTCATATACGGACAGGTGGAACACCTCATGAAGAAACTTGCAACATATCTTTTCATACATGGCCACCTATAATGACGGTGTAGATCATGATACATCTTGGAAACTCTAGGATGAACTCCCCAAACTGAGGAATGAATGTTTTGCATCAGATCATCACGTAAGTCTGTTGGCACCCATACTCACACGTAGAAATTCACGATCTCATCCTCACCTATGGTTCATCTAGGAATAGGGTCCTCTCATAACACACTATACCTTAGGTCTTGGTCTTCAGTATCTGATAGTTTCTTCATTCATACTCGATCAAGAAGGGTAGAGGTAACAACTATAGAAGAAAGGATAGTATGCCCCTGTATGTCGTGCACCTCCAAATGCATCTCAGAAAACATAGACATATGCTGCCACTCACTACTGGCCTCCTGAACTTCCTGTACATGTGTCCTCTTGCTCAATTCATTAGCCACTGCATTTCCTTTCCCATGTGTGTATCCAGGATCAATGTCACAATACCGAACATACTCAACCCACCATCGTTGACTCAGATTATGAACACGCTGTGTGAATATGTACTTGAGACTCTTGTTTTTAGTGTAAACCAAAAAATTCAATCACAAAAGATTATGTCTCCAAAATCATAAATCATAAACTACTTCCGCCAACATGAGATTGTGGGTCGGGTAATTACTTTCATGTGTCCTCAACTTCCAAGACCAGTAAAAAATGACTCCTACTCCCACCATAAGCACATATCCAATCCCATTACATGTAGCACCACAATAAATGGTATAGTGCTTGACCGACTCTAGAAATACAAGTATCGGTGCTGAATTCATCCTCCCTTATAGCTGATTAATGACAGACTGACAATAATCTTACCAAAAGAACATTGCACCCTTCTTAGTTAGACTTGTCATTTGTGTTGCTAAGAGCGAAACATCATGAATGAAATGTCTGTAGTTTCCATCCCACCCTAGAAAACTCTGCACCTCAAAAATATTTTTTGGCCGCTGCCAGGAAACTATAGTTCTCACTTTATCTGGGTCTATTGACACCCCTATATTTGAGATAACATGGCCAATGAAATGAATCTGATACATTCAAAAGATTCATTTTGAGATCATATCCTATAACTGATTATCTCTTAGCGTACTTAGAATAATCTAGTGGTGAGTGGAATGGTCTTTTCTAGTGAGAGAGTACACCATGATATCATCCACAAAGACAACCATGAATGAATCCATGTATTGATGGAACACACGGTTCATCATTGACATGAAAACTGTAGGAAAATTAATGAGACTAAACGGCATACCAATATACTCATATAGACCATACATGCTCTGAAAGGATGTAAGGGGTATATCTGATGGTCTAATGCACAGTTGATGGTAATCAGATCTCAATTCAATCTTTGATAACACTCGGGCTCGTCTAAGGCGACCATAGAGATCAACAAATCTCAGAAAGGGATTCCTTTTCTTGATCGTCAAAATCTTCAAATTTCGATAATCCAACCCAAGCCTATTTTTGTCGTCTCCCTTATTTGAAGACATGACTGGAAAACCCCAAGTTGATGTACTGGGTTAGATTAAGCCCTTTGCATGCAACTCCACCAACAGTTTCTTGAGCTCCTGCTACTCTGGGGTGGCCATCCTATAAAGAGTAATAGACACTAGTGCCACTCTCAGAACAAGATCAATTGAAAAGTCTACCACTCACTCTAGAGGATATCCTGAAAATTCCACAAGAATGACATCTTTGAAACAATACACCAATAGAGTAATGTCCATTTACGATGTCCCCTGGTCATCCAGATACAGACTAACAATATATGTTGTAACTCGTCCAAACCCATGATGCTCTGGGACCACTCTGCTCACATGAAAATCCCATTCACCCTTATGAAAGAAAAATCCGCCCTCTGGTGATATGAAACTCAACCTATGACGATAGGAATTTACAACATCCAGAAATGGAACTGACCATCCATTCTGAGAATGACATCATTGATTGTCATATCTAAGACATAGAGGTGCCATTAGAAGTGACACCCACCAACCATAAGTGGGAAATCATTGCACTGACATACAGTAGATGTTCTCATCCCTAATAGAGTGTCTTGCGCCATGATATCAACAAGAAAAAAAATATGGTGAGACCAAAAATTTCTACAAAAAAATTGATATAAAGCTATCAAAAGCCCCTATGTTGAAAATAGCTAAAGATAAAAATGATGCAACTAGGATCATACCTCAAACAATAGAAGGGGTCATGATCCTTATCATCCTATATATTCTCCACTGCAATGGTCTAGCCTACATCGTGGCCCAATGACCCTACCTGTCCACTCTAAGATGATCCACCCTATTGTCACTGGTAGCCTAGTGACTGACCACCACGTCCATGACCTCCACCTCAGCATGAATGTCCTGAAGAACTCCAGTTCCTAGACTGTAGAGAAACTAGAAGTGCTACTCCTGAACACGAGGTCATTGAAGAACCCCTGTCATCAGCCTATGGTGAAAGGAACTGACAGAATCACTAAAGGTGACCCATATTTCGGCAACACCAACACTCTACTAGGTCCCTCGGGAAATGTGGTCTCGCACACTAGTATCCCATCACAGCGCAACTAGAAGATGAATTTTTTCTACTCTGATCTCCTCGTGAAAACTCCTGGTGGTGAATCCTGCTATCAGCTGACGAAACACTAACCCTGGTTGCCAAACCACCCATGACCACTCTTCCAGAATCCTTTATATTTCTTTCTATGATCATCACTTGGTTGATTATAAAGGATACCAATGTCATCCAGAATATGTTCACCTATGATCAAATGTCATATCTGAGACCATCCTCGAACTTCATTGCAAGAAATAACTCATCATCTCCTTGAATAGTCCTGAAATGTTGTAGCTCTGTGAAGATATAGGAATACTCTTTAACAAAATGAGTACACTACTCCAGAATAATGATTTCTCGGTCTTGGATGTGCCTCAAGGTCATCGGATAGATGTAATCACAGAATATTCAGTGGAAATAATCCCAATCCCTATTTTACTGGCACCCCACATATGATATCACTTCCCACCACCTCTTGGATGAGACTCAATGCATGTAGTAAATGAGCTTAACCATCCTTATTGGAGGTATCTCGTGATTCTTGAAGATCACCAATGTGTCTTATAGACATGAATTTGTATCCCCGGGTCCACTATCCCCTGACAAGGTGGGAGGATTCTACTACTGAAAAACCCACATCGATTTTCCCATCGATGGGGTAGGAGGTTGCACCACCTAAAACGTCTACATCATCTCCATAAATCCCTCTCAAAACTGAGCATCCCCTCCTATGTCAGGTATAACAGCTAGTTCCAGGACTAGCATGACTGGAGGATCAGTAGGAAGTTCATGATCAGCCATGTTTGGTGTCTGATCACTGCATCATGACTCGCGTACAACGAAGGATTTCTCAATGGCATGACTCTACAAGGTAAAATGCACACCTTAGATATTGCTTAATAGGGACTAAAAAAAATAATTTAATGAAGGGAAAAAGAGAATTAAAGCATTCAAGATTTACAAATCAATAATACATGACGTGTATAAACACTACACAATGTGTTCTCTTCTGTATTTCACCAGGGCTTGTACATGGGCATATCTAGGTTGTGTAACACCCAAAACACATGATGTGTTGTCTTAACTCATGACATGTACTTGAATACTCTTCCCATGCCTGAGTCCTTCTACATGGTAAGCCACATGGCTCTCATAAAAAAATACAACAATATGTGTTCATGAGAAACATGACATTTACGAGACAAGATTCACAGACCCGTTTTGTTAGGGACACAACTAGATGCATGACTCACACTATAGGGTGTGTTTCATAAGGAAACGGTGTGTGCTAGAATGATTTTTACGACCAGTGTTGTTTGATACATGGTCGGGTTCACTAGTCACACCAAACAGCATGTTTTACATGGACAAAACTTTTTCTAAGAAGCCTCAACCTACATGTGTTGTTAGATATGCAATCATGTTCCTGGGATTACACTACACTGAATTTTCAACACTTTCACGAAATTTATAACCAATGATTTATACATATGTGTTGTTAGTCACACAGGAGGACACATGGTCAACAACAAACAACATGTACAATCATCACATGGCATATTCCCACATGAAATTCACTATCCCATGTCTCTACCCACAAGGACTATGTCAATATTAGAGAATACATAGCATTTACATAATGTACAGAACATGTACTTTAGAAAAATAGTTTCTACATGAATAGAAGAACACATGGATTCTTAATAACATTACACGACATGTATTCAGGGTTCTTCAAGATATTATGCCTCAGAAATAGCTATGGAAACTAGAAAAATACTGAAACCAACACTGAAAGTGACAAATTCCAAAATGTGAGGGCCCTAACTCCCTGCGAATCAATTCTTTCTATCTTATTCAGGTTTTAACAAGGAAAAAATGCAATGATACCCCAAATTCTGGTCCTTGAGGGCCTATAACACCTCAACAACAAATGTTTGGAATTAATTTAAACAAATAAATAAACAATCCAGACCCAATCATGCATCAGGTATTTTATCAAGCCATCTGTCACAACAACATGCATATTTTACACAACATCTATCACAAAAACAAGAAATCGCTAATGCATACTTGATGGAATTGAAAGAATGCATGACATGTTATTTATAGCAAGTTCATATATGATGAATGAGATGGAATACCCTCATCCTATTGGTCTGCGATAGAAATAGACCATCAATAGCATCAATGGTAATAACACAAAATATTTTTATCACATAATGGTGAAATAAAATCAATTGTAAATTTCAAAACTAGATAAATTGCAATAACAGAGTTAGATTAGATTTTCCAGGTTCACGAGATAGCTATTATCGGGAAACAGTTATTCCCAAGTACATATTAGGTCTTATCCCTGGATATAGGCTCTAAACTGTATGATAAGAAGAAAATTATTCCTCTGATACCACTTTGTAACATCCCAGTTCTGGAATCCACCTAGAGGAACCCTGTACCAAGTTGGTTCCATGTCCTCAAGGGCATTTCACCAAATTCTAGAAGCTACCAATAAAAAGTATGGGCCTTTAGGAGTGATAGTGGGGAAACTATTCCCTCATTGGCAGAGTAACACAATGGAATAAAATAATATTAACAACTGATATTGAAATAATACATACAAAAGTTAATAGTAGAAATATAGAAGAGATAACAGCCAAAACATATATATAATTATGCATGATACATATGTCAAGAAAAGTGGCCAAAAAGTCACAATGATGGAATAAAAATAGTACTAAACCAAAGTAAAATAGAAAATAGATAAACAATTCCTCAGCATTGCAATCCTATTCATGGTCCTACACACTCCAGCTCCACAGAAATTTATGTACCTGATGTAGAAGGGCGCTTGCACTTATCTATACCTATAGTAATGTAATTTTTTTGGGCCCAAAAGCTTGACCCATATAGGGTGTGAGACTAAATCCCAGTAGGAAACCAGCCTAAGATCTGTGACCTATAGTATGTGAATATATATCATAGGTAATAAGAAAAAATTCAGTAAATATGGAAGTACTCGGCAATAAACAGTTCCACATATCAAATAAACAACAAATCACGCAAGGTAACCATATGGGAAGTACACATAGCCTATCCCCTTTGGTTCAGTCATTTGAATATATAATGACACTCTGATGAAGCACTCACAGTAAATTCCCCTTATAGTCATAAGTTATTCAAGAATATCTGAGTAAACTCACAGGGTCAATTTCCCTTATAGTCTAATGTAGTCAAGGAATCTCTGAGAAACCCAACACGGTCAATTCCACTTATAGCCTGAAGTGCTAAAAAAATCTCTTAGAATGATCACTCTCTGAATTCACCTAATTCTCTAAAATGGTTCAAAGACTCTCTTAGGATTCACACTCAGTCAATTACCCTTATAGTCTACCACATCATGATCTCATGGCCCGATGTAAGTCAACGAGAATAGCAATGTAATACGGACAATGTAAACCTCAAGAACATTTTGGATAATTGATATATTCATATCAACCATGTCACAAAACAATAACTCTACCCCCCAACACTAGGAAAGGGGAAAACAATTTGGGTGGACAAAAGGGCTAAACAAGACCAATAGTCGTAAATGGAACATGCATGGGAAAACACATCAAAAACATGACAATCAACCAAATTCATATCCAAATAACTTCTACTCAAGAATACAAGCATGGAAGGTAATTAACATGGGTAAAAAGCTAAATGAACAATACCACAATTAAGGATATTGACCAAAATTTCACATATAACTCGAATACATTAAATGGAAAGGCACAAACCACCTACCTCATAGGGTTTCTAAAAATCGACCCTTCGCCCAAACGCACTCCAAACTAGGTGAAAGCCTTCTCAAAACCACCTCAAATAACCTTCCCTAACCTTAAAAAGATCAAAGTTTAATACGTATAGGTAACACAACCCTAGATCTACATGAAAACCCTGTACATCTAGGAAAATAATAGATGTAGTTGGATAACCCTAGTCATAACCTCAAAGAACCAAAAGAGGGACATACCCGAGGAGAATCACCTTCGATCTACTATGAAACCCCATTGAATTTCCTCTATAATGAGCTAAGGAGCTCCCCCTACCTCTAAAAACCGGAAAACCTGCGTGATCCATGTGTGGGAGGAAGAATGTGTGGAGAAAAGGGAAATCCTGAGTGTCCCGGCACTTAAAAACACAATCTTTATTTGGTTGCAATGTGACCCCGCATGGTTTGGAAAAAAGTGCATCAACCATGCGGTTTACACAGTCTCACAAATGGACTTCTCATGGCTTTCCCACATGTTCTGAAAAAACATGTGTTGCTCGTGCGAAGCCCACTGTCAAGGGTGCGCGATTTCCTGGGTTGGACGCATGTTTTGATTAGACCGTGTTCCAAACATTCTCCCTTGCACAACCTCCACAACAATTAATTTTTTTTCCAATAATTGTCCAAACATCAACAGACCACATAAAAAGGAAACAACTTACAAAAAAAAGTGTAACATACATAAAACATGGGGTGCAACATAACTGTGTACATAGCGCGTACTCATAATGTTCACGACATGTACAAAGAAAATTTCTATAAATTTATCTTTTATAAAAAATGATCAGAAGGGGATAAGATACATGAAAACAAGATTCATGTTCGTAAAACATTATGCATTCTAAATAGTATGGGGTTGATACATTATATGATATTAAGAAAAGTTATTTATTACTACAATTATTTAAAATCACATTTAGAGATGATTTTATATTTTATGTTAATACCTAGTAGCCTTGTTAAAATATATTTTTATTGTCCAGCAAGTATTATTTTCATTTTTTCATAAGATACAAAATATACTTCCCACTAATCTATAAATATCATAACCATAAATTAATTTTAATAGATACTAAATAATTCATATAATAATGTGTTGGATTAGATGAAAATTAAAACTTCAATCGTTATCACTATATGATCCCTAAAGATACTACATTTTTGTGTTCAAATCTCTTGAGAAAATAAGTATAGTTTAAGAAAAATAAAAATTATTTTATTTTAACACTAATAAATGGGAAATGAAGTAATGTGTTTAATAATAAGCATAACCAACATAATTTCTAATTGAAAGATTTTAATAAACCATATTTCATTTTTATATACCGCACAAACTATCTTTTAATTTTTTAATTAGAAAAAATATCTATACGAACAAGCATTAAAATATTCAGAATAAATTTAAATAATTTTTTAGTTGTTATTTTTAAATTATGGATTATATTTATTAAATAAATAATCCAAATTCATTTAAATTATAATGTTTTATATTAATTAATAATTTATTCCACTATCAATTTATATTTATATAATTACAAATTAATGAGTAACAATTCATATTTATTATAACAAATAAAGTTTATATTATATATTTAAAATACCTACATTTTTTTAAATTGAAAAGGTTAAATTAAAAATATGTTATAGACGTGTATTTATTATATAATAATAAATATCCCATTATATTATTATTTTAATATGATAGTGATATTCATAAATAATTATATAGTATTCATTTTTATTATTATTCAATTAATATTTGTTTTGATAAAATAATAATAATAATAATATATTTATTTTATTTTTTTAATTAAATTAAGTTTTTTACTGTATAAATTTATTATAATTGTATTTGAATTTTAAATAGATTGAAATTTTAAATCCGTTGATTATTTTCTTATTTTTCCTAATTGTAAATAGTATCTTCATTGATATTTTCAATGAAAATTGGAACATGCACATAATTTTGAGTATCCATAGTAGCATCAATTTATTTGAAGGCCAAGATATAGTGTGTATAAATAATTTTGGGAAATAAAAGGTCAAAAGAATTTATTTAATGATTAAAATTATAATGCCCATAATTGATGTTAAATTTTTAATTAATGTGATATAAATAATGAAAATAGTATTAAATTGAGTATGAAACTTTTTTCCACATACTGATTGTACAGGAAGAAAAAATTAAATTAAAAATTATTTCTAATTAAATTTTATCTTCTAAATCAGTATAAATATTATTTTGGTTTTGAAATTTAGGAATAGTTTAGATGATAAAAATATAATATAATTCGGTATCTTATATCAGATTTAAAGAAATGATAAAATACTAGAGATTATATGAGTAAAAACAATGATATGTTGAAAAAATATTTTCATTGAAATAAATATTATATATATATGAAAATGATATCAATTTTTCACTTATTGTTCATCAAAATTTATAAATGGTTCATTTATGTTTATATTAAAACTGATCATGAATAATTTTCTGATTTTTTGTAATTTTTTACTTGATTGTCCCATAAGATTGAATTTTTGGAAAGTATACCAATATTTTTTTGAAATGTTTCTATAAGAATGTGTATGTCGTGAAGATTAGGTTCCATTCAATTAAGTCACTGAGATAAGGTTGTGGGGTTGCTCCTCACCATGGTTAATGTTATGAACCATAGGATCATTCCCTGGTGATTATCATGGGAATATTTTATACCGGAAAGGTATTAATTTTATTTTAGACTCAATCTATTCCTTTACCCATAATTACACCATACGGTACATATTATTTTAGAATATAGGTATTCTCCACTTCTATTTAGACTGTATTATACAAATTTCATTAATATTTAATGTTCCATTTGTTGTGATGAGTTCTTCTAGGTCAGAATAATCTATTTCATGTCCTAAAACATTCGGTTTAACTATGTTCCCACTATCTCAAATAGTAAATCCATTATTTACATGTTACTGTTTCTTTCATGGATTTTGCGAATCAATCATGAATTACATGTAATTCAACATTTTATTCCTCTCCACATATGATGTATGATTTCCATAATATTTTACATCATTTTAATTTTGTTTTATTTCTTGATTTCTAGGGTGGTGAATATGATTCTTTTTTAGACTTCTTCATCAAGTTTAATGTCTCTCTAGTATGTCTATATAGATTTTTTATATTATTTTTTGTATAAGCGATGAGTATATAGATTTATAATGAAGATATTTTCCTTCTTCATGTGTAATATATTGGTCTTCCCTCTTGATAAATGTTTTAGTGACAGAGAAAATTGGATCCAATATTGGATAAAAATAAATGGATGATATTTTTTATGGATATATTTGAAAAATTATAATGAATTTTCTACTAGTAATTGAAAATTTTCATGATTCATTATTTTTGATAATGGAATCCCTTGATTGTAATGTTATGAAATTGTATTCCTTTTTGTGGCCTCATATAAGATTTTTTGATTGGGTACCCATGACTGGAAATGAATTCCAATGTTTTTGTAGGTATCTGACAGTGTGTTTTATTGTTTTATCCGTATATATTGTGGAGATGAGATAATTTTCATTATTTTTAAATCCATTGTGTTTTTGTATATGGTTTAGTGTGCCCGATCATGAACTCTCCTAAGTTAATAAGGTTGGTTCAAATTACATGATGATGATATGACCCGAGAGGAAATGTGTGGGATGTTTTTTCTCTATTATTTTTCATTTCTATATAAATTCATTATGATATGAAGATAAAAAAGTTATGGTTGTTGCATGATGATTTATTGGTTATCATAAGATGAATCAACATGTGTTGTTTATTTACTTTAACATTTATTTCATTCAATGCATCCATGTTTCTACACATTGTTCATTTAAAATGAAAGAAAGTGTTTTATAATTGTATTTATTTTCACACTTATCATGTGTATCATGATGTTCATGTGTAATTTGTGATTAAGGATCAAACCATTGTAAAGGGACCTTCAATACCTTTTATATAGATTCCAGTGGATATGGATTGGGGTGACACTGAGAAAAGATCTTTGATCATTTGTAAAATTTTCAATATTACTAATTTATTCATTTATATATTGATTATGTATGGATATATAAATTTTGGGTGATATATCATCATTACATGTTCATTTTATTTAAACATGTTATTTAAGTGATGATGTTATTATTATTTATTTCAATAAAATTCCCCACATCATTCCATTATTTATGATATGAAATATATATTTGTTTTATCATAATTTTTTCAGTAATAGGCATATTATATATATGGTTTAGTGTCTCCAGGGTTCCACATATTCCCTAACCACTAGATAATATATTATTGCATTCTAGTATGAATGAATGTGTCCATGTTTCCCTCTGACCTGAATCATGTGAATCTAGTTGTGGTATATTAATGTAGCACTAATGTCCTCCCATCTATATGAAAATTCAGGTGAGGAAGAATAACAATATGGTATCATCTCAACATTGTAAATTAATGATTCATAAAATTTTAAATCGAAGGAATGATGAAATTCCATATTTATAGGGATGTGATTACTATTTTATATAAATATTTATTTTTATAATACATCACGTAAACTAATATAAATGATTTTTTAATTATTAATATTTCTATTTTTTCTCATGAATGGAATATCAATAGGGTATGTGTTCATATTTTAATTCCGCGATATATGAATCACATTTCATGAAATTGTATAACTACAACTTATAAAGGGTCATATTAAATAAATTCATGAAATTTACATTTAGTTTTTCAAAAATATGTTGTTGATGAAATTTATATAAATGACTATTATAATTTTATATTAATTAGCATATAACGTAGTCTTACAAGCTTCTGATAAATATATTTATATGATTCATTTGTAGGTTCATGGTTTTTTGTATGTTCCTTTCCATTGGAAATCCATATTATTCTTGACCATTCAATGATATTTAAATATTTAATAATACATATATTTGAAAAAATGGATTTTATAAATACTGTAAACTAGTTTTTCACATTTTATAATGTATGAGTTAGTTTTTTATATTTTCAAATTAATTTGAATGACATATGTTTACAAAAATCTGTAATTTTTTTTGAATGAATTATTAAAATTTAATTGTACATTTAGGAAAAGGGATATAGAATTGGTGGAAATTTTTTTTGGAATCGACGAAATAAATAAATAAATGGATTTTCGTGATTTGGTATAATAATATTTTGAATTGATGTATAAGTAGTTTGATGATTTTATCCTGAATAATTTTTAACATATTAAAGTCAAAATGAATTTTCAAAAGGATGAAAATTGATTTGTGAAACCAATAATGTATTTTTGTAAATCATATATATAACCCTTGGATATGGCTATTATACTATGTGTGTGTGACCCTTTTAAATCCCATTGTTTTCTACAGATGATGATCATGTATTGAAGGATATAATACACATTGGTTTTGTGATGAAAGATGTGTTGGGGGTTGTTTCATGTGAGGGAATGGGATGTGAGGTTGTGTGAATATTTTGATAGAGTTACATGTTATGTATTATCATTTTTATGTTATATTCAAATTATTTTGTTAATTTCCACCACATTGAAGACATGGTCATATGAGGATAAATCATTGATCTAGTAATTTTTGGTAAATAATTTTCAAAAAAAATCGGCGAGGTGTCAAATAATTTTTCATTCTTCAAAATATTATTCTTTGTATAGTAATTAGTTATGAATTTTAATCTATGATCCCTGATCTATATGTGTATCATATTATGGTTCGGAATATGGGATTTTTTTATGATGACTTCTAGGATATATGGGTTATTATTTGGGGTTACACTTGGTTTCCTATATATTGATTTGGGTTTGATAAAAACTATGATAATAGTGTTGGAAAAAGTAGTTACATTTGATTGAATTGGTTCTATTAAATTATTATTGATTTCTAGGTCTCACATTAGTTATTTAAAATCAATATAGGTGATTCTCCATGATTTTATGGGTATGTGAGTGTGGAGTTATAGTGATAAGTGGGTTGTAAATAAAGACCTTCTTTGTGGAAATTTGAGGTAGTGAGGAATGATTGGTTTGAATATGAAGGGATGATTTTATTAGGTGATAGGTTAGTGTTTATAAATGGCCATAGTATATTTACAATGAGGTTATTAAGATCATTCTCATTCTGGTTATGGTAGAAAATAATTCTTTTTTCATCTTGTGTAAACAGTTAATCCCTTATAGTTATATTAGGCTACTATTTGATTCCTAGAATATAATAAACCATGAATGATATGGTGGTATTGTAAAATGATAAGAGGTTTTGTGAATATTTTATCATTTTATAATTCAATTGGGGACTGAGGTCTTTCGAATTAAGGAAAATAAATTTTTTGGTACGTTTCATTAATGAATATACAAGTGGATTGTTTATTTTTATTGACATGAATCACTGATGGTGAGATTATTCTAGATCAATTGATGATGTAGTTAATGTATCTGATTTGTAGGGACATGGATAAATTATATGGAAGAAAAATTGTTTTAAATATCAAAATATCATAATTGTTTATTAATGTAGCGTATTGTATTGGTGTATCATTTATGTCCCATGGAACATGTTCATTGTTTAAAAATTACTCTGACACATCTTTGGTGATCATTGAGATGTATGTGGTTGTGTATTATGACTAGATAGAATGGTAGAAATTTTTAGGTTTTTAAAAATATATATTAAGACAATTATGTTTTTTATTGTAGTCATTTGGTGATGGAATAAATCGGTGGATTCAAAACAGTTTGTGAAGGTTGATAATGAATATTTTATTCCATTTTGGGAGGTGTTTTATACACCTCTATCTATTTTTTTAAATGTAGATTGTTTTTTGGGGACGTTGTGGAACATTATTTTTATACTATGGATTGGTATTGTTAATATATAGTATTTTGTTTTTATATTATTCAGTGATGATGATAAAGGATCTACCAAACTAGGCAAGGGTAGTAAATTGATTTTCATAGTACATCCTTGAACTTGTACCATGGCTCAGATTTTTTTGGACTTTTTGAAATTGCTTATGTGTTGTGAGCCCTTGTATGATGAAGTATGTAACAAATAGGTTTTATATTTGGTGGTAGTGTGGAAATCCAGGGGTGGGAGGATGAATTACTGATTATGAATAAATTTTTAATATGATTGGATATAGATATTGAGTTTAAAAATGATGGTGTTGTCTAAAATGTTTTTCCTAATATATTTATTGTATATGTGGTAAATAATTTTTTTATTGGATCTAGGATTTCTATATTAGTAGATGGTTTTCAAGTGATAGTTATGGTGGATAGTGAGTATTGAGGATATCATGTTGAGGTTTACTGATTCCTCTTACTAAAATGACAACAGGTGTGAGATGATATAGGCTTAGTGGTATGATCAGAGCTACATGGTATGACATATATGTGAGGCGTGGAAAATTTTCTATTTTTAATAAATAGATTGTGGAGTTCTTATATTCCGTTTCCATGGTGATTATCTATTTCAATTAATTATCTATGTATCATTTATGATAATAAAGAGTAGCTGAGTAATGGTTTTAGAAAGTCGTTGTCAAGATTTTAAGTCAGTATTCATGTTTATGATTATATAGAGTTCCATGTTATGGTGAATGGGGTTGATGATTATTTATTGATCCGTAATAAGAATATTTTTTTGGAACAAGTGGTTATGGTGTGAGATTTATGTGAAGCTTATAGTTGATTTAGTCCTTATGCTCTTTCTGTGGGGTTTGAATATTTTTGGTAGTATGAGAAGTGTTAGTGGCTCATTTAATCATATGTTTTATATGATAATTTTTAGGATTTCGATTATGGATTGGAAAAGATAGAAATTAGTTGGTTCACATTGATTCAATGAGTAGTTGAACATAACTTATTTACAGGGTCATGTTGTAATGCAGTGCATTTTTTTACCCAATGTCCATTAATAAATGAGAGAGAACCGTATAAATTCATCAATTTATGGAAATCAATTGTGGGATATATATTACAATATTTGTAGAATGTATTGGGATACCAAATATGAATTATCTTCAATTATGGTCTTATATCGTAGTTTAATAATGATTAATATGTTGGTTCTAGATGACATTAGATTTTAGTTACAACAACCTGTCATTTTCATAAATTACTATTAAATCATTTTAATTATAAACAACATAACAGTATTATACATAGATGATCCAATGGTTTAGTGTCTTGGGTAATCAAGGACCATCCATAAAAATTACAATATCACACATAATCATTTATTTAATTTCTTCTTCTCAAGATTCTTATTGTCACTTTTCCTTTCAATAATACAAGTAGCCACTTGTGGATATACATCAAAAGGGGAGATCTAGAAGCCGTATAATAGGATATATAAGAAAAATATAGCATGGGCTAAGCACGATCAAAACATGGGAAAAAGATCATGGACCTGAGAGGAATCATAAATATTAGACATGAAATGTGGGTATACATAAAAATGAAACACCATGACATAGTTGATAACTACCACATATACTTTTGATCTGATCTATCATCTTGTTCAAACATCATTTCACATTATTCATGAGGTTCATTACTTTACCCAATGCATTGGAGCCATGTATAATTCTGGGCACAGCTGTCACATCATAACATTATCATTATCATGATTTCCGCCTCGAACACAAATAAATAATATACATAACTAACCCATGGAATGGAATGGGTTTCATCTCATAATGACACAATCATAATAATGGGGTTCCCAAAAGAAATAGGGAATAACATACATGTTACAAGAACCATCCACTTTGATTGAGAAGTAAAAGGGGTGTTCTTGAAAGAGGTGTTCTTTTAGAAAACATTTGGATTGACATTAAAACTAGTGAAAAACATGTATATCCAAGATATATAAATAAAATGATGAAAAAATTATCTTTATGGAGTAACTATATACAAAATGGATTGAAAGAGGGAGAACCCGAAGGATGAAAGTTGGTTTCGAGGATTTCACCTTACCATGTATCCAAATACTTACTGATCATTAATGTCCTGTATAATGTCATTATATTCAATAATTAGAAATTACAGAACCATTTATACATTAATAGGTGTCATTATGATTTTATTATGTCATTTTATGTTCCTTTTGATGACTTATAGTGTTTAAAAACATTTTTCAGGGAAGCTTGTTTTTATGGTTTTTCATGGGTGGTTCATTTGTATTCTGAAATTGAAGTTTTGGTAGAACATGTTTAAACATCCAGAAATGATATCACATGATATTAATGATATTAAAAAAGTTTTTATTATTTTATAATGAATCAATTTATATCCACGTGGATGAATCATTAGATTATAATTAAATGATGATTATTTGGGTTAATTTGGGCTGTTTTTTCAGTCATAATGAACTTGTTTTATGTTATCACATAAAAATATGATCATAAAATATTTAAAGATATTTAAATGGGATATAATACATATAACATGTTCTGGTTAAACCATAAAAATGGTTTCATTACCATATATTAAGGTAGAAATGGAAGAACAATGCATGTCTTTCTTGAAGGTGATAAATTAACACCTCACGAGCAACATTCTAATTAATAAAATAAAAGGAAGAGGGAAAGGGGGTTGGATGATATAGTATCCTATTAGAATCATAAAATTTTATTATATGTATAATACTATAGTTATAATACATTTTAGATGAAGATAGGTGGTGAGGGATCATGAAATGAACTTGAACTTGAAAGGAAATTAAAGGAGAAGAGGGAGGGAAATTACCTCTAAAATCCTCCTCTTTAGAACCACCATAAAGGCCATAGCATGGTCATTTGTTGAGACCAAATGCTAATTTATGTGGGGGAGGGGCTAGGGAAGGTGTTTGGGTAGAGTTATGAGAAGGCATGGAGCTTGAGATGTGTGAGGAAATGAGGGTGTGAAGGGAGGTTTTTATAGTGGATGGGAGAAGGGTTTCCTTAATGTAAAATTCATTAGTTTATTAATTTGCCCTAAGAAAAAGAATAGTGAGTCTTGGATGATCGAGAATATTAATTTTAGTATGTGATCCCGAACCAATTGGGATTACATCAGCAGAACATCAATGAAGACTATATTGATCTATTATTTAGCATTTATTGTGAATTATGAGATTCTGTTATTCATAAACAAATTCTAGTATCAGAGAAAAATCTAAAAAATTTACCCCAACCATTTTATGATGTGTAGAATTCAAAAAATGAAATCCATTTTTCAAAAATAAATTTCTAAATATTATTAATTTAATATTTAATTAAAATCATAATTTACATTACAAAATATTATGTATGATTAAAACTGATTTTATGGTGCTTTCAAAATTTACGTAGGGTCTTATAAATTTATATAATAACTATACGACATTGAATCTATAGTTAATAGAAAAAATTTAAGAAAATAAATTTTTCATTTGAATTAATTAATTAATTATAATTAATTATTTATGACTTAAAAAATACCAAAACATTTACTACGGTCAAATTGTCACTTTCTAATATGTATAAATGTTATTTAATTATACATGGGTATGGTTACTCTTATGTTAGTTGATTTACTATTCATAAGGTTCATATTACTATTCATAAGGGTATGTTACTATTCATATGCTTATATTAATATTCACTGAATTTTTTTTGTTTCATTAGACTCCAAAAATCATCCTGAGTACAACAGTGCATGTCAGGTTTTTAAAATTCCAAACAAAAAATTAAAAATCTTATGTTTAAAGGTCACTAATCACATAGTAGTTCATTATGATTTAATTTAATGTTATTTTATGACACAAATATAAGAAGGTAATTTCCATTGAAAAACAATGGGTCATTACATTCTTTGCCCCTTAAGAAATTTCACCCCCGAAATTTCACTTTACAGAAAAAGGTGAGGGTGTTTCGTATTCATTGCCTCTTATGGTCCTAAGTTGCTTTCTCAAATTAATTGTTCCTCAAAAACACTTTGACAATATGGGTTATCTTGTTGTGTAGAACATTATCTCTCCAATCTGGAATCATTAATGGCTGCTCCTCATAGGATAGATCATCTTCCTGCTGCACAAACTCTGAGATTAGTACATGTTAGGGGTCTGGTATGTACTTCCTCAGTAGTGATAAATGAAACACATCATGAAAATGAGTCATATTTGGTGGAAGGGAAAGACGATAGGACACTGCTCCAATGTGGTCAGGGATCCCAAAGGGGATAATATACCTTTTTCATAGATTCCTTTTCTTTCTGAATCACATGACTCTCTTACATAGAGATATTCTAAAGAAGAATTTATCTCCAATGTCGAACTCCAAGTCCCACCAACGGTTTTCAGCATATCCCTTTTTCCATATTTGAGCATCATTGATGTGTTTCTGGATGAATTGAACCTTTTCTATCATCTCTTGAACAAGATCGGGTAAAAGCAACTTTCTTTCTCCAACATCATCCAAACAGGTTGGAGTTCTACACCGCCTCCCATAAAGAGCTTCCTACAGATCCATATGAATACTTGATTGGAAGCTGTTTTTGTATGATAACTCAACCAATGGGAGATGATGATCCCTACCACCTTTGAATTCAAGAGATAAGGATTTTAGAAGATCTTCATGTGTATGAATAGTTCGTTCAGACTGGACATCAGTTTGGGGGTGATAGGTCTTGCGGAAATTTAATTCAGTACTCAAATCATATTGAAGACTCCTCCATAATTTAGATGTGAACCTTGGATCAAGGTTAGAGACAATTGAGAGTGGAACACCGTACAGTCCCACCACTTCATTCACATATATCTTCACATGTTCTTCAATTGATAGATCTTCTCTAATAGCAATAAAATGAGTAGTCTTGGTGAGCCGATCTACCACAAACCATATCGCATTATTTCCCATTGACGTCGTCATGAGACCTGGGACAATGTCCATAGTAACATTTTCCCATCTCCACATGGGTATAGGAAATGGTTGCATCATACAATTGGACTTTTGTCTCTCAGATTTAACTTTCATACATTCTAAGCAAGTTGATATATATTCTGGAATCTCCTTCTTCTTGTTATCCCACCAAAAGTGTTCTCGGAGATCACAATACATCTTGGTAATCCCAGGATGGATAGAGAATGTTGATCTATGTGCATTTTTCAATAAAACCATCTTTATCTCCGCTGATGAAGGCACACAAAGCCGTGTTCCAAACCGAATCACACTATCATCGTTGATATGGAACTCTTGCAGCTTTCCTTCCTTTACGGCATCCTCCCCCTTTTGTATCTCTATATAATTCCTTTTTCCTTCCATAATCTTCTCCGGGATAGATGGTTACGCAATAATTCGAGCAAGGTAGGATGTATCCCTTACCCTTATGATTTCTAAACCCATTCTTTGCATATCCAAGAACATTGGGTCTTTCTCAATCCACAACATGGAAAGAGTAGCAGGTTCTTTTTTTCTTAGAGAATCAGCTACCTTGTTCACCTTTCCAGGATGATAGTGAATAGAGTAATCGTAATCCTTAGTTATCTCTAACCATCTCCTTTGACTCATGTTGAGCTCATTTTGTGTGAATATATACATTAGGATCTAGTGGTCGGGGTATATGTCACACATTTCACAATAATGGTAGTGCCCCCAGATTTTCATGGAAAAATCATAGCTGAAATCTCTATATCATGCGTCAGGTAGTTATGCTCATGGATCATCATCTGTCGCGAGGCATGGATGATCACATTTTAATTTTTCATGATTACACAACCCAAGCCTTTCATTGAAGCAAAAATATATATCACAAAACTTTCTCCACTTTTCGGTAGTGTGAGTACAGGTTCAGTGATCAGCCTTCTATTTAGCTCCTTGATGCAGCCCTCACATTCTTCCGTCCAGACATAATTTAACCATTTCCTTGTTAACTTTGTTTACGGGCTTGATAATAATGACAAGTTTCTCACAAAACATCGGTAGTATCGAGGTAATCCAAGAGTACTACGGATTTTTATGACACTAGAGGGCCTGGGCCATTCCTTAATTGCCTTTTTCATTGAAGGATCCAATGAAATTACTTCACTTATGATCACATGCCCCAAAAACGTGACTTGCTTCATCCAAAAGTCACACTTTCTGAACATGGCGTACAACTTATCCTTTCTTAATGTCACCAAAACATGTGTTAGCTGATCTTCATGTTCCTCCATTCTCTTGATGTATATGATAATATCATCGATAAACACTACCAAAAATTGGTCAAGGTAATGTATAAAGACTATATTATTCAAATACATGAAGATTGCAGGGGAATTAGTAAGTCCGATGGGCATCACCAAAAACTCATAGTGCCCATACCTTGTATGGATGGCAGTCTTCTTAATATCTTTCTTCATCGCCTTTACCTGATGATATCCAAAATGAAGATCCACCTTTGAGATGTATTGAGCTCCTCTTAACTGGTCGAACAATTCATCATTCCAGGGGAGAGGATACTTGTTCTTTATGGTGATATTGTTGAGTTCGTGATAATCGATACACAACCGCATTGTTACATCCTTATTCTTCACCAAGAGCACTGGTGCACACCAAGGTGATGTACTAGGGAATATGAACCCTTTGTCTATATGCTCTTGCAGCTACTTATTTAAATCCTCTAGTTCGATATGATACAATCTATAGGGACACATCGAGATTTGAGTATCTCTAGGAACGAGTTCAACTAAGAACTCTACCTCATGATTCGGGGGAATTACGGGTAACTCTTCCTAAAATACATCGATGTATTCCCTCATGATGGGCATTTCCTCAAGGATGGAACTTTCCTTTTACTCATCCATTTGGGAGAGGTATGATTCCTCATAGGGAATCTACACCCACACCATTGATGGATTTATCGAAGGAGATTCATGATATTCCTTGCAATTTTATAGGAGCATGGGGTGTTTCGGAATATGAAAGGATATTTTGTTTTCCCAACAGTTGATATGTGCTCTATATAACGAGAGCCAATCCATTCCCATTATAGAGTCAAATTATACCAAGGAATGTATTACGAGATTTGTTGGAAGAATCTTCCCACATACGCTAACGGGAGAAGAGTCAAACACATGGGTTGAAAAGATTGCACCAGTCGGTGTTTTTACAGATATATCAACTTCAATGTTTCAGGGATTTGATTTTATAGTTCTAGAAACCATGTAAAATATATAGGTAATACATAGAACCAGAATAAAATAAGACTTCTTCAATTCTTTAGTGAATAGGATGTGTACCTTATACGATTTCATTATCATGATCCACCCCTACAATAGTGATGGAATAAGCCTTCACTCGTTCCTTTGGATTTGGTGGTTGATGATTCTGATTACCCTCGAGAGATCGAGGTTTAGTGCATTGGTTTTCATAGTTCCCTAGATCCTTACAATTGTAGCTTTGAACCATGGTTGGTTCTCTTCTTTTATTAACTACATTCTCCTTGCTTTTCGTGTCTTTTTGACACTCTTGAGCATGTTTTCCTTCTATCCCACACTTGAAGCATTTCCCAGTCCCTTTGAGGAAGTTCCCATTGTTTAACTTCCCACATTTTTTTCATGTGGGTTGTTGATTTTTCATCCTGCCTTTGTCCTTAGATCCACCAGCTTGAGACTCCATCTTCCTCTTCATATCACCATAGCCATGGGACCGTTCTCCAAACTCCATATCCACATTGAGAGCACATCGAAAAAATTATTCATAACTCCCAATGTCTCGAATTGTAAGAGCCTTTAGAAGGTGTGGTTTTAATCCACTAAAGAATCTATAAAATTTCCTATCATTGTTAATAAAAACACATGATGCATACCTTTCATGCATTATGAAGTTCACTTCATAGGTTTTGACGGATTCTACTTCTTTATTCTTGATCTCTATGAATTATCTATACATCTTTGTTTGAAATGTTCGTGAGAAATACATATTGAGAAACATTATCTTAATGTATTCCCATTAAATCTATTAAATTTCCTCCCTTGGATTGGTGTTATTAATCAATGCCCACCATTGATCAGATTCTACATCTAGATGATAAATGGCTAAGGTCACCTTATCTGTATCAAAAGAGTGAACAATAAAATAGATAGTATCCATGGAGTTGACCCACTATTCTGCAAATAGTGAATCAAAAGATCCACTAAACGTCGGTGGTCGTTGTCGTATAAAACATTAGATAGATAGTTTCTCCCTCTTTGGGGAAGGAGGAAATTCCACATTATTATGGTTATTGTTCATAACCTGAGATAATTGGGTAAATATCGCCATGATTTTTTGAACTCCACCTCCCAAATCATTGGGGATGTCATTCGGGCAGTCGTTGCATTGTCCCTTTCATGAGTTATTGGCCTGATTTCTCCCGGTTCCCACCATTTTCTAAAATAGAAAAGGATAGAACAAAACATATGAAAACAAGTCATGAACAACTTATTAATTTAAACAATTAGTACCAAAAACATAATATATGGGATCCCTAGGTAAATATTCTTATGTGCATATTTGTGATTAGTCTGAAGCTGTAGGTTTTCCCTAGGGTTCACTAATCCTAATTCCCAAATTAACTAATCCTTTCCTCTGATACCAACCATAGTGACCCATCCTTTTCGTAAATTACTATTACATAATTTTAAAGATAAACAACATAATAGAATTATACATCGAGGATCTAAAGGTTATAATGTCTTGGGAAAACTAGGACCATCCATAACAATTCCAACATCAAGCACACACATTTATTTAATTTCTTCTTCTCATGATTTTTATTGGAACATGTCCTCTCCTTAATACATGTAGCCACCTGATGATATACATAAAAAGTGGTGAGTTATAATCCCAGTAAGAGGATATATAAGAATAATATTGCATGGGGTGATCATAATCATAACATGCGAAAAGATCATGGACATGAGAGGAATCATATATAAAGGACTTGAAATGTGGCAATGCATAAAAATGAAACATCATGTCTTAGAGGTTGAATACAACGCATACGTGTGAACCAAGATATCATATTTTTCACACATCATTTCAAATTTACTCATTAGATTCATCACTTAACCCAATGCATTGGAGCGTTGTATAATTCAGGGCACACCCGTCTCATTGAATCATTCATATTGTGTTATATAATTCCAGGTGCAATAGTCACATTATAACATTATCATCATCATGCTTGAGACATTGAACATATATAAAAAATGTACATAACTATCCCATGTAATTGAATTGGTTTCATATCTTAATAACACATTCATAAGCTTTGGGTTCCCAAAAGAAAGAGGGAATAACATACATGTTACAAGAACCGTCCACATTGAGTGAGAAGTAAAAGTGGTGTTCATGAAGGAGGAGTTATTTTGGAAAACATTTGGTTTGACATAAAAAACATTGAAAAACATGTATATACTAGAAATAGAAATACAGTAATGAAAAAATGATCTTTATGGAGTAACAATATAAAAAATGGAGTGAATGAGGGAGAACCTGAAGGATGTATGTTGTGTTTGAGAATTTCCACTTACCTTGTATCCTAATGCTTGTTTCTCTTTAATGTCATGTATAATGACATTATATTCATTAATTAGAAATTCCAGAACCTTTTATACATTAATAGGTTTAATTATTGTTTTAATATGTCATTTTATGTTCCTTTGGATGACTTATATTGTTTAAAAATATTGTTCGGGGATGTTTGTTTTTATGGGTTTTCTTGGGTGGTTCACTTATATTCTTTAATTGACGTTTGGGTAGAACATGGGTAAACATACAGAACTGATATTAGATGTTATTAATGATATTAATGTAGTTTATATGATCTTATAATGAATCAAATTAGATCCATGTGGATGAATCAATAGATAATAATTAAATGATTATTATTTGGGTTAATTTGGTCGGTTTTTCGATCATAATAAAATTGTTTTAGTTTATCACATAGAAATATGATCATAAGTTAGTTACAGATCATTAAATGGGTTATAATACATATATCATGTTATGGGTAAACCATAAAAATGGTTTCATGACCAGATCTGAAGGTAGAAATGGTATAAAAAGGCATGTCATTCTTGGGGGTGATAAATTAACACCTCACGAACAACGTTCTCTTTAATAAAATAAAAGGATGAGGGAAAAGGGGATGGATGATATAATATCCCATTGGAATCATAAAATTACATTATATGTATAAAAATTGTGTTACAATACAATTCAGATGAATATATGTGCGGAGATATCACGAAATTAACTTTTACATGAAAGGATGTTAAAGGAGAAGACGGAGGGAAATTACCTCTTGAATCATCCTCTTCAGAACCACTTTAAGGGCCTATGATTGGGCTTTTGAGGATACAAGAAGCTCATGGACATGGGGGAGAGGCTAGGGAAGGTTTTTGGGTAGAGTTTATAAATGGAATTGAGCTTGAGAGGAGTGAGGTAATGAGGGTGTGAAGGGTGGCATTAATAGTGGAGGTGAGAGAGGTTTCCTTAAAATAAAATACATTAGTTTATTAATTTCAACAAAGACAAAGAATATTAAGTCTTCGATGAAAAATAATAATAATTTTATCATGTGACCCCGACCCAAGGAGGCATACATCAGCAGAACATCATCGATGACACATATAATCCATTATTTAGCATTTTTTGTGAATTATCGGATTCTACTATTCATAAAAAATTCTAGTATCTCAGAAAATTCCCAAAAATTAACACCAACCATTTTCGACGGGTAGAATACAAAAAAGAAGTCCAATTTTCAAAATTAATTTTCTAAATATTATTAATTTAACATTTAATTAAAATCATAATTTACATAAAAACAGTTTTTAAGATTAAAACTGATTTTATAGTGCTTCCAAAAATTACGTAGGGTCTTATAAAATTATCTAAAAACTATAAGACATTGATTAAATAATTAATGAACACAGTTTAAGAAAACTAATTTTTTCCTTTATATTAATTAATTAATTATAATTAATTATTTACAACTTACAAAATTCCAAAACGTTTACTATGGTCAAATTGTCACTTTCTAAGATGTATAAATTTTATTTAATTATTCATTGGTAAGGTCACTCTTATATTGGATGATTTAATATTCATAAGGGTTATATTACTATTCATAAGGGTCTGTTACTAATCATACTGTTATGTTACTATTCACCAAAAATCATTTTTGTTTCATTATACTCCAAAAATAATCTTGAGCACAACCGTGTATATCGTATTTTTAAAATTCCAAAAACAAAAGTGACAAAATAATGTTTAAATGTCACTTATGATTTAGTATTTCATTATGTTTTGTTTTCATGTTATTTTATGACAGAAATATAAGAATGGAATTTCAATTGAAAAACATTGGGTCATTTCATTAGTGTAGGAATCTTCTAAAAGATTTATTAGGAATTATTTTATAGTATTTTCCCATTTTACGGTATACGGTGAATGAGTGATGTATTATTTATTTTTTAGTTATATTTGAGGTAATGAAGTGGTTTTATTTATTCTAAAATTTTGTTCATTATTCAATATAGTTGTTGGTATTAAAATACCACCTATAGGTAATGATCCATGGAGTTTCAAATGATTGAATTAGTCATCTTGATTTTTTTACCACGATTCATAAATCTATATTTTATGAAGAACATAAATTGTGTACCATTGTTTTTCGTTACAAGAAGGACCATGTCTATGTGGAAAATATGAATAATTTTAGACATAATTATGATTCATCTAATATGTGGAGTCCATTTTGTGTTATAGAATTATGTGACGAATGGTCTGTGATGAAATTGAAAAACCACACATTTATTTATTTCATTTATATATAATTAGATAATAAAATACTAGAAGGTGTAATCATATGAAATGGTGTAGTGGATAGATTCATCTATATGAAATCCATATTGATTTTTTTTTGTGTATGATAAATCCATTGGGTATGATTTTTTAATTCCTTATTGAATATCATGTTTTGTAACAAATTATATTAAACATAATCAATTTTATTTTTTGATTCATGGTTTATCTAGGATATATATTTATTTTTGGGATGTCTTTTTGATAATAAAATTACATGTAGATAAAATTATAAAATATATATTTTTTCACAATGTGATATATGTTTTTGATTATGAATGTGTACTAATAAGGATATTGGAATACAATCATCATTGATTCATGGCATGAACCATAGGTTGATGACATGAATGGTCACATGAGATGTTTTTATTTGTTAAGGGATATAATTTTACCATTTAATAGGAATAAATCTAATCCAACCATTCCCATAACCCAAGAATTGAATTTTTTTATGTAGGGGTTTAAACATGGACGTTTAAACTCAATTATTCTCAATCCTTCATCGTTGGATGAGTTTTTCGTTGAGATAAATTAATCATATTTTCACTAATCTCATCTAACAACGAATTATTATCTATTTCTTATTTCATATATCCTATTAACATATACCATTATATTTAAATGATAGGACATATTTTAGGGATTCATTTTTACTAACTGAACTTATATAAAGATTCATATTATTTAAATTTAATGAAAATATTGTATCAAGAAGTTAAAATTATTTAGATTTTGATAAATGTCATATGTCGGTATTTTAATGATAGTGAATGTGTTTCCCATCGAGGTTTTTTCATAGGTTATAAAATTGAAAATTTATGTATATATTGTCATGGTATATGCATTATAAGAACATAGAGGAATCTTAATGTATTTTAATGTTGATATTTTTCTAGTTTAATGGATATGTTGTGGATATAATCTAAAAAATCATGAGGGGTCCTTCCAAAATAGACTGTGGATAAAATGACACGAACAAAAGGATTAGTGGTTCTGGGATTGAATTACAATTCTTCTGACTTTTTTGTGCATTTTTCTCTTTCTATATGATAATGAAATTACTTGAGTGTAAATGAATGGGTTGTTAAATAGTAATATCACTTCCCATTAGTGAGTTTGTTTGTATAGGATAATGTAATTTTTTATGACATCCCTGGAGTTTATGTGGATCTATTGGGTTTCTTAATTTTGATATCCCAATAATTTATTACACATTGAGTTAATAAAATATAATACACATAATGCATCCCAAAAAATGAATAACCCTGATTTCATTGTGTAATTAGGTAAATAATACAACCACATGATACATGGATACAATTATTTTATATGAACATCCATAACATTCATTTAAAAATTTGTATTCTTTAAAACATCATAGGATAAACTCATGACAGACATATGAATGGGGTGATATATAAATATTTGTGGGTACATAATCATAAAATAAAATGAGGAATTTATTACATGTAGGAAAATATGTTTTTTTATGGGACATGAAATGGGTGAAAATAATTTACATGAACAACGAGGCATGATTTCACATGATATGATAAATTCAACAAGGGAGACTGAAAATAACAATAAATGTGACATTACATATATAAGACATGCTTATCTACCAATAAATCAAAGCATATTTTTAGTTGACTGAACTATATTAAATTATATAGGCAATATCCTGAGACTAATACTTTATCTAATGAAATGGAGAAAAATCTTGGCAGATCCATCATTATCGTTTGATTTATATCCATAATTATGCCAGATATATAATATAACATAAGAAAACATTTCATAACATTTAATTCTAAGAACAATGAATTTGGAATAAATTCATGTATATCACCAATAATATATGTATAGTTATGTATGGGTGGATAATATTATGTCGAAATAGATATTTAATTCACCACATGATGTTTTGGGATCATATATTGTAATGATATTTAAACACAAGAAAAATGTACATAAATTTTCATAAAATGGTTTAATGATAGAAAAAGGGGTATTTCATAATTTAAAAATAAAATTTCTAATAAGAGATATGTGTTACAATATATCCCAAAAATAAAATTAGTAATTAGAAGACCTAATATGAATAATATTCTCATATAAAGGGGAGAATTAATGGATATGTTACGAAATTTTGGGGTAGTAATCACATAAGAAAATAATATATTCATCACGGATAAAGGATATCTAAATAATATTAAATATATTTTTAAATATATATATATATATAAAGAAGTTAATGGAAACATAAACAATGGTGATTACAATATAATAAATAAAATAGAGGGGCCTGATTAGAAAATAATGGTGATAAGTAACTTTTATAATTTCTACATAGTAACAGATTATTTAAAGGAAAAAATGTGAGGGAAAACTGACCACACATACAAATAATAGCATGATAACATTAAATTCATTCTTTTAAATGAACGAAAATATATCCAACTGAGATTAAAATTGTTAATAACAAAAAATATACTTAAATTTAAAACAAGTGGGAATGCCCCCTTTCTATATTAAAATACTGTAACATTTTAGGAAAATATAAAATTTAATGGTGACATATAATCTCTAATTTAAATAAAATCATGTGGAATATAATTTTTATTATAAATTAATGAATATAAGAAAAATTTCATTAAAATTAATATCTTACAAGAAGGTTCTAGAATTTAAAATAAGAGGGGAATATCCCTCAATAATTATCAAAATTGTTTCTAATTTTTTAATTCCAAAAATGAGATGTGACATATGATCAATCGAAAAATTAATATTAGATGTAATATAAATGGATGAATTTAAATGAATAAAAATATAAATATATTTGAATAAAATATAAAATTTCAATGTTGTTTTTCAATTTAAAACATGGCGGAGAGGTCCCATACTAAATATTGCAATAGTAATAGAAAAGATAATGTTAGAAACGAGAGGGGTTAAATAATATATAATTAAAATAACATTATTCTAATAGTAAATTTATCCTAATGAATTAAATAAATTATTTATAATTAATATTATAATGGATAATTTTAATTTAGGTTCTAGTATTGTAAAGTAAAATGGAATATGTCATACCGTGTTTGGGGTATTTCATACTTTTCGGAGGATCATTTTGATAGATATGGGGAACCTTTGGTGAAATATAGATATTTGAGGGTAGATTATGGATTTTATCTAATATTGTTGAGAGATTTGGAATGAAGTAGTGTTTGGGTTATTATATGAAAGGGTATGGGATTTCATTATTATCTTGAAAAGATAGATTTACGACATAATATAATAAAATATTCAAAACCAAAAACCATCCACTAGTTTTTCATATTTTTTTGAAAGAAATAATTTTTCTCAAAATTTATTAAGTAAAAGGGTTAAAGGAATTAAAAATTTACCCATGGTGATTTCAAGGTGGGTAATGTTCATAATGAAATTATTTTAAAATTTTAAAATATAATATAATGACTATAGTATACATAAAAGAATCATTAATTAATAAAACAACATAAATTTAAAATTATGTTATAGTTGAACATATAATTGGACGTCAATACACTTTATATCTCTTATTATAATGTTTTTAGGCTGTTATAGACACTATATAAGTATACCGTATTAAATTTTATCTTAAAAATTCATCTATCTCTGAATTTCTTTTACATTTCACTATTTAAAGATTACGAGGGCTTTATTCCAAAAATAATATTAATAATATATTTATATGTAATTATAAAAAAGTTTAGTATTTTTAAATAAATATTACACATTTATTGATATTGATTTATTGACAATGAAAATTTTCAAAACTATAAAATAATGAAATTGTAGTTCATAAGAATTTCATTATAATACGTATACGATAAATATGATTTATAATATTATTTAATAACATCTAATTTATTTTAAAAAATAAAAAAGTATTAAAAAATGTTTTTTTTGAGGATAACCATGTAATAAAACTAATACAATAAATTTTTTCACATATCAAAAATAAGAAATTATCAAAATAATTATTTTCAGATTTATAAAGTATCAAAAACAAATGTAATAATTTCATTTTTGAAAAGAAACTATAAATAATCACACGATCACTGTTATTTTTTATAGATGCTGTTAAAATATTTTTATACATAATTTAATTATTTTCCATTTAAAATGGTAAAAATATTTTTATGTTTTTTTTTAAATCATTACTACAGTTAGGAAAAACTTATTATTAAATATTAATTAATACGATTCCAAATAAGGAAAACATTTATTTTAAAATCATTTCACAGATGTGGATGAGATTAATTTAATATATAAATACTCAATAATCATAATAAAATGTTGTTTTCTATGAAATCATTTTTTATAGTAAACATTATTTTACGTTATATGTTTATCTATAAATATTCATTATATGAATTTTAATTCATACAGACCGGAATGTAATATAATATAATATAATTTAAATCAAACCATATTTTGGGTTATTTTAATCAATTATGAGAGAAAATCATTTGAAATTTTAAGAATATGCTTTTTAATAATATCATTCCAATCATACAATTATATGTAATATAACATAAATTATAAAGATGATTCAAATTTAATTACAATTATATTGTAATTATTAATAACACTTCACATCATAGAAAAATAAAATTCTTTTGTGATGAAAACATGTTTTTGAAAATTAAAATTACATTAACAAGAATTATAATATTATTTGTTAATATTTATTAAAAAGTTTATTTTTCTGAATTAGAAATCTAAAAATATTTCAAATATTATTTATTCTTATTCAATCTATCTAATTAAACCACACGGTTTTAAAATACATATTTAAATTAGTTTTTTTTGTTTTGAATCGTTCTTATATGCAACATACACAATAAATAACATTATAATTTAAAATTATAAGATCCCTTAAATAATCAAAATCTTTGAAATTTGAAATATATAATGGTATTAATTGTATTCACACTATAAGATTACATTATTGATACCCATCCTTGTTAAAAGTGTTATTATTATTTCATAATCAAAATAGTTTAACTGAATTATAAAGGCAATAACATAAACAGGGGAACATTAAGGGGAATTAGAAATATATTCTATGAGGGAACAATATCACCTATGTAATAATATAGAGTGATATGAATCATGGTTCGGAGAAATTTATTGGTGACAAATATCATAAATCTGTTACTAGAAAAAAGTCCATCAAATAATATGAAATGACCAAAACATCAAACTATTTTTATTTAATCAATTTTTCCTCGATACTATGAATTAATTTACCATTTATATTAATGAACATATGGAAATATAATTTATTTACAATTGTAATTTCATTCTTCAATAAATTATAAATATAATATCATATTTTCTCAAAATGATGAGTACTCAATATCATATTTTTTATTTCTTGTTGCACCATAACATGATTTAAACAGATCACATAGTCTTCTAAAAAATAACGAACAATTACACATATATATAAAAAAATGAAAATTGGATTTGATAATTTATAATAATAATGTATATTAATAAACAATTATTTACTAATATAAAAAATATAAATAAAATCCAATAGTTTTATCACATTTATTAACATGATTAAATACCTCTATATCCAAAATAATAATACAAAAATTCAAATTAATGAATATTTTTTGACATGGGGTATATTAATCCATTTCATATACCACTCAAAAACATAATATTATTCATCTCAATTAATTATTCAAATTATATATAATGTTTATATAAACATCAACATATTAAAAAATCTTCTAATATATCATTAGTAACATAAAATAGATAATTATTGGAAACTATAATTTTCTTCTTAAAAAATCCTTATACATTTTTAACAAACATCATGTAATTCTCTAAAATTAGTATCAATGCATTTAATAATTAAATTATATATATATACAAATAATACATGGGTCATTAAAATTTTCCCAACTTCATTTGCATATTAAACATTATGAATCCCTATATCACGTGATTTCGAAAAATATTACCCTAACACTAAATCAAATTAATTAGATATATGTACGATTCAAAATATATTTCAAATATGTAATGAAAAAATATTGTGGAATAATCCATTGCAAATTTCGGATACCTATATATATAATATCATTCATATAAAACATTTGCATTATAACACTCAAATACCAATACCTAAACATATTTGTATGTACAATACTAGTATATACATAGTTTATTTCATTCCTTAGTATAGGATATATACAATTAATTAGATAATTTACTTGGATAATTCCCAAATTCCATGCCCATAAGGCATTGAAAAATATGGTACTATTAAATTTAATGCAATACCTTCCATTATTATCATAATATATTATGGTAACTTTATACTTAATTTCATATATATCAAAAGATAATACACCATCATGATTTGTTGTTAAATTTTAATGGTGTCTCTATACACATTTTTTACACAGAGGAAATTTTTTTCATTCCTTCATCAACTTTATTAGATGAACATCAATGACCCCCATACTATAAATATTTTATTCCATCATAAATTATTCATTTTTCAAATTCATAATTGTGAATTTATAAAATTTTTTCTAATAATAATATCATTTCATGTAAGATCTCTAGTCTGTTATGGAATATCATTTGGGTACTCATCATAGTGCACATCAAAATTATTGTTCAATGAATTTATCTTATTTACAAACATTGACCAGGATGAGGGTAAAATTTTGTATGTTTTAATTTATACTGTTAAAAACATAAATGGGATACGGATAATATTATGGGAATAACACATTAATATGATTTATTGCCAAAAAATATATTTTAAGGCTTTAATCTATGTCATTTTTGATCAATTCATTTTCATAATCTCCTTTTGAATTTTTTATCCCATAATAATTTCACATAATAAACTTGTTAATTTATGAAATCATGTGTTTTATAATTTTCAATAATGGGTGTGCATCATGTATTTTTTTCATGAAACAGATCATTGTTAAGTCATGTTTATTGTAGTGTTTCGGGGGTTTTCACCCCTCAATACATCTCTTATATATCCAAATACTTTCTTATTATCTGAAAAATGATTTTTTTTCATGGAGATAACATAAATTATACATTATCAAAATATATGGTTGTTTTCATACACAAGGTTTTATTAATAATGATTTTCTAGGGTTTTATAATCCATGTGTGAAAATAAATATATTATCATTTGATACCAAATTTGAAAATATATGTGTTAATTAAAAATTAATTCATAATTTATTATGTAAGATAAAATTAATAAATCCCAAAAATCATTAAACATATTGTCTTTTTATAATTAAATACATAACACAATAACAATACACGTTGATTAATTTTTTTTGAAATATTCATTAACATTCATCTAAATTTGCATATCTTTTTAAACTACATGGGATGACGCAAAGTTATGTATAAGAAATGGGAGAGCTATAAATCCTAGAAATAGAATAAAAAATAATAATAGGATGCATGTATTAATTTTTAGAATATATGATATTTAGTGGGATGTAAATTGGGTTATAATAGTATACATGGACAATCAGGAATGATGAGGAATTGTAATATAAAGAAAAATGGTAGCATGGAAATAATAGGAATAAATACATTATCAATAAATATAATGTTTAAACACAATGACAGAGTAACAAATTTTTTATAATATACCCACAGATAAATAATACATGGAATATTTGGAGAACAAAACATTACTCAAAGAATTGAACTTCTAATTTGGTAAACATTTGAATATATTATCTAGTACACACAGATGAGTTCCACATATATCATAAAATATAATAACATAATTTATCCAATTTCATTAAAAAATCATGTAATGTTGAATAAATACCCGTATTTAACCCAAAAAAATCAATATTTTTTTTAAGAAAATCCTCTTTTGTGTAAATAGTTATGGTATTCACAATATAAACTATTTTTAGGGAAAACTCATAGTGAAATTTTAGGATCAAATCTACAGTACAGAAACGATCAAAAAATTGTGCTAAGATTAAAAGGGATCTATAAAAAAATTTATTGCCGAATTGAATGTATTTGGTATATGAAAAAACATATCCCAAATTATGTATTTGGATATAAATTTAATAAAATGAAGGATATGTTTGAATAAAGAGGAGAAATATGGGTCCCTTACTAATTTTCCATATAGTAAAAACATAGTTATTTCAACAATGAGATGAAATAAATGATCAATAATTAAAAGGCCATGAATTTCGAAGCAGTGTTATTTTTATATGTTTATGAAATAATATAAAATTGATATTATAACAGGTGTAATAAATACTAGGTCCATTAATTGAAAATAATAAAGTAAATTCCCTAAAAAAAATTAGTATAATAATTTCTTACATATGTTTCAAAATAAAATGGAAGAAGGAATATCTTTGAAATATGAAAAATTTTACATTAAATATAGGATTATATATTCTTTAAAATATAACCAATTTAGATTAAAAAGGCTGATTTATAGGAATTTTCATGATTGGAAAACTAGAGTGGAAGGTCCCTTACCAAATATTAGTAAACTGACGTATTCGAAAACAATCAAGATTAGCTGGGATTGATTATCAATTTTTAGAATAAAATAAATTGGATATTAATTGGATGTTCATAAATTAATTATAATATAAAAAATTAATAATATAATGTGTAATTTCAAAGAAGGATCTTGAATTGAAAAGTAAATTTGAAGGTACAATTCTATGTTTGAGCATGGATAAAGATAAGTTAATAGACATAATTAGAGGGTATAACTGATATTTCATTTTTAAAACATAAATTTTAATTTAATTGATTTTGAAAAATTTAATGCAACAAATTTTTTTAAATATAATAGAAACATATAAAAATTGTTTTTTAATTGTAATGGAGACAATTATGTTGCTTAGTAAATTTCTTCATGTAAACAAACATTGTAAATTAAAACATAAGAAGGTTAAATTATTTATCATTCAATGAAAATAATGTTTATAGTAATTGATAATATATGGTTATGAAAATATAAAAAATTTATTTTCAATGGTCTATTTTGAAATAAGGTTTGTTAATTCAAAAGAAGATATGTTGGTCCATTACATTGAGAGGGTGATAAAAAATATTTATAGGAGAATCATGAGTGATTATTGGACCCTTGGTATAGGTATATTGTGTTCAGTTTTTTGAAAACACCTCATTCATTTCTTTTAGTGATGTGTAATGGAATCATTTGTTGAATTATGAGGGAAATTATATGAGAGTTCATTAATATTTGCCAACCTTATTTTTTCAGGTGATTTAATAAAAAACACAAACCATTGCATGAATTTTTAACATGATTTCTATCATTTACAATTTAGTTTAATTATTTTATATGTAATAGGAAAAAAATAAATTAAATATTTCCCATGGTTGTTTGGATGTCCGTCATGTTCGTAATGAAATGATTTTAAAACCATAAAACATAATAAATGATTTCAATGATTCATAATGGAATTATAAAATTTATAAAATAATAGTAAAATATATCAATACTCTAACTGATAAATATATATTTGGTCTTAGAAATACTTTATATAATTTATTACATATCTATTGGGTCATTATGATTTCATAATACAAATCATGTATTTACATTATATTTATTTATTATCTAAAAAGTAAACTATACAATAGTATAATTTTGACGTTATAATTTTAAAAATCATATTTATTTTATCATTATTTTTTAAATGTTAATTTTCACTTTATAAAAAATAATGTATATATTTTATAAACGGTTATTTTATTGACAATATAAATTCTCGAACAATTATTGTTATTAAATTTTAATTCATAAGTAATATATTATCAATTATTTTTTATATATATAATATATTAATATTATCTTTTAAAAAATAATATTTGTTAAAAAAATCATGAATTAATTATAGGGAGTGTTTTCATTAAAAGCTTATACTATCTATATTGTGATTTATGTTTGAATATATCATAAATGTAATATCATAAAAATAAATATTAATTAATTTATAATGTAACAACAATAAATAAAATTTTTATAATACTGAATATAAATAATAATTATTCACACAATTTGGGATATAATTTTTTTTTCATTTTTTAAAAATAAATAGAATTATTTAACATATATTCTTTTTACCATGATAATAAATATTTATTTTGGATAATATTCGAACTCTCTAAAAATATAGTTGACCATATTAAAAAATATAAAATATTTTTCTTCCAATTATGTATTCAATAGGAATATTAGTTCATATTGGTATAATAATATAATTTAATTTGAGAATGACCTTATTCTCAGTTGGTATTGTGTTTCTGAAAATGTTATTATTCATAAAAATGATGAAGTTAAATTTATTATTTAACAAGTAATCTTCACAATATTAATATCAATTAAAAATGATAAATATAAAATCGAAATGAATTTAGTTTAATTAAATATTAATTTTAAGTTATTATATTCAATAATGGTCGAGAAATATTTTCTATAATACAATTAGTTTAAAAAAATCTTTTTACGTCCACAGATTAAAATAAACAAAAATATTATTTTAAGATGATTTAATTTTAACACATTTAATTTAATATGTAATAATTTTTTTAGTCCACCGTTAAAAATAAAAAGAATATTTTAACAATTATATTATTTAAATTGTCAAATTAAACAAAAAATGTATAGAAATTTCTTAATTTATAATTCAGAAAATAAATATGTACATTATTAAAAATAAAAAATGTTCCCCATATATTAATTCTGATATGGTTGTTCTAAAAATGTAATAACATTTATCAAATATATTTTCTGAATTTTCTAGAAAATAATTATAATATATTATCTCAAGATGAAATAGAAAACATTTTTTATGAATAAATTTACATTACTAGATATTCTGTCATTATTTTTTTTTGTAGTTTTATGAACACATTTATGATTCATAAGACATTTATAAATATTTAATAATTCCATTAATATTACTCATTTCCTCTAGATTAATTTCTGGTTAATAACATTCCTTTTTAAATAATCATTTTTTTGGGATTGGTGTTATGTGTCACAAGCACTATACAAGTAACATTTTTGTTTTAAAAATATACATTGATACATTGATCATGTCTTATCTGGAGTGTGTGGGGATGCCAAGGTGTGGAATATTGTGAACATAATTTAGTGTGTGGGTATGTGTTGATGTTCTTTAATGTCACCACATTTGATTTCATCAGGATGGTGTGGTGTACGTGATGTTGTTGATTATTTAGAGATAAGGCCAATTCCATGAGATATATGGGTTATTAACTTTCTAATAGTGTTTAATAATATATTTTTTAATAAGTATTTTATTTTAATTATTCATATACACAAGGTTTGAGGAAGATCACATTGTATGTGATTCTTTATTATTCATTTAATTATTTTAGTAAGTTCATTATCAATTATAAATAATTTTCATTTTCTCTAAAATTTCATTTTCTCTAAAATGTCATTTTCTATATATATTTTTGTGTGTGTGTGTTTATTCTCGAACCCCACATGGCCATCAGATATCTCATATTGTGTTCATAATATGGGTTTTTACACTAGGTAAATCCCTTTGTAAAAACATCTTAGTAGATACTAGTCGATAGGGAAATATGTGATACTGAGACACTCTCTCACATCATTTTGTTAATGTACCACTCAAATTATTGGGTCATTTTGGTAATTATATATAATCATGATTAAATGTGGTGGATATATATTGTATATATGTGTATGTTATTATATAATATTTCATATTATAATTTTAAGATGTAATTATTTATTCAATATATTTATTATTCACATACAAATTCTTATTAAATTTATGTGTCATCTGTTACACCATCTATATGCGTATATTCAAGGGAAATTTTATAAATGATTAATTTTCTCTTCACCTTTCCACATAGGTTACAACTAATATTTGAAAACCTCAAGTATAAGGGCTGGCATGAATGGGGTCATGTGGCCCTACATCTTATACTACAGGATTAAAGTCGTATTTTCAAATCAATAGTGATATTATGATTCATAGGTAATATATATTTTCAAGGTGATGTAGAATGATAAAATTGAATTTAGGAAATGAAAAAATAATAATTAGTGTGTTATGGTTTATTGATCAATTAGATATTATTTCATAAAAATATTATAAATTAACTATGATATACTTTTTTAGTGTACAATTAATTATATAATGTCTAGTTTTACCCTATATAGAATCAATTATTATGACAAGGATATCAGTATTTTTTTTAAAAATATCATTTAATTTTTATTATTTAAAAGTATATAAATATTTATATATAAATCAAGTAAGGTTATTATTTATATATTAAAATTTATAGTACATAATTTTTTTAAATGACCATGTCATGGAAAAATATAAGTCCATATTAACATCAAAAATATATTTTAAAAAGAGTTGGTTGTATCAAAATTTTGGAAAACAATGCGGTTGGATTTCATGTTATTCCTCCTCCTAAACCCCTTTTTAATTGTTAGTGATGATATCTATGACCAATGAAGCATTCCGTCACTACTACGCATGTTAGTGACTAGTCCTAATGTTTTGAACCCATCCATATATGAGCCAATATATTCTACAAAGATAGTATGGATGAGATAAAATCCTTTCAATAACATTATTACAAAAACAATCCCTATCCCAACAATGTAAATAGATTCATAGTGATAGAAAAGATAATCTCATCAAAATAAATTATACTGAAAATGAAATAACAATTATTGAAAAATTCTCTATCTAATCAATATATTACAAAATATGAAGAACAATAATGATATAATTTAAAATATTTTATATTATATGATGGGATTATGATAATATGTTGAATACAGATTGCAACTCAGCTTGATCATCAATATTTTGAGAGGTCATGGGGTTTTCACCTAGTGATCTGATGTGGGAATATTAATGTATTTTTTGAATCATGTTATTTGTTTTCCATTTTCATAATTTTTTGTGGTCATGATTGGTCTCTTTTTTTATCTAATTGGATTTAGGAAAATTTCATCCACAATATTTCGTATGGAACAATCCATTTATTTGTACAGTAATCATCATAAATGATTGTGATGTTTATATGTAATGTTGAATATTTTCTAACATGTATTCCTTGTAATGACACTTTTTACCTATAGTACATTTGTATATTATATGATATATATTATGATATTGGAGATCAGATGACATGATATTACGATGCTAAATGTGCATGAAATTAATTTTTGAAATATTATTAATATAATAATATCACATATATATTGTTTTTTCTATAAAAGTTGAATAAATCCTAAATAGGGAACCATGTCATAATAATGAGGGTGGATTGAGTTTAGAATGAGTTTGTTACCCTATATCGTGCATTATAATTGTCATTGGTATATGTTTAAGAAAAAAACATCTTGGGAGCTAATTTTCAAAATATATTTAATAAATAATTTATCGTGTTCACTGAGAATGTGACATAGAATTTCCTAGTAAATATGCACTTATTTAAAATTTCCAATGATAGATACATAACCTTGAAAATCAAAAGGATCTAATGGATAGTGTTGGTGGATATGCATAGAATGAATGGAGGCCGAATCAATGATTGTCTATTGATCATCATTGTAAAATGTATATCTCATAATCTGGGAATAATCCAAATTCCATGTAGGTTATTTTATATGTCAAACTACATCCCATTCATTTATCATTTTCGAACAACTGTCAATTACATGAACAATAAAAGATTTATGTATCTATGGTTGATTTAATTTTTATATTTCTTTTGGTTTTTTATAACTCTTAATTCATAAAAATATATGAATGTAGATTAGGGATATATGAAAATAATTTAATTCAATGACAGATGATGATAGTCGTGATTATGATATATGTCTGGAAATGAATGACTATGATCATATGAGGATCCAAATATATTTTTAGTTGTTATTTTATTTTTTCCAAGAATCGATTTTGGATAGAGTAAAATTGGGGTTTATCGAAAATATTAAAACACAATTTCAGGCAACCAATTATGGAATTTGTCAAACATGTTATGGTCAAAATATTTCAATGATATGGGTGGAACAAATGATATGGTGGAAGATTATGAGGAATAAATATTTTAAATATTTTATAGTACACTATTCATATCATGGAATTACATAACATGTGGGATCCCTGTGATGACACTATATTTTCCATGGTGAGTTAAATATCACACAACATGTAACCTTGTCACACACCCCATGAAATGTTCTTATTGGACATTTATGAATATAAAAGGACACATAAGAATGAGTGGTCCATGTACATGAATATTAATAGAGTTATTGTCTATATTTAAATATACACGGACATGAATAGTTGTTCATTAGAATGGCTAGGAGTACATGGGTGGGTAAATTTGCATGAGTAATGGTATACTTTAATGGGATTAAACATATCCATGATGGTAGAAAATCCCTAATATATATATACTACTCAATAAAAGTATGTATTGGGATATTTAAATTATTTTTTGGTAATCACCACATAAGATGATTAGGGGTTTGAAGGTAATGTCATGCTCCCCTAGTAAACACTTTTTATCCCCATGGAAGATATTTATTTCCCATAATTTACTTAAATTGTGCCCCAATACATTTCGTGTGTTTCTTTATATTATTTCCACAAGGGTACATGCTGAAATTATATTCACATATTAGTATTTTTAACCCCATTAGTGGATAATTCTCATATATAGTTTGTTTTTTCCCTAATTTACATCTACATTTGATCCTCAATCATCATTATATCATTGGATGTGTTTTTATAACCACCATGAATCCCATGATAAATGTGAATATTTTCTACCTATCAACCCTTATTAGTATGTTTTGTGCTATCATTTTCCAATGATGACATATGTTTTCATTTGATCAAGATTGGGATCATAGTGTCCCTAATAGTCATAGGTGTGACAACAACTAGTTGATTATTTGGGTCTTTTGATACGAGTGATAAATTTTTTTGTGGGTCCAATAGATCATGACCTCTTAGTTGGGTGTCTTTATTCAATTCATGGAATATATAGTTTGTTCTCATAGAATGATCATTTCTCCCAGAAGAATCATGTGGATGGATGATTTTTGTGATTTCATATTGGCATGGTGTCCTTATATAGTATATCTAGGATAGTATTTTAATATAGTAATTATGATATCATAGTTATGAGATAACTATTCATTGAACATGTTATTCTTTTGTGAATTACTGGGTATTATTATACTCACCCCCTCATAGGATTTTCCCTCATGTTGGGTGTTTTATGTAAATCACAACACATTTAATATTGTTTGGGGAGGTTATCATGTGGGAGTATCATAATATGATCCTAATATACGAAGTTATTTTAAAGTTTCATTCATTTGATCTTAGTCCACTATAAAAAAGAATGATTTAATATATGTATTATTTTTTTGGGATTGTATATGGACCCTTATTTCAATCATTAATTTAGTATAATATCCTAATTATAAGGGTTGTATATGAATCCATTAATTGATATATGTTGTTTTATATTTCATAACTTTTATGTTCATGATGTTGTGTGTGTCGATTTAGGAAACATAGTGAAATTCATCTCATTCATGTGTTACATCAACAATACACTAATGTCCATCCCCAAGTCTATTAAAGCTAGGATTGTGGTAGCTATGGTCTCTTCCCCATTGGGCCAATTCGTGATATATTATTATTAATATATTCAGTTCTCTGTCAGAATAGGTGTATGTGTGATTTATTTGAGGTAACAACGTTGCTTGTGTTGAGTTCATTATTTTATCCAATAAATCTGTTTTTGGTGTGCTGATAAATGTGTTAATAACCATTAATATTATTTCCAATATTTCTACTAGGTATATGTTGAAATTTATTGTACAGAAAAAAATGCACATATATAATATAGGAATATTTTCAAACATGTACATATTTCTCATTGATATAGTTACATATTAATTATTTTATGAAGAATCATTGAAGAAATACATCTAACATTACACTACTTACACTTGATGATTATTTTCCAACTGAGGAGGCTTCACTACATGGGAATGTACAAGAGATAGAACTTCTAGGTGGATTAACTTCTACCCAAACACTAGTTGAGTTGTACCTATATGTCATAGTGAAAATAGAGGATGCATGTAGAAAGAGTTAAGAACATGAGTTTTTGAAAGAGAGACCTCCCAATATTAAGGGTGATCCATTCCCCCATGTTGGAGAATACTGGCAAGATGATGTCACATGACTTTTCCAACTTGTGAGGATTTATGCATATCATACGTGTTTCCTCAAATTGAGACTTCCATAGTTATCTATTGGTTGATGGATTTGTTTAGTAACTCATATAAATGACAAGAAAACGATCTCTAGGATAGACATAAAATATCACATGAGGGATGAGTTTTATCTGTCCACATTGTTATATATTTGTAATCAAGAGATTCTACATTTACTATAGTGATGTTTGAATGTAATGAAATATTTGGTGTGGTTTACTGATCTCTTACGATACTCAATATATATGTTCATGATCCATTATTCATAGAAAAAATCATTTAGTGGGGTTATGTTTGGATATTTGGGATTCATAGATATATTTATTTGTTCCCACCTTCATTATTGTGCTTGAGTCATCCGTGTGGTGGATATCATCATGGAAGAGTGTACACATGTCGGGTAGTTTGTTCAGGACTCTATTTAGATAAGACCGTAGAATTTGTTAGCTGACAACACTCAAAGTGATCCATGTGGGTCAGAGACAATATTATGTGATCCCCTAACACAAGATAAGTAGTGTTGGTCTACCTAAGTTGCTCGAATAATCCGGGTGAGATGTTTTATTTCTCATACGATGGTCAGGAAAATTTTGGATGGAATTTTATGACCACCATTTAGATGATAATGAAATGGTCAAGGAAATCCATTATCTATATTTATTTAGTAATGTGTCAGTATATATGAACACAAAATTTGTAGTGGATCATTTATAGAATTAGGAGGGTTTATAATGTTTCGCAAATTATCACCACCTCCCCTATGTGGTCCAAGACAAGCATGAGAAGATAGTTTTCAAGGAAGGGGAATACTGCTAGATATAGATTTATATTATCCCATGGATCTAAATGATTGTTTATGTAAAATTTGTGGATTTTCTACCATTGATGTTTCATTAATAGATATATGTGTGATTTGTTCCTACATTTCAATATATTTGGTTCAAGACATAGTAATTCTAGTTGATCCTCGTTCCAAAAAAGTGTAGTTATAATCATCTATATGAGGTTTCATAGGTATTTCACACATATATAGAATGTGAATATATAATAGTTACTTGAGACACAGTATTGTTGGATATCATGGTTGTAGTTATGAGACCTTGTGATTTCATATTAGCTATGAATGTTATATCAATAGGTCATGTCCAAATTCACTATTTTTTGTGGATGATGTATTGTGTCAACAGTGACGGGTTATGGTTATCATTTTTGGGTAAAAATGAATTAGTTTCAGAATATGAAGGGCTTAGGTATAGTATTTTTAATGGTATTACCAACGAATTATCAATAATGAATCAAAGATCATTGGATTCATTAATTTACAAGTTCAGTATAGTACTAGATAATTTTTATGTTGTATCTCCCGACGATGATACTATAGAATCTCCCCATTGATATATTGATATATGTATTTATATATAACCAATAATTGTTCAAAAATATAGACCATTATATCTGAATACTCCCATTGGGATTCATGAGCTTAGGGTTTAGATATAATAATCATAGAAGAAGGAATTTGGATGACCCGATCTATCCCCAGGACAACCCTGGAATAGTTCCCAATGAAGGTGTGTTGGAGTTTGAGGTTAGGTTTGGACTAATATGACATAAAACTGGTGATTATGAGGAATAAATATGTACTACTGTGGATTATAACCTCTTTGATATGATATTTGGTGAAATGGTTATTGAATAATGGACTTAGATATGGTTATCAAAAACTATATATACCATATGTTGACATAACGTAGAATGAATATTGATGTCACTATGGTATCTATGAGAACATGGTTATTCCCATAAAAATTAATACCACCCATGTCAAGTTTATAGGAATCATGAACTTGATCATTTATCCTTTCGATTTCCAGTTCATGTTGGTCTTCATCGATGATATCCGAGTGTCTTATGCATTCATTGATGATCATGTGACATGAATGAGTACATTCCTAGACACACTCCAATGTCATCATCATTATGGGATTATTGAAAAGTGTTATTTATGAATTCATGTGTCCCACATCATTTGATTTAACATATATGAGGCCGATAATGTTTTTTTTGAGGTAATGATATCTTGGGAACCACCGAAGAGCTTTAAATTATATACATTGATTCCTTGGAATAGAGGGAGAAATTATAAGGAATCAAACCTCTTAATCATGATTAAAATTAAATTTTAATGCTTTATCTGGATGGGTAATCATTTGATATAGAAATAACATTCATGTAGGGATTTCAGGTGCTTACATAGAGAATGATGTGTGCTCCCGTATTGAGATTGTAATTTTAGGGTGTTGAGTATGTAGTTTTCTATGATTCCCCAAGGACACTTCATGGTTTATTTTTTAGCTGTAGACTGAATATTATTTTCTTATTGATCAAGTTATTTGAGATGAAAAATCAAGACAATGTCACCCACAACATTTATCTTGAAGTAGTCGTATTCACATTGAATATGTGGAAACAATACCTGATAGGTTAGAGGTGTATCATCTACTCTGACCATAATGGTCTCAACAATATTTTCATTCAAAATAATATTAACATGTGGTATAAGTGAATGGAAAATTAACTCCATGACAATAAAATTTTGATATTATATAATATTTTTGATGGGATTTGTGGCATATTATTTCACCAAGAGACCTCGTTCTTAGTTGTGGACTAAGTTGTTGGAGTAGTTTGCCTTTGTGTAATTTTCCATAGTGGATTATGATGGTGTATAATATCTATATTTGATTATTGTTACCACACTTATATGATATAATCATGGGTACGATTAGTGTGTAGGCACCAAATATGAGACCATACATACTAATATAGATATTCTAGTGTTTCTCCTAATGGATATTCTGACGGTGGGGAGCATGTTATCTATTTTAGTGGAAGGATGATTATACAATTGGAATTTCGTTATGAGTTGATGAAAGAGTTTCATTCATCCCATTTATTGGTATATATGGGAGTGAAAAATATATTATCAAAATAAACGACATCTATTTTGGATTCTAGGAATGAATATTTTTGTCACAGAGCTTGTCTCAAATGCCTCATAATTCATCCTGTTATAGCTTAGAATAATGTTCCATTAGGATTAAGTCAACACATAGAGGTAATTGATAGAATGTGGGATAAGATATTCATGATATTAATAATTTTTACATCACGCTCATCGATGGGACATTGTTCTATATTGGTGATCAGAGACTAACTCACCATGTAAGACCACATTCATGAAATTTGATTATTGTGTGTAGTAGAGAGCATGATATGCATTGATGTGCATGTGATTTTCAAAATATGTGGATATAAATCAATTATAATTTCAATATACCAATATTTTTTAACTTCATGTTTATCAATATTGTTGAAAGAGGATTTTAGAGATTAGTTTCACATAAACATAATGTTTTAACACTAGAATAATGGCCATACTGAGCCAACCATTAATGAATATAAAGTCATGTTTTAGGAATAATTTTTCACTTTTTCACAATGTTGGGAGGATCATCTACCCATGATGGGGTTTTATTAAACAACGTGTACCATTTATCCATTTCTATGTTACCATTTTATGATTTTATTGTAAAACCCTACAGGTTATACCATTTATATAATAATTTTGATGCTCCGTACTAATTGGTATATATTTGTTTTGATCTACATCACAAAAGATTAAGATCATGTTGGACTGTTTTATAAATTCATAGAGATTTCATTTCTATTATGTAACCAAATTACTGAGGCATGTGGATTACATTAAGGGAGACCATGTGTTCCAATGAGTCTCACCTAAACATGAATTGTATTTATTTTACCTCGAAGATTCTTGGACCCTTTTTAGATACTACATAATGTTTAAAAGGGGTTGTATCTATTAGTTATACCACCATATTTGGACTGGGTACAACTCATATTCAATCTGCCATAGTTGAGGATTTAGGTGCATGACCGATCTCATTATATCAAATGCATAGATATGGATATTGTGGACAGAGTAAACATTGTTGTGTAAACATTGTATATTAGAAATAATTATTAGATAATCCTTATTTGAAAATCAATTCCCCTATGTTATTTCTTGTGATATAATTTTATTAATATAGAGATCACTATGGAGAGGGAGTCCATGATGTGTTCTCTATAGCCCAAACATTTTGAGTAGGGTTTTCCCATTTAGGATCAAAATCTCTATGGGTTGGATAATATAATAACTCTAATTTCCCATTAAATAACTTTATTCGTTAAATGGATTATTCGTAGATCCTTATGATGATATGATGTGTGATTCTGAGGCCTTATGTACATGATATTATTGTTTGAAATATTCCTAATATATTAAAATCTCATGCATTCAGTTAACATAAAATATTGGAATATATTTAAAATTGATGCCCATATCAAAAATATATTGTAAGAATTATTCTTTGAATGTATTATTACCCTATAATAACAATAATAATTTTTTTTGTATTTTTTTGTGGAAAATAGTTGCCGACACATAATTACAAAATAATTAATTATTTTTTTAATTTTTTCCATTCAAATAATGAGCTAGATTTTTCCCATTTTATATGATATTATGGAATCTTTACAATATTATTCACACAACAATTCAATTAAAGAGTATCCCTTAGAGTGTGTTGATGGATCTTTCATGGGATAATGTGGAACATTTTGTCTATTATCAATTGGTAACCAATAAAACAAGTTTATGTGACTAAGGATAGTGATGCATGACAGTTCAAAAATAGTGATCATTCCATACTCATAGAAGAATGTTTTATTTTTTCAATTCCAAATAATTATTTAACCACAATATAATTCTACCCAATTTCATGAACATGAATTGATTAACGCATTTAATGATTAAATATTTAATTAATTTTTCTTCATTATCCATCTTTTCATGTAAATTGATAGATGTTGAATGAATAAAGTTTTCTCTTTTTTCACAAATCATATGGTTTCCCCCATTACATATCATGTTTATTTGGGAAAATTTGACTGGAATGTGGTTAGATGAATACCAAGTATTTAATCATTACATGACCATTATTTATAGAAACATGGAATTAAAATAGGTGTAGTTTATGATCAGGAGTACTATCGATGTATTATGATGACATAGAATGATAAGAGTCAGGTCACAATATTTTTTTGTCATATTTATACCAATTTTAATTTGAAATAGTGATGGGATGGTCAATGATTATTCCTTATAAGAAAATTAAAACTCATATAAATGAGATAGATGTTGTGAAAGACCAATAAAACTATGTTCTGCAGGTTCCAACAATAATGGATGCTCTATTTATGTATTGGTTCATGAAAAAAAAATGTACCAATGGATATGTAAAATAATGCATTACGTGTTTGGTAATCCAGTGTTACACACCTTGTTGGACACCCTTGTCCAGTGGTGGGGTTTCCATAGTGAGATAAATTTCATAGACCATGTGGAACATTTTAGGTGATTAATGTATATCCTATAGTTTACGTAGTCATTAGACACCCACATAAATGGAAACAAAAATAGTTCACAGACATGAGTATATGGCACGAACATGGTTAGGTGTACGTGTACATAGAGAGGTATACAATTGTGGGAGCACATGAATGTCCCGTAGTGTATCATTATGAGAATAAATAAAGTGATATATTTCAGTTAATCTATGCCCTAATTATTATATTCCTACAAGTTGTATATTTAATGATTTACATGTCTTGAACAGAATATCCAAACTAGAAGGTCAAGGGTTGGTTGTAGATGCTGTATTCCCCTATTACACATTATATACCCATGTCCCGAGTGTTTATAAATATAATTTTTTCATTTTGTACAAGTATATATTGATTGTGTTCCCTTGTAAAATGCACAAAAGGGTATTGTGTGGTTTTTTTCACAAATCATGTTTATGATCGGCACCTGAGGTGGAGTCTCTAATTCACTTCATGATTTCCCATCATGAGACTATATTATGATACACTATCATCCTTATAAAAAATTTTGGGTTTATTTTAATTTAGGAGTCCTCCATGAAAATTAAATTGATCTTCCTTTAAGGACATATGATTATGGGTTGAGTAATTTATGGCATTCAATCCACCATATACAATTATGATCTAGATTGAGTATGTTGTGTCTATCTGTGGTCCTATGATTGACCACCAATCTTACTTTTAGGGTCTAATTGGACTATATATATTTATTTGGTGGGTATCAATTGATAATAACATATTGGATGATTATATCTAGTTTATTGAGGTCGTATATTATGGTATCTCATAGAATGATCATTTCATTGAGAAGAATAGTGTTCCAAGTAATTTGGTTATGAATTTATCGTGGAGTGATGTTCTTATTAAGAATATTTTAGTTTATAATTTTAATTACTGATTTCTAATGCAGTGGTTTGAGATTTAGAGTATTTAATATTCACGATATTTTATTCAGGGTTGTCATCCTAATTTTGGATACTCAAGTCTTCTTCTTGCTCTGCCTATATGCTCTGTTTTAGATGAAAATGATGGCCCATAAGAATGGGACCTTGAATTAAGGGAATGGGTGGAGTATAGGTCGATATTAACATATTGAGGTGTCTTCTATTTTCATTCATTTGATCATATTCTTCACCTTTGAATCAAACTTGTATATCATGACATTTCTTTGGATTTTTATTGATATATAGATGATTTAAATACTATATGGTCATAATTTTTTTATGAATATAGTATCATGAATGTGTTGGTGTAATTTTTTTGCTTAATCATTTTATGTCCTTTTATATGTGTGCATGAGTAATGGTGAATTGTTCAAATTCATATCAAGTGTGTGATATTAATAATCTGCGCTAGTTATATTCCCAACACAATTTTATGGTGGGTATTTAATAGTAATGATACAGACACAATTGGGCCATGTTGTTACATGAATGGGGTATTTTGGTACATATCTTTTTCATCTATTGGGTTACATATAATAATTTTTTCATGTATAATAAATTTAATCTTATTTGAATGTATGTAAAAAATAAAAAAATAATCAATCACCATCCAATGTCTATAAAAACCCATCTAATAATAGTTCTCTCATTAAATCCCCACAGTAGTATAATAACGAAATATATATTATATAATAAGTGGTATTAAATTCATAATATCAAGAGATATAAATAATTACCATGTGTGTGGGAGTGATAAATAGGTCCCACCCATATAATCATGGAATCCTACAGACATCTTCAACAAGATCATAATCCATGTAATAAAAACCAATGGAATAAAATGTGTATCACTATAATTTAATGAACTAATAAAATAGAACTATAGTTATTTCATCAAATGATAACTTAATAGAAGTAGAAGATTTATATTGTACAAAAGTCGGTTAATAGAAAGAGGTGTAATAAACCACATTTCATCAAAGCATGAACAATTAACGAATGAATATGAATGGTCTTCTAAGATCTTGCCACTATAATGCCAAAATCTATAATAACTAATGTCATATCAGATGAAATATTATAACATACAAAAATTAACATACATTACCAATATAGTACATTAATATAATTCATAGGACATTATAAAAATTGAATCCAAAATTCAGTACTAGTCTAGTGCATTTGGTTTCATGGAAACATGAGCATTGATTCACAAGTTAATGAAAATATTTACTAATTGGGGTTTTAGGACTAGAAAACATCTTTAACACATAAAAATTAATCCATATCCTCATTTCGTGGGGAAGTATATATAATAGTGGGCGATGTCAAATTCTTGGTAATTGAAAACAACAAATATGCGTAATCATAATAATGATAATAAGGGTTTGAGAACATGATCATGAAAATAGAATATCATACCCTGAATATCAAATATCAAAAACATGAATGATGGAATATGTCTTGGAAGGTCATAATCATTTAATCATAAATAAATAATGAATATTAGGAAATAATGAATAAACTAAGAATATGAAATAGAATTGTTGAAGAATCATAGTAATATAATATAATTACCATAGTATATATTTCATCACATCCATTATCATATTGTTTTTATGAGTTTGTCCCTTATAGTATATTGGTTTTCATGGTTCATATCAATGGCCATCTTAGTAGCATGGGTACACTCATCATATCATATTGGTAGTCATGGTGCACTTCCTAGTCAATCTAGGTAGACAAGGTTAATTCAAAATACCATCATAGTCTATCTCATTAGATATCAATATGTGCTAAATGCATTATGGGGCGATATAGATCCCATAGCCTCATAATAAATTCATAAATACATGTTCCACATGATCATTAAAAAACATACAATAAGACATTTAGTGAAATGTGTATCATAAACATGTAATCATATAATAACCCATGGATTAATATACATCTTCAAAATTGATTTATCATCACCAAAACTCATTAAAGGGAGCATGATTTAAATGTATTTAACAAATGAAAGATAAATTATATTTATAAATATCATTCCATAAACATCTAATATAATAATTTGATGATTATGAATAGAAAACATGAAGAATTTAACAAGAATGGACTGATTAAAACTTATAGATGTTATCATATATGGGAAATAATTTTTAATTATCTCTTTAAAATATTTCATGGGGGAAATAAAGTTTATACATTGAATAATTCTTTTTAAAACATAAAACAATTTGAATACCTTTTTTTATGATAACTTTAAAATATTATAAAGGTATATTTGAAAACTATAAAATGTGTGTGTAATCCTATATAAATTAAAATGGACATGGAAATACTCATGAAAACAATTTTTATATAATTTTTTAAATCATGTTTTTTTGAGTATAATTGATTTCAACCTAAATATAGAGATGTTATAATTTTTCATCAAAAAATTATATTCAGTAAACATGAATGAAAAAATGTTACTAATATATGAGGATATCATAAAATTTCCTCCATTTTTCTCCCCACACATAATGAGTAATGGAAAAATCATATTCAATTTTTCATAGATTTTAGATTTTCTTTTAAACTCCACATATCCATAACATTTATAAACAAAAGATTGATACACGACTTCAACCTCTATTCCATCCTTTATTTCATAATTCTAAATCTCTTTAATGACACTAGGGTATAATACAACCAACACCCTTTAAAAATTTTGAAAGGATCCACCTAGGATTCAATCAACATTAATTTCATGTTGAAATATATTACATAAAGAATAAATTGAATGTCTTGTAAAATTATCCTCACTGAAAATGATAATTTTATTTTATATTTTACTCAAATCAATTAACTCTTTATACAAAATTATAAGACGAATAAGAGGAATGTACTTATTTAAAAATATATCCTTGAACATGTCCAATTCCATGGAATAAATTTCATATTGATTTCCCTTATTCTTAATTAGATTCCACCAATGGTCAGCTTCACCTTATAAACGATAAAATGAAATAATAAATTTATCATGTTATGAACACAAAATGACATTAAATATATTATTAATGGTATAGAAATATGGATCAGAAACAATTGCAACAGAATACCCTTTTATGTAATTTAGTGGTTTCCTCATGAATGAAACTATTCAATATTGGTCCTGCCTTTACTCATTAGGATGTTTTCAAGGACTCATAACTGGATAAAGTTGTGTGTGAATAGAAACAGGATTTTACATTCAAGTTGCCACAACATTTGGTTCATATGGAGGATAATCATTTTTTTATTGGTCACAATCACTTTTAATGTAGTTCCTCCTCGATCAATCTATTTACTAAAACCATAAATCAGAGAGTCACAGACATTAATGATATTGAGAATCCATATAATCATGAAAAATCAGTTATAGGATGTCTATGTTACGACACATTACATCATCAATGACACTATAGGTTTGTCCTTTTAATTCATCTAGAAATTAGATTTAAATAATTATTTACTATTCGTGATGAGGTCAAGAATTTTCATAACATACTCATTGGGGGTTTCAAACATGGTGAGCACCATTCCCTATTGTTGAGGACTAGATTACCCTTAATCATGCCCAAACTTCTTGTCAGATTTCTTATGCCGAGGAACATCGACACCAAATCCACATCTACATGTTGTCTCAAGACAATGAATAATTTTCATGCAACCACTCACTCTATCATTCCACAAAATTCCAGGTCATTTTTCTTATTAATTACTTTATCCGTAATCATAAGCATAGAAATGTCCTTAGGGTTACCAATATGTTTTTTTCATCATTGAACCCAAAGGGTAACTAATTAATATAAATTATTAAAACAATAACAACCCGATATTTATAATATTTATAATTAGATTAAATTTTCTTATTACATAAATCATTTTACAAATAGACACCTAAAGACTATACTAGTCCAATGAATATTAAAACATGGAATCATAAAAACGGAAATATATAAGTGAGATACATTATCTCTCACATGGTTCTACATGTGTAAAACTTATCTTAGATTCATGAAAAATAGTATATATCTTCATATACTATGGGCCAAAACATTAAATGGGGTGATCTCAAATACTCAGTAAGGGTAAACAGGGGAGATATATAAGCATAACAAAGAGATTAATGGGATGAGAACATTATAATAACAATATAATACCAAAAAATCTATATAAAATATTGTATAATTCAATCATTGTATATGGATTGTTTGTTTATAAGAAATTAATCTTATGTAAATAAATAATATAACCCATGACATATTTATATAGGAATAAAACATAGAATTTTTGTAGACACAAAATAAAATAATATGACCGGTATAGAATTAATTCCATTGCTACCAGGACTATCATGAAGTATGGGTACACTCCCTATACCATCATTATAGTTAGGGTCCACTCCCATGGCCAAAATTGTCAAATGGGTTCACTCCACAGACTAACATGGAAGTCAAAGTTCACTCACATGGACATCTTAGAAGTCAAAAATCATTAAAAATTATATAATAACCTATCTCATGAGATATAAATCATTACCCAATTCATAAGAGGGAGATATATGTCCCAACCATCATATAATGATATATTATATACATATACCATCAGTGCATTGAAAAAAAATCATAAATCATAAAATGAAATGGGTATCACAAACATGTAATCATTTAATAACCAATGGAAAATTATACATATTTCATAGTCATTTTATCAAAATCATATCCCATGAAAATTATATGCCTTAAAAAGAATATAATAGTGAAGGTGAATTTTTTTTCATAAACTTCGTTATATAATATAATTATTCATTAATCATATTAACATGAATAGAAACCCTGAATTATTTTCCCAAAAGGATTGATTATCCATGTTGGATATTATCATAGATGGAAAATTATATTTAAATTTCATTGAAAATAATTTCTATTGAAAAATATTGATTCTTTAATAATAATTTCCTTTTTAAAAATTAACCATTTTGTAAAAATATATTCTAAAATATATTTCAAATCAAATAAATTATTAATTGAAAACAATAAAATTATTATAAGATCTTTTCAACTGCAATATTTTCTTCAATAATTATTTTCAAACCTTTACAAAAAATGGGTTGTGAATAAAAAATATTTCTAACCAAAGAAAGAGACCACAATTTTTGTATAAAAAAAATATACTAAAAAATGAGTGGAAAATTTGTAATAATACATTAGGATATCATGAATAAATAAAATTGAATGAATCTATATAGGTTTCTTGATAAATGAATCATATGATTTCATCAATGGAAACAAATATATAAAAAAATTGTACAATTGATTATATTATATCTGTAAAATCTAATAGTCGGGTAACATAACATCATAATCACGATTTAATAAAATTAAATTACAGGAATCATAAAATATTATTAAATATATTTAATTCATCATATATCATGTATTATGTATATATAAACATCTCAAAAAAAAATTAGGTGAATAAAAATACCAGATTCTCAATTTAGGAAAATTTAGATGAATCTATTTACCAAAATGGTATCTTTTAAAACATAAAACCCAAAAATGAATGGTCATTAAATTGACAATAAAATACCCATTATTTTATGTTAAATAATAATATAATTCATCAATGGTATGTATACACACCACACCCAAAATAGTGCGGTTAATAAATAATGTATCTCACAGAAATATAAAATGAGGTGAAATCTCGTTACCTTGTGTCTTGAATCTAAACGTACACATTCAAAATACCTATTGAAAAAATATAAATTTATTATAAATCATTAATGAAAAATATTTTTATATCTAACACTATATATCCTTTTATTATGACCTTATATAACCCATTTTACAAGCATCCAATGTAATGGATTCACGATAGATAATATTTTTTTGTTCAATGCATTTGTCGTATCATGATACATAATTGTTCCTTAAATATATATCATAATTAGATAGTGTAAAACCTTTTATAAGTATAAGTAATATATTTTTTATATTTATAATTATATTTATAATAATGATGTTCTAAATTTATACAATGATAATGGAGACAATAAACCATACATACGCATGACTGTTAATTCCATTTTTATTGTAACATTAAAAGAATGAAATAAAATGATATAAATTGATATATTTATATAAAATCATGATATTAGAATAATAAGTTTATTTATTTGATATAATTTCATTAAACCAATCCATAATACATCATAAATAGTTAATGAACAACTCACATCGCTTTGACGGAGCAGTAGTCCACATTTCCCCAAAATTATTATCATATTAAAATAAATTGAAGGTATAATGATAAATTTTTTAAATTAATTAATGAATAATAAATACATTATAAATACAATTTATTAAAAATATAAATATATTTTCCATTATAATTTCCACCAGAAGAGGCATTAATGGAAAAATGAACAATAATTATTCAGTGAGGGGGTAGTTTGCAGTATAGAGAACGAATATGTCTGTAACCCAATAGATAGAGGCCTTTGTAAGTGTTTGATGAAAAAATTGCATAAATACATCCTAGTATTCTTTTTATAGACGTGTTTTTATTCAATATTGTATCAATGTGGTTGGATATAGTGGATAATGAATATTAAAAAATGATATTGTGGGATGATGTTAACAATTAATCAGGTAACTACTATTGGTTTGTGCCCTAAGACTCCATTGGGTTACATTCTATGAAGGGAAGGATTTTAGGTGGATGGGAGAAAATTTGGGAGATTACTGTAGTAAAATTTTGATGATATATGGGTCATTATAGGATTGAGTAAGTGGGAGTAATGGATCCCAATTTATAGTGGAGGAGGAGTGTCACTAATGTTAATTTTTAACGATAGAAATAAAGAATCTATTTTCTTGTGGAATGTTGATATAATAATGTTATGAAATTTATAAATCAGATTATATATTCTACATATTTGTATTTAATTGGGTTTTTTCATGATTTTTTGGGTGTTTTGGGTTATAAATTTATTGATTATTCTTTAGATAAGATTATTTTTACATAAGTTGATGTAATTATGTTTAATTACATACACTAATGTTTTTTGAGGAAAATAATGTTAACCATATTATACATTAAAAATAAATCCTATTAAAAATTATGAATCCCTTTTTTACAATAATTTAATCCCATTAGTGGAAAAAATTAAATTAAAATTAATCCCGCTCTCTGGACGATACTGTTGCGTTTTAAAATAAAAAATGATCAAATGAATGATAATATTTTATATATAATATCATTTTTATGTTTTTCATAATAAACTAAATTATATTAACTAATAAATAAATTTATTAATTAATATTTTCAACAAACATTAAATATAATTTAAATAAAACAATAAATTAGATTCAAATGTAGTTTTATATTAAAATATGGTATTTTTCACTATTAATCCAACAACATTGCTTGTCAGAAAAATCCAAAAAATACACCCAAAGATAATTTTAAATTTAGAAAATAAAAAATAATTTCTTTTTTTAAATAAATTTTTAAAATTTTCTATCATTAATTTTTTTTATTTTTTATATAATGACATTAACATTTTTTCATTAAAGAAAACATTATTTTTAAACATAAAATTACATTAGAATAAACAAAACATTCTTATCAATGGGTTTTAAATTAATAAAATAATTATAAAAAATATATGATAAGTATTCATTAGCTTCGTTATAGCTATGTTTAATATTTAGGTTACAATGATATAATTTAAATAATTATAACAATTAAATGTATTTTCATAGAAACAATAATGATTATTATGGCGTACATAATGTTTTCCACAAAAATGGTGATCCATGTGAATTATTACATATTATTTTGATGTAATTTTCACCAATTCATGGTCATGTGATAAGAATTTTTCCCTTAGTTCATTTGAATACTAAAATGAATATTTAATTAATTATAAAAAATTTCTATAATTACTCATGGGGTGAAATTATACCCACACTAATACAAATATCACCCTCTAAATTTCTGACCCATGTAAAAACAAATTATTTTACTTCTACATCAACATTTCTTCAGGTTCTCTTGTTGCATCATCCAAAATGTGATTTCTCTACAAATCATTGAACAATTGATTGTTCATTTTTCGTAGAAAAATATTTGATCGGTCTAATATTTTAATAGGTTGTATTTTTTAAAGAATTACTTCCATAGTGGTAAAATCTCGGAATTTATTATATGTGTGGGGTATGCTATGTATATACATAGGAGAGACAAGTGGAACATATCATGGGATTTATAGAGATTATTATAATTTTTAGTATGATAGATTGCCATCCCTATATAACCAATATTATCAAAAGTAATGATAAACCTGTGACTTAATTTCCATTTAATATAGAATCCAATAACCTTCTTTAAGGGTTGGATTCAATGAAATACCATTTCAATAACAACAATTTCAAGACCACATTGATAGTTATCTCAATAAAATTTCTTTCAGTTTTGAGCTGACATGATATAATACCAATTAGATCTAACCTCATATTCCACTTCAGTAGTGATCTCATTTCATAATTGATATCTATCTACAACCTCATCCAATTATATTAGAGATATAAATTTCTAGTAATAAATATCTTAATACGGTTCCATATCCATACTAGAGTTAAATCTATTATTTTAAGTGAACCAAACATGAGGATGTTGTTAATCCCAAACAAATATAAAATCTATAGAGATTGATATCAACATAACTTTTTGGGGTTGAAATTTTTGTTATGATTGATCATTTTTAAGGATGAGAAGCTGTGATAAAACTCAATTATGTATCATTTTCATTTTAATGGATTATTTATAATTTTGAGGCAGACCTTGGATAATGATTTTATACAATAGAATGTGGTACTCTATTAAAACATACCACTTTCGTAATGTATATATAGGACTGTTGGTCTATAGATATGTCTACTCTGATAGTAATGATGAGTGTAGACTTAATAAGGATATAGACTACCACACATATAACATAAAATCATTTAATTGTTTTGGGTAGTCCAATTGATAAATACATAGTTATCTTATCCCATTTAAATTATGTTATGTGTATTAGATGCAACAGACACTGTAACATTTTTATTCAACCATAACATGTTGGTATTCCGAGCACCGAGATACAAAAATTTTGATTTTTCGCTTCATGCCATCCATCTAGAAGTATTCATTCACTTTCATGTACATAATATGACATCCATGATTAATAGAATATAAATAACTATGGGATTCCTCTAATAGATCATTCTTCAAATCTGGTATGGAAGTAACATAGACCAGGTTCATGATCCATCACACACTATCCATATCAAGGTTAAACTCATCAATATTTACATCATTCTTTCGTAGATCTATATGATCATTCATCTCCTCTAAATTCATCACCTGTATAGTTGGTATAACATTTATTTGTGAATGAAAATATGTTTCCCCTTCCATCATGATATCTAGATACATTTTCTAAAAATCTAGAAATATAAGAACCTTTTTCATCCTCTTCATGGATAAGATATCTAGACCACTGAATCAATGTATTTACCTCCTTGTTTTATTTCCCATTTTGGTAATGTATTGACTAGTAATAATACATTATCAACTCTGGTGCATGTTCAAAATCTAGTAGGACAATATATATCTATTAATATTATGATCTTTATATATATATATATATATATAAATGGAATTCTATTCTTGATAGGGTAAATACCTCCATATTGATAATGAAAAATTTTCCACTACTAACTCAAAATCATTCATAGGGAAATTTTTCTCATGAATCATACACATTCACTAGGCATAAGGGATAACCAGGTTATTATGAATAATAACACATCACAATCACCTATTTGATGCATCAATAAATATTACCAAACCATTCACTACTACAGTGTAATGTATGCACTTGTGCACCGACAAACTGTCTCTATAGTTCCATAAAATAGTCAAAACATTCATCTATATATAGGAACATGATTCCCTTCTATGTTAAAATCGTCATAGTATTAGATAATTTTGGGAAATTCTCCAAAAACTATCGATAATATTGAGCTAACATCAGAAAACTTTGGATCTCAGTCACCTTGCATGTTCTATATCGGCATTTAATAGGCCTTATCATTGAATTATCGATTGTTACACCATATCATTAGATTATAAGACCCATAAATGAAGGTTTTTTCTTCTAAAATTCACAATTGTTAAAATTTTCATATAGATTTCTCTTCCTTTGGGACTTTATATCAATTATCATGTGATATTCAGGTTATTCCTTGAACTTTCAATATATAATAATATAATCTATAATGACATCTAGAAAAAATTCAAGTTAATATCTTATGGCTCTATTCATTAATTCCATGATGATAACATGGCAATTAGTAAGACTAAAAGGAATCACTATATAATCATATTTAGAGTAACATGTGTGGAATTTTTTCATTATTATATACTCTATATTAGACATCAATTGATGATATCCAATATTATGTTCAATCATGTTAATTTAGTGATCACCAAAAAATTAATTAAAGAGGACATATATGTGTTTAATAGAACACATTCCCTTCACTATGATATTTTTAAACTGCCGAAAAACATTTAATTGTCTCGTTGATCCATCTGTATTTTCAAAAAAAAGTATCAATGTGCACCAATGTGACTGACATGGCTCAATAAATCCATTATAATGTGATTCTTAGATTGTCATCATCAATAAAGACAAATCAATTGGGTCTATTTGATAATGATTGTTTGAAATTTGTGTGAACCAGTTATTAGTTTTATTGATAACTCAACTTTATGTTTGGGTAAATGTCTATGTATCTCTTCCAGAAATACATCCCTAAAATCTAATCACTTGGCATATTGTTGATGTTGACATTCTACCATACCATATGAGAAAAAAAACATTTTTTTTGGATTTATGAACAATGCAATGGATGTAATCTCGACAAGAAGATAATTCCTGTCATCAAATTGATGGATAACAATTGGATGGTTTGAAATATCAATCATAAATTCAATTCCATTACAATTTATGTGAGATTTTTACATATAATTCTAGTCTATGAAAAAAATTATATCTATTTAAACCTAAAGAAGAATGAAAAGATTATCAGGAAGGTAATTCCAAAAAAACAACCCTAAAGCAATCATAGATTTACGATTAAATCATTTTACTCTTATGGATTTTCATTTATATTTTAACATCAAACTATTTTTTAGGAATCATAACACCATTAGAATAATATGTGTTATCCTTATACATGTAGAAATGAATCATGGGAAGTTGATTCTAATCTATTTTTAACATTTCGAAACATTATATATATTTTTCCCATCTCATCCACAATTAAATTCATAAGGTACATCCTTTCATCAAATAAAACAATTATTTAACACCTTTAGTAAATTTCAACCTTGAATTTTTTTCTCAAATATATCATAAATGAATGGTTATATTTATTTCTTCATGGATTGTATATTTTCAATTGAACTCCATACTCCACATCTTTGCAAAACCATTATATTGATATGTGACTTAAACAAAACATTTCTAACTCTATTGAACTATGTAAAAAACTCTTAATAGGTACTAAATTATCTTATAGAATACTCTCTTATGAGACTTTTCTATAAGCCAGAGAAAAGTCTATGATCAGTACTTTTGAGTATGGATGATTATAACTAAAATTTACTATGCAAGACTTATGAAATTATACACATTGGTTAAAAAATATATATTTTCACATTGCATAAAATCATCTTATACATACTACATCTTGATTAAATGAATCGAAGGAATGTACCTATTGAAAAATATGATATTGAACTCAAAAAATTCCATGGATTAAATTTCATTTTGATTCCTCGTATTATTAATTAGATTCCACCACTTGTCTTATTCACCTCAAAATTAATAAAATACAGAATAAAAATATCTTTTTTTGAACACAAAAGGACATCAATTATCATTTAACTAATACTTATGCATTATAAACAAAAAATTAGTTCATAATATTTTCTGAAATATGTTGGATGTTCCCTCATGAGAGACTCAAAATTATTTCATCCCCCCGTTAACATTTCAAAGACTAATATGATTGATAGACTATGAAGGCTATGTGAGAATAGGAAAAATATTTTCATTCCAGCTACTAATGTTCTTGTTTTCATAAAAGTAATATAATTTCATTTTCCATCGCTAGAAGCAATACCATCATTCTTTCAGGGTCCACCGATTGACTAAAACAAAAAATATTAGAATGAGAAACATATATCATATTTAAGAAACAATAATTCATTAAAAGTCACATTAATATGACTATTTGTTGAAATATACGTTATTTTATGATACCTTATGTTTGTTCATAGGTTATTAATTGTAAACGTATATTTAAATCTATCATAATAGTCCCTTGATATTTTTTTATTTCATAAATAAAATCACCTGGGTGTGTCAAACAAGGTTTGTATAATGGTAGATTTTCTTGTACGAGAGTACCCCATGTTAGACACAAAATAACACATCATTTTTCATACCCATGGGTACATATGATTCATTGCCATACCCCCCCCATTAGTTTAATGAAATGGATTTATTTATGAAAAAAAAATTACTAAATACTAAACCAATACATGGATAAATTTTACTATACTTTTCAATATGTTTTAATTTATTCATAAAAAATGAAAATATAGTCCTCAAAAGATATTCTAAACCTAGAATCCAAAGGTTATCAAAAAAATTACTATGTTAATAACTAAAGTAACTAATTATTAACATCATTAACATTGCATAACATTTGTGGAATACATACAAAATTTTACAAGAGTATTCTCAAAAACTATACTATTCATGTGCCAATGGAAACATGGATGCATAAACCATGATAAATAAGTGATATACATTATATCCAATTAGCATATTATTAACCAGAACCCTTCATAGAAACTTAAAAAATAATAAACATCATCATTAACATTGGAAGGAAACAAAAATTGGGGTGAGATCAAATAATCAATATTTGTAAAGTAGGTTTATTTGTAAGAATAATCATGAGCATAATGTTTTGGGTGAATGATACTAAAAATATAAGGTCATACCATGTATATCAAATATAATATAAATAAATTATGGAATTCAGAATTTCAATTTATATGAAATGAATCATAAGAAAATAATGAATATATTCCATGGATGAATAACATATGAATAAAACAATGAATGATGAAACACACATAAGAATATAATTTGAATTCAATATTAGACAATGAATCACTTCCATGACTATCATGGTAGTATGTGTTCACTACCCAATCCATCTTGGTTGTCTTATTTCACTCCCCTGAGAATTTTAGTAGCATGAGTTCACTACTTTTACCATCTTGGTCATCATGTTATACCCCCCCCAGTTCATCTTCACAATCAGGGATAATTTCAAAAGATCATTAAATATCTTTTTATAACCCATATAATGAAATGGGTATTATAAACATGTTATCATATAATAAAATGTGGAAAATTATTTTGTTTAAATATCATTTTATCATAAACATAACCTATGAAAAGAAGTGGGCTTCAAAAAAAACTTATGAATGGGAAAAGTGTTTCATAAAAATAATGACATCAAAACATAATACATTAATCAAATTAATATTATTGAAAACACTGAAAAATATCCCAGAAAGGAATGAATAACAAAAAAGTATTTTTTTATATATTGTAAATAACATGATGATAACTTTTGATGACATTTCAATATAATGATATCCATTTTAATTAGAAAAATATTTTTAAAATAATCATTATTTTCAAAACCGTTTTTTTTGTTTTAAGTATATTATAAGAAATTTAATGAATGAATTGGAAAAAATAAAGCATTTGTAAATCATTACTCCATGAAAATTTGATTCAATTATCATTTAATTTTTGAAAATTTTTTTTGGATGATATGGTCTGGAATAATATACAGTTCCTGCCATAAATAAATTCATGTATATTTTATATGAAAAATTTATCTTAAGTGACAAAATGTTGAATGAAATTTATAATACATATGGAAATATTAAATAAAAAGTAGGGAATTAAACAATTATGTGATCTTGAGATAGGTATCAAAGGATTTCAATAAGGTAATCATGAACATAAACAATATCAGTAATTGATCAGATTGTCTCAATAAAATATTATGGCTTAGTAACTCCAAATCATACTTTTCTTGTAAGAAAATAAAATTGAATAAAGAGAAAAATATTATTAATATATTGAAATGTATGATATAATATATAAATTGGAATTACAAAAACCTATAATTTTTTTTAAAATACATGAACCTCAATGAAGGAAATTGAGAGGAAACTATTATAAATATATGGTGACATTAGAATCATAACCCTTTGAAATATTTGAAAAGGTATATTCAAATACACATATATTAAATTATAATAATCATATTATTCGTCAAAAAGATTTACACACACCACACAAAATGAAATGTATTTGAATAAATCATTTATCTTAGGGAAATAAAATGTGAGATTAAATCCCCTTACATTGTGTCTTAACACTCATCATACTCATTTACACACCCTATTTATAAATATAAATTCATTATAAATAAATTAAATTAACATATTATGATATACAAAGCTATACATTTGTTAAGACCACATATTTCCATCTCTTTATCCATTCTATTTTTTTCACTTTAGATAATATTTTATTTGTTCATCACATGTGTCTTAATTTGATATATCATTGGACATTATACATATATCATGATTACATAATGTAAAAAATGATATAAATATATATTATATATATTATAAGTATATAAAAATCTATTTAATAAATACATAAATTATGGAATACACCGTTCAAGGAGACATTAATGTGTATATACGCATAAAAAATGGTTCAGGTTTCATATTCGTATTGCAATAAAGAATGAAAATGATATATATGTAAATAGGTATATAATATCATGAAAATAGAATAATAATTTTATTAATATAATATAATTTCAGTAATACCATCTTAAAGAAATCACAAGTATTTTTGAAATGAATCATGTTGCATTGTGGGGGAGGTAGTCCACACATCCTCAAACAAAATTATCTTATTAACAGAAAATATAAATTATTATGATATATGTTTTAAATAAATTAAAAAATATTAAATACATAATAAATATAATATATAACATATATAAATAGAGTTTCCATAATTATATACATCATTATAGGTGGTAAATTAAAAATGAAAAATCATCGTCCAGTGAGGCAGAAGTTCCACATACATGTAAACTACATGATCATTACCACCTTGATAGAGGTTTGTGTAAGTATAGTTTATAACCTTAGCATTAATGTATCTTTTTATTTTAGGGATATTGGTTTCATTATAAAATAATGGAATAAATTATCTGTATTAGTTGAGAATGAAAATATTAAGATGGATCTTGAGGGAAGATGTTACATTATTAATGTGAAAAGAATTAATCATTCATCAATACCTGTGAACTATCACCTCCAAAAACCAATATAATAAATTTTACATAAATTTTTTTGAATGATTGTTATATTGAAGAAATTAATTTCTATATGTGATGTTCATTACATTTTAATAATTATATAATACAAATATATGAATTACTTTTTTACTCTTTATGCACATAAAAATGAAAAAGTCATTCGTGTGTTCATGTGTACTATCACATCCGTGAAGCATTGTGATTCATCTTTATTCACTACAAAATTTTTATGATATATATATATTTATATTTATATATTCTATTATTCTTATTATAATAATACAGTTATGATCATTATTAAATGATAAAATATTAATTACCTTTTTTCCTTGAAAATTGATGAGAAAGGGAAGATATTAATCATTCATACATATGACCTAGAGTCTATACGATTTTAATATTTTTCATTTTTCATATACATAATTAATTGTTTCATATAAATATATAAATAATGTATAAACTTGATCACTATTTCATGAATATTTTTTAGAGAGGATAGGCAAATCAAAAAAATTTCTTTTTATATGAAATCAAGTACATCATTGAACATAAGTACAGAATACTGATAAATTGTCTATCATGAACATAAATAATGAAATAATTTTTACAACATTATAAATATGTAATATGAAGTGTAAAATAATCATGAAAAATGTTCTCAAGAATTTAGAAATTAACTTATATTTATTATTCAGCATGATAATAAATGAATGAAACCAGTTTGACTCAAGGTAATGTTTTATTTAAGTAAAACATATTTTTTTTGTTTTAAAGATTTATTATTATAATTCATTCTCAGTAGTGTCCATGTTTTGAAATTTTATTTACGGATTTATTTTTATCAAAAAAAAAATTTTCAAATTCAAATTCAATTCAAAATATTCAATTTTTTATGGGACAAGTTGATTTTAAAATATTCTATTTAAATGTTTTATTTTTGATTCAAAATAGATTGAAAATTTTGACCATGATAATTTTTTCATTAGATAAATAAAATTAATTGTATTTTTCTATTTCATGTAAGTATCATGTATGGATTTTTACATTACATGATTACTATTTTCTTTTAAAATAATATGTTTTCATTTATGAGTGTGCATATTTTTAACACGATAATTGATTTCAGTGAGGAACATTTATTTTTTTAATGTATGGTTGTTTTATTTGTTACGAATATGTCTTTAGTTTTGAGAATTTATTATTAATACATTGTTTTTTATGATATAATGTGTGTAGTTATCCATTGATATCTATCGAATTTGTTGTGTAATGATAAAATGTTAAATGGATGGGTTTTTCCTATGAAATTCATAGAATATACTATGATGAGTATTCTAAATGTATCCATGAAGGTTATAAACTATGTATTGTTTAATGATTCAATTAATTAAGGATATGAAATCAACATGGTACAATTTTTATTTATGATTTACATGGTGTTTTATTTGAATATAATGATTTTATAAGGCATTCTAACGATCATATGTCCCATGTTGGAAAATTATGACTATGGATAAAATGTTTTCATGGGTTTAAAATATTCAAAGAATAAAATGATCATTCATTTTTTTATGTCCCTTACTATTATTTTTTTCTCTTTTAACATTTTAAACTATTCTTTCACATGCATTATGGATGATTAAATGAAAAGAAAAATAAAATTTTGATGTTATAAAAATTTCACATTAAAATAGGATCACATATTATATTAATGACAGTCATTTTCTATGAAAATTTTATCTGATTAGAAGGTTCTAAATTGTATTATCATAGTATTTATATAATAATTATTTCATAATTATCTAAAACACTAATAATTGTAATATAATCAACATTAATTATTATCATACACAGTGATTATTTACTGTTTAAGTCATAGTCCTTAAAGATTATATCAATTGTAATTTTATATAAGATTAGAGGCTAGATTGTTTTTTATGAATAAGTGAAAATAAGTTTATTATGAAAATGGTTATCATATTATAAAAATAATTATTTTTTAGATAAATTTAATGAGTTTGAGAGAACATGACTATTCATATCATTGGGTTTATCCTCTTTATAAGATAGTATTTGATGATTTTATTGATATAATCACATGAACATTAACTGTATTTGTAAATTGATGGATCTTGATAGATCCAAATAAATGATTGATGTGAATGAAAATTTTAAGGTACAATGAAAAAGATATCAAATGCAATGAGATATTCATTGAGATATCTCATGGTTATTCTAAACCAACTATAAATAGTAATGATTTACCACGTAATCTTTTCTGATTTGTATGATTCATCCAAAAAGATTGAAATAATCCTAAAATATATTCAGGTAATAAGTATCATAATTGTATATATATTCTACAACAAATATTTTATGTTTATGGACGGAACCACCTTGGAAAATATTTTAATGTTATGGGTAGTTGTTATAGATGTGGTACTGAAGGCCATAATGTAATAACATTCCACGAAAAAAGATTGCATTTAGTTGACTCCTTGAATGTAAATGTAGTTCATTCTATGTTATAAATTGAATGTTTTTAATCTAGGCATTATAGTCATTATATAAATAAATGTCATCGGAATAAGGTTCAAAATTGATATCATAAGAACGATACACATATATGTTTTGGAATTTTTAATGATAGTAGAATTAATTATAAGGAATATGAAAATGATATATGAATGTTATGGATTATTTATTAACACATGTTTATAAATTATTTAATAACATTACATGAGTCATGTTTTTTGTGGTAAAGAATATTTATGAAATAATATTGGAAAACATTGTTAACGAATCATGATGAATTAAAAAAATTATGAATTCAACATTTTAGGTATTCATGAGTTATATTTGATATAGGGATGATAAAATGTAAAAAAGTTCTAATGATCATTTTATGGTGGGATAACGCTTGATTTTTTTTATTATGTATAACCTTGAAGATTATCATGTAGATATTTTTTTAGAAGAAGAATAATAATTTCTTTGGTGGACATAATTATTAATGTATTAATATATTTTATGGATTATATAATCAATTATTTTAAGGTAAATTTGGGAAATTAAATTTATTAATTCTATAATAAATCAATGATTTAACATCAATGGAGTCTATCTTATATGGGATATAATTTTAATAATTCTATTGAAAACATTTCATGATGAAAATATCCTTTAAATACTTGAAAATGATTTCTAAAACATATAACATTATGAAAAACTTTTTCAATTAAAATATAATTAAAAACATATTAAAGAACCATTTAATACTACAAAACGTTTTTTCATCCAATTTTCCGTGAAAATTGGATTCAAATATATATGGAAACTTTTTTGAATATTCTTTTGAATAGGAGGATTTCGAAAAAAATAGTTATCCAACAATAGAGTGAGACGACAATGTTTTACATAAATACGTTACCTTAAGTATCAATGAGTGGAAATTTTTTTGTAATACATAAGGTTATATTTATTATTCTGATGAGATGAAAACTCATGAGTGTTATTGAGATATGGTTCAAAATATTTCATCAACAAGAAGTATAAAAAAACAATATCACAAATCCATTATATTGTCTCAATAAATTATTATATCTTGGTAACCTGGGATCATATTATCAATGTGTGAAAATGAAATTAAATAAATATTAAAATATCATGAAATTATTTAAATTCATTATATGACATGAAAAAAAAATTATATACACATTTAAAAGGATTTTAGAATTATATCAAAGCACCAGTCTCAATTAATGAAAATTGAGATGAAACTATTTTACAGATTTGGTAAATTTTAAAACATATACCAATGAAAAATTGAAAAAAATATATATTTAAATACAAATAAATTACTATTTAATAATTATATAATTAATACCTAGGATCTATACATACCACTCAAAATTAAGGGTTGGTGTTTAAATCATTCATCTCAAATAAATAAAAATCAGATGAAATACCCTTACCTTGTGTCTGGACAGTCATCCTACTTCTTCACACCACCTATTTACGGATATACATTTATTATAAATATTTTAATGAAAAATATTATTATATATTAAATTTTTTATTGAAAATCATATATTAATTTCCTCATAACTATCCTATGATTATTTTTCACTTCGTATAATATCTATGTTCCAAATGAAATGTATTTAAATTTGTTATTTCATTGGTATTTATTATTATATCATGATTCTAGAATGTAACCCCAGATATAAATATCATGTATAGTCCTTATATTTTTATAATAATATTTTTAACAACGAATTTAAAAATGGAATACACCGATAATATATATTCTTAGTTGTACGTACGATTGAGCGATGTTTCTATTTTTCTTGATGTATTTAAAAAATGAAGAAAAATTACATATATATGTATATAGGTATATAATATCATGAAAATATAAATATTATATTATTTTTAATAATATAATTTCAAAAAACCAGATTTAATATATAATATTTAATATGTGAATTATACAGACGACATTGGGGGTGGAGTAGTCCACACATCCTCAAACAAAATTATCGTATTAACAAAAAAATTAAAATGATATCTATTTTAAAAGAATATAAAATGAATAAATACATGATAAATATAATATATAACCTATATAAAAAATATTAATAATAATTTCTACCAAGAGAGGCAGTAAATTTAAAATTAACTATCATCGTCTAGTGAAGTAGTAGTTCACTATACACATAAACATCATGTTCATTACCCATAAGATGAAGGTGTCTGAAGAATACATAAAAACCATAGCATAATGAAATCCAACTATTTTGAGGATATTGGTTTAGTTTGAAATGAATAGAATAAATAAATTTCAGGGCTGGATATGGAAAATAATAGGATGAAGCATGATAGAAGAAATATCACTTTAATGGGAAATGAATTAATCGTTCATGCATACATGTGAACTATAACCTCAAAAAATTGATATAATTCATATTATATAACAATAAATCATGACCAATTATAATGATGGAATTAATGTTCAGTTGTGATAATCAAGAAATATTAATAACTAAATTACAATAATATTTCCATTACGTTCTTACATTCCATGCACATAAAAATGAAAATATCATTTGTGTGTTCATTTTTATTATCAATTTCACAATGCAATATTATTTATTTTTATTCAATAAATAATTTTTTGATATATATATATTTATAATATTATTAATATATAATCAATGTTTTGATAATTATTTAGTTATAAAATAATAATTACATTTTTCCCATAACGATCAATAAAAAAGGAAAATGTTACACATGCATACGTATGACATACCATCTCCATGATATTAATGTTCTTCATTTTTAATAACCATTATTACTTTTTGGATATAATTTTATAGTTATTTTATAAAATATATTATTATGTGATGAATATTATTTTTTAGATTGTAGACTTCTGACCATATAGACTATTAACATCATACCATGTACATCATGGAACTCAAGTATCGAATATTGACAGAACAACCGACATGAACTTAATTTATTAAGTATTTGTTATAAATTTATAAATAAGTGAAATTAATAGGATAAATAATGAAAAAATGTCAAATGAAAATATAAATTCATATATGTTTATGTTTTATGTTTCAAAAAGAATGATTTTGGGAAAATGATTTCTCGAGTAGAAAATATTTATGTGCTAACATTTTGTTCATTATTTTATATCCCTTACTGATCCTTTTGTGCTCATATAATGTTTGAAAATACTTTTCATAGGTTTAGGTATTGTATATAGAATATATGATGTAAATATAGAAGATATGACAATTTTTCATGTAAAATTAATCATGTTTTAATTAAAAAAATTTAGTTTCTGAAAATAATTGAAGGTGACTGGAAGTGTAAAATTTTAATTAATTTACATTTTATGTAATATTAATTTTCCAAATCTCATAAAAATAAAACATGATAATATACACAACCTGATTACTTGTCATAACTCATGATTATGTACGTTTTATGGTAAGGGCGTAATAGTTTGTATCAAAGGCAACGTTAGGTAAAAATAGAGGTTATGTTGTTATTTAAGAATAAGTTGAAAGATTTATATAACCAAAATGGTTATCATATAAAAAAGAGTTATATATATTTTAGATTAATTAAATTAATTTTAGATAACATGTATAAGAATATATTAGTGTTCAATATCTTAATAAGATAATATATAACGATCTTATTAATATAAACACATTATAATTTATCATTTTAGTAAATTGATAGATCATTAAATAACCAATGTATAAAATGGATGTGAAGGAATATGTGGTGGTTTTATGAATAATATACCATATAAAATGTGATTTTTAATGTGAACACGAATGGTTACTATAAAACAAATATCATGTGAAATTATTACCCACATGATTGTTTATGATACATGTGATTTTTTATATATGATTGAAATGAATCCCAATAGAATCTCAAGTTGTAAGGCTGATGAAGGTTCGAGTGTTATAAAATATATGTGTTATGGATATTGAACTAATGTCCATGGAAAATATTATAAATAAATGGAATAATTTTATTTATAGTGTAAAGACAGTCATAAAGAAATAACATGTCGTGGAAATGGAATGAGTTTTTTACACTATGAACGGGGAAGATGTTCATCATGAGTTATAAATTTAATGATAAAAAAATTGGGATTTTAGTCATTTGTAAAATCAATGTAATATTATTAAGTATTAGGAATGATATAATTATGCCCATACAAATATATATATAGAAATATTTAATTAAATTTTAATTATTAAAGAGGAATCTGGAAATGACATATTAATGGTTTTGATTTTTTTTCAGCCGTGTTATTAATTTATCGATTATGCGGACATGATTCGTGTTTTCTTTGTAGGAATAATGTTTTAAGAAATATGATATAAAAACATGGTTAAATCATCATGAATATTTTGGAATATTATGATGTCATAATTTTAGAAATTCAAGTGTTTTGTCTGATCTATGGATGATAAAATGTTTAAAATATTAATGGTATTTTAATGATGGGATTACATTGAAATAATTTATTTATTTTGTGTAACCATGAATCATTTTATGTCTAAATATTATTCAAGGAAGAATTATCTTTATTGTTGTGGACATAATTATAAATGAATATGTAACATTATGGTTATTATGATGCTTGATTTTTAGATAATTGTTGGATATTACATTTTGTGATGACAAATGAATGGAATGGGATATAATTTAATACTAAGATATGTAATTTTGTATTAATATTTTATATCCATTGGAGAATTTTATAATAAATATATAGTTTTAGAAAAGGGGAAATTTGTAGATTGGGTGACAACCCTTCACATCCAAATAGGACATTTGAATTGAAAACACAAACGAATCGAGACAATAGTGCATCTCCTACAACTGGCCTACATGAATACTCTTTTAGTGTGAATTTTTTATTTTAACATAAATTATATTATATAATAAGAATATATTTATTCTAGAAACATATGTTTAATCAATTTGATATCCTTGATATTGGGAAAAAATTTGGGGATTCATTGATAAATATAATTTTGGATGATATTAACTATTTTTTGGAACATTATATTATTAATGTTAATATAATAATATGGGATTCAATTTGAGTATTAATGGTTTTTTATATTGTCGAAGAATCTATTATTTTATTATGGACTAATTGTAATTTTTGTTACATATGAAATTAATTATCCTATATTGTAGAATATGTTATTTGGTTAATATAATTTTATTATTACACATTAAGAATGATTTATGTTATTTAGAGATAAATGTTAAAACATGTCCTGTAAGAAGATGTGATCAAATCCTTCAATATTCTAGGTTTAAATATTAGTGTGGATAATTATGAGGAATTTTAATGATAGTTATTTGTTGAATGGTCTATGTTGAACTTTGGGTATTACTGTTAAATTTTACAGATTAGGAGTATTCCATACTTATATAATCGATTATTATTATATTTTAATTACCTTTTATCATCATTACCATTTTGGTTTTTGTTAATTTTTAACTAATGGATAAATATAAATTTTTTATTTTTTTGAATACGTGGTTATATAGAAAATGATTTAGTCTTGAGAAATAAATCATAAATAATCAAAGTTCATTAAATAAAAAAGATAAGATTATAGTGGAAATTTTACAAAGGTTGAATCTCAAATTTTCATGTAAATATTTATCCTTAGTATCATATTTAAATAATTAATTTACTTCCAAGACACAATGAGAATGATCATAAAACAAAAAATTCATATGTCATCCTTTCTTAGTAAGGAATCAATTACATTTAAACCAATAAAAAAGAAATGAATTTTTATTGTTAAAATTATCATTATTATTTTTTTTATCACTCTCTATCTGATCATGACGGTTAAATTTTTATTAAATTATAGTGTTATCCCATGTGGAACCCTGCTCTGTGTTATAATATGATTCCATTGTAATGTCCATTCATTCATCTAAAGTGGATGTTTTATTAATCCTTTTTTAAATAAAGGAAGCAATGAAAAGTATGAGGAAAATTAATACCATAGTTACTGACCCAGAATTCAAATTGATAAGATGTGACTTCCAAATGGGGTGGTGAAGAATGTAATAACTACTGTTTAAAAAAGGAATCACATTGATCGATAGGGTACATGATATGATAAATTGAGTTTAAACGAATAAATAAATAATATTATTTAATATGGTAGTAATTTACTATCCAATATTATAGAAGGACTTTAAATTATATATTAAAAATATAAATATACTTTAAATAAGTTTATTTGATAATTTCTTGGTTAACAAATTAACATGAAATGAAACTAAATTTTTTTTAAATAAAGGATTTATTTTTTTGAAAAATAATTAAATTCGAATAATTGTGTTTATAAATTAATAAACGTACTTTATTTGGAATATATTAATGAAATATAAATTTATTATACAGTTTAAAATTCATTTTATGTTTTTTATTAACATTATAGAAGAAAACATACAATTTTTTAGATTAAAAGGTTGTTTTTAATGCAGTTTCATCACTTATAGGTGGATAAGAAATATTAAATATAGATTTCAACATTTTTATAAGTTATATTTGAATAAATAATAATATTATTCTAATTAAGGATAAAATTATTTCCATAGGTTCAATGTTTGTCAATTTTTTGAAATATTTCATATTTTATTAATAGTTAAAATACTGCAATGTAGTTAAAGAAATAAATTTTTAGTTAAATATTTATTATACATTAAAATTATTATTTATGTAATAATAAATCAGAAATAAATTTATTAATCAACTAAAAAAATTATTTAATTTTTATATGGAAATTTAATTTTTTTTAAAATTTTGAACATCTATTTTACATGACTTCTCCCTACATCACATGAATAGTGTTAATCTAAATTTTTTCTCTTCTATGACATATGTTTTTAAGTAAAAATAATATATGGTTGTAATAAGTATGAAAAAAAATTCTATAATAGGATTCACTTAATTTTTCTCTACTTGTAACTTATGTATTTTACTTACCACACTTAATGGAAAATTTGGTAATTACAGTTAAAAATATTATTATAATATTTTAATATCACCCGATCACTTACCCTAAAATAATTTTATGAGAATGTTTCAACCAAAATAAATATTATTCTATACATATATTCTTATTAAGCTACCTGGGTATGATTATGTCATGTACTGAATTTTATATAATGATTATAAAAAATTTCATCCTAATATTTTTAATTATTAAATTATTTTTAATATAGTTTTATGTAGGACATAAATTAGACTATAAATAGTCATTTGAAAGAAATAATATTTTAATACATTATGATAGTTATTTTTAAATTTTTTACATTTAATAATTAAATTTCATTGTGACACAATGATGAAACAATAATATATTTTTTACTAATGGATACAATAAATTAAATTAATAATAGTAAAATAAATATAATATGAAATATCATATGCTATAAATGAATATTATGGACGAAATTTACATGGTTTTTTGAGTTATTGTAATTTTCTCTATATATTATTTTTTATGGGTTTTTTAAATAGTCATTTAATAAATAAAGGAAAAATTGACATAATTAATAACCTAAGAAATAAATTATTTAATCATATGTTTAAAAAGTTAATGAAAATAAAAATTTATAAAAACACTTTATATATTTATTCCAATTTCATTAGTGACTAATTAATTGTTTTTTGGAATTTTATGGTATATTATTACTCTCAAACTATAAATAACTTATTAAAATTATAAGAGTTAAAAGGGGTAAAAATTAAATGATAATGATTAAAATTAATTTAAAAAAAAGACGAATATGAATTTGATGATAGGGGTTCTACCCAAAATGATCATATAATCAAAATAATTATTTTTTATAACATTTTGAACAGAAAATGAATCTATATTAATTTATGAATTTTAATAATTATATGATTCACCTCCCCTCTCTTATAAAAGGTCACACAATCATCTATATTCTGTATGCATAAAAAACTTTTGGGATCAGATAATATTTTCCCAGAATACATCCTACAATCCTAAAAAACATTATTTTGGACTTATTTTTGGCATTACATCCTCTATAAATATATTTATGTGTTTAGAATGGAGATCATACAATGGAAATGTAATGCTTTTATTTTTTTCACATACATAAAATATTATTCCATCATCATGAAATATTAACTAATTTATCATTATTATACTATTAATTTCCTATGATAATATCAATCCCTAAATAAATCTCCACTTCCATCAAATGGAAAATGAATTAATCATTCGTTCATATATGTGAACTATCATCTCATCGAACTGAAATAATTTGTTTTCCAAAATCGTCTCCCATGTCTGGTTATAAATATGGAATTAATTATCATAATTTATATTCCCTAAATAACAATAATTATAATATACTAATATATTATTTATGTTCTTACCTTCCAATCACATAAATTGGTCAACTCCGTAAATGATAGAGTGTGAATTATCACATCCATGTAGCGATGTGTTTCATTTTTTTTTCTTAATCACTTGTTGAAATATATAAATATATATATATGATTAGTGTGGTATAAATGATGTTATATTAATTCTGAAAATAAAAAATAATATATACTTTTATTAAATAACTATCAATGTAAAATTGAAAATGTTTCCCATGCATTGTTACGACCTACCCTCTACATGATTATAATGTTTTCATTTCCATTTATAATTATTAATGGTTTGATTAAAAAGTATATATAATTTATTATAGAAATAATTATGTAATTAATATTTTTCTAAAGATTATGGTCTTATAACCACTTAAAATATATACATAGTACGTAGTACATCATTTAACTAAATATCAAATAATAAAAAATGTATAATGTGAAATTAAATTGTTTTTTAATTGTTATATGATTATGAATAAATTATTTATACAGGATAATAAATATGTAATATGATATTAATAATGTTTAAATTAACCTAATTTTGTTTTTAACTAGTACTTTTCCCATACAAACGCACGAGACTATAGTTTTTTTTTAAAATCATCTGATTCTACATCATTCAAAAAACGTAATTTCTCTATAGTCAGTATAATACATAAAATTAAATGATTATAGTGAAGTGACTTTACGAAATGTGACGAATGGAAATGGAGTGAAGACTAATGATGGAAGAGATGTAACATGATGGAATGTGAGATGAGAGTATCAGAGACTAATATGAAAAGAAAGTTGAAGGCGAAGGTTGAGATATAGGCAAGAGGTGTGATTGAGATAAATTATGGAATACAAGCATGACTGATTTTCATGGTTAAAAGATTTTAACTGGATTCTATGGGCTTGAAACGATGCATATGTGCATATTAGTAGGAAACATTAATGCATTTTATCTAGTGTCACTGATAGATAATTAATATCTAATGAGAAAATTGGATCAGATGATTCATCAATATGGAAGATATTTCGCATCCTCTTGATAACATTATATGAGCACAAAAGGTTCAGTAAGGGATATAAGATAATGAACAAAATGTTAGCACATAAATATCTAATGCTTTTATTTTTTTCACATACAAAAAATATTATTCATTCATCATGAAATAATAACTAATTTATCATTATTATACTATTAATTTCCTATCATAATATCATTCCCTAAATAAATCTCCACTTCCATCAAATGGAAAATGAATTAATCGCTCGTTCATATATGTGAACTATCATCTCATCAAACTGAAATAATTTTTTTTCCACAATCGTCTCCCATGAGTGGTTATAAATATGGAATTAATTATCATAATTTATATTCCCTAAATAACAATAATTATAATATACTAATATATTATTTATGTTCTTACCTTCCAATCACATAAATTGGACAACTCCGTAAATGATAGCGTGTGAATTATCACATCCACGAAGGTATGCGATTCATTTATTTTCTCTTAATCACTTGAATGAAATATATAAATATATATATATGATTAGTGTGGTATAATTGATGTTATATTAATTCTGAAAATAAAAAATAATATATAATTTCATTAAATAACTATCAATGTAAAATTGGAAATGTTTCCCATGCATTGTTACGACCTACCCTCCACATGATTATAATGTTTTCATTTCAATTTATAATTATTAATGGTTTGATTAAAAAGTATATATAATTTATTATAGAAATAATTATGTAATTAATATTTTTCTGAAGATTATGGTCTTATAACCACTTAAAATATATACATATTACGTTGTACATCATTGAACTAAATATCAAACAATGAAAAAATGTATAATGTGAAATTAAATTATTTTTTAATTGTTATAAGATTATGAATAAATTATTTATACCGGATAATAAATATGTAATATGTTATTAATAATGTTTAAATTAACCTAATTTTGTTTTTAACTACTACTTTGCCCGTACAAACGCACGAGACCATAGTATTTTTTTTTCAAATCACTTGATTATACATCATTCAAAAAAAGTAATGTCACTATAGTCAGTATAATACATAAAATTAAATGATGATAGTGAAGTGACTGTACGAAATGTGACGAATGGAAATGGAGTGAAGACTAATGTTGGAAGAGATGTAACATGATGGAATGGGAGATGAGAGTATCAGAGACTGATGTGAAAATAAAGATGAAGGAGAAGGTTGATATGTAGGCAAGAGGTGTGATTGAGATAAATTATGGAATACAAGCTTGACTGATTTTCATGGTTAATAGATTTTAACTGGATTCTATGGGCTTGAAACTATGCATATGTGCATATTAGTAGGAAACATTAATGCATTTTATTTAGTGTCACTGATAGATAATTAATATCTAATGAGAAAATTGGATCGGATGATTCATAAATATGGAAGTTATTTTGCATCCCCTTGATAACATTATATGATCACAAAAGGTTCAGTAAGGGATATAAAATAATGAACAAAATGTAAGCACAGAAATATTTTCTATGGGAGAAATCATTTTCCCAAAATCATTCTTTTGTGCTCATATAATGTTTGAAAATAATTTTCATTGGTTTATGTATGGTAAATAGACTATATGATGTAAATAAAGAAGATATGACATTTTTTAATGTGAAACGAATCATGTTTTAATTAAAAAAAATTAGTTTCTGAAAATAATAGAAGGTGAGTGGAAGTGTAAAATTTGAATTATTTTACATTTTATGTAATATTAATTTTCCAAATCACATAAACATTATACATGAAAATATACACAACCTGATTACTTAACATAACTCATGATTATGTACTTTTTATGGTAAGGGCGTAATAGTTTTTTATCAAAGGCAACTTTAGGTAAAAATAGAGGTTATGTTGTTATTTAAGAATAAGTCGAAAGTTTTATATAACCAAAATGGATACCATATAAAAAAGAGGTATATATATTATAGATTAATTAATTTAATTTTAGATAACATGTATAAGCATATCTTAGTGTTCAACATCCTAATAAGATAATATATAACGATTTTATGAATATAATCACATTATAATTTATCATTTTAGTAAATGGATAGATCATTAAATAACCAATGTATAAAATGGATGTGAAGGAATATGTGGTGGTTTTATGAATAATATACCAAATGAAATGTGATTTTTAATGTGAACATGCATGGTTACTATAAAAAAATATCATTTGAAATTATTACCCACTTGATTGTTTATGATACATGGGATTTTCTATATATGATTGAAATGAATCCCAATAGAATCTCAAGTGGTAAGGCTGATGAAGGTTTGAGTGTTATACAGTATATGTGTTATGGATATTGAACTAACGTCCATGGAAAATATTATAAATGAATGAAATAATTTTATTAATAGTGTAAAGACAATCATAAAGAAATAACATGTCGTGGAAATGGATTGAGGTTTTTACACTATGAAAGGGGAAGATGTTCATCATAAGTTATAAATTTAATGATTAAAAAATAGGGATTATAGTCATTTCTAAAATCAATGTAATATTATTAAGGATTAGGAATGATATAATTATTCCCATACAAATATATATATAGAAATTTTTAATTAATTTTTAATTATTGAAGAGGAATCTGGAAATGACATATTAATGGTTTCGATTTTTTTTCAGCCGTGTTATTAATTTATCGATTAGGCGGACATGATTCATGTTTTCTTTGTAGGAATAATGTTTTAAGAAATATGATATAAAAGCATGGTTAAATCATCATGAATATTTTGGAATATTATGATGTCATAATTTTAGAAATTCTAGTGTTTTGTCTGATCTATGGATGATAAAATGTTTAAAATATTAATGGTATTTTAATGATGGGATTACTTTGAAATAATTTATTTATTATGTTTAACCATGAATCATTTTATGTCTAAATTTTATTCAAGTAAGAATTATCATTTTTTTTGTGGACATAATTATAAATCAATATGTAACATTATGGTTATTATGATGCTTTATTTTTAGATAATTGTTGGATATTACATTTTGTGATGACAAATGAATGGAATGGGATATAATTTAATACTAAGATATGTAATTTTTTTATTAATATTTTATATCCATTGGATAATTTTATAATAAATATATAGTTTTAGAAAAAGGAAAATTTGTAGATTGGGTGACAACCCTTCACATCCAAATAGGACATTTGAATTGCAAACACAAACGAATCTAGACAATAGTGCATCTCCTACAACTGGCCTACATGAATCATCTTTTAGTGTGAATTTTTTATTTTAACATAAATTATATTATTTAATAAGAATATGTTTATTCTAGAAACATATGTTTAATCAATTGGATATCCTTGATATTGGGAAAAAAATTGGGGATTAAGTGATAAATATAATTTCGGATGATATTAACTATTTTTTGGAACATTATATTATTAATGTTAATATAATAAAATGGGATTCAATTTGAGTATTAATGGTATTTTTTTATTGTTGAAGAATCTATTATTTTATTATTAACTAATTGTGATTTTTGTTACATATGAAATTAATTATCCTATATTGTAGAATATGTTATTTGGTTAATATATTTTTATTATTACACATTAAGAATGATTTATGTTATTTAGAGATAAATGTTATAACATGTCTTGAAATAAGATGTGATCAAATCCTTCAATATTTTAGGTTTGAATATTAGTTTGGATAATTTTGAGGAATTTTAATGATAGTTATTTGTTGAATGGTCTATGTTGAAATTTGGGTATTACTTTTAAATTTTACATATTAGGAGTATTCCATACTTATATAATCGATTATTATTATATTGTAATTACCTTTTATCATCATTACTATTTTTGTTTTTTTTAATTTTTAACTAATGGATAAATAAATATTTTTTATTTTTTTGAATACGTGGTTATATAGAAAATGATTTAGTCTTGAGAAATAAATCATAAATAATCAAAGTTCATTAAATAAAAAAGATAAGTTTATAGTGGAATTTTTACAAAGGATGAATCTCTAATTTTCATGTAAATATGTATCCATAGTATCATATTTAAAGAAGTAATTTACTTCCAATACACAATGAGAATGATCATAAAACAAAAAATTCACATGTCATCATTTCTTATTAAGGAATCAATTACATTTAAACCAATAAAAAAGAAATGACTTTTTATTGTTAACATTATCATTATTATGTTTTTATCACTCTCTAACTGATCATGATGGATAAATTTTTATTAAATTATAGTGTTATCAAATGTGGAACCCTCCTCTGTGTTATAATATGATTCCATTGTAATGTCCTTTCATTCATCTAAAGTGAATGTTTTATTAATCCTTTTTTAAATAAAGGAAATATTGAAATGTATGTGGAAAATTAATACCATAGTTATTGACCCAGAATTCAAATTGATAAGATGTGACTTCCAAATGGGGTGGTGAAGAATGTAACAACTACTGTTTAAAAAAGGAATCACAATGATCGATAAGGTACATGATATGATAAATCGAGTTTAAACAAATAAATAAATAATATTATTTAATATGGTAGTCATTTCTTATCCAATATTATAGAAGGACTTAAAATTATATATTAATAATAGAAATATACTTTAAATATGTTTATTTGATAATAAATTGGTTAACAAATTAACATGAAATGAAACTAAAAAAATTCTAAATAAAGGATTTATTTTTTTGAAAAATAATTAAATTTGAATAATTGTGTTTATAAATTAATAAACTTACTTTATTTGGAATATATTAATGAAATATAAATTTATTATACAGTTTAAAATTCATTTTATGTTTTTTATTAACATTATAGAAGAAAACAACCAATTTTTTAGATTAAAAGGTTGTTTTTAATGCAGTTTCATCACTTATAGGTGGATAAGAAATATTAAATATAGATTTCATCATTTTTATAAGTTATATTTGAATAAATAATATTATTATTCTAATTAAGGAGAAAATGATTTCCATAGGTTCAATGATTGTCAATTTTCTTAAATATTTCATTTTTTATTAATAGTTAAAATACTGCAATGTAGTTAAAGAAATAAATTTTTAGGTAAATATTTATTATATATTAAAATTATTATTTATGTCCTAATAAATAAGAAAAAAATTTATTAGTCAACTGAAAAAAATTATTTAATTTTTATATGGAAATTTGATTTTTTTTTTTTAATTTTGAACGTCTATTTTACATGACTTCTCCCTACATCACATGAATAGTGTTAATCTAAATTTTTTCTCTTATGTGACATAAGTTTTTAATTAAAAATAATATATGGTTGTAATAAGTATGAAAAAAAAAATTCTATAATAGGATTCACTTAATTTTTCTCCACTTGTAACTTATGTATTTTACTTACCACACTTAATGGAAAATTTGGTAATTACAGTTAAAAATATTATTATAATATTTTAATATCACCCGATCACTTACCACAAAATAATTTTATGAGAATGTTTCAACCAAAATCAATATTATTCTATTAATATATTCTTTTTAAGAAACTTGGGTATGATTATGTCGTGTACTAAATTTTATATAATGATTATAAAAAATTTCATCTTAATATTTTTAATTATTAAATTATTTTTAATATAGTTTTATGTTTGACATAAATTAGACAATAAATAGTCATTTGAAAGAAATAAAATTTTTATACATTATGATAGTTTATTTTTATAATTTTTAAACTTAATAATTAAAATTCATTGTGACACAATGATGAAACAATAATAGATTTTTTTACTAATGGATCCAATAAATTAAATTAATAATAGTAAAATAAATATAATATGAAATATCATATTCCATAATTGAATATTATGGACGAAATTTACATGGTTTTTTGTGTTATTGTAATTTTCTCTATATATTATTTTTTATGTGTTTTTTAAATAGTCATTTAATGTATAAAGGAAAAATTGACATAATTAAAAACCTAAGAAATAGATTATTTTATCATATGTTTAAAAAGATAATGAAAATAAATATTTATAAAAACACTTTATATATTTATTCCAATTTAATTAGTGATTAATTAATAGTTTTTTGGAATTTTATGGTATATTATTACTCTCAAACTATAAATAACTTCTTAAAATTATAAGAGTTAAAATGGGTAAAAATTAAATGATAGTGATTAAAATTAATTTTAAAAAAAGAAGAATATGAATTGGATGATAGGGGTTCTACCCAAAATGATCATATAATCAAAATAATTATTTTTGATAACATTTTGAACCGAAAATGAATCTATATTAAAAATTTGAATTTTAATAATTCTATGATTCACCACCCCTCTCTTATAAAAGGTCACAAAATCATCTATATTCTGTATACATAAAAAACATTTGGGACCAGATAATATTTTCCCAGAATACATCCTACAATCCTTCACGACATTATTTTGGACTTATTTTTCGCATTCCATCCTCCATAAATATATTTATGTGTTAAGAATGGAGATCATACAATGGAATGGTAATGCTTTTATTTTTTTCACATACAAAAAATATTATTCAATCATCATGAAATAATAACAAATTTATCATTATTATACTATTAATTTCCTATGATAATATCAATACCTAAATAAATCTCCACTTCCGTCAAATGGAAAATGAATTAATCTCTCGTTTATATATGTGAACTATCATCTCATCGAACTGAAATAATTTGTTTTCCACAATCGTCTCCCATGAATAGTTATAAATATGGAATTAATTATCATAATTTATATTCCCTAAATAACAATAATTATAATATACTAATATATTATTTATGTTCTTACCTTCCAATCACATAAATTGGACAACTCTGTAAATGATAACGTGTGAATTATCACATCCATGAAGCGATGCAATTCATTTCTTTTCTCTTAATCACTTGTATGAAATATATAAATATATATATATGATTAGTGTGGTATAATTGATGTTATATAAATTCTGAAAATAAAAAATAATATATACTTTCATTAAATAACTATCAATGTAAAATTGAAAATGTTTCCCATGCATTGTTACGACCTACCCTCCACATGATTATAATGTTTTCATTTCCATTTATAATTATTAATGGTTTGATTAAAAAGTATATATAATTTATTATAGAAATAATTATGTAATTAATATTTTTCTTAATATTATGGTCTTATAACCACTTAAAATATATACATAGTACGTAGTACATCATTGAACTAAATATCAAACAATGAAAAAATGTATAATGTGAAATTAAATTATTTTTTAATTGTTATAATATTATGAATAAATTATTTATATAGGATAATAAATATGTAATATGTTATTAATAATGTTTAAATTAACCTAATTTTTTTTTAACTACTACTTTGCCCGTAAAAATGCACGAGACTATAGTTTTCTTTTCAAATCATCTGATTCTACATCATTCAATAAAAGTAATGTCACTATAGTCAGTATAATACATAGAATTAAATGAAGATAGTGAAGTGACTGTACGAAATGTGACGAATAGAAATGGAGTGAAGACTAATGTTGGAAGAGATGTAACATGATGGAATGAGAGATGAGAGTATTAGAGACTGATATGAAAAAAAAGATGAAGGAGAAGGTTGAGATGTAGGCAAGAGGTGTGATTGAGATAAATTATGGAATACAAGCTTGACTGATTTTCATGGTTAATAATTTTAACTGGATTCTATGGGCTTGAAACGATGCATATGTGCATATTAGTAGGAAACATTAATGCATTTTATCTAGTGTCACTGATAGATAATTAATATCTAACGAGAAAATTGGATCGGATTATTCATCAATATTGAAGTTATTTCACATCCCCTTGATAACATTATATGAGCACAAAAGGTTCAGTAAGGGATATAAAATAATGAACAAAATGTTAGCACATAAATATTTTCTACTGGCGAAATCATATTCCCAAAATCATTCTTTTGTTCTCATATAATGTTTGAAAATACTTTTCATAGGTTTATGTATGGTAAATAGAATATATGATGTAAATATAGAAGATATGACAATTTTTAATGTAAAACTAATCATGTTTTAATTAAAAAAATTTAGTTTCTGAAAATAATAGAAGGTGAGTGGAAGTGTAAAATTTGAATTATTTTACATTTTATGTAATATTAATTTTCCAAATCACATAAACATTATACATGAAAATATACACAACCTGATTACTTGACATAACTCATGATTATGTACTTTTTATGGTAAGGGCGTAATAGTTTTTATCAAAGGAATCTTTAGGTAAAAATAGAGGTTATTTTGTTATTTAAGAATAAGTCGAATGTTTTATATAACCAAAATGGTTACAATATTAAAAAGAGTTATATATATTATAGATTAATTAATTTAATTTTAGATAACATGTATAAGCATATCTTAGTGTTCAACATCCTAATAAGATAATATATAACGATTTTATTAATATAATCACATTATAATTTATCATTTTAGTAAATGGATAGATCATTAAATAACCAATGTATAAAATGGATGTGAAGGAATATGTGGTGGTTTTATGAATAATATACCAAATGAAATGTGATTTTTAATGTGAACACTCATGGTTACTATAAAAAAATATCATGTGAAATTATTACCCACTTGATTGTTTATGATACATGGGATTTTTTATATATGATTGAAATGAATCCCAATAGAATCTCAAGTTGTAAGGCTGATGAAGGTTCGAGTTTTATACAATATATGTGTTATGGATATTGAACTAACGTCCATGGAAAATATTATAAATGAATGGAATAATTTTATTAATAGTGTAAAGACAATCATAAAGAAATATATATATAGTCATTTCTAAAATCAATGTAATATTATTAAGGATTAGGAATGATATAATTATGCCCATACAAATATATATATAGAAATTTTTAATTAATTTTTAATTATTGAAGGGGAATCTGGAAATGACATATTAATGGTTTCGATTTTTTTTCAGCCGTGTTATTAATTTATCGATTAGGCGGACATGATTCATGTTTTCTTTGTAGGAATAATCTTTTAAGAAATATGATTTAAAAGCATGGTTAAATCATCCTGAATATTTTCGAATATTATGATGTCATAATTTTAGAAATTATAGTGTTTTGTCTGATCTATGGATGATAAAATTTTTAAAATATTAATGGTATTTTAATGATGGGATTACTTTGAAATAATTTATTTATTATGTGTAACCATGAATCATTTTATGTCTAAATTTTATTCAAGGAAGAATTATCATTTTTTTTGTGGACATAATTATAAATCAATATGTAACATTATGGTTATTATGATGCTTTATTTTTAGATAATTGTTTGATATTACATTTTGTGATGACAAATGAATTGAATGGGATATAATTTAATACTAAGATATGTAATTTTTTTATTAATATTTTATATCCATTGGATAATTTTGTAATAAATATATAGTTTTAGAAAAAGGAAAATTTGTAGATTGGGTGACAACCCTTCACATCCAAATAGGACATTTGAATTGCAAACACAAACGAATCGAGACAATAGTGCATCTCCTACAACTAGCCTACATGAATCCTCTTTTAGTGTGAATTTTTTATTTTAACATAAATTATATTATTTAATAAGAATATTTTTATTCTGGAAACATATGTTTAATCAATTGGATATCCTTGATATTGGGAAAAAAATTGGGGATTAAGTGATAAATATAATTTCGGATGATATTAACTATTTTTTGGAACATTATATTATTAATGTTAATATAATAATATGGGATTCAATTTGAGTATTAATGGTATTTTTTTATTGTTAATGAATCTATTATTTTATTATTGACTAATTGTGATTTTTGTTACATATGAAATTAATTATCCTATATTGTAGAATATGTTATTGGGTTAATATGTTTTTATTATTACACATTAAGAATGATTTATGTTATTTAGAGATAAATGTTATAACATGTCTTGTAATAAGATGTGATCAAATCCTTCAATATTCTAGGTTTGAATATTAGTTTGGATAATTTTGATATATTTTAATGATAGTTATTTGTTGAATGGTCTATGTTGAACTTTGGGTATTACTTCTCAATTTTACAGATTAGGAGTATTCCATACTTATATAATCGATTATTATTATATTGTAATTACCTTTTATCATCATTACCATTTTGGTTTTTGTTAATTTTTAACTAATGGATAAATAATTTTTTTTATTTTTTTGAATACGTGGTTATATAGAAAATGATTTAGTCTTGAGAAATAAATCATAAATAATCAAAGTTCATTAAATAAAAAAGATAAGTTTATAGTGGAAATTTTACAAAGGATGAATATCTAATTTTCATGTAAATATGTATCCTTAGTATCATATTTAAAGAAGTAATTTACTTCCATGACAAAATGAGAATGATCATAAAACAAAAAATTCGCATGTCTTCCTTTCTTAGTAAGGAATCAATAACATTTAAACCAATAAAAAAGAAATGACTTTTTATTGTTAAAATTATCATTATTATGTTTTTTATCACTCTCTAACTGATCATGATGGATAAATTTTTATTAAATTATAGTGTTATCCCATGTGGAACCCTGCTCTGTGTTATAATATGATTCCATTGTAATGTCCATTCATTCATCTAAAGTGGATGTTTTATTAATCATTTTTTAAATAAAGGAAATAATGAAATGAATGTGGAAAATTAATACAATAGTTATTGACCTAGAATTCAAATTTATAATATGTGACTTCCAAATGGGGTGGTGAATAATTTAACAACTACTGTTTAAAAAAGGAATCATAATGATCGATAGGGTACATGATATGATAAATCGAGTTTAAACGAATAAATAAATAATATTATTTAATATGGTAGTCATTTCCTATCCAATATTATAGAAGGAATTAAAATTATATATTAATAATAGAAATATACTTTAAATATGTTTATTTGATAATTAATTGGTTAACAAATTAACATGAAATGAAAATAAAAAAATTCTAAATAAAGGATTTATTTTCATGAAAAATAATTAAATTCGAATAATTGTGTTAATAAATTAATAAACTTACTTTTTTTGGAATGTATTAATGAAATATAAATTTATTATAAAGTTTAAAATTCATTTTTTGTTTTTTATTAACATTATAGAAGAAAACATACAATTTTTTAGATTAAAAGGTTGTTTTTAATGCAGTTTCATCACTTATAGGTGGATAAGAAATATTAAATATAGATTTCAACATTTTTATAAGTTATATTTGAATAAATAATATTATTATTCTAATTAAGGAGAAAATTATTTCCATAGGTTCAATGTCTGTCAATTTTCTAAAATATTTCACTTTTTATTAATAGTTAAAATACTGCAATGTAGTTAAAGAAATAAATTTTTAGGAAAATATTTATTATACATTAAAATTATTATTTATGTCATAATAAATCAGAAATTAAATTATAAAATAACTAAAAATAATTATTTAATTTTTATATGGAAATTTGAATTTTTTTAAAATTTTGAACGTCTATTTTACATGACCTCTCCCTACATCACATGAATAGTGTTAATCTAAATTTTTTCTCTTCTGTGACATAAGTTTTTAATTAAAAACAATATATGGTTGTAATAAGTATGAAAAAAATTCTATAATAGGATTCACATAATTTTTCTCCACTTGTAACTTATGTATTTTACTTACCACACTTAATGGAAAAATTTGTAATTACTGTTAAAAATATTATTATAATATTTTAATATCACCCGATCACTTACCCTAAAATAATTTTATGAGAATGTTTCAACCAAAATCAATATTATTCTATACATATATTCTTTTTAAGCTACTTGGGTATGATTATGTCATGTACTAAATTTTATATAATGATTATGAAAAATTTCATCTTAATATTTTTAATTATTAAATTATTTTTAATATAGTTTTATGTAGGACATAAATTAGACTATAAATATTCATTTGAAAGAAATAATATTTTTATACATTATGATAGTTTATTTTTGAAATTTTTACACTTAATAATTAAAATTCATTGTGACACAATGATGAAACAATAATAGATTTTTTTACTAATGGATCCAATAAATTAAATTAATAATAGTAAAATAAATATGATATGAAATATCATATGCCATAAATGAATATTATGGACTAAATTTACATGGTTTTTTGAGTTATTGTAATTTTCTCTATATATTATTTTTTATGGGTTTTTTAAATAGTCATTTAATGAATAAAAGAAAAATTGATATAATTAAAAACCTAAGAAATAAATTATTTAATCATATGTTTAAAAAGTTAATGAAAATAAATATTTATAAATACACTTTATATATTTATTCCAATTTCATTAGTGACTAATTAATTGTTTTTTGGAATTTTATGGTATATTATTACTCTCAAACTATAAATAACTTCTTAAAATTATAAGAGTTAAAAGGGGTAAAAATTAAATGATAATGATAAAAATAAATTTAAAAAAAAGAAGAATATGAATTGGATGAAAGGGGTTTTACCCAAAATGATCATATAATCAAAATAATTATTTTTGATAACATTTTGAACAGAAAATGAATCTATATTAATTTATGAATTTTAATAATTCTATGATTCACCTCCCCTCTCTTATAAAAGGTCACACGATCATCTATATTCTGTATACATAAAGAAAATTTTGGGATTAGATAATATTTTCCCAGAATACATCCTACAATCCTACACGACATTATTTTGGACTTATTTTTGGCATTCCATCCTCCATAAATATATTTATGTGTTAAGAATGGAGATCATACAATGGAAAGGTAATGCTTTTATTTTTTTCACATACATAAAATATTATTCAATCATCATGAAATAATAACTAATTTATCATTATTATACTATTAATTTACTATGATAATATCAATCCCTAAATAAATCTCCACTTCCATCAAATGTAAAATGACTTAATCGTTCGTTCCTATATGTGAACTATCATCTCATCGAACTGAAATGATTTTTTTTCCACAATCGTCTCCCATGTCTGGTTATAAATATGGAATTAATTATCATAATTTATATTCCCTAAAAAACAATAATTATAATATAATAATATATTATTTATGTTTTTACCTTCCAATCACATAAATTGGACAACTCCGTAAATGATAGCGTGTGAATTATCACATCCATGTAGCGATGCAATTCATTTCTTTTCTCTTAATCACTTGTATTAAATATATATATATATATATATATATATATATATGATTAGTGTGGTATAATTGATGTTATATTAATTATGAAAATAAAAAATAATATATACTTTCATTAAATAACTATCAATGTAAAATTGAAAATGTTTCCCATGCATTGTTACGACCTACCCTCCACATGATTATAATGTTTTCATTTCCATTTATAATTATTAATGGTTTGATTAAAAAGTATATATAATTTATTATAGAAATAATTATGTAATTAATATTTTTCTGAAGATTATGGTCTTATAACCACTTAAAATATATACATAGTACGTATTACATCATTGAACTAAATATCAGACAATAAAAAAATGTATAATGTGAAATTAAATTATTTTTTAATTGTTATAAGATTATGAATAAATTATTTATACAGGATAATAAATATGTAATATGTTATTAATAATGTTTAAATTAACCTAATTTTGTTTTTAACTAGTACTCTTCCTGTACAAACGCACGAGACTATAGTTTTTTTTCAAATCATCTGATTCTACATCATTTAAAAAAAGTAATGTCACTATAGTCAGTATAATACATAAAATTAAATGATGATAGTGAAGTGACTGTACTAAATGTGAAGAATGGAAATGGAGTGAACACTAATGTTTGAAGATATGTAACATGATGGAGTGGGAGATGAGAGTATCAGAGACTGATATGAAAAGAAAGATGAAGGTGAAGGTTTAGATGTAGGCAAGAGGTGTGATTGAGATAAATTATGGAATACAAGCTTGACTGATTTTCCTGGATAATAGATTTTAACTGGATTCTATGGACTTGAAACGATGCATATTTGCATATTAGTAGGAAACATTAATGCATTTTATCTAGTGTCACTGATAGATAATTAATATCTAATGAGAAAATTGGATCGGATGATTCATCAATATGGAAGTTATTTCACATGCCCTTGATAACATTTTATGAGCACAAAAGGTTCAGTAAGGGATATAAAATAATGAACAAAATGTTAGCACATAAATATTTTCTACTCGCGAAATCATTTTTCCAAAATCATACTTTTGTGCTCATATAATGTTTGAAAATACTTTTCATATGTTTATGTATGGTAAATAGAATTTATTATGTAAATATAGAAGATATGATAATTTTTCATGTAAAACAAATCATGTTTTAATTAATAAAATTTAGTTTCTGAAAATAATAGATGGTGAGTGGAAGTTTAAAATTTGAATTATTTTACATTTTATGTAATATTTATTTTCCAAATCACATTAACATTATACATGAAAATATACACAACCTGATTACTTGACATAACTCATGATTATGTACTTTTTATGGTAAGGGCGTAATAGTTTTTATCAAAGGAAACTTTAGGTAAAAATAGAAGTTATGTTGTTATTTAAGAATAAGTTGAAATTTTTATATAACCAAAATGGATATCATAAAAAAAGAGTTATATATATTTTAGATTAATTAAATTAATTTTAGATAACATGTATAATCATATCTTAGTGTTAAACATCCTAATAAGATAATATATAAAGATTTTATTAATATCATCACATTATAATTTATCATTTTAGTAAATGGATAGATCATTAAATAACCAATGTATAAAATGTATGTGAAGGAATATGTGGTGGTTTTAGGAATAATATAACAAATGAAATGTAATTTTTAATGTGAACACGCATGGTTACTATAAAAAAATATTATGTGAAATTATTACCCACTTGATTGTTTATGATACATGTGATTTTTTATATATGATTGAAATGAATCCCAATAGAATATCAAGTGGTAAGGCTGATGAAGGTTCGAGTGTTATACAATATATGTGTTATGGATATTGAACTAACGTCCATGGAAAATATTATAAATGAATGGAATAATTTTATTGATAGTGTAAAGACAATCATAAAGAAATAACATGTCGTGGAAATGGATTGAGTTTTTTAAACTATGAACGGGGAAGATGTTCATCATGAGTTATAAATTTAATGATTAAAAAATAGGGATTATAGTCATTTGTAAAATCAATGTAATATTATTAAGGATTAGGAATGATTTAATTACTCCAATACAAATATTTATATAGAAATTTTTTATTAAATTTTAATTATTGAAGAGGAATCTTGAAATGACATATTAATGGTTTCTATTTTTTTCAGCCGTGTTATTAATTTATCTATTAGGCGGACATGATTTATGTTTTATTTGTAGGAATAATGTTTTAAAAAATATGATATAAAAGCATGGTTAAATCATCATGAATAATTTTGGAATATTATGATGACATAATTTTAGCAATTCTAGTGTTTTGTCTAATCTATGGATTATAAAATGTTTAAAATATTAATGGTATTTTAATTATGGGATTACTTTGAAATAATTTATTTATTATTTGTAATTGTGAAGCATTTTATGTCTAAATTTTATTCAAGGAAGAATTATCATGTTTGTTGTGGACATAATTATAAATGTATATGTAACATTATGGTTATTATGATGCTTGATTTTTAGATAATTTTTGGATATTGCATTTTGTGATGACAAATGAATGGAATGGGATATAATTTAATAATAATATATGTAATTTTTTTATTAATATTTTATATCCATTGGATAATTTTATAATAAATATATAGTTTTATAAAAAGGGAAATTTGTAGATTGGCTGACAACCCTTCACATCCAAATAGGGCATTTGAATTGAAAACACAAACGAATCGAAACAATAGTGAATCTCCTACAACTGGCCTACATGAATCCTCTTTTAGTGTGAATTTTTTATTTTAACATAAATTACATTATTTAATGAGAATATGTTTATTCTAGAAACATATGTTTAATCAATTGGATATCCTTGATATTGGGAACAAATTGGGGATTATGTGATAAATATAATTTTGGATGATATTAACTATTTTTTGGAACATTATATTATTAATGTGAATATAATAATATGGGATTCAATTTGGGTATTAATGGTTTTTTTTATTATTGAAGAATCTATTATTTTATTATGTACTAATTGTGATTTTTGTTACATATGAAATTAATTATCCTATATTGTATAATATGTTATTTGGTTAATATATTTTTATTATTACACATTAAAAATGATTTATGTTATTTAGAGATAAATGTTAAAACCTGTCCTATAATGAGATGTGATCAAATCCTTCAATATTCTAGGTTTGAATATTAGTTTGGATAATTTTGAGGAATTTTAAGGATAGTTATTTGTTGACTGGTCTATGTTGAACTTTGGTTATTACTGTTAAAGTTTACAGATTAGGAGTATTCCATACTTATTTAATCGATTATTATTATATTGTAATTACCTTTTATCATCATTACCATTTTGGATTTTGTTAATTTGTAACTAATGGAGAAATATATATTTTTTATTTTTGTTATTACGTGGTTATATAGAAAATGATTTAGGCTTGGGAAATAAATCATAAATAATCAAAGTTCATTAAATAAAAAAGATAAGTTTATAGTAGAAATATTACAAAGGATGAATCTCTAATTTTCAGGTAAATATGTATCCTTAGGATCATATTTAAATAATTAATTTACTTCCAAGACACAATGAGAATGATCATAAAACAAAAAATTCACATGTCTTCCTTTCTTAGTAAAGAATCAATTACATTTAAACCAATAAACAAGAAATTATTTTTTATTGTTAAAATTATAATTATTATGTTTTTATCACTCTCTAACTGATCATGATGGTTAAATTTTAATTATTTTTTATCCCATGTGGAACCCTGCTCTGGGTTATAATATAATTCCTTTGTAATGTTCATTCATTTATCTAAAGTGGATGTTTTATTAATCCTTTTTTAAATGAAGGAAATAAAGAAATGTATGTGGAAAATTAATACCATAGTTATTGACCCAGAATTCAAATTGATAAGATGTGACTTCCAAATGTGGTGTTGAAGAATGTAACAACTACTGTTTAAAAAAGGAATCACAATGATCGATAGGGTACATGATATGATAAATTGAGTTTAAACGAATAAATAAATAATATTATTTAATATGGTAGTCATTTCTTATCCAATATTATAGAAGGACATAAAATTATATATTAATAATATAAATATAGTTTAAATAATTTTATTTGATAATTAATTGGTTAACAAATTAACATGAAATGAAACTAAAAAAATTCTAAATAAAGGATTTATTTTTTGAAAAATAATTAAATGTGAATAATTGTGTTTATAAATTAATAAACTTAATTTATTTGGAATATATTAATGAAATATTAATTTATTATACAGTTTAAAATTCATTTTATGTTTTTTATTAACATTATAGAGAAAACATACAATTTTTGAGATTAAAAGGTTGTTTTTAATGGTGTTTCATCACTTATAGGTGGATAAGAAATATTAAATATAGATTTCAACATTTTTATAAGTTATATTTGAATAAATAATATTATTATTCTAATTAAGGAGAAAATTATTTCCATAGGTTCAATGTTTGTCAATTTTCTGAAATATTTCATTTTTTATTAATAGTTAAAATACTACAATGTAGTTAAAGAAATAAATTTTTAGTTAAATATTTATTATACATTAAAATTATTATTTATTTCACAATAAATCAGAAATAAATTTATTAATCCACTAAAAAATTTATTTTATTTTTTTAAGGAAATTTGATTTTTTTTTAAAATTTTGAACGTCTATTTTACATGCCTTCTCCCTACATCACAAGAATAGTGTTAATCTAAATTTTTTTTCTTCTGTGACATAAGTTTTTAATTAAAAATAATATATGGTTGTAATAAGTATGAAAACAAATTCTATAATAGGATTAACTTAATTTTTCTCCACTTGTAACTTATGTATTTTACTTACCACACTTAATGGAAAATTTGGTAATTACAGTTAAAAATATTATTATAATATTTTAATATCACCCGATCACTTTCCCTAAAATAATTTTATGGGAATGTTTCAACCAAAATAAATATTATTCTATACATATATTCTTTTTAAGCTACTTGGGTATGACTATGTCATATACTAAATTTTATATAATGATTATAAAAAATGTCATCATAATATTTTTAATTATTAAATTATTTTTAATATAGTTTTATGTAGGACATAAATTAGACTATAAATAGTCATTTGAAAGAGATAATATTTTTATACATTATGATAGTTTATTTTTAAATTTTTTACACTTAATAATTAAAATTCATTGTGACACAATGATGAATCAATAATTGATTTTTTTACTAATGGATCCAATAAATTAAATTAATAATAGTGAAATAAATATAATATGAAATATCATATGCCATAAATGAATATTATGGACGAAATTTACATGGTGTTTTGAGTTATTGTAATTTTCTCTATATATTATTTTTTATGGGTTTTTTAAATAGTCATTTAACGAATAGAGGAAAAATTGACATAATTCAAAACCTATGAAATAAACTATTTAATCATATGTTTAAAAAATTCATGAAAATAAATATTTATAAAAACACTTTATATATTTATTCCAATTTCATTAGTGACTAATTAATTTTTTTTGGAATTTTATGGTATATTATTACTCTCAAACTATAAATAACTTCTTAAAATTATAAGAGTTTAAAGGGGTAAAAATTAAATGATAATGATTACTATTAATTTAGAAAAAGAACAATATGAATTGGATGATGGGGGTTCTACCCAAAATGATCATATAATCAAAATAATTATTTTTGATAACATTTTGAACAGAAAATGATTCTATATTAATTTATGAATTTTAATAATTCTATGATTCACCTCCCCTCTCTTATAAAAGGTCACACAATCATATATATTCTATATAGAAAAAAAAAAATTGGGATCAGATAAAATTTTCCTAGAATACATCCTACAATCCTACACGACATTATTTTGGACTTATTTTTGGCATTCCATCCTCCATAAATATATTTATGTGTTAAGAATGGAGATCATACAACGGAAAGGTAATGCTTTTATTTTTTTTCACATACATAAAATATTATTCAATCATCATGAAATAATAACTAATTTATCATTATTATACTATTAATTTCCTATGATAATATCAATCCATAAATAAATCTCCACTTCCATCAAATAGAAAATGAATTAATCGTTCGTTCATATATGTGAACTATCATCTCATCGAACTAAAATAATTTGTTTTCCACAATCGTCTCCCATGACTGGTTATAAATATGGAATTAATTTTCATAATTTATATTCCCTAAATAACAATAATTATAATATAATAATATATTATTTATGTTCTTACATTCCAATCACATAAATTGGACAACTCCGTAAATGATTGCGTGTGACTTGTCACCTCCATGTAGCAATGTGATTCATTTCTTTTCTCTTAATCTGTTGTATGAAATATATAAATATATATATATGATTAGTGTCGTATAATTGATGTTATATTAATTCTGAAAATAAAAAATAATATATACTTTCATTAAATAACTATCAATGTAAAATTGAAAATGTTTCCCATGCATTGTTATGACCTACCCTCCAAATGATTATAATGTTTTCATTTCAATTTATAATTATTAATGGTTTGATTAAAATGTATATATAATTTATTATAGAAATAATTATGTAATTAATATTTTTCTGAAGATTATGGTCTTATAACCACTTAAAATATATACATAGTATGTAGTACATCATTGAACTAAATATCAAACAATGAAAAAATGTATAATGTGAAATTTAATTATTTTGTAATTGTTATAAGATTATGAATAAATTATTTATACAGGATAATAAATATGTAATATGTTATTAATAATGTTTAAATTAACCTTATTTTTTTAACTAGTACTTTTCCCGTACAAATGCACGAGGCTATAGTTTTTTTTCAAATCATCTGATTTTACATCATTCAAAAAAAATTAATGTCACTATAGTCAGTATAATGCATAAAATTAAATGATGATAGTGAAGTGACTGTACTAAATGTGAAGAATGGAAATGGAGTGAAGACTAATGTTGGAAGAGATGTAACATGATGAAATGGGAGATGAGAGTATCAGAGACTGATATGAAAATAAAGATGATGGCAAAGGTTGAGATGTAGGCAAGAGGTGTGATTGAGATAAATTATGGAATACAAGCTTGACTGATTTTCATGGTTAATAGATTTTAACTGGATTCAATGGTCTTGAAACAATGCATATGTGCATATTAGTAGGAAACATTAATGCATTTTATCTAGTGTCATTGATTGATAATTAATATCTAATGAGAAAAATGGATCAGATGATTCATCAATATTGAATTTATTACGCATTCCCTTGATAACAGTTGAGGTATTGATCACCAAAATAATGTTGACGGGAATAACGGACTCCACAATTCTACAGTACTCATATTAAATGACCTTAAATCTCGATAAATGAAGATACCTTATAACTTCAATGTTATCTATTAATTCAAACCATATATATCCCAATTTTTACAATCTCCCCTACATGACCCCATGAAGACAATTATATATGAGATTTAATGTTTACATATGTAATTAAATGAAAAGAAACATAAAATGGAAACATAAACCAATCAAGGGTATGTCGAGCCTTCAACCACATCTGAAGATCTGATAACATGACATTGAATAAAAATACCAATGAAGACATATTCAATCTCGATATAACATGGGAAACAATATAATTTTTCTATATAAATTGCATGATTTTTAATCAATAAGTTAATAGAGAATATGTAAACATGTATGTTTATAATGATTCCAAAAACCAAATGTTGTCTTCATATATTTTTTCTAGTAACATTTCCATTATCAATGCCTTTGTCTAATGGGTGATCTGTAATGTTGGGCTCCATCATGCGAAAAACAAAATTAAAAGTCTAGTCGAGCATGGTTTTGAAATGAGAGGAAACATTTATTTGTCATTCAACAATAAAGTGTAAATGAAACATGTCAATTAATGATCTCAAACCTCAACCCAATAGTATAATGCTTTAATTATATTGGAAAATTATTGAAATTTTATTCTCAAAAAATGGAAATAGCAAACATGGGGAAACATACACTTCCATTATTAAAAGGTAAAAAAATAAATAAAAAATTAACATTGAAAAACCCATTCTAGCAGAGGATATTATGTTTTCAAAACAACAAAACAACACTGCATGTTTTCTCATATGATTTCATATTAAAATATGTGGGTTTACAATCATAGAGTAAGTAATGATTTTAATAGTATTTAGTGTCCCCTTTGGATTCAAACTCTTTACACCATGTTGTTTTGAATATATCCTCCATGTAATGGCTTGATCTTTTCATGTAGTATAGAAGCACAGAATGATGCTCGTTGAGAGTAATATGGTTTCCTACAATAGTTATGTATAGTTTAGAAAATACTAAATGGAAAATCAACTCACTTTACATGATATAATTGTCCAAAAGGGTCTATTTTTTCATTAAACATGTTCTTACATAGCTTCATTTTGTCTTTAATAATGGTAAAAATAGTAGTGGAATTAAAAATTGTAAAAGGTTTTTAGTAAATAACAAATTTAATATTGTATTTCCAATACTATGGAATAACATAACCGAGTTTCAGTAAATTTAATCTATTTTTATTTTTTATATATCATTAAAATGGGGATGCAGTTCATGGCTTGTTATTTCTGATTTTTATGTTGAATCATACTCAGTCAAAAAAAAATCTACATGAAAAAATGACATCATTCAATAACATTCCAGAAAAAATTGAAAAATGTTAGAATTTGAAGTAAAATATGATGTTTGAGAATTAAAAATTGAGTTGAAAAAATTTAGTGTCATTTAATCATAAAATTTCAATGGAACTGGAAAAATATTATTCGTCTACTCTAATGATGTAATGAAAATAAAAGACAATGAATAGAAAAAAACATATACCTGAGTAGATGATATATTGTTATTGGTTGTACAAATTCCAGAGTCCCTATGTCACCTTACTCCTAAACCTCCCGGGTTGTTATGTTCATAGAGGTCCAATGAATTTACACTAGTAGGGATCATGAGGATTAGAAACCAAAAAACACATTGAGGAGAAGCCATAAATATATCAAGAAAAAATTGAACAAAACAACCTACTATCAACTATTCCAGGATCTCCAAAAATGCTTTTAATATACTTAGGTATTTCTCTAATACAATTCTAAGGGGAAGCCCATTCCTGTACAACGTAAATTCTCTATCAACATTAGCCTTTTCTGTCACACTGCTATACAATTTTCATTGTTAAATGAAAGGCTAAAATGCAACATGGTAATGTCCTTAATACACTGCAACCACCATTTAGAAATGAAAACTAGTAAATGGTAGGATCTAGAAGCTATTGCAAAATCACCTCTATATGATTCAGTGTGAGTCTCCAATTTAAATAAAAACATGTGTTCGGTTAATGGTTCCATCTTAGAGGAGGTACACATTCATCAAATATATTTACATTCACACATATTAATGTTTATTAAAACATACTATGTGTGAAAAAATTTGATCACATTAATAAGAAATCCTTAAATATTAATATCATTTTTATAATAACACATTTTTTCGTAATATGGATACAGTTCAAAAAGAGATCCATAAATATCAATTTATAACTAATAGAGATATACACATATTTAAATAATCTAGAATAATTTAATCTTCAACCTGTAAGAACATTTGTAATGTTCAGCTCAAGGTAATGGGCTGTATAATGTTCTAATAATATATTGAATAAATTTTTCGAGGCTTAATATTTTTTACAACTACAATATGGGAATAAAATACATACAGTGAATATTTTAATGTGATTATAAATTCTATTCATGAATGATTTGGTTATTCACTGCATCTTGAGAAATAAATATTTTTTACAATTAGAATTATCTATTGGTTATGTAACATAGTAACTGCTCTAAATATCGTGATTTGTTGCTCTTAAAATGATCCATTGACCTAATAAAACACATAATCCACTGCACGAACAAATAACATGATCCAGTAATGAAGAAATGAACGATTCACATGCACAAACATCTTCCACTGCTATAAAAAGATATACGTTACTGAATTAAATTACATGATCCACTAATCAACGAAAATAGAAGACTCTATGTTGTGTAAAAATATTTATATATCTAAAACATGAAAATTAAGATTTAGTAAAAGTAAAAGTAACTATTAATTTTTGGATGCTAAATGCTTGATAACCCATAATAAGTCATTTCTAGAAAACAAATATGTTTTTGTAACTAGTTATTTAGTTGTTAATAGTTATAGTGGAAAAACAACATGTAATAAGATAAGAGTTGTGGATGTACACATTCATCCAATATATTTACCTTCACATACATTAATGTTTCTGAAAACAAAATATGTGTCACAAAAGTGGAGCACTTTATTAAGAAATCCTGAAATATGTATATCATATCTGTAAAAACACCTCTTTTCAAAATAAGGATATAGTTCGATAATAAATCCATAAATATCAATTTATAACCTATTGGGAGACACACATATATAAATAATCTCGAATCTATTATGCTTCAACCTGTAATAAATTTTGTAATATTTAGTACATTTTAATAAGAATGCATTTCCCGTATAAGCAGGATTTGGTGGTGTTATGTAAGTGGAGGGGTGACCAGATTGATTTTCACACATGAAAGCTTCTAGACAGTGTTTCACCAATAATCCATGACCATGAAATATATGTTTTAATTACAGAATTGGAAAAACATTGACATGAAAAATTCATATCCAAACAGAAATACTGAAAATTGAAGAGGATATATAAACTGACTGTAATTGGCTTGCAGAAGAGAAATCCAAATGTGGATGAATGGTTGGGTAACCAGAGTGAAATTGAAGAACCTTTATTGCAAAATGCACTGAAATATGAAGGAATATAAGTGATGAAGTGGTCTCTCATGGATCTAGTAAGGAAATGAAGGTTTCTTAAGTGGAATTTTTGACTTTTAGGGACTTAGGTGTTGAAAAATTGAAATTTATATATGGTATGAGTTAAAACTATGAGTTTGCAGGAGATGGATTTGGAGGGGTATTCAGTTCTCATCAGGGTGAAAAGATAATGAGAGGAGGTGCAATTTTAGGATTTCAAATATGATGAGGAAGAGGTATTCAATAGTGTAGATGGTCGATCATGGAGGACATGTCAAAAATGGAAGGCATGCAAAAACTGTAGAGTAAAGTGGAATGAAACTCTCGAATGTTTTGAGATGGATTTAAGGAATTGAGGTAGATAAAGGGGGTTTAAATTGAAACCCTATGGTGGAGTGGAAGAAAAAACGAGGGAGGGTATGGACTGGAGGAAATTAGTTGTGAGGAAGGCGATGCCATCTTTCAAATGTGAATCCCTCATGATGATATCAGTTCAATTGTAGAGATCTCCCACTATAGTGGAGGAATGAAAAAGTAAGGAAGATGTGGGTGCCGGATTGTGTGATTAGAAGCATGAATAGAAGTTAATTCATAGTGGGAACCCTAGTTTCGCGGTATAGATTGAGGTCGTGAGAAATCATGGTAGAACACGCGATGGAGGTGGTAGGCATCGACGAAGGAGGGTATGGAGATCAGCTAGAACCCTAATCACAGTGGAGGTAAATCCCAAGAGGGGGAGGGTATTGTGTGAGGGAACGAAAAAATGGATGAGGAGGGGTGACATGGACAGGTTTTTTTATGATATGTTGGTGAAGAGGAACCCAGATTTAGTATATATAGGAGATAGTTTATTTTTGAGAAATAGGAGCAAGTATCAATTGTGGAATTTAATCTTTAAATAAGGGTGTGAAATGCCTAAATAATCTAAGAGGTGTAAAAACAACCAGTTTAACATAGTGAATACTATTACCAATGATAGTTTTCATTTTTAGATGGAGCGGTTGTTATATAATTGCATGTTAAGACCATTCCATGTATTGTTCAAAACTGAACATGAAAACAATGTAATCCAAAAATACAAAAAAATAAAAATAAATGGAATCTTGGTGAGATCAAAGACAACCAAGAATGCAGTAACAATATAAAGTACCACCATTTGGTGACTTCATTATTTCTTGACTTCGTGAAATGTTCCATAAAAACCAATATAATAACAAATGGACTTTTTGAAGCAGACATTAAAATGAATATCAATCATTGGTATTCATCGTGACAAATGCATCAGAGAGGTTTCCACTTCAATTCATAAATGATAGGTGCTCCGAAGAACATGACACATACAAATAGTAAACATTGGATTAAGCATGAACCTCATGGATAGAAATGAAACTTCAAGTAGAAAGGACATGTAGCGGGTAGTAATAATCAAAACCTAGGAAGGCCCAAGAAAGAAACATGGATTAGGGAATTAAAGTAAACATAGTATTCAAAATATTCCCAATGATCAATTTGACAGGAAAAGGAAGAGTTCAATCGTAAAAACAATAATTATTCACACAACATTAGGCTTTTGGAATCCTAATCTGTCAATATGTACATGATGGAATGAAAAAAAAATCTAAAATCATAGCACTCACTGAATAAAATTGATATTAAAATCAGCCCAATAAGATTCTAGGAAAATAAAAATGTAAAAAATATATCTACAATAGACATGTTTAGACAAATCAGTTGTTATAGAATATTTTAAGATATTACCATTCCATGTTTTTTTCAAAATTGAACACTAAATTAATGTAAACCAAAAATACAAAATAAATTAAATATAAATGGAATATTGGTGAGAAAAAATGCAACCATGAAAGAAGTAAAAATAAAAAGTACATCATTTTTGTGATTTTATTTTTTCTTGACTTCATAAAATGTTCATAAGAATTTAATATAATCTCTTGAGGTCATTTTTATGTAGAAAATTATAATGAATTTCAATCATTGGTCTTCGTAAAAAATGTATCAGAGACGTTTTCACTTTAATGCACAAATGATATATGCTTAGAAGAACATTAAACATACAAATAGTCAGCTTTTGATTAAGCATGCACCTCATGGATAGAAATGTAATTTCAAGGAGAAAGGACATGTAGTGGGTAGTAATAATCAAAAACTAGGAAGGCCTAATAAAGGAATATGGATTAGGGAAGTAAAGAAAACATAGGATTCAAAATATTCCCATTGAACATATTAACATGAAAAGGTACTGATGTAAGGTAAAAAAAAATAAATATTCACATACAATTAGGCTTGATGAATCCTAATCCATTAATGCGTACATGATAGAATGAAAAAAAAATAAAAAATCATTGCACTCACTGACTGAAAAGTGATATAAAAATCAGACCAACATGATTATGGGAATATCAAGACCTAACAGATGTATTAGCAATAGACACATATAGACAGAGCGGGTGTTATATAATTTCAAGTAAAGACCATTCCATGTTTAGATAAAAATTAAACATGAAATCAATCTAATACAAAAATACCAAAAAAATTAAAAATAAATGGAATCATGGTGAGAACAAAGCCAACAAATAAAATAGTAAAAATAAAAATTACCTATTTCGGTTATTACTTTTTTTGTTGACTTCATGAAATGTTTTCTAAAAATCAAGAAAATCACTGATAGACTTTTTGAAGAAGACATTTAGAATGAATCTCAATCATTTTTCTTCAGCATGAAAAATGTATCAGAGAAGTTCTCACTTCAATGGACAAATTATAGCTGCCCAAAAGAACATGACACATAAAAGTAGTCATCGTTGGATGAAGCATGCACCTCATGGATAGATATGGAACTGTAAGGAGAAAGGACATGTTTTGGGAAGTAAAAATAAAAAACTAGGACGACTCAAGAAAGGAACGTGGATTAGGGATGTAAATAAAATAGAGGATTAAAAAATATTACCACGGATCATATTAACATGAAAAGGTGGTGTTCTAAGGTAAAAAAAATAATTATTCTGACAAAATTATGCTTTCCAAATCCTAATACATCAATGCGTACATGATATAATGAAAAAAGTAAAAAATTCTAGCACTCGCTAACTGAAAAAATATATTAAAATAAGCCAAAAAGTATTCTAGAAATTTCATGTCCTAAAAAATATATCAGAAATAGTCTTTTTTAGACATAGTGGGTGTTATAGAATTTCATGATAAAACCGTTCCATGTTTGGTACAAAATATAACATAAAAAATATGTAATCAAAAAATACCAAAAAAATAAAAATAAATGGAATGATGGTGAGATCAATGATAACCAAGAAAGAAGTAAAAATAAAAATTACATCTTTTTGGTGATTGGGTTTTTTCATGACTTCATGAAATGTTCCTGAAAAATCAATATAATCAATGAAGGAATTTTTGAAGTAGAAAATAATAATGCATCTCATTCATTTGTCTTTATCAAGAGAAATGTTTCAGAGAAGTTTTCAGATCAATGCACAAATTATAACTATTCAAAAGAACATGACACAGAAAAATATTCAACTTTGGACGAAGCATTCACCTCATGGCTATAAATGAAAATGTAAGGATAAAAAACTTGTAGCGGGCACTAATAATAAAAAACTAGGAAGGCCCTACAATGGAACAAGGATTAGGGAAGTAAAGAAATAATTGGATTCAAAATCATCCCATGGATCATATTGATAAGAAAAGTAGGAGTTATAATTCCCACAAAATTAGGATAACAAATCATAATTTATCTATTCGTACATGATTGGATGAAAATAATAGAAAAGTGTAGCAATCACTGATAGAAAAAAGAAATTAAATTTATCCCAAAGGGATTATTAAAATATCAATAACTAACAAATATATCTACAATGGGCACAATGAATACAGAAACAAAAATAAATGATCCTAGAGAGATATAGAAAAGATAATAAGAAAATAAGAGTGTTGGGGTGACCTAGATACAAGACACTTTCTACAGTCTCTAAATGAACAATGTTGCACTACTTGAGCACCCCATACATTTCCTCATCACTGTGATTCCCAGTGATCTCCTTGATATCCGGGATCATCCTTCAATCAATCCACTATCATATAGTCCACAAAATTAGAATCCCTGTTCATGTGAGAAAATACACCAAAAAGGGAGGGTGGAGTAATTGGAGAGATATGAGGAGTAGAGTAGTGGACTTGTAACAGCCCGAGATTTTATGAAAAATCTTATTTTTATTTCACTAATGTCTTTTGTTATACGCTACACCAAAAGGAGCTTGCGCAACATGCATCCTTGACTTTCCTTGCATTACACGCAATCGCGACCTTCCTCGATAGCGTGTGTAGTACGCAATACCGAGTTTCACTAAACAACGATATGCTATAAAAATATTATTAAAAATAGTCATTATGAATAGTAATAACCACTTTTGAAATTCTGTAAATCTTATTTTTCAAAATGAACTTCATTTTTGGATTCATAGTATCGAATTTAGCCTAAGGTGAAATTTTGGTACATTTCGGATAACTTTCATATTCTGATGAATAGTGAAAATTACTAAATTATAATTAAAAAACAACTTTTTTAATCGAAATAATTAATAGTGATAAATTATTAATTGGAGTAGTTTTAAAGTATATTTAGAATATATTTTTTCAATTTAATACAATGTTGGTCATTGGATGTAATTTCACATTTAAACTAGACATAAACAAGTGTCAATCTTTTGATATATATTGTTTCTTAAAAACACGCTATTTGTTTTAACAGCAGGATTTAATTATAAAATTAATTAATGCAACTTCTATGTTATAAATTTGGTAAAATAGACTTCATTTGTGAATTCGGAATATGAAATATAGCTTAGGATGAAATTTTGGCATTGATCTGAAAAACATCAATTTTTGATGAAATGTGAAACTACTAAGTGGTAGGTTAAAAACTGAATTTTGCATAAAACTTAATTTTACCGCTTCTGTGAATGGAATTTCAAAAATCCGAGAGACACAGTTAATATCAAGGACTAAAATGTGGTTCAATGAGATGAAAATAATTTTTTGGTGAATAGTAACTTTTTACTTTTTTTACCGCGGTTAATAGTAAATAGGGTAACTAAGGGTAAATATGATATCACTATTACCCTAACACATGTCCTAATTCTATTGGACAAGTGTAATTCGACCAAAAACAAACTTAGGAATAAAATATGACCATTTAGGCCCACTTGGATTAGATTAGGACATTTATTATTAATTTATTTAAAGAAGGGTTAAAATAGTTAAAATCAAAGTTTAATAAGTAAATCATTTTTAATATGGGGTTATACATAAGATAAATTCGACTATAAATATTCATTAGAAAGATAAAAATATTTCCTATATGATGGTATTTTATTTGTAATTTTTAGACATAAAATAATATAATTTATTTATGGCACAAAGATGATGTAGTAATTATCTTATTAATGAAATATTGACATAATTGATAATATAAATACCAAAATAAATGTAATTTAAGACTTTTTATAAATTCCACTAATTTTATAGGTTACTATGATATATTAGTGTTGATTTAATCAACTTGGTTCGAAAATATAATTCTTTTATGACTTTCACAAAAATCATATATCAAATAGTGTCAAAATTGACACAAAATAGTTTTTAAATCAAATATTATATTATTAATTGTTATTTTATTCCTAAAAATCTAAGGATCGGCCAAATGACTTAGATAAGGATATATGTATTAATAATATACAATTTGGGGTTCGTTTGGCATGTTATAGTATATTTATTAACCATATAGTGAAATAAAACAAAAAGACACGGTAAAAGTTAAATTATTTAACTTAGAGTTAAATCTAATTGATAAGGTTAAAATAATACCCTAAATTTGTCTAAATCCTATTGGTTGATAGGATTTCGACCCATCCCCACTTTAGCTTCGAAATAAGACCCTTTGGAACCATATTAAACCGATTTTGACTTTAATATAAAATAATATTTTGAGATATTCCTAAGGTGCCCCTCTCCTCCCTTATAAAAGGACACCTCCTCCCCCTCCTCCTCACACCAATTTGAGCACTCAAGCTCGGCCAACCCCTGAAAAAATCTCTTCTCCACTTCCCTAGAAACATCCTAGAGGTTCTGGTCTTACTCAAAGACCAATTTTAGTTCCCTAAGAGGAGGTCTCCAAAAGGCGCTTCAAAGAAGAGGTAATTACCGTTACCAATTCTTTCATCTTTATTTCTTCTTCCACTTCTTCTTCTTAGATTGTTTCATTATGAAGTTATAACATCAGTATCACTCATATACTGATATGTTATTATAAGTATGAAACAACCCTATTTCACCATCTATCCATCCTACGGAAAAAGAAATCACCGCGCGTGCGTACGTACGGAATACCGTCTCCACGCCGTGGTGTAATCTATTTTCCACCACCACCTTACATGGATTGGTATAATGGTGTAAAGAATAACTATAAATAGTTATTATAACATCATATTGATTCTGATATATTTTATAATCCACTACAATTCAATTCAATAATTATGGAAATGATATCATCGCTCGTGCGTACGTACGGACTACCGTCTCCACGACGCGATGAGATTCATTCTCCATGTTAACCATTTAAGAATGATTATAATGTATATATAAGAAATAATAATGAAATATATGACAGTATAAAGCTACTGGATTTATGTATATATACATATGTATGTCATCTACTTACTTCCATTTCAAGACAATAAGGAAAGTAAAACAGCGTTCATGCGTACGTACGGACTACCGTCTCCATGAACGATGTTTTTCATTTTATTTATCTATCTATTATATATATATATATACTGAATATATATGATATATAAATCATATTTTATATTCTGGAAGTAAGTAAATCATGATATAAGTAATAATGATGTCAAGAACAACAAGTCAAAACACCTAAGATAAATGAAACGATTTTACCCAAAACGCTTCTTTAACATGGAATTTACAAAAGAACGGGTAATATAATGTTATAAGTGAACCATATATGATATCATAACAATGAATATGATTCTGGAATAAGTCAATAACATGATTTAAATCATTATACAGGAGGTTCGGACACTTACAAAGCAAGTCGGACATAAGGTAAGGGAAAATATCACAATCTCACTTTTATCCGAGATTGTTTTTACTTTGGTAATTACTGGGGTGTATTTTATCATCCACATCCATGTTCCCTCGATATGTAATATTATTTCCTTCCTTCTACAATAGTTTATATCAAATTTTACCCTTCGGTAAGTTTTTTGTAAAATATATGAAAGGAATCTTTTGTCGTTTTTCGTACGAGGTACTTTTTGACTTTTCCGACAAAAGTTAGAAGAATGTTTTTTTAACTTATACGGCATGAATGGATTTTTAAAACATTATTTCCAAGAAGATTCCTTTACAAGTTTTCAAGTTTATTTTTAATCAACTTCTTTTATTTTAAAGTTGTATGACATGTTATGAAAGGAAAAATGTTTTTGAAGAAGAAAGGATATTTTCCTCAAGAATGGAGTTCAAGTGTTTTATCAAAATTATTTTCCATCTAAGACAATAAAGGGTTCTGTTATATCCCTGTTATTAAATTGATTTGATCATGTTGTGATGGAATTATTTTTATAAATTCCTTTATCTTATATGAATTGATTTATGATGTCATGAGGTTTCAAGAATCCCATTTTTGTTACATGTGTTATACGATGATGTATGATTTATGATTATGTGGCACACATAAGAAAGGATTCATTATAAGATGGGTGGGACCTATATCTCCCTCCAATGCATTGGGTAATGATTTTATATCTCATGAGATAGACATGGCTAGATTGGTAGGTTATACCGGTTCAGTGAAACAGGACTGAAACGAGGATTACTCGATTCAGAAAGGGACTTTGTCCACTAAGATAGTCTTGGCAATGAGTCTTGACTAACAAGAAATGATTCTCTATGATTATGTGTGTATGCCACAATGAGTAATGTTTTATGTTATGGTTTCATTTTCACTTCTATGATTTATCCCATGTTATGAAATTATGCTCTCTTTTGCAGGTTAAGATTTCCAAAAATGTTATGTTCTTATGAAAATTATGTGACTGATATTTCTTTTGTTTACCCTTACTGAGCATTTGAGCTCACCCTTTTATGTTTTATTTTCCCCAGGATATAAAGAAAGGTTTTAGGTAAAAAAAAGGATGATCTTTATGGGAGATATTGAAGATCTTTCACCACATTTAGAAGATTACGATCCGAGTTTCCAAAGACACTAAACTATTACGATCCTTGTGTGTGTGTTTTTGTTATGTACTAAGTATTCTGCAAAAGTAATGTAATGTTCATGTACGTCAAGCTTCGGGTCTCTACAGTTGGTATCAGAGGAAAGGTTTAGTCAACCTTTGGAAACTAGGATGCGAAAACGTTAGTGAGATCCCTAGAGATATTTCTAAGGTATGTCTAGGGATGTCTCTAAGGTTAAGTATACGTATAGGTTATAGTCCTAGAATTGCGCTAACGATCTTCGAATTTAACCTAAGATGTTAGATATTGAGGGTACTAACCCTTTATTATGTTGTTTTCCCTAGCATGATTTTTGCCTCTCACACAATTCTTTTGGGGTTTTATACGATGGCTGGAACCCGAAGGAACCGTGTTAATGCGGAATGTGATGGGCAATGCAATGATTGTACCCCTGAGCAACCAAACGATATGGGAGCTGGAATGCAAAATCTTGTAGCCATGCTCACACAACTTTCTCAAGCTATGAATCATGCAGGACATCCAAACGAGCAAAGGAAGGAGCAACATTCTGTTGAATCCTTCATGAGGCAGCGTCCACCTTCTTTCAGTGGGTCTACTGATCCATTAGTTGCTGAACAATGGATTAGTACTACTGAAAAGATATTTTCAGTTCTTCAATGTTCTGAACATGATAAAGTCATCCTAGAAGTGTATCGTTTGGAGGGAGATGCTGATCAATGGTGGAATCTTATTAAGAATACAAGGCAAAGGGATGAAATTGAGTCTATGGAATGGGACGAGTTCAAGAACTTATTTTTCAATAAGTACTTCCCTCGTATTCTTCGAACAAAGATGGAGAAAGAGTTTCTTGAACTGAAGCAAAGGGACGATGAATCTGTTGGTACCTATGAAGCAAATTTTACAAGACTTGCAAGGTATGCTTCTGGAATTATCATCCAACCTGAAAGTAAAGTTGATCGATTTTTCAGTGGCTTAAAACCAAGTCTTCGAAGGGCATTAGCTATAAGAGACTTCAGTAGCTATGAAGAAATTGTGCGTTGTGCTATCAAGGTAGAAATGGAAGTTGGTGTTACATATCCATCTCATGGTTTTGACAAGAAACGAAAGATGGAGTTCAAGGAGAAATCTCCGAATAATGGTGAAACGAAGATGAATGTTTCCTTATGCACAAAGTGTGGAAAGAAGCATGGTGGAGATTGTCTAAAAGGGACTAGAAAATGTTTTAAGTGTGGAAAAGAAGGTCATCGAGCAGCTAAGTGTCGAAGTAATGGAAAAAGGGTTTCTAATGATGTGAATAAAGCAAACACTGCAGAGAACGCACCGCCAACACTTCAATGCTTCAAGTGCAAGGAAATTGGGCATTATGCTAATAATTGCCCTAATCCAAGGGTTAGTGATGATCAACATGAGAAACCACTGAAGGCAAAGGACAAAGGGAAATCACATGCGATCACTATTGGCAATGTTGAATATGACAACGATGTGGTGGAATGATTAAGTGTTTATGTAATGGGATTCCAAAATAATGTTGTATCATTGCGTATTGCAATATTTATTGATGTGGTATTCAAAGTGATTGAGATATTTTTTGGAAATAAGATGATATGCGCATAATGAAGATGAGAAAATGAAATGTTTAATAGTATTCATGAGCTCATGATTGATATAAGGACTAAGTGATATCATGGTTTGAGTATATAGAATTTTGAGGGTTTTGGTATGTGGAAAGTGTTAACTTTTAACTGCACTCATGTTTTCACTAAGGTATTCAAGAGAATACACGATTAAGGACTTTGAATGTTTGGAATGTGACCAAGAAGACATATCTTATGATATGTGGGGATCAACGACAGTATTAAATCTCTGGTAATCGTTGTCACTATATTATGAGATTGGACTGCAGTATTATGTATAAGCCTAAAGATTAGACTGGATTATGTTGGACATAAGTTAGTATTGTTTAAGGATAGAAGATTTTCGATATTATTGATGGGATGTTATAGTAACGTAGTTTTAGAAAAAGGGACAACCTGCCGGACGGGCGACAGCCCATCGCTTCGGACAAGGCTGTAGGAATCGAACCCACAACCGAAGTGCGACTGGCCTTTATCGCCTACCACTGACCTACAGGAAGTCCCTGTTTAGTAGAAACTAGTTTTATTATATTAAGCAGTATGATATATGAAGTATAAGTCCATTTTAGAAACCATATGTGATTAATCTCACTATAGATCGACTTATGTATATAACTTTTCCTAACCTTTTGTTTGAAACAGATGGAATGACCCGTCATTCTATCACATGATCTGCTAACACTTCACGAATAACAAATTCAACTTCATTTATTTAAGAGATGAAGTGGAAATTGTTAAAGGCACGAACAACAGTGAGATTGTACCAAAATAAAGTAAGTATTTATTCTAATTCAAATTCTTTAACTTTAGGGAAATGATCTTGAAAACCAAAAATGTTGTCCTAGTTCTCTTATACCTGATGAATCAGATGGTACCTTAGATCGTCACAAATTTATGGATTTGTGATTACTGGCTTTTCCATAGCCATGTTCTCTACCACTCTCCATCAGAACATGATGGTTAGATTTCTCTTCCATATCCATATTTTCACCTATGTGGAAACCCAGTGATTAGTTTATTTGGGTAATCGTTACATTTCATACTTTAGTTTTTAAAGCCAAGTTTTGGTATTCCCTTTTACGATGTGGGTTTCTATTAAAGAAACTTTCGAATAGTAAACCATTTATAACCCCGAAAAATTTCGAGGGCGAAATTCATTTTAAGGGGGGTAGAATGTAACAGCCCGAGATTTTATGAAAAATATTCTTTTTATTTCACTAATGTCTTGTGTTATATGCTACACCAAAAGGAGCTTGCGCAACACGCATCCTTGACTTTCCTTGCATTACACGCAATCACGACCTTCCTCGATAGCGTGTGTAGTACGCAATACCGAGTTTCACTAAACAACGATATGCTATAAAAATATTATTAAAAATAGTCATTATGAATAGTAATAACCACTTTTGAAATTCTGTAAATCTTATTTTTCAAAATGAAGTTCATTTTTGGATTCAGAGTATCGAATTTAGCCTAAGGTGAAATTTTGGTACATTTCGGATAACTTTCATATTCTGATGAATAGTGAAAATTACTAAATTATAATTAAAAAACAACTTTTTTAATCGAAATAATTAATAGTGATAAATTATTAATTGGAGTAGTTTTAAAGTATATTTAGAATATATTTTTACAATTTAATACAATGTTGGTCATTGGATGTAATTTCACATTTAAACTAGACATAAACAAGTGTCAATCTTTTGATAGATATTGTTTCTTAAAAACACGCTATTTGTTTTAACAGCAGGATTTAATTATAAAATTAATTAATGCAACTTCTATGTTATGAATTTGGTAAAATAGACTTCATTTGTGAATTCGGAATATGAAATATAGCTTAGGATGAAATTTTGGCATTGATCTGAAAAACATCAATTTTTGATGAATAGTGAAACTACTAAGTGGTAGGTTAAAAACTGAATTTTGCATAAAACTTAATTTTACCGCTTCTGTGAATGGAATTTCAAAAATCCGAGAGACACGGTTAATATTAAGGACTAAAATGTGGTTCAATGAGATGAAAATAATTTTTTGGTGAATAGTAACTTTTTACTTTTTTTACCGCTGTTAATAGTAAATAGGGTAACTAAGGGTAAATATGATATCACTATTACCCTAACACATGTCCTAATTTTATTGGACAAGTGTAATTCGACCAAAAACAAACTTAGGAATAAAATATGACCATTTAGGCCCACTTGGATTAGATTAGGACATTTATTATTAATTTATTTAAAGAAGGGTTAAAATAGTTAAAATCAAAGTTTAATAAGTAAATCATTTTTAATATGGGGTTATACATAAGATAAATTCGACTATAAATATTAATTAGAAAGCTAAAAAGATTTCCTATATGTTGGTATTTTATTTGTAATTTTTAGACATCAAATAATATAATTTATTTATGGCACAAAGATGATGCAGTAATTATCTTATTAATGAAATATTGACATAATTGATAATATAAATACCAAAATAAATGTAATTTAAGACTTTTTATAAATTACACTAATTTTCTAGGTTACTATGATATATGAGTGTTGATTTAATCAACTTGGTTCGAAAATATAATTCTGTTATGACTTTCACAAAAATCATATATCAAATAGTGTCAAAATTGACACAAAATAGTTTTTAAATCAAATATTATATTATTAATTGTTATTTTATTCATAAAAATCTAAGGATCGGCCAAATGACTTAGATAAGGATATATGTATTAATAATATACAATTTGGGGTTCGTTTGGCATGTTATAGTAAGTTTATTAACCATATAGTGAAAGAAAACAAAAAGACACGGTAAAAGTTAAATTATTTAACTTAGAGTTAAATCTAATTGATAAGGTTAAAATAATACCCTAAACTTGTCTAAATCCTATTGGTTGATAGGAGTTCGACCCATCCCCACTTTAGCTTCGAAATAAGACCCTTTGGAACCATTATAAACCGATTTTGACTTTAATATAAAATAATATTTTGAGATATTCCTAAGGTGCCCCTCTCCTCCCTTATAAAAGGACACCTCCTCCCCCTCCTCCTCACACCAATTTGAGCACTCAAGCTCGGCCAACCCCTGCAAAAATCTCTTCTCCACTTCCCTAGAAACATCCTAGAGGTTCTGGTCTTACTCAAAGTCCAATTTTAGTTCCCTAAGAGGAGGTCTCCAAAAGGCGCTTCAAAGAAGAGGTAATTACCGTTACCAATTCTTTCATCTTTATTTCTTCTTCCACTTCTTCTTCTTAGGTTGTTTCATTATGAAGTAATAACATCAGTATCACTCATATACTGATATGTTATTATAATTATGAAACAACCCTATTTCACCATCTATCCATCCTACGGAAAAAGAAATCACCGCGCGTGCGTACGTACGGAATACCGTCTCCACGCCGTGGTGTAATCTATTTTCCACCACCACCTTACATGGATGGGTATAATGGTGTAAAGAATATCTATAAATAGTTATTATAACATCATATTGATTCTGATATATTTTATAATCCACTACAATTCAATTCAATAATTATGGAAATGATATCATCGCTCGTGCGTACGTACGGACTACCGTCTCCACGACGCGATGAGATTCATTCTCCATGTTAACCATTTAAGAATGATTATAATGTATATATAAGAAATAATAATGAAATATATGACATTATAAAGCTACTGTATTTATGTATATATACATATGTATGTCATCTACTTACTTCCATTTCAAGACAATAAGGAAAGTAAAACAGCGTTCATGCGTATGTACGGACTACCGTCTCCATGAACGATGTTTTTCATTTTATTTATCTATCTATTATATATATATATATACTGAATATATATGATATATAAATCATATTTTATATTCTGGAAGTAAGTAAATCATGATATAAGTAATAATGATGTCAAGAACAACAAGTCAAAACACCTAAGATAAATGAAACGATTTTACCCAAAACGCTTCTTTAACATGGAATTTACAAAAGAACGGGTAATATAATGTTATAAGTGAACCATATATGATATCATAACAATGAATATGATTCTGGAATAAGTCAATAACATGATTTAAATCATTATACAGGAGGTTTGGACACTTACAAAGAAAGTCGGACATAAGGTAAGGGAAAATATCACAATCTCACTTTTATCCGAGATTGTTTTTACTTTGGTAATTACTGGGGTGTATTTTATCATCCACATCCATGTTCCCTCGATATGTAATATTATTTCCTTCCTTCTACAATAGTTTATATCCAATTTTACCCTTCGGTAAGTTTTTTGTAAAATATATGAAAGGAATCTTTTGTCGTTTTTCGTACGAGGTACTTTTTGACTTTTCCGACAAAAGTTAGAAGAATGTTTTTTTAACTTATACGGCATGAATGGATTTTTAAAACATTATTTCCAAGAAGCTTCCTTTACAAGTTTTCAAGTTTTTTTTTATCAACTTCTTTTATTTTAAAGTTGTATGACATGTTATGAAAGGAAAAATGTTTTTGAAGAAGAAAGGATATTTTCCTCAAGAATGGAGTTCAAGTGTTTTATCAAAATTATTTTCCATCTAAGAAAATAAAGGGTTCTGTTTTATCCCTGTTATTAAATTGATTTGATCATGTTGTGATGGAATTATTTTTATAAATTCCTTTATCTTATATTAATTGATTTATGATGTCATGAGGTTTCAAGAATCCCATTTTTGTTACATGTGTTATACGATGATGTATGATTTATGATTATGTGGCACACATAAGAAAGGATTCATTATAAGATGGGTGGGACCTATATCTCCCTCCAATGAATTGGGTAATGATTTTATATCTCATGAGATAGACATGGCTGGATTGGTAGGTTATACCGGTTCAGTGAAACAGGACTGAAACGAGGATTACTCGATTCAGAAAGGGACTTTGTCCACTAAGATAGTCTTGGCAATGAGTCTTGACTAACAAGAAATGATTCTCTATGATTATGTGTGTATGCCACAATGAGTAATGTTTTAAGTTATGGTTTCATTTTCACTTATATGATTTATCCCATGTTATGAAATTATGCTCTCTTTTGCAGGTTAAGATTTCCAAAAATGTTATGTTCTTATGAAAATAATGTGACTGATATTTCTTTTGTTTACCCTTACTGAGCATTTGAGCTCACCCTTTTATGTATTATTTTCCCCAGGATATAAAGAATGGTTTTAGGTAAAAAAAAGGAATATCTTTATGGGAGATATTGAAGATCTTTCACCACGTTTATAAGATTACAATCCGAGTTTCCAAAGACACTAAACTATTACGATCCTTGTGTGTGTGTTTTTGTTATGTACTAAGTATTCTGCAAAAGTAATGTAATGTTCATGTACGTCAAGCTTCGGGTCTCTACAGGACTCCACCGTTGTCAATGTCGTCGCCATCTACAGTTCCAAAACAACAGGCTTCTTGCATGTGCGTTGGTAGTTGTATGAAACCTATAGGGAAACCAAATTATTTTAATTACATAATCGACACTCAATTTGAAAGAAAAATTGAAATAAAACATTGAAGACGGTGGGGGAGGACCATGAGGCGGATCAGCTGGATGTAGAGGGATACTGTGGTGGGGCTAGCGGAGGGCTACTGAGGTGGAGTAGACAAAGGCTAAGGATCCATAGGTGGATCAACATGACATACAATAATCAGAGGCGGAGGAGCCAAATACCGAGAAGGTGGAGGGGGAGGAGCTAGACGTTGGGCAGACAAAAGAGGTCCAAGGAGTGTCACAGTAGCCAGAGGAGAGTTTAGTGAAGGAGGGACAAAAAGTGGGAATCGTAGGTAGAAAATCACTAGTAGGGGAGGGAGAGAAGCACACAGTAACACTAGATGGAGGGGAATCACGATTCTGGATGGAAGAGTGATCCATGATTGAAGAGGAATCCTAGATGGAGGGGAATCATGATTGATGATGTCTCCTCATTTCTAGATGGTGGCGATTGAATCGGGGTCAGAGAAAGAGGGTTGTGGACTATGAGTTTATCTGGAGAGGGAGTATGACAATGGTAGGGTTCAGGGTAAATCTCGGTCACAACCCTAGAGAATAGTTAGTTGGAGCGGGGTTAGGAGGCGTAGAGAATATGAGGTAGCGTGTGGTGGGGCGATGTGGTTAACTGGAGAGAGGACACGTGGAGAAAATATGATGTGGAGGAAATGGATATGGTAATGTGGTAGTGGAGAATACCCAATATTAGTATATATATATATATATATTATTATAATGAACGAATGAGATGATTTAGACTAATTGTAAGAGAATCATTAACTAAATTATTTTTCTTTGTTTTTAATAATTTGTTCATTTAAATAAATATCATTATTGTACATGATTTAATATTTTATGTATTTATTTATATGGTAATAAAATTTTTAAGAAAATAATTCCATTCAAATGACTCAATGTATCATGCGCCACATTTATTTAACAATTTTAATTTTCAATGATTTAATTGTGTTGTAAAATTTTATGGATTATTTTTATTACATCCAATGATATAAACATATATGCTCAGAATGAAATTTATCACAATCATCACAATATCATTAATTGATGATTAAATTACATTTTTACACATTATTTTTAAATAATTCTTTTATTTATGTGACTGTGGTTTGTAATGATTTAAAGTGATTTCACTGTGGAAATACTATTTTTTCCTTTATTATTGTTTAATATGTTATGATTGTGTTATGGTTCATGGAAATTATTTATTTATATTGCTCAATCCATTATAAAATGTGGGTGTGTGAACTCTCTATTTATATGTAATGCATTTGGTAATGTGTAAGAGTTAAACAGTTTTTTTCCTCTTAAATGATTTGTGTAATATACTATGATTATTATTCCAAATGATACCTTGATGGTTTCTCAATATGTAGCCATGAAAAAATAGAATTAATAATTATATAGATTAAACATCTTAACTTTAATATAAATTATATATATATTTATCTTTATTGGAATCTTATGATTTCATGTGGTATGATCAAAATTTCACGTTTTAATAGAAAAAATATGATTTTCTGAAAATGATTTCTTGAGTTCTTAATATTCATGGGATAAAATTTTTATTAATAACATAAAATCCACTAAAAATAATTTGTTGATCATCCTCAATTGTAATCAATTTTATAGGATTCACAGATGGGTAAGAGAAAAGAGAAATCAATTTTAATGTTATGGTTATTTTTTATGAAAATGAATCATGTTCTATTTTAAATAAATTTATTTTGGGAAAAATGCTTTGTTGGAAGATCATTCTAATATGTAATATTTCAATTGTTATGTAATATTTATTCCATAATTCTCTACAACTATAAACATGACTCTGGTATCTAGATTTTCAAACAGAAGTCACTCATTATATCTGTTTAATAGATTTGTGTATAGTTACTAGGATTTGCAATAAAGGGAAACCATAGGTTTTTTTGATTACATGAATATTTTGATATGTATGGCTTCAAAGGAGGACCTAAGAAAGGCCTAGTTAATAGATCCCTGCAACTTAAATGACTCACGGTTCTATCTATACTGATGGTCATATGCCTTCAATACAAAAAGATATTCGCCCTTAGTGGATGTTTGGGTATGTTTTATGAATCTACATTTACCAATTCCAAATCCATCGATTGTAAAAATTCATGGAATTATTTTGGGAAGAGACAAGGGTTATGAGAGATAGGCCAATGTTTTCTCTTATCCAGTTAAACCATGAGTGTGTGTAGTGGTTGGCACATTAGGGGTTACTTTGGACCTCATATGGATCACCGTAGGTGAAGAGTTCCGGTGTAAATAGTCGGTTGTCTACGAATCGTTTATCTCTATTTTTCATATTTTCAAATTGCTAGTCCATTATCTAGATAAATTATGGTGGGGGAAACAAATAATTAATTTGAAAAAAAATGTGATCAATGGGTTTCACAACAATTCTTTGAATAACGTAGTGTATAATTTTTTGGTTGAATGACTATGTGGGGAAGTCTACAATAATACCTCTGAAGGTAGTGATTTATGAAACATTGCTCGGGTGGTCTAGAATGATTGTATGGTCCTGGATGAACATGATTCCAGTTTAAATTCATTTGGCACGGGTCCATTTATCTCATGTGATGCCACTCAACTGAGGTCTGTGCAGCCACATGCTCTTCCTCCTTGCCTGAATGTCCAATATGTCTTTTTCACATTGTTAAGTGATCTTAATGGAGTGAAAATGTAACACCCCATGTAAATAAAGAATATGAAATTTTCATATTTATCCATATTTGTGAATAAAATATTAATATGACTTTAAAGAGGACACTATGCTCGATGGCGTACCCAACATGCAACAACGAGTTTTTTTGGAAATCTTACGTTGCACTCTAATAATAAAATAATATTATTTTAAATGGTAGTTAACATGTAGTCTTTTAATTGGCGGGAATGGATATAAATAACTAAAATATGAATATATATGTTTTTAAATGTTTTTACATTTTTCCAATAAAAGATAAAGGCATAAAATAGGGAAAGAATTCAATTTTCGGCGTATATGCCCTAGTTTTCACTAAAGGTTCATTTATCGCCTTTCGATGGAGAACCGTCACTAAATATAGTATTGTTCACCCTTATACATTCTTTTAGACCAAATAAAACTCTTCTTAATAATTGGGACATCAATATTTACTTTGTGTAAATTTTTGGTATCTTTCTGATAAAGTTAATTTTTTAATGAATAGTGTAAAATGTTGTATTTTAATTCAAAACCTCTTATTAATATAATTTATTTATAAGATTATATTATCTTTTTAATTAGTTTTAAATTAAAATTAGAATATATTTTTACCATTAAATCCAATAGTGGTTTTTGGAATTAATTTCACTTTGAAATCAGACTTAAACGAGCGTCAATCTTTTGATACTTATTGTTTCATAAAAACACGCTATTTGCTGTGACAGTGGAAATTAATTATTAAATTAATTAATGTGACTTATATGTTTTTAATTTTGTAAAATAGACTTCATTTTTGAATTCGGAATATCAAATATAGCTTAGGGTGAATTTTTGGGATTTTTCTGAAAAACTTCAATTTTTTATGAATAGTGAAACCACTAAGTGGTACGTATAAAAATTGATTTTTCCGTTTAAATGAAATTTTTCCATCTTTGTGTTTTGAATGTCAAAACTCCAATAGACATGGTTGTCATTAAGAAGTAAAATGTGGTTCAATGGGAAAAAAATAATTTTTTGGTGAATAGTAACATATTAAGTTTTTAATCGCGATTAGGGGTAATTAGTGTAGTTTAAGGTGAAAATAATGTTTTAATAATATGAAATGATATTGAAACATGTCCTAACCTCATTTTATGTGTCATGGACGACCATTAAAATCCATGGGTCAACTTGGGGACCCCATGAAGCCACTTTGGTTGGAAAATGACATTAAAATCTATTTATTTAAAGTTAATGAAAAAATGAGACAAACATGAAATGTTTTACTAAAACAATTTTTACATGGGGTTATACAAATCAGATTTTTGACTATAAATATTCATTAGAAATATAAATATATTTCCTACATCATAGTATTTTTTTTATAATTTTTAGACATTAAATAAATTAAATTATTTATGACATCATGATGATGCAGTGATGACCTCATTATTTAACGATTTAAATAAAATGGAAAGATAATGTAATATCTAAGACCTAAACATGTCCAAAACCTATTGGATGAGTGGATTTAGAACCCTTATCACCTTATCCTCTAAACAAATCAATGTGGGACTTCTTAAATCCGAATAACATTTTAAAATAAATTAACGTTTCTTTACCTTCCAAGAGTGCCCCACCTCTCCTCTTACAAAAGGCCCCCACCTCTACCTCTTTACCCACACTACCAATGCCTTTGGCTCGGCCAACCTCTGCCCATTTTGTCTCTCCAATTCCCTCTCTTACTTTTTGAAGCCTCACATTGGGCATAAGTCTTCCCAATGAAGCCTTTGATCTCAAACCAAAGGGAGTTACCCAATTTTAAGTTAATGTCTTCACATGAGTCCTTTTGTTTTATTTTTCTTCTCCAACCCCATAATCACTTTTTATTAATTTATTTTGTAACAAATCCAGTATAATAAATATACTAGTATTTTTTAATAATAATTATTCGAGCTACACTTTCACACACCTACATCTAATGGTTAAATAACATATTGTTTTTGTGGATGTCGAATTTCAGCCTCCTGAAACGATGATTGTTCAACATTCTTTTAACACCTTAAAAGGTGGCCATTAAGATGACACTATATTTATATATGATATATAATATGTTTATGTTTTCCTTAATCTTCTGTATTTTTCATTTTGGGCATACCTTTATGGTTTCCATTATGGTTAAACGCGATATCTTCATTTAAGGAAGTGCGGACTACCGCCCCCTCAAGGTGATGTGATTCGTTAATGCCATATGTGGGACATATAAAGGATGGATTTAATGTTATTATATATTATGTTATACTGGAATTATAATATACCTCTATATCATTATTATTCCATTCCATAAAAATATGAAATAGAAATGAAAGTAGCGTTCATGCGTATGTACGGCTTACCGTCTCCATGAACGGTGCATTTCATTTCTTATCCCCAAATGTAATGTACTATTATAATTACATGTATATAATGGATATATATGATGAATGATACATCTAAATGATGAATATAATTCAGGAATTAAAATATACATACTTCTCATTTAGTTATAATTCCATTAATATGACATAGAAATGCAAGTAGCGTTCATGCGTACGTACGGCTTACCTTCTCCATGAACGGTGCATTTTATTTCTTAACTTTAAATGATTATGTAATATAATAAATACATGTATATTCTGGATATATATGATATATATGATATCCAAATCATGAATATAATTCTGGATATTATGAACATTTGACCACACGAATAACATGTAATTGTAAGAAGTCCACTTCCGACTTAAGAACCAAATATCGACAAAAAAACTTGATTAACTTAAAGGATTAAATAACTTGGAAATAAGTGATCTAAAAGGAATAATGAACTAGAAAAATGATCTTAATAAAGTGTAAATTAACTCAAGTTTATTATTCAGGATGTTAAAGAATGATCGAGTCAAGTCGGACTCGAGGTAAGGGATCCTACTCCACTCTCTCTTTTTAAGTACACTCTTTTATGTCATTTCTTTTAAAGCTCAACTTTCTTGTTATTGGGATGTTATTTTATATTAATCGTACTGTAATTTTTATGTTCATATGATGAGAGACCCTATTCTCTCTCATCAATCCATTTTGGAAGTTTTGAGTGGCGCTGTTAGGCTGCCAATTTTTTTAAGAGATATAACCTCTCTCTTTCTCTTTATGTACTCTCCTTTATGACACTTATTTTATGATCTTGTTTTTTATGATGGGGGATGTTATTTTATATTCATCTTGCTTTACATTTTATTTTAATGTGATGAGATACACTATTTGATCTCATCAATCCATTTTTTATGTTTTAAGTGGCATTGTTAGGCTGCCGAGTTTTCATAGGGGATTTTTCATCTCACATTTATTCCCGTGAGATTTATGCTACATTTTCCACAATTTCCTTTGATTGGTTTATGTACTTACCATTATTTTACTCCTTTTTTAATATTCCTTCATTTATGATTATTTACATCAATGATATATTATCCTTCTTTCACAGGGCGTATGTTTCGAAAGATACCCATGTTGGTAAAGAAACATTTCACCCTCCTCTTTTTAAAAGTCTTATTTTGTTATGTATTTTAATTCACATAATATTATTTTGGGATATGTTATTATATATCCTTATTGATGTACATTTTATGTCCAACTAATGAGATACCCTTTTTATCTCTCATCAACTCTTTTTCTGAATTTTGAAGTGACGCCGTTAGGCTGTCTATTTATTGCAAGGGAACTTCTTAACCAAATTTTTATTCATTGGGATAAACAAGGACACCTTGAATATTTCGTTATATGATTATGTTTGAATGTCCTCTAATTGTTTTACACTTAATACCCACTTATATTTCATGTATTCGTCTGTCACGCATAGTTTTGTAAATGATTTATCCTTAATCCAATGATATCGTCTTTGAATGGGACTTCGTCTCAATCTCCTTTCATTAAGGCATATATTATTTACACACGACCTACTTTTATACAGTGTATAAACCCTGTTTACTTTTACGTTTATTAAAAAGAGAATCTTTTTTATACAAAGCGTTTACTAATGGAAAAAAGAGAATGTTTTTGTCGTAAGTATGCAGTGACAACGACCTCTCCGCTGTCGTGACAATTATTTGAGTTTCGGCTTCCTTTACAAGACATAGCATCTTTGTAAAATAAAAATAAATACCATGTTATAATTTTATTTTATTTTTGTTATTGAAAATGGTTTTGATAATTTTTTTATATCAATTTGTTTAATTTATATCTTGTTATTTAAATGTGGAAATGTTATGTTTCCTTTATGCATGTTTTACGTGATAAGATAATGTTATGGTTCTTGGGAATTGTTATGAAGACTGGTGGTTCCGTGATAAACTAAGGGAGGGTGAGCCCGATATAGCTCTTCAATGCATTGGGTAACGTGAATGAGTGAAACGTTAAGGTTTTTCTGAAGAGATTTAGGGGATATACTGTGATGGGTATTCCAAACGTAACGAGGAGGGTTACTCCCTACGTAAGAATGTTTTGAATGCCTCAAGTTACATTTATATCTTATGATTTCTATGATTTATTCATGGTTTGATGAGGTATGTTAATGTGCCTATGTTTTATGGGTAATGTATGATTTCATTCTTATGTATATATGAACTCATGTTTCCTTTCCATATTTTTATAACATTTATTGAGATTTTTATGATCATCCCAATTTTTTGAAATGTTTTTCACAGGTCAAGGGAATGGTACATGATGTGATGATAGTGTCAAGGATGTGTCAAGAAATAATCCATGTTTTATTTTATATATGTTTCCGTTGATGGGATAAATGAATATTTTCTTTTATGTAACCAATTTGTTTAAATGTGGAATGTAATGAAAGTTTCATGATCTAATTCTCTAAAACTCTAAACCTAAAAAGATCATCAATGTGTAATCTTGTAATAACTCAAGATTAAGTAAGGTTTAATGCTGGGGCCTTATAGTTTGTATCAGTGGTCGGTTTCGATAACTTTAGAGGTTAGGGTATTCATTAAGCATAAGTGACATTACCATAAAGGTTAGGATTTCAGAAAGTGTCCTAGTTTTAGATAAAGTGAATGAGTAAGTATATCTTAGTGTTTACCTTCCTCATTAGTACATGATGGTTTTGTTGATATACTCACACTGACATTTCTGTTTTTAGTGAATGGATGGATCTAGCAGGCACCAAAGAGACAACAGGTTTGAAGGAAACTGTGGTGGTTCTCTTATTAAGATACTAGATAAAATGGAGGATTCAATGAGGAAACTCGTGGTGGTTCTAAACCAAATATCAAGTAGTCATGATCAACCACTTGAACCTTGGTATGTTCTGTAATGCATCATGTACGAGATGACCAATCGATTTGGATGTTGAGGTAATAATTATAAAGGTAACCACTAGAGTTTATATGATCCTTACATTTAAGGTAATGATGGGTTATTATATGATATGCTTGAAAATGAAAGGCATGAGGTAAACTTGATGTTAAAATATGTTATGATCATTTTTGATGATTTTATCTCTTTTTGACGAATGATTTAAGAATTATATAGTTTTGGAAAAAGGACAACATGCAGACCGTGTGACAACTCGTCGCGTCAGACAAAGCTGTGGGAATTGAACCCACAACCAAAGTGCGACTGGTATTTATCACCTACCACTGGACTATGTGAAGTCACTGGTTAGTTTTACTGATTCTTTTTAGTTATATGATTTTATGAATTAAGAGTATGTTGATTTTGGGTTATTTATGAAAATGATTAACCTATCATGAAGGATATGTGATTAGGTTAATTACTTTTCAATACGAGTCTTTAGGAGAAACTGATGTTGTTTGGAGATAAATGTTACGATTTAACTTGGAAGACTATGTGACTAAATCCTTCAAATAATTGGGTTTCAATATTATATTTGTTTACATTGAAGAATTTTATGGAAAAATTGTTTATCAGATGGTCCTCGTTGATCTTTGGGTTTTGTTGGACAAATTTTGGAGATTAGGAATAGATTTTCTGTTTAATGGGTTATCATTTTCTGGATTATCTGACCTTGTACTAACCTTTTTGGTTTTGGATTTGGTTAAAGCTTAAAGACATGGGATGTATATAGTTCACTTTGGTGGATTAGGTGATTCTCTAGAGGTTGATTATAGTACTCTTAATGCGAACAAGTCTCCCTAAATACTCGTATTTTGGAAAAAAAATATGAGTTTGATTAAGGAATCTAGTAAAAGTTGAAAGTAAACATGATAAGTGATTATGTTCCCATATAAATAAATTCCTCAATAAAAAGTAACTTAAAAAAAATGTTGTCTATTAAGTTTTCCTACTGGGGAATCGAATACTATTTAACCAATCACATGTTTGTGATTTTCTTATGGTTAACTTTCTCCTAGACATGTTTACTATCACTCTCCCTCAAGAACATGACCCTTGGCTTTTTCATCCATGTCCATGTTTTTCTACATATGGGTTAACTCGGGTGACCACTATACTTATCTTCCTTTATATTAATGTGATTTTTTTACCAACTCTTGTTCCGATGTGGGACTTTCAAGGATGTTTCCAAGCTCCATTTTAAAAATTGTGAGGACACAATTCCCAAAAGGGGGGAAGGATGTAACACCCCAGGTAAATAAAGAATATGAAATTTCCATATTTATCCATATTTGTGAATAAAATATTAATATGACTTTAAAGGGGATTCTATGCACGATGGCATACCCAACACGCAAAAATGAGTTTCTTGGGAATCTTACATTGCACTCTAATGATAAAATAATATTATTTTAAATGGTAGTTAACATGTAGCCGTTATATTGGCAGGAATGGATATAAATAACTAAAATATGATTATATATGTTTTTAAATGTTTTTACATTTATCCAATGAATGATAAAGGCATAAAATATGGAAAGAATTCAATTTTAGCCGTATATGGCCTAGTTTTCACTAAAGGTTCACTTATCGCCTTTTGATGGAGAACCATCATTAAATATAGTATTGTTCACTCTTATAATACTTTTTTACCAAATAAAACTCTTATTAAGAATTGGGACATCAAAATTTACTTTGTGTAAATTTTTGTTATCTTTCTCATAAAGTTCATTTTTTAATGAATAGTGTAAAATGTTGTATTTTAATTCAAAACCTCTTTTTAATATAATTTATTTATATGATTATATAATCATTTGAATTGGTTTTAAAATGAAATTATAATATATTTTTACCATTAAATCCAATAGTGTTCTTTGGAATTAATTTCACTTTGAAATCAGACTTAAACTAGTATCAATCTATTGATACTTATTGTTTCATAAAAACACGCTATTTGCTATGACAACAGGAATTAATTATTAAATTAATTTATGTGACTTATATGTTTTGAATTTTGTAAAATATACTTCATTTTTGAATTCGTAATATCAAATATATCTTATGGTGAATTTTTGGGATTTTTATGAAAAACTTCAATTTTTGATGAATAGTGAAACCACTATGTGGTACTTATAAAAACTGTTTTTTCCATTTAAATGAAATTTTTCCATCGTTGTGTTTTTAATATAAAAAATCCGACATACATGGTTGTAATTAAGAAGTAAAATGTTGTTCAATGGGATAAAAATAATTTTTTTGTGAATAGTAACTTCTTTAGTTTTTAATCGTGATTAGGGGTAATTAGTGTAGTTTAAGGTAAAAATAATGTTTTAATAATATGAAATGAACTTGAAACATGTACTAACCTTATTGGATGTGTCATGGACGACCAAGAAAACCTATGGGTCAACTTGGGGACCCCATAAAGCCACTTTGGTTGGAAAATGACATTAATATCTTTTTATTTAAAGTTAAAGTAAAAATGAGACAAACATGAAATGTGTTACTAAAACAATTTTTACATGGGGTTATACAAATCAGAGTTTTGACTATAAATATTAATTGGAAATATGAAAAGATTTCCTACATCATAGTATTTTTTTTTATAATTTTTAGACATTATATAAATTAAATTATTTATGACATCATGATGATGCAGAGATGACCTCATTATTTAACGATTTAAATAAAATGGAAAGATAATGTAATATATAAAACCTACAAATGTCCAAACCCTATTGGATGAGTGTATTTCAAACCCTTATCACCTTATCCTCTAAACACATAAATGTGGGACCTCTTAAATCTGAATACCATTTTAAAATAAAGTGACTTTTCTTTAGCTTCCAAGAGTGCCCCTCCTCTCCTCTTATAAAAGGCCCCCACCTCTACCTCCTTACCCACACTCCCAAAGCCTTTGGCTCGTCCAACCTCTACCCATTTTGCCTCTCCACTTCCATATCTTACTCCTTTAAGCCTCACTTTGGGCATAAGTCTTCCCAAGGAATTAATTGAGCTCAAACCAAAGGGAGTTTCCCGATTTTATGGTAATGTCTTCACTTCAGTCCGTTTGTTTTATTTTGCTTCTCCAACCCCCTAAACACTTTTTATTAATTTCTTTTGTAACAAATCCAGTATCATAAATATACTAGGATGCCTTTATAAGAAGTATCCGAGCTACACTTTCACACACCTACATCTAATGGTTAAAGAACATATTGTTTCCGTGGATGGCGAATTTCGGCCTCCCGAAACGATGATTGTTCAACATTCATTTAACACCTTAAAAGGTGGCCATTAAGATGACACTATATTTATATATGATATATAATATTTTTATGTTTTCCTTAAGCTTCTGTATTTTTCATTTTGGGCATACCATTATGGTTTCCATTATGGGTAAACGTGATATCTACATTTAATGAAGTGCGGACTACCGCCCCCTAAAAGTGATGTGACTCGTTAATGCCATATGTGGGATGTATAAAGGATGGATTTAAAGTTATTATATATGATTTTATACTGTAATTATGACATATATCTATATCATTATTATTCCATTCCATAAAAATATGAAATATAAATGAAAGTAGCGTTCATTCGTACGTACGGCTTACCATCTCCATGAACGGTGCATTTCATTTCCTATCCCCAAATGTAATGTACTATTATAAGTACATGTATATAATGGATATATTTGATGAATGATACATATAAATGATGAATATAATTCTGGAATTAAAATATAAATACCTCTCATTTAGTTTTAATTCCATTAATATGACATAGAAATTAATGTTGCGTTCATGCGTACGTACGGCTTACCATCTCCATGAACGGTGCATTTCATTTCTTACCTCTAAATGATTATGTAATATTATAAATACATGTATATTCTGGATATATATGATATATATGATATCCAAATCATGAATATAATTCTGGATATAATGAACAATTGACCAAATGAACAACATGTAATTATAAGAAATCCACTTTCGACTTAAGAACAAAATATCGACAAAAAAACATTATTAACTTAAATGATTAAATAACATGGAAATAATTAATCTAAAAGGAATAATGAAATAGAAAAAGGATCTTAATAAAGTGGAAATTAACTCAAGTTTATTATTCAGGAATTTAAAGAATGATCGAGTCAAGTAGGACCCGAGGAAAGGGATCCTACTCCACTCTTTCTTTTTAAGTACACTATTTTATGTCATTCCTTTTAAATCACATCTTTATTGTTATTGGGATGTTATTTTATATTAATATTACTGTAATTTTTATGTTCATATGATGAGAGACCCTATTCTCTCTCATCAATCCATTTTGGAATTTTTTAGTGGCGCTGTTAGGCTGCCGAATTTTTGTAAGAGATCTAACCTCTCTCTTTCTCTTTATGTACTCTCTTTTATGCCACTTCTTTTATGCTCCTATTTGTTATGATGGGGGAACGTATTTTATATTCCTCTTTCTGTACATTTTATTGTAATGTTATTCGATACCCTATTTGATATCAGCAATCCATTTTTTGGATGTTTTAAGTGGCGCCGTAAGGCTGCCGAGTTTTCGTAAGGGATTTTTCATCTCACTTTTATTCCCGTGTGATTTATTCTAAATTTTCCACAATTTCCATTGAGTGGTGTATGTACTTACCCTTATTTTACTCATTGTGTAATATTATTTCATTTATGAGTATTTAAATCAATGATGTATTTTCCTTCTTTCACGGGGCGTATGTTTCGAAAGATACCCATGTTGGTAAGGGAACATTTCACCCTCCTCTTTTTAAAAGACTTATTTTGTTATGTCTTTTAATTCACATAATATTATTTTGGGATATGTTCTTCTATATCCTTATTGATGTAAATTTTATGTCCAATTGATGAGATACCCTTTTTATCTCTCATCAACTCTTTTTATGAATTTTGAAGTGATGTTGTTAGGCTGTCTAATTATTGCAAGGGAACTTCTTAACCTAATTTTGATTCTTTAGGATAAAAAAGTACACCTTGAATATCTCGGTCTATGATTATGTGTGAATGTCCCCTGATTGTTTTACACTTAATACCCACTTATATTTCGTGTATTAGTTTTTCACACATAGTTATGTAACCGATTTATCCTTAATCCAAGGATACCGTCTTTTTATGGGACTTCGTCTCAATCTCCTTTCATTGAGGCATATTTTTTTTTATACACAACCTTCTTTTATACAGTGTATAAACCCTGTTGACTTTTACGTTTATTAAAAATAGAATCTTTTTTATACGAAGCATTTAATAAAGGACAAAAGGTAATGTTTTTGTCGTATGTATGCGGTGACAACGACTTCTCCGCCGCCGTGACCAGTATTTGAGTTTCGGCTTCCTATACAAGTCATACATTCTTTTTAAAAGAAAAATAAATACCATGTTTTGATTTTATTTTTTTTTGTAATGAAAATGCTTTTGATAATGTTTTTATATCAATTTGTTTAATTGATATCTTGTTATTTAAAGGTGGAAATGTTTTGTTTCCTTTATGCATGTTTTATGTGATAAGATTATGTTATGGTTCTTGGGAATTGTTATGAAGACGGGTGGTTCCGTGATAAACTAAGGGTGGGTGAGCCCGATATATCTCTCCAATGCATTGGGTAACGTGAAGGAGTGAAACGTTATGGTTTTTCTGAAGAGATTTTGGGGATATACTGTGATGGGTATTCCAAACGTAACCAGGAGGGTTACTCCCTACATAAGAATGTTCTGAATTCCTCAAGTTACCTTTATATCTTATGATTTCTATGATTTATTCATGGTTTGATGAGGTATGTTAAAGTTCCTATGTTTTATGGATAATTTATGATTTCATTCTTATGTATATATGAACTCATGTTTCCTTTCCATATTTTTATAACCCTTACTGAGATTTTTATGCTCTTCCCAAGTTTTTGAAATGTTTTTCAAAGGTCAAGGGAAAGGTACATGATGTGATGATAGTGTCAAGGATGTGTCAAAAACGAATCTGTGTTTTATTTTAAATATGTTTCTGTTGATGGGAAAAATGAATATTTTCTATTATGTAACCACTTTGTTTACATGTGGAATGTAATGCAAGTTTCATGATCTAATTCTCTAAAACTCTAAACCTAAAAATATCCTCATTGTGTAATCTTGTAATAACTCAAGATTAAGTAAGGTTTAAGGATGGGGCCTTATAGTTGGTATCAAAGGTCAGTTTAGATAACTTTAGAGGTTAGGGTATTCATTATGCATAAGTGACATTACCATAATGGTTAGGATTTCAGAAAGTGTCCTAGTTTTAGATAAAGTGAATGAGTAAGTATATCTTAGTGTTTACCTTTCTTATTAGTAAATGATGGTTTTGTTGATATAATCACACTGACATTTCTGTTTTTAGTGAATGGATGGATCTAGCAGGCACCACAGAGACAACAGGTTTGAAGGAAACTATGGTGGTTCTCTGATTAAGATACTAGATAAAATGGAGGATTTAATGAGGAAACTCTTGGTTGTTCTAAACCAAATATCAAGGAGTCATGATCAACCACTTGAACCTTGGTATGTTCTGTAATGCATCATGTACGAGATGTCTAATCGATGTGGATGTTCAGGTAATTATTATAAAGGTAACCATTAGAGTTTATATGATCCTTACATTTGAGGTAATTATGGGTTATTATATGATATGCTGGAAAATGAAAGGCATGAGGTAAACTTGATGTTAAAATATGTTATGATCATTTTTGATGATTTTATCTCTTTTTGGGGAATGATTTAAGAATTATATAGTCTTGGAAAAATGACAACACACAGACCGTGTGACAACCCGTCGCGTCAGACAAAGTTGTGGGAATCGAACCCACAACCGAAGTGCAACTGGTATTTATCACCTACAAATGGACTACGTGAAGTCCCTGGTTAGTTTGACTGATTCTTTTTAGTTATATGATTTTATGAATTAAGAGTATGTTGATTTTGGGTTATTTATGAAAATGATTAACCTATCTTGGAGTATATGTGATTAGGTTAATTACTTTTCAATACGAGACTTTAGGAGAAACTGATGTTGTTTGGAGATAAATGTTACGATTTAACATGGAAGACTATGTGACTAAATCCTTCAAATATTTTGGTTTCAATCTTATATTGGTTTACTTTGAAGAATTTTATGGACACATTGTTTATTGGATGGTCCTCGTTGAACTTTGGGTTTTGTTGGACAAATTTTGGAGATTAAGAATAGATTTTCTTTTTAATGAGTTATCCTTTTCTGGATTATCTAACCTTGTACTAACCTTTTTGGTTTGGTTTTGGTTAAAGCATAAATACATGAGATGTATATAGTTCACTTTGGTGGATTAGGTGATTCTCCAGAAGTTGATTATAGTACTCTTAATGCGAACAAGTCTCCCTATATTCTTGTCTTTTGGAAAACAAATTGAGTTTGATTAAGGAATCTAGTAAAAGTTGAAAGTCAACATGATAAGTGACTATGTTTCCATATAAATAAATTCCTCAATAAAAAGTAACATAAAACAAAAATTTTGTCTATTAACTTTTCTTACTGGGGAATCGAATACCATTTAACCCATCACATGTTTGTGATTTTCTTATGGTTATCTTTCTCCTAGACATGTTTACTATCACTCTCCCTCAAGAACATGACCCTTGGATTTTTATTCCATGTCCATGTTTTTATACATATGGGTTAACTCGGGTGACCTCTGTACTTATCTTCCTTTATATTAAAGTGATTTTTTTACCGACTCTTGTTCCGATGTGGGACTTTCAAGGATGTTTCTAAGCTCAATTTTAAAAATTGCGAGGATGGAATTCCCAAAAGGGGGGAAGGATGTAACACCCCAGGTAAATAAAGAATATGAAATTTTCATATTTATCCATATTTGTGAATAAAATATTAATATGACTTTAAAGGGGACGTTATGCTTGATGGAGTACCCAACACGCAAAAACGAGTTTCTTGGGAATCTTACATTGCACTCTAATAATAAAATAATATTATTTTAAATGGTAGTTATGATGGAGCCGTTGTATTGGCGGGAATGGATAGAAATATATAAAATATTATTATATATGTTTTTAAATGTTTTTACATTTATCCAATGAATGATAAAGGAGTAAAATATGGATAGAATTTAATTTTAGCCGTATATGACCTAGTTTTCACTAAAGGTTCACTTATCGCCTTTTGATGGAGAAAAATCATTAAATATAGTTTTGTTCACTTTTATAATACTTCTGGACCAAATAAAACACTTCTTAAGAATTGGTACATCAAAAGTTATATTTGTAAATTTTTGGTATCTTTCTGATAAAGTTCATTTTTTAATGAATAATGTAAAATGTTGTATTTTAATTCAAAATCTCATTTTAATATAAATTATTTATATGATTAGATTATCTTTTTAATTGGTTTTAAAGAGAAATTATAATATATTTTTACCATTAAATCCAATAGTGGTCGTTGAAATTAATTTCACTATGAAATCAGACTTAAACTACTGTCAATCTTTTGATACTTATTGTTTCATAAAAACACGCTATTTGCTGTGACAACGGGAATTAATTATTAAATTAATTAATGTGACTTATATTTTTTGAATTTTTTAAAATAGACTTCATTTTTGAATTCGTAATATCAAATGTATCTTATGGTGAATTTTTTGGATTTTTCTGAAAAACTTCAATTTTTGATGAATAGTGAAACCACTCAATGGTACTTATAAAAACTTATTTTTCCGTTTAAATGACATTTTGACATCTTTTTGTTTTGAATTTCAAAAATCCGACATACATGGTTTTCATTAAAAAGTAAAATGTGGTTCAATGGGATAAAAATAATTTTTTGGTGAATAGTATCTTATTTAGTTTTTAATCGCGATTAGGGGTAATTAGTGTAGTTTAAGGTAAAAATAATGTTTTAACAATATGAAATGAACTTGAAACATGTACTAACCTCATTGGATGTGTCATTGCCGACCAAGAAAACCGATGGGTCAACTTGGGGACCCCTGAAGCAACTTTGGTTGGAAAATGACATTAATATCTTCTTATTTAATGTTAAAGTAAAAATGAGACAAACATGAGATGTTTTACTAAAACATTTTTTTCATGGGGTTATACTAATCCTAGTTTTGACTATAAATATTAATTGAAAAGCCAAAAATATTTCCTACATCATAATATTTTTTTTATAATTTGTAGACATTATATAAATTAAATTATTTATGACATCATGATGATGCAGCGATGACATCATTATTTAATGATTTAAATAAAATGGAAAGATAATGTAATATCTAAAACCTAATCATGTCCAAAACCTATTGTATGAGTGTATTTAGAACCCTTATCACCTTATCCTTGAAACACATCAATGTGGGTTCTCTTAAATCTGAATATCATTTTAAAATATTGTGACTTTTCATTACCTTCCAAGAGTACCCCTCCTCTCCTCATATAAAAGGCCCCCACCTCTACCACCTTACCCACACTCCCAAAGCCTTTGGATCGGAAAACATCGGCCCATTGTGTCTCTCCACTTCCCTCTCTTACTCCTTGAAGCCTCACATTGGGCATAAGTCTTCCCAAGGAAGCCTTTGAGGTCAAACCAAAGGGAGTTTCCCGATTTTAAGGTAATGTCTTCACTTGAGTCCTTTTGTTTTATTTTGCTTCTCCAACCCCCTAAAAACTTTTTATTAATTTCTTTTGTAACAACTCCAGTATCATCAATATACTAGAATGTTGTTATAAGATGTATTCGAGCTACACTTTCACACACCTACATCTAATGGTTAAAGAACATACTGTTTCTGTGGATGGCGAATTTTGGCCTCCTGAAATGATGATTGTTCAACATTCATTTAACACCTTCAAAGGTGTCCATTAAGATGAAACTATATTTATATATTCTATATAATATGTTTATGTTTTCCTTATGCTTCTGTATTTTTCATTTTGGGCATACCTTTATGGTTTCCATTATGGGTAAACGTGATATCTTCATTTAATGAAGTGCGGACTACCGCCCCCTCAAAGTGATGTGACTCATTAATGCCATATGTGGGATGTATAAAGGATGGATTTCAAGTTATTATATATTATTTTATACTGGAATTATAATATACATATATATCATTACTATTCCATTCCATAAAAATATGACATAGAAATGAAAGTTGCGTTCATGCGTACGTACGGCTTACCGTCTCCATGAATGGTGCATTTCATTTCTTACCTCTAAATGATTATGTTATATTATAAATACATGTATATTCTGGATATATATGATATATATGATATCCAAATCATGAATATAATTCTGGATATAATGAACATTTGACCACACGAACAACATGTAATTGTAAGAAGTCCACTTTCGACTTAAGAACCAAATATCGACAAAAAAACATTATTAACTTAAATTATTACAGAACATGGAAATAAGGGATATAAAAGGAATAACTAACAAGAAAAAGGATCTTAATAAAGTGGAAATTAACTCATGTTTATTATTCAGGAAGTTAAAGAACGATTGAGTCATGTCGGACCCGAGGTAAGGGATCCTACTCCACTCTTTCTTTTTATGTATACACTTTTATGTCATTCCTTTTAAAGATCATCTTTCTTGTTATTGGGATGTTATTTTATATTAATCATACTGTAATTTTTATTTTCATATGATGAGAGACCATATTCTCTCTCATCAATCCATTTTGGATGTTTTGAGTGGCACCGTTAGGCTGCCGAATTTTTGTAAGAGATCTAACCATTCTCTTTATCTTTAAGTACTCTCCTTTATGCCACTTCTTTTATGCTCCTATTTATTATGATGGGGGATGTTATTTTATCTTCCTATTTCTGTAAATTTTATTGTAGTGTGATGAAATACCATATTTGATCTCATCAATCCATTTTTTGGATGTTTTAAGTGGCGCCGTTAGGCTACCGTGTTTTCGTAAGGGATTTTTCATCGCACTTTTATTCCCATGATATTTATGCTACATTTGCCACAATTTCCTTTGAGTGGTGTATGTACTGACAATTATTTAACTCATTGTGTCATATTATTTCATTTATGAGTATTTATATCAATGATGTATTATCATTCTTTCACGGGGCATATGTTTCGAAAGATACCCATGTTGGTAATGGAACATTTCACCCTCCTATTTTTAAAAGACTTATTTTGTTATGTCTTTTAATTCAAATAATATTATTTTGGGATATGTTCTTCTATATCCTTATTGATGTAATTTTTTTTTCCAAGTTATGAGATACCCTTTTTATCTCTCATCAACTTTTTTTCTGAATTTTGAAGTGACGCCGTTAGGCTGTCTAATTATTGCAAACGAACTTCTTAACCCAATTTCGATTCTTTGGGATAAAAAAGTACACCTTGAATATGTCGTTCTGTGATTATGTGGGAATGTCCTCTGGTTCTTTTACACTTAATACCCACTTATATTTAGTGTATTTGTTTGTCACATATAGTCATGTAACTGATTTATCCTTAATCCAAGGATACCGTCATTGTATGGGACTTCGTCTCAATCTCCTTTCATTGAGGCATATCTGGTTTTATACACAAACTTATTTTATACAGTGTATAAACCCTGATGACTTTTACGTTTATTAAAAAGAGAATATTTTTTATATGAAGCGTTTAATAAGGGACAAAATGGAATGTTTTTGTCGTAAGTATGCGGCGACAATGACTTCTCCGCCGCCATGACCATTATTTGAGTTTCGGCTTCCTCTACATGCCATAACTTCTTTTTAAATGAAAAATAAATACCATGTTTTACTTTTCATTTATTTTTGTATTGAAAATGGTTTTGATAATGTTTTTATGTCAATATGTTTAATTGATATCTTGTTATTTAAAAGTGGATATGTTATGTTTCCTTTATGCATGTTTTATGTCATATGATTATGTTATGGTTCATGGGCATTGTTATGAAGATGGGTGGTTCCGTGATAAACTAAGGGCGGGTGAGCCGGATATATCTCTCCAGTGCATTGGGTAACACAAATGAGTGAAACGTTAAGGTTTTCCTGGAGAGATTTAGGTGATATATTGTGATGGGTATTCCAAACGTAACCAGGAGGGTTACTCCCTACGTAAGAATGTTCCGATTGCCTCAAGTTACCTTTATATCTTATGATTTCTATGATTTATTCATGGTTTGATGAGGTATGCTAAAGTGCCTATGTTTTATGGGTAATGTATGATTTCATTCTTATGTATATATGAATTCATTTTTCCTTTCTATATTTTATAACCCTTACTGAGATTTTAATGCTCATCCCATGTTTTTGAAATGTTTTTCACAGGTCAAGGGAAAGGTACATGATATTATAATAGTGTCAAGGTTGTGTCAAGAAAGAATCTGTGTTTTATTTTAAATATGTTTCCGTTGATGGGAAGAATTAATATTTTCTTTTATGTAACCACTTTGTTTAAATGTGGAATGTAATGCATGTTTCATGATCTAATTCTCTAAAACTCTAATCTTAAAAAGATCATCAATGTGTAATCTTGTAATAACTCAAGATTAAGTAATTTTTAAGGTTGGGGCCTTATAGTTGGTATCAAAGATCGGTTTAGAGAACTTTAGAGGTTAGGGTATTCATTAAGCATTATTGACATTACCATAACTGTTAGGATTTCAGAAAGTTTCCTTGTTTTAGATAAAGTGAATGAGTAAGTATATCTTAGTGTTTTCCTTCATCATTATTACATGACGGTTTTGTTGATATACTCACACTGATATTTCTATTTTTAGTGAATGGATGGATCGAGCATGCACCAAATAGACAACAGGTTTGAAGGAAACTATGGTGGTTCTCTGATTAAGATACTAGATAAAATGGAGGATTCATTGAGGAATCTCGTGGTTGTTCTAAACAAAATATCAAGGAGTCATGATCAACCGCATGAACCTTGTTTTGTTCTGTATTGCATCATGTACGAGATGACCAATCGATGTGGATGTTCAGGTAATTATTATAAAGGTAACCATTAGAGTTTATATGATCCTTACATTTGAGGTAATTATGGGTTATTATATGATATGCTGGAAAATGAAAGGCATGAGGTAAACTTGACATTAAAATATGTTATGATCATTTGTGATGATTTTATCTCTTTTTGGGGAATGATTTATGAATTATATAGTTTTGAAAAAAGGACAACACGCAGACCGTGTGACAACCCATCGTGTCAGACAAAGCTGTGGAAAATCGAACCCACAACCAAAGTGCGACTGGTATTTATCATCTACCACTGGACTACATGAAGTCACTGGTTAGTTTGACTGATTCTTTTTAGTTATATGATTTTATGAATTAAGAGTATGTTGATTTTGGGTTATTTATGAAAATGATTAACCTATCATGGAGGATATGTGATTAGGTTAATTACTTTTCAATACGAGACTTTAGGAAAAACTAATGTTGTTTGGAGATAAATGATACGATTTAACATGGAAGACTATGTGACTAAATCCTTCAAATATTTGGGTTTCAATCATAGATTGGTTTACTTTGAACAACTTTATGGACAAATTTTTTATCAGATGGTCCTCGTTGAACTTTCGTTTTTTTTGGACAAATTTTGGAGATTAAGAATAGATTTTCTTTTTAATGGGTTATCCTTTTCTGGATTATCTGACCTTGTACTAACCTTTTTGGTTTTGGTTTTGGTTAAATCATAAAGAGATGGGATTTATATAGTTCACTTTTGTGGATTAGGTGATTCTCTAGAAGTTGATTATAGTACTCTTATTGTGAACAAGTCTCCCTAAATACTCGTCTTTTGGAAATAAATATGAGTTTGATTAAGGAATCTAGTAAAAGTTGAAAGTCAACATGATAAGTGATTATGTTTCCATATAAATAAATTCCTCAATAAAAAGTAACATAAAACAAAAATGTTGTCTATTAACTTTTCCTACTGAGGAATCGAATACCGTTTAACCCATCACATGTTTGTGATTTTCTTATGGTTAACTTTTTCCTAGACATGTTTACTATCACTCTCCCTCAAAAACATGACCCTTGGCTTTTTTTTCCATGTCCATGTTTTTCTACATATGGGTTAACTCAGGTGACCTCTGTACTTTTCTTCCTTTATATTAAAGTGATTTTTTTACCGACTCTTGTTCCGATGTGGGACTTTCAAGGATGTTTCCAAGCTCAATTTTAAAAATTGCGAGGATGCAATTCCCAAAAGGGGGGAAGGATGTAACACCCCAGGTAAATAAAGAATTTGGAATTTTCATATTTATCCATATTTGTGAATAAAATATTATTATTACTTTAAAGGGGACGCTATGATCGATGGCGTACCCAACACGCAAAAACGAGTTTATTGGGAATCTTACATTGCACTCTAATAATAAAATAATATTATTTTAAATGGTAGTTAAAATGTAACCGTTTTATGGGAGTGAATGGATAGAAATAACTAAAATATGATTATATATGTTTTTAAATGTTTTTACATTTATCCAATGAATGATAAAGGCATAAAATACGGAAAGAATTCAATTTTACCCGTATATGCCCTAGTTTTCACTAAAGGTTCACTTATCGCCTTTTGATGGAGAACCATCATTAAATATATTTTTGTTCACTCTTATAATACTTTTGGACCAAATAAAACTCTTCTTAAGAATCAGGACATCAAAATTTACTTTGTGTAAATTTTTGGTATCTTTCTGATAAAGTTCATTTTTTAAGGAATAGTGTAAAATGTTGTATTTTAATTCAAAATCTGTTTTTAATCTAATTTATTTCTATGAATAGATTATCTTTTGAATTGGTTTTAAAGTGAAATTATAATATATTTTTACCATTAAATCCAATAGTGGTCGTTGGAATTAATTTCACATTGAAATCAGACTGAAACTAGTGTCAATCTTTTGATACTTATTGTTTCATAAAAACACGCTATTTGCTGTGACAATGGGAATTAATTATTAATTTAATTAATGTTACTTATATGTTTAGAATTTTGTAAAATATACTTCATTTTTGAATTTTTAATATCAAATATAGCTTATGGTGAATTTTTGAGATTTTTCTGAAAAACTTCAATTTTTAATGAACAGTGAAACCACTAAGTGGTACTTATAAAAACCGATTCTTCCGTTTAATTGAAAATTTTCCATCTTGTTGTTTTGAATTTCAAAAATCAGACATACATGGTTGTCATTAAGAATTAAAATGTGGTTCAATGGGATACAAATTTTTTTTTGGTGAATAGTAACTTATTTAGTTTTTAATCGCGATTAGGGGTAATTAGTGTAGTTTAAGGTAAAAATAATGTTTTAATAATATGAAATGAACATGAAACATGTACTAAACACATTGTATGTGTCATGGACGACCATGACAACCCATGGGTCAACTTGGGGACCCCATGAAGCCACTTTGGTGGGAAAATGACATTAATATCTGTTTATTTAATGTTAAAGTAAAAATGAGACAAACCTGAAATGTTTTACTAAAAAAATATTCACATGGGGTTATACAAATTATAGTTTTGACTATAAATATTGATTGTAAAGATAAAAAGATTTACTACATCATAGTATTTTTTTTATAATTTTTATACATTATATAAATTAAATTATTTATGACATCATGATGATGCAGTGATGACCTCATTATTTACCGATTTAAATAAAATGGAACGATAATGTAATATCTAAAACCTACACATGTCCAAAACCTATTGGATGAGTGTATTTAGAACCCTTATCGCCTTATCCTCGAAACACATCAATGTGGGACCTCTTAAATCCGAATACCATTTTAAAATAAAGTGACATTTCTTTACCTTCCAAGAGTGCCCGTCCTCTCCTCTTATTAAAGGCCTCCACCTCTACCTCCTTACCCACACTCCCAAAGCCTTTGGCTCGGCCAACCTCTGACCATTTTGTCTCCCCACTTCCCTATATTACTCCTTAAAGCCTAAAATTGGGCATAAGTCTTCCCAAGGATGCCTTTGAGCTCAAACCAAAGGGAGTTTCCCGATTTTATGGTAATGTCTTCACTTGAGTCCTTTTGTTTTATTTTGCTTCTCCAACCCCCGAAACACTTTTTATTAATTTCTTTTGTAACAACCCCAGTATCAAAAATATAATAGGATGTTGTTATAAGAAGTATTATAGCTACACTTTAACACACCTACATCTAATCATTAAAGAACATACTGTTTCTGTGGATGGGGAATTTTGGCCTCCCGAAATGATGATTGTTCAACCTTCATTTAACACCTTAAAAGGTGGCCATTAATATGACACTATATTTATATATGATATATAATATGTTTATGTTTTCTTTAAGCTTATGTATTTTTTATTTTGTGTATACCTTTATGGTTTCCATTATGGGTAAACGTGATATCATCATTTAATGAAGTGCGGACTACCGCCCCCTCAAAGGGATGTGACTCGTTAATGCCATATGTGGGATGTATAAAGGATGGATTTAAAGTTATTATATATGATTTTATATTGTAATTATAATATACATCTGTATCATTATTATTCCATTCCATAAAAATATGAAATATAAATGAAAGTAGCATTCATGCGTACGTACGGCTTACCGTCTCAATGAACGGTGCATTTCATTTCCTATCCCCAAACGTAATGTAATATTATAAGTACATGTATATAATGGATATATATGATTAATGATACATCTAGATGATGAATATAATTCTGGAATTAAAATATACATAACTCTAATTTAGTTTTAATTCCATTAATATGACATAGAAATTAAAGTTGTGTTCATGCATACGTACGGCTTACCGTCTTCATGAACGGTGCATTACAGTTCTGAACTCTAAATGATTATGTAATATTATAAATAAACGTATATTATGGATATATATGATATATATGATATCCGAATCATGTATATAATTCTGGATATAATGAACATTTGACCACACGAACAACATGTAATTGTAAGATGTCCAATTTCAACTTAAGAACCAAATATCGACAAAACAAACATTATTAACTTAAATGATTACATAACATGGAAATAAGTGATCTAGATGGAATAATTAACTATAAAAAGGTTCTTAATAAAGTTTAAATTAACTCAGGTTTATTATTCAGGAATTTAAAGAACGATCGAGTCAAGTCGGACCCGAGGTAAGGGATCCTACTCCACTCTTTCTTTTTAAGTACACTCTTTTATGTCATTCCTTTTAAAGCTCATATTTATTGTTATTGGTATGTTATTTTATATTAATCTTACTGTAATTTTTTTTTTCATATGATGAGAGACCCTATTTTCTCTCATCAATCCATTTTGGAAGTTTTGAGTGGCGCCGTTAGGCTGCCGAATTTTCATAAAAGATCTAACCTCTCTCTTTCTCATTAAGTACTCTCCTTTATACCACTTCTTTTAATCTCCTCTTTGTTATGATGGGGGATGTTATTTTATATTCCTCTTTCTATAAATTTTATTGTAATGTGATGATATACCCTATTTGATCTCATCAATCCATTTTTGAAAGTTTTAAGTGGCGCCGTTAGGCTGTCGAGTTTTCGTAAGGGATTTTTAATCTCACTTTTATTCCCATGAGATTTATTCTACATTTTCCACAATTTCCTTTGAGTGGTGTATGTAATTACCATTATTTTACTCATTGTGTAATATTATTTCATTTATGAGTATTTACATCAATGTTGTATTTTCCTTCTTTCACGGGGCGTATGTTTCGAAATATACCCTTGTCGGTAAGGGAACATTTCACCCTCCTCTTTTTAAAAGACTTATTTTGTAATGTCTTTTAATTCACATAATATTATTTTGGGATATTTTCTTCTATATCCTTATTGATGTAAATTTTATGTCCAAGAGATGAGATACCCTTTTTATCTCTCATCAACACTTTTTCTGAATTTTGAAGTGACGTCGTTAGGGTGTCTAATTATTGAAAGGGAACTTCTTAACCCAATTTCGTTTCATTGGGATAAACTTGTACACCTTGAATATGTCGTTCTATGATTATGTGTGAATGTCCTCTGATTGTTTTACACTTAATACACAGTTATATTTCTTGTATTAGTTTCTCACACATAGTTATGTAACTGATTTATCCTTAATCCAAGGATATCGTCTTTGTATGGGAATCCGTCTCAATCTCCTTTCATTGAGGCATATTTTGTTTTATACACAACCTTATTTTATATAGTGTATAAACCCCATTGACTTTTATGTTTATTAAAAATAAAATATTTTTTATACGAAGCGTTTACTAAATGACAAAAGGGAATGTTTTTGTCGTAAGTATGTGGCGACAATGACTTCTCCGCCATCGTGAACATTATTTGAGTTTCGGCTTCCTCTACAAGCCATACCTTCTTTTTAAAAGAAAAATAAATACCATGTTTACCTTTTCTTTTATTTTGGTATTGAAAATGATTTTGATAATGTTTTTATATCAATGTGTTGTATTGATATCATGTAATTTAAAGGTGGAAATGTTATGTTTCCTTTATGCATGTTTTATTTGATAAGATTATGTTATGGTTCTTGGGCATTGTTATGAAGACGGGTGGTTCCGTGATAAACTAAGGGCGGGTGAGCCCGATATATCTCTCCAATGCATTGGGTAATGCGAAGGAGTGAAACGTTAAGGTTTCTACGAAGAGATTTAGGGAATATAATGTGATGGGTATTCCAAACGTAACCAGGTGGGTTACTCCCTACGTAAGAATGTTATGAATGCCTCAAGTTACATTATTATCTTAGGATTTCTAAGATTTATTCATGGTTTGATGAGGTATGTTAAAGTGCCTATTTTTTGTGGGTAAAGTATGATTTCATTCTTATGTATATATGAACTCATGTTTCCTTTCCTTATTTATATAACCCTTACTGAGCTTTTTATGCTCATCCCAAGTTTTTGAAATGTTTTTCACAGGTCAAGGGAAAGGTACATGATGTGATGATAGTGTCAAGGATGTGTCAAGAAAGAATTTGTGTTTTATTTTAAATATGTTTCCATTGATGGGAAGAATGAATATTGTGTTTTATGTAACCACTTTGTTTAAATGTGGAATGTAATGCATGTTTCAAGATCTAATTCTCTTAAAATCTAAACCTAAAAATATCATCAATGTGTAATCTTGTAATAACTCAAGATTAAGTAAGGTTCAAGGCTGGGGCCTTATAGAAAATTCCAACCACAACGTCGATAGGTAATGAAGTTGTTTGGATTGGTCAGTTTAGCATTGTTGTATATTCACAATCTGAAATCAATGTAGAAGGTACTGTAGTGAAAGCAACTTGTGAAAACCAGGGGTGATTTTAAAGGACACTAACAAATAGCTTCAATTCATGGTGTGTGGATTCTTACAACCCAGACATGATAATGCAATAAGCAAGATGTCACATGATGAGGGGGCTGGATTGGGATAGAGAAAACTCCTTTGGGTGGCCATTGTTATATACCTAAAAGGGAGTTACAAATGGTTGGTGATGGATGGGTTCATGACTTGATAGAAACTGTAGTTTCCTTGTGTATTAGGTTCAATGACCTTCATGAGGCTAATGTGAATTGAGATTCCATTACTCCGGGTGGTGGAGATAAGGTCTGTGAGAAGGAATCTAAAGATAGTGAACATTCTAGTTTTGGAAAACTAAATTTTACCAATGTATATATAAAAATGATTTATCTAAACCATTGGTATTGTCTATGTATACCAACGGTTTCCTTAAAACCATTGGCATATAATATTTTGTTGGATTTTTACCAAAAGGTTGTGTCAACCATTGGTGTAGGCCTCAAATTTTTCCTCCTTTTACTGATGGTTTATACAAACCATTTCTATATGCCTTACTCCAAATGGTTTTTAAATACCATTGGGAATGTTTTCCCCTAATATAAGATCGAGCGTCTAGTTCCCCCTCTGCTTGATTGTAGGTCCTCATCTGCTCGATTGGTTCCCTTAATCGAATCTCCCTTTTCCACAGGCTTCCAAACTCCTTCAACTGACTGATACATCATTACTCAAGGATATTATTTCATCTACACATGAAATATGTAAGTAATAACATGGTTTTGTTGTTCTACATCAAATTTTTTATACCTTGGTTATGTTGTTCTGCAGCTAATTTTTTTATCTATTGATCTCGTAGAAAGGAGAGATCTGTGGACATTAATCTGGGTTGTGGTTTGTCATTTAGGATTTAAGATAGTATGGATTCATTTGACAATATATATCCAATAGTATTATTTATTTATGTTCAATTTGAGTATCTTTGACAAATTATGTTGTTTAATAAATTTTTTTAATGGATGTAATAATGACTATATGAAATACGGGTTCACATGGTTATTATAAGGGTTCACATGGTGTCTAATATAATCTATTGTCCTAGGAATAGACACAGACTACATGACATTGATAGCCATGTAAATATACATGGACAATCTCATATGGTGAAAACTATGTTTGGCCAAATGGGGTGCGGAAAAAGTCCCAATTAAACATTCATGTGTTTCATGTGTATGACCATATTACATGTTAGCTTTACTACTGAGTGGGTATTAATTAGCTCACCCAAAACACTTTTATACCTGAAATCCATGACTATATGGTTAAATTTATGAACCCCTGTTCTAATGACATGCCAAACGTGGTTTCTAACTCACCTCTCCTAAACATAAAATAGAACACAGGTTAAATGTAAGAAGTCATCCTAAACATACATTATAAAATTGGTTAAATGGAATAACCCATCATCAACATTACTGAATTCCATACACATATGTACAAAAAACCATCATTCATGATCATCCCTATAATGAAATGGATTTTCAGAAAACAAATATCCCTAAAATGTCATGATATTCATGTAGGCACTGATATAATATTGTCATGTTTATAGGTTGAAGCTTCATATAATTGGATAATATATTCTTAGAACAATAGATTGAAACCCCATTCGAGGTTTTGAGGTCAAACCAACTCCACACATTAGAGTAGATCACAATCCATCAATAAAACCAATTTAAATATATTAATGGTGATTCATATCAGTATCATTAATATATTTCCTTATGAATTCATAATCCATTAGGGTGTTCTCCCAATACCGCCCCTGTGGGCTTTCAAATTCAATTATCCTCATTTAAAAAAACAATGAGGTATCTCTTCATTTAAAATTATTTGTTGGTTATAGGATATTTTGAAATATTTATCTTATATATGTGTTGCTGCTATTTAAATAGACATTTCAAAACCCTCCATAATAATCCTACTTCTAAAACTTTAATTTTATTTTCTAAACCAACCAATATAATTTTATAACACTCTAAAGAGTCTTATTACATAAGAAAAATTGATTTTCTCTATCCTGGAAGGTCATGAAAAAAATTTTATTTGCAAAAAATATGTCCTCATTATTAGTATTTGGAGTAGAGGCATAATATTTGAGTTTTTTTCAAGAAAAAATATGATATATAACGGATTTTTAATTTTAATTTCGTGTTTTCAGGGTGCGGAGGGGTAGTGTGTAGGTGTGGTGGGGAATGGGGTGGGTGATGGGGTGGGGTGGCGGCTGTCCAGGTGGGGTGGGGGGGGGCAAGGCTGTCTAGGTTGGTCCATGGTTGTCTATGTGTCACAAACATTATTTAACTATGAGGTAATTTTTAAATATTTTTCATATTTTATTTTTCAGTTGTATTTACTTCAGGGATTTCTTGTCACGACCCGCCCTCGGGGTCCGAGCCGTAACTACCCCAAGCCCGCCTTCCATAGGCCAGGGGCTGGCGACTAGCACCAAGGCGTAAATCCCGGTAAAAAGGGAAGGCATTGCCTTTGAAAAGTAAACACACACCACAGAGTAAACAAGCGGAAGTAAACACTAAACAAGCAGAGTACAACTGAATGTGCGGAAAAGTAAATGGGCCAGAATACAAACCCAAACTGAAAGAAAAGTACAACTCAAAAAGGGAAAAACAGCAACTGTAAAGTAAGGCCGCTACTCCGAGCTGTCCACCGGAAATCCCACCTGAAGGGTGGGTACAGATAGCTCCTCTGCTCCACGGGTCCCACCGTCCGCTCCGTGCTCGTCCCGCCCAGTGGTCCACCTCCGGGTACCGTCCCGCTCCGCAAACCTCAGCTAAGGTCAACGCTGTCCGTCGTCTGCAACCAACACAACGTAGTGCGGGCGAAGCCCGTGCAGGGGTGAGTATAAGCTACTCAGTAGGGACCCCGAGACCCCTGAAGGTCTCTCAAAATCCACAAAGGATAAACCACGAAGCAAAGTACAATCACGAAGTAACAACCAACACTGCTTAGGTATATGCCCATACATATACCTAAGTCATCAACTCAAATACGCTCCAACCTCCGAGCCCAAGTATAACTCAGTCCACGCAGGAAAGTATACGTATTCCACAAGGAAAGTAACAGGATTCAGCTCACACAGGAATACTTCTTCAAGGACGATAAAGATGATCACTGATCCATCTAAGTCGTCGGACCCACGAAGGATCGATAGGTAACTAACCCCCGCAAGACCCACACAGGATCGGGCTCACACAGAACCTGTAGGCGCTGGCTCACACAGAACCGCTGAGCGCAAGGACCCACACAGGATCGGGCTCACACAGAACCTGTAGCACTGATCCACGTAGGATCGCTGAGTGCTGTAGTCGTCGTCGTCGAATCCACACAGGATCTCTGTACTGTCGTCGTCGAATCCACACAGGATCTCTGTACTGTCGTCGTCGCAGTCACAGTAGCAGTCGTAGCAGTAGATCAGTCGCAGCCAGCACTAGGGTTCCCGCACACAGCAAGCTCGTACGGAGGATCCGCTCCACGAGCCGAGAGGCTGATACATCAACTGTCACGAAGACCGAAGTTGATGTATCCAAAAGTTCCGTATCGCCAAAAGGAACTCAACGCAACAGACGGCGCGTCGATCGGACGCCCGATCTGAGAGATAATGGCATTTTCGTCTCCGGGGCCCGGTTGGTTTTTAAGGCAAAACCAACCCGACCGTACTCCACCTGCGTCCAAACCTCGGGCGGAGTATGCCAAAAGATCCGTCTCACTAAGAGGAACACTACGCGACTGACGGCACGTCAATCGGACGTCCGTAGCTCAAGATATGAGCGTTTCCGCTCCGAAGGCCCGGTTGGTTTCGTGAACGAACCAACCCGGCCGAACTCAAAGTAAACCGAAACCTTGAGTGTGATATACCGAAACGACCGTCTCGATCCAAGGATCGCGTTGCCGCAGACGGTTCGTCATTCGGAGGTCCGAGGCTCAAGTTATGAGCCAAAAACCGAATCTGGTCCGAAACGGGGGGGTCCGGGTCCGGACCGACCCGGCCCGACCCCCCCCCCTTGGGTGGCGCGGCGGCCGGCGGCGGCGGCCGGCGGCGGCGGACGGCGGCGGCGGGCCACGTGGCGGCGGCGGGCCGCGTGGCGGCGGCGGCCGCGTGGCGCGGCGGCGGCGGCTGGCGGACCGCGTGGCGGCGGCGGCTGGCGAACCGCGTGGCGGCGGCGGCTGGCGGACCGCGTGGCGGCGGCGGCTGGCGGACCGCGTGGCGGCGGCGGCTGGCGGACCGCGCTGGCGGCGGGGTGCCGCGGCGCATGCGGGAGGCACGCGGGGCTAAGCCCCGCGTTTCTAACAAAACGGCACGGCTTAAAGCCGTGCCTTGAAATAAAAACGGCCCCCGCAGGTGGGGGCCGGCTGGACAAAAAACCGGGGGGCTTTGCCCCCCCTCCTTAAATGAACCGCCCCCCCTCTTTAAGAGGGGGGTTTGAAGAGCCGGCCGGGGGTTTAAACCCCCGGTTTTTATGATATCCGGCCGGCCTGCTGGCCGGCCGGTTTTTACCAACGGGACCGGAATTTCCGGTCCCGCCCTTGACTTCCGACGCCGGCGGCCCGGCCGCCGGTCTTTCCTTCCGCCGCGGCCCGGAACCGGCCGCGGTCTCCTCGTCTCACCGCGGCCCGGAACCGGCCGCGGTGTTCGTCGTCCGGCGCGGTGCGACGGCACCGCGCCCCTTTCGCCGTGCCAAGAATCCTCCCAACGCGGCGTGTCGGCGTCGCGGTCTTGAAGTCTCTCCTCGGCGAAGTGCGACGGTATAGCGGAAAATCATAAGCATGTTCATCCGCGTGGTGCGACGGCACCACGCCTCTTGCTTCCACCCGCATGAATCAACATGAACGAAGGAGGGGGTTTCGGCCGTGTTCGTGCGGTCCGACTCCCCTCGCGTTAACAAATAACATAACTAAAAAGTCTCACGTTTAGTCATGCTAAAATCCACGATTCAGGATTGGAATAAAATAATTAATTAAAACATCCCCTACCTCGGGTTTGAGGTTTCAAGAATTCTCTACGTTCCGCGTAAGACGGCGTCGCGGAAGTCGGGCGTCGCGGTCGTCGTTCGTCAAATCCGTTGACGAAGAGTTACGTCCGATGCGACACGTTGTTGGCGGATCTTCGTTTGCCGACGAAGAAGGTCCGAGGAGGAAGAAGAGGTCCGAAGATACTAGGTCTCCGTGTCGATGATCCTTGACGAAGTGTTGTCGTTCTTCGTTGAGGATGAAGACGTTCCTCGCCGGAGAAGATGAAGACGTTCTTCGTTCTTCGTCAGAGCTTGAAGATGAGAAAGCTCTCCAAAGACAAACAACGAACCCTAAATAAAATAAGACTACCTCTTATTTTATTAACACAACACAAAAGAATTTCAAAGTCTTGAAATTCAAAAAGACATAACTCCCATAATTAAATAAGAGTTACTTAGGCCAATTTAATTAGGGGTTAAGAACGTTGAGAGAAATTTGAAAGATAAGGGTTCGTGTGGGCCCCACCACACTTAATCCTCCCAAGGGAGGTTAAGTGGGTGTGGGTCCCACTTCCAACCCCCTTGGGTAGGTTTTTAATAAGTTAAAAATAAAATTTGTTTAACACAATTTTATTTAACTTAACTGAAAAACCCCAAAACGGAACTTTCAACCCGCAACAAACGCAACTCCCGGAAAGGTCTCTTTAAGCGAATATCGGCGCTGCGAGTTCATCGGTGCCCTCGGATTTCAATTCCGAGCACCGGATCAAAAGTTAGGAATTCCCGCTCGTTCGTTCACTGAACGTACCCGAGCCAAACTTCGGAAATTAATTCCGGGCACTCCGGGCCTCGGAATCAGGTGCCGTCTGAAACCGCGCTCTTGTAAAAAAAATCCAAAGAAAATTAAGAAAAAATTTCCCTTGAATTTTACGGTCTTTACATTACTCCCACCTCAGGGCTTTACGTCCCCGTAAAGATACATCAAAAACTAGGGAAACAAATGAGGGTACTGAGCACGCATCTGAGCCTCCCGCTCCCATGTGCTCTCCTGGAGATTCCCGTGCTGCCATCTGATGCGCACAAGAGGAATCGATCGCCCACGTAGGACCCGCTCCTGTCGATCCTCTATCTCCACCGGGACCTCCGTAAAAGTCGCCCCATCGTCAACGTCAAGCTCCCCATGGTCAATGATGTGCGTCGGGTCGTGCACGTATCTCCTCAGCTGGGATACGTGGAAGACGTCGTGCACCCGGTGCAACTGAGGTGGTAGAGCCAGGCGATAAGCCACCTCGCCAATCCTGCTGAGAATCTGGAAAGGTCCGATGAAGCGCGGAGATAACTTGCCGCCTCGGCCAAATCTCCGAATACCACGTCGAGGTGAGACCCGCAAGAAGACGTGGTCGCCATCCTCAAACTCTAGTGGTCTCCGCCTCCTGTCAGCATATGACTTCTGCCGGCTCTGAGCTGTCCTCATCCGCTCCTGGATGACCTGGACCTTCTCTGTCGTGGCCTGGACCATCTCCGGTCCCACTAGTGCTGACTCCCCTGGGTCTGTCCAGCACAAAGGAGATCTACATGGTCGGCCGTACAACGCCTCGTACGGTGCCATCCCGATGGTGGAGTGGTAGCTGTTGTTGTATGCGAACTCCACCAAAGGTAGGTGGTCCTCCCAGCTACGACCCAAGTCAAGGACACATGCACGGAGCATGTCCTCGAGAGTCTGAATGGTCCTCTCCGTCTGACCATCCGTCTGAGGGTGAAAAGCTGTGCTAAGACGTAGCTGCGTCCCGAACGCCTCCTGTAACCCCTTCCAAAGCCGGGAAGTAAAGCGGGCATCACGATCGGAAACGATAGATGATGGCACGCCGTGGAGCCGCACAATCTCCTGAACGTAGAGACGTCCCAAGCTCTCTACTGAGCCCTGCTCTCTGATGGGTAAGAAGTGTGCCGACTTTGTGAGTCGGTCAACAATCACCCAGATGGAGTCGTGACCTCTGGAAGTACGTGGAAGTCCAGTCACGAAGTCCATAGATATGCTGTCCCACTTCCACTCCGGAACCTCCAAGGGCTGTACCAAGCCTGCTGGTACCTGATGCTCTGCCTTCACCTGCTGACAGGTGAGGCATCGAGAAACGAACTCTGCTACAGCCTTCTTCATACCCGGCCACCAATGCTGTCGTCTGAGGTCCTGGTACATCTTCGCCACTCCAGGATGTACCGCTAAAGGAGAAGTGTGAAACTCCCTCAGCACTTCCTCTCGCAATGCGGCTGGTACCATGGTACGTCCTCTGAAAAGGATGTCGTGCTCTGCTCCAAGGGAGAAACCATCAGGTGCCTGTCCCGAGGATATCAGTGCACGCCGCGTCTCACAGTCAACGTCCCTACGCTGTGCCTCCTTGACTCGCTGCAGTAGTGGAGGAGTGACTGTGAGAGACTGAAGAAAGACTGCTCCATCTCTATCCACGAAGGATATCTGTAAAGAGGCTAGCTGCTCCGTCGCCTCCTCAAGTAGTTGAATGCCCGTCCTCCTGCTGAGGGCATCAGCTACTACGTTCCCCTTCCCAGGAGTATAGACTATCTCAAAGTCATAGTCCTGGAGGAACTCGAGCCATCGTCGCTGTCTCAGGTTCAGGTCCTTCTGCGAGAAGATATACCTGAGACTCTGATGATCGGAAAAGACCGTAAAGCGCTCGCCCATCAGATAGTGTCGCCATGTCTTCAGAGCGAAGACCACTGCTGCTAACTCCAGGTCATGGGTAGCGTAGTTCTGCTCATGCGGTCTCAACTGTCGTGATCCATAGGCGATCACTGCCCGCTCCTGCATCAGAACACATCCGAGTCCGGTCCCTGATGCATCGCAGTAGACTACGTACCCTACTCCCTCCTCAGGCAACCTCAAGATAGGTGCGCTAGTCAATCTCTGCCTCAGCTCCTGGAAGCTCTGCTGACATCTGTCTGACCACACGAAGGGTTTTCCCTTCTTCGTCAAAGCTGTGAGTGATGCCGCAACTCTGGAGAAGTTCGGCACAAATCTCCGATAGTATCCAGCTAGTCCCAAGAAACTCCGAACCTCAGTCACGCTCCTGGGTGGCTCCCATGCTAACACAGCCTCAATCTTCGCGGGATCCACTGCAACTCCCGCCTCAGAGATAACGTGTCCCAAAAAGTGGACCTCACGTATCCAGAACTGGCACTTCGAGAGCTTACCATAAAGCTGGTGCTCTCGGAGTGTGTCAAGAACAACTCGCAAGTGATAGGCGTGCTCCTCCTCTGTCGTAGAGTAAATCAGAATGTCGTCGATGAAGACCACGACAAACCGATCGAGGTATGGCTGAAAGATCCTGTTCATGAGAGCCATGAACACTGCTGGAGCATTGGTTACACCGAAAGGCATAACCAAGAACTCATAGTGGCCATACCGACATCTGAAGGCCGTTTTCTGCACATCCTCGTCTCTGACTCTGAGCTGATGATAGCCTGACCTGAGGTCTATCTTCGAGAACCACCGTGCTCCCTTGAGCTGATCAAAGAGGTCATCAATCCTCGGTAGCGGATACTTGTTCCTCACTGTCACCTGGTTCAGGCGACGATAGTCAACACAAAGTCGCAAGCTTCCGTCCGCCTTCTTGGCGAACAATATCGGGGAAGCCCAGGGTGAAACACTGGGTCGGATGAACCCCTTGCCCTGCAAGTCCTCCAACTGTACCCGTAGCTCTCTAAGCTCGGCGGGGGCCATCCGATATGCTGGAGTGGATATCGGGGCTGTCCCGGGGTACAAGTCAATATAAAAGTCTACCTCTCTGCGAGGAGGTAGCCCTGGAACATCGTCGGGAAAAACGTCCGCATACTGATCCACCACTGCAGGAAAACCAGGACTCCGCACGTCAACTGCTCCAAGGATAAGGCTAGCCAACTGATGAGTGATGGGCTGTCCTCTCCTCCGCGGAAGTCCATCCTGTGCTGCTAAGGCTCCCTTCTCGCCGGTGAAGGTGAACCTGCTCCCGTCGGTGCGTACACATCGCACCTTGCGCCTAAAACAGTCAATCTGAGCATGGACCGTAGACAGCCAATCCATGCCCAAGATGACGTCGTAAGGCCTCGACGCTGCTACAAGAAGATCCCAGCCGAAGCTCTCACCTCCTAGAGTAAGCTCACACTGCCGGCACCAGTGCGTAATCGTCGAGTCTGCTCCCGTAGGAGTCTCTAGCCGTAAGGATCGAGCCAACGGCTCTGTCGGAATCTCCGAGCTCCGAACAAGGGCAGCGGCTATGAAAGAGTGACTCGCTCCTGTGTCTATAAGAACTGCAGCAAGGGTGGAATAGACACAGATAGTACCTCGAATCATCTCGGGTGCGCCGTGGTCGTAGGCCTCTGCTGCCTGGAGCTGTGCCTGTCACTGCCCGCCAGCTCCCTGTGGTCGGGGTGGACCTCCTGGTGGTGGTGGTGGTAGAGCCTCAAAGCGTCGGCCACCACCAGCTGCTCGTCCAGCTCCTCTGCCTCGTCCGCCTCCTCCCTGCGGACCGCCACGGTCGACCCTCTGCCTCTGCCTCGGTGGTCCATCAACTGACTGCTGCTCCTCGGCACGGCGGGTCGGGCAGTCGCGAGCCATGTGGCCCTGCCCGCCGCACGAGTAGCACTGCCTGCCTCTCGGAAGACTGGCTCCGCGCTGTGTGCCCCGCACTGCTGAGCCAGTGCCCTGAGGTCGTCGGCCTGAAGGTCTGGTCTGTCTGGACCCCTGAGTCATCCGTCGACTGCCTGCTGCAGATGACTCTGCCACGTGCCGCCCTGCGGTGGGTCGCTGTGCTGGTGTAGACTCAGCAAGGAAGCTCTCGATCAGAAGAGCCCGCTCCAGTACTCCTGTCTGAGTCGGGATGCTGAGGGAGATCAGCGATGCCCTGATCTCGTGTCTCAAACCCTGCTCAAAGGTCCGGGCCCGGAAGAATGGGTCCCGTACCATGTCGGTCGAGTAGCGCGAGAGATCGGTAAATCTCGCCGAGTACTGGGCGACCGTCATGCTGCCCTGCCGCAGCTGTAGAAGCTCCTGGATACGCACCGCTCGAAGGGTGGCCGGGACGAACTCAGAGCGGAAGAGGCTCTCGAAGTCCGTCCAGAGTAGAGATGCCTCATCGTGCACCTGGAGCATCAGGCTCCACCATCGTCCAGCTGCTGCGTGTAGTAGGCTCGCAGCGAGGATCACCATGAGGTCTGCTGGTGTCCTCACTAGCCTAAACACTCGAACTACTGCCTCCAGCCAGTCCTCTGCTGCCTGCGGATCCGTCTCCCCGCGAAACCTGGGCGGTCGCTGGCGCTGAAACTCATGCAGTGCGCTGAGGCGACGTGCATCGTCAGCGGCTGCTGCTGGAAGCATCGGGGGCTCGGCGGGTAAAGCTACCGCCGGTGCCACTACTGGGAAAGGGCCCTGCACCGAGGCCTCGTCGCTCGGTGGGCTGTCGTCTCGCTCAACTCTCGGAACCCTAGCTGGCTGCCGTCGTGGGGCCATCCTGAAAAGGAGAACAAGAGCACCATAGTCAGAACAGTATACCTGGTGAGCTGAATTAAGTAATCACAAAGAAAACTTGAGACTTTCATTAAGCAGATCAGTATACCCGGTGAGCTGACACAAGTAATCACAAAGAAAACTTTGAAACACACACGCAATCAATGTTTTCGTGCATTAAGTCGGAAATCAGAAGTCAGGGTCCTGGTGTACGGATACGTCGGCCGCCGCACCAACACTGAACTCCCTGGACTGATATCCACACTCAATACGCTAAGCATTGTTGCTTCACATAGAAAAGATCAGAGTTCGCGGTAGAACCGAACTCCTCTGATACCAATTTGTCACGACCCGCCCTCGGGGTCCGAGCCGTAACTACCCCAAGCCCGCCTTCCATAGGCCAGGGGCTGGCGACTAGCACCAAGGCGTAAATCCCGGTAAAAAGGGAAGGCATTGCCTTTGAAAAGTAAACACACACCACAGAGTAAACAAGCGGAAGTAAACACTAAACAAGCAGAGTACAACTGAATGTGCGGAAAAGTAAATGGGCCAGAATACAAACCCAAACTGAAAGAAAAGTACAACTCAAAAAGGGAAAAACAGCAACTGTAAAGTAAGGCCGCTACTCCGAGCTGTCCACCGGAAATCCCACCTGAAGGGTGGGTACAGATAGCTCCTCTGCTCCACGGGTCCCACCGTCCGCTCCGTGCTCGTCCCGCCCAGTGGTCCACCTCCGGGTACCGTCCCGCTCCGCAAACCTCAGCTAAGGTCAACGCTGTCCGTCGTCTGCAACCAACACAACGTAGTGCGGGCGAAGCCCGTGCAGGGGTGAGTATAAGCTACTCAGTAGGGACCCCGAGACCCCTGAAGGTCTCTCAAAATCCACAAAGGATAAACCACGAAGCAAAGTACAATCACGAAGTAACAACCAACACTGCTTAGGTATATGCCCATACATATACCTAAGTCATCAACTCAAATACGCTCCAACCTCCGAGCCCAAGTATAACTCAGTCCACGCAGGAAAGTATACGTATTCCACAAGGAAAGTAACAGGATTCAGCTCACACAGGAATACTTCTTCAAGGACGATAAAGATGATCACTGATCCATCTAAGTCGTCGGACCCACGAAGGATCGATAGGTAACTAACCCCCGCAAGACCCACACAGGATCGGGCTCACACAGAACCTGTAGGCGCTGGCTCACACAGAACCGCTGAGCGCAAGGACCCACACAGGATCGGGCTCACACAGAACCTGTAGCACTGATCCACGTAGGATCGCTGAGTGCTGTAGTCGTCGTCGTCGAATCCACACAGGATCTCTGTACTGTCGTCGTCGAATCCACACAGGATCTCTGTACTGTCGTCGTCGCAGTCACAGTAGCAGTCGTAGCAGTAGATCAGTCGCAGCCAGCACTAGGGTTCCCGCACACAGCAAGCTCGTACGGAGGATCCGCTCCACGAGCCGAGAGGCTGATACATCAACTGTCACGAAGACCGAAGTTGATGTATCCAAAAGTTCCGTATCGCCAAAAGGAACTCAACGCAACAGACGGCGCGTCGATCGGACGCCCGATCTGAGAGATAATGGCATTTTCGTCTCCGGGGCCCGGTTGGTTTTTAAGGCAAAACCAACCCGACCGTACTCCACCTGCGTCCAAACCTCGGGCGGAGTATGCCAAAAGATCCGTCTCACTAAGAGGAACACTACGCGACTGACGGCACGTCAATCGGACGTCCGTAGCTCAAGATATGAGCGTTTCCGCTCCGAAGGCCCGGTTGGTTTCGTGAACGAACCAACCCGGCCGAACTCAAAGTAAACCGAAACCTTGAGTGTGATATACCGAAACGACCGTCTCGATCCAAGGATCGCGTTGCCGCAGACGGTTCGTCATTCGGAGGTCCGAGGCTCAAGTTATGAGCCAAAAACCGAATCTGGTCCGAAACGGGGGGGTCCGGGTCCGGACCGACCCGGCCCGACCCCCCCCCCCCCCTTGGGTGGCGCGGCGGCCGGCGGCGGCGGCGGACGGCGGCGGCGGGCCACGTGGCGGCGGCGGGCCGCGTGGCGGCGGCGGCCGCGTGGCGCGGCGGCGGCGGCTGGCGGACCGCGTGGCGGCGGCGGCTGGCGAACCGCGTGGCGGCGGCGGCTGGCGGACCGCGTGGCGGCGGCGGCTGGCGGACCGCGTGGCGGCGGCGGCTGGCGGACCGCGCTGGCGGCGGGGTGCCGCGGCGCATGCGGGAGGCACGCGGGGCTAAGCCCCGCGTTTCTAACAAAACGGCACGGCTTAAAGCCGTGCCTTGAAATAAAAACGGCCCCCGCAGGTGGGGGCCGGCTGGACATAAAACCGGGGGGCTTTGCCCCCCTCCTTAAATGAACCGCCCCCCCTCTTTAAGAGGGGGGTTTGAAGAGCCGGCCGGGGGTTTAAACCCCCGGTTTTTATGATATCCGGCCGGCCTGCTGGCCGGCCGGTTTTTACCAACGGGACCGGAATTTCCGGTCCCGCCCTTGACTTCCGACGCCGGCGGCCCGGCCGCCGGTCTTTCCTTCCGCCGCGGCCCGGAACCGGCCGCGGTCTCCTCGTCTCACCGCGGCCCGGAACCGGCCGCGGTGTTCGTCGTCCGGCGCGGTGCGACGGCACCGCGCCCCTTTCGCCGTGCCAAGAATCCTCCCAACGCGGCGTGTCGGCGTCGCGGTCTTGAAGTCTCTCCTCGGCGAAGTGCGACGGTATAGCGGAAAATCATAAGCATGTTCATCCGCGTGGTGCGACGGCACCACGCCTCTTGCTTCCACCCGCATGAATCAACATGAACGAAGGAGGGGGTTTCGGCCGTGTTCGTGCGGTCCGACTCCCCTCGCGTTAACAAATAACATAACTAAAAAGTCTCACGTTTAGTCATGCTAAAATCCACGATTCAGGATTGGAATAAAATAATTAATTAAAACATCCCCTACCTCGGGTTTGAGGTTTCAAGAATTCTCTACGTTCCGCGTAAGACGGCGTCGCGGAAGTCGGGCGTCGCGGTCGTCGTTCGTCAAATCCGTTGACGAAGAGTTACGTCCGATGCGACACGTTGTTGGCGGATCTTCGTTTGCCGACGAAGAAGGTCCGAGGAGGAAGAAGAGGTCCGAAGATACTAGGTCTCCGTGTCGATGATCCTTGACGAAGTGTTGTCGTTCTTCGTTGAGGATGAAGACGTTCCTCGCCGGAGAAGATGAAGACGTTCTTCGTTCTTCGTCAGAGCTTGAAGATGAGAAAGCTCTCCAAAGACAAACAACGAACCCTAAATAAAATAAGACTACCTCTTATTTTATTAACACAACACAAAAGAATTTCAAAGTCTTGAAATTCAAAAAGACATAACTCCCATAATTAAATAAGAGTTACTTAGGCCAATTTAATTAGGGGTTAAGAACGTTGAGAGAAATTTGAAAGATAAGGGTTCGTGTGGGCCCCACCACACTTAATCCTCCCAAGGGAGGTTAAGTGGGTGTGGGTCCCACTTCCAACCCCCTTGGGTAGGTTTTTAATAAGTTAAAAATAAAATTTGTTTAACACAATTTTATTTAACTTAACTGAAAAACCCCAAAACGGAACTTTCAACCCGCAACAAACGCAACTCCCGGAAAGGTCTCTTTAAGCGAATATCGGCGCTGCGAGTTCATCGGTGCCCTCGGATTTCAATTCCGAGCACCGGATCAAAAGTTAGGAATTCCCGCTCGTTCGTTCACTGAACGTACCCGAGCCAAACTTCGGAAATTAATTCCGGGCACTCCGGGCCTCGGAATCAGGTGCCGTCTGAAACCGCGCTCTTGTAAAAAAAATCCAAAGAAAATTAAGAAAAAATTTCCCTTGAATTTTACGGTCTTTACATTTCTGGGAAAATTTAGTAATTTACAATATAATATATGGTTCATGGTTGGCACATAGTACAATGAAACTGTGCCACATCCAAAGGGAAACCAGGTACCCAGGAAAACATTTTGATGTCTACGACACAACCACACCATAATCTGATGCACGGTGTGACCGGAATAACTTAAGGTGTCACACTTTTATTTGAAATGGAAAACGTTTTAAGTAAAAAAAACTGACGTATGGAAAACTAATCAATCACATTTTGATTGTGTGGATAATTTATGACAATGATCTATGGGTCATTTTTGATTGGTACAAGTCAACCCCGACTCAATCTGATGCACGGTGTGGCCGGTACCACTCAAAGTGCCTCACCATTATTTAAAATGGATGTGATTTCAAGTTAAAACAATAATTGACATATGTATAACCAATAAAACGCATTCATGATGTGTTGATACTTTAGAAAAATGATACATTGATCAATTTTGACAGGTAGGAGTCAACCCCTCCTCAATTCGAGGCACATTGTGACCAGTATCACTCAAATTGTCTCGCTTTTGTTTGAAATAAACAACATTTTAAGTGAAAACCGCAACTGCCAAACGGAAAACTGACCAACCATATTCTTGAATGTGTTGATACATTATCAAAATGATACAAGGGTAATTTATAATGTGTAGTTGTCAACCCTTCCTCAATATGAGGTACGTTGTGACCGATATCACTCATTTTGTCTCTCATTTATTTGAAATGGACAAAAGTTTATGTAAAAACAACAGGCATACATAAATCTAATCAAATTCATTTGTATTATGTTTATAATTTTGGAGAACAATCTATGGATAGTTTTTTATTTGTATGAGTCGACCCTGCCTCAATCTGATTCACGATGTGGCTAGTACCACAATATGTGTTTCACTTTTATTTGAAAAGGATAGATTTTTATGTGAACAAAATGACAAACGTAAAACCGACAAAACAAATTATGATTTTTTTTGATACATTAGAACAATGATCAATGGATAATTTTTGATAGTTATGAGCCCACACCACCTCAATTCTAGGCACGTTGTTACCGTTATCACTCAAAGTGTCTCACTTTTGTCTGAAATGGACACCATTTTAAATGAAAACAACAACTCGCATACGGAAAACTGAAAAAAGAAATCATAATGTGTTGATACTTTATCACAATGATCCATGGGTTATTTGTGACGTGTACCCGTCCTCCCTGCCTCAATATGAGGCACAATGTGACAAGTATCACTCAATGGTTCACTCTTTTATTTGAAATGGACAACATTTTTAGTGAAAAAAACTGGGACACGTAAAACTGATCAAACACATTCATATTGTGTTGATAATTTAGGAAAATTATCATTGGGAAATTTTTGAAGTGTACGAGTATACACCTTCATAATTAGATGCATGTTGTGGCTGGTACCAGTCAAAGTGTCTCAATTTTATTAAAAATGGACAAGATTTTATGTGAAAACAACATTTGGAATAGAAAAAACTGACCAAACGCATTTGGATTGTGTTTATACTTTAGAAAAATGATCCATGGATCATTTTTGATAGTTAAGTGTAAACCCTGCCTCAATTATTGACATGGTGTAATAGTTATCACTCAAAGTTTCTCTCTTTTTTTCTTAAATGGACAAGATTTATGTGAAAACAACAACTTGCATACATGAAACCGACCAAAAAATTTCATATTGTATTGATACTTTAGTAAAATGATACATGTGACATTTTTGGAATCTATGAGTCAACCCTAACTCAATATAATGCACAATGTGGCCAATACTACTCAAAGGGTCTCAATTTTATTAGAAATGTATAGGATTTTAGGTGAAAACAAAATGCATATGTAAAACCAATCATACACTTTATGATTGTATAGATAATTTTTTAAAATGATACATGGGTCATTTGTGATGTGTAAAAGTCAACCACGCCACAATATGATGCACGATGTGGCCGGTACCACTCAAAATGGAAAACTTTTATTTGAAATGGAGATGATTTTAATTAAAAACAAAAAATGGCAGATAGAAAACTGACCAAACGCATTCAGATTGTGTTGAAACATTATAACAACAATGCATTGATCATTTCTGTCTAGTTTTAGTCAACCTTGACTCAATTAGAGGCATTGTGTGACTAGTATCACTCAATGTGTGTATCATTTGTTTGAAATGGACAAATTTTTTAGTGATAACTACAAATGTCATATGGAGAACTGACCAACTGCATTCAGAATGAGTTGTTACATTAGAAAAACGATCCATGGGTCATTTTTGATATCTACAAGTCCACCCCGCCTCAATCGGAGGCACGGTGTTACCGGTATCACTGAAATTGTTTATCTTTTATTTGAAATGGACATGATTTTATGTGAAAACAATAACTTGCATACTGAAAACTGACCAAAAGTTATCAGATTGTATTAATACATTACAATAATTAAACATGTGTCATTAGTGACCTGTGTGAGTCAACACCACCACAATATGATGCACATTGTGGCCAGTATCACTCATTGTGTCATACTTTTAATCGAAATGGAAAGGATTTTAAGTGAAAAAACTGGCATATGGAAAACTAATCAAACACATTCGGATTGTGTTGATAATTTAGGAAAATGATCCATGAGCCATTTCTGATGTGTACGAGTCAATCCCACCTTAATCCGATGCACGTTGTGGCCAGTACCACTCAAATTGTCTCACTTTTATTTGAAATGGATATGATTTTATGTGAAAACAACAATTGGCATTCATAAAACTGACCAAACGCATTCATATTGTGTTGATACGTCCTCATAGTGATCCATGGATCATTTGTTATCGGAATGAGTCAACCCCTCCTCAATTAGAGGCACAGTGTGACTGGTATCACTCAAAGTGTCTCACTTTAGTTTGAAATGGACATCATTTTATGTGAAAAGAACCACTGACTTAGGGAAAACTGACCAAATGCATTCGGATTGTGATGATACATTAGCACAACAATCCATGGATTATTTGTCAAAGTAAGAGTCAACCCGTCTCAATCGGAAGCACGGTGTGACTAGTATCACTAAATTTGTCGCTCTTTTATTTGAAATGGACATGATTTTTTTATAGAACCGAAGCTTGACATACATAGAAATTACATTACTTTTGTGGAATACTTAGTACATAACAAAAACATACTCACAAGGACCGTAATAGTTTAGTGTCTTTGGAATCTTGGAACGTAATCTTCTAATCATGGTGAAAGATTTTCAACAGCTCCCATAAAGATCTTCCCATTTTTGTTTCCTTACCAAAAATAATTCTTTTAATCCTGGGGGAAAAGAAAACATAAAAAGGGTGATCTCAAATGCTCAGAAAGGGTAAGCATGGATAAAATAAAACATAGAATATACATTTGAACTTAAAAACACATGAACATTAAAAATCTTTAGCAACGACATAAAACATGGATGTACATAAGGCATATATCATAATGGAACATAAATCATGATAAAATTGCATGGGAATAAAACATGTAATTGTGGAATCCATTAAGCACATGTAAATATTTTCATAGTATCCAAGGCATTGCTTCCAAGACCATCTTAGTGGACAATGTCCCTTTCTGAATCGAGTTCACTACTCGTTCCAGTCCTATAATACTGAACCGGATTAACTTACCATTCCATCCATGTCTATCTCATGAGATATAAATATTTACCCAATGCATTGGAGGGAGATATAGGTCCCACCCATATCATAATGAAATCATTCTTACTTGTGCCACAAAATAAACATACATCATTCATAATAACCCAACGAATAAAATGGGTTTCATAAACATCATCCCATCATAACATAATCCATATAAAAGAAATGGATATCTTTTCATAATAAGAAAAGTTAAACCATTTAAATCATAAGGAAATTATACTTAAAACATACACATATGAAATAATTTCATTTTATATATAAAATGGTTTTGATAAAACACTTGAAATGAATTCTTGAGGAAAATTTCCTTTCTTCTTTAAAAATAATTTTCTTTTCACAAAATGCCATTAATTTTTAAAAGAAAAGTATTTTCTTGAAAATAGTCATGAAATATTTTTGAATAAGCACCATGAAAATCATTCTTTTTAAAACCATAATAATCTGTTTGTGCCGTATACGTTAAAAAACCATCTTCTCGTACTTTTTCCAGAAAAGTCAAAAAGTACCTCGTTCGAAAAACAAAAAAAGATTCCTTTCGTATCCTTTACTAAAAACTCACCGATGGGTAAAATTGGATTTAAAAAATTTTAGGTGGATGGAAACAATATTACATATTTAGGGAACATGGATGTGGATGATAAAATACACACTAGTAAATACCAAAGTATAAACAATCTCGGATAAAAATGAGATTGTGATATTTTTCGTTACCTTAGGTCTGATTTTCTTCATAAGTGTCCGAACATCCTGTATAATGATTTAAATAATGTCATTGACTTATTACATTATCATATTCATTGTTATGATATCATATATGATTCACTTATGACTGTATATTACATGTTCTTTTGTATATTGCATGTTAAAGAGCGTATTGGGTAAAATTGTTTCATTTGTCATACTTGTTTTGACTTGTAATTATTCATATGATTACATAGATCGTGATTACTTAATTTCAGAATATAAAACATGATTAATATATAATATATATTAAGAATATACATATATATATAGTTGATCGATAAATGGAAAGAAATACACTGTTTTTGGAGACGGTAGGCCGTACGTACGCATGAACGTTGTTTTCGTTTCCTCATTGAATTGAATGGAATTAATTGGATGACATGAATAATAAATATATAAATCCAGTATCATTATTATGTCATATATTTCATGATTACTTATTATATATACTTTATAATCGTGTATGAATGGTTAATCATTGAGAATGAATCTCATCGCGTCGTGGAGACGGTATTCCGTACGTACGCACGAGCGATGATATCGTTCCCATGATCGTGGAATTTTATTGGAGTGTATGTATACTATTAAATAATCAATATCACTTTAAAATAATCATATATAGTTATTGTTTACACCATTATACCCATCCAAGTAAGGTGGTGGTGGAAAATAGATTACACCACGACGTGGAGACGATATTTTGTACGTACGCACGCGCTGTGATTTCGTTTTCCGTAGGATGGATAGATTGTGAAATAGGGCTGTTTCATACATATAATAACGTATCAGTTTATGAGTGATACTGATTTTATTGCTTCATAATGAAACAACCTAAGAAGAAGAAGTGGAAGAAGAAATAATGTTGAAAGAATCGGTAATGGACATTACCTCTTCTTTGAAGCGCCTCTTTGAGACCTCCTCTTAGGGCACTAAAATTGATCTTTGAAGAAGACAAGAACAACTAGGATGCTTCTATTGAAGTGGAGAAGAGAACTTGTCAGGGGTTGGATGAGCTTGAATACTCAATGTGGTGTGAGGAAGAGAGGGAGGAGGTGCCCATTTATAAGGGAGTAGAGGGGCACCTTTGGAATAACTAAATATATTATTTTATTATAAAGTCATATTCGTTTTTTAATAGCTACAAATTGAAATATTTAGAATATAATGTGGGTATGGGTAGAAATCCTCTCATCCAATAGAATTTAGAAAATTTTAGGTCATTATATTAACCTTATCTTTTAATTTTAACACTTAGTTAATTAGATTGACATTTACCATGTCACTTTGTATTTTTATATTATATAGTTATTAAACTTACTATATACATTCAAGAGACCCCCAAGTGGTCTATTAATGATACAACTATCATGATATATGTATATTGGCCTAACAATATATTTTAATCAATATAATAACAATTAATAATAAAATATTTTTTAAAAAACTATTTTATGTCAATTTTGACACTATTTGGTAATTGATTTTTTTGAAAATCATAACAGAATGATTAGTTCTAAAAAAGTAAATTAAATCAATACTAACATGTCATATTAACAGATTAAATTCATGGAATTCATAAAAAGTCTCAAATAACATTTATTTGAGAATTTATAACATCAATTATGTCAATATTTTATTAGTATGATAATTACTGCCTCATTATTATGTCATAACTAAAAGAAATTATTTTAAGTCTAAAAATTACAAATAAAATACGATTATGTAAGAAGTCTTTTTAGATTTCTAGTTAATATTTATAGTCTAATATATCTTATTTATATCCCTATATTAAAAATTATTTTGTTATTAAACATTGATTTTAACTATTTTATCCCTTCTTTAAATAAATTAATAATAAATGTCCTAATCTAATCCATGTGGGCCTAAATGGTCATATTTTATTCCTAAGGTTGTTTTTGGATGAATTATACTTATCCAATAGAATTAGGACATGTTTTATGGTAATAATAATAAAACTTTTACCCTTATTACCCTATTTACTTTTAACGATGGTAAAAAAAGTAAAATGTTACTATTCACCAAAAATTATTTTCATTTCATTGAACCAAATTTTAGTCCTTGATATTAAACGTGTCTCTCGGATTTTTGAAATTCCACCCACAGAAGTGGTAAAATTAAGTTTCATGAAAAATCCATTTTTTTAACTTCCACTTAGTGGTTTCACTATTTATCAAAAAAATGAAAGTTTCTGGAAAAATATCTAAAATTAGGCCTAAGATATATTTTATATTATGATTTCAAAAATGATGTCTATTTTACCAAATTAAAAACATATCAGTTAAATTAACTAATTTAAAAATTAATTCTCGTCGTCAAAACAAATAGCGTGTTTTTAAGAGATAATAACTATCAAAATATTGACAATAGTTTATGTCTGGTTTAAATGTGAAATTACATCCAATGACAAAAATTGTATTAAATTGTAAAAATATATTTTAAATATGCTTTAAAAAAACTCAAATTAATAATTTATCACTATTAATTATTTCTATTAAAAAAGGTGTTTTTAATTAAAATTTATAATTTTCACTATTCATCGGAATATGAATGTTATCCGAAAAGTACCAAAATTTCACCCTAATCTAATTTTGATATTTCGAATCCAAAAAAAAGTCCATTTTGAATGGTAAAATTTATAAAATTTCAAAAATTGGGTATTACTATTCATAACATCTAGTTCATAGTAATTTTATAATAATATCTTGTTTAGTGAAACTCGGTATTGCGTACTACACACTCTATAGAGGAAGGTCGAGATTGCATGTAATGCAAGGCAAGTCAGGGATGCGTATTGGGCATGCTCATTTTGGTATATCGTACAACACAATACATTAATGAAATTAAAAATAATATATTTCATAAAATCTCGGGGTGTTACATTCTACCCCCCTTAAAATGAATTTCGCCCTCAAAAATTCTTCGGGGTTATACATGGTTTACTACTAGAAAGTTTATTTTATAGAAAACCACATCGTAAAAAGGATTACCAAAACATGGCTTTAAAAACTAAATTATGAAACGTAATGATTACCCAAATTAAATCATCACTGGGTTTCCACGTAGGAGAACATAGGTGAAAATATGGATATGGAAGAAAAATCTAACCATCAAGTTCTGATGAAGAGTGGTAGATAACATGGCTATGAAAAAGCCAACAATCACAAAGACATAAATTTTTTACGATCTACGGTACCATCTGATTCATCGGATATAAGAGCACTAGGACAACATTTTTGGTTTTCAAGATCATTTCCCTAAAGATGATGAAAATGGAATTAGAAGAAATACTTTAGTGATTTTGGTACAGTCTCACCATTGGTCGTTCTTTGGACAATTTACACCTCATCTCTTAATGAAATGAAGTTGAATTTGTCATTCGTGATGTGTTAGCAGATCATGTGATATCATGATAGGTCGTTCCATCTGTCTCAAACAAAAGGTTAGAAATGTTATCAAAAAAACATAAGTCAATCTATAGTGATATTAACCATATATAGTTCCTAAAATGGACTTATACTTCATATATCATACTTCTTAATATAATAAAACTAGTTTCTAATAAACAGGGACTTCCTGCAGTCTAGTGGTAGACGATAAAGGCTAGTCGCACTTCGGCTGTGGGTTCGATTACCATAGTCTTATCCGACTCGGTGGGTTGTCGCCCATCCTGCAGGTTTTCCTTTTTCTAAAAATACATTACTATAACATCCCATCAATAATATACTCAATCAATAATATCTTATGTCCAAAATAATCCATTCCAATCATTATCCAAAATACTTCAGTCCAAGCTCATATTATAAAGAAAATGATTACTTGAAATGTCAAAAACCAACCATCATTTATATCCCATTATCTTGCTGGTCACATTTTAATCATGTGAATACCTTAATCATGTATTTTCTTTAAAAATGAATACACATTAATCCTTAGTGAAAACATGAGTGATGTCCAAAGATAACTCTTTCCACATACCAAAATTCCAAAATTCAGTATACTCAAACCATGATATCACTTATTCCTTATAACAATAATGAGCTCATGAATACTGTCAAACATTTAATTTTCTCCATATCCATTCATTATTCGCATATAATATGATTTCCAAAATATTTGAATCACTTTTCATGGATACCGGTACCATAAAATTATTGAAATCCAAAATAGACTAATACCAAAAATATTCTAATACACCATAAGAGTACCTCAACAACATTATTCTTGAATACCAATACAGAAACACTTCAATCCATCCTCTTCAATTATTGTCCTAGAATAATTATTTCCTTGATTTAGAAGTAACTTTTCAGGTTAGGGCATTGAGTTGGGTATTTCCCATGTTCTCTACAAATAAGATATTGAACTCCATAACAGTCTATCACTCTATGTCCCTTTTCTCCACACAGATAACATTTGTCCCTCCATTTGAGGTTTTCCTCATGGTTCTTCTTCTCTTCTTTAGAAATCTCAATCTTCCTTTTTTTATGCTCCGCAACATGCGAGCATGCATAAATGTCTATCTTCCTCTTATTTGATGAATTTGTCATACCACTAAATTTCACCGTTTTAATCATATATTGCGATGACTAATTTGGCATAATCACAATATCATTCTCTCTAGGAATTACACTATTTTTTTTCACATAGTCACCAATTTTTTCATTAGAATCAATGTTAACCGAATTCCTTTTGTTCCCTCCATTGACTAAAACACAAAAAGAATTATTTGAGAGGAAAAAATCACAAAATGAAAATAACATAATCAAGGGAGAGTACCTTCAACATCTAACATCATATGTTTAATTCTAATATCGTTACTGTAATTCTAGGACTATAATCTATACTTATACATAACCTTAGGGTCATCCCTAGACATACCTTAGAAATATCTCTAGGGATCTCACTAAAGTTATCGCATTCTAGTTTCAAAGGTTGACTAAACCTTTCCTATGATACCAACTGTAGAGACCCGATGCTTGACGTACATAGACATTACATTACCTTTTCAGAATAATTAGTACATAACAAAAACAGACTCACAAGGACCGTGATAGTTTATTGTCTTTGGAAACATGGAACATAATATTCTAATTGTCGTGAAAGATCTTCAACATCTCCCATAAAGATCGCCCCTTTTTTGTTTCCTTGCCTGAAATCTTACATTTAATCTTGGGGGAAAAAACATAAAAAGGGTGACCTCAAATGATCATTAAGGGTAAGCATGGATAAAATAAAACGTACCATATACATTTGAACTAAAAAAACATGAACATTAAAAATCTTGAGCAACGACCGAAAACATGGAAGTACATAAGGCATTGATCATAATGGAACATAAATCATGATAAAATAGCATGGGAATAAAACATGTAATTGTTGCATCCATTAAAGACATGTAATGATTTCAATAGTAGCCATGGAATTGCTGCCAAGACCATCTTAGTGGACAAAGGCCCTTCCTGAATCGAGTTCACTCCTCGTTCCAGTCCTGTAAAACTGAACCAGATTAACTTACCATTCCATCCATCTCTATCTCATGAGATTTAAATCTTTACCCAATGATTTGGAGGGAGATATAGGTCCCACAAATCTCATAATGAAATCATTATTACTTGTTCCACAAAATAAACATACATCATTCATAATAACCCAACGAATAAAATGGGTTTCATAAATATTGTCCCATCAGAACATAATCCATATAAAAGAAATGGATATCATTTAATAATAAGAAAAGTGAATCCATGTAAATCATAGATACATTATACTTAAAACATACACATATGAATTATTTTAATTTTAGATGGAAAATGTTTTTGATAAAACACTTGAAATGAATTCTTGAGTAAAATATCATTTCTTCTTTAAAAATCATTTTTTTTTCACAAAAAGTCAAGCATTTTTAAAAGATAAGTATTTTATTGATAATAGTCAAGAAATATTTTTGATGAAGAATCATGAAAATCATTCTTTATGAAACTGTAAAAATCCGTTCGTGCCGTATATGTTAAAAAATCATTCTTCCCGTACTTTTTCCGGAAAAGTCAAAAAGTACCTCGTACGAAAAACGACAAAATATTCCTTTCATATCCTTTACTAAAAACTCACAAAAGACTAAAATTGGATTCAAACAATTGTAGGTGGATGGAAACAATATTAAATATTGAGGGAACATAGATGTGGATGATAAAAACACCCCATTAAAAACCAAAGTATAAAAAATCTCAGATAAAAATGAGATTGTGATATTTTCTGTTACCTTAGGTCTTATTTGCTTCGTAAGTGTATGAACATCCTGTATAATGTTTAAATAATGTCATTGACTTATTACAGAATCATATTCATTATTATGATATCATATATGGTTCACTTATGACTTTATATTACCTGTTCTTTTGTAAATTCCATGTTAAAGAGTGTTTTTTGTAAAATCGTTTCATTTGTCATTCGTGTTTTGACTTGTAATTATTCATATGATTACTTAGATCGTGATTACTTAATTCCAGAAGATAAAACATGATTTATATATAATATATATTCAGAATATACATATATATATAACAGATCGATAAATGGTTATAAATAGACCATTCATGGAGACGGTAGGCCGTACGTACACATGAACGTTGTTTTCGTTTCCTCATTGAATTGTATGGAGTTAATTGGATGAAATAAATATATATATACATAAATACAATATAATTATTATGTCATATATTTCATTCTTACTTATTATATATACTTTATAATAATTTATGAATGGTTAATCATTGAGAATGAATCTCATCGTGTCATGGAGATGGTATTCCGTACGTACGCACGAGCGATGATATCGTTCTGATGATCGTGGAATTTTATTGGATTGTATGTATACTATTACAGAATCAATATCACTTTACAATAATCATATATAGTTATTAATTACACAATTATACCCATCCAAGTAAGGTGGTGGTGGAAAATAGATTACACCACGGCGTGGAGACATTATTCCGTACGTACGCACGCGCGGTGATTTCGTTTTCCATAGGATGGATAGATGGTGAAATTGGTTTGTTTCATACTTATAATAACATATCATTACCATGTCACTTTGTATTTTTATATTATATAGTTAATAAATATACAATATACATCCAAGTGACCCCCAAGTGGACCTTTAATGATACACCTATCATGTTATAAGTATCTTGGCCGATCCTTTGATTTTTATGAATATAATAACAATTAATATTTTCATATTTGTTTTAAAAACTATTTTATGTCAATTTTGACACTATTTTATAATTGATTTGTGTGAAAATCATAACAGAATGATTAGTTCGAAAAAAGATAATTAAATCAATACTATAATGTCATATTAATATAGAAAATTATTGGAATTCATATAAAGTATCATATTACATTTATTTCGGTATTTATAACATCAATTATGTTAATATTTCAATAATAAGATAATTACTACATCATCATTGTGTCTAAATTAAATTAATTTATTTTAAATATAAAAATTACAAATAGAATACCATTATGTTGGAAATCTTTTTATCTTTATAATTAATATTTATAGTCGAATTTATCTTATGTATAACACTATATCAAAACTGATTAATTTATTAAGCATTGATTTTAACTATTTTAACCCTTCTTTAAATAAATTAATAATAAATTTCCTAATCTAATCCAAGTGGGGATAAATGGTTATATTTTATTCCTAAGGTTTTTTTTGTCCGAATTAAACTTATCCAATAGAATTAGGATGTGTGTTAGGGTAATAATAATAACACGTTTACCCTTAATTACACTATTTACTTATAACCATGGTAAAAAAGTAAAAAGTTACAATTCACCAAAAAATTATTTTCATCTAATTTAACCACATTTTATTCCTTAATATTAACCGTGTCTCTCGGATTTTCGAAACTCCACTCACATAAGTGGCAAAAATTATGTTTTATGAAAAATTCAGTTTTTTAACTACCACATAGTGGTTTCACTATTCATCAAAAAATGAATGTTTCCGGAAAAATACCAAAAATTAGGCCTAAGTTATATTTGATATTCTGATTTCAAAAATGATGTCTATTTTACCAAATTCTAAACATATCATTTACATTAGCTAATTTAAAAATCAATTCTAGTCATCAAAACAAATAGCGTGTTTTTAAGAGATAATAACTATCAAAAGATTGACAGTTGTTTATGTCTAGTTTAAATGTGAAATTAATCCAATGACCAAAATTTATTAATTTGTAAAAATATATTCTAAATATACTTTAAAACCACTCAAATTAAAAATTTATCACTATTAATTATTTGGATTAAAAAAATGTTTTTAATTAAAATTTAGTAATTTTCACTATTCATCAGAATATGAAATTTATCCGAAAAGTATCACAATTTCACCCTATGCTAATTTCGATATTTCTAATCCAAAATTGAAGTCCATTTTGAAAGATAAGATTTATTAAATTTCAAAAAGTGGGTATTACTATTCATAACGGCTTGTTCATAATAATATAATAATAATATCTCGTTTAGTGAACCTCGGTATTGCGTACTACACACGCTATCGAGGAAAGTCGTGATTGTGTGTAATGCAAAGCAAGTCGGGGATGTGTGTTGTGCAAGATATTTTTGGTATAGCGTACAACACAAGACATTAATGAAATAAAAAGAATATATTTCACAAAATCTCGGGGTGTTACAATTTTATGTGAAAACAAAAACTTAAATACTGAAAACCAACCAAATGCTTTCAAATTGTATTGATAATTTAGGAAAATGATACTTGTGTCATTTTTGATGTGTACATGTAAACCCCTCCTCTATCCGTTGAACGGTGTGGCCGGTATCACTCTATGTGTCTCAATTTTTTTTAAATTAACAATTGTTTATGTGAAAACAACAACTGGAATATGGAAAACAGACCAATCATATTTGGATTGTGTTGATACTTTAGGAAAAAAATTAAATTGGTCCTTTTTTATTTGTACGAGTCAAAGACGCATTAATCTGATGCACGATGTGGTGGAATCCAACTCTGATCAATAGATATCACCACACTTGTACCATTTAGTGTTCATAGCCTTAAGACCATTAATATTATTCTCATTGACTTCAATTAACATATAGTTCCATTATTCTAGACCATCACTAGTTGAAATTCTAATCATTTCAGTTCTGCCTAAATTTTAAATCAAGTAAAGGGTTCCATACATTACTCGTTTCTTAACGACCATGGAACCGTGGTTCATTTTCCATACCTCGTTTTCAAATTTAGTTTCATAGCATGCATCATAAAATTTTATCATTAGATTTTGGGAGAAGAAAACCACTCCCAGGTAAAATCCATTTTCATACATTTTTTATATTCTATAAATGTTGCTTTTGATTGAGGATAGATCATATTTTGGCATTCTTTCATTGTCAAAATATCTTATTATGATCCACAAAATTCTTAAAATTTCATTAATATAGGGTTTTTATTTCACAACATCAAGATTGTATAGTGGGGGAATATATTGCCACTTGTCAAAGTCATATGGTATGATTGTTGGGTAAAATAGGGTATTTGGGACATGATTCAGTGGATCTAATTTTTTTGGAGGATATTATGTGTCATCACTTTTATTCTCACTATTAAGCATGATAGGGTGTCATAAATTATTTTTATCATTGAATGACGTAGTGTCATCCTTAAATTATCTAGTAGTACACCATGTATGACTATAACCCATCCAAGAATGGGTTTATTTTTTTCAACCACATATGTTTCACAACACACTCTGGATCAGAATCATGTTCAACATCTACTTATTCAACCAATTTATATATGATCAATATGCGTATAAAAACCAATATCCAAGTATATTATCTTATTACCACTATAGAGTCTACCAACAAATTCTTTATCATTCACCCAATATCTGACATTAACAACCATAACTCCTTCATCATCCTTCATATTGTATCAAAATTGACATTTTCTTTACAAAGAACATATTCCATTTCAAATTTGAACATCTAAATGTATTTTATCCAACACATCTGAAAACTATTCAGTTCACACAAGAATAAATAATATTACTATGAAATTTAGTTTTTATATATAACATGTCTCTCATTAAAGAGGTGGTGTCTCTGAAATTTACACTCATCAACGACAGTGGAAAACTCTTTTTCATGAGTTGGGTAGATTCACTCATGTGGTCATAAGTGATGAGTATCCTAATAAAATAAATTTTCACCATATATTATAAAAAATACAAGTTCAATGATAAATGAATCACAAATTATTACATACACAAATATAGGATCAGAAAATAAATAGTGATTTGAGCCAATTTCAAACTCTGATTCAACACTAATAAGCATTTCTCAGACTATTCTATCTAATAAAATTTTATGGGGTGGTGGGGGGCTCTATTGATTGGGAGGTTGTGTAGGGCAGAGGTGAATTACTACTGGAATAGTGGTAGTCATATGAATATTTAAATGGTTGTCAATAATTATTGAGTAATTGAAACTGTTATTCCACTCTACTAGAATATTGATATCATATGAAGACTGAAATTGGGAATTTTAGTACATGTCAAGGTTGGATGAGTTTTTTGGTTTTATGTGTGTTTCCCTGTGCTATTGCGGGTTTATTTTTGCTGGTTTAGGTCTGTTTGTATGATTTTTTTGAGCTAATTTTTATGTCGGTGTATACTAGAGGGGATACTGGAGGGGAAGTTGTACAGTGGTTCTGGAAATACACAATACCAATGGTTTTAATCTATTGGTATACATTGAGAAATATTTTTCCCCTCGGTTTCAAGAAACTGTTGGTAAAAAACAATCCCAACATTTTAAAACTGATGGTCTAGTGTTTAGTCTTCAATATATACCAACGTTTAATTGAAAATTATGGTAAAAATGCTATACCAATGGTTATAAACCATTGGTTCAGATTAAATTGATGGTCTTCCCAACTGGTGGGGTAAACATATACCAATGGTTATCCTACAACGGTTAGTAAATCAATAAATTCAGTGGCCTATACCAATAGTTTAGATAAAACATTTGCAATAAAGAATTCCTCTTGGCTTACTGCCCTATAGTTTGGAAAACTATTGGTATAGGCTAACCTAGCGGTTTTCCATCCTATACCAATGGTTTAGATCCTTTGTAATAACCTTAATTTCCAGTAGTGTGGTCAATCAGCAGATGATGATTCAAGTCTAGTGAGTAATATGTGTTTTATAAAGAGGAAGGGTATGAAGAAGTACTCATTAATACCCACACCCCCCCTTTGGAGACTCTCTCTACAATGATGATGAATGACATGAAGATGGAGATGGTGTCTTTGAGCCATCAAAGGCCAGAGGAATAGTATGATCAAATCATGATTATTATTTTATGCTCAGAATAATAATGGATTTATTTATTCTTGATGCTCAATACATTAGAGGAAGAGTAATCCAAAATTTTGGGGAGGTCAGTAGATGTGTCTTTAAATATTGAACGATTTTCATGGGTTGAAAGTGAAGACTCAATTATTGTAGGGGGTTTCAACATATCAAAAATCAACATTATGGTGTACATTAAATCCTAGGACCAACTTTCTTATGAGTTTGAGAAGAGGATGATATGGTTAGATAATCTACAAGTTTCATCATAATCTAGGGAAACTTCTAGGGGGAAGGATTTATGTAATATTATGTTTTTACATAATGATTTCTTTTAAGTTGATTCTTTTAGTCAGTCGGTTTGAGAGGATTATTTTTGAGTGATGTGATGTCCATTGGATCTTGCTATTTTTGGTCCTTTTTTTGATTCTCGGATCATGTCTCCTTCAACCTACATGGACTAATAATGGATGTGGATTAGAGATAGAAGTCTTTTTCGATGCTAGGCTTTTGGATTGGGATGACTTAGAAGGTATGTCTCTACCATCGGTACCGTTCTCATGCACATCAGTCGAGACTGCAATCCAAAGGGTCATGTATTGTTAAAGGCTTGGTGTCATGGAAATTTTTTTTGGGTTGGACAAGTCTTGTTTTTTTTCTGGGTTTTTTCTTTTCTACCTGTGTTATGCTTTTTTCAGTCTGATTTTTTTGTTTCTAACTTTTTCCTCAAATGTGTTTTCATAATAATATAGAAATATTCAATCATTCCATGTAGGGGCCTTAAAAACGATCTATTACATTCATGTTAATGCATCAATTGGAGCACAGTTAGAGAAAATTGTGCATCATGCATTACCTCACTATCCACCCCACATGGTAATGTGAGAGAACTCAGGTTGGGTGCATAGTTTATATTAATCATGTGGACTACTGTTTTTCTCTATCAGCCATGGTTCCAAGAATAAAACAAGCACTAAAAAACCCTCAAATTTGGTATTTCATCTTACGGAATAAATAATAGGTCTCTAACAAAAAAATTATATATTTTATGGATCCATGCCTAGGTGAAAACCAAGGATCATATAGTATATTCCCATTCATCTTTGACAATAATGTTGGATGAGGGTTATTCCTAATGATCCCTGCCATATGTTCACATACATAGCTATTTATTTCCAATATTCATTATTTTATCATGTATGTTCATGACAAGGCTCCGGATGTGGCTTGTTTGGAATTTATATTTTTTAAGGATCTCTTTACCACATAGCTGAATTTCTTTTTAATATCCTTAGGATACAATGTCACAATATATTATGAAATTGATCCCAAAAATAAACTAAAGATGATATATTCAATAATATACCAATAAATATAATAGGTATACAATTTAATTAAATTATTTATCAAATAATTAAATAATATTTATTATATAATATAAATAATTTCATTTTGTAACTATTCAAATAATTTGGCATTGAAAACTAAATTAAATGAATGTATTTTGTATAAAAACCATTGAAAAATATGTTAAATATTGTAATTATATTTAGAATTTCTGTATAAAGTTAAATATTAAAAAATATTTCAATCTATGTGTTTTTAATATGATTCATATTAATGTTCTTACCACTCACACAAGAACAGTGCCAACATTATCAATAAACTGAATTTAATTGTATATAAAATATAAATTATAAATAAATTACTAGGATAAAAAATTAATTTTCATTAAAAAATAATAATATATATGTCACGACATGACCCTTTCTAGGGCTTGAGAAACAACTTCCTCAAGGCTGAATCTATAGTCCATGGGAAGGCGACCAGAACTGAATGCATAACAACATCTGGGTGGCCTTTTCCTAAGTACATGTACACACACACACAAGTAGCTCATTGTAAACATTGAAAGGAAAAGAGAAATTAAGATACCACACTACTATATATAAAACACAAATACGCATCGACCTCTAATCATTATATGTAATTAAAAGTAATTTGTAAGGGAAACGAGAAAAATTCATGTCCAATCAGAAAAGTTCCATAACATGGTTACACGTGGTAATGTAAAACAGCTATGAAAAACATTCTCCTAGGTACCAAGCTATGACCACCACATGTGGTCTAAGTTCCATGTCTCCCTACGCATATCTTATGTCATGATGAACATGTATGTCATCTGCAAGGGATCTTCGAGTGCTAGAAAATCCAATGAAGGGGTCAGTATAAAAATACTCATTATGATGCACTGATGGATCATGGGAGAAGCAAGTATGGTATTGTATAAGGAATAAGATGATAGAACAAGGTACAGTAAATGAGTAAATCACAACCCAAAAGAGAATTAATTTAAGCTCATCATAACACAAGTAGCATGAATCTATGAGAAGGTGAACTTCTCATCAGTTCTTCGCTACATACAGTAGTAGAGTAGACTCGTCCAACAACATGATGCTAGACATATAATGAACATGGAATACCCTGCGCATCATCATCTCTCTAGGAAATGAGTTTCCAACATTTCTAGATTATAAGAGCATTAATGGCCAACATCCCACAAGAATTACCTAAACATCAAGTTAAATGTGCTCAATACCCAAACCATGATATTATAGAAATTGGGTGAATCTATCTCGACCACACTATTTTATGTTGAATCGAAAAAATGAATATTATTTGTAAGAGATCACCTCATTATTGAGAGTCCAAATTCAATTATTTTATGTCTCTTCACTTTGCTGGACATACAATAAATCAGGTCACAATGTTGTTGACCCACTATCCATCCATGCTGAATGATTTTATTACAAAAGTCATTGACAAATTCCACTGCCCAGTCCAGCTGGAGGGTAAACCCTAAAAGAGTAACTGTCAAACTCCACTGCCACGTTGCACTAGATGGTAAGACCTAAAAGAGATTAGACAACACCATTTCCTATTTGTGACGTATGGTAAGCCTTAATACACATCGTCGAACACCATAAAAGAGAATGAAGAACACCACTACCCATTCACACTGGGGGGAGTAATCCGTGATTACTCGAGTGATTTTGAATTTATCAATGCCATCACAATCATAATCAATCATTTCCATTGATTGGAAATGCCCTCGAATCATCTCACATCATACAAAGAAATAAACTATAAATGGAACCATCACATCGTTCATGGAGAAACACTCAGGATAAATTAACCACATGACAAATTACAAGTTAAAGAGAAAGAGATAAGAGAGAAAGAAGATCTGTACTAGTAAAAGGCAAGTGTGGTGCCCGCACCACCAGTGACCCTTCCTCATCGCCTGGTCATGTACCTAACCCATTTGGATCCCAATATGGTGTAAAAGTACCACAACATTTCATGGTACTGTTAGAGTACACGCCACATTCGTTGTTAAGCCAACGAGAGAACAACCCTTGTCTTAAATCCAAAGGGTCTTAATCATATATTAGCTGACACACCTCCTCAAACAGTCCCAGAAGATTGACTATATCTCTTCACACATCTTCTCCACTCTCACAATATTCTGATTTGAGTAACGATGTAGATTCTCTTCAAATGCATCTAAAGGATCATCCACTTATATTCTTTTCTTATTTCCAAATTTTACAAGAGATTGTAAATAAGGCTCATCACATCCAAACAAATATCATTTTCATTATCCTTAGAGAATAACATGCATGATCGACTAATTAGTCATCAAAAACGGACTACTAATGCATTAGTTGTATCTCATAGCGTTATACACAAACAGGGCCACGTGGGGCCCACACATCGAACCAGAATGTTGTCTTATGTATCGTGATATTATGATCCTTGAAGCTTTACCCACAAAGTAGTCAATTAATTTTCCCTAAACAGACTTATGAATCATAAGTAATAAAAACATAGCGTACACCAGGAAGTAGAATCGTGGGGCCGAAACCTCGGTGCCAAATTTTGGTGGACGGATTGTTCCATTAAAAATCTATTAGAAAAACACAAATAAACATTTACACCAACACCCCAAATGGATATCTGGTGAAAAAGAGGAATTTCAACATAAAACATGTGAACATGGCCCTATGGGTCCCACACCATGTATCCAACCTGAATGATTTAGAAATAATCATAAAAAGTCTGCACGAGGACTGGGGTCCTGCTGTTGCTGACGGTCCATCAATCGTACATCTCACATGGGAGGTTTTTCTGAAGTAAAAATAATTAATTTATTATGTAATTAATTATTCTCATTAAGAGTTTCACGCCACCGAGTGATGAATTAAAACATCAACGATTCCAAACCAACTATGGAAGGACAGACTCAACTCAGGGGTAACAACACCTCTGACGGCGCATCAAACGGATGTCCAGTTCAACAAATATTTCTATTAAAAATAATAATAAATATTTTACTATTATTAAAAAGAATTTTTCGAGCTACTCGCATATGGACGCATAGTGGAAAAACCCCTAAAGACATTTCAAAATGTCTGTCATGATGAGGCATTCATATGGCCATAGACAGTGAATCATATATACAAGATGTTTAGAATTGGTGCCCCTCCAAATGCGAAGGGGCCCAACTGGGACAGTTTGACCTAAATTGGTGGAACCCAACCGCCTGGGCATGCCTGCCCCGACCGACCGAGTCAATAGCTGCTCCTCACTAGTGTAACATCCCACTAGAAAGTGGATCCTAAAAACCCCACTGGTCCCTTGCTTCAACTGAATGACCTGCATGTCACTTTTCATGGTCCCCCCGGTCTCCCCCTTGGTCACCGCCCGACACAGGCCGTCGCGCCTATCGATGTTCTTTGTCCTGATGCCCGCCACCTGAGAAGCTCACTCCACTAACCTCTAACTCGGCTCCTCCGTCGAACACCTCTACAATGCACCAGTCAAATTCCATCTTTGACTAGTTGCACCAAATGCCAAAGCCTCAACTCGACTTGACTCTATTCGACGTCACCATCTAGCCGAGTTTTGCCTCACTGAATTCCCGCGCTGGCACTCTCGATCTTAGAACACCATCCACAATCGAACGTCATCCACACATCCACCTACCACACTCGACTCTAACACAAATCCACACTTTTTCTGTGATCCCACATTCCTATTCTTGTGGTTATTTTCATAGACCACCAATACCTCATTAGAGGCCTGATTTCAGTTATGTAGCTGAATTCGGTGTCCTTGAGAAGAGGCTTTCATAGCACCACCCCTCATTCATCAATCCGTCAATGTTTTGGCACGTCCAAAAATGAGGGACAGAGTACGCTCAAAAAATTGATTTAGAATTGGTCTTGGATGATGTACATGTAACACCCCAAGCTTCCACGGTACGCTTCCCTTTGAATAATACAGTATCGTGAGTTGTACGCAACTACGAGTTCTAACACACACCACAACCAATCAAAGTAATCATTTTGAATATTAATACGCACATTATGAAATTTTATAAATTTTATCATTCAAAATGGACTTCATTTTTGGATTCGGAATATCGAAATTATCTATGGCTGAATTTTTGGTATTTTTTAAAACATTCAATTTTTGATGAATAGTGAAAAAACACATAGATATAGTTTAAAACCAATGTTTTTATTTAAATACATATTTATGTAATATCAATTTAATTATGTTAAAAATTGATACGTAATACCTATATAAGATCAATTTAATTAATTGGAGTTCGTTTAGAATAATTTTATATATATAAAAATTTTATTGAACTTCTCACCGTCTTTTACCCACCTCCTAGAAGAATTTGGAAATTTACATAAAACATAATTTTGACACTTCTGTGAGTGGAATTTTGAAAATATGAGAGACATGGTAAATATCATGAAGTAAAGAGTGGTTCAAATAGATAATAATAATATATGGTGATTAGTAACTTTTTACTTTTATTTACCAATGTTAAATGTAAATAGGGTAATTAATGGTAGAAATGATATTATTATTACACTAACACATGTAATAATTCTATTAGAAAAGTTTACCAGGACCAAAAAAAACCTTAGGAATAATATATTTTCATTTAGGTCATCTTGGATAAGATTTAGAGATTTATTATTATTTAATTTAATGAAGAGTTAAAAGAGTTCAAATCAATGTTTAATAACTAAAACATTTTTAATATATCCTTATACAGAAGATAAATTAGATTATAAATTTTCATTACAAATATAAAAAGCTTCCATACATAATAGTATTTTCTTTATAATTTTTAGACATTAAATAATTTAATTTATTTATGACACAATGGTGATGAAATAATTATCTAAATAAGGAAATATTAAAATAATTGACATTTTAAATATCAGAGTAAATGTAATTTGAGAATTTTAATGAATTAAACTAATTTTCTAGGATACTATGACATTTTATTACTGGTTATATAAATTTATTTTGATGTAATAATTCTGTTATGAATTTATCAAAAAAAATACCCAATAGTTTCAAAATTGGCATAAAAGGGTTTTTTTAAAAAAATTATATTATTAAATGATATTCAATTCCTAAAAATATATGTATAGTCCAAAGGACATATATAATGATAGGTGAATCATTAATGGACCACTTTGTGTCGCTAGGAATTATATAGTATGTTTATTTAATATATAATATAAAAATACAAAGAGACATCGTAAGTGTCAAACAATTTAACTAAGAGTTAAAACTAAAAGATACAGTTAATAAAGTGACCCAAACCTGTCTAAAATATATTTTTTGAGTGTATTTTGACCTATCCCGAACTTAATATTTAAATAATACACATTTGAGAAATTAGAAATTGAATAATAATTTATTATAAATTAATATTTCTAACTATTCCAAAGGTTCCCCTCACCCCTCTTATAAAATAGAACTCTCATTCCCTCTAATTGACACATTCAAAGCCTTTTGGATCGGCCAAACCATGCCCAAATATTTTCTCAACATCCCATGATTCAACATAGAGGCCTTAGTCAGATCTGAAAAACAACCTATGGATCTCTTTTGATCAAATCAAAAGGAAGAACCTGAAGAAGAGGAAATGTTTTCACGACCCTCTTTCAAGTTCCTTTTTTCATCAACTTCTAATTTATTTGTTGTGTCCATTATAAAATAATAAATATAGTATGTTCTATATACTGTGATGTTATTATAAATACGTTACATCCATATTCAGTATTCAATCCATCATTTGAAGGACATGTCACCATACGTGCATAGGTACGTCCTACTGTCTCCACGTCGTGGTGTAATTGTTATTCAATAAATTATTATTTGGATGTGTATAATAATGATTTGAAATTCATGTAAATAATAAATATAACATGATAATAATTATGTATATATGTTATATCTTCCAATTATATAGTATTTTAATATCAAGAAAATTATATTTTCACTCGTGCATACGTACGGACTACCGTCTCCACGAACGCGATGAGATTCATTCCCCATCGTATCTAGTCAAGTATAATTCTCATTTAATGATTGAAAATAATGTTTAAGTATTTGATATCATTATGTATATAAATAATATGAAAACTATCCATAAAAAACACGTCTTATGTAACAAAACATATAAAATAAAATGAGTAAGTTAACACCTGAAACAACAATAACAATAAGATATTATTAAAAAGCAATGTTAAAAGATCATATATGATATCATATTAATGTATATTATTATTGTATAATTTAATAACAATTATTTCACATATTACAGGAGGATAACCTACCCTCAACTAAGTAATAATACAAGGTATGGGTTTATTTCACAATCTATTCATTATCCGAGGTTGTTTTTTACATAAATATCTACTGAGACTTCATTATCATCAACATCTATGTTTCATAAAAATGTATTTAAAATTATTATTACTATTTTATAGAATATGGGTTAAAGTCATTTATACCCTTGTTGACTTTTATTATAAGTTTATAGAGGAATCTTTCTATAGTTTTCCAAACAAGGTCATTTTTAACCTTTCTGACAGAATTATGTTATGAATGTCTTTTTTTACTTATACGATGGGTGTGGCTATTTTATGCCATTATAAAATCATAAATTCTTCCCTTAAAAACTTATAAGAAATTTTCAATGTAAATGATTTATTTTATTATTATGTGAATTTTAAATGATTTCAAAAAAGTATATTTCTCTCAAATAGTTTTTTTCATCTATTTCAACACCCTTTGATGGATTTGAAGCTTATTTGAAGTTGATTTATTATGATACAAGCTTCCATATTTTATTTAAGGTTGTGTGATATGTTTGATTTTGGATGTTTTATTTTTATAACATTCATGTTTTATAGAGAACATATTGACATTTCATATGCTTGTTTTAATATGAATGTTTATGTTATGTTTAAACCTATTCATATGAGGAATGCATTGGACATAATAAGTGACGAGTGGAGCCCGCTATAGCTCCTCGATGCATCGGTAGGTCTAATGAGAAAAACAAGTTTCTTTGGCACATGGACTTGACAAAAACATATCTTTAGTATTGGCACAAGACATTTACTATGTGGTTATGATAGTCTAGAATTATGTATTCCATCATTATGAAAGTGGTTATTGATATTGCATGTGATTATTAGACTAGTATAATATCAATGTGAACATGTAAATGGAATTATTTCATTTTATTATTTCCATATTATGCTGAAGTTTAAGTTTAAATGGCATCAGTTTTAGTTATACATTGCCTTAAATGTTCATGCTTATTTATGAATGTTTTCGCTATATTGTTATCCTTACTGAGCATCTGAGCTCACACCTTTCTATGTTTTATTTTTCCCATGATGTGAAGTAATATTTTATGACTGACAAGCAGGGATAGTCTAATGGGGATATGAGTGTTGACCATGGAGACTATATTATTGTAGTTTTTCACTTTATAATGTAATGTAACATTTATGAATGTATCTAGAGATTCCAAGGCTACTAAACTAATTTGTCTTTCGAGACATGATCATTTGTGATCATGCAAATGATACGTAATAATTCACCGACTCTGGGTAACTGGGGTCTGGGCATTACAATTGGTATTAGTAGAAGTTTAGTTCAATCCTTGGAAGATAGAATTAGATAAACACTAAATAGGGCACATTGATCTATGATGGACATTGAGGATTAGAATATAATAATTTCCTAGAATTTTGTTATTATAGAGATTTTGTGAGTTTTCCGAACAATACATCCATGTCTAGATATGATCAGGTAGAGGCGGCTCTGGCGCATATGTTTGTATGAGTAAAACCCGAAAACACCTCTTTGCGCTAGACTTGAACGGGAACTGGTCCACGACAATAGGCCTTTCTGCACTCTGGGTTATGACACTCCCAGGGGATATGCTTAGGATAAATCTCATTTTCTTTACAAACCATTATTAATGGTTTACGAGTATATACATCCTCAATGAAAACATTTTTTTATGATTATGGATTATATCCATAAATAGTTCAATTTATGTAAGGTGTTTTACTAGTATGGAATTATTTATTTTTATTTGTAAATTGATCTAGTTTATTCCATTGTTTAGAAATGGCTCCTAGTGGATGGAATGGAAATAATATAAATGAACTCACTCCATGTATGGATTTACCTCCTGCTCAAGATAATTATAGTGGAGCTGGTGATGCAAATGGTGTTGATCAGCTAATCACCATACTGGGAAAACTCACTCAGGTTATGAATAATAACATTACCCATATAGAGAACCCTGATCCACAACGTTGAGGATCAATGTTAGATCACTTTCTGATGTAACAAATGCCAACATTCTATGGGAGTACAAATCCCTTAGTATCTGAGCAATTGATAAATTCCATAGAGAAAATATTCCATGCCTTGGGGAGTAGTGAAAGGGAAAAGGTTATCATAGCAGTTTACCACCACACTGGAGATGCTGACCAATGGTGGTCATTGATTCCAAACACTAAGGAAGATGATGAAGTATCAAATATGTAATTGAAGGTGTTCAAAGTTATTTTCCTTGAAAAATAATTTCCTCACGACCATCAGGAAGATATAGAAAGGCAGTTTTTGAGTCTGAGTCAAAAGGATGATGAGAATGTAACAAAGTATGAGTCTAACTTTACAAGGGTAGAAAGGTATGCTGGAGATTATATACATAACATATGAAGTAAGATTGATCATTTCATTTATGGGTTAAAACCATTTATTCATCGAGAATTAGTTTCACAATCCTTATCGTTGTACGAAGATATAGATTCTTGTGCGATCAAGATAGTAAATGAATTCTCTATGGATTATTACTTTAAAGCAAATCAAGAGAAGAATATATCTGCTGATCAATCTAGAAATGGAAATAAGGGGAAGTGGGGAAAAGTAAATATCCATCCTGTAGTATATGTGGGATGAAACTCCCTTGTACTTGTTTGAATGGAATGGGATTCTGTTACAAGTGTGGTGAAAGAGGCCACCAAGATCGTGATTACAAGGGTAAGAAAGAAGCTACTAATGTTCCATGATACGTTTTCATGGAGATGAGAAATTATTCAAATGACTGTACTATGTTTCAGGGGAACCTACATCAGAAAAGGCCTAGGGATCAGGGCCATGTTTATGATATCACTACTATTGAGGTAAAAGTTATGAAAGACTTGGTGGAATGTAATTAAATAGTTTCCTTATATTTTAAAAATTCGTTATTTGATTCTGGAACATCGAATTGTTTCATATATTCCCAGTTTTCTATGAAAGCTAGATAATTACAATTTTATCTAACAAGGGAGTTGTAAGTAAAAAATTCAAAGAAAAAGTATCATTGCCACAAAGTTTTGGGAATCAGTCCCCATTAGAGCAAATAATTGTCCTTTATCTATTGATCACATCGACATACCCATGATTGAATTTGATACAATCATCAGTATGGATTTCCTTTTGGGCCATGATGAAAAAATTTCTTATATGAAGAAGGAGGTTACAATTTTCGATGATGATGATAATGAATACCTTTTCTTTAGAGAAGAATTGTCACCACCTATTTTTATCTTGATCCACTCCCAGTAGCTCAACTAAATTCAATTATTGGGGAGGAAGAGAATGAAATAACTATGTGTAAGGAAAGGAATGTTCTAATAGAGGATGTACCTATTGTTAGATAATATGTTTATGTGTTTCTAGAATATTTACCTGGTCATCCTCCAGAACAAGTAATTGAGTTTTCCATTGATTTAATTCCTTCTTCGAGGCCCATATCGAAGAACCCTTATAGAATGGCCACTGTGGAATTTGTTGAACTAAAGAAACCACTAGAGGAATTGAGTAATAAGTGATTTATTCTCCCTAGTGTTTCTCCGTGGGGATCCCCTATCCTTTTTGTTAAGAATAATGATGGATCCATGATGTTATTTATCGACTACATGGAAATAACTAATATAACAATGATGAAAAAGTATCCCCTACCTCGTATTGATTATTTATTTGAACAAATTCATGGAGCTTATTACTATTCAAATATTGACCTTTTATCTGGATACAATCAATTCTGTGTGAAGAAGGAAGACATTTAGAAGGAAGTATTTCAAACAAGGTTCTGGCATTACGAGTTTATAGTAATGCCTTTTGCATTGACTAATGCACCCCCTGTATTCATGGATCTAATGAATAGAGTTTTTGTGGAATATCTTGATGATTTTATGGTGGTATTTATTGATTAAATCTTTTTATATTCCAAAATCTATTATGATCATCAAAACTACTTGGGAATTATCCTAGACTCTTAGAAGATATGAATTATATGTGTTGTTTAGCAAGTTGGAATTCTTGCATCAGGAGATTTCTTTTCGTGGCCATACTGTCTCTAAAGTTGGATTCTATATTGTTCCATCTAAGACCAGAGAAATCCATGAACAGCTAGCTCCAACGAGTGTAACCAAGTTACGCAGTTTTATTGGCTTAACAGGTTATTATCGGCGTTTTTTCCAGAACATTTCATGGTTGGCTAATCCATTAACAAAGATCACATGTAAAGGGGTTAAATTTGTTTGGACAAAATAGTGTGAAGAATGTTTTGAGTAACTAAAGAGAAGATTAGTCAATGATCTTATATTGACTCTACCATCGGGGAATGATGGATTCGTCATTTATATTAATGCATCAATGAAAGGAATTGGTTGTGTCCTTATGCAGAATGATAGTGTTATTTCCTATGCATAACTATAGCTGAATATTCACGAGAAAAACTATACTACTGATGATCTTGAGATATTTGATGTAATATTTGATTTTAAGATATGTAGACATTATATCTATAGTGAAAAATATGAGATTTGTACTGATTAAAACAATTTGATTTATATTTTCTCACATAAAGAACTCAGCTTGAGGCAAAGGAGATGGCTTGAACTATTCAAGGATTATGATTGAACGATTCAATACCAAGGGAAGGAGAATAATGTGGAAGATGATTTGAGTACTAAGGATCATTGAGTTTTGGAAAAGATGAGAGTTGAAAAGGATCCTATATACATGGATCTAGTAAATATGTATATGAGAATTACCATGGAAGGTGAAACATCAATGCTTTTTCACGTGGTTTCCAAAAAATCTTTACTCAAAAGGATAAAGAGTTCTCAGACCAATGATGAAGAGTTTCGATAGAAGATTAATTCTATGAATGATGGGAGATTGAGTGACTATGTTTATGAAGATGGAATTTTGAAATTTGGGAAGAGACATTGTGTTCCCAATATACCTGATCTAAAAAAGGAATTGTTGGACGATGCTCATAGTTCCAATTTCTCTATACACCTTGGGTGCACCAAAATGTATAGATATTTGAAAGAACTTTTTTGGTGGGACAACATGAAGAGGGAGATTTTTTATTTTGTGACAAGATGTTTGGTTTGTCAACAAGTGAAATCCAGAAGGAAACAACCTCGAGGAGTCATGCAATGTCTTCCCATACTTGAGTGGAAATGGGATAATATAATGATGGACTTTGTCATGGGACTACCGAAGACTCCTGGAAGGGACAATGCAATTTGGGTCATTGTTGATCGCCTTACCAATTCAACACATTTTCTTGCTATATGGGAATATATAACACTTGACGGTCTAGTAAGACTATATATTAAAGAATTTGTGAGACTTCATGGAGTACCCATATCGATTGTTTCAGATCGTGACCCCCATTTTACTTCATGATTCTAGAAATGTCTTCAGAAAACCCGGGATACTAAACATCATTTGAGCACTGCTTACCACCATCAAACAGATGGCCAATGAGAACGGACTATTCAAACCTTAGAATACATGTTAAGATCGTTCCCACCCGACTTTTAGGGTATGTTGGATCAATATTTAACTCTGTTGGAATTTTCCTATAATAATAGATTCCATTCAAATATTTAGATGGCACCATATGAAGCGTTATATGGAAAGAGATGTCATGCACCAACATGTTGGGATAACGTTGGTGAATGAAAACTTCTGGGACCAGATCTTGTGGTGGAAACAATTGAAAATGTTAATGTAATCCAAAACCACATCAAAGCAGCTCAAAGTAGGAAGAAGAGCTATGATGGCAACCGAAGGAAGGATTTGAAATTTCATGTAGGAGATCATGTTTTCATGAGGGAATCTCCATGGAAGGGTGTTATACATTTTGGTAAGAAATGAAAATTGATTCCCAGGTACATCAGACCATTAGAAATTCTAGAACGAATTGGGGTTGTAGCTTAGTGTTTGGCAATGCCGGCAAGTCTCTCCAAATATCACAATGTGTTCCACTTATCACTATTGAGAAAATACATGCCTGACCCAACACATGTACCCACTTATGGAGAATTAGAACTGAAATATGATCTATATTATTGTGAAGAGCCCGTCAGGATTCATAATACAAGAGAACAAGTGTTGAGGAACCGGACAACTTGTCTGGTAAAAGTTCTATGGAGAAACCATAACTTGGAAGAGGCAACATGGGAACCGAGGAACTTATTATGAAGAACCACCAGAGTCTTTTTATAAAGTAATATTCTAGAAATTTCAAGGATGAAATTTTTTGAATGAGGGGAGAATGTAACACCCAAACTTCCACGATACGCTTCCCTTTGAATAATACAGTAGCGTGTGTTCTAAAAAACTTCGAGTTCTAACACACACTAGAACCAATAAAATTAGATGTTATAAATAGTAATACCCACTATTTGATATTTTATACATTTTAACATTCAAAATAGACTTCATTTTTTTGGATTCGGAATTTCGATATTAGCTTAGGGTCAATTTTTTCTATTTTTCTGAAAACATTCAATTTTTTGTTAATATTGAAGAATAACTGAATAATAGTTTAAAACTAAATTTTTAATTTAAATAATAATTTATTTTATTTAAATTAAATTAATTTCAAAATAGCTACATAATAGCTATATAATTTCAATTTAATTAATTGGAGTTAGTTTAGAATAATTTTAGATATATAAACATTTTATTGAACTTTTCACCGTCTTTTACACACCTCCTAGATGAATTTGGAAATTCACATAAAACATAATTTTACCACATTGTGAGTGCAATTTTAATATTCAGAGAGAGAAGGTAAATATCAAGGAGTATAATTTTTTTCAATAAGATAAAAATAATTTTTGGTGAATAGTATCTTTTTACTTTTATATACCACGATTAAATGTAAATAGGGTAATTAAGGGGAAAATTTTTATTATTATTACCCTAACACATGTCCTAATTCTATTGGAAAAGTTTAAGACAACCAAAATAAACCTTAATAATAAAATATTATCATTTAGGTCCACTTGGATTAGATTTGGACATCTATTATTATTTAATTCAGAGAAGAGTTAAAAGAGTTAAAATCAATGTTTTATAAATAAAACATTTTTAATATAGGGTTATACATAAGATAAAATCGATTAAAAATATTCATTATAAATATAAAAAGATTTCATACATAATTGTATTTTATTTTAAAATTTTATAAATTAAATAATTTTACTTATTTATGACACAATTGTGATGTAGTAATTACCTAATTAATGAATGAATAAAATTAATGATATTATAAATAACAATATATATGTAATTTTAGAATTTTAATGAATTCCATTAATTTTATAGGATAATATGAAATATTTGGACTGGTTATACAAGTTTTTTTCGAAGTAATAATGCTATTATGAATTTATCAAATACAAAATACCCAATAGTGTCAATATTGACAAAAAAGAGTTTTTAAAACAAATATTATATTATTAATTGATATTATATTTCTAAATATTTAAGGATAGGCCAAACGACTTATATCATGATAGGTGTATCATTAATAGACCACTTGGGGGTCTCTTGGATGTTTATTTTATGTTTATTGACTATATAATTTAAAAATACAAAGAGACATCGTATGTGTCAAACTAATTAACGAAGAGTTAAAACAAAACGTTATGCTTAATAAAGTGACACAAACCAGTCTAAAATCTATTGGTTGAGTGGTTGTTAACCAATCCCACCTTGAACTTTAAATAATACACATTGGATCCATTATAAACTGAATATGAATTTATTATAAAATAATATTTCTAGTTCTTCCAAAGGTGCCCCTCAACCCTCTTATAAAAGGGAACTCCCCCTTCACTCTAATTTACACCTTTAAAGCCATTTGGCTTGACCAAACCCTACCCAAATATTCACTCAACTTCTAATACATCAACATATATGACTTATTTTGATCATAAAGCCAACCTATGGATCCATTTTGTTTAAATCAAAAGGAAGAACCTGAAGAAGAGGTTATGTTTTCACCACCCACTTTCAAGTTCCTTTCTTCTTCAACTTATTATTTCTTTGTTATTTCAATTATAAAATAATAACCCCAGTATCTTCTTTATACTGTGATATTATTATAAATATGGTACAGCCACATTCAGTATTCTATCAATCCTTGGTATGACATGTCATCATACGTGCGTACGTACGGCCTACCGTCTCCACGTCGTGGTGTAATTGTTATTCAATACATTATTATTTGGAGGGATATAATAATGACGAGTAATAAATTAAAATAATAAATATAACATGATAATTATTTTGTATATATGATATACCATCCAATTATATTTTAATTTAATATAAAAAAATGATATTGTCGCTCGTGCGTACTTATGGACTACCGTCTCCACGAACGTGATGAGATTCATTCCTCATCATATCCATTCAAATATAATTAACATTTAATCATTAAAAATAAATTTTATGGACTCTATATCATTCTAGATATGAATAAGATACAAACAATCCATAACAAACACGGATTATGTAACAAAATATATAAAAGAAAACAAGTAAGTTAACACCCAAAACAATGATAATACTATGATATTCTTAACAAATAAATGTTAAAAGATCATATATGATATCATATTAATGTATATGATTCTTGTATAATTTAATAACAATTATTTTACCATTATACATGATGTTAACCTACCCTCAACCAAGGAAAAGTAAAAGTTAAGGGTTTATTTCACAATCTCTTCATTATCCGAGGTTGTTTATACGTAATTATATACATGGAACTATCTATCATCACATCCATGTTTCTTAAATATGTATTTCATATCATTCTTAAAATTTTGTAGAATATGGGTTAAAGTCATTTATACCCATTTTTACTTTTTATAAGATGTTTATAATTTAATCATTCTGTCATTTTCCAAAGAAGGTCCTTTTTATCTTTTTCGACAGAATTAAGGTCAGAATGTCTCTTTTAACTTATATGGCGGGTGTCGCTATTTTACGCCATTATAAAATCATCAAACATTCCCTTGAAAGATTATAAGAATATTTTAAAAGTAAATGTTTTATTTTTTAATTATGTTACTTTTAAATGATATAAAAAAATAGATATTTCTCTCAAATATTTTTGATTTCATCTATGTCAACATCCTTTGATGGATTATAAGCTTATTGGAAGTTGATTAATTATGAAACGAAATTCCATATTGTATTGAATGTTTTGTGATTTTTTTGACCGTGGATGTGTTATTTTTATACCATTGATTGTCAATGGAAAATTATTGACATTTTGTTTTCTACTTTTAATTCAAATGTTTATGTTTTCCTTAAACCAATTCATATGAGGAATGCATTGGACTTAATAAGTGACTGGTAGAGCCCACTATAGCTCCTCGAAGCATCGGAAGGACTCATAAGACAAAATACTGTTTTGTAACAAGGCCATGACAAATACTTATTTTTAGTATTGGCACAAGGCCATGACTATGTGGTTATGATAGTTTTGAATTATGCATTCCAACACTACAAAAGTGGTTATTGATATTGCATGTGATTATTCGACTAGTAGAAAATCAATGTGAACATGTAAATGGAATTATTAAATTTTATTTTTTCCATACTATGATGATGTTAATGTTTAAAAGGCTTTTATTTTGGTTATACATTGTCTTAAATGTTTATGCTTATTTATGAAAGTTTCTGCTATATTTTTATCTTTACTGAGCATCTATCCTCACCCATTTTTATGTTTTATTTTTCCTAAGATGTAATGAAATATTATATGACTGACCTGTAGGGATATTCTGAAGGGGATATGAGTGTGTACCATGGAAACTATATTATTTTAGTTTTTCACTTTATGATGTAATGTAACATTTAGGAATTTATCTACTAATTCCAAGGATACTAAACTAATCGTTATTTCAAGACATGATATTTTGTGATCATCCTAATGATAAGTAATAATGCACCGACTCTAGGTTACTGGGGTCGGGGAATTACACTAAATGATCATTCATCCATTACCATAATTGTAAAATTATTAAATTTAAACAAAAAATTTGTTGAAAACTCAAAAAATAAACTAAGTTGTGAAAATAAACAGAATTCCTACATCCAATTGTTCGTGCATCATTTGCGGAACATCCACGACGAACCTTCTTCTATCCCCCAAGGTTCTGGTGGAGGTCGCTCCTCAATTAGGTTATTATGGCGACGAACCTTAAAGAACCGTTGATAGATTGTGGGGTATAAAGAGAGGATAGAGAAGATAAAACCCTAACTCCAAAATCATATTATTCAATTTACAGGAAAACCCATTTAGCCCAGAATCTGTAACTATCATTCCCTATCATTTTAGATTAAACCTATGTAGAAAACCCATTATAAACTAAATAGATGTCTCAAATTTCCATTCATATTCTTTGTTCAAATTTATTTTGAAAAGAATGACAGTGATAAATATCACTATGTGGTCTTTCAAAATGGCGATTTTTCCATCGGTGACTTTTCACATAGTTTCCCTACGCCATCAAATCTTATACATTTCTCTAGGTTAATGGATCACTATGATCTCAACTGTGGACATGGAATTCCAAATTGAGTAACCTTTTTTGAGTTATTATGGATTTAGTAATTAAATATTTGAATTAAAAAAATTAATTCATAAATTTACTTACCTCTAACTAGTGGGGTGGTCCTAACAACTTGCACCAACATTCTTTATGTCTCACCTAGGGTCAAAACAATGTTACAAACCCCAATGTTGTCTCAGATTATAGATATGATCAACTGTTTGAGAGATATGCAATTATTTTTGGGTGAATAGTACAAAAGCAATTAATATATTTGTAAAATTTATTCTAGACATCGGGCCTCAATATTGCACACCATCTTAGCTCGTAGATCTGGAAACATTTATAGAAACATGCCAAAGTCATACAGTGAAAAAATAGGGTATCTACATCATTCCCTCCTTCAGACTTTTCATCCCCTAAAGGGAAAACTATGTGAACTAATTTGGGATACGGAGCTCACACTTGGCTCTCCCTCTCCACACAAAACCAGCACCACACCACACTGGGACAACATGAGAACTAAAGGGATAGTCCAAACTTATATGGGCTACTAAATTTGATGACGTGCATAGTAATATGCATGTATATCTTAATTTGTGATATATGGAAGGCATCATGGGCCCACACCAACTATTGGATGGTAGGGAAAGGTGGTAGGCAACCTCGCCATCTCTTTCACTATTCTAAATCGCCCAAAGAAGTCATGGGTTTTCCACTGCCAAACCTATATATTCCACATCATGACTAGAATCATAGTTTGTTCATAGAACATAGTCTTGTGATTCCATTCTATAGAATATACATCTAGTGAAATACACTAGGATATCTGGTCACTCAATATTTCACATTCGTTGCATCACAACCCATAGTCTTCTACATGCTGTATGAGTGATGGAGTCAACACTAATGACTGAAAAAGAAGTTTCACCCTCCTGACCTAAATGGTAAACGAACAGGAATATTACTTCTAAAAAACTCCACGAACCTGGAGAGCTATGACTCTCTACTATGGTAACCTGCTACAACGCTACCACTTTCCGGAGAATTGACTACATCAAAGTCATAGTTCTGTAGTAATATCAACCAGAAACACAGTATTAGTTTCATGTGTCTTTGGGTGAATATGGAACAAAGACACTGGTTTTCTTACCACACCACCATGTTCTCTTACGAATGATAGTGTATCCACATTCTAATGGCAAATAATATCGCTTCCAACACAACAAAGTGAGTTTCTTAGAACTTTTTATGGGGTGTCTATCACCTTGACATTTACTTGATCATAATATCATGATTGATGTTGAGAATGTAAGCAACCAATGAATAATTAATATGAGAAAACACATCCATATTCTAGAGGCTGGACATAGAAAGCATGTTTAGTACCCTACATGTCCTTTACCCTCTTGGAAGGAGTGTAATTCCTAAATAACGAACTCTTCCTAGCCCTCATGTGGAACCTCATGAAAAAGGGAGGTCTTTCTGAAATTTCCCACTAGAAAAGATAGAACATGCTCTGAAAATCTACCTCACTACCTCACCATGAATGAACATGATAGAGGGACTCATCCACCACACCTCTATATTATCTTCTTTTAGTAAAACTGACTCTTCCTCAAGGTTTTTCTCACGTAAAAAATCTTTCTTACTGGGGGAAGAAACCTTCTATCTCGGGAATTCAATGATACGTCGAAAAAAACCACCACATGGTTACACAGAAGCCCCACATTACCCTCAGTAACTCCTCAAACAAGCAGTTGTATGAATAGAGTACATCATGTTGTGTCTATCATGTTCTACTAAAAATGATAGAAAAGACACAGAGCATACATCTCAGAATCTCACACGCTTCAGGATTATAGACATACATAGAAAGATGAATCCTATGCCCCCAAATGATAGCTCCCTTAGCCTGACGTTGGCTGCCTAGTGGTGGTGGAAGAACCTCGCTACGTCATCCACTAACCACAATTTCTCAGGATATTCTTCCAACACCACCTCCTGATGGAACACCTTGTCCTCACCTAGGAGATCTCTTTTCCCAACACTACATATTTATTGGTGGAAAATCTACCAAATTCCTGAAAAAACATGTCATATTTGGTTGGGTAGTCTCACTCCAAGTGACCTCGCCCATCACAATAATTGAGCTAGTCCTCCATCTGTTGTCTCGATGCTCTATGTTTTCCACAACCATGTGCCTAAGTCTTATCAACGGGAAGCCTCATGCATTGAGGCCCTACCAAATTATGTCCCTTTAACAGAAATATCTCTATCACATGTTCCTGCTACAGTACCTGATATGGGTGAGAATGCACAATGGAACTATGCTTACACAAATATCCTCCATGGAGACCCTTCTCAAACTGCTGTTTACATTTGTTTTTTTCAGAGACCACATCTAATGAGTACCGAGTAAAGAATTTGAACCTTGTCGTATAGCCATCCAATTCCATCACACCCTACTAAATCTCCAATTGCTCCTGAAACTATACTGATTATAAGTAGTTGGGGTATTACTCCTCTCAAAATAGTAGCTGGAAGTCATCCAACAAAACTACTAACTCAACGTGCATTTGAGTAACCAAACACTTCCAATGCCAAGATACTCCAGGGAAAATGACATTCTGTAAAATCCACCATCTAACATTTCAGTGTCCGAACAAGCCTGAAGAGGTGAACCACCATCTATATCCCACTTTTACTACATAAGGGTATGACTCACAATGGAATCTCATCTGTCTTTGTTAATATTACACATGTAGCATGCTCAACATGTGCTCATCATCGACATTCAATGTCGTTACCTAATATTTCTCAACAGGTGGGGGTGCTACTACCTACCCTCCTAGAGAAATGGAAATCATATTATTGATCCTGAACTGAGGCCTCATAGCTTAAAAAATCATCATCATGAACCAGAGCTAGTATCCTGGATGGATATGATCATGCAGGAATCCTGAATCAGATCAAGAAGTTCCCTAGTCAGATGAGAGTATATATATATATATATCAACAATGATGCAGCGCTGACTGAATAAGGGAGGTAATACTCTCAATCCGATGTGATGTGTGTACCTATTTTCGCTGCAACACGTTTCTCAACATGAAGAATCTACAAGCGGGTAATCATTTCCCCAGTGAATGGAAATGTCAGTTGTTGCACCATCACTGGACTCCCCGTCATGATATCCATTCTCGAGACACATTTTCACTATTACCATAAATCCCAACGAAATATTTTTTTGGGATCATCTAAACAATATTCCAATGAATGAACCACCATAGATACCACTATACCAAGACCTGAACCATACTGGGGCTTGATCCACAGATACCCGTATCCCGCCTCCATTGTCATGGGACTGACAACCATCCCCAAAGAAATAACAAACATTGGGAGGAATTTTTCTAAGTACCTATACACACACATGAATCCAACTCAATGAAAACAGTGTAGAGTTGAATGAATGAATGATACAAAACTACTATATGGAAACCTCAAATATGAATCAACCTCAAATATGTACCTGTATAGATATGTAAAATGAAAAGAAAAGGGTATGAATACACGCCCAACCATAATATTTTGACAACCTATCAACATGTTGAAAAGTAAAATTCCTAAGAGAACCTCACTTCTGCGTCCCAAGATATGACAACCACATGTTGTCCATGAACCTCGTATCCTACGCTTCTCTGATGTCACGATAAACCTGTTTGTCTACAGAAAGGTCACATTGTGTGAGGGAGATGACCAAGTATCGATGAGTATAAAAATACATAGAAGGATTCCTGCATGGCTCATGGGATCAGCATGTAATGTATTGATGGCGGAAAAATTTGAATGAACAAGGTTTTGTACTGTAGTACAGCTCATCCCAAAAAATAAGTGAAGTAAGCTCATCAAAACACAAAGTGATTGAAACAGTGAGATGGAGAGCATCTTGTCAAGTTGAAGCTACCTTATTTATGAGAGTACACTCGTCCAACCAAGAGAATCTAGACACGGAAAGCACATGGCATACCAAATGCATCTTCACCTATCCTGGAAGGAGAGTAAGCAAAAAACAAGGAGTGGGTACTAGAATAATATATATATATATATATATATATGTATATGTGTGTGTGTGTGTGAATGCTCAACCAAAGGAGCCGAAATGAGAGTATGTGGGTCTTCATATAACAATATCATCCCATGAAATGAGTCACCAATATTTCTAGAAGAAAACACCATCTATGCAATGAAACCCACATAAATTCCCTAAACTATAAGCAAATGGGGCTCAATCACCGCACATTGATATTATCCGCTGGGGGTAGTTTTGTCTCTACAGCATGGTTCTAGCTCACGTCGCATGGACACATCATGGTGGGAAATGTTCCCCTCATTGTTGAGAGTGAAATTATGGTCATGCTCTTTTCATCTCGATGCTTCAAAGATGGGAGATCATTTTCATAATGTTGTGAACCCAATATACATCCCTACTAGATGATATATATATATATATATATATATATATATAAGAGTCTTGGGATAATTAAACTACCAAGCCCAGCTGTAGGGTAATCCATGAATGTTAAACTAGAAAACTCCACTACCTAGCTCTGCTTGACGGTAAGCCCTGAAAGAGATCGGAGACCACCCCAGCCCATCTATGCTAGAGGGTAAGCCCTGAGTGAAAATGTTGAACACCACTGCCCAGCTGTGCTGAACGGTAACCCCAAAAGAGAACAAAAGAAAATACTGCCCAGCCTCACTAGAGGGTAAGCATGAAAGGGAATGAGGAACACCACAACTCATCCTCAGTAGAGGTTATTCCATGATTGCACTGGGGATTCTGATAACATTAATGCAATCACTATCATCGTAAATCATCTCCTCATATAGGAACTGAACACCTAACATCTCCCCTTGTACCTATGGATCCAATATGGAGGGTACAATCACGTCGTACGCAGAGAAACACTCAAGAAAGGCTACTCAAATGAAAAAAATATGACATGTTCAAGAGATACACTGATAAAAAATAATAATAATTATTTTTATTATTATAAAAATGAATGTTTTGAGTTACCCACCATCTGGAGAAAAAAAATCTCCAAAACCCTTTTCAAAATTTTCGTCTCGATGAGACAAACTTGTGGCCACAGACAGCACGCCAAATTATCATTTGGTTTAGATGTTGTGCCCCTTTAAACACCAAGGAGCCCAACCCTGGCACTCCAACCTAATTTGGATGGACCCAACTACCTGGGTCGGCATGCCTCTGTCGACCTGGTCTATTGTCGCCCCTTGCTGGAAAAACACCCCACTGGTAGGAGGTTTTTCAAACCCCACCACTCCCATTATTCAACTAGAAGACTCGCATGTGTTGAGTCTTGGGCCCCCTTGTCTACCCCCTGGTCGCCACCTCACACAGTTCATTCCGACTGTCAGTGCTCCATTATCCTGATGCCATCCACCTGTGAAGCTAGCTCCACTGCCCTCCAACTCAGATCCTCTGTCAAATTCCGCTCCACCACATCAACCAAAGCCCTACCTCGACCTGCTTTACCCGACGCCAAAGCCCCACCTCGACCTACATCTGTTCGACGCCGCCATCCATTGGATTGTCGCCTCACTTATTTCCCACACTACAACTCTCAAGATCATTTCACTAACAACTCCTAAACATCTTTTTCACCTCCATGCTACATCCCGGGATACACCACACCTCCACAATTCTCCAGCAACGCCGTTGGCCAACTCCGGTGTTCCCTTTAGCAAACCAAAGAGACCTCATCAGAGGTCTTATTTCCATTCCAACGATGAATTAGGGGTCCCCTTGATGAGGTATTCATAGCACCAACCCACTCTAATCGATTAGTCAAGGGTTTGGTGCATCTGAAATTTGGGACAATGAATGTTCAAAAACAAGATTTATAATGGTTCCTGGATGATGGTCGTGTTCGTTTGGCCATCATCCAAATTCTAATATTATTAAATATAAACAATGATTTTGTAGAAAACTCATGAAATTGACGAAGGTGTGAAAATAAACATAAATCTAACCTCGAATAGGTCATGTGTCATTGGCCGCATGTCCAAAACACTCCTTCGTCGATCCGTCATTATTACGGTGGTGGTTACTCCTTGATTTAGTAATGAACGATGAAGAATGATTGAGAAATAGTGGGAGAGAGAGGGAGATTAGTGTGATGGGAGAACCCACTCAAAACCCCTATTTTCTATTTTTATAAAATCCTGCTAAGCACAGAATCCGAACCTATCGCACCCTCACATATTACGTCAAGCATAGTAAAAATACCCTATTTCAAACTAAACGATAGTCTCAGATTTCTATTCCATGACAGGGTTTTAAATCTCTCAGAAATGAAATACCATGATAAAAATCACTAATTGGACATTTTAAAATGATGATTTTCACCAGGGTGACATTTCTCAAAACGACCCCGCGTCGAAATTGCATATAACCCTGCTAGGTTTAATGAAACACTTTGAGATCAACAATGGAATAATATTTCTAATTTGAGTTACCATTTGATAGTTATTTCAGTTTGAGTGATTAAATGAACTAATGAGTTAATTCATTCATTTACATATCAGTAATGAGAGAGGGGACTGATCATCCCACGATGACATACATTATGTCGCACATAGGGTAAAATCCTCACTCCGAGCAAAAAAATTTGTCTCAGATTACAGATTTGATCATTCGTTTAAGAAATATCCTTTTTTCTATTGCATGAATAGTTCAACAAAATTGAATATTTTTGTAAAATTTATTCCAAGAACCCTGGGCCTCAAAATTACACAATGTTTCAGTTCCATACTAGGGGATCATTGGTAGAAATATTCCAATTACTTACATGTAAATAATTGGGTTTATATATTATATCCAATATATTTCTCCAAAAATATTTCGTTAATTTTTTTAAATATTAAATTCTAGAGGGTGATTTTTATTTAATTTTCTGTATTTAAAATAATATAATAATATTTATAAATGGAAAATGATAAATTGGAATATATAAAAATTTAATATGTATATGTTCAATGTACACCAATGTAATGAAATTATGGAATATTTTGGTATTATTTTGAGACATTATATTATTGGTTACTCCATGATTTACTTTATTTCACCATTACAAAGGTGACTACAAAATTACTAAAATTAATATTCATCAATACCATAAATAAATGTGAACAATTAATCATATTGTATCCATTAAATTCCGAATATAGAACACAATTTTTATATATAAAAAAGTCTTTAGAGAAAATTCAATACTAAATTAGATTCCAATTTATATATATGGATAATTTATAAAATAATTTTTCTCAAATTTACATTAATGAAATATAAATATAAAACTTTACCTAATAAAATCATGAATAAATATATATTATTTTATATTAAAATCCTTATATATCAATATTCATTGGAAAATCAATATTTTCAAGTAATAATAAAAGTCACCGTAAGGTAATATAAATTTGATTAGTTCAAAAAGAATATTAATTATTTATAATTCAAACTCTATGATTTATAAATTAGAATTATAAAAACCCATATGATAAAGGGAATATAGTACCAATAATTATTTTTCATTATTAATAGTAAGATTATCTAAAATTTTTATAATCATTATAAATATATAAAATATAATTCATTAATAATATTATTGAATTAAATTTATTATTATATTTACCAATTTTACTACACTATTCACACATTATATTATTTTTTTACTCACAATTTTATTATATACATTTACTTGTGGGGATACTTTCCTTCATATAATTTATTTATTTAAATTTTTCTTCTTTAAAAAAATTATTTTTCCAAAACACCATTAAATGATGATTAACATTAATCATCAAGACATTCAATATATGTTCATAATTAATTTCAAATTATTTCTCATATAAATGTCTTCATTTCAATTGAATTATATAAAGGATCAAAACACAAGGTGAATATAAAAATCATTATATTTGAGATGAAAAATGATTATTTTCATGTACATTAGATAAAATCCAAGGTAATTCCACTATATAATAATATATTCCAACATTATCTAGGTTTATATAAGGATTAATTATAATTATTATTTGATACCATTTTTTGATATTTTTTATCCCATTTCCACATAAATAATTTATAAAAATCATGTTACCCTATATCAAAATAAGATATTTCCTATGATTATGAAAATTATTTTTTTTCATAATCTAATCCATACATACCAATTACTGAATAATCTTCATCTATGAACCATTTTGTATATTAATTTTTACCTTACCATATTATATAAATAAACATCATTCCATTAGAGTGGATTCCTACAGCACATTCCATGAAATAATTTGAAATGTTCCTTCAATATACTAGAATGATAATTATTAAAATATAAATACTCAATTAACGAAAAATAATGTTCAAAAAATTCATAGATATAAATTGAACTGGCATGATGCATTTTTTAAAAGGTCTTAACAAATCACTCGGACATTTCTTCTAAATAATTAGGAAAAATGTTCTAATTTTTTTTCAGAACCCATAAATTTATAATGGACTCTTAAAATAATATATGTGATTTTTGGATCAGGTTCATATAAAATACTTATAGGAAAACTTTGTATCCTATTTTTATAATTGAGTTATTATTTTCAATGATGACATAAATAGATAGTTTTTTGAATGGGAAGGAAATGTGAGGATTTTTTTTCTTAAAATAATATAAAATTACATTTTTTATAAAAAGTAATAATTGGTATTACATCCATGAAATCCATGTATTTATATTTTTCTTTAAAAACATAATCCTTTTAAATTCATGACGAATCAACATTTTTATTAGCGTTTCATAAATTTACCTATCGAAATGTCAAAACTTTCATTGTAATCAATGAAATATCTTTTTCATCAAATACAACCGTTAATACTCTTGAAGATCATTGCATACTTTTTAACATCCAAAATGAATATAAATTGGTGTTCTTTGAGATTAACTCAATAATATCATTTTCCACATATAATCAGAAGACACACATAATATCTATCCAAATATAAAAATTCATTGAATTTAAAATTTTATTTCATGAACATTCAATTCCTTACAAGTTTCACCATTACCTGTAAATCATGGTACTTCTTTATATCAGTACATATTTTGAATAACATAGTCTAACTCAATGAATCATTAAATTATATAGTGGAATATCCTTCATGAAAAATATCATGTCATTCATTCATTATAAAATTTAATAAATTATGTTGTTCAAAACATCGAATTGATAATGATGAATTGTCTTTTTTGAATCAATGTATCATCTAATTGTTTTCATTTATATGTTATTAATGAATCGTGTATTCATAATAAATAATTTGTTACAACCCTCTTATATCCCTCGTGTGGAATTATTGATGAATGAATATATACATCAATAATTTATTGGCGTTATATATATTATAAATTAAACAATATTCAACTAAAAGATTAAAAGAAATAAAAATGTAGATAATAATATATCATATGTAGTGTAATTTAACTAATGAGGATTTAGTCGATATGTAACATTATAAATTACCAGGTCATTATACATAAAAATTTATCCTCGTAACGTCAATGTTGATTCAATGTAGAGGAAACATTTACAATATAAAATTGGAATGTAAAACAATTAATATTTTACAATTATTAATTTATATTAATTGACTAAATAATCACTCTCTTCAATTAAGGAAAATTTATATCCATTTCGATTTAACTTGGTCAGTGGGAGAGAAAAGGAAATAAGTTTTCATCAAAACCCAATAGTAAACCACTAATTCTAGAAAAATTATGAATCTTAGTAAATTTTTATCATCCCCATTATGAAACCTTTTTTAATTAGGGTTTATATATAATTAGTCATTTGATAAATTAAATTATTAATAATGAAATATTTTATAACTAAAATACACAATTTATAATATTTACATATAACATGTTCTCTTTTAGTGTTTTCGAAGCATTACATAAGTGTCTCTAATGATAATCCTGAATTTTAGAAACTAAAAAATTATAATTGCTAATCAAAATTACAATATTTTCCAAATTGACCTGATAAAATACATGTACAAGATCTGTAAATAAAAATTCATCATTTGAAAACCACATAGGAATAATTAAAAATAATATTTGATGTGTATTCTCTAAAATAATTTAAAATTAAATTCATCAATAATTTTAAATAGATGAAAACAGAAAATTGGATGAATCATCAAACAAAAATAACTTCATGAATCTAATAAAAATATATTCTAAATGTCAAAATAGATTCGTATTCATCATAATGATTTCATTCAATGCTGTATACTTTATTAAATTTTGCATTGAGTCGAAATTTTTTTTAAAAAATAAAATAGTATCATGATAATATTATTTTATAATGATGAATGAAACATTTATCTTGAAAATCCCATAACAACTATTTCAAATAAAAAATAATAATTTTATAAATTAAATAAAGTTTTTTTGAAATATTAATTATATAATAAACTAAATATACAATAATCTCAACATATTGATTGGTTAAATTAATAATAAATTGACATGAAAAAATATATATAAAATTATTCCATGATTTCACATCACTAATTTTATAAATTTTTTTTTTCACAATAGATACAGGATAACAGTTACAATAATATTTAATAAATTTCACATATTCCTGATATTTATTCAATGTTCTAAACTAATAACTTGTAATTTTCCTATAATTTATATATATATTATGAAGTTAAAATATAAACCAATAAAAAACTAATATAATATTAAAAACTAATATGGATTGAAAAATAAGATTTACAGAAATTACTATCGCACTGATAAAAATATTATGGTTCTAATAAATCTCAATTGATTCTAAATTACCACCAATATTTTTTACCAAATGATATTCATTCTCTCCATGTTGTCATTATCATATAATAATAGAATATTTTTTAAATTATTGAATGCACTACCTTATATTAAAATATGTCATCTACATAAATTTATTATATATTTATCATAACACTCACCAAGTCCTTACTAGTCATAACATCAACCATATTAGTATAAACTAATTTTCAAAACAATATTTCAATTGATATTGATGATTAACTATTTGAGTTACTAAATTCAAAGTATATTTTTATAATACTAAGATTTATTATGATTAAATAATTTCACCATTTTCTAGAAATCTATTACCATATTCTCGAATTGTTCATAACTACTTAATTTTACATTACATCACATATGAAAAATAATACCACAGATGTAACACATTGAAGATGTTTTCAAAACTTTTATGAAATGATTTTCCATAAATTAAATTTAAAATATTATTATATCTTGATTTCATAATTACATGCTTCACCATTTCATTCCACCTTGAACAGATCTTAATCATTTCATCTCATAGAAAAATACTATTAGATAAATCCATCTCAATATCGAAATAATAAAAAATAAATTTCTGATAAAATACAAATATTTAATGTGCCAAGTATCTCTATTAACATAGATACAATCCCTAATATAGTATATAGATTTTTTTCTCTAATTTTTATAAATAAACTATGGTCTGTTTGTATAAAAACATCTAAAATTTGATTCATACCCGTTTATTGAATCATTATTGTTTTTACATAATTCAATGAATTTTTTTTCCATATTGAGTAAAAAACATAGGGAATCATCTCAGTATAGAAAATTTATTCTATAAATGCAATTACATTGTATGATTTTCACATTTCAATATTGTTTTATTCAAGGAGTCACATTGATAAAATTCAATGACAGAAATGATATGTGATATTTTTACCTTCTGGAATTCTAATAATCCAATGAATTTATATATCATTTAAAACTTATTGATATATCCTTAAAGGTATATTATATTAGTTGTTACATAGAATAGTTGAGGGTTATTTTCCATGATATTATAACGTATTGGAATATTCCACTACGTTAAACATGGTTTCCCTCTTTCATGTATTCCATTTAAATTGTATTTTATTCTTATAAATCCTTCACTAAAAAATATTTTTAATTTCCAATCATTACAATTATATGATGCTGATTTGAAAGGACATTTGTCACTTGATTCCATTCTAAATCCACTTCCTTGTATAATTTATAGAAATCCATTCTTAATAGTCTTTTATTATAATAACCAACAATGTAAGGTTTTTAATCAATATCACTCCAACATAACCATAAATTATAAAATTTCAAGTGCATTGTATTGAAATTATCAAATCCAATAAATTTGTCCAACCATTTGCATCAATACAAAAAATAAGAACTAGAAAATGAAATGAAATTAAATAGTTCCATTATAATATAATTCCTAGTCAATCATTGGATACAATAATATATATTTGGAGTTTTATAATATTATCGTATAAAACATAAATTACCACATAATAAATAATAATGTGTTAATATATGGTATGTTTCTATTTTTACATCATTAAAAATCATGTATAATTAGACTTCTTTTCTGTTCATGAAAAATCATTGTTACCTCTAGCTTATCATAATATGGATCTTGGAAAATCTGTAATCAATTTGGAAATCATTTAGAATAGTCTGATGAAAATACTATTCTCAATAATTTATATAGAAGTATGGTATTCATTAATCTTGTGAATTAAGTGAAAAATCCGTACATTTATTTCAATTTACATAAAAATTCATTTAGAACATGAAATAAATTATTACCACAAGGAAAATGAAGACTTTTTAATCAATAAAAACCACTAAAATCCATAAGAAATATATAGAAAACCATTCAAGTAACATGGATAATATTAATTGAAATCCATTTTAGAATTTACCATAGACTACATAGTTACAATAGATTAAATCCTTCAACAACTCTACCATTCTATCATTTGAAGAAAAATATCATTACCCAAATGAAGAAAAAGCTACATTATGCTAACCGAATCATATAAGAAACATCAGGGTCACCCATTCATATACGTTCTATCAGTAAAAAAAAATCAGAACCTATTGTATCGGGATCACCCATAATGATCTATAATGATCTCTTTGGATATCAGAAAAGAAATTATTATTTCTCATATTCATTAAAAAAATTAACAAAACACTATTCAATGCATGTAAAAAACACATTCGCTTATCGAAATAAACTTTTCTATTAAAAATAACATTTCAATATAAATAATTTGAATATAAGAATGATTTTTTTTAATTAATAAATATTTTATTTTAATCAAAAAATAATATAAGAAATGTTTATGTATTAAAACGACTTAAAAAAATTCATTAAATCATTTAAAATAGTGTTTTATGTTAAAGTTTTCCTACGTATGAAACATAATAATACAATGATTTATTTATATTAACTAATTATAAATTTATTCCAATTAATTACATTTATATAAACATATTTTACATTTATTATTACATTTCTATTTGATTCCTAATTATCGAAAATTAATGAATCCTATAATTTCACATTAGATGTTTTGATGATATGATGCTCATATGTCCAAAAGGTATTTGGTATGTAGAATTTGTTACAATACCTCATCATTTTAATATATGTAGAATAATAACCATTACCGAATTATAATATTAATATATTATTAATAATCTTAAAAAATCATGGAATATTGTTTTGGAATACGATCTACATTACAATATATGAGATGGTAGGTCATATGAACATAGAGTTACATATCAAATCATTCAATGTTCATTATGTAAATATTTTATGTATTATTTTTTCCATATAAAATTAATTATTATAAATTTTATAAAATAATATATATTTAAATGATCATATACATATCATCCATGTGATTTGGTAGTATAAAATGATTCAAAACACTTCAAGGATGTGTTAGTCCAAATGTACACATTAAAAAGGTTGTGATTTTTCAATGAATGAAAGGATAAGAAATAGTTGAAAAATAATCATTATAGAATGATTATTATGTTATGAAAATCATTTATATTAATTACTCAAATCATAATTAATATACATGAGAAATGGGGATAATAAATTAAGTATATCTCTTCATGGAGAAGTTAATACATATGTATGAATGAATGAGCTATTCATATCAAATTGGATTTATAAATAGAATAAAAATGGTTATAACATATAACAACCAAGTTCTTAACTCATGTATGAATAATTAAATTTTTTTCCTAAATCTCTAATTTGGAGACAATATATTTTCTTATGTGTTTAGAAAAGGTCTCAGGGGTGTCTGGGGAATTATCAAAGCTGGGAACCCATCATATTTACTAAAAATAGACAGGGAACATAGTTTATAGTAAGTCTTGATGAAATTATTCATGGCTTGGAAAACGGTGAAATTTCTATTTTTCCAGATTGATCGACTAAGTATGGTTTTCAAACTGGAATATAGCCTACCAATGTGAGAGAAATGTTTTCTATGGTACCCATACATGGTTTGAGGATGGGTTTTCTAACCATGTGGACTATCCATGCACAATATATTTTAATGTTATATTCTAATTTTCCCCTTATTAATATAATTAAGCTCCCTCCTAATTCATTAATATATTTTTATGCTGAACTGTCACATTTATCTATCAATATGTGGTTTTTTTAAACAAATAACTTTGGAATCAAGGGAAATTAGCCCCTTGAGACTTGGTCAATATATTTTTATCTCAACTGAAATATCTGGGTATGATCGTTTATGTCCATTTCATAGATCAACTCTGATACCAGTGAAATCAACTGACAATACTAGAGCAAGAGCGTCATACAACCCTATTGTTGGGTGTATATAACTTATCCATAATGTCTGTGATATTTGATTTTTCATGTGGGCCCACCAATTACGTCGTGTGTGGTTTTTGAAATTAGTATTCATTGTTTATAATAATTAGAACACTTTTGGCATCCTCTTTTCAAATATTTGATTAACTCTTTGTTTTTTTGTCTACAAATCCATCTTTTCAATGACGATGGTTATTACCTAATTTTTGTTTAGTTTTTTGACACATCTGCACCACCATTTGAGTGTTCCATGGATTCAACACTATATGTTTATGATTTTCAATATTATATGGCTTTATATGTATTTTGAATTTATTAATTGCATTTAACATATATGAATACCACTTAACCAGTATATGATAATTAGTTCAAATTGATAATTAAATACGAATGATAAATTGTTTTCATATCTGTAGCACCCATTTCTGAACTAATGGAAGGTAGATGAATGAACCTTAAAATATGCAATATGACTTAGATGGATTAAATGAATGGTTGCATGCTACTTCTTCTTATCACACAAATGAAAGGAAATGTGTGAAATAAATAAATTGATTGAATTTATTAATGCTACATGGACTTATCATGCTAATTAAATTCAATGTGTGAATAGAGAAAAAAATATTACATTACATCATAATCTAATTGGAATGGAATGACTGAAGTAGGCCTTGTATTCCAATCATGTAATTCCATGATCTCTTGAGACCCCACTCGGATTTAATGATACAATTTTTTAGGTTGAGAACCACCATGATCAAGATACATTTCTATAATTTGATGCTTGATATGACACTGTAACATCCCTCTATTATCTTATAGGATACCATAGATACACTCCATGGATCCATCATTGAAAAGTATGTTCCATGGTTTTAAGCATTATTTCACTACCACTATGTATCACCATCTTTCCATGTATGATCACCATGGATTTAATAAGAACCTTACTGTGGAATGCCTAGGATTATGATGCATGGATTACACACTTACCCCATTTAAGGATACCATTATTACTGAGTTGGAGACACATGTTGCTATGTTTCCTTGGTCACTACCATAGATAATTCATCATGTACACCATCACGAAACTATGTTATCGAAATCCATGAATCGTGTGACATAATAATATAAATTGGTAATTTATTAATAAATGAACTAGATTAATTTTCAGACACCCACCAAGGGATGAAGAATGTTCATGGATATTTAGTTCCATTTTATTATTTTACTCTTTATAAAAATACATGAACACTATTACTCTCCCCTTATAAAGTCCATATGTTGTAGACACCAATGGTGGTGGTCCATTGTGATTTATCTCATACCCTCAATGGGTTCAATTTTTTACTCGTGGAAGATTACTTGGCTGTTGGTGTTGATAAAGGGAAGAAAACATCTTTGAACATTTGATTACTTTTTTATTATAATGGAGCATGATATCATTGGACCAAGTTAGAACACGAGATGATCTGATAGTCTTTGATTTTCTTCATTATTTGTGGATAATGGTATTAATTTTGTTTTATCCATGTTTTATATCATTATAGTACATGAAATATCATCATTTGTAGAATTATATTTAATTTGATTTAGTTATTATTACTGTTGTATCTACTTTTCCACTATGCCTTCTTTTTATTTGTATGTCATTCACTATTTATCTCTGTCAAATATCACTCACTAAGATACAAATTGGTAATGAAGACATAGTCTCTACATGGACTCACTGTAGGCCCTAGGTACTAGTCAAATGCCTCTTGCATTCAGGGAGTTGTGCTTTATTCCATGTGGACCACCATGCTTGTGGAACCCCATAAGTGGAATCTGGTAATATTTCCTGAAAATATGATTTCAAAGGTATTTATTTGAAAACTATTATTAGAAAATATATTTTAGATTATGAACTCTTGGGAGCTAGTCATAAGAAGTGCTTGGGAATCACGAACCCTTGTTGGGGTTAAATCCTAATTACACAAAATGTAATTGTTTTTTTATATATTATAACTGATTTTATTTCATCATTGGGTGGTACACATGTCTTGTGTGGTTGTTTAATATTTATTTCATCCTGATCCTGATAATACGAGGGTATGTAGCATTTCTACATGCATCGTTATAGGCAATTAGAATTAATATTTCATGAACATAGACATGCCATGTAAGTTTATTTATCTACATCTATTATCGTTATATTCATGTGGTTGTTCAGTGATGTATTGATAAATCCATTATATATGCATTAATTTAGGTTGTGATTGAGTGATTTCATGTTGCAATTCATTAGGTGTATTGGCCCTCATGGGTTGGGATAAATAATTTACATTGTCTATCCATTATGCTATTAATAAATGGGTGTTTTTTCTTGTGAAAGGTGTAGGTGTACAAATTAATTGGAAAAGGATACCAATTATATGTTGAATGAGGAAATAAAGAAAATTTGTTGATGATAATTATTCTACCTTAACATGTTAATGAAATGTAAAAGAGTGAACTGTGAACTTAATTAAAAATGAAATTAAACATATACATGAAAAAATTCTCATACGAGTAATTCTAATAAAAACCTTTACATATAATGTCTTTGGTCGTGTGGCTTCTTATAATCATATTCCTCTATTGATGATACAGTATGCTTATATGCTATTTATGAGTGGTGTGATTGGAATTTTTATTCAAGTTAAACCATGATTTCCATGTGTACTTCACCAAAAAGGTGTGGAGGATCATGCCCTAAATGTGTTTGTTCTAGAGCTATTAGTCATACCTCCAAGTGTGACACATGAAGAACCACCTCCTTTACCCTATGAGGTCATCGACGAAAATATTAGTGATAGTTTACTAAATATGATGAATTCCTGCTTGGTGATCCATGGCTTGCTCTGATGTTTGGTAATCTGATTTATTAGATCCAGAAGCAACTTCATCTTACATTTCCCTGGGATGGTAGTCCGCATGATGGTGAGTCATGTATTGATTCCACCCATTATATCATAGATCAATGGGATATGAATCCATATTTTAGGTTCAATCATTATAAATAGAAGCATCAATATGTGGCCATGAATTGGTCGGATGCGATTACCTAGGCTGATCATCATTAGGGTTTGTTATGGGTTGAGTTCAAGAATGTCTTTTATAATCAGTTCAATCCTTAGATACAGGGAGATGACAAATCCATAGAGTTAATTCATCTCAATAAGGGATCTATTTGAGTCATAAAATATTTATCACATTTCATGGAGTTACTATTCTTTTCAGCACACTAAGCTAGTGATGAGGTTTTGTGTGTTGGATGTCTTGAGGATTGGGTCTAATTTTCCATCTACATATAGGTCCATGTATTCTACCTACCTATTTTTTCCTCAATAGTCTACCAAGATATTATAACTATGTTTAACCCTATTGAAATCATTAGATCAAACCACAAGGTATTATTTTTGGGTTATCCCAATAGTTCATCCATTAGAATGAAATGTTCCCCTAAATATTCTCATCAAGGCAGTGAAAACCAGAGTACCCAGTTTGATAGCTCATTGGTGTTTCGAAAGTGTAGAAAATTATTGTATTCAAAGCCTCAATGTGATAGATAAGTAATGGGGTGTAATTATCATGTCTATATATGGAATATTAAGTGTTTTTATATGTCTATTCCACCAACTTTGAGTGGAAAATGATATACACTCTTTATTAACTCAAGAGAGAGTTCGTTTACTCCATATAAGGATGCGAATTAGAATATCATAGGAAGTTCTAATTGAGGAGGTGGTAATGTCCATTGTATCAAGACCCCAGATCACTACCAGCATAAAAACAACAGTTATTATTATGGTAGTATATATGTAGCATAGGTCCATGTATTAGGTAAATTGAATGCATTAAAACCAATACCTGAGGATAAAGCAGTGAGTGCATATAACGTAAGAGTTTATATTCTATTATCCTCTATTATTGTATTTTTTGATTTGATATAGGTAACTGAAACTCTTATACCAGCTCTATGTAGAAATTGTCCTCTATAAGAACAATATGATATTGGATTACCATTAGGTGTGAATAAGACCATCAGATAACCCGTGTATATATTTTTGTAGAAGTTAAGTTCTTTATGAATACCTTGTTAGGCCATTCAGTCTTACGAACACTCCATATGTTTTCATGGATATGGTGATTTGGTTTTTCTACCCCAATTTGGACTCTTTTTTATGGTCTTTGGGGATGAAATTTGGTGTATTCTTGAACTTGTAACGACCATTGACAACATTTTGAGTTTATTATGAGTACACTAAGAGAGAAATATATTTTTTCCTATCATTTTACGTGAAACATCTAGATTATCAATGTCCACTTATTAGGTCAAATTATATCAGAATCAAGAGTATATGTTGAACATGAAAATGATAGTTGTTTACTTTACTATGAGCATATAAATAAAGTGTTTGATATAAATAGTTTTTTTGGGATGGATGGATATTACATGAATTTAATATATGACATTTCCCACATTTTTGCGACCATTATTGGTCTTAATAATATGTCTGAAAATTGCACATGGTTATAAGCATGTGAGAATTTGTTTTGGAGCTAAATGGTTGGTTTCTATGGGATCATATTCCAATCCTTCCCAATACAGTTATAGTTTATAGGGATTAATGTGATGCATCAGGAATTGGTGTAAGAGGAGTCTTGATGCAGGTAGTCAAATTCACTATTTATAGTTCTTAGTAGTTGAGTCTTTACAAGAGAAATTACCTGACACATGACATTGATTATGCAGTAGTTGACCATACCATTCCATAATAATGACATTTTCTATTTGGTGAGTTCTTTATGGTGTACATGGACCTCAATAGGATCAAGTATATCTATTCTCATTGTGACATAAAACTCAGATGTTTGAGATAGGAAAAATATTTATCATCCATTGATAGTGAGCATACTTATATTCCTGGGTCAGGAAATGCATTTGAGTATGCACTGAGTTGTTAAACTAATACACTAACCATAAGGGAATCTATTGATGAATGGATGTTCATGACCCTCTTTTTTATGAATCAACTAATGTTTCATAACATTCATTAGAAGTATTATCTCTCATCCTTGTCATTTACCTATTCCATCATAAATTAGTTGAAAACATGAGTTGATTACGGTGTCCCTCACCTCCCAATGCGATGCTCATGATGGAATCTCAAATATGAATATATATATATATATATAAGTGATTCCAGTATTTATGTCCTAGGATGAAATGTTTTATAGAACGATTTTTCTTAATGTGATACACCTATTAGCAGGTGTATGAAATGAAACATTGAACTGAAGGCTAGTTACAAATACATTGAGTCCATTAATGGAAATATGAATATTTCTATTAGAGATTAAATGGAAATTTGATTACTAATTAATCTCGGTATTTTATTTATTTCATCATAAACGTGCATGCACTATCTTTTGACTGCACTCGTTTTAGACAACATTGGTGGTGTACTTCTGAGTTGAACTCACACCCTATTCAGGATTCCTAATCAGCACCTGAGGGGACCTTGTTGATGTAGGATAATATATGTGGTATTCTATAGGATTGGTTGATGTTTGGGATTGAAGCATGGAAGAGGGAACCAGACATGTTTCATTACCCATTTTAGAGTCTACATGTCATTAAATATTGTTGATTTCTAGAAACTTGAAAATTTTATTGTTATATCTTGTTTTAGCAACCATTTGAGAATTTTATGTTATGATTTTGACTATTATATTAAATGGTATTATTTTGTTTATTTATACACATCAAAACATGGTTATTGTGGATTTATTATGTTGGTGATTTCATTCAGATAAAATAGGATATAGTCTCCCAATTACTTATCTACGAGATCCAAAAATCTAGTTGGAACCTTTTGGGGTACGTGGAGGTTCTCTTGAAGGAATGTGGACTACTGGATCAAGGCATTGTTCAGTGGATCCTTGGATCGGACCTCAGAAAGTGGTATCATAGGTGTTTTCTTTTCATTCATCAATTTTCTAACTATTATTGGTAAAGGTAGAATATAGACTAGGAATAGTCATGGTTTTAAATGAGCTCATGAATGGACGTTACAAACCCATGTACGGGGGAAAATTCGAGTAATAGGTGGGATTATTGTGATTTTTGTTTTTTGTTATAGTTGTATATTTTTTAATTTTGGATGATGGATATGTGGTGTGATGTGATATTTGATTATAAATTTATTTATTTCTTATTTGTGTCCTAAGGACATATAATAGTTGAGTCGACATGCGTCCTTCTAGGAACTCCGGGTTTTTGTCACAAGATTTATTCTATGAACTCACTAGAAAACATGTTATGGGAATGTTTTTGTACTTGAACCATTTTTTTGGTTAGATTGAAACAATGACACACAAAGATAATAACTGATTGTCTAATCAGAACCATGATTGAATAAATGAATGTGGTTATGAATTTCATTGGTCAACAAATTAATATGACAAAAGGTTATTAATAAATAATAGTAATAATTAATGATAATTTATGTACCCTATTTAACCATGACCTAAGAGTTGGATTGTTAAATGTAGTGATTACACCCTGGTGTTGACCGTTTTATAAGAAAAGTGAGAAAGGGGATGTTGATACATTTTTGTGTTAGTTTTATCCCATACAAAAATTTTATATGGTTTCATTTGGAGACTAAATACATTTTTTTGGATTTATACTGATATGCCACCCTGATAAATGTTTATGTAGAGACCAATGTGTATGAAAAAAATGAACCTCCAGAAAGGGAGATTGAGGAACAATTGGGTAAAGCTATTGAGGAATGAGTATAGTTCCTAAAGATATTTTCTCATTTATTTCATTCTATGGAGAGAGACATAGGGTGGGTTTAGAAAAACATTTCTGAGTAGAAAAGGGACATTCAACTAAAACACTGTAATACTTTAACTGGAGATGGTGGACCCAAGGGAGCTTAACTATGGATTAAATCCATAGAGATGATTCTTTTCCATTTAGGGAATCCCAATGAAAGGAGGTACAAGTTATATACTTTTATGCTATAGGGTCCAGTGAAGCACTACTAGGACATTCATGTATGATATGTATAGACATATGATAAGTTATTAATGTAATTTTTCGATAAGTTCTTGGAACTGTTCAATCCATACTTGCTTATAAATGAGAAGGCTTCAGATTTCATCCATCCAACACATTGAATGTTGTCCATAATAGAGTATTCTGAATGTTATGCAGATTTACAATGATTTGATCCATATTTGGAGCCAGATGAGGCTTCTTCATATAAATGACTTCTAGATGGTCTTAAGTTTTAAATTAAGTCACAGGTGAATATCGTTATGACTAAGAAATTTTTAGAAGTGGTTAATCAATAATTCAAGTTAGAGGGGAACCTGAAGTATGCTTTCAGTATAAAAGGTTTGTAGGAAAATAATGGATTGTGCATTATGAGATTTGGTAGCACCATCATTATATTCATATACAAAATTAGGTGTGGAGTTTATGTTATTTTTATAATTCCTTATTTGGATTACTAATTCTCCACCAGTGTTTAAGGATTTGATGAAACATATTTTACATCCATACTTAGTTGAGTTTGTGGTTGTGTTGTGGACGATATCTTAGTGTACTCTTAGACTCATTATTATCATGACCAACATCATGACATCTTCTTGGGTACATTGAAAGAGCATCACCTATATGCCAGGATATCTAAATGAATGTATTGGATTAACAATGTATACTATTAAGGTCACTTCATCCTAGATGAAGGTGTGTATGCGGACCCATATAAAGTGCATGATGTAATTTCTTGGGAGCATTCCAAGACAAATTTTGATGTTCAAAACATTATGGGATTACTTGGTTATTAGTAGAGGTTTATCTATGCTTTTTCATGAATGGAAACACCACATATTGGTTTGACAAAGAGTGTATTAATGTTTTTTTCTGAATGAATCATGTGAGAATTATTTCCAGGAGGAAAAAATGCACATGAAATCAGTATAAATTTTTGGATTTCCTGAGTATGTTGAGGAGTAAAGGGTGTATTGTTACATTTATGGGTTTTAATCATTTTTGGTTGATGCAATGGGATAGATTAGTTGATTATTTTTCCTATTAGTGGAGGCCACATGAACAATATTACCATAAAAATGAAATCACGTTGTCAACATCGGTTTACTCACATAAGTGTTTTTGACACTATATCATGGGATACAATTTTTTAGTTTTTATAGATCACATAATCTTGATGAATATCATTTTATATCCCAACATGAATCCTCAACTGTGAAGATGGGTAGAGTATATTAAATCCTTTGATTTATAAGTGGCATGTACACCCAAGATAGGGAATAGTGAGGCTCATGCCTTGAGAAGAAAAACTCATACTTATTTGGAAGATGAGGTGAGTTTAGAGTGTACAATGATGACTATACTGATGGAAATCCATGTAGTAGTTTAGGTGGGTTTGGATTGGATGTGTTTGGATTCTGTAGTAGTGGATTCTACAATTTTCTGCAGATCACGAACATGTAGTACGGGGATATGAAGTGTTTATCATTGAGGGAAAGCCTTGATGGTGTTGATACACCTTCAAACCGGAAAATATATATGGACGAGATGATCACTGTGAAAAAATTGGTTCTTGAACCTACATTTATGCGAGAGGAACTGATTCGAGAATTTCATGCTTCAAGGAGGGTGGTACATCCTGGGGTAACACAGATGTACATTGAATTTCTATGATAGTTTGGTTGGCTAAAAATGAATAAAGAGAGTGTAGGGTTCGTAACAAGATGTTTCACAAGTGATCAGCTAAAAACAAATCATTAATGACTTGGAGGCCTTCTGCAACTATTACCAATTCTAGATTTGACGTGAGAAAACATGGCTTCGAATTTTTTGGTTGCACTTCCAACGACTCTAAGGAATAATGTGTTATTTTTTTCATTTTGGATCATCTAACAAAGGTAAAAAGCTTCCTTCCAAATAAATAAATTTTTTTCAATTGTCACGACCCATCCCCTAGGGCCCATGTAGTGACTACACGAAGCCCGCTATCGAACGGTATGAGGTTGGGGATTAGAACAGAAAATTAATCCCCCTAAAAAAGTGAAGACATTGCCTTAATACCTATAATCACACATACATTCCAAGATATGCACAAGTAAAACACAACAAATGGAGAATGATATGTCCACAAATAAACACCACAACAGAGTGTAAAAGAATATACTAATGTGAGGGGGGCTGAATACAAGCCCAACTGAAATGGAAATACAACAGAAACGGAAACCAACCCCAGAGTTTTTCCACCAAGGATCCTACATGATGGGTATGGACATTCCATCACTCTATCTCTATATGTTAATTAGACACATCCATGCATTGCCTTTTCCTGGATCATCAACACTCAGTCCAATCATCCCGACATCTATACAATACAATACCAAAGGTGGGAAAAGCATGTGTAGGGTTGAGTATAACAATACCCAATAGAGACCGTGGGAGCCCCGAAGGTCTCTCATAATTCCAAAAAGGGAAAACCACAAAGCATGATATCAATATCAAAGCACAAAGAGAAAGAAAACACACACCATGATATATCATTGAGTAGTAACAATAGCATTGTCAGTCACAAACGTAGAACACTGACACTTCTAGAAAACTTATCCTCTATCGAGTACAGTGGGCCTGTTGGGTCACACAGAGCATCTTACAACTAACCTTTGACTTCTAATGTACTCCTCTATATCGTGTAAAGTTGTTTTACCAGGTCATAGAGATCTGATCTCCACAGTGGACTGCAAAGGTAATCCTTTTATTGAGTATCATGGAAATGTTGGGTCACACAGAGCTGGTCTCCATCGTGGCTTGCAGAGGTACTCCCCCTATTTATTATAATTGGTCCTCCCGGTCACACAGAGCCGCTCCCTACAGTGGGGTTGCAATGTCACACAGATTTGCTTCTCACAGAACTGTAAATTAATAAATAGTCTAATGTTAGTAATCTTCAAGTATCATATAGTCGTAGGGTTCTGTACATAGCACGCTAAGGAGAACCGCTTCTCAATCCATTAGTCTTATTTCAATCGACCTGATGTCCCTCGAAGAAGAAACCCAGTAAACTACCATGTCATAATGGTTCAAATGCAATAGACAGTGCATCAACTGAATGTAGGATCTATAACTTATAATAATTTTTTTCTGATGACACAATAAGATTCAAGTATGATCAAACAAAGCCTAACACCAAAATTCTCTAAATATATTGTGGAGTGTCTAAAAAAGTACATCTCTTTGTATGGTCTCTGGTACAACATGTGGTATGTCAAATAGATATCGTCTTTGGAGATACGCCTGTCAAACACTAATTGGGAAGTAATAGGGGTCTGAGTACTTCCCGACTAGGTCGGACCGACCTTCCCAGCCTGGCCCAATGGGAGATGTTCCTCGTCTGACATGTTAGGCAGTAGGATCAGCCCACAAGTTACATGGCTCATCCAATAGGGTGCGGGCTTGGTCCACTAGACTGAGGGCCTGGCCTGACCCATGTGACTGGGCACGGACCGCTGGTCTGCAGAACCGTTCGCCCACCTGGACGAGTGCAGGGGGTTATATTCCCCTCTTGAACTAATTTGGATATTTTGTTCATCAAATACAAGAAATCACACCTCCTGGTCAGTCCATGTGTTCCAACCAATTTCAGAGAAGTGGGAGCATGTACTCCCTCCGACGTGGCTTGAAACCACACCCCTTCTTCATTGCACATTGCTCGAATCAACATTGGAATAAGATAATGCATCCCCACCTGTCTAATCCACGATTACTAGCTGAAACTTGACACACGACCGCCGCCACCCTCAGTCACAAGTGTCGACACGCCGGTTTAGCATCTAAGGGCCATCAGTTAAGCTTTGGTGCTCCATTTTTTATTCGTGTTTGCGATACAGGCCTCCGAGAATGGTGGATATGCTGTGTAGCCCTTGGTTCCACCATGCCACCATATATTGGATTTTCCTATAATGAACCAAACCATAATCGAGTACAGTGATGGGTCCAAGGATTATTTGTTTGGCATGCACCTTTTAAGTTAGCATAATGACATATGAATCATTTCAAAAAGAAAACAACACATAGGTAAACAATGTAACACCCTAACTTCTATCTGTTGGAAGTCATTGCATACGAATATGTAAAGTCTACATCTTATGGTGTTCGTTGGGGATTGTTGTCGTATTTTGATCCTGCCAATGAAAAATGCTCGATCACCATTGGTCATCAGAGTGAGATTTTATTGGCATTTATTTAGATAATCCTCTCATATATCTCAATAAATTTATTCCCTACCATTGATAAAATAGAATAAAAGTGGAGAACAATGTACCCCATAATTAATGTGGTTCATTAATGAGTTTAATTAATTATCCAATTAATTCTACCCTCTGTGCAGTTACTAATGCAATAAATTCACCTAGTGTTGCGGTTACACAACCTAAGGGTGGATATATTAAATGGTATGATGTTTCACTAGGGTCTAACCTCAATTTGTCCAACGGTTTTCAACAAAAATAATATAAGCTGACATTTAGTCATTTTATTATTTTTTTATATTGTCCATGAAATATTACTATTTCATCTGACCCTTTTCGGACAATGAAATGCTTCCCTAAATAGAATCCAGATGTTGTGGATTAAATGGTTTCCTTGTATTATTAATATGAGCACCAGTTCAAGAGAAATAAAACGTAGAATGATCATTTACTGAATATACCTAAAAAAAGTTCAAAACCCCATTTTAGGATCTCTGGGCCCCGGAATATTGTGCCAAAAAATTTCGAAAACACTTAATATTACCAAATAATTTAAAAAAATTATATAATTTAGAGGTCTTTATATTCTCACTACCTTAGGTTTTTCATCCCCAAAATATATAAAAAAATCTAGTCATACAAGTGGTATTACTGAGTACATATCTTATCCTCCAATTCCCATGCACTCTCCTGGAGATTCCCATGCTGACAACGAACTCTAACTAGAGGAATGTACGGACCACAATGGTTCCACTCATGTAGATCCTCAATCTTTTTTGGGATCTCTGTAAACATCGCAACATCGTCAATGTCCAGCTCACCCCAGTCCGTTATGTGGGATGGATCATGCACGTACCTCATCAACTTCGACACATGGATAAAATTATGCAACCTTAACATCTATGGTGGAATAGATAGATGGTATGACACATTTTATATTCAACCATGGATATAGAGAGGTCCAAGGAATCACATAGACAGCTTTCCTCCATGGCCTAACCTCCATAATTATCACTGGGGTGAGACCTGTAGGGAGACAAGGTCTCCATTCTCAAACATAAAGGGTCTCCATCTCATAAATTCATAAGATTTATATCATCTATGTACAGTATCTATCAGCTCTAGGATGATCTTCACCTTCTGTGTGGAGGCCTATATCAACTCTGGACCCATATGTGCTGACTCCCCTGGGTCATTCCCACATATAGGTTATCATTATGGTCACTCGTACATGGCCTCAAATTTAGCCATGCCTATGGGGGAGTGATAATTGTTGTTGTATGTGAATTCTACTAGGGGAATTTGGTCCCCGCAAATGTGGAAAAAATCAAGGACACATGCATGAATCATGTCATTGAATGTCTATACGGTCCACTCGATCTTTCCATCTGTCTATGGGTGAAAGGTGGTCCTCAAGAGTAGCTGAGTCCAAAACACCTCCTGCAATCATGTTCATATGTGAGATGTAAAACTATCATCATTATCATATATGATCATCGATGTCTCCCCCTGAAGTCGTACAATCCCATGTACGTAGATACATCATATTTCCTCTATCGATCCTTTCTCCCGGATGTGTATGATGTGGGTTGACATGGTGAGTCAATCAAAGATCACCCAGTTGGAATCATGGTGCCTGTATGCAATTGTTATCACTTTCATGTTGTCCATAGAGACACCATTCCACATCCATTCTGTCTCCACAAATGGATGAGCTATGCTTGCTTGTAATGGAAGCTCGACCATCATTTGCTGACAAATAAATCCATCGTCATATGATGCCTGACCTTAATTACTTCATTAATAGGCACTTATACTGACATCGAAGATAATGGTACATCTTCGCCAAACCCGGATGTACCACCAAAGGGGATGTGTGAAACTCACTCAACCCCACATCTTGTAGAGTCACCCGTACAATGGTTTATTCTACATTTTGGATGACATGCTCCCTACATTCAATAAATATATCATGAGATTTCCTTGATGATATCTGAGCACATAGGGCCTCATAGTCACTGTCCCCAAGCTGAGCCACATGAACTCGCTGAAGGCGTGGGGAATTGAAAGCCATATAATCGGGACAACATGCTCTATCTCTATTCAATATTGATATCTACAATACAGATAACTACACTCTCATGTCACATAGAAACTACATTCCAGACCTCTGACTGATTGTGTCTCTTACTATATTCCCATTCCAATGAGTGAAAATTGTCTCAAATTTTTAGTTCTTGGGGAATAATAGACATCTCAGATGTCTAAGGTTCATGTAACTCTTTGAGAATAAATACATGAGACACTTGTGGTCATATTAAATCATAAATAGTGAACCCATCAATTAATACCGTTACATATTCAGTGCAATAAGAACTACTGCTAACTTCAGGTCATGGGTATAATATTTATTCTCATACTGTCTCAACTACCGTGAGACATATGCGATCATTGCTCACTGCTACATCAGGACACAACCTAGTTCAGTTCCTAAATCATCACAGTAGAATAGAAACCCAATGCCATCTTCAGGTAGCCTCATGATTGGGGCACTCATCAGTTTCTGCCTCAGTTCGTGGAAACTCTTCTGGAACATCTACATTCATATGAAAGGCATCCTCTTCATTGTTAATGCCTAAAAGGGTGTCTCCTCCTTTGAGAACACAGGTAAAAATCTATTGTAGTGCCCATCTAATCCATGGATACTCCACACCTCAGTCACACACCTGGGTGGATCCTAATATATAACTTCCTCTATCAATATAGGAACCACTCCAAATTTATCCTCTGATGGATCATGCCTTCAGAAATAGACTTCCCATATCCAAAACTATCACATTGAGAGTTTTCCATAAAGCGTGTGCTCTCAGAGTTTATCATGAACTATCTCCAACAAAAAGGCATGATCCTCCTCTATCTCTGAGTACACCATGATGTTGTTAATAAAGACTACAATGATGCGATCGAGATAAGACTGGAAGATCTTGTTCATGATCCCCATGATCACCTCCGAAGTTTTGGTCACACTGAATAAACCACCAAGAATTCATAATGGCTATGCCAATATCTATTGTTTGTCCTTGTTACATCCTCATCTCATTCCACAAACTGGTTATATCATAATTTTAGTACTATCTTTTAAAACCACCATGCTCCCATTAGCTATTTGAAGAGATCATTAATACTATGTAGGGGATACATGTTCTTCACAGTCACCTATTTTAGGTAGTGATAGTCCTCACAAAGCCTCAGACTCCCATATTCCTTCTTGGTGAACAAAATCGGGGTGTCCCAAGAAAAAACATTGATCCATATGAACTCCTTCCACTATATGTCTTACAATTATACCGTCTACTCATGAAGCTCCAAGGGAGCCATCCGATATTCTGGGGATGATATTGGTGTCATCCCGGGGTACACGTCAATGTAAAATACTACATCACTAAGAGAGGGTAGTCCGAGAATAGTATCAACAAATACATCAACATACTGGTTTACCACTACAAGATAGATCGTACTCCCCTCGTCAACTACACCGATGGTGAGGCTAGAAAACTAATGAGTGATAGGCCACATCCACCTCCATGATAGTCTCTTATATACTATGAGGGTTTCCTTTACACCGATGATGGAAAACCTATTCCCAACTATGTTGAAACACCACATTATACTCCTAAAAATGATGTTTTAATCATGAAATGTGGATAACTAGTCTATAACCAAGATGAAATCACAAGGACTCGATGTTGCTACTAGGAGATCCCAGCCGAAGCTCTCACCTCTTAATGTATTCTAACACTGCTGACACCACTGTGTAATCATAAAATCCACTCCTATAGGAGTCTCTTGTCATAATGATTCATCCAACGACTCCACTAGAATCTCGGAGTTCCGAACGTTTGATTTTGTACGAATGGTGTGACTAGAAACTATGATTATAATTAGCGCATCTGTAGTGGAGAAGACACATATCATACCTCAAATCATCATTGTAGAACCATGGATGTATGTCTTTGATGCTTGGATCTGAGCTTTCCCTTGTCCTCCAACTCCCCGAAGTGGGGGTGGACCATCAGATGGAGTTGGCGATAGAACATCAAACATTCACCCATCACCTACCGTTTGACTAACTCTTGTGCCATGTCTACCGCCCATCGGACCTGATCACTTGAACTGTAGTTTTGGCTCAATGGCCCCTAAACCATCTACTATTCATTCATATGGAGTGTTGGGCAGGTACATGGCATGTGTCCCTTCCCGCTATATTAAAAGCAGATCATGTCCCACATTTGACTCCCCTAGCCCTGAGAGCCTCTAACAACAGACCCAGAGTCCTATGGTCTGCCTCTGAAGGACCAGGCCCTGTTGGTCCCATATATCTATTGGTTGCTACCTGTGGAGAACTCTTCCACTACGGGTCTACTAGAAACACTAACTTCTAGTTCATTCTCTTCTAAGAAGGTCTCCATAAAAATGGATCAATCTAGCACCCCAGCCAGGGTAGGAATGCTGAGATAAAACACTGAAACCGTAATATCCCTACTGAGTCACTTCTCGAAGGCTTGATCCCTGAGGAAATGGTAACACACTATGTATTTTTGAGAAGTGGTAAAGCTCTGTGAACCTTTTATATTACTGATGCACTATCATGAGATTCTATTTCATCAATGTATCATCATTTATACTCTTATGGGTATGAAAATGAGGGGTTCTATGTTATTTTGTTATCCTTAATGAAAAAATATTTATTTTTTAGAAATTGCATTATTATATTTCAACCCATTTTGAGAATCTACAATCTATTTAAAAAAATATTGTTTAGGAATATTAATAATTCATCATAGATTTTCATATCATTAAATATGAGATGATAATCATTTTTAATAATCATAAAACATGTTACCAATGGATGGAAATTCGTTTCATTATTAGACTAAAGTAATGTAACAATATTTTATAATGTTTATAGTATTAATGGTAAAAGGATATATCAAATCTAGAACAATGGTCATTAAAATATATATATTTATCTTGCATTGCTATAATTGTTTATGAATTGATTTTCCTTTTCAAGGGATATTGGTTTATGATATTATGGTCAGTGACATTATCATGATAGATCACATTATATAGATCTAATATTTATGTCACCCAACATCCTTATTTTCTGAATAAATTTCACTTACATGTCTATATTTTCACATACTATGTATTTTTTCATTTCATGGAACATTGTAATGATTTATTTCACCAAAAAATAATATTTCCATTTCCATGTTTTCAACTGGGAGATTTATGAACCCTTTTTATGAACGTGATATTGACCAAATATATTTTCAATTATTGATATATCATGATTTGAAAAGTTTTTTCAAACAATTTTTTATGTTAATGTATATTTAAATACATTTAAATTTTAATACAACACTTTGTTAAATAGAATATACGACGTGAAATAACCAACTCAGGTTTTTTTATTCTTAATATGGCTATTATAACATAGCTTCTAAATAGGAATGTTCGAGTAGAAGTAACAACATTTAGAAATATATTAATAATGATCCTAAAAAAATACATAATATTTATTAGTAAATAACAACATTATATATAATGATCCCATTTAATTCATAAAAAAATAATCTATATTTTTATTATTGTTTATAATAAAATATTCTATATTGTTTATATTACATTTAAAAAATTTATTGGATTAAAAGATTATATTTTTTTCCACATAATAATATTTTATGTTAAAATTATGGATTTATATTGAATAATTGAATATTAGTGATTAGTGATAAATAATAATTTTAAAGAACACTATCACTCCATTACAGTATTTATATTTCCCCATTTAAGATTAAATTTTCTTTTTAATATTATTTTATAATTGTTTTTTATAAATAATCCAAAGAATATAATTCGCATCAACGTTATTATTACTATTATCTTGAAGAATTTTTATACATAAAATGAAATTTTGTACAAAACTGTTATTCAAATTTTTTAAACATTACATTCAATGATATTTCATTCAGTAATAGAATTTAAATTTTTAAAATTGGATTCCATATTTGGTGTCATCAATTATAAATTTCAAAAGTAGTGCAACATTATATTTTTTATAATAAATATTATTTCTTGTAAATATTTTCCAGAATGATAATGGAAAATTTTGTTAACAATTATTAATCAAAATATAAATAGGCATTAAAATCTGAAAATACATTTATAATTTTTATGATTTATTTTAAATAACGAATAACATATTTAACATAATAATAATTTTTTCATTTTCCTTTTGATAATACCTTCATTTTATTAAATGTTTAGAATAATTCCAAAAACAACACATTCATGATTTTAATATATGTAGTATGTTATTCCATGATGAGTAGGTAATTAATATAGATATTTTTTAAAACAAATATTAATTGATGTATAGTTTTTCTAACATTTAGTGATGAAATTATTACGTTAAATGCTAATAAAACAACGAAACTGTTCTTGAAAAAGTAGTTTAAAAAGAAACAAAATGATTTAAAAAACATAAAATAATTTTTTTATGTGTGTATTATTATGTTAACATATATTTTAGATAAATATAATGTATTAGTTCTATATATAATTTTTACAATCAAACTAAATCATAGACTTTTTGTTATTTTTAATTTCATGAATAGTATTAGAAATAATATTAATGGTATTTTTGTGTTAATAAATTTTTATTAAATACTATAATGTACATGATATTATTTTATTTGGGAAATTAAATTATTTTTCATTGGTAATATTAATTTTTATTTAATCTATAGGTAACTATTCATTTTTAAGTAACCCTATTTTACCGAAAATAGTAAAATTAATAATTATCATGGTAACTATTAATAGAGTTAATCTCGGTGAAAACATGGAATGAAATGTTGAAATGTAACCTAAAATGTCTATTTTTTATTAGATAATATTATATAGTGTCTTAGATATCCTAGAATCAATATATAACATTTTGGGTACATATACAGATGCATATTAGTATTAATTATTTAATAATTTATGTATGTCAAGGTGTTCCCCAATCCTCTCTTATATATTGTCACCACACATACTCTCTTCCAATATATTCTTGATCGACATAGCTTGATCGATCTCTAATTAAAAAAATAAATAATTTTTTCCAACACACTAATGGTTTAGTCTCACCATAGGTCCATCATAGATGATTTAATGTGTATGATGATAGTGTCCTAATAAAAATAATATATGACACTAAATCGAATTCATTCATTTTATTTTTAAAAAAACTACATTTAATTCAATCACAACCTATTAAAAATTACATGTCATAATATACCCTATAAATATATTTTATTTTGTTAATCAAATAACATCACTCATAATTATTCTATCAAATGGTTAATGAAACCATTATTCATTTGTATTCTCAGACAACTACAATAGGAATAGATGTATTTATTTTCTCCTAACCTCCCTTATTGGTGGTGTTTTATGATCTACATAATGTATATATATGATATTTATGAAATAAATATACATAAATAAGAATAATATATTATATATCTGGGTACCATTTGAATAATTAATTAATGAATCAACCCACTTGTCTGCGTACACACTACTGTATCCATAAAATGACACATTTCAGTTACAAAGACAACATACCATTGATGGTTATATAGTTGAATATAATGATGTAATTTTATATGTTAAACCAGATTATTATTTTATAAATGTATCATAATATTTCAATTATTTGAATTTATGAAAATAGAATGTATAAATCATTTCCCATTTGTCTGTCCAGACTACCACTTCGTGCAATGATGTATTTGATTTTCTATATCCTCTATTCATAAATTAATCAATAATTATATTTGTTGAAAAAATTAATTTCACAATTATTTTTTTCTATATTATATAATAGTGACTTATTCTACTAAATTAATCATATATATGAAAATTTTAAATAATTAATCAATGATTTTTTTAAAAAATTGATTAGTAGTGGTTTTTTGTAGATTAAATTTGGTATAAACTACCACCAAATAGATTGATGAATGTTTCAAAAAAAAATCTGTTAATGATTGATATTGGGATTAATTTAATTAATTTAATTTTCTATTTCTTAATTTTTTTGGGAAATATGAATGAATCCTTTTTTAGTATTATTTATTATATTTTTAATTAGTGGGTTTTATCATGAAATGATTTCAGGCATATATTAGGGGTCAAAATAGTAAGAATCGTCGATAATATAGATTATAATTTTAGTAAACACAATTAAAATATTATGAAATATTAAAACACATCATATAATGCTTTAATTGAGAAAAATATGAAACCATTCAGGGATATATAAAAATTACGTTTATTTTTAACATAATGACTGAAAGAAAAAAATTTACTTAATGAAAAAATATATTTCTAGTTAAATGTAATCAGTTACAGATAATTATTTTTAAAACATATGAATATAAAATTAAAATATTTGTGTCATCACTGCATGATAAACTAAATATTATCTTTATCCCTCTCTTCATCCAAAATCATGATATTCATCTCTATTATCACTCCATTTTGGAGGAGCATATATTTAAATTTTATTGAAAATTAAAAGTGTTTTAGAATTAAATTTAAACATAATTTTAATTTTAATCGAATATAATTCAACCTATTCTTTCTGTAGAGAAATCAATATTCACATATTGTTATTAGATATGTGTCCATTATATCTTTATTTCTTCACCTTTTTATTAATTGGGTGTTTCATCACATGAAATAACCTCTCTAGATTTATATATATGGATTAATCACATCCTTTAGTAGATGTTTTTTGTAGTACCCTATGAAATTATAAATACCAAAGACTATATTGGTGTAAAATATGTACCCCAAATGGGGCCAGGATTATAATTCCATTGGGTATAACTAATGATCTCATCCTTGGATATTGAATGGATTATGCAGGATTGACATCCCATATTTTGTTTATTCTTATTTATATTTTAAAATAACATGAAAATTAAATGTAAAATGTATTAACATTTTTATAATTAGAAATATAATGTGAGATAAATTATGGGGGGATATGATGTATAATACACTAGTTATCAAACCATGTAATCATAAATAATATATATGAATAGTTTTTCATATTATTTTATTTTATAAAATTTAAACAATGGTTTCTAATATGTAATGTATCACGAGAATAAATTAAAATCATCATTTATATCCTTGGTATCATAATTTATTATTATATTCATGATGTTAATTAGATAAATTTTATTGAATAATTAATCATAACCCCAATATATTTTAAAATATAAATCACATAACTCACATAAAATTTCATATTATCAACTAACATATGATTTTCAAGGGAGATTTGTTGTATTAAATTCTACTTTAATATTAAAAATAGTTAAATAGAAATTTAAATTTTTGGGTGATATAATATTGTCCTATAAAAAATTGAACATATGAAAATTTTAATATAGTTGAACTATTTCATGAAAAAAAACATAATCATTTTATCATGGGGGATTATTTGTTTCTCTTGGCTTCGTACATATGTTCATCAATGTTTCAAAAATAAATACATTTTAATATTATTATTAATTTGGATATTTTATATCATTATGATATGTATCAAAATATTTAAAATGGGAATAATATAATAATATTATCTTCTATAAAAAAATTTATTAGGGTGATAACATTAAACAAAAATATTCAACTATTATCAATGTACCCTTCATAGTTACTAATGATACATTATATATATGATTAATGATGAATCATTGTAACTAAAAAGTATTTATAAAATTAAATTCCAGTATTATAATTATTTTATATAGTATGAATCATATATATTCACATCGAGACTCAATAATTCATTATAAACGAATAATAAATGAAGTGAATTGTTTTTTAGAGGTCAATGAACATATATAATTAAAATAGTATCATGACCATTGGGTTAATAATGTTACCGTTATTAAAAGTATATTATAAAATACAATATTAAACTCCCCCATTATTGTAGAAATTTAATTTTGGTGTCATGTTCATGAAAATATGATATATATAAATAAATATATATATATTTCATGGTATATATAAGTAAATGATTTTATATGATAAATTAAGTATGATATTTATTAAGTTATAGAAAATTAATTAAAGTTTTATAATAAGTATAATGATTTAAAATAAATATATTTTTCTTAAAATATATTCATAAATTAATTTATAGTTTTCTTATATTTATATGATAAATTGTTGATACCATAATAAATTTAACAAAGTATCACAAAATCAGTTATAATTTTCAAATTGCAATGTTTTGAATAATTGATAATTTAAATTTATATTTAGATAACTCATATTTAGATATTTATTTTCATAAAAATGAGTTCTCTTTTAAATTATAAATGTCTAAATATACATAGGGTGAATTTTTTGAATATTTCAAAAATACTAGAATTTTTTTTGTTTAATAAATATTTTAAGTTACAGAATATATACATTATATGAAAAATAAACTATTCAATTTTTGATCACTAATTCCACAACTGTAATACTTATACTAACATAATTATTAGATATATCTAGTCATTTTAATCAATATATTCATATTAGTGAGCCAAAATATTAATCTAAAAAATAAAATAATTATAAAACACCACACCCCTCCCCTATAAATTTCACCCTGCACCTCCTCTTCTCCTAAAACCCTTTAATCCTTTAATCTAGTAACAATTATTCCAAATACTCTCCCAATCATCTTCCCGACATCCAAACACATTTTTTATCAACAAAATAACATATCTAGGATCTTTTAGGGTGTTCTCTATGAGGAGAACTGAAGAGGTAATGTCCTATTTCTTTTTCATTTAATTTCATATCAAATTCAATTATTTTATTCTCTTATAATATCCATATATTATTCAAATGAAATTTTACCTCTATTAAATTTAATATATTATAATTATTTTATGTTTATATAATATCTATAATTTATTAATTCCATATTTCTCTTTTGTAAATTAAATGAAATCTCCAGCTCTGATTTGCCTATTTACAAACATCATGGATGATGAATTCTTTTAAGACATATATGGATGCTCATAAAATTATTATAATGGTTTAATGAGATTGTTATGTAAATTTAATTACACTCTTTATGATATATAACAATCTTATATATACAATAACAAATAATTAAACAAAACTAGTTTGTGATGATTGAAAAACCACAATATTAATATATATTATTATCACAAACATTGAATCTTACGATTCACCCTCATGATATATAACAAAATTATATTTATAAAAAATTATATTCTATATGTTCATAAATATCATTGAATATAAATTTTGATTAATTATACCTTTTCAACACGAACTTATATACTCGAATACAAGTGGACAGATCTTGCGAACCAATGAAACGAACACTCCCATGTTTTGGAATTAATCACTACATGTATATAAATGTACCCATATGAACATAAAAATATTTTAAAGAATCGTATCAAAGTAAAATATTTTTGATATTTATTAATTAATGTGAAATAATTTATTATAATTCATATAAATATGAAGGAATCATTCAAAATATAATGTAATGTGATTTCTCAATTCAATTTTTCATTATTTGGGTTATTAAATTTTTATGAAAAAAATTCAATATGGATGTTCATGAAATAAAATTTATTCTTTAATATTAATTCCTTTCATGGATATAAATTTTTTTATTCAGGTTTGTTGAAAAATTTCAATTATTTTTAAAAATAACACTTCTTTCAAAAACACATTTTTTTTCTTACTCATGAGTAATTTATTACTCACTAATGATTTATGACTCATTCAAATTGTATATTGTAGAATTTTTATTTTGGGAACCCCAAATATTATTCATGACTGTATAATTTATGAAATTAAACCCATTCCATTCCATTATTTATTTTATGTCTATGATTTAGGAATTATCAATGTGGCTTGCATGATTACGTAAATGTTATGTAGTAAATGATGCACCTAAAAGTATATAGAACTAAAATGAATTGGGTAATGTTATTTATATCTTGATATAATTTGAAATATTTTTTGAATGAGATGTTATATATTTCCTACAATTATTAAATCATGATTAGTCATATATGTAATATTTGAACAAGATGTTATATGTGTTGAAAATTAGGTTTGGTTTTTTATCACTAAGACCATATTTTAATTTTCATGCATTTTCATATTCCATTACCCTATTCTACAGTTGATAATATATTTATAATTCTGATTCTATGATTATATTATGACAATGATTCTTATGATCTACAATGTTATATCGATTCATGTGGTTGTCTTTCGTTATTGTAGGGTTTTCTTAACACATTTTTGATGTATATCCATATAATTATACTTATAACAATGTAAAATAAAGTTCCACTATGATGATAAATAATATGAAATATAATGGTGATTATTTTTTTATTACGTAAATGTTTTTAAAGGTACCAGTTTTCCCAAGACACCAATCCATTTGATCTAGGTATTGTAATTATATTATGATTATTATCATTAAAATGAAAAATTAGTTATGTAAAAAAGTATGGTTTCTATAGTTACAAAAAAATGGTAGGTTAGTTAATATAGGAATTAGGAATATAGAATATAAGTGGAAACTTATAGCATTATACTATGTATATTTCACAATAGATGTATCTTTTATAATTTCTAAACATAGAGATACCATAATATATTCATTCATAGTTAATTGAAAAAATGAATATTATTTTTATTCAGTAAATATTGAATCATGTATTGTTCAAACCATTTGTATTTAAGCAAATGGTTGGAACTAGGAGATACCTGATAATATTCCAAAGCGATGGAAAATATAGAAATTTAACAAATCAAATCCCCACTTCCTTGGGAGTTGGAGTTCCAAATTTCATGTTGATGAATACAAAACTATCTCAGGTTTTATATAATAAAATGAATACTGTGGAATTACTTCCATTTCCTTAGAGGGACCAACTAGATGTCAAGAAAAATTTTGTAAATGGACAATGACATTTAGTGGATCTTATTATCTACTCATCACGGAATAATGGGGTAACTAAATGGATAAATAATTACTGTGTATGAACATTCTAAGACGGAGAGGGTCACTCAAACAATTTATCATTTAAATTATACGGTAAATAAATTGTCATAATTAATTAAAGAAAACAAGTTGTTTGAAAAAAATTAAATGATTGGGATGGTTGAATTTAGGATAGTATTTATTAATAAGTACTTACCTTGAAATCATAATACAAATATAGATTAGAGTTAATAGAACATATAAAATAGTTTGAGGAATATATTAAGGATTATAAAAAATAAAATAGAACATTATGTTTGGTATGCATTGGGGTTTTTTATAAAAAATTGTAGAAAAATTCATATATTATATATTTAATTGAAACCACACCATAGAAATTATATAGAAATAATGGAATTTTTGATCTATGAATAATTAATATGTTTTTCTCTCTAAGTGGAGATGTAGTTTTTAGATTGGTTCCTCGAAAATGTTGATATGAAATCATTTAAGGAGTTATAAGCTGGAGGAGATAATGAAATGGTTGGGATAAATTATAAACCAATAACATTCCAAATATGTGGGAATAATCATCATGGAACATACTTCAAAATGATGAGTAAATGCCTAAATTTGGGAGAGAAGACAAACAAGATCTCATTTTCAGAGAGAGGTGAATAATCTAGCCAATATGATTTATGAATGATGAGAACCATGCATTGTTAAAAGATTCACCTATAGTAGGGAAGGGTACTATGTAATTTAGTTCACTAAACATTGATTCTGTGTGTGTAATAAATGTCATAGGCTTCCAAATCAAAAGGAGAGTGGGATGGATTATACGATCACTATTTATGAAGTAGAGCATGAAAAAGAAGTTATACAAGGTACAAATCCTATTCTATCAAGAATGGTAAACTTAATTTTGATTATGAATCTATGATTTCATTTATCTAATGGATGTTTGATATAATTATTGAAAAATCTTCAAAACATTGATGTTGAGACATTAATAAAAATACCTATTGGTGTGATCTTTCCTCACATGTGTTGGAATCTTCTCATGTGTGAGTATGTGGTTATATTATAATAATGAATCTATGTATTCATCCCATGTTGGAATTCAAATACATTATGAGACTGTATTTTCATTTTATATATAGATTACTTATCAACTTTAAAGAAAAGGAATTATCTTTTCAAATTCATATCCATTTAATGATCAACTATAAAAATAAGGATGACCATTATTATATATTAATGTATATCTATATATTCTATGTTATAATATCCAATTATGAAAAAAAAACTCAATAAAATGTTGGTTTAATGAATGGAATCATCATAAAAGAAATTCCCATTATGAAGGAATACAATTAGGTATTTCTTGATGAGTTACTCAGACATCCCCAAATTGTGAGGTAGACTTATCAAAATTACATATTCCCAAATATACATCAACATCCCAATTTAGCAATAATATGGGTCCTATCAATCTGAATGAGTTAAAGAATGAGTTACAGAAAAATTTGACCAAAGGGTTCATATGCCCAACTGCATCACTGTGTGGTGCACCAGTGTTCATTATCATGAAGAGGGATATATCAATGAATCTATGTATCTATTCTCGAGAACACCACAAGATATCCATAAAAAATAAGTATCCCCATAAAATGATTGATGAATATTTCAATCAACTATTTGAATATAAATACATCTCAATATTGGATCATCATTTCTGATATCATCACCAAATGTTGATGAAGGATAATATTAATAAGACTTCCTTGAATAGAATATATGGGAACTATGTGTTTCTAGTTATTCCATTTGGACATACAAATTCCCCTACTATCTAAATGTATTTTATTCATAGAGTCATTAGACCCTAAATTGATAAATTAATAGTTGTATTTAATAACATAACTCTTCTCTGTTCCATGATAAAAGAGGATCATAAAAAAATTAATTACTTTTTTAGTGACATTAATGAATGAGGGACTTTATAAAAATTTCAATAAGCGTTAATTTTGATATAGAAAGTAAAATTAATCATAAATGCAATCAAAATTAAGGAAACGTATATAGATAATTCAATTACAATGGAAATTGGGCAATGTCGTAGACACACTTATTCCATGGAAATCCATAGTTTTCATGGATTAGTAGGGTACTACAAATATTTTTTGAGAATTATCTCATTATTTTCTAACCATACAACCCTCTTTACATGAAAAGGTGTAATGTATATCTGAAAGAAAAAATTAATTGAAATATTTATTTTGATAAAAAAGAGGTTGATCACATCACCAATACTAACATATCTAACTAGTGTATAAGGAATTGATATATATTGTGATGCTTCAATGAATAGACTGGGATGTGTACACATAAAATACAAATTGTAATTCACTATGCCTCAAGATAGTAGATGATTTTTGAGTTGAACTACAACAACCATGATTTGGAGTTGGAAGTTTTTAATTTTTTCATGAAAATATAATATTAATGTGTCTATAGTTAGAAGTGTAAATTATATACTGGTCACAAAATTCTAATTAATAAATTTAAACTAATATTTCTCAACATAAATCAAAGGAGATGGTTAGATTTAATAAATAACTATGACTTATATATTCAATACCATTCTTGGAAGTAATACGATGTATCATACGATAATAGTAGAAAAGAATATACTAATCAATCCATGAAACATATTGTGAAGGTACCTAAACATCATGGTATATATAGCATGGATTTGGAAATAATAATTATAGTTAATACATCTTACCTTATCCCAATGATTTCCCAACCATAGGTTGAAGTGGTTATTAAGGGGGTGAAAATGGATGATCAGGAGTATCAAAATATAGTAAATTATGTTAAGGAAGAAAAGATGCAATAGTTCAAAATTGAAAATGATTCATTAATTAGGAGTGAAACTATAATTTTGTTGTCTTTATCACCGTATATAATAAAATGTCTATTTGATAATGCACATAGCTCAACATTAACTATCCATCCTTGGAGTACCATGATATATCATGATCTTCAAGAACACTTTTGGTGGAACATCTCGAAGATAGATATTTGTGAGTATATATTAGATTTTTGATATGTAATCATGTTAAGGAAGAGTAATAGAAGTAAAAATGGATGATGCATCCAATGCCAATACCCATGTAGAAATGGGAGAGTGTCAATATAGACACAATCTCCTATCACATGAGGACAAAAAATGGAAAAAATTCAATATGGGTTGTTTTGGATCAACTCACCAACACTACCAACATTATATCTATTCTGGATGATCTATTAGTTTAATCAAAATAAATGATTTATGTGAAGTTTAAGGTAAGAATTCAGGGGTTACAAATTTTTATCATGTCTAATCATGATCCATGGATCAAATCCAAATTATGGTTATTTATCCAACATTCCATGAGTACTGAGTTGTATTCCAGAATAGAAAATCCCCATCAAACTAATATCCAATATGAAAAGATTATTTATATGATCTGTGATATTATAAAATTCTAATTACTATAATTAAAATGTTTATGGGAATAAAATCTACGAATTTTTTAGTTTTCATATATCAACAACATTTAATATAGTTTTCAATAGGATACTTATAATGTCACTTATGGAATGTGATGCAAAAATCCTACCTCATGGAACCAAGTGGGTGAATGATGTTTTAATGGACTTTATCTTGTTAAAGAGATGATAGAGGAGGTTTATACAATACAACAATATATCAACTCTAATCATAGTAAGAAAAATAATAATGCTGAGAGTTTTCAAAGGGACTAATAGTTTTACATTGGGGATATTGTCCTCTATTTAATATCATGTACAAATAGAGTCATGTCGTTTAAAATGAAATGTATTAATAGAAAAATGTACATTGGACCCTTTAATATCCTTGATTTCATAAGAGTAATTTCGTAAAAATATTTCACATTTAACAAGTATGGATTAAATTCAGGATCTGTCCAATATATCTCTCTTAAAGATGTCGATACACAATCCTTTATATATACTTAAGATATAAGTTGTATAGTTGGAAGATTATATCTATTATGATTAGAATCCCATAAATATTCTCTAATAGAGTTATAAGTTCTCATTTAACAAGGATTCCCTGATTGTATAATTGGATTAAAGGATCCTTAAATTTGACGAAGCAACATTGGAATGAGATGATTCAATGAAGGAGAAATTCAATAACCTATATATGTAAAATTATATTTGATGGGGAAAACATAAAAAATGTCAAAGGATGTAATGAAATAAAATACTATCAAATGAAATTAATTTTTGTAATTTTTTAATATTATAGAAATAATATTAAATAACAAATAGAACTCAATAAAAACATTTTAAGTGAATACTAAAAGAAATAACATGGATTTCTTTATGTTTAAGAACCATTATTAATATAATAGTAACCTGCCCCTTGGAGTTGATATATAAACCTTAGGTATGTAAATCATCCAACATAATTTTAAACTCTTAAACGAAATTATAAATACAAATTATGAATCTTAATCACGAATATATGATATATTTTTTAATTCTTTATGAATATATATATTATTGAAATGAGAAATTAAGCATTGGTATTCTTGTAAATTATAAATTTTTTATTACAATTTTTATGTAATATTATAATTTAAATGATTTTTTTAACATTAAATAGATTCATAAAATAATAATTTTGTCATCCTAAGACTATATTTTTTTAGACCACTATAAATTTTTAAATGTTTCATAAAATTAGATAGAATTTAAAAATTTATAATTTATGAATAAATGATGATTATAATTAAAATTAAATTCAACATATTGATAATTTTTTCCCTAAAATGGTGGTCATTTTATAAGACTACAAATTATAAATATTTTATGGTGATTATTTAGGTTGTTTTTAAATACATGATTATTTGGTGAGTAGTAAAATATATTAATTTATAGTATATATACAATATATGTAAAATACACTATTCCATGAGTTAATTATGACCTATGAACTATAATCCAGATAATCCTCTCATTATATTATATATTTTTTCATTGGAATGAATCCATTCATATTCATGATCGATATTATTAAACTAACGAATAAAATATTATTAAAACCCTATCTGACCCTATAAATACAACACATGAAATTTTATTATCCTCCCCCCTCTAATGACATAAAGCATTACCAAATTCTAAAAATTATAATTACCTATAATACATACCATGTTCATGATGTGATTTTCTCAACATAAGACAGATCATATGATTCATAAGGAGTTTCGCAAATAGGATAGTGAAATAGGTAATGAACTATTTCATTTTTATTAATTTTGTTTTAAATTAATGTAAATTTATCATTTTAAAACATTTTATCAATCCATGTTTCATGATAAATCCATCGTGATTGATATTATAATTTGATATTATTCCATATAAATATACATGATCAAACTCCACTATATATCAATTTTATTATAAATATGAAATCATCAGCAATGATGTATCAATTTACCAACATCATAGAGGAAAAATTTTTATTTGAAAACATCAAACATGGATATAAATCTATTTTAATGGTTGAATAATATTTTAAAAAGTATATAATAAATATTCCTTATTTATGGGATCTAAAATATATACACAGTAAAATAAATATAGCTTTTGATTATTGAAAAACCACAAAAATAGTCAAAACAATTATCACTAACACCTAACCAAATGATTCATCATAATATCCTATTACCAAATTATAAATATTCCTGTCAAAAACATTTTCATGGACACAATACTAAGCATTTTTATACAGTTTAAAGGTTAAAATATTATATAAATATATAATAATTAATAAAAATTATCATGTGTGATATTATTAACTATTTCATCAAATCTCTAATCAATTTCAAGGTCTCAATAATATGTAATTTAATTTTTCATTATCAATCAAAAATTTATCCCCAATAATCATAATTATCTAATTTAAAAAAAATATTTAAAAATGGTTTTATATTCCTCAGTCATGTGGTTACTATAAATATCACCATACAAAAAAATTACTTTTTTAGATAATTTTTAATGTTTATACAATGATTCCAAATATTTAAAAGAAAAATATTTTATAAAAATGAGTACCATTTTATTGATTCTATTATATATACTATTATTCATAAAATAAATTAATATTAAATCTATTAAATCCCACAAAATAACCAATTCAATAATTGGAATTTAATGGTTTTAATATTATAGGAACACCAATGCTCTAGGTGAAAACACTTGGCTTAGGGAACTGACACACATAGTGACTAGGTTATGCACACAGAAGTTATATACCTATTAATGGTAACATTGGATGTAATATATTTATGTCATGTGATTTATTCATTTTCCCTTGATAATTAAAATATTATTTCCCTTCTCTTCAAAAAAACATATTCATATCTATTTGATTCATTTTCACTACCAAATCATCCCACATTATCGATATAAAAAACAGAATATTTATTACACATTATTCATCATGAAACTTCATTTTTTCTGTTATATGGTTTGTAATAATTCCCTTTGATTATTTTATTATTAATCATTTATCACAGGTGACAGTTATGAATAATCATTAGATTTCACATTCAATCTTCCATTTGTATAGGAATCTAATGGGGACAATCATTTCATCATCTATCATAGTTAGAATTAAAAGTATTAAAAAAATTAATATAATTAAAAAATAAGAAAAAATATATTGTGGTATAATATTCTATTCTATTTAACATTCAATAATGAAAAATCGTTTATATGATGTAAAAATAATTTCAACAAATTTCCATTCTATATCTCCATGTGATTAAAATATTTTATCTATGATCTCTTTCATATCAAATCAAATATATTACTTCAAATATAAAATGAAAATATGTATTTTTTCCTTACAGAGTGTATATCCTCATGTTTTGTGTTGGTCCTACACATTATTCGTTAATGTGGATCAAGAACTTTGCAAATTCACTAATGTATGATTTGATACACCTAGTAAAATCAATGCCACAACAAAATAAACATTATAGTGTCCATAAAATGAATATTTCTCTTGTAAAAGACCACTCATATCATTATGATAAATTATGATTTTATCTAATACATAGTATTTATCTAATGGTTATGACTAGTAATTCATATTCTTATATTCTTTAATTTTCTATACCATTATGTGATATAAATTGAACATAACCAAACATTACATGTATAAATTTTACTTCTACTAGATTAATATTATTTAAACATTATTTCCAATGAATGGTGAATAAAAATAGAAGTGTAATAAAAGGAAAAATATATAAATTATCATACAAAAAATCATTCTTCATATCAGGATGAAATTTACAAATAACAACGGGCGAGATCAAAATCGTAGTAAGTGTAATAAAAGGAAAAATATATAAATGATCGTTTTTAAGAATAAAATGTGAATTAGTGTCTGTTTGAAATTGAATAACATTATAATCCAAACACAACATTTAATAAATAATAATCAAAAGTCATGAAATAAATCATAGACATTCCTAAGGAGAAAATGAAACTGATATAAAGATCATGATATATGAGAGATTTAAATAGGAAAAGGATAATACAAAATAATTTTAGATTATATATTGGAATAATAATAATTATATAAATTTAATTTCAATTTTATCCATTATTAAATGATTTCCATTTTAGTTTCACAATATAGACTCATTTACAAAAATTTAGCTTGGGATATCCTTTTGATTCCGTCATTGAAATTTTGTTCACCCCATATATTTCCTCCTTTTAGTTTTACACTCCCTTATAATTTTCCATAAATATTATAAAACCTACATCAATACTAAATTATATGGTTGTATATAATATACCCACAAATCTCACAATAAATATACAATCAAATGAATGTAATGTTATTAAGAAAAAATCAATCATTTCATCGTAGCCTAACCCATGAAAAATAATAATTATTTCGTCAATTTTTAAAAATAATTATTATTACCCATTATTGGGAGAATAATTTTGGTATCAATATGTCATATCCCTAGTAATTTATATTTAAAATAAATATATGTGGTCAAATACAGGAATACTTTTATATAATAACATAAACAATTTCATTAGCTAAAAACCACATTCATTTTGAAAAAATTTATTTGTAATTAAAATATTTCTATAACATTATAGAGGAAATATTAAGTGAAAATAAAAATAAATTCAAATAGATGAATAATTAATGTGATTTTAATTATTTATTGAGAAAAATATATTAAATTTGTATTTTTCATTAAAATGTTATCACATTATCACCTGGGATAAAATATCCTCATTTATAAAAGGAGAAATTGTTTTATTTTATATTTGTATAAAAATGTGGGTAAAAATGTATTTAAACAATGAATATGGAATAATTGAATGATTTATTAAAACATTTTAAATAGATTATCTTCATGGATAAAAAAATATTTCATTCCCAAGATTCATATATTGTATGTTTTTCTGAAAAGTAATATTTTGGAGGCCTCAGTACTTAATGAATATATAATTATAAGAAAGGTTTTAAATTAGTTAGATTAAAATAGTATAAGAATAGTAATGATATTTTTAAAGGTATATAAAATTATTTCATCATCGAATATTTAGGTGTAAACAATGTGTCAAATTCTTCTTTTAACATAAAACCCTTTCGATTTTCATTAATTTAAATTCATAACCCAATGAATTATATAAATTCAAAAGTATTTATAAATATGATTAATTTATTTCTATTCATGACAATAAATTTATGAATATAATTATGTACACCACTTTAATGACTGATGTGGGGAATAATACAAATGTCTTATAAAAATTTACTTGAGGGGAGACACACTTTCTATTCTGGTGACATACAGATGAAAACCCCTTAGTTAAAATAAAATGATTTTTAACATAAAATATAATTTATTAATATGGTTAAATTATATAATATATCAATAGTGTATTTATATAAACCACATAAATATAAATTCTTTCGTAACATCAAATATCTATAAATGAAAAAATATAGACATGATGAAAATTTAGAATGGCCATAAAAAGTTTTCTACAATAAATAAATGAAATGAAGTGTTAGAAAAAATATAAATCCATAAAATAGTGAAGAATATAACATAAAATAATCATAGTAAATGATAGAAAAATATTAAAAAATGTATAAAATTATGATGTAAAATAACAGAATAAAAATTAATTGTGTTGTGAATCCCATTACCAAATATCTGAAATTATTCAAGGGTGAAATATAATTTAATATAATAAATTTATAATTTTTATTATTATATACTAGAACAACCAACAGGTTTCTATAACATTATATAGAACTATTTTAATAGTTAAACCCCCTTTTAATAATAATTCGTCATCAACATATTTCATTAAATGTGATAACAATTTTGTTTTTTAATGAATGTTTCAATTAAATGTTTCGGTGCATGAATGTTGATCAATGATTAGTCATCTCCAAAATATCAATTACTTAAAAATAATAATATTTATTCATTGTAAAAACATTATAAAATATTATGTAATGTGGTAATGAAATTTTTTTCACATCACATCATAGAGAAAGTAAACATTACAAATAAACATCTGATATTTCCACATTCTTTATGACAGAATAAAATATTATTATGAAAAATATCATATTTATAGACTCATTAAATTATTATATATAAAATATAATAATAATAACTCAATAATTATTTCATTCCAACAAAATTGAACATGAAAAATAAATCACACTTCTTCATTGAGGTTGTAGAATACACATACACACAAGAAATTATTTTGTATTTAACGAACTATATAATATGAAAGGAGATATATTATTATAATTATATAAGAAAATATAATTTATAAACAACACTTGTAATCATTATATAAATATATTATATATCCATTATGTCTATGATGGAAAGGTAATCATAACGTTATGTTGAGGAAATGACCAACCCATACTAATGAGTGATAATTTTAATTATAATTTGATAAAAAAGAGTAAAAAATAGTTCCATTAATATAATAAAATTTATATATTTATTGGAAGGTATTTATTATTTTATTATTGGGTGTAATAAATAAGAAAAATTGTATACATATTTTTTTATTTTTATATCTCTATTGCCGAACATAATTGGATGACACCATAATACTTCAATGAATTTCCATAAGAAAACGAAAAGCGAACTATGATGAACCTAAAGAAGATATGAAGGTATTAGGTAACGTCTATTCAATGATCTATGTTGATATATCTGTTAATAATGAAAATAAATATTCCTCCATTTGTATAATATGGGGAAATATTTAACAACAAAAATGATTTTAATAATTTAAATTCATTTTTTTGTGAAAGCGGGTCCAAATGAAAAATAATTAGAATGTAAGATAAAATATTATCAAAATATATTCTTCTAAAATATACATGGCCTAAGGAATTTTTTACACGGATCACTTAATTTAATACTTCCTATTGTTATACATGTTTTTTAAGTATATGCGAAAATAAAATATTATTATTTTTACATATATTTATGACCCAAAATAAAAGTGACTTCATTAAAAAAAATATAAATTCTATTAAAAATATAAACTCATAGGTTTCAAATAAATTAATATTACTATATATATATATTTAAAATACACTCTATATCCAAATGGAAGCCCCATTTTAAAAATATATTCTAATTCCAAAAAGTAGTTAAAATATTAACCCGTTAGATGTTTAATCTATCATATGATTGTTAAAATATTTTATCGAGTATATAATATATGAAAGTATCATTAACATAAAAAATAACTAATGATTTATTTAATTCATTAATACATATGAATCATAGATGTTAAATAAAATATAATTATTATGGATAATTATAATTAAATTCTGATTATTATATGGGATGATCAAATAAAATAGTCTACATTTTTTACAAGACTTATTGAATTAAAATAAAAAAATTAACAAATTATATATTATTTTACAAGTCATTGAAAAATAAATCATATTATAAAAAAAATTAAAATAATCAAATATTAAAATATTTTATTTAAATATTTGTCTTTAATTATGAAATAAAATATAAATAAATTATTTTATATAATAATATTTCCAAGAGGAAAATTGAATAAATTTAATATTTTATTATATATATAAGGCTTAAAATGGATTTTATGAAAACTAATATTTTATTAATTTACATAAATAATGAAATATTAAGATAATTATCCATTCTATATATTTTTCTACTTTAAGATATTAAAATTCAAATATCAAATTTAATGTCTTGTTTATACAAGTTACATTGAAATAATATATGAGAAGTATGTCACTATTTTCTAAAATATTAGTGTCCCGTGTTTAAAAATATAACAAGAATATTTTTATTTCCAACTAAATTATATAAGATATTCAATTTTACACTTGTGAAAAATATTTCATTATTTATCACATATTCTAAAAATAAGACTTTGTGCATACCTTACTAGTATATAAATGTTTTCATTCAATGATATAACCAATTCATCATCAATTTTCATTGATTCCATAAATTCTATATATATTCTATTTTCATTTTTTAGTAAAATATAGGTGAATTTCTAGTATTTATATTATTCAGTCTATCGAATCAATATAATTTTTTTATTAATTTTTTTTATAAACCCACATCCATCGACAACACATTAAAAAATGGAAATCAAAATTATTGCCACATGTTGTTATGTACATCTAGTAAATTTCATTATATTCACCAATATTCATCCAACATTATGATTTCATCATTTATAATGATAAGACAATATATATTTTTTGTTTTTTATAGAAATCACCATTTTAGAAATGATACGCTATAGTGAATTTGTTCAATCGAATTTATTTGTACTATTGTTAATTTATTAAATTAGTAGAGACAAAAAATCCAAAAAAATCATTACTAAAACTATTTAGTGTTAATTATTATCAAGGTTATTATTCACATAAATCATGTACTGTCTCGTATTTTACTGTTTATTATTTTAAGATATTATATAGAATTATTTCAGGACCGGGCGTGAAGACGACGCATCATTCGGAGGTCCAGTGAGCCTTGAATGGTGGTTTTAACTTTTTTATGTTATGTGAATCGGCGCATGTGCGCGGTAGTGGAAGTTTCCAAACGGATTCCGGATTAATAATCTGAGGGCAACGTTTTTATCCAGTTCTATGACATTAACTATGAACGAGTCTACCCTCGACCGGTGCGGGTCAAGGGAAAAAGTTAATCTTCAGATGTTTTAAAGTAAAATGAAATAAAATATATTCACATGTATATTTTATTTCTTTTAAGGAAATATCTGTTGCAGCGTGGTAAACAGCAGAGTTGTTTCCTAAATTAATGATGCGTCATAAGTACGCAAAAATGGGATGTATGACTCATTAACACTACCACACAATTAAATTCCAAACATGTTACAGTTTTTATTGGGAAAATCAAATTTTTATCATTGGCAATGATTGATAAGAACCTTTGCAAAATCCACGGGACATTAGAGAAAAACACTCGGTGATGAACGATGATGGATCGAAGTGGGGAATCACATCGCCAATGAAATTCAGGATCTCGATGATGACGACAGTGTTATACCATCATCCACGATCGATGCTTTATAATGGTTGGGGTATGTTATTTTATTTCTTTTCCATGTTTATAATTTTAAATGATGAAAATGGATCAACCACGAACAGGTTGATCCACAGATTTCATCATATTTGCAGGAGGGTTTTGTCGGGATGATTGGGGAATTGATCCATGTTGTTTTTTTATTGTTGATTATTACTTCATTTAAGCATGCTAACGGGAGCGGATCAACGCCGTGATGAATGACGGCGAGTGTTCATTACTCAAATTGTTTATTGGATTTCTCCCCTTTTTCGTTTCTCATGAGTTCTTTGTGTTCTTCAAGGGGTGACGAACAATGGATCGTTGCGCATCTGTTCCATGACACAATGATCCCAAATCAAAGGTTCGACACCGCAATGACCTTTAATAGGTGCGACGACGATTGCAGATGACAAATTGGACGAGATCAAAAAAGGTCATTCTTTGAGGGTTCTTCGCGCGAGAAGATCAAATCATGTTTTCTGAGCTGATCAGAGGTTTGAAAACATTGGTAGTAACATTGTGGTGTCGAGGCGACCAAAGCCATGATGTTTTTCGGTGATCGGATGGCTGGATCGACGAACAGATCATAACCAGAGGCGTAACGGTGGAACTCCGTGTTTTTGGAAATTTCTGGAGTACACGGCGTGTAATTCTGAAGAACACACCATGTAGTACTGGCAGTGGCTAGGGTTTCGGGGGTTAGAGATGAATCGCATAGTGTGTGACCCTGGTCACACGGTGTTTTGGTTATTCCCTGAAGCTCGGTGTGTATTTTGGGATGTACACGAACACATGATGATCTACATGGCTTCAGAACACGGCGTGTATAGCATGACAGGAGCGGATACGCTGGACACGACGTGTATCCTAGGGAGACACGGACATGGGTTAGAATACATGAGATGATAACCATGTACGACCACCTTTCCAGTGACCCAGGGCCAACCCCCGTCACTCGGACATGGCATGTACATCATAAAACATGCCGTGTACTCATTTTTTCTACACGACCAGCCTATGACACGGCCCGTGGTACACGGGTAGTACACAGGGTCATACAACAAGGCGTGTATCTTTTCAACACACTGTGTACTTTTTGGAAAATGAAATGGTCCTCTTGTTCATCGTATCTTGGACATATTTCATTTGGGTTAGTACCCCATCATCTCATTCCCCTGAAGGTCAGACATCATTTCCTCACACATGAGTATGATCCCTTCAGCAAGACTTTCCATGATAGAGTCAGTAATCCATCGAAGAGGCCCGGATCGAGATCCTCTATCCGTTGCTGACCCTAGGTATAGTCAGGTATCTATGTGACCAACTCTACAAGGCGTTGATCCTCTACCTAGCTGGTGTATCATATAGTTAGTGAATCTGGATAGGTCGCAGTATCCTCCATGGCCCCGGCAGTGATCCACATCTATGTATCGTGATATTTCCCACTCAAGAGTGTGTCTCCTGTAATGAGTGATTCTATCTATCAGAAATCATCCCACACAGGAGTGTGTCTCCCATAATGAGGGTGACTACCTCTCATGATAGTTCTTGACGAACTGTACTTCTAGGACGGATGTCATTAGAGATGTAAGACTCATGGAGTGTGTTCTCCCGAGAAGAGTGCTTCGATGAGTCTTCAAATTGAATCCCTAACAGGGGTATGTGGTTGTGTGACTTGTCTCTAGACCATGGGTCTGGGTTTGGATTATATCCGGTTTTTTCTATATATTCTGTAGACATGTATTTCTAATATCTGACTTAACCTTTGCTTTGTGTACTACGTTTTGGTTTTCATGGTCATCTAATGAGTATTTTTATAATCACCCATGCACGGTCCTTACTCGCATGTTTGGTGTCTTGTACAGACGACCAACCTTTTGACATAGTCCAGGGCAGACCAGGACATGACCGAGTTTTCTGAGTTCCCTACATGATGTGGCGTTCCTACGACGACGACCAGCTGACCCAGTACCTTTTGTGTTTATAGGTTGTACATTACAGTTTTAAGACTCTTGTTGTTGATGGGATTGTATTCTGTTCTAGTTTACTTTTTAGTACTCTACCTTTCGTTGTACTCTATTGGATGGGTTTAGTTGTATGAATTTTTTTCCTTAGTGGTTTTAACATTTTAGCATTGTGGTCATGGAGATGTGTGTGTATGTACAGGTATATAGGAAACACCTCCCATTTTACTAATACTTCCACTCGGTGCTAGTCACCAGCCCCTGGTATATTGGAGGCGGGTTTGGGGATTCACATAGCAGTCCCCACTGGGACGGGTCGTGACAAAGTGGTATTAGAGGTGGTCGGTTCTACCTTAGGACCATGAGTCTGTGATTTTGGTTTGGGGCAACAGTGTTGAGTGTTTCAGGTTAGACTTTCAGGCAAGAGACCCCAGTGTTGGTGCGGCAGCCAACATATCCATACACCAGGACTCTGATAACATACTTTTTGACTCGGTACACGAAAACACGGGTTGCGGGAGGATAAAATGTACATGCATCATATAGGAATGGTTTGTGGTTTCAATGTCCTTTGTGTCAGCTATTTATAAATACTCAATGACTATTGTACATCTTGGGTTCTTATAGGATGTCTCGGAGACCCACACCTGCAAGGATTCAGTTGCACGATCACAAGGATGCCCCCCTTAGTGACAAGGATTCGATACAGGGACCAGTTCTCCGGGAGTTTCCACAAGGTGGAGCACCCGCTGTAACACCCAAAGTGGAGAACCCAGTGGTACCTGTAGTACCGACCGGTGAGGAGCGCAGGCTTAGCGCGCTCCCTGAGTTCTTCAGACAGAGGCCCCTCAGGTTCTGAGGTGATCCCAACCCTCAGGCGGTTGAGGACTAGCATGAGGTGGTGAATAGAGATTTCTGTCTAGTGAGGACACCAGCAGACCAGATAGGGATTCTAAGAGCGAGCATTCTTCTTGGTTCGGCGGGACGATGGTTGAGTTTGACCACACAGACTCACGACGAGGAAACTCTTTCATGGAAGAAGTTTGATCGACTCTTCAGTGAGGAGTTCTCTCCGGTTATGATGAGAGTTGTACACATCCAAGAGCATTTTCAGCTCCAGTAGGGCATGATGACAGTAGCCAACTATTCATCAAATTTCACCAACCATGATAGGTACTCAATGGATATGGTCAAGGATTAGTACATTAGACCTTGGAACATTGAGCGAGGTCTACAATGTGGCATCCAAGCTAGTTTCATGGCTCTATGAGTATCGACTTATGATGGAGTGCTCAAGCGGGCCTTGGTGATAGAGAGTTTCTTGGCGGAGCAGAGATAGCCACCGACAGTCACCAGCAGGAAGACAGGTGCGGAGACCTCGACAGCAGGGTGCTGGCATCAGAAGTAGGGATTAGGACATGAGAGACATCAGAGGAGGACCCAAGACAGGTGATCATAAGTCCAGGTATCTCATGCTGGATCTAGCCAGCCTAATGAGAAGTGATGCTACATATGTGACCGTAGCGGACATCTCACTAGAGATTGCCCAACCCATCGAGCTGGTGACATGGAAGTAGTGGATGGATCACCAAGGCAGTGGCAGAGAACTGAACAAGAAGACCCGCTAGGCAGCGGACGTGGCAGAGGAGCAGGGAGAGATACAGGTGGTTGTAGAAGCTACGACTTACATCCACCACCACCCCAAGGAGGTTCGCACCCGGCTCAGGGAGCTGGGGGGAAAGGGCAGGGCCAGCTGTTTGCAGTCGATACATACAACCCAGGGGTTGTAGGGATGATTCAATGTATGATCTTTGTCTTTACTACCTTAGCTACCATACTCATAGACACATGTTCTAGTTATTCTCTTATATCCTGATTTCTTTTACAAAACCTCATGATTCTGGGGAAACCGTTGACCTGAGCCTTACCCTTAGAAACACCTACGGGAGGAGACTTGAAGATCACACACCTTTACAGATAGTGTGATCATATCCTTGGAGGTGATAGATTTGGTTGGAACCTCTTGGTGGTAGCGTCAAGGCCTTACGACGTCATTCTTGGTATGGATTGGCTATCTTTAGTCCATGCCTAGATTGACTGTTTTAGGCAAACATTGCAGTGTGTCTGCCGTGATGGAATGAGTTTTTCCTTTTCCGGAGAAAAGGAAACCCAAGCAGTACAAATTGGGCTCATCCAAATGTGGGTTTAGCCGATCACTAGTGAGTTGGCTAGCCTTACCCTCAGAGCAGTATATTTTTTGATATCTTAGTTCCCTACAGTGGTGGTGGAGTATGTGGACGTCTTTCCCGAAGATGTTCTGGGATTACCTTTCGGCCTGTAAATTGTCTTCTGCATCGACTTAAACCCTAGGATGACACTGATTTACTCATTGTCATATTGGACGACTCCCACAAAACTTCCTGTGCTGAGGTTACAGTTGGAGGAATTACAGAGAAAGGGTTTCATAAGAGTCAGAATCTCACCCTAGGCGGCCCCAGTCTTGTAATCTAAGAAGGATGAAGGAAGTATACGGATGTGTGTTGATTACTGGCACCTGAACTAGGTGACGGTGAAAAACATGTAAACACTACCAAGAATCGATGACCTCTTCGATTAGCTAAGAGGGGCACAATGGTTCCCGATGTTTGATCTTTGATCAGGCTATCACCAGCTACGTGTGCGGGACAAGGATATACCGAATACGACTTTCAGATGCCACTACGGTCAGTATGATTACATGGTGATGCATTTTGGCATGATGAACGCCCCCACAGTGTTCATGGGGATGGTGAACTAGATATTCCAGCCGTACTTGGACTGGTTCATGGTGGTCTTCATCGACGACATCCTTGTGTACTTGGCATCAGAGAAGGAGCACGTGAGCCACCTACTGATGGTACTGGACGTACTCCAGGAGAACCAACTTTATAGGAAGATCTTGTAGTGCCAGTTCTGTATTCCGGAGGTCCATTTTCTAGGACATGTCATCTCAGTTGATGGAGTAGCTTTAGATCTATCAATGGTGGATGTTGTGTTACCAAAGGATCCACCTCGGATCGTGACGGAGGTTCGGACCTTCCATAGGTTGGTAGAATATTATCGGAGATTCATTCATGATTTCTCCAGGGATATGAGCACCGATGTTGGCCTTGACCAAGAGAAGGAAACCCTTCGTGTAGAATGAAAAGTGCCACCATGATTTTGAGCAGTTGAGGCAAGGTTTGGCGAGTGCCCCAGTATTGAGATTTCTAGAGGATGGTGTCAATTACATAGTTTTCTGCGAAACATCAAGGACCAGGCTCGACGGGTCCCTAATGCAGCATCATGTAGTGATTGCTTATGGATAGCACCATCTTAGTCCACATGAGAAAAAAAGTTTGACCCATGATCTCGAGTTGGATGTGGTAGTCTTCACATTGATGATGTGGCGACACTACCTTATGGGAATGTGGTTTAATATCTACTCTGACCACAAGAGCCTCCAATACATCTTTTCTCACAATAGACTGAATCTGTGGAAGATATGATGGCTAGAGTTTCTCTAAGACTATGATTTTGAGAGCATCTATACTAATAGAAAGGGGAACATGGGGGAATATTATCTAAGCATAAGATCAATATCACAACTGTTGAGTGAGGCGACACAACAGTTAGCTGTGTTACAGTTATCCTTCGTGGATGGAGAAGATACTACTTACCTATTGTCGATGGATGTCACACATCCACTCTTACAGTGTGTTAGGGAGGCACAGTTTGGGGATGTTGACTCTGTTGCCTTACGTGTTCAGTTATCCATAGGAAAAGCTCCTAATGAATATTCACAAGTTGGGGGGCATGTACTTTTTTTCCAAGGATGCACTGTTGTACTAGTGGAGTTGCAGGAGTAGGTCCTGATAGAGTTTCATACCTCCCCTTTGGCGGTACATCCTGGGGTGGCAAGGATTTACCATTATCTCCGACAACAATTCAGGTGGTCAGGCATGAAGTAGGCAGTAGCAGATTTCATTTCTCAATGCCTCACATGATAGCAGGTGAAGGCTGAGCACCAGGTTCCAGCGATATTAGCTCACCCCCTGGATGTTCCATAGTAGTAGTGGGATGGAATATAAATGGACATTGTGATAGGCATACCACATACATCAAAGGGGAATGATTCCATTTGGGTGATCGTTGAATGACTCACCATGTCAGCCCACATCCTAGTTATCATCAGGGAGCATAGTTCCATCGAAAACATGGGATGCCTCTACGTGTAAGAGATAATTTGGCTTCAAGGCATCCCCTTGACTATAGTCTCAGATCGAGTTGCCTTCTTCACATCCAGGTTGTGGAAGGGATTACAAGATACTTTTGGGACTCAGCTACGATTGAGAAGAGTGTTTCATCCCCAGTCTGATGGTCAGATGGAGAAGACCATTCAGGTTCTGGTGGATATGTTGCAAGCTTGTATGTTGTACATTGGTCATTTTTTGTAGGACCACCTTCCACTGGTGGAGTTTGCATACAACAATAGCTAACACTCCACCATTGGTATGGCACCTTTCGAGGCATTGTCTGGGAGACCCTGCTGGTCACTGCTTTGCTGGACCGATCCTAGAGAGTCAAAACTCATGGGTCTATAGTTGGTGAAAGCTACCACAGAGAAGGTGCAGATTACTCGAGAGAGGATGAAGACTGCACAGAACCGGCATAAGTCTTATGCTGACAGACGACGAATACCTCTGGAGTTCGAAGAGGGAGACCACCTCTTTCTTCGAGTCTCAGCACGATGATGGTTACGAAGATTCGTCCATGGTGGAAAGATTTTTCCAAGGTTCATCAGACCCTTCCAGATACTGTGCAGAGTTGGAGTGGTGGAATACCGCCTAGCTATATCGCCATAGCTGCATCGGGTGCATGATGTCTTCCATGTGTCACAGCTAAAGAGGTCCTTGCACGACCCGTCACATGTCATCGATTGGGGAGAGCTGGAAATTGAGGATGGAGTGACCATTGTGGAGTACCCAGTGGAGATCATGTATCGAAAAGAGAGGATCATTCGTTGGTGAATTATTCCCTTGGTACTGGTCCACTGGCAGCACGAGGATCTTCAGGAGAGCACGTGGGAGCGGGAGTCCCTAATTCGTGCCTATTACCCACATCATTATGAGTAGCATTTTCCCTTGGATTTATGAAGACATAAAGCCCAAATGTGGGGAGAATGTAGTGTCAATGATTTTTCCATTTATTATTTTTAAATATTATACGGAATTATTTCTAGATAGGGCACGAAGACGGCACATCATTCTGATGTCCAGTGAGCCCGGAATGGTGGTTTGATCATTTTTTTGTTAAGTGAGTGGGCTCTTGTGCGCGGTAGTGGATGTTTCAAAACGGAAGCTCGGATTAAAAATCTAAGGGCACCATTCAGTCTGGGATGACGACTTTACCAAAGAACTAGTCTAACCTCGACTGGCACAGGTTGAGGGAAAAAGATAATATTCGGACATTTTAAAGTAAAAAGAAATAAAATAAATTCACATGTTTATTTTATTTCATTTATGGAAACATCTGTTGTAGTGCGGTAAACGACGCAACTGTTTCCTAAATTAATGGAGCATCATAATTACACAATAATTTAAAGTTTGAATCATTAAAACTATCGCGCAATTAAATGCCAAACACATTTCACTTTTTATTGGGATAATAAAATGTTGCTTGTTGGTGAAGATTGAGAAGAACCTCTGTATAATCAGTGGGACATTGGAGCAAAACTCTCGGTGACGAACAATGACAGATCGATGATGAGAATCACAGCACCAACAAAATTCAAGAATCTCGACGATGTCAACAACATGAAACCTTCATCAACGATCGATCCATTCTAAAGGTGGGGGTTTTTTATTTGAATTCTTTTACCATTTTTTGACTTTAAATTATGAACACGGATCAACCATGAACAAGTTGATCCATGTATTCGATCATTTTTGTGGGAGGTTTTTATCGAGATAATTCGGGGAATTGATCAATGTTGTTTTATTACTGTTGAATCTTGCACCGTTTAATCTTGCTAACGTGAGTGGATCAACGTTGTGACGAACAATGTTGGGGGTTCGTTCCTCACTTTGTTTATTGGATTTCTCCCCCTTTTTATTTTCTAGCGCATTCTTCGTGTTTTTAAGGGGCGACGAACGACAGATCATTGCGCATCTGTTCAGCGACGTAACGATCCAAAATCGAATGTTCGACACCACAATGACGTTGCCAATGTCTGGAGACAGTAGAGGACGACGAATCGGACCTGATTGGAAAAGGGCGTTTTCGAGCTTTCTTCACCCAAGAATATAAAATCATGTTTTCAGAGATGATCGGAGGTCCGAAAAAATCGAGAGCAACATCGTGGTGTTAGGGTGACCAAAACCTGGATGTTTTGTGGTGATCGGATGGCCGGATTGAAGAAAATATCATCATCGGAGGTGCGATGCCGGAAGTCCGTGTTTCTAGAAATTTCTAGAATACACGGCATGTACTTTCTAAGAACTCACCGTGTCGTACTGGCGACGACTAGGGTGTTGGGGGTTAGAGAGGAATCACACGGCATGTGACACTGGTCACATGGATTGTTGGACTTTCCCCAAACCTCGGCGTGTATTATGGGATGTACATGGAAACATGATGATCTACACGGCTTCAGAACATAGTGTGTACAACATGACAACAGTGGCTACGTAGGACTCGGCGTTTATCCCAGGGATAAACGGACATGGGTTAGAGTACATGGGTTGATATCCGTGAACAACCACATGGCCACTGACACGCGGCCAACCCTAGATACTCGGACACAGCGTGTACATCATACTACATGCCATGTACTAAATTTTTCTACACGGCCAGCCAATGACACGGGTCGTTGTACAAGAGTAGTACATGGGGTCTGACAACACTTTGTGTATATTTTCAACACACCGTGTACTTTTTGGAAAATGGAAGGGTATTATTGTTCACCGTATCTTGGACATCATTTGTTTGGGTTAGTGCCCCTTATTCTCGTTCCCCTGAAGGTCATGCATTATTTCATCACACCGAAGTATGATCCCTTCAGCAGTACATTCCGTGATAGAGTCAAGAATCCATCTGAGAGGCCCGGATCGAGATCCTATATCCATTCATGACCCTAGGTAGAGTTAGGTATCGACCTGACCAACTCTACCAGGCGTTGATCCTCTACCAAGTTGGTGTATTACCTTGTTGGTGAATCCGGATGAGTCGCGGTATACTCCATATCCCTGGCAGTGTTCCTCATTTGTGTATCATGATCATTCCCACTCAAGAGTGTGCCTCCCAAAATGAGTGCTTCTATATATCAGAAATATTCCCACATAGGAGTGTGTCTCCCGTAATGAGTGTGACTACCTATCGTGATAGTTCCTGAGGAATGATACTTATCTGAAGGATGACATCAGAGCTGTAAGATTCATAGAGTGTGTTCTACCTAGACGAGTGCTTCACGGAATCTTAGAACTGAATCCCTAACGGGGGTATGCGGTTGTGTGACTTGTCTCTAAACCATGTGTCTGTTTTTTTGTATATCTAGTTTGTTCTATATTTTATGTAGACATATAATGTGTGTAGCTAACTGTACCATTTCATTGTATGATGTCGTTTGGGTTTTGGGGTCCCTTACTGAGTGTTGTTATACTCACCACTTCATTGGCCTTGCCCGCACCTCTGGTGTCTTGTACAGACGAGTAGCCTTTTGACAGAGTCCAAAGAGGACCAGGACATGACCATGTTTGCTGAGTTCCATACAGGCCAAGGCATTCCTACAGTGATGAGAAGCAGTCCTAGTACCTATTGTGTTAGCAGGTTGGACTTTTCATTTTCTAGACTCTTTTTTTTGGTGGGCTTGTATTCTGGCCCAGTTAATTTTTTGTACTATACCATTATTCATAATCTCTTCGTTGGGATTAGTTGTATGCATGCTTTTTTTCATTAATGATTTTTACATTCCAACATTGTGGGATTTGAGATGTGTTCATGTGTACAGGGACATAGGAAATGCCTCCCTTTTTAGTAATATGCCTACTTCGTTCTAGTCACCATCCCCTGGCCTTTTGGTGGCGAGCTTGGGGAGTCACTCGTGACAAATAATTATTTTATCATCGTCCAAATTTACTCAGTGGAAACCCATTGTTAACAAATATTGATTAAATAAAGTGACATCGAAATAGTCAAATATTTCTAATGATAATTAAATCATAAATTAGTGTCTCTATAATGTTTCTTTTATCATTATTAAATTCTATAATTGTATATATACCATTCAACGAAAAAAATTGAATTTTTTTGAAACAAAATCATCCCATAATAAAATTATTTTTAACAATTGATTCTATTAGTAATTTTTTTAGGATTTATTTCATTTATTGTTTTACATAATTATGACAAAGAATACAAAATAAATAATAGACATCAATAAAGTGTATATTATTTCTTAAAAATTAAGGCATTATACCAACCACCGGGTTTTATTAAAGTCACATTATCTTCATTCGATGTTAGTCACCATAGTCCAAATCATATCCTTATTAAAATTTTTACTCATTAATTGATCCTATTTAAAACTTATAAAATTCAGTTATGAGAATAAAAAATTATCAAATTGGATAAATAAAATTTAATCAAGTTAGAAAAGTGAAAATTCTGAATCAATATAATATCAATAACATTTTATCAATAAAAAATTTGGATATAAATAATCAATCTCAACATGATAAAAATAAAAAGGTTTTAAACACACCTCGAAATATGGTTTTTATTTACATTAAAACCATGATGTAATATTGAGTCATTTGAGAACACAACAATAACATTCATAACAATTCACCAATAAAAGGTTTTAATATAACCTTCCATATGAAATAAAAATATTTAATTAATAACACATTTATCAATATTATTGGGAGTATCATAGATAATCATATTTTTACCCATGTTATTTTATATTGAACACATGTTATAAGAAATAAATAAAATATAATATCATAGGGTAATAAAGAAAGGAATATTCCTCATTTTAATCCATCAAATTTTAAATCATTACCCACATCAATATGGGTATATATCAGTCTCACCCACCATCATGTTCTATATTTAGTTCACTATTTGTCATATATAATGATCATGTACAATATCATGAATGAAAAATTAAATTCTATCTCATTTCCGTCAAAAAAATTCATTTAAACACATAATTAAAATGTTATCCATCTTCATAGAATGATATAGATAAATTTCCGTTTGACTTCTGAAAAAATAAAAAATATTACAAATTCCTAAAATAATTGTAATATGATCTCCATTGAAAAACCATGTAATTTTATAGAGTAATACTAGGAAAAAATAACATCTACTATGTAACAACATGAAATATTTTCAAAAAATTTTATTCAAATAAATTTTATCTTTAATATATAGTGTGTTACATGAATATCTATGCTTATAAGGTGTTACATGAAACACATTATTTTTCTTTCACTACACATGATATTTATTGTTAACAACAAAGAATATAGATTACAAATATAATTATTTAATGGTTACCACTATTACCTAGTACATAAACAATTAGAAATGAATTAGAATAAATAAAATTAAACTTTTTATAGAATGGTATTATATTTAGAATATTTATTGAAAGAGATGTAATTATTTTTTGGTTTCAAAATACGATTTTCTATTAAACTAATTAAATTAATTTTTTTGAAAAATAATGAAATATATTTTTGGGGAATTTATAAAATAAATTATTTAAAATGATATTTATTCTTAAATTAAAATGTCAAAATATCTAATAATTAATCTTTTTGATAATTTTGGAAATCATATTGTTTTTATGAATAATTTTAAATACTGGTTGTTAATATTGCTTTCTATTTCTTATAAAGATATAAATTTTATGGTAACTTATTAAATATGGGTTTGAAATATATATTAGTTCAATTAAATACTACATAATATAGATTATGTCAATGTATTCATTTTAATATTGAACATTTATATAAAATCATTGTTACAATATTAAAATTTATTTTATTGAAACTCCTCTTTTAATTGGGTATGCATGATTAATTTTAAATTACAATTTACCACATATATTGATGAAATTTGTAAAAATGTATAATAAAACATTAATAACTACAATATAAATTTTCTAATAAGTTACAATTAATTTTATACCATATTCAATACTGAAAAAAAGAAATAATCAATTAGCACGGTAACACTAACAATTTGATTACATGTGGGAAGATAAGATAATAAAGATGATTATGGGTATAAAATTTCTAGAAAACATATATTTCATCAATATAATATTTATTATACTTCACATTTATTAATATATGGTCATTTATGATATTTTTTATTTTAATGATTTAAATATTCTGTTTTTATCATGTAAATTTCAATGTTTCTTCAATCAAGCTTCCTTTCAGCCACTAAAAAATCCATCCAACACCATTTATTAATTAAAAACTATAAATCCATATTATTTAGTAAAACTGATAAAAAATCATCCCCAAAATTCATTTCCATATTATTTATATTATCATTCTAAAAAAACATAACTAGGGTCCTTAATAATAGATTCAATGAATGATATTCTATGACAAGCCAATGGATTAATATCAGTATATTGTAATTTATTATTATTTTTTAAAATTAAATTATTTACTTAAAATTTAAATATATTACAAAAGTTCATAATATATAAATATATTTAATTATTTATCTGTTAAATCATATGTCCCTCAACCCATAAAAAATTTGGAAAATGAATTTATCGATTGTGTGTAAGATATACTACCACCTCACAAATATATGTACATTATTTTCAATATCCAATAGTAGTGGTTGTATGTAGTGATATATTTAACATATATATAATAAATTTATGAAGCTAATAAACTTATTGAATTATATAGTCAATCGTATCTTCTTTATATTAATTTAGTGGAAGTTATGATATCATTAATCGTTTGTTTCTGAGACTACATCCTAATGGAACAATGTGATTTTTTTTGTTATTTCCTTTATAGGGAATGTAGTGTGGTTAAATTTAATAATTATTCTATGTATATATGATATAATAAATAATAAATAATTATATAATATTATACATCTTTGATTTTGTCAATATATATTTAATATAAAATCATTTTTCATGTGTACATAATGTCTATCATCTCTATGAATGGGGTATTTCATTTTTATCATAGAAATTTCCACGTAGATTCAATATGGGTTCCATTCCACCACTAAAAAATTTCCACAACAAACCTTCAATAATTCAAAACCATAAATCTATATTATTTTGTAAAAACATACCAAAATCCATCCCCATCATTATTTTCCATGTTTTTTAGAATTATAGTGTACCAAAATACATTCAATAGTGTCATTAATAATAGAATCAATGTATTTTTTTCTAAGCCAAGGTAATTGTCTTCACTCTATATTTTGTATTTAATTCTTATTTATTCACACTAAATTGTGTATAAAAAATGAAATATATAAAAAATTATCTAATATATACTGATATGTGATTTAATATTTGTTAAATACAATAACCATCAACTCATAAATAAATTGCAAAAAGAAAATTTTGATCTTGTGTTTGAAATAGAACCGCCTCACAAAAAGTTGTAGATTATTTTAAATAACCAAAATTAACATAAGGCTATAATTATATATTTAAAAACTTATCTAAAATTTACTACATAAAAACTTATGAAATTATTTAATTAATCGTACATTTTTTATATCCATTGTGTGGTAGTTATGATAACATCTATCATCTGTATGTGAGGCTACCACATCTTAGAATTACGTCATTCATTTTCTAATTTTCATTATATACAATGTATTAAGGATATATTTAATGAATATTCCATTGATATATGATATAAAAACTAATATATATTTTTAATTTATCATAATACTTTTTTGTCAATGTGTCTTTAATATAAAATCAATTTTCATGTGTACATAATTCATATCATCTCTAGTGACAGTGTATTTCATTTTCATCATGGTAATTTTTAGGAAGCTTCAATATGTGTTCCTTTTATTTGATAAATACCCCCAACAAACTTCATTAATTAAAGTCTATATATCCAATTATTTTAGTAACAATCCACCTAAATCCATCCAAAAAATAATTATCCATGTTACTGAGATTTTCCTCCAACAAAAATTCTGTTTGTAGGGTCATCAATAATTGATTCAAATATATGTTCTTCTGTTCTAAGGTATTTGTTATCTATATGATTTTTTATTTAATTATTTCTTCTACACAACAAATTATATACTCAAAAATAAAATATATAACAAATTAATCTACTAAATAATGATATATATTTTTATTTCTGTTAAACCCTATATCCATAAACTATTAAATAAATTGGAAAATGAATCTATCGATCATGTGGACGAAATTCCACCACCACAAAAATTGATTTACCTAATTTTTCATAACCTATAATATATGAGGATTTAATGATATATTTAACATATTTATAATAAATTAATGACATTAAAAACATAAAGAATTATTAAATTAATCATATCTTCTTAATTTCAATTTTGTGGGACTTATGATACCATATATCATTTTTATGTGAGAATACTACCTTGTTGAATGATGATATTTTTTTTCATTTCCTACACATAAATTGTATTAAAGATAAATTTAATATATATTCCATGTATAAATGATTAAATAAATAATATAAAATGATATCATATTATAAAACATTTTTTTCATTCATCTTAATCCTAAAATCATTTTTCATGTGTACATAATGTCTATTATCTCTAGGATTGGTGTATTTCATTTTTATCATGGAAATTTTCTAGTAGTTTCAATATAGGCTCCTTTCGGCCCTTAAAAAAGGCCTCAACAACCCTTTATTAGTACACAACTATACATCCATATTTTCTAATAAAAACATACCAAAATCCATCAACAACATTACTTTCAATGTTATGGATTATTTTATCCAACCAAAATATAATAAATAAGGTCCTTAATAATAGATTCAATGTATAGAATTCAAATACAAGGTAATTTTTTCACTATGTTTTTGTATTTAAATATTATTTCTACATAATAAATTATGTAATAAAAATTTAAATATTTAAAAAATTGTTTTTACTATATATTGATATGTAATTTCATATTTGTTCAATCATATATCCATATAATCAAAGATAAATTCTAAAATGAAAATATTGATCATTATTTGACATAATACATCCTCCTAAAAATTAAATTTGTTAATATGAAAATCCATTTTAAGGAAAAATGGTCAACCATTGTTCATAAAAAAAACACTACGTGTTTAAAGAACAAACCAAATGATTAAAACCAGGCTGAGATTACTTGACTAAAAAACTCTATAAAGTTCCCAGTGACGTGTGCTAACCTGTGTTTCTGGGTCCTCTCTGATTAGCTCTTCGAATAGAGAGAGCATTATTTCCATTGTCTTAATAAATTCCACTATGTTTATTTTTATATGGATGAATCCCCAAGCCAGTATGTGGTGTTGTTTTTCTATCCACACTTCTTCCAACTCATTAGCATCAACTTGCAACTGACGATCATAGATTATTTTTATCTCCCCTTCTGAGACATTGGGTTGGAGACTAGTTTCAGTCATTTCTTCCTTAGAGTGCAAGATAAGTTTCAAGCCCTCCTCGTCTTCTTCTTCCCTATTTCTTGATTTCATGCACAATTTTTCAATTTCCACTTTATAAACCTCTTTACCTTTCATTTTGTTACCCTTCTTGGCCAACCTAGTATCCATTGGTTTTGGAAAGATTGAGTAGTCATTGCGTTCCTTTGGTTTTTTCCCCTGAGCCACAAAGAATTTCCCCGAGTCGTGATTACCTTTTCCCCCTTCTTCATTCTTAAACTGTGGAGCACTTTCCCTTGAATTCGGTCCAAGCAATCCATTGAGGGGTGAATGAAACTATGATCATCAGAAGGCTCCTCCTCCAGAGATCCTGGAGGAATCTGGTCCTCCAGACCGTGAAAGCGGTTCCCCAACTCTATAACCTCTCCTGCAGTTTGTGTCATCTGTATACTCAGAGACACGTTGCGAGGTTTATTCCCCAAACCAGATCACTTTTCCCCATCATCATCTTTCCCAAGACCTGCAGGGTTGGTTCCAATGTTGTTTGGGTCTAGGGGTCTCAAGGCATTCAAATAATCAAGCCTTACTTGTCCACTTTATGATCCTATTGCAGCCAACAGGAAGGATTTTCCCATTACCTCTTATCCTGTGTGCTATTCATATCCTCTTCCCATTAACTGAGACTGCGGGTTTGTATCATACCAGCCCCGATCCCCATAACTTTTAACCGCTCCCACCGGCATGTTCACATAACCGGGACCATCCATGGATGTCTCATGAAATCACAAATCCTTATTTAGACAGGAAAACACATCCACAACCCGCGGCTCAGCTGCCTTTGTCTTCACACATTCCACTATCTCTAGAGGGACCAAGGAGTGCTGATCCTCATTAACATTAGCCTCCACACCTATGGTAGTGAGAGCCCGTTCCTCTAGAACTGCTGTCACTGGAGGGACCAAGGAGTGCTAATCCTCCTTACCATTAGCCTCTGCACCTGGGCTAATTAGAGGCCGCACCTATGGAACTATCATGTGTTCCTCCACTTGCTCGGCCATGCTGTCACATACTACATCCTCACTAATAGTTGATGATTATTTTATAAAACCAACATTAAATGAGGGATAGAATGATATATTAAACATATTTATTTTAAACTTGTTACCTTAATAATCATGAGGAATTATTTTATTAATAAAACATTCATTCAATTAATTTTGTGGCTGTTTTGATAACATCTATCGTATGATTGTGAGACTACCACATCATGGAATGATATTATTTGATTTCTCTTCTTCATTATATAGAAGGTATTATGATAAATATAATTAATATTCTATTAATATATTTTATAAAAATTAATAAATAATGTTATTATATTATACAACTTTTTTTCAATGTATCATTAATATAAAATCAATTTTCATGTGTACATAATGACTATCATCTTCGGGGAAGGTGTATATCATATTCATCATGGTAATTTTCTCCGGGCTTCAATATGGGTTCCTTTTAACCTCTAAAAAATCACACCACCTCCATTCATTAATTATAAACTATAAAATCATATTTTTTAGTAATTACCTACTAAAATACATCAACAAAATAATTTTCCATGTTATATATATTTTTTTCTGAATAAAATACCATTAATATTGTCCTTAAAAATATATTCAAATATATGATCTTCTAAGCCTTGGAAATTATCTTCACAATTATTTATGTATTTAATTATTATTTTTACACTGTAAATTATGTAATCAAAATTAAAATATATACCCAATTTATCAACTATATAATGATATGTAATTTTATTGTTGTTAAACCCTATATATATACACTCAGAAATAAATTTGAAAATGAAACTATCGATCGTGTGTACGACATACTATCTCCTCACAAATAGATGTAAATTATTTTCCATAACTGATATTAATTGATGGATATAAAGATATATTTTAAATACATATATTAAATTTATGACATTAATTATAATATTGAATTACTCAATCAATCAGAACTTCTTTCATTTATTTTTTTGGATGTTATGATAATGTTTTTTGTCTATTTGTAAGACTACTACCTCGTGGAATGATGTGATTCATTATTTCATTTTCATTATATATAATGGTATTAAAGATATATATGATTAAAATTAGTTGTATATGTGATATAATAATTAATAAAAATTGTTATTATATTATACCCCTGTGTTTTTTAAATACATCATTAAAATTTAATTATTTTCACACGAACATAAAACCTATCAATTCTAAAAATGGTTTATTTCATTATTATTATATAAATTTATGATGGTTCATGAAAATACTATAGATTAAATATATATGACATATATAAAATTACTAAATTTACTTATATAATGGAATAGTGTTAAATGTAATTCGATAAAAAATCATATCATATCAATAATACAATGTTGTTATTGAAAAAATGTGAATTTAGAATGTAATTGATAATATACTATTAATAAAAAGACATTATTAAATAATTCATAGTATGATATATATATATATCACTCTTTCTTTTTTTTTTGTGATTTTCTATGTCTATGTGCGTGTCAGGTTCTATAATATATATATAATTAATAAATTTATCTTCATATATGATTTTAAATTTTTGAATGAATTTGACATTTATTAAAGGAGATTTTTATCAAACATTGATTTTGATATGTGTATTATTCCATATTCAAAATTAATTAATCATAGGTTCTGTATATATAATCCCTGATTTTATTTTATGATTCATATACCTAAATTATTATTGACTTAAATATACATTTTCAGATAACTCTTTCTTGTGTTTTATTGTTCAAATGTTCCAAAAGTTGTAATGTATTGTTAGTCAAAAATCACATTCTATGGGACATAGTTCAAGGTTTTAGAGATTCTTCTTATATGTGTTGTATTTAATTCATCATTTACATGTTATATATTGAATATATTTATTCTAATTAATTTTTTTTATTTTAAATGTATTATTTAATTTGAATTATGATTAAAATTTAAGGAATATTTATGAGATTTATATTACATTATCATCACTTGTTGAGAGTTATTATTATTATTCATTTATTAATGAAATTGATATTTAAGTACCTATAAATTTAGAACCCATATTTCATCCTAAAAAATGTATTATAGTACTAAATTTTTTAAAAAAAATTATAGATAAATAAAATTACCTATGAGATACATTTTACCCCAGGAATTACTTTTCTAATAGTTTTTAATAAACCATCATGTATTTTTCATGAAAATTATATTTTAATTTATTTAAAATTTTGAAAACAAATCATTGGTTTCATTTGTATGTCTTTAACACGCTTTACCTCAATGAGGACCACTATTTTCATAGGTTTTTCTTTAAAAAAATTTCATCAATAATTAAAAAAAATGAAATTTTGATTTTATATTGGTATTTTCATTTTCAAATTTAAATTTATATTCTCCCCCAATAAATTATTAAAACATATTTTTTTTAAAAAAAATTGTATATTATTGGTTATTCAAATTAAATATATTTCTAAAATAATATATGAATTTTTTAAATGAATTTTTTTCTTATAAATGTAGTCTACTCATGAATCATTCAATGTGATCATTCAAAATAATTTTACATATTTCCATTATACTTATGTTTTATAAGGGATACTATCCAAGGATAAATTAATTATTATTTACATATTTGGTTTATGTTTGTAATGAAAATATGTTAATGAAACTAATTCCAATTTAATAGGTTTCTCTCGGAAAAAATTCAAATGAAATATTGTTCCTTTTCCAAGGATTATTCATTGATTAAAAAATTATATAATTATAAATCCTATATCTTGTATACATGATATGTTATAAAAATTATTATGAATACAAGTTATTTTAGTGGATTCAATGATGATATATATTATTTGATTTTTTTGAAAACATAAAAATTATTTCAATTATGTGATTGTTGTTACATTATAACCAAAGTATGATGTTTATGTTATAATTATGTTCAATGAATACATTAAAACCAATGATGGGTCGGAATAATATATACATCCAATACATTGGGTAAATCATTATATCTCATTAGATAACAAACTGGGTAAAGCTGAATGTATTGATAAATTATTGTAAATAACTACATAAATATCCAATATTGGAAGTATTTTTTCCATATCCACTGAGAGAAAATGTTTCATAATGAACAAAAATAAAAAACTAGTTATATGTACTGATCATCTGTGATGATAGTCATAGAAATTAACCTTGACATATTAAACTGGATTTCTAAATTATTTAGTTTTTAAAAAATTTACTGAATGAGATATTATTTAATGATTTTATTTTTGTTATTTCTCACAATAAGGGGCCATTTTTTCTTAACCTATAATATTGTAGACAATTAATTATGTTTATGATCAATTAAATTTTTTGTATAAACATTCTAATATATGTTCATGATCACTTTCTTTAATATTATAATTGGATTTCATATTACCATATATTATTATCCCATATTATTATATTACTAAGAATCATTGAACTCTTTTTGGATAATTATATCCATAGGTTTTGAGAACCATTTATTAATTTTATTATAAAGATGGTTACTATTTGAAAATATCATTATTGGTGAATATAATGATTATTCATGAAAATGAGTTTTTTCTAGTCTATTATTATACAAAACTACTATAGTCGTCAACTAGGCATTTATGAAATTAATGGATTATGGATAAAAATTATTTTATATATATATATGTATAAAAAAAGATACTCTATAGTTGATATTAGAGGAAATTTATAATTATTATTTGGAAACTACAAAAAAATATTTTGAGATTCATGTGGATATTTCTAGTGACATGTCAATCAATTTTATTATGGACAATTATTAGCCAATATATGTGTATAAGAAAATGTCTAACAATTTTTCTAAATATATAAAATATGATATGAAGAAATTATATCTCTCTCTATGCATGTAATGAACCCTAATATTATTATGGGAAATTTTTATTTATCTAATTAAATGTCTTATTATGTAAAATGATATATCAAATATATGCGCATCTATGGAATTATATTTTTGGATACCGTTAAATATTTTTAATGTTTCTAATATTGTCGTTAAATTGTGATCACGTGATTAGTACATATATAGTTCTTTAAAAATATTATTTAAATAGGCAATGGAAGAAATGGACTCATCCAATTCAATTTCTCCATACAAAGCCCATTGGTTGGAGCTAAGGAAGGAGGTAGAATCTCTAGGCTTTTCTATGGAAAATGACTAATTTGATCATAAACACATTAACCTTTAATGGATCCTCCTATTGTAGAACTGGAAGTTAATATAGATTACCACACAGTTGATGTTATACATTGCACAAAAAGAGTATAACACCATCAAACACCTTAACATTATGTATTATGCTGATGTTATATGGGGTTATGTAACAACGCCCTATAACATTGATTATGTGTGTTATTTATTTGGATAAAGAATATAATTTCATTTTATTATAGTTAATTTGTAAATGGTTGTTAAATCACAGTGTATGTAACTGTACTCTTTAAGTTCACACTAGTTTTGAATAGAAATATTGTCCAAGATGATCGTCCAACCCCACCCCCCAAGCTAGAACAAGTCACAAATTAGAGATTTATAAGACAAAGTTCTCATAATTTTAATTAAACATCTGATCCATCAATCTCCTTACAATGGATGAACTCCATTGAAATGACCTTACCCATCCATCAATTTTCCAAAAAAAGATGGTTCATCCGACTTCTTATCGTATATAGGTTGAAGAAGATCAATGGATGACATTTAACAATAATACGGAGCCTGAGGAAGAGGTCAATTTATTGGAATGAATGGATTTATAAAAATGTTTTTCGATAAATATTTTTCTCCCACCCTCCAACTTTTGTTATAAAAGGACATGATTACCTTCCTGAAACAAAAGATGATGAATTTATCTCCGTATAAAAGAAAAAAATCATAATGAATGGATGATATTCATTCAGATTTGACGTTACACATGAATTATAGGTTACCACTTAATTGGTGGGAGAAAACATAGTTTACATATAGACCTAATGATCTAGGAAATCTATATATATGAGGAAATTGTCTAATGATCCCTCATAGATGAAATAGAGATATGTGAATCCCCTAGGCAACAATGGAATAAGATGTAGAATGAGTACATTATTTTTGGTGGTACGATGGATAAATACAATTATTCTATGAAATTATTGCACCCCACTTGCCAAAGTTGTGGTAGGAAGAACCCTAGAGATTTCATGAAGGGGGTGAGTAAATAAATTTAGCGTGGAAGAGAAGGACAGATGGACATTAACAACTAACAAGAAAAACCAGCCGCTATGGCAGAGGAGAGGAACTCTCATTTAGACCCTCAACACATTTATCATTGATTAAATGGCAAATTAAAAGGGTATTTTGCAAACTATTTTCCTATGTCATGTGTTTTATGAGGTAACCAACAACCTTAAAGGCAAGAAGGATGAGATTGTTTCATCACTACCATAGATGTTAACACATATAATGATGCAGTGAAAGGTACATTTCTTATTAATTCATGAAATGAAGACATAATTTATTAATATCCTTCTCAAAATTATATTATATCGAGAAATTTTATTAGAACAATACCAAAACAACTACAAATCATTGAATTAATGATGTCAGTGGTAACTGGAAATGTATTAATCATAGTATCTCATGAATATAACTCCTACCCTATCATAATTTTCATATTTGACTTCTTTGAGAGCCTAGTCATACTCCCTCTTATGGAATTTGATGCAATTGTTATCATCAATTTTCATTCTCTATAGAGCTCTATCATTAATTTCCATGTGAGTGAAATCAATTATCATATGGGGAATCAACCCCCAATTTTGTACTAGTGTAAGGTGGAGGATCAATATTTATTTCAACCATCATCTCAAGGGTGGATATTACTATCCTATAAGAATTTATATTATTCATATATGATTTATTCTAGTGAAGTAATCATCCTTGAAGTCATTCATATTGAGATAGAATTTGATGAAGTGTTTCCTGAGGACAGTCTAGGTCTTCCCTCATGAAGGGATTTTGAATTCTCAATTTATCTTATACATGTGGAATTTGCAATATCCAATACTCTATATTTATTGAATATTGTGGAGATTGAGGAGCTAAAAAAACCCCTATATGAGAATCTATATAAATTTTTTATATTCCCATGTGTTTCACCATGTGTTGAACCAGTCCACTGTGTGAAGAAGAATTATGGGCCCATGCAACTTTTCATTGATTTTTGTGAACTCAACAAAATCAAAATAATGAAATGGTATCCAATTCCATGAATTGATTAATTGTTTTATCAGCCACATGGATCCCAATACTTCTCCATTGTAGATTTTTCGTATGTATACTACTATTTATGGGTGAAGAAGAAGAATATCCCCAACAATAATTTTCATTAAATGTACATTCACTATGAATTTATAGTAATTCCATTTGGAATAACTAATTATCTATCAATTTTCATGGACATGATGAATATATTTTTTGGTTATTACTTCAAAAAATTGGTTGTAGTCTTTATAGACTATATTATAATATACACCCAAACTGAGGTGGATCATGAGGAGTATCTAAGAACTATACTAATGACCTTGCAAAAATAGAATCTATATGAAATGTATATAATGTGTTAGTTATAGTTGAAGGAGTTCCCATTCATTGGTCATATCATCACATGAAATGTGATATATGTGGCTCGCTCCAAGAAATTTGCAATTGAGGGATGGATGAGGCCAATATCAGTGATGGATATAAGTAGATTACTGGGTTAACAGGATATTATCACTGATTTGTGTGAAATTTCATAATATTGTCGAACCATCTTACCATGCTAACTCATATTGGAGCCATGATTTCATGAAGTGATGAATGATCAGAGAGAATCAATGAGTTGTAGGTGATGCTTATCACAATAATTGTTCTCACATTAAACACAATTGAAGAACATTTTGTTATATTGAGTTATGATTTGAATAATTTCATTGGATTCATTTTGATGAAAAAGGAAAAATTCACATCCACCAACTCAGGTCTATTTATTGTTGTCGGGAAAAACTATAGAACACATGATCTGGAGATGGATATAGAGATTTTATCTTTAAAATTATGTTGAGATTGCATTTTTGGCGATAGGTGTGAAGTATATACAGATCACGAAAGCCTCAAGTATAAATATTCACAGAGAAAGAGTGGAACATGATCCAATGAAGATGGATAGATATGGTCTAAGACTATGACTACTCAATCCATTACCACACCGATAATGCGAAGAAAGTGGAATATTCTCTATATATAAATAACCGAGCTATTATAACATTGGTGAAAATTTAATATGATTTAATATGAATAGATTTGATGAAGATAGACATGGGAATCATAAATAAGGAAACATCATCAATACATTCACAAATTATTTATACATTGTCTCATTTGGATGGGATAATGTATGGTCAAAAGGATTATGTGAAAATTCAAAAGAATGTGGAAACTATATTAAAAAGTAAATCAACATTGTTTAATGTTAATGAAGAAGGAATTTTCAGATTTGGGACAAGACTTTATGATCTATAAAATCATGTGTTAAACCATGAAAATTATGATGATGCAAATAGTTAGAATTTATCCATTAACCTAGGAAATGAAATGACGTATCGAGATATACTGTATAATTATTGGTTGGATAACATGAAGAAGAAGATAGTTGAGTATACATCAATGTTCCTATTATGTCTTCATGTGATGGTCGAGAGGAAGAAGTCTAAGGGGATGATGAAACCACTACCCATAGTAACAAGGAAATAAGAGAACATCAACATAGAAATTTTCACTGAACATCCAATGAAATCCAAAGGTATGAATGATATATGGGTTGTTTTGGATCGTTTTTTAATGACATCATAGTTCATTTAAAAATTATAGGATTTATCATTGGATCAACTGGAAAAGATATAAATCCTAGAAGTGTTATGTCTACAGGGATTAAAACTATCTATTGAATCCCATTGAGATTAAATATTAACCTCCATGTTCTATTAGAGTATCTAACACGCTCTGAGTAATAATCTGAACATTATCACATCTTAGCATCCTCAAACTAATGAACAATTGGATATGACTATCCAAAATGACAAGGACATGTTTTGAGCTTTCTCAATGGATTTGAATGGAGAATGTGATCAAAATCATCCTCTGTTTATGATATCATACAATAACAGATTCTAATCATGAATTTAAATTGATCCTTATGAAACATTTTATAGGAAGAGGTGTAGAACAATGGCATGTTGGGATGAGGTTCCGTAGAGAAAAATATTTTGTACAGAAATGGATGGAGAAATTGTTGACATGGTGAAGACCATCCATCATCATGATAATGCTTCTGAGAGTCGACCAAAGTGCTATGCGGATAATCATCAACGAGACCTAGAGATTTTTGTTCGAGACATGGTATTACTCCATATATTATCATTTAAGAGTGTTATGGGGATGTTATGTATTCAATGTTTCAACCTCGAGGAAGAATATAACTGACCCATTTATTTTACTCAATCCATAGGTGGTTCCATGTTAGAATGACCTTTCTGATGAATAGAATCCCATTAAAATCAAATATCATAAGGAAATGTTATAAAAAATAATATAATTCCCTTCGAAATGATGTTTTGTTGAAACCAAATGTTTGAAGAACCAATTTGGGTATTTGAGAAAGTGATGATGTAGAGTTACCCTCATCTGTTTTATTGTGGTAAAAAAATTGCATGGGGAAATTTCATAATGGAAGAAGATTGTAATGGCTCAATGTTTAATTAATGAATATTACTCTTGACCTAATTAAATGTACTAATATGTAATATGGTATATAAAAGTTATGAAAATCCTTGGTAATATGTTTTTGGATACCATTATGAATTTTTATTTTTGCTAATATAGCTGTTGAATAGTGATCACATGATTATATAAAAAACTGGTCTTTATAATATCCAATTTTCTTATGCAAAGAAAGAGATTACCTCATCTAGATGAATTTATCCATATAAATCCCATTTTTTTGAACATGGTAATGGAGGTATCATTCCTGCACATTTCTATAGACCATGACCATGATGAGCTTCAAAACATTAATCTTCAATGGAACTACCTTTGGGAGAAGAGGATGTTAATAGATATTAACACTAGAGTGGTGTTTTCTAAACCTCCCCAAGAGTCTGTGTCTATCACACAACACACCATTACATATTATGCAAGTGTTAAAAGATATTATGTAACCTGAACCTAAGGATTTGATAATTTGAATTTTTTTATAATTAATATAAATTAATTTTATTATTGATACTTTGATTGTGTTTTTTAAAGCCAAAAATTGTATTTTTAGTTAATATCTAAATTCGATTATGACATCTATTTGGATGAATGCATGGATTTATGAAATAAATAATATTTTAATATAATGTTGTTACTAAATAACTTTTTATTAAATAAAGATGGTCATATAATTTATATGATTACAGTTGTAATTTTTATTATGTTTTGAAAACTGATTTTGTGAAAATAAATGAATTTTGATAAATGTCATTTTTTTTAAATTGTAAAAATTAATATATATATATTTAATTTTATTTAGATAAAATGAATATTAGTTTTGAATTACGATTTCAAAATTATATAATAGTGAATAGTTCATTATTTTTTTGAGACATTCAAATTTTGTTATAAAAATTAATTATAGTTTAAATTTATAATGTGTTTTATAGAATCTTAATGAACTAAGAGTGACGTAATAAAATACTAGTTAAGTTATTTTGGTCCAAATTATATTTTACATTTAAATTGATGGGATTTTATATTTATTTTTAAAATTCCTTAGTTGCCCCACTAACAAATATAAACCATTTTATTATTTCAAAAGATTTCCTTAATTGTCTGACTCACATCATCATGAATAGGCCAAATATATTAATAAGTTCGGAACTTATCCTTATAAAATTGGTTTTTTCCAATCCACTTTGGCAAAAAGCATGTGCATATACTATGGTATAGTTTTCTCTTTTGGTTAGATTAATGTGTAGTGTCCAAAAATATTATAATAAAGAATTCCATCTCTTTTCTTATATAATCCCACCAAATATCCCACTTATCTTTACTAAAACCCCTGAAGAAAATCTCTAATACTACCTCCTCTATCTATAATATTCTTAAGGGGCCGCAATATACAATGAAGCTTCTCTCAGGTCATACCCAAGCCATTGGGATGACACTTACAAGTAAGGGATTTCTTTATTTCTCATTTTTGTCCAAATATCAATATATTTTTAACCTTTTATAAAATAAAAAATGTTGGGGTATTATTTTTATACTCCCACATACATTATTTTTTATATTTTAATTATTATATATATATTTCATTCTCAATAATGCCTCCAATGAACAGTTGTTACCATGCCAAAATTCCGTAAGAAATTTATCTCTTCTCAATTACATTCAACCAAATCTTTTACAACATGTATCTAAATTCAATTGAATATTCATGGAAATGTAACTATATGACACACATAATATAAATTTAATTAAATATAATGAGATAAGCCTTTCTCTACCATCATCCATGTTTATGAATTATTATGTCACATTGTTATGATGCCGAAATTGCACCGTGATTATCCATGTCTAAGTCATTGTGTATTGAATACCATACCCATTTTTATATCATGGATATTCACATTTTTGATCATTTACATAATTACTATAGATATTAATGAATTAGTTCCACATTCATTAATCATGGAATAAATTATGATGTTTAATGAATGAATGTTATATGATCTATGTGCACACTAATGCCTCAAAAGAAATTATTTAGAATGGTGTGCACTGATTGTGTTCTAATGTATTGGGTAATGAAGAATATCATGATATTCCATGTGAAATTAGGATTTACTCATGATAATTCATGTTAATATATTATTTACTCATTATATATAAGAAATGATCCTTGGATACATTTAATATCAGGTAAAATGTTGTATCAACATTTCCATATTAGGATAATCATGATATATCATGACTTTATGATACATGTTTATATTATGCTCCATTGATATGAATATTTCCTATCATGTACAATATTATTCTTGTTATACCTCGTCTACTCCTTTACTAGGCTTTGTATCTCTCTATTTTCTTAAGAATGTCCTCAGGTTATCCAATGAAATGCTAAGTATGAATGAATGTTGTGGTTATTTATAAGATGATTCCAATTAGGATGTTGTGTTTTATGTTCTATGTTGTCATGTCTTTTTTATATTTTTCCCAAGACACAGAACCTCTCGATCCTCTGAGTTGTCTAAAATTCATGTTTATTTAATAAATCTTGTTTATGTGTGTAATAAAGAGTAGGGTTATCATAATGAAAATTTTATTTGGAAATGAGTCATTCACAAAAGTACCAAGGGGTAATAACATAGAAAGTTTTCATTTTGGTTGAAACAATATGCACTTTACACATGATAACATGCCTTGTTATACACATTGTTTGATACTCTTACATGATATTATTTAAAAACTAACAAACATTTTATGAACCACGATCATTGATTTAAATAATGATAATGAAAACCCAATGATAATTATCATTTTTCATATAATTATAATAATATATCATCATCTTAAATATTTTAATTTATTTTTCATGATTGTGAGGTTTTACATTTATATTTTTGTTTCTCAAGATATGATTTATTTTTTTATAAATGGTTGGTACTGAGAGGAACCAAGTTAATGATGAATGTGATGGAAAATTAAATGATTTCCCTCTTATGAAACCATATTTTATTGGACAAGGACATTAAATCAAAACATCTATTATGACATAATTTTCTGATGTTATGAATCATTTTGAATGACCAAATGATCAAATAATGGAACAATTTTATGTTGAGTCAGTAATTGAGAAATGTATGCCTTCGAGTAGTTGTTCTACAGATCCATTAGTTGCTACGAAATGGATATATAAGAAATAAGTTATATTTTGTATTCTTCGGTTTCTATATAATGAAAAAGTCATTATGGTTTTCAATCATTTTGATGGAAATGATGATTAGTGGGGGACATTTTGTAAGAACATTAGGAATGAAAATTAAAATAATGATATGGAATGGGATATGTTTAATAGGATATTTCTTGTTTGTTAGCTATCTTAAATTATATAAAAAACGATGGAGATATAATTACTTTAAATTAGACATGAGGATGCTAAATCTATTCCTACCTATGAAAATAATATTATAATAATTTCAAGGTACACATATTGAATTGTTATCTCCGATGAGAGTAAATTATATTTATTCATGTGGTTCTCAAAACCAATAAAAGTATAGTCAGTGGTTATAATATAAATTAATATCTATGAAAAATTCATACTATTTATAGAAATAATTCATTTTGAAATTCAAAATTACTATATTTCTATTAGTTTTGATTATAAATGGAATATCAAGAATCATCAAAATTAAAATTATGGAATAAAATTATGTCTATATTCATAAAAAATGTGTCAGAAGATAAACATATGAATTTCTTTTAAGTATACATGAGGTAATTTTAACATGTAATGGAATATAATGGAGTTGAGGAATTTTTAAATTTTTTTATTCGACTGATTTTTTCAATGGAATGCAATATTATTTCATGAAATGCACTACACAAAATCTTAATATTCTAGTGTATGGAGTTTTTCATTAATATGAATCAATTCCCAATCCAAGGGTTAATGTAGATGGTAATACATTGTAACAGCTAAAAAATAAATATAGATGAATGATTATAAAATCACAACATATTAAGTGAATATTTATCATTTGGGATCATTTATCCTCCCATATTTTTTCATACTTTCACGATTTAATTTATATGAATGATAAATATAAGAAAATTATTATTCATCCATTTTTATATATCATGTAATTATATCCCTCTATATAGATTATTGAATTATGAAAATTATTTTCTGATTTATTCAGTAAAGGGTTGAACCAAATCATCATTTTAAAAAGATTTTATATCATAAATGATATTGAATAAGGAATCAATGGTGAATTAAATTATGTATGTGCATATGTATCCATATAAGATTAATCTAAGGGTTATCGATACCTTCATGGAAGTATGAGTAAATGGGTGATCATATATACAGTATAATTGAATCCACATTGAAGTTTTATGTGACTGTATTCCATCAACATCAATTATTTTTAAAATATATTTATGAAAAAACTACCCATTATTTTCATATGGTTTAGTTACAATAGAATTTCTGGTAGAATGTCCTTTAACCTTTTGGATATACTATTACTAGTATTTGAATTCTTCGAGAATTATTTAATGATGGATGTTGATGAAATTATGAGTTTTTGTGGATCTTTTATAGAATTTAGAACAATTAATTTCTTTAAGAGTTTATTTATCTCTACATTTTCTTTCATTAATATATATTAATGATGTTGTAAGGATGATTACTCTACAACATTCAATTGTATCTAATTGGGATATGATGTTTTGCTCTATGTTTTAGTGAAGACATGAGAATGATATGGATACATGGTTGAGAATTACATAATCTTATCATCCTAAGATATATGATCGATCTAATAATGTAATTAAATACATACTACATGTAACACCACAAGCCTCCACATTATGTTTCACATATAATAATACAATAACTTCTATTGTATGCCAATTCAAGTTCAAACACACCACGACAAATCAATCTAACCATTGTGAATTTCAATACCCACCTTTTGAAATTTTATAAAATTTATATTTCCAAATGGGCTTCATTTTTTAATTTGAAATACCAAAGATAGCTTAGGGTGAATATTTGGTATTTTTCTGAAAACTTTCAATTTTTGATGAATTGTGAATAAACACAAAGTTATTGGTTAAATTTTTTTTTATTTAAATAATTAGTTATTTTATTTTAATTATTTTAGCTAAAATGGATTCATAAAACTTATATATTTTCATGGTAATTCAATGGAGTCATTTTATAATAAGTATAGATATATAAAATTTTATCTAACGGTTTACCGTCTTTTACCCACCTCCAAGGATCATTTCCAAATTTGTATAAATCATAATTTAAACACTTCTATGAGTCTAATTTCAATAATCTGAGAGACTCAGTTAATATTATTATGTAAATTTTGGTTCAATAAGATGAAGATATTTTTGGCTTAATAGTATCTTTTGACATTTATTTAACACGGTTAGAATTAAATAGTGTATTTAACTGTAAAAATGAAATCATAATTACCCTAACACATGTCCTAATTATATGTGATAAGTATAATTCGACAAAAAACAACCTTAAGAATAAAATATGACCCCTTTTGTTCACATGTATTAGATTAGGTCATTTATTATTATTTTATTTTATGATGAGTTAAAAGAGTTAAATTCAAAGTTTAATAATTATACCATATTTAATATAAGGTTATAAATAATATAAATTCTATAATAAATATTCCATAGAAATATAAAAATATTTCCTACATAAATGTATTTTATTTATAATTTTTAGACATTAAGTAATTATATTTATTTCTCACAGAAATATGATGCATTAATTACATTATTAAGGAATAATTAAAATAATATATATTATAAATATACAAATAAATCTAATTTGAGACTTTAAATGAATTACACAATTTTTTTGGTTAATATGAAAAGTTTGGTTTGATTAACTGATTTTTTTTATGTTAAAATGTATTTATGAATTTAACCGAAACAAAATACAAAATAGTTTCAAAATTGACATAAAAGAGTTTTTAAAACAAATAATTTATTATTAATTCATATTCTATTCCTAAAAATTAATTTTTTTACAAAGGTCATAAATAATATTATATATTTCATCAATGAACCACTGGAGGTTTTCAGGGATCTTTGTAGTACGTTTATTATCCATAAAATATAAAAATACAAAAAGACATTGTAAATTTCAAACTATTTTACTATGAGTTAAATTTTATAGATAAGGTTAATATATTGAGCCAAACCATTAAAAATCCAATTGGATGAGTTGTTTTATACCCATCGCCACCTTATCCACGAAATAAACCATTTTTGAGCCATTATATAAAGAAATTTGTTTTATTATAAAATAATATTTCAATATTTTCCAATGGTGACCCTCACCACTCTTATAAAAGGGGACTTACACTTCTCTCAAATTAACTCATTAAAAGACATTTGGATTGTCCAAAACCTGACAAAATATCCTCAAAACTATCCTCCCTTCTTCCTAGAGTCATTCCATTATTCAGAAAGCCATCCTATGGTTTCCATTTGATAACATCAAAAGGAAGAACACCTAGTATAGGTAAATATTTTATCACATCTATGAAGATCATTTCTTCATCCACTTCTACTTTGTATGTTTTTTTCATTCTAAAATAATAAATCCAGTATCATCTATATAATGTGATGTTATTATAAATATGGTATAACCATATTTATTATTCTACCCATCCTATAAATGAAAAAGTCACCATTCGTGCATACATATGGATTTTCATCTCCACGTTGTGGTGTAGTAAGTTATTCAAACACGTAATTATTTGGATGTGTATAATAATGAGTATAAATGATTTAAATATTAAATAGAAAATTATAATTATTCTTTATATATTATATGCCTTCAAATTATATACTATTATAATATCAATTGAATTATATTGTCGCTCTTCCGCACGTACGGATTACGGTCGCTACCAACGTGATAAGATTCATTCCCCATCATATCCATTCAGGACTAATTTTCATTTGATGAGTAAAAATTATGTTCATTGATATAATATATTTCATAATATGAATATGATACATACTATCAATAACAAACACTACTTATGTAACAATGCATATAAAGGAAAATGAATCAGTTAACACCTGTAACAATGATACTACTAAAATATCATTAACAAAACAATATTTGAAGATCATATATGGTATCATAATAATGTATATGGTTCTTTTATAATTAAATAACAATTATTTAAGCATTATAAAATATCTTATCCAACCCTTGACCCTGTTAAAGTACATGGTAAGGGTTACTCCTACAAATCTATTAATTACTCGAGATTGTTTTTACGTAAGTATCTACATGGACCTCTTTATCATCCACTACAATGTTTTCATAACAATTAATTTCAAAACATTCTTACTAGAAAATGGGATAAAGTCATTTATACCCTTATTTGATATTATATGTTTTTAATGGGATATTTCCATTGTTTTCAAATAGTGGTACATTATGAACATTTTGACAAAATTAAGTCAAGAATTTTTTTTAACTTATACGGAGGGTGTGGCTATATTCCAACATTATAACATCTTAGAAGCATCCCATAGAGTGTATAAGAATATTTTCAAAATAAAATATTTCATTTATAATTACATGACTTCAAAATTATTTCTATATAGAAAGATTTATTTCACTCAAAAATAATTGATTTCATCTATGTCAAAATCCATTGATGAATTTTAAGATTATTTGAATTATATTTATTTTTATAAAAAAATCCATATAGTATTGAAGATTTTGTGATTTTTTTGACTTTGGATAGGTTATTTTTACACCATTCATGGTTTATGGATATTGTATTGACATTTCTTATCACTAGTGGAAAAATTTATTTCCACTTCCGATTTTTTTTTTACATTTTTACGTTGGTTTTTAACCGACGTCAATAAAGGCGATGTAAAAAATATATGTTTCAATGACTGTTTTTATAAACATATGTCAAATATATTCACCACGCTGGTCTTTGGTGTCATTTTTTTATAAAAACTAACACCAAATTTCAGGGTATCGGGGATCTTTGGTGTCGGTTTTTATATAAAACGACGCCAACAATCAGGCCCTGGGGTCTTTGACATTGGTTTTTTTTAACTGATGTCGAAATTCATTATCTTGGGGGTTATTGGCGTCGAATTTTTAGAAAATAAATGTATAATTTTGGCTTCTACATGAGTTTTAATGTCGGTTTTTTATAATAAAAAACGACTGGAAAATTATGTTTTCTAAAAAAAATATTTTCCACATAGGTTTTCAAAAGAACTGAAGTTGAAACTGTGAAACTCTAAAAATTGGAATATAGATCGTTTACCATGATTCGATTTGACTAGTTATGGACCTAAAACAGACATACGGATCAAAAGTTATGGTTGTCGTAAGTTGTACCTCTTTATGGGTCGATCGATACAACCTTCTTCGATGAATACATGAAAAAAAGGATCCAAAATGTATACGCCATATGAACAAAAAAATATAATTAATGATTGAAAATAACATTAATTCTTTTATTGGACCATTTGAATCGATATGTTTTTTATCATTATTTCACTTCGTTTTAATGGAGAACTCACGCGGTAATGAAAATATTGAGTGATAAAAATATTTCACAAAAACTTATGAATCTTATCAATATGTTTAATTTTGTATGTAGTTTAGAAGAATCATTAATCATCATTATAAAAATAATATGATTTCAAGTGATAAGGAAAACAATAATAATGAAATTAAATGATGAAAATAAATACCTTGTAAAAATCACTGATTGAAAAATATTTGAAATATTGATTGTATCGAAGATATCAAAAATGTTTAATGAAAAAGGAAGAGCTTTTATATAGTGTAAATGAAAATTTCTACAGCGGCGATTCAATAAAATTTGTGTGGGATTTTGAAAATAGGAACACGCGTTGGGAAAAAATTGAAATAATGAAGACGCATATTTGAAATTTTAATTTTAACATCGGTAAAATATATAACCGATGTTAAAAATATTCTCATGATGGGGTATTAACATCGGTTTTTGAGAAAATGATTCAAAAAAGTGACTTTTAACATCGGTTATTTGTAAAACCGACACCAAAAAAGGACATTTAACCTCGGTTATTGAAAATAACTGATGCCAAAAATCAAATCATATAATCTCTAAATTATGACACCCATATTTTTTGAACCGTAAGTCTATATTTTACCAAATACCTAAAAAAATGAATCTTGGAAAACTATTTAAAACTTTTTTTAGATCTTTGGAGTCAGTTATCTATAATCTCCGACATGCGATTACCATAAAATTTGATACATAAGTCCATTTTCACTCCATTACCTGTCAAATTGTAGCTTGGGGAATTATCTAAAACTTTTTTTATGAAATTTGGGATCAGTGTTTTTTAAAAAATACAGAAAAAGGGTCTTTTAAAATCGGTTATTGAAAGAAACTGACACAAAAAATCCAATCATATAATCTCCAACTTCTGACGTCCACAAATTTTGATCTGTAAGTCTATTTTTACTCAACGACCTGTCAAATTGAAGCTTGGGAAACTATATAAAACTTTTTTTTAATCTTTGGAATCAGTTATTTAAAAAACCGATGCCAAAATGTGTCTTATAATGTTGGTCTCTGAGAACCAACGTTAAACTACTGACGTGAAAAACAATTTTTCCACTACTGTATTCTAATTTTACACATAATATTTATATTATGTTTAATACTTTTTATTTGAGGATTTCCTTGGACATATTATGTGATGGATGGAGCCTGATCTAGCTCATTGATGCATTGGTAGGTCTCCTGAGACAAACTAGTGTTCTATCACTAGGCTTTGACAAAATATTATTTATAGTCTTTTTTACAAGGCCATTACTACGTGGTTTTGAAGTTTGGCATTATGCATTCCATCATTATGAAAATGGATATTGATATTGAATGTGATTATTTGACTATTATAATATCCATTTGAATATGAAAATGGAATTATATGATTTTATATTTTCGATTTTATACTGATGTATTAGTTTAAAAGTCTTTTGTTTTAGTCTATTATACATCCTTAAGTGTTTATTCTTATTTATGAATGGTTCTGCAATATTGTTATCCTTAATAATCATCTATGCTCACCCCTTTCTATGTTTTATTTTACCCAGGATGCATTTATGAATATTATTACTGAACTATAGGGATAATCTAAGGTATATGATTGTGTACTATGGAGAATATGTAGTTGTAGATTTTCATTTTTTAATGTAAGGTAAAACATATTAATGTATCTAGTGTTTTCAAGGCTACTTAACTGATCAGTCATCCAGAACATGATTCCTTTTATCATGCCAATGTTAAGTAATATTGCAATAAATCTAGGTAACAAGGGTCTTGGCATTACTGTTGGTATAAGAAGAAGTTTTGTAAAAACCTGGGATGTTATATTTAAAAAATATCTGATTAGAGAACATTACCCTAGGATATATAGAGAGGATTAGTATAGAATAATTTCCTAGAGATTTGGTACTTTATAGATTTTGTGAGTTTTCCATGAAATATATCTCTATCTGGATACAAACAGTCAAAGGCGGCACTAGGACAAATGTACATAGGGGTAATACCTGAAAATATCGGTTTGCGCTAGACTTCGATGGAAACTGGGGAACGACAATGGGCCTTGCTGCACTCATGGTTATGACACTCACAGGGGATATACTTAAGGTAATTATAATTTTCATTACAAGCAATTATTATGGTTTTAAGAGTATATACTTCTCAAGGAAAACATTTTTATGATTATCGATTATATCTATAAACTGTTCGATTATTTTTTCTCTTTTAGATGTTTTTAATTTTTTATTGCTATTCCTAAACTAATATTGTGTATGCCATTGTTTGGAAATGGATCCTTTTGGAAAGAATGGAAACTATATCAAAGCATGTTATACATGTAGGGATTTTCCTCCTAGTAGTGATAATTATTGTGGTCCTGGTGAAGCAACTGGTGCTGACCATCTTATCACCATACTAGGACAGCTCACTCAGGTTATGAATAATAACCAAGACCATATTAAGCACCCTGATCCACAACACAAAAGATCAATGTTATATCACTTCCTAAGGAAACATACACCATCGTTCAGTGGTAGTACAAATCCATTAGATGTTGAACAATGGATATATTCCATAGAGAAAATATTCCCTGCATTGGGGAGTTGTGAAATGTAAAATGTTGACATGACATCATATGGCCTCAGTGGATATGCTAATAAATGGTGGTGATTGATTCAAAACACAGTGTAAGATGAAGAATTATAAAATATGTAATGGAGGTAGATTAATGAAATTTTCATATAAAAACACATTTTGTATGACCATTGAGCAGATATAGAAATAAAATTTCTGAGTCTGTGGAAAAAAGAGGAAGAGAATATCGCAATGTATGAGGCTAACTTTACATGGTTACAAAGGAATATTACAGATTATATACATAACCCATTAATTAATATTTATTGTTTCATTTATGCTTAATAATCATTTATCTGTCATGTATTAGTCTCTCAATCCTTCTCATCATACGAATATATTCTCATGTACTGTCAAGGCCAAAAATGAATTCTCTATGTTCTACGACTTTAATGAAAATTAAGAGAAAAAGAGATCTATTGAACATTCTTGGAATGGAAATAATGGGATGAAGTGAAATGTTGAATATATTTCCTGTATTAAATGTGTGAAGAAACATCATGGTAGTTTTCTGAAGGGAACGACAATCTGTTACATGTGTGGTGAAAAAGTCAACCAAGCTCGTGATTGCTAGGGGATTAAAGAAGTTATAAATGTTGAATGCTACAATTTTAGAGAATGGGGGAATTATGAAAATGAATTTCCAAAGCGCCATAGAAACATACCTCAAAAAAGGCTAAGGGATCAAGGCCAAGCTTATTCTATAACTACTGCAGATGTAGAAGCTCTGCAACATGTGGTGGAAGTTAATTTAATGGTTTCCTCATATTTAGAAAATTATTTATTTGATTCTGGATCATTGAATTGTTTCATTTCTTCCTAGATAGCTATGAAAATTTGATATATTCAATTTTAATTAACAAGGGTGTTGTTTGTCAAAATACCCAAGGGATGTACCATCACAACTATGTTTTTTGAATCTGATCCAGTTAAGGTATATGACTGTTCATTATCTACTGATCTCATCCTTATACTCATGATTGAATTTGATATAATCCGTGGAATGGGATGGCCTTCAGAACATGATGTGAATATTTATTGTATGAAAAATGACGTGTAAAAATTTTCATGATGATAAGGAGTACCTTATCTTTAGAGTAGAAAAGTCACCACCTGAATCTTATCAGTATCCACACCTAGTAGCCTAAATAATTATAATTATTGGAGAAGAAGAGAATGAAATAACAGTGGCTGAGGAATGAAATGTTCAAATATAGGACATTCCTATTGTGCATGAAATTTTGATGAGATTCTAGAAGATTTACTCAGACATCCTCCAGAACGAGAAATTGAGTTTTCCATGGATTTAATTCCTATTTCATGGCCCATATCGAAGAACCAATATACAATGGACACTGTCGAATTAGTGGAACTATGTAATAAATTAGAGTAATATTGTATGAAGGGATTTATTCGCACTTGTGTCTCTCCATGGGTATCCCCTGTCCAATTTGATAAGATGATTGATAGATCTACGAGGTTGTATATTGACTACAAGTTAATCAACTCTATAAAAATAATGAACAAGTATCCCCTACCTCGCATTTATTATTTATTCGACCAACTTCATAGAGCTCAATATTTTTCAATTATTTTCCTTCGATATGGGTATCATCAGTTGTGTGTGAAGAAGGAACACATTCTGGAATAATCATTTCTATCCAGTTACATGAATTATGATTTTTAATAATTCATTTGGGGCCAACTAATGAACCCTCTGTATTCATGGATATAATGACCATAATTTTCAAGGAATATCATGATGTATTTTGTTGTATTTATTGATGATATTCTTGTATACTCTAAAATCTGTGAATATGATGAAAATAACTAGCACAAAATTATGAAAACTCTCTGATGAATTGAATTATACGGGACGTTTAGAATGTTTGAATTATGACTTCATGATAGTTATTTTCATGGACATATTTTCCCTATGGATGTAATATCTTTTCATCCTTCTAAGACAAGATAAATCTTAAAATGGCCAGCACTGATGATTATAAATGAGGAACATAGTTTTATTGGATTATTGGTTATTATTGGCATTTTTTCTAGATTTTATCATGCTTGGATAACCCATTAACAAAGATCACATGTAAAGGAGTTAAATTTGTTTTGATAAAAGTGTTTGAATAATTTTTTGAATAATTAATGAGAAGATTAGTTAATGATCCTGTCTTGACTCTACCATCATGGAATGTTGGGTTTTTCATTTATAGGGATGATTAAAAAATGGACATGGTTGTGTCCTTATGCAAAACGATAGATTTATTGCCTATTAATCCTGATAACTAAAAACTAATGTGAAAAGCTATCCCACTCATGATCATGTGTAATCAGATGTAATCTTTGCTCTGTTTATATGGAGACATTATCTTCATGGTGAAAAATGTTAGATTTATATAGATCACAAGAGTATGACGTATATTATCTGATAGAAAGAACAGAACAAGAGAAAATATGATGGATTGAACTACTAAAGGATTATTATTGAACTATACACTACCACTAGGGGAAGACAAATAAGGAGGAAGATTCTCTCAGCAGAATGGATAATGATGTTTTGAACAATATGAGAGTTGAAAGTTATCATATTTTCATAGTTCTAGTGAAACATGATATGCAAATAATCACGGAAGGTGAAAAATAAATACTTTTTAAAATGGTTTCCAAACCATAATTACAAGAAAGAATAAAATTTTATCATACTGATGATGAGGAATTTCAAAATAAGAATAAATATGTGAAAGAAGAGACATTGATGATCATCGTATATTCAGATGAAATTTTGAAATTTGGGTAGATACTTTGTGAATCTAAAATATCTGATCTAGAAAGTGAATTGTTGGATGATTCTCATTGCTCATATTTTTATATACACCCTTGGAGAACCAAGATATATAAATATTTCCATGCACATTTGTTGGGGGAAAACATGAAGATGGAGATTGCTGATTTTGTGTCAAGATGAATGGTTTGTCAAAAATGGAACGCTAGAAGTCAGCAACCAAAAGGGGTCATGCAAACTCTTCACATACCTGAGAGGAAAAGGGATAATATTATGATGTACTTTTTCATCATACCACCGAAGACTCCTAGAAAGAATGAGGAAATATCGGTCATTGTTGATAGTCTTACCATGTCTCCACAGTTTCCTACTATAAGAGAAGATTTTCCACTTTAATGTATGGAAAGACTACATTTTAATGAAGTTGTAAGACATCATGGAGTATCCATATTGATTGTTTATGATCATGATCCCCAATTTACATCATGATTTTGGAAAAGTATTTAGAAGGCCCCAGATACTGAACATCGTTTGAGAACTGCCTACCACCCTAAAACTGAGGGACAATCAAAATGAACTATTCAAACCATATAATACATGTTTATATCTTTCTCAATGGACATTCAATGCATATAAAATTACAGATAATGTGAAGGTAATCCAAACCCACATCAATGTATCTCAATATAGGCAGAAGATCTATGTTGATAACCGAATGAACGAATTGAAATTTCTTGTAGGAGAACATGTTTTATTGAAGGTATATCCATGGAGGGGAATTATACGATTCGGTAAGAAGGGTAAATTGCATCCCAGGTACATCGTAAATTTTGAAATTCATTAATTAATTGGGGATGTAGCTTACAGTTTCGTAATGCTGCCCAGTCTCTCCAATGTTCATGATGTGTTCCATGTATTACTGTTGAGAAAATAAATGCCTGACCCAACGCATGTACTCACCTATGAAGAATTTGAACTTGAACCTGATCTATCTTTTTGCTAAGATCCTACCATGAATCTTTATATAAGATAACAACTGTTGAGAAACCGGAAGACTCATATGGTAAATGTTTTATGGAGAGACCATAAGATGGAAGAGGCGACATGGGAAACTGCAGAACTTATGATGAAGAACCACCCAGATCTTTTTATGGAGTAATATTCTAGAAATTTCGATGATGGAATTATTTTAAGGATGTGAAAATGTAACACCCCACGCTTCCACATTACATTACGCTTTGAATAATACAATAGCTTTTGTCTTACAAATCATCGAGTTCAAACACACCACAACCAATAAAAAAAGTCGATATTAATAGTAATACCCACTTTTTGAAATTTTATAAATTTTATCATTAAAAATGGGCTTCCTTATTGGATTTGAAAAATATAAATTTTCGTAGGTTTAGTATTTGGTATTTTTCTGAAAACAAATAATTTTTAATGAATAGTAGAAAAAATGTTGTGTTATTGGTTAAAACCGACTATTTATTTTTATAATTAGTCACATTATTTTATTTTAATTTAGTTAAAAATTGGTATATAGTACCTATATATTTTAATCATAATTACTTGAATTTACTTTATAAAAAGTTTATATATTTAAAATTTTATCAAACATTTTAACGTCTTTTACCCTCCTCCTATGATCAATTCCAAATTGGTAAAAAAAAAAATTTCTGCGTCTTTGAGTTCAATTTAAAAAAATTTGAGAGGCACAGTTAATATTAGTATCTAATATTTGCATTAATATGATGAAAATAATTTCTTGGGTATATTAACTTTTCAATTTTATTTACGTCAATTAAAAGTAAACAGGGAAATTAAGGGTAGAAATGATATCATAATTACTCTAACACATGTTTTAATTATATTGGATAAGTATAATTTACTATAAAAAACCCTAGGAATAAAATATTCCCCCCTTGGTTACACATTGATTATATTAGGAAATTTATTATTATTTTATTTAAATAAGAGTTAAAAGAGTTAAAATTGAAGTCTAATAACTAAACCATTTTTAATATTGGGTTAAAGTTAAGATAAAATATTCTATAAATATTCCATGGAAATAAAAAAGATATCCTACATTTTCTTTTTTTATTTATAATTTTTATACATTAAATATATAAATTTACTTATGAGAAAATTATGATGCATCAATTACATTATTAATGAATGATTAAAATAATTTATATTGTAAATATCCAAATATATCTATTTTGAGACATTTAATTATTTCCACTAATTTTATACATTAATATGACTAGTTATGGTACATTAAATGAATTTTTTTGAGGTAATAATGTTCTTATGAATTAAAAAATCCTAACTATCAAATAGTGTCAAAATTGACATTAATGAGTTTTTAAAAAAATATTATATTATTAATTGATATTTTATTCATAAAAATAAATGGTTTGGACAAAGGGATCAAATAATTTTATATATGACATTGATGAACCACTTGATTTTATCTTGGATGTTTATAGTATGTTTCTTAAACAAATAATATAAATATACCAAGAGAAATTGTAAATTTCATACTATAAAACTAAGAGTTAAATATAAATTGCGAGGAAAATATTGTTACCCAAACCTTTCTAAAAAATATTGGTTGAGTGATTTTAGTCCGATACACACCTTATCCTCTAAATAAATCATTTTGGAGATATTATAATCCTAAAATATTTTTATAATAAAATATTATTTCATTCATTTCCTAAGGTCCCTTACACCAAACTTATAAAATGGATCAACCCCTTCTCTCAAATTCACACCTTCAGAGACATATGGATCATCCAAAACCTACCCAAATATCCTCTAAAAATCCTCCCTTCATCCTATAGGACTTCCTATTGTCAGAAAGCTAACCTAAGAACCCTTTAGATCAAATGAATAGGATGAACCTGAAGAAGAGGTATATTTTTCATCACCTTTATCATGTTCTTTTCTTCTTCCAATTCATTATTCTAATTTGTTTCCTTTCTAAAATAATTAGTGAAGAATCATAAATATACAATGATGTTATTATAAAAATGGTAGAACCTTATTAATTATTGTATCGATCCTATAAATGATAAAGTTACTATACGTGTTTATGTACGATTACCATCTCTACGTCATGGTGTAGTTTGTTATTCAAACACTTAATTATTTGGATGGGTTTAATAATGATTATAAATTATGTAAATAATAAATATAACAAGATAATTATTCTTAATGTTCAATATATCTTCCAATTATATACTATTTTAATATCAATTGAATGACATTTTCACCCATGCGTACATTCAGATTACCGTCTCCATGAACGCGATGAGATTAATTCCCCATTGTATCCATTCAACAAAAATTATCATTTTATGATTAAGAATAATTTTTAACGACACAATATCAACTAAAATATGAATAAGATAAATCCTATCCTTAACAAAAATTACTTAAATAACAAGGAATATAAAGTAAAAAAAACCCGTTAAAACTTGAAATGATGAATCTATTGAAATCTCATGAACAAAGCAATATTAAAAGGTCATAAAAGATATCATATATCACAACCCATCCCCTAGGGCCTATATCGTGACTACCCCAAGCCCGCATTCTATTGGATAGGGGCTGACGACTAGCACCGATGGTGTATTCCCAAAATATGGGAAGGCAGTGACTTTATAACCTGTGAACACAGATAACCAAGAACACAACCTCAAACAAACATAAGAAAACCATATTTTAAAACTGATAGTATAGTAAGAAAAAAGGGGCTAGAATACTAGCAGAGATGGAAAGTATAATAAACTAAAATAATAATTAAACTGAAATGACTCATGTGATCAACCACCAAGGATCCTACGTGGAGGGTTGGTACCACTCTATAACTGTCATCATTGTGGTACGCCTCGCCTAAGGTACGCCTCCGAGCAACCACTAGTCCAGGTACTCTTGTCCTCAGTCTGCACTGTCATTCATCAGCACCAAATATAATAGTTTGTGGGCATAGCCCATGTAGGGGTGAGTATAATGATACTTAGTGGGGACCCCGAGACCCTCAACATCTCATAAATCAAATATGGATAAAACATACATCATTGAATCAATTGAAAACCATACTTAGGTATATTCCCATCCATATATCTATGTTATCATGTAAACCCATCTAAATCATGAGAAAAAAATAGATTCCAAATAAAAACCCCAAAGCTCAAATGTTCCCAAATGGATGGAATACCATATAGGAAAGGACCACACTTGTATTCCACATAGTGGAATACAACCATCGTATTAAAACAAATTAAATTACCACATAGGTATAGTCTCACCTCACACCAGTTATATCATTGGTATAGATGTAAAAATAATTTGATGTAACTACTAAATAATCTTACATGGTTAAGAGGCTCTACTGCTGAACTACATAGGATCTCTAGGTGCTAAACCACATATGATCACTCGGTGCCGATCCACACAGATTTGTGGGTGCTAACCCATAGAGGATCGCACGGTGCTCACCCACACAAGGTCGCTCGGTGCTGACCCACACATGATCACTAAGGGATTCCCCACATAGAATCGCAGATTTCTGACCCTCACAAGATCACTCGGTGATCACCCCACATAGGAACGCTATGTGTTTTAGTATTTCATATGACCCACATAGAATCCAGGTATATATCTATTGTGCCGTCAGACCCACAGAAGATCCTAGTATATCTCCACTAATTAAGATCCACATTGTATCCTAGTACATCGCCAGTATGTCGTCAGACCCACACAAGATCCTAGTACATCTCTAGTACGTTGTCAGACCCATACAAGATCCTAGTACATTGTCATAGCCAACTACAGTATTCCAACGGTATAATTGCTGGTATCCAAGAGGGTCTCCACCAAATGCCACTGGTGGATAGTACATCTACCTCAAAGTATCATGAATAAGTATCCCTAATGACTACCATGTCATAGGGGTATCAACGCAACAGATGGTGCGTCAAATAGATATATGTTCTATAAGTTATTACCTTTTTTTGTCCCGAGATCCCGGATGGATTTGTTCGCAATACAATCCAATTGTTCCCCATAATTATCCTAATATTATGTATTGTATACCAAATGTGACTTATTTATAGAAGGTTTCCAGTGCTGAAGAATGTTCTTCAAACGGACACTCGGTGCCAAAGCTATGGCCAAAAGAGCTAAAATTAGTCAAAGCTAGTCCAGGTGTGGTCCGACCCTATCGGACTGACCCAGCCTGACCCAGACGGAGCTGACCTGGCCCGCTAGGTCCATCCCGGCCTATGTTGGGAATCCCATCCTCGCGGAGGGGTGGCCGTGTGGCGGCGTGGTGTGGCATGGCGCCGCGTGTTCTGCAGAGTGGTATGAGGGGCCACGAGGAAGTTCCAGTGTAGTGGGGCTACACGAGGGCACCGAGGGGTGGTGGAACTTGGGACGCGTTGCGGAGTGAGGGACTCATAGAGGAGCAGGCACCGTGGAGGGTTTAAGTGGACGTGGGGCGGCCCAAGGCCACAGGGCTGGGCGAGGCTACGGGGAGGCGCGAGGTCGGGGGGGTATCATGAGGGTTGCGGGCCGCTGCGAGTGCCACAAGCCGAGAGCCTCGATGAGGGTCGTGGGGTGCCGCGAGGGCAATGAATTTTGTTGAGGGACTTGGGGCGGTGCGAGGAGCCACAAGGTGGCACAAGGCCACGAGACATAGCGTGGCCACAAGGTAGTGTGGGGTGTTAGTGATGTGTTGGTCCATCGTGGCTGGCCGATTGGCTATCCTTCCTCTCTGCATGGCTCATTCAGACGCCACACAATCACCGGTGGCCATTTCGGCTAGCTGTCCATCATTTTCCACTGTGGTAACATTCCGGGGTTCTCTTCCCTAATTCGGCGCAGTCATGCCGTCACCATCTTCGTGAAGAACACAACAAATAATCATACAAAATACAGGGAGTTTGGGCCATGTTTCATTGACTCGAACTCTCCGCGTTAGAGATTTAGTAAGTGGTTCATAAATTTTGAATCAAGAACGTGTATGGTTGATATTTAAAACATCAAACCCCACAAACTCTGTTATTCACTATTCCCCAATCATAGAAAAGAAAACATCTACTGATCAACTAGTTAGAGGGGGTTGATCCTCCTTCTTTGTTTAAAATGGATGAACATGGGAAATATTAGTAGCATAGAATTAAACCCCTTCCTTGATTGCTCATTGACGTCGGAAGGGGTGAAGTCGGTGACGTCAGTGGTTCTATGATCACTGCTTCATTGTCATTTAAGACGTCCTACGATCGTTTCTTCTACAAGGTGATTCTGATCCAGCTCAGGGTCAGTTTCCTTGTCCATCAATTTCAGAGTGTTTTTTTCATTGAAGATGTATTTGTTGGAGAAGTGTAATGATTCTCTTATTATTGGGCGTTTCGACACATTACAATCACTTCATCATTTGGTGAAGCCATTCCAAATATTTCTCCCAAGCTCCATAAGAATATAAGGGGGTGGTAAGTAACAATCATGAAATTTTTTACAGTTCATTTATGAGGAACCATCCTAAATTCTGACAACCTTGTTACATAGTATTTAAAAAAAATAATTCCAATTAATTTATGTTGGATTAATTTATTTGGATGATTCCATGGGATTTACCCACAATTAAGAGGGATTGGTTGGTCCCCACCACCATGAATTCATTGAAAGTGGGTTTTAGGGCCTTTGTACTCCTCCTATTTAACAACATGTGTGGGGTTTTTAGATTAGGTGGTCCCCACATCTTTAACATTCATTTGGGAGGATAATAGTAAAGGTTTATTTTATTTCTATTCCCACAAAAAAGCACAAAACTAACATTCACCCTTGACAAACTTCAATTGAGGTGAAAGTCACTTTAAGTGAATATGGGTGTTGTGAGTTCAACGGTGTCCTAAGATATCAATTCCGAACATCCAGTCAAATGTTACAAAACTCCACTTGCGCATTTACTGAACGTACCCAGGAAAAAGTTTCAGAAAATTATTAAAATTCACCCTTGACCCATGTCAGTCAAGGTTACGCTCTGCCCAAGTGAAACACACACCCAACGATCCCAACAATACTCTATGACATCCAATCTGTCATACCATTTAAAATTAATATATTTATCAATAAAATAATCGTCACCTTATTATTTTATTTACGACCAAAAAATAATAGTCACAGGTGGACCACCCCAGATAATGTTAGTATTTGCATAAATAAAGCATGCTCTGTTGAGTTCAGTAGTGGTCTCAGATTTTAAATCTAAGCTGCTATTTTTTAGTTATAAACAGTTGAAAAATAAAATTATTTATTTTTTTATTTTACATACAATTATTCCATTGTTTGGGTATTCTCATAGGTGGGCCACGCAGAGTAAACATATGTCGCGCCTTGCGTAAACCCGCCATCCTAAACGTATCGGATCCCTCAGACATAAAATTAGAGTAACTTTTTTATACTTATAGCACTTTTTCAGGAAAACCTCTTACACATTCTTTTAAAAGTTCTAAAAAGAATGGATGGACAATTCCATGCACTCTGGTCCTCGTAATCATGCGTCGTCATATTTCATGGTCTCAAAATAATTCCATGTAAATAAAAAAATTATATGGTAATTCTGGGACCTTCAATTCTCCCCACCATAGGTATTTACGTACTCAAAATCCAAAGAAAAGAAAACACAAAGAAAATAGGGTACTGATATTTAATATAATCCCTCTTCCCCTATGTGCTCTCCTAGAGGTTCGTGTTTAGCTAGCATACTGACACCAGAGGTATTGACTACCCACAAAGGACACACTCATTTCTATCCTCAATCTCCACTAGAACCTATGTAAATGAAGAGAAATCATCTACTACCATCTAGACATTGTCGATGATGTGATATGAGTCCTGAACGTATCCACTCAGCAAGGATACGTAGAAGATGTCACAGACCCTCTCCAACTTCGATGGAAGAGACATGTGGAATGCTACCCTGGAAATCCTTCGAAGGATAATCAAATGCCGATAAACCTCAGTGATAACTTTCCCCAACAACCAAAACTCTATAAGCCTCATCAAGGTGATACTTAAATGAGGACATGATCTCCCTCCTCCTATCGTCAAAATGCCTCTTCCATCTCTGAGCATTTTTCAGTTTCTAAAAATTGAGGCATCGTGATACAAAATCTGCCACATATTTCATCATCCATTGCTAAAAATACCAATGTTGAAGGCCATGATACATCTACAACACACCATGATATACCATTATAAGTGATGTGTTGAACTCCTTCAACAAATCCTTTCGAAGAGACATAGGTACCATGGTACATCCTCTAAAGATAATGACATGATCCCCACCTTCATAAAATCCATCATGTGCATGTCCTATGGATATCTGAGCATGTTGAGTCTCATAGACAGAATCCCCAGACTACAGATCACTCACTCAATGATGAAGTGAGGGAGTGACTGTACGAGACTAAAGAAAAGATTCTTTATCCTGATCATCAAATCATATCTACAAAGCGGCCAGTAGATCTGTCGACTCACCAAACATCTATACACTAGATCATCTACGAAGTGTATCTGCTACAATGTTCCCCATCCTAGAATTATATAATATCTTGAAGGCATAGTCCTGGCGAAACTCATGACAACATCGTTTTCTCAGGTGCAAGTCCTTATGAGATAAGATATACCTAAAAATCATGAGATCTCAGTAGACTCTAACATGCTTTCCCATAAAGTAATGTCTCCACATCTTCAAGGTGAATAACACTACTACTAATTCCAAGTCATGGGTAGTGTAGTTCTGATTGTGTTATCACAGTTATAAATAACAATATGTGATCACTGCTCGTTCCTACATCAGGACACATTCGAGCACTATCCGTGATGTGTCGCATTAGACTACGTACCCTATGCCCTCTGGTAGACTCATGATGGGTTCACTTGTCAGCCTCTTCTCAGCTCCTGAAATCTCTATTGGGATCCCTCGGACAAAACAAAGGGTTTCCCCTTCTTCATCAATTCTAATTTAGGTTTCACTCCCTTGGAGAAGTTGGGTACTAATATCAGGCAGTACATAGCCAAAGCTGACGTCCCTCTCCCTTCAAGGAGGTATTACAGGAAACAAATTTTGAACAGGTGTCCCCTACATGAGTTTATCATATGCATGAGTTTATCATATACATGAGTTTATCCTGTGCTTCCCGGGATTCCTTTTTCTCCATCCAAGGACATCCCGATTCAAAGGTTGTAGGTAATACACAACCTTTTTTGCTAATAACGACAATCAGAGAATGAACTGTGGATGTACAATCAATACCCAAACTAATGTTGTATGCCTTGACACTGCAAGCTAGAGGTTCCAACTGATACACTCACCTCAAGGGACAGATCACACTGTCATCGTATGTGTGATTATCGAGTCTCCTCCAAAAGGTATATCCAGACCTGAGGGTCAAGTCAATGGTTTAACAAGAAAATCTAGGTCTTGGACAATATTCATGGAAGGAAGGAATGGTTGGTAACTGTTACTATTGATACAACAACCAGTATTAGACACAAACCATACCTCAAATAATTCCTTGATCCATTTAGTTGAACTCTTTTACCACATGTAGCTACTCTCTTCACATGTCCTCTAGCTCACAGAGCCTGGAGGTGTCAACAAAAAAGGGGTGGGTTGTGACATGTCGAAATGTACACCACTTCATGTTGCTCTCCAAGCTCATCTTCCACGTTTATTACCCTTCAGATTCATTTGTCCCAATCACACCCTCTTCTCAAAAAATTTTACACACCCATGTCTTTTAAACTAGCACCAGTTTCCTGCTTTCACATTGTTAACAGTCACTCGTTGTATCCACTCAGCCAAAGAACATTTATCCACAATGGTTCTCTCTAGAAACCTAACATAAGTAGGAATGCGTAGAGGAATAGTTCTGGATCAAACCTCCTTAAACCCATTTTTCTCGAATGTCCGAGCCCCAAAGCACTGATAGAATTGTATTTATCGAATTATAAGAATTATTGGTATGCCTAGTTGAATACTCAGCTACCGAAATGTCATCCTGATGAGGCTATAGAAGCACAAGAGATGTCTCATCCTCCTCTACAAGCATGTCCTCAACTACATATGAGTCGGGATCTCCTCAGAACCTGGGTGGTATAAGATTCTGAATAACGCGTATGGAACTAATCCTATATGTGTTTACTAACTATACTGTCGGTAGTAACCACTGACCAATGAGAAGTGATATAGTTGACACACTTCCCGAAGGTACTATATCAGGTAATGGTCTATGTACTGTAGCCTCATCACTATGTGAACCATCCTCATGGTCACTCGCTGTAAAATACTAGTACCTGTGATCACAAACTTCTCAGCATGTGTCACAACAAGGTAGAAAACTCTACAACCGCCTCCAGCGAGAACTCAAATGCGTGGGAATCTTTCTCACCTAAAAACATCAAAGGGCTCTACTGTTGGAACTCATGCAACCCACTCAGTCAGTGCAAACCATACCCTAGAGAGAAAAATGGTAAATGATTTCCAACAGGTGGTGGTGCTATTGGTACACCACCCAAAGGTGCCAACATTATAAGAGGAACCTGCACTAGAGCCTCGTATCTCAGTGGCCATCATCTTGTAATCTCTCAGAAATCCTATCTAGCTATCTACGCAGCGGCATCCTGATAAGGAACAAGTGCACCACAGTAATTCAGATATACCTGGTTAGCTGACTCAATAAAAAAAATATTTTTTTCATCAAAATACACACGCAATTAGTGTTTCGTGAACTGAGTTAGAAATCATAAGTTAGGGTCTGGGTGTGTGGATATGTGGGATGTCGCACCAAAACTAGATTCCCTAAAATGATAACCATGCTCAATAAACTTAACACTATTTACGTTAAATATAAATATCATAGTCTTATGTTTTTAGTAGAACCATCTACTATAATACAAATTTTCCATGACACATACCCTAGGGCTCGTTCTCTGAGCACCCCAAGCCTACCTTTCAAAGGCTAGGGGTGGGTGACTAGCACCAATAAAATATTCCCTAAAACTGGGAAAGAATTTCCTTTATAACTTGTAAATACATTAAACCATGAACATAATAATATAAAAACTCATGAAAACTTTATTGTTAATGTGATAACACAATAAGTCAATAGGGGACAGAATACAAGACTGACTAGAATGTACAGGAAACTAAAAGTACAAGTAAACTGTAATGACTCCTGTAATTACTCCCCAAGGATACAACCTAAGGGAAGGTACAACTCTTGAAGGGTTGTATCTATGGTACGACTCGTCTAGGTTCCACCTTCATGCTACATTTAGTCCCAGTACATTCTTCCTCAATCAGAGTTGTCAATCGTTTTCCCCAAACACAATAGGGTGCAGGCATAGCTTATTCATTTGTGAGTATAATGATACCCAGTAGGGACCCGGAGAAACACAATGTCTACCAAATCCACCAAGGATAAACTAGACAACATAGAATCAATTGACAAACCTACTTAGGTATATTCCCATACATACACCTATGTTATTATGTAAACCCATCTCAATCATGGGGAAATAAAATAGTCCAACTCAAAATCTCAAAGCTCAACTGTTCCATAAAATAAGGAATACCACATAGGTAAGTACCACACATGTATACCACACAGAAGAATAACACCAAGGTATTTCCACAATGGAAGGTACCACATAGGTACAGAATCACCTCACACCTAGTAAAACATAGGTACAAAAGTACAAATGATTAGATGAATCTTTAGAATCAACTAACTCTATTAAGAAGCTCTGCTGCTGACCCACACTGGATCACTGGGTGCAAACACATAGATGATCACTCGGTGCTGACCAACACCAGATCCCAAGATGCTAACCCACACAACGTCACTCCATGGTGACCTACAGAGGATCGCTCGGTGCTAACCCACATAGGATTGCTCAGTGCTAACCCATATAGGATTGTTAGGTGCTGAACCAAAAAGGATTTCTCGAGGCTGAACCACATTGGATAACTCAGTTCATACCCACCAAAGATCAATAGGTGCTATAATACGTCATCAGACTCCCACAAGATCCCAGTACATATTTAGTACATCGTCAAACCCACACAAGATCCTATTATATCTCTATTTCATCGTCAGACCCACACAACATCTTAGTAGAACGTTAGTACATCGTCAGACCCAAATAGGATCCTAGTATATCTCATGTACGTCATCATACCCACAAAAGAAACTAGTAAATTCTCACTAATAGGTACAGGATTCTCGTAGTAAGCTTGCACATCTCTTAGAGTTTTCATTCCGCGTGAATCTCGTCGATACTCCAACTACCACGATGTCCCACGAAGAAATGTCCCATAGGACCACATTGTTAGATGGGTCTCAATGAAATAGATGGTGTGTCAAATGGATACTTGGTCTGTAGGTTATTATCCTTTTTTTCCTAACGGCCTACTGGGATTGATGCTCAATCCAAACTGCCCATACCCCAACTATATACAAATATAATGTGGGGTTTACCAAATAGACCGCCCTCTCCAAGGTTAACAGGGTCATAGATGTTTCGTCAAACAAACACTTTGTGCCAATATTATGGCCAAAAGACTGGATATGGGTCGAAGTGGGTCTGGGTCCGGTCTGACCTGGGCCGAGCTGAGATGACCCTATTCAGGATGACCTGGCCCACTAGGTCCGGCCCAACCTACACTGGAATACCTGGCCTGGTAGTGGGGCGGCTGTGTGGCATCACATGGACCGTGGTTCGTCGTGAGGCGTTTCATGGTGGTGTGTGGGTTGTGGGGCGGCGCGAGGGATATGGGGTGGTTCCAGGGGCACGGTGCGGCGCCAGTTCCACAGTGCACCGCCAGGACCACGGGATGGCGTGAGGGCTGCGGTGCAGCATGAGGTGGCATGGGGAGGCCTGAGGTCCTGGGGGGAATGAGGCTGTGAGGCAGCGCGATGCTATGGAGTGGCACCTGCGTCGTTGGGTGGGGAGAGGACAATGGTGTGGAATGAGGTACGAGGGGAGGCTTGATGGGTCGTAGGGCGGTGGGATGCCACAGGGGGGGGCATGAGGTCGTGGGGAAGTGAGAGGTTGTGAGGGGGGGGAGGCCGCAGGGTGGCGCGAGGCCACCGAGCGGCGTGAGTATGCCGGTCTGTGAGAGGTTCGGGAGGGGCGCAATGGCTCGTGGGGAAGCACGAGGCTGCTAGGTGGCGCTAGGCCACAGTGCGGTGTGAGGAAGACATAGTGCGGCAGTCTACCACAACTATCCATTTGGGGAGCCTACCTCTTCGTGCTCTGCGGTTAAGCACCGAGACATCATCGGTGGCCGGTTCGTCGAACCGTCCATCCTTCACCACTACAACAATAAGTCACAGTTCTCCTCTGTCGGGTGGCGCGGTCGCGCCGTCACCTTCTACATGATGAAAATAATAAATAATATTTAGAAAATTTGTTGAGGTCAGGCCATTTTTGTTTGGCCCGTGCTCTCCACGTTAGTGTAGTTTCAAGTGGTTCACAAATTTTGAATCAAGAAAGAGTATCGAAGATATTTAAAACATACAATGCCACATCCTCTGTGAATCACTATTCCAAAACCCAAAATCGAAAAAAATTCATGGATCAATTAGTCAGAGAGAAGTTAATTGTGTTCTTTGTTTAGAACTGAAGAACATGGGAAATATTAAATATATATAATTAAACCACTACCTTGATTTCTTGTTGACATTGGAAGGCATGAAGTAAGTGCCTAGGTGTTTCCTCGATCTGCGATTTGTTGTCGTCAAAGATTTATTACATTGGTTTCCTATTAAAGGTGCATCCGATCTGGATCGGGGTCGGTTTCATTATCCCTCAATTCCGCAGTGCGTTCTTCGTTGAAGAAGTTCTATGATGGAGAATCGTAGTGTTTCTACAAGTGTTTGGCATCATGGCACATTACCAATAATTCATCTCTTGGTGAAGCCATCCCAAATCCCCATCCCATGTCGTATATAGAAAGGAAGTGGGGTGGTAAGTAATAATCATGGAATTTATGACAATTAATATATTTGAAACCTTCCTAAATTCCCACGAAACAATTATTTAGTATTTAAAAAAAATCAATCCTATTAATTCATGTTGGTGAAATTAATTGGTAGGATTCCAGGAGACTTCCCCACATTTATGAGGGGTTTGGGTGGTCCCCACCACCATGAATTAACAAAAAGGGGGTTTTAGTGTAGGTGGTCCCCAACCCTTTAACAACATGTTGGAGGTTTTAGTTTAGTTGGTTCCCACCTCATCAATAATAAGTTTGGTGGTAAAAAATAAAAGTTTATTTTAATTTTTTCCCACAAAAAATGTCAAAACATACATTCTCCCACAAAAAAATATTGTGGAGGTGAGTTCCCATTTAAGAGAATATCATTACTACGAGTTCAACAGTGTCTTCATTTTTCAATTCCAAGCACCGCGTCAGACGTTACAATATGCCACTTGTGCGTTAAATGAATTTATCCAAAATAGGTTCGGAAAATTGTTAACAATCTCCCTCAACCCACGTCGGTCGAGGTTATACTCTATCCATGTGAATAATACCCTAAAGAACACAATGGTACTCTCGTATTTTAAGTCTGAGTTACCATTCAATTGTAATGGATTTTACAATAAAATAATGTTAACTTAATTATTTTATTAACAGCACAAAACTAACTTTCACTGGTGGCCTGTGCCAACCATAGTCAGTATCAACATAAATAAATCATTCCCTCATGACATTAGTAGTGGTCTCAGATTATTAAATATGAACAACCATTTGTGAGTTATATGATTTTTGAAAATAAAATAATTTATTTAATTATTTTATTTATAGTTATGCCATATTTGTGTTTTCTTACAGCAGGACCATGCCGACTAAACTTATGTCACGCCTAGGGTAAACCTGCCATCCTGAACGCAACAGTTCCCTCAGATTTATGATTTGAGTAACCATGTAAGTGTTATTAATCTTATTCTGTAAAACTGCATAAGTGTGATATTTAATGTTTATTAAAATTTCGACGGTCCATTTCAGGCACTCTGGGCCTTAGAATCACGCTCCGTTAAATTTCTCATTCTTGAAATAATTTCATATAATTAAAAAAATTATACCGTATATCTGGGACATTACATCATATTAATTTATATGGTTATTGTATAAATTAATAACAATAATTTCACCATTATTAAAGAGTTTAACTACAAATGTCAATGTAAATGTACAAGGTAAGGTTTAATTCCGCAATCTCTTTATTATCTAGGTTGTTTTTACGTATTAATCTACTAGGGCCTCATTATCATCGACATCCATGTTTTCATAAAAATGTATTTAAAAAAACATTTACTAGACAATGGATTAATTTCATTTGTACCGTTATTTGATCTTATATTTTTTAATGGAATCTTTTTGTCGTTTTCCAAACAAGTTACATTATGGCCTTTTTAAAAAAATTAAGGTAAGAATGTTTTTTTAACTTATATGGAAGGTGCAGCTATTTTCTTCCATTATAACATCATCAAAGCATCACTTATATGATGATAAAATTATTTTCAAAATAAATGATTTCTTTTATATTTAATGATCTTCTACATGATTTAAAAATTGAATGAGATATTTCTCCCAAAATATTTCTGATTACTACTATGCTGACATCCTTTGATGGATTTTATGATTTTTTATGTTGATTTATTATGACAAAAACATCCTTATTGTATTGATGGTTTTGTGATATGCTTGACAATGAATGTATTATTTTTACCCCATTCCTGGTTTATGGATAATGTATTGACATTTTTATTATATTTTTAAAATGAATGTTTATGTTATGTTTATAACATTAAATATGATGAATTTATTGTAATTAGGATTATATGGGTGGACCCTACTATAGCTCTTTGATGCATCGTTATATCTCATGAGAAAAACAATTGTCTTGGTACAAGGGGTTAAAAAAATCTTACTTGTAGTCTTGGCATAAGGCCTTGACTATGTGGTTTTGAAGTCTGGAATTATGCATTCCAAAATTATGAAAGTGGCTATTGATATTTCATGTGATTATTCGAATAGTAGACTATCCATCTGAATAATTAAATGGAATTATTTGATTTTATCTATTCCATATTATGTTGAAGAATAAGTTTAAAATGATGTTGTTTTAATTTAATACATTTCCTTAAATATTTAGGCTTATTTATGAAATTTATGCTATATTGTTATAATTAATGAATTACTGAGCTCACCCCATTCTATGTTATATTTTTCCTAGGAAGTGAAAATTATAATTTCACTGACCTCAATGGATAGTCTAAGGGATATGATTGTGGAATATGGAGACTATGTTGTTGCAGTTTTTCATTTTATATAATAATTTAGATAATATGAATGTATCTGGTATTTTCAAGGCAACTAAACCGCTTAGTCTTTCGGGGAATTATTCCTTGTATCATGCCAATATTATTTAATAATGCACCGACTCTAGGTAACTGGGTTCAGAAAGTTACATTCCATAATATACAAATATATAATATAGTTTAAAAGGATGTTTGCGTTAAATACAATAATCTAGATTATTGTTTTTGAAAAAATATAACTCACTCAATTATTTCTATTGACCCATATAAATACCCTTACAGAAATTAATTTTATTCTCAAACGTAATAGACCGGTTTTGTATAATGAAATCAGTGGTTATAAGGGAAAGCAATTGAGATGGTAGAGAAGAACATCCATATATCAATATATAAAAATATTAAAATGATGACATGATTGTTATGTTTATAATCATATGTGTGATCTACAATTTGAATATCGTAATATGGACTTTCTATGAATTTATCAATAGAATAATTAAAGGGAATATAGGACCTCAGTATATCATTCAATTAGAAGTACATGATCGTATCTACGTAAATCATTATCATATGGTGATTCCACATAAAATATCTATAGTTTAATAAGTGTTCTCGGTACCAGCCCAGATTATATTCAAACCAGATAATTCGTATATACTGATCTAATATAACACCAAGTGGTTTGTGAAAAAAATATTTTTTTAATATATTTATCACTTATTTTTATGTCACAGGAAACATGGAGTATAGCTGGATTAATTTATATCACTGATAATGGCATGTGTTCGTTGAAACCCTGAGTATTAAGAAAATAATATTTATTGTTATTTAAATGCAATAATTATTTATTATACATTAAAAATAGATGAATTAATAAAAATACCCTCAATTTTTTATTATTTATAGTTGTTTATATAATAAAAATTTATTGATAAAAAGTACTTTAATTTTTTCATTTTTTTAATATATTTCAAAAATAGAATTTTCCAAAAAAAATTTAAAATTATTTAAATTAATTGTTAAATTTTTGAGAATTTAATTTTTATAAAATAGGCATTATTTTTGAAATTATAAATAAAAAATTATCATAGTGTGTATGATTTTTATTCTTTAAAGAATACTAATTCTATTTCAAATAGTGTATAATACTTTTCATTATTAAGAATTTTCATTAATTTTAAATATTTTATTGAAATAATATTTACATTGATTAAATAAAGTAACATTTTTTTAATTATATATATATTAATCCAATTTAGGTATCTTTATTCATTTTCAATGTTAATTTTTATATAAAAATATTGTGTACTATAGTATATTTTTCACTTCGGGAACCCAATTTCTAATCACATATGTAGGAATATTTTTAATGAATAATTTTACCAATTCAAAAATGGAATTCAAAAAAATATATTTTATATTTGGACACAGATTATTATATAGTAATTAATACTATCAAATTAGTTTTTGACAATAAATAATAGTTTATCAATTAAAATTTTGATATCATTATTAATATATAAATGGGTTTTATAGGTGTCATAATATAATGAAACTTTTTAAAATGACTATAAAACATGAGAAATTATTATTGGAACACCATAATGAAATCATATTATAGAATTTTAGGAATATTTTTTAACTAGGATTTTTTCCCAGAATTATATTATTAGTTGGTATTTTGTTCAAAAATATCTATATAGTTCTCATGTTGGTTCCTTTTCCATCACTTTTAAAATTAAACCACCACCCTTCACAAAATCACACCTATTAAGAAATATATGCCAACAAAATCATTCAAAAATACATCCCCAAAAACAATATAAATGTTATTCTAATGTGTATGAACCATATAAGCAAACACAATAGTCCTCGATAAGAGATATAAATGTGGTACATCCTAGTGATGTTAATTGTCATCTCTAAGATCAATATTTTTTGATAATTTTCCTCCATCAAATATGTATTTAAAATTACAATACATAAACAGGTCAATAAAATATTCTTATACATTATTATGTTAATTTAATAACATATATGAATCTTCCTTACCATGAATATGGAATATAAAACTGTTAATCTTGTGAACGATGGATTACCTACTCAAAAATTGATGTCTTTTATTTTCCATAAAAACCATTCATCGATAGATTTCATGATATCTCAAACATATATACGTAACATACCATGAATAATAAATATAATAATTTTTATATAATGTTAATATATTCTATATATTGTACTATACACAACACTGAGAATTTGTGTGTTATATGCAAGAGAAACATTCCACTATAGCTTGAAATAGAGGCACAATATATTGTTAAAAAATAATAATAAATTTTCAAGGTAATAATATTTGATATAACAATATAAAACCCAAAATTTCATATATTGGTTGTCATTAATATTAATAGTGATTTGAAAGAATAAAAATGTAATATCAGTTCAATGGTTACGAATTAATTAATAATGATAATATAATCTAATTAAATATAATGAATCTAAAAAATATTTATATTCTTGATTAGTAATTTTGTGTTAATATATTAAATTTGATTATTTTATTAGTTTATATTAATGAAATATATAATTTTTATATATTCAAAATAATTTTTTTGATATTTTGATAATTAATTTTGATTGGAATATGATTAGAACAAATTAAATTGTTCCCCTAAAAGAAGCATTTCCCAAAAAAGATAATTTTAAAACTATTTAATAGAGATCACTTATTAAAAATTATTTATGCCCAGTTTGAATATTTATTTTAAAAAATATACATGCATATTGAATTAAGAATAAAAAAATATGCTTATGGTTATTTTTAGGTATTTTTATGAGAATTATTATTTTTTGATCAATAATGAAAATTTCTACATTGTAGTAAAAATTATAAATTTCATTTAAAATAACATTAAAATTATTTTTAATTTCAAAAATGATCACTAATACATATATTAACAAAATTTATAATATTGAAAACTTTTTTATATTAAAATTATATCAAAAACATATTGACCTTTTTAATGTCTCATTTACCCGACTTCTCAACACTTCTACAATATTAGAGTTAAACATAGTTTATAAAATAATGAATATTTAATTTTGTATAATATATATACATGCTTTTGATATGTATGAAATTTTGAATATAACCACATAATAATGTTTTTTTATATATTATAAATATCATCATTAGTAAAAAAATTACCATGGTTTTGGGTAAATCAGACAATAAATGGATATAATAATATTATAATATTATAATGATACCCTAACACTTATACTTATTTCATTGGATGAGTGAGTTTGAACCAAAATAAATCAAATATAGAAATTGTATCCTTATTAAGACAATTGTATAGGAATATAAAATTAATAATATTTTATTTTATGATATGTTAAAAATGTCATACTCAATTTTTCATTATGTTTATCATTTTTAATATGACATAATACAGAAGATAAATTAGAAAATAAATATTCATATAAAATGTAATATATTTATATACCTTAATATATTTTATTTTTAATTTCTAGATATTAAATAATTTATTTATAAATTTTCATTATAATGATACAGTAAGTGTTTATTCAGTAAACATATAATATTAATAATAATAAAAATTATAAATAAAAAGTATAAGACCTATTTAATGAATTAAAATAATATAATTGATAACATATAAATTATATTGAAATATTTTTATTTCTTTTATGTTATCGTGTCTTTGTGATATGTAAACAAAAGATAATGTATTGAATGAAAATTGACAAAATTGATACATTAAAGTAAATAATATTTGACAAAATGATCTAAAATTAATAATAAAAAAAATTTGTCCAATTGAATGTAATAAGAAATAATATGTAATGAATTATCCATTTGGGTCCTTTTTTGTTTTTATGGTAACTATATTAAACCTAATGACTAAAAAGACAATTTTCCATGGTAAGAGTTAGTTGTTTTAACTAAGGGATAAATACATAAGTTATGATTAATAATATGACATAATATTCTTTAAAAATATTTGAATTAGAGTATATAAAAATATAATATTATTAGATTTTTTATAACGCGGTTTTGCCAATTTGAAATAAAAAATATAATTATATTAATTTAATATTTTAAAGTATTACATGGATGGAACAAATATATCATATAAAAAGGAACCACTTTCCTCAGTAACTAACACATATTTTATAATCCATGATATACCAAACCCTAAATATATATCCCCCCAAAATTCGTAATTATTTTCTGGAGGACTTTTTCTCCGAAAAAATAGACCCTAGTGTCTATAGTATGAGATCCAAATAACATCCTCTGAGAAATAAGTAATTGTTTTACAAACACATTAATGTTTATTTCATATTCAAATTCATGTTAATGTGTTTTATCCATTATAAATTAATATATATAGTATTAATTATATAATAATATTTTATTAGTATTATGGATTTTTTTACCTTTTATCAATATTATGGGAAAAAATACAGTGTGATTGTACATTTGATTTACCGTCACTATATATTGGTGTAATATATTTTTCACAATTTTATTATGATGGGTATAATGATGGAAGTAATATAATCATATATTGATTATAACATAATAATGATTATGTAAAAACAATTATACCATCCAATTACACATGACATTATCGTTATGATAATGATAGAATCGGTTGTCTGTATGTATGACTTTACTTCTCCATGTTACAATGTGATTTTTATTCAATGGTCACCATTAATGTATAATTTTATAAATTTATATAATTATTAAATATAATGTATATTATATATTGTTTTTATTATAAAAATATAAAAATATATACATATATTACATCTACTTTCTACCAGTCAATATGATATGAACCCGTGAACATCGTTCATGATTACATTCGGTCTACCATCTCCATTAATAATATATTTCACTTCATATATCTATAAATATATATATATTTAATATATATGACATATAAATAATTATTCAAATTATATAAGTATTTAAATCATTATATTTTTTAAATTAAAAAGAATATTAATTCAAAACACATTTGATAGACCAAGCAGTTAACATATAATTGTTAATAAAACTATTAAAATAATATCATAAGTGAATAATATATGATTTCATAAATATTATTAATATTATCATGGTATATAATACTATTTAAAAAATATATATACACGAGTTTACAAGATTTTCATCCAATAGGATACACAAGGTATGTGACTTAATCTCAATCCCCACTCATTGAGGCATAACATGTTTTTATACACCCACCTTTAATTATGAGCCATATATACAAATCATTCGACTTATTTAATAATGTATTTAATCTTTACAGTGTAATTTAATATATTCACAATTATCAGTCATTCATTGGGCTTACAATTTAAATATTTAAAGTGGAATGGGACAATTTAAATATATAACGAATTAATCCATTATCCATTTAAATATTTAGGATAGTACCTAAATTATTTATTTAGAAATATATAAATTCATTATGTTGTTTCTTTTATGTATATATTTTATTTAATTCCAATGTTTTTGAAAATGAAAATTTCTAGCATTATATAAGTTAATCTTAAACTAAATCATTGTATTACATTTTATTATGATTTATTCTTCTAAATAAATCAAATTCATGTACATGTTTTCAAAATGGGTTTTATGGAATTATTTATCATTAATAGAATGTTTCAATTATTTTTCTAATATTTATAAAATATTTCAAGGTGGTATTTGAGACATTTATTCAAAAAAGAACTTTTTTTAATGTTTTCTTTTATAAATGCACACTTTTTACTAGATGAATTCAATGTAGAAATGATATTTTTATCATGAAATTTATAATAATTATATTATTGATTTTTTTCTAGGTATAAATTATTTTCTGTATTTTATTATTAATTCACTTTGATTGTGTATGATATCATTTTTCATATTTCACTGAATGGATTATGATTCATATATTCATTGGATTTTCTATTTTTATAATATTATTGGTTTATGCTTAATATAATCACATTTCAGATGAATAATTTCAATAAAAATGATTATATTGTATATTTTTCTACCCATTCATATAAGGAATGTATTTTACATGGTATGTGATGAATTAGGCCATGTTTATACCATATAATCATTAATATACCTCAAGAGACAATATAGAAATGGAGATGGACAAGTCCTTGTACATATATTTTCAAAAATGGTTTTTATTTGGACCCTCATCATTTATTCATAGTTGACTTGGATGTGACAAACATTTTATATTTTAGATATCCATCATAATACATTGTTCCATTATCATATTAATTATATATGTTTATTTTAATTATTTTAAAATTAGAATATACATGATATTATATATATATCATTATATTAAAATATTCCAAATATTATATTTATGTTTATTAAGTTTTAATTTTATGCATTGCCTTATCATTTAAGATTATTTACTCATAACAACAAACATTTTATGATTACCATTTCCATGAATCTAATTTCACTTATTTAATATGCTTATATTTTCTCAAGATACCATGATTTTTAATAAAATTGATATAGAAGGATAGTCTATGTGAATATTTTAATTTCCTAATGATTATCATTGTCGTGTTTTATGTATTGAATTGTAATTTGTGGTTCATTTATGTAATTTATTTTCCATAATATTTTATACTGGTCATTCCCTTTAATATTTTAAAAATATTTCAATCTGACTGTAATAATTTCATTAATCGGATCTAGGATACATGGGTTGGGGTCATTACCATTTGTAACCTGTTAATTTTAAAAGTATTATTTGAAACTCTATTTAAAAATCATTGATTACATATCATAAAAATTAATTAAAAAGTTAGGCTAAATATATAATAATAACCTAAAAATTTGGTAAGGAATATATTATATGGACCTTTCTAAAAATACATCAATTAAAATATGAAACCTTGTGACAAGGTTCTAGAGTGTATATGTATAACTAGGGGTATAAAATACCATATGGTGTGTTATACCTGGATCGGTATAACCTATTTAATGATAATTGGTCTTATAATTCACATAGATTGAAACTATTGGGGAATATTCTTCATGAAATTAACATTTTCATTACAAACAATTATAAAGGAAAATGTTTTTATTGTCCTATAATTCAAATACACAGAGACATGGGACTGCACAAATCATTTTCTAATGCATTAATATAATATAATCCAAAAGAGACTAAAAGATCATGTACCAGATTAGGTAACTACTGTGGTTTGATAGGATTGATTGATATGATTATTATTGGATTCATGAATTATATAATTTTATGATTTTATCAATGATTCCATAATTATAATAAATATGGAATTTTATAGGGTTATACATCAGTATTTTATCATTAAGTAATTGTGATTATATCATTAATGGTATCAAGACAATTTATTCATTAGAAAGATGATTTTTTCATGATAACAAATTTCTGAGGGAATGATAACCAATAATACTTTATCAATACATAGAAAATAATATATAACAAAAGATATGATTTATTTGAATAATCTAAATTTGATTTCACTGACTACATTTGAATTGATTAATTGTTTGTTGAAAAAGTGGTTCATGAATTCGATGATGGATTTTAAAATATTTTTTGGATTTAAGGAGTATTTCAAATAAACAATGTTTTATTTATGTAATAAGTATAAATTCGTGTTTTCAATAACGTTTTATTCCAATAAAAAATATCTCCATGTGTCAATATAATTCACATCTATGTTATTAATATGTTTGGAATGTTATTGATAGAAGATTATTATTATTGTGGAATGAGAAATGATTTGTTCATTTTGGAAGATTTAACCATTTATTTTATGGTTTTTGTTGTTTTTTAAATGTTAATATTTATTGATGTGTTACATAACACTATGATGAAATTTATTCTAATAATGTATGTCGGAAAAGTCCATGGAACAACCACATGATTAGAAATTTATTTTAGAAACATATCATGTTATTTTATTACAATACATTATTATAAAAAGAATGAATTCCTCAAATCTGGGAAATGGATCTAAAAAAATGTAAATATTTGTGGAACTGATGATATTTTAAATCATCATAGATATAAGAATTTTTGGACTTCAATTTTCCATTTTGAATTCAATTTTTTATTTTTATGACATCAATCAATTTCTATAAATATTTAATATTGTAAACAATGAATGTTTGACTAGTTTTATCTAGTATTCACCAATTTGTAATCCTTATTTTTTGGTGACTATAAAATTTATCTTTCCTTGATAGCTTTCAAACATTCTATATTATGTATTACAAGTCAATAATAAATATTTTTTATAAATTATTTCTTAATAAAAAATAAATAGAAGGAATAAATTATATTTTATGAATAGTATTAATTAAAATTTGAATATATTTATAGTTATTATTAATTCATTGATTACTGATTAAGTATATATAAAAATATTACCCAAATGAATATAATGGAGGAAATAATTATTTTGATGCCCCTATAGAAATTTTTTCTTAATAAATTATATTAATTATAATTATTTACGGATATTAATGAAACTTTGGTGTTATAAATTTAATAAATTATTATTTTTAATCATCCACTTAATTTTACTGGAATATGATTATATCTATTTCAATCTATCGCATAAAACATGTATTTTTCAAAAAAATTATAATTTTGATGCATTGTAAAGCATAACCCCTTATCAATCTAATTTAGATTAATTTGTTATTTATTTACGATAATATATAACTCTTTTTAATTTTCTTGTATAAACATTACATTTGGTTGTATTTTGTTATTTTTATGTGATGTTTCATTTTTTAATGAAATGTTCAAAATAATGTATAGTAGTTAAAAACATACGTTCCTTATGAAATTATTTTAATTGGATTTTTCAAGTCAAAATAGATCATTTATACATATACTAATATAATTTATTGAGTCGGAATTGTTTTTACATTAATAATAAATAAATATTTATTGAACATTTGAACATGTCATTTACCAGATTTATCCTAACATCTAATGGATTAGTTTTAATCATATTTTTTCCACTTTTTCGAATATAATTTATAAAAATTAAAATACATGTTTATAATTAGTTTGATATTTATATTTTAATGGGACCAAATTTTTAATTTTTTAGATAATGAAAAGGAATTTTAGTAAATTTTAATTTTCATAGGTAGTGGGTAAATCGGGTTATTAAAGGTTAAAATAATATTATAGTACTATAAAGTATCCCTAAAACTTATCCTAATTTCCTAACAAAAATAACTTTAATCCAAAATCATAGTTTGTCTGAAATTATATCCTTATAATTCCATTTTAGTAAAAATAAGATATATATGATATTTTATATACTGATATATTCAAAATGCAATACTCATGTTTTTAATAAGTATAAATTTTTTAATACATTGTTATAACGAATAAACAACTGACACTAAATTTTCATTTGAAATCTCATTAAATTATATGGATCGAGAAAATTTATATTAATTTATAGAGAAGAAAAAAAATAATTAATGGATTTTATAATATTTACGTAGATATTCATTAATCATTGTAAATATCAAATATTTAATATTAAAAAATTAAAATGAAATTATTCCTATATAAATAATGACATTGAAAAATTTTATATATTCCATATATATGTTAGTGATATATTATAGTTTTTTCCATGCTAACATGGCGTTGTAATATTTTTGAAATAAAAAATAATTAATACTATCAAAATTGGAATAATTGAAAGATTAAAATGAATACAATTTTTTAAAATGATATAAATTTTAAAAATATGTAACCTCTAGTAACATTTCTAGAATAATATTAAATATAATACTTATGATTTATTTAGGGTTATTTTGGATGTTTATTGTAACTATTTTGACCAATAGTGTAAAAATCCATGTTGTCAAGGTAAGAATTAAAGAGTTTATCAAAGTGTTATATCCAAAACATATGGATAATAATGAGATATAAAGCTGTCTAAAAATAATTTAATAAAAATATTTTATCACATATTAATCTTATATCATGAATAAATTAAATTCCTTCCAATTTAAATATACAATAAATTTATTTTAATTTAATATTTTAATGGATTCCATGATTTCCCCTACCCTATATTACCAAAGGATACACCCCCCCATCGCATACACACACCTCATTTAGATATATTGATCGACCCAAACCATTTAATTTATCATACAAAGATTCATTGTTTTTTCTGGAGGTCCTAGAATATCAAAAAGACCATCCCGGGTGTCCTTGTGCATATATCAAAAGGATTCCCACCAAAGAAGTTGTAATTATTTTACATGTTCAATAAAATTACTTTTTAATTATACAACCTCAGATTGTGTTGTTTCCATTATAAATTAGTAAATATATTATAACATATGTTGTTATTTATTATGATTATGTAACAACCATTTTAAATTATTTATACATTCTATGATAAAAATTCACCAAGCGTGTGAATGTACAACTTACTATCTCCACATTATGGGGTAATTTGATTCATATTTTTATATATATGGCCATAATGATGGAAATAAATTTATTAAATAGTTATTATAACATAGTATTTATTATGGAATGTAATTTATACCATCCAATATTTAACCCAATAAGATTAATGGAATGATATTTTCAATCATGTATATGTATGTATTACTCTCTCCATGATGTTATGCGATTAATATTAAATGTTAAAAATTAAATAAATATTACAAAAATTAATATGATGAATAAATCAAAAATATATGAATCAATATTTATTTTATAATGTATATATATAACCATTAAGGATTATATTATTTATTACATTCTGTACGATATGAAAATGAAGTCATTGTTTATGCATATATAAGATCAATCTTCTCTATTCACATAGTATTACATTTCATTTATATATATATATATATATATATATATTGTAACATCCCAGATAAAAAGGGAATAATATAATTTTCATGTTTATTGATATTTTTTGAATTAAATATTAATTTTACATTAAAGGGTACACAATGTTTGATGGCTTACCCGATACGCAACAACTGTTTTCTTTGAAATCTTACATTGCACACTAATAATATAATAAAATTATTTTAAATGGTAGTTAATGCCTACACATTTTATTGGAATGAATGAATAAAACTAAACAAAATATGATTATATAAGATTGTTAACTGTTTTTACAATTATCCAATAAAAGATAGTGGCATAAAATATGAATGAATATAATTTTAAGCATGAATACTCTAATATTCAGTAAAAGGTCTGTTTTCTGCCTTTTTATGGAGAACCCTATATAAATATTGTTTTGGTCATTTTTATATTTTCTATTTGAAAAAATAAAATTTTTCTTTAGATTCAGGACAACAATATTTATTTTGGGTGAAATTTTGGCATTTTTCTAATAAAGTTCATTTTTTTAATGAATATTAAAAAAGAAAGTATTTTTTTTCAAAAGTGCCTTTTAATCTAATTTATTTATATGGTTAGATTATGTTTTTAATTGGTTTTAATGTTTATTTATAGCATTTTTTTACCATTTAATCAAATTTTTTCATTGTAAATAATTTAATTTGAAATTGGACATAAACAAGTGTCAATCATTTGATAGTTATTATTTCTTAAAAACAGGATATTTGTTTTGAAAACAGGAATTAATTTTAAATTACTTAATACAACTTCGATGTTTTTAATTTTTGAGAATAGACATCATTTTTTAATTCAGAATATCAAATATTGTTTAGTCTGAATTTTTGGTATTTTTCGGAAAAACTACAACATTGGATGAATAGTGAAACCACATTGTAGTAGTAAAAATACTAAAATTATCATTTAAATTAAAATATAGCACTTCTGTGTATTTAATTTTTAAAATCTAACATACATGGTTGTTATTATCAAGTAAAATGTGGTTCAATAAGATGAAAATAATTATTTGTTAATTGAAACTTTTGACATTTATTTTCCACAATTAAAGATAAATAAGCTAATTCAAGGTAAAAAATAAATCATAATAGTATAAATTATATTAAAACGTTTTCTTACATTGTTGGATGAGTCATGGCTGATCATGGTCATCCATGGGTCGATTTTGAGTCCCCATGGAGCCACATAAGAGTGATAATGACACTATAGATTAATTAATATAATGTAAAGTCAAAAAAGACACCAAAAAATATATTTTAGTAAATTATTTTTTACAGGGGGTAATATAAATTTTAATTTCGACTAAAAATATTATTTGGAAGTCAATTATTATTGGATTATTTTATTTCAACCATGATAATTCTAATAATAGGCTTTAATTAGTTTTTGACTTTTACAAACCGAATATCATAATATAATAAAATAATATTTTTACACTTTCCTAAAGAGCTCCTCCTCACCCTTATAGATAACAAAACATTTAACCAATTTGTCACAACTCTCATGCCAGTTTTCTTGAACAACATCTACCTAATTAAACTACCTACATCCCTCTCCTCCTGCTAGATGCATTTTCTTAGGCCTAAGGCACTTCAAGATCTCCATTTGGTTAAAAAAAAGGATGTTACACAAATTAAATGTTACAGTTCCTCTTAACTTATTTTCTTTTATTAAACATCACCAACCGCTAACTCTTTTTATTCATACCTTTTATAAAATAACAAATTTCAACAATATACTATGATGTTGTTATAATAAATATTTCGATTAATCTTACACTCACATTCATCTAATGGTTCAAGAACATACTGTTTCTGTTGATGGCAAACTGACACCTCACGAAACGATGATTGTTCGATTATATCCTACGACCTATCATAGAGGCCATTAAGAAATCACGATATTTATATATGATATATATTATGTTTTCATTATTCTAATTATTTTACATTTATTTTCTTACATTATGGTTTCCATAATGGATAAACTTGGTAATTTCATTTGAGGAAGTGCAGACTACCACTCCCTCAAAGTGATATGACATGTTAATGCCATATGTGGGATGTATAACAGATAGAGATAATAATATAATATATGATATTAGACTCGATTATAATATACCTATGTGTCATTATTTTTTAATTTAATTAAAATATGAAATAGAAATGAGAGAAGCGTTCATGCGTAAGTACGACTTACCAACTCCAAGAACGGTGCATTTCATTTCATATCTCCAAAATGTTATGTACTATTATAAATACATATATATGAATTGGATATATATGATTTATATGATATCTATATCATTAATATCATTCTAAAGGTAATGGACTACTGACCATATGGACATATTTTAATTATAAGGTGTTTATATTTGAATCAAGTACCAAATAACGACCAAACAACCATTATTTAGAAAATATATTTCAAAATGTTTATAACAACGTAATAAGTGATATAAAAATTATAATATACATTAAAAGGGTTCTTAATCAAATTTAAAATAACATTAGTATATTATTTAGGATGAACAAGGAAAAAATGAGTCAAGTTGGACATGAGGTAAGGGATTTTCTTATCTAACATTTAATTCCGTGATATTTTCATTATTCACAACTTATTCATTGCATGTAGTGTATTTTGTACTTCCAAATGAAATATATAATCAAGATTATCATTATATTAATGTTATTTTCTGAATAATTTGGTGGTTATTAACTTTTGGTCATACAACTCAGTTGATTACAATGTGGTAATGTGTTTCATCTCACTTTTTATTCTCGTGAGATTCATCCCATATTTTCCTTATTTACTTTTGTGTGGTGTATGTACTACACATTATTTTAATCCTTGTGTAATATAATTTAATTTATGAGTATTTATATCTTAATTTTATGATCCATATTTCATGTGGCGTATGTTTTGTGAGTAACCAAATTGGTAAAAGAACCTTTAACCCTCCACTTTTTAAATGACCTATTTTGTTATGTCATTTAATTTACATATTATTTTGTTGGGATATGTTTTAATATATAATTATTGAAGTATACATTATGTCCAAGTTATGAGATACAATTTTTATCTCAACAACCCATTTTATAAATTTTAAAGTGACGCTATTAAGCTGTATAATTTTTTCAAGGGAACTTCTTAATCCAATTTCAATTCTTTGGGTTTGAAATGTACTTCTTGAATATTTCATACTATCAATTTGTTTGAATGAACTATCATTTTTATATAGTATATATACTTATATTGGGTGTATTTATATTTTTCACACATAATTATGGGATTGATTTATACTTAATTTAAGTATACGATCTATATAAGGAATTCCATCTCAATTTACATTTCCATTGAGACTCCATTGTTGTTATGAACCAATTCACTCTTATATGATGTATATAATATCCTTTTACATATTAAATAATTTATCCCATTATTATCATGATATTAAAAAGTCATGATTAAATGTTATTACTCATTTATTTTTAGTCAAGCATCTCTCTTTTGGTTCAAAAATGCTTTAAATAAAATATCGTTTTAAATGTTTAAAACATTTATTCCCCTAAATATTTCTCATTAATGTCCATGATTTAAAAATGGGGTTATGATTTTTTTATATAAACAATAATGTTTTCAAATGATAATTCATTTAAATTCTTCAAAGTGGCATGAGACACTTCGATTAATAAATCACTTTTTAAATGGTTTTGAAAAATGATTTGATTAAGCATTGTTTATTTCAATATCATGATATGATATAATGGAATATATAAATATTATCTTTCATTTATAATGGTGTTGTGTGTTATGATAATGTTATGGTTATTGGAAATTTTTTACGTATATGGGTGGTTCTGTGATAAAAATAGGCGGTTGAGCCCGCGATATCTCTTCAATGCATTGGGTAACAAGACAGAGGTAAACCTGATGCTTCTCCTAAAAATTTATGGAATATACTATGATGGGTATTCATAGTGAAATTCCCTATGTAGCTGGGATGGCTAAAATTTATGTTTGATATAAATTCCATAAGTAACTTTTATGATTTATGATTTTTGTGTGTAATTAAAAAATCACATGATTTCCTATGTTATGTTATGATTATAAAGTATGTTTTCATTGATGTTTATTTATTGATGGGATAATGTTTACCATCATTATTTTATAACCATTAATTATCTTTTTATGATCATTTCATGATTTTGAAATTTTTTCCACAGGTCATAAAGATGAATAAAGTCAAGGATGGGATCAAGGAAAAGTCATGTTGTCTAAAACATGGATCTGGACATGTTTCTTTTTAAGAAATTTTTTTTATGAAAGAAATGGATACTAAGTAGTATTGTCTACATTTAATATTCAAGTTGTTACGTAATAGATATGTAATAAATCCAAAAACCCTAAACCTGAATTGGTCCACAATTTGAATTATTCATTTAATCCAAAAACTCTTATCCTACATTTAGTCCCTAGGTCAATTATTTAAGTTAAATAATTATTTTAGAAATTTTTTAGATCATGGAATTTTAGTTACAAATGGATGGAGGAGGATCTCAAATGACAACCATATCTCTTCCTGATGGCTTTCTTGCAATGATTATTTTCATGTCATGTTCGTATGATTGTGATACAATCTCTAGCATATAACTCACTTTAAAGCAGTTGATTGAGATACAAACACCTCCAATATTCCTCATTATCATCGTGATTCATGGGGTGTATTTAATCAAATAATATTTTCACATTATTATCATATTTTCATTAAAGGAAAATATTATCTAAGAATTTAAAAATATTTTACTTTATCACAAGATTTTGTAAGAATATTATGATTGTAAAAAAGGTGTGGAAGGAGACCCTTGCACAACCTATTTATATATTCTTTTATAATACAGTCTTTCAGTATATACATATTGAATTTTGAAAGGACCGTTAATTGAATGTTTTAACTAAAATTTGGTCCGACAATTTTATAAAAATCATGTTTTATCAGATGTTTTGAAATTATATTCCATACATGATTATTTTCCAGAACTGTTTTTCTGTGAACACCAATACAACCCATGTTGTACAGAGTGTATTGGGATGGAGGATGCAAATCATTTTGTAGGATCTCTATATCATTGTTGCAATGCACATACCTTCTACCTACATTTACAAGACGTCGATGAAACCAAATTTCACCTTGGTGAAGGTATGATGTTCATTATTTTGGGGATCATTTTATTTTATCATATGGAGGTGAAATAAGTCTTCAAGAATTATGATGGTGAGATCATAATGAATTATAGATGAAAAATAGAGGTATAAGGAAACCATTGTGGATAAAACATGTTAGAGTTATTTATTGAGTTTTATAAAAAGGACAAACTATTGGATGGGTGAAAACCTGACACATCTGGCAAGGTTGCATGAATCAAAATTACAACCGAATGGAAGCAAGGGCGAATCACCTTCGATTATCATAATTGAAGTTCCTGGTTAGTATGACTTATTATTTTTGTAAAATGATTTTTTGGAACAATAATAAGTTGATTTTTAGGTATTATTTTTTATCAAATGGATATAGATATTATAGAAAATTATATAGATATTAGTTGATAATGGTTGATGTTGAAGACGTTCTCTCTTTGGAGGAAACACTATATGCCCAAGGAAGACAGAATACTATTTGATTTCAATGGTGGAATAATGGTTGAAATACTAGTTTCGAACAATATATGTTTTTATTATGGAAATATGATGATTTGATTTATTTATGAAAATTATTAACCTATCATGGAGAATATGTTATTGGGATAATTAATTTTTAAAAGGAGACTCTATGAATAAGTGGTGTTATTTGGAGATAATTGTTAAGATGTATCTTGGAAGCCTTTGTAATTAAATCCTTATGATATTTGGTTTACAATCTCAGTTTGGATTAATTTTGATGAATTTCAGGGACAACTGTTTATAGAATAGTCTTTGTCAATCTTTGTGATTTTTTTGACAAATTTTGGAGATTAAGAGTAGTTTTTCTTCTATTAAATGATGGTCTTTTTTGGGTATTATCTGATCTCTCACTAATCATTTTGGTTTAATTTGATGTCTAATGTCAAGGGTAATATATAGTTCTTCTTTTTTGGATTATTTTATTCTATAGAAGAAGATTGTTTTTCTTTTTATGTGACAAATTATTTTTGAATGCTCATTTCGTAGAGAGATGATTAGTTTTTGGTAGAAACATAATGAATGATGAATCTCTACTTGAAGTTAAGTATATTTCCTTATTTTCATATTCTATGTAGTAAATGATTTCCTAAAAATCATGATAATGAATGTAAAGTAGAAACATTGTTGGTTTACGTTTCCTACTATGTAATCAATGACCGTTTAACACATCATATGTTTGTGATTTTCGGGAGGTTAACATTCTCCTAATCATTTTTTCAATCACACTCCATCAGAACATGACCGTTTTTTCTCTCATTCATATCCATGTTTTCTTATATGGAATCCTCATTTGGTTTATCTCATGTGGCCATTTTACTTCTCTTTCTTTCGTTTAATGTGGTAGTTTTTATTGAATCTTTTTCAATGTGGTACATTTAATGATGTTTCCCTGCCAATTTTTAAAGTTGCAAGGACACAATTACCAAAAATGGAGAAGGACGTAACATCCCAGATAAATAAGAAATAATTCACATTTAATATTTATTAAAAATTTGGAATTAAATATAAATTTTACATTGAAGGGGATAGTAAGATCGATGGTGTACCCGATACGGAAAAACGGATTTCTTTGATATCTTACGTTGCACACTAATAATATAATATTATTATTTTATATGGTAGTTAATGCATATCCATTTTATTGGTGAAAATCAATATAACTAACTAAAATATTATTTTTTAAATTTGTTAAATGTATTTACAATTATCTAATAAATGTTAAGGGCATAATATATGAATGAATCTAATTTTAAGCATTTATACTATAATATTAAGTAAAAGGTCGATTTAACGCCTTTTGTTGAAGAACCCTATTTAAATATAGTTTTGGTCATTTTTATATATTCTATTTGAATAAAACAATTTCTTTAGATTCTAGACATTAAAATTTACTTTTGGTAAAAAAAACTTTCTGATAAAGTTCATTTTTAATGAATAGTGAAAAATTCTGTATTTTAAATCAAAAGTTCCATTTAATATAATTTATTTATATGGTTAGATTATCTTTTTATTGGATTTTAAAGTTTTATTAAAAAATATTTTTACTATTAAATCTAATTTTGGTCATTAGAAATAATTTTATTTTGAAATGTGACATAAACAAGTTTCAATCTTTTGATAGTTAATAGTTTTAAAAAACATGCTATTTGTTTTGAAAACGGGAATTAATTTTGAATTAATTAAGAAAAATTTTATGTTTTAATTTTGTAAAATAGACTAAATTTTTCAATTCGGAATATGAAATATATATTAGGATGAATTTGAGGTATTTTTTTAAAAAACATCAATTTGTAATGAATAGTCAAACCACATAGTTGTTGTTAAGAAATTGAATTTTTTGTTAAATGAAATTTTACCGCTTCTTTGAATTTAATTTCCAAAATATATTATAGATGGTTGTAATTAGTTTGTAAAATGTGGTTCAATAAGATAAATATATTTTTTTAATAGTATCTTTTGACTTTTATTTACCATAGTTAAAGGTAAATAAGGTAAGTCAAGGTAAAAAGAATATCATTTTAATAAAAAATTACCTAAATATTGTTCTAACCTTATTTTAGGGTCATGGCTGACTATGGGATTCATTAGGTTGGTTTTGGTACCCCATGGAGCCACTTAAGTGTGATAATGACACTTTAGATTAATTAATTTAATGTAAAGGAAAAAATAACACAAACTAATATCTTTTAATAATTTAATTTTTACATGGGTTTATGTAAGTTATATTTTTGACTAGACATATATATTGGATATTTATAAATATTTCCTACACCATGGTATTTTTTATATTTTTTAGACAAAAATAAATTAAATATTTTAAAACACCCTATTGTTGCAGTATATACCTCATTAATAAATAATTTAAGTAAATAAGATTATAAATATTAAAATAACATCTAAAACCAGTCCAATTCTTATTGGATGATATTATTTCGACCATGATACATCATATATTTTACTTTAATTAGTTTTTTACCTCTATAAACCGAATACCATAAAATAAAATAAAAAATATTTTCACACTTTTCGAAAGAGTCCCTCCTCCACCTTATAAATGGTCACCACTTATAACCAATTTCTCACACCTCATAGGCATTTTGGATCATCCATAATCTATCCAATTGAGCTCACTACATCCCCCTTCTCCTAATAGATACCTTACCTTATGCATGAGGCACATCAATATTCCTTTTTGGTTCAAACCAAAGGAAGTTACCAAAATTAATGTTAATTGTTCCTTTTAACTTCTATTCTTTTATTTTACTTCCCCAACCACTAATATATTTTTATTCATTTATGTTATAAAAAAACGGTATCCTCAATATACTATGTTGTTTTTTTATATGGATTGTATATACACTTACACACACCTTCATCTAATTGTCAAAGAACATACTATTTTTTGTGGATGGAAAACTAAGGCCTCACGAAACAATGATTGTTCAATTATATCCTACCACATATCATGGGAGCCCTTAAAATGGAAATGTAATTATTTTTGATATATAGAATTTCTTCATTATAAATATGTATTTTACATTTATATCCTACCACTTTGGTAACCATAAAGGGTAAAGGTGATAATTTCATTTGAAGAAGTGCGGACTACTGCCCCCTCAAAGTTATACGACTCGTTAATTCCATATATTGGATGTATGAAGGATGGAGTGATGATATTTTATATGATATTATACCGGAATTATAATATACCTATCTATTATTTTTTCTTAATCACATTAAAATAAAAAAAGATAAGAAAGTAGCAATTATGTGTATGCACGACAAACCGTCTTCGTGAACGATGGATTTTTTTCTTATCCAAAAAATGTAATGTACTATTATAAATACATATATATATATATATTGTATATATATGATATATATGATATCTAAATCTTCAATATAATTTGTGAGATAATGCACTATTGACCACATGGACAACTTGTAATTATAAGGTGTTCATTTTTTACTCATGTACCAAATATCGACCAAACGACCATTATTAACATAAATAATTGAATAATGTTTTTAACATGGTACTAAGTAATATAAAAATGGTAATAAACATAAAAAACGTACTTAATCAAGTTGAAATTAACTTTAGTTTATTATTCAGAAAGATCAATGAACAAACGAGTCATGTCGGACAAGAGGTGAGGGATTTTCATATCTCACTTTTAATTCCATTAAATTTCCAATGTTAACCACTTATTCATTTCATGTGGTGAATTTTATACTGAGATTTGATATATAATTTAAATATTATAATTATATTCATGTTATTTTTTAATTAATTTGGTGGTTTTTAACTTTTTGTCATACGACTGAGTTGATTACGACATGGTAAAGGGTTTCATCTCACTTTTTATTCTCGTGAGATTCAAGCTATATTTTCCACTATTTCATTTTTTGTGGTGTATGTAAATTACATGATTGTACTATATGTATAAAATAAATTCAATTATGATTATTTAAATCTATATTTTATGATCCTTATTTCATGTAGCATATGTTTTTTATGTTACCAAATCGGTAACAGAACCTTTCACCCTCCACTTTTTAAAATAATTCTTTTTTGTTCTGTATTTTAATTTACATATTATTATGTTTGGATATGTTATTCAATATCCTTATTGAGGTAATAATCATTTCCATTATATTATATACCCTTTTAATATCATCAACTCATATTCTGAATTTTAATGTGATGTCGTTAGGTTGTCGAATTTTTACCTGGGAACTTCTTAACCCAATTTCAATTCATTGGTTTCAACTTTTACATCTAGAATATTTCATCCTATAAATATTTATGAATGAATTGTGATTTTTTTACACTTAATATCCACTTATATTGCGAGTATTTAAATTTATGACACATAATTGTGTGATTGATTTATCCTTAAATTAAGGATACTGACTTTATAAGGGATTTCATCTCAATTTACATTTCCACTGAGACTGCATTGTTGTTATGATAAAATTCACTCTTTTATGGATTGTATACTATCCTTTGAAATTTTTTATCATTAATCCCATTATTATTATGATATTATAATGTTTTTATTAAAATTTATTTCTCATTTATTTGTATTCATGCATATCACTTTTTGGTAAAAAAATATTTAACTAAAAAATAATTTTCAATGTTTAAATATTTATTCATCTAAATATTTTTCATAAATTTCCATGTTTTCAAAATGGGTTTTAAAATTTATTTATGTGTATATTAATTTTCTCAAATGATAATTCAGTTAAAATAATCAAAGTTTCATGGGACATTTTGATTCAAAAATCACTTTTTAAATGGTTTTGCAAATTATTTGATTATGATTTGTTTATTTCAATAACTTTTTCTGTTATATTAGAATGTGGAAATATTATCTTTCCTTTATAATTTTGTTATGTCTTATGATTATGTTATTTTTATTGGGAATTTATTATTTATATGGGTGGTTCCATGATAAACCTAGGGTGTGTGAGCCCGAGATAGCTCCCCAATGAATTGGGTAACGTAACTGAGGTATACAAAATGATTCTCCGAAGAGATTTATGGAATATACTATTAAGGGAATTCCAAAAGTAACTCCCTATATATATATGATAGGTAAATTGTATGTTTCATATGGATTCCATTTGTAACCTTTATGATTTATTATTTGTGTGTGTTTTTCATAAATCATATGATTTCATAAGTTATGTTATGATTGAAAAATATGGTTTAATTGATTTGTATTTATTGATGGGATAATTTTATCCTTCCTTATTTTATAACCATTACTGAGATTTTTATGCTCATCCCATTTTTTTGAGATGTTTTCCACATGACTTAATGATTAATATGGTCAATTATGGGATCAAGGAAAAGTCATGTTGTATAAAACATGGATCTAGACATCTTTATTTTTTAGAGTTTTTAATTTATTAAAAAATGGATACTGAGTACTGGTGTCTAAATGTAATATTCATGTTGTTATGTAATAGGTATGGACTAATTATCTACTACTCGAAACCTGAAAAGTTCCACAATGTAAATTATTAATTTAAATCAATATTATGTAAATTATTTTTGTCGGGACCTTATATATAATATAATTTTATATATTGAATGTATATTTTATATAAATCATTCATTATGTTATGTATATAAGTCAATAATTGTCTAAAAAATAAGATCAAGAATAACATGTCAAAACACATATGGTAAACAAAGTTACATTTACTAAAAACATTTATTTTTCATGGAATTGTTAATAATATCAGTTATATATTGTTCGAAATCAGTAAAATAGGACATAATATATTTTAGATTGATTCTATAAATATTATATTGATGGTTATGATAGATTCATCCAATGTAAACAGAAGGTAAGGGGAGTCTCCTCAATTTGTGTTCATTAAAGAATAGTTTTACCTTATACACCCACCATACATTATGAGGTTTCTATAAAACCATTTAACATGTCAAAAACATTATTAATTATTTATCCTGTTACAAAATGTGTTGATAAATATAATTATTTCATTGGGATTGTAACGTCCTGGTTCTGAAATCCACCCAAAGGCGCCCATACCCGATAGGTCACATGGCCTGAACCCCATTTCCCCGAACTCCAGAGGCTACCAACTAGTAGCAAGGGCCTTGGGTGTGATAGTGGGGAAACTATGACCTCATAGGCAGTGTACAAAACGGAAGTAAACGAATACATACAACAACGGAGGAAGTAAATACAAAACAATAGTAATAGTGGAAGACTGAAAGATAAACATCTAGAGAAAAATATATAAATGATGCACATGTGTCTAGGAAAACGGCCAAAGAAGTCACAATTAGGAATAAAGTAATAAATCCAAGTAAAAAAGGAAATTAGAGAAACAAATCTTGAACATTGTTATCCTCAGTTTGGTCCAATACTCTTCAGCTCCAATGCAATAAAGAACCTGAAGTAGAAGGGCTCATACCCTTATCTGTACCCGCAACAATATAATCTGTTTAGGCCCAAAATCATGCCCCAAATATGGTGTGAGACTAAATCCTAGTAGGAAACCACCTGAACATCGTTGCCTAATAGTCTGTGAATGTATGATATGTAAAAGTACATAAATTGTTAATCTAGAAAGTACCCAGCAGTAAACATTCCACCATTTCTATCATATAATTCACAAACAAGTATGTAGACAATGAAACATGTTTGACAAACAGTTAACCCTCTGGGTATTTTTCACAGCCTAACCCATATGGTTCAACCAACAAGTAATAGCATCCCTCTGGGAGGCACACACAATCTCACCCATCCAATTCCGCTAATGAATATACTCTCTAGGGAAGCACTCAATGTCAATTTCCCCTATATTCTCATGTCATACTAAAGGAACTCTGGAGAAGAACTCAACGTCTCATTCCCCCGGTGGCCTCCATTGAGGGACTACAGACTCTCTGAGGAAGAACTCAATGCCAATTCCCCATTTGGTCTCACATCGTATTATAATGTCACTCTACAGAATCCCTTACGTCCATTCTCCATATGGTCTACTACACTATGTTACAAAATCCATGTGTGAAGTCAGTTAGTATCACATAATGTAATGGCCAATGTGAACCTCAATAACTACCTGGCAAGCATTCTACATCATCTCAGCATTGAAGAACAACAATCACACTATCCGAAAAACTAGGCCTGGAACTTGAAAAATCCTAATAGGAAAAACTAGACAAACGATAATAAACAAAAAATTCATGCATAGGAAAAAAAATCCAAATTAAAAAATACTACCCTATTAAAAAAACCTCTAATAATGAATATAATCAAAGAATTCAAACAACAAGAGAACATCATGAATCACACAATACTTCGTTCAATGGTATTGGTGGAATTTTCAAAACAACTCAAATAATTTCTACATAAAGGCACAATCCAATGACATTCATGTTTGGAGATTGATATAATGGAACCATGAGGCTTGAATATCCTTAGAACTCCAAAGATAAATGACAACACATAAGTAGTTCAACACACGATAACTTGGAATATTTAAGGTATTGGAATGTGAATCTACAAGAGATATAAGATCTTACCGCTACGGTTCCAATGCAATCGATAGCGGTCGATTAGGAGAAAGGATGGAGGCTCGGTATGTAACGCCCCGGCCCTAGTTACCCAGAGTCGATGCTTTATTACATAACATTGGCATGATCACAAGAAAGTTCAAATCTCGAAAGACCGATTGCTTTAATAACCTTGGAAACACTAGATATATTCATAAGTTTTACATTACATCATTAAATGAAAAAAACTACTACAAAAATATAATGTCTCCACAGTCCACACTATTATCCCCTCATAATATCCCTGCAGGTCATTCATAACTTACTTCTTCACATCCTGGAAAAATAAAACATAGAAAATGGGTGAGCTCAAATGCCCAGTAAGGATAACAATATAGCGGAACATTCAAAATAAGCATAAACATTTAAGGCAATGCATTACTAAAACAAAAGCCTTTTAAACTGGAACTTCAACATAGTATGGAAAAAGTAAAATGAAATTATGCCATTTACTTATTCACATGGATATTCTACTAATCGTATAATCACATGCAAAATCAATAACCACTTTCATAATGATGGAATGCATAATGCTAAACTTTAATTTTTTTCAAGGCCTCGTCCCAAGACCTTGGGGCTAACTGTAACCGGAACCCAACCCGGAGTTCCTCTAATAACCGGACACCAACCCGGAGTGCCTCTAATAACCGGACACCAACCCGGAGTGCCTCTAATAACCGGATACCAAACCGGAGGGCTTACTTTTACCAGTCCCTAACCTGGAGGGCTTACTTTTACCAGTCCCCAACCTGGAGGGCTTACTTTAACCAGTCCCCAACCTAGAACATACTTGTCCAACACATTCATATGAAGTAAAGGTTGAAATATAACATAAACATTCTTATTGGAACTAGTATACGAAATGTCAATACTTTACTCATAAACCATTAATGCTATATAAATGACACATCTACAGTCAAACATATCACAAAACTTCATTACAATATGGAAGCTTTAAATCATAATAAATCAACTTCAAATAATCTTAAAATCCATCAAAGGATGTTGACATAGATGAAAATGTTTTTTTAAAAAATTATTGAGAGAAATATCCCTTTTTCATGAAAACATTTTAATGTTACAAAATTTAGAAAGTGAGGCATTTAAATACATTTTTGAATCAATGTGTCCCATACCACTTTGAAACTTTTGAATGGAATTAACACTTTTAAAACATTCATTTTCATATAAATAAATCCTTACAAACTATTTTGAAAATGTGGACATAAATGATGATGATTTAGAAGAATAAATATTTAAAACATTTAAAATGATGTTTTAGTAAAATTTCCCTTAGAAATAATCCCTTTGAAAACTCTTTTATGATATATGGACATGGATAGTAAATATTTCCCTGTAGATACTAACGTAAAGACAACCTCAGATATTAAAGAGATTGTGAAGTGAACCCTTATCAATTTGGTATCTTAGGAAACATACAACCCATGAAAGAGGTATCATACAATGAAAATGTAAATACACATAAGGTAAAGTGTATTACACAAAGAATACAATTATGGGTAGTACATACACCACACAAAAGATAATAGTTGAAATATGGCATGAATCTCACGTAAATAAAGAGTGAGATGAAAACCCCTTACCACGTCAATCAAACGAGTCGTATGGACAAAAGTTAATAACCACCAAATGATTTACAGAATAACATGAATATAGAGAGAATCATGATAATATATATCAAATGTCAGTACACAATACACCACTTTCAATAATTTTGTGGCGAACAATGGGAATCTCACGGAATTGAAAGTGAGATAAGAAAATCCCTTACCTTGTACTTTTACTTGGTTGGGGTAGGTTAAACTCCTGTATAATAGTGAAATAATTGTTATTAAATTATACAAGAATCATATATATTAATATGATATCATATATGATCTTTTAACTTTGATTTGTTAATAATTTCTTAGTATTATCGTTGTTTCGGGTGTTAACTTACTAGTTTTCTTTTATATATTTTATTACGTAATACATGTTTGTAATGTATAGGTTGTATATTATTCATATCCATAATGATATCAAGTCCTTAAACATCATTTTTAAATCAGAAAATGATAATTATACTTGAATGGATATGATGGAAAATGAATCTCATCGCGTTCGTGGAGACGGTAGTCCGTACGTACGCACGAGCGAAAATATCATTCTTTTGATATTATAATAATATATTAATGGATGGTATATCATATATAAAGAATCATTAACATGTTATATTTATTTCTTACATGAGTTACACATCATTATTATACCCATCCAAATAATAATATATTGAATAACAACTACACCACGACGTGGAGACGGTAAGCCGTACGTACGCACGTATGGTGACATGTTAATCAAAGGGTGGATAGAATACTGAATATGGTTTTCCATATTTATAATAACATCACAGTATATATATGATACTGGAGTTATTATTTTAGAATGGTAACAACAATGTAAGAATAAGTGGAAGAAGAAGGAACTTGGAAAAGGGTGGTGAAATCATTACCTCTTCTTCGGTTTCTTCCATTTGATTTGATCAAAAGGGCTCCATAGGTTGGCTTTATGATCAAACTAAGGCCTCTAGGTTGTAGTGAGGGTAGTTGGGAGAGTATTTGGGAAGAGTTTGGCCGATCCAAAAGGCTTTGAAGGTGTGAATAAATGATAAGGAGGAGTTCCCTTTTATAAGAGGGGTGAGGGGCACCTTTGGAAAAGCTAGAAATATTAATTTATAATAAATTCATATTCGGTTTCTAATGGCTCCAAAGTTGATTATTCAAAGGTTAAGGTGGGGATAGGTCGAAAACCACTCAACCAATAGAATTTAGACTGGTTCGGGTACTTATATTAACCTTATCTTTAAGTATTAACTCTAAGTTAATTAGTTTTACTTTTACAATGTCTCATTGTATTTTTATATAATATGGTTAATAAACTTACTATATACATCCAAGATACCCCCAAGTGGTCCATTAAAGATGAACCTATCATTATATAAGTCTCTTGGCCGAACCTTATATTTTTAGGAATTTAATATCAATTAATAATATAATATTTGTTTTAAGAACTCTTTTATGTCAATTTTGACACTATTCAATAGTTGATATTTGTGAAACTCATAACAGAATGATTACTTCGAAAAAAGTCAATTAAATCAATCCTAATATATCATATTATCCTTTAAAATTAGTTTAATTCATTAAAAGTTTCATATTATATTTATTTGGGTATTTATAATATCAATTATTTTAATTTTTCACTATTATAGTAATTACTGCAACATCATTGTGTCATAAATAAAATAAATTATTTAATGTCTAAAAATTATAAATAAAATATAATTATGTAAGAAATATTTTTATCTTTCTAATTAATATTTATAATCTAAAATCCAACATATATAACCCTATGTAACAATTGTTTTTCTAAAGGATATATGCTTGTGTCATTTTTGTATTCATTTTAACTTAATTAAAATAAAGTGTCATTATCACTTACAAGTGGATCCATGGGGTCCCCAAATCGACCCAAAGATTCCCATGGTCGACCATGTATCAACCAATAGGGTTTAGACACGTTTTAGGGTAATTTAGTATTATTATAATATTATTTGTTAACCCTTATTTATCGGAATTACCTTTAACCATGGTAAATAAAATATTTACCGCAGTAATTATTAAAAATGTCTAAAAATAAAAGTTACCTACTTACACAATTTGAACATCCTGATTCCAAATATGGAATCTATTTTTCTAAATTCAAAACACAGAAGTGGCAGAAATTAATTTAAAATTAATTCCCGCTGTCAAAACAAAAAGCGTGTTTTTAAGAGATAATAACTATCAAAAGATTGACACTTGTTTATGTTCGGTTTAATTGTAAAATTATGTCCAATGGACAAAATTACATTAAATGGTAAAAATATATTCTAAATATACTTTAAAACCACTCAAATTCATAATTTATCACTATTAATTATTTTGATTAAAAAAGTTGTTTTTAATTAAAATTTAGTAATTTTCACTATTCATCAAAATATGAAAGTTATCCGAAATGTACCAAAATTTCACCTTAGGCTAAATTCGATATTCCGAATCCAAAAATGAAGTCCATTTTGAAATATAAAATATATATAATTTCAAAAATTAGGTATTACTATTCATAACGACTAGTTTGATTGGTTGTGGTGTGTGTTAAAACTCAAGGTTGCGTACAACACACGCTACTGTATTATTCAAAGAAAACGTACCGTGGAAACTTGGGATGTTTTATTTTAAATTTTTGATGTCCCCATTTAGTCAAAAAGTTTAAAATATTGTATTTAAAAAGGGTTCACTATTAAAAGTTGATAAAAGTGCAATACTGAAAATGAATTTGTTCTTGCATTATGTCTAAGATACTCATAATATGGAAAATTTATAAGGATTATATAATGTTTAAAATTTATTTAATACTATTCATAACCTCTTTTGAATGGATTTTTGGTAAGTCATTGTGAAAGTGAACTCGGTGTTGCATGTAGTGCAGGTTATTGAATTATTTTGAAGAAATAACACATTATGAATTCTTGGGGTGTTACATTCTCCCCTCCTTCAATAAAATGCGTCCTCGAAATTTGAAATTGTTCTTCGAAAATAAAAGGTTGAAAGTAGAAAATATATTTGTGGGAAAACCCACATTGGAAATTGGGTTACTAAAATTTATTCTTAATATGAGGAAAAGAGAAATCAAAGGGTCACCACCAAATTATGATATCGATTAGGAGAACATTGGTGGAAATTAGAGACATATAATTTGAGGAAAAACGTAAATATTTATAGGTAGTGATTGAGGTCATCAATCACAAACAAGTGTAAAATTGAGGTCCTTAAATTCATCAATCTATGATGATTTGAAATACCATCGGTTCAACAAAACATAGGGTATTAGGATAACACATTTTTGACGTTTCAAAATATCTTAGTTGAAATCCCACATCGAAAATTGAATTAATGAGGACTCTATTTAAAATAAAGAGTCGAAAGTATGAAGATTACTGAAAATAACACATACTAGGGTTCCATGTAGGAAAATATGGATATGGAAGAAAAATATAACCACCAATTATCTGATGGAGAGTGGTAGAGAACATGGCTATGAAAAGGCCAACAATCCCAAAGCCATAAATTAGTGATGATTTAGGGTACCATCTAGGAAAACATTTTTGTTCTATGTTTATTTTCTTAATGTTGAGGAATTTATTTATGAGATTGGCTAAGATCATAAGGAGATATACTTACTTTATAATTAGAGTTTTATCCATTAATAAATTTCTACCACAAACTCATCTTTCACTCTAAAATATAATAGAATGTAAAAAAAATTCTATTCACACTATTCGTATAGGGTTCCAAAATAAACGAATTTATAATTCATCTACAAGATCTTTTAATAAAAACTACATTATTTAATCCAGGACATCTCATGGGCCAGTGGTAGGTGATACACCCTTGTCTCCCTTCGGTTGTGGGTTCATGTCTCGTAGCCTTGCTGGATGCGACGGGTTGCCGCCCGACCTCCGGGTTGTCCTTTTATGGAAATCCAAAATAATCCAAACTAGAACTATCCAAAATACTTCTGTCCAAACTCACAGTCCAGCATTTATAAGGAAGGTAAACATAATATAGATCCTTTTTACCCCGTAATAGCATATGAATACCTTCATCATGTATTACCATATTCCTTATTGATTACATTCATGCTCCCTTATTCAATATAGAATGCTGGATATACTTCATTAATTCAAAAATGTTTTAAACCCCAAAAATGATGGAATATACAAATCATTAATCAGTTCCAAGGTAGTCAAGAATATCCAATATAATTTATCCAAAACAATCACATATTATTCCAAAATCACTACCTCAGTATCAGAACTATATTATGATTTATCATTCTCTCAACCATATATTTTCCAAAAATTTATCCTGCTATTGAGTCACTTTTCTTTGTTCCACACAATCTCAAGTCCTTAATGAAATAGTACTGCATTACAATCCTTATATACTCCATAATTATTATAACAAGTACATTGTTCATACAACACTCAATTGACATAATCAACATAAGAACTCTAATCATTCCTCTTCATCTGTGGTAGTATCATAACTTGATTATTATCCAATAACATCATTTGTAGCATAGTCTGATGACTGGGACATAGGTTCGCGTATTGTCCAAACTCATTGCAAATGAATCATTGTACATTTGAAACCGTTTTCTTACCCTTGCAGTCACGTACTTTGTGCCCTTTTCCTCCACACTTATAAAAAACTCTCATTCCATTCAGGCAAGTTCCACGGTGTTTCTTTCCACAGTTACCACATATGGGAAAATTCTTCTTTTCCCTCTTCCCTTTATCCATCTTTCTCTCTTCCATCCTTTTCTTCTCTTGCTTCCCTTCAAAGCCATAGGACTCAGTAAACTCTTTACCTATCTTATCAACACATGAAATTATTTCTTCATATGATGATAATACATGGGAGACTATTTCTCTTATAAATTCTAGCTTAAGACCATGAAAGATATGATCCTTCCTTCTCTTTGGATCATGTGCATTTCTGGAGTTCTCATTTCTTCTACTGGGCGCCATTTCTAAACAATGGCATACACTAGATCAGTTTATGAATCAAAATACATAATCCCATACTTATAAAACACTTAACATAAATTGAACTATTTATGGATATAATCCATAATCATAAAAAATGTCTCCTTTGAGGATGTATATACTCATAAACCCATAATAATGGTTTGTAATGAAAATGAGAATTATCCTAAGCATATCCCCCGGGAGTGTCGTAACCAAGAGTGCAGCAAGGCCCGTTGTCGTGCACCAGTTCCCATTCGAGTCTAGCTCAAAGCAGTGTTTTCGGGTTTTACCCCTAGGTACATCTGTGCCAGAGCCAGCTCTACCTGCTCGTATCCAGACAGGGATGTGTTGCTCGGAAAACTCACAAAATCTCTACAATACCAAAATTCTAGGAAGTTCTTCTACACTAATCCTCAAAGTTAATCTTAGGTCTACGTGCTCTAATCATATTTTATCTAAATCTAGCTTCCAAGGTTTGTACTAAACTTTCTCTGATACCAACTGTAACTCCCCGACCCTAGTTACCCAGACTCGGTGCATTATTACATAACATTGGCATGATCACAAGAAAGATCAAATATCGAAAGACCGATTGGTTTAGTAGCCTTGGAAACACTAGATATATTCATAAGTTTTACATTACATCATAAAATGCAAAAAACTACTACAACAACATAATGTCTCCACAGTCCACACTATTATCCCCTCATAATATCCCTGTAGGTCATTCATAACTTACTTCTTCACATCCTGGGGAAAATAAAACATAGAAAAGGGGTGAGCTCAAATGCCCAGTAAGGATAACAATATAGCGGAACATTCAAAATAAGCATAAACATTTAAGGCAATGCATTAATAAAACAAAAGCGTTTTAAACTTGAACTTCAACATAGTATGGCAAAAGTAAAATGAAATAATGCCATTTACTTATTCACATGGATATTCTACTAATCGAATAATCACATGCAAAATCAATAACAACATTCATAATTATGGAATGCATAATGCTAAACTTTAATTTCTTTTCAAAGCCTCGTCCAAAGACCTTGGGGCTAACTGTAACCGGAACCCAACCCGGAGTGCCTCTAATAACCGGACACCAACCCGGAGTGCCTCTAATAACCGGACACCAACCCGGAGTGCCTCTAATAACCGGAGACCAAACCGGAGGGCTTACTTTTACCAGTCCCTAACCTGGAGGGCTTACTTTTACCAGTCCCCAACCTGGAGGGCTTACTTTAACATGTCCCCAATCTGGAACATACTTGTCCAACACATTCATATGAAGTAAAGGTTTAAATATAACATAAACATTCTTATTGGAACTAGCTTAAAAAATGTCAATACTTTACTCATAAACCATGAATGCTATATAAATGACACATCTACAGTCAAACATATCACAAAACTTCATTACAATATGTAAGTTTTAAATCATAATAAATCAACTTCAAATAATCTTAAAATCCATCAAAGGATGTTGACATAGATGAAAATGTTTTTTATAAATTATTGAGAGAAATATCCCTTTTTCATGAAAACAATTTAATGTTACACAATTTAGAAATTAAGGCATTTAAATACATTTATGAATCAAAGTGTCCCATACCACTTTGAAACTTTTGAATGGAATTAACACTTTTAAAACATTCATTTTCATATAAATAAATCCTTACAAACCATTTTGAAAACGTGGACATAAATGAGGATGATATAGAAGAATAAATATTTAAAACATTTAAAATGATGTTTTAGTAAAAGTTCCCTTAGAAATAATACCTTTGAAAACTCTTTTATGATATATGGACATGGATAGTAAATATGTCCCTGCAGATACTTACGTAAAGACAACCTCGGATATTAAAGAGATTGTGAAGTGAACCCTTATCAATTTGGTATCTTATGAAACATACAGCCCATGAAATAGGTATCATACAATGAAAATGTAAATACACATAAGGTAAAGTGTATTACACAAAGAATACAATTATGGGAAGTACATACTCCACACAATAGATAATAGTGGAAATATGGCATGAATCTCACGGAAATAAAGAGTGAGATGAAAACCCCTTACCACGTAAATCAAACAAGTCGTATGGAAAAAAGTTAATAACCACCAAATGATTTACAGAATAACATGAATATAGAGAGAATCATGATAATATATATCAAATGTCAGTAAAAAATACACCACTTTCAATAATTTAGTGGCGAACAATGGGAATCTCACGGAAATGAAAGTGAGATAAGAAAATCTCTTACCTTGTACTTTTACTTGGTTGGGGTAGGTTAACCTCCTGTATAATAGTTAAATAATTGTTATTAAATTATACAAGAATCATATATATTAATATGATATCATATATGATCTTTTAACTTTGATTTGTTAATAATTTCTTAGTATTATCGTTGTTTCGGGTGTTAACTTACTCGTTTTCTTTTATATATTTTATTACGTAAGCCATGTTTGTAATGGATAGGTTGTATATTGTTCATATCCAGAATGATATAAAGTCCTTAAACATCTTTTTTAAATCAGAAAATGATAATTATACTTGAATGGATATGATGGAAAATGAATTTCATCGCGTTCGTGGAGACGGTAGTCCGTACGTACGCACGAGGGACAATATCATTCTTTTGATATTAAAATAATATATTAATGGATGGTATATCATATATACAGAATCATTAACATGTTATATTTATTACTTACATGAGTTACACATCATTATTATACCCATCCAAATAATAATATATTGAATAACAATTACACCACGACGTGGAGACGGTAAGCCGTACGTACGCACGTATGGTGACATGTTAATAAAAGGGTGGATAGAATACTGAATATGGTTGTACCATATTTATAATAGCATCACAGTATATATATGATACTGGAGTTATTATTTTATAATTGTAACAACAATGTAAGAAGAAGTGGAAATGAAGGAACTTGGAAAAGGGTGGTGAAATCATTACCTCTTCTTCGGTTTCTTCCATTTGATTTGATCAAAAAAGCTCCTTAGGTTGTCTTTCTGATCAAACAAAAGCCTCTAGGTTGTTGTGAGGGAAGTTGGGAGAGTATTTGGGCAGAGTTTGGCCGAACCAAAAGGCTTTGAAGGTGTGAAGAAATGAGAAGGAGGAGTGCCCTTTTATAAGAGGGGTGAGGGGCACCTTTGGAAAAGCTAGAAATATTAATTTATAATAAATTCATATTCGGTTTCTAATGGCTCCAAAGTTGATTATTCAAAGGTTAAGGTGGGGATAGGTCGAAAACCACTCAACCAATAGAATTTAGACAGGTTTGGGTACTTATATTAACCTTATCTTTAAGTATTAACTCTAAGTTAATTAGTTTTACTTTTACAATGTCTCATTGTATTTTTATGTGATATGGTTAATAAACTTACTATATACATCCAAGAGACCCACAAGTGGTCCATTAATGATTAACCTATCATGATATAAGTCTCTTGTCCGAACCTTAGATTTTTAGGAATTTAATATCAATTAATAATATAATATTTGTTTTAAGAACTCTTTTATGTCAATTTTGACACTATTCAATAGTTGATATTTGTGAAACTCATAACAGAATGATTACTTCGAACAAAGTCAATTAAATCAATCCTAATATATCATATTATCCTTTAAAATTAGTTTAATTCATTAAAAGTTTCATATTATATTTATTTGGGTATTTATAATATCAATTATTTTAATTTTTCACTATTATAGTAATTACTGTATCATCATTGTGTCATAAATAAAATAAATTATTTAATGTCTAAAAATTATAAATAAAATATCATTATGTAAGAAATATTTTTATCTTTCTAATTAATATTTATAATCTAAAATCCAACATATATAACCCTATGTAACAATTGTTTTTCTAAAGGATATATGCTTGTGTCATTTTTGTATTCATTTTAACTTAATTAAAATAAAGTGTCATTATCACTTACAAGTGGATCCATGGGGTCCCCAAATCGACCCAAAGATGCCCATGGTCGACCATGTATCAACCAATAGGGTTTAGACACGTTTTAGGGTAATTTAGTATTATTATAATATTATTTTTTAACCCTTATTTACCGGAATTACCCTTAACCATGGTAAATAAAATATTTACCGCAGTAATTATTAAAAATGTCTAAAAATAAAAGTTACCTATTTACACAATTTGAACATCCTGATTCCAAATATGGAATCCATTTTTCTAAATTCAAAACACAGAAGTGGCAGAAATTAATTTAAAATTAATTCCCGCTGTCAAAACAAAAAGCGTGTTTTTAAGAGATAATAACTATCAAAAGATTGACACTTGTTTATGTTCGGTTTAATTGTAAAATTATGTCCAATGGACAAAATTACATTAAATGGTAAAAATATATTCTAAATATACTTTAAAACCACTCAAATTCATAATTTATCACTATTAATTATTTTGATTAAAAAAGTTGTTTTTAATTAAAATTTAGTAATTTTCACTATTCATCAAAATATGAAGGTTATCCGAAATGTACCAAAATTTCAACTTAGGCTAAATTCGATATTCCGAATCCAAAAATGAAGTCCATTTTGAAATATAAAATATATATAATTTCAAAAATTAGGTATTACTATTCATAACGACTAGTTTGATTGGTTGTGGTGTGTGTTAAAACTCAAGGTTGCGTACAACACACGCTACTGTATTATTCAAAGAAAACGTACCGTGGAAGCTTGGGATGTTTTATTTTAAATTTTTGATGTCCCCATTTAGTCAAAAAGTTTAAAATATTGTATTTAAAAAGGGTTCACTATTAAAAGTTGATAAAAGTGCAATACTGAAAATGAATTTGTTCTTGCATTATGTCTAAGATACTCATAATATGGAAAAATTATAAGGATTATATAAAGTTTAAAATTTATTTAATACTATTCATAACCTCTTTTGAATGGATTTTTAGTAAGTCATTGTGCAAGTGAACTCGGTGTTGCGTGTAGTGCATGTTATTGAATTATTTTGAAGAAATAACACATTATGAATTCTTGGGGTGTTACACGGTATCTCGTCGAGGATCCATGATATTACCCTCGCTCTCGGATGAACCAATGCTAAATGAAAAGTGTTATGTCTATCATATGGGACCCTGGTGCATTTAATGAAAAAAACAAAATACATGGCATGTACTTATGGAGTACATGATGTGTACTTACAGTTTCCATACTCATCTTTATGCATCCTCCACATCACCCCACACGACTGTGTATGTGGATATTACACGACCCTCACATGGCCTTGCGTGGCAATGATTAAAAGTACATGGTCAGTAATTCAAAAATTCCACAAACTCCTCTTTTTCAGAAACTCTAGAAAAACATACATAAAAAGAAGGTCATGGTTATTAAAAACATCCCCCCTTATCGAAATTTGACCCTGAATTTCCATAGCCGGGTGTGGAAGAAGAAACCCAGAACAGCTCCGGCCACTATGATTGTACATCAGCCTCCCTCTCCCAAGTCTCATCCTTTACTCACCTATGCTTCGATAGCACCCATACCAGAGGAAAAAATCAACCATGGAGAACAATCATACTGGGATCGAAAATCTGGATAGGATGCTCTTCAAACGACACATACACCTCGAGCTCAACCTCCATTGGTTGAAAGACACGAGATGGATATGAAAAGTAATGCTAGAGATGAAAAATATAGAATACTTCATGCATATCCTGGTACCTCTGAGGTAACTACAATCGATAAGAAACTATCCCAACTATATCTAACACCTCAAACGGCCCGACATACCTTGGTGAAATTTTACCCTGTCTTTGAATCCACTTATGTCCCAACATTGATGCGACATGCGGGAAAACCTGATCCCTGACCTTAAACTCTAGAGGGGGTCTCTATCGATAAGCATTAGACTTTTGATGAGACTGAGTTATAGCCATCCTCTTCTGATTCAACTCTATCTGCTCTATGGTCTCCTGAACAATACGAGGTCCTAGTAAAACTGCATCTTCGTCCTCAAGACAACATAAGGCTGATTGGCATTTTTTATTGTACCAAGCTTCATATAGTGCCATATGAATAGTTTCTGGAAAACTATTGTTGTAGGTGAACTCTAGAAGAGGTATATACTTCTCCCAAGATTTTCTAATGTCCATAATGCAACCTCAGAGCATATCCTCAAGCACCTGAATCGTACGCTCAGACTGGCCATCTGTCTGAGGACTGTAGGATGTACTCTGAATCACCTGCCGACCCAAAACATTTTTTTTCAAGTGCCGGACTTGAGAAGTAAAATTTGATTCCTTGTCCAACACAATTTAGTGTGGGACTCCATGCAGGTGTACAATCTTATTGATTTACAACCATCCCAGCTCGTGAATAGTAAATGTCACCTTGATCAGAAAGAAGTTTGCAACCTTCGTGAGTCTTCCAATGTTAACAGAAACGGTGTCATTCCATCGAGGAAACCTCGACAACCCCGTCATGAAATCCATCGCAATATCATTCCACATCCACTCCAGAATGGGTAACTGGTGAAAATGACGTGTTGGTCACGGATGCTCTGCTTTCACTTGCTGACAAGTGGAACACCTCATGAGAAAACTATAAACATATCCCTTCATACTAGGACACCAATAATAGGGGATTATATCACGATACATCTTGGTGATGTTAGGATGAATTGCCCAAACTGAGGAATGAAAACCCAACATCATCTCCTCGTGTATGTTTTCTAGTACCCATAAGCATCCCTCTAAACACAAGATCCCATCCTTACCTACTGTCCATCTAGTTATAGTGTCCTCTACTGACGCACTCTCCCATAGGACTAGGCTATTTGAGTCTTATATCTTCCTCATCCATACCCGATTGAGATGAGTTGAGGTAACAACTATAGATGATTGAAAATACTATGCATGTCTGTCGTGCACCTCCAAAGGCTTCTTAGAAAATAGAGCCCTAAGCTACCACTCACTACTAGCCTCCTGAACATGATGTATCTGAGTCCTCCTACATAACACACCATCCACTGTGTTTCCCTTTCCCAATGTATGGGCATGATCATAGACAAAGGAATGTAGGAACTCAACCAAACTAAGCTATCTAAAATTCAGATCACAATGAGTGAATATGTACTTGAGACTCAAGTTGTTAGTGAAAACCAAAAAGTTCTCTCCCAAAATATAATGTCTCCCAATGTGCTAGGAATGAACAATAGTTTCCAAATCCAGATCGTGTATCAGGTAATTCCTCTCATGTGGCCAAAACTGTCGAGACCCGTACGCAACGACTCCATCTACCTACATCAGCACAGCTCCCGGCCTGATACCTGATGAATCGTAGTAAACAGTATAGATCATTCCCGACTCTGGAAAGGACAATATTGAGGCTGAACTCAACCTCCTTTTTAGATCATAAAAGGATGGCTCACATGAATCGGACCGTAAGAATTTCACACCCTTCTTGGTCATAGCTGTCAGCAGTGCTGCTAAGAATGAAAAGTCTTATATGAAGCATCTGTAGTGTTCATCCAGCCCTGGAAAACACCGTATCTCAAATATGTTCTTTGGATGCTCTCAAGAAACTACTGCTCTCAAATTCTCTAGGTCTACTGATACTTCTGTCTCTATGATAACATGACCCATGAAGTGAATGTGTTCCATCCAATAGTGGAATTTCGAGAGCCTAGCATAAAACTTCTACTCTCTCAGTGTACTTAGAATAATCTCAATATGGGTAGAATGGTAGTGTTAAGTGTGAGATCACACCAAGATATCATCCACGATGACCACCATGAAAGATTCCATGTATGGATGGAACTGTTGGTTCATCAGTTCCATGAAAACGTTGGGTGTGTTCGTGAGACCAAACAATATAATCGTATACTCGTATTGACCATACCTTCTCCCTAAGGTTGTAAGAGGTATATATGATGGTATAACGTGCAACTGATGATAACCGGATCTCATTTCATTCTTCAAGAACACTCATCCTTCTCGAATCTAATCAAAGAGATCATAAATCCTACGAATGGGATATTAGTTCTTGAATGTTAACTGGTTCAGCTTCCGATAATTCACACAATGCCTAAGGGTGTTGTTTGCCTTCATTGCAAACATGACCGGATAACTCCAAGGAGATGTACTTGGTTAGAAGAATTCATTTTCCTGCAACTCCTCCAACTACTTCTTTATTTCCTAAATCATAGGTGTGGCCTGCCTATATGGAGGAATGGAAACCAGTTCCACTTCTAGCACGAGATCAATAGAAAAGTTTACCTCACGCTTTGGAGGAAAACTTGAAAAGTCCTCTAGAAAGACATCCCTAAAACTATCCACAAATAGAGGAATGTCTAACAGAAAAGTCCACTGGTCATCCAGATACAGACAGGAAATCAGATCTATAACTCCACCTAGCCCATGATTCTCAGGTCCTTCTCTACTCTCCTGGACAACTCACTCGCCTCAATGAATAAATGATCCACCCTCTGGTGATATGAAACTCACCCTAGGGAGATAGTAGTGGACGACTACCTGGAAGGGAACAAGCCAACCCATTCTATGAATGACATCATTGCATGTCATCTCTAGGACATTGTGATCCTATAGAAAGTGATACACATCCACCTCTAGAGGGCACTCATTGCATTGACGTACAATAGTCATACTAGTCCCCAATGGTGTGTCTATAGTCAAATTATCTGTAGAGGAAAAGATGCAGAGCCCAAGGATCTCCACAACTGCTATAGAGATAAAGCTATGGGAATCCACTATATCGAAAATAGCAGAAGATAAAACTGAGGCTACTATGGTCGTACCTTGAAATGTAGAGGTTCTGGGATCTTGCTCCAACAGGGTGTAATCCACTGCAAAATCCGAACTTGTACCACCGAACTGTGACCCTGCCTGACCGCTAACAGCTGATCCACCATGCTATCATTGTATGACCAGTGACTGACCAGCACGACCTCGACCTCCATCTTAGCCCAAACAGTAGGAAGAACTCGAGTTCCCATACTGGTGAGAATCTGCGTGAGCTACTATTAAACACAGATTCATGCATGAACCCATGTCACTAGCTTCTGGTGAGAAAACCTGATAGAAGCGCCATAGGTGACCCATATAGCAACAAGATCGGCACTCCACTAGATCTCTCTGCCACTACGGCCACATATTCCCAGCACTTCCACACTAGTGGCATACCACCAGGATACCTAAATATGTAACATGTTGCCTCAGATCATTGTGTGTAGACTCTCTACGACCATTGCTACTGTCAGCTCATGAAGCACATACTCTGGAAGCGGAACCTCCATGGCACTCATCTCTAGAATCTCCCATATTGTGCTCTGCATTCAGTCCCTAGTTGATGATGGATGTGATGGGAGTCAACCAAAAGATATTCACCTATGAGCAGATCTCCCGTCTGAGACCATCCTCAAACTTCCATTCCAAGAACAACTCATCTCCGCCCTGGAAGGTTGTGAAACACTAAAGCTCGGTGAAACTAGAGGAATACTCCATGATAGAAAGAGTACTCTTCTCTAGGATCATGAACTCTTGGGCTCAGTCATCCCACAGGGTCTCCAGATATAAGTAGTCGTTAAAGTCGTGTTAAAACTCCTCCAACTCCATAAACTACTGATTCCCTGCCTGTGAGATCACATCCCACCAACTCATGTACAATTATAATATTTATGTGTTTGTTGAATATAATAAATGTAAATATTATTATATTTATAATATTTATAATAATATTTTTATTTTTATTCAAAGATTATATTTATAATAAATATTCTATTAATTTTACTTTTACAATTAAGAAAAAAAATGTATTTTGATTTATATATAGAGAGAATTATTATATATAAAAATATAGTTATTATTTTTAATATAAAAATTACTAGCCAAATATGTATAACTATTTTAAGGTGATATATATAAATAATTATATATTATAATATTTTCATAATACATGTTTACAAAAAATATTATTTTTTATGCTACTATAATATGTTTGATTATATAAGAACATATATTAAAAATCATCAAAATTTAAATTAATTATAAAATATAAAATATATTGGGTATATCGTTTTAATTGATTATGATGGTGGAATAAAAACAATCCTTTTATGTATTTTAAATATGTGGGTTTTGTGCGTCTAATGTTCCACAACGAATGTTATATTGGGATATAAAGTCCTTTTAAAAGAATATAGGTGCATAACAGAACATGTGTCTCAACGAATGAAGATTATGAAACAATTATTTTCTTATTTGTTAACTTTTGAAACATGTTCCCCGTCAAAGTGAAATCATTAAATATATAATTAAATACAAATTAATTAAGGGATATGGATAATATATTACATTATGGGATTTATATACACCTCTCAAGAAAAATTTGTGAGCTATATGGAATAATTTTTGTAAAAATAAAAATAATATTAGAAATCACCATACCAAATTGATGTTTGTCAAATTGTATGAAACAATAGAGAAATAAAATCATATGGATATGTAAAAACCATATAATTCATTATAATACTCAAAAGAAATTTTCATTGTAATTATACCGACCACAGTTAAGATATTCGTGGTGAACATGGCATATATATCTCGAAAAATAAAAGTGATACATAAATCCGAAAACATATATAATGAATACCAACATGATCATAAAAACAGACTGTAAAATAAATAGATGATTATTATATATATTATATAGATTTATATTAATATATTTTCAAAACATATTATTTAATAATTATAATATATTACACACATATTAACAATTCCGTGTTTGAATAATGTTTCGTGTAATAACAATATTTTTTTATCTTACATGTTATGACTTGTCGTTCATGGTCAACAATCATAAATCATGATTTCCTAATGTCTATCATGAAATAGTAATAATAATATAATATATATTAATTATATTTGTATTTATATTCATTAATAAAATATTGAAATAGAAAAATTAAGACTTAATACATAGAAATGATAGGTAATACGTATGCATTAACTCTACTTCCATTTTATGTCGTATTAGAAAAAATGAAATTAAATTACAAAAATAGGTTTATATTTGTATTATCATTTGTAATGTACCATATCTAGATTCCCCTACATGGTTCATCATACCCGGTAGGCCACATGTCGTCCAACACATTTCCCCAAACATAAGAAAATAGTGACTAGCAGGGAGTTCCAAGGGTGTTATAGTGGGGAGACTGTGAATTAATTAGAGAATTGTAACAAAGAGGACTAAATAATAACAATAGTTTAAGTAGTAAACATCATGTAACTATTGTAAACAATGAAATGTAAAAAGGTAAATATAACAAGAAGGTATATAATATCTGAATGATGCAACGTGTTACATGTTCATAGAATGTAGAAAAAACAATTTACACTAATATCATGTACAATACAATACTATGGAATATAAATAAAATATGAAAAACAAAATCATTTCAAGTATTGAATTTGTCCCATGATCATAAAATTCGTTGCAGTGATTAGGTACCTATATAAAGAGTCATGCCCCTATCAGCACTAGCATCAATATAGTTTTATTTGGTACCAAAAAGATGACCCAAATAGTGTGTGAGAAATAAACCTCATTACGAAATCATGAAAGTATGGTTCATTCTATCAGTTAGTATTTTTGTTTTTAGTGTATAATAAATAAATCATTAAATTAATATGTACTCAAAAGTATACAATCATATATTTCATATTAAATTTATACCATTGTTGTTCATTAAGAAATTCAATTACATGAAATCATAAGATATTGAGATCTGTTCATGCCCCGTCAGTCACCTATTAAAACTAATACATTAGATAACTGATTAGGAACACTATAATTTGAAATGAAAATCAAGTCCATGACTTTGTTTTATCTTGGACACCGCATCATAATTCATTAAAATATTCAAAAAAAAGTTCAAACCACTTCCCTCAGGCAGTCCATATACATAAAATATCCCTTCCTAGAGGAAATTTCTAATAGGTAAAACAAAACATAGCCCATAGACACTAAACCTTTCCATCATGGATAAAAGTTATCTTCACACAAGCATAATAATTCAATAGGGTGAATCCAAACATATAAGCAATTCAACATAAATAAACACATGTAATCATTAAACTATAACATTGTTAAAAATGAAATTATTCACATTGGTAAGTATTTAATTAATAAATTCAATTCAATAATCCCATAATAGGGAAAATAGAGGCATAACCATGGTTATCCTAAGTAAAAAAGGCTCTACAAAAGTTATCCAAGGGAAACACACCTCCAAGGTGGCCCATAATCAAAATATATATTCTCAACATCCTTTATTTCATATAATTAATCACTTAAAAACCATAGGCATGTTCCTCGGACAGTGTCACTGAATAGCGACACCCCAAACATCGGCATGCGACATAATGATATATATGAACATCTTGATAATAACCAATAAGAGTGATACAATCAACCTCATCGTAATATGACTATCCTCATCCACCCAAAACATTGAATTCATTTCAGAATGGTGTAGATATATGAAACAAGGAAATTCATTAAACCATATATAACATAGGGAAAAAATAACAATGAATGGAACATGACAAATTAATATCTTACTTATTGGGTTCATATTAGACTAATTGTGATGGTTTAATAGTTCAGATGATCTTCCAAGAATGGATTGATGTTTTGACGCTCCTTCGGAGTTCTCACGGTGAGCCATTATCCAATTTACTGAATGGAGAGGACAATGCATATTTTAAGAAGAATAAAAATAAATTGATTGTGTACATATATATAGCATCTATATCATTTAACTCTTCATTTGGATTCTGAATTTCACTGACAAACTTAACATGACCTACCGACATGGCTACATAGTGTGTATTAGGAAGTACACGTCGTGTAGTTAGTTTTCCCTTTTTTTCACTTAAATTACAAATTTCTATATTATTCCATCATTCACAGACAGTCTACATGACATGTTCAAGGGGTAATTGGTATGTAACACATGATTGAAAAACATTTTCCATAAATTCTCTTGTTTTATCGAAATCATATCAAAGAAAAAAGAATAAAAGAAATCGTACCTCAAAAAAAGAACCTCGTTCATAAAAACATTTCACCTTAAATAAATTCATCCTTAAATTTTCCTTCAAATGGTGGTGAATAGATATTTGAAAATAATTTCATCCACTGATCATGTATGACTCCCCCCTCTCCGATGTATTATCTTGTACTCCACCATGCTTCTATTGCAACCATAGGAGAGGAACTCACCAGCCTCGGAGAACATTCATGATCCAATCATGTATATAAATAATATTCTTCTAAAAGGTTTCATAAACATGATTATCAACCTCAAAAATCTTAAAAACAAGAGATGAGTATGTGTTATAGTGGAAAAGATTAGATACATGGATGAGTTCAGGAATGGTTCGGTACCTATGAGGTAACTGTAATTGATAGGAAACCTTCCCAACATGCTCCTGAATCTAAAACATTCCAACATTTCTCAGTGAAATATTACCATGTCTCTTCGGTATCTTCTATTACAACTTCATTGCAACACAAAGGGAAAATCAATCATTGAACTCAAAATACAATGTTTATCTGTGGTGATAGTGATAAAAATTTTGACGAGACTATTCAGTATCAGTCCATATTTGAATCAATTAGATATAATTAGATGTCACCTGTAGATGACAATATACCAATTAGGTTTCCACATATGCCTCTAACAAGTACATTGTAGTAAGGCATGGACTACCATATAATCCTAGAAAGGTGTGTTCTTTAGAGAGGCCTAAAATAGTAATGGTATGTGAACATGTCCTGGGTAATTTGCTTCTCCCAAGAGCCCCTAAAATCATTTATGTAGTTGTACAAAATGTCCTCGAGCACCTATATTGTATGCTCTGAATGGCCATAATTTTGTGGGTGGTATACAGTGCTCAGATTCACTTGTGTACCAAGCACCCTCTAGAAACTCTTCCAGATGTGAGACATGAAATGGGTATACCAATATGAAATGATACAACAAAGGACCCCATGTCTTCTTACCTCCTATTCAATATAAAACATTCAATGATCATCAAAACTAATTTATTACTTAATAGGCATAAAATGTACAACTTTCATGATTATCTCAACTATGAAATGCACAACATCATTTTATGTAGGATTCCACGATAACCCTATCATGAAGTCCATCCATACAGTATCCCATTTCCACTATGGGAGAGGTTTAAAAAGTAAAATCCTATTATACCTCTGATGGTATACCTTCACGAACAGATATGTTGAACATCTCTTACAAAAAACCAGCAACTTCATGCTCTATACCTGACCACCAGTACTAATGGAAAATGTCATGGTACATCTTGGGGACACTACTATGCACTACCAAAGATGACGCCTAATTGTCGTACATCAACTCCTCACCTATATCCCCTAGAACTCACACACATCCCTGAATATTCTGAACATCGTCCTCAATTATTTACAATCCATTAAGTGGGTTCTAACTTTTTACTATGTCTTGTAAAACTATGTTGTCAAAATGTGATAGCTATATTATCCTCAACATGTCTAGTCGGGTAAAGGTGAAAACTAAAGAGGAAAGATATGTCTATGCATGAATTTCATCTTCCTCTAAATGATTGTAAGATAAAAATTCCAGCAACACAACATGTTTAACAACCCAAACTTCCATTGAATGTTTCCATTTAAATAATGCAGTAGCTTGCATTGAATGCAACATGGAGTTTTAATGCACCACAACCAATTAAAGATGTCGAAATAAATAGTTATAATGTCCTATTAAAATATTATAAATATTATTCATCAAAACGGATTTCATTTTTGGATTCAAAATATCAAAATTAGCTTAGGGTGAAATTGTTTAAATTTTCTGAAAACATTGTGTAATTGGTTAAAACCAACTTCTTATTTAAGTAATTTGTTATTGAATTTTAATTTATTTTATGTTGAAATTGATTCATAACACCTTTATATGTTCAATATAATTCATTGGAGTCATTTTATAATAACTATAGATGTATAATATTATAATTAACTTTTTAAAGTATCTTACCCACTTTCTAGGAGAATTTGGAAATTTGCATAAAACATAATTTTACCTTTTCTGTGTATTGAATTCCAAAAATCAGGGAGACACTGATAATATAATTATGTAAAATTTTCTTCCACAAAATGAAAATAATTTTTGTGAATAGTAACGTTTGACTTTTACATACCATGGTAAAATGTAAATACGGTAATTAATGATAAAAATGATATCATAATTACACGTACAAATATCCATATTCTATTGGATAAGTGTAATTCAAACAAAATCTTCCTTAGGAATAATATATGACCCTCTTTGGGCCATGTGGATTAGATTAGGAAAATTGTTATTATTTTTATTTAATGAATAGTAAAAAGAGTTAAATTCAAACATTAAAAATTTAATTTATTTATGACACACAGATGATGTAGTAATTACCTTATTAATGAAATATTAAAATAATTGATATTAAAAATAGCCCAATAAATGTAAATTGAGACTTCTGATAAAATACACTAATTATATATATTAATATGACATGTTAGGATTGGTTAGATAAATATTATTTGATGTTATAATTTTTTTATGGCATTCAATAAAATCAAAAGCAAAATAGTGTCAAAATTGACATAATTGATTTTTTAAAACAAATTGTATTTTATTAATTGATATAATATTCCTAAAAATATATGGATCAGAAAAATGGATTATATAAGGTTATATATATTAATAAATAACCACATGGTTTACACTTGGAATGTTATAGTATGTGTATTAACTATATAATATTAAAATACAAAGAGACATGGAAAATGTGAAAATATTTAACTAAGAGTTAAATCTGAAATATAATGTTAATATGATTACCTAATCTTATCTAAAATAATAGTTTTATTTTGTTTTGACCCATCCACACATTATCCTAGAAATTATATATTTTGGAGCCATTAGAAACCGAAAATGATTTTACTATACAATAATATTTCTGGACTTTCATAAAGTGATAATCAACTCTATTATAAAAAGACACATACCCTTCCTAGTGGCCATATATTGATCATAAATCCAACCTAAGTGTAACAACCCAGGTAAATAAAAAATATGTCATTTTTATATTTATCCCTATTTTTGAATAAAATGTTAATATTACTTTAAAGGGAATGATATGCTCGATGTCTTACCCAATAAGCAACAATAAGTTTTTTTGAAATCATATGTTGCACTCTAATAATAAAATAATTTTATTTTAAATGGTAGTTAACACCTAGTCGCAGTAATGATAGGATCTAACTAAAAAATGATTATATATGTTTTTCAAATATTTTTACTTATTACAATAAATTTTAGAGGATAAGAAATGTGAATGAATCCAATTTTAAGCGTAAACATTCTAATATTCATTAAAATGTAGATTAACCGCCTTTTGATGGAGAACATCTTTTAAATCCACTTTTTGACAATTTTGTGTGTTATATATGAAAAAATAAAATTCATCTTTTGAATCGAGACATCATGTTTTACTTTCTGTAAATTTTTGGTATTTTTCAGATAAAGTTCATTTTTTAATGAATAGTGAAAAATGTTGTATTTTAATTCAAAACCTCTAATTATTATAATTTATTTATATTATAAGATTATCTTTTGATTTGGTTTTAAAGTGAAATTAGAATATATTTTTACCATTTAATCCAATAGTGGTCATTGGAAATAATTTCTTTTTGAAATTGGACTTAAACTAGTGTCAATCTTTTAACAGACATTGTTTCTTAAAAACACTCTATTTGTTTTGACAGTGGGAATTAATTTTTAAATTAATTAATGAAACATATATGTTTTGAATTTTGTAAAATAGGCATCATTTTTTAATTTGGAATATCAAATATAGATTAGGGTTAATTTTGGGTATTTTTCTAAAAAAACATCAATTTTTGATGAATAGTGAAACCACTAAGTAGTAGTTTAAAAACTGATTTTTTATTTAAATGAATCTTTACCACTTCTGTGATTTGAATTTCAAAAATCTGACATACATGGTTGTCATTAGGATGTAAATTGTGGTTCAATGGGATCAAAATATTTTTTTGGTGAATAGTAAATTTTAAGTATTTAATCGCGATTAGAGGTAATTGGTGTAATTTAAGGTAAAAATAATGTTTTAATAATATGAAATGACCTTGAAACATGTCCCAAACTTATTGGATATGTCATGTCGGACCAATAAAATCCATGGGTCAACATTGGGTCCCCATTGAGACACTTTTGTGGGAAAATGACATTAATACCTTTTTATTTAAAGTTAAAATAAAAATGTCACAAACATGTGTTGTTTTACTAAAATAATTTTTAAATTGGGTTATACAAGTAAAATGTTTTTACTATAAATATTCATTAGAAAGATAAAACAATTTCCTACATCATGATAATTGTTTTATAATTTTTATACTTTAAATAAATTAAATTATTTATGTCACCATGATGATGTAGCGATTACCTCATTATTTAACGATTTAAATAAAATAAAAAGAAATTGTAATGTCTAAGACCTACACTTGTCAAAAATCTATTGTATGAGTATATTTAGAGCCCTTATCAACATATCCTCAAAATATATCAATGTGGGACCTTATAAAATCGAAATTTATTTTAATATAAAGTAACATTTCTTTACTTTCCAAGAGTGCCCCTCCTCCCTCTTATAAAAGGCCCCCACCTCTACCTCCTTACCCACACCTATCAAGCCTTTGGCTCGGACAAAACCTTCCCATTACATCTCTACACATCCATATCTTCATCATTTAAGCCTCATCTTTGGCAAAATTCTCTTCAAGAAACCCTTTTGGTTCAACCCAAGGGGAGTTACCCTATTTAAAGTTAATGTCTTCACTTCTGTTCATTTTTTTATTTTGCTTCTCCAAACCCCTAAACTCATTTTATTACTTTATTTTGTAACAACTACAGTATATTAAATATACTAGGATGTTTTTATGTGAAGTATTCGAGCTACACTTACACACACCTTCGTCTAATTGTTAAAGAACATACCATTTATGTGGATGGCGGATTACGGCCTCACGGAACGATGATTGTTCAATCTTCCCTTAACACCTTTCATGGTGGCCATTATGATGTCACTGTATTTTATATTTGATATATATGGTATTTATGTTTACCATATGCTTCTGTATTATATATTTAATACATACTTTTATGTTTTTCATGTTGTGAAAATGCGATAATTTCATACGAGGAAGTGCGGACTACCACCCCCTCAAGTGATGTGACTCGTTCATGCAATAAGTGGAATGTATAAAGAATGAAATTGATGACCTGATGTGATCTATATAATATATATATTATACTGGAATTATAATATATAAATATATCTCATATAGTTTTAATTAAATTAATGTGCCAATGAAATGAAAGTAGTGTTCATGCATACTTACAGCTTACCATCTCCATGAACAGTACATTTCATTTCTTATCTCCAAATGTTATGTACTATTATAAGTACATATATATAATGTATATATATGCCATATTTTACATCTAAATGATTGGTATCATTCTGTTATTATAATATACATATATATATTATTTAGTTTTAATTCCATTAATATGACAAAAAAATGAAAGTAGCGTCCATGCGTATGTACGGCCTACCGTCTCCATGAACGGTGCATTTCATTTTTATTATCTCCAAATGTTATGTAATAGTATAAAATGAATATATACTGGATATATATGATATTTAAATCATTAATACTATTCTTGAGATGATGTACTTATAACTACATGGAAAATTATTTTCCAAAAAGTTCAATTTTTACTCATGTGCCGAAGATCGACAAAAACGATTGATATGAACTCACATTATTAACCAGTTATTATAAAATTATAATATGTGATATGAACTGAATAATTATATTTAAATTATTTACTTAAGAAATTATAAATTGCCAAAGTTTATTATTCCGGAATATAAAGAAACGAACAAGAAAAGTCGGACTTGAGGTAAGGAATCCTACCACACTCTTTCTTTTTAAGTACACTCTTCAATGTCATTCCTATTAAGCTCATATTTCTTATGACTGGGATGATATTTTATATTACTCATACTGTAATTTTTATTTTCATATGATGAGAGAACCTATTTTCTCTCATCAACCAATTTTGGATGTTTTGAGTGGCGCTGTTAGGCTGCCGAATATTCGTAAGAGATCCAATCTCTGTCTTTTTAAGTACTCTCCATTATGTCACTTATTTTAAGAAACCATTTATTATGTTGGGGGGATGTTATTTTATTTTCCTCTTTCTATACACATTATTTTAATAAGATGATAGACCCTATTTGATCTCATTAATCCATTTTTGGATGTTTTATGTGGCGCCGTTAGGCTGCCGAGTTTTCATAAGGGATATTTCCTCTCACTTTTATTCCCTTGAGAATCATGCTACATTTGCTACTATTTCCTTTTGTGTGGTGTATATACTGCCCATGAGTGTATTTATTATGTAATATACTTCATTATATGGGTATTTACATCTTCATTTTATGATCCCTCTTTCATGTGGCTTCTGTTTTGTAAGGTACCCAAATCGGTAAGGGAACCTTTAAACCTCCTCTTTTTAAAAGACTTCTTTTGTTGGGTCTTTTAATTTACATATTTTTATGTAGGGATATGTTATTATATATCCTTATTGATGTAAATTTTATGCCCAATTGATGAGATACCATTTTCTCTCTTATCAACTCATTTTCTGAATATTGAAGTGACACCGTTAGGCTGTCGAATTTTTGTAAGGGAACTTCTTAAACGAATTTTGATTCTTTAGTTTAAACTTGAACTCCTTGAATAATTATTTCTATGAATATTTGTGAATATCCTCTGATTGTTTTACACTTAATATCCACTTATATTTGGCGTATTCTTTTGTCACACATAATTATGTAATTGATTTATCCTTAATCAAAGGATACCGACTTTGTATGGGACATCGTATCAATCTTCATTCACTGAGGCATATTATCTTTTATACCCAACATTATTTTACACGCAGTATAAACCCATTTTACATCTTATTTTATTCATAAGGAATCCTTTCTATACGAAGCGTTTTACTAAATGACAAAGAGTATGTTTCTTTTTAACATACTCGATGACAAAGACCTTTCCACCGCCGCGAGTATTATTTGATCTATGGCTTCCTCAATAAGCCATTATATTTTTAAATCTAAATAAATACCATATACCCTTTTATGTATTTTGGTATTGAAAATGGTTTTGATAATGGATTTGTAATGTCAATATATTTAAGTGATATATTGTGCTTGAAATGTGGAAATGTTCTCTTTCCTTTATAATTGTTTTATGTGTTATGATTTTATAATAGTACTTGGACATTTGACGGGTGGTTACATGATAATCCATATGATGGGTGGTGCCGTGAATACCTGGACGAGTGGTTAAATTATAACCTCCAATGTATTGGGAATGGAAGTCGGCCATATGCCTATTCCATTAAGTGATATGTGTGGATGTTGATTGTATGTTTATTCTATTTAAGTATGTTTATGTCCCAAGTTACCTTTCTATGTTATGTATATGGGTTTTATGGTAATATTTTGGTTACAAAAGAGTATGTAAAGAACTTTTATTCATTGGAGAGTTAATAATACTTCAAAAAGGTGACAAGTTTTACATTGATAAAAAATTCATGGTTTACATGTTGTTTTGAAAAACTAAATGTTTTCCTCATTGTGTATCCCTTACTGAGATTTTAATGCTCATACCATGTTTTTTTTGAAATGTTTTTCACAGGACATATATTTGAATAGTGTCATAGATGGGATCATGGAAATGCCAGGCTGTCTAAAACATAGATCTAGGCATGTTTTTTTAAAGTGTTTTTATTTTATGGAATCATAGTAGAAGTGTCTACTTTTTAAACTTTTGAAATGTAATAGTTATGTCATAATTCTCTAAAACTCTAAAATTGAAAATATACTCAATGTGAATAAATTATTTATTTCAATATTATGTAAATTTTAAGGTCGGGTCCTTATAGTTGGTATCAGTGGTCGGTTTAGATAACTTTAGAGGTTATGGTATTCTTTAATCATAAGGGACATTACAATAATGGCTAGGATTTCAGAAAGTGTCATAGTTTATAGATAATGTGAATGAGTAAGTATATTTTAGTGCTTATATTCCTCATTAGTACATGATGATTTTTTTGATATACTCAAACTGTCATTTTTGGTTTTAGTAAATGTATTGATCTAGTAGGCAACAAAGCGACAATGGGTTTTAAGGAAACAGTGGTAGTTCTCTGATTAAGATAATGGATGAAATGTGGGATTCAATGAGAAATCTCATGGTTATTCTAAACCAACTATCAAGAGTCACTGTCAACCACTTGAACCTTGGTGAGTTCTGTAATGAATCATGTACGAGAGAACCAACTCGACGTGGATGTTCAGGTAATAATTATAAAGGTAACAATTAGTGTTTATATGATCCTTACATTTGAGGTATTTATGGGTTAATATATGTTATGATGGGATATGAACGACCTTAGAAAAACATGACATTAAATTATGTTCTAGTTATATTTGACGATTTTATCTCTTTTGGGGAAATGATTTGAGAATTATATAGTTTTGAAAAATGGTCAACACGCAGACCGTGTGATAACCGATCACGTCGGACAAAGCTGGGGGAATCTAACACACAACCAATGCGCAACTGGTATTTATCACCTACCACTAGACTACGTGATGTCCCTGGTTGTCTTGACTAATTTGTTTAGTTATATGATCTTATGATTCTCGAATAATTTGATTTCGGGTTATCTATGGAAATAATTAACCTATCATGGAGGATATGTGATTATTTTAAATAATTTTCAATATGAGTCTTTAAGAGAAACTGATGTTATTTGGAGATAAGTGTTAATTTGTACCTTGTAATACTTTGTGATTAAATCCTTCAAATATTTGGGTTTCAATCGTAGTTTGGTTTACATTGAATATTTTTATGGACAAATTGTTTTTCGAATGGTCTTCGTTGAACATTGGGTTTTGTTGGACAAATTTTGGGGATTAGGAATATATTTTGTTTTTATAAAGGGTTATCCTTTCCTGGATTATCTGATCTTGTAATAACCTTTTTGGTTTTGGTATTCCTTAATGTCTAAAGACATGGGAAGTATATATTTCTATTTTGTCGATTAAGTAATTCTCTAGAAGCTGATTATAGCTCTCTTAATGTAAACAAGTCTTCGTAAATACTCATCATTTGGGGAAAGTATGAGTTTGTGTAAGAAATATTGTAAAAGTTAAAAGTCAACATGACAAGTAAGTAAGTTTCCTTAAGATCAAAAATAAATTTTTCAATGAAAAGTACCTTAATACAAAAATTTTGTCTATTAACTTTTCCTACTAGGGAATCGAATAACGTTTAACCCACCACAAGTTTGTGATTTTCTTGTTTATAACATTCTCCTAAACAAGTTTTATATCACTCTACCTCAAAACATGACCCTTTTCTTTTTCTTCCATATCCATGTTTTCCAACATGGAATCCAAGTATAGGTTAACTCGAGTGACATATGTACTTCTCTTACTTTCTTTTAATGTGATTGTTTTACCAACTCGTTTTTTGGTGTGGGACTTTCAATGATGTTTCTGAGCCCAATTTTAAAATTGCGAGGACGCAATTCCCAAAAGGGGGAAAGGATGTAACACCCCAGGTAAATAAAGAATATGAAATTTTTTTACTTAACCTTATTTATGAATAAAATGATAATATTAATTTAATGGGAATTCTATGCTCGATGGCTTACCCAATACGCAACAACGAGTTCCTTAGAAATCTTACATTGCACTCTAATAATAAAATAATTTTATTTTAAATTGTAGTTAACACCCAACCGTTGTAATGAAGGTAACTAACTAAAAAATGATTATATATTTTTTTCAAATATTTTTATTTTTTACAATAAATGTTAGAGGATTAAAAATGCGAATGAATCCAATTTTAAGTGTAAACATTCTAATATTCTTTAAAAGGTTGATTAACCACCTTTTGATGGAGAACCTCTTTTAAATCCACTTTTTGAAAATTTTATGTGTTATATTTGAGAAAATAAAATTCTTCTTTATAATCGGGACATCAAAATTTACATTGTGTAAATTTTTTGTATTGTTCGGAAAAAGTTCCCTTTTTAATGAATAGTAAAAGATGTTGTATTTTAATTCAAAACCTCTTTTTAATCTAATTTATTTATATGATTATATTATTTTTTTTAATTGTTTTTAAAGTTAAATTAGAATATATTTTTACCATTTAATCCAATAGTGATCATTTGAATTAATTTCTCTTTGAAATTGGACTTAAACTAGTGTCATTCTTTTAATAGATATTGTTTCTTAAAAACACACTATTTGTTTTGATAGCGGGAATTAATTATTAAATTAAGTAATGAAACATATATGTTATGAATTCTGTAAAATAGAAATAATTTTTGAATTCTGAATATCAAATATAGCTTAGGGTGAATTTTTGGTATTTTTCTGAAAAACTTCATTTTTGGATGAATAGTGAAACCACTAAGTGGGAGATTTAAAACTGATTTTTCGTTTTAATGAAACTTTACCACTTCTATGATTTTAATTTAAAAAATCCAACATACATGGTGGTCATTAGGATGTGAAAATTGGTTCAATGGGATTAAAATATTTTTTTGGTGAATTGTAACTTTTATGTTATTAACCGCGATTAGAGGTAATTAGTGTAATTTAAAGTAAAAATAATGTTTTAATAATATTAAATTATCTTAACACATGTCCTAACCTTATTTTATGTGTCATGGTCGACTAATAAAATCAATGGGTCATCTTGGGGACCCCATGGAGCCACTTTTGTAGGAAACTGAAATTAATACCTTTTTATTTAATGTTAAAATAAAAATGTCACCAACATGTGTTGTTTTACTAAAACAATTATTAAATTGGGTTATACAACTCATATTTTTGACTATAAATATTCATTATAAATCTAAATATATTTCCTACATCATTATATATTTTTTTATAATTTTTAGACTTTAAATAAATTATATTATTTATGACACCATGATGATTCAGTGATTACCTCATTTTTTAACGATTTAAATAAAATAAAAATATAATGTAAATTTTAAGACATACACTTGTCAAAAACCTATTGGATGAGTATATTTAAAACCCTTATCACCATATCCTTGAAATATATCAATTTGGGACCTTAAAAATTCTAAACTCATTTTAATATAACGCAACCTTTCGTTACTTTCCAAGAGTGCCCCTCCTCCCTCTTATAAAAGGCCCCCACCTCTACCACCTTACCCACACCTATAAAACCATTAGCTCGGCCAAACCCTGCCCATTTCATCTATCTACATCTCTTTCATCATAATTTATGCCTCACATTTTGCAGAATGCACTTAAGGAAACCCTTTTGGTTCAAACCAAGGGGAGTTACCCGATTTAAAGGTAATGTCTTCACTTGTGTTCTTTTGTATTATTTTGCATCTCCCAACCCCTAAACTCTTTTTATTATATTATTTTGTAACAAATCCAGTATCATAAATATACTAGGATGTTTTTATGTGAATTATTAGAGCTAAACTTACACACACCTCCATCTAATGGTTAAAGAACATACCGTTTCTATGGATGGTGAATTACGGCCCCACGAAACGATGATTGTTCAATATTCTCTTAACACCTTTAATGGTGGCCATTATGATGTCACTGTATTTTATATTTGATATATATGGTATTTATTTTTTCTATATTCTGCTGTATTTTATTTTTAAAACATTCCATTCTATTTTTTATGTTGTACAAATGCTATAATTTCATACGAGGATGTGTGGACTACCGCCCCCTCAAGTGATATGACTCGTTCATGCAATATATGGAATGTATAAAGAATGAAATCTATAAACATATGTGATCAATATAATATATATTTTATACTGTAATTATAATATATAAATATCTCTCATATAGTTTTATTTCCATTAATGTGCCAATGAAATGAATGTAGCGTTCATGCTTACGTACGGCTTACCGTCTCCATGAACGGTACATTTCATTTCTTATCTCTAAATGTTATGTACTATTATAAGTAAATATATATAATGTATATATATTCCATATATTAAATCTAAATTATGGATATAATTATGGAATTATAATATATATATATCTTTCTTTTAGTTTTAATTCCATTTATATTGCAAAAAAATTGAAAGTAGTGTTCATGCATACGTACGACCTACCGTCTCCATGAACAGTGCATTTCATTTTTATTATCTCCAAATGTTATGTAATAGTATAAAATGAATATATATATCTTCCACCGTACTCTTTTTAAAATACATCTTTTTTTGGTTCTTTTAATTTACATATTGGTATGTTGGGATATGTTCTTATATATCCTTATTGATGTAAATTTTATTTCAAATTTAGGAGAAACCATTTTCTCTCTGATCAACTCATTTTCTGAATATTGATGTGACACTGTTAGGCTGTCGAATTTTTGTAGGGGAACTTATTAACCCAGTTTTGATTCTTTGGGTTAAACTTGAACTCCTTGAATATTTCGTCCTATGAATATATGTGAAAACCCTCTGATTGTTTTACACTTAATATCCACTTATATTTGGTGTATTCTTTTGTCACACATAATTATTTAATTGATTTATACTTAATCAAAGGATCTTGTCTTTGTATGGGACATCGTCTCAATCTCCTCTCATTGAGGAATATTTTGTTTTTTACCAAACATTTTTTTATATGGTGTATAAAACCCTTTTACATCTTCTTTTATTCGGAAGGAATCTTTTCTATACGAAGTGTTTTACTAAACAAAAAAATGTATGTTTCTTTTTAACGTACGTGGTGACAATGACCTTTCCGCCGCCGCGAGTATTATTTGATCTTTGGCTTCCTCAACAAGCTGTTATATTTTAAAATGTAAATCAATACCATATAATCTTTTATGTATTTTTTAATTGAAATATTTTTTGATAATGGATTTTTTATGTCAATATATTTATGTGATATATTGTGCTTCAAATGTGGAAATGTTTTCTTTCCTTTATAATTGTTTTATGTGTTATTATTATATAATGGTACTTGGTCATTTGGAGGGTTGTTACATGATATACCATATGACGGGTGGTGCCATGAATACCAGGATGGGTGGTTACATTATATCCTCCATTGCATTGGGCATGGAAGTCGTCCATATGGCTATTCCATTAAGTGATTTGTGTGGAATTTTACCGTATGGTTTTTTCATTTTAGTATGTTTATGTCCCAAGTTACATTGATATGTTATGTGGGTTTTATGGTAATATTTTGGTTACAAAAGGGTAAGTAATGAAATTTTATTCATTGGAGAGTTTATACTACTTCATAATGGTGAAAAGTATTACTTTGATAAAAAAAATTCATTTTTTACTTGTTGTTTTGAAAAAATAATAGTTTTCCTCTTTGTGTATCCCTTACTGAGCTTTTTATGCTCATACCATGTTTTTTTATTGAAATTTTTTTTTACAGAACATAATTTTGAATAGGGTCAAGGATGGTATCAAGGAAATGTCAGGCTGTTTAAAACATGGAACTAGACATGTTTCTTTTTAAGAGATTTTATTTTATGGAAACTTAGTAGAAGTGTCTACTTTGTAATCCTTTGAGATGTAATAGTTATGTCCTAATTATCTAAAACTGTAAACCTGAAAAGATCCTCAATGTGAATTATTCATTTAATTCTATATTAAGTAAGGTTTAAGGCTAGGGGCTTATACTAAGTATCCCTTTTCATCAAATCAAAATGAAGAAGCTGAAGAAGAGGTAAAAAATTTCATCACCTCATTCATGTTCTATTCTTCTTCCAATTTATCATTCTTTTTTGAATCCATTATAAAATAATAACTCCAGCGTCTTCAATATATTGTAATGATATTAAAATGGTACAACCATATTCATTATTTTATCAATCAAATGAATGATAGTGTGCCCATACGTTCATGCGTACGACTTACCATCTCCACATCGTGGTTTAGTTTGTTATTCAAACACTTCATTATTTTGGATGGGTATAATAATGAATATCACAGATATAAATAGTAAATATAACAGGTTAATTATTTTTTATAATATGATATACCATCTAATTACATACAATTTCACCATAAATATAATGATATTGTCGCTCGTGCGTATTACGGATTACCGTCTCGACAAATGTGATGAGATTCATTCCCCATAAAAATCATTCAATAATACTTTTAGTTTTATGATTAAAAATAAGTTTCATGAACGTCATATCACACTGTATATGAATCAAATACATCCAATCCTTAAAAAAATGGCATACGTAACCTAGCATATAAATGAAAATGAATCAGTTAACACCCTAAATGATGATACATCAAAAATATTATTTACAAAGAAACATTAGAGGGTCATATATGATATCATATTTATGTATAAATATTTATTATAATTTTATAACAATTATTTAACTATCATATAGGAGGTTAACATACCCTAGACCAAGGATAATTACATGCTAAGGGTTAATTTTACAATCTCTTTGTTATCCGAGGTTGTTTTTACATAATTATCTAATGGGACCTCTTTATCATCCACATCTCTGTTTCTTAAAAATATATTTCAACGTTTTTTATTACTTCCTAGACTATAGGATAAATTCATTTATACCCTTTATTGACATATTATAAAGTATTTATAAAGGAATATTTTCTCCATTTTCCAAACAAGGTCCCCTATTACCATTTTGACCAAGTTAAGGAATGAATATTTTTTATCTAATTTGGACGGTGAGGCTATCATCCATATTTATAAATACTTTTAAGCATACCTTGAAATATTATAAGAATATTTTCAAAATAAATGAGTTATTTTATATTTACATTACACATAAATGATTACAAATTAGAATGAGATACTTCTCTCATAATGTTTTGATTTCATCTATGTCATCATCCATTGATGGATTTTATACCTGGTTGAAGTTTATTTATTATGATACAAATCTGCCATGTTGTATTGAACGTTTTGTGATATATTTGACTGTGGATGTTTTATTTTTACACCATTAATGTTTTATGGATAATTTAGTGACATTTCATATGCTAGTATCAATATGATTGTTTACGTTAGGCATTATCATTTTCCAATGAGGAATGCATTGGACACAGTAAGTGATGGGTGGAGCCTGCTATAGCTCATCGATGAATCGGTAGGTCTCATGAGACAAAAAGTGCTTTGGCATAAGTCCATGAAAAAATATAATTTTTAGTCTAGGCATAAGGCCTTGACTATGTGGTTATGAAGTCCGGCATTATGCATTGCATCATTATGAAAGTGGCTATGGGTATTTCATGCAATAATTCGAATAGTAGAATATCCTTTTGAATTAATAAATTACATTAGTTGATTTTATATTTTATATATGATGCATAATTTTATGTTTAAAAGGCGTTTATTTTAGTCATATATATTTCCTTAAATGGATATGCTTTTTTATGAAATATTCTTTTATATTGTTATCCTTACAGAGTATCTAGGCTCACCCCTTTCTATGTCTTATTTTTTCCGGGACGCGAAGAAGTATTTTATGGATAAACTATATGTATTGGGTAAGGATATAAGTGTGTTCAAAAGAGGAAAAATGTTGCTAATGTTATTATTTCACAAAGAAATGTTAAACTTAAGAATGTATGTTATGCGTCCAAGGCTACTAAACTGTTCAGTCTTTCAGGAAATGACTCCTTGTATCATTCTAATTTTATGTAATAATTCACCGAATTAGGGTAACTGGGGTCAGGGCATTACAGTTGGAATCAAATGAAGTTTAGTACAACCCATTGAAACCGTATTTCGAAATACATTCATTTGTGAATGTAAGAACACATATCTTTGTTTGAGTTATGTCATTCCTTTTTCATTGAGTTTTTAAGAAAAATGGACTTTCTTGAATTTTTGAAGTACACGCTGTGTACTTTCTGGGTACACGGCAAGTACTTTTCTCCGGATCAAAGCCATGTGATGGCCGTGCCTGGGCCACACTCACGGTGTGTAGGGGTGACGTGGAGGCTGACTTTGGAGGAGTACCGAAAGACCTAATACATACCATGTACTCTAAAAGTACACGCCGTGTACTTCCTGTTTTTCATTAAACGGACCTGGGTCATGCCTGACGCACAAAATTTTTTTCTTCTAAGTCTCGTTTATATGAGAATGTTGAGGATCTATGAATCTTCGATGAGATCCCACCTCAAAATCTGTTCTCCGATTCGAGCACAGTCGATTGCGTTGGAATCACATCAGTGAGTTCTTCCTTCTGTTTGTGCCTTGTTTTCCAATTCCTCCTCTTTCTCATGTTTTCATGGTTTAATTGTTTCAGAAGTTTTTTCAGATCTATGACGTTCTAAGGAGAATTTTTCATCGCTTTTCACGTATATCGATCTCCTAGGATCGAGGTAGGTGGTTTGTTCCATTCTGTAGAGAGTCTTTGAGTATTTTCTGCAATTGCACCAATTCCCTTGAACTAGAATTGTGCACTTTCCAGTTTTCCCCTGATTGATTTCCTTCTAGATTTATTGCTATATTTAAGGTTTACCTTTGGGAATAGAGAAGTTTTTGTTGTTCTTTAGAATCTTTCCATGCCTGTTTTGCTTGTTTGGCATTTTCCAGATGCCATACATAGTTGTAGGATAGTGGAACTATTGCTTACTTATATTGTTGAGCCTTATAATGATAGCCAAGTAGTTATGAGGTTTACGTGGATGATACACACACACTGATCATGTTTTTTCACACAGGACTGTGAGGACCTAGTGAAGTACACAATATAAAGAATGGACATAAGGGCTTCTCCAGAGTGTCTTTTAATACGACATGAGATCACAGGTGGAATTAACAATGAGTTCTTCCTCAGAGATTATGTAGTTCGTCGACGTGGGCCACATGGGGAATGAGACATTGAGTGCTTCCCCAGAGAGCATTTAGTAGAAAACGAGACAATAGGGGGAATTGATTGTGAGTGCTTCCTCAGAAACACTACTATTAGCTTAACCAGAGCGGTGATACTATGTGTTCCTCCAGGAGGGTTTCTAGTACATGTAGGTTAAACCATAGGGGTTAGGCTCTGAGATCTACCCAAAGGGTAACCTATTTTATACTTGTTGTTTGTTGCATACTTGTGGACATTAGAACTTATATTCAGTTGTATTTCTGCACGTTGTTGTTTTTGATGCTTTCTTTAGATACTAGTACCCACAGCATCATTATCATCATTTCTATATATTTATTCTTCCACTGTATGGTTCATGTTATGTATGTTGTTACTGCATCCACTATTGAATGTTTCTTCCCATACCTTGTATACCTTACCGAATGAGGACATTGTTTACCCAATATGTTACCCAGGCCCTCGCTACTAGTCTACAGCCTCTGATATTTGAGGAAATGCGCTTGAGGTCATGTGGCGAACTAGGCATGGGGAACCAGTGGAGGGGCTCCAGATTCGGGTCCTTACAAAGTGGTATCATAAGAGTTTACTTTCTCTTGCTTTACTATTTGCAGCCTTTAGCTAGGGAGAAGATGGATTCAGTACTTGGTATTAAGCTGTGCTCAGGAGTATCTAACCCGTGTATAGGGAAACTCCATACTACCTCTTTTATTGTAGTTTTCTGGTTTTGAGATTTACGGTTGATATTATTTCACCTACAGTGATTCAGATGTCATGTGTTGTTATTGTTTGCTATTGTGGATCTATATCTATCGCAACCCAATGATATGTGGGTATGCAATCTCAGGAATCATATAGACACTTGTTAGAAATCACATGCCATACATTCTTTCCATGTCATATAGGGTGCATTAGCGATTGCATGCTGTTGTGATAGACCTTGTGTAGATTATGCATGCGGTTGTGATAGATGCCTGATAGAGTCTATGATGCCTTGTTAGAGGATTGTTTGTATTCTAATTTGCATAAATGAATACCATGTTTTTATACGTGGGTAGTATGGGCCCTCACGAATTGGAATTTGGCACCTCATTGACTTGTTTTATGTGTTTTCTAGGCTTCTGTGCAGTTTCTGAGCTATTTCCCAGAAAATCCCAGAAAACACAGCATGTACTTTTGACTACACACCATGTAGTTTCTAGGTCATGTCACTGACCATTTGTGTAGGGACATGCTATTTTAGAAGTTACATCAGGAACACGCCGTGTACGGTTGGTATATGATGTGTAGTTCAGAGACGTGTACCCGACCGTGACACTAACATCACTTGTCGGGGAAGCTCGAGTAGAACACGTTGTGTAGTAAAGAAACACGTCGTGTAGTCCCGTCCAGGTACCTGGCCGTGTCACGAACAACACGGGGCGGTGTTACCTTCTATTAGACACACCATGTTGTATTTGGAACACACTGTGTAGTCTTGTTCATGTACCCGACCGTGTCACGAAAAACACAGGACGGTGTCACCTACACCTACACACGTCGTGTTTGTTTGGAACACGCCGTGTATGGTCCATCCGTCTATATGGCTGTGTATTTAACAACATGGGCTACATAAGCCTTGTCTAGTACATGCCTTGTTTGTACAGAACATGCCGTGTAGTCTCGGGTTATGTCGGACCGTGTGGGTTAGCCGTGTAAAGAGACTCAGGTAGGGGAACAGTTTCCAAGTACAATCCCTGTGTGGGGTCAACATGCCGTGTAGTTTGAGGTGATACTCAACATGTAGGGTAGGGGTAAACGCCCATTTCAATGGATTAGGAAGACACGTCGTGTAGTCATGTTTTGTAAACTTCTGTGTTTTCATTCCCATGTTCCCACTTTGTACCCTTGTGTTATCTGTCTTTGATAATTCGGATCTAAGGTGTGCTTTTAATATTTCAGAGCTATGCCTCTGAGACATCCTCCGGTAGTACGTATGTCATCAGGCAGTGATCGGATGCCAGATATGGGTGATCAGGGACATTTTGCAGACCCTCCAGTTGGGCCAGCATTGGCACCGGCTGTCATACCAGTTGCAAGCACTGATGCGTGGTTCATGGAACGTTTTATGAGGATGATGCAGACATTTCAGGGAGAACCACCTCCTGCATAAAGTATGGAAGACTTGACACATGTTTTTCAGCAGGAGCATCCTCCCACTTTCTCGTGGGAAGGAGGAACTCATGCTGTAGAGCCAAGACTGGAAGCCATGTGGACTGTCTTCGAGCATCTGGAGTCGCCTCAAGAGAGGCGGGTCATGCTCTCTACCTACATGCTATGAGACTCTGCCAAGAGGTGGTGGTACGTGATCTCACAAGTGGGTTACCAGTAGGTTATGGCTTGAGAGGAGTTTCAGTGCGTATTTCATGATTACTTCTACCCAGATACCCTGAGGCCCGACCAAGCCTGGGAGTTCATGAGCTTAGAGAAGGATACTCTTTCTGTCATGTAGAATTCCTCTTGTTTCATTAAGCTGTAGCATTTCACACCCCTCTAGGATGGGAGTGGGGTGTTCTTAGCAAGGAATTTTGAGGATGGGCTCAAGCGGGAGATCCAATCGCAGGAGAATCTCTTCTAGTTGACTTCCATCACATCCATTTTGAACGAGGCACTGATTGCGTAGTGCAATCTGAGAGACTCTGGAGCTGCGATCTAGGGCAGTTCTACTTCCAGAGATAGTTTTACTTAAGATAGAAGCTTGAAGCGCCATAGGGAGTCTACACGCAGTGATCTGACGAAGCGAGATGCATAGTCAGGCAACCATGTGATATTCTACCAGTGTGGTCGGTATGGGCACACGAGGCCTCAGTGCCAGAGAGACCCCATGGTGTTCTGATCTTGCGGAAATATAGGTCACATTCACCGTTTCTTCTAGGTTTTCTCACCAGAAACTGGTTATAGGGGTTCTTCCATGACTCCTCGTTCAAGAGCACTAGCACCAGTTTCTGACTTGTCAGGGAACTGGAGTTCTTCCGGTCGTTCGGGCCGAGGTGGAGGTCAAGGTCATAGCGGTCAGCCACCAGTCCCTTAGCACCATCAAGGCAGATCAGCTCAAAGTGGTAAGCCAGGGGCGCAGGGCCGTGGTGCAGGCTAGACATTCTCTATGGAGCTGGATCCTGACCCTTCAACAGTTTGAGGTACAATTTTAGTAGCCTCAGTTTTATCTTCAGCTTTATTCTATACTGGTGCTTCGCATAGATTTATCTATGTGGCTGTCATGGAGATCCTTTTTCTCTGCATCATTTCTTCTACCGAATCATTGACACTAGAAAAACCATTGGAGATGAAGACATCTTGTGTACGTTAGTGTAGAGAGTTCCCTCTAGAGGTTGCAAGGTATCGTTTGTTATAGTATATCTATGTCCTAGGGATGACATGCAATGATGTAATTCTCAGAATGGACTGGTTGTTTTCCCTCCACGCATTCATCGACTGTTATCACCGTAGAGAGAGTTTTGTTTTACCAGAGGGTGAATATTTTCCTCATAGAGGCGAATGGGATGTAAAATCGAGTCGAGAAGGACTCGAGCATCATAGGCAAGGAAGGGTGACATCCCAGATTTCTAGTCATTATCTAGATGATCAGGGGACTTTATAGTTGGACTATCCTCTAGTGGTAGATCGTTTTTGAGATGTCTTTTTAGAGGACTTTTCGGGATTTCCTCTGGAGCGTGAGGTAGACTTTTCTATTGATCTTGTGCCAGGAGCAGCACCTGTATACATTCCTCCTTATATGATGGCTACACCTAAGTTTCAGGAGCTCAAAAAGTAGTTGGAGTAGTTGCAGGAAAAGGCTTTCATCCAACCCAGTACTTCTCTTTGGGGATCGCCAGTCCTATTTTCGAATAAGGCAGACAATACCCTTCAGCTTTTTGTGGATTATCGGAAGCTGAACTAGTTTACGTTCAAGAACCGATATCATTTTCCGAAGATCGATAACCTCTTTGATCAGCATTGAGGTGCCCAATTGTTCTTGAATATTGATTTGAGGACTGTTTACCATCAGTTGCACATTAGACCATCATATATACCTCTAACAGCCTTCAGGAGCAGGTATGGTCTCTACGAGTATACAGTTATGATGTTCAGTCTCACGAACACCGCTGTAGTTTTCATGGAACTGATGAACCGTGTCTTCCATCCTTCCGTGGATTCCTTCTTCGTGGTCTTCCTGGACGATATCTTGGTGTACTCTCACACTCGACACGACCATGCCACTCATCTTGAGATCATTTTGAGTACACTAAGAAAGCATAAAATTTATGTTAAACTCTAGAAGTTCCACTTCTGGATGGAATAGATTCACTTCTTGGGTCACGTCATCTCAGAGGGTGGAGTATATGTGGACCCAGAGAAAATGAGAGTTGTAGTTTCCTGGGAGAAGCTGAAAAATATTTTTGACGTATGGAGTTTTCTAGTGCTGGATGGATACTACAAAAGATTCATTCAAGACTTCTCACACATAGAATCACCTTTGATAGGACTGACCAAGAATGGGGAGAATTTATTGTGGTCATATTCTTGTGAGACAACATTTAAATAGCTAAACTTAAGATTGGCGTCAGCACCGAAACTAGTCTTGCTAGAGCCAGGAAACTGCTACAATGTTTATTGTGATGCTTCAGGTATTGGGCTCGGTGATGTGCTTATTTAGGGAGATTGAGTCGTTGCGTACAAGTCTCGGCAATTTAGGCCACATGAGAGGAACTACCCGACACAAGATCTGGAGTTGGCAGCTTTTGTACATTCTTTACTCTGTTGGAGACACTATCATCTGGGAGAGCACTTTGTGTTCTTCACCGACCATAATAGTCTCAATTATATCTTCACTCAGCATGATCTGAACTTTAGATAGTGGAGGTGGGTCATGTATCTTCAATATTTCGATTTCGAGCTTGCCTATATGCCTGGAATGGGCAATGCGGTGGCAGATTTGTTAAGATGGTGAACTCAAATTATGGCAGTTCAAGAGGCCAGCATTGACTGGTAGCTGATAGCTCTGCTCTCTGAGATGCATCTGGAGGTGCACGACAGACAGGGAAAAACCTTCCTATCTTCTTTAGCTGTTACATCTACACTACTTGATCAGGTAGGGATGAGGCAGCTATCAGACTCAGAAGGCATTGTCATGGGGGAGAGAGTGTCAGAAGAGTACCCACTTCCTGGATGGATAGTGGGAGAGGATGAGATCTTGTGTTTCCAAGGACGCGTATGGGTTCCAGTAGACGCACATGAATAGATGATGCAGGATTTTCGTACCTCATTTTAGGCAGTTCATCCTGGCATCACCATGATGTATCGTGATCATTATCACTTATACTGGTGGCCAAGTATGAAGAAATATGTTGTTGGTTTTGTCATGAGATTCTCTACTTGTCAGCAGGTGAAGGAAGAGAATCAGTTACCAACATCCCTTTTACAGTAGTTACCCATTCCGGAGTGGATGTGGGACGATGTTGCGATGGAGTTCATGATCGGGTTCCTGAGGTCACCTCGGGGGAACTCTGCTGTTTGGATTATCATCGACAGGCTCACGAAAATTGATCATTTCATACCAATCAAGGAGAAATTCATTGTCGATGATTTGGGACCATAGTACATCCGAGAGATTGTACGTATACATTGAGTTACACACTCCATTGTTTCAGATAGGGATGTGTATTTCACCTCTCGGTTCTGTTAGGGACTTCGGAAGGCCTTCATTACACAGGTACTTTTGAGTACTGCATACCATCCACAGACAGATAGCCAGTCCGAGCGTATGACCCTAGTGCTAGAGGATATGCTTAGAGCATGAATTCTAGACTTTGGTGGGTCTTTGTAGAAGAATATACCTCTGGTGGAGTGCGCCTACAATAACAGTTTTCAGGAGACCATTCATATGGCACCTTACGAGGCTTTGTACGGCAGGCCATGCCGATAACCCCTATAATTACAGGTGGTAGGAGAGGAAGATTTGCTGGGACCGCATCTTGATCAAGAAACCTCAGAGCAGATAGAGTTTATTCGGAAGAGAATGGTTGCAGCACAATCTCGGAAAAAGTCTTATGTTGATCAGCGTAGTCGAACAGTGGTGTTCGAGGTCGGGGATCAAGTTTTCCTGTGTGTTGAACCGAGGTTGGGATACAGGAGGATTCAGAGATAGGGTAAGCCTTCACCGTGGTACATCAGACCATTTGATGTATTGGAGAGAGGTGGGTTTGAGGCCTATCGGTTGCAGTTACCTCAGAGGTACCAGGCTATGCACGACGTCTTCCACGTCTCTCATCTCCGATGTTACTTTTCAAACTCGTCTCATGACTTTCAGCCAGTGGAGGTTGAGCTTGAAGCAGATGCATCGTTTGAGGAGAATCTCATCTGGATTGTCGATCACAGTAAAAAGGTTCTTTGTGGGCGGTGTGACCCTCATGTATGGGTGCTATGGCATCATGTGCGAGTACATGAAGAGACCTAGGAGAGGGAGGCCGTTGTACGATCGTTGTGGCCGGAGCTGTTCAGGGTTTCTTCATCCACACCTCTCTAGGTAAATTTGGGGTTGAATTTCTTTAAAGGGGGAAGTTTGTAAGAACCTGGATCATCGTTTGTGGTATGTCCTTCATTTTTTTAGAGTTTATAAGAATAATGGTGTTTCTGGAAATTTTTGAAGTACACGCCGTGTACTTTCTGGGTACACGCTGAGTACCCATCTCCGGCTCGAAGCCATGTGCTTGTCAGGCTCGGGCCACACACACGGTGTGTAGGGGTGATGTGGAGGATGATTTTGGTAGAGTACAGAAATACCTAGTACACGTCGTGTAGTCTAAATGTACAAGCCATGTACATATATTTTTTCCATTAAATAGACCGAGGTCGCGCCTGACGCTCAGAAACGTCTTCTTCTAGGTCTCTTTCATTCGAGAGCGCCAAGGATCTGTGAATATTCAACGAGCTCCCGCCTCTCCCTACATTCATTGATTTGAGCACGGACGATTTTAGTGGAATTGAAACAGTGAGTTGTTCATTCTGTATGAGCCTTGTTTTCCAATTCATCTTGTTTCTCAAGTTATCGTGGTTTAAGTGTTTCAGATGTTTTCTCAGATCTACGACGTTCTAAGGAGAATCTGTTGTCCATGTTCACATATATCGATCTCCTAGGATTGAGGTAGGTTGTTTTTTCCATTCTGTAGGAAGTCTTTGAGTATTTTCTACAATTGCGCCAATTCCCATGAATGGGAATTGTGCGTTATCCTATTTTCCCACTATTTATTGTCTGCTTTATTGATTGCTATAGTAGAATTTTACCTTTGTGAATATAGTAGTTTTTTTTGTACTCTGCATGATTTCCATGATTTTTTTCGTGTTTGGAGTTTTCCAGTTACCATTCCTATTTGTAGGATAGTGGAACTGTTTCTTAGTTTTGATGCTGAGCCTCATAATGATAGTCAATTAGATATGAGGTTTACTTGGATGACACATGCTCGCTGAGCATGTTATTTTCACACAGGACTGTGAGAACCTAGTTTAGTACACCATAGGGAGAATGGACATAAGGGATTATCTAGAGTGTCTTTTAATACGACGTGAGACCACTGGGGGAATTGATGATGAGTACATCCCCAGAGAGATTGTAGTTCCTCGATGCGGGCCACAGGGGGAATGAGACGTTGAGTTCATCCCCAGAGAGCCTTTAGTACAATACGAGAGTATATGGGGAATTGACGGTGAGTATTTCCTTAGAAAGTCTACTCTTAGTTGATCCAGAGGGGTGAGACTATCTGTTCCTCCTAGAGGGTTGGTAGTATATGATGGTTGAACCATATGAGTTAGGCTGTAAGAGAAACCCAAATGGTTACATGTTATTTACTTGTTGTTGCTTGTTTACTTGGGCACTTTATATGCTAGAACTGTGGATTGTATCTACTGTGTGCTTTTCTGTTTACTACTTCTGCACTTTTACTTGCATTGTTTTCATTGACTATTAGGCACAAATCTTTGGGTGATTGCCTTCTGGGATTGTGTCCACACCCAGTTTGGGTCATGCTTTTTGGCCTAAGAAGAAATTTTTGTTGTAGGTATAGATAAGGGCAAGCACCCTTAGACTTCAGGTACTTGAATGTTTGGAGCTGGATACCAAGGGACAATGATAAGGCGTGTGATGCTACTGGAGTTGTTGTTGCTTTAGTACTTGTTTTCAGTTGTATTTCATCACGTTGTTGTGTTTTCTTCATTCCATAGATAATTGTACTTGCTACATCATTATCATCATTCTTATATATTTATTGTTCCATAGTATGGTACCAGTTATGTATTTTGGTACTGCTTCCACTGTTGAATGTTGTTTTCCTAACCTAGTATACCTTAACGAATGAGGGCATAGTTTCCCCAATAACATACCAAGGCCCTCGCTGCTAGTCGGCAGCCTCTGGAGTTTGGGGAAATGTGATTGAGGTCATGTGGGGAACCGGGCATGGGGCACCAGTGGAGGGGCTCCGGATTTGGGTTGTTACAGTGAACACTACAGTAAGATAGAATTTGAAGATTAGTACAGAATAACATCCTAGAATTTTTATTCATTAGAAATTTTTGAGTTTTCCAACAAATACATCCCTGTCTGGTAATGATCAGTTAGAGGTGGCTCTGGTACAGATGTAACTATGGGTAAAACCCGAAATCACTGCATTAATCTAGACTCGAATGAGAACAGGTTCACGAAAATGGACCTTGCAGCACTCATGGTTATGACACTCCATGTTTATATGATTTGGATAATTATCATTTTCATTAAAAACCATTATGAAGGGTTTATGAGTTTATACCTCCTCAATGATAATATTTTATGGATTATGGATTATATCCATAAACTATTCAATTTAAGTAATTAGTTTTACAAGATCAGATTTATGTATTGTGATTCATAAACTAATCTATTGTATGCCATTGTTTAGAAATGTCACCTAATTGAAGGAAGGGAAACAATATCAACTCATGTAATCCATATATTAATATCCCTCCTACTCAAGATAATTATAGTGCAGTTGGTGAAGCCATTGGTGCTGATCAGCTTTTCATGAAAGTGTGACAACTCACTATAGTTATGTATAAAAAACATGCACGTATGGAGCACCCTGATCCACAATGAGAAGGAACAATGTTTGACCGATTCAAGAGGAAAATTCCACCAAAATTAAATGGAAGTGAAAATCTGTTAGTAGTTGAGCAATGGATAAGTTCCCTAGAAAAAATATTTCATTCTGTAGGGAGTAGTAGAAGGGAAAAAATTGTCCTAGTAGTTTATCGCCTCACATGAGATATAGATCATTGGTGGTCATTAATCCAAAACAAAAATATATGATGATCTATCGAACAAGTAATGGAGGGTGTTAATGTATATTTTCATAGAAAAATACATACCTAGTGACCATTTAGAAGATATAGAAAGACAATTTTGGAGTGTGAGGAAATATGAGGATGGGAATGTCACAAAGTATGAGGCTAACATTACATGGTTAGAAAAGCATTCAGTGTATTATATACATAACTCACGTAGTAATATTGATCGATTAATTGATGGTTAAATCCATTTATCTTACAATAATTTTTCTCAAAATCCATCTCATCGTATGAAGATATTGTATCATGCTCTATCAAAACTGAAAAGGAATTCTCTAGGTCTTGTGTATATACTGAGAATAAAGAGAAAAATATATTTTCTTAACGCTCTAGAAATGAAAAAGAGGGGAGGATGGGAAAATTTGAATATCCATCCTACGGTAAATGTGGGATGAAAAACCATATTACTTGCATAAATACAATGGGAGTTTGTTATATATGTAGAGAAAAGGCCCCCATATCTCGTGATTTCAAGGGGAATAAAGGGGCTGTCAATGTTGAATTCTACATTTGTAGAGAAAAGAAAAATTATGAAAATTAATGTCCAAAGCGCAAAGAGAATATACTTCAGAAAAGGCCAATATTATGTGATCACTACTGCTGGATCATCGCATTGTTTAAAATCATCCGAGTTTGATATGAAAATTAGATATTTCCAATTTGATTTAACAAGTTAGTGATCAGTCTAAACTCTTAAGGGGAGTATCTTTGCAACAATTTATTGTGAATTCGTTCCAATTATGGCATATAAATGTTGACTATCACTTAATCTCATCATCATACCCATGGTGGAAGATTATATCATCCTTGGTGTGGATTGGATTTTGGTCCATGATGGGAAATTTAAATGTATGATGATGGAGGTTACAAATCTCGATGATGATAAAGATTACATTATCTTTAGAGAATAAATGTCACCACTTGTTTCTTAGATTTATCCACCACCATTAGATCTACTAAATTCAATTATTTGAGAGTATGAGAATAAAATAATAATGGGTGAGGAAAAGAATGTTCTAATAGAGGGCATACCTATTGTTCAAGGACATGTTGATGTGTTTCCATAGGATTTACCTGGACATCCTCCAGTAGGAGAAATTGATTTTTCCATTGATTTAATTCCTAGTTCATGGACAATATCAAAAACCTCTTATATAATGGACATTGTGGAATTAGTGTAACTAAGGAATCAACTAAAATAATTGAGTAATAATGGATTTATTCACCGTAGTGTTTTTCTATAGGGAGATCCCGTCCTTTTTGTTGAGAAGAAAGACAGATCTATGAGGTTGTGAATTGACTATAGGGAGACCAATGCTATAACAAAAAAGAACATGGTTCCCCTACCTCACATTAAGGATTTATTCAACTAAATCCATGGTGCTCAATATTTTTCAAAGATTGGCCTTCGATCCAGATATTATCAGTTGTGTGTGTAGTAGGAAGACATAACAAAAACAACATTTTGAGCCAGATACAAGCATTATGAGTTTATAGTAATGACTTTTGGATTGATTAATGCATTCTCTACCATCATGGATCTACAGAATAGAGTATTAATCGAATATTTGGATGACTTTTTTTTTGTATTTATTGATGATATATTGGTATAGTAAAAAATCTATGAAGATCATGAATGTCACTTGCATATTATTCCAATGACTCTTAGATGAAAATAATTATATGGGAAATTTAACAAGTGTGAATTATGGAAATACAAGATTTCATTTCATGGTCATATTTTCTCTAAAGATGTAATATTTGTTGAATTTTCAATGTCTAAGGATATCTATAAATTACCAGAACCGATGTGTATAAGTTAGGTATTCATTTTTATTGGTTTAGCAGGTTATTATCGTCATTTTGTCTTGAATTGTTCACAATTGGAAAACCCATTAACCAAACACACTATTAAAGTGGTTAATTTTTTTTTGAAAAAAAGAGTGTGAATAAGATTTTGATGAACTAATGAGAAGATTATTTAGTGCTCTTATATTGACTCTACCATCGAGGAATGATGTGATTGTTATTTATAATGATGCTTCAAAGAAAGGAATTGGTTGTGTCCTTATAAAGAATGATAGAGTTATTGCTTATGCATTATGGTAGGAAAAAATTAACGAGAAAAACTATCCCACTCATGATCATGAGTTAGAAGCTATAATAGTTTCTATGAAAATATGGAGACAATATCTCTATGGTAAAAAATGTGAGATTTATACTAATCATAATAGTTTGAGGTATATTTTCTCTAAAAAATAACTAGACATGAGGAAAATGAGATGAAGTTAACTACTCAAGGATTATGATTTCACAATATACTACCACTCGGGGAAGGAAAATAAGGTGTAGGATACTAGGAGCTGAAAAGATAATGGAGTTTTGAACATGATGAGAGTGGAAAGGGATCCTATTTTCATGGATCAAGTAAATATTGATATGGGAATATCCATGAAAGGAGAAAAATCAATACATTTTCAAATGGTTTCCAAACCAACTTCACAATAAAATATAAAGATTTCATAAAATGATTATGAGTAATTGGAAACAAAAATTATAGATGTGAACAATGGGAAATTGATCTACTTCATATATAAAGATGGGATTTTTAAATTTTGGAAGTGACATTGTGTTCTCGATATACCTAATCAAAAAAAGTAATTTATGGATGATTATCATAGCTCCAATTTCTCTATACACCTTGGTACCACAATGTTGTATAGATATTTGGGAGAACATTTATGGTGGGACAACATGATGAGGGAGATTGCCGATTTTCGGTCAAGATGTATGGTTTTTCAATAACTAAAAGCTGGAAGTGAACAGCCTGCAGGATTCTTTAAACCTCTTCCCATACTAGAGTGGAAATGGGAAAATATTACGATGGAAATTTTCATGCGGATACCAATTACCCCTAGAAGGAATGATACAATATTTGTTATTGTTGATCGTCTTACCATGTTAGCACATTTTCATTCTATAAGAGAAGATTTACCACTTAAACATTAGGAAAGAATATATATTAAGGATGTTCTAAGACATCATGATGTACCTATATCTATTGTTTGTGATCATGATCCCCATTTTACATCTTGACTCTAGAAATGTCTTCAGTGGGCCCTGGATAATGAACTTAATTTGAGCACCACCTTCAACCCTCAAACCAATGGATAATCAGAAAAGAATATTCAAACCTTGGATAACATATTGAGATCTTGCTCACATGACTTTAAATGTATGTGGGATAAATATTTACCACTCGTAGAATTTTCCTATAACAATAGCATACATTAAAGTATTCAAATGGCACCATATGAATCTTTACAAAAAAACAGATGTCACACACCAACTTGTTGGGATGATTTTTGATAAATAATTCTCATAAGTTGATAACATGTTGAGGAAACAATTGAAAAAGTGATGATTATCCAAACCCACATCAAATCAACCCAAATTAGGAAAGAGAGCTATGCAGATAACCGATGGATTTTGATTTTCATGTAGGAGACCTTGTTTTCATGAAGGTGTCTCTATGGAATGGTATTATATGTATCAGTACGAATGGTATATAGAGTCCCAGGTACATCAGAACTTTCGAAATTATATAATGAATTGGAGTTGTAGCATATGTGTTTGGAAATGCCTCCATGTCTCTCAAATGTTCATGACATGTTCCACTTATTACTGTTGAAAAATACATGCATGACGCAACACATATACTCACTTATAAAAAAATTTGAATTAGATCCTGATCTGTCTTATTGTGAGGTTTGTATCATTATTCATGATACCAAAGAACAAGTTCTATGAATCCGGACGACTCACTTGGTTAATATTCTATGTGGAATGCATAAAATTGAAGAGGCAGCGTGGGAAATTGAGGAACATATGATGAAGAACCTCTCAAATCTTTTTATGAAATAATATTATTTAAATTTCGATGAAAAAATTATTTTAAGGAGTGAAGAATGTAAAAACACATTGTTACATGATATGTTTCCCTTTGAATAAGCCATTAGCATTCATTGTACGCAACTTGGAGTGTTAACACACCACGGCCAATCCATATAACTATTATGTATAGTAATACCAAATTTTTGAAATTTTATAATTTTTAATTTTCGAAATGTACTTAATTTTTGGATTCGGAATATCCAAATTATCTTATGGTGGATTTTTGGAATATTTCTGAAAACAATAAATTTATGATTAATAGTGAAAAACATTGCGTTATTGTTTAGTACCGACCTTTTATGTAAGTAATTAGTTATTTTATTTAAATTTATTTTATGTATAAATAGATGCATAATACATATATATGTTCAATGTAATTCATTGGAGTCATTTTATAATAATTTTAGATATATAACATATTATTTAACTTTTTTCCATCTTTTGTGCACCTTTTAGGAGTATTTGAAAATTTTCATAAAACAAAATTTTAACGCTTCTCTGAGGTGAATTTCAAAAATCCAAGACTCAATGTTAATATCAGTATGTAAAATGTGGTTCAACAAGATGAAAATAATTTTTATTGAATAATATCTTTGGAATTTTATTTTTCAAGATTAAAAGTAAATAAGACAAATAATGGTAAAAATGAAATCAAAATTACTCTAACACATTTACTAATTATATTGGATAAGTTTCATTCTACCAAAAACAACCTTAGGAATAAGATATGACCCCTTTGGTCCACTTGGATTAGATTTTGACATTTATTATTATTTTATTTAAAGAAGAGTTAAAAGAGTTAAATTAAATGTTTAATTAGTAAACAATTATGAATAGAGGGCTAAACATAATATATATTCAATTTTAAATATTCATTAGAAAATAAAAAATGATATCCTAAATAATGGTATTTTATTTATAATTTTTTGACATTATATACATTAATTTACTTATGACCGAATAATGATGCAGAAATTACCTTATTAATGAAATATTAAAATAATTGATATTATACATATCCAAATAAAATTATATTGAGACTTATGTTGAATTAAAAAAAAATTATAGCTTAATATGACATGTTATGATTAGTTATAAATATTTTCTTTGATGTGATAGTGTTTTTATGGCTTTCAAAAGAATCAAATGCTAAATGGTGTCAAAATTGACATAATTGAGTTTTTAAAACAAATACCATATTATTAATTGATATAATATCCAAAAAATTCTATGAATCATCCAAAGGACATATATAATGATATATATAATAATAATAATTAACCACATGAGGTTCTCTTGGCATGTTATAGTACTATTATTATCCATATAATAAAAATATACAAAGAGAAATGGTAAATGTCATACTATTTAACAAAGAGTTAAATTTAATATATATGGTTAAGAGGATGACCTAAACCTATCTAAACCCTATTTGTTTAGACGTTTCCATACCCACCTTATCCTAGAAATAATTCATTTTTAAGACATTAGTAATAGTAAATGATTTTATTATAAAATAATATTTCAAGTTTTTCCTACAGTGATACTCACCTTTCTTATTAAAAGACACATCCAGATATCTTATTTTCACACCTCTAAAGCCTTTTTGGTCTGCCAAAAGCTACCCAAATATCCTCAATACCATCGTTACATCATCCTAGAGACCTGGCATTTGACATAATGCAATCTGAATGAGACCATTCGATCAACTAAAAAGAAAGAATCCAAAAAATATGTTAATATTTTATCACCACTTTCATGTTCTTTTCTTCATCCATTTACTCTTGCTATTAATTTTCCATTCTAAAATAACAACTCTAGTGTCGTATATATAATTTATTGTTAATAAAATTGTATATCCATATTCAATAATATATCCATCTTATGAATGAAAAATTTGTAATGACCAGGAAATCCCATGTATTTTTTTTAAAAATACATGAGAATTTTGCGAGTCTACAAATTTTTACGGTGCTTGATTTCGTGAGCAGGTGTGCCCGTAATCAATTTCAAAAGTATTGTTCAGGTACATTTTGTAAACATACGAGTGGGTTTTAATAATGTTTGAACCGGTGCTCGGAATTGAAATTTGAGGGCACGGTTGGCCTCGTTGCGCTGATTTTCTCTTAAGAAAACATTCACCTATAGGGCCGATGGTCAAGATTAAAAGTTAGTTTTTGGATTTTTATAAAAAAATAGTAAAATAAAGAGTAAAACACATTATTTTAATTTTTGATCTTCCATGAGTGTCATTTTTTGTTGGTTAAAATCTTTACATAGGATTTTGATGTTGGACTGCTACACCCTAACCTCCCATAAGAGGTTATGGTGGTGGGTCCCACCCGAACATAACCTCCCGTGAGAGGTTACATTGTGGGGACAACACGAGACTAAAACTACACAATTAATGGGATGGTGGAAAATCTCCCTACTCCCATCGTTAATGAGGCGGAACTCCATTGACCTCCTCTACCATTAATTAGTGTCACCTTTCCCTTTTAATTAACTCCTCCAACATGTGTAATTTCATTAAGGGGAGCCTCTTGACCTTCCCATTAATCAATTGTTACAATGCATGTAATTTAATTAAGGGGAGCTTGTTAATTTATTCCTCCATTTTGAAATTGATGTTCCAATAAAATAAATGATAACTTATATTATTTTTTGCTTGTAATTTCTCATATGGTGGGAGCTTGAGAGGAGAGCTTGGGAGAAAAGAAGTTCACCCAAAAAATAATGGAGAACTTGAAGAACATCGCCAACAACCTTCTTCAATTACCTTCCTCGGATCCTTCACAACATCGTCAATGAACTAATGCTGCTTGGAATTGGGGACGTGTGGTGGGCATGACGAACGTATGTCTTCATCATCTTCCTTCCGCGACTCCACCAATGAGCGATCATTGATATGAGGTAGGGGGTGTATGGTTGATGATGTTATACCGTTTTTATGATCTCCTTCAAATGATAAAATGGGTTTGATGCAGACATATTTTATTGAACATCTACTTCTCATGATGGGCCAAATGATACCTTCCAAAACGCGGAGGGTGCGGGCCAACCTACCATGGCCCGACATCCTCCATCGATTTTTTTCTCTTGTGGTGTGGTAAAACATGGCGATGAGGTGAGGACGATGAAGGCTGAAATGGCATAGGACACGCTACCTAGATGCTATGGGAATCGCACCGCCCCCACGACACACTGAAGCTTCATGCTGACCTCTGCCAGCCCGAGCAGCGCCCGACCCACCTGCCCACGGCCTCCTGGGGTCCTGCCTAGCTCGCTGCCCACCTGCCTGTGGCCTACCGAGGCCCTGACCGGTGCACGGTCCACCTTCCCATGGCCTCCTGGTGCCTTGGCCGGCATGTGGCCCGACTGTCTGTGGACCACCAGCGCTCAATAGCACACTACCTGGTGCCCCCACATCATATCTGGCACCCTACCGACACCCTCGTGCCCTACCGATGCCACCGAGCCCTACTATGCCATTGTTGCTGCCTGCCTGGCTCCCATGAAGCCACAACCGCACCCTTCTGGTGGCCCCACAGCTTGCCTGGCACCCTGCCTTGCCCTAGTAGAATGGTTAGCTATTGCGACCCCTAGACTGCACACCCGTGGCCAGCCCACGATCCACACGGCCTGCCCGCCTGTCCTCTGACCAGCCTGACCTCCTAGGCCGAGTCTCTCAATCCACGCCACTCACAACACTGGCCGAACCTTCCATGACCTTTGGGCCAGGATGCCTACATAGTGAACTCTAGACCGAACCGCCATCGTAGTCCATTGGGCCGGGCCCAACGGACCAGACCAAAACTCACCAGGATGACCCACCCAATGGGCCTGGTCAGAACCAATGATTCTAACTTGGTTGAACCAAACTAGGTGGGCCCAGTTTTTGGTGGGCCGAGTCAGTCCGTTCGGGTTGGACTGGGCCAGGGCCCATTACTGACCCATAACCTTCTTGGGCCATATTATTGGCACCAGATGTCCGTATGACGAACCGTCGGTGATGCAGGTATTCGTTGAAAAACCTTTGAGAATACCCCACAGGAGTTCAGGGTATAGTTGAGATACAGTCTTGTTTGATCGTACATGGATCCTACTGGGGCCATGGGACTAAAAGGCTGATAACTAACTTACCAGACATCTGATTGATGCACCATCTATTGCGTTGAGACCCCAATGAAGTGGGGGACCTTTGAGATACTTCAACGATGGAATTTGTGATAGTTGGAGTATCAAACCATAGCTTGTCGAGCAGATCATCCAGATACGAGCATGCATTTGTGCGGGAACCTAGTAGTTGGATGTGACTTGATGACTGCTGACCAATTCGACTTTGAGTGATTCAACTAGCCCAATGGGAATAGTCATTTTGTGAGCTCCACAAACCCATGGTGGGGAGTACCTCTGTGTGAGCACAACAGACCCATGGCACTTGACACATGATGAACCTTAGTAGACTACATGGGGAGTTCCTCTGTGTGAGCGTAGTAGACCCACACCAGAGAGATCATTTATGTGAGTGTATTATATCCACGTTACTTGATAGAAGGAGTACCTCAGTAGTCCATGCTGGTGGGATGCGCCTCTATGTGACACAGCACACCCACTGTGCTCAATAGAGAAGGAGTTCCCCAACAGCTGAGGGATTAGATTAATTAAAATCATGGTTATAGATTAGTCATTGACATCTATGTTATTCTCGTGATTGAGATGGTTTACTATATAACTTATGTATATGTATGGCCATATAACTATGTAATGGTTATTCGTTGATTTCATACATTGTGGCTTATCCTTGTTGGATATTGTGAGACCTTGAGGGTTTCAGGGACGCAAATGAGAATTTTTTTACTCACCCCTACATAGGATATGACCGCAACTCGTTGTGCTGGTTGTAGATGTCGGATAACATTGACTGATGTAGAGAGTCGCAGGACTGGATGGTACGCGGAGGTGGACCACTCTGCGTGATGGTACACAGAGGATACGAACAGACGTGAGTGGTGTGGAGGCCATCTGTACTTACCATTTATGTTGGATCCTCGAAGGATGAACCATTAGATGTTTTACATTTATTCAATATTACTTGAATTCAATTGTACTTTTACTTTCCTATTGTGCTTGTATTTCTGACCGCTTTTACTTTCTGTTAGTTCTTTTGTATTAGGTTTTACATAGTGTTTTTATTCCAAATGTGTACTATGATGTATATGTATACAGTTCTACATAAACTGCCTTCCCAGTTTAGGGAATTACACATTTGGTGCCAGTCGCTAGTCCCTGGCCTATGGAAGGCAGGCTTCGGGTAGTCACGATATTTTCCCCAAGGGATGGGTCATGACAAATTGGTATCAAAGGAGTCGGTTATACCACATAAATTAGAACTTTGATATTCCTTTTCTGTGAATCAATTGTGTTATGAGTACTAAGTGTTTTTTTCTGTTCAGGGAGTCCATTGTTAGTGCGATCAGATGACGTATCCATACACCCGGACCCTGAATTCTGATTTCTGACTCAGTGTATGAAAACACTGATTGCGTTCATGTTTCCATAAGTTTTATTTAAGTCAACTCAACACGGTCAACTCACCAGGTATAACATTTTGACTGTTTAGAATCTATTTCTTTCATGATGCCTCCACGTGGATGACTAGTTAGAGCCCTAAGATTCATACTTACTGATAGACCACCCTGCGACAAGGCCTCGGTGTAGGCCCATTTAACAGCAGAGACACCCGGTACTACTTCCCATTGTGCCACTAATGCCACCAGCCCTAGAAGCAAATGATTCATGTCGCTTCAATGCATTACACAAGTTATAGTGCCAGAGGGCATCTAGGTTCATGGGAGGGAGGGACCCACAGGTGGTAGAGGATTTGCCGAAGGCAGTGGTGAGAGTCTTCAGGCAAGTAGAAACACCATCTAACTTCATGATGATCTATCACTCGAGCCTCCTTTAGGTAGAAATAGGATGATTGTAAAGCATGATGCTCCAGGTGCATGATGATTCAACTCTACTCTGGGAAGACGTTGAGAGCTTGTTCCGAGCAGAGTTTATCCCAGCCATTCTCTGCGCAGTGTGAATATAGGATCTACTGCTTCTATTGTAGGATAGCATGATGGTGGAGTAGTACTCAGCGAGGAATACCGACCTATCGCACTACACCACAGATATGGTGCATGGACAATTTTTCTGGGCTCGGATCATTGAGCAGGGGCTCAGGCAAGAGATCAGATCTTCGATTATCTCCCTCAAGAATCTGGACACAGGTGGGGTTGTTAAAGATACCCCTCCTAGTGGAGATTTTCCTTATTGAGCAGTCACCAGCAGCGAGAACCACTACTAGACGACACGAATTGGAGTTTTTTCTGCTCGAATTAGACAAATTTTGTAGAGGTCCAAGAAGTAAAAACCTATAGGTGATCAACCACATGACTCATGATCAGTTATGAGGGGCACACAGAGCAGAGACACACGTACGAGAAGCAGGCAGTGATACTCATGCGGCTGGCAGGGTAACGTGGCTCGTGACTGTCCGAACCACTATTTAGATGATCGCCAGACGGTCGATAGACCACTGATATAGAGGCATAGGTTTAAATGAGGTGGTCTACATGGAGGGGGAAGACGTTTCAGAGGACCGGGACATGAAGCTGGCAGTGGGAGAAGTTTCGATGTGTTTCTGCCACCACCACCGGGAAGTCTACCACGACTATAGGAAGCAATTGGATAGAAGAGATCTCACCTTTAGGCAACTAAATAATATGACCATGGAGATACAATGATGATTAGGGGTAGGATATGTGTCTACTCAACCATATCTGATGTTTATATAGACACAAGTTTCAGTCACTCTTTCATTTCCATTGCCCTCTTTCCGAGCTCAGAGATTACGATGGAGCTGTTGGCTCGATCCTTAGGTCTAGAGACCCCTACGGGTGAAGACTCAACAATTACACACTGGTGCTGGTTGTGTGACATTACTCTAGGAGGATAGTGCTTCCATTGGGATCATCTCGTAGTGGCGTCGTGGCCTTACGCCGTCATCTTGTGTATATAATGGTTATCTATAGAACATGTCCAAATCAATTGTATTAGGCACAATGTACGATGTATCTGCATGGATGGGACCAGGTTCACCGTTACTGGCAGGAAGGGAGCCTATGCAGCACAAGACAGACATACTAGGAGGATGGTGCAACATATCACTCATCAGTTTGCCTATCTCACCCTCAGAGTAGTTGAAGTGGAGAGTCTGACCAATCCTGCAGTGGTGGAGAAGTATGAAGATGCTTTCCCTAACAATGTACCAATACCACCTCATCGCAGAGTGGTGGACATCTACATTTACCTGTACCCCGTGACAACACCGATATCTACCCCATCATATTGGATGGCTTCCACTGAGCATCGTGACCTGCGGGTATAGATGGAGGATTCGCAGGTTAAGGGATTCATTCGGCACATTAATTCTTCCTGGGTAGCCCTGATTCTGTTCGCAAACAAAGCAGATGGAATCCTGAGTCATTGTGTTGACTACCATCGCCTAAACCATGATACCGTGCTAAAAAATTACTCACTCCCGAGGATTAAAAAACCTCTTTGATCAGCTAAAGGGAGCATGATGGTTCTCGAAGATAGATTTCAGATCAGCCGATCCCCAGCTCAGAGTTCGAGAAGAGGATGTGCAGAAGACAGAAATGAGGTGTCGGTATGACCAATATGAGTTCTTAGATATTCCCATTGGAATAACCAATGATCCAACAATGTTCTTGGGACTCATGAATATGATCTTCCAGCCATAAATTGATTGCTTTTTCGTAGTCTTCAATGATGACATTCTGGTCTACTCAACTACTGTGGAGGATCATGCCTTCCATTATCAGGTAGTAATGTACACACTTCGAGAGAACCAGCTTTATGGTATGAACTCGAAGTGTATGTTTTGGATTCGAGAGGTTTACTTCTTGAGACATGTCTTCTCGAAGGATGGAGTAGCAATGGATCCAGTGAAGATCGAGGAGCTACATGCTTGGGATCGACCCAGGAGTGTGATGCAGGTATGATGTTTTCTGGGTTTGGCTGGGTACTATTGGAGGTTCATTCTAGACTTCTCCAGAGTTGCATCACCACTTTTAGCTTTGAGGAGGAAGGGGAAACCCTTTTTGTGGATGAAGAGATGTCAACAGATCATTCAAGAGATGAGGAAGAGGTTGACTAGTGCACCCATCTTGAGGCTTCCATAGGAAGGCGTAGGGTATGTAGTCTACTGTGAAACATTATGGACCAGACCTAGGTGTTTACTGATGAATGAACGAGAAGTGATCGAATAATGTTCTCATTAGATGGGAAAACATAATCAGAACTATGCTACCCATGATATAGAGTTAGTAGTATTGGTCTTCTCCTTCATGATGTGGCTCACTATCTGATGGAAGAGCATTTTACTATGTACTCTGATCACAAGAGTCTCAGGTATATCTTCTCATAAAAGGACCTAAACCTAATATAATGACGTTGTATTGAATTCCTCCAAGACTATGACTTCGATATATTCTATACTCCAAGAAAGGTGAACATTGTTGTATAGACCCTTAGTAGTAGGATTATTATACATATTCTAGGAGAGGCGACAGAGTAGCTAGCTACTTTACAGATATCCTTGTTGGATACAGATGGAGAAGTATTCCTTTAGTGTCAAGTAGTCACTCTCCCACTCTTTCAGTGAGTCAAGGAAGAATATCATGGGGACACTAACTACGAGACACGATGTGCTCAGATATCCACAGGGCAGCCACCTGATGGATTTTCTGAAGGTGGGAACCAGGTCATCCTCTTTATAGGATGTACCATCGTACCAGTTCCACATCAAGTGGAATTGTTGAGGGATTTCCACAAAACCCCTCTAGCAGTAAATGTATTAGTAGTGAAGATGTACTGGGACTTTTGAAGACAGAACCGGTAGCCATGTATGAAAAAGGCAGTTGCAGAGTTTGTCTCACGGTGACTCACTTGTCAACATGTGAAGGAAGAGCACCAGGTACCATCATGCATGGTTCATCCAACAGAGGACCCATAGTAGAAGTTGGATTGGATATCCATGAACCTCGTGATGGGTCTTCCACGTACATCTAGGTGTCACGACTCGATTTGGGAGATCATCTATTGATTCTCTATGTTGGCCCACTTCCTACCGATTAGAGTTGAGGGTTTAGTAGAGGGAATGGGATTCATCTATGTGTAGGATATTGTGTGTTTACATGGGGTGCCTTCCACTATTGTTTCCAACTGTGATGCACAGTTTACATCCTGGCTATGGAAGGGGTTAGAGGAAACTTTTGGGAAACATCTTCACTTGAGCACCGCATTCTATCTGTATAAAGATGGTCAGACTGAGCAGACCATTTAGACCCTCGAGGACATGCTACGTGCATCTGTCCTCTACATTGGTAGCAGCTAGGATGATCACCTGACATTGGTAGAGTTTGCGTACAACAATAGCTATAACTCAAACATTGGGATGACACCTTTCGAGGCATTGTACAGGTGGCCTTTAAGATCACCCTTGTGCTGTACTGACACTAGGTAGTTAGCACAAGTGGGACTAGAGATGGTACAAGCTACCATGGAGGAGTTGCAGGTCATCCAGGAGCAGTTAAAGACTACACAGTGCAGGAATAAGTCATATGTTGATAGGAGAAATAGACATATGGAGTTCGAGGATGGTGACCACGTTTTTCTATGGGTCTCACCTCGACGAGGTATACATACATTTGGACAAGGTGGTAAGTTATCTCTGAGATTCATCGGACCATTACAGTTCCTCAACATAGTTGGCATTGTTGCATACCACATAGCTCTACCACCTTAGTTGCACCAGGTGCACGACGTCTTCAACGTATCACATCTTAAGAGATATGTGTACGACCGTTACCACATCATATAACATGTATAGTTCGACATCGATGATGGGGTGACTTTTACAGAGGTTCCAAAGGATATTGAGGATCGAAATGAGTGGGTCCTATGTGGACATTATATACATCTGGTGTGTGTTCGCTGAGAACATGGGAACCTCCAAGAGAGCATATGGGATCACGGGGAACATATGCGTGCTCTGTACCCCCATTTGTTCCCTTAGATTTAGTTGTATTGTATGGGGACGTAAATCCCAGAGATGGGGAGAATGTAAAACCTGTAAATACTATTGAATTTATTTTAAAAAACACATGGGAATTTTACGAGTTCATGAATTTGGACAGTGCATGATTCCGAGGCCCGGTGTGCCAAGAATAAATTTCTGAAGTTTTATTCGGGTACATTCACTAAACTTACGAGTGGGTTTTTTAACATTTGTACCAGTGCTCGGAATTGAAATATGAGAGCACCAATGGACTCCCTATACCTATATTAGATTAAGAATAGTTTCACATATATGACATATGGTCGAGATTAAATGATGGTTGTTGGATTTTTATAATATAATTATAAAATAAAGTGTACAACACTTTATTTTATTTTTTGAGCTGTAATGAGTATGAGTGGTTGTTGGTTAAAACCTCCACGTGGGAGTTGGAGGTGGGACCACCACACCCTAACCTCAAATGAGAGGATATGGTGGTGGGGCCCTCACGAACATAACCTCCTTTGAGAGGTTACATCATGGGGACCACATGAGACTAAAACCCCCCAATTATTTCCTGGGAGGAAAATCTCCCAACACCCCTCATTAATGAGGGAGGAGTCCATTGACCTCCTCTACCATTAATTGTTGCCACCTATCCCGTTTAATTAATTGTTCCATTGCGTGTTATTTAATTAAGTGCAGCCTCATTTACTCCACGTTAATCAATTTCTTCAATGTATATAATATAATTAAGGGGAGACTCTTTATTTATTCCTCCATTTTGAAATTATTGTGGCAATAAAATAATAGATAACTTATTTATTTTTAGCTTGGAAATTTTCATTTGGTGGGATCTTGAGAGGAGATCTTGGGAGAAAAGAAGTTCTCCCAATGTAGAACGAAGAATGAGAAAAACACTGCCAACAACCTTCTTTGACATTATTCCTCAGATCCTCCGCAAGGTCGTCAGCGAACCGATGCAGATCAGAATTGGGGACGTGCGGGGGGCGCGACAAATGACAGTCTTCATAGTCTTCCTATAGGGACTCTGCCAACAAGCGATCATCAATATGAGGTAGGGGGTTTATACATGTTAATGTTTTACCCATTTTCTTATCTCCTTCAAAGGATAAGATGGGTTTGATGCAGATGTATTTTATTGTTCACCTTCTTCTCATGACGAGCCAAATGATACTTTCTTAAATGCGGAGGGAGCGGGAAAGCCAAACATGGCCCGACATCGCCCGTCGATTCCTCTCTTTTGTGGTGTTTTACGACATGGCGATTAGGCAACGACGATGAAGGCGGCAACGACGAAGGCCGCACTACCCTTGGCCTCCACAAATAACCCCTCCCCACAGTGCACAAAAGCTTCCTTCCGACCACCTCTAGCTCGGGCGGTGCCTGACCCACCTTATCTTGGCCTCCCTTCGTCCTGCACGGCACACGGACCGCCTGCCCATGGCCAACCATCACCCTGCCAGGCGCACGGCGTGCCAAACGGCGACCTCCCACCGCCCTTATCAAGAACTGAATCTCGACGCCACCAAAACCGGCACCAAACCCAGACCGTGACATGTCCCGAAGGGCGTTCCCGATCCCCACGGGCAGGCACAAGTGCCCGGGTATCATAAAATGATAATTGGGAACGAATTACCCGAGTTTATAAACCTAAAATGACAAAAGAATCCAATGAAACGAATCTGGATTTTTTTTCAGCCAAATAATCTTTTTTAAAAAGTCAGAACTGAATTACACAATTTTAAAAAAAAATTAAAGACCATTACAAAGGTACAAACCCAAGAAAATACAGCCCAAGAACCTCCACATGGAAAGAGGCATCTCCCTCAAGCCATCTCCATGACACTCCATCACGATGGACCACTAAAAACCCGAACCAAAGGCATAAAACCTATAGCCAAACCTGTGACATAAAATAAGCAAGTCTACTTACACCCAAAGGTGTAAGTAGGGTGTGAGCGAAATCCCAGTAGGATACCACCTCTATGAAATTCCATGTGATAAACATTTCATGACAAAAAGCATTGCATGTTTTGTAAATAATAAATGCTAATTACAATTTTCTAAAGGATGAAATAATAAATGAAAACAGTTTTCATGTGAGATAATTTTAAAGGAACAACAATTTTAAAATAAATGACAAAGCTACTGAATTTTTCACCCAACAATACCGTATACCACCGGTAAGTACAAAGGATCTAATGAGCACAAGTAATAGGAAATAACCCCTAGGCACTAGCTAGCTGTGGGTCCCAGGTACCTCGTATCTCGGTGAGAGTAACCAAAAACAAAATATATGTTCTCGTGCACGAGACACTAGTAGGGATCATACCCATAACCTAGTGGTCCCCAATCATCATCATCATTGTTTAGTTAGAGTTTTAAGCGTCAATCTTGCTAAGTGAAACTGAGGCCAAACCCCACGGATTCACTAGCATACTAGTACACGTCCACCCACCTAGATACATGGGTTTTCCCTTTGTGCTCAAACAAGTTCAACAATCCAAGAAGTATATTTTTCACATGAAAATATCAATTCCACATCACACATTAACCAAACAGCCCCATGTACATCACACAAGTCGCAAATTCCACTATTCATTCAAATGCATTTTGAAATCAAACTCACACCAAAATTCCCTACAACACTTATCACATTTCTTTAACACTTACACAAATCCTTTAAACGATTTTATAAAACCATTACAAGTTATTCAACTGACAAAACATCCCACACACATGTCACATAATACCCTTCTCACCTTCACAATTCATTTTATCAATAAACTCACACGAAACATCCCACACCCGTGTTTCGCACACAAAACACAATTTAGTAAAACATTTCGTCAATTTATAAAACATTCTAAAAATGTTTGACATCTCAAATCACCACTTTACCATTCAAAAATCCACATTATGTGAACACACTCACCCAAACAGTACATATACACCCTTTCCCAACTTTTTATAACAAAATAAAACATTTTCAATTTTTATAAAACAAACCCAAGAGTTATAACCATTGTTTGCACTCTAAACCCGTTTCAAACCCCTCATTCAAAACCAAAATCATAACAATAACAATCCAAAACAGAATTTTCAGCCCTAAACCAATTATTAAAGCACCCCCAAATGTTATAAAAATACATCAAATAATACCACAAAGATACACAGGAAAAAGACACGTTTTCATAAATCTCCTTCAAAAAGTACAACACGGTTTTACAACTTAAACTCATTCAAAAAAACCTCTTTTCAAGGCCCACATGATAATAAGGAATTAACAAAACAGAATTGGCAGCCCCTTTCAAGACTAATAAATCACTTTCATATGTTATAAACTAAATCCAAACATTACCCCAAGAGTCACACATGAAAAGTACCCAATTTCAAGTTAAAATACAACTAAAAATTAAATGTTTAACCAAATTCATCAAAAACAGTTTTCAAACCACACAAGACAGATTATAAACATACTAAATTAATAAAACAAGCAAGCTAACTCATCATAAAATGGTTACACATGGAATCACCTACCTTTTGAGTCGAAACCCTCAAAACATGGTGCGAAACCTTAAGCGCACCACCGCCGCACCACAAGGAATATAAATCCAGACCTAGACCACCAAAAATTGACCCAAAAGATACCAAATCAGACCTTAGGATCTAACCCTAACTTCTGGACATGAGGAACTTCAAGAAATAGGAAATAAAACTAAAAGAGGATGGAAGGAACCAAGAAGGAATTCCCTTAATTGAAATATCTTGAAGAAATCAGCCCCAATCCACCAATATATGAATCTCCAAGTACCCAAAACTGATATGGAGGTCCGAAGGAGTCATATTAGGTCATGTGGGGACTGAAATGGGGTGAAAAGGATGAAAATTGAAGGAGTTATGAAAGATTCATTTCACCTCATTAAATCTGGTCGATTTGAGAAAGATTGAGAAAGATTGTCCAACTCCGCGGGGTCGTTGAGCTCCAAAGAGGAAAACGCGATACAGGGAGTGAGGCTGAGGTTTTTGGATTCGTGTGGGAGGTGGAATCACCGAAAAAAAGTAAAAAACAAATGAGATATTTAAATTTAAAAAAAATAATTTAAAGTAGTAAATGGGCTTACGGGCAGGCCCATTACCTTAATTAAAAACCCAAATTCATCATGATTTGGGATTTATAAGTGGTTCAAAGGGATATGGAGATTTTAATATATTAGGGTATGACAATTGGGAAGTGGAATGAGTATAAAATAGTAAAAATTGAAGGATTTATAGAAGAATCAAAATTTGTTTTTAAATCTGGATTTGGGCTCAGGGTTCGGCCCAAATTTTTAAAACCCACTATTTTCAACAAAATGAGTGGCAAACCCCCAAAACAAATCATGAATGGAAATTAAATGAATAATGAATTAAAAAAAAGTCATGGGTGTGACAATTCTCCCCACCATAAAACTTTCCTCCCTCAGAAAGCCACATCACGGATAAAGCAAAAACCAAATCCAACCGAAAGGCATAAATGGACTCATTTGATAAGCTTCGCCCCCAAAGGTCAAAACACCTCCAGTGATCAATTAAGGAAGAAATAATTCACAACCAAAACATACACCTCATTACTGAAATTATCAAGCACATTCAAGATTTATCCTAAAACCAAACTCCTCAAACACTATCTGAACAAGGCTCAAGAAATTTACCCAAACAAACAAGAACATCTAACAAGGTTACACTTACCTTGATATAACTAAAAAATTGGGAAATCTCCAATCCCAACGTTTACTCAAGGAAGATGTATGTGGTTATATAGCTCCGAACGAGAATACCCACATCCAATCGAAGACCAAGTACAAAAGTGATTTACTAGTACAAGGATACACAAATGGGCTCCCCAACCATAAGAGACAACTTATTTTTTTTTTCCGAGAAAGAATCAAGACACTAACAGGGGAGCCCCGAACAAACTCCCCAGTACAATGGGCAGAATCCCATTAGGAATTCTCAAAATAATATACATGAGACTCATAGTGGTTCTCCCCACCATAAGAACCATCCATCTTAACTGACCAATATGGGTCGGCATAGAAAAACCCCAAAACATAAAGAGTTGGGATGACAACACGGTTAGCCCGCACAGTTTGGGAAACTATGTGCTAACCATGTGGATCCTTATACCAACATGGTTTTCTAGGGAATGGTTACTAATAAGTGTTCACTCAACATTTCTAGAAATATCTAAAACCTTTCCCCCAAACCCAAAGGGAACCAAAGGGGAAAAGAAAGTCATTAGGAGATAACATGGGGATGAGGCCCGCCACCTCTTTCCACCGAACGTGAACAAATGAAGCAAGACGACAACAACAAAAGTTTAAACTATTCTCTTGTCTCATACTAAGAACATTTTTTTTGTTCAAGGTTAAAAACTTCCCTGGGATTTCCTCTGACTACGTGACAGCATCTCTCCGGGACCTATGGCTGGAGCTGGAATGATTGAAACATCTTCGGCCTCGTAGTTAGGATTTGGAAACCCCAAATAGAATTTCTTCTTCTGATTATACAAACAACTACATTTAATCCCAGATGGGTTCACCCAGACATAACACACTCCAGAACTCACTTTACCCTAACTTTTAAATTCACTGAAATATGGGTTTAGAGGATGCACTCACATCACACCCTGCTTCTTCGGGTGAGAAACAACAGAAATAAAGGACACATATAAACACATTCCTCTAAAATAGAGGATGTCGAGATCTCCCAAAAGGAAAAACAGTTTTGAAAAAAAAATAGACTCACATAATATTGTACAACTTCACCTTCGACGAATTAGGTAGCTTAAGAAACTAAGGTCTCTTTCAACCATCCACGAGATCTCTTACGCAACAAGAGGATCCGAAAAAAAACCAAGAAAGTAAATGGTGTAGAATCATTCTAGAAATCTCAAGAAAATATTCCTTACATTGATCAACTGGAGGATTTTCCAATGGCAAAACAATCCGTGTTGCCCTTTAGTTGTGCACTAAATCTTAATGGGGGAGCACCTTATCCAATGAGAGAACCCAAGGACCCAACCAAGATGGTCCATTGGTCAAAAAAACCATAAACCAGATCCAAACACATGAAGGTAACCACCATAAAGGTGTCCCGAAACATATCTCAGAGGAGACTACTAACTGGTCCTTCTACCTAGCTTACCGACCAAACATAATCCCAAAACACAGTTCAAATAGGAGGGGTTATTGGACTAAAAAAAACATCCCACAAAAACAACATCTTCAAAGACCCATAATACAAACCATCCCAAAACTATTCATCAAGAAATCATGTTTTTTTCTTTAAAACCATTTCTTTGAAAACAAGCGGTTCAGCGGTAAGAGTATCGACCAATGGCACCCCATGGGCCTCACACATGCATGTTTTTGTGCCACAACAGACACCCTCCTCATATCCGTCCCGGCACTCATCCAGTCATTCCATCAACCATCCATCATCCCATATAACCCCATGCATGTGGTCACTAATGGAAATACCAAAGGTTAAAACAAAAATTCTTTCCACTTTTCAAAACCAAAACGGTCAACCAACACATCCTTTTTTTTCATAACCGCTAACCACGAGATCAAAATCCCAACTCACATCTTACAAAAATTTTCAGAAAGTCACAACCATTTAGAAAATAACTCACATTCAATATATTCACATCAATTTCTAAACATCTCATCCCATTAAAACACGCTCTGATTGTTTAGAAAACTCTATTGGAAACACTTTTCAAAACCAACTTCAATACAGTTTCTGCCTTCAAAAGAGGTTTAATCACACCATTTTCTATTTCAAAATCATTCTGAATATTCAGTTCCAAAATTTCATAAATCATACCATTCCATCATTATTTGAAAATCATTTCACAAAAACATTACACTTCTTAAAACCAAGTCACTTTAAAACCAAAGTTCCAAGATTTCAAAACTAAAGAACACAAGACAATGCGAGAGGAAACTAGTTTCAGTGGGTGACTTGGACATATGGTTGGCGGCCATATTCCAATCACCTCACTATCACAGAGAGTGTTCTAGGGAATATCCCCAGCTCCACATGGCTTTCCAGACCCTGTGAGCTCATTGAGACCATTAACCCAACTCTCTTTTCATTTCCCCTAATCATCATCAAACCAAGAAAACCAAAAGACATAGACAAATCCCAACTTCCCCTGGCGACATGAATTCTAAAATGAGGTGTGGTGATCAATCACACTACCCATAACCAGAATTCCGTGTCCCAACAATCATAACTCTATACTATCCTGACTATTTCCCAAATAACATGACTCAAATGGAGCGAACCTCCTCTGATACCATATGTGTCACGAACTGAATCTGGACGCCGCCAAAACCGGCACCAATCCCAGACCATGACAAGTCCCGAAGGGCATTTCCGATCCCCACGGGCTGACACAATTGCACGGGTATCATAAAATGATAATTGGGAACGAATTACCCGAGTTTATAAACTTAAAACGGAAAAAGAATCCAATGAAACGAATCTGGATTTTTTTAAACAAAATAATATTTTTTAAAAAGTCAGAACTGAATTACACAATTTTTAAAAAAATTTAAAGTCCATTACAAAGGTACAAACCCAAGAAAATAAAGCCCAAGAACCTCCACATGGAAAGAGGCACCGCCCTCAATCCATCTCCACGACACTCCATCACGATGGACCACTAAAAACCCGAACCAAACGCATAAAACCTGTACCCAAACCTGTGACATAAAATAAGCAAGTCTACTTACACCCAAAGGTGTAAGTATGGTGTGAGCGAAAGCCCAGTAGGATACCACATCTATGAGATTCCATGTGATAAACATATCATGACAAAAAGCATTGCATGTTTTGTAAATAATAAATGCTAGATACAATTTTCTAAAGGATGAAATAATAAATGAAAACAGGTTTCATGTGAGATAATTTTAAAGGAACAACAATTTTAAAATAAATGAAAAAGCTACTGAATTTTCCAGCCAACATTACCGTATACCGACGGTAAGTACAAAGGATCTAATGAGCACAAGTAATAGGAAATAACCCCTAGGCACTAGCTAGCTGTGGGTCCCAGGTACCTCGTATCTCAGTGAGAGTAACCACAAAAAAAATATATGTTCTCGTGCACGAGCCACTAATAGGGATCATACCCATAACCTAGTGGTCCCCAATCATCATCATCATTGTTTAGTTAGAGTTGTAAGCGTCAATCTTGCTAAGTGAAACTAAGGCCAAACCCCACGGATTCACTAGCATACTAGTACACGTCCACCCACCTAGATACCCGGGTTTTCCCTTTGTGCTCAAACAAGTTCAACAATCCAAGAAGTATATTTTTCACATGAAAAAATCAATTCCACATCACAGATTAACCAAAAATCCCCATGTACATCACACAAGTCACAAATTCCACTATTCATTCAAATGCATTTTGAAATCAAACTCACACCAAAATTCCCTACAACACTTTTCACATTTCTTTAACACTTACAAAAATCCTTTAAACGATTTTATAAAACCATTACAAGTTATTCAACTCACAAAACAGCCCACACACATGTCACATAATACCCTTCTCACCTTCACAATTCATTTTATCAATAAACTCACACGAAACATCCCACACCCGTGTTTCGCACACAAAACACAATTTAGTAAAACATTTCGGCAATTTATAAAACATTCTAAAAAAGTTTGACATATAAAATCACCACTTTACCATTCAAAAAACCACATTAGGTGAACACACTCACCCAAACAGTACATATACACCCTTTCCCTACTTTGTTTAACAAAATAAAACATTTGCAATTTTTATAAAACAAACCCAAGAGGTATAACCATTGTTTTCACTCTAAACCCATATCAAACCCCTCATTCAAAACCAAAATCATAACAATAACAATCCAAAACAGAATTTTCAGCCCTAAAACAATTATTAAAGCACCCCCAAATGTTATAAAAATACATCAAATAATACCACAAAGATACACATGAAAAAGACACGTTTTCATAAATCTCCTTCAAAAAGTACAACACAGTTTTACAACTTAAACTCATTCAAAAAAACCTCTTTTCAAGGCCCACATGATAATAAGGAATTAAAAAAACAGAATTTGCAGCCCCTTTCAAGACTAATAATTCACTTTCATATGTTATAAACTAAATCCAAACATTACCCCAAGAGTCACACATGAAAAGTACCCAATTTCAAGTTAAAATACAACTAAAATTTTTATGTTTAACCAAATTCATCAAAAACAGTTTTCAAACCACACAAGACAGATTATAAACATACTAAATTAATAAAGCAAGCAAGCTAACTCATCATAAAATGGTTACACATGGAATCACCTACCTTTTGAGTTGAAACCCTCAAAACATGGTGTGAAACCTTAAGCGCACCACCGCCGCACCACAAGGAATATAAATCCAGACCTAGACCACCACAAATTGACCCAAAAGATACCAAATCATACCTTAGGATCTAACCCTAACTTCTGGACATGAGGAACTTCCAGAAATAGGAAATAAAACTAAAAGAGGATGGAAGGAACCAAGAAGGAATTCCCTTACTTAAAATATCTTGAATAAATCAGCCCCAATCCACCAATATATGAATCTCAAAGTACCCAAAACTGATATGGAGGACCGAAGGAGTCATATAAGGTCATGTGGGGACTGAAATGGGGTGAAAAGGATGAAAATTGAAGGAGTTATGAAAGATTCATTTCACCTCATCAAATCTGGTCGATTTGAGAAAGATTGAGAATGATCGTCCAACTCTGCGGGGTAGTTGAGCTCCAAAGAGTCAAACGCGATACAGGGAGTGAGGCTGAGGTTTTTGGCTTCGAGTGGGAGGTGGAATCACCGAAAAATAGTAAAAAACAAATGAGATATTGAAATTTTAAAAATATAATTTAAAGCAGGAAATGGGCTTACGGGCAGGCCCATTACCTTAATTAAAAACCCAAATTCATCATGATTTGGGATTTCTATGTGGTTCAAAGGGATATGGTGATTTTAATATATTATGGTATGACAATTGGGAAGTGGAATGAGTATAAAATAGTAAAAATTGAAGGAGTTATAGAAGAATCAAAATTTGTTTTTAAATCTGGATTTGGGCTCAGGGTTCGGCCCAAATTTTCAAAACCCACTATTTTCAACAAAATGAGTGGTAAACCCCCAAAACAAATCATGAATGGAAATTAAATGAATAATGAATTAAAAAAAATTCATGGGTGTGACAGCCCTGTCCGTCATCCAGCCCACCTACCCATGGCCCACCGGCGCCTCACCGCACCCGGCCTGGCGCCCTACCCGGCACCCTTCTGGCACCGTCGTGCCCTGCTCGGCACCCTGCCGGAGCCCCAGAGGCCTGCCCGGCCCCTGTCGCGGCCTTCCCGGTGCCTCCATGGCTTGCTCGTCACCCCCGTGTTCTCTACACCCCTTGCACGGTGCCACAATGGCTTCCCGGTGATCAGCTTGGTTCCCCTGCGACCTGTCTATCCCCTATGGCGCCCTGCCCGGCGCACCTGCAGCCACCCCTCGCTCCACACGGCCTGCCCAGTGGTCTACCAAATGACCTAAAATCTTATGCCAAGTTGCCCAGGACACAACCCTTGTGACATTTGGACAACCGACCTTGGCCTTCGGGCTGAGTACCTTATGTTGCTACCTCCGGGGCGAAACGACCTCACAACGAACTGGGTCGGGCCTAGCAGACCCGACCGAATCTCATCGGGATGACTCGAACAATTGACCAGGTCAAAACTAGAAAGTATGACCAGGACGTCCCAGACATGGTCGACCCAGTCTGGGTTGGGGTGAGTCAGTCCGACCGGGAAGGACCAGACCCGAGGCCATTACTGACCCATTAACATCATTGGCCATATCTTTGGCACCAGACATCCATTTGACGAACCGTCAGAGGCACATATATTCTTGGAGAAAAACCATCCATATTATAATACCCCGCTTTATTTTTGGGTATTGTTGAAATATGGTCAGGTTTGTTCATACAGGAATCCAAGTGGTCCCCAAGGACTAAAAGGATAATAACTAACAGACTGGCGGTCTGATTGATGCATCTTCTGTTGAGTTGAGACCCATATGACTCGGAAGACTGTTGAGATACTTCTACAAGAGACTTTGTTCCCATTGATAAATTGGCCAGTAGCTTGTGGAGCAGATCATCCACAGACATGCATGCATTTGTGCGGGAATGTAGTATCTGGGTGAGATTTGACGACTACTGACCTATTCCACTCATAGTGATTCGACTAGCCCAGTGGGGAGCACCTCTATGTGACCATAGCAGACCCATGATAGGAAGATCCTCAGTGTGAGAACGGTAGACCCACGTAACTCGACACGTGGAGTACCTCACCAGGATACCAGGGGAGCTCCTCTGTATGAGAGCATCAGACCCCTAGTGGAAAGACCCTCTGTTCGAGTGTAACATATCCAAGATACTCGATAGGAGGACTACCTCAGTTTCCCAAGTTAGTGGGAAGAACATATGTGTGGTGCGGCAGGTCCACTATACTCGATAGAGGAAATGTTTTCCAACAACCGGGGGTTTATATTTATAAAAATCATGGTTTGTGCTGATTCAATGACTTTTGTGTTATTCTAATTATTGATATGGGTTATTAGATAACATACGTATATGTATGGTCATATACCTAAGTAATGGTTATACGTCAATTTCATATATTTTGGTTTATCCTTGTTGGATTTTGTGAGACCTTGAGGGTCTCGGGGTCCCTACATAGTATCGTTATACTCACCCATGCACGGGCTATGCCCTCACCTCATTGTATTTGTTGTAGATGTTGAAAAGTTCAGACTAGGGAAATGAGTAGAAGGACACGACGGTACCCGGATTTGGACCACTCGGTGTTATGGTACACGGAGGAGACAGATGGACGGGAGTGCTGATTGGGCCATCTGTACCTACCCTTCAGGTAAGAACCCTGTAGGATGACCCAGTAGAAGTTTAAAATTTCATTAGTTGTACTTTTTTTCATTTGTACTTGTAAATTCCTATTTTTCCTGTATTTACGGCCCCTTTTACTTTCCCGCACTGCTTTTGTATACAATATTTCTTAGTGTATTTATTCCAGTTGTGTACTATGATGTGATTATTTATAATTATAAATGAAATGCCTTCAAAATTTAGGGGTTTACGCCTTTGGTGCTAGTTTTAATACCCTGGCCTATGGAAGGTGGCATTGGGGTAGTCATGATATGGGTCTAGTCGAGTCCTGACAAAAGTCACCATACTTTTGTATGTATGGCTTTACGTCTCCACGTCGGGGTGTAGTTTTTTATTCAAACACATCATTATTTTTTCTGGGTACAATAATGAATAAAACTATAGTAAATAATAAATAAAACATGTTAATGATTCTATATATATATATATATGATATACCTTCCAATTAAATACAATTTTACCATCAAATATGATGATATTTTTGCTTGTGCGTATGTACGGATTACCGTCTCCATGAACATGATGACATTCATTCCCCATCTTAATCCAGCAAGAATAATTTACATTTCATGATTATGAATAATTTTTCTGAATATAATATCATTAGGTATATGATTAAAATACATCCTATCCATAACAATCTTGTCTTATGTTACCAAACATATTAAGAGTAACGAACTAGTTAACAATATAAATGATGACACTACTGAAATATTATTAACAATGAAATATTATATGGTCATATATGATATCATATTTATGTATATAGTTCTTGTATAATTTAATAACAATGATTTATCTATTATACAATAGGATAACGTACCCTCAAAGAAGAAAAAGTTCAGTGTTAGGGTTAATTTCACAATTTCGTTATTATCGTAGGTTGTTTTTTTGTGAGTATCTACTAATACCTCTTTATCATCCACCATAATGTTTCATAAACAATATATTTTAAAAAAAATTAAAAAATAAAATACTATAGGTTATTTTAATTTTTACGGTTGTTTTACATTTTATTAAATGTTTATAAATCAATCTTTTCATCATTTCCAAAAAATGTCATTTACGCCCTTTATGAAAAATCTAAGGAAATAATGTTTTTTAAATTTTACAGTGGGTCTGTATATTTTCCACCGTTATAACACATTCAATGTTGTTCTTACATGATTACAAGAATATTTCCAAAATAAATGTCTTCTTTTATAATTACATGAATTAAAAAATTATTTAAAATAAAATGAGATATCTCTCTCAAAATGTTTTGATTTCATCTATGTTGAAATCCTTTAATGGATTATAAACATGATTGATGTTGATTTATGATGATACAACTCTTCCATATCATATTGAACGTTTTGTGATATGTTTGTCTATGGATGTTTTATTTTTACACCATTCATGGTTAATGGATAATGTATTGACATTTCATATGCTAGTTTTAATATAAATGTTTATGTTATGTTTAAACCATTTATATAAAGAATTCATTGGAATTACTAAGTGATGGCTGGAGACCGATATAGCTCTTCGATGAATTGTTAGGTCTCATGAGACGAACTAGTGTTTTGGCACAAGGACTTGACAAAATCATATATTTAGTCTTGGAATAAGGCCATAACTATGTGGTTATAAACCCTGTCATTATGAATTCCATTATTATGAAAGTGGCTTTTGATATTGCATTTGATTATTTGACTAGTTCAATATCCATGTGAATAATTAAATGAATTTATTTGATTTTATCTTTGACATGTTATTCTTAAGTACAATTTTAAAATTCTTTTGTTTCAATCTTATACATTTCCATAAATGTTTATGATTATTTATGAAATGTACTGCTATATTTTTTTTCCATTCTGAGCATCTGAGCTCACCCCATTCAATGTATTATTTTTCAAAGGATTTGAAGAAGTATTTTATGGTCAACCTATAGGTTTAGGATATGGATATATGTGTGTTCAATAGGGGAGAAAATGTTGTTGATGTTTTTATTTGATGATTTAATGTAAATCTTAATAATTTATCTATTAATTCCAGGGATACTAATCAGATCAGTATTTCAGGATTTGATTCCCTGTATCATGCCAATGTTATGTAATAATGCACTAAATCTGTGTAACAGGGGTCAGGGCGTTACAATTGGTATCATAAGAAGTTTATTAAAAACCTTTTAATCTAAATTTAGAAGAACTATAATTAGATAACACTACACTATGATAGACTTTGAGGATTATTGTAGAATAACTTCCTAGAATTTAGGTACTATATATATTTTATGATTTTTCCACGAAATTAATCCATCTGTGGATGTGAACAGGTAATGATGGATTTGGTACATATGAACCTAGGGGTAAAACCCAAAAACACTGCTTAGATCTAGAGTCGAACAGGAACTGGTGCATGAAAATGATCCTTGTTGCACTCTTGGTTACGGTACTCCTATGGGATATTCTTAGGATAATTCTCATTTTCTTTAAAACCCATATTAATGGTTTATGAGTATATACATCCTCAAAGAAAATATTTTTATGATTATGGATTATATCGATAAAATATTGAATTTACATTAAGTAATTTACCTGTTCAGAACTATGTATTTCGATTCATAAACTAATATACTATATGTGTTTAGAAATAGTGCATAGTGGAAGGAATGGAATCCATATCAATGCACATAATCCTTGTAGTGATTTCCCTCAAAGTCTAGATAATTATATTGGAGTTGGTGATTTAACTAGTGATGAATATATTATCACTAAACTTGAAAAAATAACTATGGTTATGAATAATAACCTTACCCGTATAGAGATCCCTGATCCACAACATAAAGGTTCAATATTAGACCACTTCATGAGTCAAAAAGCCCCCAAATTCAATGGAAGTAATAATTTGTTAATATATGATCAATGGATTAGATCCATAGAGAAAATATTTCATGCATCGGGTGTATAGAGTGGGATAAAGTTATAATTGCATTTTATGGCCTCACGAGAGATGCAGATCAATGGTGTTCATTAAAAAAACAAAAAATAATATGAAGATGTATGAAAAATGGAATGGATGGAGTATAAATAGATTTTAATAGAAAAATAATTTCTTCGTGGCCATCTAGATGATATGGAAAGACACGTTCTGAGTCTTAGGAAAAATAAGGATGAGAATGTCGCAGCGTATGAGGATATCTATAAACAGTTAGTAAGGCATTAATTAGATTTTATACATAACCCAAGGAGTAAAATTGATTTCTTATTTTATGGGTAAAAACATTTCTCTATTGATAAATAGTCTCAAAATCCTTCTCATCATAAAAATATATTCTCTCGTTCTCTATCAAGATAGAAAATGAATTCTCTATTTCATATGAATTTGCTGAAAATAAAGAGAAAAAGAGATCTTTTAAACACAATAGAAATGAAAATAATGTGAATACGGGAAATTTTTAATATCCATCATGCAGTAAATGAGGAAAAAACACATTGGTTCACACCTGGTGGGGAATAGGAGTCTGTTATATGTGTGATGAAAAATCCCACCATGATCATAAATGCATGGGGAAGAAATAGGTTGTCATTGTTGAATCCTACAATTCTAGAGAATAGGGGAATTATGCAAATGAATTTCCTAGTTGCCAAGGTAACAGACCTCATATAATGCCAATGGAGAAAGTCCATGCTTATGTGATCACTAATGATGAGGTTGAATCACTTAATGAGATGGTGGAAGGTAATTTTATGGTTTCCTCATGTTTATCCAATGATTTGTTTGATTATGGATCATCTCATTTTTTCAAATCATTATAGTTTTCTTTGAAAAGATGATATTTTAAATTTGATTTATCAATGGAGCTGTTAGTCAAAACTCCTAAGTGTAGTATAATTTCAATAATGTTTTTTGAAAATGTTCCCATTATGGAATATATATGTTTTTTTATTTGTTGATCTCATAGTCATACCCCTGATAAAATTTGATATAATCCTTGGTATGGGTTGGATTTTAAAGCATGATGGGAAAATTTATTGTATGAAGAAGGAGGTTAAAATTATCTATGAATATAAGGAGTTCATTATCATTAGAGCACAGACATCACCATCTGTTTCTTATCAAGATCCACCCCTAGTATTTTTACTAAATTTAGTTATGGGGGAGGTTGGGAATGAAATAATTATGGGTGAGGAAAATAATGCCCGAATAGAGGATGTAGATATTTAGCATTAGTATGTGGATGTGTTTCCAGATGATTTACCTAGAAATCCTCTAGAATGAGAAATTGAGTTTTACATTGATTTAATTTCTGGTTAGTGGCCCATATTGATGTTCTCTTATAGAATGGCCGCTGTGGAATTTGTGGATCTAATGAAACAACTAAGGAAATTGAGTAATAAGGCCTTTATTCACCCTAGTTTTTCTCTATTGGGAGACCCTGTCCTTTTTGTTAAGAAGAAAGATGGATCTATGAGGTTGTGCATTGTTTATAGGGAGATCAATTCTAAAAGAATAATGAACAAGTATCCCCTACCTCGAATTGATGATTTATTCGACCAAATTCATAAGGATAAATATTTATCAAAGATTGAACATCGATCTAGATATTAACTGTTGTGTGTATAGAAGGAAGACATTCAGAAAAAAGAATTTCAAACCAGGTACGTGAATTACGAGTTTACAGTAATGCCTTTGGGATTGACTAATGTACCCTCTTCCTTCATAAATCATATGAATAATGTATTCATGTAATATGAAAATGAGTTTTATGTTGTATTTATTAATGATATCTTAATATACTCTAAAATAAATGAAGATCATGAAAATCACATACTATTATTCTAAAAACAATTAAAATAAATGAATTATTTGGTAAAATTTTCAAGTGTTAATTATGGCTTCAAGAGTTCTTTTCATGGCCATATTGTATCTAAGGGTAGAATATTTGTTGATCCTTCCAAGACGAAGGCTATCAAAGAATATCCAACACCGATGTGTATAAGTGAGGTACACAGTTTTACTGGTTTATCATGTTATTATTGTCATTTTGTCCATAATATTTCCCGATTGGCTAACCCAATAACCGAGATCACTTGTAAAGTAGTTAAATTTTTATGGAAGATAGAGTTTCAAGAATTTTTTGAAAAACTGAATAGAAGATTAGTTAATTCTCCTATCACGACTCTACCATAATGGAATGATGAGTTTGTTATTTATAGTGATTCTTCAAAAAAAGAATTGGTAGTGTCCATATGTAGAATGATAGAGTTATTTCCTATGAATCATGTTAGCTAAAAATTCTGGGGAAAATATAACCAACTCAGGATCATGAGTTTGAATTAGTAATCTCTACTTAGATAACATGCAGACACTATCTCAATGGTGAAAAATATGTGATTTATATTGATCATAAGATATTGAATTATATTTTATCACAAAAAGAACTATACATGTGGCGAATGAGATGGCTTTAACTACTCAAGGTTTATGATTTCAGAATAAAATACCACCTGGGGAAAGGCAAATAAGGTGGAATATACTTTGAGCAGAATGAATTGTGGAGTTATGAAAATGTTGATAGTTGAATGTGATCATATTTTCATGGATCTTGTAAAGATGGATATTGGAATAACCATGGAAGGTGAAACATCAATACTTTTTCAAGTGGTTTCCAAACAATCTTTACTATAAAGGATAAAAAGTTCTTATACTGATGATGAGGAATTTGAAATGAAAAATAATATTGTCAATGACAAGTGATTGATCGAATTCGTATTTAAAGATGGAATTATGAAATTTTGGGAGGACTTTGTGGGCCCGATATACATGATATAAAAAGGGAATTGTTGGATGATGGTAATAACCCTAATTTCTATATACACCATGGTTTCAATAAGATGTACATATATTTGAAAGAACATTTTGTGTGTGAAATCATGCAGATTGTGATTGAAGATTTTTTTCATCATGTATGGTTTGTCCAGAAGAGAATGTTGGGAGGCCAAAACCTAGATGATTCATGCAAGCACATCCCATACCTGACTGTAAATTGGATAACATTACATGGACATTGTCATGGGTTTAACAAATACTCCTAGAATGAATGATGCAATATGGGTTATTATTGATCTAATTACCAAGTCGTCCCATTATCTTTCTATAAGAGAAGATTTACCACTTGGACAGATTTGGTACTTGATAATAAGATTTTCCTGGGAGTTGCATAATCGTGTACAGAAAAAATCCAATCTAACTCGTTACTGTAGTTTTTATGGTTTGACATTTTACAGTTGATATGATTTCACTTAGATTGATTTACATGCCTTGTATTGTTATGGTTGTGCTAGTGAGGTTTTATTTCTGTTGCAACCTGATGAGATGAGGGTATTTCCATATCATGCGTCTAATAGGAACTTGTTATAAATATTATGCTAGGAATTATTACTATTCCATCTAGTGTGCATTTGCAATTGAAATTTGTTGTGATAGACGTTGTGTAGATTATGAATGCTGTTGTGACTGATGCTTCAATCCCCCGCAATTTGATAGAGGAAATGTTTTTATTATTCCATGCTTAAATGAATGCCAAATTCGGTTCTTGAGGTGTTATGGGCCCTCAAGAATCAGAACATGGTGGATCATTGACTTGTTTCCCTTGTATATGATATGTAGAAGACTCCAAGCTTTTGTTTTCAGGTTGTATGGGCCCCTACGGATCGGAATTTGGCACATTCATGTTTGTTTTTTAGTTATTTCAAGGATTCGGTGCAGTTTCTGAGCTACTGCCCAGAAAAAACAAGAATACAAGGCGTGTACATGACTAAAAACCCTATAGTTTTAAACAGTTTCACTGACTGTGTGAGCAGAAACACAGTTTTGTGGAAAGGTTTTCAAGGACATGCCGTGTGCATTCATTAAACTACATGTAGTAGTGAGACATGTAACTGGTGTGTCACTAACAACACGGGTCGGAGATTCCCGGGTTGTACACATTGTGTTGTGTATGCATATTCCATGTAGTCATGTTATAGGTACATGATCATTTCATGAACAACATGGGACGATGTTATCTCTCATATATATGCCGTTTTTGTTCAGAACACACCGTTTAAGGGTTTGTTGTGTAGCCGACCTTGTAATTAACAACACGGGTCACCAGAAACATGTCTAGAACATGTTGTTTCCTTAGTGAACACGCCGTGTAGTCTAGGGTTAAGAGAACCTAGTGAGTTAGCCATGTAAGGATACTCGATCATGAGAATGGAGATGAGGTACATCACAGGTGTGGGGACCACATGCCGTGTAGTCTGGGTCGTTACACAACCAATGGTGGCAGAAGTACACGCCCATGTGAATGGCCTTAAGGAGCTTTCTGTGCAGTTAAATACATGTTGTGTAGACATGTTTACTGAAACATGAGTGTTTCTTCCTCCTATTCCCATTTTGTACTCTTTTATTCTTTGTCCTTGTTAATCCTGATCTAATGTGTGCTATTGATCTTTCAGAGTTATGCCTCTAAGACGTCCTCTGGTAGTACGTCAGCTTCCAAACAGTGAATAGTTACCAGATATGGCCGATCAGGGACCTCCTGTAGATCCTCCTACTATACCATCCTTGGAACCAGCGGTTATACCCATTACAAGTGCCGATGTGCAGATCGGGGAGGACATCCTGAGTATGATGCAGACCATTTAGGGAGTGTCGCCTCCTACCCAGTTGATGGATGAGTTGATCCGGGTTTTCCAGTAGCATCATACTTATACATTCTTAGGGAATGGAGGACCCCAGGCTACAGAGTCATGGCAAGAAGCCACCATAACGATCTTTGAGCTTATTGAGATACCTCTAGATAATAATTTAATGATTGCTACTTATATGCTCTGAGACACCACCATGAGGTGGTGGGAGGTGATCTCACAGTCCGGGCACCAGCATAGTATAACTTGGGATGAGTATCTGAACATGTTCTACGATTAATTCTATCAAGAGACTTTGAGGGAAAACCGAGCCTGGGAGTTTATGAGTCTCGAGCAAGGTACTCTTTCTATTATGGATTACTCTTCTCATTTTACCAAGCTACAGTGCTTCACGATGATTCTAGTAGGTGATGAGTAGTTCCTTTCTAAGAATTTTGAGGACGGTCTCAGGAGTGAGATCTGTTCCTAGGTGAATATCATCAGGTTAACTTCGATATACTCAATTCTCAACCAGGCGCTGATCGCTGATCTCAATCTGAGAGATTCTGGAGTAGTGATCTAGGGAGGTTCATCATCTAGACTCAATGTTTCTCTTACATAGAGTAGGAAGAGCCGTAGGGAGTCTGATTGAGACGATCAGGGGTAGGCATAATGTATATTCAGGCTGCCAGGTAGTATGCTAACAATTTGGTAAGAGTGGGTATACTAGACCTCAGTGTCAGAGAGACCCAATGGATGGCCTATATTGCTTCAATATGGGCAGTATTCAGTATTTTTGTCAGGTATTATCACCTATAGATGGTGGCAGGGGTTCTTCTATGACCTCGTGTACAAGAGATGTATCGCCAGTTTCTCACCAGTTTGGGAACATGAGTTCTTCCAGCCGTTCGGGCTGAGGTGTAGGTTGCAGCCATGGTGGTTAGTCACCAGTTTACTAGAGAAAACATAGTGGATCAGCTCCCAGTGGTCATCCAAAGGCCTAAGGCTACAGGACATGCCAGACATTTTCTGTGGAGGAGACCCTTCAGGAGTAGGATCATAGTCCCTCTACAATTTGAGGTATGATCTTAGTACCCTCTATTTTATCTTCATCCCTTTTCAATACTGGTTCTTCCCATAGATTTATCTCTGTTGCTGATTTGGAGAGCCTTGGGCTCTGTATTTTTTCATCTACTGACAGGTTGAATCATGATAAATTATTGGTAAAGAGGACGCCAAGCGTACGTTAGTGCATGGAGTTCCCTCTTGAGGTTTCATGGTGTCACTTATTATGGGACCTCTTTGTCCTAGATTTGACAGACTATGATGTCATTGTCATTATGGACTGGTTAATTCCCTTCAAGGCAGTCGTTGATTTCTATCACCGTAGGGTGACGTTCGTATCACCAGAGGGATGATCATTTCTCCATAGAGTCGAGTGGGATTTCCAGGTAGGTAGAGCTAGACCATAAAATCATAGGCTAGGAGGAGTTAAAGCCCAGATTGATTGTCTTTATCTAGACGACCTGGGGACTTCACAGTTACACTTTCGTCCATTGGTGGATCATTTCAGTGATGTCTTTCCAGAGGACTTTTCATGTTTTCCACCGTAGCATGAGGTATAATTTTCTATTAATATAGTGCCAGGAGTGGCACCGGTGACCATTCCTCCTAATAGGATGGATACACCTGAGTTTTAGGAGCTAAATAAGCAGTTGGATGAGTTGCAAGAAAAGGGTTTCATCCGAACCAGTACATCTCCTAGGGGTTTGCCTGTCCTGTTTGCGAAAAAGGTAGGCAACCTCTATTGGCATTGCGTGGATTATCAGATGTTGAACCAGTTGATGGTAAGGAACTAATATCCCTTGCTGAGGATTGATGACCTCGTTGATTATCTTCGAGGAGCCAGGGTGTTCTCGATTATTTACTTGAGATCCAGCTATCATCAGTTGCATGTTAGACTGTCATATATAACTCTTACACCCTTCAAGAGAAGGAATGGTCTATACGATTATACGTTCATTCCATTCAGTCTCACGAATGTGCCTACAGATTTTATGGAACTGATGAACTGAGTGTTCCATCCATACTTTGATTTCGTCATGGTGGTTTTTGTGGACGATAAATTGGTGTACTCTCACACTCGACACAAACATGCTACCATCTTGAGATCATTTTGAGTATACTGAGAGAGCATCAACATTATTCTAAACACTCGAAGTTCCACTTTTGGATGGATCTGATTCACTTCTTCGGTCACACCATCTCGGTGGAAGGAGTATCAGTGGACCCAGATAATGTGAGAGTTGTAGTTTCCTGGGAGTAGCAGAAGAAAATATTTGAGGCACAGAGTTATATAGGGATGGATAGATACTACATGTAGTTTATTCATGGATTTTCATGCGTAGTATCACCGTTGGAAGGTCTGACCAAGAAAGGGGTGAAGTTCTTATGGTCTGATTCTTGTGCTTCAGCTTTTCAAGAGGTGAAAATGAGGTTGACGTCAGCACCGATACAAGTCTTGATAGTGCCGGGCAAGAGCTACACCATTTACTACAATGGTTTAGGTATCATGCTGGGTGGTGTGCTTATGCAGGTTGATGGATTCATTGCATACATGTCTCAATAGTTAAGGCCATAAGAGGGGAACTACACGACGCACGATCTGGACTTGTCAGCTATTGTTCATTCCTAGTGTTGTTGGATACATTACCTTCTGGGAGAGCACATTGTGGTTTTCAGCAACCACAGGAGTCTCAAATACATCATCAATCAACGATACCTGAATCCGAGACAGCGAATTTGGGTCAAGTATTTTCAGTCCTTTGACTTTGAGAGTGACTACATGCCTAGTAAGGGAAATGTAGTTGCTTATGTGATGAGCAGGATAACTCAAGTATGGGTAGTACAAGAGGCTAGTAGTGAGTTTAAGATTATGTATTTGTTCTCTGTGATGCATCTAGAGGTGCACGACAGACTGGGACAGACATTCCTATCTTCTGTAGTTGCTACCTCTACACATCATGATCGGGTACGAATGAGGTAGCTATCAGACTCAGAAGGCCTAGTCCTGTGGGTGAGGGTGTTAGGAGAGGAACATACTCCTAGATGTACCGTGGGCGAGGATTAGATTTTGAATTTATTGGGACACATATGGGTGGCAATATACATTTGCGAGGAGATGATGCAGGATTTTCTCTCCTATGTTTGGGTAGTTCATCCTGGTGTCACCAAGATTTATTAGGATCTACAATGTCAGTAATAGTGTCCATGTATAAAGAAGGATGTTGCTGGTTTTCTTGTTAGATGTTCTACTTGTCAGTAGGTGAAAGAATATCATCAGTGACCAACAAAGATTTTACAACAATTACCCTTTCCTGAGTGGAAATGGTACAATTTCATGATGGACATTGTGACCGAGTTGCCGCGGTCACCTCGAGGGAATGATGTTGTTTGAGCTATCGTTGACAGGCTTATAAAGGATTTTCACTTCTTTTCGATCAAGGAGACCTTCAGTGATGATGAGCTAGGATGGTTGTAAATACGAGATATTTTTCATCTTCATGGAGTTCCATATTCCATTATTACAGACTAGGATGATCATTTTACTTCATTGTTCTACAAGGGGCTTCATAAGGATTTGTATACATAGGTACTTTTGAGTAAAACATACCACCCCTAACCAGATGTCCAGTCTGAGTGTATGATCTAGCTGATTGAGGTTATGCCCTGAGATTTCATTCTAGATTGTGGCTATTCTTTGGAGAACTATATTCCTCTACTGGATTTTTCTTATAAAAACAGTTTTTAGGCGATAATTTTGATGTCACCTTATAAGGATTTTTATGGTAGCCCATTCCGATCAACTTTGTGATGGCTATAGGCAGGAGAGGCAGCTTTAGTGGGACATATTTTTAATTAGGAGAACCTCATAGCAGATAGAGTTGATTCAGAAGAGGATGGATACAGTACAATCTCGACAGAAGTCTTATACTGATCACCAAAGACGACATCTGGAGTTCGAGGTCAAGGATCAGGTTTTCCTACGTATCTCAAGGATGTTGGGACACAATAGGATTCATAGACATGGTAAGATTTTACAATGGTATGTCATACAATTTGAGGTGTTGGAGAGAGTTGGTCCGGTTTCATATCGGTTATAGTTACCTCAGAAGTACCAGGCTATGCACGACGTCTTCTATGTTTCTCAACTATGACATTACCTTTCAGACTCATCTCATGTCTTTCAACCCGAGAAGGTTGAGCTCGAAGTGAATGAGTCATTTGAGGAGCATCCTATATGGAATGTCCATAGTAGTACAAAGAATCTTTGAGGCCGGTCAGTTCCTCTGGTACAAGTGCTATGGAAACACGAGGAAGTACCCTACGAGACCTAGGAGAGGGAGATTGATGTATGATCGCAGTGGCCGGAGATATTCAGGGATTCTTCTTCTACGCCTCAATAGGGAAATTCATGGATGAATCTCATTAATGGGGGAGGTTTTTAAGAACCAGGATTTTTGTTTAAGGTATGGTTTTCCTTTTTGGGTAGTTTTTTAGAAAAAGATGAGAATCATTAAATTTTCAAATTACATGCCATGTTTTTATAAGTACATGATGTGTAATTTGATGTCGCATATGGAAGTGTGCTAGCTGTGTACGGGCCACACACACAGTGTGTGTGGGGGAATGTCGAGGCCGCTTAAAGCGGAGTATGAAAATTCCAGATACACGCATTTTACACAATATGTACACATCATGTAGTCTCTTTTTTTTCATTAGATGTACTGAGGTCGTGCCTAATCAACAAAAACATAATATTCTTCTGGTTCATCGACCGGAAGCACCTGTACAGCCATAGAAATACTCTGAGACCCGAGCCTCCCTCTATTTGTTGAATGGACCGTTGCTGATTGAATTGGAAACACAGTGGTGATATCTTCCTTCTTCTTGAGTTTCATTCAATGATTTCCCATCTTTCTTGAGAAATCATGGGTTGAACATTTTGTGTGTTTTCGTATATCTAAATTTTTTTAAGGATAATCAAGCCTCTTGGTTCCTATATATAGATCTCATAGCACCATGGTAGGTGGTTTGTGCCTTACCATTTGCTGTCATTGAGTATTATGTAAAAATTTCCACCAATACTCGTGAACGGGGTATTGTTTGTTTACTGTTTTCACCCTGTTATTTTCATGCCATTATTGTTTTCTTGTGTGGAGGTAATTTTATTTTGTATTAGGATAATAGCTATGCATGGATGTTTTTCTCATTCCTTGTTCTTGTTATGACCATTGGGTTTTGTAAGCCTTTGGTTGTTATACCTGTTTTCCATTCATTGTGACTGTATAATGGAATGATATTCTTAACATGATGATGTTCTTTAAAATGGTTAGCCAAGTAGCTCTTTAGGATTACTTTGTACTTATATAATTATTATGCACTGACTGGCATGGGGCTTTGAGAACCGGGTGCTATAGACTATAAGGGATATGCCAAGTGATCTTTCTAGTGAGTCTCGGATATTACAGACTACAGGAGGGGAGACAAAGTGAGCTCCCTCAGAGATTCTTGGTTATTATAGACTAAAAGGGATAGACCGAGTGAGCATTCCCAGACAGTCTTGGATATTTTAGACTAAATGAGGGTAGACCGAGTGAGCTTCGTCTGAGTGTCTTTACTTGTTTGAATTTCCTTAAACATTTCCAGGCTAGAAGAGGAAATTACTAAACGATATTTCTCAGAGAGTATGTGATAGACCTGAGACTATAGGAGGAATTGACAGATTGAGCATCCTCATAGAGTTTCTAAAACATGGGGCTATAAGAGGGTTAGAACTCGTGATCTTTCTTAGATAGTCCCTGACTACCCGATACTATAAGGGGAATTGACTGAGTGTGCTTCCCAAGAGAGTCTTATAATTTCGTATGACCAAACTAGAGGGGTATGGCTGACTGCACTGCCCAGAGGGTTGCTGGTATTTCTTGGATTGGACTAAGGGAGTTGGTTATGTGTATTTCTTAGGGGGTTCTCTATTGTGGTTAGCTATCTGCTTCACTTTTTCTCGATGTTTTGTGGATTGATTACTGCTGTATATCATTATGTTACTGCTTACTAATTAATGCCTGCTGTTTACAATCATTGTTTACTTCATTATATAATATTACCAACCATAATATCACTAATTGTTAGGAATAGATATTCGGGTGTTTGCCAACTGGGATTTTGTCTCACACCTAGTTTGGGTCCTTCTTTTGGAAAAAAAGGGTATGTTGTTGCAGGTATAGACAAGGACAAGCGCCTTTCGACTTCTGGTACTTGATTGCATTCGAGGAGGAGAGCATAGGATGAAGCATATGCTTGTGATGAAGAGGTGTTGTTTATATTTTCTTTTGTTCTTGTTTTGGTACTGTTAGTATTTCTAGCATTGTGACATGTTTGGCAGTTTTCCTGGTTATGTATCATGCAACATTTCATATATACATATCTGCTTTAGTGGATTATTGTTTTAGTCTTCAGTTATTTACTACTCCATTGTTGTTGGTTATTTACTGCATCCGCTATTGCATGTTTTATTTACTTCCACTATGCACTCTGTCAATGATGGAATAGTTTCATCACTATCATACCAAAGGCCCTCACTGGTAGTCGACAGCCTCTGGCATTTGGGGAAAGGCATTTGAGGCCATGTGACCAATCGGGTACGGTGCACCTCTTGGTGGCTTCTGGAACATGGATGTTACACTGACCCCACGATTTCCACTAATTGTGTGGTTCACGTGCAATCTACCAAAACCCACTAAAATTATCAAGCATAAAAAATAGTATAACTACATTCATCATAATCATCTATAAGCCTATATGATTCCATGAAATAATAAAATTATAAAATTCTAATGGTTAATGTGTGAGAAGATACAATTGGTGTAATTATAGACATATTTTGCTGAAAAGGCACAATAAACATGTGTTGTATAATATATACATAATGTTTCATAATGACATGGAAATTCATTTATAATATATAATTTCTAGATGTATTGATATTGGTTACAAGGGTGTGTACTCCAGATACAAATAAATTAACACATTCTCCATCATATTAGATGACATTTCACGATACAATCTCTAGTGATTTTTCCTCAATTGAGAGACATTGAAAATATTATGAAACATAAAAAATTCAAATTAAATTGAATAAAAAATTTAAATTTAAAATTTCATTAAATAAAATATTACATTTTAAATGAATTAATTAATTATTTTTATGTATAATAAATATAAAATAAAATAAATAATTATAAATAAAAAATAATAAAGCACACCCTTACACCACATGATGTTATTGGACAATGTGAATGTGTTGGGGGGGTATTTGTAAATGTCATTTACATATTCAATGGGTCATTAAATTTTTTTTCAAGAAATAATCATCATGATCCCGAAATTTATTTTCTTAAAAGAATATTTTACCAGGTTCTGGCATATTAGATCGATCGTCATGCATTGTACATCAAGAAAAAATCTAAATACCTTAGTCATGTGGTAGTTATTTTTGTTATTAACACTATCAGATGAGTAATCATGAGGAATATATGTTTCATGAAATGATTGTTATTTATTTATTGAACCTATATAATTTAAATAGAAATGAATTTATATAGTTATGGTTGTGGTTAAAATATTATTTAATTACACAATGTTTCTTAAATATTAATATATTTTTAATCTTTTCCATGATTTATAATAATATTTTTATTATATGATTATTGAATGTACAAACCAGTGATATTATTATTATTATTTTGACATTTCATTGATTAATACATATCATTGGAAAATATATTGGCACACTCATCATCTTTTTAATTTACAAAATAAATGAATACATATTCATTAAACATTTACTCATCTATAAATATTATATTACTATTCTAAAAATAAATATTTATATAATATTCACATATATAAATTATTTTATATATAATTACTAAATAATTATTTTTTAACATATAATTTTTTATAATAAAACTAAAATAAATTTGTTCCGTATACAGTAGAATATAATTTAATCAAAAAATTATATTCCAATAAAATTTAATAATATTAAAAATAAGACACATGCTATGTTACATTATAATATTTAATATAATTTTCATTAGGTGGAGATGTCTAAATCCCATGATTGTTTTCTAGAAAATGGTCAAGAAAAAATAAATAAATAACATTATACTTCAATGATGAATGCCAAAATTGAAAACTTACTATGAAATATTTTTTTCCATAATATCTCAATAAGGAGGTTACATATATATTCCATATACATATATTAATGATATGTATAAATTTGACCATTAGATTTAAATTATTTATTAAACACGAACACTGGAATTGAGTTTAAGTATTTATTTTCAATAAAATGGATGATATAAAATCTTCAATAAAAAATGATGGATCAAATGCAATATTGAAATACTAATTAATAACATGTCACTCATGATGGGAACACCATACCAAAGGTTGTAATCATAGTAAATAATAGTAATGAACATATCAAATAGTCCTATAATATAGTGAATAATGGATTTAAATTCATGAAATCAGGGAAGGAATTTGTGATTCAATATTTTAATAACATTATAATGATTTAAGACACATGTAATGAAAAGATAACAAAAATGTTTCAAGGAATACAACTACAAAAAAGATACATTACACATCCTACATTATATTTGTATATCATTCCATTCTACAATTATTATATGGTTTTTACACTATGCTCAACTCTACCAAAGATGCCATTGTTTATTAGAGGCCTCTATAAACAAGTTTTGAAAAGATAACACCTTTCAGGGATAATTATTGAATGAAAACATTATGATCATATAGTATCCAAAATAATATTCCCTAATTCATTATCATTTTTGTCATCATAAATGACAGTAAGGTGATTTAATATGGTCCTTCATTAAAAAATTACATGTGGGAAAATTTCCTCAAGGTTTGCATAACAACCCAATAAATATGACTCTAGATAACATATCCACCTCCCTATCATCAAAAAATGTTTCTGATGCAATAAAAACGATTTTTTTTGGCCAGTCATAGTGTAATGATATGTATATCAATGAGAAAAATAATTTGTAATTATTTTTTTAAATCCAACCAGAAATTACATCTCACATAAAGAAACATATTCATCATTATTGGGATAACCATATATTATGTAAGATGATAATCCAACAATAAATGATTTCTCATAAGAGTTAGAAAAATATAATGGTTCATGATGAAAAAGACGTAGTAAAATTATATATTCAATTCATTGATGAAGTCTCAACATATATAGAATATCTAATTGTTTGAACACATGAACATGATGTTTTCCCTAGAGGTCCAAGTCAATAATAGAGGAATTCAACCAAAAATCATTCAATTGAAAAAATTTCTTATCCACTAGGACTCCCAAATTCATATGCTCAATGATATCTATATGATTCTATTCCCGTGGGTAATACAACATCAAATTAGATGGTAGTTTCATTTTTAATGTATCAGTAACAACATTTCCCTATCACATTGTATGGAAAATTAATATTTAGAAATATTTATTATACTCCACCAATCACTTATGAGTATCATTAATATCATTTTGTAACAATATAAAACTCAATATTTTATTATCAGAGTAAATGGTAATTATGTTCCAGAAAATGTCATATTACAAACTCATAAGTTCATGATCACAAATATATATAACATGTCATGTGTGTAACATTTCATTTATGTTATAAATTATGATTAAAACTATAAATATTTTTTTATTAGATTTCTTAGTGAAATGACTCTTACTTACTATATGAGTCATTTCATATTCTGATCATAAAAGGAAGTTATCAATTGTTGGTAATAGAAACATATAATAATGGTAGATCCAATAAAATGTGAAAGATGAGGTCCCTCATGGATTTTTAATAAGTCTAGATATTAATATATATATATATATATATCATTGTTATATAAACATTGTATTTATTATAATAAGTTATATAATTTTCCAATAATTTATTCCTATTTATTCAATATATATCTAATTAAAAATGTAAGTCATTTTCCTATCCAAGTAATATTTTTCCAATAGATTTACAAGGATTAATATTTATTAAAAATGTTAATTAAAAAATTACATTAATGATTTATAATTATTTTTTAATATAGTGGGTATTGTTTTTTATGTCATATAATAAATAAATTGTTATAACATAACTTTCTCAAAGCTATGTGAATAAATTTGTGTATAACAGCTGATAATTATTTGAGTCCAAGTAATATTAAACTGGTAAGTTATTCACAACCATTATAACATCAATGTGATGTTATATACGAGAGAATGTATTGGAAAATATATATAGATCATCTAGTGTGGTTTATCTCATCATTTTTTATACGAATCAAGAAATTCCTTATAGAAAGATAAATTTATAATAGAAATTTAAATTTATTTAAAGAAAAAAAAAGAATCATATTTTCAAATAAGAATTTTTCTTGATTATATACAATATAAATAATGAAAAATTAAACTATAATACAATTTTTCCATACGTTGAGTCATTATATCATGTCAACATTAATATTTTTACAATTCATGTTTTCATTATTCCATAATCATAATTAGTCATCGATATTACATTATGATGATTATTCCTATAATTACAGGGATAAAATATGTTTGTAGTATTTAAATTCCCCTTGGACACCATTAAAAAATAAATATGATATTTTCCAAGATAATATTTTTACAATTGAATCACCTCAATTGAGAAGTACCAATTCATGAAAATAAATAAATTCATTCACATTGGTAATATCTCAAACTAAGATATAAATGCTTAATGGTTAATTTTAAATAAATAATGGGGTATCTACTTAAATGGATTATTAAATAATGGGAATATATAATACGTTATTTTGTGAGGAATTAATTATTATTGTTTTTAAATATTTATTGATTTGAACACCCATTAAGATCAACAACCTATAATTACCATGAATTTGAACAATAAAGATTGTATGGAAAGACGACCAATCTTATAAGAATGATGGGATTCAGATTGTTTACTTTTTCCTCTTCCAAATATTCAATTACCCTGAAATTCTTATACTAGGTTTATTTATGATATTATAATTCCTATTGGGGATACACAGAAACAATGAATCCCCTTTATTTTATATGGTAATATACTTTAGATAAAACAATAAAATTGTTTAATATTTCCACATTCAAATACTTTCAAAGAATTTATTGTCCTTTTACAAGTTGTAGGTTATGGCTGTTTCATTGATCATAAAATTTTGTGATCATTCTAAATTTTATATATATTAGGGGACACCACCATAGTGCATGACCATGTCAATACTTTTCAAAGGGTATATAAAGAAGAAAACCCTTACTAGATGTTTCTATATTCCATTCACCATGTATTTTTATCTTCAATAATTTTTCCTATATATAATATAGTAACATATGTATGATGTAAAACAATAATGATAATTCATTATCATATGACCCTAAACTAAAATTCATTAGGGCCATGGATGTATGACCATAAATAGAAACATCATTATTCATGGATTCATGAAAAAAAATTCATTATTTATGATATTATAACCATAAATTTGACCATGTTATTAAATGTTAAATTACCCAAAAATTAATAATGATTCAGATTATACAATAATGAATTATGTGGATTCCACCTCCATTTGTGATGATATGTAGGATTAATTCATCATAGGAAAGATCCCTAACAAAACAACACCCACCACCACCATTAATGTTCAAATATTCCAAAAGATCCTAATTACGTAATTTTATACTATAGTTTCATTATCCATTATTTAAGAGATAAATTATATTATATATATATATATATTTGTGTGTTTCTTTGTGAGTCATGTTTTTCATATCAATAGATGGAATCAATCGATCATAGTAACAACCATTATAAATGGATCTTTTTGTTGGAATCATTTATCAAATATTTCTGAAATCAATATAGAGTCATGGAATAGTACATAGGACCCCTTGATGGATTATACAACCTCTAATACATTTTAAATAAATAAACCTTTTAATGAACATTTTGAATATCTGAATGTCCTTCTTCAAATGGAATGATTTTTCACAACACATATAAAACACATGAATAATAGTTTAGGGGATCAAATACGGAAGATAATTCCTAGTGAAATACATAAGGGGTAGGAAATTGTGTTATCATCTAAGTGATATCGATATGACCAAAAATTAATACTCATTTCGAAAATATACATTCTCATCATGAAACATAATATATTTCCTAATAATATAAGACATTCACTATCAATAATAAATTTAGGAATCATACCATACATAACTATTTTTATTCTTCCTTAAGAAAAAATCATCATTTTGAATATATTTTGTTAATTAGTACAATGCTTATATCACTAATACATGTGTCCAAAGACATAGTGTTTCTATAGATACTATTTCAATTAATGAATTTATAGAATGAATTTGTATAGGATTATGTTCAAGATATATCATAGTTAATGATAAATTATAATTTTTATTCAATTCCTCAGATGACTTATTGGAAAAACATTTATATTTTTTAGTCATTAAATAATAATCTATTATATGTTTTATTCATATAACATCCTATTGTAAAATTACTTTACTCTGAATATATACACCATTACTAGGATTATTTTTTAGAAACTATATAATATTAGATCTTACATTATAATGAATATTTCACTGATTCCGCCGTGATAACATGATGTTAGTTATATTGAGATATTGGAAGGGAATCACTCACAACCGACCCCTTATGACCTATATATTCTCTCTAATATATAATAATAATTAAAAAACTATATTTTTACATAATTAATACATTCATCTTCAATTGATACTAATTTTTTCAAATCCAATGCTGATAACACCCATAAATTGTTCATGAATCCATCAATAGATGAATAATAGGTAATTATATTTTCCCATGGGTATGTGACATCTATCATGATGGGAAAAACATTCATGATATAACCACAAGAATTAATAATAAATCAAATGAAAAAAAATCAAAAGAATCCATGACTATAATTACGAAAACATTCATCCTAATAAATTTACCAAAATTAGTTCTAAAACCATAGAAATTGAAAAGGCAATGTAAAATTTATCACATGATCTCAAAATGATAATTTGATTAAATACTTCAATTGTTTCTAAAAACTCCCAATGTAATAATATCAAGACCACCTACAACCTCCAAGTATATATTTACCTTTTACATCACCTAATATAAATATATATATAAAATCACGATGACAAAATTTGTTTATTAGAAACACTATTCTTGTATCATACAACCTAGAATTTGATAATAAATTGATATCAAATAAACCAAATATAAATAAATTTAAATAAAATACGATATAAAAATAATTTCAAATTCATAATCCAACATTATTTGAAATTAATTTCAAATTAAGATATAAATAGTTACAAAAGTGTACAACCATAAAAAGATCCATATTAATGAATCTCAATAAAAATATGATCGAATAAATAATTTCTTCATAAAAGATATGAATAAATAATTTCATATGTGTTTGTATCTAAAAATCCTTTATAAATATAGAAAATGTTATCCTCCCTAATGTAACTTATATTAGGTCACATGGTTTGACATAGTCTATGTGAAATACTAATAGATTTGGTCACACTTATATATAAATCAAACATATGGGTGAATAGTAACTCAACCAAAATAACATACCCAACAATGATATTCACTAATTAGTTTTCATTTTAATTTTTAGTTTATTTATATATGATGAATATAGATGCCTATTTGGGGATATACTTTGTTTAAATACCCATTCTATTGTGTTCACTCAAGTAATCAGTCATAAAAGTGGATGTTCATTCATTTAATTCATTCATTAATCATTATGAAAAATAATTTAAATCATCTGAAAAATAATAATTTTTCAATCATTCCATTACATTTAAAATTCGAAAAAAAATTGTTTTCCTAAATGCACATTACATTCAAAATGATTCAGATTGTTTCAAATTCATAAAAAAAAATTCATTCCTTAATATTTCACAAATCATAAAATTACTTCCTCAAATAAAAAATTTGCACCAAAAATCATTTTATGTACATAATCACATTTCTTAATATTCATTTTCGTCAAGGATAAAAAAACAATTCCATTAGATGAAAAATGGATATGGATCACTATTTATTATATATAAATTATTGAAATTTTTTTTTAAAATCAATGAAGAAACTATTATTTATATTGTTTTTAATTTCATCAAAAAACACCCACCACAGTCAATGAATACTCAATCACAATAAATGGCATAGAAATCATGATATTAATGAAGATATATGATGGAAAAGGTGATGAATAGTTTAATCCCATTTATATATTCATAATAATTATAGAATAATATTAAACACAATGGTTACTAGTTTGATTTTCATATTTTAGTGTTTAGAATGGTGAAACTTTCCATATGAGAGGCTTCAAATATAAATGGTGTTTATTTGGTTCATGGGAAAAGATATGTTTGTATTATTTTTCTTATAAGTGTCAATTACGTTAAAATTTACAATTAGTATGATTTTTTACAAATTTTACCCTTTAATATGACAATTAATAGATAGTGATGGAGATGATTTACTTATATGTATCATATATAATACACTTATTTTAAATTTGACTATATTAATATAATACCCCAAAATTATGTAATGAAATAATTTTTATCCTAGAGATATTTATTTTTCTGGATGTTTTATAAATACTAGTGTAATGAAATAAAATATCAACTATTGATTTGTAGTTAATATTTTTTCCATTGTTGGAATACAACTTAATGATTCTAGCATATTTGATCTATGCCTGTTAACATTTTTTATCAAAAAGATTTTAACTCATGGAAATAAAATATTAAAACAATATTTTTATAATGAATATCATTTAAATTGAGTGATACTTACCGGTTTGACTAATTAGTTAGTCCAAATCAATGAAGTAAATATAATTTCCATAGGAAATTGAGTAATTTCGATCCTCAATATTTATTATTCATAATATTAGACTAATAATTATAATGTGACATTTTATATTAAAAAATTCGTATTTAATGTAGTCTTAGGGAGGTGTGGAAAGATATAATGATTTCATTATTATGTGTCATAGTGTCTATTAAATATGGTTAAATGGTATGAGTTCTCTATCTCTAGTAGAAAATTATATGGGATTATATTATTTTAAAATATTATATGAGTAAGTAGGTGTACAATGACTCAATCCATCGGTTTGTCTATAGTGTTTCTAGCCATCGGTAGGTTTATAGTGTTTCCTACTGAATGTTGGTGTACAAAGGTTCTAGTCGTCAGAAGGTGTACAATGATTCATGTTGTCAGATGGGGTATAGTTTATCCAGCTACTAGTTGGTGTATAGTGATTCCAGCTATGGGTAAGAGTATAATGTTTATATCAATCTAAAGGCATTCAATGCTTCCATCCATTAGTAGGTGTACAATTTTTTCAGTCATAAGTAACGACATAGTGCTTCCATCCATCAATAGGTGTCCAAAAATTCCTAGTGTCGTTAGACTTACAATGATTCCATATATTGGTAGGTGTATACTATTTCCAAGACGGTAGGTATATGATGTTTCAAACATTCTACAGTCACCCATTTCATGATTTTGTTGACAAAAACATGCTTTAAATGCATTTTTTTAAACAATTTAAGGCCGATTCAAGTCCCCAAATCGTATCCTTATATTGAAATGGATCATGATGACTTTATATGGTCATAACATTTGTATTATTATTATCCAAATTAAAATAAATTCTAAAATGTTTCATATATCTTTAGTCACAGATTTAATCATTCAACATTAGTCATCGTCCCATTATTCTTTCCTTATCTTTTAACTCAGTGTTAGTAAACCGGAAACACTCTTCCTATAAAACAAGTTTGATAAATCCTTAATCATTGGATCATTTCCCCTTGATGGTTTTTTCCTAATCCATGCACATCTATTGTTTTGGTGCCACCAATAAGTGTCGATCCATCGTTGTTTGAAGGTATGATCTACCTTTGTTCTCATGTTTTCTAATATCATTCATCTCCTATTTCATTATATCTTGTTATATAAATTTATCTATATATTTCTAATGGAGTTTTCTTGTGTTTTTTTGGTGCATTTGTCTAGCGGAATCCCAATTTGGTTACATTTAATTCATGGAAGGGTCATCGTGACCAGTTGTCTTTTCATGTTCTCATATAAAGAATTTCAAGAACCTTTTGATTATGGGATTCATGGATTATATTTACTTATATGTGCTAAAATAGAGTTATAATGTTCCATCACCCTAGATCCAAACGGAATATAAAAAATAAAAATTTTACATGGATAAATAAATTGGTAATGATCATATTTTATTACCTCTTGTTCTTTCTAGAAAGTGTCATATATATTCTTGTCTTGTTAGAATGTTCTTCAAAATAAAATTGGTATTGAATGTAAATCCAGAATTAAATGATAATTATGTGGAAAAATATAATTATTCATGTAAATGAATCTCATTGTTGGAGATTTAATTTTATGTTAATAAAATGGTATTAGTAATCATGTTTCATTATTTGTGATAGCTATGATATATTTCTGTTTTGTTTGCCCAGGGGTGGATCCTATGAATAATGAACCAGTTAATTCATGACGGATTAAAGATCATGTTTTCTGAAAGAAGACAATTTATCGTAATGTTCTGAGTTACCCTCTTGGTTGTAATGTCCATGAGACATGTTTATGGAGATGTGAGACCACATTTTGTATTAATTAATAATTAATTATTTATAACCCATATCTCGTTTTCATGGGTATTTACTATTTATTGTGATGTTTAATGAGACTGTATGGGTGTCTTGTGATGTGGGCATAGGTTGGCCATGTGGTTGTGGTTATAGATGTCACCTAGAATGGTGAGATGAATCAGTTTATGGATGTGGGTGTTGGCGAGGACACTATAGATGATGAAATATGTTTGATGTAAATGAGTGATTCTTGTTGAATCTTTTTGGTTTCTTATCTAATTTATTATTTCCTTAGATTAAGGTTGTTTTTATCCTTTTAAATGATACAATATGGGGTGATGAAACACATGGCATGCCACATACATTATGGATTTATATTCTCACAGAATGATGTGTCTACACTAATTGTATTGGTGGAAAAGACATGATGGGTAGTTAATCTACTCACTATGTTGATCACCTTGTGTTTTTTAGATTATAATGTTCTTCTTGAATAATATAGAATATGAGAATATAAAGATTATATTAATAAATGAATGAATAAATTATTCTAACCCTTATAGTTGTTGATTACTAAGACGTAATGCTGATGTTATGCTTGTAAGAAACGTAGACTCTTTTGGGTTGCTCATGGTGGGAATAACACTTTGTTAAGATGCAAATAAATTTAGTTAGAAAGGGAAAATGGTTAATTAGTTTATGGAGGATTAATTAATGTAATTTGAAACTAATAAAATAATAATAATATAATTTAGTCTATCAATCAAATTGTTTTTCTGCTTATATGATAACTAGTATTTATTTTGGATATTATGAGTTTGATGGATGATTTATGGGATTGAGAGTAATAATATTTTATCCCCATAGATTGAATGTGATCTATATTATATTCTCTACATTTTGTGATTAAATACAGTACTCCACCGTATCAATTAGTGAACTGACACCACATGGATTATCAGTCATAGGGGGTGGTGTTTTCCAAAACATTCTAGTGGGAGGATAGATGGCCAACTAACAACTTTATCCCTTTTCTCATCTCTTGGTAGTTAGATGGGTTGATATTCACAATGGTTATTATTCAACATATATGGGTGTGGATGTCTAGAATGGATTGTGGTTATTCACACACATATATTTTTTATCTAGTTTCTTATGAAATACTAAATGTGTAACTTGTATAGGATATGATGTATTGAGGATCCTTATAAATGGTACATGATGTAATGGCTAGAGGTATTATGCTCAACCAATGATACATGTTATGCGAGAATTGGAGGCTTCCAAAAACTACTTAGTTACATTTGTTTCATTGACATGGTGGTTGTGTTGTAAATGGTGCATTTTTTTGTTCTATGCCCATGTGTTTACACGAAATCCTATTTGGATAAATATTCATTAGACACACGACATAATGAAAAATTGGAAAACCACTAGGGAAGTGTTTACGAGGTAACATTGATATTATTTATTATATTATATAATATTGAAAGTGATATATAGTTATAATATCCATGGTGAGGCTACAACATGGTATATATGATTAGTTGATGAGTTAATTTCACTTGTTGTTCAATTCCTTTTAGCATTCTTTCACTAATATTAAAATAGAGGATCTGAGGAGGATCATAGTGAGTATACCTTTATACTAACCCAATTTATATATCAACACATATATATTTACTAGGAGAATAATAGAGATTACGCTGGTTACTACTAGAATGGGGTTGATGTAGCTATTAAAGCTTCATGGTCGCAAAATTTTTACTTTCTTTGGGTAATTTCAGTTTTCACGCTCAGTTATAGTATCTTTTACATTACATAACTTATGTGTACTTTCTATTTGATTTATATAGCATTATGAGTTTATTTTGTTGTTGTCTCTCTTATCTCTTTCCCTTTATCATGTGTTCTCCTAGAGTGTAATACCTCCCATTTTTTGTGTTCAGTATACCCTCTGTGATAATTGTCAAACTGGGGCCTATTGGAGGCAGGATTTAGTGGTCATAATCGACCTTCTTAAATTATTTTCCATGGAGGGGTACATTTGGTCTAGAGGGGGTCGTGAATGCATGATTACTATTAACCATGAAGTGGTCATGAATCAGCAAAAAACCCATCAATATTGAAAATCTTGAATATTTTAAAACCCTCACTCAACCCGAACATTTATGTGACTAACCGAAGACATGGAATAATAAAATAATGTAATTTAAAAGTTTGTTCTATGAAAATAATATCCACCACAGAAGTTTATACCCCCAAAAATTCAGTTATCAGAAATATTATCAAAAACTAAGTCCACGGTCGGACTCAACAAGAAGAGACAAGCAATTTTGGGATGACTATTTATTTGACCAGTCACACCAAATAAATCTAGATGTAACAACAACCCAGAACGTGGAAAACGCGTGAGGGATCTCCACAAAACATGTATTCTATTGGAACATAAATTATAACCCCAAAACATCAGAAAAACATAAAATGGAATCCACACCAGAGACTGACCGAAAATCCAGGACACTAGTGATTAACTCAACCATTACACATTATATGATCAACACCCATACCTCTAACAATAACTTGGGACCACCCATATGGAACTCCTATAACATCCTAACATAACTAAAAATCACTACTAAGACTATAATGGAATTACCATTACATGGAATTCTGACTGAACAAGGCACCAGGATGAATGAATTTTCTATTGTAACACAATTGGAACTATGAATCTCCCATGCTGATCAAACCAACCAATACAACCACATACAAATTCCTTATTATTAGAATGAAAAAACCTCCATTGAAACCAAGAGATCATGGCTAATGCCAAGAAAAGAACTAAAATAAACATATTACTCATATACAATTACTAATAATTATCTCTACAAGCACTCACATATACAATAAAATCACATAAAATCACGGACAATCCCATACAAGGACAGCTGCACTTTTAGGATAAAAAATTGATTCTATAAGACACATTCAGAAGAACACAACCAGTATATCATAGATGGATATTTTCATTGAACTGACATCAAAATAGATTATCATACAATAGTAAGAAAACAATATAAAGGAATCATTAAATCTATATGTTCTAAAATGAATGTTAATGAACTTGGACATGTTCATGCTACCCCTAAAACCCACTAATGTTTGAGAGCATCAACCCAATACCTATGGATAGGGATATATCAGATGAACACTCACATGCCTCGTAGTCAGGTATGAAAATCCCTGGGTCAAAACACCATATTCAATAAACTCTTAATGATGAATTTATTTAAGACACCCAAACACCCACAACCACATCAGATCTTCAGAGGGATGCAATAGGTCAGCATTGCACCACCATATCAGACCCACAGAAGGAACACACGAAAGATGTTTGACAATCTATTGGGAATATATAACAAATATTATTCCTTAGAGATTGGTTCATCCATCATGCACTTCTAGCCATGTGGGTAACAATTATGAATGACATGAAACATCAAATTTACATTGGACAACAATATGAATCCCATCCATAGAAGAGGTCTATATAGTCCTTAATCATTTACTAACCTTATTGAAAACACATGATCTCTTCACTCTTCATCTACTTCAACTCCATAGTTATAAAATATTTGTTGAAAATTGACATAAACATATTCCATGACATCCTATCATTCATTAAAGGATGGGATAAAAAATATCATTCATACAAACATGGACCATAAAACATACCAAAAATAATCACACTCTAACACATTCTGAAGTCCCCATTTCTAAGAAGATATTATCTTCTTATTCAAGACACATAACTTCTTCTAAAATACAACGATCACTACAATAAACTATCAACGTATATGAAGGGAAGAAATCCTGGAACAACTTATTAGAAAAATTTCATAACATTATGTTAGATATTATCTGAACAACACAAAAGGACATTACAAAACCAATATCAAAACATAACATTATTAAAGGAAATAATAATAAATAGGAACAACCATCTCACTAACCCCACCAATACAAATGCAATAAAACACACCATTTTAAAACATGAATTTTTATTTAAATTTTAAAAATAGCATTTTAAAAGCGATATCCAATATTCATAAGCAAAACAAACACTATAATACAAAAATTGATTTCTAAAACCTTTATATTCTATAACATCACCCTTGGAATCCATGTAAGCATCAAATAAGTCCATTCATTCAGCCCATGTCATCCACAAAAATTTTCCCCCACAATCATTTCAAACAAAATCTACACTCATGTGACCATACCAATAGATCACCAAGGGCCACATTTATCTTTTTGTTATCAAATCCATCCATGAACCAAATTATAAAACCGATAGAATTTCATCTAAAACCCATTATAATAATTTCCTAACCTCATGGTATAAACTCATTTTCCTTTAAAAATAAATTTTTTTCTATAAAAAAATCTTAATCTCAGATTTGAAAACACTCTAAATAAATCATTTTCATTCACGAACAGTTTTTATTTTTGAATTAAATTCCAATCTACTAGAACCATATAATAAACCTCTTTAAATGAACCATGTGAATGAAGAACTAGCAGTGATTCCAAACCCATCAACAATTTTGTTATGGATTAATCATGTAACCATATACAACTAAATAGTAATTAATCCTTTTACTCGGTCTCCACATGGGTGCCCACGCTATGATAAATAATCATATAACACCATATTTCCACTATTGTCTTCCATAAATCTAACAAAAACCAAGACAAGATACAAACTCAATTCCATAACTACCCTTCGTAATATAGTATTGATCACAAGTGGTGTTTATTATAACCATCCCACAACAATCCGCTTAAGCCTCGATAGACCCAATATCCAACTACTAGACACCCAATGTAATATCAGCCTCCTCTAATAAAATATTACAATATAAAAACCTAGTTAGACACTAAACCGGTCACTAGAGCCAGTCTTCGGTATGCCTTGAAGAGAATTACTATTCCCATTAGTAATGGCCATATATTTCAACACCCCACATATAATAAGGTTTTCTATGATAGTGATCCAACAATAGAGGAACCAAAAAAATGTGTGATAAAGTAGGCATGTGAACAATAATGACCAGTTTAAATTCCAAATATAATATATTGAATTGAAGTGTTCTAATTTCTCAATAAAATTCCATTAGTTATAGTTTTTAAATAAAATAATAAAAAATAGTTTTTTCACAATTTAGATAATTAAAAACATCTTCCATTCACTTTCTATATCAATTAATAGAAAATTTCCATTTCCAAAATCAAATATCATTTAATAAAACTGAAAATAAATTGTACCAGTTTATATAGGTCATTGAAAAAGGTAATAAAAAAATAACGTAACCATATGTGATACTAAACATACCTTGAAGACCCATATACGTACTCAGTTCGGATCCTCCTGTCAGTGTATGGTGAAGCTCATATGTCAAAACCCACTAGCCCCACAAAACTGACCAATCTAGTTGCCCATACAACCTCTCCCATTTCCATGCCGGGGAAGGCGTACCAACCAATTTAATCAGTGTATGTTAGTATATATCACAAAATACAATAAACGATGACCTAGGACCCATGGTAAATGAAAACTATATAAGTTCATGACCCTCACACGCATGACTCACTTAACCCACTGGCAAAACACATGACTACACAAAACAAGAACATCGCTTATACGACAAACCATTATGGGAAATACTTGATAAGGGATCCCACTACATTCATATTTGTATATCAATCACTCAATTAATTATTCATAAGATCTTCACATCATATTAATATCAACACCATTTTATATAACTCATTGAGTTTCTGACCAGTTCATCATGTAACATTTGGTCCAATACATTCCAGTAAATGTTATATGATACCCCCAAGCCACAAATACTTTCCAAAAAAAATCTTTTAAAATTTCAACAACTAACATACCTCAAAAATAATAAATGACAAACATGCCCTTACTCATTACACATCCCAAATAAATTTACCAATAAAAATTCATAATACATTTCGAAAACAATATTCAAACATCAATTTTCTAATGAAATTTACAAATGGGACATTAATCAAACCTTCACCCACAAACATGCCAAATGAAAAACAATCCTTACCTCTAATAAACAATTTTAAATGTTAGTTTCATGGATAATACAACCAATCTATAATGAAAAAAATTTGGGACCACCTTCAAAACAATATAAAACACTACATCCAGCATTTTAGAAAAAAACAATGAACTGTTAAAATGGAAAATGTTAAAGAGGATATGAGGTGTTCTTTAGGAAGACTATCTATATTGTGATGTATTATTGTGATTGGACATCAATGTGTTACCTTAGTGATCCAATAGAACACTATAATTTCTATGAAAATACTAAAATGCAATTTATATAAATCCTCTATTTGATTTCAACACAAAATCTTAAATTTCATTCATTTGTAAACTGAAACCCAAGTTAAAAATTTAATATATTCCTTTTAATTGAATGTATTTAAACCAATATAAAAGATATCACAATATCACACACAAAATAGTCCCTATATGATCCAAATAAAAAGAAAAATATATTTAAAAAGGTAAATACTACCTCAACCATCCAATTTCACCTTAATGGTTCATTTAACATTTCTTCAAACATCATCAGGACAAATAGATGTGGGAGAAAAAAATATTCATTTAAATAACAGTTTTTTCTAAAATATATTACATGATAACATCATAATAATAATAATTGAGATAATATAGAGGTTTATTGCAATCTTATAAATTTAATATATATATTAAGAATAAAGGGGAATTATTTGAAATGTTATAACTTTGATACACGTACCATGATAGGGTATAGATGCAACAAACATCAAGGAGAGAGGGACAAAACCGATGAATGATCTCAAAGCCCGAAAACACCATGAAAACATGTTTAAAAAAGCCTTTGATGTATGTTTTATCGAATTTTAATATAACACCCAAAATTGAAATAAATGTGAAAAGATGGATAAGGGTTCCATCGAGGGTGGTGCATCTAATGATGATGTTGGAGAGGGAGGAGGCTGGTGTTGGATATGTTACCAGAGGATGAGATCATTCTAAAATTAGAGGATACCTGATAGTCGAGTGAGAATTGTGATTGGGAGATAGTAGATGGAGGAGGTGTGGCACTGGAAGTCATGTAGTAATTAGGGTGAGGGTGGAGTGTCATGCGTGGAGAAGAGGAGAGTTAAGGGATCAGCCCAATTAGGTTTTGGGGAGACAAAAAAATGAATTAAAAATGAAGGTAAAAAAAATTTAAAAAAATAATATTAAAAGAAAATAATAATAATAGTAATAATATAATTTTTATTATCAAATTCATCATTAAATTATTAATTTCTTATAATATAATGGGAAAAAACATTGTCAACTTGGATGATCATGTGATTACCACTAATTGTGTGGTTCCCGTGCAAAGTCACAAAACCTACAAAAATTATGAAACGTAAAAAATATTAAACCTACATTCAAACTATTCCTCTAGAAGATTATACAATGCCAAGAAATAGTAAAATTATATATTTTTTATGGTCAAGGTGTGAAAAGAAACATGTGGTTTAATTATAGATATATTGGGCTGAACTAGAACAATAAATGTGTGTGTTATAATATATAAATTATGTTTCATAATGACTTGGAATTTCATTAATCCTATAGAATGTCTAGATGTATTTATTTTGGTTACATGGTTGTGTACTTCAACTACACATGACATAACAAAATCATAGTCATAATTAATGGAATTTCACGATAGAATATCAAATGTTTTGTCGTCAATTTTGAGACATTAAAAATATTATGAAAGTTAAAAAAAATAAGAATAATAAAATTAAATTTAAAATTTCATTTTAAAAAATAATAACTTATAAATGAATTATCTAATTTTTTTTATACAATAAATATAAAATAAAATAAAAAATAAAAAATAAAAAATAGTAACCACACCCTTACACCACATGATGTTATTGGAAAAAGTGCATGTGATTGGAGGGAGGGTATTTGTACATGTCATATTCATATTCAATGGTTAATTAAAAAATTGAGAAATAAATAATCATCACAATCCAGAAATGTATTTATTTTAACATATATATTATTATGTTCTTGCATATTAAATTGATCGTCTTGCATTGCACATTATGAACACATATAAATCCATTAGTCATCTGTCAGTTATTCTTGTTATTGACACTATCAGATGAGTAATCATGAAGAATATATGTTTCATGAAATGATTCTTATTTCTTGATTGAACATACATAGTATAAATAGAAATAAGTTTATATAGTTATGGTTGTGGTTATAATATAATTTAATTACACAAAGTCTCTTAAATATTAAACTAACATTAATCTTACCCATGATATATAACTTAATTATTATTATATTATTATTGAACTTTCTAACGAGATATATTATTATTATTATTTTAACATTTCATTAATTAATATTTATCATTGGAAATGATATTAGAGCACTTATCCCCTTTGTAATTTACCAAATATAGAATTTATATTCGTTAAGAATTTACTCATATATAAATATTATATTATTAATCTAAAAATTAATACTGACTTAATATTCAGATATGTAAATTATTTTTTATTTAATTAATAAATAATTAATTTTGAACATATGGATATTTTATATTAATAAAACTGAAATAAATTTGTTTCTTATACATTAGAATTATATTAAATCCACAAATAAAATTACAATAAAATTTAATAAATATCAAAAAACCCATACTCTATAACCTTATAAGATTCAGTATAATTTTCATTAGTTGGAAATGCCTAAAACCCATGATTATTTTCAAGAAAAATGTCACAGAACACAAAATAAATAACATTATACTGAAATGTTGAAAGCCAAAATTGAAAACATACTATGAAATATAATGTTTTTCCCATAATTTTTCAACAAGGAGGTTACAAATATATTCCATTATCTTATATTTGTGATGTGTATAAATTTTAATATCATAATTAAAATCATTAATAAACATAAAACCTGAAATTTAGTGTCACTATTTCTTTTCAATTAAATGGTTGATATAACATCATCAATTAAAAATGATGGATAAAATATATTATTGAAATATTAATTAATAACATGTCACTCATGATTGGAACATCATACCCATGGATCTAATCATAGTAATTAATAGTTTTGATAACATCAAATAGATATATAATAGAGTAAATAATGACTTCAAATTCATAAAATCTTGTAAAACTTATGTGAGTCAATATTTTATTAACATTCTAATGATTTAATACACATGTAATGAAAATTTAACACAATTGGTCCATGGAAAACAACTACAAAAAAAGATACATTACACATCCTACATTATATATATATCCCAATCCCTCCTACAATCATTAGAGGGGTGGTACATTATGCTCAACTCTACCAAATATAACATTGTTTATTAGTGGCCTCTACAAACCAATAGATGAAAAGATAAAACCTGTCAGAGATAATGATTGAATGAAAACCTTATAACCATACAATATCCTAACAAATATTTCCTAATTCATTATCAATTTTTATCATGAATGGAAATAATGTGATTCAATTTGGTCATTCATTATAAAATATCCATGTGGTAAAATTTCTTCAAGTTGTACAGAACAACCCAATAAAAATGACTTTAGATAACTCATCCCCCTCTCTATCCGCAAAAGAAGTTGCTGATGCAATTAAAAGGATTATTATGTTCAATCATAGTGCAATTATATGTATATCAATGAGAAAATAATTTTTCATTCTTTTTTTAAATCCAACGAGAAATGAAATCTCACATCATGAAACATATTCATCATTATTGGGTTAATAATCAATTTTTTAAGATGATAATTCCACAAAGAATGAGTTCTCATAAGAGTTAGAATAACAGAATGGTTCATGATGGAAAAGACACTGTAAAATAATATATTCAATTTATTGATGGAATCTTAACATATATATAATCAAAAATTCTAAAAACATAAGAACATGGTGTTTTACCAAGACATCCATATCTACAATAGAGGAAATCAATAAAAAAATGAATGTAAACTTAGTCTTATCCACTATGTCTCCCAAATTCATTTGTGTGAAGCTATACATAAAATCCCAGTACAGTGGGTATTAAATCATCGAATGAGATGGTAGTTTCATTTTCAATGTTTTGGGAAGAATACTACCCTTTCTCTATGTATATAAAATTAATATTTTAATATATTTATTGTACTCAACCAATCACATATGAGTTACAGTAATATAATTTTGTATCAATATAAAGCTCAATATGTTATTCTCAGTGTAAATGGGAATTGTGTTCCTAAAAATGTTATATTACAAACACATTAGGGAATGATCACATATGTATATAATATGCCATGTATATAATAGTTAATTTATGTGAGAAATAATGATGAAAACTATAAATATATTTTTTTAGAGATCTTATTGAAATCTCTCATGTTTAGTATCTGAGTCATTTCATATTCTGATCATAAAATCAGGGTATCAATTTTTAGTGACAAAAACATCTATGAAATGTAGATCTAATAATATGTCAAAAATTAGTGTCCCTCTTGAATTCTTAAAAACTCTTGATGTATATATATATATCATTGTAAAATTAACAATATATTTATTAGAATAACTTTTATCATTTTATAATAATTTATTCCTATTTATTCAATAAATATATAATTATAAATGTAACTCATTTTTATATCCGTGGAATAGTTTACTAGTAGTTTTATAACGATTTAGTGAATGGAAAAATATTAAATGAATATTTACCTTTATGATTTTAAATTAATATTTAATGCAGTGGGTGTTTTCTTATGTCATATAATAAATACCTTATTACAACATAACTTTCTTAGAGTTGTGTGAATCAATTTGTGCATAAGAGATGTTAATTATTTGAGTCCAAGTAATATTCAACTGGTATGTTTTTAGAACCATTATAACATCCAAGACATGTTATATATGATAGAACATATTGGAAAATATTTTCTTATCGTCTAGTGGGGTTTATCCCATCATTTTTATATAAATCATGAAATTCCTTATGGAAAGATAAATATATAAGGGAAATGTAAATTTATTATTAGATAACAAAGAATCATTTTTACAAATAAGAATATTTTTTTATTATGTACAATATAAATGCTGAAAAATTAAACTACCATACAATTTTTTCATATGTAGTGTCACTATAACATGTCAACCATAATAAATTAAAAATTCATCTTTTGTATTGTTACATAATCAGTATGAGTCATAAATATTACATTATTATGATTATTCCCATTATTATAGGTAAAAAATAGGTTTTTAGTATTTAAATTCTCCTTTAACCCAATAAATAAATGGATATGATGTTTTCCAAGATAATATTTTACAAATTAATCAACTCTCTTGGGAAATACAAATTCATGAAAATAAATCAATTCATTCCCATAGTTAATATTTAAAACTAAGATATAAATGTGAAATGGTCAATTATTAATATATAATTGGGTATCTGTATCCCTAGATTATTAAATAATGGGAATTTGTTATAAGTTATGTTTTGACGAATTAATGATTAATGTTTTTAAATATTTATTGATGTGCACACTGATTATGTTCAATAACCTATAATGTACATGAATTTGAAAAACCAAGCTTGTATGGAATAAAGACCAATCTTATAAGAATGTTTGGATTCATAATGTTTACTTTTTCCACTTCCAAATTTTCACATAACATGAAATTCTTATACTTAGTTTATTTATGATATTATAATCCCTATTTGGAATACCTAGGAAACAATGAATCTTCTTCCATCTCTATGGTAATATTGATGAGATAAATCAATAAATTATTTGAATATTTCCACATTTGAATACTTTTAATTAATTTATTTTCCTCTTATAAGTTGTAGGTTATGGTCATATAATTGATCATTATATTTTGTGATCATTCAAAATTTTCTTTATATTTGTGGAGGCCATCGTAGGTCGTGGCCATGTCTTTCCCTTTCAAAGGGTATCTCAACAAAATATCCCTTACTAGATGTTTATATATTCCATTCAACATATATTTTTATCCTCATGAATTTTTACTATATTGTATATTGTTACATTTGTATGATGTAAAACTCTAAATATCATTCATTATCATATGACCCTAAACTATAATACATTTGGTTCCATGATGTATGACCATAAAAAGACACATCATTAGTCCTAGATGAAGGGAAAAGAAATACAATATTTATGATATTATAACCTTAAATGTGTCCATTTTATTATATGTTAAATGCCTCTAAAATATATAATGATTCAAATTATACAGTAATGAATTATGTGGATTCAAACTCCATTTATGATGATATATAAGAATCATTTATCATAGGTATTATCCCTACTAATAAACACCCACCATCACCCTGAATGGTGAAATATTCCAAAAGATCCAAATTATGGAATTTTATACAAAAGTTTCATTAACCATTATTTAAGAGATAGATTATATATATATATATATATATATATATATATATATATATTTGTGTGTGTTTCTTTGTGTGTTTTGATTTTCATATCAATAGATGGAATCAATCGATAATCGTAACAACCATTATAAATAGTAGTGTCTCTTGGAATCATTTATCAACATGACTTAAATAAATATAGAGTTATGGAACTGTACATAAGTCCCCTTGATGGATTATACAACCTCAAATAATTTTTAAATAAATAAACTATTTAAAAAACCAATTCAATATCTGAATGACCGCCTTCTATTGGAATGATTTTGCATAACACATAAAAAACACGTGAATAAATGTTTAGGGGATTACATATGAAAGAGAATTCCAATTAAAATACATGAGTTATAGGAAATGGTGTTATCATAAAATTGATAACAATATGAACAAAAGGTAATATACTTTTCCAAAATATACAATCACATCATGAAACCTACTATATTTCCTAATCATATAACATATTTTCTGTCAGTAATAAATTTAGGAATCATACCATACATAACTATTTTTAGTATTCCTTAACAAACAAAATCATCTTTTTCAACTTGTTTAGTTGATTATTAAAAAGCATATATCACTAATAAATGTGTCCAAAGTATTATTGATTCTATGAAGAAAATTTCAAATATGAAATTTATATAATTATTTATTAAGGACAGTGTTCATGATATATCATAGTTAATGATAAATTATTATTTTTATTCAATGCCTCAGATTTCTTATTTGAACAACGTTTATATTTTTTAATCAAATAATAATTATCTATAAAATTATAAATTCAAATAACATGTATAATGTAAAATTATTTTACTCTAAATATATAACAAATTACTAGGATAATTTTTTAGAAACAATATAATACCAGATCAAACATCACAAAAACGATTTTCCCGATTCTCCCATAAATAGATTAGGTTTGTTATATTGAGATATGGGAAGGGAATCACTCACAACCTAGCCCTTATGACCTGTATATTCTTTGTAATATATAATAAAAAATAAAAAACTATATACTGACACAATTAAGACATTCATCTACAATTGATACTAAATTTTCCAATCAAATGCTGATAACAGCCATATATTTTACATGAAGCGATCAATACAAGGCTAGAAGTGAATTATATTTGACCATAGTTCTGTGACTTCTATCTTGATGACAAAAACATTCATGATATTACTATCCGAAATAATAAAAAATCAAATGGAAACATTTCATAATAATCCATGAATGACAATTAGGAAAATATTCATCCGGAGAAATATACGAAAAGTAGTCATAAAACCATATAAATTGAAATCCCAATGGAAATTTTATCAAAGTATCTCATTATGAAAATTATATTTCATACTTCAATTGTATATATGAACTCCCAATGTTATAATATCAAGTCCACTGACCACCTCCAAGTAGTTATATCACTTTTACATAATTTAATGTAAAATTATTTTTTAAATCATGATGGAAAAAGTAGTTTATTAGAAACCCTACTCCTATAGCGTACCACCTATAATTTTATAATAATTATATATCAAATAAACCAAATATAAATTAATTTAAATAAAACATGATATGAAAATCATTTCAAATTTCATAATCCCATTTATTTAAAAATAATTTAAAATTATGATATAAATAGTTAAAAAAGTGTACAATTTTCAAAAGATCCATATAAATGAATCTTAAAAAAATATGATGGAATAAATCATTTCGTCAAAACAGATATGAATAGATGATTTCATATATGTTTGAATCGATAAAATTATATAGAATTATAGAAATTATTATAGTCATCAATGTTACTTATGTTAGGTCACATGGTTAGACACAATCTATGTGAAATACTAATCGATTTGGTCACACATATATATGATTCAAAACTATGGGTGAATTTTAAATCATCCGAAATAACATACCAAACTCTGATCATGACTGATTAGTTTTCATTTTCATATTCAATTAATTTACATATAATGAAAATAAATGCGAAATGGGGTTTATATATTGTCTAACTACCCAATCTATTGTGTGAACTCAAATAATAAGTCATAAAAGTGTATTTTTATTCATTTTATTCATTCATAAATCATTATGAAAAATAATTTAAATCAATTAAAAATTTAATTTTCCAAACAATCCATTACATTTAAAAAACAATTATCAATTTGTTTTCATAAATTAACATTACATTTAAAATATTTCAGATTATTTGAAATTCATAAAAAATTATATTCCTTCATATTTTCCAAATCATAAAATTACTTCCAAAGATAAAAAATTTCTACGCAAAATCATTTTATGTAAATAATCACATTGTTTTAATATTCATTTTCATCAACATTCAATAATAACAATGACATTAGGAGAACAATATTTATGGATTACTATTTATTTTATAAAAATCATTAAGAAATTTCATAAAATCAAGGAAGAAACTATTATTTATATTATTTTTAATTTCATCATAGAACACCCACCTCAGTTAATGAATACTCAATATCCAAACATTCCATATAATTCATGATATTTATGAAGATATATGAGGGAAAAGGTGATGAATGGTTAAATACCATTTATATATTCATAATAATTATGGAAAAATATTAAATGCAATAGTTAGAAGTTAAATTTCTATATATTAATGGCTAGAATGGTGAAAACTTCCTTATTGGATGCATCAAAGATAAATGGATTTCATTAGGTTCATGAGAGACGATATGTTTTTAAATTTTCATATAATAATCAATAATGATAATATTTACAATGAGTATAATTTTCTACTAATGTTATCCTTTAATATAACAATTAATAGAGATTTATGAAGATGATTTCCATATATGTATCTTATATAATTCACTTATTTTAAAGTGGACTCTATAAATATATTACCACAAACTTATTTAATTAAATAATTTTTATAATGGAGATAATTATTTTTCTGGATGTTTTATAACTACTAGTGTTATGAAATAAAATATTAACTATTTATTTGTAGTTCATTTTTATTGTTAGGATGAAACTGAATGTAGCTGACATATTTGATGAATTAATTTTAAATATTTTTATTGAAATAAAATTAACTTATGCCAATAGAATATTAAAAAAATGTTTTTATAATTAATATCATTTTTATTGAATTATATATAATGGTTTGACAGATTGGTTAGGCCGAATAAATGATTTCAATAACATTTCTTCTTGAAATTGTGCAATTTGGATCCTCAATATTTATTATTAAAAATATTAGAGTAATAATTATAATTGGACATTTTATATTAAAAAAAATAATGTTTAATGGAGTCTTAGGGAGGTGTGGAATGTTATAATGATTTGTATATTATGTGTAATAGTGTCTATTAAAAATGGCTAAATGGGATGTGTGCACTCTCTCTAAAAGAATATTATAAAGGATTATATTAATTTTGAATATTATAGTTACATGCCAATGGATTTTGAAAATTTTATACATATGTATTAACATGTAGACTGAATATACATTCCAATAAACAACACATGATATGATGAATATTTCAGATCTATAAAATTATTCTTAATCATTATCTATAATTTATCATGTGAACATACCATGCTCTTATTATCCAATATGACGAGATGTGGACATTAGAACTATGCGTTTTGTTAAATAAATATTTATACCCATTAATGGATGTATTTTAGTCACTTTTATATTTACATTATTAGATTATGGATCGTCATTTTAATCTTAATTTATAAGAATTATACATGATCCATACTCGATGAAATCTATTTCTTATAGATTTGATGCTCTTATATTGATGAAATCATACGACATTTATTTATTTGGACTTGTTTTTTAAAGGATAAAAAGGACCTACATATTATGAAATGGAATAAAAACCATGCATGGAAAATTAAAGGAATAATACATTCTAATTCATGGAATCTTTTGGTATTTATTTTAAACAATGAAGGTTTATATTTTGGATTTTTAAACACATTTTAAGAAATTATAATTCATAGAGTTTTTTAATTTATTTTCAATATTCAATTTCATGGTGTTGAATATAAATTTTATATCATTTATCGACAATGTATCATATTTATAATAATAATATTTTTGGGAGTGTTAGATGTGTACCCAACTCAGGATTTGAGCCATTTTCATCTCTTCATTTTATTAATTAACAGGTGCTTTTCCAATTTTAATATGATTTTGGGATTAAAATATTATCTATAGAATTATAGGAATCAATTATAATGATCTATTATTTCATCATAATATATAATTAAATAATTAAATAATTTTTTGACATATATTTAAATAATAAAATAATTATGAAATAATTTAGTTCTCCAAAATAAGATAAATTTTATGATCAATTCCATTTCTAGATATTTATTTCATTAAAAATATATTTTATGGGAATGTGTATCAAATATTTAATTATAGAACAGGATATATAAAAAAAATATTTAATTTTATAGTGAAATAATATAATTCTATTATTTATAACACTATATCATCATTTTCTGCCTTCTATAAATATTAATTTTATTTGATAAATATCCATTTATTACCATTACCCAATCACAATAGTTGAAAAAAATAAAATAATCCTTTCTTGGAAATCATGGTAGTAGATAGAAGTTGAAAATCACGTTTCATCCTTAATGAGTGCCAAATAATCTATAATATTTTATTTATCATGTATAAACATTCATTAATGGCAAAAAAAAAAATTCAATGAGTAATTCATAATTATCAATTGATGAGATCAAATTTTTTCATGTCATACATGACTTCTATCATATATAGGGTACAAAAAAACATTTATTGATCTTATTTGTATAATATTAATCCATTAAATTCTACCGTAATATTATATTTATAAATAGTTTACCAAAATTATATATATGATCAAATTCCATTTAAAATGTTGATTACCTATCGATATAAAAGGTGAAATACAATTTTTCAATGTCCCATCAAATTGTTTTTTCAAAAATTATTACCAATTTCACAATGGATAATATATATGATTTTTGATAATATTTTTCAAAATGAATGAATATAATTTTGTATACTAGCATCACATAAAAAATTTATATTAATAAATAAAACTAAATATTATCTATATATTGAAATTTGACTTCTTATACCAAAAACAAGGATCTAAAAATGAAAACATTTTTATAGTGATAATCCAACATAATATTAATAACATATAATAAAAATTTCATTCATAAATTATTGGTATAAAATATATTTTAATAAAATTAAATTATATTATTTATTCATTGAGATAAATATGGAAAATATAAAATATATTTACATCATGGGTTCCAATGATAATATGTAACAACTTACCAAAATATATTGATATTTATTGTGATTGATTATTTACACACCATGATAATTATTTCATCTTAATTGTATTGTTAGGTGAATGTAACAATTTTCATTTCGAATTTCTCGATTCCAATTAGCAAATTCAATTCCTATACACTACATTAATGTGGTATAAAATACATTCATCGTTGATTATTTTAATATATGTTGATTTAATATTATATTTTCAATGATAACACACATTCATCTATACACATATCCTATAAATGGTAATGTAATTATATAACATGAGTATCACGTTAACATTTATATCTATTAATATTATATTGTTTTGAGTTTATGAAGGGGTTCTAAAATTTTATTTAAGTGATATATAATTGATTATTTTGAATCTTTTAATTCCACTATCTGTAATTAAAATTATCTCAATTTTCATTTCCAACCACTATTGAATTTCGATAATTTTTATGAATATGAAACCACTTTAATTTATATATATTTATATATATTCCAACTAAAACATTGATTAAAATTTTCCAGATGTTTAGTAAATAAATTTTCATTATGACAAATTTATTTTTTATTCTCCGTGTAAGATTCTCCAAGAGAAATTAATGAATAAATATGGATCCATAATTCATGAATTCTCATTTTGATGATATTTTATAATATTAAATAAAATTTAGACACAATTAAATTATTATTTTGAAAATTCATTTAAAATCAACCATATTTTTCCATCATTATCATATATGTTTATAAATATAAATATTTTATAGAAATTATTTATAAGAATGAGTTATCATATATCATATATATCATAATAGGATATAAATATTTTAAAAAATTAAACATAAATTTTATTATCCAATAAATCACATAATAGAGATTATTTAGAAATAAAAATAAGTTAGTAAATAAACTATATAATTTTAAATAATATATATATATATATATATATATTATAATTTGATTAATTATATTTATATATATATAAATAAATTTTTATGTCTGTGTATAAAATAATAAGATAAGTATTATTAATATGTATGTTGATGATACCTATATATATGAAGGCACTTGTACACACAAAATAGTATATCCATGTACAAAGAATCGCTAACATAGTATGAATTATATATACAAAAAACCGACATTATGAAACACAAAATTACATAATTATATATTTTTGTACGGGTGTGTGAAATATATAATATTTTGGTAAAAAATACATCCATAATTTTTTTTATTAATATTAGGTAATACATTATACATTGATAATTTTTATGGTGTTTCGTAAAATAGAAGACTAAATTTTTCATTACACAAGATTTTATAAATTTCGATGAATGGATGTTCAATGCATGAATACAATACAATACAGTTCAGTGAAAAAGGGTCTACATTCAATCAAATAATGATGATTCTTTAACATTTTTGATTTCTAATAAGTGGGAATGAACTATAAGAATATATCTATTTCAATGTGATCAATTATCCACTATAATTACACTGAAAATTTCGATATCCATGTCATTATGATAAAATTTTATATATTTGGGGATTCCTATAGAATTGAATGTTTAGATATTTTGTTAGAATGTGGATGAGACTACATTAAGAAATAAATTATCCTATAGAGGTAATCACAGGTATCATTGGATATAATTTGATGCATATGCTTTTATAATTAATAAAAATTATTATTCCATGATTTACCAATTGAATATATTATTTTAGTGTCATGAATCATGTTATTTAAAACATAAAACATAATAAATAACTTCATCCTACAAATTTAATCATTAATATCAAATAATTTTTTTTTATTCATTCACTCAAGCATTAACATTAGATAGTATCTATATTTTAATGTATTGACTTTCAGAACTGATGTAAATATTTCAATAAATGTAGAAATTGGATCATTATCACTATTGTGTTTATTTTGTGTATGGTTTTTATTTAGAGAGTTATTAAATAAAATCATCCTTTGGAATTTGTACTCAATTTATAAAATACATAGAATATTTCAATATATTTTAGTCGTCTTATAATTTTTTAATTTAGTTATCGAGTTTTTATAATGGATGTCGATGTATATGTGGTTGTGGGTGTTGATTTATTTTTATATTAGTGATTTTTTATTTGAGTTTTTGGGTATATATATAATTATGTAAAATTATTTTTATGATGTAAAATATTCTAATATTAAATTAAAAAAATAATAAATATATTTGACATATTTCAATATTTCATTACTTCTATCATGGATTTTGTGTTATTATCAAATGAAAAAAGGTTTTTTCAACCAATATATATATCAATATTTTTTTTGGTAAGCCAGTGAAGACATGGTTAGGCCTTTGTGGCCCCATTCTTTTATTATGATGATGAATTTTCTCTTAATATCGGTCAAATCATCAATTATTATAGGGGTTTCTTTTAAATTCTCTTATTAACAAACACTCTCATGTGTCAATATATATTATATATATATATACTTATACTTAAATTTTCATGTTTTACATTATTCATTGTTAATGAATATATTATTAAAACAACTGTTATAGACATATTGAGAAACATAAAATTAAAATATTGTTGTAATGCATTCTTATAAGGATAATTTTTAAATTATTTTTTTGATTATTTGTGATAGAAACGTAAAAAAATTCAATATAGGGATTATAAATTAAAAAAATACGACTGTGAAATACAATCATTTTTTGGGGGGAACAAAAAATAGTACAAATAATAAGATTGAAATAATATTAATGAAATTTTAAATATAAAAACCAAAATGTATTACATCCATACTAATTTATTGAATGTGAATGTTTTACATTAGTTAAATATTTATTTAAATGTGTAATACAATCTAAAAAAATAATGTCTGTAATAAATTATGATTTATATAGTAGGTTGTTTATAAGATATTTAATATAAATAATAAAATCAAATATAAATTATTCTATAAAAAATATATTCTAATTTGGACGTACAATTAAAAATATAATAAGAATAATTATATAATATGTATATAAAACGAAAATATAATTTAAATTATGATAAATAAATAATTTTCTATTTTATTTGATACATGATTATTGACATTAATTTAAGGACTCTATATTTTGGTATGATACATTGAAATTTTTGAAATAACATTGATATTAATTATTTAAAAATTTTAAATTGCAACTGAATAAAATTAATTATAAAATGAAAAAAATACAATATAAAAATTTTTTATATTATATTTTTATGTGAATGTAATAAATTTGTTTGAAAATAAACACCTCTTGGTCTATATAAGGCAGGTCATTTCTATAGTATTGTTTCCCTTTCACAAATATTACTATAACAACAGTAAAAAATGTAGAAGATGAAACAATTATTTGAAATCCATTCGTTACGTAGTACTATTGTAATAGTGGACTCCTTGGACTCAACTATTGTTTAAATTTTATTAATGATGTAATTTATAGAGTGAGATATGAATGATGTACACATACCAATAGTTGTAAAAAATTTTGCTCTACACTTTCTGTTGAATTATTCATATATTAATTTCATATCAAAATAATATATTCTATCATTAAAAAAAATTATAACAATGATATTTTATGAAATTAATCTAAATTAAATTTCAGGTGGCCAATATACATCATACTAACAACACAAAAACAATGTATGACTATTACATGTTGGGGGATCAAAATAATTTATAATTATTCTCATAAATTCCACTGTTTCTGATATATGTTATATGATATGATGAGGACTAACCAACAAATTGGAAAAAAAATGTTTCAAGTGACATTTGTTGTTATTATATATGTAATTTTGTTTCATGGCATGATTCCATTTTCAATGTGTTCTAAATAATCACATAATTTTATTAAATGAAAACACATTACAATGATATTGTGCTGAGGTTAATTCTATTTTTTGTTTAAATGTTCGTATGAAATTAGTTTAATGATCGACATATAATTTTTGTCTTCATATCTGATAAATGAAAATATCATGCATAATTTAGAAGAATCGATATACCTTTATAAATAATTATCCAATTTATTATGACGTTTGTATTTAACAAAAAAGGATTTTATATAATAATACATTTTCATGTCTATTAATATTTATTAATAAGATATTATTTTTATTTTAAAGAATAATATTTATCCAATTCTATACATGACACAAAACAATGGGTTTCCAAGGAATCGTACATTGCACCCATCATTGAGTTATACATAATAAATATATATTATTAATATTATTTTAAATTGTAGTTAACACATAGTTATTGTATTGAATAGAATGAACAAATCTAACTAAAAAATAATTATACACGTTTTTGTAATGTCTTTACATTTGTCAATGAAATTATAGAGGATTAAGATAATAGTGAATAATATTTTAAGAATTAAATACTCTAATATTATTTAAAATGTCGTTTTACTCCATTTTGATGGGGAACCCACTTTTAATGTAGTTAATGTCACATTAAAATGTTCTATATGACAAAATAAATTTCCACTCTAGAAGAATAACTATAAAATATAAAATGGATGAAATTTAGTTATTTTTCTAATAATGGTCATTTTTATGTGGATAGTAAAAGATACTGCATTTAAATTCAGAACAACATTTTCACCTTATTTATTAATATAGTTAGATTTTTCATTTAATATGATTCAAAATTTAATCGGATTATATATTTACCATTAAATGATATTATAGTCATATGAATTAGTTTCACTATTATATTTGAAACTAACACATGTCAATGATTTTGTAAATTTTTATTTGAAAAAAATTAATATTTTTTTGACCACAAGAAATAATTTAAAATTTATTTTTACCAATTTATATGTTTTGAATTTGGAAAAATGGATTCAATATTTTGAATCAGGTGATAAAATTTGTATAAATAAGAATCTTATGTTTTTAGACATTATGAATAATAAATTCTCCATATATTTTATTTACCATGGATAATGTGTAAATATTGTAATAAGTGAATGAAATAATATTATAATAGTATTAAATTACCCTTACACTAGTCCTAAACAGATTAGATAAGATTTTTCCTGTTGTGTACATGCTTGGGAAGATTTTATAACCCCATGAAGCCACTTGTCTGTGAAAATGACTTTTTATTTCATTAAATGTAATGATAAGGAAAATAAAACATAAACATATATCTTTTACTGAAAAAATTATATTAGTTTATATAATTTATCTATTAGAGTATAAAATGTCATTTAAAAAATTCTACATTATGATATATTATTTATAATTTTTAATCATTAAATAAATAAATTTAATTCTGACACAATGATAATGTAGTGTTATCTTTATTAAAAAAGGATTAAAAACTTTTATATTATAAATGATAAAATAAAATAAATTTGATTATTTTGATGTCAAAAAATAAATATTAAGAGCATGGCTACATTTTATATGTATATTAATGAATTTATCATGATTTAGTCAAGTTGTAAGGGGTTTTTAAAATAATCTTGACTTGAATAGTGTCAAAATTGAAAAAATTAATATTATAACATATGAAATGAATTATATAATATTTTAAAATTCCAAAACAAATTATCTTTCCGAAATATAGTTATAAGATGTCTTACATTTTATTTTTGAAAATTTAAATGGATATTTTACATGTTTTGATAACTATTTTGATTCTCAAAGTGATATATGTTTTATAATATTGTAAGAGTAAGAAAGGGTTAAATAAAAATGATAAGGATTAAAAATATTAAAAACCTATTTAAAATAATATTTCATGAATTTATTTCAAATTATATGCATCCTAGATAATAAAAAAATAATACTGGACTCATTTAAAATAGAAATATAATTTATAATAAAAGAATAATTAATGATATTCCTTAAATGCCCCTTCTCCCTCTCATAACAGGATGCCACCTCTATCCCTTACTCCACTAAATCACACTTTGATCATCCATCCTCTACCCAAATATTCTCAGAACATCAACTATATTCCTCATATAATCTTTTCTTTGGTCATAAAAAATGTCCATAGAGCCTCTTATCTGAAATAAAATTGAGTTACCTAATATAGAGGTAACGACCTTTCTCAAGTTATTTTTTATTAATATTCCTCATACAATTGAAATAATATTATTAATCATTGATTATATAAAAAAATATGAAAAATATACGAGTATGTTGTTATTAGAAGTATTTTAAATACTATTACACATACCATTGTCTAGATGTTATAAACTTATTGTTTCTTTATACCAAGAAATGCTGCCTCAAAAAAATTATGATTGTTTAATTATATTCTACTGCCTCTCTTTGTGAACATTATCATGGAACTATATTTATATTTGATATATATTATATTTATACCTTATATATTATTTAATATTTTTCATTTACAAGATACTTTTATGCGTTATATATCGTGTAAATACGATAATTTCATTTGATGAAGTACAGTCTAGTACCCCCTCAAAGTCATTTGACTCATTCATGATATAAATAGAACATATAAATTATATAATTAATTAAAATATACATTTGTATCTTATAGTTTTAAATCCAATATAAATGAAAAATAAATGAATGTTGTGTTAATGTGTACAAACGACATAACATCTCAATGAATCGTGCATTTCATTTTTTTATGTCAAAATGTAATGGGTATTCCAAATACATATACAGGGTATCTAAAAACATATATAATAGATATATATTATATTTAAATCATGAATATATTTATGGAGATAACAGAATATTTACCTCATGGACAATTTCTTGTTATAAGAAGTTCATTTTTTGACTCAAGTACCGAACATCAACAAAAATACCTATATGAACATGAATAATATATAATTGTTATAGAAAGGTAATAAGTTACAAACAAGTAATAATAAATTTTAAAAATTCTTTGAAGAATGTTTAATTAACTTATGTTTATCGTAAACAGAGATAAATAAAATAGAAGTCATTTCAGACACATTTTATGTGAAATTCATAACCCAATATCTATTATTTGGGGTAATATTAATTTTTAAATTATGTCATTATATGATTTTGTAACAAATAAATTTAGATATAATATCTTTTATTTTTTCTCTAGGTATGAGTACGTATAGTGAATACACATATTTGATATAGTTTACTTACAAAATGATAATTGTTTGGGAGCCTTTCACCCTCCACTTTTAGTCAAATAATTCCTTGTTGTTATGACTATTTCAAATTTATTATGATAGGATAGGTTATTTTATATCATTATTGATGTAATTTTTATGTTCAAGTGATGATATAACCATTTCTCTCTCATCGACTAATTTTTTTTTTAATTTTTATGTTACGTAGTTAGGTTGCAAAATTTTTTAAGGGACTTCTTCTAAATATTCTATCATTGTGGCATATTTTTATTTATGCACGACATTGTTTTATATGTTTTATTATCAATTTTTACATTTACATTCAATCAAATGGGAAATATTTTATAATCGTTTCATTTTACTCAATGGTAAAGGGAATGTTTCTTTTTAACGTATGTGGTTACAATGACCTTTCTACCACCAAAAGCATTATTGGATATTGGGATTCATTAACAGGCCATAATGTTTTTAATAGTAAAACAAATTTCATATAACATTTTCATGTATATTTTTTTAATGTTTTTTTAAAAATCATTTAATATATAAATATTCTGAAGTTATATATTGTGGGTTTAATGTGGAAATGTTATCCTTTTTTATATTGTATTAATGTGTTATGAATGTCTTATAGTTCTTTAGAATTATACATGTGTATGCATGGTTTATTGATAATCCTAGGGTGTGTGATCCATGGAATCCTCTTTAATGCTTTGGGTATTTTGCCAGAGGTAAATTTAAATGTTTCTTTTAATGGATTTAGGTAATATAGTGTGATGGGTATTCCAAAAGTAACTCCCTAAGTAATTGTGAATGCTAAAATGTATGAATGATATGTATTATAAAAGAGACCTTAATGAATTATTATTTTATTGTGCTATTAATAAATATTAATATTTGATTAGGTATGTCAGAAAGATTACTTTTTATGATCGTGAAGTTTGAGTTCATTTATTTTTATGTTTTGATGGACTAATGTTTACATTATTTAATTTATAACCCATAAAAATATTTTTATGATGTTCATATGTTTTGAAATTCATTAACCATGATATACAGAAGTATAAGATAATGGAGTATTCAATACTATTTATATTATGAAAAATAATATTTTTAAGGAGTTTTATTGTTATAAAAAAATTGGATTGAGTAGAAATGTCTACAATGAAATTTTTGAGATGTAATGTAATAATTACAGACAAATTCACTAAATCCCTATACCTAAGAAGATCATCAATATAAATTATTATCTTAATAGAGGATTGTGTAATGTTTAAGGATGGGGTATTATAGTTGGTATGATAGGTCACTTAGATAAATATTGTGGATATGGAGTTATTTAAGAATATGTTACATAACCATATTGGTTAGAATATAAGAATGATTCATAGTTATTTTTGATTAATTTAATGACTTTAATAAATCATGAATATGTATATATTATAATTTACCATCTTCATAATATATTATATGATGATTTTACTTATGTTCTCACACTAACCATTTTGGTTTTTCTAAATGGATGGGTCTTACATGAATCAATGTAACAATGAATGTGAAGGAATCATTGGTTGGTTTCTGAATGAGAAACCAAATGAAATTGGATCATAAATGAGAACTAATTTTATTATTATCAACCAACCATCAAGAGTTCTTATGGACAACTTGAACAGTGATGATTTTTATAATTCATCATATATGTGAGAAGAAAATCACTACAGATGTTCATATAATTATCATAAAGATATATAAATTCAATAACATATGTGTCAATTATTTGTAAGGAAATACCTAGTAAAATGCATAAAATGGATGATAAGAAGCTATAGATGAGGTGATTATGGTCATAAAGAAATAACCCTCCTTGGAAAATGGAAGCGCCCACTTGACTCCAAGAAATGGATAGATGTTATTTCTGAAGTATCAATTGATTGTTTTAAATGTGGAGTGATTATTCTTTATAAAAATAAATGTACTATGAATATGGTTCGGTATTAGGATCAGTAGTATCATTCAAATATGTCATTACCTCTACCTACTGAAATTACAATTGTGGATGCGGAATCATATAATAACCAATGAAAGGGATGTATTATTTCATAGCTGATCTTTTAACATTACAAAAAATATTAATAAATTAGGAATTATTTTGTTTTATGAGAAAATTATTAAATAATAAGATTAAAAAACATAAATAAATGATTATGAATAATGACCAATTATTAACAAGTCTTTATTTTAGTAATTGAAGTGTTATGTTGGATCTAAGGATGAGGATATGTTTAAATCTATTTGAGACAGGATTACATTGGAATACATTTTCTTTTATGTGTAACCCTAATTTTTTTAGGGTAAAATTATATGTGAAGAATAATTATCTGTCCTTTAGTGGATAAATAACAATTTGGGTTTATATGATTTTGAATTTGACTCAATTATAGATTATTACTTTTTGGGATGAAAATGTTAGCTATGAGATAACAATATTAATTATAATATGTCATGAGGAATTTATCTCATTTTTTGGAATGTAATAAAATTATATTTTTATTGAATAATTAAAATGCATAGGACTTGTTACAACCTTTTGCTTTGGAAAATGTTGCTGGAATCTAACCCACAACCAAATAGTAGCTATGATTTATCTTATACCACTAGACTATGTAAAGTCCTTATTTATTGTAACATTTTTATTTTTTTAAATGATTTTTTGGATCAATAATAAGATTATTTTGTTAAATATTGTTTTATATAATGGAAATACTTAGTATAAGAAAACGATTTGTTGAATATGCGATAATGGTAATTTTGGAAGTTGTTTTCTCTTTTGGGAAACTATAGAGGTAATGAAATAAAATAAAATGTGATTTATTCTGAGGAGTAATGGTGGAGTATTAATTTGAAAGAATATATATTTTAATTGTGGACTTATAGTGATTTGGGTTTGCTATTAAAATGAATATCATGTTGTTGACAATATCTGTTTAGGTTAGTTATTTTTCACTATGAGAATTTAAGTGTAGCCAATGTTATTTGGAGATAAATGTTATTAGTTTTTTAGAAGACTATGTGATAACATCCTTATAGAATTTGGGATTCAAACATTGTTTGGAATATTTTATATAATTTTAAGGTAAATTTTTAATTTAATGGTCATTGATGAAATTTGGGTATTGTTTTTTCAATTATAGAGATACGGGTAGTATTTATTTTTACAATATATTATCATTTTTCAGTATTCTATAATAAATCATTAGAAATATATGAAGATTTTATAAATCATTATATTATATTTGTAATTAATATACATTAAATAAAAAAAATTAATTTTGAGACAATGATGATGTAGTGCAAGAATCATTACTAAAGGATTCAAATATATGATATTATAATTGTAAAAATACATGAAATAAGAATATTTTGATATCATCCATGAATTTTCTCGAAGTTATTTACATGTAATATTTTAATTAATGATGTTTTCTCAAAATAATAATGTTGTTTTGGATTTCTAAAAAACACATGATAAGAATATTGTTAAAATTAAACTATATCAAATTTAAAATATAAAATATATTTTAAAATATTTTAAAATTCCAAAAATAATAATGAATCATCCAATTGGTTAACAGAAGTCTAAAATTTCATTATTTACTCTCTCTTATAAAAGGCCTCCAATTCTAACCCTTACACACTCATCTAATGCCCCATTGGCCTGTCACATATATACCCAAATAAGGTCTCAACATCCCTCTATTCCTTTTATAAGACATACCTTGGAAAAATGGAAATCCAATATGGACTCTTATCTTAAATCCAATGGTGTTTCTTCATTTTGAGGTGACATCATCTCACATGTTCTTTTCAATTCTTTTCCATCTTAACTCACAATTATATTCATATTAATTGATTAAAAAACAATAGCATTATACGATATATAATATGATTTTTTTATTATATTGATATATACTACACTTACACACACCTCCATGTAATTGATACAATCATAATGTTTCTGTGTACAATAAACTATGACCCCACAAGATGATGATATTTCAATTATATCCTACTCCATCTCATTGTGTTCATTATGATAGAAATATATTTATATGTGAAATATATTAAAATTATATAGTATCTATTCTTATTTATTTTTCATTTTTATCATAAAATTATTCTTTCTATAAGGAATAAATATAAGAATTTCATTTGAGGAAGTGCAGATTACCTCCCCCTTAATGTGATATGAATCAGTCATGCTATACATGGAACATATAAATGATGAAAAATATGAAATTATGTAACATATATAATATATTTATTATAATTTAACTATTTAATACATATATAACATTATATTTTCATTCTTTTAAAAATGTTAATGATGTGAATGTAGTGTCCATGAGTACGTATGACTTGCCATCTCCATGAACAATTAATATAATTTTCTTATATTCAAATTTTATAGAGTATTCTAACTACATATATACAGTATATAAATAAATATATATTGGATATATAGTATTATTAAATCCGGAATACAATAATGGAGACAATGCAAATTTTTCCACATGAACTATTTGTAATTTTAGCACTATCATAATTGACTCAAGTACCAAAATCGACAAAAATATCGATATGAACATGAATAATTAGATGATTGTTATAGAAAGTTATTAAGTGATATAAAAGGAATAGTAAATTAAAAAATGGTTATGAATCACATATAATAAAAATAATGTTATTATTCATAGATATATATAACGAAAAAGAAAATTCACATTCATTAGGATAATCATGTAGTTTTAATTATGTTGTTCTATGATTTTATAAGAAATTAAATTTCATATATTGTCTTGTATTTGTAAATTAATTACGTGTACCAGTAGTTTATAGACATTATAAATCTATTTAATAAACGAAATGATCTTTTTAAGGGAACATTTCACCCTCATCTATTAGTTAAAGACATATTCTATGTTTTGTTATTTTCCATTTTATTATATTGGGACATGTAGTTATATAGCCTTTTCGTGGTAAATTCTATGTCCAATTGATGATATACCACTTTATCCCACATGAAATAAATTTTTTAATTTTTATGTGATTCTGTTAGGTTACCAAATTTACATACGAGAGTTCATATCAACCACTTTTCATTGAAGAGTATTTTTATTTATACAAGAAATTCTTTTATATAGTGTATAAACCCCTATAAAATTTAATTTCATTCAAAATGAAATATTTTTTATACATGGTGTTTTACAAAATGAAAAATGGACTATTTATTTTTAACATACTTAGTGACAATGATCATTCCCTAGCTACGAGCATTATTTGATATTTGGATTCCTTAATAAGTCGTATTGTTTTTTAATGGAATATAAATATCATCTACCTTATTCATTTTTTTGTAATTATAAATGAGTTATAAAATCATTTATTTTGTCAATATTATGAAATGATATGTTGTTATTTTAATGTGGAAATTTTTTCATGCAATTATTCTTGTTTTATGAGGTTTTATTATGTTATAGTTATTGGGAATTTATTACATATACGGGTGCTTCCATGATAATCCTAGGGTACGTGAGCCTGAGATAGCTCTTTAATGGATTGGGTAACATGAAAGAAGTAAAAGTTAATGTTTCTTATAATACTTTTAAAGAATATAATCTGTTGGGTATTCTAAACACAACTCTCTATGTAGTTGTGAAAGATATAATATAACTAGGTTATTGATGCCACAAGTTATATTTATGAATTATGATGTCTATGTTCTATTCATAAATCTTATGATTATATGAGTTCTGTTAAATATATTATGTTTGATGATTGAGATGTATGATTTCATCGATTAGTATGTACTGATGGAAAAATTATTTCTTTCCTTATTTTATAACCCAAATTGATCTCTTTATGATCGTCTCAAGTTATTGAATTATTTTCCACAGAGTATAAGGAATGATAAGAGAAACTATGTGTTTAAGAATATTTATATTTAAAAAAGAACTCTTTTTTTAATTTATTTACTTTTATTATTGTGAAAATTTTGGATTGAATAGGAGTGTATACATTGTTATTTTTGAGATTTAATGTAATAGTTACTGTCTAATTCTCTAATGATCAAAACCTTAAAATACCCTCAATGTGAATTATTATCATAAATCATGATTTCATAATGGTAAATTTATGAGCCATATAATATTTGTACATTAATAAAAAATTATAATATAAGAATGAAAAATGAAAAAATTTCAAATACTTATTTTTTTTATACTTTTAGAAACAATGATTATATTACATAGTGCCTGTTCGTATAGTGTAATTTATCTATGTGAATATTTCTTATTGAATTAGGAGCCCTTATGCGTTACTAGATTCTACTCATGGTCTTCGAAATATATTTACAATTATCATGATATGTGAAAAAAAGGTCACACAAAATATCATATTCAAGAATCATCCCTATTCTGTGGAAAATGTAAATAACACATGATGAGATCCACCATTCGGTCAAAGTGGCTTCCAAAAAATCATTAACTAATGAATAGATATATTCATTAATATTCATGTTTATAATAATTTAATAAAATTTATTCTATAAATGTGTTTATTATTGATTAGGTAAATACATTAGAAAATGTTATATATAATGTTATAATTTCATTATTCATGGATCATATATTAGTAGAAGGTATTTGTTGTCTTGTAAAAGGACTCATTTTTCACATGTAATATACATATTTAATATTTGAGTTATGTAAAATAAATTTGTGAAATAGTTTAGTTGTCCATTAAAAATTATTTAATAAATAATTAGTCATTGTTTTTTTGGGGGAAGGGTAACAGTTTCCTAGAAATAAACATACCAAATATTTATGGAGGGAGGAACTAAATCCAGGCATTGTACATTCCTTTATAATGTGAACCTCTTTCACCTTTCACATTATATATAGAGAAAGTTTCACATTGAGTGTATGATCCAATATTGACATTCATTGTTCAATGGAATGTGATCGATGTGATCATGATGATTCTGAATGAATCCTGGAGGTTCCTCACAAGAAACTTGTATTTAACTAATTTTGAGTGCACAATTTCATAGAGATTCTGTGGAAATTTGGATTCATTAAACATCAGATCCATCGTGTAGAGATCATAGATTATTACCATTATTTGGGAACAATTTGTTTCGAAAAATATTGTATTTCATATTTCTTTTTTATATTATTAAATTCATGAAATATCATGGACTATTATGAAGGATTATATCTCTATAAATGACATGTTTTGTAATTAGGGTGATGAAAAGTATTAATTCCTCATCCCATTAAATTTTTTTAAACCCCCTGGTACAAGTAATTGTTATTCAAGAGTATCACATATATTTTATGATTCTTGAAAGAAATATTTCCCATTAAATTATGTATATGATATAAATTTAACCACAATGGAAGATTCCACATTTGGAAATTATTCTAGATGGCCAAGTTACAGACATCCAAAAAAGTATTTGGATTACACACCATTTTCTGATTTTAAATATTTTCGAAACATATATTTTAATTACAACCAATTAAAGGTTACTATAGTTGTTTTAATGTGAATATAATAATATTAAGTGTGGGATGGTGTATATGATAGTTTTTTCATTAAAATACCTATTTAAAAAAAATATGGATCATCTCTAGTATAAATATTTTCTTATGTTCTTGATAGGAGAAAGAAAATAGCTAATAAATCAATGAATAAATCATGGAGTGTTACATTTTCCAATAATATTACAAAATATAAATGTTAAAATAATTACTCATGCTAAAATGAATTAGGAACCATTAGTAGTAAAATAATGAAAAAATTTAGACTATGAATTTTTGTTATTCTTATTTATCGAGAAAGAATACCAAACTAATAAAATTAAAAGAAGGGATACATAGTATAGAAGCTTTTAAGAACCTATCTAACTAGACCTACCAAATGAAACATTCGAATGCATGAATATCTAGAACCAACTAGATCAACCCCCTATGTTTTCTTAACCCCTATTCATCATTACTGCACCACCTAGTCTACCCCTAACGTCTTTATTCTATGAGATTTCCACATACATCAGTCTATTGTTGCTCACAGACTCATAAGGAGAAGTATATGTCTTTTCCTATAGATGACCTTCCATTGACTTCTGTCCTCCCACTAGTGAGAAAAATCCATAGATGGAACAATGGCCGACTTCTTCTCCCACAGTTTACACCGCACCCATCATGGTTACAACATGAATGTACCAACGACCATTACAGCCACTACACAAATTGTGGAAAGTGCGCCACAACTTACAAAGAGTTTATTCTCATGTTACCTTATTCTTTAATATCTTGATATTGATGACCACCACTACACTCTTTTCCTTGAATTCTCCATCCACCTTGTTAACATCATACGATTGTCAACCCAAATATACAACTTTATATGGAAACCTCATATTCAATATGAAAAATCGTCCACACATGTCCACCATGTGAGTGCCTGTGTTCATTTCAATCTAGGATCCCCTTCATTTGATTTCAATTGATCTATGGGTACATTTAGACCTAAAACACAGAATAACTGGATTAGGGAAATCATCTTGACATGGTATGGGTTAGTAAAAACAGACCTATCAATGAATATGTCAGCACACAATCAATTTGACTCACTTTGTCCAATGAGGGCTTTCACAACATTGGATGTTTTTATATAATAAACAATAATTTCATTGATTATGTTTATATTATAATTAAATTGATTTTTAATAAATAAAACATTTTTGTAAAAAAATATTGTAATTTAATATTCCAAATATTTAAATATAATTTTATTTATAAGTTAAAACAATTAATTAATATTATTTATGGAATAAGAAAACACGGTTTATGGGTTCAAATTAGATGAAGATATTTAATAATTTTTATTATTATTTTAATTAATATACATTATTTAAATTAACATCACATATTATATATAATTTAATATTATTTTTATCATTCATATTATTTTATCCACTAGTTGATATTGATCATTGTCCCTATACGTTTGTTTTCTCAAATAATATTTTATCTTCCTATAATGAAATTGAATCATTACATTTTTTAATGACATTTAATACATTGATATTATTTTATTCAATATGTAAAAGGGAATGTGCGTCATGTAACATTAATATATTTTGTAATCCCAAGAATCATGTCCCTAGGTATGATTATTTATATTCATTGATATGGACATTGCAAGTCATGGTCCAGAATATTTCGAGGAAACATCTTGAGGAGAAGTGGTCTCATTTGGTGTGGATGAGCACCAAATTGAGAGAAGCTACAACTCAGGTAGGATTTCCCTATGTCAAAATTGATCAATTATATTTAAATGGATCAGTCAATATTTTTTTCATGATATGTCTGGTATCATTATTTATTGGATTCATTTGTTTTTAATTTTATGTAATTTAATGAAAACAAAAACATACAGACCAATAAAATGTAAAATTCATAATAATGTGGTGAATTTATTTATAGTAATTCATTTTTTTTAAAAGGATAACATATATCTAATATATTATTATAAGTGTGTTAATGGTTTAGTAAAAATATCAATCCCCTCAAGGAAATATTACCCATAACCTCCTTCGATAATTAAAATTTGAATAAGACATTGTGAATGGGGTGGTCAACCAACTATAGATTATTGTGACTCTTATTACTGGGGACTTATTATTAGATATATGGTTAAACATAATTTAAAATTATATCAATGTATATTCAATTACTATATTGTTATAATAATATATCCAATCATTGATTAAATCAAATTTTTTATTTTAGATGTTGAAAATCACACAATAGATAAAATATCAATAAGATAATGTTGTTGGAATATAAAACACATACCATAAACTATCATATTAGATGTCTCTATATATCATGTAGAGTACTACTGGAGGTTTGGGGGACATTACCAAAAGAATACTAAATAAATAGAGTATTATGCTTCTAGTGATGTGGGTTTCTATAGTACAATAAAATCATGGAGAAATATAATTATTTAAATTTTCTATGATGTCTACATAAATAATCATCATAAAATTTAAATAACATTTATAATATATTTTAGTTGAAAATATAATTAAATTCCATATGCTACTATAATATCTATTTAAAGATGATAATAGTCGATCATGAACAAGTTTCCAAAGAGTACAATTGAAGAATGCGTAAATTAAAAAAATAATGAATATTCTTTGTGTCCATTTCCAAAATAACTATTAAAAAACATCAATATGTTATGTTGTTAGAAATTACTATAAAAGACTCATGTAATGCACATATAATTGATATTTCCTAATGATATAATCATATTTTTTATGTGAGTTTTATATAAAACATCAGGACATATATGACTATAACTATTGTACTATCGACAGAATTCATGCATGGAGGTTATGAAGTTATATATCAAAATGTGATGAATATGTTAGATAAATATAAATTGAAATATGTATCATGACCATTTTTTGCATATTTTTCTCAAATATTTTTCAACCATATACTCCAGATTAATTATAGATTTTAAAATGTATGATATTGAGAAAATACTTTATTGAATTCTAGTTAAAGTTCACCAATAAATAAGAAAAACAAAATAAATAATAATATTTTTTTATTATATAAATGTATTTGAATGATTATTAGATATTTTCAATTGATGATGTGACATAAAAGAACATATTTTAATTTCACTCAAAGAATGGATGGTAGTAATCATAAAAGAGGTTATTTTATTCTAATAATTATATTGATGTTTTATGGGAATAAATAAATTAATAAATCATATATATTATTCAATAAATGTATATTAATCATAAATATATAATTTTTATGTGATACATTTATGGTGTTGAATACAATATGACTATCAGATATCTGTATTTAAAAATAGAATACATATATGTATAAATATATATAAATAATTAAAGTATGTTCCCTAAGTGAATGAGAATGATTGTTTCATATGTAAATTCTGAGAATTTTTTTTCCCTATATTTCAATAGTTAATGACTAAATTATAACATTTATTTTTTATAATCAGAACATTTTTCTATTATTTCTATTGAAAAAATGACACATTATTCCATTAATGTTGTAATTTTTCTATAGTATTTGAAATATAATATATAGTTTAATCATTCTTGAAATAATGGTAATAACTTTCGAAAATAATATATAATAATTTGTTACACAATTGGGGATAGATTGTAATTTATCTATAATAAATATTTAGTTGCAAAATAATACATAGTATTTTATTAAAATAATCATAGTTAGCGTCCTTTGATAGCATCAACACATTGATGTACATTTTTTTCGAAAATGAATCAATTAGAAATAATTTACGAACAAGTAATTTAAAAATAAGTTCATTAAAATAGATAAATCAATTCAATGGGTAAGATAATGGATAATATACTTCATTCTATTAATTTTAGTTTTTATTAAATAATTTGGATGTAATGTATGTTATATTCATGGAAAAAATATATTAGTATCTGTAGGGTATCATTCTTGTGAATATCTCTACTAACAATTCATCAATCAATATAACATGGTATGATGTAATTCATAAACTAAAGATACCTTGTACATAGTTATATTAAGATTAAAATAATATGTATCAATTATTATTAATTCCAATTATTAGTGATTAACAACATGTTAGATGAAGAAATTTTAAAATTCACAAGTCCTTATACATATCAGATCCATTACGTATGTAAAATGTGTATCAATATTGAATCTTATATCCATTTGAGATCCATTAATTATTTTTAAGACATGGATCTCCAATAATAGTATTATATTATAATTCCATTCTAATGTTAATGAAAAATGGACATCATATTGTTGACAATATGATATATATCAATTGTTTTATATGAGGCTGTGTTTTAAAGGGATTTCTTTTGTTAATAATAAAATTAATCATGAAAAAATAAAAAATTATGAATCTCGAAAAATAATCCTCAATGAAGAATATAATATTATAAAAATTCATATGATATAAAATATGTAATCAATTGATAGAATACATATCTACAAAAATGTTTTTCATCACTACTTTAGTTAGTAAGGGTTATAATGACTAGGGTTTAATCAATGCTAGAAATGTATAGGGGGTTTTCAATGAAAAAATATACACATAATGTGTGGAAGATAATGGTAATGAGACTATTACTCCATTGTACGGATTCATCCATGGTGATGGATTTATATTCAACATGTTCTAAGATACAATACTCATTTTGAACGATAAATCCTTCTAGAATGTCGTACATAAAAATTATCTATGATTAAGAATATATATTAATATTAATTAATGTATTACATGTATCAAAGTATTTGGGTAATATTTTTTAAATACATTGGTTGCTAATAATGAGAATATATAAGTGGATATTATATGAATTTTTCCAATAAGTATCAATTTTTTAGAACAAAAATTTATGCCTAAATAAAATAGAAATGTACATTTGATTGACACTTTTCTATAAACATTTTATTGATAAATAGATATTAGTATTAGTAATTGTGTATAGTTTATATACGACAAAACCAAAAATGTGTAGTGAAATTATACACTTCTAATAAGTGTTGTGAGTTACTAAAATCTATTTTTTTAATGAATAAATAAGATCATATAATATTAATTTGATTGGATGTAAAACATGTTATACTAGAATATATGAAATTTTTGTAATATTAAATTAATTTAGAAACTTATTTAAATGGTAGTTAGATCTATTATAGTCAATAAAACAATATATTATAATAATCAATTTAAAATTAAAAAAAATTAAAATAAATGATATAATAATAAGACATATAATTTCTCACAATGTCACTTGAAATATATTATTCTAGGAAAATATGAATGGGAATTGGATGAGATTGTTATTTTTATTTGTATTCTATATTCTTTTGTAATAGATCAGACACATATGGAATGATATTTACAAGAATCTATAATACCTAAATAATCATTATGATAAGAATATAATATATATATTTGTTAGAAATGATTGGAAGATAGTAAGAACTATCCAACTATACTTTACTTCAATAAGGATATGTATATGACATGTCGAGTGTAAGGGATATAATTTTTAAATAACCCAAACTAGTATTACATGGATCAATGTGATCTAAATCCATAGTTGGACTAATGTAATTATTGATACAATCTCATTGCCACTGGTGGTAACCATACAATCAAATATTGAAAAAATTGTGTTTATTATGGAATCAAATATATATTATATAATACGTAATGATTTTTTACAGTATTTGGAATCACATCAATTATAAAAACCATTATCATAATTTTTATTATGATACTATTACTAGTTTATATGTAATCATTTGATATTGTAAAAAATGAATAAATAAGTTCCACATGATCATATATATTGATTCAAGGATGAAACAATGATAATGAAATTGTGTTAAGGTATATTGTGATGGGTGTGTGATTAGTGGTATAACAAATATTTAATGGTAAAATAAGAACTTGTTGATTCCACATTAAGGTTGGATTATATATGTCTTGGTTGATCTTGATTATAGAACCTTCTGAAATGCATGGAAGATGTAGTAATATCTAATAAAAACCAATTAGATTAATAAATTTTAAGGAGATAATATATAATGATTCATGTTTACCCTTGAATTTATGTGATTTTGAAATAAGAAGTGACAATATTACACAGTGTCTTTTTGTCGGTTCGTTATCGTTTCTATGTCTATTTATTATATAATTTTGGGTATTGATTAATTTGTTTGACACTTATCTTGAATTAAAAATAATATTCACTACTATCAGTATATGGACATTTATGGTCCCACACAACTGCATATTATAGAATCTTCCATATTGGTGTCTTTATGAATTTAGAACGTGAAGGTTCCCACCACGAAATTTGAGGGATTCCCGGGTAACTGATTTCCATTGAATAGATAAATTACTTATTATTTGAGTCTAGAATAGTTGGGTTTAACTTATTAATTGAATGTGATTTTTATTTAAAAATAAATAATGGTAAAATATTTCTCAAATGAATTATATTTTAATATTCATCATTTATCTAATATCAGAATGATGTACGAGTCATGAAAAAAATATGTTTTATCGGAAACTATATTTAATATATATTACCTGTAATTGATACAAATATTTATATTTATGACATAATCTATATTTTTATTAATATTCATTTAGTTGTTGTTTTATTTTTGTGTGTTAAGGAACCCTTTCTAGGTATTTCATACACAAACTGTATAAGCATATCATATGTACATAATCTAAGAGTTGTTAATTAAAAAGATTTTGAGCCTCACTATCCTCCAATAGTTTTTAAAAGAATACTCTAAGTTTTGATAAACTAATATAGGAGTACCATTTTAGGATTGAAGACCCATGATTACACTAATCGTCATAACATCAATGGATTATTCATAGCTCAATTCTATGAATTGAATTTCAATAAATAGAGATTGTCAGATTCATGGATCATGGGTTGATGATCTTTTAGGGATCATAATTAGATTCATTGAAAAATAATTTTCTATGAATATACAATTCTATTCCTTAGATTTTTCCTACTCATTTATCAAGGTTAATATTGTGGTCCTAAAACTAGCTATTTGAAGTCTCTCAGATAATCATCATGTATCATTGGAATTTTTTCCTAGTTTCCTATATTTTAAAAAAATATTGTTTTTTAATATAATCATGTGATCATATTAATAGAATGATGAAAAATAACCATGAATATCTATCATTGAGATTCAACTCATAATTAATATTTATGAACAATGTACCTTTCAATCCAAATTTCAGTAGCCCTATTATTCTATGGCTATTAAGCAAAATTTTTGAAGAAGATCACAGTGTAAGAAAAAAATGAACTCATCATAAATGGGTGGTACAATAAACAAAATATCCAAAATCATAACGTGAGGCTATACAAATTCCAAGGGGGTTCCTCTACCATGTCCTTTGATGATGAAAAATAGTATATGATGAAGAGACAAATTAGTGGATTTAAAACAATAGCATGTTATCCAAAGGAGGGATCACATAACTTTATATATCATTACATTAATTTTTTTAAATTATAGAAAATTAATCATCCGTATTAAATATATAAATTTTTATTAATTCTAAAAATTCATTAAGTTAAATTCATTGAGAAATTATGATAATTAATCTAGGATTAATTTCTTTAAAATTTTAATAAAATTTTTCATGTGAATTAAATAATAATCCAATATATATATATATGTGTATATTATATAATATATTAAATATAGTAATTACTATAAAAACATGAAATTAATGTTCAATAATATAAAAATTTTATATATAACTTAATTGATAATATATATAATCATATATTTTTTATTTAATATTTAACTATCTACAACACAAAATATATTCCTATAATTACATTATTCATTACATTACAACCCTTTCATAATCTTTCCATCATGTTTTAGATATGGTTTTCCATAATACACTCTTAAATATAATCAATAAACTTATCCTTATCATAGTGCATAATATTTGTATCCCTATGGTCTTTAGTAGCATTTAATACAACTATGAAATAACTATTTCATAGAAGATATAATAGAGAACCCACTACCCTAGAATTAGTTCTACTTATGCTACAAAGGGGTATAATGTGATCTTTAGGATGAATACTCATAAATATATATATTAACTGGTTCTCCATAATATTTATCATATGGACTATATGCATCACATATATTAAATTGTTTAATTTCATCAAGCAACCATAGGATATTGATCATGTTAATCGAGTAATAGCCTCTCAAAAATTTCTTGATTCTATGAAAAATTGATGACTACGTGGATGATTAAATTACATTTCACTCACCTATGTGATAATCAAACCAAAGGTAAATTAACCATTTACTTTGAAACATAATATGTTAATCAGAAAAGAAGGGAAACATATTTTGTCAATCTAATTCAATAATGGTCCAGCTGTATTTCCATGCCACATAAGTAGATACATCCCTTCTTGGTTTCATTATAACTGGTGACATGTCCAATTACACACCCAAACACCCACTTATTATCGATGTTCATATAGTTAAATGTTAATGCTGGGTATCAAATAACTCATGATTTCAGGATAGTTATTTCAACAACAATAGACATGAAGGATTGTTAATATGAATACATCATTAAGTATACTGATGACCAATTGAATTTCTAAGAGGTATAATTCAGTGTATGAGTCCCTGTAATAAGTCTCTATGTTTTCATTATATAGCATAAATTCATGATTTTTTCAGATAATACCAATTGTAATATTACTAAGAATAAATTCATGTTAAACATTACATATCACCTCCTCCCATTACACTATTTTTTATCAACTGTTATGGAAAACTCAATATTTTTACATTTTAGAGATATTTACTATTCAAAACGTTCAGATAATTTATATTTCATAAAATTTTAGGAAATAATTTTTTGATATTAACATTATATAAATTATTGCGTTATCAAAAAAATCACAAATAATATATTTTTGTGATATATCATGAACCATATTTGGTCAGTTCATTAATGGTATAGTATTATAAAAATTACATTCATTATTTAATTTTATGACATCAATATATGGCCACATGATATTATAAAACAACTAGACAAAAATTAAGATACATTTTGTTAGTAATATAGTGTTAATAATAGTTGGACATTGGAATACATTACCTTATATAGAACTCAATGATCATATAATCAAACTATTTTAACATTATAACATCAAATATTATAATGTCATATTATATTATCCACATAGAATTCATTCTTATAATATCATGAACATCATTGTAACATTTTTCATTATACTTTTCCATGAAATAATTCACAACTAATGTAACTATTTAAATTTTCGCATTAGCATCACATCCAAAAAAATATTCTGTTATATCTATTTTTTATCATACATAATATAACATTTTAAATTATTATTTCTATCATTACCTTCAATATATTAAGATAGAGTTACATACATGTCATTTTCATAGAAATATGTAAACATTGACATTTTTCATTTCCAATGTAACCTAAAAAATATTATTATATAATTTCAATTTGAGTAACTTGTATTAGAAATGATATGTTTTTTCTATAGTAAATAAATTTATAAATTTATATTTTTCATTACTATCTCATGTAATAAATCATTAGGATATAGTGTGAAAAATCATTCAAAATCATATTGTAACAATTTTATATTTTTTTATCATTGATCCAATTTTTTCAAAAAATAATCAAAGTATTCTCTTTGAAAATATATTCATATCAGGAATATTTTCTAATATTAAAAAAACAGAACAATTTATATGAATAAAAAATCTTCAAATTTAGTAGTATTATTATAATAATTATATTTTTCTTCTACATCATATAATGTATTCTATTTATTTGGATCACATCCTTTAATAAATATAATTTTATTAGAAATATTTACAGATGGGTTGTGGGATCACATTCCCACATATTGTTACAATAATATTATATAAGATCATCAATTAGAATCATTAATCCTTGAATATATTATCATTATATTTTATGTATTCATTTAATTATTCATGAATGAATATCATATGTCATTTCAACTGAAATTATTCTTTCAGTTTAATCTATTACTCATTCCCAGTATCAATACAATTTAGAAATTTTAAAGCAACATTTTTAGTTCATTTATTCAACAGAGTTCGATAATATTTGGTTTTTCTAATTAATTCACATTGTCGTAATATTACCATAAATAAATACAGTATGACTTCCATAACTATATAAATCTATTATAGATTCCCTTTTAATAAATGTTATTAAATTAAAAAAATTATAAACCATTTTAAAAAAAGTAATACCATTAAATGTAAATATCCATTGTTTACAAGTTCTTATAAAGAGATAAATTATAAGTAATATGAATTTTAAATTTATTTTATACATAATTGATTCATACATGTTATCAATATAAGAAATTCAATTTTCCATTAATTGAATTGAAATCAATCTCCATTTCAATTCAATTTTTTGATCTTTTAAATATTTACATCACACTTTCTAACATACAGTTGATATCATATACCCACAAAAACAATTTGAATGATTTATATAACCAATATATCATTAAGAAATATTATACTCTTAGAATATACTTAATTGTCACGACCTATACTCAGGGCTCGTGTCGTGACTACCCCAAGACCGCCTTGTATAGTCTAGGGGCTTGCAACTAGCTCCCAAGGCGAATCCCCGAGAAAAAGAGAAGGAAGTGCCTTTAAACCAATAACACTCACATTAAAAACACAAGCAGTAGAAGAAAAAAGTTCTAATATAGAAAAGAAAGGTTTGTTGAAAGCATGTGGGCATTATACAAACCCAACTGATCAACAAGTACATGTACACATAAAAACGGAACACATCTCGTCGATCGTCAACTAGGGAATAATACCTGAAGGGTAGGTACAGATCTCAAAAAACTCGTCCCTGAGGTACGCCCTGTCTAGTGAACCTTCGAGAAGCCTCCCTTCCATCACACTCAGCCTCGATCACTGATGAACATCATCTACAAAGAACACAACATGGTGCAGGCAAACCCAATGCAGGAGTGTGTATAACAATACTCAGTAGGGGACCATGAGACTCTCGATGGTCTCCCAGAATGCACTAAAGAAAAAAAAAATAAATAATATACAATCCTGAAGTATCAACTTACCTTACGTAGGTATATACCCAGACGTATTCCTATGTTACCAATCCCAGTCCTGCTCCATCTCTCAGGCCCAAGCACAACACAGTCCACAATGAAAGTAAATTCAATCACCTCGATGTCAATGATTTATGGACAAGACATAGCTCACACAGGTATTCAACACATGAAAAAGGGTATAAATGATAATATTTAGCCTCTGAATCATCTCCTCTATCGAACCCATGTAGGATCCTGGAACAATATCAGCACTGTCGAATCCACGAAGGATCCCAGTACTGAATACATATTTGTCGATCCCACGGAGGATCCCTGTACAAGAGTCACCACTGTCCAACCCATAGAGGATCATGATACAGAATTCATCTTTTTTGAACCCACACGGGATCCTGGTATAGTATCATCATTATCGAACACACAGAGGATCATGTCATCTAAGTCACAAACAACAATATGATTCCCGCACACATTAGGCTCGATTCCGGGAGGGTCCGCCCCTCCAGCAATGTTTCAATTTAGAAACTACCATGATATCTCTATTTTATGTATCCCATAGTTCTGTCTCATCATAATTAACCCCACGCGATAGACGGCGCATCAATCGGACACCCAATATGTGAGTTTCTAGCATTTTCGTTCGAGGGCACTGGTTGGTTTTTAGGCTCAAACCTACCGGGTCATACAACAACTACACTTGAACCTCAATTGGAGTATGCCAAAAGAATCATCTCGCTCCAAGAATTCAATCGCTGCAGACAATTCATAGATCACACACTCATAGCCAATGATGCGGGCTGAAAGGTGTAAATGGCCATAATAGGTCCGAGTCCGATCTAACCTAGTTGGACTGTCTAGGCACAACCTAGTCCAAACTGCGGTGTGACTCAGTCCACGGGTGAGGCCCAATACTAGTTGTTGCCCCATCCCAATTGTGCGGCCCGACCCGAAGGTGCGGCCCGACCTGAGGGCGTTCATGCCCATGGCGGACCGAAAAAAGGGCATCCCGACATGTGGTGGTTCAGCCAAAGTGAAACCCGACCATGGAGATCCGGCCAGCCACATGAGGGGGTGGGGGATGGGTTCTGCCACCTCTTGTTTGTTGAACTAAACCAGTGCATTTCACCTGTTCAGGAGTCGCGTGACCCGAGTGGTCCCAATTGTCGAGCTCCACGGCGATCAGACTGACCGGCCACCTCTGCTCCTCCACCGCAGTGCGACAATGCTGCGGCCCTCCAGGCCATGGTTCCTCTATGGTGTGGCGTGACGGCTCTGCACCCATTTGTCGCACCGTGCCGGGTTGACGCCTATTTAGTCCGCCGCGACCCTCCTAGTAGCGGTTCTTCACCGGTGAAGTGCGACTGCACCACGGCCTTTCGGCCCCACCTCCGACATCAACCAAATAAGAACCAACAGTGGGACATCAGGCCGTATTGGTTTTCCTCGTGCCCTCCGCATTAGGTGATAATTATTGGACAATTTCAAACCATAATAAATGATGAGGAACAATGATTTAATTTAATCAAAACAAAACCCTACCTTATTTCGATGGACATTGTCAAAGGCACGAGAAAATAATTTGAAGACGTCATCATACATTTTACACATCACAAGACACTGATACTGTGTTCAAGCGTCTTCCATGTACTTCATCGAAGAGAATGTAGTTCTTCATCGGAAAAGATGCAGTTCTCCATGAATCTCCCACGTCCTCTCAACACTCTACCCCCAAATTAATGTTTCCAATAAAAAAAATACTATTCTTTGTCTATTATTTTATTATTGGCATGAATTTCAAAAGATATAAAATAGATTAATTAATTGACGCATTAACTAATCATTAGGTGTATTGGTACCATTATGATGGAATGTGGAAGGTTTCAAAATAAATTCAGAGTTCCAAGGGCTAATGGGGGTAATGGGGGTTTGATGCCCGTGTCGGCCCCACCTTATAACATCCTCCCATGGGAGGTTATGTGCAGGTGGGCCCCACCACTAACATCCCCTTGGAGTATTAAAATACCACTCAAATAAAATTAATACACACATATTTTTATTAACATCTATTTAGAAAACCCAAAAAATTTACTTCCAGTCTCGATAAAAGGGAAATGTTGTATATGTCTCCTCATGAGAATATTAGCGATGCAATTTCAATGGTGTCCTCAAAGTTCAAATCCAAGAACATGATCAAAATATATAAAAAACCACCCGTACTTCTTCTGAACGTACCCGAACAAAACATCAGAAATTGATTACGAGAACACCGGGTCTCGGAATCAGGCACTGTCAGAAACTACGGACTCATAAAAATCTCATGTATTTATGAAAAAAAATTCCATGGAATATCTGCGTCATTATATTATCCCCACCTCAGGACATTATGTCCCCAATAGCTACAAATCACACTAAAGAAACAAATGGGGGTAATGAGAACACATATGAGCCTCCCACTTCCATATTCTCACCTAGAGGTTCCCGTGCTGCCAAGAAAAGCACACCAGAGGAATCCACTGTCAATGTAGGACATGCTATTGTTGATCCTTAATCTCCACTAGAACATTCATGAAAGTCTCATGTTCATCAATATACAGCTTCCCATGTTCTATGATGATGGACGGGTCGGGCCCGTATCTCCTCACCTGAGATATGTGGAAGAAGTCTTGCACACTGTGCAACATAGGTGGAAGAGCCATGCAGAAATCCACCTTGTCTACCCAGGTGAGGGCCAGAAAAGGTCTGATAAATCACAAAGATAACTTTCCGCCTCAGCCAAATCACTATAGACATCATCAAGATGATACCAATAGAAATACATGGTCAACATCCACGAACTGCAGTGTTCTGCATCTCCTATTTGCATAAGACTTATGCCTACGCTGTGCAGTCTTCATCTGTTCCTGGGTGATCTGCACCTCTCCGTTTTAGCCTACACCATATCTAGTCCTACAAGTGCTGAATCCCCTTGGTCATTACAACATTGAAGAAAAATGCATCGTCGGTCATATAGTTCCTCTTAAGGTTCCATCCCGATGGTGGAGTATTATTTGTTGTTATACGCAAACACAACCAAGGGTAAGTGATCCACCCACATACAACCAAAGTCAAGGAAGCATCCACGGTGCATATCCTCAACTTTCTGAATAGTCCTCTTAGTCTGAAAATATGTCTGAGGATGGATGTTGGTGCTCCATCAACACTAATTCCCGAAAGCCTCCTGCAACCCCTTCCATATCCAAGAAGTGAAATGAGCATCTCGATCGGAGAGGATCGTCGATGGAACACCATGATGTCGTTCGATATCCCATATGTAGATGCATCCTAGGATCTCTACTAAGACCTTCTCTTTGAATGGTAGGAAGTGGGCCGACATGGTGACTTGGTCTACAATCACCCAGACTGAGTCATGTACTCTGGATTTACGTGGAATTCCAATCATGATATCCATAGATATCCTATCCCACATCCACTCTGGGACCTCTAAGGGAAGAAATAATATTGTTGGAACCTAGTGCTCCGCCTTCACTTTCTTACAAGTGAGGCATCATGAGACAATCTATGCTACTGCCTCCTTCATACCTGGCCACAAGTGTTGTCTTTGGAGGTCCTGATACATTTAACCACTCATGTATGTACCTTTAAAAGAGAATTTTGGAACTCCTACAACACTTTCTTCTGATGTGCAACTGGTACCATGTTATGTCGTATGATGAAACTGACGTCCCCCTTCCTAGGAGTATAGAATATCTCGAAGTCATAGTTTTGGAGGAACTCAAGCGAACTCCACTGTCTCAGGTTTAGGTCCTTCCGCGAAAAGATTTTCCTGAGACTCTTGTGTTCAGAGTTGACTATAAAGCATTCACGCAGAAGATAGTGCCACCACATCTTCAAGCCGAAGACCACTCCTTCAAACACCAAGTCATTGGTAGCATTGTTCTGCTTTTGTGTCTCAGCTTCCGATAAAAATATGCGATAACTACTCACTCCTACATCAGGACACACCAATGTCTGGTCACTAATGCATCACAATAAACTATGTACCACACACCTTCCTCTGGAAGCCTCATAGTGGGGGAACTATTCAACCACTTTCTATGCTCCTAAAAGCTCTGCTGGCATCTCTCTAACCACATGAAGGGTTTCTCCTTCTTCAATAATTCTTAAAGCGGTGCTGCAACTCTGGAGAATTCTGGCACAATTCTCTGTTAATATCCAGCCAGTCACAAAAAACATTGTACCTCTGTCACACTCCTGGCTGGCTCCCAAGGAAGAACTTCCTCAATCATCGTTGGATCCACTCTAACTCCAGCCTCCGAGATGACGTGTCACAGTAAGTGAACCTCTCAGATCCAATACTAGAACATCAAGAGATCAACACAAAGATGGTTCTCTTATAGTGTGTCAAGTACTACCCGCAAATGATAGGCATGCTACACCTCAATAGTCGATTAGATCAGTATATCATCATCGAAGACTACAAAAAAGTGATCGAGGTAAGGCTGGAAGATCCTGTTCATGAGACTCATGAACACTGCTGGAGCATTGGATATAGTTAAGGGCATATCCAATAGCTCGTAGTGGCCATACTGACACATGAAGGCCATCTTCTACACATCCTCATCTCAAACTCTGATCTAGTGATAGCCTATCATAAGTTCTCTCTTCGGGAACCATTGTGCTAGCATGAGCTGATCAAAGAGGTGGTAAATCCTCGAGAGTGGGTACTTGTTCTTCATGGTCACTTGGTTCAGGCGACAGTAATAAACACACAGACGTGAGCTCCCATCTGCCTTCTTGATGAACAAAATCGGGGATGTCCAGGGTGAATCATTGGGTCTGATAAATCCCTTCCACTGCAAGTCCTCCAACTATACTGACAACTCCTGAATCATGGAGGGAGCCATCCGATATGCTGGAATAGATATCAGTGTTGTCCTGGTGTATAGGTGAATATAGATTTCCACCCCTCTGCGAAGAGGTGGTCCTGTAACATCGGCAAGAAATCATTCCCGTACTGATCCACCACAATAGAAAAACTGGGACTCCGCACTTCAACCGCTCGATGATTAAGACTAGCCAACTAATGTGTAATCGGCTAACCCATCCTCTGTGTAAGTTCATACTATGCTGCAAAGTCTCTCTACTCACCGGTGAAGTTAAACCTCATCGCATCATTGTGGAAACACCTCACATTCCTTCTAATATAGTCAATTTGATCATAAAATATGGATAACCATTCCATACCTATGATGACGTCGTAAGGCCTTGACGCCGCTATGAGAAGATCCATGTTGAAGCTCTCACCACCTAGAGTAAGCTCAAACTTCCAACACCAGTGTGTAATCGTCGAGTCTAACCCCGTAGGAGTATCTAGTTGTTAGGATCAAGCCAACCTCTCGGTCGAAATATTTGAGCTCCAAACGAGGACAACAACAATAAAATAATGACTCGAACCTGTGTCTATAAGTACTGCAGAATTGTTTGAGTTGACATAGATAGTACCTCAAATCATCTCAAGTGTGTCGTGGTAGTAGCCCTCGACTAGCTGGAGTTGAGCTTGCCTCTGTCCCCCATCTCCATGTGGTCGGGTGGACCTCCTTGTGGTGGTGGTGGTAGGGCCTCGAAACATCGACCACCACCAACTACACAACCATCTCTTCTTCCATGTCCTCCAGCTCTTAAAGGATCGACACAATTGAACCTCTTCCTATGACTTCCCTCTATTGTCTGCTACTCATCTGCATGGTTGGTCAGGTAGTCATGAGCCATGTGACCCTACACACTGCATGCATAGAACTACCTGCTTCTACTATGGTTGGCTATGTCTTGTGTGCCCCGCACAACTGAACATATATCATGGGTTCACCCACCTGATCTCCTGGTCTGGTTGGACCTCTGTGACATATATCTACTGTCGGCTACATACTACCCCGCTATGTGTCTACCTGTGGTGGGTCTCTCTACTTGTGAAAGCACAACAGGAAAAATCTTCACAAGAAGGGCTCACTCCATCACCCTCGCCTACGTCGGGATGTTGAGGGTGATCATAGAAGCCCTGAAAAAATTCTTATGCCCCTTATCGTTGCTTCTAAACCTGAAAAATTGGTCATGCATCATATCTGTGGAGTAGCGCGTGAGGTCGGTGAACCATGTTGAATACTGAGCTACTGTCATCCAGCCATGCTGCAGATGAAGTTGCTTCTGAATCCACACCGCACGAAGGGTTGCTGGAACAAACTCTGATAGGAAGATACTCTCAAAGTCTACCTAGAGTAGTGATGTCTCGTCATGCACATAGAGAAACATGATCCACCATTCGCCTACTAATACATGCAGGAGACTTGCGACAAGGATCACGATGAGGTCGGTTGGGGTCCCTACCAACCTGAAAACTATTACAATAGCCACCATCCAATCCTCAGCTACCTATTGGTCCATCGGTCCCTGGAAACTATGTGGCCTCTGGCGCTAGAAGTCGTGTAACGCTCTCAGGCGGTAGGCACTCCTTGATACTAGAGCAGGTGGTATCGATAGCCTAGTGGGTAGTGGTACCGAAGGTATCTCAAATCTGATGGGCCCCTAAACCGATGCCTCGTCGCTCGGTGGGCTACAATCTTGTGCAAAACTCGGAACCCTAGATGGATGCCTTCACAGGGCCATCCTAAATGAAACTGGTGTTCCACAGTCAAAAAAATATACAAGGTGACCTGACACAATGTAATCACGAAGAAAATATATCAATATAAACAAACATGTAATCAGTGATTTCGTGCACTGAGTTCGAAATCAGAAGTAAGAGTACTAGTATATGGATATGTCGGCTTCCTCACCAAAAGTGGTTTCCCTAAATTGATAACCACACTCAATACACATAACACTATTCTTGTTAAAATAATCTGAGTCTATGTTATGTGGTAGAACCGACTCCTCTGATACCAATTTCCTCAACCTGTCCTCAGGGCCTGTGTCGTGACTACACCAAACCCGCCTTCTATATGGTAGGGGCTGGAGACGAGAACCAAAGGAGAACCCCCGATAAAAGTGAAGTAATTTCCTTAAATCCTATAACAGTATCAATCTGAACAGATTTTGTAGAAGCAACAAGTAAAAAATTAGAAAAAAAGGAGTGATGAAAGTATGTGGGCCAGTATACAAACCCAACTGATCAAAAAGTACAAGTACAAGTAAAAAGGGAAAACAGCTCCTAGATCATCCACCAGGGAATACTACATGAAGTGTTCGTACAGATCACGAACATCACGTGCCTGAGTTACGTCCATTCTAGTTAATCTCCGAGCTTCCTCTCATCTCTCACCCTCAGCCTCAATCACTGCTGACTGTCGTCTGCATAGAACCCAAAAAGGTGCAGGCATTGCACATGCAGAGGTGAGTATAACAATACTCAGTAGTGAACCCCAAGATCCCCGAAGTTCTCCCAAAATCCACTAAGGAAAAACCATAGAAGTAAGATTCAATCATGAAGTATCAAACATCCTTATGTAGGTATATGAACATACATATACCTATGTTTCCGATCGCAGTTCATCTCCAACTCTCGATCCCATGCACAACCTAGTCCACAAAGGAAGTAATGTCAATCCCCTCAATGATAATTATTGAAAGACAAGACTTAGATCACATAGGTATACAACAAATGAATAGGGGTATAGATGATTATATGTAGCCTCTGAATCAATTTCTCTGTCGATCCCACGTAGGATCCGGGAACAATATCGGAACTGTCGAACCCACATAGGATCCTGGTATAGAAGTCATCACTGTTGTACCCACAGAGGATCCCGGTACAGAACTCCCCACTTTCGAACCCATGGATGATCATGGTACATAAGTCATTGCTGTCGAACCCATAAAGGATCCTGGTATAGTATCTTCGCTGTAGAACCCTCGGAGGATACTATTATCTTAGTCGTATCTAGCCAGAGGATTCCCGCACACAACACTCTCGAATCTGGGAGGGTTCACTCCTCGATCCATTGTAGATACATAAACTACAACTATGTCTAAATTTGATGTATCCCATATCTCTTTCTCATTATAAGGAACCCAACGTGACATATGGGCGTCAATCGGATGCCCGGTCTGGGATTTATTGGCATTTTCGTTTCAGGGGCCCGGTTGGTTTTTAGGCTCAAAACAAAACAGTCATACCCAAACTACGTCTGAAAATCAATAGGTGTATGCCAAAAGACTTGTCATTTTCCATGAATTCAATCTCCGTAGACTTTTCATCGATCAGAAACCTGTATCAACTGATGCGTGCTAAAAGGTGTAAATTTCCAAAGAGGGTCTAGGTCCAGTCCGACCCTGTCGGACCGTCCCGTCCCGACCCGATCCGAACTGGTGACTGACCAGGTCCGCGGGTGTGGCCTCACCCGAGTTGTCAGTCTGGCACGAAGGTGCTGCCCGACCCGAAGTCGAGGCCCAAACCAAAGTCACAGCCTGCACTAAGGGCGAGCTAGACCATATCGGCCAGGCTGTAGAGCGGCCCGACTCGTAGCAGCCCGACCGAATAGCTACCAAGTTATGGCGGCCTGGTCATCAATGCGAGGGAGGGGGTGTCATTCCCCCCCAATTTTTCGATCATAATCAGCGCATTGTTCCATTTCAGGAGTCGCTGGATCGGGGTGGTCCCGCTTGTCAAGCTCCATGGTGGCCGGGCCGGCCGGCCGCCACCAATCCTCTACTACAGTGTGACGGAACTCTGGACCTCATACTCAATGCGCTTTGTGACGGAGTTGTGCCACCACTTCCGCAGCTTGACTTGGTCGCGGCCTTAGACTCTGCCGCATGGCGCGATGACGCCGCACTACTTCATCTGTCTCGGCCCTACCGGTCGTGGTTCCTCTCTTGTGGGGTGTGACAATGCCACACCCCTTTGTCCTGGCCCACCATGGTCGTGGTTCCACACTCCCGGCGTGGATCTACGCGATGGTTCTGGACCCCTTTCGTCAAATGTGTCCCTCAAGTCCACGGTTCAATTCAGGAACGGTGCGACGACATAACACCCTTTCGGCTCTGCCTCTGTCGTCAATGAAACAAGAACCAACAGAGGGATGTCGGGACATGTTGGTTCGACCCACGCACTCAGCCTTAGGTGATAAAAATTGGCCAACGTCTAACCATAATAAATTATGAGGAACGATAATTTAATTTAATCAAAACAAAGCCCTACCTTTTTTCAATGAACGTTGTCGAAGGAAAGGGAAAATAATTTTAAGACGTCGTCCGACGTTGCATCTGTAACATGCTGCCGATCCAGATCATGAGCATCTTCCACATTCATCATCGTAGAGGGTGTCCTTCTTCTTTGGAGGGGATGTAGTTCTCCAAGAATCTCCCATGTCCTCTCAAAGATCCACCCCGAAATCAATTTTTCCGACAAAAAAAATATTATTATTTGTCTATTATTTTTTCATTGGCAAGATTTTAAAAATATTTCAAATAAAATAATTGATTTATTAATTAATTAACCATTAGGTGTGTTGGAACCATTATGAGGGAAGATGGGAGGTTTCCAAATAAATTTGGATTTCCAAGGGTTAAAGTGGGGGTTAAGGGGGTTTGATGCTTGTGTGGGACCCACCTTATAACATCCTCTCAAGGAAGGTTATGTCCGGGTGGGCCCCACCACTATACTCCATGTGAAGGGTTAAACCAAAACTCAAATAAAAATGTGCTACACATATTTTTGTTAAATTTTATTTAGAAACCCTAAAAAATTAACTTCCTGTCTCGATTAAACACAACTGCAGTAAATGTCCCTTTAAGCGAATACCTGCACTGCGAGTTCAACAGTGTCCTCAAGATTCAATTCCAAGCACCAGTTCAAATGATATAAAATAATTCACATATTTTTACTGAACATACCCAAAAAAAACTTCATAAATATATTTCGTGCACACCGGGCCTCAAAATTGGGATCCGTCAGAAACTGCATACTCATAAAATTTCCATGCATTTATGAAAAAAAATTCCACAGAATATCCAAATAATTATAATAATATAATCAATAATATTTAATATCATTTGGAATACCCAATCATATTATTTTTATGATACGAAAATGAATGAAATAATGTATCATATTTAGTATTTCAGCAGTAAAAAATATTCAATTAAACATTTTACATCAAATTCCATTTAGAAAAATCATTTTATTCTTTCATATGAATTTTGAATATCATTTTCACTAACCTCAAAACTTTTTTTATAATGATGGAAGTCTTCTAACATATTGAATATTTCCCTTTCTCTGTAAATTTTCATAGTCAACCAGTATTAGAATTTAATTATCTTAAGAACCAAACATCGATGATTTATTTAATGTTTATTTTAATAATGATAATGCATTTATCATTAAACAAATTTAATGATATGAAAATTAAATTTCCTAGTTTTTATATATTTATGAAGTTATTAGTAATTTTCTCCCACTAATTTGATGAACCTTTACATAATCATCATTTAGTGATACATGATCCAGATTTCACCATGAGAAATATCACATATCATGTGTCATGACTATTTTTGTAGGGAATCTTCCCAATTATATCCATTATTATTCTTGTATATTTTAGTGGATAACACTATATTAAAATATATTATATTAAATCATATAATACTATTCTTTTAGTATCAAAATTTTTTGGGATTCCCACAAAATGTAATAAAAATAAAATTCAATGAATAATACAACTAAAAACAGTCAATGGATAATATTGATGTGAACGACAATACTGAATATGATAATCATTAGTTACCCAAATCATCCATGACTATCCCAATAAAATACAGGATAACTATTTCACTTCTCAATAATAAAATGTAGAGTGATCATTGTCACAACAACTTTCTCTTGAGAAGGATTCTCACTCATAGAATATTAGGTGGATTCATGTAGGGTTTCTTTGATTTAATATAAATAATATTAAGAAAACAATTTAAAATAACACATTTTATTTAATAAAAATCTTTACATGTCTATTTTCCCTATTTGTGTATGAATTATTATAATGATTTAATTTCAGAATCAGTTTTCCTAAAAAAGAATTAATGGGTATATAAAATAATATTTTTTAAACTCTTTATAGAAACCACTTGTATGTTTTAATAAAAATATTGGAGTTATATATATATACACACACATATCCAAATTAATTATATTCAAATGTTATATGTAAATATGAATGAAAATTATAGTGTCATTTGTGATTGAAAATCTCAATATTTGTATTATCAAAGCAACATATTGAAAACCACATTCACCTTCCTAGAGAAGCAATGCAATTGATATTTTAATTGGTCTATCCAAAAGACTCTACAATCAGGGATACCATATACATGATAGAATTAAATAAATAAAAAATATAACAAAAAATATGCACAATATATATTAAACAAAATCCCTCTAGGAGATTACTAAAATTACAAAATGAGTTCCAGGTAGATGAAACATATTTTTTTTAATATCATTAATAGTATGATATTCAGGGATCTATCAAAGTAACAATTAATCAAATAAATTATGAAATACAATTGCTCCTAATATAATGATATATAACCATTTATGTAACTTATAACAACATTTAAATAACTGATAATTATGATATTAAAACAAGTCATATCATTATTAAATGATAACTAGAAAAACAGTTAAAATTAAATATTTAACGGTATTTAAATTCCATAAATCTTGAATATGAAGTAGTTTTAATTTTATTATTACAATATAATTTAATTTTTTCATAATAATTGAATTACATTTTAAATATATGATATTATAAGAAATATAATTTTTATTAAATTCAATTTCTTTTATTTATTCATTTCATGCAATATAAATATGATTTTTTAATTATTATTTTTCACTTTATAACATTGTTATTACAAATCATTTTTATGTGGAATGAATAATAATCAAATATATTAGCTTTAATATGATCAATTTATAATTAATTATAACTTTCATAAAAATGAATAATAAGTAATTTAGTACCTAAAATTCGTACTTATTTTAAAAAATATGATACATTTATGAACTACTAAAAAAATTTATAAGTATTGTATTATTACAATTTTTCACAAATATATAAATTTTATAATGTTATCAGTAAAGATACAATTACAATTAAGAATATATTATATTTATGTTTAATTTTTATTTATTAAAAATATTATATAATTTATTATTTATAATAAAAAATATTTTCATATAACACAAATATATTATATTATTTAATTGAATAACTCTATTTAAATAACATTTAATTATAAATGTAAATTATATTTTATTTCAAAAATCAATTTATTTATATATGAAATGGTACTAAAAATTATTAAACAAATAACCATATAAATTTTACAATTAATTATTTTATGAATATTTTTTTATATAGAAATATTAATATTTCAAAATAATATTTTACTGTTAATATTATTAATTATAAAATTAAAAACTATGAATAATTAAAATCAATGATTCATTATCTTAATTAAAATAATTAATATATTTATATTTGTAATCAATTATATATATATATTATGTTTTCATATTTATTTCATAAACTGAAAACCCGAATATTACTTTTAAAACTATAATTAATAAAAAAATAATAAGATTTGTTAATGAAACCTGTATTCTAATAACACTAATATACTTTTAGATCGGATTGTGATATTATTTTGTGGAATAATACACACATATAGTAATATCTATCTTCAAGAATCAATGAATAAATAAATTATAAAACAATGTATTTATAAATAATAAATGACATAAGACTTTTTATACATTCTTAGTAAAGGGAAATAAATGATAATGATCAGGATGTAGTAAAAAATATATCTTCTTTTGACAGTGTTACAATAACCAAAGGTTTTATATTAATGTCAAAAGGATACCCAAATTCTTCTGGTGTGTAAGCACCTCTGTCTCCAATGATATTAACAATGTGGGAGGTAATGAAAGATTAGAAGATTTATGAAAATTTCATTTCACCCAATGGAGGGATTAAATTCAACTTGTATAACCATCCATGATGTGTTTTCAGTAAATTAACACACTCTATCTATATTAAATGCATCCATATATATTTATTCATATAATTAATTGATTCATATTTGATGAGGAGTCTGGAAAATTAATCCTTTATTAATATATTTTAATTGTTTATACAATTGTATAGTACAATTAACTGTATATCATATATATATATATAATAAAACAGCACATTAATATAGTATATTAAATATAATACTCACATTAAATTCATCTAATTAAAAATAGACATAATGTGTATAATATAATTATATATATACATAAATATATAAATATACACATATATATATATATTAAAACGTATTTAATAGTTTAGAAAAAAATTATTTTCTCTTATATGATGATTTTCTACATCTTCTAAAAAATACAAATATTCATTATAATTTTTAAATTATAAATTTGATTATATATTAAATTTACATATAATTATTTATCATCATGGGTGTATTGTAAAATTTTAGATAGTATTACATTACTTGTACAATGAAATGGGTATAGTAAAAATATTATCAATTGAAGGGACCATTGGATTATAAATATGAGTCATTGCACATAAAAATGTAGTTTCATGTCCAATGTCCTCCACCACCTTAAATATCTACGATCAGAGTGAGTTATTTTAATTCTCTATGACATGGGATGAAGAAAAATTCAATAATGTTCATGAGTGTGTCTATGTGTTTTTTGGTTTATTGTTCCCTATACAAAAAATTGATATGTAATTTTTAATTATGTAAACATTAATCTTAATAAAATATATTTTACTATATACAAAAATCTTTATATAAATACATTTATATTTATAAATAAATCATTATTAAATGTATGATTTAAAAAAACTTATGATAAAATAACGATATTTAAATTTATAATACAATTTCATTTATATAATAGTAAATATAGTTAATATGATAATAAATCAAATATAACAATACATTTTACATTAAAATTATATATTTTTTAAATTTTAGAAACAAAAAAAATGAAAACACAAACTCTATATTCAGTCAGACCTCGTCCATCCAGACATAGAGCGATAAAACCATTTTGACCTAATTCTTTTTAGAATTTCATCAATGAAGTTCAATTATAATGATATATAGTAATGCCTAATGAAATTTTCCAGATTACCATGAATTATTTGACATTAAAATACAGCTTACCTTATAGGTGTCACAATGTGTTTATAGTCTTCCCCCCAGTGCTCACAATCATTGCATCACATTTCATTTTGGCGTACCATTGTAGAACACCCATTAGTCCAACATCTTGGTAGAAATATTGATGATATATGTCAAAAATCTCATAAAATATTTTTTGTACAGACATAGACACATTTCACAACTCCATGCCATAACACCTGATAAGATTTTTTGTGTTCTCTTCTTGGATAAAAGTCTTCCCATGTTGTTCCACCCTTGTTAATGAAAATCCTGTTGTGATGACCTTCTCAGTGATGTGGTAGAGAAACCATTATCCAATTTTAGTATAAATATAGTTGATATGTTTCAATTAATTTATCTATATTTTAGGTCTCCCACACAATAACTGTGTGTGCCACCATGCTGTGGTGCCTACCAATTATACTGTAATGATCTATTGTTCCCTATGATTCACCTGCTTCCCCACATATGTATTTATTAATGTTTGAGAATCATGAATGTAATTTAATATGTTTTATACCCCAAATCCTATAGAGAATATTTAAAATGTTTGTGTTGAGGGATGCAAAAAAAATCAATTAAAATCAAATTACCTATTTTGTTTCTCTATTAAATAGAATTCCTATTTTTTGAATTTAAAAAAAATATATTTTAAAAAACATATATTCATATTTACATATAAAAATATATAAATGTAATTAGGTATTAATCCTTTCATATAGTACACAAATAAATATATAAATAATTATATTGATTACATATATATTATTACAAATTTTTATATTATAACCAATTTATATAATGTTTTAATTAAATATTATTATTTTTCATATATTTATAAGAAATAATTAATCATTACCTTTTGTTATATAATAGTTACTGAAAAATTAATTTTATTAATTTTTTAAATAGATATTTATAAATAAATTTTTAAATGATGATTTATTATAATTATATATGATGTATTGTAAATATCCTTTTCTGTAATATATATTAATATATATCAAAATACTATATAATTAAATGATAATATATTATGAATTATAGTTGAAAAAATAGATGAATAAAACAATCATATCATTAATGAAACAGACACAAAAATTATATATGTCACCAACAAGTGAGTAGTGCTATTACCCTCAATTTGAGTAAATGAATTGGAACATGCCATTAAATGATTTTGAGTGAATGAGACTTCCTGACTAGATAAATGAACATCTGAATAACATATTCCAATGAAGATGTAGAAATGAAAATAGTAATACAATCAGATTACAATTTAAGAGAACTCTATAATCCATAGAAAGAAAACTAAAAACTAATACAAATATCACGGGGTTCTATAATTGATGCCTTCTAGGTAAATTATGTGTAGGAATGCTGATAAAAAAAGTTTTATTATAATCAATACAATCACACCACTGCTTATAATACAACTATTGAAAATGAAATATTCCACATTAATATTCACATATCATGTTAGTGTAGGATTCCAAAGACCTCAAATGAATTGCATGAAAAGGAAATGATTTTGTCAATATTTTCAGTTAAAAAAATAAAACCAAGAAGAATAATACTCAACCCAAAAGTAACATTGTTATTCCAACAAGTTAAAATGAAATCATTGTGTATATCCTATATATACCATGCTTGTGTTCGTAAAACATTTATCATATATTTTGGATGTGATGAAACCCCATTGGGTAAAAAATATTATATTCATACTCTAAATCATCAAAAGTATAATCATAATATTCGCATTCATTACACACAGTCATGTCCCCATGGATGTTGAAAATGTAATCCACGTATGATTCTGATATAGCCATGTAGAGGAAGATAATTTTGTTATCAGTTACGCGATTAAATGTATAGAACTAATTGTATTTTAGAATCATGAAGCATGATTTCCACATATGAAAAAAATAACTTTTGGTTGTACAAAAAGGATAAATATAATCATTCATTGGTCATTATCCTCCATGATCAATCATTCTATATGAAACTATTTACCATAAGTAACAGAGTAGGTTCCTGAGGCATGTTTACTGAAACAAGGATTTTCTAGTTAACATTATTTAATGTGAGGGAAAATTAGTATTGTGATAATTTCAATCTTCTTAAATGTTTAGTTCAATATTTCATTTCCCCTGCAATAACCTATTCTATTAATTGTAAAGGAATCCATTATTTCCTCATAACTACTTATAACATTAGAGATCCCATTAAATAACTTTATATCAGAATTCTATGTGACATTACAAATCCATATTGGCATCCCATGTGTAATACTTCATTATATACACTAATTAGGAATCTCACATGAACCCCATAAAATGTTCCATTGAAAATAGGGTTGGGGACATAAATACAATTTTTTGATGTGGAAATATATGATATATATTAATTAGAGTATACAATAACAAAATGAATCATCAATATAAATATGTTCCAAAAATATATCGTCAATTATAGAATTATTTAAAGGTTGAATATCATAAAAAATAATACCTCCACAACCATTTTGTTGGAATAAATTTTTTGAAAAAATACAATTTTTTCATTCATTGGATATTACCCAACAAAAATTTCGGTGGGTGAGGGTGGATATGGTCATTGAAAAATATGGAGTTATTAACTGGAAAAATATCCAATTATAGGATTTATGGACAATAAATTTTATTATTTTTTCCTTAAACTCTTTAAAAATCCTTTAAAAAATTTATGCCAAAATAATTATTACCACTATATCCTATATAGATAAAAATATATATTTTCAATGGCCAAAAATGATATAGAGAAACATTTAATTTTGTAGATCTTGGAATACCCAAAATGAAAATATCATGTAAAAGAATTTTTATCATCCTATATGGAACACAAGAGTTGATGGATATGTAATATTTCATGTTAAAACCCAACATCCCTAATATAAATTATTAACTGTAGATAACATGAATGATTAAATATATTTGAAAATAGTAGCCCATGAAAAAATAAAAACATAAATATGTATATTTATGTGATAAATATTTGGGTCATGTTAATAAACACACACACTATGAATGATTTTATCCCTGTATGATATCGAAATATATTATTAAAAACATCATCCATCAATATAATGATGAAATGACAGTTTTAATCAATCTTGTGGAGGACCCAACATGTCAGAAAAGATCCATCTATGTTTAACATTAATTTTAATAATGAATGAATATTATGGGAATAATGGAATAATAAAAATAATTTATTGGGTATAAAAGACTAATTTTCATGTCAAAAATATGGGAAATGACCATTTCACTCTATCAAAGGCATTTAAAATATCAATATTCAATGACATAACTCATATTTAATAATTATGAATGATTACATTGAATGTAAATTTTATTGAACTATACTAAAATTTTCATTGATTACAATTTGAGAGAAAAATATTCGTATGTTTTAAGAAATAATATAATTTTACCAAACTAATAATCAGTTATATAAAATCATTTAAAAGATTTAATATGTCTCATTACATAGAATAATCGGTATATTGATTAGGATGAATAATGTATTTTTTCAGAACAAGGGTGATAAAATTTTCATTGATAAGGAAGAAATTGGATTCACCCATCAAAATATCCTTCATTAGTCATGAAATATCTGGATTCATAATATGATGGAATAATATGACAAGGAGAGACAATAAACCATCTGGGAAACATTATTTTCATGTTTTAATTTGATTAGGTGACAATAATATTATACATTCATATATATCATGGATAAGATTTTGATTAATACAAAATGAAATCACAAGAATAATATAACAATAAATATGTGATGAAAAAATAATCTACCCTTATATATTTATATAAGAAAAATAATAAATGATTTATACATAAATACTCGTTAATTAGATAAAAATGTACCATATATAGTGGTATTTAATGTGACAAAATTAAAAAATGGTATCATTGAAATGTTTTGTTGGAAATTAATATTATTAAACTGTCATCTGTTGATTTCTGTTTTTTCAGTGAAAAATGAAAATAATTCCTCCTATATCTTAAATGTTTCATACATATATATACATATATATTTAATTTTAGATTGCAAATTAGGTAAATGACTACATTAAAGTTCATAGTGAAATTAAATATATTTCAATAGCCTTTCAATGGAATAAAATTTAATTTTAGGATAATGGAAGTTATTATTTATCCAGTTGTGATGAACCAAACCCTCACGATCCATCCCTTTACCAATTTATGGATCCTAAGGGAGGTTAATCAGTGGAAGGACTTCATTCTGGAGAGACCGATTGGGGTGACCGAACGGGGTGACTGATCGACACGACCGATCTGCATGACCAATCGGAGGGACTGATCGGTGCGACCGATCGACGTGACTGATCGGTGTCACCCAGCCTTGTCAGTTTTATATTCTACAGTTTTCCTGTAACGCCTCTTTTGGTCATTTTTAACCCTTTTCATGTGATAAAATTCCATTTAAATACCATAATTAATACCCAAAAAAATCAAAAGGAACCTCCCTAATGGGGGATTGAAATAACAATCAACCCCATCGTTTGTAACCACCCAACCGTGTGGGGAACCACGATCCGAATTTAAAGTCGATCAAGTCCCCATATCCCACAACAACATGATCTTATCTATATATCACACGAGAATTTATTCATCCTTCTTCTTCCTCTTGGCTGGTTTCCTTTTCATCTTAGTGCGTTTTGAGTTCTCGATATCCCACTACTATAATTCGAGCTTTACCCTATTATTAGCGTGTGGAGAATAACTTCGATTATTCATCAATAAAGTTGGGTTTTCCTTTTCCTTTCCTTATTTTTCATCCTCTGGCGTGGGTATGATTTTTTTTCTATGGGGATTTTTGAAACCAGACATAACGAAGATAATAAACGGGACTAAAATAATAGAGGGGGTGTGATCAATGTATTGTTGTACTCTTGTATGATGATATTTGTTATGAATATTGTGGACTTTTGATCACTAAAAATCAAAGTCGTTGGAGGTAATTCCTTGCATACTAATGAGTTATTGCCTTCTGTGATTATTTAATGTTTGTAAGATTGGAATTGGTTAGACACCTAAACTCATATGGTTTAAATGGATGTTCATTAAAACAAAAATCCTTATGTGACCACCCCTGTTAGCAAACAGAAAGAAGAACCAAATTAATGATGTGCATGAACCTGGATGATTCGCACTCTATTTGGTGGTAGTGTTTCATTTTTCCTGGTGCTTATCGGAATATGTGGATGGGGATGAGATCCTCTATTGTGGCATGATTGTTGGTTGTGAATATGAAGTTGTGTGGTTGCTCTGTTGTGACACAAACTCAGGTGGGATCCTCTATTGTTGAGAAATCGTTGGTTCTGGGGACATGAGTCTATGTATCATTCTTGTTTTGTTTCTAGTACCTCGAGGGATCTCACTTATCCCTTTTGTGTGGCTTTAATTGGTTCCATTACATCGAGGGATCTCACTAATCCCTTTATTATTGTGACGTCACAAGATAATAGGGTTTGAATGAATAAATTGTTCTTTGGCTGTTTCACATTTCCTGCTTGTGGATATGGTTGTTTGTTTCCCAGTAGTGTAGAATTCACCTAAATGAGATCACTTGAACTTGTAAGCAAGAGTGGTTTAAAGGGGGTATTGGTTTTTTTAAATGAGTTGTGACTCGGCCGTGTGTGTTTTGCTGTTATTTTATGTATAAATAGTAACAAGGGTGTTTGTTCATAGATTTTGGAACCCAAGGTTGGGATGACTTCTTGATACATATACATATATCTTTAGCATTTACATTTCTTATTCGCGCCCCACCCAAGTTGAACACAAAGTGCCGAACGCCCCCATTTCATGGGTGAGGGTGGTTTTCCCAACACTACTCTCCATGACTGGTTTTTGGCACCTTTTCTGCTCCCTTTTCTGAAGAGACCTAGACTCTTTGGATAGGAAATGGTGTCCTAATGTCCATTACTAGCCCAAGAATCTTTGGGCAGGGTCGCTGTGGTGGTTGGCCCAGGTGTTTGTGGGCGTGTTGTTTCCCAAGTGTCTTCGAAATGAGGCCAAGGTGTCTTCAGGTGTGACAATAGTTATTCTGACCCAGGTGTTTGTGGGTGTGGTTATGCGTGGCAGTTGTGGCTTAGGTGTATATGGGTGGGATGCACGGTTGTAGCCTAGATTTCTACGGATGGGATGTGCAGTTGTGGCCTTGGTGTCTGTGGGCGTGGATGTGCGGTTGTGGCCCAAGTGCGTGCGGTCAGTTGTGGCAGTGGGACAACGGTGAGAATGGAGAGATTGGTATGATGTGTAGGATGTCTTCAATAACTAGTGGTAAAGTGGCGTATGGTACCCAATCATAGATGTGCTATTAATATACTTTACATGACTTGCGTTATTTGGGAATTGTGCCTGGGTGAGGCTTGGGTGGATAGGTTACCTTGCTAGATGTTTTGGTTACCTCTTTTATCACATGGAATTAAATTCCCATTCACATGTGCATGATAGATTTTGGTTTTCCCAACTGAGTATACATGTATGATCACCCTACATATATAAAACTGATTTTAGGATTCCAATAGGACTTTAGGGATCTTGCGGGACTGTACTAGCTCCGACACTGGGGAAGTTTCTTTTGTTGTTTTCCATTTTCTTGGTACATTACCTTTGGAGTTTTGTGGATTGTATATTTTACTTTTTAACACGCATGTGGGAATGGTTTACATTGGATTTTACATTTACCTCCAGCTTTGGTGGTGTTTGGGATTTGCTATCTTATCTCCCGATCCTATTATAATTAATGTGTAATGCCATCCTTTTGTGTTAGAGTATATAACCATGGTGCTGGTCACCACTACGAGACCTATTGAAAGTGGGTTTTGGGGGTCATTATCTCTCCATCAACATAATGAAGTAAGGGCTTGGAAATCTGATGTTCCATCCCTCCTTTTAGTGAAGGTGAGTCGTGACAGAATGGTATCATAGCCCAGAGGTTGAGAGATAGGATGGAGTTTGAAGTTAGGAATGTTGAGGATTTCATGGAGTGGTAGGAAAAAAGTGTTGGGAGACCATGGTGTGTGAATTAGGTCATGGAATACCGGCTAGGACATCGGATTTTATGGCCCCCAGTGATCTATTGCAAGGACTCTAGACCTACTGAATGACCAAGTGAGGCTTAACTGATTGTAGGGTAGAGACCCTGAGAACTGGACATACAACATAATGAATTGTGTTCATATGATTCATGGGAATTTAAAATTAAATAAATAATTCTAAGAAAATTTAAGAACAATATTTTACACTACTCGGGCTTAGGAATTCTTTGTTTACCTTGCAGCTATCACACCGGGGTGGTGACCACCAGTAGTGCCGGCGATCGAGGCCCAGGAGGATGAATTGGATGATTTGTAGAAGAAAAACCGAGAGGAGGATGATGATCAGTGGAAGAAGACACATTGAGCCCTTCAGCAATAGACCCTCGAGATGTACAATGGCAGCATCTCAGATATGGAGACAGAGAGCTGGGGAGAAGCGATGTTGATAGCCTTTTTCTCCATCCGGGCTCCGACATAGTACAGGGTTCCTCTGGATGTATGCCCGATGTGTGGAGCATAAATTCATTGGTGGAAGCATTATCTTAGGTAGAAGAGGGATATAGAGGTGACGTGGGGAGACTTCAAGAAGGAGTTCCAAGTGGAATTCCTCTCTTCCATGATGAAGTCTAATAAGAGGAAGGAGCTACTCTCCCTTCAGCAGGGGAGTATGTCAATGAGAGAGTAGGTGATCAAGTTCAAGGAACTCCTTTGATTAACTCCAAACCCCTTTCTAGATGAGGAGTCTCGGGAGAGACGTTTGGACGAGTCACTTCGACCTCCTCTTTAGTATTGTCTTACTCCCATCACCCTATCGACCTACATAGAGGTTATGAAAGAGGATAAAGTGGTGGAGATGATGCACACGTTTGGAGGTTTTTCACGAGAGGGGATCCAGTTTGACTCGTTGAAGTGGAAGGTCGTCAGCAGCAGGCCTCCAGCATCAGGACCCTATGGGTTTTGACCAGCAGGGTGTCGGCCTCAGTATTTCCAGTTCCGACCTTTCATCCCTCTCACATTTCATTTGGGCCCAGGGCTAACATGCATATTCTTTGAAAACCATGTGCACATTTCGAATAAGTACACAGAAAGAGTATAGTACAAAGGTGGTGGTAGGCCCAGCGCCAACCTCAACAGCAGTAGTTCCTAGCTAGGCCCTTTCAGAAGCAGAAGTATGGGATGCCGTCTCCTGCTCCGCCGAGGGTAGACATTGTAGGAGGATCCCAACCTCAGGGCCCTCCTCAATGACTGTGACCCAGGCTTGGTCAGGTTGGTGGCTAACAACCGAGGGGAAGAGTAGTTGTGCATTGGTAGTGGCATGCCCCTGAGGCAGTAGTTTCAGCAGGTCTAGAGGCCGTTCAAAGTACGATCAGGTTGTTTAGTACACTTGAATATGCCTTCTTCGATACATGAGTTTCTCACTCCTTTGTTACACCTATTCTAGCATGTGATCTTGGATTAGACACTAAAAGACTTCCATTGACCCTGGTGTTGAGCACACCAATCAGAGGTCAAACCGACTTGTTGTACGTTTGTCAAGGATGCAGACTGATTATAGGGCCACAAAATTCAGTCAGGGATCTTCTTCTATTGGATATAAAGCCATACGATTTAATTCTAGGAATTGAATAGTTGTTCTCTGTATGTTCTGTCATTGACTGCTTCCGAGGAAGGGTTGTGTTTTCAGACTTGGGCGGCCAACGGGTGACTTTCAACAGTGAGCAGAGTTGACAGGGGAGAAACATAGTGAGGATAACCCCTCCTCACCTTGCTAGCTAACCTATCAGTGGAGTTGAGGGATGTAGAGATGGTGGATATCCCAGGGATCATCAGTGAGTTTGTGGATGTCTTCCTTGAATAAGAAGCGACTCTACCCCCTCGACATGATATCGAGTTTTGGATGGACCTGCAACCTGATGTTCGTCAGATTTTGATGGCTCCAAACCGGATGGAACCTTCTGTGTTGCGGGAGTTACGGATTCAGATTGACGATCTGATCAAGAATGGTTTTGTTCTACCAAGTGCATCGCCATGGGGTTCTCCTGTCTCATTCGCCAAGAAGGCGGATGGTGATCTCAGGCTGTGCGTAGAATACCGGAGACTTAACTAGGTAACGGTCAAGAACCGCTACCCCCTACCGAGGATACATGATCTATTTGACCAGATGAAGAGAGCCTGTTGGTTCTATAAGATTTACGTGTGGTCATGATACCACCAGTTGAGTGTGAGGGAGTGTGACATCTCTAAGAATTCCTTTAGGTGCTGATATGGGAACATCGAGTTTGTAGTCATGTCGTTCGGTGTTGCAACCTCTCCAGTTGTGTTCATGGGGATCATGAACTCCGTCTTCCTGGAGTACCTGGATCATTTCATAGTCGTATTTATTGAAGACATCTTGATCTAATCCATATTAGAAGAGGATCATGTTGAGCACTTGAGAACAGTTTTAGAGGTCCTCCGACGACACCAACTCTATGGGAAGTTGTCAATGTGCATGTTCTGGACGCGAGAGGGGCACTTCCATGAGAACATGGTGTCCGAGAAGGGGATAGAAATGGACCCATCAAAGTTCGAGGTGGTTGTTTCATGGGAAGCATCCAAGAACATGGAGGAGGATCGTAGTTTACTCAGGCTGGCATGTTACCACCGGAGGATCATACCCAAATTCTCTCGTGTTGTAGCACCCTTGAAATCTTTGGGCAAGAAGGACCACGCTTTCGTATCCACCTTCCTCAGGCTGTCAGGTTACTACCAGAGGATTGTGCCCAACTACCAGAGGATCGTGCCCACCTTCATCGATATCTGCACGATGACTCACACATCCTTGACTGTGGAGATCTAGTTTTCGAAGACAATTCAACGTTCGTGGAGAAGCCAGTGATGATTGAAGATCATGGGGAGAAGGTGATCCATGGACGAACCATTCCTCTAGTTTGTGTGTTGTTGAGGCATGGTGGGCTCGAGGAAAGTACCTGGGAACGGGAGATGAAGATGCGTGCACAGTACCCAGAGTTGTTTTGAGTTTTGTCCCGATTTGATTGTACTTGGTTGTCATGGAACACTTTACGTTGTAAACCATGGAATGTGTGGTTTTCTTTATTCTCTATGATGCATGTGAAAAGTCCTAACTGTGGGGTGGGGAGGACCTGATTCCTAATCAAGTCGCATTATGGTGGATGCAATTAAACTCGTGCGGGTGAGTCAGTGCCTCCCAAAGCAGATAGTATCACGACATGGAAGAAGAAACTACTTAACACATATGACTGGACAACTTGACTCTTTAATGATGCATGGTTGCTTAAGGGAGTGGTTTTTCTAGATGTCATATAGTTTCATTCTGGAGAGGTATCTTTAGAGGTGGTTTTTTTAGACCCCCCTTACTCTTCTTGTTTTAAATTTTCGAGGGCAAGAATGCTTTGAGAGGTATCTGATGTGATGAACCAAACCCTCACGGTCCATCACTTTTGCCGATTTCTGGATCCTAATGGTGGCGTCTCAGTGGAACGATTTCATTCCAGTACGGCCGATCGGTGTGACCGATCGGCGCGATAGATCGGCGTGACCGATCAGTGTTACCCAGCCTTGTCAGGTTTCTCTTCTCTAGTTTTCCAATAACGTCTATTTTGGGCCTTTTTAACCCTTTTCATGTGGTTCAAAGCAATTGAAATTTCATAATTAATACCCAAAAATTCATGAGGAACCTCTCCAATGGGGGATATTAAATAACAATTAATCACGTCGTGAGTAACCAACAATCCGCGTGGGGATCCACGATCCAAACCTTGGAAGATATGATGCGATCATGAGTTCTTGATTTTTTGGTATCACGGGTGCGACACATGGATCTGGTATAGATTGAATACAATAATAGATATCACTCTACCATTGGCATGGCTATGTTTGAAGATTTATATGGAAGGCCATGTCGCTCAACCATGTGGTGGACAGAAGACGAAGAGGTAGGCATCCTTGGCCCGGAGGTAATGTAAATCATGACAGAGAAGGTGCATCTTATACGAGAAAGGATGAAGGTGGATCAAGACAGGAAGATGTCATATGCCAACGATTGGAGGGGACCCTTGGAGTTCGAGGTCGGGGACCACATGTTCATAAAGGTCTCTCCATGGCATGGGTAGCATAGGTTCTGTAGATGGAGTATACTTTCTCCCAGGTACGTCAGACCCTTCCAGGTGTTGCTGCGGGTCAGCAAGGTGGCTTACCAGTTTGCACTGCCACCACAACTACAAAGAGTGAACGATGTCTTCCATGTGTCCCAACTTCATCGGTATCTGCACAATGGTTCACACATCCTTGACTATGGAGAGCTACTTATCAAAGAAAATACAACTTTCATGGAGCAGCCAGTGATGATTGATGATTTTGAGGATAATGTGCACCATGGAGGAACCATTCCTCTAGATCGTGTGTTGTGGGGGCATGTTGGGATCAAGGAAAGTACCTGGGAATGGGAGAACCAGATGCATGCCTAGTACCTAGAGCTATTTTGGGTTTTGTCCCAATTTGATTGTATTTGGTTGTGAAGGAAAAAATTACGTTGTAAACCATGTAATGTGCGGTTTTCTTCATTCTCTAAGATGCATGTGAAATGTCCTACCTGCGGGGCGAGGAGGACCTGATTCCTAATGAAGACGCATTAATGTGGATGCGATTAAACCTGTGCGGGCGAGTCAGTGCTGCCCAAAGGGGATAGTATCTTGACATGGAGGAAGAAACTACCTTACCCATTTGACTGGATAGCTTGACACTTTAATGTTGCATGGTTTCTTGAGGGAGAGGTGTTTATAGATGTCATAGAGGTTCATTCCTGAGAGGTATCTTTGAAGGTGGTTGTTCGGACCCCCTTTCTCTTGTTGTATTAAATTATCGAGGGCGAGAATGATTTGAGAGGTATCTGATGTGATGACCTAAACCCTCCTGGTCTATCCCTTTTTCCAATTTCTGGATCCTAAGGGTGGCGTCTCGATGGAAGGACATCATTCTGGCGCACCAAATCGGTGCGACCGATTGGCCCGACCGATCGGCGTGACCGATCAATGTCACCCATCCTTGTCATGTTTCTCTTCTATAGTTTTACTATAACCCCTCTTTTTGGTCTTTTAACACTTTTTAAGTGGTTCAAATCCATTTAAATCTCATATTTAATACCCAAATAATCTCGAGGAACCTCCCCAAAATGGGATATTAAATAACAATTAATATTGTCGTGCGTAACCACCCATCCACATGGGGAACCATGGTCCGAATATAAAGCCTATCAAATCCCCATAGCTTGTAACAATGGGATCTTATATATATATCACATATGAATTTCTTCTTCCTTCTTCGACCACTTGGCTGTCTTCCATTTATTATTAGTGCGTTTGGAGTTCCCGACATCCCTCCCCTGCAAGTTACACTTTCCCCTGTTCTTGGCGCGTGGATAAGAACTTCGATCATTGATCAATCATGTTGGGTTTTTCTTCATCTTTCCATACTTTGCATCATGCGGGGTGGGTATGATTTTGATTCTGTGGGGATTGATGAAAAAAAAATAATCAAGATAACAAACAGACCTTAAAAAATGGAGGGAGTGTGATCGACGTTTTTCTGTACACTTTTAGGTTGATATGTGTTGTGAATTGTGTAGGTATCTGCTCACTAAAAATCATGACTGTTGGTGGTCATTCCTTGCGAACTAATGAACTATTTATTATATGATGATTTATTGTTTGTAACATGGGAATTGGTTTTACCCCAAAACTCAGTTTGTTTAAATGGATGTTCAGTAAAACAAGAATCCATGTGTAACCACCACGGTTAGAAAACATAAAGAAGAACCTAATGATTGAATTGCTTGAACCTGGAAGTTTCACACTCTGTTTGGTGGTTGTGTTTTGTTCTGCATGGTGCTTATGTGAAGATGTGGACTGGGGTGGGATCCCCTATTATGGAATAGTTGTTGGTTGTCAATCTGAATCTGTGTGGTTGCACTTCGGTGAAACGTTCTCAGGTGGGATCCTCTATTGTTGAGAAACCGCAGGTTCTGGGGACTTGGGGCTGTTTCTCGGGCTTGTTTTGTTTCTAGTACTTTGAGGGATCTCACTTACCGGTTTTTTGAGGCTTTCTTTGCTTCTAGTACATCCAGGGATATCACTTATCCCTTTTTTGAGGCTTTATTTTGTTCTATTACTTTGAGGGATCTCACTTATCCCTTTGTTGTCGCGAATTCACAAGAGAACCGGGTGTGAATGATTAAGTTGTTTATTGACGCTCCTTTTCGTCACATTGTCTAAAAGAATGGAATGGAAAATGAATTAGCTCAAACTGATTCAGATTTTGAAGAAAACATAAATAATTGACAAAGGCATGAACATGTCTTCAAATGCACATGCGCCGCTCATGTTCCCTTAATGTCACAACAATATACTTGTGCGCCGCCTAATGGTCGCGCAAGTGACTTGAATGCCCTAAGTGATAACTGCCCGGGGTCTTCTCCATCCTATATATAGACATTGTGGGCCCCCCATTTGAGGATTTATTTTTTCCAGAATTCAGAAACAGAGCTCTGAACTCCCAAGTCTATTCTTCAAGTCTTCTAAACACATATAAGTTAATTCTTTACCTATAATGGATTGATTAAACAAGAGGAGTAAGGTCTAAGTGTTAGAATTAACTAACACTTGCGCGACTAAGGTGTTTTACCCTTAATGGAAATGAACACAATTGCACTCCTCATTACCTAGTCATTAAAACTTGCGCACCGCTCTTCTGGAAGTACCTCAGGATAATTCTAAAGGCTTTGGTCATGGATCGCCCAATTGTTACCCTACTGGTTAACAATCACGCAAATACCCATGTACGGTGTAGGTATACCTGCGCTACTCGGACTTGCGCTCCCACACACTACATGCGCACCATCCAGGACATGAATGCCCCTACCTTTTAGGGTGTCTTTATTGCCCATTTAACCCCTCTTATACCATTCCACCTCTCCTATTCAAAACTCAATCATCAAGACATTCTACAATTCCATTTACGGCTTATTTTCTTGATTGACTTCATTATCTGAAAAAAAATCTATGGAATATCTCTCAACATCTATTGATTTACACATTTTTATGTCACTAAAGATAGGGAGTTCATTCATTCAACCTCATATTTTAAGATGAGAAATTCGTTTAACCTGGGCCTCCTTTTCAGAAGTAATCCCCTATCCAAAATTTCATTAATATGAGCATCCTTCTTAAGAGTAAGCCACAAGTCCTCTAATCTAGGAATCCTTTTCAAGAGTAAGCCCCTATCTTAGAATTACCAAATATGGGAATCCTCCTTAGGAGTAAGCCCCAACCATAATTCTCATATCCTGGGCTTCCTTTTCAGGAGTAGGCCCCAGTCCATTAATTTTTTAAGTCCCTTATCCTGGGACTTCTTCTCAGGAGTATGCCCCAGCCATAATTTTTCTTAACCAGTCTTAATTTTCTTTTGATATGGGCTTCCTTCTCAGGAGTAAAACCCAATCATAAGTCCCCTAAAAACGTTGGAGTCTTCCTTAGGAGTAAGCCCCATTATTATAGTATCCAAATCTCCATGAAGGACATATACCTTTATGGACCATGTTCCTAGATTTCTTCTCAAAATTAAATCATAATCCTTATCTATTTGGGTAGTCATACACACATAAGCACCACATCATTACATATTTCGTGGCATAATTGTCTGGCTTCACCAATCCCTCTTGTTTCACACACCGAGCATGACTCACGTTAGCTTAGAGTGTAAAAGTAATCATGAATTCTTTCTTTGATCCATCAATCCTGCATATACATAATATTCCATTACTCGAACTATGTGGGTTCTGATTTCTATTCAAAAAAACAAAGGATACGTAGGTAGCCCATCTGCGGGTACGATCCCAACTCTGAAATAATCATTGTCCTTCTGAATGAAAATAAACATCACGTTCCCCATTGAGTGGAATTAAAACCGGTATGGTTATCATAATGAATAAGAGACTTTCATGTATTGAATGATACCATCGACTAAGAATCTCTAAACAAATACAGATGATTATTTATCGATGAAGAACCTCTAATACATATAAAAGATTATCTAAATTTCCTACATATCAATCTTTGATTTTCAGATATAAAGGAAAAATCATTTTATAATTTGTAATGTAATAAGGATTCATGAACATAACATAAATATATAAAGAGAGTCCCGGAGTAGACAATAATTCCCCTAAAAAGGTGTGATATGTCCGACCTCCCGTCCTCTTGACAAATGCGAATTCCTAAGCCTCATCTGTCCTCAACTAATGAGCGCCTACCATTGGAAAGTAGGTTCAAATGGATATAGATTCATTGGATGATTCTGGTTCTATTAACAAACCTGTTATAAACCACTTGGAATGATTGAATCTTAAATCAAGGATACTATCCCCAATTCCAGAGGGAATCAAAAAATGGTGAACCTGACAAGAATCCATAACCAAGTTAAAATGATGTTTTACTTATTTGTTAGGCCCCTATTTAAAACTAAATGAGAGGGCCAACAAATTAAATAAGTGACATATGTGCTCATCAAAAAGATGCAGTGGATGAATTGATATTTATTACGTCTGTTATATCAAACATGCACTCTTTTGTAAGATTTTCTGCATTCTAAGAAATGGTTGATCTCAAGTTCACAGCTGTAGATACAGCTGCTGTCAATGCCACTGCTGCTACTCCTTCTAGATGGTCGTCCGCTCTGAAGAAGACATCAACTACTCAACTTCTTCAACGCTGGGTATCAAACACGCTGGTTAAGGATTACCATCAGCACGGTACCATTCCAACTCTGGAGGTTTTCCGACAAGCCCTCCATGTGAACAATTCACCCTATTCGTCTGGACAGCGATGACCAGTGATCATGAAGCAAGAGGTGCTAACCACCATCTCCAACTATTTCGGGTCGTTATCCATGGAACACAATCAACATTCACTCCCATATTCTGATTAGGTGAATGAGCAGATCTCTCAATGCCATAATTCAAGAAGACACGAGTCCTTACCGAGGGATCCAATAAAAATCGCCTCTATACTCGTGTGGCAGTGCTCCCTCAACATGATGAGGGTGTCGACTATAGGCGTTAGGCTCAGCTTCCTCAAACCCGAGCAGGCAAGATGTATTGCCAGAGGCGAAATCCGGTTAACAGTGAGAAGGTTCTCATCCCTACCGTCTCCGAAGAAGTCCACTGACGTAACTTGGTGGCAATCAACGAGAAGGCACACACACCTACCCGTTTTATTTCCACTATCCAACAGACTCTTCTGGCAGCATCACGCCAATCCTATTAGGCAATTCTAGCGGATTACTATAGGAAGTAACATACACTATTTTATACATCACCAGCTAGTCAGTAGGCTAGTCTGTCTACATATGATGGAGCTCATTAACCACGTTCAATGAAGTGTAATCAGTAGGCACATAAACCTATTAGTATTGATCAAGCCTACCAACAGTCTCTCTTGGTAGCACACTATGATGTCAGTCGGAAAGCTCCGAAGACAAACAGGAGGTAGACTCAACTTTCTGCCCCCACTCTTGAGTGCTGTCAGGATAAACTTCCAAGAAAAGGAGGACATGAGAAGGCACATACACCTACTCCAAGTATAGAATGGACGTATATCCCAGTTCTGGCAGATGAAGTCACCAATCATATTCTATCAATGGTGAAAGAGCTGATGAAAATCCCGGCTCATATTCTGGATGCTTTCCAGGATATTATAACAGCTTCAGCAGAATCTCAGCGAAAGTCACATAAATATATCCCAACCAGTGAAGTAACACATCTACAGTTCACTCAGGAACAGACACAAACATTTGTTTCAGACCAAGAGGGTTGTGGGGAATTCTCCTCTATATCATACAGACAACCAAGTCTGGCACATACACCAGATTTGAGTAGAGATCATCAGCCTAACCTGTTCATCTCTCCTGACCAGGCACATACACCAGCTCAGAGCAGCAACTTTCTTCAACATGTGGTTTCCACGGTGATTAAGAAGGCATCTAAGAAGAAGACCCTCCCAGAACAGTCATGAAATCAAGTGCCAATATTTAACAAATCCATGTTCGATGCTAGAGTTCTTGAAGCCCTCAGACAGTTATCTGTTGTAATTCAAGAATCTACTCCCTCATTTCCAAATAGTGGGAACATTAACTCTGAAGGTCTTAAATGGACACTTCCTAATGAAGGATTTCTTCATCACAATAAGGTCGATCTCGAAGATTCATTTTCAAATGAGAGCCACAGGAACCCTCTATGTGGTCAGAAGACCAAGGAGCAAGAGATCTCATCTTTTGTTATAACCCAACATGGTGGTCCTCCCCATGATGTTGAATTCCTCTACGAATGTCCTCAAGAAGTAGTAATGCAAATTGCCCAGAAAATGCTCTAGTGGAAAATGTAGTGCCGAGAAATCCCTCTTATCTTGAGAATCATGCAAATGCTAAACAAGTCACGTATGATGATTCATCTCTAGCAGGTGAAATACTTTCTCAATCGAATGATAGCCCAGGGTGTAGCTCAATATCCGAACCACCCCAAAGTCATGCATCTTCTAGTTTAATCATTTATTCCTATACCAATCTTGTTGAATCCGATGAAGCAACATGGAAGGACCAACTCTGATCAAACCAGGTAGATGAATATTCATTTAATGATAAAGTGGAAATGATGAACATGAGAAAAAAACTGGTGAATGGTGATGTGCCAGTCATGTTTTGGTCTCTGGCTAACTCTCAGTATGACATTCAAGAGATGTTAACAAAATATGGAATTCATGATATTCGTCTAATCATATGGAAAACTATTTTTCAGTAGAAAAATAAATTATTATCTTATGATGAATGAGAAAATAATTTTAAGATAATAGAAGGGTTACAACGTCAAATTGACTTGGCATCTCTATCAGTATCTCGATATCTGAAGGCTGAAAAGCATCAGAGAGCCCTTCAGTGTTCATGCCTTGGCGCACTAAGAAGATTGTGCCTGTTAATTGACAATATTCCATCTGGTATTCGTGACAGATGATGGGGTGTTCAGGGAGCACTACATTTCACTATGCTCCCCAGTCAGCAAAGCCTACCGAAAATGGTCTCATGCAATGTTATTGCCCGTGGCTGGCCACAATCAATGGGTTATTATTGTAATCAAAATCTTTCCCAAGAACATGCCTCAAATAGTTATTCTCAAAATCAAGAATACAAAGAACAAGTTGATGAATTACTCCTGAATGAAGAAAATGAGAATATATAATAGTCCTCTCGTTTGGAGAAAGCACATCATCAAGTGATATAAGTGTCGTAAATCATCCAACGGTCTTTCGAGTCGGGTGATAAAAGTGGATGTCGATTGATATATCCAACTAATTTTTGGAATATGGTCCGCAAGGTCAGAAGGGAATTTAAGAAAGTCTCATACATAACATGTCATGAGCCACCCCATCTTGCCAGACTAAGGACGCTTTTAAAACAACCCTTGGAATGAACAAATAGGATAGGAGGAGGGGAGAAAAGATAGTATGAACACCCCCAGTCCACCGGACTGGGGACTTTTTCAAAACATAAACCCCTCGTTAGAGAAAGTCAGTCTTTTCTCGATTGGGGAAGAAGCCTCCAGAGGAACGAATAACCAAATTATCAGGAGATTCTCTCCAAATTACAGTTCTCTATGATGTTCTTGAGGGATCGAATCAACAAAAGCAATGTCTCATCAAAGACATGGAAGGAGACAATATCACAGGAATTCCAATAGGAGGGATGCAATGCATTATGAATTAATCAATGTCCTAAATGTCGTTTTTGCTAATCCACCAGATGAGGCTCACTCAGAGGGATCAGAAGAAGTGGTTCCTATACAAGAAGTTGTATGCACAGACACAAATGGAGAAGGTCTGCGTACAAAAAATCAAAGGTTTAGCCAATATCTGGGTGTTCCTTGAAAAACCCACTTCCCCCTCTCCGAAAGGGATCAAAGAAGGGGAAGGGAAAGAATCAGGTAACAAATACTTACTCTAGAGAAGCCTAATCGCTCTCACTAGAGAAATGACTTGCACAAAAAAAGGGAAGAAATGAATGAATTGAGGAGGTTTAATGGATAACTACTTCAAGGTTATCTTCCTCCTAAGCGTGCTGGAGTCAGTCAGCCAAGGGAGTTTGTTGCAGCTATGGAGATGGATCATGAATTTCCTCCTTTATCAGCACACCCTAACAGGTCTAATCCAGAGGTCAAGTACAAAAAAAAATTGGAAGTGCTGGCATCAGTTACAGTACCAGCTGCCATACCTATTCAGACTCTCGTCATTGCAACTCACCATGTCCAAGTTCAACCGGATGTTTCTCAAAAGTTAATAACTACCATTTAGTCATTAACAGCTCAGTTACAGACTATGGAATGGAATCCTGTGCAGGTTCAACAAGAAAAGAAATGTTTCCTTGAATGGGTAGATTCAATCTCTCCGCCATAAAGTTTTGGGAAAAATGTATTCCCAATTTTCAGTGGATCAGGAGATCCTGAACAACATTTGATGAATTACGTATCTTTTTGAGATCCTATTATGGGAACTCCAGAGCAGCAAGAAGTAGTGAAAATCAGATGCTTCGTGTGAACCTTGCAAGGACCATCATTTTTCTGGTATACCAGCTTGAAATCCTGGTCAATTACCTGATGGGATGATCTCTATCAACAATTTATTCTTCAATTCAGCTCAACATTTCCAAAGACAATAGATTTTGATCTTACAAACTGTAAGAAAATGGATAATGAAATGGTCTTAGATTTCATTGCTCACTGGAAAGGAGTAACTTATTCCAAATGCTTAGCACTCCCTCAGGAAAAATTGTTTCCAATCTGTGTGGAAATTCTATGTGATGAATTACACACACCATTGATCCCTATGAAATACAGAGTAGGGTTTCGAGACAATACTTCAATCACACAATAGATTGAAGATACTGTTATACAGACTAAGGCTAAATCTTGTGTAATTTCATCAGCTCCAGGAAGGAGAATGGGTAATGTAGATACTGCTACAGTTATGCATATGCAAGAACCTGTACCTGATTCTACTTCAAAACCATCATCTTCATGAAGGGCTCCACCTCTTGAGCATATAAAACATAGGCTGTTTTGTCAAGATGATCAAAGAGATCAATGATGAAAACAATTTGAGGATTTGAAAAGAAACATTTACTCTTTCAGTAATGAACAATTTCGTGGTTATTTCATTTCGTCTCTGGAAAATAATTTTATCAATTTCCAGGGTCCAAAAGGCCAAACATGGAAGGAGATTAAGGTTTATCAACTATTTCCTGTTTCATCAGATGTTGGGGAATCCCATTCAAGAGTGTTTTGTTTTCAATGAACTCCTGCAAAAAATGGTCGATTTGGGACAAGTTAAACTAAATAGTACTTTAGCTTAGGTAGCATGTGTTGTTTCTATAGTCCAGAGGAGGAAGGCTAGTGGAAAGAAGATAAAAACAAAAATTCAAAAAAATATGATGATTGGATGTCAGAAAGACAATCAAACCAACTCATGCTATTTTTCGAACACAATTGAAGGAACCAATTGTGCCTTCATCCATGAATGCTGCAGCAAAGCCCTCTTCCACATAGGGAAAATCCTCAAAGAAACAGCACAATTCCAAGAAGGAGGAACAATTAGAAGAAGATGAGTATGTGTCAAAGCCAAAGATTCCTTTGACTCTGGCTTATTTCCTGCCATCTACATCGAAGCAATGAGCATTGTCCCACCAAATGGCACATCATAAACAGCCTAATCAGGTAGAGTCTTCATCAGATAAATAGTTGATTTTCGTTTCTATTAATTTGATTCAATTAATAGATTCATATGACAGTTGTTGTTTCTAATTTGATGAGCCTGAATTCCATATATCAAATAGACGAACCAGAGGAAGTTCAAGAGGCTCAGGATATAGGGGATGACATGGATATTTCAGAAGCCACTATTCCAATTCTACCCCTACTAGAACAGTGTATGCAGTAGAAACTCCTAGCAGAGCCCTTCAGCGATATCAACAAGAACAATAATGTTCTCCAACCAATAGAAAATTCAGTATATGCACAATTATTATAGAAGGCCGATTGATGGTTCCATCTTCTTCCTCTCAGCGATTAAATGGATCTAATTAGTATAATCTTCCAAAATCAAGAATATTGCCAACTCTTATCCCGATACAAGATGAATCATCTTCGAAAGAATATACTTCTAGGGAACCTAATAAATGACATGTTGTTTTTGGGGAACACATACCTCTGGATCAAAAGTATGATATATTGAAACATCTGGCCCATGTACCAGCTATGTTATCAATTTTGGATGCTTCGAATCTGTCAAAAGATCTTCGAGAGGCACTCATCGAGGATTTGTCAAGTCCTCTGGAGTATTAAACTGAAATTGCTACAGCTGAAGTCTATCACATAGAGAATAATCCTGTGGAATGACATGCAATGATATCGTTCACTGATAAAGAAGAAGATGATGTCGTTCATGGGCATATTAGGCCTTTGTACTTATCTGGCATGGTCAATGGTGTATACATCCAAAGAGCTTTCATTGATAATGGTTCAGGAGTCAACCTAATTCCCATTCGTAATGTTCATCGATTCGGCCTCACAAAATCTGATATATCTCCTTCTACCATGATGTTACAAGGATATGATAAAAATGAACTAGAACCACTGGGCATAGTTATACTTAGAACTCAGTTTGGAGATCTTGTATCCAATTCAGATTTCATGGATGTTGATCAAGACTCATCCTTCAACATCTTTCTTGGAAGACCCTGGCTTCATCAACATGCGGCTATCCTTTCATCATACCATAAATGTCACCAATATTGTTTCCATGGTCATGTTGGGACATTGCATGGTGATAAGGCCATGTTCAAGACATGTGAGTCTAATTACCTTGCGGCGGAATTCTATCACATGAAGGGAAAGGATAAATCCACAACCAGGGTGATTAAAAAACTTAATGCTCCATATGGTTTGGAAATTATTTCAGTAAATCCATTTGCACATGTGAGTACAGATTATGTGTTGTCTATCAGTAAAATTGACAGGATAGACCGAAATCAAAATAATCTTAGGGAAAGAACAATAATGTCAATTACTGCAATCGAGCCATACAACATGAGAGAAATTGGTAACCCACAAAGTAGTGATGAAATCCCAAATGGTGACGTCTTCATTTCATCCACAGAAATCCAACAAGTATATACTTCACCAATCAGGCCAGAAGAAGTTAAAGTAACATCGTAGGTGAACATTGATGACGATTCTCAATCCATCATCTCCCCTTTATTTCTCAAGGAAGACCCTTCCTCGTCAATCGAGTCACAAATGGAAGCTTTTTTTATCAAGATGTTCAAATTTTAACATCTCTTCTGACCATGGAAATTCTGATTTATCATCTACTATGCAAGTAGAAATGGAATAAATAACACATCTTGAATAAGAAGAGGAAGGTATCATAGATGCTCCTCCAGCATTTGAAGAGGGTATCTCTACCACCGTGGATGAACTCAGAGAAATAAATTTGGGTAAAAAAGAAGATCCATGCCCCACTTTAATCATAGAGGACAGAACTCATGAAGAAAAAGAGATGTATATTTTAGTTTTAAAGAAAAATCTACACATATTTGGTTGGAACTATACAGAGATTCCCAGGCATGATCCTGATGTTGCTACTCAACATTTGGGTTTACCATAAGAACATCGAGGTTTTAAGCAAGCCGCGAGAAGAACACCCCCAACTTATGCTTCCAAAATTGAAGATGAAGTGGATAAGTTAATCAAATATAACTTTTTTAGAGAAGTTCTATATCCCTTGTGGTTGGCTAATATTGTCCCTATAAAAATAAGAACAAACAAATTAATGTTTTCATCGTTTTCATAGATCATAATCAGCATTTTTCTAATGATGATTTCCATGTTCTGATTACAGAAATTTTAATTGATGAAATAGCTAGCTATGAAGCACTTTCTTTCATGGATGGATATTACAGACATAATGAAATCTGAATTGCACTAGAAGATAAGGAATCCACATCTTTAAGGGCCCCTCAGGGTGTGTATTTTTACTACCGAGTAATGCCCTTTGGCTTAAAAAATTCTAGCGTAACATATCAGCGTGCAATGAATCACATCTTTAAGCCCTTTTTAGGGATGTTCGTTGAATGTTATGTGGATGATTTCGTGTTCATATACAAACATCGTTTTAATCACTTGGCTGATTTGGAAGTCATATTCTTCAAACATCGATAACATAATTTAAAGATGAACCCCTTAAAATGTGCTTTTTGGGTAATCTCAAGATAATTTATCAGCATTGTTGTATGCCATCGTTGTATTGAAGTCGATCATGAGATGATAAATTCAATCCTTGGTATGTCACATCCTTGAAATTTGAATGACTTAAGATGCATTCATGGAAAATTATCCTATATTCCGCATTTTATCGCCAATTTGGCAGGAAAAAGATTACCCTTCACCAAATTGATGTAGAAGGGTGTCACTTACTAGTGGAATGAAAAATGTCAAGAAGCATTCAATATTCTCAAGAAATACTTCTATAGTCCACCAGTACTCATGTCACCTTCTGAATTAAGACCAATTATCCTCTATGTGACAGCTTCAGAGTGATCATTGGGTGCCTTTCTTTCTTAGAAGAATGATGCTTGTAATGAAAACACCCTCTACTACCTCAGTCGTACTAGATTTGAAGCAGATCCCAGGTATTCAAGTATTGAGAAGTGCTTCCTGGAATTAATCTTTGCAGTTTAAAAGTCGAGACACTACCTGCAACATCACGGGGTCCAATTGGTATCTCGCAATAACCCACTCAAATTTATCCTTAGTCGTCACATGCTTACAATACGTTTGGTAAGGTGGGTAGTTATTTTTCAGCAATTCGACATTTAGTATGTGTATCAAAAGGAAATAAAGGGCCAAAATCTGGATGATTTTCTGAATGAACACCCTTCAGGGTAAGACAGATCTTCAGATATTGAACTCCCTAATGAGGAATTCTTCTCTATTCAAGAAAGTCCTCAAGCATGGGAAATGTATTTTGATGGTACTTCCAGAATTCCAACAGCAAGGAAAATGGAAAATCCTAAGTTCAACAATGATGGCTTAGGATTTGTTCTCATTTCTCTGAAAAAGGCAGTGTCACGTTATTCCTTCTTATTGTGGGAAGGTGGTACCAATAATTAAGTAGAATACCAAGCTCTCGTCACAGGCTTGGAATTGGCGCTTCAAGAACATGCGAATCACTTAAAGGTGAAAGGTGATTTAGACCTGGTAATCAAACAAGTAAATGGGGATTATACAATAAAAAATGAAGAACTAATCCCTTTGTATGATTACCTCAGAGAGTTAATGGTTGAATTCCAATTGGAACTGACATTTTCTTATTTCCCATGATCACAAAATGCTCAAGCTGATGCACTAGCTAATATATCCACAGATCTAGCAGATCCAAATCAGGATTAGACAACCATCATTATGTATGTTGGCGTAATCAAAGATATTTTTAGGATTATTTTTTCATTTAATAAATTATTAACTATTTTTAAAACTCATTTATATCAATATATAAACTATTCATACAATTAATTTACAAAATAAAAAACAACATTCCTAATTCTAAAAACAATCTTTAATTCTAATATAATAAGTCATTATTACCATAAAATTTTTGGCTGGATTAAAGAGTTTCAAAATATATTTACAGTTAATATTTATAATATCATTTCTTTTAATCCTTTATTAATGAATCCATTATAGTATCACCATTGTGTCATAATTAAATTTATTTAATTAATGTCTAAAAACTATAATTAATGTTCCCACACTTTGGATATCTTTTATGGTTGTTAATTACTATTTATAGTTTAAAATATCCCTTATATAACCCATAATAAATTTTTTTTACAAATATATATATTTTTATCAAACATTTTCCATAACATTAAATTAATTTTTATATAAAGTCAATTTCACATACATGTGGCTCCATGAGGTGCCAAAATAGACCCAAATATTCCCATGGGCATACATATTTCATTAAATAGTCTTACATCATGTGCTACGGTAATTTATTATAATAATAATAAATTTTTACCATTATTTAGCATATTTATCCATTAAACAAGGAAAATAAAATATTTATTGCTGTTACGATTCATAATGTCTACAAATTAAATTTAACCATTTAGAAAATTTGGACCTTCCTTTTTTAAATATGGGATACATTTTTTCAAATTCAAAACAGAGAAGTTGCAGAAATTAATAAAATAACAATTCTTATTGTAAAAAACAAAAAACCGTGTTTTTAAGAAAAAAATAACTATCAAATATTGATATTTTTTGTGTCCAATTTCATATTGAAATTACATAGAATGATAATGATTTTATTAAATGGAAAATATATATTCATATTACACATTAAAACAAAATAAAAGCGGAATATAACTATATAAATAGATCTACTGAAATGACAGTTTGGACATAAAATTTAGTATTTTTCCCTATTCATTAAAAAATGATCATTACAAAAAAAATACCAAAAAATTACTATATGTAAATTTTGAAATCCTACTTATAAATAATAGTTTATTTTGAAAAATTAAACATATAAAAGTTTAATTTTTTTTATGTGGTGTTTCATCAAAAAGTGGAACAATGACATTTTCAATATTATTAGATTATTTTAGGCATAAAATTGGATTAATTATCATTTTAAGCCTCCAAAATTTTTTGGAAAAATGTTTATAAAATTTACAAACATGTATAATAACAATAAAGTATATTCTTTAAATTCCCTCCAATACAACAGCTAGATGTTAACATCCACTTGGAATAAAAATATTATTATATTTTTGTCAGTATGACTCTGCATTGTGTTAAACATATGATTTCTGAGAAACCGATTGTTGCGTGACTGGTAATACATTGAATATATCATCCCCTTTAAATTAAAATTAATATTTAATTCACAAATATTACTGACTTTTAAAATGACTTATTCATTATTTACTTGTGTTGTTAAAACCTTCCCCCTTTTGAAAAATATTTCCTCACTATTTTATTAACATATCAAATAAGTGTGGGTATTTATCATTCATTTCATTCTCAGAGTCTAATGTTTCCTCTTTAACCATATGGTTTTTCCACTAAACTGTTACGTGAAAATTGACTTATTCTATAATAGTTTATCTCATTTACAAATAATATGGTTTAGTAGTTCCTCATAAGAATGATTCTCTTCTAACAGAACTACCTCTAGCTTATGAAATTTGATGGATTCAGAAGTTACATTATCAAGATTAAAACATGAAAAAAGATTTGTAATTGGGATAAAATTGGTGGTAAATCCACTCTATAAGAAAATGATCCAACATTTTCCAGGATTTCATAGTATCTAATGAACATCTGACTTAGCATTTACTTCTTACTAAAACATATCACACTATTTCATGGAGAATCGTTTAGAATGACATGGTCACATACCTCAAAATAATGATACTTCCTCTGGTTATCCATATAAATTTTCTACAAGATCTGAGATATTCTAATGTACTTCTAAATCAACTGAATTTTTCCTGACATCTCTTCTACCAACTGTAGTCCCACCAACATTATTTCACATACTTCATCCTAAAATGTTATAGTTCGACCCATATTTCCAAATAATGGCTCAAATAGAGACATCTATAAATTAGAATGAAAACTATTATTATAAGAAAATGAAACCAAATGAATATGTTGGTCCCTACTTCCCATGTAATCGATTGTACAAGAATAAAGCATATCTTTCAATTTTTGAATTATTCATTCATACATTCCATCTATTTTAGGATTAAAAGCTACCCTAAATATTTATTCAGTAGGCATAGACTTTTGATGAACCTTCCAAAAGTACGATGTGAAACTCAGGTTATGATCAGATACAATGGAAATAGGAACTTCAATTAACCTAACTATCTCATTAACATACCACTGAGAAATTTGATATATAAAAATAGTAAATATAACAAGATGAAAATGATAAGATTTATTAAATAGATCACCAATAACATAGATTGAATTATTACCACGAAAATTCATTGGTATTCCCACGAAAAAATTGGAAAAATTTCAAATTTGTACACTGGAACCAGAAATGGATGAATTATACCATTCGGTAACTACTACTCTGTATTAACCTATGAATTAATAAAATATGTAATTTTAATTTCAGCAATATCACTTTTCATTCCATCATAAAAGAGATACTCCCTCTGATCTATTTACATCTTTTTCATTCAAGGAAGAACTATAAATGGATAACTATGAGATTCACATAAATAATATTTCTCTAACTGTGAATCACAAGAAACATATAAACTATTTCCAAACCTCAAAAATAATATTCTATTAATATTAAACTTAAGTAGCAAACCCATATGAAAAAATTTTAACTTTTTATTTTACTCACATTTTTCATTCTTTGCATTCTTAATTCAATCTGATAGAGACGAGTTCACTAAAACCTGATACAAAGCATAGGAATTTTAAGAACCATCAACTAAAATGGAATAGTATATCAAATTTTTAATAAGTGGATATTGTTCCAAACGTAACATGGTTAGTTTATCATCACTTTTTGGACTCAAATAATCCACTATTTTATTTTCCATTCTAGGATGGTTATGAATCATGAAATCGTAATCCTCGATTAATTCCAGTGTCTCCTTTAACTCATGTTCAATTCATTCAATGTGATTGTATACATAAACTTTTTTCTTCAGTATATACGTCACATTTTACATAATATACATGATTCCTCAAAAATTTTAAAGAAAAAACAAACTCTAATTCCAACCCATTTGTAGGGAAATTTCACTCACGAGGTTTCAACTGATATGATGCATATGTAATTAACTAATCATTCTACACTAGGAAACAACCGTTTTCATTCAATGAAGCATCCACGCCGATAAAAAATTAACCATATCTGGAATGTAATGACAAAAGTTTAGAATTCTCCAATCATCTTATCATTTCATCAATATAGTCATCACATTCTTTTGTCCAGATGAACATATCACCTTTTCGAGTGAACTTATTCAATGGGATAGATAAACATTAAAACATATCAATAAACCTTTTGTAATAGTCTACCAAACCAAGAAAACTAATAACCTCATTTATATTTTATAGGTATTGGCAATGCATGAACAACTCGGGTTTTATAAGGATCAATTTCTATGCAATCTTTTAAACAAAGTGACCAAGGAATGAAATTTTTTGTAACCATAACACAAACATTCTGAATTTACCATATAATTTATTTCCTTTTACCAGTTTAAAGGCAAACCTCAAATGACATTGATTATCTAAATTTCTTTTCAAATAAAAAAATATAATTAATTAACACAAACACAGTCATATCAAATAACTCATGGAAAATTAGATTAATATGATCTGTGAATACAATGGGTGAATTGGATATCCCAAAATTCATAACTCAAAATTAATTGGCCATATCTATTTCAAAACACGGTGAACAGAATGTCGGCATCCTATACATTTAACTGAAGGTACCCAGACCTCAATTCAATTTTCATAAAATACTGAGCTCCATGGAGCTGATTAAACAAATCATTGATACGACGAAATAGATTCTTATTTTAGTAGTGTTGTTATTCAATGATATATAATCAATTAAATGTCTAATTTACCCATATATCATTTTATGAAACAAGATTGGAGCACCCAACATGGATGTTCTAGGTCGAATGATTCCTTTATCTATCAACTCTGGAATTTTTTTTAGTTACTGTTCAATTTGAAGCGTTAGATAAAAGTTTTTTGAAATTTTATTATCATTATTAAATAATGTAACTGTATATTCCACATATCTATCAGATATTATATTAGGAAACTCATTAGGAAAAACATTAAGATACTCATTTACCACTAGAATATCATTAATCGTTATAGTTACTTTGTTTTCAACAATAAGTGAAAGGATACATTCATTTACAAATTCTAATAGTTTCTCAACATCCTAATATTTTATCAAAAGTAATGGTTCATTCTTATACCCAAACTGAAATTAATGCTCAAATGAAACCTCTTTAGCTCTGTAGTCAATCATAGCATGATAAACAAATATCCAATTCATACACAAAACAACATCAAAAAATAATTGTTGTAAAAAAATATGTTTTATAGTTAATGTAATTATTCACACATGGGCACGAATGTTCATATAGTCTATTTTTGTCTCGAAATTTCCACATCATATTTTTACCATAAGTTCAGGATCCATTTCTTGAAATAGAATTACTAATTTTGTAAAAAAAATCAATGATATAAATGTATGTGTAGACCCTGAATCAATAAAGCACATAGGCAAAATCAGAATAAAAATTAGTGTAGCTCATATTAATTCGTTAAATGTCCGACCATCTGTTGAAGTAGCAGAAAAAGTTTTCACCACCACTTTCTCATTGTAGTTTAACAACATTTCCTAATTTTCATAATGATTCATTACAATTCTCTTAAAAAATTTTACTGGCTGTAAATCATATTTATTCATACCATTTCCCAAATCTGTTTTAGTGAAATTATGATCTTTATGTCCCTTTTTAAACAATCAGTAGGTCATACCATAATTCATATGGCATTACCCAATGTTATTTTTAACACAATTTTCACAAACTGTAAAATTATATTTCATTCTATTAGTCCTTTTTGAAGAGTTAATACATTTTTACTTCCACAAAAACATGTTATTATGTTTTTTGTCAAATAAATCTTGATAATCATAAAACTCGATTTACACCTTCTCTCACATAAGATAACTTTTTTATATCATTTAAACTCATTACAAGCTAAATCCTTTTGATAATTTTCATTAATACTGAGTAAAAATTTAAAAATTTAATATTGATATCTCATATGAAATTAGGAGAATACCATTCCATTCTAATGAATTATTCTTCATAAGATGACACTGATTCATCCTCCTAACTCAATTCAATGAATAGTTTTATATCCTATATTGAACCACAGTAGGAAAATATTCCTTTGGAATCATACCACTGAATTATCCCCAAAAAATAGTTTCAATATCCTCAATATCCCTAATATTAGAAACCATCCACCACCAATGATCTGAATCTCCTTCAAAATAATAAATAAAAATACTATGCTTTTGATTGTCAGTAAAACCCATGACATAGAAAATATTTGCGACTACATTTATCCACCCATCAGCTTTAACAATGTCAGATGATCCCTAAATGACTATGGATATTTCCTCGTGAAATGATACAATCTAAAAATGTTTTTATGGGGATTATCTGGTCGGCCTCATTCATGTATACCTCCACAATTTATCCCCAGAATCAACTGATGCATCACAACCACAATCTACTCAGTTCTGATTCTGACCATCTAAGGTTACATATTTGGATGGATGTTAACATCACGATGTCATACCATCATATTTTCCATATTAACTATGTGGAAAATCATTCTAATCATATAAATATCATTGGAAATGAATCATGGTAAACTATAAATGATATATCATTTGAATCTAATAATATATTAATGTAACAATATATTAACACCTAAGGTTTTCTAAACCTACCATGATACCAACTATAATAAACCACCCTTAAAAATTACAAAATCTTAAATTATGTTAATAATTCAACTTGAGGATCTTTTAATGTTTTGAGTTTTAAAAAATTATGTAATAACAATTACATTACATCTCAGAAAATAATTAAGTAGAAACATATACTAAGTATCAATTTTTATCATCAAATAAAAAATATTAATTGAAAAGAATAATTTTCTTCTTGTTATTAGTCTTGTTAGTTCTTCCTTTTTTATCACCATTACTTATAACTAGTGTAAAATATTTCAAAAACAATGGATGAGCATAAAAAATCATTAAAGGGTTATAATATTATGAACGAAATAATTTTTCCATCAATACATACAAAACATATGCTCTATAAAATACATAATTAAATCATAATATATATGAATAACATATATAAATCATAAATAATAAATACAACTTGTGGTATCTATATTAGACATACATTGTACCTTTCACAGCTACATAAAGAGTTACATTTGGAATAAACATCATAATATATTCCATTCATCTCTTAAGATAATGATTAAAAATTATCTCGGTCACATCACCTAATGCATTGCAGAACTATCTGGGGATCACCTTCCAAAATATTATCATGGAACCACCCGTATAGGTTGACAATCCCCAAAAACAATAACAAAATCAAAACAAATTAAACAAGTATTAATGAAAGAAAAAATAACCACATTGTAATAAAAGACAATAATTTCAATATATTGACATAATCAATCCAATAAAAAAACCATTTTCAAAACAAAAAAAAAGGTAAAAAGATTATATGGTATTTATTTTCCATTTAAATACTTTACGGCTTGTTATGGATGCTAATGATCAAATTATACTCACGATGGAAGAAATTGACATTGTCACTGCGTACATTAAAAATAAACATTCCCTTTATGGTTTCTTAATAAAATATGTATAAAATATTCCCATTTAATAAAATTAAATTTCTAAGTGTTTTATACAATATATAATAAAATTTCAGGTATAAATCATAATATGCCTCAATGAAAGGATATTTAGACTAAGTCTCTTACCTCATGTTTGACTTGAATAGGACTATCATTCTTCTCTTGAATAATAAAGTAATTTTATTTTATAATTTATTAAGAATATTTTCAATGATTATTTTTCCTTTCATATCACTTATTAATTTTTTTAAAATATTACATAATTATTGAAGTTAATTTTGGTCGTTTTGTCGATATTTGGTACATGAGTCAAAAATGAACTTGTTATTATTACTAATTGTCCATGTTGCTAATTTCAATTGTCTCTAGAAATATATTCATGATTTTGATTTTATATATATCATATTTATCTAGTATATATAATTATTTATAATATTTTATAATATTTGGAGATAGGAAATGAAATGCACCATTCATGGAAATTGTTAGCCATACATACACATGAACTGTACATTTATTTTAATTTTATATATAATGAAATGAAAAAACAATTATACATATCTATATTATAATTCCAGAATAATATTATATATAATTTCATTAATTCCACCATTTATATGTTACATGTATGCCATGAACGAGTCTTATCACTTTGAGGGTGCGGTGGTATGCATTTCCTCATATGAAATTATTGTATTATCCATTATGGAAACCATAATGGTAGGATATAAATGAAAATTAAAGAAGCATAGATACAATAAAAATATATTATATATCACATATAAATACAGTTCCATCATAATGGAGTCCATGAGAAGTGGTATGAGATATTTGTACAACTATTGAATTGTGATATAGTAGTTCGTTGTCCACAGAAACATTATGTTCTTATCCATTAGACTGGGATGTCTGGAATTGTAGTTAGAAACCTTCTAAAAAACCACCTAGTATATTAACAATATGAATATTGTTATAAAATAATTTAATAAACAATGTTTTGGGGTTGTAGTAGGAAATTAATAGGAAATAACTTAAGAGAAGATATTACCATTAAATTTTGTAACCCCTATATATTTGAATGAAATAGAATTATTGAATTTCCATATGACCAATATAAGGAATATATGTGGAAGAGAGGCGTGTTGATAGCTTATTGTAGTAGAGTTTTGTCAAGCCATGAATTTTTATAGGTTTGAGTAATTGGTTAGATGTGGAGGCCTTTTATTAGAGGGATGCAGGGCTCTTTAGGAATGTATTAAATAATTATTTTATAATAAAATGATTTTAGGTTTCATAAGGTACAAAACGTATATAATTTCGAGATAATGTGATTATAATTCTAAATAAAATAATCTACAATGAATTGGAAAGGTTCTTAATATTTTTTAATTTGTAACTTTTTATTTAACCTTTTGATAACTTATTTTAATTTTACCATGTCCTCTTATATATTAATTATACATGTATTGAATATTTACTATAAAATATAAATCCATCCAAAATTGATCATAATGGAAATTTGTAACATCATATATTTATTTTTGAATAATCTTATATTTTTAGAATTATTTAATCATTTAATTAAATATTAATTGTTTTAAAATCTCATTAATCATAATTTATAATATATTCATATCAAGAAAATGAATAATGATATGACAACCTAAATCATTATAAAAACCTTCATTAATTCAATCAAGACAAATCATGTTCGTCCTTAAAATAATTGGATGGCATAAAACTTTTCAAAATAATTTTATTTTAATATTATAATACCATTGATTTAAATACTTTATTAATGAAGCTATTAGTGGGTCACCATTGCATCATAATTAAATTTATTCATATAAGGTCTAAAAATTATATAGAATAAATCATGTTGTAGTTAATCATTGAATAAATCTAATGACTATTTATAGTTGAATATATCACTTTTACAAACCATTAAAAAAATTGTTTTACTAAAAGATATATGTTTAAAAAACATTTTCCATAACATTAAATTAATTTTTTAAAATGTCACATTCACTTACAGGTGTCTACATTGAGTCCCAAAATCGTCTGAATGGTGACCTTGGTCAGAAATTTATTATAAAATATGATTAGAACATGTTGTAGGATCATTTATTATTATTAGAATATTACTTGTTTACACTTATTTACCAAACATACCCTTTAACCGTTGTTAATAATATATTTACTAATGTTTCTATTGATAATTTCTAAAAATAAAAGTTATCAATTTACACAATTTGGACATCATGATTCCAAATATGAAATTTATTTTTCCATAATCACAACCCAGATTTTTCAGAAATTAATTGAAAATTTATTCCCGTTGTGAAAACCATAAATAATGTTTTTATGAAATAAAAACATAAAAAAGAATGACAATTGATTATTTCCAAATTCATAGTGAAATTACATATATTAACCAAAAAAGGGTTAAATTGTAATAATATAATAAAATTACACATTTAATCCAATTTAATGGTTAATCTTACAATATAAATAAAACTGATGAATATAATGTATTTAAATAAAATGAAGTATTTTCATTATTCAATTAATAATAAGAATTTTCTGAAAAAAAACCAAAAATTTACCAAAAGTAAATTTTGATAATTTGAATCAAATTTTTTTTATTATGTTAAATTTAACATATTAAAATGAAAAAACAATATTTAATATGGTTCTCCATCAAATGGCGGTAAAACAACCCTTTAAAAATTATATGTGTATTTCATGATTAAAATTGGATTCATTCTCATTTTAATTCTATAAATTTAAATTTATAAATTTAAAAACATTTAACAAAAATGTGTAATAATATTATAGTAAGTTTTATTAATTTACGACACTACAACAACTAGGCATTTACTACTATTTAAAATATTAATTTTATATAATTATTATTATTATTATTTCATTATGACTCCACATTGTTTTCAAGATAAGACTTCAGAGAAACCCATTATTATTGGTCAGTTTTGACATCGAACATATAATCCCATTTAAATTAAAATCAATATTTAATTCAAATATATTATTAAATATGAAAACATATTATTCTTTATTTACCTGTTATGTAACAAAAAGTGATCCATGTCATCAAGGATGATATTTAAATATTCTTGTATTTACAGGATATGTGCATTAATCATTTGAATAAGGAAGCATGAATTATTTTTAAAAGGATTTATAGAAATTATAGTTGTCAACATGTTTTAAGGGAATATATGATGTGTGTATTCGCATGTGTGGAATATGAAAAATGTGATACTCGGTGATATATTATGGATATATTTTACCCTAATTTTTTGACTTATTTTAATATTTTATATTTCCAACATTCAAAAGGGTTACAAAATTAATCATTTTCATAATGAATAGTTAATCATTGTATGATGTATTTGAGAAAAAAAAATTATATTAAAGCAGATGGATTGATGAATATTATATAAATAAATATAAAAATGTTGTGTTGATGATAAGTGACAAAAAAATGTACGGAGTATCCAGGATTTCATGTTCTTTTCATATATCAAGAATAAAATATATAATTATTTTTCATATCAATGGGTATGTTATGATGTGGAAATCAATCAAGGGATAAAAAATTTTAGGAATTGTGTGTGAGAAATGGAATAACATCAACTAAATATACTCCCATAATATTATTAGTCTATAAAAACAATTAGTCTATGATAAGATAATTATAAAAAATATGTTTTCCTAGAAGAATAATTTTATTGGACATGAATTCCTTTAAGCCCTTTGAAGATTTTTAAATTTGAGGCGCTCATATTTTCATTTAAAATTCAAATTATTATATTTGATGACCTTAATCACCCATATACATATGTACAAGTTTACTCTATATACAATATTCACTTCAAACCTCAATTTTCCTTTGTGGAATCCCATGTATAAATTATATTTGGTAAGTGATATGCTTCCAAATTTACCTTTAATGAGATGTTTTGGAAATCATTTTCATGATGTCTCTTTAAATGAATGAAACATTAATTTAATAAACAAATGATAATCTATAATAACATTGAAGGTGATATTATTTTTAAGGACGTAGATTATATCACACAAAAATGATATACATAGTTTTTCTCTAAATCAATTTATCATTTTAGTTATTTTTCAATACTAGTGTATCTAAAAATAGTATTAATATATATTTATATTAAAACACAATGAAAAACATGAAATTCACAACGAACTGATGTATACAATGCAACATGTAACACTATCATGGTGTACATTATTGAAAAAACTGACTCAATATGCCATACATGAAACATTTGCTTGTTTTAACTTACACGTGACACTGACGTATCTACGAAAAATATTTTATATAATTTTTTAATCAATATATTTATAACCTATATGTGAAACATAGTAAAATTAACAGTAATAACTATTTTTCAAATAATGATTATAATGTATTTTTACAAATAAAACATATTAATAATAAATGTTTTGATTTCTTGTAATGGAATTAAATGATTAAAAATATTACATTTTAAAATCAACATTTATCAATGGAGTTTTCTTAATGATCATAAAATTAATTTTAATCCCATTTAGAAATTTATTTTTATATAAAATAACATCACTTTTTAATTAGAATGTCGAAATTATCATAGTATAATTTTATTTGTCAAAACATATATTTTTTGTCAATTGTAAAAATATTATTTCTTAGATAAAATATCCATTAATTATTATTTATTAATTTAAATGATAATAATTTTTTTCTAAGTTCGCATTTTATTATTATAAAATATGTAAATAAAATTAATTTCATTAAAATAATTTTCTCATTAAATTCAATATAATATCATGCAAAATATTAAATCCACTTTCAAATATAAATGTTGTTTATTTCAACCCATGTACAACATTAGAGATAATCTCCATTATCAACATCTATGAATTTAATTTTTAAATTCCTACAGAAACCAGTTTTTTTGTATAATATATATATTCTAATAAGGCCATGATAATTTTTAAACCAAAATTCTCATTAAAAGTTATTACAATTAATCATAGTTATGAAATCAAAATTAAGTGATTCTATGGACTAAACATTATATTCAAGGAAAAATGACATAAATAATTTTCTAACCAGTTTAGTAAATATTTTGTCCATAAAAATTCCATTATTGAGTTAGTGTGTCTTGGTATGACCTATTTTGATAAAAACACTTGTACACCTATCTTTTTTCAAGAAATTCCATGTGAGTCCTTTTCCATCCCTATATAAGATCACCAACTCTAAAATCATCCTCACTACCCTGAATGACTTTATCTACCCCAATATATAGTGAAATAAGATCCAAACATCCTTCCCTTAATCGTAGAAGCCATTCCATGGGCATAAAGAAACTCTAGAATTAAATTTTTAAGAAACAAATAGAGTTCTTTGATTTAGAGGTTACATCATCTCTCAAGATGCTTTACTTCATGATCATTCTCCACTCCATACACTCCTTTTATTAAATTATATTATGATAAAAAATTCATAATAATTATATAATGATGTTTTTATTCTATTATCTCAACCTAAACTTATAGAAACCTCCTTCTAATGGTTATAAAAAATGTTGTTTTTGTGTACGGTAATATACTACATCAAAAAACATTGTTTGTTAATTTTTGACATACCACCATTAATGTTGTTAATTATAATTTAAAATCTATTTATATATTTTATATTTTATATTTATGAATTATTTGTGATTTTTTATTACTTTTAAATGGAAAATAATTTTACACTACATTTGGTGTCATTACAATAAATTTGTTATATGTATTGTTTAGTACAAGCCCCAAAAACCAATGTGATTCATTAAATACAATATGGAATGTTAGTAGGATGGGTTTAGTGAACTTACATGATATATAAAACATTATTATTATTAATTAATGATATTATATAGATATAAACTTAAATGTAGTTTTCATTGTTTAATTTAGAATGAAAAATATAATGAAAATGAAGTTCATGTGTATCTATGACTTACCGTACCATTGATCAATATATTAAATTTTGTACATATTTATGATATAGATTATTATAATATATATATAATGGAAAAATATTATATTCATATAAATATTTATATTTATATTATTCAAATCATGATATAAGTATATTCACCAAATATATAACAAATTAATACACATTAGAACAAAAAAATCAATATTAAACAAAATGAAACCAGAACATTGGATCATAAAAAAATGTGTAATATAATGTCATAATAAATCTTTATATGTTATTTTATATAGTATTTTGTTTATTTCGATTATCTATTATAATATTATATTTATTATAAAGAATTTTCTAATGTGTACAACAAGAGTAATGTCACAAGGTAAGGTGATTACATCTCACATTTAATTTGTGTAAGATAAATTTTAGGTTTCACACAATTTACTCTTGTTTGGTGTATATAATTCCAATTATTCTAATATATGTTTGTTATACATAAATTTCGGGGTATCTACATGACCATTTTATGAACACTCTTTCAAGAGTTTTATGTTTCAAATGTTAAAATGTATGTGAAGTAGTTTTTTCTAAATTATCCTTCACAAAGACTCATGTTTTGTTATTCACCGAAACTCATTATTCATGATTTATATACATAAAAATTTAATATTATATCATGAATATATATATTATCATGATATTATAATCTTCAAGTAATTTTATTTTTGGCCATTGATAACATGATCCCATTTTACGATGTAATATAATTTTTTAATAAAATTTCATCACTTTTTTAGGATTTTTAATTCTTAATCATCATTTGATAAAATATTGTTGATATTATCTCAAGATGTTGGTGATTATATTACCATTTTTCAATCCATGTTATATGTATGCATTTTTACCATATTTTTACAATATGGTAAATAATAAAGTAACAAATTTGTTTTAGAGAAAGCCTGACTGAACCCTCTCATTGGTCGATAAAATCATGTTCACTAAAATGGGATTAAAACAATATTAAAAAAAATCTATTATGATAATTAAAAGAAATTTTTATGCTTTTTTCTTTCAGAAATTTATTCAAATAGATCTTCTTTTCTCTTTTTTAATGAGGCAATTTTATATCCATTTTACTGTGCAAAATGAATGTTTGATTTACCTCATAATACAATTATGTTTTAATCAAATATCAATAATTTGATGAATTTTATTATGTTTATTGGTTAATAATTAATAATTTTTTAAAATTATATTTTCAATGAAATGGTATTAAAATATATTTGTGGATCTTAATAATGTTTCTTAAGGGAACATTTTTTCAAAAATGATTTTTGTCCCTCTTTATATGTTTTCAAGAAGACATGTTTACTATTGGTTTTCAATGATTTCATAGTATTATTTAATGATTATTTACATGATAATGGTTTTGAAAATGTATTATGTATAAAAAAAAATCAAAATTTAATGGATATTTACCTCAGGAATATTTTTCAAAATCTCCTTCTAAATTATTTATCATATTTCAAAATCCATTTATGTTCGTTAACACCTTATTTAAAATGATATAATTATTTCAATCACCTTATTTATTTAATATTTATAAACATTCATTGAATTATTATTATGACCACCAATTATCTTCCACGCATTAAATACTTTTGGATCCTTCTTCATTTCATGGGTTTTATGTGAATGAAGTCCATTTATCATATATAAGTTATATGTTTTTTAAAGCTTCTAATCATAATGAATTATGAATTGATAAAAAAATTAAGAAAAGTATATCTTTTACATAGTTAATGAAGTGATGAACTGTTTATGATACACATTCTATTTTACCGGCTATGATTTGATTTTATAAGACATATCAGTCTTTATGGGTCCTGATCGGATGAATGAATTAATCTATGTTGGAACATTTATGAATGGTTTTATTATGAGGTGGTTGGGACCTATATCTACATCACATGATTTGGTCAATGACATGTTGTTTATGATTATCAAGGATACATTGGATTTATCCCTTTTATAAAAACAAGAATGTACATGGGTTTTTTTCCAATCCTAAAAGTAAGAGGTTACATGGGTTTTATCCCAAGAATAAACACATGATGTTACACAGGGTGTAGCCCATTCCAAAAAACAATATGTTACATGGGTTGAATACCATGACTAAATAAAATAATGTAAATTACTTGTATCTAAATCATAAACACATGTAGGTACATGGGTTGCAGCACAATCCTAAATAAAGAAGGTACATGGGTTTTCCCCCAGCAAAAAATCTAGATGGTGCATGGGATGAATACCTAGCCTACTAATAAGAACCTAATAGTCATGTGTCCAATGCATTAAAATAATAAGGTATATGTTTTATATACCATTCCTAAAAACAATATAGTATATGGCTTATATAATAGTAAAAATACAATATAATACATGTCTTGGAGCCCAATCAAAAATAAAAAATGGAATAGTGGTTATAGCCCAGGACTAAAAAATACAAGGTACAAAAATGTATTATAGTCCTTAATGGACGAGGGTACACAAGATATAACCAAATCCTTTAAAAAGGATGTTATGTGGGTCGTATCGAAATTCTAAATACCAGAAGTTATATAGATTTTAGAATGTACCTAAATGTAATAGGGTACATGGGTTTTAATATTAATTTTGATGTAGGTAAAAAGGACGTAGAAGATGAATAAAATGTTATAAAGGTATTCTTAGGTATCCCTGATATAAAATATGGTATTGTTATATGAATTCAATAATTTTTTTAATTTTACTATGTTATTATATCATGTCCTATTTTCTTTATTTACTTATGATTCATTTATTATGATATCACAATAATTATTATATAATATAATTTTCAGGTCATGAACATCAAATTTTATTCAAAAGTTCCATATTCATTTGATAAATACTTTTTTCTATATTTACTTTAGTTAATTTTACAGAGAATCTGGGATTAATCAATTATTAAGTTTCCTTCCCATATGTTATGAAAAATGTTTTTCAATATATGTAATATTGTGGTAGAAATTTTTTACAGAAGCTATAGATCATTCAAAAGGATAGATGTTTTTATATACCTGATTCCAAAGGCACTAAATTGTTACGATCATCAAGTAAATATTAAGGTTTTTTTCAAAATATTCATCCAAAATGATGTAATATAAATGTATGTTAATCATTAAACTTTACTGGACAAGAACATAGAGGTTTTCAATAGACCCCTAATATTCTATAATATTCATTAATTAGGTAAATAAAACAACAAATTATGTATTGAAATACACATGGAAATCTCTATTGACATGATTTATGAAATTAAAAATTTTACTTTCATAAATAAAAATATAATCACAATCATGAAGTGAAATTAATAAGATAAATGGAACTAATTTTGAAATATTCATCATTAAAACATAGATGATGATATCCTAAACAATGTTAAATATTTTAAAAATACAAAATTCCCTAAAGGTGTTCAATCTGGTCATCTATATGATGAAAAAATACATGTTTTTCATATTAATATTTCGTAGTACAGTATATTCAATTAATATAATCATAGAATAATTTTTCATTTATTCAACCAAACATTATTTATCTATGGTGACATGATATGATTAATTAAATATTTGAAAATCAATTAATAACATATGATTTTATATTCTAATAACTATAATGATTCAATTTAATTATTTGAATTTGAAATTCAATTACAATCTGAAACAATTCAATGATTAATTATAACTCTTATCGATGAGTAACACCTATGAATAATCTTAAAATACACCCACATATTTATCTAGTATAAGTACATCATTTTTCTGTAAAATTTAAATTAATTTATCAATATGTGATAGAAAACTAACTATACCTATTTTATCATATTTATCATTTTATTAATAATATATAAATGATATTAACACATTCATATATATATATATAACCAAATTGAATTAGAAAATTTAATTTATAATCCTTAGCTAAATAATATTTCATTGGTTGATAAGCCAGAAACCAATCATTATATACAATAATAACAAAGTCAACTAAAGAAAAGGCAACAATAATTCTAAGAAAATGTATACAATATATATTTTTAAAAATATTCCGATAAATATATTCATATTTTTGAAATCTAAGAATTATTTTTAAAAAAAATTTATATTTATATTTATTGATGTGTTATTTTCATTATATGAGTAATAAAAATATAAATTCGGCAATTTTATTATACCAAAAGAGAAAATATTCTTAAGAAGGGAAAATAAATATTTTACCCATAATAACATCATTAAGTGGCCATTTTTTTATGATTTAGTCATGAACTACTTTAAGACACCGTTATTTTTTGTCTTTGAAAATTTAAATCTTCCATGTTTTTCATCATAAAAATATTGTAATAATTTCCCTTCTCATTATAATTATAACACTTATCTTCATGATTGAGATTATGAATCTAATTAAAACTGTTACATATTCTAATGTTGTAATGATATGTATATCCCATCATAACAAATAGGAAAAAATTCCAATATTAAATGAGAAAATTATAATTTTTATCCTCTCAATAATAATCAGAGTATTGAAATTAAGTCATCTTACATATATATTTATTCCAATAATTCTTAAACATCGCATCCCGACTATAATGTTTCATATCATTATTTTTGTAAAACATAAAAACTACATCTAAAAATGTATGTAAATTTCAATACATTTTCATATATTATATATTAATAAGAGGAATATTATTAATTCCAACGTTGATTTAAACATGAGTAAAACCATCCAATTTAAAATCATGATCAAAAATAAATATTTATTCCTAACTGGAAAATATTGCCCAATTGGAATGTTATATGACAAAAAAATCATCCTTTAGATTTAATTATATAAAATTAATTCTAAATTATATATAAAATTATAGTGAATATTACTTCCCATTGATCATTTTCTGAATACGTTAAACTCAACGACAACAATATAATAATATTCCTTTATATTCATAAATAATGACCAATGATGATAGAAATTACATTTAAAATATTAAATAGAAATAATAACAATTTTATGATTAGAATAAACAATAATTGTGAATATATTTTCAAGATCATTGATCAATCCTATAGTTAATACTATGATTGAGGATATACAAAATGATAGAGGGTGTTGCCTCATGAAATTATACAATATTAACATGTCCATCTATGGGGAGTTCATTTACTCTCTATCATGTGTATGAACATTTATAGATCATACAACCTAATTTAATAGTTTTAAAAATTATTTAGAAAAAGGAACCATTCAATATTGTTCATTTATAATGATATTAGACTCCTTATTTCATTATACATCATTGAACTTGTTTCCACTAGAAAATCCATTCTTATATATATATATATTATAATAAAGATTTATATGCTAAATTAATTTTCATGAAAATTTACTCCATTAAATTAAATAACATATATTTCCTTTTGTAATGAAATCAAGGCCTTTAATGTAATATAATCTATTATTTGATTTCAACAATGGGGATATGGGACTTTAACAATGCAAATTTATGATTTAAACAGAATAGATTTACCCTTTTTTATATTCATGTATTATTTTAGATTTGTGATTTTATAAAATAAATGGAAACTCATTCATATGAAACACATACCTTTAATTATGGATACCAATTATAAATGTTAATTTTATTCCCAAAAGTCAAGATACTTAAATTTAATCATTTTATTCATTGGAATCAATTTTTATTCATTCAATGAACGTTTTGAAAAATTAAACGAGAAAAGAAATAGGTATAAAATAGTGGAAATAAACAAAGCTATTAGAAAATTATAAAATCCTTTTTTTTATGAATACTTATCCTTTTTTACATATTAATCATTGATCATATATACTTTTTAATGTATATATGATGACATATTTTTTTCCTACAATATGTTTATTTATTGTTCTAGGTATAATGATTGATAAATAATTATCATTATTGTTTTCAAAAAAACATGAAAACTAGAGGATTTTTTTGGAAAATAATAACATCTACATGTCAAAGAGTCATAAAATTTCAAAAAATATAGTCCTGTTTTCACAACATATAAAATTTTTTCCAAAATTAACAAATTTTTTAAAATATATTTATAATAGAATTTACATTGTAAATAATACTCAAATATTCCATAAAGAATAACTTATAAATTAAAAATATATTTTCAATCACAAAATAATTATTGAGAAAAAATATAAGTACCCAATGAAATTTGTATATATATTGGGATCACCTGTAGTAATGATTTATATCAGTCAACCCATTCCTAATAAATAATTTTCATGTACTATAGTATAATTTCATTATATATAATGAAACATATAATTCATAAAATTTCAAATATTTTTCTATTTTACACATTTGTATAAACACATTAACGATTCATGATAAAATGGTAAAAATCAATTTTCATTGAAAATTAGTAGAATTTTAATTTCCGAGAATAACCTGAGAATATAAATTAATTATATAAATAATTAAACAAACTGTTTAATTATCATAATGTGTAATGATTAATATGGATGAAAATTTTTTATTCAACATATTTTGTAAATTATTCCATTCAAATTATTTCAAATTTAACACATATATGAAACATAAAAAAGATAACTTTTAATCTACTATATGTAATATAATTATAGTTTAAAATAAATTTATAAAACAATTTGACTATAGTAATAAAACTATAGTAACATTCTATGAAAAGATGAATATTGCAGAAAATGAATTGAAATGAAAACATTAATAATCAATTAAGAAAATATTAATTGAAATTTTTTATCCTCAAGTCCAACCATTGGAATATGTTCATTAACTAATACTATTTGTGAATACACATATATATTGACACTTAATTATAATATTTTTAACTTATAATGATTTTTTAACCTACAATATATTAATATTGGTTTGCAGAAGTAATATTGGTTATTATTTTTCAATCTTGAGTGTTCAATATTTGTTAATAAATGATGAGATAATTTTCACTTATATATGTCAGTGGAGTTACATTCATCAAATTATTTTTGTTATTTTAAATATTATTAATGACATATTTTTGGTAATTCGAAAATAAATAAATTTAATTTATTTGTTAAGGTAATAAGGTCCACAATACTCTAATCTAATAATATTTGAGATGACATTTTATGATATTTTTAAGATTTTCTATCCCAAATTAATCCATTTAACAATTTATTGAAATGAATTTTTTAAAATGTGTGTTTTCTTCATTATATAAAAATGATATTTATAAGAAAGATATTATTTTACACATAATATTAAATGATTTCAATAATAACAAAACATAAAATAAAACCCAATGATGAAAATTTCTAATGTATTTTCATTTCTAGGTACATAATTAAACATCATGAATAAAAAAGTATCAGTTATTTAATGTACATAATTATATATTAACATAAATTTATACATTATATATTCATAGAATATCATCAGATATACATATAAAATATAGAAAAGCAAAAAATCCGTGTTTGTGAATAGAAATATTTATAAATCATGACATGTTAGATATAAGGAATAAAATTATTACATAACAACACATGGAAAATGAATAAACACTATTAAACATAATATATAGAACATGGTATCATGTAATAATGGCATAATATAAATTTGGAAGTCAAATATAAATTCAAATAAAATTTATCTGACGAAAAATTCCATGAGAAATTCACATTGGGGAGCATGAGTAATGGCTTACTACCAATATAATAGGATATGGTTGAAAACGTCCTATAATGGAATCTCGCATACTCATTATGAAAACATGATGTATGAAAAGACATAAAAATATCCAATTCATTAGAGAACTATTTCATCTCATCTAGCATAATAGTGCGATACACATGTCTACCACATGTTGAATAATAGATAATTAATAAGTATAAGGGATTTCCATCGAGTGAATTTTGTGTAATAATCAATAAATTAGGATGTAAAATGGACATAGCATAGTGATGTACATGAAATAATATATTTAAAACATAAATTTACATTAAATGGTAGTATAGGAATAAATCATTATATGTGATTCTAATATGAAGTGCAAACATATTAAATCCATCTTTATAGAAAATAATAAATAATCCACATTAGTAAGATTGAGGAAAACTAATATAGAATAATTAAATATAAAATAATATTAATTAAAAAATACCATTCTGATCATACATGTATATTACATCACTTTTTTGGAATTCACAAACACATCTCTAATGTCTCTATTAAATTCATGCATTTGGAAAGATGGATGATAAATATATAGACCCATAAAAGTTCATTAATGTTTCCAAAAAATATTGTAACCTCATCTAATCTAAGATAAAATTGTTTATTATAACATATGAGAAATATTAATATCAAAATTGTGATATTTAAAGTATATTAAATGTAAAAAATTGATATTTATGGAACAAAACTCAATTATAAGGGTATAATAATATAAATAGAAATTTTTAAAATTATTCCATTCATATTAGTGATAATAATCATGATTCATAAAACATAATATGAAATACATAATATAAGAATATATACTTCATTAATTGAGTAATTATTTAGAATATATAATCTAATGAAATCATTTCAATATTAATCACGGTTAATTTGAAAGACAATCTAATTGAAATTGTCCAATACTGAACTGAGTTAATTACCCATTCTATTATTGTACTAATAATCCAATAATACTCTCATTAAATTAATCAATTAATTAATCATGATTTATCCCATTCTATTTATATATTACTGAACAGATGTTACTCTCGTTCTTGTACTATATTATTGATTCAATATTACTCTTTTTCTAGTATTGTTTTACTCCACGGAGTTAACGGCGCATTTTTATCATGTATATGTCCAGATATATAAATAATTAAATAATGATTTTGAGTGGTTTAAATCCCCACCTTTCAAAAAATTTCAACTATAAATATGTGTTCCCAAAAAAAATAAATCATAACCGTACCCAAATAAATTGGGATGGTAACAATTTTATTATAAAAAAAACATATATAAAATAGACAAAATAAAAAATAATAAGTCTATAATAAACATAAAAAATATTATAATTATGAAGCAATGGTATAACAGGATAATATACCCTGTAAAAGATAAGTATCATCTAGTAATGAGGTCTGTTTTTGAAAACGTACATTCGAAGATTGAATATATTAAATTATGAGGAAAATAATATTCTCATTTTTATAAACATTTTCTAAATTGGAAAAAAAAATTATAAAATATTTTTTATTTATAATAAGAATTAAATCATATCATTTAATCATTAAAAATATATTAAACATATTTTAAATAATATTTCCTTGAAATTTCCTAAAAGATCATTTTAAAAATATTTATAACATTATTTGAAAACATTATTTTGAACAAACTAACATTTTAGGAGGAGTAGAGAATAAAATGAAATGAAAAATATATTATAATGAATATAAAGATATTCATGAAAAATTTGTCAAAATTTGGAATACAAACCTCATAAAATAATTGATGAACATACACATCATGTATCTCAATGAAGGAAAACTATGAAAATGTTTCCTTACCGATTTGTAAATTTTTTACCTGTAAAGCCCATGAATGGGAGATCATACAATTGATATAAAAATAACAAATAATTTAATTTAACATATCATTAATATCATTAATTTCGAATCGATACACCACAAAAATTAAATTAGGGTTGAATATGTTGCGAGTCTCACAGAAATAATTTTTAGAATATAAATATCTATTCATTAGGTCCTGATTTCATTCACGCATGATAAAAATTGATGTATAATAAATATAATTTTATTATAAATTACATATAGAAAAAAATATATAAAATCATATATTATTTAATTATGATTTTATATTTATACATTATTAATAATTTCATGTTATCTCTATTTTTCGGATTTACAACTACTTTGTTTTTTGTTCCTTTATGACATTAATTGTTATCAAATATCCCCATATATATATATTTATATTTATTTAATCATATATATAAATATAAAAATAAAATATATATGTTATATATATTAATTAAATACGCATTCATAGTGATTAATAATTGCTATATATTAGAAATAAATTACATCGCTCGTGGAGAAGGTACATTGTACTTACACATGAACAATGATTTCATTTTCTTGTCATATTAAAGAACAGAAACTTTTTTATATATGGTATTTAATTATTTCATTATATATGATAAATGACATATATATTCTTAAAATTAATCCACATTACCATCAATGATAAATATAGGTGAAAAAAGATTCACATAAAATCGTAGAGATGGTATGTGATATAGACGCATGAGTTAAAATATTTTGTTCAATGTTATAATAAAATTTAGTAATATTTAGGATTATTTTTTTATTTTATATTTATTAAATATATATTAAAGGTATTGAAGAGTAGATAAATAGAGTGACATGCTAGAGCTACTATATCTTGTAAGAGTAAATACTTTAGATCTCCTCTAAAAGACATGATAGTTGGTAATTTGGGAATAAAATCATTATTATAATTAATATATGGAATTAATAAATTTATTTTTTATTTATTTGGTGAATATTTAAGGCTAAATGTTATTTGAGTTAGTGTCCAAATTGGTTCCCTTTTATTATTGATGTGGGTGAACATTTGTAATGTCTAAAAAATTAATTTATAATAATTTCAGACTCACTCCAAATAGATAATGAAATTTATTCAATGACATGGTAATATATGGTTGTAATATCTTCACACAGTTTAATTTATACTTTTCTTTATAAAATTTTTAAACATATCATTTTTATTAGATCCTGGTTAACATATTTTAAATTTAACTAATGTAACACATTTTATATAATTAATGGTTTTATATATTAATTATTTGATTTAAAATAAATCACATATTTATTCTATTAAACCTTTTCAACCATAAAATGTTTTTGTTTTTTTTAATGATTTATTATAATTTTTATGTAATTTATAACAATAATATTTTTATAAAATATCTTTGTTTTCAAATTTTACCGTATTCATTTCGTAGAATTTAAAAAATATAATGACAAAAATGATTTATTATATAGAGAATATGTTATTTGATTCTATAAAATTATTTATTCATATATTATTATCTCAATATATTATTTATTTAAACATTTTTAGTATATTTTATATAATATTTCAATTAATAAACTAATTACTATATACGTGTTGCGTAGTTATTTGATATTCTTACCTGATCACAAAAAATTAAAATTAATTTAACATAATGAATATAACTTTTTTATATTTGAGAATAATATTTATAGTTGATTCTTTATTATGTTTAATCCTATTTAAAATTTGAAATATTTTCTATATCAAGAAGAGGACATCCATAAATTATTATGAAATAATACGTTACTAATATCATAACATCATCTTATTCACCCAATATGTGATACACAATTTTTTATCATGAAAATATGTTTAGTAGATTAAAAATGATCAATTATATTCATTTATATAATAAATTTCTTCCCATATGGATAGATAATGTATTCTAATGATAATGGAAGTAGAATTTTTTATCTTTCCATGATTTGAATAATATATAAGTCAAATTCATTGAAACATGTTCATTAGAAAACATATTTAATATCCTTATATTATAATGCCAAAATTTTTTTCATAAAATAAAAATTTTATATGTTTTAGGGTCATTTATAGCCATTATTTATTATTTTTAACATAATTTATCCATTTAATCTACACTACATATACATTTTTTTATAAATTTCACTATTAATATTACACAAAAATAAAAGGGTACCATTTACTATATTGGGACCAAATGAATACATATTTTGAATACTTTTTTATAAATTTTAAACACATAAGTTTTTTAGTTAAATTTTACGTATTTCTGAAAAAATGTTATGAAAATAATTTTTCCAGAAAACATCCATATTAAAAACATAAAATGATTTTATAATAACATAATTAATAAAATATTTCAAAAAATAATTATTATATTATTTTTAATAAAAATTAAAGAATTAACATTTAAAATTAATCAAAAATATATTTTTAACTTATCAAGACTTTAAATTAATATACAATTTTTAATAAAACATACTACATTTATTATTCGTCAATATATGAAACATTACTTAAAAATTAAAAATTTCAAAAAAAGTAAATTTTATAATCCAAAATTTATATATTATGTTTTTTGTTTTAAATATAATTTATTAATGTCTCCAAAAATGTTTTTTCATCTTATCTACCATCAAATAGTGAAAAACAACCTTTTAAGAAAAATACATATTTTTTAGTAAAATTGGATTGGTTCTTCTATAATGTATTAAAAACAAAAATGTTGGTTGATAAAAATTGTATCAGATATATTAAATAATTTTTTTTAATATCATTGATTAATAATGATTTTTTATTTGACTTCATAAAACATGCTTCTGCAAAGCTTAAAATAATAAAATTTCATTACAATTTAAAAAGATTCATACATTGAAAAATTAATTGTCTCGTATAATGAAATATATATGTCTAAAATATATTTTCAAAATTGAGATAACACTATAAATACCCATCATTCAGACATATTACTAATAATTGTTTTAAATAATTAAAATAATAAAATAATGTTTTATATACACTTAGTGTTGTATGTAATGCAATACATAAATGAAATAAAATGGTTTCTTGAAATTGTAAATCTTAAAAATAACATTGTGTTACATTTTAAACCCATTAAAATGAATTTATACCTTTAAATGTTTTTGGGTTATCATAGGATGAGTAATTTAATGTTTCTATAATAGCAACTCACGTCGTAAATATGAATTATTAAAAAACCTTTTAAAAATGAAAATTTGGAAAATAACTGTTACCAAAACTAATAAAAATTACATTTCTACAATGAATAAAATATTTTCATAATTAGGAATGGAGAAAAATAATAAATTATAATATAGGTTGATATTGAACACAATTCCGAATAATGTGGGTTATCTAGATAATGATAACAATAAAAGCCAAAAAAATCATGAAAGTGGTCATTTATATCACCATTAAATATGATATTATGATAATATATTATTTCACAATTATTTTATTATATATAATAGTTTTTATTAGGAGATATACATTCATGGTTTTTGGATAACCACACCTTTTTTTAATCCCTCATAAGCATCCACATTATATCTAACAACCTGAAAAAATGTTTAATTTTTCATTTCTAAACAATTCAATGATTATGAGATTCATATATAAAAATATATTTTATTCCATTATTATTTATTAAAAAAGTATATAAAAACTTATCAATTTTTCCTAAATCCTTATATGTGGTGAAAATAGATTAATCTCTAAAACCCCATATGATATTTGACTTAACCCAATACATAAATGGTTAAATATATAATCCATATGAGATAAGAAATTTTATAAATATATAAATAACATAACCAAATTTCACAAAAAAACATAAAATTGATCCCATGTAGATAAAAAATTATCATGTAGTTGTGACATAATAAACATGTCAACTCATTTATCATGTAATCTCCTTAACAATGGTAGCTACAAAAAACCTCTTTTTAAAACAAAAATAATTTCTTATTCCAATAAATTGGGTATAATTTAATAGGTAAACAATTTTATAAAATTAATCCACAATATCATGAATCACTTGTAAACAAACAGTTTATTAGTTCCAAGGTAACAAGTGTCGTCTAATTTATATATTCATATCCAACATATTTTAAATCCATAAAATGTTATATCAATAACAAAAAACTATTAAGGGTTATATATCTGTTAATCCTATGTTTCCTATAAACATAATCATATTGATAAATTTCTATTCTATTCTATCATAGAAATCTGAAATATTCCAGTAAATACTTACGGAAAATCATATATAAAACATTTCCTATATAAAACACAATTAATAGTTAATGAATCAAATTTTATAAAAACATGGATTTGTCTACTTCATCCTTATTTGATTCAAAATTCTTAGTTATATTATTACATTATACATATATCCTATCACATTTCAATTGTAGTCTCATTATCAATAATTTTATAACCATTACTTGTGCCATTATAATGATTCAATTCTGGATATTTCCTCTTAGTACTTCAGTTTTCATATTTTTTATTCATTCCATATATAAAACCATCCCATGTATATTATACAATATAGATTACAATATTCCCTTATAGTACATCAAATAAGAATATCCTTTTCCCTTTATAGTTACTTACTTCATGCCTATGTATTTTTTACGTTCAAAACATCTTCCAGTTCTGATGAGATATTCAATTTTTTTATCCAAAATTATCAAATTGTAGGAAACTAAATCTCAATTAATTGATAATATAAATTACCCAAACTATGTGTTAATATCATGATTATAATAATTAGTGAGTAGTATTGTTTCTTAAGGTACACATTGTTAATTATTTTATGTGAATACTGATTCCGTATGATGAAAATTTACATTACTCATGTTATCATACCATTAAACTACTCATCTGAAAATACTACATTTTTCAAATTCTTTTTGATTCCAATAGATTACTAAAACTAAATGAATAAATATATAAAAAATAACCATATTTGAAAAAAACTAATCATTGTAAATTACAATTAATATATATCATCATTGGTATAATCATATGTAATTCATGTATATTAACAAAATCATATGATTATAAACATGAAATATACTTATCTGTAGAGACATCTGTATATAAATCCTTATATATATCTCTATGGATATCAATAAAATTAAATAAACATATGTTATAAGGGTTGTATGAACCTATTCATTGATATAAACTATAATGGACCACTCTTGTTGTTCAATGATATTACATAATTGTTAAGGAATACCCAAACAAACATCCAATGACTATATTAGTTTAGTTCCTTCGGAAACATATAATAAAACCATATAGTACAGTGAATGATCATTGATTTTTCAAAAAAATATCACTAATTTTTTTAACACTAACTAAAATCACTCTTTATAACCTATAAAAATTACACATATAAAAATATTGAGATTAGATTAAAAGTAAGAGTAATAAAAGACAATATGAATCATAAAATAATCATACCGGTAAAGTAATATGAATTTAAAACTTGTTAATTATACCCATCATGTATGAAATAACAATCTTGAGTCATAAAAAATTATAATATGTAAATCATACAAGAATTTTTTTCATAAAACAATCTATTTTAGAAAACACATTAGTGTAAGAAGTCATTCAATATTAGTTATGGCTCATTTCCTAGATTATCATATAGAAACAATCCTATTACCGAACAAAGATTAAACATTGTTCCATCACAGTATTATGAAACATTGATTACTCTTATTCCATTATATTATTAATAATAAAATATTATTTTGTTTGTATTATTGTATTACAAAACCAAGAGTGCATCCATTGACTTCATTTATTAATAAACATATATTACTCATGTTCTATTTTTGTATTCCTGAACCATGTTTAAGTCCCATTTTATTCATATCGATTTCATGGTAAATTAATCACTCACCAACACATTGGATTGAGTTACCTGCCCCACCCCTCGTAAGATTCCTTTAATTGAAAATTTGATAACAAGAATACAAATCATACATGCACCATAAAAAATTATTTTCATTGACATTTCATCAAAACATAACATATGGAATATAAATAAATTTCATAAGTAAAAATCCATCCTAAATAATAAACATTCAATTATTTTAAAATATAAGTTTCATTATGTCATATCCTATATAAAACACATGTTACATCTTGAAATAGTGTGTTATATAGAAAAAATATTTTGAAATATTACCTGAATTACATTATATGTATATAATAATTATTTTGAAAAAAATAATAACAAATTTATAAAAACATTTTATTTTTAAATAACCCCAACAAAATATTTTGTAATTTGTGAAAAAAATTTATTCATTTTGGAAATCCATATCTTTTAATAAACACAAATGAACATTTAATGAAATTCAAAAAAATTATATGAAAACATTCTTTTGAAAATGCTATGTGTCACATCTCGTCCCTAGGGGCTCGTGTGATGGCTACCACAAGCCCAGAATCCTGAGGAATGGGGTGGGAGACATTCACTGGAAAGGCGTATCCATAAAATGGGAAGCCATTATCATTAATCCTATACAATCACATAGTCCATGAAGATAACAATATGCAACAAAAAAGTAAAAATATGGTAGTAAAAGAGTGTATTGTATGAATAAAGGATGAAATACATGCCCAACTAAAAATATACAACTACAATAGAAAATATTAAATAGCTCATGAGATTGTCCACCAAGGATCCATCCTGAGGCGTATGTACATCTCGTCTCCCCAGCAGTCCACGTCAACCATAGTCGTCATGTACTACCTAGTACTAGCTCTTATATACTCAACTAAGAAGCTTATTATTTTCACAAAACACAACAAGGTGTGGGTGAAGCCCATGTAGGGATGAGTATAACAATACTGAGTATGGAACCTGAGACCCTTGAAGGACTATCAAAATTTATCAATGGAAAACCACAAAGCATGATCTCAATCACAAAGCAAACAGATAATGACTTTTCTCATACAAGGTATACAACATAGTGTTTATGAATAAATATGATTAGTCTAATGAAATATCATTTTATTTTGAATGGATGTTTCCAAAACTGAACCACAAGGGAGGTGTTACATTGTCAATACATAAAGGGTTGTATATTGGAGATCCGGGACTGGATTCCCTATGGACAGTCATCATTGGTTTGTGCAATTATAATCCACACAGGGTCACTAGAATGTTGACCCACACTGGGTCTCTATGATGAAAATCAAAACCGAGTCACTAGATGTTGATCCACACATGGTCACTATGATTATTATCCACATAGTTTTTCTAGTATTCTAATCAACACTAGGTCGCTAATTTCCAATCCTCACTAGGTCGCTATGATTCTGATCAACAAAGGGTCTCTATGAGGTTGATCAACATATGGTCTCTATATGTATATCTACATAGGGTCACTACTCAGATGATAGTTATCCACATGATTACACTCAACAGGTGTGGTTGAGTTCGGAAATATCTGATCCTATGGATAAATTTAGTGTATAAACATTTAAAATGGTCTACAAAGGAGTAACCGAATGGACAACCATGTTGTAAGGGTTCGAACACAATAGATAGTGTGTCAATAAAATGCACGGTCTACGAGTTATAGCCATTTTATTGTTGAGGGACCTATTGGATTCGATTATGATCTAACCAGACATAATCCAAAATTACATTAAACCCATGTGGAGTATCAAAAAATGAAAATATTGTTCCATGGTTTCATGTTTTTCAGACGTTTTGTAAAAAAAACATCTGGTTTGTGAGATATGACCTTTTAAGCATAACATGGTCGAAATGGTTATAAATACGGTCTGATCGGATCAGAATGAATCAGCCCGACCAAGCATGGGATGATCTAAACTAGTTCAGGATGCCCGACTAGGTCTAGGTCTGACCCGGCATGGCTCGGCCTGCCCCAGCTTGGCAGGTCCATGGTCGCTCGGCCCGTCGGCTGGTGTGACCCATGCATGACTCAAGCGGTCCGCCTCCATAATGGATCACCGAGTTGTTTGGATCTTACTTGGATGTACCATGTGGCCCCTCTGTGATGTCCACAAGAACCGTAGAGATCTATTCCCCTCTCTTTACCATTGATTTGAAGTTGTGGACTGCATAAATGTGGCACGCTATGATGCGTCGCCTCCCGCCTCCACAGCCAATCGAGAGCCGGTTGTGTGTCCATTCGACACAACACCGAGTGGCACTGCCCCCCCCCCCCTTCTACGCCCACCGAGCACCATCCTCCACACTGTTCTCATAGTAGAGGATCTTCTATGAACCACTTGGTGTGCACCAGTGGACATTTTTTCATTCCTCTCGCAACTAAAAGCCTCTTCGGATTTCACCATCATTGTGCGGATATCAGATTAACTATTCTGTAGAATTTGGAAATTCTTCCATTGAAGAAGCCTACAAGAACAAAGAAATGGAGGGAACTATCCTTGTTTGTTCGGCTCATACCCTCCGCGTAAGCATCTTAACATGCGGTGGAAATTTAATTTTTCAAAGAAAAAAATTAATAATAAACCCCCTACCTTATGATTCTTAAAGAGACTTCATAGTAGTGGAATAAGTTTTTGTGATGGATTAATCCGACGACATTTGTATTTCCTAGATGTACTCCTCAACTTGCATAATGAATTATTCCATTATTATTTGGGAGGATTTGTCGTTGGTATTTCATCGGGGATCTCCTATGGGTTTCCAAAACCTAAACTCACAATTTTAATTTAAAAAGGGTGAGTTAAGAGATTAATCCCACATTAAAATAATCGCTCATTAAATGGTGAAATAAATGAATCAACTTAATTACACAAGATGTGGTTACGCGTAAATGTGTAACCAGTCATTTAATGTCCTTCATTAAATGACGGACCATCTATGTGGGCCCCACCACTGTTATATAATTGATGGTAGCAATAATAAAATAACATAACTTTTTTTATTATATTTTCAAATGTCCACAAAACTATATTTTTCACCCGACCTATTATGGTTAAGTTGAATTCCCTTTTTATCAATTCTCGGTGATGGGGATTAAACAATGTCCTCATATTTCAATTTTGAGAATCTGTTCAAAAGGTATAAAATGTTGCTCGTATGTATACAGAATATCCCTTAAAAATGTCTAATAATAATTACAGACACAATGGGCCTCAAAATCATATGATGTCTTTTTGAACTAACACATAATAATCCAAAAATATTTAAAAGTTTATAATGAATTTCGGGGACTTTACATTCCCTCTACCTTAGGTATTATCATCCCCTAAAGCTAAAATAAATCCTCAGGAACAAGTGGGGGTACTGATCATGTATCTGAGCCTCCCAATCCAGGGTACTCTTTTGAAGTTTCCCTTGCTACCAATTAACACGCACCTAAGGAATCGACATCCCAAAAAGGTCCAGCTCCTACCGATCATTTATCTACATCATGAACATCAACAACGTCACCCCATTTTCGATGTATTTATATCCCCTATCGATAACATGTGATGGATCATGCACATACCTCCTCAAATGCGAAATATGGTAAAAATTATGCTCCTTAGACATCTATGGAGGAAGACGTAGACATTACGCAACCTCGCCTACTCTACCAAGGACCTGGAATGGTCTGATGATGGTAGGATATAGTTTTATCCCACGACATAAAACTCTATAATCCTCTTCAGGGTGAGTCCCATATGAAGACAAGGTCTCCTTCCTCATACTACATGGGTCTCTACCTCCTTTCATCATTTGACTTCTTCCACTTCTATGTAGTATTCATCCACTACTTGATGATCTTAACCTTCTATGTGGTATCCTATACCAACTCTAGACCCATAAGTGGTGACTGCCCTGGGTATGTCAACCATATAGTGGACCTGCAAGGTAGCCCATATATGGAATCAAACATATCCTTGTCGATGGTTGAGTGATAGTAGTTGTTGTATGAAAAAAAATGTTGTAGGTGGTACTCTGAAATGTGTCCAAAATCGTGTTCACAATATCGATGCATGTCCTCGAGTGTCTTTTGGGTCCACTCTATCTGACCATATTCTTGAAGGTGGTAATAGGATCAAGAGGTGCTATGTACCAAATTACTCATGAAATCCTTTGATAAAGCTAGTTGTAAATCATGGGTCATAATCTAATTCAATCATCGGTGTCACTCTATGAAGTAACAAAATCGCTTATAGATAGAGGTGTCTCAAGCGATCTACTTATCTCTACTCTCTAAATGGTAGGAAGTGGGCCTACATTGTCTGTCAGTCACCGATAACCCATATGGAATCATGAACCCTGGACATATGTGGTAGCCCTTTTAGGATGTCAATGGATATACCATCCCACTTATACATTATTACCTCAAGTGGTTGAGCTATGCCTTCTTGTTCCTAAGGATCGACCATCACGAACTGTGAAGTGATGCATCATTAAACAAACAACGCCACTTATTTCTTCATCCCTAGCCACCAGTACTAACACCAAAGGTTTTGTTACATCTTGACGACTCTAGTATGTACAACCAATAGGGATGTGTCTAACTTTCTCAACACCTCCTCTCATAGCATCACTGGAACCACGGTGTGACCCTTCAAGATGATTGCGTGCTCCCCACCTTCATAAATTCCATTAGGAGGATTTACTAAGGATATCTGAGCACATCGGGCATCACAATCTACATACCCAATCATAGAATCCCAATCACTCCGAATATGTGTTAGAGTGATAGTCATAGACTAAAGATATGATGCACCATCCCTATCCACAAAGGATATATGTAATGGGACTAGTTTCTCTATCTCCTCACTCAACAATTGTAGACCAGACCTCCTTATGAGTGTGTCTTATACTACATTGTCCTTCCCAGGGGTGTAGAGTATATCAAATTCATAGTTTTGGAGGATATCCATCCTTCATTGTTTTCTTAAGTTTAGGTCCTTTTGTGATATGATATTCATGAGACTTTGGTGATCTATGTAAATAGTAATCCATTCACTCATCTTGTAGTTTCACCATATCATCATCTCAAACACCACTATTGAGAACTCTTGGAAATGGGTGGTGTTGTTCTTCTCATGTTGTCTCAAATTCCATGAGAAGTATGTCATCACTTATTTCTATTGTATCAGAACACAACCTAGTACGGTCCCTAATGCGTCACAATATACTACATAACCGGCACCCTCTTTTGGTAGACTAAAGATGGGGAAATTATAAGTCTCTTCATGGGATCTTGAATACTCTTCTTGCACCTATACATCCACACAAATGGTTTTAAATTCTTTTTAAATGTTTAAAATGGTGTCACAACCCTAGAAAAGTCTAGTATGAATCTATGGAAGTACTCAACCAAACTGAGAAAACTATGCTCCTTAGTTACACTCCTAGTTGTTTCTAAAGAATTTACTACCTCGATCTTCACCAGATCCACTACAACTCCAACCTCTGAGAAAACATGCCCTAGGAAATGGACTTCTTATATCCCGAAATGGAACTTAGAGATTATTTCCATAATGTTGGTGCTATCGATGTGTATCTATAACTATCTTTAGGAGTGTGGTATTCTCCTCATCCAACTCCAAGTATATCAATATGTCTGTGGTTAAGACCACCACAAGTCGGTTGAGGTATGTGTGGAAGATCCTATTCATGATCCCTAAGAACACTACCAGTGCATTAGTCATGCTGAAGGGCATCACCAAGAACTCATAATGTCCATATCAGCATCTGATGATCTTCTTATGTACGTCCTCATCCCTTACACTGAGTTGTTGATTGTATGATCTGAGGTCTATCATCGATAATCATAGAGATCCCTTTATTTGGACAAATATATCATCAAACCTTAGTGGTGGGTAATTGTTTTTCATGGTCACATGGTTAAGGGGCCGATTGTCTACACAAACCCTCAGACTCCCATTTGCCTTCTTGGAAATCATAATCATGAATTCTCAGTGAGAAACAATGGGACTTACGAACCCCATCTTCAGAAATACCTCAAATTATAAATGAAACCCACGAAGATCATTGGGAGTCATCTAATATGGTGAAGTAATTATAATTTTCGTCCTAGGGTACATGTACATATATAATTCATGTAACGCCCCGACCCCAGCCACCCAGAGTCGGTGCATTACTTCGTAACATTGGCATGATCACAAAAGTTCAAGTCTCGAAAGACCGATTAGTTTAGTATCCTTGGAAACACTAGATACATTCATAATTCTTTCATTACATCAAAAATTAAACAAACTACAATAACATGGTCTTCATAGTCCACACTCATATCCTCTTATGACAATCCCTTCAAGTCATTCATAAAATACTTCTTCACATCCTGGAAAATATTAAAACATTAAAAGGGGTGAGCTCAGATGCTCAGTAAGGATAACAATATTGCGGAAGCTTTCGTAAATAAACATAAACATTTAAGGCAATGTATAACTAAAACAAAAGCCTTTTAAACTTGAACTTCAACATAATATGGCAAAAGTAAAATGAGATAATGCCATTCACTTCTTCACATGGATATTCTACTGGCCGAATAATCACATGCAATATCAATAACCACTTTCATAATGAGGGAATGTATAATGCCAGACATTCTGAAACACTTTGTCAAGGCCTCGGCCAAGACGTCTAAAATGATTAAGGCCTCGGCCAAAACCATAAATCAAATTGGGAAAGGGCCTCGGCCAATTCCACGTCTAGTTGTCTCATGAGACCTACCGATGCATCGAGGAGCTATAGCGGGCTCCACCCGTCACTTATTAAGTCCAATACATTCCTCATATGAATAGGTTTAAACATATCATAAACCATAACATAATCGTATCACATAAAACATGCATAAAGGAAACATAACATTTCCACATTTCAATCACAAGATATTAATACAACACATTGATATAGTAAAAATTCTTTCAAAACCATTTTCAATATCAAAATAAAAGAATGTTAAAACTTTGTATTTATTTTCCATTAAAAAAAGTGATGGATTGTAAAGGAAGCCGAAACTCAAATAATGGTCACGGCGGCGGAGAAGTAATTGTCGCCGCATAAGTACGGAAAGAAAAACATTCCCTTTTTTCGTTTAGCAAAACGCTTCGTATAAAAAGATTCCTTTTGTACAAACGTAAAAGTCAAAGGGGTTTATACACCGTATAAATGAAAATTGTGTATAAAACCAAATATGCCTCAATGAAAGGAGATTGAGACGAAGTACTTTAATGGATAATTATTAAATAAAATATATCTATTATGTTTATTCACTATAGGTACACATATAGAATGTAAAAATACAAGATAGGACATAATAATATCATGACATAATTTGAAAGTAGGAGATTAACCCAAAGAATGGAAGTTGGGTTAAGAAGTTCCCTTACCTCGTGTCTGACTTGACTCAACCGTTCTTTAACCTCCTGAATAATAAACTAGAGTTAATATATACCTTATTAAGAACCATTTTCAATTTCATTATCCTTATTATATCACTTATTACAATGATATGAACATTATGTAATTATTTAAGTTAATAACGGTCGTTTTGTCGATCTTTGGTACTTGAGTCAACAACAAGCTTCTTATAATTACAAGTTGTTTATGTGGTGAAATATCCATTATATCCAGAATTATATTCATGATTTAGATGTCATATATATCTTATATATCCAGTATATAAATTCATTTATAATATTACATAACATTTAGAGGTAAGAAATGAAATGCACCGTTCATGGAGACGGTAAGCCGTACGTACGCATGAACGCTACTTTCATTTCAATTTCATATTTAATGGAACTAAATCATAATGATATAAATGTATAATATAATTCCAGTATAATATAGTGTATAATACCATTTACTCCATCCTTTATACATCCCACATATGGCATTAACGATTCAAATCACTTTGAGGGGGCGGTAGTCCGCACTTCCTAAAATGAAATTATCGCGTTTTACCCATAATGGAAATCATAAAGTATCCCATAAATGAGAAATACAGAAGCATAAGTAAAACATAAACATATTATATATCATATATAAAAATAGTGACATCTTAATGGCCACCTTTGGAGGTGTTATATGAGTGTCGAACAATCATCGTTTCGTGAGGCAGAAATTTTCCATCCACAGAAACCGTATGTTCGTTAACCATTAGATGTAGGTGTGTGTAAGTGTAGCTCGAATCATTATTATAACAACATCCTAGTATATTGAGGATACTGGTGTTGTTATAAAATAAATGAATAAAAAGAGTTTAGGGGGTTGGAGAAAAAAATAAAACAAAACAACATTAGAAAAGACATTACCTCAAAATCGGGTAACTCTTTTTGATTTGAGCCAAAGGCTTCCTTGGGATGAGTTCTGCCCAAAGTGAGGCTTCTATGAGTAAGGGAGGAATGTTGGGAGAGTATTTGGGCAGAGGTTGGCCGAGCCAAATGGCTTGAAAGTGTAAATGAGGTGGGTGAGGTGGGGGACTTTTATAAGTGGAGAGGAGGGGCACTTTTGGAAAGATTGAAATGTTACATTATTTCACAATGCTTTTCGGATTCTAAAGGTCCCACACTTATATAACTAGAGTCTAATGTGATAAGGGTTCGAAATCTCCTCATCCAATTGGCTTTGGACAAGTGTAAGCCTTGGATTTTGCATTATCTTCCCATTTTATATAAATCGTTAAATAATGAGGTCATCACTGCATCATCATGATGTCATAAATAATTTAATTTATTTAATTATATAAAAAATACTATGATGTAGGAAATCTTTTTATATTTCTAATTAATATTTATAATCAAAATTTTGACTTGTTTAACCCCACTTAAAAATTGTTTTAGTAAAACATTTTATGTTTGTGTCATTTTTTACTTTAACATTAAATAAAAGGTGTTTATGTCATTTTCTATCTAAAGTGGCTCCATGGGGTCCCCAAGTTGACCCATGGGTTGTATTGGTCGGCCATGACTCATCCAATAGGAGTAGGACAAGTGTCATGCTCATCTCATATTATTAAAACATTATTTGTACCTTAAACTACACTAATTACCTCTAATCACGATTAAGAACTTAAAAGTTACTATTCACCAAAAAATTATTTTAATCTCATTGAACCAAATTTTACTTCTTAATGACAACCATGTATGTCGGATTTTTGAAAATCAAATCACAGAAGTGGTAATATTTCATTTAAACGAAAAATCAGTTATTTAACTACCACTTAGTGGTTTCACTATTCATCAAAAATTGATGTTTTTCAGAATAAGGCCAAAATTTCACCCTAAGATATAATTGATATTCCGAATTCAAAAATGATGTCTATTTTACAAAATTCCAAACATATAAGTTGTATTAATTAATTTTATAATTAATTCCCGCTGTTACAACAAATAGCGTGTTTTTAAGAAACAATTTATATCAAAAGTTTGGCAACTGTTTATGTCCGATTTCAATGTTAAATTAATTCTAATGACCACCATTGGATAAAATGGTAAAAATATATTCTAATTATACTTTAAAACCACCAAATATTATAATTTATCACTATAAATTATTTTGATTAAAAAAGTTGTTTTAAGTATTTTTCACTATTCATAAAAATTTTGAAGTTCTCAGAAAATTACAAAAAATTCATCATAGGCTAATTTCAATATTAGGAATAAAAAAATGAAGTCCATTTTGAAATATAAAATTTCTATAATTTTAAAAAGTGGTTATTACTATTCATAACGGCTACTTTGATTTGTCACGATGTTTTAGAACTCGAAGTTGCGTACAATGCAAGCTATTGTATTATTGAATGAGAAGCGTATCGTGGAAGCTTGGGGTGTTACATTCTCCCCTCCTTCAATAAATTGCGTCCTCGCAATTTGAAATTTTTCTTGGAAAATAAAAGGTTGAAAAGAGAAAATACCTTTGAGGATAACCCACATCGGAAATAAGGTTAATAAATATATAACATTAAAAGAAAGAAAGATAAGTACAAAGGTCACCCGATATAGCCCATTCTAGGATTATATAAAAATATGGATATGGAGGAGAAACAAACCATCAAGGTCTGATGGAGAGTTATAGAAAACAGGATTAGGAGAAAGTTTAACCACAAGAAAATCACAAACTTGTGATTGGTTAAACGGTCATTGAATCCCCAGTTGGAAAAGTTAACCGACAACATTTTTGTTTTAAGTTGCCTTTTATAATGTTGAGGAATTTATTTATGAGATTTACTAAGAACGTAAGGGAATATACATACTTGTTATGTATACTTTCATTCGTTAATAAATTTTTACCACAAACCCAACTTTTACTCCAAATGGTAACGGAACTCAAAAATATTCTATTTATCCTAATTGTATAAGGTTCAAAATGATAACACATACCATTTAGATTAGTAAAACTATTTTGTAATAACCAGGGACTTCCTGTAGGCTAGTGGTAGGAAATAAAGGCTTGTCGCACTATGGTTGTGGGTTCAATTCTTGCAGCTTTGTCCGACGCGACGGGTTATTCCCCACCCTGCAGGTTGTCCTTTTCCTAAAAATATAGTACTATACTATTCCAAAAATAATCTTCATAAATGTTTTAACCTTAAACAATACTATCCAAAGTTCAACTTAATCCACTCCAACCTTTATAGTTATCCAAAATACCTTCATCCAGACTTTCTCTAAAAGGTCTCTAAATTACAAAATCAATTGTAACATCAGATTCCCCAAACAAAGAAAAGTTTCTCTTATTGTCACATACTAAAAATATGATTACCTTAATCATATTAAAACCTTACTGAAATCAAAAAGTACTGCAGTACAATCCATATATATATATTACATTATTCTTATAACCAGAATATAATCCTTGAGTCCAAAAGCACCAATACATTAGTTATTCTGCTTCAACTGTAGTAACATCATAAGATTGTCCTTGATCCCTTGGCCTTTTCTGAGGTAAGTTTCCCTGACGCTTAGGACATTCATTTGCATAATGACCCATTTCTCTACAATTGTAGCATTCAACTTTGACAGCCTCTTTCTTTCCCTTGCAATCACGAGCCTGGTGACCCTTTTCTCCACATTTATAACAAACTCCCATTCATTTTAGGCAAGTACCAGGGTGATTCTTCCCACAATTATCACATAATGGAAAATCCTTCTTTCCCTTTTTCCCTTTATCTGTCTCTTGTTCCACGGTTATCTTCTTCTCTTGCTTTACATTGTTGTCATAAGACTTAGAGAATTCCTTTTCTGTCTTGATAGCACACGAGACAATATCTTCGTATGATGAGAAGGATTGTGATACCAAAGCTCGACGGAGAAATGGTTTTAACCCATCAAAGAAACGATCAATCTTACTCCTTGGGTTACGTATGTAATCTGCAGCATACCTTGCTAACCTTGTAAAGTTAGCCTCATACTTTGCGACATTCTCATCCTCCTTCTGCCTCAGACTCAGAAATTGCCTTTCCATATATGCTCGATGGTCACGAGGAAAGTATTTTTCTAAGAAAAGATCTTTGAACTCCCTCCATTCCATATTCGATACGTCATCATCTTCCTTTGTGTTTCGAATCAGCGACCACCACTGATCGGCATCTCCAGTGAGGCGGTAAAATGCCATGACAACCTTCTCCCTTTCACTACTCCCCAAAGCCTGAAATATTTTCTCTAGGGAATTTATCCATTGCTCGGCTACTAAGGGATTTGTACTCCCATTGAACGTTGGTGGTTGTTGCCTCATGAATCGATCTAACATTGATCCTCCACGTTGCGGATCAGGGTGCTACATACGAGTAAGGTTATTATTCATAACCTGAGTGAGTTGTCCCAGTATGGTAATAAGTTGATCAGCAGCAGTTGTATCTCTAGATCCACAATAATTATCTTGATCAGGAGGGAAATCCCTACACGGAGTTCGTGCATTGATACGGTTTCCATTCCTTCCACTAGGCGCCATTTCGAAACAATGGCATAAACTAGATTAGTTTATGAATCAAAATACATAATTCCATACTTATAAAACACTTAACATAAATTGAACTATTTATGGATATAATCCATTATCATAAAAAGAAATGTTTTCTTTGAGAAAGTATATACTCATAACCCTTCATAGTGGTTTGTAAATAAAATGAGAATTATCCTAAGCATATCCCCCGAGAGTGTCGTAACCAAGAGTGCAGCAAGGCCCGTTGTCGTGCACCAGTTCCCGTTCGAGTCTAGCTCAATGCGGTGTTTTCGGGTTTTACCCCTAGGTACATCTGTGCCAGAGCCGCCTCTACCTGCTCGTATCCAGACAGGGATGTATTTCTCGGAAAACTCATAACATCTCTATAACACCAAAATTCTAGGAAGTTCTTCTATACTAATCCTCAAAGTCTATCTTTGGGCTACGTGCTCTAATCAGAGTTTATCTAAATCTAGCTTCCAAGGTTAGTACTAAACTGCCTCTGATACCAACTGTAACGCCCCGACCCTAGCCACCCAGAGTCGGTGCATTACTTCGTAACATTGGCATGATCACAAAAGATCAAGTCTCGAAAGACCGATTAGTTTAGTAGCCTTGGAAACACTAGATACATTCATAATTCTTTCATTACATCAAAAATTAAACAAACTACAATAACATGGTCTTCATAGTCCACACTCATATCCTCTTCTGACAATCCCTTCAAGTCATTCATAAAATACTTCTTCACATCCTGGAAAATATTAAAACATTGAAAGGGGTGAGCTCAGATGCTCAGTAAGGATAACAATATTGCGGAAGCTTTCGTAAATAAACATAAACATTTAAGGCAATGTATAACTAAAAAAAAGCCTATTAAACTTGAACTTCAACATAATATGGCAAAAATAAAATGAGATAATTCCATTCACTTCTTCACATGGATATTCTACTGGCCGAATAATCACATGCAATATCAATAACCACTTTCATAATGAGGGAATGTATAATGCCAGACATTCTGAAACACTTTGTCAAGGCCTCGGCCAAGACGTCTAAAATGATTAAGGCCTTGGCCAAAACCATAAATCAAATTGGGAAAGGGCCTCAGCCAATTCCACATCTAGTTGTCTCATGAGACCTACCGATGCATCGAGGAGCTATAGCGGGCTCCACCCGTCACTTATTAAGTCCAATACATTCCTCATATGAATAGGTTTAAACATATAATAAACCATAACATAATCGTATCACATAAAACATGCATAAAGGAAACATAACATTTCCACATTTCAATCACAAGATATTAATACAACACATTGATATAGTAAAAATTCTTTCAAAACCATTTTCAATATCAAAATAAAAGAATGTTAAAACTTTGTATTTATTTTCCATTAAAAAAAGTGATGGATTGTAAAGGAAGCCGAAACTCAATTAATGGTCACGGCGGCGGAGAAGTCATTGTCGCCGCATAAGTACGGAAAGAAAAACATTCCCTTTTTTCGTTTAGAAAAACGCTTCGTATAAAAAGATTCCTTTTGTACAAACGTAAAAGTCAAAGGGGTTTATACACCGTATAAATGAAAATTGTGTATAAAACCAAATATGCCTCAATGAAAGGAGATTGAGACGAAGTACTTTAAAGGATAATTTTTAAATAAAATATATCTATTATGTGTATTCACTATAGGTACACATAAAGAATGTAAAAATACAAGATAGGACATAATAATATCATGACATAATTTGAATGTAGGAGATTAACCCAAAGAATGGAAGTTGGGTTAAGAAGTTCCCTTACCTCGTGTCTGACTTGACTCAACCGTTCTTTAACCTCCTGAATAATAAACTAGAGTTAATATATACCTTATTAAGAACCATTTTCAATTTCATTATCCTTATTATATCACTTATTACAATGATATGGACATTATGTAATTATTTAAGTTAATAACGGTCGTTTTGTCGATCTTTGGTACTTGAGTCAACAACAAGCTTCTTATAATTACAAGTTGTTTATGTGGTGAAATATCCATTATATCCAGAATTATATTCATGATTTAGATGTCATATATATCTTATATATCCAGTATATACATTCATTTATAATATTACATAACATTTAGAGGTAAGAAATGAAATGCACCGTTCATGGAGACGGTAAGCCGTACGTACGCATGAACGCTACTTTCATTTCAATTTCATATTTAATGGAACTAAATCATAATGATATAAATGTATAATATAATTCCAGTATAATATAGTGTATAATTCCATTTACTCCATCCTTTATATATCCCACATATGGCATTAACGATTCAAATCACTTTGAGGGGGCGGTAGTCCGCACTTCCTAAAATGAAATTATCGCGTTTTACCCATAATGGAAATCATAAAGTATGCCATAAATGAGAAATACAGAAGCATAAGTAAAAAATAAACATATTATATATCATATATAAAAATAGTGACATCTTAATGGCCACCTTTGGAGGTGTTATATGAGTGTTGAACAATCATCGTTTCGTGAGGCAGAAATTTGCCATCCACAGAAACCGTATGTTCTTTAACCATTAGATGTAGGTGTGTGTAAGTGTAGCTCGAATAATTATTATAACAACATCCTAGTATATTTAGGATACTGGTGTTGTTACAAAATAAATGAATAAAAAGAGTTTAGGGGTTTGGAGAAGAAAAATAAAACAAAACAACATTAGAAAAGACATTACCTCAAAATCGGGTAACTCTTTTTGATTTGAGCCAAAGGCTTCCTTGGGAAGAGTTCTGCCCAAAGTGAGGCTTCTATGAGTAAGGGAGGAATGTTGGGAGAGTATTTGGGCAGAAGTTGGCCGAGCCAAATGGCTTGAAAGTGTAAATGAGGTGGGAGAGGTGGGGGCCTTTTATAAGTGGAGAGGAGGGGCACTTTTGGAAAGATTGAAATGTTACATTATTTCACAATGCTTTTCGGATTCTAAAGGTCCCACACTTATATAACTCGAGTCTAAGGTGATAAGGGTTCGAAATCTCCTCATCCAATTGGCTTTGGACAAGTGTAAGCCTTGGATTTTGCATTATCTTCCCATTTTATTTAAATCGTTAAATAATGAGGTCATCACTGCATCATCATGATGTCATAAATAATTTAATTTATTTAATTATAATAAAAATACTATGATGTAGGAAATATTTTTATCTTTCTAATGAATATTTATAATCAAAATTTGGACTTGTTTAACCCCACTTAAAAATTGTTTTAGTAAAACATTTTATGTTTGTGTCATTTTTTACTTTAACATTAAATAAAAGGTGTTTATGTCATTTTCTAACTAAAGTGGCTCCATGGGGTCCCCAAGTTGACCCAAGGGTTGTCTTGGTCGGCCATGACTCATCCAATAGGAGTAGGACAAGTGTCATGCTCATCTCATATTATTAAAACATTATTTGTTCCTTAAACTACACTAATTACCTCTAATCCCGATTAAGAACTTAAAAGTTACTATTCACCAAAAAATTATTTTAATCTCATTGAACCACATTTTACTTCTTAATGACAACCATGTATGTCGGATTTTTGAAAATCAAATCACAGAAGTGGTAATATTTCATTTAAACGAAAAATCAGTTATTTAACTACCACTTAGTGGTTTCACTATTCATCAAAAATTGAAGTTTTTCAGAATAAGGCCAAAATTTCACCCTAAGATATAATTGATATTCCGAATTCAAAAATGATGTCTATTTTACAAAATTCCAAACATATAAGTTGTATTAATTAATTTTATAATTAATTCCCGCTGTTACAACAAATAGCGTGTTTTTAAGAAACAATTTATATCAAAAGTTTGGCAACTGTTTATGTCCAATTTCAATGTTAAATTAATTCTAATGACCACCATTGGATAAAATGGTAAAAATATATTCTAATTATACTTTAAAACCACCAAATATTATAATTTATCACTATAAATTATTTTGATTAAAAAAGTTGTTTTAAGTATTTTTCACTATTCATAAAAATTTTGAAGTTCTCAGAAAATTACAAAAAATTCATCATAGGCTAATTTCAATATTAGGAATAAAAAAATGAAGTCCATTTTGAAATATAAAATTTCTATAATTTTAAAAAGTGGTTATTACTATTCATAACGGCTACTTTGATTTGTCGCGATGTTTTAGAACTCGAAGTTGCGTACAATGCAAGCTATTGTATTATTGAATGAGAAGCGTATCGTGGAAGCTCGGGGTTTTACATTCTCCCCTCCTTCAATAAATTGCGTCCTCGCAATTTGAAATTTTTCTTGGAAAATAAAAGGTTGAAAAGAGAAAATACCTTTGAGGATAACCCACATCGTAAATAAGGTTAATAAATATATAACATTAAAAGAAAGCAAGATAAGTACAAAGGTCACCCGATATAGCCCATTCTAGGATTATATAAAAATATGGATATGGAGGAGAAACAAACCATCAAGGTCTGATGGAGAGTTATAGAAAACAGGATTAGGAGAAAGTTTAACCACAAGAAAATCACAAACTTGTGATTGGTTAAACGGTCATTGAATCCCCAGTTGGAAAAGTTAACCGACAACATTTTTGTTTTAAGTTGCCTTTTATAATGTTGAGGAATTTATTTATGAGATTTACTAAGAGCGTAAGGGAATATACATACTTGTTATGTATACTTTCATTCGTTAATAAATTTTTACCACAAACCCAACTTTTACTCCAAATGGTAACGGAACTCAAAAATATTCTATTTATCCTAATTGTATAAGGTTCAAAATGATAACACATACCATTTAGATTAGTAAAACTATTTTGTAATAACCAGGGACTTCCTGTAGGCTAGTGGTAGGAAATAAAGGCTTGTCGCACTATGGTTGTGGGTTCAATTCCTGCAGCTTTGTACGACGCGACGGGTTATTCCCCACCCTGCAGGTTGTCCTTTTCCTAAAAATATAGTACTATACTATTCCAAAAATAATCTTCATAAATGTTTTAACCTTAAATAATACTATCCAAAGTTCAACTTAATCCACTCCAACCTTTATAGTTATCCAAAATACCTTCATCCAGACTTTCTCTAAAAGGTCTCTAAATTACAAAATCAATTGTAACATCAGATTCCCCAAACAAAGAAAAGTTTCTCTTATTGTCACATACTAAAAATATGATTACCTTAATCATATTAAAACCTTACTGAAATCAAAAAGTATTGCAGTACAATCCATATATATATATTACATTATTCTTATAACCAGAATATAATCCTTGAGTCCAAAAGCACCAATACATTAGTTATTCTGCTTCAACTGTAGTAACATCATAAGATTGTCCTTGATCCCATGGCCTTTTCTGAGGTAAGTTTCCCTGACGGTTAGGACATTCATTTGCATAATGACCCATTTCTCTACAATTGTAGCATTCAACTTTGACAGCCTCTTTCTTTCCCTTGCAATCACGAGCCTGGTGACCCTTTTCTCCACATTTATAACAAACTCCCATTCATTTTAGGCAAGTACCAGGGTGATTCTTCCCACAATTATCACATAATGGAAAATCCTTCTTTCCCTTTTTCCCTTTATCTGTCTCTTGTTCCACGGTTATCTTCTTCTCTTCCTTTACATTGTTGTCATAAGACTTAGAGAATTCCTTTTCTGTCTTGATAGCACACGAGAAAATATCTTCGTATGATGAGAAGGATTGTGATACCAAAGCTCGACGGAGAAATGGTTTTAACCCATCAAAGAAACGATCAATCTTACTCCTTGGGTTACGTATGTAATCTGCAGCATACCTTGCTAACCTTGTAAAGTTAGCCTCATACTTTGCGACATTCTCATCCTCCTTCTGCCTCATACTCAGAAATTGCCTTTCCATATATGCTCGATGGTCACGAGGAAAGTATTTTTCTAAGAAAAGATCTTTGAACTCCCTCCATTCCATATTCGATACGTCATCATCTTCCTTTGTGTTTCGAATCAGCGACCACCACTAATCGGCATCTCCAGTGAGGCGGTAAAATGCCATGACAACCTTCTCCCTTTCACTACTCCCCAAAGCCTGAAATATTTTCTCTAGGGAATTTATCCATTGCTCGGCTACTAAGGGATTTGTACTCCCATTGAACGTTGGTGGTTGTTGCCTCATGAATCGATCTAACATTGATCCTCCACGTTGCGGATCAGGGTGCTACATACGAGTAAGGTTATTATTCATAACCTGAGTGAGTTGTCCCAGTATGGTAATAAGTTGATCAGCACCAGTTGTATCTCTAGATCCACAATAATTATCTTGATCAGGAGGGCAATCCCTACACGGAGTTCGTGCATTGATACAGTTTCCATTCCTTCCACTAGGCGCCATTTCGAAACAATGGCATAAACTAGATTAGTTTATGAATCAAAATACATAATTCCATACTTATAAAACACTTAACATAAATTGAAGTATTTATGGATATAATCCATTATCATAAAAAGAAATGTTTTCTTTGAGAAAGTATATACTCATAACCCTTCATAGTGGTTTGTAAATAAAATGAGAATTATCCTAAGCATATCCCCCGGGAGTGTCGTAACCAAGAGTGCAGCAAGGCCCGTTGTCGTGCACCAGTTCCCGTTCGAGTCTAGCTCAAAGCGGTGTTTTCGGGTTTTACCCCTAGGTACATCTGTGCCAGAGACGCCTCTACCTGCTCGTATCCAGACAGGGATGTATTTCTCGGAAAACTCATAACATCTCTATAACACCAAAATTCTAGGAAGTTCTTCTATACTAATCCTCAAAGTCTATCTTTGGGCTATGTGCTCTAATCAGAGTTTATCTAAATCTAGCTTCCAAGGTTAGTACTAAACTGCCTCTGATACCAACTGTAACGCCCCGACCCTAGCCACCCAGAGTCGGTGCATTACTTCGTAACATTGGCATGATCACAAAAGATCAAGTCTCGAAAGACCGATTAGTTTAGTAGCCTTGGAAACACTAGATACATTCATAATTCTTTCATTACATCAAAAATTAAACAAACTACAATAACATGGTCTTCATAGTCCACACTCATATCCTCTTCTGACAATCCCTTCAAGTCATTCATAAAATACTTCTTCACATCCTGGAAAATATTAAAACATTGAAAGGGGTGAGCTCAGATGCTCAGTAAGGATAACAATATTGCGGAAGCTTTCGTAAATAAACATAAACATTTAAGGCAATGTATAACTAAAACAAAAGCCTTTTAAACTTGAACTTCAACATAATATGGCAAAAATAAAATGAGATAATTCCATTCACTTCTTCACATGGATATTCTACTGGCCGAATAATCACATGCAATATCAATAACCACTTTCATAATGAGGGAATGTATAATGCCAGACATTCTGAAACACTTTGTCAAGGCCTCGGCCAAGACGTCTAAAATGATTAAGGCCTTGGCCAAAACCATAAATCAAATTGGGAAAGCGCCTCAGCCAATTCCACATCTAGTTGTCTCATGAGACCTACCGATGCATCGAGGAGCTATAGCGGGCTCCACCCGTCACTTATTAAGTCCAATACATTCCTCATATGAATAGGTTTAAACATATAATAAACCATAACATAATCGTATCACATAAAACATGCATAAAGGAAACATAACATTTCCACATTTCAATCACAAGATATTAATACAACACATTGATATAGTAAAAATTCTTTCAAAACCATTTTCAATATCAAAATAAAAGAATGTTAAAACTTTGTATTTATTTTCCATTAAAAAAAGTGATGGATTGTAAAGGAAGCCGAAACTCAAATAATGGTCACGGCGGCGGAGAAGTCATTGTCGCCGCATAAGTACGGAAAGAAAAACATTCCCTTTTTTCGTTTAGAAAAACGCTTCGTATAAAAAGATTCCTTTTGTACAAACGTAAAAGTCAAAGGGGTTTATACACCGTATAAATGAAAATTGTGTATAAAACCAAATATGCCTCAATGAAAGGAGATTGAGACGAAGTACTTTAAAGGATAATTTTTAAATAAAATATATCTATTATGTGTATTCACTATAGGTACACATAAAGAATGTAAAAATACAAGATAGGACATAATAATATCATGACATAATTTGAATGTAGGAGATTAACCCAAAGAATGGAAGTTGGGTTAAGAAGTTCCCTTACCTCGTGTCTGACTTGACTCAACCGTTCTTTAACCTCCTGAATAATAAACTAGAGTTAATATATACATTATTAAGAACCATTTTCAATTTCATTATCCTTATTATATCACTTATTACAATGATATGGACATTATGTAATTATTTAAGTTAATAACGGTCGTTTTGTCGATCTTTGGTACTTGAGTCAACAACAAGCTTCTTATAATTACAAGTTGTTTATGTGGTGAAATATCCATTATATCCAGAATTATATTCATGATTTAGATGTCTTATATATCTTATATATCCAGTATATACATTCATTTATAATATTACATAACATTTAGAGGTAAGAAATGAAATGCACCGTTCATGGAGACGGTAAGCCGTACGTACGCATGAACGCTACTTTCATTTCAATTTCATATTTAATGGAACTAAATCATAATGATATAAATGTATAATATAATTCCAGTACAATATAGTGTATAATTCCATTTACTCCATCCTTTATAAATCCCACATATGGCATTAACGATTCAAATCACTTTGAGGGGGCGGTAGTCCGCACTTCCTAAAATGAAATTATCGCGTTTTACCCATAATGGAAATCATAAAGTATGACATAAATGAGAAATACAGAAGCATAAGTAAAAAATAAACATATTATATATCATATATAAAAATAGTGACATCTTAATGGCCACCTTTGGAGGTGTTATATGAGTGTTGAACAATCATCGTTTCGTGAGGCAGAAATTTGCCATCCACAGAAACCGTATGTTCTTTAACCATTAGATGTAGGTGTGTGTAAGTGTAGCTCGAATAATTATTATAACAACATCCTAGTATATTTAGGATACTGGTGTTGTTACAATATAAATGAATAAAAAGAGTTTAGGGGGTTGGAGAAGAAAAATAAAACAAAACAACATTAGAAAAGACATTACCTCAAAATCGGGTAACTCTTTTTGATTTGAGCCAAAGGCTTCCTTGGGAAGAGTTCTGCCCAAAGTGCGGCTTCTATGAGTAAGGGAGGAATGTTGGGAGAGTATTTGGGCAGAAGTTGGCCGAGCCAAATGGCTTGAAAGTGTAAATGAGGTGGGAGAGGTGGGGGCCTTTTATAAGTGGAGAGGAGGGGCACTTTTGGAAAGATTGAAATGTTACATTATTTCACAATGCTTTTCGGATTCTAAAGGTCCCACACTTATATAACTCGAGTATAAGGTGATAAGGGTTCGAAATCTCCTCATCCAATTGGCTTTGGACAAGTGTAAGCCTTGGATTTTGCATTATCTTCCCATTTTATTTAAATCGTTAAATAATGAGGTCATCACTGCATCATCATGATGTCATAAATAATTTAATTTATTTAATTATAAAAAAAATACTATGATGTAGGAAATCTTTTTATCTTTCTAATGAATATTTATAATCAAAATTTGGACTTGTTTAACCCCACTTAAAAATTGTTTTAGTAAAACATTTTATGTTTGTGTCATTTTTTACTTTAACATTAAATAAAAGGTGTTTATGTCATTTTCTAACTAAAGTGGCTCCATGGGGTCCCCAAGTTGACCCATGGGTTGTCTTGGTCGGCCATGACTCATCCAATAGGAGTAGGACAAGTGTCATGCTCATCTCATATTATTAAAACATTATTTGTTCCTTAAACTACACTAATTACCTCTAATCCCGATTAAGAACTTAAAAGTTACTATTCACCAAAAAATTATTTTAATCTCATTGAACCACATTTTACTTCTTAATGACAACCATGTATGTCGGATTTTTGAAAATCAAATCACAGAAGTGGTAATATTTCATTTAAACGAAAAATCAGTTATTTAACTACCACTTAGTGGTTTCACTATTCATCAAAAATTGAAGTTTTTCAGAATAAGGCCAAAATTTCACCCTAAGATATAATTGATATTCCGAATTCAAAAATGATGTCTATTTTACAAAATTCCAAACATATAAGTTGTATTAATTAATTTTATAATTAATTCCCGCTGTTACAACAAATAGCGTGTTTTTAAGAAACAATTTATATCAAAAGTTTGGCAACTGTTTATGTCCAATTTCAATGTTAAATTAATTCTAATGACCACCATTGGATAAAATGGTAAAAATATATTCTAATTATACTTTAAAACCACCAAATATTATAATTTATCACTATAAATGATTTTGATTAAAAAAGTTGTTTTAAGTATTTTTCACTATTCATAAAATTTTTGATGTTCTCAGAAAATTACAAAAAATTCAACATAGGCTAATTTCAATATTAGGAATACAAAAATGAAGTCCATTTTGAAATATAAAATTTCTATAATTTTAAAAAGTGGTTATTACTATTCATAACGGCTACTTTGATTTGTCGCGATGTTTTAGAACTCGAAGTTGCGTACAATGCAAGCTATTGTATTATTGAATGAGAAGCGTATCGTGGAAGCTCGGGGTGTTACAATTCATCCTCTTTGCAAAGAGATATTCCCGATACCTATTAATGAAATAAATCAACATGTTGGTCCACCATTATAGGAAAACTCAGACTCCTCAAATCAAATACTCTATGGGTAAGGCTAGCCAACTGATGAGTGATCAGTTTCAACCTCTTTCGAGTAATCCATCCCGTGCTGCAATGGATACATTCTCAACATTGAAGGAAAACATGGTCCCATCCTCAAAGACACACCAAACATTGTGCCTAAAAAAGTTGATATGAGAATGGAATGTGGATATCCAGTCTATACCAAAGAAAACATCATAAGGGCTCGAAGTTTCTACTATCAGATCCCAGATGAATCTCTCGTCTACTAGAGATATCTCACACTGTCATCACCGGTGTTTAATTGTCAAACCTTATCCCATTAGAGTCCCTAATCGTATGGATCAAGCCATCGAATCCATCAGAATGTCTTAGTTCCAAACAACATCCAATGAAAAAAAATATTTACATGCACATATGTCAATAATAACTACATCTAGGAAGGAATAGGAAAATAACATAAATATAATCATATCTAGAACACTGTGGTCATAGGACTTACCTTCCGGATGTTATGGTCATCCCATTCTGCATGCTCCCTGAGGTCGGGGTGGACCCCCTGTTTGTGGTGGAGGTAAAACCTCGAATTTTCACCCACTGTCTTTTATATGGCCAGATCCTCATCCATTTCTGTTGACCTATGGACCTCATCCCTCAAATCTCATCCTCATAATCAGAGGTCCCTCGACTGTCTACTGATCATCGGTATGGTGGCTCAGGAACTCACATGCTATGTATCCCTTCCCGACACATGGGAAGCACAGTATGATCCTCTATTGGTCGTCTATACCTCAAGAGCTCCGCACATCTGTCCCTACGTCCTTGGGTCACCCTCTGGACGGTCCAGGTATCTTTGACCATTGTTTCATCAGACTACTTCCTACTATAGATTCCATGGCTACCAGTCATCCAGTGGTGGATCTTGCCGTCAGTTCCTGATAAGCTAAGAATCTCTCCACTAATAATGCTTTCTCATGTAATTTATGATTCATCAAAATATTAAGTGATAAACTTGACTCTCAGATCTCCCACATGAGACCTCGATCAATGGTCTGGGCCCATATGAAAGGGTCTCATACTTGTCATTGGAGTACCACAAGTGGTCAGTGAACCTCACAGTGCACATGGCCACTGTTAGGCTACCCTACATCATGTCAAAGAGTGCCTAAATATGTACATACTATAGTGTCATTGGAATGAACTCTACATTATGGAGTCTCTGTAAGCCCATCCTGGTCAGGGTCACCTCATCATGTAACAAGAGATTCAAGATCTACCATCTCTCTGATGTTTTTTGGAATAGGATAGTGGGTAGAATCACTATATGCTCTCACCGTGTCCCAAATATGTGGGAAACATGTGACACAACCTCCAACCCATCCATAGCTACCTAGGGATCTATCTCAAATTGAAACATTAGAGGCCTCTCTTGCTGGGACATGTGCAACATGCTCGGTTGGCATGAATCTTCTATTTGTGGGGACAGTGGTAACTATTGTCCAAGGGGTGGTGGTGCTGCTGGAGGACCATCCGAAGATTACATCATCGTAAGATGTCCATGCACTGTATCCTCATCACTCATTGGGCTAACATCATGACCTCTATCTAGAATCGTGGATGGCGGTCTATGTGGTGGCGTCCTAAAAGGAAACAGGTTTCGACAATTAATAAGTTGTACCTAATGAGCTGAATCATTGAGATAAAATGTAAAAAATTTCCATAAAACATGCACTCAATGTTTTTGTGCACTGAGTAAAAATTCAGAATTCAGGGTCTTGGTGTTTGGATATGTGGGGTGCCGCAGCAACACTGGACTCCCCAAAATAAAAACCACACACCAAACACTTAACATTATTGCACAATTGTAAGGATCAGAGTACATGTTCTTCTGTTGAATTGACTCTATGATAACACTCTGTCATGCCCCATTCCACGGTGCCCATTTTGTGACTAAACAATCATACCATTCATATGCCAAGGGTTGGTGACTAGCACTTCAAAGGTGTATCCCTAAAATGGGAAGGCATTTACTTCAAACCTACATAATCATATATTCCATGAAGACAACTAGAAGAAACATCACAGTAAAACTAAAATAGTAAATGTGTGCACTAAAAGTAAATGGGACGTAATACTAGAAAAACCAAAAAGATAAAACTACAATAGTAAATAATTAACAGCTCTTGAGATCTTCCTCCATCGATCCTACATAAAAATTAGGTTAATATCATCTCCAAATCTCTCCACGTTAACTGTCACCAACATGTACCACTAGGTCCTAGCTCTTGTAGTCTCAGTTTAGCTACTTGTCTCCTCCACAAGACACAACAAGGTGTCGCTGAATCCTGTGCATGGGTGAGTATGATAGTACCCAGTAGGGACCCCGAGACGTCCAAATGTCTCTCAAAATTCCTCAACATAAAACAAAAATATTGATCACAATCACAATGAACAATGAAAAAGACATAGCTCAGACTAGGTATAAAACTCAATATTCAGAAATAAATATAATCAGAGTAATTAATTATCATTTTGTTTTGTTATGAAAATTAAAAAACTGATCTACATGGGACATGATCCATTGTGGATACAGATAGGTTAATATATCACTGATCCTCAGTGATCCACTCTAAGGTTGGTCCTCATTCGGTTTCACACTATTGATCAATGAAGGGTCTCTATAATGTCGATCCACACAGGTTTTATATTATGTCTATCCACATAGAGTCACTCAATGTTGACCCACAAAGGGTCACTATGATGTTGATCCTTACATGATCATTATGATGCTGCTCCAAAAATGGTCTCTAGATGAGTATCTACATAGGATAGATAGTATATTGATCCAAACATGGTCTCAATGATGTTGATCCACACAGGTTCAGTAGATGCTGATCCACCTGAGGTTTCTACTCAGTTGATAGATTTCCCCAAGATTCCTCAAAACCATTGTGCTTTATTTCTGTAGTTTTTTCTCCTCTGGATTTCTGTCAAGCCTCAACTGTTTTGACGTTATCAGGTCTCTACTCCTACACTGGTACATGAGTCGAAATCGAACTTCTGTCTCTAGATGTTGGTTATTAAACCTTATGAAAATTCTGAATATGAACCATATTTTCATATGATCATCATCCACTAGATCTCTTCGACAATGTGGCCTTGTATGCCTTTTCTTACCCCATTGATAGTATATAACCTATCCAGAAGAGAAAGTATTCCTCGTACACGGATATCAACACATAGACTCCCTATAGTGCTTCCTACTATCTGTAAAAGGTTTACCAAATTCATATGAAGATCTTACAAGGCACAACGCCCCAAAATCCCTCTTATTTTGATCACAAATCAATGCCTAGTTGACAATAGTGGTGATGGAAGTAAACCTAATGGTTTTCACCAAGATCATATGTCAGGCCTGAGAAAATCCTCAAACTACCTTGCCAGCAATAAGTCATCACCACCTGGAATGGGTGTAATGAGTATCAACACTATGAAGTGATAAGTATAATCCTTTACAAAGATAGTACCCACCTTTAAAATCATGAACTATTGGGATCAATTTGCCTTCAATGAATTCAGGTAAATGTAATCATCGAAGGAATACGAGAACTCATCCCAAGTCATAACATGATCGTGTCCCAACTGTTAGATCACATCCCACCATCTCATGGTGGCCTCTTGAATCATATAAGTAAATATCATCATCATCCTCTTACTATGAATCTCCAGATGCTCACTGATCGATATCATGGCTTCTATCCTAGACTCTACAGATTGCGGTCCTCCACCCTCTATGAATGTTGGAGGATGATGTTGCGAAATAACCCACGTCAGTTCTGCCATAGACGGGACAAGATGCAGTGCTCCCTGAATAGTCTGCATAAACCTCATGAATACTTCTCAAATCTATGCATCATATCATGTATCAGGTATAAAAACTTGTTACAGGACAAGAACAACTAGAGTATCTACTGGTAGTCCCTGATCTACCATGTCGGGATTCTAATTTATTCCCTGAATATGTTGTACAAACGGATGACATCACTATGGAATGACTCTTCATGGTCAAGAGCATATATTTTTTCATGAATAACAAGGACTAAAACATAGAAGTTCGTGAAAATAAACTACAGGAGAAAATAATTCATGTTCATGAAAACATGAATATACAAAATTTTTAACCCCTATACAGTGTGTTCCATTATATATTCACATGGGCATGTAATTCTTCAAAAAATGGTTTTGTGACATCCCATACTCTTGGAATTTTCTACATTTACATGGTTTGTACATGAATCCCTATCCCCTTCTAGAGTTTCTATATACGTCTAAGCCACACATTTCTCTCCTACAACAAAACTACACTACATGATTGTGCCAGAAATGACTTGTACCGCTTAGGGTTGAACTGCCTTTATCTTTATCCTCATGGTAAAAGAAATAGATGACTCTAAATAATGTGTTTATGACATACACAATGTGTAATTGAAGGATTTCATATAATCATGTAATTAGTCACATTGTCCAACACATGGACTCTACCTCACGACGTGTATGTCTGGTAGATGATGTATGTCACCAATGAATCTCGGGTCTCTATCCACACAGGAAGACACACTGATATGGACTATACTGTCTGTACATTCAGTGCACGGTGTGTACATAAGAAAAAAATTTACCTTTCTAGTAGAAGGTTGCTTGGAATATATTAATCAATACACCTGGTGTATTCTATTTTTTTCATGATAGTAAACCACATAAAATAGTCCACAACCCATAAAAACATTAAAAAAAATATAAGAGTCAAATCACAATTCGTGCTGTCTTATACTCCCATAAAATAAATGAATGGCATATTATACATATATATAAAAATTAATATCAGTGCAATCAATCACTTTATATTCCAAATTCTGATCCGTGAGGGCCCATAACACTATAAGGACCAATGTATGACATTCATCCAAAATAAACTAACATATTAGTAATACCTTACCATATAATCGGTATTCTATCAAGGTGTTTATCACAATAGTATGAATATCTAGAGAAACATCTATCTCATGAACATGCAATCGGTAATGCACCCGAATAACATGACAAGAATGCATAACATGTGATATCTTGGAGGTACTTATATGATGTATGAGATGAAATTCTCCCATATCATCATTTTTCAATAGAAATTGAACCCTAATCATATATAGGGTTACAATGGGAAACATGAGAATCACATAATAGTTAAATCAAATCAAAAGATAAATTGCAAAAACATAAAAAACAAAAATATTTGTGGTAAATTAGCTTTTCAATGTCCACTGGTTAGCTACTCCTGGGAATAACATATTAACAATGACCTATTACTTATTATCCTTGGATATAGACTCCAATCTAATTGTATAATATAAAATGAATTCATATGATACCACTTTGTAACGTTTTTTGTTATTTGTGCCGCCTATAGGAGCCATGTACCATGTTGGTCACATACCCCCTTGTGAATTTCCCCAAATAATAGAAGTTCCTGACAAGGAGGGAGGGACTTTGGTGGGATAGGGGGTAAACTATGAAATAATTAGCATAGTAGAAATGTATAAATAAATAGATAACAGTATCAGAAGCATCAATAATAACATGTAATAGTAAATAATTGAAGAATTCGAGTAGATAAACAACCCGATCACATATATAAGTGATTCATATATCATATATATAGTAAATAATCCAAACATTTATCAATGTTTGAAATCAATACTAAACCAATGTTAAAATGAAAAAATGTATATAACTCCAGTATCATAACAAGCCTCAGCATGGTCCCGTGGTCTACATCTCTACAACAATCATGAACCTGAAAAAGAAGGGTGATTACCCTTATCAATACATGCAATAATATGATATGTTTGGTCCAATAGCATTATCAAAATAGGGTGTGGGAAGAATATCAGTTTGAAACAACCAAAACATATATGCATGTTAGTGAATATATATATATATATGGTTTAAAAAATGAATAACAATGTAATTAACATGTATGCACTCAAAATTAATCAATCCTAATTTTTAACTAAATTAGGATTAATTTTTTTCAAGAATCAACAAAAAAATCTCATGCAACCATCTAGGATGTTCTCAAATTAGAACCCCTTGTGTTTTGGTTAACAAATCATCTATTAGGAATCACTCACATTTAATTATATAAGATATCTCATAATGGTGTACTACAGTCACTCGGGGGAAGAACTAAATGCCCAACTCCCCATGTGGTCTCACAATGATTCACTACAGACACATTAAGGGAGCACTCACATGAATCCCCCCTATGGTATCACATCGTGAATATATAATAGAAAATATAGGAAAGCCTTCATATTCTTGTTTCCCTATGGTATAAATAAAATAGATTCCCACATCCCTGTGTAAGTCAATCGTGCACAAATGTTAACTCGCTGCCAATGTAAATCACATTATAATACTTGTCATTAAAAATATATAACATGGAACAAAAAATTCAGATAATATATCTCAATCCAAATAGTACTATACAAGGATACCAGAGCAGCCATACACACATAACTAGTCCCAACAACCAATATTAGTTTAAAAATTGTAAAAAACATCCATAACAAGGTAATTAAACCATATACTCAAACAAGATACCTAAGTCAATCAATCTAGGCATAACATGCAATGAAGGGTTAAATTACGTAAAACACAATTCCCCGAACTAGGGGATTGGGCACTTTGGAAAATATAATATAAATAAAAACTACAAAAAATTCAAAAACCACCATGATCGTCATTATATGATTGATATAATTGATTCAAAAACATTGATTCCACCTACAACAATATAATTCTATGAAAACGCCTAAAATGATCAACCAAGTACATCATGAGAAATTAGAAAAATTATTATATAATACTCTAGAAGAAGGAAAAACTCATCGTAGTGATTTCAACGAAATTTACTATGGTCGAATTGGAGAATGGATGGTCTATTAGGTTCTCAGAGAAGAATTGTGATCATCAATCACTTCCGGGTGAGACAATGTTATAAGAAGTGTTTTTTTATGAACGAGACCCAACCTCGGTCTGATTTATTGAATAATAATAAAAATACACAGCATTTTCTTTAAATGTACATGGATTGTATTTTCCTTTACCATGCCCCTCTATAGGATGTCTTTAGGTCACCCCATATGGCCATGTACTGCGCTGTTATAGAGCTTGTACATGGCTACCCACGACAACCATGTACACGTCGACTACTCCTATGTACACATCAGATACTATATAAATTAATAGAAACTATTGTTTTTAACAGAAAAACCATAAATCAAGATCCATACCTAAAAATATGATCGGGGTTCTTTCACACAATATCTATCATGTATCTCAATCGAAGAAGTGTCAGCCTGATCCTAACTAATTGACCAAATGTGATCACATTGACCAAGATTAGATTCTTAATTGGTACATATCCCATTGTGGATAGTAGATAGACAAGATAAACATATTTATGAAAAATATAAGGTCTATTTTGGTTTAAATTGTAACACAGTAACATTCTAAAAGAGACATGGGAATTTCAAAATTAAATGTATGAGTAATGGCCATAACAATTACAGGGCAACATTGGATTTCTATTTTACTTGGAAGGAATAACATATGGTGGGGAGAATATAGTTCAAATGATGTATAGTAAATAACAAATTAATATTTATTTTATGGATATAATCTATTAGGAGGTAGGTTGGATGAGTTTTGTAAACATTAAATAAGTTTGGGGGACAAAATGAGAGGTTCAAATGCTTCATACAATTTCTCCAAACAGTTACATAATTATCTTAGAAACCGTGCACTAGAGAAAATTGGGGGAAGGGAGCTTCTACATGAAGTGTGAATGTTTAGGTAGACCTAGTGAGGTGTCCATGTGAGGGTTTTCCTTGATAGTATCTGGTTTATAGTTAGCACATATTTGGTCGAACTGTGAGAACTAACTATGAGCATGGAGTAAATGAAATACTAAAAAAGTCGATCTCATAATTTTTTGCCTCTATATTGGTCAATTTATTATCTTAAGAAGTTATAAATAGGGATTTATATTTCTTTTGAGGTACAATAACATCTTCCAATCAATTTTTAATAAATCCAAATTCTTTCATTGGTGTTTCAATCCTGGATTTTGAGGAATGAGATACTTATTCTTAATTCTGGATTTGTTTCATATATCTAATTAGATATACTTCTACTATCATTTTGGATTCCTATATTTAAAACTATTATAGTTGGATTTATTAGTGTTAATTCCAAAAAATTGTGGTTTGAATTTCACCTTTATAGGAGAATAGATCTATGAAGGTTTTGTGAAGAATCAACCAGTTTTATTAAGTGTTCTTCGACTGTTGTGTAATTTCGTTAAAACATTTGAGGTAGGTGGCTTCAATCTTCACTCCCTTTGATATAATTGATTTTACAATGTTGAAATTCAGTTAATTTAGTGGAATTTATTATTTAATCATGGTTGAATTTGTTGAATAAGTATTTTTTAGTGAGTATTTATCATATTTATTGAATTTTGTAATCTTTGGTATTTTTTTTGAAATTTTTTGGAGTTTCATAAATTTAAAATAGTAATTTTAAATTATTTATTTATAAAAATTTCTAAATTGTTTGATATAAAATGTGTCAAAAAATGAGTTTTTTTACATGGATCGGCATTGAAATGGTTTTGATGGAAATTAGTTTTCAAAAAAAGAGTTATTTTGTTGAAAGGGATTTTCATTGGCATGATACTTGGTCATACTGGAGTGGTAATTCATATTTTATTTTCTTGGAATGCTCAAAATAAAACCATTTTCTATTTAAAAAATTTCAAAATGGTGCATGTGATATAATTACCATGGGACAACATGTTAGATCTATGAGAAACTGCTCAAGAGTATGGATCTGTCATCTCGTAGGATGCAAGGTTGGTTGTGTGGATGTGTTGAAGGGATTTTTTATAATAAGCAATATAGGGAAATAAGTTTAAAATGTTATTGGGATATTTTTCTGGATAAATAACTTTATTTATAAATTTTTATCAAATGATCTTGTTTTATTTTGGTGGTAAATTGTTTTTGAAACTTGGTTATATATAATTATAATATCCTTTAGGAATTTTTTAATTTAAATATTCATATGTAATTGTTATTAATTCTTCCATCCTAGTTTCATGAGTAGGTATTTCATTGGGAAAAAATACTATGTGTTATAATCACCGCTGATTTTTCATATTGGTGCTTTTACATATATTATCTTCCAGGATAGGGGAAAAGGTAATGTTTCAAAAAAAATTGCACCATCTCATGATACATATTATTAATGGTTATTGTGGAGATTGGATCTTGTGGATTATTTGTTCTTTGTGGTCTCTTGAGAGTTTTTAGTTGATTACATTTTATATACATTGATTCTAATATCATCTTCCACTATTGCACACTTTAATATAATTTTGAGATACATGATGTTGTTTGGTATCCATTGTTTTGATCATGCAGAATTTAGTGAATGCAATGGTTGTGGTTTGTCGGTTTATTGATATATCTCATAAAGGTTAAATCATCCTCCATTTTTATTTGAAATCAGATTTCATTTATTTAAATCCTTTCATGTCATGGGGATTTCACTTATGTCCACTTAATTACTCATTGTAAACTTAATCCAATGAGAATTAGAAGGTCATTAAACCGTTGTTTTTAAGTTTCCCACAATTCTATTTCATTATACTCAAAAGCTGTTTGAATCCCGTAAGGTATTATAAACAATTTTAATCATGATTGAACAGTGGGAATGTGTCCACAAATTTATTGTGGAAAATATATTGGATTGAAGTAATATATGTGGTTTTGGATAATGTTGTGAGAAATAATAGTTGAATTTGACATGGATGGAAATTGGGAACAGTTTATATTATTTTTTTTTGTTTGTATAGAAAAATAATGAAATTTTATATTATTTCATATAATATATATTAATATAATATTTAAAATTATTTATTCAATATATTTATAATTTATGGATATTTTTATTATATTAAATCATTTATGTTAGATAATTTTTAAATACCTCAATAATTGCCAATGGCTTTATAATTATTTAACGTTTTCCCTCATTGCATTTTCATTAGTATGAGGATATGATATATAAAATGTTGTTTGGGTAATTAATGTTAGACAGATAGATCTAGATATTTTCATTCCATCATTAGCTAATAATTTCATAAAATACTTCTCATTATTTTCTTTTATTTGTCCACTCATATAAGTTTTCATCATATTTAGGAATATTATTATATTAACCCATCGTATGAAATAAATCAACATAATGGATTGAATAAATACATTAAAAACTATATCGGGGATTAATTTTGGTTTTCTAAAATAAAACTAACTTCTTTCCACTAACTCATTATTTATTTTAATTGTATAAATACACTATGATTATTTTTATAATTGAATTTTATAATAGATTAAACTTATAATGTATTATGTATTTTAACAAAATATTGAGTAAAATTATAATGCCAAAATATGTTTTGAGAATATTATGCAATTTAATAAATGAATAATACATTTAATTTGTTGAGAACTTACAAAATTAACGCTTTTTGTTATAGACAACAATAAATATAACATAACGTATCAATGGTGTTTACCAATCCATAAAGGTATATCATATTTATATAAATAATAAATTGATATCATGGTCAATATAGAAATATGTACCTTGACTTGAGAATCATCAATTAGAAGGACTGAAAATATCTATATTCCTAATCCTTAGACGACCTAAATCAGACAAGATAAAAAAAACAAAAATAATTACATTAATTACAAATGATTCTAATATTATATCATTTTGGAAGAAAAATATATAATTTAGTAGATGTATTCATTCAAAGGTATTATTATATTACAAAATTTTAAAAGAAAATTCATTATTATTGATTTAAAAATTATTATATTTTCTACGCACCTCAAATTAAAATTCAATTTAAAAGAACATCTCACACAACATATCGAAAAGTCATCGATCATATTAAATATTCATATCATAATTTATGTTCTAATGTAGTTTTAATGTTAATCCATTAAAATTATTATAATATTATATCTGTTACAATGATGATTCTTTGATCATTATATTATAGTTTCTTCTAATATATTTTATATAATTTTTTCATAAAATAATGTTACCTATCCAATTGTCAACAGATAACTAACCATGATTATAAAAAATCATCTGTAGTGACGTTGTTATACATTGAATTCTAGAATTTTTGTATCACTACTTATGGAGATTTAAAATTGTATTTACTATGAATACATAATTTTTATTGTAACCTCTATATGATAAGAGATAATTTTTTACATTTAGTAAAACTAACTCTTTTTATAAAAATTTGTTTCAACAAATTATGAATTATGAAATATATTTATGTATATAATTAATATTAAGAGATAATTTATTTTCAAAATATTATAAGAATGTCCTGAAAGAAACTAATAGAACAAATATTTTTTGTATTTATTATAAAAACCAATGAAATGACTTTTAATGATGAAACAAAATTTCAAATAAATTAAAATGACTTTGTCCCCATGCCTTATATAATCTCAGTTTTCTTCATTATTCATTTTTTACTACATGATATGACATTGTTTTAAAAAATTTCACTCTTTTTTCTAAACAACTCTTATTCTAATATATTTTTATTTTCCCCAAGAATTATTGATTTTTCATCCCTAAAAAATCATATACATTATAAAAAATCATTATTTTACAAATGAATTCTACACTGTATAATTTTTTTATGAAACTTCAAGGAATGATGTAATATAAAAAAACAAACTAGCATTGTTGTAGAAATTTAAGAAATAAAATATCCCTAATAAATTTATAATGCAATTTATCCAATGATATTTGGAAAAAATACATACAAATATAAGGAATAATCATTTATAAACAAAGCATTTCCCAATAAATTTCAATTTTTATAAGAAATAGTAAAATTGAAATATAAAGGAATATATTTTGAAACATGAGTATTTTTTATAGTCAAAATATCAAAATTGGCAAATACATATTTTTTCAAATTTTCGTCAGATTGTAAAATTTTTGGTTAAAATTAAAAAAATAAATATTCAAGTTGTATTACTAAATCATTATGTCCCAAATTTTATATAATGAATACTATAAATGATATCCAATTTTATTCAATTTTAAATAATATTAGTATATTTCTAATTAACAAATTTTATAAAACCATTTTGATTCGTGCAAACAAAATTAATATATTTTACTGTATAAAAATTATTTATTTATATGTATAACTTACGTCCATATTATAAATGGAAATATTTTATTATTTTCAACCCTTTAAATTATTAAATAATGAAAAGAAGTCTGATTTGGAAGAAAAAATTGGAATGAATGGATGGTTTGTTGTTATGTCATTTTTATATATAGTCCAAACCATATGATCCGAAAATATTGTTGAAATATCAACACTTTTCATATATAAACACAACTAGATTATCAATTTATATAAATACAAATCGTGGGATCATGTCATTAATCATCCATCCCTTCTCTAGAGTCAACCCAATGTTCTCCTTTGCTCTCAATAATGCCCTACCAATATTTTTGACTCACAAAAACCAGATGGGATTCAGTCATTCTCTTCTTTATTAAATTTTCTTTTTTACTTTATACCATTTACTAGAAATTACTAATATTTGGATATTTCATAACATTTCCTTATTACTAGATATTTTATTTCCATATTATGAGAGTCCCATTTAACCCACACAAACACATTTATAATGAATTTCATATGATGTATTAATGATACCCAATCTTCACAACGATATTCTATGAGAAGAAATTGTGAAGTAAATAACAAACATATTTCTAATCATTGTATTACACCATTATAAAATTATAATTATTTTATAGTTGAATTATTTTTACTTATGAAACATTTTTTAATCGTGGAATAATATAAGATTAAGAATAATTACATTTTTATGATCTATGTGTCACTTGTAAACATTATAAATAAATAAATGCCAGAGTTGTGACACAAATTATATAGACCTACAATGCAGTATATATTGATTAGTATCATGATATTTCATATTCGGAATGGGGGATACCTTACTTACATTATGCGACTTTTTACTCAAAATTGTATTAGAAATTATCCTTGACCTATGATTATGATCCAATATTTTTTGATGATACAAAATTTCCCATTTTATCCGGCGATATTTTGTATTATTGACCTTCTATATGAATATCTCCAATTTTATGTTATATTTATATTACTATTGTATATCATTTAATATATTTATAATGTAATGTCATATTGTTTTTCACTTTCCTAGAAATATCCCTCACCCCATTTTTATAAATGTATATAGTTTACAATGTCCATTTTTAGATGGCTTTTAATTTTAGAATCATGTTAATGTTGTTTTAATGAGTTGTTGAGTACCTTTTTCAATATGATATTTAATGTAATAAATTACAATGACACTAGTCTTTAAAATAACTTCACTTATATAATGTATAGGTTTATGTGAATTAATTTGAAATATTGATATGGGTTTTCATAGTTTTTATCAAATAAACATTTCTTTATTTTTTTGTATTATAATAAGATAATGATAGATAAATCATTAGGTGTATTAATAAGTATAAAAAACATCCGAAAATACTATTATGTATTGATTAAGTGTGTTTTCATGAATATTCATCCTTGTTTGGATAAAAAATGTGGTTGTGATTCTAGAAGTTATATAACTAGCTGTAACAAATATAACATGGTGTGTTGCGACTGACATAGCGTAACCCAATACATGAAAATGATCAACAAATAATAGTGGCTTTGACAGTACTGGGAGATATTCATTGGTAATCTTGTAGTGTCATTATGATTAATTATTAAGGTTAAAATGTTAACAAGGATATATGTTATTAAATATACCATGGAATCATATATTGATTCCTAGAAATTAATCTGTTTAAAAATTAATATAATTTATAATTTATACATTTAATTTAATTGATACACACTTATTGTGATTAATTATTTTAATATATTGTTCCCTAATTTTCATTTTAGTCAAGGTAATATTTTGAAATAAGAGGAACTGGCTAAAATAAAAATGTCCAACATAATGTGATGACTTCTTCAATGATATGTACAACTCAGTGATTTATTGAATTTTGAAATCTTTGTGGATAATCACTCATCATATAATGGTTTGGAAAAAATTAATGGATTAATACAATATTCAATATCCCATTTAGATTTTAAAATCATCTATTGTGTCCTTTATGTGAAAATGGACACTGAATTTCAATGGATCAATTTTACTATGAAGGTCTTCCCCGTCAAAAAATTTTAGGGAAAATGGATGGTTTTTCTAGAAGTTTATCGTATTGACAATGAATATATTCAGTGGAGGAAATTGATGAAACCAATTAATATTAATGAATTTTTACATGTAATGGTGTGTATAGTATTCATGAAATATTATTAATATATATTTTCATAGTAGTCTCCGACATAAAATTGATATGGATATCTTTAACCTATAGAAAAAATTCAAAAAACAAACTAGGGAACACGATGATAATATCACAATATATGCATGATATATCTCAGTCATTTTCATTACCTTTGAATTCACTTTCTACAATTTATTATATGGTATAAAATCTATTCTTTGAGAAATATTTCTAATCCAATACTTTGTTAACATAGTAAATTTTTTTTATGAGACCTCAAATTTGAAATAGGGATCGTAGAATCTCATGGGTATAACATGAATTAGAAGAGGAATGTGTACTATAATTCATGTTGTAAAATAGAGTTATCTAATTATTCCATGAAATATTAACATCACACTTATCAATGGTGTGGAAATAAACACATAAATAGTTTGGGAATGGGGGTGAGAATATTCATTTGGTGTGGGGAGTAATGAATCATTTACATCGATTAATGATAGGTGAAACCAAAAATTGTATTGGAGATAAATATGCAACAGTAAAACCTCAATGCATAATTGATTTATTCAAATTATAGTAACTATCACACTTTCAAAAAAATATGGAAATTCAAAAAAAATCTTACAAAATATAAATCCTCAATGGTAGTAATGGAAATTCATTTCAATATAAACCTATATGGTTGAACTCTCGAATGATGTGGTGGACAATAATACGGTCATTTATTCAAGAAAATTGAACATATAATTTAATTCATTTTTATAAAGTATTTCAAAACATGAGTTTATTTTATTACTAACCATAACCCACAAAAAAACAAAAAAATATGGATTTCAAAGAAAAATTGAAATAGTGAATTTTTTGTATCCCAATAAAAAAACACCTCCCCTTTCAGATATTTTAATGAACATCCTAGGAAACCATTTAATATTACCTTTTGTTGAATATTATACATGTTTTGTCATTTATTTTCAATACCTATATAGATCAAATATAAATTACCATGATAATTAAATCACTCTCTGTGTTGAAATTAGACCCCTAACATTGTACATGTGTTGCGAGGAGGATAAATAGTCTATAGAACCCACATCTATGAGAGGAATATTATTAAACAATGATAAAAAATATTTAGATAATATTTCCGAGTATAAAAATAATATAATAGATAAAAACATTACCATTGTGATTGAGTATAATGATGTATATCCAATTGAATTTATCAATTTTCTTCTTAGTGAAGAGGTTTCATTTTTAATTGAGCTTATAGATGGGTTTTACCATTATCCAAGACTCAATATAGAATTAATGATTTAGAACATGAATATTTGAACAATAAACTATATGATGATATAGAAAATGGTTTCATATTCCCAATAGCCTCTCCATGGATTGAATCATATATATTTTTAGGCCAAAATTTTGGTTATTGTGCCTCTGCATTGATTATCATGACCTGGACCAGATCATTAAAAATATCACCATTCATATTCCATGATTGATTGATTTTTTTTCACATATATTATCATCAATACTTACCCATGGTGGACCTTCATTCAGGATATTATAATGTAAGTTTGAAGGAGGATTTCCCAAAGGTGAAATTTCATTCAGGGTATAGATTATATGACATCATTGTAATACCATTAATACTTACACATTCTCTATAAATAATCACATAATTGATTAATATATTCTTAATGGATGACCTTAAGAAAATTTTATTAATATTTATAGATGAAATTATAATAAAATCCAAATGAAATGATGAGAAATATTATAATCTGATCCTTATTCAAAAGACCATATTAAAGAAGAATATTTATGCCATGTGAATAAAATGTGAGATCTAGTTGAAGGATGCATCATTTTAATGGAATATTATCCCATGAAATAATATATATATAGACAATTAATGAAAAATAAAAATTATGGATTGTTTCCAACATAAATTTTGATATATATCAATAATGTAGTTTTTTACCTATGTATTATAATCGACATGTCATAAGTGTCTCACAATTATCAGACATTCTAAAAAAGAATACACATAAGGGTGTACCATTTTCTAGGAATGATGAATGATAATAGAGCTTCATTAATATAGAAATATGTCTTATCTCATAACATGTATTTATTTATCCTCAAGAGGAAATCATTACACGGTATTCATTGATTCTTTGAATAATTGATTAGGATACGTGTTAAAAAATAATGAAAAATTTATGGACTATGCTTCATTGAAGTTGAATGTTCGGGAATAGATATACAGAAAACATGATCTGAATTTTTTTTATGGTCTCATATTATAATATATGGAGGAATAAAACCAATTTGAATAATTTTGAAATATATATGAATAATAAAATTATTACGTAAATATTTAAACATAAATAAATTAATACACTCCAACAAATATGGTCAGTTATGATCATTTTATATGAACACTCAATCCAAAACAAACTGATTAGTGTATTAAATTTACTAGACTCTCTATATATAAATGATACAACTATTTTATCATTGACAAGAATTTATATGGATTTGATCTTATTAGATTTGAGAAGGATGGATGTGGGAATAATTAAAAAAGGAACACTATAAGTCTATTCAAAACTGATTTTTCAAGTGTCTCTTATATAGAGTATAAATGCGTACAAAATGGATGATGTGGGAAATCATAATAATGTTGAAACAATATGAAAATAGAAATTATGAATGAAAAATTATAATTAGTTGTTGTTGTATGATTCGGGTCATGAATGTGGGTACCATAAATTCTCGAGTTAAAGAATGAAATTATTGATGATTTGTATAGATCAATATCTTTTAACATCATGGAAGCACTAATATGAATCATGATAAATGACAGAACTATTCAAGGAACAATATGAGGAATGGGTTCAATTAATATACATAAATGTTCTTTATATGTTAATAATATAATGCTAAAATACCAATTTCTATTGGAATGTTGCAAACATAACCAGTCCATGATGTAAATGGGAACAAATCCCATTGCTAAATTTTCATCATTCATTTGAATACAACCAATAAAAATAATGATACATGTGTTGTTATGGATCATTTGGAATTAAAACTAAATTTATTTCAATTCAATCATGAATTTCACAGGATCATGTTGAAAATATATACATCATATAAGTGGAAATGTGGCATTCATTACAAATATAAATTTTATATGACTGAGATATGAGAATCGGCTTCATGATTTAGTTGAGTCATCATCATTCTATCAATTCTGATTTAAACATAATAATGAATCACGATCATCAAACTAATTACTAATTAGAGTAGAATATCCCATTACTCAAGGAATGTTTGATAGAATGCTTAAGTGACATTAATGGGGATGGTACCGACATATTAACCTAGATGAGTTTTCTTACAATAACATTTTCCAATCTAGTATCTAAATGTTCTTCTATATTTACCATTATTTGAAGAGTTAAAAAACATCTTCACGTATACATGATGTTGTAGAAATAAAATTTCTCTGTCAAAACGGTTGATAAAATAATGTAAATGGTTAAGAGCATTCAGATGAATGTCAATTATATTTATATGTAAAAGTAGAGTTACATAAACAATCATTGATGATGCCTATAGTTTGATATTAGAGACATTGTTATTTTTCATGTATAAATATGAAATAAGTTCAAGTCATTTTAGAAGAAGGGAAAACATAGTATAAGATACAACGTCACACTTGAGAACATTGATCTTATTAGAGAGATTTTCCATTATCTATAAATGTCTTATAGCATATACAAAGTACATGATGTATTTGATGTATAAGTAATACGTAAATACAAACTACACCTTTCACATGTACTCAATCTATATGTGGTATAGTTAGAAAAAGATCATTCATTTGAGGAAATGGTAGTGAAGATCATACGTCATATATAAATTATTCTATGAAATAATTGAGTGGACCTTGTATAAGTGTTGTAGAGAAACCAAAAATTTAAGTAGACAATGACTTATAGAGAGTTTTTGATAAAATAGTGAAACCCTAATCTATTTTAGTGTGTGAGGAAAAAATTTCGACGGAGTCTTTTGTTATGGGGGAATATTTTAAGGACCAGAACTATTATAAATAAATCCCACCTTGTGGATTAATAAAATTTATTTTTATGTATTTTATTTAAAGATTAATCATGAACTTCATTTGTTATATGCTATTGTATTTATAATACAATTAAAAATAATTATTGTTTATAATATGGTGGATGAATAGTAATATCATGATTATTGTGAATATAATGTTTTATAAAATAAAATTGACCTAGAAAAAATTGGTTATGGACTCAACCAAAAGTATTGTACCTGATAATGTTCATTTATCAGAAAATATATTGGAGATAACATCAAAATATTACACAATGATAATTTACTAGATTAGATATATCTAATTTTGGATGAGGGAAACAATTTGTCGTACATGTTCGTGTGTAACAAAATCATGTAAAAAATCATTTACATCCAACCACCCAGTGAGAGTCTCACTATATATCAACGTACTGTTAGGGAGATTGGAGGGGTACTAGTGGATTTTTTATTAATACACATTCTATATAATTAGGTATTTTTTATAATAATTAATATATTTAAATCCATTTATTATTATCCAATAACAGATTTACATTTTGATAAAATAAATATGAAATAGTATTTTTTGGATTGAAATTCAATAGAGAATTTCTTTGATGAATTAATGGATTCTTGATATAAATAATATTTTAATAAACAATTATTCTTAATTAATTTTAATTATATATAAATGATCATATTGTTCTTATTAATTCAACTATAATTTTAATAAGGGATAAAAAATGTTATTTTCCGAAAACCCTGCATTTCTCTGAAAATTTATATTATTATTTTTAATTATATAATACAAATATTTAGAAAATTATTTTGATGAAATGGATATTTATTTTTGGTATCTGAATGTATAAATTGCTTATCCTTTAATTTTTTATAATTTTATAAGACAAAAAAAAATTTTAGTAAAAATTTTATACAATTTAAAAATATATTATGTATTATTAAATCATAATTACCCATAAGTGACATAAAAATACAAAAATGGGTATCAACATCTAAATATATGTTTCAATTTAAAATAAAGTTATTTTATTTGTATTTAAATAATATTATATTGCAATTACGAATCCTTCAAATCCATAAATATATATTATAGTTTTAAAATAATTTCTTTTGTAGTATGACTAACCTCAACATAAGAAATTGAATTATTTTATTAATCCATAGGCCTTATAATTAATTTTTATACATTCCCATTTCTATGAATCAATAGTAAATAAAAAATTTTTTATTCATTTTATTTTTTATATGGTGTCCAAAACTTATGTTTGAGAAATTTTGACGAAATTCCCACAAATTTTCATATTTATACATACACAATATCCCATTAAGATTCACTCAAAATCCTTGCAAAATGTCATTTATTTGAACTCAAATCTCTATGGTCCTATTAATGGTCACATATAATCTTAAATATCCAATCCCATGATTTTGTTGCCACACACTCATGAACGATATCCTCCCCTTCACTCTCTTATTCATGTCACTTTATTTCTTTGTGTCTTCTATATCCAATTACTAAAGTGATGATACATTATTTCATTACCCTCTTGATTATCAATTTCTATCAAGATATTTAGATACTCCATTATTTCTCATCAATGCATTTTTTGGATTTTTATGTGATTTCATTAATGTAATGATATTTCGTCGTGATCATCCATTTCAAATCAATCGTGTACTGCATAACATATGTAATTACTATCAAGGTTATTCATATTTCTACCCATATATAAAATTGAATTGGGACATCCATGTATTTATTTAATATTTCAGGATCATGTAATAAATTATGATGAAGAATTAACCCTTCTTGTGTGTGATCTATGTGGAAAAAATATTCCTCTGAATAAAATGAATGTGAAGGTTGCACAAAAAATTAAATAGTTCTCAAATGCATTATGTGATGTTTAGTACAATGAGAATTAATTTTGGGATATGTAATAATCATTATTTCAATATGGTATAATTTCCACCATGATTTCATGGTAGTTATAATCATCTTATTATTATGATGCATTCTTTATGATGTTCCAATATTTACCACGTAATCATTCTATATAATGACTTATTATTCATCTTTATTATTATGACAAATTTTATTTTCCACTGATAAAAAAGTAGTCTAAAATTAAGTAATATCATTACTTTATTCCATGTTTATTTAGTTAGGGGAGTTATAGATTTCCCCTTTATTTTGTATGTCTATAGGTTTTCCCATTATTTTTTAAAGGCACAGAATTGTTGAAGCATGTTAATGATTTTTTCAATGATGTTTTAGTCTCCCATGTAAAAGATGTATTTTAATGTACTTAATTTTAAAATACACTATACATGTGGAAATTTTTTTATATATTATGATTAATTTTGTGTTTTATACATCAAATTAATGAGTATTAATGATATGTGTTGTCATAAGTCTCTTAATTAATTATTTTTGTGCAAAAATATGAATAGTGTGGTATAGATAATTAAATACAATTCTTTCTAAAACATGTATACATTCAATTAATTTAGAAACATGATGTGTACTCCATCTAACATATTTACAAAATAGTCGACCTGCAATAACTATATGTTCATGTTAGTGGAATCATTGATCATTCATTATAAAATATTAGAATTTATGAAATTATGTCAGACGCATAATGAAAATAAAAATATCTAAATCATGTTAATTAATCATAAAATGTAGTAATTTAATAATATTTAATCGAATGATCTATAAAATATTTCTTATAAATGATTAATTATCATATAGTTATCTACAAATATAATATGTGTCCCTTATGATCCTACATTGATGTCCTAGACGTATAGAAATTACAATGATTTCAAATAACATAAAATTATATTGTACTATTTAATGGTCCATTCAACATTATTTTAGTAAAAATTTATTATTTATATTGAAATTTAAGTATTGAATATATACATAATAATTTTGAAAATTATATATGATTTATTTCATTGAAAATTTAACATTTTTTTAATCAGAATGGATCTTTGTTTCTCTCATGTTATGATATTTCATTAAAGATAATGATTATCATAATAAAACTATTTTCCTAATTTCCATTATTCAATATTGGTACCAAATGTATAACTATTCTAGAGGTTATAAATATTTTTTCATTTAATAAATGAATATCACTAAAAGATTTTTTTTGTGTTATCCATAAAGATCAATCATATTTCGTTTTTCATATTTAATGATCCTATATCCATCAGTCCTAGATTCCTTCATATTGATCATTATAATATCAAATATGTATGATTATATATGGAATTATTTTGTAGACATGGATTCTAAATTAATTATTTACACAAAAAATTGACATTGAATTATTCGAATAGAGTTATAGATTTTGTTTATATATTATTTAATATCATAATATCCCTAAAATATAATAATATTTCTTATATCATTAGATTGATTATAATAATTATTTGAAGGTATGTGCTTATTGGTGTAATAGTTCACAACATTTAATAGGATCATAATTAATATTTACATATTTGAGTTAGAATTTAATCATAGTATGATGCTTATTATTGAAAATAATGTTTAAAACAAGTTAGTTTTCCATTTTTATTTATTATTCAATTAAATTAAAATTTATTATGAAACAACCATTTTATTATATTTATATGAATATATTTTGGACATTCAGTTAATTTCAAAATAGAATTCCATTAAAATTCATTAACTTAATCCAGTATTATATTTATATAATTTTCATCATACAAAGCCTTATCTGGAGTCTTGGATCAAATTATAATTAAAATAATCAATATTTACATTGCAATCTGAAGTAACATATAGTTTTTATTGATTTATCGACATCCCTAATGATAATTTCAATGGGTTTATTTAATAATATATTACAATTCCATGGGATGGAAAAAACAATTTATTACATATTATGATAAGTTTATTCTAACGGTATATAATTTGAAATATATTATCTAGTTTGTTTCTCATGATAAGAATATTCCAATGAGAATATAAATTTGTTTTTTTAAATTATTCGACGATTTGGTATTAGTATATTTTAAAACGAATTGATTAGTTTCATATTTTTTTTCGTAGAAATGGTAAATGTTAATGATTATTAATTTAAAATATCATGTTCATACTACTCATGTTTCAAAATATTTAAAAATTATGTATTAAATCATATTTGTTCTAGTAAAATATTTTATATCATTATTTCTTCAATCAATAAAAACACTTTTTAAGGAGTTATTAATAATTATTATTACGTTTTATACCATTTTACATATTATAATTTTAAATATATGTATTTTCAAATTCAATATAATTCTAACTAAAAAATGTATAGCCATTGTTGGTTTTAAAATTTTATTTAAAATGTTACATAGATTTTAAATTATAAAGGTTGTTATAAATTATTTTTGATGATATATATACCCTTATGAATATATTATAGTCATCAAATAAAGAATATACACAATAGTTTCCATTAATAATTACTTTTTATATTGAAATAAATCAATCAATATATACTAACATCAATTCATCATAATTTGAATATACACTAATATATTTATTGGATTCCTTATATTTAATTCATCATATACATTATTCATATTTAATAAATAATATAAAATAATATTTTTAAAATATCTAACAACACAATTGAAATACTATTTCAAAAAGTAGTAAATTTATAGTTTTTGATCACTATATTATATAACGTTGATTGATAATCTATGGAAGCATTTAATGTTATATATTTTACTATAACATGATTGAAGATTAGAGTGTATGTATTCCCATTACTCTCATTAAAAATATAAATTTACCCTATACACATTGATTCATAAATTCATTATTACTAAAGTTGACAATATATATTTCATCATCAAATTGAATTATACTAATTTGGGGTGTGTTTATTTCCTACAAGATATATAAATTTTTTTATTCATGGTTTTACATGAAGAAAAATATCCCTCATTATATATACAAATAATTATGAATTATCCATATATGTTATATTTATTATGTTGAATAAGATAATATTCAAAAATAATTTCTTATATATGTTAAGTTATCTAGATCATCCATTATCCTAGTTTATATTATTATTTAGTTATATACACTATATTATTTACTCACATAATAATTAAGGATATTTTTTACAAATAAATACATGGGTCGATCATTTTTATGAAATAAAATATTTTTATATATAACATAAACAACTCTTTTGTGCTATAAAAATGTAATTCATTAAAAATTTACGTTTTATAAAAACCAAAAGATTTTGATTTTCTTAAAATAAAATTTAATCATTCGATGTAGAAATTTTTTTCATGTTATTCAAAATTATTCACATAGGAAAATGATAAAGTAATTTTTAAAATGCGTTAATATGTTTTTAGTCCAATTACTGAAGTATTTAAATGAGGTATTTTAATTCTATATATATAAAACTTCATTATGAGAATTAATAATTGGAATAATTTATTCAAAGATATAACTTAGCATTCTAGTTTTATTACTAAAATAATATTATTACATGAGTGAGAACAATATTATATATATATATATATATATTAGTTGTAAAATTATAATATTCCTGAGTATTTTGTGATATTATTGTTTATTATTTTGAATTTTATCCCTTATAATTTTTATATTTGATGGATGATTTTATATTTTGATTTTATAATATGAATTTTTTTAAAAATACATCCTCATAACATTGTAATAAATTTTGTACAATAGATGATGTATCATTTTCTATAGCCTAAAATGTTGAAATATTTTCATCATCAGATATGAATACTTCAAATTTAAGGTTAATTTAGTTGAGGATTCATAAAATACATTACAATTTAATAAATTATTCTCCTTTTTAAATAAAATTAATAATCATATAATCTTCATAATAATGGATCCATCATAAGGAGAATATAATATTGAACACTCTCTATCATTAGAGAACATGTTTTGGGTATCTTTTATATTTTACATTCAATTATTGTTATATAACTTTTTTAAAAAATATATCTATTTGACCAATCCTTTGTATTTTGGTAAATTTTTTATTTTGGTGAACATTTTTATGACATTCAACTAAAATAATAGCTGAATGATATATTTTCCCTTTTAATTCACAGAAATATTATATGCACTTTAATGTAAATAATTCACTATGAATATCCTCTTAATCCTTTTAGATATTCTAGGATAATTATTTACACATTATCCAGAATAACTATTTTAATTCTCAGCATTAACTTCCTTTATCATTAACTGTAATTATTATTTCTATGTAGATATGATTTTATCTACCATAATAGATGTAAAAAAAATGTTACATAAATTATCATATTTTATTTTACATGATATCTTTTTATTATCCCATCATATTACATGTAAACTATAATAAAATGAAATCATCTAAATTTTTTTTGTTACATTTTATAATTTTGTGTATCATAATAGATTTCCATTCATTATGAATAATTCCAATAAGCTCCTAGAAAAAAATTTCATCATGATAATAATTATCTTCAATAGATGTTATATTATGATTAGTTGTAATAGATTTCTTTTATTAAATTAATTTTTTCACAAGGTAATAAATTAAAATCACATTAATTAGTTCTTTGAATAGATATTCCCATTTCAATAACAATAGTAGTCATATAGAGAGTAATATAAAGATACATAAAAGTACTATTTGCTACATCACAATTGTAAAAATCATGTAATATTATTTTTCATAGAACTCAACAACATATATATATCACTCAACAATGAAAATGATTCCCAATTATTTTTTATAATGTTGTGAAGTCCTTATCAATAATTTCATTTATTTAATTCACAATCATCAAATTTTATAATTTATTACTACTAAAAAATTAATTCATTTTATTCATCCATCAATTATAATCATCATAATAAATTAATATGGTCCATTGGTTATTTAGATTCACTAATATACCAATGATTCTGAATTTAATCATAAAAACAAAAATATAATATTTTATACAAAAAAATTGAGTAAAATAATATAAAAAACATTGATTATGTAATTTATAAAAACCCAACAGAGAAAAAATATGTTCAAATTATTTTATTAAATAATAAAAAACTATGTTAAATATAATATATTAAATTAATTTATAAATATTCCTTAAAATAATTTTATAGGTTTATTATATGAAAATTATATTATATTATTCTTATTAATAGAGTATAGAAAGGTTGACACACGAATGGAAATTAATTCCATAACAAAAAGAATAGTGGTAATTTAACAGTTGAAAACAAGTAATAATAATCCTAAAAAATATGGATTTGAAATTATATCAAACATTATTATGATAATGAAAACACATTATAATTATGTTTTATCCATGAAAATAATCCTATATGAATGATTCCATAATTAAATTCAAACAATAATTTATTATCATCAATTTTAATGGAAGCAGCTGATACTAAGATCAGATAATCCTTTAATATCATACCCTCATGTAATCATGATCAGATATATTATAAAAATTTTCATCCAAAAACTCACAATCCATTTATCTCTATTGATGTCAATTACATTTAAAATCACAATGATAATTTTTTAATTTTTTAATGATCGTCACCACATATTCCACATTAAGATATCTTTAAAAATGAATAAAATTAATCATTATCAAGTAAATATATGATACAAAAAAATAATGAAAACATTTATATCATTGCATTATGAATTTTCAAATTCTTCTATCTCATCAGCATCATTTTCTATTTAAAATATTTTCTCAAATGGCAATAACCCACATATCTTGTAGGTTATTTCCAGATCCTCAGATGAAATCATCATTCACTTGGATTGTTCATCTATACACATATAACCAATTATCATCGCGATATTGATCCATGGAAATTAGTAGATGATTATGTGTAATAGAATTTATTATCTTCATTCGGTAGAATACATATTAGTTATTTGTTAGATTTTATTAATGTTCATTATAAAATTATGTATAACAACATCTATCATGGTTTTTAGATAGAATTTGTAATGATTCATCAAATAACCATAGTATACTTAATCATATAGAATATCATAAAATCAATTAAAAGAATATTGAAATCTATTTTGAGAATTATATTTATGATTTATTTCAATCAAAATATTGTAAAAATAATATTCTGCATCATATATAACATAATCGATAAATTAATAACCCTTTCTAAAACGTGCGAATAATAAGAGTTTGGAATGTGTATACATTTATGTATGAGTATTGTCATTTTAATAGTAAGGATATATAGTGTTAATAAAAATCCTTGAACTCAAAAATAAATTTAATCAAAATTAATTTTAACAATTATTTTTAAAAAAACCTAATGTATACATCAATCTCGAAACATATAAATAAATCATATTCCATATTGGTATATCAAACAATTTAATTAATGGAACTTATTTTTATTTAAATAATGATGTGAGCTCCCATATTAATAACCAATTTCATATATCATTGGTCATCTATAAAATATTTATGTATACTTATATCTTATGTTCAAAATGGAATTATTGTGATATCTTATTGCAAAAATCACACTAAATGAGTATTTAGGTTGATTAGATTGTGCTGTTATTACTAAATGGTCAATGTGGTGATTGTTTTCAATTTTATACAATATAAATCAATTCATTTAAATTTTCTTTCAATCCTTGTATTCAGCCAATAATGTTATGTAATAGGTCTCCCACAACCCATTTAAAAGTGGTCATTCATTTATAAAAAAATGATGCTTCAACGCCAAAATTTATAAAAAATATACATTATGTAATATGAATTCCTCATAACAATCCATAATATTATTTTTTGACAAATTTTAGAAAATTTACATTTTAAACGTTTTTTAAATTTGTAAACCTTATTTTTTCAATTGTTTAAATGCATTATTTATTTTCATTTGAGGTATATTTTGAATAAATATATTATAATTTAAAAAATTCTAGTATGAGTAAATCCATTTTTTTGGATTATATATTCTATATATTGAATTATTAAAAAGATATAATAAAAAAAATCCTACCATAATATAAATAATTTATTCATAAACATTTATCTAACCATAAAATAATTTATATTTGAATTTAGTATTTTCATAGAACATTATAAAAAACATTCTCAATAGAAACATATAATACGTAAATTAAATAAGTAAAGATATCATTTAAATATTATAACAAAATTTGAGGGGATATTTCTCCTTGTATGTGATAGATATAATAACATTATATCTTCCTAGAATGAATGTATTTAGAAAATACATCCAAGATTTATCATCAATATTTTCTTGTGTGATATAGAAACAACAATAATATTTAATCTAGATCATTCAAATATGTTTTCATTATATGATCTCTAATCAACAATCCTAGAGATAATAATCTTAACATCGACCTGAAAATATCACAATATAGTAGTATTTTTATGATTTCATTCTCAATTGATTTCTTATTATATGTTCCACATGACCTATTCACAAAATTTACATTTTATATGAAACAATTTGAAACTATGATCCCTTAATCAAATTTTTTAGATAAAAATTAGTTATTTAGGTTTCATTCAAGAGGTTTAAAATGAGAGACTTCATGGGTAATACAATAAAATTATTCCATTTTTGGAATTAAATCATAAATGTTTGATATTTATAATTATATTTATGCACTCACTACTAAAAATATCAATTTTGATTTAAAATGGATTAGAAATACAATTAACAGTGTTAGAAACATGGGAATGATGTAAATTTTTATGGCAATTAATCTAATCCTCATCAATATACTAATGGGTAGAAATAATTTCATTGTTAGAAAAAAATGTCCTATGATATGGTTATGAACCTGGATTACCCCTTAGAGTCTATTAATTATTATATGTTTTTAGTATATTTTTCTATGTTCCATCACATATTATATATGATTGATAGTAACACCTTAAAGAAGGTATCCAATGATTAGGAGAAATCTCATTAGGTGTTCAAACTATATCAGAAGATGTTAATCAATCCACACGATTTATTTATCAATATTCGAAAAATGATTAAAAATTAAATTCATTAAATTTATATGAATTCATATTAAATTAAAAAATGGTATCACTAAATGGGAGATAAAAAGGTAAGAACACAAATTTTTACTCAAATAACTCAATTACCGTACACCCTAAGACGACTTGGAAGTATAAGGATAATTTTATATTGATGATTACTATTTTTAAACGTACCTCACAGGAACATATTTATATATTTACATATATTCCTCCTCATCCAAATCACGAGAGTCCTTCATCATCGGATTCCTTATCCTAAATTGAATTTTGTATGATTGATATTTATAATGAAAGTCATATTTTCATGGAGGTAGATATGGAAGAAATTTAAATTTTAGTTAATGAGTATATTTTCCATATTTTGAGATATACATAAGGGGGAGAGATTTTATGTATTATTAAAATAATAATATACTCTAAATTTCGAATAAAATCAAATATATTGTTTTTAAAATCAATTGGTTTTTTCCCATAATATTTTTCTCTGCTGTTTTTTCGGTGTCAGTGGGTGATGTAAATTTTGGGATACTATTAGTAATCATCTACATTGATTTAGGATTATATGATAGAATAAATATTGTGGGTCCAATACATTTAAAATTTTATCTAATTGGTGTAGGTGTTTCTCATGTTATTATATATTATTGCAATAATTGATATAGAATCAAGGTGCAGATTCAATCATATGTTTGTTCTTGATTATGCATTATTTTACAGTCTTACATCAAAAACTAAATAAAAATAAATATGTTATGAAATATTTTGTTTTATGTAGACATTTATTTTAGCTTGTGAATATTTATCCACTTCATATATGAATTTTATTTTCTATTATGGGTGGTTAGTTTTGTTTCTTCTATGTTGTTCATGCAGCTAAATGGAACTGAGGTGCTGGAGGCTAGACTACTGTTAATTGTTTTCCATGTTAATATTAAAATAAATAAAGTGAATTTAATTTAAACTTTTTAATTTCATATCAACATAAATATTAATTGAAATATGGTTACTAGAACGAAATAATATTTTAGTAAAGATCAATTCCTTAGATATATTTTGTATAATAAAATTGGTAGTTTCAAAACAAAATTTTATATTATGACAACCATCCAGTATTGATCCTATATTTTTATATTATGATATGGGAATCATGTTAAAATAATTTATCGATATATGTGGTAATTTGTAAATATTTCATTATTCAATTCCATGATGTTTAGGTAAATAACTAAATGGGATGTTAGAAATATCTCTAATGTAACATTCAAAGGGACAGGAATGCATGTGAATTCTGATATCAGCTTAGATGCATTGATTTTTCAGTATTTTTATATAGGTTTATATTTTATGATTAAATATAATTTTCTATAAATGATTTATGACATAATAAGCAGAGAATTTCTATAATAGAATTCTATGTCTTTTTCTATGATTTCTCCAATGAATCTTCCTTGTTGGTTTAATCAATTATGAGTGCTTGTTTAGCAGTTCTTTTTTGTATCATATGCTGTGATATAGGAACTGTAAATGGAATAATTTTATAATTAAATGGATACATAATTTCAATTTCATTGTTTAAATTTTGAACATACATAATCATTATTATAGTTGTTCATCAATAGGTTTCATGTATTTCTTATTGTATAAATGTTATTATGAGAATGAAATCATAAAATATTTAATTCTCAATTCATTCATTTGAATATGTTAAATGAATGATAACTATTTTAAAATATAATAATAATATTTCATTAAAATCAATAATATTAAGAAATTTTTTTCGAAGGATTCTAGTGGGATTAAATTTTTTTGTATACTGGATTGAGTATTTTAACATTAAAACCATTGAAACAGTGATCTATTTTTTTATTCGTTTATATAATTATGTTATTCACAATGATTTATATGTTTTCTGAAAATCCATTATAACTAATTATATAATTCTATATCTCATATTCTCTTAATAATTATCTTGGAGGGGGAGATTGGTTTCCCAATAATCATTATTCACACTTATATTTCATTTTTTTATTCTATTACCTGTCACGTTCAATATGTGATGATATTTTGGATCCAAATATTATCTATTTTTATTTTATAGTAATTTTTAAACTGAATTATTTTATAAATAATATATAATTCAATTAATAAACCATTATATTTACATAGATTTATATAAACAATTCATTATTAACATATTATATGAATATAATTTTCATTCAAATAGATATAAATGTTATTGGTAAAATAAAATATTAATAGATTTATTTTCGAAAAATATTAAATTGATAGAAAAAGACTATAAAAAATTCCGTTGTGTAATTTCACAGATCTGGGTGCAGCGCAACTCATACATTCTACCGTGTTTGTCACATTATCTCATGCACATTTCCCCAAATGCCTGAGGCTCCTGACTAGCAGTGGAGGAACATGGTGTGATAGTGGGGAAACAATTCTCCCATGGGAATCATGTAACAGAACATAATAATAATATATAATAGTTGATGTAGTAATACAATACAAAATAAGTAAACAGTGAATGTATGATAGTCATAAAAATAACTGGTGCATATATATATATATATATATGTTTCTTATAATAGTGTCAAGTAAAGAAGCCAAAACAGGTTACATAGTTTGAAATAAAACACATTCCAATGAAAATAAATAGTATGTAATCTCTAATAAGATATAAATTTATATCTTGGTCCCACGATTTTCATCTATAATTGCAATCATGTACCCGATTAAGAATGGAGGATGACTTTATCTATATTTGCAACTATACAATTTTCATGGGTGTAAAATCATAACACAAACTGGGTGTGAGATTATTCTATGTAGGAAACCACGAAAATATACATGACTATAAATCTATATATAAATATTAGTTAATGTTTTAAAATTAATCAGTAAACTAATAATTAATCAAATGTAAATAATCCTACAGTTTTCAATAAAATTCATTTAACATATATTTTTTATTCATTGAATCATGTAACCCTTAGAACTAGCATAAGATCTATATACCATGTGTAAATTAATATAATAGATTTCTTAGAAGACAATGTCAATTGTCAAGTAAGACTCAATCCATGTTTGTGTATTGGTAAGGTAGACTCGTCACAATCATTAAATTATTCCAAACTGACCATTTTCAAATTTTCACACTATATATATACTTTTTGGCATATCATTACATCAATTCATTAAATAAAATATCTTTGGGAAATCTATCTCGGTCTAGCACCATCAGTCCAACATAGTATCAATTATGTAAATAATGATCCCCCTTGGAATGCTCTCATTGACTAACATCCTCGAGTCAATCATCTAATTAAAGGCACTCAAGAACTTGTGAAAATAATTTGGAATCCCCATTTGTCTTCCTTGTCCATGGTTCTCATCATCTATTGGAAAAATAGTGTTCATATGAAAATAATGTGGCTCATTTAATCTATATCTACTACATGGACAAAAATCCTCAATGCATATCAGATTCATTTAAAATTAAAAACCTCTTCATAATAAAACTCTAGATGGAAAACAAGGTACGACACAATGGAAATAATGAAAAAATAACCAGAACAATCAAAAAAATAAATTCATCGATGTGGTGTCCCATTTACAGAGTAACATTTACAAACGCATAAGAAAAAAATATATTTTCAATCAATGAAACCATAATATGAATTAACAGGCTTAAATTCCAAACAGAGTAATACCCAAATCATATTCCAAAGAAAAACAACGAAATGTATAAATCATATACCTCGATGTTGTAATATCAATATACATGTACATTATCCCTTGAATCAAAGTATGTTGGCGTAGATATACAAAAGAGTGAAAAATCACAACCTTGAATTACTCAAAAGAAAATATCAATCAATATGAATGGATTTAGATGGATTCAATACCCAAGTGTTGGTTTACAACATACCTGATAGTACCTCGATCAGATCATTGATATAGAATCGGGGTTACGTACTTTTTCAGTAATTCCATATAGATCATGTATGATTCCTGGAGAGAAGATGATAGATCTAGATATTAGAAGTGACCCACATCAAAAATATCAAATAAAAAGATAACTACACAACATGTTCGTTAACACTATATTCCATATATTAGCACCAACTGGTCCCAAATTTATACGGGTCTACCAAGTCACCTCAGGTCAATTTATTCGGCCATTTCACATTAATATTGCGATCGTACATGGCATATTAGGTACACAACATGGACACAGAAGTGAATAGTGTGTACTTAGATTTCGTCTTTTAATCTTTCTCTAGAAATCAACACAAAAAAGGATATATATATGAAAAGTAGATATTGGTTCTTGAAAACCTCCCCCTTAATGAAATTTGTCCCTAAATATACAATCCATGGGTGGTGAAGAAGAACATGTCAACAAACCCAGCTATTGTGATTGGATATCGACTTCTCTCTTTCATTTATCGTCTTTCACTCACATGTGCTTCCATAGAATCCATACCATATGAACATACCATCCATGAAGAATCATCGTGTTACAATAATCAATCCAAATACGGTGATCCACGATGGATGCATCCACCTCCAACTTAACCTCATTGTGATGAAAAACATGAGACAAGTATGAAAAGTAACTCCGCCTGTATGAAACATCAAATACATCATGCATAGCCTGATACCTCAAATGTAATAAAAACTAATAGGAATATAACATGAGTCTTTCCAAACCTCAAACGACCTGACATATCTCTGTTAGAGATTCCAATTCATCCTAATAGACATGTGTTCCAACCTAAGAGTGACATGTATGAGAAACTAATCTCTAACCTCAAACACTAGAGGTCGTCTCGGTCAATCAACATAAAATTTTTCCTATGACTATGTTGTAGGAATCCTCTTCTGAATCAAACCCTCCTTCTTAGTGGTCTCCAAGAAATGATGATTTTACATCATTTTTACCTCTCCTATATCCTTCTAATATATGTGTAATCGCCATAACCTTCCGTACAGGTCCATATATGGTTCTATCATAATTGTGGCCTGAAAATTGTTATTTAAGGAATACTGCACCATTGTTATGTTTCAATTCCAAGATCCCCAGAAATAGTGGATGCATTTTTGATGAATTTGTTCTTAAACATGAATCATGTTCTCCGTATATCCATAATTATTGGGATGGTAAATTGTACAAAGAAGTATCAATGTTCCCAAATCCCTCCTTAGTCTCAATAAAACATGAGAGGTATATTAGTAATCTCTACCAAAAATGATATATTAAAGAACCCCATGATAATATTCAATATCTCTAATGTAAAACAAACAAATATATCCACAACAAAATGACTTCGTGATCAGTTATAATCTTTCACACCTCATTATCCTATCAATAATAACCCAGAAAATATAATTTTCTTGTGAATATATTGGTAAACCAATCATATAATCCTTCATTAAAATATTCTACATCCACATAATAATGAGTAATTGTTGTTAAATATATGCCAGAAATGGATGCACCACATTCACCTACAGATTTGTTGAAAAACTCATAACAAAACATGCTACATCCATTTTCATGCCTGATCACCTATAGATACGATGAATATAGTGATACATCTTCGTGACAACTGGATAAACAACCCATTCATATTTATAAAAAAAATCACATATTCTCCTTACATATGTCTACGGACACATATTTTCATCCATGAAAACCTAAAACCTCATCATCACATACTCTCTACCCATGACGAGGGTCCCCACCTTACACGAACTCTAATAAGACATGGTGCTGAAAATAAGATAGTGATTTTAATTCAAAATATATCTAGTAGATTAAAGGTAATAACAATTGAAGAAAAAAAATATCTTCCCTTATCATTCATTTACATTCAAATTCATCACATATAAGATATCCATAATAATACCCTCACTACTGGCCCCCCTAATATTTATATATCCGAGTACACCTGCACAATGAATCATACAATGTGTTACTTTTCCTAGGTGTGTATGCAAGATCCAATTCAGTATACATAATGTATTCAACTCAATTTCAATATCACAAATTAATATCTCACTAAGTAGAGAGATAAATAAGTATTTTATGGTCTGTTAAAAACAAAAAAAAACAATATACAAAAAGATAATGTCTTTAACATTGCAAATCATGCACAACTACTGCTAGCTAGAGATTTAGTGTCATGGTAATTCATCTCATATATACTCAACTATGGAGAACCGTACAAAACAACTCCTTACCCCTTCATAAATACTTCTCATAGAACGATACATTATGTTTAATATTAAATTGTGTAACACTTTCCTAGATGTGAATAAATCAGGTTTCTTGCTGATGTATGTCTCCCTTTCAACTCAAGAAAGGTTGAATTGAATGAATCAATACACAAGTACTTCTCCCATTCTTATTTTGGATGATAAATTTCACTTATATGTGTGAAAATTATTGAATATTGAATCTATATTTACCATCTAGCCCCATTGAACATTTCTACCTCAATGAAGTTCTTTGATTGTTCTATGGAAAAAAGTACTCTCACATTCTTTGTGTATGTTGATACTGTATTCTCTAAGATGAAATGACCTAATTAGTGAATATGATAAATAAAAAAGTCACACATTGGATTTTTATCTTGTAAATGGTGCACACTCAATGTACTTAATATGATATAGAGATGGTCTACATGTGCATGTCGAGTGTGGGGGTATGTCAAGATATTGTCCCTGATGACTACAACAAAATTTCAAAGGATGGAAAACTCGATTCATTAGTGCCTAGAAAATTGTCATTATGATTTTAAGAAAAAAGGATGTAACAAAATACTCATATAGAACATACATGAACTGATAGATTATATGAGTTATATCTGAGGTTCTAACATGAAACTAAGTATAACTGAATCTCATGTCAATATTCGAGATCACACATGATCCGTAAAGACCTGACCCTTGTTTCTTAGAATCAATGCCTTATTTTATTACATTGGAATACATAAAAAGAATAAGAATATTGAATAACAATGTAGTTTAGTATTATTGGAATCATGACTCATACATAAGTTAGACATTACAACTTGAAATGAAATACAACATAATAACTCCATATATTATATCCATAACTCCTATGATATTTCATCATTTCATTCACAATATCATTATTCATGTCCTATGAATATGAATAATAATAAATTTGTTTGATAAAACACATAGTAAGAGTAAGAAATACAACAGATGATATCATAAACAAAACAGTAGTCGTGTTGAATAAATAAATACATATTATTTTTAAAAACAATTAACTTTTTCACATTATGGAAGGAATACGAGGTGAGTAAATATTGCCACAACATTACATAATCATGGGTATTATACTAGTTGAATAACCACAAGAAATATGAATTCTATTTTCCTAACGGGGGTATTCATAATTCAAACAACATAACCATACTTTCAATGCCTCGTTCCAAGACCATAAATAATCATTTTTGTCAATGCCTTGTGCTAGGACCTTAGTTAGTCTCATGAGATCTACCGATGCACCGAGGGACTATAGCGGCCCCCAATCGACACTAAGTATGTCCAATTAATTATTCATATGAATAGGGGTAAAGATAAACAACATATAAATTCATCTATAAATTAATATATGAAATGTAAATAACTTTTCTCGAACATTAATCATAAACACTAACGATTAGATGTAAATTTATGAACAGTTTAATGATTGTACATCCAAAGCCAAAATAATCATAAACCATTATATTAAATATGGCAGATGATATGATGAAATATTAATCCCAATAATACATAATAATAAACAAGACTGTTGGAATAGATGGAGATACTCTTATAAAATGTTCGAGTAATTTTTGTAATAAATACATCTTTACTTTAAAAAGTAGAGTTATATTGGAGGAATATTTCAATAAAAATATAAGGAAGTAATAAATTAATTTTATAATAAAATGAGTTATTTTATATAAATAATTCCTTCCAAAATTATAGTAGATATTTCCCTTTCAAATAGGTACGAAATTCATATATTCATTTATATTGGGCTTGTAATTCAGAATTTTTTTTAAGTTCCATTTAAAACAATTAAAAATCTTCTAAATAAGCATATTCTTATTGGTGAAAATATATATAAAACTCAAAAAAATTATTATTAGTATATTATAATAAATAATAATATAATTTAGGAAATTAGACAATGAAAATAACATGAATGAAAATGGATGTTCGAGTTAAAAACCCCTAACCTTAAATTCGAATGGTTTCCTCTCATGAACATATTATCCTATAATATGAAATTATAATTATTAATAATCCATTTAAGAACCTATTTGACCTGTATTTTGTTTATCATAATTCAATTTAGTTCATTTATGCACTTATTGATAAGTTATTATATAGAATTTCACCTTTCCGGATAGTTTGTTTTCATTATTTTCCTAATCGGTTCATGTTATCTAAAGTAATGGAGTATATGTGGAATGGATGTAATTATCTAGAAAATAATTTTAATATTTTTTATGAGCATCCATAGGTGATATTGGTCATTTATATAATTTGGTTACATGGCATGGGTTTGAATTATTATATCTATCAATAATGAAAACTTTTTAGGTTTAATTGAGGGTTTTTATTACAATGAACTCACATTTCGATATAACTTAATACCATTTTTTAAAAAAAATTGAAAAACAATTCATATGGTATATTAAATATATATTAATATGGTTTAATCCAAAAAATAATTTTTTCAATATCAGAAATGAGATTGATAATAGAAATTGAAATCCAATCATCCATGAATGTGGTAAATTGACCCAACTCTGATGGTGTTCTTGCTACAAGTATACATGGATGTAAAATGAATATATGATGATAACTTATTCCATTATCATGAAACCATTCCTGTACAAGTATTTTACTGGAGTAATGACAAAATTTTTATATGGAATGGTAATAATAAAAAAAACCAATGAACCTGAATGGAAAGACGAAGAATTAAAAAGAGAAATTTTATTCTTGAACCAATCATCCTTTAGAGCCATTTAAAAGAGAGGTGTTGGTATTTCTATGAAACCAAGGCATCCAGGACGTGGAATTGGTGGTTCGAAGGATATTTGTATATAATTTGGGGAAGGAACACAGATTGAGAGGAGTGAATGGAAGTGGGAGTGAGGTGGGTATAGTGGAGGAGTGAGGGGATTTATCAATATAAATTTCATCAATTTTTTAATTCCCCACAAAGCTAGGAATAGTGAGTATTACATGACCAGGAATAGTAAATTTATCATGTGAACCCGAAAAAGTTGGTCATACATCAACATATCATCAGGAATGACTCTATAATTATTTTATTTAGCTTACATAGTAAATTACATTATTTTCACTCTTCATCCAAAATTAATGTAATTCCGAAAAATCCAATATATTCACCCTAATAATTTTTATATGTGTAAAATCAAAAAAATGAAGTCCATTTTTGAAAACTAATTTTCTAAATATGATTAATTTAATATTTATTTAAAATTATAATTTATTCTAAAAAATCAGTTTTAAAACATTTATTTACATTTTCCACAGCATAAATATATCATACATTAACTAGAATAGTATTTATATACTATCATAGGAAAGGTTACTATTATTTTGGGTATATCACTATTCATAATTTTATGCTACTATTCATAATTGTAGGATTCTATTCACAAAAAATTATGTTTTTTCATTTTGGACTCTAAATAACTTACTCATCACAACAAGGTTTGTCAGATTTTTGAAATTAGCATCAGTGATGTGACAATATTATGTATTAAGGATCACATAGCACTTAGTAGTTAATTATTATGTGATTTCATTTGATTATGATACATTTATACGAATGGAATTTCCATTTAAAATATTGGATAGTTACATGATTCATGAATCTAATTCAAGATATCATCAATCCTTAGTAAGGGATATGGATTCTTGACTATCTAGTTGTTTATATTTTGTTAATCCACACAACTACTGAGGGTACCATTCTACTTATTTTAAAAACGGATACATGAACCCCACATCGAATTACAGGTTTTGATGAAAATCAACTCCTGAAACTCCTTTAACTGATCACTGATAGGGGATGTGATTTTTTTCACTTATAAAAATGCCTAAATTTATCAAATTTGAATTATATCTAAATAATATTAATTTACATTTTTTGTAAATAAGAAAAATTTTATTTCAATTTGTGACCTTTCTGGTGATTCCATAGTTGGGTGTTGTATGAGTTATGTGATGTAGATTCATGAATGATTTTAACTACTTTATTTTTCAAATATATCACATAGTAACCATTTATTTAATATTTTGACAATAAAAAATAATTTCCTCACAAATGATGAAACATGATTCTAAAATGAGATTATATACATAGGTATGAGGTTTGTATATTGATATAATGTTAATGGAAACCAATTTTCATATAATAATAATATTTTTAAACCATGATCATTGATGAAGAAAATGTAATTTTGAACTCTCTAATAGTCATGCAACTATTTATAGTTATTTTCTATAATAATTAATACATAATCAGTAATGAAATATTTAAGAATATGTATGATTAAATTATATTAATACTTCTGTGAGAAATAATAAATATTTAAAAACAATTTATAAATAATTTTAAATTTTACATGAAAATAGACACACCTAAAAAATCACATTATTTTAAAGTACTGGTGATGGTTTTGATAAAAAGTATATTCTTTCAAAATTAGCAACAAAAAACATTATGTCCCCGAGTAGGAATCATGATCATACACTTCATTGAAGGGAATTGTTTTTATGTGATGAGATTGAATCTTTTTTCATTGAATTTCAATTTATTCACCATAATAAGAATTAGTTTTATCTGATAAAATTAATATAAATAGTACAAAAGAGTTTTATAATATCAATTACATACATCTATAATTTGTAAATAAAACAATTTCCAACTATGATGGACATCGTTATAATTTTGATCTACAATTGAAATTAGTTTGTAGTTCATCACAAAGTTGAAACCCTCGAACATCAATGTGCTCAAAATAGACAATATGTTTTACAAAAGAGGCCAATGTTCTGAACATTATCGATGATTACTCTATAACATATCCTTAACTCTTCGAATTTTTATTATCATTAACTTTCATGATATATACCCCATATTTGTTAGAGGATTCTATATCCATCCATGTATTTTTTTGACATCACTAATTCACTTCTCATGAAAAATATTATTAAAAAAATAAATTTCACATAATTAACTATTTAGATTCATATTGATAGTGAATTATTAATAAAAAACCTTTATATTGGTAAAAATTTATATGTTGTTTCTATCATTTGTGATTGATATTCATTGATGAAGAACAACTATAGGTATATAAAAATCCCTATTAGAAACTACATATAACAAGTTGGTATTTCAAAAATATTCATTAGATGGATTGTGTTTATGATAATGAATCTATTATTTAAAAAATATAATATGTAATATATTTAGTAATTCACTAGATTATAAATTATTTGAGACCAAGTGAATTAAATTTTATTTTGCCTCCCACAATTTTATTAACACTCAACAACCCTCTCCATAGAATTCAGAGTGTACCTTCACTCAAAAAATTCACATGGAAGGGATTTTTATCTCCTTCCTTTACTCTTGACGTAGTACATAAAAATTATAATAATATATTTATAAATGGGGATATTCTAACTTAAAATTATAATATAATTGATATACTAAGTGGACTCCCCAATCCAGATTTCTTAGTTTTTATTTTAATAGAACAAACATAAAATATTGGCTTAGAAGGGATTAATTGGTTAAATACAAAAAAATATTTGGTTAGAAAAAGAGAATATATATTTAAATAATTCCATTTGAATAATTTTTCTTCCAATATACAATGAATTGATACTATAATTTTGAGATCATTTTAATTTAGATGATGGAAGGATTTATAAATTAAGATTAAATTGTCGGATTTTGTGATTTATTTTGAATAAATTTTTTTATGTTGTAAGTATGGTTTATTTTTTATTATGTTTAAATTAATTAATTAACAATTCTTGATAACCCAATTTCCCATGTTTAATTAATTTAATTTCATAATTACATGTTAGTCCTTCTGTTTATGTGATCACAATCTTACAATAATAAAACAAATAATTAGTAAAATATAAATAGATAAATAAATAAATTAACTGATCATGAACAAATAAAATAATTATATTATGGATTGAAAATAAATAATTAAATTTCCAAGGTGAGGACTCATTTTCAATGTCTTTATATGAGTTTTATTATTACATCTTTGCACCTATTTATCAAATAGGATTCTATCATCTCAGTTCAAACTTCTATCGTATCAATGTGTCATGGGATATAAATTTTATTTTATGAACCAATAACTCACACATAAGTGAGTTGAACCAAATTATTAGATAAAGTGTACTATATAAATAACATATTACATGTCTGTATGACCTAACAAAATTGTGAAGGATTACTTATGGAATATCGTATTTATTTTAATTTTAAATAATTTTAAATATTGGCCATATATTATAATTACTTAAACCAAAACAGATGATGGTCTAGTCAAACCTAAGGAATGATCATTCATAATAAATTCACGGGAAAATTTATAATACATATCATTAACATCAATTAAATACTGTATTATAATGATAAGTGTGAGTTTAATATTTAATTATTTAATTATTTAATTAATACGATTGTGTAATCCAATAATATTAATGAGCATATTAAGTATCTGGGGGTAACAATCATATATGAATTTATATAAAAAATGTAATTATAAATAATATAAGAAACTTTAAACACTCTATTGGATAGTTTATCAATAATTTAAATCCTTTTTTAAATATTAAAAAATATATGGTTAAAATTATGTAATTATGGTTCATAATATAATTTATTATTTTAATTTAATTTAATTCTAACTATTATTGGTAGAATTCTTTTTTTTACTTGAAGTCTTGATATCTTCTTCCTCAATTATTATGTACTTTGGATAAAATCCTATTATTTTAGATGTTACCTTAACTAGAAAACTCATTATATAAGAACCTAATAAATGAAATTTTATCGACTTTTTTCCATATTTCATACCTTATAATTCAATCATCATGTTATTTTGATGTAAAATGGATGAAACTGTACATCCGACACCAGTTTTTTGTTCCACAATATGTGTTCTTGGATGATCCATCAACGGAACTGGTCATATCCTTATAATGATAAATAATGAGTAGCTTTCCATCTATGGAGGTTACATGCTATGAATCACATTGATTGTTCAGAAAATCAGTCCAAAATGGATGAAAACCATATATTTTTCCACATGGTTTATGTGAATTATTATTCCAAACTGTGTATACCACCCAATGTGTATTTCAGCTACATATGGTGTAATATGACAATTCATGTCATATAATGGAAAAATCAACACACAATGAATAAAAAATTCAAATTGTGTTATTACATAAGGTAATTTTTCGAATCCTAGTATACATATAGATACATTTCACATAGGTTCATTGCATTTGATACAACTACAAACCATGTAAAATTATATATTTACTAGAATTCATTGAACATCTATATACTATCCATGATCAATCTTTTTATGTTCTAAATATTTATAAAAATATGAATATTGATCAACAAATATTATTATTTCCAAATAATGTAAATGAAAAAATTATTATTTAATTAAAAATCATTATTGAATGATCCAATCACTATTATACATAATTGATCGACATTCAATTTTATAATTAAATCATTAAAATTGAAATTATATACGAAGCAACATGAAGGTTTTAAATGTAGAAGATGTTCTAGAAGGGAATATATTTATTTATTTTATTGTGGGGTTTGATTTATAATGCACTAAATCATCAATTAATAAATGTTAGTAATAATGTAAATTTATCATTTAATATATAATTATGAATCCTTCAACCTAGAGTGAATCATTTCCTTTATTAATTTATTATAAATTTATTTTATATTAGGCTAAAATACCACATATAATAATCAGTCATTGATGATGATGATGTGGAGGGAATATAATAAATTTTACAGATTAAAATAATTTCATAGGAATATCTCATTATATATCATTTAAAGTGGTGATATGCACATAGAAAATTAATCAATCAAAAAAACCACATATTACCTTGTTTTACTATTCTTGAATTCTTATTTTTCATTGTTCATCATGAAATTTTTTATTACGATTATGCGTATATTAGTTGTTCTCAATATTAATAAGATTAAAGTATGAATCTAGAGGTCTTTTGAATGAGTGGAATGATTTTAAATTCTCAATTAATAGTAAATAATCTACTCTTATAATGGATAATAAAGATTTATTTAATGTTTTTATAATTTATAAAAATTAATGAGTATATATTTATATGAATCTGTGTCAATATTTTTGAACAGAAAAACATTAATAAAATATTTCTTCATCATTGAGAATGATATTTATTCTAAAAATTAATTTCATATATGATTTAATCTATATCAAAATAATCAATTGGAGTGTTACGCACTAGGATTAATTTTTAATGGAATTAGTTGGACATGATTAAATTCCATTATTATTTTCTAACCAAGGTTCAATGACCACAATAGAAATCACTCAATTTCAAAAAATTGAAAACCAAATTGTATTTATTACTATATTATATAATCAATATCTCACATAATCTCATATGACATTTTTTAGATGTCTATCTCCGTTCTGTATTATTAAAACATGTTTATTTGAATATCAATATTGAAAACATTGTTACACAATTTAGATGGTAGATAATGTGACTTTTTAATATAAATATAAGGGTAGATATATCCTCTACCATCAATATTGAAGGGGAAAATAATTCCTAAATATAGTAATTAAATGCACTTCATTCATAATATCTTAATTAAACTTCCCGTATATCTTTATAGAAGGGAAATGATATTACCATTACTATAAGAAAAATAATATATCACGTTATTATTTTAATTTACTGATGAACATTCAGTAATATGTTATTTATGTATTATTTATAAAATAATCAGAAAATATACATTCTATCTATCGTAAATACATTTCACTCTAGAACTACACCTCCATAATAATGAACATAGAATTTCCTATAGAATATGTATGGACCAATACATCTAATAATTTATTTAAGGATGATACACTATTCAAAACAATATCTAGGATCCCATTTCCTCATGTTAGAATCCTGAAGAAAATTTTTTAATATGGAATCCATGTCAATATAAATAGAAGATGACACCCAATGGAACTAAAAAATACATGGAACATATAAATGATATTATTCCTAGGTATTAGTGGTTTAACAACTCTGTTTATGTTGTGTTATTTAGGTATGGATTTCAATGATAAAAAATTTTAATTCCATTATTGAGGTGTAAAAAACAACCAAATAACTTATTCCATTGATATATCATCCCCACTAAATAACATCACATATGCGGATGATGAAAATTGGAACGATTATGGCGCTCTACCTTATTCATTGGATATAAATAACAAGGAAAAACATAACATATATTGTCTTATTTCGTTTCACACCACGAGAAAAAAATCTACATTCATAACATATCATAATCTGTTATCGATTAATAAAACATTAGAAAATATGATAATTCCACATCAAAACCATTCTCATATTAGATTGAAAAAATTAATGGTTCTTGATGAAATAGATAATTTTTTAAGATAGAGAATGCTCATGGATGGTCACCCAAACTTTTAAATAATCCATAATTCCTTGGAACTCATCAACATATGTTTCTCCTGAAGATAATCTTATGATGATATGTTGTTAAATAAACAATTCCCTAATTAACATCCATATTTTCCTCTATGATTCGAAAATCCATATGATAAATGAGATCTATTTATCTCAATATGATGATGATTTCATTGTTAAATTAGAATAATGTTTTCTAGAAAATTATAATGCACAATGTTCCCATTTTTAGGTCGTGTAGTATGTGGAACTCAAAAGATTACAATTTCTCCATCCAAAACATATGTGGTTGATTCTAATATTTTTTAGAGGATACTAAACATTATTTTTCGATTAATTTAAATGGGGTATCATTTTTAAAAAATATTATGTAAAAAATACTAATAGTTTTTTAGAAAAAATTTAGTTATAGATAATGTGTGAGATAGTTTTTCTATGGTTCCAATTTTTCAAAAATTATAATTTATTTTTTCTTACCATTGTTATCAAAATTTCACTTGTTTCATATATAATCATTATCATATAAAGGTGTTAAATATGATATATCATATTTTTCTGCTAATATTTGAGGAATCATAGATCAACAACATTTTGTCAATTGAGGGGAACACTATGTGTTTATAGGGATAGAGATGAAATTTGTTTCTTTCATTGTTATAAAATCATTGTATGTATTAGAATAAGTGATTGGTTTTTATTAGAATTTTTAATCATTTATTACAAAAAATTTAACATTAATTGGAATTGAATTTCTTGATCCATGGATTAGTTGATTATTAACATGTTGTTGTATATATCGTATGAAATATTTTAAAATTTTATTTATTATAGAGATATAAAAGTATTTGTAAAATAGTTATGATTTTCAGTCAGTGTGTTTTATTATGTCATAGAATAAACCCATTATTAATAAATAATTTTCTCAAAAACAAGGAAATGTATATGTTTATAGGAGGTGATCAGTCATTACATCCATGTATGATTTAACAGGTGATTGATTCAATGAAATTATAACACCAAATGAAATTATCATATAAATAAATCCATTTTTTGGGAAACATGTTCATACTAGGTATGGTATTATTTGAAATCATTTTCAGTATCATAATTGAAACCCTCTATCAAAATACAACTTTCTCCAAGACTAATTTTTTTACATATACATGGTCACCATGATGTGGTTATACATAAGAATTAATTGGTTGATGATTCATTAAATAATGAATGAAAAAGTAAACAACCATATTTATCAGTGCATCTATATCTTAAATATAATATATTACCCATTAGATTCTTATGTATCATTTTTTGTTTCATTACACCTATGAGACCATGAAATAACAACAAGATTGTGGATTCACTTGTTCTATTATAGATGAACACTTTAATATGATATAAATATCCCTGGAAAAAATATTAGTAATGGGATACAGTATTTTACATCATTATAAGATATAGATATGAATCAGGTCACATTAGATAACATTATTCAAGAAGATTCATAAATTATTTCACTCATGTAATATCAAACACATTATCTTTTTATGGGAGATGTTAGATTTAAATTTATTTTAGAAAAATTTCATCCATAGATTATTAAATCAATTTTTATCCTATTTTTGAACATTTGTGATGTATCATTCTTTAATTTTATTATTGATGTATGTATATGAAATCCCAATGCGATATGATTACTTCAAACACCATGAATATTGAAAACCTATATTGTCTAGAGTGAATTACATTCATATATGAAATTTGGGTATCAAAAAGTATATATTTTCCAATACCAAATATGCCACAATAATGAAAATTGGTAAATAGGATTAACTTATAAATTAATGATCCATACATTTTATACTTGTGCGGAAATCACATTAATTATTTCTATAAAGTAATATTATTGGTTTGATTGAATCAATATGAAAAACCATCAATACTTATACTATATTGAAAAAAATTATATTAAAACAAAAATAATGTCATTAATATCTCATTAATAATTATATTCATGAAATAGATTAAATATATATATATATACTGTTGTCCTCAAACATGCCTTTAGACATTTTAAAACCATTACCTAAATCATTTTCTAGGTTAAACCCTAAATGGTTTCTCATTAAAATTCACACTCCATATGAATCTTTGAATCATTTGAATTACATGCATATAGTCATTAATTTAAAATATATCTAATACATTAAATATTTTATAATTTTATAATAAAAATTCATTTTCATATCACTTGACCTAAAACTAAATTTGGATCCAGTCTTTAATGTATAATTATAAAATTGAACACCAATATAATTGGATGAATTACATTAAAAACATAATTTACCCATGGATTCATCACAATATAAGAGACAATATTAGTCCGTCAAAAATAATCAAAATATTTATAACATGTTCTATTATAGTTTACAACACTATTTGGATTCAAATTACCTTAACATGGATATATTGGATGCCTCAATTACAGAATTTATCGTTACAGAAAGAAACATACCACCCCCTGAATGAAGAAATATTCATGACTGGTCAGTTATAGAACAGTAAATAATAATGTTATAGAACATTAATTGAATGATAGAGAACCTATTAGACACACACACACACACACGTAACTATGATACTGTGTCATAATATCAACACATGGATTTAATTGATCACTCTAACAACCATTATAAATGGTATTGTTACATTATAGAATATAAAAAATAATAATTAAAATGCATAAGATATTTTATGAATAGGAAATGAGAAAAAATAATTGTTGTTATATCCTCTAATTTTATGGATGAAACCCTTAATTTTGATTATCCATTATAAAATCTTAATTGCCTCCTTTCTTTGGAAATCATGACTTTAATACAAATAAAAAATTACAAAAACTTGATTTGTAGATGGAATGAAAAGAAACATCCCATGTAAAATTCATAAGTTCTTAGGACTGATGTAATCACCATAGAGATATCATTGTGTCCTAATTGAAATACACATGTCTAAAATGTCCATTACCAACATGAAACAGTGCATCCTTCCAAATCATATAATTACTCAATTATTATTATTTATTTTTGAGAAACATACCATAATTAACTATTTTCATTCCTTATTAAAGGGAGAAATATTCTTCTTAAATATAATTAATTAATTATTAAAATTATTATTCCAATAATAGTTGAGGAAATAGTGAAGGGGTTTTGATAAAAAAAATAGTCTTCACAAAAATGATCAAGTAATTTAATAATGTATTATGTTGAAATTTTATCAACGATGATGATACATTATTATTTATACATAAATAATTATAATCCTTATTAACATTTCATGGATAATATGGATAAATGAAATCATAATCCATTTTTAGATATATTTATCAAATCTACCATACTTTAAATTATTTTTGTTTGAATATATTCATTAAAATGAATAAAAAACATAAGAGTTTGATCAATTATTTAGAAAACTATAGAATCATATAAGACTCCAAATATAAAATTTTCTACCAAAATATATGGTTAAAATAATATTTTTACACTAATATATGATTAGTTATTAGATTATAACCTATAAAATAATTCATAAATATTCGGTGTCATGTCATCCAAGAAATCATAAATTTCATAATATCATACAAGAATATACTCAACCAAATTTTATAAGAATTTTTCACAATACAACCATGATATCCCGCTTAATCGGTACTCAAATCAATGATTAAATGGTTGGATGGCATTCTCAATCCCCATAGGATGTCAAAATTCTCATTGAAATAAAAATAAATCAAGAAGAAATTATTTTTACCCCAATAATAAACAATAAAAAAATGTGTTGATAACAATCTTTCCATACAATCCTATGTATCCACGTAACCCAATTGACGACCTAGAACTTACATATCATGTATGGTGTGCTTGATCCCCAAGGGTAGGAAACATGAAACTGGGATAATTCATCATGCATATGGGAAAAAATATTCTATACTAAATAAATTAATAAAGAAAAAGTTATTAATACACATAAGAAAAAATCCTATGAGAGTAGTTTACTAGAGGATCATAGGGGTAATCACGAAAATATTAATACAAACATATATCTTAAACCATGAAATAATCCAATGTCTTAAAGGTTGAAACATAAGGAGTATAGGGATCAGCATCTTCAACCACCCCCAAGTGGTTCCTAAACCACTACCTGAACATGGATGGAGGTTATCTAAAACAATTATATATCACAAGTTAGCTGTGAGATAAAAAATCCTAGTAGGGTATCCCCAATGATTCGATAACAACATATTAATATAAAATTAAAACTCCCAATTTCATTCATTTCACAAATAAATTTTGGGGAATTTTAAAAGCATAATAAAAAAAATTCATGATTTACATTTCAAAATTTGGATATAATATAAGACTAGGCCACATATTTATGGGGTGAAATATATATAAAATAATATTTTTAATAGAAAATTTATATAAAATGATTTATATATTTCAGAATGCAAGTAAAATATTTTACAACAATGGAGTATATTCATTTTAAATAGAAACGACGGAGAAATAATCACATATTCATTGTAATATATGATTGTTACAGGATAAGGGACTCCATAGAGTAAATTTGATATATAAATATATACATACATCACATTGAGTTCAGTTAAATGAGGACTCTACAACCTCACATAAGTTATGTGACATAATGAATTTTTTTCTTGAAAATTGTTAATCATTCATTTTTTTACCAATAATTCAATAAATACCTAAGAATTAAACGTTCATTAATAAACAATCAATGATGTTAAATATATTATATTATTTCATATATTATAATTAATCATACTACCTATATTCAATTTAAAAAAAATATTCGTTATTTATAATTTTTTTCCCTGGATAAATTACAATGGTTTCTATCAGAACGATTTTAACGTAATTTCAAAATATATGTATTTGAAATTAAATAATAATACTCATTCAATATTAAATTAAATATATTTATATCAAATAAAAGTGAAAATTTTCACAATAAACCTCCAATTGCATGGAATAAGTGTTTTTCAAAAAGAAATCATTTATATTAATTTCAAAAATTAAATTAAAAATAATTTAGTATAACAAATATCATTAAACCTTCACTAATTTAAAAGAATTGGTGGGTTTCCTGATATCATTACAAAAACCCACATTAGTACACCAATTATTTGGAATTGGGTTTTCCAACAATCCTAGGGAAATACATTATATCAATAAAAAAAATTGATTTACAAAAATAAAAAAATTATAAAAACAATTTATGTTTAACATAAATCCAAAATCATAAAGAAAAAACCTACCTTCATATCAATGGATATCGAAAAAATCCATTACTGGGATTCAACCAAGTAGAATGAATATTACGGAATATAAGAAACGAGGATAAAACCAAGGTTTAATGTCATAAAATAAGATGGTATTAGATAAACAAATAATTATTTGTTTACAAAAAACCCAATGATTGATAAGATATATTGTTGGATAATTATAATTTAATTTGGAGTAATATCTGGTTAATATGGAACAGAAATCCCCTAGCATCGAATAATCTACAAATGATATAATATGAGCCATAACTTCTCCTTATTTCTCTAATGAAGGATTAAAATGAATTTAGGTCATATGGTTATATAAATAATCTAACATAGTATTTTTGTAAATTAAAAATGTAGATTTCAAAAAAAATCCCATATACATTGTTAGGTGGGTAGACCTGCATGGTTAGTCCAACCTATGGTGCTTGGAAATTCACCTATTTATATATGAAACATAGTTTCTCCAATGTCGATTGATGCTCCAAATAACTATTCCAAAATTATGAAAAATCACGATTGGGTTTTCACGGTTTGGATTGAAAGGGAGAATAGATTGGGGAAATTGGGTTCCAACAGTGAACTATCCTTTAGAATTAAAATGTTTTCAATATTTCACTTGATGGAAACCCAGATGAAACCCAACCATAGCATGAATATATATTGGGGTTTAAGAAAACCAAAAAATAGTAACAAATTTTTACAAACTTCACATTATAGAATAATTATTTAACTATAAATCCAACATAGATGTTACCCTTCGAAAAAAGATTACAAAACTTATATACCAATAGTACCTCTATCTCCTGAAACTCATGAGAATTCATACTACACTAAAATAGTACATAGAAAATGGTATATTCATAATGTGTTGTACCTTGGTGTCTGATTCAAAAATCCCAACATGTCATTTAGTGATGCGTAAATCATGTTAAACCTCATGATCACTCCAGATAAAAACATTAGATTTATTAGATAGATATGTTTGAATGTGAGAGGGATGAATCCTATAATTTATAAACATATACTATAATGATTATTTTGATTTGTTAGTATCTTTACCCACTTTATTAATAACCTCAATGGTTCCCAAAAACATGTTGATTGTTTACCTTTCCACAAAATAAATTCATGAACCAATAGAGGGGAGGCCTTCACGAAAAACTGATAACCAGCTTATAATTAAAAAGGCCCATGTTGGTGATTAGAACATTATTTATATAATCATTATGTCATAAATCTTATTTACCAAATCAAAAATATATATGATGTCATGAATTTTACCATGCTCATCCAACCATGGAACCTTCACAAATCTAAGAACAATTCAATAGATATCAACAAGTAATTATATAAAATTACTCTAATGGTTCCATTCTGAATGAGTACTATTAAATGTTGTTATAATAAGACTCGACCACATCCACATCATCTTCCCAATTTTAACCACCATTTAGAACATATGTTTTAATAATATCCTCAAGAATCATCATATCCTTTTTTTATATCATCTTACTATTGTGGGTAAGCCGTTATCAAATGGTCATGATATCCCTGTTCTTTCTGAAATCATCTCTAAAATTTAGAAGCGAAGTAAGTTCCTATATAATAAAATATTGTAGAACATAATTTAAGGATCATAATAATCTATTCAACATGTAGATTTCCTAACCCATCAACATATGTTATATCAAGAATGGGTATAAAATGGGCCAACATATTTAGACTATCGATCTGAACCCTTATCAAATTAGTCTTCTTCTAATTACACAACAACCCGAACAAAAATTTCATCATGATATCATCTATAATCAATTTCAGGAAAGGAAGTCGCTAATTATAGCTTGATGTTTTCATGTTCTCGGCCTCAACCTATTAGAATGTATAACAATGAGAAAGAAAATTTCAATTCATAATCTCATACAAATCCCCCATATATGTATCCATAGATTTAGAATATATTAATTTTACCTCCATTAAGATCCCATATGGAATGGTTTAAATACACCATCATATAATTCCATCATAATAAAGGTTTAAGAAACTAGCTTTGGGAGAATAGAGTTCACTATTTGTTGAATGTATAATGAAACACTATATCCAACCCATTTAGAAAATCTATAAAGATATCAAACTCTTCAAAAGTTGTTGTTTCATTAGAATCAATTTGGAGAGATCATATGTAAACTGAACACTAACCATGTGAACCACTTACTTGGATTCATTAACACTAATAAAAACTATGATAAGAGTTCCACAAAGTACCACTATGATAATAGTACATTTATTACATGTGTCATATGTTTCTTACTCAAACCCTCAAAAATGAGATTCTGTTTCCCCAATTTATAGATGACACCATAATTTAACAACTAGACGTAATCCAACAAATACATCTCACAATGAAAAAAATCATTTATAAATAATATATAACTAATTATATTAATGTTTGAAATATAGAAACCCTTTCATAATAATGTTAAGGCCTCAGATTCCTAATTTTGTACATATAATATAAATGTACTATGTCATTGATTGGATAATATTTCTGGTGTTTCCTAAGATTTAATGATCCATAATCAAATTCATGATTTACCAGCATCAGAACCTATCCCAAAACTAATTTCGAAATATCAAAAAAGACCACATATCCATACCCGAACTCTTATGAAGTCATCACTACGGTATTAGTAAAAACAAAATTTAGATCAATAGATTAATTTTAACATTTTTCATCCCATAAAATAATAAATCATATTCATTTGATTGAAACATTAAATGAATACAATAATTAGATTCCCACCATGAACATAAAATAATACCTAATTATGTGTATGAATTTTTAAATGTCAAAGATATATCACTATTTCTCCCTTCTCTTATTAGTGTTAACAATTATAGTGATTACAAGTATTAATTATTCTAACAAACCATTTATCAATAATGTCACATTATTATTCCACTATTAAAATTATTAATTCTTGGAATAAAGTTATTGATGGAATAGAAAACACATAACTATTCTCAGATGATGGAGAAGATCCTACTAATATATAAAGTTTAATATAATATCATTAATAATGACTACAATAATTGTATCAATATACTGTTGTAAAATAAATATTATTAAATACATGAAATATTCATTATCATTGGTTAGACCATAGTCAAAAAAATGTTCTCATTATGGTCGTACCATTTTTAATTAGTGGATTTATGATTTCTAATTTGTTTTATTACTTGATGATGATAAAAAGATCAAAGATAAATTTTTTATAACCACATTTGTCATTCCAACAAATAAAAATGATCATAAATCCCTAGAAATGAATAATTTTTATTTTTTATAACATTGATGATTTCTTGAAAATATACAAATAGGTTAAGGGAATCATCATATTTATTTGTTAAGAGAATCAGTACCAGCCCTGGTGACAAACTTCATCATATAAATACATTCTGTAGTGTATCATCCAACTGAAGAAACATCTATATCGTCTACTATTATTCCAAGATGTAATAGGGAATAAAAACAAAATACTGAACAATAAATCAATAGTGGAATCCACTTCCCTTATCGGAGTATAAGTGGATAAGACAAAATGAAAAAAATACCGAGTCATAACTATGATTAGAGGGAGATACCAAATCAAATATTATATCTATAAATAAATTTAATACACTTATATCGTTATCCCCAACTCTAGATTAAAATGTTTGACTCTACTTGACCTTGATTCCCATTCTCCCAGGATGACATGGACCACAACATCTATTGTACTGAAGGAGTCCAATCGAGGATAATAATCAATTTGGGATATATTGGGAATGATCCAATTCAGCCCAAAAACTAAATAACGATATTTCAAGTTGATAACAATAAAAAATCAATGAAATCTATGTATCATCTCGAGAGAAACAACAAGAGGGACTACAGAGACCTTGATCACTCTTCCTTCCAGTGGTGTAATAATATATATTACATAATATTATAGCTATATAAAATAATTCATCATAATTAAGTTATATGTTGATATAATTTAGAAAGATGCATCAGTATCAAATATAGAAGACGATAATAATGAATCTTCATTAACAGTACATCTCCAAATCACGGAACCAATATTCACTTCCTCTAGACATTCATTTACTCTGTGAAGAAGGATTTTTATGGATGCATATAGATTGATCACTTTTACAAATGGGGAATATAATATTGTTTTCAATTTTTATGGTTCTAATGATCCTAGGACACTATGTGGAGTGGAATGAACATTGAATAATTTCTATAAGCGGTCCATGATTCCACGACATCCATAGTTAATGTGTGACTTATTGAAAACCATTTTTTTATTAGAGATAATTATACACTAGTAAAAATAATGTAATCACATCATGGAAAATCATGGTGTCTAGAATTAACCTATTAATGAGAACCACCATGATAATCATCACACAATGTAATTTTTTAATGTAAATCATACTTCCAATATGAGAAAAAAAATCTGGATAACTGTAACATTCCATCCAAGTCAATCTCGACCATCATTTCCATATCTGGTACATCATTATAAAAATTTGACTTAATGAATAAAATAAAATAGAAAAAGATCAAATTTATGTTCCAACTCAAACTACTGATAATTTATCATCTTTTTTGATTCTATCTCAGGTGAAAACTATGAAATAATGAAATTGGATTGCATATACTATCACAATCCATTCATTTTTCTCAATATTGAAAAATATGTTGACCTTAGTGAATATCGTCAACTATGAATAATAATTATAATTTAAAATAAAATTTAATTAAATTGATTATAATCCCATTGGTTTTTAACTATTATAATATTATCTCACTTTCTCCATCATGGTCCTTCGAGCATTATGGTGGCTCACTTCACATTGATTTCAAATGGTATGTCTGATAACCGAATAAATGGAAGATTATAATCAACCATTACTCATACCATTTTGGAAAATTTGATTAATTTAATGGATCTTTATTCTAGTGAAGGAACTCCTAAGAAAAACCCTCGATATCCCATCTATAGGTTCCCATTTCTAGTGATTAAGAGGATCTAGTTGTGAGGTCTATCTAGGAGAATGCAGAGTTCAAAATATCACATTATCTAAACTAGGGTACACAAGTGTAATTTCCCATCGTGGTTTCGTAAATAATCCTCCTATGTCTTATTATCACATATCCATAGTTGTATGTTGATATACCACATTAGTAGAAAATAATGAAGAAATCACATTGATTGTCAAATAGTTTAAAAATGTAATGTAATCCCTACTGATTGAAAACTGGATTTTGATTTCAATAGATCCAATGATAATGTTGTTAAAAAAATATAAAAAATGTGGGAGACAATTTTCCAAACCTATCATGGTCACATAAGGCTCATTGTGGTGAGATATAGATAGGAACATAATGAAAAGGTGAAACTAAATGTCACAAAATGATTACTCAACCACATTTTGACTTCAATACGAAATACCCACCTATATTGGTACAACATTGTTACGATTATGACCATTTACAAAGGTATCCAAATTATTTATTAGGTAATGACATAGATCAAAATCCATTCATAATTTTCATGGGCATGAGACATGAACATGAAATCCTAATTTATTTAATTTGGAATTCATTTTCCACAATTCATAGAATAAGGAAGACTAATATAAAAATATTCATACAAAAAACATTATTATGAGTAATGTACCAGAATAAAAAACAAAAACAAGGAAATAAACTGAAAAAAATTAACAAATTTTTTTAAAACATCACATGTATCAAAGGAAAAATCATACAAATTCCACAGATAAATTAATAAATCCACCACTATGAAGTTCATTACAGCTTACTGAACCTAAAAAAGTGATATTAATTAGACATCTGAAGGCATAGGTAGGGATGTATCTAAATATATCCTTATGGTCTCACCAAGGATTCAATGACATAATACCATTATCAAAATAAAAAAATTCTGAATTCAATTTTCAAATTAATATGGTTGGTTTTAACAATGTTTAATTTAATGAATTCATTCCTTTCATTTTAAAATAATGAAAATAATTTAAGCAACAGATTTACTATTCATTTGATAGAATAATTATAAATTTATGTATTATATTTATATTATAAGAAATAGTTCATATAAATAAGAGGTAATTTAAAAATGTTTAAAACAGTGGTATATATTCAATCCAAATTTCTGTATGAAAGAAACATCTTCATATTCCATAGGATGTACAATAAATCCATGATAAGGGTATCCACATGATATATTTGACATGGAAATATGATCATGTTCCCCTTTGAGTTCATTTCATATAATAATAATCCCCATATCATATTTTATGTGATGTGTTGCATTTATGATTTCAAATGGTTAAAAACTCATTTTCTTCAAGATAAAACACTATTTTTCTACCAAAACAAATTTTATTTCATTTTCATGAATAGCTATTTGATATCAATTTATCATACACATTCATAATTTAATTCAACAATTTTATTTCAAAAAAAAATCAACAATTTTAGATGAAAACCAATTCAATGGAATTTCTTGTTTTGAGTAATTTTTCATCATACTCATTTCACAATTGAAATTTAAATCATTAAATATATATAATTTAAATAAACATAAACTAATTCAATGGAATTTTTTATTTTCCCATAAAAAAAAACCGATTTAAGAACTATTGTTCATTTTTAATTAGTTTTCTTCAGAAAAAAAATTGAATAAATTTTATAAATTTCAATACATTTCATTTAATTCAAATAAATGAAAATAAATAAATAAATTTTGGGGCATCATTATTTTCAAATCATGAAGGTAGAAACTAGTTTGAGTTCAATGGATTTCTAATGGAATTTTTTTTGGGTATCATAAGTATTTATGATTCTATGGAATTCCACTAGCTTCGAATCACTCTTTGGAAGAATGTGAGGGGATACGAACTTCTCTTGGTCGCTCCCATGACATAAAACCTGACTTTTGGATGTATAGTCCATCAAAAACCTTAATGGTGGGTTTATGAAATTTTAATATTTGATTCAAGATAGAAAATAAATACTCCTGATTATTTTGGTATTCCATCATGGTTTAACCAAATTGTGTGACATAGTTCTCAATCTATTTAAATATAATAAAAATTAACTCCTATGAGACTAAATGGTCTGTTAATCCATGTTATAACCATGAAAACCCCCATTTTATGTGTTTTTATGGTTTGGATTGAGATGGTATATGGATTCAGAATATTGTGCACTGACATGAAATAGCAAAGAAATTTCGAATTACTTCAAAATTTAACCCGAAACAACCCTAAAGTATCATAACCAAAGAATCCTTGGAAAATGTAATTTTTAATACCTAAAAATATTTAAATGATGTCATATAACCAATAAAAATTCAATATAGAAGTCACCCATCAATAGAATATAAAAAATGATGAAAATAAATCATATACATCATAAAACCCAAACACTAGGTAAACATAATATCACCACATATCATGTGGAGCGCATAATCATATTGTCATTAAAGACTCTTGAATCCATGCTACCATAAATGCCCACCACCTCCAATTAGTTCATTCCTATATCGTATAATAAAAATAAATATGTATGTTAAATTATGAATGAAAATGTAGGTGTGGAGAAACACTTTCACAGTTTGATACCACCAAAAAGTTTGTAATAATTCCATATCAAACTAAACATAAATTCTAAAATTTAAATAAAACATGTCATTGTATTATTTTTAAAATTAACAATCCCTCATTTTTAAAAAAATATTAATTTCAATGGAATGGTTAAAATCAGTAAAAATGTTCATTCCTAAAAATATACATATAAATGGATCTCTCTAAAATAAAACATGAATAAATAATTTCATAAAAAGAAATATTTATAAATAATTTTATAAGATTTATAATCTAAAAATCATGATCAATCATTTGAAAATTGATATACAAACCCATTTCATATACGAAGTGACATAAGGAACCACAATATATTATTGAAATATATCTCTATGTGTGTACACATTTGTATATTTCATTCTTATGGGTAACAATAATCAATCCTAAATAATGATCCCCTACCCCCATCATTTATAAATTATCATTTTCGTCATCAATAAATTTATTCACTATTTAAAATGTTCCATGCATGAAATTCCATTATTATAAAAACCCCATATATCATGTAATTCATGTTAATTAAACATTAATGGGTGAATAATTCATTTATTTAAAACTAAAATCCTTTCATACAAAAATTTCAATAATACCCTAATTTTTTTTAAGAAAAAATTTCTTTCATTTCAAAAAAAATCATTCAATGTTTTTAGTCAATTATCATTATAATTGAAACAATTAATTTAGTTTAAAAATAATTATTCATTGTATTCCATCATATATTAACAATATTCAATGTAGTTCCTAATATAAAAATTTTTATCTCAAGACCATTATTTTGATAAAAAAAGTTATTTTGAAATTAAATTTTCAAGGATGTTCCTCACAAACCATTACATTTAGATGAAATTTTTTAAGGATATACATTCATTATTAATATATAATTTAGTAATATTATTAAAAACAATTACTAAAATTTTTAGAACTGTATTACTAAACCACCCACAACAATAAATGTATTTTTCAGCACCCAAAAAGAGTGTGTACCAATAATGTCCACAGTTCGAGTTGATAGTGGAGGAATCCTAGGACATATCATCTATTATATCCTTCGATGAAATGAGTTATACTTCAATTACATGTCATTAAACAATTTCACATGTTATTCAATAATGGTGGAATTTGTCTACCTCATTTAATAACATTGTGTATCATGTTATTTTAATTAAATTTATATAATTTGAGTTGGGTTACCAACTCACTCGTCAAACCATTTATGTATATTCATATAATTCACTCTCATATAATGAACTTAGTGTGATTATATCGTTTGATCCAAATATTATCTATGTTTAATTTTTATTCAGTATGAATCTCAATAATTTTGAAAAAAATATATCCATACTAAATTTAACCTTTATAATGGATTATATTTCAATCGTCATATTATTTGACAATAATTACATTTTTATGACTGGATACTCTATTGGGGTAAAAATTTTCATAGAAAATTATTTTTGAAAAAAATACCGTTATATAATGTGTTTCAAACATTTCAACATATTACACAACTTATATCCACAAATATTAAATTTTTAATTAAAAAATGAATATAATGTTAATTAAAATCATTTCATAATCAAGATATACATTATTAAAATATTTTATGTATTTGATTAATACCAATTTATGACCACTACACCATTAAATAACATTAAAAAATATTATTTCTCTTTCATGAAAATAATGTGAGTAGTTTGCTAATGAAAAATTAAATTTCATCCTTAACATGTTAAAATAATTTTATTTTGTAATTTTTATCAAATCTAAAAAATCCTGACTTGTACCAAATTTTGTTCTCCAGGCATTCAGTAATACTGTATTGGAACTTTCACACTAATATTTGTTAATATACTTGACATTTACAAAATATATGGAAATAAAATTCATTTCCATTATTTGAGGATATTTTATCAACGTTAATATCTACTATATTAGGCTTTATAAGGATAGGTTTTTCAGAAGTATTGGTAATATCATTTTCATTTTAATATTTTTTGATAACTATGAATAGAGAAGCTGTCATACCATTTTAGAAGTTACAAATAATATATTTATTTTAATTTCTATTAATGTTATGAAGTATAAAAAATATAATTTCAAATTTTCATATTCCTCATTCGTTGTTTAAATATAATGATCTATCATTACATATAAGATAAGCTATTACTTTTTTAACAATATACCGTAAAAAATTCGTTTATTCATCATTTTGTTTCATCATAATGAACAACATGGATTTGAAATAGAAATACTTTTTGTAGTGAGAATCTTAGACAAAATAGGGATATCATAATTAAATTAAAGATCATCTTTTAATGGTTCCAAGTATAATTCCATTACAATATGGAATAATTTTTACATAAACATAAATATAGAAAATAATAATTATTTTTACATCTTTAATACTAATGAAAATAATTAATAATATGACATAATATCTTGATAAATTTTTTGATATTTTACATACACAAAATGTAGATTATTTTCATTTAATTATTATTCATAATGAATGAAAAAATTTAAATTTTAAAAATCATGAAGAACATGAAAATTTTTCTTCCTTTCAAAATTATTTAGTGGTTGTAAACGATTAACCTCATCAATTATATTATTTATGTTCCCTGATAGATATATTTTACTGTTTTAACTAATATATATATTTCTAAATTAAAAATTCAGTAGAAATTATCTTGAATGTTTTAAAATTATCTATTTCATTATTTTATCAAGTATCATCACAAATAAATAATATTTTATTGAAATTACTAGCTTTTTTAATAAGAAAACTATCAATAAAACATAGATGTGTCCTTTTTTATCTAATAACCATGATATTTAAGATCTATTATATTTATATTTTTTAAAATTCTACTCACATTAATATAAGATTATATCCTATAAATTATACTATAATTCAATAATACAAGGGTCGCTTTATTTTTCAGATTTCCACAAGTTATATAATATTATTATTATTGATAGTGTTGTAATTGTGGTACAAAAAAAATATAACGGAATTATTTAATATTTCATAATAATTGAAAAATACTAAAAAAGTACCCAATGTTCATCGCCAAATAATATATTAATTTACTCAATACATTTTCCACTATCATATAAAATTATTCTCAAATATTTTGATCTATAAATTTTATTCCAATTACACAAAACAATATAAATTTAATTTGTCATGAATTTTTGTAATATTTATCACTCTATTCAATATCATAAAAATGTTCTAGTGATTATATTCCTTGAGAAACATGGAGTAAATATGGTATCATAATTCTAGTATTAACGGTCATATAAAATATTGTAATCCTAAACCCAATTTGGAAACCATTAAGATATTTATTTGGAAATCACAAAATATTCATAAAAATGTTTTCCCATCATTATACTTCATCTCTATGAGGATTAATATTGTACTGAAATATTTTCATCTTTTGTGTTAAAAAAAACCTTGATGACTTATTATTTTTAATATTTATTAAAACAACTACAATTGTTTTTATGTATATAAAATATATATTAATAAATAATATATATATATATATTATCAATTAATTAATTGATTTATATATACAGAATTATATGTGTGTGTTTCTATGTTAAATAATTGGACAACATATCTATATTGTTATATAAATGTAATCTTTATATATATGTACACATGTGAACACACATTGTAACATCCCAGTTAAATAAAGAATAAAACATTCTCATATTTATTAATATTTACGAATTTAATATTAATTTTACTTTAAAGGGGTTTCTATGGTCGATAGCGTACCCGATACGCAACAAAGATTTTATTTCAAATCTTACGTTGCACACTAGTAAAGAAATAATATTATTTTATATGGAAGTTAACACATAGCCATTATGTTGGAGAGAATTGATATAAATAACTAAAATATGATTATATATGTTTTTTAAATGTTTTGACTTTTATCTTATAAATGATAAAGGATTAAAATATGGAAAGAATTCAATTTTAGGCGTATATGCCCTAGTTTTCACTAAAGGTTCACTTATCGCCTTTTGATGGAGAACCATCATTAAATATAGTTTTTTTCAATCTTATACATTATATTGGACCAAAAAAACTCTCCTTTATAATCAGGACATCAAAATTTACTTTGTGTGAATTTTTGGTATTTTTCCGATAATGTTCATTTTTTAATGAATAGTGAAACAATTGTTGTATTTTAATTCAAAACCTCTTTTTCATATAATTTATTTATATGATTAGATTATCTTTTGAATTTGTTTTAAAGTGAAATTTGAATATATTTTTAACACAAAATCCAATAGTGGTCATTGGAAATAATTTCACTTTGAAATCGGACTTAAACTAGTGTCAATCTTTTGATACTTATTGTTTCATAAAAACACGCTATTTGTCATGAAAGTGGAAATTAATTATTAAATTAATTAATGTGACTTATATTATTTTAATTTGGTAAAATAGACATCATTTTTGAATTCATAATATCAATTATATTTTAGGGTAAAATTTTGGTATTTTTCTGAAAAACTTCAATTTTTGATGAATAGTGTAACCACTAAGTCGTAGTTAATGAAACTGATTTTTCGTTTAAATGAAACATTGTCACTTAATTTATTTGATATTAAAAAATCCAACATACATGGTTTTCATTAAGAAGTAAAATGTGGTTCAATGAGATTAAAATATTTTTTTTGGGTGAATAGTAACTTTTAAGTTCTTAATCGCGATTAGAGGTAATTAGTGTAGTTTAAGGTAAGAATAATGTGTTCATAAAATTAAATGACCTAGACACATGTAATACCCTCTTTGGATGTGTCATGTCCGACAAAGATAATCCTTGGGTAAACTTGGGGACCCCATGGAGCCACTTTGGTTGGGAAATGACAAAGATAACTTTTAATTTAATGTAAAAGTAAAAATGACAGAAACATGAGATGTTTTACTAAAACCATTTTTACATGGGTTTATACAATTCATATTTTTGACTATAAATATTCATTAGAAAGATAGAAAGATTTCCTACATCATGATAGTTTTTTATAATTTTTATACATTAAATATATTAAATTATTTATGACATCATGATAATGCAGCGATTACCTCATTAATAATGCATTTGAATAAAATATAAAGATAATGTAAAATCTATGACCTAAACATGTCCAAAAACAATTGTATGGGTATATTTAGAACCCTTATCACCTTACCCTCTAATTATATCATTGTGGGTCCTTTTGAATGCGAAATGCATTTTAAAATAAGTAGCATTTCTTTACATTCCAAGAGTGCCCCTCCTCTTCTCTTATAAAAGGACTCCACCTCTACCTCTTTAACCACACTTCCAAAACCTTTGGATCGGCCAAAACCTTCCCATTTTGTCTCTCCACATCCCTCTATTACTCTTATAAGCCTCACTTTGGGCATAAGTCTTCCCAAGGAAGCCATTGAGCTCAAATCTAAGAGAGTTATCCGATTTTGAGGTAATGTGTTCACTTGTGTTCTTTAGTTTTATTTTGCTTCTCCAACCCCCTAAGCTCTTTTTATTAATTTATTTTGTAACAAATTCAGTATCATAAATATACTAGGATATTTTTATAATAATCATTCGAGATACACTTACACACATCTACATATAATGGTTAAAGAACATACTGTTTCTGTGGATGGCGAATTTCTGCCTCAGGAAACGATGATTGTTCAATATTCTTTTAAACACCTTTAATGGTGGACATTAAGATGTCAATATATTTATATATGATATATATTATGTTTATGTTACCCTTATGCTTATTTATTTTTCATTTGTGGTATACCTATATGGTTTCCATTGTGGGTAAACACGATAATTTCATTTTAGGAAGTGCGGACTACCGCCCCCTCAAAGTGATTTGATTCGTGAATACTATATGTAGGACATATAAAGGATAGAGTTATGATATTATATATTATATTATACTGGAATTATAATATACCTTTATATCATTATGATTCCATTTCATGAAATACGTAATAGAAATGGAAGAAACATTCATGCGTACGTACGGCTTACCGTCTCCATGAATGGTGCATTTCATTTATTACCTCTAAATGTTATATAATATTTTAAATGCATTCATGTACTGGATATATATGATATATATTATATCTACATCATGAATACCATCATGGATATAATGGATACATGAAAAACTTGTATTTATAAAGGGTTTATTTTTTACTCAAGTACCAATGATCGTTAAAATGACCGTTATTAACTTAAATAATTAAATAGTGTTCATGACATGGAAATAATTGATATAAAAAGAATAATGAAATTTGAAAAGGTTCTTATACAAGTAGAAATTAACTCAATTTTATTATTCAGGAGATTAAAGAACGATCGAGTCAAGTCAGACCCGAGGTAAGGGACTTTGTGTCAATCTCCTTTCATTGAGGCATATTTCGTTTTATACACAACTTTCTTTTATACAGTGTATAAAACCCTTTGACTTTTACTTTTATACAAAAGGAATCTTTTTCTATGAAGAGTTTTACAAAACGACAAAAAGGAATGTTTCTTTTAACGTACACGGTGACAATGACCTTTTTCACCGCCGCGAGTAATTTTTGGTCTTTGGATTCCTCAACAAGCCGTAATGTTTTTAAAATGAAATAAATATCATATAATCTTTTATGTATTTTGGTATTGAAAATGGTTTTTATAATAGATTTTTTATATCAATATATTTATGTGATATTTTTTGATCAAAGTGTGGAAATGTTTTCTGTCCATTATATTTGTTTTATTTTTATGACTTTATATTGGTACTTGGACATTTGACGGGTGGTTACGTGATAAACCATATGACGGGTGGTGTCGTGAATACCAGGACGGGTGGTTACGTTATAACCTTCAATGCATTGGGTATGGAAGTCGACCGTATGGCTATTCCATTTAGTATGTATGGAAGTTGGCCGTATGGTCATTATATTAAGTGATATGTGTGGAAGTCGACTGTATGGTTATTCCACTTACGTATGTTTATGTCCCAAGTTACCTTTATATGTTATGTGATCTTTTTATGGGTTTTATGGTAATCTTTTGGTTACAAAAGGGTATGTAATGATCTTTTATTCAGTGAAGTTTTTTTACTACTTCATAAAGGTGAAAGGTATTACATTGATAAAGTATACATGGTTTACTTGTTTTTTTGATAAACTAACAGTTTTCATTCTTTGTGTATCCCTTACTGAGCTCTTTATGCTCACCCCGTGTTTTTTTGAAATGTTTTTCACAGGACCTAATGTGGAATAGGGTAAATGATGGGATCAATGGAAATTAATTCTATATAAACCTGGAACTAGACATGTTTCTTTTTAATAGTTTTTTTATTCTATGGAAACTTAGTAAAAGTGTCTACTTTGTAAACTTTTGAGATGTAGTAGTTATTTTCTATTTCTCTAAAACTGTAAACCTGAAAAGATCCTCAATGTGAATTTTTCATTTAATTCAAGATTAAGATATGATTAAGGCTGGGGCCTTATAGTTGGTATCAGAGGACGGTTTAGACAACTTTAGGAGTTAGAAAATTGTTAAATTATAAGTTAATATATTGTATGACTGAAATGATATATCATTTAAAGATTACCATGTTGCTTCACCTTTGATATTTCTATTATAAGAATGGTTTTCCATATAGGAAATAGAACAACTTTTCTGGGAATGCATACATGGGGAAATGACAATTCAATCAGCAACCAGAGATGGTCAGAATCAGAATATAGCAGTTTGCTGTAATGATGGCTCAGTTGAATCAGATGATAAATTGTGGTTGTATTTATTGATGATATTTTGGTATATCTAAAAGTGAAGAGGAGAATGGAAGACATTTAAGGGTTATTTTTTAAAATGTTAAAAAAAATGTATGGTAAATTCTGCAAGTGTGAGTTTTGGTTGAAAAAAATTTCATTCCTTGGTCATATTGTTTTAAAAGATGGCATAACTGTTGATCCAGCTAAAACAAAAGTTGTTGATGAATAGACAAGACCCACAAATGTAACTAATATCCGTAGTTTCCTTGGTTTGGCAGGTTACTACCAAAGGTTTGTCGAAATTTTTTCACGGTTATCTACTCCAATGACTAAGATAACTCTGAAGGGTGTTATGTTTTTCTGGAAAAAAGAATGTGATGATTGTCTTCAGGAGTTGAAAAGAAGATTGGTGAATGCTCCAGTTCTGGCACTTCCTTCCAGGAATGGGGAGTTTGTTATATACAGTGATGCTTCGTTGAAGGTACTTGGCTGGGTCCTTATGCAGAATGATCGGGTAATTGCTTATGTTTCACGTCAGTTGAAAACTAATGAGGTAAATTACCCTACCCATGATTTGGAATTAGTTGCTGTTGTTTTTGCATTAAAAATTTAGAGGCATCATTTTTATGGAGTAAAGTGTGAACTATATACTGATCACAATAGTTTAAATTATATATTCACTTAGAAAGAATTGAACATGATATAGAGGAGATGGCTGAAATTAATCAAGTATTATGATTGTACAATTCATTACCAGTCGGGAAAAGAAAATAAAGTGGCTGATACTTTGACTCGAAAAGTGATGCTTCATTAACAATGTTGCGTTTGGAATGTAATCCTTTGGTTAAGGATTTCATGAACTTTGGAAAAGAAGTTTTTAGTGCAGGATGTTCTTCTATTTTGTTTCAGGTATCAGTGAAATCATCTCTATCAGGTCGAATCAAGCAAGCACAGAATTAAGACAGTGAGTTGCAGAAAAAGGTAGAGCTGGTTCAGAAGGTTTAGGTGCCTGAATTAAATATTGATAATGATTGTGTTTTGAGGTTTGGGAAGAGTCTATGTGTCCCTGGAGATTCACAGTTGAAGAATGAGTTGTTATGTGAGGCTCATAGTTCCCCACTTTCAGTTTATCCTGGTAGTACTAAGATGTACAGGGATCTGCGGGAGTATTTCTTGTGGGATGGAATGAAAAGAGATATTGCTGATTTTACTGTAAAGTGTTTGACTTGTTAGCCGGTTAAAGCAGAGCGGTAGTTACAAAAATGGATGCTTCAGCCTTTACCCGTTCCAGAGTGGAAATGGGAAAACATATCCATGGACTTTGTTGTGGGATTACCGAGGACATCTCGAGGTAATAATGCAATCTGGGTTATTATTGATCAATTGACTAAATCTTCTCATTTCCTTGCCATACGAGATAATTTTACCCAAGATCAACTTTCCCATTTTTATCATAAAGACATAGTCAGGTTACATGGAATTCATCTCTCCATTGTATCTTACCGTAATCCCAGGTTTACTTTTAACATTTGGAAAGGCCTTCAGAAGTCGTTGGGTACTGAATTATATTTTTGTACATCTTTTCATCTGAAATCAGATGGAAAGTCAGAACGAACAATTAATACCTTGGATGATATGCTACGAACTTGTTCGATGGATTATCAAGGATGTTGGGACCAACATATTTCTTTGGATGAGTTTTCCTATAATAGAAGATTTCATTCCAGTATACAGATGGCACCATGTGAGGCATTATATGGGAAGCGGTATCGAACTCCAGCATTTTGGGATGAAGTGGGTGATAAGAAGCTGATGGGACCAGAATTGGAAGAAGAGTTGGCAGAAAATGTTCAGTTGATTCGGAAACACATGAGAACAGCTCAGAGCAGGCAGAAGACTTATGAAGATAACCAGAGGAAGGATCTATATTTCGAGGTAGTTGATCATGTTTTTCTCAGGGTTTCTCCATGGAAAAGTGTGACACGATTTGGTAAGATGGAAAGCTGAGTCCAAGGTTCATTGGACCATATGAAATTCTGGAGAAAGTTGGATCAGTTTCTTACCGAGTGGCTTTACCTCCGAGTTTATCTCAGGTACACAATGTTTTTCATGTTTCAATGTTGAGGAAGTATATGCCAGATCCATATCATGTTTTGAGTCCAGAGGTAGTTCAGTAGGAAGAGAACCTATCTTTTGAAGAACAACTGGTCCGGATTCTTTACCACAGGAAGCAAGTGTTACAGAATAAGGTGATTCACCAGGTAATGGTTTTGTGGAAAAACCATATGGTTGAAGAGGCAACATGGGAATCTGAAAATGCTATGATGGATAAGTACCCCAACTTATTTCGATAAGTATATAAATTGCGAGGACGCAATTACCAAAAGGGGGGAAGGATGTAACATCCCACATAAATAAAGAATAAAACATTCTCATATTTATTAATATTTATGAATTAAATATTAATTTTACTTTAAAGGGGTTTCAATATTCGATAGCGTACCCGATACGCAACAAAGAGTTTCTTTGAAATCTTACGTTGCACACTAGTAAAAAAATAATATTATTTTAAATGGTAGTTAACACAAAGCCGTTGTGTTGGTGGGAATGGATAGAAATAACTAAAATACGATTATATATGTTTTTTAATGGTTTTTACTTTTATCTAATAAAAGATATAGGCTTAAAATACGGAATGAATTCAATTTTAGGCGTATATGCCCTAGTTTTCACTAAAGGTTCACTTATCGCCTTTTGATGGAGAATTGTCATTAAATATAGTTTTGTTCACTCATATACATTCTATTGGACCCAAAAAATCTCATTTATAATTGGGACATCAAAATTTACTTTGTGTGAATTTTTGGTATTTTTCTGATAAAGTTCATTTTTTAATGAATAGTGAAAAAAATGTTGTATATTAATTCAAAACCTCTTTTTAATCTAATTTATTTATATGATTAGATTATCTTTTGAATTGGTTTTAAAGTGAAATTATACTCTATTTTTATCATTAAATCCAATAGTGGTCATTGAAATTAATTTCACTTTGAAATCGGACTTAAACTAGTGTCAATCTTTTGATACTTATTGTTTAATAAAAATAGGCTATTTGTCATGACAACAATAATTAATTATTAAATTAATTAATGTGACTTATATGAATTAAATTTTGTAAAATAGAAATCATTTTTGAATTAGGAATATCAAATATAGTTTAGATAGAAGTTTTGGTATTTCTCTGAAAAACATCAATTTTTGATGAATAGTGAAACCACTAAGTGGTAGTTATAGAAATTGATTTTTCGTTTAATTGAAACTTTGTCACTTATATGACTTGACTGTCAAAAATCCTACATACATGGTTGTCATTAATAAGTAAAATTTTGTTCAATAAGATTAAAATAAATTTTTTGGTGAATAGTAACTTTTATGTTCTTAATCGCGGTTAGAGGTAATTAGTGTAGTTTAAGGTAAGAATAATGTTTTAATAAAATTAAATGACCTAGAAACATGTCCTAACCACATTGGATGTGTCATGGCAGACAAAAAAAATCCATGTTTAAACTTGGGGACCCAATGGAGCAACTTCGGTCTGGAAATGACATAAATAACTTTTTATTTAATGTAAAAGTAAAAATGACAAAAACATGAGATGTTATCTTAAAACAATTTTTACATGGGGTTATACAAGTCAGATTTTTTACTATAAATATTCATTATAAATATAAAAATATTTCCTACATCATGATATTTTTTTATAAATTTTATACATTAAATATATTAAATTATTTATGACATCATGATGATGCCGCGATTACCTCATTAATAAAGGATTTGAATAAAATGAAAAGAAAATGTAAATTCTATGACCTACACATGTCCAAAACCAATTGGATGGATATATTTCGAACCCTTATAACCTTACCCTCGAATTACATCAATGTGGGACCTTTTGATTTCGAAAATCATTTTAAAATAACGTAACATTTCTTTACTTTCCAAGAGTGCCCCTCCTCTCCTCTTATATAAGTCCCCCACCACTACCTCTTTACCCACACTTCCAAATCCTTTGTCTTGGCCAACCCTGCCCATCAGGTCTCTCCACATCCCTATATTACTCTTAGAAGCCTCAATTTAGGAATAAGTCTTCCCATGGAAGCCTTTGAGCTCAAATCTAAGAGAGTTACCCGATTTTGAGGTAATGTGTTCACTTGTGTTCTTTTGTTTTATTTTGCTTCTCCAACCCCCTAAACACTTTTTATTCATTTATTTTGGAACAAATCCAGTATATTAAATATACTAGGATGTTTTTATAATTATCATTCAAGCTACACTTACACACATCTACATCTAATGGTTAAAGAACATACTATTTCTGTGGTTGGTGAATTTCTGCCTCACGAAACGATGATTGTTCAATCTTCTTTTAAACACCATTAATGTTGTCCATTAAGATGTAACTCTATTTATATATGATATATATTATGTTTATGTTTCTTTTATGCTTATTTATTTTTCATTTGTGGTATACCTTTATGGTTTCCATGGTGGGTAAACACGGTAATTTCTTTTTAGGAAGTGCGGACTACCGCCCCCTCAAATTGATTTGATTCGTTAATACAATATGTGGGACGTATAAAGGATGGAGTTATGATATTATATATGATATGACACTGGAATTATAATATACCTTTAAATCATTATGATTCCATTTCATGAAATATGAAATATAAATGGAAGCAGTGTTCATGCGTACGTACGGCTTACCGTCTCCATGAACGGTGAATTTCATTTCTTACCTCTAAATGTTATATAATATTATAAATTCATCCATGTACTGGATATATATGATATATATGATTTATAAATAATTAATACCATTCTGAATATAATGGATACATTAACAACTTGTAATTATAAAGGGTTTATTTTTGACTCAAGTACCAAGGATTGTTAAAACGACCGTTATTAACTTAAATAGTTACATAGTGTTCATTACATGGAAATAAGTGATATAAAAGGAATAATGAATTTGAAAAAGGTTCTAACACAAGTATAAATTAACTCATGTTTATTATTCAGGAGATTAAAGAATGACCGAGTCAAGTAGGACCCGAGGTAAGGGACTTCGTCTCAATCTCCTTTCATTGAAACATATTTCGTTTTATACACAACTTTCTTTTATAGGGTGTATAAAACCTTTTGACTTTTGCTTTTATACAAAATGAATCTTTTTCTATGAATCATTTTACAAAACGACAAAAAGGAATGTTTCTTTTAAAGTACGCGATGAAAACGACCTTTTCCACCGCCGCGAGTATTAATTGGTCTTTGGCTTCCTCAACAAGCCGTAATGTTTTTAAAATGAAATAAATACCATATACTCTTTTATGTATTTTTGTATTGAAAAAGGTTTTTATAATGGATTTTTTATGTCAATATATATATGTGATATATTTTGATCAATGTGTGGAAATGTTTTCTTTCCATTATATTTGTTTTATGTTTTATGATTTTATATTGGTACTTGGACATTTGACGGGTGGTTACGTGATAAACCATATGACGGGTGGTGCCGTGAATATCAGGACGAGTGGTTACGTAATAACCTACAATGAATTAGGTATGGAAGTCAGCCGTATGGATATTCCATTAAGTATGTATTGATGTTTCCCGTATGGCTATTCCATTAAGTGATATGTGTGGAAGTCGACCGTATGGTTATTCCACATAAGTATGTTTATGTCCCAAGTTACCTTTATATGTTATGTGATATTTTTATGGGTTTTATGGTAATCTTTTGGTTACAAAAAGGTAAGTAATGATATTTTATTCATTGAAGAGTTATTACTACTTCATAAAGGTGAAAAGTATTACTTTGATAAAGTATACATGGTTTACTTGTTGTTTTTATAAACTAACAGTTTTAATTCTTTATGTATCCCTTACTGATCTCTTTATGATCACCCTAAGTTTTTTGTGAAATGTTTTTCATAGGACCTAATGTGGAATAGGGTCAATGATGGGATCAAGGGAAAGTGATTCTATATAAAACTTGGAACTAGACATGTTTCTTGTTAAGAGTTTTTTTTATTCTATGGAAACTTAGTAGAAGTTTCTACTTTGTAATCTTTTGAGATGTAGTAGTTATGTTCTAATTCTCTAAAACTATAAATCTGAAACCATCCTCAATGTGAATTATTCATTTAATTCAATATTAAGAGATATTTAAGGTTGGGGCCTTATACACATCAACACAAACTAACTCACAAAAAGTAACACATATATTTATACACACAAACACAAACCTACAATAAATTGAATCAAATTTAGTTATATGATACATATAAGCAATGAGTTCATATTTTCATCTAAAATTAATATTCATTAATTTATGTCAATATCTAATGTAAGAAAATTTATATCATGTGTTATAAAATGTAATATTAAATTTATCATTATGGAGGAATTTAATATTTTTAAATAAAATAATTAAAACCATGATAGTACTAGAATTCATTTCAATGCATAATAATTAATAATTAATTAAAATAATATTTTTCATTTCAATTATGAAACTTAACAAGTGGAGATAAGTAATGATTAAGAGAGGGAATGTGATTTGATATGTTATCCCCAAAAATTTCAACATCAATTATGATCTCAAAGTAATGACATTATAATGTTCTATCTTATGGTGCCTGATTAGAAAATTACCTTTGACTATTTTAAATATATGATAATGAGATTAAACGTGGAATAAAATTATTGTCAAATGTTTATCATACGGATCACTTTAATGAAATTGATGTTTAGTTTTTTAGTTTTTTATTTTATTGTACCCTATTTTCTCACAATTAAGGATTATTATTTGGTCATGGATCTAGTATTAATATGTATCAATCAAAATAGTATAATTATACAAATTAAATCATTTATATTTTATGTAATTTTTTGTTCGTATGAAATCACTCATTGATCTAAATTATGGGTTTTTAGTTGTAACAGGTTTAAATTTTGATTTTCCCTCCTTCAATGGCCAAAAAATTTGGCACAAATTTCTAGTTTATTTTGTTAGCACTGTTATTTTTACTGTCATAATATTTATGTCCATGTTCATGGTTTTTTCATCCTTTTCACATTATATTTAAATTTATCAATTATTTTTAGTCATGTTAATTTACATTTTATTATATACATATTAGCAGAAAAGTGAAGTTATGTATGGGTGTGGTTATTGATATTAGTTTTTATAATTATTTTTATGTCCATGTTTTAGAATACAAAATTATGTAAAAATATATGATGAAAAAAAATGGTGGGCATTTCAACGTGAAAATAAACATACTAATGACCACATAGGATTTCCATGTTTTTCTAATATTTTCTGTAGAATAATGTTATTATACATTGGACACATGATATTCAAAATCTAATATAGAGTAAATAAATTACATTGCATTGATAGTCAGCATGAGTTGTTGTTCATTTTATGTGATATCCTGGTGCTCATAGCTGTGGAATTACTCAAATTTTTAATTGGATTTTGGACATTGGGGACCAATTATATTAATGTAAACATTGATATAATCCTAAACTGTTAAATTAATAAATCATTCTTGGGGTTTTTGACGAACGCTCTCACATGTAGTCACAAATATGTATTTATATTTTTTTTGTATGTAGAGATATTTTTAATAGACTAAATGATAAATATTATTTTTCTGTTTCTGATTTTTTGTCTCAATGAGTGAATAATTATTGATAAATTGAATTTAAAAATTTTAATAAAAATAAAAAATAGGTGAAAATAATTATTAGAGGATTTATAAATTTCTTTTGACATTTTTGAACAGACCTATAAAAATTGGAATTTATGGACAAATTATTTTATTATTAATTTTTTTGAGTGGGATTCTACATCACTTTTTGAAGGGGAAACCATATATATTGTATTAATATGAATACAACATTAATTATCAAAATAGAAATAGGTTAAAAAGGGATATCTAAAGGCATTTCAATCAATGAGATAGTTTTAAGGTAAAAATGATTCATTGTGATGGATAGTTCCACCTTATAAAATAGTTTATCATATAATTTATAATTTATATATTATGATGTGTGTGATATTAAATAAATATGTTAAATTCTATAAAATTATTTTTTATTTGATATTAGCTATATTTTAATATATATAAGTAATATAAAAAATATAAATTAATATTCATCAAAATATAATAATAGAAAAAAATTTCATAAATAATGTAAATTTAATAAATTTATATATGAATTAATAAATGATTATTCAAATCAATTTAATATTAATTTTTTAATTTTTTTGATAGAAGTTCTTATTATAAAATTTCAAATGATTAAATTATTTTTAAAATAAAACAATTTTAACAATATAAAATTTAATATAAAATTTAATTAAGCCATAATATCATTGAAATCATAGGTGTCAAATTTTAAGAATATAATATTATTTTTGGACAATATCCTTGTTGGTTTATAAATGGGATTATATATCCATCATAGATATCCCCTACAAAAACATGTAATTTATGACGATTCGTAAAGGCACTATAAGAAAAAAAATATAAATATATCCACTATATGTATTGTAGTTATAAAGGATTTCAAAAACCACTAATAATAATAATTTTATTTTAGACAATAACATTTTAAAATTGAATCCCTCACATCATAAGAATGAGTTACTAAAATAAACAACCACACCAACCCCATATTTTATATGTTAATATTAATATTAATTTCTCATTTATCACTTATAATATTTTTAATGTATGTTTTATTTTTATTTTTCAAAATAATGTTTTATTTTTTTCATTTAATAATGTTTATTTTCATATTAATTGATTACATTATAAAATAAATTTCCCCCAATCAAAAATTTTAATTGAAATTAAAACCATATGATTGGGGGAAATTTATTTTATAATGTAATCATTTAATATGAAAATAAACATTATTAAATGAAAAAAATAAATATAATTCCTAACAATTTATTAAACCTTCATTATGAATTGAACGAATTAATACAATTACAGAAAAAATTATTTTAACAAATATTAATTTCACTATATAATAATTATGGCATATCATTATCTAAAAAATGGGGTTATTTGTGAGAATAAAACTCTATAATAATTCAAGAGTATTATTGATAAAATACATGCGCATCAATCTTCCTTTTTTGATAATAATAAATCCTATAAATTAACAAACATAAAATATATAATTTTGTATGAACATATTAATAAAATATGATTTATTCATTCAATTTCATAGTACAATATTGTAAAAAATGATAAAAATATATTTTAATGATTTATTGTGTTAAAATATTTCTCTCCCCCCATTTTTTATATAAATATTCATTGATGAGAAAAATAATATAAAAAAAATTATTTGTATAAAAACTGAAGTGGATTTTTATATATTTAACTATATTTATTTATAAGACATTTGTTCTAGTATTATAAATTAAAAAATTATAAAAAATTTAATGGATGATGAAATATTTAAAATTGAACAACATTAATTTTATTATAAATAATTTAAAATGACATTATATTTTTCCCTCTATTAATAATTTTGAATCAGTACTTGTGGTTTAGGATGAATGTTTTTTCAGTTTTGGTTTTGGGATCTAGTTCTGGTGGAGCCTGACCCGGTTGAAAATAATCATTCAATTGTTACATAGATCATATATCTTTTATATTATATTTGTTCTCAATATCGATATCAATATATGTGAATATTGATTTAGTTTCATATTTTCAAAAAAATTGACTTTTATAATGTATTAAATATTATCATCCACCTTAAAAAACATGTAGAACAAATCACTAAACAAATTTTATATCATCCTAATTTCAGTTTAAATTGATGTATGTTTTTAAAAAAGATATATCTCAATATCTAACAAAACATATAAGGGTGAACTATTTTTAGAAATACTATAGAGTCTCATATTCATATCTACCAGTATAGTTGTTATAACATGAAATATGCTGAACATATCTGATGATTTTTAAGGGAATTTATAAAATTATTTTGATCGAGTGACACTCACCTCGAGAAATTAAAATTAGCTTCTTAATGAACTTTTCAAATATGAAATAAATATTTTTCAATTTATAATAATTTCAATTTTTTCAAACTGATCTAACATTTCTTCTATTAAATCAACCATATCAATTTATGACAGAGAATTATCTTTAATATCACTTTTTTTATGTATCAAACTGTAATTACATTAATGGAATATATGGATTTCATAAATAATTAAATTATTATCCTGATGCTCCTAGTTACTGAATAATAATATATTTCACCACTTAAACCATGTTTTATATAAAAGTAGATATTCAATTTGGATTTTTAGTTAATCAGATGCCCCTTCTATTGTATTTTTTACACAGAAAAGACATCCCCAATATCAAAGGTATTAGAAAAGGAAATATCCACATATTTATCACTTGAACAAGATATAATGTCATGTTCTACTTTTCCTTCTTCTATCATTGACAGAGGTCATTTTATTTAATGTAAAATGATATAAATTTACTGAATCTCAACTATAATAGTTGTTTCATTTTCTATTTTTTCAACCGGTTGATCTTCATGGGTACGTGTTGTTAGTTATGTAGGTGAAAAGTATCCTTATGTTCTAGATCATAGATCTCTTATTTTTTATCCTCGTCATGATATGATTCTTCCAAGTGGACATAATTAATTAAATCTATGGATTTTATCAATATATCATCAATATGTGGTTCTACTTTATTCTTTGGCCTTAAAAAATGATCCTCATTATCATATTCTTCTAATCCTTCTTTTAGTAAGGTATGCATCATCATATTGGTAATTTATCATACTAATTTGAGAAATAGATTCAATTATTGATTCCACGACTAAATTATTTCTTAATTTCCTTGTAGCCCCAGATAAAATAAACCATATTTTTTGGGTCATTGAAACAACACGCGTCAAATTACTTATTTTTAAATCCAAATGATCCCAAATTTTTTTAGAGTCACAATATTTAACTAATTTTTATAATAACATTTAACTAAAGAATAAACATTTTGAATCAATTGTTTTATTTACATAATATGTTATAGGATCCATCTATATGGAATGAATGGAATTTAGTCCTCTGAATTGAAATAGTAACTCAGATATATTATCATATATCTGAGGAAATTCATCTTTATGTCACTGATAAATTAGAACAAAATATACATGTTAGAGTATAAAATATTCATTGTATACTTAACCCATTCATAAATATTTGTTACAATGAATATTGAAATGAATATACGATATTTCTCATTAAATATTAATAACATCATACTATGGTTTTTTAAGCTACTAAATTATATCATCATATTTGATATAATTACATTCAATTGATCAAATATGATGTGTAATACTCCATAATGAGAAAATTACATAATTTGATAGATTTAAACTAAGGAGAAAAAAATTCCTTAATTTATTTAAAATTTATATTAAACATTATGTATAATAGAAAATAAATAGAACATTACATTAAGTGTACATCAGTTCTTCTTGAAAAGGAAAATAATTATTAACCACATTATATTGAAATTTCCAACCCTGAAAATCAACATGAAGATTTAGAATACAGTTGGTATCATATATCTATCAAATATCTAAAAATATTTTGTGGAGAATATTCCTAGAAGAGATTCATTAAGGCTTAGGATCACTTTGTTCACTTTTATCTATTCACGTGGTTTTCCTCACATCAAAAAATAAAATTTTGGATTGTTTTTAAAATCATGTTATGGAATAAAAGATATGTTATATGGAAGGTAAAATGTATAGATGGAAATGGGTAATGTAAGTCATTATATTTTTTTATGGATGATGACACAATATGGTTTCTCGTGATAATTACATAGTTTAATAAAAAAAATTAAAATTTAAAAATTATGAAATTTGAAAAATAAAGATGAGGGAAAATATATTTAAACAAATAAATAGTATAATTAATAAATTAAAACAAGTTTTATTAAATTTTAATTAAAATAATAAAAACAATTATCAAAAATATACTTTAATTAATTAAAATTATAAAGAAATTATATGAAATAAACTAGGATACATTTTTTAAAAATTCAACATTCATAAAAAAACCGTAAAAAAATTAAAATCCTGTAATTGGATGTGGTATAGTGAAAATATCTTCAAATCTATAATTTATATATAAAAATCTAAAGATATATATTACTTTTGGACATGATCTCAATCAAAATGATGCCTTATATTAATATGATAATTTATTAAATGATGTTAGTATTTTTTTAAATATTTATATCACTAGTATTATAATTTAAAAAATATAATATTAATATTTAGTGCAAAATATTGTAGCTTTTTTTCATATATATAACATGGTCAAGAAAAAATACATCAAAATAATATTATTACTCAGCTGTTGATTGGTAAACTGTGTGTTCATATTTACTGTATCATGATACTAAGGATTTTCTTAATAAGTAACCAGTTTATGATGTTCAATATCAATCAAATCTACATAATCAAAATTCAGCATCTGAGTATGGAATTAAATTAAAATTAGACATTTTGGTGTAAAGAAAACATTAATAAAAAATTCATTTTAAATATCTAAAAAATAATTTAACAATAATAAGATGGTATTATTTTTTATTTTATATAAATATAGAACTTAGATAAAGTGAAATCATGATGTTTGTTATTCTTGTATATAGAAATAACAATCTTCCAATAATGCCTATAAAAAACTTGTTGTCAAATTGATTTCAAATATTATCTAAATAATGTTTTATATTAGTACACATGAGATTTGTATACATCTAGTTGATCTCATATTCATACTCCTTCAATAAATCTATATTATATTTAATTTGATTTAAAATTGTTTTATAATATTTTTGAAAATATGTAATCCCTAAAAAAGTTAATACATCCCATCAAACAAATTAAAAATTTCTTTTTTATTATTTAATATATATATATACATATATTTCTTTTTCTGTTTGGAACCAATATTAACATAATCAATATTAATTTATTCTAATAAAACATTATAACAACATTTTTTCAAAAAATGTTTTTGATCATCCAAACCAATAGAAAAACCCATTTTTAAAAATAAAATAAATTATTATTTCATAGAATGATATAGCATTTGTTTAATTTCCTAGAGAAATTTAGTATTATTAAAAATTAATTTTGGGTTTTTTGGGTTTTTCAAAATTAAGAGGTTTTTCAATATAGTATTTATCAATTAATTATCCATAAAAATTGGATGATTTATAAAACATATGATTTAATTCAATATTAATAAGATATGATTAATATAAAATTATTATAATGGAATCATATTTTACTACAAGGGATATGGTTTCAACATTGACTATATTTTCTCCCTATTTAAATATATTTTCTATTATTCCTGATTTTTTTGGTTAGGATCCCTTGATAATATTTATTATTTCCAAATACCCAATTGGTCCCAATAACATGATAATTTGTTGGACTTTTCAAATTTTCCATACAACACAGAATTTGTATATGAAATTTTTTGACTATGTAATAAATAACTAATTGTTTATCAGAAAATTTAAGTAAAAATATAAAATAATATTAACAATACACTTATTCTAGATCAATGACTCATTATCCGTAGTTGTTAACCAATTCACATTCTTATTTCACAAGGAATTTATATCCTATGAATAAAAATTGTCAGTTTTAGGAGTTCTAAATGTAACCAGATTATCGTTGAAAATTTAGAATGAATTTTTTAGAAAATTCATTATAAATAGGATAATATAAAAAATTTGTAGGTACATATCATTTTTTAATTTATCTCGTGAATAAATAATAATTTTTTGATTGATATATTTTCTATATCTCAAATTGTTACAATTTCATTATCATTCATTTTTCATTACCACCAATTGTGATTAGTTCCCTCTTTATTTGATTATGTGTATGGAAAATTGTTGAATCTCGAATAAAATGTCTAGATTATCCATAGACTATATATTATGTATAATTTTTTTCATGTGGCCTTTTTCTTCCAAAAGAAATTATGAATGTAAATTGATTCTACCAATATTTCCTTGGTAAAAAATGTGTTAGGAAGTAATGATTTGGAAATTCATATTATTTTTATGTTTCCACAATTTATATCACATTCTTCAGAAATATTTTGTTTTATGGATTCATTTTTAATACCACTAAACTGATGATTTTTCATGTAATAATTGTTAGTGATATTACAATTTAATTCACATTAAAAATATGATTAATTCTACGAATGGGGTTAAAAATAAATTCATATATAATTGTGAAATCTCACTTTTGATTCATATTAAAAATATTTATCTTTTAAATAAAATTAGTATAAAAATATCATTTAATATGTTCTCCCAATTCTAAAATTTTATTTAAGTACTCTCATAAGATTATACATCATCAGGTAATTATTTTTTTCTATTTTTCATCATCACTACATATTTATATAGATGAATTTAATTTTTTGAATTAGATCACAATTTTGATTTATCAATTCATCTACTTATTCTAAAACAAAATTATGAATATTTTTCACCAGTTCAATGTTCTTAATTGTTAGATCATATATATCTTCTTATAATGAATAATAAACAGCTTATTATTATTTTAGATACAACAAGATATAGATATATAGAATAATAGTTTTTTATTTATTATTTGTCATATATTCTGAACATAGTAGAAATGTAATGTTTTTACTTTTTTATCTAAATCATATTTGGAGGAATTTATACATTCAGTAGATAAACTCAAAATAATTTTTGCTTTTTTCTCATAATCAACATTTATTGATATTTTTTCTGGAATTTAACATTCTTATTTTTATTGAGGGAAACAATAACTAATGAAAACATTATTATTACATTCATATCATATTAGGTCATGGGGTAAATTATCATCCTTCAAAAATGAATTTCTGAAGCCTATTTTTTTATTTTGTAGATTTTTCAATCCATTCACCATGGCTCGCCCAGTTCTATTTTAGAATCTAAGGAATCTAAATTTTTTATACAGTAGTTTATCTTTTTTTTTTCTTTCATAATTTTTAGATATCACATTTAGAGATATATTTTTTGATAATTTTAAAATATTATAATATTAAATTTTTCCATTCATTTCATCAGTATAAAAAATTACAGTTCTAATTTATTTTTTCTTTTTTATATTTTGGATAAAAGATTATTGAGGATTATTTGAAGACATTCCAATCCATTTAGAGGGTTTTAATTTGAGTACATTAAGCACTTGAGTATATTGAATAATATGATATCCCAAATTATTAATATTATTGATGAAATTTTTTCCCTTATATGCATTTTATTGATAATTTCACCATCAGACATTTTACGGAGTCGAACTTAATTTTTGTGGTCAAATTTTTCATTTTTTTGATATTTTCCATTCTATCATATTAAACAGCTATTCATTTTCACATATAATATGTTTAAGGACATTATGATACATGATTAAATTAATTAGGTCTATGTAAAAGATAACAATATTCATTGAATTTTAATTTATTTCATATTCATTTTTTGTTTCAACAGTCAGTTTCTCAGGTTTTTATAGAATAAGAAACATATTAATGATCATTTAATTGTATTTGAACCAAATATTTTTCATATATTTAAACATTTTTGACATCCATCATAAATAATTTTATACATTAATGTATTCATTGTAAATACCAGTAAATTTCAAGGAATTTTTTTTCTTCTTAATTTTCGATGGAATTATACATGAGCACAGTTTCTAACGGCACCTGATTCTGAGGCCCGGTGTGCCCGGAATCATTTTCCAAAGTTTGGCTCGGGTACGTTCAGTGAACGGACGAGCGGGTTTTTCTAACTTTTGAACCGGTGCTCAGAATCAAATTCTGAGGGCACCGATGGAATCACAGCACCGACACTTGCTTAGAAACGCCTCTTCCGGAGTTGCATTTCCTCTGGTGTGGTTTTTAATTTTCGGGCTTAAAGTTATGAAGTAAAATAAATTGTTCGAAAAACTTTATTTTATTTCTCTTAAGCCACTTGGAAGCCACTTGAAGCCACTTAATGCGGCTTAAGCTGATTTGATCCGGATAGGATGCTATAAAAAAATATCCTACCCTCCTGGTATGATATTTTTGAGGTGGGGCCCGCACGAGCCCCAACGTTTCTTTTCTGCTAAGTAATGCATCCGCAAAAACCCGTCATTAAGAAAGTCAACTGACACATTTTCTTAATTTCTTAACGCACCATTTAATTGGGTGGTTTATTTCATTGAGTTAATTGGACGGTTTATTTTGTTGAATTAATTCTATGATTTAATGGGTCGTTACTTATCTCTTTTTCATTTGTTGGCGTAATAATAAAATAAGATCAACGCATGAATTTTGGAGGATTGCACATTGAGTGGATTTGACAGAATTCTTGTGCCTTCATCCTCCCTCACGAAGAATGCGAATAACGCGATGAACGCGAAGAATGCCGTCACCCTCAGAGTTTGACGACGCTTCATCCGAGACGTTCTTCCCCGCCCCGATCTCGGATCACCAACTTCTTGAGGTAAGAGATCTTGGGTTTCTTTTTTAAACTTCCTTGTGGTTTATAACAACACACAGATTTACTTATTTACAATTAAATCTGTTATTTCTTGGACCGTTGAGTTCATCGACGCAACGCTGGATTTCACGACGACGTGATGCCCTTCCGCAATGACGCGATGCCTTCCGCGACACGACGATCGCCTCCCTCCGCGGCGATCAATTTCCACGAAGAACCCGCATGTAATGACTTGACGAGGTAGAGGATGTTGTGAATAAATCTTTTTTTCCCGTGATCATTTCATTTTTTTTAAAGTGAAGAACCCGGACAATAAGAACAATTTTATTTTATTAAAATTGTTTTTTCATGTGTTGAATAATTTTCTCCCGTTATTTTTATCTAAGGCGGAGGGTGCGGGCCAAATGAACACGGCCTGACAACCCTCCGCTATTCTTCGTTGTTGTGCGGATTTGGCAGGTGACGGCAAAACATGACGCAAGGGCGTTTTGATGATCCCGCAGTGAAGAACGGAACCCGGGAGGAACAACGGTGCAGAGGGGAAGAAAAAAGTACCACTAGAGCAACTCCGGTGGCCCGCGGAAGTTACCGGCGGCGCCGGTTGCCAGAGGCGGCGGCGTCCTGGCGCGCCTCCGGACAGGGCCGCCGTGGATGAAGTCGCGGCGGCGGAAGCCAGCGAACCCGCGGCTGCGCGGGTCCAGCTCGCACACATGGGATGCGGTGACATGCCGAGTCTGCTCAATCAGCGCGACCCTTCGAGGGCCGCGACACCGCCAAACCGCAGGGGCGGCGCCCCGCGGTAATCGGCCGCTCGACCGAGCCGAGACAGGCCGGTCTGGCTGGGTCATACCGGGTCGGGTCGACCCGCTTCGGCCAGCCCCAAGGGGGAGGGGGTGGGGGGGGGGGGGGGGGGGTCGGGCCGGGTCGCCCCGGGCCCGGACCCCCCCGTCTTCGGACCATTTTTGGTCTTTTTTCCCGTAACATGAGCTATGAGCCTCCAAATGATGCGTCGTTAGCGGAAATGTGATCCTGGGATCGAGACGGTCGTTTCGGTATATCGCACTCAAGGTTTCGGTATACTTTGGGTTCGGCCGGGTTGGTTCTTACACGAAACCAACCAGGCCTTGGAGCGAAAACACTCATATCTTGAGCTACGGACGTCTGATTGACGTGCCATCAGCTTTGGTGGTTTCCTCTATGTGAGAAGGATCTTTTGGCCTACTTCTCTCGAGGTTTGGATGCAGGTAGAGTACGGTTGGGTTGTTTTTGCCTTAAAAACCAACCGGGCCCCTAGGACGAAAAAGCCAATAACTCTCAGATCGGGCGTCTGATTGACGCGCCGTCTGTGACGTTGAGTTCCTGTTGACGATACAGAACTTTTGGATACATCAAATTCCGACTTTGTGTCAGTTGATGTATCAGCCTCTCATCTCGTGGAGCGGACCCTCCCGAACGAGTTTGCTGGGTGCGGGAACCCTAGTGCTGGATGCGACTCCGACGACGACCGTGCAGAGATCGTCAGTGGACTCTGACGACGACTGTGCAGAGATCCTCAGTGGACTGCGACGACGAATATTCAGGGATCCTCAGTGGAATGCAATGACGACTGTTCATGGATCCTTAGTGGACTGCGACGACTATATCACTCAGCGATCCTGTGTGGATTAGTGCTACATGTCCTGTGTGGGCCCGATCCTGTGTGGGCCCAATCCTGTGTGGGTCCGATCCTGTGTGGGTCAGTGCTCAGCGGTTCTGTTTGAGCCAGCGCCTACAGGTCCTGTGTGGGTCTTTGCGGGGGTTAGTACCTATCGATCCTTTGTGGGTCAGACGACTTAGATGGATCAGTGATCATCTTTATCGTCATCCGAAGAAGTATACCTGTGTGAGCTGAACCTTGTGTTACCCTCCTTTGTGGATTGTGTTGAACTATCATGTGTGGATTTACTGTTTACTCTCCTTTGTGGATTGCATTGTGCTATCCTGTGTGGATTTACGTTTTTCTTCCCTGTGTGGATTGGGTTGTGCTTGAGCTCAGACGTTGGAGCCGAGAAGGAACTGATGACTTAGGTATATGTATGGGAATATACCTAAGCAGTGTCAGTTGTTGCTTTGTGATTGAATATTCCCTTTGTGGTTTATCCTTTGTGGATTTCGGGAGACCTTCGGGGGTCTTGGGGTCCCTACTAAGTAGTTTATAATCTCCCCTGCACGGGCTATGCCCGCATTACATTGTGTTGGTTGCAGACAACGGACAACGCTGATCGTGGTGGAGGTGTGCGGAGAAGGACGATACCTGGAGGTGGACCACTGGGCGGACGTGATAGGAGCGGACGGAGGGACCCGAGGAGCAGTGAAGTTATCTGTACCCACCCTTTAGGTGGGATTTCCAGTGGACAGCTCGGTGTAGCGGCTTTTACTTATCAGTTGCTGTTTTTCCCTTTCAGTTGTACTTTGTAGTTAGGCTTGTATTTCCGGCCCCTTTTACTTTCCGCACAGCTTGTTACAATTTTTTCTTAGTGTTTATTTTTTCCGCTAGCTTACTCTATGGTGCTTGTTTACTTTTCAAAGGAAATTCCTTCCCTTTTTGTTGGGATTTATGCCTTCGTGCTAGTCACCAGCCCCCGGCCTATGGAAGGCGGGCTTGGGGTAGTCACAGCACGGGCCCCGAGGACGGGTCGTGACAAATTGGTATCAGAGGCGGTCGGTTCTACCGCAGACTCTGATCATTCTTCTATGTGAATCAATAGTGTTTAGCGTATTGAGTGTGGTTATCAGTATAGGGAGTCTAGTGATGGTGCGGTGGCCGACGTATCCGTAAACCAGGACCCTGACTTCTGATTTCCGACTCAATGCACGAAAACATTGATTGTGTGTGTGTTTCAAGTTTTCTTTGTGATTACTTCTGTCAGCTCACCAGGTATACTGTTCTGACCATGGCGCACTTGTTTCCTTTTCAGGATGGCCCCACGACGGCAGCCTTCTAGGGTTCCGAGAGTAGAGCCCGACGACAGCCCTCCGAGCGACGAGGCCTCGATACTGGGCCCGTTGACAGTAGAGGCATCAGCGGTACCTTTACCCGCCGAGCCCCCGATGCTTCCAGCACAGACCGCTGACGATGCACGTCGCCTCGGAGCTCTGCACGAGTTCTAGTTCCAGCGACCACCCAGGTTTCGTGGGGAGACAGACCCCCAGGCAGCCGAGGACTGGCTGGAGGCAGTCGTTCTAGTTTTCAGGCTAGTGAGGACACCGGCAGACCTCATGGTGATCCTCGCGGCGAGCCTACTGCACACAGCAGCAGGACGATGGTGGACCTTGATACTCCCGGTGCATGATGAGGCCTCTCTCATCTAGACGGACTTTGAGAGCTTCTTCAACTCAGAGTTCGTCCCGGCCACCCTCCGTGCGGTGTGCATTCAGGACCTTCTTTAGCTGCGGCAGGGCAGCTTGACGGTCGCCCAGTACAAGGCGATGTTCACCGATCTTTCTCGCTACTCTACTGACATGGTGCGGGACCCCTTCTTCCGGGCCTAGTCCTTCGAGCAGGGTTTGAGACACGATATCAGGGCATCACTGATCTCCCTCAGCATCCCAACCCAGGCAGGAGTAGTGGAGAGAGCCCTTATGATCAAGGGATTTCTGGCTGAGTCCACAGCAAGACCTACCGCAGGGCGGCATGTAGCGGAGTCTTCAGCAGCAGGTAGCCGACGGATGACTTATGGTTCTAGGTAGACCAGACCCTCTCATAGATGACCTCAGGACACTGGCTCAGCAGTGCGGGGCACTCAGCGCGGAGCCAGTCTTCCGAGAGGAAGGCAGTGCTACGCCTTCGGCGGGCAGGGCCACCTGGCTCGTGACTGCCCGACCCGCCATACCGAGGAGCAGGAGATGGTGGAGGGGCCACCCAGGCAGAGGCAGAGGGTTGACCTTGGTGGTCCGCAGGGAGGAGGTGGACGAGGCAGAGGAGCTGGCCGAGCAGCAGGTGGTGGGAGACGCTTTGAGGCTCTGCCACCACCACCACCAGGAGGTCCTCCCCGACCACAGGGAGCTGGCGGGCAGAGATAGGCACAGCTCTAGGCAGCGGAGGCCTACGACCATAGCGCGCCAGAGATGATTCGAGAAACGATCTATGTCTATTCCACCCTTGCTGCAGTTCTTATAGACAAATGAGCGAGTCACTCTTTCATAGCCACTTCCCTTGTTCGGAGCTCGGAGATTCTGACAGAGCTGTTGGATCGATCCTTACGGCTAGAGACTCCTATAGGAGCAGACTCGACGATTACGCACTAGTGCCAACAGTGTGAGCTTACTCTAGGAGGTGAGAGCTTCAGCTGAGATCTTCTTGTAGTGGTGTCGAGGCCTTACGACATCAACCTGGGCATGGATTGGTTATCTAAAGTCCATGCTCAGATTGACTGTTTTAGGCACAAGGTGTGATGTGTGCGCACCAACGGGAGCAGGTTCACCTTCACTGGCGAGAAGGGAGCCTTAGAAGCACATGATGTACTCACGCAGAGGAGAGGACAGCCCATCACTAATCAGTTGGCTAGCCGCATCCTAGGAGCAGTGGACGTGCATAGTCCTAGTTTTCCTGCAGTGGTGGATCAGTACGCAGACGTCTTTCCCGATGAAGTTCCAGGGCCACCTCCTCACAGATAGGTAGACTTTTATATTGATCTCTACCCCGAGACAACCCCGATATCCACTCCAGCATATCGGATGGCCCCCGCCATGCTTTGAGAGCTACGGGTACAGTTGGAGGACTTGCAGGGCAAGGGGTTCATCCGACCCAGTGTTTCACCATGGGCTTCCCTGACATTGTTCGCCAAGAAGGAGGATGTGAGCTTGTGAATGTGTGTCGACTATCGTCGCCTGAACCAGGTGACATTGAGGAACAAGTATCCCCAACCAAGGATTGATGACCTCTTCGATCAGCTCAAGGGAGCACGGTGGTTCTCGAAGATAGACCTCAGGTCAGGCTATCATCAGCTCAGAGTTCGAGATGAGGACGTGCAGAAGACGGCATTTAGGTGCCGGTATGGCCACTATGAGTTCTTGGTTATGACTTTCGGTGTAACAAATGCTCCATCAGTGTTCATGAGCCTCATGAACAGGATCTTCCAGCCATACCACGATCAATTTGTCATGGAATTCATTGACGACATTTTGGTGTACTCGACCACGGAGGAGGAGCACGCCTACCACTTGCAGGTTGTACTAGACACACTATGAGAGAACCAGCTTTATGGAAAGCCCTCGAAGTGCCAGTTCTGGTTACGTGAGGTCCACTTCTTGGGGTACGTCATTTCTGAGGCAGGAGTTGCTGTGGATCCCACGAAGATCGAGGAAGTGCTAGCTTGGGAGACACCCAGGAGTGTGACGGAGGTGCGGAGGTTCTTGGGTCTAGCCAGATACTATCTGAGATTTGTGCCAGACTTCTCCAGAGTTGCGGCGCCACTCTCATCTTTGAAGAATAAGGGGAAACCCTTTGTGTGGTCAGACAGATGTCAGCAGAGCTTTCAGGAGCTGAGACAGAGATTGACCAGCGCACCTATCTTGAGGTTGCCTGAGGAGGGAGTTGGATACGTAGTCTACTGCGATGCATCAATGACCAGACTCGGATGTGTCCTGATGCAGGATAAGGCAGTGATTGCCTATGGATCACATCAGTTGAGACCACATGAGAATAACTACGCTACCCATGACCTGGAGTTAGGAGTATTAGTCTTCGCGCTGAAGACATGGCAGCACTATCTGATGGGCGAGCGTTGTACAGTCTTTTCTGACCACTAGAGTCTCAGGTACATCTTCTCATAGAAGGATCTTAACCTGAGACAACGATGATGCCTCGAGTTCCTCTAGGACTATGACTTTGGGATAGTCTATACTCCTGGGAAGGGTAACGTAGTAGCCGATGCCCTCAGCAGGAGGATGGGCATTCATCTACCTGAGGAGGCGACATAGCAGCTATCCACCTTGCAAATAACCTTTCTGGATAGGGACGGTGCATCCTTCCTTCATTCTCTCACAGTCACTCCACCACTACTGCAGCGGGTCAGAGAGGCACAGCGTGGGGATGTTGACTGTGAGACACGGCGTGAACAGATATCCTCGGGACATGCACATGATGGTTTCTCCCTTGGAGAGGAGTACGACATCCTTTTCATAGGACGTACCTTGGTACCAGTCACATTGTGAGAGTAGGTGCTGAGAGAGTTTCACACTTCTCCTTTGGTAGTACATCCTGGAGTGGCGAAGATGTGACAGGACCTCAGATGACAACACTGGTGGCCGGGAATGAAGAAAGTTGTGGCAGAGTTCATTTCTCGATGCCTCACCTACCAGCAGGTGATGGCAGAGCACCAGGTACTAGCAGGCTTGGTACAACCCTTGGAGGTCCCAGAGTGGAAGTGGGACGGGATATATATGGACTTCGTGACTGGTCTTCCACACACTTCAAGAGGTCATGACTCTATTTGGGTGATTGTTGACCGACTCACCATGTCGGCACACTTCTTACCCATCCGAGAGCAGGGCTCAGTGGAGAGATTGGGGCGTCTCTACGTTCATGAGATTGTACGGCTTCACGGTGTGCCATCGTCTATCGTCTCCGATCGAGACACTCGTTTTACTTCCCGGCTTTGGAAGGGGTTGTAGGAGGCGTTCGGGACGCGACTACGTATGAGCACCGCGTTTCACCCTGTAGAGACCCGAAGCTTGACGTACATTGACATTACATTACATTTTCAGAATACTTAGTACATAACAAAAACACACACACAAGGATCGTAATAGTTTAGTGTCTTTGGAAACTCTGAATATAATCTTCTAATCCTGGTGGAAGATCATCAACATCTCCCATAAAAATCATCTCTTTTTTTATACCTAAAATCATTATTTATATCCTGGGAAAAAGAAAACATAAAAGGGTGATCTCAAATGCTCAGTAAGGGTAAATAAAAGAAATATCAATCACATCATATACATAAGAACATAACTTTTGTAAATCTTAACCTGTAAAAGATATCATAATTTCATAACCTGGGATAACTCATGACAGTGAAATGTAATCACAATAATCATAACATAAAACATTAAACTTTGTGGCATGCACACATAATCATAGATAATTATTTCTTGTTAGTCAAGACTCATTGCCAAGACTATCTTAGTGGACAAAGTCCCTTTCTGAAACCAGTCACCCTCTTTTCAGTCTTGTTTCACTGAACCGGTATAACCTACCATTTCAGCCATGTCTATCTCATGAGATATAAAATCATTACCCAATGCATTGGAGGGAGATATAGGTCCCACCCATCTCATAATGATACCATTCTTATGTGTTCCACAAAATATTAAATCAAACATCATTACATAACCCATGTAATAAAAATGGGATTCTTAAACAACATGACATCATAAAACAATTCATATAAGGTAAAGGAATTCATAAAAATATTTCCATCACAACATAATCAAATCAATGTAATGATAGGGATAGAAACAGAACCCTATATTATCTTAGATGGAAAATAATTTTGATAAAACACTTGAACTCCATTCTTGAGGAAAATATCATTTCTTCTTCAAAAAAACATTTTTCCTTTCTTTACATGTCATACAATTTTAAACTAATAGAAGTTGATTACAAATAAACTTGAAAACTTTTAAAGGAATCTTCTTGGAAATAATCTTTTAAAATTCATTCATGCCGTATAAGTAAAAAAAACATTCTTCGTACTTTTGTTGGAAAATTCAAAAAGTACCTCGTACGAAAAACGACAAAAGATTCCTTTCATATCCTTTACTAAAAACTCACCGAAGAGTAAAATTAGATTTAAAAAATTTTAGGTGGATGGAAATAATATTACATATTGAGGAAACATGGATGTGGATAATAAAATACACCCCAGTAAATGCCAAAGTATAAACAATCTCAGATAAAAATGAGATTGTTATATTTCCCTTACCTTAGGTCCGATTTGCATCGTAAGTGTCCGAGACTCCTATATAATGATTTAAATAATGTCATTGACTTATTAAAGAATCATATTAATTGTTATTATATCATATATGGTTCACTTATGACTTTATATTACCCGTTCTTTTGTAAATTCATGTTAAAGTAGCGTTTTGGGTAAAATAGTCTCATTTGTCGTTCGTGTTTTAACTTGTAATTATTCATATGATTAGTTAGATCATTATTACTTAGTTATAGAATATAAAACATGATTTATATATAATATATATTCATAATATATATATATAATGGATCGATAAATGGAAAGAAATACACCATTCATGGAGACGGTAGGCCGTACGTACGTATGAACGCTGTTTTCGTTTCCTTATTGAATTGAGTGGAATTTAGTAGATGAAATACATATATATACACATAAATCCAGTATCTTTATAATGTCATATATTTCATTATTATTGCCTATATATACTTTATAATAATTCTTAAATGTTTAACATGGAGAATGAATCTCATCGCGTCGTGGAGACAGTAGTCCGTACGTACACACGAGCGATGATATCATTTCCATAATTATTGAATTGAATTGGAGTGGATGATACAATATATCAGAATAATTATGATGTTATCATAACTATGTAGAGTTATTCTTTACCCCATAATACCCATCCATGTATGGTGTTGGTGGAAAAATAGATTACACCACGACGTGGAGACAATATTCCGTACGTACGCACGCGCGGTGATTTTGTTTTCCGTAGGATGGATAGATGGTGAAATAGTGTTGTTTAATACTTATAATATCATATCAGTATATGAGTGATACTTATGTTATTACTTCATAATGAAACAACCTATTAATAAGAAGTAGAAGAAGAAATAACGTTGAACGAATCGGTAACGGAAATTACCTCTTCTTTGAAGCACCTCTTTGAGACCTCCTCTTATGGCACTAAAATTGGTCTTTGAGGAAGACCAGAACCTCTATGATGTTTCTAGGGAAGTGGAGAGGAGAATTTTTCAGGGGTTGGCCGATCTTGAAGGATCAAATTGGTGTGAGGAAGAGAGGGAGGAGGTGCCCTTTTATAAGGGAGGAGAGGGGAACCTTTGGAATAACTAAAAATATTATTTTATTATAAAGTCAAGTTCGGTTTTAAATAGCTCCAAATTGATTTATTTCAAGGCTAAGGTGGGGATGGGTCGAAAGCCTCTCATCCAATAGGATTTAGAGAAGTTTAGGTAATTATTTTAACCTTATCAATTAGATTTAACTCTAAGTTAAATAATTTAACTTTTACCGTGTCTTTTTGTTTTCTTACACTATATGGTTAATAAATTTACTATATCAAGACAAAAGAACCCAAAGTTGTTTATTATTAATATATATAATATTTTATAAGTCATTTGGCCGAACCTTATATTTTTAGGTATAAAATAACAATTAATAATATAATATTTGTTTTAAAAACTATTTTATGCCAATTTTGACACTATTTGGTACATGATTTTTATGAAATTTATAACAGAATGATAAGTTCAAACCAAGTTACTTAAATAAACAAAAACATGTCATATTAACCTATAAAATTATCTTATGTCATAAAAAGTCTCAAATTACATTTATTTGGGCATTTATAACATCATTTATGTCAAAATTTCATTAATAAGACAATTACTGCATCATCTTTGTGTCATAATAAATGATAATTATTTAATCCCTAAATATTCTAAATAAATTCTTATGATGTAGATAATTGTATTAGATTTCTGGAGACTAATCATTTTCGAAGTTTCATTAAGTTTATCACTAGATTAAAATTATTATACTTATAATATTTAAAAAAGTTACATGTTGTCACATTCATTGGTTTTAATAATTATTAAATTATTTTCATTGAAAAAAATTAATTAAATGAATCTAATCCGACCCTTAGGTGATATGGGTCGACTTTTAGTCATCCAATAGGATTTTGAAAATTTTTAGGGTAATTTTAGAATATTATATTTACCCTTAATTACCCGATTTACCTTTAACTATGGTAAATAAAATTTACCGTAGTTACTATTCATAATTCCCAAAAATAAAAAGTAGCCTATTAACATAATTTGGACCCACTGATTCCAAATATGGAATCCATTTTTAAAAATTCAATACCCAGAAGTTGCAGAAATTAAATTAAAATTAATCCCGTTGTCGAATAAAAACGAGTTTTTGTTTAAAACATTGCAAAAGATTGAATTGATTTAACCTATGAATTCAAGGTAAAATCAATTATAATGAAATTATTTATATTAAATGGTAAAAATATATTCTATTTATACTTTAAAACCATTCAATATTATAATTTAACCACATAAGATATTACGATGAAAAAAGTAGTTTTTAATTAAAATATAGCATGTTTTTACTATTCATTAAAATATGAATGTTATCGGAAAAATATAAAAACTTAATCTATGTAAATTTTTATATCCTGATTCAAAAGAAAAATTCTATTTTGTCAAATTGAACATATAAACATGTCAAAAACTAGATTTAAAGTGGGTGTGCAATCAAAAGGCAGCAAAACTGCATTTTTTTGAAAAATACTTATTTTACCCGAAAAAAATTATTTTGTTCTTATACCATGTTCTAGAAAATGTGTTAGATGAATAATAATGTTATAAAATTCAAAATTTAGTTAATACTATTAATAACGGCTATTTCATGACAATATTATAATAATATATCGTTGTTTATAAAAACCCAGTATTGTGTACAACACAAGCTATCGAGGAAGGTCGTGATTGCATGTAATGCAAGCCAAGTCAGGGTTGCGTGTTGTGAAAGAATCCTTCTTTGTTTCGTATAATAGAATCCAACCATATTTCATTTATACATTGAATATATATATATATACTCAATGTTGCGTAGAATAACTATTATCAATATTGTCTGTAACACGATCCAAGAATAGTGTTGCGTATACTACAAGCTAATACGGTGTTGTTTATAGCTCAAGGTAATCTTGGTGTAGAATACAACAGAAGACATTAATGAAATTAAAAAATATATTTTTCATAAAATCTCGGGGTGTTACATTCTACCCCCCTTAAAATGAATTTCTCCCTTGAAATTCGTCGGGGTTATAAATGGTTTACTACTCGAAAGTTTGTTTAATAGAAACCCACATCGTAAAAAGGAATACCAAAACATGGATTTAAAAAATAATGAATGAAATGTAACGGTTACCCAAATTAACTCATCACTGGGTTTCTACATAGGAGAACATTGGTGAAAATATGGATATGGAAGAAAAATCTAACCATCATGTTCTGATGGACAGTGGTAGAAAACATGGATATGGAAAATCCAACAATCACAAATCCATAAATTTGTGACGATCTAAGGTACCATCTGATTAATCATATATAAGATCACTAGGACAACATTTTTGGTATTCAATATCATTTCCCTAAAGTTGACGAATTTGAACTCGAATAAATACATACTTTATTTTGGTACAATCTCATTGTTGTTCGTGCCATGAACAATTTCCACTTCATCTCTTAAATAAATGAAGTTAAATTTTTTATTCGTGAAGTGTTAGTAGATCATGTGATAGAATGACGGGTAATTCCATTTAACTCAAAAAAAATGTTAGCAAAAGTTATTAAATATACATCAGTCATTCCATAGTGAGATTAATAATATATGGTTCCAAAAATGGAATTATACTTTATATATCATACTGCTTAATATAATAAAACTAGTTTCTACAAAATAGGGATTTACTGTAGGCCAGTGGTAGGCGATAAAGGCCAGTCGCACTTCGGTTGTGGTTTCGATTCCCACTGCCTTGTCCAACGCGATGGGATGTCTCCCATCCTGCAGGTTGTCCTTTTTCATAAGCTATATTACTATAACATCCCATCAATAATATCTGAAAACTTTTTATCCTAACTTATGTCCAACATAATCCATTCTAATCTTTAGGCTTATCTAAAATTCTTCGGTCCAAGATCATAGTATAAAGAAAATGATTACTTGAAATGTCACAGAACAATCACCTAAATTCCATCATTTATCCCCCATATATCATAAGATATATCTTGTTGGTCAAATTAAAAAAATGTGAATACCTGAATCATGTATTCTCTTGAAAAATAAATATCCATTGAACCTTAGTGAAAACATGAATGCTTTCAAATGTTAACTCTTTCCACATACCAAAATCAAAAAATTCTATATACTCAAACCATGATATAACCTTCTCCTTATATCAGTCATGAGCTCATGAATACTATCAAACATTTAATTTTCTCCTTATCCCTTCATTATGCGCATATCATCTACATTCCAAAAATATCTGAATAACCTTTCATGGATACTGGTAACATTAATCATACACTTTCAAAACTCAAGGAAAGACAACAGTGTAACAATCCATAGATGTCTCTTTATTTCATAGTAGCATGAGATTACTTATACAACATTACACATGATAAACATGTAATCATTCCACTACATTCTTAAACCATTGACCGAGCTTCAACAATTCTTTCATCTCACATATCATTTGTAGTCTCTTCATCAACATCCACATAAATACTACCCATACGACTATACTGATTCTCTTCATGAGACTTTCCCTTAGGGCATTGGTTTTCATAATTCCCGTAAATTCCACATTTAAAACATTTAACCATTGTTGATGTCGTAGCAATACCATTATCCTCATCCCTGGTGTTAACTGAACCTTTTCCTTTGCACTTACTGGATTTGTGTCCTTATTTTCCACACAGAAAGCATCTTCCAGTTCCTTTGAAACATTCTCCTTGATTCCTCTTCCCACATGATTTACATAGGGGAAATTGAACTTTCTTTCATCTATGATCATCATGAAACTCCATCTTTCTCTTATTAGCTGAGTCAGGAAACTTAAAAAATTTTACTTTATTGATCATATTATGCGATATCTGATTCGGCATAATAATGATGTTTGAACTTCCAAATCTCATTTCATTTCATTGCTCATGAATAATATCATTCCATTGTCCATCATATCCTCCCTTATCGTGAATCATCTTGTTTCCAGCCATTTTCTAAAACCCAAAAAGAATAGTGTGAGAGAAAAAAATCATAATAAAGGGGGAGTAACTTCAATATCTAACATCTTTGGTTTAATCTAATATCGTTACCATAGTTCTAGGACTATATCCTATATGTATACTTATCCTTAGGGACATCCCTAGGCATACCATAGAAATATCTCTAGGGATCTCACTAACGTTTTTGCATCCTAGTTTCCAAAGGTTGACTAAACCTTTCCTCTGATACCAACTGTAGAGACCCGAAGCTTGACGTACATTGACATTACATTACATTTTCGGAATACTTAGTACATAACAAAAACACACACACAAGGATCGTAATAGTTTAATGTCTTTGAAAACTCGGAATATAATCTTCTAATCCTGGTGAAAGATCTTCAACATCTCCCATAAAAATCTTCTCTTTTTTTATACCTAAAATCTTTCTTTATATCCTGTTGAAATGTAAACATAAAAGGGTGAGCTCAAATGCTCAGTAAGGGTAAACAAAAGAAATATCAATCACATCATATACATAAGCACATAACTTTTGGAAATCTTATCCTGTAAAAGATATCATAATTTAATAACATGGGAAAACACATGGAAGTGAAATGCAATCACAATAATCATAACATAAAACATTAACCTTTGTGGAATGCACATATAATCATAGAGAATCATTTCTTGTTAGTCATGACTCATTTCCAAGACTATCTTAGTGGACAAAGTCCCTTTCTAAAACGAGTCACCCTCATTTCAGCCATGTTTCACTAAACCGGTATATCCTACCATTCTAGCCATGTCTATCTCATGAGATATAAAATCATTACCCAATGCATTGGAGGTAGATATAGTTCCCACCCATCTTATAATGATACCATTCTTATGTGTGCCACAAAATCTTAAATCATACATCATTGCATAACCCATGTAATAAAAATGGGATTCTTAAACAACATGACATCCTAAAACAATTCATATAAGGTAAAGGAAATCATAAAACTATTTCCATCACAACATAATCAAATCAATGTAATGATAGGGATAGAAATAGAACCCTATATTATCATAGATGGAAAATAATTTTGATAAAACACTTGAACTACATTCTTGAGGAAAATATCATTTCTTCTTCAAAAAAACAGTTTTCTTTCTTAACATGTCATACAATTTTATACTAAAAGAAGTTTATTAAAAATAAACTTGAAAACTTTTAAATGAATATTCATGGAAATAATGTTTTAAAATCCATTCATGGCGTATAAGTTAAAAAAACATTCTTCGAACTTTTGTCGGAAAAGTCAAAAAGTACCTCGTACAAAAAACGACAAAAGATTCCTTTCATATCCGTTACTAAAAACTCACCGAAGAGTAACATTGGATTTATAAAAATTTAGTTGTATGGAAATAATATTACATATTTAGGAAACATGGATGTGGATGATAAAATACACCCCAGAAAATGCCAAAGTATAAACAATCTCGGATAAAAATGAGGTTGTGATATTTCCCTTACCTTATATCCGATTTGCTTCGTAAGTGTCTGAAACTCTTGTATAATGATTTAAATAATGTCATTGACTTATTACAGAATCATATTCATTGTTATTATATCATATATGGTTCACTTATGACTTTATATTACCCGTTCTTTTGTAAATTCATGTTAAATTAGCGTTTTGGGTAAAATCGTTTCATTTGTCGTTCGTGTTTTAACTTGTAATTATTCATATGATTACTTAGATCATTATTACTGAATTATAGAATATAAAACATGATTTATATATAATATATATTCAGAATATACATATATATATAATGGATCGATAAATGGAAAGAAATACACCGTTCACGGAGACGGTAGGTCGTACGTACGCATGAACACTGTTTTCGTTTCCTTAATGAATTGAGAGGAATTAAGTAGATGACATACATATATATACACATAAATCCAGAATCTTTATAATGTCTTATATTTCATTACTATTGCTTATATATACTTTATAATCATTCTTAAATGGTTAACATGGAGAATGAATCTCATCGCGTCGTGGAGACGGTAGTCCGTATGTACGCACGAGCGATGATATCATTTCCATAATTATTGAATTGAATTGGAGTGGATGATATAATATATCAGAATCATTATGATATTATAATAACTATGTATAGTTATTATTTACACCATAATACCCATCCATGTAAGGTTTTGGTGGAAAAACAGATTACACCACGGCGTGGAGACGGTATTCCGAACGTACGCACGCGCGGTGATTTTGTTTTCCATAGGATGGATAGATGGTGAAATAGGGTTGTTTCGTACTTATAATATCATATTAGTATATGAGTGATACTGATGTTATTACTTCATAATGAAACAACCTAAGAAGAAAAAGTGCAATAAGAAATAAAGTTGAAAGAATCGGTAACGGGAATTACCTCTTCTTTGAAGCACCTCTTTGAGACCTCCTCTTAGGGAACTAAAATTGGTATTTGAGGAAGACCATAACCTCTAGGATGTTTATAGGGAAGTGTAGAAGAGAATTTGGAAGGTTTTGGCCGAGCTTGAAGGCTCAAATTGGTGTGAGGAAGAGAGGGAGGAGGTGCCCTTTTATAAGGGAAGAGAGGGGCACCTTTGGAATAACTAAAAATATTATTTTATTATAAAGTCAAGTTCGGTTTTAAATAGCTCAAAATTGATTTTTTTAAAGGATAAGGTGGGAATGGGTCTAAATCCCCTCATCAAATAGGATTTAGGCAAGTTTAGGTTATTATTTTAACCTTATCAATTTTATTTAACTCTAAGTTAAATAATTTAACTTTTACCGTGTCTTTTTGTTTTCTTACACTATATGGTTAATAAAGTTACTATATCAAGCCAAAATAACCCCAAGTTGTTTATTATTAATATATATAATATTATCTAAGTCATTTGGCCGAACATCAGATTTTTAGGAATAAAATTACAATTAATAATATAATATTTGTTTTAAAAACTATTTTATGTCAATTTTGACACTATTTGGTACATGATTTTTATGAAATTGATAACAGAATGATAAGTTCGAAAAAAGTTATATAAATCAACAATAACTTGTCATATTATCCTATAAAATTATTTTATGTCATAAAAAGTCTCAAATTAAATTTATTTGGGCATTTATAACATTATTTATGTCAATATTTCATTAATAAGACAATTACTGTGTCATCATTATGTCATAATAAATGATAAATATATAATCCCTAAAAATTCTAAATAAATTCCTATGATGTAGATAATGGTATTATATTTCATGATATTATTCATGTTCTATGTTTCATGAAGTTTATCACTAGATTAAAATTATTATACTTATAAGATTTAAGAAAGAGACATGTTGTAACATTCTTTAGTTTTAATAATAATTAAATTATTTTCATTGAAAAAATTTAATTAAATGAATATAATCCAACCCTTAGGTGATAAGGGTCTACTTTCAGTCATAAAATAGGATTTTGAAATTTGTTAGTGTAATTTTAGAATATTATATTTACCCTTAATTACCCGATTTACCTTTAACTATGGTAAATAAAATTTATCGTAGTTACTATTCATAATTCCCAAAAATAAAAAGTAGCCTATTAACATAATTTGGACCCACTGATTCCAAATATGGAATCCATTTTTTTAACTTCAATACACAGAAGTTTCATAAATTAAATTAAAATTAATCCTGTTGTCGAATAAAAACATGTTTTTGTTTAAAACATTGCAAAAGATTGAATTGATTTAACCTAAGAATTCAAGGTAAAATCAATGATAATGACATTAATTATATTAAATGGTAAAAATATATTCTATTTATACTTTAAAACCATTCAATATTATAATTTAACCACATAAAATATTACGATGAAAAAAGTTGTTTTTAATTAAAATATAGCGTGTTTTAACTATTCATTAAAATATGAAAGTTATCGAAAAAATATCCAAACTTAATCTAATGTAAATTTTTATATCCTGATTCAAAAGAAGAATTTTATTTTGTCAAATTGATCATATAAACATGTAAAAAACTAGATTTAATGTGGGTGTGCCATCAAAAGGCAACAAAACTGCATTTTTTTAAAAAAAACTTATTTTACCCGAAAAAATTTATTTTGTTCTTATACCATGTTCTAGAAAATGTGTAATATGAATAATAATGTTATAAAATTAAAAATTTAGTTAATACTATTCATAACGGCTAGTTCATTACAATATTATAATAATATATCATTGTTTATTAAAACTCAATATTGCGTACAACACAAGTTATCGAGGAAGGTCGTGATTGCGTGTAATGCAAGCCAAGTCAGGGTTGCGTGTTGTGAAGAATCCTCCGTTGTTTCGTATAACTGAATCCAACCATATTTCATTTATAAATTGAATATATATATATATATATATATACTCAATGTTGCGTAGAATAATTATTATCAATATTGTGTGTAACACGATCCAAGAATAGTGTTGTGTATACTGCAAGATAATACAGTATTGTGTATAGAGCAAGGTAATCTTGGTGTAGAATAAAACACAAGACATTAATGAAATTAAATAAAAATATTTTTCATAAAATCTCGGGGTGTTACACACCCTCAGACGGATGGTTAGACGGAGGGAACCATTCAGACTCTCGAGGACATGATCCGCACATATGTCCTCGACTTTGGTCGCAGATGGGAGGACCACCTACCCTTGGTAGAGTTCGTGTACAACAACTGCTACCACTCCACTATCGAGATGGTACCATATGAGGCGTTGTATGGAAGAGCTTGCAGATCTCCTTTGTGCTGGACATACCCTGGGGAGTCAGCACTTGTGGGACCAGAGATGGTCCAGGCCACGACAGAGAAGGTCCAGGTCATCCAGGAGCGGATGAGGATAGCTCAGAGCCGGAAGAAGTCTTATGCTGATAGGAGGCGGAGGCCACTAGATTTCGAGGATGGCGACCACTTCTTCTTGCGTGTCTTACCTCGGCGTGGATTACGGAGATTTGGCCGAGGTGGCAAGTTGTCTCCATGCTTCATCGGACCCTTCCAGGTCCTCAACAGGATTGGCGAGGTGGCTTATCGTCTGGCTCTACCACCTCAGTTGCACCGGGTGCACGACGTCTTCAACATATCTCAGCTGAGGAGATACGTGCATGACCCGACACATATTATTGACTATGGGGAGCTAGACGTGGATGATGGGGTGACTTTTGCGGAGGTCCCAGTGGAGATGGAGGATCGACAAGAGCAGGTCCTACATGGATGATCGATTCTTTTAGTGCGCATCAGATGACAGCACGAGAACCTCCAGGAGAGCACTTGGGAGTGGGAGGCTCAGATGCCTGCTCAGTACCCACATTTGTTTCTCTAGATTGTGATGTATCTTTACGGGGACGTAAATCCCTGAGGTGGGAGTAATGTAAATACCCGTAAATTTCAAGGAAATTTTTTTCTTAATTTTCTATGGAATTTTACAAGAGCGCAGTTTCTGACGGGACCTGATTTCGAGGCCCGGTGTGCCCAGAATCATTTTCCAAAGCTTGGCTCGGGTAGTTTCAGTGAACGAACGAGTGGGTTTTTCTAACTTTTGAATCGGTGCTCGGAATCAAATTCTGAGGGCACCGATGGAATCACAGTGCTGGTACTAGTTTAGAAACGCCTCTTCCAGAGTTGTGTTTCCCCGGGTGTGGTTTTTAATTTTCGGGCTTAATGTTAAGAAATAAAATAAATTGTTCGACAAACATTATTTTATTTCTCTTAAGCCACATGGAAGCCACTTGAAGCCACTTAAAGAGGATTAAGCTGTGTTGATCCGGATAGGATGCTATCCAAAAATATCATACACTCTTGGTAGGATATTTGTGAGGTGGGGCCCGCACGAGCCCCACCATTTTTTTTCGCTAAGTAACACACCCGCGAAAACCCGTCATTATGAAAGTCAACTGACACATTTTCTTAATTTCTTAATGCACCATTTAATTGGGAGGTTTATTTCGTTGAATTAATCAGACAATTTATTTCGTTGAATTAATTCTACGATTTAATGGGTCGTTACTTATCTCTTTTCCGTTTGTTGCCGTAATAATAAAATAAGACCAACGCACGACTTTTGGAGGATTTCACGTTGAGAGGCTTTTAAAACATTCTTGTGCCTTCATCCTCCTTCACGAAGAACGCAAAGAACGCGAAGAACGCGAAGAACGCCATCACCCTCGGAGCTTGACGACGCTTCATCCGAGATGTTCTTCCCCGCCCCGATATCTGATCACCAACTGCTTGTGGTAAGAAATCTCTGGTTTCTTTTTTAAACTTCCTTGTGGTTTATAACAAAACTCATATTTAATTATTTACAATTAAATCTGTTGTCTCTCGATCCATTGAGTTCGTCGACGCAATTCCGGATTCCGCGACGACGTGACACCCTTCCGCGATGACGAGACGCCTTCCGCGACACGACGATCGCCTCCTTCCGCGACGATCAATTTCCGCGAAGAACCCGCATGCAACGACATGACGAGGTATGGGTTGTTGTGAATAATTCCTTTATTCCCATGATCGTTTCATTTTTTTAAAGTGAAGAACCCGGACAATAAGAACAATTTTAGTTTATTAAAATTATTGTTTCATGTGTTGAATAATTTTCTCCTGTTATTTTTATCTAACACAGATGGTGCGGGCCAAACGAACACGGCCCAACAACCCTCTGTCGTTCTTCGTGGTTGTGCGGATTTGGAGGGCGACGAAAAAACGTGACGCAAGGGCATTTTGATTATTCCGCAGTGAAGAACGGAACCCGGGAGGAACAATAGCACAGACGGGAAGGAAAACGGACCACTAGAGCAACTGTGGTGGCCCGCGGAAGTTACCGGCCGCACGGGTCCAGCTCGCACACACGGGACGCGGCGACATGCCGCATCCATTCAATCATCGCGGCCCTTCGAGGGCCGCGACACCTCCAAACGGCGGGGGCGGCGCCCCGCGGAAATCGGCCGCTCGGCAGCTCGACCGAGCCGAGCCAGGCCTGTCCAACAGGCTGGGCCGGCTCGGGTTGACCCGGTTCGGCCGACCCCGGGGGGGAGGGGGGGTCGGCCCGAGCCCGGACCCCCCCGTCTTCGGACAGTTTTCGGTCTTTTCCTATAACATGAGCTATGAGCCTCCGAACGACGCACCATCAGTGGAAAGGCTATCCTTGGATCGAGACGGTCGTTTCGGTATATCGCACTCAAGGATTCGGAATACTTTGGGTTCGACCGGGTTGGTTCGTACATGAAACTAACCGGGCCGTTGGAGCGGAAATGTTCATATCATGAGCTATGGATGTCTGATTGATGTGTTGTCAACTTTGGTGGTTTCCTTTATGTGAGAAGGATCTTTTGGCATACTCGGTCCGAGGTTTGGACGCAGGTGGAGTACGGTCGGCTTGGTTTTGCCTTAAAAACCAACCGGGCCCCTGGGACGAAAAAGCCAATAACTCTCAGACTGGGCGTCCGATTGACGTGTCGTCTGCGACGTTGAGTTCCTGTTGACGATAGGGAACTTTTGGATACATCAACTTCGGAAATTGTGTCAGTTGATGTATCAGCCTCTCGGCTCGTGGGGCGGACCCTCCCGAATGAGTTTTCTGTGTGCGGGAACCCTAGTGGTGGCTGCGACTCCGACAACGACCGTGCATAGATCCTCAGTGGACTCTAACGACGACCGTGCATGGATCCTCAGTGGATTGCGACGACGACTGTGCAGGGATCCTCAGTGGACTATGACGACTACATCACTCAGCGATCCTTTGTGGATCAGTGCTACAGGTCCTGTGTGGGCCCGATCCTGTGTGGGCCCCATCCTGTGTGGGTCCGATCTTGTGTGGGTCAGTGCTCAGCGGTTCTGTGTGAGCCAGCACCTACAGGTCATGTGTGGTCCCGATCCTGTGTGGGTCTTTTCGTGGGTTAGTACCTATCGATCTTTTGTGGGTCCGACGACTTATATGGATAAGTGATCATCTTTATCGTCATCCGAAGAAGTATAACTGTGTTAGCTGAATCTTGTGCTACTTTTCATTGTGTATTGTGTTGAACTATACTGTGTGGATTTACTGTTTAATCTCATTTGTGGATTGCGTTGTGCTATCCTGTGTGGATTTATTTTTTTCTTTCCAGTGTGGACTGGGTTTTGCTTGAGCTCGGACGTTGGAGCCGAGCGGGAACTGATGACTTAGGTATATGTATGGGAATATACCTAGGCACTGTTGTTTGTTACTTCCTGATTGCATCTTCCCTTTGAGGGTTATCCTTTGTGGAATTTGGGAGACCTTCGGGGGTCTCGGGGTCCCTACTGAGTAGCATATACTCACTCCTACACGAGCTATGCCCGCACTATGTTGTGTTGGTTGCAGAAGACGGACATCGCTGATCGTGGTGGAGGTGTGCGGAGCAGGACGGTACCTGGAGGTGGACCACGGGGCGGACGTTCTCGGAGCGGACGGCGGGACCCGAGGAGTAGTGGAGTTATCTGTACCCACCCTTCAGGTGGGATTTCCAGTGGACAGCTCTGTGTAGCGGCTTTTACTTTTCAGTTTCTATTTTTCCCTTTCAGTTGTACATTACTGTTGGGCTTGTATTTCCGGTCCCTTTTACTTTCAGCACAACTTGTTACAGTTTTTGCTTAGTGTTTACTTTTTCCGCTTGCTTACTATGTGGTGCTTGTTTACTTCTCAAAGGCAATTCCTTCCCTTTTTGTTGGGATTTACGCCTTGGTGCTAGTCGCCAGCCCCTGCCCTATAGAAGGCAGGTTTGGGGTAGTCACGGCACGGGCCCTGAGGACGGGTCGTGACATGCATCATATTTCATAGACATTACTTCTTTTGGATCATCCATTTCCATCTTCATTTTATGGACCTTATGCTTTTGAGCTTTAAATTTCATTATCAAAAAATATATCATTAGGTACCAGTTGATTGGTCAGAATAATATAATGATAAATTAAGTGAGGGTGAATTTTATTTTTTCAATAATCATCACATATTATTTCTTTTAATGACCTCTATGATATATATTAGATATTAAGTGTTTACATTTTTAATGAGAAAGAGAATCATTATTATAGAATTAATAAACTTATCAACATTATAATGGTTCAAGGCATAATTTTACTGATTCCTACCCAACCAACATTCTCTTATTGAGAATGGTTAATTTTAGTACAATGGTCTACTTATCAGGAGAACACAAATCCAAAACATTTTCATGGTACATGGAAACTTTACAGACATGGATAAACAAAGACTTATAATTCTTAGACATGGTTAATGTTATCCACAATGGATATTGTAAATCTGATATTCTACCATGCCTGATTTTGAGTAGCCAAAACCTTGACAATTCAAATTATTATAAATTTTTCATGGTTAGGGTTTAACATAAACATTTTAGTGTCAAAAACTGACAACATATTGGTCCAATTATTAGGAAATGAATTTATTTAGTATTGAATAATTCTAAAGTGAGCACAGTTGAAAATAATTTTTCTGTTAGAGTATCAAAAAATTAAATCACCAACATTAATGAAATATGAGTTTACAAATGTATATATCCAACGTTTATTAAAATTTAGAAGATAAGATATTATATCTTTCATTGATATAGAAATGTAAAATATTTCTCATAAGAATATAATCATATGAAAATATGTGTCGTGTATATTCGCATGTTCAAAAAGATACCATGGATCAATATTTGGATAATATATCATCATACATAATTCTAGATCCAGAAGATTCACCTAAATGGTTATGTCTATTTAGAGAAGAATAAAATACTCAAATATTGAGTAGTCAAATGTTGGTTTCCTTTACAAAAAGAAAAAATAATAATTGTAGTGATAAAGTATAAAGGGTTCCTTTTCCAAACATTAGATTGGACATAAATGTAAGGTTTATTAACCATATGCTAGTATTTCAAAAGCAGAGTTACCTAATTATATAGGTCTCCTTAACCATAATTTACTTCTCTTAATTAACATAACTTTTCATCTAAATCTATGTTTCATTGACCATATATTGATGTTAATATATGTTTAATGATAAATACAAACATTAGTACTAAATACAGTTTAATACATGTGTAAATTTCACGATTTTTACATGTTTATCCATGTGTAGAGTTTAATATTTATGTTATGTTTTGAACATAGTATAACACTTGTGTTTTTAGAATTTTCTCAACAATGTTTTGAAAACTTTAAAAAACATTCCTTTCAAATTAAAATTTTGAATATTATTCCAAAATAAATATTGAAATATAAACTAATTTCATGAATTAAACATAATGTAATACCATTAGTAAAAAAACAAGGTTATTAGTGGTCATCAAAATCAATAATAAAAATACAGTATTGTTGAGACAATACATTCCCAACAATTGATACATATAAAAAAATCAAATACATACATATTTTCATCCATCTTTGTCTGAATATATATCTGTTAATATATATATGTATGTATGTATTGGTAATAATATATCTATGTTTATTTTTTAGTGTGTGTACTTGTGTATATATATACACCTTAAAACATAGATATACATAGTCATCTGGAACATTTAATTTTATATGTATTTAAAATAAATAAATAAAATTAATTTTTTTTAAAATAATATTTTCACATAATAAATGATTAAAAATTATTATAGTTTAATTTATTAATTTATTGATAATTTTATATTAATAAATTATTTATTATATAATCTTTCATTAATAATTTGTTAAAATATTTGATGTCTCTATATTAAAGATATTGTTTAAGAACAATGTTTGTATTACAACAGATTCAGTAATTGGGAATTATAGTGGTATTATTATTCATAATGTTTTTTGCAATAGTGTCATGTGATCGGCCTTATGGATACCTTATTCTATGATTTTATGCTATAGTCGGAATGTACTTGTGGAGTGTGTGTTGTTTAATGGATGTCAACAACGAGTCATTTGAATGCCGTAATATAATCTAGGGAGCATAGGCAGTGCTACATATCACACACAATGGAGAAACACTATAGAGAGAACCAAATAGGTCTATGATATAATTCAGGGGCTACTGATGTGACAAGTTATCATAGATTCATGGTAGTAATATTAGATTTGTTGATGTACTTTGGTTCATTGGGTTTTATATAATGTTCTTTTTACCTATGGGCCTTCATAACGTAAATTTTCTCCATTCGATTGATTGAAGAAATTCTCAATTATTATTTTTAAATGTTTCCATATTAAGAAAAAAATTGATCATTATTATGAAATATTAAACAATTCTAATATTCTATATAAAAAAATATTCCTTTATAAAAAAAATTAATCATTCTAAAATTAAAAAATTTTAAATGATCAATTCTAATATTGATGTGTTTTGAAAATTTTATATTTAATTGTGAATGATTCTTTTAATTTTTTAAAATTAGAAATTACATAATATTGTAGGTTTTTTATATAATCATATTTATATTAATAACCCAGAGCCTATATTAATATTTATAATGTTAAAAAACTAATATATTAAATTTATGTAAAGTTAATTAATTATTATTAATAAATATATATTATTTAAAATAAATAAATTATATATAATTATAATATATATTATTAAATATCTAAAATATTTCTAACATTGAAAACTATTCCGTAAAAATTAAAATTTTCACACAGTAAATTTATAAGTACCAAAGAATATTTTCTTATTATGAACAAAAAGTATTATATATTTTTAGAAAATGAAAAATATTTTTTTATTGAGAACATTTAAATCATATATAATAATATATATATTATAAAAAACTATATATTTTAGAATTAATTCATTATATTTTTCATTTATTCTTTATTTATGGAATATATATTAATATATATATTAAAAATTTATCCAACATTATAATTTTAAAACAAATATATTTAAATTCATTCAAAATTTTCTTAAATATATATATTTTATAGAAATAAAAAAACAAAATTATTATGTTTGAGGTAATTATTAATCATATTTAATAAATGCTACAAAATAGAAATGAAATAATATTTAATTAAAAATTATAAAATTTTCTACAATTTTAATTATATTGATAATACATCGTCATTTTTTTGTTCACTATTAAAAAATCTTATTAAGAAAAAAATATTAGTTATTTTAACACACATCCATAACCAAATTTTTTCTAATTAAATTTTATTTAAAATTTATTTACAAAATAAATATTTAAAATTTAATATTCAATATTTAAAATTCTATAAAATTTGATGCATAAAGCTTCATAAAAGAAAATGATCAAACATTAAATTAAAATAAACTTGTATTGGTTATTTGAAAATAATTTGATAAATTTTTTATATGAATATGATCGATTATAGAAAATCTTCTATATGTTCAATGAATTTTATTATATTTAATTAATTGAAAAATGCAGTCAACTTTTTTAAGACAATCACACATCAAAAATTATATATATACTTCTTTGTGTGTGTGTTCATATCTTATTATTGTAATACAAATATCATGTTTTAATTGGATATATTATTGAATTCATATAAAAAAAATTGTTCTTTGTCTTTAAAAAGTTAATATTTTTTCTTGAAGTCACATATTATTATAATTAAGTGCCAAACATACGATTTATTCTTCTATTTTATTATTATTGTGACTTTTTTTAATATTTTTCAACAAAACTGTCCAAATTATTAAAAACATAAAAAAATATGTTCTATGTTTACTAAATAAAATTGTGAATTTAATTACATTAATTAATATAAATACATAATATCAATTAAATTATTTTTTAACTGAAAAATTTATGAATCTATTAATATGTATATATAATCATAATGATACTTGATGAATATCTAGACGACGTGCCGCTCTCCTATTGTTGTTGCAGTGATGCCCTAGGATGATGTCGTCAGGTCCTTCACTCCCCTATCGATTGTAGGGGGAGTTTAGTGATCACCGTCATCGGGGAAGGATGGGTAGTATTCTGATCTGTCTCATCCATTCCCTCATATATTTATTTCTCCAAAAGTTCTAGATCTCTCCCGAGAGGCGCCCCAGTTATCTTTGTTGTTTGAAGATCTTAATCTCACTGAAGATTTCTTCAAGTATATATTGGTGGCACTATTTATCCCTTATCGACCCTCAGTGGAAATTTTTACACACTTTTTCTCTGATTCTTGGAAGCCCAATGACAGAGCAGTTGTCTAGTATCTTGACCGAAGACACATAATGGTGCATTTTCACTCGGAGGATGATTTGATTTCCAAGTGGGTCAGCGCTCCCTAGAGGTGTGGTGGATTCTATTTTTACTTATTCTACTAGAGCATTGATTTTCATTTGCGTCATGTTCCTTTGTCGATTAAAACATGGATAAGTCTCCCTGGTCTTCCGCTTTAATTTCAAAATCCATTCATTCTATGCGCCATTGTTAAAATGGTTGGGATGTATTTGTACTCGGATCAATGAACATAGTCTCTATCACACCTGATCTACCCATGGGTCTGTGTTGAGTTTGACGTTGTGAAGCTGCCAGTGCGTTATATCTGAATTACTAATGAAAGGAGATCAGATTGATGCATGAGATAGTCTCTGAATCGTGGATGTTGTTATTTATAAGATGCAAATGGTTCATGCACCTAGACACCACTTTCCACAGTGGAAATCTGGGTGTTACCTTGCGGGTGGTGTAGTTACAGTATAGTGGTGGTCATATTGCTTGTACATATTAAAGGTTGATTCAGGTGTTGGTTAAGGGAGGCCTTGGAGTGGTTGTGATATATTATGGGAATGTGAATGGGGATTTGAGATCTCCTATAGAGCAGGAGGTGTGTACCAATGTAGGAAACTATTTTAGACATGGAGCCAAATTTAAGTCTCTTTGCACTGATATGGTGTTGGTTATGGATCCTTCAAATAAGAAGGTGGATAGGGAAATGTGGTTGGGTTTTATTCATATTGTTCCATGTCATGTTTGTAATATGACGTAATTTTAGGTTCCTATGAATCCATCGATGCTGTAGGTATTGGACAGGTTGAAAATAGACCTTGGTGTTCATAGGAGTTCCTATATATGGAAAAGTAAAATCAGAAAAAGATGTATGTGAAGACCCTAGCGCAATATGAAAGCTCAGAGTGGGAGTCATCTACTGCTAATGATGTAAAGGATCAGGGCTATGGGGACGAGTATGATTTATATGATATATAGTTGCATTATTTGATTGGCTTGCCTTCTTTATTTACTTTTCTTTTATTTTAATAATTGATCAGGGACATTGTCTCTTGTTGATCCTTCCTCGTAAAATGAATCATAAAAAAATAATTTTTAGAATATGATTTCGTGAAACTATTAATTTAATATATATATATATTTTAATCAATATTAAATATTTCATTATTTCAAAAAAGAAAACATATGTAACATTAAATTATTTTTCATTACCAAAATAAATAATTTATTATATATTTAAACTCCAATATAACATTTTATTTGGTATATGATGTCACCTTTTACTATTTAATAAGTTTAAAATTAAATATTGTGGTGACTATATCAATGATTTCCTATAATAACCTTATACTTTTTTAATAATTTTTTTCTAATTAATTAAATCCTATTGATATTTTTCTAATCACATAGCACTATATATATATTTTTGTTATTATATTAAATCACAATCCTTGAATTATATTTTATTCAACACCGAATTAAGCTTTCACTACACATGACTCTGACTTCTATTGTGTTACTGACAATACTATGTTTCTATGAATCACTCGTGTGTATGTACGACATACCGTCTCTACAATGCAAGGGGATTCATCTTCCACATTAATCATTCATTGATGATTATATATAGTTCTATAATGAATATATATAAAAAATAACACTTATCTAAATATATTATTTACATATATTTCATTTACATATATTTTATTACTTTGATAAAATAAATTGAAACAATGTCCATGCATACATAAGACCTTCTATCTCCATGAATCGAGTAATCAAATTCTTATATGTTTCTTTTATAAATATTTATATAATAAATATATATGATATATAAATTATATTTTACCTTTTTAATTTATTTAAATCATGTCCTATTCAAAATTTCCCTAAAAACATCAAATTACATTTGATAATCAAATTGATTAAAACCAAAAACATAACATCAACATTGAGTAGTTAATAAGAGAATAATGAATGAACATATTTAAATTATATATTGAATGATATAAATGATTTAGATTAAATTTTAGAATTTAATAATGTTATATTTTTTATAAATAATATTTTTCATTTATTAATTAATACCATACTTATGTGTTGGGTATTTCATCTCAATATTATTTTTTGAGAAAAACATGCATTTTTTACCACTAATTTATTTTGTGGGAAGTAAATACAACATAATAATGTATTATAGGATTTATATACATTAACATATGTTTATATACATAAAAATTATATTATATCTATTTTTGTGGGGTTTTACAGTTCAAACGATTACCAATGGGTATGTTTTTTTCTCAATGTTCCTCCATTGAGACACAAGTGATTTAATGAAAATATGTTCCTTTATGTAGTTTATATACATCCATTTGACATGTTATATCAGATTAACCCTTTTTACATCTTATTTCAGGATTATTGTAATTCTTTTATTTCTTGGGGAATATTATTTAACGTTATCAATGTGGTATGGGAGACATTGAAACTTTTAATAGTTATTTTCCTCAAAAAATGATATAAAATACATATAAGGACCATATTCAGGGAAAATTATTTTAATTTAATGTATTTTGGTTTAATTAAAAATTGAAAACAATCAATAATTTTTTCAAAATAATTAAAAAGTAAATATGAGATAATATTTTTCATTTTTCTATTATATGACTTCAATGAAAATGGATATTGAACTATTTTAAGCATTAACTACATTAATTATTTATTCATTTAATAGAAAAGTTATTCCAAAAGAAATTATATTTCAGAAATATATTTTCATTGAGTAATGGGTTACATCCTAGGGAAATGTTTTAAAAAACATTTCATGATTATTTAATATGTTTTTAATGTGGATTCAATAAATAATATTGTGAAAATGTTTTATGTTTTTGAAATTTATTTTATAGAAATATTATTTTTCCTATTATCATCAAAAATCATTCACCACAAAATATTACATTTATTTTTATATTTAAATAATATTATTAATATTATTTCTATGAATGGATTATATTTTTAAGTCATGATTTTTATGAAACCATATTTTTTACAATTTATGGTGTTGATGAAATTATTATGAAACATGTATATTTTATATTGGTTTTGATATGATTAATTTTTTGTTACACCCATTATATTAAACTAGTTATGATTTTATTGTTTTTTATCCTGAATAACATGTATGGATGATTTAATTATTTTTTGGGTGGGAAAAATATCTCACATCCATTTCATTGTGTGATGATTTATTTCTAATGTGATAAAATGAATGTTACATGGGTGTGAACCATGACTACTATGATAGCCTTTCGTGTAAACCAAGACATCCATGATGTTATGTAGAGTGAAAAAATTCTACAAATAAGGACATGTTTGTAAACCATGACTACCATGATTGTATGGGGTGTTAACCCATACAACTACGATGGAATTTGTAGTGATTATATGACGACTATGGAAATCATATGACTTTTGTATCCGTTTAGAACAATATATATATCATTTCTATGTTTTACATTCATTTCATATGTTATTAACATCATAGTGATTCATTTCATATGAACTGTGAATATTTATGTTAGGACTAAGTTAATGATAAGTAATTTGTCATGTATGATTTTATATTTTAATTATAATGTTTTCAAACCATTTTTAATTGATAATCATGCATATATCCATTGTTTACACTTATTTAGAATAATATCTCACCATTTTATATGTTTCATTACCCCATTAAATGATATGGATTTTCCATATAATATAATAAAGGGATCTTGTTATGAAAAAATTTGAATAAGTGTATGAATATTTTTTTATGGAATAGTTATTTATGATTTCATGATTGAAAATGAATAAAACAATTATGGTCTTTAGGAATGTGTTTCTATAATTTATTACGAATTCTGAAAAAAATAATGTAATGATAATGTATAAATATTTTGGGTCACTATAATAGTTTTCATAGATATTGATTATCTAACTACTGGAAAATTTGTTGAGAAAACATGGTGAGATCCCTGGTAATATTTCAAAATATTTTCTTATAGATTTATTTAATTATTATCCTATTATGAATTAGTTTTAAAATTATGTATTATAATTTAGACATCATTAAATGAGTATTTTTTATTTTGGGGTTTTCCAATATGATAAATGTTTCCCACATTGTTCTTCCAGAAATTAATCATTATATGTTACCCCAATGAACCACATTAAAGATAAATTCCATGGGAAATGAAATGATTTTCATACTATGTAGTTGAAGGTTTTGATAGATAGAGTCATGAAACATTTAAATGGCTAAAAAATCTATATCATGACATAAATATTTTGAGGATTCTAAATGACCAATAGAGGGAGCAATGTTATCTTGAATCCATCACAAGCAAATTTCCAACATCATTTATATGAACAAATAATTTAATTGTTTTTTAAAAAATAAAACATTTACATAGAAAATATATTTTTCATTGACTATTGATAATAAATAGAAAATAATAATTTGGGGACTTATAGCATGGAATTTTGTAAGATATTGTTTTTTAATGAGGTATAGATATGTTATTTTCAGGTTTAGATGTTTTTTATTTTCCATTATTAATAGAACCTAATTTAGGTCATGGGATGGATGGGTTGTACATGGCAGAGATGTGTAAACAATCTTATAAGGCTGATATCAATCTATTTCAATTTTTTGAATTGGGGATACAGGTCATGTAATCCTAGGTTCTGATGGGTATTGGTTTGCTGGTACACTACGTGATGTGAATCAAATAGTCATCAAAAAAGAATAACAGGGCCTTACACACCATGTAATTTTTTTACACATTGTGTAATTTCCCACTGGGTTTTAAAAAAGAGATGTATTAGACTATTATTTTTCATGCACATGAGATTTTTCCCCTTCTGAGATCTTATAACCATCTAAAATGGGATTCAGGATTAGAAGTTGTCTAAACACTATATCATAACCTATTAATCATGTTGTAACATCATCAGTATGTACTCGGTCAATTTTTATTCATACGTGAATCTTCAAAATAACAATTGTAATATTTTTATTTAGGATCATATGCCCTAATTTATCAATCTATATACATTCATCATATTTCCCAGAAATCATGATGAATCAATAATTGATACTACACGATAACAATACTACAGTGAAAAGGTATATTGTATTTGTTTTTCAACATATATTCTCATGATTTTCGATCATATGACATATATGCCGCATGCTAGACATTTTGGAGAGCCCTAATTTTTGAGAGAATTGATTCTAGATGATATATGTGGAATAAATTAGGATCCATGTAGGTTCCATTTAGTAATTTTGGAACCTATTTCTCAATTCAAGGTTACCCATGTGGTGTTCATTAAGGAAATTTCATAATTTATGCTGATTAAAATTACATATTGTATGTGTGAATAACCATTCCTTGTTAGTGGAATCCCGTTAATTCATTGAATGTTTTGAGTTACATGACGTGAATATGTATTACCTCTATGCTTACTGATATCATGCGATTCAATTATTTTTTTATACGATTGATTGAATATAAAAATTGATTTTATGGGTGGGTATACCAATATGAAGTGACTAATATTATGATTAATGGGGTAATATGCGATCCTAAGACTATTTTTTAAATGATAAATAGATTGTATGAGTGTGTATATTGATGTATCAAACATATTTATCAGAGTTGATATACTTACATAGGATTAATTTTTAAAATTTAATGAATTTATTGAATTGTTTGATATATTATATGGACTTCCCTCCATTGATTAAGAACAGTGTAATTGACAACAAGGGTTGAATTTGCCTCTTTGGTATTAATTCAATGGGATGCCTCAGGGATTGCAACCATGTGGATCCATGTTTCTTGGAATCACATATTAAATTCTTGTACAAATGCTCGTAGGAATTCAACCACATCCTAGACTGAGATTCCACTGGGCCTCCCATTAGACATGATATGGACTCCTTGTTCAGATGCACATTGGATCTCTCCCTTCACGTTATACACTTCATACATATATTTTCCGGTACACTACAACATGGATTTGACCCCTGTTGCATACAAATGGATATATGTTGTGCTTTTGTGATACATTATGTATTTATTTGGCATTGTGGTGGGATACTTGAAACAGATGGATGTACAGTGAGGATGTGGGATACATGATACATATAGGAGTATCGTGTGGCAGTGTGATTTGATTAATTTTCATAGTTGACTTTTTTATTAGTCGAATCATATCATGGGGATCCTTGAGAGGTTATTTGGTATTACTTCATATAGTATAATTTTCTCATTAGAATCGACTTTTATTTCACTATTTTATATAAAACTTCTATATAATTTACTACTAATGTTATAAGTGTATATACTAATGGGTGGTTACCTAAAAAATGTATATCATAAAAACTATTTGGGATTCTATGGGGGCCCAAATAGATATTATTGTTGTTTGTGATTTATGATTAATGTTCCCCAGTATATGTTTTTTATAGTTTATATGGAGTTGGATATCAAGGGTAGATAACTAGTCTTGTGATTATACTGTGAATTAGTTGTCTTTTTGTTCAGTTGAGACTTATATTTTTTAGTATTTCCATGTAATATTATAGATACTTTCTAGATACATGTACCATATTTATCATTGTACATGTTATGTTTATGAATTATATATACATTCATGTCTAGCCTTACTCTTTAGTTTACGTAATATTTATTTTCTAACCCTATTGTAGGGGTTTTAATTCCAATGTGATATACTCTGGTAATGATGGAATAATATCCCCACTGACCCATGTAGGGTATCACTACTAGTTCGATGCCTCTAGTATATTTGGAAGATAAACTTGTATACATTTGGATAACTAGGCTAATGTCATTGTTATGTGTCCTCCAGTTTTGTAATGCTACAATGTGATTTCGAAGCATATTTTCTTGTGTGTCCTAATGTTTTAAGATATAAAAGAGGGATATGAAAGAAATGGTTTTTGGTAATAAACCACTAATGTTAGTATCAATCCCATGAATAGGGAAAAGTGAAAAATCCACGAATGCAACTACTACCATTTAGATTTTGACTATTATACTAGATTGATTTTATTGTTTGATGAAAAAAAAATTTATGTTGTTATTATTGATGAGAAGGTTTGTTATATATCTATTACAACATGATGAGAAGATGGTGTTCCAACTCATCCATTATATATTGAACATGATAGAAATCACTTGAAAGTAGTTATCCTATTCCATTTTTGTTGCATTTATTATAACAAGTTGTTTTGAATGATGTTGTGATACCTTTGCCTAATGATTTAATAGCTTTGGTGCATTGAATAGATGAGTGACATCATCATTAAATGCATAATGAGTACGAGCTCTTATAGTCTAGGAATTTACGGAGCAATGTAATATATATGATAAAATGAAATTGATATATATTTTTTTTGAAATGGGATCCGTGATTTCAGTTAAGGTGGTCTTATGGGCCCTCATCGCTTCAAGATATGTAAAAATATGGTGTAATTTTTTGAATTTTTGAATTTTGAAATTTAGTGGAACAATAAAATGATTGATAGAGAATTAAAATAATCCAAAATATTGAGTGGTAAATGTGATATTATTCTATAGTTTTTCTCGGGTTTTCCATATACAATCCATTCATTAGGAGTTGGTTGTATAGAAATTCCACCAGGACGACATACACATCTATTATAGTATAGTGTTGATGACCATAATCCAATTGCAATAGGACATTCAAAATCACATGATCCTCCATTAGTGTCATATATGAATGTACTTGTTGTTCCATACATAGTTGTTGAGGTAATGTTCTGCGAGGGATTCATTTACTATATATAAGATTTATAGGAATCTCCACAGCCATTCTTTACTATTGATGAGAAAACATGGGTGTTCCATTAGCATCATCCTCTAGTTTTTTTAGGTTATGATAGTCCATATGCTGTATAGTATTAGATTGAGTCTATAATTGTGATTTTTGAACATTTGAATATGGATCATTAGTGTATGGTCAATATCGATACATATATGTTATTTGGAGAAGAAAAGTGCTACTGGGATTTTTTAAACCACCGTGATGGGCTATAAGTGATGGAACATGTGGAATTCAAAACCTTCTTATTTGACATCTTTTACCTAAGGACTTTTTAATAATATTTGTCTGTCAATTTAATGAATGTGGATTAATATGTGATGACAGTTATGGATTACTCAACACGTGTTTTACAGTTTACATGTTATTTACTAATGTGTTTTACTCAGATGCTATCGAGATAGAGGCACTTCCTGGAAGGTCTCAAACATGATTTCATGTATCATGTCAACGGGTTTAGGTTGAATTCTATAATTCTGATTTTGAATCATGTTCTTATAACATAGAAAAACTGAGGGAATATCGGGATACAGAATATGGGTGTGTTATTTATAACCCCAGTGGATCTATGTATTAAGAAATGAAACATAGTTTGGAGGCTTCCTGTGATATTAGTAATGTGGTGGAAGGAAGGATGGTGTATTTAAGAAAATTTGGTAGGGGAGGAAAGATGAATATTCAGTATGACCATGACCAATTCGAATACTAATAATTATGAAGGATAGAGCATATGCAGAGGTGTTATAGGGTATTATCACCAATTATGAGTGTTTGGTGGAAAAACTGGTATTAGGTTCAAGAGTAGGTTCTTCAGCTTCGAATCAGGGTGGGATATAGAGCAATGTAGGTCGGTCAGGCCTAGGAAGTGGTTGCAATAGTCATTGTTTTCAAACTCCAATTTCATAGAGATAGTTGTGTGGATCAACTTTGGGATCCTGTTAGTTTAGCAGGTTCATGGTATGGGCTGGAAATCTTCTGTTAGTGGGAACAAATGGTAGCCATAACCCAAACCATCTATGATGAGAGGTTTGATCATAATAGCTTCAATGATCCTGTCTGTTATTTTTTATACAGGTTTATTGCATTATTTTAGATTGTTATGGGAGGTTACAATCCTGGGAATTGTGATTTCATATTATCTATGTTTTTTTGATGTAGGAAATTCCATTGGAAATCTGATTGGGTGATGTATGACAGTGTAATGAGTTCCCCATTTGGATGGTGGGTTTCAAATTATATATGTTTTATTTTCATTTATATGAAATTGTATGAAGACATTCTTAGGTTTCAGTGGCTAGTATATTATTGGAAATGTTTTTACTAATATCACTAATGGGTGACTTTGAAAACACTATAGTGTTTGGGGTTTAGTCACATGGTTGAATAGGATATCTAGGTAAGCTGAGATAGACACGAGCATTGTGGGTTAGTTGGAATGATAACCCATAATGATAATTTTTTTAGATGATCTAGGAGTTTCTCAGGAAGGCATTCCAATAGTGGATGTGCACTTCAAGGATGTGTTTCTTGATGACTTTTTTTTACCTTTTTTGATATCAGTGTAGTTAACCATTTCAAAATTTGAAGGATATGTAATAATATCATTTCCAACATAAAAAACGTCTATGATGGCCCTACAATAGCTCAAGAAGAACCTATATGACATAGTGGCATAGGGGTACATCTAACCTAATACATATAGGTGGGGTTTATCTATACTTTTTTCAAATAAAGGACAATGATAAAATTAGAATATGTATCGATGTGATTCATCAATTCCTAGGAAACATTTGGGTTACGGTGGATGAATGTGGGAGTTGAGGCATGAGTGTCATGCATATTCATGGGAAGTACACACTGAAGTAACATGGATTTATATTTGTCTTTGTAATCAATACTGGTGGATGATAATGAAAAGAGAGCTATCATGTTTTTTATCATGTCGCACCTTATATCTATAGGTGTAGGTGAATCATTAATGACATGTTGTGATTTTATAAACATTAATAATAAGGGGGTGGAAAAAGGATGGAAACGTGATGGAATTTGTGATTGGATTGTTGAGTTCTCTTCAAGGTAATGATGATTTGTGGGTTATTGTTGACTGGTTTATGATGTTCAAAAATTACATTACCATAATGGTTACCTATATTTTCGATGAGCTCGTTATCTTGTATATTTGAGAGGTGTAATGTCATCATGGAATTCTTCGCACTATAAATTTGGATGTGAACCACCAATTTATAGCTTGTTTTTAGTATATATTTCAGTTGTAGATCGAAAGATATGTTCTTTTGAGCATAGAATACCACTCTCAGACTGATGGCATATCATACTGTATGATACATGTTTTATTGGAAATTTTATGAGAATCTGTCCAAGATTTTGAGGGCTATTGGGAGAGGCACTTTCAATAAGTTGAATTCTCATATAATAATAGTTATAAGGACATCATATAGAATTAATCATATGAGGATTTATATATTTTTCTATTCTGTTCTCCGCTATGCTGGTTAGATGAAATAGAGTCATCATAGTTGGGATGGTGTCTCATTCAGGAGACTTCTCAGTAGGTCCAATTAATTCAGATGTGGATGGATGCAACACAATATCTTCATATATCATACCTCGATCACTTCAGATAACCTGTAGAGTTTATGATTTCAGATCTTGTCTTTTTGTATGTTTTACCAAGGATTGGGACAATGGAGGATCAGGATATATGGTAGGAATTCAGTATGATATATCAAGACGTTCAATATTCTAGAGGCAGTCTGGTATATGCCCTATCGGTTGCAGCTACAATAGAGGTACCAATACATTCACAATTCCCCCACATATACCATGTGTACTACTTTAAAATAGTCTCATATCATGATTTTTAAAACGAGAAGGTTGATTTATAGGTTGTATAGTCCTTTGAGGAGCATATGATTCATAAAGTTCAATAGAGCATAATGTATTTCATTGTCCAGTCATTTCCTCTTTTATAGTTTCTATGTATGAAAAAGTATATATGCCAACACATGGGATATGTAGTTTGATGTACATGCACAGTGGAAATTGTTTTTCTGAAAATTATCTTTACAACCCTTCAGATAGATATTATGTGATGAATTTATATAATATGGAAGATTGTATGTTTTATGATTTTTCATGATTTAAATAACTTTTACTTTAATCATTAAACTCTATTTACATTTTTTTGGCTTAGACCATTTGCAGGGTCATGGTATGTATGAATTGTACAAGAGAGAGGAGTGTAAAATGGGGTTAAAGGTAGATATCATTCTTATTAGACATCGTGAATGGGGGATATATTTCATGTAATCCTAGGTCACAACCTATAATGGTTTAGCCATGAACCCTCACGAAATGTATGAAATCTTCCTAAGAAAGGTAAAATATGGAATTAAATGCCATGTAATGGGGTTTACATCATTTAATGGGTTACATTTTTCTAATGGTTGACAATGTTTTTTAAATGTTAGTGGAAGAAACAACTAATTTTTCACCCATAGTGGGTTCCCTCCATTTTTGAGAAGCTAAATCCATTTTAAATGTGTTTTTAGATATATAGAAATATAAAATCCTTTTCATATTCTCTATTATTGTTGGAACCACATTAGTAAAGAATTGATTTGTTTGAACATTTTATTTATTTTTCGAAACTACAACTACAATATTTGGATTTAGGCTCATATGCCCTAATTTATTGTTCTTCACAATTTCATAATATTTCTTCTGAATCGAGAAAAACGAGTACTAAATAATGATGATGAAATCAAATAAATAGCTATATGAGGATTTATATTTTATTAATTTTCTTTTATAGTCTTTTTGAGTGTTCGTTCATTATCTTACTCACTAGACATTCTTACACATCCTCATTTTAATATGACATTCTTGTTGTATATATATAAAGAACTCATGACGATGATTTTAGGTTGTTTATAGGTGGCATGGCACCAATTTCTCAATTCATGGTCACCAATGTGATGTTAATTAAAGGAATAACCAATTTTATGCATGATTAAATGTCCCATGGGGCCTGTGATTTTGTTAATAGTTATAGTATGAACTCTAATGCATTGAATGTTTTTAAAAACATCTATATGATAAGTAATGCGTTATTTACTATTCATATCGGGTGAATACATGCATATTTTGATTCATTGGATTAAATTGAAAATGGGATAATAGGGTTCGGTAAACCTATATAAATTGTCTAATAGTTTGTATGATAGGTAATACGGATGGGTATGCTCATATTATTTGTGAAGGGTAAATGGAATGAATGAGTGTGAATAATCTGTCTGGTTCCTTTTTATGTGAATGATTAAACTCGCATGGGATTAATATTTTAAATTGAATGAATTTACTGAAAGGTTTGATAGACTCCACAGACTTCCCTCAATTGATATAGAATGTTGTTGTGGAGTCCTTGGGCCGACACTTACACTTTCATCATGATTCCATGGGATGGATCATTCCTTGATAATCCAATGATCTGGATTGCATCAAATGGAAAATAAAATATAGGTATGCAACATTCTAGGAGTCCTACAAATTCCTAGAAAGAGTATCCACCTGGACTCCCATGGGACTCTATGTGGATATCATGGTATTATTCACCAAGGATCTAGCCCATTGTGGTATACACTTCTTACATGGATGATCAGGTACAAGATACATTGGATCAATACATAATGGTATTGATATCACTATACAGGGTTTCCATGTGATATATGACCTTTTTATGTCATGAATGTGGATTTCATAATATAGAATGGAGTTTGGTTTGGTCATGGGATACATGAAACAGATGGGAGTACAACTTGGCCGTGTGATTTCTTTATGATTCTTAGCATCTATATTTTTATATTACTCTTTTTGAATGGATCTTTACGAGGCCAATTGGTTTTACTTGTATCAATATACTTATTCCATTTGAAATAAATTTTTATATACTCCATTATTTACAGGTTTTATCACTCTTCACACTATTGTTAGCATTGAATATACCTTTGGGGTGGTTCCCTACTAGGATGTTTATCTCGTACCTTATTTGGGACTCCTTTGGGACCTCAATAGATTACATTGTTGAAGTAAATCGTAATGGAAAGCTCCCCATTATAGGTTTTTGATAGTTTCATTATATAATAAGAGAATGGAACCATGCTAATAATTGTGATGTTAAAAGGAGATTTTGGTCTAATTGTAATTTAGAGAATTGTATTTTATTGCATTTCAATGTACTATTCTATATAATTTTAAAACACATGTTCCACACCCATTATTTTATTTGTGACTTTTTTTGATTATATATTTATTAATATCATCTAGATACACAGTTGACTATATATTTCTTCATTTCCTAAATTTTATATGTTTGACTTCGATTGTGACATACTCTTGTAATGAAGGAATTGTTTCCCAACAGACTCACCATGGAAGTTCCAGCTAGTCAGCAGCCTCTGGTGATCAGGGAGATGTGCTTGAGGACATATGGGAATCTAGGCCTAGGGAAATGTGAGTGGTATCCAAATCTAGGATTGAAAATTTTTTAGAGAATCTGTGGATTAACATTATCATGAATATGAGGGAACAAAAGTAAATTGACTCTTCGGATATTAAAAAATTCAATGAAATATGTTTCATTTTGTAATGATCTATTATTCATCTTATAAAATGGTGCATTGATGTTTCCAAACTATATTTGGTTATGAACTGAAATGGAGGATAAAAATTCTATATAATCAATAAAAATAATGTCTAAAAATTTATTAGATCTGCATTATTAATAACTTGATGAGGGAAACAATAACTTATTTTCTATATAATTGGTACATTCCATTTAAATGTTTAGTCCAAAACATTAATGTGACATAGGGTGTGTTTTTGTGAAACCTATTTGTGTTCCTGAGAATCTAATAATATTTTTAAAAAGGTTCAAAATATTTATCTTGAATAATAAATCAAAACGTAGATTATTTCTTGAGTTACAATAACTAAAAAGGGTTAAAATGAATAAAATTAAATTTAACAAAATTAAAATTTTATAAAATTGAATGGTGATAAATCATAAACCTTGAATCATAGAGTAAGATATAAGAATATTTAAAAATGGATTTAGCCATTATATTATTTTTATTATTTTCCATTCACTTTTTGTATTTTAATATTATTTTATTCTTTTTCATTTTGTATTTTCCATTTATTTTTTATACACTATTTATTTATTTCCATTATTTATTATCGGTATCATCCTCTCATCTACCCCATGGTCTTTACCCCCCTTTAGCACCCCTTGATATACGTGGACCTTATCCTCCACTTTCCTTTGGGTAGCTCATTATAACTCCATCTATTATCTTTTTCCAAACCATCTGAAGCACTATAATGTTCTCGGTAGGGATAACCATTTGCACTTTTAATATTTTGATATTTTCCACTATTTTTCATATAGATATAAATTGATGGGTTTTAGATGAAATGGTGTGTCTTATTAAATCACTTGATTGATTATTAATTAAGAGAAATCAATGACTTCTGTGTGACATCAAAGATACTTTCTAAGAGTTAGGGATTATATGATCTTTCCTGTAATTTCATTGTGTTAATAAATTGACACTTTTCTTCCACTCATAAATGCCTTTTAAAAATAACAAATAATTCCAATTAGTGAGAACACATAATTGGATGTAATCAGGTAGTTGGAAACCCCTTCAGTTGTACGTAAATATTCATATTGTTTATAATGTTATCCTTGATTCATTAAATAATCAACTATATGTGTTTATGAGATACATTTGGACACTGTTAAAAAAGAATAAAATTATTTAGGAAGAATTTTTTGACTAAATAATTTGGTTATAAATTTTTATGTTTCTATCATTTATTTGAATCTATTTCCTCTACTTACAATGATTAACGAAAAGTTCATCTTAACATATTCAATGTTGTTTTAATTGAGTGCTACCAAAATACATGAATTTATGAATTCTTTCACTAATATATATATGAGTGTGTGTGTCTAGGTGTGTGCCACTCATGATGATTGTAGATAATTAGGGTGATCAGACAACGTGGGTTAGGTATTAAGAACCCACTAATGGAAAAACTGTGCTTGATAGGTTACAAAATGACGTGTCTGGTCGGTGAGGTTTTAGGCACATCATGAAAGGTATCACCAAATGATTTCCTATAATTCAGAGTTACACTAGTTCACTATGAGGAAAACAAGGATAATACCATTAAAATGATGGATATTCAAATACATGGTTGAGTCTTGGTACCATAAGTGTGATACATGATAAAAACTCATTTTTACACCACAACATGTGTTTCATAGTATTATGAAATGGATCATCTTGGATTTGGTTGGTGGCATGTGATAATTTATTGGATGTACAATAGAGATACAATTAAAATGGGTTATGATTCCACCTCTCTAATTTTTAATTTTAAAATAAATACATTAGATGATTTTATTTATTCTTGGTGCTTTTTCCAAATTCATTTGATCCTCAAATGTGCCTTTACTTTGCATAGTTACTGACATACTGTTTAGATCTAATTCCAAATCACAATATTTGGTGTATGAATTTTTCTCTTAGATTTCACGCTATGTAGGACATTTTATGTATATTACATATTACCAGGTTGGACTTTAAACCTCTTTGGATCCCAGACACGTTACTATTATTTTTATTATTTATGTTACATGACTATATTTTTAATCCGCAAACAAATATTCAATTATGGCTTGGAATTGATTGGTATAAATTCCTCGGGTGTCGTGCTACTAATATTATATATCACACACATCATTGGTATCATTTGTTAACACAATATTCATAATGTTCAATGATATGGATTTAAGGAATTATACAACATCTGATGATTAATTTCATTATTGTTTTGGAAGGACCTCTCGAGGAAGAGGATGGATCCATGTTTGAGATTCCATGTTTAGTTTCTGTTTGGTATTGTGAATAATTTTTTAATATAATTAATTTTTGTACCGCTTACCCCAACACTATTAATTATTTATATCATTCAGCATTTAGTCACATCATCTTGCTATCAGCTATGGCAATTCAACTTTTAAATTTCTTATATATTTTTATATTAGGTAATTTATTTTTTTATTCTACTATATATTTCTATTAATATTACTTATGTTAATTTCTAGTTTAAATTATTACCATCATCCAAGATATAAATATTCTTATTATCGAATAGTCTCCACATAGAATACCATAGGCCTTCATTTCTAGTTGATAGCTTCTAGAAAATTTTTATATGTTCTTGAGTTCCTCTTTCCCACCATATAGAGGCTCATTTTAAGAGGCACTCTAAGTGGGATGCTACAAATTTAAATATGAGGGAATTTTAAATAAGTTTTAATTTCTAATATAAATAAAATATTTTACTATAAGGATTTGGAACCAACTCTATTCTTACATGTAGAAAACCCATGTATAGTGTAATCCAAAATTTATTGGATTAGGATCTCAGTTATTGATTATAATATTTAATATTGATATGACTTCCTAGTGGGTGACACACGTTCTTTATTCTGTCACTAGTATTGGTATTTTGTAATTGAAAATTCTGAAAATTATATCCTGATGACATGGGGGAAATAAAATTACGTGTATCAATTTAAGAAGAAAAGTGATTGAAATGACATTCATAATACCTTCCATGTGTACATTCCAAATGCATCATCATATTACATGTTTTTCTTTGGTTTATATTTGTAATATTATATTGTTCATGATGGTTAAAAATATAAATTGTGTGCCATATATATTGATAAAGTGGTACCCTTAAGTGTAATTTATAGACATTGACTTGAAATTATATGGAAGGCCTTGCACCTTCACTTTTACTTATACTCCATGACTTTAATACCCCATATTCCATATAATATTACCTAATGTTTCTGTAGGTTAAATGTAGAGTGCATTTTCCATGATTTTTTTGTGTTCTATTCTACAAGAGTAGCGATGAGAACATTCCAAATGTGGTAGGTCTTGATCCACCTGTAGTTACACCTATAGTTCTTCATATAGCACCCCATTTGGAAGACCCTCCTGATCATCCACTCAATAACGATTCTCAATTCATGGATAATATTCTCAGTTTTATTTACATAGTTTATAGTTTTCCCAATCCTGCACCAAATATGGAGGAGAACACACAATATTCTGTGTGGAGGAATCCTACAAAACTCTTTGGAGATGGCATTCCCAATGTTTCATTGTTATTGATTTAATATATAAAATAAATCCCCAACCACATTTTGACAAAAATATAGAGTATGTTAAAACATTATGCATTTGTGCTTCTTGACTCCTCCATGTGTTGCTGAGATTTCATTTATCTATTAAAGAAACACATAGATACGGTTTTGAAAAACCTCAAAATCATTCCCTGATCACCTCCTTCCTTATCCTCTGATAGTAGATCATTCCAAGAAAGCCATTAATTTTAATAAAGGATCTCTGAATGTGTTAAAGTATTGTAATCATTTCACTTACCGGAAAAATATTTTCCCAAATCTAACAAGTTCATCACATATGACTATGATAATGTTTTAGGATGGACATTGATATGTAATCTTCTCTATTGTGAACTTATTCCATTTGGAAAAAACTACATTTATTTTGAATGTAGCTGTAATTATGAAACTGAACCCAAGGGAAGTTGATCGAATGATCAAGGGTGCATCAGTTTCGAAGTAGTGTGAGGGTTTTTCAGGCAGTAAGTAGCTCCAATTTGAGGGCACTCAAGGGGGAAATTCCATCTATATAGACCATAATGAAAACTCTTTCATATTTAATTTTTTTTATTGAATGACCAATATAATCCTTATTTACTAAGAACCCCATTAGAGTGACGAGCATGTGGGAAGACTGTACACTATCAGGATTTCAACAATTTCTTTTCCTATTGAATATTGTGCAAGAGGAGTCAAGGAAGAAACAATATCAGGTAAGGGATGTACATATCCACATTATAATAGGAGTTCGTTTTCCACTGGCCAATTAGGCCACGATAGTTTAGGTTGTGGCTGAGGAAATCCAATTCTAGAACACCAGCAATAGTAGAGTGGTCCTTCTCAGGCAAGTCACGTGGCATCTACGAGATGTGGATCAAGCCATAGGTATATATAATATAGAAAGAACTATTGTATTAGAGACCATGACCATGTACTATTAGAGGTACATCCATGTACCCACTCATTTAGATATTTTCCTCTTTGATATAGGTTATTTACACTCTTTCTCATATACTACAACAATTGAGAGTTTTTGTCTTTCAATCCATTTGATCTGTGGATCTATGTCTATTGACCAAATTTTGGGAGTTAGAAAAGAGGGAATAAATGAGGACAATGAGTTCCCAGTTGATATAGGAGGGTAAAATTTCGTTTAGAATTTCTACTTCCTCGAGATGACCATATATTATGGCATTCGTAATATGGATTCGATCATTTTTTATTATTCCCATGTCCATTTAATTAAAAGTCAAGTGTTAATCATAACACCAAAGGGATGTACTATGATGACCAATGGAGAGTGGGGCATCCATGAAGACTGATATGGACCAAAGATTTCTAGGCTAGGTATGGTGACAGATAAACATAAAAGCTTCTTTATAAGTTATCATGGTCAACATTCAGTGTAGTTTCCTTCCACTTTGTGTGGTTTTGTAGTTATATTCCCTAAAAATATCTTTATCATTCTATTTTTGGTGGGATATTGAATTCACTATTGAGATAATTCAAGGAGTGGCATAGGTGTCTATTTTTCTTCATATTATAAAACTAATAGATAAACATCTACACTAGAATAATTTTGAATATTTTTTAGTTTATGGTTTTTAACTGTCATAGTCTATCATTTCTAAGGTCATTGGTTCAGTTTTTCCTTGATGCAAGATGATACCGAAATATTTTGCATAAAATTTCATTGACACAACCATCTTACAGAAAATAATTGATATATTTTTCCTCAAATAGATTACCACTTTGAATAGATCACAAGGGAGAATATTTTATACAGGATCAATCTCTGGGAAATCTTGCATCATGTTTGGGTGAAAATATCTAATATACGAGGTACAAAAAAATAGAGAATGTAGATCTTGTAAGATTTTGTGGTCATACATTTTGGTACGACGAACATGCTCGATGTTTTAATGGATCTAATGAATACAGATTACCACTTGTACAATTATTTATTTGTTTTTGTCTTTTTATATTACATATTTTAGTATTCACAAACCATACCAGACCATGTAACCCATCATGATATCATGTTAAGTATATGGAAAGAGCACCAGGTATATGTAAAGAACAATAAATACAACATTTTGATTAATTAGGATTACTTTTTTGGTCATATCATATATGAGGTATTAGTAACAGTATACATATATAAGGTGAGTACAATGGATTCTTTGAAGCATCCCTATAATTTTATTGGCATATGTAGTTTTTTATAGATTATAAGATATTAAAAATGATTTATATAGGTCTTCTCCCACATAAATGTGTCTCTTAATGAAATGACTATGAATGGTGTATAGTTCATCTGGACATTATATTTGGAGAAATATTTTGTAGACTGAAATGGAATACTCAAAATAGATCTGGTGATGATTCTGCCAAAACAATGTTGAAGATATATTGTCTACTGTGAGGCTTCTGGAATTGGATTGGATGCAATCATTATATAGGGTGATCATGTTGTGGCATATAGAAACAACCAAATGTGGACTCGTGAGTGGAACTATTCTACACATGAAAAATAATTATAATGTTTGGATCTTGATCTTCATTGTTGGAGACAATAGTTGTTGCATCAGAGGATCTTTTTTTAGATTGATCATAATGTATTGAAATATATATTCACACAGATAAACCTGAAAATTTGGAAGCACATGTGGGATGAAAAACTAAATAATTTCAGGTTGATAGACTTTATACCTATATTTTGGGTAATGTTGGGGATTATTCATTGAGATACAAGGGGAAGACAAAAGTAGTCCATGAGCACATCAGTGTCAAGAAGATGTATGAATTGTTTTCTAAGATACGTCAGGGGGTTATGGATTTGTATAGACAACTAGTTCTTGAAACTATCGTTGCTATTTCCCCTTATCAAGAGTGGTTATGCATACATTAGAAATACAATTCATAGTGGCTATTTTTGATAGAGATCATCATAGTAGTGAACCCAAAAAATGGTTTGGATTTTATTGTAGGGAAACTTCTCTCCACCATGAATATATATTTCTACCCTCTGATATTTCTGGTTTTAGATTATTAGGGAATATAAATCACCAAATTTGGACTTTCGCCCGAGATATACCATGATGTAAAAGGATATGAATCATTAGTTTGATGGTCATGATCTAAAATGAAAATAGCAGGATTCATTACACAATTATCCACCTATCTGTAGGTCACACCAAAAAACTATAGACCTTTTAGACTCCTACAACCTATATCCATTCATCAGAGGAAATGGAATAATATAAAAATTAATTTCATTACAGGATTTCTATGATAACCTCACGGAAGTGGTTTAGATTGTGACATCATTGATTGGTTGACTGGAGTGACACACTTCTTACCTATCATGTAGAAATTCACTATTGATGATTCTGTGAGAAATTATATACAGGATATTTTTTGAATTCACTTTGTGACATATTGTATTGCGTTGGAACATGATTTAAATTTCACAAAGTGATTCTTTTTGGGTTTACAAAAGGAATTAGGTTCATAGGTGATTTTGACTACTGAATGTCACCCCCAATCTAATGTGTCATCTGAGCAGTCAATTTATGTATTAATGTATATGATGTAGCTTGTATACGTAATTTTGGAGTCTCATAAGAGAATCATATAAATAATGGTGATTTTTCACATAATAAAATCTTACATGATAAAATTCAAATGGATCCATATGATAACATTTATGGAATACCAGGATGTTCACCATTATGTTGTCCCAAAGTAGGAATTGCAGATCATCTGGTTCCTCACCTATTTTTTGGTACATCCTAGAATGTTTGGAAATTTCAGAACTATATGCATATAGATCATTCAAGATAGTAATATTTTATTTATCTTCATCAAATATCTTTAGATTATGACATGGGTCATAAATGAATATGATGATATAGAAAGATATCAACTAGATATTTCGTGTCATTCATTACAGTAGATAGAGAAGGTAAAATATCATATTGGTTGATGTTACATCATTGGAATAATTCAATGGATGATGTGTTAAATGTACACTTACTTCACAATTATAATCCCTACACATCTCATTCATTGTATACTAAATTCATCGAGTTTAAGGTGGATGATTCTTTTGAGGAGAGTTTGATCTATATAATTAACCATAACATGAAGGTTCTAAAAGAATGTATAGTTAATCATTTCCAATTATTATGGAAACAATGACACATTAAGGAGAATACCTTTGAGTGAATGTCTGATGTACAAGCACAATGGACGTGACATGTCTTGGACGATGTACCGCTACCCTTGAAATTAAACTGAGGGACATTTTCCAAAATGTATGGATGTTGTAACATCTCATCATTAATCATGGAACATATTATTTATATTCGTAGTATAAATCCATAATTTAATCCAGAGTGTTCGCCCACATAGCATGTTGTGGATCTTGAGCTTCTATATATTTACTTAAATAGTAGCAGAAAATTTATATTAAAAAATTCATCGTTCCATACAAAATTTTCATGTTATCATTAAAAAAATTATTAAAATAAAATAAAATAATGGAAAATTAAATATTGTATATGAAAAAGGAATGAAGATAAAAAATAAAATAAATAGTGGACATGATAAGATTAAAATAAATAAATATTATTTAGCAATTTTTTTTAATTATTCTTTCCCTACCATTTAATTATAATTTTAATTTTATTTCATTCATTTGAATTTATTTATCTTATTTTATTCTCTAATTTTTATTTCATTCCTTTCATTTTTCTTCTCTCCCTCTTCACTCCACCATTGAGAAACACCCCCTGTAGCGCCCCCTTGCAGCACCCCAACCTCTTCCTCTGCACTACGTTTAGAGGCCTGCTGTGACTCTTTCCCTTCCAATATAAAACTTCTCCACATGTGTTATAAATATAATTGTAACTAAAACTTAATACCCCCTGATATGTTGGAATTAATCCAATCCTCATAGTGCAATCTATCAAGGATAGGTTTTACCTAAAATTGGTTTCTTCTAAATTAACAAAATTTATTCTTTTTCTATCATATAAATGGTTGTCATGGTACATGTGATATTATATGACTATGATGTTGGTATTATATGATATTTCCCACTTTTCAATTTAATTATTCAATTTACATCATTGTGTTGATCTTCAATGCCAAACTGAAAATAGAAATTAAATCTCATTATCCTAATTAAAATTGTTAGACTTGATTCATAAAACTTTTTCATAATGTGAACCTTTCCTAGGATGTTTACATGCAAAAATACACCCCATTTGTTGGTGCAACATAATATTCATGTTTTTAGCATTAGCCTAAATTATTTAATTATTCATCTACCTCTGATTTTTGATACATTATGTACATGTTAATATTGAATATTTTTTATTGGGGTTTATTATATTCTTATATTATTTTGTTATAAGGTTATTTGTGAATGTATTTTATTTAAATATTATTTGCTCCACATATGCTCATAAATTCCATTTTCTTTTTTACCTATATTATGTTGTTGGAATTTATTGTATACCTAAATGAATTCATTTATGAATACTTTCTATGTGATATATATATACCTCTCATGTTATTTTTAGGTAACAATGTGGATGATAGAATGTGTTTTCAAAAATAATAACCCATGAATGCACTCATCGTGCACTATATGTAACAACCAGATGCACTGGGGAGGTGATGTTTTAGGCTCCCAGAGCATGGGCTATCATGGGCTTTTCATATACTATTTATTGACTCTTGTTCTCTAAGGGGAAGATGAGGGTTGAACAATAGGCAATATTTATATTCCAATCCACGATTAAGGCTCAATAAATTATGATTGATAGATTGTATACACACTTGGATACCAGAAAACAATAGAATAATTGTTTAATGAAATTTTTATCATCAGATGTGATTGGTGAAATTAGAAAATTTATTGGATGTACTATTGTGATACCTTCATGTCATGCTCAAACTCCACCTCTATACAGGTCATTTTTATATAAATTCTTGATATGATTTTATTGACCAATAATATATTTTTACTTAATATTGTACTCTCATCTTCTAATTTTATTGTACATATATTTTACATATGGTTTAGACAATATTCCTAAGGACATACATCCTCGTATGCAATTTACCTTTCATTTTAATTTTAATTAAGTCCATTTATACATATTATTCATTATTCGGAATATTTTTATACTTATGGAACATGGTTATATTAGTTGTTTGTGATTTGATTCCACATGGGATCCTGATCCATGTTATAGTTATTTTTATTATTTATTTTTCTTTATTCTATTATACATCGATTCACTATTATTTATTTACTAAATATAGTGGAGAGGACTAGATACCTTTAGTTCCATCCAATTGAGATTATATCTCCCACCTAGCGTGGGATCTATTTGGTACCATAATTGACTTTATGTTCATAGGTATGGTTACAGGGAAGCGTTCCTATTTCAATGCTTTACATCGTTTTGTTTTTTGATGGTGATTTATGGGCATAGGACTGAGCCACACTCGATATGTCGCAGGACAGTTTCTGTTTGGTCTATTGAGTCCTTTATTGCATACAGTATATGGATATAACCCATACCCTTGAAAATATATATATTTATATATGGAAACATACATTTACATCATCATGGTATCATTTATGATATTTCATCTTTATCATTTATAATATATTTTTTGTTTGTTCACTTAGATTCTTAGGTTGTTTCCAATAACATTTCTTATAGATTCGGCTGCATTCTAGATTATTTTATTATCATTCTCCATGGAAGAAATTTTTTATGATGGTATAGTCACCACCACATACATAATAAAGTCCCTCACTACTATTTCGAAACCTCTATTGTTAGTGCGATGCGCTTGGGTTTTTCTTGCCCTCTATGTTATCGCTCATTTTTATAGGTCTTCATTATAGGACGCTACAAAAGTATGGATGAAAATTACTTAATGGGTTAGATATTTGTTTTATGAGTGGGTACAATGTTCATTAGATATTATATAACCTAATCATTGTGAATAAACATAAATATCCAACTTGTGAAATTCCATCAAAAAATTGATTCATGTGAATAGAGATTGGGAAATGTGCTAACCAATGAAAACATCAAATTTTAATGATTTTGATCAACTATATTATACTCTTATTAAAAATGGAAAAAGGAAAATATCACGCTACAACTATTGGATATTTTCCATATAATAACATACTATGGAAATTGTTGAGTTTTTATCTATTGTAATTCATGAATAATTTTATAGAACTAATTTTATGGTATTATAGAATAATGAAACATCAATGTATTGGTCCATAATAGATATTCCTTTAATACATTATAGAATATGTTAAATGGGATTGGTATCCCTATAATGTGATTGAGTTGGAAAGATGATATATTTTGAAAAATACATTATTATGAAAGGATAACCCATATTACGTGAGTGGTGTCAGTATAATTAAGTAGTTATATTTTTCATTATAATTTGGCTATTTTATTTAGTCAATTATAGTGTTTATAGAATTATTTGAATAATTATATGAGTAAATAGTTAATTTTTGAAATATTCAATTTTTACAGTACATTATTATTTTAATTTAGTTTATTATAATAATTAAATATAATATATGATTATTTTATAAACAAATTTGGAATTAGACAACCAGGGTCATTCTTAATTTATTTGGTAGAAAAGTTTATTTTGATTTACTGAACCAAATTATTATTATTTTTATTTTTAGCATTTAATTTTATTTTATGGTTGTCTATTTATGTAATTTATATTTTAAACTACATTATTTTTTTTTTATTCACGTATTAGCTCAATAATTTTGGACTTGTAAATATTTTATAACTTCTAATAACCATTATGTAGTAATAAAATCACATGAAATGGCCTATCAATCTATTTGTGGATCTAATGATCCTTGAATTCTTTTGGAATGATAAATTCAATATCATTTCATGGAATACAAAAGGAAGTGTAAATTAATACATCCATGACTAATGGGTGATATTTTGATGAAATTAAATAAGTATATCATCTAATTCAATTAATTTATGATTAGGAAAATTCATAATGAGAATTGTTTCTGTATTTTTATCTCACTTTTATTTTATAAATTACCTTATTTATTTTTCATTAGTTTAGAGATATGTAATGTTAAAATTCTATTGATCATGCACTCTATAGAGATTTGTGATCTGTTTCATTCTCTATGATTATTTACACTTTTTCTCTATTCCAAAATCAACACCTACATTTTCTTACGTAGATACATATTTATGATTTAAATTATGATTCTATTTTTAAAACATTTCCCTTTTTAAAATGATTTATTAGAATTAATATTAATGTATTTTAATACTAGGAATGTATATTTCTATTATAAAAAATGGATAAGATTTATTACTTTTGAAGAAAAAATTCATTTTATGGAAGGTAAAATGTAACACCCAAGGATTTTATGTATTTTTAAATTAATTTTAAATTTTTATATTTTAAATCCAAATAATACGGAAAAATTTTTTATTAAATAAAATATTTATATTTGAATTATGTTATAATCAATACCATAATATTATTTCATTACAAAAAACCCTGACTTGGCTTCACATTCACAATACACTGTGTTTCTTCTAAACGACACTTTACTATTAATATCATTTAATGAGATAGTTATAACACATCCATTTAAAATAATAACATGAATTTTAATAATTAATTAGTAATTTGTTTAATATAAATATATTTCATTTATATTTATTTTTATAGTTTTTTTAAAAATCGTCATATGTTTTGAAATACTATTTTCATAATGAATGTCATTTTTTAGACTATTGGTGGACAATATGAAAATTAAATTTAATCAATAATATAATTTATTTTAAAATTACATCATTTCATTATTCTAGATATCAAATTTAATATTGAATATTTTTTTATTTCTGCATGAAATTAAATTTCATGATAAATAATTATAAATACTGCATTATAGTAGAAAATTATGTTTCTCAATAATTTAATATTTATATTTTAAAATGTATTTAACGAAATAAAAGAAAATTAAAACATATATTAATCAAATTTATTTTATTGGGATCATTTTTATATTAAAAATTTACTGAAAAACATTATTTAATATTTTAACATTCGTTTTACAACCATCTTGCTATGTTTGGGATAATAATATAAAACTTAATTTTATCACATATGTGAATTGAATTTTAGAAAAAATAGTGTTTTTATCATTATGGTATTTGTAGTCTACTAGGAACAAGATAATTTATGGTTAATAGTAACAGTAATATTTTTTACGACAGTTAACAGTAAATTTGAAATTATAACAAAAAATTTAAATTTTAATATAATAACATTTCATAGAAAATTCTCCATATTTCATTCAATAATTATGTTAAAAAATAATAATAAATATTAAATAATATCTCCTTATGAAAATTGAATATGAACATCACATTTATTATATTTAATTTATTTATTGGAAAAAAGTAATAATTATATTTTTAATAAGTAAATAAGCTTTAAAATAGGGTAAGACAAATGATAAATTCAAATATAAATAATTATTTAAAAATAAATAATTTATATTCAAAATTCATATTTATATTATATTTTTTGAGATTATCTAATTTTATTAATGGTATGCCTAATGTTGATGAATTAGTTGATTAATTAATGGAAATATAAAATAAATGATATTTAAAATATTTAAAAAACATTAATTTAACCAAATTAATGACATCCATGAATATCTTTGATATGTTTTATATTTCTTTGATTAAAATGATATTTTTATAAGTTATCATTTTTAACAATATTATAATAAAATTAAAATAATGAATATTAAAAAAATTGGTATAATTTATAATTAAAAACTTATATTATTCAGTGATATAAACTATACAAAAATCTAAAATATTTTGAAAAATATATGATTTTCTTAAAAATGTCCTGAACATTCTATTTGGGTATTTCTATAATTTTGTAGTAATTATATTAACTCAAAAGATTAAAATGCCAAGTTGACTTGTTAAATGTTACGATTTTTATCAAAGTGTTAATTCCAATAGATATTGTTAATATTGTGACATAAAAATATATAAAAATATCTAGAAGAGATTATTTCGAGCCATCCTCATCATAAATTTGAAATTTTACCGTTGGAGGTATTTGTAATGTATAATCAATATATATAATTTAATAATTTAAGTGTTTCTTAAAGTGTATCTATCCTCATTTATTTAAACGAACCCCATCCCCCACCAATTCACCTCACTTTGATATTTAATCGTCATCCATGGACATCCAAATTATATCATAAACACACATTATTACATTTTATCTATAATAGTATTAAAAAAATTCCAACTCTAGTGTCAATAAAAGAAGATCTTGAGGGATGTCATTGACGAAGTGGTAATCACAATTCAGAATCGTTAATATTTGGTTGTTTTTGTAATTATGATTAAATAATGGATGTCATTATAAATAAATATATTTACTATACAATATATAATGAGATTTTATTATTATTATTTAATTACCATATTTTATCTTTTATTAATCCTTTGAAAAATAAATGTAACATACGTTCATACGTATAGCTTACCGTATCCCTATCATGGTGTAATATGTATTTAATCACAGTTTCTTAATGGTATATAATGTATATAATGGATTAAAATAATATATATGAAATTATATTTATTTAATCTAATTAATATACCATCAAATTCCTAACATTTATATAATTATGATAATGATATCCTTTCTCATTTATACTTACGAATAATTACTATCATTATATGACTAGATTCTTCATCCATTATTACCATTCGAGAATGATAATAACAATTTATATAATAAATAAATATTAAATAATTCCAATACTATATTAATATTATATACATATATTTATATATATCATTCAAATACATTCATTCAATGAGACAATCAATAATCAGAAATATCATTCATGCATATGTATGGCCTACCATGTTCATTTATAATGTATTGAATGATATATATATGTATGTGTGTGTGTGTGTGTGTCAGTGTGTGTGTGTCGATGTGTGTGTTTCTATAAAATGGCTATTTGTGATATATAAATCATATTTTACCTTCTGAAATAATTTAAATCATGTTCTTTGTAAGATGTCAAAGAATAATAATCCAAAACACATATGATAATCAAAGTGATTATAACAAAAAATTTAACATTATAATAGAAGAGTTAAAAAGTGGATAATAAAATAATTTAATTAAATAATATATTATATGTCATAATTTAATATTATAATATAGTAAATTATATATATATATATTTTTAATATATATAACTTTTTAACTATCATGAATTAATTCAATAATTAATGTAATAAAATTTTATATTACTTTTTATTTCAGTAAGGCACAAGATATATTAAGAAATTATTACATTTGAGAGGGGTATATACTACCCAAGAATGTGTTATATTACTTTTATAATTTAATTTAATGTAATTTAGACATACATTTTATGATATCTCTTTCATTATTTATTAGGTTTTAAGGGATACCAAATTATTAAGGTGGTTTTGTCCCAGTTATCCTCATTTCAGGGTCATGTTTTGTTAAGTAGTTGTGATCATTTAAAAGGTTTATATACTTCCATTTGACATGTTATATCATTAATATCCATCTTCAAGATATATTTAATGATTATTATAGTGTTATTTATTCATGGGGATTACGATTCGGATCTTTCCTTATGGTATGAGACCCTTTCAAATATCTTCAGTCTATTTTCCACCAGAAATGTTTTTTAATATTTAATATGAACATTTTGAAGGGAAATATTTATAACAAAAATTAATATGTTGTAAATTTTAATTCAATGCTTACATAATCTGTTTTCTAATTTAATTTCGAATAAATATTTTTTAAATATTTTTCATGATTACTAAATATGTTATCATATAAAAATGCAATCAAATTTTATTGAGGTATTCATTACAGGTTTTCATTTTAATTTTAATAATAATTTTTTTAAAATTTTCATAAGATTTAAAAATAATTTTCAATGAAGAAATGATATTTTCCAAAAGAAAATTTTTAAATGAATTTTCAAAATTCCATCATATGTTATAAAAGTGGTTTCAATGAAAAAGTCTTTGAAAATGTTTTTTATATTATAATTTTATTTGACTGGAAAATTTATTTTGCAAGTGATCAAATAAATGACATCCCAATCAATTTTGAATTACAATGATATAGTTCAAGGATATTATTCATTTTAATTTTCCTAATGGTTCATGTTTTGATGAAATGATTTCTAGAAAACCCCCTTTTATTCATGGGTAATGACAATTATGAATTGATTAGGTAAACTGTATATTTTTCCATAGGATATGATATGATTACATTTTTATGTCACCCATTCCATTTGAATGGTTATGAATTTATTATTTAAAATCTTATGGAACATGATTGTGTTAATTCGTTATCAGAATGTTTGGACCAATATTTTCTTCTAATGTCTTTTGTAATGGATTATATCTCATGATATAGACCAAGATGGTCATGGGAGTGATACATGTATACATAAAAGGAAATGATATTAAAACCCTAATAACATGAATGTATGTAGAATGAACTCACACTCCTAACATGCAGAGGGGATGAACCATGACTACCGTAAATGTATGAATTGAGAATTGATATTTGTAATATGGAATTGGAAGTAATGCAAGGAATACAATAGAAATCATATTATATGAATATGTGTTTTCTTCATATTCCATGTCTCATTTATATGTTTTAATTTTATGTCATATGTTAAATAATTCCTATTGATTATGGTCAAATAAACTACCAATATTTTATGACATGACTCATATATATGATCATTGATATACAGGGAATGATCATGTCTTATCACAATATTGATTACTCATCCTTATGTTCATGATATGCTTATATTTTTCCCATTCTTACACTTAATTATCATATTTTCTACCTCACAAATATGTTTCATTTTCCCTTGATTGAAAGAAAAAAAAATCTGATATTTCACAATGGATTCTAGTAATTATACAATAGTTTGGGGAACTAGTACATTTGTTTTGAGATATTTGTTTAGGATCCCATGTTTCCCAAGGAACTAAACTATAATATTATGTGGGATTAAGTTTTTTTAGTTTATTAATAATTCTATAATTGTAATATAATGTTAATATATAAAAATATGGGGTCTCAATATTTTCATTACAAAACGTATCATGTTTACTATTTTATTCAACTAATATCAAGTTTCTTTTTTAAAATTTTGAATATTACATGGATAATTATTTATGGAAGAAATAATTTATAATACCATGCATAATGATTAGATTTATTTTAAAATTAAAATATTTTAAATTAATATTATTATAAATATTGAGTTAAATTCCGGAAGTTCTGACCAACTGAGCGGTGACATCCATGCACAATATACACTTTATTAATGTCAATATTCTTTTCTTTTTAGAATCATTTATAGAATATTATAAAATATATTTCACTAGATTTTTTTACATAATGATATCATTTTTAATTTATGGTTACATAGAATTTTTTGACACAGATTGAATATAATTATACTAACTTTATTAATTATCAATGATAAATAAATGAATAATTCTTTAGGAAATAGTGTTAGCTATATTTTGGTCTATTATTTCTTCCCTATATTATTATGCATTGAATATTTTCCGTTATATCCATACTAGGGTAGGTGTTACATACCACTTCCCCCACCTACTCCCAATAACAATGATGTCTCCTCTCCTAGACATCTCACCCAACCGCTAACCGTGTAAATTTTTTATACATTATATTAAGTCCTAAATTCACACACTACTCATACTATTTGTAAATCAAACTGATCATTTGATTATTCATCACCATCTAACACCACACATTTTTTGTGGTACCTGATTATTTATGTTATTAAGTCCAAACAATTGGCACACGGATCAGAATAAAATGATTATATGATTAGTTGACTGAAAAAATAGGTATCCCCATTTTTTTTTGATTTAATATTCATACCATCCAATCAATACAACATTGAATTTAAAAATTTTGGCATAAAGATGACCCCCACTTTTTCTATCATTAAATGAGTAGTGTTACATTTACTATCTTTTTTTACAAAATAAAGCAATATGTTATGTATAAATTGGGGTTGTTCTAGGAACCAATGTGGGGTTACTGAATCATCCTTTGTATGGGGTCTAGATTATTGGAAAAGTCCAATTGGAATAATTATGCATTTATGGAACTCATCTTCCTAATCCCAATGTAAATAAAAATGACCCTTCTAGGGATGTGGACATTTATTCATTAATATTCTTCCAATGATGGTAGTTTCGTAAAGGAAATTATATTCATACTACTATATTATTCTAGGAATTTAGAGTAATTTTACAACATAATTTTAGTGGATATAATTTCTTATTCGCATTAATTTCATATATGGAGTTGAAATACATTATTATTTTATGGGAAAATGAAATTCTCAGTTTTATGATAACATCCTAATAAATTTTCATTGAATATAGTTGTTTTCATTATATAAAAGGATCCACATTATATGATTATTTATGTGGTCATCATTATCGCAAAACCCTAAATTTGGAATTTCCATTATAAGAATATAGAACATAAATACAAAATCATAAATCCATGCATTAATTTAATGATATCCTAAAACATTATGTTATAAACTCACTCATATTTTACGAATCCATATAATAGTGTAACATGGTGTTAAATGACCGTACTAGCACCTTCAATGGAATCCTTGTGTAAGCCATGATATCCTCCTTCAAATAATTTTTTTGATCCCCATTTGGATAGGTTGGTTGTGTTCCCTCACTAAATCACCATTTTGGATTCTCTAAACCATCAACCACAACTCAACAACCTGTTTTTGCATTAATCATACAATGAAATCTTATAACAACTGAAGTATATCCAAAATTAATTTAATGATTGATTATACATTCATGTTCATTTTTTGATACATTATTCATTTAACCAGCATAAGGTTGGATATCTCATTGTAAAAAATCGTTTTGGGAAATGGTCAAGGGTTTTACGTTACATATAAGTGAATAAAAATATCTCAATAGATATATATGATGGTGTTATGATGATTATTTTATCGAATGAGTATGAGATGTGTGACAAAAGAGAAGACTATACCATGATAATATTGGTGGAAGACCACTAAGAGAGGGGTTTTCAATGAGGATTAATCATATGATGGGGAGGATATCCAAATAGGTCACGTATGAGGAAAATTCAAAACCAAAAATTATAGATACCAAAGGATAAGTATTGTTGTGTGTGGTGAGAGGTCGTAGTAAAGGAGACTACTATGTTTGTCTTATAGGATGAGGGTGGTGGTGGGTATTAATGAGAATGATTATCCATAAGGGGATCTGTTGGTGATTGTTGTGGTTTCATAATTAATATATACACCAATCATTAAAACACAAGTTATTATATTTTAATAAGATCATTTTACATAAATACTGACACAACAGTGGTATTTCAATGGACCCAAAATTTTTTAGATCCATTGTTTATTTAAATGTATAAATTACATTTATAAATTTTTTCATTAATGAATTCATTAAAAAAAAATTAATTTATATAAAATTATGATGAAAATGATAATAAATATATATATATTAATATTATATATAAATTTATAAATATTATATATATTTAAACATATTTCCAATATTATAATAAATAAATTTTTATGTTGAATTTTTTTAAAAATATTTTTTAATAACCAATAAATATTTATATTATATGAGATATAACATTTTTCTATATAATTTTTTTATATTCTATATAAAATTATTATTTCATAAATGAATTTACAAAATAAATTTACTTTAATAATGTAATAAAATATGTACTATAGAAATGGTAAGTAATAATTATATTATAGGAACTAAAGAAGGATGATTATTAAAAAAATATTATACACGGACGTGCCCTTTTGACCATAAATATTGGCCTTTAAAGAATGAAATTTTAATTAATGTCATAGGATATCTATGAAATTAAATATAAATTTCACTAGTTAGTGCATAAAAGTCATTATGTGAAGGGATAAAGGTCAGTCCTTATCAACCATTCTGGTTGTCTGTGCAGTTTTAGGTTTATATTGCCGTATAGAAAAATAATGAAAAACATTTATTATAGTGTGACTAATTATATAAAAATAAAACATATATATTAATATAATACATTGCTTATACAAATATTCATGTACTTATATATATATAATTATAAAATTTATAGAATAAATAAATTTATGATATAATATATTCTATTATAATATGATTGTAATTTACATTATATTGTAATAAATTTAATTAGTATGTTTATAATGTAATTAATATTATATATTTAACAATAATATTATATATATATATGGTATTAAAAACCACAAACAACACACTTATACACACACTAACACCCTAATAGGGTAGACACATATGTCCCCACAAATATTGATAAGAACTATTGGGGAAACATTTATTACATATTTCTACCATGATGTAAAAAAATTGATTATCACATATAGGATAAACTGAAATGGTATTGTGACATCAGACAGAGGTAACTCAAAAGACAACCATATCAACTACATGTCACATCAGGATCCCATTCCTCATGTTGCACCACCCATCTTAGAAATAACTATTTCATCATTCTACCTATTATTGTATCATGTTTGAAAGAACATATATCACACATATATATATAGTGTAATATTTTATGATTCAACGAAGGCATAGATAATTAGATATTTAGATCATTAATCTCCTTCCATGATTTAATTCCACATTTCTCATAATGATTCATTGGGTATACTTCTTTGATGTCACCCATAACATGACATAGAAACTCATATACTAAAAACTAAATAGTGATTACCTTTTAAATGTTATAGTAGATATCCCACCATAACATTAAGATATGAATATACATATGATGCGTTAATTCATCCATAATTCATTCATGTTGACCAGCATAAAATATTTTGTGTCACATCGATGGTCTGCAGGCATGTTGCAACATATCGATTCACTGGTATCATTGTGTTTCAAACTACACAGATTATTTATTTCCCAATGTTTTAAGGGATATAATGTACTATGATTTATCTGAGACCCTACAAACTGATCATCTCTAATTTTCTAGATTCCACTATGGAATGAAGAACCATTTATTTACCTTAAATCATAATCTGTATAAACATTATAATTACTAAAATATTGCTACTAAACAAAAATTTCTATAATGATAATTTAGAATTATATTACAATGCGGATATACATCCCCTAGATTTTAAATTATTAATAACACATTAATTTGGGTGGACATTACACCTTGTTGTCCCGCAATTTCATATATGAATATTATCTTTATAACAATAATTACTTAATTGTAAAATTACATAACTACATAAATAACTAGTGTTTTTATGATATTATTAAAATATTTTATTAGTAAGTACTCAATATAATAGTTAGTATTTTTTTGATGGGTCAAGTCCCCTTCAATATGGTAATTCCCAAATTCCATCAAATATGTGGACACAAAGATAATCTTGGTTAATGATATTATTGATAAATTAATAACCCCTTAATATTCTAGGAATATATGTTACATGATATAGATCCCTACTGTAATAATTATAACATAAAATTTTAAGGATAATACCAACAACATGGGAGTCATTTGGGGTTGATTCATCGACATCCTTGAAGTAGAGCATCACCTCATACAACTCATGTATGTCATGAAACCCTTTATTTTTGTAATTGTAGTTATATTTACAATACTATTGTTTTCAATGTATTTATATACTAATATATATATTAAATTAATATTTATTTAATATATTTCATAATTTTATATTATTTTTTAGAATTGACTTTTATTTGGAAATTATTATTTAAGATGTTTTTTAAAATGGGGGATGGTTTACATCTTCGAAACCTAACATCCTATTTTAATATTCTTTATTTATATATGGTATCTTACCAAATCTTTATTCTAATTGTTTTCATAGAAAATATAACCACGTATTATTACATGAAATTATAATACATAATAAAAAAACTATATTTATAAAATTATAATTGTGAATTTAATAATATATATATATATATATATAAATATATTTTTTAAGGATATATAAATTTAAAAAAATATATGTATATTAATAATTAATTTATAGATATAATTTAAATATATAATATATATATATATATATTCACTCATACATAAATACGCACACATATATATTTATTTAGGTTATTAGGGGTAATAACAAAATGAATCACAGACACAAACACACACACACACACTAGGATACCAAGGTTTTGACATCATACCTCTCGATGGATTGGCCCACATTAAAAAATCCCATTGAAATTATGGAATAATGGATTAGTGGTAATGTTGTTTTTTAAATAAACAAAATGATCATTTTTTATCTAATGTCCCAATGTATAGTCATTTCGGAATTATTATGCTTGTGTCACTAGAAATCCATTAGTTATAAGACACTAGATTCACAATTCATTGTCTATGTCACTAAGTGTATAGAGTTGGAACAACAGTTTCACCTATCAGATAATGAACTAAGGACCTCCTGAATGTGGAGTCTAGCATCTGGGCGACACTCATTTGTGGCAATGGGCAGACAAAAATATATATTATTATATATATATATATATTGGATCACATTTTTTGGTAAATGATATATAATAGTTTATAATGAAAATATTTATTTTATCTTATAATAAAAAAAATTCATATTGATTGTGTTATTCTAGTTGTTAATTGTTATTTGAAAATAAGATCCATTAATGCACATATTAAACTTATATTAAGTGAAATTGTTTATGTGTATTCAAAATCGATTAAAATCAAACCACCAATTTGGTACCCCATAAAAAATTCAATTTTTTAATATTTTCATATAAAATCAAAAACATTAAATAAAAATTAAATAAAATTCATTAATGTAAATATGTAATAAAGAAGAAATTATATAAAAATAATAATAGATATTATTATACATATTACAAATATTTATCATGTTTTTTATATTATAAAAAATTAATATAATTTATTCATAATTATTCTAAATAGAAATATAATTATAAATATTAAATATTATTTATTAATTAGATATAAAATTAATACTCATAAAATTTTGATAATTACTATATTCAAAGAATAATAATAATAAATATAACTATATTTTTTACAAATATAATTTAGATTAATAATTTATATATTCATATTTGATGACAATGGGATAACTTCTAAGATTGATGAAAATTGATTGCAATGGATGTCGAGCAATATGATATTTATCATACTAGTGTTGAGATGCCACATAATGTTCGTATGTCTCGAAAAGGTGGGAATCAATATTATCCTATGTTTTTCTAAATACAAATGAACATGTAGACAAAAGGTAATGAAGAGAATGAATCATTATTACCCTCAAAATGATTAGATGATGACTATTGTGTAGTGTATATATATGATTTTAACCTGTACAAAAATTCAAAAATAATATAAATGATCTAAATAATCTTTCATAGGACAATTCCTAACCATTATTAATATATTCTACTTCTATAAACATATGAGTGTAGGAATATGAGAATGTTTAATTTTCAATATCATGAAATGAGGAATGATAATAATGAACAATCAAAGTAATTCATTTATTAGATCTATTAGAGAGGGATTTTTTGACATTAATCGACAAGGATCCAATTACAAGTATATTATAATGATCATGATGACAATAATGGAAGTGTAATGATGATGTTAGTGGAATTGTGTCCAAATATCCATCCAATATTAATCCCACTGAACACCAAAGACTAATTTTCTTTAAAGAATGTTAAAAAATAATCATTTCTATCCAATAACATAAATTCAACAATTTATAAAATATTCACCATCTTTTTAGAATGTGATGAAACTCACTTGTACAAAATCACTGAAAATAATGCACAATTTCGACAAAATAATCAGGTTTTGATTTACACGTGTTCCAAATATTATTATCCATGGGGTGGATAAGAATGACATACATGGGTGATTCAAAAACACATTTATATTAATGGTATGTTTGTGATTTAGTAAAATAAAATAATATAAGTAACTCCATGGATTGGATAATTCACGTTCTAGTTACCTAAAAATAAAACTAATCGATTGTGGGGACATGAAGCATCTATAGAGTCATCTAGATGTGACAATCCTCCATGATATTTTTTTTTGGGAAATCATAAGAAAAATTTCATCCATGTATGTTTATGAATTTTCATGACTACAACATTCCAGATATGGTCCTATGTACCAGACACAAGGCATGCATACGACCATGTTCTTATCACACTTAGTAATCCAGGAGCTCTATTTTTCATTGAACCATCAAATTATTCTCTCATTAATATGATATTAAACTATTTTGTCAACAAAAATCGATATCATAGGGTTTCATTCTACCATTCCAACTCTTTCAATAAACTATTATTGATTCAAATCCTAACAGATACCCCAACTCAAATCCTTCAGTAGATACCATTAGTCGAAAAACCAAAGTACACGGCGTGTACTTCTGAGTACATGGCATGTACTTCCTTCATATAACTATTCATTTGGCAGAGGAGACACTTCAGCCGATTTGGAGCCAAAGGAGGTGGTCATACCTTTGATGATCCACCTGGTGTCCGTCTGGAATCGGTTTCCGCCTCAAACGATCCTGTTGGAACCGCACAGGTAAGGGCTTCCACCTCCTTGGCGGTTTCTTACCAATTATTCTCCTAACATGAGTTATTTACGTTTGTATGGGTTTCTTTCTTCTTCATATCTACGTCATTCTTGGGCGTTTCTGGAGTCGGCATTTGGGGATAACGTTTGTTGGCGTATAAGGAAGGTGGTTTAGTGTTAATTTTTAAACTACCGTGTGTTTTGTGCGTTTTCGTTCCACGACCCCGTGTTGGGGTGTCATGTGGATGAGGATGTTGATATACAGAATGAATAGAATTGCATAGGTGATTAAATTGTGATAATAAAATGTTGGTTGGGATCATTGATTGGATCCGGAACCACCCCAGGGGTGTGTTTCACTGTTTATCCATATGGCTGGGATACCCGAGGGTTTTACTTTAATGTAGTAATCATAGAATTTCCTTGAATGGAATTTCTTGTTTACTGCATTTAAAATTTTGGAAATGGCCCGGTTAACTATTTAGCCTGAGGTTATTGTTGTGATTAGCTTGTGGGTACTGCACTATTTAGCCTGTGGGTTGTAGTTATTTTGCCTAAGGGTAACATTTTGTGCCTCAGGGATTGACTTCTATGCATGAGGGCGACACTTCTTATGCCTGAGGGAAATTTTTGTTACGCCTGATGGGCTATACCTGCGGGTTGGATTATTCGTACCTAAGGGTAAGGTTTTGCTTGTCTGAGGATGCAGACTGTTTTCATAGAGATGCACTGTGGTAATTTCTAGTATATAATCGATTAAATCAATAATAACATTGCAATTTAATTTTTAATTTAGTTACTTTGTAGTTCTGATTACATTATTTCATTTTACCACATCATTCTATTGTTTCATGTTAGCACGCAGTTGGGCAAGGCCCATTGGTGGGCGCCTACTAAGATATGTTTCTCACACACTGTTTGGGTCAGGTTTTTTGGAACAAATATATTACGCTTCTGTAGGTGTTGATAGGGGAAAGAGTACCTATACAGGTACTTGACTGTTGCTAAGCAGTAGGAGGGCATGGGACTGAGCCTAGGCTCGTTATGCCACTATTATATGTTTTCTTTTTTTGTTGTACTCATATTTTTGCTGTACTGTATTAATGTATAACATCTTTTGGCTGTTTTTGTAGAATTTGAGACATGTAGAATCATTTTCTATATACTTATGGTTATATCCACTACTGTTGTTTATTTCAGTTGTGTATAGTTTACTGCTTCAGTTGTCGTTGTATGATTTTTTTAAATTCTGTTGTGCTACACTTTGACAGATTAGGGCATAGTTTCCCCACTATCAGACCTGGGCCCTCACTGCTACTTGGCAGCCTCTGGCGTTTGGGGAAATGCGCTTGAGGCCTTCTGGCGAACCGGCTTCGGGGCACCGATTGAGGGGCACCCGGGACTGGGACGTTACAATTGTGTACTCACATGAACCATAAAAATTATCAATAAAAAAATTTGATGGGGACCTATGTATTAGTGGAAGACAAATAATCATTCGAAATAGTTTCCATGGAGTGTCCCAACGCACAATGAACATGGTTGATAAATATTACATATAAATTTCATGTATTGTAAATAATTTATTTATAGGTCTATATCCTGAAAAACACATTCCATAGAATGATTTATGAAAACAAATCTTATCACATGGAATAAAATGAATTTTATTCCATTTATTGTTTATACACCCCAATTTTTAATGAATTATAGATTGAAGATGGTCGATAATGATTATAAGATGTATAATGTTATATATAACATAGGTTTGGATTCATTTTTCCAAACTCATTATAATAAATTCCAAACATAAATTATAAATTATTCATAATTCAATCACTAATTATTTAATTACACTCTATATAGGATATTTAAATTTACCATGTTTAATAGTAGTCCATAATGGTGTGATGAATATTTAATTATTTATTCATTGTTGTTTGATGATGAGAAATCATGTGACTATAAATCATTAAATGTCTTGGTGATTACTAAATAAAAATATTTAATATAATTTATTAAACACAATTTTTTTATTCAATAAATTTGAATAACTACAAAACAATGCATCATATGAGAATTATGAGAGCACTATAGGGTCCAGAATGAGGGTTTAGATTAGGCATGGTATACCACTAAACAGAACTGAACAATTGGATGCCTCTCTCTTGAGACTATGTAAATAAATAATATGTACTATAAAATTATATCAATAATAATTAAATATCATCGAATAATGTGTCGTATGGGACATTTGAGACCACATATAGGTATTGTACTCAGTGTTTTCCCTATAGGGAGTGTACAATTTTTATTCTTCTAACATTTGGATGTCTCTATCATGAAAATAACAATTTTTTTATTTAATTATATTATAATAATTATTAAGTATTTACTAATTTATATATTTTAAACGATGCATCATATGTGAAATCTGAGAACACCTTTGGATCCATAGTCAGATGTTTTATATAGGTAGGGTTTAATAAGATAATGGAAAACTAACTTGTAAGGGTATATAATATTTATATTAAATATTTATTATAATTTATCAATTAAATCTATTATTAATTTTTAAATCAATTTTTGATTTTTTCCATCTTCCTCAACTCATGTGACCCCCATTTTTTGTCATGAGGTTGATTCAAAATCTCAGGTCTGAAGACCTTTTCTTCCATAAATTATTGTTAAGAAAATGGTCTGGTAAAACTAATAAATCTGCCTAAATTTTAGGTTGAATAATTTATTTGAAACATATGTTAAATGTGGGTTTTCAAGGATTAATTTTTGGATTATAAATATCATAATACATTTACCTTATCTGTTGGATTATTTCATATAGTTACGAACAAAATCAATATATTTTACACATGATCATTTGTGTTCAGAGGATATTTTATTGTAGGAGACCGATCATCCATTTCTTATTTGGTGTGTGACCACTTCAATGGTAAAGTCAATTGTGCGCACAACCTTAGAATTAGGTTTGTTTTGATTAGTTAATATATTTATTTTATTATTATTATCATCCAATTCATCTAAATATGTTATATCATACGATATTGATAGGAATTATACATTTAAGTGTCAATAGATTCATATAGATAAGAAAAACATAAATAATATTTTAGATTTGATGGAAGCCATATCGTCATAAATATTTCTTTCTCCACTTTAAATAAATTTATCAAAATATCTTTATATACATTTAAATATATATAAATCGACAATCCCATAATGAATTGGTTTTTAAATATAATTTACCAATATATATTTAATAGAAATGTGAAAAAATAACAACCAAGATTATTAAATTGACAATCAAATAAAATTTTCAATGGTTATTTATAAAAATCATAAAATTATAATCATAATGGATTATCAAGGAATAATTTAATAAAATTTGAAATCATGATTACAATCAATTATCAATGAATAAATTCATGTTTTAAAAAAATATAATATTATTCATATTATTATAGTATAATTATAACGTAATTGTTTAATGAAAAAAATTATCAATGTTATAATAAGATAATTTATTGTATAATCAATGATTAATTATTATATTTATCATATTTTTAAATTATCAAAGAATAATTTTTAAAGGTTAATTTGTAATAAAAATTATATAAATGTGATGATAATGGAAAATTTATGATAAAATTATAAAAAATAATTATAAAGGATAATTATAATAAAATTATCAAAATGAAAATTAATAAATTATTTATAAAGGATAATTGTTTCATATTTATCAATGAGAGAATGTTTCATCACATATTTTATATTATTTATTTTTTAAATAAAAAAATTATATTTTATTATAGTAATTCTTGACAAACGTTATTCTTTTGTGTTTTAATGCTTATGATAATAAGGTCGTGATTAACTTTATTGAACTACACAATCACTAACCTAACCGAACTTCATGTATGTGTATCCATCTCGATTAGAAAAATTGATTACCTTTTTATTTATTGAGTTATTTATAATGTTCTGTTGAATTCAATTGAAATGATTTTGATTATATTATATTAATAAAAAAATATACCATTTGAAGTTAGAAATTTGATACTATTTTGATACAATAATTAGGAAACCCCCAATTCTCATTGAATTCGGGTGTGTTCATAAAAATCGGTTTATTTATATAGTTCAACATATATTTTGAATTTGGTGGTTATTTTTTGAATAAAATTGATAAATTTAATTGTGCATATTATGTGTCAAAAATATGGAATTTGTTTATGAATTTTGAACATGAGGAAATGGATTCAAAATGATTTGATAGAAACCTATCAATTTAATATTGTAGAAAGGGAATGATTTTTATTAAAACCAAAAATAATTATAAATGGAACGAAATTCGAATTTTATAAATTGAAGAATGATATTTATTATATTATAAGAAGTCCTAAAACAAGTTTCCAAATATGTAAGAGCACATGCATGACATATGTATTTGGTGAGTTATTAGGATACACACTATTATATTAAAATGTTCTAACACATACCTCTAGTGGGTCACATCCCAAATTTTATATTCATGAGTTGCCTCTATCTAGAATCATGGATAAGTGTGTATTATCATTTTTTCGTGATCACATAGAGAGTGTGTAATCTTATTGCTGGTTAATAATATCGTTACTACTTGAAAAATGACCATGTTCCTCAATTATTTATTTATATTTAAAATATAAATGTATTCCAAATTTGTAATAATTATTTAAATGAAATTTTTTGATTTAAATAAAATTATTTACCTATATTTTATTTAAAACATTATTTTTTAGAAATTTTCCATATCTTTTGAAATAATATTTCTCTTTGAATTTTTTTTACATTATTTTGAAAATGTATAACTTTTTTTGTTTAAATATGATTTTTATATTTTACAATATTTATAATTTTTATTCTTATAATTAGATAATATATATTTTGAAATGTTATGGAATTAATGGTGGCATATTACTAGTTGTAGGATCACTACTAATTTTTTCCATTGGGTGTGTGTAGATGTTCTTCTTCCAGTTTCATGAAATGTGAAGTGAACTTTTAGAGGGGGAATTAACTTCTGAACACCAGACAAGGTGTGTTGTGTCCTTAGGATCCTTGAGGTTGTTTTCTTATTTATGTTCTTGGGATATTGTACTTTTAGAGATTTATGCATTATGTATTCTAGTAAATTACTCCTAGTGAGATTCCTTTTTTTCATAATGTTGTATCACTTTTTTAATCACTATGTTTTATATAAATTTCATCCTCATATTATTATTGTGTGATGTAAGGTGCTAGTGTCCAAATCATGGAGATAAAGAGTGATGTAACAGCCATGCTAGGTCTATTTCGGTTATAAGGATACTAGGGTACCTGAGATGGATCATGGAAATATGATATCTGAGGGAGGATGATATTTTTGACTTGATGACAGTATGCATTGTGAAATATTGTGGTGACATTGGTGGTAGTGGAATTTTATTTCAAGTATACTCAAACTGAAATGATCCTTAAGTTGGTATGGGTGGTTTGGGAAAGTGTAATTTTGGATAATTTATATTTTATTTCGTTTTTGAATTGGGTAGAGTGAAATCCAAACTATTTATATTCTATCGGTCAGGATTATGTTTCCCTTATAGTCATATACAAGTATATCTAATGACGTCCAAGTTGTATATTCATGTTTTAAAACATCATTCCTTATAAAATACTTGTGAATCAAATCCAGTAGGTGGGTACTGTTGATCAACATTGAGTGAATCCTTCTGAGGATCTTTGTCCAGTTGTAGTGATTGTGTTTACATTCCATGGTTTGTGGAAGGAACTACCACACGTCCCCATGTGGGTTCTTTATGTGGATTATCAAGGGATTCTTCATCAAAATAATTATCAATATATCCTTAGTAAAAGAACACATGTTTTTAAAGGCTCTAATAATCCACTATATGTAATGGAATCATTGGAAATGATTGAACTTCTATTTGTGTTAGTGGAAAACTTGAAATATAATAAGGTAAATAATTCCACATTCATCTTGGAGGGATAGATTATTGGATGGTGGGACATAGTTGTGATGGTAAAGAATGATTAGGTATTATATTTGAAAAACGTAAAATTTAATTTTAGTGATATTTTCTATCCAGATTCTATGGTGTTTTTCGACGAAGTGTTGTTTTAAAAACATTATTTCGCCTAAAAAATCAGTATTGATTATTCAAACAGCTTTGTGAACATGTGCATTTTGAGTATGAGATTGTATCTAATGAGTGGTTGAATGAACTATGGTTTGATTTGGGACTACATTCAGATATTCATTATCAATGATTTTTGATAATGTTTTGACGTTATATAGATGTTCATGATCAGGTAATAATGGTTGATATGGAACTAACATGAATGACATGGTTGAATAGAGTTTGTTTTTATCCCATATAAAAGGTGCATTCTTCTATTGAAAAGAGGATGTGTGATGACTATCATAGTGTTTCTCGACAACATGGTAATTTTCAACCTTCTGCAAAGTCTTGAATGACCATATTTTTATACCAACAATGTGGTTAGATATGGTGTTCAAGAAGGGTATGGACTCATGAACCCAAATACAATGCCTATTGTAGACATTCATTAATCATGTAAATGTTATAAAAATAACATTTATTCACCTCACTATGGAACATGATAATTCTTACCATGAAAAACTATGGGGAATTCAAATGGTTCACATACAAAAGGGATCATGCCATAGGAATCAAGAAATATGCTACTTCACATAGTTTAATCGTTTCAAAATTAAGATTAAATGAGACCAAAAACCATTATTGATACAATTAAAATATCATCATCTTTAGTGACTACACTATTTTAATCCAGTTCATAACACTTTTTTTTCTTTCAACCACTATTATTGATATTCGTAATCATCATATGGATCTTATATCTTATGAAATAGATATTACTAAAAACCATTTGTATGAAGGTATAAAAGGTTCCATGTAGTCCCTCTTGTGTCTTCCCTATATTAAATGTGGATCAAGATTGTAGTTTTCTAGTACTCGACATGATATCTTATGAGATCATATTCAGGATTGATTTGATCACTACCAATAAAGGATCGATAGATTATTATCTTCGATGGATCTACCATACTATACCCAATGGTGTGACTCTTGTCTTTATGGATAATGGGTTATGTTTGAGCAGAGAAGGAGATTCTATTCAAGAGTTGAGAAAAGTGATATCATAAATTATGTTTGATCTGGAGGGAGATTCAATGGGTGGTGATCTCCTTATAGTTTTCGTCACATTTTCCATCATGTTTCCTACTAATTTTTATGGTCTACCACTGATAATATAGGATTATTATTCCATTTACATGATGTCTAATAATCAACATGTATGATTTCCCACACACCATATGGTACCAGCTGAACTAAAAGATGTAATGATACAATTGTACAATGTTCTTGAGGATATGCTCCGAACTAATGTTTAGGAAATTGGTGTGGATTGGGATGATCATTTCGAGTTGGCTGATTCTTCTTATAACAATATTTTCTAATATGTCATCAGAATGGATTCTCTTGATTCCATGTATATTCATCCTTGAAAATTATTATTTTGTTGGTCAGAGATGGTGGAATGTTCCTTTGTTTGACTCGGTGATGTCTATGAGATGAGAACAATGACTCATTTTAATCAACAAATAATTTTTAGAGCACATAGTCAGTATATGTCTTATGTTTATCGCCACTGTTTGAATTTCTTATTTTTTAGTTAGGGACCATATATTCATGAAGGTTTCACCCCAGTTAGGCCATCCATGGCTATGGAGGTAAAAAAAGGTTTCTCCTTGTTTTGTAAAACACTGTTGAGGTTATTTATTAGGTGTGGAATGTTGATATAATTTGACACTATCACCATAGAGGATGTAGATACATAATGTCTTATTTGTATCGCAACCATGAATGGGTTAATCTGACACATATCATGCTCTGAGATGGAATGATAATGAATGTAAACATGTATTATCTATGACTAATCAACTATTTAGGGATGTTCAATCTGAGACTATGATACATCATGGGGGAATGATACCTCTGGCTAGTGTTCCATGACCCCATGTTTATGATTGTCACAAGACATGGGTGGAAAATAAAATGATGAGTGAGTAGTGGATTCATGTTTTTGAATCTAAGTTTTCATCAAGGAATTCTATTGATAGAAAAACCATATATTGGGGAGGTTTTAACATCTTGTAACATTCTCTAGTATATCAAAACCTCCTAGTTTTTAATTTTTAACATATTTACTGGGAATAATTATTTATCATTGAAATTTTGATAAATGATTTAATGTCTATTAATTCTATTTTTCATATTAGATTATTTAATTTAATATTTTTAGAGTTCTACATTGAGTTAGAATGGGATTATGAGGACCACAATGTCTCAACTATGACTGAATAAAAATAATAAATATAATATATTAAGCGCAAACATCTTATTAAAAATAATTGAATAGAAACAATATAGTGCATCATATGAGAAAAAATAGGACAATCTAGGTCCATATTTAGGGGATTATATATGGTGGGGTATAAAATTTGTAGGATCCAAGAATTGGGATGCCTCTCTCTTGAGATAAAGATATTAAATAATATTCACTAATTTATTTTTAAAAGAATAAAAAAATATCCCTTGAACACTGAATTTTATGGGATATATAAAACCACAAATAGGTCCAGAACGCAGTGTTTTACTGATCACATTGAAATTTTATTGTACATGTCAGATTTTTGTATAAATCTCTCAATAAAAAAGAAAAATAATTATTTAATTAATTATAAATCCATTTTTAAAATATTATAAATTAAATATCTCTCAAACAGTGCATCATATGAGAAATCAGATACCACTATGGGGTCTAGAATTAGATTTTTTACCTAGAAATGGTATATTTTTAATGTTGCAATGATGTTTAATGTTAATTAATTTTAATATTAAATATTTAAATTAATTTAATAAATAATTCTGTTATTATTTGTTAAATTTTTTTTCTTCCAAAACAACTGTTACAACCATTTTTTTACAGGGTTTATTGAAAACCTCATATCCTAATGGCTTTGGACCCATTAATCATTTTACTTACTTCTTCATGTAAAAATATTACCTCCATATTAAATTCAATGTTGAATCTCAGATTTGAAATGGCAATTGAATGTGGGGGTATCCATGCTATTCTTTTACAATATTAAATACTTGAATCATTTTATATTTTATGTTTTATGATTATGAAGAGTCCATATTACCTCAAATCACTATTAAATGTGATTGGTTAATGACATATTTTCTTTTTTTGGTGGGCCAGAATTCATCCATTTCTTCTTTGGCACATGAACCCCTTCCTTTAATTATTCCACTATCCACACCTCCTTTGAATGAGGTTTGTTTTGATTAATATGTTTTTATATTATTATTATTATTGTTCCATTGTTCTACATTTAATATCTCTTATGTTGTTGAAAATAATTTAAATAGTCTGTGTTGTTTTATTCTAATAAACATGTATAACCTAAAACTAATTTGAGATATGTTGGATGAAATGTATTTTCCATTATTCATATATAAAATTAAAATGGATAATTTTAAATAAATTTCTCAATTGTTTTTTATATTCATATAGATATATATATATATATTTTTTCATTAATAACCCCATTATTAGTTTTTAAAAAAAATTATATTTATCAATAAATAACTTATAGAAATGTCGAAAGATAATTTCAAGAGTATTAGAATAATAATGAAATAACATTATCGATGGTTATTTATAAATATATTCAAAATCTATTCAGTTCAAATTATGATGGTGTAATTAAATGAAAATGCAGAACATTATTATAATGATATATTAATGATTAATTATTTTTTTATTGTATAAAATATTATTCAAATTATTATAGAATACATATAAATTCATTATTATAAGACAATTCTTATCCAAATTAAAATCTGAAAATTTTATGTATTACAAGTGTATAATTAGTAAATTTATTAAATGATAATGTCGAAATTAAGAAATGATAAAATTTAAGTTATAATTTGTAAGAAAAATTATTGAATGGTAAATATAAATAATAATTTATCATTGAATTTTCAAATATAATTTAAAATGATAATTATAATAAAATTACCCAACGATAACTATTAAAATAATTTTAATGGGTAATTGCATTAAATTATCAAGGAGAGAGAATGTGTCATCGCATCTGTTATTTTATTTAATTTTTATATAAATTATTCATTTTTGTTGTTGGAATGCTTGATGAATGTATATCCTTTTTGTGTCAATGATTATGATACTAAGGACGTAAAGAGGTGTACTGAACAACACGATGTGGTTTCTCTTTTCTGCTAACCTCATAGACCTTGAGGTATGTTGTTCATTCCTGATTAGCCAAATATATTTTTAATATATTACTCTTTTTTTTCAAATATTTAGTTTAATTCAATTTATTATATTTTATTTTCAAATAAATTAATAATTCATAATTCCAGTGAACCGATAGATTTGAAACATTTAAGGCAGATACATTTGTAAAATCACCATTTCCATTGAATTTGTGTGTGATTATGGAAACTATCAAAAATAAATTCTTTAATTTAAAATTGGGATTTAATTGACATATTTTCAATTAATTTGATAAATATGATTATGGAAATGAGTTTTTAAAGAGATGGAATTTGTTTTGATTAGATGAAAATCATGTGAAAATGGATTACAAATTATTTTATAGAAACCAAGTTGTTTTATCTTGTGGAAATGGTATTTTGTTATTAAATTTCACGTTGGTTTTAAATGGTATGAAATTAGAATTTTTGAAATAGAAAAATTATTTTTATTTTATTTTACTTATTATTATAATATGTTACCCACCATATACAATCACATTATATCCTTAGGTAGTTTATGGTTTATTTGGATACACTTTACACGATTAAAACATTCTAAAACCTTGATATGGAGTGTCAATTCCCATAATGGATGGCGAAAATTTTCCTATGTCTAGTGTTGGTGGGACATGAGTATACTCAATTTCACGTGGTCATATATATAGTGAAAAATTATATAGCCTATTTATACAATCTTTCCAACATGGTATATTACCTTTTTACTAGGTTTTTTATTTATATTTGATATATTAATTTATTCCAAAGTTATAAATCTAAGTTAAATTCTTTTTCTAGATTTACAGATACTAATTTATGTAAATGAATTTTTTAAGGTATTTCTTTAGAAATATTTCATATATTGTAAAATAAATCTTATTCTTGGAAGGTATTACTTCTATGATTTTTAAAATGAATATAATTTTTTCAATAAATACACGTCTTTATATTTCAACATATTTAATTCTAAAATTTAATTGATTTCATTTGATAATAAATATTTTTCACCATTAGGGAATCATTTATATTATCGTTTTGTGGTTTGTCTCAAACCCTAAATTTGGTATTGGGTGTTTTTAGACATTCTTCTTCTACTTTAAATAAATGTGAAGTGATATCGTTGAGTAGGATCTTGCTATTGAATATTGGACATGGTGTGGTTTTTCTATAGTGACCCTTTAGATATTTTATTATTTTAGTACTTGTGTTTTAGGACTTTGGGATTTTATTCTTTATTGTGTTCTGATAAATTACATATTCTAGTGCATCCTTTGGTTATGAATAATGTCTTATATATTTTACTTACAATATTTGGTGGAAAATGAATCCCCACTTGTAATTGTGATGACTTTAGGTTCTACTCTCCAAACAGTGGTGATCGAGAACACTGATTCGGCCATGTTAGGTTTGGTTCATTTATTTTGTTATCAGGTAACCTAGGATGGTTCTTGAAATATTTCATACATGGTGATATTAACCAACAACGCCAATGAAAATTCATATTTTTGGATAATATGAAACACAATGAAACAATATTATAGAGTTTCCCCTAAGTATTGAATAATATATTCTATATAAAACTATAAATAGGTGGATCCTAATGGAATACATTCACACCATGATTTATATTTGGACATTATGACATATATTTAATATTTGAGATAATATTTTCACCTAATATAATGATAAATCAATAAAAATAAGGGACCCATTTTAGGGACCCCTTATAGGAGAATTTTTTTATAATGCCAATATTAATTTTAATATTAAATGTTTCCAAGGTGACATAAATAATTATAAACTAAACCAATTTTGTATTGAATCCCATCACTCTTATTAATAATTAGATAAAGGTTCACTCTGATATAACAAAAAAAATTCTTGTATTAAACATCTATTACATAATAATACTTTTATCCTCTGGTTTCATTTTCAAACAATGAATAAATGCATGATCTATAAATGAATTATATTATATAAACCATTTAGTAAATATTTGACCATGGGTTTTCGAAATAATAGATAGTAACCAGACCATTAGTTGGTTCGCCAAAATCATTGAGTTGTTTTTTAGAGGTGCATTATATAAACTGATGCTTCTAATGTTAAAGATGAAAGAGGGAATATTAATATTTGGATTAACGGTTAACATGGTCTCATTTATATAGTAGAAACTGGATTTTACAATTATAATATTATTCACAATACATGAAACATTATTCCCCACTATATGCTTTAATTTTATTAATAAAAGATACTGAAATCATATTGGTTATGTTTCTTTTGGTGAGTGATATTTTTACGTTCCACCAATATATCATAATTAAAAATATGTACGGAAATATAGGGACTAATAACCTCAATATTAATTTAGTAATATCAATAATAAATATTACTTTAATTAACAGACTCTTAATATGTTTGATGGTATTGAAAAAATCTGTTCTATGATAAAGAATAGTATATTAATTAAAAATAAATTTACCATCATTCAAGGTATGTATGGATAAAAGATTCGTTATCCACTATATCTATTCTATTTGGTAGGGATAAATATTATTAGAGTAACATACATTGATATCACTATCATCAGTTCAAATGGAACTAAAACTGTTCGTTATCCTTAGAGTTGTATCCAAATTAGATTCAAGACCCATTATTCTACAATGCGTCACGTTTTTATGGTTTGTATGAGTATATTACATTTAATATCCATTAAATCGACTCAAAATAAATATCACGATGGATGAATTTATTATTACTCTTGTTTTTTATATTATTTTCCACATCATGAATTTAAATTTCCATATGGAGGCCCTCCATCATCTAGGATAATCAGTTCAGTTCATCATAGTCTATATAAATGTGGCATTACATTTTTAATCCAAAATGAATCTCATTTAATGAACTCTTATATATTGTGTTGGTGTTGATGTTAATTAGATAATGATCATATGTTGTGGGTAAAAGTGAATATATGTTGTATAAATTGATGAAAATAATAGCCTCAATCTTTCCATGATTTTTTTCATGTCATTCCATTGTATAAGTGATGTTATACAATGAATGAAACTAGGTAAAGTGGTCCCCCATTTAACCTAATACATTAGGACACATATAAAATTCATTTCAAAACAAATCAATAAATTTTTCTTTTAGTTTGAAATAACCCACACTTTTATAATGTGGGAATATAATATCATTAATATCCGCCCCACTATGAATGAGTCATGATATAAACACCATAATTATTGTATGATAAATTTTGTAATTATTCATGTCCATATGATGAAAACACTCATAATGGTGAGATTCGTCACAAACATGGGAATATTACTAAAGGATATAGGTGATAATATTTTTTGGATAATGTATTTCAACCCTGACATCATCATATTCCATCCAGTGTTTATAGATTCCTCCAATGATTCCTTTTCAATACATGGGATGAAAAAAACACAATAAATATTTTAAACTATAATAATATCCTTGAATTATAGCATTTCCGTAGATTTGGATAACATGTATGAGAAACATTTAGATCACCTATACTGAATCATTAATAATATTTATTGGTTTACAAGCCCACCACATATACATATTTATATTTTCATTACAGTTGGAGGTGTTGGTTTTTTTCTAGAATGACCATATACATATTTGATAAAATATCCATCGTCTTAAAAATTGAACATTTAATAGTATCATTCATGAACCTTTTAGCATTCAATCCTTCTTTTGGAGTCATTGGATAATGTTCTCGGTTTGAAATTTATATTTCCTACACTTATATTCCTCATTTATATTAATTTTTCTTTGGACTTGATATTATAAGTCATACGGGACATTTACTACATGAGTGGAGTGAATGAGAGGGCATTCATTAAATGAGTTCATACATTTTTGGGTTATTGTATCTTCGTTTTTGAATAAAAAGAGTATTAAGAATACCAATTCAGAATAGGGAAATGACAGATGGTGAAAAATACATCATTACCGATAGTATCAAAATGTGTTTTCTCTATTATTTTTCATATCTAATGAACATATTTAATTTTCACCTATATATTAATGGATCATACTTTTTCATAATAATCTAAAAAAATACAATAGGTCCTGACATAATTACCATGTTCTGAACTGGTAATTGTTCTGCATAATGGTCCTTTTTAAGTTTCTCTATTTCTCGACGCCTTTTTCACTATGTTAAAAATGAAATTATAATGAGTTATCAAAGAATACATGGGCCTTATTGTTGAAAACTTTTTCCATATCCATCTTCATCTTTCACATTTTATCGATATTATACATTCCCAACACATCCAAATTCAAAAAATAATATCGATTATGTTTATTAGTGGATCGATATTAACAATATTGAGTCATATATTGACAATAATGTTATCCTAATATTATGGTTTCATATTTTTATATCTGATTATAAAAAATTATATTTTTTTGATATTAATATATCTTTTCTAATTTTGGATGTTTTATTTTTCATGTATATATTGATATGAATATTTCATCTCCATATAATATTAGAGTAAGTCTATGTTATTATGTTCAACATATGATGGTTTGGGAATTATTAATTCTTTCTATAAAGTTAAATATGAGTATGTATTTCTTTAAGTATTAGGTAATTTTTTTTGAATCCACTAGGATGAAAAAGGCTTATGCTACAAGATAAATGATTAAAAGCAACATGTCCATAATGTTTTTTATAATTAAAATTATTAAATATGTAAATGATGATTCCATAAGATAGTAATATTAATTAAAATAATGGAATATTTATAATAATAGGTTTATATGATGTGGAATACTTTAGTTATATAAGTTATCCCCATGTTTCCATAGTCACATTGAGTGTCATCATGAAAAACCATGTAATCTTATGGTGTTATTAAAAATTGTGAATTTGACGTGGAGAAACACATCAATTGTATTGAAATTGAATTTCCTCTAAACTAATTATTGTTATAATGCATCACAAAAAATATCCCCATTAGTCCTGGTTACCAATACTACCTATATATGATTTTATAATGTAATGATATGGATGAGGGTCTAGTTGAATTATTAATGATAATTATTGTTGTATATGGGAATGTAGTATATATGAAGTAATTAAAAATATTTCAATATTTTTCATTTCATGATAATGATATTAATAGTAGATAATCTAAAAAATGTTATCGATATAATGCTTTTAGCAGGATCTAATAAATTTTTTATCATTGAAAATACACATATACTCAAATGTGGTATGTGATACAACCCCAAAACACATGGATTGGTCCATGAAACATTAACCTGTACTTCAACCAAAATATGTTTGTGAAATTATGGTATATATTTCCTAATATAACCAATGATATGTAGATCCAATAATTGTTCCCAAATGTTCCACTATAATACATATCTAATCCCATACCCAATTGTGTGACACTCAAAATGTATGTAGATAATAAAAAAAATTATTTCTATAATGGATACCCTATAGACTTATTAGTCATTCCCATGTGTGATATATCATCCCTTTTTATTATATGGGACATCATGTATTTATGAAGAATATGAAATCAGAATCATATTTTTCAATTAGGTAAAAAACATCTATATATATTTATCATTTTCCCAAAAATATTTTTTAGAATATAGTTTTATTACCAATGGTTGAATGAGATATCGAATAATGATAAAATATCTAGATCCATGTTATTCATTATAGGAAAAAATATATTCCTTTCATGGTGAGTGGTATTTTTAAAACTATCTCATACATTTTCATGGGGAAGGAAATCATTAAAAAATTACCTTTATTTAATCCTCAATGAATATATTTATCATAATTTTATTTCCTTTCATATCATTTAATCATGTGGTATGTGTACATTTATGATATTTATCATATAATTTTGTCTTAGATGATTTATTATTATATAGTGGGAATCCATTTAATACCTAATCCACATTATATACTTATATTACACTATGAGCCTCCACAAAATCATCATAGCATGGGTTTACCTATAAGATCTAACAATATTCAATAATAATGAATCCTATACAAAAAATTCCCAAACAAGATGTCCACTCCAATCTCTAGATAATAGTGAATCACATAGGGGGAGATGGGTAGGATATGAGCATGAGTAATAAAAAACACGGATCTTGTTTTAATATATAAAAAGTATACAGATGATTATATCCACATATTAACGAAACAAACTTCATGAGATTTGTTATCAATTAAATGGTGTCTCAAACTGTATACCAATAATCAATTATCTTAATTATTAGTTTTTTCTTAGTCAGAGTTTAAGAACAATACAATTACCAAGAATATGAAATCCGTAAATGTATAATCACAATAATTATATATAGGAATGAAGTCCTACTCACATATCCATTTAGAGGTGTAAATATCTTTATAAAAATATATTTTTTAACAAATTTTTCATTATTCATCATATATATTTTTTTAATAGTATATTATGATATTTTATTAAATGAAATTACTAAAAATAACCCAAATTTCATATTTGAAGGTATAATCAATTAAAATGATAAAATTATAATACAATATAAAATTAAAACATGGAATGTGTAAATTATTAGTCAAAGAAACCATGTTAACGGTATGTCTTATATAGATTAGGATGATTAAAGATCATTTCATAATTACACTATGAATTATGGATATTCATTTATTTTATAAAAAATTGTTTTTTTTATTAAATGCCCCCTAATTACAATGTCAAATATTTATTATGCAGTGTTGATATATGTAATATGATTTATAACTAAATAAACATCATATAATCATTTTGAACTACAATGTATCACATGAGGGTCCCTATTTATGTATTTATGGAGTTAGTGAAGGAAACATGGATTAAAATTTTATATAAATCATGAATGTAGTAGAAACACTGATAAATCTTCATCATAAATATTACACATTTGTTTCAAACATATCTAATTTGGATGTAAGGTAATTTTTTGAATGATAAATAATTGATTTCAATATAAATATAAGGAAATAAAATAGTAAATGGAAATTTAAAATGAAAATATTTATTTATTTCCATAATTTATTTTGATTGTATTTTTTTTGTTTCATTGAAGAAATAAGTTATGGACTTATAAATTTCTCAATGTTGATGAAATATTATTTATGAGAAGTGTATAAAATGAGGTTCAACCATGTAATATTGTATTGGTAGATGATTCACATTCACAAAATGATTAAAAAAATTATCTTATATATGATTGCATCTTTATGGAAATATTTATATATTATTTAAGATAAAATTACACATCAATTTTTGTGACATGCTGATATTTCCTTATAGAAAGTAAAATTCCCCATGACATCGAAATCGATTTTCAAAGATAAAGAAATATTTTAGTGATTTTTCACAAGAAATTACCCTATGATCATTCATTATTAAAATGAAGAAAATAAAAAATTGAAAACATATGAATATATATATTTATGAAAATAAAGTGTAAAAATAGTTTATTTTACATTATTTGATAATGATTCTCATTTATTATTATAATTGCACCCCTAAGATCACTTGTCACGACCCCCTCCCCACAAAGTGTACCCATCCTGGGCTGGAAATTCAAGAAGAGAGATATTGTCCCCTGAGTCCCTCCTCCAGGTGGCCTCGGGTTGGCGACTAGCACCGATGGTATAGGAACACAAAAAAATATATGGCATTACCCTCTTAGAGAACACATGCATAAGAGATAGATAAGATATAAACCAACCAACTCCAACTAAGAACTGAAATATAAAAGAGACCCAAGTGCACATATGTAATACCATGCAAAAGCCTACAACTGAAATGGAGGAAAACTGCAATTACCCAAAATAAAGAAAAAACAACAGTAACCACAAGCCCAAACAGATCCTGCATACCCAAGCTAGTATAAACTATCTTGATCATTAACCTGCTCCATGTGACCTGAAAAGCAGTTTTTATATACATAGGTTGAGTATAACAGTATACTCAATTGGATCCTCCCTGAACACTCTCACGCAATATATATAAAGCATGCTAAATCACAGATAACAACAAGTGAAACTAACTCGTCTCAGAAATATGTATACTTATATCCCTAACTCACCATTTCTACTCTCACCAAGTAACTCATACAAGAATATTTCATATAATAAATAATATCAAGGGTAACCCACTACTACTTCCCCACTGGTTTTTCCCTTGGCCCCAATGTCTCACTTCCTGAGCATATCTCCACTAAAAGGCTTTCCCGTAGATACATGGGTGAAGCACCACAATGTGAACCTTGTGAAACAAAACCACCACGTCCACACACCAAGGTAACTAGGTAGTTTTTGGGAGAAACCATAGCTCGCATAACGTGTATCATGCTTTTGGTATTATAACTCAAGCCCTCACAACCCATACACCGAGTAAGGATCCACAAGCCATCAAATCCTATACACATTACACCTATCGTAATCCATAAAAAACTATATCTAGAATATATATGTTTGAATAACCACAATCCATTACAACCATCTACACACATATATGGGGAAAACTAACCAATGTGACAGCACAAGTAAGTACCAAGAGAAGAGAGTGGGACCAAAGGGGGTAGTCAGCCTTCCATCCTCCCTAGGAATGTTTGCAAAAACACCCACAGGGCTCAAAATACACATGGTGTCAGTTTCCCTTAATGACATTGTGGAGTATCATATAGAAACACAAATAGTACAGAATATATTATATCTTACAACCCCACAATGTTCATTACCTAGTGATAGTCACAACTGCAGCAAACGTCTCTCAGACTCTGGGATGCTACTTCAAAGACTTGGTATCCTATAATAACACAACCATTTAAAGAGATTTTTTAGATTACAACATTTCCTTTTTATCAATTCCACTGTACATTAATTAATTTTCTAAACATTAATTATTTATGAACAATTCCATATAAAAATTCATCAGCATCACACCCAAATTCAATTGTTCATTCAAAATTACAACCTCATCATTATGTTCCAGCAACTCCATCCCCATGGTTTAAAATCTTTTATTAAATTATTCATTATAGAATTACTTTCCCACAATCCGAGGCATTCTAGAAAAACATTATAATCTATTAAACACAAGGGGCTCAATATAGTGAGTATATGTACTACCCATTGAGTCTTTTCCACTTATAGAAAGAGAATAAACCCATCCTTACTTGATAAAATAATCATGGAATGCACATGGAAAACCACATGTGTCATCACCTCTTTTAGAAGAAGGTTCATTAAGACCATCTTCCTTGAGCAGTGGGGAAAATTTAATCAGATAAACAATAATAAAAATAGCACACATCCAACAATCACATCCATCAAATTCCATTATCCATGGTGTGCTTCCTAATTCCTACATGCATTAATTGATGCATCTCTCCAATCTAGGAATCATCTGTTGCCACAAACAAAAGGGAATCCATGCCTCCACACATTACCATAACCATCCTAGCTCACATTAAAACACATTCAGCATTAAATCAAACTTCATCAAAATTGGTCTCTTAGACAATAAACAAACAAGAGGATTACTCAGAACCATACAAAAAATTATCTTTTAATAACCACCAGTTATTTAATCCATCTTGGATTAACTGATTAGTTATTCGTTGGATCCAAATTTAGGAAACCTAACCTGTAAGTTATCTCAAATAAATACACATGCTTATTGTACTAATTTTATTATCATCAAATGACAACAAGATCCAGATTCATTTTCATGCCTCTTTATCTTTATCCAACAAATATCAACTAATCTCGGTTTACGTTCATTACCAATTTCCAACAAGAAAAACGGCAAAAAAATAAAGCATTGATATCACACAATCTAGAAAAAAAGGAGGCAATAACATACGATCAATATCAATTTATATATCTGGTTAAAATATTTATTATTTCAATTCCATTTTCATCCAGTGGGATTAAACATGATAACAATACAATTGCATGTAAAAGAAAGATAATCATCGAATCCCCTACATCAAACAGTTCCCCACATTCTTTATCCACACAATGAGTCGCTATCCTCCCCTCGCGATAATTGCATCCACCTGGGGATTCCACGGTACGACAACACACACCAAACCCCAAGAAAAACTCTATTAGAATCATGGAGATTACATTATATAACATGGAAAGGAGAAACAAGAGAAGATGATCCCAAATGGAATGACGATAACAAATACATTATATCGAAGATTGATTGATAAAACCTGGTTTCGTCAAAATAAAGTGGAACCAATATGAGGAGTAAAGTTTGATTGTGCAACTCCTATGGGACGGATTGAATGGCTCTAACATCTCATAGCCTAGAACAAATAGGAAGAACAATGGAGTTTTATATCTTGCCCCTTTTGAAGATTTAATGAGGTGATGATATAAGATTCGGTTAATTACCCCTTAAAATCGGATTGCATTAACCCACACGGTTTGACCACATAAAAACATCCCAAGCCATATGAATTGTTAATATAGGATTTATGGTTCTTGAATCGGCCATAAGTGTCTTTAAAATAAGGAAAAAATGTATTTTACAACAAAGAAAATATCAAAAGTGTGAACTGTAGGAAGCTGGAATCACTGTTCACGTAATCAAAATTTGGAAATGGAAATAAAGGTGAAGGATATTGGTGAAGGATTGAACCACACTGGTAAGAAAAATATGTTAATGTAAGAGGTTAAGGATAGAGGGGAAGGATGGAGGTGAAGGATGGAAGATCACTGGTCTGGAAACACAGTTCATGCAAGAGGTGAGGGATATAGGTGAAGTATGGAGGTGAAGGATGGAATCTCATTGGTCTGGAAACACTATTCATGTATGATGTAACGGATGAAGGTGAAGGATGGGAGCTCACTGGTTTGGAAACACTATTCATATAAGAGGTGAAAGATATTGGTGAAGGATTGAGGTAAAGGTTACAAGCTCACTAGTATGGAAACATTGTTCATATATGAGCTGAAGGATATTGGTGAAGGATTGAGGTGTAAGATGAATGTGAAGGATCAAACCTCACTGTTCTAGAAACACTATTCAAAAAATGTAAAAATTGGTAAAGTGTTGGATAAAAGACACCCTAATATCTCAGAAAACCTCAAAAACCATAATTTATCAAAGGAATAGACCAGAGAGGTCTGGGCCATTACATCAGATACCTCTCAAATCATTCTCATCTACAAGAATTAAAAAACAACCTCATAGGGAAATTAAAAGGGGTCCGAACAACCACTCCCAAAGATAGATCTCAAAAGAGGGAAATCCATACGAAGAAACAAAAGAGAATCATATTATAATCAAGAAATGTCTAAAACCACAACGTGAACAATATTACATGAAAAGAGTTAAACATAAAAAAATCTAGGTACTGAGCATGTATATGTGACTCACGTTCCCATGTACTCTCCTCCATGCAACCTTGTCTGCACAAGACACGAAACATGGGGATAGACCACTGACACAACACCTTCTTCTTTTAGTCTTGGATCTCCACGGGTCCCTCTACAAAGGTCACATCATCATCAATATCAATCTCTCCCCAATTGATGATGTGTGAGTCATCATGAAGATAACAACAACTTTTTGATACATAGAAAACATCATGTATCCAACTCATTTGTGTGGGATGTGATACTCAATATTCCACAGCGTAACATGAGATAACACTTTGAAATTCCCAACAAACCGGGGATAAGTCATAGTTCCACGACCAAACCATCACTACCCACAAAAGGGAGTAACCTACAGAATCACATAATCCCCAACATTAAACTACAAGGGTTTCCTCCTTTGGTCAGTATATGATTTCAAATGATCTTGCGCTGTCTTCATCCTCTCACGAATCACCTGTACCATCTCAGTTGTATTCTGCACTAGTTTCATCCTGAGAATTGCTTACACTCCGGCCCAAGTCCAGAACAACAGATAATGGAAAGGCCGACCATAAAAGTCTTCAAACAGTGCCATACTGATATTGAAGTTAAAACTATTACTATATCCCAACTCCACCAAGGGTAAATGCCTCATCCATTAGCCTCCAAAATCAAGAACACAAGAGCGCAACATGTATTCAAGAGTCTGGATGGTTCACTCTGTCTGGACAACTGTTTGAGGATGAAATGATGTGCTAAGGCGTAACTGCAAACCAAAATCATGTTAGAGACCTCTCCATGCCCTGGAGGTAAAACGATGATCTCAATAAGAAATGATCGTCCTTGGGACACCATTAAGTCACACCACCTCCTCTAGATATGGCCTCGACAAAACTTCCACTGAGCATGACTCCTTGATCGCTATGAAGTTGGAAGATTTTGTTAAATAATCAACTACCACTCAAATATTATCATGTCTGCTCAATGATCGAGGTAAACCATTAACAAAGTCCATTGCAATGACCTCCCACATCCATTGACGAATCTCTAATGGAAATAGAACTAATCCTGGAACATGGTGTTCGACCTTCACCATCTGGCAGACTAAACATCGAGACACAAACTCTACATTGCATGATTTAGTCCAGGACAACAAAACTGAATCTTCATTGACCTGTACATCCTTTTCATGCCGGGATGTACTACTAAGGGCTATCTATGAAATTCTTTTAGAAAAATATCACACATCTTAAAATGAGAAAAAAGCCTTTCATGATACAACAGTCGGTGTTTTTCATACTCAGTCAAACTATAAAGGTCCTCGCCCAAAAAAACATGGTCTCTCAAGACCTCCACCTCGTGATCCCCCATCATGGACTCTTCCTCCTTCTGAACCAGGGATGAATGTACCATCATCTGAAAAAGATATCCTATACCCTCAAATTCTCCCATATCAAGATGTAATGCTGACAATTATTCCATTACGCTCCAGGAATCACCGGATTCAAACACACGATCACTACATGACATTCGACTCATCACATCAACTACAACATTCCCCTTTCTAGGAGTATATGATATTTCTAAGTCAAATTCCAACATGAACTCCATCCATTGACACTGTCGTATGTTCATCACACAAAGGGAGAAAACATACCTCAAACTCATATGATTAGTGAAAACCACAAAGCTTTCACTAAGGAGGGAATGTCTCCACAACATCAAAGAAAACAACACGGATTCCAACTGAATATCATGGGTGGTATATTTGCATTCATGGGGACATATCTACCAAGTACCATAAGAAACAACTGAACTCTACTGCATGAGAACACAATATAACCCAGTATGTGAATCATCAGAGAAAACATCAAACTAAACTCTCTCAACTGGATGAAAATGGACTGGAGCACTTAATAATGTATCTTTTCGATACTCATATGATGCCTGAAAATGGTCAGTCCATATAAAATTCGGATCCATCCGGGTTAATGTTGTGAGAGGAGTTGCATCTCAGGATAAATTTGCTATGAACCTCATGTAGTAGCATGCGAGACCAAGGAATCATCACACCACTGAAAATGTGTTGGGGGTTGTACAAGACACAAATGATTCTATCTTCGATGGATCAATAGATATTCCCTATTGGGACACATAATTCCCCCAAAAATGGACTTCTCGTGCCAAAAACTCGCATTTCCACAAATTCACATACAGCTGGTGTCAACAAAGAACTCCCAAAATGGATTATAGAGGCTCTGCATTCTCCTCTTCATATGCGGAGTACAAAAGGTTGCCGTCGATGAAAACTAACATGAACATGTCGAAGAAATCATGGAACACAACATCATCAATCCCATGAATACAACATGAGCATTCATCATGCCAAACGACATTACAAAAAACTCATAATGACAATGATGACAACAGAAATAAATCTTCGAGATATCCTCATCATTCACATGCATCTTATGATATCCTGACTGCAAGTCAATATTTTAGAACCAACTTGAACCATTCAGATGATTGAATAAATAATGAATCTGTGGAAGAAGATAGTGATTCATTATTGTCACATGGTTTAAGTGGTGATAATTGATTCACAACTGCATTCTACCATCATCCTTCTTCACAAAAAAAAAACGAGATCACCCCAAGGTGATTCACAAGGCCGAACAAAACCACACTCTAATCGACCATCAAGTTGTATATGTAGATCTTGTAACTCATAAGGGGTCATCCTATATAAGAACATAGATAAATGAGACACTCTTGGCTATAGCTAAATCCTAAACTCAATCTCTCATCAAGGGGGTAATTATATAACCTCTTCTGGAAATACATTAGGGTACCCCTCTATGACCCTCGGAAACGCCAACTATTGAACCACTAAAGAACTCAACATCATCTAAACTATCATGTATGATATGGATAGAATGCTCTTATGACCCATCAGAGGATCTCGCACACCAACAAACACCACTGGCTCTCCATCTGCACCAATGAAAATGACTTTTTTCTTGAATCAATCTATGATAGCCTGCACTGAATAAAACCAATCCATGATGAGGATGAAATCATATGGTTGTATTCATAAACACAGTAAATCTCCCCAAGAGCGGTGTTTCCCCAAAAATTTCTCACAATCTCAAAATACTTCAAACGAGTCATCTCGAACTCCAACACGTGTAGTCAATGCCAAGGGCTCATGAATCCTTTCTAAATCAAGTCCAAATTCATTGACAAGGTTAGAGGATATGATGGAGTGTGTCACTCTTGAATCAAAAAAGGCATACATCAAGGTAAAATGCATGCAAAGGGTACCTCGAATGATGTTGAGCTCGCCTGGAGCTGGCAACGGTAGAGCATTAAGTTGACCAAAACATCCTCCAGGGCCACTCAAACCCTGATGATGACGACCACCACAGACACAATCTACTATCTAAGGATGGGGAGAGTCATGGGGATGTACATTAACTACCCCATATACCCTCTACTTTTCTAATGTTGGTGCTACCGACTGTTGCTGCCTCGGTTGGAACTGCCTCAATGGAGGAACCTCGAGTGTTGCGCCAGGTGAACGATGACCACTCTGAATGTTTGAGAACTCCCGCTACCGATGACCATGACCACCACAAGAAAAATAATCGCCTGATCCCCTGGAATAGGCCTAAGTGTTGCTGCCTATGGAGAATCAAGATTTGAAGGGATGGTACCTACCCCCAGCTAAATGGAAACTCTTCTTCCATAAAAACCAGGAACCTTTTACCATAGATCTATTTCATGAGGAATCATGACGATACCCCTCTTGTGATGATCTAGTCCTGGAAAAATTCTTCTCAACAACCTCCTCCCTCTCCTGTACCTCAAGATATGTTTTCACCATAAATGGGATGATATGGCACTGGATCTCTGGACCCAAAACATCCTCAAAATGCCTCTCCCTGGACTCTATATTTGGTAGTAGGTCTGAATCATATCTTAAAAGGTTCCTGAAACCAAGGACACCCAGTAATCCTCAAGGAACAAGAACCAACACTGCCTCGTTGTTCTATACAGAATCACCACAACCAAGGATACCAAATAATCCTTCTCAGCCCGAATCAAACTGGTGTTGATCACGACTTCCTCTAACCTGCCATCTGTGACTACATCTGAAATGAAGCACTCGTTCTTCTGCAGAATCTAGCGTTGAAACTCTCATATTATATTCCTCACAAGTGACTTCATCGTCAACATTTAACCTGTGACAATCTGCAGGAACAACCTGCTAGACATTTTCTGTGCAAACCTGATGAGGACGTCGACCAGGAGACATACCTATAAAATAAAAAATCATTAGAGCTCCTAAACCTAGAATATGGAAGACTCAACATTAATTAATTAATTGTTTTCATTTATTCATTTTAGTTTAACATATATTATGGTCTACCCATTCAAACATAGGCACAAAGAAGAAGGATGCATGATCCTTTCCTAGGACTCTAACCTGCAACTAGTATCACCTTGTTTAGTAGCAATTGTAAACATAAAGTTTTGTACATTAGTTCATAAGGGGCCCTAAATACCTATGTCTTAGCCAATATCCAATTTTTAAATCACATACTAAACATGAATGACATTATTTCCCTACCAACCCATGCAACCCCACATGTGCCTACCTCCAAACTACATCTTATCCCTCAACTAGACCTCTGATACCACTCTTTCACGACCCCCTCCCAACAATGTGTACCCCTATTGGGATGGAAATGCGATATGGGAGATAATGACCATCGATTCATGCCTCCAGTAGGCCCCAGGATGTCGACTATCACTGAGGGTATAGTAACACACAAAAATGGGATGTATTACCCTCTAAGAGAACACATGCATAAGAGAGAGATACGATAGACATCAACCAACACCTACTTAGAACTGAAATATAAAAGAGTCTGAAGTGCATGTATGTAATTCCATGAAAAAGTACTACAAATGAAAGGGAAAAAACTACAAGTACCAAAAATAATGAAAAAACATCTGCAACCACAATCTCAAACAGCTCATGCAACCCAAAGAAAGTAGAAACCATCTTGATCTTGAAACTGCTCTAAGTGACCTGAAAACAGTTAATATATACATAGGGTGAGTATAAGAATATACTCAGTAGGATTCTCCATGAAGCCTCTCGTATAAAGTTACAAAATCATTCTAAAACACAGTGAACAACAAGTGAAACTAACTCAACACCAAAACCTGTATTCTATGTTATCATCCTCACCATGTCTACTCTCACCAAGTAATAAAGACATGTATATATCATATAATAAATAATATAAAGGGATCCCCGCTACTACTTCCCCGCCGTTTTTCCTCTTGGCCCCAATGTCACACGTCCAGAGCATCTATCACAACAAAGGCTTGTTTCTAGACACATGGAATAATCACCAAAATATGAACCTCGTGCATAAAAACCACCACATCTACACACCAATGTAACCAGGTAGTTTATAGGAGCCGTCACAGCTTGCATAATGTGTATCATACATCAAGTATTATATCTCAAGCCATCACATCCAATACATCGAGTAAGGATCCTCAATCCATCAAAGCCTATACATGTTACACCTATAGTAATCCATAGAAAACTATATCTAGAATATATGCACATGTAAAACAACAAGACATTAAATCCCTCTACACACATATATGTGGAAATCTAACAAATGATACAACACTAGTAACTACCAAGAGAAGAGATCAGGGCCAAAGGGCGTAGTCATCCATCCATTCTCCCACTATAATGTTGGGGAAAACACCCCCAGGGGTCCGAATCCCTGGGGTGTCACTTGACCTTAATGAAAGGGTGGAATAGCATATAGAAACACAAAAATTTTAGAATATATTATATCTCACAACACCACTATGGGGGTTACCTAGTCATAAACACAACTGCGGTTAATGTACCTCAGGCTCTTTGCTGCTAATTCTAAGACAAGGTATCCTATAAGCACAAAACCATTTAAACAGATTTATTAGATTAAATCATTATATTATTATTAGATATATTGTACATTAATTAATTCTTTAAACATTAATTAACCATAAACAGTTCCACATTAAATTTCATTAGAATCACACACAAAGTCAATTGTTCCTTCAAAATTAAAACATCATCATTATGTTCCAGCCACTCTATCCCCATGGGATAAAATAATTTATTAAATTATTGATTATAGATTTACATTCCAACATTCCCAGTCATTCTAGAAAAACATTAATGCTACTTAATAGAAAGGGGATCAACAAAGTGAGTAGATGTACTGCCCGTCAAGTCTTTGCCGCTTATATCAAGAGCATAAACCCATCCTTCCTTGAGATGATAAACACGGGAAAAATATGGCATAATCCTTGTGTATCTGCCACTTTCGGAAGTGGGGTAACTAAGAATAGCTTCCTTGAGCAGTGTGGAAAGTTAATTCAGATAAACAACCAAAAGAAACAGCAAGCATCCAAAAACCACATCCATTTCATTCCATCAACCCTAGTGTTTTCCCTGATGCCCAAATGCATAAACCAAAGAATCTCACCACTATAGGCATCATCTGCAGCCACAACCAAAAGTGCCTCTATACCTTCACACATTACTACAACCATACATTATCACATTAAAAGACAAGAATCAATAAAACAAAAATATTCACAATTGGGCTCGTAGATCACAAACAAACCAGCGGGTAACTCAGAATCCTACAAGTAATGATCACTTAACGGCCACCATTTCTTTAATCCATATTGGGTTAACTGATATATAATTCGTTGGTTCAAAATTTGGGAAACCTAAACAGTATGCTATCCCAAATAAATAAACATGCTTACTACACTAATTTGATTAACATCAAATTACAACAAGACAAAGATTCATTTCCATGCCTCTCTAACTTTATCCAACTATTATCAATTAAATCTAGTGTATGTTCATTACCGACTTCATTCACCAAAAAAAACTAAGAAAAACAATCATAGATATAAAATTGTCTAGCAAAACAAGAAGAAATAACATACTATCAATATCACCTTATTTATCCGGTTATAATATTTATTTTGTCAATTCCATTGTCATCTAGTGTGATTAAACATGATAACAATACAATTGAACCTAAAAGAAAGAGATGAAATGAATCCCCATCCTCAAACAGTTCCTCACCTTTTTTATCCACACAACGGGTCACGATCCTCCTCTCGCGACAACTGCATCCACTAGAGGATTCCACGGTATGACAACACCATCTAAACCGCAAGAAAAACTCAATTAAAAGAATGGAGATTACATGCTATGACATGGAAAGGAGAAACACGAGAAGATGATCCCCAAAGGAACGACGATAAAACATACCATATAACAATGATTTATCGATATATCTTAGTTGCATAAAAATATAGTAGAACCAAGCCAACAAGAAAAATTTAATTGTGCAAATCCTATGGGAAGAATTGAAATGTTCTAGAAACACATAGCCGAGATCAAAGTGGAAGATCAAGGGAGTATTATATCATGTCTTATTTGAAGATTTAATGGGGCGAAAGTTTATGTTACGCTGAATTCCCCATTAAAAGAGGATCACATTAACCCACGCAGTTTGGAAAATTAAAAACATACCGAACCATATGAATAATTAATATAGGATTTATGGTCTTTGAATTTACCTTAAGAGTCCATAAATTAATTCTTTTAATGTATTTTATGTCAAAAGAAACATCAAATGGGAGAAAGGAAAGGAAACTAGAAACACTGTTCACATAATCAATATTTGGAAAAAGAAAAAAAGGTGAAGGATATAGGTGAAGGATAAAAGATCACTTGTCTAGAAAAACTATTCATAAATGAGGCTAAGGATAGAGATAAAGGATGGACGTGAAGGATGGAAGCTCGCTAGTCTGGAAACACTGTTCGTTCAAGAGAAGAAGGATATAGTTGAAGGTTGTAGGTGAAGGATGGAAGCAATGGTCTGGAAGCACTGTTCACGCAATACGCGAAGGATATAGGTGATGGATGAAGGTGAATAATGGAAGCTCACTGGTCTGGAAATGATTTTCATGTCAGAGGTGAAGGATATAGGTGAAGGATGGAGGTGAAGAATGGAAGTTCACTGGTCTGGACACATTGTTCATGCAAGAGGTGAATGATATAGGTGAAGGATAGAGGTGAAGGATAAAGGTGAAGGATGGTGGTGAAGGATGGAACCTCACTATTCTGGAAACACTGTTCAAAGAACTGAAAAATTGGTTAAGTGTAGGGAAAAAGACACACTAACATTCCAGAACACCTCAAAAACCAGAATTCAACAAAGTAATGGACTGAAGACTTCCAGGCCATTACATCACATGAAATATATTTATGTCAATGATTCCTTTGGTTAATAGGAAATATATTACAATTTTAGGATATAATAAGCCACTAAAATATATATTAACAATTAAATAATTGATTTCCCATTATAATAAGATAGATAGATGAAACACCTCTCTTTTTAATGATAAATTTATAAAAAATCAATTCATTTATTTGGTAATGTAAGAGATTAATAATTCGTGGGTGAAAGGGAAAGTTGTATTACTTTATGTTTTAGTTCCCTACCATGATGATTAAATTAGGTATAATATCCAAATATCAAATTTTAGAAGAAAATTGTTATAATTTTTAATTAATTTTATCTTATGAAATCCATTTTTGATCCACAAGCTTTTAACTACATGTCTATGGATAACACAAGAAATTTCCATATAACAATATAAAAGTAAATTGGGGCATTCAAAAGAATATTTTTCAATCTTTCATATAGATTATTACACTAAAAATATATACCTATGTTCAGCAACAATATAAATTATTATTTCTATGGTACCTAAGGATGAAATAAAAAACATATTTTTCATGGTACATTTTATTTGGTTGAATCAATCTATATGATTAATTTTTCCCTTTTACCTATATTCAAAACAATTATGGGACTCCTACTAGGTGTAGTATATGATCGTATAATTGATCATTATTATTTTATAATATTTCAATGCTCTATATATTCCATTGACCTAATCCAAATTTAACCTAATTTCTATCCTTCACCTGAGATGTTTTATTGGTTAAACAAGAAAGAATTTCTCACGAAGATGCTCTCCATGATACATTTAATGATTCTATTTAACTAATACACCTAGTTTAAGGAACATATACAATATAGAATATAGTATATTGTATATTATTTTACAATAATAGTGTGTTACCTTATTACATGACGTTTTAAAACAATACATGACTGTATAACAATTAATTCACTTAAAATATGCATCATTATGCGTATATGAATGCCATTAAAAATTATTTTTTTCACAATATTATAACCCCAAAATCCACAACATTATACCGTTCGAAAATAAATTAAAATGGATAATGTGTTCTTGTATATTATAAAATAAAATGACTATTAAAATTCCCATCATGGGGATATATAAAAAGCCTATATCATATTCATCATCCATAATCAATAAGAAAGTCGACCTCTTGTAATGTAATCAATTAATGAATTCTCAACTATTGATATTTAATCCATATAGTATTCAAAAAATAATGGAGTGAATGACTGCCATTATATATATTCATTAAATACAAGGTAATGATTGATAAGTCCATCAATAATTTCAAATCATATTTTATACTTCGATGAATTAAAAAAATATCTATTATAATTAAGGGTGTTGATTAATAACAAGTAGAAACAATTGTTAGATGATATATTCTATAATACTCAATAATATCTATTCAAATTTCAATGATCCATTGTGATATGTGAATGGATTCTGTTAATTGGATTGAAATTTTGCAACTCAATAACCAAAGGTTCAAATTTAAAGGGAATTAGTTATAATAGAGCATAAAATTTAAAATACATAATATATAGGGATTGATGTTTTCACTAATGTGATACAATTGACACCAAATGGTTATACATAGGACAAAAATATCAATTCCTAACATGAATCATATTTTCCAATCATATCTTATAATAGAATTACTATTAATAGAATATTTAGGAAATATACAATCCAAAACTAGTTTCATTGTTTTTTAAAATCCAAAATAATATTTCTGATATAAAAAAAATAATTATTGAAGGGTGATAGATCTAGTATTTGAGAAAAAAGTATATGTATTTTCTTTATATGAAATATAAATTTAAAAGTTAATAAACTAATTTATAATAATAATTTTCTTTCATGATAGAATATTTAATGATACATTACCCTTTCTATTTAATGAATCAATGACCTTAATAAAATTATATTTATAATAGTTAATAATAAAATTTTAATACTTTATAAATTTAATTCATCACATATAACTAATGTTCAATTTTTTTTACTGTATAAATATGTCATACCTTTTTGATTGATTTATATTTCAAATTACTCACCATATATGGGAATCCATCATATTTTTTAAGAATTAACAACCATTACAAGATCAATATAATGGTATTATAATCTATTTTTATCTAAGTTCAATTGGTGTGAGGCATAATAACACACAAAATCAATATGCATTAATAAAAAAACAATTCTCCTTATTGATGAATTACTATACAGAAATATTTAACAGTTTATTATTGGTTAGTGTAATAATTTTTCATTAATGAATATTATTATTAAATCATAAAAATATACATCTCACTCCCTGGTTAAAATATTTACTCCATCGTGAGTAAACATTATTAGTTGATTATGCAAACCAATGTCATTTTAGAAAATCAATTGTTAATAATATTTTAATCCCTTGAATCAAGAAATTTTAGTGATGATTGTAGGACTTTTCCATTTCTAATATAGAATGTATTTTGGATAAATGAATATTCTCTGAAATGTTTGAATAATATATTAAATGAATTATATATTTCTCAATTAGAAGTACTGTTTTCTAGATAATCCATAATTTTTTTATTTCCAATATGGTTTGGATAAATATAGTTCAATGTTAATCAAAAAACTCGAAGATTTTATAATGTATCAATATAAAAATATGAAACATTAACATAAATCAATCTACATAATAATGGAAAAGACTATGAATCTGATACAATATTATCGATGGATCATTTTTCATCCCAAAGGGAATAAAAAAAATATTGGATATTTATATTATAATACATGTTACTGAAAATTTAATTCATCATAATATGTAGATAATGATATGTAAAATAGTGTTTAATAATTAAAATTTATTTTATTCCTCAAAGATTAGAAAACTAGTTATCTAGGTGTGGAGATAGATAATTTTCCATAACAATAATTTTAATGTGATGACATTATTTTAATAAAACTAATAAAATCAAGGGAAATAAGACATGATATAATTTTACTAATATTACATCATTATTCATTAACTTTATATTTTATTCCAAAAAATGAGATTGATAACTGACACACATATATCTAAATATTTTCTCATATTATTGAATTTATATCTTTTTAAATATATAATTTTGTTATATGAAATAAAAATCACCTTGAAAATTGAATATATAATCCTCATCCCTATAATATATCCTATAATAGTAAACTGATATCCTATAAATTTCAATAATAATACCAAAATCCATTATGGGAATTATAAAAATATTTTTAATAAAAGTATTCAATAGATTATTATATGAATATTCATATAAATTTATGTATCATTAATACATTGTATATAATTTATTACCATTATATATATCTCAATTTCATTAGGCGATACATTAACATGTTTAGAAATGTTTCGAAAAATAAATGACATGGTAGACCTAGAATCCCAAAATACATTGGAATAATAATTAAAAAACAATAGTGTACATATAAATACATTAATGGAATGTAAAAAATATAAAATGTTAAAAAATAATGTATATTAATCATCCTTTATCTAATGGTAATGATGAAAAGAATCATTCCTATTTTTCATCAGAATTATATTTTAATATTCATCCATCCCATTAGAATTTTAACAAGTCAATTACTTATTATCATTATAGGTATAACCATGACCATTACCTATTCCATTATAGACTCTGTCTATATATCCAGAAATACCACAATATAATCAATTAATATATTTTATGAGACACTCACTAGGATAATAATTACCGACCCCATAACTATATGTACAACTATTACCCGTGAATTTATATATTTTTTAAAATCATCTTATGCATATTTTTAGATATGTACTATGTCATTCCCCTGTAGTTAAAAAAGTCAATTAAATCTAACAAACATTTTTCATTATACATAAATAGATACTCAATGTTTTTTAGATAACTATATATGAAATATAATTGAAAACATGGATTATATACTCCGTGAAGTTTATAAATTTTTCTATAATGTAAAATTTTAATATTTAAGTAATACAAAGACAATTTATTAAAATTTTATTCAAACCAAATCGTATAATCTTTATCCTTTGGCTTCATATGAAAAATTGAATTTCGATCAATTATGCAGAGATTTTGGATTATCTTTAACATGGGTATCAACAATAATAGCCACCGTTAATAGAGTTAATAAAGATACAAGAATCTCTATTTCAATACACCCAAATCATGTTGACAATTTATAATGATATTATCCTATTAATTATATACCACTTCAATATAATTTATTATTATATAGAAAACACATAATTCAATACTCATATATTATATTAATAAATTATAAATCCCCAAATATTTAATCAAAGGAAAATAATCCATAAATTATCATCACAAAAATGTATTTTCATTATTCTGTCATCTCATTTAAGGATATCAAATACCTATTGTAATTACAACTATTTGAACATGATCCTTTGAGAGTGCATTAGTAAATGATTTTTAGAAAATATTATAATTGTTTACATTCCCATTATATTTTTCATTTAAAGTCTTATGTAATGAGAAAAAAACTCATACTTATCAAACACATAAAATATAATGTGTACAATTGTTATAAATGAAAATTATTTCTACTAAATATTGATACATAAATAAACAAATACTACATTCATATATGTTTTCCATCATTCTAAAATGATAAATCATAGTGGAAATATTTAACATATTATATTCCATAGTCTTCCTTAGACATGGTGAAAATGATTTGAAAACATAGGTGTGTAAAAAAACATTATAGAGGATATAGAAAATAAATAAATCAAATATTTCATATTTAATGATATGAAATATATATTCAAATTTTCCCTTCATAACGTGATAATAATTGATCTAAAATATTCATTTACATATTTATGATATCATATTTATGACAAAAATATTTTTAGAAATCGTTTTACAATATATAATTTTGTAAAAACAAGGATGATGAATAATTAATATAAATCATTATAACCATTGAAGAACTATTTTGTTAAAGTAATTTCATTCCCCTGTGAATGTGTGATAATAATTTTTGAAAAATACTATCATTTTCATATGTCTTTAAATATAAATGTTTCAATAAAAAAATATTGAATGAAAAGAATATTCAAATATGTTTAATGGAACATAATATTTGTAAATAAATTATAAAAAGAAATATAAATGTAATAACATATTTTATTAATTCATTCTTAATTATATATAAATTAAAATAATCACCCAATTAATTTTAGATCTATTTCATTCTATCCTATCAATGTAAGTTGTAAAGGTCATTCACATCCTAATAATAATGTTCGCGAACCATACCAAATATAATAAAATATATTTTAATGAAATATCATGAAAATTATTTTTATCACATATATAGAAATACATTCAAGAGTAATATAATAATAACAAATAATGTAAATATAATTTGTATTCTAATAAAATAAATTCATCCTAGAGGAAAAGATGATAAAGATTAAATTAAAAATAGGTAAATATATAAGTGTAGCATCATAAAGAGTAAATATTATGATAGTGGTAAATTTTTACATCTCATATAAATTAGAAAAATATTTTATTATTACATTTAAAAATGTAACATATCATGAAAATATTAAATATATACATTGGGAATCCACTATATGGAATGATATAGATAAAATATAATTAAATTTGACATCCATTGAAGAATTAGAGATTAATTACTAAAATAATTTTATGGATAATATATATAGATGAATTATTTTATAATGTAAAATATTAATATATTTTAAAAATGGGTTCGAAAAATATTTCTTACATTAGCTAAACTAATAGTGTATGTTCATTAACACAACTTCATTCAATAACCATTTTTTCCATACACCATAAGACTTCTGCTATAATCTTATAGAAATTATAGAACATCGATGTGGTTTTGAAGAGTTATGGGGATATATTTGAGTGTGTATAGTTCAAGATAGATTAGTTGATATTTTTTAATAAGTAAAGAGATGAAGTGTTCTTATAAATGTTAGAATAGTGACAGTATCTTAATTATTGGAAACATTTAAATATTATCAATGTAAGTCATTTTCATGTGAATATAAATCAATAAAAATTATTAATTTTAGGCCAATATGGATGAAATAATATTATTTAATAATATATGAGATTATATTTTATGAATTTATGATGATGTTTTATCCCTAACTTATTTTTTTTCTCATAATAGTGTAACTAAAAAATTACAATTTCCATTATTCATTGACAGAAAAAATTTTAAATTTAACTCGTCAATATATCTGAACTAATTCATTCGAAATATGTAATCCAATATTCAATATTAAAATGAATAATGTTGAAAAATATTCATTTAATATTTCTCAGAAAACATAACAAAGTAGCATTTTTTAGAAAACTGTGTTTTTAAGAATGTAAATGCATTTATAATATAAATAGTATAATAATGATTCCTATCTGAATTGATCTGAATTTTTTTAGAAATATACGGAAAATTTTAAATAATTACAATATTATATGCAATGATATTTTTTTAATAAATTAAAGGAAATTGCATTGTATATATAAATCAGTAGATTTCAATAATTTCTAAACAAGTTATAATTTTATAATAAATTCTAAGAAACATAGGATATTTATATTAAATAATTGATGTTCATATTACAAAAATCAATTACAAAAATTATTAAATTTATAATTTATATAAATCTATATAATATATTAATAGTCATTTTTTAAAATAAAACATTTTAATTTTTTATTTGAAAATTCAATTAAAATTAATTTGTTGAATTAGAATATATAAAATGTATTACTCAATATTAATAATGAATGTTGGTAAAGGATGGAAGCTCATTGATCTGGAAAAACTGTTCATGAAAGAGGTGAAGGATATAGTTTAAGACTGGAGGTGAAGTATGGATGCTCAATGGTCTTGAAACACTGTTCATACAAGAGGTGAAGGATATAGGTGATGGATGGAGGTGAAGGATGGAAGCTCACTGGTCTAGAAACACGGTTCATGTCATAGGTGAAGGATATAGGTGAATGATAGAGGTGAAGGATGGAATCTCACTAGTGTGGAAACACTATTCATGGAAGAGGTGAAGGATAGAGGTGAAGTATGGAAGTGAAGGATGGAGGTGAAGGATGAATGTGAAAGATGGTGGTGAAACATGGAACCTCACTGTTCTGGAAACAATGTTCAACGAAATGAAAAATTGGTAAAGTGTAGGTAAAAGACACACTAACATCCTAGAACACCTCAAAAACCATAATTCAACAAATGAATGGTCTGAAGAATTCGAGCCCATAACATCACATGAAATATATTTATTTCAATGATTCCTTACGTTATTAGGAAATATATTACAATTTTTTGTTATAAAAACACACTAAAATATTTATTAAAAATTATATAATTGTTTTTCTATTATAATAAGATTGATAGATGAAACACCTCTCTTTTGAACGGTAGATTTATAAAAAAATCAATTCATTTATTTGGTAATGTAAGAGATTAATAATTAGTGGGTGAAAGGAAAGGTTGTAAATTTTTTTGGTGTAGTTCTTTCCCCTGTTGATTAAAATATGTATAATTTAAAAACGAAAATTGTTAGATGAAAATTATTATAATTTTTAATGAATTTTATTTTATGAAATCCAATTTTGATACACAAACTTTTAACTAAATGCCTTTTTATAACTCAACCTACTTCCATATAATAGTATAATAGTTAATTGGGGAATTCTAAAAATTATTTTTCAATCTTTAATATAGATTATTACACTAAAAATATATACATATGGTCAGTAAAATTATATAATGTTATTTATATGGGGCCTAGCGAAAAATTAAAAAACATATTTTTCATGGTACATTTTATTTGGTAGAATCAACCTATATGATTACATTTGACCTTTTACCTATATTCCAAACAATTATGGGACTCCTACTAGGTGTAGCATATGATCATATAATAGATCATTATTATATTATAATATTTAAATTCTCTATATATTCCATTGACGTAAACATCATTGAACCGCATGTCGATTCTTCACTTGAGATGTTTTATTGGTTATACATGAAAGGATTTCTCAAGGAGAAGCGCCACATGATACATTTAATGATTATATTTACCTAATACAACTTGTTTAAATAACATATAAAATATTCAATATAGTCCATTGATTATTATTTTACAGTAATAGTGTCTTATATTATTACATGACGTTTTAAAACAATACATGAATGTTTAATAATTATTGCCCTTAAAATATAGATCATTATCAGTATATGTATGCCATTAAAAAATTATTTTTTTACAATATTATAACACTAAATTCCACAAAATTATACCATTCCAAAAGAAATTAAAAGGTAAAATGTGTTCTTATATATAGTACTATACAATGACTATTCAAATTCCCATCATGGGGATATGTAGAAATCCTATATCATAATCATCATCCCTAAAAAATAAGAAAGTCGACATCTTGTAATGTGAACTATTAAAGAATTCCCTACTGTGGATATTTAATCCCTACTGTATTAAAAAAATAATGCAGTGAATGACTACCATTATATATATTCACCAAAATACATGGTAATGATCGATAATTCCATCAACAAATTCAAATCATATTTTATAGTTTTTTGAATTAAAAAATATCTATTATAATTAATTGTGTTGATTAATAACAAGTAAAAACCTTTGTTAGATGATATATTCTGTAATCCCCAATAATATCTACTAAAAATTTAATGATCCATTATGATTGCTGAATGAATTCTATTAATTGGATTGAAATTTTTCAACTCAATAACCAAAGGTTCAAATTTATAGGGAATTATTTATAATATATCATCACATTTAAAATTCATAATATCTAGGGATTGATGTTTTCACTAATGTTATACAATTTAAAACATATTGTAATACACATGACCAAAATATCAATTCCAATCATGAATCATATTGTCCAATCATATATTATAATAGAATTACTTTCAATATAATATTTAGGAAATATACAATCCATAACTAGTTTCTTAGTTTTTCAAAATCCAAAATAATATTTCTTATATTAAATAAATAATTATTGACGGGTTATATAACTATTATTTGAGAAAAAATATATGAATTTTATTCATATTAAATATAAATTTAAAATTTAATAAAATAATTTATAATAATAATTTTTTTTTAATGATAGAAAATTTAATGATACATTACCATTTATATTTAAAGAATCAATGTCCGTAATAAAATTATATTTATAATAGTTAACAATTAAATTACAATACATTACAAATTTAATTCATCACATATAAGAAATGTTTAATTATTTTTAACTTTATAAACACTTCATACCTTTTTGATTCGATTATATTTCAAATTAGTCACTATATAAGGGAACCCACCATATTTTTTATGAATGAACTATCACTACAAGATCAATTAAATGGTTTTATAATATGTTTTTTTCTAGGTTCAATTGGTGTGAGGCATAATAACACAATAAATCAATATGCATTATTACAAAACCAATGCTCCTTAATGATGAATTACTATACATTATTATTTAACAGTTTATTATTGGTTAGTGTAATAATTTTTCCTTAATGAATAAAATTATTAAATCATTAAAATATACATCTTACACCCTGGTTAAAAAATTTACTCCATGGTGAGTAAACATTATTAGTAGATTATCTAATACAATATCTTTTTAGATAATCAATTGTTAATAATATTATAATCGCTTGAAAAAAAAATATTATCGATAGTTTTAGGGCTTTTCCATTTATAAAATAGAATCTATTTGGGATAATTGAATATTTTTCGAAATGTTTTAATAATAAATTAAATGAATGAAATATATTGCAATCATAAGTACTGTTTTCTAGATAATTCATATTTTTATTTCCAATATGGTTTGGATAAATTTAATTCAATTTTTTTCATAAAACTAACAGATTATAAAATCTAACAATATAAAAATAAGAAACATTAACAAAAATAAATCTATATAAAAATAGAAAAGACTATGAATCTGATATAAAATTATATATGGATCATTTTTCATCCCAAAGGTAATAAAAAACATAATGGATATTTATACATTAATGGAATGTAAACAATATACAATGATATAAAAGAAGGTATTTTAATCATACTTTATCTAATGGTAATGATGAAATAAATCATTCCCCTTTTTCTTAAGAATTATATTTTCATATTCAACCATCCCATTGGAATTTTAACAAGTCAATTACAGATTTACATTATAGGTATAACCATCATCATTACTTATTTCATTATAGAATCTGTCTATACATCTAAACATTCTACAATATATATCAATTAGTAAATTTAATGAGTCACCCACTAGGATAATTATTACCACCCTCATAACAATATGTACAACTATTACACGTGAATTTAATTTTTTTTCAAAATATTCGTTTACATATTTTTAGATATGTATTATGCCATGCCCCTGTAGTTAATAAAGTAAATTAAATATATACTAAAATTTTCATTATATATAAATACATACTCAATGTTATTTAAATAACTATATATCAAATATAATTGAAAATAGCGATTTAATACTCGTTGACGTTTATAAATTTTTCTATAATGTAAAATTTAAATATTTAAGTCAAACTAAGACAATTTATTTAAATTTTATTCAAAGTAAATCGTATAATATTCATCCTTTGTATTCATATAAAAAATTTAATTTCAATCAATTATGCATGGATTTAGGTTTATCTCTAACATGGGTATCAACAATAATAGCCACCATCAATAGAGTTAAGGAGATACAAGCGTCTCTATTTCAATACACCCAAAACATGTTGATGACTTAGAAATATATTATGCTCATAATTATATACCACTTCATTATCATTTGTTATTATATTGATAAGAATAATTCAATAGTCATATATTATTTCAATAAATAAGAAATCCCCAAATTTCTCCTCAAATGAAAATAATCCATAAATTAACATCATAAGAATGTATTTTGATAATAGATTCATATCATTTAATTTTATCAAATCCCTAGTGTAATTACAACTATGAGAAAATTATCCTTTGAGAGCCCATAAGTAAGATATTTTTAGAAAATATTATAATTGTTTAACTTTCCATTATCTTTTAGGTTTATAGTTTTTCGTAAAGAGAAAAATCCCATACTTCAAACTCATAAAATAAAATGTGTAAAATTGTTGTATATGACAATTATTTCTACTAAATCTTGATATAAATATTAAATAATATTTTATTCATATATGTTTTCCATCATTATAAAATGAAAAATAATTGTGGAAATATTTAACTTATTAAATTTCATATTTGTCCATAGGCCTGTTGAAAATGATTTGAAAACATCGGTGAGTAAAAAACATTATATAGGATATAGAAAATTAATAAATCAAATATTTCATTTTTAATGATATGAACTTTATTGTAAAATTTTCCCTTCATAATGTGATAATAATTGATCTAAAATATTCATTTACATATTTATGATATCATATTTCTGACAAACATATTTTTATAAATTACTGTACAATAAATAATGTTGTAAAAACAAGGACGATGAGTAATTCATATATATCATTAAAAACATTTAAGAACTATTCTGTGAAAAAAATTTCTTTCCCATATGAATGTGTGATAATAATTTTTTAAAAATACTATCATTTTCATATGTCTTTAAATATAAATGTTTCAATAAAACAAGAATGAATGAAAATAATATTCATATAGGTTCAATGGAACATTATATTAGTAAATAAATTAAAAAAAAATACAAAATTAATAACATATTTTATTAATTCATTCATAATTTTATATAAATTAAAATAATCACTCAATTAATTGTAGATCTATTTCATACTAACCTATAAATGCAAGCTGTAAAGGACTTTCACATCCTAATAGAAATGTTCGATGACCATACCAAATATAATATAATATATAATAAGGATATATAATAAAAATTATTTTTATCACATATGTATAAATACTTTCAAGAGTAATATAATCATAAAAAATAATGTAAATATAATTTTTATACACATTAATTGGATTCATCCTAGAGAAAGATATAAAATGAAGTTTCAGTTAATAATAGGGAAATATATAAATGAAGCCTCATAAAGAGTAATTATTATGACAGTGGGAAATTTTTTCATGTCATATAAATTAGAAAAATATTTTATTAATTCATTTTAAAAAGTAACATATGATGAAAATATATAATATATAAATTTGGAATCCACTATAGAGAATGATTTAGATAAAATATAATTAAATTAGACATCCATTGGAGTATGATAGATTAATTTCTAAAATAATTATATTGAAAATATATATAACAGAATTATTTTATAAAGTAAAATATTAATATATTTTAAAAATTGTTTCCAAAAATATTTCTTAACTTAGGTAAACAAATAGTGTATGTTATTTAACCCCAATTCATTCAATAACCATTTTTTACCATAGACCATAAGGCTTCTGGGATAATCATATAGAAATTAAAGAACATCGATGTTGTTTTTAAGAGTTATGAGGAGATATTTGATTGTTTATTGTTCATTAATGATTATTTGATATTTTTTAATAATTTAAGAGATGAAGTGCCCTTATAAATGTTATTATAGTGACGTTGTCCTAATTATTGGAATCATTTAAATATTATCAATGTAATAGTCATGGTCATGTGAATATACATCAATAAAAATTATTTCTTTTAGGCTAATATGGAAGAAATAATATTATTTAATAATAATTGAGCTTAAATTTTATGAATTTATCATGATGTTTTATCCCTAACTTATTTGTATTTCTCATAATAGTGTCAATAACAAATTACCATTTTTTTTATTCTTTGACAGAAAAAATTAAAAATTTAACTCATCAATATATCTTATCTAATTTATTCCAAATATGTAATTTAATATTAAATATTGAAATGAATAAAGATGAAAAAATTTCATTTAATATTTATCTAGAAAACTTAACAAAGTAGTATATTTTAGATAAATGGTGTTTTAAGAATGTAAATACATTTATTAATCAAATAGTATAATAATGATTCCTATACAATTAAATTTAATATTTTTAGAAATATAGGTGAAATATTAAATAAATCCTATATTATATGCAATGATATGATTTTAATAAAATATTGGAAATTTAATTATATATATAAATCGATATATTTAAATAATTTCTAAACAATTTTTTATTTTATAAAATAATGCTAAGAAACATAGGATGTTTATATTTAAAATTTGATGTTCATATTAAAAAAATCAATTAAAGAAATTATTTAATTTAATATTTATATAAATCCATAAAATATATTAATAGTCATTTTCTAAAATAAATCTATTTCATTTTTTGATTTGAAAATTCAAGTAAAATTCATTTGTTGAATATGAATATATAAAATGTATTACTCAATATTATTAATGAATGATTTTTTCTTATTAATTTTACTTACGATTTTATAGTTCCCCAAACATCTATTATATTATACATACACAGTACATGTATCCCATGAGTTGTTAAAAACCGATTAATTTCTGATAATTTTATGGAAATGTGTCAAAAAGAGGATGGACGATGAGACTCATCATTATAGTGGTATTTGAGTATATGGGTCATCTGATGAGATATGATTCAATGATATAGGATGAATTATATATGGGTGTTTTCTATATGATTTTGATTCATTTATTATACAGTAGTTATGATGTTTTCTTGTTTTTTATTTCATATGTATTAAAATATTATTAGACAATATTATTATCAGTTATTTATATTTTATGGATATTATACAAATTATGTTACATGAATATGTTTTCCCATTAAATAAAACATTATGGGTGAATGGATTCCAAAATATTTACATATATCAATATTCACTTCTCTAACCATGTGTGATTACAATGGGAGCTCATGGTATTTTGGTGATTCATGTCAGACTAGGTGATCATTATAGTTAAATTTAAACATTATCTAAGAAATTATTTTTTACGGTAAATTATTTTCAATTGAATGTAAATTCATGTAATTGTTTTCATATATATGATTATTATATCACTAATAATTTCAATGGAAATAATCAACCCATGCGATCAAAAGAGTGTAAAATATACTTTAAGTGGATGGTGAATTGTGGTTAAATATTAAAATTATAAATTTTCCATTAATTTTTTTATTGGATATATAAATTATATAATTTTTATTATATGTAATTTTTAATTATGATTAAATATAAAAATATAAATTTTTTAATAAAAATAAACATTACAAAAGAAACATATTTAAAAATGTAATTACAATATGAGAGAATTTATGGAGTAAAGACATATAGTAAATTTTTATAAGAAGAACACCATTTTAAATATATGTATAAATGAATTATATATCCTTGAATTTTGTTATATACAGTTTTAACTGAAACATGATTGTATGTATTCTTCATCCAAACAGGCATCAATATTTGAATTAGATAATATTTTCATTCAATTACATCAAATAAATCAAAAGAATGGAAATTTCAATATTTTTAATCCTCAAAATAAATAAATCATACCTGATAAAATATATAATAAATAACAAATTTTTATGTGAAATGCACAACATCCTCATGTGGGTATCTTTACCGTTTAGATATAAAATTTTTAGAAATAATCGCATTCAAGAAACAATATCTAACAAATTTAATAAAAAACATTTAATTTTATGATTTTAATATTTTCCAATACATCCAAAACATGAATCTTGTATTATTTTGTAATAACTCCTGCAATGATCATAACCCATATAACTAGGAGGTGGTATCAGTTACAAAAAAGAAATAATTTCATCACCTAGAATACAAAATATTTTATTCATGTATGATGTTCATCTTGATAATTAACAATTGATATGATTATAAAATTCTATCTATAGGAATGATGTTACTTTTTATAACATGATAAAATTAATTATTTGATATATTTTATAAAAGTTTATCTGGAAACCATGTCCTCCCTGATCGGAGAGATATTGTTGGACAATTATTATAATTAATCATATGGTTGGACAGTTTTTTATATTCTATTATTGTATTTAAAAATAATTTTTTCATATAATGTAGACATTTGATTTAAAAAAATTTTATACATATGATTTGAATATCCTTCTAATGGAATTAAATTTCATTGTTTGAAAAAAAACATAAACCTTTTCAAAAGATAATATTTTAATTTTTGAGATGTTAAAATGTTTATAAAGTATTACAATTGTTTAATATCAATTATGATTTTCAAAATAATTCTAGAATCTATAGAATGAATATATTTAAATAAACACCCCTAGATTGTTTAAAATAAAAAAATAATTGAGTAAATAAATTGAAATACATTATAATATGTACACCCCCTTATCATATATTATATACCTTTTCCCCCATTCTCATTAGTTTCATACATTATATAACATTGGTATTCATATTAATATATATTCCCAAAATTTATCTTTCTCCAAAAAAGACTACATGATTAAACCAAAAAAATAGATTTTTAACCCCCAAAAGATCTATTCATATATCCCTACTGTGATTTTGTAAATGATATATATGAGGTAAGAATTTTATCTAAAATGTGAGGGATAAAATCAAATAAACAAAAAATATAAATATTATATAAGGAATAATATAAGAAATAATTTCATTATAATAAAATATAGAATGAAATAATTAAATATATATAAATTGAAAATAACCCATCCAAAATACAATGATTAATAGTACATCCAATAATATTTATGGAATTATTTGGAGTTTGGATTTATTAAAAATATTAAGAAACAATAGAGATAAAAATAATAGAATTTGGTCAAGAGCCTCATGATGATTATAGTCATCTTAATTAAAAGTTCACGATACATATCAGATTCTTAAAATGTATTCTTAATATTTTTCTATTACATCGTCCAAAAAATTCATTATTAATTTAACCACAACCATATTATAGTACAAACACTTCTTATTAAGAATCAATAAAAATTTCATCAAAATCATCTATATTTTTCAATGTTTTGAAATATTATAATCTGGATTCATAAAATACAATTTAAAATTTTATACAACATTATAATATCTCATACATCATAATTAAGGGATGATCCTAAATTATAAACACACATTTTATCTATTCTAATACCATTAAATTATTTATCTTAAAACATTAAATATCATTTTTTTGTTTTATCCCAATGATTAATTCCATCAAAAATCACTATTGAATTTTTTTCATCCTTTAAAATCATTGAAATCATCATCATTTGGATTAATAAATAGTGAAAATTATTATTTAAAACTATAATTTCCCATCATGTCAATTTTCATTTCATGTACTTCATAATATGTTGTAATTGAAGTATAATTTCAATTTTTTCCTGAAACAAATTGATCACTCCATTAAAACAATAAATTTTCATATCCATATTATTGATGATGGTTCTTTAGGACGATTTTTTGGAATCAAAATAATTTATATGAATGGATTTCCCAGTAGATATTGAAGGACCCCATTAACTCCCAAATATTCATACATAACAATTAAATCATATTAATGAAAATCCTTATAATAGTTTTACCAAAAAGTATCCAATAGTGTAGTGTATTTAAAAAATAGGCATATAAATAACTATGATAATTATAAAACATAAACATTAATTTAAAATATATTCCATTATCATGTTAAATTTCACTTTCTCCATAATAAACTTCATCATGTAAGGATATATATCCATGAAAAGTGGTGATTTAAAAGCTTATTAAAAAGATTAAAAGAAGGGTATATAGAAAAGTATGGGTGGAGGATAATCATCATCATCATAAAAATTTAATAGATTCATCATTTAAATCATTATGGAATGAATATATAATGTCAGGGAATGTCAAAATTAATATAAATGAAACAAAATTTCAAAGTATATAAATACCACCCATAGCTGTGAAAAAATATAGAATCATGTTGTCATATAACATATGTTCATAATCATAAAATCATCATTATGAGGAATTCTATATAAATGTTCACTCACAATACACTTTATATCACTAGATCAATATAATTACCCCATACATTTTTAGGCTATATAATAGTTGGTCCACCATTCAAAACAAAAAAATTACAGTCATTAATTCCACATATAACATATACCCATTGAAATCAAGAAATAACCCATAAATAGGCGAGAGTTTTAAAAATAATTTTCCTAACCCTATATTCATGAATGATCTTTTAAATTCCCAATGTAATATTGAAATCATAGTTGGAATATAAATCATAAAATATAAGTGAATATGAAAAAAATAAAAATAGTTGAAAATATGGAAATGGTAAAAATTGTTCTATTGTAGGATCAATTTATTTTGTATAAAATTAAATTAGATACATTTACATCACTACAAAATGGAATAAAAACGAAATAATATTTTAGTAATACAATATTAATATCAATAGATAAATTGTTCATGTTTGTGGAGTAAACAAATAAAAGCTTGTTTGGATTGAGAATCACAGTACATTATATCAAGATGTGTTATGCACTAGAAGTGGATATACTTCTTAATATAGTCTCTAATTGAACTTTATTATTGTAATTGTGCTAGGATTATTATTATACAATGAATCCTTGTATTTGGAGAACAATCATGGGAAGGTAACTATGAAGAATTTAGTTATTCTAGTAAAGATACATGGTATAAGGAAAATATATTCTTAGGGGTTGTGTTTATATGTGAGTGATGAGGTTATCATTTCTTATTGAAATAATTTAATTATTATTATTTCTGAAGAATATAATCATTTTTTATTCTCATGTATAAATTCAGAATTGTGTGAGTATATATTGAGATAATGGTTCTTATATCAAACTTACATAAAAATAGTCTTAGTAATCACTATATTTATCTTATATCGTAAATCATCATATATTTCTACTCAAAAAAACTCAACTATTTGTTAAAAAATCAATAAAATCATCCTAAACATTTATAGATTTGTAAAATAAATAAATTTTTTCCTTTATAAGAATATAAATTCCCAAATATGTGAAATTATATTATAAATTAATTTTATTGCTTCTAAAAAATATATTTATATATTATCACTAAATTTATGAGACATTGATAAATTAATAATGGTCTTTTAATAATATATTGTTGTTATTATATATAGAAAGATAAATTTTTTAATCCAATTTTTGAAAAAAAATTATTTTAAATCATTATATTAATTATATAATTATAACAAAATATTAACCTATCATAGAAATACTACTATTTGATTAATCATTTTTAAAACAATTATCAATTTATAATATGAAATAATTTTATCATATTTTTATTTATTTTATTCATTACTTGTATTTGTCAATTTATATGGTATATTACTATTCTATAGGTGATATTACTATTTATAGTGGTCTTGTCACTATTCCAAGGGTATGGATATTATTATATCGGTATATGTTAAATAATTTTTTGATATATAAAATATTTATTTCAACATTAATAAGAATGATGCTTTTCATTTCATCATGGTGTGATGTATGTGTTTATGAAAAATGTAAATGAATTAAAATTATACTGATAATCATTTAGTTGATTGCATTTACCCCCCATGTTTTGAAATTTATCCCTTAAAAATTCTGTTATCATTATAATGTGAAAATCAGTAACGGAAAATCACCATCATTTCGTCATATGGTTCTCGTGAAGCCTCTTTATACATTTGATTCATGTACAACACTTTGACATAGTGAGTTGACATTTAAATTGTTAGGTATGTTATTTCATTAGAGTGATACATGTAACCCATCAAGAACATGAACCATAATTTTTGGATGTGCAAGGTTATTGGACATTGTGCTTATGAAATAAGAGAGTGATATGGGTCTATAGTACATTTGGATAAGCCTCAATTTTTTCCAAAACAATGTTATGCTATAAAATGACTATACTAAATGGACAAATTTCCATTAAAAATCAAAATCCAAGTCCCATTAATGGCTGTCAGCATATATCTCTTCCAAATTATATGAATATTTTGATTGTTGTTGGATGGATTGAATCATATCATTCTACTGTATAATAATATCATATAATATTATAGTTCAATTACCGAATTCATACCTTTTGGTTGGAGTTATACTTCAAATTCCATTCATTTATTTAATATATATCCACAATTAAATTTGACTAAAACCAATTTTTCATGGATAATTCAACCAATTGGATATAAATATTCCATCAACCATTTTATTTAATTTATTAAATTCATAGTGTGTTATTCAGTATCTAAATATCAATTTCATATTACCCACCAGTTTTGGGGTGATAAGTCACGATGAATTTGAATTCAACATGAAATTAACGTTGATGATATCTATAGAATATTTAAATGTGAACTAGATCATTTGCAATGATAATAAAAAATAGAGGCACTTATAGCATAAAAAATTCTATCACATATAACATATAAATTAGTCCAAAATAGATATCTTCCTGAACTACATATAAGTGGGATGTCTTGAGAAGTTGATCCACAAGTACACATATTTCAAATATTCCATTAGATGTTGTGAGAAAATTATTGATAAATTACATATAAACATCCTACAATATCCATCTAGGTATAGTAAATGGATGTATCAACCATTTGTACTTCAATATATCTACATTAATGTGTTGACATACATCAGACATTGATATTTATTATACAATGTCTTTCAAAATTTCTTCTCATCTAAGGTGTTCATATATATCTCAATACATTATGATACATCCTATATGAAATAAAAATTGAGAGATTCAAAAATTATCATGAATAAAATTTTATATCCCAAGTGATGATAACACAGACATCTTCTTTAAATCCCAAATCACACAATGTACTTCAATTTTGAACTCATGATAGTTTTCATCCTTTATAATATTCACACTCTTATGTAACTCTATATCATCCCATTACACCACCTTACTCTTATCACTGATAGATGGAAGGGAAATCATTTTGGTGATGTTGGATTTTTTAACTTTTTTATTATTTACAGATTCAAAATATTCCTATAAACTAATATTTAGACATTCTAAATGTGTATCATAGATAGATTGAAATGTTTCTTTCATCGAATCATCTCCTACGATCTCCATTAATGGATTTTAATTTAAATATGAATAGTTGACCTTGATTACCTCTAACCATATTCAACGATTTGTAAAGATATCAGTCTGTTTGAATATATATTGTATAATATCTTGATTGGTATAAATATCAAACATTCCATAGTAGATGTAGTGCCACCTTTTTTCGTGAAAAATGTAACCGTTTCAAAATCAATATCCTACATTGTTATATTTTTTTCTTAGATTAGTAACTTCCGTTAGACATAATCAACCACATTATCATTCTTCATGAGAATACAACCCAATACATTATTTTAAGAATCAATTTATATCACATAATGTTATCCAATTAATGGAAGTGTGAGAATATGCCTAGTAATTTGGGATATATTCTCTCCTTGAAAATTTCCCCAAATTTTTCTTTCCAGTCATACATAACCCATTTCCTTGTGGATAGTTTTTTGGATATATAGTCCTGAGAAATAACCCAGAAAAGATATGAATTATCCAAAACATCCATAAAACATGTAGATTTATGTTACACTTTTGGGTCTAGGGCATTACTCCTTTGACATTTTAAGTGAACATTGAAATTTCCTTACTATTGATCATGTGTACCAATAATGAGACTTGTTGCATAAAAAATAAATTCTAGCAAAATAGGTCATACAATTCATCCTTTAATTCCTACACAATCCATATATATTCTTCATGTCCCTCCTACCTCATCATGTAGATAGTAATATCATTACTAAAAATTTAATAATATCATTGTAGTGCCTAAAGACTCTATTATTCAAATACATGATTATTTCAATGGAATTAATAGTTATAAAATGAATAACTATAATGTCATACTTCATATTACATTAATTGAAGTATGACTTTTTAATATCATCCTTACACAATTATAGTTGCCAATATAAATAATTTTGATACACCGTTGAGATGTATTATGTCCTAATATTTCATTAGGAACGCCATAAATCATTATAATATGATATTTTTTCTTTATGGCGATCTTAATGAGTTGCTGATTACCAATTCAAAGATGAATTTATCAATACAATTCCTTTAAAAAGTGAATTAGCACACCCCATGTATATTTATTATGCATATAAACCCATTATCAAAATTATCTTTTATATTATCTTTTATATTATTCTTTAACTAATCTAGTTCAATAAATCCCATCTATTATGAAAATTTTATGAAATGAGATTCTCGTTGAAAGATGTTTGTTGATAATTATACATTTTTTTATTGTATGAATTGGATATTCCTTAATAAATACGTCATTTATTCCCCCATGATATGAATCAAATATGTGATAATACTTTCCTTATAAAAAAACAATTCAAAAAGATGTTTTTTTCAAAGGGTATTGACACACATATTCTTGATAGATTTTCGTAAAGTGATTCGTGATAATCCATTAATATATTGTGTACTATGGGATTGTTTGGAATGTGAGTATATAATCCATTTTCTAGAATTAATATGTGTACTATATATAATGATATATAAACCATCCATATTATATCATCGAATTTATTAGAGGTATGTATAACGTTATTTTATGGGAGAATCTTCCCACATATGCTAACAGGAGAATAGTAAAACAATTTGGTGGTAATTTTCAAAACACTTGGGGTATTTATTAATATCAATACATTAATGTATAATAGAATCAATTAACTAGTAATATAAATCTTTGAAAATATAAATGAAATCATAAATCAAATATCAAATAATATATTTTCATTATTCAGTGAATAAGATATTATATTATATAAGACATCATTTTCTTGTTCAAATATTGCGGAATTAATGAAAATTAATTTCAATTTTACTTTTTGTTTCTGTTTATTCAGTAGATGATTACACTAATAGAGTTTGGGTTTACTACATTGGATTGCATAGTTCCATTGGATCATTCAGTTGAATCATAGTACCTTGTGTGGTTCACTCCATTCCACAGTCAAATTGGATAGATTCATAATGTCCTTATAATAGTAATATGCACAATATCCTATCCCCCATTGAATCATCTCCCTATATCATTGAGTAATTTCCTATTATTATTCTTCCCACATTTTTGACAAATGGGTGGTTTCACCATTATTTGATGATTTTTGTTTAATCCACAAGTATGACACACTATTAATTTCATTATATCTCTATAACACTAGTAAAATTATATGAATTCCAACTATAAAACACATTAGAAAACAATTTATATCTTCTAGTGTCTCAAAAATCCAAATCCTTTTTATGTTTTGGTTTCTATACTCTATGCAATATAAATATTTACCTATAAATGACATTTTTACATGGAATATGATCACTCAGGTGGTCCCCTGGATTAGTATAAGTTTTCCAATCATGATATTGGTCACACCATTATATTTGTTCTAACATCGGTGGAAGAATCCAAGATATTGACTATGTTTATTTTTGATTTTCTCCATTTTCTTATGTTTGTTGTGTAATTAATAGGTTTATCCACCATATTGGTTTGACTCATCACAAAATAAATCACACATGATTTCCTGCGAGATTCTTTAATGTTCATTGGTCTACATGTGTCTTTTGGGAGACACTTCCCCATATTTCATCAGAGGGTGCCACCTGATATTCAGCAACCTTTACACCCTGTTGTCAAAGCCGCCTATAATTATTAATGTGAATTAACGTTTCTTTCTTGTGCCATGGAATCATTCCAATGTACAGTTATATTTCCCAGTAGACATGTCCACAAAACATCACCGGATTTGGGAACCTCTAAATGGACTATGCATTTTCACAAGTTAAATGTCTTAGAATTTTCATGATAGAACGATAGATTGTCAAAGAGCCATTGTGGGATCATGTTGTCTTATATAAGATCCTCACATGATAGTTTTGTGGTGATTCATAGTTTTTCTTACATTATTTATGACAATGAGAGGTTCCATTCAATTATTTATTTTATTTTCATTGATTATTTTACAAATATTATGAGTCATGAGATATTTCTAGGGTTATATTGAGGACTATTACTCAATATTTTGATGATGAAAAACATTAAATATAATGGTCATGTGAGTTATCCAAGAGTATTTCATGTAAAAACCCATATGTTTTTCCTTAGGAAAGAAAAATGGGGAACACATGATTTCCCAAACATACATAAGGCCCTCCTCTTTATGATGATGAAAACGAAAGGGAAGCTGTGAGATAGTGAAGACCTGGTATTGGGGTCATGGATTTTATTTGGAGTCCCCAAGGGTGTGTTACATTACTTTTTTTTATTGTATGAGCTCTATCCTCTATATTTTTTTATTTTGTTTCATTTTTAAGGAAATGTTTGAGGATATTGTGAGTTTACATAAATATTGTCAACTAGAATTACCCTTCACCATTATAATAAATCACATAATTATAATACATTCAAAGGGAACCAAACACATATACATTTTCATCATATATTCTAATGATTTTAATTTTTTTATCAATGAAACAAAAACCTGTGTGGCTTGAGGAACATGTTTTCCTACTACTACCCAATCATTAGTTTTTTATTATATCTCCTTCACTAGAGACTATTTTCTAGTTAAAATGTGATTCATGGAGTCTGATGTTGGTTATGTAACACACATGGTTCTTTTTCATGACCATATGATGTTCATACTTCCATGAGTACTACAAGTTTCTTTTTGATACGTAGGTATTAACTTACCTCTTGTTACATTTCATTGGTAGAGAGAAAATAATCGTATTTTGTTTCTTCTTCAATCTTGATTTTAGTGAAGCTTTTTTGTTGGGATTCAATAAAAAATAACGTAATATTTTTGAATATGATTAAATAGATTCCTTCTTTTCATCATTATAATATATGTTTATAATACTATGTATTTTGATTATTATTAATATAACTATGTTTCAGCGTAGATCTTTGATTGCATAATAGTACAAAAATATTTTATAACAATAATCATATGGATTCGTATCATAATAACCATAAAAAAAATTGAAAACCAAGTAATTATTATAAAATAAGATAGATTTATAATCATAATATATATATAATAAGTATTATTTAAATAATTCATAATATAATCATAATATATATATCTTCAAGATTTTGTAAAATAAAATGTCATATTATGTATATATATATTGTTTATATATACACACAGCAGAAAAAAAATAGATAGACAATCCCATACACCCATACAAATATATATATATATATATACACTCACTCTGAAAATCACATACATATATAAGTACATATACCTAAAAGAAATAAACATAATTAATACCTAATTAATTTATGAAATTTATAATAGATAAAATTAACTAGGTAGTGAGATGTATTTATTCTCACTCTAAAAACATCCCAAACCAAAATAAACACTGATATAAATTATATAATGTGGTGTTTTATAAAAAAAGTGACACATTAAATAAATATATTATGTATAAAAATATATGAAAACCATTATCCTAATTCTATGATTGTATAATGTGTCATGTTTTTTCTTATAACAAAAAATATAAATTTTCCATTAAAATATTTAAAATATAAATTTAAAATATAAAAATAATTCATAAAAGAAATAACCACCTCTCAAATGAAATAATAGAATAAATCAAATGGTCAAACATCAGGTAGTTACAGGACATGGAGTTCCATGACCCAAATACACTTATATAGGGATGCCTAATTTAAAACATTTTTTAACGATACATGAGGAAATTTGTATACTCGAATTGGGATTGAGGGTGGTGTTCTATAACTAAAATATAAATTTTGTGGCCCCATACCATAATATACTTTCCACCCACCTTTTATTATATTATACCATCCAATTTGATCTTATAATGGTCTCAATGCATCCCAAATTGATATATTTCTGGTTTATATATTGATAAAACAATTTCCCATAATCATTAATTTATGGTTTTTGTATGGTGATTAGATGACCCACTGATATAGGGAAGTGAACCAAATGAATGTATTAAACCACTTTTATTAATGGGGGAAGCTAATGCGGTTTGGAGTCTTATTGATTTAATTGATCATTTGATTTTTAAGATATATATAGATGCCAATATGAATGTAAATGATGCACTTGATATAGAAGTTAACCCACTATTTTGGAATGGAGTTTTGTTTAGAATACCAATTGTTAGAGATTGTTGTGTTAGAGTGAGAGGATGAGAGTGTGGGAGAGGGTGAATGGGAAAGATCATACATGAGGGGAGATGATGAAGATATATGAAAAATCACAGGGAATATATATATATATATATATATAATTCATGAAAACGTGAATGTATAAATTTAGTATCATAATTAGGTCTAATTATGACCCATGTTTTTTATCCAACCAACCCTTAAATTATTACATCCCTAGTATCCTAAAATTATTTTTTTCTGTTGTTATTTATTTTTCAATTTTTCTTTTATATTGCAAAACTCCCACATACATATAAAAAATTAAAATTAGAAATATATATTGTAAAAATAAATACAAATATAATAATTATAAATATTTAACAATATTTTAAAAACTATATAAAAATATTATTTTATTTTTAATTTATATATATATATATATTTATATAATAAATAATTATATTAAATTAGATGTATGATTATAAAAAAATGTTCTATTATGAATATTTACATTTATTATATTTATAATTTTGTCAATGTAATTGTATAATAAAATTACTTATACATATTTAACCGCACATGTAATGTTGAAAATGAGAGTAACTATAACATTGCATGTACACTGGAAGGAGGAGTATTATAATGATATTATTAATTAAATGGTCCTTTTAGTAAAATTCTATTTGGGGTATGATGTGGGATTTAATTTCATAGGGAAAATGGGACATTTATTTTTAATGTTTCTATTTTGTTCTTGTCAATCCATATTTAAATGGATGAATCTATACTAACAGATGTTCCTGATTTTTTTTTGGTTTGAGGTTTATAATTATATAATTATAATAATGATAATTAATGAAAAGTCATGTAATTAATTATATAAAAATAACATAATTATTTAAATAGGAATACATATATATATATATCAAAATAATTATTTCAATTATTTAGTTTAAATATTTTTATGATCTGAAAAATATATTTATTTATATAATATAATATAACTTATAGTATAACAAATAATGTTGCTATGTTTCAAATATAATTACTATTATATTTGTTATATTACAATATATATACATAAAAATATAATGGATTATAAATTCAAAAATAGTACAAACATGATCATAATATTATGAAAGGAATCTTCTCTCCCCACAACGAATGATAAGTAGATTTTGGAAATATTTTATTATATATTTCTTCCATGAAGGAAAATGTTCATGATAAATTGATAATCCTAATGAAATGGACCTGTCAACCTAAAAGAGAATATTAAAAATACAATATTTGTATCCAATCATGTCATAGTTATCTAATTATTTTTTTAACATCCTTATATTTTTAAAATTATTTTCAATAATTAAATTTATTCAATATTCATTATTACACACAACACAAAAAATATCTTTTCCTAAATGAAACGACCATGTTATAATTATTTTTTATGCAACAGTAATTCTATATTGATCTACACAAAATATTTATATTGTGTTTCAGATCATGAGACACATTTTTTGACTTGGTATATACATAATTTTGAGTTCCTTCGACAACTGACATTACAAGAAAGATCTTGTTTTATAAAATGACAATCTGTTAATAAAAATATTTCTAATAGATCATCACAGATGTATCTCATTCATTAGAATGATATATCTGAATATGAATAATTAAAATTTTAAATTATCATTTAATAATTAATAAAATCATTTTTCGGTCAAATAGTTAAAAATAAATGTAATATTTATTTTAAAATAAAGAAAATACAATCTAAGAAAACTAGTTTCCCCTATTTCCATAATCATTAAATAAAAAAATTGAGAATATTATTAATAAAAAATATATATTATATTAAAAAAAAAATTTTGAACCCATTTATTAATTTCTATAGCAATAATATAGGAATAAATAATGTTTTATGAATAATATGATGTATTTTTTTACTGTAATTTTTACTCCATTTAATGGAAGAAATTAATAATTTTTAATTCTGAATCATTGAACATATAATTAAAAAAATAAAACATTATTTTAAAATTTAAATTTCGGAATAATTTTTGGTAAAATTATAGTATATTTTGAAATGATTTATTTTTTTAAATTTTGGAAAAAGATTATGTTTTAATTGAAATCATACATTTCATATATTATATATATAGAAATATATTATATTATAAAATTTTTTAAATGATTAATTATATTACGTTTAAATCAATAATTCCTATTTAATGATATTTGTCGATTCTATATTTTCTGTTGCTTTATTTGATAAATGTTCCTCTCATTTAATTATTCCTATAGTGTTTGTGGTTGTGTTAAAAAAATTGGATCATTTATATGTTGTCATGTACATTGATACACCATTAGTGGTGTGCTTTCCAATGATCAGAAAATATTAGTGTTATGATCTTGAGGTTGATGGGTTTCATATCCTATGGATCTTGTAATTCATTGAAATGTCATATTTTCATATGATTTATGCATGTGTTGACTTGTGTGGTATGAATCCCATATATATTATTTCTATTATATAGTGACATTCACATATCCAAAACTAGAATGTTTTGTCAGTTACGGAGAATGTGACATTTCATTACGTTCTACAGGTCTATTTTGAAAGCAATTCATGGAAATCAAAACCCAAATGTATTTTTATTTACACAATTATGGGGCGTCTAGAATATTACTATTAATCCCATGGTGTATTAGTAACAATATGTATTTCCCATGTACATATTGGGGTTCCCTCTAGAGATACATGTCATGTTCCTGATATAAATTCTTCTTAGGGGAGTACATGATTCCTTTCTTCCTTATTGAATTGAAATGGGTGAACACCAAAAACTCGAATATCAGTTGGAGGAGTTGAAAATAATTTTTTTATTCATCCAATAAATTCACCAAGGGGTTATCTAGTTTTTTTAAGAATTTTAATCAAACATTTTTATTCTATGTTGATTATATGAAGATGAATATGATTATGATTAAGAACTGATCCCTTTTCCATGAATTGGTGACCATTATGATTAATTAACAGATAATATATAATATAATTATTAAAATGATATTACAGGAACTTCATCTAATGGTGAGACTTCCTGAGGTACGTTACACATAATTCAAAATTACGTACATATTGTATGAATTTGTATTGATGCTGTTCGAGTTAACCGAATTGCCACAATTTTTTATGACTATAATGAAGACCATTATTCACCCGTTCATGGTCCAAATAATACTTTTTAGTTTTGATAACCTCTTGGTGTGATATTATTCCCCTCAGTGACCTGATAAACATTATATCATCATCTTGAGTACACATGTGAGAATATATCATACACCAAGCTCTATATGATTCACTTCATGATTGAAATGAGGCATTACATGGGTTACATCAGCTCTGTGTATGGTGTGTAATTGTACTGAGAGAATGTGTAGACAATTGTGTCTTAGTAGCATCCTAGTAGTGTTTTTATCATCGTATTTTTTGAGATTAATGGGATATTAATGAATATTCATCACAAAATTATCTTATTTTTAATAAATAATTCTTCATTTGAATGTGAATGGGATCATTTCTGAGAGGTCTTGTGCATGTGATGATTATTTTCAATAAATAATGAAGTAGCTGGCAAATATAGGGATTATTAACTTTCCTAGGCCATATAAGGATTATAACGTGTATAATGATTCATATGGATTTTGACATGTGGAAATATTGTTGAAGGATAACCAGTTTCTGGTGTATAGGCCATAATATTTGAGGCCTAATGAAATAAATAACTCTACATATGATACATAGTTGGTTTTAGTGGTTTATGATTTAATGGATTCTCAATAGTAATTTTTGGTGGAACTGTTCATATTTTATATCAATCATTAAATATATCACAATATATTCCATCATTTTAATTTTAATATTCAATAGTGAATATGGGTTGAGTGTATGAAGTCCATTGACATTGAGAATAAATAAAAAATTGGAAAGGAAAATAGTTTTGTTGATTATTTCATTCAGAATACTAAAAAAAATGGTGATTCATGAAAATAGATCTAAGTGGAAAATGTTGGTAATTTTTCTAAATTTCTTCAAGAAGTTAATTTTTTTCAAGAGAAGATGTCCCTTTAATACTTGGAAGTTTACAATGTGCTAATAGGCGGGGTAAGAGAGATGTAGTATAACGATATTGATTGATATTCTTTTATATGATGTCATAATGTTTTGGAATAAACTTCATGTTGGACCCCTAGTGATGATGGGTTAATTTATGTCTACTGTCAAGATGATGTACCAAATTTAATGTAGGAATATTATATTTGTAATTTTCATAATTTTTATTCAGTAATACATATAAGTTTGTATAAAATGTATCATGGTAATTGTAGTTAATATTTGACTCAAGGGATGATGAAATAGGTTGGAGGTTTTGTGGAACTATGCCTTAAATATCATCAATTGATGGTTGTGCGTCAACCGCTGGGTGGTTTATTACAAAAATTTCCTATTTTTAATGGAAATGGGATATTAATATGATTTGTTTGATTGAAGTTCATCTAATTATTCTTTAGATGAATGATGCAATCTCGGTAGTTATTGGTCAGTTGACTGTGGTATCTAACATTTTGGAGATTGTATAGAGTCTCTATGTGGAGTAATGAGTGTTTAATATGAAAATTATATTGTTATTTCAAATGGAGTTCCACATGCTATAGTTTCCGATCATGAAAAATGATATACATATCAATTCTTATTGGGATTATAAAGGGAAATTTTATTTAATTAATTTTGAGTTTAGATTTCCACCCATATAAGTATGGGATATTTGAGCATTCTATTAAAATAATAGAGGAAATGTTGGGAGCATGTTTCATAGGATTTTGTGCATTGAGGGAAAATAATTTGGGTAAAGTAGAATTTTAATTCAATAATATTTACCAGGATATGAATTTGAATGCACCATAGGAGGAGTATTTGGGAAGACATTATAGATCTTTATTATGTTCGTTAGAGTTTGGTAATCAGTGTTTCTATGACCAAACCAAATAATGATATGTAGCAATAGGTCATATTGGCTCAGAAATTTAAGGATATTGATCAACATCGGTAGCATTCAAATGACGGTTGAATTATTAAATATCAATATATTTTGGTGGTTATCTATTTGTTTCTTTGGTTGTTTTCAAAGGATGATAACCGTCATATTCCAAACTATATTTATAGGTATCCTAGGAACGTGGTATGTTTATGATGTTTTCAGGTGTTGTAGCATCAACAATATCAACATGATCTTATCATCCCATTGATTCTGATGATGATGATATGGAGTATTATGTGTCCCTTTATGATCATATAGTTATTATTATTGAAAGATGTGATACTGAATCATGGGGAAATTTTGCTGCTTTGTGTAGAATGTTTTTGTTATATGGTAATGTAAAATATTAAAAATGGGGTAAGGGCATCCAATTAGTCCAAGTGACCCTACATCATTTCATCCAATGCCCATTTATGCATGGATGTTTGATTGTGGTGGATTTTTTATAATAACGGGATGTTGTATGATACCAAAATTCTTAAAGATACATTCTTAATTAAATTATTATTTTAATATCATAAATATGGTCAATGAAATGTTTACATGGTGAATGAGAATGTTTTATTGTTCACGGGGGGTTCAAGACACAACAGAAATAAAAATCATTCCATCAAGTTCATGTGAAATAATTAGTGAACTATTTTTGTAAACTATGGTCCCTAACCATTATATTTATGGGTAGGGGGCATGGTTAAGTAAATTTTCTTTAGGGGAAGGCCAACCATTGTTTGCATGTATAGAGACATTCAACACATATAGAGAACATTTTTCAAATTGTCAATAATATCATTGTAACTATGTGGTTGGTACCACTCTGGGATAGTTTCTAGAGCATGATTGTCAAGAGGTTTAGAAGACCATATTCCCTAAACTTGTGAGACATTAAATGTGTAATGGTTACAAATTTCTCAAATATAATTCTATGGTTTCTCACCCTATTCATTCCCTCATTTATTTTCTATCAACCATATTTTTGAACCATTTTGATTATGATATCTCAAGGATAAATATCCTTTATTTGTGGCATGTTTTTAGTGTTTGTTATATGTGTATTGAAGATTCGTGTAGGTTTGACATTCTGATTGCATCTATTTTCTATATATTTGAATGTTTTTTCTTTCTTCTCTTTATAAATACCTATATAAAATTTCCCATAGTACCATGGTTTTATATTTTAAGGCTGTTTTATTCTAAGTCTATGACCAAGGATAATCAGGATTTCATCCTCATAATCGATGTAGAAGGTCTAAAATTTATATCCCATGTTGTTGTTATTAATTTTTTCATATATAGTTGTGCTATTACGTATACATTTTATATAATTAGATTCCATTAGTGAAAATTGGTTAAATTCTTTTCTAAATGATGAACTACAGAAGTCATGATTCAAATGAAATGAAATGAGATTCATTAGACCAGTTTAGATTGACCCTTTGGGTGTTTCAATATTAAATAAATGAAATATTATAATATTATGTGTATAGTTCATTTTTTTAAATAGTTTTCCTGATAAATATTTTCACATTTTAGTTTGTAAAATAAATAGAGGCTAATGGATGTTGTGTCAATTTGGTCAACATTTCATAATAGATTGAATGAAATTTAATGAATTTGGGGATAAATGGATTAATGTGAATGTGTAAAATGGATTACGATTTTGTAATGGAATCACTTATGTGGATTAATGAATATGAATCAATCAGTAAGATAACTTAGTTAATGTATAGGATTTTTTGAATATTTTATATTTTATAAATTAGTTGAATTGATGAATATGATAAATGGGATGATGTATTTGAATTTATATTTCTTATTAATGAGGTAATCTATGAGAAATGAAAATGGATGTAATGGGATATGCTATGAAAATGGAATTTGTGATAATGGGTTAATTAATGATAAGGATTCATATTTTGAATGAAATGTGAATATATTTTTTTGTATTGGTTGTGTAATAGTTTTTATATGATATATATGGTAATGTAAATGATAATACTATGCACATAGATTGATTTTAATGTAGTTATTGGAATTACAAATCTACACCCATGAGTTTGGATAGAATGAGGCTCTAACTCCCACCCCACAATGAATGGTTTTGGTAAGGGGATAAAAGATCTATTCCCCTAACTCTTTCATTTGATAAAAAAACATGGAAAATGGATCCATGGTAAATGAGACATATTTTATTTTTAAATGGTTTTACCAAGAGAGATATCTATATTTTTTATTATTTTATATATATTGAAAGGTCAACGTAGGATGTAGTTTAAATGATGTATATTCCTAACATATATATATATATATATATTAATTGATGAGATTGGATTTTGTGCTAAAAATTAATTAAGTGATGAAAATGGGTTTTGTGATGAACCTGGAAAGAATGATGAAAATTATAAAAGTAAATATTGTTAACTGAGTTATCTTTTGTTTTGTGTTTTATTTTATATTTAGGTTCCATGCACTATCTATTTAGAATGGATATTTTTTTACACGGTCATTGGTGTCCAACTATGTTTTATTCCCACCCTTATTCGGTTGTCATTAGGTACTCATGTATTTCTCATTTTTGCAGGTCTCGACATTGGAAAGGGACCTATTCAATCGGACTGAGTATGTCATCGAGTAATGAACCACTAATTCTCATTTGCTTAAGAATATAACATATGATCCATTGTCCTTAAGTGAAATTCACAAGACACTAATGTGGGAAAAAATTCAATAGGGTTTCCATAAAATGTAGAGGATGATTTGCAATTTATGAATAAAACCATTAAGCCAACCATTCAAGGAAAAAAAACTAACAATAGGTTTCATGTACAACAAAATAATACCCAATTTGTATTCATATCATACCCACTCCAATGTGTAAAATAATAGAATAAAACCCAAAAATCAATGAAAACTCTGGAAATAATACAATGATTCCAAGAATACCACAAGACTCCATGATCAACAATATCAATGCTCCATGATCAAAAAATATCCAAATTATCATGAGGGGGTGTGATATCATACCGTTAACCATGTCCCAGAAGAAAACATAATAAAAAACACGAAAGTGAAAAAGAAATGTTGAGTATAAAACTATGTATGGTCTCCCAAAAGTGTTCCAAACTCTTGACTCTATGATTGTATTAGTGTATACATTTATATAAAATAGTTTACATAAAAAATTCGCAAATTATATTATAACTAAATATAACCAAGTTTCAAAAATCATTGCAACCAAATTTAGAATTTTATTATTAAAAATAATTTTCTAATTAGTTAAAATTATATAAAAATACTTATAAATGTTCAGAATAATTTAACAATATCTTTTTTGTCATAGCTGAACCATTCCACGTATTTTTACAACTAAACATTCATGATTTGTTTTGGATGTTCTGTACTCATGAGTGGTATCTCGTCAATCTACCAAGTCGTTACTAGGTAATTATATCCAATGTAACATTAACAAAGTGGAACCAATAACATGTTAATATTTAAACTGACCCCCATATGTGATTTATTAACTGACACACCAATATTCTGAAATATCATGCAAGACACCAATTCATAAAAGCCAGTTTTTTATTGGAAAATTTTCTTCCATCCAAAACATTTAAATGCAATAAAATTAATAAAATAACATTTTTTTGAAAAAAATATTACAATATAATGATATATATATTCTAAAATATCCATAATTTAAATTCGACATTTTATATTCAGGAAACTAAGACAATTTACACAATAATTCACTGAGGTTTAACAATATCACAAAATGATAAATGATCAATAATAGAGATTTATTCCATCCATTAAAAAAAATTCCCAATTAAATTTCATTTATTATAATTAGTTTTAAACTAATAAAATCAATTAATGCAAGATGATATGAGAGTGAAGAAACCTATATTGATGGTTTTGATGAAAATTGAAAAGGGATGAGGAAGGCACAAGATGACTGTTTGAATTTCCACAAAAAAGGTATTTGGTGTCTTCTCAAATAAAAAAATAATACAAAACTAAAATTACATGGAATCAAAAACATAGATCTACCCATAACAATCATAGATATGAGAAAAACAATAGAGTGTATAATTATATTTCTGTTGATCTATGATGATGTAATGAGAATGATGAATCATAATGAAGAACCAAAAAAACAATTACCCAGAAATAGGGTCGCCTATTAAAATTACCTAGGAGAAACATATAGTCGAGTGAGAAAAATTATTATTAGTAAAGGATTAGTTAAAAATAATATATAGGATTTTTACATGGGGTAAATCTGAGTGACAATGTGTACCACTATGTCACAAATTGTAGGCAATGCTGGATAGATACAATGGAATGCCCCATTTCCTCAGGTTAAAATTCGGATATTTAAACCCTACATCACATGTACCATATGTTAAAGACTTGTACCTCCTCACAAAGTGATCACACAATTCCCAATAATCATCTAATAACTATTACAAGATGTGAACTCCACTACACTATGGGTACCTACAATACGGACTATAGAAAATCCAAAAACCCACTACAAAGGACATTGAACCAAAAGGGAACATTGAAATAAGAAATAATATTCTATTAAGGTAATAGGATGCTACCATATCCCCACCATAAAGACATTACATCCCCATTAAATCAGGTGGAAAATGTAATAACATGAAAAAAAGATGTCACTACTCCTTCATATTGCCAATTTAGGGTTACATACCAGAAATTGGGATACTACAATCTTTCCACCATTGGTCTATCCTTAATAAGACTGTTTTAAACCATTACATCCTTGAAAGATTTACATCCATCGATCTTTCATTAGATTCTCACGTTACCAAGCTTCTTCCTGAATCTATTCTTGCATCCCAAAAAACAACATGAGACTAATTATTTTTACATGAAATAAATTCTCATGATTATAAAAAATTTTCACTAGGTTATGTACCGATGAAGTATTCATCTCATGGTAAATTACCTCCCCTATGATCACATGGTTAGGTTTAGGATGATTCTTTTTCAACTGAGGTACACGGAAAACATTATTCACCTTATTGAACAATAGCGGAAATTAAAATAGAAATTTCACCTCTGCAACACATTATTGTATCTGAAAAGAACCCATATACTGAGGATATACCGAGAAATGATTCCAAAAATAATGATATCCAAAACATAGAGTGGTCCTCAATAACACCTGATAACTCAATGAAAATAACAACGACCATCGACAATGATCCACATAATATTTTTATGACTATGATCTTCTCGATAAACATTTTTATCAAATAAATATTACCCATTGTTTCTTGGACAAGGCTCGACCAATCTAATGAAGTCCCACCGATTTACATGCCACAATGTATAGAAAGACATGGAATACCATATAACGCTTCAAATGGTGCCCAACGTTTTGATTCGTGATAACTATTATTATATGAGAACTCAAATATTTTCACATTCTCTACCCAGGAGCCACAAAAAATCAATACATATTCCCAAAATAAGTTTTCTAGTGTCTATATAATTCATTCAAATTATGGATCCCTCTGAGGATGATATGTCATACTTATAGTCAACTGAGTTCGCAGGGCATTATGAATGTATTTATAGAAAGAAGACGTGATCCACATATATCATTCTATGTCTATTAAATACTATATGTCATATCTCCTTATCAGTTATTATATATTAATTTTGGACAGATCCACACCCATATGAGTTTCATAGATGGGGATGGAATGGGATGACAATGTAAGATGATCTACTATCGCCCATATGGAATTATGTATCTATACTCCTCTAAGGAAACCTAAGTCAATATCTATCACTATCTTATCTCATTTCAATACTAGGATAGGTAATGAATGCCACACAACCTAGGTACTCAAGTACTGTATCTTATATTATTAATAAGTTAAGAACATTGAAATGAACACATCCAATATTATATTCATTCCACTACACTAAAACTATGCCTCACATGCTTTATTTATCTCTTATATTATTGGGATCATAACCCTTCAATATGTTAATAAGCATCATGATGTTGTTCCTAACAATCCATTGGTAAACAAATTTGGTCTCTAAATCAAAAAACAGATTTAAAATCCAGTTTCATTTCCTAAATGGACTGCACACTAATGAGTTTTGAATTTGAAACCTTACATTATAAATCAGAAGTTTGTACCTCTTAAACCAAATTTACCATATTATGAACAAGTGAAGATTAAAATAAAACAACACCATCACCTCAGTTGTCACATTCCAAATGCATGTCTTCTAGGACCGATATCAACAACCATTCATGGGAAGAAACTTTCTCCAAATGGGTATATGTATATATTATCATTGCATCTACAACTGAATTCATTTATCCCAGTTTGTACGTCATGTAAATGTAAAAAATATGACGATACTTCATCCATATTCATTAACATATATTCATATATCACATGGAGAATATATATTTTAGGGTTTTATGATCAGCATACAATGTGAATTTCTCCTCAATGAGATAATTTCTCCATGTCTTCAATCCATAGATGAACATAGGAGTCTCCAAATCATGTTTTGAGTTATTCATTTCATAAAAAATCAAATTTTATAAACCATAGGCCACAAAATGGTGTACTTGTATGAGAACACAGACCAACCCCAATCTTAATGTATCACATTACACCACATATATGCATAATGATTCATGAAAAATCAAGATTGGTGCTGCTATAAGATGATATTTTAGCACATGAAAAAACGTTGGAAATTAATATGTCCATTATAATTGATATTTATTTCTTATCAAGGACTTAATTTTCAAATATAGTATTGATAATTAATTCAAAAATCATTAGTAGAGGCCCACATGACCATGAAAAATGTATATCTCAAAGAGATTATTTGGTTGTTGTGATGATATGACAACCTCTATATTCTTTGAATCCACTAAATATCCTTTCTCAAAAATAATTTATCTATAAAAGCATTATTTCGATAACAAATAATAGTAATTTTATAATTTTCATAAAAATGATGATCTCTCATGAATTTTATCACTACCACCTAGTGTTCCTCATGCTAAAACCTTGTCACTAAATACACAATGATGTCATCAAAAAACAAAACAATAAAACATTTTAGATAACACTGAAATATCGGATTCATAAAATCCATAATGACATCTAGTGCATTTTTTATACCAAAATTCATTACTACATATTCATAATGTCTATATCGTCTTCTAAAAGAAGTATTTAGAATGTAATCCTTGAAAACTCACAATTGGTGATATCTTGATTAATAGTAAATTTTAATGAACCATGAAGCTCCACTCAATAGATCTAACATATAACTAATACATGGTTTTGGGTACATGTTCATTAACATAACTCTATTAATCATATGATAATAAACAAATAGCCTATGATTTACATCTGTTTTCATCATGAACAAGACCCATGATGCCTATAGAGACTAAAAAGGAAGAATGAAATACATTCTTTTTATCTCCTCCCCCCTTCAATATTTCATACCTTAACTATATTAGTTCCATATTATAATATGGAAGGGAAATAGTATTGGTCCATGGATGGATATCAATCTTTATCTCTTCTTCCCTTATTAATGGAATGCCTATTAATTACTTGGGAAAGACATCTATAAATAGATCAATGACATTTTGTAAACTAAATTAATCAATCAAATACATTGATTCCAATGTCAATGATGCCTAATGATAAATGATCAATACCACTGTTGGTTCCAACAAGCTTGTTTCACCATTCATTTCAACCCTCTATCCACTAAATAGATTCATAGTCTATCATCAGTCCTAAAAATAATTGTTCTCATATAAAAGTCGATGTGATCCATGATTTTTATGATCATGTCCACAAATATGATTAAAACATATAAATATATATTCATCCTTGAGAAGTCCTAATAAATCTCATGTCCTTATACAGTTATAGCACATGCTATAAACCCATAGGCTTAACACTCACATTCATGTAGCAGAGTTTGCAGTTTGAACATAGAAGTAATAATATCCATATTAATACGTAAAAGGTTAGTTGAATGAGAAGAAGTGATGTAATGTGATGATTCAGTATTAAAAAACACATGGAAATATTAATAATTAGAAATAATAATACCTATCCCTATAGATGGTATATCCTGATCATTGAAAATAATCTCCTCATCTCCAAGCAATGCCTTTATCGCTGAACTATACTCTTTTATTAAAATGTTGTGATAGACCATTGTGAGAACACATGATATTACAATAATCTTCATGGACAAATCTATGTTGTTGATGAGTCTGATTCTGTTTACCTTACCCTGTCAAAGTAAATGATGCTTGAGACACCTGATAAGTGTCTCTATCAACAAAAATTAAAGCACTATGACCAAATCACTTGAGCTATCGCATCACGTTTCAATTATGGCATGACCTTGGTAGTGATGTACATTCCCCATTAATGGTGTTAATCTAAAAATTTTAGTAGCATTCATCTTGAATCATTGGTCTTAGGGGAATATTTGCAAACAAACAGTCTGATTCTGATTCATTCTCCCACCTTAGAAAGAGTATTCACTCTTCTTCAGTCTCTAATTATTATAGATCCCACTGTTTCTAATGGGTATCATCATAGACCCTCTTACAAAATCTATTGAGATGTCTCAGTAAGCCATTGTTAAACTATTCTCCATCCCTTTATAAATTTTAATTTAGATTACTCCAATCATCAATCGAATTTCATTCCATAGAACTCATTCAGAGTTGTGTACGTTGAAAGACATAATCACCACTACACCAAGTTGAAAATAAAAATAAATAAAATTATTTAACCACATATTATATGAAATATAAATTCTTATAATTTAGGCTATATTATCCTATTATAATCTTGATATTTAATGTGTGTGGATATAATAATATATTAAAAAAATAATTAAAATTCTCCTTAGTAAGGTTTTTATCAGCTTTATCAAAAAGAAGTCGTCCTCACTAGTGTATTTTAGGATCCATGATAATACACATGGATATATTTACATTAAAATCAAATAGTGTGCCTATGAAATCAAATATATTATTAACTATATTTAAACACAACAACAACAATTACAGTTTAAAATCATCCAGGATGATTGGTGGATTATGCATTATGAACATGATGGAATGATATATTTTCCATGGTACATACCTTTAATTACTTATAACCATTGAGTGAACACATAAATGGTACTCTTAAAGATTTATTGGTTTACATATGGCTCATGTGCTAGAACATTATTAATATCTTCTTCTAGTTGGATCCTATGATTCCTACTGGGATCCAGTTTCTAAGAAAACAAAATACAAAATATATATCAATCGATAAAAACGAATGTATTATAAATTAAAATTATATAACATAAATTATATCAATATTTTATACAGAAAACAAATTATTTTCATTTTTAACCATTTTTTTGAATACATTATCTTGGTTTGTTAATATCCAATCATGTTCCAATTTTTATAACTATTTATTTTTTCAAAATCATTACTTTGAAAAAAAATCATAGCTTTTCAAAAATAAACAATTATTTACCATATAAATCATTAATCCAATAGATGTATGAACTCCAAATGTGATTTCATTCCTCTAATTCATTCCATTCTCATATATTTGGATAAACCCGAGAAAATTATATTACAAATTAATAAATGAGTCTCCAAACACTTATATACCCAAAATCTTGGTAACATGAAGTAAATATAAAAGGTTTTGCAACATATTTGTATGCTATAAAATTCATTTCCTAATAATCCTACTAATTTGTAAAATTCATACACATGGAAATGAATATAAGTAATTTTAAATTCAAGAGCAGGAACAATAATGGAAACTTTTACGTAATGGACCGAACAAGATGATACCTTTTATAATGACATTCAAATTATTATTACATTTAGTCTTCAACTAAACATCACATGGACTTAGGAAATATCCCAAATATTTCAAAGGATACAAATAAATTCCTATGGGTTTCACAAGAATGTTTATAATTATTTACTCTTTAATTTTAAAATGATTAACTCAATCATCAATAACCAAATAACAAACTATATGATGAATAAACATTGAATGAAAACTCAACTACATTATTCATATAAAAAATACTCCACAGTGAAAAAAATGGATGAAAAATTACTATCAAATTAATTAATGTAAAGAAACATAATATTCCACGATGAACACATAACTCCATGATATTCAAACATTTTGATCCACGATCACCAAATATCCCGAGGGTCATGATGTGGTGGTAAAAATGTGGGATACGTTACCATTTACAATTTACTCGAAGTAGGCATCTGAAAATAAAGATAAGTGAAGATTCATGGATGAGTATAAAAAATAATAGGAATTATACAATGGATTCCCTACTCATGCATCTTGGATAGAATAGCTAACCACAGTTATATAAACAATTTAAATAAAAAAATATCCTAAAAAATTTTATAACTAAATATTATAATGTTCAAAATCTATTTCACCCAAAAGTAATGATTTTATATAAAAACTAATTATCCAGTGGCATATAATTCCACAAAAATACTAGTAAATCTATTAAACTATTACACAATATCCTTTTTCCATACTCGAACAATTGGTTATCTTCATACAACCGAACATGCATGCTTCGTTATGATAGTTACATAGTAATGAGTGGTTTCTTATTGATATACCATGTTTCCGCAAATTAATTAATTTCTGTGTTCCATTAAACCTTTAGAATAGTGTAGTAGTTTATATTTCAACCATTATCCATATATTAAATACAAACTCAAACGACAATCTGCAAGTGGTTTATTCCAAAACTCTTTTCCAATAAAACCAACATTTTACTGAAATATATTTTTCCATCAAGACGTTTTCTATAAAATACAATTTCAATACAAATAAATTACTGAAAAAAATACGCAAAATAATATTTAAATATTCAAGAAAATCATTAATTTAAAACCCCATTTTTAAATTGAAGAAACTAAAAAAAATTCACCACAATTCACTAAGATTACACAATAACACAAAATGATAAATCATCAGCATGGAAGATTTATTCCATTCATTAAACCATGATTTCACTATATATTTCATTATATTTAGTCAATTTGAATCATATAAAATGATTTATTGAAATATGATATTGGAGTGAATCAACCACATTGATTTTTTAGGAATCTCAACAATGGATGAAGGACACACAAGATGTGGGGTTTATTTTCAACAAAAATAGAATTTGGTCTCTTATCATATCAATAAAATATCCAAAAGTCAAAATATTTGGCATTAAAGTCCATGATCTACCCATAATTGTTGTTGACAAGAGATTACTAGAAGAGAGGACAAGTAGATCATAGTTTTTTCAATTAAGACATTAGATGAACGATGAATCAGAATGAATAATCAGATAGAACACTTACCCTTATGAATGGACACCACTAAAAATAATATAGTGTAGACTAGTGTTTAGTGAAATGATATTTCAGTGGGAAGGGATGAGTGAAACAACTAATTGAGAGCTTTTAACATGGATGTAGGTTGATTCATGATGTTTACCCATTAGTAATGTTGGGTAAGCCACAATGGACAAGTATGTTGAAAATACCATTGCCAAGGGATAAAAATACAAAATCTATATCCTACATGATGTCTACCATATGTTAAGGATTCATACCTACATACAGTGTGATCACCATATTCACAACATGTATCCATTGAATTGTACAAGACTTGTACGTCCAGTACATACTATGTTCCTCTAGATAATGGTGTGTGCGTTCAATACACATTGGGTAACTATCCTCCGTCCTGGAGAAAATAAATAAAATGACACATAATGAAAATTGAACCAAAATGGAATAAAGAATGATGGAAAAAATACATGATAAAGGTAACAGGTTGTTAGAAACTGTAATATATAATCAATTTCTAACCCTAATAAGTCACGTTGATGATATAATTCCCTGAAATATATGAGGCCTCTACTCCATCATATCATCTAGTAAAGGTTACATACCAAAAACTAGGGTACTAAATGATCTCAATTATTTGTTACATCTTCATAAATTATTAAACTCTCGGTATCCTAACTGAGTTCTGTCCATTTTTATTTCATTTCATCCTCGTGTTCCCATTTTTTTCTAAATCATTCTATAATTCCCTAATACACACACAAGGATAGTGCTATATCAATGAATGGATTTCTCATGCCTATCTAAAATCAACATCATGAAAGGTTACAACAATGCATCCATCTATAGGTCACCATTATTAAATCTAATGACATGGTCAGGGTCAGGTGAATACATCTTCAATAGACATATGTGGAACACATTGTGCACCACACTAAATTGTGGTGGAAATGCCTATATATATTCCACCTCTCCAAAATTGTATATAATCACCAAAGGGACAATGTACAAAGGATATATAAATCCCTACATCCAAAAATGTTGGTGTCTAAAAATTGGTGAGATCCTCAAGAACCCATGATCACTCACAACAATCCACAATATCAGTTGATGATGATTGGAAAAATATTTCTTACAACTCTCAGCTATATTCATCCTCATTATATTAAACTCAATATTCTCAATTATTTAATATTCAATTCACATAAAATCTAGTTATGTCTCAAAAGTTTCCACCCAACTAATTTTAGAACATGTAAACACCCGTAAAATTCAAGGGAAATTTTTTTCTTAATTTTCTTTAGAATTTTACAAGAGCGCGGTTTCTGACAGCACCTGATTCCGAGGCCCGTAGTGCCCGGAATCAATTTCCGATGTTCGGCTCGGGTACATTCAGTGAACGAATGAGGGGAATTTCTAACTTTTGACCCGGTGCACGAAACTGAAATCTGAGGACACTGATGAACTCGCAGAGCCGATATTCTCTTAAGGAGACCTTTTCCGAGGTTACATTTTAGGCGGGACGAAAGTTAGTTTTGGGAGAATTATAAGAATAAAATAAAAATGTGGAAACACTTTTTATTTTTTTTAACTTGTTGGTTAACTCCTCTCAAATGAAGTTAGGGGTGGGACCCACACCCACTTAACCTCCCTTGAGAGGATTAAGTGTGGTGGGGCCCACACGAACCCTAACTTTTCATCTTCTCTCAAAACTCCCTTTAACCCCTCTTTAAATGACATGACAACTTGTTAATTAATTTGGAGTTATTTTATTTGAATTTCAATCCTTTGAAATTCAATTTGTTAAGTGTGTGAATAAAATAAGACTCTAGATTATTTTATTTGGTTAGATTTCTCTAGCCTTCTTGAGAGAATTTTGGTTCTCCTTCTTCTTCTTCAACTTTGAAGAAGAACGCGAAGAACCTTCGAGCTCCGACGAAGAACGCCACTCCTATCTTCTTCATAGCCAGTTGTTTATGAAGATCGATGATGTCTTCCGTGTCAACAAAAGGGAATGCTGCTTCCTCCTCGAACATCCTTCGTCGGCTTACGAAGATTCACCAACGACGTACCTCTTCGGATGTACCTCTTCGTCAACGGATTTGACAAACGATTATCGCGACGCCCGACCTCCGCGATGTTGTCTTCCGAGGGTCGTTGACGATCTTCGATCTTGAAACCAAGGTAGCGGTTGTTGTTGATTATTTATTTTATTCTCGTTCATGGTTCTAGCTTGACAATTTTGAGGTTTATTGTTAAGTGTTATCGACTAACGAGAGGGGGGCCGGACCGCACAAACACGGTCGAATCCCCCCTCCTCGATTCTTGAATATTATTTCCTTGTGGATGAAAGAGATGGCGTGGTGTCGTCGCACCATGCGGGAATCGCAAGGATATAATCGCGCGGCGCCGTCGCGCCGCGCCACTGAACGTTTATCATGAACGCGATGCCGTCACACCGCATCGAAGGGAATCGAAGGCGCCGCGGCCAGAGCGGGGCCGCGGCGGTGGGGAGCGGTGCCGTCGCACCGCGCCGGACGATGAACACCGCGACCGGTTCCGGGCCGCGGCGGGACAAGAAGACCGACGGATCGCCGGGCTGCCGGCGTTAGAAGCCTGAAAGGGGACCGGTTTGCCGATCCCGTTGAAGAAAAACCGGCCGGCCAGGTGACCGGCCGGAAGGACAAAGGTCGGGGGAATTAAATTCCCCCGGCCAGGTTATTCCCCCCCCCCCCCCACCATTATGAGGGGGGGCCGATTTCATTAAGGGGGGCAGGCAGCCCCCCGTTTCCCACAAAGCAGGCCCCCATGAGGGGGGCCAGATTTCACAAAAGGCACGGCTACAGCCGGGCCGCCAGAGAGTAGGCGGGGGCCTTGCCCCCCGCGCGCAGCACCCGTGCGGCACCAGGCCGCACCGCCGCCAGCCGGGCCGCACCGGACCGCGCCGCCGCGCAGCCGGCCGGGCCGGTTTGGACCCGGGTCGGGTCGACCCGGTTAGGGCGGACCCGGGGGGGGGGGGGGGGTCGGCCCGGGTCGGCCCGGACCCGGTCCCCCCGTTTTCGAGATGACTTCGGTATTTTGGTCATAACATGAGCTACGAACCACTGATTGATGAACCATCAGCGGCGATGCGATCTTGGGATCGAGACGGTCGATTCGGTATATCGCACTCAATGTTTCGTAATACTTTGAGTTCGGCCGGGTTGGTTTGTACACGAAACCAACCGGGCCCTCGGAGCGGAAACGCTCATATCTTGATCTACGGACGTCCGATTGACGTGCTGTTAGCTTTGTTGTGTTCCACATAGTGAGACAGATCTTTTGGCATACTCCGCCCGAGGTTTGGACGCAGGTGGAGTACGGTCGGGTTGGTTTTGCCTTAAAAATCAACCGGGCCCCTGGGACGAAAAAGCCAATAACTCTCAGACCGGGCGTCCGATCGACGCACCGTCTGTTGCGTTGAGTTCTTGTCGACGATACGGAACATTTGGATACATCGAATCTGGACTTTGTGACAGTTGATGTATCAGCCTCTCAGCTCGTGGAGCAGACCCTCCTGAACGAGCTTGTTGTGTGCGGGAACCCTAGTGCTGGCTGCGACTGTCACTGCTACTGCTACTGCTACTTCTACTGTGACTGCGACGACGACAGTACAAAGATCCTGTGTGGATTCGACGATGACTACAGCACTCAGCGATCCTGCGTGGATCAGTGCTATAGGTCATCTGTGGGCTCGATCCTGTGTGGGTCTGATCCTGTGTGGGTCTTTGCGCTCAGCGGTCCTGTGTGAACCAGCGCCTACAGGTCATGTGTGGGCCCGATCCTGTGTGGGTCTTTTGCGGGGGTTAGTTACCTATCGATCCTTCGTGGGTCCGACGACATAGATGGATCAGAAATCATCTTTATCATCCTTTGAAGAAGTATACCTGTGTGAGTTGAATCCTGTTACTTTCCTGTGTGGATTGAGTTGTGCTATCCTATGTGGATTTCGTTTTGCTTTCCTGTGTGGAATATGTTACTTTCCTGTGTGGACTGAGTTGTACTTGGGCTCGGAAGTTGGAGCATATTGGAATGGATGACTTAGGTATATGTATGGGCATATACCTAAGCCGTGTCGGTTGTTACATCCTGTTTCTATTTCATCCTTGTGGTTTATCCTTTTTGGATTTTGGGAGAACTTCAGGGGTCTCGGGGTCCCTACTGAGTAGCATATACTCACCCCTGCACGGGCTATGCCCGCACTACGTTGTGTTGGTTGCAGACGATAGACATCGTTGATCTTGGCTGAGGCTTGCATAGCAGGACGGTACCTGTAGGTGGACCACTGGGCGGGACGTGTTCGGAGCGGACGACGAGACCTGAGGAGCAGTGGAGCTATCTGTACCCACCCTTCAGGTGGGATTTCCAGTGGACAGCTCGGTGTAGCGGCTTTTACATTACAGTTGTTGTTTTCCCTTTCGAGTTGTACTTTAATTTCAGTTTGGGTTTGTATACTGGCCCATTTACTTTTCTGCACTTCAGTTGTACTCTGTTTTTACTTAGTGTTTACTATTCTGCTTGCTTACTCTGTGGTGGTTGTTTACTTTTCAAAGGCAGTGCCTTCCATTTTTGTTGGGATTTATGCCTTGGTTCTAGTCGCCAGCCCCAGGCCTTTGGAAGGTGGGCTTGGGGTAGTCACAGCACGGGTCCCGCGGGCGGGTCGTGACAGAACATCAACAAGGCCCATACAACACCTCTACAAAAACCATATTTATTCATGCTTAATAAAAGTTTTATATGAGAATTCCTCTAGTGGCACATGATCTTCCCAGGAGACACCAAAATCCATTACAAAATCTCGCAACTGGTTATCCAATTACTATAAAATCATATCCTATTTACCATACATATGTGAATGATAATCCATAATCACAGTGAACAATGTTCTCATCTCATTCATTATGGATTTCATCATATGTGATGTGATCCTCAGATCTCTATTTGGGACTATTGAAATTGGTATACAATTTACTATTACCACATCTCAAATATATATTTTGTACCTATCCTCCAACATGTTAGTTTTATGAAGGGGATGGAATTAAACTAATTGGTATGACGATCCATTATAACAGATATGGAATCATATTTGGAGACTATGCTTGGAAAACCGGTAGAAGAATATGTTACTCCCTAATCCAATTTCGTGACAAGGATATGTAAAGAATTCAATAGACACAGTGGTCGCTGATTCATTTCCGTAATTTCTAACATGTTATGCACATTGAAATGAACAAAACCACTTTCCATTTCCATTCTCTCCTCCAAAACTGTGTATTCAAATCCTTATACAGATTATGTATACCCGGTTGTGTTACCCATCTTCAATGGTGGCATTAATAAATTATATGATCATGAAAAGCCAAATATATTACCGTCTAAACTCTAAAGTATTAACCTGAACACCCATTCCACATGCAAGTAAGCTGGGACCAACATTATCATCCCTTAAACTAATGATTCTTTTGACAATTGAGAAAATGAAATTATTCACAATGCATCATCCACTAAATTCCATTTTCTTGGTATATACACCAAGTTATAGTCAAACATCTAGTGATACCACATTCATATCAATTCTCTATGATTTAAATATCACTATTAGAAAATGGGTTTCAACATTTTATGATCCATAAAAAACAATGAATTTCACACCAATGATATAATATATACATGTATTCAAAGCACAAATGACCACTTAAAATAGTAAGCCATGCATTTGGAAATTTTTCACATGAACCCTTAACATCCTTGAACCATAATCCAAAAAATGTTATCCTTGGATGATAACATAGACAAACCCTAATCTAAAAGCATCATAGAACACTACATACCCCCATACTGATTCTAGAAAAACCTATATGTGTTCCGATGTAAAATGAAATTTCATTTATAGGAACGACTATTGGCATTCCACTACCCATAGGAATTGGGAATTTATCTTTTTCAGAGCTATCAATTGGGAAGACAGTCATGAGAAGTCATGGAAAAAGCCTCTGTATTAGCAATATAGACCAAGAAATATATAGATCTAAAATACAATATTTTTCGGTACCCATAAAAAAGTTGCCTCTATCTACCCTGGAAAAACAATGACAGCATTTTCTGAAATAATGTGTCCATGAGGACATTAATCCTATATATAAAAATTACACATCGATAATTTGTCAAACATGTAGTTATATCATAAAATTTTTAACATTGCCTTCATGGGTTACTCATGATCATCACATGTATTTGAATAAACTATGATATTTTCCACAAACTTCAAAACAAAATAATAAAAATATTGAAGAAATATTCGATTTATCAGGGACAATATTATTGTAGTTGAATTTGTTAGGCCGAATATCACAAGTACATATTTTTAGTGTCTTTATATACTCTTAAAATATGTCTTTGAAATATATTACATCATATCATGAAATTGGTCCAAAACAATGCATGATATTGGTTTAGTTATATGGTAATGTAAACATTGTACTGGAGAGGGTCTATCAATGTGGAAATTTACAAGAAATTATACATAGCTCGATATACTGTTTCATGCCAATAAACATCACAAGAAAAAATTGTTACTCAGACCCCTCTTGGATAGATTCTAGATAGAGATTGTCACATGATTGTAAAACTTAACGTCATTAACATTTTATTCAATAAATTTGAGATTTTATCACATATAAGTCAATTGATTATATGTTTTATCACACAATTTCTTCCAACATTTCAATTCCATGAAACCATGTGATGAAACGTTCTGATAATGACATCACAACTATCATTATACTTCGTTTGTAGGTGGCGGTGGATCAATACTCAGGGTATGTCTAACAATATTCTTACATATCTTATTTGGATTAGGGAGTGTAGTACTGTTATTATTATTCTAAATCCCTAAAGAACTATTTTAATAGTGGATCCATGGATGACGATTTTATGGGTCCATGAATCTGAGTTTATGTCCATGGGTAATCATGACTTAATCTTCAAAATTGAGGTTGGTGTTCAAAAATTTATATCCCAGAGTGTTTATATTAATTTTTGTATATGTGAATGTATAATTGTATATCCGTTGTTTTGAATTTTTTCTATTTATGGGATGTGGTAAAATGATTTCCTAAAGATGAATTAAACCACTCATGATCCCTATAAAATGAAACAATATTGATTTTAGCTGCTTAGATACAACCATTGGTTGTTCCAATATTCATGAATATGAAATATTATAATATTATGAATAGATTTTATTATATAGTTATCATGGTAAATATGTTGTCTTTTTATTTTATAACATAATTTGAAACTAATGGATATTGTTTCATGTTTTTCAAAATTTATTGAGGGGTTATATGGTAGTTTGTGAAATTTGTATTACATGGATTAATGTTAACGTGTCAAATGGTTTATGGTTATTAATGAAAATGGGTTATTTAAATAGGGAATATAAGTGGATGTATATGATATAGGATTTTTTATAAGAGAGTTAATGAATTTTTTAAATGTGATAATGTAATGGAATTTATGAATATGTTGAATGAGATAATTTATATAAATGTAATTGTATTAATAATGAGATAATCTATGAGAAATGATAATGGACTGAATGGGTTATGCTAAGAAATTTGAAATTGTGATAAGGAATTAATTCTTGATGGTGATTCATATGTTGAGTAAAATGTTAATTTTACTTTTTTGTGAATTTTTTGTGTTCGGATTTGATATGATATTTGTTTTAATTAAATAAATAAAAATTTGAAAATGGATTAAGTGTTTTTGGTGGTATTTTAATTTAGAATATAGGTCCATGAGTTCGGTTACACTAAGGCTGTAAATCCCACCACACAATTAATTGATTTGGGAAGAAGACTAATGATCTTTGAACTTAACTCATTTTTATGACTAAACATCCTGGAAAATGGATCCAAGGTAAATGTGATATATTTTGAATATGAAATGAATTCCCGTAGTAAGATATTGAAATTAAATTATTCTTTATCTATAGTGACTGATCATTATGCGTTCTATTATAAATTATGTAAATTATTTAATTATTTATTAAATGTTGAAAATGGATTATGTAATGAACATACATTAAATGATGAAAATGGTAAATGTGATTAACATAGAAAAATTATTAAAATGGATAATGTAATTGTTCTTAAATGAGTTATATATATATTTTTCCCATTTATATTGTACTTCCATACACTATCAATTTATATTATATATATTATTGACACGTTTTTTGTGTCTAACTGAGTTTCAGTCACACCCTTCTTTATAATACATTTGGTACACAAGGATTATTCATTTTTATATGTTTTGAAAATGTAATGGGATATATTCTAGATGGTTTAGTAAGAAACAAGATATTCATGTATTAGAATTTCGTGCATGGATATATGTCGAATTTTTACAATGTTTCAATTGCTTTCTATTTATTGTTTTATTCATTTTCTTCAATATTAAAATATAATGACATATTTGTTTATTGGTTACGGTTTTTAAAAAAAATTTGTAAATGGGTGACAATGCATGTATCCAAATTATTGATATTGTTTCGTTTACATCATATTTGGTATTTTATGTATTACTCTAATAGAAAGGGTATAGTCTCCCAAAAAGATCAGTTAGAAAATCACTAGTAGTCAGAAACTACTAGCATATAAAGAGGCATGCTTGATGTTGTGTGGTGAGTTATCTTACCTCACTTGTTTCGTGGCTCCTACATATATAATATTATAATGTAATTTGGAAATTGATACATTATTTCTCCTTAGACATTATTTTTAAAAAGGTAATCTCATAGGATTAATAGATTCACCTAATGATCTTCGTAAAAAATTGACTCATATTTTGATATTTCAATAAGATTATTAAAATCATCCATTTTTTTAATTGAAATTTATAAAATTTATTTTAGAGAACTATAATCCTTTAATAGTAATTTTTTCATTTCATATACTTATACCTTTATTTTTTGTTTGGAATCATTACCATTAATACAAAAATCCAATGAATTATTTCATTTATATAATTCATTTTTATCTTCACATGATTGATACTTGAACATTTATAAGAGTTAGATGTATATGATGAAACACAGTTACAGAATGTACGAGAGGCCTAAAAGGACTTACTTATTCTCTTAATTGAAAAAATTTGTTTTTAGAAACATCAATAATTTCAAAATCATTCTCATATAGTGGTTCCTACAATTTTTTACATTTATAATTCACCACATTATCCGTTGATTATTCTTATTCATTTTTATTTTTCAATAAGTCATCTTTCACTGATTTAAAAGATAATTACGATGAAGATAAATATTACATTTCCTAGATATATAATTTTTTTTATTTTTGTTCCATTTCATTGTTTTTATTTAAAATTATGATTCCAAAAACTAGTGTCATCTATTTAGTATAATTATATTGATCATATCAATCAATAATATTTTATCATAATGAATATACCACAATGTGTATATCATTAGAGATATATATTTTTCATCAAACAATTCCATTACTATTTCTTATTGTATATAATTTGATATATTTCCACAATCCAAAGTATGGGCATCAAAATAATATTTATCTTACGAAGGATGGACTACCATAGATATATCATAGACTCAGGACACACAATAATACATTATTTAAAATAAATCCACATTATATATGTTCTTTTCATCCCTTTTAATCTAACATTTTATTATGTTTTTATCAAGATATTTATGAAAGGATAACATCATTAAATCTAAAACGTTAGTCGTATCCTTGAAAAAATAAATATTATCAAGTTTCTTCTACTTCTTTTAATTCATGATGGAATGAAACCCCTTATCTAACATTTTATTTTGTGTTTTCCCTTGGAAATAAGTTTAAATTTTCACCTCCCAATATATTTTCAAAAAGATACTTATATAACATTTTTAATATGTTTATAGTAAAGTGAGTAATATATATTCTCAAAATATATTTTATAATAACATATCTATACTAACCTCACCATTTTGATAGTTTCCTCACAAATATTAGAATTATATTCCATGATAATTTCTTTTTATTTTCATCATCATTAATGTTCACCCAAAAATATTGATGCAATATGGGTAAAGAAAAATTAACAATGTTTCATTACATATGTCATTGCGCCAATTAAATTTTAGATTTAATTTACTTGGATGAACATACACATATTGAAATATAAATCTATTGAATTTTACATGGAATTATTCACTTCATCATCCTCCTTCATATTGTTTAGTTTATATGAATTCCCAAAATAATTGATTGTAACAATAATTAATAAATCAAATAAATTAACTCAAATGATGTTTAAAAATATCATACTATATCGTAGTTATAAAATTGATATTCATATTCTTACACCAAAAATGATTTCAGAGCTAAAAAATCACCATATATGGTTGAGAATAATAATTTTCCTACCAGCCTATCATTATCAGTATTTTCATGAAATATATAATTTAAAAAAATCATTTGAATGTGATTTTTTTTCATACGGACAAAATAGATTTGATGTACCATAATAAAGTCATTAAAAGGATAATTTGGAGGGAAATACCACATAGATAGAATATGTGGTGGATATGGAGTGGTTTGAAACTTCTTTTTAATATATAATTATGATAATATAATATTCATCTTATTTTTTACAATGTAAAATATTTAGGTACAAATTGAAATCAGATGTTTAGAATATTTAATGAATGATATAAAATACCTAATCTATATAAAATTTATTAATTTTGGTAAATTTTTAGTAAATAATTATAATTTCCTGAAACAATGGTAATTTTAAAAAATTTATTATTTTTTTGAATAATAATCTTGATTTATATTAATGAAATATTTAAAGGGAGAAATGAGAAGTCTTTTTTAATTTTTATCACAGATGAAAATTCATAGCAATTAATATGAATATTTTTATGAAATTATGGACATAATATAATTTAAATATTTTCCAATGAATTTTAGTATATTAAAAAATTTAATCAAAAAATATTCATGCAACTTTTTTTTTACAAAATGAATTTCTGAAAAAAAATATATATAAATGTATTAATGAAAATTTATAAAGAAATAATATTATGAAATTTATATTTTAGAAAAACTATGAGGAAATAATATATCAAAATATAATAAATTAAGAAAAATTTATTATAAATTTTATTAATAAAACATTATAAGGAATGAATTTTTGAAAAAAAAAATAGAAAATATATACTACCCAATTTTTATTGTGGTGATTACACTAGAGAGAAACTCAATCATAAATATGATTAATGATCATATTTTATTCTCAATTATAATACCATATTTATTATATTAAAATACATTGGAATTTAAGGTATTTTAAAAATCATTTATGTCAATCTTATATTTTGATAAATTAAATAATAATTTCCCAATTTTCTATCATCAATTATGAATTGGTATCATATATCTTTTTTTTTATTTTTTGTGTCGTGTTGGGTTTGTAACATATTAAATGGAACTTCATTAATCACATAAAATATGAGTTTTTATAAATTTCATGTCAACTTTAGTAACTATTTATTTAATCCAGGACACATTATCGCAAAAACATTTAACTACAATATATTCAAATAAAATAGTTGAATGATGTAATGAGTGATTTTCTCATACAATTCAGTGGCACTAAATCATATTAAATTAAAATAAAATATCATAATTAAAATTTTTTACCTCTTTTTTATCTACCTAATCTCTCATGTAGAAAATAATATTTATTATAATCATATCAGGAAGAATAAAATAATCCTAGATCCAGAGCTCCTATAGTGTAATGAAATTTTGTTTTCGGAAATAATATTTGGAAATTCTTAATTTTTTTATATATGTCACAATATTATACAATAAATGATAGTCCCGTGAGTACATATAAGTTATCTTAAACTGCCAATAATTTACCTGAAAAAATTTACATAAAATTGAATAAAATTATTTTAATGACATAATTATTTTTGGATTCAAATATCTGTAATTATAAATGTAATTTAATTTAACAAAAAAAATTATATATTTTATAAACATTTATTTTAGATATAATGGGTTATTCATGATATTCATAGAATAATTAAAAAGATTGTTCACTGATCATGATAAATTAAAAATCATATCTCAAAATTTCTATAAAGGAATTAATAAATGATTTTTTGATATATTTATAATTACATATATATATGTTAATAAATTGGGTGTATCATTACAAAAATTTAATACCAAATGATAGATTACGATCTCCCTTCACAAAAACTATTTGTAATAAAAATATGATATTCTATTATACCAAGATAACGAGGAATTTTTATTTTCATTGTTATCCATAGTATTTAAAAATAATAATAAATTTGTTTTGGATGATCCGAAATAGTTTCTTTTCAACGTAAACCTTTACTTATAGATATTCATTATGGAATTAACAAATTAATTACATTTTACAAAGATTGAAATTTATGAATGATTCATATGATATGAGTATATAAATGGATTAATTTCTTGTGAATCGATTTAATATTTCTTTATTTTTTATTTCCTATTGTTGATTTTAACAATTTCTATAATGTTAAATTTTATTTATAATTTTTATTCCATTTATTAGAAATAATTATTGAAATGAATAATTACAAAAATTATATTAAAATTATATGAAAAAAAACTGATGTAATGAAATTGTTCATATTATATTTAATTATTTCATCCTAAATATAATTTTTCTATTATTTATCACCCATATCATCTTTATAAGTCATATGATAAAGTTATGATCAATGAACACAGTGATCAACAAAAAATGATTAGGAAATTATAGCTATGATTGATTGATCTAGGTAACTAAGGATATTTCCCAAGGGATGATTCTTTAAGATAATCTTATTTTGTGGGATTCTAATAAAATTTTTAACAATTTTTTTACATTCAATAAATTTGAACATGATTATAAAATATCTAATCAGTTTTTCTCTCATAAGGAAAGTTTTACAAATTGGATCAAAATATTGATTTTGAGAAGTAAATTATATATATGGTTTACAATGATTAATAAAAAGTTATCAATTTAATCAAATATTTTACGATATTTTTCAGTAATAGTTGTTATAATTTTGTTAGACAATTGATAAGAATTATTAATTGTAGAATTACAACATGAACATCATTTACATAATTTTTATCGATTTTTTATATGTCATCATTAATATTTAATTTGAATACATTACTTAAAAAACTATTATTTAATAATTCATATCCATTCCTCATTTCCATTATTAATAAAGGTTTTTTCAATGAAAATGTATATATAAAATTGTTATATAGTAATACAGGATGTTCTTACTACTACAATATAGAGTATTTAGGAATTTTGTATTCACTATACGTGGTTCAAAAAATGAACTACAAAAAGTGTACTATTTTTTTGATAGAATATAGACCACTGTATACCTTGTGTAATAAAATACTAAGTGATACTATTTTTATAAATATATAATTCATGTTTTTGTTGAATTAAAAAAATCCATGTAAAAATATAAAAGCATCAGAAGATAAAATGCCAAAAATATATTTAACACATTTATTATATTTTATTATACGTTGAAAAGGATAAAAAAATTGATCATTTTAACATATTATATATTAAATGTATATATATAGTATATTCAAATAATTTTTTTTGTAATGATATAATATTTAAGGGGTCTATCATTAAATTACATAACCAATATTGATAAATCATATGACTATGGATGAATATTTATTTTTTACTAATATATTATATGTAGGGATTGTATTATTTATCATTACATTTAATAGATATAACAAATTTACACTAAATATAATGAAACAATTTATTTCTATTTAGGAAACATAAAAATATATACATCAACAATTAGGTTTATTATTCTAATGAGGTTCCTCAAAATTCCAATATAAATAAAATTTATCAAATTAAATCATTAGGAATAAGAATAATATGATTAATTCCATATATATCTCCTTGATCAGTATCTACAAATCAAACATTTTAACCTATTCAATATGAAAATACTATGAAAAAACTATAGCATTTCTGGTATTATAAATGGAATATCCACTATTTAAGTACATAATGTTATTTTTGTCTTTACTCTTAATATTATTGTAAATTACAAAGGATTTAATTTTGGAACCCAAAATTCATTTATTCTATTATTGTTTAAAAATAAATATTTGAATAAAAAATTCTAAATATTTTGGGTTTTAATCCGACTATTTCTTTTTATATGTATCATTTATGATAAACCTCAATATTCCAAATATATTATATTTAATGGTTCTCATATATATTAAAAATTGAAAATTTAGAGTTTTAATACTCATTCCTGAGGTATTTCAATGAGTTCACATTTTTATACATAATATCTAAATTTCCATACAATGAAATAAATATTTATTGTATTTTTTAGATAATAAATTTTAGAGAATAATTTTTAAATAAATACATTATAATTACTATATGGGGCTTAACTATAATTATAATATATTTTATATGTAATATCTTAAATCTATAAATAATTTTTTAAAATTCTATCATATTTAGTAGAACGTTTTAGATTTTAATTTTCAAATTTTATTTGAAAAATTCCTTATTTTCTTTTCTGAAAAATATATCATATCATGAAAAAACCCCCAATCATCGTAATGAATCAAATTCTAATTTTTAATGACATATTACATCTAACAAGTATATAGAACTATTTTTCATATATTAATTTGAATTAGTGGAGTATAATATTCAATTAGAAATGTATTTAGAAAATACCAAAGTAATAATTAATTTATTAATGATTAAAATTCGAAAAAAATAAACTATTAATCTGTGGACTATTTGAATTATAATTATAAGAATTTTCTAATGAATTAACTCTACCACTATAACTCTTTTAAATTAATTATTTATAATATTATTGAATTTAATCATATATAACAACATATTACTGTGTTCTCTCTTATTCTTAAACTTTTTTCTAGTATAAATTGTCCTTAAATGACCAGATTTATTATATCAATATAAACTAGTACACAGATACCATTTTTTCATTTCAATATATATAAAATTTCAAGTTCGTGAAATTAAAAAATTTCTGGAAAAATTTCATATTCATTATTTTAAAATGATTTCAATTTTTATATAGACTTTCTTCATACGATCTACAATATTTATCAACATTCAAATTCTTCTTCTGGATGTTTTAGATCGTTTTTCATCAAATCAATATTTCGTAGATACAATGAATGCTGAAGAAAATGATAACCCATTTCTGTTATTATAATTAATAAAATATATATTTTAATCACAAATCATACTACACTATTGTTTTAATAATAAAATCAATGATTAAAATTATTATATAAATTAAATAATTATTTTTTCCACTTATATATTACAATTGTTTAGAAATTATGCCTATAATATTTTTTATCAAAAGATTCATTAGAAAATACAAATTGTTATAATATTTTATATTATTATAAATAATTAAAAATCATTTGTAATATTATTAATAGTTTCACATTGTAAGAAATAAAAAGTCATTATTATTATCTTTATTAATTGATCTTTCCATTAAAACAATATTAGTAGTAAAAATATGAGTAACATCTAATTTTATAAAAAATCAACATTAAAATCAAATATTAAAAATATATTAAATAAAATTCATGATATACAATTAGAAATGCATTTTGAATTAAATATTAAATCTTATGAACAAAATTAGATTCTATTGTGGAAATGAGAACTACAAAGTAATGAATTGGATATTTTATATCCATCATCAAATCATATTATACTTAATAATTTATAATGGATTTATTCATGAGATCCCACCAATTATAATATTAAGAAACATAATATATATTTGGTATTCTAGGATTTATATTATTAATAGTCCAAATGTTTATTTTCATTATTTAGAAAAACAAACTGTATTTTTAAAAAACTTATTACTATGAAAATTTTCAATATAATGATATATTATATATATTTAAAAATAATCTAGGATAATTAATGTAAAATCAAAATATAATATGAATTAATACATATGGGGGCGCTGTGAATTATTGTTTTTAAAATAAAAGTATAATTCATTGAATTTACCAATATTTATAGGTTTATTATAATATGATTCTGTTTGGATATTTAAAAATGTCGTGTTCTGAGAATTAAAAATAGATAATGTAAAAATATTTATATCAAACTCAATTGTTTAAAAAAATAATATAAAAAATAAATATAAATATTTTCCAAATTAAATATGAAAAACATATTAAATTATTTTATTAGAATATAAATCAATTAAATACAAGTTAATATAAATTACAAAACCAACATATTATATTCAAATGGGTTTGAAAAAACATTGAATGAATATCAACCTCATTCATGGAATAACTGAATACTAAGATTGAAAAAGCCACAATTTCTTATCCAATGGAACCCTTGATGTGAAATAACAAAACAAATTTGATTTCTAAAACAATTAAATCTATCAATCACACATGTTATATAATAAAAATGAGTGACAACTATAATTCTTAAATTTAAAATATATAATCATTACAAATTAATAAAGAAATAAAACAATATTAAGGATTATAAGGAATCCATATGAAAAAACCATTTGTTAAAAAATATTCAAATTATCTTTTTGGAGAATATTTTTTTTTAAATTGTAATATATTTAAACACCTTCAGTGATTCTTTTATTTATAATAAATAATTTGATTCGGATATAACACATTTTTCATTGGTAATTTCAAGAACATCAGATGAACTATTACTTCACATAGAACATTCCTCACTTTATATCAGTTTCATGGTCATCACGATATTATTTAATACAATTATCAAATGATTCTATAATATTGAAATTTCAATGATTATTTGGAATAATTTTAGTTTATTTGTTTTGGTTAATTTTAAAAAAATTGATCATGAACACATTCCGACCTCCATTTGAAAATTTTAGTCTTATAGAATTTCTAACACATTTTCTGACAAGACATTCTACATCATATTATTGACCATATAAATGTACATTCAATGAACCTTGAAATAGAATGTAAAATGTATATATATATATATATCATAGAAATCATCATCCAATTGGAAATGGTTTTGGATATATGATTTCATAAAAGCTTTTATACAAATGAGTTTGTTAAATAGGTGATATATAAAAGATAATAAATTATACAAATAAAATTTAACATTTTTATTATTGAAAAAATACTTTTTTTAAACAGTATAAAAATCTAAGAATAACAACTATATTTTCAAGAAATAATAATTTTTACAACATTTTTTAAAAAAACATGAATAATTTATTGAAAAAGATATAAATAAATAAAAATCTAGGAATAAAAAAATTAAACTAATTATTTGTTTTTCAAATTATTGAAGAGTAAATTAATAATAATAATAAAAATAACATATCATTGGTTAACTGTTATATAAAATACCACATTTATGTTATTAAATCAAAGATGTAATTGTGATATCCTATTGAAATATTCACCCTCAGTTAAATTTTCACATGATTCTATTATTTGGTAATAATTAAAAAAATCAATGGAGATGTTTGTTTTATAATATATACTATATAACTCATTTCAGTTAATTTTTATGTCATTTTTAAATGAAATATATTTATATACCTTTTTCATAAATTCATAGTAACTAATAAAAATTAATAATAATTAACCATAATAATGCTTTCCTCTCAGTTTTTTTAAAATTAACAACTCATGAAATGTTTTATAATTATACACTAATATTTTATATACAGATTCAATGAAATATATATTTTTATAATAATTAATTTTCCATTCAATATATCTAAATTAATTTTTTCCCAGATGTGTAAATCTGATATTTTTTATGATAATATATTAAAAATATTCCTTAATATATAACATATAAATGATAATAAAATACCCACTATATATTAATAAATTTACACATAATTAAATCTTACCATCATATTAGTTTTTAAATGACTTTTGGATTCTTATCGAAATTTAAAAAAATTATAAAATTATAATTTTAATATGTTAAAAATGTCTTTTGGATATCCACAATAAATCTATATTGGAAAAAATTCAAAATATTTTTTATAAATGAATTTATATTAAAAACACCATTGTACTATTATAATTATCATATTGTTATATTTCATCTATTTAGTGTTTGGTGTCATAACATTATACCATTCATAAATAAATGTCTTTAGATGATGTATCCAATAGTAAATATGCATGTTTTATTAGGTCACCAATTAGTATGTCTAATAATGATTAAAGGTCCTTCACATTTGATATTGGTTGAATATATCATATCCAACATTATAGAGAAACAATGTAATGAAATGAGCAAAAAATATTTTTCCATAATGGATTTTTGGAAATTTCATTTTCCACAAATGTGGTGTGAAATAAACACAATGTACATTAATTTATTCTTGTTGTTGTGTTAATTAATCACAAACAATTAATTAATTACAAAACAAAATATAATTAATGAAATGGAATTGCGGGTTTTCTTGTTGATCATTTTAATTAACCAAATGATGTTTTTATTTTTTTCATACGAAAAATAGATTAAATGTTTTCCGTTGATGATATTGTGGTTTTTTGGGTTCTTTTATGTATATGGTTTAAAATTATATTTGGAAGGTTATTTTAAATATAAATCACCCATCACCAAAATATTTTTAATTTATATGGTTTATCTAATTAATTAATTTATTAAAGATTCCTTATTTCCTAATATAATTCAATGTTTTCCATCAATTATAATTTTATTCAAAAAATACCCTTAGCATAGAGTTTTATTTCTATTATCTCTATTGAGATTAATATATCTAATCCACTTACATCATATATTTTGATCCAAAATTTTGATGTAGTTTTCTTTCAATATGTTGTAATTGTGAATCATCAATTTAATGAATTAAAATGAATCAAAAAAAAATAAATTATTCAAGGAATATGTTATGACATCATCCTATGTACTAACATACACTCATGGATGTTATGTTTTAGTTGAAAAGGGACAAAAAATATTGTTTCCCCTACAAGATTATATGGATCCTAGGATTATTTAACTTTTTTATATTGTCCTTATCAATTCAATGATTGTAATAATGATGTTAAATATGAGATAGATCTATAAAAATTTATAGTTAATGACCATGGTAATAATCTATGGGTGGATCTTTTAAACCGTTTTCATATAATATTAATGAGTTTAATAAAATCATTGATATTATTGTCACTAATACCATAATGGTTGTATCCCCTAATACGAGGGAATATTCCATGACTATTTCTATAGTATAATCAGAATAATTCTAACCACAATAGAGGAAATTAATGATTATATAATTAATTTAAATAAAATATATCATGATGTTAATAAGAATGAATATCAAATATTAGAAGCCTATCACAAAAAAATATAATAGTTGTGAATCAGAATTCTGAACTTGGATGATTTAATTAAAACACACCCCTTATAATGACATGATCCATATGAATTATTCTAATTATAGTATAACTTTTATTCCATGATGTTGATGATACATAAATATATATATATATATATAGATGCACAAACATACACAAACACACGCACAATAGTATATACATTCCTCCACATCTTGTTCATGTGAGTCCCTCAAGAAATTTTTTATCATTATATGGAGGTTGTATGCATGATGTCTGGAATGAAACATATATTACAAAGGATGTGTCATGGTAGAAATTTATATCATAGATGATAAAAATATTGTCTTTGTATATGTGTTTAATATATGGGAGGATATGTATGTAGATGATTAACATGGAACTAATTAATTAATGTTTCAACAAATTAAATATGAATTAAAAAATCAAAACATTTATTATAATAATCAACATTGGTAGTCATGTTTTTATTACATTAACAATTATGTATTTTGGGTTACTCTCAGGATTCAACACCTTTTAGAATATTCTCTAATATAAAACCAATATTTCATATCATATTAAATTACGATGGATTTTTAGGGGAGTATTAGATTCTCCTAATACTTATGGGGAATATAACATATCACAAAGTCATGTTACAAATTCAATCATATGTTTTTTTGGAATTTTTTTTTTATATATTATGTTTTAAACCCCATAATAGAAAAATAGATTTCTAAATACATGTTTTCTTGGGGATATTTATATTACATGGAATCATTCTGACCAGATTATAGATGTAAGAAAATATAAATTATATAATGAATATTTTTTTCACTTTTTGATTCCCCTACATGGTGTTGAAATTCTAGACGTAATACTTATAAAAATGAGTCAAATTATTAAAATTAAAATCACATTTAATAAATTTAAGGATCACAAATGATTATAACATGTATGTTCACTATATTTTGAAACGTGATACATTTATGAATGAATATCTATGTAATATAAATGATATAGAGATCATATGTGCATGAGAAAATTATATATTAAATAATCATTTATAAATAATGATTATTCATGATAATTGATAATAAAATTTAATCTTATATTAAATACTACAAAATGGAATGATATATAGTGATGTGTGAGATGATATGATAAGATAATTACTCAAATTCATAGTGTTTATGCTAAATAACTAATTGGTATGTGTGAAATAGTTCAACTACAACCTTATATGTTACAATAATACATGTTAGAGTTGTGGTTATAATATACCCATAGTGTATTCACTATTTGGATGTAGGTTTACATTTTTTTATTAAATTAATTTTTTTAGTGAAGTCTATATGAGTTCATATTAGATACATTTCAAGAAGATTAATTTATTCGTTTTCCATAATTTCACAAATGAATATAGTATATTATTTTTATCAATTATGAATTCTTATAATAACCTAATTTCATGATGTCAATTTCCTTTGATATAGGTACACCATCTCATATAATTATTAACTCTTGTGTATAACTAATATCTATTTCCTATGTCAAATTTTCAGCTTCCTTCTGCAGGATTATAAGTGTATTGGATGATTCTACATTTTATTCCTAGTTTATCAGTGTCATGTCAGAATGAAATCATACTATATTTATTTATTCATTCTATTATGTGCATTTGTTTAAAAGATGAAATATTTTCTAAATTGGAAAATTAATATTTCATATAATTATTTTTGATGAATAATTCAATAGGTACATACTATAATGAGACTCCGTTATTAATATTAAGTTTTCTATCTTGGAATATTACCCCTAGAATTAGTGACATATCTTTTGAGTTCGATTCTGAAATTTTATATAAAAATTATTTTTTTTCTTTTTTAAATATATTATTCTTCATGTAATAACTATATACCTCATTCTCTAATAATAAATATTTTGGAGTGTGATATGAGATTAAAAAAAATTCTTTTAAATCATTCAATATCATCAATGAATTAATTCACATTTTATGGTTATGATGTGATGATATTTAGATGAAAATATTATAAATGATTAAGAGGATTTCATTTTGAAAATCATTTATTTCATAAATAATATATCATTAATCAAATGAACAATTGATTTGCACTAAATTTTTTTCATATCATTATTGTATTGACATATAATATGACACCAAATTAATTTTTCTATTAATAGATACTTTATTGAATCAATATCATTGAAATAAAGTTTTTTTGAAAAAAAATTGAAGCATAGAAAATGTTTATCTTACATTTTAATGGAGAACAGAAACAACAAAAATAACAATAATTGAATAATTATAACTAAAAATTAACGTGTTTTAAAAGTAATAAACCTAACATCCCTCATCGTTTATGTATTCATTATATATTATGAAAACCATTATATAACAATTAAACCATTATATATGTTTGGTAACTAAAATACATCATTCTTTGAAATTATGTGTTGAGAAATAAATGATTTATCTTATCTATCACCATTTCATAATTTTACCATGTATCCATGCAATTAATCATTAACATTTATCTAAATACACTATATGTATTATCTATTTTAATGTAGAAAATATTTTTTCATATTTTGAGTGTTGTGTCTACATAATATTAATTTAAAAAATTTTAAAAACCATTTTATTAAACTTTTTAGATGTATAGTTTCATTATATAACATTTGTTATTTTCTCGATTAAAAAAACACATTTCCATTAATATAAAAAATAATTTACCCAAAAAACACAATGAATGTTATTAATAAAAACGTGAAACTCAATATAGAATCCATAATGTCTTTCTCACACCAAGACCGGATAATGTAATAGGACTCGGAGTTTATCAACCTTACTACCATCATGTGGTGAATAAAAATGAATAGATTATTTTCCAACTCTAAAGTTGAAATTTATTGATTCCAATTGGTATATGGAAGTGGAGTCCCATCACTATAATATTATTCATGGTTCACTCATTCCATGACATACTGGCATTCTTTACCTATCATATTAATCCATCCACATGTATCTTGCGACATCCAAGATAGTTCAGCAAGAGATTTCTTATTTATTTATTGATTTATTTACATTTTCACGATCATTTTCTTAATCATTATTGGCTTTCTCAAATCCACCTAAATAATAGTAATTGGAAATGTATAAGTGTTGGGTAATAATCAACGGATTCCACAAATATAACAGAAGGAATTTAGAGCAATGGTTTGGTCATCATATGATCCATCAAGGCTGTGATGTGTGCAAATATAATAGAGTTTACCGAATTGATAAGTAATATACAATAATAAAGATTTTATTTAGATGTATAGGTATTATTATATGTATATGGTGAACTTAAATGAGTGGATACCCCATGATACGATACAAGTGTGGGGTGGGACACCATTGAGTTAGAGATAGATGAGTAATTAGGAGATAATGTGGTTAATGTTTGGGTTGATTGTTCTTGATCATCCATAAGGGTAGTAGATTGATATGCCCCTGATATCATAAGGAATATTTTTATCCAATATTTTTATCATGAATTCTTAACTATTAATTTAATAAATCAATAAAATTAATGAAGATGAGTATTTTTTGAATATAGAAAAACTAATTATTAATCCCTTTTTTTCCTAAACAGAATGAATATCATTTTTTAAATTTAGTACATAAAAATTCAATTAATGTTAAAAACATTATTCATAATAAATATTTATAAATTTCGACATTGACAATTATGTCATTTAGCTATGTGATCACATCATTTAAGCCATAAAATAATTTGTAGATAAGATTGATATAAATAATTACAGGAAAACAATATAATATATAATGGTTGATTTATTGATGGGATAATAAATCATCCAATAAACAAGTGGATTAATATTTTTTCATTTCATGATTTACAAAATTACATTTATATTCATCAAGATAACATATTTTGGAATATACATGGTTAAATCTTGATCCACCTCTAAATTTCATATGGATAACCATTCTATTTAAACAAATTTCAACTCACATCTATTAGTGGGGGATAATTTAATGATTTTGAAGAATTCCATATATCAAATTGGTCACCAATAAAATGAATAAATTGATGTTTTTATCCCTTTTAGTCAGTCACATTAAATTTAATAATTAGTAATTAAAAAATTTAACAAATTAATTAAAATGAAACTGACACTTAAATAGGACTGGTAAAATGAATTGAATGTTAATAAATATAAATAAAATTAAAATTTAACAATATATAATATAAATTTCATTTATTTTATTTTTATTAAGATAATATTTATTATTCATGTCATAAACATTTAGTAATCTACAAAATTATATTAGAAATAAATTTCTCACGTTACTAAAGATATTTTCATTTTAGGGATTTAGATTCTTATTAAATAAATCATAAAAATCATCCAACATGAATAAAATGTGTCTACTATTGAAATAGTATTCATTTATTTCATAATAAATATATTTTTAGAAAAGAATGAAATATTTTAACGAAATAATACATTAGACCATTAATAATTGTAAACATAATAAATAATATTTTCAAAGTCACATTTATCACCTTGGATGTTTCATATAATTATATTTTGAAATAAAGAGATTTCCATAAATCATAAAAAACTTCATTAATACAATATTATTTTTAACCCTCATGATTAACATAAAATTTAACTATCATGTATATAATTTTATTTAACCTTCAAGGCAACATTATGTTGTATAAGTCACAATCACACTTAGAGTAAAAAAATGGTTTACCATGACCATAATAATACACAATTAGTAGGATTGAAATACTGGTCACACAGTTCATCCTAATCCATAAAAAATAACCATAAAATAATCAAAAAAATAATTCTTGAATCATAAAAATTTTCAATTTGAATTTATTAAAAACAGATAATTAAAAGATGAGTTTTTAAGAAAAGACACATACTCCATGATTGACTTCAAAAAATGTATTAAAACTTCATATATAATTATTTAAATACATTTTCTAATAATTTAGATAATTATACTATTATTTATAAATAATTATATGATATTTTTTTTATCATTATACCAATTTATTAATAATATTTGGTTAGTTTCATTGTATTGACAGCATTTTTTTCATGTTGTCCATGGTTTATTCTATTTTAATTTCTTTTGTAATATAAAAAATGATAAATAAAAAATGATTTTATTTCATAGTATGTTAATTAATTTTATAAAAATATTGGTTTCTTAAAACAGATTATGTAGTGCAGTTGAATATAGATAAGAACTCTAGAAATTACCCTTAATTGGGCTTTCTTATCGGTATGAATTGAGATGTAAACCTTGAAAAAACATGTATATCCCCAAAAAATAATTATGAAAATATTTATATACATGAATTTCTAAATTATAAAAATAATTTAAGAGAATTATACAATATGAATAATGCACTACATTAGTGTAATGAGAGATAAAATGTATCTGGAAAGAAAAATGGTGGTTCAGGAGGAATTACATTAATTATGAAATATTGTTTTACGTAATAGAAATAAAGATCCTTGAAAACAAAGATAAATTAATTAGTTTTATTAATTATTTTGAAATTTTAAATTTATTTTATTCATTTATTTTTTATTAGTTTTATTTATAGCCATTTTAAATTATTATAGTTTATATTTTTATCATTAAGAAGTGTATGATTCTTGGATTTTATTTTCCATTTATAGGTATTCTAATATGAAATATAATTTAGAAATAAAATAGTTGTTTATACTAGAAATGACATGTTATCATTAGAAATAAATTATAGTACATTTTTCGTATTATATGTCAGTTATATGGAATGATGATAAATCATTAGATAAAACACTAAAGTTTAACGCAACTTCATTGTGGAGAATTTTGATTATTACAATCCACTATAGTTTATTTTAATAATAATATGTATAAAAACATTAAAGACACAGAAATCCCGTGGAAAAATATTTTATAAATAAATGGGAATTTTATAAGTCTGTGAAAATTGACGGCGCATGATTTTGTGTCCTAGTGTTCCCCAAATCAATTTATGCGGTTTTTTTGGGTACGTTCAGTAAACGTATGAGGGGGTTTTTTTTTAAATTAGAACCAGTGATCGGAATTGATTTCTGAGGGCATCATTGAACTCACAGAACAAGTATTCACTTACGAATACTTTCATCTTGACGACAGTTGGTCAAAAACAAAAGAAACTTTTTGGGGTTTTAATGAATTAAATAAAAATAAGTTTCTGTAAAAATTATATATATTAGTTTGTAAATACCTCCATGTGGAAGTTATAGGTGGGGTCTACCACATCGTAACCTCCCATGAGAGGTTATGGTGGGGGCATACCCTAACTCAACCTCCCATGTGAGGATTAATTTGGTTACGAACACCCAGGATTTTAACTTATTGAATCTTTCCATTAAAGTGGTGAAACTCTCAATCCCCATATTAATATAGGGCTGCCTCTTAGACTCCCATTTAATTAATTATTACAACAATGTGTTTATGAATAATTTTTAAAATTCTTCGCAATGAAATAATTGATAATATAATCTATTATTAGTCATGTATATTAATTTTGTTAATTTGTGTGGAGGATTATTGGGAGAAAGAACCCAAAGAACAATATCCCTCCCAATGAAAAATGACAATCAAAGAATGGATAATGCTTTATCCACTAACGAAGGAAATCTTCTTCACTGATCTCCAACCTGAACATCGGAGGAAACACCATCCTTGAAGAACGATGATGACGTCTTCCTCGACTTCTTCATCTTCTTTTCCAATGGTAATGAATCTGAGGTACATGTGTGTTTTGATTTGAGCAACATTGATTCATTCTTCCATGATTGTTTCTCTTGACCTTCTTGCTACCAAACTAATATGAAAGGACCAGGCCAAACGAACACGGCCCGATCCCTCTGCCATTCGTGGGAATGCATGGTGTGTTCTTTGTGTTCTTCATGGGTAATGAACATCGGATCATTTTGAGTCCGATGTGATATTCGACAATCCCAAATTGAATACCCAAAATCACAAATTCCTAGAGGCTGTGAAAATACAATAGCGGAAGACGAGTCGGACCGGAACTTAAAGGATTGTTCCTCGACCATTCTTCGAGTGGATGAATCAAATCATGTTTTCAGAGCGGATTGAATGCCCGAAAACACCGAAGATGACTACATGACTTTAGGGCGACCTAGTGATAGAATTATCATGATGAACAGACCCTCAAAATGAAGAACGGACATCACAGGAGGCGTGCTGGAGGGAGGAGCTTTTTTACAAAAATTCCAGAATACACGGTGTGCACTTTTTTCAAACACGCTGTGTAGAACACGCATTTTTTATCTTGAGTTTCAAACATTAGTCAATTAACACAAGGTGTGTGACCTCAGACACACGGCATTCATTCTCTACATGGATTGGTAGAAATGGCTTTGTGAGACAAGGTGTGTATTCTAGGAAATACAAGGATACATGTTGAATTACATGTCCAAGAGGCACGACATGTACTCTCTACATAGAATGGAAGAATCGACATTGTGAGAATCTCCATGAATCGTAAGGATTCATGGACATGGTTTGGAGTGCATGATAATGTACTCCACCACACATCCAGGCATGGATAGTGGTACGGGTTACCCCATGCAGTAGTTTCATGGGTTTCCGATCACAGGTTGAGGCTGTGTTCAAGCACATGTCCAACGTTCAAGGAGATGACCCCAATTGCTTGGAAACTACATATAAATATATGACACATATTGTACATTCGTTTCAATAAAACTAGCCTTATGACACGGGCCATTGTACATGGGAAATACCTAATATTTATAGAACACCGCATGTGCCTCATTCATAAAGGTCATGTATATTTTGGGAAATGGCTTCGTCATCTTGTCCTTAGTATCCTGGACATTTTTTGTTTGGGTTATCCCCCTATGAAATGGAAGCCCTTTGGGATACTTCTTCTTAGGACATTTTGGTAGTTGATGTATCGACACATGTCTTGAGGAACATACCCTCCCAGAATCAAGCATGCCTTGTGCCGAACCATGTGGATGGCTGTGCACTGACGACTATTCCAGGATCCTGTGTGGGTTCGTCAAATCCGACTGCTATTCCTAGATCTAGTGTGGGTTCGATAGCACAGTCGACTTTTTCTGGATCCCGTACGGGTTAGAAAGCTTTGACTATTATTGTTTGATCCTGTGTGGGTTCGACTGTTCTGACTTATGTTCCTGGATCCTGGGTGGGTTCGATATAATTATTGTTCTTTGATTATGTGTGGGTTCAACAGTTCTAATTTATATTCCTAGATCATATGTGGGTTCGACAGAATAGATGATTAAGTGGCTACATCTGATATTCTCTATCATTATACGAGTTTTATACCTATATGAGCTGAGTCAGTAACATTGTGATTACCTCTTGATTGAGATGGATTAAATGATATCATTGGAATATGTATGGAAAAATACATATGTAGGGTTATCTTTTGATATGATACATAGTCATTTATCCATGATTCATTTTTTGAGACCTTGATGGTAACGGGTTCTTTAAGGAGTATCGTTATACTCACCCTTGCCCGAGCTATGCCTACATCTCGTTGTATTGGCTACAGATGACAGACAACTCTAATTGAGGGTCAGAGTAACAACATTGGATGGTACCCGGAGGTGGACTTTATGACGAGTTGGTACACGGAGGAGACTAACAGTTGTGGAGTGCTGAGGAAGCTATTTGTACATACCCTTCCGGGAGGAATTTATAGAAGATGAGCCATTAGCTACTTTACTTTTCATCACTTGTACATTTTCTTGATTAACATGTACATTCATATTGGGCTTGTATTTCCTATCCCTTTTACTTTTAATCAATCCTTTTATAATGATATTCATAGTTTTTTACTACCAACTCGTACTTTGTTGTGTGTGTTTATAGTTATAAAGGAAATGTATTCCTAAATTTAGGGAATTATGCCTTTAGTGCAAGTCTCCAGCCCCTGGCCTATGGATGGCGAGATTGGGTTATTCACGGCATGGGCTCCAAGAGATGGGTTGTGAAAAATTGGTATCATAGGAGTCAGTTCTACAGTAGGAAATAGGACTCTGATATTTTCTATGATGGAATATGGTTAAGGGTACTGATAGTGGTCTTCAGTTTAGGGAGTCCAGTGTTGGTGTAGGGGCCGATGTATCCATACACCAGGACCCTGACATCTGATTTCTGACTCAGTGTAAGGAAATACTAATTTCATATGTGTTTCAAGAGTTATCTTTTTGATATCTTTTATGTGATCTCACCATGTATAAATAATTGACTATGATGCACCTATTTCATTTCAGGATGGCCCCCCGTAGACAGGTAACATGGGTTCCAGTATTTTTATAAGATGTTAGCACATCGAACGATGATGGATTTGTGCATGGATCTATCATATAGCGACACCATAGGTACCACAACCCATTGGTCCACCAATGACACCAGCCCCAGCAGTAGTGAGTTCACTCCCCCTGAGCGAGTTGCACAAGATCCAATGAAAGAGGCCACCCAGGAATAAGGGCATGATGTACCCGTTGGAAACTGAGGATTGGATAGAGGCTTTGATGAGAGTCTTAAGAATGGTAGGGACACCAATAGACCATATTGTGACCCTTTACGCAAGTCTCCTTCATGAAACAATAGGTAGATGATCGAGCCTGATGCTCTAGGTGCATGATGAGGAGACACTTCTCTATGCATCGTTTGAGAGCCTGTTTTGGGAAGTGTTTTCCCCAGACACCCTACGTGCGGTGTGGATATAAGTGATAATGAATCTATAGTATGGTAGCATGACAGAAGCTCGGTTCTCAGTGAGGTTCACTGACCTCTCACACTATTCCAGAGATAGGATTCAGTGCCCATTCTTCAGGGCCTGGACCATCGAGCAGGGGCTCAAACGAGAGATTAGGGATTCGATGTTCTCTCTCAGCATCCTGACGCAGGTGGGGTTGTTGGAGCAAGCCCTCTTAGTGGAGGGTTTCCTTGTTGAGCAAAAACTAGAAATGATACTACCAATATTCTATACAAAGAGGATTCTTCTACACCAGGACGAAGACTGATGTCACAGAGGTCCAAGTGGACCAGAACATCTGTCGGATATCCTCAAGACTCAGGTTCATTTTGTGAGGAACACGAGATAGAGCCAGTCATTCGAGGAACTAGTAGTGTTTCAGAGGTGGCGGGTAGGGTCACATGGCTCATGACTGTCCGAACCAACTTAAAAATGATCAGCAGATAATTGAGGGACCTCACAGAAAAAGGTAGAGGTTCGATCGAGGAGATCCTTAGGGAACATGCAGACATAGTATATGATCTAGTCATGCATCTAGCGGTGGATAATGTTACGAGGTTTTACCACCACCACCACTTGTAGTTCCACCCCAACCATAAGGATCAGGTGGACAGGACAGAGCTCAACTCCAGGAACCTCAAGATTATGATCACAGAACTCCAGAGATGATTTGAGGTACGATATGTGTCTACTCCACCATGGATGCTTATATTATAGACACATGTTTCAGTTACTCTATCATTGTCATATCCCTCATTCGGGTCTCATAGATTCCGATGAAACTGTTGGCTTAACCCATACGTCTACAGACTCCTACGAGAGCAGACTCAATGATCACACATTGGTTTTGGCAATGTGAGATCACTCTAGGAGGAGAGATCATTAGATGGTATCTCCTCGTAGTGGCGTCAAGGGCTTATGAAATCATCTTGGGTATGGTATGAAAATCTACAGTCCATGAATAGATCGACTGTATTAGTTACGAAGTGTCAGGTTTTCCCACAGATGGGACCATGATCACCTTCACTAGTGATAAGTGAGATTTTGTAGAGTAGGAAAGATTTAATTGGAGGAGGGTGTAAGAAATCACTAATCCGTTGGCATTCCATAACTCGGAATTATTTTATATGGATATGTCATCTTACACTGTAGTGGTGGACCAGTACACGGATTTTTTCCTTGAAGATGTTCCAAGACTACCTACTCACAGAGATGTGGACTTATACAATCACCTATACCCTGGGACGACGCTGATATCTACACTAGCGTATTGGATGGATCCCCCGTATCTTCGTGAGTTTTGGGTATAACTAGAGGATATTTATGGAGAGAGATTCAATTGGCCAAATGTTTCTCCCAAGTCAGCCCAGATTGTGTTCAGAAATATGGCAGATGGAAGCTTGAGGCTTTGATTCATCGACCGTCACCTGAACCAAGTGACCGTGAAGAACAAGTACAAACTCTTGAGGATTGATTACCTCTATGATCATCTAAATGTAGCACGATGGTTCTCAAATATAGACCATATATTAGGCTATTAAGTGCTCAGAGTTCGAGATGATGATGTGAAAAAGACGGCCTTCATATGTTGGTACGACCACTATGAGGTCTTGGTTATGCCATTCAGTATAACCATCACTCCAGCAGTGCTCATGGGTCTCAAGAACATGATTTTTAATACATACCTCAATTGAATTTTCATATTCCACATCGACGACATTCTGATCTACTTGAAAATTGAGGAGGAGCCTGCCTACCATTTTCAGGTAGTACATGACACATTCTGAGAGCACCAGCATTATGGTAATATCTTGAAGTGCTAGTTTTGGATCCGAGAGGTTCACTTTCTTAGACATTTCATCTCAGAGGATAGAGATGTTATAGATCCATGAATATTGAGGATGTATAAGCTTGGGAGCCACCCATGAGTGTGACATAGGTTCGGAGTTTATTTGGGCTTGGATGGATGTTATCAGAAGTTCATACCAGACTTCTATAGAGTTTTAGCACCACTATCATCCTTGGAAAAGAAGGGTCTACCTTTTGTGTAGTCATAGAGATGTCAGCAGAGCTTTCAAGAGTTGAGGTAAATGCTGACTAGTTCCCCCATCTTGAGGTTTCTATAGGAGGGTGTAGGGTACATATTCTATTGCGACACATTAGGGACCAGACTCAAGTGTGTCGAAATGCAGGAGCAAGAAATGATTTCGTAGGGTTCTTATCAGCTGAGACAATATGTGCAGAACTATGCTACCAATGACCAGGAGTTAGAAGCAGTGGTCTTCGACTTGAAGATATGCGTACACAATCGGATAGGCGGGCAATTTATAGCCTACTCTTGTTGAGTCAATAAGGTTTTCCTTATGACTTTTCCATTCATTCTTATTTTGAAAATCAAAAACACCTTATCTTTAAGAAAATTTCTTCTATAAGGAAAAATGATTTCTTAAGGAAAATTTCTTTTATAAGGAAAATTGCTTTTATAAGGAAAAATCGCTTTTATAAGGAAAATAGCTTTTATAAGAAATATTATCCTTATCATATTTTCATCTATATTTTTTTTCTCTTAAGTATGAGATTCAGATTCATTTCTATTTTCTCGGAATCGTTGAAACATTGATATGAAGCATTTAGTTTTAGGATCCCAGTTCTGGATAAGAACTGTAAGAAAGATTCATTCTGAATTCTGGATACGAACTCGGATTAAGTTCTACTCCAGACTCAAGATAACGAATTATTATGAAGTTCTATGATGAATTCTCATTACGAATTCTAATGACGAATTCTCATTACGAATTCTGATGACGAATTCTCATTACGAACTATGATGATGAAATCGGATTTCGAATTCTCATTCTGAATTTTCTTTTTAAACAGAATCTAATTATCTTTGTTTTATACACTCTTAATTTATTCAGACACCGAAAATCATTTTGGTTAGACTTTGAACATTCATTTTTCTTATGCCTTTATATTTTGACTACTCTTTATTATTCTCCTTACACTCCGAACATTCACTCCAATGTTTTCATTCCGAACATTTCAGTTAAATTTATACAGTGTCGTACATTCTGTTACACTTGTTTTGTTATAAAATGATGTCACATATTTTGTTATAAACTAACCATTGTCTAAGTGACACGTGTACAGGTCCCTCTGATTTTTAAAGAAAATATGACCGTTGGGAAGGAGGCCGACCTTTCCTATAAATAGGAGCTCATTTGAAAGAGCTCGATACTGAACACTGAATGCTGAATGGCTGACAGATCTTCGACTCATGTGATTACATGCTTGAAGTGATTTCTAGAGAGAGAGGCTCTTATTAACTCTCAAAGATTTGTGCGACTCCGAATGTTGGTGATTACATTTGAGGGCTTCCGGGGTTAGGGAGATAGAGGTTCCGACTACCTTAAAGTTCAAGGGATTCCTTGCTGAGGAAGACAAAGCTTGAAAACTACCTTGAAGTTCAGGGCTTGCGGGGATAGCAAGAGAGAGGCTTCGATCTTCGTATTGAGGGCTTACCCTGGTGTGGGTAAGACAGACTTGTTTGAAAGTACAAATCAAGGGACCGTTATCCAAGGTTGTTGGATACCCTTATCATTGGGTTAAAAGACTTATATCTTGTTACTTGTAGTTATACTACTAGTTCATATTCCGCTGCATATTGTATTGTAAGGAAAGTATAACTTTCTTATACTTCCTTATTTGTACTCTGTTTCATTCAGATTCTATACGCTTTAAGGTAGAATATCATATTGTAATTTTTTGTTAAGTTTCTATTTCTGGAACCATATTTATGTAACCTACTTTTGGAATCACTTTCCAGTTTTTGTTTGGTATTAGAGGTATTGTGAATTTTCTTATGTTTAACCTTCTTAAACTTATCCCTTTCCTTTTCTTAAGGAAAACTTAGTTATTCTTAACTAACGTTAAAGGTTCCAAAGGAATTTTTAAAGTGTACAATTCACCCCCCCCCTCGTGTAAATTGAGCATCTACATCACTATTTCGATCCTAAAATTGGTATCAGAGCAGGTCTCTAAAATACAGATTCTTACGAATAAGTTTTTCTTTCACATTTTATCATTCCGAACATTCTCATTCCAAAACTATCCCATACTGAACTTTGTTGTTAGGAACTTTTGCTACTAACAAGTTTGTGTGCAACATTATTTTAATTATGGAAGGAGTCAATTTTGGTTCAATTGATAATATGAATCCTACAAGACCACCTATCTATGATGGTAATGATTATGAATATTGGAGAGATCGTATGAAGAATTTTGTTATCAATACTGGAGTAGACATCTTTGTTATGCTTACTGGTGATTATAAAATTCCCGACAAGGAAGTCAGAACTTTTACTAATCAGGAAAAGAAAGAATATAAAATCAATTATAAGGTACGCAATACATTACTTTGTTCAATGATTAGAAATATATATAGCCAAATTTCTTCATGTGAAGCAGCTAATTGTATCTGGAAGAAGATATAAGTTACACACTTTGGGACTTCTATGGTGATTGAGACCAGAAGGGATATGCTTAGACCAGAATATCATGGCTTCAATATTCTTTATGGAGAACCTATCTGTAAAGATCAACAGAGATTTATGACTATAGTCAACAGTCTACAGTTTATGGGAGAGAAAGGTCTAGATGATGAAGCTCTTTTCGATAAGATAATTGATATTATGCCGAATTAGTGGGAGTCCTAGAGAACAACTATAGATGAGGACAGGAAGGTCACTCAAATTATTTTTGATGAGCTATTTGGAACTATTCTACAACATGAGACCAGAATGAAGAGAGATAATGACAACATCATGAAGAAAGATGGAAATGGTACTTTTGCTTTTACAACAACTTCAAATCAGATGAAATCTAAGACTCCTGAGAGAGTAACTAGATCCAAGTATAAGAATGTTATTTTCCAATCTGAATCTAGTGAGAGTGAAGTCTCTGAAAATGAACTAGAAAATCTTGCTCGAAGGATAAACAAGACAGCTAGACAGAGAAATTGTCAATCTAAGTATAAGAAAAAGGAAAGGAAAGATAAGAATGATGGAGAAGTTACTTTCTATGAATGCAAGAGAGCTGGACATATTAGACCAGATTGCCCTTTGCTCAAAAAGAAAGAAAGGAAAGAAAGGCATTCAGACAGGAATGAAAAGAAGTATTATAAAGTGAAAGCTAAGAATGTTCTAAAAGCTAATGACACCTGGAGTGCCAGTGGTGGTGACTCTTCAGATGATTCTTCTGATTATGAATCTTTAGGACAGTTGAATATCGGTATAATAGCCAGATTACCTATTGATAATCATTATTTTATGGCTATGGTACGAAATGCTGAATCATTGACCAATGTTTATTTAAATTCTAATGATAGTAAGTATTATAACTCTTCTGATCAATAATCTTCTTCTGATGAAGAAAATACTTTACCTACTTATGAAGAAGTCTCTAGGTTTTCTGAACTTCTTGAAATTGAGAATTACAAAATCAACAAGAATCTTGATAAAGCATACACTAGGAATTTTATTCTTACGAAAGAGATTTCAGATCTTTTTAAATATCTTGATAAGAAAAATGATGATTTGGAAAGTATTTCAAAAAATCATGACGAAGTAAGTTCTGAGAAGAAAAAACTTTCTAAATAATTATAAAAAGTAATTTCAATGAAAAAAATTTTCAAGCCTAAATCTAGTTCAAAAACTAATGATTTTGAGGATAAAAACTTGGTTGTAAAACTCAAGTTCGAAATTTTTTCCTTAAAGAAGTTTTTATCAAACTATACCCATGGTAAGGAAAATTTTGATAAAATGTATTCCCAAATATGACCTTTAAGAAATAAATCTGGATTTGGTTATACCCATGCAAAACCAATTTTTAGTAACAATTATTTTGTTCCTCAAAGTGCCACATTTTGTACTAAATGTCAATGTGGTGGTCACTGGGAAAAGAATTGTTCCTTAAACAAAACCCAATTTTTAGGATTTCACAAAGCTTACTTTTCTAAGAAGATGTGGGTTCTTAAAATTTTATTGTCTGGAAATCTCAGATCCAAGCAAGTTTGGATTCCGAAAGTCTAATTTTCTTCTTGATTTCAGGAAAATAAAGAGAGTTCTAGCAACAATACATGGTACATGGATAGTGGATGTTCCCGGCACATGACTGGTAACAAAATCTATTTTGAAAACATTATCAAAACGAAAGGAGGAAAAGTAACTGTCGGAGATAATGCTATGCGAGAGATTCTTGGTATTGATAATATTGTTCTTCTTGGTAAAACCTTGATTTCAAATGTTCTTTTTGTTAAAGGTCTTAAGCACAACCTCATTAGCATAAGTCAGTTATGTGATGAAGGTTACCTTTTGAATTTTATGAATGATAAGTGTTTAGTTCACAATTCCAAGGAAGAATTTATTCTCTCAGCCAATAGGCAAGATAATGTCTACAATTTGACCCTAGAAGACCCCAGGAGTCAAGATTTACCTTGACTAAGTGAAATGGAATATCATTCTTGGTTATAGAATATAAGACTGGGAAATTTTAATCTCAAAAACCTATGTAAACTCTCCAAAAGGAAACTAGTTAAGGATCTACCGGAGCTTAGATTTGATTCTTCAAAAGTTTGTGATCCTTGTAAATATGGAAAGAAACATAAATATAGTTTTATGTAAATTGGTGATGTCTCAACAATCGATGCATTACAGTTAGTGCACATGGATCTTTTTGGTCCAACACAAACTGGATGTATTGGAGGCAAATATTATGTGTTTGTTCTAGTTGACGATTACACTAGATTTACTTGGGTCAATTTTCTAGCAAAGAAGTCTGAAGCTATTTCCTATTTCAAAAGTTTTAGAAATCATGTTAAAAATGAGAAAAACCTTCCATTGAAATCTTTTCATAGTGATCATGGAGGAGAATTTCAAAATTCTGATTTTGAAACTTTTTGTAGTAAGAAAGGTATTACTCACAATTTTTCAGCACCTAGAACTCCTCAACAGAATGGTGTAGTTGAAAGAAGAAATAGAATTCTTCAAGAGATAACTAGAACTATATTGAGTGAATATTCTATAGATAGACATTTCTGGGCTGAAGCTGTATGTACTGCTTGTTATACTATAAATCGAGTTTTGATTAGACATTTTATTAATAAAACTCATTATGAGTTATGGAATGGCAGAAAACCAAGACTATATTACTTCAAGGTTCTTGGTTGCAAGGTATTCATTTTGAATACTAATGATAACCTACAAAAATTCACACCAAAATATGATGAAGGTATTTTCTTAGGCTATTCCACAACCTCTAAGGATGATAGAGTTTTTAATAAAAATAATTGCATTTTTGAGGTAACAGTACATGTAAAATTTGATGAGTAAGATATTTTTGTATTCAAACCATCCCAGCCTACATCCTTAGATGTGTTTTAAAAAATTTATTATCAACCTTTGATAGAAGAACCTTCTGATAAGGACAATGTTCTTGAAGATACTTCTGAAACATTTACCCCAGAAGACTTTCTACCCTATGTTGATGAACAGGTTTTACAAAACCCAAATCACGTGTTTCTTAAGAATCATCTCAGTGAAAGAATCATTGTTGATGTAAATCAACCTGTAAGGACTAGAAGTTCCTTAAGAAATGAAGTAGAACATCAAGCATTTCTTTCCTAATTAGAACCAAAAATCATTGATGAATCTTTAGGTGATGATGATTCGATCAAAGCCATGCAAGATGAACTAAATGAATTCGAAAGGAATAAAGTCTGGACCTTGGTTGAAAGACCTAAGGAAACCTCTGTTATTGGAGTAAAATGGGTTTTCAGAAATAAATGTGATGAAAATGGAGTCATTGTTAGAAATAAAGCTAGACTTGTTGCTAAAGGATATAATCAGCACGAGGGAATAGACTATGAAGAAACCTATGATCCAGTAGCTAGACTTGAATCTATCCATATTCAACTTGCTTTTGCAGCATTATTTAATTTCAAACTATTTTAAATGGATGTGAAATGTTCTTTTCTTAACGGTTATGTTCAAGAGGAAGTTTTTGTTGAACAACCTCCTGGATTTGAAGATACAAAACATCCGGATCATGACTTTAGACTTACCAAATCTTTGTATGGTCTTAAACAAGCCCCACGATCATGGTATGATAGACTCACTAGATTTTTACTTCAACATAAATTTGTTTTTGGAAATGCAGATCCAAGCATTTTTATAAAGAAAGATAAGAAATAAGTTTTGATTGTTCAAATTTATGTTGATGAAATTATATTTGGCTCAACATAGCAATCTTTGACTGACTCTTTTGCTAGTCTAATGAAATCTGAGTTTGAAATGAGTATGATGGGTAAGGTAACATTTTTCCTTGGTTTTCAAATTTCTAAAAAACCAGAAGGAACCTACATATCTCAACATAAGTATATTAAAGATCTTCTTAAAAAGTATGGTTATGACAACACTAAGAGTATAAGTACTCTTATTGGTACCTCAATATCATTAGATCATGATAAAGCTGGGAAACCAGTAGATCAAACATCTTTTAGAGGTATGATAAAAAGTTTACATTACTTAGCGGCTAGTCGACCAGACTTGTTCAGTATGTTTATGTGCAAGATATCAATCCAATCCTAAGGAATCTCACTTAAAGGCGGCAAAAAGAATTTTTCCCTACCTTAAGGGAACCATGGATCTAAGATTATTTTATACTTCTGGAAATGATTTTGTTCTAAAAATCTTTTCTGATGCTGACTTCGGTGGATGTAGAATGGATAGAAAAAGTACATCCGGAACTTGCCATTTCTTAGGATATTCATTAGTTTCTTGGTCCTGCATGAAGCAACATTCTGTAGCACTATCCACTACTGAAGCTGAATATGTAGTAGCTGGAAGTTGTTGTGATCAAGTGTTGTGGATGCAACACACACTCAAGACTATGGCTTGAGTTTAACCCAACTCAAATTTTATGTGATAACACAAGTTCCATTGCCCTTAGTAAGAACCCTGCACATCACTCCCGTGCAAAACACATAGATATTAGGCATCACTTTCTTAGAGATCACACACTTAAATGAGATATTATTCTTCAGTTTGTTGGAATGCAAGATCAACTTGCTGATATTTTCACAAAATCCATGCCTTCTGATAGATTTTAATATAATAAACAGAAGGTAAGAATGATAACCGTAAGGTAATCCTCCTTAATTAACTTTATGTTGAAAAAGTCTCCTTAATGTAATACACTCCTTTTCATAGGGGGAGTATATTTGTTTGATAGAATGGAAAAGTTTTTTCAAAATGTGTTTTCAAACTTTTCGGAACGAAGACTTCTGGAATGGAATTTCCGGAACTAAAATTTTCCAGAATGGACATTTTCATACAGAATACTTCTGGAATGGAAGTGTTCATATTGAAAACATCCGGAATGGAAAATTTCGTACTGTTTTTTTTTTCATAACGGAATTTTCTGTACTGAATTTGTTTTTTGTACGTAGTTTGTTTTTCATACTGAATATGTTTTTCGTAAGTAGTTTCTTTTTCGTACTGAGTTTGTTTTTCCTACTGAGTTTGTTTTTCGTAGTTTTTTTTTCGTACTGAGTTTGTTTTTCGTACTGAGTTTGTTTTTCGTAGTTTGTTTTTCGTACTGAGTTTGTTTTTCGTATTGAGTTTTTCGTACTGAGTTTTTTTTCCTTAGTAAAGTTTTTTGGAACTTTTTCATTTCATAATAAATATTTTTTCGTAGTCATTTTTTATATTACCCATTATTAATAATACTCCTCCAGCCAATCCGAAAGGTATGATTTTCTTACTCAAGTTTTCGTATTCATTTTTTTCTTGCTGGCATTTTTTCTTGTATTATTTTTTCGGATTATAGTTTTCTTAATTATTTGTTTTAATAAAAACCTCAAAAGATCGGATTCATGTTTTCAACCGTCTGATATGATCTCATCTTATCACAACCGTTAGATCGACCGAGGAAGTTGAATTGTCCCTCCATTGCCTACATAAAGGGGACCCAAATACTCGTCCCACATCGATTTCATGCTCTCGCGTCCCGAATCTCTACCTCTCTGTTTTAAAGCCGTTCCGAACGTCATATTTCTCCGTTCCGAACTTCTCATAGGACTACAGATCTAAATGTCTGCGGATTTAGCTTCTCAAGAAATGTCTTCTTCCAAGACTATTTCACAATGGTTAGTTTACAAGGAAAGGCTAGTCCATCCGGATTTCTTCAATAACTATGATTCTATTATTTAAAAGAATATTAAGTTGAATGGCTGGGAAGATATTGTTTTGTCCAAACCAGGGAATCAAGACGATGTATTTTCGGAGTTACTTGTTGACTTCTATGAATAAGTTTTCTTCTTTAAGGAAGATAATAGAGAGAAATTTTCATTTAAGTATTATGGAAAGACTTATAAGCTTTCTTATACCAAGGCATCAAAATTTGTAGGGCTGTCCTATGAAGGAGAAGCCGAGTTTATATCTCACGTTTTGCCGGATTCTATGGTTATATTCGACAAAGAAAAATCCTTGAAAACTCTCGGACTCTCAGATGACAAAGCTCCGAAGATTGCTAGTTTGCCTACAAATTTCTGGATTCTAGAATTGTGGGTACAAGGTCATATCGTACAGAGGAAAGGTGATAAAGACATCTTTAAGAAAAGTGAGATCTAAATCATAGATTTCCTAATAAATATACGAATGTTTAACTTCATGAGGCACATTCTTATAACCATTGAGAATCTTAAGAATGGTAATCTCAGAGCCCAGATCGTTATGTATCTAGCAATCCTCTCAATGTTGATAGTTCGGTGCCTTGAGTCTTTCAAGGAAGCTTGCAGATCTATGCCAAGGGTTTGCAAAATTTTGTTGGTTAGTGATGATACTCTTAAGAGGATGGATGTGGCTTTCAACAAGGAGACTGGTGAGTTCTTCGATCTGCCTAATCAAGAAGAAGCGGCTCTGAAACCTGCTGAACCAGAATCATCTAAGATAGTAAAGAAAAGAATGTTGAATGAAGTTGCAGTTGAAGTTGAGGATCCTAAATCTATGGAAGCTCAAACCGCACCTCCCAAACCAAAGAAGAAGAAATCCTATCCTAATGATATTTTTGCAAAGTGGAGAGCAGATAAAGAGAAATGGAAAGAAAGGGATCTGTAGTTCGGATTGGACCCTGTGGAGGCTAATGCCTTGAAGGAGAGAACTGCTGATGAGCTTGAAAAAAAAGTAAAGGAAAAGAAGCTCAAGAAGAAGATGACAGAAGCCAAGGCAGTACAAGCATTGTTAAAGTTTAATGAGATGGTATTCGGAAGCATTCCGGTTCCAAGATCTTTCTCCTTGGATTCTATACCCGAGACTCCAGGAAGAAACCTTGATTTTCCGGAAGAGACTAGAGCCGAGCATATTGAGCAACATGAACATATTCAGCAAGTGGGAGACGAAGAAGTAGTGTCTGAAAGAAGTGCTGAAACAGGAGACCTATTGAAAGAAGTAGATGATTATAAAGGGTCACCTTCAGATCATCTATCACTCCGAACATCAGAGGCTCAATCCACTATGTTTGTAACTCCAGAGAAGGATAAGATTGAGGAAGATATTGTCCAAAAAGTTGTTGATGATGTTATTCAAGTATCTAATAGCGAGCATAAAACTCCTGATCAAGAATATATTCCCTAAAATACAAGGGAAATCAACTCTTTGTTGAGACTCCAAAATCAGTGGCAAGCAAGAAAAGAGAAATTGGTGATTTGTCTAAAAGAAAGTTAGTGCTTATTGAAAAATAAAATTCTCCAAGTAAAGTTTCAGATTCAGAGTCATCCTCCTTGGAACATGACTTTGGTGTTCAATCATTGAGGAAGTTAGTTGGTTCCATTCTGAACATATCGACTATAGATTCAAGATGCCAAATGCTCCAACATGCTCTGAATCAGAAATCAGATTTTGTATCCTTGGTTATGGATAAGTGTGTTGAGTTTGAAGCCGAGTTCAAATCTTTTATTATTGGCTATGAAGCACACAAAATATCTTACAAAAGAATGACGAGCTGGTTGAGGAAGACTATAGAGGAGATGAGGTTATTTGATGAATTTCAAGACAATGTTAAAGATGCTTTTGAGACCGAGGACAGGAAGATAAATGACATGACTTCATCCTTTGAAGAGAAGCTGACAGATGAAAAGAACTTCCGGATTCAAGAATTCAGAGATCTGAATTGGAAGCTGAATTTCGTTTCTCAAAACTGGAAGTTTGAAATAGATCATCAGATTGAGTTTGAACATAAGATGAAGGCTCCGGAAGAAATGATTAAAGCTCAGGAAGAAAAGATGAAGTCTCAGGAAGAAAAGTTTAAAGCTTAATCCGCAAGAATAGTTTTCTTACAGAAGGAAGCTGAAGAAGATCATAACGACTTGAAGAAGATCAAGAATATTATTAAGGGGCTCATTTTGAAGGAAAAAGATCTGAAATAACCAAATCCAATCTTTTTGTTGTATCTAATTTTCTTTGTTGCCGACATTTAAAACATAATGAAAATTTTTCATCTCGTTTCTATTGTTGTCATTACTAATTTTTCTAGTACTTTGTTATTTTTTCCATTCCCTAAAATTCATTTTGAAAATCACAAAGGGGGAGAAGGAAACGATCATTAATAAAAAGAAGAACTCTAATAAGAGTTTATCTAAGGAGGATAAGGAAAATATACTTAAGGAAAAAGAACTCTAATAATAGTTTATCTAAGGGGGATTTTTTCATTAAAGAAGACTTTCTTATTCATAAAAGAAATATCACTCCGGAAATATAGAATACGATCCTTAGAGTTTCAAAGCCTAAGGGAGAGTTAGTTGTATTCATCTATATCCTTAAAACAAGGAAGATAAGCTTTTTCTTCTTAGAATTTCATTTTCGTAAGGATGTTTGTGCTTTCCAAAAAGGTGGAGATTGTTGAGTCAATAAGGTTTTCCTTATGACTTTTCCATTCCTTCTTGTTTTGAAAATCAAAAACACCTTATCATTAAGAAAATTGCTTTTATAAGGAAAATTGCTTTCTTAAGGATAATTTCTTTTATAAGGAAAATTTCTATTATAAGGAAAATCGCTTTTATAAGAAAAATCTCTTTTATATGAAAAATTATCCTTATCATATTTTCATCTAGATTTTTTTCTCATAAGTATTAGATTCATATTTATATCTATTTTCTCAGAATCTTTGAAACTTTGATATGAAGCATTCTGTTTTAGGATCCGAATTCTGGATAAGAACTTTAAGAAAGTTTCATTTTGAATTCCAGATACGAACTCTGAATAATTTCTACTCCAGACTCAGGATAATGAATTCTTATGAAGTTTGATGACGAATTCTCATTACAAATTCTAATGACGAAATCTCATTATGAATTCTGATGACAAATTCTCATTACGAACTATGATGATGAACTCGCATTCCGAATTCTCATTCCAAATTCTCTTATTAAACAGAATCTAATTATCTTTGTTTTATACACTCTGAATTTATTCAGACTCCGAAAATCATTTTGGTTAGACTCCGAAATTTCATTTTTCTTATGCCTTTATATTTTGACTACTCTTTATTATTCTCCTTACACTCCGAACATTCACTCCGATGTTTTCATTCCGAACTTTTCAGTTAAATTTTAAATGGTGTCGTACATTCTGTTACACTTGTTTTGTTATAAAACGATGTCGTCTATTTTGTTATAAACTAACCGTTGTCTAAGTGACACGTGTACAAGTCCCTCCGATTTTTAAGGAAAATATGACCGTTGGGAAGGAGGCTGACCTTACCTATAAATAGGATCTCATTTAATAGAGATCGATATTGAACACTGAATTTTGAAAGGCTGACAGATCTTAGACTCATGTGGTTACATGCTTGAAGTGATTTCTAGAGATAGAGACTCTTATTAACTCTCAAAGATTCGTGGTAATCAGAATGTTGGTGATTACATTTGAGGGATTCTGGGGATAGGAAGACAGAGGTGCCGACTACCTTAAAGTTCATGGGCTTCCTTGCTAAGGAAGACAGAGGTTGCCAACTACCTTGAAGTTGAGGGCTTGCGGGGATAGCAAGACAGAGACTCCGATCTTCGTATCGAGGGCTTACCCTGGTGTGGGTAAGACAGTCTTTCTTGAAAGTATAAATCAAGGGACCTTTATCCAAGGTTGTTGGATACCCTTATCTTTGGGTTAAAAGACTTATTTCTTGTTACTTGTAGTTCTACTACTAGTTCATATTCCGATGCATATTGTATTGTAACGAAAGTATAACTTTCTTATACTTCCTTATTTGTACTCTGTTTCATTCAGATTCTATACGCTTTAAGGTAGAATCCCATATTGTAATCATTTTTTAAGTTTCTATTTCCAGAACCATATTTCCAGAACCTACTTTTGGAATCTCTTTCCATGTTTTTATTGGTATTAGTGGTGTTGTGAATTTTCTAATGTTTAACCTTGTTAAACATAGCCCTTTCATTTTCTTAAGGAAAACATAGTTATTGTTAACTAACATTAATGTTTCCAAAGGATTTTTTAAAGTGTACAATTCACCCCCCCTCTTGTAAATTGAGCATCTACATCACTATTTCGATCCTACAACTCTGACCACCAGAGTCCTAGGTATATATTCTATCAGAAAAACATGAACTTGAGATAGCGGCATTAGCTTGACTTCCTCCATGACTATGACTTCGAGATAGTGTATACTCCTGGGAAGGGGAATGTTGTAGAAGATGCACTCAGTAAGTGATTTTTTATTCAGATGCAAGGAGTTTCGATAGAGAAGCTGGATTATTTATAGATATCATTTGTGGACATAGATGGATTAGTTTTCCTTCAGTATTTGATCGTCACTCTTCTACTTCATCGGTGAGTCAAGGAGGCGCATCATAGAGACACTGACTGCGAGACATGATGTGCTCCGATATCCAAATGGTAGGAACCTGATGGATTTTGTGAAGGTGGGGAGCCCAAAATCTTCTTCAGAGGACGTACAATGGTTCCAGAGAAACATTAGTAGGAAGTGTTGAGGGATTTCAACACATCATCCCTAGTGGTTCATCTAGGAGTGGAGAAGATGTGCTAGACCTTCGATGCGGCAGTGGTGGCCAGGTATGAATAAGAAATAACAGATTTTGTCTCTCGATGACTCACTTGTTAGCAATTGAAGGTAGACCACTAGGTACCAGCAGGCTCGGTTCAGCCACCAAAGGTCCCAATGAGGAAGTGTGATGGGATATACATGGATTTCGTGATAGCTCTTCAACGTACATCTAGGGGGAATGACTCTATCTAGGTGATCATCGAATGAATCAACATGTCAGAAAAATTCCTACCTATCGAAGAGAAGAGTTCAGTAGAGTGATTTGGATGCCTTTATGTGCATGAGATTCGATGGATACACAGATTACATTATTCTATTGTCTATGATCGTGACACACAGTTAGATCCCATCTATGGAATGGGTTAGAGGAGGATTTTGGGATATAGCTTCGCCTGAGAATTTCCATTCATCAATGGAAGGATGATCATACTGATCGAACCATTCAGAACCTTGAGAACATGATGTGTTCATGTGTCCTCCACTTTAGTCGCAACTGGGAGGATCACATAACTTTGGTGGAGTTTGCATACAACAATAGTTATCAAACCACCACCAGGATGACGCATTTTTAGTCCTTGTATGGTCAACTGTGAAGATCACCGTTGAGCATGACAGACCCAGGGGAATCAGTAGTAGTGGGACAAGAGATGGTATCAGCTACCACAAAGAGGTGAAAATCATCTAGGAGTGTATATACACTGCATAGAGAAAATAGAAGTCATATGATGATAATAGTTGGAGACCTCTAGAGTTTGAGGATAGAGACCATGACTTTATATGTGTCTCACAATGATGAAGTTAACAGTGGTCTGGACAAGGTATAAATTTATCTCTGTGATTCATTGGTCCTTTATAGGACCTTAGTAAAGTAGGAGTGGTGTCTTACCGTCTTGCTCTTCCACCTCAGATGCACCGGGTGCTCGACGCCTTCCACGTATCCCATATAAGGAGATATTTGCATGACCCTTCTCACATAATCGACCATAGGGTGCTAGACCTCGATGATGGCGTGATTTTTACAGAGAATCCTATGGAAATTGAGGATTGACAATAGTAGGAAATATGTGGACGGTCGATACCTCTGGTGTGCATACGCTGGTAGCACAGGAATCTCCATGAGAGCACATGGTTGTGAGAAGATCATATGTGTTCTCAGTACCCCCATTTCTTCTCTTAGTTCCATTTGTACCTTAAAGGGATGCGAAGCCTCGAGGTTGGGAAAATGTATTGATGAATAAATTCCATGACTAATTTTCTCATAAATACATAGGAATTCAAGGAGTCCACTAAAATTGATGGCATTTGATTCCGAGGCCCGTTGTGCCTGGAATAAATTTCGGAAGATTTATTTGGGAATTTTTAGTAAACGTATGCGAATTATTTTTTATATGTTTTGAAACGATGAATTGAATTGAAATCTGAGTCATTGATGAACTCATTCTGCCATTATTCTCTTAAAAGACTTTCACCTCGATGGATGTTTGTCGAAAATTAATGATAGATTTTGGTTTTTTAATGAATTAAATAAAAATAAGGTTGTTTAAAAAAAATTAGTATGTTAAAACCTCCATGTAGAGGATATAGGTGGGGAATACCACACCTAAACCTCCAATGAGAGGTAATTCTAGTGGGGCCCACCCATACTCAACCTCCCATGTGATGATTAATTTATTGGGGGCCACCCGGTCTGTTAACACCTTGAAATTCCCCATTAATGTGGAGAAAATATCAAGCTACAACATAATTAAGGTGATCTTCATCAACACCCTGTTAATTAATTGTTCCAAATATGTGTTTAGGAATTGATTTTGAATATCTTTCCAATGAAATAATAGATAATATAATCTATTATGTGGCACGTCTATTCATTTTGGTGATTTGAGTGGAGGATTATTGGGAGAAATCTCTCAACGAAGAATGATCCCCTAAAAAAAGAATGACCATCGAAGAATGAAGAACCCTTCATCCACTGACGACAGACATCTACTTCATTGATATCCAATATGAATAAGGGAGGTAGTGTCGTCCTTGAAGAACACATATGATGTCTTCCTCAACATCTTCATCGTTTTTTCTAATGACACCAAATCCTAGGTAGGGGTGTGTTTTGAATTGAGAAAAATTGATTTTTCCTTCCATGATTGTTTCTCTTGACCTGCTATCTAACAAAATAAAACAGAAGGACCGATCCAAATGAACATGGCTCGATCCCTCTGTCGTTCTTGTGAATGTTTGGTGTGTTCTTCGAGTTCTTCATGGCTGATGAACAACAGATCGTTGCGAGTCTGATCTATGATGAAATGGTCCCAAATTGAAGACCCAACATCACAATGATGATATCAAATGATGGATTAGACCAGAATGTGAAGGACCGTTCGTTGACTGTTCTTCAAGCGGGTGAATCAAATCAGGTTTTTGGAGTCGATCTGAGGCTCAAAAACACTTGAGATGACTACGGGGCACTGGGGAAACATATTGGATAATTTCTTGTGAAGAAATACCCTCGAAATAAATAATATACTTAACAATAGGCATGATACATGTAGTCTTTGTTTCGAAGAAATTTAGAGAAAACATGGTGTGCAATTTTGAAGAACACGCCGTGTAGTACGGGAATTCACCGGCATGAGTTTTGGACCTTAGACAAGTAAAACATGGCATGTGACCCCTGTCACACGACATGTATTCTCTGCATAGAATGGTAGATGTGGGTTTCCAAGAATGGCGTGTATTCTAGGAAATACATAGACACTGGCAGAATTACAGGACCAAGAGGCAGGGCATGTGCTCTCAACAGAGAACAAAAGAAGTGGCATTGTGATACTCGACATGTATCACATGGATACAAAGACATGAGGTGGAATACATGGGAATGCACACCACGATACGTCCAGGAAGGTCCAGTTGCATGGGCTAAACCATATACCATTTACACAGGTTAGCGAACATGGGTTAAGGCCTTGTGCGGGCACATGGACAGCATAGACAGAGACAACCCCGGTTGGTTGGACACGAGATGTTAATATACCACACTCCATGTAATTTCATTTCTATACGACCTACCTTATGACAAGGGATGTTATTCACGGGAAGTACCCATGGTCTGATGAACACGACGTGTGCATCATTCTTACATGTTGTGTAATTTTGGTAAATGGATTGTTCAACTTGTCCTCAGTATCATGGACCTATTTTGTTTAGGTTAGACCCCTATGACATGGGGGAATATTGGGATACCTCATCGTGAGACATCGTGGAAGTAAATGTATCGACAAGTGGCTTGCGGAGCGGACCCACATAGAACAAGCATGATTTGTGAGGAACCCATTTGGCTAGCTATGCACTGACGTCTATTCATGGATCATGTGGGGGTTTGATAGCACCGAATAATATTACTAGATCCTATGTGGGTTCGATAGAATTGAATACTATTTCTAGATCCCATATGGGTTCGACAACACTGATTAATTTTTCTAGATCTAGTGTGGGTTTGACCGAATACTGTTCTTGGATCCCTTGTGGGTTCGACAGTTCTGATTACTGTTCCAGAATCCTATGTGGGTTCGACAGAATAGATGATTCAGTGACTACATTTGATCATCTATATCTCTCTACAAGTTGTATACCTGTATGATCTGAGTTAATAACATTTTTATTACCTAATGATTGCGATGGATTACTTGATAAAATAGTTATATGTATTGTCATATACCTAAGTGGGTTTATCTATTGATTTCAAACATAGTGATTTATCCTTTTTGGGTTTTGTGAGACCATGAGTGTCTCGGGATCCCTACTGAGTATTGTTATACTTACCCCATCACGTATTGTGCCTGCATCTCATTGTGTTGGTTCCAGATGATGGAATCCCTGACTGAGGATCAAATTAGCAGGACTGGATGGTACCTGGAGGTGGACCTTATGATGAGTTAGTACATAGAGGATACTGACCGACATGGAGTGTTGAGGAGCCTATCCGTACATACCATTTACGTATGAATTCCTAGAGGACGACCTAGTAGCTTCTTTACTGTTTATCAGTTATAGATTTTTTTCAGTTGTACTTGTACTTTCCTGTTGGTATTGTATTTCTGGATCCTTTTACATTTCATCACTCCTTTGTATAATGTTTTTCATAGTTTTTTACTTCAAAATAAAAATATGTTGTGTCTGTTAGAAGTTATAAAGGCAATTCCTACCCATATTTAGTGAATTACGTCTTTGGTGCTAGTCACCAGCCCTTGGCATATAGATGAAGGTTTGAGTTAGTCTCATCACGGGCCCCGATGGATGGTTCGTGACAAAAGCGCATTCCAGAAAAAAAAAATAAAAAAAAAATAATATATCAAATTTTCATGTGACTATTATAATGGTTTTATGACTATCCAGGATGATGGTAAAGGTAAATTACTATACATCATTCATGATTTCACTAATTCAATATATCATGAATTATATTTTTATTTTTATATTAAATTCTAGGTGATAAGTAGTTTGATGATTAATATTTCCACAAACATGATTAAATTATAGTATATGTTTGATTAAGGTAAATTAATTCCTTTTCAATAAGTGGGGGTATGGAGATAATAAGAAAATAAATGAATTATCAAGAAAAAAAATGAAAAATAAAGAGTATTTTAATTGATGAATCCGACTATTAATGAAACTCCTTAAGGACCATTCTTTAGTCCATTTTATGAAATTTTTCAGAAGAATCATGGGATTGAAATTTGGAATAAATTATACATGATTTATTTCATGGAGTTGTGAGGATATGTTGTGGTTAGGGGTGGTATTTATAAGTTAAGAGAGTAGTGTTTTTCTCATTTCTATTTTCATTATATTATTATTTGGTATCCATACTATGAATATATTGATAATTATCACTGAATATATTAAAATCACGATTTAGGTATCTGGATTTTTTTTATTACATAATCAATACATGTCATGACACGTCGCATAGGTATAACTCCCCATGCTTCCACTGTACGTTTCTCATTAATGAATACAATAGCTAGCGTTGTACGCCACATCGAGTTCTAACACAGCCCAACCAATCCAACTAGCCATTATGAATAGTAATACACAATTTTTGAAATTTTATAAATTTTCTCTATAAGAATTGACTTCATTTTTGGATTCTAAATATCAAAATTAGGTTGGAATGCTTTTTTGGTATTTTTAAAAAAATCGTAAATTTCTAATGCATATGGAAAAACACTACGTTATTGTTCAAAACCAACATTTTATTTAAATCATTATTTATATTAATTAAATTTAATTTAGTTCAAAATAAATTCATAATAACTTTATAAGTTCAACGTAATTTGTTGGAGTAATTTTATAATAATATTAGATTTATAAAATTTTATAAACCTTTTTTACTCTTTTTTACCCACATTCTAGAAGAATTTAAAAATTTGCATAAAACACAATTTTACCACATTTTTTTAGTTGAATTTCCAAAATCTGATAGACAAAGTTATACTCAGTAATTATTTTGTAGTTCAATAAGTTGAAAATAATTTTTTGTGAATAATAACTTTTGACATTTATTTACCGTGGTTAAAATTAAATCGTGTAATTATAGGTAAAAATGATATTATAGATACCAATAACATGTCCTAATTCTATTGGATAAATGTAATTTGACAAAAAATCCATATAATTAATATATGATCCTTTAGATCCACATGTATTATATTTGGAAATTTATTGTTATTTAATTTAAGGAAGAGGTAATATTGTTAAAATTCATTAAATCATTACTAAAACAATAATAACAAAGGGATATAAATATGATAAATTAGACTATAAATATTCATCAGAATGCTAAAAATATTTCTTATATAATTTTATTTTATTTATAAATTTTATACATTATATAATTAAATTTATTTTGACACAATGATGATGCAGTAATTGTCTTATAAATAAATGATTGAAATAATTGATATTATAGATACCCAAAAAATTTAATTTGAGACTTTTGATGAATTACACTATTTTTATAGTTTAATATGATATGTTAGAATTTATTCAATCAATTTTTTTCGATGTAATAATGCTGTTATGTTTAAAAAAAATAATTAACAAATACTTTGAAAATAGACAAAAAATAGTTTTTGAAACATAAACTATATTACTGGTTTTGATAACATTATTAAAAATATAAGGATCACCGAAATGGAATAAATTCTATAATATATGTCATTAATGAACTATTTTATGTTCCCCATGTAGTTTAGAGTATGTTTGTTAACATTATAATGTAAGAATAAAATAGGACATTGTAAAAGTTAAAACCATTTAACAAAGAGCTAAATTTAAAAGATAATGTTATAATGGTAACCTAAACATATCTAAAACCTATTGGTTGAGAGGAATTCGACCCATAACCACCTAAGTTTTTATATGAATTAATTTGGAGCCCTTTATGAACCTAATATTATTGAATAATAATTTAATACTTTAATATTTTCCTAATGTGACCCTCACCCCTATTATAAATTGTCACATCCCCATCTCTCAAAAATCACTCCTCCAATGCCATTTATCTCGGCCAAACCCATCCCAAATATACACTATACTTTCATAATATAAACAAAATGCCTTCAATCACTTATAAAGCCAACCTATGGAGCCCTTTTTATCAAAACAAAAGGAACAACCTGAAAAGGAGGTAATAATTTCACTACCCTCATTCATGTTCTTTTCATCATCCACATCCAATTTCATTTTTGTTTTGATACCAAAATAATAACTGTCATACATTATACATATTGTTATGTTATTATAGAAATGGTTCAACTATATTCATTATTCTATCCATCCTATTAAAATTAATTTCACCATGTGTGTGTGCGTACAACATACCGTCTTCACGTCGTGGTGTAATTGTTTATTCAACACTAGGTAATTTGGATGGATATTTGATGAGTAATATGTATATAAATAATTAAAATAACATTATAATGTCTCTGTAAAATTAATATATCATCAATTTTTAAAACTTTTAATCATTAAGTAAATAATATTGTCGCTCGTGTGTACGTACAGATTACCGTCTCCATGACACGATGAGATTCATTTCTACATTCACCATTAAATGATGATTATAAAAATATATATTTTTAATTATAATTTAATATATGACATAAAAAATCTACTGGGTATTTATATATGTGTTTTTTTGTGTGTCTGTGTGTGTATTTACAAATATCTCAATCACTTACTTCCATTCAATATGATATGAAAACAGAAATGACGTTTAAGCGTACGTACAATCTACAGTCTCCATAAACGGTGTTTCCATTTTAAAAATATAACTTTTATAAATATTTATATTCATATTATATATGATATATAAATCATTTTTATATTATTTAAATATGATAATCATGATCTATGTGATAATAATAATAATAACAAGTTATAACACGTACGATAAAGGATGCGATTATATCCCAAATTGTTACTTTAACATGGAAATTGTTCTTAATTATGGAGTATAAAGTCATATTTGAGTCATATATGATATCATAAAAATTATTATTTTTATTTTATTAGTTAATAATAAAATATGGTCATTATAAAAGACGATAAATCTACACTTTAATAAAGGAATGTACATGGTAAGGGTTAATTTCACAATATCGTTATTATCTGAGGTTGTTTTTACGTAAGAATATATTGAGACTTCTTTGTCCTCCACATCTGTTTTTTCATACAAATGTATATCAAATCATTTTACTATTTACTAGACTATATGATAATGTCACTTATACCCATGTTTGAATATTTATATGATTTTTATAAATAAATAATTCCACAATTTTCCAACAAGGTAATTTATTTACTTTTTGAAAAAATTAATGTAAGAATGATATAACATTGAACAATCTTCCCTTACAAGATTATAATAATATTTTCAAAATAAATGTTTTCATTATAATTACTTGACTCTTAAATGATTTCAATATTGATATATATATTTATCTCAAATTGTTTTGATTTCATCTATGTCAACATCCTTCAATAAATTAAACATTTTTTTATGTTGATTTATTTTGATACAAATATTCAATACCTTATTTAATGTTTTGTGATATTTTTGACTATGTATGAGTTATTTTTAGGCCATACATGGTTTATGGTGAATGTAATGACATTTCGTGTGCTAGTTTTAATACGAATGTTTATGTTATATTTCATCCTTTTCATAAGATGATTGTATTAGAATATAATGTTATGGTTTGGGGACTAGTAAAAGTATTCCTTATAGGTTGGGGTCTGGTTACAGTAGACCCCTCAGTTTGGAGTTCGGTTATAGATCCTCTTTGGGGTGGAGTCCGATTACTAAGGCTCTCCGAGTTGGAGTCTGGTTACAATGAATCTACAGGTTGGGGACTGGTTACAGTTAGACCCAAGGTCCTGGCCTGAGGCCTTGACAAAGAAATTAATGTCTGGTACTATACATTTCCTCATTATTAAAATAGTAATTACAAGTGGTTATTCGACTAGTAGAATATCCATATGCATTTTAATATGGTCATGTTTGATTTATTTTTACTATATTGTTTTTAGGTTTATGTTTAAAAATGCTATTGTTTTAGTTACACATCTTGACTTATAATTATATAGCATTCTCTATATAATGTAACCATATTGAGAATCGGAGCTCACCCCAATAATATATTTTATTCTCCTTGGATATGAAAAAGTGTTTTATGATTGAGATGGAGGGTTTAGCTAATGGATGAATGGAATTATCAAAGGATTATTTTTTATATGTTGTATGTTAGAAAGTGTAATGATACATTTATTTATGTAATTAATTTTCCAAGACTGTTAAACGGATCGGTCCCTCGGGACATGATTCCTTGTAATCATGCCACTATGTTAAAATAATGCACTGACTATGGGTATCTGGGGTTGGGGTATTATTGTTGGTATCAAAGGAATTGTAGCAACAACATGGAAATATGATTTGATATACTCTGATTATATAAAATAACCCTATGATAACCTTCGAGGATTATTATAGAATAACATCCTATCATTTTTGTACTATATTGATTTTGTTAGTTTTCTAATAAGTACATACCTGTATAGATATGAGAAGGTAGGGGAATATCTAGCATAGATTTACCTAGAGGTAAAACCAAAAAATGACACTTTGAGCTAGTCTCGAACAAGAACTGGTGCACGACAACTGGCCTTACTGTACTATTGGTTACATAACTTCTGGGGGAAATTCTTAGGATAAATCAATTTTTTTATAAACCATTATGAATGAATTATGAGTATATACCTCCTCAATGAAAACATTTCTATAATTATGTATTATATCTATAACGTGTTAAATTTATGTTAAGTGTTTTAAAAGTTTGGAATTTTGTATTTTGATTCATAAACTAACATAGTGCATGCCATTTTTTAGAAATGGTTCCCAGTAAAAGGAATGTGGATTCGAGAAATATGCATAATATAAATATTAGGAAGAGACTTATATTTCATGGTTTGAAGCCAAAATTTTAAAGGGGAATATTCTCCCATGATTTATCATCATATAAATAAATAGTATCATGGGTTAATAAGATATGTAATGAATTATCTGAGTCATATGGAATTGAAGGGAAGAAAAATGAGACAATTATTAAAGAGAGAAAGATGGGTAAAGAGATGAGGGGAATGAAGAATTTCCACTTATGTGATAACTGTGGAATGAATCAACATGGTAAATTATTGAAGGGAATGGGAGTTTGTATTAAGTGTGTAGAAAAAGGACACCATGTACGTAATTGCAAGGGTAGGAAAAAAGATTCAAATGTACAATGCTTCATCTACATAGTATTGGTACACTACTCAAATCAATGTCCAAATCATCAAAGTATACCCAAATGCTGCTATTGGATAATAATCTAGTTATGATACTACCGAAGATGAAGATGAATGATTATATTTCTTATGTTGTTATTAATGTATTGTTCCATTTGATTATTGTTTTAATTAAGTACATGTTAACTGAATTATAGAGTACATAAAAATTGTACTGTTGTACCATTTCATTATGGACTTGGGATAATATGGTAATATGAAAAGTGACTCAACAATAAGATAAATTTTTTGGATGATACATGGTTGAAGGAAATATACACCTTAATATGGTCATGATTCTGAGGCTGTGATTTTGTGATAAGAGATGGATTATTTGGATAAATTATATTTAATAATCTTGACTACCATGGAACTAATTAATTATTTTGGTATTCCATCATTGTTGGAGTTTACAACATTTTTTGGTAGAAAAAGTATATCACCAATTATATAAGGAATAAGGGAGCATGAATGCAATCAATATAGTATTATGGTAATTCAGGGTGTTAATATGTTTTAAAATAACACATGATGTCGGTATTCACATGTTATTATGTGGCGAAAAGGATATTCATTGTTTATACCTTAATTATAATGTTTGAACAGTGGGTTTGGAAAGATGTATTTTTTATAATTCTAAAGGTTAGAATCGATTATGTTTGACATTGGATACTATTGTTATGGCTATATCATTTCATGATATTATTCATGTATTGTCATAAATACGAAAACCCAGAGGTCATGGGACAACCCGTCATGTCCAAAAAGGCCACATGACTTGAACGCACAACTGAAAGGTGAAAAAGGTGAATCAATTACCACTGGACTATGTGATGTCTTGGTTTGTTTAATATAGTTTTTTGAAAATATTCTGGATAAATAATTATAAATTCCTTATTTTTGGAACCCTATTCGAATATGATAAATAAAATATTTTTGAATTCTATTATAATTTGTTGTGGAAGAATGAGTTTGTTGTAGAAATTTATTAATCGATAAAACTATACATGTATAGTATGTATATCTCCTAATCATATTATTCAATTTCCTAAATAAATTCCTCAATATTATAAAAAGTATCTTAACGCAAAAAAATTGTATGTTTAGTTTTCCTACTGGGTAATAAAAGACCATTCAACCCATCACAATTATATGGCTTTCAGAATTTTTACATTCTTGTAATAATATTCTTGATCACATTCCATCAGAAAATGATGATTATTTTTCTCTTTCATATCCATGTTTCCATCATTTGAACCCTATTATGTGTTATTTTCTGTAAAATTCATTATTAGATTTCATTATTTTAAAATAAAAGCATCATTAATCCATTTTTCAATTTGGGATTTCAACTAAGATATTTTAAAACATCAAACCCCATGTTTTCAATAATGTGAAAAAATTTCAAAGATACTATTTATTGAAGGATGGGAGAATGTCACACCCCAAGCTTCCATGGTATGTTTTTCATTGAATAATAAAATAGCTTGTGTCGTGCGAAACAACGAGTTCTGACACACCATGACCTATCAAACTAGCTGTTATGAATAGTAATACCAAATTTTTTAAATTTTTAAATTTTATCATTAAAAATAGACTTCAATTTTAGATTTAGAATATGGAAATTAGGTGAGGGTGAATTTATTGTATTCATCTTAAAACATTCAAATTTTAATTAATAGTGAAAAAAACTAAGATTTTTTAGAAATAGAATTTTTATTTAAATAGTTAATTATTTTAATTAAATTTATTTTAGGTCAAAATAGATAATTAATACCTCAATATGATCAATATAATAAATTGTGTCATTTTATAATAATATTAGATATAAAAAATTTTATCGATCTATTTACCATCTCATACCGACCTTCTAGAAGAATTTTAAAATTTGCAAGAAACATAATTATAAGGCTTTTGTTAGTTGAAATTCAAAAATCCGAGAGGCATGGTTATCCTCAGTATGGAAATTTTTGTTCAATATGATAAAAATAATTATAAATGAATAATATCTTTTTAATATTATTTACCACAGTTAAAAGTAAAATAGGTAATTAAAGGTAATAATGATATTATAATTATCTTAGCATATGTCCTAATTAAATTTGATATGTGTAATTCGACCAAAAACAACCTTAGGAATAAAATATTATCCTCTAGGTCCAGTTCGACTAGATTAGGACATTTATTATTATTTTATTTAAAGATGACTCAAAAGTGTTAAATTCAAGTATTCATAATTAAAACATTTTTTATATACGGTTATATAAAAGATAAAATAGACTACAAATATTAATTATAATGCTTAAAATATTCCAAACATAATGGTATTTGTCTTATAATTTTTATACATTATATAATTAAATTTATTTATAACCCAATCATGATGCAATAATTATCTTATTAATAAAAGATTGAAATAATTCATTTTATAAGTTCTCAAAAAATGTAATTTGATACATTTGATGAATTAAACTAATTTAATAGACTAATATGACATGTTAGGGTTGATTTAATCAGTTATTTCTGAAGAAATAATGTTTATGTGATTATAACAAAAAAAACCAAATAGTGTCATAATTGACATAAAATAGTTTTTAAAATAGAAAATATATTCTTGGTTGATATAATATTTCTAAAATTCTATTATTCATCCATAGAGATTAAATAATATAATATATGTCATTAATTAACCACTTCAGGTTTACATGAATGTTTATATTATTTTTTTAACCATATAATGTAAGAATACAAGAGGACACAGTAAATGATAAACAATTCAACAAAGAGTTAAATCTAAAAGATAATGTTAAAATTTTATCCTAAACATGTCTATAAACTATTGTTTGAGATGATTTAGACCTAAAACCACATATTTCTCGAAATAAATTAATTTCGAAACTTTATAAAACCAAATTTGTTGTATAATAAATTAATACTTTAATCATTTCCTAAAGTGACTCTCCCCACTCTTATAAAAGGGAACTTCCCCTTCTCTAATATTCAATCCTCCAAAGCTATTTGGCTCCGCATACCCCTAATTAAATATACATTAAACATCCCTCACTTTAATCTAGAAGAAATCCTTTGGCCGAAAAGCCATCCTAAAGAGCCATTTTGATCAAATCAATAGGAAGAACCCTAAGAAGAAGTAATAAATTCACCACCCTCTTTCAAGTGCTTTTCATCATTCACTTCCTATATCATTGTAGATTCCATAAAAAATAATAAATATTGTACCTTCTACATTCTGTTATATTTTTTAAAATATTGTATAACTATATCCATTTTCTATTCATTCTATGAATAATAATTGCACCATGCGCGCGTACGTATGACTTACCGACTCAACGTTGTGGTGCAATTTGTTATTAAACAATATGTTTTTGTATAAATATAATGATGTGTAATATTTTTTAAAATAATAAAAAACATGATAATGTCTCTATAAAAATAATACCATCCAATTCCTCCTCTTTTAATCCATAAAGAAATGATATTGTTGGTCGTGCATACGTACGGATTACCGTCTCCACGACGCAATGCGATTCATATCCCAATTCACCAATAAATGATGATTATAAAAATAAATATTATTAATTATTATTTAATATATGAAATAATAGTGATAATGGATATATATATATGTATTTATTTACATATAACTCAATCACATACTTTCGTTCAATATGATATGAAAACAGAAACATCGTTTATGCGTACTTACAGCCTACCGTCATCATAATTGGTAATTATATTTAATAAATATATCTATTAAATATATATATATTCGGAATATATATGATATATATATATATATATATAATGATTTATATTTTTTAAGTATGAAAATAATGATCAATCTGATACGAACAAGAATAACAAGTTAAAACATGTACGATAAAGAATGCGATTATTACCCGAAATGTTACGTTAACATGGAAATTATTATAAAATTGGTACTATAAATTCATAAATGAGTCGTATATGAAAACATAAAGATTAATATTTTTATGGTATAATTTAATAACATACGGAGGATAAATGTACCCTAGACAAAAGAAATGTAGAAGGTAAGGTTTTATTTCAAAATCTCTTTATTATCCGAGGTTGTTTTATGTAAGTATATACTAGAACCTCATTATCATCAACATATATTTTTTTAAATGTATTTAAATTTTTTTTACTATTTATGATACTATGGGATAATGTCACGTATGCCCTTGTTTTTACTTTTTAATGATTTTTATAAAGGAATCAATCTTTTGTTTTCCTAATAAGGTACATTATGACCTTTTTAAAAAAATAAAGGTAAAAATGTTTTTTTAATTATATGGAAGATGTGGATATTTTCCACCATTATAACTTCATATAATCATACCTTAAAATATTATAAAAATATTTTCAATATAAATGTTTTATTTATAATTATGTGACTCTTAAAATATTTCTATATAGAAAGGTATATTTCTCTCTAATAGTTTGGATTTCAGCTATATCAGCATACTTTGATAAAATTTACACTTGTTAGAAGTTTATTTAATATAATAAAAATATCCCATATTTTATTTAATGGTTTGTGATATTTTTTACTATGGATGAGTTATTTTTAGGCCATTCATGCTTTACGGTTAAAGTATTAACATTTCTTATGCTAGTTTTACTACGAATGATTATGTTATATTTCATCCTTTTCATAAGATGAATGTATGATACTAGTATGTTCTTGGTTTTGGACTGATAAAATTAAGACCTCCAGGTTGGGTTCTAGTTACTACAGGCCCTCCGGGTTGGGGATCAGTTATAGAGGCTCTCCGGGTTGGTGTCCGGTTTACGAGGCTATCAGGGTTGGAGTCTGATTACTGAGGCTCTTCAGGTTGGAGCCCTATTATAGAGGCTGTCCGGGATGGGGTACGGTTACAGTTAGCCACTAGATCTTGGTATTAGGCCATGACAAAGAAATTAATGTCCCGTACTATATAATCCCTCATTATGAAATTATTTATTAAATGTGATTTTTTGACAAGATGAATATACATTTGAATTCTATTATGTTAATTTTTGATTTATTTTTACTATATTGTGTTCAAGTTTATTTTAAAAAAATCACTTTTTTTGGTTACAAATCATGCCAAAATAATTTAATAGAATCTTCTAAATTATTTACCCTTTCTGAGCATTTGAGATCACCCTTTTCATAGGTTTTACTCTCCATGAATCATAATATATTTTTTATGATTGTGATGGAGTGATAATCTAAGAGAAGAATGTCATTCTCAAAGGATTTTTTATGCTATATTTTAGGTTAGAAAGTGTAATGTGACGTTCATGTATGTAATCTATATTTGAGGACTGCTAAACTGATCAGACCTTTGGCACTTGAATCCTTTTAATCATTCTAATGTATTAAAATAATGAACCAACAAAGTGTAATTGGTGTCAGGGTGTTACACTATGGCATGTGATATGACTTCCCCAAAATTGCCTATCATATGGAAATGGATGGTGACGAGCAAACAAAGGCATACTCACTAAAACGGAAAGGCACTCCCTTTGAATCTGTATATACAAATAGTGAATAACGCCACAAGAATTAACCACAATGTAAACTAACATATTTAAATGAATGTTGAAATTAAAGGGGACTGAATATAAGCCCGACTGATAGTACGAGTACAACTCAAGATGTAAAAATACAACTGAGAAGTGACGAGCTGCTCTGTGATCATCCCCCTTGGAGCCTACCTGAAGGGTTGGAAAACATTTCCACCTCGTCACTCCACATCCGTCTGTCTCCTATGCATCACGTCTCGCCTAATGGTCCACCTCTATGCACCGTTTAGTCCTAGCTACCTTATCCTAAATCAACATTGTATATCGTCTCCATGAGACACAACAAGGTTTGAGTGAAACAAGTGCAGGGGTGAGTATAAAAATACTCAATAGGGACCCTAAGACCCCATAGATCTCCTAATGTTCCACAATGTAAAACAACAAGGAAAAACATCAACTCTACTTAGGTATATGCCCATACAGACCACAATGTTATAATTATAATGGTGTCTCATACATGAGGGAGGAATACAATAATGGAATCCCCATGGGGTAACACCATGAAGGTAAAAGTACCACACATGAATCAAAAACAAAGATCGTACCACAATGTTAAAAGTACCACAATGGTATAACCACAAAGATAGTACCACGAAGGTAAAAGTTCCACACAGGTATCACCACGAAGATAGTACCATGAAGATAAAAGTCTTAGTTCAAATAGAGTCACACTTCAAAATAGGTTTTCAGTGAAGTATATATGTAAGGATTATTAGTTGATAAGAATGATCATATTATTCTATCAAGAGGCACTACAGCTGAACATACTGAAACTGACCCACATAGGATCAATAGATACTAACCCCCTCAATGACCCACACAGTATCTGACCCACCCAGAATCTATAGGTACCATCCTTTGCTGACCCAAAAGTGATCATACCCAGATAGGATTGGTATGCACTGAACCACACAGTTTTGTTGAGCGTTGACCCACACCAGATCTGATACATAGAAGATCGATATGCACTGACCCACACAGGATCACTGTGTGAAGTCCCACATAGGATCGGTATGCACTGAACAACAAAGGATCATTGATAATTATCCCAGCCATGATTGAAAGGTATTAACCCCCGCAATTACCCACACAAGATCCTACCTGCCCAGAGTCAATAGGTAACTATCCTCCGTATGATGTGTCTCCAACCTCCGCCTCCCTGCCAGCCGTTGGATTCCTGCTAATAGCACATTTGGGAGAACCAATCCATAAGAAATAGATCATAAGTAAACTTAAATATATATCCAAGAAGAATTATCCGTTGGGTCTATCATGTTCTGAGAGACCCATCACAATAGACAAGACGTCTATCAGATGCTCGGTCTGTAAGTTATTTTTGTTCCCGCTCTGAGAGCTCCGTAGGATTCAGGTTCGATTCTACCTAGACACACTCTAAATTTATCTAAAACTCATGTGGAGTATAACAGAAGTACCATATCAATCCAATGATTCTGGTGCCCAAGACAATTCATCCAATGGATGTTTGGTTCCATTGTTATGGCCAAAAGGCGACTTTGGTTCTAATTGGGCCTTGGTCCAGTCTGACCCAGACCAACCGACCCAGCCTGACCCGATCAGGGGCGACCCAACCTGGTTTAGGTCGACATGTCATGATTTGGTTCCATCAAGGTAAAACCAAGCTGCAGCGGGCCCCACCCGCTCTGACGTGGCCTGGCCCAACCCACAAAGGGGACAACCAGGCCTGACCTACTCGGCGCGGCGCGCTGGCACGACCCGCTGGCTGCAGTCCTACCAACATGGAACCGAAGGGGGAGTAACCAACCTTAAAATCATTATCCTAAAATGTAATCATCTTTTTGAAGATCCATGTCACCCATATGTCCGGAGTGTGTCCCGCTGAATGGATACGGCGGACTGGTGTCCCAGATGGTCCTCCTACAAGCGGCCTCCATCGCGGCCTCCTACTCTGGTAGCATAAACATGCAACACCTCTCCACCATGTAGTCGGATAGCATGCTGGCCATCCCCCATTACTCCGCTTTGAAAGATGGGACATGGCCTCTTTTTCAAGTAGCAACGCAAATGCATTATGCCCCTCTTTCCTAAGAGTTTACCAGTTGTCGACTGATGCCTTATTTCGCGAGCCATCACAACATTTTTCAGAACCTGAAAATTAGGTCGTTTTCATATTCAAAAACCTTGTGATGATGGCTCTACATCAATATTTCGTGATAAGAAAAACATTGTGTTTCAATCATCATTTAATATTAGTCATTGATAAATGCACGAGTAACATGCGACGAACAAATGATGAAGGGAAATGAATTATTTTGAGGATGATGGCCATTTTTTTCCATAGTCATTGTGAAACTATAATATGTGTAATTATCAAATAAATTCAATCACAATAAAAAAATCCCCTACATCAATAAAAATGGTGAGAGCATGTTTTTGGAAGAGGGTCGGTGTTCGCCGTCCCATGAAACAATCCTCCAACGACGTCACTCATTCATCGATCTACTGTTTGAGGATTAGGTGTCACCAATCTCTTTCCACCGGCACTGACATCCTCCTCCAACGGTTTTGCATCACTTCACTCTGTGAGCACATCGTGGCATAGAGAAACAGTGCCGATAAATCTCCCCATGTTTCATATAAATATGAGAGGGGAGGGTGTGCGACATTCATGGGCTTAATAGAGACCGATTAATTAGGAACCATCATAATTCCCCAATAGTGTAGTTACATAGAATTGAATGGTGAAGAAATTAATTTGATTGACACATCGCTAGTCCCATGTTTTCACTTGTCTGTTGGAGGAAAGGACTGAATATAAAATAAAAAATTTATTTTATTTATTTCTTTTAAAAATTCCCAAAGCAAGCCTTTTTTATTAGACCTACTGTGGTGAAATTGAAATTTCACATAAAATAATATTATAGTTATGGATTCAACATTTCTCTCATATTTTCAATCAGAGACACAGTACAAAATTTAGAAAAAGCCTCTAACTCCATAACTGACCGTACATGAAAAAAATATTGGAAAATTAATAACAGTAACCATAGACCCATGCCAGTCATGGTTTGGATCTCCATAAGAAAAACACACAACAATGAACACAATGGTACTCTCATAATTTTAATCCATGTTAACATTTAGATGTTATTAATTTTACAGTAAAATAATTTCTATTTCAATATTTTATATTAAACCAAAAGCTAAAATTCTTTGGTGGCACGTGTCTGCAAATGATATTATCTTCCTAAAGAAAAAATATCCTCACAGGTTCTGTGGTGGTCTCATATTTTTAATCTGTGATACTGTTCGTGAGTTATAAGCATTTGAAAATATAAAATAACATTTTTTATTATTTTATACATGGTTATGTCATTTTTTAGTTTTCTCACCATTAGCTTTCGCCGACTAATCTTAGGTTGCTCCTAGGGTAATCCCGCAGTCCTGAGCACAACGGTGCACCTAGATTTCTGATCCGAGTAATAATTTAAGTGTTATTTCAATTTTCAGAAAAAATATTTATAAGAAAAAATTAATGCTAAACAAAACATTGAATAATCAATTTGGGAAATCCGGGACATGGAATCGTGCACCGTCAAATTTCACTATCTAGAAATAATTCCATATAAATAAAAAAATTATTCATAATTTTTGAGACATTACATTCTCCCCACAATAAGAAATTACATCCTTGAATTCCACAATATAGACTAGGGAAACAAATGGGGGTACTAATAACAGATCTAAGCCTCTCACTCCCATGTTCTCTCCTATAGGTTACTAAACTATTAGTGAATATGAACCAGATGTATCAACCACCTACTAAGGAGTCGCTCATGTAGATCCTCAATCTTTAATAAAACCTCATTAAACGTTCCACCATCATATATTTCCGTCTCTCCATGGTCGTAAAATTGATTAGGGTCATGCATGTATCTTCTCAAATGGTATATGTGGAAGATGTCATGCACCCACTCCAACTATGGTGGTAGTGTCAAGGGGTTTTCAAACACTCCAATCCACCGATATAGCCGAAATGGTCAGAAAATCCTTGATGATTACTTACACCTTATAAAAATTCCCATAGTCCCCTTCATGTGGAACTCATATGAAAACATGGTTCCATGTTTGTGAACTCTAATGGTCTCTACCATTTCTTGGCATATGGCTTCTACTAGATCTGTGCATTCTTCACATGATGTCATGTTAGACATCGTGATACAAACCCCATGACTACATTATTTATCCATGGACACCTTTACTGACGTCGATGATCATGGTATATATTTCCCACAACATAATGTACCGCCAGAGGGGACGTATGGATATCCCTCAACACATCCTTTCGTAAAGACACTGGTGCTATAGTAAATCCTCTAAAAAGGATGATGTGCTCACCACATTCATAAAATTCATCCGGTTCTTGTCTTGTGTATGTATGAGAACGTCGAGCCTCGCAGTCAATTTCTCCAATTTGAGCCTCCCTGACTCACTGAATGAGATGATAAGTGACTTTCATATACTAGAGGTATGCTACTCCATCACTATCCATGAATGATATCTGCAACATGGATAACTACTATGTCTCTTAACTCAGATACTACAGACTAGTCCCCTTGTTGAGAACATCTATTACCAAGTTCCCATTTCCATGAGTTTAAAATATCATACATTCATAATCCTAGAGGAACTCTAGATATCATTGATGTATTAGTTTCAGGTCCTTGAGAGAGAAGATATTACTCAGACTCTTCTGATCAGTGTAGACTGTTAAATGTTTTCCCATCAAGTAGTAATGCCACATCATTATCCAAAAGACCGCTACTACAAACTCCAGGTCATGGGTAGCATAGTTATACTTTTTAGTCTATATATCATCTCATGAAAGTTCTGCTGAAACTTTTCCATCCACTGGAACGACTTCCCCTTTTTCTTCAAATCTAACAACTGTGATGCAACCCAAGATAGTTTGCGTATAAATATCTAGTAGTTAATTGTCAAAACTGACGTCCCTCACCCTTATTGGAGGAAATCCTGGAACAATATTTCAAAAATATGTCTCCATGCACTGCCACTCTTGTTTGGTATTGAAAAATCAAAACTCCTTCTACCACGAGGGTATGTCTGGTCGACTCAAGAGGGACTGGTTGATACCTATTATTCATGAATTTTTCCTGTACTACATCGGTCTCCTTTTTCAGGGACCAAGGAAAATATCATTCCAATGATGTAGGTAAACCACAACCTTATTTCCTAATATACTCAATATGAGTTTGAACTATGGATGTCAAGTATATTTCCAAAAAAACTACGTATGGCCTTGATGCTTCCACCAAGAGTTTCCAATTGAAACTCTCACCGTAACGATCAGATCGCACCATCGTTGTAAGTGTTATTATTGAGAGTTCTCCCAAATTTATTTGAAGATATGAGAGTCAAGTAAATGGATTAACAAGAAACTCTCGGTCTAGGACAAGATTCATGAAATGTAGAAATGATTGTTACCATTTTCTTTTAATTAGAAAACTAGTAATATACAAATACCATTTATCAAATCATTCCTATAGCCCTTGGGTTACACACCATTAAAATATTCAGCAACTCCATTCTCGATTCCTCTAGCTCCCTAAGCCTAGTTGGGACCACAAATGGGGGTTGTTCTAACATGATGAAATGTACACACCTTAGGATACTCTCCATGCACTACTTCCATGTCTTTAGCCCTACAAAATCACCTGTACCTTAGACTTATCCTTCACAATACATTTTTTTACAATCATATATCTATGTGACCGGTGCTAGTTTCATTGTTTTCCACTACTAACATTCACTGGATATATCCTCTATACCAAAAAACTTTCTACCAAAAAGGTTATATCTAGAACCATAATGAAGGTATGAATGCATTGAGGAATACTTCTTGTTCATATTTCCTTAAACACACCACACTCAGAAGACCAAAACCCAAATCCATAATCGTATCATATTCATCATGTTCTAGGAATGGTCAGTACAACTCGATGAATACTAAGCTACTGATATGACGTATTATGAAGTTGTAGGAGATCTAGAGAACTCTAAGTCACCTCCTAACGCCATTCCTTTTCTACCTATGAGTCGGGATCACCTCAGAACTTGAGGGGCATCTGATACAGAAAGATGTGAATGGAAATAAGACTATAAGTGTCTTCTACTAGTACTGCCGGTTGTAATAGCTGACCAATGAGTATTAGTATATCTGGAACACTACTCGAAGGTAAAATCATGGAGAAAAGTCTACATACCAAAGCCTCATCACTAAGAAGACAATTATCCTGGTCACTCATAGTAAAATAATCATATGTAAGGTCCCCATATTCATTACTATTATCTCAACTTTGAGGAAAACTCTTGCCAAAACCTCCAGACATTCCTCAGCTACCTATGAATCTATCTCCCCTCAAATCCAAGGAAGCCTCTCCTACTGGAAATCATTCATCATGCTTAGTCGGCATGCACCATATGCCAGTTTAGCTAGGGGTAACTGCTGCCCAATAGTTGGTGGTGCTGCTGGTTCACCACTCGAAGGTTCCAACACAATAATATGGCTATCAACTAGATCCTCATCTCTCGATGGGTCGTCATTGTTTACTTTCTCAGGAATCTTAGATGGTAGTCATTGTGGTGGCATCGTGATAAGGAACATGTGTGGCATGGTCATTAAGATATAGATGGTGATATATATCCAATGAAATCAAAAGAAAAACGTATCAAAAACAAAGTTAATCATGGTTTTCGTGCGGTTAGTCGGATATCGGAATTCTAGGTTCTAGTTCATGGATACGTCATCCTCCGCACAAACACTGGAATCCCCATACTGAAAACCACACTCAAAACATTGAACACTGTTTATTCACAGAAATGGTCAGATTCCTAGTTCTTTAGTACAACTAATCCTCCCTCATATTTCACTTTTTCAAGACTCATCTCCAATGGCCCATGCCATGACTAACCAATGATCGCATTCCATAGGCCAGGGGCTGGAGCCTAGAACCTAAATGCATACTTCCTAAAACATGAAGGCAATGCCTTTAAACTTGTACATACACACATAAGGGAATGCAACAAGAAGCTACCACTATGTAAACTACTGTAGTAAAAATATTTCTGATAATAAATGGGATAGAATACAAGCCCAATTGATTGTATCAGTACAACTAAAAAGTAAAAATACAACTGAAAAGTGAAAAAAGCTTCGGATCATTCACCACAGATCCTACCAGAAGGGTAGGTATAGATCCCCACCTCAGCACTCCGTATATTTTTTTTCTCCTCTGCATCACGTCTCGTCGAATGATTCACCTTTGCACACTATCCATTCCTATCTCCTTTATCCTTGATCAACATTGTACACATTCCGCTACAAATACAACAAGGTGCGGGTGAATCCCATGCAGGGGTGGGTATAATAATAATCAATAGGGACCCCGAGGCCCTGTAGGTCTCGTAAAGTTATACAACAGAAAACATCAAATCATGATATCAACTCTACAAATCTATATTCTCATTTAATATACATATGTTATCAAGATAAACACATATCATACATGAGGTAATAATACCCCAAAGGTAACACCACGAAGGTAACGCCACGAAGGTAAAAGTAACACACATGAATCACCAATAAGATATTACATTGATGGTAAAATTACAACATAGGAATCACCCTAATGATAGTTCAATGATGTTAAAATTACCACACATGTATATCCCTAAATATAGTACCACGAAGGTATTAGTCTTAGATCAAAAAAATCATCAGCTAAAATGAGTTTTTTAGTGAATTATAGAAGTTAAGATGATTAGTCGCCATTTTAGACCATCTTATGCAGTCAAGAGGCACTGGTGATGACCATACGGAGTGTGACCCACACAGGATCAAAATGTAATAACCTAAAAAATGACTCAGACATGATCCAACCCACCCAGAGTCAATATGTACTAACCTCTGCTATCCCACACAGGATCTGACCCACACACTATCAATATGCACTGACCCACATATGAACACTGAGCATGGATCCACATAGGATCTGTCCAATACTAGAACGTTATGTGCTGAAGCACACAAGATTGATAGTTACTAACCCCAACAATGACACACAACATATCTGACCATCCTAGAGTCAATAGGTAACTATCCTCTGTATGATCTGTCTCCAGCCCTCACCTCACTACCAGCCACCAGATTCCCATTAATAGAATGTATGGGAGAACCGATACTCAATCCATCCGCAGAACATCAACTGCCACGATGTTTCATAATGAAGTATCCCAACGGTCTTCTATATCCTAAGGAACTAGTCTTAGTTTATGGTTCTTTAATTGGACTCCCAATTAGTATGTTATTTCACTTTTTTCAGGGTCCAGTTGGATTTGGGTTTGATCCAACCTGGTCATAGCCCAGAATTATTTAAAAATCATGTGGATTATACCAAATGGATCTTCTTGATCCATGGATACTGGTTCTATAGACAGTTCATCAAATAGATGTTTCGTTCCCATGTTACAGACAAAAAGGTGTATCTGGGTCTAATTGGGACTCGGTCCAGTTCGACCTGGTCGGACCATCCCGGCCTAACCCATCCGACGCTGAAATGACCGAGTTCTGGTCGACCGAGACCATTTCGGGTCCGGGCCAGATGGCATGTGGCACTTCTAGCCCAACCAAGCTCACTAGCACGACCTGTTGTGTGTTGTCTGCTCGAGCTGGCGCCGAAGGGGGAGTGACCACCTTTCCATTAAGAACCACAAAATGTAAATGAATTTGGGAACTTTCATTTCACCCATGACACCCAAGCAGGTCCTTCCAAACCTCTATGGCCAGTTCTCCCCCCAGTGGCATGATCGCGCACTCCTGGTCCTAGGAAGCTACCCGAGTGTCTGCCGCCATCCGTCCTCCACTGTGACCCAACAAATGCATTGTCCTACTCTAGCAGTACGAACGCAAGCCGCCTCTCTGCCAAGTGGCTAAACGATGTGCGGGACCACACCCCTTACTTCGGCACGGCCAACTGGCCATGGACTCCTGCTCAACTGGTGTCCCAGACCACCCCACACCCTTCCTCGCGGCCGGTTGGTTGACGGCCTTGGCCCTTTTCTGCCAGCCATCGCATCTTCATTCGATGCCCGGAAATTATGTTGTTCTCAAATTCATGATCATCGTGTTGAGGGATCTATGTCCAGAAGTTGTAATCAGAATACATGGTGTTTCCATCTTCATTAAATATATTTCGTTGATGTAGACATGAAGAAAGCAATGGGAACTAAAGATAAATGGGCAATGATTACGTGTGGGATGGTGGCCATGTTAGTTTGGCCATCATAATCGTGAAGCCAGAATATGGATAATTATCAAATAAGTTCAATCATAATTAAACATTAATCCCCTACCTCAAGAACAATGGCAAGCACATGTCTGTGGAAGTGGGTTGATGTTTGACGTCCCCCACAACTAGCCTCCAACAACATCAGTCATTCGTCGATCTCGAGTTCGGGGTTTTGGTGTCGCTCATCACATACAGGTTGTATTAGCTTTTTCATCCATGGGATTTGTGTCACTGCACATTTTCATCACTTCATTGCTTAAAGAAGAAATGACGAAACTCCCCCCAATCAATATATAAATAAAAGTTGGAGAGGATGTTTAACGTTGGTGAGATTAATGAAGGCATATTAATTAGAAACCTTCCAAATTTTACAAAGGTGAAATTTATTATAATTAAATGGTCAATCCATTAGTTGTCTAGCCACATCATTAGTCCCACGTCACCTCATGTCTGTTATAATAAGGGAATGAAAATAAAATAACAAATTTATTTTATTTATTTCAATTAAAAATTCCAAATTATAAATTTTTCTCCAGGCCTATTGTGGTTAATGTGAGGTCACCCTTAAGAAAATGTCAACGATGTAAATTCAACGATTCTGTTGTATTTTTAATTCGATAAATGGTTCAAACAATATAAAATTCCAGTCAGAAGTACACTGAACGTACTCGAAAAAAAGTTTGGAAAATTAATAACTGTCACCCTCGACGGGCACCGTTTGAGGATAGGTTCTACCTAACTGAAACATGCCCCAAAGGTACCAAGGGTACTCTGGGATTTTTACACTGAGTTATCATTTAGATGTTTCAAATTTTACAATAAAATATTTTTCACTCTATTATTTTATTTACATCCAAAAACAAACATTCTCAGGTGGCCCACGCCGACCAATGTTATTATATACCAAAAGAAAGCATAGCCTCTTGAGTTCAGAGGTGGTATCATAATTTTTATTCGAGATATTGTTCGTGTGTTAGGAATAGTTGATAAAATAAAATCAAATTTTTTAATTATTTTATTTACATTTATGCCATTTTCAGGTTTTCTCATTGTAGGCCTGAACATACTAAACATAAGGCGCTCCAAGGGTAAACACGCCATCCTGAGAACAATGGTGCCATATGATATTTGATCTAAGTAACAGTTTAAGAGGTATTCTAGTTTTTTAGGAAAATAACTTACACACACTAATTAATGAAAAACAAAACTTCGATGGATCATTCTAGGAACTCTGGTCCTCAGAATCACATGCCGTTAGATTTCCCGGCCTTGAAATGTTTCCTTATAATTAAATAAAATTATAACGAACTTCTGGGACATTAAATTACATCACTAGTGACAAAATAAATAATTTATTTACAATTTTTTTCTAATTATTTTATTTTAATATTAAAATAATAAACTATTTCAAAAGAAACCCAAAATATAAAAGTAACTAATTCTTGAAATTTAGATTAAATAAAATTTTTCCAAATTATATTTTCCAAAGTATTTGAATTTTATTTTTTAATTGATATCATAATATTTTTGTAAAATAATAATTTTAAAAATATAACTGATTTTATAACAGCTATAAAATGTAACAAGGGCCTAAAAATTTATCTTATAATCATAATAGACATAAATATTAATTTATGAACTCTTTAAATGTTTTATTTTGCCTCTCTTATGAGGATAAATACTACTATTTATTGGTCAACAGATTCAGGTTCATTAGGGGATGGTTGATGAAAGTCCTCAAATGGGCCCCTAATTTTGTTCCCTATTACAAGTCCCCCATTGTCCATATTTGGATTGGATTCCATGCACCTCCATTGATCCTATTAAAAAAACCTTGTTTCGTATCTCCAAGCTCATTAGTAATCCATTGAAGCTGGATTCGGCAACCAAAAACCATTCTCAACCATTTATTGACAGGGTTTTCATTGAAATAGATGTCTCTAAGGACCCCTCCCCCTAAAATTTGGATCCAGAATGGTGACCATGGATTTTTTCAGGAGGATGTTTATGAAATATTTTCTGATTATTGCACCATTTTCTTTATAATTAGTCATGCTAAAAAAGAATTTTGACATAAATCCTTGTGTCATGAGGATAAGAAGGCCATTTGGGATGAGAAAAACAAGAAGACTAAGGAAATGGATGGTACTAAGGTTAGCTATATAATTAAGTTGGACCTCCCCAAGACAACTACTGGAGGGCAGGGTTCTGATATGAACAATACGGATTTGGTTAATATTTATCATCACTCTGAAAATCAAGAGTTGTCAGGCCTTGTTTTTTCCCAGCCCGCTCCAAGAGGTTCCAACATTACCATTCCTAATTTTGTGGAGAAGAAGGGAAAACAAATTGAGTCACATTACTCATACAAGCAACTGGGTGACCTCTATGAGCTTTGTGAGTCCTTATAGGACTATGATAACACGAGTAATAAACGTGAGGAAACATACTTCAAATTTCACTGTAGCAAGTGGAAAAAGTAGACGGTGGATGCCGATGGGTACATCACACAGAATCCCCAAAAAATTTGGAAGCACAGGGACTACTCTACTATTGAGAGAAAAGTAGTTACCAGGTCTTTCGACCCCTCTAGAATGGAAACCACCGAGCCTCCAAAGCCGCTAATAGTTATTGAACCATCTATAACACATGATGTTGATAAAGAGAAAAATGATTTTAATAATGATCCTATGTATAGATAAGCCTACCATATGGTGGAGATTGATGTATTAAGCGAACAAGTTGATGCATGGATAGATGAACAAGATTAAAATATATTCATGAAATACACCAATGGTGATATTTCAGCTGAGAATTGCCTTAAAATTTTGAAACAAATGTACATCAGGATGGTTGATGAATATATGATGAATCTAGATTTAAACCTTAGAGAAATCTCTTGCGAATGATTTTAACTGCTCAATTGATCATGTTTGACCATGGTTTTTTGGGCAGCCATGGGACTGGTGTGTCTGTCTCTACAACTGCATCATTGTTTTCTATTTGATGATAGCTTTGCTGGCATGTTTTCATTTCTGAAATGTGAAAACGTATTTTAAGGGATTGTGCTAACAAGGATTTTTGTAATTAGTGTTTCACAATCTGGTGGAAGTGTGCTTGTCAAAGCTGTTTAGGCCTTCCCCAATACAATGAGAAAGACCAGAAAAACATGGGGTAAATGTGACAGAAAAGAAGTTGGTCGTATGACATCCTTGATTTTTATTTCCAATGCAAAAGGTTATTGATAAGGATTATCAAGGAATATATATTCACCCTTTGACATGTCATGCATCAAAATCAAAGGATAATGGATATCTAGATGTTTTGGTGGATGTGACAATAACAAAGGCATGATCTTTAGTTCCACATTCTGTTTTGTTTTCAACATGTATGAGAAATAGAAATATGCTGCTGATGTTCAAGTAAGATCAAAGAGAAAATTATTGGAGCTTTATTTGTGGTTGAGGTTCACCCCTTGGGAAACATAAATCCCACTTCTGAAGGATGTTTTTTTTTTGACAGGTTGATGAAAGGTATTTAACATGTCTTTTTCAACTACTGGTTTTGGATTGTGTCTCTTTGAAGTCACAACTTGTATCCCACCCTTAATACCCTATTTGTGTAATCTCTTTACACCTCATGATTTGTTTGTAACTTATGTTTCTTTCAATAAATTCGTTTAGGGCATGAATTGGTTGACCAATTATTGTCACCAATTTTATTTAAAAAATAATAATAATCTTTTCAGTTACAAAAAAATTACGACTCTTGATTTATCACATTCAAAAAAATTATTTATTTATTCCATGATATAATTATTTCTTATATTAACCATTATGTATCATGAATTTTAATTATAGTTTCATATTTGAGGTTACTAGTTTCTTTTAAAAATCATATTTAATAATGTCCATGATACTATTTATAAGGTTAGGATAATATGTATTAGTTATATTTATTATTTTATATATAATAATTTTTTATCATTTTAAATTTATCATGACTTTAAATATTTAATTTATGAATGCAAATAAATTATTTTATAAGTAACTCAGTTGTTACATTCTCGTAACATATTGGAAATTTCACACTCAATATTTTTTGTCACATATTTATTTTGTTAGGATACCTTTCCATAATTTATTTTTTATTACTATTATTCATCATAAACTATATAGTTTCTCCACAAAACCATAACCTCATGGATTTCATTATTCCTCAACACATTCTCTATATAATAATTAATCTAAGTAGGTTTCTACTCATAACAGTTGTTGCCATCAATCTGAACTACTTATGTGATCAAAATGTGAGATTAATATCGATCATAATTTCTCAACATAAAAACATGAAAAACATTTTTCAACTTAGATAAACACATAGTACGATATACTAAATATGGAACTAGCATAACTATATACCAGATTTCATATGGTGTAATGAATTTTTAACATACCTTTCCTTTCTTAAAAACATTACTCTTATCGAATGAGTTATTTTGGGGAAAACATGATCACCAAACTCAAAAAATAATAATTTCATTTTGTTATCTACATAACTTTGCTTCATGATACGTGTTGTCCTTAAGTTATTCATGATCTTCTTCACATTCTAAGCCACTTCGTCAACCAATTATGGTTTCTAGAACATTATTTCAGTGACATAATCAATAAAATATGGATATCGACACCGCTATCAATGTAATGTATCAATAGTATCAATCTGAATAAAATAATGAAATCTATCATTATACGAAAACACTAATAAATAATGATATTAATCTTAACATCATTGGTAATCTATTCAACAAGATCGACACATATCCTTCATGGTATGAATTTATTATTCTTATTGTCATTCATGTTTATTTTGAATGGATGTTTTGAAAAATAATATTGTTCCCAACTAAATTTTGAAGGTATTTTGTAATGTTTGTAGTGAAATTGGGATCATGGGATGATTAAATGGTTTTTATAAAACCTTGAATATGAAAAATATCATTAAGGTATAGTTGAAAAGGATGGTCTATATAATGATTGTCTTGAATAATATGTAAATTTTCTGTTTCATTTAGTAAATCATTATTAACACAATGTGCATTGATACCTCGAAAAATTTTCTGTAGTCCCACAATAAAGTCCACTTATATATTATTCCATTTCTACTGTATCACTGTAAAATGATGATGCATCCACTTTGGTGGTTATCTATCTCTTTAAACTTATTGGAAATTCAAACATGTCATTATAATATCATTAATATCTTATTTCATTCCATCCATGTAGTAATACTATTATTGTTCGACGTAAAAGATTGTACTTCCAAGAAAACTAATAATGATGACATATGACGTTCAAATAAAGAATATTTAATAAGATGTTGATCATGGGTCACACATAATATCATTCCAAATCTCAAAACAAAATATCTATCAAACAAAAATTCAGAAAAAATATATTTTTAAACAGATTATACATTTTTTTAAACCACATTCTTTTTCTCTGCATGCATTGTTGTTTATGATAGGGATGAATTAAATTACTCTTAAATCAAAATATTGTACATTATTACACCAACATATTCCATGAAAAAAATTCATCATATCATTAATCAAGGATTATTTTCTCAAACATGACGTGTTTAATGATGAATGATTGTTTCATCTCCAGGTATCCACTAGATGGGTTTCTTTTACAAAATGAAAATAGATCAAGAAATTTAAATACTTTATCAATTAAATCCATATTCAATAGATAATTTTTAATTATTTATGAGTAAATATATACATTAAACTTTAATGGACAATATATATTTCACATTAGGATATTTATAAATGATGCGATGATTTTTTTAATTAAAACCCCATAGGATGTATTTTAAGATAATGTGTGGGTTAATATAACACATGTTGTTTAGGTTATCTTGAACCATATGAAATTACCAGATCATGCTGCTTCAAAACTCAACTACGTCTTTTTAATGATGCATCACTGTAGATGAAAATATCCCAATTTATGGAATGAAAATCCAATAATAGTTCATTCCCTAATCAACATGCCATTTCATTAATAAAATCATAGTCTTCGATCCAAATAAATTTAACCCCTTTTTTATAAAATTTTTATCATGTTATATTATTTTGAAATGTTTTTATAAAACCTTTAGATATATCATATTAATCTATTAATTATATGAATATTTGTTACATTAGTAGGTCATTTACGTACATAAATATCAATTTTTGTGTTAATTATTATTAGATCTTTCTTTAAAATGTCCCTCGCATAAGTAATCATTTCCAAAACAAAAACCAATTTTCTATATTTTACCTATAAATTTTATTCTTCTTGAGTTTTTAGGAAATTACTTAAATTTTTTTTAAGATCTTCATATATTTTGGAAAAAAAATATCAACAAAAAACGAAGCATCAAATTAATCCATATATCTAAAATAGATTCTATTCATTAGGACCAACCATATAGGTGAAGAAATTTTCAAATCAAATCAAATACCAAAAAACTCATAATTCCCCTATATAGATCAAAATTATTTTTATAATGCTATATTCTTTCACCATCAGTTGATGGTAAATAGATGTCATGTCAATATTTGAATATTTTTCACCTCCCTAGAGCTAATCAAACATGACATCAATATAAGGAAAAAATATATATTAATGAAGGTAATGTTATTCAATTATTTATAAAATATTCAAAGTCTCATGGAACCTTATTTCATGTTAACAAAAATAGGATCACCTCATGGTGATGTGTTGGGTCGAATGAATCCTTTGTCACGAAATTCCAAAAACTATTACTCAATTCATGATGTTCAACATGATCTATTCTATTATGGGGTTTTGTAATTGTATTATAACCAGAAAGCAATTAAATAGTATAATAATCTTCTAGAACAAGTATATACATATTAATTACATTTGAAAAACATCATGTTATTAATTTAACATTGTATTATCATTAATTTAATCAATTCCATAGTTTTGAAACAATATGAGAAAGATAACATTATCTTCTATCTTTTAGTAGTATCGCAACATTATGATATGTTATAAAGGGTATGGGTTACCAATAGTATAAAAATTGAATATCCTTCAAAAAACATAATTACCACTACAATAAATCATATCATGATAAAAAATACAACCATTATATTGAGTGAAATCAAACTCTATAATGGGAAAAATAACATGGTTTTCATGTAATTTCATTCCAAAAAATACAACTTTATGATTATTATAATTTGTTTTTTCATTAATATTTCACATTGGTGTTTGAGGAATAATAATTTTTTTATATATAAAGGTGAAATTTAAAATTTAATATCTTATTTATTTGAAATAAATGAATTTTTAGACCCCATATAAAAATAAAAGTTTGAAAATAATATTAGACAAACAATGCACCTTATACAATTCCATTGGAAAACCATACATCTACTAACATTGATTCAATGTATTTTATTATACCTTTTATATTATAATAATTCTACTAACCACCATTCAGATCATTTTTTTGGGTTGGTATTTTCATAATGAACCATCTCACAACATTTGAAAGCCATTATTGATTTATTATTAGAATTAATTTTATGATCATTTTAATTTCTATTTAGGGACATATATTGATACATATCACACAAAAAAATATTCTCAAGTTTAAAATGAATTTCTTTTTTGTAAATTTTAACACACCTCCCAAATCTGTCATAAAATATTTATTACCATATGATTTATTTTTGGATTATTACCCATTTATTTCACTGTAGATAATTTTATCTACATAAATTCAATGTAAACATACTCATAAGAATACATCCTATTATATCATCTGAAAAAATATAAAATGTTTCTAAAAAAATTAGAATTATTATATGTCCAATTACCTTCATTATCAGGGATTCAATCTTAATTTAAAACCATTGATTTTACATTAAAAATACTGAATATTATTTGTGGTGTTCATTTCCAATAGGATGGTGTTTTCATCATACATGACAAACGAATCATCCTTATGTTTTTACAATTATATGAATTTATTTTCCATAGAATTTCAATCCTCTTTAAGAAAATATTTTCAATGAATAGATTTATGAATTAATCCCATTCATAGTAATAACACACCTAGATATATATGTTTTATTTTACCATTTACCATCAATGTCAAGCATCATATTTTAAAAAATAAATAAAAATAATGATCTTTTGATTATAGGAAAACATCAAGACATCTATTAGCCATTCAAGGGATTTAATCTACCATTTAGCCACCACTATATTTCCAATATCGAATGATTGAAGAGGGATTTTATGTTAAAAAATGTTCCACTATCATTATGTTATTTATCAGTAGTTTTGGTTTTCCCATTCATGTATTCCTCATGTATATGTTTCTTGATTCTGATGAACCATTACTATAATAAAATGTTATGGATTCAATCCCTATTACTCCATGTTGTTGATTTCCACTAAAATCACCCTCATTGTAACTACTAACTAAGGAACCACTATTTATTCTACCAAATATCATTCTAAAATGATATATCTCAGATGAAGCAACACATAAATATTTAAAATATATATCACATAATTATAAAAATAAGGTAATAATAATTTATAATATAATATTTATAGAATAATAACACCTATTGTTGTGTAAAACAAGATATGGTACCATCTTTAAGGTTATTGACATTAACATGATATAATCTATCAAATTTTTCTTGAAAATATATTATAATATTCCGAATGAAAATTTAAATTTAGAGTTTAATATAATCTGGAAATAATTCATACTTGTCATCCCTAAATAATTCCAATAGTTTACTACTAAAACCTTATCATATACATCTATAATACATAAGTTTGTAATAAAACATTAAATAATTTCATGAATAATATTCAAAACATTCTTCAAGGATTATTATTTTCTCTAAATCAACATTAATCCAAATTTAAAACAGTTTAAAACTAGTTATGAGGAAAATTTATTATTGTGGAATATAAATATAATGTAAGAAACAATAATTCCATGTATAATTATAAAAAAATAAAATATACTTATAATTACGTACTTCCAAAACATAACGTATCATAGGTGTACTTTTTGAAAATAAGAGGTTTTTATAATACAAATATAACACAAATAAAATCCTAATAGTACCTCAGTGAAATAATTAATTTTTATTATTAACCCTCTAGAATATATTATTATTTTTGAACCATATATATACCTTACAATATAACACTCTAGACAACATTATGATATAACACTTACCACAACATTATCTTGTAACCACCATCATCACACATGGAGTAACAATAAAGTTGACCTCTAGTGTAAACATACCAAATGAATTGGAGGTATGTAACATTAAAAAATATCATCTTAAGAAAATAAAAATATAAAATATAAAATCATCAAATATTAATACTCGCATAACAAAAAAATATTTTTGATTTTTGTTAAAAGAGATAATTCATAAAGAATTTTAAATGAAATGTCCCATAACATAGGGTCCTCTTTCATCAAATGTGTTAAAAAATATCGTATAATTATTTAAATAGTCTTATTAATATATTAATGAACAATATTCATATTTATTATTACTTCTATGATCTTATTATAAAAATATTCCTCCCATTTATTAATAAAATGTTCTTACTTTCACTATTTTAGGTGTGTTTTTTTCATGGTTTTCACGGTTGGTAAATTTATATTTTCATATAAAACGGAGTAAAAACTCATTTATTGGACAAAGATAGTTTTATTTTTAGAAATTTCCATTTTAAATAAATAAATATTTCTTCAAATAGATTATAGAGTGGACATTAATATTGGTATGAAATCTGGAAGTGTCCATTAATATGGTTTTCAGAACATGATGAATTGAGAAGTAATCCTTTAAAAATATGAATATATATGTAATATAATGATGAAATAAAATAGATACAAGACATTAAAACGTTAAGATATAATTTATAAGCTGTGAAAAAATCATAGAATCATTTTGGTGGAGCAAATACAATGAAATAATAACAAGAGTGAAAATGTATGTTATTTAACGTGGTGAAGTGTCATGGAAGGGAAATTTTTCGAAAATAGAGCATGGTACAGGGTTTTAGTTGTGAGAATAAATGGTTTTGAGGGGTATTATTTTTAGATTAGTAAATGTGGGTTTTCTCATTAATATATACAATAATTTTTTTTGGATAATGATTATTAATAGTTTTTTAATTAAAACTAAATATTTTAATTAATGAAAGATATTTATACATTTTTTCACTTTCATCAACATTACTATCTATATGAATCAATAATTCATCTATTTATCAGTTAATTTAAAATATCATCCTTTACTATTCTAAATAAAATCAAATATTTCATAAAAATCACAAATATGATTGTTAAATTTTATCGATATGTAGAATATAAAAATGAACACAATTTTTTAATATAAATTTATAAAGATGTTGAATTTAATTCTCAATTAAAATCATAATTTATTTGAAACATAAACATTTTTAAACTATATCTAGTTATATAACACTTTGGAAGATTAATAATAATCTCATCAAATTATCTTATAATCTAGAAAAAAAAATTAATATATGAATCACTATTATTATAATAACTCTTATTTTACATCATTAAATTAATTATCAAATTATAAATAAATTTATTTTTCACAAAAACTTCCAAAAATGACTTCTAACATATAATACAATTATTTACTTATTCTATAACATAAATAGATCATATAATCACTTTTATGATTTATATAAATTATTATTTGTATTATAGGTTAGGTTAAAATTATATTGTCAATATTAATATTTATAATAGTAATGTTACTTGACCTTAGGTAAAGTTAATATTTCATAAGTATAAATTCATTAATTTATATAATATCAATTATTTGATTATATATTTAGGATTAATATAAATAATTAGTTTCAAAATAAAAAAAAATGTTCCAGGGGTGTTACATAAGAGCTCATATATTAATTAATTAATTAATTTAAATATTTTAAATAATAACTATATGGTGTTTCTTTGTGATACCTACAAAAATTCCATATATAAAGAACAAAAATAATGAATAATAATTTCAAGTACCTAAATTAAATTTATTGATAAATTATTAATAGATCTAAACAATTATTACATAGTATGACACATTTGGTGAAAAGGGGGAAATTAGGTTTTCCTAATGTAATTATTTATATTGATATAATTTTATTATTTCATTTACCGAGATAAAACATGGAACGTACTTAAATCCTTTATGAATAATTATTTTATTTACATGATGTTGGGATAAATTCTCGGTTCATCAGTGTGTCTATTGACTAGACTATATGACATGTACTAACTAGCTACATGCCCAAACATCCTCTTTTTGTTGTAATGGAAAAAATGATATTGTGTCTTCTTCATACACTGATCCATAGGATATGTACATTGGATTTGTTTTATCGATTTTACTATACATGTGTCCATGTATTCCACTGAAGGACTCATAATGTTATTTTAACAAATGAAATAATTAGTTTCACATTGCGTAAAACTAATAATCATATTATATATCATTATTTTTTAGGTATTTTATATAACATGGATAGAAACCATGTATTTTACTATATAGTTAGCATAAATGTTCATTATAAATGATGTATAACAGATTTTGTCCATGAAATAAACATTTATTTTAATATTATATGTTTTGATAATAAACTCACTTCATTAATAAATATTGTTCAATAAATATACTACATGGAAATAATTATTTTCACACTATGTATAAACTTGAATGTTCAAGATATAGAATATTTTCCTATTTGAAGAATAAAAAAAGGTTATTGTCATATATAATGAATCATTTTTTTATTTAAAATTATGTAAGAATAATTACCAATAAAACATTTCTGACAAATATTTACTTAGGAATACCCTACCATACATATTGTATTTTCTAGATAAAATATTATGAAATTTAAATTTAAATTTAATAATTATTTTCTCATCTTATTATTATTATTTCAAGATGATTTTAATCATGTAAACAGTAGCATTATATTACCATCATTACATAAGTAAGACACATATTATATCCCCTCTTGAGATGATCCATAGGAATACCATTGGTCTACAAACCACAACGGTATATTATTTCGTGATCGTGTGATAGATGGAATGATTATTATACATCAGGTTGATCGGTACTATTATATTTGTTCATAGTTTAGTTTTTATTATTCATGAGATTATGAGATATGATTTAATCTATAGGGTTTTTTTTGTACACAATGGTGTAAAAACATTGATTAATCCTACACAATATACAAATAAATAAATATATATAATTTTTGAGTTTAATTTTAAATGTTTTTAAATTAATCAATCGATAAAAAAATATAAAAAATTTATTTTTCACACAATTACATATGAATTTTAAAATATTATTATTTTATAGAATCCAATACACATTTAAATAATAAATATTATTTTATCATATTATTAATTATAATCCAATATTACAAACAATCATACATCATTCATCCACATTGGAATTCATTGAATACACAAATGAATATTTATTAAATGTTCACTCATAAATAAAAATTATATTGATAGTTTGGAGACGAAATTTTTAATTTGTATTTCAATTAATAATGTAATTATTAATTTATTTGAAAAAATATTATATATAATTATTTGATAAATTTCAATTAATAATACATGAATATAATTATTCATTTATTTAGAATGTAATATTTAATCAAATAAAATAATTTAAATATATATTAATTAAGGTCAATGAAAATACTTGGTTTTGGGACCCATCCATCATCTTTTTATTATAATTTGGTGATATTAGATGATGTGAATGATTAATATCTCTTAATTGGTTAGGAGGCACATGAGAAAAATAAATCAATGTAACATCAATATCCATAAAATAACATATTGTGTAACATAATCCATTTATCACAATATCTCATCAATAAAGCTTCACCTCCATCACATCAACATATATTCCTAATAAAATTTTCAATTAATATCAATTTAAATGTTTCATTAAACTATTTCAATAAAATTTAAAATTAAATTTCCCTTTAAATGAATTTAATGAGATATCATCATCCATGAATATGTCCTCGACTTATTAAAAAAGTAATCATCTTTATAGATGAAACAAATATACCAATGTACCTCATCATCATTTATCATCACGAGTTAAAAAATTTAACAATGTTCTTGAGTCATGAAAATCCCGAATAATAATCTCAATGTATATAGTTCATTTCACAATCTCATAGAAATTAATGACTAATGCCACATAAATATTGGTAATTAGTATATTCTTATTCGTAATAATAATTATTAATATGGAAACTAATAAAAGTGTACAACATTAGATGAATTCTTATATACTTATGAGTAATATTATATGATATTCACCATTTATTATGTCCTATATTAGAGTAAAACATTACTAGATAGTCTTATATATTTATATCCCATGGACACATACATGATCTCCTTATAATGGGGAGCTATTATTACCATATCAAGGAATTGAATACATTAGGATATTATTTTAAAAAATTATTGTTAAAAAATTAACATTTTCTAATGAAATATTTTAATAATATTTTCATCATCTAATATACATTAAATATATTGTAATACATGTTTTTGTAGAACTCCAACTCTATGTGAACCGATCATATAATATGGAAAACATCCTATTACTTGTAATTCACTAAAATAAGCGTAATGATAAGTTTTATGATATGATAATTCATTAATCAAGGGTTCCTCTGTGTTTTTTTATTGATATTATACCCATTTTCACTTCAACACTATGAGGAAAATCAATAAATACATTATAAATTAGAATAATGTTCATTATCAGCTAATGTTAATATGAATACAATTTAAGTGACACCATTGTAGTATTATGATAATAGAGTGTTATGATACCTTTAATCGTAGGTACAACATCATTATCTTGTATAATGTACTATACACAAAATTCTATTTAGAATCCCAAAGATGCCGCAATGTACTTATATTATACTATATAATCTGTAACTGCCACATACGTTTTTCACCCTAATATCATAACACCTACATTTATAGTGACGACTTATACATAATGTGATGACTAGACATATTGATATGTTTATAAATAATATTTCTCCAAACCTCTGATGAATAGTTCCTTATCTATTCCATATATTGGTAATATATAATTAGTATTCCTAAAATACCCATGTACAAAATTGAATTAAATCTATTTATTTTAAACTATATCATGTTGATATATGCATAGTATATATAAGGAATATATAATATATTCCATATTTCATATCATAATATACATTATTGGACCAATTTTGGACACATATCGAGTAAGCGTTATTCATTGATTTACATCATATGTTTGGTGAATCATTTTCAATAGAAAGATTAATTCCATGATATAAGGGATAAAATGACCTATTAGATTAATCCAAATATAATCCTTGCAGTATCATGTAAATATTTTTTCAATGTCCTAGACCATGTATCGTCCTATATCTATACACAATGTCATAACTTTTTATTTACAAATCCATAAACTTTTATCAATTTGTCAAAATGTATGAATAGTGAAAAAAATTATTCCATTAATATGTATATTAATCACATTTAATGTCATATATTGTGGTAATATTTAAGAGACAAAGTTATTCATGTATTTTTGTATATAAATATTCATAAAGGTTACCATTATAGAATGATGATTTGAAATTAATTTCCAAATGATCACTTTCATCCTAAAACTTAATTAAATAACCAATTCAAGTAGATTAGAACATTGGAACTATTGAATGGTTTTCATCAATGTCTATGTATTCAAACATTGTTATCATATCTGTAATGAGTTGTTCTTTATAGTTATTTTCATTTACATACATTTTAGGTATTTAATTAAATAACCATTTATAACCATGTGCGTTTACATATAAATTTGGGATATAAACAATCAATAAATGGATAGGTTATATGAATCCATGTTAGGATTCATATTTTATTTATACTAAGAAACATCTAGGACACATAATTTTTCATTGTAGGTTTTAGGATCATTATAATATACAAATAATTTGAAACCAAACAATTTTTATATAAATATATAATATTATAGTTCTCTAAACATTAATGTACTAATTCTCATTAAATATTTCATAATAAAATCTAACTTTACATGTATTTGATGAATTTATTCCTATATCAACTCGTATGTACCTTGATATTTGATATTATTATTGTAAATTTCTCTACCACAATTTCTTATAAATATATGATCCTTCTAATGGAATGTCGGATGTTATTAAGCAAGAACCAATTAATATGATCGGTATTATTGTTTATATCAACTTTTTCCATTGTAAAATCCAATAACGATAAAAATCGTGCATATGGGTGCATGTTAGATACTAGAATAGTCCATAAAAACTCTTGATATACTAAATAATTTATATATGAAAAAACAGTATTCATTCAATTCCAAAAAAAATATGGAATATCTTCTTCAATATTTCATATATTCTAGTTTAGTATTTAGGTTTTTTTGTGAAATTTTCCAAATCTGATAGTAGAAGATTCATCAAAATCACTATATTTATATCATTGTAAAAAATGGTGTGCTACCACCCTTTTAATACTATTTAATACTATGTTATATAAATATTGAGGGGATATTGAAGCATTTTCACTCACATATAATCAACAAACACATAATTATGATATTGTATAACATTTTCATAGTATAGAAGCATAATATTTTTCCTTTGATAGTTCTCAACAATATGTATGTATTCAATGAATATATTAATGTAATATGGATTATACCTCCATAAATACACATAACCAAATCTCCTCAGAACACCAAAATATTTAATGATGTACGAGTATCCACAACATGATTCAATTGGAAATGGCCAATATAAATTTTTATAAATGAATTAAAGAATATATGAAACCATATTACCTTTTCCACTACATTTTGATTGGTAATTTTTATTCTAAAAATTATTGAAAGAAATAGAGAATGACAATCAGAATATCATTCCCTGTATAGTATTTTCAAAATATTTCATTTTACATGACCTATCTATAATTTCTATAGTTGGGTGTGGTATGAGTTATGTGATGATGTTTAGTTTTTTTCAGCACATTATATGTTTAATATAACACATGGAAACATTTATAAAAATATTTCAAAAAATAAATATACTATCTTCATAATAGAGAAATTGTTTCCCAAACATGAAACTAAATCAACCATTAAGAAATAATCATTCCAAAATATTGTTCTTGGGAATATATTTAAAATAATAATAATCATGTAAGTTTAGGTATATGAGTACCATATGTTGTATCCAATACATAATTAATAATTTATATATTGAACTTGAAAATGAACATAACTAATTCTTCCTATTATTTATCAGTCTACTTTTATGTTTTCATTAGTTGTCACTTATAACCACACTTTAACCAAATATCATCATTCTACATTGATTTATCATTTATAAAACTCTTATTATAAGGGTTTTGTGAATACTTTGTTGCATTAAATCTATATTCCATGAATGTCATTGTATTCACTATAAGTATTAATATATATTTTCACATAATATACTAAAAATCCGATATATTTTGTGTGGGATGATCTTTTAATAATTTATGTATGATATTTATATTAATTTTATCATCATTTGTGCTGAATAATTAAGATATTCATTCATGAATGTGATTAGTGAATAGTTCATCAGGTATTGTAAACAATAGAACATTAATTCCCTCAATATAGAAAATTTATTTCTAATACTTGTGGCCCAATTAGTGCATCATATCCATGATTAATATGAATGATAAGCTATGAAATATGAATTTTTTCTATCATTAAATCTGATAGATTTACCACATAGATAGTTGGTCAAACTATAAACATCCATGTAATCATGAGTTCAATAGAAATTGGTGATATCATTAAACGTGTAAATTCAACTGATGTATCCATTCTTTAACTTAGACAATGAACTATTTGTTAGAATCATTTTTTGAATGAAAAAAAGTGATTGAAGATTATAGAATTTAATATTACTATTCATGATAGATTGTAACCTAAAGGATTATAAATCGTTAATGTATGTTTCATAAAAAATCTCGACCATATTGTATATTAATTATAGGTATTATAAGATCCCAATTTTCCCTAAGGTATTTTTTGTTATTTGTTTTGTAAATATCGTCATTTTTTATATAGATGAGTGTTTAACCATGTTTATGTGATGGGTTGGGGGTGTTCCTCTGTTTTTGGACATATAAGCAGATGAAAATGGAGTTATTGGGAATTTTTCATGTATTGCACACGGTTACTGCCAACTATGATGACTATCCAAGTTAAAATTATAACCATGGATATAGAATTACATATGGTTTTCAAAAAAAATTTAATACCATGTAGAATCTCATAGTAATTGTCCGAAGAGGGTGATCTTCAAGAAGTAGCTTCGGCGTGGTTTGCAAAAATTTTGGAAAACCATGCATCTAAATGGTGAAAAACAATTTATTGTAAAAATTTCAATAATGACATAATAATATATTAATACGCAAATTGGGGTTTCCTTCTAATTCACCCATGTAACCATAGTGATTTACTTTGATGAGCCAAGCTAGCAAGAGTTGTTTATCCATTGATTCATGGCCATTTGAACCATTGTTAGTTGGGGATCGATGCTCCTGGTAAGTATTATTTAATTTTTTCTTCCTTAGTATGATTAGGGTTTTCATATTTATCCAATAAACTTATAAATCCCATTACTCCACATTTACCAATGAGAACTCGGTTGGGGAATGAAGGGGTTTTTAAATTCCAATCCATGTATAATATTAAGAGTGCGTTCATCGTCGAATTTGCGGTAGGTTGTCTATATGTATTTCCCATTTTTTTATTCTAAATTTTATCATGTATGTTTGTTTTCATCTTTTTTTTATAATTGGGTGATTGGTTATGTTGGAATTTATTATATAAATTTTTGTCAATGTGTCTAAATTAAACCCTCACAATACCTATGAGAATAATCGAGAAAGGATTGACCATATTAGGGCTACACAAGTGGTGTCCTGGAAATTTTGGACATATAGAGTTATACGGTATAGTGAATGATAGCTTAGTAAATTGTAAATAACATTTAAATCATGAGGTAGTGATTTATTATGTTGTAAAATTAATGATAATAGAGATTCCTAGGATGATAAAGCATGAGGGTTTTTTTGCATGGTGTTAAAACTATAAAATGGGGTTGAATGGGATTAGGTCAATTTACTAAAAATATTTGGTTAGAAATTCATTAGGGGGATAGTTCATATTATTGGTGAACATATAATTGTGTGATGAAATCGTAATTATATAATATTTTAATGGGATTTAATAATGAAATAAATGAATTTTTTGACTACGTCAATACATGGGATGTGGTTGACCGCCTAATGGATTGAGTGTAAGAAAGTTTTTGTGTTACTATATAAATGAAATTCAAAGGATACGTTTAATGTGAAAAATCGGTTAATGAATGTCCATTACTGGGTAGGGACTATTTCATAGGGGTTTTTGGACAAACATAATGTTTTGTGGCATGATAATATGTATTCAGAAAAATAACTATGAATTTTAATTGTTAAATTCATTAATGGTTACAGGAATAATACTAATTCCTATGTTTTTTTAGGTATTGTAATGTATATTTTCATTGGTTATGATGTTTTGTGTTATATAATGTTGGGTTCCTCTAATAAATAATAATGTAACAATGTCTTGGTAGAGTGGGATATTGACATGATGTTCTACGCCCATATGTATAGTTAGACTAAATCTCTAAACACCACCCCAAAATGCACGGGTTAGGGAATGGGACGAAGTCTCTATTCCCCTAAATGATTAATTCTACATGGACTAAGTATTTGAGCTGAGTAAATTGTATTTATGTGAAATTTTTATCCCTAGTGAGATATGGGGATTATTTTTTTCCCATAGCATTATGATTGATGTAATTATACCCTTCTATTGTTGACATTTATACCAAACCCCTGGAACATGTGATCAATATGAAAAAAGTAATAAATATGGTATATAAAATGAAATTCAGATAAGTGCATGAAATTAATTAACTGATCATTGGATATTTAATGGAACCACAATTTTACATTGTTTACATAAAATTTATTTCATACTTGAATAGAGAATCGATTAGAGTGTATACTTTGTAGAAATTGTTGGTGGTGGCCTATGAAGTTTTGTACTCACACCCTTCTTTGGAAACATATGTGTACACAAACAAATTTCATTGTTAATTGTCAGGATAGTTTCATATTCCGTAAACTAAGATGTTTAGATTGGATTTATATGTACATGGAGAAGGACATGTAATTAGAGTCGGGAACAATGGCTGTATCTTCCATTTGTTTATTTTGGGTTTCATTAACCATATACTACTAGAATGGAATGTCATTGATGAATTTGGTTGTTTTTCTAACCTGTTGGAGAAAACAAATTTATGCATTTTTATTAGTTGTTTTAAATTATCCCATTATTTATACTATTATCTGATATTTTTTACTCTATTAATGTCGATCTAGACTACCGCCATGACTAATTAATCTATCATTGCCAGTCAAAAACCATTGGAATATGGGGATGCAGGCTTGATATCATGTGATGACTCGTCTCGAGGCACCAGTTTAGTGTCTCTCCTATTGTGTGACGTGATAATGAGGTATAAAAGGAATTATTTTCTCTTTATTACTATTTGGGGATGGTATATAAAATATTAGGTTATGTTAGGACTTGGAAATGTCCTCGCTCTTGGGAGTAACTAACCCATGTATGAGGGAACACCAAATTCACCCTAGTTTGGAGTTGTTGTTATTAAGGTATGTTGTTAAAGATGAAATATATTTCACCATTGACTTATTACCCTATTTTGTAATTTTTATGATTTATGATCATTATTATAATGTCTTTAATGGAATGAAATTATGCATTCAGGCATCATTTTAGGCACATAGGGACATAGGTGAAAAGAATTTTTGTAGGAACACTAGAGGATGGTTGTGTTGGATGTGGAATGTAGATTGAATTTTTACCTTCATGATAATAAAATGAAAATGGAGTCTCATAATAATGATGAAAATTAGTATTTCCAGAATATCATGAATAAAGGAATGTTATAATTGGGTTAAATTGTTAGGCTGTGATAGATTTTATAAACTGAATGTTGTGTAAAAGAGAAATATTTTTGTAGTGATAGTAAAATGATTAATGATTCTTCATAATGACTAGGTTAAATAAAATTAAATGATGATGGCAACTTGTAGTGAAATAAGAAATTTTTAAAAGTGGATGTGATTGTGTTGTTAAAGTAGAATTTGATTATTGATGTGTAGATAGAATACTTATGAATAAATATATTGGATACCCCATGTTTACCATGAACAGTAGTATATATAGTAAAGGGTACTATTCTATGTCTGAAAGTGACCATTGTGATAGTGTATAGAATGGTTTGTTTTAGGTTGATAGCATTAGATATTTTCCATTTTTGGTTAAATCATGTAGTTCATTCATTAATGTTTTTTATTAATGATATGTTAAAAATGGTAATTCTTGAGTTTAATGGTGGGTATAATTTTTGATGTTGGTTGACCCTTGGATGTGTGTTTTGGGGCAATAAGAGTGTCCTAGTTGGACATATTGGTTTGGATTGTGAGGCATTCCTGGTTATGAGATGTAAAAGTGTTTCAGTTTATGGATATCTGGGTAGGGTTGTGGCATTTGGGTTGTCAAGAGTTATTCAGTAATGTCTTATTAGAAACTCGCGAGGTTTGCGGCCTTATGGAGTGCATACTGGATAATAAGTATAGTGTCATAGCCTTGGTGACCTGATGAGTAGATACATTATGAGTTTTGTTTTAAATATCGTATATGATGTTTTGATCAAATAGTAGACGAGTTTGTATAACCTTTTTATGTAACCTAGAGTAAATGTTTATTGGATGTGTTAGGAACAGTAATCATTGGAACTTGTGTGAGAGTGCCATTGATGAGTATTGATTCATTCATGTCATGATATGTCTGGTTTGGAGAGAGGACCAATGGTTTTTCCATGGGGTTACTCCATTCAGGAGAGTTGTTATCATTCATCCTTCATTGAGACCTATAAGATATGTCACATTGGATTTCTAGGTATTTTGGTGTGTGTGTCACACATGTAAATGTTTTGGACTTTGATAGGGTGACTTAGACTGTTTCATGGTGCAGGTATGGCCTTGAGGGGTATGATGGAAGGATGATTGATGGTTTTTCCACCAAAGTGGTGGTTATGAGATTATATATTTGAAAATATCATGGGTGAACTTTGGGGAGAATATCCCAGTGGTGCAAGTACCTAGGAATTTTAATTGTGGATGATTATTCCAAGGTGGTGGTAATTCATTCTAAATATCACCAAATTTTATTAAATCTTAAATTTGTTCCAATTTTATTCATAAGGGAACCCTTTTGTTTTTAATAGGTGGTAACAACAATTTATAAGGGTTTTATCATATCCGTACCCAAATCAACTGTTTGTGAGATGTTTAATGGATGTTTTGGAATTGATTTTGAGCAGAAGAGACATGGGTGACTGAAGTGAGGTTGTATCCATTCACACGATGTTGACACGCTAGGCGAGGGTTGTAACATGGATGAACATTTTTGTACAAATGGTGATGTTTTTGGTTTATATTAAGATGTTACCTCAGAGATAATGAGGATGAATAACCAATATACATGGTTAGGTATGCAAGTGGGTATTGTTCTATACAAAGGTAAAGGATGTATTGTGATAGACTGTTGGTTTCATTGGAGTGGTAGACCATTGTGTTTTAGTTGTTTTCTAGAAGGTACACAATATAATAAATCAAGCGGTGTGGTGGAAGTCATGCCAACTGAAATGTTGGTTCACATCTTCCATGTGATTTGGTCATGGATCAATTTTTAGGCTTGGATGGAAATCACAACAGAGTGAATGGGGTTATGATTTTATGAGATTAATTCTGTAGGGGATTTTGTTATCCTTGATTGTTCATGATGTCTCATAGATTGACAACAAAAACAGATAAGTGTGTTTTGGAGTTCATATATTACTTCTTAGTGTATTATATCTATTGAAGAATGTGTCCTATATATTGATATCATCCTAGGTACACTGAGAATCTATGGATTTACGCTAATAGACATGATGGTTTTCAGTTGAATGATGGACATCACAGAGTTAATGTGCATTAAAAAGTTATGTATGTATCTTGATGATGAGGTGTGCACCCTATATAACATAGTGTGAGGTCCAACATATTGACAGAATGTTGATAAACATCATGGGTGGAATTCAAGAAAGATGGGAACGAGCACTAGGTGACATTCATTTTTTTGTTTTTGGAAAATCCAGATGGCCATTCCTATGTTTCTGGGTTCCTTTTCTTGATCGAATGTAATATTGGGTGTTGTAATCCCTCATGGATAATAAAGGTAACACCAATTAAAATGTGGGGACTGATTGGTTTGTTTTTCATTTCGAGAGGGGATCAAAAATTTGATGTATTTGTACCATGATGCCAATGAGGAACCTATGAGTTGAATAGTAGGTTTCTAATAGAATCCATAAGGTCCTTGAACATGGTGATTGGTGGGACATTGTATTTTCATCGAGCTCTGGGTGGTTCCATGTGAATCTTGGGAGGTTTGTTCTGATGTGAAAAATGTTGTGGTTGGATACGAAAATAGGTTGTCGAAATAGATGATGGGTCCAATAACTATGCCAATGATTGTGGTTAGACTTTGATAATTTTTATTTTTGTTGTTTTGTTGCCTGTAAATGTTTATGGATCCATGTTCATGTGATGTGTGTCACTCTGAGGGTGATGCATGATGATGGTCTGGTGGGATGTAATGTTGTGATGATGATATTCTAACGGAATTTCAGGAAAACCCACATTGGGTGCGTAGGATGATATTGGTAGGCATCATGTCAATATGAAAATTGGGATGGTGTAAATTGGGTAGAGTACCAATATTGGAAGGTGGGTGTTCTATGACAAGCCAATCAGGTAATTTCAGACAGGGGATAGTACCATGAATGGGTGTGGTGAGAGTGACCCACCACCGTGATCATGTTGTGGCGGCTAGTGCCTTTTTAAAATGAATTTCTACCTTATTAAGTTCATGTTGATCGTAATCCTTGAATTAATACTATAGGTATGACATTTAGAATGGTTTTGATGGTGTATCTAGATGCTAATGCAGGGTCATACAAGAAATGTGGTTTGGGCATGGTGAGTCTGAATATGTTAGATGATTGGAATGTTGTGTTGAGTTTTTGCAGACATTCGTCGGTGGGGGAGGTTCCATGTTACAAATAATATTGGATATGACCAGACATGATAACTAATTTTTAGACTATATGATGAAAATTTTTAGTTCAAATGACTCGAGTGGTCACAATTCGGTTGAGTTGTCCCTGGTGGAGAACATTTGCATGACATTAATAGGTATAGTACCCTAGATATTTTGGTTGTGTTTCTAAGTCCTGTTTTGGATTGAGATCTATAGGGAATTTTTTTAATTGGATCATGTGTTTCCTTTTAATGATATCTAGTTCGGTCACTATTAAAATTGGGATAAAATGGAGGAAGGTGAATCCATGTGATTTGGGTCATGTGTTTTATAGAGAATCCGATAGAGGAGATGTCGATTGGTTCTTCCATGATGATGTGGTGATATGTAGCAATTTTATGTCATTAGTTATTGAGGAAATATTGTCGATTTTTTTGCAATGATGTTATATATTTTGGGTATGGGTAATGTTTATGCATCCTTGGGGAGTTTTCTGTTATTGTAGGTGTTGTGATGATGATGAATTGTAGGGCATGTATGTTCCCTTGACCCGTGATTAGAAGGATTTGTGATGTGTGGCCAGAAACATACTGTATGGGAAATGATAGAAAATACTATTTGTATGAACCACTAGGGAAGCTTGAGTGATTCTCGAGAAAAGTGGATCATGGATGAGTCGTTATAAGGTTTGTAGGTTGTTTGAACAAAATTTTTCCTATAGTATCCTTTCTTTATGTTTTGGGTTGGCCTATTCCTTTATTGGATAGGTGAGTGTTTCCTCAGGTTTATGTGAATGATAAGTAGTGTTTTTTTAGGTATGGGACACAAAATTAATATAAAATAGAGATCCTTGGAATCCTGCACGATTTGTGTATAGTTTGTGAATGCTATGCAGAGTATCCTAGTTAACAATGAATCCATGTACATGGGGTTACGAATTGTTTTCACTAGGTTTGAAAAACCATTGGAAATCCCCAAGAATCCATGTGAAGTCGGTGATCTTTATTTAGTATCTTCTTCATGGTTTGCACATTTTTTGGAATATTGTATAGGTAAACAATGGTTAATAGTAATTTTTGAGAATTTACATAAAATCATTCTCGGGATATTAAAAACAAACTCAAGATTTACTCAATTTGAATCCCAACAACCCTATTGAAAAACATGGAAAACCTATGATGTATGAGGTGATTCTCCTTAGATTTTTGGTTGTTTGTAGAATCGTTTTTTGGGTGATTAATGTCCCAATCATGTCTAATCCCTTAATTTATTTATTTATTATATTAGGGTTTTCATCTTTCTACCATCTTCTTTTGAATCCCTAAAACCCTATTTTTTTAAGAGATCTTGTTTTGGTCTTTAAAGGATGATTGAATCTAGATCCAAGGATAAAATTAATAATATGTTCATGATCTTATTTAGGGTTGGTGGTCTAAAAGTATTTTCTAAATAGTTATTATAGATTTGTACTTGGATTATTTTGTTCATCATTTTCCATAATTTATTTCTTGGTTCTATTTTTATGTTAGATAAAAACGGTTGTTAGTGTGACAGAATGAAACCCATGAGATCCCCATGGGATGTGTAGAGGATGACTTGACCATTTTAGGACCACCCATTGGGTGCACAGGTATTTCTGGACATATAGAGTGACAAGGATAATTGTAGGATTTCAATGTAATGTGTAAAGGACATTTAGAACATTAATTAGCAAGACATTAAAAATGAGAAAATAATGTTAAATGGGAATTTCACAATTGTTTGATGAAATTGCATTAGAAATTACTATGTGATTTGGGAATACTAAATGGTGAAGATGTAAAGGGGGATGAGATGGGATTTTGGGAATATGTTAATGGGATATTATAAGAAAATATGTGAATATGTTGAGTGGTTTTATACATGGGATATTTTGGTACACCTAATGGGTTGGATGTAATAATGTTGTTGTGTTACGAGATATAATAAATGTACATGGAAATATAAATGGGCTAAATGGGATAATTAATATACAATGAAGAATATTTTCTATGGAAGAAGGTTTGTGGGATTTGGTTAAATAACTAAAAATTTAATTTGGTAAAGGTTTTAATTGGTTTTGGAATAATATAAAATCCCTTATTATTTTTTATTCATTGTGATTTCCAATTGAATTGGATATGATGTGGTGTGTTATTGTATGTTGTGGTGAAATGAAAACTATTTTTGTGAACATTGATTGGTAAAGTGAGTTATTGACTTGAGGTTCTATGACCAATGGTCGAGATACACTAACTCTCTAAACTCTACACCAATATTCATGGGTTAGGTAGGTTGTTGGGAGCTCTATTCCTCTAACGGTTTCATTTCAAATGTACTAGACATCATGCTGAGGATAATGTAATAAATTGAAATCTGTATATCTAGTGATATATGAACTTGATTTTTCCTCTATTCATTGTAATTTATTAATTTATAACCCTTTGTAAATGAAATTTATTCCTAACTCATGAAAAATGTGATCAAAATTGATTATGAAATGAATATGGGATAATAAATGAATGTTATATGAATGATAAGAATTAATAAAATGAATCATAGATATTTAATGGAACCCAAGTTTTCCTTTGTCTACCATCCTTTTTTTCATACTTCCATGTAGTATCTGTTAAACTGTAAAATTTATAGACAATGTTGGTGGTGACCTACTGAGTTTTGTACTCACACACTTCCTGGGGTCGTCATTTGTTACCCTAAAAAATTTCTTAGTTACTATTTGGGAAAAGTTAATAGGCCCGACTGTAAGATGTTAAGTTATTGTTGGGATGTACATGGGGAAGAACTCGGACATAGAGTCAGGAACGATTGGCAGTTTTGTCTATTTTTCATATTTTGGGTTTCATTATACTAGCGGTACAATTATGGAATGTAATTGTTGTGTTTTTATTGTATGTTTACCCTATTTGTGAAATGATTGGTTATGCATGTTTATTAGTTGATTCATATTATCCATATAATTGTACTGTGTTATGTTTTGGTTTACTCTACTAAATAGGGCATATTCTTTCCACATGACTCATTAGACCCTTGCTGATAGTCTAAAACCACTGGCATACAGGGAGGCACGCTTGAAGTCATTTGTTGACTCAGCTCAGGGAACCTGTTTAATGGATCATGGTTGGGGAAATTACATGTATTATATTGGTGACATAAATTCTATTTTATTTTACACTATAAAGGATTATATTATTATTACTTCACATGAATATAATTTATTTTGTAATATTTAATATACTTTTATTAACACTATAACCATTTTTATCTAATCACTAACGCCATTTTAATTTAATATTGAATATCCCATTACTAAATATAATTTATTTTAATGTGTATATATCAAATTTACTAGAATCCAAATGAAGTCTATGAAAATTAGAATAATGTAATTCGGTATTCATTAACACAAACTAATAATGGGAAGCTCTTGATCCACAGAGTGGACTCCGTAATCCTAAAAAAACATAACTGATATTTACTTTTGTCATACAGTGATATATTAATTTTAATTGCGGAGGATATTAATCCATATAATGATTTTATAATGTAATACGATCAATGTAGTTAGTTATAAAAATAAATAAATCATTACGAAATGCATCCATAATTGAGTCATTACCTATGAGTTCAACATAATTCATATTATTGTAGGATAAATGAATTAATTAAGTGTTTAAATGTATAGGTTTATTTAGAGAAGTGATTTCTTATATTATTCATAAAAATATTTTTTAGTATTTGGTTGTTTTTAATATGATTACCAATGTATTGATAAATCACTTGAACCTATTCCATTTATTTAAATTCTATCTATGCTTATTAGTCCATTTTTATGCAATCACAATCTTCCAAAATTATATTAAATAATATATAAGAGAAAAAAATGATATATGAATGACCTCTCATAAAAATATCAATTTGTTTAATTATTATAAGGATCATAAATCAACCAATAAAATAACATAAAACTAATTATGTTTGTATTGGCATGATTTGAAGAATTCAACCTCACCACTTACATGTCACCAAGGATACAATAATCTCAATTATTTATTGATCCACCTTTAATTTAAATTGTATGTTCTATTTATTACTTGTCTTTATTTGTCAATTATATGTGAGGGTAACCAAATGATTATTTATTCGGATTTATTTAACTCAAAATATTCATGCATTTAAAACATAATAAAATGTGGAGGGATAACACATAACATATAATAATAAATTTAATGTGAAATAAATTAAATGGAAATATTGAATTTAAATTTAATAATACCGACACATACAAGTTTAATATAAAATTATGGGAATTTGTACCTATGTATTTAATATGAAAAATTATATTAGATAGCATTCACAAAAATTAATTTATTATTATTTATATTTAACATGCCCATATTGATTATTTCATTACTTAATTAAATCGTATTATCCCAATGACCATATTAATACTCTTAGATATATCATTATACATCAATTTATTGAAAATAAATGGATTTGAATATAATTATAGATGATAACAATAAATTATTTCTGTATTTACTAATACATTAAAATCATTATTATATAGTCCACAACATAAGTTTCCAAAAGGTAAAATTTGGTTTTAATTATGAAATTAATTAATTTGATGTAATTAATTTATATCATTTTTATATAAATTACATACTTATAAAATATTATCAACACATCATGTTACTCTATTTTCAGGTACATTGGATAAATTCCAGAGGGTTCTATTTTTATTTTTTTGGGATACCCTTTGTGTACTTGTATACCACATTATGTAGGAAATTAAATATTGTCTCTATGTAACATTTTAAATGAATAAAAATTATAGTCATATACCCAAAATAGAAAATGTGCTCTTGAAACATGGCATGTGTTCCACTGGTCATCTGTCTACAGAAGCCACCAAAAGCATATTCTTGTTTTTTTAATTTAGAAATAATAAGTAAAATGAGGTGATTCCTACATACATATATTGTATCACATTATTTTTCAAGTATTGATAACTCATATGGATAGAAAACATGTATTTGACTACCTTTTTTTAATAATGATTCCTACCAAACCATGTACTATACATAATGTGTACCTCAATGACACATGGTGTAATGAGACAAGTCGTGGGCTAGATTATCTCGGTCAACACGAGGTGTATAGTAAATTCCAATAAAATTATTACAAATTGTCACATTAAATATCCTATGACATAACCAGTTAATATAAATATTGTCACATTTAGATTAATCTAGATTAATGTCCTGAAAAACAGTCTATTGGCGGGATCTATTTGCACTACTTTGTAGATCATGTGATATTTTTTTTAATTTTTTAAAATGATAATTTAATGAAGTGTGAATATTATAAATTAAATTATTTATATAATGAAAATTAATATTCTTTTATAACTAATGAATATTCAATAAATTAATTATATAATAATTATTGTTCATAATAAAAAAATAATGAAATAAGTATTTATAATTGTAAAGAGAAAAATCCCTCAATAACAAAATGAGTATTCAAAATGAATTATATGTTCAGGGATGATGAATAAACATGATGGTTATTATTGGTTTTAAAATACCTTTATCTTATTTTACATTTCCTAAACAATCTTATAAATGATATTTTTATTATCAAATATCATCATTGGAGTCATAGAACAAAAATTAAATATGATGAATTATTATATATAATTAGGATCATTAAATAATGATGATGGAGATAGAACTCATTTTTTTTATATTACCATAGTTTCATAGGAAAGAACAATTATATATCCACTATAGTGGTGATCCACACATGGTCCTTCAATAATTGAACAAAATCAATATATATCCATGGCCAAGAATGATGGATCAATTTTTTGGTGTGGGTCATCATGATTACTTCAAAACCCTTCATGCATGTATGTGTTATTTTATTCATTATTATATTAGATATGAATGAATATATAGTAATGTTAATTATCTACAATGGATCTAAATTATTGATAAACCTTTCATAGTAGATAAAACAAAAAATTTACAATGACATGTGTTGGGTCCAATTAATGTATAACGGAACTACAACCAATTAATATTATATTAATTAATACATTATTATATGGAATAAAATGATAAATTTTTTTAAGATTCCACTTACTTGTGAATAAATAAATATTTTATTATTAACTCTTAAATAAATACATATATCCTAAAATGAACTTAGTACACAAAACATCTTCATATTTTATCGAATGATGGAATAAATATTGGTTAAAAATTCATTGAAAAATTAATATTATATGCACAAATTGGTGAATAAATATTTATGTAAAATTACTATTTTTATATACATGTTTTATTTAATAAATAAATAAATAATTATTTCCTTGTTAATTATTTTGATCAATAAAACTAAAATAAAATAAAGCTTAGTCCTAATAATAAAAATTATTATAAAAATTATTTAAATGTAGAATTTAATCTTGATAATTGGAAACAAATATTTTTTAACCCAATATGATTCTTTATCACTAGAACTATCCATGATTATTTAAACTTAATGATTATTATATTGCAATGCGTCATGGAACCCCAAAATAATATATCAATGTCACAACTATGAAAACGGTTAATAAATTCATATTATGTAATATAAATTAATTTTTCAAATTGTTTCATCGTGTAGAATATATATAGGCTTAATAAACATATTTTTTGGTTATAGTTCTTGATTTTACATTACGAAAAAATTACATTGTTATAACATAGCCCTGGAATTCAATGTTACTATGTCATTTTAATCAATGTGATAATATATTTTCTTCCATAATAATTGAAGGGAAAAATACTTATTATTCTTATTAAATAAAAAGATTACATTCGTGATATTCCAAATATACAGAAAATAACCCACAATAGATTTCATTAGGATAAATGAAAATATATATATGCATGTGAGTCCTGAAATGCAATAATAAAAATTCTAAGGCATATATACAATTATGAACACTTAGGTATAGTCTTCAAAATAATATTTTTCTATTACCTCCTATATTTTTCAATCCTGAATCACAATAATATGAGATTATTTATTTAGTTATTTGATAACTACAATAATTACATTCCAACCATATTTTTTAAAAAACAACCCAAAAAATATACCCATTGATATCCCATCGTCTTTGAAATTTATAATTGGATTGTTATGAATAAAACTTCGAGACATCAAATTTTCACCATTAAACTACTGATATGTATAAAAAATAGATTAATAAAAATTTATTTCTCATTTCAATAATAGAACCCAGAAATAATATATCACATCATAAAAGATCATAAATATTAATTGTATAATAATTGATTTTGAAATATTATTATCCACCATCACAACCATTATCATAGGTGATTTAATAACATAATAGTTCTTGAAGAAATGATAACATGAAATGATACTTTGCATTCACTAATGGTCTCCAAAAAGGAAAATCATGAAACTGTTGTTTCATAATCAATGTATTAAAAAAATATTCTCTATTAAAAAGATCTACATATTACAATGTCTAAATTTTGAATATAGTCTAACCATTGACTATAAAAAAGTTTAAAATATTTTTTGAACATCTATATAAATATTATTCTACCATTTTTAATAGGAAATATTTTTAAAAATTGTTTACATAAAAAACTATTAATATCATGCATCCCATCATTGAGTTTTATATAACCTATGAGATATAAAATATAATGATGAAAAATATTTTGAGAATAGTAAATCCAATGTTGTTACCTTTTTTATTAATGGATGAAATTTTTCCTTTAATAATCACTTCATATAAAATATAAAAGTATCATTTTTAGTGATTGAAACATTAACGATTTCGTTAAAATTAGTAATATATCAAATGATGGAAATTCCTATAGATTTTATAGGGATGGAAAAGAATTATTTTCTAATATTATAAAATAAAAAATTTATTTTTCATCAGATGTTAAATGATTCCTTTGTAAATTATTTTTTTATTCCACTATGATGAAATTCCGATGGACATGAATTTGTTGACACATTGTATATTTGATCTATAGTTGGATGAATGATATATGATATGAAAATTTATGAAACTAATAATTATATAATGATATAATAATATTTGAAAATGGAATATTGTTTTTCGTTGGTTTTTTTGTTGTGTCATAGAAGTAATCCATTCCATCCCCATAAAATTGTCACATTTATGAACTGGTTGATGTTTTTAAAAATGAATAATTACCAAGGAATATACCTTATATATTTGTGAATATATATGTTAACCATCATATATTATCTTTTCTGATTTTTATGTTACATTTTCATTATTCTTTCATTGTCCATATAAGATAATGAACATCAACTACGATGATTAATTCACCCATATTTGTGAAAATAAATAATTTACTAGAATATTAATAAACTTTATATAATTTAAAATTTTGAGAAGGTTTTTTCCAATATTAATTTTTTTTGAGTTGAATAATCTTGCTTGGGAAATCCTGATTAATGAAAATCCATAAATTATTTCCCTTAATAAATTTATAGTTATAATAAATATATATATAAAGGTATCATACTAATATTATTTTTGTTAATTGATATACTTGATGGATAAATGATTTTTATTCACATATAATAACAATTGAATTAAAATATACATTATGTTTGTTTAATATATATAAATACACTATCCAATTTTACTAGATAGGATTCATTATTTAATTATAATAGAATGAATTCAAGAAAGACATATCACAATGTAACACATAGTTTAGTAGAATTGGAAATCCAAATATAATCATACATTCAACCATTCAACAGGAAATAGAAAAAAAACATAAATGATCAAAAAGGAATATCCACCAATATTAGAATATTATTGTTTGTAATATATAATATACATATTCATTTACAAGGAAAAAAGATACATAGGAATGGGTGAGCTTAGATTCTCTCTAAGGGTAAACAATATAACATAAGTGATCATAAACATAACCATTCAACATGGTGAATAATAGAAAACCCATTCCTTTAAAAAAATAACTTATTATGGTAGGAATATGAGGTTATTAAATATTTATTTAATAAATATTAATAATGTGAATTACAATAGTAAAATAAACTCAATATCTAAGAATTTATAACATTGTAATGAGGTTAATGTATATGTTTGATATTCTTAAACATAGAGTAAAATCCTAAGGCAAAACAATATGTAAAAATTGGAAAGACCTCCACAATTTCCATATCATTTTTTATAAATAGACCAAGAAATGCATCAGGGGTGTCTAGTGCTCCCCACATATCACATATTAAGTCAATTTTTTTTTCATATGAATTTGGTGAACATAATAACCATATACATTGATATTGATACAAATATATTGAATGTAAATAACTTTCACCAATAATTTAACCTAACACTAACCATTTGGATTAATATGGTGAATGATATAAAGATAGCATATTCACAGTAGAAATAATCATAATCCCTTCATGAAAATAATTTTTATGATATCATATGAGATAAATTTCAATGATGTACAAAATTCAATAAGAGATGTTTTATCTGATGTAGATAATTTTATTTGAGACCATTGAAAATTATATGAGAAAATAATCCTTAAATCAATCCAATGTGTCATATACCTCATTGGAAAATTAAAATAATTGTAATATTGAATATTATGAGAAAATGGAGACTATTTATTTGATATACCAGTTTGTAGTTGATACACATCAATCCTGGAATACATGGTAAACATATACTACAGAAACCTTAATGTCAGATGAGAAAAATAATATTTACATTTTAATGAATAATTATTTGGGAATATCATTTTAATTTTTTATGATATCAGATGTAAACATCTATATCAAAATAAATAAAATGTATAGACCTTGGAATTATATTTTTGGAAAAAATAATCTATCACTAATGTTTATTCAGGTAAATATAGTTGATAAGAATCTATAGAAAGAAAACTATTTAAGGCATTTTAAGTAAACTATTAAAGTTAATTATAAACTCGAATGTAATGTTTGTTTTATTAAAATCTAGTACATACTTGTGTGTTCTCATGACAATACATTTAATGCTTATTTTCATGAAGACAAATCTATATTTCAATGTTAATAATGAAAATGAATATTGAATATATTGAAAAAAATGATTCATATTATTGAACTATAATTGAATTAAAAATATATAATTGAAAACAAAAAAATAAGAAAAAGAAAATAAAATTAGAGAATAAGTAGGATAATGTTGAAAAAATATTAGAGAATATATGATAATATATAAGGAAAACAGAAGTATACCATCCCTGTACAAAATAAAACATACTAAAGAATGATGGATAATATAAGGAAAACACATAAGAGAATATCGAAATAATATAAAATAATTTGAAAACATATAAAACATATATGATAATATATCAGATAACATTCAATTGAAAATAAAATGATAAATTTTGAAACAAAAATGAAATAAACGTGAATTGAAACATAAAATATTATGGAAAATAAAATAGTTTACGATGATGATAAAAAAATAAGTATAAAAAACAAAATACATGAATAATAAGAACAAATGGAAAGTAATTAGAATCATACATTCAAAAACAAACATTATTGAAATAATAGAATTACTAATGTCACTTAGATATAATGAAAATAACACGAAATAATTATTATACAGAATTAGTATAAAGAACATAATATTCCAAATAACATAAATTAAAAGAACATTTAAGAGGACATTTAAATTTCAAAACATACAACATAAGTATTAATGTCACCGAGAAATTATGTTACACTATACCAATATTAAACATTAAATGTATGGAAAAAATTTCTACAATGAAAAAAAATTATAAAATATAAATACCTGAATTTTCATATTACAAAATAATTAGTGTTAACATAAAATAATTAACTAGAAACAAAAATGTAAGAAGTTGAAATTTACCTTTTGAAGACAACAAAGAAAAATCGTGTTTTCCTTCCATGCCTTCCCTCATTAAACATTCCATCCATTGTTTTTGACATGGTATACTACACTTCCCTTCATACCAATTCTCTGGTCCAAATATCCAATTTCACCAGGTAAAGTGGACATTCATCAATTATATTTAATTGATGGTAATCAAGGTGCACGTCCTGGAATTTATATGTGCATAAACCCCTAAAACTAAAAACAGGAGACCAAAAATATATTACATGCATAAAAGTGGTCATTTAGACACTGTCTGTTTGGGAATGATCAAATAGAACTGATGCATTGGATGAAAATATATTTGAACATGAATAGAATCGGGCCAAGATCCTGAAGATGTACTTGGATGAGGGTGGAGGGTAATTGGGAGTATAGTCTGATTCTGTTAGAGTATAGGGTGTGGGGGAGTTTCATGACATAACTTATTTACCTGTTCCATCAATTATTCATGGTTTTGAGGGAAAATGGCATGCTTATACTATTTTAAGTTAGTTGTGTTTCCTCTTTCTAACTAATGAATCAAAAAACAAGGAAGGGTTATAGAATCTGAACTAGTGGATCCTTATGCTACCAATAATGATAGAAGATGGGATGCACATTACATGACTACATTTCATATATTAAACCTAAAAACAAAGGGTATTCATATAAAAAGATTGGGTACCCATATTAGGACTGGGTTTCCATATGAAAACATCCATTGTCTGCAGCCCACGTACTTCTCTACTTCTATGCTGTTTTCCATGGTACAAAATTTATAGGACCGGAATTCATTTCTAGAACCATCTATATTCTTCATCTTCTGGGTGTTGTAGAGCTTGAATACTGGAGCTATTGCAGTAAGAATTTATATTAATAAAGTAGAATTACTTTTGGTAAAACACATTTCAATCAATGTAGAAAAATATATAAGAAATAAGAAATTATTTTTAAGAAAATAAAGCTACTGTTTAACCTGGACATAAATTTCTATTGAGTTCTTGCGGTGGAATAAGGTTTAATATTCCAGTAGGTCACAACCTAATAAATCACCTATCTTTTCTATCAATAGATACAATGAATGATTAAAATTAGATGTACATACTAATAATTGATGAAATTAATGAGTGGAACGTCTATATTATAGATGACAATGGAGAGAGGGATTGATGGATTGCTTCAAAATGAAACCGTGACATGATCCAATAGTTAACTTGGACTTCACCTCTACATCAGGCTGTACAACTATGTTATCCTCTTCATTAATTGATGATTTAGCATGCTCCTACTATTCGACGTCATTGATGTAGACATATTTTCCAGCAGAAAAAAATACAGTGTAATGTAAACACACCATGAGGTAACAAAATAAAACATAAGGCTTTGTAATTACAATTACACCAAACTGGAAGACCAAATCAAAATATATATTGATGAACATCTTCCATAATAATTTCATGATGATATAATGTCAATGAAATATAGTAAAAATGAAACAACATCACATAGTGATGCTAAAAAAACAGACCAACGGAATATAAATATACCAATTAATGACTACATAATATAGTAAAAATCACCCCATTGATTTGAATGGAAACAAAGGACAACATATTCATTTATTATACATGGCACATCATCCATTTTGCATGAAAATGTATTGCTATTGTATATTGTAACTACCATATAAGCTTGTAATTTGGTATTAAAACTGATATATTATTTATGTCATCACTGCTATTTGGTTAATAATATTTGAAGATGCACATTATATATTTATTCATCATAATAAATATATAATCCTCCATGGACTGTAACAGCGTATATATCAGGAAGTGAAATTTATCCAAGGATTTAATAATTTAGTTAATCGATACTGGTGAAATATAACTAAGTAAAAATTATAAATAATAAGCGGTTATGAAAAGAAAATCTGTAAATGTAATATAAATCATTCAATGATTCGGATATAACTTCACAACATAGAAGGTCAACTCAGAATTTATACTGAGGTATGGTAAAAAATTATTACAGATATGATGAAATGTGAAATTTAATGGAACATAGTGTTATGAAATTCTTCCATTAATGTCATACATTAGTTATTGGAGTGAAAATGTGTGGACGTCATCGACTCTATGTAGTTGTTGTTGACTTCTAGTGGTGGATACTGAGAATTTGAGACTGAAAGATAGATGTCATTACTGTTTTTATCACTATAACTAATAGCATGTACCACATGTCAAAAATGGATTTAAATAGGAAGCCATACTAACATCAGAGGGTCCAAAGTTGAGTAGTAAACCGTAGGATGTATATTCCTTGAATATTATACATGATTCCCAGCAAGTGTTGATTGTTGAATCCATATGTACATGACATTTGTCAGTCTTTCTGGTAATATGGGGCTGGGAAAATTTTCCATTCGAATAAGTTGATAATAAATAACACATAAATATGGAATAAACATTAATAATTCAGTGTTTAATGAATAATTTACCTTGTTTTAGTTCAGATCATTTGAATAATCATATCCAAAAGGTGTGATATAATCAAGATGAATGCATTGATTATATGTTTGAAAATATATTTGGGACAATCTAATTAATAAAACCTAATATTATAATATAATAATAACAAAATGAAATAGTATATATCAAACTATGTTGAGTTTGGATGATCTGGCAGAGGAAAAAAATAATACTATAGGACTAATGTGACTTGTGCGCCACATTTATTCAATGCCCTCAAATAACGAATTTACCAATGATCTTAAAAAAATCCACTAGTCAAATTAAAAACTATGTGAGCTTCTAAAATAGAGTACATGATCTACTTTTCAGAAACATATATCAAAAGTGACATAATGAAAAACCAAAATTCAGGTCAATGTTATGTAATATAAATAAGAAACATTAAATTGCCTTGTAGTACTGCCATGATCTGTTGATTGAGAGTAGAAGCAGTTCACCCAGTTTGTAGATAGTTAAATTAATCCCCAAAATATGTAATTCTACTTTAGTGTTTGTAATTAAAACATATTATTATGAAAAAAGAAAATATGACATGCATAAATATCATTGTATGCATATTTTCAGTGCCAAACATCAATGTTGACATCACATTATAGTGTTATTTTATAGAAGGAAAAAAGATTGACAATCTGTTTATAATGTTATTTAATTAAGAAACAAAGGAAACACAGGACTGTAAACAATATTCTACATCACAGAGCTAAACATTGGGTTGTAGTCAAAGTAAATATATGTAAAATAAATAAAATGTACATACATTAGTGAAATAAATATTTTGCTTCAAATAAAGAAACTAATAGAGTAAGGTCTTTAATTCACACCTCCTTCCCAGACGGATCCAATTCACAATGAAGAGACCTAAAACAATATGTGTATATTCTAAAATATTAAAATGTAATGTTGAACATAATGATTTTCCAACAGGCCTCCATTACCATGGATATACATTGAAAATAGTCAATCTAGTTTTTCTACATTTTTGTTTCTATTATCCATTATATGGAGATTTATTTCATTGGCCCCAGTTGGTGGGAAGTATATAGATAGTGATACATTGTGTTCGACTGTGTTTTCATCATCGAAGTATTTTAGTATCATTTTATATAGGAAGATATAATTTTAACGAATGATTAGTAGTCAACACATATAAGACACACCAATGAAGCAACAATAAAACATATGATTTTTGGCATATCCGATAAACAGATGTACTACATCTATACTGAAATGTAAAAAAACCAAATGATGGAAAAAATAATTTTTTTACAAAAAATACTCACCTATAGTAACAATAATTGAGGATTGAGAATTTGTACCTTATTTGAAGATATAGTTTTAATTTTTTTATGAAATCTAGCATCACTGTTGCAGCTAACTACTAAAGATCATGCATGGCGATGTTCCTAAAACAGATGTTTGAAATGTAAATTATTGGTATGCAGTTATTGTATTTTAACTAGATGGAATGATAAATAATGAAACATAAAATAATAGATCGTATTAATATTACTAATAATGTTGTAATATGATATTCATAAGGCTTGGAATTAAATACTGGGGGACTGATTACTCTATTTAACTGACTTTTTGTAAAACATTGATGATAGGTGCTGATATTACTTTCATTATCAATGATAAATAGTACTATGTATGTGTTCAGTTATGAAGAACAATTTTAATTTTGAATGTAGTAACTTGTGACATCTAGTGCCATCAAAATTATTTAGTATTGAAAAAAAAATTTCTGGGGGAAAACCAATATCATCATGGTCCTATTATTTAAAGAAACGAAACCGTGAGTTAAAAAATAACATCAATTACATGAAGAAAATAGAATAGTTCAGGTTTAATACTTTTGTAATATAATATCTCAATGGATATGATAATTTTCATATGAAATTCATGACATGCTTGTCGAAGTTAATGTCAGATAGTGTGTCATTATCATCACTCACCAGTAGTTATAATCTAAAACTGTTGTATTTATTGTTGTTAGAATCCATGTGGTTGCATCAGTAATATTAAATTCATATAGTAAACCTATACCCATGTAATATTTAGCAATCAAGGAAACCATTAAATTAATAACATGGAGTAGTTCATCATGGTTGTTTTTTACAATTCTGATAACAAATATTTCCATCCACAATTTGAACATTTTTTCATACAATAGTTGCATGATTCAAAATACCAGTTATGAGTGCTTTGATGTTTAACTATTGTAGTAGTAATCAAACACTTTTCACCTATGTGACAATTGTTAATATTAATATATTCCTCAATCATGGTCTTAAATGTAATAGTGTTGTAGACCACATAGTCAAATAAAAAATTCATGATATTGTACATACCTCTAGAAGAATTTTTACATCAAAAATAATTATTTTGTTATTCCAATAGGGCAATGTTGTAACAAAATAGGGTGGAATTTTTGATATAGAACATTAAAATTGAGAATGAATGATGATCCCAAATCTATTAAATGTAGAAGAGGCTACATTGATGACATAATTGTATGCAGTTGTGAATCATGTTGTTGGAATTTGTCTACAGAATTGCTGGACAAAGAATATAAGTTATAATTTTACCTACATCAAATGTTATGTACTATAGGGATTTCCATGTTCAGTAGTGCATTTAATTCATTTATTGATGTGTTGATAATATCATATGCTTAAACATGTTGATGAGCCGATGAATAATTAGGAGTGTATAGTTTTAAACCAAACAGTCAATGTCTGCAACATTGTTTAGGGAAGAACTATAATTTATAAACATTACAATTTTCAATTTGGCAGTACTGTTGTTAGGAAATTATATTTTCCTGTATGTCATAAAATAATATTGGAACACAAAAGCTGGTGGAACATTATATAATTCATTTTACATTTTCGAATTTGAACTGTGTGAAAATTATAACTGCTCGATATCTATAGTTTGATAAAATTTATGTTTTCAATTAGATATTAAATATTAAAGTGATCTTAATGAAATATGATAGATCATGTAGACCATCATAAGCATATTTTGAATTGAACTAGAGATCATTACAGTTTTCCAAATGGATGATTTCGTAATATATATCTATATTTCATATAACTCAATCGATTTTCCCTAACCAGCTGCAAGATCATTATTTTAGAGGGATCATTGTTGTTTTCCATGTACTCAGTCATTATGTTGGAAAACATACCCCACAATAAATAGTTTATGCTCAAGCCTCTTCAAGATATCATTATAGTTGTGTTGGTAATAACAATATCCTATGGTAATTATTTTGATATTTCAAGAATTAATACATGTCATCCTCTAAATAAATTTGAATCTTTTCGTTAGAAGTACTGATAGACTCTATAGGATAGGAGTATAACAATTTTAAAATAATTTCTATAATAGGTAAAACTGAGGTAAAACTATTTTATCTTTATTAGAGGTGTATTCCCCTTAACATTGTGTGAATACCACAGTAATTTAGAAAATGAAATAGTATATTTTTTCAGATCTATATTTGTGGAATATATTTAATAAAAACATGTACTAAATATGCATATGAAATTTTCAGTTTTTACAAGAAATATAGTTGTAATGAAATGTACCTATTAATTTTTGTTAGGGAAAAACTTTGTTAATAATGTCCGAAAAATAAGTGAACTCAAAGCTGAACAGTGGTATTTGGTTATCGGTTGGTCTAACATATGATGTTTCCATGGAAATGGATGAAAATAATTCCTTGTCCACATGTACCACCCTTTATTATGATAATTTTGAATGTTTTGTATGATGTAGCATAGGACATCTCGTAGTAGTGGTTTGTACTTGAGGATTAGGTGGTGGTTAGTAATTATTCAGTAAATTTTGGTCCTCAGAATAAATAATTTACAATTTAAAGCATTAAAAATCATATGACATATATTATTTACAAAAAATAATGTCCCAAAAAATAAGTACATTGTCTTAGTTGTATGAAATGATTACAGAAAATCTGACTTCTGGAGAGGATAAAATCACTTCATCATTAGAGAGAATCAGACTGATAGAAGAATCTTCTGAGTTGGGTGATTAATTACACCACAGATTCAATACATGGACTTCTATCATTAATGTTAATACCACATAAATAGTAATCTCATTCAAAAGACACATTCTTTCTAACATGATTTGGATTCAATAAGATTTCAATTTGTCTATAGATATAACATAGTAAGTATCAATATAAGTAATCATCTTATATATATATATATATATATGTAATTGATTGAATAAATGAAATGTATATATATTTAATGAAATGATTCCTAAGAAATGCTATCAAAAATTTCTTTGTAGAAAATGTATTCTGTATTGTCAGAGTTTGGATTATCTCAATCATCAAGAACAATTTTCAAAACCCTTGGTGACATCACCATAGATACAACAACATAATGTTTCCCCTGGCAGAACACATGCTTGCAAAGATATAAATAAAAAGAAGAAAGAGATTGACCTTGACTATTATGGTTAGTCATTAAATAAAAACCAATCAAAGGATGTTGTCTTCTTTGTAGTTTGAGAGGCCTTATGTTGCCACTGTGTGTCATATTTATTTTTGGAAAGAATTCTAGATACCTGGTATGTCTACCAGTTAAAATTTCATCATTGATGACATAGTCACCCATGTGTGTAACCACAGGACGAGTACCATTTCATAATCACACTAATTCATGGAAATTTCTATGAAACAAAATTGGTAATCTGATCTTCAATGTAATTTTGAGTGAATGATGTATGGAGACATGGATACCATTTAAAAGTTTAGTTCTATATATGTTCTCAGGATGATCAGTATCAAAATTGGCACTGTTAACAGAATTAGAACTGATGTTATCTTTTCATTCTTTGGTAATTAGATTTAACATGTATTCATTGCCTTGTTGAACAATGTCACGGGTTAGTGCAATTATTTTACTTACATTCAAATATGAAACATCTCCATAGTTATTGATGAAATCTGGGTATGAAAATTCATTAAAAGCTACCAATTGTAGTTTATTTGTTCTCGGAAGGAATGTTTATTGGATTTGAATGCACCCATCCCCATCGATGAGCTCACAACACATCCCTCACTGATATCCCAAATCCACATAGAAAATTTTTGCACCTCATAAGAACCATCTTTGAAATCTTAAAATTGCAACCTCCTTCCTTTTTTAAATTTTAAAACCTGCCAATGTTACCATAGATATGAAGACCATATTCTAAAAAATACAAAGTCACTTTTGTCACCAACAAGGATTACATGAAGTATTTTTCAGAAATTACCACCAAGGAAAACCGTTAAACCACTGAAAGTAAAGTTAGAGGGATTTACATTCTCTACTAAGATTATCTCTCTTAATGTATGATCAAGATCATCAAAATAGTTTTTATTAATCATTGGAGCCTCATCCTAGATAAGCAATTTTTTTTACTAAAACAATTCTACAATATCACTCCCTTACGGAATATTGCAGACTGAGTGATCGTTTGTAGATATGGGAATATGAAATTTAGAATTAGTTTTCCTCCCTCGTTGTAGGAGTAATTATGTTATTCCATTGAAAACAATTGTAAGAAAAAATTTTCCTTTTGAAATTAGTAAACATGTTAAGACTCTCCATCTGAAAGTATTTAATGTCCATTTAAATGCATGGAAGAAAAAAATCCCCCATCATTAGAAAATAACACAGACATAATTCTCCCAATAACATGTTTTTTTTACAGTATACATATTGCGCAATGATGGGTACTCAATAAGATGTTTTTACCTGTTGTTATTGTGATTTTCAAAAATCACCCAATTCGGTAGAGGAGTTACTGTGTAAATTGGAGTGGGAATTAGATGATAAAATTTCATATATTTAGCATTGCTACAGAGAATGTTACCTATTTCAATAAAACATATACTTTGACTTTTATGATCCTTTATTGTCAAGTCAACATGAATGTGAAATCGTATTAGAAACCAATATAATAACATAGATATATATTGACATTAAGGGTAAGTTTTATGTACTTTTTATTTGTAGGATTTGTTGTTGAGAATATATAATATCATCAGTTATAACCTACCATGTTTCATGAAAAACAATGTCAGGTCAGGAAATGGTATTTGAGAACAACATTCCGGCAAACAGACTTTGCAACGAGTGTCCCATTGCCCAAGAGGAAACATATTTTAGTACTTGAATGGAATCATTATGATCAGCTAACAGTCCCACTGCTGAATAGGTTGGTCTGAATGTACTATGAGTAATTTTTTTCACCATTCAAATATAATTGTATGAAGTCTCTCCACTGACGTTTGTATGTAGAAATATCAAGTAATATAGTTTTACAGAAGACGACGAAACATAGTACAGTCTACCAATACTGAATCCCAGTTTGTGCTGGTTCCATTTTTTCATGATAGAGCTAGACAATTATTGATGGGAATTTTGAATATGTCAGACTTCTGCCCTCTGGGTACAACCAATTTTCTTCACACCAAGATGTGAACATGGTATTAGAAATGTATCAATTATTTAATATGTCTTAAATATTGTCACAGTATGCATACCTCATTCTGTTATTTCTAGGTAAATAAAACTACAGTCTATCAACTACATGATATATAAAATGAATATAATACGAAAAGATCCTCCATTAAGCTTCATAGGGTGAGGTGTTCCGAAAGACATAATACATTTTAATCTCGTCTACTTATTTATCATATAGATGGTTATTGTGGTCATATTGTGTTGTTTTGACACAATCCATAACACTACTTATATATTTAAAATAGTACATGATAGAGGATGATTTATTAAATATTTCAATATTCATATGAGCATTATATTTTAGAATACGAACAAGATTGTATGACACAGAAAACCGATTGTCTAATTCTATACCATTTTTGACAACTGTACATCTTGAATTATTTATCTGATATTGAACATAATGATCTTAATTAGTTTTTGAATGTTGTAAAAATTTCATTGTATGGTAATTTGAGAATTTTCCAATCTGTATACAAGGTGAGAGACAATTCACATCACCACAAGGCCCAGGGATCATAAAATTTGCAATTAGTTCATGTCATTTTGGAAAGGTACCTATATTTGGAATTTTATCCATAACAATTCTGTTAATGTCTCCTAGAGTGACTACATTTTTTTCATGTCTATGAAATAATAGAATGTGCACATGATGTATTCTTATTTTCTAAAACTCCATATTACAAAAAACTACATTATAAAATGAAAGATATATTTGGAAACATTTGGAAGAAATATGTAATATCTGGCAAAGAAAAAATCAAAATAGTATATTTTATTAGTGAAGATGTTTCGTAGAATCTCGATATTTTAAAAAAAACAACCTTCTCATAAATCTTTCATGAGTTGTCCCACATTAATATTGAATATTCTTGAATGAATATGAGTACATTCTGACGGGAAAATATTTTATACCTTAAAAAATCTTGAAACATCAAGACACATTGGATTACATGTAAATGTTAAAAAAAGATTTGTATACCACACCCAATTATATATTGGCATATAATATTGGTAATTTTGAATCATATATCTCGGACCACCCATAAATTTGGATGGTAAGAAGATTCATATCCGTTTTAAAAGACACATCTTGGTAACCTTTATGGAAATCATCATGAAAACCATTAAATTGTTCTACCCTCAATAAATTTTGATTGATGGGGATAAAAATTTTCTTTCAGACTCAATCATTTTATATGCGTCTATAATAAAATGTCGCAGAATCCTCCTTGAATAAAGTAGACAAGATGAATAATTGTAACATAATTGAAGTTGAAACGAGAAATATTCTCTCATTGTAACTTTTCATAGTTTATCTCATTAATTGAAAGGTTTATCATTATGGAATATTTTATCAACAGATCTGTACTCTCCTCTTGTGAATACCAATTGTTATTATAGAGGTATGTAACGAGGGTGAAACTCATTAGTGTGATGAAATTCACCACTTTTTCTTTGAATGATGATATCTCTCTGATGTTTAAGATCTTCTAATGTTGTATTCGTGTGCATCACTTCCACGTCTTATAAGTAGTCATAGAATTAAATTTTTAGTTTCATTACTCTCTATAACATCCCTAGCTGTTCTGAATTTTCATGATTAAGAATTTATTTCACGGATAATTTCTTATCGTATCTGAAAAACACTTAATTTCATAATAGAGTGTGTATTCTTATCGTCGAAGCTACATATGGAAGTGTTAAAAAGTTACAATCAGAAGACAAAAAATTCAAATTTTACCTCTTAATTTACTAGTAACCTTATGGCCCGTTTCTATTGTGAGACTCATTTGAATTGTCATATACATAATGCCGAGGAAACATTAGTGGTTGTCCGTTAGCTAGACATAAATATCCAATACAATGTTAGTTCTATACATTTAATCTAAAAACATGCGGAGACCCTACACAATTCAGTAATTTTTATACATTTCCACCCAATGATGTGAATGAGAATTTTGATTTGTAAACGTTGTTGTGGTCTTGAAATGATTTTGAAGGAGTAGAGGTTGTGTTGATAACTGATGTCTAAAGGTATTTTGGACATGTATTTAACTACTGTAAAACACTTTTTCCCAGTGAGCAACATAATGAAAATCATGGGATATATCTATGGCTATATTTTTTATTCATCACTTCATAGTTGAATGTTGAACTGCATTACTCAAAAATGTTTGAAGGGTATCCCCAATCAGAATATTCTAGAGGATAAAAGAGTATGTATAGTTGATATTAATAGGGATAAAAATAGTATCCCAATTTTAACGTATACAAATACACGATATTAATTCGAGTACTACTTAAAAGTAATTAAATTTTTTTTCTTCAAGACTTTGAAGTTGATGTGATATATCTGCAACATTAGACTTGAATTGAGTTGTCATTAATGTTAAAATAGTAGTAGAAAACATTAAATGAAGTAGTTATTTGTTTGAAATACAATTGAAATTATGAGAGACCACTGATGTTAATAGTAGAAACTCAATCATAGTATTTTGAAGTAGTACATTATGTGGTTTTTTGATTCATTGCTAGTAGTTGTTTGGGTGGATGGGTAGTATGTGCTTGCCTCCATCGATAAAATAACCACATTTGATACAATGATATTAAATATTATAATTTTACTATTACATTAATGAAAATATACTATTTCTTTAGGACTTTCAAGGTGAAGTGATTTATCTGCATAATTATACTTGAAGTTATTAGTTATTAATGTAAAATAAATTAAAGAAAACATTGAATGAAACATTATTTTGTTGAAAATATAATGTATCCATTGACATTCCACTCTAGTTTATAACAAGATCCATGTCATATTTTGTTGAAGTTGTAGTTTCTCTAGTAATATGATTCATTGTTTGATATTCATCTATAGGATGTGTAGTACACGAATAGTAATGTCCTTAAAATGACATTATTCATTACATTGTTATTAAAAAGTATAAATTGTAAATATAGATAGTCATTGAGATGTGATACCTGAAATGTTTGTAGTACTGTGGTAAACACCCATGGATGGAAAAAGAAATGTGGTTTCCGTTATCATTTGATGTTATACCATTGATTACTAAGGACACATGTGTATACTTCAATATTTCCCTGATGCGGATTAAATCATATAGTCAACTGAATTTTTTTTACAGTGATTAGGAGGAATCAGATGGCTGTATAAGAGTACATCAATATCTATTCGTAACTAGTAAGAGTAATTTTGACACATGAATATGCTTAATAGAAATGCATCATATTGTACCTTTATTGAATTGATGTTCATTGACAACATTATTACAGAATGAAAGACTTTGTTGTATCTTGGTTTTTGGTCACTGCTTTTTTTGTTTGATCCACCGTATATTGTTGACAGATCCAAACAGTTTTGAGGGACTGTGAAAGATGAAGATTAAATGTATTACCAACCTATGATTATGTATTTTTGAATATGAAATCAATGTATCAATACTGGATATAGTAAACCAAAATTACCATTGCTTAATATTGGTGAGAATGGAATGTGTAGACGTAGTAATGTGTTATTAGCTGGTCTGACAACATTAGCTATAAAAAATTGTCCCGATGTTAGCTTTACCATAATATTCACATTTATGAAGGAATATATATTGTTAGTGAATAAGATACTATAGTAAATTAGGATTATATTTTTATTTTTAATTTGTTAAATAAAAAAACAGAAATGGAATTAGTAAATTGAACTGACAATTAAAAGGTATTGGTTAAAAAGGCAAAAAAATCCTCTTTTCATTCTTACTATTGGAGATACAAGTTCACATGAATTAATTTTTTTAGTAGAAAAACTTCATGGGGAATTCCAATTATCATAAACATAAGAGTTTTTGGATGATAAATAATTAAACAATACCTGGACTGATGGGAAAAAAGAAGATAATATTATTGTCATTGTCGTCATATTAGTATTATTTACAGCCATACATCTTTGTATATCGATGGGGAGTGCATGTTTATATCGTGTATATTTTTTTTATTGTAAATTAATTGAATGGGGCCATAAAAATAAGAAATGTGACATTGTGATTATATGATAGACTATGTATTTTCTAAAGACAGTTGTGCCTTAGAACGTGCATGTAGTCACATTCTAATGTTTTTATGTCGAAATGGTACATATGAAAGTTACATACTACAATAATTCAAATATAAATCATAATATTTATCATGATGAAATGATAAATGGACAACCAAATATTGCATGGCCACTTGGATGCATTATTATGAACATTTTATTGAGACTGTAAATGCTGAAGACAACTAATAATCACAATCTTCATGAAGAAACTGATATGGTTAAATGTGTAGATACATGTCTAAATACTAGTTAAGTTAAATAGAGAATAAATATAATACTGTCACTATTGAATTTGGATAAAGAATAATGAAGTTACAGTACCCTTTGAAAACCAGAAAAAAAAAGTTAACATTAAATAATGATATAGGTTTCTGAGTTGAGTATGAAAAAATTTCGTTTTTGAATGCTCACAACTTCTTCCTAGTAACCGAGAAAGAAATATTAGAAACCCAAGAGTTCTTGCACCGAGTGCGGTCTGTTATGAAATACTAGTTTGCAAATTTCTGTTGAGTTGGAGGTGGCATGTTGCAAATAAGTGCTGGCCATTGATTTCAGAGAATTGTTTTGATGATGATGTATGTCCATGATGATTTTAAACTAGAAAAGATTTTATATCATGTGAATCGGGATATTACAGCCATGACACCGATAGTATATGTAGGTTAGAAGACAATGTCTAGAAGGGTAGACGATGTAGAGTTTTGTAGTGAGATTTTTCTAATTTCGATATGTGGAAGAATTGTTTTCAAGAGAAGATGCTTCTTCTGTAGGAATCATTAGATGGGAAAGGTTGTTTTAGAGGGATTTTTTATACTTTGATTGGCGGAGGGAAATTTTGAATTCGGAGGATTGTAATTAGGAACACTGAAGTAGGTTTGGTACTCGTGGGTGGAGGAAGCACCTGTGGGATCGAAATGTGCTATAAAAAAAAGCCAAGGAACATGTTTTATAATAAAAACATAATTTCTAAAATTTTACTAACAAAGTTATGACATTTAAGAATAAATTTTTAAAGAATTATTTTCAATTTTTTATTTGACCAGTGATTTCTAATATATCATATCTTCTGTTTAAAAACATTAAATTTTTTATCATTTTTATTTTGCAAAAGGAAATTACATTTATCATCAAAATGCATGTAATTATTTCCCTCCATTAATTTATATTGACATCCCTTTAATGTTTAAATGTTTAATTATTAATGGGTATTTTTTCAAAATTTATTTTCAATGAAATATTTATACATAAGTTTTAAAAATTCATATTTTCTACAAGATTATTTTAAATAATATTTTTTATTCCAATCCATCAATATGAACAACCCTTTATATTACTTTAAATCGGATATTTCATATTTATTCCATCTGTATTATTCCTCTATATGGTTTATTATCGACTTGGTTATTAATTGTTTTAACATTCACTTCATTGATTAATTTTTCAGCCCCCCTTAAATATTCAATTTCCCATTATGACTAAACATTGAATTTAAAGGGAATATAGTTATTTACCATTGCATATTTGTTATTAATTTCGTTTTGATTTATTGGATACGTGTTACCTATTCACATTTATATAAAATGAAATAATTTTTTTCCTCATGGTTTCATTATTTTTCCTTTTTGAATTTAACCTATCTGAACATTTGATATCAACCAATGATTCATTCTGTTTCTAAAAAAAAAATCAGATTTATATTATGAAATAAATTAGAGTATTCAATATATTTAATAATTATATTATCGTAACATAACAACAATAATTTTATATTTAGCATTTTATTTTGTAATGTATGTTTCATTAGTGATCTGATTAACAAGAATACTAATTTAATCTAACAATTGGTATATTATTCCTTGTAATCATGGCAATGAAATGTTAGTAGACCCTAGATAGATTCATTAAAGGGTTGGTCTCTATAGTTATGATCAAAATATGTACATTATAAATCAAGAGAAGAAGAATTAGAAAATCATATATTAGAGAAAATTACAGTAATATTGACATTGAGGATTATTATAGTAGAACATCCAAAAATTATGGTATGGTAGATATTATGTGGTTCATCCTAGAAATCATCAAAATATGGATACTACATGTGGATGTAGTTCTTGAATAGATTTACCAAGGAGAAATAAATATATTAAGGTTTTGGGACCTGAATTCGCATAACTTAGTACATTACAGTGGGACTTAATACACAAATAATTTGACACTAATAGTGGATATGATATGAATAATTTTAATTTTAATTAAAAAATAAAATGTACAGTATTAAAATATAATAAGAAAATAATTTTCATTGATATAGATATGGTGATTCTATTTATAATAAGGTTCCATGTTTTTTATATCTTATGAAGAAATATAATATGGCTTCTCTATGATTATTATTTCTCAAACTATGCTCTATGTTTATCGTCAATAATAGGAAGATGTAATGACATGAATTTTTCTGTCCTTTTCCATTGGAAAAATTCAGTGGTCATAGTTTTCATGGGGATCACATTGGCTTTATATGGGACTATTCCAAACAAAAATAGTTCCAACAAATGATTTCGCCAAAATGTTTGCATACTTATAGTTGCATCAATTATAGTGGAACTATCATAGTCGCATTCCACAATCGTACCTGTTACGATGGAAATATTGTGGTGGAACTGTTACTAAGTTACAGTCACGGTTGAATCATTATGGATGCACCATTTACGATTGATCGATTATGGTGTCTCACCAAAATATGTCACACCACCTCACCCAGTTTTATGAGTTTTCTCAATTTCACACATATTACATAATATTCTTCATTTATAGTAAATCTATAAAATTAAAACAATTCATTGGTCTCTCTCCACCATTTCCAAGGGTAATTATTAAATTTCAATTTAACCTAATGAGTGAAACCATAGTTCAACATACTTTAAATGTCCTATGACTTTCAAGTACTTCGAAATATTCTCCATGATTTTATGATCTAGATTCTTCTTAGGTTCATATGCTCTATTCATTCATCATTTTCATTTCTCTTTTTTCTTCTATAAACTTAGGGTTGAGATGATGCATGTTCCCATGCTATATCCATTCAATGTTATTCTACATTGAGTTCTACCTACTAGCCGCAACATCTCCTAATTCTTGGCTCACAATGTAAATTTGATATTTGAAAATCCATGTAGATAAATTCTTTTTCTTCTCATGATTTATGTATCATGTGGGGTGCATATCTTAATGGTTCCATGAATGTAACAGGTGGATACTCATCTTGAAATGATAATATAAAAATTATTTAATATGATCTAAATATAGCATGCAAAAATAATATAATGGGCAAGGTGTTATATCATTTTTCATTTTTAAATTTTATATCTTCGATTATTTTATGGCTATATTGGATGTATCCATTTTGAAAATCACTATCTTTTGTTGAAAATTAATGTGCACTGGAGGTGTTCATTTTTGTTGTGATGACTCAGCATACATGTGTATCATTAAATTGGATTATTCATGTACACGCAGTTAATTAATGTGATGACCTATGATCTTATTTATTATGTGATCACCCTGATTTACATTAATTTTATATCAAAGGACCTATGTCTTTAAATTTTTAATATACATGATTTGATGGTTCTCATTATGTGTTTTGGATTATATTATGTGTTTTGTGGGCTTCGTATGTTTTGTTCTAGAGGGTGGTGTGTGTGTTTTGATCAATTAGAGAGATTTATTGATTATAGAATGGATTATATTGTAGGTAGTTGGACCATCCCTTGGTGTGTGGGTTCCTTAGTACGTGAGACTAAGTGATTGTGTTATGGGTAATACTTTAGGTAGGTGAACATCCATTTTGTAGTGTTGTTATCGAGAAGCGATGTCACGTAGTGAGACTATGGTGTGGTTAGGGACTAGTTAAGCAGTAGGACTGTATTTTTGAATTTTTTGGGAAGTGGGGTTGTATGAATGGGTTGTTATAGAATGAATGGTTGGTATCACATTGGAAAATGATAGTTGGTACTATATTAATTGGGTTTTGTAATGAGAGTTCAATCAATGTTTTGTGTTGTAGTTAAAATGGACTACATTTAGGATTCGTTTGATTCTTGGTAAGGTTATTGTTGTTAGTTTCTCTATAGTGATGGAATAATTGAAATGGAGTAACATGAAATTAATAAATAGAAAATGAAATCAAATGGGATGGCTTTATTCATGGCAGAGGTTTTTGTATCGTTGTGCATATAGGTGTAGAAACTAATGTGGGGCTTAGATAGGCTAGTTTTATGCATGTGTGAGACCCATTGGTTGGGGTTGAGTGTTTATTTACATATATATATATATGGATTGTATTTCCAGGATATTCCTGTATGCACCCCAAACATGTTTATCACCCTATAGTGAACAAACACACCTAATGGGAGAGGATGTCTTTCCCAATATTTCAAGGGGAGGATGGGTGGATGGTTACTGTCTTTCTTCCCCACACCCTCTTCCAGGATCTTGAATCTTGGAATTGCTCAGGTATCCTGTAGTGGATTTAGGCTTACCACAATACCATATTATTCATAGGGACATTTTGTTTTTGATGAGGGAATCATGTATTTGTGGGCCAAGTATGTTTCCCCAATTATCATTACGATGAGGCCCAAGTGTCTTCTGTTGTGTTGTGTGGTAGTTTTGGAACCCAAGTCTATAGGTGTGGTGATGTGTGGATCATGGCTCATGTGTGTTTGGGAAGGTTGTAATTGTGGGACTATGTGTGGGATTGGTGGTAGATTGAAGACATTAGATCATTAGTGATGTGAATTTTACCAATGGGATACCCATATGTTGATGTGCTTATATTATAAAAATACATGACTTTAGTTACTTCCGTGAGAGTCCACGGTTAGGTTGTTGTGGTTATTATTAATTGGATGGATCTTGATGTTCTATTATTTTCTCAGAGGGGAATTACTGTGTCCCCACAATTGTGAATGTGTAGAATTAGATTATCGAAAAAGTATGCATATATTCTCACCCAATGTATATAAAACAATTTTCATTTTTCCTTGAAGACATTGGGGACTGTGCATGACTTTACTGGATTAGGTGTTATGATATTTGTTGTTGCAACTTAGTTTCAATTCATTGTTACATTATTTATGATTTTATTTCAAAATTTTTTCACTTTTACTATTGATCATGCATGTTTGAATAGATTAATGGATATAAATTAACCATTATTCATTAGTGATGATGTGATTTAACTTCTTATATGTTGATATTATTAAATAAAAGTGTAATTACATGCATATTTTGTGAGATTATACACCCTTGGTGTCAGTCTTCACTCTAGGTATTATTGATGGTGGGACCCAGGGATCATTATCTATCCTTCATCATGAATACGGGAGGGTCTTGCTATTTTATTCCATTATATCATTTTTTTACTTAAGAGGATTCACATTAAATGTTTCCAACACTATCATAGATGTCACGACCCACCCTTGGAGCCCGTGCCGTGATTACCCCAAGCCCGCCTTCCATAGGCCAGGGGCTGGCGACTAGCACCAAGGCGTAAATCCCAACAAAAAGTGAAGGCATTGCCTTTGAAATGTAAACAAGCACCAGAGAGTAAGCAAGCAGAAATGTAAACACTAAGTAAAAACTGTACAAGCTGTGCTGAAAGTAAAAGGGGTCCGGAAATACAAGCCCAACAGTAAAGTACAACTGAAAGGAAAAACAACAACTAAAAAGGGAAAACTGCAGCGTCGAGCCATCCTCTGGAAGTCCCACCTGAAGGGTGGGTACAGATAGCCTCCACAGCTCCTCGTTCCACCTGACCACTCCGAGTATGTCCCGCCCAGTGGTCCACCTCCAGGTACTTTCCTGCTCCGCACGCCTCCACCACGGTCAGTGCTATCCGTCGTCTGCAACAAACACAACGTAGTGCGGGCATAGCCCATGCAGGGGTGAGTATAAGCTACTCAGTAGGGACCCCGAGACCCCCGGAGGTCTCCCTAAATCCACAAAGGATAATCCACAAAGGAAGCATACAATCACGAAGTAATATCTGACACGACTTAGGTATATGCCCATACATATACCAAAGTTTTCAATTCCCCTTTGGGATCCAACGTCCGAGCCCATGCACAACCCAGTCCACACAGGAAAGAAAAACGTATACCCACACAGGATAGCACAATACAGTCCACAAAGGAGAGTAAACAGAATATTCACACAGGATAGCTCAACACAATCCACAAAGGAGAGTAAACACAAGATTCAGCTCACACAGGTATACTTCTTCGGATGACGATAAAGATGATCACCGATCCATCTAATTCATCGGACCCACGAAGGATCGATAGGTAACTAACCCCCGCAAATGACCCACACAGGATCAGACCCACACAGGATCGGGCCCACACAGGACCGGGCCCACGCAGGACCTGTAGGCGCTGGCTCACACAGAACCGCTAAGCGCTGACCCACACAGGATCGGACCCACACAGGATCGGTCCCACACAGGACCGGGCCCACACAGGACCTGTTGCACTGATCCACGTTGGATCGCTGAGTGTAGTAGTCGTCGCAGTCCACTGAGGATCTCTGCACAGTCGTCGCCATAGTCCACTGAGGATCTCTGCACGGTCGTCGTCGGAGTCCACGGAGGATCTCTGCACAGTCGTCAGTGCATTCCACTGAGGATCTCTGCACGGTTGTCATCGGAGTCCACGGAGAATCTCTGCACAGTTGTCGCCGCAGTCCACTAAGGATCTCTGCACGGTCGTCGCTGTCGAAGTAGCAGTCGCAGCCAGCTCTAGGGTTACCGCACACAGCAAGCTCGTTCGGGAGGGTCCGCTCCACGAGCCGAGAGACTGATACATCAACTGACACAAAGTCCGAAGTTGATGTATCCAAAAGTTCCGTATCGCCAACAGGAACTCAACGTCGCAGACGGCGCGTCAATCAGACGCCCGGTCTGAGAGTTATTGGCATTTTCGGCTCAGGGGCCCGGTTGGTTTTTAAGAAAAAACCAACCCGACCGAACTCCACCTGCATCCAAACCTCGGGCGGAGTATGCCAAAAGATCCGTCTCACATAGAGGAAAACAATAAAGCTGACGGCATGTCAATCGGACGTCTGTAGCTCAAGATATGAGTGTTTCCACTCCGAGGGCCCGGTTGGTTTCGTGTACGAACCAACCTGACCGTACTCAAAGTATTCTGAAACCATGAGTGCGATATACCGAAACGACCGTCTCGATCCAAGGATCGTGTTGTCGCTGACGGCGCGTCGTTTGGACGCCCATAGCTCAAGATACGACCATTTGAACGAAGACCGTCCGAAGACGGGGGGTACGGGCCCAGGCCTACCCGGCCCGACCCCCCCCCCCCCCCCCCGGGAGTCGGCCGAACCGGGTCGACCTGAACCAGGTCGGCCCGACCCGGTCCGGTTCGGCCGAACAGCCGAGGCACGCGGGGCGCCGCCCCCGTGGCCAAGTGGTGTCGTGGCCCCCCGCGTGGGGCCGCGTTGAGTCGGGACGCGGCTTCAGCCGCGTCCGAGGGCACTGGACCCGCGCGGCCGCGGGGCCGCGGGTGCCGCCGCGCCGGCGACCCGCGCCGCCAGCGAGCGCCGCGGGCCACCGGGATCGCTCCGGTGGTCCAATTCTCTTCCCGTCTGCGCCATTGCTCCTCCCGGGACTCGTTCTTCACTGCAGGATCGTCAAACATCCGCTGCGGCACGTTCCGTCGTCGCCCGTAAAATCCGCACAAAATGAAGAATGGCGGACGGTCGTCGGGCCGTGTTCATTTTTCCCGCACCCTCCGCGTTAGAGATAAACAAATGGGAGAATTTTATTCCACACCGGAAACAACAATTTTAATAAGATTAAAATTGTTCACAAATCGGTTCTTCAATTTCTTTAAAGAACATTGACGGGAATAATAAAAAGGGGTAATTCCCATAAATAAATCCCTACCTCGTCGATCGTCGCGCGCGGGCGTTCATCGCGGAAAATCTCGTCGCGGAAGAGAGGGATCGTCGCGTCATCGCAGGGAGGCGTCGCGTCGTCGCGGAATCCGGCGTTGAGTCGGCGAACTCAACGCACCATGAAACAACAGATATAATTTAATTAATTAAATCCATGTTTTTGGTTAAGAACCACGAAGGAGATAAAAAGGAAGGTCCGATACTCTTACCTCAAGCAGCCGATCGAAGATCCGTCGCGGAGGAAGAGACGTCACAGAAGAACGTTGTCGGCATTGCGGATCACGGCGCCGCATCATCGATTTCAGGGTTCGGCGTTCTTTGCGTTCTTCGTGTTCTTCGCGTTATTCACGGAGGAGGAAGAAGAAACAAGGATTCTGTCTCAACGAGTAATCCCCCAAAAGATTTTGGTTGGTCTTATTTTATTAATATGCCAACACATGAAAACAGGATAAGAAACGATTGAATTAATTTGTTGAATTAATTCAACGAAAGAAACAACCAGTTTAATTCACGAAATAAACCGCCCAATTAAATGGTCTGTTAAGATTTTTAAGAAATGCGTCAGTTGAATTTCATAAAGACGGGTTTTCGCGGATGCGTTTCTTAGCGGAAAGAAACGGCGGGGCTCGTGCGGGCCCCACCTCACAAATATCCTACCAAGTGGGGTAGGATATTTCTGGATAGCATCTTATCCTCTTCAACTCAGTTCGAGCCGCCTTTAAGTGGTTTCAAGTGGCTTCCAAGTGGCTTAAGTGAAATAAAATAAAGTTGTCGCAAAATTATTTTATTTCTCAACTTTAAGCCCGAAAATTAAAAACCACACTCGAGAAAACGCAACTCTGGAAGGGGCGTTTCTAAGCGAATATTGGCGCTGCGATTTCATCGGTGCCCTCAGAATTCGATTCTGGGCACCGGCTCAAAAGTTAGAAAAACCCGCTCGTCTGTTCACTGAACGTACACGAGCCAATCTTCGGAAAATGATTCAGGGCACAGTGGGCCTCAGAATCAGGTGCCGTCAGAAACTGCGCTTTTGTAAAATTCCAAAGAAAATTAAGAAAAAAATTTCCTTGAAATTCATGGGAATTTACATTACTCCCACCTCAGGATTTTATGTCCCCGTAAAGATACATCATAAACTAGGGAAACAAATGTGGGTACTGAGCTTGCATCTGAGCCTCCCACTCCCAAGTGCTCTCCTAGAGGTTCCCGTGCTGCCATCTGATGCGCACAAGATTAATCGATCGCCCACGTAGGACCCGATCCTGTCGATCCTCTATCTCCACTGGGAACTCCACAAAAGTCGCCCCATCATCCACGTCTAGCTCCCCATAGGCAATGATGTGCGTCGGGTCGTGCACGTATCTCCTCAGCTGGGATACATGGAAGACGTCGTGCACCCGGTGCAACTGAGGTGGTAGAGCCAGGCGATAAGCCACCTCACCAATCCTGCCGAGGACCTGGAAAGGCCAGATGAAGCGTGGAGACAACTTGCCGCCTCGGCCAAATCTCCGCAAACCATGTCGAGATGAGACAGGCAAGAATACGTGGTCGCCATCCTCGAACTCTAGTGGCCTCTGCCTCTTGTCAGCATATGACTTCTGCCGGATCTGAGCTGTCCTCATCCGCTCCTGGATGACCTGGAACTTCTCTGTCGTGGCCCGGACCATCTCTGGTCCCACAAGTGCTGTCTCTCCAGGGTCTGTCTAGCACAAAGGAGATCTGCAAGGCCTGCCGTAAGACGCCTCGTATGGTGCCATCCCGATGGTGGAGTGGTAGCTATTGTTGTATGTGAACTCCACCAAGGGTAGGTGGTTCTCCCAGCTGCGACCAAAGTCAAGGACACATGCTCAGAGCATGTCCTCGAGAGTCTGAATGGTCCTCTCCGTCTGACCATCCGTCTAAGGGTGAAAGGCGGTGCTCAGACGAAGCCGCGTCCCGAACGCCTCCTACAACCCCTTCCAATGCCGGGAAGTAAAGCGAGCATCCCGATCGGAGACGATAGTCGATGGAACACCATGAAGTCGTACAATCTCCTGAACGTAGAGACGTCCCAAGCTCTCCACTGAGCCCTGCTCTCGAATGGGTAAGAAGTGTGCCGACTTGGTGAGTCGGTCAACAATCACCCAAATGGAGTCGTGACCTCTGGAAGTGCGTGGAAGTCCAGTCACGAAGTCCATATATATCCCGTCCCACTTCCACTCCAGGACCTCCAAGGTTTGTACCAAGCCTGCTGGTACCTGATGCTCTGCCTTCACCTGCTGGCAGCGGAGGCACCGCGAAACGAACTCTACCACAGCCTTCTTCATGCCCGGCCACCAGTGCTGTTGTCTGAGATCCTGGTACATCTTCGCCACTCCAGGATGTACCGCCAAAGGAGAAGTGTGGAACTCTCTCATCACCTCCTCTCGTAATGAAACTGGTACCAAGGTACGTCCTTTGAAAGGGACATCGTGCTCTGCTCCAAGGGAGAAACCATCAAGTTCCTGTCCCGAGGATATCTGTGCACGCCGTGTCTCACAGTCAGCGTCCTCATGCTGTGCCTCTCTGACCCACTGTAGAAGTGGAGGAGAGACTGTGAGAGATTGAAGGAAGGCTGCTTCGTCTCTATCCACAAAGGATATCTGCAAGGCGGCTAGCTACTATGTCGCCTCCTCAAGCAGCTGGATGCCCGTCCTCCTGTTGAGGGCATCAGATACCACGTTCCCCTTCCCATGAGTATAGACTATCTCAAAGTCATAGTCCCGAAGAAACTCGAGCCATTGCCGCTGTCTCAGGTTCAGGTCCTTCTGAGAGAAGATGTACCTAAGACTCTGGTGGTCATAAAAGACATTGAAGCGCTCGCCCATCTGATAGTGCCGCCATGCCTTCAGGGCGAAGACCACTACTGCCAACTCCAAGTCATGGGTAGCATAATTCTGCTCATGCGGCCTCAACTGACGTGATCTGTAGGCAATCACGGACCGCTCCTGCATCAGGACACACCCGAGTCCGCTCCCTGATGCATCGCAGTAGACTACGTATCCAACTCCCTCCTCAGGCAACCTCTAGATAGGTGCGCTGGTCAACCTCTGCCTCAGCTCCTGGAAGCTCTGCTGACGTCTGTCTGACCACACAAAGGGTTTCCCCTTCTTCGTCAATGCTAAGAGTGGGGCCGCAACTCTGGAGATGTCCGGCACAAATCTCTGATAGTATCCAGCTAGGCCCAAGAAACTCCGCACCTCTGTCACGCTCTTGGGTGGCTCCCAAGCTAGCACTGCCTCGATCTTCGCGGGATCCACTACAACTCCCGCCTCAGAAATGACGTGCCCCAAGAAGTGGACCTCACTTAACCAGAACTGTCACTTCGAGAGCTTTCCATAATGCTGGTGCTCTCTGAGTGTGTCTAGTACAACATGCAAGTGGTAGGCGTGCTCCTCCTCGGTGGTCGAGTACACCAAGATGTCGTCGATGAAGACTACGACAAATCGATCGAGGTATGGCTGGAAAATCATGTTCACGAGGCTCATGAACACTTATGGAGCGTTGGTTACACCGAAATGCATAACCATGAACTCATAGTGGCCATACCGATACCTGAAGGCCGCCTTCTGCACATCCTCGTCTCGAACTCTGAGCTGATGATAGCCTGACCTGAGGTATATCTTCCATAACCACCGTGCTCCCTTGAGCTGGTCGAAGAGGTCATCAATCCTGGGTAGCGGATACTTGTTCCTCACTGTCACCTGGTTCAGGAGACGATAATCGACACACAGTCGCAAGCTCCCGTCTGCCTTCTTGGCGAACAAAATTGGGGAAGCCCAGGGTGAAACACTGGGTCGGATGAACCCCTTGCCCTGCAAGTCCTCCAACTATACCCACAGCTCTCGAAGCTCAGCGGGGGCCATCCGATATGCTGGAGTGGATATCGAGGCTGTCTCAGGGTACAAGTCAATATAAAAGTCTACCTCTCTATGAGGATGTAGTCCTGGAACGTTGTCGGGAAAGACGTCCGCGTACTGATCCACCACTGCAGGAAAACTGGGACTCTGCACGTAAACTGCTCCCAGGATGAGGCTAGCCAACTGATGAGTGATGGGCTGACCTCTCCTCTGCGTGAGTCCATCCTGTGCTGCTAAGGCTCCCTTCTCGCCGGTGAAGGTGAACCTGCTACCGTCGGTGCACACACATCGCACCTTGCGCCGAATGCAGTCAATCTGAGCATGGGCCGTAGATAACCAATCCATGCCCAAGTTGACGTCGTAAGGCCCCGAAGCCGCTACAAGAAGATCCCAGCCGAAGCTCTCGCCTCCTAGAGTAAGCTCAAACTGCCGGCACCGGTGCGTAATCGCCGAGTCTTCTCCCGTAGGAGTCTCTGGCTGTAAGGATCGAGCCAATGGCTCTGTCGGAATCTCCGAGCTCTGAACAAGGGCAGTGGCTACGAAAGAGTGACTCTCTCCTGTGTCTATCAAAACTGCAGAAAGGGTGGAATAGACACAGATTGTACCTCGAATCATCTCTGGCGCGCCGTGGTCGTAGGCCTCTACTTCCTGGAGATGCGCCTGTATATGGTCGCCAGCTCCCTGTGGTCGGGGCGGGCCTCCTGGTGGTGGTGGTGGAAGACCTCAAAGCGTCTCCCACCACCTGCTGCTCGGCCAGCTCCTCTGCCTCGTCTGCCTCCTCCCTGCGGACCTCCACGGTCGAACCTCTTCCTCTGCCTGGGTGGTCCCTCTACCATCAGCTGCCCCTCGGTATGACGGTTCGGGCAGTCATGATCCATGTGGCCCTACCCGCCACACTCGTAGCACTGCCTACCTCTCGGAAGGCTGGCTCCACGCTGTGTGCCCCGCACCGCTGAGCCAGTGTCCCGAAGTCGTCTGCCGGAAGGCCTGGTCTGCCTGGAACCTTGAGTCACCCGTCGGCTACCTGCTGACGAAGACTCCATTTTCTGCCGCCCTGCGGGAGGTCTTGCTGTGGACTCAGCCAGGAAGCTCTCGATCAGGAGGGCTCGCTCCAGTACTCCTGCCTGGGTCGGGATGCTGAGGGAGATCAGTGATGCCCTGATCTCGTGTCTCAATCCCTGGTCGATGGTCCGGGCCCGGAAGAAGGGGTCACGTACCATGTCTGTCGAGAAGCGAGAAAGGTCGGTGAACCTCGCCGCGTACTGGGCGACCGTCAAGCTGCCCTGCCGCAGCTGAAGAAGCTCCTGGATGTGCACTGCACGGAGGGTGTCCGGGATGAACTATGAGCGGAAGAGGCTCTCGAAGTCCGTCCAGATGAGGGAGGCCTCATCGTGTACCTGGAGAATCAGGCTCCACCATCGCCCTGCTGCTGCGTGCAGTAGGCTCGCCGCGAGGATCACCATGAGGTCTGCTGGTGTCCTCACTAGCCTGAAAACTCGGACGACTACCTCCAGCCAGTCCTCGGCTGCCTGGGGGTCCGACTCCCCACGGAACCTGGGTGGTCGCTGGCGCTGAAACTCGTGCAGAGCTTCGAGGCATCGTGCATCGTCAGCTACCAGTGCTGGAAGCATCGGGGGCTCGGTGGGTAAAGGTACCGCTGGTGCCTCTGCTGTCAACGTGCCCTGTACCTAGGCCTCATCGCTCGGTGGGCTGTCGTCGCGCTCTACTCTAGGAACCCTAGCTAGCTGCTGTCATCGTGCCATCCTGAAAAGGAAACAAGTATTCCACGGTCAGAACAATATACCTGGTGATCTGACACAAGTAATCACAGAGAAAACATGAAACACACATGCAATCAAGGTTTTCGTGCATTAAGTCGGAAATCAGAAGTCAGGGTCCTGGTGTATGGATACGTCGGCCGCCGCACCAACACTGGACTCCCTGGACTGATAACCACACTCAATATGCTAAACACTATTGATTCACACAGAAGAAAGATCAGAGTCTGCGGTAGAACGGACCACCTCTGATACCAATTTGTCACGACCCGCCCTCGGGGCCCGTGCCGTGACTACCCCAATTCCGCCTTCCATAGGCCAGGGGCTGGCGACTAGCACCAAGGAGTAAATCCCAACAAAAAGGGAAGACATTGCCCTTGAAATGTAAACAAGCACCACAGAGTAATAAAGAGTAAAAGTAAACACTAAGTAAAAACTGTACAAGTTGTGCTGAAACTAAAAGGGGGCCGGAAATACAAGCCCAACAGTAAAGTACAACTGAAAGGAAAAACAGCAACTGAAAAGGGAAAACTACAGCATCGAGCCATCCTCTGGAAGTCCCACCTGAAGGGTGGGTACAGATAGCCTCCCCAGCTACTCAGTCCACCTGACCGCTCCGAGTACGTCCCGCCCAGTGGTCCACCTCCAGGTACTGTCCAGCTCCGCACGTCTCCACCACAGTCGGCGTTGTCCGTCGTCTGCAACCAACACAACGTAGTGCGGGCATAGCCCATGCAGGGGTGAGTATAAGCTACTCATTAGGGACCCCGAGACCCCCGAAGGTCTCCCGAAATCCACAAAGGATAATCCAAAAAGGAAGCATACAATCATGAAGTAACATCTGACACGGCTTAGGTATATGCCCATACATATACCTAAGTCTTCAATTCCCCTTTGGGCTCCAACGTCCGAGCCCAAGCACAACCCAGTCCACACAGGAAAGAAAAATGTATACCCACACAGGATAGCACAACACAGTCCAAAAAGGGGAGTAAACAGTAAATCCACACAGGATAGCTCAACACAATCCACAAAGGAGAGTATACACAAGATACAGCTCACACATGTATACTTCTTCGGATGACGATAAAGATGATCACTGATCCATCTAAGTCGTCAGACCCACGAAGGATCCATAGGTAACTAACCCCCGCAAATGACCCACACAGGATCGGACCCACACAGGATCGGGCCCACATAGGACCGGGCCCACACAGGACCTGTAGGCGCTGGCTCACACAGAACCATCGAGCGTTGACCCACACAGGTTCGGACCCACACAGGATCGGGCCCACACAGGACCGGGGCCACGCATGACCTGTAGCACTGATCCACGTAGGATCGCTGAGTGCAGTAGTCATCACAGTCCACTGAGGATCTCTGCACAGTCGTCGCCGCAGTCCACTGAGGATCTCTGCACGGTCGTCGCTGTCGAAGTAGCAGTCGCAGCCAGCTCTAGGGTTCCCGCACACAGCAAGATCGTTCGGGAGGGTCCGCTCCACGAGCCGAGAGTCTGATACATCAACTGAAACAAAGTCCGAAGTTGATGTATGCAATAGTTCCGTATTGCCAACAGGAACTCAACGTCGCAGACGGCGCGTCAATCGGACGTCCGGTCTGAGAGTTACTGGCATTTTCGTCCCAGGGGCCCGGTTGGTTTTTAAGGTAAAACCAACCCGACCGCACTCCACCTGCGTCCAAACCTCGGGCGGAGTATGCCAAAAGATCCGTCTCACTTAGAGGAAAACAACAAAGCTGATGACACATCAATCGGACGTCCGTAGCTCAAGATATGAGTGTTTCCGCTCCGAGGGCCCGGTTGGTTTCGTGTACGAACCAACCCGACCGTACTCAAAGTATTATGAAACCTTGAGTGCGATATACCAAAACGACCGTCTCGATCCAAGGATCACGTTGCCACTGATGGAGGGTCATTTGGAGGCCCGTAGATCATGATACGACCACTTGAACGAAGATCGTTCGAAGACGGGGGGTACGGGCCCGGGCTGACACGGCCCGACCCCCCCCCCCCCCCCCCCGGAGTCAGCCGAACCGGGTCGACCTGAACCTGGTTGACCCGGACCGGTCCGGTTTAGCCGAACGGCCGAGGCATGCGGGGCGCCGCCCCCGCGGCCAGGTGGTGCCGGGCCCCCCGCGTGGGGTCGCGTTGAGTCGGGACGCGGCTTCAGCCGCGTCCGAGGGCACCGGACCTGCGCGGCCGCGGGTACGTGAATGCCATCACCGCCCCGGCTTAAGCCGCGGTGGCCTGTCCGGCGGCGCGCCGGGGCGCCGCCGCTCCCGGATGCCGGCTCCGCCGCGCCGGCAACCCGCGCCACCGGCGAGCTCCGCGGGCCACCGGGATCGCTCCGGTGGTCCGATTCTCTTCCCGTCTGCGCCATTGCTCCTCCCGGGACTCATTCTTCACTGTGGGATCGTCAAACATCCGATGCGGCACGTTTCGTCATCGCCCGTCAAATCCGCACAAAACGAAGAATGACGGAGGGTCGTCGGGCCGTATTCGTTTGGCCCGCACCCTCCGCGTTAGATATAAACAAACGGGAGAATTTTATTCCACACCGGAAACAACAATTTTAATAAGATTAAAATTGTTCACAAATCGGTTCTTCAATTTCTTTAAAGAACATTGACGGGAATAATAAAATGGGGTAATTCCCATAAATAAATCCCTACCTCATCGATCGTCGCGCGCGCGGGCGTTCTTCGCGGGAAAGCTCGTCGCGGAAGAGAGGGATCGTCGCGTCGTCGCGGGGAGGCGTCGCATCGTCGCGGAATCCGGCGTTGAGTCGGCGAACTCAATGCACCATGAAACAGCAGATATAATTTAATTAATTAAATCCGTGTTTTTGGTTAAGAACCAAGAAGGAGATAAAAAGGAAGGTCCGAGACTCTTACCTCAAGCAGCCGATCGAAGATCCATTGCGGAGGAAGAGACGTCCTAGAAGAACGTTCTCGGCGTTGTGGAGCACAGCGTCGCGTCGTCGATTTTCGGGTTCGGCGTTCTTCATGTTCTTCGCGTTCTTCGCGTTCTTCATGAAGGAGGAAGAAGAAACAAGGATTCTATCTCAACGAGTAATCCCCCAATAGATTTTGATTGGTCTTATTTTATTAATATACCAACACATGAAAACAGGATAAGAAACGATTGAATTAATTCGTTGAATTAATTCAACGAAAGAAACAGCCCATTTAATTCACGAAATAAACCACCCAATTAAATGGTCTGTTGAGATTTTTAAGAAACACGTCAATTGACGTTCATAAAGACGGGTTTTCGCGGGTGCGTTTCTTAGCGGAAAGAAACGGCGGGGGTCGTGCGGGGCCCACCTCACAAATATCCTACCAAGGGGGGTAGGATATTTCTGGATAGCATCATATACGCTTCAACTCAGTTCAAGTCGCCTTTAAGTGGATTCAAGGGGATTCCAAGTGGCTTAAGCGAAATAAAATAATGTTGTCACAAAATTATTTTATTTCTCAACTTTAAGCCCGAAAATTAAAAACCACACTCGAGAAAACGCAACTCCAGAAGGGGCGTTTCTAAGCGAATACAGGCGCTGCGATTTCATCGGTGCCCTCAGAATTCGATTCCGGGCACCGGCTCAAAAGTTAGAAAAACCCGCTCGTCCGTTCACTGAACGTACCTGAGCCAATCTTTGGAAAATGATTCTGGGCACACCGGGCCTCAGAATCAGGTGCCGTCAGAAACTGCGCTCTTGTAAAATTCCAAAGAAAATTAAGAAAAAATTTCCTTGAAATTTACGGGTCTTAACAATAGAACTAACAACCATAACCACACAAAAGATCGATCAAATCCAAACTACAGTCCCAATTCACAATATTAGAAACCTAGAAAAGAATTCCAACTGCACATCCCCGTTAAAATACATCCAATGATCATTCTTCAAAGGTTCATCTACAATTCCTTCTATCACAACCCATCCCTGCTGCCTAGTAGCCCAAAAAAATCCAATGTAGTCACACTACATTATGAGCCTATAACAACATCACAGTTCTGCTGCCCAATGTTGATTCACAACAACCACAAATGAAAAATATTGTCCAAGTTACAGTAAGATCATTCATTCCAAACTCAATCGGTCTTTTGGACTGAAACACCAACACACCAGGGGAATGCCCCGCGACTTACAATATTATCCATTCTTCAATCAATTTGTCTCTTAAAATGATACACCAACACACATTCTCATTACCACAACACCTTCCAAGCCCACAGAACCCATACCAGAAACCATATCACATCACCAAACCCATCAATCAATGTGTACTAAAATATAACTAATATGGAATCACTAATTTTGATATTAAATTAATAAGGGATATCAAAAAAGTGATTGATCTTGGGGCATCTCATTAATTAACCAAGATTACATGATTAATCATATGTTATGTTACATCAATACATCAAATCATCACAATGAAAAAGAACACTACAAATTAATAAACAATGACCACTAACTGAAATTATTTTCAGAAGGAATACAACTAAAAAAACCATAAGAAAATCAATGTTGACAAAATAAAATAGGCTCCCAACATCACTCCTTGCCCATTATTTTATTTATTATTGTTATCTTTTGATCATATTAAACCCATGTTAAATTATAATTTCTAAAACATTATACATAGATTCTTTAAAAGAAACCATTAATATTGACACCCATGATGATACACAAATAATTAAAAGTAGAAGAAATTCCCTAAATGAATGATCAAAGATCTATGTACATTCTATCTCCATGAAAATGGGATGGATCAACTATCCTGAAGAACTCCATGAAGGATAAGTAGGAAGGGATCATGCACGGGTGCACAACTAATCTAGTGGTGAAGTATCCTAGAACATAAAGTGAAAGAAATGGAAGATGGGAGAAAGGATATCAGCTTATGATGAGACCATATCTAAAAATCACAGAGACAATTTCAAAGTAGATTAAAGTCGGATCCTGGTTTCACAAAATGTCTTAGTGGGTTCACACGTTGTAATTAATTTAGATTAAAAAATTACCCTCTAAAAATGTGGAGATAGACTAGATGATGGATGTATGTTTATAGGTTTACAATAAATGGATAACTACACATAATAGAGGAGAAACACGGAAAGCATAGAAAAAATGGAAAGGGGGTGTTATATTGTTTGTATGACCCAATAACGGCACCAATATAAATGATTTTATAGTGAAAATTTGATGATTATGGTCCCAACTTAACCGGTGCCACAATGAATGTGTGACCATGGCAGATTAACCATGATTGTGCCACCGTATCTGGTGCCATAGTAATTGTGCCACTGTTTCAGTGAAACCATTTTATGGAATAATATTTTTTTTAAATCTTCCAGAGAAAGCCACTTTGACACACCATTAACACTAAGACGATGGAATTTTCAGAATGAATGTGAACTACCATGTTTAGAAATCATGAGGGGAAACCTCAACATCATAGAACACCTCATTTCCATCTATCTCCAAAACAACTGGGGAAACTCCAAGGATCCACTACACCCAAGAAATAACACAAACACCAAAGGTCAAAATATCCAGATACATGGATTAGGGATCTCCTTACTCACTATCATGATATTGTCTACATTAAGAGGTACTAACTTGACCCTATGGGTTTACTCTCATCTTGGTTAATGTGTCATGATTTGGGGTCAGGCACTCCCTACCCACATGTCATGAATTTTAACACATATTCTGAGGAAAATGGAAACTTATTATCTTATTACAAACATGGTCAATAATTCATTACAAGTAATGCACAAAAGTAAAACATAAGTGAAAACTTAGAACAGTTTTGGGTAATAGTCACATATATGTTATTATATATCCCATGTACTCTTTTTCATATGGAACAAGGGAGGGTCTTGTAGTTTGATGACCCTTCCCTCATAATGAAAAAGTAAGGTAACCACATTCAAGGATGTGTTCTGCGAAGTGGGATATATCTGTGTTCATCTAAATGAATGGTTTTTAGCACCAATTATCCATCATTAGTGCCTTCTAGGTTTCAGCCAGTTGTTAATAGGCTTAAGTAGAACTAGATATGATCTATTGGTCATATCCCTATAACTATGGAATAGATACCTAGGTGTTATATCATTAATGGATTTAAAAATTATTGGAATCAATGCCCTTTTCAAGCATCATACAGTGTGGGTGGGAAGTTTTAGTTCCCACATTTGCAGCAGTAGTCGATAGCTATGAATTTTCAATAGATGGAACAGTGGGATCCCGCTCCACTAAGGGTAAATGGTTCTTGAGGAGACCAAACCTAAGGCTCTCCATTAAGACCATGATAGTTGCATTTTCTGGGAGGCGACCAACAACTTTGGGGATATTGGGCAGGGCATTGGGAGTTGCACATTATAGAAGTACCAGCTCTAGTGGGGATATAAATTGTTCAAGGTATGATTATCTTGTTTATTACTCTTTCAAGTTAATTGTTTCATCATGAGATTTGTCCTACATTGTTCCACCCAGTATAGTTGTTGCCTTCTGTCTAGAAGTAGAGAGACATTCCATTCCCCTAGACTTGAGTACTCACCATGAAGGACATAGTAGTTTGTTTGATTTATATTGAGCATGTATATAGGTGTTTGGGAGACATTAGTCTAGTTGGGATATCCTTCTATTACAAATACTTATATATGATGTCATCCTAGGCATTTACTAGTTGTCTGTTGTGCATGATGTAATCGACTACTTCTAGTGGAGGGACGTGTTCTCTGATATGGACAACAAAAAAGAAGAATTCATTAGGGGGATGACTTTCATGGAGGATATCTGGAATGTAGAACAAGTTCATTCATTCTTTGCCAAGTTGTTTGGGGAATCACCATAATCATATATGGTGAAAACATCATATATTGTCAGTGAATTCCTAGACATCTTCCCTGAAGACGTTGTGACTCTACCCCAACAACGTTATTTTGAATTATGGATAGACTAACATCTTGGTTCCTTTGTGATTTCAATGTCTCCCAATCAGATAGATCACACTGAGTTACTTGAGTGGTGGATTCAGGTTGATGACCGGATGAATAAGGGTTTGATCTGGCCAGGTGTGTTGTTCTGGGTTTATCTAGCCATTTTTCGTGAAGAATCCAGAAGGTGGTCTCATGTTGTGCATAGATTACTGGAGACAGAATCCTGTGATTGTCAATAATTGCTTCCCCCTCCTAAGGAACGACGATCATTTCGATTAGTTAATGGGGTGGTTGGTTCCATTTGATCGAACTATGTTCTATATATCTGTATCCGGGGGTAAAAGAGGGTGACATCCTCAATACTTCTCTTAGGTGATGGTATGGGCACATTGAGTTCATGGTCATGACGTTCAGTGTCACGAACACAACAGAAATGTTCATGGGGATCTTGAACACTATTTTCCATGATTATTTGTACAATTTTGTGGTGTTTTTCATCGATGAAAACCAGATCGACTCATGATCATAGAAGGATCGCACTATGAATATAATGAAAAGTTTGGAAATCCTCAAATACCTCTAGCTCTATGAAAAGATGACTAATTGAAATTTCTGGACATGTGATATTCACATACATGGACACTTGGTGTCCCAAAAGTGAATATATATGGATAAATTTCTGGAATATGTGGTTTTTTCTCATGAATAACCCATGAATATGGAATTGTCTTGTAGATTTCTGTGTCTGGAAGGGAATTTGTTCATTTCTCTAGTGAATCTGTTTCCAGAAGAAGGGGTGATGTTTGAGGTGTTCTATGTTGCTTTCAGGCAAGGACTGAGATGTGTTCTATTGAAACTGTAAGGATTAATCTCATATGGGTCTAGAAAGATACATCCTCACGAATGTATGTATTACACCCACAACCTATAACATACATTGGTCATGTTCGCATGAGTGTTTTGGTGGCCTTACCTCATCAGTGAATGCTTCATTGTCTTCACAAATAATAGAGTTTGATGTATGTATTCTACCAGCAAGACCTAAACCTACCGAATCAGATGGGGATGGAGTTTCATTAGTACTACAATATTGAGATCTCATATACCATCAGAACGGGGAATGTGTTGGATGATGCATTGAGAAAGAAGTCATATAGGGATGTAGTTCATGAGTTAGCATATACATGGAAGGTAACTGAGAAGTAGGCTTCGATACATTTATTCATGAGGGTAGAGGATGATTTAGAATTCCAATTTTAGATTATTATGTATTCATCCTTGGTGTTGTTGGTGGAATAGTCTTTGTGGGGAGACTCGGAGGATGATGTGTTGCGTGATCACATTATATATGGTGACGATCTAGATGGATGGTTAGAGGATAGTTAGAATTGTATTTTGTTCCATGGGAAGCTATTTGTCCCAATGGAGATGTCCAAGGGAGTTTTCAATGAATTTCATAGCTCACCACTAGATATATTTTTAGGAGTCTCCAAGAAATACCAGTGCATGAGAGGTCAGATTAGGTGGCTCAGAGTACAACATGTGGTTTTTTGGTTTGTGGCAAGGTTCCTACAATGTCATCAGAGTACGGTTGAACACTATATTTCAAAATGGATGCTTCAACTCTTAGAAATTTCAATGTGTATGTGGGATGGAATAATTATTTAATATCACGAAGAACTACATAGGTCTGAGGGAGGATGTAATACCATTTGTGTACTGGTGGATCAATTGGAGAAATCGGGCCAATTCATAGTAGTTAAGGAGTCGAGCACAGTGGATGCCGTGACATTTAGTTATGTGGGAGAAGTGATACAATTATGTGGAGTTCCGAGATCCATAAAAACATATTGAGATTCCAACATTACATCACCCATTTAGAATGGATTATATCATTCGTTTGGCACCCAGCAACACATCAACACCAGTTTCCACCCTAACATGGATTTTCAGACATAGAGGACAATCTAGACGCTAGATAATTTGATGCAAGTGTGTGTACTAGAATTTAGAGGATCAGGGGTACACCACTTGTCCTAGGTGGATTTTTCCTCAAATAATTGCTTTTAATCAACTATAAGAATATAACCATTAAAATCCTTATATATATGGGCATGTATTTCACCAATTTGAATGACAGATGTTGTGGAGGAAGGTGTTCTAGAAAATGAAATGTTTTCGGGAATGACGGAGAATGATCATCTTGTGTGTGAAAGGATGAAGAATGTTCAGGACTAGAAGAAGTCATATGTCTCTCATAGGAGGTTTCCTTTGTAGATAATTTATGGAGAACCTATTTAATTAATGGTTTCCCCTAATTGTGTAGTGTACTTGTTTGGCAGAGGTGGAATGCATTCTCTGTAGTTTATCAGACCCTTCGTGATATTGGGACGAGTCGACACTGTGGAATATCGGCTGGTGTTCCAATTAGATTTTTGGGGGATCCATGATGTCATCCATGTATCTCTACACTGTCAATATATACGTGATGACCATGATGAATTTTATAGGTTAATTTTGGAAGTCGAGGAAGAAATGACATTTGTGGACCCACCATTGAGGACTGAGGATTGTAAGGAAATGTGCTTCACAGATGGACAATTGTATTGGTTCGGGTTCTTTAGTGACATGGTGGTCTCAAGGAGCATACTTGGGATAGGGAATCGCCGATGCATGACCAATACCTAAAAAAAATTTAATTTTTTTTTATGTTTTTCTATTGTCCCTTTCTTGCGATGAATTCTTGCCCTTGTTATCATTGAGATTGGAATTTTACATTGTTCTCTAAATGTTTTTGAATTGATAAATCATTTGGGATGTGAATTAATTACCTCAAATAAACACACATTATGGAAAATGTGATTAAAATCATGTGAGTGAGTTATTTTAATTCAAATAAGGTAGTACCATAAAAGGAAGGTATGTGCTCCCTAATCCATATGTCGGGGCAGTGTGACCATTGTTGATTTTGTGATTTAATGTGTAAATAAAGACTTAGTTTCCACATATTTTTTCAAGAGATAGATTTCAAATTGATGATCTTGGATGTTGATACTTCACAACCAGTTTTCAAAATAGTGTAGTTTATACCTGAGATTTATATTCAGAAGTTGTTATTCAGACTCTCTCAATCATAACATTGGTTCTGAATTTTTGAGGATGAATTTTTTTTGATAATTTTCTATTAAAATTACATTTATTTCTAGGCCCTTTACTTTGTAAAATCCCAAAGGAAGAATTGTTTTTGGGGTACACCGTGGATTTCTCTGAGAGTTTCCCCAAATAAAAACATGACTCCAAGAATCATTTTGACATAAATAGTGGCATCATATTGTGGCACTGGTTATGGTTAAACTATCATGGTCACATCATCATGGTCACATCAGTTTCATCATAACAATCACACCATTTACAGAGGAACCATTATGGTGTGTCAGAAAACTGTATCACACCCCACTCACATTTTTTTTGCTATTTCCCAGTTTCACCCACTTTATGTTTTCTCTCTCTTTAATGTAAACTTTTAAACTCACAACCATCTGTTGGTCAGTTTCCACCATTTCAATGGGAAAATATTAAATATCAATTAATTCCATCATTTCAAACCACAAGGCCATGTGTCTTAAACCTGAAATTACTTTAATGTATATTTAAATGGTCACCCAATATTAATGATTTTCCCATTCTAAAGTCGAGATCCCCTCTTCCTTCATTAATTATATTTCTCCTCGTGCACCTAGATTCTTTTTCCAGAGTGGGTTATCGTGCCCATGGTAGAGCCATTACTTCTCTTACATTATGGTGTTCTTAAAATAAGTTGTTTCTTCCCCTATTCTAGGGACAAAAATGAATATTAGATCTTTGATCATCAATATAGGAAAATTATTTTTCATCTCTTTATTTTTTTATCATAGAGGCCGGGTATATAAATTGTTTTATGAGAAGAATGGATGTATACTATTATTGAAATAAAAAGCTAACAAGGATTTAATATGTTAAAATGATATCACGAGTAAATAAAGTAATTGGAATGTTGTGATGTTTTTCTCCTATTTTATTTTGTTATATATGATTCTTTTATAGTTGTTGTGGTTTTATGCCTTCTGAAAATCATAGTTGTCGGTGGTCTTTTCTTTTGAACTGGTTCTGTTCTATTTTTTTGATGTTTTGGTGTACATATGTAACTTGAAATAGGATTAATAATAGAAACAAGGTTATTTAGATGGATATCCTAGGCTAAATATTTTTTTTAATCACCCTTGTTAATTATAATTGGAAATTAATAGACACATGTAGGGTAAATTTGAAAACATCTGGATTGATGGTTGTGGTGATTTAATGTTTTTTATAAATTGGGTTATATGGCAAATGAATGTGGGGTGGTACATGGGGTGTTGGTGTCTCAGTCTGAGAGATTTTTTTATTGTGGAAAGGATAAAATTGTAGTTGTGGGACTACCCTGTGGTGTGATAGTGTCTTAGTCTAGGAGACAGTTTTAATGTGGAATAGATGAACATGTCTGTAGGCCAACTACCTTTTTGTTGTTTTTTGGTCATGAAGTTACATAGAGAAGTGGGATTGCGATGTGGTTATGGATTCATTATGCATTGGGACTGCATTGGGTAATTGTTTTGGTAGTGGGGCTATGGGGTTGGCTTCTGAGATAAGGAATGGGACATTTCACATTGAACATTGATAGTTGGTAGCCGTGAAATGGGGATGTGTAAATGGAATACATAGTCTATTTTTTGATATTGTGTAGTGTGGCAGTAGTTTGTTATTGGTCATTGGTTATTAAAAATATAGTTTTTAGTTTCCCGGAAGTTTTGTAAAACTTTTATGTGAATTTCCTTAAATAAATAAATAGAAATTGAACAATGAGGGGGTTGGGTAGAGGTTTGGAATTGTTTGTTGAATGGTTTTTCATATATGATTTGAATAAATAATGGTGACGTTGTTGGCATATTGTATATTCATGATTAACACAAATTATTGAGGATACGTGTTTAATTACATATATATAGAAGTAGATATTAGTTCCTTTTGATTTCTATTTCCACCACAACCTTTTTTAGAAAACATTTTCCATACATTGTCATCTCAGGGGTGGGGGAGCATATCCGTCCCAACATCCTTGTGGGAGGAAGGATAGATGATTACTTCTTATTTTCCTCAATGCCATATTTTGGGATCTTTTAACATGGGTATACAAGGGTAGGATATAAATATCATGATGCTTACCGTAATACCAGATTCGTCGGGCGGATGATTGGTTTGGACAAAGGGTTCAGGATATTGCGGTCCATGTATGTTTTACATTGTATCTTCGTGATGTAGAACAAATGGCATTGGGCGTGGTATGTGGTTGTTTTGTCCCAGGTTTCTATGAGTGTGGTTTTGTGTGGGTCAAGGCCCAGGTGAGAGTGGGAAACTTGTGGTAGTGGGTCTACCTTAGGGAATAGTGGTTGTATCAACACATTAGACCATTATGGATGAGTTGTTATCCAGTGGGAATGTTATAAGTGGTACCCAAATGTATATGTGCATATATTATTACACTACTTTTATTGTGTTACATCAGTCAGTGCACTTTGGTGAGGTTGGGATAGTAAGTATTCCTTAGTAGGTTCTATAGTTTTCTAATAGGGGATTTAATATGTTCCATCACATGTTCACATGTAGCATATGTTTTTCAACTATTAATACTTTAATGAAACCCATAAATATATATAAATAATTTATTTTTGTAGGAGGACTATGAGGACAATACATTCCTTTACATTCTTAGGAATCAGGATAGTTATTGTTGCTTCTGGGATTATTTTCATGGATACATTATTTGGTAGTTTTTTCATACAGTGTATCAGTTTTACTTTTGAACAGGCATGTGGAAATGAATTCTGCGATATAATTTAAACATTATTGTTTGGGGTTTCTAGTATATAACATCTTATATTTTTATATTATTTAATAAAAATGACAATCCCTTACATTTTTTTTGAGAATTTACAAACCTTGGTGCTAGTAGACAATCCAAGGCCTATAAAGAGGTAGGACTCGAGGGCTATTATCTCTATATTTTCTTAAATATGGGAGGTTCAAGAAGCTATTTTCCCCTTCCCTAAACACGGAGAAGGTGGGTCATGATAGAAGCCAAAGGAGTAAGGTTAACGTTGAACATGAAAGATAATGTAGTAAAAATATCAAAATAAATGCACAATTTTTAGGAGTAAATGATTTTATATTTATTCCTAATTAGTTTTAATATAATATTATTAAAGAAATATTCCTTCACGAACTCCAATACTAAAAAGATACAATATAAATGGAGGTTTCCAAAATCCAAAATGGTGAAATGTATAGAAAAACGAGATATATATTTACATCATTTATAAAATTTGGAATGATGAACCTAGGAATTTGTCTCATTGGAATGTGAATATTTATTATTCATGGGAATTAAGTAAATAATGAAAATAATTTTATTTGGAAAAAGAAGAGTATGATGGAAGAGTATTAAATTATGATTATGGATCAATTTATCGTTTATTCATTTAAATAGGGAGACAATGGAATTACCCATTTGAATTTCATATTCATAAGGATAAAATTATATCTGTGGAATAAACTATATAAAAATTAATGGAAAACGTATTAATTTAAATGGGTTGTATTGAGAACCATATTTACTTGTTTATTCAATTTGAAAATTCCGTGTATGCCAATAAGATTTAATTTAAATATTATATAAAAATGTTTTTATAAACAAAATCATCAATTCATGGTGACATACAATAACTTACATCATGGCCTGGAGACTAGAATCGATAAATGAAAAATGATATGGTTTGGGTACCAACCACTACCTAATGAAACATCTTGGTTAACTTCAAATTGTTTTAGATCAAATGTTTGATGATTAAACAATGATCATGTAGTGTAGATAATTCTGTTTAGAAAAATATTTATTAACAATATTGGATTTTTGAATATAGTTAGATACAAATGTAGATATTTTTTATGGATTATAATTTATAAAAAAGATAATTTCACTACATCAAAAAAATGTTAAATTGGCAGATTTCATTTATTAAGAGTAAGAAATGAATGAGAAGTTTATCCAAAAACAACCAAATGATTATATTGGCATTATACACATATAATATTTTATAATCAATCATTAGATACATATGTAATAAAATAACTACACAACATTACTACAGTGAATTATGAAAAATATGTTATCAATGTGCATTAATTTCCCATGAAAAAATGCTAATTAAAATCATCACAGATTTGTAGTTTAAGGCCCTCCACCCTCTACTAATATTTATCTTGTTTGTCATTGATGATTCAATGACTCACTGTAAATATATACTCCTTTACTATTGTACATATCTCTAAATTCCACTATTGATCTATTACATAATATTCTAGTTATATGACAGTCCATGAGACAGTTAAACTGCACATTATCTATTTTTCATAGGTTATTTTATGAAACATTCTGACGAAAACTTTCATTACTCACAAGACTGAATTTTACCCAACATAAATAAATATGTAAAATAATATTATTTAATATAATAATCCATAACCTAGATATTAAATCTGAGGTTATGATTAATATTTTATAAGTACTGAAAATTTATGGTTTACACAACTATGAAATGAATTCATTGGATATTAATTAATTTGAAATGAATATAACAATTAATTGAATAGAAAATGAATGTTTTTAAAAAATACATTGTCGATCACAAAGATGTTTTATCTTAATTAATTAATGAAATTATAATTAGTTATATATATTAATTAAATAAATATGTTATATAATCTATAAAATATTTTTATTATTCATATAAAATAATTTATAGGCAAAATATTTGATCAGTCTGAATATTAAACATAACCTATATTTTTAAGGCAATTTTAGCACATTTTAATTGTTAAATTATTTTAAATCACAAAGTTTAACTTTTTTAGATTTTAAATATTTTTTTAAAAATAATATTTGAAATAGTATAAAAACATTAACATACAATGAATTTTCAATAATTTTATTAAATATTTAATATTTTAATGGATATTTATAAAAACTTATTTTTTGTTCAATCATATTTTTTGGAAAATTTATTTTAGGGATAAATTATAAATGGAAATGATTTTATAGTTATATAATATCAATTAAAAAAATAATCTAATTTTGTTTATTTTAATCTATTTAAATATGACATGGGATGTAAAAACGTAGAATATTTTTTAAATATTTTAATTAAAACCCTGCATTGATGGTATATCTGCCTGATTAATTTTAAATAAATTTTTGAAACATATTTTATAGTAATGATTAAAAATAGATTCCATATTTGTAATTAGAATATTTTTATATATAATATTGTAAGCATAGTTTTTGAAAGAGATATATTATTGAAATTTTTTTAAATTAATGATAACGATTACAGTGAAATTTATCTTAATAAATGACTAAACCCTAACAATATGGGATTAAACATCATACACATGTCTCCAGAAGGAATTGGTTGGCCATATTTCTATAATATAATCTATTTAATTTAAATTGGGACATTATTTTATCCAATTTAAATTGTTTAAATATTGGTGAAATTCCCTTTAAAACAATTTTCTTCAATGTTTCACCCTCAACCATAAAAAAATGTGTCCCCTCTCTCGTATTATTCATTAATCTCAAGAAAAATTATCTCAACCATGTTATTAACAAATATATCCTAAAAATCCCTCCAATCATCCTTAAATAATTCCACTGGGAATACATCAATCCATGAATCATTTCTTTGTAATCCTATAGTTTATACACAATTAATTGATAACATTCTTCCTAATTATACTTAGTTTTTATTCAATTATCCTCCCCCAAAAAAATTCATATTTCATAATTTTTTAAAATAATGTATCCAAAGTATGAAAATATTTTTATGTTTATGCTTTCAACCGAAAGATAAACATACATATATAAAATGGTTAAAAATCATACCATTCATGTATATTGAACTACATCCTTATCAAACAATGATTGATAGTTTTTTTCCATTACAACCATTCATGGTTGTTCATTATGATAAGAATAATATTTATATTTGATATATATGAATTTTTTTTAATATTTATTATTATAAATTTTTTAATACAATATTTTTTAGCATCAATATTTAATAAATATGTTAACATCATTTGTGGATCTATAGACTACAACCTCCTTCATAGTGATGTGATTCTTTCAAACCATTCATGTAATTTAATAAAAATGGTTTAAATAAACATATTGCATATGTATGACTATTATATTATAATGTAATTATCATATATATATATATATATATATATATATATATATATCAGTTAATTTAATTATAATGAACATTAAATGAAAGTAGTGTTCATGCGTACATATGGAATATCATCTCTATTAATAGTGTATTTTAATTTTCAAATCCAAATGTAATGGATTCATAAAAAACAAATAGAGTGAATATTAATTATATTACAATAATGGAAATCATTTTGGATATTTTTAAATAAATATCATTGTGATATTAAAAAAATAATGTATTAAAACATACATGGAAAGATGGAAATTATCACTAGAAATATTTATAATATCTAATATTTATTAATGAATTTTTAATAAAATATTTTTAAAAAGTTAATATAAGATATTATAAATTTTATTTCAACTCTAGAATAAAATAATAACATTCATTATATTACTATACATGATGTTAAAGGATGATCTTCTAAAAATAAATTCATGGTAAGGATTTCATGGATCACATTCATTCTCTGAGGCATAAATTATTATTATGATAATAAAATTTTAATATGGGTGTAATATTTACGACATATAATTTATTATCACGAATTCTTAATTTTTCCTTATATATTTAGTTATAATTTTAATTATTTTTTAGTGGATATTACCATAATAAAAACAATTCATAATTATTTTCATTACCTAAATCCTTTTACCTTGTAATTTTACAACTCTATTATTCTGGATATTCTATGATTTCATCTATAAAAAATATCACCATGTTTTTATTTCATTAATAATTGATTATGAGAATTTAATGATTATACAGATAATCAATTAATTTGTAGAGTCCTACATTTCATTTATGGTGTTTTCATGGGTTTACATAAAATTCTCATTTTATTCAAGATTGTGCACAATGAATTTATTTTTGAGAAAATTATTTGATCATTTCCTACCAAAACCAAAATTTTTTATTCAATAATGGTTTTAATATCATTTTTTATTTTATAATTATATTTTTCTAATCAATTAAACTCATCATGGTTTTCAAAGGGTTTGAATGAAAACCTGACATCATCATTTTCATTAGTTGGAAAAAACTTTTTTTTGTTAAAACACTATTTCATAAAATGATTCTCAAAAAACTACTTATCCCTTTAAAATTTTATCATCAATGTATATTTTACTCTTTTTTCTTATATTAATTCCATTAATTGCATATAATGCATGTTTTCTAAACTATTAATTTTTTAACCATTTTACCATGATAATTGAATTTTATTTTTACGTCATATGTCATATTGAGATATATCTTCCTTAAATTCATGGAAGAATCATATTAAATATTGATATAATAAACATTATTGATAATTTTTAAAAAGTTATTTCAAAGAAAATATATTTCAAAAAAATTCTTATTTTCCCCAAGATTAATTTTAATGTAACACTTTGTAGTGGATATATTCATCATAAAACAATATAACATTATTTTATTTATCTATGATTATTTATTATTTGTACAATCCTTATTATTATTATGGATGGTTTATGATTCATTTGGCCAATTATATTTTTTAAATTTAATTACTTCATTGTTTTTCAATCCCCATGAAATATCCAATTTCCTATCATCATTGAACATTGAATTTCCCATAATTACCGATATCCATAATAATGTGTATTACTATTTAGAAAACTGTATACAACATTTTTTAAGATTTATAATCTAAAATTTAATATATCATTTAAGGAAATATTGATAAATCATTATTATTTAATAAATATGAATATTTGATATGTCATATTTTTTATTTCAACTATTAGATAGGCTCAATTTTATGGGCATCCAAGGATGGGTGGGATAATGAATATATATAGACAATTGATGCATCGACCTTAACTCATTAGAAAAATAATATATAAAAATTAAATAGGTTCCAATGTGTATTTTTAAACAGACTTTTGAATGGTCTTGATATCATATGATTTTATGCACCTGATACATGGCCTCCAATAATTAATAATATCAATCATTATTATTTATTATTTATTTAATTATTAGAATTTTTATTGATACATGATTGCATACAATTCATTATCAGTACATTGATTTAAATGGAATGTGTTTCAGTTTCTTACCATAGATTATTTTTCCCATATCTAGTTATTTGGATTGATGGTTTTTTAATTTATTTACCATTATATGTTATTTATTCAATTACAATTCAAATAGTGAATACAGGGTATGTGTTTTTAGTTAAATACAAAGAAATTATTATAATTCACATTGATTCAACATTTCATATACTAAAACATCCATTACTAAGCATTTAAATCCACATTCATTTGTTTTTCATTCCCTATGAATTCACGAAGTATACAAGGAGTGTTATGAAATGATAAAATATATGGAATAATGTTACATTACATGAATAAAAAATAATTATTATGTAATTAGTTAATTCTTTTAGAATTAATTCCCCATTTATGTATCATGTTTACCATGACTACAAAAACAATTGTTCCTTCGGGATTTGATTACATTTAATAATTATAATTTAATATACAATAGCTCCATTCATACTTGGGTTTGGACTATATGCACCCATTTTTTAATATTTGTATATAATTGCTTCTGGATGTTTACATCTCAATAACCTATTATCAAACATGGCTATATTGATCAGCATGAAATATAAAATGTCCCAATGAATATAAATTTATTTTTATCTGGCACCACTTTGAAAATGGGATATTATGTCTCTATCTATCGCATCCCCATTATGACTGAAGATATAATTGAATTAATATGTTTTTATCATAGAATCATCAGATATATAGTTTGATAATTATTTCTTCTATATTTTCATAAAATGACTCATAGTATTTTTCTTCCATCCTGATGAATCCATATAGGATTCAAAAGATTAAATTTTTTTAATATTCAATGGTGATACATGAATTTGAGTAATATTTTAAATAGATTTTACCATAATATGTGAAAATGATATTGTATGATAATATTCTAAAAAAATATTTATTAATTGTAATCATTAACCAGTATGGGTGGAATTAATTCTCATGATGCAGTTCAGATGAAGCAGTATTCAGTTGTGTCTATCGAAGGATAAGAAATTATTTTATTTAAAAAAATGTTTCATAATGAGTAATTCATATTTTATATGATTTGGTGATCATACATTAGTTTATTTTTTATGAAATTTTTTTGAATCAACTATAATTCAATAGGTTTATTCTACTATTTTATAGGATATAATTAACAGGTCCTCTGAAATGTTTTTCAAATGAAAATTTTTAACCCATTAAATAACAATTCATTGTGTTAATATAAAAAATACAATTTGGGGAATATTTCACATAACATTTATCATAGTTAATAGTATAACACACTACTTTTTGTTTTCCATAAGATACACTAGACTATATGATTAATGAAGAATATCTTCATAAAGAGGGATGATTGTGGTTGAGGTTATTTTTTGATTAATGATTAGTTTTATATTTTTGGATCTATTTATTAAAAATATTATAGTAACCTATATTTTACTAAAACAAATGTAGTTCTATAATTATATTTCTGATTGATTCTAATGACCATCCTAATTGACTACTACATATGTCCCTATCTCCAAACATTATAATGTTTTAATTCATTCAAATTGATATTTGAGGAAGACTATTTTTTAGTTTCTTGTATATAATTTTTTACCATTTTTGTGAAATATCACAATTTATTTTCGGAGTTACCTGTATAATTATTTCTCATTATATATATCATTGTTAAAATTTTATAAATAACAGTATATATAATATAAAAATATTTTTATTGTAAATGTTTTTTCTACATATATTAATAAAAAAACATTATATATATATATGATATTCACTAAATAGAATTTCACATCATATAATATTTTGTAAATATTAATTATCATTAATGATTTATAGAAGATATACCCCACCCATCATATGATAAGAGCTATGGTTTCTAAACATGAGGATTAATATTCACGATCAACTATGTAATGATAATGGGATCACAAAATCATAGATTTGTTAGATTCAATTCATAGATGAATATTAAATTTACAATTGATATTGTTACAAGTATTTCAATAAAATTATGTATAGTCATCTACCAAAATAATGAGGAAACTATAAGTTATTGTACAATATTCCCTCATTTTGGGGAAACTAAACACTTATTTTTCAAAGTATCTAATTTTTGGCCAAATCATAGGGATTCAAATACTTCAAAGATAGTCTCTAATTTCATAATGTAAGTTATAATACTATCTATCAATTAATTTATAAATGGATTACGTTCGAGGGTTGTCGATTAATTACAATTTATTGAGCTAGATTGTGAAGGTTGTGTTGAAAAAAATTAATTTTTCCAAAATCGAAAATATTTTTTCCATTTCATAATGAAAAATTACAAGTGTATTCACTATACCAATGTAATGGTGATAAGGATTTTGCCAGGAGAGAAGAAATTATTTTTCATTAAAAAACTACAAGACCCTTATCTTGGATGTTATCGAACTACAAATCACATAGAATCAAATAAAAATATTGAATAGTTCCTTACATGGTAGTGAATTTTTAAATTTTGTTGATAATTTTGAAAATAAAATAAATATACGATAATAAAACCAACCCCTAACTAAGCCACCATTATAGAGATGGAATAACTAATCATTTTTATTAAGTCAAACATCATAATGAGGAACCCATTGGAAATGGTTTCTAGAAATAATACCATATAAATAGTTGGATGAAACAATCGATGATCTCCCAAACCCATTTTTTTTATTTTTCCCACATCATTTATTAAAAAATAAGAAACCAGAATACCATTCGTCATTTATGTGAATAAACATTGAGGTCCCATTTTCATTATCCCACACTCAATTTCAATAATAATGATTTAATTAAACGAAATGGATGAAATATGTACATATTGGAAAATATCTAGATACAATGCCTTCTTCCCAAGAAAAAATATATACTTTTCTTCTAAAAGTGTCATTTTCATGTTTTCCCACATATATATTTGTAGAATTATCACATCAAACATATATCCTATGATTTAATCCTTAGTGATTATATTCATATCCTATAGGTTTTCCCTATCATATCCATGAGTGAAATTGATGTTTTTTGCATTATGATATATATATAAGCATATTATGTATTTGATTATCATCATATTATATTGAGATAATGAATGGGAATCCGAAACCACATTATATAATCCTAAAACCTGATGAACATTTTCAATGTTTATATAGATCATATGTGCATAGAGGGCCAATCCTTTTTTAATACTTGTGGTACATCTAGAATGGATGCCACATCATGATGCGCCTCCCAATATCCATTCAGTATTGGATCTATAGGGATATATTAATAGCTTTGGAGCCATAGTAATATAATTAATTCATATTTTTATATTACAGAAATTTTATATCTATGATCATAAACAATTATAAACTACAATTATTGATGTAATATAATGTTAATGAAATTTTTTTTCAATCCTTATAAATTTTATAGTTGGCCAACATATAATGTTTATTTCCACAGTTGGGGTTTAGAAATAAATTGAATACAGTGAAAAAAATATACATGTTATATAATTAATTTTAGATAGTTTAGAAATTATACTCATATAATCCTTTTGAGTTGTAAATGAATTAGGATAAAAAAGATTTTTAATAGCTTTTATGTTATTTATAATCACGTTTATATTTGAAATGAATGATCCAAACATGTTATTCTTGGAAATTCATAAAATCAAAAATAACAAGTAATGAAAACTTATATTAAATTAATATGAAATTTTTAGGAGATTGTAAAAATTAAAAAAAGTAATATAAATATTTTTTCAATGAGTTTTGTAGAATTTGACCCAAAATGAAAATTTAAGGGATTAATGATGCTTTCATTAGTACAATTTAAATGTAGGGTTTTTATTAATATTATATTCTTATCATTACATTCGAATGATCTGTTTTTTCTAATGTGAATCATTATGATCTATATTGTGTTAAAATGATAGTTTTTTGGTGATATACTATTAAATGAATCATAGAGCAGCAGAATTTTTTCGATTGAGGTGCCCTCATGAAGTATTTTGGGGTCGGATATGAATATATTTCTTATATTATATTACAAACCATTCATTTAATAGAAAAAAGGATAATTTAGTGTCATTAATTTTGTAACATTTTTTCCAATACTATCAAAATAAGATTTTAGTAAATTTATTGATTTTATAAATATTTAATCGATTGTTTAAAATATGTTTTGTTGACAAATATTAAATGATGATAATTATTATAATAATTCAGAATTATTTGAAAAAGTAATATTCTTTCTAGATTTTGTTTTCTATTGTGTGGTATAACAAATACATGGTGGTCTCATAACATTCATGAATCCAAGGAAATGGTTGATGTATAATTGGATATGATTATTTCAATCCTCAGAATATTTCTCACATATAGTGAAACATAAAATTTAATAACTGTATTTGTAATGGAATAATTTTTTGAATATTTTCATATTAGTTTTGATACTCTAAAAAAGATTTTTTTTCTATCATAGTAGGAATTAATTATAGACAGATAACATTTTAATGTAGTAGGAAAAAGAAATAAAAAGATAAATACATCATGTATTATTTTCCTGGAAGAATTAACTCACTGATTTATTGTGATAAAAATATTAAAATGAAAATCTACCATACATATATGTCAATCTTAAAGATAAAAAATGTATTTTCAAAGAAATTATTAATGTTCAGAATTATTATTATATCATTATCCCATTGAGACCATAAAAGAGGTTTATGAAGATGAATCCACCAATAATAAAGAAAACTAATAATCTACATTAATATAAATACATACAATGATCACATTAAAAAGGATAATCAATTTTCCATGAAAATTAGTTTGAAAGATGAATAACAACAACTAGTAAGTGCCCTGTATAAAAATTTATCAATGTAACACCTCATGTAATTTTTTATACTAATATTAAGATGGAGTAATGGAACCCTGTAAAAAGTTTATTTGGGTTGATCCTTACTAAGATTAATAAATCATGTGAACCTCATAAAAAAAATATTAATATATATTTTAGTGTAATTTTGACAATAATTATATCATATAAAAACATATGTGATGAAAAAACTTGTTCCACATGACATTGGATATCACTACTTATTCATATAGAAAAACATTTATTATAAAAAAATTAAGCTTCAAATTTTATATTTTATCATTTTTTTATATTTAATTATGAAAAAATTACAACAATGGACAGTTAATAAAGCCCCGACCTTAAAACTTACTTAACATTGAATTAAGTGAATAATTCACAGTGAGGATCTTTTCATGTTTAGAGTTTTAGAGAATTAGATCATAAAATATGCATTACATTCCACATTTAAACAAAGTGGTTACATAAAAGACAATATTCATTTTTTTCCATCAACGGAAACATATTTAAAATAATACATGGATTCTTTCTTGAAACATCCTTGACACTGTCATCATATCATGTACCATTACCTTGACCTGTGAAAAAATATTCAAAAACATGGGATGAGCATAAAAAGATCAGTAAGGGATATAAAAATATGGGAAGCAAACATGAGTTAATATATACATAAAAAAGAAATCATAAATTATCCATAAAACATAATCACGTTAACATACCTCATCAAATCATGAATAAATCATAGAAATCATAAGACATAAAGTTATCTTGAGGCATTCATAACATTATTACGTTGGGAGTAACCCTCTTGGTTATGTTTGGAATACCCATAACAGTATATTCCCTAAATCTCTTCGGAGAAACCTTAAAATTTCACTCCTTCATGTTACCCAATGCATTGGAGAGCTATATCGGGCTCACCGCATACATACGACAAAAAAATTACCTTTTGTTGTTTAGTAAAATTCTTCGTATAAAAATATTCCTTTTGGATAAATGTATAAGTCAAAGGGGTTTATACACCGTATAAAAGAAGGTTGTGTACAAAACAAAATATGCCTCAGTGAAAGGAGATTGAGACGATGTCCCAAATCTCGGGTCCGACTTGACTCGATCGTTTTTTAACGTCTTGAATAATAAACTTGAGTTAATTTATACTTTCTTAAGAACCTTTTTCACGTTCATTTTTTCTTTTATATCACTTATTACCATGTTATGAACACTATGTAATTATTTATGTTAATAATGTTCGTTTTGTCGATCATTGGTACTGCAGTCAAAATTAAACTCTTTATAATTACTAGTTGTTCATGGGGTAAAATATCCATTATATCCAGAAATATATTCAAGATGTAGATATAATATATGTTATATATATCCAGTATATACATGGATTTATAATATTACATAACAATTAGAGGTAAGAAATTAGATGCACCGTTCATTGAGACAGTAAGTCATACGTACGCATGAATGCTACATCCATTTCTATTTAATATTTAATGGAATTAAAACATAATGATACATAATCTTATTATAATTATAGTATTTTATCGTATATAATATCATTAAATCTATCTTCTATACATAAAAAATATGGTATTAACGAATCAAATCTCATTGAGGGGGCGGTAGTCCGCACCTCCTAAAATGATTATATCGCGTTTACCCTTAAGGGAAACCATAAAGGTATGTAATAAATGATATATACATAAGCATAAGTTAAACATAATCATATTATATATCATATATAAATATAGATACATCTTAATGGCCACTTTTGAAGATGTTATATGAGATTTGAACAATCATCGTTTTGGGAGGCAGAAATTCGACATCCACAGAAACAGTATGTTCACTAACCATTAGATGTAGGTGTGTGTATGTGTAGCTCGAATCCTTCTTATAAAAAAATCATTGTATATTTAATTTATTGTGTGTTGTTACAAATTAAAGGTATAATAAGAGTTTAGAGGGTTGGTGAAGAAAAATAAAACATAAGAACACAAGAGAAAACACTACCTTTAAAACGGGTAACTCTTTTGGATTTGAGCTCAAAGGCTTCCTGGGATGACTACTGCCCAAAGTGAACCTTCAAGGAGTAACAAAGGGATGTGGAGAGAAAAAATGGATAGAGTTTGGCCGTGGCAAAGTCTTGAGAGGTGTCGGTAAGGTGGTAGAGGTGGGGGCCTTTTATAAGATGAGAGGAGGGGCAGTCTTGGAATGTTATTAAAGGTTACTTTATTATAAAATGATTTTCAGATTTAAAAGGTCCCAAAATTATATATTTATAGGATAATGTGATAAAAGTACTAAATCCAACCATCCATTAGGTTTTTTACATGTTTAGGTCTTATATTTTACATTATGTTTTCATTTTTTAAAATCGTTAAATAATATGGTAATCGCTGCATCATCATGGTATCATAAATAATTTAATTTATATAATGTATAAAAATTATAAAAAAATATCATGATTTAAGAAATCTTTTTATATTTATAATGAATATTTACAGTAAAGAATATGACATGGAAAACCCATTTAAAAGTTGTTTTAATAAAACAACTCATGTTTCTGACATTTAAATTTTAACATTAAATAAAAAGTTATCAATGTTATTTTCCCACCAAAGTGGATCCATGGGGTCCCCATGTTGACCCATGGATTTTATTGGTCGGCCATGACACATCAAATATTGTTAGGACATTTTTCAAGGTCATTTAATATTTTTAAAACATTATTTTTACCTTAAATTACAATAATAACCTCTAATCGCGATTAAAAACTTAAAAGTTACTATTCACCAAAAAATTATTTTAATCCCATTGAACCACATTTTACTTCTTAATGACAACCATATATGTCCTATTTTGTTAAATTCAAAACACAGAGGTGGTAAAATTTCATTTAAATGGATAATCAGTTTTTATAAGTACCACTTAGTGGTTTCACTATTCATCAAAAATTGGAGTTTTTCAATAAAATACCAAAACATCACCCTAAGATATATTTGATATTCTGGATTCAAAATTGTTGTCTATTTTACAAAATTCAATACATATAAGTTATATTAATTAATTTAATAATTAATTCCCACTGTCAGAGCAAATAACGTATTTTTATAAAACAATATGTATCAAAAGATTGACACTAGTTTAAGTCCAATTTCAATGTGAAATTAATTCCAACGACCACTATTGGATTAAATGGTAAAAAATATATTCTAATTGAATATTAAATCCAATTCAAAATCTAATCTAATCATATAAATAAATTATATTAAAAATAGGTTTTGAATTAAAATACAACAGTTTTCACTATTCATTTAAAAAATGATCTTTATCAGAAAAATACCAAAAATTCAAACAAAATAAATTTTGATGTCCCGGTTTTAAAGAAGATTTTGAATTGGTCTAATATAATGTATAAGTGTGACCAAAACTATACTTAATGAAGGTTCGCCATCAAAATGAGATAAGTGGATCTTTAGTGAAAATTAGAGAATATATGTCAAAAATTGAATTCTTTTCGTATTTTAAGCCATTATCTTTTATTGGATAAATGTAAAAACGTTTAAAAAACATATATAATAATATTTTAGTTATTTCCATTCATTCCCGCCAATACAACGACCACATGTTAACTACCATTTATTATAATATTATTTTATTACTAGTGTGCAATGTAAGATTTCAAAGAAACACTTTGTTTCATATCGGGTTTGCTATCGAACATAGAAACCCCTTTAAAAAATTATTATTTAATACATAAATATTAATAAATATTAATATTCATTAATATTTATTTACCTGGGATGTTACATCCTTCCCCCCTTTTGGGAATTTTGTGCTCACAATTTTATTCACTTATCAAAATAAGTGGGTGTATTTACCCCTCATAAAATTTTCAGATTCCCATATTGCCTCTTCAACCATATAGTTTTTCCAAAAAACTGTTACCTGGTGAATTACCTTATTTCACAACACTTTCTCTCTTCGTTCAAGACTATGGACTAGTTGTTCTTCATAAAATAAATTCTTTTCCAACTGAACTACCTATAGGCTAAAAACATGAGATGGATCTGGCATATACTTTCTCAACTTCATAACATGAAAATGATTGTGTACCTGAGATAAACTCGGTGTTAAATCCACTATGTATGCAACTGATCCAACTCTCTCCATAATTTCATATGTTCCAATGAATCTTGGACTCAGCTTTCCTTTCATACCAAATAGCACTACACTTTTCCATGGTGAAACTTTAAAAAATAACGATCACCTACCTCGAAAGATAGATCCTTCCTCCAGTTATCCGCATAACTCTTCTACCTAATCTGAGCTGTTCTCATGTGTTTCGGAATCAACTGAACTTTTTCTTTGATCTCTTCTACCAATTCTGGTCCCGTCAGCTTCCTTTAACCCACTTCATCCCAAAATGCTGGAGTTCAATACCGTTTACCATATAAATCCTCAAACAGTTCCATCTGTATACTGGAATGAAAACTGTTATTATGTGAAAATTAAACCAAAGATAGATGGTGGTCCCAATTTCACTGATAATCCATCGAACAAGCACATAGTATATCCTCCAAAGTCTGAATTGTTTGTTCTGATTGCCCATCCGATTGAGGATGAAAAGTTGTACTAAAATTTAATTCAGTACCCAACGACATCTGAAGGCCTTTCCAAAAGTTAGAAGTTAACCTGGGATCACGGTCAGATACAATGGATAGATGAACTCCATGTAACCTGACTATCTCTTTAAGATACAAACATGAAAGTTGAACTAGGGAAAAAGTATATCGTATAGCACGGAAATGAGCAGATTTAGTCAAGCGATCAATAATAACCCAAATTGCATTATTACCTCGATGGGTCGTCGACAATCCCACAATGAAGTCCTTGGATATATTCTCCCATTTCCTCTCTGACACTAGTAATGGTTGCAACATCCCTTTCGGTAATTGACACTCTACTTTAACTTGTTAATAGGTCAAACACTTCACAGTAAAATCAGTAATATCTCTTTTCATTCTGACCCTCCAGAAATACACCCGAAGATAACTATACATCTTAGTACTGCCAGGATGGACTGAAAACGGAGAACTATGAGATTCAAATAACAAATCTCTCTTCAACTGTGAATCAAACGGCACATAGAATCTCTTCCCATATCTCAAAACAAAATCATTATCAATATTGAATTCAGGCAACTTACCCTTCTGAACCAGCACTACCTTTTTCTACAACTCGCTGTCTTGCTTTTGTGCTTGCTTAATTCTATCTGATAGAGAAGATTTCACTGATACATGCAACAAAATAGAAGTACAACCTACACCAAATACTTCTATGCCAAATTTCATCAAATCCTTAACCAAATGATCATGTTCCATACACAACATTGTTAATGAAGCATTACATTTTCGACTCAAAGCATCTGCCACATTATTTGCTTTTCCCAGATGGTAATGAATTGTATAATCATAAGCCTTGATTAGTTCTAGCTACCTCCTCTATCTCTTGTTCAATTCTTTCTGAGTGAATATATACTTTAAAATTTTGTGATCGGTATATATTTCACACTTTACTCCATACAAATGATGCCTCTAAATATTTAAAGCGAAAACAACAGCAGCTAATTCCAAATCATGTGTAGGGTAATTTACCTCATGAGTTTTCTACTGTCGTCAAGAATAAGAAATTACCTGATCATTCTGCATTTAGATGCAACCAAGTCCGTTCAATGAAGCATCACTGTAGATAACAAACTCCCCATTCCTGGAAGGTAGTGCCAAAACTGGTGCATTCACCAATCTTTTTTTCAGTTCCTGAAAACAATCATCACATTCTTTTGTCCAGCTAAACTTAACACCCTTCCGAGTTAGCATAGTCATTGGACTAGATAAACGTGAAAATGTTATAACAATCCATTGGTAATAGCCTGCCAAACCAAGGTAGCTACGTATCTCAGTTACATTTTTGGGTCTTGGCCATTCGTCCACAACCATTGTTTTTGCAGGATCAACAGTTATCCCATCTTTAGAAATAATATTACCAAGGAATGAAATTTGTTGCAACCAAAACACACACTTGCCGAATTTCCCATACAATTTATTTTCATTTAAGGTTTTAAATATAACCCTTAATTGTCTTTCATGCTCCTCTTTACTTTTAGAAAACACCATAATATCATTAATTATAACAACCAAAAACTAATCCATGAACTCATGGAAAATTTTATTCATTAAGTCCATGAATACAACAGGTGCATTGGTTAGCCCAAAGGAATTACTACAAATTCATAATGGACATATCTTGTACAAAACGTGGTCTTCGGAATATCTGCTTCCGTTATCTTCAATTGATGATACCCCAATCTCAGGTCAATATTTTAAAAATACTGATCTCCCTGGAGCTGATCAAACAAATCATCGATATGAGTCGAAGGATATTTGTTATTAATAGTCATTTTATTCAAGGCTCTATAATCAATGAAAAGTCTCATAGAACCATCTTTCATTTTAAAAAATAAAACAGGACAACCCCATGGTGATGTGCTATGTCGAATGAAAACTTTCTCTAATAAATCTTGCAAATTCTCCTTCAACACTAAATGTTCAATTTGAGCCATTCGATAAGGGGGTTTTGAAATTTTCTTAGCATCAGGAACTAAGTCTACAGTAAACTCAACTTCTCGATCTGGTATTATTCCAGGACACAAAATAGGAAAAACATCAGTATACTCATTTACAACTAGAACATCATTAATCTGAATAGTTCCCTTGTTTTCAACAATATGTGCAAGGTAACATTCATTTCCATCATTTACATGTTTCTCGTCCTCTTGATACATTATCAATAGTAAGGGTTCATTCATGTACACAAACTAAAAGGCTTTCTAAAACGAAACTTCTTTAACTCTACGATCAATCTTAGCATGATAAATAGTGAGCCAATCCATACCCAGGATAACATCAAACACTAATAGAGGTAAAAAAATAATGTTTTCAAGTAGTTTCATTCCACAGATAAGGATAGAAAGATTCTTATAAATTCTTTTGGCCTCAACATTTCCCCCATGTGTTTTTACCACAAGTTCATTAGTCATTTATTGAGATGGTATTCCCATTTTACTAGAAATGTTTTCAGAGATGAAAGAATATGTAGACCCCAAATCAATCAACACACTGGAATAATCTTAAAAAACAAACAAAGTACCTAATAATACTTCATTTGATGGCCTGACATCTGCTGAAGTAGTTGCAAAGGATTTCACAACCCCTATTTTCTTGTAGTATAACTACTTTCCATAACAAGAGCTCTTTTTCAGACACTTGTTGGCAAAGAGACCCATCTCATTGCACTTAAAACATTTCCCTAACTGTAAATAAAATTTGGTCGTACCTTCACCCTGATCTTTTTCAGTGCAATCACGAGACTTATGTCCCATATTACCACATCAGTAGCACTTTCCAAAATTCAGAAGACATTCACCAGCATGCCTTTTACCAAATTTATCACAAACTGGAAACATAGTTTTCTTATCGTCAAACCTTTTTGAAGAATTCTTTCCTTTCTCCTGCCACCTCGGCCTCTTCTTCTGTTGGTTGTTATAGAACACTTGATCATCGAAAAACTCCATTTCCACCTTCTCAGCACATCAAACAGGCTTTTCATAACTTTTGAACTTATTATAAGCAAATTACCTTCGACATTTTTTCTTTAATACTGAGTAAAAACGATTGATTTTACTATCGAGGTTTCAGATAAAATTTGGAGAATACCTTACCAATCGAGTGAACCACTCTTCATAGATAGAATCTGTGTCATCCTCTTGCCTCAATTCCAAGAATTGTTTTTCCATCCTATGTCGAATAGCCTTTGGAAAATAATTCTCAAGAAACATACGTTTGATTTCATCCCAGTCAAGAGAATCAATCTCATCAGCGTCGCTGATATTTTTAACCATCAACCATCACTGATTTGATTCACCCTCCAAACGGTAAATAGCAAGACTAACCTTTTGATTGTGTGAACACCACATGACATAGAAAAACTTCTCTAGTGCTTTAATCCTCCTTTCATCTAGCACAGGGTATGATGATCCTCTGAATAATGGGTGATGTTGCCTCATGAAATGTTCCACCACTTAAATGTTTCTCTGTGGTTTATTTGGATGATCTCGTTCATGGATAACACCACCATTTATCATTTGAGTCAATTATTCCATTACTGCAACAAACTGTTTAGTTCCAATTCCGACCATCTCAAGATTCTGATTCGGAAGGTTATTTCCTTCTGTATGCCATCCTAGCACTGCTTCCCAATTTCCTCTGCGGAAAACCATTCTGAACAAACATGTCTTTGATAAAGAAACATGGTAATCTTCAAATGATATATCATTTCAATTTTCCCATAAAATAAATATATTTTTGGATAATAATTTAATATAATTTTAACTCTTAAAGTTATCTAAACCGACCTCTGATACATACTATAGGGCCCCGACCTTAAACCTTACTTAATATTGAATTAAATGAATAATTCACAATGACGATATTTTTAGGTTTAGAGTTTTAGAGAATGAGATCATAAAACATGATTTACATTCCACATTTAAACAAAGTGGTTACATAAAAGATTTTATTCATTTTTCCCATCAACGGAAACATATTTAAAATAAAACATGGATTCGTTATTGACACATCCTTGACACTATCATCATATCATGTACCATTCCCTTGACCTGTGAAAAACATTTCAAAAACATGGGATGAGCATAAAAATCTCAGTAAGGGATATAAAAATATGGAATGGAAACATGAGTACATATATACATAATAATGAAATCATACATTACCCATAAAACATAAGCACTTTAACATACCTTATCAAATCATGAATTAATCATTTAAATCATAAGACATAAAGGTAACTTGATGCATTCATAACATTCTTATGATGGGAGTAACCCTCTTGGTTACGATTGGAATACTCATCACAGTATATTCCCTAAATCTCTTCGGATAATCCTGAACGTTTAACCCCTTAGCATTACCCAATGCATTGGAGAGCTATATCGGGCTCACCCGCACTTAGTTTATCACGAAACCACCTGCCTTCATAATAATTCCAATGAACAATAACATAATCGTATCAGGTAAAACATGAATAATGGAAACATAACATTTCCACATTTCAATCACAAGATATCAATTCAACGCATTGATGTAAAAACATTATGAAAACCATTTTCAATACCAAAATAAAATAAAATTAAAACATGGTATTTATTTTTCATTTAAAAAATAGGTATGGCTTGTAGAGGAAGCTGAAACTCAAATAATGGTCATGGTGGCTGAGAAGTCGCTGTCGCCGCATACGTACGACAAAAAAAATCCCTTTTGTCGTTTAATAAAAGTCTTCATATAAAAATATTCCTTTTGTATAAACGTAAAAGACAAAGGTTTTTATACATCTTATAAAATACGATTGTGTATAAAACAAAATATTCCTCAAGGAAAAGAGATTGAGACGAAGTCCCATACCTCAAGTCCGACTTGACTCGATCCTTCTTAACATCCTGAATAATAAAAATGAGTAAAATTATACTTTCTTAAGATCCTTTTTCATGTTCATTATTCTTTATATATCACATATTACCATGTTATGAACAATATGTAATTATTGAAGTTAATAATGGTCGTTTTGTTGATCATTGGTACTTGAGTCAAAATTAAACTATTTATAATTACAAGTTGTTCATGGGGTAAAATATCCATTATATACAGAATTATATTCAAGATGTATATATCATATACGTCATATATATCCAGTATATAAATGCATTTATAATATTACATAACATTTACAGGTATGAAATGAAATGCACCGTTCATGGAGATGGTAAGTCGTACGTACGCATGAATACTACTTCCATTTCTATTTAATATTTAATGAAATTAAAAAATAATGATACATAATAGTATTATAATTTCAGTATTGTATCATATATAATATCATTAAACCTATCATTTATATTTACCACATATGTTATTAATTAATCAAATCACTTTGAGGGGGCGGTAGTCCGCACTTCCTAAAATGAACATATCACATTTACCCATAATGGAAACCAAAAAGGTATGCCATAAATGAAAAATACAGAGACTTAAGTAAAACATTAACATATTATATATCATATATAAATATAGTGGCATCTTAATGTCCACCTTTGAAGGTGTTATATGATTTTTGAGCAATCATCATTTCGTGAGGTAGAAATTCGCCATCCACAGAAACAGTATGTTCTTTAACTATTAGATGTAGGTGTCTGTAAGTGTAGATCGAATCCTTCTTATAACAACATCCTAGTATAATCAATATACATGTGTTGTTACAAAATAAAATAATAAAAAGTTTTTAGAGGGTTGGAGAAGCAAAATAAAACATAAGAACAGAAGACAAAACAATACCATTAAAACGGGTAACTATTTTTGATTTGAGCAGAAAGGCTTCCTTGGGAAGACTTCTGCCAATAGCGAGGCTTAAAGGAGTAAGAGAGGAATGCAGAGGGACAAAATAGAGAGGTTTTGGCCGAGACAAAGTTTTCAGAGGTGGCGGTAAGGTGGTAGAGGTGGGGGCCTTTTATAAGAGGCGAGGAGGGGCACTCATGGAAAGTTATAAAAGGCTACTTTATTATAAAATGCTTTTGACATTTAAAAGGTCCCAAAATTTTATATTTCAAGGATAAGGTGATAAGTGTTCTAAATACACCCATACAATATGTTTTTGAGAAGATTAGGTCTTATATTTTACATTATCTTTTCATTTGTTTTTAAATCGTTAAATAATTAGGTAATGGATGCATCATCATAGTATCATAAATAATTTAATTTATTTAATGTATAAAAATTAATAAAAAATATATTAATGTAGGAAATCTATTTATCTTTATAATTAATATTTATTGTTAAAAATATGACCTGTATAACCCCATTTAATAATTGTTTTAGTAAAACAACTCATGTTTGTGACATTTTAATTTTAACATTAAATAAAAAGTTATTAATGTTATTTTCATACAAAAGTGGCTCCATGGGGTCCCCAAGCTGACCCATGGATTTTCATGGTCAGACATGATGCATCCAATAAGGGTAGTAAATGTGTAAAGGTCATTTAATGTTATTAAAACATTATTTTTACCTTAAATTGAACTACTTACCTCTAATCACGATTAAAAACATAACAATTACTATTCACCAAAAAATTATTTTAATTCCATTGAACCACATTTTACTTATTAATGAAAATAATGTATGTAGGAATTTTTTACATTCAAAACATAGAGGTGGTAAATTTTCATTTAAATGGAAAATCAGTTTTTATAAGTACCACTTAGTGGTTTCACTATTCATCAAAAATTGATGTATTTCAGAAAAACACCAAAACTTCACCCTAAGCTATATTTGATATTCTAGATTCAAAAATGATGTGTATTTTTAAAAATTCAAAATATATTAGGTACATTAATTAATTTAATAATTAATTTCTATTTTCATATCAAATAGCGTGTTTTTATGGAACAATACGTATCAAAAGATTGACAATAGTATAAGTCCAATTTCAAAGTGAAATTAATTTCAACGTCCATTATTGGATTAAATTGTAAAAATATATTATAATTGCACATTAAATCCAATTAAAAAGATAATCTAATAATATAAATAAATTAGATTAAAAAGTGGTTTGGAATTAAAATAAAACATTTTTGACTATTCATTAAAAATGAATTTTATAAAAAAAATACCAAAAATTCACAAAAATTAAATTTTGATGTCCCGATTGTAAAGAAGAATTTTATTTGGTCTAATAGAATGTATATGAGTGACCAATACTATACATAGCGACGGTTCACCATCAAAATGTGATAAGTGGACCTTTAGTGAAAATTAGATTATAAATGCCTAAAATTGAATTCTTTTCGTATTTTAAGCCTTTATCTTTTATTTGATAAATGTAAAAACATTTAACAAACATATAAAATAATATTATAGATATTTCCATTCATTCCCTCCAATACAACAGCTACGTGTTAACTACCATTTAAAATAATATTATTATATTACTAGCATGCAACGTAAGATTTCAATGAAACTCTTTGTTGTGTATCGGGTACGCTATCGAACATAGAAACCCCTTCAAAGTAAAATTAACATTTAAATTGTAAATATTAATAAATATTAAAATGCTTCATTCTTTATTTACCTGGGATGTTACACAGTCACTTTTTTATTGATTTGTACTATTGATACCAGGAAAATAATTACACTAATTAAGTGTCCTTAGAAATCAAACTGGGTTTAATGAAACCATATGTTTAATTTTATGAATTTCCAGAATGTTCAAAATTGCCATGAGCCTCTTACATGGTTTAAACGAGGAACCAATCATAGAAAATATTATTATTTAAATCATTTAATGTAATTTGTATTGAAAATTCCACAACATAGTGTATCCCTTTTCATTCATTCACATGGGTCATTTTTTAGGTTTATCATAATACAAATTATCATGTGTAATATCCACAAAATCTGTTTTTAGTTTTTATTCACATTTTATTCATATCATCATGAATTTAAATATTATAAAACATAGCCTACATTTTATTATGTATATTATTGAATACATTTCCTTACCGTTTGACATTATAACGAAATACATTCTTGTGGAACATATATAACATTAAAATGAAACATCATTTATCATTGATGTCTGACCCTAAAAGAAACTAATTTACACGTGGTAATATAAACTCAAAGGGATGAACATTATTAAATGTCATAAGGGATTGATATGGATAATAACTATTATTATATTAATCTAAATGACCAGGGTTCTAATTAAATTAATATAGATATGTATGAAGACTATATCATAGGCTTTATCCATACTACAATGTACCAATATCCTTCATGAATGTTGTAATATTCTCGAGTGATGAACTATGGGTATTTAAACCATACTGTATTCAAATGTGAATAGATTTATAGAACATATATGATATATATATATATATATATATATTCATATCAATAATAGGTGGTGATCGATCACTCAAAAAACAATTGCAAATGGAATTGTTACATCTTAGTATTTTTAAAATATGTTAAAAAATATATAAATTAGAATATGAATAAAAATTTAAAATCCGTAGTAAATGTGATATAATCTGATCATCTTGATATCAACCAGATATTTGATGGGACTCCGACATACATTAATGGTTTCCTTCATTTAGAAATTTTATTTACAACTAAAATAAAACCCTTACACAAATAAAATGGGCACCACATGTAATTCATCATTACTTGTAACATAAATATGTTTTGGGGACCAGTGTGATAATACAAGTGATATCATTTTCACCAATAATTCAGATGTTTGTCCAAAATATCCATTTCCCATCAAGAATATTTTTGTCTCTATAAATATTAGAAAATTTTCATTGTCAGCATATAATTTTGGTATCATAAATTCTTTAACGTTATTTATTTTCTATTTCAATCAAATATATTTCATATAAGTGTTCATGATATATTTTTAAAAAATTATTACATTAATATCTGAGTCAAAATATAGGGTTGTTCAATATAATGAATTTACATTCAACAATTAAACAAATATTTTTCACAGGGAATTTTTTTAAAAATATAGTATGGTTATGATAAATTATTAATTTACATTAATGAGTCAACCATAATATTATTATCATATATATAATATTAAACAATGAAATCATAATTCTTTTTGAGTTAATGTAGTCTCATCTACCTCATGTTTTATAAATTCTAGATGAATATATACTTTAGAAAATTATTATTCATATATATTTCAAATTTATACACAAATTATATATTATGAAAAAAATAATGATCAATATACCTATACACTATCTTCCCAATAATCAGATAGTTTAGTTCCATAGGATTTACTTTGGTTTATGCATACGAAAAAACATAATCCTTATGAATTTACTCAAAACTTGGTAACTTAAGTGAATAAAATCTAATGTTAAAAAAATCATTATATTACGATGGTTATTCTAATAGCAGTTCATAAGAAAATATTCAAATTATTTTTTTAAACAAAATTATACACTCCCCTTATTAAACAAATTATACCCTTTCGTGATATATTTGTATTTAAGTTAGCTAAAAAAGAATTTTTTTTGATAGTCAGTCAGTAATAATCTGCTAATACAATGAAATAAAAATTATTAATGAAAATAGTAAGAATGTTTTCACATTAGTATTACAATATATATTTTATATTACAAAAATAATCTCTATTTTGAAAAAATATTTCCTTGGAATGAAATATTTTTTAGTCAAAGATCAAATTCTCAAAACAGTACCTAAAACATTATTCAATTAATGTATAAATAAAAATACAACTAATTTTCTCATAGCCCAATTATATTGAATAATAATATATAATGAAAAAAATAATAACTACCACTAATATATCCATGTACTCATGTAAAAGTATATTCATAAGATATACGAATACATAAGGATTATTTTAAAACCCAAAAAAACCTAACCACATATACATAATGGGCCTTCCTTGTATAAATTTTCCCTAATAATATCACTTATATAATTTAGGACTGATTATTTATAGAAACAGTTTTAATCATTTTATATTACACCATTCTATGAATTTGATCATCCTAGTCATAATTATGATGTAATAATATTTTTTTAATAGTACATTCATACATGTATATATAATATATAAAAATCTTAATAAAAAATTTATTCCTGATAAAATAAATGGATCAATCAATGGATATGTTATATGATGAAGGAATTAATTATCAAAAAATGTTTTTACTCTTATATAAATGTAAATTACTCAAATGGATCAATTTTATTAACATGTTTATAAATTTACATAGAATTTGATACAAATAAAAAAATGAATTAACAGTTGTAGCTTTGAAGAAACCAAAATAAATAATCAAGAAATACATCTTCAAATTCATTTAAATTTGGAAAAAAATTACTATTAGAAATTTTGATCATTTCAATTATATAATAGGTATAACTCTCATTATCTTATTTAAATAATTAATGATCATCTAGATATTTAATATTTAATATGATCTCAATGTTATATTCAAATTAAAAATGACTTTGACAATTGAATATGAAATAAAAAACCGTATAATCTATCATGGAATGATAAACTGAAACCCTTTCTATATTGAGAGTGATATCGACCACAATAATGTCTAATAAAACATTATTTTCATGAATTTCTATTCCAGGGAAAATCATTGAAATATTCCTGTAAGATCCCATTACAATGAAAGGGATATTTTTCATACATTTTTAAGTCACCATTTGATTAAAAATCCTTAAATTTAGTTTAATGTGGATTGCTACATGTTTTAGATCCAACACCTGAAGTACACGTCATGCACCTGATTTACACGACATAAACCAGACGTACACATTGTGTACTTGTGGATGGAATCAGGTCGTTATGTTCAGGTCACACCATGAGATGGTAAAAATTGTGTACCTGAATAACAAGTCATTTTGGGGATTAATAGTACATTTTTTACCGTAGGTGACATATTTTTCAGTGTATCTTATCTTGTATTGTATACATGTCATGAACAATAGGTACACATTGTGACGAGGAACACACCTCTGTTAAATTCCCATTGTTTAGCAGTTTTTCGAATCGATGCATGCCATATCTATTAGATGTTTTACTATATAACTCTGTATTCATTTTTCATTGGCATCTCACCTTATGTATTGATCTACTTGGATCTGGTTCATTGTTTTCTATACTGTACATCTCCTTGAGTAATTGTTATCTTCGACTATTACTTATGATTGGTCGTGATAGAGCCTTTGCCTTACATTAGCAACTCCTCTAATCGAAGTTGGATGTTTCTTTTCATATTCTTCTATATTTGTTGTGAGATCTCATTCTGGACAATTTTTTCTATCGATGGTTGTGATACTTGAGGCATCCTTATTCAATGATTGTGGTTTTCCTCTGTTCTACTATCATGTTGTGTTTATATTTGAATAAATCATATCATGGATTAGATCCTGGTGTCTATATTTGTGGACTGGGGTATCTTTCATGGTTATTTGGATTCTGTTGGGGGAATGTTTGACCCATTCAATGAGGTATATGGATCTATCTGTAGTGTATGATAATGAACCTTATTTTTTCAATGATAATTTCATTATAAATTGATTTATGAAATTTCCATGTTTTTTTGTATGTGATGAAATATGGAATTTAATGAAAAATGTTTTTTGCAAATATTTTAATAAATGGATTATAAATGGTTTTTAATTATTTTTAGGAAATTGAAACGGGCTTTTGAAAAAGTGAACATAGGTTACCTTGGGTACATAGGTGAATGTTTTAGCATGAGGTCATCGTCTATATCTTTTTGATTTTTAAGTAGTCTTTCATGTGGATTTCATATATTTCATAGCCATGTTGTTATATGGGACCAATATTGATATTTTTTGGGTATTACTCATGGATTATTCCTCTAATTACTATGATTGTTGTTCTAGGATCAATTTTGACCACCTGATTATTTTTGTACAAGTAGTAAAATACCTGGTCTTATAGTATTATATGGTGTTGTGATAATTGTTCATATGGTTTACGTTATTTTTCTCTTTGATATGGACTTTATATTATTGTTATTTTTTGTGAAAATTGACATGTAAATAAATTATTAAAAAATTTATATCTTTTATTGTTTAGAAATATGAATAATGGAATGTTTACAACGTTTTCAACAAAAATTATTTACCACTAATCATGCATTTTTTATTAAAAAAAGTGTATACATGATTTTTAATATAGAGACTTGGTATGGAAAACCTGGGTGGAATCCTACTGATCCTATTAGGTTACAACATACACACTTCTTTGGTGGTGTAAATAACATTATTTTTCTTCTAGTTAATGGAATGAAATGGCGCCGCATTGAGGCAGAGTAGATCATGTCAGCATGGATGCATTACTGATGGTAAGATAGTTAGGGTTAATTCATTCCATCATTGGAGTAGCTATTGTTTTTTATACCCTTGTAGTTGGACATCGTATTTGTAGTCTTTATCTACTATTATAGTTGTATTGTTTTTATGTCTTAATAGAGTTATGGCATGTATATTTTTTAGTCTTTCATCATTCCATTATTTCATTATATATATATATATGGAATGTCGTTGTTCAGTTTGGGAAAAATCATTCCCTCGGTTTTGTTATTTATTTCCAGGGTGTTTATCACCCCCTAGGGTGTTTGTGAATGCCCTCCAAGTATGTGACATATCAGATTGGTTTCCTGATTTGTGGGTAACTAGGTTTGGTCTGTAATAATTTTCTATCAGAATGGGACTATCCTCAAGATTTATTTTTGGGAATGTCTCTAAGAGTATAAATATGATTGTTGGGACTTGAGAGGAATGTTGCAATCAGTACCGAGCCGTCTCTTGTAGTTAAAAAACACATGTTGCCATGTGATGTCGTGATATGTGTCTCTAGTTTTGGTTAATTATTTTGGAATATCAATTTCTACATATGGGTTTCTTGTATGAACTAGGGTTTGTTTTCATTCTTGAACGTTCTAATGTTTCATAATGTAACATTATGCTTCAATGATATCTTCCACATTTTCATGAAGAAGTTGTAGTTGATGCTCTTATAGGGAATATTCCTATGGATTTTAATATCATTGATACTATCATACAGGAAATCCATTATGTCGATTAGGATGTGCCATGAGTTTAGAATGAAATGATTGAAGTAAAACCATGAGTTGGAGGAGAAATAGATTGATCGTGTGAGTTCCTTCTCAAAATCCCACCACCCTTTAAAGGGATGATTGAATCTCAATAAGCAGATGATATGATGGACATGATTGATCCAATCTTCGAATTTTAGGATACACATGAGAAAATTAGGTTGAAGTGTGAAATTTTCACACTCGAGTGTTGCGACAGGTGTTTGTGGGAATTTGTGGTCCAGGTAGACACACATGCTGGGTTTCATTGGAAAAATGTATAAAACATATTTTTTAATAGTTTTTTCTAGAGTCTTTGAGGTTGGAAATATCTCTGTAGTTCCTATTATTGCATTAGGGAGAGAGTTCGGTGTAATCATACACCAACCGATTTTTTGACGAAGGAAAGTTTTCTCCAGACATGGTATGGAATGATCAACATATGGCACCTAAGTACATACCATTTTTTGACATGAAATTATATTGTTGGAGTTCATGTTTATGCTTTCTACCTATTTAGAGATGATGGTTAGTTCATTAATTTAATGGATTGTCATGGAAGACAAGGTTGACAATACTAGCTATTCTCTCCAAACTACTGACAGCTTTAGTGGTGTGCATGGGAAGAAGAGGAAGTGGTAGGACCATCAAATAAGTGGGAGTGGTGGGTCTCAAATGTGAGCCTCCTCCGAACCATTCATTGTATTTATTTCTGTGCCTTGAAATTGTTACCTATGTGGAAAGGGACATCACACTTGACATTGTGGTCCAATGCCGCAATGACATGCAATAGAAGTGGACATGCTGGTCATCTACAATGTTTCTTTTTGGATCTAAATAAACCACATTATGGTCATGGTTATTTAGATCCCAAGGCTACTGCGGTGCTCTCATCATCTTCAAAGACTATAGGGCTCCAACTAGAGGCCCTAGGAGTGAATATTTCTCACGTAGTAGATAACTGTCCAATGGAAGTTGATGTGGGTCTTGAAATAGTGAGAGGTACACTGTTTATTGAATTGTCACTAGCTAGTTCTATGATTGATATCGATGACACCAACTCATTTATATCTGCATGTTCTGTAGATATGCTTAAACATCGAAACTAACAAATTCCCTTTACTATGGATTTTGTGACACCTCGTGGTAAGAGGAAAGAGTAGGGGTTCATGAGTCCTTAATGATTTTCCACAATAACTAACACATATTTGGTATAGTAATTTTCTCATACTTAATCTGTATTTGTTTGATTCCATCATCAATATGGATTGGACTGTCACTCATTGTGATGAAGCTGATTTCTATCATCATCTTATTTTGTTTCTTTTTAAAGATTGAAGCTCTCATGTGTTTCAGGGTAAGTGGGACCCAAGGCCATGTCCCATAGGTCTATCCCCAGAAGAGTTCAATATTTTGTTGGATGTTGTTGCATTTGGGAATGATGAATTTAAATCTATTGATGATATTCATATTATTTTTCAATATTTTCAAAATGTTTTCCCAAATGACTTCTCCAATCATCCTACAAGTAAATTTTTTGATATGATGATTCACCTGATTCCAAGTCTGCATCTGACGTTGATGCAATCTTAACATATGGAACCATCCGATTTAAAAGAGCCCATGATATATTTGAATGAACTGTTAGAGAATGGTTTTGTTTTCCCTATTGTTTATACATTGGTATGCCATGTTCTCTTTTCCATGAAATTTTATTGATCACTTTGGTAATGTGTGGATAATAGAATGTTAAAATGGGTGACAGTTAAGAAAAAAATATAATTTCCCTCATATAGATGATATGTTGGATCTGTTTAAGGGAGGAAAATGGATTTCAATGATCGATCTTAGGTCATGATAACATCAGATCATTTTCAGGGAGTCTTATATTCCTAAAACAACCCTCACGAAATGGTATAGACATTAGGAATATCTCGTGATTCCTTTCGGTCTGATTAACTCAAATAAAATTTTTATGGAATTGATGAATCATTTATTTCCCCAAAATCATGAAAATTTTATTGTGGTGTTCATGGATTAAATTATTGTTTATTAAAATTCTGAGTGTTAGTATGAGAACTAAATGATTATGTTTCTAGATATTCTAAGAAATCACCCTCTTTAGTGAAATTAGTCATAATTCAATTTTTTTATTCATGAAGTGAAATTATTGGGGCACATAATTTCTTATCATGGAATATTTGGGGATCCATAGAATGTAATAGATGTTTTATCATGAATGTAACCCTATAATGATTTTGAAATTCAATTATTCTAGGGTCTTATTGGATACTACCTGTGGTTCGTCAAGAATTTCTCTAATATATCATCAAATTTGACTACTCTAACAATGAAAGTGATGAAATAATAATGGGATTAAATGTGAAAGTCTTCAATTTATGAAAGGAAATGACTCATGATAGCAACACTAGTTCTGATATAAACAGAACATAGTATGTGGTACATGGTGTCTAGTGATTCATATGGATCATGATTGGGATGTGTACTAATTCATGAGGACCATATGGTAGCTAATGGATCTCTTCAGCTCTAACCACATGAAAAAAATACCCAACACATGATTTATAAATGGTAGTAGTTATTCGTTCTCTTAAATGTTGGGGACAGAATCTCTTTGCGGTGAAGATCCTAGTTTTCAATGATCATAAGTGTCTGAGCTATATCATTTCCAAGAAGGACTCGAATATCTGATTGAGATTATGGGTAGAATACCTTCAGACATTTGACATTCACATCCCATAAACCCCCTATGTCTCCCTGAAATTATTTTGTATATAATTACAGTATTTTATGGATTTTAATACTATCCACACAATACATGAAAATAAACTCATGAATTTCATTATTCAATGAAAAACATAAAATGATTACATTACAACAAGTCCAAATAACCTCACTTACCCAAGATGTATACAAAAAGACCTATTAAAATCATAAGGAGACCACAAAATGCAACAAAAATACCAAGAAAATCATGGGGGTCTTTCAGATAAGTCATAATGTATAGCGGTATAACAAGAATCATAGCAACTATACTAAGAATCATAGGAAGGATGAGCACCATTGTATATAATTTGTTTTGAAGTTCGAAGAACCAAATTCTTGTTTTATCAAGGACTTAATGATGATCAGACCATTGCATAGTTTAGGTGACTGTCGAGTTTCAAAAGGCTATATGACATTAAAGTCATTTAGTGTTCTGGTGGGTAAATTTAATGTATCTATTTATAATGATTGTACCATGTATTGAAATGTGCAATGATGTTATAAATTTAAAAAAGTTTGTAATAAAAAATTTAATATATTTTATTATGATAGAGATTTGATGTTTAAATTTGTTCTGAATCATAACCCTTTTGTTTTGAAAGAGAAACCATGAAAAGAAGACATTTGATAATACTTTTATTCACTACAAAGAAATATATTTTTGTGTTGAGGTCATTTCATGGGAAAATAAAGTTAATGACTATGGTTGTATTTATGTAATTAGGTATATAAGTGTTTCATGTTTTTTAGAAGGATACCATGAAATTATTTCATCCTTGGATGAATAAAAACAATGTTTTAATTTAATGTATGTTTGAATATTAAAAATAATTATTTTGGATTTCTATTATGATACATTAAACCTTGATTTTTAACTATAATTATATTAAACTCATATTTTATGTACAAATAAAAAGTATTATTATTGTATTTTTCTATCCATGATAGGGAAATTATAATCTCTGTTTATATATATAATAAATTTATAGAGTATAATAAATATGAATTTTACTTATCTAAAAAATTGGTGAGTACCCTCCAACGTAGATGGCAACCTAGTAGGAAAGCCACAGAAGGCCTTGGTGGGAATCTCATAGAACCCCTAGAAAATGGAATTGGGTTAGGCACAAATGGTATGGGTTATGTCACATGCACATTCATGCATAGTGGGCCCTAATCACACATGGTTGCACGTGTATAAGAATGAAGAGCATGCAATTGTCCGAGGAGGCTCGATGGCTGAGGTGGGTTCTGATGTGCTCCTGTAGATGCCCAGTACATGGTGTAACAAAGAAGGGGGTGGGGGATTTTGGATCCCTATCCGAGATCCCTTGGCTTCTAAGGTTTTGGTGAAACCTGTCCCATTAAAATGTTGGATGGTCATTTTAATGTGGGATTTTATCTAATCCTTCAGAACTCTCCACACAATATCTGATCCATATGATCGGTTTGACCATTGACTCACCATAGCTATGGTATCCCCACCATGTTTTTATCAGCCATTTGATCCTTTCGGATACAATATTCATTGTTCTTCTCTTTAAAAAACACAGCAGTGCGCCATAGCCGTCTGATTGAGTCGATATTTAATCTCAACCAAACATCTCTTTTAAAAAATCATGGACGATCCTCAACCGCTAGATCATGGCATTATTGAATCATTGGAATTCATTCATTTCCACAAACAGTACACCCCACCTTCCACTTATCCCTCCCATGTGCGTTGACCCAGTAGATCTCGCTACACTCTTTTTTTTCAAACCTCTGACCGTAGGTGGACCATCCTTCCTTCTCGTTTTCCACAAGACTAAGTGCACCAGTCTTTGATTAAACTAATGTTCCTCAGATTTCTATTCATGTTTCCTGAAAAATATACTATAGATGGTTTTTATGTATAATACATTTAACTCTTGATCCCAATGAGTTTTATTCCTCTCTAGCGCTTCTTCATGCCCCTCTTGACCTCATTTCCTTATTCGATCTTAGAAAGGGACCATGCATTGACATGGTTAGTTTGGTTTTACAGATCTTTTATTAATATAAATACAAATAAATATACATATATATATATATAAATTTATATTCGGTTTTCCTTATATATTCTTATTTTTCTTGAATTATTTTATAAATATGATTTTCTATTTTTGGTAAATTTTTCTGTCATGAAATACAAAATGTGGTTTTATGTATGTATCTAAATTTGGTTTCACTACATAAATAAACATATATATAAATATGTGAAATTTAAATCCATACAGATTTCTGAACTTTAATGAAGAAGGGTCATTCTCTTAATAGAATTCCTAATGAACTGAAACCTTGTTATGTTTAGAGGTGTATAAACATAATGAAAATATAAATATATATATGGTCTTACAGACACACAAACAGATATATATATATATATGAAATAATACCCTATTTTTTACATAATAGTTTTTATATACTATCTTTTGATTAAATTATGTTTTTGTAATAAAAAAATATGTAATGGATTCGTAGGTTTAAAAAAAACCCTTAAAATAAATAATGTTATATATATAGATTATTTAATCTTTATATTAATATGTTTTCTGAATTGTTTGATAAAAATGATATAAAGTGTTATAAAAGTTGAAATGTTTTCATTTAATCAATTTGGAATTTATTTTAGTAATACCACCCTTTATAAACATTTTATGGGTATACATGCTACACAATTATTTTCATTAATATAAATGTTATTGGTGTGGTTGATCTCCATGATTTTCAATTTTAAACATTGCGATTAATCAAGTGGGAGGACCCTTGTGGTATGTTTATAAATAAAAATGAAGGTAATGGGTGTTTAAATAGCTGTGTATTTAATACCCCACATAGATTATTTTGATCACATTTTAATTAGTGACCTATTCAATCCATGAAGTATTTAAATTATGAATATTGGAATATTATATGTTTACCTTCTTAAAAGTGATTTTTTAATTATAGGGTTATCATTTTATATGAAGAACCTATATTTATGTGCATTTTTTATCATTTAATGTACTATAATCTTCCTTCAAGACTTTTCATTTATTATATTCCCACAACCGTGTAGTTGTTAGTTTTTTTGACACATAATGAATAACTCAGTTTGAATATGTAAATCTAATGAATGTAATTAAAATCTTATAACCGTTTATTATTTTACGAACTGAATTATTCAATGTACTATGAGAAACTTTGAATAATGTGAATTGAGAAATTTAATATTTTAAGTAGTATCTAAATATTTTAATAATAAGTTAGGAGAGATTTAATAAATCAAAGTGGTATGTGACACATTGATTTAAGGAAATGGGTAAGGTATTGGACATATTATGTAATGTGTGGGGCCCACTATATCCCCTCGATGCATTGGTATGTCTCATGAGGAAAGTAAATGAGGAATAGGCTGAGGTCCGTCCCAATGTTGTCTTATGGACTTAGCACGAGCCCTTTTAAGAGTGTTTATGGTCTTGGAATGAGGCCTTGACAAAGTGCGACATATTCACATCCCCCATTAGGTTTATGATAATTAATTAATCATTTGGATATTGAAATAGTATAATATACAATGTTGTGATCTTTTACTTATGTGTATCAGAAGATTTAAATTCTATTGGAAGAATGTTTATTCATTATTCAATATTTTTATCTTTCAGTTTATGTATTATAATTATTAAGGAATGAAATTAATGTATTAATGTTTGTATATTTGATCATGTATTATATTCATTTTTAAACAATCTACTTGAACATTCGCATGACTCAATTAATATAGTTAGAAATAATTTTTTTATATGCTTCACAAAATATGTTTTGTTTAAGAAGTCTTATTATTGGAACATGTTTCATTATAACTATGAAAATATTATGAGAAATATTCACTTGAATATTGAGGAAAATTGTTGTGTTATTTTTCGTGTATGGAATTAATCCTTATGAAAATGTTTTTTGAATAAATTTAATGGAATGTAAAAAAAATATCAATTGTAGAATTTTTATTATTTTAAAACCCCTTACTTTGAATTTTTATGCTCACCAAATATTTTTTCATAAATTTTACAGATTTAGTAGATTGCAGTTACACTAATATGTGTAATATATGCAGTGATTAATTTCACATTTATTTTTAAAGGATTGTAATAATTTAAAACGGTTCACCAAGACCTAAACCAAAAAGTCCCTATTTTGTGGAACATGATGTGAAATTATTTAGCTTCTTTTTTTAAAAACATTAAACAACATGCATTATTGAAACCACACAAGCTCGGGGGATGTTTGGGAATGGGGACTTGAAACTGGTATTAGAGTATTGGTTTAGAAAAATCTATAAAATTAGGACAACATTAAGAACATTATTGTGTCCTCCTATGTTGAAGTGATCATAAAACTTTTAGATGGCAGATGAATCAAGACTTCTATATCATCCAACATATGTATAAGAATATATAGTGGGAATATAATGTTTATAAGGCTAATATATTTTGGAAAAGTGTCATTTGTCATGAAATCACCTTTACGGTATATCTGATTCTCCAAGTGTACTCTACCTTCACAGAGGAATAGGCTTCGACTATTTTCTTATGATGGATGCACAATTCCAATTAAATTAATTGAAGGGAAAATACATTTTGGTTTTATTTAAATTCTTCAACCTAGGAGAGAATGCAAAGTCTCCAGAGGACTTCCAAGGTGCTTAACAGGAGGGTGAACCCCATTCATCGTACCAATGAAAAATCCTATGATATGATCTATGTTGTCAAGTGGTGGAATTTGAACGTTTTGGGGATGAGCCTTCCCGATTTTTTTCTAGACATCATGTTCATACTGATGTTGGACAATATGATACAAGTCATGCTTCTCTCATTCTAAACATTACATGTCCACATTCGGCTAATCCTAGTTTCTCGTGTTGTATATGGACCAATTAGATTGAGGAATTTCGAATATCTTAATGAATCCTCTTTCTTGGGAACTGTGGAAATCAACAACAGTAGTGGTACTAGTGAAAAGACATCCCAGAGGATGTCATGAAGTCCAAACCTGTGAGTTATTAGATGACATGAATAAATATGTAGTACATTCATGTTTTATAAAATTTGTCTTCAATGTATAATGTTATAGTTTATGAAATGATATTTTAAAATGATTTTACAAAATAACATCATTATTATGCCTTACTGAGTAAAGTATGTCTCATGAAATTTTTATATGGAAGACGTGAGATCACCTACCATCCTCTTATCACATCCCACCGAATTACAAGAAATCATAATTATCATATTATGATCCGAAAAATATGGACCCATCTCTAATAAAACACTATCTTGAATATTCTTTTATGAAGCATCACATATCAAAAATTTCCTCAGAACCCATCAAGGAGACCATTATGTTCATCACCATAAGTAAATTGATAAATTTACAAAGTACATATATAGAGGTAAGTACCACGAAGGTCTCTTCCTTTTTTTCACACTGACTGAGAACTATCTTGCCTTGGGACTATTTCGGGACGTTCCCTTTGGGGTGATAATCGAGTGACCTATCTGTTCCAAGTACAATGTTTTACTATGTATGGAATTATTTACAAAATCAAAAGTTTCTATCACGACTTTGTACAATTGATTTACAGGGATCTAGTCCACTCTCAAATCTCCATCCTCCACACATATCATGTCTCCCCCTATATGATTGAATATTTTAATCATCAGATTAACACTGAGTGGTCACTGTGTATATGATCCAATGATGAAGAGGAACGAAAAACTAATCTAGGGATCTACCAAGATACATCACCAGATTATACGCAGTGGTGATCCTAGATGAGGGGATTTCAAGAGTTATGTTCGTCTTGTTTTGTGGGTGGATGTGTTCATGTGTTTTATAATTTCTAGGATGCTATTCATTGATGGGTGGTATAATGTGACACCCCTAAAATATTTCATAACTATTAATAATATTGTATGGTATCTAAAAATGTCCCAAAAATACATGAATGTTAACTCAAGAATTTCTTTATTCAATGAACCACTAAAAATGATTACATTACCACTATACCAAATAACCCCACTACCCATGGATACCTATTAAAATAAAGGTGAAAATCGCAGGGAGACCAAAAAATACAAAAAAAAGACCATGAAACTAGTGGGGCTCATTCGGATCAACCTTAATGAACATCATTGTAACCAGAATCAATGAAAACATACTGAGCATCATAAAAATTAGGATCACCATCATCGCCAATTTTTTATGATGTTTTAAGGTCCAAATTCATGTTTTATATGGCCTTAAATATGATCAAATTTTTTCCTCTGTTATGTGACCATTGAGTCTCGAATGGCTATATGGACTTATAGAAAATGGGTATTATGGTGGTTTTATTTTTATTATCTTGGTATAATGAGTCTACCAAAGTCTTAAAGTGAGCATTGAATTTATAACATTAAATATGTTTGTAATAAAATAATTTTATATATTTTGTAAGGATAATTATTTATAGTTTGAAATGAGTTTGAATAGTAACCAATGTGTTTTTAATGTAATTTCATGAAAAGAACAGATTTGGTAACACATGGTTTTGTAAAAGAGAAACATATTTTTTAGATGTAATCATACCTTGGAAAAAATTACACACCCTGATTTATGGAAACCCCACCAGTTCTAGGGATATCGTGGGTTAGGGAATGACAGTTGGTATCAGTTAATATGTTTAGAAAAAAACTAGAAAATTAGGACAACTTTAAAAATATGATTATGTCTTAATATGTATAATTTTTCAAAAAAACATTGAACTACAGACTAATCATGACTTCTGTCTCTTCCAACTATATTATTAGAAACAATATTAAGAAAATTATTGTTTAGAAGGATATAAGGTTTTTCAAAACCATCATTTATCATTAAAACAAATCTACAGTATACACAATTATCCTTGTGTACTCCATCTTCACCCTGGAGGAGGCATCTAATATTCTCTTATTATGAACGCTCAATTACCCTTCAATTCACGGGAGGTAAAATAATATTATATTTTATTTAAATTCATCACTATAGGTGGGAATGATTCATCGTTAGAGGAATTCCAAGAGAATGCCATGTAGGTTGACCCTCAAGAAGAGCTCCTATTTAAAATGATGACATATTGTATCTGTGGTCATGTTATTGACACTGGTATTTTTGTGGATGAGTCATCCTGGTTGTTTCGTCGACATCAAGTTCATACTAATGTTCCTATAAATTATTCACATCCGGATTCTATCACAGTAATCTATAAATGTACACATGTGGCTAACCCTACATATTAATGTTGCATCATGTCCAAATAGATTATGGAATTTGGAAACGCTTTAGTGATCCTCTTGTCTATGAATGAGGGAAATCACAAACATTGGATGTAGTTTTGAAGATACATCTATTAGGATGTTTGGGAATCAACACCAATGAGTTGTGAGAGGAAATGAAAAAAATATTTCTCATTAATGTTTCATAAACGTTGTCTTCAATTTATAAGGTTATATTTTATGAATTGGTATTTTAAAAATATTTTGTGAAATAACATCAAATTTATGCCTCACTGAGAAAAACATTTATCTTGAAATTTTCAGAACCATGATGTGAGTTAACTAACCAACCTCATATCACTTCCCATTGAATTACCAGAAAACATAATTATCATTTCATGTTTATAATACTATAACACTTTTGAAAACATACACCTGACTTGAAAAAACTTTTATAAATCATCCCTTGGCCCAATTCTCGTCTAAAAATTTGATTTATGCAATTATGTTATACATTGTAGGGAAACTGAACAATTTTAAATGTTCAGATAGGAGTGAATAATGTGACACCATGAACTTATTTATTATGTTATAAAAATATTGTACTCATTTTTATACAATCCAATCAATAGTTGAATATAAACTAATGACCTTTTTTAAACAATGAAAATATAAAAATTATTAAATTACAACATGAAGAATGAACCTATAAACACTAGTATATCGATTAAAATACCTACTAAAATTATAGGGAGAATTAAAAATACAACAAAAATACGCAGAATAAATTGGGGGTCGTACAGATCTCTCATGATGCACATCAGTATAACCAGAATCACAATAACTATACTTAGTATCATATAAGTGATGAAAACCATATCTGCCAATTTGTTTTGATGATTAAAGGCCATAATTCATTTTTTTATAAGGCCATAATTAGGATCGGAAAATTTCCTCCTTTTGGTGTCCATTGAGTCTCGAATAGCTATAAGAACTATAATCATTGGATATTATGGTTGTTTAATTTAAGGTATTGAGGTATAATGATTCTACAAAATTATTAAGGTGTGCATTGAAGTTATAACTTTTAATATGTTTGTAATGAACTATTATTATATATTTTAGGGGCATATTGATTAAAGTTTTATAATTGTTTTGAATAATAACCATTGTGTTTTGATGGAAATACAATGGGAATCAAACATTTATTATTACATGATTTTGGTACAATGAAACATATTTTTGTGTTTGAAATTATATGTTGGAATAAATAAATTAATGAATGTCGTTGTATTTTGTGAATTGGGTATTTAAGTGATTGAATGTTTTTAGAATGTTACATTGAAAATTTTCATCCATGGATGAATAAAAATATATTTTTTATATAAATGTATGTTTTAATTATTAATATAACACCAATTGGGATTTATTTTATGATACATTAATCCATTATTTTTAACCTAATGTTTTGAAACTTGAATGTTTATAAACTAATGAAAAGTTTGGATATTGTATTTTGTTTAACCATGATAAAGAAATTATATTATTTTTTAATAAATATAATAAATTTATATTGTATAAGAAAAATGAAATTTACATTTATAAAAAATGGGTGAGTATACAACCTTGAAAATGGCAACCTATTAGGAAATCCACTCAAGGCCTTGGTAGGAATCTCATAGAACCTCTAGAAAATGGACCAGGGCTATGCATGCATGGTGTGTGTAATGTCACGGTCACAGTTGTGCATATTAGGTGATAAGCTCACATAGGCCTGCATGTGTAAGAGTGCATAGTTTTATACTGTGTGGGACAACACGATGACTGTGTTGGGTGCAAACGCATGCCCGCATAGTCCCATTACGGGGTGGTACTTGGGATGGGGAGGGGGAATTCTAAGCCTTAGCTGAGAGAACCATGTTAATAACGGAGCAACAAAACCCATCTTGTTTTTCTGTGTGACATGTATTTTAATGAATGGTCTTATTTAAGCCCTTAGATCTTGCAACATGATATTATTGACATCTGATCTGTTCAACATATGATTCCCTTCATCCGTAATTTCTCCACAATGTTTTTATAAGTAGTTTGATCCCGTTATATCTAATCTCAACTATTCTATTATTTTTAAAACCCAATGTCACATTGTAGTCGTCCAATCGAGTAGAGATTTAATCTAAACAAATAAACTCTTTCAAAAACATGTGTTCACTCCATAGCTGCTAGATCCTGAAGCAATTGAATCTAGTTCTTTTATTCTTTTCAACATCCTCTTTGTGATACCATCATCTTCTCCCCCCCGCATGCTCTGCACTCATACCTCTTACTACACACAATTAATTTTTTCCACACCCATTACAATTGGTGGACCCTCCTTCATTCTCATTTTTGATAAGGCCGAGTGCATTGGTAATTTCTTTAACTAAGGTGAGTTGGTTTTCTATGCACATTTCCTTAAAAACAAATTATATTTGTATTATATGTATAATTCAACTTGCACTCAAACATGACGGGTGTTTTTCCTCTCTAGTGCTTCTTCAAGTTTCTCTCACCCTAATCTCCTTCATCGATCCTGGTAAGGGACCTAGGATTTCCATTACTTGTATTGTTTTAAAGATAATTTATTAATATATATAGATTTATATAAATGTATAGATTTATATATATTTATTTACGATTTTCCTTATAACATCATGATTTTCTGTAATGATATTATAAATATGGTTTCATGAATTTTTTAAAAATGGTTATGTCATGTATTTCACAATGGTTTTATATGTTTTAACTAAATTTGGTTTCACTACACATATTAAAATATGAATATATGTGTTCATAATAAAACCATTCTGATTTTATAATTTTAATGAAGTGGGAAACCTTCTCTAAATGGAATTCACAATGAACAGAAACTATATTATGGTTAGAGGTGTAATAAGTTGATGCAATTATAAATATATATGTGCTATTACATAGAAACACCAATAGAGAGAGAGAGATATATATATATATATATATATATATTTGTATTTATTTATTTATGAATCAATACCCACATTTTTACATTACATTATATATATATATACTTTGGATTAGATTATGTTTATGTTATACATAAATTATGTATTGGATTTCATGGTTTTAATGAAAATTCCATAAAATAAATATAATTAAACACTAACACATATTTATATATACAATCTTTGATCCTAATATTAATATGGGTTCACAATGGTTTGATTATTGTTATAAAATGTGTTCTGAAATATGATTTTTTCTGCAGAAATCAATTTAGAATTTGATTTAGTAATATGACCCTTTATAATCACATTTTGTGTATACGGTATTAAATATTATTTTCATTAATATAAATGGTATAGGTGTGGATGATCTACATGATTTTAAATTTGAAACATTGTAATTAATGAAGAGGGAGAACCCATGCGGTATGTTTATAAATAAAAATGCATATAATGTGTGCTCATACAACTATGTATTTAATACATCACATGGAATATTTATTTAGCCTTTAAATTAGTTTTTTATTCAATCCATGAAGTATTTATTATTATGTATCATGTAATAAAATATGTTAAAATTCATAATAAATATCTAGGAATTTTAGGATTATCATTTTAAGTGAAAAACATGTATTTATGTGCATTAGTTATCATTACATGTACTATAATATTCCTACAATAACTGTAATTTATTAAATTTTCCATAACAATGAAGTTGATATGGTTTTTTCACATAAAGCATGAATCACTATGTATTTGTAAGTGATAGATAATTCAATTAAACACTTATGTAATTTTATGGAGTTTAGAACTGGATTATTCAAAGTTTTGTGGGACACAATGATTAATGTGAAATGTGAGATTATATGTTTCATGTATTATGTGAAACATTTGTCAATAATTATTGATAAATTCAAGAAATAAATGTGGCATGTGACAAATTGTTTTATGGAAATGAGGAGTGCATTGTACATAGTATGTGATGGGCGGGGTCGACTATAGACAATCGATGCATATATAGGTCTTGTGTGACAAATAAATCTGAAATTTGTTGAGGTCTTTCCAAATTATGATTTATGGTATTGTAATGAGGCCTGGAGAGATAGTTTTTTATCTTCGAATGAGTCCTCAACATAGTCCAACATATGCACTTCACACACTATGCTTATGATAAATAATTAACCATTTGAATATTGGACTTGTATAATATACATGGTTTATATCATGTATATATGAGTATCAGTAGAATTAAATGATTATGGAATAATTTTTTTCAGCATAAATTTATTTTTTCTCCAATTTTATGGCTTAATGATAGTAATAAAACAAGTATATTTTATCTTATGACCAACTCTAGTCATGTATTACATTCATCTTTATATTATTTACTTTCAATTTCACCTATAACACTTAGTATAGTTAGAATAAATTATTATATATATATTGCACACCATATAAGCGTGATTATTATTGGATCATGTTTCATTGTAACATTGTAAATATTCCTTGAATTATTCATTTGTATTTTTTGGAAAATATGTTCTTTTTTGTTTCATTTATAAAATATTTTTTTACAAAAAATGTTATATAAATTATTTTAATGGATCTTTTTAAAAAGATTTCAATTGATGTATTATTCTATTTTGCGACCCCCTTAGTAGTAATTCCTATTCTCTTCCAATGTTTTGACATAAATTTTACAGGTTTTTTAGATTTGAGTAAAATAGATTAGTGTTATCATTGTGCCTATTGATTTCTGTTTACATTTTGAAGGATTGTAATAATTGTATCTGGATCTCTATGACCTAAACAAAAAATATCCTATTTAGTGGAACATTATTTTTAATTATTAATCTTTTGTTTTATAATAAAAAGTACACAAGATGATTTGTTGAAACCAAACTAATTCTGGGGTATTCTGGGGCCAGGGAGTGACGCCTGGGGGGAATGTAATATTGTTGAAGATTCTCTAATCATTATGGTACAACCACCATCTATTTTATAATTGAATGAAGAGTTGAATATTATGGGTATTTTTGATCAGTTGAACATGGATTTCCAAGAGAAAATTTAATGTATGGTTCTAAATATTATTTATTTGTTATCATCTCTCCTAGAGTCTATCCTACATTGTCAACATCAAGATTAAGACTTTCAGTGCATTCGGGAATACCATTGTCAAAGGGAAACAATTTCTCGTTTGACACATTCATCATAAGGCATGCTTCACATCATGAAGTCATTCATCATCCCATTATCTTGGAGATGTTCAATATTGTTTTTGTCATATCTCTTCCTGTTTTGTTCATCCAGGTGATACAATTTTGTATTAGAAGATGATGATACATTTTTTATGGATACGTATGAAGTGCGTCAACACAGATTATGTGTCCCACTGTTACACCTTCCAATAGATAAAGGTATATCACTTGACACATTATGGTATGCTTTAGCCTCATCCAGGGCTGATATGGATGTGGGATGAGCAGATACATCCAGTAAATGATATCATTGGGAAAGCATTAAACTGACGCCAGTCTCAGATACTTGACCGTGTCAAATGATTCAATTATAAGAATTTTTAAGGACAGATAAATCTATAGGGTAGCAGAAGTGGAACCAGAGCTAGGAGAGTAGTGTGAGGTTGTGTACATTTGACCTACTAAAACCACTCGCCTTTTTAGTCCCCACCAGGCATAGGGACATAAGGGTATGGGAAGGGAGTAGATGAATGGAGCCAAGGAGTGTGACCCAAGGGCTATAAAAATTATTTGAGGTATAGACTGTGTCTACTACGAGTTGTCGTATCAATATACCTAGGTACCAATCATTCCTTCCTTCCATGAATCCCTTCCTAGTAATAGAGTTTCCATTTATAATGTTGACTTGACCCTCACGTCTGTAGATACATTTAAGAGGAGACTCGACAATCAAAGATACACTGACAGATTGATCTGAACCTTGAGGCGACCGTTTCGGTTTGAACCACTTTGGGGAAGCATTGAGGCCTTACAATGTTAGTTTGTGTATGGACTGGGAAACCACTGTTCATCCACAGATTCACTATATTTGGAAAAAATAATGTGGTTTATCTACAACTATTGGAAGGGGTTTTCCTTAATTAGTGAAAAGGGAACCCAGACAACACAGATTAAACTAATGCATATGACGGTGGAGCCGATCAATCATGAGTCGGGCAGCCTTACGCTCGCGGCAATAGCAGTTTCTTGTTTTTGGTTCCAAAAATGAGTGACATAACAAGGGGACCTATTTTTATAAGTTATTTCCAGGATTACCCCCCCCCCCCAAAGAGGAGGGACGTATTCTAAGGATGGATACTACTGAAGGTTCATTACAGACTTCACTATAGTTGCAACAACACTATCATCTGTGAAAAAGAAGGGGAAACCCTTCATGTGTTCAGAAATATGCCAGCATAGATTTCAAAAGCTGAGTTAGAGGATAACTATTTCCCCCATCTTAAGGCTTGCAGAGGAAGGCGTAGGGTATGTAGTCTACTAATGCACATCAGGGACTAGACATGGGTGTGTCCTGATGTAGGGGCGAGCAGTGATCTCATATGTTTCTCGGTAGCTGAGACAACTCGAGCAGAACTATGCTACCCATGACCTAGTGATAGAAGTAGTGTTCTTCTCCTTGATAATGTTGCAACACTATCTTTTGGTTGAATGTTTTATCATGTACTCTGAATATAAGAGTATCAGGTATATCTTCTCTCAGAAAGACCTAAACCCGAGGAAACGACGATGGCATGTGTTCCTATTGGACCATGACATTGATATAGCCTATACTCCTGGGAAGGGGAACTTTGTTTCTAATGAACTCATAAAGAGGTATAGTATACACCAACTATGAGAGGCGACATATCAACTTGCTTCCTTATATATATCCATTGTTGATAAAAACTGAGGAGCCTTTCTACAATCTCTTGCAGTCGATCCCCCACTTCATCAGCGAGTAAGGGAGGCACAGTGTAGAGATATTTACTGCGAGACACGACGTTCCCAGATATCTACAGGGCAGGCAACTAATGGATTTTATAAAGTTGGGGAGTAGGTCATCATTTTCAGAGGACGTACTATGGTACCAATGTCCCTTCAAGAATAAGTGTTGAGGGTGTTCCTCACATCTTCATTAGTGGTAAATCTAGGGGTGGTTAAGATGTATCAGGACCTCGGATAACAACACTGGTGGCCATGAGTGAAGTAGGTGGTAGAGGAGTTTATCACTTAATACCTCACTTGATTTCATGTGAAGAAAGATCACCAAGTTACAATAGGCTTAGTACAACCTTTAGAGGTCCCATAATGGATGTGGGATGGTAAATATATATAATTAATTATGAGTCTTCCACTTACATCTAGGGGACATGACTCGATTTTGTTGATCATTGACAGACTCACCATGTCGACCCACTTCCTACCGATCAGAGAGTAGGGTTCATTAGAGATCATTGGACACCTCTACGTGTAGAATATTGTGTGGTTACATGTAGTACATTCTTTTATTCTCTCCGATCATGACACACGATTTACTTCCCTACTATGGAAGGGGATGAAGGAGGCTTCTAGGACGTATCTTCGTCGGAGCTCCGCCTTCCATCATCAGACATATGGTCAGACTGAGCTTACCATTCAGACTAATGACTCATGCTTCGTGCATGTGTCCCCAAATTCGGTCTCATCTGGGAGGATCACTTATCTTTTGGTAGATTTTTCCTAAAACAACAGCTATCACTCCACCATATGGATTGTGCATTTCAAGGAATTGTACGGGCTACTATACAGATCACCATTGTGCTGGATAGACCCAAGGGAGTCCGCACTAGTTGGACCAGAGATGGTACGAGCTACCACAAAGAAGGTGAAGATCATCCAGGAGTGGATGATGACTACACAATGTAGGAAAAAGTATTATGGTGACATGAGACAGAGAACTCTGGATTTTAAAGATGGAAACCATGTCTTTGTACGGGTCTTATCCCGACAAGGTCTATAGAGATTTGGCCATGGAGGAAAGTTATCTCCGAGGATTATCAGACCATTCCACATCCTTAGCAGAGTAGGAGAGGCTGAATCCCACCTAGCTCTTCCACCTGAGTTGCACCAGGTGAACGACGTCTTCCACAAATCTCAGCTTAGGGGATATTTCCACGATCCTTCTCACATCATCGACCATGTAGAGAAATATTTTGATGATGGTGTGACTTTCATTGAGGTCCTAGTGGATATTGAGGATTGATAAGAGCAGGTCCTACATGGATGGTTGATTCCTCTAGTGCATGTATGCTGGAAGCTTATGAACCATCCAGAGAGAACATGGGATCGAGAGGCTCAAAAACATTCTCAGTACCCCCCACATGTTCTCTTAGTTATGTGTTATGGATTACAGGGACCTAATTCCCTAATGTGGGGATAGTGTGAAGTCCCAGAATATCAATTAATTTTTTTTTAATATATATGTGAATTTTCGAGTTTGTGAAATCTGACGGTGTGAGATTCCGATGCCCGGGGTGTCCGGAATGATCCGTAGAAATTTAATTAAGCATAAGTTAACACACGTAAGTAGTTTCATGAAAAAAGTGGAATAACTCATAAAATGTTACAAGGATCCAAATTCAAAGGGCACCGTTGCGCTCCGGATGGCGGGTTTACCCTATGTAACGCCCCGACCCCAGTTGCCCAGAGTCGGTGCATTAATTACATAACATTGGCATGATCACAAGAAAGATCAAATCCCAAAAGACCGATTGGTTTAGTAGCCTTGGAAACACTAGATATAATCATAAAGTTTTACATTACATTTCAAAGTGAAAAACTACTACAACAACAAAGTCTTCATATCCACACTATTAACCCCTCATAATATCCCTGCAAGTCATTCATAAATTACTTCTTCACTACCTGGGAAAAATAAAACATAGAAAAGGGGTGAGCTCAAATGCCCAGTAAGGATAACAATATAGCGGAACATTCAAAATAAGCATAAACATTTAAGGCAATGAATTACTAAAACAAAAGCCTTTTTAAAATTGAACTTCAACATAGTATGGAAAAAGTAAAATTAAATAATGCCATTTACTTGTTCACATGGATATTCTACTAATCGAATAATCACATGCAATATTAATAACCACTTTCATAATGTTGGAATGCATAATGCCAGACTATCATAACCACATAGCCAAGGCCTCGTTCCAAGACTACAAATAAGATTTTGTCAAGGCCTTATGCCAAGACACTAGTTTGTCTCATGAGACCTACCGATGCATCGAGGAGCTATAGCGGGCTCCACCCGTCACTTATTAAGTCCAATGCATTCCCATATGAAAAGGTTTAAACATAACATAAACATTCGTATTAAAACTAGCATACGAAATGTCAATACTTTCACCATAAACTATGAATGGTATAAAAATAGCACATCCACTGTCAAACATATCACAAAACCTTCAATACAATATAGAAGTTTTGTATCATAATAAATCAACTTCAAATAATCTTAAAATCCATCAAAGGATGTTGACATAGATGAAATCAAAATTCTTTTAAAAGAAATATCTCCTTTTATGTTGAAATCATTTAAGAGCCATATAAAATAAAACATTTTCTTTGAAAATATTCTTATAAGATTGTAAGGGAAGCTTTGAAGATTTTATAACGGCGTAAAATAACCGCACCCGCCGTATAAGTTAAAAAAACATTCTTACCTCAATTCTGTCGAAAAGGTTAAAATGGACCTTGTTTTGAAAACGACGGAAAGATTTCTTTATAAACCTCTTATAAAAAGTCAAACAAGGGTATAAATGACTTTAACCCATATTCTTGTAAATAGTAAAAATTTTTTGAAATACATTTTTAAGAAACATGGATGTGGATGATAAAGATATCCCAGTAGATTATTACGTATAAACAACCTCGGATAATGAAGAGATTGTGAAATAACCCTTACCTTGTACTTTTACTTGGTTGTGGTAGGTTAACCTCCTGTATAATGGTGAAATAATTGTTATTAAATTATACAAGAATCATATACATTAATATGATATCATATATGATCTTTTAATATTGATTTGATAATAATATCTTAGTATTATCGTTGTTTCGGGTGTTAACTTACTTGTTTTCTTTCATATGTTTTGTTACGTAAGACATGTTTGTAAAGGATAGGTTGTATATTATTCATATCCAGAATGATATCAAGTCCTTAAACATCATTTTTAAATCATAAAATGATAATTATACTTTAATGGTTACGATGGAGAATGAATCTCATCGCGTTCGTGGAGACGGTAGTCCGTACGTACGCACGAGCGACAATATCATTCTTTTGATATTAAAATAATATATAAATGGATGGTATATCATATATACAGAATCATTAATATGTTATATTTATTATTTACATGAGTTACACATCATTATTATACCCATCCAAATAATAATATATTGAATAACAATTACACCACGATGTGGAGACGGTAAGCCGTACGTACGCACGTATGGTGACATGTTATTCAAAGGGTGGATAGAATACTGAATATGGTTGTACCATATTTATAATAACATCACAGTATATAAATGATACAGGAGTCATTATTTTAGAATGGTAACAACAAAGGAAGAAGAAGTGGAAGAAGAAATGAACTTGGAAATGGTGGTGGTGAAAACATTACCTCTTCTTCGGGTTCTTCCTTTTGATTTGATCAAAAGGGCTCCTTAGGTTGGCTTTCTGATCAAAATAAGGCCCCTAGGTTGTAGTGAGGGATGTTGGGAGAGTATTTGGGAAGAGTTTGGCCAAACCAAAAGGCTTTAGAGGTGTGAAGAAAAGAGAAGGAGGAGTGCCCTTTTATAAGAGGGGTGAGGGGCACTTTTGGAAAAGCTAGAAATATTAATTTATAATAAATGAATATTCGGTTTCCAAAGGCTCCAAAGTTTACTATTCAATGTATGAGGTGGGGATAGGTCGAAAACAACTCATCCAATAGAATTTAGACAGGTTTGGGTACTTATATTAACCTTATCTTTAAGTATTAACTCTAAGTTAATTAGTTTCACTTTTACAATGTCTCTTTGTATTTTTATATAATATGGTTAATAAACTTACTATATAAATCCAAGCGACCCCCAAGTGGTTCATTAATAATTAACCTATAATAATATAAGTCTCTTGGACGATCCTTATATTTTTAGGAATTTAATATCAATTAATAATATAATATTTGTTTTAAGAACTCTTTTATGTCAATTTTGACACTATTCAATAGTTGATTTTTGTGAAACTCATAACAGATTGATTACTTCGAAAAAAGTCAATTAAATCAATCCTAATATATCATATTATCCTATAAAGTTAGTTTAATTCATTAAAAGTTTCATATTATATTTATTTGGGTATTTATAATATCAATTATTTTGATTTTTCACTATTATAGTAATTACTGCATCATCATTGTGTCATAAATTAAATAGATTATTTAATATCTAAAAATTATAAATAAAATATCATTATGTAGGAAATCTTTTTATCTTTCTAATGAATATTTATAATCGAAAATCCAACATGTATAACCCTATGTAAAAATTGTTCTTCTAAAAGATGTAAGGTTATTCCATTTTTATTTTTATTTTAGCTTTATTAATATAATGTGTCATTATCACTTACAAGTGGATCCATGGGGTCCCAAAATAGACCCAAAGATGCCAATGGTCGACCATGTATCAACCAATAGGGTTAAGACACATTTTAGTGTAATTTAGTATTATTATAATATTATTTTGTTTAACCCTTATTTACCGGATTTACCCTTTAACCATGGTAAATAAAATATTTACCGCAGTAATTATTCAAAATGTGTAAAAATAAAAGTTAACTATTTACATAATTTGGACATCCTGATTCCAAATATGGAATCCATTTTCCTAAATTCAAAACACAGAAGTGGCAGAAATTAATTTAAAATTAATTCCCGCTGTCAAAACAAAAAGCGTGTTTTTTAAGAGATAATAATTATCAAAAGATTGACACTTGTTTATGTTCGGTTTAATTGTAAAATTATGTCCAATGACCAAAATTATATGAAATGGTAAAAATATATTCTAAATATACTTTAAAACCACTCAAAATCACAATTTATCACTATTAATTATTTTGATTAAAAAGTTGTTTTTAATTAAAATTTAGAAATTTTCACTATTCATCAAAATATGAAAGTTATCCGAAATGTACCAAAATTTCACCCTAGGCTAATTTTGATATTCAGAATCTAAAAATGAAGTCCATTTTGAAATATTGAATATATATGATTTCAAAAAGTAGGTATTACTATTTACAACGGCTAGTTTAATTAGTTGTGGTGTGTGTTAGAACTCGAAGTTGCGTACAACACACGCTATCGCATTATTCGAAGGGAAACGTACCATAGAAGCTTGGGGTGTTACATTCTCCCCTCCTTCAAATAATTGCGTCCTCGCAATTTCTAGGGTATTACTGCATAAAAATACTCGGGTGGTTCTTCATCATAAGTTCCTCGGGTTCCCACGTTGCCTCTTCCATATTATGATTTCTCCACAAAACTTTTACCAGACGCGTCGTCCGGTTTCTCAGTACTTGTTCTCTTGTATCAAGAATCTTGACGGGCTCTTCGCAATAAGACAGATCGGGTTCCAGTTCTAATTCCTCATAGGTGAGTACATGCGTTGGGTCAGGAATTTATTTTCTCAACAGATATACGTGGACCACATCGTGAACTTTGGAGAGATTTGGCGGCATTGCCAATCGGTAAGCTACAGCCCCAATTCGTTCTAGAATTTCGAAAGGTCCGATGTACCTGGGACTCAATTTACCTTTCTTTCCAAAACGTATGACTCCCTTCCACGGAGATACCTTCAGAAAAACATGATCACCGACTTGAAATTCCAAATCCTTCCTTCGATTATCGGCATAGCTCTTCTGCCTACTTTGAGCTGCTTTGATGTGATTTTGGATTACATTCACCTTTTCCACCGTTTCCTCCACCAGTTCTGGGCCTACAAGTTTTCTTTCACCAACGTCATCCCAACAGGTTGGTGTACGACATCTCTTTCCGTATAACGCTTCATATGGTGCCATATGAATACTCGAATGGAAGCTATTGTTATAGGAAAATTCTACCAAAGGTAAATATTGATCCCACATACCCTGAAAGTCAAGTGAGCAAGATCTCAACATGTCTTCTAAGGTTTGAATAGTCCGTTCTGATTGTCCGTCTGTCTGAGGGTGGTAAGCAGTGCTCAAATGAAGTTCAGTATCCAGGGATTTCTGAAGACTCTTCCAGAATCTTGAAGTAAAATGGGGATCACGATCAGAAACAATCGATAGGGGTACTCCATGAAGTCTCACAACTTCATTAATATATAATCTTGCTAGACGTTCCAGAGGTAGATCTTCTCTTATAGCAAGAAAATGTGCTGACTTGGTAAGATGATCAACAATAACCCATATTGCATCGTTCATTCTAGGAGTCTTTGGTAGCCCCATGACAAAGTCCATCGTAATATTGTCCCATTTCCACTCCGGTATGGGAAGAGGTTGCATGACTCCTCCAGGCTGTTGCCTTCCAGCTTTCACTTGTTGACAAACCATACATCTTGACACAAAATCAGCAATCTCCCTCTTCATGTTGTCCCACCAAAAATGTTCCTTCAAATCTCTATACATTTTGGTGCTCCCAGGGTGTATAGAGAAATTGGAACTATGAGCATCATCCAGCAATTCCCTTTTTAGATCAGGTATATTGGGAACACAAAGTCTCTTCCCGAATTTCAAAATTCCACCTTCATACGCAAAGTCTCTCAATCTCCCATCATTCACATCTTTAATCTTCTTTTGGAATTCTTCATCATCAGTCTGAGAACTCTTAATCCTTTCTAGTAAAGATGGTTTGGCAACCATTTGAAAAAGAATTGATGTTTCACCTTCCCTGGTTATTCCCATCTCCATCTTCACTAGATCCATGAAAATTGGATCACTTTCAATTCTCTTATTGTTCAATACTCCATGGTCTTTTCTACTCAAAGCATCTGCCACCTTGTTTGCCTTCCCCGGGTGGTAGTGTATCGTACAATCATAATCCTTGAGTAATTCAAGCCATCTCCTTTTCCTCATGTTTAGTTCTTTTTGTGAGAAAATATACTTCAAACTCTTGTGATCAGTATAAATCTCACATTTTTCACCATAGAGGTAGTGCCTCCATATCTTCAAAGCAAAGATCACAGCTGCTAACTCAAGATCATGAGTAGGATAGTTTTGTTCATGAATTTTCAACTGTCGTGATGCATAGGCAATAACTCTATCATTCTGCATAAGGACACAACCAAGTCCTTTCTTCGATGCATCACTATAAATAACGAACCCATCATTCCCCGATGGTAGAGTCAATATAGGAGCATTGACTAATCTTTTCTTCAGTTCTTCGAAACATTCTTCACAATATTTTGTCCAAACAAATTTAACCCCTTTACGTGTGAGCTTCGTTAATGGGTTAGCCAATCGGGCAAAATTCTGGACGAAACGTCGATAATAACCTGCCAAACCAATAAAACTACGTACCTCAGTTTTACTCGTAGGTGCTGGCCATTCTTGGATTGCTTTGGTCTTAGAAGGATCAACAGAGATTCCATCTTTAGAGACAATATGGCCAAGAAAAGAAATCTCCTGAAGCCAGAATTCACACTTGCTAAACTTCCCATATAATTCATGCCTCCTCAGAGTCTTCAAGATAATGCGCAAGTGATTTTCATGATCTTCGTAGGTTTTGGAGTATACCAAGATATCATCAATAAATACCACCACAAATTCATCCAGATACTCCTTGAAAACTCTATTCATCAGATCCATGAATACAGAGGGTGCATTAGTCAATCCAAATGGCATTACAGTAAACTCGTAATGCCCGTACCTGGTTCGAAATGCTGTCTTCGGAATGTCTTCCTTCTTTACACACAACTGATGGTATCCAGATCGAAGGTCAATCTTTGAAAAGTATTGAGCTCCATGCAGTTGGTCAAATAAATCATCAATACGAGGTAGGGGATACTTTTTCTTTATCGTTATAGCATTGATCTCCCTGTAGTCGATACATAACCTCATAGATCCATCTTTCTTTTTAACAAAAAGAACAGGGGCTCCCCATGGAGAAACACTAGGGCGAATAAATCCCTTATTACTCAATTCCTCTAGTTGTTTCTTTAGTTCGACTAACTCTACAGTGGCCATTCTATAAGGGGTCCTCGATATAGGCCTTGATCCAGGAATCAAATCAATGGAAAACTCAACTTCTCGTTCTGGAGGATGTCCAGGTAAATCTTCCGGAAATACATCCACAAATTCTTTCACAACAGGTACATCCTCTATTTGAACATTCCTTTCCTCACCGATAGTTACTTCATTCTCTTCCTCCCCAATAATTGAATTTAGTTGAGCTACTGGGGGTGGATCTAAATAAGAATTAGGTGGTGACGATTCCGCTCTAAAAATAAGGTGCTCCTTATCATTATCATTAAGAATCGTAACCTATTTCTTCTTACAATAAATCTTCGCATCATAGTCTGAAAGCCAGTCCATACCGAGGATTATATCAAACTCAATCATAGGTATGACGATGAGATCAGCAGATAAAGAAAATTTATGTGCTCTAATGGGGACTGATTCACAAATCTTTGTTGCAATGATACTTCCCTTAGGAGTTTTAACTGACAACTCCCTTATTAAATCAAATTGGAAATATCTAATTTTCTTAGCAAACTGGGAAGATATGAAACAATGCGATGATCCAGAATCAAATAATGCATTTTCTAAACTTGAGGAAACCATTAAATTACCTGCCACCACGTCTTTTGGAGCTTCTACCTCTGCAGTAGTGATAGCATAAGCCTGACCTTGATCCCTTGGCCTTTTCTGAGGTAAGTTCTCCTGACGCTTAGGGCATGCATTTGCATAATGCCCCATCTCCCTGCAATTGTAGCACTGAACGTTGGTAGCTTCCTTCTTCCCCTTGCAATCATGAGCTTGGTGGCCTTTTTCACCACACTTGTAACAGACTCCCATTCCCTTCAGGCAAGCACCGGGGTGTTTCTTCCCGCACTTACCACAAGATGGATATTCAACCTTTCCCTTCTTCCCCTTATTTCCATTCCCAGATTGATCAGCAGGTCTCTTCTTCTCTTGCTTTGCTTTAAAGTCATAAGACTTAGAGAATTCCTTTTCGGTCTTGATAGCACATGAGACAATGTCTTCGTATGATGAAAAGGATTGTGAGACTAATGCTCGACGGAGAAATGGTTTTAACCCATCAAAGAAACGATCAATCATACTTCTTGGGTAGCGAATATAATCACCAGCATACCTCGCTAACCTTGTAAAGTTAGCCTCATACTTTGTGACATTATCATCCTCCTTTTGTCTCAGACTCAGAAATTGCCTTTCCATATCTGCTCGATGGTCGCGAGGAAAGTATTTTTCTAAAAACAGATCTTTGAACTCCCTCCATTCCATGTTTGATACTTCATCATCTTCCTTCATGTTTTGAATCAATGACCACCATTGATCAGCATCTCCAGTGAGGCGGTAAACTGCCATGGTAACTTTTTCCCTTTCACTACTCCCCAAAGCCTGAAATATTTTCTCTAGGGAAAATATCCATTGCTCAGCTACTAAGGGATTTGTACTCCCATTGAACGTTGGTGGTTGTTGTCTCATGAATCGATCTAACATTGATCCTCCACGCTGCGGATCAGGGTGCTCCATACGGGTAAGGTTATTATTCATAACCTGATTAAGTTGTCCCAGTACGGTGATTAGCTGATCAGCACCAGTTGCATCACCAGCCCCACTATAATTATCTTGAGCAGGAGGGCAATCCCTACATGGAGTGCGTGTATTGATACGGTTTCCATTTCTTCCACTAGGCGCCATTTCTAAACAATGGCATAAACTAGATCAGTTTATGAATCAAAATACATAATCCCATACTTATAAAACACTTAACATAAATTTAACTATTTATGGATATAATCCATAATCATAAAAATGTTTTCTTTGAGGAAGTATATACTCATAAACCCTTCATAATGATTTGTAAAGAAAATTAGAGTTATCCTAAGCATATCCCCCGGGAGTGTCGTAACCAAGAGTGCAGCAAGGCCCGTTGTCGTGCACCAGTTCCCGTTCGAGTCTAGCTCAAAGCGGTGTTTTCGGGTTTTACCCCTAGGTACATCTGTGCCAGAGCCGCCTCTACCTGCTCGTATCCATACAGGGATGTATTGCTCGGAAAACTCACAAAATCTCTACAATACCAAAATTCTAGGAAGTTCTTCTATACTAATCCTCATAGTTCATCTTAAGTCTACGTGCTCTAATCAGAGTTTTTCTAAATCTAGCTTCCAAGGTTTGTAATAAACTTCCTCTGATACCAACTGTAACGCCCCGACCCCAGTTGCCCAGAGTCGGTGCATTAATTACATAACATTGGCATGATCACAAGAAAGATCAAATCCCGAAAGACCGATTGGTTTAGTAGCCTTGGAAACACTAGATATAATCATAAAGTTTTACATTACATTTCAAAGTGAAAAACTACAACAACAACAAAGTCTTCATATCCACACTATTAACCCCTCATAATATCCCTGCAAGTCATTCATAAATTACTTCTTCACTACCTGGGAAAAATAAAACATAGAAAAGGGGTGAGCTCAAATGCCCAGTAAGGATAACAATATAGCGGAACATTCAAAATAAGCATAAACATTTAAGGCAATGAATTACTAAAACAAAAGCTTTTTTAAAATTGAACTTCAACATAGTATGGAAAAAGTAAAATTAAATAATGCCATTTACTTGTTCACATGGATATTCTACTAATCGAATAATCATATGCAATATCAAAAACCACTTTCATAATGTTGGAATGCATAATGCCAGACTATCATAACCACATAGCCAAGGTCTCGTGCCAAGACTACAAATAAGATTTTGTCAAGGCCTTGTGCCAAGACACTAGTTTGTCTCATGAGACCTACCGATGCATCGAGGAGCTATAGCGGGCTCCACCCGTCACTTATTAAGTCCAATGCATTCCCATATGAAAAGGTTTAAACATAACATAAACATTCGTATTAAAACTAGCATACGAAATGTCAATACTTTCACCATAAACTATGAATGGTATAAAAATAGCACATCCACAGTCAAACATATCACAAAACCTTCAATACAGTATAGAAGTTTTGTATCATAATAAATCAACTTCAAATAATCTTAAAATCCATCAATGGATGTTGACATAGATGAAATCAAAATTCTTTTAAAAGAAATATCTCCTTTTATTTTGAAATCATTTAAGAGCCATATAAAATAAAACATTTTCTTTGAAAATATTCTTATAAGCTTGTAAGGGAAGCTTTGAAGATTTTATAACGGCGTAAAATAACCGCACCCGCCGTATAAGTTAAAAAAAACATTCTTACCTCAATTCTGTCGAAAAGGTTAAAATGGACCTTATTTTGAAAACGACGGAAAGATTTCTTTATAAACCTCTTATAAAAAGTCAAACAAGGGTATAAATGACTTTAACCCATATTCTTGTAAATAGTAAAAAAAATTTGAAATTCATTTTTAAGAAACATGGATGTGGATGATAAAGATATCCCAGTAGATTATTACGTATAAACAACCTCGGATAATGAAGAGATTGTGAAATAACCCTTACCTTGTACTTTTCCTTGGTTCTGGTAGGTTTACCTCCTGTATAATGGTGAAATAATTGTTATTAAATTATACAAGAATCATATACATTAATATTATATCATATATGATCTTTTAATATTGATTTGATAATAATATCTTAGTATTATCATTGTTTCGGGTGTTAACTTACTTGTTTTCTTTCATATGTTTTGTTACGTAAGACATGTTTGTAAAGGATAGGTTGTATATTATTCATATCCAGAATGATATCAAGTCCTTAAACATCATTTTTAAATCATAAAATGATAATTATACTTTAATGGTTACGATGGAGAATGAATCTCATCGCGTTCGTGGAGACGGTAGTCCGTACGTACGCACGAGCGACAATATCATTCTTTTGATATTAAAATAATATATAAATGGATGGTATATCATATATACAGAATCATTAATATGTTATATTTATTATTTACATGAGTTACACATCATTATTATATCCATCCAAATAATAATATATTGAATAACAATTACACCACGACGTGGAGACGGTAAGCCGTACGTACGCACGTATGGTGACATGTTATTCAAAGGGTTGATAGAATACTGAATATGGTTGTACCATATTTATAATAACATCACAGTATATAAATGATACAGGAGTCATTATTTTAGAATGGTAACAACAAAGGAAGAAGAAGTGGAAGAAGAAATGAACTTGGAAAAGGGGGTGGTGAAAACATTACCTCTTCTTCGGGTTCTTCCTTTTGATTTGATCAAAAGGGCTCCTTAGGTTGGCTTTCTGATCAAACTAAGGCCCCTAGGTTGTAGTTAGGGATGTTGGGAGAGTATTTGGGCAGAGTTTGGCCGAACCAAAAGGCTTTAGAGGTGTGAAGAAAAGAGAAGGAAGAGTGCCCTTTTATAAGAGGGGTGAGGGGCACTTTTGGAAAAACTAGAAATATTAATTTATAAAAATTCATATTCGGTTTCCAAAGGCTCCAAAGTTTACTATTCAAAGGATGAGGTGGGGATAGGTCGAAAACAACTCATCCAATAGAATTTAGACAGGTTTGGGTACTTATATTAACCTTATCGTTAAGTATTAACTCTAAGTTAATTAGTTTCACTTTTACAATGTCTCTTTGTATTTTTATATAATATGCTTAATAAACTTACTATATACATCCAAGCGACCCCCAAGTGGTTCATTAATAATTAACCTATAATAATATAAGTCTCTTGGCCGAACCTTAGATTTTTAGGAATTTAATATCAATTAATAATATAATATTTGTTTTAAGAACTCTTTTATGTCAATTTTGACACTATTCAATAGTTGATTTTTGTGAAACTCATAACAGATTTATTACTTCGATAAAAGTCAATTAAATCAATCCTAATATATCATATTATCCTAGAAAATTAGTTTAATTCATTAAAAGTTTCATATTATATTTATTTGGGTATTTATAATATCAATTATTTTGATTTTTCACTATTATAGTAATTACCGCATCATCATTGTGTCATAAATTAAATAAATTATTTAATGTCTAAAAATTAAAAATAAAATATCATTATGTAGGAAATCTTTTTAGCTTTCTAATGAATATTTATAATCGAAAATCCAACATGTATAACCATATGTAAAAATTGTTCTTCTAAAAGATGTAAGCTTATGCCATATTTTTTTTTATTTTAGCTTTATTAATATAATGTGTCATTATCACTTACAAGTGGATCCATGGGGTCCCAAAATAGACCCAAAGATGCCCATGGTCGACCATGTATCAACCAATAGGGTTAAGACACGTTTTAGGGTAATTTAGTATTATTATAATATTTATTTTTTAACCCTTATTTACCGGATATACCCTTTAACCATGGTAAATAAAATATTTACCGCATTAATTATTCAAAATGTGTAAAAATAAAAGTAACCTATTTACATAATTTGGACATCCTGATTCCAAATATGGAATCCATTTTCCTAAATTGAAAACACATAAGTGGCAGAAATTAATTTAAAATTAATTCCCGCTGTCAAAACAAAAAGCGTGTTTTTTAAGAGATAATAATTATCAAAAGATTGACACTTGTTTATGTTCGGTTTAATTGTAAAATTATGTCCAATGACCAACATTATATTAAATGGTAAAAATATATTCTAAATATACTTTAAAACCACTCAAAATCACAATTTATCACTATTAATTATTTTGATTAAAAAAGTTGTTTTTAATTAAAATTTAGAAATTTTCACTATTCATCAAAATATGAAAGTTATCCGAAATGTACCAAAATTTCACCCTAGGCTAATTTTGATATTCCGAATCTAAAAATGAAGTCCATTTTGAAATATTGAATATATATGATTTCAAAAAGTAGGTATTACTATTTACAACGGCTAGTTTAATTAGTTGTGGTGTGTGTTAGAACTCGAGGTTGCGTACAACACACGCTATCGCATTATTCGAAGGGAAACGTACCGTAGAAGCTTGGGGTGTTACACCCTAGGCGCGACTTATGATTAGTCATTGTGGACCTCTTGTTAGAGATCCAAAAAATGGCATAATCATGAAAAATATAATTAAATTAATTATTTTATTTTTCAAATCCTTATAAATCACAAACATTAACTCACATTAAAAATCTGAGACCAAAACTGTACTCATGAGGGTATGATTTCTTTATGAAGATACTAATTTTATCCGGCACGGGCCACCAGAGAAATATATATTTTGGCCGCAAAATAAAATAAATAATTTACAATTATTTTATTGTAACATTTATATCTTCTAAATGGTAACTCAGAATGAAAATACGATAGTAATATTAGGTACATTGCGGTGTGTTTCACCTAGGATGATCCTAACCTTGACTGGCGCAGTTCAAGTGTGATTGCTAATAATTTTCCAATCTTTTTTCGGGTTAGTTCAGTAAACTTGTGAGCGACATTTTATAAATTTTAAAATTGTGCTCGAAATTGAAATATGATGGCACCATTGAACTCACATCACTGATATTGATTTAAGGATACATTCACATCGATGGTAGTGAGCCAATGATCGAAGTTATTTTTTTAGGAGTTTGTAAAACAATTAATAAAATAAAGTGAGGTACACTTTATTTTATTAAGCTGCCATGTGAGTGTTTGTGGTTAAAACCATCTCCTGGGAGTTTGAAGTGGGACCACCACACCTTAACATACCATGGGAGATTATGTTGTTGGGTCCCACCCAAACATATCCTACCGAGAGAGGTTATGACGTGGGGGCCACACGAGACAAAAAACCCCCAATTAATGGGAGGACATGAAAATCTCTCAAATACCCTCATTAATGAGGCAGGCATTAATTGACCTCCAATATAACTTATGGTTCCACCACATCCCCTTTAATTGGGCCAATGCATAATATACTTTTCCTAATCCTTCACATTAATTTAGTGGAGCCATTTATTTTAAATCATCATTGTTTTGAATGTTGTGCCAACAAAATAATAAAATATCATAATATCTTATTATTTTTGGGTATGCACATCAATTCATCTTAGTATGAGAGCATGGGAGAAAATGATTTCTCAAATAAAGAAACTCTACATCCAATGAAGAATTAAGAACGAAGGAAATCGATCTTTCTTCAACTTAATCCTCGAAGCTTCAACCACCGTGAGATTTCTTCGACGACCCACTTCCACGACTCCGTCAACAAACAACGAACTAATAATAAAAGGTAGGGGGTTCTATTTGTGTATTATTCCTTTAATTTTTTCATCTTCTATTGTAACGAAATTGATGCATATATTGTAAAATAATTGTTTTTGATCATACTTCATTGATGAACCAATTCTTATCACCCCAAACGGGGATGGTGCAGGCCAAACTAACATGGCCCGACTCCCTCCACCGTTCTTTCGTTATATTTATTCGTCATGGATATGAGGCAATGGGGATGAAGGTGGCATTGATAAAGGCAGCTCTACCCGTGGCCTATGTGAATCACACCACCCCCACGACGCACTGATGCTCCTGACTGAATACCACCGGCTCGCGCTAGCTCGAGCCGCGCCGAACCGGCCAGCCCGTGCCCCACCCTCGCCTTTCATGGCACCCCACGTGACCTTCTTGGAACCTCGCCGGCCTGCCCGCATCTTAACCGTGCCCCGCGCAGCCTCCTGTCTCCTTAAACGCGCCACACGGAGCCTCCCAACAAAATTCCCTCGCCCCGCGCGGCCTCACGCATGCCCTGCTTAGCGCCCCGCCGGCCTGCCCCACGCCCAGTGCGACCTCCAATGCCATGTCGGCATGCCCGCTCCCCGCGTGGCCTCCAGTCACCCTACCGTCCTCCCAGGCCATGCTGGAATGCCACGCCACTCGTGGAACTGGATGAACTCACCCAACCCTCCGAGTCGAGCTACCTATGTGGAAACCTCCATGCCAAACCGCCCTAGCAGTCCACTGTGCCGGGCCCAACGGACTGGTCCGAATCTATCTAGAGGACCCTCCCATTGGGCCAGGTCAACCTAGCAGGTATGACCGGGTATTCTGAGTCTGGGTTGGGTCGATTTGATCCGACTGTGTCATACCAGACCAATGCCCATCACAGAACCTTTACATTCTATGGCCATATCATTAGCATCGAACATCCACTTGACAAACCGTCGGTAGTGATAGTATTCATGGAACGTGACGGTCCCTTTAAGTATATCCCACTGGAGTTTGGGTAAATGATGAAATACTATTAGGTTGGATCGTATACGAATCCAATCGGGCCCCTAGGTCTAAAAAGCATATAACTCACAGACCGGGCATCTGATTGACGTTCCATATATTGAGTTGAGACACTTATGATGAGGTGGAACTTTGAGATAATTCTTCATGGGACATCATGAAAGTTGGATTATCGACATGTAGCTCATGGAGCTGACCCTCTCGAAGACGAGCGTGCGGAGTACAGAGACATTGTAGCAAGCTGAGGCCTGACGACTGCATTACCAATTCGACTCGGTATGATTCGACTATCCCAGTGGGTAGCGCCTGGTAGTTAGCGGTAGACCCATGGCAGAGGAAGGCCTGGTAGTTTGCATCAGACCCACGGTACTTGACAGAAGGAGTACCTCTACCGGATATTATTGAGAGCACCTTATACTTGGCGGAATACCCACAGTGGGGAGCGCCTCTGTGTGAACACAACAGACCCACGGTACTCGACAGGAGGAGTTCCTCAATTGTCCATGATTAGTGGGAAGCACATGGTAGTTGGCGGCATGCCCACAATACTTGATTGAGGAGGAGTTCTCCAACAGTCATGGGGCGCCAATGTGAATAAAAATCCGGGTTTAGCTGAGTCACTAACTTTTTTTGTTTATCTAATGATTCATATGGATTACATGATAACTTAGGTATCTGTATGAGCATATAACTATGTGAGGTCATATATTGATTTCATACATAGTGGATTATCCTAGTTTGATTTTGTGAGTCCTTGAGGGTCTCGGGGTCTCTACTATGTACCATTATACTCACCCCTACATGGTATATTCCCGCACCTCGTTGTCCTGGATGTAGAAGACATACATTACTAACCAAGACTAAGTAGACTAGTACTAGACGGTACCCAGAGGTGGACCACACAGCGTGATGGTAAATGGAGGAGACAAACAGATGTATAGTGATGTGGAGGTTATCTGTACCTACCCATCAGGTAGGATCCATAGCGGATTATTTAGGAGCTATATTAAACCATCCAGTTGTACTTGTACTTTATAGTTGGGATTTTCTTTTTGTCCACATTAAATTTCATAACTAACTTTTATATATGGTTCTACGTAGAGTTTTTCTTCTAGCATATACTTAGTTGTCTGTGTTTATAATTTATAATGTCAATGCCTTCCTAGTTTTAGTGATTTATGCCTTTGGTGCTAGTCGCCATCTCATAGCATACGGATGGCGGACATGGGGTAGTCATGGAACATGACTCGAGGATGGGTCATGAAAAATTGGTATCAGAAGAGTTGGTTATACCATAGAACATAGGAATTTTATGTTTATTTTTTGTAAAGCAATATTTTTAAGTGTACCGAGTGTGGTTCATAGTTCAGGGAGTCCAGTATTTGTGTAGTGGTCGAGGATTCCATACACCATGACCTTGACTACAGATCTCCAACTCATAGGATGAAAACATTGATTGCATGTGTGTTTTCAAAAGTTTTCTTTACTACAGTTCAACATGATTTACTCACCAGGTATAACTGTTGACTCCATCTCATCTCTTCAAGATGCCTCTCTACATACTACCGGTTAATGTTCCAAGAGAGTACTCAAAGATGGACCACCAAGTGATGAGGCTCTGGTGCATGGCCCTCTTACTATGTTGGAACCATCAGGTGGTGTACCAGTAGAACCACTACACATTTATAAGTAGCTTCCACATAATGCACTAGCTGATTATTCACGTCGACTGAGCGCATTGCACGAGTTCCAGCGGCAGAGGCCTTCGAGGTTATGAGGCGAGATAGATTTCCAGGCAGTAGAGGACCGACCTAAGGAGGTGGCTAAGAGTTCTCCAGAGCTTATACAGCTTTTTCTGGAAGACATGTCGGTAGATAAAAATGCATATAAGTGTACTGGTCTTTCTCGGTACTCGATGAATTCATTACGATCAGTGCTTGGGGTTCGGACTATCGAGTGAGGGTTGTTTTAGGACATATGAGCTGTCACCGTTTCTCCAGATTCTATAGATATCCTTTGAAAATTTAAGGTTTATTGGCTGAGCGGATACATCCAGTGAATGTTAGCAATGGGAATGCATAAAACTGATGCCAGCCTAAGAGTCTTGAGCATGTAAAATGTTTGAAGAAGAAGAATTTTTAAGTACATTTGAATATGTAGGGTAGCAGGTATGGAAGCAGATCTAGGAGAGCTGCACGAGGTGGTGTAAATTTTGACATGTTACAACCACCCGCCTATGTTTTACCTGCCAGTTTTAGGGAGTTAAAATTTAGGGGAAGTGTGTAGCTGCATGCGGTCAAGGAGTGTGACCCCAGGGCTCTTGGAATGATTTTAGGTACATACTGTTTATACCACTAGATATTGTATAAATAGACATAGGTACCTATCATTCATTCCATTAACTAATCTTGTCATAGACCTAGTGTTTCTTGTTAAACCGTTCATTTGACCCTCAAGTCAAGAGACACCATTGGGAGGAGACTCGATAATCACACTTACAAATATGGTGTGATCTGACCCTTGTGGTGGGAGTTTTGGTTAGAAACTCTTGGTGGTTGCGTCAAGGCCTTAAAATGTTAGTTTGGGTATGGTCAATGAAACCACCTTTCAGACATAGATTGACTGTATTAGGCAAAAAGGATGTGGTTTTTATAAAATGTTGGAATGAGGATTTCCATAATCAGTGAAAAATGGTACCCTAGTAGAATAGATTAAATTCATTCATATGATGGTTCATCCAATTAGTCATGTGCCAACCAACCTTACCCTCATGGAAGCATGAGTTTTCAGTTTTCAGTTCCAAACAGGAGTGACAGAACATCGATACATCTTTTCACAAGATGCTTCCAAGATTACCACCCCCCCCCCATCAAAGGGGGAGGGACGTCTACTTTGTCTGGATACTCCAGGAGGATCATTCCAAACTTCACCAGAGTAGCAACACCATGATCATCATTGAAAATTAAGTGGAAACCCATCGTGTGGTCAGATAGTTTCCAGTAGAGCATTCAAGAGCTGAGGCATAGGATGACTAGTGCCCCCATATTTAGTCTTCAAGAGGTAGGCATAGGTTATGCAGTCTACTATGATGCATCAAGGACCTGACTTAGGTGTGTCTGGATGCAGGGGAGATCAGTGATCGCATATGGTTATCGGTAGCTGAGACAACATAAGAAGATCTACTCTACCCATTACCTGGGGATAGTAGTAGTGGTCTTCGTCTTGAGGATAGGGCATCACTATCATATGGGAGAACACTTTACTGTGTACTCTGATAAAAAAAAGTCTCAGGTATATCTTCTCTCAGAAGGACTTGAACACGATACATCGACTATGGATTGAGATCCTATAAGACCATGGCGTCGAGATTTTCTATACTCCTTGGATGGGGAACATTTTTGTATATGGAAGCATTAGGAGTTATGATATACCGCAAGTAGGAGAGGCGACAGAGTAGCTGGATACATCCCTGATATATTTTCTGGATAGAAACGGTGTTTCATTCATACAGTCTCTTATATTCACTACCTTATATCATCAGCGAGTTTTGGAGGGAGAGGAAGGAGATGCTGACTGTGAGTAACGATGTGCCTAGATATCCACAGGGAATGCACCTGATGGATTTTTTGAATTAGGGGATCACACCTTCCTCATCAAATGCCGTACTACGGTAAAAATGTGACATTAGTTGGATGTTTTGATGGATTTACTCATATCTCTTTTAGTGGTTCATCCATGAGTGGTGAAGATGTATGATGACCTCATATGGCAGCAATAGTGTCCAGGTATGAAGAAGGTAGTAACAGAGTTTGTCTCTCGATGATTCAATTGCCAGTAAGTGATGGCAGAGCACTAGATAACGGTAGGCTTGTTACAACCATTAGATTTACAAGAGTAGAAGTGGGATGAGATATCTATGTACACTATGATGGGTTTCCTAGATACATCCAAGGTAAACGACTCGATTTGTGTGATCGTTGACCGACTCAACAAGTCATCAATATTCCTACCAATCTGAGAGAAGGGTTCATTAGAGATCTTGGGATTCCTCTGCTTGCAGGAGATTGTGAGACTATATTGTGTAGATTATTCAATTTTCTATGATCGTGATGCACATATTACTTTCCAGCTTTGGTAGGGGTTGTAGGAGGCTTATGGGACGCAGATTCGTGTGAGCACCGCTTTCCATCGTCAGAGCGATGGTCAGACTGAGTGGACCATTCAGACTCTTTAGGAAATGCTCCGTGCATGTGTCATCAGCTTCAATCATAGCTAGTAGGATCACTTACCTTTGGTGAATTTTGACAACAACACCAACTATCACTCCCCCATAGGGATGTCACCTTTCAATGTGTTGTATGGGTGACCATTCATATCACCCTCATGCTAGATAGACGTAGAGGAGTCAGCACTAGTGGGACCAGAGATGGTATGAGCTACCACAGAGATGGTTCAGTTCATAGGGTTCCCCGTCGTACAACCCCGTGCATGGGGAAGCATACCCGCCCCATGCCCGGTGCCCTACTAGAATAACTGTGCCCCGTACAGCCTCACGATGCCCTGTCCGACCTCCCTCCAGCCTGCCCATGCCCCGTGCTGCATCACGACGCCTTGCCAAAATCCCGAGATGTGCCTATGTGCCATGCTCCTCACGGAAATGGCCAAACCATCCCCTGCCTTCGGGCCGAGCTGCCTATGTGGTGATCTGCGGGCCAAACCGCCCTCACAGTCTGCTAGGCTGAGCCTAGTGGACCAGGACAAATAATGAGGGATGACCCACCCAACGGGCTAGGTCAGAACCAGTGGGTCTTACCGGGACGATCCAGACCAGGTCGACCCAGTCATAATAGGGATAAGTTGGTCCGGCCGGGTCGGACCGTGCCCAGGCCCATTACCGACCCTTAACATTCGTTGGCTATATCATTGGCACCAGACATTCATTTGAGGAATCGACGGTGGAGTTGTTATTCCTATAATTTCATGGTCCCTTTGAGTATAACCCACTGGAGTTTAGGGGATTGTTGAAATACATCCAGGTTTGATCTTACAAAAATCCAACATGTACCCCGTTACTAAAAAGTTAATAACTCATAGATCAGGTGTCCAATTTATGCTATGTCTATTGTGTTGAAACCCCAATCATGAGGTGGACCATTGAGATAATTCTACGTGGGACTTCATGACAGTTGGTGTAACAACCTGTAGCTCATGGAGTGGACCCTCCCAGAGACGAGTGAATGGAGTATAGAGACCATGTAGCTGGAAGAGGCATGACAACTTCTTAACAGATTTGACTCGGTGTGATTCGACTAGCCTAGTGGGGAGCTCTTGTTAGTTGGAATCAGACCCACGACGGAAGAAGCGCCTGGTAGTTAGTGGAATACCCATAGTACTCAACAGGATGAGTACCTCTACATGCTATTAGGGGGAGCGCCTGGTAGTTGGAGGGAGACCCACAGTGGGGAGTGCCTCTGTGAGAGCATGAGAGACCTAAAATACTCGATAGGAGAAGTACCTCAGTAGTACAAGGTTAGTGGGAAGTTTCTGGTAGTTTGTTGCAGGCCCACTATACTCGATAGAGGTGGAGTTCTCCAGCAGCCGTGGTTTTGACAATTTGAATAAAAATTCTGGTTGAGCTGAGTTAGTAACTTTTTTCATTACCTCCTGATTGACATGGATTACTTGATAACATAGGTATATGTATGGAAATATTCGTAGGCGAGTTCATCTGTTGATTTCATTCCTTGTGGTTTTTCATTGATGTATTTTTTTGAGACCTTGAGGGTCTCGGGGTCCCTACTGAGAATCTTTATACACACCCATGCATGTGTTATACCCTGTACATGCTATTCCCACACCACGTTCGAGAATAATAACTCCAGTATCTTCTATATAATCTGATATTATTATAATAAATGTACGAATATATTAATTATTCTATCCATCATATTAATGAAAATTTCACCATATGTCGGTACCTACGGATTATTGTCTCCACGTCGTGGTGTAGTTTGTTATTCAAACACATCATTATTTAGATAGGAATAATAATTAGGATAACTGATGTAAATAATGAATATAACATTTTAATTACTCTGTATATATGATATAGCATTAAATAAATACAATTTCTCTATCCATATATTGATATTGTCTCTCATGTGTACGTACGGATTACCGTCTCCACAAAATGATGAGATTTGTTTCCACGTTCACTATTCAATAATGATGATAAAATATATAACATTAAAAAGTATATAATATAATAAAAAATAATTCTACTGGATATATATATATATGTGTACTTAAAAATATCATATTCACTTATTTCCATTCAATACGATATGAAAATGAAAACAACGTTTATGCATACGTATGGACTACCATCTCCATAAACTGTGTTTTTCCCTTTCAAATATATGTCTATTAAACATATTTATATTGTAAATATATATGATATATAATTCATTTATTATATTCTAGAAGTATTTAAATCATGATCTATGTGATAAAATCAAGAGTAACAAGATAAAAAACGTACAATAATGAAATCGATTATTACCTAAAATGTTATTTTAACTAGGAAATTTTTATTAAATAGGTATTATAATGTCATAAATTAATCATGTATGAAATATTAAATTTTAATATTTATTTGGTAAAATGTAATAACATACTACAGTATTTATACAGGAGGTTATACGTACCCTTGACAAAAGGAATGTGCAAGATAAGAGTTAATTTCTCAATCTCGTTATCATCTGAGATTGTTTATGTGTATGTTTTTACATGGAAATATTTATTACTAATGTCCATGATTCATAAAATAATTTTCCAATGGATTCTTTTTAAGTTACCTTTTATCTAGATCATCATTTTAAATGTTTTAAATATTTATTATTCTAATACATTCTCTATAATTTTCATGTTTTACAAATTATTTTAATGATTTATTTATATGGACATGAATGATTTTAAATTTTTAATTCCTTTCAAATGAATAAAAGAGGTATGATACACATTGATTCAAAATTTCATTAAATGTATTTCAATATAAAAGGTGTGACGTTTTAATGTTTTCATGAAAACGGTATATTTATCTCAAATACATTTACAAAAAAATTTCATCTCTTTCAACATTCATTGATGGATTAAAAACCTGTTTGAAGTTGATTTATTATGATACAAATCACCCATATTATAATGATGGTTTTGTGATATGTTTGATTATGTAAGTGTTATTTTTATACAATTCATTATTTATGGATTAATTATTGACATTTAATAGGATATTTTTAATAAAAAATTATATGTTATGATTAAAACTATTTCATATGAGGAATGCATTGGACTTAGTAAGTGACGGGTGAAGCCCGCAATAGCTCTTCGATGCATCAGTTTCTCTCATGATAAAAACTAGTGTCTTGAAACAATGACTTTATAAATTCTTATTTTTAGTCCTGGCACAAGGCCTTGAATATGTTGTTATGAAGTCTGGCATTATGCATTCCATCATTATGAAAGTGGCTATTGATATTTAATGAGATTATTCAACTAGTAGAATATTCATGAAAATATGTAAATTGTGTTATTTGATTTTATCATTTCTAGGTTATTCTGAAGTTTATGATTAAAAGGATTTTGTTATTATCTAATAATTTTACAAAAATGATTATTGTTTTTTATGAATGTTTCAGCTATATTTTATCCTTACTGATCATCTGAGATCACCCTTTTCTATGTTCTATTTTTCCATCGATCCCAATAAGTGTATATTGATTGATAAGAGGGTTTAAACTAAAAGACTAATGACATTCACAAAAGATCATTAATGTTATGTTTTATTTTTTAATGTGTAATGTAACACTCATGTATCTAATCTATTTTCCATGACTGCTAAACTCATCGGTCCATCAGGACAAGATTTCTTCTAATGATGCCAATGAATTAAAATAATTCACCTACTTTGAGTAACTGGGTTCGGTGCATTACATAATGATTTTGGTGTCTATCGTTGATACATAGTGCGGTGATATTTATAATCTAATGCATGTGGGTGTCGAGGAGGACAATAGGGATGAAGGAACATGATGAAGCAATTCATACAATTATATGAATGTTATTTCTTTGGAATCTATTGTTTTATACCAACATTACTTTTCCAAAACCATGTGGAAACTGGTTTTACTTATTTTATTTTAAATTGAGGAAAAAAGTTGTGGGGTATTCCATGTGATTTTTCTTTGTAATTTCATGAGGATGGATGTTTCTATGCTATTTCTATATGTGGAAAAAACTGAACGTGTAGTTCACCTAGTAAGTGTTTTTATCTACTTTACTATGGTTCCATAGAATTTTTTATTTTGAAATATATATGTGAATTGAATAGTTATAATGATTTTATTAAATGATCTCATAAAGGATATGAACTCATCAGGTTAGAGATCACTGGTATAAAATTATACGGTTGTAATATTAATGAAATAGTGGAATTGGGTTGAATATTTTTGAAGGTCGTGGAACTTCTGTGTGATGATACTAAATGGTAATATGTATTTTGGGAAATAATTCATCTCAATCTATTAGGAGAACTTGTTGTCATGGGTTGGGACCATGATGTGTGGATAAGCACGGATGTGGTTGTTCTTGTTCTTTGGGGATTATGCCGAGTTGGGTGTCTCATGGATGGGATTTTGAGAAAAGATAATAGTCGAGATTCACTCATCAAATATGATGATGGATAGTCACCAGAACCTGCAATCCCTTCAAAAATGGAGCTCTACTGTTCATGTGATTGGAATCCCATTTAGGAACACTTTTCAATATGATTAGCATATATAGAGAGTTGAGGATGATAGAGAGAGGAATTTTGAGAAGTAATTCCTTCCAGATATCACACAAAAACTCGTACCATTTATATTGAAAACATATGTCGAGGTGCGGGAAGTGGAATAGGTCATCGATAGGAGGTTAGCATGAACCTGATCATCATGAAATGGCAGTTGTCTTGATTCATCATGATGAAGAACAACGTTCCCAGGTTCTAGGTTTTCAAGGAAGTATAGTTTTTTTTGTCCAGTGTTATGTCCTAACGTTAGGTATCTCATTCCTCTGAATGGATTTTCTCTTATACATATGTTATGGGATCAATAATTTTTATTCATGTGGATTTATAGGTCATCAACAACTAGAGTGCCTGATCCTTTTGAGCATATAACTTCTACCAAGTGTCCTACTTCTTGTTACCACATTGAAAAAGTTTCATTCGAGGAGTAACAGAAGGATGTAACAACTCTGGATCAACAAAGAGTATATGGGGTACGAGGAGGACTACATGTGGTTGATCCAAAACCATATGTGAGTATATTTTCTATGTGGTGGTAGATGTTAGTTGGGTCAGAGAGTTTGTAGAGTATATTATAGTCGGCTCCATACTTTTGCGTTCCTAGTGTCAGGTAATCCAGATGTCATATTAGGTACACATTTCTTACTGGGAATTAATGTAGAAAGACTCTTAGTTCCCTTTGTGGGGACATATCCAAATAGCGGTCGAACAAACATGATTGACGTGTGAAAATATGGTCAAAATTTGATTGGGAAACATCACTCATGTGGATAATTTCTATAATTATACATACAACCATATTATTTAATATGATACATTGATTAGTTGTATTTGATATATGATATTGTGGATTACTTTAGGATCATATCTTATATAGATGTCCATGTATGTGATGATACATTATGGGTTGTGATATTTACGAATATAGATCGTTGTTCTGTTACAATGGAGTTATGATTTGCGGAGTGTTCCAATGTGGTGGACACCATTTTTGTCATGAATATACATGAAAACACTTTGTGTTTTTTGGTCGATTATCATTACCTATACCAAGTGATCATGATCAATCATTATCCACTTCCACAGATTGATATTTCATTTGACCAACATAAATGTGAATGTTAGTTCTCAAAGACCAAATTAGTATAAGGATATCATCATATGTGTGATAAGGATAAAGATATCAAAAATAAAACATTACATTATCATCATCAGAAGTAAAATTACTGTGTAGAGCCATTTGGTGGGATTAATGCAAAATATATTTCAATAGGGTTAATAAGAACTGATTTCCATGATTTCTAGGATATATTCAGGGTGTTATTCATCAACGACATCCTTATTTATGATATATTTATGGAGGAGCGTGTAAATCATCTACATGACATTTTTTTAGTACTTCGTCGATTTTGTATACTACCAATGTATTCAAATGATTAGTTTTGGGATCAAGAACATTAAATTATGGTGTATGGTGTATTCTATTAGGGGGTATATATAGATATTTATAATATATATGTATTTTTTTGATGGGAATAAGCCATGATAGTGGAAGATGAGTGATGTTTTCTTGATTTTGGATATTACAGGTGGTTCATAATAATATTCCCATATGTTCTAACTCATCCAACCATGTTTACGAAAAATTATCACACATTAATATGTAATCATTTGTGTAAATAATCTTCGGTGTTTGTGAAGGGGAAATTGTTCAGTGATCCAATACTTTTTATTCTAATATAAAGAGTTAAATTTTTTCATTTTCATAGATACTTCACATTTGGGCTTTGTATGTGTTCTGATTTAGCAAATATACTTTGTTTCTTATTGATATAAGAACATAAACATTCATTATTATAACATTTAAACCACTGATATATTGACGTTTTTAGTGATGTTTTCACAGATGTACTAGATGATTTATCTCATCAGAGAGCTGTCTGTGGTTGTCACTAATTAAAAAATCCTAAGGTATGTTTTCTCCATGTGTTACAAGAACTTGTGACATTGTCAGAGGTTGAAATTATTATAGTATGATTACATTAAAATATTTTATACACCTAGTCGGCAGAATTCTTTAGCCAATGCGCTGATTAAGAAGTTTCATAGTGATGTTGTGCATGTATAATGTCGTTATTTGTGAGTATTAGAAGAACTGACTACATTAAATATCAATGTGGTATAAGATGAGTGGATATGATGTATTTATCAGATGACTATGTAGTAATATTTAGTGATGTAGGTGGATGATTACCAATTGGGGGTCTTGAGGTGTCGCTATAGAGAAAACTATGCAGTTTTTGGTGAGTCCCATGTTGGATGGTCTAATGAGGAATAACATCGACTGTTATTTCAAGGATATAATATTGTTCAATAGATGACATGTCATATGCTTCTAATATAGTTCCATATTTCATCCCTAGATGTACATCCAGTCATGATTTTGATTTACCAAGAATTACGGAGTCCGTTTTGGATGCCTAGGATGAAGCGTTTAGTAACAGAGTTTGTGTCTCAGTGTTTTTTCTTTTAGATGATGAAGGCCAAGCACGATGATACCGTTGGATTAGGCAAGTCATTAGATGTTCCTCAATTGATGTTGGTTTATATATTTATGGAAATTTATTCCAGATTACCTCAAGCTCATGGAGGAAATTATGTAATATGGGTGTTAGGGTATCGTTTGTTGAAATCACACCACTCCATATAAGTCACGGAGTTGATCTTAGTAGATGAATTTTTGAGGAAATATTTGTAGGAGATGAAGAGTCTTCACAGAGTCCCACCGATGATATTTTATGATCGAGATCTTAGGTTTAACTCCACGTTCTAGAGAGGTCTCATAAAATCCTTTGGTTCTACACTATTCCTTTGAACTACATTTCTCCCATAGAAGTATGGTCAGACAGAGTAGAAAATCAATAATCATAAAGACATGTTGTGATCTTGTGTCATAGATTTCGGAGGTGAGGGGAGGATGCACATAACCTTGGTAGATATCTGATATAATAGTATTGATCACTACATTATTGGTACAACACCATTTGAATCTAGTAATGGTTATCCATGTTGTACTTCATTATGTTGGATCGGGGGATAAGAGTTATGATTTCTCAGACCAAAACTGCTACCGAATTAGACATAGATGGTTGAAGTGATAATGAGAGGACGAAGAAAGATCATGATAAATATAAATACTATGCCGATTATAGTCGGATATAATAATACTCTGACATTGGGGATCATGTTTTTCTAAATGTGACATGCATATCATGGTTAGGGAGGGTTTTGTAGAGGGAGTAAGCTTTATCCACGAATTGTAGGGCTTTTTAAGGTGTTGGATCAAGTTAGAGCTATAGAATATTTGGTAGTAATTAACCTAATGATGATTTAGATATATGATGATTTTCAAATTTTACATCCCTATAATTATCTTCATGGAGACACTCACATATTCTATTTTGATGAGTTTTTTTTTCAAGATGATAAATCATTTGAGGTGAGCGGGTAGAGATATAGGACCTCATAGAGAAGGTGTTGTGTAGTTGTGCTAACATGTCAGTTCATGTCTTTTGGAGGAACAGTGGCATGTATGAGAGTATAAGGTAATGTGAGTTATAGATATGTATTAATTACCCTGATCTGTTAGATGATTTTATAATTTTCTGTAAATATTATTGTCATTTTGTTGTATAATTTTATAGTCTATGAGAAAAATTCTAGTGATTATTATTGTGGATAACTATATTTTTATTGTTATATAAACTAAATAGAGTAGTAAGCATTTTTTTTATATTTTCCATTGTTTTTTTATTCCAATGAGGAACTTGATGAGCTCCTTTGGTGGAGAGACACTTTAAAAGTATTATAAATTTTTGTTGTTCAAATTAACCCTTTTATGTTCATCTCTACGTTGGTTATGAATTTTCAAGAATGAGAATGTTTTGAGAGTAATCTTATGTAACATAATAGAACAAACATGTTCATTAAAATTGATGAAAAATGGGGTTATGTTGTTCTATATTGAAAAGTTTTTTTTCCCAGACATATGCAAAATTTCTAGTTATGTTAATAGATTTTCAAGTTTTTTGAACACTGTAAAAGGTGAGACATTTGTGAACCTTGTTTCCAACTATCGATGAGTCATCTATATGTAGGATTACATATTTTTTCAAATTTCTGTCGATGCATGGTGTTTTTTAGTTCTCAAAATTTGTATAATGTTTCTAGCTATCGATAGGTCCACAATGTATCCTGAAATCAGTTGATGTGCAATGTTTCATGTTGTGTGTATATATACATTGTTTTTGGATTCTAGTAGGTGTACAATATTTCTATCTATTTGTAGACGGACAATGATTCTAGAAATATATAAGTGTACATTGATTCAAGCTATCTGTACAAGTATAATATATTCAACTATCTGTGAGTCATCTATTGGTATGAGTACATTAAATCTAGTTATCTGTATGTGTATAGAGTTTTCATTTCTCAGTATATGTACAATGATTATATGTCTCTAAGTGTATTGTTTTTCTATCTTCATACATTTTCCCACATTTAATATTGCATTTGATGTAATATATAATCCATCCCTCATTTCATGTTATTTATATTGTATTCAAATCCCATAACATCTATCTTAATTTTTATAAGGATTAAGATTCCATTACTCACATAAATCACATAGTATTGACCATATCGACATATAATGTTAAATATAAATACTACATAAATTGCGTAACTATTTTGATTATCAAAATGGTCGATATACCTTCCCCTTGCCTATTTTCTCCTTACATTTGGTATGAGGAACCAATATCCTTTATTTCCTTAGGATATGGGTGATTGTGATGTAGAATTTAACGGTGTATTCCTTTCATGTGAACCCCTATTTTGTTGAATGAAACAATTGTTGACCCAACTTAAATAGAAGGTATATTCTATCCCTGTTCTTGTGGGTTCTTTAGTCTATTTAATCCCATTTATCTTTACATGTTATTGAACATATTCTATATATTTATAATGGATCTTCATTGGGTGTTCGATGATGCGGTTGTGTCGCAACGTACTAAGGTGGAGGCAGTCATTGTAGGAGAGGTGATCATGATCCATTATTTTTCCATGTTTTGGTGAAATTAATTTTAGAATCCAGTTTTGGTATGGGATACGTCGAATTTAAATTCACTTATGTAATGTTTGTTATATAACATGGTTTATCCACAAGAACAAATATTAAATTTATATAAAAAATATTTTAATCGGATTATGTAGAGGAAAATATTGAATGTTATTTCATAATACAATGATTACAGATACCCTGTATATGTCTATCTCATGTGATAACTATTTTTATATTTTTTATAATTCCATTCATGATGGAAATTGGTAATGAACATAATTTAGGGTTTAATCTAAGAATAATTTTTAAATGATAAGGATGCATTTAAATGAATCATGTGGTTGTTGAAAATTTGATTATAATCAAATTGATGTATTTTGGTATGTTTAATTGGATCTGTTAATTAAATTTTGAATAAATGATGAATTTTTCGGTAAATATAATTCTTTGTATAGTTCTGATTTACCCTGTTTCATTTATATCCCAAGAGACTTATGCTCCGAATCAGTGTGTGCTCGTTTTTTGTGATGCCTGAATACCGTTTTTTCTGTCAGGATCCTAGTTGTAATGTAGATTGTGTCCAACATTTTCTGTTGTCTTGTGAGACTGATATGGATGTGATAAAATGGTTTTTTTAATGTGGGGGGAGGGAGGAATAGTGGTTATGATAGTGGTAGTTGATCCCTAGAGTGGCATGATGCATCCACTTATGCATGTGATTGTGGGGGAGGAAACAAGGTATAATGGAATATGTTGAAGAAGGGATTTCCAATGATATGAATGGGGTTTATGTTCTGTCAACTGTTTTTAATCTTCATTACATTTCCCGCATCTTGTGTAATATAGTTTTTCATACTCTCCTTCCAATATATTTTAAGATGCACGAGGTATGACATATTCTTTCCAAGTTAGTTTCTTGATGATGTATACTTCTACATTATTTCTATAGTTGAAAATGACCTGACACCTAGTACAAAAAATCACACTGTTGATCCCATTTTTTGTATCACATAAATATTTTCTAGAATGACATGAAATTTTGGAAAATTGATAATGTTGTTAATTAATGATTAAACAAATAATGTTAACCCATGGGGCTGGAAATCACTAGGATGCAATACAAGGGATGTATCATTAAAGGATGAGTTCACATTGTTGGTTTATACCTATAGGGGTTGGATAATTGGAGTGAAAATAATGAAATCTAATTTGAATATTATAATTTTTAGTTAACAGTTAAACAATTAATTAATGGTATAATAATTAAAGGGAAAATGTAATTTAATAAAACACGTTAAATGGTTTTTTTCATAAACGATATATAATCATAGATGTATTAGTTAGGTGTCCGAGAAACATTGATGTTAGTTGAGTCGATGACTACGTTATGAAAATCGTTTTTTTTTTGAGTTGTATTATATTTTATACAATTTGCGTTTTAATATGCTACTCCACCAATTCTGTTAATGAAACTGACACGTCATTGATTTTGAGTACTAGTGGGTGTTTTATCTGACATCCCTCTTCAAGGATGGATGGATGAGTATCAACTTTGACCCCACTCACTTATCTTTGTAGTTAATTGTGTTTTTAAGAAGGATGGTTAGTTTTCCCCATATATGTGTATAACGGAATGTATTGCATTGTGGATATTTTCAAGCGTATATTCTAGATATAGTTACTTATGGACTAGTGAAGGTGTTTTATGTATAGGATTTGATTTATTGAAGACCCTTACTAAGTGTATGGGTTGTAATGGATTATGAAATAATACCCAATGCATTATAATTTCCTTAGTTACATAAGAAACCTTGACATGGTGGTTGGGTGTGCATGAGTTACATGTTGTGGTGCTTCACCGATGTGTTTGTGGGAAGGCCATTTTGGAGAGAGTTCCATATGACGTGTGATGTTTGGGAAAAGTAGAAAACCATTTGGAATGTTATAGAGGGTTACCCTCAATATTAATTATTATATTATATATTCTTGTGTATAATACTTGGTGGGAGTATCCACGGTGAGAATGGATACATAGTATGCATTTGTAGGTGTTGAGGAAGTGTCACATTATTTCACTATGATTTAATGCGCATTCATTACTTTTTTATTAGAGGATATAGAGAGGTTGTACTATGTATTTTTTTATACTCACATGAATTATTAATTAACTATTTTTCAGGACACATGGAGCAGGTTCAAAATCAGTATAGTTACAACTAGCATGGGATTGTAGGATATGATCAAAATTTGCGGTCTCTAGGATTTTCGTTCAAATTGTACATATTATTTTCCCTTTCGATTGTAGTAGTTCATGTATATAATTACATATATCATAATGGGATTTAATTTATTTTTTTATTAGCATTATTTGGTTGTTGTATGTCTTATCTCTCTCTTTCGCATGAGTTCTCTTATTGGGTAACCCATCACTCTTACGTTTTTACTATACTGTAGGTGCGAGTCACCAACCTATGGCCTACTAGAAGAAGGAATCGAGTTTCATTATATCTATTTTCACATTGTTTTCCCTGGATGCGTTCAATTTTTTGAGAGGGGGCCATGATGATAAATTTTATCCTTATGTGTTGTATTATGTATCATTGCATAGGCAATATGTGATCAGGAAATTCCACTATGATGATTTTTTCCACAAATTAAAGGGAAATAGCATTAATTACTATCATTAAAATACCCCAATAATCGAGTCTAAATAAGGGATAGTGGATATTTCATGAAATTTAATTTGAGATAAGAATATCCTTACCTTGGAAATCCACACTCTTAAATGTCCAACATGGCATTATCTCAACTAGTCCTGGAGACTCGGTATTATAATGGGAATGTAAAACTATTGTTATTGATTTTTATATTTCCATCATTGGATGAATAAATAATGGGGCATACCGATTTTTAAATAATGAAAATGTTAAAGATTGATGTTATTAATAATTTTATTCTGTGAGTCAAATTCACAATCAAAATCCTGTAATCATTGTCACATTGGGAAAACCAACTTTTTTCATGGAAAAAAATTATTATATCAAATTTGGAAGTCCTAAAATTTATTTTTCATCTATCAAATATTAAATTACCGTATTTTATCCCTATACATTGTTATATTATTAAAGAACCATATTATTGATACCATTTAATCATATACACTACATAATTATCATTTATAATCTAATTAGGTTGAATCAATCCATAAGAATCATTTTCTCACAATCTACTACATTCATAAAATTAATCGGCCTCGTATATGGTGTATGTAATGATCAGGACATTGATCATATTATTCATTTGATATAATAATACTTTATATACACCATTTTCCTACATCTTATTGTATTACGATGCATATACATCACACAGTTCATTTATTAGGATAAAAAAGACCGGGTATTTCAAGAATATGTCACAAAATAGATGATTAGGGATATGTACACTACATTTTCCAAACCAAATTAAATTTAATTGTATTCAATATATCTTTTTTATGAGTTGATATACATAATGTACATGTACTCATTATTAGAACTCAAAATAAAATTCATGATGGTCCTCAATGTATTGCCTTAAAATACACATCATTAATACAATAAGAATGATGATAAAATATCATCAATTATTCTAGGTATAATAAAATTTAAACATAAATTTTTTTCTTCTCATATGGACATTAATATATATCTTCTCCTATTATGTGGTACCAAACTGTGTGGATTCTGATTCCCTTCAATGCGATGTTCAAGACAACCAATATCATTTGCCTGAAACTAAATAAAAAAAATTTAATCACCATAATTGGTGAAATAATCAGTATTTCTAAATTAAAATGCTTCAACATTACAAAAAAGTCAATATATTGATATATATATTATCATATAAATATTAACTCAGGTGTGTGTGTTTTTGTATCAATACATGGCCTTGAATGATAAATATTCCAACAAATGTTAATTGTATTGTTACTATGTATAATATAAAAAATATTCATTAAATAAATAAAAAATGTACATTAATAGAAAATAATGCCATTTAATGGATTATAAATCCTATGATCCACTTAATCTCAATTAAATATTTGAGTATCAATTAGAGTATTTCAATGGTCACCACCATTATAAATAATGTAAAAAAACAATAATTGTTAAAAAATGTGTAGGGTAACATATGTAAATGAGAAAACCATGTAACATTAATAAAGAATAGAGTCTGATGTTTTCATAAACGTGATATAGTTATGAACAAAAACTCATTCACTTTTAATAAATATTGATACACATTATGAAACATACTACATTTAAAAAAATTTACCCTCTAATGGAAAACATCCACAATTGGAAACATAACATCCTGAAATAGTTTCATTATTTCATGTAGACCAAAAATCATCAATTGTTTCTAATTATTAAATACTAATCACATGATAATACAAATACATGAGTTAATAAAGGTTCTTATAAGTCACCAGACATAAATTTCACACAATCATGACTAAATTCAAGGATTCACATTGAGATCATTTCATGTTTACAACATTAGATAATTCTGCCCAAAATATTTCATAAAAAATAGAAATTACAGGTGGAAAGTTGCCAAAATATTTACTTCATCTACATCATAAAAAATTTTATAAATAAATACCATTTAATTTCAGTTTTAACCATCATTACATTTAATTGATTCCGGCATTCACTATATTCTCCCATAAATTCAGTGAAAACATTTAAATACATTGGTTGAGGAAAAAATTACCACGAGGCAAAAAAAATAAGGATATAAAATTATTTTAGCTAACACATGATAACTCATTGAATGTTATATGAACAAATAAAACAAAATATTTTAAATTGAATAACACAAATTATTTTTGATCACTGAGAAACAAATAAATAAAATATAATGTAATTAATAATCATTTATGTGACTTACAACATCATATACATAAAACCCATTAAAAAATCATCCAATTGGAATAACCATTTGGTTGGGTTAAAAATTAGAGATATATAATGGGGTTCATCCATTGTATAAATTATATCATACACACCTGTGAGATATAATGGGTCCCAAACCATTGTATAAGTCATACTGGGCTCACCCGTGAGTTATAATGGGGATCAAAAATTCATATATGCTATTTTATTCTCACACATGAGCTATAATGGGGATCAAACCATCACATTAGTAATATTGTGAACAACCATTTCATATAATTCTCGAGTTCCATCTCATGAATAAATCATGTTCATCCGAGAAACACATTTTTAAAATCTTAATCTATTATTATATAAAAAAATTTCCATATAAATATAAGATTTTTAATTAAGAACCCATTTTAAATTCGAACATACAGAAAAAATTGGATAATCAAGTTGTTATCATTTGAAGCTTCTTACAGTTTATAGAGGAAGCCAAATATCTAATAACTGTTATGGAAATAGATATGACATTATCACATTATATGTTAAAAACACTTTTCTTTTTTCATTTGTAAATGAAGTAATATACATTGAATAAAAATATTCCTTGTGTAAACATATAATGAAATTCATTATGGATATAAAATTTCCTGTATATTAATATAAAACAAAAATAAATAAATATGTATTTTAATCTCATGATGAAAAAAATTTGATATTTAAATCATCAAATGACCATGTTGTACCATGACACATTGAACATTTTATTATTATTCTCCATGATTTAAAAAATTACATTATTATAGATAAATATGGATATAATAGGACATATTTTTTGATTATACACCCTATAAATGAACAAAGGTTCATATTTTTTATAAAATCCTCATTGAAAGAATATTGAGATGAAGTCCCTTACATTGAGCCTGACTTGTCTCCTTCATTCTTTAATTCAATGATAATTAACAATAGATTAATTTTTTTCTATATTTTTAACTTTTATAGTTTATTATTATATTTATATTAATTATTAACATGTTTTAAATATTATTAAATTACATCCATTCATATCGGGTGTATTATCGATGTTTGGTATTTGAGTAAAAAATGAACACGTTTCTATGAAAATTATACATGTGGAAATATGTCCATTATATCATTAAATTTATTAATAATTTCAACCTAAAATACATCCAATATATATTTAATTATAATACTCCATAACAATAGTAGATAATAAATGAAAAGAACTGTTGATAGAGACTGTAGGGAGTATGATTACATGAATGCTACATTCATTTCATCGAAAAATTCAACGAATAAAATATAAATGAATCATTGGTTTTTATAATTTTATTATAATATAAATATTATATACGATACATGTGATCATTAATTCTATATGTAATATGTTATATGTATTGACTGAATGATTCATATCTCTTTGAGGGAGCATTATTCTACACTTCCAAAATTTAAATTATCATATTTACCCATTATAGAAATAATAAACGGTTGTAGAAAATAAATATTAAATAAGTATAAGGACAATGAAAAATAATATATATAATATCAATATATGGTTCCATTTTAATGGACACCATGATAGGTTGTAAGATAAAATTTATCAATAATTGTTTCGTGAGGCAGTAGTTCATCGTACACATACACAGTATGTTTTTTAACAATTAAAAAAAGGTCTGTTTATGTGTAATTAGAACACTTAGTATAAAATAACCCTAATATTCTAAGGATAGTGGTTTTTTTTAATATAATGGAATAATGATAGGTTTTGGGTATCGATGATGAAAATAAATGAAAGTAGCTAGAGAGAAGATGTTACCTCTATATTGAGAAGCTCATGTTGAATTTAGCCAAAAGGAGACCTTGATTTGCATTAATCCCTGTGTAAGAATTATAAGAAAAATTTATAGATGATAGGATGATATTTTAGAATAATATAATTGATCCAAAGGGATTGAGAGGTGTGTGTTTGTTGATATAGGTGGTGTCTTTTTATAAGAAGGAGGATAAGACCATTAAGAAAGACATGAAAAATTATTTTATTATAAACTGATTTTTGAATTCTAATAGTTCCAAAGAGAATATATACAGGATAATAATATAATGGATTAAATTACTATCAAAAAATTTGTTTCTTAACAGTTTATTTCTCAAACATTACAATATAATTTTTCTTTAATCCTTACAATAAAAACTGTAACTCTTACCATGTATTATTGTATTTTCATAATATATGGATACTATAGTTATTATAAAATGACAATTTATACACATGTGGATCATTAATGAAATTTGTAACATTATATAATTCAATATGTTGAATATTAGATATTTAGGACTACTAAATAAATTAATAAAATTATATTTTATTTGAGAACTCATTTATTTCATTTATTAAAATATTTGGTAATTTTGTTTTGATAATGTAATAACGAATTAATTCAAGTACATTTAATCCAAAAATATGTTTATAGTATCATAATGTTAAATTAAAATTATTTTAATTTTTATAATATCATTTATCTGAATATTTCATTAATTAGGTTATATTTCCATTATTATTGTGTTATAAATAAATATATCTATAAAACATTTCAAAATTAAAAATAAAATACCCTGATGTTGGAAATATTTTAATATTTCTAAAAACTAATTATACTCAAAGTTATTATTTATATCTTCCCTATTAATATTATTTTAGTTAAGTGATACATGATTATTTTATATTTAAATGTTCTTTAAAATAATTATAATAAAAAGTCATTATCAAACTATACTGGTTCTATGGTTTCCTTAAATTGACCCATGGATTCCCTTTTTCATAAATATCTAATACAAAATTATTATTGAATGTGTTTTGGTTGTTTTATATTATTATAATATTTTTTACTCTTATTTTTTTGATTTACCATTTATCCATGGTCAATAAAAATAATCAATGAAGTTACTATTCATATTGTCCAAAACAAAATGGTACCAATTTATATAATTTATACCTTATGATACAAAATATTGATTTTATTTTTAAAAAATCGAATCACAGAAGATGGAGCAATTAATTTTAATTTAATTCATGTTGTAAAAACTAGAAAACATGTTTTAATAAAATAAAAACATTACAAATATTGACATTTTTTTACATCCTATTTAATTTTTAAATTATTTCAAATGACCATCATTGTATAACCCATACATCTTGACAAAAAATCATGAATCTCCCTCTTCACGTTGTCCCACAATAAATGTTCTTTTAAATATCTATACATTTTGGTTGGTCCAGCATGTATAGATAAATAGGAACTATGAGCATCATCCATCATTTCCCTTTTTTGATCAAGTATATTTGGAACAGAATGTCTCTTCCCAAATTTCAAAATTCCATCTTCAATCACAAAGTCACTCAATCTCCCATCATTCATGGATTTAATGTTTTTTTGAAACTCTTTAGCATCGGTCTCAGGACTATTCATCCTTTATAGTAAGGATGGTTTGGCAACCATTTTAAAAAGCAATTATGTTTCACCTTCCATGATTATTCCCATATCCATCGTTACTAGATCCATGTATATAGAATACTTTTCAACTCTCATCTTATTCAAAACTCAATGATCTTTTATACTCAAATCATTTTCCACCTAATCCGCCTTCTCTAAGTGTTAGTGTATCGTGAAATCATAATCCTTTAGTAGTTCAAGCCATATCCTTTGACTCATGTTGAGTTCATTCTGTGAGAAAATATATTTCAAACTCTTGTGATCAGTATAAATCTCAAATTTTTCACCAAATAGATAATGTCTACATATATTCAAAGAAAATATTACAGCAGCTATCTCAAGATCATGAGATGGAAGTTTTTCTCATGAATTTTAAACCTTCATGATGCACATGATATAAATCTATCATTCTGCATAAGGAAACAACCAATTCCTTTCACTGATGCATCACTATAAATGACGAATCCATGATTCCCTAATGGTAGAGTCAAAATAGAAGCATTGACTAATCATCTCTTTAGTTATTCAAAAAATTATTCCCACACTTTTGTCCAAACAAATTTAAACCCTTTACGTGTGAGCTTTGATAATGTGTTAGCCAACCAAGCAAAGTTCTGGAAAAAATGCCGATAATAACCTCCTAAGGAAATAAAACTACGAACCTCGGTTACCCTCATTTTTTCTGGCCATTCTTGGATTCCAATAGATAGTGAAGGATCAATAGAGACTCCATCATTAGAGACAATATGGCCACGAAACGAAATCTCTTGAAGCCTGAATTCTCACTTGATAAACATCCCATATAATTCACATTTTCAATGAGTCTTCCAGATAATGCTCAAGTGATTTTCATGATCTTCGTAGCTTTTGGAATATACCATGATATCATCAATAAATACCACCAAAAATTAATTGATATATTCCTTGAAATCTCTATTCATTTGATCCATGAATACAGAGGGTGGATTAGTAAATCCAAAAGGCATTAATGTAAACTCGAAATCCCGTACCTTGTTCGAAATTCTCTATTCGGAATGTATTCCTCTATCACACACAACTAATGGTATCCTGATCGACGTTCATTCTTTGAAAAGTATTGATCTCCATATAGTTGGTCAAATAAATCATTAATGAGAGGTATGTGATACATGTTCATTATTTTAATAGCATTGATTTTCCTATAGTCGATACATAACCTCACGGATCCATCATTCTTATTAACAAAAAGGATAGGGTCTCCCCATGGAGAAGCAATAGGGAGAATAAATCCCTTATTACTCAATCCCACTAGGTGTATCTTTAGTTCAACTAATTACACAGTGGCCATTCTATTAGGGGTCTTCGATATGGTCCTTGAACCTGGAATAAAATCAATGGAAAACTCGATTTATCATTCTACAGGATTACCAGGTAAATCTTCTATAAACATATCAAAATATTCTCTCACAATAGGTACATCCTCTACTAGAACATTAATTTCCTTAACAATAATTATTTCATTCTCTTCTTCCGCAATAATTGAATTTAGTTGAGCTACTGGGGGTGGATCTAGATTAGAATTAGGTGGTGATGATTCTTCTCTAAAGATAAGGTGTTCATTATCATCATGATAAAATATTCTAAACTCCTTATTCTTAAAATAAATCTTCACATCATGGTCTGAAAGCCAATCTATACTAAGGATTATTTCAAAATCAATCCTCGCTATGACGATGAGATCAGCAGATAAAGAAAATTTATGTGATCTAATGGGGACTGATTCACAAAACATTGTTGAAATGATAATTCCCTTAGGATTTTAACTGAAAAATCCCTTGTTAGATCAAATTGAAAATATATAATATTCATTGAAAAATGGGAAGATATGAAGCAATGCGATTATCTGGAATCAAATAACTCATTTTCTAATCTTGAGGAAACCATTAAATTACTTGCCACCACGTCTTTCAGAGCTTCTACCTCAGCAGTAATGATAGCATAAGCTTGTCCTTGATCCCTTGGCCTTTTCTGAGGTATGTTCCCCTAACTCTTAGTATATTCATTTTCATAATGTCCCATCTCCATGAAATTGTGGCATTGAACATCAGTAGCTTCTTTCTTCCCCTTGCAATCATGAGATTGGTGGCCTTTTTCACCAAACTTGTAATAAACTCTAATTCCATTCATGAAAGTACCAGGGTGTTTCTTCCCACATTTACTGCAAGATGGATATTCAACTTTTCCCTTCTTCCCCTTATTTCCATTTCTATATTTATCAGTAGATCTCTTTTTCTCTTTCATTGATTTAAATTTATATAACATAGAGAATTATTTTTATTTCTTGATCGCACATGAAACAATATCTTCGTATGATGATAAGGATTGTGAAACTAAGGCTCAACTATGAAATGGTATTAACCCATAAAATAAATGATCAATCTTACTTCTTGGGTTACGTATATAATCTCCAGTATACCTTGATAACCATTTAACATTATCCTCATACATTGCAACTTTCTCATCCTCCTTTTGTCTCAGATTCAGAAATTTCCTTTCTATATCTTCATGATGGTCATGAGGAAATTATTTTTATAATAAAAGATAATTGAACTCCCTCCATTACTTATTTTATACTTCATCATCTTCCTTTGTGTTTTGAATCAATTACCACCATCGATTAGCATCACTAGTGAGGCGGTAAGCTGCCATGATATATTTTTCGCTTTCACTAATCACCATGCCTGGAATATTTTCTCTAAGAAATTTATCCATTGCTCAACTACTAAGGTATTTTTACTACCATTGAATGTTTGTGGTTTTTTTCCTCATGATGTGATATAACATTGAACCTCCACGTTTTAGTTCACGGTGCTCCATACAGGTAAGGTTATTATTCATAACCGGAGAGAATTGTCCTAGAATGGTGATTACCTGATCAGCACCAGTTGCTTAACCAGCTCCACTATAATTAGCTTTAGTAGTAGGGAAATTCATACATGGAGTCCGTGCATTGATACATTTTCCATTCCTTCCACTAGGATCCATTTCTAAACTATGGCATAATCTAGATGAGTTTATGATTCGAAATAAATAATTCAATGTTTCTAAAACACATAACAAAAATTGTACTATTTATGGATATAATCCATAGTCAGAAAAAAAAGTTTTCATTGAGAATGTATATACACATAAACCCTTCATATAGGTTTTTAAATAAAATTAGAATAATCATAAGAATATCCCATGGGAGTGTCATAACCAATAGTTCAGCAAGGCCCGTTATCGGGGAAATGTTCTCATTCGAGTCTAGCTCCAAGCGGTGTTTTTGGATTTTACACCTAGGTACATATGTGCAAGAGAAGCCTCTACATGATCATATCCATATATGAATATATTTCTCTTCAAACTCACAATATCTCTACAAAAACAAAATTCTAGGAAGTTATTATATACTAATCCAAAAAGTCCATCATAGATGTATGTTCTAAAATCAGAGTTTATCTAAATCTAGCTTCCATGATTTGTAGTAAACATATCTGATACCAACTGTAACGCCCCGACCCCAGTTACCCATAGTCAGTTCATTATTATGTATCATTGGCATGATCACAAAAGATCATGTCTCAAAGGACTGATTAGTTTAGTAGCCTTATAATCAATAGATACATTAATAAATGTTATATTACCTCATTAAGTGAAAAAATATAATAATATATTCTCCATGGTCCACTCTCATATCCCCTTCAGACTATCCCTGTAGGCTAGTCATAAAATATTTCATCACATCCTTGAAAAAAAACAAAGAAAGGGGTTGGCTCAGATTGATATTCTACTAGTCGAATAATCACATCCAATATCATTAATCATATTCATAATGATGGAATGCATAATGTCAGACTATCATAACCACATAGTTAAGGCCTTGTGTCGTGAATACAAATACGTTTTTGTCAAGTCCATGTTCAAATACTCTAGTTTTTTTCAAGATACCTACCGATGCATCGAGGAGCTATAGCAGGCTCCACCTATCACTTATTAAGTCCAATGCATTTTTCACATGAATAGGTTTAAACATATCATAAAAATCATATTAAAACTAGCATAAGAAATGTCAATACTTTTACCATAATCCATGAATGGTATAAAAAATAACACATCAAAATTCAAAAATATCACATAACATTAAATACAAAATGGATGTTTGTATCATAATAAATCAAATTCAAATAATCTTTAAATCCATCAATGGATGTTTAAATAGATGAAATAAAAACTATTTGAGAGAAATATATCTTTTTTTTAAATCATCTAAAAGTGATATAATTATAAAAATAATCATTTATTTTGAAAATATTCTTATAATCTTGTACGATAAGCTTTGACTATTTTATAATGGAGTAAAATAGTCGCACCTGCCGTATAAGTAAAAAATGAAATTCTTACCTTAATTCTGTCGAAATGGTTAAAAATGACTTGGTTTGGAAAATGAAAAAATGATTTTTTTATAAACTTCTTATAAAAAGTAAACAAGGTTATAAAGGACTTTAAACAATAGTTTATAAAATAGTAAGACTGATTTGAAATAATTCTTTACGAAACATGGAGGTGGATGATAAAGAAGTCCCAGTATATAATTATGTATAAACAACCTCGGATAATGATGAGACTGTAAAATAAACCCTTACCTTGTAATTTTCCATGGTTGAGGGTAGGTTAACCACCTATATTATGGTGAAATATTTTTTATTATATTATACAAGAATTGTATACATTAATATGATATCATATATGTTCTTTTAATATTTATTTGTTAATAATATATTAGTATTATGGTTGTTTTGGGTGCCAACCTACTCATGTTATTTAATATGTAATGTAACATAAGCCATGTTTTTAGGGATATATTGTATCTAATTCATATCAAGAATGTTATTAAGTCCTAAAAAATTATTTTTATTCATTAAACGAGAATTAGACTTGAATGGATACGATGGGTAATGAATCTCATCGCGTTCGTGGAGACGGTAGTCTGTAATTGCGCACGAGCGACAATATCATTTTTTAGATATGAAAATATTATATAATTGGATGTTATATAATATATAAATAATTATAATCATGTAATTTTTACTATATATGTGAATTACACATCATTATTATATCCATCAAAATAATAATGTATTGAATAACAATTACACCACGGCGTGGAGACGATAGGTCGTACGTATGCATGAATGGTGACATGTCATTTAATAGATTGGTAGAATAGTGAATATGGTTGTACCATATTAATAATAACATCAGTTTACATATAATATATTGTAGTTATTATTTTAGAATGTAATTGACAAAGAAAGAAGATGTTTAAGAAAAAGGAACTTGAAAGAGGGCGGTGAAAACATTACCTCTTCTTCGGGTTCTTCCTTTTGATTTGATCAAAAGGGCTCCATAGGATGGATTCAGGATCAAAAAAGGAATCTATATTGAAGTCAGGGACGTTTAGAGAATATTTTTTCAGGGTTTGGTATAGCCAAAAGGCTTTGATGGTGTTAATTACAGAGAAGGAGGAGTTCCCTTTTATAAGAGGGGTGAGGGGAACCTTTGCAAAAGATTGAAATATTATTTTATAATAAATTAATATTCGGTTTATAATGACTCAAAAGTTGATTATTTAAAGTTTAAGGTGGGTATAGGTCGAAATCCACTCAACCAATAAATATTAGACTGGTTTGGGTCACTTTACTAACCTTATCTTTTAGTTTAAACTCTTAGTTAATTATTTAGACACTTACCATGTCTCTTTGGATTTTTATATTATATAGTGAATAAAAATATATCAAATGTCCATGAGACACCCATGTGTTCCATTAATGATACAACTATCATTATATATTTCTTTTTCCCTATAATTATAATTTTATGAATAGAATATCAATTAATAATATAATATTTTTTTATAAACTCATTTCTTTAAATTCTGTCACTGTTGGGTATTTTGATTTTGATAAATTCATAAAAGAATTATTACTTCGATAAAAAATTATATAACCAGTACTAATATGTCATATTATCCTAGAAAATTAGTGTAATTAATTAAAAGTTTCAAATTACAATTATTTTGATATTAATAATATCAATTATTTTAATATTTCATTAATTATGTAATTAATTCATCACCATTGTGTCGAAAACAAATTTATTTATTTAATGTCTACAATTTATATATAAAATACCATTATGTATAAAATATTATTATCTTTCTAATGAATATTTATAATAGAATTTATATTATTTTTAACTCTATATTAAAAATGTTTTAGTTATTAAACTTTGATTTAAACTCTTTTAACTCTTCTTTGATTTAAATAATAATAATTGTCTTAATCTAATCCAAGTGGACCTAAAAGATAATAGTTTATTCTGAAGGTTATTTTTGGTCGAGATACACCTGTCCAATATAATTAGGACATGTTCTAGGATAATAATATTTTCATTTTTACCCTTAATTATGCTATCTACATTTAACTGTGGTAAATAAACAAAATTACTATTCACCAAAAATTATTTTTATCTTATTGAACCAAATTTTAATCCTTTATATTAAATTTTTCTCTTGGATTTTTGATATCACACTCTTAGAAGTGCTAAAATTATGTTTTATGTGAATTTCCAAATTCATTAAGGAGGTGGGTAAAAGAGAGTGAATAGTTCAATAAAATCTGTATATATCTAAAATTTTTAAAAACATACTCCAATAAATTACATTGAACATATATAGATATTATGTAACTATTTTGACCTAAATTAAACACAAATTAAATAAATAATTATTTCAATAAAAAATTCGGTTTTAAACTATTTCTTATTGTTTTTTTCACTATTCATAAAAAATTGAATGTTTTTAGAAAAATAAAAAAAATTCACCATATGTTAATTATGATATTTCGAATCCAAAACTGAAGTCCATTTTGAATGATAAAATTTATAAAATTTCAAAAAGTGGGTATTAATATTCATAATGGCTAGTTTGATTGGTTGTGGTGTGTGTTAGAACTCGAAGTTGCGTAAAACACATGCTACTGTATTATTAAAAGGAAAACATATCGTGGAAGATTGGGGTGTTATAGGGAGTAAAATAGAATAGATATAAATGATAATAGTAAAGTCTCAGTGATTACGTTTGATGAGCTTTTTGGAACACTTTTTCATCATGAGACTAGGATGAATAGAGATGATGATAATGTTAATTTGAAGAATGGGAATAGAAATGTTTCTTTTACAACTACTTCTAATCATTTGAAATCCAAGACTCCTAAGAGAGTTACAAGTTCTATGTCTAATATGGTTACTGTTTTTGTGAAGCCAGTGAAAGTGAACACTATGAGAGTGAACTATATAATCTTTCTCGAAGTAGGAACAAGATATTTGGTAAGAATGACATTCAATATAGATACAAGAAGAAAGAAAAAAAATAATAAGAAAGACTCTGATGTCACATGTTATGAATGAAAAAAGGTTGTATATATATGGAAGGATTAACCAATGTTTAATAAATAATTTAAAATTGAATAGAAATTGAAGAAAAATAGAAAGTTGTAATATAAGGATAAAGCTAATAATTTTTGAAATCTAATGACACCTGGAGTGCCAGTGGAGGAGACTCCTCATATGTATCCTCAGATTACAAATCTTCTAAATAGAAGAATCTTTTTCTAATAGCCAAACTACATATTGAAAATAATTTATTCAAGGCTACGGTACACAATGGTGAATCTATGACCAATGTATCATTGAATTCAAACTATAATAATAGTGAATACTATGAACTCACAAATGAATAATATTCTTATGCTGAAGATAATACTTTAACTACCTATGAAAATATGTCTAGGTTTGCTATGTTTCTTGAGAATGGAAATTCTAAAGTCTAGAGAAATCATGATAAATAAACATTCTACGATTCATATTATTACTAAAGAAATATCAGATCATTCTAAAAATATTTTTAAGAAAACCGTTGATTTTTAAAGTATTTCAAAAAACATTTAGGAAGTTAATTCTAAGAAGGATAACTTTCTATAGATCTTGAAAAAGTAATTTCCATGTAATTTTTTTCAAGTCTCTCACTAGTGATAAAACTGATGTATTTGAAGATAAAACATTGTTGTTAGACTAATGATAGAAATATTTTACTTGAAGAATTGTTTTTCAAATTATACCTTAGGGAAGGAACACTTTGATAATATATATTCCCAAATTAGGCTTTTAAGGAATAATTCTTGGGTTTGGTTATACAAGATCAAAACTGCTTTTTTGTAACAATTATTTTTTCCAAAATGTTCCCCATTCTACACTAAGAGTCAGTGTGGATGGAATTGGGGAAAAAATTCATTAAAAAACCCAATAATTATTTTTTCATAATGATTATTTCTCTATGAAAATGTGGATACATAAAATTTTTCAATTCGAAGGTTTAGAATCCAAGAATTTTTGGATTCTAAAATTCTATCATTCTTATTTTCAAGAAAACAAAGAAAGTACCAACACCAATACCTAGTACATGTATAGGGGATGTTCCTGACATTTTACTGGCTACAAAAACTACTTTTGAAAATATTATCAAGACAAAAGGTGGAAATGTATATTTTGGAGACCATGCTAGGAGAGAAATTATTGGTATAGGAAACATTTTTCTTCTTGGAAAAACATTGATTTCAAATATTTTATTTTATAAGGGTCTTAAGAACAACCTCATTATCATAAGATAATAATGTGATAATGGTTATCTTGGGAAATTATTAGAATTAGAAATGCTTAGTACACAATTCCAAGGAAGAGATTATTCTTTCTAACAGTAGGTAAGAGAATTTTTAAACACTAAACATAGAAGTCCTTTTGAACCAAGACCTACCTCACCTTAGTGAAATGGATGACCATTCATGGTAGTGGTATAGATGGTTATGACATTTTAACCATAGGAACCTATGACAAATCTCAATGAATATACTAGTTAAGGATCTACCGAATGGTAGATTTGATTTTTCAAAAGTTTGTGATCCTTTTATATATGGGAAGAAACATAAATCAAGTTTTAAATCAATTAGTGAAGTCTCAACCACTGATAAATTACAGTTAGTTCATATGGATCTTTTTTTCCAACACAAACTGGAAGCATTGTAAGAAAATATTATGTATTTGTCTGACATGATGATTACACTAGATTTATGTGGGTCTATTTTCTTGTAATTAATTCTGAATCACTTTCTACATAAATTTTTTTAAAGCACATGTTAAAAATGAGAAAAACCATACATTGATATCTATTCTTAGTGATCAAGGAGGAGAATTTCATAATTCTGATTTTTAAACATTTTCTAGTAAAAAAGGATTTACTCATAACTTCTCAGCACCTTGAACACCTCAACAAAATGTTTTTTCATAAAGATGAAAAGCAATTCTTCAAGAGATAACAAGAACTATATTGACTGAATATTCTATTTATAATAATTTTTTGGGATGATGTTGTTAGTACTATTTGTTATACTATAATTTTTTTTATTTGACCATTTGTTAATAAAAAACATTATGATGTATGGAATGGTAGAAAACCAAAACTTTCCTTCCTCAAGGATTCTTCTTTCAATTTATTCAATATGAATACAAAAGATAATCTAAAGAAATAATCACCATAATAAGATGATGAAATTTTCATAGGCTACACCACAAATTTTAAGGGTTGTAGTGTTTTTAATAAAAACACTTTTATTATTAAAGAAATAGTACATGTAAAATTTGATGAAACTAACCCTTTTGTTTTTAAAAAACCTCAACCAACAACTTCAGATGTGTTTTCAAAAACTGATTATCAACCTTTGTTAGAAGAAACTTTTGAGAAGGATAATATTGAAGAAAATATTTCTGAAGTATTTACCCGAGAAGTCCAGCTACCCTACGTTGATGAACAGTATTTAAAATACCCATATCACTTGTCTCTAAAGAATTAATCCATTGATAGCATCATTGATGATGTAAATCGACATGTAAGGACTAGGAGTTCCTTAAATAATTAATTATATCATATATCATTAATTTTCCAATTAGAGAGAAAAATAGCTAATAAAAAATTAGGTGATGGTGATTGGATAAAAGCAATGTAAGATGATCTATATTAATTAAAATAGAATAATGACTAGACCTTGGTTGAAATACCTAAGGAAACCTCTCTTATTGGAGTAAAATGGTTCATCAAAAACAAATGTTATGAAAAAGGAATCATAGTATGAAATAAAGCCAGGATGGTTTCTAAAGGATATAATCAACAAGAATAAATAGACTATGAATAAACCTATGCTCCAGTTTCTAGACTAGAATCTATTCGAATTCTAATTGCTTTGTAGCATTCATCAATTTCAAACTTTTTCAAAAGGATGATAAATGTGATTTCCTTAATAGATATGTTCAAGAGCATGTTTTCGATGAAAAAATCATAGTTTTGAAGATTGAAAATATCGTGAACATGTTTACAAACTTACGAATTCATTGTATGATATAAAACTATCTCCTCGAGCATTGTATGATAGAATTACAGGTTTTTTTCATCAAAATAATCATGACAATGGAAATGATTATCCATCCATTTTATAATGAATACAATAAAATTGTTTTGATTGTTCAAATTTATCTTCATGAAATTATATTTGGATCAAATCTGCAATCTTTAACTTATTACATGGTGGATCTAATGAAATCTGAGATTGAAATGAGTATGATGGTTGAGTTATCATTTTTCCTTGGATTTCAAATTTCGCAAAGACTATATGGAATATATATGTACCAAAATAAGTATATTAATGATCTTCTTAAAAAATTTATATGACTAAACTAATAGTATATATACTCCCATTGGCACAAAAAATTCACATGATCATGATGAAACAAAAAAAATAGTAGATTACACACCTTTTAGCAGTATGATAGGATGTCTACATTAAATGAAATCTTGTTAACCGGTATTAATTTTTTCAGTGTTCTTATTTTCAAGATATCAATCCAACACTATGGAATAACATTTAAATTCAGTAAAATGGACATTTATATACTTAAAGGGAACCATAATATATGACCCTTTTACACTTCTGGAAATGATTTGGCTTTAAAATACTTTCAGATACAGATTCTGGTGGCTGTAGATAGATAGACAATGTGCATCTGGAACTTTTCATTTCAAAGGAGATTACTTAGATTCTTGGTCTTGAAAAAATCAACACTCAGTATCACATTCCACTATTGAAGATGAATATATAGCAGTTGGAAGTTGTTGTGCTCATGTCTTGTGAATGTAACACACACTCACAGACTATGGTATGTGTTTTACAAAAACACAAAATTTGAGTGATAATATTAATTCCATTTTCCTATGAAAAAACCTTTCACATCACTCTCATTCAAAAATATCAATATGATTCTTCACTTTATTAGGTATCACATACATAAAGTATATATCATTATGAAATTTATTAGAACATAAGATCAACTTGATGATATTTTCACCAAATCATTTACCTCTGATAGATTTGAATACATTAAACAGAAGTTGGGAATGATAATCGTAAGCTAATATTCCATATTAACTTTTTTTTGAAACCAATATCCTTATAGTAACAAACATCATTTCATAGGGGGAGTACATTTGTTTGTTAGTAATATTTAAAATTTTCGTAATGTAGATTTTCTGAATTTTTCTAATGAAGTTTTTTGTACATCAATATTTTTTGTAATAATGATTTTTGTACATCAAAATTTTCTGTAATGAAGATATTTTTACACCAATTGTTTTTGTAATAAATATGTTTTTAGTTCAAAATTTTAAAAATTGAAAATGTTTTAATTCAAATTTTTTCATAATGATTTTTGTCTAGTTCAAAATTTTCAGCAAAGATGATTTTTGCATTTAAAAATTTTCCTTATTGATGTTTTTTGGAGTTCCAAATTTTCATTATTGAATATTCTTGTAGTTTAAAATTTTTGTAATGGAAATTTGTCATTGTCTTTTTAAATAAAAGTTTTCATAGATTTTTTCTATATTCCATGTTTTTTTATGACCCAGACCCTCAAGGACCATCAATTTTCCAATTTCCGGATCCTAAGGGTGACATCTCGGTGGTAGGACGTCATTTCGGTGAGTGACCGATCGGTGGGACCGATCGGCGGGACCGATCATTGTGAACGAATGACGCGACCGATCAGTGTCACCCAGCCTTGCTAGGTTCCTCTTCTACAGTTTTTCCCATAACGCCACATTTGGGCCTTTTTAATCCTTGTAAGTGGTTCTTATCCATTATAACCCCATATTTAATTCCCAAAAATCCCAAGGAACCTACCCAATTGGGGATATTAAATAATAATTAATTCTATCATGTGTAACCACCCAACCACATGAGGAACCATGATCTGAATTTAAAGACATTCAAATCCCCAGATCCCTTAACTACGGGATCTTATCTATACATCGCATGCGAATTTCTCTTTCCTTCTTCTTCGCCTTGGCTGGATCCATTTTCTTCTTACTCTGTTTCGAGTTCCCTTTTCTGAGGATTATGGTGCGCCTGTGATGGAGTCTTTCTGCTCATCATTGGAGTTCCCGATGTCCCTCCCGTGCAAGTCATGCATTCCCATGTTCTTGGAAAGGCGAGAAGAACGTCAATCGTTGATCAATCAAGTATGGTTTTCCTCCATCTTTCCTTACTGTGCATCATGTGGGGTGGGTATTCTTTTTTTATGTGGGGATTGTTGAAACCAAACATAAAGAAGTTAATGTACAGACCATATAGAATGAAGGGGGTGTGATCGATGTTTTGAGGTACTCTTTTATGTTTATATGTGTTGTGAACTGTAAGTGCTTGTGCTCATGGAAAATCACAACCGTTGGTGGTCTTTCCTTGAATACTAATAAACCCTGGTCTTTGTGATGACTAAATGACTGTAACATATAATTGGACAGTAACATAAACTCAGATGGTTTAAATTGATGTATACTAAAATAAGAATCAATGTGTGACCACCCTGGATAACAAACAGGAAGAAGAACCTAATGAATGATGTGAATGAACTGGGAAGTTTCCCACTCTGTTTGGTGGTAGTTTTTTTTCTACTTGGTGCTTATGGGATGGTGTGGACAGGTAAGGGATCCAATGTTATCGTATGGTTTTTGTTTGTGAATCTGAAGCTGTGTGGTTTCTCTACTGTGACAAGAACATGTGTGGGATACCATATTTTTGAGAAAACATTTGTTTTGGGGATATAGGGTTGTGTCTCAGGTTTGTTTTTTACAATATATTGAGGGATCTCACCTATCAATTTTTTGATGATTTCATTGGTTCCAGTAATTTTAGGGATCTCACTTATCCCATTGTTGTTGTGACATCACAAGAGAACCGAGTGTGAACTCTTAAATTGATGTCTGGATGTTTCTCTATTCCTAGCGTGTGGTTATGCCAATTAATTTCCTAGTATTGTAGAATCCACCTAAATGAGATCACTTTAACATGTAAGCAATAATGTTTTAAAGGGGCATTGGTTTTGTGATGAGTTGTGACTTGGCCTTGAGTATAGTAACTTTCTCTTATGAATGAATTGTAATGAGGGTTTTTGTGCTTAGTTTGGATTTTGGAACCATAGTTTGGGATGAATTCATGTTAATTATACATATATGATTGTATAATTATGTTTCTTATTCACGCCCCACCCATGTTGAGAACATAGTGCCGAACACCCCCATTTCCTAGTGGAGGGGTTTTTTTTTCCGACACTCTTATGAGTGGTTGGTTATTAGCTCATATTCTTCTCCCTTTCCTGAAAGGCCCAAGACACTACTGGCAAGCTGTGATGGCCTGAAGTCCATTATTATCCCATGAATCATTGGGCATGGTAGTGTGGGGGTTGTCCTAGGTGTTTGCAGGCACGTTGTTTCCCAATAACTTTCAGGATGATGACGATTTGTCTTCGGGTGTGACAGTAGTTGTTCTGACACAAGTGTTTGTAGGTGTGGTTATGTATGGCGGTTGTGGCCAAGGTGTCTGTGGGAAGGATGTACGGATGTGGCCCAAGTGTCTGCGGGAGGGATTTGTGTTGACGCAGCAGCAAGGGGTGATATTCTAGACTATTACGTCCCCATGAGCATAAATATGCCACCCATGATCTGGAGCTTGTGGCGGTCATGTTCACACTAAATTTGTGGTGGCACTACCTCTTCGGGGAGCACTTCGTGGTCGTCATCGATCACAAGAGATTTATGTATGTCTTTTACCAGTAGGACATGAACTTATGGCAACTAAGGTGGATGTAATTACTTCATGACTATGATGTAATGATTTCCAACACCACAGGAAAGGGGAATGTGGTAGATGAGGCCTTGAGCTGGAATTCACAGATGGATGTGGTCCGAGAGTCGGCTGATTCATAAAAGGTGATAGAATAATTGGCTTCCCTACACCAGGAAGAAAGGATGGATTGTGGTAGAGGTTTCCTATGTCAGATGATAGTACAGTTTTGTCTGTTACAGAAGGTAGATGAGTCTAAATAGGGAGACTTATAGAGTGAATAGATGTGTGACCTTGTTAGCCAAGGCGATGCTCCAGATGGGTGGATGGATGATGGTATGAATCAGATGATTTTTCGAGGGAATTCATTCGTTCCAGAGGATAAATGTGAGAGGGTTATTATTGAGTTCCAAAACTCACCCCTTGCGGTGCACCCAGAAGTTTCCATGATGTAGCATGGACTGAAGAGACATTTCTGGTGGCCCGGGGTGAAACAGGAAGTAGCAGAGATTATAGTGAAGTTCCTAGTGTGTTAGCAGGTGAAGGATTAACACCATGTTCTAGGTGGACTGTTGCATCCATTAGACGCTACTGAGTGGAAGTGGGATGACATCTCGATGGATTTCATCAAGGGGCTACCCAGGGTTCAAGGAGGATGGGACGCTATCTAGGTAGTGATGGACCGATTGATGAAATCAGCTCTCTTTCTAGTGACCATGGAGTTGGGAGTAGTATATTCCTTACCACATAGGTATGTGGAGTAGGTGATGTCTTTGAAAGGAGTTCTGAGGTCCATATTCTTGGATAGTTATGCATAGTTTACCTCACAAGTCAATAGAGGATTGTAGCATACTTTTGGCACCCAACAATGTCTTAGCACTGCTTTCCACCCCCAGACAGATGGACAGACAGAGCGCACCATCCAGACCTTGGATGATATGTTGCGAGCGTGCATTCTGGATTTTGGGGGATCATGGGCCCGAAAAATTCCTCTGGTAGAGATTTCCTACAATAATATCTATCACTCTACCATTTCCATGGCTCCGTTAAAGTCATTGTACGAAAGGTCATGTCGCTCACTAGTGTGTTGGACAGAAGTCGGAGAGGCATGCGTCCTTGGCCCGGAGGTAGTTCCTAGAACGACGGAGAAGGTGCAGATTATACGAGAGATGATGAAGGCTACTCAGGACCGACAAAAGTCATATGTTGATGATAGGAGGAGACCCTTGGAGTTCGAGGATGGGTAACACGTGTTCTTGAAGGTCTCCCCTCGACGTGGGTAGCGTAGGTTCAGTAGAGGGAGAAAGCTTTCTCCCAGGTTCGTCAGACCCCTCGAGGTGTGGTAGAGGGTCGGTAAGGTGGCCATAGAGCTTGCGTTGCCACCACAACTACAAAGGGTTCATCATGTATTCCACGTGTCGCATATTTTTTTGAATCTACATGACGACTAACACTTGTGTGACTGGGGAGAGCTAGATATCGAAGACGATGCAATATTCATTTAGCGACCAGAGATGATCGAGGATCGTGAGGAGACATTGCTCCTTGGACAAACCATTCCTCGTGTTCGTGTGTTTCGGAGGCCTGGTGGCCTTGAGGAATATACCTGGGATTGGGAGACACATATCTGCGCCTAGTAACCAGAGCTGTTTTGAGTAGTTCTGTTGGTTGTACATGGTTTTGATGGAACACATTACATTGTTTTCCATGGAATTTATGGTTTTCCTTATTCTATTAATGCATGAGAAAAATACTGACGACAATAAAGGGACAACCCAATCCCCAATCAAGATGCATTAAGGTGGATACGATTAAACCCTTGTGAGCGAGTTAGTGCCGCCCAAATGGGATAATATCATGACATGGAGGAAGAATCTCCCTAACATGTATGAATGGATAATGTGAAACATAAATGTTGCATGGTTTCTTAAAGAGGGAAGGTTTTCCCATGTTTCGGAGAGGTTCATTCCTGATACGTATCTTATAGAGTGGTTGTTCGGACCCCAGCTCCTTTCATCAGTTCTGGTTTTAAATTCCCGAGGGTGAGAATTCTTTGAGATGTATCTGATGTGATGACCCAGACCGTCATGGTCCATCCCTTTTCCAATTTCCGGATCCTAAGGGTGATGTTTCAGTTGTAGTAATTCATTTCAGTGAGCGACCGATCGGCGTGACCAATCGGTGTCACCCAGCCATGTCGGGGTTCTCTTCTATAATTTTACCTGTAATGCCTTTTTTGGGAATTTTTAACACTTTTTAAGTGGTTAAAGTCATTTAAATCCCATAATACAATCCAAAAAATCCCGAGGAACCTCTGCAATGGGGGATATTAAATAACAATTACTGTTGTCGTGTGTAACCACTGAACCACATGGGGAAACACGATCCGAATTTGATGCCATTCAAATCACCAGTTCTCGTAACAACGGGCTCATATCTATATATCGCACATGAATTTCACCTCCCTTATTCATCCTATTGGATGGTTCTCTATTATTCATAGTGCATTTGGAGTTCCCCTTTCAAAGGATTGTGGTTCCCCTATGCTGGAGTATTTCTTCTTGTCCTTGTATTTCCTGTCATCCCTCCCATAAAATTCGCGCTTTCCACTGTTCTTGGCTCGTGGAGAAGAACATTGATCGTTGATCAATCAAGTAGGGTTTTCCTTTGTCTTTCCTTACTGTGCATCATACGGGGTAGGTTTTATTTAGTTTTTGTAGGTATTGATGAAACAATACATAACTATGATAATGAAGAGACCTTAAAGAATGAAGGGGTGTGATCGATGTTCTGAGGTACTCTATTATGTTAATATGTGTTGTGAACTATAAGGGCTTTTGCTCACTGAAAATAATGGTCATTGGTGGTCTTTCCTTGCATACTAATAAACCCTTGTATTTGTGATGAATAAATGATTGTAACATAGAATTGGTAAGTCACCTACACTTAGATGGTTTAAATGTATGTTTAGTAACACAAGAATCATAGTGTGACCAACACGATTAACTAACAGGAAGAAGAACCTAATGAATGATGTGCATGAACCTGGAAGATTCCCACTCTGTTTGGTGGTAGTGTGTTGTTCTGCTTGGTGCTTATAGGAAGTTGTGGACTGAGATGGGATCCTATGTTATCGTACTATTGTTGGTTGTCAATTTGAAGTTGTGTGGTTTCTCTGATGTGCCAAGAACTCGGGTGGGGTCCTCTATTATTGAGAAACGGTTGGTTTTGGGGACATGGGGTTATATATCGGGTTTGTTCTGTTTCCAGTACTTTGAGGGATCTCACTTATCCCTTTTGTGAGGTTTTCATTGGTTCCTGTACTTTGAGGTATCTAACTTATCTCGTTGTTGTTCTGACTTCACAAGAGAACCAGGTGTGAATGATTAATTTTTTTTGGATGTTTCTCATTTCCTAGCATGTGGTTATTCATATTAATTGCCTAGTAGTTTGGAATCCACCTAAATGAGAACAATTGAACATGTAAGAAACAATTGTTTAAAGGGGAATTGGTTTTGGGATGAATTGTGACATGGCCTTGAGTTCCGTACCATTCTCCTATAAATGAATAATAACGAGGGTTTTTGTGCCTAGTTCGGCATTTGGAACCCTAGGTTGGGATGAGTTCCTGTGAACTATAAATATAAGATTGTAGTTTTGTTTTTCTTATTCACACCCCTCCCATGATGAGAAAATAGTGTTTTACACCCCCATTTCATGGGGGGGTGTTTTTTCCAACTCTCTTATGAGTGGCTTGTTATTAGCTAATTTTCTGATCCCTTTCATTAATATCCAAAACTCTATTGGAAGGTTGTGATGGCATGAAGTACATTACTAGACCGTGAATCTTTGGGCAGGGTAGTTTGGTGGTTGGTCCAGGTGTTTGTGGGAAGGTTGATTCCCAAGTACTTTCTAGATGATGCCCAAGTGTTTTGTCTGTGGTAGTAGTTGTTCTGACACCAGTGTCTGCGGGTGTGGTTATGTGTGGCGGTTGTGGCCCAAGTGTCTGTGGGCAGGATGTATGGTTTTGGCCCAGGTGTATGTGGGCGAGATGTGTGTTGATTCAGCACCATGGGGTGATCTCCTATGGGTCTAGCCAGTTAATTCCACATGAGCGTTAATATGACACCCACGATCTGGAGCATACAGCGGTCGTTTTCACACTAAAGTAGTGGCGGCACTACCTCATCGGGGAGCGCTTCGTGGTCTTCACCGATCACAAGAGCTTGAAGTATGTATTTTCACAGTACGACCTAAACTTATGGATGTGAAGGTGTATATAATTCCTTCAAGACTATGAAATCAAGATTTCCTACACCTCAAGAAAGGGGAATGTGGTAGCTGATTCCTTGAGCAGGAAGTCAAAGAAGGATGCGGTCTAAGAGTCGGCAGATTCTTGGAAGGTGATAGAAGAATTTGATTCCCTGCACTTGGATGAATGGATGGATGGTGGTATAGGTTGCCTATGGCAGATGACACTATAGTCTTCTCTGTTACGGCAGGTACAGATGTCTCAATAGGTAGACTCAGAGAGTGAAGTGATGTGCGACTGGGTTATCCAAGGTGATGCTCTAGATGGGTGGATAGAGGATGGTCAAAATCAGATGCTTTTTTGAGGGATGTCGTTCATTCCGGAGGCGATGTACGAGAGATTACTTAGTGAGTTACACAACTCACCACTTGTAGTGCACATAGGAAATTCCAAAATGTACCAGCGACTGAGGCTACAGTTCTAGTTTCCCGGGGTGAAACCGGAAGTAGCATTGTACATAGAAATGTTCCTAGTGTGTCAGCAGGTGAAGGATGAACACTGTGTTCCAAGAGGATTGATTCATCCATTATACATTCATGAGTTGATGTGGGATGAAATCTCTATGTATTTTATCACGGGGATACCCAGGGTTCAAGGAGGCTGGGACGCTATCTGGGTAGTGGTGGACCGGTTGAAGAAATCCGCTCACTTTATAGTGACCAAGGAGTTGGGGCAGTAGATTCCTTAGTATAGAGGTATGTGGACGAGGTGGAGCGGTTGCACGGAGTTCTGAGGTCAATAGTCTCTTATAGGTATGCACAGATTACCTCACGATTATGGTGAGGATTTCAGCATGCATTTGGCACCTAGAAACGTCTTAGAATTACTTTCCACCCCCATACAGATGAACAGATAGAGCGAACCATCTAGACCCTAGAATATATGCTGAGAGCATGCATTATGGATTTTGGGGGATCATGGGCCGGACAATTGCCTCTGGTAGAGTTTTCCTACAATAATAGCTATTAATCTACCATTGTCATGACTCCGTTGAAAGATTTGTATCGAAGGCCGTGTCGCTCACCCGTGTGTTGGGCCGAAGTCTTTGAGGTAGGCGTCCATGGCCTGGAGGTAGTGAGGAGCACGACGGAATGGTGCAGCTTATACAAGAGTGGATGATGGAAACACAGGATCGGCCAAAGTCATATGATGATGATAGGAGGAGACCGTTGGAGTTTGAGTTATAGGACCACTTGTTCATGAAGGTCTCTCCTAGGCTTGGGTAGCAGAGGTTCGACAGGGGGAGTAAGCTTTCTCCCATGATCCTCGGACCCTTCGAGTTGTTGTAGCGGGTCGGCAGGGTGGCCAACTAGCTTGTGTTGCCACCACAACTACAAAGGGAGCCCGGTGTCTTCCATGTGTCCCAGCTTCATCGGTATTTTCCAGATGACTAACACGTCCGTGACTGGGGAGAGCTAGATATCGTTGAATATGCAATGTTCATGGAGAATCCAGAGATGATAGAGGATCATGAGGAGAAGGTGATCCTTGGATGAACCATTCCTCTGGTTCTTGTCTTGAGGATGCCTGGTGGGATTGAGGAACGTACATGGAAATGGGAGACGTAGATGTGAGCCGAGTACCAAGAGCTGTTTTGAGTAGTTCTATTTGTTGTACATGGTTGTGATGGAAAGCTTTACCTAGTTAACTATGGAATGTGTGGTGTTTCATTATTCTCTAGATGCGTGTGAAGAATCTTGGCTACGAGGAGGGGAGAAACCGATCCCCAATCAATATGTATTAAGGTGGTTGTTCGGACCTTAAATGTTGCATGGTTGATTAAGGATGGAAGGTGTTCCCATGTGTCCGAGAGGTTCACTCCCGAGAGTTATCTTCCGAGGTGTTTCTTCGGACCCCCCATCGTTTATTTAGGTTTGGTTTTAAATTCTTGAGGATAGGAATGCTTTGATAGGTATCTGATGTGATGACCCAGACCCTCATGGTCCATCCCGTTACCAATTTCTGGATCCTAAGGGTGATGTTTTGGTGGTAGGACGTCATTTCGGTGAGTGACTGATCGGCGCGACCGATCGGTGTCACCCATGTAGAGACCCGATGCTTGACGTACATTGATATTACATAACATTTGGGGAATAATTAGTACATAAAAAAAACACACACACAAGGATTGTAATAGTTTAGTGTCTTTGGAAACTCGGAATATAATCTTCTAATCCTGGTGAAAGATCTTCAACATCTCCCATAAAAATATTCCCTTTTATTATACCTAAAATCTTTCTTTATATCCTGGGGAAAAGTAAACATAAAAGGGTGAGCTCAAATTCTCATTAAGGGTAATCAAAAGAAATATCAATCACATCATATACATAAGCACATAACATTTGGAAATATTAACCTGTAAAAGAGATCATAATTTCATAACCTGGGATAACTCATGGCAGTGAAATGTAATCACAATAATCATAACATAAAACATTAAACTTTGTGGCATTAACACATAATCATAGAGAATCATTTCTTGTTAGTCATGACTCATTTCCAAGACTATCTTAGTGGACAAATTCCCTTTCTGAAACGATTCACCCTCGTTTCAGTCCTGTTTCACTGAACCGGTATAACCTACCATTCCAGCCATGTCTGTCTCATGAGATATAAAATCATTACCCAATTCATTGGAGGGAGATATAGGTCACACCCATCTCATAATTATACCATTCTTATGTGTGCCACAAAATCTTAAATCATACATCATTGCATAACCCATGTAATAAAAATGGGATTCTTAACCAATATGACATCATAAAACAATTCATATAAGGTAAAGGAATTCATAAAAATATTTCCATCAAAACATAATCAAATCAATCTAATGATAGGGATAGAAACATAACCCTATACTATCATAGATGGAAAATAATTTTGATAAAACACTTGAACTCCATTCTTGAGGAAAATATCATTTCTTCTTCAAAAAAACATTTTTCCATTCTTAACATGTCATACAATTATAAACTAAAAGAAGTTGATTAAAAATAAACATGAAAACTTTTAAAGGAATATTCTTGGAAGTAATGTTTTAAAAATCCATTCATTCCGTATAAGTTAAAAAAACATTCTTCGTACTTTTGTCGAAAAAGTAAAAAAGTACCTCATACGAAAAACGACAATAGATTACTTTCATATCCTTTATTAAAAACTCACCGAAGAGTAACATTGGATTTAAAAAAATTTTGGTGGATGGAAATAATATTACATATTTAGGAAACATGTATGTGGATGATAAATTACACCCCAGTAAATGCCAAAGTATAAACAATCTCAGATAAAAATGAGATTGTGATATTTCCCTTAACTTAGGTCTGATTTGCTTCGTAAGTGTCCGAACCTCCAGTATAATGATTTAAATAATGTCATTGACTTATTAAATAATCATATTCATTATTATTATATCATATATGGTTCACTTATGACTTTATATTACACGTTCTTTTGTAAATTCTTGTTAAAGTAGCGTTTTGGGTAAAATCGTCTCATTTGTCGTCCAGGTTTTAACTTGTAATTATTCATATGATTACATAGATCATTATTACTTAATTATATAATATATAACATTATTTATATATAATATATATTCAGAATATACATATATATAATGGATCAATAAATGGAATGAAATACACCGTTCATGGAGACGGTAGGCCGTACGTACGCATGAACACTGTTTTCGTTTCCTTATTGAATTGAGTGGAATTATGTAGATGACATACATATATATACACATAAATACTGTTTCTTTATAATGTCATATATTTTAATATTATTGCTTCTATATACTTTATAATCATTCTTAAATGGTTAACATGGAGAATGAATCTTATCGCGTCGTGGAGACGGTAGTCCGTACGTACACACGAACGATGATATCATTTCCAAAATTATTGAATTGAATTGGAGTGGATGATACAATATATCAGAATCATTATTATGTTATAATAAATATGTATAATTATTCTTTACACCATAATACCCATCCATGTGAGGTGTTGGTGGAAAAACAGATTACACCACGGCGTGGAGACGGTATTCCGTACGTACGCACGCGCGGTGATTTTGTTTTCCGTAGGATTGATAGATGGTGAAATAGGGTTGTTTAATACTTATAATATCATATCAGTATATGAGTGATACTGATGTTATTACTTCATAATGAAACAACCTAAGAAGAAGAAGTGGAACAAGAAATAAAGTTGAAATAATCGGAAACGGAAATTACCTCTTCTTTGAAGCACCTCTTTGAGACCTCCTCTTAGGGCACTAAAATTGGACTTTGAGAAGACCAGAACCTCTAGGATGTTTCTAGGGATGTGGAGAGGAGAATTTGGAAGGGGTTGGCCGAGCTTTAAGGGTAAAATTGTTGTGAGGAAGAGAGGGAGGAGGTTCCCTTTTATAAGGGAGGAGAGGGGCACCTTTGGAATAACTAAAAATATTATTTTATTATAAAGTCAAGATTGCTTTTAAATAGCTCCAAATTGATTTATTTAGAGGATAAGGCGGGGATGGGTCGAAATCCTATCATACAATATGATTTAGACAAGGTTAGGTTATTATTTTAACCTTATCAATTAGATTTAACACTAAGTTAAATAATTTAACTTTTACCCAGTCTTTTTGTTTTATTACAATATATGGTTAATAAATTTATTAAATCAAGTCAAAAGAACCCCAAGTTGTTTATTATTAATATATATCATATTATATAAGTCATTTGGCCAAACCATATATTTTTAGGAATAAAATAACAATTAATCATATAATATTTGTTTTAAAAACTATTTTATGTCAATTTTGACACTATTTGGTACATGATTTTTATGAAATTCATAAAAGAATGATACGTTCGAACCAAGTTACATAAATCAACAATAACATGTCATAGTAACCTAGAAAATTATTTTCAGTCATAAAAAGTCTCAAATTACATTTATTTGGGCATTTATAACATCATTTATATCAATATTTCATTAATAAGACAATTACTGCATCATCTTTGTGTCAAACTAAATGATAATTATTTAATCCCTAAAAATTCTAAATAAATTCATATGATGTAGATAATTGTATTAGCTTTCTGGATACTATTCTTGTTCTAAGTTTCATGAAGTGTATCACTAGATTAAAATTATTATACTTATAAGATTTTAGAAAGTCCCATGTTGTCACATTCTTTGGTTTTAATAATAATTAAATTATTTTCATTGAAAAAATTTAATTAAATGAATCTAAACCGACCCTTAGGTGCTATGGGTCGACTTTTAGTCATCCCATAGGATTTTGAAATTTTTTAGTGTAATTTTAGAATATTATATTTACCCATAATTACCTGATTTACCTTTAACTATGGTAAATAAAATTTACTGTAGTTACTATTCATAATTCCCAAAAAAAGGTAGCCTATTAACATAATTTGGACCCACTAATTCCAAATATGGAATCCATTTTTTAAAATTAAATACACAGAATTTTCAGAAATTAAATTAAAATTAATCTCGTTGTCGAATAAAAACGGGTTTTTGTTTAAAACATTGCAAAAGATTGAATTGATTTAACCTACGAAGTCAAGGTAAAATAAATGCTAATGACAATAATTATATTAAACGGAAAAAATATATTCTATTTATACTTTAAAACTATTCAATATTATAATTTAACCACATAAGTTATTACGATGAAAAAATATGTTTTTAATTAAAATATAGCGTGTTTTTACTATTCATTAAAATAAGAAAGTTGTCGGAAAAATATCAAAACTTAATCTAATGTAAATTTTTATATCCTGATTCAAAATAAGAATTTTATTTTGTCAAATTTAACATATAACCATTTAAAATACTGGATTTAAAGTGGGTGTTCCATCAAAAGGAAGCAAAACTACATTTTTTTAAAAATACTTATTTTACCCGAAAAAATTTATTTTGTTCCTATACCATGTTCTAGAAAATGTGTAAGATGAATAATAATGTTATAAAATTCAAAATTTATTTAATACTATTCATAACGGCTAGTTCATGACAATATTAAAATAATATATCGTTGTTTATTAAAAGCCAGTATTGCGTACAACACAAGCTATCGAGGAAGGTCGCGATTGCGTGTAATGCAAGCCAAGTCAGGGTTGCGTGTTATGAAAGCATTATTCGTTGTTTTGTATAACAGAATCCAACCATATTTCATTTATACATTGAATATATATATATATATATATACTCAATGTTGCGTAGAATAACTATTATCTATATTGTGTGTAACATGATCCAATAATAGTGTTGCGTATACTGCAAGCTAACACGATGTTGTGTATAGCGCAAGGTAATCTTGGTGTAGAATACAACACAAGACATTAATGAAATTAAAAAAATATATATTTTTCATAAAATCTCAGGGTGTTAGATTCTACCCCCCTTAAAATGAATTTCGCCCTCGAAATTCTTCGGGGTTATAAATGGTTTACTACTCGAAAGTTTTTTTAATAGAAACCCACATCGTAAAAAGGAACACCAAAACATGGCTTTAAAAACTAATGTATGAAATGTAACGGTTACCCAAATTAACTCATCACTGGGATTCCACATAGGAGAACATAGGTGAAAATATGGATATGGAAGAAAAATCTAACCATCAAGTACTGATGCAGAGTGGTAGAGAACATGGCTATGTAATATCCAACAATCAAAAATCCATAAATTTGTGACGATCTAAGGTACCATCTGATTAATCAGATATAAGAGAACTAGGAAAACATTTTTTGTTTTCAAGATCATTTCCCTAAAGTTGAAGAATTTGAATTAGAATAAATACTTACTTTATTTTGGTACAATCTCACTGTTGTTCGTGCCTTGAACAATTTCCACTTCATCTCTTAAATAAATGAAGTTGAATTTGTTATTCGTGAAGTGTTAGCAGATCATGTGATAGAATGACGGGTCATTCCATCTGTCTCAAACAAAAGGTTAACAAAAGTTATTAAATATACATAAGTCATTCTATAGTGAGATTAATCATATATGGTTCCTAAAATGGACTTATACTTCATATATCATACTGCATAATATAATAAAACTAGTTTCTACTAAATAGGGACTTCCTGTAGGCCAGTGGTAGGCGATAAAGGCCAGTCGCACATCGGTTGTGGGTTCGATTCCCACAGCCTTGTCCGACGCGATGGGTTGTCGCCCATTCTGCAGGTTGTCCTTTTTCCAAATCTATATTACTATAACATCCCATAAATAATATCGAAAAACGTTTTATCCTAACTTATGTCCAACACAATCCATTCTAATCTGTAGGCTTATCTAAATTACATCGGTCCAAGCTCATAGTATAAAGAAAATGATTACTTGAAATGTCACAGAAAAATCACGTGAATGACATCATCTATCCCCCATATATCATAAGATATATCTTGTCGGTCAAATTACAAACATGTGAATACCTTAATCATGTATTCTCTTGAAAAATAAATACCCATTGAAACTTAGTGAAAACATGAATGTTGTAAAAAGTTAACTCTTTCCACATACCAAAATCCAAAAATTCGATATACTCAAACCATGATATAACCTTCTCCTTATATCAGTCATGAGCTCATGAATACTAACAAACATTTAATTTTCTCTTTATCCCTTCATTGTGAGCATATCATCTACATTCCAAAAATATATGAATAACCTTTCATGGATACTGGTAACATTAATCATAAACATTCAAAACTCAAGGAAAGACAACAGTGTAACAATCCATATATGTCTCTTTATTCCATAGTAGCATGAGATTACTTATACAACATTACACATGATAAACATATAATCGTTCCACTACATTATTAAACCATTGACCGAGCTTCAACAATTCTTTCATCTCACATATCATTTGTAGTCTCTTCATCATCATCCACATAAATACTACCCATACGACCATACTGATTCCCTTCATGAGACTTTCCCTTAGGGCATTGGTTTGTATAATTCCCGTACATTCCACATTTAAAACATTTAACCATTGTTGATGTCGTAGAAATACCATTATCCTCATCCCTGGTGTTAACTCAACCATTTCCTTTACACTTACTGGATTTGTGTCCTTCTTTTCCACACCCAAAGAATCTTCCAGTTCCTTTGAAACATTCTCCTTGATACCTCATCCCACATGATTTACTAGGGGAAATTGAAGTTTCTTTCCTCTATGATCATCATGAAACTCCATCTTTCTCTTATTAGCTGAGTTAGGAAACATACCAAATTTTACTTTATTGATCATATTATGAGATTGCTGATTCGGCATAATAATGATGTTTGGACTTCCAAATCCCATTTCATTTGGTTGCTCATGAAGAATATCATTCCATTGTCCATCATATCCTCCATTATCATGAATCATCTTGTTTCCATCCATTTTCTAAAACCCAAAAAGAATGGTGTGAGAGGCAAAAATCATAATAAAGGGGGAGTGACATCAATATCTAGCATCTTTGGTTTAATCTAATATTGTTACCATAGTTCTAGGACTATATCCTATACGTATACTTATCCTTAGGGACATCCCAAGACATACCATAGAAATATCTCTAGGGATCTCACTAACGTTTTCGCATCCTAGTTTCCAAAGGTTGACTAAACCTTTACTCTGATACCAAGTGTAGAGACCCGAAGATTGACGTACAGATACATTACATTACATTTGCGGAATACATAGTACATTACAAAAAGACACACAGAAGGATCGTAATAGTTTAGTGTCTTTGGAAAGTTGGAATATAATCTTCTAATCCTGGTGAAAGATCATCAACATCTCCGATTAAAATAGTCTCTTTTTTATACCTAAAATAGTTCGATATATCCTGGGGAAAAGTAAACATAAAATGGTGAGCTCAAAAGCTCAGTAAGGGTAAACAAAAGAAATATCAATCACATCATATACATAAGCACATAACTTTTGGAAATCTTAACCAGTAAAAGAGAGCATAATTTCATAACTTGGGATAACTCATGGTAGTGAAATGTAATCACAATAATCATAACATAAATCATTAACCTTTGTGGAATGCACACATGATCATAGAGAATCATTTCTTGTTATTCAAGACTCATTGCCAAGACTATCTTAGTGGACAAAGTCCCTTTCTGAAACGAGTCACCCTCGTTTCAGTCCAGTTTCACTGAACCGGTATAACCTACCATTCCAGCCATGTCTATCTCATGAGATATAAAATCATTACCCAATGAATTGGAGGGAGATATAGGTCCCACCCATCTCATAATGATACCATTATTTTGTGTGCCACATAATCTTAAATCATACATCATTGCATAACCCATGTAATAAAAATGGGATTCTTAAACAACATGACATCATAAAACAATTCATATAAGGTAAAGGAATTCATAAAAATATTTCCATCACAACATAATCAAATCAATGTAAAGATAGGGATAGAAACAGAACCCTATATTATCTTAGATGGAAAATAATTTTGATAAAACACTTGAACTCCATTCTTGAGGAAAATATCAATTCTTCTTCAATTTTTTTTCCTTTCTTAACATGTCATACAATTTTAAACTAAAACAAGTTGATTAAAAATAAACTTGAAAACTTTTAAAGTATGCTTCTAGGAAATAATGTTTTAAAAATCAATTCATACCGTATAAGTTAAAAAAACATTCTTCGTACCTTTGTCGGAAAAGTCAAAAAGTACCACTTACGAAAAATGACAAAAGATTCCTTTCATATCCTTTACTAAAAACTCACCAAAGAGTAACATTGGATTTAAAAAATTTTAGGTGGATGGAAATAATTTTACATATTGAGGAAACATGGATGTGGATGATAAAATACACCCCAGTAAATGCCAAAGTATAAACAATCTCGGATAAAAATGAGATTGTTATATTTCACTTACCTTAGGTATGATTTGCTTCGTAAGTGTCTGAACCTCCTGTATAATGATTTAAATAATGTCATTGACTAATTACAGAATCATATTCATTATTATTATATCATATATGGTTCACTTATGAATTTATATTACTCGTTCTTTTGTAAATTCATGTTAAACTAGCATTTTGGGTAAAATCGTCTCATTTGTCGTTCGTGTTTTAACTTGTAATTATTCATATGATTACATAAATCATTATTACTTAATTATATAATATAAAACATGATTTATATATAATATATATTCATAATATACATATATATAATGGATCGATAAATGGAAAGAAATACACCGTTCACGGAGATGGTAGGCCGTACATACGCATGAACGCTGTTTTCATTTCCTTATTTAATTGAGTGGAATTAAGTAGATGAAATACATATATATACACATAAATCCAGTAGCTTTATAATGTAATATATTTCATTATTATTTCTTATATATACTTTATAATCATTCTTAAATGGTTAACATGGAGAATGAATCTCATCGCGTCGTGGAGACGGTAGTGCGTACGTTCGCACGAGCGATGATATCATTTCCATGATTATTGAATTGAATTGGAGTGGATGATACAATATATCAGAATAATTATGATGTTATAATAACTATGTATAGTTATTCTTTACACCATAATACCAATCCATGTAAGTTGTTTGTGGAAAAACAGATTACACCGTGGCATGGAGACGGTATTCTGTACGTACGCACGCGCGGTGATTTTGTTTTCCATAGGATGGATAGATGGTGAAATAGGGTTGTTTCATAATTATAATATCATATAAGTATATGATTGATAATGATGTTAATACTTCATAATGAAACAACCTAAGAAGAAGAATTGGAAGAAGAAATAAAGTTGAAAGAATCGGTAACGGAAATTAGCTCTTATTTGAAGCACCTCTTTGAGACCTCCTCTTAGGGCACTAAAATTGGTCTTTGTGAAAGAACAGAACCTCTAGAATGTTTCTAGGGAAGTGGAGAGGAGAATTTTTCAGGGTTTGGCCGAGCTTGAAGTCTCAAATTGGTGTGAGGAAGAGAGGGAGAGGTGCCCTTTTGTAAGGGAGGAGAGGGGCACCTTTGGAATAACAAAAAATATTATTTTATTATAAAGTCATGTTCAGTTTTAAATAGCTCCAAATTGATTTATTTAGAGTCTAAGGTGGGGATGGGTCGAAATACTCTCATCCAATAGGATTTAGACATGTTTATGTTATTATTTTAACCATATCAATTAGATTTAACTCTATGTTAAATAATTTAACTTTTACCGTGTCTTTTTGTTTTCTTACCCTATATGGTTAATAAATATACTATATAAATCCAAAAGAACCCCACGTTGTTTATTAATAATATATATAATATTATATGAATCATTTGGCAGAACCTTAGATTTTTAGGAATAAAATAAAAATTAATAATATAATATTTGTTTTAAATACTATTTTATGTCAATTTTGACACTATTTGGTACATGATTTTTATGAAATTCATAACAGAATGATAAGTTCGAACCAAGTTACTTAAATCAACAATAACATGTCATATTAACCTAGAAAATTATTTTATGTCATAAAAAGTCTCAAATTACATTTATTTGAGCATTTATAACATCATTTATGTCAATATTTCATTAATAAGACAATTACTGCATCATCTTAGTGTCATAATAAATGATAATTATTTAATCCCCAAAAATTCTAAATAAATTCTTATGATGTAGATAATTGTATTATCTTTCTGTATACTATTCATGTTCTATGTTTCATGAAGTTTATCACTAGATTAAAATTATTATGCTTATAAGATTTAAGAAAGTGACATGTTGTCACGTTCTTTGGTTTTAATAATAATTAAATTATTTTCATTGATAAAATTTAATTAAATGAATCTAATCCAACCCTTAGGTGATATGGGTCGACTTTTAGTCATCTAATAGGATTTTGAAAATTTTTAGGGTAATTTTAGAATATTATATTTACCCTTAATTACCCGATTTACCTTTAACTATGGTAAATAAAATTTACCGCAATTACTATTCATAATCCCAAAAATAAAAATTATCCTATTAAAATAATTTGGACCCACTTATTCCAAATATGGAATCCATTTTTTAAAATAAAATACACAGAAGTTGCAGAAATTAAATTAAAATGAATCCTGTTGTCGAATAAAAACGGGTTTTGGTTTAAAACATTGCAAAAGATTGAATTGATTTAACCTACGAATTCAAGGTAAAATCAATGATAATGACATTCATTATATTAAATGGTAAAAATATATTCTATAAATACTTTAAAACCATTAAATATTATAATTTAACCACATAATATATTACGATGAAAAAGTTGTTTTTAATTAAAATATAGCGTGTTTTTACTATTCATTAAAAAATGAAAGTTATCAAAAAAATATCAAAACTTAATCTAATGTAAATTTTTATATCCTGATTCAAAAGATGAACTTTATTTTGTCAAATTGAACATATAAACATGTTAAAAACTAGATTTAAAGTGGGTGTGCCATCAAAAGGCAGCAAAACTGCATTTTTTTAAAAATACTTATTTTACCTGAAAAAATTTATTTTGTTCTTATACCATGTTCTAGAAAATGTGTAAGATGAATAATAAAGTTATAAAATTCAAAATTTAGTTAATACTATTCATAACGGCTAGTTCATGACAATATTATAATAATATATCGTTGTTTATTAAAACCCAGTATTGCGTACAACACAAGCTATCGAGGATGGTCGTGATTGCATGTAATGCAAGCCAAGTCAGGGTTGCGTGTTGTGAAAGAATCCTTCATTGTTCTGTATAACAGAATCCAACCACATTTTATTTATACATTGAATAGATATATATATATACTCAATGTTGCGTAGAATAACTATTATCAATATTGTATGTAACACAATCCAAGAATAGTGTTGCGTATACTGCAAGCTAATACGGTGTTGTTTATAGAGCAAGGTAATCTTGGTGTAGAATACAACACAAGACATTAATGAAATTAAAAAATATATTTTTCATAAAATCTCGGGGTGTTACAACCCAGCCTTTTTGGGTCTATCTTCTCTAATTATTCCTGTAATGCCTCATTGGAGCCTTTTTAACCCTTTTTAAGTGGTTAAAATTCATTTAAAGCCCATAATTATTACTCAAAAATCCAGAGGAACCTCCCCAATGGGGGATATTAAATAACAATTAATTCGGTCGTGTGTAACCACCCAACAACGTGGGGAACCACGATACGAATTTGAAGCCGTTCAAATTCCCAGATCTCATAACAATGGGATCATATCTATATATCGCACAAGATTTTCTCCTTCCTTCTTTTTCCCCTTGGATGGCTCCCTTTTCTTCATAGTGCATTTCGAGTTCCCCTTTATGAGGATTGTGGTGCCCCTATGCTAGAGTCTTTCTACTCGTCCTTGGAGTTCCTGGCATCCCTCCCATGCAAGTCACGCTTTCCCCTGTTCTTGGTGCGTGGATAAGAACATTGATATTTGATCAATCGATTAGGGTTTGCCTTCGACATTCCTTACTGTGCATCATGCGGGGTAAGTATGCTTCTGTATCTATGTGGATTGAGGAATCCAAACATAACAAAGATAATGAACAAACCTTAATGAATGAAGGGGGTGTGATCGATGTTCTGTCATACTCTTTTAGATTGATATGTGTTGTGAACTTTAAGGGCTTCTGCCCACTGAAGATCACTATCTTTGGTGGTATTTCCATTAATACTAATAAACCCTTGTTTTTGTGATGAATAAATGCCTGTAACATGGAATTGTTTAGTCACCTAAACTCTTATGGTTTAAATGGATGTTTACTAAAAAAAGAATCCATGTGTGACCACCCCAGTTAACAAACAGGAAAAAGAACCTAATGAATGATGTGCATGAACCTAGATGTTTCACACTCAATTTGGTGGCAGTGTGTTGTTCTGGTTGGTGCTTATGGGAAGGTGTAGACAGGGATGTGATCCTCAGTTATCGTACTGTTGTTGGTTGTGAATTTGAAGGTGTGTGGTTGCTCTTCTATGACATGAACTCGGGTGAGATCCTCTATTGTTGAGAAACTATTGGTTTTGGGGACATGGGGATGTGTATTGGGTTTGTTTTTTTTTTTTGTAGTAATTCGATTCATCACACTTATACCTATTTTGAGGTTTAATTTGGTTCCATTACTTTGAGGTATCTCACTTATCCCTTTGTTGTTGTGACTTCACAAGAGAACATGTTGTGAATCCTTAAATTGTTTTTTTGGTTGTTTCTCATTTCTTACCTTGTGCTTATGCCTGTTAATTTCCCAGTAGTGTAGAATAAACCTAAATTAAATCACATGATCATGTAAGTTGGAATGGTTTAATGGGGCATTGTTTTTGGGATGAGTTGTGACCTGGTAGTGAGTGTCGTACCTTTCTCTTACAAATGAATAGTAACGAGGGTGTTTGTGCTTAAGTTGGCTTTTGGAACCCTATGCAGCGATGTGTGAATATTAACTATACATATAGGATTTTAGTTTTTTGTTTCTTATTCTCACCCCACCCATGTTGAGAACATAATGGCGAACAACCCCACTTCATGGGGGAGGGTGTTTTTTCCAACACTCCAACGAGTGGGTAGTTATTAGCTCCTTTTCTGCTCCCTTTTTCAAATAGCACAAAAATCTTCAGGCATGCTATGAAGGCTTGAAGTCTACTATTAGCCCATGAATCATTGGCAACGGTAGTGGGGTGGTTTTCCTAGGTTTTTGCTATAATTTTTTTCCCATGTACCTTCGGGATGAGGCCCATGTGTCTTCGGGTGTGGTTGTAGTTTTTCTGAACCAGGTGTTTGCAGGTGTGGTAATGGATAGTGGTTGTGGCCCAGGTGTCTGCTGGTGGGATGTACGGTTGTGGCCGACGTGTCTGAGGGGGGAGGTGTAGTTGTGGCCCAGGTGTGTGCGAGGGGGCGTGGCAGTGGGACTGCAGTGAGAATGGAGAGATTAGTTCGATGCGTAGTATGTCTTCAATAACAACTAGTAAAGTTGCGTGGGTATCCAAATATCAATTTTCTATTACTATAATTTATTTGTCTGGTGTTATTTAGGGAGTGTTCTTTGGTAAGACTTGGGTGGATAGTTTTCCTAGTTAGGTTCTTGGGTTTCTCTTTTCTCATAGGGCATTAGAATGCCTCCCCACATTGGCAAGAGAGATTTTGGTTTTTCCCTACTTGGTATACATTAATGCTCACCCTATGTATATAAAACTAATTTCAGGTTTCCAGGAGGACTTCAGGGATATGCGGGACCATACTACCTCAGACTTGGGGGTAGTTGTCATTATTCTTTTCCTTTTTCATGGTACATTACCTTTGGAATTTTTGTGGCTAGTATCATTTGTTATTGAACATGAATATGGGAATGGGTTCCTTTTGGATTTACCTTTATATCAGCTATGGTATTGTAGGGGTTTCTATCTTATCTCTCGATCCTATAAAAATAAATAGGGTAATGCCTTCCATTTTGTGTAAGATTCTATACCCTTGGTGATGGTCACCACACTGGGACAAATTGAAGTCAGGTTTCGGGGTTCATTATCTCTCATTCAACATAAAGAAGGATGGGCCTGGAAATATGCTATCCCTTCCCTCATTTTGGTGAAGGCGGTTCGAGATAGAATGGTATCAGAGGCAGGTTGATAGATAGGATAGTGTCTTATGTTAGGCATAGAGAGGATTGAAAGGGGTGGTAGGGAAATAGTGTTCGTTTTCCTTGGTGGATGAATCATTCCAGGGATGAATAGCTAGGATATGAGATTTTAGGCCCCCCCTTGTTCTGATGAAAGGAATATGGACCTATCGAACGACCGAGTGAGGCTAAACTGATTGAAGGGTAGAGACCCAAGGAAAAGTACATAAATCATAATGAATTATTTTCTTATGTTTAATGGGTGTCTGGGGAATTAAAAATTATATAAATAAGTCTATGAAAATTTAATAACAATATGGTACACTACTCGGACATCGGAATTCCTTGTTTACCATGCAGATATGGAACCTAGGAGGAGATCGCGAGTAGTGCGGTTGATCAAGGGCCAAGTGGTTAACATGGCTGATCGGCAGAGGACCGGCCGAGAGGAGGTGGTTGATCTATGGTAGAAGGCACTTCGAGCCTTTCAGCGACAAACCCTCAGGAAGTACGAGGGCAGCATCTCATACGGTGCGATGTAGAGCTGGCTAAAGGTGCTGGTGATAGACTACAGCTTGATCTGGGCTCTGACAGACTAATGGGTTGCTATAGCATTAAGCCAGATTCTTGGAGAAACATGTCAATGGTGGAATCATTATCTTGGGGAGAATAGGAAGACCGAGGTGACGTGGGAAGACATTGAGAAGGAGTTCTGAGAGGGGTTCATCTATTTCGTAATGAAGGCTGAGAAGCGGAAGGAGCTACTGTCACTCTACGAGGAGAGTATGTCAGTGAGAGAGTTGATGGTCAAGTTAAAGGATACCATTCACATCGCCCCGGACCTCTTTCCGGATGAGGAGTCTCGGGCGAGACATTTAGAGGATGCATTCCAAACTTCTCTTCAGTACGCTGTTACTCCTTGCACCCTACTGACATACATGTAGGAGCATAAGAAAGCTGAAGTGGTGGAGAGGATGTAAATGCAGGGATATGTGTCATGAGAGGGGATCATGTTGGGATCATTATAGGGGAAGGCCATCAGCACTAGGCCTCTTTCATCCAGACCCTCTTGGTTTATACCAGATGGGAGTAGGCCTCAAAAGTTCCAGTTCTGACCTTCTAGCCCTCTCCCTTTTCATTTGGGCCAGTTCCTAGATGCTTCATCTGTGGAAGCCATGGGCACCTTTGGAATCAGTGCCCAGACATAGTGTAGTATGGAGGAGGTGGGAAGGTCTAGCACCCACCCCAACAGCAGTAGTTCTCAGCTAGGCCCTTTCAGTAGCAGCATCAGGGGTAGCGGGCTCTCGCTCCACCGAGGGCATACTTTTCCGGAGGAGGATGACCTTAGGGCGCTCTTCATGAACCCCGACCCAGGCGTGTTCGGGAAGGTGGATGACAACCGAGGGGTGGAGGAGCTGGGCGTGGGAAGTTTCACGCAGGAGAGGCAGAAGTTCCAGCAGGGCCATAGGTCATTCGAGGTACGAACATCTTGTTTAGTACCATTTCATATTCCATGTTTGATACATGAGCTTCACACTCCTTTGTTACACCCAATCTAACCCATGCTCTGGGTTTACATGTGGAGAGACTTCCAGTGCCCCTGGTGCTGAGCGCACCAGTCGAAGGTTAGACCAACTTGTTGTATGTTTCTCAAAGATACATATTGATGATAGGGCCACCTCAGTTAGTTTGGTATCTTCTACTCTTGCAGATATAGCCCTACGATGTCATCCATGTCATCGAATGGCTATTATCTGTATGTTCTATCATTGAATGCATCTAAGGAAGGGTAATGTTTTCAGAAATGAGTAGTCGATGGGTGACTTTCAATGGAAATCGGAGTTTCCAGGGGAGATGCAAGTGAGAAGAACCCCTCCTCTCTTTGATAGCTGGCCTATCAGTGGAGTCAGTGTATGTATAGATGATGGATGTTCTAGGGGTCGTTAGTGAGTTTATGGTCATATTCCTTAAGGTGGTGATGAATCTACCCCATCAACGTGACATCGAGTTTGGGATGGACTTGGAACCTGGTGCTCATCTGATTTCGATGGCTCCCTACTGGATGGAACCTTCGGAGCTAAGGGAGTTATGGATTCAGATTGATGATCTGATGAAGAAGGGTTTTTTTTGACCATGTGCATCACCGTGGGGTGCTCCAATATTATTTTCCATTAAAGAAGATGGTGGCCTCAGGATGTAAATAGACAATCAGAGACTGAACCATGTAACTAACAAGAACCGTTACCCCCACACGGGAATAGATGATCTCATTGACCAGCTGAAGTGAACATGTTTGTTCCCTAAGATTGAACTACAGTTAGGATAGCACAAACTGGGGGTGAGGTAGGGTGACATCTCGATGACTACTTTCAGGTGCATATATGGGCACTTCGAGTTTTTAGTCATGTTGTTCGGTGTTATGAACGCTCAAGCTGTGTTCATGGGGATTGTGAACTCCATCTTCCGGGAGTACCTGGATCAGTTCGTTGTCATATTTATTGACAACATCTTGATCCACTCATGTTCAGAGGACGATCATGCTGAGAACTTTAGAATGGTTTTGGAGGTCCTCGGACGACATCATCTCTATGGGAATTTTTACAAGTGGATGTCTTAGAGGCGAGATGTGCACTTCCTTGGGAACGTGGTGTTCTAATAGGGGATTATAGTGGACCCATAGAAGGTTGAGGCCGTTTTTTTGGAAACACCCAAGAACGTGGAAGAGGTTTTTAGTTTCCTCGGGCTGCCAGGTTACTACCATAGATTAGTGCCCAACTTCTCCCGAGTTGCGGAACCATTGACAGCTTTGCAGAAGAAGGATTGATCTTTTTTATTGGATGGAAAGTGTGAGGCAGCCTTCGGCTATCTGAAGGAGAAGTTTGTTAGTGACCCTGTGCTATGGCTTCCAGATGAAGGGGAAACGTATGAGGTGTTCTATGATGCTTCGGGGCAAGGCCTCAGATGTTTCTTGATGCAACAGTAAGGGGTTATCTCTTATGGGTCTAGGCAGTTGTGTCACCATGAGTGTTACTATGCCACCCACTATCTGGAGCATTCGGATGTCGTGTTCACACTAATGTTGTGGCAGCACTACTACGTAGTGGAGCGCTTCGTGGTCTTAACCTATCAGATGAGAAGGTAGTATGTATTCTCCTAGAAGGACCTAAACATACGGCACCGAATGTGGATGTATGTTCTTCAAGACTATGACTTCGAGATTCAATACACCTTAAGAATGGGGAATGTGTTGGGTGATTCCCTGAACAGAAAGTTTCATAAGGATGTGGTCCGAGAGTTGGCAGATGCTTGGAAGGCGATGGAAGAGTTGGCTACCCTACACATGGATGCAAGGATGTATAGTTGTAGAGGTTGCCTGTGTCAGATGACACTATAGTCTTCTCTGTTACGGTAGGTAGAGGAGTCTCAATGTGGTGTCTCAAAGAGTGAAGTGATGCGTGACCAGGTTAGCCAAGGCGATGCTCCTTAAGGGTGGATAGAGGATGGTAATATTCATATTCATTTTCGAGGGAATTTGTTCATTCCAGAGGAAATTCATGAGAGAGTTCTTAGTGAGTTTGACAAATCACCCATAGCGGTGCCCCCGACAGTTTCCATGATGTACCAGGAAATGAAGAAAAAGTTTTGGTGGCCTAGGGTAAAACATGCAGTAGCAGTGTTCGTAGAAAAGTTCCTACTGTGTCAGTAGGTGAAGGATGAACACCGTGTTCTAGGTAGCATGATTCAACCTTTTGACTTTCCTGAGTGGAAGTTGGATGACATCTCGAGGGATTTTGTCATGGGGCTACGTAGGATTCCAAGAGGTTGCGATGCTATCTGGGTAGTGGTGTATTGGTTGACGAAATTGTCTCACGTTATGGCGATCACGGAGTCTGGAGCAGTAGATTCCTTATCATAGAGGTATGTGGATGAGTTGGTGTGCTTTCATGGAGTTCCGAGGTCCATAGACTCATATAGGAATGCATGGTTTACCTCATGAGTTTGGAGAAGATTGCAGCTTGTTTTTGGCACCTAGATACGTTTTAGCACTGCTTTCCACCCCCAGATAGATAGACAGATAGAACACACCATCCAGACATTGGAAGATATGTGGCGAGCATGCGTTCAGGGTTTGGGGAATAGTGGGCGTAACAATTTCCTATGGTAGAGTTTTCCTACAATAATGGAATTCACTATACTAGTGGCATGGATCTATTAGATTCTTTTTACGAAACGTCATGTTGCTCACCCGTGTGATGGAAAAAAGTAGGAGAGGAAGGCATCCTTGTCCCGGAGGTAGTGGACAGCACGAAGGATAAGGAGCAGCTTATACGAGAGAGGATAAAGGCAGCTCAGGACTGGAAGAAGTCGTATGTCAACGATATGAGGTGACCCTTGTAGTTCGAGGACGGGGACCACAGGTTCTTGAAGGACTCCCTGAGCATGGGCAGAGGAGGTTCAGGAGAGGGAGTAAGAATTCTCCCAGGTTCGTTGAACCTTTCAAGGTGTTGTAGTGGGTCAACAAGGTGGCCTACCATCTTGTTTTTCCACCACAACTTCGAAGGGTGCACGATGTCTTCCATGTGTCCAAGCTTTGTTGGTATCTGCACGACGACTCACAATTCCGTGACTGGGGAGAGATATATATTGAAGATGATTCAATGTTCATGGAGCAACAAATTATGATCGAGGATCATGGTGATAAGTTGATCTATGGATGAACCATTCCTCAGGTTTGTGTGTTGTGGAGGCACTGTGGGTTTGAGGAAAGTGCATAGGATTGGGAGACGCAGATGTGCACCCAATACCTAGAGCTGTTTTGAGTAGTTCTATTTTTTGTAATTGGTTGTGATTGAACAATTTACCTTGTTTACTTTGGAATGTATGGTTTTCCTTATTCATTAGATGCGTGTTAAAAATCCTGACTGCGAGGAGGGGAGAAATCGATCCCCAATCAAGACTAATTAAGATGGATGCGATTAAAACCGTGTGGGCGAGTCAGTGCCGGCGAAATAGGATAGTATCAAGACATGGAAGAAGAAACTCCCTAACCTGTATGACTGGACAACTTGAACCTTAAATGTTTCTTGGTTTTTTAAGAAGGGAAGGTGTTCCCATGTGTCAGATAGGTTCTCTCTTGAGAGGTATCTTCCGTGGTGGTTGTTCGGACCACCCTCCTTTCTCCAGGTATGGTTTTAATTTCTCGAGGGAGAGAATTCTTTGTGAGGTATTTGATGTGATGAATCAGACCCTCATGGTCCATCCCTTTTCCAATGTCCGGATCATAAGGGTGGCATCTCAGTGGTAGGACGTTATTTTGGTGAGAGACCAATCAGTGTGCGACAGATCGGCATGACTGATCAGTGTCGCCCAGCCCTGTCGGGTTTATCATCTATTTTTTTTCTATAATTACTTTTTTGGGCCTTATTAACCCTCTTTAAGTGTTAAATGACTTTTAAGGCCCATAATAAATAAACAAAAATCCTGAGGAACCTCCCCAATGTGGGATATTAAATATCAATTAATTCCGTCCTGTGTATCCTCCCCACCGCGAGGGGACTATGAACCGAATTTTAAGCCGTTCAAATCCCCAGATCATGTAACAACATGTTCTTATCTATATATCGCACAAGAATTTGTCCATCCTTCTTCATCCCCTTGGATAGCTCCATTTTCTTCTTAGTGAGTTTGGAGTTCACATTTCTGAGGCTTGTGGTGCCCCTGTGCTGGAGTCTTTCTGCTCGTCCATGGAGTTCTCGATGTCCCTCCCATGCAAGTTGCACTTTCCCATATTCATGGAGTGTGGATATGTACTTCAACCATTGATAAATCAAGTAGGGTTTTCATTCATATCACTTTACTGTGCATCATGAGGGGTGGTATACTTTTGTTTCTGTGGGTATTTATGAATCATAACTTAATGAATATAATGAACGGACCTTAAATAATGAAGGGGGTTTGATCGATGTTCTGATGTAAACTTTTATGTTGATATGTGTTGTGAACTGTAAGGGCATGTGCTCACTGAAAATAACGGTCACTGATGGTCTTTCCTTGCGTACTAATAAACCCTTGTCTTTGTGATGACTACATTATTTTAACATGGAATTGGATAGTCACCTATACTCATATGGTTGAAGTGGATTTTCAGTAAAACAATAATCCTTGTGTGACAACCCCTGTTAAGAAACAGAAAGAAGAACCTAATGAATGATGTGCTTGAACCTATATGTTTCCCACTCTGTTTGGTGGTAGTTTTTTTATCATGGTGAATATGGTAAGGGGAGGACGGGGATGGGATCCTTAGTTATTTTATGGTTTTTGGTTTTGAATCTGATTTTTTGTAGTTGCTCTACTGTGACTAGAACTTGGGCGGGATCCTCTATTGTTGAGAAACTGTTGGTTTTGGGGTCATGGGGTTGTGTCTCGGGATTGTTTTTCCTCCAGTACTTCGAGGGATATCACGTAACCCATTTGTTAGGTTATCTTTGGTTCCAATACTTTGATGGATCTCACTTATACCATTGTTGTTGTGACTTCACCAGAGAACCGGGTGTGAATGCTTAAATTGTTGTTTGGCTATTTCTCTTTTTCTAGCTGGTGGTTATGGCTGTTAATTTCACAGTAGTGTATAATCCAACTAAGTGAGATCACTTGAAAATTTAAGCAAGAATGCTTTAAAGGTGCATTAGTTTTGGGATGAGTTGTGACTTGGCCGTGAGTGTCGTACCATTCTCTTATGAATGAATAGTAATGAGGGTGTTATAGTATATGTCAGCTTTTGGGACCCTAGTTTGGGATGATTTACTATTAACTATACATATATGATTGATGTTTTATGTTTCTTATTCACACCCCACCCATGTTGATCACTTAGTGCCGAAAACCCAAATTTCATGTGGGGGTGTTTTTTCCAACACTCTAATGAGTAGCTGGTTATTAGATCCTTTTATGCTCTGTTTCCCGAATAGCCCAAGATGCTTCGGGCATACTGTGATGGCCTAAAGGAGATTATTATCCCAAGAATCTTCGGGCAGGGTAGTTTGGTGGTTGGCCCAAGTGTTTGCGGGCAAGTTGTTTCCCAAGTACCTTCGGGATAAGTCCCAGGTTTCTTCGGGCAAGGTAGTAGTTGTTCTGACCAAGGTGTTTGCAGGTGTCGTTATGCATGGCGATTGTGGCCCAGGTGTCTGCGGGCGGGATGTATGGTTGTGGCCTAGGTGTCTGTGGGTGGGATGTGCGGTTGTGTTCCAGGTGTGTGCGGGCGGGTTTGGCATTGGGACTGTGGTGAGAATGGCAGGATTGGTTCAATGCATAGGATGTCTTCAATAACAAGTGGGAAAGTGGTACGGGGTACCCAAATATCAATTTTCTTGTACTATACGTTACATGCCTTGAATTTTTTGGGGAGTGTTCCTTGGTGAGGCTTGGGTGGATAGTTTTCCTTGTTATGTTATTGGTTTAATCTCTTCTCCTAGGGCATTAGAATGCCTCCCCACTTGTGCACGAGAGATATTGGATTTTCTCTACTGGGAATATGTGTATGCTCACCTTAAATATATAAAACCTCTTTTAGGATTCCTGGAGGACATCAAGGTTCGTGTGGGTCCATACTAGCTCGGACTTGGGGGAAGTTTCCATTGTCATTTTCCTTTTTCTTGGTACTTTACCTTTGGAGTTTTTGTGGATTGTATCATTAACTTTTGAACATGCTTATGATAATGGGTTACTTTTGGATTTACCATTATTTCATATTTGTTATTGTTGGTGTTTCTATCTTATCTCTTGATCGTATAAAAATAAAAAGGGTAATGCCTTCAATTTTTTTTTGAGATTCTACACCATTGGTGTGGGTCGCCACTCTGGGACCTATTGACGGGGGGTTTCATGGTTCATTATCTCTACTTCAACATAAAGAAAGGCCTAGAAATCTTCTGTCTGTTACCTCTATTTGGTGAATGTGGGTCATGAAAATATTTTAGTCGAAACTTTTAGAATCTAAAGTCCATCCAGTAGAATATTCCTCAGTACGAACAATCTTAATAGAAATCCTAATGTTATGTTTTCTTTCTTAAATTTTCGTAATCATCATTTACATACATTCATCTATTTTTAAATTTTGGTATTATTTTTTTCTTAATGCAAAATATTTTTATTTAAAAACCAAAAAATATCAAATTCTTTGAAAATTTCCTTCCATATATCATCTCAACATTCTGATCTTATCACAATTATTCTCATTCGTTGGATTGGGTATGGAAGAGGAACCATATGCCCAATTTTCTATTTAAAGGATCTCTGATGGTTTTCCCACATTAAAATCCAAGATTTTGTATGGTGAATCCTACCCTCCAATATAAGACTGTTCTGGATTTCCAATGATTCCTCAACTCTGAATTCCTGTCGAAGTATCTTCCTAGAATATTATGTCAATTGTCAAGCAAATTTATGAATTGCGGATTTACTGATATGGTTGGTACTTCCAAATTTCATAGCGAAGTATGATTCTATCATCTCAAAGAACATCAAGCTGAATGCATGAGAGAGTATTTTCATATCAAATCTTGGAGCTCTAGATCTGTTTTATCTATACATGTTGGTTTAATTCTATGAGTCATCAAGTATTTTCAACGAAGAAGAAACATATAAATTCAATTTCAAGAGCTATGGGATGACTAATGCTCATTCATACACCAAGGTAACCAGTTTTATTGGAGTTCATTATGTCAGAGAAGTAGAGTATTGTTCTCATAAGATACTGGATGGTCAAGGAAGCATTGTTAAGGTGAAGGCTATGGATTTCCTCGGTTATTCGGATATTACGAATGTGAATATTATTGACCTATCTCTAAAATTCTGGATACATTAATTGTGGATTCAATGATTCATCATTCTGTGAAAAGGCTACATGGATAATTTGAATAAGAGTGACATGTATATCTTGGATTTCTTGGTGAATCTAAAAATGATTTACATGGTTATGAATATATTGATTACAATTTAGAATATAATTAATGAAAATATGAAGACTCAAATTATTTTGTATCCAACCATTCTCTCAAATCTAATTGCTCGGTTTTTAGAGTAGTTTAAAATACCTTCTAGTTATATGCCAATAAATTTCAATGTCATGCTAGTAAGCAATGACACTTTGAAAAGTATGTATGGTGGATTTTCTAAAGATTATGAAGAAAATTATTATTTGACTATGGAGGAGGCAGAAGCATTATCAATGAAATAGGAGGCCTTTGAGTCATATAATAATGGATTAAACAAGATAAAGATGAAGGAAGTAAAAGATAAAGATCAATCCCCATAGGCTAAGGAATCTCAATTAGCACCACAAAATCATAATAAGAAAAAATCATATCTGGATATGGTTTTAGGAAAATGGAGTGTAGTTAAGGAGTAAAAGAATGCATTGGAGAATTGCATTGGTTTGGAACCTACTATAGAAAATGATTTAATGGAAAACAATACTAATGAGAATGAAATGAAAGAAAAAAAAAGAAACACAATATGAAGATGACTAAAGAAGATATTGTGTAATAATCTCTACTAAAGGATGCTGAGAGATCCTCCATGAACATTCTGGTACCACAATCTTTATTAGTATATGTCTTAATAGAGACACTAGGAAAAAATATGTGACTATTGAAAAAGTACAAGAAATATTAGTTGAGGAAGAAAAAGAAGAAGAAGAAGGGAGTGGTGATACCAATGATATCATTAATCCAGATAAATATTTTAATGATAAATAATGACAATCTAAGAAGAATTCTATACAAACTTCTCAAGGCGAATCATCAAAGATTGCTACCCCTGGGATTGATGAGAATAGTGATGATTACATGGATGAAAAAGAAGTGAATAAGTCATCTAAATGAATAAATCATCAATAATTATTTCATTCATCAATAGGATATTGATGTAGAGGACGAGAAGGAAGAGTTAGATGAATATAAAATTGTACAATTGACTGATAGTGAACATAAATCCCCTAACCAAGAGGAAGAAATTCCGGAGGATGATAAGGGAAAACAGTTGGTTGTTGATACACTTAGTAAATATGTAATGAATAATAAAGATGTTGGTGGATCATCGAATAGGAAGGAAATAGAAATAGAGGAAGATCCCTCACCAGTTTAAGTCTCAGATTCGGAATCATCCTCTCCTGGACATGATTTCGTAGTCAAGTCATTGAAGAATCTAGTTTGAACTATTCCAATATTTCACTGTATTGACTCTAGATACCAAATGCTTCTAAAATCCTTAAATTAGAAATTGGATTCATCATCCATGTTGATGGATAAGTGTATCAAGCATGAGGTAGATTTCAAATCATTTTTTCTAAACAACAAAGCTCATATATGATATGGCATATAGATGACCAGCTGGTCAATGAAAACAATAAAAGACATGAGAATTCTTGATGAGTTCCAAGAATGTGTCAAGGATGAATTTGATACTGAAGATGTAACGATGATGGATATCACAGGTAATTTTGAGGAAAAGCTAATCCTGGGACAAAATTCTCACATTCAAGATGTGAATGACCTGAATGAAAAGTTGTATTAAGTTGTGCAAAGCTATAAAAGAGAACAGAATATCATGATTGAGATTAAAGAGAAACATAAGTAGGATAAAGACTCGAAGGCTCGTGTAGAGGATATTAATGCTCTAGATGAAAGAATAAAACCCTTAGAGAAGAAAATAGAGGATCAGGATCATATTGTCAAATGTGTAGAGGAAGATCACAAGGATCTCAAGACGCTCAAAATTATTGTGAAGAAGTTGATGCCGAAGGAGAAGGGAGGATAAAGTTGTTCAATTCCAATATTTTGTTTTATTCCTTCATGTAATTTTTTTCCAATCCTAATGATGTTTTTTTGTTTGTATTTATATATTTTGTTTTCTAATACTAATATTTCAAGTAAAAAATATTATTTTCCATTCCCTATAATCATTTTTGGAAATCACAAATCGGAAGAAATGAAAAATGAATGCTATATAAAGATGAAATTTCCCTATATAAGGGGGAGTTCATCTATGTGGGATTTCTTATCAAAGATTATTTTCATATGCAATAATATCCTATGAATCATTCCAAAAATAAATAATATTATCCATAGTGTTTTCAATGCCTAAGGGGGAGTTAGTCGTATTCATCTTTCCCCATGTGTTAACGTAGATAACATTTACATTCAAAGTCCAGAAAAATATTTTCTAGGTCATTATATTCTATTTTTTAATGATTTTTCTTTCCATAAAGGGGGAGATTATTTAGTTAATATGGTTTTATTATGAATTTTACATTAATTACTATTTGGGGATATTGTTGAGTCAAAATGGTTTCCTTATTACTATACCATTCCGTCATGTTTTGAAAATCACAAACACCATATCTTAAGAAAAGTTTCATTTACCCTCTGTTATTCATTCATAAGGAATATTTTCCATCCCCAAGGAAAATTTATCCATACCTTGTTTTTAATTGTTCATATTATGTCTTAGAAGAAAACTCGTTTTCATATCCAGAACATTGGATTCTTATAAATATGTAGATATAGAGCATTATGTTTTCAGGACCCGGATTTAGGTTCTGAATTCTATGAATTCAATTTTTGAACATTATAACTTCAGACTCAGAATTTTTCTGAATTTATATTTTGAACATTCTATGTCTGGACACCGAATTCTCTGAATTTAGACTCTAATCATTTTTTTGTTAAGACTCCGAATTCTAAGGAATTTAGACTCCTAACTTCTATGTTCAAACACCAAATTCTTATGCATTTAGACTCCAAAATTGGTATTTATAGTCTCAGAATTCTACTAAATTCCGACTCTGAATTACCATGAAATTTAAAAACTGAAATTATATAGAATTCAGGTTACAAATTCTTTGGAAAACATAATCCGATTTTTTAAATATTATAGTCAATGAATTATTTTTGTTTAGATTACAACCTTTTATTTTCCTTACATTCCAAAAATTTAATTAGGGCAAGAAACCATATTTTTTCTTACTCATGTATTAGTTAAAAAAATATGGTGTGCATTCAGTTACTAACTTACAATGGTTTGAGTGACACTTATATAGGTCAATCCAAAATTTAAGGAAAAATATTACTATTGGAGGATGGATCTGACCATTGAAGATGGTCCTTTAAATAGAAGCTCATTTGAACGAGCTCACGAGTTTTGAAACAGTTCTATGACTATAGAGGTTACATGCTGCTAATGTGATTCCTAGAGAGAGACATTCATGCTTTGTCTGTATTGAACATCTTTTTAATAATTTCTTCACGCCACTCTAAATGATGCTGAATACATTAGAGGGATTACAGGGATAGGAAGATAGTGGTGCCGACTACCTTGATGTTTGAGGGCTTACGAGGATATCAAGACAGACTCGGATCTTTGTATCGAGGGATTACCCAAGTGTGCGTATGATATAAATTATTGAAAGCATAAATCAAGGTAACATTATCCAAGGTTGTTGGATACCATTATCTTTGAGATAAAATATTTACTACTTATTACTTGTATTGTTTCTAGTTTTCAAATTCATTTTGGTTGATGTTGAATGTGTAACTATATTATACATTCTTATACGTGAAAACACTGATTTATTGAAATTCTATATGCTTTAAGTTAGAATCATTATCTTTTCAAAAAAATTTATGTTTCATTTCTAGAATCACTTTTTTGGAATTACATTCTCAGAATCACATTTCCAGAGTCAATAAAGTTTGTAGAACTTAGAGGATTCATGAATTTACCTTGAATAACAATGTTAATCAATATAATGATTTCTAACAACCATTACAATTTCCCAATGAATTTTTAAAGTATATAATTCACCCAACCCCCCTCTTGTATAATGATCATCTACATAATAATTTCGATCCTACAGTTGGTATCATAGGAGAGTATCATACTTCACACCAACCTATCATAAGATTCATATATATTAAACATACACACTATCATTAGTAGAATATTCAATTTCTGCTTGTGTTCCTCTTTGATGATAGATAATATCAAAATAGCATTGATAATGACTTCCAAATATTTATCAATGTCATCTTTAAAGACTATATTCATTAAATCCATAATATTTTTAAGATAATGATTCATTATGAATGGATGAACTATGTACTAATCTTTTCAGTGGCTCATTCAGAAGGATTTTTTGGAAATATATCCCTTCCTAACCATAAATGGGTGATATCCCAAACCAAGTTCCACCAAATTGAAGTATCTTTCCCCATATAGTTGATCAAAAAATTCATTTATTTGTGGTAGGGGATACATGATCTTTATTTTTAATTTACAAATATCTTGGATCCATCCTTCATTATTTAAAATGGAATTGATGCACCACATGGTGAAGCACATGGGTATATAAAATAGTATTATATATTCTCATATGACTTCTTCTTTAGGTATTATGACTCTTTGATGACATTCTATAATTAGTCCTTGGTATATTCATATATCCAAGAATAATTTCAATTTAGAAAATTCCCTCTCGATATAGGGTATGAATATAAAATTTTATAGGGAACATATTAATGATGTTCATAAAAATGGGAATGTATTAGAGAATTACTCTCTCATATATCTCAATCATTATAGAAATATTTGATTGATATGAGTGTTTAAATAACCAAACTTAAGATAATGATTCAATATTATATTTATCATCCACCTTAAACTGGTAACTAATGTATTATGCTTCAGGATATGAAGAGAGATCTCTTTTACTAGATAGTGGTTAATGAATTTATATGTAGATAGAAAAAACATGGATAATAATTAATAAAATTAATCAAATGGATTTAATATTGTATTTAATAGGAGTTTAATTTCCTATTAAATAATGATTGAGGAGTTATATAACATGGATCCACTAATTTATCCACTTTTTATTCACACAAATTAATAATCCTTTCTATTTTGTAGTTGTGTTTTTTAGTACTACTAAATATAAATGATATTAATGATACTGTAGAACTAGAATCAAATAGTTTTTTTAACTCATCCTAAATGAATAAATACTATACGTATCACCACATCATTTTTTGGCCCCTCATCAGTAGTAGTGAGAGCATATGTACTCTGGTTCATCTTTGTAATATTTTTTGTTTGCCTCATAAAAACATAGTCATAGGGAATTGGCATCCAAATTCCAATTATCCTTGATGTTATTACAATGTACTACATGTTGAGTGTTGATTTGAACCTCCCATTATACATCCAAAATATTTTTAAATTTTAAATTAATTTAGTTATTATAAAAAAATTACACATTCTTCCATATTTATATAATGTTATGGTTCCCTTTAAATAATTCCCAGGATGCTTCTTCCAATAATATTAAAATAAGGGATATTGGTATAAAAACAATCAGGGTATTTATATGATAATCCACCTATATTAAACTTTATATTATTCATTTTACCTCAAGTGACATGAGAATAATGAATGTATTGAATCTCCATTATATCATTATAGAAAATACATAAAATTTCATCATAGCTATCAAATGAATGAGTCACAGATTAATTTCATATGCTTACATTATTCCACTAAAGAGTAATTTTATATATAATCATGTGTGCATGAAAAATAAAAAGTCATATCGTGCAATCCTTTTAAATTATTCATCACATGTACAAATATAATCATCATTCATTTTCATAGGAATGAGTAACTCCCATTTGACATTAATATAGATGTTTTAATATAATATCTATAAAAAAAATATATTATTTAAATCTTCACATTCCATATATTAAATTACCTCCGTGTTTTTTTTCATTATAAATATCCACCAATGATCATCTTACCCATTAAAAAAATAATCCACAATCATATATTTCTATTATTCAATGAACCTGATGACAAATAATATTTTTTCAAAATAGATAATCTATTTTTAAGGATGAATGGATAAAAAGATCCACTAATTATGGGATTCCATTGTTTCACGGATGATTCGACTATAGAATTCAATTTCTTATGAGAGGGATGAAATTCAACATAATTAAAGGAATTATTCAGAACATGAGAATCTTGATAATATACTACCATGTCATATTGAGGTCCCATTAAATGATTTTTGGAAAAAATTTATACTTACCATTATAATTCATATATCAATTTTTGATGGAACTAATTCTTATATTTACATCCATTATCAAAGAAATAGTAAGAACAATTTTGGGGATATAATATGTTTCTAATAAGAATAATAATTGAAACATTGAACATAAAAGGTTAAAATTGTAAATGAAAAGTATATTATAAATTTTTATTCACTAAATTTCAATCAAGATTACCATTGAGATAGTATTATCCCTCAGGTTCTTACTATGTTGATATCTTCCTAATCCCAAAAAAATACTATACAGTGTCCATAATTCCAAATTTAGTAGACCTAATATTGTACACAAATAATTAATTAATATTAATCATAATTAAAAATAAATTATAAGGTATTAATTATTAATTATAGATTCAGTTTAATATTAAATACAATATTAACTATCATGAATCAAAAATAAGAACATAATTTGTTTAATATTCATGATGAGACACTAAAATGATCTAATATAATACATATGAAAATTATAAAATTGGGAAAATGATAAATGGATGAGATTCCAATCCTAATATTTAAATTTGTATTTAAATAATAAATTGAAACAAGGAATATAAGGAATATAATGATGCCATATATAGTGGAATAAAAAATAAATAGAAATATAGAAGAAAAACATTCATATAATGGGATCATATAACCATGTAATAATTAAAAATGTGGAAAAAATATAAGATCTGATATTAGAGTGGGTCAATGATTATTTTAATTGGAGGAGATTTTGTCAAGGCTAAATAAAAATACCATTTCACCTGTATCACGAGTCAAGGATAACCACCAAGACCATTTTGTATGTAATTGATTCAAGGAGAACCACCATGACCAATTCACATGGAGGATGAATAAAGTATAAGAACCAAGGAAAATATATATATATATACCATGAGTCGTGGATACCCTTCAAGACCATTGCACTTAATGTCTCGTTTGACTATAATAAACCAACACATTGGATTAATATCATCATTAACCAATCATTCCATGATCATTAATATATGTTCCACATGAAGTATGATATATAAGAAATATGTCTAACGGTTACCCATGGAATTAAATGTGTATCGTAATAATGTCATATTGTATAAAAATAAGAATATCGTAATTGTATCCATGATATTGTAGATTTAAATCGTACTTGTACCTTTAAAATTATAAATGTGAATAATAAATTATAATATATTTCAAAAAATGTTAAAACATGAACTTATTGTCCTTTGGAAAATTTTTATTTGAAACAATTTAGTGATGTTTATGGAAAATATTAATGTTATTTTAAAAAGGAAACAATTTAATCTATTTTATAAAATTAGAAATGAACCTAGATAGATATAAAAGATAAAATGTGTTATAGTAAATTATAACGGTTCCGTAAAATTTATTATGTACTGAATATGAAAATGTGTAGGAAATAAGGATGTGCCCATTAATCAAGCCTTGCGTTTTTGGAATAATTGATGTGGACTCTTTTTAAAACATGTAATTTGACATCAATAAAGGATTTATTGAACAAGATAACTGAGTTTATATCAATTATAAGGATTGTATATAGAGTATATAATATGATAGTAGAGTTAAATATTAATAAATAGTGGAAATTTTAATCCTTACGTAAAAACATTGATTATGAAATAATATATTACATTATCATAGAAAGTGTTATGATATAGATAAAAATTGACGAGGACACTGAAATTATGCTCCTTAATGAATTAATTAAAAAATTTATGAGGCCTTTCATTCAATATTATTTTTAATTTTCATTTTATCCTTTTTCTAAGAGTTATAGGGTAATATTTAGTCATTTAGGATGGTACATTTCCTAAATTTTTATGGTAGGTTTATTTGATTAATATAATGAAGAATCCATTGAATTGTGAATAGTGATAATTTATTAAAATTTTATGTTAATTTTCAACAAGAATAATATTTAATGGTTATATATTACATTCAATTATTTTTAATGATGATAAATTATAATATTAATCTAGAAGGTTTATTATGTAGATTAAAATTGTGATTTATCAATAATATTATTGTATTTTAATTTTAGTTGTTAATGTCATAATTTTTTCCAAGAACATAAAATGTGTAATAAAAAAATTATAATATGATTAAACAATTATAATTGTTTCCAAACCATCATTGCAGGATTTAATGTAATAATTAAAACTCACCATCCTTGATATTGTTAAATAGACCCATCACAAATGATTATAACATTTAAATAATAAATGAGATAGGGAAATAATTTTGACGATTAATCCCCCATATATATGATATAATTATAATATATAAATGATACTAGAGTTTTCATTCCATTTGTATAAGGGTATGTGTGGAAAATATAAGAAAATAAAACAACCAGATATGAAATTAAAACAAAATGGATGCATGTTTTACACCTCAAATATATTATCCTATAGAAATGAAATTAGGTGTAGGGTTTTGAAATTTATTTAGACTATAAAATCTTCTATTTGAGTTATTCTTTGGGGATATTATTTTTTTTGAAATTAGACATGCTCCAATACATATAATCTACGATAATAATGAGTGGTGAGGGGTGGTGTTTTCAGTAGAGGGGATGGTTGATTTTTTTATTATTTTAATAATTGAAAAGTTACATAGGATGAGGAAAAAACTGTAATTATTAAATTAATAAAGAAATTAAATATATAATTATTTGTTGAGATTAATGTTCTTAAATCCACTGTGACTCATGAAATAGATTATTTAACTTAATATATATGTATCAGTAATTATCTTTTTTTAATGTTCACTAAAATTCATCTACGTTATTAACATATAAAAAATTAATCCCAAACATTTATAGAATATCTGAATTTAAAATTGAATTCTATTTTATAAAATTTATTTTTTAAATTTGATAAATTTAATTTATAAATAATATCATCATTTAATAAAAAATAAAAAATTTAAAAATAAAAAAGACGTTATAACATTTTGAAAAATTAATTAAGGACCCAAAAAGTTAGGTTATAATAATATGAAAAAAATATTAATCAATAAATATATTTTATGATATTCAACATTCCTTTAAATAGTTTTATTTATTATAAAATTTTAAATATACATTTATGTTTTCTAAAAATAAAAAGACTTAAATAAAAACATTCTAGAAATTTATGTACAAAAATAGTTATATAGTAATATCAAAATTTTACTTATATGATGCCTATAATTTATTTAATATTTCGTATGTGTGGTAACGATTATATTGGTTAGTTTACTATTAGTAAGGGTCAAATTTATTTTTCAAACACCACGTTTATATTTTGTTGGTATATGTATCTTAATTTATAGAAATATACCTCTTTTAATGGATTCTTCAATTATGATGTATTATTTAGTTATATATGTTATTTTATAATATTTATAATACATGAAATAATTATATGATGTTATATTTTTATTGATAAAAATATTTGGACTTAACAACAATGATTATTGGGATACTTCTATCATAATATCAATGTCATAGTACTATAAGTGGGAATTATTCTGATCATGATGTAATTAAAGGTAACAACTCTGAAGATGATCACTGGTTCTTACTAAAGTGTAAACGGATATATGAAAATTAACCTTACAATGTAACATCTGTTGGAAATACATGGAATCTTTTTAGGATAATTCATATTTTATTTTCAAACAATTATGATAGATTTTAATAGATAAATATAATGAATTAATTGTGATAGTTCTATTACTAAATGAGGAACAATTATGTAATAAAATTGTTCAAGTATATTGTTTATATTAGTAAATCAATTTAATAAATATTTTTTAGTTTTATTTCAGATATTTAGATCTTGAAACATCTAGTGTTTGTGTTTAAATTAATAAGCATGTGTTTTAGTGGAATATTTATTTGATGAATAATGAAATTAAATTTTAGGGACATGAGTTTAAATTTATTCATAAAATTTATTTTTTATGATAAGTATTAATATTGTAATTATAGTCAAATAAATTTATTACGAAATGGTATTTTTTTTCATTGATACCCATTGAGATAAGGGTGTTTATTGATAAACTATCGAGGATTTCCGTCATAGTTATTTAGGAATATAAAGGTATATGTTTCATGAAAAAGAAAACTGGTGTGCTGATTGACAACCAATCATGTCCACAATGAATGGTAGACTTGAACTCTTGCCATTGGGTGATACAAGTTTATCATAAATATTCGGCCTATGTGATGTCCTTTTAAGAGTGTAAATATCATTTGATATCATTTGGATTAATAAATATTAATTTAGAACCAAATTTTGTACTTTTTATGATTTGGGATTAATATATTAAATATTATTTATTTTTATAATAGTTGTAGTCAAATATAATGATTTTTTACAAAATTATGTATCATATAATTCATTATATGATTAATCTAACTCTTTAGGAATAAAAAATAATTTTTTTCATATCAATTTCGAGAAAAAAATTGATGAATTGGAATTTCATAGACTCTCAAAAGTTTTAAAAATGTGTTTATCAAATTGAAATATGATTATTATGTGTATATCCATATATGAATAATAAGAAAATGTATTACACTACATGAAAAAATAATTTTTTCATAATAAAGTAATTTTTACAGAACTGATTATCTTCTAAAAAATAATAGAGTTATGGACTTTAGACAATATAAATTCATTGAAAATATCATTTTTTTATTATTGACTTCAATTACTCAAAACAATTATTTACTCATTTCCTCCATGTCCATATTTTTTCATTCCAATAACGTTCTCTTACATAGAGTCATATCTATATTTTATCTCATGTGACCATTTGCATATCTTCTCCTAATGGTTGAAGGAGATTTTTTACACTATTAAATATGTGGGACTTCAAAATGTTATTTTAAAATATAAAAAATGTTATTAAATTTATTTAATTTTAATATATAGGAATCAATTTATATAAGTTGGGTATAATTGGTGCCCTAAAATACTAATGTTGTAACATTATATTGGATAGAGTGTATGTTACCAATCACCAAGATCATAAATGGATATAATATTCAGACAATCATCAGTACTATTACTATATAATATAAATTCATACGATGATATAGATTTAAATGAGTGTAATACTGATTTAGCATATTTCAAACAAAATAATGAATTTCATTAATGGCTTGTGCTACCCAGGAAAGAGTTTTTCTAGAAGAAATATATTACTAAAATAAATTTATATAATTTAATAAGATATAAAATATCCATTAAATTATAGTTCAAGATTAGTATTAATGATCTTATAAAAATATATATTTAATAAATATACTAGAAGAATTCATTTCCATCTAATTGACTACATATTAATATATATACCAACTGAATATAATGTAAATATGGTATTTGAACTCTCAAAATGGGTTTTTATCATAATAAAATAAATTAATTGTTATTATTAAATTTCATTAATGAAATGTATATATTATTTATTCCATAAAAATTTATACTAAATTCATGAAATATTTTTGAAAATCATAAGAGCAGATACAACCAAATTTTACATTTAAAAACAAATTATTTATAATGGAAATTTTATCTCTTTTTAATTGCGATCATTTTTATATCTGAAATATGGAAATTTATTGATTTAATGTATTAAAAATAAACATAAATTTTTAATTTTAAATCAAAAAATTTGTTTACGGTGAGTCGTTTCACTGTTCTGTGATATTTTTTTATGATTAATAGTTTAATATACTAAATTTTATTTCAAAACTATATTTTCATATGATTTATTTATAAAGATATATAATAGATATTTTGTTATTAAAACCTGATCATATATAAATTATTTAATCCATTATTTAAATTAAAACCAATATCATACTGAAATTGGCTACGAAAACATAGCAATAATTTTATATTTTCAAAATAAAAACCATATTAGTCACCACGTGTGGGATATTAATTTATTATTTTTTATACCACTAATATATATTCAATTAAGATAAACAGAATCAATATTTATAATCATAATAATTTATAATTTTTAATAATTTAAACATAATTTTTGGACAAATATATTTGTGAATGTAATTAAATTATTTTTAGAGATAAGTTAAAAAAATAGATTAAAAAGAGACTAAACTATACACATAATTGAGAAAATCACCAATAACTTTTCCAAAAATAGTTTAATCAAAATAAATTGATCCTATAAAACCTATTATATTATTTGGGTTATTATTGGTCCCAACATACATAGGAAAAACGTGGGTGGAATTTTATTTTCAAAACGTTTCAAGAAATCCACCCTTAATCTACTATAAAAAGGCACTAACATGTTTATCTTTATAATACCTCTCAAGACACATTTAATCAAATATATTCATCCAAAATAGCACCCAAAAGACCCAAAAATAATATTAGAATCCTCAAATAAGTAATTATTCAATCCATCTATTCTCATCGGTGGAAACCAAAAAAAGTTACCTAAGGAAGAGGTGACATCAGCCTCCATCATTATTTGTTTTATTTTCATTATCTGTTTATATAAATAATATAATACCATGAATAAATAATATCAATAAAATTGTAAATATTTTTATGTGTAGTTTTTTAAGGTATTTATGAATATTTACGTAAACATCCATCAATTTGCTAATGAATTTATAGTATGTGCCAACTGTGAACTATCTCCTAATAAAAAGATGTCTTATTTTTATCCATTACCACCTTTCATGGATATGAATAATGATTGAAACAAAATGTAAATATGATATATAAAATTTAAAATATATTTATTATTTTTTAATTATTATTTAATTCATTCAATAAAATTTCATTATGTGTGTTATTTGTATAACATCGTATTTAGATGTGTGGACAACTACTTACTCAAAGAGATGTTATTCGTTCACAGAATAGAAATAATTTATAATGAATAGTTTCAAAAAAAATATCACACATATGAAGTAAATATTATTATATAATTATAACATATATATATATATATAGTTTCCATTAAATTATTTCCATATAGAATTGAAATGTGTGTAGTTATCATGCGTATTTAAACCCTACCATCCCCAGTAATGGTGAAACTCATTTTGAAATATAATGACCATGTATTATTCAAAATAGGTATATAATATATATATATATATAACATAATTATAATAATTTTTATATTAACTGGTTTATAAAAACATGAAATATAATATATTAACAATGTAAAACATGTTTAAACACACATGAAAAACAAGGAGATTATCTCTACAAATTGTGAAAATAGTGAATAATTTTCAACAAATGGGTGATAAGATATTATAAGAAGTTATTATATGAAATTATAAATATTATTACCCTTTTGTTAATAATATATTAATTAATTTAGGAATACATAATTTTTAATGTACTCTAACTAGAATGGAAATGGAAGGTAAGAGTTCATTTAAACACATTTTGTTCCTTGAGGAATACATAATTTTTACCAACAAGCATAGTATTGTGGTGTATATACTTCCCTTTATGATAAAATATATCATAATTTTTTTTATTATAAATGTATTTAAAATTTAAAATTTAGTATATTTTCATGTGGGTCTATAAATTTATATTTTATGACATCTATAGGTGACTTCCTCTCAATTTTTATTATTTGAGGAATACTTCATTATTGTTTATCGATTTTATTATAAATGGTTTACATAGTATAATAATTGTCATGTAATATATTATATAATTATATCATAATGGTATGTTTATATTAAATTTTAATTACGTCATATATTGGTGTTTTAATATAATATTTATATGTGGTAAAAAAATTCAAAAGTCAACTCCATTTCAATGAGTTATATTACATCATCGTTATTATTAATAATATATGATTAATTTTAAAAATAATTTTTAATATAAATTTATTTATTTTAAATTATTTATGATGATTTATATTTGATACACATAATATATTCTTTAGTTTATTCTCACTTCAATTTTATAAAAATTTAAGGGGATTACTGGACAATATAATTTTACACCTGATTTTTGAAATAGAATAAACCTTATATTAATTAATTGATAATTGGTAAATAATATATTTAATTTTCATCTCTTATTTTTATTCATGACCATTTTCAGTTATTATTATCATTTTACACTCTATTGTACTATTACTGATTTAATAAATAATTTTAAATATTACTTGACATCATTTTAACCTTTAGTAAGAGAACATGATTTCTTCTAAAACCCCATATTTTTATATGGTTTTGAAAACAATTTTATATTTCCAAATGTATTGATCCAATACATTGTATCATTATTTTATAAATGACTTAAAAAAATATTTTCAATTTACAAAAATGTACATTTCTAATGTTTTTACCATTAAAATGAAATTTTCTTTTTACCATGAACGTCCTCTATGGGTTTTCTTGATGTCATGAAACAAAGAATCTTATTCACATTTAAATGGATAATTTATCAGGGAAAAAATATATTAAATTTATTTTCACATAAATTTATGTTCTAAATGATTGGAAAATGAAATTGTTATTTACCATAGGAATGTTTTTAGTGATATTTTTAATGTATTTTTATTCATCGAACACAAATCCCCTTTATTATACACCACAAGGTAATTTTTTTATTTATACCATTTTTTTAATTCCAATTGATGAATTTTAATTAGTTTTATAGGTTTATTAGTTAAATTTATTTTGTTTATTCATTTTTATTTTCTCCAAGATATAGTAATTTTCTTCGGGCCATTTAACATTATGTTTCATCAAAATATATATATATTTTAAAGTGAATATTATTATTAAATAATCTATATTTTATTTTTATATATGGTCTGTAGTTGATAAAGGTTTAAATTACATGGGATTTAATGATAAATATGAATCTTCTAATCTATTAAGATATGATAAGGCACATTATTTACGAATTAAATTGGTTATTAAATATAAGAGGAATTCAATAGATAGGTTTGAAAGGTGTGGGTTATAGTTATATATATCCCTCGATGAATATGTAGCCTAATGGGACGAGTTAGTTGGATATCCTTAGATGGTATTTACCATATGTTCAAAAAAATTGTGAATGGTACTGGTGGTAATGTTACCTTGAATCTAGGAAACAATATATCCATTATATAATATTTTCCCTTATTAAGTCTCAGATATAATATTTCAATGATACTTTATCTTTATAACATATATAGATTCATTTCAAACTCATTTTATTGGTTAAAAAGCATTTTTTTGGTTTCATAGCATTCAATATGGATTATTCCATATATAGTTATTTGAAGTGAAATTTTTATCATTTTTTAAAATTTAAATGTATTTTGTTGCCCTCAATTAATTATTTCATCCACTTTATATAAAAAAATTTTAAATTTTATGTCACACTTATTTTGATTAAATCCCATAGAGTCTATGATATTTAATATGAAATGTATTGAAGGATATAGTATATGTATTAATATTGTAATTGAAAAAAATTTACAATGTAATTAGTATATTAATATGTAATATAAGAATCATATATTTATTAGGTTTAAAAATAATACTATACACTTTAGTGTGTATATATTAGATTCCTTGTTATAATACAAATGTAATGGGAAAAGGAACTGGATCTAGGTTTTTTTGGGTCCTATGACAACATATTCACTTTTCTATGCTGTAAATGGGAACTCTACATTATATTTAGGATGATAGATTGAGGATATGATTAATTGAATCCTTAAACCCTTCATGCTACCCAACCAATAACATTGTTTATAACCCAGTTGTGGTTTGTACTTGTTGTATTGTTTTCATCGACTATTCCTTCTCTGTCTGCAACTACCTAACATGTGGACATCCCAAAAGTTGAGAGACTAAATATGAAAATGATTTATTTGAGACCCTATAACCCAGTAATATATGATATACTAGAGTAAAAATAACAAGAACAATAAAATAAGTAATCGAAAATATTTATTCCGATGAATATTAACTCTCATACATTATAACTAAAATACATGTCGTGCTATAATAATACAGAGTTTCTATAGTAGCATATTTATTTACCTTAAGAGGATTTGAGATATGATTTTATAAACTATTATGGTGTTCTATTACACCTTATAAAATCATTCAATTTCATATATTAATATTAGTTATGTTATATAATTTCATTTACATTAAATTTTTATAACTATATTAAAAAATATTATTTTTGTTATATAACATTATTTAGTATATATATATATTAGATAAATATAATTGTATTTTGTATATTATTAATGGAAATATATTTTATTATATTTATGACATTATAATTAAATTTATTAATTTTTTTGAGGCATTACTTTCTAAAAACACGCACACCCTATGGACACATATTATGATCATGTTCCATATATTCACATAATGAATGTTATGTACCAAATAGGAACATGGTAGTTTATTTCATGATCTAATGGTTCCATAAAAATGAAGTGGCCCAAAGGCCCTGTAATTGTTTCTTACAGGCCATTCACGGTGATAGATATTTACACTTACTACCCTTCCCTCAACAATGCATGTTTTATGTAGTACATAATATATTTCATGATTTTTATAATGATAATATACAATCCTATGATCCCCCACCCAATTGGGGGATGTATAGGGTTTATTCCCCCCAGATACATGATATGGAGCATCACGTCAAACAAATAATGAATGTGTTGGACCATATTATAATGGTATTTAAATTTATTGGTATACTTCTATTTATATTAAAATAAATATATTATATTTGTTTAGAATTTATATAATTATATATATGTTTACTAATAATGATGTTTTATTTTCTATTATTATTAATTTAGTTTTTAGGTTAATTTTTTGAAAGGAGTCATTTTTTATTTATTGAAAGTTATCTTCCATTGTTCTTTTATTAATAATAATTGAGATCTTACACAAACATGTTTCAAATTATTTTTAATGAAAAACTAGTTATATATTTTACACATACAATGAAAATATATAATAAAAGTAAAATTATTTTTTATATATTTTATCTAATAAATTTAATGGTAATATTATTGGAATTATATTACTAATATAAATATAAATATATTTATTTAAATAGAAATATATATTTTTATTAATAAATAAATGAATACTAATAATAACATAACATATATAATAATATTAATATTATTCTATATGGAAATATTCATTCATAATTATGTAAATAAATAAATAATACATACATACATGCATACATTAACACACAAACACAGACACACATAGACACAAACACACACACAAATATATATATACATATATATATATATATATATATTCATTAGGTCTACAAACAATGGAAAAAACATATATGTAGGGGTAGAGACACTGACACATCATCCCTTACCCAATTATATACTCACTTATATGAAATATCATTACAATTTTTAATTTCCAAAAGGACTATTAGTAATAATGGACATTAAATTGTATAAATACTCATTTTTTGGACTGAATTTCCATTGAATCATCATTTTTAGATAATTATATTTTTGTTACCAGACATTCATACATCCCATAGAACTACCTTCCCACATCTTTTCCATCTTCCCCGTATCTATAGTAATGTAAAAAAAATATCTCATCACGACTTGAACTAAGGACCTCATAAAAGTGGAGGCTATAGTCTGAGTGAAACATAGATTCATCTTTGGGATAAAAAAATACTTTATATTAAATATTAATATATATTGGGGATCTAGATTTATGAAAATTTACTATCATGAGACCCTAATTATAATAATTTTTCAAGGTTATCATAAAAAAATATAATATTAATTGTATAGTTGTTGTTATGGGATCTTGAAAACAAGATATACCAACTACACATAATTATAATATTTACAAATATTTTCTTGAGGGATACATAATAATAAATTAATATAAATTTCCATATAATTTTTTCTTCACTAAAAAAATTAAAATATGTTTATTTTTATAATATTTTATTATATAATCGAAAACATTACATAATCATTAAGTAAATTATTAATACCAACATGTATTATCAAATTTTCTTAGAAATAATTATTTATTACATTATATTTATTATACATATTTCAAAATTAATTTAATCATTTGTAATCATAAATATGATTTTATTTGTAATTTTATTTTATATCAATATATTTAAAAATGTAAAATGTTTTTTAAAATTGTGATTTTAATTATATATTCATAGTGAAATATACTATATATATATATATTTGAATTTAATGGAATTTAATTTATAGATTGATGATTAGGGATTCTAAGTGAAAAATAGAAGGCTAAAAATTATCATACTACTCATGAAACAGACAAGAATGGAATTATTTCTCCAATATATGAGAAGAAAAATTATCATCATGTTTGGATAATGAAAATAAACATAACATGAAATGTTTATGAAGATAATGATTATACATGACTAGAAAATTTAATGATTGATGAAAAAATTCTATTGTGTATGTAGAATTGAAAATAGTAATATAATCTAACTACAAGATAAGAGAACTCCATACACTTTTGTAGAAAATTTATAAACTAAAAATAAAAGCTAGGGATTCTACAATGTGTGGTGAATATGAAGTAGGGAATGAAGACTCACGATAGGCCACAATTACGCTAACAAAATCTTGAATAATCACAATAATTTTTTAAGACATATATCAGAATGGGACACACACACATTAATCATCAACGTTAATTTCAGTGGACTATTCCAAAGACATGGAATAAGGCACATTGAAGGGGAACTAGGATGTCCATGGTTACAGTTCTACGTATCCATACAAGATATAACACATTCAAACCCAGAGAATCACAACCATTCTAATTGATTGAAAATGAAATCATTACATATAACCCAATCCATACATTCTACTGTGAATAAATATTCACTATATATATTGGAATGATTAATACCGACTTATTTTTAAGCAAAAAAAGTTATGCACTAAATACAAAAATTTAACATCATTTGATTTGAAATCATGAAAAATCGCACTATCCCAATGGCAGTTCAGAATTGAAGGTGTGGACAATCCAAAAATAGAAATGTAGATATTGAAAATTGGGATATATGTTAAATGAAAAAGAATACAGATATCCTAATATTTTGGATTTCTATTACACTTGTTCATCCAATGAACTGAAATATTTGTGGAATGGAAATATCACACAATGTATTCAACATCTGACCATATTCAGTGGTTTCCCTTATAAGAGAGATATTACTATATGATTTGACGGTGTTCATGCTTGATACTTATAGAGTTCATAAATGATGTTTTCTTCATTAATCCCACACTCAACAGATGTAGATGAAGTGCTTTCTATCCATCATAGTAAACATGGATTTGAATTATTAAGTGAAATATCCACCACATGTTACATTTTAATTTGAGGTAAATGTTTCATCATCAAAATCACTAGTTATTGTGGTGATAATTTTAAATCCCCCATTATCAACTACCTATGGGTATTTCCAACCACCAAAAAATATTCCATTTCCAATATTCTAGTAAACCACGTTATTTAGAAGATTATATATTCCCCATAATCATACAAATATAATATTGTGATGGATCCATACTAATAATTAGGGAATTTTCGTATGTTAGATATTTATTCTGTGAAGGATATTGATGTACAAAAAATAATGATACTGGATATATCCACATGCATTATTGGAAAGGAAATTTTTTTTATTTAGTTTATATCCAAGAAATATGTTCCCCCATTGGAATGTTTTGGTATGATTTTATCTAAGAAATTATAATTATGTTTTTTCATCTTATTGTTCATACCTCAGAAATGGCTAGTTAGGTGGGTGTTATGGATTCTAATAAAAAAACATTGGGGGTTTAGATAAATACATAACAGTATTTATTATTTATTAAGACTTATATATTATAATTTTTAATTTAATTACTATATAAAATATTTTTAAATGTATATACATTAATAATATTCCATACATTAACCATGTCACATAATAAATATGTTTTTTAATATTTCAAAATTTTAGGGTAGCCCATGATATTCTTTATCCCATTGAACATTAGAATACTCAATTAATAGAAAATATGTATGTATTACTATAAATAAAACATAATAATAATGAGTTTTATGATTTTTATAGTTCTTATGACATTGTGGATGAGAATTAATTGCTTTCAAAATATGATATACTGACTCAAATTCTCTCAAGGGGGACACTGAAAAAATGTAAACTCTAATTAGAAAAAGTGGTTAGTAATATGAGGTAATTGATGACCCATGTTTACAACATGAATTATATTATCATTTTATTACAAAAATATAATAGTGTGGAATATTTAATCAACCAAAAAATTATGTAAAGAAGATAGAGCCCCCCACCCAATGAAGATACCTCTAGTAAGAGATAATGCACATGTCTGGTCAACATTAATATTAATATTGAATGAATCACATGTGAAACATTGAATAATAAAATTGATCAATATAGCATATAATCGCAACACACTTATAAAAAAACTAGATAAAGGACCTTTTTATTCTAATATAAATTTTTTTCATATCATTCGTACAAGAAGAATAACCCATTTGTTTCACTGAGATTGATTTTATATTACAAAATATTTCATCATATATAATATAAATACAAATATGATTCTTTTATTATAAAATAAAATGTAATTTAACAAAATAATAGAAATAACCACATTCACATATGTTTTACCAAATCAGTGAGAATGTTTTATAATAATCATTAAATATAGCTATAGTTATGATTTATTAAATGAATGTAGGATTTTTATTCATTTAGTTATGTGTAATCAATTTTTCATTGATAGTGACAAAAATAGATTTAGAATTGTACTAATACATCATAAAAAGGGAATTATTAGGCCCCCTAAAATGCGATATTGCTTTAAAAAAAATATATAATTGATACCACCTTGGATCTGGGATTTTGAGGAGTGGTTTTAATGGGAAAACCAAATTTCCACATATTGAAGGTCGTGAGAATTATAATGACTCTTTTTATAGAAAACATTTTTCATTAATGAAAGACGAAATATTATTATAAATAAAAATATTTCTTTCCACGTACAACACTTATAATATTTCATGAAATGGCCTTCGATACACTTTTTATAAGAACAATGATATATATAGAAGTAGTGATGAGGGAGATGTCGATTATTTCACCATCCCAAGGAATATTTTACGTAGAAGTAAAATATATTAGAGTCACATTATATTAATTTAGATTCACGTGTTCAAATAGATCATATGAAATCTTTTATATTGAGAGATAAATCCATATTATGTTTAATACTGAAAATTCTCTAAAGAAATACATCAATGGGAAGAACAATATATCATTAAATAACAATATAATTAAATCACTATTAATTTTGTTATTTAATAAGATATTAAATTTTATAATTTATTCATAGAAGCCATTTTATGATTTAATAATTTCATATTGTGGAATGCTAATATATAGGAAAATAATACCACTTCTATAAAATCTATATCCATTCATAAGTAAATTATTAAAAATTAATGATACTCATTTTGTGGTATTACAAAGATGGTGGAGGTGTTATTGATAAAGTTACTATTATTTGTTATGTTTGGAAAATGATAAAAAACAAGCTATATGTTGAATAAATAAACTTAATCATATGAGAATATATATATATAAAAATATTAGGAAATATATTTGTTCATAGTGATCTCACTAATTGAATTAATTGTGTCACCATAATACCACATGTAATATAGACCGACAAACTATGAAGCCTAGAAGAATTTTTTTATCACAATATTTTTTCTATGAAATCCCCATATTTCAAAATTTTGATACATACTATAATTGAGTTTTCCACCAATAACAAGGTTCATAAATATATTCCCATGAATGGATGTATGAATCATAATGTAATTACTTTATTTTAGAATAGAATTCCATCCACAAACCCCTTTGAAGCCCTATAAAATAGAAAACCAAATGATGGATATTAGAATAAGATATAGTTTAGAGATAATATATAAACCCCAAAATCCTCCTCATCCTATAGGATCAATCATTGTGAAACCATGTGACATTAGAGGGAATTGGGATATCTTTTAAACACCATACATTATAAACAATCTCTATTTATTTTATTACATTCCATCATAGATTGTGATAGAAAAACCATATTTGGGAACCAATTAACACAAAACATTTGAACTATCCCAAATTTTTGTGCGTTCCCATGTAACACCCCAAACTTCCATGGTATGCTTCTCTTTGAATAATATAGTAGTGTGTGTGGTACGCAACTTCGAGCTCTAACACACACCACAATTTAATACCCACTTTTTGAAACGTTAGAGATTTTATCTTTCAAAATGGACCTCACTATTGGATTCGGAATATTGAAATTATGTTTGGGTGATTTTTCGGTATTTTTCAGAAAAAATTCAATTTTTCATGAATAGTGGAAAAACATTGAGTTGTAGTTTAAAAAAGAATTTTTATTTAAATAATTTTAATTATTATTTAAATTTATTTAAGGTCAAAATAGATACATAATACCTATACAAGTTTAATTTAATTCATTGGAGTTAGTTTAGAATAATTTTAGATATATAAAACTTTTATTGAACTTTTCACCCTCTTTTACCCATCTCCTAGGAGAATTTGAAAATTCACATGAAAAATAATTTTACCTATTCTGTGAGTGGAATTTCCAAAATCCAAGAGAAATAATAAATATCAAGGTGTAAAATTTGGTTCAATAAGATAAAAATAATTTTTGTGATTACTAACTTTTTACTTTTATTTACCACGGTTTAATATAAATAGTTTAATTAAGGGTAAAATGATATTATTATTATCCTAACACATGTCCTAATTCTATTGGAAAATTTTATCTCGACCAAAAAGAATCTTAGGAATAAAATATTATCATTTAGGTCCACATGGATTATATTAGGACATTTATTAATATTTAATTCATAGAGTAGTTAAAAGAGTTACAATCAATGTTTAATTACTAAAACATTTTTAATATAGGGTTATACATAAGATAAATTTGATTATAAATATTCATTAAAAATTTAACAAAATTTCCTACATAATGGTATTTTATTTATAATTTTTAGAAATTATGGAATTTAATATATTTATGACACAATGGTGATGTAGTAATTTCCTAATTAATGAATTAAAAAAATTGATATTATAAATATCAAAATAAATGTAATATGAAACTTTTTATGAATTCCACTAATTTTATAGGTTAATATGAAATATTAGGACTAGTTATACGAATTTGGTTTGAAATAATAATTATGTTATAAATTTATGAAAAACAAAATTCCCAATAATGTCAAAATAGATATAAAAGAGTTTTTAAAAAAAAATATTATATTATCAATTCATATTCTATTAATAAAAATATTAGGTTTATCCAAGATACTTATATAATGATAGTTGTATCATTAATGGACAACTTAGGGGATGTTTGGAAGCTTATAGTATTTTTATTGACTATATAATATAAAAATACAAAGAGACATGGTAAGTGTCAAATAATTAACTATGTGAAAAAACTAAAAGATAAGGTAAATAAAGTGACCCAAACCTATCTAAAACCTATTGGTTGATTGTTTTTTGACCTATCCTTACCCGTACCTTAAAATAATCAACTTTTGAGCCATTATAAACCTTATATAAATTTATTATAAAATAATACATTATGTTTTTCCTAAAGAGCCCCTCCTCTCCCGTTATAAAAGGACACCACTTCTAAACAATTATTCACACCTTAAAAGCCTTTCTTATTGGCCAAACCCAGTCCAAATATTCTCTCATATTCCCCCAATTTATCTTAGAGGCCATAGTTTGATCAGAAAGACATCCTATGGAGTAATTTTCTTCAAATCAAAAGGAATAACCCAAAAAAGCGGTAATGTATTCACCACCCTCTTCCAAGTTTGTTTCTTCTTCAAATTCTTCTTTCATTATTATTTAAATTATAAAATAATAACCCCAGTATCACATATATAATGTGATGAGATTATAAACATGGTACAACCATATTCCTTATTCTATCATATCCATTCAATAATAAATTTCATTTGATGATTAATAATAATGTTTTAATACTTAATATAATTATGTACATGAATAAGATTCATCGTATACATAACAAACAGGGTTTATGTAACAAAAAAAAAAAGAAAACAAGTTATGTAACACCTGAAACGACGATAAGACTAAGACATTATTAACAATGCAATGTTAAAAAATCATATATGATATCATATTAATGTATATGATTATTTTATAATTTAATAACAATTATTTCACCATTATAGTGGAGGTTAACCTACCATCATCCAATAAAATGTACAAGGTAAGGGTTTATTTCACAATATATTCATTATCTGATGTGTTTTTATGTAATTATCAACTTTGACCTCTTTATCATCCACATCCATGATTCTTAAAATTTCATTTCAAAACATTCTTACTATTTTAAAAAATATGGGTTAAATTCATTTATACCCATGTTTGAATTTTTAGATTTTTATCAAGGAATATTTCTGTCATTTTACAGAGAAGGTCCTTATTATCCTTTTCGACAAAATATGGGTATGAATGTTATTTTTTAACTGATACCGCAGGTGCGGCTATTTTTCCCAGTTATAAAATCTTAGATGTATCCCTTACAAGCATATAAGGATATTTTAAAAGTAAATGTTTTATTTTATAATTATGTGACTTTTAAATGATTTAATAAAAAGAGATATTTCTCTCAAATAGTTTTGATTTCATCTATGTCAACATCCATTGATGGATTATAAGTTTATTTGATGTTGATTTATTATGATACAAAACTTTCATATTGTATTGAATGTTTTGTGATATGTTTGACTGTGGATTTGTTATTTTTATACCATTCATGGTTTATGGAGAAATTATTTACATTTCGTATGGTAGTTTAAATATGAATGTTTATGTTATGCTTAAACCTGTACATAAGAGGATTGAATTGGACTTAATATGGGACAGGTGGAGCCCGCTATAGCTACTAGATGCATCGGTAGGTTTCATGAGACAAACTAGTGTCTTGACACAAGTACATGACAAAATATTATTTGTATTCTTTGTATGAGGCCATGGATACATGGTTATTATAGTTTGGTATTATACATTCCATCATTATTAAAGTGGTTATTGATATTTCATGTGATTATTCGACTAGTAGAATATCCATGTGAATAAGTAAATTGAATTATTTCATTTTATTTTTTCCATATAATGATTAAGTTAATGTTTAAAAGGATTTTGTTTAATTATACATTTACATAAATGTTTATGTTTATTTATGAATGTTTCTGCTATATTGATATCCTTACTGAGCATCTGAGCTCACCCCATTCTATGTTTTATTTTTCCCAGGATGTGAAGAAATATTTTATGACTGACTTGCAGGGATAGTCTAAAGTGTATATGAGTGTGGATTATGGAGACTATGTTATTTTATATTTTCAATTTATGATGTAATGTAACATTTATGAATGTATCTAGTGTTTCCAAGGCTACAAAACTAATCAGTCTTTCATGACTATATCTTTTGTGATCATGAAAATGAGAGGTAATAATGCACTGACTTTGGGTAACTGGGGTTGGGGAATTTTAGTTGGTATTATAGGATGTTTAGTACAAACCTTGGAAGCTAGATTTAGATAAACTCTGATTAGAGCACATAAACCTATTATTGAATGTTAGGATTAGTATAGAATAAATTCCTAGAATTTTAATATTGTAAGGATTTTGTGATTTTTCAGAGAAAAACATCCTAGTATGGATACGAGCAGGTAGAGGGGGCTCTGGCACAGATGTATGTAGTTGTTACACCAAAAAACAAGGCTTTAAGCTAGACTCGAACAGGTACTGGTGCCCGACAATGGGCCTTGCTGTACTCTTCGATATGACACTCCCAGGGATTATGCATAGGATAATTATCATTTTTGTTACAAAAAATTATGAAGGGTTTATGAGTATATACTTTCTCAAAGAAATTTTTTTTACGATAATGGATTATATCCATAAATAATTCAATTTATGTTAAGTGTTTTATAAGTATGGAATTATGTATTTTCATTCATAAACTGATATAGTTTATACCATTGTTTAGAAATGGTGCGTAGGGGAAGAAAAGGAAAATATATCAACACATGCACTCCATGTAGGGATTTCCCTCTTGATCAAGATAATTATATTGGAGCAAGTGATGCAACTGGTGCTGATCAGCTAATCACTATACTGGGACAAATCACTCAGGTTATAAATAATAAACATACCCATATGGAGCACCCTAATCCGAAGCATGTAGGATCGATGTTAGATCGCTTCATGAGGATACAACCACCAACGTTCAATGGGAGTACAAATCCAGTAGTAGCTTAGCAATGGATAAGAACCCCAATGAAAATATTTCAGGCTTTGGGGAGTAGTGAAAGGGAAAACGTTATCATGAATGTCTATCGCCTCATTGGATATGCTGATCAATGGTGGTCATTGATACAAAAAACAAAGGATGATTATGAAGTATCAAATATGTAATTGAGGTAGTTCAAACTTATTTTCCTAGAAAAATACTTTCCTCGTGACCATCGAGCAGATATGGAAAGGTAATTTTTGAGTCTGAGACAAATGAATGATGAGAATGTCGCAATATATGAGGGAAACATTACAAGGTTAGAAAGGTATGATGCATATTATATGCGTAACCCAATAAGTAAGATTGATAATTTCATTGATGGGTTCATACCATTTCTTCGTTGAGAATTAGTCTCACAATCCATCTCATCATACGAATTCATTGTCGCATGTGCTATCAATACAAAAAAAGAATTCTATATGTCTTTTGACTTTAAGGAAAAGAAAGTGAATAAGAGATCTGTTGATCAATCTAGAAATGGAAATAAGGGGAATACGTGATAAGTTAAATATCAATCCTGTAGTAAATGTGGGAAGAAACACCTCGAAACGTGATTGAAAGGATTTGGAGTCTGTTACAATTATGGTGAAAAAGACCACCATCCTCGTGATTGAAAGGGAAAGAATGAATATATCGATGTTCAATGCTACAACAGCATAGAGATGGGACATGATGCAATTGAATTTCGTAAGCGTGAGGGGAACTTAACTCAGAAAAGGCTAAGGGATCATGGCCAAGATTATGCTATCACTACTGGTGAGGTAGAAGCTCTGAATGACATGGTGGCAGGTAATTTAATGGTTTCCTCAAGTTTATAAAATGCATAATTTGATTCTGGATCATCTCATTGTTTCATATCTTCCCAATTTTGCTAATAAAATTATATATTTTCAATTTGATTTAACAAGGGAGTTATCATTTAAAAATCATAAGGGAAGTATCCTTGCAAAAATGTTTTGGGAATCAGTCCCCATTAGAGTAAAAAAATGTTCTTTATCTTCTGATATCATCGTCATACCTATGATTGAGTTTGATATAATCATTTGTATGGATTGTCTCTCGGACCATGATGTGATGATTTATTGTAAGAAGGAAGGAGGTTATGATTTTTGATGATGATGATAAGGAACACCTAATAAATAGGGCTAAATTGTCCCCACCTAATTCTTATCTAGATCCTCCCCCAGTAGCTCAAGTAAATTTAATTATTGGGGAGGTAGATAATGAAATGACTAAAGGTGAGGAAAGGAATGTTCAAATAGATGATTTACCTATTGTGAAAGAATATGTAGATGTGTTTTTGGAAAATTTACCTGGACATCCTCTAGAACGAGTAGTTGAGTTTTCCATTGATTTAATTCCTAGATCAAGGCCTATATTGAATACCCATCATATAATGGCCACTTTGGAACTAGATGAACTAAAGAAACAACTAGTTGAATTGAGTAATAAGGTATTTATTCTCCCTAGTGTTTCTCCATGGGGAGCCCCTGTTCTTTTTGTTAAGAATAAAATTGGATCTATGAGGTTATGTATCAACTACAAGGAAATCAATGCTATAACAATAAAGAACAAGTATCTACTACCTCACATTGATGATTTTTTTGACCAACTACATATGGATCAATACTTTTCAAAGATTGAACTTCGATCTTGATATCATCAGTTCTCTGTGAATAAGGAATACATTCCGAATACAGTATTTTGAACTAGGTACGGGCATTACGAGTTTATAGGAAGGCCTTTTGAGATGACTAATGCACCCTCTGTTTTCATGGATCTAATGAACAGTGTTTTCAAGGAATATATCGATTATTTTGTAGTGGTAATTATTGATGATATCTTGGTATATTCCAAAAGCTCCAAAGACCATGAAAATAACTTGTGAATTAACCTGAAGACTCATAGAAAACATGAATTATATGTGAAATTTAGCAAATTTGAATTCTGGATTCATGAGATTTTGTTTTCCTTCCCATATTGACTCCAATGATGTAATATTTATTATTCCTTCTATGACCATGGAAATCCATGAATGGCCAGCGCCGACGAGTATAACTGAGGTATGTAGTTTAATTGGTTTATCAGGTTATTATCGACGTTTCTTATTTAATTTTTCCCGAATGGTTAACTGAGTAACAAAGCTCACACGTAAAGTGCTTAAATTTTTTTGGACAATAGATTATGATGAATGTTTTGAAGAACTGAATATATGATTAGTGAATGCACCTATATTTACACTTCCATTGGGGAATGATGGGTTTGTTATTTATGGTTATGCATCGAAGAAAGGACGTGGTTGTGTCTGTATACCGAATGATAGGTTTATTGCCTATGAATCACGATAGTTGAAAATTCATGATTAAAACTATCTTAAACAAGATCTTGAGTTATCTACTGTGATATTTTCTTTGAAGCTATGGAGACACAACCTCTATGGACATAAATGTGAGATTTATACTGGTCACAAGAGTTTGAAAGATATTTTCTCACAAAAAGATCTCACCATGAGGCAAAGGAGATGGATTGAATTACACAATGATTATTATTGCACAATACACTACCACATGGGGAATGCAAATAAGGTGGAAGATCCTTTGAGCAGAAATGATCATGGAGTTTTGAACATTATGATAATTGAAAGGGATTCTATTTTCATGGATCTAGTGAAGATGTACATGGGAATAAAAATGGAATGTGAAACATCAATGATTTTTCAAATGGTTTCCAAACCATATTTACTAGAAAGGAGTTAGAGTTCTCAGACCGATGACGAAGAATTTCAAAAGAAGATTAAGGTTGTGAATTATGGGAGATTGATTGACTTTGTGTATGAAGATGTAATTGTGATGTTTGGGAGGAGACATTGTGTTCACGATATACCTGATCTAAAAAGGGAATTTTTGGATGATGCTCGTAGTTACAATTTCTCGATACACCATGGGAGCACCAAAATGTATCATGATTTGAAGAAAAAATTTTGGTGGGGAAAAATGAAGTGGTAGATTGCTGATTTTGTGTCAAGATGTATGGTTTTTCAACAAGTGAAAGCTAGAAGGCAATAGCCTCGAGGAGTCATGCAACCTCTTCACATACCTGAGTGAAAATTGGATAATATCACGATGTACATTGTCATGGGACAACCAGAGACTCCTAGAAAGAATGCTGCAATATGGGTCATTATGGATTATTTAACCAAGTCAACACATTTTCTTGCTATAAGGGAAGATCTACCACTTGAACGTCTAGCAAGATTATACATTAATGAAGTTTTAAGACATCAAGGAGTACCCCTATTGATTGTTTCTGATCATGATCCACGGTTTACATCATGATTCTGGAAGAGTCTTCAGTAGGCCTTGGATACAGAACTTCTTTAGAGAACTGCATACCACCCTCAAACAGATGGACAATCAGAACGGACTAATCAAACAATAGAAGACATGTTGATATCATGCTCACATGACTTTCAAGGTATGTGGAATCAGTATTTACCTCTGGTAGAATTTTCATGTAATAATAACTTCTATTCAATTACTCAAATGGCACCATATAAAGCGTTATACGGAAAAAGATGTCGCACACCAACCTGCTGGGATAACGTTGGTGAATGAAAACTGGTAGGCCCAGAACTGGTGGAGGAAACGATATAAAAGGTAAAGCTAATCCAAAACCACATCAAAGCAGCTCAAAGTAGGAAGAAGTGCTATAACGATAACCAAATGAAGGAGTTGGAATTTCAGGCAGGAGATCATGCTTTCATGAAGGTATCTCCATGGAATGGAGTTGTACATTTCGGTAAAAAAGGTAAATTGAGTCCCAGGTACATCAGACCTTTCGAAATTGTTGAACGAATTGGGGTTGTAGCATACCGTTTGGAAATGACGCCAAATCTCTCCAAAGTTCACGATGTGGTCCAAGTATCACTATTGTGAAAATACACGCCTGACCCAACGCATGTACTCACTTATGAGAAATTAGAATGGGAACCCGATCTATCTTATTGTGAGTAGCCTGTCAGGATTCTTGATACAAGGGAACAATTGTTGAGAAATCAGACTACTTATTTGGTAAATTTTCTATGGAGAAACCATAAGATGGAATAGGAAACATGGGAACCTGAGGAACATATGATGAAGAACCACCTGAGTATTTTTCTGCGGTAGTACATAGAAATTTCTAGGAACAAATTATTTGAAGGAGGGGATAATTTAACACCCCATTCATCCACGGTACATTTTTCTTTGAATAATATAGTAGTGTGTGTTGTACGCAACTTTGAGTTCTAACACACACCACAACCAATCAGACTAGCCATTATGAGTTGTAATACCCACATTTTGAAATTTTATAAATAGTATCTTTTAAAATGAACATCATTTTTGGAATTGGAATATCGAAATTATCTTATGGTGAATTTTTGGTATTTTACTAAAAACATTCAATTTTTAATGTGCAGAGAAAAAACACTGAGTTATAGTTTAAAATAGGTTTTTTATTTAAATAATTATTTTTTAAAAAATTTAATTAAGGTGAAAATAGATACATAATACCTATATATGTTCAATGAAATTCATTGGAGTTAGTTTATAATAATTTAAGATATATAAAAATTTTATTGATCTTTTAACCGTCTTTTACCCACCTCCTAAGAGTATTTGGAAACTCAAGTAAAACATAATTTTACCGTTTCTGTGAGTGGAATTTCGAAAATCTGAGAGACACGGATAATATCACGCAGGAAAATGTGGTTCAATATGAAAAAAATATATTTTTTTTAATTGTAAATTTTTACTTTTTTTTACCGCGTTTAAAAGTAAATAGTGTAATTATGGGTAAAAATGATATTATTATTACCATAAATCAGATCCTAAATAAATTGGAAAAGTGTATCTCGTCCATAAATAACCATAGGAATAAAATATTATCATTCAGGTCAACTTGGATTAGATTAGGACATTTATTATTATTTAATTCAAAGAAGATTTAAAATAGCTAATATCGATGTTTAATTACTAACACATTTTTAATCTAGGGATATACATAAGATAAATTAGATTATAAATGTTCACTAGAAATATAAAACAATTTCCCAAACAATAGAATTTTATTTATAATTTTTAGACATTAATTAATTTAATTTATTTATGAATCAATGGTGATGCAGTAATTTATTAATTAATAAAATAAAAAAATAATTAATATTATAAATATCAAAATAAATGTATTTTGAAACTTTTAATGTATTCCACTAATTTTCTCGGTTAATATGACATATTAGGACATGTAATATGAATTTTTTTCAATGTAATAATATTTTTATGAATTTATCAAAAAAAAAATACCCAATAGTTTTAAAATTGAAATAAAAGAGTTTTTAAAACAAATATTATATTATTAATTCATTTTTTATTCCTAAAAATATAAGTTTCTTCCAAGAGACTTATATAATGATTGTTTTATCATTAATGGACCACTTCGAGGTCTCTAGGAAGTTGATAGTATGTTTAATGACTATATAATATAAAAATACCAAGAGACATGGTATGTGTCAAATTAATAATATAAGAGTTAAAACTAAACGATGATGTTTATAAAAAGACACCACTTTTAACCAATTCTTCACACCATCAGAGTCATTTGGATCGGGCAAACCCTGCCCAAACATTCCCTCAACTTACCTCACTTAATCCTCGAGGCCTTAGTTTGATCAGAAATCCATCCTATAAAGTCCCTTTGATCAAATCAAACAGAAGAACACGAAGAAGAGGTAATGTCTTCACCATCATCCTTCAAGTTCCTTCCCTCTTCTAGTTATTCATTTCTTATGATTTACATTCTAAAATAATAACTCCAGTATCTCCTATATACATATATTATGTTATAAATATGGTAGAATCATATTTAGTATTCTATCCATCCCTTGAATGACATGTCACCATACGTGCGTACGCAAGTCTTACCGTTTCCACGTCATGGTGTAATTATTATTCAATACATTATTCTTTTGAATTGTGTAGTAATGATGTGTAAATGATGTAAATAATAAATATAACATTATAATGATTCTTTATATATGATATATAATCCAATTATATATTATTTTAATATCAAAAGAATGATATTGTCCCTCGTGCGTACGTACCAACTATCGTCACCATGAACGCGATGAGATTCAATCCCCATGGTATCCATTCTAGACTAAAATTCATTTGATAATAAAAAATAATTTTTAAAGACTCATTATAATTCTAGACATGAATAAGATACAACCTATCCATAACAAATACGTTTTTTGTAACAAAACATATAATATAAAACGAGTATGTTACCACCTAAAATGACGATAGTACTATGATATTATTAAAAAATCAATTTTAAAAGATCATATATTATATCATATGAATGTATATGATTCTTGTATAATTTAATAACAATTATTTCACCATTATACAAGAGGATAACCTACCCTCAACAAAGGAAAAGTACAAGGTAATAGTTTATTTCACAATCTCTTCATTATCCATGGTTATTTATACATAATTATCTACTGGGACCTCTTTATCATCCACATCCATGTTTCTTAAAAATGTATTTCAAAACATTATTTCTATTTTACTTAATATGGGTTAATTTCATTTATTCACTTGTTTGACTTATTACCAGATGTTTATAAACGAATCATTTCATCATTTTTCAAACAAGGACATTTTTAACTTTTTTGACAAAATTAATCTCAGAATGTTCTTCTTTATCTTATACGCCGGGTGCTTCTATTTTACGCAGTTATAAAATTGTCGAAGAATCCCTTAAAATCATATAAGGATATTTTCAAATTAAATCTATTATGTTATAATTATGTAACTTTTAAATCATTTAAAAAGACTTATTTCTCTCAAATAGTTTTGATTTCATATATGTCAACATCAATCGATGGATTTTAATTTTATTTGAAGTTGATTTATTTTGATACAAAACTTCCATATTGTATTGATGGTTTTGTGATATGTTTGACTTTGGATGTGTTATTTTTATACCATTCATGGTTTATGGAGAATGTATTGACCTTAATTATGCTAGTTTTAATACCAATGTTAATGTTATGTTTAAACATGTTCATATGAGGAATGCATTGGACTTAATAAGTGATGGGTGGATCCTACTATATCTTCTCGATGCATCATTACGACTAATGAGACAAAATATTGTCTTGGCATGAGGACTTGAGAAAATATTATCTATAGTCTTGGCACGAGGACTTAGCTACATCGTTAAGATAGTCTGGCATTATGCATTTCATCATTATGAATGTGGTTATTGATATTGCATGTGATTATTCAGCTCGTTGAATATCTATGTGAATAATTAAATGGCATTATTTCATTTTATTTTTTCCTTATTATGATCATGTTCATGTTTAAAAGGATTTTTTTTTGTTATACATTGCCTTAAATGTTATATAACTCATTCATGAGATACAAGGAATGCATAAAGGTTAGTGTTAATGAAAATATTTATAATAATTAAATTAAAATATATAGTTATATTAAATATTATTCACACCATTAATATGACAATGAAAGGAATGTTGCGTACATTCCTACATTCGACCTACAGTCTCCATGGACAATGCATTTAATTTAAAATCTCTAAATGATATGTAAAATTATTAATATATATATAATGGATATATATGATATTTAAATCGTGAATACTATGATGGATATAATTTAATTTTGACCTCATGTAGAATTTTTTATTATAATGAATTTATTTATGGGACATCTTCTTAAAATCAACATAATGTATGATATTAACTAAAATAATTAAATAATTTCAAAAACATTGTAATAAGTAATAGAAAAATAATATAAAAAATTAAAATTTTACTTAAGAAAGTATATATTAACCTATTATTATAATTTAGGATGTTAAAGAACGAAGGAGACAAGTCAGAGTCATGTTCAGATAACAACTTGACCAAATTTCCATTCATTCAGTTAATCATCTCCTTATTAATTATGTCATGTTATTATTTTGTGAAAAAATGATATAAAATTTCTATCACTTATTCATACATTATTATGTTTATTTAACATGAATACATGGAATATATATATTTCATTATGAAAATGATCTTAATAAATTAAATAGTAACTCAATTTCAAATCATCATGTTCATTATCCATGTAATTGTATTTTCATTCCAAGAATATTGGTTAATTATAAATGATTTTTATATACTAAATATACAATTATATAATTTATATTTATATTTTTCAAACATCATTATTTCATATATTTATCTTTGATTTAAATATACTTTTTAAAGTACTTCATGTCGATCTACTTTAAATGAGACAATTCTAGATGATGTTACCTTTTATTTCATTTTAAAGTGTATATAAATAAAATTATACGTTACATTCCCTTATGAAATCTATAATAATGATATTTATTGATTTTTTAAATGTTCTACTGTAGATACCCGAAGCTTAACGTACATGGACATTACATTACTTTTGCGGATTACTTAGAAAATAACAAAAAACACTCACACAAGGACCGTAATAGTTTAGTGTCTTTGGAAACTCCGAATATAATCTTCTAATCGTGGTGAAAGATCTTGAACATCTCCCATAAAGATCTTCATTTTTTTAACTAAAACCTCTATTTATATCCTAGGAAAATAAAACATAAAAGGGTGAGCTCAAATGCTTAGTAAGGGTAAACAAAACAAATATCAGTCACTTCATATTCATAAGAACATAACATTTTGGAAATATTAATCCTTCAAAAGAGATCATAATATCATAACATGGGATAAAGCATACTAGTGAAATATAATACCAATAATCATAACTTAAAACATGAAACATTGTGTCATACCCACATAATCATAGAGAATCATTTCTTATTAGTCAAGACTCATTTCCAAGTCTATCTTAGTGGACAAAGTCCATTTCTGAACCGAGTTCACTCCTCGTTTCAGTCATGTTTCACTGAACCAGTTTAACTTTCCGTTCCAGCCATGTCTATATCATGAGATATAAAATCTTTACCCAATTCATTGGAGGGAGATATAGGTCTCACCCATCTCATAATGATATCATTCTTATGTGTTCAACAGAAATCATAAACGATACATCATAGCATCACCCATGTAATAAAAATGGAAATCTTAAACATCGTGACATCATAAAACAATTCATATAAGATAAAGGAATTCATAAAAATAATTCTATCACAACATAATCAAATCATTGTAATATTAGAGATAGAAACAGAACACTATATTATCTGATATGGAATTTTTTTTTATAAAACAATTGAACTCCATTTTTGAGGAAAATATTCATTCTACTTCAAAAACACTTTTCCATTCGTAACATGTCATACAATTCAAAACTAAAAGAAGTTGATTAAAAATAAAATTGAAAATTTGTAAAGGATTCTTCTTGGAAAAAATTACTTAAAATCCATTCATGTCGTATAAGTTAAAAAAACGTTCTTCTCGTAATTTTGTCGGAAAAGTAAAAAAGTACCATGTATGAAAAACGACAAAAGTTTCCTTTCATATCTTTTACTAAAAACACACCAATGGGTCAAAATGAATTCAAAAAATTTTAGGTGGATGTAAATAATATTACATATTTAGGAAACATGGATGTGGTTGATACAATACACCCCAGTAAATACCAAAGTATAAACTATCTCGGATAAAAATGAGATTGTGATATTTCCCATACCTTAGGTATGAGTTGCTTTGTAAGTGACTAAAACTCCTGTATAATGATTTAAATAATGTCATTCAATTATTCCTGAATCATACTAATTGTTATGATATCATATATAATTCACTTATGACTTTATATTACCCATTCTTTTGTAAATTCCATGTTAAAGAGCATTTTAGGTAAAGTCGTTTCATTTGTCATCCGTGATGTGACTTGTAATCATTCATATGATTACACAGATCATGATTACTTAATTCCCAAATATATAACATGATTTATATATAATATATATTGAGAATATACATATATATAATAGATTAGTAAATGGAAAGAAATACACCGTTCATGGAAACGGTAGGCCGTACGTATGCATGAACGCTGTTTTCATTTCCTTATTGAGTTGAATGGAATTATGTAGATGACATACATATATATAAAAATAAATACATTATCATTATTATGTCATATATTTAATTATTACTTATTATATATACTATATAATCATTCATGAATGGTTAACGTGGAAAATGAATCTCATCTCGTCGTGGAGACGGTAGTCCGTACGTACGCACGAGCGATGATATCGTTCTCATGATCGTGGAATTGTATTTGAGTGTATGTATACTATTTCAGAATCAATATCACTTTACAATAATCAAATATAGTTATTATGTACCCCATTATACCCATCCAAGTTTGTTTGTGGTGGAAAATAGATTACACCACGGCATGGAGATGGTATTCTGTATGTACGCACGCGCGGTGATTTCATTTTCCCTAGGACGGATAGATGGTGAAATAGGGTTTTTTCATACTTATAATAACATATCATAAAATTAGTGATAATTATTTTATTACTTCATAATTAAACAACCTAATGAAAAGAAGTGGAAGAAGAAATAAAGTTGAAAGAATCGGTAACAGACATTACCTCTTCTTTGAAGCGCCTCTTTGAGTCCTCCACTTAGGGAACTAAAATTGGCCTTTGAAGAAGACCAGGACCTCTAGGATGTTTTTAAGGAAGTTGGTAAGATAATTTTTCAGGGTTTTTCCGAGCTTGAAGGCTCAATGTGGTGTGAGGAAGAGAGGGAGGAGGTGCCCTTTTATAATGGAGGAGAGTGGCACCTTTGGAATAATAAAAAATATTATATTATTATAAAGCCAAATTAGGTTTTAAATATCTCCAAATTGATTTATTTCGAAGCTAATGTGGGTATGGGTCAAAATACTCTCATACAATAGAATATAGACAAGTTTAGGTTCCTATTTTAACCTTATAATTTATATGTAACATTAAGTTAGATAATTTTACTTTTACCATGTCTTTTGTGTTCTTACAATATAAGGTTAATAAACATACTATAACAAGCCAAACGAACCACAAGTTGTTTATTATTAATATATATAACCTTATCTAAGACATTTTTCCGAACCATATATTTTGAGAAATAAAATACTAGTTAATAATATAACATTTTTTTAAAAAACTATTTTATGTCAATTTTGACACTATTTAGTAATTGAATTTTTTGAAAATCATAACAGAATGATTATTTCGAAAAAATTTAATTAAATCAATACTAAAATGTCATAATAACCTATAAAATTAGTGAAATTCAAAAAAAGTCTAAATCACATATATTTGGGTATTTGTAACATCAATTATATCAATATTTCATTAATAAGTTAATTACTGCATCATCGTTGAGTAATAAATAAATTAACTAATTTAATGTATAAAAATTATAAATAAAATACTATTATGTAGGAAATATTTTTATCTTTATAATTAATATTTATAGTCTAATTTATCTTATGCATAACCCTATATTAAAAACTATCTACTTATTAAACTTTGATTTTAACTTTTTTAACCCTTCTTTAAATAAATTGATAATAAATGTCCTAATCTAATCCAAGTGGTCCTAAATGGTAATATTTTATTCCTAAGTTTGTTATTGGTCGAATTACACTTATCCAATAGAATTAGGACATGTGTTACGGTAATAATAATATCATTTTTACCCTTAACTACCCTATTTACTTTTAACCGTGGTAAAAAAATGTAAAAAGTTACTATTCACAAAAAAACTATTTTCATCTCATTGAACCAAATTATAGTACTTGATATTAACAGTATCTATCAGAGTTTCTAAATTATACTCACAGAAGAGGTAAAATTATGTTTTATGAAAAATTTAGTTTTTTAACTACCACTTAGTGGTTTCACTATTCATCAAAAAATGAAAGTTTCCAGAAAAATACCAATAATTAGGCCTAATCTATATTTGATATTATGAATTCAAAAATGATGTTTATTTTACCAAATTAAAAACATATCAGTTACATAAACTAATTTAAAAATTAATTCCCGTCGTCAATACAAATAGCTTGTTTTTAAAAGATAATAACTATCAAAATATTGACACTTGTTTATGTCCAGTTTAAATGTTAAATTACATCAAATGAACAACATTGTATTAAATTGTAAAAATAAATTCTAAATATAATTTAAAACCACTCAAATTAAAAATTTATCACTATTAATTATTTCGATTAAAAATTTTGTTTTTAATATAAATTTAGTAATTTATGTTATTCATCAGAATATGAATGTTATCCGAAAAGTACCAAAATTTCACCCTCACCCAATTTCGATATTCCGAATCAAAAAATAAAGTCCATTTTGAAAAATAAAATATACAAAATTTCAAAAAGTGGTTATTACTATTCATAACGGCTAGTTTTAATAATATTTTAATAGCATCTTGTTGTTTAGTGAAACTCGGTATTGCGTACTACACAAGCTATCGAGGAAGGTCGTGATTGCGTGTAATGCAAGGCAATTCAAGGATGTGTGTTGTTCAATCTTTTTTTAGTGTAGCATACAACACAAGACATTAATGAAATTAAGAATATTTTTCACAAAACCTCGGGGTGTTACATTCTACCCCACTTAAAATGAATTTCGCCCTCGAAATTCGTCAGGGTTATAAATGGATTACTACTCGAAAGTTTCTTTAATAGAAACCCACATTGTAAAAAGTAATACCAAAACCAATCTTTAAAAACAAAAGTATGAAACGTAATGGATAACCAAATAAACTAATCATTGGGTTTCCACATAGGTGAAAATATGGATATGGAAGAGAAATCTAATCATCATGTTCTGATGCAGAGTGGTAGAGAACATGGCTATGGAAAATACAACAATCACAAAGACATAAATTTGTGACGATATATGGTACCATATGATTCATCAGATATAAGAGCACTAGGACAACTTTTTTGGTTTTCAAGATCATTTCCCTAAATTTGATGAAATTAGAATTAGAAGAAATACTTTCGTGATTTTGGTATAGTCTCACCGTTGGTCGTTATTTGGACAATTTCGACTTCATCTCTTAATGAAATGAAGTTGAATTTGTCATTCGTGATTTGTTAGCAGATCATGTGATAGAATGATGGGTCATTCCATCTGTCTCAAACAAAAGGTTAGAAAAGTTATCAAAAAAATACATTAGTCTATCTATAGTGAGATTATTCATATATGGTTCCTAAATTGGACTTAAACATCATATATCATACTGATTAATATAATAAATCTTGTTTCTACAAAACACAGACTTCCTGTAGGTTAGTGGTAGGCGATAAAGGCCAGTCGCACTTCGGTTGTGGGTTTGATTCCCACAGCCTTGTCCGACGCGATGGGTTGTCGCCCATCCTGAAGGTTGTCCTTTTTCTAAAACTACATTTCTATAACATCCCATAAATAATATCGAAAAAGGTTATATCCTTAATTAATACTAACTTATATTCAACATACTCCATTCCAATCTTTAGGCATATCCATAATATAACAGTCCATTGTCATATTATAGTGAAAACAATTACCAGAGATTTCATATAACAAGAATGTTAATCCCATCGTTGAACCCCATATATCATAAGATATTTTTTTTGGTCACATTCCAAACGTTCGAAGTCCTTAATCATGTATTCTCTTGAAAAAAAATTGAATACCCATTGAACCTTAGTGAAAACATGAGTGCTGTCAAAAGTTAACTCCTTCCACATACCAAAACCCCAAAGTTATATATACACAAACCATGATATAACTATTTCATTATATCAGTCATGAGCTCAGGAATTCTATCAAACATTTCATTTTCACATTTACCCTTCATTATGTGCATATCGTCTTTCTTTTCCAAAAATATCTCAATCACATTCCATGGTTACCGGTACCGTTGAAAACCACAATAGACCAATACATAAATATTTCAATTTTCCACGATACTATATAAAACATTATTTTGGAATCCCATTACATAAACACTTCATCATTCCACCACATCATTGTCATATTCAACATCTCAAACAGTGATCGCATGTGACTTCCCTTTGTCCTTTTCCTTAAGTGGTTTCTCATGTCGATCATCACTAACCCTTGGATTAGGGAATTTATTAGCATAATGCCCCATTTCCTTGCACTTGAAACATTGAAGTGTTGGTGGTGAGTTCATTGCCGTCTTTTCTTTATTCACATCATTTGAAACCCTTTTTCCATTACTTAGACACTCAGTTGCTCGATGACCTTCTTTTCCACACTTAAAACATTTTCTAGTCCCTTTAAGACAATCTCCACCATGCTTCTTTCCACACTTTGAGCATAAAGAAACATTCATCTTTTTTATCACCATTATTCTGAGATTTCTCCTAGAACTCCATCTTCCGATTCTTGTCAAAACTATGAGATGGATAAGTAACACCAACTTTGATTTCTACCTTGATAGCACAACACACAATTTCTTCATAGCTACTGATGTCTCTTATAGATAATTCCCTTCGATGATTTGGTTTTAAGCCACTGATGAATCAATCAACTTTACTTTCGGGGTGGATGATAAATCCAGATGCATACCTTGCAAGCCTTGTAAAATTCGCTTCATATATACCAACTGATTCATCATCCTTTTTCTTTAGTTCAAGAAACTCCTTCTCCATCTTTGTTCGAAGAATACTAGGGAAATACTTATTGAAAAATAAGTTCTTGAACTCGTCCCATTCCATGGAATCAATTTCACCTATTGGCCTCGTATTCTTGATAAGATTCCACCATTGATTAGAATCACCGTCCATACGATACACTGCTAAGATGACTTTATCATGTTCTGAACATTGAAGAACTGAAAATATCTTTTCAGTAGTTCCGATCCATTGTTCAGAAACATGTGGGTCAGACGACCCACTGAAAGAAGGTGGACGTTGCCTCATGAAGGACTCAATAGAATATTGTTCCCTTCCCTGCTCATTTGGAAGTCCAGAATGATTCATAGCTTGTGTAAGTATAGCAATAATATTTTTCACTCCATCTCACATAACATTTGTTTGTTCAGGAGGACAATCATTGCATTGTCCATTACATTGATCAACACGGTTCATTCGGGTTCCAACCATTGTCTAAAACCCAAAAACAATAGCGTGAGAGGAAAAAATCACGCTAGGGAAAACAATATAATAAAGGGGGAGTACCTTCAATATCTATCATCTTAGGTTTATTTTTAAGATAGTTACCGTAATTCTAGGACTATAACCTATACTTATACTTAACCTTACGGACATCCCAAGACATACCTTAGAAATATCTCTACATATATCACTAAAGTTTTCACATCCTATTATCCAAAGGTTAACTAAACCTTTCCTCTGATACCAATTGTAGATACCCGAAGTTTAACATACATGGACATTACATTAATTTTGCGGAATACTTTGAAAATAACAAAAAACACACACACAAGGACCATAATAGTTTAGTGTCTTTGGAAACTCGGAATATAATCTTCTAATCATGGTGAATGATCTTCAATATCTCCCATAGAGATCTTCCTTTTTTACCTAAAACCTTTCATTATATCCTGGGAAAATAAAACATAAAAGGTTGAGCTCAAATGCTCAGTTAGGGTAAACAAAACAAATATCAGTCACATCATATTCATAAGAACATAACATTTTGGAAATATTAATCCTGCAAAAGAGATCATAATATCATAACATGGGATAAATCATAGTAGTAAAATGTAATCCCAATAATCTTAACATAAAACATGAAACTTTGTGGAATACACATATAATCATATAGAATAATTTTTTATTAGTCAAGACTCATTTCCAAGACTATCTTAGTGGAGAAAGTCCATTTCTGAACTGAGATCACTCTTCGTTTCAGTCCTATTTCACTGAAACGGTTTAACCTGCCGTTCCAGCCATGTTTATCTCATGATATATAAAATCATTACCCAATTCATTGGAGGTAGATATAGGTCCCACCCATCTCATAATGATATCATTCTTATGTGTGCCACAAAAATCATAAACCATACATCATAGCATAACCCATGTAATAAAAAATGGGAATCTTAAACATCGTGACATCATAAAACAATTCATATAAGATAAAGGAATTCATAAAAATAATACCAACACAACATAATCAAATCAATGTAATAATAGGGATAGAAACAGAAACCTATATTATCTTAGTTGGAAAATAATTTTGATAAAACACTTGAACTCCATTCTTGAGGAAAATATTCTTTCTAATTCAAAAACACTTTTCCTTTAATAACATTTAATACAAATCAAAACTAAAAGATGTTGATTAAAAATAAAGCTAAAAATTGTAAAGGAATCTTCTTGGATTTTTTTTAAAAAAAATCCATTCATGCCGTATAATTTAAAAAAACATTATTCTCGTAATTTTTTCGGAAAAGTCAAAAAGTACCTCGTACGAAAAACGACAAAAGATTCCTTTCATATCTTTTACTAAGAACTCATCAAAGGGTAAAAATGGATTTAAACAATTTTAGGAGGATTGATATAATAATAAATATTGGGGAAACATGGATATGGATGATAAAATACACCCCAGTAAATACCAAAGTATAAACAATATCAGATAAAAATGAGATTGTGATATTTCCCTTACCTTAGGTCTGATTTGCTTTGTAAGTGTCTGAAACTCATGTATAATTATTTAAATAATGTCATTTACTTATTCCAGAATCATACTAATTGTTATGATATCATATATGGTTCACTTATGACTTTATATTACCCGTTCTTTTGTGAATTCCAAGTTGAAGAGCGTTTTGGGTAAAATCGTTTCATTTGTCGTATGTGTTTTGACTTGTAATTATTCATATGATTACATAGATCATTATTAATTAATTAAAGAATATAAAACATGATTTATATATAATATATATTCCTAATATACATATATATAACATATTAGTAAATGTAATGAAATACACCATTCATTGAGACGGTAGGTCGTATGTACGCATGAACGCTGTTTTCGTTTCCTTATTGAGTTGAATGGAATTAAGTAGATGACATACATATATATACACATAAATCCAGTATCATTATTATGTAATATCTTTCATTATTACTTATTATATATACTTTATAATCATTCATTAATGGTTAACGTGGAGAATGAATCTCACCGCATCGTGGTGACGGTAGTCCGTAGGTACGCACGAGCGATGATATCGTTATCATGATTGTGAAATTGTATTGGAGTGTATTTATACTATTTCATAATCAATATCAATTTAAAAAAATAATATATAGTTATTATTTACACCATTATACCCATCCAAATAATTTGTTGGTGGAAAATAGATTACACCACGGCGTGGAGACGGTATTCCGTACTTACGTACGCACGGTGATTTCATTTTCCATAGGATGGATAGATGGTAAAATAGTGTTGTTTAATATTTATAATAACATTTCAGAATATTATTTATACTGATGTTATTACTTCATAATGAAACAACCTAAGTAGAATAAGTGGAAGAAGAATCAATGTTGAAAGAATCAGTAACAGACATTACCTCTTCTTTGAAGCGCCTCTTTGAGTCCTTCTCTTAGGGCACTAATACCAAGACATCTAGGATGTCTATAGGGAAGTGGAGAAGAGAATTTGGTAGGGTTTGGCCGAGCATGAAGGCTCAATGTGGTGTGATGGAGAGAGGGAGGAGGTGCCCTTTTATAAGGGAGGAGAGGGGCACCTTTGGAATAACAAAAAATATTATTTTATTATATAGCCAAATTCGGTTTTAAATAGCTCCAAATTGATTTATTCAGAATCTAATGTGGGTATGGGTCGAAATACTCTCATAAAATATAATATAGACATGTTTAGGTTCCTATTTTAACCTTATCATTTAGATTTAACATTAAGTTAGATAATTTTACTTATACCGTGTCTTTTTGTGTTCCTAAAATATAAGGTTAATAAACTTACTATAAGAAGCCAAAAGAACACCAAGTTGTTTATTATTAATATATATAACATTATATAAGTCATTTGGCCGAACCATATATTTTTATAAATAAAATAACAATTAATAATATAATATTTGTTTTAAAAACTATTTTATTTCAATTTTGACACTATTTAGTAATAGATTTTTTTGAAAATCATAACATAATTATTAATTCAAAAAAGTTAACTAAATTTATACTAACTGTCATATTAACCTAAAAAATTAGTTTAATTCATAAAAAGTTTCATGTTATATTTATTTGGGTATTTATAACTTAATTTATGTCAATATTTCATTAATAAGATAATTACTACATCATCGTTGTGTCATAAATAAATTAAATAATTTATTGTCTAAAAATTTAAAATAAAATACCATTATGTATAAAATCTTTTTATCTTTCTAATGAAAATTTATAGTCAAATTTATTTTATGCATAACCCTATATTAAAAATTATCTACTAATTAAACATTGATTTTAACTATTTTAACCCTTTTTTAAATAAATTAATAATAAATGTCCTAATCAAATCCAAGTGGTCCTAAATGGTCCTATTTTATTCCTAAGGTTGTTTTTGGTCCAATTAAACTTATCCAATAGAATTAAGACATGTGTTAGGGTAATAATAATATCATTTTTACCCTTTACTACCCTATTTACTTTTAACCGTGGTAAAACAAAGTAAAAAGTTACTATTCACCAAAAAATATTTTCATCTCATTGAACCACATTTTAGTCCTTGATATTAACTGTGGCTCTTGGAGTTTCGAAATTCTACTCACAAAAGTGGTAAAATTATGTTTTATGAAAAATTCATTTTTTTTAACTTCCACTTAGTGGTTTCAGTACTCATCAAAAATAAAAGTTTCTAGAAAAATACCAAAAATTAGACCTAAGATATATTTGATATTATGAATTCAAAAATGATGTTTATTTTACCAAATTGAAAACATATCATTTACATTAACTAATTTAAAAATTAATTCCCATCGTCAAAACAAATACTGTGTTTTTAAAATATAATAACTATCAAATGATTGACACTTGTTTATGTCTGGTTTAAATGTTAAATTACTTCCAACGAACAACATTGTATTAAATTGTAAAAATATTTTATAAATATTATTTAAAACCTATAAAATTAATAATTTATCACTATTATTTATTTCGATTAAAAAAGTTTTTTTTAATTAAAATTTAGTAATTATCACTATTCATCCGAATATGAAAGTTATCCGAAAAGTACCAAAATTTCACACTAAGCCAATTTCGATATTCCGAATCCAAAAATGAAGTCCATTTTGAAAAATAAAATTTAAAAAATTTCAAAAAGTGCTTATTACTATTCGTAATGGCTAGTTTTAATAATATTTTAATACCATATCATTGTTTAGTGAAATTCGGTATTGCATACTACACACGCTTTCAAGGAAGGTCACGATTGCGTGTAATGCAAGGCAATTCAAGGATTCGTATTGTGCAAGCTCCTTTTGTTGTTGCGTACAACACAAGACATTAATGAAATTAAGAATATTTTTCATAAAATCTCGGGGTGTTACATCTACATTCATGTTGTGTATATATTAAACATTAAAAATTGAACTGTACTCTTTCTCTATGACATCATTTTTAAATTATTTAAATATTTAATCTTTTAAATCCATCTCATTCATTTCCATGTTATAAAAATGATTTCACAAACATATTTAAAGGGATTTTTTTTATAAGAGTAAATTACATTCATTTGTTTATATGTGTTATGGGACACTACATTAATAATAATAATATTTTATATTATTATAATTTTGTTTTAATAGGATATTGATTATTTCATAAAAATTGAATGATTATAATATATATGTTATCTATTGAATTTCTCTCTTTTATATCGCTATTAATAAATTTTTATAACATAATATGTTTAAAATTATATTTTAAATAACGTGTATTCATTTATGAGTGTGTGACTTTAAATATAAAATATGATTTCAAAGTGGAAATGCTATTTTTTTCCATTATGCATGATTTATCTATTATGGTTCTATTATGGTTCTTTGGAAGTGCTTATGTAAATGGATGGTTTCATGAGGAAATGAGGGAAGGTGAGCCCATGATAGATCTCAAAATAATTGGGTAATGTGACTGAGTATAATGATAAGGTTTCTTCTAATAGACAATGCTAATATACTGGGATGGGTATTTGGAATGTAACCATGAAGGTTACTCACTGGGTTGATTTGAATGATACGATGTAATTGTGATATAGAGGCCCCATGTTACCTTTATGTTTAATTTTTTCTATGAACTTATTTAGGAATTTTATGATTATAGGATGTATGCTATATAATTTACATTTTATTGGTGAGAAATTTTCTTTTGAGAAAATTATTTAATAGGTTTAAAATTATGATAGACTAAAACTTTCATTCTTTATTTTGTCTTACATACTATTGTTTTTATGCTCATCCCATGTTTTTAATTTTTTTTTCCAATGGGTATATGGTTGGTTATGAGACAGGATGTTGTTAAGATTATTTTTTATAGAAAACAAAGTCAATGTTTATATAGGGTTTTATTCGATTGAAATAGTGGATACTAGGTATAACTGTTCAAATGTATTTTTGAGGAAATTTATGCAATATTTAGGGACTAGTTATCTAAAACTCTATACCTGAAAAAATCCTTATTTTTAATTCCAAACACAGTACCAAGATGTTTAATTTTTATGTTTGGATCAGTTTTAACATATTGGATTCCATGTGTTTTCCCACAATCATATGTCAAAATAAAATTGAATAAAAATTGTTACTTCATTTTATTAAATTTGAATGATTTTTTATTATTTTCATTGCTATGGACCTAGAAGAAGTTCAATTTTTAGGCACAATAATATATCTTTTAATTCTATAATATTTTTTGACAAATTTTTTATCACATGTGTGTTGTTAATTTTAAAAAATGTAATACATCATAAATAGATTTTTAGTAATTAAATAATTGAAAATTTTTCAATATATTTCATAACATTTACACAATGTTTGAACAAATGGTGGTCTCCATGGGATTTTTTAATGAGGGATCCATTGGAGGCTATATTTATGTAAAATTAATAAATAAAATATTAATATTATTAAATAAATAAATAAATTCCTTAAAATAGAAATAACATCTTCCGATATCTTGTCCATTTTAATCCACAACTGCAATTTTGATATAATCAATTGAGATAATTCTTAATTGGTGGATATATATCAAACGTTAAATGGTGACTGGATAGAGGTCAATTTTGAGAAATAAACTTACACCATGGAATCATGAGATAATTCACAACAAATAATCATTATTCACAAATTATTTTTCTATAATTGAGTTCAGGATGGTCATTTGTGTGTTTTTTATTTAATGATTATTCATGGGGTTTTCTTTTTTTATCTGCAGTAATTATTCCTCAGAAAATACCACAATTTATAGATTACATTGATCCATTATAATTAATCCATTTGTTAACATGTTATCACCCAAATAATTTAACAATTGGTCAATAACTCTTGATCGATGAAGTATGACATTGGGATTGTGATTTCTCCTTATCGATTTGTGATTTTATTTATCTTTGTATAATATGAACATGATTCAGGAATTCTAAAACACTTGGAATAATTACAATAGAAGAATGATAAATGGATCAATAATATAGTGAATTACTGATTATCTATCATAATGGTGTTTTTGAATAGATCATATCAGTATTATGGCTGCATTTTCATGATTGATGTTGTAATTGACGTGCAACATGAATGAAAATTGATCAGTGGAGGTTCAGGATCGGATCAGGGACCCCCATTTTCTAGATTCACATGAAGTGATGTTTTGAGATAATGATGGTATGCTTAGATTCAATGTCTGGTTTCTGTATATCAATATCGGACAAGGTGGCCAGGCATTTGCAAATAAACGGTTTGTATTAATATATTTATGAAAAATATTAAAAAAGGAAATGGTGAGTTTAATAATCCATATTTGGAATATTAATTAATTTTGAAATCATCTAGATGATTAAATATGTTCTAATGATATTAGGGATGATCACATGTCCATACATTATTAATAATATAATATAAAAATAATATTTATTTTATTATTTAAATTATAATTATTATGAAAATCCAATTTTTTGTTATATTGTCATCAATTTTCATCAAAATAAATATTTATTGGAGGCATTGCATTCTGGATATTGAGAAAATAAATTACTAAAAAAATATAGATATTCATTATGGTGTTTTGTCTCAGTTTGATAGTCACACAATAATAATTTTAATACCACCATTAATATTATTTTAATAAATTTAATATCTAGCTTTTAATCATCCTAAGGTGACAGAATGATCAATACTTTCTAAAAATATTTCCATGATATTAAATCAAATAAATTAATAAAAATATTGGGAGATTAATTTTGATTCAAGGAATGGGATCAAGAAATTTAATTCGTGAAGGGTTAATGAAATGATTTTTTTTTACCAGGTGTCTTGTTTGGGAATTGAACATCCTATCTTGATTTTATTTCTATGATAATCACAATGGTATGACCAGTTCCATTCCGGGGAATTTGTGATGATATTTCATTGTCATGAAGTATTATTACAAATTGACCAATGACGAGTTGTATTATAAACAATAGATATCACACACATTGAAACAGAAGAATCATTTAGATGTTTGATATTGATCAATAATAGTGACAACCATTGATGGTCTCTACCCCTAGAAAAGAGATCATATTAACCCCCTGACATGATCATATCAAAGAAAATATCTTTATTGTTAATCATAATAGGAATTATGAATCAATGAATATCGCACACAATAAATGAATGGACATTGATGGAAAACCCCTCCACATTTTGAACTAGTATTCCATATCATGAAGCAATACTAAACATAATCGATCACAGAAACTGCTTATTGTGATCAAGGATAAACATTGCACCCACTCCTAAAACTATATATCATGAAAAATATATTCCATCACACGCAATCCATATAATCTATAGTGAATTGGTTCCTCAGTCATTTTATGATTCCCAAAAAGGATACTTCTTTGATTCTTTAAAAACTATACAGTTTAATTTTTTAAGATGATAACTTTAATAAATCTTAATAATCTCTATGTGTTATTTGTTATTATTAACGCACATGTTTATCCAAAGATATTAATATTAGTGTGAAATTTTAGTTAGTGTGTCATTTTTTACACTCTTTAATATAATAGTTTTACCCATCGTATTTCTATTTCAAATTTAACTATCACCAACTTCATGGATTCATTAATTCTATTAATTAGATAGAATTTAATTATTTGTTTCTGGTTACTATGAACCTTCGCTAATCGTATTATGGATGAATTGTTTTTCATATTTCCACACCACATTTTGAGTAGGTTATCATCATATTCATACAGGTCAATGTAAGAAATAATAACTTTATCCTCATCTTTTAAAAGCTAGGTTCATTCATTGATTCTATATATACTATATTTTTTAGTGTCCATAAACCATAACATATTCATATCAATATTATAAGAGTATTGTAAAAAATGGTGTAAATTTTATTCATTTAATAAAATAATAAATTTTTATTAATCTATTTCTCCACATCACAGATAGAGAACATATTAGATAAAAAAATTTAATATTTTATATCCCAATATATGTTAACATTTAATATAATACAAAATACAAAATATTAATTTTATGTTCCAGAAATATTTAATCTTATAGTATGTTTTATATGTTAAATATCGCGTTAATGTAGTTTGATATTATTCAATATTATTTTTGTTATTTATTATGAAATATTTGATCAAGAAAATGATGATCTATTTTCACATATATCTTGCACACTAACAATTAAATTTCATTATTCATTAAATTTATTATGAAATTAATAAAAACATTGAAACCATAATTATCATCTCGGACATGTCATATTATTAATTATAATTTTAATTCAAAAAATGATAATAGATGCTTACCTTGTAAAATCATGTGAATATTAACCTATGTACATAGAATCAATACAATTGTATAAAATTATACATATCTATAAAATAGACATGAATTTTATATTTATAGTCTATTCAAATGTTTATATCTCTATTTTTTCAAAATTTTGATTGAATATCTATTACATACCTTTAATGTCTATTTATTTTCATGTCATCATTTTAAGGAAGTCAATCAAATATTAAATGAAAATTACACATTAGATGTCTATTTATTGATAAAATTTAGGAATTAACTATCTACAGTATTTTTGGGCATTGATTCTATGTCTCTGATTCATTATGATTGAAAAAAAACATTTACAAATAAAAGATTCACCATATTTGTCAGCACCTGTAATTTCAATATTTTATAGTTCCATTAGATGATGTCTTTAAAAATGAATGTTTTTTAAATTTAAAATAGAAACAATACAAAACATCCATGAATTTTATTAGTGTTTTATAGTTTATCATGTGTATTAATGCAAAAATATTCGGGTTTTATGCATTATCGTATAATGTTATCATGACACATTCTGTGTTTGTGTAATAAAATCACCATTATTTTTTTATATTGACTATTATTATGTTGTATTTAATTCATATGTTTCTAATTGATGTTATTATTATTTTAAAAAATTACATTAATATGTTATTTAACTCTTTTAATTTTTAATTATATAAATATTTGTCAAACAAAATTCTTGCATGTGAAGTATTTTATAATCTTAATCTAATATAATATAATGGATAGTTAAAATGAAAATATACATCATTTATAATTGGAAATATTTTTCCATTATGGTCAAAATCACATCAAGTAGGGGTAGGTTTGTATTTATCATCACTAAAAATCATGTTCACATGGTATGTGATATGTATCTTCTCTACATTTTTTGGATTCAACTTATTTGTAGTTGGAAATAAGTAATTGTTATTATATTAAGTTAGAACATATTACTTTGAACCAGTTGAATTTTTTTAATGTGATTGGAAATTAATTTCATTGATCAGATCATGATCTGATGTATTCAAAAAAGAGAGAAAGGTAGATGATTGATTGTCAACAAAATCCCCTCAGTATCATAATTTTATTGAATATATATTAATAAGAGGATATATAATTTCCCCATGAATTTTATTTCATATTTTTATTTTCATGATGCCATATCCTCTTCATAATATATTTTGATATTTAGATTGTTTCATTTCAATAGTCATATGGTTCTTTATTTTAATTTTTTACTAATTTTATATTGAATTATCATCTACAAATATCATATATATTGTTTTTTTAATAATATAATATATACTAAAATAAATTTCCTTAATGATTAATATTGTTATGTATATTTTTATATTTTTCCTATCCTCCTATTAAATATATATATACATTTACACACTCTAATTGACTCTCGATAAATTCATTTTTTTTGTTATGAATTTATTTTTTACAATTATTGAAAAAAAATTAAAACCTATTACATTTACAACATATTATTTCCATACTATTATCAAATAAGAAAAAATATATATTGACAATAAAATACTAAAAATTTATTTATAACGATGAATTATTTCAATGGATAACAACACTATCTCAGTCCCTCCTCTATGTAGTAATATATATGAGGAAAAAATTATTTTTCATTATATATATGGTAAAGGAAACATCACAATTTTGGAACAAGGTGGTTGAATATTATTTGTATTTATGTGTATGATCTATAATATTTTTTATTATCAATTTCTGTATATCCATTCCATTGGATAAATGGTGGTGATTTTTTTTATTATAAAATTCATCACACATGTTTACACATTTATTTTTTTATTGAATGTATTTGAATTTGACCAACTTATCAAAATTTATGTATCTTTTCGTCACTCATTACATAAAAAAGATGTATTTAGGGTTAGGACCATTCCCCAATAAATAATAACTAAATTGGGAAAATATTTAGTGGGGATATTATTTTGTTCATCCCCATAAATCAATATATATTATCACCATCAATCCCACCACTTCAAATAAATAGTAATTGAATGATGAAAACTGGTAGAAAAATAATCTCACATAAGGTTATTAATTGATCCCCACATTTGAAGTTAACTAATATTTAGGCCTTTGAAAATTTGTTATTCAAATACAAGGAATTTAATATTCAGTCACCTCAAGAAAAATTCAAATGATATTAATGTGGGAAAAACATTTAGGAATATTTAATTTTTATTTGTGATTAGTATTGTTAATTGAAAATTTATTTATTTTCATGTATGATCTATATTGTATATGTTTAAATAATATGATTTTGAACCATATTGAATAACATCTAACTGTTTTTTCTCTTCTTCGACACAAATTTCTTATAAAATGTATTTGTAACCCACATGAAAATTCAATTCTTATGGGAATAGTTATATTTTATCATCACATTTAATTTCAAATAATGAATATCAACATTAAATAATTTATAAGGATTAAATTTTTATTTAGATAAAATTGTATTTATATTCTAATGATTCAATCTGTTTCTTCATTGAAATTTATCACACATAATAGTGATGATCACATTATAGAAAAGTGTACTAAAGGCTAGGGAAATTCATTTACACCAATTAAAAACAACAAAGGATAACGAATAATTCAATAATGTTCATATGGGGGTTGTCTTTAATATATTTTAATTCATTCATATGGATTTTTTTGTTATTTCAGCATTATAAATCTTTTATGATGTTGTTTCAGGGTGATTGATGACTCTAAATTCACTCGGAATCATAATGTTTGATTTTATTATTTTTATATTTTTTAAATCAATTCAATACATAAATATTTCTTTCTCATTATATTATTATGAATTATATAGGGTCTGGTTCCTGGTGATCTATATTTATTAACATTTCACTCATGTTCACTTCTAATTAATATAATATATAATTTCATCATGGTATATTAATTACAAATAATTATATAGATTCTTCGTATAAAAAATGTGTTAGAAAAAATTTTAAATTACGTAAAAAAAATGTATATAATTTACGAAACATCATTTATTTTTATTTGATCATAGATTTTCTAACTTAAAACAACTTCTTTTTTATATAAGGACACCAATTGTGTGTTCATTCAAACAATTAAAATATCATTGCATTATCATTCAAACATTAGTATCATTTACACCTTTGATAATATATGTATACTAACATATTTATATTATTTAGATGGAAAACTATTTATTTCTAGTTTGAGTATCCACATTATGTTCTCCAGTACAAGAATTTCACTTCAAAACATGTTATATGTCTTTATGTTCATTAAATTCTAATTTCAATACCTATTCATCTTACTCATTATTTATTATATGAATAAATTATTTTTCTATCATATATATATTATTTTTATAAGTTTATTTGTTTTGATGGTTTATATTTTTAATTTATGATAATTGATAATGAAAATTGGATGATTTAAAAACTATCATAATATTGATTTTCTATTTTTTTTATTTTTTTCTTCCTGTAATAAATAGTATTCATATATATAGTTGTTAAAAATATATATTAAAGGTACCACTTAGTTATGTTTATATCATGTATATTACTATGATCAATAGATACATTACAAGATGGTTATAAAATCTATTTCTACTATTGGACCCCTATATTTACAATTTTTTTGTCTTTGTTACACTTTATCTATGGGGATCCATTGACCATAGAAAGATTCAATATGGAAGATGTTAAATGTTATTTATTAGTAGTATATTTAACTAATTCGAAATGAATTTTTATGGATAAATTGTGTATAATGGTTTTATACATGTACCCTCTGGTTTACATAGGCATGACACAGTACCTTAGATAGGATGGTTACACAAATTGGTGATATGTTGTGGTCCATTACTATGTTGAACCCATAAACTTATTATAATTCATTATGATTATTCTACCACCTGTATATAATATTTTATTCTCAAATTTTTTCCCAGGAGTATCCTTTCATGATTTTTTCGCAACTTAATCGTGTACTTCGTAGATTATTGTCTGATACACTACTATATTTTAAGAGATTAATGCTACTATATGTGGTTATTGAAGATTCCATTGGTCAAGAATGATTATTATATTGTGGTACCCACCAAATGGATTAGTGATTTGGTCACATTTCCATTTATAGTGTTTTACACCTAGTACATACTATTGTGTTTGTCCTCTATCAATTGATATGATACTCCCCTATCACACCAGGAAGTCTTTCCAAAAAAAAACATTTTGTAGATAGATTGGGAATCCCAATATTTTATAGGGTAATGAGTAATATATAGTTGGATATGGTTCTATACTTTCAAACTAGTCCATGGTTCCACTATGCACATTTTGTGGATGGAAACGATACACTTATCTTTTTCTAGTGAACAATTCTTCTTCCACTAGATATGGTACCTCTAATCATACCAACATGTGGTTCATATATACCAATTATTCTTATTGAGGAAATACCACCTTTAGACCCCCATGAATTTGTTCTATTTGTATAGATTTTATAATCACATGTTATACAAAAGATCTTCTCACCCAAACTCATTGTGTAGATAGAGAAGATACTCCCATGTAGTACCATTGCACATTTACTCTATCCATGAAGATGGTAAATCCCTATCACACAAGGTAATGGTTTATAAAAAAAATTATATGATATAGAATTTACTGACTTTTTTCACAAGGTTGTTGTTCCATTATCCATCGAGATGATATAACATGAATCACCATAGAAGGATTCATTCATACCATCTATATTTTTCTCCCTTGACTATGATACATTGAGTTGAAGTGTGGGCCCCCACATGGAAAGTTCATTATACATTCATTAGAGGTGGTGGGAATCAGAGTTAGAAATATTTTAGAGATTCATATTGAATCATTTTTTATATTGGGATACGGGGATGAATATACCCTTCTTCTATCAATTAGTATTATTATTGAGAAAATGTGTGTTGTTTTTTATTATCATTTTATAATAAAATATTTTTTATGATTTTTATGATGATATGAATATTCTATCATGTCTTATATAACTCCCTTTTTCATTTATGAAAATCCTACTAGGTATGAATATAATAACCCCATCATTGGAATTTACAATACATGTATTGTATTATGAAGAAGATTGACATGTGGATGGAGATTTATGAGTATCATAGAGATACATGAGTGCATTTTACTATCTAAGGTTTTCTGGGCTTGGAGATTCATAGTTGGACTATATAGTTATTTATTTTCCTATTTTTCCATATTGGGGAAAATTTCGTATTAGGTTTGTAATTTTATATTCATATTATGGTGCGAAAACATTATTAATACCTATACATTATTAAATAAATTTAATATACTCAATATGTTGTTGTGTTTTATAATAATTTCTATGAACTACATCATTGGTATTGATGGGTGAGTGGATAAAAATATATTAGGTAATTTTTGGTTATTTTAGTTAATAATTCATTTGATTATCACTTGACAATAGAATCTGCTGGTGGCATTGGGGTAGTTTTGACATTTCCTTCTACTATCTCATAGGGCCATGTTGGTTTGGGTAGTGAAAAATGTTAAAAATAGGTTTTTAAACTTCATTAAGGTGTTTGATATTTTCTTCTTCTCTATTTGTTTTGAGATCATAGGTAAACAAAGTCAAAGTATATCAAGTGTGGATTTCTGGGTTGAGAACCCATTGTTGGTGTATTGTTTGTCCTATCCAATCTCCAGGAATTGAAAGACGGTATATTCTAATCATTATATAATGATATATATTACTAGGATCAATATTAAATTCAACATATATGATTAAATCATTTGATTACCTTGTTTTGTAATCTCGTAGACCATATCATGGACCAGTGATCATCATGATATCATTCTTAATTTATTAGTAATGAAAACTGATGAAGCTCACATTTTAATATATTTTATAGTGTAAATCATTGTTTATAGTCCCACAAAAGATTTATTTTATGGATAATATTCATGTTTCTAGGTTTTAGTGTTATTTTGGGCCCACATGTGAAAAACAACTAATTCTGGATTTTTGACAGATCTTTACGTCAGGTGTATTTTGGTCATTTCCGAAAAAATAAAATTCCATTTTTTTATTAAATTATTTTTATAATTCTTATTTAATTTCTTTAATTTTTTTATTTTGACCCAGGAGCTGATTCGGCCATCTAAAGGGTATAAAAATTCATTGAAGTTGGACATTTTTTCAGGCGGATAGCGTGGACCCACCCAAGGTAACAGACATCAAACTCGTCCTACACATATCTAAATGATGTGTTTCTACCTGGGATACCATGAGGATAGATAAGGCCATCTCTAAAATAAATTTGGTTGAAGTTGGTGGCCATTAAATAGGGTATTGAACGACATTCTATTGGAGGAACCTTCCTGGAAGCTTCATCCAGAAACAAAAAACGTTAATAAAAAATTCATGACTCATTCATACGGTTTCCATATTATTTGAAATTTGGAGGAGAGACGAAAAAGATATTTATTAACAACATTAATTAAGGGTGGAACGCGTTAAGAGTTCATTAAAGGGGTCTACAACGTGCATGCTTTTGTGGTATAATTCTACCTATAAAAGGAGGCCCTCACCTCCTTCCCAAAGCATCCCATTCTCCATCCATTAATTCAAGTCACCAAGGGAGAGATCTCCACTGAGGGAGTCCAGCCGCAAATCTTCCCCCTTTCTTTTTATTTTATTTCTTTTCATTATTTTTAGTTTTTTATTGTAATTTAGATTTCTAATAAATTCATGCATTGTATTTATTTTTTTTCCCCACCGATTCACCCTCCTTTCTTCCTCTCATCATAACATCATGAACTATAATACTCATGATCATGAGTAACTAATAAGAGGACTATCTCAAGGGAGTAATCAGGTTCTTGATCCCAAGATCATATTTTTAATATTCTTGAGTTAATTCTAAGGATAATTATTAGTGGCTGTAATCCTAACTGTGGTTGTCTAAATGTTATCTTCTTAATCTACATCCATTTCTCTTGATTGAGTAGGTAGATGGAGGGTTTGAACACATATGATGGACTGTGTTATCTAAGAATATTTTAAGCTGGCCAATGAACGTTCTCCCTAAATATCATCTCTGGAGAACTTCCTTTCTTCCCTATTTACATTCTATTTAGCATTGCATGGTAATTGAGAATTAAATTTTAGTTTCTTTTGATTTATGAATTTCATTTATTTTATTAAATAAAATTTATTTCATTAAATATTAAACAACAAAAATAATTATATTAGGTGGAAAAGAAGTAGTGATTTATTAACCACAAAATCTCTTCAAGAGAAGGACCAAGATCATCCACTGTGCTGCATTTTGTAAAAATATTTTTGAGAGCGCACACGATAACGCTTCGTCAAATTGGCGCCGTTGATGGGGAGCCAAGTGGATTTCATTCACTATTTTTATTCACTTTTGTAAATAATTTTCTTTTCATTTAAAAAAACAAAAAAAAAATCATAAATTTCAAAAAATAAAAAACTATTCTTCATTCATGATGTATTCAAATTATGATTATTATGCATGGACTGACGAATCTCAAGTTTAGGAAAAAGTTTACAAGGAACGTGATGCTCCGTTTTATAGGATTAGCGATGAAGTGCAATACCTGGAGAGTCAAATTTTATTAATTGCAGAATATGTACTCACATCCCAGGAAAAACACGATCCTGGGCCGGAACCTGAGCTGGAACCTGAACCAGAACGAGTTGTTGAAGAGATTTTACCAATCACCTTTTTTTAAATAAACCTAATGTGGGTGAGAAAGAACTTCTAAAGGAACTTATCCCATCATCATGCACTCAAACATTGCTCAAGGAGGTCCTAGAAGTACACATTTCAACTGATGCAATAATGGGAGGTCAACATTTTTCAGAAGAATCATGGAATAACATTCTCAAAGATAACTTGAAACATGATCTTCCCATGCTTGATATTGAACAAGCTGCACATTTTGAACTCACTGATTTGAAGGTGAAAAAAAAGATGCACCTGCTGGGATGGAGTTGCCAATGGTCATATCAGAAGAAATCAATTTCCAAGCTGACTTACCTGAAACAGAAGATTTCTTTATTGAATCAGCATGTTTTAATTTTATTCAAACTGAATTGTTTTCTAACTTCTCTTTTCCTGAAATTTGGGATATAGCACAAATGTATCTATCCTAGGATTTTGATGATGATACCACCAATGTTTTGGTAATCTTGGAAGAAGAGACGGAGAAGCTAGTGGTGGTGCGACTGCCTCCTCTACATCAACATTCATATCACATGGAAGAGGACACCGCCGAAGTTAATAGGGAGCAGCCTTATCTTTTATTCCCTCCAACTTTGAAAATCAAATTTCTTCTTTATTATTTATCTGGGGTTGGGAATATTCTTATCTTATTTTGGGTTCTATAATTTCAGTGTTGAATCATGGACATTGGGAACACTCATATGTGGTGGTTCATCTCAAATAAACCACATCCACCTTCTTATTTGTGATAAACCACTGAAACTACCTGACTAGGGGTAGTAAAATCCTAGCACCCATTTGGGGTTCTAAACCAAGAATTATCACTTTTCAATTCCTATTCTCATTAATTTTATTTATTTTTCTTATTTATTTTCATTACTTTCTTGTAGTTTTAAAGTGTCTTCTTCTAGGAGATTAGCTCAAGGAATCCACTTCTAAAATAATTTTAGGTTTTATATTTCCTTCCCTTTGATTTTCTACCTTTATATTTATATTTTGTTGAGTTGAAATAAGGGGTAGTTAAATTTAAGTGTGGGGGAGTGTCAACCTCCTTATTTCTTATTGTGTGATTTTAAATTTTTTATTATATTTTTAGGACTTTTGAGCTTTAATGAATATTGTTATCACTTTTCACACATCAATTCATTTTGAAAGAGTTGAAATGATTTTTGAAATAATGCATTTTAAATGATTGTTGACATGAACACATTTCTCTTGAATTGGATTATAAATCATTTTTATGAGTTTGACTAATTTTTGAAATCCAGGACCATGAAACACTGAATCAAAATATTTTTCAAATCCTGCGAGGTATTCTCAACTACTTTTTTATATTCTTCCTTATACTGACACTTTTTTGAGGGAAACATGCATTTTGTGTGAGAACCATAAATTGTGAATAATTCTCTTTCGATGCTTTTTATTTCATGGAATGTATTTAAAATTCTTGAGGCATCTATTTGGCTAGCCAAATTTTATCTTGAGACCCACCTTAATATTTATCCTTCAAAATCCCTAAGATGCCATCAATTTCCTTAGATGATTAAGCCACATTACAAGCCAATTTTTCCTTACCTTCCCGCACTTTTAGTATTTTTGCATAGATATTTGATGTTTGAGTGTGGGGAAGGGACTTTTGTGTGCTTTCATTGGGATGTGTATCATTTATGGGTAGTGAGAAGTGTGTGTCAATATTTTTGGGTTGTGGAAAATAATAGAACTGGGAATTTGTCGTCATTTTATTGTGCTTTATTTGTTTCATCTATTTCTTCTTTAAAAAAAGAAAAAAATGGAGATGAGATTGATTTACACATTATAGATTATTTTATGACTCATGCCCCTCTCAAAAATCAAGTGCATGAATAATAATTCATTCATTGTATTCAATTTTCATCTCATCCTCTATGAAAAAAAAGAAATAGAAAATAATGTTGTGCCTTTCTTGGGAATTAAAAAACGGAGGAGATCATAGATGATATCATTCATTATAATCACTTATTGGCTCATGAACAATGTCATAAAAAGGGGGTGCTGTTTTTTTCCACATTTTCAAGTGGGATTGAGAGTTAACTTCTTGTTTTTTCCCTTGATTAAATCATGCACTGTACATAAAAGTCTAACCTTCACTTTCTAGCCTAGAACATTTATCAATCATTTTCCCACCAAACCTAAGCCACAGAATCATTAGAACCTTTATTTAAATCCCTCGTGGTTAAATTAATTTTCATGTTTCACGCTGTGGAGGAATGAAAATTTTTAAAAACCTATGGTGATACATGTGATTTTCAATTATGAGTATAACTCTAGATTCAATTTCTCTTGAGTGAAGAGTGACATAAAATCTAATGTGAGGTAGGTTGTGATTGGGCCATGGATTGATATATGAGGATGAACAAATTTTAGTGATTTAAATAAAAATAATAGAGAATTATTATTCACATATGAGAAATGATGGAATTCTATTTTGGATAAAATCATTGTTATTTTCTCATTTCTGATTGTTGTATGGATTTTCATTTGGCTGTAAGATGATTGACCATGAGTGCAATGTTTATGTGTGGGGGAGTGATGAAGCTCACATTTTCATATATTTTGTAGTGTAAATCATTGTTTATAATCCCACAAATGTGTTATTTTATGGGTAATTGTCATGTTTTTAGGTTTTAGTGGTATTTTCAGCCCAAATGTGAAAAACGACTAATTCAGGATTTTTCACAGATTTTTACGTCAGGGGTATTTTGGTCATTTAATGAAAAATAAAATTCTCAATTTTTGGATTCAAATTTTTTTATAATACATATTTTTTTTCCTTCAATTTTTTCTTTTGGACTGGGAGCTGATTCGGCCATCGAAAGGGTATAAAAATCCATTGAATTTGGACATTTTCTCGGGCGGACAGCATTGACCCACCCAAGGTAAGGGACATCAAACTCGTCCTACACATATCTAAATGGTGTGTTTCCATCGGGGATACCATGAGGACAGATTGGTCCGTCTCTACAATAAATTTAGGGGAAGATGTAGGTCATTAAATAGGCTATTGAACGACATAATTTTGGATGAACCTTCCTGGAAGCTTCGTCCAGAAACAAAATTTGATAATAAAAATTTCATAACTCCTTCATACGGTTTCTATATTAGCGGAAATTTGGAGGAGATATGACCAAAATATTTATGAACGACATTAATGAAGGGTAGAACACATGAAGATGTCATTAAAATGGTATACAATGCGCAATCTTTCAGAGGTCGAATTCTGCCTATAAAAGGAGGCCCTCACCTACTTCCCAAAGCATCTCATTATCCATCCGTTCCTTCAAGGCACCAAGGAGGATATTTATACCGGGGGAGGCCAGCCGCAAATCTTCCCCCTTTATTTTTATTTTATTTTTTTTCTATATTTTTAGTTTTCAATTCTAATTTAGATTTCTAAAAAATTCATGCATTGTTTTTATTTTTTTGTGTCCACCAATTCACCCTCTTTTCTTCCTCTCATCTTACCATCGTGAAATATAATAATCATTATCATGTGTATCAAATAAGAGGAATATACCATGGGAGTAATCAGTTCTTGATCCCAATACCATATTTTTAATATTATTGAGTTAATTCTAAGGATAATTTATAGTGGTTGTAATCCTCACTGTGGTTGTCTAAAGGTTAACATCTTAATCTATAACCATTTTCCCTCGATTTAGGAGGTGGATAGAGGGTGTTCTTGCCGATCAATAAGTTGAATTTTCATTCACAACCGGGGTTGAATAAGGTGTTCACACAGACGATGGAGTGTGTAGACTATGAATATTTGAAGTTGGCCAATGAAGGTTCTCTCTGAATATTCTCTCGGGAAAACTTCCTTTCATCCTTAATTACATTCGGTTTAGCATTGCATGGTAATTTAGAATTAAATTTTAGCTTCTTCTGATTTATGAATTTCATTTATTTTTTTAAATTACAATTATTTCATAAAATATTAAACAACAAAAAGAATTATATTAGGTGGACTAGAAGTAGTGATTTATTAACCACAAAATCTCCTCAATAGAACGACCTTGGTCAGCCACTATGCTGCATTAAGTATAAATATTTTTGAGAGTGCACATGACAATTCTTCTCAAAAATCAATGATGGTTTTGGGAAATTTTCATTATTATGACCTATTGAGTATTGAGACCTATATTTAGAGATATTTCAATGTTGTGTGTTTCTATATGTTGTCAACAAATAGTGGAATGACATATTGATAAATACCTAGGTCATCCTATAAAATATGAATATATTCCACCATGTTTTTAGTAGTCGATAGATATAATTAGGAAGGACTTTTGAAGAAAATTTCATAGCAAATTACATGAGTTTTAGTAATGGATAATATTATGTCATATAATTGACTCATATCCTCAGGAAATATAAGATTTTCCTGTGGTATTTTTTTGTGTTTATATGATTATGTGGACTCTGACTGGTTAGATGTGTACATAAGAGTTCATCATTTCATATAGTGAATATTTACCCTCTTGAGGTAAAAATAGATGGAATATTTTTTATGAGTGTAAATCATGATTTTTCGAGGTATAGAACGCTAGAGATTAAGGGTGGAATAGAACTCATTCTGAGGTGGTTTATGATTCATTAAATAATGTTGTACGAAGGATCCACTTGGAGAAAACACCAATATGACTTTTTCATGGTCGGGATACATCATTATTAAGAAAAGGGAAATCGATACATACATTTTTAATTGATGTTCTATGTGTATTCTGACATTCACAATAAAACTAAAACAACTACAACTAAGACATGTTCTGGTGAGTTATTTTGAAATCGTGAGGGCAATTCAATGCTGCTGAAATAATATAGTATTATTTTGTGGTGTATGATTTCCTTAAACCTGTATATTTTGATATTTAATTGATTTTTATTGTTATTATATTGATTCCTGGTCAGGGAGAACAAATACTAAAGTGGAATTATGTTTTCAATTAGTGGAGGACTATGAATCGGATTCATCATCTAGGATTGAAATATGAATCATGTCTCATATACAACTATTTTTAGTTTTTGTGCACTACTGAATGAAATTTTCCATTGATGTTTCCCTTATATGTGACCTAGTTAGAACATTGGGGTCACATTCATCTGACCGTTGTGGTGGAGTATCTTACAATGTGGACTAGTTATCATTATTTTTTTCAATGCATTGATCTTACTACATGAATAGAGAAATTTACACATAAAATTATTCCAGAGATAAAGTTTCACACTATGATTTATTCGGATGTATGGTATTGTCATTTAACATCCACTAATAGATGATTAGTTTTATTTTTCTAGATTTTATTGTAGTTTTTAATAGATTTTACACATTGATAGTGATCCAATAGATAATGTTACTCATTATTCAGGGTGATTTCATTTGAATCCCTATGATTTTTTCGTAAGCATTGTATGGTATCTCAATGATAGATTTATATTGGAATCACCCAAGAAGATTATGTATATGGGAGACGTATCCAGCCCTTAGAATCGATGAAATCATCTATGTATTGATTGGTAGAAAGTGATTCTAATGGTTTCACTGTATTATGGGTTATCTTCATCTCCTGGTTTGAGAGTTGAATGTTCCGAGCAAGGATTAGTCGAGAAATATCATGTTCACTGAGTTCATTGTTATACCCTTTCCTTTGTAAATTCATCAAAATATGTTCAAAAGTACTATGATTTGAATCATTAATCCGTATTGGGTATGTTCCTGGTAGTATTTTGTTATGGTAAACTCATTTCATATTCTTCAAAGATAGACAACAGAGGAATTGAATGTCGGTGTCAGTGATGGTTGTGAATTTTATGTTGTCCATCTCAAGGAAGATATGGTCTGCACATAAAGAAACATGATTCATTTTTGTATAGAAGAATAATGAAATTAGAGTTAAAAGAGGTTATCATCTATTTTATAAAACCTCCCCTTGTGGATGATCATAATTATTTATTAGGGTTGTCATGTTATATCTATGGATATGAAGACATTTTTTCTACTGTAATGTTGGGTTATATAGGTGGTGTGTCTTATAACCTCATAATTATTATAGTTTTTGTGGATTTTGATCAATATATATTATAGATGAGGAGGTACAATCATGAATCTTTATCAACTAATGTATGCTACGATAATAATATTGTGTTTAATTATTTAATGACCAAATGGTGTTGGGAACTAGTAGACAAATTCAATTCATGGGAATGTTATTTCCTTTGGTTCTTGTTTTTTAGTAGAATATTCAATTATTATGATATCTTATAATAGTTCGAAAATATAGTTTTTGTCTAATTATTAAACCATTTTTCATAGGATATCCTTTTCATCTACTAAAAAAATTGAAATATAGATAAGGGTGCATATATTGATTTTCCTTTTAAAATGTTCGAATACTTTTGGGAATATAGATAATTAATTCCATGTGAAAAAATCACAGTTATAAGTACTGATGATCCCAAAATTATTTTTACAAAAATGATTAATATATTTAATTTATCATATGTGCATTTTTATGAAATAATGTATGTGATATCATATCCCAAATACGAGGCTATTGATAAATAAATATAGTGGGATTACAATAATATTTTCTTAATGATGTTCGGGGTGAGATGTCTAGTAGAAGCTTCCATTTGCGGGTGTGTTTAATTAAAAGTAATTTTTATTTATTTTATTAGATACTATAAAACTTTCCACAATAAATACCTTCCTATGAATATTTTTCAAGGGTTATACACATATTTTTTCATGATCGCTGATTTTTAATTGAGTGTTCTTTGTTGGAGGATCTTCCTCAAACAAAAAACAATAATCAGATATAGGATAATCTTGAGGCTAAAGAAGAATAGAACATTATAATAATAAATAATCACTATAAAATGTATTTTTTAATGAGGATCAACACATAATCGATTCAAGGATCATTAAAATTTTAAAATATTGCAATCATCTAAAATTTTTATCTTTTATTATATCTTCTGTGAATATGTAATTATTTTTATTCACAAAATCCCCACAATATATTCATTATAATTTTCCATAATAATTCTATGTATTTTATAAATGCCACCACAATGTATTTATAATAGTAGTCCATGAACCAAATATGGTCCAATTTTTTCTTGTTATTTTCCACAATACATTCAGTCAATTCTTAATTTTTGTTCAAAAGGGATATTGGGTGACAATTTCAATTCATGTTTGATGGTGTTTTAACATAGAAATTAAGTTTAGTATTATGAATGACTAATTGATATATGTTTAATAAATGAATATAATATTTATTATGAATGTGTAAAATTAATATATCAGATAGGTACCACATGTGCTAGTTAATTATCGAGCATGCGATCATGATGTGACATAGATGGTAGTTAATATGAGGTTGTTATGGATCATATAGGGTTTCTATTTTTTATTGGTCAATTCATGGTAATATTATGAAATAATTATTATATTCTTTGTTTCCTAGAGTTGGGGTGAGAGGTGGATCTCTGATTAGGATTTCTAATGAGGACATATCCTTTGCAGTCATTACTATTTCTGATAGTAAATATAAAATTTAAAAACATGATGTTCAATTATGTTATTAATTATTATGAATCATAACTAATATAATATGGTATGATATGGTGGATATGGGTGACTTAACCCTCTAGGATGATCACCTGAGGAAGCCACCAATCATGCAAAAAATATATTATTTCTTTTAATGATTATAATAATGATTGATTGAAAAAATGAATCTAATAAAAAATGAGTTTGGATGTCACATTTTATAACCACACCAATTTGGGGAAGAGGGTTTCTAACTAATCCTGATATTATATAAATAATAATACAATTTTTTTATCATTATTACTAAAAACAATTTCTATTTTAACTTCTTCCTATAGTGTTATAAATGACAAACCATTTGTTGAATTATAATCCTAAAATTTATGGAGTCATTTTCATAGAAATAATGAAATTTGAATTTGGTCAGGTGGATTGACGTGACAAAGAACTAAAAATTAATAATAATAATTATAATAATAATAATAATAATAACAATAATAATAATAATATGATTATTATTCTAATAGTAAACGAATATTCAACTTGCCTTCTTAGATGATGGAATTTTGAGTTGTAACAGGAACATTGAACATGATATTCTGAAATAAATTTTTATACATCTATCATGTTTTTAATTTATACTTCTCTCTAGGGCACATAAAAACCCATTCATGGGTGGTGCATGAAGTGATTTTTTTTATCATGTGTCCGAATCAGGTGTTGGCATAGCCAATTCTGATCGTTTTTCTCAAGATTCACATCAATATGATGTGTAATCTCATTCATGTCCACTTTTGATAATATATTGAATGATTGATGGATTATCATGACGGAATGATGATGATTCTCATGTATTTGTCAGGATTTTAGGTAGAAATCAGGTATAATATCTGTGTACATGGCCATGCCAAGGGTACACATTAATGAACTCAAACACTAGAATGGAAAATCACATGAACATGTGAAATGGATGGGTTAAATGGACTTAGAAAATCATACTCAACTTTTACATCATTATGATTCTTTAATATAATGTATCTCGTTTTTTCGAATTTATTTATAGCCCATCAGTAAAAAATATTGAGTATTATTTCCCAACGAATGTTATGGGTTCCATTATAGTTTATTTTTATAAATAATATTTGATATTTAATTGAATGTAACATATTTCAGCGATGTTAGATGATTGAAATGACCATTCCTAATCATTATAGTGTGGTAACCTCTAGAAAAATAGGGCACCATTGTTCATTCGATCTAATGAGAGGTCCTTTACTAGATGGAGTAGAGAGGGGTCCTCTATCAATAGAGTGGGTACACCCCTATGGAACTATTTAATCATTCATTTTTACAAATTATATGGATAGAGTTGGTACCACAATATTTGAGAAGGGTGCGATTCATATATCCAAATATATGGAACTCCCCTGTTGCATTGGTGTATGACCACTCCATCTCAATGAGAATATATAGAAATTACTCCTCTATCTTAACATGCAACGAGTCCATTATCATTGGAGATGGTACTCCCATTTCATTTCAAGAAAAGATCCCAACATAATCATTTTGCGGATAGAGACGGTACACCCCTGTTTCATATGGATTCATATCCTTAATCAACTAATTAAGTACTCTCATATTACAATAAGAAGTGTTTACTCATTATATATTGAGTAAATTGTGACTAAAATCCACTATCACATGATAGTTTCTGTCCTCTATCCATGGATATGCTCTTCCCCTATTGATCCAAGGATTGGGTCTTCAATAATCATTTAAGAGATTGAGATTTTATTCCGCTATCACATGAGGGTGGTGGTCATAAATACATGTTGACGGTACTGGACTGTCACATGTTAGAGTAATCCATTTATTCCATGGATATTGTTATTCATTATTATTTGGGAATTGTGGAAATTTGTCGATCATTAAATTGAATACTTCTTTTTATAGACATATAATATTTTCCTATTCAAATACAACACCATTTTCATGATAATGGTATAGTCATTTTTTAGATGTGCTATATAGATTGAAATAACCATTCTATCACATTTGGGATTTCTATTCCACCTATATGGGTTATATTTTCAATATGTTTTTTAATCACAAATATTCACTGACATACCATATATGTGATGAGATAAATACTACTATCATGTCATCTATTTATCCAACTTTTTTTTTTCGGAGGTGCCTCTATGGTTATGTGTATAATCACAACATTGTGTAAATTTATTGTATATTTTGTGCATTATAAAAATTAAGAACAGTTCGAATATGATTTATGTGGAGAAAATTTACACTATGGATCAATATAACATTCTTGATTGTATGATCGTATAGATTAGAGCGTGGATCTATGAGCCATTGATTAATAGATTTTTTATTGTTGGGACCACATGTCCTTATGGGCGTAAATTTTTTCTAATTAATTTCTAGATTATTAAATGGTAAACATTTATATTACATATATTTAATTACAAGAATATGTTTTACAATATATGATTAATTTATTAATTACTATTTATATACACTTATGTAGAGAAAAATCTATGGGAGTTCATACATGTACATTGGGATGATACCTCCAATTTATGCTTATTCCTTGTAGTGATTTTTCAATTCCCAATCCCATAAAGGCAATATTTGGGTATATATGGCTCTACCTTATGAAAATAATATGGGCACCCATTGGTCAATACATCAAAATAATATCATTCCATGTTTTGAATGTGATATATGCTCATGGGAAAATATCTTGATCCATGGTATTTATCACTAGAACAAATAAAACCCTTCCCAGTGGAGGGGGATTTTTCAAATTGTCCCATATATGGATTAGGGAAATTAAGTTGTTAAGAATATCATAATATTTAATACTAAATATAAACATACACATCACATAGGTTCATCATGTCATATACAATAAACATGTTTAATAAATAACATTATGTGATCACCATGGAAATTATTAATTAAAAAATCATATTAAAATAATGAGAAAAAAATTGTGGTACCTATAAAATTTTATATCATCCTACTATCCAATGAACATAATAATGGTAGTCACCTTTTTTTACTGAAGATGCACAACCTTAATAAATATTTATGATACCACTAGGTTGAATTTCACAATACGATGACCTCCCCAATATATTGATAGTTTTGTATTTGTTTAAGATAGAAGAATAGTTTTGATGTCATGTGAAACAGTTCATTGATCTTTATCTATGATATTAATAGTATCCAATAGAACATAACTGTATATATACTCAACATCATTAATGGATACTATTATCAAATGCATGGTTTTTGAAACAATTTTTAACTAATGTTTACCAAATTTCATGGTATTTTCATCAGAATATGTTTTGGAATATTCATATTATAGAGAATCCAATATATATATTTGGGAAATATTTATAATTATAAATTGTATAGAATCCATTCATAAATTACATTTTAGAGGATTGAATGAATTTGGTCAAGAAATTTTTGTTGAATAGATTTTATATGTACCAATCATTAAACATGTCATAATTTTGATTTATTTCTTGAATTCTCTTTAAGGATCTATTAAAGCGTATAGTTGTGGGTAATTACGCCATAACTCATATATAAAAAAAATATAAATATAAATTAAACACTTCTAATATTATAAATTTCTTATATGAAACAAAATCTTTCCGAAAATAAATGTGATTATTTTAATTTTAAATAATAAAAGCTACTTTATACCATCCTTGACAATGTTTTTCATTAAAACATGTGGAAATCATATCAAACCATGGGATAATAATAAAATATTATAAAGGGATCATTAATGAAGGAAAAAATTAATCTTATGAAAACATGTAATCCATGAATACATTATCATAATTTAATACTTATTACCATTATGAATTATTAATGTACACTGAACTAAATATAAGTTCATTTCTTACCCAATTTTTCAATCAAAACATTACAATAAAAGCCATAAAATATAATATATAAAATATAAAGGCAACATGATATATAATCATTCATAAATTTAATAACTACATGGTTGAGTTGAAAACATATTACTAAATTGAATAGTAATGTAGCCGACACACATACCTAATTCATTAAAGGTTATAATATAACCATCATTCCTTAGTTTACCATGGAACCACCAAACATTGGTTTCTCACGTAACCACCCTTCATTGGATTTTCCCATAACCACCTATGAAATATAAAATTAAAATTATTTAATCATAAAAAATAGAATATTTCATTATTGATCATTTTAATCATAAAATTGTAATTTCTATATCAATAAATCATTTCAAGATATTGAAATGTTAAATCCATTTCCAAAACCATTAAAAACATTAAATAATTAGTCTTTTTAATGAAAGTGTCCCATATAACATTGAAACCATTGAAATATGTATAAATTTTAAAACAATAATTTCCTTATAAATATATATATATAAACCAATTTGAATAAATTTACATGAAATATCTTGTTGTTGATGAATAAATCATTAATTCATTTTGAACTATGGTTTAGATATAGCAACACTTAATACAAGAGAAACACTTGAATATAAATCATTTATGAATAAAATTTATCAAAAAATTGAATATCATGAATATATAATTATTTATGAAATTTCATGTCAATAGGGTTTGATATACACCATACAGAATAATAAAGATGGATAAGATCATGATATGCCTAAAACAAAGGAGTTCCAGACAAAGCACCTATTAATGATCATATCATTAGATTAATGATAAATAAATAACATAATCATGTGTGTAAAAAATAAATCCATGAAATATCATTGGATATTCATTATACAAAAATTCAGTGATTATTCATATATATTAATATAATAACATAACCAATGACAAGAATATTTAACTCAATGACAATTGATTGAGTTTATATATCTCTCACCTTGATTCTGACTCTTAATATTCAATCGTTCTGATCTTTAATAATAAATGAGGGTTAATTTATAATTTCTTTAGAAACATTCTTATATTTATTATTCCTTTGATATCACTTATTACAATGTTAATTAAATGACATAACTATTAATATTCAGATCAGACGTATTTCAAATATTCGGTACTTGAGTTGAAAAGGATCTTATTTTGATTTAGATTGACCATGTGGAAATTAATCCATCACATCCAGAATCATATTTATAAAAAAATAATATTTTTAATACAATATTAATTTATTTTATATCAAACAACTAATTATGTGTTCGAAAATTGAACAACCCTATAATCATGGAGAGGGTAGGTCATACGTACACATGAGTAACATTTCCATTTTTCTTTTTTTATTATGGAAATAATTTAATTACAATTTTAAATTTCCTAAATGTTATTAGAATTATTAAACTAGTATTAATTATATAAATAGACTTCTATATATTATAAAAGTGATATGGATATTAGAAATTATTCACATCATTGGGTGGAGGTGATTGTTCACATATACTCATGAATGACATTATTATTGTTGTGTGCATGGTAAGTAAGAAATTAATTGTAATATTGATATATTATATTGAATAATTTTTCATGAATATATTATAAAAACATTAATTCCATTATTAATAACATTCACGAGAGACAGTCTTGGAAATCGAATAGATTAGTCCATGGAGGTGATAGTTAACCAGCACGTAAGAACCATTAATTCATTTAACATTTAATGGATGTAGAGTTGAATTTTAGTGTATGATTTTAATATAATAACATCTACTTATATTGTGTATAGTCGAGTACTTTTTTTCATCATGTTTTAATGATATTTGTTGTAGTGGATGATAAAATAATATATAAATTCTTAACGAATATGATACATCTTCTTTAGTAGATCACCATTCAAGAACACCTTAACTCTTTAATGAAGGGTGTTATACCTTAAAAAATCCTTAATAAATAGTATAGGTATTCTACGAAGGGGATTGGATAGATCATGTCCAATAAAAAATTCATGGTAAGTATGATCAATATAGAGGAATGAGTTCCTTAAAATATGAGATGATAGGGGAACCAATAGAAATATTAAAATATTTATGTTAATATAAAATATATTCTAGTTATGATTTGACAAAAAACTAATTTATTTCTAATATATGATTTGATTTCAATTAATTTCATTCAAAAATTAGAAATAATAGAAATTTTAATTTTGTTTAATCCTTATATTTTAAGCCTTTTACCTCTTAACGTTTTATCTTAAAATTTACACAAAGTGTGTCAAAATAATTACAATATCATGAAAACAATCAAATTAATGATTTATTAATGGAATTTAAGAAATACCAAAACTATTTATTAGAATATAATATTAGTATTAACTGTATATCATCAAATTAAATATTTTATATTTTAAAATATGAATTATATCAATTTTATTAATATTCATTAGATAGAAATTTTAATATATCAGAACAACTTGATTCCATCAAAAATGATATTAAATAAACACTGAAATTTAATTGTCATCAAAAAATTTTTGTATTAAATAAATTATATAAAACAATATTTATTTTACAATTTATAATATCAATTTTAAGATTTTATCAGTAGTAATTCAATCACTGCTACATTATTATATCGTAATGATGTTTAATGTTAGATTTCATCAAAACGATAAATAAAATCTAATGATTTTTATAACATTTTTATATTTTTAATTACTATTTATAGTGAAAAATAAAACATATAGGAACGCATTTAACGATTTTTGTATTAAGAATATATATTTTTATACCATATTTGTCATTATAATAAATTAAATGTTATAAGTGTCGAAATATCACCCAAGTGGAATCCAATAGCCAATTTTTCATCCCAAGTGTTTTCATGGTCTACAATATCAATAAAATATGATTATGAAAAATGATGGGATAGTTTTATATTATTTTAATATTTTTTAACCAGAACATATCTGATTTTCCTATAACCGTGATAAATACAAATATGTTCTAAAGATACAATTCACAATATAAAAAAATTAAATGCACCAATTTAAATAATTTGTACATTCTTATTACTAATAAAAAATCAATTTTTCATATTTAAAATCAAATAATTTTCAGTAATAATTTTAAAATATTCTTAATTATTAAAATGATAAATATAGGTTTTTAAAAAGTAAAAACCATCAATATATTGATGTGCATTTATATTTAATTTAACTATAAAATTAATAATAATTTCAAATATTAGATTAAAGTAAAATAAATTATCTAATTACACTTTGAAACTAAATTAAATGTTAACCTAAATATATAAATTAATTAGACATAAAAGAAGTATTGATTTAAATTAATGTATTTCTAAATATTAATAAAAAATAATTTTTCTCTGAAATATTGGATATTAATAAAATATAAATTTCTTCCCTCACTTAAATAATAATATGATTTTTTAAAATATATCATAAAAATATAAAAACATGATTTAAAATTTTTTTCCTATCAAAAGGTTAAAAAACTCTTTTAAAAAACAAAATTTTATTTGAAAATTACAATTTTTTCATTTCATGTCTAAAAAATATATAAAATGAATTTTAAATATTATATACAATATATTACATATATATTTAATTTTAAAAATAACTCAGGACTAGTTTTAATATTTTATAAACTTTTCATTAAAATTCTCTTAAAAAACTATTTCTTTTAAAAAAATTCATTGTTTTCATTTATAAATAAATGTTTACAAAATAATAATAAAAAATTTAAAAATTATTATCAAAAATCCATAACTATTATTCATTCACTCCATTACAACATCATGGTCATAATGATAACATTTAATTCATGATATTTAAATGTTAATTTATTCTCTATGTATTGTATGATGTATGTTATTTTATATTGTGTTTATTTCTAAAATTTTAATATGTTACATCCTAATGAAATTTAATAATATATATCCTCATAATATTATGTGGAGGTCAGTAACAAGGTTATTAGCTTCCGAAATACTGTTAGTACAATCCCACATCAGAGAAAGGGTTAATTAAACAACAACTTTAAAAGAATGATGAATAATTACAACGGTCACCTGAGATAACACATAGTATGCATACATATAGAGAATTATTTCTATGAAATTCAAACTACATGTTATGTTCTGATGGAGAGTGATAGAAATCATGATATGGAGAATGAAAACAATCTGAAAAACAATAATTCTACCTGGGTTGAACTGTTTTTTATTTGTTTGTTGGAAATTTAAATGATAATTATTTTTTATTTAAGATACATATAATAATGTTGAGGAATTTACTTATTATCATAAATAATAACATATGGAAAAATACATACATGTTTTTTAGGGTTTCATCCATTATTAAAATTCTACCAAAAACTCCTTTTTTCTCGAAAGGATGAGTTTTCCAGATGACTTGGTCAAACCTAACGAATTGGAATAAATTTATATAGAATAACTTAATTCAAAAAAGGAAAACTCTCTATTTATCACATCTTTAAATATTAACCAAAACCAAATTTTTTTTAATAATATCAAATTATTCCCCAAAACTGAAAAACATTTATATGAATAAAAATTACATTTAAATCTCTAAAATTCAAACAGTAAATTCCAGAGGTCAACAAATACAATTTGATAAATAAATGCCCATAAAATTTATCTTGTTAATAAAAACAATGACTGAAACTCTAATAAATTTAAGCATTGGATAGTGTAAACATACAATACAAATAGAAACAATTATTTCCAAATATCTTTATTCACTCTTAACGTCTCATAAAAAATATTAATTAAATTAAAAAAAATTAAGTTGTTAGTTTAATCACATACATAGATAACCCAAATTACCATATGTCCATAATTAAATAAATTATTTCTCCATAACTAATTGTACAATTATTCCTCTAATGAAATTCCATTATATTCTATTTTCCATAATCATATAATTTTCCTAAAAAAGTGAATGGAATCCAAAAATATATTTATCACCTAATCCCAAAAAAAAATTCCAATACAATTTTTATCTATTTGGTAAAACATAGTTCACCCAAATTAACAATGTCTTAATCTAAAAATCATCAAACTAAAAAGAATAATTCATACATATCAATGAATTCACGTAGGCCATTGGTAGGTGATACAACATTTTCACCCTTCGGTTGTCGGTTTGATCCCTATGTCCATTCTAGATGCAACAAGTTGCACCCATCCTGTTGGTTGTTCAGTTTAAAAAAAATCATAATTCATATATATGATTCTAAAATTTTTATAAATAACTCAAAAATAAACATAAAATAATACAAACCAAAAAGTCAAATTAATATTTCTAATTTCATCCTGAAAAAATTAATAACCCACAATTACCTCAAATGTTAATGTATCTCAATAATATCATCAATCAACTTAAATGTTTATAAAATAAGGAAAAAATTAGGTTTTTATGACATTGAACACATCCTTAAACATAAAATTATAAACTCGTGATGATATCAATAACTCTGTATAAAACATCATAACCTCGAATGTTTTCTAAACCATCCTATGAAAACAAACTATAAGGCCCCATCTATAACCATTAAAAATCTCATGTTATGTCAGTTATACACATTGAGGATGTTTTCATGTTTACTGTTTTAGAGAATTACTCCCTAACTCAAACATAAAAAAGCATATAAAAATAATTGGACACTTCCAATAAGATACATTTATACAATAAAACAATAACTCTCAAAAAGGAATGTGGTTTATTTTCATATTAAATCATAATATTCCAATGATTCCATCCATGAAACTATTCATTATAAAACATGTTAAATATATTTCAAAACATTGGATGAAAATAAAATCCTCAGTACGAGATACATAGAGAAGGAAAACATTATGTCTGGAAAAAACATGTAATTAATGAATAATTTATAATACCGTAATACTCTTTACAATTAAAATGTAATATAAAATACTTCAATTAATATAATTTTATTGCATAAATTTTTATGTAATCAAATTATTTTGATAAAAACCCTTGAATGTAACATATAAAATATAATATTAACATGGGATATAATCTTACATAAATGGAATAACCATGCAGTTAACTTTATAATATATTAATAAATATAGTAGCCATATATCTGACATCCATACCTAATGAATTGGAGTATATAATGTGACCCCCTATTTTTTATCCTAGAACCACCAATATTATGTTTGTCTTGTAACAATCTGTATTTGGATTATCACATAAACACCCGCAAAATTTCCAATTACAATTATATAATCACAACACATTGAATATTAAAATTTTCAACATTTTAAAAAAAATGTCATTTTCAATAACAATAAATAATTTAAAGATATAGAAATATTCAATCAATTTCCAACCCCATTTAAAAATATAATACAGATTAGTTTGAATAATATTTTCCCATAAAAAATTTAATCCTATGAGTGAAATTAACCTTTTAAAATATTCATGTGGATAAAAATAATTTCATAAAAACACTATGAAAATATGTATACGAAATAGAAGGTATTTGAATATTAAATATTTAAAACATTTACTATGTTGTTGTAATTTCCTTGTTTCGGAAGCCTCCTAGAGGTGCCCCGTACCAGGTTGGTCACATGGTCTCAAGCACATTTCCCCGAACGCCTGAGGCTTCCAACTATATGTGAGGGCCATGGGTGTGATAGTTAAGAAACTATTCCCTCTTTGAAACAGTAACACAGCAGAAGTAAAAAAATTGTATCAATAGAGGAAGTAGTAATAACACCGTACAATAGTATGTAGTAGAAAACTAGACGAAATAACAAATAGATCACATATATAAAATGATGCATGATACATATGTCTAGAAAAATAGCCAACCAATCCATAATGATGGAATACAGTTCAAAACCAATGTACAAAAGAAAAAAGATAAATATCTCCACAGCTTCCCATGCCTCATCTTGGACTTATGCTCTCCATATCTAATACAGTCAGGAACCTAATATAGAAGGGAGCTTCCCCTTATTTATACCTGCATCAATAAAAAAAAATTTGGCGGAAAAGCATAACCCAAATAGTGTTTGAGACTAAATCCCAGTAGGAAACAACCTAATGATATGTGCGTAACAGTTTGTGAATATATGGAAGGAAATAAGTAAAAGTAATGAAGTAAACAAGGAAGCACTCAACAATAAACAATTACACAGTTAAATCATTACATTCCACAAATTACATAATCTTCTAACACAAAAGGTAAACCTCATGAATGTACTCATAGTCTAAACCCTTTGGTTCAACAATACCACAAAAATAAACCCTCTAATAAGCACACACAGTCTCTCCCCTCTCATTCAGCTAATGTATGAACTCTCTGAGGAAGAAATCACTGTCAATTCTCCCCAACAGTCTTGTATCTGTACTAAAGGCACTATGGGGAAGAACAAAACTTCTCATTCCCCATCTGGCCCATGACGAGGAAGAACAAACCTTGTGAGTAAGAACTCAACATAAATTCCCCCTATGGTCTTGCATCGTAATATTATAAAAGACACTCTACAAAATCCCTTTCATCCAATCTCCCTATGGTCAACTACAATATGATCCCACGATGCTATGTAATTAAATCATGCTTCGAAAAAGTGTATCGACCAAGGTATCCCTCAAGAACTACATGGATGACAACCTAAAACATATCTGCATGTCAGAATACACATTCACTTAATCCAATAAAACTAGTCATGGAAAACAGATAAGGCAACCTAATAGGATAAGCAGGACCAAACGGTCATAATCAAAAAATTAATGGGAAAACACTTCCATAGATTAGCAATTAAACCCATTGATATTCAATTTACCTCTACTCGTGTATTATAGCACACATGAAAAACATTATGGCTAAAACAGTAAACAAGAAATACCTCATTCATGGGTGTTGAGCAATTTTTCACATATTACTCAATGTAATTATTCATAATGGCACAAACCACCTATCTTTTCATTGGGAGAACATTATATTGTAAACTAAATCACCCAGGAACATCGCAGAACTACAAAACGTCTAAAATGATTAAAATAGGATAAATTGAAAAATATATGGTTTCATGAAACGAGGATCAAGAAGAAGAAAGAGCATACTAAGGTGATCCCAACGCAATATACGGAGGTCTAATAAGAGTTTCATAGCTCAGTCGGGGGATCAGAAGAATATCACAAATGTACGAGGGGTGTCAGCCAATGGAAACCAAGAAGATGATTTTTCTGGCGATTAGACGCGACCCTGCTAAGTGTAATGAAAAAAAGAAACTACACGATGTGTACTTTTTATGTACACACCGTGTAATTTCCCTTTCCATACTATTCATTAGGTGGCCTCTTGGTCAACCACATATGGCTGTCAGCATGGCCTCTACACAACCAGTACACGAATACCTACGGTAACTGAGTACACAATGTGTAATCATAATGTACACGACGTGTACTTATGAAAATTCTAGAACACTTCTTTTTCATCAAAACCCCCGAAAAGGATAATATACTTAAAAAAGAAGATTTGAGTTCTTACAAACTTCCCCCGTTAATGAAATACATCCTCAAATTTCCATTGCAAGGTGGTGTAGAAGAAGAAACTCCGAATAGCTCTGGCCACTGCGATCGTAATCGGCCTCCCTCTACCATGTCTCGTCCTGTACCCGCCAATGCTTCCATAGCTCTCATACCAAAGGAACTGACTAGCCATAAAGAACCATCATACATCAGTCAACATTCCGGATAGGTTCTCCTCAAACGATACATCTACATTGAGATCAACCTCCTTAGGTTGGAAAACATGATACAATTCTGAGAAGAAACTTCGAAGTGGAGAAATGTGGAAGATGTCAGGCATAGCCATGTACCTCTTAGGTTACTACAACCGATAGGAAACCAACCCCAATCTCTGCAAAACCTCAAATGGCCCAATGTACCATGGAGAATGATTACCCTATCTTCTAATACTATTGTGTCCCAACCATGGTGTGACACATAGTAAAAATTTATATCTGACCACAAACTCCAGAGGTTATCTCTATCAACCAACATAAGACTTCTATTGGGACTGTGCAGTAGCCATCCTCTTCTGAATCAACTATATCTTCTCAGTGGTCTCCTGAACAAGATGAGGTACCAACATATCATCCTCTCCACCCTATAGAAAACATAATGGTGATCATAATGGCCTACCCTATGATGCCTTATAAGGTTCCATATTAATAGTTTCATGAAAACTATTATTATATGAAAACATTACATGATGTATGTGAATCCCCCTAGAACATCTAAAATCCAAGAATCATGCTCGAAAAAATCCCCCAAACACCTGAATCATTCTATTGGTTTGGACATCTATCCATGTGTGGTAAGTAGGACTCAAAAGTACATGTGTACCCAATGTCTATTGAAGCCCCTTCTAGACCTGAGATGAAGAATGTGCATAGATGTCTGAAACAGTGGAATGTGGAACTACATGTAGACTTACAATCTATCAGATGTACAACCTTCCCAGCTTATCAACACAGAAATTCTCCATGATTGGTAAGAAGCGAGAACCCCTCATGAGTCTGTCAATGAAACCCCATACCGAATCATTCCCTCGATGAAACCACAGCTATCCTATCTTGAAATCCATCATGAAATCATTACACTTCCACTAATGAATGGGTATCTACTAAAATATCCTTATTGGTCACTAATTCATAGAATTCACCTACTGACCGATGGAACAATTCATGATGAAACTAGAGAAATCTCAATTCATACCTCGACACCCATAGTAATGTTGTATATCATGATACATCATGGTGACACAAGGATGAACTTCCCAAAATATGGAATGAATGTCCTATATCATCTCCTCACGTATGACTACATGAACCCATAAATGTCCTTGGAAAAGAAAGATCCCATCCTCACCAATGTTCCATCTAGGAATAGGGTCTTCTACAAACACACTCTCCCGTAGGATTAAGCCATCTGAATCTGATAGCGGCCTCATTCACACTCGATCAAGTAGAGAAGAGGTAAAAACAATAGATGATAGAATGTTATGTCCGTGTTTTTCATGCACCTCTAAATTCATCTCAGAGAATAGATAAATAAGCTGCCACTCACTTCTATCCTCCTGAACTGCATGTATCTGAGTCCTCCTCAACACATCATCTATTGTGTTTCACTTCACAAGTGTGTAAGAATGATAAATGTCAAAAGACTAAAGTTAATTTACACACCTTTGCTATCTCAAATTCAGATCATGAAATGTGAAGATGTACATGATACTTTTGTGGTCGGTGAAAACCAAAAAATTCTCTCATAGAATATAATGTATCTAAAAGTGTGAATCATGAACAACTACCTCCAACTCGAGATCATGCATCAGTTAATACCTATCATGTGGCCTCAACTTCCAATACATGTATGCAGTGACTCTTTAACCCTGCATAAGAAATACCCTCATCCCGATACCTGATGCATCTTAGTACACGTTATAGCTCCTTCCCGACTCCAAAAATACTAGTATAGGTGTGGTAGTCAACCACCCTTTATGATCCTCAAAGGCTCACTCACAAGAGTCCGACCACAAAAAAATTGCACTATTCTTAGTCAGACCTGTCAGGGGTGCTGCTATAAGTAAAAATTCATAGATTATGCATATGTAGTATAAAGCCTACCCTAGAAAAACTCTACACCTCCATGACATTCTTTAGCTGCTACCCGGAAACTAATTATCTCACATTCTCTGGATCTATAGATACTCATTTCTCTAAGATATCATATCCCAATAAGTGAATCTAGTCCATCCAATAGTGTCATTTTGAGCACTTAGCATATAACTAATTCTCTCTATGGGTACTCATTCCAATCACAAGATGGTTTTCATGGTCGTGTGGATTGTGATAGTACACCAAGATTTCATCCACGAAAACTACCACAAAAAAATCCAGGTATGGATGTAACACTCGGTTTATTAGTTCCCTGAAGAATGCATGCGTGTTCGTGGGACCTAATGGAATAATCAAATATTTATATAGGACATACCTACTCCCGAAGGATGTAAGAGTTTTATATGATGGTCAAACATGCAACTGATGACTATTGGACATTAATTCAATATTTGAGAACACTAAGTATCCTTGAAGCTAATAAAATGTATCATCAATCCTTGGCTAGTGATACAGGTTTTTTATCATCAACTAGTTCAACATTCAATAGTCAACACATAGTCTGAGGGCATCGTCTTCCTTCTTCGCAACCAGTTCATGTGAACCCTAATAACATGTAATGGTTCGGATGAAACTCTTAGCCCGGAACTTCTCATACTGTTTCATGAGATCCTATAACTATGTTTTAGCCATCTTATATGGAGGTATGGGAATTGGTTCCTCTCCTGGCACACAATTAATGTAAAATTATATCTCACACTCTAAAGGTAAACCTGAAAAATCCTCCAGAAAGACATCCCTAAAACGATCCACCACTGGAGGAATGTCCATATTTGAAGTCCCCTGGTCATCCTGATATAGGCTAGCAATTTGCGTTGTAGCTCCTCTTAAACCAAGATTCTTGGGTCTTTCTTTGCTCTCCTATAAATCCCATTCACCATTATGTAGAAACGTTCTACCCTCTGGTGACATGAAACTCACCATATGACAATATCAAATGAAAAAATTATGGAGTGGAACTAACCAGTCTATTCCGATAATGACATCATATATTGGCATTTCTATGACATAGAGGTCCCATAAAAAGTGACACCCACCAATCTCAAGAAAACACTCCTTGCACAGATGTACACAATATGTTCTATTCCCCAATGGAGTGTCCAGCGTCAAGATATCGGAAGAAGAAAGGATTCACAATCCAAGTCTCTTCACAACATCAAAAAATATAGATCTATTGGAAGCCACTGTATCAAAAAAAAGAAGAAGAAAAAACTGAGGCAGCTAGAATTGTACCCAAACTATAAAGGGTTTGGGATCCTTCTCATGATGGGTCAGCTCCACTGCAAATGTCTGACATACACCGCAACCTTTGGACACTTCCTGAATACTCTAAGTAGTTCCACCCTACTATCTCTAAATGCATGTCAACTAACTACCATGGCCACAACCTCCACCTCGGCCTGAATATCTAGAAGAACTCTAGTTCCCTGACTGGTAAAGAATATGGGTTGTTGCTACTAAATGCGGAGTCATGGAAGAACCCAAGTCAAAAACTACTGGTGAAAAGTTCTGACTAAAATGAAGAAGATGACCCATCTTACCATAAGATCATCACTCCACTAGGTCTCTCAGGAAATGTAGCTTTGTATGACCTCTCCACTCGCACTGGTATCATACAACCATTTACCATAAGATGTCTCTCGCCTCCTCGGATATCAACACGATGACTCCAAATGTTGCTTCATGTTATTAGTAAGAGCGATAATAACTCAAGATGTCATGTTGCCCTAGCTTCTAGCTCCAGAATCCCTTATATTTCACTACATGATCAGATCATAGTAGATGATAGAAGTGATATAAGTCAACCCAAATATGTCCAACATTGGGTGGATGCCCTGTATGAGACCATCGTCAAACTTCCTAGTTATGAACAACCTATCTCCCCCTTGGAAGTGTGTAATGTGATGAAGCTCATTGAAGCTAGAATAAATCTCCATAATAGAAAGAGTACCCTACTCCAGAATCATGAAATCACAGGATAGATTGACCCTCAAGGTCTTATGCTAGAAGTTGTAATTGAAGATATGTTGGAACTCCTCCCAACCCATAACCTTCTGATATATCACCTCTGAGTTAACATCCCACCCACTCTTGGTGGAATCCCATACCATGATTATAGGAATCTTCACCCTCCTCTCAGGAGGCGTCTCCTGATGCATGAATATCGTCAACTTGTCTTCTGGCCAAGAATCTACATCCTCATGTCATATTTCCCCTATCAAGGTGGGAGTCTGCAGTTGCTGAAAAACCCACTTCATTTCATTCATCGACAGGGTAGGATGCAGTGCTACTTAATTGGTCTCCATCATCTTGAGAAATCCATCCTTGAACTATGTGTCAGCACCTATTTCACAACCCGTCCTCGGGGCCCGTGCCGTGACTACCCCAATCCCGCCTTCCATAGGCCATGGGCTGGCGACTAGCACCAAAGGTGTAAATCACTATAACTGGGAAGGCATTGCCTTTATAAAAGAAAACAAACACCACAGAGTAAGCAAGCGGAAAAAGTAAACACTAAGTACAGGAGAAGTGCTGAAAAGTAAATGGGCCGGAATACAAACCCAAAAGAAAGTAAAACTACAACTGAACGAAAGTATAACAGAAAAAGTCAACAACTGGTAGAAAGAAGCAGCTCCTGGGTTGTCCTCCTCGGATCCTACCTGAATGGTAGGTACAAATAGTGCAGCTCCTGGATCGTCCGACACAGATCCTACGTGAAGGGTAGGTACAGATAGCCTCCTCAACGGTCTCACCAGTCAACCACCTCCGTGTGTCGTCTCGCCGTGAACTCCTCCTCCAGATACTGACTCGTCATGTGGTCCACCTCCGGGTACCATCCAGTCCTCGAACACTCTGCCTCTGTCAGCACTTCTGTCGTCTACAAAAAACACAACGAGGTGCGGGCATAACCCGTGCAAGGGTGAGTAAAACGATACTCAGTAGGTACCATGAGACCCTCATGGTATCTCAAAAACCAACAAGTATAACCACAAAGACGATATCAACAGATAACCTCTACTTAGGTATATGACCATACATATATCTATGTTATCAAGTAACAATCTCAATAATAAGGAAACACAAGGAACATGAAATAAACAGATAACCACTACCCAGGTATATGCCCATACATATACCTAAGTTATCAAGTTACCCATCTCAATCATGAGGTAAACAAAAAGGTCAAAAGTCTCACCTCAATCCAGGATTTTCATTATTGAAACTGTAACTGCTGAAGAGCTCCGTCTCTAGATTGTATAGTGGTCCTATCACGACTCTGAGGTACTGCTCACTAACCTAAGACTGCTGAGGTACTCTTCCTGTCGAGTACTGCGGGCCAGCCACCCAAACACCGTAGTGCTTCCTGCCGGGGTATGTCACCCAAACAGAGTAGTGCACACCCCCTAGTAGCGTGCTAAGGTACTCTCCGGATGAGTACCGCGGGTCTGCACTGTCACACAGTTAGTGCTCCATCCTCCATGGGTCTGCACCCAAACAAAGTAGTGCACCGTCCACTGGGATAGTCGAATCACTCCAAGTCAAGTCAGTCAAGCAGTCGTCAGGTCTCAGTCGGCTACACGTTCTCCGTACTCCGCATGCTCGTCTCTAGAAGGGTCCTCTCCATTAGCTACATGTCGATACCCCAAGTATCTCAATGTCTCGTGAAGAAGTATCTCAAAGGACCGCCTCGTCATAGGGGTCTCAACACAACAGACGGCCCGTCAATAGGACGCCCGGTCTGTGAGTTTCTAGCCTTTTCATCCCAGGGGCCCGGTTGGTTTCGTGAGCGAACCAATCCCGACCGTATCTCAACTTTATCCCTAACTCTCATAGGGTATACTCATTGGGACAGTTTCTAAATGTGATCAACAACGCCGCTAACAGTTCGTCAAACGGACATCCTATCTGAAAGATATCAGCTTTTCCGTTCCAGGGGCCCGGTTGGATTTCGGGTGCGATCAAACCTGGTTTCTATCCAACTGTATCCAAAAATCGGGCGAATTATGCCAAAATTTCCGTCTCATCAAAAGAAAAACAACGAGACTGACAGTGCATCAATCGGACGCCCGGTCTGTGAGTTATTGGCCTTTTCGTTCCCGGGGACCATTTGGTTTCGTGAGTGAACCAACCCGACCGCACTCCGACGGAATCCAAACCTCAAGAGAGTAATCCAAAATATCTGTTTCACTTAGGGGAATCAATCAAATTCAACGACACGTCAATCGGATGTCCGGAACTCAAGTTACGAGCGTTTCTGCTCTGAGGTCGCGGTTGGTTTCGCGTACGAACCAACCCGGACGAACCCAAAATTCTCAAAAACAATGAGTGTAATAAACCAAAATGACAGTATCGGTCCAAGGATCGCGTTGCCGCTGACGGTGCGTCAATTAGTGGTATACATCTCATGATATGGGCATTTGACCGAAAGTGGTCCGAAAACGGGGGTCTGGGCCCGGGCCGACCCGGCCCGACCCCCCTGGGTCGGCCGGACCGGGTCGGCCCGGGTCCGACCCAGCTCGGCCCGGCCCCACCCGGCCCAGCTCGGTCTGGCTCAGTCCAGCTCGGTCCGGCCCGACCGGCCAGCCGCGGCTCGACCAGCGTGGCCGAGCCGATTCGATGTGCGGGGTGCACGACTCCCTCCCCCACCGCTAATTGAGGTCAGCGGCGGATCCGCCGGCCGCCAACCCTCAGGCGGCGGATCTGCCGGCGGCCAAACCTCTGGTGGCACGCCATCATGACCGGTCACCGGCGCCCCCGCGCCGGCGAGGCGTGCCGCCGTTGCCTTCCGTGGACCACCGTACACGCTCTGTTGGTCTGTTCCTCCTGCCGTCTTTTCCAATGGTCCCCTCGAGACCCCACCTTCACTGCGAAGGAATTCAAACACCAAAACAGCCTGCTTCGTCTTTGCCCATCAATCCACATGTCAAAACGAAAAGCGTCGTCTTTATAGTTTTCCAGCGTGACCCGATGGCGCCGCACCCCTTCGTCATGGCCCGACTCCGACCGTGGTTCTTTGGTTTTCTTGGACGCGGCGCGACGACGTCACATTCGTAAACATCCTTCCACAACGAAGCGCGACAGTGTCGCGTAATACTTGCCGTGTGATTCCCGCGTGGTGCGACGACACCTCACAATTCCATTCCATCCACAAAGAATCAAACATGAACATAGGAGGGGGGTTCGGCCGTGTTTGTTCGGTCCGACCCCCCTCTCGTTAAAAGATATCATCTAGTTGAAAATCCACAATAATCGATAAACTAGATTCATGAACGGAAAATAATTAAATAAAATAATCCCCTATCTCAGTTCAAAAACGGTGTTCATCAACGACCTGTGGAAGACGGGCGTCGCAGAGGTCGGGCGTAGCGGGGAAAGAAGGTCGACGTCGCGAAGCGAGGATTCGAAGTCGTTGACTGCGATTTTGTCGCGGAAAACCATCACAGAAGAGACGATGTGGAAGAAGAACGTCACGTCACAGATACGGCTTCGCGGAAGAACCGCGTTCTTCGGCGGAGAATTTCTTCGTTGAAGAACGGTGTTCTTCGCTTTCTTCATCGAGGAAGATGGTGTTCCTTAGCGTTTTCTCCAAAAATCTCTCAAACAACCCAACACCAACCCCTAATAAAATAAGTTCTAAACTAATTTTATTATCACAACAAAGAATTTGAAATTCAATTGTTTGAATTTCAAAATCTTACATGTAACTCACCAAATTAATTACAACATGTTGTAAAATGTTAATGAAGGTGAGTTAATGGGGAATTAGGAATGTGAGGGGTTAAGAGGGGTTAGGGAATTTAAGGAATTTGAAAAGTTGGGGGGTTCTTGTGGGCCCCACACTTTCAAATATCCACACTTGGGAAGTTGGATGGATGTGGGCCCACCACCAACTTCCCATGGGAGAAGTTAACCACATAACCTGAAATAAAATTGATTCAACAATTTTATTAACTTTTTTTAATTAATCCCCAAAAATTAACTTCTTCTCCCGCACAAACGCAACTACGGTATAGGTTCCCTTAAGCATTTACCAGCGTTGCGAGTTAATCGGTGCCATCGAATTTCAATTCCGAGCACCGGTTCAAAATATAAGAAAACCCGCTCGTTAGTTCACTGATCTTACCCGAGCCAAACTTCGGAAATTGATTCCGGGCACTCCGGGCCTCGGAATCAAGTTCTGTCAGAATCCGCATTCTTGTAAAATCCCAAAGAAAATTTATAAAAAATTTTCCTTGAATTTTACAGGTCTTTACATTACTCCCACCTTAGGGCTTTACGTCCTCGTAAAGCTTTAACACAAACTAAGGTCACAAAAGCGGTACAGAGAACGCATCTGAGCCTTCTACTCCCATGTGCTCACCCGGATGTTTTCGTACTTCCAGAGAAAGTGCACCTGATGAATCGATCATCCTCGTAGGATCCGCTCCTTTCGATCCTTGATCCCTACTCGTACCTCTGTGGAAAACACCTAATCGCCATCGTCCACTCCTCATGGTCAATGATATGCGAAGGGTCGAGCACGTATCTCTTCTGTTCAGATACACGGAAGTCGTCGTGCACCTGGTGCAACTGAGGTGGATGGGTCAAGCGGTAAACCACCTCGCCTACCTAGCTGTGGACATAGAAAGGTCCGTTGAACCTTAGAGTTTACATGCCGCCTTGGCCACAACTCCGTAAACTGCGTCGAGCTGAGACCCGTATAAGGACGTGATCGTCATCCTCGACCTCTAGAGGTCTACAATTCCTGTTAGAACTGTAACTCGAAACGACTGCCACCACGAGGGTATGGTTGGCCGACTCAAGAGTGATCATCACACCCTCCCGTGCATGAGTTTAACTAGTGCTGCCCAGGGTTTCCTTTTCGCCGACCAAGGAAAACCCATCCCGACGCTTGCCTAAAACCGTCAATTTGAGTATGAACAGGTATTGCCCATTCCATACTCAAACTAACGTCGTAAGGCCTTGACGCTTCCACCAAGAGATTTCCAACCGGAACTCTCGCCTAGAGGGTCTAACCACACCGTCAGAATAAGTGTGATTATCGTGTCTCCTCCCAAGGTATATCCAGACGTGAGGGTGAAGTCCACGGCTTACCAGAAACTCTAGGTCTAGAACATGATTTGTGAAAGCAAGAAATGATTCATATCAACGTCTGTTACTACAGCAGCTAGTAGTGGACACAGATTTTCCCTTGAATCATTTCTAGAGCCATTGGGTCACACTCCATGACCGCAAGAATCTGCACTCTTCCTCTGCCCTACAGCTCCCTGAGCCTGGCAGGAATAACTAAGGCAGGTGGTTGTACCATGTTAGGATGTACACCACCTCATGCTTCTCGCCTAGCTATGCCTCCACATCTGCTGCTTCGTAGACTCATCTCTCCTTTATGATTCCTCTTCTTTAACATTTAACACACTCGAGTCTCTAAGACTAGAGTCGGTTTCTTGTTTCTTACTGCATTGTGTAGTCTTTATCCGCTCCTGGATGATCTGCACCTGTTTTTGCCTATGATCTGAAATAGCTGCTAAAATTTATCATTTTCCGAAAAGAGAAACTTGGTCTCATCACCTGGATGAACCACACCCATTGCCTAATACAGTCAATCCTGACATGAATGGCGCATTCATTCCATGGATGACATCATAAGGCCTCGACGTAACTACTAACAGATCCAACGGTCACTCTCGCATCCAAGGGTCGATTTACACTGTCGGCATCAGTGTGAGGTCATTGGGTCTCCTCTAGTAGAAATATCGAAATTGAGGGTCAAGTCAACAGTTTTAAACGGGACCACTTAGTGTCAACCAAACCAAAGTACAGGAAAGAAAACAAAGATAAGTGTCTTTTTATTATTGCAACCCATAGTACAAAGACACGAATACAACACCAACATGGAACTAGAAGTACAAGGGATGTATCCACTAGTTCCGCACCTGTCTACCTGCTCCCGGAGCTCTACTGACTTGGTGGATCCTCTAACACCTGCGGATCAACTGTAGGAGGAGTCGGATAGTCACGTGCCAGGTGACCCTTCCCGCCGCATGAGTAACAATGTCTCTTTCTGGCACACCTGGCTCTGACCCCACCCCGGGTGCCCCGCACCACCATTACTAAAACCTGAGATCGTCCAACTGTTGGTCTGGTCCTCCTGGACCTCTGCATCATCTGTCTACTGCCCACAGATGACTCGGCTACTGATCGAAATACACGCGGCAAAGGCAGAAGCTCTTGTACACGCTCGGGGTGTAGAGCTACTGACACAAACCCCCCCCCCCGAAGAAGGTCTCAAAGTCTTTCCATGCGAAGTCCATCCCGTTGAAAAACTCAAACAAGTGGCTCCACCACCTGCCTGCTGCTTCCTGAAGGAGGCTGGCAGCAAAGATCACCATGAAGTCTACCGGCGTCCCCACTAGCCTAATGACTCTCACTACAGCCTCCAGCCAATCCTCAGCCGCCTGTGGGTCCATCCCTCCCTGGAACCTGGGTGGCCTCTGGAGCTGGACCTCGTGAAGTGCGTTCAAGCGACGTGCACCCTCTACTGCTGGGGCTGGTGGCATCGGTGGCCCAATGGGTAGTACTACCGCTTGTGCCTCCGCTGGTGCCTCAACTGGAAAAGGGCCCTGTACTGAGTCCACGCCGCTCAGCGGGCTGTCAGTACGAACCACTCTCGGGGCTCTAGCTGGTCGTCCATGAAAAGGAATCCTGAAAGAAACATTGTGACACGGTCAAACGTTTATACCTGGTGAGCTGTCCTGGTTTGAGATGTTTTAAGGGAAAACCTTTGAAAACACACACGCAATTAGTGTTTTTGTGCACAATGTCGGAAATCAGTTGTCAGGGTCCGGGTGTATGGATACATCGGCTGCCCGCACCAAACTAGACTCCCTGAACTGAAGACCACACTCGGTTCCCTTAACACTATTGCTTCACAGAAAGAAAATATCAGAGTTATATGTTCTACGATAGAACTGACTCCTCTGATACCAATTTGTCACGACCCGTTCTCGGGGCCCGTGACGTGACTACCCCAAGCCCACCTTCCATAGGCAAGGGGATGGAGACTAGCACCAAAGGCGTAAATCCGGATAACTGGGAAGGAATTGCCTTTATAAAAGAAAACAAGAACCACAGAGTAAGCAAGAGGAAAAAGTAAACACTAATTACAACAAAAGTGCTGAAAAGTAAATGGGCCAGAATACACACCCAAAAGAAAGTACATCTACAACTGAACGAATGTACAACAGAAAAAGGCAATAGCTGGAATAAGGAAGGATCTCCTGGGTCATCCTCATCTGATCCTACCTGAAGGGTAGATATAGATAGCGTAGCTCCTGGATCGTCCACCACGGATCTTACCTGAAGGGTAGGTACAGATAACCTCCTCAACGCTCTCGCCGGTCAACCACCTCCGTTTGTCGTCTCACCGTAAAGTCCTCCTCCAGATACTGACTCATCGTGTGGTCTACCTCCGAGTACCGTCCACTCCTCGAACACTCGGCCTCTGTCAGCACTGCCCGTCGTCTACAACCAACACAACGAGGTGTGGGAATAGCCCGTGAAGGGGTGAGTATAATGATACTCAGTAGGGACCCTTAGACCATCAAGGTCTCTCTAAAACCAACAAGGATAACCACAAAAAAGATCTCAACATATAACCTCTACTTAGGTATATTCCACATATACCTATGTTATCAAGTAACCAATATAAATCATAAGGAAACACAAGGATCATGAAATCAATGGATAACCACTACCCAGGTATATGCCCATACATATACCTAAGTTATCAAGTGACCCATCTCAATAATGAGGTAAACACAAAGGTCAAAAGTCTCAGCTCAAACCAGGATTTTCATTATCGAAACCATAACTGCTGAAGAGATCCGTCTCTGGATTGTACAGTGGTCCTGTCACGACTTCGAGGTACTTCTCACTAACCTAAGTCTGCTGAGGTACTCTTCCTGTCGAGTACCGCGGGCCAGCCACCCAAACACAGCAGTGCTTCCTGTCGAGGTATGTCACCCAAACACAGTAGTGCACACCCCCTAGTAGCCTGCTGAGGTACTCTCCGGATGAGTAACGCGGGTCTGCACTGTCACATTGGTAGTGCTCCTTCCGCCATGGGTCTGCACCCAAACAAAGTAGTCCTCCGTCCACTGGCAGAGTCGACTCACTCTAAGTTGAGTCGGTCAAGCAGTCATCAGGTCTCAGTCGGCTACACGGTCTCCATACTCCGCATGCTCGTCTCTAGAAGGGTCTGCTCTATGAGCTACATGTCGATACTCTAAGTATCTCAATGTCTCATGAAGAAGTATCTCAAAGGATCGCCTCGTCATAGAGGTCTCAATGCAATAGAAGGTGCGTCAATCGGAAGCCTGATCTGTGAGTTTCTAGCCTTTTCATCCCAGGGGCCCGGTTGGTTTCGTGAGGGAACCAATCCCGTCCATATCTCAACTGTAGCCCGAACTCTCATAGGGTATACTCATTGGGTCAATTTCTCAACGTGATCAACAACGCTGCTGATGGTTCGTCGAACGGACGTCCTGTCTGAAAGATATCAGTTTTTCCATTCCAGGGGCCCGGTTGGATTTCGGGTGCGATCCGCCCTGGCCGCTATCTAAATGTATCCAAAACTCGGGTGATGTATGCCAAAAGTTCCGTCTCATCAAGAGGAAAACAACGAGACAGACAGTGCGTCAATCAGACGCCCGGTCTGTGAGTTATTGGCTTTTTCGTTCTAGGGGCCCGGTTGGTTTCGTGAGCGAACCAACCCGACCGCACTCCGACGACATCCAAACCCCGAAAAGAGTATTCCAAAAGATTCGTCTCACTTAGAGGAATACAAAAAAGTCAATGGCACGTCAATGGGATGTCCGGAACTAAAGTTACGAGCGTTTCCGCTCCGAGGGCCCGGTTGGTTTCGCGTACGAACCAACCCGGTCGAATCCAAAATTCTCCGAAACCTTGAGTGTAATATACCGAAATGACCGACTCGGTCCAAAGATCGTGTTTCCACTGACGGAGCATCAATCAGAGGTCTACATCTCATGATATGGGCATTTGACCGGGAGTGGTCCGAAAACGGGGGTCTGGGCCCGGGCCGACCCGGCTGGGCCCGGCCCCGCCCGACCCGGCTCGTTCCGGCCCGACCGGCCGGCTGCGGCTTAGCCAGCATGGCCGAGCCGATTCGTGGTGCAGGTTGCGCGACTCCCCCGCCTGCCGCTGATTGAGGCCGGCGGCGGATCCGCCGGCCGCCATCCCTCCGGCGGCGCGCCGCCTCCGCCTTCCGTAGACCACCAGACGTGCTCTGGTGGTCCTTTCCTCCTTCCATCTTTTCCTATGGTCCCCCCCGGGACCCCACCTTTACTGCGAAGGAATTCAATTGCCAAAACGGCCTGCTTCGTCGTCGCCCATCAATCTGCACGTCAAAACGAAAAGCGTCGTCTTTATAGTTTTCCAGCGCGACCTGATGGCGTCGCGCCCCTTCGCCGCAGCCCGACTCCGACCAGGGTTCTTTGGTTTTCTTCGACACGGCGCGACGACATCTCATTCTTAAACTTCCTTCCAAGACGCGGCGCGACGGCATCGCATAATACTTTCCGTGTGATTCTCGCGTGGTGCGACGACACCTCTCCATCCCGTTCCATCCACAAAGTATCAAACATGAACATAGGAAGGGGGTTCGCCCATGTTGGTGCGGTCCAGACCCCCTTTCGTTAAACGATATCATTTAGTCCCAAATCCACGATAATCGATAAACTAGATTCATGAATGGAAAATAATTAAATAAAATAATCCCCTACCTCAGTTCAGGAACGATGTTCGTCAACGACCCGTGGAAGACGAGCATCGCGGAGGTCGGGAGTCGCGGGGAAAGAACGTCGACGTCACGAAGCGAGGATTCGAATTCGTTGGCGGCGATTTCGTCGTGGAAAACCATCTCGGAAGAGACGATTCAAATGAAGAACGTTGCGTCGCGGATATGGCGTCGTGGAAGAACCATGTTCTTCGGCGGAGACGTTCTTCATTGAATAATGGTGTTCTTCGCGTTCTCCGTCGAGGAAAAAGGTGTTCCTTATATTTTTCTCCAAAAAGTTCTCAAACAATCCAACATCAACCCCTAATAAAATAAGTTCTAAACTTATTTTATTAACACAAAAAATCATTTAAAATTCAATTGTTTGAATTTCAAAATCTTACATGTAACTCACCAAATTAATTACAACAATTTGTCAAATATTTATGAAGGTGAGTTAATGGGGTGTTAGGAATGTGAGTGGTTAAGAGGGGTTAGGGAGTTTAAGGAATTTGACAAGGTGGGTGGTTCGAGTGGGCCCCACCCTTTAAAAAATCCACACATGTAAAGTTGGATGGATGTGGGCCCACCACCGACTTCCCATGGGAGGAGTTAACCACATAACATGAAATAAAATTGATTCAACAATTTTATTCACTTTTTTTAATAAATCCCCAAATATTAACTTCTTCTCCCGCACACACACAAATAGAGTAAAGGTTCCCTTAAGTGATTACTGGTGTTGCGAGTTCATTGGTGCCATCAGATTTCAATTCCGATCAACGGTTCAAAAGATAGGAAAACCCGCTCATTCGTTCAGTGAACGTACCCGATCCAAACTACAGAAATTGATTCCGGGCACTCCGGGCCTCGGAATGAAGTACCGTCAAAATATGCGTTCTTGTAAAATCCCAAAAAAAATTTAGAAAAAACTTACCTTGAATTTTACAGGACTTTACGACCTATATCATGTATTACTGCTGATTTTAAGACTGGAACAACTGGAGAATCTGTAGGAATTCCCTGATCATCCATTTCAAGTGTCTGATAACTACATTGTAACTATCAGAAAACCAGAGGGAATCTCGGTGGCATGACTCTGCACGGTTAAATGCACACCTTACATCAAGATTGTCATGGACTGAAAAACAAAAGTCCATGATGAAAACAAGAGGATGAATGTATTCAAGTTCTACAATACATGACTACATGACGTGTATGTCCCAAACACAACTTATTCCCTTAAGCGATTTTCATGGGCATGTACTCCTATCCATACTAGTCATGTAACACCGAAAAAACACGGTGGGTAGTCATAACATACAGTGTATACTTGAATAATTTTCCCCATCCTGAGCCACATTACACCACTAAGAGACATTTTTCACCTATAAGAAGGAAACATTGCATGTATATACTAGACACGACATGTACTAGATGAGCTTCTCCGACCAATTTTGATAGTGAAATGACCAGATAGACGCCTCACAGTACATGGAATGTTACATCTGGATACAGCGTGAACTCAGATGATTTTGTTGGCCCATTTTGTTAGTTACACAACCGACTACATGATGTCAACACAACACATCGTGTATACTCGGTACACGTCGTGTTAACCCTAGGATTTCCGTATCATGTGTCTCTGCCATATAGGCCTAAGACATGGTTAGATACTACTCGATGTGTACATATAGTACAAGGAATGTTTCTATGAAAAATAGTTTCCTCCTAAACAAAAGAACACATGGAATGTATTCTAAGCTACACGGCATGTATTCTGGGTTTTTCTGGACAGTAAGCCTCAGAAACTATCCAGATCACTGAAACACACATAAATGAACATTAAAGTACATATTTATGATCCATGAGGGCCCATACATCACAAGAATAAATGTTTCGCATCTAATAAATATTATAATCTAGTTAATCATGTCAATGATCCACCAAATTCTGGTCCATTTCGGCCCATAAGACCTCAAGAACCAAAGTTTGGGATTCATCCAAAAAAGACCATAAAAAACAATACCCAATCAAATATTAAATATTTTATCAAGGAAACTATCATAACATCATGCACATTCTACAAAAAATCTACCACAACAACATGAAATTGTTAATGTGGCCTAAATGGGGTGTAAAACATTCCTGGCATGTGATTTCTAGCAAGTGCCTACATGATGCATGAGATGGTATACCCTCATCTCATCGAGTTTTGACAAAAATGGATCCTCAATAATATCATAAAAAATAGAACAATATATGTGAGTCACCCAATGGTGAAAATCTAATCTAACATAAAATTTCAAAACCAGAATTATTTCATTAATGAATTAAATTTGATATTCCGTATTCACGGGATACCACCTCCCCGGCACAACTTTTTACAAAGTACCTATACCTTCCTATCATTAGGTAAAGGATCAAAACAGTAATTCTATTGAAAATAATCCATTTAATACAACTTTTTAACGTTCTGGTTTCAGAATCCACCCAGAGGTGCCCCATACTGGTTGGTCACATGACCTCAAGTGAGTTTACCTATATGCCAGAGGCTACTGACTAGTAGAACGGTCCATGGGTGTGATAGTGGGGAATAAAAGACCTTATTGGAAGAGCAACACAGTGGATGTAAACATATTAGAACTATATCAGAAGCAGTAAATACACAATACAGCCATATGCAGCAGAAAAATAGAATAAATAAGAACTGGAGCACATATACAAAATGATGCATGATATATATGTCTATGAAAACAACCAAACATGTCAAAAATATGGAATACATTACTAAACTGATTTACCAAAGAAAACATATAAACAAATCCTCAGCATCACAAGCCTCTGATTTGTCCTATTCTTTCCAGCTCTAAAGTAGTCAAGAACCTGAAGTAGAAGGGATCATTCTCATATCTATACATGCATCAATATAATATTTTTTCCCAAAAAAATGACCCAAACATGTTGTCAGACTAAATCCCAGTAGGAAACCACCCAATGATATATGCCTGATAGTCAGTGAATATATGGCAGGAAATAATTAAAGGGAATATAGTAAACAAGGAATCAATATGTAGTATACAATTCCAATGTTCATGAATTCAATTCATCATATTAAGTAATCGCATAACACAAACAGTAACCATATGGAAAGCACACACAATGTCACCCATCTGGTTTAGATAATGTATAGACTCCGTAATGAAGAAATCACCTTCAATTCCTCATGTAGACTCATATCGATAGTAATGGTGCTCTGGGGATGCACTCAATGTCTCATTTCTCCTGTGGCCCACGTCGAGGAACTAAAGACACTCTATGGAATTACTCAACATCTATTCCAACTGTGGTATCACATCATAATATTATAAATGTCAATTGGGAGAATCCCTCACATCAATTCTTCTTAAGGTCTAGAACACCATGTTTTCCAGGCCATATGTAAGACAAATAGTCTTGAAAAAAACGTATTGGCTAAGGTAACCCTCCAGAACTACTTATCTAATATTATACACCATATATTCATTTTAGAACACACAATAACGTCATTATATTAAACTATGCATGGGAAACATATAATGCAACTTTATAGGATAAGCATGACAATAACAGTTTTAAACACAACATGTAAGGGAAAACATTTCCAGAGCATAAAAATTAACCCTATTCTCATTTAATATAGCTCTACTAAAGCATACAAGTATAGAATTAAATTAAAGGCTAAAACAGTAAACACACAATACCTCTTTCATTAGTACTATGTTTTTATGCACATATTACTCAATGGTATTCTAAAAAAATGCACATACCACCTACCTCATCATAGGGAGATCGTTATATGTGAACCTTAAGACTTGAATCGCCCATGAAAATTTAAGATCTAAAAAACATCTAAAACGTTCAATGGAGTATAACATCAGAAAGATGAGGAATCATTAAAAGAGGCTAAAGAAGAAGACAAATCATACTAAGGCTATCCAAACATAATTGACGGTGGTCGAATCAGATTTATGTTGCTCCGTCGAGGGCTCAGAGGAATATAGTGGTCGCACAAGAGCTCTAGGCCGAACGAAACCTAGAATATAACATTTCAAGTGATTTGACATGACCCCAGTACATTTGAGGGAATGAAAGAAAATATTCGGCTTATAATTGTGATGTACACGGTGTGGAAATTCTGTTTCTGTACTCCTCTTTAGGCGGCCTCCGGGTATGCCCCATTTGTTCAAGTGCTTTGTTGTTACACGACCACCACACATCTAGCTACAGTAACCGAGTACACAATGTGTACTCATAAAGTACACGATGTGTACATAGAAAATTTCGAAAACACCTCTTTTTATCATAACCCCAAAAAAAATGGGAAGCAAAAATGAAAAAGAATATTCGTGTTCTTACAGTTGTTTCACCTAAAGTGTATATTACCACATGGGAAACACATGAATTAAAAAAATAAGAAATAACATTAAAAACATTTAATGTTGATCGATTACTATAATTCATGATATAATGTGCCACAAGGTTTTATATACACAATATATGACATGAATTCTATCTAAGATCATGATATTTCTCAATGAATGAGTTTTGGGATGAATCCCCTTACAAAGATCATAAAATTAGATTATGGATAAATTGATTAAATAATTTTTTTTTAAAAAAATATATCCCCCTAATATAAATGGATATTTAGTATAAAATTATCAGGGGTCGTTGAAATGTATTCATAGATTAAAAAATTCAATTACATAGATAATTAGCTCGATGAATAGAGATTGAGTAATGATTTCTTATACCATGAGTCCGAATTGTCATGTACAGTCATTATATTCCTGAGTAACAAACATATGATAACATATACATTATTGTGAACCATTTTTATGTTTATTAATTATATTATTTGACTGATTAACATTTTATAAAATATACATATCTATTTATTTTCATATCAGACGTTTTGTCGATATCCAGTACATGAGTCGAAGAAGAACTTTTTTATGTCAATTGTTTATGTGTTCAAAATTTCATCATCAGCTGAATAATATTCATGAAATATTCATCGAAGTTATAATTTAATAGAGAATTTGAAATTAATCAATTAATTATGGTTATTAAAAATGAACATTGTAATAATCATGGAGATATTAGGTTGTGCATATACATAAATAATGCTTCCACATGTCATTAGTCATTATGGAAATAAGGTAAATATAATTTTATCATTAAAAAAACATCCCGATATTATTAAAATTCTAGTAAACATTTAAATATTCTTTTACATATTATATATGTGATGTTCTCAATACAGATGATTTATATCGCTTTGTGGAGGTGATAGCTCATAGGTACAAATGAACGACGTTATCATTTTTATGCTAATGGAAATTAAGAAACTACTTGATATATTGTTATCCTATAATGATAAGAATTTCTCATATATCACATAAAACTAATTTTCATTAATTTAACTAGTAATGATAGATTGGTATGGAAAACAAATTAGATATATTCATGGAGGGTACTGATTGATAATTAAATTTTTTATTATTAATCACTTTTGAAGAAAAAGTGTGAACCCAATGTTCGACAACAAAAGGAGATAACAATTCCATTAATGTAAAACATTAACCAAACATATTTTGGATATCTAAATAATTTCTCGGAGATATTCATTACCTACATATCTATATAATTCATTGTAACATCTTAAATCTAAGAATCTAGCTTGTCTTGTTACATAATATATTCCTCAACATTTATATTCCCTATATTGAAGGTATTTATAATTTTCAGATCTTATATAAAAATCCACGATTTTTTTTCATAATTTTGAAAATCCTCCAACATCCTTATCATTATCCGATTGAAATATTTATTAGTTAATTTAATTGTCAAAAATTATTCAAAAAGTTTCTCTCTAGAGGGCATGAGTAATTACAATGATATCTCAAGAACTACAATAGACTCCACTAGCTGGAAGACGACATTAAGATATTCATTTTACCCCATCATGGCTTTCAACTTCATTGTAGATGAAGAATTCATATTAACTTGAAAATAACAGTAGTATTTAATTTCTTTTTTTCATGCCTATATTCTTTTTTTTGCATAAGCATAAAATAGAATCGCCAAATAGATGGATATAATACTCACCACCAAACTCAATCCCATGGTATTTTTACACATCAAATGTGAACCTGACAAGTTCATTTCCAAGATCCTACACCAGATCATAATTATTCAGCCTTCCAAAATTATTACCCATATCTATGTCAACTAAATCAATTTTTTAACAGAAGACGATTTATTCTTTATAACCCCTGTTAAACCTCCATATGTGAAACCCTACCATCATTGGACAACCTAAGCATAAGAAGATATCGTAGAATTCATAGGGACTTCCTTATCCTCCATGTTAGGTTTCAAAATTATGTAATTATTGAAATCAGGTTAGAAATTCCTGCATTGATATCTAGAGTCCATACTCAGCACACATGATTTAAGATTGGAAACTTGAGCACTTACAGCACTGGATTACCATACATCACCCTCAATCAACATGTTGTAATATGACTCCCCACTAATAGATCATGTTTCATCCTTCCAAGAATATCAAGCACATTCGGATCCGTAGGTTTGTTTTTTTATTTAATAGAAACCCTCTATCTCGCTCCCTACAAAGTCATCATTATAGGAAATTTTATGTGAGATCGATCAACAACACCCCACATGAAATCTGCATTTGTGCCATTATAATTCACCCCCATGGAGCTGTCATGAAAAAAAATCTCGCCAGGTACTAGACACTACATTTATCATAGTCTAGATTTAGGTTTATCTACACCCTAGTCAATATGTCACAAAAAAAAGTACAAATTGGATTTTATTATTATAAAATATAACACATGACTCATAAACAACCTACTACATACAACCATATTCACTAATTCTCATGAATGGTTAACTTCATTCCCATTATATGGAAGTGGAGATGAATTTTATTGAATTATATTAATATAACATAAACAATGTATATTTTGGATACTGTAGAAATTATCTAATCATGTTTTAATTAGATTTGAAGAAGTTGAAGATGAAATGTTATAGAAATTCAAAAAAATAATGATACCTCTTCTTCAATTGACCACCTTAGAAGAACACATAAACTCCAATAATAAGTGTGATCATCCGAAAATATGACCTCGAAAATGTGTATAGGGTTTCAAGTATGGGGTTTTTATTTAGCATGTTCGATCCAAATGTAATTATATGTGTGTGTAACAAAGAGGAATGAGTGACCTTTTACAGGAGAGGGGAGGAGCACCCTTAAAAATATTAAATGTATTACATTATTATAATTTAAATATCAGTTCCAAATGATCCAATACATATTTATTTCTCTGATAAAAGGATTTTTTTGTAGAAACTCATTCATTTAATATTAAATAATAGTGTTTTAAAATTTTTATATTTTTATATTTTGGTTTTCAAATAGTTTAACTATTACCGTTTTTTCCTCTAATTTACACCTAGAGGGTAAATATAAAAACCAAATCATGGAAAATTTAAAATTTAAAATACATTATTTTTTAGAACTATACTATCCATTTAAATTAATAGTTGATTTTTAGGATTATATATCATTTAATTAAACATTTTTTATTTCAAAATATGAATTATGTCAATGATGACACTATTAAATAAAATCCATTTTTAAAATTACATAATAACATTATCACATCTAAAACAACATTAACTCAATCCTAACATGTCATAGTCAAATAGAAAAATATTGTATGACATAAATTATGTAAATTATTATATATTTTTACATTGATAACATCATTTCTTTTATTCCTTTAATAATAAATCAATCACTGCATTATTATTGGGCCGTAATTAAATTTAGTTATTCAATGTCAAGAAAACAAAAATAAAATCCATGATGTACGAAATGTTTTTATATTTTTAATGAATATTTATATACTAATATAATTTTTATATAAATGATGATTAAAATTGATTTACTAATTAGATATATGTTTATATCATAATTTCATTTAATTTAAATTAATATTTTTAAGTTGAATAATAAATACCAAGTGGAATCCAAAAGAACATTTGTCATCTCACGGGTTTTCTTTGTCAGAAATATTTATTCCAAAAGTATTATGACATTCTAATGGCTGTTTTATATTATTATAATGTTTTTTTCACACTTACCTAATTTACTGTTTAACCATTATAAATATGAATAATTACTAAAGGTACTTTCGATGATTTCAAAAAATAAAATAGACCTATTTACATAATTTAGACATTATGATTACAAATATGGAATATATATTTTAAAATTAAGAATAATGAAGATATAGTAAAAAAATTTATAATTATCCCCATTGTCAAAATAATAATACATATTTTTAAAATGTAAAAATCATCAATAGATTGGCTTGCATTTTTATCTAAATTTAATGTGAAATTACATTAATTTACAAATGTTGGAATACATGAATAGAAAACTAATATAATAACAAAATAAAAAAATTAAATACATAACATAACTATATAAATTAATTAGTTGAAAATGATGTTTGGAATTAATATACCATATTGTTCAAAATTGATTACAAAATAAATTTTATCGGAAAAAATACCAAAATTCAACCAAAGGAAAATAATTTGTCCCACATTTAATAAATATGATTATTATTTAAAATATAGTAAATAAATGTGTCCAAACATATATCTATTAAGGGATTTACAATAAAAGTCAGAAAAACTACATTTTTTTGAAATATATCTTATATTTGAAAAATAGAATTCGTTCCCATATATTGTATAGAAAATATATAAGCTGAATTTTATATATTACACTGAATATATTTAATTTATATTTAATTAATAAAATACATCATGTGTGTTTTTATTATTTTATAAACTCACTTATATTGGTTTATTTTTTTAAAAAAATCTTTTTTATTTTTTTTATTTTCATTTATAATTAAATTATTTAAAATGAATTAATGAAAAAAATGTGTACAAATATTGTATAAAATCCATTAATAATGATCATTCCCACTATTCCATCAAATATGTAAGAAGGGAAACATTTAGAAAATAATATTTAAGTGTTTCTTTCATCTTGATGTAGCATATCCTGTATGTAATTGAATGTATTTTTTCATTCCTAAAACTATTGATGTCATAGACGTTGTGTAATTAATAATATCCTCTCTCATTTTATTGGAATCTCATGAAATTGGAATCTAAGCCTTTATAACAGAGAACAAAATGGTGCTTTTAAAAGGTAGGGCTAATTCATATTATAAGATCATGGGTTTTTAGAAATGTAATAAAATGGCGATGATAATATGTTTTCTAAAAAATATTCTAATGTGTATTCTATATAGATATTATATGGTTTTTGAATGATCTCAAAATTATACAACGAATGATGTATTTTCATTAGTCTTATTTGCATAAACATATTATGACATGGTTCCTTCATTCATATGTGAATAATTTCAAATGAAGATAATGAATTGGGTAAATCATTTATAGGGTAAATTAACATCAATGAATCGCATATCAACTACAATGTGTTAAATAAGGGACCATAATAATGTATTTTTAGGGTAATAGTGAATTTATTTTTGAAATTTTATATAACCAATGCATCTATTAGAGGATGTAATAGGATATTTTCCTAATTAGATGCTACTGGTTCTTATCATATCAATTTTTCATGGAGGGGAATTAAATTTAAAAAAATAGTTGACCAGTACTTTGAACAAGATTATATAATTAAAATTTAGTATAATGAAATTTAATATAATGACATCGAATTATTTAAAAGGTGAATCATTTTTTATTTGGGTTTTTATTTTATATAGTATAATAAATAATTTTTTGTATTTCATAACAATCTTATAGCACTGTAAATATATTTTTTGATATGTAGTGACCATGATTAACAACCATGAAAGATTTTTCTGATAGATGCTTCACAACCATGCCATCATCAATGGGAATTAACTAATATATAAATTCATTCATTAGGAAATATTTATTTTATTTAATTCAGTATTAAAACTAATTTATAATATCATATTGGAAATTCCATATGTATAGACAACACCGTCATTTCATATGAAAGTAGTTTTCATAGATGTTAAAATCATTCTTGGTTGTCTCAAAAAAATTAACTAGATAATTCTAATTGAAATCAATGATTACAACGAATATTAATGTAATTTTTATTTCATTGTAATAGAGAAAAATACCTATTATCCATGACATTCCTATTTTTCACAGTTATTATTATTTAAATATCACTTCAGAATTACGATATTATTTTATGTTGACGATTACAAAAATTCTAGTTAAATTTTATACTCATCTATTTCATGAAAACCGACAATAAACACATTTATAAAGGTTAAATTACATTCCATAAAAAAAAATTAGATATTTGAAGAAACACACATAAGAACTCCCCTAATATCAAAATCCATAAATTAATTTTCATAGGTAATGACTGTGGGTATTCAATTGAGGGAACAAGGGAACCATGTAATAGTTTTTAGTTAAGTCACCATATGCAAAAAATCATAGTTATGTCATATAATAACCATTGAAAAGATTTTATTAGAAATTTAATTAATGATTCTAGATTGTAAAATCTAATTATAGAAAATTTAATTTAAACCCTGTGAAATCTGAAAATCACAACTATTATAATACAACACTGTTATTAGTGGATATTTTTTATTTATAAAGTACAATTTTTACTCATTATAATAGTACAATTCCTTGAAAATTATTTCATATGGTATGTTACTTCATAATGGATTTATACTATCAATATTAGAGAATAAATATAACTACCTCTTACACCTATGTTATATAATTTAGATGACTATGTCTATATGATCATTTTTTCATCATTCTACTATTTTTGAACCCCCAATGTGCCACCTACCAATTCTATGAGCTGACCAACTCATTGATCATATTATTCAAATAATATTTGATTGTCATATATATATATATATATATATATATCATGGGCCTCAAACTCATTGTATCTAGTTTCAAACATATTTATGATTCATTTTATTGGTCAAAATATATTGGGAATATGATTAATTTTTTTCAAACCATTTTTATCTATGACCTTTAACCTATAATTCCTAGAATCTTTAATTTAAATAATATTGAATATATGTTCATTTTGTATGATGTAAAACTATAAATAGGTGTCCCAATAATATTATATAAAACTAAAATACATGATAGTCAATGGTGTATAACCATAGATATATATTTTATTATTCTGGTATGGATGACCATAAATGAAATTTTATTAAGACATAATGGTTTTAAAATGAAAGTAAAAATATTACACCATGTGATGTGACCATAAAAGTAATATTATGTCATTTTTAATGATACGTTACAGTGGGGATTATCATTACCTTCATAGGGATACATTGGAATTCGTTATGGTATTTCTAATCCCAAATCATCTGATCATACCACATCCCCAATTTGTGAAATATTCCATAGAGTACAGTAATGGATGAATAAATCATTTTGTAATCAACTTTTTAATTTAAATATAATGATAAAATAATATATATATATATATATATATATATACATATTCAGGTCAAAAAATTGTACTGATGAATCCCTATATAATAAATTTTAATTTGTATTTTCATCTTGATTAATTTCGAAAGTAGTCCTAAAATTTATTATTTATTCCACAATGTGAAATGAAACCCCTTAGAAGTTGAAATTGACTCCAATCCACTTAATTTTAACACAAAATTTGATGAACCACTTTCCTAACTCAATGGTATCCTTCAATTGTAAATAAGTAATATATCACATCCAACAAACATACACAAATGCAAAGGGGACCACATTTATTATATAATCTATTTATAAACATAACTTATGGGGAATTATATAATCATCAATGTGATATATTTACAATAATAATGTGGTATAGTTTCCATTATATCCATTCCCAACATGGGACATTATTCCTTTCAAAATATTATAAAACCCTCATTTTCAACTTTAAATTTTGGTATCATTAAATCTTTAACCAGTTCTACTCTATCTTATAACAAGAAATTTTCTTCTTGAGTTATCATATTTAATTCTATCATGAACTATAACAAAAATATATTATATGAATGTGATGGGGGATATTTATTCATAAATTATATTACAAACTAAAAAATTCATTTAAAATGAAATTTTATTCTAATCATTGAATAGATAATGATACATTATAATTTTGACCTAATTAATCAACAATTGTTACAACATTATCTTCCTCATATTTAACCATGAAGTGAAAATAATTTATATGTTTTATTCCTCTATCCTACCTCATTATTTATTCTTCCAATGTGAATAAATTATTCATATATATATACCCCATAAATATTTCACATTTTTTCATATAGAAAATGGCATTAAAATATTAAATCATTAACTACAACTACATTCACAATTTCAAGTATTAGAAAAAAAAATTCATAGTGATTTTGTTGGAATGATGTATAATAATTTACACAATCATTATATATTTTTAAATAAACAATTCCCAAAAATATTGTTTTACTATAGATTAAAAAATTCCCAATTTCTTTATTTTTAGAAGAATACACATTTATCAACTAGTTTATTTTATTATTAATAATAATATTAATAATACAACTTTTTCAAAATGAAATTTATTACCTTTAGAGGTAAATTTCATAGTGGGATTAATAATAGAAAATAGGTTTTGAGGATCCTTCATTTTTAGTATTCTAGTACAATAATATATTAAATATTGGTGATATGATTACATATTTTCAGTTATCCAAAAACATTGGTTTTAGAAGGAATGTAGTTATGTCATATATTGAATGAATATTTCATATTATTGAAATTTCAACCAATAAAAACTCACATTTCCTAGACATTTGAAAAAATTTATATCTTTTAATTTTCACAACATTATTCATATATGTTTCTCATAACTCTCATTTCTTTTGAATATATTATAATGAAAATAATAAACACAATAAACATATATATTAAAATACTAACGGATAACTTTATCTAAATGATCTATGAATATATAACGTGCATTTTCTGATAAAAATAGAATTACCACACAAGCATTCTAGTCATTACTAGTATATAATCAATTCCTTATAACTTTGTTTTCCTTCACATTTAAATGATTTTATCAGGAAAAAATGTAAATCATAAACCAATACCGAATTTCCTTGATGATGATCAAACATATTATATATATACTATAACATATGTGTGCTATTAGAATTAATATTATTTTGTTCTCTACAATTAATCAAAAGCCACATATAATCATCATTATACTTAATAAAAAGTATTTTATCAGAATAAATTTATGTTTAATGTTGAATGACCCAATTATCCAACAACTCTTATAAATTATATTTTAATTATGATATCCCTAATAATTTAATTTGATTAAGTGGTTTTGAAATTTTAACAATCCTGGACTTTTATTCACATTAATATATGATTTATTCAAAAAATATTACACATAATTAATCCAAAAATAATGATATGACTATTGTCATTGGGAGATACTATCATTAAAAAAATAACACAAACCATGGGATACAAAAAATTATTGATAATATCCAAGATATGATGACAATATTCCAACAAAAAATCAACAATATTAGATATCTCGGGTAAAAACATATGAAATGGTGTTATTTATAAAAACAAATATGAGGGTAAACAAGGAATAATATGACAACAAAGATACATTTTAGAATATTGGAATATAAATTGAAAAATAATAGTTGGAATCATAATCACAAATAGTGTTACATAATATATTATGATAATCATTACATGGGAAATGCAGAAACAACATAAAACACTATATTAAACACATAATAAGGTTAAATATTCCACGTCCTCAAGTTAGAAAAAATACTTTAATGTTATTTGGTCTATTACTTATCCCAAAATTTCATATCATTATTCAAAAAATTATCCAATAAATTTGATCATTATATATTTCATCGAGCACCTATCACATTTATTTCATTGTCATTTGTAACTGTTAAACATAGATAATTCATCAGGGATTAATTCATCAAAATAATTTATTCCATCATTAATGAATGGTGAATACATATATGTACAACCCAAATAAATAATATATGTTAATAATGGTGAAAAATATTTTTATTATTTGGGTACAAAATTCACTAAACTAATCGATTCACATAGAAAATTTAGGGGATTTTCCTATAGCATAACGACATCACATAATCAATCATAAAATATGGATTCATGATAAGTATTTCTATATATAATCACATATACATAATATTGGAAGTAATATTGATATGGAAAAACATATCCCAACTATATACTTTTTAAATATATGGCATAAGATAACGTGGAAATTTAAATGAATTAGAGAATCCTACATATATATCATCAAGGTAATAGGTGAAAATTGAGGATCCCAAAAGGTTTAGTTGGGATGAATAAGATATCTCATTATTTAAACAGAAAATGTAATGTAATTTTAATAGGTAATAAAATTACTAGTATATGAAAATTAAATTTAACATAATAACATAATTGATGTTCTACAATGGAAATGAAAAGAGATAAACCCCTTTCAAAAATATGACATTGTAAAGACATAAATAATTGTCAATATGACAGAGGATGAATGATATATAGTTAAAATGACATCAAATTTCTGCAAGGTTATATTTGTAAATAAAATTCATTATAATAATTTTTAATGAACAAGACACATACAAAAGAAGTTGTTTGAATTGAATGGAGGATACGAAGATCCCATACATGAGCGTGTGAATCAAAAAGATTGTGACAATATTCATGAGATCAATAGGGTGACTTGGAAGGACTTTATATACTGTATATATGAATTTTTAAGTTATCCTTGTATTTTTAGTGATGAATAATGTGATCATTAGTGGGTTTATGTTGGTAGTGGGGAAGGCTTATTTAATATTTTTAGTTTTAGACTCAATATATTAAAAAATTCGAAATCCAAAAACCATCAATTGAGTTTTTCAATGTATTTATGATAAATGTTTCACTTTAAAATTATTGTATAATTCTAAGGTCAAAATATATTAAAATAATAATAATTTATATTTATAGGTGACTCACTTTATTAAAGAAATGATTTTAAAATTTAAAAAAAATTATAAGTTTTGGATGATTCATAATGAATTTATAAATTATACAGAATAATAATAAGATTAAATTTATTTAGATGTGACCAATATATTTATTTATGTATGCCATTTATAATAACTACCACATCACAATTAGGACATTAGGATATCATAAAACATTAAATGTATATATATTGTATTTATATTTAAACCAAAAAATTGACTATATGATACAATTATGAAGTATTAACCACTAGGTAATGTTAATATTCAAATTCCAAAAATAATAATAAATTATTCTCAATAATTTAATATATATTTTAATTTTCACTTTTTAAATTAAATTTAATTGTTTTATGAGATAATATTTTTCAAAACCCTTATAAAAATTTCATTTTACTTATTCAAAATTAAAAGATCAAATATATATTTAAAATTACATACTTATAATATATTATTAAATTGGTATTTATTTAAAAAATTTAAAAATTCATTATTTCATTACTATTATTTTACTATTATGACAAAATATGTATTTTATCAACCTAAAAATTATTTATAGAGTAAAAACAATAGTATGAAAACATATGCATTAATATATAAATAAAATCTTATATATTCATATTGATATGGTATATATAAATATAAAAATAAAATATGAAAAATGATCTGAGTGTAAGATGTGTTATGGTGGCACTGTCATGGGGTGCTTCTAAGAACATGGTTTAGGATATGATCATGATGAGGAATAACATCAACTCTGAGGATTTTTTATAATGATTATGTTGTTCCATCTCCTCATGGGAATTGTTTGGGCCAAAGACAAGAGATATTATCTACCTTTGGAGTTCTGATAAATGGGATTTATAGGGAATGATACCCCTGGTGGGGCCATCAATATCTATTTCGGTTTCTATTGGATTTTGTATAATTCTATATTTATAATATTCATATGTTCACTACTCGAAGAATATATATTAAATGATAATGATACATAACAATAATTTAAATAAATTTGGATATAATAAAACCAAAATAATGGAATGTTTTTTCTATAACCACGATACATAATAAACAATTTAATTAAATCAAATGTAGAATTTTAATTATAACATTGTCGCTCTTTACAAACATCCCGTATTAAGAATTAATAACCTCTGAATATTCATTTCCAACAATTAAACAGACATGGGTAACTATGTCCCAGTACCTAATCTATTTTGATCATTGCTTCATCAAACTTACGGTATCACCAATGAAATTTGACCAAGTGAATTTTCATATACCATAGAGCATTGACTATATGATATAATTATATCACTCGATTCTATTAATATGATTTATAATATTGTAGTGGTTCCCAAATTGGTTTGATTACATGTGAGGATTCTAGTTAGTAAATTCTCAATTGGATTATATGGAATGCATCATGTACTTGAGACAAATTTGGTTTGAGTTCTAGTTGATAGGACAATGATATGATTGGATGAAGGATCTCAATGGAGACAATGTATCTTGGACTAATAATTACATTATTCAGAAATATCATAAACTTGTTCCATATTTATATGTGTATGAATACCATGTCACTATCATCTAACTCTAGGTCTCATCGACTAATGTCAATATAACACTTATGACATCTTTTACGAGCCTTGTTGTGATGTTGAATGGTGTTATCCTTCTCCACTGTTTTTGTGACCATTTATGGACCAATACGTTATTATTAATTTAAATAAACACAACATATAGGTTTTCTACACTTATTCCTATAACAGTCATCACATTGGGAATTTGGAAGATGGAGTGAAACATGTTTTTTGAGAACTCAGAAAAAGTGTAATGATGGTCTCATACTTCTTTGATGATCATAGAACATGATCACAGCATATACTAAAATGTCTGCATATTTTTCACATATTTTTCATCAGATTTGGGATTATAAGTTGTACAAAATTTTGATAATTGTTCATACCATGATTGACATTATTCTACAATATAGAAGGGATTATCATATATCGATTAGAGACAATCGAAAATAGTCCATCAGGAATCAATAGAAAATCTCTAATTTATATATGTTCATGATGATATACTTATAGTAATATCAAATGGAGATATAGTTAATTATATTTGTATGATGATTCAGAAAAACCCTTATAGAATATTTTACCATAGATTTCATCAGAAGTCCAATGACAATGTCTGTGGTCATGGTATCCCATTTCCATGTTGGTATGGTTAATGGTTTCCAAATTGCCTTTGTCTTCTACCATTAATCATTAAAGTATTTTAATAATATGTAAATTTGTGTATATTTAGGGATATCCTTCTACATATTTTTCCACCAATAGTGATCATAGGGACCATGATGAATCATTATGCATCTTAGTTGAAAAGAGAAGGTTGATCATTCTGCATCATCCAAGAGTTCCTTCCTTAACTAACTATTTGATAGAATGCATTATCTTGACTAAAATCACATTATTCCATATTCATCAGTGTTAAACGATATGTATTTCCCATTAATTAGGGAATAGACCATATTTTGAATTTTAAAATCCTTAATGAATAATCATTTATTTACTTCAAGAGCTATGGTTGGGATAATATTTGAGATAGCATATATGATGTTACTTAATTAATGATTCCAATGTCCATCCATTGTTGGTCTATAATTATTATTTTTTTCATTTTTAATTATCATCATCTTTAAGGATGCGTAATCATTTAGAATATTTCATCTTCAAGTTTATTTCCTTTACCAAGATGGAAGTGCATTGAGATGTCATAATCCATGATGATCTATATCAAACGTCAATGGATCATATTAATCTCTTTCTCTATGAATATATTTTTTAGTATCCTGTTCATGGTATATATCTCATACATCTCCCCATATAGATAATATCACCATATTATCAATGTGAAGATCAAATACATCCAATTCATATAATGTTTGGGATTGTTTTTTACTAGAATTAGATCATACTTGATATATATGAAATCACTATATCATTGTATATCATTAAAAACATAATTATTTCATTGATGCATTCCTTTATACCACAAAATGTTCCCCATTTTATTGTAGTATTACCATTGGTGTAGTTATATTCCTATTTTTTAGATCCTCAACACTTTCCTAACATTTTTTGTGTCTAAAAATCATAACTCTATTCTATATGGTATTGGTATTAATGTTTTAATGTCATAAATAATATCTCAAAAATTAATTATAAGGCATTGCTAAATAATGTAATCTATAGATATTTTTCACATATTATGTCTACTGATATCCTTAAATTTCTTATGTCATTGATGTGGCCATATATTTTCAAATTACACATGATTATAATAACCAATAATGAGACTTAATTCAAACCTAAATCAAATTTTATATACATTTCCATTAGGCTTCTCATTATAATTTTCATTATCATAGTTACACAATGATCCACACACTCTTCCTTGCATTTAGAGTATATGAGAATATAATTAATAAATACAACCATAAATCTATTGATTTAATCAAACAAGATAATATTAATAAGGTAAATGAAGATTGTTGGAGAATTAGTTCCAATGAATGGAATGTATATGAACTCATAGTGCACATAACTTTAGTAATGATGGCGTGGGGATTTATTCATTCTTTAAACATATTTTAAAATATCCAGACCAAGGATCCTCTTTGGTAGAGTATTGTTCTATACATAGTTAACCAAAAATTTCAGCATCCATTTTAGAGTATAATTTTTCAATTATGATGTTATATTGACCTTTAAATAATCAATCAAAAGGTGCATTTACTCATCCTTCATCATTGGGAGTGAGGATTTTTGCACCCCATGGTGAAGCACTTGGGTGTAAGAACCCTTCATCCTAATTATCATGTACATGTTTATTAAGATCCTCATGTTCCATAACCTCTATTCTATACTGATTTGTCGATAATGGGTGTACTCCTAAAATAATTCTAATAGAAATTTCAAAATCATAGCTAAGAGGAATACTGGACAATAACATAATAATAGATCAATGTATTCCCACATATAATCAATTTATCTGAGGATGTACTATTTCTTATTCTCATTATTTTGAACTAGATACTCATTATTATATTTAAATAATATCCATTTTTATGGTGATAGGTCTAACGAATATTTATCCTCCACCTTTAACTAATAAAAAATAAGTGGTCGATTTTCAATACAAAAAGTGATTTATTTCTCGTGGAATGTTATTTTGGCCCTATATATTGAAAATGAAACTATGAATAGAATTATTTTAAATTTCAATTAAGATGTATGATGAGGATTTTAGGTAATTTAATCCATCAATCCATGGTAGGGTAAGTGTTATATTTGTGGGATACAATAATTTACACTTTTTTTGGTTTTCACTAGTATCTCTACATGTATTAATTATGATAGTGTTCAGACAATTCTACTAATAAATTGTGATACTATAGAATTTATAGAATGAGAACCAAAAAGTAAATTTAATGTTGTTTCTTAATAAATATCATACCTTTCCCCACATCATTCTCATGATATACTTCAGAAGTAGTGAATGAAAAAACATCCACTTGAATCCTTGTAGATTTTATTTGTCATTGAAAAGACTTTTATTAAGGAATTAGTTATAAAATTTCTACCTACATTTTATTGGAAGAAATATACAATTCATCGAGGGTTTATCAAAGAATTACATTTCTCTTATGAATCAATGGGTTTAAATTTTCCAAAATTGCTATATATGTATCCTTAAAAGTCCCAATGCAATTATTTGTTCCACATAGTAAATTTTCGTTGTGCATTATCCAAATTAATTAACATTTGAAATTATTATATTTTTGGGAACTAATATATAAATCAATTAGAATACAATAATTAAACTACACTTCCATCTTCTTATCTATATGTTACCCTTGATATTTTCTGTTCATTATTTTGACATCAATTATTTATTAAAAGACATTCTCAATGTTATCAATATATTTGATTGATATGGGTTTTCGTAGACTATGTTTTAGCACACCATAAAAGCACCCAACCTTGAATGAAGGTTTAATGATCAAGATAGAGGTGTATCATGTAATAATTGTGATGGTTACCTCATATTTCAATATATATTTGTAACCAATTTTAATTATTATAAGGAAATTGCATTCCAATATATGTTAGAGAGTTAGATGAAAATATATTTCAATAAATATTTTCCAACATTAATTCCTCTACATATTTTCGATCTATTCTCCATTCAACATATTTTTCCTCAATGATCACCACTGATTATCTTCAACTCCATATGATAATTATCCAGTAGAACCATTCCTATATTGGAACATTGTGAAATTTTTATGATCTTCTAAATTTACATAATCATTTGTTCTGTGATTAAGTGTTCATCTGATTAATAAAATGTTGTTAGCCTTTATTGCATGAGGCTCTCAATTAAATCTTGTTCACTAATATGGTGTTTTGAGAAATCCTCTTAATCATGGATTCTTTTAACAACCTATGTCATATAATTATGTATCATAAACATGATTTAGATTCATAATCTAATAATTTTTAGAATCACATTGAAGAATTAATCACATTCCACATAGAATTTTTTTATATGGTTTCTCCTTTTTCTGGATATTGGATTTAATAAAAGTAAAATTATGGATGTTTATTTTAAACAATTAAACACATAATTGGGTATCCATGGACATTAAATGGATAATATTTAAAAAAACATTTATTTCATCAACATGTGAATTTATGGGGTTCAATATATGTTATCCATGATCTATTTTCTATCATATAAACTTATATTAATTTATTTTTTCCCAAAACAATACATTTTAATGTGATTGGGAATTTATAAAATAATACCCCCACAAGATTCGATCTAGGTATCTATTAAGTCATGTTTTCTTATACTATAGTAACCCTAGTAAATCGTGGAATACCTTGACACTTTTGTTACCCTATAGTACATCTATTAAATAACCATTTCAACATATAGTATCTATATTGGGATATGTTTTCCTGATAAATAACTCAGTATATAATCATAAAAATTTACTGGGTTTTTCTTATACCTAGTCATATATCAATGAATTTTCATTTGGATTCTCTAATCCTTTTCGAAAAAATAAATAATCCATCATATAGTAAAAATATTACTATAAAAGTCATTATTTTACATTAAAACATGATATGTTGCATAAATATTACACACAATACATGATTAAGTAACGTTGAATAAATAAATTTATGTCCTTTAAATTCAACAATAATTTTTTATGTTAAAAAAAAAACCCATAACAATATGGGAATTATATAAAAAACTGTATGGGATCTTGAAATAATGAATTCCAAGCTTGTCCTCCCTAATTAGGTTAACCAATTCCAGATTCATTTGATGGGAACATAAAAAATAAAAAACATTGGTACCTTGATCAGCCACAACATTTGTCACCAAATATTATGCGACTTTGATACCATCATTCCATGTATGAATAAAATATGTCTTTTTATTGTTGAGGATGTATAAACACAACATGAAAAAATAAATAATGAACCATGGTGGTGAAATCATACCATTCATTGAGTCCTGGAAGATTTTGGGGTCAATTTCCATTTGACTAAGAGATAAATTCTACATAGCACACATCATGATAATCATAACCATAGCCTCTGCCCCTGCCTGGACAAAACTACCCCTCCCATAAGTTGAAGTAAATACAACCTGAATGCTTCCACTACCATCTCATAAAACAACAACACCTATAATTCTTCCCCCAACACATGAACCATCAATGTTATATTTTGGCCCATTTTTAGGAGGTAAACAACGCACCATGTTTTATCTTATCACATGACTTGTATAAGATAATAAAAAATCATTTGACAACATGTTCTTCATGGAGGGTGTATAACTCGAAATTTTTGAGGTCCAATGCAATTCAATTAGATGAAATTTTGTTTTCATGATAGCAGACAAATACAAGGAATGAATAACCATAAATTGTGATTTGATTTATAACATCAAAATACACAAACACTCAAAAATAAAAATCACAACTCTAATTTCTTTTTTAGAACTAAACCATTCAAACACTGTAACCCTTTATCCCGAAAAGATTTATCAACACAATATTAACCTAAGATGATGGTGAATTATCCATGAAAACCTGCAAATAGCCTTGGTCAACTCACTCTCAAAGAATGCATGATTAGAGTTCTCATACTTATTCTCAAAACAATAATGAAAATGAAAATTTAGATTAATAACCCTTCTTTTCATATTCTCATAAGTGGGAATATACTGGTTTCTACATCTCCATATAGTGAAATTTTATTTTCTAGGGATATAGCTATATCACCCCATATTATTATAATATTATATTTCCCTTGGGAAATAGATATTTTCATTAACTAATTAATAATAAAATGAAATAATTAGGGGAAATGAACAGACGCTTTTCATGCACTAGATTTTATACAATACTGTCAAAAGATTATCTTTAATATTCATCCAGAAGAGCGCTAATAAAATCAGGAAAACTTCCGACCACAATGAATGAAAACGTGGGAACTAGACAGCCTACAAAACTAATAATTGATCCTAACAAATTATATTTCTAAAAATAAATATCAACCCTACCTATAATGAATCGTTAATATTGATGACTAACATGTATAATATTCCGAAATAATGACCAAAATGGCGATAATATTTTATTTTCTTCAACTAGTTCTTCGCATTATAATGATATAATTTGGCACCATATCATGCATACCTACACAACATCCCACAAAATTCTATCATGTATACATGTAACTATAACATATATACTCTTGACATTAATTCCACTCTCATGAACTGGCATGAAAATCCATCCCAATAATACCAATGGCATTTCCCCTCAGAATGAGCATAAAAAATAAATAATCATGGATTTTTTCAATAGAAACAATATCCCCATTTTCCACAATGGTATCTGAAAGTACATGTATGTTAATATACATAAATAAAATATTGAATAATGTAATCCTACCACCAAATGAATGAAAATTGGGTTTTCAATCCGTTATACATCGCATCATTTTATTAACAATGCTATCGAAATAACTAATTTGGATAAGACTAAGTGATATTGGAAAACCAAGATATTCCAATTGGAATTATCCATTCTGAATGATCAGTAATCTGGATAGAAAAAATACATTCCTATCACCACATTTGATATAGTTATACAAAATTTTATTTTTGCTGTTGATAACATAATCCACTACAGAAATTGTTTTCATCCAAAAAAATTACTAGACCACTAACTGATGTATAATTTCAATTGATAAAACTAGAATATCATCCAAAAAAATGAATTTTAAAATAGTTGAGAGATTCCTTATTATTCATTTAGGAATAATTTCACCCATGGATTAAATTTTATTAATAAGGTGACCCAGAACATCTTAATGGGAATAAGAATGTTAGAGTAATAGGGTCCACTTTTCTTAGATGATTAGTTTCCTTGAAAAAATCATGACATTTACCCATATTTTAAACTGTCATCTTGGAGGAGCTAAACCATCTATATAGAATATCAATAACCCATGAAAGAAATCCTACACTTTTAAACACCTTTATGAGAAACCCTCATTTCATTCTATAATAATATTTGTTCATATCATGTTTAAAAGACATATATGTCCCATGTATTTTGATGATGATGTCATGAAACATTATATGATATAGGACATCCACACCCTATTTAGAATGACCTCTAACAAAATTGTGATGCCCTTATGTAATCCAACTAGAAAAAACATCCATCCATGAATTGATGATATATGAAAAGATTTTATAGGGAAAATTGAAAATACTCCCCAGCCAAAAATCATGAATTGACGATGGGTTTTTAGCAATCAAAAGCATAACCAAAGTAGTATAACAAGCAACCCATGGAATAAAACATCCTTAAAAGTTTTCTTGAATGGACAAAATAATCTAATTTTTAATATCTTCCAAGGACTCTCTTTTAGAAAACAATAGAAATTAATCAAGACACGAAGAAGTTCCGATTAATGTTTTAATATAGAATCATGAATCTAATTCTCATCAAAAATAGCCTCTAGAATGTAATTATGTATATTAGATATCATAATCAGAGTATCCTCAAAATAATTTGAATAACTACTAGGATATCCATTCAACATATTCAGATTATGGTCAGCAATTAAATTTATTAAGAAGGAAAAAGTTAAGAACCCAACCACATCCCTATCTCCAGCGAATGAACCATGATAAAGAAGAATAATTTTCATAACCATCTTTTTCCATTCCTTATAGAGTCAGGGAAATATGCATAATTTTTATCAATGTAGCTTTGCCATTTTACACATTCTTATTCACTTTAAATGCACTCTTGTTTTAGGATAAGATCATCCGGACTGTTTTTATTACCCTTATGGTACTCATTGATCATGTCTTACCACAAGGAATCATGGGTTATTTCCATTTTTCAACATTAAATTTAGATTCTCCAGGTCTTGATCAATACAATGACGATTGTTTTCCCAAGTGTTTAACCACTTCATGATATTTTTATGTTTACTGTGGATAGCTACCCAAGAATAAACAAGAATTGTAACCTCCCAATGGTATTTTTAAATTTGGTGATTATCAATCATATAATTCTAATGATAGTAGAACCAAATATGATTATCTACTTACCTGTCTGAGAGATAAAAGAAAAAGCAGATGAGATTGCTTTGATATCCTACAAAAATGATGATCCACATTCCCATTAGAGAACCTATAAACAACATGAACATTTGTAAGACACCAATAAAGTAGGATCCAAGAACGATTAAATCCCTTCTAGTTATTGAATAGTGTGAAAAATTAACAAGTGTATCATACATCAGTAGGAACCTATCCATCCATGAACTGAAAAAATCATCGGCATGAAAGATGTGGGAATTCACCACCCACCCCCCCTGCTTTTTACTACATGGCTTAGTAAGGACATTAATGTCTCTACCAACAATCCAAGGAAGATCCTCCAGATAAAAAATATTCAAGGTATGCCGCAAAATTTCCCTCAATTGAGCCTCACAACCTCCATAAATAGAAAATATTAAATTGATATCCACACATGTGTTTATTTTCATTACAATGTATTATTAAAAAACTTTAACTAGGTCCACTATAACATCTTTTTCCCAGAAAACCAATATATTATGAATATCTGGGTATGTATGAACACATTTATGCCTTATTAGATTAAGAAAAATGTTGTTGGTCCTGCACGGATTCAACATGTTCTCCCGAATAGCAAAAACCCAAAACATATTACTCTTAAATTTTATGACTATGAAATCTGTCGTCACTCATGAAAAAATTCCACGATCATTCCATATTATATTATTAATCATTGGAATAATAAATTCATGGATTTGGACCCATGGATTTTGGTCAGACTAGAATGGGATTCTAGATACTCATTAATATATCAATATTTATCTTAATAACACACTCTCGTATGAACGGACAAAATATACTTGAAATGAAAACCAATAAAATAATAACCATTACCTATATCCCTTTTATCATTTATTATGTCATTATCGTAGACCTTATTTTCCAAAACAGCTTCCTTGTAGACTCTTGAGCTTCCTCAGAAAGGATGAATAGATCGATGTGAAAACTCATTCCATCTACCTTTAACTTTTAAAGAATGTTCTCATTTCCTACCCCTGAAAACACCACAAGAATTTTTCACCATACCCATCTCAACTAGATAGGTTTAAAAATATAATGGCTCAGAAACTAAACATATACATTTCAAAGGACCAGCTAATGAAATTTTCTTTTTGGGTAAAACATTCCAAGACATTCTAAAGACAAGTGGATTCAGCAAACTATAAATTATCATTGCTGACATATAAAAATCTGGAGTCTTATCATTTGATAAATAAAAAATACAATTCATAGATAGTATCTATAATTTTCTTCAATACTCATTAAATACAATAATTGATTTCGGATCCAAATTACTAGTAGTTGGAAATACAACAGATAGGTTCACATGATCATCAATATCACAATTAGATTTAACATCTTTTCTAACCATCTCATAATCAAAAATCTCCCCCATTTTTACATAATTCAATAAACACAACCCCACATTAATAGTTTTCCAACATATCAGCACATAATTTTCTTGTAGAAAAAAATGAAAAAAATACATGGGAAAACCCAGATAAACAATGTCTTAGTTCCATGATTTTGACCACTTCACGTTCAGAGAGACCCTTTGTAGAAATGTTAATGAAAATTCATGTTCAAAATTGATCCACACATTTTATACGTCCACATTGCCCTTATAATTATTTTTCATTCCTATAAATCTTAAGAGATAATCCCAAATAAATTTATGAAATGAAATGCTATGAAAGGGTAATAGAATTCATAGAAGGAAGATCCATGCCATGCATAATAACATTCCATCCCTTTAAAGACATCAAGAGACTGGCATGACATATTGAACCTCTATCGTCATATATTATGAGAAAAATTGAACTATGAATTTAAAAAATTCTATTCAAAAGTTAAAGACGGAAAAATAGATGATCATTTTGATTCCAATATTAGTAGATGGTGGACCAAAAACCCTATGAGAGTAAGTATTCACATCAAAAACACCATGAAAACTTCCCATAGAAGATAGATAAAGACAAAATCTACCCGAATCATAATATGAATGACTATGATCTGAAGGAAAATAATCTGTATCTGAAGGCCAAGCTTCTGGCATGTTGCGTGTGTTCTCATGAGGCATGTATTCCAATTCTCGACCATACATGTCATAACATAAATATAATAAAATATTATTATTTCACCCATAAAATGTATATTTTTTAAAAGGTAAAATCCCTAAATAGCTAATATGTACAATATTTACTAATCAAATGTTTAAGCATGGAAAATCTGGGTGATATTATGAATAAATAATTGTGTCACATAACAATTCATAAAAAAGGTTTAAGGACATATAAATTAGTCATTAATATGATAGAAATATTTTTTTATAAAATTTTATTCAAAATGAAAGAGGTCAAATTATTTTTTATTGAAATAAATTAACTATAAAGTAAGTGTATGTCTATAAATATTCCTTAAAATGATATTGAAATTTTGTAAACTTTATATTTATTAATCGGATTGAATTACTGTCTAATGGAATGAGTTATCAAATTCTGGTGAAGCATAATAATTATCTCTAAAATAGGTCATAAAATTTGTGAATCAAAAAAGTTAGTCACATTTAAACATTCATGAATATTTATTTTTATTCACAAAATATTTATATATTGTGTTGTATGAAAAATCTCAACTGGAAAATCTCCAACTTTTTAATAATAACTACTGAATTTTTTTTGGATAAATATTACTTCTAAAAAACATCATATTAATTTCTCCACTATATTTTATAATATTTTTTTCAATTGTTAATTTGGATTATAGTTCACCACATTTCTACAATGTTTACAATCAACCATATAAATGGATAATTCTCATTGAATATATTTATATTTTTACAAACATGATTATGGTAGTAAGAAATTGACAATAAAAATTAACATGATTGGGTTAATTATTAATACCTTTATAATATCATATATTTTACACTTCCAAAATTAGATTAAATTGAAATATTCCTTCAATCCTAAATAAGTGTGAACAATGATTATATATTAAGGAATATAACATAAAAATATATAATGGTTTTGTAAAAATGATCCCTTAGTCCACTCCACCAATTCTATCATTATGAGCATTGGGGATATTTTAAATAAATACGATTTACATACACTTTCACAATAATTTTAACGATTTTGATGCCTTATAGTCATGGATTTTATAGGGTCCTTTAGTTATTTTATAGGGTATTAAATTCAAATAAGTTTAGCATCAGCGATGACACTACAACAATGACTGTGTAAGAGAATCAATAAAGTAAAAAAAATAATGGATTTGGATATTAATAATGAAATATAAATAGAAAACAATTGAATGAAAAAACAACATGTGTATATAATATTCAACAAACAAATTAGTATAAAAATTTTCTTCTTTTTCAATAATGATTATAATATAATGATGTAGAAAAACACTAGGAATATTGTAAATTATGTATGTATCCAATGTGTATATGTTATAATAATATTTTCAAACTATATTAAATGATTATTATTGATATATATTGGAAAAAATATAAGTTGAAAAAACAAGAACCCAAATATTATTTCTTTATATTCAATATCTAAAAAAAATATCATGTTCTTATTTTCTAATTAACATCATTTTATGATAAAAATATCATATATATATATATATAGATATTTAATAACACATTATTAATTACAATGGTAGAACATTGTTTAGAAATAATAGTTCATGTTCTATGAAATGATAAATATAATATATTTTAATGAAGACATTAAAATATATTCATAACAATTTTAAAAAAAAATCGATGATCTTCGATTCACTATAGCCTTTGAATCATTCCTAAAACAAATTTACTGTGATATTTAATTCGGTGATATCATTATATAAAATAATAAGTAAAATATAATTCAAAATGTTGTATTTGACCAAGTCAAACTTATGTTTTGTCTATATAGTATAAAAATTCAGAAGTACAGTTGAATATGTGTTATTGATTAGAATAGTATGTATGATGAAATATATTTTAAATATTAAAATTTATGGTCACCTTCAAATTTATGGTTTCTGATCCATAATATCACTGCAAACATAACATATATAGATTATATGTTCAGATTAAAACATATGATATAAACCCTTTTTCAATATTAGTTATAAAACATGACAAGAAAAAATTTCCATTGAGAAAAAAATATATTATATTATATTAAATATTTAAAATAAATATAGAATATAAATAATTTTTTAGTCATTATATTCCTAAAAATAACATTAACAAAAATCATTTTTAATATATATTTTGGTGTTTATGTGCATAAAAATTATGAAAAATTTAACAAAATTGTTTAATAAATAAATGTTATCCAATATAATCATTTTTACAATTAAATTTCTTAAAATAAAAATAAAATTATATAAAATTGTAATATAATTTTTATGAATACTAGAATGAAATATTTTCAAGCTAATTTCATCCCGTTAAAAATAATTTTTAATAAAATTATATAGATATTAATGTTTATTAACGTGAATATTATCAATTATTTTCCAGAAATTTGTTATAAATCTCTCATAAATGTATAATTACATTATGATAAATTTAGCACAATTTTCAAAAATTAAAAAGAAAAAAAATTCTAAAATTGTAATCATGATTAATAAAATTATAATATTTAAACTAACATAAATTGAAATAAAATATATATTCAACATTTCATTCAATAATATACAATGGTGAAGAATAATCTAGAATATTTCTAGGATTATAATGTATATCTTCAATCTAGTACCTTGATTTTTTTCACTCAAAAGAACTATAATACTTGACAGCTTTTCAATTCATCTTCGAAATTTTAAAAATATTTGAATCAACATTGATTATATAAAAATTATAACAATAAAAACTTTTAACTTCATAGTATTTAACATAATAACTATATCTCATCTGTGTGTTTCCATTATAATTGCATCTCAATATCTAACACCTCAAAAATAATTGTTATAAATTGTAATTTCATTCAAATTTTTATAAACCCATTTGTGTTTGTTTTCATATTCATTTACGAAAAAAAATTGATGAAATACACATTATAGGAAATTTCATAATTAAATATTCAAGTTGATGAAACTTATAGTTCATCCTAATCAAAAAATTCTGATCAGTTTACTAGTTATTTATCCATATAATATATAAAAAATGAATCATACCTACTCACCATACATATACGTAAAATAATTACATCAAATTTATCATTACAATGACATTGAACATAGCGTGTTTTTAAGATATCTTCTTTTTTATAGGACTAGTTTCCCCGAAAGTCATTGAAATTGATTTTTTTGGAATAAAAAGAAATTAATTTTGAGTTTTTAATAAGAAAACTATATTGTATAAAATATTATAATGATGTTCATCATTTTGAGAAATTAAAAATGAAATATAATATTTAATAGGTGAAATATTGATTGATCTGTTTTTATTTTATTTATTGAATCTATAGTTTTATATATGATGATTGAACCGAAAGATAATATAATGTAAATGAATTAATTATTTTCGAAAAAATATAATATTATTATTTTTTCAAAATGAAAAATTTAATCGAGAATAATGTTATTTATAACACATTTTTTCTATAGGCCCCTATGATTGGTATATTTCTTAGTTTTTTATTTATTCGGTACATATAAAAATATTTTATTTATAATTTAAATATTTTTTAATATTTTTCCATATCATAATATTAAAAAATTTATTTATGGTGGAAAAAATGTTTAAAAATATTTATTTATCACAATAACAATAATATGAAGTGTATTTTTAAAATTTATGTATAAAGGGTTTCACTCCACCTATATAAACACATCATTTCTTTTAAATAAAATTTTAAAATTATAATGGTTTTTTCCATGATTAATACTTCCATATTTTCTTAATTTATCTTATAAAAAATCAGATAATTTTTTAATACAATCAATGAGCCATATGAAATAAAATTCCCATACTCATTCCATGATCATTATATGTAAGCGTTGAATATTTAACTTTTAAAAATGAAGTATCACTCTATTTATACATCAACAAATTTTTTATTCTTATTTTTTAATTATACATCTTTTGAAAAATGTTTATGATCTTTACATTTTATGTTACATTTCCCAATATGTTATTCAAATAAATATTTCTTATATTTAATTTAATACTCATTTGAAAAATTTCAATTTTTTTGAATCATTTTAATAATCATTCTTGAATTATGGTTCACATGTATCTGAATATTCAACAATAGTTTATTATGGCGTGTGATTTAATTTTTCCATAAAAAATATGTTTTTACACTCATGTTTTATCTGATCATAATACATAATCATTGTATCAATAAATTATTTTATTAACAGTTCTGATACCAGATTGAATTTTCTAGTAGTAGTAGATATCCCATTTCATTTTGACGGTCAGACACATAGAAAATTTAATGCATTTTTATCTAATTGGTTATCCTATATCTGTAATGAAACATACAAATCTTATCTATATATGATTCATCTATGTTTTGATATCATATTCATAAATCCTAAAATTATTATATTTCAGTTATTATTATATTGTATATTAGTTTCCATATATTATATGCAAATTAAATTAGTATAATAAAGAGACTACTACATCATAAATATTTTTTCACCCAGAGAGATTAGATTAAAATAACCAGTTCCTAATACCAGGAAAATATCAGTAATTACTATGGTATTTAGATCATAAATATTCTCCTAATATTCATTAATTTTTTCCATAACATATGTAGGTATTTCATAAGACCTACAACATAAAAAATTATAATAATATATTTCTAATAAATACATATTTTTGATTTTTTGCATCAATAATTGTCTCCAATACACTAATTAGTAGGTACAATCAAAATAATTTACCTATAATCAACCATTGAGATTAATATCACTTGGATCATTATGTATAGTGTTTTAGTGGAAAATAATTTTTCACTATTCGATAAGATAACAAAATCAGATGCCACATTTTGGAATCATTCATAATCAAATGAAGCCATCAACTCCTCTTTCTGCATTAACCATTAACATCTCTATTAAATCATTAGGAGTAAGTTAATATACTACTCAAAAAATTTGGGTCGTTACATTCTTCCCCCATTAAGAAATTTCGTCCCCTAAATTTATACTTGAGGCCTAGTCGAAAAGGTGAGGGTACTCTAGCTTTATCATTTCCTCAGGTTCCCAAGTCTCTTCTTCATATTTATGATTCCTCCACAACACTTTCACAAGGTGGGTAGTCTTGTTTCGTAGAACCTCATATCTACAGTCTAAGTTCTCCATTGACCGCTCCTCATAAGAGAGGTCATGTTCGAGTTGTACCACCTCTGGGTTCAGTACATGCGAAGGGTCGGGTATGTACTTCCTCAAGAGAGATACATGGAAGACATTGTGAAATTCAGCTAGGTTTGGTGGAAGTGCTAGACGATAGGCCACTGCTCCTATGCGATCAAGGATTTCATAGGGGCCAATGTACCTAGGGCTAAGCTTCCCTTTCTTCCCAAACCTCCTTACTCTATTCCATGGAGAAATTCGAAGGAAGACATTGTCGCCAACACCAAACTCCAAGTCCCTTAGATAATTGTTAGCATAGCTCTTCTGCCAACTCTGAGAAGCCTTTATGTGTTGTTGGATGGCATGAACCTGTTCTATCATCTCTTGCACGAGATCAGGCTCCAGAAGATTTCCCTCACTAGTTTCATCCCAACAAGTAGGAGTTCTACATCGCTTTCCATACCGAGCTTCGTAGGGTGCCATCTGAATACTCGAATGGAATCTGTTATTATAAGAGAACTCAACTAATGGGAGGTGTTGATCCCATCCATCGTTAAATTCCATTGAGCATAATCTCAACATGTCTTCGAGTGTCTGAATAGACCTTTCAGATTGGCCATTAGTTTGAGGATGATAAGTCGTACTAAAATTCAATTCAGTATTCAGAGCATGTTGAATAATTCTCCAGAATTTTGATGTGAATCTTGGATCATGATCAGACACGATAGTTAGTGGTACCCCATGTAGCCTCACCACTTCCTTTACGTATATCATGGCAAGTTGATCAAGGGAGAAATCTTCCGGAATTGAGATAAAATGGGTGGTCTTGGTGAGACGGTCTACAATAACCCATATCGCATTGTTTCCTTTGGATTTTTTCGGGAGACCAGTTACAAATTCCATAGTGATATTATCCCACTTCCATACTGGTATGGGTAGCGGTTGTAATACCCCCTTAAGAAGTTGTCGTTCTGCCCTTTCTTGTTGACACACCAGGCACCTTGTAGTGTAATCAGAAATCTCCCTCTTAATGTTATCCCACCAATAATGATCACGAATGTCTCTATACATTTTAGTGATTCCGGGATGTATAGAGAAAGTAGAGATATGAGCTTCATCCATCAGTTCATTATTTATATCCAGAATAGATGGAACACATAGTCTTGTATGAAATTTCAATACACCATCTTGATCAATATTGAAATCAGTGAACTTCACAATGTTTACAGCCTCCAACTTATCCTGCAGCAAAGGATATTATTTTTGAGCCTTCTTGATCTACTCTAGTAATGAATATTGAGAAATCATTTGGGATATTGTTGATGATGTCCCGTTCCTTATAATTCCTATGTCCAATTTTACTAGATCTCTAATCAAGGGATCTCCTAGGATCCTCATTGTTGCCAGAACAACATGGTCTTTCCGGCTTAACGCATCCGCGACTTTGTTTGCTCTTCCAAGGTGATAATGAATTTAACAATCATAGTCTTAAATAAGCTCCAACCATCTCCTTTGTCTCATGTTTAATCCATTCTATGTGAAAATATACTTTAAACATTTGTGGTCAGTGTATATATCACATTTATGCCCATAAAGATAGTGCCTCCATATCTTTAGATCAAAAACAACTGCTGCTAGCTCTAGATCATGCGTAGGATAATTCTACTCGTGAATCATCAACTGTCGAGATGAATAAGCAATTAACTTGTCATTTTGCATGAGGACTCACCCAAGCCCTTTTAGAGATGTATCACTAAAAATAATTAATCCTTCTCCGATAGAGGGTACTGTTAACACAGTTGCAGTAACCAATCTCTTCTTCAGCTCCTGGAAACATTATTCTCATTCCATTGTCCATATGAACTTAACCCCTTTTCGAGTCAACTTTGTTAATGGATTATAATGTCATGATTTTTTTTTCACAAACCTCATATAATATCTCGCTAAACCAATGAAACTATGAATCTCATTTACTGTTGGGGGTTGAGGACACTCCTCGACAACCATTATCTTTGCAGTGTCTACCGAGATGCTTTATTGGTTACGATGTTCCCCAAGAAATCCAATTTTTGTAACCAATCACACACTTGCTGAACTTCCCAAAGATCCTTTCCTTCCGTAGAGTTTTCAAAATAACCCTCAGATAAACTTCATGCTCCTCGCGAATTTTTGAATATATAAAAATATCATAAATAATAACTACCAAAAAGTTATCAAGGTAGACCTTAAAGACTCTATTCATCAAATCCATGAAAATAGGAGGAGCATTATTCAAGCCGAAGGTAATAACAGTAAACTCATAATTCCTATATCTTGATTGGAAGGCAGTCATTGAAATATCTTCCTTCTTCACCCTCAGTTGATGATAAACAGATCGAAGGTCAATCTTAGAGAAGAATTGAGCCCAATGATGTTGGTCAAATAAATAATCAATTCATGGAAGAGGGTATATGTTCTTCACTGTGATCCCGTTCAGTTCTCTATAATCAATTCATAGCCACATTAATCTGTCCTTCTTCTTGACAAAGAGAACTGGTGCTCCCCAAGGAGACACACTCAGTCAGATAAACCCATTCTCCAACAAGTCTAGGAGTTGTTTCATTAAATATTCTAGCTCCAAATTTTCCATTCTATACGAGGTCTTTGATATCAGTTGAGATCCAGGTACGAGTTCAATGGATAACTCTACCACTCCTTCTGGGGGAGGTCCAGGTAACTCCTCAGTAAATACATCCATGTATTCCTGAACAATCGGAACATTTTCTATCTTTATTATCCCTTTTCCTTCTTCATCATCACCAATTAACTCCATAAAGAATGCTAAAGGAGGTGCTTATAGATAGGGATCAGTTCATTATATCTCTCCTTGGAAGATAAATGTAGGTTGTTTATTCAAGACTACTGAGATTTCTTTACTTCTGCATTTGATCTTAGCATTATATATTGAGAGCCAGTCCATCCCTAGTATAACGTCAAATTCCATCATGGGAATGACTTCTATATTTGAGATAAGATTGTGATCACTAAAGTAAACTCTAGAGTCTCTAAACACAGTTGATGTATGGATAATCCCACATGGAGTGTTGACTGACAACTCTACCTCAAGAAATTCGGGGATTGATTCTATATTCTTTGCAAACTTGGAGGAAATAAAGGGATTCGTAGAACTAGAATCAAAAAATGTAGTTGCTAGTTTTGAGAGGAAAACAAGAGTACCTGCTACCATGTCATTCGGAACATCAACTTCAGTTGTTGTGATATCAAAAGCACGACCTTGATCCCCTGGCCTTTGCTGAGGTTGATGGTGATTCCCCTCCACCGCCCTTAGATTTGGACAGAGATTAGCATAGTTCCCATGCTGTCCACACTTGAATCAATGGACTCCGGGTAAGGCCAGAACCAGCTTTCCTCTGTCGTTAGTGTTGGGGAGTTGAGGCTTCACCTCACTACGACAATTCTGAGCAATATGGCCTCCTCTTCCACACTTGTATCACTTTCCACATTCAATCAAGCAGTTCCTCAGATGCTTCTTCCAGCATTTATTGCATGTGGTATGTTGCATTTTCTTTCCACCTCTTCCCTGATCAAAAGTCTTCCCTAAATTGGGATCCAACGATCCCTTCTTTTCATTTGATTTATGAGACCACTGTGTCTCACCAAACTCTATCTCGACTTTCATTGCACTCCGCATGATCTCCTCGTAGCTATCGTAGTCCCGGTTGGCTAAATTCTTCCACAGATGAGGTCTCAGTCTACCGAAAAATCTATCACCCTTCCCACATGTATCCATTACAAAGATAGAGGTATATCGTGAATGTCGGGCGATGATCATCTCATATATTCCGACAGATTCATTCTCCTTCTACATCAGCTCGAAAACTCTTTCTCCATTCTCCTTCTCATGGAACAAGGGAAATACTTATTAAAGAATATTCCTTGGAACTCTTCCCACTCCATAGCTTCCATCTCTCCTCTAGTATTCATGTTTTTGGCCAGTGTCCACCACTGATCAGCTTCTCCCTCTAGGCGATAAATATCAAGGGTGACTTTTTCTTGTTCCAAACAAAAGAGTACAGTAACGATCTTTTCAATGGATCTTATCCATTGTTCCACAACCAATGGTTCAGTAGATCAACTAAATGATTGTGGTCGTTGATGCATGAAGGACTCAACCAAATGTTGGTCTCTTCTTGGTGAGATCAGCCTATCAGCTTGATTCAAGTTATTACTCATAACATGAGTCAGTTGGTTCATCATTCACATGAATGTTTCCATTCCGGCTTCCATCGGAGGGCCGTCATCACATGCTTCATTGCGGTCACCATCTGCACGGTTCCTCCTATTTCCCACCATTTTTTAAAAGAATAAAACATTACTGAGAAACTTATTTCATTTATGAATCTTTTCACTAAAACTTAATTCATTGACAATTACATTTCTCTATTATTCTTTCAGAACGATTCATAAAAAGCTTGTGATTAACCAAACAGATCTCCAGGGAGTGTCGTATCCAAGAATGCAGCAAGGCCTGTTATCGTGAACCAGTTCCCGTTCGAGTCTACCTCCAAGCGGTGTTTTCGGGTTTTACCCCTATATACATCTGTGCTAGAGCCGGCTCTATCTACTCGAATCCTGACAGGGATGTATCTTCTTGATAAACCACATACTCAATACTTACCAAAATACAAAGAAGTTTTCCTATATTTAAAATTTTTTATAGGGTTCTTACTAATGTTTTTATATCGTAATCTCCACAAATAACTAAACCATCCACTGATACCAACTATAGAATCCCGCCTTTTATATCATAAACTTACATTACATTACACAAAATTGAGGATCTTTAAGGTTTAGTGTCTTGGAAACCAGGAACATAATACATGAAAACAATATAAAGCATTCCTCTTAAACACTTGGAAAGATTCTACATAAGTTCATCCTAGGTTCATTACTGCATCTCATAACCTGGGGACATACATCAAAATAAAGGGTGAGAAGAAGGCCTAGTAAGGGAAACAAGAGAAACATTTTACATGTGGACTTGAGATAATTCAATAAGTTCATGAAAAGAACTTTAAGGCATGAGAAAGAAATCATGAGATATACCATAATAAAAATAAATTTTTTCATAAAATGAAGATGTGGCTGCAACATTTAATATTGACAATCATTTCGTTTCACCAAGTTTCATACCCATGGTGTCATTAAAAATTACCAAGGTTATTCCCCAAGGTATCAGTCTAAAAAGTTTTCTCTAGAGATTAAATCTTTACCCAAAGCATTGGAGCGCTATATGGGCGCACCATTGACATGTAATTATTATCTTTTGAGCTGCATATATCATCATAAATCATTTAATAAACAACCTATATAGCATAAAAGAAATGGGTTTCATTTCATAATCATAACGTTTTAAAAACTACTTTAAAGACATGATCTTTATGTCACTTTAAACCCACAGAAAGGGAAAGAGGGTTTAATGTATGTAAATACCAGAATTTAAAATAGATCATTTTGATATATATGTGAATATCTCTGTAAAAATATGTGCTTTGAGTATTCAATTATGACATAAAATAATTTTGAGAAAAAGAGAGAGGCATCGTGAGAAGAAAATTCTACAGCATAATGGCTATGTTACAGGGTTTTAGAAAACGTTGAAAAGGGAGGGGACATAGGTCACCCACTCGTAAATGATCTATTAAAATAGTAGAGGGACATAATTTAACGATATGAATCATGGTAATGAAATTTGAAGGATGTATCATTTGAAATGAAATACATTAAAGTAAGACAAAAATAAGATTTCTCTTATGAAAATTCGGCAGCCTAACAGCATCTCTTAAGCATCAAGAAAAACGAATTGACGAGATGAAATAGGGTCTCTCATCATATGATCATAAATGATTAGTATGATAGTTATAGAGATCATACCCCATAATAATAAAAAGAAACGTTAAAGACATGACAAAAAATAGAACATGAAAATGAGAAGGGTGAAAGAATCCCTTAAAATTTCGACAGCCTAACGACGACACTTAAACATTCATCAAACGTAATGATGAGAGTAAGAGAGGATAGTTCATTATATAAATATGAAAAGGGAAGTAATAGAAATATAAAAGAACATCCTCCCACATAAGAACATTTTCCATAAAAGGAATGAGATAATAGAGATTACTTGAAATGAAAGAGAGAGGTCAGATCCCTTACCTTAAATGTAACTCTTAAAACTCAAAGGTTGGGACCTTGAGAGGCTTGGGGGAACCTTGAGAGGACTCCTTGGGAGGTAAGGAGACCCTAACTTCGTTGATAATGATTTTGGAGTCCATAGGATGAGAGAAGGGCTTCGTATTTATAGTGAATGTGAGGGAACAAGACATTAATGGCCAAGGGACACCGCACGAGTGGTTTTCTCAAAACCATGTGCTCTCCCATGATAATTCTGATGAAGTTAGGCCAAATAGGGACACAAATACAATAAATCATCACCTTTGGTCGTCCAACCCTTAATATATCTCATGACATCATCATGACACAGTTATGATGTCATTAAACATACCGAAACCCAAAAACTGCATTTTTACTATTGACTGAAAATTAATCTTTCTCAGAAAAATCCCAAAATTTCACCTTAACCAAATATCAATTCTCCTACTAAAAATATGAAATCCATTTTATAAAAATAATTTTCTACATATTTTTAATTAAATTTTAAATAAAAATACTATTCACCGAAAATTCATTTTTTCAGAAAAAACCCCAAAAAATACCATAACATAATATCAGTGCTCTATGTTCAAAAATAAAGTCTATTTTATAAAAATATTTTTATAAATATTTTTAATTTATTTTTTATTTAAAAACAATATTCACCCCAATAAACTAATACTTGAATAATTATTTATGAAATCGTTATTTACCCAATTTATTGAATCTCATTACTTAATCAACATATCTAAATTATATTAAAACTTTCTTTAAGTGAGATTACTAATCCATTTTGTCACATTACTAATCCTAAACATAAAATCACTATTCATAATTTACTATTCATCAAAAATTATGTTGATCTTATTAGACTCCAAATTCCTTACTGAACACTTTTGCAGAAGACCATTTTTTGAAAATCATTACACATCATTAATTATTTAAGGTTTACATAAATTTTTTAAAATATCATTTTTTTTCAAAATTCGTCAATAAATACATCATAAAATTATTCGGACATTGTAAAATTGAAAAACATCGCAAAAGGATGAAATCTCAATATATTCATCCCAAAGGATTACACAAAGAATATACGGTCTCTCCACATAGCCGCTTGTAACACCAGCAAATGACCTAAGTGTAAGGTGTGCTATGGTGATAGAATCTGAGGGAGGCTCAGATAACATTTCCCTAGTAGTAATATATACTAACTAGAACTTCTCCCGTAGGTGTTTCTGTTCAAGCTTGACACGCTGGAGTTCGGCTTGGGCTTGGTCCAAAGAGAAGCCCAAAGATGCCACCTCCTTCCCAAGCTCTGATAAGTGGGCTTCATACGGTTCGAGTCTACTGGATGAAGCCATTGACTCATCTTTCTGCATTAACCATTAACATCTCTATTAAATCATCAAGAGTAAGTTAATATACTACTCAAAAAGTTTGGGTCGTTACACATTCGCATTTTATATTATTCTTATTTCTGGGCTTGACACCAGCCCCTGGCCTATGAAAGGCATGATTGGGGTAGTCATGACTTGGGCCCTGTGGGACGGGTTATGAAAAAGTTGTATCAAAGAAGTTACAGTTATACTGAAGAACTCAGACACTGATCTTTTCTATGTGTTTATAGTGTTATGTTTTATGAGTGTGGTTTTCAGTATAGGGAATCCAGTGTTGGTGTGGTGGAAGACATATCCATAGACTAGGACCTTGAATTTTAATTAATGACTCAGCTCATGAATGCTTTTAATTCATGTGTTTTTTAAAAGTTTTCCTTTTGATTTCATTGGATTTAGCTCAAAAGGTATAACATAATGACAGTGGCAAGCCTTTTCCTTATCAAGATGCTGCCACGAAGTCAGACACAATGGTTTCCTGATAGAGTACACGATGAAATCCCCCGGAGCGACGAGGCCTCAGTGTATGATCCTCTTATGATGTTAGCACCTTTCGATAGTGTACATGTAGCACCACTGCCCGTTGAACAAGAGTTTCCACCAACCCCAAGAGTAAAGGATTCAAGATGACTGAGTGCATTGCATGAGTTCTAGCAATAGAGGCCTATGTGGTTTCGAGGAAAGTCATATTAACAAGATTCTAAGGGATGGATGGAGGTAGTGGCTAGAGTTTTTCACCTAGTTGAGACACAAGTAGAGAATATGGTGATTCAAGATGTTGGTAAATTCCAATACATCACCATGAGGATGGTCCGCATGACAATGAGGCTTTGGTACATGGAATGTTTCCTGAGATGGTACCTTCGAGTAGTGGTACAGCTTTGTCCATGCCTGTTGGTCAATATTTACAACCGGCGATACTGGTAGAGGAAAAATTTAAGATTAGTGTAGTACATGAATTTTTTCATCAATTACCCCCACGTTCGTAGGTGAGCCTAACTCACAGGCTGTCAAGAACTGGATTGAATAGTTGGTTAAGAGTTATCTATATCTTCTAAAACTTCATAAGGATGACATTTATGTAGATGATTATTCACCATGTATCACCCTGAGATTCCACAGTACGCTTCACTTTCAATAATGAAACAACTTGCATTGTACGCATGTTTGAGATTTTAACGCACCACGGCCAATCAAAATAGCCATTATCAATAGTAATATGCACAAATTTAAATTATATATATTTTATATTTCAAAATGGACTTCTTTTTGGATTTGTAATATCTATTATATATTAGGTTGAAATTTTGACATTGTTCTGAAAGACTTCAATTTTTGATGAATAGTGAAACCACTAAGTTGTAGTTAAAAAACTGATTTTTCATTTAAATGTAATTTTACCACCTCTGTTATTTGAATTTAAAAAAACCTACATACATGGTTTTCATTAGGATGTAAAATCTTGTTCAATGGGATTAATTTTTTTTTTTTGATAAATAGTAACTTTTAAGTTTAATTAATCGCGATTAAAGTTAATTAGTGAAATTTATGGTAAAAATGATATTATAAAAATATGAGAATACCCTTACACTTGTCCTAACCTTATTGTATGAGTAATTTCAGACCAATAAAATTCATGGGTAAACTTGGGGACCCCATGGATCCACATGTGTATGAAAATTACATTAATAACTTTTTATTTAAAATAAAAATAATATTGTCACAAACATGTGTTGTTTTACTAAAACAATTATTACATCGGGTTATATAAGTTAAATTTTAGACTATAAATATTAATTGGAAAGATACAACTATTTCCTACATCATTATATTTTTTTAAAAAATTTAGACATTAAATAAATTAAATTTTATATGACACCATGATGATGCAATAATTACCTCATTAATTAAAGATTTAAATAAAATGAAAAGATAATGTAAATTCTAAGAAATACACATGTAAAAAACCTATTGGATTAGTAGATTTAGAACCCTCATCAACTTAGCCTTGAAATATATAAGTTTGGGACTTTAAAAATCCTAATCTCATTATATAATAAAGTAACATTTCATGACATTCCAACAGTGCCTCTCCTCTACTCTTATAAAAGTCCCCCACCACTACCACCTTATTCACACCATACAAACCATTTGGATCGGCCATCCTCATCCAATATACACTCCCAACTTCCATCTATTACTCCTAGATGCCTCACTTTGGGCATAAGACTTCCCAAGGAAGCCATTGGCTCAAATCAAAAACAGTTACCCGATAATAAGGTAATGTCTTCTCTTATGTTGTATTGTTTTATTTTGATTATCCAACCCCCTAAACACTTTTTATTATTTTATTTTCTAACAAAACCAGTATCCTCAATATACTGTTATGTTTTTATAAGAAGTATTCGAGCTATACATACACACACCTACATCTAATGGTTAAAGAACATACTGTTTCTGTGGATGGTGAATTTCTGCATCACGAAACGATGATTGGTCATCACTCATATAACACCTTCCAAGGAGGCCATTAAGATGACACTATATTTATATATGATATATAATATTTTTATGTATTACTTAAGCTTATGTATTTTTCATGTATGCCATACCTTTATGGTTTCGATTATGGGTAAACACGATATCTTCATTTTAAGAAAAAGCGGACTACCGCCCCCTCAAAGTGATTTGAATCATTAATGACATATGTGGGATGTATAAAGGATGGATTAAATGATATTATATATGATATTATACTTTAATTATAATATACCATTATATCATTATTATTTCATTCCATTTAATATGAAATATAAATGAAAGTAGTGTTCTTGCGTACGTACAGCTTACCGTCTCCATGAATGGTGCATTTCATTTCTTACCTCTAAATGAAACGTAATATTATGAATTAATGTATATACTGGATATATATTATATATATGATATCTAATTCATGAATATAATTCTGGATATAATGGATATTTCACCACATGAACAACTTGTAATTATAAGAATTTTATTTTTGACTCAAGTACCAAAGATCGAAAAAATGACCGTTATTAACTAAAATAATTACATAATGTTTATAACATGGTAATAAGTGATATAAAAGGAATAATGAACATGTTAAATGTTTTTAATAAAATTTAAATTCACTCTAGTTTATTATTCAGGAGGTTAAGGAACGATCGAGTCAAGTCGGAAAAGAGGTAAGGGAACTTCTCAACCCAATTTTTGTTCTTTGGGTTAATCTCCTACCTTCAAATTATTTCAGGATATTATTATGTCCTATCTTGTATTTGTACATTTTTTATGTGTTCTTATAGTGAATATAAATAATAAATATATTTTATTTATGAAATTATCTTTGTAAGGGACTTCGTCTCAATCTCCATTCATTGAGGCATATTTTGTTTTATACACAAATTTCTTTTATACGGTGTATAAACCCCATTGACTTTTACGATTATTCAAAAGGAATCTTTATATATAAAGCATTTTACTAAATGAAAAAAAAGGAATGTTTTTATTTTCTTACATATTCGGAGACAATTAATTCTCTACTGTTGTGACCATTATTTCAGTTTCGGCTTCCTCTACAAGACATAACTTTTTTTAAATGAAAAATAAATACCATGTTTTAATTTTCATTAATTTTGGTATTGAAAATGGTTTTGATAATGTTTTTATTATATTAATGTGTTGTATTGATATCTTTTGATTGAAATGTGGAAATGTTATGTTTCTTTTATTCATGTTTTATGTGATACGATTATGTTATGGTTTATGATATGTTTAAACCTGTTCATATGAGGAATGCATTGGACTTAATAAGTGACGGGTGGAGCCTGCTATAGCTCCTCGATACATCAGTAGGTCTCATGAGACAAACTAGTGTCTTGGCATGAGGCCTTGAAAAAATCTTATTTTTATTCTTGGCACGAGTCATTGGCTACGTGGCTATGATAGTTTGGCAATTATGCATTCCATCATTATGAAAGTAGTTATTGATATTGCATGTGATTATTCAACCAGTTGAATATCCATGGGAAAAAGTAAATGACATTATCTCATTTTACTTTTTCTATATTATGTTTATGTTCATGTTTAAAATGATTTTGTTTTAGTTATCCATTTCCTTAAATGTTAATGTTTATTTATAAAATCTTCCGCTAAATTGTTAGCCTTACTGAGCATATGAGCTCACCCCTTTCAATGTTTTATTTTTCTCAGGATGTAAAAAAATATTTTATGACGGACCTGCAGGGATAGTCTGAAGGGGATATGGGTGTGTACTATGGAGACTATGTTATTATAGTTTTTCACTTCATGATGTAATGTAACATTTATGAATTTATCTTGTTTTTCCAAGGCTACTAAACAAATCGGTCTTTCGAGACTTGATCTTTTGTGATCATGAAAATGTTACTCAATAATGCACAGACTCTGGGTAACAGGGGTTGGGGCGTTACAATTGGTATCATAGGTAGTTTAGTACTAACATTTGACGCTAGATTTAGAAAAACTCATATTATAGCACATAGCCCAAAGATAGACTTTGAGTATTAGTATAGAAGAACATCCTAGAACTTTAGTATTATATAGATTTTGTGATTTTTCCGAAAAAATACATCTATGTCTGGATACGAGAAGGTAGAGGCGGCTCTAGCACAGCTGTACCTAGGGGTAAAACCCGAAAACACTATTTTGAGCTAGACTCAAACGGGAACTGGTGCATGACAACGGGCCTTGCTGCACTCTGGGTTAGGACACTCCTGGGGGATACCCTTAGGATAATTCTCATTTTCTTTACAAACCATTATGAAGGGTTTCTGAGTATATACTTCCTCAAAGAAAACATTTTTTATGATTATGGATTATATCCATAAACCGTTCAATTTACAATAAGTATTTTACAAGTTTGTAATTATTCATTGCAATTCAAAAACAAACCTAGTTTATGCCATTGTATAGAAATGGAACCCATTAGAAGGAATGTGAACTCCACCAATACGTATGATCCAAAGAGTAAGAAGTATAATATCATTAACGGTATCAAGCCAACATTTAGAAGGGAAATAGTCTCCCATGTGTTCTCAACATATGAAGGAATAATATCATGTGTTAATAAGAGAAGTAATGAATTCTCTGAGTCTTATGGATTTGAAGGGAAGCGAGATAAGAAAAGGATAGAGGACAGAATTATGGATAAAGGGATGAGGGAAAAGAAGAATTTTCCGATATGTGATAACTGTAGGAAGAAACACCTTGGAACATGCCTAAAGGGAATGGGAGTTTGTCATAACTGTTGAGAAAAAGGACACCAAGTGCGTGACTATAAGAGTAAGAAAAAGGTTTCAAATGTACGATGCTTCATCTGCAAGGAGTGGAGATAATACACAAACCAATGTCCAAATAATCAGAGTATTCCCAAAATGATGTTATTGGATAATAATAATGTTATGATACTACCACAGATGAGGAGGAATGATTAGAGTTCATATTTTGTTATTAATAAATTTTTTCATTTGAGTGTTGTATCAATGATGTACTGGTTATAATAATTATGGAGTTTATAAGGATTGTACTGCAGTACTATTTCAATAAGGACATGATATTTTTTGGATCCAAGAAAAGTGACTCCATAGCAGGTTAATTTTTTGGGAAATATACGGTTGAGAGAAAGATAAACCATAATATGGTTCTGATACCGAGATAGTGATTTTGGAATAATACATGATTGATTTGGATAAATTATATTTGATATTCTTAACATCCTGGAAACTGATTTATGATTTGTTTACATTTCTTGGATAGAAGGAGTATATCTAGTATTCTATAAGGAATAAGGGATCATGAATGTAATCAATAAGGATTTATGGTAATTTGGGATGTTGCAGTGTTTCAAAAGAATACATGATGAATGTGTTCACATGTTGTTACGCGGAAAAAGGTTCTTCATTATGTTTACCATCGTTATAAAATTTGCACGGTGAGTTGGAAATAAGTAATTTGGATAACTATAAAGGTTGGAATGGATTAAGTTGAACCTTGGATAGTGTTTTTTAAGGTTAAAACATTTCTGAATATAATTTTTGGAATATTATAATACATTAGTTTTAGGAAAAGGACAACCTGTAGGTCAGGGGATAACCCATCGCGTCAGACAAAGCTGTAGGAATCGAACCCTCAACCATAGTGCGACAGGCCTTTATTACCTACCACTAGATATAAGAAGTCCCTGGTTATTACAAAATGGTTTCCTAATCTAAATGGTATGTGTTAAAATTTTGAACCTTTTACGATTAAGATAAATATAATATTTTTGAGTTCTATTATCTTTTTGAGTGAAAGATGAGTTTGTGGTAGAAATTAGTTGAAGGTTAAAACTCAACTTGTCAAGCATAAATATATATATACCTAACTCTAATTCTCGGAATAAATTAATTCCTAAACTTTAATAAAGGTATATTAAAACAAAAAATGTGTTATCCTAATACATTATGTCTTGTTGAACTAATAAAATTTTAAATCAACATCGATTTAAGGCTTTGAGGCCATCAATTTTACACGTGTTTATGATTTATGACCTCAATCACTCCCTACCAATATTTATGTTTTTCCTCCTATTATATGTCTCTAATTTCCACCAATGTTCTCTTTATTGAGATTATAATTTGGTGGTGACTTTTTCATTTCCCTTTCCATCTTATTAAGGATAAATATTATTAACCTTATTTTCGATGTGGGTTTTCCACAACGGTATTTTATATTTTCAACCATTTATTTTCAAAGAAAAATTTCAAATTGTGAAGATGAAATTTATTGAAGGAGGGGAGAATGTAACACCCCGAGCTTCCACAGTACGCTTCTCTTTCAATAAAGCAAGAGCATGCATTGTACGCAAGTTTGAGATTCTAACGCACAACGACCAATCAAAATAGCCATTATGAATAGTAATACCCACTTTTTGAAATTATATATATTTTATATTTCAAAATGGACTTCATTTTTGGATTTGGAATATTGATTATAGCTTATGGTAAAATTTTGGCATTGTTATGAAAAACATCAATTTTTGATGAATAGTGGAACCACTAAGTTGTAGTTAAAAAACAGATTTTTCGTATAAATGAAATTTTACCACCTCTGTGATTTGAATTTAAAAAATCCTTCATATATGATATTCATTAGAATGTAAAATGTGGTTCAATTGGATTAAAGTATTTTTTAGGTGAATAGTAACTTTTAAGTTTAATTAATCGTGATTGAAGGTAATTAGTGAAATTTAAGGTAAAAATGATATTATAAAAATATGAAAATACCCTTAAACTTTTCCTACACTTATTGGATGAGTCATGTGAGACCAAGACAATCCATGGGTCATCTTGGGGACCCCATTGAGCCACTTGGGTAATAAAATGACATTAATAACTTTTTATTTAAAGTAAAAATAATATTGTCACAAACATGAGTTGTTTTACTAAAACATTTATTACATGGTGTTATATAAGTTAACCATTAGTCTATAAATATTAACTGATAATCTAAAACTATTTCCTACATCATGATATTTTTTTATAATTTTTAGACATTAAATAAATGAAATTTTTTATGACACCATCATGATGTAGTAATTACCTCATTAATAAACGATTTAAATAAAATGAAAAGATAATTTTAATTATAAGACTTAAACTTGTCAAAAACATATTAGATGAGTAGATTTAGAAACCATATCACCTTATCCATGAATTATATAAGTTATGGTCCTTTAAAATCCGAAACTCTTTATATAATAAAGTAACATTTAATGACATTCCAAGAGTGCCCCTCCTCTCCACTTATAAAAGGCCCCCCACCACTACCACCTTATTCACACCAAAAGGCCATTTGGCTCGGCCAACGTCTGCCAATATACACTCCGAACTTCCCTAAATTACTCCTAGAAGCCTGACTTTGGAAAGAAGTCTTCTCAATGAAGCCTTTGGCTGAAATCAAAAAGTGTTACCCGATTTTGAGGTAATGTCTTCTCTTATGTCATTTTGTTTTATTTTTCTTCTAAAACCCCCTAAAATCTTTTTATTATTTTATTTTTTAACAAAACAAGTATCCAAAATATACTATGATGTTTTTATAAGAAGTATTCGAGCTACAATTACACACACCTACATCTAATGGTTAAAAAACATATTGTTTCTGTGGATGGCGAATTTCTGCCTCACGAAACGATGATTGTTCAACACTCATATAACACCTTCAAAGGTGGCCCTTAAGACGTAACTATATTTATATATAATATATAATATGTTTATGTTTTACTAAATCTTCTTTATTTTTAATTTATGGCATACAATTATGGTTTCCATTATGGGTAAATGAGATATCTTCATTTTATGAAGTGTATACAACCGCCCCCTCAAAGTGATTTGAATCGTTAATGCCATATGTGGGATCTATAAAGGATGTAGTAAATGATATTATATATAATATTATACTGGAATTATAATATACCTTTATATCATTATGATTTATTCCATTTAATATGAAATAAAGATGAAAGTTGCGTTAATGCGTACGTACGGCTTACCGTCTCCATGAACGGTGCATTTCATTTCATAGCTCTAAATGTTACGTAATATTATGAATGAATGTATATACTGGAAATATATGATATATATGAATTCTAAATCATTAATATAATGATGGATATAATGGATAATTCACCACATGAACAACTTGTAATTATAAGAAGATTATTTTTGACTCAAGTACCAAAGATCGACAAAATGACCGTTATTATATAAAATAATTACATAATGTTCATAACATGATAATAAGTGATATAAAAGGAATAATGAACTTGGAAAAGGTTCTAAAGAAAATATAAATTATCTCTAGTTTATTATTCAGGAGGTTAAAGAACGATCGAGTCAAGTCGGACAGGAGGTAAGGGAAATTCTTAACCCAATTTCTGTTCTTTGGGTTAATCTCCTACATTCAAATTATGTCTTGATATTATTATGTCCAATATTGTATTTGTACTTTATTTATGTGTACATATAGTTAATAAACATAATAAATCTATTTTATTTATTAAATTATCTTTTTAAAGGACATCGTCTCAATCTCCATTCATTGAGGCATATTTTGTTTTATACACAAATTTCTTTTATACGGTGTATAAACCCCTTTAACTTTTACGTTTATTCAAAATGAATCTTTTTCTACGAAGTGTTTTACTAAATGAAAAAATGGAACTTTTTTCTTATCGTACGTATGCGGAGACAACAAATTCTCCACCGTCATGACCATTATTTGAGTTTCGGGTTTCTCTCCAAGCCAGAAATTTTTTTAAATGAAAAATAAATACCAAGTTTTAATTTTCTTTCATTTTGGTATTGAAAATGGTTTTTATAATGTTTTTATTATTTCAATGTGTTGTATTGATATCTTGTGATTTAAATGTGGAAATGGTATGCTTCCATTATGCATGCTTTATGTGATACGATTATGTTATAGTTTATGATATGTTTAAACCTGTTCATATGAGAAATGCATTGAACTTAATAAGTGACGGGTGGAGCCCGCTATAGATCCTCGATGGATCAGCATGTCTCATGAGACAAACTAGTGTCTTGGAACTATGCCTTGAAAAAATCATATTTGTAGTCTTTGGACGAGGCCTTGGATACGTGGTTATGATAGTCTGGAATTATGGATTCATTCTTTATAAAAGTGCTTATTAATATTTCATGTGATTATTCGACCAGTAGAATTTCCATGTGAAGAAGTAAATGGAATTATCTCATTTTAATTCTTCCATATTATGTTGTAGTTCATGTTTAAAATGCTTTTGTTTTAGTTATACATTTCCTTAAATGTTTATGTTTATTTATAAAATCTTCCGCTATATTGTTATCCTTACTAAGCATCTCAGCTCACCCCTTTCAATGTTTTATTTTTCTCAGGATGTAAAGAAATATTTTATGACTGACCTGCAGGGATAGTCTGAAGGGGATATTGGTGTGGACTATGGAGACCATGTTATTTTAGTTTTTCACTTTATGATGTAATGTAACATTTATGAATGTATCTAGTGTTTCTAAGGCTACTAAACAAATCGGTCATTCGAGACTTGATATTTTTTGATCATGTCAATGTTACACAAAAATGCACCGACTATGGATAATAGGGGTCGGGGCATTATACACTGAGGTGTACCGACAATTTATGGTACTTGATGAGTACTATGAGATTAGTGATTCTGTGCTCGGACATCTGAGCGAGGTGTCTATAGGGACTTCCAAGCCAACACTATTCCTATATACATTCCTAGCATTGTTATGGTTCTAGAGATATCCTTTGTGATGGATTGTCTTTTGTTTGGGAAGATAAAACCAGTGAATGTTAGTATTGGGAAATCATGAAACTGGTTCCAATCTCAGAGTCTTGGGCGTGAAAAAATATTCAGAGAAGAATAAGTGTTAGGGAAAAATGAATCATCAGGGCACCTGACATGTAAGCAAAGCTAGGAGAGCAGCATGATGTGGTTTACATTTCGACATGTTACAACCACCTTCATTTGTGGTCCCCACCAGGATCACGGAGCTGGGACCGGGGAACAAAGTTTCCTCATATGGTCAAGTAGTGTGATACAAGGGCTCTATGAATGATTCGATTAACATTCTGTGTCTAATACTAGAAACTATTTTAATAGTTATAGATAATAATCATTATTTCTTTCCATGAATCTTTTCCAAGCGCTAAAGTTTTTAGTTGAGTTATTGACATCTCCCTCAAGTATAGAGATACCTTTGGGAGGAGACTCGATAATCACACTTACAAAGATGGTGTGATCAAAACCTTGAGCTGAGAGTTTTAGTTAAAACAATTGTTTGGCAGCGTCGAGGTCTTATGGTGTTTGTTTGGTTATAGACTGGATATCACGATTTCATAATCAGATTTAATATATTTGAAAAAATGATTGTGGTTTAACTACAATGCTAGAAATGTATTTTCCTTTGACGGTGAAAAAAAAACCCATGAATCACATGATAAACTCATGAATAGTAGGGTAAAACCGATCACATTCGAGTCCTCCAGACTTTCCCTCGTGGTAGTATGAGTTTTTAGTTTTCAGTTCCAGATAAGAGTGGAAGAGCACGGGGATATCATTTCAAAAGTTGCTTCTAGTATTACCTTTCTGAAGGTAGAGGGATTTCTACTTTTCCTAGGTACTACCAAATATGTTTACATGAATTTTCTAGGGTATTGGAACCTATTTTTACTTTGACGAAAAGGGGGATCCTTTCTTGTGAGTAGAGAGCTGCCTGCAGAGTCTTCAGGACCAGAGATAGTGAATAACATGTATAACTATGCTACCCATGACCTAGAGTTAGTAGCAGTGGTCTTTTCACTAATGATGTTGTGAAACTACTCGATGGGTGAATGTTTTACAGTCTATTATGATCAAAAGAATATCAAGAATATCTTATCGCAGAAAGGCATGAACCTAAGACAATGGTGATGGCTAGAGTTTCAAAAGGACTATAACTTTAAGATGGTCTATACTATTTGGAAGGGAAACATGGTAGATGATGCATTTAGTAGTAGGCCTGGTCTGTATTTGTTGAGTGAAGAGACATAGTAGCTACCCTCATTTCAGATATCCTTAGTGGATAGAGATAGAGCATCATAACTCTAGACTATGAGTGTCACACACCCACTCTATCAGCGAGTCAGGGAGGCGCAACTTGGGGACACTGACTGTGAAGCTTTACGTGATCAGAAATCATCAAGTCATGCACCCGATTGACTTTATAAAGTTGGGGAGAACTTCATAATCTTAAAAGAATGTATCATGGAACAAGTAGAACTATAGGAGGAGGTGATGAGGGAGTTTCATACATCCCCTATGGTGGAACATCCTGGAGTGGAAAAGTTGTTCAAGGACCTGCGACATCCGTAATGATAGTCAGGGATGACGGAAGTAGTGGAAGTGTTTCTATCATGATGCCTCACTTATTAGTAAGTGAAGACTGCACGGAGTTGGCTGATGTCTTATTCTGACATGATACATAGATCCTTGGAGTTTCAAGAGAAGAAACACATATTCTTCTAAGACTCTCTTTAATGGGGACTACAGATATTGGGCCTAGGTGGTAAGTTATCACTGAGGTTTATCGGTCCTTTCCTAATACATTGGTGGATAGGTGAGGTGGCATACCACTTGGATATTCAACCCCAGTTGGAGAGGGTGCTTGATGACTTCCAAGTATCCCAACTAAAGAGATACGTGCAAGAACTATCTGACATCATCAACCACAGTGAGTTGGGCTATGATGATGGGGTGACCTTTATGAAGGTTCCAGTGGTGGTTGAGGATCGCCAAGAGCAGGTCCTTTGTCAGTGGTCGATAGCTCTAGTTCACAAATACTGGAAGCACAATAAACACCAAAAGTTCACATGAGAGGAAGAGGCATAGATTTATGTTAAGTATACTATTTTGGTTGTTTGGCCTTTGTTTTTTCTTACGGTGATGTAAATCCATATGGTGGGGAAAATGTAATGTCTCATAATTTGCGTATGATTTTTTTAATTATATACAATTTTTTCAATACCTCAAAATTTGAGAGTGCATGATTTTGAGGCCCGTAGTGCCTATATTGATCCTTCAATGTTTTGTTAAACTTTAAATAGTGTGTGTAAGTAGTTTTCTTGAAAAAGTGTAATATCTCTTAATCATTTTCCCGGTTTAGAAATCTTAGGGAATCGTTTCTCTCAAGATGGAGGGTTTACCCTAGGCATGAATTATGTTTTTTTGAGGCGGGCCTCTTGTGAGAAAACCGAAAAATTTCTTAACAATAAATAAAATTAATAAATTAATGTTATATTATTTTTCAAATGCCTGTATCTCACAAATGGTAGCAAGGATTAAAAATCTGAGACTACTGTTGAACTCATGTGGGTATGCATTCTTCAGGCACATCCTAACATTGGCTGGCCCAAGTCACCATTGAATGTTAGTTTTGGGCCTAAATAAAATATTCAAGGGGCATCTATTTTATTGTAAAATACAAAAAAATTTAACGGTAAATCAGATTAGAAATTGGAGATTATAGTTGTATTCGATGGGGTGTGTTTCACATACGTAGAGCCTAACATCGACTGAAAGAGGTTGAGGGTGACTATAAATAATTTTCATAACATTTTTTGTAATGTTTAGTAAACATTTAAGAGGAGTTTTCTAAAGTTTGATCCGGTTCTTGGAATTCATATCTAAAGAAAATTTTGAACTCACATCATTGATATTTTCATAAGGAGACCTTGACATTGAATGTATTAGGTTGAGAGTTGAAATTATTTTTAAGACTTTTTTGTGGTAGAAAATAAAATTAAAATGGATTATATTATTTTTGAAATTATTTGTGTGGACCAACCGAGCATGAAACATCCAATTTAAAATATGTGGTGGGGTCCACCAGACCCTTGAAATCCTTGTTAAATGTGAGTTAACTATTGGAATCCCCCCAATTAAATGTGCCAAAATTATATGGATTATTTAACATAACTTATTAAATTGTCACATCACCTCTCGTGGGGAAATATTATTGGAAAAAGAGTATATCTTTGGATATTTGGAAAGATATTTCTCTAACATAGAAGATCCTCCCACAATGAATGGCATCAAAAATTTAAGAATGTGGAACTGAACATGGAGCGTCTTAAGGGACTGACCAACACTGATATCAATCATTAATGACTTTTTCCTCTTCCTCACACCACCTTCAATAAAAAATCAATGTAGGGGTTTTATTTTATTTTAAATAATGATTTAATTAAATTTATAATTATTCTTATTCTAGATTCATAATGACGATAGGCGAATTAACATGGCCATCATCCCACACTTAATCCTTTACCCTATTTTTTTTTTGTGTGATCTTCATGAGTTCATCGACGTCCAATATTTAATGATGCTGGAAACATAGTGTTTTTTCAAACAAGACATATAGAAGCGGAGCCCACGACACGAGGTTCATGAATATGTGAACGAAATAATTTTTGGGCTTGGAATGAAGTTGTAACGGCTCATGGGAGAAGGCAGTGGCCATCACCTAGCCGACCAAGATGAAGGTGGGGAGGAGGGGAATACATGCCATAGGTTGAGAAGAAAACTATGGCCCGTCGACCGCGACAATGCAATGTCGGCAGCTGGCATGTCGACCAGCCACACGACAGAGCAGCGGCGCGCATCTGCGCCGCCGGAGTAGGAGGCCAATACAGTGGCTGGAGGGCGGCCAACACCCAGCAGCCCGAAGAGGAGCATTGGGGCATGACCACACCACTAGGAGGTGGGAAGGACAGGGCACCGGTTAAACGTAGCAGTTCGGAAGGACCTACTTGTGTCCCTTGGTGACATGTAAGTTCCTAAGGAAATGCCCATTAAAATTTTACAATCATTTCAGATACATTTTTTTGGAAATAGGGGTGGTTGTAGTATGACTAATATATTTTGTAACATTCCTCACAAACATGCTACAAATGGAACCCTATGACTAGCTGAGGCTTGACAACTATAGACCATTTTGGCTCGGAGTGACTCAACAGAACCAGAGGGGAGAGCCTATATGGGAAGCAACAGACCCACAGATTGAAGGACCTTTGTTCGATGTGCCAAAACTGTTGTAATCGACATCAGGTATATCTCAACAGGCCACGAGGGGGAGATCCTCAGTGTGACGTGGAAGACCCACATTGGGTAGAAACTCAGTGTGATGGGACATACCCATGATAATCGACAAGAGGAGTATCTTAGTAGTACATTCTTAGTGCGAAGTTCTTTTGTTTGATGTGACAGGCTAGCTCAACTCATTAGACGAGGTGTTCTCTAGCATCTGAGGTGTTCAACATTGGGACTGGGAATTTTACTTGATCCTTGGCCTAGTGGAATATGTGGATGGATGTAAACATTCTATGAAATCATGTGTGGCTATGAACTCAGTGATCCTTTGTGGGTCAATGCATACTGATCTCATGTGGGTCAAGTCCTATGTGGTTCAACGCTCAATGATCCTGTTTGGGTCATCTCATACTGCTTTTATGTGGGTCAGATCTTGTGTGGGTCAGCACCCAACAATCCTATGTGGATCAACTCATACTGATCTTGTGTGGGTCAGATCATGTTTGGGACATTTCAGGGGTTAGAACCTATCGATCATGTGTGGGTCATAATCTGTATAATTATAAGTAGGTCCCCCTTACAAAATAATATCATCTATCTTTGCGACGAATCATATGTACTTCTATACTTCACTAATACTTGTGTGAGCTTAGTTATTAAATTTATGGTACTTTTATATGTGGTTTACATGTGTGGTACTTTCATCTTTGTATTGTAACTATGAGGTACATATACCATCATGGTGTTACCTGTGTGGTACTTTAATCTCAGACTTTATCCTATGTGGTATCACAACACTTGTGGTGTTACCTTTATTATACTTTTATGTGTGGTGTACCTTTGTTGTACTTTCCTCGTCGTGATGTACCTATGTGGTGCTTATATCATCATGGTTTTACCAATGTTGTACTTTTATCTCAGTGGTTTTAATTTTGTGGTTATTCAACCCTTGTGGTGTTAACGTTGTTGTATTCTTCCCTTTTGAATGAGATCGGGATATCTTGAAAAATAATGTATATATATGGGCATATACCTATGTATATTTGAATTCTTACTTTGTGGTATTTTCCTTTTTGGAACTCTAGAAGACCTATGGGTCTCGGGGTCCCTACTGAGTATTGTTATATTCAACCCTGCACGGGCTATGCCTGAACCTTTTTGTTTCATGTGTAGATGACAGACAACGCTGACTGAGGATGAGGTTACCAGGTTAAAGACTGCTAATAAGTGGACCATAGACAAGGTGTACAGTAGAGACAACCATTTAAGAGTTGTATCTACCCTTCATGTAGGATCCTTGTCTTGTGTTCATAGGATATGTTTTCAGTTTTACTGGTACATTTCATTTTTACTTGTACTTTCCACTTAAGATTGTATTCTGGGACCTTTACGTTTTGTACAGACCATGTTTAATATATATTTTACATTGTTCTTGTATCTTTATGTGTGCATGGTTTTTGTGAGTTAATAGGTTATAAAAGAAAATTTATTCCTGTTTTTGGGAATATGCCTTTATGTGCTTGTCGCCAACTCATGGTCTATGGATGGAGGGCTTGTGGTAGTCACTACACGGGCCCTAGGGGACGGATTTTGACATGTCTACAAATAATTAATAAAGGGGCCAGAATACAAGCCCAACAAGAAAGTTAAAATAAAACCAGAAAGTACATGTAAAACTGGAATGTAGAATTAAAACAGAAAACAACACCTGTGAACACCCGCAGAGGATCTAACTAGAAGGGTAGGTACAACTCTCAGTCTATCATCTCTATGGTACACTTCATCTCTCGTCTACCTATGTGTAGTCTCTAGTCCTATTACCCTTTTCCTCAGTCTTTGTTTTCCATCATCTGCACAAGTCACAATAAGATGTGGTCGTAGGCCTTGAAGAAGTAAGTATAAAAATACTCAGTTGGGACCCCAAGACCTCGTAGTTCTCCTAGAGTTCCAAAAATATCCCATTAAGTAAGTCTTCAAATCCACATAGGTATATGAAAGTACATATGCATAAGTTATCAAGAAATACACATCTCATTCATGAGGTAAGAATAAAGAAATACTAACTCCTCAAGGGTTGAGATACCACACAGGTAAAACCACTAAGGTAAAAGTACTACACATGTAACACCACAAAGGTCAATGTACCACCCATGTACACCAAGAAGATGCAAGTGCACACGGATACACCACACAGAAAAGTACCATAAAGTTATCACCACATGTTTTGAAATACCACATAGGTAAAACCAATGAGATTGAAATACAACATAGGTAACACCACGAAGGTATTTTTACCAAACACATACACCACAAAGAAAAAAATACCACACTAGTGCACCAAAATGAAACTTACCATAATGTTAAGGACTCGGCTCACACAGGTATAACTGATGTATACAAGTATAGGTGATCAGTCAAACACCTAGATTATGTTATTATGTCAAGAGAAACTGATTCATATTATACAGAGTTGGACCCACAAAGGATCGATAGTTGATAACCCTTGTAATAACCCACACAGGATCGGTTTGTGCTGACCCGCACTGGATTGCAGATTGCTGACCCACACTGGATCGGTATATGCTGACAAACATAGGATCACTAAGTGCTGACCCACACATGATCTAACGCACACAAGATTGGTAAACACTAACCCAGACAAGATCATTGAGCACTAACCCACACATGATCGCTATGAATGCTGAAATCCAACCACAAATGTTTCTAGGCCTATGAATAATAATCATTCCCAGCCAAAACGTCGAACACCTCAACTACAAGAGAACTCATCCTTTTACGTGTACAGAGTTCCTGCCACAACATACATAGGTTCTTCCCACTAACCTTTCACTATTGAATTACTCCTCATGTCAAGTACCGTGGGTCTTATGAATCACCCAGAGGCGCTCCCAACCATGGGTGTGTCGCGTCTAATAGAGAACCTACCCCTCATGGCCTGCTGAGGTATACCTCCTGTTGAGTACCTTGGTTCCACCGCATCACACATAGTATCTCCCCACCATGGGTATTCATTGTCACATATAGGAGAACCCCACTGGTCATGTGGATTAACTCCGAGTTGAAATGATTAGTCGTCGTCATGTCTTGGGTATTCATAGGGTTCCATACATTTCGCACATGGGAGGAATGCTCCCCAATCCACCATTTATACCACAAACATCCCATATTCCCATGAAGAAGTATCCAAATGGTCTGACACATCCTACGGAACCCTACACAATAGACGTCACAACAATCGGATGTCAGGTATGTAAGTTAATAGTGTTTCCGCTTCGAGACCCCGAATGAATTCCTTGTTCGATCCAACACAAACATACTCAATCATTATACAAAACTCATGTGGAGTATACCAAAATTCTTATCTAGATCCATTAATTATGAGGCCATAGATGTTTTTAAAAATGGACACCCAGTTATCATGTTATGATCAATGAGGAAAAACTGGGAACGGATGGGCCCGAGTCCCGTCCAAGCTGGTCGATCCGACCAGCCCGACCCAGCCTGGGCAAGCCAGAGTTTGGCCTGGATGGCATGAGCCATGACGGACTCTGCTCAGGTTGGGTACATCCCGCTGGCGCGACCTACTGGGTGTTGTCCACCAAAGTTGGTGCTGAAGGGGAAGCATACCTCCTACCGTTCGAAAAAACAATAGGCGGTGCCATTAGAGCTACCACATCACTGCATGTCCTAACCTGGTCTAACCAAGCCTCTACGGTCAACCAGTTCTTCGAGCAGTCTTTCTCCCTACAGATCGGTCACGATTCCTTTCTCCTCTACAGCCAGCCGAGTGTCATCCACCCTCCGACCTCCGCCAATGCCTCCTGCTCTAGCGGTGCAAACGTGAGTCACTGCTCCACCGTGCGACAGGCCAGCATGGTAGCCGTCCCCCATGCTCAGCTGTAGTCTATGGGCCACAACCTCTTACTCAATCGGCAGCACAGATGCTCGCCACCCACCTCTATCGTGGCCAACTGAGTTTTGGGCATTGTCTTCTTCTGCGAGCCATCAATGCTTCATTCCAAGCCCAAAAATTATGTCGTTCTCATATTCCCAATCCTCGTGTCAATGGCTCCACGTCAATATGTCGTGCTCAGAAAAATATAGTTTTTCAAGAATCTGTAAATATATATCATTCATGAACGCTTGAAGAACGCTCAATGAACAAAATAAAAAAGGGTAAATTTAAGTGCCGGATAAAGGCCATGTTTGTTTTTCCTTGGATGTTATATATCTAGATTATGATGAATTATCAAATTAATTAAAAAATAATTAAAAATAATATAAAACCCCTACCTTGATTTTCCTTTGGAGGTGGAACATGTAAGAGGATGAAGTTGTTGAAGATTTACATCGGCCTTCGTCAATCCCGTGAGGCGCACCTAGGTTAGTTCCTCATTTTTCGATTCCAGAAGATGTTCTTCCTTGGAGGATCTACATTGTTGGAGAAATATCATTTCAACTCTCCAAATAACTCCGCTTTTGCCAATCCATTTTCCCCATGGGAGTTGAGGATCCAAATTAACAAGTTAAGTTAATTCCACCAATTAATGTTGGAACATTTAATTAAAGGAATTAAAAGGGATAGATAAAATTAAGTGATATTTCAAGGGTTATGTGGTCCCCACCCCATTCCAAGAGTTCCATGTGAGGCACCACCTTCATTACCCTATCTGGTCATCGATGCACATGTTAGGGATAGTTTCATAATTTTGATGAATTCTATGCATGGTTCTCCATGGCTTGCACCTACGTTGGCTATTATAACTCATGATATCTAGAAGAAACATCATCCTACATTTTTTGGCGATGGAAGTCCTTTTGATGATGATTATTGGCTTGAATCCACCCATTCTATCTTAGATCAATGTGAGATGGATCTAGATTGGGGGTAAAAACATTATAAATAAAATCAGCTTGACGTGGCCATGAATTGGTGGGATGCGATTACCTAGGGCGATCCTCATCATGGAATGTTATGGGTTGATTTCTAGAATTCCATCTATGATCAGTTCTATCCTCAGACACAGATAGATGACAGAGCCAGAGAGTTAATGAATCTTAAGCATGCATCAATTTGAGTCAAAATATATTTAGCATTTTTCAGGGAGATACAATTATATGCATCACTCCAAGATAGAGATGAGGTTTCCTATGTGGGATTTTTTGAGGAATGGGTCCAATACGCCGTCTGTATGTAGGTAAATGTCTTCTACCTACCTATTTTTTCTACAATATTATATCATGTTCTCATCACTCTGTGTAACCCAACTGATGACAATAGAACAAACCACAGAGGATTAGTTTTGTGTCATCCCAATATTTCGTCCTATGGAAGGAAACATTCCCCTGGAGATTTTCATCAAGGGATTGAAAACTAGAGTACCTATTTTGATATGTCTTTGGTGATTCATAAGTATTGACAATTAGGGTATTAAAATCATTTGTTTGATAGATACCCAATGTGGTGTCAGTATTGTGACTATATTGTGAATATTAAGTGTTTTTATAAGACCATTCCATAAACATTGAGTGTAAAATGATATTCACCATATCTTATCTCAGTATAGAGTTCATTTATGCCACATGAGGATGGGAATAGGAATATCGTCGACAGTTCAAGTTGAGAAGGAGGTAATGGCCATTTTATCCAGTCCCCTGATCACTACCCGCAACAACACATTATTTATTATTGTGGTCTGAATGTTGCATAGGTCCATGGATTAGGCTTGTAGAATTCATTGTAACCATTAACCGAGGATCAATATATTTGACTATCTAAAGTATGAGGTTTTTTTTCAAGTATCCTCTATTATATTATTTCATTAGTTGATACAGGTGCCTAAAACACATTGACCAGCTCTGAAGAGAAATGGTGTCCTTTATGAACAACATGATATTGAGTTATCATACGGTGCGAGTTAGAACATTATATAACCCTTGTATAGACTTTTGTAGAAGGTACGTTCTTTATGAGTATCCTGTTAGGACTTTTAGTCTTACGAACTCGCCATCCGTTTTCATGGATTTGATGATAAGGTTTTTCCAAACCTATTTGGACAATTTTTTAATGGTCATTGTGTTGGAAATAAAGATGAATTATTGTACTTGTAATGACTATAGAGTACATTTTTATTTCATTATGAGTACACTAAGAGAGCATAATATTTATGCCAATCATGCTAAGTGAAACATCAAGATCTGCAATGTCCACTTCTTATGCCATATTATCTCAGAATCTGGAGTATATATTGAACATGAAAATGATATTTGTTTACATTCCTATAATAATCCCAAGAAATTGGTTGATATATGGAGTTTTTTGGGGATGTATAGATATTAAATGAATTTAATATATGACATTTCCCACATTGACTCAACCATTATAGTTCTTAATAACATGTCTGTCAGGTTCTCATGGTTATAAGCATGTGATAGTTTTTCTCAAGAGATAAATGTGCACTTTATATGGGCGCATATTCTAATCCTACCCAATAAAGGCATAGGTTATACTATTTTATGGGTTTCATAAGGCATTCATGTAAGAGGAGTCTTCATGCAGGATGTCAAATTCATTGGGTATGGATCTCGGTAGTTGTGTCTTCACATGATAAATTACCTAACACATTACATTGAGTAATTACCAATTTTCCATACCATGGCATACTAAAGACATTTTTTATTAGGTTAGTTCTTTATGGTGTACACATACCAAAATAGGATCAAGTATATCACATTTCATTGTGACATGAATCTCATATGGTAGAGATGGGTCTAATATTTATCATCCTTCGATACTAAGATTGCATTTTTTACATGGGATCATAAATGCATTTGTGGATTCATTGAGTTGGAAAAACTAAAGCAATTGACATATGGGAATCCAATGATGAATTGAAGTTCATGATCCGCTTTTCTAAGAATCATCTAATATTTCATGATAGTCATTAGATGTATTATCTCTCATCCTTCTCATTTTCCATTTCCATAATAGAAAAAGTGAAAATAGTAGTTAATTATGTTGTCCCTCACTTATCAATGGTATTTTCATCCTAGTATCTCACGTATGAATCTAGATATGAGATTCTAGTATTTATGGCCTAGAATGAAACATTAGATTTCCTGATTTATCACTGTGTGATACACCTATTAGAAGGTGAAGGAAATGCCCCACAGAACTGAAGGCTAGTTACAACTGCATTGAATCCCTGAATAAAAATCGAATATTCTTAATAAACGAATAATTTAAAATTTGATTAATATTTAATTTATGCATTTTATTAATTACTTTATAAAGCATCATGCACAATCATTTGAATTGTCTCGTTTTAGACACTATTGTTGCTGGCCATTAGAGTTGTAGTCACACCCTCACCAGGATGCCTAATCAGCACATGAGGGGACTTTTTAGATATATAATTGGGTAAGGATATTCGATAGGATAATTTGATGTTTGGTATTGAATCATTGTAAAGGGAACTAGATATGTTTCGTTTCCAATTTGGGTGTTTCCATGTCTTTACATTTAGTTGATTTATAGACACCTGACACTTGAATTGTCATATCATGTTTTACCTTCAATTTGATTATTTTATTTTATAATTTTGAATATTACATGACATGATATTTTTTTTGTTTTTTATACAAATCCGTACATGGTTATTGTAGATTGATTATGTTGTAGATTTCATTCGGATAAAATCAGGTACAGTCTCCCAGTTACATATTTATGAGAACTAAACATCTAGTTTGAACCCATTGTGGTACATGGAGGCACTCTTGAAGGACTATGGTCAACTAGATCAAGGCACCGTTCCGTGGATCCTATGATGGGAAATCAGAAAGTTGTATCAAAGGGGTTTTCATTTAATTCTTCTTCTTTTTTTCTAACTAATTTTTGGAAAGGTAGACTGTAGACTAAGATGAGTCAATGTTTTTTAATTAGCTCGTGCATGGAAGATGAAAACCCGTATACGAGGGAACATTTTAGTAATCAGTGGTATTTTTGTGATTGTGTTTTTGTTACAGTTGTATAATAATTAACATTTGGTAATAAACATGAGTTGTGATGTGATATTTGTTCATAAATATATTGATTTTTTATTCATTTTCTAATTATGTATGAAAGGTTTGTCCACACACATCATAATAGGCACTCCAGGTTTTTGTGAAATGCATCATTATAGGATATATAGGGAAAACTTGTTATGGTTACATTGTTGAATATGAACTGTTTTTTATTTTTGTGAGATTGAAACAATGATGCACAAAGAGAATAACAGATTGTCTTATGAGAAACATGATTGATTAAATGAATATGGTTATTTATTTAATTGGTCAAATAACTAATTTGAAATAATGTGATTAATTAATGGTAGGATAAATTAATTATAATGAATGTACCCTATTTAACCAAGAGTTATGACTAGGATTGTTAAAGGTAGCGATAACACATTGGTGTTGACCGTGTGGCTAGAAAAGTGAGAAAGTGCATGTTGATACTTTTTTGTATTTGTTTCTTCCCATACATAAATGTTATATGGTTTCATTTAGAGACCAAATACATGTGTTTAGATTTGTATTGATATTCATCCCTGATTCTTGTTGATTTAGAGAATGATGTGTATGGCCTTGAATGAAATTATTGATTGAGATAATGAGTAACAATTGGGGAAATCAATGGAGGAATGATTATTGTTCGTAAATAAATTATCTAATTTCAAGCATTTTATGGAGAGAGAGCTATGGTGGGTTCAGAAAAAAAAATTCATGAGTTTTCTTCAGCTAAAACACCCTGATACTTTTACTACAGAGGGTGGAACAAAGGTAGGTGAATTATATATTAAATCCATAGTTATGATACATTACCATTTGGAGAATCAGGCTAAGAGGTGGTACACGTTGGAAGAGTATATACTATAGGGTCCAATGAAGCACTACTGGGACATTCATGTATGATCTGAATAGACATATGATAAGTTATTGAAGTAATTTTTTTATATGTTCACGGATCAATTATATCAAGTCATGATAATAAATGAGAAGGAATTAGTGTTTATGCATCCAACACAATGAATATTCACCATAATGGAGTACGCTGAATGTTACATAGATTTACAATGTTTTGCTCCAACATTAGTAGAAAATGTGGTTTCATCATAAAAATGATTTAATTATTGTATTAAGTATGAAATTAAGTCATCTCATAATATCGTTTGGATTACAAAATTTTTAGAAGTGGTTAATCAAGAATTAATTTTTGTGGGGAACCTGAAGTTGGATTATAGTATGGACATCTAGCTGGACAATCATGGAGAGTGCCGTATGAGATTTCGAAGAACCATCACAAATTTTTTTATACAGAAGTAGGTATGGCATTTAATAGATTTTGGATATTCCATTTTGGTTGGGTTATGCACTAATAATGTTTATAGACGTGATGAAAAATATTTTTTACATACATATATGATTTTGTGGTGGTGTTTTTGGATGATATCTTAGTGTACTCTAAGTCTCTTGATGATCCTGAACAACATCATGACATATTCTTGGGTACACTAAGTGAGCATCATCTATACATAATAATATCAAAATGTCAGTATTAGATGAACATGGTACATTATTAAGGTCACTTCATCATGGAATAAGGTGTGTTTGTTGACCTAGAAAAAGTGAAGGAAGTAATCTATTGGTAGAATACGAACTCTATATTTCATATTCAAAAAAATTTGGAATTACCTGGTAATTACAGTAGGTTTATCCAAGAATTTTCATGAATGGAAACACCACTTAGTGGTGTGAAAAAAAAAATTATTGATTTTTTTTGAAAGAAGCATGTGAGAATGCTTTCCAGGAGGTAACAATGCACATTCCATCAAAAGAAATTTTTATTATTACCTGAGTTGGGTGAGGAGTAAATAGACTATTTTGAAACTTATGGGTCATACTCAGAGCTTTTTTGATTTCATTGGATAGTGTTGTGGCTTATTGGTCTTGGTAGTGGGGACCACATGAACAATATTACCCTATGCCTTAACTCTCGTTGTCAACATCGGTTTATTAACATAAGTGTTGGTATCACTATATATCATGTGAAAATATTATTGTATTTACAGATCACGTAATCTAAATGTATATCTTTTCATATCACAACATAAATCATTGATCGTGAATATGGGTAGAGTATAAGAAATCCTTTGATTTTGAACTGGCATGTAGACCCAATATGGGGAATTGTGTGGCTCATGTATTTATTTGAAAAATTCAGACTCAATTGGTAGATGAGTTGAGTGTATATTGTAAGATGATGACTATGCTGATGGAAAGTCATGTGGTAGTTTAGGAGAGTTAGTATAGAATGAATCTATTTTCTATAGCAGTGGATTCTACAATCTTGTTGCAGATCAGGGTCATGTATTATGAGGATCCAAAGTGATTATCCTTGAACGAAATACATGATTGTGTTGATACTAATTCATAATGGAAAATATATGAGGATGATATGATAAGGGGAAGATATGGGTTACTGTACCTACAAGTATGATGGAGGAACTGATTCGATAATTTCAGGCTTCATGGTGGGTAGTACATACTACGGAGACAACGATTTACTATGACCTTCGATGATAGTTTTGTTGGTCAGCTCTGAAAAAGGATATAGTAGGTTTCGTAACAAGACGTTTCACTAGTCATCAGGTGAACGCAATTCATCAATGAATTGGAGGCCTACTGCAGTTGTTACCAATTTTGGGATTGAGGTGGGATAACATGGCTTGTGATTTTTTGGTTGGAATTCCAACGACTCTTAGGAATAATGATGTTATTTCGGTCATTGTGGATCATATATCCAAGGTTTGAAGCTTCTTTCCTATGATGGAAAACATTACAATTGTCACGACCTGTCCCCTTGGGGCCCTTCCCATGACTACACCAATCATTCCTTCCAATAGTCTGTTGTTGGTGACTAGAAGAGAAAAGGACTCCCCCTAATAAAGGTACGACATTGCCTCAAAACATATCAACAAAAAACAAGCCATTATATTCACATGTAAAGCAAAACAAAAAGAGTAAGGTAAGTCCACAACTAAAAACCACCAAAGAGTGTGAATGTATGTACCAATGCAATGGGGCCTGGCAACAAGCCAAACTGAAATGGAAATACAACAAAAAGGGAAAACAAATCTCGATGTAGTCCACCAAGGATCGTACATGTAGGGTAGGTACAACTATTCACTCAGTCTATCTACATTAATTGGTCACCTCAGTACACCGTTAATTCCTGGATCCTCAAGACTCAGTCAAAGATTCATTTCAATTACACAAGACACTAAAATGTGTGGGCGATGCCTTTGTACTGTTGAGTATAAAAATACCATGTAGGGACCCTAGACCATCGAAGGTCTCTAGTAATTCAAAATTGGTATAAACACAATCCATGATCTAAATCATAATGCATAAAGAAAAAGACAGCACAACCTAGGTTTATCATTGAGTAGTAGTAGTTTCATTGTCAGTCACAAACGTAGAACACTTAATCTGATAGATAACTCCTCGTATATCAAGTAATGTGGGCATGTAGGTTCACATAGAGCCTCTTTCCACATTCCATGGACTTCAAAGGTACTCCTCCAAATCATGTACCACGGTTTTACCAGGTAACACAGAGTCGATCGCTTCTGTGGCGTGCAGAGGTACTCCTTCTATCGAGAATTGTGGGTCGGTTGGGTCACAGAGATTCGGTTTCCATCATTTCCAACTCTGGTACTCCCCCTATTGAGTACCATGGGTCTTCTCGATCACACAGATCCACTCCCCACCATGGGCATGAAAAGTCAAACAGAGGTGCTTCTGACTGGACTGTCGAATCACAAATTGTATAATATTAGTAATCATTATGTCTCATCTAGTTGCACGGTTCTGCATGTAGCATGCTTGGGAGAACCTCTCCTCAAGTCATCAATATTATTTCTCTCAGCACGATGTCCCTCGAAGATGTAACGTGGAAATATGCAATATCATAAGGGTTAAAACGCAATAGACGACACATCACCTGAATGCGGGATATATAAATTATATGATTTTTTTGCGGAGGGCCATTATGGATTCAGGTACTATCCAACCAATACAAACTCCATCATTATCCAAATTTCATGTGGAGTATTTAAAAATGACCGCCTCGTTCTAAGGGATCTAGTTCCACATGAGTTCTTTCAACCAGATATCAGCATAGGAGATACGCCCATCTAAGTGTAACTGGGATGTAATGGGGGTATGTGTACGGTCTGACCCGGTCAGATCGACCTGCCCAGCCTGGCCCAATGGGGAATGTGCCTAGTCGGACATGCTAGGAAGTGGGATGAGCCCTCTAGGCAAGGGGATCATCCCATAGGCATTGGGCTTGGCCCACTAGACCGAGGGCCTAGCCAGACCCACGTGACTGGGCACGGCCTGCTAAGCTGCAGAACCGTTTGTCCCGCTGTCCAAGTGTGTGGGGGGATCATTACCCTCTCCAAAAGATTACGATATTTTGGTCATCAAATACATGAAACCACACATCCTGATGGGTCCGTGTGGACCATCCCATTATAGACTAGTGGGAACAGGTGTGCCCTCCAAAACAGCTCAAAGTCGTGCCCCTTCTCTAATACACACATCCACACTCAGTTGGGGAATCAAATTCTGGCGCCCCAACTATCTAATCTTTGCTAACTGACCAAAAATTGACACATGGGTGTGGTTCTATACTCGGATTTTTCTTTAATCCATGGCATTCCTTCGCTACACACCAATACAGTGTGCATCCCCGTTTCAATGCAGTTGGTTGGGGTCGAACGCCGCCACCCTCAGTCATTGGTGCTGCCACACCGGCGCAGCTCTTGTGGGATACCGATGAAGCTCTGGTTGTCCATTTATTATTATTTTTTGTGCCTACAATCCACCCTGGATGGTGGTTATGCTGCACAGCCCATGGATTCACCTTGCTTCCATATATTCCCATTTCCTATGAAGAACAAAACCATGAATGAGTTCATTGAAGGGTCCAAGAATTGTTTGTTTGGCTTACACCCACTGTGTTAGCATAATGACATAGGAATCATATTCAGAAATAAAAAACTCACCATTATACAATGAAACACCCTACCATGTTTCTTTTGGATGGAATTGCATATGAATAAGTAGTGTATACACCCGAAGGTGTTCAAAGACTCTTGTCATCATCAATCGATCCCTCCAAGGATTTTTTCTCGATCACCATTCGTCGTCAGAGTGAGCTGATACTTGCTTTTCATTAGATATTCATTTAATTGATCTCAAAAAATCTAAGCCCTATAATTGATTAAATAGAACAAAAGAGGGGGAAAATATGACACAATTAATGGGGTTCATTAATGTGTTTTATTAATGAACCTGTTAATTATCATTACTGTGCAGTTACACAATCGATTAATTCTCCTAGTATTGAAGTTACGCGACCTATGGGTCAAGCAATAAAATTGATTGAAATTGCACTATGGTCCCACCTCCGTTTGTCCAACTGTTTGCAAAAAATAATATAAACTCACTTTTAGTTATTTTATTATTTATTATTAATGTCAATGAAATATAACTTTTTTATCTAAAACTTTTAGGTCAATGTTAAGCTTCCCTTAATAAAATCCTGATGTTTTGGACTAAATGTTGTCCTTGTATTATTAATATGATAACCAATTCAAAAGATAGAAAATTTCGATCATAATTTTATTGCATGTACAAATAAAATGTTCCAAAAACAACTATTGGATCTCCAAGCCTCATAATCATGTGCCACCAATTTTCACAAACTCCTAATATTCCCATTAAATTTAAAAAATTAATATTTAATTTCAGGTTCATTACATTCTCACATCATTATGTCTTTTCATACATGAAATATATAACAAAACAAGTGAAACAAATGGTTTTACTGAGTACATATCTTAGCATCCCATTCCCAAGTGCTCTTTTTGGGATTCCCGTGATGCCAACAAACTCACACTAGAAGATTCGACCACCCAGAAAGGATCCACTCAACTCTATCCTTTATCTCTGCTAGGATATCTAAAAACGTCACCCCATCGTCAATGTCCAGCTCACCCCAGTTGATAGCGTGCGATGGATCCTGAACATATCTATTCTATTGTGACACATGGAAAACAATTTGGACCTTTAACATCTATGGGGGAAGATCTACATGGTATTCAAACTAAACTACACTACTGAGGATCATGAAAGGTCTGAGGAACCTCAGAGATATCTTGCCACCATGACCAAACATACGTAATTCTGGTTGGGGTGAGACTCGTAGGTAGACATGGTATCCCTTCTCAAACACAAAGTGTCTCCATCTCATATCTCCATAAGACATTTTTAATCTCTGTACAGTCTCCATCAACACCTATATGATCTTCACCTTCTCTGTGGATGCATATATCAAATCTGAACACATAACTGCTGAAATTCTTGGGTCTTTGCAGCATATTGGTCATCTGTGTGGTCACTCATACATGACCTCAAATTGATCCATGCTGATGGTGGAGTGATAATTGTTGTTGTATGTGAATTAAACCAGAGGATGGTGGTCCACAAAAATGAGGCCAACATTAAGGACACATGCATGAAGCATGTGAAATAATGTCTATATGGGTCTCTTTGATTAACCATAAATCTGATTTTTAAAGGTGGTGCTCAAGAGTAGCTGATTCCCGAACACCTCCTTCAATCCCTTCCACAATCTAGATGTAAAACTATCATCACGGTCCTAGATGATCATCGATGGAACCCTGTGAAGTTGTACAATCTCATGTATGTTGGTAGGTCCTATGTCCACTACTGATCCCTTCTCTTGAAAGGGTAAGAAGTGTGCCGACATGGTGAGTCAGTCCAAGATCACATAGATAGAACCATGGTGAATGTATGTAAGTGGTATCACTATCACAATTTATATGGAGAAACCATTCCACTTCCATTCCATCTCCTCAAGTGTCTGAGCTTTGCCTGATGGTACCTGATGCTCGACATTCACTTTCTATCAATTATGAAATCATCATACAAATACTGCCCCAAAATTTTCTATCATTGGACACTAGTACTGACGTCGGAGGTCATGATACATCATCTCCACACCCGGATGTACCACAAAAGGGGATGTGTGAAACTCCATCAACACAAACTCCTCTAGTGTTACAGGTACCATGGTTCATCCTAAAATAGGAACGACATACTCCCTATATTAAAAAAATACATCAGGGGACTATCTTGATGATATCTTAGCACATAGGGCCTCACAGTCAATGTTCCCATTCTGAGCCTCTTGAACTCGCTAAAGGAGTAGGGGAGTGAAATCCATATAATCAAACTAATATTTTTTATCTCTATCCATGAAGGATATATGCAATTTCGCTAGATGCAATGTCGCATCACATAGAAACTACAGTCCAGACCTCCGGCTGAGTGTGTCTTCTACTACATTCCCCTCCAATGAGTGAATACTATCTCAAAGTCTTATTCCTTGAGGAACACCATACATCGCCAATTTATAATGTTCAGAACCATCTATGAGAATAAATACATTATAATCATGTGATCATAGTAAATAGTTATTGGTCACAGATAAAGTAGTCCCTTTACATATTATGTGAAATGATCACTAGTTCTAAATCCTTATCATGGGTAGCATAGTTATTCTCATGCGGTCTCAACTTCCATGAGCCATATGTGATCTCCACTTTCTCCTACATAAAGAGAAAAGATTTTCTGGTACTTGATTTATTATTGTAGACTACATACCAAATTCCATCATCTGGTATCCTCATGATGGGGGCACTCGTCAGTCTCTGCCTCAGCTCGTGGAAACTCTTCTTGCACATCTACATCCATAAAAATGGAATCAATTTCATTTTTCTAGTTGAAAAGGGTGTTGATACCTAAGATAATACAGGTACAAATCTCTAGTAGAACCCATCCATTACAAGGATACTCCTCACCTCAATCACACACCTGGGCGGATCCTAATACATATCTGCATCTATCATTGCTTGAACCTCTCCATCTCCTTCCTCTTAGATATCATGCCTTTGGAAATTTACCTCTCATAACCATAACAAGCACTTAGAGAATTTCACATAATACAAGTGCTCATAGAGTGTATCCAGAAATAACTTCAACAACATGGCGTGATCCTCCACTATTGATGAGTACACCATGAGGTTGTTAATAAGACTACGATGAAGCGATCGAGATAAGGCAGGAAGATCCTGTTCATGATCCCCATGAACACTTCTGGAGTGTTGTTCTCACTGAATGGAATCATGAAGAACTCATAATGGCCCTACCAACATCTAAAGGCTATACTCAATACATCATCACCTCATATCATAAAATGATTATATAATAATCTGAGGTCAATCTTTGAAAACAACAATTCTCCCATTATATAGTCGAAGAGATCATCAATCCTAGGAATGGAATACATGTTCTTCACGGTCACCTGGTTTAGGTGCCGGTAGTCCACACAATGCCTCAAGCTTCTATCTTCCTTATTTGTTAACAAGATCGGGGCATCCTGAGAAAAAACATTGAGCCTTACAAACTCTTTCTTCTATAGGTCTTCCAACTATATTTTCTACTAACGATGTACCACGGGACCCATCAGATAAGCTCGTGTAGATATTGGTGTCGTCTCGGGGTAGTCGTCCTTGTTAAATTATAACTTCATAAGAGGGGGTAGTCTAGGAATAGTATCAGTGAATACATCATCATACTGGTCGACAACTATAGGATAACACGTACTCCCCTCGTCAACTACACCGATGGTGAGGCTAGCCAACTAATGAGTGGTCATCCTCAACCACCTCCAAGAGAGTTAATTCTACACTACATGGGTGTCCTTTATGCCGGTGATGGAAAAACCAGTCCCATCAATGCGGACACACCACACTATATGCCTAAAAATGTCGATCTGATCATGAAATGTGGATAACCACTCCATACCAAATATGACATATCAATGGATCGATGCAGCTACTAGGAAATCCCAATTAAGCTCTCGACTCCTAGTGTAAGCTCACACTGTCGACACCATTGTGTAATCATCAAATCATCTCTCATAATAGTCTATAGTCGTAATGATTGAGCCGAAAACTCCACTAGAATATCTTTTGTCCGAATGAGGGATTTTGTATGAACAGAGTGACAAGAAAATATGATGATAATTAATTCATAAATAGTGAATAAAACTCATATCATACCTCAGATCATCTCTAGATCACCATGTTCATAAGAATGTGATGCATGGATTTGAGCTCACCCATGTCTTCATAATCACTAAGGTGGGGGTGGACCATCTGATGGAAGTGGTGATAACACCACAAACATTCACCCACCACTTACCAATAGACCTACTCCTCGGCTATGTCTACTACCTTATAGACCACATCACTCAAACTTTTTTGGTTGTCTTAGTATCCCATCAACCATCTGTTATTCATTAGTATGAGAGGGATGGGCAGTCACATGCCATGTCTCCCTTCCCATCACTCGAAAAGAAAATCATGTCCCTCCTTTGACTCCCCTAGGCTTGGGAGACTCCCACTACAGACCCCTAGACCGGGGGGTTGGCCTGTGAATGATCTGGTCTAATTGGGACCATATATCTATTGTTTTCTACCTACTGAAGACTCTGTTGCCCGGGGTCTACTCGAAACACTAACTTATGGATCATGCTCTTCAAATAGGATCTCCTTCAGAAGGGATCACTCAAGCACCCCATCTAGGGTAGGAATGCTGAGATAAACCACATAAACCATAATATCTCAACGGATTCCCTTCTCGAAGTCTCAATCTCGGAAGAAAGGTTCTCACACCATGTTTTTGGAGTAGTGGGAATGCTTCGTGATCCTTGTCGTGTACTCGGGAAATATCATACTGCCCTATTTTAGGTAAAGCATCTACTGAATGTACAGTGATCACAATTTCATGGGAAAAAAACCCTCCTATAGAATCCCCTAGAATTCAACCCATGTGAGGGTCACCTCATCGTGAGTCTGGAGGGTCAAACAACACCTTCTCTCTATTGATTCCTGCATAGGGATCACTACCACCTTAATAATATTTTCAATCATTGTCCCCACTATGTGGATGATCCATGCCGCATCCTCTATCCAGTACTCAATGACCTAAGTATCCCTCTCTCACAAAACCTATGATTTCTATGTCTCACATACTCATCCAGGGAACTAAGCCTATGAACATCCTTTTATGGAACCACCAGCTGTTGATTTTATCCATCGGATGGATGTAGCAAGGGTGCACAACCTGGTGGGGCCATATCATGCACTGGTCCCCCAATGGACTCCTCACCGATAAGAGGGTTGTCCTTAAAACCATTTATCAGAATTCTAGCTGGTCGTCCACATATAGGAATCATGAGATGGATCATGATGTTTCATGGTTAGAAGGTTGTACCCAGTGAGATGAGTATTATTCAAAATTGAAAAAGAAACTTACGCAACAATTGCTTTCAAGTATTGATCCGAAAACAAAATTCAATGTCCTAGTGTATGGATACATTATCCATCACACAAATGCTAGACTCCACAAATATGAAATCTGAACTCTAAACACATTACATGGTTTCCCAAATGTAAACGATATACATTTTGTCATTTAGTGGGAACCAAACACTATTTTATAACATATTGTCACAACCCATCCCTCATGGCCCATGTTGTGACTACCCCAAGAATGCCTTCAAAATTATAGGGGGTAGAGAATAATACCATAATTGAATTTCCCTAAAAAAGGGATTCAATTTCCTCAAAACCTGTACTCACACATATCGGGCACACTGTACACAAGTAAAACACAACCGAATGAGAAAGGTACATCCACAACAACAAAAACCATAGATTCTAAAAGTATATACTGAAGTAAAGGTCCAAAAATAAAATCACAAATGAAATAGAAATATAAAAAAAAGGGAAAACAGCTCATGAGGACATCATCTAAGGATCTTACCTGAATGTTAGGTACAAATCAACACTTCAACTCTCCGAGTCAACAGGTCAACTACATACACCATCATGTCCAATCTCCCTGAGACCCTATCAAATTAGTCCTTCTTCAGCACAAGACAAAGAGGGTGCGGACGAAGACCGTGTTGGGGTGAGTATAGAAATACCATGTAAGGACCATGAGGCCCCTAATGTTCACTCAAAATTTCACCAATGAAAAACCACAAAGCATGATCTCGGTAACAATGAACAAAGATATTTAAAGGTCACAACATGTATATCTTAGAGTAGTAACTATAGCATCGTCTGTCACAAATTTCAAACACCTCAGACACTATAGAAATCTACTTATATCGAGTACAGTAGGCCTGCCAGCTGACACATAGCTACTACCCACTAACTAGGAATTACATAGGTACTCCTCCCCATTGCTAACTGTGGGCATGTCGTGTCACACAGAGTCCTACCCACTGTGGCCTAATGATGTAGTCCTATCGAGTACCATGGTAAATTCAGGTCATAGAGGGACGCTCCCCACCATGGTCATAGAAATTTAATAAGAGGTTCTTCTCACTGGGCTGTCGAGTCACATAGATTCGAATGTCCTTAGTCTTTAGGTCTCAGACTGTCATAGGGTTATACACATAGCAACCATGGAATGACTTATCTTCAAGCCATAAATCATATTTCAATCAGAATGAATTCCCTTGAAGAAGAATCTAGACACTTCTCTATGTCATAATGGATCCACCACAATAGACGGTGCTTCAATGGGACACTCGGCATGTATGTTACAAAAATATTTGTGTTGAGGGCCTGGTCAGAATCATGTACTATCAATCCCGTCCAAACTCCAACATTCATTGAATATCGTTTGAAGTATCTAAAAATGAAAGAATCATCCTATGTGCTCCGACGTCACGTGAGGTTCCTCAAACATTTGTCCAATTTATATGATATGTCCATTTATTCATAAAATAGAAAATCAGGGTTAGGGTATGGTCATACCCAATCGGACCAACCCATCATCGCCCACTGGGCCGCTTGCTAGGCCCACTGGACCACAATTCTATCATATCCCAGCAATTGGGAATGATCCGATGTGCCACAGAACCGTTCGGGATGCTGGATGACTATGGTGGTCCCTACTCCACTCCCGAACAACTTTGTCCATTCAGGACTTCAAATCAGTATCACCAGTTTGTGCCAAACCTCTAGGAAGGTCCATGTGGATTGACCCAGTAAGGATCAACTGGCATGGTCCATCCCATAGCCATGTCACGAATCCGTAACCCACCTCCATGTATCTCCACCGTAGTGCACAACGAACTCAAAAGTGGCACCAGATGGTTCCATACCACATGGTTGGTTCTTCATGGTGAGTGGGTTCCATTGTCCGATGTGGCAACATCATGCACAATCATTTCTTCATGGTGAGTGGGTTCCAGCCGCCACCTCCAACGGTCTCCAGCGCCGCTACGCCAACGTAGATTCTACAGGCCACCAGTGAACATATTGTTGTATATTTGTATTCTTGTCTGCACCTACATGCCTCTCAGTAAATTTACTATGATGCACAACCCTTGGTTCAACCTTGTCACCATATCATCAGTTGGCTCAAGAAGAAAAAAAACCATAACTGAGTTTAGCGCCGGATGTGGGTTTTTTCGTTGTGCCCACTCCCTCCACATTAGTATAATAATACAAGATGAATTTAAATAAGGAAATTACTCATAGATAAACAATTAATCCCCCTTATGTTGTTTTAGTTGGAAGGAACTGATGGTCTGGAAGTATGGCTTGTGTCTGATGGTGTCGGTCGTTGATTTTTGTAATCAATTGATCTCTCCCACAGCCTTCGCTTGATTACCAACATTCATCAGTTCGGTAATTCTTAAGAATTTTGTTAGAACTACCTCTTATTTCTATCACAAATCCCAATCCTGAACATTGATAAAATAGAAGAAAAGTTGGGAACAATGAACCACACAATTAACGGGGTTCATTAATGAGTTCAATTAATAAAACTATCAATTCTTTGAATGGTGCATTTAAATAACATATAAATTATTCCAATGGGGTGTTTACACAACCTAAGGGTCAATATAATAAATGTTATGGCATTTCACCATGGTCCCACCAAAGTTTTTACATCAATTTCCAGAAAGCTAATAATATATCTTTTAGTTATCTGTTACAAAGTCCAAGGAATATAACATTTTCATATGAACCCTGTTTATCAAAGTTAAAATTCCCTTAAGAAAATCTTGGCACTGTGAAATCAACAATTCCCAAATATTTTTATTATGATCAAGGGTTCAAAATATAGAAATAATCACCTGTACGTTTACTAATGGTAGAAAAAATTATTAAAATAACTATTTTTGGGCTCCGGTGCCTCAGAATAATGTGCCACCAATTTTCAATGACTTATAATAATTCTAAATAATATAAAAATATATATGGTATTTCAAGATCTTGACATCGATATAGCAGTTTGGAGAAATTTATGTGAAGAGATAGGTCATATTCATGTGGTGCCCTATACTATAGATTTAGATTGTGATTCATTCATTATAGAACACTTTTAAAAAGGTGTAATGAAGTATCATTGTATAAAGTATTAGTTATGTATGGGATTAGAACCATAGAATGATTGGAAATTAACTTGTACCATACATGCTATAGATGATATGATTTGATCAGGTTTTCATGACTTTTATTGTTCTTGATAGAAGCACTTGGATTTAGTGCAGTTTTACATTAACAATAGCTATTAGGAAACAATAAATATGGAACCATTTGAGGCACTTTATGGAAGACCTTGTAGATCACTATTTTTTTTGTTAGAGGCAGGTGATTCAAAACTACTGGGACTGAGTCTCGCTTAGGAGACATAGGAGTAGGTACATTTGATTTAGAAATGTATGGCTACGACTTAGAGTAGGTCGATGTCATATGATGATAGACGTAGATGACCCGTTTATTATATAAACGTCGATAATGTATTCCCTAAGGTTACACCTATATTGGGTCACCACAGGATATGGAGGCAAGGGAAGTATCTAACTAGGTTTGTTAGACTGTTTGAGGTGTAGGAGGGAATCGGTCTGGTGGCATTCCAATACGCATTTCTGCAGAAATTATAAGAAATTCATGATTTTTTTCATGTGTTATAACTATTGTGGAATAACCCTACCCTTATCATGTTATTTATGTTAAAGTGGATGATCTCAAAATATAGTTTTTTTAGGAACATCAAATAAGTGTGCTGGGTTGCAGTGAGAATGTGTAACTGTTAAGGATCGTGTCGTTAGATCATGTGTTATTGTGTCATGGAGGTGTTCAGGATGAAGCATTGGAATGGAGAAGAAGACTGATAGGCTCAATGTCCCAATCATTTTGTTTGGAGTATCAAAAATTCAAGGTTGTGCAGCTCAAATACATGCTATCATTCGGTGGAGAGATATTATGATCTCGACCTTTTCTAGAGTAATCTCAGACCTGTTTTATGTACTTTTTGAATATTTTTTGTAACATTGAATTGTATTAGATGAATGGGGTGTGTTAGGGTGAAATTTTATATAAAATTAAATGATAATGGGTTGTTCATGGTTTGCACATGGTTTAACAAAATGTGCGGCCAAACCACGCGAAACGTGAAAAACTGGATAGAGAGGTTTTCACGGTTCGTGCATGGATTACAAGAACATGTAGCCAAACCATGTTAACCATTCAAACATAGATAGAGAGTTCTAAAGTTGGATGTATTGTTTTTATATATGTGCACCCCTACCTATGAAACCATTAACATAGAATTTAATAATTTAAAATCCATTTTAAAACCACCCATACAACTCGAGACTCCCATATTTCAACCATGTCTTAGGGATGACAAATTCATGGTGTTCTAAAAGCCATTCAAATGTATTTGAATGAAATTAAAACACCATTCTTCAAGATCAAATCCCTTTATTGAAGATCAACTCTCCCCCGACTATGTGTATTTCTACTCAATGCTTCTTTTATTCTTTCCACCATATTTTAGTAATACTCTCAAAAAATATTTCCACTATTTCAATGGATAAATAAAAATGAGATGAGATATAAATAAAGGATTTTGGATATAGATAATGATTTGAATGATCTTGATGTACTGATCTTAATTTTGGTTTTGAGATTTAGATATAGAGCTTGATTGAAGATGTTGTACCGCTCCAATTTTAGGGATTTACGTCAAGCTATCTTACATCAATAAACCGAGTTAGGTGGTCCAAATCAAACTCCCATACTCATGATTTTTATCTGTGTATATCAGTTTATTATTATCTAGATATCCATGATAATAATTTTCATATATTTGAGTAATTAGTAATATGTAATTTTAATGTGTTTCGTTGGTGATTTAATTGAAAATTGAATCACAAAACTAAATGGTGGGGGTTTCCCAAAATGATATTATGGAGTATTTATATTATAATTAAGATATTGTATTGTTTTGAAAAGATAATTAATTTTGGTTAATTAATTATATAATTATGTTTGTTTATGTATGATATATAATTTTTTTTAATTAATTATGTGTAATGATGTTCATCGAAGATAATTAATTGTGATAATATATTATGAAATGATGATATTTTATATGGATAAATAAACATGAAGAGTTAATTATCGAAAGAGAATGGAATTGATATATTAATTAACTGATTAATTGTTTAATCTGTTATGTGCTTGGTTAATTTTTGAATTATCAAATGGACTTGGAAATGTCTAACTAATAGTTTTATTATGAACTTAATAATTTGGAATATTCATGAGAATTAAATAATGATAAAATGTATTAGTTGTTTGTGGTGTTGGACATGGAATACATGACTGATTTAAATGTGGGACATGGAAATGGAGTTTTTAACACCCCAAGCTTCCACATTACATTTCTCTTTGAATAATATAGTAGTGTGTATTGTACGCAACTTCGAGTTCTAACAAACCACAACCAATCAAACTAGCTGTTATAAATAATAATACCCACTTTTTGAAATTTTATAAATTTTATATTTCAAAATAGACTTCTTTTTTGGATTAGGAATATCAAATTTATCTTAGGGTGAATTTTTGATATTTTTATGAAAACTTTGAATTTTTGATGTTTAGTGAAAAACCCTGAGATATAGTATACAAACGAAATTTTATTTAAATAATTATTTATTTTATATAAATTTATTTTAGGTCAAAATAGATTTATAAATACCTATATAAGTTCAATGTCAGCCATTGATTTCAATTTATAATAATTTTAGACTTATAACAATTTTATTGACCTTTTCACCGTCTTTTACCCACCTCTAAGGAAAATTTGAAAATTCCTATAAAACATAATTTTACCGCTTCTGTGAGTGTAATTTCAAAAATCCAGGAGACACATTTAATGTGTTACAACTATTGTGGAATAACCCTACCCTTATCATGTTATTTATGTTAAAGTGGATGATCTCAAAATATAGTTTTTTTAGGAACATCTATAAGTGTGCTGGGTTGCAGTGAGAATGTGTAACTGTTAAGGATCGTGTCGTTAGATCATGTGTTATTGTGTCATGGAGGTGTTCAGGATGAAGCATTGGAATGGAGAAGAAGACTTATAGGCTCAATGTCCCAATCATTTTATTTGGAGTATCAAAAATTCAAGGTTGTGCAGCTCAAATACATGCTATCATTCGGTGGAGAGATATTATGATCTCGACCTTTTCTAGAGTAATCTCAGAACTGTTTTATGTACTTTTTGAATATTTTTTGTAACATTGAATTGTATTAGATGAATGGGGTGTGTTAGGGTGAAATTTTATATAAAATTAAATGATAATGGGTTGTTCATGGTTTGCACATGGTTTAACAAAATGTGCGGCCAAACCACGCGAAACGTGAAAAACTAGATAGAGAGGTTTTCACGGTTCGTGCATGGATTACAAGAACATGTAGCCAAACCATGTTAACCATTCAAACATAGATAGAGAGTTCTAAAGTTGTATGTATTGTTTTTATATATGTGCACCCCAACCTATGAAACCATGAACATAGAATTTAATAATTTAAAATCCATTTTAAAACCACCCATACAACCCGAGACTCCCATATTTCAACCATGTCTTAGGGATGACAAATTCATGTTGTTCTAAAAGCCATTCAAATGTATTTGAATGAAATTAAAACACCATTCTTCAAGATCAAATCCCTTGATTGAAGATCAACTCTCCCCCGACTATGTGTATTTCTACTCAATGCTTCTTTTATTCTTTCCACAATCTTTTAGTAATCCTCTCAAAAAATATTTCCACTATTTCAATGGATAAATAACAATGAGATGAGATATAAATATAGGATTTTGGATATAGATAATGATTTGAAAGATCTTGATGTACTGATCTTAATTTTGGTTTTGAGATTTAGATATAGAGCTTGATTGAAGATGTTGTACCGCTCCAATTTTAGGAATTTACATCAAGCTATCTTACATCAATAAACCGAGTTAGGTGGTCCAAATCAAACTCCCATACTCATGATTTTTATCTGTGTATATCAGTTTATTATTATCTAGATATCCATGATAATAATTTTCATATATTTGAGTAATTAGTAATATATATTTTTAATGTGTTTCGTTGGTGATTTAATTGAAAATTGAATCACAAAACTAAATGGTGCGGGTTTCCCAAAATGATATTATCGAGTATTTATATTATAATTGAGATATTGTATTGTTTTGAAAAGATAATTAATTTTGGTTAATTAATTATATAATTATGTTTGTTTATGTATGATATATAATTTCTTTAATTAATTATGTGTAATGATGTTCATCGAAGATAATTAATTGTGATAATTAATTATGAAATGATGATATTTTATATGGATAAATAAACATGAAGAGTTAATTATCGAAAGAGGATGGAATTGATATATTAATTAACTGATTTATTGATTAATCTGTTATGTGCTTGGTTAATTTTTGAATTATCAAATGGACTTGGAAATGTCTAACTAATAGTTTTATTATGAACTTAATAATTTGGAATCTTCATGAGAATTAAATAATGATAAAATGTATTAGTTTTTTGTGGTGTTGGACATGGAATACATGACTGATTTAAATGTGGGACATGGAAATGGAATTTGTAACACCCCAAGCTTCCACATTACATTTCTCTTTGAATAATACAGTAGTGTGTATTGCACGCAACTTCGAGTTCTAACAAACCACAACCAATCAAACTAGCTGTTATAAATAATAATACCCACTTTTTGAAATTTTATAAATTTTATATTTCAAAATAGAATTCATTTTTGGATTAGGAATATCAAATTTATCTTAGGGTGATTTTTTGATATTTTTATGAAAAATTTGAATTTTTGATGTTTAGTGAAAAACCCTGAGATATAGTATACAAACGAAATTTTATTTAAATAATTATTTATTTTATATAAATTTATTTTAGGTCAAAATAGATTTATAAATACCTATATAAGTTCAATGTCATCCATTGATGTCAATTTATAATAATTTTAGACTTATAACAATTTTATTGACCTTTTCACCGTCTTTTACCCACCTCTAAGGAGAATTTGAAAATTCCTATAAAACATAATTTTACCGCTTCTGTGAGTGGAATTTCAAAAATCCAGGAGACACATTTAATTTATGTACGTAAAATTTTGTTCAATATTATGAATATAATTTTTTATGAATAGTAACTTTTTACTTTTATTTACCACAGTTAAAAGTAAATAGGGTAATTAATGGTATAAATGATATTTTTATTACAGTAACACATGTCCTAATAATATTAGATAAATATAGTTCGACCAAAAAATACCATACGAATAAATTATTAACCTCTTTGGTCCACTTGGATTAGATTTGAACATTTATTGTTATTTATTTCAACGAAGAGTTAAAAGAGTTAAAATCAATGTTTAATAACTAAAACATTTTTAATTTTGGGTTATACATAAGATAAATTTGTCTATAAATTAGAATGATAAATATATTTTCAAAATAATTGTAGTTTATTGATTTTTTTTAAAATGAATGAAATTCACTTTATTTATGACACAATGACGAAGGAGTAATTACATAATTAATGAAATATTAAAATAATTGATGTTATAAATATATAAATAAATGTAATATGAGTATTTTTATCAATTCCCATTATTTTATAGGTTAATATGACATATTAGGGTTGGTTAGATGATTTTTTTCTAATAAATAACATTGTTATGAATTTCTCAAAAACAAAATACCAAATAGTGTGAAAATTTACATAAAAGAGTTTTTAAAACAAATATTATATATTTAATTGATATTATATTTCATAAAATCACTGGTTCGGCCAAAATACTTCTATAATGATAGTTGTATCATTAATGAACCATTTTGGGTTCTCTTGGAAGTATATAGTATGTTAATTGACAATATAATATAATAATACAAAGAGACATGGTAAATGGAAAACTATTTAACTAAGTGTTAAATTTAAAAGATAAAGTTAATATAGTGACCCAAACATGTCTAAAATCTATTGGTTGAGTGGTTTTTGACCCATCCCCACCTTATCCATTAAATAATTCATTTTTGATCCATTATAAATCTAAAATGATTTTATTATAAAATAATATTTCTAAATTTTCTTATGGTCCCCCTCACCCCTCTTATAAAAGGGCACTCCCCCTTATCTACAATTCACACCATAAAATCCATTTGGCTCGGCCATAATCTACCCAAATACCCTCTCAAATGTCCAAAAATTATCTTATAGGCATTCCATTAGTCAAAATCCAACCTACATGCCCTTTTGATAAAATAAAATGGAAGAACCCGAATGAGAGGTTAAAATCTCACCACCTCTTTCATGTTCTTTTCTTCTTCCAAATCCATTATTATTTGTATTTCCATTATAAAATAATAAATCATGTATCTTCTATATAATGTGATGTTATTTTAAATATTTCGTGACAAAATTCATTATTCTATCCATCCTTTGAATGACATTCCACCATATGTGCGTACGTAAGGCTTACCGTCTCCACGTCATGTTGTCATTGTTATTCAATACATTATTATTTGGATGGGTATAATAATGATGTGTAAATGATTTAAATAATAACTATAAAATGATAAGGAATCTGTATATATTATTTACCATCCATGTATATTTTATTTTAATATCAAAAGAATTATATTTTCTCTCGTGCGTACGTACGGATTATCGTCTCCACAAGGCGATGAGATTCATTCACTTTCATATCCATTCAAGACTAATTTTCATTTGATGATTAAAAATAATGTTTATACACTTGATATAATTATGGATATGAATAATATACATCCAATCCATTACAAATATGACTCACATAACACATAATATAATGGAATACGAATCCATTAAAACCCAAGACAACTATAATACCGAGATATTGTTAAAAAAGAAATGTTAAAAGATCCTATACGATTTCATATTATTTTATATGATTATTTTATAATTTATTAATAATTATTTCATCATTATTCAGTAGGATAACCTACCCTCAACCAAGGAATGTTATATGCTAATGGTTATTTCTACAATCTCTTTATTATTTTAGGTTGTTTATACATACTTACCTACTGAAACCTCTTTATCATCCACATCCATGTTTCTTAAAAATGTATTTCAAAACATTATTAATATTTAATAGTCTATGGGTGAAATTAAATTACAACAAATTTTGAATTTTTATAATATTTTTATAAATACTTCCTTCCATCATTTTCCAAACAAGGTACTTTTTAACCATTTCTAAAAAATAAAGGTAAGATTGTCATTTTAACTTATACGGAGGGTGTGTCTATTTTACACCAATATAATATCGTCGAAGATTCCCATACAAGATTATGAGAATATTTTCAAAGTAAATGTTTTCTTTTATAAATATGTGTCATTTATATGATTAAAAAAGAAGAGATATTTCACTCAAATAGTTATGATTTATTCAACGTCACAACGTTTAATGGATTTTATGATAATTTAAATTTGATTTACAATGATACAAAACTTGTATATTGTATTGAAGGTTTTCTGATATGTTTGAATATTGATGTGCTATTTTTATACCATTCATGGTTTATGGATAAAGTATTGACATTTTGTATGATAGTTTTAATATGAATGTTTATGTGATGTTTAAACCTGTTCATATGAGGAATGCATTGGACAAAGTAAGTGACGGGTGGAGCCCGCTATAGCTCCTCAATGCATTGTTAGGTCTAATGGGACAAACTAGTGTCTTGGAAAATGGCATTGACTATGTGGTTATGATAGTATTTCATTATACATTTCATCATAATGAATGTGGTTTTTGATATTACATGTGATTATTAGACTATTAGAATATCCATGTGAATTAATAAATGACATTATTTCATTTTATATTTTCCATATTATGGTGCAGTTTATGTTTAATTGGATTTTGATTTAGTTATACATTGCCTAAAATGTTTATACTTATTTATGATTGTTTCCGCAATATTGTTATCCTTACTGAGCATCTGAGTTCACCCCTTTCTATGTTTTATTTTTCCCAGGATGTGAAGATATATTTTATGACTGACCAGGATGGATAGTCTGAGGGGATATGAGTGTGGAATATGGAGACTATGTTGTTCTATTTTTTTCTTTATGATGTAATATAAGACATATGAATGTATATCGTGTTTCCAAGGCTATATAATTAATCCGTCGTTTGAGATTTGATCATGTGTGATCATGCCAATGTTATGCAATAACGCACCGACTCTGGGTAACTGGGGTCGGGGCGTTACAGTTTGTATAAAAGGAAGATTAGTACAAACCATGGAAACTAGATTTAGATAAATTCTGATTAGAGCACATAGACCTAGGATAGACTACGAGAATTATTATAGAAGAACGTCCTATAATTTTGGTATTGTAATGATTTTGTGAGGTTTCCAAGAAATAAATCAATGTCTGGATACGAGCAGGTAGAGGTGGGTCTGGCACAGATGTACCTCAGGGTAAAACCCGAAAACACCGCAGTGAGCTAGACTCGAATGGGAACTGGTGAATGACAACGGGCCTTGCTCCACTGTTGCTTACGACACTCCAGGGGGATATTCTTAGGATAACTATCAATTTCATTACAAATAATTATTAACGGTTTATGAGTATTTAAATCTGAAATATTTTTTTATGATTATGGATTATATCCATAAACTGTTCAATTTATGATATCCGTCCAAGAAAGTTTGGAATTATGTATTTCGATTGATAAAATAATATCGTTTATGCCATTTTTTAGAATTGGTGCCTAGTGGAAAAAATCAAAACATTATCAATGCACACACTTCAGGTTGAGATTTCCCTCATACTCAAGATAATTATAGTGGAGCATGTGATACAACTGCTGTGATAATCTTATCCTCATACTTCGACAACTCACTTAGGATATGAATAATAACCTTACCCATATAGAGCACCCAAATCCACAAAATGGAGGATCAATGTAAAATCACTTCATGAGGAAACATCCACAAAAATTCAATGGGAGTAAAAATACATTTGTAGCTGATCAATGAATAAAGTCCATAGAAAAAATATTCCATGCCTTGTAGGGTAGTGAATGGGAAAATGTTTCCATTGCAGTCTACAACCATAGAGGAGATGCTGATCAATGGTGGTCATTGATTCAAAACACAAAGAATGATGATGAATTATCAAATATGTAATTGTGGGAGTTCAATGATATTTTCATAGAAAAATACTTTCCTCATGACCATCGAGCAGATATGGAAAGGCAATTTCTAAGTCTGAGGAAAAAGGAGTATAAGAATGTCGTGAACTATGAGGATAACATTACAAGGATAGCGAGGCAAGATGCTGATTATATACATAACATATTAAGTAAGATTGATCATTTTTTTTGATCGGTTAAAATCGTTTCTCCAAAAAGAATTTGTCTCACAATCCTTCTCGTCGTACGATGATATTTTCTCATGCGCTATGAAGACAGAAAAATAATTCTCTAAGTCTTATGAATTTAATGCAAATCAAGAGAAGATGAGACCTATTGATCACTCTAGAAATGAAAATAACGGGAAGAAGGGAAAATTTGATATCCATCATGAAGTAAATGTGGGAAGAAACACACTAGTACATTCTTGAAGGGAATGGGAGTTTGTTACAAGTGTGGTGAAAAAGGCCACCGAGCTCATGATTGTAAATGGAAGAAAAAAGAAACTGATGTTCAATGCTACAATAGCAGGGAGATGGGACATTATGCAAATTAATGTCTTAAGAGTTAGGGGAAATTACCCTAGAAAAGGCCAAGGGATAAAGGTCAATCTAATGTTATCACTATTATTGATGTTGAATCTTTGAAAGACGTGGTGGAAAGTAATTTAATGGTATCCTCATGTTTAGAAAATGCATTATTTGATTTTGGATCATCACATTGTTTCATATCATCCTAGTTTTCTGAGAAAATTAGATATTTCAATTTTGATTTAAAAAGGGAGTGGTCAGTTAAAACTCCTAAAGGATGTATCATTGCAACAATGTTTTGTGAATTCGTTCCCATTAGATCACATAAATTTTCATTATCTGTTGATATCATCCTCATACCATTGTTTTAATTTTATATAATATTTAGTATGGAATGGATTTTGGACCATGATCCGAAGATATATTGTAAAAAGGAGGTTACGATTTTTTATGATGATAATATCTAACACCTTATATTTAGAGAAGAATCATCAACACCTAATTATTTTCTATATCCACCACCAGTAGATCAACTAAATTCAATTATTTGTGAGAAAGAGAATGAAATAACTATGGGTGAGAAAAGGAATTTTCAAATTGAGGATGTACCTTTTGTGAGAGAATAGGTTGATGTGTTTCTAGAAGACTTACATGGAAATTGTAACACCCCAAGATTTCATAGTGTGTTATTTCTTCAAAATAATTCAATAACTTGTACTACACGCAACACCGAGTTCAATCACACCATGACTTACAAAAAAAAGCCATTCAAAAGAGGTTATGAATATAATTATCTAAATTTTAAACTTTATATAATCCTTATAATTTTAGAATCCATATTATGAGTTTCTTAGATATAATGCAAGAAAAAATTCATTTTCAGTATTGCACTTTTATCAACTTTTAATAGTGAACCATTTTTAAATACAATATTTTAAATTTTTTGACTAAATGGGGACATAAATAATTTAAAATTAAACATCCCAAGCTTCCACGGTACGCTTTCTTTGAATAATACAGTAGCGTGTGTTGTACGCAACCTTGAGTTTTAACACACACCACAACCAATCAAACTAGACGTTATGAATAGTAATACCTACTTTTCAAAATTATATATATTTTATATGGACTTCATTTATGGATTCGGAATATCGAATTTAGCCTAAGGTGAAATTTTGGTACTTTTCGGATAACTTCCATATTTTGATGAATAGTGAAAATTACCAAATTTTAATTAAAAACAACTTTTTTAATCAAAATAATTAATAGTGATAAGTTATTAATTTGAGTGGTTTTAAAGTATATTTAGAATATAATTTTACCATTTAATATAATGTTGGTCATTGGACATAATTTTACAATTACACCGAACATAAACAAGTGTCAATCTTTTGATAGTTATTATCTCTTAAAAACACGCTTTTTGTGTTGACAGCGGGAATTAATTTTAAATTAATTTCTGCCACTTCTTTGTTTTGAATTTATAAAAATTGATTCCATATTTGGAATCAGGATTTCCATATTTTGTATGTAACGCCCCGACCCCAGCTACCCAGAGTCGGTGCATTACTTCGTAACATTGGCATGATCACAAGAAAGATCAAATCTCGAAAGACTGATTAGTTTAGTAGCCTTGGAAACACTAGATATAAACATAAAGTTTTACATTACATTTCAAAGTGAAAAGCTACAACAACAACAAAGTCTTCATATCCACACTATTAACCCCTCATAATATCCCTGCAAGTCAATCATAATTTACTTCTTCACTACCTGGGAAAAATAAAACATAGAAAAGGGGTGAGCTCAAATGCCCAGTAAGGATAACAATATAGCGGAACATTCAAAATAAGCATAAACATTTAAGGCAATGAATTACTAAAACAAAAGCCTTTTAAAATTGAACTTCAACATAGTATGTAAAAAGTAAAATGAAATAATGCCATTTACTTGTTCACATGGATATTCTACTAATCGAATAATCACATGCAATATCAATAACCACTTTCATAATGTTGGAATGCATAATGTCAAACATTAATTTCATTGTCTAGGCCTCATCCCAAGACCTAGGGGTTACTTCTTAACCGGAACCCAACCCGGAGTGCCTCTAATAACCGGACACCAACCCGGAGTGCCTCTAATAACCGGACACCAACCCGGAGTGCCTCTAATAACCGGACACCAACCCGGAGGGCATACTTTTACCAGTCCCTAACCTGGAGGGATTACTTTAACCAGTCCCCAACATGGAGGGCTTACTTTTACCAGTCCCCAACCTGGAGGGCTTACTTTTACCGGTCCCCAACCCGGAACATACTTGTTTAGCACATTAATCTGAAGAAAAGTTTGAAATATAACATAAACATTCGGATTAAAACTAGCATACGAAATGTCAATAGTTTCACCATAAACAATGAATGGTATAAAATAGCACATCCACAGTAAAACATATCACAAAACCTTCAATACAATATAGAAGTTTTGTATTATAATAAATAAACTTCAAATAAGCATAAAATCCATCAAAGGATGTTGACATAGATGAAATCAAAATTCTTTTAAAAGAAATATCTCCTTTTATTTTGAAATCATTTAAGATCCATATAAAATAAAACATTTTCATTGAAAATATTCTTATAAGCTTGTAAGGGAAGCTTTGAAGATTTTATAACGGCGTAAAATAACCGCACCCGCCGTATAAGTTAAAAAAAACATTCTTACCTCAATTCTGTCGAAAAGGTTAAAAAGGACCTTGTTTTGAAAACGACGGAAGGATTCCTTTATAAACCTCTTATAAAAAGTCAAAAAAAGGTATAAATGACTTTAACCCATATTCTTGTAAATAGTAAAAATGTTTTGAAATACATTTTTAAGAAACACGGATGTGGATGATAAAGAGATCCCAGTAGATTATTACGTATAATACAACCTCGGATAATGAAGAGATTGTGAAATAACCCTTACCTTGTACTTTTCCTTGGTTGGGGTAGGTTAACCTCCTGTATAATGGTGAAATAATTGTTATTAAATTATACAAGAATCATATACATTAATATGATATCATATATGATCTTTTAATATTGATTTGATAATAAAATCTTAGTATTATCGTTGTTTCGAGTGTGAACTTACTTGTTTGCTTTTGTATGTTTTGTTATGTAAGACATGTTTGTAAAGGATAAGTTGTATATTATTCAAATCCAGAATGGTATCAAGTTCTTAAACATCATTTTTAAATCATCAAATGATAATTATACTTGAATGGTTACGATGGATAATGAATCTCATCGCGTTCGTGGAGACGGTAGTCCGTACGTACGCACGAACGCTACTTCCATTTAATTTTTATTTTAAAAGAATCAAATACAGATGATACATAGGTATATTACTATTCTAGTATAATATAATATTTTATACATGTTACTTAAGTTCATTAACACCATCCTTTATACGTTCCATGTGTGGTATGAACGAGTCATATCATTTTAAGGGGGCGGTAGTCCGCACTTCCTCAAATGAAATTATCGTATGTATATACAACATGAAACGAATAATGGTATGAAATAAAATGGAATTACAGAAGCTTATATATAAAATATATATCATTAATATCATATTTAATTACAGTTCCATCATAATGGCCACCATGAGAGGCGGTAAGATGTATTTGAACAATCATCGTTTCGTGAGGCGTTAGTTTGCCATCCACAAAAACATTATGTTCATCATCCATTAGATGGAGTTGTGTGTATGTGTAGTTTGAATCATTATTATAACAACATCCTAGTATATTGAGGATACTGGTGTTGTTACAAAAGAAAGGAAATAAAAGAGTTTTGGGGTTGGAGAAGCAAAATAAATGAAAATAATTTAAGAGAAATCGTTACCTTTAATTTAGGTAACTCACTTTGGTTGGAACCAAAGGACTTCTTGAAATGCTTTCTGCCTAAGGGGAAGCTTCAAGGAGGAGGAGAGGGATGTGGGGAGCTTAGTTGGGCAGAGTTTGGACGAGCCAAGTGGCTTGAGAGGTGTGAGGAAAAGAGAAGGAGGAGTTCCCTTTTATAAGAGGGGTGAGGGGCACCTTTGGAAAAGCTAGAAATATTAATTTATAATAAATTCATATTCGGTTTCCAAAGGGTCCAAAGTTGACTATTCAAAGGATGAGGTGGGGATAGGTCGAAAAACACTCAACCAATAGAATTTAGACAGGTTTGGGTACTTATATTAACCTTATCTTTAAGTATCAACTCTAAGTTAATTAGTTTCACTTTTACAATGTCTCTTTGTATTTTTATATAATATGGTTAATAAACTTACTATATACATCCAAGCGACCCCCAAGTGGTCCAATAATGATGAACCTATCATGATATAAGTCTTTTGGCCGAACCTTAGATTTTTAGGAATTTAATATCAATTAATAATATAATATTTGTTTTAAGAACTCTTTTATGTCAATTTTGACACTATTCAATAGTTGATTTTTGTGAAACTCATAACAGATTGATTACTTCGAACAAATTCAATTAAATAAATCCTAATATATCATATTATCCTAGAAAATTAGTTTAATTCATTAAAAGGTTCATATTATATTTATTTGGGTATTTATAATATCAATTATTTTAATTTTTCACTATTATAGTAATTACTTCATCATCATTGTGTCATAAATAAAATAAATTATTTAATGTCGAAAAATTATAAATAAAATATCATTATGTAGGAAATCTTTTTATATTTCTAATGAATATTTATAATCGAAAATCCAACATGTATAACCCTATGTAAAAATTGTTCTTCTAAAAGATGTAAGCTTATGCCATTTTTATTTTTATTTTAACTTTATTAATATAATGTGTCCCTACCACATAAAAGTGGCTCCATGGGGTCCCCAAATTGACACAAAGATGCCCATGGTCGACCATGTATCCACCAATAGGGTTAAGACACGTTTTAGGGTAATTTAGTATTATTATAATATTATTTTTTTAACCCTTATTTACCGGATTTACCCTTAACCATGGTAAATAAAATATTTACCGCAATAATTATTCAAAATGTCTAAAAATAAAAGTTACCTATTTACACAATTTGAACATCCTGATTCCAAATATGGAATCCATTTTCCTAAATTCAAAACACAGAAGTGGCAGAAATTAATTTAAAATTAATTCCCGCTGTCAAAACAAAAAGCGTGTTTTTAAGAGATAATAAGTATCAAAAGATTGACACTTGTTTATGTTCAGTTTAATTGTAAAATTATGTCCAATGACCAACATTATATTAAATAGTAAAAATATATTCTAAATATACTTTAAAACCACTCAAATTCATAATTTATCACTATTAATTATTTTGATTAAAAAAGTTGTTTTTAATTAAAATTTAGTAATTTTCACTATTCATCAAAATATGAAAGTTATCCGAAAAGTACCAAAATTTCACCTTAGGCTAAATTTGATATTCCGAATCCAAAAATGAAGTCCATTTTAAAATATAAAATATATATAACTTCAAAAAGTAGGTATTACTATTCATAACAACTAGTTTGATTGGTTACGGTGTGTTAGAACTCGAAGTTGCGTACAACACACGCTACTGTTTTATCCAAAGGAAAGCGTACCGTGGACGCTTGGGATGTTTCATTTTAAATTTTTTGATGTCTCCATTTAGTCAAAAAGTTTAAAATATTTTATTTAAAAAGGTTTCACTATTAGAAGTTGATAAAAGTGAAATACTGAAAATGAATTTGTTCTTGCATTATGACTAAGAAACTCATAATATGGATTCTAAAATTATAAGGATTATATAAAGTTTAAAATTTAGTTAATACTATTCATGACCTCTTTTAATGGCTTTTTTTTTTGGCAAGTCATGGTGCAATTGAACTCAGTGTTGCGTGTAGTGCAAGTTATTGAATTATTTTGAAGAAATAACACACTATGAAATCTTGGGGTGTTACATTCTCCCCTCCTTCAATAAATTGCGTCCTCGCAATTTGAAATTGTTCTTAGAAAATAAAACGTTGAAAGTAGAAAATATATTTGTGGGAAAACCCACATCGAAAATTGGGTTACTAAAATTTAGTCTTAATATGAGGAAAAGAGAAATCAAAGGGTCACCACCAAATTATGATCTCGATTAGGAGAACATTGGTGGAAATTGGAGACATATAATCGGAGGAAAAACGTAAATATTTATAGGTAGTGATTGAGGTCATCAATCACAAACAAGTATAAAATTGAGTTCCTTAAATTCATTAATCAATGATGAATTGAAATACCATCGGTTCAACAAAACATAGGGTATTAGGATAACACATTTTTGACGTTTCAAAATATCCTAGTTGAAATCCCACATCGAAAAATGAATTAATGAGGCCTCTATTTAAACTAAAGAGTGGAAAGTATGAAGATTACCGAAAATAACACATACTAGGGATCCATTTAGGAAAATATGGATATGGAGGAGAAATCTAACCATCAATTATCTGATGGAGAGTGGTAGGGAACATGGCTATGAAGAGGCCAACAATCCCAAAGCCATAAATTAGTGATGATTTAAAGTACCATCTAGGGAAACATTTTTGTTCTAAGTTCCTTTTCTTAATGTTGTGGAATTTATTTATGAGATTGGCTAAGAACATAAGGAGGTATACATACTTTAGAGTTTTATCCATTAATAAATTTCTACCACAAACTCATCTTTCACTCTAAAACATAATAGAACGTAAAAAAAATTCTATTTACACTATTCGTATAGGGTTCCAAAATAATCGAATTTATAATTCATCTACAAGATCTTTTAATAAAAACTAAATTATTTAATCCAGGACATCTCGTGGGCCAGTGGTAGGTGATACACCCTTGTCGCCCTTCGGTTGCGGGTTCAAGTCTCGCAGCTTTGCCGGACGCGACGGGTTGCCGCCCGACCTCCGGGTTGTCCTTTTATGGTAGTCCAAAATTAATATCAAACTTAGAATTTATCCAAAATACATCTGTCCAAACTCACAGTCCAACATTTATAAGGAAGGTAAACATAATGTAGATCCTTTTTACCCTATAATAGAATATTAATACCTTCATCATGTATTCTTTTAAAACACTGAAACATCCTGATTTACCATAATCCTTATTGATTACATTCATGCTCCCTTATTCCATATAGAATAATGGATATACTTCATCAATCCAAAAATGTTTTAAACCCCACAATGATGGAATATACAAATCATTAATCAGCTTCAAGGTAGTCAAGAATATCCAATATAATTTATCCAAATCAATCATGTATTATTCTAAAATCACTACTTCGGTATCAGAACCATATTATGGTTTATCTTTCTCTCAACCAAATATTTTCCAAAAATTTAACCTTCTATTGAGTCACTTTTCTTTGTTCCACACAAACTCAAGTCCTTAATGAAATAGTACTGCAGTACAATCCTTATATACTCCATAATTATTATAACAAGTACATTGTTGATACAACACTCAATTGACATAATCAACATAAGAACTCTAATCATTCCTCTTCATCTGTGGTAGTATCATAACTGGATTATTATCCAATAGCATCATTTGCGGCATAGTCTGATGACTGGGACATAGGTTCGCGTAGTGTCCAAACTCCTTGCAAATGAAGCATTGTACATTTGAAACCATTTTCTTACCCTTGCAGTCACGTACTTTGTGCCCTTTTCCTCCACACTTATAACAAACTCCCATTCCTTTCAGGCAAGTTCCAGGGTGTTTCGTTCCACAGTTACTACATATGGGAAAATTCCTCTTTTCCCTTTTCCCTTTATCCATCTTTCTCTCTTCCATCCTTTTCATCTCTTGATTCCCTTCAAAGCCATAGGACTCAGTAAACTCTTTACTTATCTTATCAACACATGATATTATTTCTTCATATGATGATAATACATTGGAGACTATTTCTCTTATAAATTCTAGCTTAAAACCATGAGAGATATGATCCTTCCTTCTCTTTGAATCATGTGCATTTCTGGAGTTATCATTCCTTCTACTGGGCGCCATTTCTAAACAATGTCATAAACTAGATTAGTTTATGAGTCAAAATACATAATCCCATACTTATAAAACACTTAACATAAATTGAACTATCTATGGATATAATCCATAATCATAAATATGTTTTCTTTGAGGAAGTATATACTCATAAACCCTTCATAATGATTTGTAAAGAAAGTGAGAGTTATCCTAAGCATATCCCCCGGGAGTGTCGTAACCAAGAGTGCAGCAAGGCCCGTTGTCGTGCACCAGTTCCCGTTCGAGTCTAGCTCAAAGCGGTGTTTTCGGGTTTTACCCCTAGGTACATCTGTGCCAGAGCCGCCTCTACCTGCTCGTATCCAGACAAGGATGTATTGCTCGGAAAACTCACAAAATCTCTACAATACCAAAATTCTAGGAAGTTCTTCTATACTAATCCTCAAAGTTCATCTTAGGTCTACGTGCTCTAATCAGTGTTTATCTAAATCTAGCTTCCAAGGTTTGTACTAAACTTTCTCTGATACCAACTGTAACGCCCCGACCCCAGCTACCCAGAGTCGGTGCATTACTTCGTAACATTGGCATGATCACAAGAAAGATCAAATCTCGAAAGACCGATTAGTTTAGTAGCCTTGGAAACACTAGATATAAACATAAAGTTTTACATTACATTTCAAAGTGAAAAGCTACAACAACAACAAAGTCTTCATATCCACACTATTAACCCCTCATAATATCCCTGCAAGTCAATCATAATTTACTTCTTCACTACCTGGGAAAAATAAAACATAGAAAAGGGGTGAGCTCAAATGCCCAGTAAGGATAACAATATAGCGGAACATTCAAAATAAGCATAAACATTTAAGGCAATGAATTACTAAAACAAAAGCCTTTTAAAATTGAACTTCAACATAGTATGGAAAAAGTAAAATGAAATAATGCCATTTACTTGTTCACATGGATATTCTACTAATCGAATAATCACATGCAATATCAATAACCACTTTCATAATGTTGGAATGCATAATGTCAAACATTAATTTCATTGTCTAGGCCTCATCCCAAGACCTAGGGGTTACTTCTAACCGGAACCCAACCCGGAGTGCCTCTAATAACCGGACACCAACCCGGAGTGCCTCTAATAACCGGACACCAACCCGGAGTGCCTCTAATAACCGGACACCAACCCGGAGGGCATACTTTTACCAGTCCCTAACCTGGAGGGCTTACTTTAACCAGTCCCCAACCTGGAGGGCTTACTTTTACCAGTCCCCAACCTGGAGGGCTTACTCTTACCGGTCCCCAACCTGAAACATACTTGTTTAGCACATTCATCTGAAGAAAAGTTTGAAATATAACATAAACATTCGGATTAAAACTAGCATACGAAATGTCAATAGTTTCACCATAAACAATGAATGGTATAAAATAGCACATCCACAGTAAAACATATCACAAAACCTTCAATACAATATAGAAGTTTTGTATTATAATAAATAAACTTCAAATAAGCATAAAATCCATCAAAGGATGTTGACATTGATGAAATCAAAATTCTTTTAAAAGAAATATCTCCTTTTATTTTGAAATCATTTAAGATCCATATAAAATAAAACATTTTCATTGAAAATATTCTTATAAGCTTGTAAGGGAAGCTTTGAAGATTTTATAACGGCGTAAAATAACCGCACCCGCCGTATAAGTTAAAAAAAACATTCTTACCTCAATTCTGTCGAAAAGGTTAAAAAGGACCTTGTTTTGAAAACGACGGAAGGATTCCTTTATAAACCTCTTATAAAAAGTCAAAAAAAGGTATAAATGACTTTAACCCATATTCTTGTAAATAGTAAAAATGTTTTGAAATACATTTTTAAGAAACACGGATGTGGATGATAAAGAGATCCCAGTAGATTATTACGTATAATACAACCTCGGATAATGAAGAGATTGTGAAATAACCCTTACCTTGTACTTTTCCTTGGTTGGGGTAGGTTAACCTCCTGTATAATGGTGAAATAATTGTTATTAAATTATACAAGAATCATATACATTAATATGATATCATATATGATCTTTTAATATTGATTTGATAATAAAATCTTAGTATTATCGTTGTTTCGAGTGTGAACTTACTTGTTTGCTTTTGTATGTTTTGTTATGTAAGACATGTTTGTAAAGGATAAGTTGTATATTATTCAAATCCAGAATGGTATCAAGTCCTTAAACATCATTTTTAAATCGTCAAATGATAATTATACTTGAATGGATACGATGGATAATGAATCTCATCGCGTTCGTGGAGACGGTAGTCCGTACGTACGCACGAACGCTACTTCCATTTAATATTTATTTTAAAAGAATCAAATACAGATGATACATAGGTATATTACTATTCTAGTATAATATAATATTTTATACATGTTACTTAAGTTCATTAACACCATCCTTTATACGTTCCATGTGTGGTATGAACGAGTCATATCATTTTAAGGGGGCGGTAGTCCGCACTTCCTCAAATGAAATTATCGTATGTATATACAACATGAAACGAATAATGGTATGAAATAAAATGGAATTACAGAAGCTTATATATAAAATATATATCATTAATATCATATTTAATTACAGTACCATCATAATGGCCACCATGAGAGGCGGTAAGATGTATTTGAACAATCATCGTTTCGTGAGGCGTTAGTTTGCCATCCACAGAAACATTATGTTCATCATCCATTAGATGGAGTTGTGTGTATGTGTAGTTTGAATCCTTCTTATAACAACATCCTAGTATATTTAGGATACTGGTGTTGTTACAAAAGAAAGGAAATAAAAGAGTTTTGGGGTTGGAGAAGCAAAATAAATGAAAATAATTTAAGAGAAATCGTTACCTTTAATTTAGGTAACTCACTTTGGTTGGAACCAAAGGACTTCTTGAAATGCTTTCTGCCTAAGGGGAAGCTTCAAGGAGGAGGAGAGGGATGTGGGGAGCTTAGTTGGGCAGAGTTTGGACGAGCCATGTGGCTTGAGAGGTGTGAGGAAAAGAGAAGGAGGAGTGCCCTTTTATAAGAGGGGTGAGGGGCACCTTTGGAAAAGCTAGAAATATTAATTTATAATAAATTCATATTCGGTTTCCAAAGGGTCCAAAGTTGACTATTCAAAGGATGAGGTGGGGATAGGTCGAAAAACACTCAACCAATAGAATTTAGACAGGTTTGGGTACTTATATTAACCTTATCTTTAAGTATCAACTCTAAGTTAATTAGTTTCACTTTTACAATGTCTCTTTGTATTTTTATATAATATGGTTAATAAACTTACTATATACATCCAAGCGACCCCCAAGTGGTCCAATAATGATGAACCTATCATGATATAAGTCTTTTGGCCGAACCTTAGATTTTTAGGAATTTAATATCAATTAATAATATAATATTTGTTTTAAGAACTCTTTTATGTCAATTTTGACACTATTCAATAGTTGATTTTTGTGAAACTCATAACAGATTGATTACTTCGAACAAAGTCAATTAAATAAATCCTAATATATCATATTATCCTAGAAAATTAGTTTAATTCATTAAAAGGTTCATATTATATTTATTTGGGTATTTATAATATCAATTATTTTAATTTTTCACTATTATAGTAATTACTGCATCATCATTGTGTCATAAATAAAATAAATTATTTAATGTCTAAAAATTATAAATAAAATATCATTATGTAGGAAATCTTTTTATATTTCTAATGAATATTTATAATCTAAAATCCAACATGTATAACCCTATGTAAAAATTGTTCTTCTAAAAGAAGTAAGCTTATGCCATTTTTATTTTTATTTTAACTTTATTAATATAATGTGTCCCTACCACATAAAAGTGGCTCCATGGGGTCCCCAAATTGACACAAAGATGCCAATGGTCGACCATGTATCCACCAATAGGGTTAAGACACGTTTTAGGGTAATTTAGTATTATTATAATATTATTTTTTTAACCCTTATTTACCGGATTTACCCTTAACCATGGTAAATAAAATATTTACCGCAATAATTATTCAAAATGTCTAAAAATAAAAGTTACCTATTTACACAATTTGAAAATCCTGATTCCAAATATGGAATCCATTTTCCTAAATTCAAAACACAGAAGTGGCAGAAATTAATTTAAAATTAATTCCCGCTGTCAAAACAAAAAGCGTGTTTTTAAGAGATAATAACTATCAAAAGATTGACACTTGTTTATGTTCAGTTTAATTGTAAAATTATGTCCAATGACCAACATTATATTAAATAGTAAAAATATATTCTAAATATACTTTAAAACCACTCAAATTCATAATTTATCACTATTAATTATTTTGATTAAAAAAGTTGTTTTTAATTAAAATTTAGTAATTTTCACTATTCATCAAAATATGAAAGTTATCCGAAAAGTACCAAAATTTCACCTTAGGCTAAATTTGATATTCCGAATCCAAAAATGAAGTCCATTTTAAAATATAAAATATATATAACTTCAAAAAGTAGGTATTACTATTCATAACAACTAGTTTGATTGGTTACGGTGTGTTAGAACTCGAAGTTGCGTACAACACACGCTACTGTTTTATCCAAAGGAAAGCGTACCGTGGACGCTTGGGATGTTTCATTTTAAATTTTTTGATGTCTCCATTTAGTCAAAAAGTTTAAAATATTGTATTTAAAAAGGTTTCACTATTAGAAGTTGATAAAAGTGAAATACTGAAAATGAATTTGTTCTTGCATTATGACTAAGAAACTCATAATATGGATTCTAAAATTATAAGGATTATATAAAGTTTAAAATTTAGTTAATACTATTCATGACCTCTTTTAATGGCTTTTTTTTTGGTAAGTCATGGTGCAATTGAACTCAGTGTTGCGTGTAGTGCAAGTTATTGAATTATTTTGAAGAAATAACACACTATGAAATCTTGGGGTGTTACATTGTAAATAGGTAACTTTTATTTTTTGACATTTTGAATAATTAATGTGGTAAATAATTTATTTACCATGGTTAAGGGTAAATCTGGTAGATAAGGGTTAAAACATAATATTATAATAATACTAAATTACCTTAAAACGTGTCCTAGCCTTATTGGTAGATACATTTTCGACCATAGGCATATTTCTGTCGATTTGGGGACCCCATGGTGCCACTTGTAGGTGATAGGGACACTTTATTTTAATTAAGTTAAAATGAATACAAAAAATGACACAAGCATATATCTTTTAGAAAAACAATTACTACATAGAGTAATATATGTTTTATTTTAGATTATAAATATTAATTAGAAATATAAAAGAATTTACTAAATAATGATATTTTATTTATAATTTTTAGACATTAAATAATTTATTTTATTTATGACACAATGATGATGCAGTAATTACTAAAATAGTGAAAAATTTAATTAATTGATATTATAAATACCCAAATAAATATAATATGAATCTTTTAATGAATTAAACTAATTTTCTAGGATAATATGATATATTAGTATTGATTTAATTTACATTGTTCGAAGTAATAAATCTGTTATGAGTTTCAAAAAAATCAACTATTGAATAGTGTCAAAATTGACATAAAAGAGTTCTTAAAACAAATATTATATTATTAATTGATATTAAATTCCTAAAAATCTAAGGTTCGTCCAAGAGACTTATATCATGATATGTTAATCATTAATGGACCACTTGGGGGTCTCTTGGATGTATATAGTATGTTTATTAACCATATTATATAAAAATACAAAGAGACATTGTAAAAGCGAAACTAATTAACTTAGAGCTAATACTTAAAGATAAGGTTACTATAAGTACCCAAACCTGTCTAAATTCTATTGGTTGAGTTGTTTTAGACCCATCCCCACCTTAACCTTTGAATAGTCAACTTTGGAGCCATTGTAATCCTAATATGAATTTATTATAAGCTAATATCTCTAGCTTTTCCAAAGGTGCCCCTCACCCCTCTTATAAAAGGGCACTCCTCCTTCTCATTTCTTCACACCTTAAAAGCCTTTTTGTTCGGCCAAACTCTGCCCATATACTCTACCAACTTCCCTCACTACAACCTAGAGGCCTTAGTTTGATCAGAAAGCCAACCTAAGGAGCCCTTTTGATCAAATCAAAAGGAAGAACCCGTAGAAGAGGTAATGATTTCACCACCTTTTTCCAAGTTCATTTCTTCTTCCACTTCTTCTTCCTTTGTTGTTACCATTCTAAAATAATAACTCCAGTATCATATATATACTATGATGTTATTATAAATATGGTACAACCATATTCAGTATTCTATCCACCCTTTGAATAACATGTCACCATACGTGCGTACGTACGGCTTACCGTCTCCACGTCGTGGTGTAATTGTTATTCAATATATTATAATTTGGATGGGTATAATAATGATATGTAACACATGTAAATAATAAATATAACATGATAATGATTATTTATATTTGATATAACATCCATTTATATATTATTTTAATATCAAAAGAATGATATTGTCGCTCGTGCGTACGTACGTACTACCGTCTCCACGAATGCGATGAGATTCATTCTCCATCGTATCCATTCAAGTATAATTATCATTTGATGATTTAAAAAATTATGTTTAATGACTTGATATAATTTTGGATATGAATAATATACAACCTATAATTTACCAACATGTCTTACGTAACAAAACATATAAAAGAAAACAAGAAAGTTAACACCCGAAACAACGATAATACTAAGATATTATTATCAAATCAATATTAAAAGATCATATATGATATCATATGATTCTTGTATAATTTAATAACAATTATTTCACCATTATACAGGAGGTTAACCTACCCCAACCAAGGAAAAGTACAAGGTAATGGGTTTTCATCTCACTCCTTATTCCCATGAGATTCATGCCATATTGCCACCATTACCTTTTGTGTGGTGTATGTACTGCCCATAATTATATTATTTGTGTAATACACTCTAATTTATGTGTATTTACATATTCATTGAATGATACCTATTTCATGGGTTGTATGTTTGATAAGTTACCAAATTGGTAAGGGTTATTTCACAATCTCTTCATTATCTGAGGTTGTTTATACGTAATAATCTACTGGGATTTCTTTATCATCCACGTCCATGTTTCATCAAAATGTATTTCATAACATTTTTACTATTTAAAAGAATATGGGTTAAAGTCATTCGTACCCTTTTTTGACTTTTTAGAAGAGGTTTATAAGGGAATCTTTCCGTCGTTTTCTAAACAAGGTACTTTTTAACCTTTTTGACAGAATTAAGATAAGAATGTTTTTTTAACTTCTACGGCGAGTGCCGTTATTTTCTGCCATTATAAAATCTTCAAAGCTTCCATTAAAATCTTATAAGAATATTTTCAAGGAAATGTTTTATTTTATATGGCTCTTAAATGATTTCAAAAAAAGAGTTTTTTCTCTCAAAAATATGAAAATCCAGTGCAAATGTATACGTATTTAACACAAGCTTAAAAATGTTTTCAGAAAACATGACTCTCGAGTGTGTTAGATAGGAAGGGATTGGAAGTGGACCCATCATGGCCTATAATTAGTCGAGCAGCCTCATAATTAGTTATTTTGTTTTCAAAATCTTGCATAATGATTTCATAAAAACACTGGAGTATTTTTTATCAATTTTAAACGTAAGTATTTTATAACAAAATTTCATCGGTAGGTCTCATGAGAAAAACTAGTGTCTTGGCACAAGGCCTTGGAAAAATCTTATTTGTAGTCTTGGAACGAGGCCCTGTCTATGTAGTTATGATAGTCTGGAATTATGCATTCCAACATTATGAATGTGGTTATTGACATTGCATGTGATTATTCAACTAGTAGAATATCCATGTGAACAAGTAAATGGCATTATTTCATTTTACTTTTTCCATACTATGTTGAAGTTCAAGTTTAAAAGGCTTTTGTTTTAGTTATACATAGCCTTAAATGTTTATTCTTATTTATGAAAGTTTCCAGTATATTGTTATCCTTACTGGGAAGTTGAGCTCACCCCTTTTCTATGTTTTATTTTTCCCAGGAAGTGAAGAAGTAAATTATGAATGACCTGCAGGGATATTATGTGGTGATATGAGTGTGGTTTATGGAGACAATATGTTGTTGTATTAGTTTTTCATTTTATGATGTAATGTAAGACTTATGAATATATCTAGTGTTTCCAAGGCTACTAAACCAATCGGTCTTTCGAGATTTGATCTTTCTTGTGATCATGCCAATGTTATGTAATAATGCACCGACTCTGGGTAACTTGGGTCAGGGCGTTACAGTTGGTATCAGAGGAATATTAGTACAAAACTTGGAAGCTAGATTTAGATAAACTCTGATTAGGGCACGTATACCTAAGATGAACTTTGAGGATTAGTATAGAAGAACTTCCTAGAATTTTGGTATTGTAGAGATTTTGTGAGTTTTCCGAGCAATACATCCCTGTCTGGATACGAGCAGGTAGAGGCGGCTCTGGCACAGATGTACCTAGGGGTAAAACCCGAAAACACCGCTTTGAGCTAGAATCGAACGGGAACTGGTGCACGACAACGGGCCTTGTTGTACTATTGGTTACGACACTCCCAGGGGATATGGTTAGGATAACTCTCATTTTCTTTACAAATAATTATGAAGGGTTTATGAGTATATACTTCCTCAAAGAAAACATTTTTATGATTATGGATTATATCCATAAATAGTTCAATTTATGTTAAGTGTTTTATAAGTATGGGATTATGTATTTTGATTCATAAACTGATCTAGTGTATGCCATTGTTTAAAAATGGCGCCTAGTAGAAGGAATGAGAACTCCAAAAATGCACATGATCCAAAGAGAAGGAAGGATCATATCTTTCATGGTCTTAAGCTAGAATTTATAAGAGAAATAGTCTCCCATGTATTATCATTATATGGAGAAATAATATCATGTGTTGATAAGATAAGTAAAGAGTTTACTAAGTCCTATGGCTTTGAATGGAAGCAAGAGAAGAAAAGGATGGAAGAGAGAAAGACGGATAAAGGGAAGAGGGAAAAGAAGAATTTTCCCATATGTGGTAACTGTGAAATGAATCACCCTGGAACTTGCCTGAATGGAATGGGATTTTGTTATAAGTGTGGAGGAAAAGAGCACAAAGTACGTGGCTACAAGCGTAAGAAAATGGTTTTAAATGTACAATGCTTCATTTTCAAGGAGTTTGGACACTACACAAACCTATGTCCCAGTCATCAGACTATGCCGCAAATGATGTTATTGGATAATAATCAAGTTATGATACTACCACAGATGAAGAGGAATGATTTGAGTTCTTTTGTTGATTATGTCAATTGAGTGTTGTATCAATAATGTACTTATTATAATAATTATGGATTATATAAGGATTGCACTGCAGTACTATTTCATTATGGACTTGAGATTGTGTGGAACAAAGAAAAGTGACTCAATAGAAGGTTAATTTTTTGGAAAATATATGTTTGAGAGAAAGATAAACCATAATAGGGTTCTGATACTGAGGTAGTGATTTTAGAATAATACATGATTGATTTGGATAAATTATATTGGATATTCTTGACTACCTTGAAGTTGATTAATGATTTGTCTATTCCATCATTTTTGGGGTTTAAAACTTTTTTGGATTGATGAAGTATATCCAGCATTCTATATGGAATAAGGGAGCATGAATGTAATCAATAAGGAATATGGTAATACATGATGAAGGTATTCATATTCTATTACGGGGTAAAAAGGATCTATATTATGTTTACCTTCCTTATAAATGTTGGACTGTGAGTTTGAACAGAAGTATTTTGGATAGTTCTAGTTTGGATTATTTTGGATTGCCATAAAAGGGCAACCCGGAGTTCGGGTGGCAACCCGTCACGTCCGGCAAGGCTGCGAGACTTGAACCCGCAACCAAAGGGCGACAAGGGTGTATCACCTACCACTGGCCCACGAGATGTCCTGGATTAAATAATGTAGTTTTTATTAAAAGATCTTGTAGATTAATTATAAATTCGTTTATTTTGGAACCCTATACGAATAGTGTAAATAGAATTTTTTTTACATTCTATTATCTTTTAGATTGAAATATGAGTTTGTGGTAGAAATTTATTAATGGATAAAACTCTAATTATAAAGTAAGTATATCTCATTATGATCATAGCCAATCTCATAAATAAATTCCTCAACATTAAGAAAAGCAACTTAGAACAAAAATGTTTTCCTAGATGGTACCTTAAATCATCACTAATTTATGGCTTTGGGATTGTTGGCCTTTTCATAGCCATGTTCTCTACCACTCTCCATCAGATAATTGATGGTTAGATTTTTCTTCCATATCCATATTTTCCTACATGGAACCCTAATATGTGTTATTTTCGGTAATCTTCTTACTTTCGACTCTTTATTTTAAATAGAGGCCTCATTAATTCATTTATCGATGTGGGATTTCAACTAAGATATTTTGAAACGTCAAAAATGTGTTATCCTAATACCCTATGTTTTGTTGAACCGATGGTATTTCAAATCATCATAGATTGATGAATTTGAGGACCTCAATTTTATACTTGTTTGTGATTGATGACCTCAATCAGTACCTATAAATATTTACGTTTTTCCTCCAATTATATGTCTCTAATTTCCACCAATGTTCTCCTAATCTAGATCATAATTTGGTGGTGACCCTTTCATTTCTCTTTTCCTCATATTAAGACTAAATTTTAGTAACCCAATTTCCGATGTGGGTTTTCCCACAAATATATTTTCTATTTTCAACCTTTTATTTTCGAAGAACAATTTCAAATTGCGAGGACGCAATTTATTGAAGGAGGGGAAATTTAACACCCCATGATTTTATAGTGTGTTATTTCTTCAAAATAATTCAATAACATGCACTACACGCAATACCGAGTTCAATCACACCATGACTTACAAAAAAAATCCATTCAAAAGAGGTTATGAATAGTATTATCTAAATTTTAAACATTATATAATCCTTATAATTTTAGAATCCATATTATGAGTTTCTAAGATATAATGCAAAAACAAATTCATTTTCAGCTATGCCCGTCGCAAATAGCCCGTTGCTAAAAACACAGTCGCAACTATACTTATTTGCGACGGGCCTGTCGCTAAAGCCTTTTTTTGTGACGGTCATTCTCCCCGTCGCAAATAGTATTCCGTATTTCTGCAAAAATCTTTTAATATAGTTTTTGCGACGGTTCCGTCGCAAAAACTATTTTTAAAAAAAAATAAAAAAAATTAATAATACTAGTATTTGCGATGGGAATAGTATCCCGTCGCAAATACTATTTTTTAAAAAAATTAGAAAACTATTAATAATACTAGTATTTGCGACGGGCATAGTATCCCGCCGCAAATACTATAAAAAAAATAAAAAAAAATAAATTATTAATAAATTATTTTAATTAATATAATAATAGAATTATAATTTACAAATGAAAATAATAAATTATTTTAATTACTATAATAATAGTAGAATTATAATTCAAAAATAAAAAATAATAGAATATTAATAAATGATTTAATTAATATAATAATATTAAAATTATAATTCATAAATAAAAAAAATATTAATAAGTTATTTTAATTAATATAAAAATAATAGAATTATTTTACATTCAAATATTAAAATAATTCAAGTATTACAGAAAATATAATTAAATTATAATATTATAAAATTTTAATATATATATAAAATTTAATATTATAAAATATAAATAATATTATTATTCATATTAATATTGTTATTTAAAAATATAATATTATTAATATTTTATAATGAGACAGAAACTACGAATAGAAAAAAAATATATTTTGATTTCACAAATTTTATAACAGAAATACAAACTCTAATCTGAAGGAGGGGGGTAGGGGGGAGGTGGGGGATCTGCAGATGGTGGTGGGGGAAACTCCAACCCTAAAGCATGAGTGAGTCGGCGCATGTACTTCATCTGCTCCTGATGCTGCTGCTGCCACCGACTCGCCTGCTCCTCATACAGCTGCTGCTGGCGTCGACGCTCCTCCTCATGATGCTGACGCATCTGCTCCTTCTCCTGTCGGAGACTCTCTATCTGTGCAGTCTGAGATCGCAACTGATCCTCATACCGTGTAGAAGAAGATGCACGAGCTCCTCTCGAGCTGGACGCCGACATCGCAGCACTGCCATAATAATCTTCGGGAGTCAGTCGAGAGCCGATACCATCTACCCGGCCCTTCTCGAAGGCATACTGGGTGGCCTGCATCCATGCCGCCTCATCAAACTGACGGGCAGTGGTCTGATCTGATGACTCGGACTTACTCTCAGGCCGGGCCTGTGCCGCTGCGGCCTCATATGACTCCTATAGTTGCAATTTAAAATTAAAATTGTGAATATATTATATGCAGTTAATTTTTAAACTTGAAAACAAATAATACTGACCACGATGTGATGCTGACGATCACCTCTGAGCTCCCCAGTAGCAGGATCACTATACATCCTCCGATATACGTCGTACTCTGTAATATCTGGGTGCTCGACAGCCTATAAGAATAAAAAATAAACTATTAATATTTATAGTTATATAAAATATTTATAAATAATGTACGTACCAGATGCTGTCTATGAGTACTGAAAGAACGACTCTCAGCTCGATGAGTCACCTCCTGTCTCCCCCGATTCTGCCTCCCCACCGATGATCTCCTCTGAAAGGCACCACTCAACCAGTGCGCACATAATCCATCCCATACATGGGATGAAATATACTCTGGTCGGTGTGCTCTACTTGACTCCTCAAAATCTGACACTCCTGCTTTCTTCATCGCAGCTTTTCTTAAATTGTGCAAAAACTGACGAAGGCAATCACGCATGGCCACCTCCCATGCCTCGTGGATGGCGTCACGCATGGTATCCTTGATCGGATACCATAAACCCTACAAATAAATCAAAATATCAAGTAAGAAATGAAATAATTTTCAAAATAAAAATTATTTATTTACATACGTACCAACCAATGGCCGAACCTGGCCTGCTGCACATCAATGGGAATCTGCTCCCATGTGGTCCACGGCTGAGAGAAATAGTTGCGCAAAATAGCGCTGCCCTGTCTGACTGCTATATGCGGAAAACTGAAAAAATAATAAACATTTATTATGTGAATAGATTAATGAAATCTTAGTCAAATCCACAGGTTATCACACAGGTTATCACACCTCTGTGTGCGTGGATCAACCCCATGACGTGGACGTCGCTCGGGGACGGGGTCAGGAATCATCAATCGTGCAAGACCGCTCCCCCTCCGCGTACTCCCTGGAGCGCCTGCAGGATGAGGGTCATCTGTCAGCAACTCATCGGCATCAAAAGTCAGGTCAGCATCCGCCAACTCACGAAATGTGGCGTCGTCCATCTGAAACAGAAAATGTTAATGTTAGCAAATAATTGATAATTACTATTATATATACATATATACATATTATGATTGTATATAAATACCATGAAATGCTATCAGTGTTCATCTTCATCATCATCTTCATATATGTCAATGTCATCTTCATATTCCTCCTCAACATCATCGATATCCATTCGAGTTACAGTTGCTTCATCTATTACCGTTTCAATTACATATGTGACATCATTAACATCATCGTCATCACCGACTCTTAAATGTGGGGTGTCGTCATCGATACTCATGTCTCTTTGTAAAAAATATTGATTTTGAGTACTCTCTTGAAAAACTTCAATTCTTTGCACATCAGTGAAAGCACATTCACTTTGACTAAACTGATTGTATCGAATTTTGATTTTTATTACACTCCACCAATCAGTCAAGTCTCTTGATGTTGCACAATACTTTGTATAATAAACTTGATATGCTTGTTGAGCCAATAACAATGGTTCATTTACTGCGAGAACTCTTTTACATTTAATATCGATGATTCCATGAGTCGGATGAACATGCACGCCTCTCTCTGTATCCAACCACCGCATTTGAACATGGTTATATAATGTTGTCAATGATAACAGAGTTCAATGATTTCATCAAGTATGCCATAAAAGTCAACTTCATTTTCTCGATGATGAGATCCTCTCAAGCTAACTCCACTATTCATTGTTTTTTTCGATTCCACATATTCATGTGTGTGGAATCGAAATCCATTCACCACATATGCATTATATGTTTTAACAAGTTTGGAAGGTGGGTTACTCAATACACACAGTCATTTTTCAATTTTATCAGCATGTCGAGACACCTGAAAATTTGTGAAATAATTATCAATATAGTAAACTATACATTGAATGAGTTGCTAAAAGATAGAGAATTTATGTTACCCAAAATATGCTATGTTTAATCCAATTGTGTTCTTTCCCAAAACCAGAAATTTTCTGTTGGTTTATTGTGGGACCAAAAGTGATGGGAGGTAATGAAAATACAACTGATTTTAACTCCGAACCTGATAGCATTTTTGGAGGTCCATCCATTTCAACTGTTCCTTTTCTGAAATGAGATCTGTTTCTGCGAAAAGGATGATCAGCTGGAAGAAATCTGCGATGACAGTCAAAATAACAAGGTTTCTTTCCATGAATCAGCATAAATGCTTTGTTCTCTCCCATACAATAAGGACATGATTTCTGACCATATGTACTCCAGCCAGATAACATCCCATAAGCCGGGAAGTCACTTATTGTCCACATCAATGCTGCTCTCAGTATGAAATTCTGTTTCGTTGCAACATCATATGTACTGACACCAGTACTCCACAATAAATTTAATTCATCAATCAATGGCTTCAAATAAACATCAATATTTTTCTTCGGATGTCCTAGAATCAGTAAAGTCAAAAAGATATATGGCTCCTTCATCAACATCCATGGACGTAAATTGTATGGAGTTAAAAAAATAGGCCAACATGAATATTGACTACCATAAGATCCAAACGGACAGAAACCATCAGTGGAAAGGCCCAGTCGAACATTTCTAGCTTCTAAAGCAAAGGATGGATTCACTCTATCAAAATGTTTCCATGAATCACCATCGGATGGATGATTCAAGCTTTTATCGGTTGAAATATTCTCTTTATGCCATGACATCATTGTCGCTGTATTCATAGACATGAATAAACGCTGAAGTCTGGATATAAGCGGAAAATATCTCAACTGTTTTACAGGAATCAAACCAGACTTCCCGTGTTGTCCTTCTTTATATCTCAGTTTCCCACATGTGGGACAACTATCCAACGAATCATTTTCCCCAGAATATAAAATGCAGTCATTTGAACATGCATGAATCTTCTGACAAGTATGTCCCAAATTTCGAACCAACCTCTTACTTTCATAGTAATTTGCAGGTAAAACATTTCCTTCGGGTAACAGTGTTTTCAGCAAAGAAAATATCTGGTCAAAACAGGTGTTTGACATTCCGTTATCTGATTTGATAGCCATAAATTTTGCAAGTGCTTCTAATTTTATCATCTTGCAGCCAGGATATAATGCATCCTCAGCAGACTTCAACAACTCATAAAATTCAGACAGCCCATCTCAGGATTTGAAGCTATATCAGCCGGAGTTTCTGTATGTTGAACAGATGAACCTGCAACATCATGTACTAAATCTTGAAACTGGGATGGATCCGGAATCAAGTTGGTATCACCTGCTCTGGAACTGCGTTCACCATGTTGATACCAAAAAACATAATCTGCTTGAAAACCAAAACGCAAGAGATGTTCCCCCACTTTGTCAAATGTTTCAAACGTTCTCAATGCACATTTTCTACAAGGGAATTTTATTTTTCCTTCTGAAACAAATTCTGGATTTGATGCCGCAAATGATAAAAAAATCTCCACACCCTCTATATATACTGGATTTAAACCATAACCATTTGGATTTCTATGTTAATTTATCCATATGCGGTCATCTGATAATGACTGTTGATGACCTCGTTGTTCCATATTTTTCTATAAAATATAAAAACATTACTGGTTTTGAATAATTTGTTAGAAAAAAAACTCAAGCAAGGATTGAATATATTGAGAATAAAGCAAAACCTGTTACAAATATTGATAATTTTAATATTATATTAATTTTTTATTTTTTTAATAATACTAATATAATATTTTTCATAAATATTAATTATATAATAATAACATCATTACATTATTAGTATATTTTATTATTAATATTAAAATAATATAATTTTTTATATTATATACAATTCTCCTTTCATCTGTGTGTTTAACATTCTGTCTCCACATGTAATATTGGCATTCACTTTCACCTCTCCATTGGCGAGTAGGTTGACAATTTTGAAAAAGATTGCCAATATTACATGTGGAGACAAAAAACACACAGAAAAAAAAATAATTGTATATAATATAGAAAATTATATTATTTTAATATTAATAATAAAATATACAAATAATGTAATAAGGTAATTATTCCTAATTATTGGTAATTATTCCAAATTATTGGTAATTATTCCAAATTATTGGTAATTATTCCAAATTATTGGTAATTATTCCAAATTATTGGTAATTATTCATAATATTTGGTAAGTATTCATATTTTTTTGGTAAATATTGATAATTATTGGTAAATATTGGTAATTATTGGAAAATATTGGTAATTATTGGTAATTATTGGAAAATATTGATAATTATTGGTAATTATTGGTAATTATTGGTAATTATTGGTAATTATTGGTAATTATTGGTAATTATTACTAATAATTAGTAATTATTACTAATTATTGTTAATTAATACTAATTATTGGTAATTAATACTAATTATTGGTAATTAATACTAATTATTGGTAATTAATACTAATTATTGGTAATTAATAATAATTATTGTTAATTAATAATAATTATTACTATTTATTGGTAATTAATACTAATTATTGGTAATTATTACTAATTATTCCTAATTATTCCTAATTATTAATAATTATTACTAATTATTAGTAATTATTACTAATTATTACTAATTATTGCTAATTATTATTAATTATTGCTAATTATTAGTAATTATTACTAATTATTAGTAATTATTGATAATTATTAGTAATTATTACTAATTATTTGTAATTATTACTAATTATTGTTAATTATTACTAATTATTAGTAATTATTACTAATTATTAGTAATTATTACTAATTATTCGTAATTATTACTATTTATTCGTAATTATTACTAATTATTCGTAATTATTACTAATTATTCATAATTATTACTAATTATTGGTAATTATTGGCAATTATTGGTAATTATTGGCAATTATTGGTAATTATTGGTAAGTATTGTTAATTATTACTAAATATTGGTAAATATTGGTAATTATTACTAATTATTGTTAATTATTACTAATTATTGTTAATTATTGGTAATTATTAGTAATTATTGGTAATTATTCCTAATTATTACTAATTATTGGTAATTAATACTAATTATAGGTAATTATTACTAATTATTGGTAATTAATACTAATTATTGGTAATTATTACTAATTATTGATAATTTTTCCTAATTATTGGTAATTTTTCCTAATTTTTCGTAATTTTATCTAATTTTTCTTAATTTTAGGTATTTATTACTAACTATTACAAATTATTGCAAAATATTGTTATTATTGCAAATTATTGCAAATTATTACTAATTATTGCTAATTATTGGTAATTATTGATAATTATTGCTAATTATTGCTAATTATTGGTAATTATTGGTAATTATTGGTAATTATTCCTAAATATTCCTAATTATTCCTAATTATTCCTAATTATTCCTAATTATTCCTAATTATTCCTAATTATTACTAATTATTCCTAATTATTACTAATTATTCCTAATTATTACTAATTATTACTAATTATTACTAAATATTACTAAATATTACTAATTATTATTAATTATTACTAATTATTCCTAATTATAAATAATTATTCCTAATTATTCCTAATTATTCCTAATTATTCCTAATTATTCCTAATTATTCCTAATTATTCCTAATTATTCCTAATTATTCCTAATTATTCCTAATTAGTCCTAATTAATGGTAATTATTGGTAATTATTGGTAATTATTTGTAATTATTACTAATTATTACTAATTATTGGTAATTATTGGTAATTATTACAAATTATTACAAATTATTGTTAATTATTGGTAATTATTCCAAATTATTGGTAAGTATTACTTATTCTTAATTATTACTAATTATTACTAATTATTCCTAATTATTCCTAATTATTACTAATTATTCTTTATTATTCCTAATTATTCCTAATTATTACTAAGTATTCCTAATTATTCCTAATTATTACTAATTATTACTAACTATTACTAACTATTACTAAGTATTACTAACTATTACTATGTATTACTAACAATTACTAATTATTACTAATTATTACTAATTATTACTAATTATTACTAATTATTACTAATCATTACTAATTATTACTAATTATTACTAATTATTACTAATTATTACTAATTATTACTAATTATTACTAATTATAAATAATTATTCCTAATTATTCCTAATTATTCCTAATTATTCCTAATTATTCCTAATTATTCCTAATTATTCCTTATTATTCCTAATTATTCCTAATTATTCCTAATTATTCCTAATTATTCCTAATTATTCCTAATTATTGGTAATTATTGGTAATTATTGGTAATTATTGGTAATTATTACTAATTATTACTAATTATTGGTAATTATTGGTAATTATTACAAATTATTACAAATTATTGTTAATTATTGGTAATTATTCCAAATTATTGGTAAGTATTACTTATTCCTAATTATTACTAATTATTACTAATTATTCATAATTATTCATAATTATTACTAATTATTCCTAATTATTCCTAATTATTCCTAATTATTACTAAGTATTCCTAATTATTCCTAATTATTACTAATTATTACTAACTATTACTAACTATTACTAAGTATTACAAACTATTACTAAGTATTACTAACTATTACTAAGTATTACTAATTATTACTAAGTATTACTAAGTATTACTAATTATTACTAATTATTACTAAGTATTATTAATTATTACTAATTATTACTAATTATTACTAATTACTACTAATTATTACTAATTATTACTAATTATTACTAATTATTACTAATTATTACTAATTATTACTAATTATTACTAATTATTACTAATTATTACTAATTATTCCTAATTATTCCTAATTATTCCTAATTATTCCTAATTATTCCTAATTATTTCTAATTATTCCTAATTATTGGTAATTATTGGCAATTATTGGCAATTATTGGTAATTATTGGTAATTATTGGTAATTATTACTAATTATTACTAATTATTGGTAATTATTACTACTTATTGGTAATTATTACTACTTATTGATAATTATTACTAATTATTACTAATTATTGATAATTATTACTAATTATTACTAATTATTACTAATTATTACTAATTATTACTAATTATTGGTAATTATTACTAATTATTACTAATTATTCTTAATTATTAATAATTATTGATAATTGTTCCTAATTATTAGTAATTAAATGAATAATTACCAGTAATTAGGAATAATTACCAATAATTACAAATAATAACATTATTAGTATATTTTATTATTAATATTAAAATAATATAATTTTCTGATTTATATACAATTCTCCTTTCATCTGTGCGTTTTCTATCTCCACATACAAATAATACATGTGAATACAGTAAACACACAGATGAAAAGAGAATTGTATATATATAAAAAATTATATTATTTTAATATTAATAATAAAATATACTAATAATGTAATAATGTTATTATTCCTAATTATTGGTATTTATTACTAATTATTAATATTTATTCTTAATTATTAAAAATTATTATTAATTATTCCTAATTACCATTAACTATGAACAATACTAATAATTTAAATTTATTAAGTAAGAAAACAATGTAAACATAGTTAAATTACAACTAATTAAGAATAATTGAAACTAATAAAAAATAAAAAATAAATATTAAATTAAAATGAACATAAATACCTTGAAAATTGATCTGCTCTGATCGTTCTTCAAAACTTTAATATCAGCTCCGGAGAAAAAAATTAAACTGAAGAAAAACTCAACTTTAGAAACAAAAGTTTGAGAGCAGGAGAAGATAGAGAATGAGAATGATTTGAAAAAAACAGATGGGGGTATTTATAGGTTAGATTATTTGCGACGGGTCCATTTGCGACGGGATTCCCGTCGCAAATAGTGTTATTTGCGACGGTACCCGTCGCGAATACCTTAGCCAACATTTATTACGGTCAACGGTTAAATAGTTATTTGCGACGAGACCCGTCACAAATAACCACCTGCCGACATAATATTTGCGACGGGGAAATATTCCCGTCGCAAATACCTTTTACTGCCTCCGGTTATTTGCGACGGGAATATTTTCCCGTCGCAAATAGTTTTCCCGCGATTTGGCGCGCATCGCGGGAAAACTATTTGCGACGGGGAAAGCAATCCCGTCGCAAAAGCCTAATTATTTTCGACGGGTAAATACCCCCGTCGCAAATAAGTTTTTAACGGGACTATTTGCGACGAGATTTATTCCCGTCGCAAATACCCATTTTTCCCGTAGTGCCGTGTGGTGTACGCAACCTTGAGTTTTAACACACACCACAACCAATCAAACTATCCGTTATGAATAGTAATACCTACTTTTCGAAATTATATATATTTTATATGGACTTAATTTCTGGATTTGGAATATCGAATTTAGCCTAAGGTAAAATTTTGGTACTTTTTGGATAACATTCATATTTTGATGAATAGTGAAAATTACTAAATTTTAATTAAAAACAACTTTTTTAATCAAAATAATTAATAGTGATAAATTATGAATTTGAGTGGTTTTAAAGTATATTTATAATATAATTTTATCATTTAATATAATGTTGGTCATTGGACATAATTTTACAATTAAACAGAACATAAACAAGTGTCAATCTTTTGATAGTTATTATCTCTTAAAAACACGCTTTTTGTGTTGACAGCAGGAATTAATTTTAAATTAATTTCTGCCACTTCTGTGTTTTGAATTTAGAAAAATGGATTCCATATTTGGAATCAGGATGTCCAAATTGTGTAAATAGGTAACTTTTATTTTTAGACATTTTGAATAATTATTGTGGTAAATATTTTATTTACCATGGTTAAGGGTAAATCTGGTAAATAAGGGTTAAAAAATAATATTATAATAATACTAAATTACCCTAAAACGTGTCCTAGCCTTATTGGTTGATACATGTTCGACCATAGGCATATTTGGGTCGATTTGGGGACCCCATGGTGCCACTTTTAGGTGATAGGGACACTTTATTTTAATTAAGTTAAAATGAATACAAAAATTTCACAAGCATATATCTTTTAGAAAAACAATTATTACATAGGGTTATATATGTTGTATTTTAGATTATAAATATTCATTAGAGAGAAAAAAGATTTCCTACATAATGATATTTTATTTATAATTTTTATACATTAAATAATTTATTTTATTTATGACACAATGATGATGCAGTAATTACTAAAATAGTGAAAAATTAAATTAATTGATATTATAAATACCCAAATAAATATAATATGAAACTTTTAATGAATTAAACTAATTTTTAGGATAATATGATATATTAGAATTGATTTAATTTACTTTTTTCGATGTAATAAATCTGGTATGAGTTTCAAACAAATCAACTATTGAATAGTGTCAAAATTGATATAAAAGAGTTCTTAAAACAAATATTATATTATTAATTGATATTAAATTCCTAAAAATCTAATGTTCGTCCAAGAGACTTATATAATGATAGTTTCATCATTAATGGACCACTTGGGGGTCGCTTGGATGTATATAGTAAGTTTATTAACCATATTATATAAAAATACAAAGAGACATTGTAAAAGTGAAACTAATTTACTTAGAGTTAATACTTAAAGATAAGGTTAATATAAGTAAACAAACCTGTCTAAATTCTATTGGTTGAGTTTTTTTCGACACATCCCCACCATAGACTTAGAATAGTCAACTTTGGAGCCATTGGAAACCTAATATAAATTTATTATAAACTAATATCTCTAGCTTTTCCAAAGGTGCCCCTCACCCCTATTATAAAAGGGCACTCCTCCTTCTCGTTTCTTCACACCTTCAAAGACTTTTGGTTCGTCCAAAGTCTTCCCAAATACTCTCCCAACTTCCCTGACTACAACCTAGAGGCCTTATTTTGATCATAAAGGCAACCTAAGGATCCTTTCTGATCAAATCAAAAGGAAGAACCCGAAGAAGAGGTAATGATTTCACCACCCTTTTCCAAGTTCATTTATTCTTCCACTTATTCTTCCTTTGTTATTACCATTCTAAAATAATAACTCCAGTATCATATATATACTGTGTTGTTATTATAAATATGGTACAACCCTATTCAGTATTCTATCCACACTATGAATAACATGTCACCATACGTGCGTACGTACGGCTTACCGTCTCCACGTCGTGGTGTAATTGTTATTCAATATATTATTATTTGGATGGGTATAATAATGATATGTAACTCATGTAAATAATAAATATAACATGTTAATTATTCTTTATATTTGATATACCATCCATTTATATATTATTTTAATAGAAAAAGAATGATATTGTCGCTCGTGCCATGAACGCGATGAGATTCATTCTCCATCGTATCCATTCAAGTATAATTATCATTTGATGATTTAAAAAATGATGTTTAAGGACTTGATATCATTCTGGATATGAATAATATAAAACCTATCCTTTACAAACATGTCTTATGTAACAAAATATATAAAAGAAAACAAGTAAGTTAACACCCGAAACAACGATAATACTAAGATATTATTATCAAATCAATATTAAAAGATCATATATGATATCATATGATTCTTGTATAATTTAATAAAAATTATTTCACCATTATACATGATTTTAACCTACCCCAACCATGGAAAAGTACAAGGTAAGGGGTTTTCATCTCACTCCTTATTCCCGTGAGATTCATGCCATATTTCCACCATCAACTTTTGTGTGGTGTATGTACTGCCAATAATTATATTCTTAGTGTAATACACTCTAATTTATGTGTACTTACATATTCATTGTATGATACCTATTTCATGGGTTGTATGATTCATAAGTTACCAAATTGGTAAGGGTTCTTTCACAATCTCTTCATTATCCGAGGTTGTTTATACGTTATAATGTACTGGGATTTCTTTATCATCCACGTCCATGTTTCTTCAAAATGTATTTCATAACATTTTTACTATTTAATGGAATATATCTAGTGTTTCCAAGGCTACTAAACCAATCGGTCTTTCGAGATTTGATCTTTCTTGTGATCATGCCAATGTTATGTAATAATGCATCGACTCTGGGTAACTAGGGTCGGGGCGTTACAGAAATCCTCCAGAATGATAAATTGAGTTCTCTATTGACTTAATTCCTAGTTAAAGGCCCATATAGAAGAACCATTATAGAATGGAAACTGTGTAATTAGAGGAAATAAAGAAACAACTAGAGAAATTGAGTAATGCCGGATTTATTCACCCTAGTGTTTCTCCACGGGGAGCCCCATTCATTTTTGTTAAGAAGAATGATGGATCTATGAGGTTGTGCATTGACTATAGGTAGATCAAAGCTATTACAATAATGAACATTTATCCCAAACCTCGCATTGAAAATTTATTCGACCAACTTCATAGAGCTCAAATCTTTTCAAAGATTGACCTTCGATCTAGATATCATCAATTGTGTGTGATGAAGGAAGTCATTATGAATACAAAGTTTCAAACCAGGTACGGTCATTATGAGTTTAATTTAATGCCTTTTGGATTGACTAATGCACCCTCTATCTTCATGAATCTAATAAATACAATTTTCAAGGAATATCTCAATGAATTTTTAGTGGTATTTATTGATGGTTTCTTAGTATCCACCAAAAGCTAAAAATCATGAAAACAAATTGCGCATTATATTGAAGACACATAGAAGACATTAATTATATGGGATGTTTAGAAAAGAGTGAATTATGAATTCCGGAGATTTCTTTTTTTGGACATATTGTCTCTAAGGGTGGAATCTCTGTTTATCCTTAAAAAACCAAGGCAATCCATCAATGGACAACACTAACAAGTACAACTGAGGTACGCGATATTATTGATTTATCTGGTTATTATCGATGTTTTGTCCATGATTTTTCCTAGTTGGATAACCCATTAATAAATCTCACACGTAAAGGGGTTAAATTTGTTTGGACAAAAGAGTGTGAATTTTTTTTGAAAAAACTAATGAGAAGATTAGTCGATTATCATATATTTACTCTACCATCGGGGAATGATGAGTTCGTTATTTATAGTGATGCATCGAAGACAGGACTTAGTTGTGTCCTTATGCAGAATGATAGGGTTATTTCCTATGCATCACGATATCTGAAAATTCATGATCTAAACTATCCAACTCATGATCTTGAGTTAGCAGCTATAATCATTGCTTTGTAGATATGGAGACACTGCCTCTATAGTGAAAAATGTGAGATTTAAACTGATCACTAGAGTTTGAATTATACTTTCTCATAGAAATAACTCAATAGGAGGAAAAGGATATGGCTTGAACTACTCAAGGATTATGATTTCATGATACACTACCACCCAGGGAAGGCAAATAAGGTGGAAGATGCATTGTGTAGAAAGGATCATGATGTTTTGAACAGGATGAGAGTTGTAAGGGCTCTTATTTGCAGGGATCTAGTAAATATGGATATGGGAATCACCATGGATGGTGAATCATGTATACTTTTTCAAATGGTTTCCCAGCCATATTTTCTAGAAAGAATAAAGTGATCTTAGACAAATGATGAAGAGTTTATAAACAAGATTAAAGATGTGAATGATTGGAGAATTAGTGACTTTGTGTATGAAGATGGAATTTTGAAATTTGGGAAGATACATTGTTTTCCCAATATGCCTGATATAAAATGAGAAATGTTGGATGATGCTCATAGTTCCAATTTCTCTATACACTTTGGGAGTAGAAAAATGTATAGAGATTTGAAGGAACATTTTTGGTGGGACATCATGAAGAGGGAGATTCCTGAATTTGTGTCAAGATGTATGGTTTGTCAACAAGTGAATTATAGAAGGGAACATCCTAGCAGAGTCATGTAACCTCTTCCTATACTGGACTGGAAATGGGAGAATATTTTGTTGGACTTTGACATGGGACTACCAAAGACTCCTAGAAGGAACAATGAAATATGATTCATTATTGATCATCTTACCAAGTCAACAAAATTTCATTCTATAAGGTGTGACTTACCACTTGAACGTCTAACAAGACTATATATTAATGATGTTGTGAGAATTAATGGAGTAACCCTACAAAATGTTTCTAATTGTGATCCACGTTTTATATCAAAAATCAAGAAAAGTCTTCAGAAATCCTTGGATACTTAGATTTGTTTGAGCACTGTTTACAACCCCCAAACTGATGGACAATCAGAACGGACTATTAATACCTTAGAAGACATGTTGAGATCATGCTCACTTTAATTTCATGGAATGTGGGATCAATATTTACATTTTCATAAACTTTTATATAACAATAGTTTCCATTATAGTATTCATATGGAACCATTTGAATCGTTATATGGAATGAGTTTTCGCACACTAACTTTTTGGGATGATGTTGGTGAATGAAAACATTTAGGACCATAACTTGTTGAGAAAATGATGGAAAAGGTGAAGATAATCCAAACCCACATCAAAGCATCTCAAAGTAAGCATAAGAGTTGTACCGATAACCAAAGGAAGGATTTCAAATTTTATGTAGTAGATCATGTCTTCTTGATGGTATATCCATCGAAGGGTGTTATATGTTTCGGTACGAAGGGAACATTGATTCCCATGTACAATGGACATTTCTAAATTCTAGAATTAATTGGGGTTGTAGCTTAACATTTGGAAATTCTTCCATGTCTCACCAATGATCATTACGTTTTCCACATATCACTGTTCAGAAAATACATGCCTCACCCAACGCATGTACTCACCTCTGTGGAATTAGAACTAGAACCCGATCTGTCTTATTGCGAAAAGACTATCAAGATTCTAGATACAAGAGAACAAGTGCTGAGTAACCGAACGACTCATCTAGTAAATGTTCTATGGAGAAACCATAAGTTGGATGAGGTAAAGTGGGAACCTGAGGAAAATATGATGAAGAACCACCCAAGTCGTTTCATGCGTAAGTATTCTATAAATTTTAAGGACGAAATTATTTGAATCTGGGGAGAATAAACACCCCATGCTTCCACAATACAACTGTCTTTGAATAATGTAGTATCATGTGTTGTACGCAACTTTGAGCTCCAACACCCCCACATCTAATCAAACTACCTGTTATGAATTGTAATACCCAGTTTTTGACATTTTTAAAATTTTATCTTTCTAAATAGACATCATTTATGGATTTGGTATATCGAAATTAGCTGAGGGTGAATTTTTTAATTTTTCGAAAAGGCATTAAATTTTGATGAATATTGAAAAAAACTGAGTTATAGTTTGAAAACATATATATTTTTTAATAATTATTTATTTTAATTAAATTATATTTAGGTCAAAATAGATATATAATACACATATATTTTCAATTTAATTCCTTGGAGTCATTTTATAATAATTATATATATATATATAATAATGCTATTGAATTTTTATCATCTTTTACCCACCTCCTAGGAGAATTTTTAAATTCATATAAAACATAATTTTACCACTTCTGTGAGTGGAATTTCAAAAATTCAACATACACGGTTGATATAAGAAAGATAAATTGTGGTTCAATAAGATTAAAATAATTTTTGTTGAATAGTAATTTTTTCTTTTATTTACCACGGTTAAAAGTAAATATAGTAATTAAAGGTAAAAATGATATTATTATTACCCTAACATATGTCCTAATTCTTTTGGATAAGTATAGTTCGACCAAAAAATACCTTAGGAATAAAATATGAACCTTTTTGGTCCAGTTGGATTAGATTAGGACATTTATTATTATTTATATCAAAGATGAGTTCAAAGAGTTAAAATAAATTTTTAATAACTGAAACATTTTTAATATAGGGTTATACATATGGTAAATTCGATAATAAATATTCATTATAAATATAAAATTTTTTCCTACATAATAGTATTTTATTTATATTTTCTGACATTAAATAATTTAATTTATTTATGACACATTGATGATCCAGTAATTAGCTAATTAATGAAAATTTAAAATAATTTATATTATAAATATCCAAATAAATGTAATATGAGACTTTTAATGAATTTCACAAATTTTATAGGTTAATATGACATATAAGGGTTGGTTAGATGATATGTTTCTATGTAATAATACTGTTAATAATTTATCCGAAACAAAATACCAAATAGTGTCAAAATTGGCATAAAAGAGTTTTAAAAACAAATATTATATTATTAATTGATATTATATTTATAAAAATCAATGGGTGAGACAAATGAATTATATAATTATATTTTTATCACTAATGAACCATTTGGGGTTCTCTTGGAAGTATATAGTAATTTTATTAACCATATAATATAAAAAATCAAAGAGACATGGTAAATGTCAATATATTTAACTAAGAGTAAAATATAAAAGATAAAGTAAATATAGTGACACAAAACTGTCTAGTACATATTGGTTGAGTTTTTTTCAACGCATCCCAACCTTATTCTTTAAATATTTTATTTTTTAGCCATTAGAAACCGAAAATGATTTTATTATAAAATAATATATCTTACTTTTCCTATGGTGCCCCTCACCCCTCATATAAAAGGGCACTCCCCCATCTATCTAATTCACATCATCAAAGCAATTTGGCTTGGCCAACCTTTTCCCAAATACCCTCTCAACATTCCTCTATTCATCCTAGAGGCCATCCTCTAGACACAATCAAACCTAATGATCCATTTTGATTAAATCAAAAGGATGAACCCGAAGAAGAGGTAAATATCTCACCACCACTTTCAAGTTACTTTATTATTCCACTTCTTTTTCCATTGTTATTTCAATTCTAAAATAATAACTCCTGTATATTTGATATACTGGGATGTTATTATAAAAATTTTACAAAAAAAATTCATTATTCTATCCATCCTTTGAATGACATGTCACCATACGTTTGTATGTACGCCTTTCCGTCTCTAAGTCATGGTGTAATTGTTATTCAATATAATATTATTTGAATGGGTATAATAATGATGTGTAATTTATGTAAATAATAAATATAACATGATAATGATTATTTATATATGATATACCATCCATTTATATATTTTTTTAATATTACAAGAATGATATTGTTGCTTGTGCGTATGTATGGATTACCATCTCCACATAGAGATGAGATTCATTCCCCATCATATCCATGGAAGACTAATTCTCATATGATGATAAAAAATATTTTTAATGACTTGATTTCATTCTCGATATGAATGAGATACATTCCATCAATATCAAATATGACTCACATAACAATGAATCTAAATGTAATCGAATTTGTTAACACTCGAAACAACAATAATACTAATATATTATTAACAATACAATTTTAAAATATCATATATGATATCATATTAACTTATATGATATTTTTGTAATTTAATAACAATTATTTCACCATTATAAAGGAGGTTTGCATACCCTTGACTAAGGAAAAGTACAAGGTAATGGTTAATTCTACCATCACTTTATCATCCGTGGTTGTTTATATGTAATTATCTACTGGGACCTCTTTATCATACACATAAATGTTTCTTAAAAATGTATTTCACAACATCGTTACAATTTTTTAGACTATAGGTTAAAGTAATTTATACCCTTTTCTAATTTTTATAAGATGTTTATAATGGAATCTTTCTGTTGTTTTCCAAACATGGTCCTTTTTAACTTTTTCAACAAAATTAATGTATGAATGTCTTTTTAACTTATACGGTGGCTGTGGCTATTTTGCTTCGTTATAAAATTGTCAACGCTTCCCTTACAATCTTGTGAGAATATTATCAATGAATTTTTTTTATAATTACGTGAGTTTTAAATGATTAAAAAAAATAGATATTTCTCTCAAATAGTTATGATTTCATCTATGTTAACAATGTTTGATGGATTTTAAGCTTATTTGAAGTTGATTTGTTATGATACAAATCATCTATATTGAATTGAAGGGTTTTTGAAATGTTTTTCTGTGTAGGTGTTATTTTTGAACCATTCATGGTTTATGGAGAATGTATTGACATTTTTAATGATATTTTTAATATGAATGTTTTTTTTTGTTTAATCCTATTCATATGAGGAATGAATTGGACAAATTAAGTGACGGGAGGAGCCCAATTTAGATCCTCGATTCATCTGTATGTCTAATGAGACAAACTATTGTCTTGGAACAAGGCGTTGAATAAATATTATTGGTAGTCTTGGGACAAGGCCTTGGCTATGTGGTTATGATAGTCTGATATTATAAATACCAACATTATGTAAGTGGTTATTGATTTTTCATGTGATTATTCGACCAGTTGAATATCCATGTGAATTAGAAAATGACATTATTAGATTTTATTTTTTCCATATTATGCTGAAGATCAAGTTTCAAAGGATTTTGTTTTAGTTATAAATTGCTTTAAATGTTTATTCTTATTCATGAAATTTCCGCTATATTGTAATCCTTACTGAGCATCTAAGGTCACCCATTTCAATATTTTATTTTTCCTTGGATGTGAAGATGTATTTTATGACTGAGCTGCAGGGATAGTCTGAGGGGATATGAGTGTGTACTTTGGAGACTATGTTGTTGTAGTTTTTCACTTAATGAAGTAATGTAAGACTTATGAATGTATCTAGTGTTTCCAAGGATACAAAACTAATTGGTCTTTCAAGACATGATCTTTTATGATCATGCCAATGTTATGTGATAATTTTCCGACTCGGGGGAACTCAGGTTAGAGCATTACAGAGTGACCCCCCAACAATTATCCATGATACATATATTTTGATTCTAGGGATGAATACCTTCTGCAAATAAGAAAAGAAGTGCTAGGTATGATGACTTACACTCAACACGATTTTAGGTTCTAGTTCTAAAAACCTAAATCAAATGAATGATAATAATGTATGAAAATTAAACTAAGAATTGGGGTTCGAGAAATGATGACCTATAAAAAATGATTAATGGTAATTAATGATAAATCTAAAGGGAACATGAAATGAAATTTGCATAATGTCTTGATTAAAGATTAAATTACAATGTGATATTTTATTAAATTATGAATTTTATTTATTGAATCATAAAACTGAATGCACAATCCTCTGACTAGAATAATTTTATAAATAATTGGTTTTGGCCTACTGAGTTGTACTAACATCTTATTCAGGCCACTTGATAAGCACCCAAGAAGACATTGTTCTTCCAGGAAAAGATAATGGTAAGAAATGAGATAGGTTTTTGTTTGGGATTTGAGCATGGGATTGTGAACTGCATGTCTTTCGGGACACTTTTTTTGTATTCATGTTTTTACTTTTCGTTACATTATAGGAACTTCACAGTTGCGTTGTCATAATTTTTTTACCTTCTAGTTGAATATTGTATTTTATGGTTTTGACTATTATATGACCTAGTATTGTATTGGTTATTTATAAGATAACTCACATGGTTTTAATTCATTTTTTTGTTGAGGTTTTTATTCTGATAAAATATTTTATAGTCTCCCCAAGACTGATTTACCAGTCATGTGCTACTATTTAGCACCATCTGGAATATGGGTAGGCGCACTGGAGGGCATATGGAAAACCGGCTCTGGGAACCGTTTAGTGGATCCTAGGTCGGGACATCACAAAACATGTCATAATGTTTTTGAATAATAAATTATCATAGGTTCTTGTTTTTGTGTGTCATACATGCTTTTTATTATGAGTTTCATACTTCAGTTTTCTTGGGTGTCACATTCTCCCCACCTTATTAAATTTGTTTCTTCGAAATGTAAACTCGGTCGTAGTGGTATATTTTTTGATACATCTTATATTTCAAGTACCACATTTTTAGATGGATTCAAAAGTTGTCTTCTATAAAATATAAAATTTAATGTACAAAAGTATAATGGACAATAATTTATCTAGGTCTCTATGTAAGAGAACATTATTGGAAATTAGCGATAAATACTAGTAGGAACAATGATAATTTTTATAAGCAGTGAATGAGGACCTAAATCACAAACAAATAATTGATAAATGGAACATTGATGGCCTAAAATATTTAAATATGTGATTATTTATTGTACCATTAGTTCAATATAATTAATTTATAAAGGAAACACTTTTTTTAATAATTCATCAAATGATGTGTTATTACATTACTGACCATGAATATCATGAATTATTAATACTTTATAGGTTTAATGTTCATTTGACCAATTTTTGTAGTGCTTTGATCAAATTTAAATTCATCCTTTTATTACCAAAAATTGTTTCCCACTAATGATTTTTTTTATATGATTAACTAAATACCCTTCTAAAGTATTGACGTATTGACAAGTATAACTATTTGTACAAAAAAATCCTCTAAAACTAAAAAATTTAATTGATTAATCCCTATTCATGAATTGTTATACTAATGTATTATCATTAAAAATTCATCATGAAATATTTTAACTGAAAATAATGAAAACTTTACAATGAAATTTTTAGGTTTAGTGGCTGGTGTGAAAACCTTATTCTCATTCAGTCATGGTTTCATGAACCCCAACCATTCCATATTTGATTGGTTGTCTCACTGCTTATAGGTCTTCCTTTTCTAAAATAACATTAATATTATTTCAAAAATAGACATGATGGAAATAATTTAAATTTAATAATTATATATATTTATAACAATGTTTTTAAAAAACCCCAATAAAAAATACATCATCCTTATTATTTTGACATAGTTCCTTCATTTGAAAAATGATTATCCAAAATATCAGTTTTTTGATTTATATTAATAAAACCTTATATTAAATATAAAAATACAAAGATTTATCAAAACAAATTTATTATAATAATAATTTAAAATAAATTAATATGAAGTATATGTAAAATGTTATTTATCCTAATAATAGCCTCAAAAAGTGTTAGAGAATATTTTTTAATGTCATATTGTCATGTACCGGGTTAGCCCTAGTTAAGCCCAGAACACATTATCAGAGTTGTTTCTACTAGGATTATATATTCCAGAACCACATTCATTTTTAGAATCTAGAAAGGGAATTATTTCTAGAAATACCAATATAATATATACATCATAATCATTTTTGTGTTTTCATCAATATTTATCCTCAAATGAGAATATATTGTTATGTTATCTAATCTTTCATTTCCTAAATAATTTTCCCAAGGTTTCTACTAATACTACTTTGATAAAAATAATATAAAACCTTCCCTAGATAGACAAGATCTATTTTATGATTCAAAATACATTGTTATAATTAAATTTAATTGATCCATGAAGGATCCACCAATTTTGTATTCCTAGTAAAACAGATACAAAAACGAGTCTTCTATTACAAATTAAAATAGTGATTACAAATTTTTTTCTCATTATAAATAATAATATTTGAGAATAATTCTTATCCATCTAGTATATTATTTCATATCATTCATAGTACGTTTCTTGAATTCTTGGGTAAAAATGATAATAAGGGTGACCAAAATTGTTTTGTATGGGAAAATTATAGCAAAAGAAAAAATGACTCAATGGAAATAGTAAATATAGAATGATACGGAACTAATCATACATGCCATGTATTCAATAAATAGAGTGGATTTACAAAAAAAAATTATAAAATACTAATATCTAGATTCACATTCCATTGAAACAATTAGGTAAGAAAAAATAAATACGGCATGGTAAGAAACTGAAACATATGCCTTTTAAACAATGAAATGAATTTAAAACTATAAATATACTTGTCAAAAAAATCACATGGTTAAATAGTATCTAAAACTATTATAAATTAATTATTAATTATTTGAATCCATGATTTATGAGTACATTGGACATGTACCATCTAGATCTTTTAGGTAGATGACTTAGAAATAGAGTAAAAACCCATATATGGGGGCTAGACAAAAATATCATCTCATGAGGCTATTGATGTATCGAGGATATTTCATTCACTAGTTCAAAACCCATTTCTATATATAAAAATAATTGATCATATTGAATAATAATATTCATTATCATGTAACACTATTTAAAGATAATATTGAATTTTTAATATTAATTCCTCAAAATAGTCAAATAAATTTCAATTTAAACAATTAATGAAAATTTTATACATTTAAATAAGTACTAAAAATCATTTTATTTTAATATTTAGAATAAATTATATTTCCATTGAAAATTTATTACAATATTCTTATTACTACCAAGAATACTTTTCAAATCACAAAAATGAAGTCATATTAAGAACAATATTAAGTAAAACTATCTTTAAACATTCTAATGTGACCATACCACTTTGAAAAATTTTAAATCATAACTAAATAAAAGAATAAAATTGAATGAAATTAATAATATAATTAGATTATGTAAATTCATTATATATAATTTAGATGTCTATATATTCACTATATAAATGAAATTAGATTCATAATAATACAATGTGCATCAATGAAATGAAATTGATATGAAATTCATTACATATAAATCAAATTACACAAAATTGGTAATTATATAGTAAATATTATTATTACCATAAAGATAAAATAATTCATGATTAATATATCAAAATGTGATGTATGTTACACCGAAAAAAAGAAATATGTGGTGAATATGACATTTATCTTCACATTTTTAAGATGTGAGATTGAAATTCCTACCTATGTGGTAATAAATAAATTCAAAAAACTAAAATAATTATAAATTTATTAAAAAAAATTCCATGATGGTTATAAGGTTATTTAAATTATTTTACAATTTGGTAGTATTTACACTTTATATATATATATATATATATATATATATATTTATGATCCCAATAATAAATTTTTCCTCACTGGAAGAAAAGTGAAATATGAATTCCATACCTTGCATTTCCATTGGGGTGAACATAAATTAAAATCCTATTTATTGAATATATGTTAATTTTATAATATATTGAATTCATTTTTCATATTTATAATATCATATATTAAATTAGTATTATATATTGCACTCAATTGATAATAATATTCAATGGTTTTGACTCTATTTGGTGTTAATTTCATATTTTCCCATGTTTGTTTTAAAATCTTGTTCATGGTTTTTTTAGATAAATCATGGTGTCATAATCTCTTGAATGTAAATAAAGACTGAATTATCTTATATAATCATTACATATGCATTTAGTATTATACATTATATTTCGATATTATAAATGAAGGTCGCAGTTCATTGAGAACGTAGGTCACATGTACACATGAAAGATAAATTCATTTCATTATTATATAAATTGAATGAAAAATAATTTAATTATTATTCATATCATAATTACACTATAATATATATGTAATATATGTTTTATTGGATTTTAACAACACCATTTATTCATTACATACAAGGCATGAATGAGTTATATCATGATGAGGGGTTGATAGTCCACACATCCTCATAACGAAATTTTTGTATTAACAGAACGCTATAAGCAAAACAGTTTGATCTAAATAAAAATAAATTATTAATACATATATTATTAATAACATATATATTATATATACATATATTTTCCATCCTAATGTTGACCATGAGAGGTGATAACGAGAATTGAACAATAATCCTTTTGTGAGGCAGTAGATTGTATTTCCAAAAAATGGTTTGTCCACTTCTATTAGATGGAGGTGTGTCCGTGTATAGGATGTAACATTATTGTAGAAAAATTATTGTATATCAATGATATATTTTTTGTTTTACAATAATAGATAATTTTATTTTGGGTGGTTGATAATGGAAGTAAAACTAAAACCATGGGAAAGGATGTAACATCTTAATGGGGTAACATCATTTTGTTTGCACTAAAAGGTTTATTTGAGATGTTTATAACCATTAGTAGGTTTATAATGTAGTGGGATTTTTGGGAAACTATATAGTTTGAAATTTTTGGAATCTAATGGGTTTTATATTTTTAAGGAATGGTGTGAGATGATGGTCTTTTATATTGAAGTAAAAGGAATCACAAAGAATTTTTGAAAGCCAATTAGGTGTTCACATGTTCTTACATAACAAAGACATACGAAAAAATAAAGACATTTGAATTTATTAATTAAGGCCGATAGAGTGATTGAAAATGCATGTTGTTAATTTTTCGAGGACAATTTTGAACATAAATCAATGTCTTAGTCCTTTATTAACTTATATTTTCTTAATAATTGTAATTAATTCTAATCACATTAACTAATATTTTTGGTCAGAATAAAAATGTGTATCACTAAGAATTATAAATTATTATTATTCAATATATATAATACCTTATTCCAAATTATAGTGACATATGTGGTATAAATTATATTAAAATTAATGTCATCGTGAGATTATAATGGAGGGTATTAAGTTAAAAACGTCCGAATGTTGGAAACTATTTTGTAGTCAATTTCTATGTGAAATTGATTTCAAATACCTCAAAAGGAATAATTCATAAAAATATTATATAATTAAACATTAAATTAATTAAAAAATAATTTATCATTATTAATAAATTATAGAAAAAATTCATTTCAACAAAAATGTAGTATTTTATGTTATTCATAAAAAATTAAATCATTTTAGAATGTTAATAAAACAACATTTTAAGATATTGTTTTGAATAAATTATTCAAATTATGATTATTAAGCCACATAAGATGATTTAGTGTCTCAAAATTTGAATTTTATGTATGTTCTATATTAAATGGGTGTAAAATTTCCCTTATAATAAATATAATGTTTTTTGTGAGAATTAGTGTTTGTTCATATCTAATTCACGTCAAACCTAGTGGATTAATATAAAAAGTATTTTAATGAATATATAAAAAATATATATCCTTAAAATAATTATCTTAATTTAATTTAATTGTTCTATTAGGATTAAATCTTATCATGAGAATTAAAATTGTTTTATATAAAAGTATTCAATTTATTTTCAATTGGTTACTATATTAATTTCTTTTTAATATTTACGGATGAGATAATCATATAATATTATAAAGTATATATTTTAATATGATAAATAATAATTTTCATAACCTCTAACATAACATATATTTTATATCATATTATATTAAATTAAAAACATTAATAATATATTGTTATTTTGTGAATCTTGGTCTTGCACGTAAACATGATATCAAGGAATGTATCTCTTGAATGTAACACAAGATATTGAGAATGGTTGATCATTCATGTGACACTTACTAACATGGTGTTTATTACATGGAATTTATTTTAAATAGTAAATATAATATAATGAATTGTGATATTATATTACCTTACTCTTTTGTGGTCGTGGTTATCAAACACTATCAAATTCTTGTTTCATACATCAGTTTTAAAGGAGTCACCAAAATCATTCATGAAAATATTATATTTTATCTTTTGGAAGAATTTACACTTGAATTGTGTCATTCCATTATTTGGAAATAAAAATTCACACAAAACACCATTTTCTTCTCTAGAAAAAATGGTTTACTAAAGCACTATTTCATAAGAACATTATTTTTGAAATGTCATAAAAAAAATATATATTATTATAGATGTAATTTCAGTTATTAAATCACATAGTCACCATAATATAGCAGAATCCCATCATTATCTCGGAGGATTTCATAAGATAATTCATTGTCTAATTTGTTATAGTGGTTAATGAATATCTAATTAATATTATTAATTAACACTGAAATAAATCGATAACATAGTTACATATATAACTAATTATAAATTGAATATTTTGTTTTTATTATATTATTAGTTAACATGATTTTTATTTCATCCCATCAAATTTGAAAAAACAAAAGAATAATTATAAGGCATAGTGTAATCAACTAGCACCACAAGGTTTCATATTCTAATTTCACCCCACAAATTTTATATAGTTATTAGGATATAATTTAAAATTTATTAGGATGTGTATAATTAAATTAGGATAATGTGGAGAAAAATTGAAATCCACCTTCATTCCATTTAAATCATTTGGAAATTAAAATCATTACAGTTCATTTCCTTCACTTCCCCCTCAAGAGAGTAATATTTTACGATTTTTCATACTAAATTTATATTTACAAAAAAAATTAATATTGAAAAATATTTGAAAATATAATTGAAACAATTAATCTTTTATTATAATGATATTATATAATTAGTAAACTAAATTTACCAATTGAGATATAACATGTTGTTTTTATTGTATTACTGTATCCACCATCATAAATGGTGTTATAAAAAAATCATAGATGGTTATATGAACATAAATACTAATAATTTTACAAATATTTTTGAATTTTTCATTAATGGAATTTTAGATGTTATACTATGTACTTTTCGTGGTATAAAAATATAATCAATATTAAATTAAATTGCTAAAAAACTCATTAATGGTAAATTTTTAGAAATAATAAATATTAAAAATAGGTAATGATATATGACAATTACAAATAAATATAATTTATTAATTATAAAAACATTAAATTAACTAATTATGAAAAATGTAGTATCATATAAGGGGTATCATTATTTACATTTAAATCCATAAATTAATAGTTGTATTTATAAAAATCACACGATGAAAAGAATAAATAATTATGTTGTAATTTTATAATACATTAATATAATTAAGGTATAAATAAGTATATAACTGCGAATATGTTTCTGATAAACTATATTATACTATTGGTTTTTCTTATAATTTATAATATAGTTTTTCCAACTAAAAAGAAATAGAATATAAGTCATTCTAGTATCAATTATATTGTTTGGTGGCATATTTCCTATAATCCAACATGTTTTATATGGAGTGGTGTCACTACATATTATTTAACAATTTTCATCATGATCAAATAATTATTAATGATAATTAATGATTCATTTTAAATTTTACCCTTTCATTGGTTTTGATTCAAATTTTATTTATATCAAATGTATATCATTTTATCATTTTCAGATCAATTTTAAATAAATGTTACTATAAACCATAATTTATTTTATATGAGTTTTTAACAACACCATTATCATCAATAATAATTAATATCATTCATTTAATGAAATATTAATTTCTATTTATTTCCAACACTAATACTGATATGTTTTCCCATATCATAATTTTTAAATAATATTTATTCATTGAGTTATGATTGTTCTTCATAAATTTATTATATAAATGTTGGTGAAATTCTCACAGTTAATTTATTTTGTGTTATTTTCCTTATATATCTAGCCATATACATCTTTTACAACATAATTAATTTTTTATCTTCATGAAATATGATTTATGAAAAAAAATTGTTAACTCAAATTTCATTTTATAAACAACAAATTTAAAACCTTGTGTATCTATCATTTATAATATATAGATTCTAATAATTTCACACTACTAAAATATTAAGTCACATAACCTGTGTTAAAATTATTTTTAAATATAACATTGTTTATTAGTTAATTTAATTCTCATAAAGGTAATACATTTTTATGAAAAAAATCATGTATCCATTGAAAATAATTTTTACTCTATTTCCTAGTTAATTATTATAAAAAATATATATTCAATTATTATTTGATAATAAAAATATGTTATTACTCATTTGATCTTTATATTTCACTTATCCACTTATAAATATTTTCATATTACCTTTTTTGTGTTTTCGGATTCCAACCATGGTATATCAAAATATTAAAAAGTATTTAAAATATTTTAAGATAAAATGTTTTATCATTCCCATAATATTTATTGTGATAATTTATACTTAATTTATAAAGAATAAAATTTTTGATAATTTTAAAATTATAATAGACTTACATTTCATTAATTTCTAATTAAAAAAATTATGGCTCTTTTATTGATGATTATCTTTAGAATTATATATTTCTTGATATTTTCATATCAAATTTTTGAATTATTTATTTAATATTTAATGAATAATTATATATATTTATCAATATAAATAGATTTTTATTATTAGAAAATTAAATTTATTTAAATAAATATTTATAGAAATATGTTTTTAAATTCTCCTTAAAAATAATCATTTTCTCTGATGAAAAATTATATTTCCAAAAAAGTTATTTAATTTACATTTTACTGTCATTAATGACCTCATTTAAATTGATGTTAATTTTCATGAAACATATTTTTATGGTTAAAAAAACATTAATCTGGGGAGGATTATTTTTGGGTATCATCCATTTACTTTATTAGTGTGGATTATTGTCATACTATCTAGTATTATTATTAATCAAATATATATTTACATTGGTTCATTATGGAACCATTAATGATTATTTTCATCTATGAAACATATTAATTCATTATTGTATAAAGAGGAGTGATATAAACATCTAATAATTTTTTTTGGATTTATATCACATGTCTATTGTATGTCAATAATTGATATTTTAATTGTTCTAAAAAATATGCATGATAATTATATCTCTTCTTTATAATAAGTGTGAACATTTCATTTCATAAAAAAAATAATGAATTGAGTTTAAATTCATAAATAATGTTAGATTGGTAATTTTTTTATATTTTAATATTGAATAAATGATAATAATTATTCAGAAGTTATCTGTTATGATATGTTTGAATGTATTGTTGTCATGAAATACTATATAACAATGATAAATCTTTATCGATCTATTATTCCATCTCATTATTCTACACACTTTTAAAATGATAAATATTTTTTCATTTGAGGTTACATATATAATTCCATATTACATTAGAAATCAATATTTACATTATTTATGAAAAATATTTCTCAATATTTCATATTTACGATCTCTTAATTATAATGTTTTTGTGAAATATGAATAATATTTTATTATATTTTGGAATAAATTACATAGTATTCATATATATATATTAAATAAAATTAGTTCTTTAATACAATATAATTTTTTTGAATCATTTATTTAATTTAGATTAGTCTTTATAGTGTAATTTATGATATTGATAATTTATTATCAAATATTTAGTTTCAATATAAAATATTCAAAAACATCGGGTGTGAATAAATATCATTATATTATACATAATTATGTAAATATATTTATAAAAAATTATTAACATCTAGGAATATGTCCACCTATATCTTAATTAAAATTATAAACATATATAAAATATATATGTATTTTAAAAACAAATATAATATAAGACTAATCAATTGACAATGAAATACTAATTATAATAAAACCAAGAAGGTTTCATCAATCCCTTGAGAAAACCTAATAACCATTTCCAACTGTTAACCATTAATTGTTTATAAAAATTACACACCTCATGAACTGGATATATTTTGAAAAAAAAACACCATTTATAGAATTATAAATCAATATTGAAGAATTATTTTCATAAAACATGTTCAATATTTTATAACCTATTTATGAATAACTAATCATCATTGTAGTGACCCTCCCGGTACTCACATTAATTTTTGACATTCTAAGACAGAAGCATCACTGAATTAATTGGAGAGATATAACATGATATCCCATCAAATTGATTTGTATATATATCACAAAAAACATTATATAAACGTCATGTAACATATTAATAATTAAAAATATATAATATTCATATTTTTCACCACAAAATCAATTTTTAACACATATGAAAAATAGATTCATTTTTCACACAATGGTTATGAGAAATATAAATTTATATCCAAAAAACAAAAAATAGAAAAATTACATTCTTTGTGGGAATAAAATATATTTAAAAAAATTACTAATATGTAGATGAATACTAATAGTTAATAATTTCTATAATGGAGGAATAATCGATCAATCCTTATACATTAAATTACATTTTTTAACTCTGCTACTGAAATTCCAAAATAGTACGTACATAAATTATTAAATATAACCCTTTTTAATAACTTGTAATGAATTTAAATTATATAATAAAATTACATTAATAAGATTACAATAATAAATTATATATTTCCTTAAAAAAATTATGAACTTGAACATTGAGGTGACAGAGTTTAAATCAATTAATATAATGTTTTAATATTAAATTACATACCATTTGTAATGGATACATTAATTTTTATCTATAACCTCTACTTTTATAAAAATAAAATATATTTATAATTTATTAATATAATATTATTTAATAATTCATTTTCATTACTGTATTTGATTCTATTTTTACCATCATTTAAGTGACTAAAATCATGAATTTGACACTAAATGTTTTAAGGATGTTCGGTTTCTTAGCTCAATATTACATTAATACATCTACCATGTTAAAAAGTTTAATTATGAAACGACATCCAAAATAAGAAAGAAATTAAAATTATAATAATTAAATATTATACATATAATTAAATCCAACAATGTATGAAGGACATAAAAAAATAAATGACGCCATTTCATGGTTATAATAGACCATATGTACACATTAATTACATTTATATTTTTTTAGTGGGAGGAAAATAAATAATCTAGATAATAGTAATATTTTATAGATTAATAATTATGTTGTAAATATATTATATATTCATTTTTTATGTCATGACTCATCCCTGGGGGCCCGTTCCATTAATACCCCAAGACTGCCATCCATAGGCCTAGGGCTAGAGATTAGCCCCAAAGGCGCAAGTCCCTAAACTGGGAAGGAATTGCCTTTATAACTTGAAAACACGCACAACAAAGTATGAGCTAGAAACAAAACACAAAATAAAATTGTATAGAAAATGGAGTGTTGAAAAGTATAAAGGGGCCAGAAATACTAGCTCAACTGTAATGTATAATGAAACATAATGTACAAGTACTATAAAAAAAGAAAAAATCTATTGGATCGTCCACTGGGAAATCCTACCTTAAGGGTATATGCATATATCCTCAACAACAAACCACATCTGGTCATCTCCACAATGTACCTTCACGTCGTGTGGTCCACTCTAGGTACCATCCAGTCCTGGTACACTCAGCCTCGGTCAGCGCTGTCCATTTTCTGCATCCAACACAATGAGATGCGGGCATAACACGTGCATGGGTTAGTATAACGATACTCAGAAGGGACCCCGAGACCCTCAAGGTCTCAAAAAACCATCAAGGATACCCACAAGTATGAAATAAATAGATAACCCTTATTAGTTATATACCCATACATATACCTAAGTTATCAAGTAATTAATCTCAATCATGAGGTAAATACAAAATTTATTGACTCAGCTAAACCACGATTTTATTCACATTAATGAAACCAAAAATTCTGGAAAATTCCTCCTCTATCGAGTACAGTGGGCATGCCATGTAACCAAGGTGCTTCCCAATAACCTTGGACTGCTGATGTACTCCTTCTATTGAGTACCGTGTGTTTTCCGCGTCACCAAGGCGCTCCCCACCATGGGTCTTCCATGTCACCATGGCGCTCCCCCTTCTAGCTTGCTGAGGTACTCCTTCCATCGATTACTGTGGGTCTACCGTGACACCAAGGCGCTCCCCACTGTGCGTCTTCCACGACACCAAGGCACTCCCCACTGGGCTAGTCATATAACTCCGAGTCAAATAAGTCGGCATTCATCATGTCAGAGCCAGCTACTAGGTCTCGGGAATGATATCGCTCTACTCCAAGAGGATTCGCTCCTTGAGCTACATGTCGATACTCCAACTATCACGAAGTCCAATGTGGATTTATCTCAAATTTCGTCCATGTCATATGGGTATTAACCCAATAGACGATGCATCAATTAGACGCCCGGTCTATGAGTTATTAGCCTTTTTTTCCAAGGGGCCAGTTGGATTCTTGCACGATCCAACCTTACGTTATATCAACATTACCCCGAACTCTAGTGGGGTATACACAAATGGACCGTCGATCTCTAATAATATATGCGCCACAGACGGTTTGTTAAATGGTTTCCAGTTACAAAAGATATGGTAAAAGAAATTAGAGGGTACGTAGTGGGCCTGGGTCCTGTCCGACCCGGTCTGACAGACCCTATCTGACCGACCCTATTCATCCCTATCTAGGCCGACCCGATCTGGGTTGACCTGGTCAGACCAGTTGGGTATAGCCTAACCCAATGAGTGGAATAGCTTGTTAGGTTCGGCCCAGCCCACTGGGCCCCACCTAGCAGGCCTCGTGGGCGGTTTGGCCCGAGCACGGGGCCAGTTCAGCCTGGAGCACCGTGCGGGTGTGGCCTAGAGTGGCTCGGCCCGGAGGGCACACCTGGGCAGTTCGTCCAGGGTGCCAGAAGGTGGGTCATGTGACAGCTGGGGTTCGACGCAGCCATGGCGCCGGTTCAGTCGGTGGGAGGTGTAGGTGGTCAGGCGGCCGTCAACTATGAGTCAGACGGGAAGGCCTACAGGTGGGTCAAAGTGTGGCCAGGCTGGCCGGGAAGCAGCCGGGCTGGCCGACAGGGTGGCTGGTGGGTGGTCGGGCAGGCCGGGAGGTGGACTGTCAGGCTATAGCCAGTCCAGCAGGCTGCCTGTAAGGGTACAACAAAGCCGATAGGAAGTGGGGGGGGGCACATCTAGGTCGGCAGGTGGCCATCCAGGGCGCGACCATGCCAGTAGGCGATCGAGAAGGCCGGTGGGGTGTGTACCGGCTCAGGGCAGCGGCTCATCACGAGGAGAGGCACGACCGGTAGGGGCTCGGCCGGGGCAGGTTTGGCTGGTGACTGTGTGGGATGTAATGGTGGCAGAGCAGATCATGGAGGTCTTGGGTAGCACAACCAATGATTTCAACGCCTTCTTCTCCTCATTGGTTCATCACCATGCTGAATATCATTATAAAAGTGATCGACGAAGTGACTCAGACCATGTTAGTTTGGCCCTCACCCTTCACGATTTATGTGATAACAATAGGTTCATCATGGTAGGATAATGATGAACAAAAAATCACCCATCAAACGAAACATATCTGTATTCTTCATTATGAATTAAAAGAAGAAAATGGCACAAAGATAATGCAACCCCTACCTTTGTTCATTGATTGTTGATGAAGTCATATAAAGAAGTCATAAGTGATCATCGTTTGTCATGTCCGTTGCACACTTCCAATCACGAGCTCATGCATTGGATCGATCAGGATGATGCAGAGGGAAGGTCAATTTAAGACGTTTCACATTAGTAGGATCCGAGGATGAAGGTCGAAGAAAATTTTTGTTAGTGTTCTTTGTTGATGGAACATGTTCTTAATCCTTCGATGATGAGATCTTGTGTCACCTCTCCCATGTTTCCCCCAAAGTGAATCTACAAATCCAAATAAAAGATTATGTAAATATATTTTTTAATAGTTTTTAGGAAATTTAAAATGGATGAATTAATTGAGGTGCATCCCCTTAATTAATTCAAGAGGTTCGCGCATAATTAAAATTGAGGATTTGGATCCATAAATGCTGTGTTTTAACTCCACTAAGTTAGAGGTGTGGTGGAACGATTAACTTGGGAGATCAGGAGGATTCTCCCCATATAATGGGGAGGTCAAGAGGTTTCAACCTCAGGTGGTCCCCACCATATCAAACACGAAGTGGAGGTTAGGTTTGTGTGGGCCCCACCGACATAACCTATCAGGGGAGGTTAAGGTGTGGTGGTCCCAAATACAAATTCCATGTAGTTTTTTTACCTAATAAATAAAAATAAGTACACACACATTATTTTTATAAGAACCATTCTCTAAAAAACCCAAAAAAATATCTTTTATTCTTGATCCACTGCCATCAAAGAGAAAGTCTCCATAAGCGAATACCAGCATTACGAGTTCAACGGTGTCCTTGGATTTCAATTCTGATCTATGGTTCAAAAGTTATAAAAACTGTTCCCTACATTTACTCAACGTACTAGAAGAAAACATCAGAAATTGATTTCGGGTACACTGGGCCTCAGAATCACGCACCGTCAGTTTTTTCAGACACTTAATATTTCCATGAATTTATGAAAAAAAGATCCATGGATTTTCTGGGATATTAAATTTTAAATCATTATTATTTTTCTTGACATATGGAGATAAAAAATGAATCACACTTCTATGTCGATGTGAAATTAAACACATACACTTGGGAAATATTATTTTCTTACAACAAACTATATGGAAGGAAGAGAAGTTATATATTACTTTTATACAATATTAATTATACAAGAAATATCATATATATATATATATATATATTCAATCATTCTAACTGTCTATATGATTCAACGAGTAAAATAAAACACACACCTTTGTGGACGTGATAATGAACACATAATAAATAATAATGTATTTATTTCCCAGACGACATAAAATGACATGAATAATGGGCTTATAATAATAATAATAACATTTTAGAATTTTAAATATAATAATTTTATTATTTCAGCTAACTCGAAAAATATTTAAATGTTGTAGAATAAGAAATAAGTATTAAAGACACAATTCTGACTTAAACAACCTATTCGGAAATGATTTGGATTAAACATTTATCATGATTATGTTTGTATTTTGGAGTGACAAAGACATTTTCAATGACAGGACTGATGTGATAATGTAATTTGGATATGGATTTTTTTGTAATAAAATGTTCCATCTTTGGGATGATGTTTGGAGATTATATCCCATTTTACAAAATAGGATATTTCAACACATTTATATAATTAAAATTTTTAAATATATAAAATATCAATTTTAAAATGATTGTAGAAATATATATAAATTTTGAATAAAATATAGAATAAGGTATATATATTCAATTAATGAATCATGTTTATTCATTTATTGGGGAAATTTTATACATTATTACTATGTTTACCCCAATTAAAAGCCCTTTTATATTTAAGATTCTATACAAAAATAAGAATTATTAAATTTAACAATTTCAATATATGAAAATACAGATTCTAAATATAAAATCTAATTTTCCAAAATCATTTTCATGATGTTGTAAAATGATTTTTAATATAAATATGAAATTTAAAATAATTTTTTTAATTGAAATTTAATTTTTACATATATAAATGGATTTATACCAAAATCAAATTACATTATAATTAAAAATTCTTATTTTTTTTAATACTTAAATATTTATCTCCAATAAAATTCAAATAATGTTGTATAATATTTAAATACATGAAACTAATTATAATTTTAATAAAGAAATATATTATTAACTCTGATTAAGATATTAAAATTCCTTGAAAATTTAAAAATATTCAAATTTAGTTAAATTTAATATTTTCATTACAAAAATTATGTAGATATTGTAAGACTAATATAATAAAATAAGAATAATAAAATTTAAAATAAATCTATTTATAACCTAGAAAAAATATTCAATCTAATAAATAAATAATCATTCAATAAAAAAATATTATTCTATAATTATTAAAACATTAATTAATATAAATACGTTAAATGTATATTTACATAAAATGATATAGATTTATTTCTCTAATTATATGGGGTTCTATATTATTCATCCCTTGAGTATATTTTATCAACATGTGTATTCATAAATTATGAAATGATATTATTTTTCCTCATTTAATTTTTTAATTCACATGTTTCACCCCCATTAATATTATTTCTAAACATAACTATGAAAGTGGAAATCACCTTATCCCAAACTACCCGCTCTATTCAATTCTAATTCTGAATATGGATCTATTTAAAATATAGATTATATTATAACTATAACAACCCATACATTACATATATTGTTATTACTTCATAGATGAAGCATAATTATTACAACATATAACAAAACCATGAAAGTGACCATATAGGTATAGTGTCTTTAGAAACTGGGAAACATAAACAACTGGTTCATAAAATCAACTACATTGTCTCCTATTTTTTTCATCATATCTAGAGTCCCTTTTTGGAATATCCTACTTAATATCCTTCTTCCTAACCTGGGGAAAATAAAACATACAAAAGGGTGAGATCAAATGCTCAGTAATGGTAAACAGAAGAAAAATCAGTCATATCATATTCATAAGAACATAACATTTTGAAAATCTTAACCTGCAAAAGAGGTCATAATATCATATCATGAGATAAATCATAGTAATGAAAAGTAATCCCAAATAATCATAACATAAAACATGAAACTTTTTGGAAGACACACATAATCATAGAAAATAATTTCATATTAGTCAAGTCTCATTTCCAAGAACATCATAGAGGACAAAGTCCATTACTGAACTGAGATCACTCCTCGTTCCAGTGTTGTATCACTGAACCGGTTTAACATGTCGTTCCAACCATGTATATCTAATGAGATATAAATCTTTACCCAATGCATTTGAGAGATATATAGGTCCCACCCATCTCATAATGAAACCATTCTTATGTGTGCCACAAAATCATAAATCATACATTATAGCATAACCCATTTACTAAAAATGGGATTCTTAAACATCATGCCATCATAAAATAATTTACATAAGATAAACGTACATCATAAAATTAATTCCATAAAACAATAAAATCAATGTAAAAATAGGGATAGAAGTTGAACCCTATTTTATCTTATATGGAAAATAAATTTTTATAAAACACTTGAACTCCATTCTTGATGAAAATATCCTTTCTACTTCAAAAACATTTTTCATCTCTTAACATGTCAAAAAATTTTAAACTAAGTGAAGTTGATTAAAAATAAACATGAAAACATGTAAAGGATGCTTCTTGGAAATAATGTTCTAAAAATCCATTCATGCCGTAAAAGTTAAGAAAAACATTCTTCTTTTACTTTGGATGGAAAAGTCAAAAAGTATCTCGTACGAAAAACGACAAAATATTCCTTTCATATCTTTTACTAATAACTCAATGAAGAGTAAAATTAGATTTAAAAAAATTTATGAGGATAGAAATAATATTACATATTGAGGAAACATGGATGTGGATGATAAAATAAACCCCCGTAAATTCCAAAGTATAAACAATCTCTGATAAAAATGAAATTGTGAGATTTTCCCTTACCTTAGGTCCAATATGCTTTGTATGTGTCTGAAACTCTTGTATAATGATTTAAATAATTTCATTGACTTATTCCAGAATCATAGTCATTGTTATGATATCATATATGGCCTTTTTATTACCTTTTTTTAGTAATATTTTTTTGCTACTTGTTATTCGGGTGTTTATTGCTTTATGTTCTTATGTGTGTTTTGTCGAAGAAATTCTTATTATTCTTTTTAGGATATAGATACCTTATTTAAAGAATGGTATTGGTGTAATATATATCATATTTATTCATTAATATCATTCAATTCATTTAAATAATCATTATGAAATGATGATCATGTAGAACGAGTCACATCACATCGTGGAGACCGTAGGTCGTACGTACACAAGAGTGATGATATCGTTCCCATGATAGAGGAATTGTATTGAAGTGGATGTATACTTTTTCAGAATCAATATAAATTTTCATTAACCATATATAGTTATTATTTACACCATTATACACATCCAAGTATGGTGGTGGTGGAAATCAGATACACCACGACGTGGAGACGGTATTCCATACGTACGAACGTGTGGTGATTTCATATTCCATAGAATAGATATAGGGTGAAATTGGGTTGTTTCATATTTATAATAATGTATCATTATATGAGTCATAATAATGTTATTACTTCATAATTAAACAACTAATGAAGAAGAAGTAAGAGAAGAAATAAATTTGAATGAATTGGTAACGGATATTACCTGCACTTCGACACGCCTCTTTGAAACCTCCTCTAAGGGCACTAATATTGGACTTTGAAGTATACCAGGACCCCTAAGATGTTTCCAGGGAAGCTAAGAAGATAAATTGGTAGGGTTTTTATGAGTTTAAAGGCTCAATGTGGTTTGACAAGGAGAGGGAGGAGGTGCCCTTTTATAAGGGAGGATAGGCGCACCTTTGGAATGTGTGAAAATATTTTTTTATTATAAACTAATATTTGGTTTCAAAAGGTCCACAAATCATTAAAGATAATTATAAGATGACTCATGGTCGAAATAAAATCATCCAATCAGAATTGGACATGTTTTGGAAAATGTTTTAATCATTATAATCTTATATATTTAAATCATTTATTAATGAGGAAAATACTTCATCCTTATTGTGTCATAAATAATTTAATTTATTTCATGTCTAAAAATTATAAAACAAATATAATCATGTAGGTAACCTTTTTATATTTTCAATTAATATTTATAGTCGAATATATAATTTATATAACCCCTTATAAAAATTAATTACTAAAAGATTTTTGTAAATGTCAATTTTGACTTTACATTAAACTAATTAATCCAAATTGTCATTATCACTACCAAGTTGCACAATGGGGTCCCAAAATCTACCTATGGATGTCCATGTTCAGCCACTACTCATCAAATAAGATTAATACAAGTGTGAAGGTAATTTTGAATTATTATAATATTTGTTTAACCTTGAATTACCGTATTTACCTTTAACCGTTGTAAATAAAAATTATCGTAGTTACTATTCATAATATCAAAAAAACTAACCTATTAACATAATTTGGACCCACTGATTCCAAATATTGAATCCTTTTTTCAAAATTCAAAATATGGAAGTTTCAGTAATAAATTTGAAATTAATCACGTTGTTAAGGAAACAAGTTTTAAAAGTTAAACCATTGTCAGAGATTGAAATGTTTTTAACTATGAATTCATTGTAATATTAATGTAATGAAATACATTATATTTAATGGAAATAATATTTTATATGTATAATTTAAGACCATTAAATGATATAATTTTACCATATAAATTATTGCGATGAAAAAAGTTTTTCTTAATTAAAATATATCGTGTTTTTACTATTCATCAAAATATTAAAGTTACCAGAATAATATGAAAAATTTATCCAAAGTAAATTTTTATATACTGATTCCAAAGAAGAACTTTATTTTGTCAAATTTAACTTATAAACATGTCAAAAACTAGATTTAAATTGTGTGCACCATCAAAACGCGGTAAAACTGTATTTTTAAAAAAATACTTCTTTTATCCGAAAAACTGATTTTGTTTTCATACCTCATTCTAGAAAATGTTTAAGATAATTTATAATGTTATAAAAATCAAAAGTATGTTTACAATATTCATAATGGATAGTTTATAATATTATAATAATATATCATTGTTTATTGAAGCTCGGTATTGCGTACTACACATGCTATCGAGGAAGGTCACGATTGGGTGTAACGCAAGCCATGTTAGTGTTGTGTGTAGTGAAAGATTCCTTTGCGTATTACATAGGAAATAAAAAAAATATTTCTCATAAAATCTCCGGGTGTAACATTCTACCCCCCTTAAAAAATAATTTCACCCTCGAAATTCATCACTTCATAACAAAAAAAATGAGGATACCTCTCCCTCATTATATACTTGAGTTCCCATATAGCTTCTTCTAATTGGTGGTTCCTCCATAAAACATTAACAAAGTTAGTGGTCTTGTTTCATATAACTTTTTCACTACGACCCAGAATCTCTATCGACTGTTCTTCATAAGAAAGATCTTTCTCCAGTGGTACAACATCTGAGATTAGTACATGTGAAGGATCAAGTGTGATCTTTCTCAGGAGAGATACCTGGAACACATCATGAACTTGAGAGATATTCGGTGGAAGCTCCAACTAGTAAGATACCTTCCCAACATGATCCAGTATTTTGAAAGGACCGATATACCTAGGGCACAACTTTACCTTCTTCCCAAATCTCATTACTCACTTCCAGGGAGATATTCGTAAGAACACTTTACAACCCACTTCGAATTCTAGGTATTTTATTCAGTTGTCAGCATAATTTTTTTGACTGTGAGCTGCTCTTATGTGTTGTTAAATAGATCAGACTTTTCCTGCCATCTCATCATCAAGATCAGCTCCTAATAGCTTTCATTCCCTAAATTCATCCCAACAAGTTGGAGTCCTGCATTTCTTTCCATAGAGAGTTTTATAAGGATCCATCTGAATACTGGTGTGAAAGCTATTATTATAGGAAAATTACACCAAAGGTAGGCGTTGAACCCAACCACCTTTTAAATCCATAGAGAAAGATATTAACATTTCCTCTAGAGTTTTAATTGTCCTCTCAGACTAACAGTCTGTTTGAGGAATATATGCAGTGTTGAAACTCAACTCTGTATCTACAGTATGCTAAAGACTTCGCTAGAACTTCGATGTAAACCTCGAATCCTGATCAGATATAAAGGAAAGAGGTACTCCATGAAATATTACCAATTCCTTCACATATATCCTGGTAATCTGATCCAGAAAGAAATCTTCTCTAATAGAAATGAAGTGTGCCGACATCATAAGACGATCAACTATAACCAATATAACATTATTTCTTTTGGATGTTTTAGGAAGTCCAGTGACATAGCACATAGTGATGTTTTTTCATTTCATTCCTGTATGGGTAATGGTTGTAACATCCCCGTAGACTTTTGTCTCTCGGCTTTAACTTGCTGACAAACCAAGCATCGAGAGACATATTCATCCACATCTCTTTTCATGCCATCCCACCAGAAGTACTCTTTGAAGTACCTATACATCTTCATGCTTCCAGGATGAATAGAGAAAGAAGAAAAATGAGCATTATCCAGCAACCCCATCTTTGATTCAGGGATTGGAGGAACACAAACCCGATTCCGGAACCATATTATCCCATCACAATCAAGGTTGAATTCAGGAACATTTCTCATCTTCTTTTATAACTCCACATATTTTTTTGTGCCTCTTTAATCTTCACATATATAGACGGTTGAAAATTCATTTGAGAAAGATATGATTTTCCCTTTCCATTATAATTCCAAGATCCATCCTTTTTAATCATTAAATATTGGATCTTTTGTGATCCTCATCATGGATAAGGTAGCATGGTCTTGTCGAGTTACTGTGTCTGCCACCTTGTTTGCTTTCCGAGGGTGATAATGAATTGAGCAGTCGTAATCCTTAATCATCTCCAACAATCTTCTTTGGCGCATATTCAGCTCCTATTGTGTAAAAACATACATTAAACTTTTATGATCATTATAAATATCACACCTTTCACTATAAAATTAATGACACAAAATCATTAATGAAAAGATTACCACAACTAACTTCAAATCATGAGTTGGGAAATTCTTCTCATGGATTTTAATCTTTCATGAGGAATAAGCTAACACCATATCGTTTTGCATGAGAACACACCCAAATCCCTTCTTGGATGCATCACTGTAGATCACAAACCTATCTCCACTACAAGGAAGTGTGAGAACAGGTGCACTGGATAACCTTATTTTCAACTTCTTCAAATTCTCTTCACACACCTCCATCCACACGAACATAACTCCTTTTCGAGTAAACTTGGTGAGTGGATTATATAATCGTGAATAATCTTTCACAAAATGTTGATAATATCGAGCCAAACCAAGAAAAATTCGGATCTCAGTTATTGTTGTTGGTCTCAACCATCTTTTGATAAACTCTGTTTTTTTTGTATCCACATATATCCTCTCTTTTGAGATTATGTGACCCGAAAATGCATCTTTTTAATCCAAAATTCACAATTGGTAAATTTGTCATGAAGCTTATCCTTTATCAGGGTCATCAATTCAATTCTCAAGTTATCATCATGTTCTTCCTTTCTCTTTGAATAAACAAGAATATTGTTTATAAAGACTACAAAAAATTGATCAAGATAGTCTCTAAAGACTCTATTCATTAGATCCATGAAGGTAGAAGGGGAGTTAGTAAGACCTAATGGCATCACTATTAATTCATAGTGTCCATACCTTATACGGAACACCATCTTTGGTATATCCTCCCTTTTGACCCTTAATTGATGATACCCTAAATGAAGATCAATCTTGGGAAAGTATTGAGCTCCGTGTAGTTGATCAAATAAGTCATCAATGCGTGGGAGAGGATATTTGTTCATGATAGTGATCTTGTTAAGTTCTTGATAATCAATGTAGAGTCTCATTGATCCACCTTTCTACTTAATAAATTGAACAGGTGCTCCACAAGGTTATACACTAGGGCGTATGAATCCTTTATCATGATTATCATGGAGTTTCTTCTTCAATTTCGTCAACTCAATTGGGGCCATTCAATAAGGTGTCTTTGAAATGGTAATAGCAACCGGTATGAGTTCTTTTGAAAACACAACTTCATGATTTGGCAGAAGACCTGGAAATTCCATCGAAAAGACATCATCAAACTCTCGTACAATGGGTTATTCTTATTCATGAGTTTCTCTCCAACTATTTGAGATAAATATCCTTCATTTATTAGAATCAAGACCCATATGATGGAATAAATTTCCTCTAGAATGTTATATTCATCCTTGCATCGAGAGACGATCATTGATTGATCTGGAATATTAAATTTGATTAAACATATATGGAAATTGATATGAGATCCATATTAAGGAAGCCAATCCATGACAAGAATCACATCAAATTCCTCTATAGGAAGGATCACAAGATTTTCAGGAAGCACTTTCCCACAAACTTCAATCAGAGAAGAATTATAAACTTTTGATGCGACCGTTGTTCCATTAGGAGTTGTCACAGCTAACTCAACATCTAATTGTTGAGGTAATACGATGATACCCTTCGAAAATTATTTAGAAATAAAAGAGTTGGTGGATCTAGAATCAAATAAAACATTTTCTACTTTAAATTGGATGGTATGTGTATCTTTCACCACTTAGTTATCATACTCCACATCGCCGATAGTAATTTCATGTGAATTTCCTTTGTCTTTGTCCTTAAGAGTTTTTTTACGTCGATCATCATCAACAACCCTTGGGTTTGGGCATTGATTGGCATAATTTTCCATCTCATTTCACTTGAAACATTGATGTGTAGGAGGTGTATTCTGTGTATCCCTTTCTTTTTTTGCATCATTAGACATATTCTCCCCATTATTTCAACATTCAATTGCCCGATGACCTTATTTTCCACACTTAAACGATTTTATTTTCCCTTTAAGACAATTCCCTCAATGTGTCGTTCCACAATTTGAGCATAAATGGAAACTCATCTTATTTTTAGTATGGTATTTAGATTTTCCTTTGAATTTCATTTTCCTCTTCTTATCAAACCCATACGACTAATGGGTTACTTTAATCTCCATCTCAACCTTCAGATCACATCTAAAAATTTCCACATAGCTATTGATTTCCCTTATGGCTAAAGCACTTTGAAGACTAGGTTTTAATCCACTAAATAATCGATCAATTTTACTCTCAGATTTGATAATAATTCTGCAAGCGTACCTTGCAAGTCTTGTAAAATTTTCTTCGTAGGTACCAACAGATTCACCATCCTTTTTCTTCAGTTCAAGAAACTCCTTCTCAATCTTTGTTGGATGAATATGAGGAAAGTACTTATTGAAAAATATGTTCTTGAACTCATCCCATTCCATGGACTCAATTTCATATCTTTGCATTGTATTCTTGATAAGATTCAACCATTGATCATCATCACCTTCAAGAAGATATACTACTAAGATGACTTTTTCATGTTCAGAACATTGTAGAAATGAAAATATATTTTCAGTGGTACAAATACATTTTTCAGATAGTAATGGACCAGATGATATGTGGAATGATGGTGGACGCTACCTCATGAAGGATTCAACAAAATTTTGCTCTTTCCTTTTATCGTTTGGATGTCCTGCATGATTCATAGCTTGAGAAAGTTGTGTGCGCATGGCTACAATATTTTTCATTCCATCTCCCTTAAAGTTTGGTTGTTCAGGGGGAAAATCATTGCATTGACCATCACATTTAGAATTAACACTATTCCTTTGGGTTCTAGCCATTGACCAAAACCAAGAAACATCGTGTGAGAAAAAATAATCATAATAGGAAAACCACATAATCAAGAATAAAATTGCACACTTCAGTTCTTATCATAGGTTGTTCATGGACATTTCTAAAACACTATGATTGTGTTCTATGCTTAGACTTATCCTTAGGGTTCTTACTAAGGATTTCACATCCTAGTTTCCAAAGTTTGATTGTACCTTTCATCTGATACCAACTATAACGAACCATACATTACATACATTGTTATTACATCAGAGTTGATTAATTCTTATTACAACATATAACAAAACCATTAAAGGTCAGTATAGGTATACTGTCATTAGAAACTGGGAAACATAAACACTTGGTTCATAAAATCAACTACATTGTCTCCTGTTTATTTCATCATATATAGAGTCCATTTTTGGCATATTCTACTTATTAACCTTCTTCCTGACCTGGGGAAAAGAAAACATACAAAAGGGTGATCTCAAATTCTCTGTAAGAGTAATCTAAAGAAAAATCAGTCATATCATATTCATAAGAACATAACATTTTGAAAATCATACCCTGCAAAAGAGGTCATACTATCATGTCATGGGATAAATCATAGTAAATAAAAGCAATCCCAAATAATAATAATATAAAACATTAAACGTTGTGTCATACACACATAATCATAGTAAATTACTTCATATTAGTCAAGGGTAATTTCCAATACCATCATAGAGGACAAAGTCCACTACTGAACCGAGTTCACTCCTCGTTCCAGTCCTGTATCACTAAATCGGTTTAACTTACCATTCCAGCCATGTAAATCTCATGAGATATAAGTCTATAGCCAATGCATTGGATTGAGATATAGGTCCCATCCATCTCATAATGAAACCATTCTTATGTGTTCTAGAAAATCATAAATCATGCATCATAGCATAACCCGTGTAATAAAAATGGGATTTTTAAACCTCATCCCGTCATAAAATAATCCATATCAGATAAAAGGACATCATAAAATTAATTACATCATAAAAAATCTAATAAATGTAAAAAAATGGATAGATATAGAACCATATTTTATATTATATGGAAAATAAATGTTGATAAAACACTTGAACTCCATTCTTGAGGAAAATATTCTTTCTATTTCAAAAACACGTTTCATTTCTTAACATGTCATACAATTTTAAACTAAAATAAGTTGATTAAAAATAAAAATGAGAAAATTTATAAAAATATTCTTGGAAATAATGTTCTAAAAATCTAGTCATGCCATATATGTTTTAAAAACAATCTTCTCATACTTTGGCCGGAAAAGTCAAAAAGTACCTAGTACGAAAATCAACAAAAGATTCCTTTCATATCATTTAGTAAAAACTCACAAAAGGGTAAAATTGGATTTAAAAAATTGGTTTAGGATAGAAATAATATTACATATTGAGGAATCATGAATGTAAATGATAAAATACACCCCAGTAAATACCAAAGTATAAACAATCTCGGATAAAAATGAGATTGTAAGATTTTCCCTTACCTTAGGCCTGATATGATTTGTACGTGTCCGAACCTCCTATAGAATGATTTAAATAATGTCATTTACTTATTATATAATCATAATCAATGTTATGATATCATATATGTCCATATTCGTAGATTCTCATTAGTAATATATTGCTACTTGTTATTCGAGTGTTTATTGCTTTATTTTCTCTATGTGTATTTTGTCGAATAAATTCTTATTCATCTTTTTAAGATATAGATACCACTTTTACAGAATTTTATTAGTGTAATATATATCATATTTATTCATTCAATTCATTTATATAATCCTTGTGAAATGAAGATCATGTAGAACGAGTCACATCACATCGTGTAGTCGGTAGGTCATACGTACGCACCAACGATATATCGTTCCCATGATAGTGGAATTGTATTTAAGTGTATGTGTACTATTTTATAATCAATATCACTTTAAAATAATCATATATAGTTATTCTATACACCATTATACCCATCCAAGTAAGGTGGTGGTGGAAAACAGATTACATCACATTGTGGAGACGGTATTCTGTACGTACGCGCGTGCAGTGATTTCATTTTCCGTAGGATGGATAGAAGGTGAAATAGGTTTGTTTCATATTTATAAAAAAAATATCAGTATATGAGTGATAAAGATTTTGTTAATTCATAATTAAAAAACTAAATAAGAATAAGTAGAAGATGAAATAAATTTGAATGAATTGGTAACATATATTACCTCTTCTTCGACACGCCTCTTTGGAACCTCCTCTTAGGGCACTATGATTTGTTATTGAAGTAGACAAGGACTTATAGGATGTTTTTAGGGAAGAAAAGAAGATAAATTGGCAGGGTTTGGCCAAGATTGAAGGCTCAAAGTGTTGTGAGGAGGAGAGGGAGGAGGATCCCTTTTATATGGGAGGAGAGGGGCACCTTTGGAAAGCGTGAAAATGTTATTTTATTATAAACTTATATTTGGTTTCAAAAGGTCCAAAAATCCTTAAATATAAAGATTATATGACTATTGGTCGAAATAATTTCATCCAATTAGAATTTTAAATGTTTTGGAAAATATTTTAATCATTATAATCTTATATATTTAAATCATTTGTTAATGAGGTAAATATTTCATCCTTATTGTGTCATAAAAAATTTAATTTATTTCGTGTCTAGAAATTATAAAACAAATATCATCATGTAGGAAATATTTTTATATTTAAAATGAATATTTATAGTTGAAAATATAATTTATATAACCCCTTATAAAAATTAATTACTAAAAGATTTTTTTTAATGTCAATTTTGTCTTTACATTAAATTAATTAATCCAAATTGTCATTATCACTACCAAGTGGCACAATGGGGTCCCGAAATCGACCCAAGGATGACCATTGTTGGAAACTAATAATCCAATTGGGTTAGGGAAATTTTCAAGGTAATTTTGAATTATTATAAAATTTTTTTAACCTTGAATTACCATATTTACCTTTAACAGCAGTAAATTTTTTTACCGTAGTTACTATTCATAATATAAAAAAAAAGTAACATATTAACATATTTTGGACCCAATGATTCCAAATATGGAATCCATTTTGTAAAATTAAAAACACATAAGTTGTAATAATTAATTTGAAATTAATTCTGTTTTTAAGAAAATAGGTTTAAAAAATAAAACATTGCCAAAGATTGAAATGTTTTTACCTATGAATTCAATGACAAATTAATGCTAATGACTTAAATTATATTTAATGGTAAAAATATATTATATTTATACTTTAAAACCATTCAATGTTATAATTTATCCATATAAATAATTGCGATGAAAAAATTTGTTTTTAATTAAAAATAGTTTGTTTTTAATATTCATCAAAAAATTAAAGTTACTAGAAAAATATAAGAAAAATTTATCAAAAGTTAATTTTTATATCATGATTCCTTTGAAGAATTTTTTTTTCAAATTGAACTTATAAACATGTCAAAAACTATATTTAAAATGGGTACGCCATTAAAAGGTGTAAAACTACATTTTTTGAAAAATACTTCTTTTATCCGAAAACTGATTTCGTTTTCATACCACATTCTATAAAATGTGTAAGATGAAATATAATGTTATAAAAATCAAAATTAAATTTATAATATTAATAAAGGCCAGTTTATAATTTTATAATAATATATCGTTGTTTAATGAAACTCAATATTATGTACTACACACGCTATCGAGGAAGGTCGTGATTGCGTGTAACGCCAGCAAAGCTAATGTTGGGTGCAGTTAAAGATTCATTTGGGTATATAAATAGGAAATAAAAAAAATATTTCTTATAAAATATCTGGGTTTTACAGTAACAATAAAACATCAAAGATAAAATAATGAGAAATTTCATGTATATAAATATGTATAAATGAACCATAAAACACAATATATTCATAGGAAAAATTAAAAGTTCATTTAACATGTTATAAATATAAACTCAATTATTATTGTATAATCATGGAGAAATATAACTTTGTCTTAGTTTTAAATTCATTCCAAAAAACATATATATTTTCTCATGGAGAATCTTAAGGAAAAAATTTATTATTTACATCAAATAAGTGATATTTCTGAAGGTTATTCTCATTAATATTTTATTACCATATGAATTGTAATTATGAATGGGAAATATCACTTTTATTTGAACCATATCATATACCCACTATAAATATATGATCTTAATTTTGAGGAAATCATCATAAAATGATGATTTTTGATACCACATTGAAAATAATTCTTCAAAATAATTCATTTATATATTAGAATAAAATCAATTATTATACAAACCATAATCAAATGAATTTTTTAACCAAATCCTTCAGATAATCAATTGAGAAATTCGAAATGATATATTCCAAAAAATCAATTTTTTACTTAAATTTGATTATATAAAATATTAATATATATTTTATGTAGCTTGTCTCTTATTTTTAATAAATTCTATAAATATGATCTCATGAAAAATTGTCGTGAATTTAATGTAAATTTGAAGCATTAAAAAATAGGTAATTTATTTAAAAATTTAAATTATATAAATAAAATTTATTATGTAATCCCACAACTAAATTTGTGGATATATACTACAATTTCAATTTACTGGCATGAAAATTGTGAAGCATATCCTTTATATGTTTTTACTTATATATAACATATTGAAACAAAATCTTTCATGTTAAATACAAAATTTAATTATTCATTTACCCTCAAGTATAAAATTATAGATGTTCTTATTATAAATATTTACAATGAATATGAATAAAATTTTATGGTAATTGAATTAAATCAAAAATTCCTTCATATCCATTGAATCACTAGGAGCAGAAAACCTTTTTCGAAAAAAATGATTAAACGATATCATTCAAAATCAATGTATAGAAATTTACATTCATTAACCAATTTATACTATTCATTAAAGATATGATCAGCCTTATAATTGTTTTCTGTTTTTTACAATATATTATTATAATTTCAAAAGAACATATAAAGAGTGTCTTCATTCCTAGAAACATTATAGGAAATATTCAATAAATCAGTATCCAATTTATGTAGTTCAACACGTAGTGTTGTTATTCAAACATTATATATGTTAGTAATGGAAACATCATCCAAGCAATATTTTACTGTATGTTCATTGTACCTGACAAGCAAATCATTTATCATTTCATACAATATTTTATTCTTTATCTTAAGTGATTTTTGTGCACATATATACAAACAATTGTTTGGTATTTTATTTATATCTAATGTTAACCATGTAACATGAAGAATACAATATTTAAATATAAAAAAGAACGAAAATATCATGATAATGTATATAATATTTAATCCATGTAATTATAATTTATTTGAAGATTATATTGTTACATGAAAATCTAACATAAAAAAATCTCTACAATTATTAATCACATTAAAATTAAAAATAAATTTTTCTTTTTGAAATTGAAAATAATGATGCATTAACCATCCATATTTTCAATTAATGAAATAATTTTTCCTATTACCTTTTATATATAAATTTAAATCCATTTAATTTTTACATACTTAGATAGATTTATATTCTTGAATTTTTTTCATAAAATATTTATTTATAACCCAAAAATATAATAAATCAAATTTTATTAGTGAATTTTGATTGTAGTATCTACTCTAAAACCAATATAATTTTAGTTTTTTTGATAATTATTTTACACCTATATTAATTATCAAATAACAATGGAATTTTTTGTAAAAAATATTTAAATTTTCTAGATATTCACTAAAAAATATTATTTGATGTCTGGAAAACAATATATATGTGTGTTTCACATTTTTGTCATTATTTTTTTTATTTAAATGTGTTTTATCACTAAATAAAATTAAATAATAATGGTAATCCTTCGATTAATATATCAATTCATACAATTGGTCTATTAGTAAATTGGAATGGAATTACAACAATGTCAAAATGTACATACAGAGTACAAAATAATAAGCTTTTAATATATTCATCCTTCAACGTGAGTATGTGACAGAAAGAGATAAGATCAATAATTAAAAACCAAAGAGAAACCTATAGATGAAAAAAATATTCCACAATATGGCGAATAAAATAGTTTTTATTAATAGTAATATAATTTATTACTCAATAAAAATAAAATGACTCGTCAAATCATCCCTTTTTTATATATTAAAAATATGATCACACTATGTTGTTGTTCCTATAAGGGTGAAACATTAATCAAAAATTAATTTTAAATACTTTATGCATTTCAAATATTATATAACATCCTATTATTAAATTGTGTTTCTAGTTAGATTCAGATTATGCAAATTATCAGCAATAAATAAAACCACGTGATCAAGAATATCGTAAGGAAAATCATTAAAAAATTTATCTATAGATTCTAAGACTATAAGAATGTTAATAATATTAATAGTTCAGATGTTGTGAATATTTTTCCTACATAACATAAATGCATATATTTTATTATAATCTAATTGTATTTATAGTCAATAAAATGTTTGAATTCATTAATGTACAACAATAAATACTCTTTTTATAAAATGATTTATTTTTCCCAATAATACATCTTTTCAAGATAAACTGAAAAAAATTAAATACCAGATTAAAATTAAACACTATAAATTTAATGAAAATTATGTTATTAGGAAAACATATTCCACCCAATATTTCATTTTGATTTATATAATTTATTATATTCCTTATACAACCCTCAATGATTTTACCAATTATATTAAACATCATTTAAATATATTGTATCTCAAATTTTCATTATGATTATATATATATATATCAATAAATATATAAATCTGAAATCAAAATATAGATTGATTTAATATGAATAATCAAACAATATTCAGGTCACTAAATCTTTTAGGGGTCATTTGTAACATCACAATTCAATATGAAAACATCATTTTTGATAGTGATTATGATATGAAAAGCAGAGTTTAATGGAATCAAAAAATAACCTCATTATTAATATAAATTTTATAACGTAGCTATTTTATTGGTTGGTATTAATATTTTTAACTATATTATAATATATATGTTTAAATATTATATATAATATAAATTTATTTATAAATTCTTAATAAATAATTATACATTTTTTGGGAAGTCATATTATTCGTCAAAACACATGTGTTCAGAAATGGATTTCATTAACTTATCTAATTAAATTATTTATATAATATCCTCAACTTCAAAAAAATTATTTCAAAAAAGGTTATATATTTTTTAAATCATTTTATCATGTATAAAATTTGATGTATATTTTATAATTTAATCTATTAAATTATTTTCCAATAAATAGTGAAAAAATAAATTGTATTGAATACTAGATTTTCATTTATAGAATTTAAAAAGTACTATTTTTAATAAATGCTATTTAATATATCATTATTATTTTAAATAAAACATATTCCAATTAATTTTAATTTATTACTAATTTTCAAAATTTTGTAGGAAATTATTTTTTATACTTAAAAATACAATTTATAGGAAAATATTTTTCTATGATTTATCAGTGTTCATTATAAAATTTATTTCATAAAATAATAAAAAATTTATATATAAAATGGTATTATATATTTTCAATCCAAATTCTATTTTTTAATAAATATATCTACATTATTTATGGTTAAAATGAATTCTAACCATTTTAAAATTTATCACTACAAAAATATTGAAATTAGTTTATCTAGGTTTTAAGATAAGTTCCATATGAATTAATATAAAAATAAATTTTTTTTAATCTTTTCAATAATTAATGTCTAGAAGTTAAATTTTATATTATAACATTATTAAATTCCTATATATTATTTTCATTAATGATTAATTCATAAATTTCACTTGGTGATTTGAACATCTATAATAATTTTTAAAAATGATAATGATAATTAATTATTGCAAATAATTTATCTTAATTATATGTATTTATTGATAAATGGTATTTATTAAAGAAGATACATATATTCATTCACATTTCTTATATATTGTTTATGAATACAATAAAATAATCATATAAATGATTGTAAAAACATAAAATGTAATATAGTGATTTTTAGTTATGGTTTTCTATGACTTATTAATTAAAATACAACATGTTAATTTTGTTTTAAAATTTAATTCATTTTTTTAATTTTTTATTTTAATATTATTTATGTAATCTATGTAAATAGTCCCAAAAATTAAATTAATTTTATCTTATGAAAGTTATTATCTTTGTAGATGATTTAAAATTAATTAAAGAATTTTATTTTTGAAAATGAATTGGATTTTGTATATTATTTACAAAATTATGCATTTTTGTTTACGTGTTCCATTTCATATTGACTTTATTGAACATCAATGTGTGAAAAAATTGTAATCAAGGAAATAAATAAATAACTAAATGAGTTGTTAGAATATTGAGAATATTTTTAAAACCTCACAAAATATTATCTTAATATAATTTAATGAGAGCGTTTTAATTCATCCTTTTACTCTATAATAAATATATTCATTAATATCCAAATGAATATGAAAATTATTTTAAATTAATTATATTCATTAATTATTTCCAACGGTATTTGTCACCTCTCATATTTATGGACAACATCTCTACATTATTCCTCACACTTCATTTGTGATGTAGCATTACCAAAAAATTCTGTAAAGCAAATCTTACATTCCTACCAAAATCCCAGAGATAATGTTTTGATGAAAAATACCACTTGGAAATCGTATTCTATAATCCAATAGTGGTATTTTAAAGAAGATTCATTACTCTAAATCATGCTATTTAATTGTCTTTATTCACATACCTCCATGAATTCTATCATAACCAGTATAATATAACAAAATAAAAATCTCTCATATTATTAAAGTTATTATAAACAATTAAAAACATTATTCATCCCACCTTGAATCATATGGGATCTATAACCCTTGTCCCAGCATATGTCCATAGAATCATCTAATGAATTGATGTATATTCTATCTCACAAGATCCATTCATGGATGGTTATAATGATACTATAATGGTATATATATTATATACAATAAATAATTACATTAATGGGAATATAATACCATCATTCTATAAACCATTCCATATTTTTAAAAAAATTAAATTCACACGTTCATATATATATATTACCTTATCCATGCGGTAGTGTATAAATTTTTTAAAAAATAACCTCTCATGGATGATAGTGTCGATGAATTTAATAATATTATATGAGTTTCATGCCATAAAACTGATTTTATATCTTTTAATTTTATTCGACTTCATAATTTTCAATAAAACTAAATGGTTAATGAATCACTAATGTGTACATGTAAAATACCACCTCATTAGTTGATTGATCTTATTTTTCATGAATAATATTTATTAGTGATTAAATATAAACATTTACTAAATTTTTTTATTTATATATGATATATTATTCTATATTTTGTCAAAAAATATTAATATAATGCGATTTTATGATATACTTTAAATTAAATAAATATGATATAAATGATTTCTTTTTTTAATAATAGATTTTAGTTTAAATGAATTATTATACACAATTAAAATATAATTATTTAATGAAGCAGTTTTCACTTAGATATTATAATAAAAGGAAAACATATTACTGGATAAATAACATATAATTTATTCTCACATTATTAAAAAGAATACATTTTTATCAATAAATTATAATTGAAAATAAAATCAATTTAGACTACAATTTAAATATTACTAAATACTATTTTAATGTGCACAAATTATTTTTTTCTTACTAAGAAATTTATTAATAAGTATTGAATTATGATTACGATGTTAATATATTACATATTAAATAAGATAACTTATCATAAGTCAAATAGTTTTTACATGATAAGAGATGATAATAAATCCATATTTATTCATAAATGAACATTTATCTAAAAAACATAATTAAATTTTTTAATTTTATTTTATTATTTATAGCCACCAAATCTATATATTTAATCATGAGATTTGTATTCCATACCTGTAATGATCAAGTATTTTATTGTAAATTTTCTAATTGTATTCATTATAAATAAAACTGATGTTAAATATTTTCCATCTTGTTATGTGTAAATTGGGTAATTAATAAAAAAATTAATGATACATGTATTCTAAAAAACTACATAACATCTACCTACCACATAAATTATCAGGTTAACATTATAATTTCGATCAAATATATGAATGTAGGGAAACATTCTTCCATTATACATTGATAATTATATTATTATTATTTAATGAAAAAAATAAATCATAAATGTTACAAACATTATTGTAATAAAACAAAATTATTATTGAATATCTAAAAGATTAATTACTTCATATTTTCTAGTAATTTATTTATAATCATTAGTAGTGATATTATTATCATTAATACTTATACAATTCTTTTCTATTTCATGTATATTTAGAAGAAAGATATGTTGTTGAATATTTTAATAAATGTTTTTGATGTAATGTGTATTACTATAATTTTCATTTTCTATTATAAAGAATAATTTTTTTGAAATGATATTATATGAAAATTTAATTACTATAATTATTAAATTATTATCAAATTTAATAAAGAGGGAAAATAATACTATAATAATTACATAGTGTAACTAATATTTTATTAAATGAATTAGAAATCACACGAATCATGTATGTGTGAAATAGTAATTTGAAATGTTAGAAAATGTTACATTTGGATCATTTTTGAGCTGCATGAAAATTATATATAAATTTTCACCTATAAATATAAAATATTTATCTTCAAAATAAATATCAAACTGCGTTAATACGGTGGTTATTCACAGTGTATAGAATCGAATGATATATAAAATTATAGATAAATTATTATTTTATGTCATTTCCACATTAATATGTTCAAACTATGTAATTTTCAACTCTTTTACCCACTTATCATTATTATTATATATATAATATTTACATCCATTTAGAAATAACATTTATTACATTTCCCATAGTTTTAAAATGGTATTTCATGTTCCCTATTATTCCTTATGCATAATATTTCATTCTCAGAAATAAATATGTTGATACCCTAACATATCCATTCCCTAATCTGTGAGAATCTATTTCATCATGATATCATCATTTACTATCTTATGGGTATGATAATCAGTGATTCTCAGTTTAGAGGTATAACATTCAATAATGTAGAATTGATTTTAAATGTTATTAAATTTCATCATAAAATATTATATCCAATATAAAATATTTAATTTGAAATAATTAATATATATAAATATTATTAATATTTTTAAACAACCATTATCCAGCCTTCATAATATTATAATGGAAAGATACATTATTTGAGCGTATATGCAGAAAACTACTTCTATTAAGTTTTGAGTTGAATTTTCCATGTCCACAACACATTGAAGTTTATTCTGATGTATGGAATGAATATATATGATACTTTTATCCTAATATAGTACATCATAGTTTTCATGATCATTTCAACAATTCTTGTAGTTCTTTTATCAAATATAAATTCATCCTTTTATTCCGAAAAAATTGTTTTCCAATAATGAATTTTTTATATATGAATAACTAAAAAAACTTTTAATGTATCTAATTATTGACAAGTCTAACTATTTGTATAAATAAATTCTCGATAACTAAATGTGTAATTTATTAATCCCTAATCCTAAAAATATATACTAACAGATTACCATTAACATTTATTCATCATATATTTTAACTAAAAATAATGAAAAATTAACAAAGAAAATTTTTAGGTAAGTGGTTGGTATGAAATCCTTATTGTCCTTCATTCATTGGTTCACGAACTGCAGCCTTTTCATATTTGATTGGTTTCCACACTTCTTATAAGCCTTCCTTTTCTAAAATAAAATTAATATTCTTCCACAAATAGACATGATGGAAATCCATTATATTTATTCATTAAATATACATATAACAAGGTTATCTTTAAAAACCCCAATTATTAATATGGAATCCTTCATATTTTGACATAGTTCCTTCATTGGAATAAGGATTATCCATAATATCAGTTTTTTGATTTATATTCATAAAACAACATATTAAATATAAAAATCCAATGTTTTAACTTATAAAATTTATTATCATAATATTTTAAAATACATTAAAATTATTTATATATAAAGTGTGAGTTATCCTAATCATATCCCCCAAGAGTTCTAGAGAAGATGTTTTGTATGTCATATTTTCATGTACTAAGTGACCCCTAGTTAAGCCCAGAACTCCTTATTGGATTTGTTACTACTGGGAGCATCTGTTCCGGAACAACATTCACATTTAGTATCTAGAAAAGGAATTATTTTTATAAAGAACCATATAATATATATACATCAACAATATTTTTGGGTTTTCATCAATATTTATCATCAAATGAGAATATATTGTTATGTTATCTAATCATTCATTTCCTAAATATTTTTTCCATGGATTCTTATAATACTACTTTGATAAAAACAATAGAAAAACATCCCTAGATAGCCACGATATAGTTATGATACTAAATAAATTTTCATGATTAAATGAAATCAAGCCATGATGGATCTATCCGTTTTGTAGTCCGGGTAAAATAGATACATAAATGAGTCTTATTTTACAAATGAATACAGTGATTACAAATTTTGTTATCTTTATAATAAAAATCATTATCAATAATTCTAATCCATATAGTATATTCTTTTCTATCATTCATAGTATGTTTCTTTGATTCTAGGGGAAAAATGATAATAAGGAACTCACAAATGCTCCATAAGTGAATGTTATAGCGAATGCAATAATGAATCATTGAGAATTGTAAATATTGAAAGATATAGAACTGAAAACACATAACAGGTATTCTATAAACTGAGTGAGTGTACAAAAAAATATGAAAGACTAATAACTAGATGTACACTCCCTTCAAATAATTAGGTAATAAAAAAAATTACTGGAAGGTAAGAAACTGAAACATATTCCATTTAATCAATGAACTAAAATTAAATGTATAGATATACATGTCAACAAAAAATATCATGGTTTAATAATGACTGATACTATTATTAAATTAATTATTAATTATTTGACTCCATGATTTCAAAGTACATAGGACATGTAATATATAGAACTTTTTCGAAGATGACTTAATAATAAGATAAAAGCACATCTATTTCAGCTAGCCAACAATTTTATCTCATGAGAATACCGATGCATCAAGGATATTTCATTCAACTGGTCAAGACCTATGCCTATATACACAAATAATTCATCAAATTGAATAATAATATTCTTTATCATGTAACACTATTGAATGAGAATATTGAATTTTTTTACTATTTCCTCAAATAGGCAAATAACTGTCATTGTAAACAATGAAAGAAAATGGTATAGAGTTCAATATGTACTAAAATTAATGGTATTTAAATATTTATATTTAATTAAATTCCCAATGAAAAATGATTACAAAATTGTTATTTCTTCAAAGGATAGTTAACAAGTCACTAAAAAGATGTTAGATTATGAACATTATTAATGAAAATTATCATTAAACATTCTAATTTTTACCATGCCACTTTGAACAAATTTATATCATAACATCAAGAATGATTAAAATTGAATGAAGCTAATAATATCATGATATTTTTTAGATTCATTATATATAATATAAATGTTAATCTATTCACTATATAAATTAAACTAGATTCATAAGAATACAATGTGCATCAATGAAATGAAATTGAGATGAAATTCATTACATCTAGATTAAATGTCCCAAAAGTGGTAATTATATATTGAAAATTCTTGTTACCTTAAAGATAAAATAATTTTTGATATAATATTCCAAATTGGGCAGGAATTTACTCCACAAAAATGAAATATGTGGTGAATATTACATGTATCTTAACATTTCTAAGAAGTGATATTGAAATCCCTTCCTATGTGGGAATAAATCAATTCCAAAACCCCTATAATTAACAATTTAATTATAAAAATTAATTCATTGATGGTTATAAGGTTAAGGATAATATTTTACAATATGGATGTATTTAAACATTATATATATTAAATTATGATCCCAGTAATAATTTATTCCTCACTGAAATAAAAGTGAGATAAGAATTTTATACCTTGCATTCCCATTTGGGTGAACGTAAATTAAAATCCGGTTTAATGAACATATTTTCATTTTATAATATATTAAATACTTTATTCATATTAAGAATATATTTTATTAATTTATTATAAAATGTTTAACTCATTTGTTAACAATATTAGATTGTTTTAATCCACTTTGGTGTTTATTGCCTATTTCCCCATGTTTGATTTAATATTTCACTCTTGATTATTATTAGATATATCATCGTTTCATAATATCCAAAATGTAAAAAAAGACTAAATTAACTTATATAATCACATATTATGTATTTATTATTATCCAAACTATTTGTAGATTATTAAAGAAGTGTAATGTTCATTGATATGGTAGGTCATATGAATACATGAAAGATGAATTCATTTCATTACTATATAAAGTGAATGAAAAATAAATTAATGAACATGTATATTATAACTACAGTATAACATATATGTAATATATATGTAAAATTGGCATATTAAAAACACCCTTAATTCATTATATGAAAGGCACGAATGAGTTATATCTCTTTAAGGGGTTGGTAGTCCACACATCCTCATAATGGAATTTTTGTATTAACAGAACATTGTAAGAAAAAAGGTTTGATCTAAATAAAAATCAATTAATATTATATATTTTACTAATAACATATATATTATATATAAATTTTTTTTTATCATAATGTCAACAATGAGAGGTGATAATGAGAATTTAACAATAATCGTTTTGTGAGGAATTAGATTGCAGTACAAAAAAATGGAATGTCAACTTTCATTAGATGGAGGTGTTTCAATGTATAGTTTAGAACATTATCATTGAAAAATTACTGTATATCGAGGTTAAAGTTTTCCTTAAAATAACAGATAATTCACTTTTTTTGGTGGATAATGGAAATAATAATAAAAACATGGGAGATGATGTTACATCTTAATGTGTTAACATCATTTGGTTTGCACTAAATGGTTTATTTGAGAGGATTTATGACCACTGGTTGGCTTTTAATATAGTATGATTTTTGTGAAACTATATTTTATAACATTTTCTGAATCTACTAGGTTTTATGGTTTTGAGGAATGGGGTGAGATGATGGCCTTTTATAGTGATTTAAAAGGACACACTTTAAATTTTTGAAAACCAACTAGGTGTTCAGATGTTGTCACCTAAAAAAGTCATAAGAAACAAACAAAACACTTGAATTTATTCATTAATGTCGAGATAAGGATTGAAAGTGTGTGTTGTAAATGTGTCTAGGCCAATTGGGAACATGAATTAAAGACATATTCCTTTATTAAATTATTTTATCTTAATAATTATAATTATTTTTACTCATAGTAACTAATATTTTTGGTCAAAATTATTATTTTTTCATTTGGAATTATATATTATTATTATTCAATATACAAAATAACTTTTTCCAAATTATAGTCACATATGTCGTATAAATTATATTTAAATTAATGTCCCAATAAAAATACAATCGGGGGTTTAATGTAAAAACAGCCAAAAGTTGGCTACAATTTTGTAGTCAATTTCATTGTGAAATTAATTTCAAAGAGATAAAATGAATTAATTGATAAAAACATTATATAATGTAACATTAAAATAGTTTAAAAAAATTATTTATCCTTATTAATAAATTCTAGAAAAATAACTTTGAAACTAAAATTTAGTATTTTATGTTATTCATAAAAAATTCAATTTAGTTAGAAAATTAATATAACAACATATGAAGATAATTTTTATTTTTCACGTATTTAAATAATGATTATTAATAAATATTAGATGATTTAATGTCTCAAAATTTAAATTTTAGGTGTGTTCTATATTTATTGGGTGTAAAATTGCCATTATAAAAAATATAACATTTTAGGTGTGAATAAGTGTCTGTTCTGATCTTACTCACATCAATCCATGTGGATTAATAAATAATGTATTTTATTGAATATATAAAATATATATTTCCTTAAAATAATTAAAATATTGTAGTTAATTTTATCTATTAGTATAAAATATTATCGTGACAATTAATATGGTTTTATATAAAAGCATTCAATATATTTTCAATTGGTTCATATATTAATTTATTATTAATTTATACCTATGAATTAATTATATAATATTATAAATTATATATATTCATATGATTAATTATAATTTTCTTAACCTATAACATAACATATATGTTATATCATATTATATTAAATTAATAAAATTATTAATATATTGTTATTTTGTCAATCTTGGTCTTGCGTGTAACTCAAGATATAAAGGAATGTCTCTATTGAATGTAACACATTATTTTTAGAATTTTAGATCATTCATGTAACACATACTAACACATTGTTTCTTGTAGGGAATCTATTTTAAATTGTAAATATAATATAATGATTCCTAATATTATATCACATGACACTTTTGTTGTCGTGGGTAATAAACACTATCAAATTCATGTTTCTTAAATCAATTTTAAGGGAGTCACAATATCCATCATGAAAATACATTATTTTATATTTTGGAATAATTTAAAAATGAATAGTGTCTTTCCATTATTGGGAAAGGATATATTATCTAAAAAGACCATTTTCATCACTAGGAAAAATTCTTCACTTAATCCCAATTTCACTAGAACATTACTTTGGAAATTTCCAAAAAAAAAGAAAAAATTAAAATTTTATTGAGGTAAATTTCAGTTATTAAATAACATGGTTACCGTAAAATATCAGAATCTCTTCATTCCCTAGGAGACTTTTAGAAGATAATTCATTGTCTAATTTTTGGTAGATTTTAATTCATATCCAATTATTATAATTCATAAACACTAAAAATAGTACATACCATAGTTATATAATGAACTAATTATAAATTTAATATTATATTATTATATTAGTAGATAACATGTTATTTATTTCATCCCATTAAATTAGAAAAATAAAAGAATTATTATCAGGCATAATGTATACTACTAGGACCACAAGGTGTCATATTACAATTTCACCCTAGATATTTTATATATATATATATATTAGTATATAATTTAAAATTAATTATTTAATGTATAATTAAATTTGGATAATTTGGAGAAAAATTTAAATCCACCTTTATTCCTTTTCAGTCTTTGGGAAATTAAAATGAACACAGTGCATTGCCTTAACATCCTCTTCAAAAGAGTAATATTTTACTCTTTTTCAGCGTAAATTAATATTTACCAAAAAATAGAAAATTTTATTGACAAAAAACATGAAATTATAATTAAAAAATTACTATTCTATTTTAATGATATTATACAGTCAGTAAACAACACTAACCAAATGATATATACCAGGTTGTTTTTTGGGTTACATTATCAACGATCATTAATATTTTTATAAAAAAATATATGGAAATAGGGACATAAATACTAATCATATTACAATTTTTTGTGAATATTTTATTAATTGCATTGTAGATGTTATTCTATTTACATCTATAGTTATTAAAATATAATCTCTATTCAAAAAAAATTCCAATATAAGTCGATAATGATTAAAATTTTAAGAATAATAACTAAAAAAATATTTAATTGTATATGATAATTAAAAATAAATATAATTTGTTAATTATAAAACATTAAATTAAGTAATTATGAATAATGTAGTATCATGTAATGGGTATAATTATTTGAATATTTAATCCTGAATTAATAGTTGGATTTATTAAAATTAGAAGATGGAAATAATCAATAATTATGTTGTAATTTTATAAATAATTTATATAATTAATCTATTAAATAGTATATAAGTGTGAATATATGTCTGAAAAACTATATTTTGATATTGTTTTTTCTTATACATTATAATATAATGTGTCATAATAAACAAAAATATAATATTAGTGATTCTATCAACAATTATATTGTTCATGGACATATTTCATATAAAACAACATGTATTATATGGAGTGGTGTAACTATATAAAATTTAAGAACTTTTATCATTTAAATATGATTATTAATGATAATTAATGATTCATTTTAAATTATGAACTTTCATTGGTTTTGGTTCAAATGTTATTTATATCAAATTTATATCATTTTATCATTTTCAGATCAATTTGAAATGCATGATACTATACCCCATAATTTATTTTACATGGGTTTTTAACAACACCATTATCAAAAATAATAATTAATATCCTTTATTTAATGAAATATTAATTTCTGTTTCATCCCAACACTCATACTGATATGTTTTTCCCATATCTATTTTTTAAATAATATTCATTCTTTGAGTTATGTATGTTCTTCATAAATTTTATATATAAATTTTAGAGATATTATACGAGTTAATTTAATTTCTGGTATTTTCCTTCTATATCATGGAATATAATATTTTTATAACATAAATAATTTTTTTATCTTAATGAAATCTGATTGAGGCAATGAATTTTGTTAACTCAAGTTTTATTTTATTGACCAAAAATGTAATACCATGAGTATCTATCCTTTATGTTATAGAGAGTTTTTTATTTCGCATTATTAATATATTACGTCATTTAACATCAATTGTTTTATTACTATCATGATATTTTTAATGATAATATATATTTAATAAATAGGGAATATTATTTTAGTTTATTTTTTAATTATAATTGACATACAATTCATTTATTTCTATTTTTTTAGGAAAACATATGGCTTTGTTATGGATGATTATCGTTAGAAGTATATATTTATAGATATTTTCTCATCATATTTTTGAATTATTTATTTAATATTTAATGAATCATTATATATATTTATCTATAGAAATATTTTTTTTATTACAACACTCAATTTATCTAAATAAATATTTCTAGAAATTTGTTTTCAATTTCACCATTAAAATCATCATTTTCACTAATGATAAAATATTCTTCCCAAAATTTTATTTAATTGATTTTCTACTATCATTAGAGGGCTCATTTACATAGATGTTAATTTTCATGAAACACCATTTTAATTTTGTGAGATCACTATTTTGGGGAGGTTTATTTTTAGGTATCAACCATTTACAATATTGTGTTGGATTATTTTCATTCTAACTAGTATTATTATGAATCAAATATATATTTACATTGGTTCTTTATGGCTCAATTAATGATTATTTTCATCTATAAAACATATTAATTCATTATTGTATAAATGGGATTGATATGAAAATATAATGAATTATTTGGGGATTTATATCACATGTATATTATATGTAAATAATATATATTTTAATTTTTCTAAAAAAGAATCATGATAATTTTATATATTCTCTATAAGAAGAGTGAAAAGTTTGTTTCATAAAAAAATAATTAATTTAGATTAAATTAATAAATAATGTTATATTAATAATTTTTTTTATTTTAGTATTGAATTAATGATAATAATTTTTCAAAAGGTCTCTGTTATGATATGCTTGAATGACTTGTTGTATTGAAATTATATATAACTAGGATAATTATCTATGGATCTATTATTTCATATCATTATTATACTAATTTTTTAAATGATTAATATTTTTTCCTTAGAGGTTATATATGTACTTCCATATTACATTAGAAAATAATATAACATTATTTATGACAACTATTTAACATTATTTTATTTTTAGGATATCGTCATTATATAATTTTTGAGAAATAAGAACAATATTTTAGAATATTTTAGAATAATTCAAATTGTATATATATATATTAAATAAATTATACTCTTTAATACTTTACATTTTTTTAATAATTTATTTAATTAAGAGGAGTCTCTCAAGTGGGTTTCAAGATATTGAAATTTGTTATCTAATAAATAGTTGCAATGAAAAATATTTGAAAACATGGGATGTTAATATATATCAAATGTTATATATATAGTTATTAACATCTATTAATTCACAAAAAATATTATCATCTAGGAATATTCCAACAGATATATTAATTTTTTTTGAACAAATATAAAATATTTATGAATTTGAAAAAAAATATAATATAAAATTAATCAGTTGACAATGAAATACTAATCATATGATATAACATCCCTGGTAAATAAAGAACAAAACATTTTCATATTTATTAATATTTATGAATTAAATATTAATTTAACTTTTATGGGGTTTCTATGTTCGATAGCGTACCCGATACGCACCGAATAGTTTCTTTGAAATCTTACGTTCCACACTAGAAATAAAATAATATTATTTTAAATAGTAGTTAACACATAGCCATTGTAGTGGCGGAAAAGAATAGAAACAAATAAAATATGATTATATATGTCTGTTAAATGTTATTACATTTATCCAATAAAGGGTAAAGGCTTAAAATACGAAAAAAATTCAATTTTAGGCAATGATACTCTACTATTCAGTAAAAGGTCGAACTATTCCCTTTTGATGGAAAATCGTCATTAAATATAGTTTTGGTCACTCTTATACTATCTATTGGACCAAAAAAATCTATCTTTTAGAATAGGGACATTAAAATTTACTTTGTTTAGATTTTTGGTATTTTTCCGATAAAGATCATTTTTTTAATGAATTGTGAAAAATGATGTATTTTAATTCGAAAACTATTTTTAATCTCATTTAATTATATTATTATATTAACTTTTGAATTGGTTTGAAAATGAAATTAGAATATATGTTTACCATTTAATCCATTGGTGGTCGCTGGAATTAATTTCACTTTGAAATCGGACTTAAACTACTGTCAATCTTTTGATACTTTTTGTTTCATAAAAACACGCTATTTGTTTTGACAGTGAGAATTAATTATTAAATTAATTAATGAAACTTATATGTTTTGAATTTTGTAAAATAGAAATCATTTTTAAATTTGGAATATCAAATATAGCTTAGGGTGAATTTTTGGTATTTTTTTGAAAATCTTCATTTTTTGAAGAATAGTGAAACCACTAAGTGTTACTTAAAAAACTGATTTTTCGTTTAAATGAAATTTTACCAGCCCTATGTTTTGAATTTCAAAAATCTGACATACATGGTTTTCATTACGAAGTATAATTTGGTTCAATGGGATTAAAATAATTTTTATGTGAATAGTAACTTTTAATTTTATTAATCACGATTAGAGGTAATTAGTGTAGTTTAAGGTAAAAATAATGTTTTCATAATATTAAATGAAATTGAAACATTTCCTACCCTTATTTGATGTGTCATGGACGACCTAGAAAATCCATGGGTCATCTTGGGTACCCCATGGAGCCACTTTGTTAGGAAAATGACATTGAATACTTTTTTATTTAATGTTAAATTAAAATGTCACAAACATGAGTTGTTTTACTAAAACAATTTCTAAATGGGGTTATACAAGTCATATGTTTGACTATAAATATTCATTAGAAATCTAAAAAGATTTGATACATCATGATAATTTTTATGAAATTTTTAGACATTAAATAAATTAAATTATTTATGACATCATGATGATTCTGTGATTCCCTCATTATTTAATAATTTAAATATAATGAAAAGATAATGTAAAATATAAGACCTACAGATGTGAAAAACCAATTATATGGGTGGATTTTGAACTCTTATCACCTTATCCTTGAAATACATCAATGTGGGACCTTTAAAAACCGAAACTCATTTAATAATAAAGCAACCTTTTATAACTTTCCAAGAGTGCCCCTCCTCTCCTCTTATAAAAGGCCCCCACCACTACCACCTTACCCACACCTCTCAAGCCTTTGGTTCGCCCAAACCCTTCCTATTTTTCCTCTCAACATACCTCTCTTACACTTGGAAACCTCACATTAGGCAGAAGTCTACCCAAGGAAGCCTTTGATCTCAAATCAAAAAGAGTTACCCGTTTTAAAGGTAGTGTTTTCTCTTGTGTTATTATGTTTTATTTTTCTTCTCCAACCCCCTAAACTCTTTTTATTAATTTCTTTTGTAAAAAATACAGTATCTTAAATATTCTAGGATGTTTTTATAAGAATAATTGGATCTATACTTACACACATCTTCATCTAATGGTTAAAGAGCATACTGTTTCCGTGGACGGTGAATTTCTCTCTCACGAAACGATGATTGTTCAATATTCATCTAACACCTTCAAAGGTTGCCATTAAGATGAACTATATTTATATATGTTATATAATATGTTTATTGTTTCCTTAGGCTTCTGTATTTTTTCATTTATGGCACACCTCTATGGTTTCCATTGTGGGTAAACAAGATAATTTCATTTTAGGAAGTGCGGACTATCGGCCCCTCAAAGTAATTTGATTTGTTAATGCCATATGTGGGACGCATAATGGATGGATTTAATAATATTATATAAGATATTATACTGGAATTATAATATACCTTTTTATAATTATTATTTCACTCCATTAAATTATGAGATAGAAATGAAAGTAGCTTTCATGCGTACATACGGCTTACCGTCTCCATGAACAGTGCATTTCATTTCTTATCCAGAAATGTAATGTACTATTATAAGTACATATATATAATGGATATATATTATATATTTTAAATCTAAATGATGAATATAATTCTGGAATTAAAATATACATACCTTCCATTTATTTTGAATTCCATTAATATGACATTGAAATGAAAGTAGCGTTCATGCGTACATACAGCTTACCCTCTCCATTAACGGTGCATTTAATTTCATATCTCTAAATGATTATGTAATATTATAAATAAATGTATATTCTGGATATATATATGATATATATGATACCAAATCCTGAATATCATTCTGGATATAATGAACATTTGACCACACGAACAACATGTAATTATAAGAAGTCCACTTTCGTATTTAGAACCAAGTATCGACAAAACAAAAATTATTAAGTTTAATTATTACATAATGTTTAGAACATGGGAATAAGTGATATAAAAGTAATAATTAACTTTAAAAATGTTCTTAATCAAGTAGAGATTAACTCAAGTTTATTATTCAGGATTATAAAGAACGATCGAGTCAAGTCGGACCCGAGGTAATGGACTTCGTCTCAATCTCATTTCATGGAGGCATATTTCATTTTATACACAACTTACTTTTATACGGTGTATAAAACCCATTGAATTTTACTTTTATACAAAAGGAATCTTTTTCTACGAAGCGTTTTACTAAACAACAAAAAGGAATGTTTCCTTTAACGTATGCGGTGACAATAACCCTTTTCCGCCGCCGCGAGTATTATTTGGTCTTTGGCTTCCTCAACAAGCCGTAATGTTTTTGTTGAAATTAAATAAATTCCATATACTATTTTATGTATTTTGGTATTGAATAGGGTTTTTTATATTGTATTTGTTATATCAATATATTTAAGTGATATATTGTTATCAAAGTGTGGAAATGTTTTCTTTCCATTATATTTGTTTTATGCCTTATGATTTTATAATGGTACTTGGACATTTGACTGGTGGTTACAAGATAAACCATATGATGGGCGGTGCTGTGAATACCAGGATGGGTGGTTATGTAATAACCTTCAATGCATTGGGTATGGAAGTCAGCCGTATGAATATTCCATTAGGTGATATGTGTGGAAGTCGACTGTATGGTTATTCCACTTAAGAATGTTTATGTCCCAAGTTACCTTTATATGTTACGTGTTTTTATATAGTTTTTATGGTGATATTTTGATTAAAAAGGGTATGTAATGATATTTTATTCATTGAAGAGTTTTTACTACTTCCCAAAGGTGAAAGGTATTACTTTGATAAAGTATACATGGTTTACTTGTTGTTTTGAAAAACTAACAGTTTTTATTCTTTGTGTATCCACTATTGAGCTTTTTGTGCTCACCCCATGTTCCTTTTGAAATGTTTTTCACAGGACTTAAAGTGTAATAGGGTCAAGGATGGGATCAAGGGAAATTCATGCTATCTAAAACATGGAACTAGACATGTTTTTTTATGAGTTTTTATTTTATTGAAATTAAGTAAAAGTGTATCCTTTGTAATGTTTTGAGATGTAATAGTTATGTACCAATTCTCTAAAACTATAAACCTGAAAATATCCTCAATGTGAATTATTCTTTTAATTCAATATTAAGTAAGGTTTAAGCCCAGGGCCTTATTGTTGGTATCAGCGGTTGGTTTAGACAACATTAGGATTTAGAAAATTGTTAAATTATAAATTAATTTATGGTATGATTGAAATGATATAGCATTTAAGGATTACCATGTTGCTTCTCCTAATATATTTCTTGTGTTAAGAATGGTTTTTCACAGAGGAAACATCACGGATTTTAGGGGAAGGCATACATAGGGAAATAACCTTTCAAATCAGTACCCTGAGATGGCCAGAATCAGAACTAAATAATTTTTTGTAGTGATGGTTCAGTTAACTCAGGTGAAAAAAGTTGGTTGTGTATATTGATGATATTATAGTGTTTTCTAAAAGTAAAGATGAGCATGAAACTCATTTAAGGGTTATCTTTAAAACCTTAAAAGAAAAGAAACTATATGGAAAATTCAGCAATTGTGAGTATTGGTTACAACAAATTTAATTCTTTGGTCACATTGTTTAATAAAATGGAATAACTGTTGATCCTACTAAAAAAAAGTTGTTGAAGAATGGCCAAGACCCACAAATGTAACCGATATCCATAATTCTCTTGGTTTGGAAGGTTACTATCGAAGGGTTATTGTAAAATTTTCACTGTTATCTAGTCCAATGACTAAGATAACATGGATGGGTGTTGAGTTTATCTGGACAAAAGAGTGTGATGATTGTTTTCCGGAGTTGAAAATAAGATTGGTGAATGCTCCAGTTTTCGCACTTCCTTCCAGGAATGGTGAGTGTGTTATATACAGTGATGCTTAATTGAAGGGAATTGGTTGTGTCCTTATGAAGAATGATCAGGTAATATCTTATGCTTCATGTGAGTTGAAAACTAATGAGGTAAATTACCCTACACATGACATGGAATTAACTGCTGTTGTTATTTCTCTAAAAATTTTGAGGAATAATTTGTATGGAGTAAAGTGTGAAATATATACTGATCATGAATGTTGAAAGTATATATTCAATCAGAACTAATTGAACAAGAGACAGAGGAGATTGCTGTAATTAATTAAAGATTATGATTGTATAATTCAATACCATCCGGGAAAAGAAAATAAAGTGGCTGATGCTTTGAGTCGAAAAAGTAATGCTTCATTAACCATGATACGTTTGGAAAGAGATCCTTTGGTTTTTGATTTGATGAACATTGGCATGGGAGTTGTTTGTGCAGGATGTTCTTCTGTTTTGTTTCAGGTATCAGTGAAATCATCTCTATCAGACAAAATCAAGTAAGCACAGAAGCAATACAGTGAGTTCTAGAAAAAGGTAGATTTGGTTTAGAAGGGTAATTTTCATCAATTCAACATTGATAATGATTGTGTTTTGAGGTTTGGGAAGAGATTATGTGTGCCTTGTGATTTACAGTTGAAGGGTGAGTTGTTATGTGAGTCTCATAGTTCCTCATTTTCAGTTCATCCTAGAAGTACTAAGATATACAGAGATCTGCGGGAGTATTACTAGTGGGATGGAAGGAAAAGAGATATTGCTGATTTTACTATGAAGTGTTTGACTTGTCAGCAGGTTAAAGAAGAGTAGCAGTTAACAAAATAGATGATTCAGCCTCTACAAGTGCTAGAGTGGAAATGGGAAAATATATCCATGGTCTTTGTTGTGGGATTACCGAGGAAATCTCAAGGTTTACTTATATCTTTTGGAAGGGCCTTCATAAGTGGTTGGGTACTGAATTAAATTTTAGTACAACTTTTCATCCGCAATAAGATGGGCAGTCCGAATGAACAATTCAGACCTTGGTGGATATGATACGATCTTGCTCTATGGATTATCAGGGAAGTTGGGACCAACATCTTTCTTTGGTTGAGTTTTCATATAATAACAGTTTTCATTCCAGTATACAGATGGCTTCGTTTGAAGCATTATATGGTAAACGATGTCGAACTCCAGCTTTTTGGGATGAAGTAGGTGAAAAGAAGCTGTTGTGACATGAATTGGTAGAAGAGATGGAAGAAAAAGTTCAGTTGATTCAGAAACACATGAGAACAACTCAGAGCAAATAGAAAAGTTATTCGGATAACCGGAGGAAGGATCTATCTTTCGAGGTATGTGATCATGTTTTTCTCAAAGTTTCACCATGGAAAAGTGTGATGCGATTTGGTAAGAAAGGAAAAATTAGTCCAAGGTTCATTGGAATATATGAAATTCTAGATAATGTTGGATCTGTTTCTTACGAAGTGGCTTTACCATTGATGTTATCTCAGGTACACAATGTTTTTCATGTTTTGATGTTTAGAAAGTATATGCCAGATCCATCTAATGTTTTGAGCCTAGCGGTAGTTCAGTTGGAAGAGAATATCTTTTATGAAGAACAACCAGTCTAGATTCTTGACCAAAGAGAGCAAGTGTTGCAAAATACGGTAATTAACCAGGTAATGGTTTTGTGAAAAAACCATATGGTTGAAGAGGGAACATGGGAATCTGAAAATGCTATGAGGGATAAATACCCCCACTTATTTTGATAAGTGAATAAAATTGAGAGAATGCAATTCCCAAAAAGGGAGAAGGATGTAACATCCAAGGTAAATAACGAACAAAACATTTTCATATTTATAAATATTTACGAATTAAATATTAATTTTACATTAAAGGAGTTGTTATGTTCGATAGCGTACCCGATACGCAACAAAGAGATTCATTGAAATCTTACATTGCACACTAGTAATAAAATAATATTATTTTAAATGGTAGTTAACACGTAGCCATTGTAGTGGTGGGAATGAATAGAAACAACTAAAATATGATTACATATGTTTTTTAAATGTTTTTACATTTAACCAATAAAGGATAAAGGCTTAAAATACTAAAAGAATTCAATTTTAGGCATTGATACTCTAATATTCACTAAAAGGTCAAACTGTCTTCTTTTAATGGAAAACCATCATTAAATATAGTTTTGGTCACTCTTATACTTTCTATTGGACCAAATAAAACACTCCTTTAGAATCGGGACATCAAAATTTACTTTGTGTAGATTTTTTGGTAATCTTCCGATAAAGATCATTTTTTAATGAATTGTGAAAAATGCTTTATTTTAATTCAAAACCTCATTTTAATCAAATTTATTTATATGACTATATTACCTTTTGAATTGGTTTTAAAATGAAATTAGAATATATTTTTACCATTTAATCCAATGGTGGTCGCTATAATGAATTTCACATTGAAATCGAACATAAACTAGTGTCAATCTTTGGATACTTTTTGTTTCATAAAAACACGTTAGTTGATTTGACAATGGGAATTAATTATTAAATTAAATAATTAAACTTATATGTTTTGAATTTTTTAAAATAGACATCATTTTTGAATTTGAAATATCAAATATAGCTTAGGGTGAGGTTTTGCTATTTTTCTGAAAAACTTCAATTTTTGACTAATAGTGAAACCACTAAGTGGTACATAAAAAACTGATTTTTCTTTTAAATGAAATTTTACCACCTCTGTGTTATGAATTTCAAAAATCCGGCATACATGGTTCTCATAAAGAAGTAAAATGTGGATCAATGGTATTAAAATAATTTTTTGGTGAATAGAATCTTTTAATTTTATTAATCGCGATTAGAGGTAATTAGTGTAGTTTAAGGTAAAAATAATGTTTCAATAATATGAAATGAACTTGACACATGTCCTACACTTATTAAATGTGTCATGGCCGACCAGGACAATCCATGGGTCATCTTGGGGACCCCATGGATCCACTTTGGTAGGAAAATGACATTAAAAACGTTTTATTTAAAGTAAAATTAAAATTTCACAAACATGAGTCGTTTTACTAAAACAATTTTTAAATGGGGATATACAAGTAATATGTTTGACTATAAATATTAATTAGAAAGATAAAAAGATTTCCTACGTCATTATATTTGTTTTAATAATTTCTAGACATTAAATAAATTAAATTATTTATGACATCATGATGATGCATCAATTACCTCATTATTTAACGATTTAAATAAAATGAAAAGATAATGTAAAATCTAAGACCTAAACCTTTCAAAAACCTATTGGATTGGTGTATATAGAATTATTATCACCTTATTCTCGAAATAAATCAATGTGGGACCTTTAAAAACCGAAACTCATTTTATAATAAAGTAACCTTTTATAACATTCCAAGAGTGACCCTCCTCTCCTCTTATAAAAGGCCCCCACCTCTACCACCTTACCCACACCTATGATGCCTTTGGATGGTCCAACCCCTGCCCATTTTGTCTCTTCGCATCTCTATCTTACTCCTAGAAGCCTCACATTGGGTAGAAGTCTTCCCGAGGAAGCCTTTGAGCTTAAATCAAAAAGAGTTACCCATTTTAAAGGTAGTGTTTTCTCTTGTGTTCTTATGTTTTCTTTTGCTTTTCCAACCCCCTAAACTCTTTTTATTCATTTAATTTGTAACAAATACAGTATCTTAAATATTATAGGATGATTTTATAAGAATAATTCGAGCTATACTTACACACACCTTTATCTAATGGTTAAAGAGAATACTGTTTCTATGGAAGGGGAATTTATGCATCACGAAACAATGATTCTTGAATACTCATCTAACACCTTCAAAGGTGGCCATTAAGATGTCAATACATTTATATATGATATATAATATGTTTATGTTTTCCTTAATCTTATTTATTTTTTAATTTATGTCACACCTTTATGATTTCCATTTTGGGTAAACACGATAATTTCATTTTAGGAAATGCGAACTACCGCCCCCTCAATGTGATTTGATTGGTTAATGCCATATGTGGGACGTATAAAGATGGATTTAATAATATTATATATGATATTATACTATAATTATAATATACATTTTTATCATTATGATTTCACTCCATTAAAGTACAAGATAGAAATGAAAGTAGCGTTCATGCGTACGTACGGCTTATCGTGTCCATGAACGGTGCATTTCATTTGTTATCCCCATATGTAATGTATTGTTATAAGTACATATATATAATGGATATATATGATGTATGTTCCATCTAAATTATGAATATAATTCTGGAATTAAAATATTCATACCTTTCATTTAGTTTGAATTCCATTAATATGACATAGAAATGAAAGCAGCGTTCATGCATACGTACGACTTACCGTCTCCATGAATGGTGCATTTCATTTGTTACCTCTAAATGATAATGTAAAATTATAAATACATGTATATTCTGGATATATATGATATATATGATAACCAAATCATGAATGTAATTCTGGATATAATGAACTTTTGACCACACGAACAACATGTAATTGTTAGAAGTCCACTTTCGACTTAAGAACCAAGTATCGACAGAACAAACATTATTAACATAAATGATTACATAATGATTAGAACATGGTAATAAGTGATATAAAAGTAATAATGAACTTGAAAAAGATTCTTACAAAAGTATATATTAACTCAAGTTTATTTTTCAGGACGTTAATGAACGATCGAGTCAAGTCAGACCCGAGTTAAGGGACTTCGTCTCAATTTCCTTTCATTGTGGAATATTTTGTTTTATAAACAACGTTAAATTATATAGTGTATAAACCCCATTTAATTTTACTTTTATACTAAGGGAATATTTTTCTACGATTTTTTTTACTAGAGGACAAAGAGGAATGTTTCTTTTAACGTACACGGTGAGAACGATCCTTTTCCGCCGCTACGAGTATTATTTGGTCTTTAGCTTCCTCAACAAGTTGTACTGTTTTTTTTAAATTAAATAAATAGAATATACTGTTTTATGTATTTTGGTATTGAAAATGGTTTTTTATAATGGATTTGTCATGTCAATATATATAAGTGATATATTGTGATCATAGTGTGGAGATTTTTTCTTTACATTATATTTGTTTTATGTATTATTATTTTATAATGGTACTTGGACATTTGACGGGTGGTTACATGATAAACCTTATGACAGTTGGTGCTGTGAATACCAGGATTGGTGGTTACGTTATAGCCTCCAATTCATTGGGTATGGATGTCGGCCGTATGACTATTCCATTAAGTGATATGTGTGGAAGTCGAACGTATGGTTATTCCACTTAAGTATGTTTATGTCCCAAGATACCTTTATATGTTACGTGTTCTTTATATGGGTTTTATCGTAATATTTTGATTACAAAAGGGTAATTAATGATATTTTATTCAGTGAAGAGTTTTTAATAATTCCTAAAGGTGAAAGGTATTACTTTGATAAATTATACATGGTTTACTTTTTGTTTTGAAAAAATAATAGTTTTCATTCTTTGTGTATCCCTTACTGATCTTTTTATGCTCAGTCCAAGTTTTTTTTGAAATTTTTTTCATAGGACATAATGTGGAATAGGGTCAAGGATGGGATCAAGGGAAAGTCATGATATCTAAAACATGGAACTAGACATGTTTCTTTTTAAGAGTTTTTATTTTAGGGAAATTTAGTAGATGTGTATACATTCTAATCTTTTGAGATGTAATAGTTATGTCCTAATTCTCTAAAACTCTAAACCTGAAAAGGTCATCAATGTGAATTATTCATTTAATTCAATACTAAGTATGGTTTAAGGCCAGGGCCATATATATAAAAACCAAGATGGTGTCATGAATCCCTTTAGAAAACCTAAAAACCATTTCAAACTGTTAAACATTAAATGTTTATAAAAATTGCTCACCTAATTAAATGGAGATATTTTGAGAAAAACTCAATTTAAAGAATTATAAATCAATATTGTATAATTATATTCATAACACATGTTCAATAATTAATTACATATTTATGAATAAAAATTACTCAATAATTCCACTACACTAACCCACCTGCTAATCACAATTATTTTTGAGGTTCTGAGACAATATCATCACTGAATGCATTGGAGAGATATAACTTGATAACACGTCAAATTTATTTTTTATATATCTTAAAAAAATCATCTATAAACACCATGTAACATGTCATGACGAATCTTCAGGATTCGTGCTGTGACTACCCCAAAACCACATTCCATAGACTAGGGGCTTGCGAATAGAACCAAAGGTGAATCACTGATATAAAGGGAAGGCATTGCCATTAAAAATGTAACACACATCGTCTGAACACAAGTAGTAGAAGAAACATATACTAATATAGAAAAAAATGTGTGCTGAAATTATGTGGGCTAGTATACAAACCCAATTGAACAACAAGTACAAGAACATGTAAAAAAGGGAAAACTTCTCCTAGATTATCCACCAGAGATTTCTACGGGAAGGGTAGGGAACAATCTCGAACAACTAGTCCCTGAGGTACATCCCGTCTAGTCCAGCTCCGAGTAGCCTCCCAGCAGTCACCCTCAGCGTCGATCACTATTGCCCATCGTCTGCACAGAACACAGTAAGGTGTGGGCGAAGCCAGTGCAAGGGTGAGTACAACAATAAATAGTAGGGGACCCCGAGACCCTCTAAGGTCTTCTAGAATCCACTAAGGAAAAAACAATGAAGAAAAATACAATCAAGATGTATCAACCAACCCTAACTAGGTATATTCCCATACACATACATATTTTACCAATGAAAGACTAATTCCATCTCTTGAGCCGAATCACAACCCATTCCTCAAAACAGGTAAAGTCAATCACCTCATTGATAATGAATGAATGGAAAGACACAACACACACATGTATACAACTCATGTATAGGGGTAGAGATGATTAGATGTAGCCACTGAATCATCTCCTCTGTCGTACACACGTAGGATCCTGGAACAATATCAGCGTTGTCAAAAACATAGAGGATCCGGGTACACAAGTCATCGCATTCATTCCCATAGAGGATCCCGGTACCAAAGTCATCATTGTCGAACCACCAGAGGATCTTGTTATAGTATCATCACTGTTGAACCCATGGAGGATACTAGTAGCAATTTCATCTCTCTCGAACCCATGGAGGATCCTGGTACAGTAGTGTATTCATGTAGGATCCTATCATCTCAGTCACAGTCAGCCTTAGGGCTCCCACACACATCATGCTCCATTCCGGGAGGGTCTGAGCCACGATCTATTTGTTGATACATCAAGTACTACGAGTCTTGATTTGATGTATTCTATAGTTCCATCTCATCATAAGGAACCCAATGCAACAGACGACGCGTCAATCAGATGCTCGATCTGTGAGTTATTGGAATTTCTATTCTAGGGGCCCAGTTGGCTTTTAGTTTCAAACCAACCCAGTCGTACCCCAACTATGTCCAAAACTCATGTGGTTTACGCAAAAAGAACCTCCATAATCTATGTTTTCTGTCACTGTAGAAGGATCATCTATTGGAAACCCGTAGCACAAGATATGTGTAAAAATGTTATTTTGAGTTAAATAGGTTTGGACATGGGTCAACCCGGTCCACGGGACTTACCCGACTCGATGGGCGGCCCGACCCGGTGGCGGCCCATCCCACAAGGGCGGCCTGGTCCATTGGCAGCCTGTCATACATGGGAGGTCTGAACCCTCCATGTTATGTTGATAAAAATCTATATAACGTATTCAAAAATATTATACGACTTAGAATAGAAAAAAAACAACTCAATAACCTACCTCGAGTTCTGTGATGTAGATAAAGTCACCGGAAGGCAGCATCATTCCGTAAATGATGAAAGAGGAGGAGTTCGGAAAATATTAGATTAGATTACATCGTTGACATTCTTGGTGGGTGGCGACACATCCCTTTATTTCCCCGGTTGAAGAAGGAATAAGATGATGTTCTTCATTTTTCTGTGGTTCTTCATTGGAGTGAAAAGGCTCTTCCAAGTTGATTCCTCTCCTTAATCCTCCCAAAAATATTAATTCCAACCGCGAAATAATAAAAATATAATATATTATTATAATGTTGGCTTAAATATTTAAAAATGATTAAAATTAACTATTTTACCTCACTTAATTAAATGGGTGGAGTTGGCTCATTAATTGGAGGGGGAAGCTGAGAGGTTCGCCCAATTAATTGGGGGTTTGAATTTGTTAAATGAGGTTAAGGTAGTTTATGAGCTTAGGTGGTACCCATGTAATATCATCTTTCTAAGGGAGTTTAGGGTGTGGTGGGTCCCACCTGTAACCTCCACTTAGAGGTTTTAACCACCAAACAAATAAAAATAAATCACAATTATTTTTATTTAATTTTTTTAGAAACCCCAAAATTTAACTGTTATTTTCACTAAAACACAAATGTCGTGAGGTTATCACTAATAAATCAGAAACATTGTGTGTTCAAATCCTCGAACTCCAGTGATCCCTGTCTCCTATCAAAATAAGACTTTTGCCTACTCTATTCTGTCTGCATCCGCTCCTAGATGATCTTCACCATCTCAATCGTAGCATGAACCATCTCTTTCCTACAAGTGCTGACTCCCCTGGGTCAGTCCAGCATAGAGGCGATCTGCACGTTCAGCCATACAATACCTCTAAAGTAGCCATCCAGATGGTGGAGTGGTATATGTTGTTGTAGGAAAACTCTACCAATGACAATGTGATCCAACGAGTTATGATCTATGTCAATGACACATGCACATAGCATGTCCTCGATGATCTGAATGGTCCTCTCATTCGAACCATCTGTCTATGGATGAATGCAGTGCTCAAGTGAAGCTACGTCCTGAAATCCTCATGAAACTCTTTACATAGAGAAGAATTAAAATGATTATCTCAATCAGATATGATCTTTGATGCCACACTACGAAGCCGTTCGATATCTAGTACATAGAGGTGTCCCAATATATCTACTGAACCCTACTATCTGATTCATAGGAAGTTGGACGACTTGGTGAGTTGGTCGAAAATCACACAGATATAATCTTTTCCTTTGAATGTACATGGATTTTCCATCACGAAATCCATGGATATCTCGGCCCACTTCCACTATGGGATCTCTACGGGCTAAAATAATCTTACAGGAACCTGGTGCTCTGCCATCACTTGCTGACAAGTGAGGCCTTGTGTGACAATATCTACCAATTCCTTCTTCATACCTGGCCACCAAGGCTGTCGTCGGTGGTCTTGATACATCTTCACCTCTATTGAAAGTACCAGTATTAGATATGTGTGAAACACAATCAACACATCATCCTAAAGTGAAACAGGAACCATGGTACATCCTCTGAAAATAAATAAGTGATCCCAACATTCAGAAATTATATCAAGTTACTTCCATGTAGATATATGTTAACGTCGAGCCTCGCAGTTAACATCCCCATGTTGTTCCTCCCTAACACTCTGAAGAAGTGGATTTGTGACTGTAAGAGACTGCAGAAAGGCTGCTCCATCCCGATCTAAAAAGGATAACTACAATGCGGCCAGCTGCTCTATCACATCTCCTAGCAGCTGAATGCTTGATCTCCTACTAAGATCAACTGCTACAACATTCCCCTTCCTAGGAGAATAGACTATCTCGAAGTCGTAGTCCTGGTTGAACTCAACCCAATGACAATGTATCAGTTTCTGGTCCTCCTACAAGAAGATGTACCTAAGACTATGGAGGTCAGAGTAGACTGTAAAATGCTCACCCATTTGATAGTGCCACCACATCCTAATGGTGAAGTCCACTAATGCTAACTCCAGGTCATGGGTAGCATAGTTAAGCTCATGGTGTCTTAGCTGGCGAAAAAGATAAGTGATCACATCTTTCTCCTACATTAGGAAACACCCCATTCCAGTGCCTGATGCATCATAACAAACTACATACCCTATTCACTCCTCTGGTAGCCTCAAGACGGGCGCACTAGTCAGTCTCTTCCTCAGCACATGTAAACATTGTTGGGTTCTCTATGACCACACGAAGGGTTTACCCTTATTTTTCAATGCTAAATGTGGTGATGCAACTCTGGATATGTCTAGAACAAACATCTGGTAGTATCCATCTGAGGGCAGGAAACTTTGTACCTCCATCACACTCCTGGGTGGCTCCCAACCATGTACCGCCTCGGACTTCACTGGATCCACTGCAAGTCCATCCTCTGAGACGACATGTCCCAAAAAGTGTACCTCTCGGATCCAGAATTAGAACTCAGAGAGCTTACCATAAAGTTATTCCTCTCAGAGTGTGTCTAGTTCAACCTGAAAATGGTATGTGTGATCCTTCTCGGTAGATGAGTATATCAGAATGTCAACGATGAAGACTACCACAATGTGTTCATGGTATGGAAGAATGATCCAATTCACGATACTCATGAATGATGCTGGAGAATTTGTTACGCCATAGGGCATAACCAACAACTCATAGTGGTCGTAACGACACCAGATGGTCGTCTTCTGTAGATCCTTGTCTCAATCTCTGAGCTGGTTATAACCTGATATGAGGTATACCTTTAAGAACCACCTCGCTCTTTTGAGTTGATCAAAGAGGTTGTCAATCCTCAAAACTGGGTAATTATTCTTCACGGTCACCAGGTTTAGGTGACGGTAGTCAACAAACATACATAATCTCCCATCCACCATATTTGAAAACAAAATTGGGGATGCCCAGGGTGAAAAAATGGGTCGAATAAATCCCTTCCCCTGCAAGTAATCCAACAATACCCACAGCTCACGATGCACGAAGGGAGACATATAATATTCTGGAGTAGATATTAGTGTCATCCCAGGGCACTGGTCAATGTAGATGTAAACCACTCTACGAGGAGGTAGACCTAGAACTTCATCTAGGATGATATCTGCATACTGATCCACCAAAACAGGAAAACACGGACTCTGCAAATCAACTGCTCTAAGGATGTGGCTAGACAAATGATGTGTGATCAGCTACCCCCTCCACTGTGTAAGTCCATCCTGTGCTGCAAAGGCTTCATTCCCATTGATGACGGTGAACATGGTCCCATCCGTGCAAACATACTACACTTTGCACCTAATACATTCAATTAGAAAAGGACTATAGATAACCAGTCCATACCCAAGAAGACGTCGTAGCTCCTCAAAACTGCTACGAAGAGATCCTAGCCGATGCTCTTGCCTCCTAGAGTAAACTCACACTACCGAAACCACTGCGTAATCATCGAGTCATCTCTCGTAGGAGTTTATAGTTGTAAGGATTGAGCCAACGGTTTCGTCGGGATCTCTGAGATCTGAATGATGGCAGCGACAATAAATTAATGACTCACACCTCTGTCTATATGTACATCTTCAAGGGTGGGGTAGACACATATAGTACCTTGAATCATCTCATGTGCGCCATGGTCATAAACCTCATCTAGTTGGATTTAAGATCTCCCCTTTCCACTAGCTCGCTGTGGTCGTAGTGGACTTCATGGTGGTGGTGGAGGTAGGACCGCGAAACGTAGTCCACCACCTGCTGCTTGGCCAAATCCTCTGCCACGTCTGTCTGCTCTCATCGGACCACTATGGATGAACATCGGCCTCTACCTAGGAGGTCCCTCTACGATCTTCTATGCATCTGTATGGTGGGTCGGGCAGTCACAATCCATGTGACACTGCTCTCCGCATGCATAGCACTGCCTACTCCTCTTATGGATAGCTCTATCTCCTGTTCCCCGCAAAACTGAACCAGTATCCTAGGTTCGCCCTCCTGATGGTTTGGTCTGCTTGGACCTCTGCGAAATCTATCTAGTGTCATCTTCAAAAAACTCCACTACGTGTCACCCTATAGTGGGTATCACTGCTGGTGACTACACAGCAAGAAAACTCTCCAGAATAAGGGCTCGATCAAGCACACTCACCTGTGTCAAAATGCTGATGGAGATCATCAAAGTCTTGATCTCATGTCTGATTCCATTCTCGATGGTTCGGGACTTGAAGAATGGGTCATGTACTATATACGTGGAGTACCGTGAGAGATCGGTGAACCTCACTGATTACTGTTCTTCTATTATGATACACGACTATAGATGATGCAGCTCTTGAATATGCACACACGATGGGTGGATGGAAGAAACTCTGACTAGAATATACTCTCGAAGTCTATTCAGAGTTGTGAAGCCTCCACATGCACTTGGAGAATCATGATCCATCATCATCATACTGCTGCAGGAAGAAGACTTGCGGAAATGATCACCATGAGGTTGGCTGGTGTCCTTGTAATCTGAAAACTCTCACAACATCCTCCAGCCAATCATCAACTGCATGTGGGTCTATCTCTGAAAAGAACATGGGAAGCCTCTGGCGCTAGAACTCGTGCAACAAGCTTTTTCGGTGTGCACTCTCTACAACATGATCTGGTGGTATCGGTGTCCCAGTGGGTAGTGGTAGTGCTGGTACCACCTCTATAATGGGGCCCTGTTCTGAGGCCTCATCGTTCGGTGGGAAACCATCTCATATGAAACTCAGAACTCTAGCTAGCTGCCTACGTGGAGCCATCCTGAGAAGAAGAAGGTGACCCTATGTTAAAATAATATACCTGGGAAGCTGACACAAAGTAATCCCGAAGAAAAATTTTCAAAGGTAACACACAGGTAATCAATGTTTTCCTGGAAAAAGTTGGAAATCAGAATTTTGAGTCCTAGTGTATGGATATGTCGACTGCCACTCCAACACCAGTTTCCATAAACTGATAACCACATCCAAAACACTAAACTCTATTTATATTAAAAGAATTTTAATCCTTGTTCTATTGTATTACTAACACCTTCGATACCAATTTTCACGACCCTTCCCCGAGGCCCATGTCGTGACTACCCCAAGACCACCTTCCATAGGCTAGGGCTGGCGACTAGCACAAAAGGCGAATAACTGATAAAAAGGAAATGCCTTGCCTTTAAACCTATAACACACACATTCTGAACACATGTAGTAGAAGAAACATGTACTAATATAAAAATAATCTTTTTTGAAAGTAAGTGGTCCAATATACAAGCCCAGCTGAACAACCGGTACACATAAAAGTAAAAAAGGAAAACAACTCTTAGATCAACCACCAGAGGGTCCTACCTGAAGGGTAGGTACAGATCTTGAAACAACTCATCCATGAGGTACGTCTCATCTATTCCAGCATCTAGTAGCTTCTTGTCCATCACGCTCAGCATAGATCACAGATGTCCATCATCTGTGCAGAACACAACAAGGGGATGGCGATGCCCGCACAGGGGTGAGTATAACAATACTTATTAGGAGACCCAGAGACCCTTGAAGATCTCCCAGAATCTACTAAGGATAAACCACATATGGAAAATACAATCAAGAACTATCAAACAACACTACAAAGGTATATGACCATACTAATACCTTAGTTACCAATCACATTCCGTCTCCATCTCTTGATCCCAAGAACAACCCATTCCACAAAGTATGTAAAGTCAATCACCTCGTTGATAATGACTGAAATAAAAGACTCACCTCACACAGGTATACAAATTATGTAGAGGGGTAGAGTTGATTAGTAGTATCCACTAAATCATCTCCTCTGTCAATCCCACGTAGGATCCTAGAACAATATCAGTGTTGTCAAACCCACGAGGATCCTAATACAGAAGTCATCACTGTCGAACCCACAAAGGATCCATGTATCGAATTCATTGCGGTCGAACCCACAGATGATACTGGTACAATATCATCACTATCAAACCCATGAAGGATCCTGGTACATAATTCATCATTATAGGACCCACGAAGGATCCTGTTACAGTAGTAGGTCCAGATAAGATCCTATTATCTCAATCGCAGCCTGCCATAGGGTTCCCAAACATAACACACTCGATTTTGGGAGGGTACACTCCTCAAGAAATGTTTTGATACATAAACTACAATTAGGATCAATTTTATATATCTTCTAGTTCTGTATCATCATAAGGAACCCAATGTGACAGACGGTGCGTTAGTCGGACGCCCAGTCTGTGAGTTATTGGCATTTCTGTTATAGGGGCCCTATTGGTTGTTAGGTTCAAACCAACCCAGCCTTAACCCAACTACGTCCAATCATCACGTTGGGTATTCCAATGAAACCTTCTTTCTCTATGATTCCTGTCACCTTAAATGGTTCTTCTATTGGACACCTATAGGTCATGATATGTGTGAATATGTGATTTCGGGTTAAACGAGTCCGGGCAGGGGTCCGACTCGATCCACCGGTCCGACCTGACCTGATGGGTGGATAGGCCCGAGGAATCCATGCTACTGACACACAGACACGAGGCGAACTGGCTGGTGGTGGACCGACCCGTGCCGGCCCAGCCCGAGACGGCCCGGCTGGGGGTCGTGTGGCGCGGCCGACCGGCAGCATGCCGGTCGGCCAGGTGGCCCAGTGGGCCTGCTGCGTGCTGGCTCGTCGTGGGGCCTAACCGACAGGCCAAGTGGCCTCAAGGGTCATACCCTGGTGGGGGTGGTACACCCCATGGATTTCGAAGGAACATGATCTAAGCGCTGGTTTAGTGAGCCATTGGACCGTTTGGGTCCCTCCTTGTGGAGCATCATTGGCAGCCGGCCTAGTCAACCACCCTCCTCAATCCACTGCGGCCTTTGGCTATGGCTCCTCCCTGGAACGGCGCGACAACACCTCAACCATATTGTTCGACCACTATGACATTTGTTGTAGAAGATTCTTCCTCTAGGGCAGTGTGATGACACCATGCCCCTTCGTCATCGATGCGGCCTACTTAGCAGCGACCCGATCCCCAACATGATATGGCGGTATCGTGCCCTTGTGGTGACCCGGTGACCTTGCGCCACCAAATTTATTTGTGTTCCTCTTATTTTCGGTCACCGCATAACCGCCTCTGTCTTTATCAAACATGAACAAAAAAAGGTGAGGGTCTGGCCGTGTTTGTGCGGTCTGAACCCTCCATGTTATGTTGATAACAATCATCATAATGTATTCCAAAATATTGTACGTCGTAAAATGGAAATAGAACAACTCAAACCCCTACCATGTGTTCGGTGATGTTGACGGAGTTAAGGGAAGGCGGCATCGTTCCGACATCATTGAAGGAGGATGAGGTCGAAGAAGATGAGTTGAGATGATGTCATTGGCGTTCTTTGTGGGTGGCAATGCTTCCCTTTCATGCCCCGGTTGCAGATCGAAGAAGACTGTGTTCTTCGTTCTTCAGTGGATCTTTGTTGGAGTGAAAAGGCTCCACCATGTTTTTTACTCTGCTTAATCCTCCAAAAATAAATTATCTCAACCCTACAATAATAAAAATATAAAACTTATTATAATTCTGGAATAAATAATTCAAAATGATTCAAATTAATTAAGTTACATCTCTTAATTAAATGGTTAAAGTTGTCTCATTAATAGGAGGAGGAAGGTGAGAGGCTCCCCCACATAATTGGGGGATCCAAGGGGTTAATGGGGTTAAAGGAATTTAAGAGCTTGGGTGGGCCCCAAATAATAACATCCTCCCAAGGGAGGTTAGGGTGTGGTGTTCCCCACCTATAACTTCAACTTAGAGGTTTTAACCACTAAATAAATAATTATATGATACACTTACTTTTATTTAATTTTATTTAGAAACCCCGAAATATAACAATCATTATCTTTAAAATCAACTGCAGTAAAGGTCTCACTAAGCAATCACGGACGCTGTGTGTTCATCGTTTCCCTTAGATTTCAATTCGGAGCACCAGTTTGAAAGTTATAAAATCTGGCATGTATGTTTACTGAACACAGACAAACAAATCTTCATAAATTGATTCCAGGAACACCGGGACCCAGAATCTAACGTCATTAGAAACTGTAGACTCATAAAATTCCATTGTATTTAAAAAATAATTTCCACAAAAATTCCAGATCTTTAAATAAAATATTATGAATAAAGAAGATATATTTTTTTTATCATTTTCACCACAAAACTACTTTTTAACCCATAAGTAAAATAGATTCCATTTTCACACAATCGTAATGAGAAATATAAATTTTAATACAAAAAAATATTACATTAGGTGTGGGAATAAAAAATATTTTCAAAAAAAATTCTAACATGTAGATGAATAATAATAAAGAATAATTTCTATAATTTAGGAATATTAGATCATTCGATATATATTAAAGATCATTTTTTAACTATGTAAATGAATTTCCAAAATAGTACATATTTAATTTATTAAATATAACCATTTTTATTATTTTATAATGAATTTAAATTATAGAATAAAATAAGTTTAATAATATTACAATAATAAATTATACAATTCCTTAAAAACATTTATGAACTTGAACATTGAGGTGACATAGTTTAAATCATTTAATAAAATTTTTTAATGGTAAATTACTATATATGAGTCAAGAATACATTAATTTGTATATATACATCTATTTTAATAAAATTATGATATATTTAGAATTTATTAATTTAATTTTATATTATATTTCATAATAATTATAGTATCTGATTCATTTTTTACCATCATTTTAGTCGCTAAAATGATTAATTTCACATTCATTGTTTTGAGGATTTTATGTTTCTTACCTCAAAATTACATTAATACATTGACTAGGATAAAAGGGTTATTATTAAACTACATCCATAATTAAAAATTAATTAAAATTATAATAGTTAATTATTATATATATAATTAAAACGAAAAATCTATGGAGGTCATAAATAATAAATGATAGCACTTCATGGTGATAGTAGACCATATGTACACATTAACGACATTCATATTTTCGTAGTGGGAGAAAAATAAATAATTTAGATAACAATATTATTTTATAGAATAATAAATATGGTGTAAATATATTATATATTCATGTTTTAAATAAATATTATTTTCCATGTCATTTGGAGACATTAAAAGTATCACATTTTTATGTGGATGTGAAATTAGACACATACATTTGGGAAATGATATTGTTTTACAACAAACATTATGGAATGAAGATATGTGATATATTATTTTTATACAAAATTAATTATACAAGAAATATCACAAATATATATATATATATATTCAATCATTTCAAATGGCCATATGAATCAACGAGTAAAATGAAACACACACCTTTGTGGATGTGATAATGCAGACATAATAAATAATAATGTATTTATTTAATTTTCGATATAAAATGACATGAATAATGGGTTTATAATAATATTAATAATAACATTCAAGATTTATAAATATAATGATTTTATTATTTCAGCAATCTCGAATAATATTTGAATGTTGTAGTATAATAAATAAATAGAAAAAAATCAATATTGACTCATACGTATTATGTGGAAGAAAAATTCAATTACAAATTTATCATGCTTTTGTTGGTATTTGGGTGTGACAAAAAAAATTCAATGACAGGACAAATGTGGTAATGTAATTTGGATATGGATTTTTTGTGGTAAAATGTTCCAATTTTTTATGAGGTTTGAGGATTATGTCCCATTTTACAAAATAGGGTATTTCCACACAATTATATATAGAAAAAATTTAAATATATAAAAAGATATTTTTAAAATGAATGTGGAAAAAAAATTAATTTCGAAGAAATTATAGCATAATGTTTTTATATTTAATTAATCAATCATAATTATTCATTTAATGGGGATATTTTTTACATTATATTTATGTTTATCCCAATTTAAAAGCCTATTATAGTTAGGATTCAATTCAAAATGAACAAATATAAAATTTACCAATTTTAATATATGAAAATATAGATTCCAAATGTGAAATCAGTTTTTCTATATTCAATTTCATGATGTTGTAAAAATAAATTTTAATATAAATTTAAAAATTCAAATTAATTGTTTTATTAAAATTTAATTTATATATATATATATATGGTTTTATACCAAAATAAAATTTCATTAAGATTAAAATTCCTTATTTGGTTTTTTAATTGTTAAAAATGTATCTTCAAAAACATTCAAAATAATTTTTTGAAATATTTTTATACATAAAACTAATTATAATTTAAATAAATATATATATTATTCACACTACTAAGGATATTAAAATTCATTGAATATTTAAAAATAATCAAAATAATTTAAATTTAATATTTTCATTATAATAATTATGTAGATATTGTGATACTAATATTATAAAATCCGAAAAAATAAATCTAAAATAAAACTATTTAAAACCCTTGATGAATATTTATTCAAATAAAAAAAATAAAAAATTCAATTGGAAAATAGTATAATAATATTAATAAAACTATAATTAAAATGAATAAATTAATTGTATATTTATATATAATGAAATATAAATATTTCTCAAATAATATCGGGTTCTATATTATTCCTTACTTGAGTATATTTTTTCCACATTTATAATTTTTAATTATGAAATGATGTTATTTATCATCATTTATTTTTTTAATTCACATTTTTCATCACTATTAATATTATTTCTAAACAAAACAATGATAGTGGAAATCACATTATCCCAAAATACCAGATCTATTAAATCTTAATTCTGAAAAAGGATCGGTTTTAAAAATATATTATATTGTAAGTACAATACATCATAGCTAAAATAATGTGAAATTTCATGTATATTAATATGTATAAATGAACCATGAAACACATTAAAAATAAAAAATAAATTTTCCATTGTAATTATAAGTGATTTTATGATTATATAATTACATGATGATCTTAGATAAAAAAAATACATGCAATGAATAATCACATTATAAATAAAAAATAAATTTTCTTATTTTAATTGAAAATAATGATGCAATATCCAACCATATTTTCAATTAATGAAAATATTTATCATATTCCATTTTTTATATAAATTTTAATCCATATAATGTTAACATAGTTAGATGTATTTATAATCATGAAATGTTTTCATAAAATATTTATTTATAACCCACTCTTATAATAAAACAAATAATATCAGTGAATTTGGATTGTAGTATTCACTCTGAAACCACTATAATTTTAGTTGTTTTGATTATTATTCTAAACCTAGAATCATTATCAAAGAGTAATGAATTTTTTTGTATTAATATTTATATTTACTAGATATTCAGTAAGAAAATTATTTGATGTCTATAAAACAATATATATTTGTATCACATTTTTTAATAATATTATAATTGAAAACATGTTTTATCACTAAATATAATTAAATAATAATGGGAAACAGAGATCATTAGATCAATACATATAATTGGTCAATTATTAAATTTTAATGGAATTACAAACAAACTCAAAACGTACATACCAAGTATAAAGCAATACCCTTTAAATATATTCCACCATCAACGTTAGCAAGTGATAGAAGGAGATAAGATAAATAATTAAAAACTAATTAGAAACCTAAAGATGAAAAAATTTATTCACCAATATGGAGAATAAAATAGTTTTTATTAATATAGTTATAATTTTTTACCATATAGATAATGAAATGACACATGATATCAGCACTTTTTTATATATTAAAGAAATTATCACACCATGGTGACATTCTTAGGAGGAAGAAATATTTATCAAGAACTAATTTTAATTTGTTTATAAATTTCAAATATTATAACACATCCTTTCATAATTTTTTTTTCAAATTATCTTCACATTACACACAATATCAGTAATAAATTAAACCAAGAGATCAATAAAATCAAAAAGAAAATCTTTAGAAAATTTATCCATATATTAAATTACTACAATAATAGTAATAATATTAATATATCATATATTGTCAATATTTTTTCCAAAAAAAAATAAATGTACATCATTTATCAGTACTTCATTGTCATTATATTCAATCAAATGATTGAATTCCTTAATATACAACAGTTAATTCTCATTTTATAAAATGATTTATTTTTCCCTATAATATATATTTTCAAGATAAACTGAATGAAAATCATAGAGCATATTAAAATTAAACACTATAAATGTAACGAAAATATCTTTTTTAAAATTAAACACTATAAAAATAATTAATATATATATTAAAAAGAAATCAATTATTATACAAACATTGATCAAATGAATTTTTTAACTGTACCAATGCGATAATCAATTTAGAAATTATATTGGATATATTCCAAAAAAATAATTGTTAACATTAACATTCGATAAGATTTAGGTAAAAATAATTACAAATATTTATCTATTACTCTATAAATATTTATTTCCCCTACATAAATTTAATGTAAAATTATGATGATTATTAAATATAATATAAATTGATATTTTATATATTTTGTCTCTATTTTTTGATAAATTTTATAAATATGATCTAATGAAAATTATTCTTGGAATTCACTGTAAATTTAAAGCTTTATAAAATGGGTAATTTTATTTAAAAATTATATTATATTAATAAAATATATTATTTATTCCCACAACTATATATGTAGATATATAATAACATTTTAATTTAATGACTTGAAAATTATGATGCATCTCCTTTATTAATTTTTAATTTGATATATAATATTGAATAATAATAAATTTCATGTTAAATCCAAAATTTAATTTTTCATTTACCCAGAAAAGTAATATTCTGGATGTTCATAGTATAAATAACTACTATGAATATGAGTAAAATATGATTGTTATTGGATTCAATCAAAAAATCGTTCATCAACATTGAATGACTTGGAATTGAAAACCATTGTGAATAAATGATAACTCATTATCTTTCAAAATCAATGTATGTAAATTTAAATTCATTAACCAATTTATACTATTCATTCATCATATGATCATCCATCTGATTGTTTTTTTTCTTTTTACAATATATAATTATAATTTCACAAGAACATATAAAGAGTGTCTTCATTCCTAGAAACATTATAAGCCATATTCAATAAATCACTAACTAATTTAACAAGTTCTAAAAATAGTGTTGTTATCGACACTTTATCTATTTTAGTCAATGAAACATCATCCATGCATTATTTTCTTGTAATTTATTGATCCATGACATAAAAATCAATATCACTTCCAACAATATGGTATTCTATATCTTAAGTAATTTTTGTGTACATATATTCAAAATATTTTTAGGTATTGTGTATATATCTAATTTGTAACCATGTAACATAAAGATATTAATATTTATGTATACAAAACAACGACAATATCATGATCATGTGTATAATATTTTTCCATTGTAATTATAAGTGATTTTATGATTATATAAGTACATGATGATCTTAGCTAAAAAAATCCCTGCAATGAATAATCACATTAAAAATAAAAAATAAATTTTCTTATTTTAGTTGAAAATAATGATGCAATATCCAACCATATTTTCAATTAATGAAAATATTTATCATATTCCATTTTCTATATAAATTTTAATCCATATAATGTTAACATAGTTAGATGTATTTATAATCATGAAATATTTTCATAAAATATTTATTTATAACCCACTCTTATAATAAAACAAATAATATCAATGAATTTGGATTGTAGTATTCACTATGAAACCACTATAATTTTAGTTGTTTTGATAATTATTCTAAACCTAGAATCATTATCAAAGAGTAATGAATTTTTTTGTATTAATATTTATATTTACAAGATATTCAGTAAGAAAATTTTTTGATGTCTATAAGACAATATATATTTGTATCACATTTTTTAATAATATTATAATTGAAAACTTGTTTTATCACTAAATATAATTAAATAATAATGGGAAACACAGATCATTATATCAATACATATAATTGGTCAATTAATAAATTTTAATGGAATTACAAACAAACTCAAAACGTACATACCAAGTACAAAACAATACAATTTTAATATATTCCTCCATCAACATTAGCAAGTGATAGAAGGAGATAAGATAAATAATTAAAAACTAATTAGAAACCTAAATATGAAAAAAATTATTCACTAATATGAAGAATAAAATAGTTTTTATTAATAGAGTTATAATTTATTACAATATAGATAATGAAATGACACATGATATCAGCCCTTTTTTATGTATTAAAAAAATTATCACACCATGGTGACATTCTTAGAAGGATGAAATATTTATCAAGAACTAATTTTAATTTGTTTATAAATTTCAAATATTATATCACATCCTTTGATAATTTTTTTTTCAAATTATCTTCACATTACACACAATATCAGTAATAAATTAAACCAAGAGATCAATAAAATAAATAAGAAAATCATTAGAAAATTTATCCATATATTAAATTACTACAATAATTGTAATAATATTAATATATCATATATTGTCTATATTTTTTCCAAAAAAACATAAATGTACATATTTTATCAGTAATTCATTGTCATTATATTCAATCAAATGATTGAATTACTTAATATACAACAGTTAATTTTCATTTTATAAAATGATTTATTTTTCCCTATAATATATATTTTCAAGATAAACTGAATGAAAATCAAAGACCATATTAAAATTAAACACTATAAATGTAATGAAAATAGCTTTTTTAGGAAAAAATCTACTACCCATGATTTCATTTTGATTTATATAATTTTTTATTTTCCTTATATTATCCTATATGATTTTACCAATTATATTAAACATTATTTTAGTATATGGTTTCTCAAATTTTCCTGAAAATTATATATACATATATATATATAATAATTAATATATAAATCCTATATCAAAAAAATAGATTGATTTAATATGAATAATTAAACAATATTTTAGTTACTATTCCTTTAGTGATCTTTTGTAATAGCGTGATTCAATAAGATAACACCTTCTCTGATAGTTAATATGATATGAAAAATTCATTTTAAGGGAATGAAAAAATAACAATATTTTTAATATATTTATTATAACCTAACTATATAATTGGTTGGGAATAATATTTGTAACTATATTATGATATATATTTATAAATATTATATATAATAAAAATTTATTTATATATTATTAATAAGTAATTACAATTTTTTGGGATGTCATTTTATTCGTCTAAAACACATTATCTTCATAAATGGATTTAATTAAATTTATCAATGAAATTATATATATAATATCCTCATCATCAGAAAAAAATTATTTAAAAAATGGTAATATATTAAGGAAATCGTGTTATCATGAATAAAATTTGATGTAGATCTGATAATTTTATCAATAGAATTATTTTTGAATGAATATTGAAAAAAATCATTTATATTGAAAACTAGATTTTCATTTATAGATTCTAAAAAGTACAATTTTTTTTTGAATTTTATTTAATATATAATTAGTATTTAAAATAAAACATATTCCAATTAATTTTATTTTATTATCCAATAATGTAAATTTTCATAGAAAATTATTTTTACACATACAAATACAATTTTATGTTAAAATATTTTTCTATGATATTTGGGTGTCCATTCTAATATTTATTTCATAAAATAATAATATAATAATATATATAATTTGATTATATATTTTTAATTAAAATTCCCTTATTTAGTAACTATATCTACCTTATTTATGGTCATAATGAATTATAACCATTATAAAATTTATCTCAACAAACTTAAAATTGGTTTATCTAGGATTAAAAATATGTTCAACATGAATTAAGATAAAAATAAACATATTTTAATCTTTTCAATAATTATAGTTCAGAAGAAAAATTTTATATTATAAAGGATTTCAATATCGTCACATTTTATATTATAAAATACCAATATCAAATTTTCATTAATGAGTAATTCATAAATGTAACATCTTGATTGGAGCGTCTATAATAATTTATCAAAAGGATAATGAAAATTATTTATTGGAAATAAATTATTATTTTAATGAATAATTATTTATTTTAATTATGTAAATATATTTATTAATTTTATTTATTAAATAAGAAACATAAATTCATAAAAAACTCATAAAATATTGTTTATAAATAATAAATAATAATCTTATAAATGATTGTAAAAAAATACAATGTAATATAGTGATTTTTAGTTAGGTTTTTCAATAGATTATTATATCAATTATAACTTGTTAATTATTTTGAAATATTTATTTCTCTTTATAATTATTTATTTTCATATTTTTTGGGTAAACAATATGAATAGTCCCAATAGTTAAATTACTTTTACCTTATGAGAAGTAATTTCTTATTAATTTTTTTAAAATTTATTAAAGCATTTTATATCATAAAATAAAATCGATTCTGTATATTATGTCCATAATTATACATTTTTGCTTAATTTTTCCATTTTATATTGAATTTATAGAAACCCATTGTTTAAAATCATAATTATCTTGGAAATCAATAAAAAACATAATAAGGTGTTAAAAAAATGAGAAAAATTTTAGAACATCACAAAATATTATCTTAATATAATTTAATGGGAGTGTTTAAATTAATCCCCTTACTCTATTATAAATATATACATTTGTCTCCACATGAAAATTTTAATTAGTTTATATTAATTATATTCATTAATTATTTCAAATGGTACTTGTCTCCTCTCATATATAAGGACAGTATCCCTACATTCTTCCTCACAATTGATTAGTGATGTATCATTACCAAAAAATTCTATAAAAGCAATTTGATATTCCTCCCTAAATCCGAGAGTTAATTTTATGATGAAAAGTACAACCTAGAATTCATATTATATAATCCAATAGTGGTATTTTAATGAAGATATATAACTCTAAATCATGCTATTTAATTTTTTATATTCTTATACCACCATAAATTCTATCATAACCAGTACAGTATAACAAAATACAAATCTATCATATTATTAGAAGTTATTATATTCATTTTAAAACATTATGCATCCCACCTTTCATCACATGGGATCTGAAACCCTTGTTTGTGCATATTTTCACATAATAATCTCATGAATTGATGTATATTTTATCTCAAAAGTTCCATTCATGGATGGTTATAATGATTCAATAATTATATATAGATTATATAAAATAAATAATTACATTAATGAAAATATAATATATCATCATTCTATAAACCATTCAATAATTTTAAAAACTATAATATCACTCATTCATATATATTGACAACTATATCCATGTGTTAGTGTATAAAATTTTTCAAAAACATCGTCAAATAGATGATAATGTCGATGAATTGAATAAATAAATATGAGTTTCATTCCATTATAATGATTATATATATTTATTTCATATTACACTTCATTATTTTCAATAAAATTAAATGGTTAATGAATCACAAATGTGTACATGTGAAATAACACCTCATTAGATGATTGATCTTATTTTTCATGAATAATGTTCATAAGTGATTCTCTATAAATATATACTAAAAAATATATTATTTTATATGATATATTATTTTATATATTTTCAAACAATATTAATGTAATAAGATTTTATGATATATTTCCAATAAAATAAATATGATATAATTGATTTCATTTATTAATAATACAAGTGAGTTTAAATGAATTTTGATACACAATTAAAATATAATAATTTAATCTGTTTTTTATCACATAGATATTATAATTAAGGAAATAAATAATACTGGATAAATTACGAATTATTATTTCTCACATGAATAAAAAGAATAAATTTTTTATCGATAAGTATTAATTGAAAATAAAATCATTGTATAGTTCAAATGAATTTTTACTAAAAACTATTTTAATGTTAACAAAGTATTTTTTCATATTAAAAAAATATTAATTATTAATGAATTATGATTATGATCTTAATGAATTAAATATTCATTAAGACAACATATCTTTAGGCAAAAGGTTTTTACATGGTATGAGATAGGAATAAATCCGAATTCATTCATAATAACACATATATCTAAAAGGGGTTTTTTAATTTTGTAATTTTATTTTATTATTTATGGCCACCAATTCTATATATTTAATACTAAGTTTTTAATTCCATTAATGTAATCATCATGTTTATTATATTGTAAATTTGGTCCTTTTATTCATTATCAATTAATGACATGGTAAATATATTCCATGTTGTCATGTGTAAATTGGGTAATTAATAAAAAAAAATTAATGTTATATTATATTAAAAAACTAAATAACATCTAACTACCATATAAATTATAAGATAAATTTTATCATTTCGATAAAATAATATAATGTACCAAAACATTATTCCATTATACATTGATAATGATATTATTATTATTGAATGAAAACGATAAATCTTAAATGTTATAAACATTATTATAATAAAAAAATTATTATTGGATATCTGAAATATTAATTAAATCATATTTTTTAGTAATTTATTTATATTAATTATGAATTATATTATTATCATTAAGTCGTATACAATTATGATTTATTTCATGAATATTGAGATTAAATATATGTAAATTATTCTTTTAAGATATGTTTTTGATGAAATGTATATTACTATAATTTTATTTTTCTATTATAAAATATAAATTATTTGAAATGATAATAGATGGGAATTCAATTACTATAATTATTTCATTGATGCTAAATTTAATTAATAGTAAAAAATAATATATTAATTACATATTGTAACTAATATTTTATTAAATGAATTAGAAATCACACGAATTGTGTATACATAAAATAGTGATGTGAAATGTTTGAAATTTTTTTCTTTGAATCATTTCTAATCCCAATGAACATTATATATAAATTGTAACCATTAAATTGAAAATATTTATTAACATAATATATGTTAAAAATAATTAATGTGGTGGTCATTACGGAGGTATAGAATGTAATGATATATAAAATTATACAAACATTATTATATTATTGTATTTCAACATTATTTTGTTAAAACTAGTTAATTATCAACACATTTACCATCTTTTCCTTATTATGATATATATAATATTTACATCTTTCTTGAAATTACATTTATATAACTTGACATGGTTTTAAAATGGTATTTTGTGTTACCTATTATTACCTATGCATAATATTTCATTCTAAAAAAACAAATATACCAATACCCTAATATATTCATTCCCTAATCCCTAATATTATATTTCAACATGATATCATCATTTATTTTCTTATGGGTAAAAAAATTAGGGATTCACAATTAAGAGGTATAACATTATACAATGAAGAATCATTTTTAAATGTATTTAATAATCATCATAATATATTTATACAATAGAAAATAAGAAATTTTTAATAATTAATATTCAAAAATATTATTAATTTGGTGAAACAACCATTATCCTGCCTTCTTCAAATTGTAATGGAAAAAATACATTATTTTTGTGTACGTGCCGACAACTACTTCTATGAGCTGATGGGTTTAAATTATCATTTCCACAGCACATTAATTATTATTATGATTTATTGATTTAATATATATGATTTTTTATACTACTATAGTTCTTGAGAGTTTAATTTATAAAAAATAGTCATTATTTCAATCCATAAAAATTTTGAATTGACAATCATGTATACTTACTAACTATTGTGCCATTGAAGTGGTTGAACCCCATTTTTATTCATAGATTTATATTAATTTTTACAATATCATATATAATTATTAAATTACATAATAATTATATGATTAAAATTATAATGATGCTGGATAAATGGTGAAAATTAATGAGTATGAATTGGGGAATGAAAACCTACCTAAAAAATAATGAATTATCACTCTGATCAATGATTTTACTAATGTAATTTTAATAAATGGGAGATAATATGTAATATGTTTATCCAATATAGTATTATTTATTAACTTGGTTGTAGAATATATTTAATCAAATTCAATATTTATTATAATGTTTTATATAACATGAATAAAGTTATAATAGACATATGTTAAGTGTTATTCATATTAAAACAATTTTGTTAAGACATATTTTTTATAATTAATCTAATTATTTAACGAGTTGTATATGAAAAATATTTTATATTTTATATAAGGTATCATTTTTAAGTCATTATATAAAATGATCAAGTTAAAAATATTTCATTAAATTGAATTTTAATTGTATATTACCATATGTTACAATTTTAACATCTCAAAATTTCTTATTTATGAAACATGTTATTTAATACACCTATATTATTTAATAAGGTGTGTCTGCAAACACATTGATATATTTTATATTAAATATAATTAGGTTATTTGTATTTTTTTATCATCTAGTGTTATTTCATTATTTGTGGTTATGATTCATATTTTACCAATTTGTTAAGGATGAATGTTACATTCTATTTTATTTTCAAGAATCTCTACAATAAATTTTTTTAATGTAAATTATACAAGTTTTAAACTAAATATAAGGACCCAAGCCTTAGAATGTTACATAACCTTGAGTTAAATAAATAATTAACACTGAGGATCCTTTCAGGTTTAGAGTTTTATGGAATTAGTCCATAACTATTACACTATATCTCAAGTATTACAATGCAGACCCATCTACTTAGTATCCATTTTTTCATAAAATAAAAATTCTTAAAAGTAATCAAGAATTATTTTCACGATAGAAATATTTTGGAATTATTCCTTTCTTTTAAATATCCTTATACACTATGAAAAACATTTCAATAATATGGGATCAATATAAAAAATTTAGTAGGGGTTATAAAATATTGAAAGATATAATTAGTACATCATTGCAATCAATCAATGAAACATACATTCCCAAAATAAAACATGAGTTAATTAACATAATTTAGGAAATTATAAGATTTATTAATAACACATATAAATACTAAATCATAATGGAAACGTATGGCATTCATAAAATACATATGTCATATAATTCACTGGTACGTAGAAAGTTACTTTTGGAATATTCATCTTAGTATATTCAAAATATCAATTAGGAGAAACTATAATGTTTCCCCCAGTTATGTTACCAAATTCATTGGAGAGCTATGCCGGGATCACCTGTCCTAGGTTTATCACGTCATCACCCATATTTGTATCAATTCCAAAGAATCATAACATAATAAAAACACATTACACAAGTATAATGGAATGATTACATTACCACATCAAAACAAAACTATATCAGTTCAATATATTGATTCAATAAATATATTATCCAAATTATTATTAATACAATAATACATGAAATGTCTATATGGTATTTATTGTCCTTTTAAAACATTATGGAATATTAAGGAAGCCAAAAATAAAAAAATTCTCTAGGAGACGGAAAGGTCTTTGTCACAATGTACGTTAAAAAATACATTCCATTTTTCTTTATGAAAAACACATTTTTTTTTCTATTGATTGAAATTTAATGTCAAATGGGTTTATACACACATTAATGGAAATTCATGTACAAATCAAACTGTGTCTCAATGAAAAGTGATTGAGACAAAGTCCGATGAAAAGATATTTTTTTAATAAAATATATCTATAATGTGAATTCACTATGACAAGACATAAATAATTTATAAATAATAAATTTTACTTAATAATAGAAAAACATAATCAAGAAGTTGATGATTAACCATAATAATGGAAATTGGGTGACGAAGTTCCTTACTTTTTGTCTGACTGGTCACGTTTATTCCTTATTTTTCCTGAATAATAAATATAAGTTTATTTATAATTTCGTAATATCCTTTTTAAATTACATTATTCATTTTATATCACATATTACCTTTCTATGAAAATTATTATTTTATCTGAGTTCATATGAGAAATTTGGTCTAAGATCGAGAAATGAGTCAAAAATGAACCTGTTATTAAAAAAACTATACACATGGTAAAAATTCCATTATCTATAGAATCATATTCATGATTTATATATAATATAGATCATATATAGGTATTTAAAATATTCCATTTAATTTGTATATAGGTATGTTAAATGCACCGTTAATGGAGACGGTAAGATGTACATATGCATGAACGGAAAATTCAATATTTTTTTTAATATATAATGGAATGATGACCAAATGATACATAGGTATATTATTATTATAGTAAAATATCATATTTTATATATGATATATAACTTCATTAAAACCATCCTTTAAATGTTCCATGTATGGTATGAATGAGTCATATAACCTTGAGGGGGTGGTAATCCACACTCTCTAATATAAAATTATCATATTTATAAAACTTGAAAAGAATAATTGTATTTTATAAATTATAATTACAGAATATTATTGATAAATTAAATAAAAATTATCTTACATAAATATAGTTCCATCATATTTTCAACCATGAAAGGTGGTATGGGAATATCGAACAATTATCATTTCATGAGGCATCAGTCCACCGTACAATGAAACGGTACGTTCATCTACATTAGATGGTGGAGTGTGAAAGTGTAGTAAAAATCCTTATCATAATAAAAACATAGTATATTTAGGATACTGATGGAGTTATATAAAAAATTAATAGGAAGATCATTGTGATTTAATAATAAAAAATAATGTCTTGAAATTTATGTGAAGACGCTACCTAAAATCATGTATCTTTTTTTTGATTTGAGCAAAAGGGATCTCTTGAATTTACTTTTTCCAAAATGAAGCCCTCTATAACAAATATTTGGATGTTTGGAACTCATTTGGGTAGAGTTTGGATGATCCAATTGGATTTAGGGGTGTGAGTAATGTGATAGAGGTGGTGTTCTTTTATTAGATGGAGAATGTGTTCTTTAGGAAATTTTGAAAGTATTTTTTTAATTATAAAATGATTTTCATCATAAAAATATCCACAACTCATAAACATATATGATTAGTTTATTTTGAGTCTAAATAAAATCATCCAATAATAATTGAACATGTTTTTGATACTTTGTAATACTTATAATTTTTATTTAACCATTTGTTAATTTATTTAACTTATACAATGTCTTCTAGTATATTCACAATATATTGTTAATATATTTTCTATAATATGCTACGATACCCAAAATGGGTCATTAATTAAAATTTTAAAATCATATATTTAATTTCGGAGAATCATATATTTTTATGATTATTTAATCATAAAAATAATTATTAATTGATACAAAAAATCATTTATGTAAATTTTTATATAATTTATATCATGACTTTTAAAATTCAATAACAACAAGATCAATTCAAAAAATCACCATTAATTCAATGAAATGTAGTCATAATAATCATAAAAATTACTGTATGAAATAAATAGTTTTAACATAAATTTATTTTGATATTTATAATATCATTTATTTAAAACATTCATTAATGAGGTAATTATTACATCAGCATTCTTTCATAAATAAATTTATTTATATTATGTATAAAAATTATAAATAAAGTACCACGATTTAGGAAATCGTTTTATATTTATAATGACTATTAATAGTAAATTTAATCAATTATATTATCCAACATTAAATTTGATTTATCTAAACAATACATGTTTATGATATTTTTTTCATTAAATAAAATGATATTAATGTAATTATTTTACCCATGGGGCTTCCAAAGGCCAAAATTTCTACACTAGAATTTTATTGATTGGAAATGACTCATCCAATAATTTTATGACATATTTTAAGTAATTTATTATTATTATATGATTACTTTTACCTAGAATTACGTTATATACTTTTAATCATGGTAAATAAAAATCAAATGTTACTATTCACCAATAATTATTCTCATCTTATTAAACCACATAGTATTTACAGATGAAAACTACGTATTTTGGATTTTTTAAATTCAATTCAATAAAGTGGTAACACTTTATTTAGATGAAATGGTCTGCTTTGATCCACTATTTAGTGTATTTTTATATTTATAAAAAATCGAAGGTTTTCATAAAAATAGAAAAAATTCACCAAAAGATAATTTTGATTTTATGAATTCAGAAATTATTTCCATTTTACTAAATTGTAATAGTAGATTTTTCATTTATTAACTTAAATTTAAATTCTATTTTTTAAAATAGAAATCTTTTTTTTATTTAAAATCAAAAAAAATATTGACATGGCTTTATGTCCAATTTCAAAGTTAAATTACATTCAATGATCAAAATTACATAAAATGGTAAACAATTAATATATTAACACTTAAAAAAAATAAAAAACATCCTATAATCATATATATATATTAGATGAAAAGAATTTATTTCAATAAAATGCTGTATTTTTCTCTATTCATAAAAAATTTACATTATATGAAAAACATCAAAAAAATTCACAAACACAATTTTAATATACCTATTCTAAAAAAGAGGTTTATTTATTAATATTAAATTTATAAAAATGAAAAAACTATTTTTTAAAGTATTTCTCCCTAAAATGGTTGTCAAACAACCACTTATAAATATTATCGTGTTTATGCTTAAAATAGGATTCATTATGATTTTATGCCTCGATAATTTTTTAGACAAATTTAAAGTCATTTAACAAACATGTCTAGTAAGAAATTATTTAGTTATTTTCATTTTGTAGAAATACAACTACTATACATTAACAATAATCTAAAATATTAGTATTCTATTATTTTTTATTATAACTCAATGTTTTTTGCAACGTAAGATTTTAGAGAAGCTTGTTGTTCCGTGCCAGGTATGATATCATAAAAAGGGACAATAAAAGGAAAATCTTGTTGTTCCTCGAATGTGCCACATCGTAAAAAGGGACAATAAAAAGGAAAAACTAAAAGAAATAAAGATAAGTAAAAAGGTAACATGATATAAAACAAACAAGGATTCCATGAAAACATATATACGGAGGGAAAACTATGTGTTAGGTTCTAATGGAGAGTGATAGATAACTTGATCAAGGGAAAGTTATGAATCTGAAAACCATATAGCTGTTATGGGTTAAACGGTATTTGAATCCCCAGCATGATTTTTATAACAATTTTCACAAAATGTAAAATTACCTTTCATACATTATGATTTTTATTGAAGGGTTCTTACCTTTCTTCTTCCACCTCAGCCTCTTAGTCTGTTGTTGGCCAATGAACAACATATCATTGAGAAAATCTATTTCCACCATCTCCCAAAATCGAACAAGTTCTTCATAACTTTTAAACTCACGAGACACTAATTCTTTACAATAATTTTTCATTATAACTATGCAATACCGATTGATTTTACTATCAATATCTCATATGAAATATCTAGCATACCAATTAAGTGGGGTAAAATTTGGGTCATAAGCAGCCACTAGCTCATCCTATGCCCTCAATTCTATTAATTGTTTCTCCATCACAGTTCAAGGTTCTTTGGATAGTATTCCTAATGAAACATTCCATTGACACCATCCCAATCAAGATCATCAATATCATAACTAACCATGATATTTTTAACCTTTGGCCACAAATGATAGACTTCCCCATTAAAATAGAAAATTTTGAGACTATCATTTTCATGTTCTGAAGACCCTATGACACTGAAAATCATTTCTAGTGCATTAATCCACCTTTTAGATAGCACATGGTTTGATGATCTTATGAATAATGGGGGATGTGTCATCATTAAATGCTCTACTATAGACATGTTACAATGGGCTTTATCTGGTTAATGTGGTGCATATACACCACACCGATTTATAGCCTTAGTCAATTATTCATCCAATTCAAAAAAATTGTTCAGTTCCGAATATGACCATCTCATGTTGATGATTTGGAAGGTTGTTTTCATCCTGATGTTGTCACATCAAAGCTTCCCAGTATCCACTATGGAAAAATATTTTGAAAATAGAAATATCATTGGGGGAGCAACATTGTCATCTATAAATTCTACATCATTAATTTTTTGTTATTAATTTGACAATAAACTAACTCTTTATGTTGTCTAAACCGACCTATGAAACCAACTATAAGGCCACAATCTCTAGCACATTACATTACCTTCAGTTAAATCATGAATTTCCATTGAGGATGTTTTTAGGTATAGAGTTTTATATAATTAGGTCATAACTATTAAATTACATAAAAAATATTAAAAAATGTAAACCTCTACCCATTATCCATTTTTTTCATAAAATAAAAACTCTTAAAAGAAAACAATATTTTTTTCGGGATATAAATCTTTTTGAATTCTTCTATTCACATTATCATGACTATACCCTTTGAAAAACATTTCAAAAACATTGGATAAGAATAAAAAGATTATTATGGGTTATAAAATAATGGATTAAAACATCTTTCCATCAATACATATTATCAATGAAATCATACTTTTCAATCACAAATAATATGATCATTAACATACCTCAGTACATAAAAATATAAATCATAAATGTAACTAGTGTAAAACAAAACTTAAATACATGGTATATTTAGCAGTTACATTGGGAGTAACGTTGGAATTCCCATTAAAATATATTTTCCAAATCTCCAAGGATAAATATTAACGTTTACCTACATCACATTACCCATTTGAATGTAGTGAAATCATAAGATCACACACCCATGGTATATCACCGAACCACCATTATATGTAACAATGACAATTACCCATAACATAATCTGAACACATAACAAAATAATAAAGGAATGATAAAATTTACACATTGAAATCATAATATTAAATTTCAAAATATTGACATAATCAATCCATTATCAAAACCTTTTTCAAAACAAAAATATGTTAACTGATTATATGGAATTTATTTTCCTTATAAGAACATTATGACTTGATAATGAAGACAAATATCATATAATTATCACGGTGACATAATGGCCATTGTCACCACTTATCATAAAAAGAAATTTTATCCTTATCATTTAGAAAAATTATTCATGGATAAAAGATTTCTTTGGAATGAAATTAAATTCTAAAGGGTATTATTCATCATATAACGAAAATTTATGTATAAATCAATGTATTACTCAATGAATAGAGATTGAGATGAACTCCCATGAAACAAAAATTTTGTAAACAAAATAGATCAATGATTAATATTCCCTATAAATACACATAACAAATTTATACATAAAAAACATGCATAATAATGTCATTGCATAATCTAGAAGTATAAGATTAACCCTTATAATTGAAATTAGGTTAAGAAGATCCCTTACCTAGTGCATGACTTGCCTCATATGTTACTTGTTATTCTTAATTAATAAACATATGTAAATTTATAACTTCATAATAATATTTATTTAGTTTATTATTCATTTTATATCAATTGATACATTTCCATTACTATTAGTTAATTATTGGAGTTCATATCAGATATTTTATCGATGTTTAGAACATTATTCAAAAATGAACTTTTTATAATCACAAATTTTCTATGTGGAAAATATTTCATTATCTCCAGAATCATTTTTAGGATTTATATACCATATAAATCTAATATATTTATTTATAAATGTCCATATCATTTGGTTATATGAAAATGAAATACATTGTTCATAAAGATGGTAAGTTGTACGTATGCATGAATGCAACATTCATATCATTTTTTCTTTTGTAAAGGAATGAAAACCAAATGATAGATAAGTATATTATTATTTTAGTATAATATCAAATATTTTATATGTTAAATATGTACAATTACACAATACATTATATGTTCTATGTATGTTATGAGCGTGTCATATCACAATGAGTGGGCGATTGTCTTCACATTCTAAAATGAAATTATCGTAATTATTCAACCTGAATCAATTAATAGTGTATCATTAATATGTATTAAATAACAATAGAGATAAAATAAATAAAATAAATATCAAATATAATTTTTGTGTCATCATAATTGTCACCATGATAGGTGATAGGGGAAAATCGAACAATCATCATTTCATGATGGAACAATTCGCCGTACACGTAAACAATATGTTCGTATACATCACCTGGAGGTGTGTTTTTGTCTAGTTAGAATACATGTCATAAAAATAACCTAGTATATTGATGGTACAAGGTTTTTTATATAAACAATGAATATGTAATGAAGATGTAGTGGACAACGAAAACTAATGGAAAGAATCTTGAGAGAAGACGTTTCCTCAAATCGGGTAACTTCTTTTGATTTGATCCAAAGGGCTCTCCTGAATTGCCTTCTTCCTAAGAGAAGGATTATATGAAGAATATAGAAATGTTGGGAGATTATTTTGTTATATTTTTGCAATCCAAGAGTCATTATATGTGTTAGTAATGGGTTAGAGTTAGAGACCTTTTATTAGAGGTAGGAGGGGCTCTTAAGGAATGTTTGAAAGTATTATTTTATTATGAAATTATATTCGGTTTCAAAAGGACCAAAACTAATTAAATTAGAATATATGATGAATATATGAATAAATAAAATCATCCAATAAAAATTTTATAAGTTTTAGATATTTTGTAATCCTTAACTTTTTTACATAACCACATGTTATATTATTTTACATTTACCATTTATTCTTGTATATTCATACTATATGGTTAATATATTAACTATAAAATTTTAAGAGACAAAAAATAGATGTTTAATTTTATTTTATAAATCATATATGAAATTTGTATGAATGGTATATTTTTAGGGCAATTTTATTATTTAATAAAATATTAAATAATTTAAAAGAAAATCTTTGTAAATTTTTATACTATTCATACCATGAATTTTTAAAATTATATAAAAACCTGAAAAATTATAACAAACATACATTATTCACATAAAACTAGTCATAATTATCACTAAAAATTGTGGCTAGCATATAGATTATCAGAATAAATTTATTTTTATATTTATAACATCATTTATTTAAAATATACATTAATGATGTAACCATAAAACCATAATTGTGTCATAAATAAATTTATATATTAGATATCATCAAATTAAAAAAATTACATGATGTACAAAATCATATTATCATTATAATTACTATTTCAATTCAATGACATCTTTATAAAACACCCCATTAAAATTGTTTTATCCAAACAATACATGCTTATGATATTTTTATATTTGCGTTAAATAGAATGCAATTAATGTAATTATAATACCCATGTGGCTTCCAAAGGCCAAAAGATCTGCCCAAGGATTTTATTAGTCATACGTGACTCATAAAATAATTTTAGGACATGTTTTAAGGTAAATTTAGATTATTAAAATATTATTGTTAACTTGAATTACATTATTAATCTTTATCCTCAATAAATAAAAATAAAAATATACTATTCACCAGTATTATTTTACTCCTATTGAACCAAATTTTACTAGCTGATGACTACCATGTATTTAAGATATTTTAAATTTAATTCGCTGAAGTGGTAAAATTACATTTAAATAAAAAAGTCGGTTTTTAACTATTATTCTGTGTTTTTCACTATTCATAAGAAATTAAGGGTCTTCATTAAAATACAAAAAAATTATATAAATGTAATTTTGATATTCCAAATTCAAAAATTATTTCAATTTAAAAATTTTAAAAACATATTTTTTTAATTAATTATTTTATAATTAATATTCTTTGTCAATACTAGAATGTTTGTTTTTGAGAAGTAAAATTAATAAAATGTTTGACATGTGTTTTTTCTAAATTCAATGTGAAATTACTTATAATGAACTAAATTGAATTAAATGGTAAAATATTTATAAAATGTAGTGTTAAAATGAATTAAAAAACATAATGTTAACATGTAAATAAATTTGTAGAAATGTCAGTTATAAAATAAAAAACAGTATTTTTAACTATTCATAAAAATGATGTTTATCCGAAAAATACCAAAAAATTTACCAAAAGTAAATTTTGATAACATTTTTATAATTAAGAATTCTATTTTGAAAAATTAATCATATAAATGTTAAAATATAAATTTAAAATGGGTTCTCCGTCAAATGGCGGTAAAACTACCTTATAAAAAAATTATCGTTTTTATGCTTAAAATGAGATTCATTCATATTTTAAGCGTTCAAATATTATTGGATAAATATAAATACAGTTTAAAAAATATATTTAATAATAATGTAGATAGTTATGTTAACATCCATCAATACAACTATTATTCATTTACTACCATTAAAAAATTATTATTAAATTATTTTTCAGTATAACTCAATGTTGTGAGCAATGTATTATTTCAGAGAAGCCCGTTGTTGTGTGTCGAGTATGTTATCAGAAAAAGAGAACAATTTATCATAAAATAATTATCTTATTCAAAAATATTAATAAATATTAATATGTATTATTTTATAAATACTTGGGACGATACACTAAAACCAACTTCTTATTTTTTTCTTTTGCATTTAGTTGGAATTTTTAGATATATGAATTTTTTATCTATTAAGTTACATATAATTATGTTATAAATATTTTTATTTGATGGTGTTCATTATTTATTATTTTACCTATATAATTCATAATCCATTTTAGATCACCTCAATTTCTATGAAATATCATAAATATTACTATATTGAACTGAAAGATAATTTTCCATAAATTTTATTTATTTAAAATATTTTTAGAGGAAATCCATCTAAATTTTATACAAATAAATAATTTTTTACTTGTAAATAATGTCTAAAAGGAAAAATTCTTTAAATTATGAGGTACCAAAATATTTTCTCATCTATATGCCTGTTAGTTTATTTGTTTAATATATGTCTAGGTTATTTTTATATAAAATAATATGAATATTATTATAGGAATTTTTAAGAAATATTTTATCAATGGAAAATAATATTATCTAATTTTATAATTTAAATGATTGAATGATCGTTTATGGGAATATTTCATATATTTAAGCATAATTTAATGTTTATTATTATTTACTTTGGATATAATAATATGAATTATTTAAAAATATTTCATTTGTAGAATTGTGATGATAATGAAATATGACATATTAGGTGAAAAACTATTCATTATCATAGGTTGATTATGTAATGATGAAATATTTTTTTAACCATATTACATTTCTCCAATTAGGATATGATGAATGAATATAATGTTTCTAAATGAAGTTAAATTTTGAAATATTATTCTACCCTAAAATTAATTAGATTCATGAATCCCATTTCAGATTAATGAGTTTTGATAATATGAGTTGATGAATGTCTTATAATCCCATGGAAGATAAATGTATTATTTTCATTATGTGATGGTTTGTTATGTTATAACCCTCTAATTAATTTTGTATATAGTTATATATCATTATATAATATTGGGAAATATGATGACAATATGAGATTAACCATGTAAAAAAATGGGATTAGTTATAAACTATAATACGTGAAATGTAATGTGATTCTTGATTCATTATGAAATTGGAAAATGGTTGAGTTTAATATTATTTTTTGATATTTCAAACTATAGTTGATTCCTTCTCTCGAATGTTATAATTATTATCATTTATAATATGATATATGTATAAGGCCCCGACCTTAAACATTACTTGATCATGAATTAAACGAATAATTCACATAGAGGATCTTTTCAGGATTAGAGTTTTAGAGAATTAAGTCATAACTATTACATCTCAAAATATTACATAGTAGACACTTCGACTAAAATTCCATAAAATAAAAAAAAACACTAAAAAAGAAACATGTCTATTTCCACGTTTTAGAAAGAATGTATTTCCTTGATCCCATCCTTGACCCTATTTATCATTAAGTCCTGTGGAAAACATTTCAAAAATTTGGGATGAGCATAAAAAGCCTAGTAAATGATACACAATGAAAGAAAATTGTTAGTTTTTCAAAACAACAAGTAAACCATGAATACGTTATCAAAGTAATACTTTTCACTTTACGGAGTTGTAAATACTGTTCAATGAATAAGATATTATTACTTACCCTTTTGTGACCAAAATATTACCATAAAATCCATATAAAGAACACATAACATAATAAGGTAACTTAGGACATAAACATACTTAAATGGAATAACCATACGGTCGACTTCCACACATATCACTAAATGGAATAGCCATACAGCTGACATCCATTCCCAATGAATTGGAGGTTATAATATAACCACCCATCCTGGTATTCATGTCACTACCCATCATATGGTTTATCAAGTAACCACCCATCAAATGTTTAAGTGCCATTATAAATTCATAACAATTATAAAGAAAAGAAAACATTTCCAAATTTCAATCACAATATATCACTTAAATATATTGACATAAAAAAATTCCTTATAATAAACCTTTTCAATACCAAAATACATAAAATAGTATATGGTATTTATTTTATTTTAAAAACATTTTGGCTTGTTGAGGATGCCAAAGACCAAATAATACTCACGGTGGCGGTAAATGTCGGTGTCACCGTGTTTGTAAAAAAACATTCTTTTTTGTCCTTTTGTAAAACTCATCGTAGAAAAAGAATCCATTTGTATAAAATTAAAATTCAAAGGGGTTTATAATCCGTATAAAAGAATGATGTGTATAAATCAAAATATGCCTCAATGAAAGGAGATTGAGATGAGGTCCCTTACCTCGGGTCCGACTTGAATCGATCGTTCTTTAATGTCCTGAATAATAAACTTGAGTTAATTTATACATGATTAAGAACCTTTATCACGTTAATTATTCATTTTATATCACTTATTACCATGATATGAACATTTTTTAATCATTTAAGTTAATAACGGTCGTTTTTTCGATATTTGGTACTTGAGTCAAAAGTGAACTTCTTATATTTACAAGTTGTTCACGTAGTCTAATATCCATTATCTCAAGAATGATATTAATGATGTATATTACATACATAACATCTATATCTAGTATATACATGCATTTATAATATTTCATAATCATTTAGAGGTAACAAATGAAATGCACCGTTCATCGAGACGGTAAGTCGTACGTACACATGAACGCTACTTCCATTTCTATGTCATATTAATGGAATTAAAACTAAATGAGAGATATGTATATTTTAATTCTAGAATTAAATTCATAATTTATATGTAACATAAAACATATATATCCATTATATATATGTACTTATAATAGTACATTACATTTGGGGATAAAAAATGAAATGCATCGTTCATGGAGACAGTACGTCTTACGTACGCATGAGCGCTACTTTCATTTCTATCTCATAAATTAATGGAATGTAATAATAATTATATAAAGGTATATTATAATTCAAGTATGGTATCATATATAATATCATTAAATCAATCCTTTATACATACCACATATGGTATTAACGAATCAAATCACTTTGAGGGGGCGATAGTCCTCACTTTCTAAAATTAAGATATCACGTATACTTATAATGGAATCCATAAAGGTATGCCACAAATGAAAAATACAGAAGCATAAGGAAAACATAAACATAATATATATCATATATAAATATATTTACATATTAATGGCCACCATTAAAGGTGTTAAAATAATATTGAACAATCATCGTTTCATGAGGTAGAAATTCACCAACCACGGAAACTGTATGTTCTATAACCATTAGATGTAGGTATGTGTATGTGTAACTCGAATAAATTTTATAACAACATCCTAGTAAATCTAAGATACTGGTTTTGTTAAAAAATAAATTAATAACAAGAGTTTATGGTGTTGGAGAATAAAAATAATACAAAAGAGCACTATTGAAGACATTACCATAAAATCGGGTAACTCCCTTTGGTTTGAACCAAAAGGGTTTCTTAAAGAGCTTCCTACATAAGGTAAGTCTTCTAGGATTAGGATATGGATGTGGAGAGACAAAATGATCAGAGCTTTCCCGAGCCAAAGGCTTGAGAGGTGTGGGTAAAGAGGTAGAGGTGGGGGCCTTTCATAAGGGGAGAGGATGGGCACTCTTGAAAAGGTATAAAATGATACTTTATTTTCAAATGACTTTTGGATTTTAATGATCCCAAATTGATGTGCTTCTATTATAAGGTTATAAGGGTTCTAAATACACCCATCCAATAGGTATTTGACATGTGTAGGTCTTATATTTTACATTATCATTCCATTTTATTTAAATCGTTAAATAATGTGGTAAACGTTGCATCCTCATGATGTCATTAATTATTTAATTTATTTAATGTCTAATAATTATAAAAAAATACTATGATATATTAAATAGTTTTATCTTTCCAATTACTATTTATAGTAAAAAATATGACTATTATAACCCTAGTTAAATTTTTTTTGTAAAACAATACATGTTTGTGTCATTTTTACTTTTACTTTAAATAAAAGGCATAAATGCCATTATCATACCCATGTGGCTCCATGGGGTCCCAAAAATCGACCCCTGGGTTGTCTTGTTCGCCCATGACTCATCCAATAGGGTTAGGACAAGTTTCATTATATTTTCATTTTATTATAATATGATTTTTACCTTTAATCACACTAATTACCTTTAATCGCGATTAATAAAACTTAAAAGTTACTTTTCATCAAAAATTATTTTCATCCCATTGAACCAAATTTTACATAATAATGAAAATAATTTATATTGGATTTTTGAAATTCAAATCACAGATGTGGTAAAGTCCCATTTAATCAAAAGATCAGTTTTTGTAACTACCAATATATGGTTTCACTATTCATCAAAAAGTAAGGTTTTTCCAAAAAGTACCAAAAATTCACCCTAATCTATATTTGATATTGTGAATTCAAAAATGATGTCTATTTTAAAAAATTCTTAACATAGAAGTTTCATTATTTAATTTTATAATTAAATCCCTATGTCAAATCAAATAGAGTGTTTTTAGGAAACAATATCTATAAATAAATTGACACTCGTTTATGTCCAATCTCACAGGGATATTACTTCCAATGACAACCATTGGATTAAATGGTAAAAATATATTCTAATTTTGTTAAAAACCAATTAAAAAATAATCCAACTATATAAATAAATTAGATTAAAAAGGGGTATTGAATTAAAATACAACACTTTTCACTATTCAATAAAAAATTAACATTATCAGAAAAATACCAGAAATTTCACCAAAGTAAATTTCAATGTCCAAATAATAAAGAATAGGTTTATTTTGAAAAATGTAGCTTATAAAATTGTCAAAAGTTATATTTAAAAAATTTTGGCCATCGAAAAGCGGTAAAAATATCTTTTAAAAATATTAGAGTATTCCATGCTTGAGATCAGATTTATTCTCATTTTCAGCCTCTAAAACACTATCTAAGTCATAAATAGACATAGATAAGAATATCTATTATTCTTTATGTACTTGGGATGTTACATCCTTCCCCCCTTTTGGTAATTTCCTCCTTGCAATTTTATTCACATTTCAAAATAAGTGGGGGTATTTATCACTCATAGCATTTTCAGATTCCCACGTTGCCTCTTCAACTATATGATTTTTTCAATAAAACTGTTAACTGGTGAATTACCTTATTATGAACACATGCTCTCTATGGTCAAGAATCTGAACCGGTTGTTCCTCATAAGATAGATTCTCTTCCAACTGAACTACCTCGAGGCTCAAAACATGAGATGGATCTGGATTATACATTCTGAACATCGAAACATGAAAAAAATTGTGTACCTGAGATAAAATCAAAGGTAAAGCCACTCGGTAAGAAACTGATCCAAAATTATCCATAATTTTATATGGTACAATGATCCTTGGACTCAGATTTCCTTTCATACAAAATCGCATCACACTTAACCATGGCGAAACGTTGAGAAAGACATGATCACCTACCTCGAAAGATAGATCCTTCTTTCGGTTATCCACATAACTTTTCTGTCTGTTCTGAGCTATTCTCATGTGTTTCTGAATCAACTGAACTTTTTCTACCATCTCTTCTACCAATTCTGGTCATATCATCTTCTTTCACATACTTCATCTCAAAAAGACAGTGTTCGACACCCCTTCCCATATAATGCCTCAAACGAAGACATCAGTATACTATAATGAAAACTATTATTATATGAAAATTCAACCAAAGAATGATGTTGGTCCCAACTTACCTGATATTCCATAGTGCAAGAACATAGCATATCCTCGATGGTCTGAATTGTTCGTTCTGGCTGCACATCTGATTGTGGATGAAAAGCGGTACTAAATTCTAATTCAGTACCCAATGACTTCTGAAGGCCTTTCCAAAAGTTATAAGTAAACCTGGGATCAAGATCATATACAATAAAGAGGGAAACTCCATGCATCCTGACTATCTCTTTAAGATACAACCAAGAAAGTTTATCTTGATACATAGTATCTCGAATAGGAAGTAAATGAGAAGATTTAGTCAAGAGATCCACAATAACCTAGATTGCATTATTATCTCGAGATGTATTCGGTAATCCCACAACAAAGTCCATGGATATATTTTTCAATTTCTACTCTGGAACTGGTAAAGGCTGAAGCATCCCTTTCTGTAACTACCGCTCTGCTTTAACCTACTGACAAGTCAAAAACATCACAGTAAAATCAGCAATATCTCTTTTCATTCCATCCCACCAGTAATACTCCCGCAGATATCTGTACATCATAGTACATCCAGGATTAACTGAAAACGGGGAACTATGAGCCTCACATAACAACAATCTCTTCAACTGTGAATCACAAGGCACACAATATCACTTCCTAAATCTCAAAACACAATTATTATCAATGTTTAATTCAATAAACTTACCCTTCTAAACCAGCTCTACCTTTTTCTGCAACCCGCTTTCTTGATTTTGTGCTTGCTTAATTCTGTATGATAGAGATGATCTCACTGATACATGAAACAAAACAAAAAAACTTCTTGCACCAACAAATTCTATGTCAAGGTTCATAAAATCCTTAACCAAAGAATCATGTTCGAAACGCAACATTGTTAATGAACAATTACTTTTTCGACTCAAATCATCAGCCACTTTATTTTATTTTCCCAGATGGTAATGAATTTTACAATCATAATCCATGATTAATTTCAAAAATCTCCTCCGTCTCATGTTCAATTATTTCTGAGTGTATATATACTTTAAAATTTTGTGATCATCATATATTTCACATTTCACTCTATACAAATGATGCCTCCAAATTTTTAAAGCAAAAACAACAGCAGCTAATTCCAAATCATGTGTAGGGTAATTTACCTCAGGAATTTTCAACGGACGTGAAGCATAGGCAATTACCTGATCATTTTGCATTATGATGAAACCACGACATTTTAATGAAGCATCATTATAGATAATAAACTCACCATTCCTAGAAGGAAGTGCCAAAACTGGAGCATTCACCAATCCTATCTTCAACTCCTGAAAACAATCATCACATTCTTTTTTCCAGATATACTTAACACCATTTTGAGTTAGCTTATTCATTAGACTAGATAACCGTGAAAAAAATTTCAAAATACCTTCTGTAGTATCATGACAAACTAAGAAAATTACGGACGTTGGTTACATTTGTGGGTCTTGGCCATAATTCAACAACTTTTGTTTTATCAGGATCAACAGTTATGTCGTATTTTGAAATAATGTGACCAAGGAAAGAAATTTGTTGTAACCAAAACTCACATTTGCTGAATTTTCCATACAGTTTCATTTCATTTAAGGTTTTTATGATAACCCTTAAATGACTTTCATGCTCTTATTTACTTTTAGAAAACACCAAAATATCATCAATAAAAACATCGAACATCTTTCCCCTGAGTCAACTGAGTCATCACTGCAGTAAACTGCCCAATTCAGATTCTGACCAACACTGGTTGCTGATTTGGAATGTCATTCTCCTCTGTATGCCTTCCCAGAAAATTTGCTCTATTTCTTTTATGAAAACACATTCTTAACGCAGATATATCTTAGACGAAGCAACATGCTAATCTCTAAATGATATATCATTTCAATCATATGATAAATTAATTTATAATTTAACAATTTTCTAACTCCTAAAGTTGTCTAAACCGACCTTTGATACTAAATATAAGGCGACGACCTTAAACATTAATTATTCATGAATTAAATGAATAATTCACATAGAGGATCTTTTCATTATTAGAGTTATAGAGAATTAGTTCATAACTATTACATGTCAAACGATTACATAGTATACGCTTCTACTAACTTTCTATAAAAAACACTTAAAAAACATGTCTAGTTCCATGTTTTAGATAGAATGTCTTTCCTTGATCCCATACTTGACCATATTCATCATTATGTCCTTTGGAAAACATTTCCAAAACATGGTATGTGCATAAAAATCTATGTAAATGATACACAATGAAAGAAAATTGTTAGTTTATCAAAACAACAATTAAACCATGAAGACTTTATCAAATTAATTCTTTTCATAATTACGGAGTAGTAAATACTCCTCACTGAATAAAATATAATTACTTACACTTTTGTGACCAAAATATTTCCATAAAACCCATATAAAGAACACATAAAATTATAAGGAAACATAGGACATAAACATAATTAAATGTAATAACCATGTGGTCGACTTCCACACATATCACTTAATGGAATAGCCATACGGCCAACTTCCATACCCAATGCATTGGATGTTATAACATAACCACCCATCTTGGTATTCAAGACACCACCCGTCACATGGTTTATCATGTAAACAGCCGTCCAATGTCCATGTACCATTATAAAATCATATCAATTATAAAGGAAAGAAAACATTTCCACATTTCAATCACAATATATCACTTAAAATTATTGACATAAAAAAATTAATTATAAAAACCATTTTCAATACCAAAATACATAAAACAGTATATGGTATTTAATTCATTTTAAAAACATTATGGCTTGTTGAGGAATCCAAAGACCAAATAATACTCACGGTGGTGGGAAATATCGTTGTCACCGCATACGTAAAAAGGAAATTTTTTTTTGTCGTTCTGTAAAACACATCATAGAAAAATATTCCCTTTGCATAAAATTTAATGTGAAAGGGGTTTAAACATCGTATAAAATAAAGTTGTGTATAAAAAAAATATTCCTCAATGATAGAATATTGAGACGAGGTCCCATACCTCAGGTCCGACATGAGTCGATCGTTCCTTAATGTCCTGAATTATAAACTTGAGTAAATTTATACTTTCTTAAGAATATTTTTCAAGTTCATTATTCCATTTATATAACTTATTTCTATGTTATGAACATTATGTAATCATTTATGTTAATAACGGTTGTTTTGTCGATATTTTGTACTTGAGTCAAAAGTGAACTTCTTATATTTACAAGTTGTTCATGTAGTCAAATATCCATTATCTCAAGAATGATATTCATGACGTAGATACCATATATATCATATATATCCATTATATAGATTCATTTATAATATTATATAATCATTTATAGGTAATAAATGAAATGCACCGTTCATGGAGACGGTAAGTCGTACATACGCATGAACGCTACTTCCATTTCTATGTCATATTAATGGAATTGAAAATAAATGAGAGATATGTATATTTTAATTCCAGAATTATATTCAAAATTTATATGTAACATACATCATATATATCCATTATATAAATCTACTTATAATATTACATTACATTTGGGGATAAGAAATGAAATTTATCGTTCATAGAGACGGTAAGCAGTACGTACGCATGAGCGCTAATTTCATTTCTATCTCATAATTTAATGGAAATAAATAATAATTATATAAAGGTATATTATAATTCCAGTATGGTATAATATAAAACATCATTAAATCTATCCATTATATGTACCACATATGGTATTAACGAATCAAATCACTTTGAGGGGGCGGTAGTCCGCACTTCCTAAAATGAAGATATCATGTTTACCAATAATGGAAACCATAATGGTATGCCAAAAATGAAAAATACATAAGCATAATGAAAACATGAATATAATATATATCATTTATAAATATTATTACATCTTAATTTCCACCATTAAAGGTGTTAAAAGAATATTGAACAATCGTCGTTTCGTGAGGCAGAAATTCGCCAACCACAGAAACATTATGTTCTTTTACCATTAGATGTAGCTGTGTGTAAGTGTAGATAAAATCCATATTATAAAAACATCCTATTATATGGAAGATACTTTTATTGTTACAAAATAAATGAAATAAAATATTTTAGTGGGTTGGAAATGAAAAATAAGACAAAAGAGCACAAGTGAAGACATTACCTTAAAATCGGGTAACTCTCTTTGGTTTGAACCAAAGGGGTTTCATGAAGAGCTTCCTGCCTAAGGTAAGGCTTCTAGGATGAGGATAGGGATGTGTAGAGACAAAATTATCAGATATTTTCTGAGACAAAGGCTTGAGATGTGTGGGTAAGTAGGTAGAGGTGGGGGACATTTATAAGAGGAGAGGAGGGGCACTATTGGAATGGTATAAAATGATACATTATTTTCAAATGAGTTTCAGATTTTAATTATCCCACATTGATGTGTTTCATGGATAAGGTTATAAGGGTTCTAAATCCACCCATACAATAGTTTTTTACATGTTTAGCTTTTATATTTTACATTATCCTTCCATTTTGTTTAAATCGTTAGATAATGTGGTAAACGCTGCATCATCGTGATGTCATAAATAATTTAATTTATTTAATGTATAAAAATTATAAAAAAATTACTATGATGTAGAAAAATTTTTATCTTTAAATTAATATTTATAGTAAAAAATATGACTTGTATAACCCCATGTAAAAATTGTTTTAGTAAAAGATTACATGTTTGTGTCATTTTTACTTTTACTTTAAATAAAAGGCATAAATGTCATTATCTTACCCTAGTGGCTGCATAGGGTCCCAAAATAGACCCATGGGTTGTATTGGTCATCCATGACTCATACAATAGGGTTAGGAAATGTTTAATGATATTTTCATTTTATTATAATATCATTTTTATCTTTAATCACACTAATTACCTTTAATCGCGATTAATAAAACACAAAAGTTACTTTTCTTCAAAAATTATTTTCATCCCATTGAACCACATTTTACTTAATAATGAAAATTATATATATTGGATTTTTGAAATTCATATCACAAAATTGGTAAAGACCCATTTTAATGAAAAATCAGTTTTTGTAACTACCACTTTGTGGTTTCACAATTTATCAAAAATAAAGGTTTTTCTGAAAAATAACAAATATTCACCCTAAGATATATTTGTTATTCAGAATACAAAAATGATGTAAATTTTAAAAAATTCATAACATAGAAGTTGAATTAATTTATTTTATAATTAAATCCCACTGTCAAATCAAATAGCGTGTTTTTAAGAAACAATATCTATAAAAAGATTGACACTCGTTTATGTCCAATCTCAAAGTGATATTAATTTCAATGACCACCATTGGATTAAATGGTAAAAATATATTCTAATTTCTCTTTAAATCCAATTACGGAGATAATCTAACTATAAAAATAAATTATATTAAAAATAGGTTTTGAATTAAAATACAACACTTATCACTATTCATTAAAAATTGGACCTTACCAGAAAAATACCATAAATTTATCCAAATTAAATTTCAATGTCCCAATAAAAACGAATATGTTTATTTTGAAAAATATAGCTTATAAAATTGTCAAAAGTCATATTTAAAAATTGTTTTCCATCAAAATGTGATAAAATAATCTTTTAAAAATATTAGAGTATTCCAGGATTAAGATTTGATTTATTCTACTTTTAAGCATCTAAAACACTATCTAATTCATAAATAGACATAGATAAGAATATATATTATTCATTAATTACATTGGATGTTACAATTAGATATAATTTCAAAATCTATAATGGTAAAATACTATTATGAAATAATTTGATACATATTATTTGAACTCAATATTTTTTGGGAATATTTTTTATTCTCCCATATCATGACATGATTGTTTATTATTCCATTAATTATTGATATTAACTATGTATTATTACGCATGATTATATAATAACAATCACATGTCTCATTGCATTATTATAATGGTATTTTTTATGTGGCCAGTCCTTAAAATCTCCCTTTTAACTATTATTTTGTATGTGATCTCACTTTTAATTTGTTTTAATTTTCTAAATAGGTTAAACAGAAGGATATATTTTATAATTAATATATAATGGTACCTTATGTAACAAATTTTATTTGATACGAGAAAAATTATAAAATATATTATATTTTGTATTTAGTCTCCTTATATTTTTAAAATTTTATGGCTCTAGGACATATAATGTTATAAGATGAATTTAATATTCATCTATACAGAATTATTATTTGTGAATGCAATACATGGGTCATTAATGATTTTATTATAGTAGGGTTTAGTTATTTTTATATAATAATAATATTTGGATTTTTTAAAACATGTGGGGATTAAAATACAATTAGGATAACAATGTATTTTTTGGAATGGTAGAAATTACATTGTATTATTATAATATACCTTTTATTGATACTATATGTGGACACAATTTTGTTAATTATTGATTTATGATTATTAAACAGAAAATGTGTTGGTTGAGTATGTTTAAGCCATAATTATAATGCATGGTGGATTATCCATTAATAAAAACCATGTTTAATCCTCTTGGATGATATTATTAGGTCAATTAACAATTTATTTATCAACTATTAAGAATTATTGTAATTAATAATGACTAAGATTGAACTCGGTTATTCATATTATTTCAATAATTGTGATAAATTTGTCAAATTTTATACATTTAATGAATAATTTTTATGATTACAATATTGGACAATGTTATTATTGTAGAATTTCTCTTACCCAATTCCTTTTTGTTTTAGTCATTGGATGGATATAATAAAAACCACCTTAATAATGGATGTGATTTATATTATAATAATTTTTTGAATTTTTAAACTAAATTCTATGGTAACTAGATACTGAATCCTTCTATAATTTTAACACAAAATATTATGTCTATGAATCATCCTACGATACTTAATCCAAAAGGAAGCAATGCCCTACTTTTGTGACATTCCCTATACATTATACATATTCTATTAGTTATTTTTCTAATACGCTAGTGTGTATGCATTGGATGAATACATGTAATGAAATATTTATCAATCGATAGTTATTAGAGCCTAAAAAATTATTCATATTTATTTATTGTTCAGTAGGATTATAAATGATTTTCAACCTAGATAGAAAAATTCATAACACATTAAACCTATTCATATGGAATAATAAACTTCCCTAAATTAATAGTTATTTGATTCCAATGAACAAAGATATAATGTTTATAAAAGAATTTTTCAATATGGAACATTAGTAGTCATGGTGAAATCTTTTGATGTGGTCTAAAAATTGAAATTATATTTAAATAATCGCATTATTTGAATAGATTATATATGAAATAGAGGAAAAAATCTCATGAGAACTCAATGAAATCAAATTGTGGAATGAAATTCCTATCACTTATATGCTAGAAATGTATGAATAAAAATCATAAGAATTTCATGAATAGAACATGTCAGACCACTAACTATGTTGGTTTTGGTAATATATATAAGCTATGTAAATTGTTTATTTAGGGGTCAGTTGATACAATATTGGAAATACATGATCCTAATATGGAACAGTCCACACACTATTTCATTATAAAAAATTATTATAGGATTATTGTAAAAAAGATCATGAATATGATGGGTAATGAATATTATGTAGTAAAAAAACTCTTAATATCTATAAAAAATTGAAAATTTTTTGTGATAATATATATTGATGTCGGTTATCACAATGATATGGTCCAATATATACTTTTATTTATCTATAGAAAAAATATTATAGTTTTATTAAATATGAAACCACTATATTATATCAAAATAATTTTTTTGTCTTTCACCTTACCTCATCAACAATTAGATCGTTAGTTATTAATAATGAATCCAAATTGTTTAATGACCATATCTTATGTATACAATTCATCTGCTATTTATGTTTCGTTGTATTCATTTTCAAAAAAAAATCATGTTATTCTAATAATAATTAAATTTTATTTGTTTTTGGAAATGTATTGGATCTCTCTATATAGATCTAATATCATTATATATATATATATATATTAAATAAAATTACATATTTTGAATCAAACTTTTTTTATCATTCATTGTTTTGTTGAATATGAAAATAATAATTGAATTACATCCATTTTATGTGTCTTACTACCATTTAGTGTTTGATATTTTTATAAATTGTTCTAGTTATTTTTACAAGGGTGGAAAGGCATGTTGAAAATTATATATGTAACATAGTAAGTGATATTGATCATTTCATTTATAGGATAAAACCATTTCTCTTTCGATCATTACTCTTACAAACCTTCTCATCATACGAATATATTCTCTTATGTGCTGTCAAGACAAAAATTTGATTTCTCTAAATCTTACGACTTTAATACAAAGCAAGAGAAGAAGAGATATTATGAACACTCTAGGAATTCATATAAGGTGAAGAATGGTAATTTGGAATAGCATTCTTGTAGAAAATTTGGGAAGAAACACCCTGGTACTTTCCTGAAGGGATAGGGATTTTTTTACAATTGTGGTGACAAAAGGTCACCAAGCTCGTGATTGCAAGGTGATGAAATAGGCTCTCAATATTCAATTATACAATTTTATAGAAAGGATTAAATAAGAAAATGGAAGTCCTAATATAAAAGGAATATTACCTCAGAAAAGACCAAGCGATCAAGGCCAATCTTACGTTATCACAACTAATGAGGTAAAAGTTCTAAAAGAGGTGGTGGAAGAAAATATAATTATTCCCTAATGATTATAAAATCCTTTGTTAGATCATAGACCATCACATTGTTTCATATATTCCTAGTTTTTGATGAAAATTATATATTTTCAATTTGTCTTAACATGGGATTTGTCAGTAAAAACACCTACAGGAGGTAACATAGAAAAAATGTTTAGTGAAACAGTTCCCATTAGGGCATATAAATGTTTTTTATCTGATGATATCATGGTCATACCCATTGTTGAATTTGATGTAATTTTTGGAATGTATTGGCTTTTAGTCCCTGATACGATAATTTATGGTATGGAGTAGGATGTTACAATTTTCGATAATGATAAATAGTACCTTATCTTTAGAGCAGAAACGTCACCACCAAATTCTTATCTAGATCCACCCCTATAGCTCAAATAAATTTAATTATTGGTAAAGAATATAATAAAATAATTGTGGGTGATGAAATGAATGTTCAAATAGAGTACATACATATTGTTCAAGAATATTTTCATGTGTTTCATGATGATTTATCTAGACATCCTCTATAGTAAGAAATTATGTTTTCCATTGATTTAATTCATGGTTCAAGGACCATATTAAATAACCCTTATAGAATGGACACTATGGAATTAGTCAAACTAAATAAAAAATAAGTGGAATTGAGTAACAATGGATTTATTCTCCTTAGTGTTTCTTCATGGGGAGCCCCTCCCATTTTTCTTATGAAGAAAGATATATCTATGAGGTTGTGAAAGTAATACAGGGATATCAATGTTATAACAATAATGAACTAGTACCCCTTACCTCTCATTGAAGATTTATTCCACCAACTTCATGAAGCTCTATTTTTTTCAAAGATTGAACTTCATTCTAGATATCATCGGTTGTGTGTAATGAATGAAGACATTTCAAAAATAGCATTTCGAACCATGTACGGTCATTACGAGTTAACAATAATGTATTTTGGTCTGACTAATACACCCTTTTTTTTCATGGATCTAATGAAAATTATTCTCAAGGAATATATTTATGTCATTTTATTTTTATTTATTGATTATATCCTGGTACACTCCAAAAGCTATGAAGATAATGAAAATCACTTTCGCACTATTTTTAAAACCCTCCGAAGAAATGAATTATATGGGAAGTTTATCAAGGGTAAATTACGGCTTCAAGAGAGTTCTTTTGTTAGCTATATTGACGTTATAGATGGAATATATTTTGATCCTTATATGATAATAGTAATAAAAAATGGAATGCAGCTATGAGTATGAATGTGGTACATAGTTTTATTGGTTTAGCAGGTTATTATTAGCATTTCATCCCGAATTTTTAACGATTGGCTAACCCATTAACTAAGATCACACATAAAGGGGATAAATTGTTTTGTACAAAATAGTGTGAATGATTTTCTGAAGAATTTAATAGAATATTAGTTGATGCACTTATCTTGAATATACCATCTGTGAATGATGGGTTTGTTATTTATAGTGATTCTTCAAGTAACAGACTTGGTTGTGTTCTTATGAATTACGATAGAGTTATTGCCTATGAATCATGACAACTAAATATTCACGAGAAAAACTATCCCACTCATGATCTTGAGATAGAATAAGGAATCTTCAATCTAAATATATATAGACACTATCTCTATGGTGAAAAATGTGATATTTATACTGATCAAAAGTGCATAAAGTATATTTTTTAACAGAAAGAACTCAACATGATCAATGACGATTGCTTGAACTACTCATGTATTATTATCGCACTATACAATACCACTCTAGGAAGAAAAATAAGATGGAATAATCTTTCAACATACAGGATCAAGGAGTTTTGGACACTATTATAGTTCAAATGGATCATATTTTAATGGATCTAGTGAAAATAGATATGGGAATAATCATGGAATCTGAAACATATATACTTTTTCCAATGGTTCCAAAACCATCATTAATAGAACAGATAAAAATTTATCCAACTGATGATGAGGAAATTCCAAACAATATTAAATCTATGAAAGATGGGAGATTGCTTGACTTTGTATAAGAAGGTGAAATTTAGAAATTTGGGAAAAGACTTTGTGTTCCCAACATACATGATCTAAAAATTGGATTTTGGGATGATTCTAATGGCTCCAATTTCTATATAAACCATTGTATCACCAATATGTATAGAGATTTTAAGGAACATTAATGGTTGGACAACATAAATATGGATATTTCTGATTTTTTGTCAAGAAGTATGGTTTGACAACAGGTGAAATATGGAAGGAAACATATTGGAGGAGTCATACGACCTCTTAACATACATGAGTGTAAATGTGATAATATTATGATGGACATTGTCATGGGACTACCAATGACTCATATAAGGAATGATACAATATAGGTCATTGTTGATCGTCTAACCAAGTCAACATATTTTATTTCTATTAGTCAAGATGTACCACATGAAGGTATGGAAAGACTATATATTAAATAAGATGTAATACTTTATGGAGTACCCCAATCAAATGATTCTGATCATGATCCCCATTTCACATCAAGATTTTTGTTATTCTTTAGAAGGCCCTGGATACTGAACATCATTTGAGCACTGCCTACAAACCTCAAACTGATGGTCAATCAGAACGGACTATTCAAACCATTGAATACATGTTGAGTTCTATCTCACTTGTCTCTAAAGGTATGTAGAGTAAATATTTACCTCTGGTATAATATTCATATAACAATAGCATCCATTCAATTTTTCAAATGGCACCATATGAAGCATTATATAGAAAGGGATGTTGAACACCAATATGGTGGGACGATGTTAGTGAATGAAAAATTGTATACCGAGAAAATGTTGAAGAAATGATGTTAATGGTGAAGGTAATCTAAACCGATATCAAATTAGCTCAAAGTAGGTAGAAGAGATATGATGATAACAGAAAGAAGAATTTTAAATTTCCGGTAGGAGATCATTTTTTCTTAAAGGTATTTCTATTAAAGGGAATTATATGGTTAAGTAAGTAGTGTAAATTGAGTAACAGGTACATCATAACTTTTGAAATTCTAGAATGAATAGGTGTTGTAGCTTATTGTTTGGAAATTCCACCATGTCGCTTCAATGTTTAGGATGTGTTCCACATATCAAAATTTAGAAAATACATGCCTGACCCAACACATGTACAGAACTATAAGGAATTAGAACCAGAACTCGATCTATCTTATTGCAATGAGCCTGTCAAGATTATTGATACAATAGATCAAATCATGAGAAACCGGAAAACTCATCTAGTAAAAGTTCTATGGAGAAACCATAAGATGGAAGAGGCTACATGGGAACCCAAGGAACTTATGATGAAGAACCACTCAAATCTTGTCATGAATTAATATTCTAGAAATTTTGAGAATAAAATTATTTGAAGGAGGGGAGAATGTTACACCCCAATCTTCCTAGGTATGTCTCTTTTAGAATTATACAATAGCTAGTGTTGTATTCAACTTCGAGTTCTAACACACCATAACCAATCAATCTAGCCATTATGAATAGTAATACCCATTTTTTGAATGTTTATAAATTTTATCATCCAAAATGGACATAATCATTGGATTTGGAATAACAAAATTATCTTAGGGTGAATTTTAGGTATTTTTCTGAAAAATTTCCATTTTTAATAAATAGTGAAAACACTGCGTTGTTGGTTAAAAATGACTTTTTATTTAAATAATTAGATATTTTAATTAAAATTATTTTAGTTCAAAATTTATAAATAATACCTATATATGTTAAATGTAATTCATTGTAGTCATTTTATAATATGTTTAGATATATAAAATTTTATCGAACTTTTAACTGTCTTCTACCCACCTCATATGAGAGTTTAATAATTTGTAAGAAAATTAATTTTACTACTTCTATGAGTTGAATTTAAAAAACCAAAGAGACAGAAATAATATTAGTAATTATAATGTGGTCCAATAAGATGTAAATAATTTTTTGGGAATAGTAACAGTTGAATTTTATTTACAATAGTTAAAAGTAAATATTGTAATTAAGTGAAAAAAATGATATCATAATTACCCTAACACATGTCGTAATTCTATTTGATAAGTATAAGTTGACTAAAAACATCCTTAGGAATATTATATTACCCCATGGGTCCACTTGTATTAGATTAGGACATTTATAATAATTTTATTTAAAGATGAGTAAAATGAGTTAAAATCAATGTCTAATAAAAAACCCATTTTTAATATAGGGTTATACATATGATAAATTTGACTATAAATATTCATTTTATTATACAATGATTTCCTATATAATGTTATTTTATATATACTTTTTAGAAAATATGTAATTAAATTTATTTATGAAACAATGATGATGCAGTAATTAACTCATTAATGAATGATTAAAATAATTGGTATTATAAATATCCAAATAAATCTTATTGGAGACATTTAATGGATTCCACTAATTTTCAAGCTTAATATGACACGTTATGGTTGATTGAATGATTTTTTTTTGAATTAATAAAGCTGTTATGAGTTTAACAAAAACAAAATACCAAATATTTTCAAAATGGACATAAATGTTTTTTTAAAACAAATATTGTCAAAAAGGAAATCTAAGATCAATTTCGATAACATAAAAAGGATGAACTCGAAGAAGAGGTAAATATTTAATCACCTCTATCATGTTCATTACTTCTTCCACTTCCTCTTTCTATGTTTTTTCAATTATAAAATAATAACATATGTATCTTTTATATACTATGATGTCATTATAAAAATGGTAGAACCATATTCACTATTCTATCCATCCTATAAATGACATAGTCACCATATGTGCGTATGTACGGATTACCGTTTCTATGTAATGGTGTAGTTTGTTATTCAAAACCAAAATTATTTGTTTGGGTATAATAATGAGTGTAAATGATGTAAATAATAAATATAAAATGATAATTATTCAGGATATGTGATATAAAATCCAATTATATACTATTTTAATATCCACGGAATGATATTGTCACTCGGGCGTACATACAGATTATGGTCTTCATGAACATGATGAGATTCATTCTATATCTTATAATTTCAAAACAAATATCAATTTGATGAATACAAATAATTTTTAAAGACTTAATATCATTCTGAATATGAATATGAGACATATTATCCATAAAAAACATTACTTATGTAACAAATCATATAAAGGAAAACGAATCTGTCAACACCTAAAACGATGATACTACTGAAATATCATTAATAATTTAATAGTAGAAGATTATATATTATATCATATTAATTTAGTTTGTTCATGTATAATTTAGTAACATTGATTTCATCATTATACAGTAGCTTATACTACCCTAGACTAAGGAAATGTACAAGGTAGGGATTAATTCAACAATCACTTTATTATCCTAGGTTGTTCTTTAAGTTAGTATAGACTCAAACCTCTTTATCATCAACATTCATGTTTTCATTAAAATCTATTTAAAAAAATTTTTACTAGAAAATTAGAAAATGTTATTTATACCATTAGTTGATCTTATCTGATTTAATGGAATTTTTTCGTCGTTTTCCGAACAAGGTACCTTATGACCTTTTCAACAAAATTATGGTAAGAATTTTTTTTACTTAGATATAAGGTGAGGATATTTTCTTCCATTATAACATCGTCGAAGCTTCACATACAAGATTATAGGAATATTTTCAAAATAAATGATTTCTTTTATAATTAAATGAATTATAAATGAATTAAAAATAGAATGATATTTTTTTCTCTTAATGTATTGATTTCATCTATGTCAACATCCTTATATGGATTATATGATTGTTTAATGTTTATTTATTATGATACAAAACATCCATATTGTATTGATGGGTTTTTGATATGTGTTGTAGTAGATGTGTTATTTTTAGAAAATTAATGGTTTATAGAAAATATATTGACATTTCATAAGAATTGTTTACTATGAGTGTTCATGTTTTGATTAATCCTTTTCATATGAAGAATTCATTGCACTTAGTAAGTGATGGGTGGAGCCCACTATAGCTCCTTGTTGCACTTGTAGGTCCAATGAGAAAAACTAGTGTCTTGGCACTAGGCCTTGACAAAATATTATTTGTGTTATTGGAACAAGGCCTTGAATATGTGGCTTTGATGTCTATAATTATGCATTCCATCAATATAAAAGTGGATATTGATATTTAAAGGGATTATTAAACTAGTAGAATATCCATTTGAAAAAGTAAATGCCATTATTTGAATTAAACACATCTATATTATTCTAAAGATTATGTTTAAATGGATTTTTTTATTTTAATACATTTCCTTAAATGTTTTTTCTTATTTATGAAATATTCTTCTATATTGTTATCCTAAATGAACAGCTATGTTCAACCCTTTCTATGTTTTATTTTTCCTAGGATGCGAAAAGTATATTATCACAGACTTATAGGGATAGTCTAAGGGATATGAGTGTGGGATATGGATACTATGTTTTTGTAGTTTTTAATTTTATAATTTAATGTAAATCTTAGTAATGTGTCAAGTATTTTCAAGGATATTAAACGGATCGGTCATTCGGGACATGATTCCTTGTGTAATGACATTGTTATGTAATAATGCACCAACTCTGGGTAACTGGGGTCGAGAAGTTAAAAAACATATTATATGGACATATAATATTTTATAAAAGAATGTTTAGGATAAATACTTTCATCAATATTAGGATTCTTGAAACAATAAAACTCACTAAAGTTTTCTTATATATCCGTATAAATACCTTTATAAAAAATAATTTCGTTCTCCAACATAATAGAATGTTGTTGTATAAATAAATCAGTGGGTACATGGGAAATAAATTGAGATGGATGGGATGAATACCCACTTATCAATACATAAGAATAATAGAATAATGACCTGATTGTTATGTTTATAACAATAAATTTGATCTACCATTTGAAAATAATCATAAGGAATTTCTAAGAATTTATCTATAGAAGAATTAAAGGAAATCTAGGACCTCAGTATATCATTTAATTTGATGTAAATGATCATATCAATGTAACACATTATCAATTGGTGATTACACATAAAATATCTTTGCTTCACGATTTTTTCTATGTACCTCCCCAGAATATATACAAACTAGATAATTTGTATATACTGATAGGAATATGATTAGAACAAATAAAATTGTTCCCATAAATTTAGCATTCCCCAAAAAAGATTATTTTACAATGATTTTATGTATATCACATATTAAATGTAATTTATTCCCTTTTTAATATTTATATGAGAAAATAAACATGTATATTTTTCTATGAATCTAAAAATTTTCTTATGGTTATTTTTATATATTTTTATGAGAATTTTTAGTTTTTTATCAATAATGAAAATTTCTTGAATTTTAGTTAAAAACCAAAATTTCATTTAGAATAACATTAAATAGATTTATAATGTCACAATAGAACAATAATAAATATAATAACTCAATTTAAGTTATTGTAATCAATATTATGTTAAAAATAGATCAAAAATATATTGAACTTATAAATGTCACATTTACATAACTTTTCACTACATCTATGAGATTAGATTTATACATAGTTTACCAACTAATGAGTATTGAATTTTTTAAAATATAAATATATGGTTTTAATAAGTACGAAATTTTTAGTATAACATGATAATAATGATTTTTTTGTATATTATTAATATCACCTTTGTAAAAAAAATACCATGGTTGATGGTAAATCTGATAATTAATGGATAAAATAATATTATAATATTATAATGTTACCCTATAGTTATACTAATTTTTTTGGATGATACAGTTTAAAAAAATTAAACCATATATAAAAATTAAAAATTATTAAGATACATGGAAATGAATATAAAATTAATAATATTTTATTTAATGATATGTTAAAAATATAATACTCATGTTTTTATTAAGTATTGAATTTTTATTATGAGGTAATACAGAAGATAAATTATAAAATATATATTTGTTTAAAATATAATAAATTTAAATTAATTAATATGTTATATTTTTAATTGGTTGATATTAAATAATTTATTTATAGGTATTCATAATAATTTTTCAATAACTGTTTAATAAATCAATATAAAATATAAATTATATTACAAATCATAAATAAAAATAATAAGACATAGTTAATGAATTAAAATAATATTATAGATAACATATAAATTTTATTTATTTATTTTTTCATTTATGGTATCAGGTATTTATGTTTATTTTAAATATAGATAATGTATAGTACCAAAATTTTCAAAATTGATACATGAAAATAAATAAAATTTTGCAAAATGATATTAAGTTAACAATATTAAAAAAGTCATCCAATTTAATTTAATAAGGAATAATATGAAATTAATTATACATTTGGGGTCTTTTGAGTTTATATTGTAAGAATATTAAACATAATGAAGAAAAAGACAATTTTCCATTGTAAGAGTTAAATTGTTTAACTAAGGGCTAAATCCAAATGCTAAAGTTATCAATTTGACCTAATATTGTATAATTTTTTTTGATGAAAGTATATATAACAATAATTCTATTAGATTATTTATAACTCACTTTATATCAATTTAGAATTTTAAATCTATTAATATTAATTTTGTATTTTAAAGGATTTCATTCATGAAACAACCCTATCATATAAAAAGAAACCACTTGTCTCAGTTACTAAAAAATATTTGAGAATCCAAGATTGACCAAAACCTACAGATTTATACACCCAAAATTCTTAATTATGTTTAGGAGGTCCTTTCCTCCAATAATATATAACCTGGTGTCCGTAATAAGAGATCCAATGAATGTACTCTGAGAAATAGTTAATTGTTTTACCAACTCAATAATTTTCAATTCATAGTCAAATTTATGTTCATGTGTTTTTTAAATTATTAATTAAGACATCCAATATGTACTATTGATTAATTTTTATTAGTATTATTGATTTTTTTCTTTCTTATGTCATCGGTAAAAAAATACAGTGTGATTGTGCGTATGACTTATCGTGCCTATATTTTGGTGTAATATATTTTTCACAATTTTATTTTGATTAGTTTAATGATGGAAATAATATAAGTATATATTTATTATAACATAATATTGATTATGTAAAAACAATTATACCATCCAATTACATACGACATTACCATTATGATAATGATACTCTTAGTTGTGTGTATGTGTGACTTAACTTCTCCGAGTTGCGATGCGATTCATATTCAATGGTCAACATTAATGAATGCTTATATAAATTTATATAATGATTAAATATAAAGTATATGGTATATTAATTCTATTATAACAATATAAATATATATTATTATATGTCATCTACATTATCCCATTCAATATGATAAAAACATGTTAACATCGTTCAGGATTACATACGGTCTACCGTCTCCATTAGTACTGCAGTACACATAAAATATATAAATATATATACACTAAATATATATGATATATAAATGATTATTCAAATTCATTATGTATTTAAATAATTATATTTGTTAAATTATAAAGATTAGAATTTCAAAACACATTTGATATACAAAGCGGTTACCATTGAATTTTTAAAAAAATTGTTAATGTAATATCATAATTAAATAATATATGATATCATAAATATTATTATGATTATCTTTGAATTTAATATTATTAAAAAAATATATAGCTTTTTTTACGAGATGTTCATCCAATAAGATACACAAGGTAAGGGACGACATCTCAATCCCCATTCATTGAGGCATAATATGATGTTATACACCCAATTTATTTATGAGTAATATATGAAAACCATTGGACATATTAAATAACAGATTCATTCATTACCATGTTATTTAATATTTTCATATTTATTATTCTTTCATTGGGATTAATATTAAAATGTATATTATTATATTGGACACGTTCAATGTTTAATGAATTAGTCCATTCTCCATTTCAATATTCGTGATATTACCATAACTATTTATTTATAAAGATATAAATGGATTATAATGTTAGTTTTATGTATATTTTTTATTTAATTCAAATGTTTTCAAAAATTACAATTTTAAGATATTATTTAAGGGAATGTATAACTTAAATATTTTATAAAATTGTTTTATGATTAATTCATCTAAATAATTCAAATTCACATGCACGTTTTCAAAATGTTTTTATGGAATTATTTATAATGAATAAAATGAATGAAAATTTTATTTCTCTATTTTTTATTAAATTTATCAATGTGGTATGGGACACATTGATTCAAAAAATAATTTTTTTTTATGTTTTCTTGTATAAACACAAAATTTTTAGTAGTTAATTTGAATTTAGAAATGATATTTTTATCAAGATATATATACTAATTATATTATAGAATTATTTGGTTGGTAAAAACTGATTTTATTGTATTATTATTATTACTGTTTGATATCTTCTGATATCATGTGTCGTATTTCACTGAATTTATTTTGATTCATCTTGGTATTGGATTATCAATTTTGATAATATTTTTGGTTTATGCATAATTTACTCACATTTTGGATGAATGTTTTCAAAAATAATGATTACAATGTTTATTTTTCACCTAATTCATATATATAATGTATTCTACATGGTATTTGATGAACTATGAATTCTATATACCATACAAGCCTTGATATACCTCATTTAACAAAATTGAAATGTAGATGGACAAGGCCTTGTACATATATTTTCATATATGGATTTGATTTGGGCCTTCATCATTTATTTTTAGATGACCTGGATGTGACATTTATTGTATATTTTAGATATCCATGATAATGAATTCTTTAATTATCATATTTGTTATATATTTTTCTTTTAATTATTTTATTAATATTATATACATGATATTATATATATATATTTTATTTTACATTATTCTAAAAATAATATTTATTTTTATTAAGTTTCAATTATACACATTTCCTTATCATTTGTACTTTTTTACTCATAAAAACATCCTTCTTAGGTATACCATTACCATGGATCTAATATCACCTATTTTATATGATTATTTTTTCATATGATACCATGATTAGTAATATGATCGATATGCAAGGATAATATAGGTTAATATTTACATTCTCAAATGATTATCTATTTTCTGTTTTTTGTATTCAATTATAATGTCTTGGTTCATGTATGTAATATATTTTCCAAAACATATATACTGGTCATTCCTTTTAATATTTTACAAATATATCAATGTGAATGTAATAATGTAATGAATCAGCTGTCGGATACATTGATTGGTGTATTTACAGTTAGTAACCAGTGAATTTGAAAAGTATTCTTTGAAACTCAATTTTAAAAACATAGATCGCATAACACAATAATTATAAAAAAATTATTATAACTATAGAAAAATAACAATGAAATTTGTTACAGAAGATATTATTTGGGTCTTTCTTGAAATACTTCCATTATCATATGAAACCATGTTAAATGGTTCTAGTGTGTGTATATATATACCTAGGGGTATCAAATACCATAATTTATGTTGGTCCTAACTAAGTATAACCTATTTCATTATAACTGGTCATACAATGCACATAATTTTAAACTCCAAGGGGTTATTCTTCATTCAATTAACATTTTCATTATAATATATTAGGATGATTTTTTTTCTATTTTCCTATAATTCAAATACAAGGAGACACGAAACTATACTAATAAATGACTTATGAATAAATGGAATATACCCTCAAAGATACTAATAGAATATTGTCTAGATTATGTTACTACCATGGTCTAGTAGGATTGAATAATTTTATTATGACTGGACTCATGAATTATATAATTTAATGATTTTATCTATGATGTAATAATTATAATAATTATAGAATATGTTAGGGTTATACATCCATATTTATTCATTATGGATTTTTGATTATATCAATAATTGTACCATGATAATTTATTCAGAAGAAAGTTAATTTTTTTCCTGGATAAAAAATCAATGAAGGAAATATAACCAGTAATAATTTATCGATAGATAGAAAATCATATATAAATAAAGAGACGATTGATATCAATAAAATAAATTTGATAGAACTGACTACATTTGAACTGATTAATGGTTTTTTGAAAAAGTGGTTCATGAATTAAATGATGTACTATACAACATGTTTTTGGATTTATTAAGTATTTATAATAAAATATGTTTTTTTACATATTATGTATTAAATAATGATTTCAATAATGTTTTATTGCAATAAAACTTATCCCTATGTCACAATATAATTCAGGACTTTGGTATTCACTTGTTTGGAATGTTATTTATACAAGTTTCTTATTTTTGGAGAATTAGAAATGATATGTTCATTTTCGAAGAGCTAACTATTTATTAAATGGTTTTTGTTTTTTTAGAAACATTCTTATAGATTAGTATGTTATTTAACCCTATGATAAAACTTATTCAAAGAATGTAAGTATAAAAATATCATGGAACAACCACATGAAAAGACTTTGTTTTTAAAATCATATCAAGTTATAATATTTGAATACATAATTATAGAACGAACGGATTCCTCAAATCTAGGTAATGGATCTAAAAAAAAAAAATTTAATATTTTTTGAACTTATGGTATTTTAATTCATCATAGATATAAGCATTTTAGAACATAAGTTTCACATTTATCAATCAATTTTTTATGATTGATGACATCAATCAATAAATATAAATATTTAATATTTTACAAAATGAATGTATCACTAGTTTCCACTACTATTCAACAATTGTAAGTCTTCTTTTGTTGTGACAATCACATTTCACTTTTCCAATTATTATAAATTAATTTTCTTTAACTTATATTAAGTGATGGTTCTTCAACAATACAATTTTCATATATCACTCTCTTGATTAAAGAGATCATGTTTATTTTATGAGGACGAAATTAATTTAATTGTTGGAGAATGTAAAAACCCTACAATTTAATATATTCTCATTTTTATATTATATTAATAGATTCTATAACACGAAATTCACACAACCCAAAGAAACCTTGTGTCACATGGATGAGAAATGTTCTTTGATAGCTTGTCTTACATTCATGATTATGTATTACAAATTAAAAATATGTTTTTTAATATATTATTTGTTAATTTAAATTTTCACAGTGCCATTATAATATAATTTCTGAATAGTATTGATGAAATTATGAATATATATATATATATATATATATTATTAATTCATTGGTTATTAATTAAATACAAATAAAAATATAAACCAATTGAATATAATGGAAAAAATAATTATTTTGTCTCTCTGGTTGAATTTTTTTTAATAAATGAAATTAATTATATTTATTTTTTGATATTAATGAAATTTACGTGTAATATATTCAATAAATAATTATTTTTATTAATCTAATTTAATTTGTAACAATAATATTATTACTAATCAAATTAATCACATAAAAATAGTATTGTTCAAATAGGATATTCTTCCTAAGTAGTAAAGCATGACCCCTTTTAAATCTAATTTAGAATCATTCAATATTTATTTTTGAAAAAATTTAATTTTTTTTATTATTTTTATCAATATTATTTTAGGTTGTTTTTTTGTTAATTTTATCTGATGTTTAATTATTTAATGAAATGTGAAAAATAATGAATCATTCTTAAAAATAGAAATTCTATATAATATTACATTAAATGGATTTTTATGGTCAAAATATATAATTTATACCAATAATAATATAATTTACTTAGTTAAAATAGTATTTACATTAATAATATAAAAAAATGTATTGAATATTTGATCATATCTTTTACCATATTTTTCACAGCATCTACAAGATTTATTTTAAACATATTGTATCCAAATTTTCAAATAGAATTTAGAAAAATCAAAATACATGTTTATAATTATTATTATATTTATATTCATATATGACAAAATTTTTATTTTTTCATATTATTAAATGGACTTTTAGAAAAAAAAATTACACTATAAAGTAACCCGAATACATGTCCAAATTTTCATGGATAAATATGATTCTTCAAAACTCATTATTTGTAACACCCGAGTAAAATAATGAATAATACATATTTCATATTTATAAAAATAATTAATTAAATATTAATTTTACTTTAAAGTGGTTCATATGTTCGATAGCGTACCTGATACACAACAATAGGTTTCTTTGAAATCTTATGTTGCAGACTAATAATATCATATAATTATTTTAAATGGTAGTAAATTTCTAGTCGTTGTATTAGAGGGAATTAATATAACTAATTAAAATAAGATTATATATGTTTGTTAAATGTTTTTTTACATTTATCCAATAAAAGAGGCTTAAAATGAGAATGAATCTAATTTTAAGCATACATTACATTAAAAGACCGATTTACCTCTTTCTAATGGAGAACCATTTTTAAATATAGTTTTGGTCAGTATAATAAATTCTATTTGACAAAATAAAATACCTTTTTATAATGGGGACATCAAAATTTACTTTGTGTAAATTTTTGGAATTTTTACGATAAAGTATGTATTTTAATGAATAGTTAAGAATATTGTATTTTAATTAAAAACTGAATTTCAATCTAATTTATTTATATAGTTAGATTTTTTAAGTGGTTTCATAGTGTAATTAAAATATATTTTTACCATTTAATCCAATTTGGGTCATTGGAATTAATTCAACATTGAAATCAGACATAAACAATTGTCAATCTTTTGATAGTTATTGTTTCTTAAAAACACGCTATTTGTTTTGAGAACGAGAATTATTTTTAAAAATAATTAATGCAAGTTATATGTTTATAATTTGGAAAATGAAACATAATTATTGAATTCGAAATATAAAAAAGATCTTAGGATGAATTTTTTGTATTTTTCTGAAAAACAACAATTTTTTATGAATACTGAAACCACTGTGTAGTAGTTAAAAAACTGAATTTTTCATTTTAAAGTAATTTTACCACTTATGTGATTTGAATTTAAAAATTATGACATACATGGTTTTTGTTAGATAGTAAAATGTATTTCAATCAGATGAAAATAATTTATGGATAATAGTTACTTTTGACTATTATTTACCATGGTTAAAGGTAAATAATGTAATTAACAGTAAAAATAATATTATAATAATTCAAAATCACATTAAAACTTTTAAAATCCTTATTGTATGAGTCATTTTCGACCATGGGCATCATTGGATCGATTTTGGGACCCCATAGTGCCACTTATGAATGATAATGACACTTTAGAATAATTAATATAAAGTAAAGGCTTAATGACAAAAACAAAAATCATTTAGTAAATTAGTTTTTATATGGTGTTATATAATGAATAATTTTGACTATAAATATTCAAGGGATAGATAAAAATATTTCCTCCGTGATATTAATTTTTTAATATTTTTTAGACATATAGTAAATTAAATTATTTATGAAACCATAATGATTCAGTATTTACCTCAATAATAAATGTATTAAATAAATAAGATTATAATGATTAAAATATTATCCATACCTTTCCAATTATTATTGGATGATTTTATTTCGACCATGAGTCATCTTATATTCTACTTTAATGATTTTTGGACCTTTAGGAAACAAATATTTATATATAGTAAAATAATATTTTCACACATTCTGAAAGATCCCATCCTCTCGCATATAAAATTATTCCACTTATATCAAATTACTTGCATATCTAAATCCATTTGGATAGTCCAAAAACATCCCAATGAATCTTAGTAAATCTCTATCCTCCTATTATAAGCCTTACCATAGGAAAAAGGAACTTCAAGAATTCTTATTGGTTCAATCCAATGGAAGTTACCCAAATTAAATGTAACAAATTATCTTAACTTTTTTTCTTTTATTTTACATATTCAACAACTAAAATAATTTTATTCCTTTGATTTATAGAAACACCAGTATACTAAATATACAATTATGTTTTTATAAGAATAATTATATCTACACTTACACAAACCTCTATCTAATGGGTGAACAACAAAATGTTTCTGGGGATGGAAAACTAACGCCTAATGAAACAATGATTTTTCAATTACCTCTTACCACCTCTCATGGTGGCTATTATGATGAAACTGTATTTATATATGATATATATTATTATTATGGTATCATTATTATTATGTACTTCCTATTTATAGCACGCCATTATGGTTTCCATAGTGGGTAATAGGATAATCTCATATGAGGAAGTTCAGACTACCGCCCCCTCAAAGTGATGTGACTCATTAATGCATTATGTGGGATGAATATAGGATGGATTTGATGATAATATATATGATATTATATATGATATTATTATTTAATTATAATATAAATATTTTTTATTATGTTTTAATTCCATTAAAATAAGAAATAGAAGTAAAAGTAGCTTTCATAGGTACGTATGACTTTTCGTCTCCATGAACGTTGCATTTCATTTCTTACCAACAAATGACATTTAATATTATAAATACATAGATATAATGTATATAAATGATATATAATCTATATATATAATTAATATTATTCTGGATATAATGAACTATTGACTATATGGACAACTTGTAAATATAAGGGGTTCATTTTTGACTCAAGTACCAAATATCGACAAAATGACAATTATTAACTTGAAATGATTACATAATATAACATGGTAATATGTTATATAAAAGGAATAATAAACTTGAAAAAGGATCTCAATAAATTATAAATTAAATTCAGTTTATTATTCAGGAAGAACAAGGAAAAAACCAGTCATGTCGGTAAGGGATCCTTTGACTCTCCTCTATTTAAAGGACTTCTTTTTGTTATGTATTTTAATTTACATATTATTATGTTGTGATATTTTCTTATATATCATCATTGACGTAAAAATTATGTCCAAATGATGAGACACCATTTTTATCTCATCATCTCTTTTTCTAAATTTTAATGTGAAGCATTTAGGCTGTCAAATTTTTAAAAAGGAACTTATTTACCCAATTTAAATTCTTTGGGATCAACATGTACTTCTTGAATATAACATCATATGAATATGTGTGAATGAAAACTGAATTTTTTATACTTAATATCTAATTAAATTGTGTTATTTATATTTTTCTCACGTAATTATGTAATTTATTTATCCATAATTTACGGAACCATATTTATAGTGGATTTCATCCCAATTTACATTTCCATTGAGACTTCACTGTTGTTATGCATGAATTCACTCTTATATGGTGTATATAGTGTCCATTGACATATTATATCATGAATCTCTTTATTCTCATGATATTATAAAGTTTTAACTAATTTTTATTCATTAATTATTTTTATTCAAGCGTATCTATTTTTGATAAAAACACATTAACTAAAAAATCGTTTTAAATGTCATAATGATTTATTCTTATAAATATTTATCATTAATGTCCATGTTTTCCAAATGTGTTTTATGATTTTTTTAATTTTACAATAATTTTATCAAATGATAATTCATTTAAATGCTTCAAATTGTTATGGGATACTTTGATTCAAAAATCTCTTTTTAAATGGTTTTGAAAATTATATGATAAAACATTATTTATTTCAATATCTTCATTTGATATATAGGAATGTGGAAATTATATATTTACTTTATAAATGTGTTATTTTTTATGATTATTTTATTGTTATTGGGAATTAATTGTGTATATGGGTGGTTCTATGATAAACCTTGGGTGGGTGAGCCTGAGATAGCTCTCCAATGCATTGGGTAACATGACAGAGGTAAACATGATGTTTATCATAATAGAATTAGGTAATATACAGTGATGGGTATTCCAAGTGTAACACCATATGTAGATGTTATAGCTACAACGTAATTTTTATATGGATTCCATAAGTAAACTTTATTATTTATGATTTCTGTTTGTTATTCATAAATCTTATGATATCTTATTGTATGTTATGGTTGGAATGTATGGCTTCATTGATTTGTATTTTTTAATTGGATAATGATTTCCTTCATAATTTTATATCCCTTACTGAGCTTTTAATGCTCATCCCATGTTTCTGAAATGTTTTCCACATGACATTCAAATTAATAGGGTCAAGGATGGTATCAACGAAAAGACATGATGTCTAAAACATGGAAGTTGACATGTTTATTTTAAGTAGTTTTTATATTAGGAAAAAAATGGATACAGAGTAGTAGTTAATAAATGAAATATTACAGTTGTTATGTAATATATGAGGTTTAATTCTCTAAAAACTAAACCTGAAATGTACCTCAATGTGAATTATTCATTTAATTAAATATTATGTAATGTTATAAGGTCGGGTCCTTATAGTTTGTATCAGAGGTCAGTTTAGACATCTTTAGGGATTAAGAGTTTTTATTAGACATATGGTTAGTCTCTAACTATTATTTCTGTTCAATATTTATTTTATAACTTTTACATATCATTGAATGTTATTTACAAATGTAAGGACTGGTATCTCAAACTACATTCCTAGATCTTCCTGATGACATGCTTGCAATAATTATTTCAAAGACATGTTCGGATGATTGTGAAAATTTTTCTACCATAAAACTCACTTTCAAGCAGTTGATTGATATATCAAACACCTAAAATATACCTCATTATCGCCGTTGATCATTGGTTATATTTAGAAAAATCCTATTTTCACAATATTCTCTTCTTTTAATGAAAGGAAAATATTAGTAATGATTTTTAAATATTTTACCATGTCACAAGATTTTTAATCATATTATGATTTAAATAAATTACTAAAGAATGAGACCCTTGCACAACTTTTTTATATTTGATTTTAAAATATATTCTCCCAAAACATACTTATGGTATTTTAAAAGGGTTGTTAATTGAATGCTTCAACTCAAACTCGGTCTGACTGTTTTATAGAAATCATTTTTTATCAGATGTTTTGAAATTATATGTCATAGAAGATTATTTTCCAAAATTATTTTTCTATGAACACCTATATGACCCATGTTGTACAAGGTGTATTTGGATGGTGAATGAAAATTACATTGAAGGATCTCTAAATAATTTTTTCAATGCATGGACCTTCTACCTATTTGAACAAGATGATGAGGAAACCAAATGGACACCATGATCAAGGTATGATTTTCATCATTTTAGGGATAATTTTATTTTATCTTATGGTGGTGAATAAGACATTAAGAATTGATATGTCGGGATCATAATGATTTTGGATAAAAATGAGAGGTATAATGAAACCATTGAGGTTAAAACATGTTTGGGTTATTTTTGAGATTTATAAAAAGAACAACTCGTAGGATGGGTGACAACCCGTCACATTTGGAACTTCTATCTTAACAAATGGATATACTTAGTATTGAAAATGGATTAAAAGATTAAGTGATAAAGGTTGTCGTGGAGGACATTCTCTCTTTTGAGGAAACACTGTTTTCTTAAAGAAAATAGAATACCATGGGATTTAAATTTTGGTGTATTGGTTGAGATATTATTTTGGAAGAATATATAGTGATTTGGGTTTTTATCGAAATGATTAACCTAGCATAGAGAATTCTTGATTTGGTTAATTACACTTCAAATGATACATTATGAGTAATCGATTTTATTTGGATATAAATGTAAAGATTTACTATGGAAGATTATGTGATAAAATCCTTCTAAGTTTTTGGATTCAATGTTATTTTCGATTATTTTGGAAAATATTAGGGACAATTTTATATTTAATGGTCTTTCTAGAACTTTGGGTACTTTTGGTTGAGTTTTAGAGATTAAGTGTAGTACTTCTTTTTATAAAGGATTATTCTTTTGGGGATTATCTAATCAAATACAAACATATTTTTGTTTTGGATTATGTATAATGATAGGGAAAATATATGGGTTATATTTTGTGCATCATGTTATTCTCTAGAAGTTTATTATAGTTCTTTCAATTTGAAAAAGTCATCTTGAATACTTACCGTTTGGAGAAAATATGAGTTTTTGGTATAATTTTTTTAAGGATGACAGTATACATGATGAGTATGTACATTTCGTTACAATATTAGTCTCGTAATTAACAAATTTCGTCAACTATAGGAAAATGATCATGATGAAAAAATAATATAAGCCCTATTTTGTCATCATAATTTTACACAACCAATATTTTATGGTATTGTTGTGGTAAATATTCTATGATCAAGTTCTCTATCACTCTCTATTAAAATATGAGAGTTGGTTTCTATTCCTTATCTATGTTTTCATGTAATCTTAGTATCTCTTGCCTCATGTGACCTTTTTATTTATCTTTCTTTCTTCTAATGTGATAGTTTTGTTGAATCTTTTATGATGTGGAACTTTTAATGATTTTTCCTAGCGTAGTTTTAAAATTTTGAGGACGCAATTTCAAAATGGGGGAGGATGTCACATCCCAGGTAAATAAATAATATGTCATATGTAATTTTTTTAACTTTTTGAATTAAATATTAATTTTACTTTAAAGTGGTTTCTATGTTCGATAGCGTACCCAATACGCAACAACGGGTTTCTTTGAAATCTTACATAGCACACAAATAATATAAAATTATTATTTTAAATGGTAGTTAACGCCTAACAATATTATTTGAGGGAATTAATATAACTAACTAAAATATGATTATATATGATTGTTAAATATTTTTACATTTATCCAGTAAAAGATGCTTAAAATGTGAATGAATACAATTTGAAGCATGATTTATATTAAAAGGGTGATTTACCGCCTATTAATGGAGAACCCTCTATAAATATATTTTTGGTCATTAAAAAACATTTTATTTTACCATATGGAATCCTTCTTTATAATGGGGACATTAAAATTTACTTTGTGTAAATTTTTGGTATTTTCCCAATAAAGATCATTTTTATAATGAATAGTGAAAAAATTGTATTTTAATTCAAAAATGATTATTAATACAATTTATTTTTAAAAATAGATTATCTTTTTAATTGCTCTTAAAGTGTAATTATAATATATTTTTACCATTTAATCGAATTTTTTACATTAGAATTAATTTCACTTTGAAATTCGACATAAACAATTGTCAATCTTTTGATAGTTATTGATTGTTAAAATCACGATATTTGTTTTAACAAGGGGAATTAATGTCAAAATTAATTAATGAAACTTCTACTTTTATAATTTGGTAAAATAAGAATCATTTTTGAATTCAGAATATCAAATAATGATTAGGATGATTTTTTGATTTGATTTTGAAAAATATTAATTTTTGATGAATAGGGAAACGACATAGTAGTTGTTTAAAAACAAATTTTTCATTTAAATGAAATTTTACCACTTAGGTGAATTTTATTTCAAAAATCAGACATATATGGTTATTATTAGTTATTAAAATGTGGTTTAATAATATGAAAATAATTTTTGGGGAATATTAACTTTTGAAATTTATTTACCACGGTTAAAGGTAAATAAAGTAATTCATGGTAAAAATAATATTATAATAATTATAAATTACCTCAAAACTTGTAAAACCCTTATTTTTTGAGTCATGGTCTACCATGGTCATCGTTTTTTTGATTTTTGAACCCTATTGATCCTCTTATGAATGATAATGACACTTTAGATTAACTAATTTAAAGTAAAGGCATAATGACAAAACAAAAATCATTTAGTAAATTAATTTTTATATGATGTTATATAAGGAATTATTTGTATAAAAATATTCAAAGGTAAATTTAAATGATTTTCTACAAGATAGTATTTATTTAGAATTTTTAGACATCTAATATATATAATTATTTATGACACTATAATGATGAAATACTTACATCATTAATAAATGATTTAAATAAATAAGAATATAATGATAGAAATATTATCCAAAACCAATCCAATTTTTATTAGATGATTTTATTTAGACCATGAGTATTCTTATATATGACTTTAATTATTTTTGGACATTTAGAAACTGAATATCATTATATAAGGAAATAATATTTTCATAGTTTCCTAAAGAGCCCCTCCTCTCCCTTTTAAAAAGCGACCACATCTAACAAATTCCTCACATCTCTGAAGCCATTTAGCTCATCAAAACCCTACTAAATTTATCTCCTTAAATCCATATCCTCGTTTTAAAAGGCATACCTTAGGAATAAGGCGCTTCAAGAAGTACTTTTGGTTCAATCAATTGAATGTTACTCAAAATAAATGTAACAGTTTCTCTTAACATGTTTTCTTTTATTTTACTTATCCAACCACTAAAATCTTTTTATTCCCTTATTTTATAGAAAGACAAGTATCCTAAATATACTATTATGTTGTTATAAGATGTATTATATCTTCACTTACACACACCCCCATCTAATGGGGGAAGAACATAATGTATCTGTGGATAACAAACTAATGCCTCACGAATTGATGATCGTTCAATTAGTTTTTACTGTCTCTCAAGGATTAAATTAAGACAAAAAAATATTTATATAAGTTATATATTATGTTTATAATTTCCTTATTCTTATGTACTTCCCATTTTTAGCACGCCTTTATGGTTTCCATAGTGGGTAAATATGATAATCTTATATGAGTAAGTAAGACTACCGCCCCCTCAAAGTGATGTGACTCATTAATGCCTTATGTGGGATGTATAAAAAATGGAGTTAAAGATATTATATATGATATAATACTGTAATTATAATATACCTATATATCATTGTGTTTTAATTCAATTAAAATAATTAGTATAAATGAAAGTAGTGTTCAATCATACGTATGGATTACCGTCTCCATAAACGGTGCATTTCATTTATAACATGCAAATGTTATGTACTATAATAAATAAATATATATAATGTATATATATTATATCTAAATAATTAATATAATTCTGGATATAATATATTGTTGACCACATGGACAACTTGTAAATATAAGGATTCAATTTTTGACTCATGTACCAAATATCAACAAAACGACCATTATTAACATGAAATGATTAAATAATATTACATGGTAATAAGTTATATTAAATGAGTAATAAACTTGAAAAATGTTCTTAAGAATTTATAAATTAACATTAGTATATTTTTCGATAAGATCAAGGAACAAAAGAGTCAAGTCGTACACGAGGTAAAGGATATTCTTAATGCACATTTAATTCCATGAGATTTCCATTGTTTTCCAATTAATAATTGTATCAGGTGTATTGTTTCGTAACATTTGATATATATTATCATTATTCTCATTATATTCATGGTATTATGTGATTCATTTGGTGGTTATTATCTTTTGGTCATACGACTTAGTTGATTACGACATGGTAAATGGTTTCATCTCACTTTTTATTCCCGTGAGATTCATGCTATATTTTCCACTATTTCATTCGGTGTGGTGTATGTAGTGCCCATGATCATGCTATTTGTGTAAAATAATTTCATTAATGAGTATTTTCATATTCATTGTACGATCCTTATTTCATGTGTCGTATGTTTTTTAAGTTTCCAAATTGGTAAGGGAACCTTTGACCCTCCTCAATTTAAAAGACATCGTTCTGTTATGCCTTTTTATTTACATCCTTTTATGTTGGGATATGTTCTTATATATCCTCATCAATGTAAAATTTATTTCCAAGTGTTGATCTACCCTTTTTGTCTCTTCAAATAATTTTCTGAATTTTAATTTGATGCCTTTAGACTATCGAATCATTACAATGGAACTTCTTAACCCAATTTCAATTCATTGGGTTCATCTCTGTACTTCATGAATATGCCATCCTATGAATATTTGTGAATTCCCAATGATTTTTTAAAACATATTGTCCACTTATATTTGGTGTATTTAAAATTTTCACACATAATTATGTGATTTATTTATCTTTAATTTAAGGATACCATCTTTATAAGGGATGTCATCCCAATATACATTTTCACTAAGACTTCAATGTTGTTTTGCAGAAATTTTCTTTTATATAGTGTATATACGGTCCTTTGAAATATTATATCATGAATATCTTTAATCTCATGATATTATAATGTTCAGATTAAAAGTTATTCTTCAATTCATTGTATTCAAGCATCTCTCTTTTTGTTAAAAAACTATTTTACAAAAAGTCATTTTAAATGTTTAAGAGAATAATTATATATTTTTCATTAATTTCAATGATTTAAAAATGGGTTTCAGTATTTATTTATATGGAAATTATTGTTTTCAAATGATAATTCATTTAAATTCTTCAATATGGTATTGGACACTTTGATTCAATAGTCTTTTTTAAATGGTTTTGAAAATGATATGACAAAACATTGTTTATTTCAATATCTTGATTGGATATATTGTAATGTGGAACTGTTATATTTCCTTTATACATGTGTTATATGTTATGATTATATTATTTTTATTTGGAATTAATTAAGTATAGGGGTGGTTCCGTGATAAAACATGGGCGGTTCAGCCCGTGATAGCTCTCCAATGCATTGGGTAACATGAAAGAGGTAAAAGTGATGTTTCTTCTAAAAGATTTTGTGAATATACTGTGATAGGTATTAAAAGTGTAACTCCCTACAGTGTTGTGATAGCTACAATGTATGTTTGATATGGATGGCATAAGTAACCTTTATAATTTATGATTTGTGTTTGTTATTCATAAATCTTTGGATTTCGTATGGCATGTTATGGTTGAGAAGTATGGTTTCATTTATTTATATTTTTTATGGGATAATGTATTAATTCCTTATTTTATAACCCTTAATGAGATTTTTATGCTCATACCATGTTTTTGAAATGATTTCCACAGGACTTAAAGATAAATATGGTCAAGGATGGGATCAAGGTAAAGTTATGTTATCTAAAACATGGAACTAGACCTGATTCTTTTTAAAAGTTTTAATTTTATGAAAAAAATGTATACTATGTAGTAGTGTCTACATTTAATGTTAATGTTTTTATATAATAGTTATGGCCTAATTCTCTTAAACTCTAAACTTGAAAATATCCTTAGCGTGAATTATTCATTTAATTAAATATTATGTAATGATATAAGGCCGGGTCCTTACATTCTTGGCCGAAATTATATCCTTTTAATGATACTTGAGTAAAAATATGACAAATATAATATTTTGTTTGTTGATATATTCTCAATATAATAATCATTTTTTAAAAATGTATTACATTTTTAATACATGCTTATACAGAGTAAAAAAATGTCACTAAATTTTCATTTGAAATCTCATAAAATTATATTGATCGGGAATATTTATATTAGTTTTTAGAGATGAAAAATAATTATTTAATAAATTATATAATAATGACGCAAAAATTCATTAATCAATGTAATTATCAAATAATTTATATAAAAATAATTAAAATAAAATTATTTAGATATAAATAATTACATCCAAGATTTTTATATATTCTATATAGATGTTAGTGATATATTATAATTTTTTTCCACGAAAACATGGAGTAATGATGTTTTTGAAATGAAAAATAATAAATACTATCAAAATTAACAAAAATGATACATTATGATGAATAAAATTTATTAAAATGATATAAAATTTTTAAATATGTAACATTAAGTAAAATTACTAGAATAATATTATATATGTCACTTATGTTCCATGTAGGGGACTTTTAAAATTTTATTATAACTATTTAAAAGCTATATTGTAAAAATCCTAGTAGTCAGTGTAAGACATAATGAGTTTAACAAAGTGTTATATCAAAAACATATGGTTAGTAATGTGACATAAACATGACTAAAAATAATGTATTGAGAATATTTTAACACATATTAATCTTATATTCTAAATAAATTAGATTCATTATATTTTAAATCTCAAAATAATTTATATTATTTTAATATATTAATTGAATCAATGATTTCCCCGCCCCTCTATTAAAAAAAAGTATCATCCCCATCACATCCTCACACCACATTTAGTTATTTTGATCGACACCAAACATCTAATTTCTCATACCACAATTCATTGTTTTGTTTTGGTTGTCATAGAATTTCAAAAAGACCAACCCTAGTGTCCATTAGCATATATCCAAATGATTTCTACCAAAAAAAGGATATAAATTTTACTAGATCATCAAAATTAATTTTCAATTATACATCCTCATATTATTTTGTTTCTATTAAAAATTAATAAATATATTATATTGTATATACTGATTTTTTATGATTATTTAACAACCATTTTATAGCATTTATCCATTCTAGAACAAAAAATCACCAATTGTGTGTATGTTCAGCATACCATCTCTACACTATGGAGATATTTGTTTCATCATTTTATTTAGATGGGAATAATAATAAACAGAAAATAATAAAATAGTTATTACAACAAAATATTTATTATGGAACATAATTTATACCATCCAATTTTTTAACCCATTACGATTAAGTGAATGATATCGTCACTCATGTATATATATGTATTACTCTCTCCAAGACGTGATGTGGTAAATATTCAATTTTAAAAATTCATAAATTATTATAAAATTTAAAATGATGAATAAATATTAAATATATGAAACAATATTTATTATAGAATATATATATATATATATATAACCAAAAATACTTATTTACTTTATTACATTCTCTATGATATGAAAATGAAGACAACGTTCATGGATATGTAAGACCAATCATCTCAATTAACATAATATTCCATTTCATATTTATATATATAATTAATATATATTTATATACTGAATACATATTTTATAAAAATCATGCATTATGTTAGGTATTTAAGTCAATAATTGTCTAACAAATAAGATCAAGAACAACAAGTCAAAACACAATCAGTAAAAAAAGTGAATATTACTCAAAATATATATTTAACATGGAATTTTTAATAAAAATATTTACATATATATTTAAATTAATAAAATATGACATTATATATATTAGATTGATTCTATAATAATTATATTTAAGGTTATGATGAATTCACCCAAATGGAAACTCATGATAAGGGACATCTCATCAATTTTCCTTCATTAAGGAATATTTTTATGTAGTACACCTACCATACAATATGAATATTATATAAAACCACTTTAACTTGTCAATTAATTAATTAATTAATTATCATTTTATATAATTTGTTGAAAAATATAATTATTTCAATGTGATTATGATATAACTGTTAAAATTGGTATGGGTAGAACTGAATTTCTAAATAATTAATCCATTTCATATATTAATATTCATTATATTATATTACATATTTAATTATTGGGATATATAAGTAATAGAATGAAAATTTTATTTTTATTTCTTTCTTTCAATTTACATGTAGAGGAATGATTTTATATTTGTATATATAACACTGTTTATCTAAAACATCAATTTAAATATTATTAATATTTATTAATAGAATATCATTATTATTGTAATATTTATGACAACTCTATTCCATTTAATTATGGAAATGTGGTGATTGAGGTGTTCTGGTCTATAATGGTGACATATTCCCAAACATTTCATAATTCCATGTTCTATGAACAATTGTACAATGATGTGAATAGTATAATCAATATTTCAATTTTTGGTAGTTCATCTAACATGTGGTCGCTAATTTGGGTCATTTTAGTGAGTCACATCAGGTACTCACATCGGTAAGTAGAAATAGAAACATGTGTTGGTACACCAACTATCGGTAGTGGCAATAATTTTTCCCGCACTGGGTATTAATACGTTGTTTGGAGTTTCATATAGATTCACTGTTTGATGTTATCATCGATGTAAAATGAATTTTATTCCTTCAATTAAATGATTTAATGCCCTTCCAAATCCCAAGACTCATATCATGTATTTCATTAGGTTCTTGATGCATTTACTTGGTAAAACTGTGTTTTTACTGTTATTATCCTTACAGACTATTATAATCAATTTAAAATATCATATTTTTAAGATCTAATACAATAAAACCATAAACCATACAATAGTTAGACCATTAATTTATATCATGATATGGGATGTACAAATACTTTTTCTCATGGGAGTGCTAGAGAAAAGTGTTCTAGTTGGGTCAAATATCCCCTCCACTAAAGATGATTCCTACTGTACGCACCCTTGTTTTTGTGAAACAAGTCATAGAAAGAGGAAATTTTGGTCATCATTATTAAAAGTATGTATCCCTTTGTATCTCTTTTATTTGTGTATCATGCAGTAGTGGTGCATCAATTTTTCCATTGTGAAGATAAAATAATACCAAATTAATAAGGATAATTAAATTAGATTAAGATCATTAAGTGGGGTTGGATAAAGTGTTATATGTTCATCTTTGTTATGTATTGATATTTTGATAGTATGTGCTACATTCCTTCTAAAAATCATAAATTTTGGTCATCTTTTTTCCGCAAAAATGATTTCATTAGAATTATTTTTGTTTATTTTCTATTGAAAGGTTGAATACATGATATTTATTAATCATGACTATTTGGTTGAATTTGTTGATGAATCGGGGGTGAACCTTCGTATATGATAACAATCTAAAAATGTGAAATTTAATAAAGGAATTCACGCTCAATCTAGATCCATGATATGATCTGTTGTCTATTGTAACAAGTTTATGGACATGATTTCTTGATATGGGTTAGTTCCATTAGAATTGAGGATGGAATATGGATATGTTTTCATGTGTGTGGTCATAGTGTATGAGATATTTTATGTAGTGGGGAATGTTATTGTTGCAGTGGTATACATGGTTGTACAATGGGGTTGTGATGGGTATGGTTTTACAGAGGGGTTGTATGATGGTTATGGTATGTATGTGATTCCAGGTTATAAAGAGGGGGATGTGGTTATAATTTTGTGGTTATGTGGGGTTATTGGATTGAATGTAATGGGTTGGTGTGTTCTACATTATTCTATGTATTGGTTATTGTATTTATTGAAATTTTAATGTTTCATGGAATGTATGGAAGTGAAATAGGAAACCCTTTTATTGAGAATAATATAATGAATGAATCATAAAATGATGTAAATTGACCAACTAATATGATGTTTATATGGAACTATTCAATAGTTTAGATATCTATTATGAATAAAACAGTGGATTAAATTTGTAATTTGACATTTTTAATCACTATTTCTTGTATGGTGTTGTGTATATGCATTTTGGTTAAGTCTATTATATCCACCCATGTATTTATGTGATTAATATTTCATGTTAATCACATTAATATGGTTATGATTGACAATTAAATTGATAATTTATTGTATTGATTCATTTGTTAATTTTTATGTTTAAAAAACAAGTTAAGAATGTGAAATGGTTAGGGGGATTGATGTGTGGTGTTGTACATCAAAATGTGGCAACAAAGCTGTTGGCCTTGTCATTTGGTTGTTTCATTGAAAATACATAGGTTGGTTTTATTTTTTGGTACCTTCATATGATTAAATGTATTTACTTGTGATTTATATACCCACACCACCCATGTTGAGAACTACAGGACGAACACTCCCATTTCATGGGGTAGGGTTCCTTTCCAAACATCCAAGTGAAATTATGAAGGGTTGGTTATTGGATCATCCATACTCGCACATTGATAAATTGACCTCCCATGAATCTTCAGGTAGGACGTGATGGATTGAAGATCCTTACTCGTTTTATGGGATATAATGGCTTGAGGTTTTATACCTGATGTATGATACATGTTATGCAAGAGAGGTTTTCATTCCCATGTGTTTTTTGGATGAGATATGGTGTTCTTTCCCACGACTCTTAAAGATATGGTTTTGGATTGGGGAATACCTATTTGTGGGTGGAGTGTGATGTGGTTGTGGAAATGGTGTTTGTGCGAGGTATGTGTTGATCTTTATTCACCATGGTTGTGAAACTAGATTTGCGGCCTAGGTGTGTACGAGTGGGTTGTTATAGTGGTGTTGGTGGGAGAGTGTGGTAGCATCAGGACATTCACAATTAGGTATGATTAGTTAACCAATTATATGTGGTGTGGGGTTACCAAATATCTATGATCATATTATATCATGTTTCTTGACATAAAATATTTCATATTTGTGTATTTTTGTGGTTGGAATGGTTAGTATTTCATATTATATATTGTTTTTAATATTAATTTTTACATTGGGGATTATTAGGCCACCTTCCATAGAACATTACTTAACCTTGAGTCAGATCATGACATTTCATTGAGGATATAATCATGTATAGAGTGTTATAAAATTATTCCATAACAATTACATTACATTTCATGTGTTACAAATGTGACACTTCTACTAATTATACATTTTTTCATAAAATAATAACTCTTAAATGAAAAAATGATTTTGTTTCCTAATATAAATCTTCTTTAATTATTCATTTCTCTTACACTTTCTTATACCCTGTGAAAAACATTTCATTTCATGGGATATGCATAAAATTAAATAAAGGTTATTAAACAAGAAAATAAAACATTAGTCCATAAATAAATACAATCAATGAAATTATACTTTTCAATCATAAAACAAAAGATCTCTATCCTAACTCATGAAATCTATGATTTATTAATAAAAAATAGAAATCATAAATCTTATAGGGTAACTTGTGTCATTAATAACATATATACATTGAAGCATTCAATGCTATATAGGTAGTTACATTTGGAATAAATTTCTCAACATGTTCCCTAAATATCACAAGAGAAACATTAATGTTTACCTCTTTTACATTATCCAATGCATTAGAGAGCTATATCGGGCTTGCCTGCCCTAGATTTATAACTGAACCATCAGTATATGTATGAAATTTCTGAGAATGATAACATAATCATAATAGATAATAAAAACATATAGATATCATAATATTTCCACATTGCATTCATTATAAACCAGTTCAATGTATTGAAAAAATAAATCCATTCTTAAAAACAATTTCAATTCAAAAATACGTAAATAGAGTATAAGGAATTTCTTTTTCTTTTTAAAACATTAAGTCTGGTTAAAGAAGCCAAATATCAAATAATAATCATGCCATTAGAAAGGAAATTGTCATCATGTATGTTAAATATTTTCTTTCCAATTTTCCTTTAGTAAAACTATTCAAAGAAAAAAATTTCTTCTGAATGAAAATAAAAGTGAAACTATTTTATTCAACGTATAAAAGAATTCAGTTTATAAATTTAAGCATGCCTCAATGAAAAGAGATTTAAACGAGGTCCCATACAAAAAAATTTTTTAAATAAAATTGATAAATTATGAGTATTCACCATAAAACACATAATGAATGTATTAATAAAAAATATGACATAATGAAGAAATAAGATAATAACCCAATGAATAAAAATATGTGTAAGAAGATCCCTTACCTTTTGTCTAACTTGAAATGATTTTGAAATGAGGTCCCATAAAAATATTTTTTTTAAATAAAATTGTGAAATTATGAGTATTCACTATAAAACGCATAATGAATGTATAAATAAAAAATATGACATAATCATGAAATTGGATAATAACCCAAATAATGAAAATATGTTTAAGAAGGTCCCTTACCATTTGTCTAACATGTATTGTATGTTCATTCATTATCCTAAATAATAATATTAAGTTAATTTATAATTTCATATGAACTATTTTCATGTTTATTATTCACATTATAATACTTATTACCATGTTATAACAATTAGTTTATTGTTTAAGTTCTTGTTGATCATATTATCGATGTTCCGAACATTAGTAAAAAATGAACTTATTATATTCACAAATTGTATATTTTGTCAAAATTATATTATATAAATAACGATATTCATGATTTAGATATCATATATATCATATATACTTATTTATTATAGTTCATATCATTTGGATATATGAAAGTGAATTGCACAGTTCATGTTGTCGGTAATTCATACATATAAAAGAACACTACTTTCATTTCATTATATCAATTTAATAGAATGAAAACCATATGATACAAAGTTATATTATTATTACAGTATAATTTCATATTTTATATATATTATATATGTTCATTAGCACCATCCTTTATATGTTCAATGTTTGTTATTAACGTTTCATATCACATTTATGGGGCTGTAGTCTGAACATCCTCAAATAAAATTATCTAATATATAAAACTTGAAAATCAAAACAATATTTTTGAAAATGATAATTACAGAATTATAAAGATAAAATAAATATTAGAAATTTCATATATATTTACAGTTCCGTCATAATAGACACTATGATAGGTGGCAGGGGAAAATATAACAAACATTGTTTCGTGAGGTAACACTATTCCATATATAGAAAAAATATATTCGTATCCATTATAGGGAAGTGTGTATAAGTGTAGTTAAAAAAATTATTAAAAAAAAAGTTTATTAAGGATAATTTTTTTTATAACCAATGAATATGAAAATAATTTGGATTGAAGAAGGAATATAAAAATAAATAACATGTGGGAACCTGTTACCTTTATATCGAGTAACTCCCTTTGTTTGAACCAAAAGGATTTCTTGAATTTCTTTAGGCCTATGGGAAGTCATCTAAAATGAATATATGTATATTGGGAGATTATTTTGGAAGTGGTTGGATGATTCATGTTGCTTGATAGGTGTGAGTAATGGGTTATAGGTGTTGTTCTTTTATAAGAGAGAGGAGGGGCTCTTTAAAAATGTTTGATGGTGTTATTATATTATAAAATTATTTTTGGTTTCAAAAGGTATACAACTAATTAAATAAAAATATTGGATACGTATAAGTTGAAATAAAATCATCCAACTTAAATTGGATTGGTTTTGGATTTTTTTATTATATTTATCATTTTTATTAACCGCTTCTTAACTAATGTATCCATTACCATGTCTTCTATTATATTCATACTATACTGTTAAAATATTTACTGAAATTTTCCATGAGACCCAAAATTGATCACTGATGAAATTTTCAATATAATATATGTCATTTGGACAAATAATTGATTTTTAATACTATTTTTTCATTTAATAAAATATTAATAGATTTAAAAACTCATTTATTTAAATTTTTATGCTATTCATATCATGAAATTTAATAAAATCCAAAAAAAATGATAAATTAAAAAATCATAATTAATTCAAGGATTACAGGTTATAATATTACATAAAATTATTGGATGGAATTAAATATCTTAAAATAAATTAATTTTATTATTTATAATATAATTAATTTAAAACAATCATTAATGATATAATAATTACATCAACAATATGTCATAAATAAATATATTTATATAATGTAGAAAAAGTATAATTAAAATTAAATGATGTAGTATATCTTTATATATTTATAGTGAATATTTATAGCCAATTATATCAATTATATAACACCATATTTAAATTTTGTTACCCAAATAATACATGTTATGATATTGTTTCACTTCAAATAAAATGTTATTAATTTAATTTTATTATCCAAGGGGCCTATAAAGGAGTTAACATCTACCTAAGAATTGTTGTTGTTGTTTATGACTCATCCAATATGGCCAGGACAAGTGTGAAGTTAATTATATATTACTATAATATTATTTTTACATTAAAAAGCCTTATTTATATTTGACCACAGTAAATAAAAATCAAATGATTCTAATCCAAAAAAAATCCATCCTATTGGGACACATTTTACATTCGTCGGATTTTTGAAATTAAATTCACAGAAGTGGTAAAATATTATTTATATTAAGAAGTCGAGTTTTTAACTACTATGAAGATTTTTTCACTACTTATCAAAAATTGAACAATTTCAAAAAAATATAAAAAATTCATCAAATTCTAATTCTGATATTCTGAATTCAAAAATGATTTCTAAGTTACAATTAAATATTGAGGTTTCATTAATTAATTTATAATTAATTTACATTGTGAAAACTACAAATTGTGTTTTTCTGAAGTAAAATCTACAAAATGATTAATATGTTTTTATGTCCAATTTCAAAGTAAAATTACTTGAAATGACCATAATAGGATTAAATGGTTGATAATAAATTTATTTACACCTTAAAACCAATTAATTTTCTTTTTCAAATCATATAAATAAATTAGATTAATGACAGTTTTGACTTAATATGTAGTATTTTTCACAATTCCTATAATATGAACATTATCCGAAAAATAACATTTTTACCAAAAGTAAATTTAGATACCCCACTTTATATAAAGATGTTTATTTTATTAATTAATAATATTATAGTGAAAAAAACTATATTTCAAAGGGGTTTTCCATCAAAAAGCGGTAAAACTGCGTTTAAAAAATATAATAATATTTATGCTTAAAATTAGATTCATTCTTATTTTAAGCCTCCAAAATTTATCGGATAAATGAAAAGTCATTTTAGAAACATGTATAATCAAAATATAGTTAGTTATGATCATTTGCCGCAATACACCAACTATGAGTTAACTACCATTTAAAATTATTATATTGTATTATTTTTTAATATAAGTCAATGTTTTTTGCAATGTATGATTTCAGAGAATCCCATTGTTACGTGTCGAGTACACTATCAGAAAATGAATCATATTTAACATTAAATTATTATCATATTAATAAATATTAATAGTTATTAAACTGTATAATTCTATAAATATTTTTGTTGTAAAAGGGAATTAACAAGGTTCATCCACTTATGCATGATATATATTTTGTTCTTCCTACTGAGATTACATTTACTCTCACCCTATTTATATGATAAATATTACTCAAATTCTATTAGGACATTTTGGACCTTTCTTGTGATCCCCATTTTGGACCATTGGAGTTTCTTCTAGGTCTCTACATTAGCTTTTACTCTTTTGATTTTCATTGGAGATTTTATATATGTATGAGTATGTATTTATTAATGCATTTTGGGAATGTATGTATTCATTTTATATATTTCATAGAGTTATATGTTATTGATTAATCATAACTATATCTCATGTTTTATTATAAATGTTGATGCCTCTAATATTTTGAGATCTTTGTACCCTTAGTTCTAGTCACCACTCCGGGCCTCCTGAAGGCGAGACTCATTGGATCATTATCTCCCTTTTTTCATTGCTATCCCAGGATGAAAATTGATGGAGGGAGTGGTTTTTGATATAATGGTATCACATGTAATGGTTTTAATTTTATTTTGAACCAGACTAAAATAAAAAGGGTTTTTAACATTTTATAAAACTAAACTGATCGTTTTCAAAAATGAATATCGAAATGATATTTTGAGAGTTGGATCACATCTAGGTGATGTTTTTGGTAATGGGAGAATACCCATGAAGTCTATTGAGTGGTTTGATACATTTTGAGAGTGTATAAACATCTATTAAAACAATTTTTAAATAAGATTATAGGGTGCAAGGTTTTCTCTAGTACTTCGAAACAAAGAGGCCCAATGGTAGTTATCACGTGGGCCTATTTAAAAAGGAGTGGTAGATTTTCAAACTAGCTTTGCACAATTTACTAATCCGTGTTCTTATCCTCCATTGGGTGTTTCTAAGACTCTGTAGATTCTGGCTTAATTTTACTAGGTTTGGAAATCCATGTGGGTTAAACCATGATGAAATGATCATTTAAAGAATTAAATAGAAGTTAAGTAAAATAAACATTAAATTAAAACACTCAATCCACACTATCCCTATATAAAATTTAAATGCAACATGAGGGATCCCCATAGATCCATTCAAGCACCCCTCCTCTATGTACCTCTTCCTATCTTTTATTTCCTACCATATCTCCTTCAATTCTTGCAGTATCCTTCCTTGAAAGGCCTCTCACAACTTCTCTTCCATCATTCTGGTCGGATTTCATCATTTTCTTAAAATTGTATGGTTTAGACGAACCCTAATTTCCTTTCAATGGTATAATTTTTCTTTTCCCATTAGTCATACATAATTTGATATATCAATCGGGGTGTTTGGGAGCATGCTCCAGAATCCACAACCAAACGCTATATAATACAGCTAATTTTAGTTCTCCACATCCATTTTGGGTGAGTAATTTTTCCTTGAAGATTTCTTTAGCACCTGTCAAAATTGGTCATTTAGGTGTTTTATGATTTCTATTAATTTCTGCATAGATTGAAGGGTGGATTCAGGCGGTTTCAGGATTGACATATCATGCGATACTCACCAGTGATTGCATAGGTACATAAGAATATATAGGTTGGTTCTATCATTACATGTGAAATCAACCAATTAAAAAATAAAAAACATATGGTACAAGGTGTTCCGATGACTATGAATATAAATCAATCTATAGATGAGTGGATACCAGCATAAAAATATATAAATATATGTGAGTATCACCGTGAACATGCCCATGGCCATGAAGGTGTGTGTAGAAGGGTTAGTTGTCCTTTCATGTATGTAATTGTGTGTATGCACAGTGGTTGAGTTGCAACCGTTAGTTAGAAATTGCGATGGGATAAAGTGGATGGATTAGTTCCACTCTAGGTTGGGACCAATTTCTATGCCATCAAATATTATAAATTCTTCAATAAATTTCTTACTATACATTAGTGAGAGTTTAAATGCATTAAGGAAAGTATCTACATTGAACAATCTTAAATGGGATTTATCATGTATAATATTTTAAATTTTATAGGTGATAAATGATTATAGTGATATGTAAAATCATTATTTTATAATAATACCCCTCTAACGGAGGTGCACTTCCTTCATTATAAAAATTAATAGCTACACCGTGATTTATTGAATTGTGATGTTTATAATTCTAATTCATTGATGTTACATTGAATTAAATCATTTGTAAGAAATGAACATGTTGTATTTAGAAAGACCATGATTTCCTTTTTCAAATGATTAATTCACCCATGCACTATTTAGGTGTTTCATCTCGTTTTTATATTGGAGTTACTGATCTAGATAGTTTCACTTATATATTGATACTTCCAGCTTTATAAATTAAATTGGAACGTTTTTGTAAATGTAAATAGTTTAGTTAAATAAATGGTTAATGCTTAATGGTTCACCCTCAAAACAAATTACCAATTTTTTTCTCAAATTTTTTATTTTTAAAAAAACCTTGGTTGACATGAGGGTTCCCACATACCTTGGGAGATACATGAGTTACCATGTAGGATTTCAATGGAGGAACCTAGGTTCATGGGAGAATAATTCGCTCAACATCTATTGAAACTATTTCAATGATAAATGAATATAGCGGTGTGGAATTTGAATTTTGAAAATTCCTTAATAGATTTTACTAAATAGTATCATTCTAGTTGACCTTGTCACATTAGTAAAAGAATAGTCTTGAATCAAATGAACTTAATGATTAACATTGACTTCATCAAATTGTGGCAATGCTACATGGCTTATCCACACTAATTGAAGCCTAGTCGTGGACCAATAAATATGTGGTTGTAACACTCATTACTTTTCCATAAAATGTATGGAATGAATTGAACCAAATGAATTACAAAATTATTTTTATATAAAAAGGGATGTGTAGACCTAGGCTCGCCATGGATTCTGAGAGGATAATACCATGAGATTTTAGAACCTCATTCTTATTCAAGTATGTGGTATGATTAGTTTGATACCCGCCTATACTCTATTCCTTTCTTATTATTACATTTTTATAGGAGGAATTATAAACTCATTTAATCCAACAATGAAAATTATTTTCCATTGTTATAATCTATCAGGCCTTGTCATTACATATACTTATTTTACCTTGTTTGATCATCATGGACTCTGTAGGTGCATTATTGTGGAATGATTTGGAATACAGTCCTTGAATTACAGTCTTCTACAATGTCTGGACATAGATACTACTGATTTAGCATTCCATGATATCTATGTTACCTTGGTTTTTACCCTAGAACTCCCTCACCATATATCATTTTCAAGTTTCCCTGTTACATTATAGAACCTTCATTTTTTATAGTATCATGAGGTGATGTCACCATTGGCTGTGCCTCACTTGACCTTTTAACATAAAAAATCTATTACATAATTAATGATCTGGTTACATGTTTAGATACTAGAATAGGGATTAAGTAGGTACATGATTTTTGGGTTACCATGTACATATTAATTTATTTATGCATTCCTACACTCTGATTAATTTATATTAAACATTCAGGACACGGATAGAAACTGGTGGTAATGGCATGATAAGAATTATATCTCACACCCGACTTAGAACACAATGGAAATGGGGTACCTAAGTAGACCATTGTTTTTCATTGGACTTATTGACATGATTGATTCTTGTATTGCTTGTACATGGTGTTGGAGAAAAGGACCAAGATGGTAATTAGGATACTCAAAGACATCACCCATGGGATTTGTGGTCCTTCAATTATTTTTATACATTATTGAACATCATGATGTATTATTGACTACATTCAAAACATTATCAATACCATGTAATTTATTCATTTATTGTATAAACTAGAATTTGAAACTATTTTTTAGTTATATATATTGTTATATAGAAAATATTCATCTGCTACATTGTCAATTAGGAATCACCACATCCACTGTTGATTATAATATACTATATTGTTCCACTATGAAACATAGATAAGAGGGTATAATCTTCACACTGACTATCCTTACACCCTCCTTACTATTTTGAAATCTCTGGCCTACATAGAGGTGCACATGTGGTCATGTGGTGACCGGTCCGGACACTATCTTAGTGGCAAGTCGGGTCGTTAAATTACAAAGTGGCATCAATGGTGTTTTTTTATTTTTCCTTAATATTTTTTGTTATTAGAAAGGATTCTATGATATTTTATGCATGTCGTTAATAAGTATGATAGGGAATGATCACACAATGTATATGAAATGATAATGTTCCCAGGGCCTTGAATAATATTTATTTTGTTAGCTTTTATAATTGAAATGATTTCACCATGAGTTATTGGTATACATTCTGCTACTTATGATGTATAGAATTATGAATAATATCCTTAGAAAATTAAATCAAGGATTAATCATAAATGCATCATATTAAAAACTTACATATGTACCTTCCATGTATATAAGGATTCACATGTACTTTCATTAGTAGGATTCCTTCTAAGAATTTCACTATATCTTATTGTTATGTCATGCATTGATTTATGATTGTATTGGTAATGAATTAGCATTACTTTTCTGATTAATTCTAATTTTAAAAAATATATATTATTCAAACACTTTAATACGTGTTAGTTTTTTATAGTGGCATTCTACCATGCTTCATATGTATGTATTTGATTAATTTTGTTAAATTAAACGATTTTTATTACGAGATAGGACATATTTCTGTTGTAAGGAATATGTGAACCTTAGATTTGGTAAAATGTTTCCTCTTTAATAGAATCCATATAAAGGGATTATAAATCCTATTATAATATGAAATTATTTTTGACTGAAGGGATCCATATTCCAAATCGTATCTTGTATGGGAACATTGTTTGTTGGTATATGGACACCATTATAATTTGGACCATTTTGTATGATCGTGTTAAATTATAAATTGAACATTGGTATCAATTAATGGGATCCAATTTTCAATCCATAATGTGAATGGGTGCTTCAGGAATTATGAAATGAGAAAACATAGAAAATGTGATGAAATTATGCCCTATGAAATGCTTATAAATTTGAATATGTTTAGGTTTTGTCTAAAATCAATATGGTAGGTTTTAAAATTCAACATAACTAATGCAGGTCTATTGGGAAATGTTTTTATGATATATCCCATTTGATTGATTTAATTTTAATAAATTATTTCAACTACTATTAGGTTTCATGATAATGAAACCATGATTGATTAGTTGTAACATTGTAGGTCACCATGATTATTATATAGAATTAAGATTCTAATTGAATATTTATTTCAAAATGTTATGAAACATATAATGTTTCAAAATATAGTTATACTAAACTTGGTTTTTTCTCCCTTGGGGAAATGGTAACGATCATGTACCTTTGGTTTTGTTTTGAAAATTTTACTTTGATGTTATTATTAAATATTTATATTACTAAAACACTAAATGTTATTAGATATAAGATCCATAAAAATTAAACATGTAGTAATGTCCATAGTTTCAAACACTCTAGTAAGGGTAGTTTTGAAATATCGTTGAGTTTCCTTGGAATGGAGGCACCATCATTTTATGTTGGATTTAATTCTTTTAGGAATGACTTGAATGATCGAATTTTAAGACTAGTGGATTACTTTTGGGTGTCCACACGTAAGGATTTATGATTTTTCATTGTAAAATGATTACCTGTGGTATGTAGTTCCCTCAGAATATAAATACCTTCATAGTGTTGTGACATTTCTTAATTTTAGTGATGTTTTTATGTCATTGACCCAAGTAAGAATATTTTTGTTTTTAAGTTCACCATTTTTCATACATGTGGTCAGGATTTTTGACCATGTTATGTGCTTCATCATCAGGTAATGGTCTTTTTTAGCAGGCCAGACATTCCTTGGTCATGGTAGACCATTTAGTAAGTCATATGAACCTCACTTCATCTTATAAATGGATGACTTTCCATGGAATTGTATAGGATGATTCTCATGTGGGTAAATGTAAAACTAATAAATATGTTTTATTTTTGTTGAGTAAAGTCTCTAGTCATATCCAAGTATTGTGAATTGAGCATTAAATAATAAGTTCATAACAATACTCGGGACTGTTTTCTAATAACACGAGTGTCTTAAACTGTCAGTATCATTGTAATAATCTATCATAGATAAAAAAAATTATTTTTCCTCATTTTTTCAGTTAGTATAATCTTTAGGTGGTAGTTTTGTTTTGAACATGGTAAATGTGTACATCTATGTATAAGGGGAACAACCAAAGGCGATCATTGGTAAATGGATGGTTATTTCATGTCTTCCCTTGAGGCTAGAAAGTCATAAATCGTGTTGATGTTTGGTAGGTCTAAAGTGACAACTGGATTCCCAAATAGAAATTACTTTTTATGACTCATGTACTCCATCAATTTCATTGAAATTTCATAGGTAGCCTAATCAGGACATATTCGAGTTATGTTGGAAAATGGCTCTACTCATTAATTTTTTTTAGTTTAAAATATATAGTTTTTGACGAAACCAATTTTAGTCACATTTCTAGTTGGACTAATGTGTGTTTTTAAGAATGATAGTGTCTTTAAAGAATTCTTGGGAGACCATTTTATGTTAGGATGATCAAGAAAATACCATTCAATTTTAATTATAACTTGATAGGAGTGTCGTAATAACAATTAGAGTTGTGCCATGGCATATAATTTCAGTAGTGGTGGTATAATTGAATGAACATTTTCCCTTCCTTATGTTATAAACTGTTGTGGGATGCACTATCAGTTAAGGTCCTAATTATTATATGTTTCTATGATTAATATGATCTATGAACATTAAGTTTTGTTGTAAATGCTGAAGTGGAAAATTAATAAGAAATTATCAAGGTGCATCAGGAATAAGAATTGTATTGAAACCATTTGATGGATACATTATGACCTTATTTGGTAGGGTGTTGTTTATGTTGTTCATGAAAAATTCATGGAGAAATGAACTTTCTATAGGGGGTATAGTGTATACTATCATGGTTTTGAACTGGACTAAAAAAATGTTATAAACTATTTCATATATTAAACTAGAAGTTCTATAAACAGAGTCTCAAAATGAGATTCCAAGAGTTGTATCACTACTCAGCAATTTTATTGGATGTCATTAATTAACAAAGATGTCTATTGTGTAGATCGAGAATATTTGTGAGTTCCAGACACAAAAAACATCATTTTTGTAAAGGAAGTAGATTACGCAGGGTTTGCGCATAGTTCTCTAAACATTATGTCCCATTGATGGTAACTGTGGGGACCTATATAAAAAGGGAATGTGATTTGAGTGCAATATGCACACAGTTTCCTAAATTGTTTTAATAGACCATGCATGGTATTTCATTTATGTAGTTGAATTCACATGTTTTACACACAATTTGGAAAACCATGTCTGTCAAACCATGCAGACTAGTTATTTTATTAAATTAAATTAAATTAAAGTAAAATGAAAAAAAATTAAAACCCTCAAACCACACACTCTCTCCCTTGAATCACAACTTATTAGGGAAAATCCCTTTTAGCTACGTGTGTGACCGCTCCTCTATGCAAATCCTCTGATCATATATTTTTGTCTATATCTCTCCTGATTTTTTATGATCATTTAGGGTATGGTATATCACAACTTCTCCTCCATTTTTCAAGTTATATTTCATCATATTCATCACGTCACATCGTTCTTACAAACCCTATGTTCATTTGGTTGACCAATTTTTTTGTTTTCTCATTGATCATAAGTCATGAGAATGATATATCAGGTCTTTTTGCATCGTCTTCCAGAATCCTCAACCAAAGGTGATGCAGTTCAACATATTTTAGTTCCCCTCTACCATTCTGGGTGATTATTTTCTCTTTCCATCATTGTTTTTCCACAGTATTTTTTTTTCAATAAATGGGTTTTAATGTTTTTTTTTTAAATTTCTATATAGGTGATGGGGTTTGATTTAGGTAGTTTTGAGTCGACATTTCAGGGGTTACTCAACTATAGGAATTTTTGTATGTATATATAATTATTTGTGTCCCACATTATGTGTGAAATAAACCATTTAAGTGATTAAACGCGTATGGTCTTAGGTTTTACCATGTATATATATATATACGAATCTGTAAGTGAGTGGAGATAGGCATATTCATATATGAATATATGTGAGGATCACATTCCACATGGCCCGGGCCATGCAGGTGTGTGTATAGGTTCTAAGTGTCCTCACATTTATGTGAATGTGTTTAGGATCAGTGGGGGAGTAGCAACCATTAGTTATAATGTTCCAAGGGTCGATGTGGACTACATAGTTCCACCTGAGGTAGAGTCCCTATTCCAAGACATTAAATATTATAAACGCATAAATAAATTTCTTATTGTAAATAAATTTTAATTTAAATGGATGTAATGATGTATCAATATTGAACTCTCTCAAATTTGATTTATTATGTTTCAAATATAAAATTATAATTGTGATAAATTATTTTTGTGATATGTAATATCATGATTTTATAATAAAACCCCTCTAACAAAGGATCACTTCCTTTAAGATAAAATGTATTGGTTATATCTTTCTTCCTTGAACTATTGTGTTTATAACTGATATGCCTTAATGGTATGTGGAAATACAATATGTTTAGACATGGACCTATTGGCATTAGAAACCTTGAATTTCCATTCTTAAATTTTTTAAATGAAAAAGTAAGCATCTATGTGTTTAGAACAGTTATTATAATTGAATTACCCCTGTATGTAATTTCCATTTTCCATGGATACTTTATAAATGCAATTATCATATTTTGGGAAATTAAATAAGTTGTGTTAAATTATTTGTTAATGCTTATTAATCGTACCTAAAAAATTTACAATTTTTTTTCAAATATTTTGAATGCTAATAAATCTGTGGGTGACACGTGGGTTCCCATAATGGAATTCCATTGATGTACACAATGGGTTTCCATTCTCATTCCATGGGTGATACATAGATTCCAATGTAGTAATTCCATGGACAGACCTAGATTCGTTATGGAATAATGTTCTCCACATCTGTGGAAATACTTTCCATGTTAAGGGAACTTATCATCGTGGGCCTTGCCTTTTGAAAAATATTTAATGAATATTATTGAATTGTTGAATCCTACATGGCCTTTTTACATAATTCAAAAGATAGGATTGGATTAAATTAACTTAATGATTATCCAATAAATGAATAAGTGGCTGCAATTTAACATGTCTTATAAACAATAATTGATGACAATTATTGGAAGAATAAATAAATGGTTGTATCCCTACATGACTTATCCACACTATTTGGAGAAAAGACTTAGAAAAAATTATTTACTATATTATTTTTATATCAAAAGGTATTTGTTGATATAAGATTGCATTGGATTCTGAGAGGAGAATACCAAGGTTCTTGGGAACCCCATTGCAATTTAGTGATGTGATTATCTTAGGATGGTACCAACCTAGGCTCTAGTACTTATATATTCTAACATTATTATAGTATTCCTTGGATACACTCCTTGGTCCCAACATTTACATGTTGGTGCCATGGTTATAGCCTATCAGGCCCTATTATTTCGTTGACCTATTTTACCTTAGTGGAAGACCATGGACTCTTCATGTGACATATTGTTTAATGCTTTAAATTAATCTCTTTATTTTACACTCTAATACATTATATATAATTAGATACTAAAGAGTTAGAGTTCTGTGATATATACATTACCTTGGTATTTACCCTTGAACTCCCTCATCAAATATCATATTTAGGATTCCTTGTTACATCTTCGAACCATCGCTATTTATACCATCATAAGGTGATGTCATTGATACCAATACCTCACATGAAATTTTATCATAAAAATATATTTACATAATTTAAAAACATGAATCATTTTTAGGAACCATTAGAGGACTGAAGTAGATACCTAAGTATTTGGTAACATTTTACACCGTAATATAATTAATCATTCCTGAAAACTGATTAATTTATGTTACACTATTTTGATTGATTTAGACATAGTTGGTGCCAGCCTAGTGATATTTATAACTCACACCCGAATTGGGATTCCATTTCACCTGGGTACCATAGTAGAACATTTTTTCAGAGGACTATGAACCATGATTTCTTGGTGTATTTCATGAACCTTGAGTAGGACAGAGGACCGAGCTAGAGCTAATGATGCTCAAGGAAATCGCCTGTTGGTTTTTGTGATCCATTCTTAATTATTGTACTATATTGAAATGAATGTTTTACTATTTACATGATCCAAACATTTATCAATACCATGTAATTCATTCAATTGTTTTATAAAATGGCATTCCAAACTATTGATTATATATATATAAAGTAATATGAATTGTTTCTTCCAATGGTTTGATAATTATGTATCATGATTTCTATTGTTGACTGTTATTTACTCTATTATACAACTACACAGACCTGATAAGAGGGTATAATCTCTAAAAGAACTATTACTTTTTAGCCTTGGGAGTATGAGGAGGTGTGCATGATTTCACATGGTGACTGTTCTGACCGTCGTCTAAGTGGTGAGGCAGGTTCGGACATTACAATTGTTCATAGAATGTCTGGAGTATGGACTTATGTATAATGGGATTTTCATATGTTGGTAGGTCAACAATTTTTGGTGATATTTTCATGTGATATAGGAAAGGGAAAACTAGCTAGGACATTGGATTTGAGGGTCATCAATGTTCCCATGCAAGGACTCTGAGATTTTCGAACAATTAAGTGAGGCTACAATAGTTGTAGTATACTGACCTAGGGGAGGTATATGCATCCTAATGTCGTCTTTTATTATTTTAATTTGTTTATTTTGTGATGGTAAAAAATTAAATTAATAATGAAATTTTATGTGTGATTCCATTACATTTACCGTTATTTTATTTCTAAAAAAATGAATTCATTGTTTTCTGAATCATTTATATAATCATAATGAAAGGGTAATATTTTACTAACTGTATTGAATTTATATTTTTAAACCTTCTTGTGGTTTAAATTTGTTTTTTCAGAAATTTAATATCATGATTCTTGTTAAATTATATTTTTTATTCCATTGTTATATATTTTATATATCCATATACATTTCCAAATTTATGAAAAATGTATGAGATGAATTCGTAGTTCAAATTATTCTGCTCAACTATTTAAATTTTTGAAACCCTTATTATGTATGGTAAATTGAATTATATTTCTCAGTAGAATGATAAAATATATTATTATTTTCCAGTTCTACTTAGATGTATTAATATTCCAATGTGAATTACTATTCCATGGATTCCCATTACATTATTCGAATCACATGATGTTGACCTATTGTAAATTGTCTCTTTATATATACATAAATACTAAATTTATTGAAAATTTCCATATTATATATTCATAATTCTTTTGAATTTAGAATCCATGACCCGAATGGCCTAATAATTATGTACCATAATCGTAGTTCGAAGGTATTCATATAACTATATGTTGTGTTCATTTATTATGATAAAAATTAATTGGAAATTCCTTTTAATGTTTGAATAAAAGGTTAATTATTCAATATGGAGACTTGTTGAGAATTAAAATAGTTTCAATGATTATAATTATTAATTTATGAATGATAATATTTTTAATTACTAATAAAACATTACCTACCATCTTAAGTTAGTATTATCTTGTAATGGTAATAATAAATAATGATAAAATAATTTTTTTAGTAACTAGGGATGTTCTATTAATAATGATGTGAAAATTTAACATGTTTAATATGATATTTAAGTAATAATATGTTATTATTATTTAATTGTAAAAGAATATAATTTTTTCTCGTGAAATTAAATGATTTGATAATGTTTAGGATCGACATGGTTAAGGAATAAATTCATTAACATATCATGTGATGTTTTAATCAATTTTTCATAGAGTATGTTTCACTGAGCAATGAATTGACTGTAGTATATTTATCTTGAGCATGATAAATCATAATTCATAGTAATATGAAATTATTTGTTTTAATTTTATTATATGAATGAATGTTTAAAATTGATGATAATGATCTAATGTGTTTATAAGATATAGTATTGGAAGAGAAGAAAATAAATAATCATGTCAAACATTTTAAAATGAAATTTGAATAATTTTACCTTTTCATTTATATGATCCGTTAATGTATGGTTTAATAATATTCAACAAATTGTGTGACATGACAAGTGTACAAATTTTTCTACAATATATATGCAAATTATAACTATTTAAAATTAAAAGAAAAAATATTTCACAATATAATAATAATAATAATCATAGAATGATGACTATTTTTTATTGTTTCATTGTTATCATTGAATTTAAATGATGATATGACCTACTGAAATTTTTTGTTTCTAGATTCCTTGTTATGGTGTGATTCATGTATTAAATGTGACACATGTTATTACTATATGGTAAAACTCAATGTGTATTAAAAAGGATAATCAGTTATATATGGCAATTGAACTGATTCTCTATGAGAAGATTAAATTTTTTTGATAGGTACTGATTATAAATAAGGAAATAATGTAATATAAACCATTATATATTTATGGATGATGATATATGTAAATTATAAGGGTGCTTGTTCTTTCTGTAATTTCTTTTTGTGACATCTGGTTAAAAACCATATCTATTAAAATAATGGGAAACATGATCCCTATATAAGAAACATTGTACCTTTACATGATTTAAACTATAAGAGAAAGTGTAATGGCCTGAGTTCTTGGAGGTCAATTACTTAGTGAAAATCTAATGTTGGCTGTTCTAGGTAGTCTAGGAATGTTATCGAGGCTTCTCTATGAATTTTGACCCCTAACGATAGGCCTACCAGTAGCCCTAGCTTACATGTAGCAGGCCTACCAATAGCATTAGACTACTTGTAGCTGCAGCCTACCAGTAGCTCAGTCTACCGGTAGCCGCAGCCTACCGGTAGCTCGGTGTACCGGTAGCCGCCCCTTACCCGTCGCTCGCCCTACCTGTATCTTGGTCTTCCGGTAGCCACAACCTACCAGTAGCTCAGCCTACCGGTAGCTGGACCTACTGGTAGCTCGGTCTACTGGTAGCCACAACCTACTGGTAGCTCGTCCTACCGGTAGCTAGGCCTACCGGTAGCTCGGTCTACCGGTAGCCACGGCCTACCGATAGCTCGACTGACCAGTGGACCTAGCCTAACCCCCCACGGGTTTTCCAGTAGCACCTCCTTTTTTCCCAAATTGGGTTTTAAACCCTGATTTGACCACATTAGGATTGTTTTAAAGCCCATTAATGCACATTAATGGCATTTAAATTAAGTGTTTTATGAGGTACCCTCGTGTGCGTCGGTTTAAACAGACCCTAAATGCGGGAACCCTTTAATGGTGTGTGGGGCCGCGTGGTCAACCCATGACCCCCGCTCCTTACGCGGTTTCGCATTTCTATCTCCGTATCTCAAACGTCCCCGGCCCATATAAACCAAAGTGTTCTCCCAAGGTTTCTTTTTCTCTACCACCCTATGATTGATTTTTCTGCTCTTCCTTGAGTTCCTGAGGTCACACCCCTGAAATTTCCGCATCCGTTTTTCCTCGCACATGAAGAGAGGCTTTGATCGTTGATCAATCAGGTATGGTTTCACCTTCGTCTCTCCTGTCTTTGTATCTTGATGGGTGGGTATGCTATTTCTTCTGTAGAATTATAGTGAATAAAAAATTTAATAATGATAATAAACGGATTCTAAAGAATAAAGGGGAGGGGTGTGACCGATGGTGCTGCTCTATTTTTCTCCTCTTTCATGATTAATGATTTCTGATTTTTATGGGCTTATGCCTACTAAAAATCATGGTTATTGGTGGTCTTTCTCTGTGCACTAATAACTCTTGTGTTTGTTGTGCAAAGGAAATTGGTTATTTTGCTAACGGAAATTAGTTAATTACGTATATCCGGCTAAATAAATTGAATGCAGTGGGATCAATCCTTTTCTGTGATAACCCTGGTTAAATTACATCGGAATTGGAATTAGAGAATGTTTTTAATATTTTAAATTTGAAAATATTGGCATGGGCCTGCATTGTGTTGGTCGTAGTGTATTGGTTTTTATTTGTTCACAGACCGATTTTTTGGTGATGTGGGTGGGGATGGGATCCCCTGTTGTTATGGTTTCACTGGTTTTAAAATTTGAGGCAGTGTGGTTACATTTCTTATATCAAAAACTGCGGTGTAATATTCAATTGTTGAGAAACCGCTGGATCTTGGGTTTTGGAAACATGGGGTAGTATTTTGGGGTTTTCCTTGGCTCCATTACTTTGAGGGATCTCACTAATCCCTTTTTGTGGTTGTGACTTTACAAGAGAACCAGGTTTGAATGTTTAAGTTGATGTTTGACTGTACTATTTCCTTGGCTTGTTCTTATGCTTGATAGTTGGCCATGTAAATGCAAAAACATACATAACATTATTACTGAACATGAAAACAAGGATGGGACAAATGGGTTTTGTTTTTGGTGTGAGTTGTGACTTGGACACAGGTGCTGATTGTGATCTTTAGGATGGCTGAAGAGAAACCTAGATTTTGGTGAGTGCTTCTTAGCTATACATATACTTGTAGTTTTGTGTTTCTTGTTCACGCCCCACCCATTTTCAGAACTTAGTGCCAAACACCCTCATTTCATGGGGGAGGGTGTTTTTCTCAACACTTCTATTAGTGCCTTTTTATTAGCTACCTTTATTCTACCTTTCTCGGATAGACCAAGACTCTACGGGCAGTCTGTGATGGACTGAAGTCCATTATTATCCCATGAATAATCAGGCAGGGTAGTGTGGTGGTTGGCCTAGTTGTGTGTGAGCAGGTGGTTTCCCACATGTCTTTGGGATGAGTCCCAGGTGTCTTTGGGAGTGGTGGTTGTAGTTCTGGCATAGGTGTTTGGAGGCGTGGTTACATGTGACAGTTTTGGCCCAGGTGATTGCGGGCGGGAATTGGCAGTGGGACTGCATGAGGATACGACCCAGGTGTGTGCGAGCGGGGTGTGGCAGTGGGACTGCGGTGAGAATGGAGGGATTGGATCGATGCATAGGATGTCTTAAATAACCAGTGTTAATGTGGTTCAGGGTACCAAACATCGATGTGATTTCATTATACATTACTGCTTGCATTATTTGGTGAGTGTGGCCGGTGAGTCGAATGGATAGACTCCTTGATAGTGTATGGTTTTTTACTTCTCACGGGACTTTAGTACGTCTCCCCACTTCTTCATGATAGCATTAGTTTTTTCCCTATTGAGTATACTTGTATGCTCACCCTACATATAAAAATCATCTTTCAAGTTCCAATGAGGATTTCATGGATCTCGTTGGGCTGTACTACCTCAAACCTAGTGACAGATCATTACAGTTGATGTTGTTCTATCTTTGGGTATTTTCCTTTTAGTCTCATTATACATTATGGATTTTACTTTAGTGACATGCATTGGGAATGGTTATTATCTTTAAGTTTACTTTCAGTCTTGGTGTTTTGGGATTCACTATCATATCTCCCGATCCTATTAAATGAAAAAAGGGTAATTCCTTCCATTTAGTGTGTGATCTCATGACCTTGGCATTGGTCGCCACTCCGGGACCTATTGAAGGCGGGTTTCGGGGGTCATTATCTCTCCGTCAACTTAAATAGGGAAGGGTATGGCAATCTGCTGACCCATCCCTCCTTTTGGTGATGGCGGGTCATGACAGAATGATATCAAAGGCGCGGTTGGGAGATAAGATGGTATTTGGAGTTTGGAACTCTAAGGATTGCATGGGATGAGAGGGAAACAATTTTGGGTGACCTTGGTGCGTGAATTAGTCCAGGGAAGACTGGGTAGGACACAAGATTTTAGGGCCCCCCATGATCCGATGCAAGGTCTTTGGACCTACCTATCGACCAAGTGAGGCCATGTTGATTGTAGGGTAGAGACCCTAGGAAAGGTACATGCATCATAATGACTTGTGTTCTCATGTTTTATGGGTTTTTTGGGAATTGAAATCAATAATAACTTTAAGAAATTTAATAACAATATTCTGCACTACATGGGCTTAGGCATTCCTTATTTCCCTTGCAGATATGGCACCTAGGAGGCATCCATGGGTGGTATGGGTGATCGAGGTCCAAGATGTTGACTTGGCCGATCGGTAGAGGGTTGATTGAGAGGAGGAGGATGACCAGGACTAGAAGACGCTTCGACCCATCCAGTAATAGACCATCGAGAAGTATGAGGTCACCACCTCTGACATGAAGATGGAGAGCTTTCTAGAAGAGCTGGTGATGGATTTCAGTCGGATTTGGTCTCTTCCTGAGTACTGGGTTTATCTAGACATCAGCCAAATGCGGGGAGCAGTGTGTCAGTGGTGGACGCTTTAACTAGGGGAGAGAAGAGAGGCTGAGGTGGCATGTGATTATTTCGTGAAGGAGTTCCAGGTGGAATTAATCTCTTATACGATGAAGGCAGAGAATAGGTAGGAGATACTATCACTCATGAAGGGGAGTATGTCGGTAAGAGAGCTGGGGATCCAGTTGAAGGATCTCCTCCACATTTATTTGGACCTCCTTCTATATGATGAGTCTCGAGTGAGACGTTTAGAGAAGGCACTCCGACCCTCCCTCCAGTACGCTATTAACCCTTCACCTTGACGACATACTTGGAGGTCCAAAAGAAGGCCGAAGTGGTGGAGAGGATGCACACTATAGTAGGTGTGTCACGAGAGGGGATCCATATGGGATCATCGAAGGGGAAGTTTGTCAGCACCATACCACTAGCATCGAGACCCTATCAGTTCCGACTATTAGGGAGTAGGCCACAACAGTTCCAGTTCCGGTCCCCCAGTTCTCTCCCTTTTCATTCAGGCCCAGGGCCGAGGTGCTTCGTTTCTGGGGGACATGGAAATTTCCAGAATTAGTGCCTGGGCCGAGTACAGTACGACAATATCAGACATGCCTACCACATGCCCCAGCAGCAGCAAGGGAAACGAGCTCCCGCTCCTTCGTGGGTAGACATTTTAGTGGAGGCCGACCTCAGGACGCTCCTCAGGGACCTCGACCAGGGCGTGGTCGGGGAGGCGGCAGACAACCGAAGGGCAGAGGATCTTGGCATGGATAGTTGCACACCGTAGAGGCAGCATTCCTAGTGGGACTGGAGTTCATTCGAGTTACGCTCAGTTTTTTTAGTACCCTTCCTTACTCTTTGTTTGATACCGGGGATTTGCACTCCTTCGTTGCACCTAGTCTAGCCCATGATCTATGACTGATGTCGAGAGACTCCCAGTGCCCCTGGTGCTGAGCACACCAGTTGGAGGTCAGCCCGACTTGTTATATGTTTGTCCATGATGTGGACTGATTATAGGGCCACATCAGTTGGTCAGGGATCAACTATTGTTTCAGATACATCCATACGATGTAATTCTAGGCATTGACTGGTTGTTCTCTGTGTGTGCCGTCAAATACTGCTTCCGAGGACAGGTTGTATTCTCAGACGTTGGCGGTCAGTGTGTTACTTACACTGGCGAGCGGAGTAGTCAGAAGGGATGTTGGCGAGAGGAACACCTCCACTCCTTGTTAGCCAAGCTGTAAGTGGAGTCAGTATATGCTGAGATGGTGGAGGTGTAAGAGATTATCAATGAGTTTATGGACTTATTTCCTGAGGTAGTAACAAATCTAAACCCTTGATGTGATATCGAGTTTGGGATCAATTTGAAACCTGGATCTTGTCCAATTTAGATAGCTCCTTATCGTATGGCACCTTCAGAGCTATATGAGTTACGGATTCTGATTGACGTTCTGATGAAGAGGGGTTATGTTCGACTAAGTGTGTCACCGTGGGGTGATCCAGTCTTGTTTGCAAAGAAGGTAGATGGTGTTCTCAGGTTGTGCATAGACAACAGGAGTCGGATGCAGGTGACAATCAAGAATATCTACCCTCTTTTGAGGATAGATGATAATTTGGACCAGGTGAAAGGGGCAGAATGGTTCTTGAAGATCGACCTGCGGTCTAGGTATTACCATTTGAGGGTGAAAGGGGGAGACATCACGAAGAGGACCTTCAGGTGCAGATATGGAAAATTATAGTTTGTAGTCATGCCTTCTAGTGTTACGAACGCCCTAGATGTGTTCATGGGGATTATGAACTCTGTCCTTCAGGAGTAGATGGATTGGTTTGTAGTTGTGTTCATCGACGACATCCTGACCTATTAAAGATCAGAGGAGAACCACATAGAGCACCTGAGGATGGTTTTGGAGGTCCTCTGATAGCACCATCTCTATGGGAAGTTGTCGAAATGCAAGTTATAGACGCGAGAAGTGCACTTCCTTGGGCACGTAGTGTCCAAAAACGGGGTACCGGTGGACCCATAAACGGTTTAGGTAGTTGTTTCTTGCGAAGCTCCCATGAATGTGGAAGATGTTCGCAGTTTCCTCATGCTGGCGGGTTACTATCGGAGGTCTTTACCCAAATTCTCTTGAGTTGCAACCACTTTGACAGCGGTGACCATGAAGGTACAAGATTTCATGTGGAGTGAGCAGTACAAGACATCCTTCAGTTATCTGATGGATAAGTAGGTTAGTGCCCCAGTGTTGAGACTACCAGAAGAAGGGGTAGTGTGTGAGCTGTTCTATGATGATTTAGGGCAAGACCTCAGATTTGTGTGGATGAAACAACAAGGGGTGACATCTTATGGGTCTAGATAGCTATTCCCTCATGATCGTAATTACACCACCCATGACCTAGAGCTTTCAGCGGTCGTTTTTGCGCTTTAGTAATGGTGGAATTACCTCATCATAGAACGCTTTGTGGTCTTCACAAATCACAAAAGTTTGATTTATATCTTCTCCCAGTGAGACCTAAACATGCGGTAGTGAAGGTGGATAGAGTTCCTCTAGGATTACAACTTCGAAATTTCCTACACATTTGGGAAGGGGAATGTAGTGGCCAATGCCTTGACTAGGACGTCGCAGAAGGATGCGGTCCGAGACTCAGCAGACGCCTGGATGGCAATGGAGGAGTTGGCTACCTTTCACTGGGATGCAAGGATGGATAGCGATAGAGGTTGACTTTATTAGATGACAGTGCAGTCTTCTCTGTTTCAGCAAGTGGAGTAGTCACAGTGGGGAGACCTAGAGTGCGAAGTGATGCGTGACCGAGTTGACTATAGAAATGCTCCGGATGGATGGACGGAGTATCATCAGAAACAGATTCTTTTTTGGGGAATTCTTTTTGTTCCATAGGCGATGCACGGAAAGGTTCTTAGTGAGTTACACAACACAACCCTATTGGTACACCCAGGAGTTTCCATGATGTACCAGGGACTGAAGAGATAGTTCTTGTGGCCCAGAGTAAAGCGGGCGGTGGCATAGTTCGTGGCCATGTGCCAAGTGTGACAGAAAGTAAAGGCAGAACATTGTGTTCCAGGTTGTTTGTTGCAACCCTTAGATTTCCCCGAGTGGAAGTGGGATGACATATCTATGGATTTCATCACAGGGCTACCCAAGGTTCAAGGAGTTTGCGACGCCATATGGGTGGTGGTGGACCAATTGACAAAATCGGCTCACTTTATGGCGATTAAATAGTCGAGTGCAATGGATGATGTGGTGTTGTTGCATGGAGTTATGAGGCTCATAGTCTCGGATAGGGATGCACAGTTTACCTCATATGGTTGGAGAGGATTGCAGAATGCTTCTGGAACCCACCTACAACTCATCAACACTTTCCATCCCCAGACAGATGGATAGATAGAGAACACAATCCGAACCTTAGAGGATATGATGTAGGCATGAGTTCTGGACTCAGGAGGATCATAGGTACAACACCTACCTTTGATTGAGTTTTCCTACAATAATAGATATCACTATACCATGGGTATGGCCCTGTTTAAAGCCTTGTACGGGAGGTCATGCTGCTCAGCTTTGTGTTGGACCGAAGTCGGAGAGGCGGGCATCCTTGTCCCAGAGGTGGTGCAGAGCACGATGTAGAAGGATCAGCTTATACAGGACTGGATGAAGGCATCCTAGGACTGACAGAAGTCGTATGCTGATATAAGGAGAAGACCCGTGGAGTTTGAGGTCGGGGACCACGTATTCCGGAAGGTCTCCCTTTGCCGTGGGCAGCGGAGGTTCGGCAACGGGAGTATGCTTTCTCCCAGGTTCATCAGACCCTTTGATGTTTTACGGCGGGTCAGCGAAGTGGCTTATCAGCTAGCAATACCACTACCGCTACTGAGGATACATGTTATCTTCCATGGGTCCTAGCTTCGTCAGTATATGCACGTTGATTCACATGTTCTCATCTCGGGAGAGATAGACATTGAGGACGATGTGACCTTTATGGAAAGTCCAGTGATGATCAATGATCAAGAAGAGAAGGTGCTTCATCGGTGAACCATTCCTTTGGTTCATTTGTTATGGGGATATGGTGGGCTTGGGGAGAGTACGTGGGAGAGGGAAGCACAGATGCATGCCCAGTACCCAGAGTTGTTTTGAGTTTTTTACTGTTCTATTTATACTTTTTTTGGTGGTGTGTTTTACCTTTTTGGCTATGAAATATGTCTTTTTCTTCTTTCCTTTGAATGTGTGTGAAAAGTCCTGGCTATGGGTAGGGGAGGACCAAACCCCTAATCAAGACACATTAAGGTGTATGCGATTAAACCTATTAGGGTGAGTCAGTGCCACCCAAAGAAGATAGTATCTTGACATGGGGGAAGAGACTCCCCAACCCACATGACTGGGTAGTTTGACAAGGTATGTTTCTTGGTTCATTATAGGGAGGTGTTTTTAGTTAACAATGAGGTTCACTCTTTATAGGTATCTATTTAAGTGGTTGTTCATACCCTCTCATTCCTTATGGGTAGTTTTGATTCTCGAGGGGGAGAATAGTTTGAGAGGTATGTGATGTAATGGCCCGGGTTCTTAGAGGTCCATCACTTAGTGAAAATCTGATGTTGGGTGTTCCAGGTAGTCTAAAGAAGTTATTGAGGCTTCATGGTGAAGTTTCACCCCTAAAGATAGGTATACCAGTATACCTAGACTACATGTAGCAGGCCTAATAGAAGCCTTAGCCTACCGGTAGTCGCGGCCTACCGGTAGCCCGGTCGGCCGGTAGCGGTGGCTTACCGGTAGCTCGGGCTACCGGTAACTGCGGTCTACTTGTATCTCGGCCTACGAGTATCTCGGTTTACTAGTAGCCACATCCTACTGGTAGCTTAGCCTACCGATAGCTCGGTCCACCATTAGCTGCAGCCTACCGGTATCTCGGCCAATCGGTAGCTTGGTCTACCGGTAGCCGCAGCCTACCATTAGCTCGCCTAACCAGTTGACCTAGCCAAACCCCCAACGGGTTTTCCAATAGCTCCTCTTTTTTGCACAAAGTGGGTTTTAAACCCTGTTTCCCCCCCTTTTATGCTATATTTAAATCCCATTAACGCCCATTAATGGCATTGAAATAATGTTTTTGATGAGGTACCCTCATGTGCGTCTGTTTAAACAGAACCCAAATGCGGGGACCCTTTAATGATGTGTGGGGTCACGTGGTCATCCCATGACCCCCTCTACTTATGTGGTTTCACATTCCTATCACTATATATCAACTGTCCCCAACCCATATAAACCAAAGGGTTCTCCCTAGGTTTCTTTTTCTCAGCCACCATGCGATCTATTCGTCTACTCGTACTTGAGTTCCTGAGGTCACACCCCTGCAATTTCCGCATTCACTATTCCTCGCATGTGAAGAGAGGCTTCGATAGTTGATCAATCAGGTAGGGTTTCACCTTCTTCTCTCCAATCTATGTATCTTGGGGGGTGGGTATGCTACTACTTATTTAGAATTGGATGAACCAAACATTAATTAAGATAATAAACAGATTCTAAAGAATGAATTGGAGGGGTGTGACCGATTATGCAGCTCTATTTTTCTTCTCTTTCATGATTAAAGATTTTTGATTTGTATGGTATTACGCATACTGAAAATCATGGTCGTTGTTGGCCTTTCATTTTGCACTAATAACTCTTGTGTTGGTCGTGCATAGGAAATTGGATAATTGGATAATGAAAATTGGTTAAATACTTATATTTGACTAAATAAATTGAAAGCACTGGGATCAACCCTTTTCCATGATATACTCGGTTAATGTACAGTCGAATTTGAATCAAGGAGTATGTCAAATCTTTTAAATATGAAAAAAATGGCATGGGCCTACTTTGTGTTGGTGGTAGTGGTTTGGTTGTTTTTTGTTCATGGGCCGATTGCTGGGTGATGTGGGTAGGGATGGGATCCCCTGTTGTTATGGTTTTTATGGTTCTAAAATTTGAGGTCGTGTGGTTACATTGCTTATATCATGAATTTGGGTGGAATCCTCTATTGTTGAGAAACTACTGGCTCCTAGGTTTTGGAAACATGGGTTAGTATTTTGGGGTTTTCCTTGGCTCTAGTACTTTGAGGGATCTCACTTATCCCTTTTTATGGTTGTGACTTTACAAGAGAACCGAGTGTGAATGTTTAAGTTGATATTTGACTATACTATTTCCTTGGTTTGTTCTTATGCTTGCTAGTTGCCCAAGTAGGTGCATAAACTTACTTAACGTTATTATTGAACATGAAAACAAGGATGAGACAAATGGGTTTTGGTTTTGTGTGAGTTGTGACTTGGACACGGGTGGTGATTGTGATCTATAGGCTAGCTGAAGAAAATGCTATATTTGGGTGAGTTCTTGTTACCTATACATATACTTGTAGTTTTGTGTATCTTGTTCGTGCCCCAACCAAGTTGAACACATAGTGCCGAACACCCCCATTTCATAGGGGAGGGTGTTTTTCCCAATACTTCTATGAGTGGATGGTTATTAGCTCCTTTTATACTCCCTTTCCTGGATATCCCAAGACTCTACGGGTAGGTTGTGATGGCCTAAATTCCATTATTATCCCAAGAATTTTCGCGCAGGGTAGTGTGGTGGTTGGCCCATGTGTGTGCGGGCAGGTGCATTCCCATGTGTCTTCGGGTACAGGGCCAGGTGTCTTCGGGCGTGGTGGTGGTTGTTCTGGCCTAGGTGTTTGTAGGCGTTGTTACGTGTGACAGTTGTGGCCCATGTGATTGTAGGTGGTGTTTGGCAGTGAGACTGCGTGAGGATATGTACCAGGTGTGTGTGGGTGGGGTGTTGTAGTGGGACTGCGGTGAGAATGGCGGGATTGGTTCGATGCGTAAGATGTTTTCAATAACCAGTGGGAAAGTGGAGCGGGGTACCCAAACATCGATGTGATTTTATTATAAATTACTGCATTCATTATTTGGTTAGTGTGGTCGGTGAGTGGGATATATAGGCTCATTGATAGTTTTTGGTTTTCTTCTTCTCATGGGACTTTAGGAAGTCAATACACTTGTGCATGAGAGATTTAGGTTTTTCCCTACTAAGTATACTTGTATGCTCAACCTACATATACAAAACTGCTTTCAAGTTTCCAAGAGGACTTCAGGGATTGCGCTGGCCCGTACTAGCTCAAACATTGTCATAGATCATTGCAGTTGTTGTTTTTCATTATTTTAGTACTTTTCCGTGTAGTCTCCTTATAAATTTTGGATTTTACTTTTGTAACATGCAATGGGAATGGTTCTTGGCTTTACTTTTAATTTAATTATTGGTGTTGTGGGATTCACTATCTTATATCTTGATTCTATTAAATGAAAAAAAGGGTAATGCCTTCCATTTAGTGTGTGATTTCATGCCCATGGAAGTGGTCACCACTCCAGGGCCTATTGAAGGCTTCTTTTGGGGGTCATTACCACTCCTTCAACTTAAAGAAGGAAGGTCTTGGCAATCTGCTTACCCTTCCCTCCTTTTGTTTAACGTGGATCGTGATAGAATGTTAGTACCTCCTAAAGAGGATAATATCACTACGTGGGAGAGGGTATTCCTTGATTTTTTTGAATAAGGGATTTTGTGTGATGATAATTAGGATAGATGATTTTGAATGTGTGGAGTATGAGTTGGGGTAGGATTATGTGTGGACATGGTGATTTTTTGTGGTTGGTAATGTGGTATAATGATTTGTTTGTGTGAAATGTTTGGTAAAACATTATTGGATGGGATGGTTGGCTAGTGGTCGGGTTGTACCATGATGGTAATATCGGGAAGAAGAGTTGTTTGACTATTGTGGAAAGAAAACCTCTCTAGTCTATACTTCATATATTGAAATCATATGATATTACCTTGAACATGTGAAGAAAATGAAACACATTCCCCGAATCAAGATATGTTTAATTTTTACACGTTTAAAAATCATTTAGTAGAGTCAGAGCCACCAAATGTGAAAAATTTCATTGTATGGTGAATGGGTTCCATGGATTTAATTTATTATAGTAGATGTATCTATATTAATACAGGTTATAATTTTTGATTAGTAATGTTATTAAAAACTAATACACATGATAACGTGAACCTGTGAAAAATACAAATTTGAAAATTTTATCTCCTTGGTTATTCCACATAAGTATGTTCCTACTAATTAATACTTTTGCTGAATAACCTATACAACATTTGAACTTGTATAAGTTGGTAGGTTCGAAACATTTTTCATAATTATAAAAAATAACTTTTTGTTAACACATGTTTTAGAAAATTTATATAACATTTTAACAATTATATTAAATTGAAGAGTTTTATTTATAGGATGATGTTAAATTTGTGAATAAAAGAACCTTTCCATTTTATATATGTTGTCGAGGGATGCTTGTTGATGAATATTTGACATATGAAATTTGATTAATGTTTTTTCACAAATAGTTTTTTGATAAATTCCATTCTATAAAATAATTAACAATTATAGATTTAGAATCAATGTTGGTTTCTTATCCTATTGAATTCATTTTAAATACAAATGTAAATAAAAAAATAGGAATATTTTCAATCATATAAATATTCAAAATAAAATGATAATATACATGTATATATAGTAATAAAATTACGCCAACATGATAATCATTTAATCATGATTTGTTAAGTACATAATGTTTTAAATTTTTCGGTTAAAAAGTTTTTATAGTAAAAATCATGTAAATATTTTAGTCCAATGGAATGATTATGTAAAGTGGGAGATATGAAAAGGTTATAATAATATTTTCTATGATCTATAACATTCAAATGAAATTTAAATAATATGTTGAAATTGTATTTAATGTCATCCATTCCATGGTGTTTTTATGGATGTTTTATAATTATATATTGTGTACTGGAATTGATATACTATCTATGGGAATGTGTATTTGATTGAGAGGTATCTTCTTCAATGGATGGTTTTATAATGAATATTGTGTTCAAAATATATTGATATCTACGAGAGGTATCACGTTGGATGGTTGTTCAGAAAAATTATTCCAATATGGGTTTGGTTTTGAATTAATGATGGTTGGAATAGTTTGAGTTATATATTATATAATGTTCGAGACCAATACACCCCATTACATTGGGAATATATAATGTTTTAGGAGTTCTATAGGGTTAAGGTGACATTTTTCGAACACATTGCAAAATTACCAGTTATGTGAATAATTTTTCTAGGATGTGAAAAATAACCTTAGTATGTCATCAATCATTAGGTCATCATTTGGCAAGTCATATATTTGTAATTAATCAGTCATTATGTAATATATCTATAGATCTTGTCAGAGAGTCATGTCAGATAGTCATGTCAGTGACTCGCATCGGTCGGTCACGTCGGTGGGTTGCATCGATTACTTGCATCAATGAATCACATTGGTATATCTTGTTAGTGGGATAGCTATCAGTAGGTGATATAGTGTTGTAATAAATAAATAGGTGTAAAATATTTCAATCTTCATACAGTTTCGTACATTTTACGTTATCTATGATGTAAATTACATTAAAATCCTTTTTTTCTATGGGAGATAATGCTATCTTAAAGCCCATTACTAGTATTTAATATTTCCTAATGGTCACAATGCTATTAATCTGTCAAACTACATTTTTAATATTATTCTCTGTAATGAATATTCAACTCAATTTCAATTATCATGTGTTTTGAATCTAATCCTTCAAATACAGAGAAATATTGTTGATTAATTATTAGTATTTTTCCATGATTCAAGACATTCAAAATCCTTCGTCTCGAGGGATTCTTGCATCAAGGTGATGTAGTTTGTTTTATTCTCCCCCTTGATGTGGTATTTTTATATACTCACCACTATTTTGGTGCAACAAGCCTGGGAAGGAGGATTTGTAGACCATCATTCTTATATATAGGGATCCCATTGTGTCACATTTATCTGTATATCATATTAGGTCGGTGTATCAATTTTACATTGTAAAGATAGAAGAATACAAAATTAGAAAAGATAATTGAATTTTCATAATATCAATATTTTGGTATTGGAAAATTGATATATGTTTTGCTCTGTTATTTTTTGTTCTTATGATTTTTGGGCTATATGGATAATGAAAATCATGGTTTATTGGGGTAATTGTTTTCACACCAATGATAGATTGGTAATTATTATTATTCTTCTTCTAAAAAATTCAAATATATATAAAATCGATTAACCATGTATAATTTTTTTAAATAATTTGAGTCCCTTTGAGAGAACTAGTTTATTTGTGAAAACCTAAATAATGAATAATTGAATAAGAGTAGACATTCCCAATATGGAATCATGTTCTACTATATTGTGTGTTATAACATTTTTGTAGACGTTACTACATGATGTGGGTTGGTTTTAGTTAGACATAGTCTTAATATTATTGTTTTTTGACAATGTGTCGGAAGTAAATGAGATGTTTTATGAAATATGGATTTTATTATAGTAATAGTATACATGGATTGTATTGGGTATAAGATATGTTTTGTAATACAATGCGTATGTATGATGGTTATCATATGGATCTGTATTAAGGATCTAAAGAGGTGGATGTGGCTATAAATGGGTGGTGATATGGGGTTATTGGAAATAATTTGATGGGTTATTATGTGGTGATTCATTATCTATTACCTTCATCATGAAATATTTCATGTCATCATTGCAAATCATTTTTGAAATAATTTGGTATCCATTAATTTTACTTATTCTTTTAGGGGTTATGATTAAAGGATGTCATATATAATATCTATATCTGTTTATATTTATATTGAAATGATAACTAAGAAACCTAATTATCATCAAAGTGTTATACCATTAAAAATATCATATGAAATTAAATTCTATTTATAATGGTTATACATTAATAAAATAATGAAATTCTTAAGAAACATGTTTCTTTTTTTATGTGTTATTTATAATGGCATGTTTATGAAAAACAAATTTATTTCCATTATATCAGATATAAGAAATGTGTTATGCTCTTTTTTAATAAATATATATGATTTTCATATATCACATGGAAATTATTTTATAAAAAAATATGACGCAAAAATTATATCCAAGGTTTGTTGTTACATTATAAACCTAAATGGGTGGGAAAATATATCACCAAAATGATTATGGTAAATATTTATATATAATTTTATAATAATGTTAAAAAAGATCATATGAATGATTCACAATGAAAAATTTGTTCAACGTAATCCTCTATAAGACATATGTTTTTCCTGATTCACTATGAGATATATTTGCATCCAAATCCAATATTGGAAACCTGTAGATCCCGGTACATAATAAGAACAATATGATATTTTTAAATAAATTATTTATATATACATTATAGTAAACAGTCACATAGGAAATGGTTTTTCTATATTTATGTTGGATCTAAACTATTATGAAATATTATCAAGACTAGTCTTTAATTTATGATGATTTCCCATTTTAATCGGATATTATTATGAAGAAATAATGATTTATTCCATCAATCAGGTATATAATCTTTGAATGGTTGGGTTTTCCCTAAATATATTATTTTCATGATCATGTAAATATTTTATTATCTTATGATATCATATGATATTGGATTTATATCTTTACAATTATACGTTAATAATAATATGGGATCACCGATTTTTAAATTTTATTTACCATGTAATGAATAATCGTTTATTTTTTTGTCTGACATAGATGTGTATTATATGAGAAAATAATTTTTCTAATTTTTTAGTAACATTATCAAAATAAGATGATTTTGATTCTAGTTTCTAATTAAAACAATAGTATTTAGTCCCCGTGTGTGTGTTTATGAAAATTATTGTATATTCAACAAAACTTTTAGGATTTATACATGTATAAAATAATACTTCATAATATATTATTTAGAATAATGATTCCCATTCATATCTGTTAAAAAAATTCACATGGTAATCAATGTAAAAAAATATCATAAACAGAAAATTATTAAAATATTTGTTTTTAATCCATTATAATGTAATTTTTTTATAGTTGAAAATTATATTCATAAACAATTAAACCATAAATAATTACATTAAAAAAATATTTAGAAGAATGTTTATTTTTAGGGGAGAGAGTTAAATACATTTAAAACATTTATTTAATGAAAATAAAATACCTCAAATCCTAACTAATTTCATTTCTATTTATACACTCATGTTTATGAAATTATTTTTTTGATATATATTTCTTTTAGTAAATTATATTAATTTAATTAATCTTATTTCATTCATTTTTATTTATTCTCTATAATCTTATACTTGTTTTTATATTTTCATGAACTATAATATCAATTTGAGATTAGAATTAGTAGAAATATGGTTGAAATTTTTTCCAATTTAATAAGACTTAAATTTTTTATAATTTTAATGTTTACACATTATTATGAAAATAAAAACAATACATTCATGGTGTGTATTAATAATGAATGACATCACCTCATAGCGGTTGTAGCCGAAACATATAGTGAAGAAAAATTATTGTTTTCCAACAGATGATAATGATTGAAAGTATGTAATATATAATAATTTTAAAATTATTATTATTTCATAAAAAACATATAAATCCATTTTCTTGATTAATTTAACTATATATATTATTTAGTTATTAATAAAACACTTAAAATCATGGTTTTGGTACTTCCCATTTACTTATGAGTGATGTATTCGGTTCTAATAGAATGCAATAGAAAATGAAAAAAATTACTATATAAAAAATTGCATATTTTAGATTATTTTATTATTATTATATCAGAAGTAAATAATAATTTTGGGAGTAATAAGAATAATTAAACATGAAAAAAGAATTAAAAATTTTATGCCTTCAATTGATTATCTTTTATGGATTACACCTTATGCCTTAGAAGGAGAGACATTCAGTTAAATAAGAAATTCTAGGACATCGAGATTGATGATAGATCGTAAATTATTCTGTTATTTTTGAAGATAAAAGGATTAAATTATTTTAACAAGCGAGGATATGAGGATACCTCTTATACAGGATGGGTGTGAAAAACATGTAACAAATTAAAATTATAAAATATATAGTATACATTTATTATGGGAAGGTGGTTCCAAATTGAAATAATGAAAATGTAAAATATTTTAATATGTAAAAAAATGTATAAACTCAAATTTTCCCCTTTATGGAGATATTTTATAGTTTCTTTTATAGTTTCACTCCCAATAGACCCTTTAATCCTTTAACATGCAATCAATTTTATAGTAGGTTAAAATTAATAAAAAAATTGAATGAAATTATTCTTTTTATGAAATATAAACATCATATTTTCAACTATTATATAATTATTACATTATTAAGCATAATCATATTGTTATAATTCAATTTAATATAAATACAAATATTAATAAATAGTTTTTTTTTAAAAAAATTTAATTTAAGCATAATGTTTTTAATATTAATGACACAAATATTAATGAATAATATAAAATAAATTGGATTATTCACAATTAATGTGGAATAATATAACATAAAAACAAATCAAAAATAATTTTATACATTATACATTATAAAAATGAGAGGTAAATTTTGATAAATTTTAAGAATAATACATATTTCCAAAAAGAATTCATATTTCTTTTGGAAAAAAATACCATTTCGATAAATCATATATTTTTTCAAAAAAAATTCAATTTTATAAATTTATAATATTAACTTTAGGAAATATATATTTTAAAAACTAATATGTTATACATTAAAAGAAATACTGAAAATAAAAATACTACAATTTATATTGAAAGGTAATATACAATTATTTATAAATAAATATTTTTTATTAATCAAAAAAAGAATAGATTTGTATAATATTATTGTTTTTTTCATTTATTTCCTGGGTTTTCTAATTATCTACTTATATCATAATTTATAGATATATTTTTTTCTTCTATTTTTTTGATAATCAATTTCTTTCATCACCCTTTTATCTCATATGATTAAGATATATCCCATAATGACATTTAAATGATATATTCCCTTAGTAAGCATATGATATAACCAATTTCAGTGATTTTATATTCCTATGACATGATAGGGAGTTTATCCTTTAGAATATATGTAATAAAGTATAATATGAGTTTATTATGGATAAATATTTAAGAGTTTTTTTAAATAATATGTCAATGCAACATGTCTTTATATACCATAAACAAATTGATTGTATAATTTTGGTGTTATTATATATATATAGTAAATACCAATGTGATGTTTTTGATGAATAGTTTGGATAATTACACTTGATATTGTTGTTAATTTTATAATGTATTGGAATTTAACATATGAAATAGAAATTTTATTCTGTGGGGCCATATAGTGGGTCATGTGTGTTTTTTGTTATAATATGGGACATTATTTTCTATTTTTATTTCAATTGGATTAAATGATTTAATACACCAGGGTTAAATAATTGATAAATGTATTTATAATTGATAAAATTATAATATTTTTTCAATATAATGATTATCTTCATATCCTAAAAATTATATCCCTATTTGTATAATAAAATTAATTGAGGTATAAAAACATATATACATTGTGGTAATAATAATTATAACAGTGGATTGGTTATTAACAAGATCATAACCTTTTTAACAATATGGAATAAAAATATTGACCATGTTTGATAAGCCCATGGATATTTTTTGGTATATTTTCATTCTATCAAATGAATGTTTATGATATTTTTTATTAATATATAATATAATTAGGATAACTATCCTAATCTTACAAGGGATATAAATAAACATTTATTTGAAATAATAATTTCATTGAATGAAATTAATGTATTATTTGTTAAAATATAATATAAATAATGGAATTCATATTTATATTGATGTTTTAATTTTAGTATTTATGATAATATCATTATTTTTTTAGAATTTTTTAAAAATAAACAAAAAGAATTAATCTAATAATGATATAAATCTAAAATACACAATATCATATAACTGAATAATATATTTTACATAGCTTAGAATATTAATTTATTTATTGTATTATGGGAAAAAATATATCGAATCATTCCTATGTTATTTAGGTTAATATTATAAATAAATATAATTTCAAAATTATCGTTGAATAAAAAATTAACGTGGTAATGATAAATTGTTGGTTTGATATATTTGAGATGTTGAAGTAATAAAGGGTTGATTGAGTTTGGAATGATATAGTTACATATTATTAATATCCTATAATTTTATAATATATATAATTCAAATGTTATCAATGAAATTATAACTGTGTTTTATATCATTTATTAATACGATATATATAATGTTTTTCTGCATAATGAACAACGTATTATACTTTTTACTGTCAATGATAGAGTTATTTTATTGGGGAATATAACATTTCACTATGTCATATGTTTTAGCGTATTAATCTAGTTTTTGGGAGAGTATTTTTTTTTGAAATTTTATGATTATGGTATATAAATGCATATTTTATTATATGAAATGTTAATTGAAAAAGTCCTCAATTTTACTATGTTATGATATTACATTGATATTTTGGATTGGAAACAACCATGTTTCATTATACTTACATGTGTAAAGATGAGATGTGTTTGATAAGAAGTATTTAGGAATCAAAAATGGACTCATAGGGAAAGAAATTATCCTTCTATATTTTTTCATGGAAACCCGAAGATACAACTCATATAACTCTTTGAGGTATATATTTTTTAGATGAAAAACATCCCACATTCCATGTGTATGACTATATCTCCAAAAAAAATATTTTTGATTTACTATTCATCAATATTGACCTTGATCACGATACACATGTGTTATAAAATGAAAAAATTCAACAAATATCAGATGAAGAATATGATACAAAGAACCATGTACTATATAAAAGTACAACAGAGGTTAAACAAACATAATTGTATTGTTTTATATTATAAATGTATGTGGACTATTATTTTTAGACAGTTATTATCCTATAAACTTCAATGATATGTAAGTGTCCAAGATATTTCAATGTAGAATGGAGATATTTATTCTAAAATTTGTTCCTCATATAAAAAGAATAATGTCTTTTGGTATATCCTCCAATAAATGTAATGATCATTGTTTATAAATTTATACTCAATAATAAATGAGACATTGTTTGAAAATTCGATACATATATGTCCTAAATGTTTTAAAATTTTATCAAACAAAATGAGGGAAATTGATACAATTATGCATTTTCATAAACTTCGATGTTGGTATAGACATGAATTATAATTTCAATTAATGCTTAACATGTGTATAAAAAATTGAAAATTGATTTTAATTAATATATCATTCATAGTATCCATTATAATGATTTTCAAATTAAAAATTCTTATATGTTATATAAGTATACATTCAGGTTATGGAATATTCATTTTCATTTTTCCACATATTAATCATGTGTCCTAATGAAACAAATCCATCCATTAGGTCCAAAAAGGTTATTCGGAATGTGTGTGTTTTCATTATAATATGTTATAATGAAAATATACATTTTTGGAAATTATACATATTATAATTTCTAATATATATTTTTTTAATAAATGATTATCATTGAAGAACTATGAATGACACAATAATGAAAATATTTTATGTAGAAAATGTAATGAGCGGGTTATATCCAGTTTAACAATTTATATGTCTTTCAAATGAAATTTTCCTCCAATATACAAGGAATCAAATAGAATTGAAATGATTTTTCACTGTTCTGTTATTGTTAAAATCATATATATTATTTAATATTGATTGGTAGATGTCCTTAAACCTTATTTATATAATAATGTTATCATAATGACCATGTTTACAATCAATTTATTGTATTGATTACTATATGTAGGTACTTATGGAATACAAAGGATATACTCATAGTTTATAGAACTATACATCATATAACAAAAAAAATTCTTTTTCATACAGATCAGGGTTATCTAAAATCCTGATTGGGATACATATTCACTCTTAATAGAGGTATTGTGAACATGCAGAGTATAATTCATACTATTTTTACAGATTAAGTAGTATACTTATTGAATATTGTTGATTCTATGGAATTAAAAAACTACTTTTTGAAATGATTCAGTATCTAATATATTGATGTGTTACCTAGAAATAAATATCATAGCACACATTATTTTGATAATACTAAATTTATGACTCTTGGAAATGAAACAATGTAAAATATAAATATGAAGAACATATGTAGAATGTATCATATAATTAGGTAATTTTTTTTCAAATTATTGAATTATTAGTTATTTGAATATTCATAAAAATATGACATGGTAGACCCCTTTACAAAAATATTAACTCATCACAAACATGATCATAGCATGATGTTTTGGGGATATGATATTGTCAAAAGTTGGTTGTAGTCAACTTCTCAGTCTATTAGAGTTTTTTCTAGAACTAAATAATTTTTACTATTTATTACATGTATATACTATGATTATAATATTAAAAAAAACATCTTATCTCATCTTCATTATTTTTTTCTATTAATTTAATGTAATAGATTAATTTTGTATTTATTTCATTTATATGGATATAATAGTTCCCCAGTATGATGAGAACTATTAAGTTTCTTGATGATATAATTAAATAAGCAACTATAGTCAGATATGCTAATAGGATGGGTCATATTGAATGTATATGTTCATGTAAAAGTAATTATAAGCTTATGGGACATGTCATCATGATGGTAAAACCTGGTAATCAATGAGATGATCGATTATGAATACATGCATGTCTATATGAATCATTGAGGACTATATTTGATTAGATATTCCATTCTATGGGAATGGTTAATAGTCCATGTAAATTAATATTGTTATTAGTGGATATACTGACACATGCAATTAGATGATTTGAAATAAACCTTGATGATAAATATTCCTAGAGTTTTTTGGTATATTATCGAGTATAAAAATTTGTGTTATTAATTAATATTTGGTAGAATGATTATTTCCTTATATATTTTGGGAATATGAAGTCACATCCCTTTTATTGAAATGGAAATGTTACAATTACTCTTATGGATTTGTCATATCATTTATATTATTTCATATACACAATGAATGACCTATAAAGAATATTAGTTGATGAAATTGATATGAAAACTTCATGATGAGTTGTTATTTTAATGTGATTATAATACCTAGTATCCATCTGTGTGGGGTTATTAATGTTTCAATATTAACACCTTTCCCTTGGAAATCATGAACAATTTCTATGAATTAATATTTGACAGTAGGATTACTCAATTAATTCAAACAAAAAATAATCTATGAGGGTAACACAAACTATGTTCTTCGACAAAACCTTATTAAATTTTATTCGATTTAAATTATTTGAATAAATAAAAATATCAAGGAAAAAAGAAAAAATTTTATTAGTTTTTTATTTATCACATATATATAAAAGGTAAATATAATTTACATATTTAATAAACTAATATTATCAAAAAATTATAGGTATATTAAATAAATAAATATTATCCAGAATGAAAATGGAATAATTTATTTACAAATCAATATTTAATAAATATTTATTTACGAAATAAATAAGAACTAATGAGTATAAACAAAAAAATATCATGTTTTTTGATAAATATTAATGCACAATATAATATAAATAAATTTATTATTTATTAGGTTAGAAAATTATAATATAATAATAACATTATTATTATATGAAAAGTATAGATATAATAATTAATCTATTATTTAGTGTTTATTTTTTATTTAATAAAATTTTTAAATTATTTCTGACACTAATAGTAGATTGGTATTTCTATTTTGAAGGGTTAATAAATTTTTTAGAATCATTTTTAATAATTAAATTGTATCATGATTCAACTATCCTACTTCTTCTCAGGAATGATAATAAATCCTTCATGTTTGATTGATATTGAAATGATGATGAAAAACTATGCAATGTGATTGATCTAAAACTATATCAACAAGTTTATATAATTTTTTTAGAGATTTTAGGAATATATCTAGATCACTACAACAAGACATCCACATTATGTAATCCCTATAAAATTATTGCATTCTAAAAATGATTTTTTCATATGATGAAAATATTAAAATAACACAATATACTTAGAGGAGATAATAAATAGTCATATATAATCCTAATTCATAATAAACTTGACTTTAAAAGTACATATCTAGGTTTTTTTTATTTTTATCTTTATATTCTACAGAATAATTTTAGTAGTCAAGAATTTTTTTCTTTAAAAATTAAAAATTGTACAATTGTATTTATCAATAACCAATATTGTTATTCACCCATTATATACATCAGCTATAACCAGAACATTAATGTTTTATTAGAATGACCATCTTTTATATTTATAATTATTTATTTCATCATTGATTGATTATTTTTAATGGTTTTCAGATATTTTACGTTAATATTACTCATTATATATAACTAATAATAAATTTATATGATTTCAAAATTTTAATTTTAATTTTCGAACATTCCAAATTTATTATATTCTATAATCCAATGATTAATGATAATATATTCCACTATGAAGATCTAATTATTCATAATGAATGATGGGGTTACATGGTGTGTAGCTAGAATAAATGACTAGTGTAACGCCCCGACCCCAGTTACCCAGAGTCGGTTCATTATTACATAACATTGGCATGATCACAAGAAAGATCAAATCTCGAAAGACCGATTGGTTTAGTAGCCTTGGAAACACTAGATATATTCATAGGTTTTACATTACATCATAAAATGAAAAACTACTACAACAACATAAAGTCTCCATAATCCACACTCATATCCCCACATAATATCCCTGTAGGTCATTCATAATTTACTTCTTCACTTACTGGGAAAAATAAAACATATAAAAGGGGTGAGCTCAAATGCCCAGTAAGGATAACAAAATAGCGGAAACTTTCAAAAATAAGAATAAACTTTTAAGGCAATGTATAACTAAAACAAAAGCCTTTCAAACATGAACTTTCAACATAGTATGGCATAAATAAAATGAAATAATGCCATTTACTTATTCACATGGATATTCTACTAGTCGAATAATCACATGAAAAAATCAATAACCACTTTCATAATGTTGGAATGCATAATGCCAGACTATCATAACCACATAGCCAAGGCCTCGTGCCAAGACTACAAATAAGATTTTGTCAAGGCCTTGTGCCAAGACACTAGTTTGTCTCATGAGACCTACCGATGCATCGAGGAGCTATAGCGGGCTCCACCCGTCACATATTAAGTCCAATGCATTCCCATATGAAAAGGTTTAAACATAACATAAACATTCATATTAAAACTAGCATATGAAATGTCAATACTTTCACCATAAACTATGAATGGTATAAAAATAGCACATCCACAGTCAAACATATCACAAAACCTTCAATACAATATAGAAGTTTTGTATCATAATAAATCAACTTCAAATAATCTTAAAATCCATCAAAGGATGTTGACATAGATGAAATCAAAATTATTTTTAAAGAAATATCTCCTTTTATTTTGAAATAATTTAAGATCCATATAAAATAAAACATTTTCTTTGAAAATATTCTTATAAGCTTGTAAGGGAAGCTTTGAAGATTTTATAACGGCGGAAAATAGCCGCACCCGCCGTATAAGTTAAAAAAAACATTCTTACCTTAATTCTGTCGAAAAGGTTAAAAAGGACCTTGTTTTGAAAATGACGGAAAGATTCCTTTATAAACCTCTTATAAAAAGTCAAAAAAGGGTATAAATGACTTTAACCCATATTCTTGTAAATAGTAAAAATGTTTTGAAATACATTTTTAAGAAACATGGATGTGGATGATAAAGATATCCCAGTAGATTATTACGTATAAACAACCTCGGATAATGAAGAGATTGTGAAATAACCCTTACCTTGTACTTTTCCTTTGTTGGGGTCGGTTAACCTCCTGTATAATGGTGAAATAATTGTTATTAAATTATACAAGAATCATATACATTAATATGATATCATATATGATCTTTTAACATTGCTTTAATAATATCTTAGTATTATCGTCGTTTCAGGTGATAATCGATTCGTTCTTCTTAAATGTTTGGTTACGTAAGACATGTTTGTAATGGATAGATTAAATCTTATTCATAATCCGAATGATATTAACATTATTTTTAACCCTAAAATGAGAATAAGACTTGAATGGATACGATGGAGAATGGATCTCACCGCGTTCGTGGAGACGGTAGTCCGTACGTACGCACGAATGCTACTTCCATTTAATTTTTATTTTAAAAGAATCGAATCCAAATGATACATAGGTATATTACTATTCCAGTAAAATATAATATTCTATATATGTTACTTATGTTCATTAACACCATCCTTTATACTTTCCATGTGTGGTATGAACGAGTCATATCATTTTAGGGGGGCGGTAGTCCGCACTTCCTCAAATGAAATTATCGTATGTATATACAACATGAAACGAATAATGGTATGAAACAAAATGGAATTACAGAAGCTTATATATAAAATATATATCATTAATATCATATTTAATTATAGTGCCATCATAATGGCCACCATGAGAGGCGGTAAGATGTATTTGAACAATCATCGTTTCGTGAGGCGTTAGTTTGCCATCCACAGAAACATTATGTTCATCATCCATTAGATGGAGTTGTGTGTATGTGTAGTTTGAATAATTCTTATAACAACATCCTAGTATATTTATGATACTGGTGTTGTTACAAAAGAAAGGAAATAAAAAGAGTTTGGGGGTTGGAGAAGCAAAATAAAGGAAAATAATTTAAGAGAAATCGTTACCTTTAATTTAGGTAACTCACTTTGGTTGGAACCAAAGGACTTCTTGAAATGCTTTCTGCCTAAGGGGAAGCTTCAAGGAGGAGGAAAGGGATGTGGGGATCTTATTTGGGCAGAGTTTGGACGAGCCAAGTGGCTTGAGGGGTGTGAGGAATGAGTAGAAGTGGTCTCCTTTTATAAGAGAGAGGAGGGGCTCTTTTGGAAAGAGTGAAAGTATTGCTTTATAATATAATTTTATTCGGTTTATAATGGTCCAAAAATCATTGAGGTCGACGATAAGATGACTCATATTCTAAATAACATCAACCAATAAGAATTGGACAGGTTTTAGATAATATTTTAATCATTATAATCTTATTTATTTAAATGATTTATTAATGAGGTAAAAATTGCATCATTATTGTGTCATTAATAATTTAAATTATATGATGTCTAAAAATTATAAATAAAATATAATTATGTATGAAATCTTTTTATCTTTCTAATGAATATTTATAATCGAAAATCCAACATGTATAACCCTATGTAAAAATTGTTCTTCTAAAAGATGTAAGCTTATGCCATTTTTATTTTTATTTTAACTTTATTAATATAAAGTGTCCCTACCACATAAAAGTAGCTCCAAGGGGTCCCCAAATTGACCCAAGGATGCTAATGGTCGGGTATGTGTCCACCAATAAGGTTAGGACACGTTTTAGGGTAATTTTGTATTATTATAATATTAATTTTTAACCCTTATTTACCGGATTTACCCTTAACCATGGTAAATAAAATATTTACCGCAGTAATTATTCAAAATGTCTAAAAATAAAAGATACCTATTTACACAATTTGAACATCCTGATTCCAAATATGGAATCCATTTTTCTAAATTCAAAACACAGAAGTGGCAGAAATTAATTTAAAATTAATTCCCGCTGTCAAAACAAAAAGCGTGTTTTTAAGAGATAATAACTATCAAAAGATTGACACTTGTTTATGTTCGGTTTAATTGTAAAATTATGTCCAATGACCAAAATTATATTAAATGGTAAAAATATATTCTAAATATACTTTAAAACCACTCAAATTCATAATTTATCACTATTAATTATTTTGATTATAAAAGTTGTTTTTAATTAAAATTTAGTAATTTTTACTATGCATCAAAATATGAAAGTTATCCGAAAAGTACCAAAATTTCACCTTAGGCTAAATTTGATATTCCGAATCCAAAAATGAAGTCCATTTTCAAATATAAAATATATATAATTTCAAAAAGTAGGTGTTACTATTCATAACGGCTAGTTTGATTAGTTATGGTGTGTTATAACTCGGTGTTGCGTACAACACACGCTATCACGTTATTCAAAGAGAAGCGTACCGTAGAAGCTTGGGGTGTTACATTCTCCCCTCCTTCAAATAATTGCGTCCTCGAAATTTCTAGGGTATTACTACATTAAAAGACTCGGGTGGTTCTTCATCATAAGTTTCTCGGGTTCCCACTTTGCCTCTTCCATCTTATGGTTTCTCCACAAAACTTTTACCAGACGCGTTGTCCGGTTTCTCATCACTTGTTCTCTCGTATCAAGAATCTTGACAGGCTCTTTGCAATAAGAAAGATCGGGTTCCAGTTCTAATTCCTCATAGGTGAGTACATGCGTCGGATCAGGCATGTATTTCCTCAATAGAGATACGTGGAACACATCGTGAACTTTGGAGAGACTTGGAGGCATTGCCAATCGGTAAGCTACAACCCCAATTCGTTCTAGAATTTCGAAAGGTCCGATGTACCTGGGACTCAATTTACCTTTCTTACCAAAACGTATGACTCCCTTCCACGGAGATACCTTCAGGAAAACATGATCACCGACTTGAAATTCCAAATCCTTCCTTCGATTATCGGCATAGCTCTTCTGCCTACTTTGAGCTGCTTTGATGTGATTTTGGATTACTTTCACCTTTTCCACCGTTTCCTCCACCAGTTCTGGGCCTACAAGTTTTCTTTCACCAACGTCATCCCAACAGGTTGGTGTATGACATCTCTTTCCGTATAACGCTTCATATGGTGCCATCTAAATACTCGAATGGAAGCTATTGTTATAGGAAAATTCTACCAGAGGTAAATATTGATCCCACATACCCTGAAAGTCAAGTGAGCAAGATCTCAACATGTCTTCTAAGGTCTGAATAGTCCGTTCTGATTGTCCGTCTGTCTGAGGGTGGTAAGCAGTGCTCAAATAAAGTTCAGTATCCATGGATTTCTGAAGACTTTTCCTGAATCTTGAAGTAAAACGGGGATCACGATCAGAAACAATCGATAGGGGTACTCCATGAAGTCTCACAACTTCATTAATATATAGTCTTGCTAGACGTTCCAGGGGTAGATCTTATCTTATAGCATAAAAATGTGCTGTCTTGGTAAAACGATCAACAATAACACATATTGCATCATTCCTTCTAGGAGTCTTTGGTAGCCCCATGACAAAGTCCATCGTAAAATTGTCCCATTTCCACTCCGGTATGGGAAGAGGTTGCATGACTCCTCCAGGATGTTGCCTTCCAGCTTTCACTTGTTGACAAACCATACATCTTGACACAAAATCAGCAATCTCCCTCTTCATGTTGTCCCACCAAAAATGTTCCTTCAAATCTCTATACATTTTGGTGCTCCCAGGGTGTATAGAGAAATTGGAACTATGAGCATCATCCAGCAATTCCCTTTTTAGATCAGGTATATTGGGAACACAGAGTCTCTTCCCGAATTTCAAAATTCCATCTTCATACACAAAGTCTCTCAATCTCCCATCATTCACAGCTTTAATCTTCTTTTGGAATTCTTCATCATCGGTCTGAGAACTCTTAATCCTTTCTAGTAAAGATGGTTTGGCAACCATTTGAAAAAGCATTTATGTTTCACCTTCCCTGGTTATTCCCATGTCCATCTTCACTAGATCCATAAAAATTGGATCCCTTTCAATTCTCATATTGTTCAAAACTCCATGGTATTTTCTACTCAAAGCATCTGCCACCTTGTTTTCCTTCCCTGGGTGGTAGTGTATCGTACAATCATAATCCTTGAGTAATTCAAGCCATCTCCTTTGCCCCATGTTGAGTTCTTTTTGTGAGAAAATATACTTCAAACTCTTGTGATCAGTATAAATCTCACATTTTTCACCATAGAGGTAGTGCCTCCATATCTTCAAAGCAAAGATCACTGCTGCTAACTCGAGATCATGAGTAGGATAGTTTTGTTCATGAATTTTCAACTGTCTTGATGCATAGGCAATAACTCTATCATTCTGCATAAGGACACAGCCAAGTCCTTTCTTCGATGCATCACTATAAATAACGAACCCATCATTCCCCGATGGTAGAGTCAATATAAGAGCATTGACTAATCTTCTCTTCAGTTCTTCGAAACATTCTTCACACTCTTTTGTCCAAACAAATTTAACCCCTTTACGTGTGAGCTTCGTTAATGGGTTAGCCAATCGGGCAAAATTCTGGACGAAACGTCGATAATAACCTGCCAAACCAATAAAACTACGTACCTCAGTTATACTCATAGGTGCTGGCCATTCTTGGATTGCCTTGGTCATAGAAGGATCAACAGAGATTCCATCTTTAGAGACAATATGGCCAAGAAAAGAAATCTCTTGAAGCCAGAATTCACAGTTTCTAAACTTCCCATATAATTCATTCCTCCTCAGAGTCTTCAAGATAATGCGCAAGTGATTTTCATGATCTTCGTAGGTTTTGGAGTACACCAAGATATCATCAATAAATACCACCACAAATTCATCGAGATACTCCTTGAAAACTCTATTCATCAGATCCCTGAATACAGAGGGTGCATTAGTCAATCCAAACGGCATTACAGTAAACTCGTAATGCTCGTACCTGGTTCGAAATGCTGTTTTCAGAATTTCTTCCTTCTTCACACACAACTGATGGTATCCAGATCGAAGCTCAATCATTGAAATGTATTGAGCTCCATGCAGTTGGTCAAATAAATCATCAATACGAGGTATGGGATACTTGTTCTTTATCGTTATAGCATTGATCTCCATGTAGTCGATACATAACCTCATAGATCCATCTTTCTTTTTAACAAAAAGAACAGGGGCTCCCCATGGAGAAACACTAGGTCGAATAAATCCCTTATTACTCAATTCCTCTAGTTGTTTCTTTAGTTCGACTAATTCTACAGTGGCCATTCTATAAGGGGTCTTCGATATAGGCCTTGATCCAGGAATCAAATCAATGGAAAACTCAACTTCTCGTTCTGGAGGATGTCCAGGTAAATCTTCTGGAAATACATCTACAAATTCTTTCACAACAGGTACATACTCTATTTGAACATTCCTTTCCTCACTTGCAGTTATTTCATTCTCTTCCTCCCCAATAATTGAATTTAGTTGAGCTATTGAGGGTGGATCTAAATAAGAATTAGGTGGTGACGATTATGCTCTAAAAATAAGGTGTTCCTTATCATTATCATCAAGAATCGTAACCTCTTTCTTCTTACAATAAATCTTCGCATCATAGTCCGAAAGCCAGTCCATACCGAGGATTATATCAAACTCAATCATAGGTATGACGATGAGATCAGCAGATAAAGAAAATTTATGTGCTCTAATGGGGACTGATTCACAAAACTTTGTTGCAACGATACATCCCTTAAGAGTTTTAACTGACAACTCCCTTATTAAATCAAATTGGAAATATCTAATTTTCTTAGAAAACTGGGAAGATATGAAACAATGTGATGATCCAGAATCAAATAATGCATTTGCTAAACTTGAGGAAACCATTAAATTACCTGCCACCACGTCTTTCGGAGCTTCTACCTCAGCAGTAGTGATAGCATAAGCCTGGCCTTGATCCCATGGCCTTTTCTGAGGTAAGTTCTCCTGACTCTTAGGACATGAATTTGCATAATGCCCCATCTCCCTACAGTTATAGCACTGAACGTTGGTAGCTTCCTTCTTCCCCTTGCAATCATGAGATTGGTGGCCTTTTTCACCACACTTGTAACAGACTCCCATTCCCTTCAAGCAAGTACCAGGATGTTTCTTCCCGCATTTACCACAAGATGGATATTCAACCTTTCCCTTCTTCCCATTATTTCCATTCCCAGATTGATCAGTAGGTCTCTTCTTCTCTTGCTTTTCTTTAATGTCATAAGACTTAGAGAATTCCTTTTCAGTCTTGATAGCACATGAGACAATGTCTTCGTACGATGAAAAGGATTGTGAGACTAATGCTCGACGGAGAAATGGTTTTAACCCATCAAAGAAACGATCAATCTTAATTCTTGGGTTACGAATATAATCACCAGCGTACCTCGCAAACCTTGTAAAGTTAGCCTCATACTTTGTGACATTCTCATCCTCCTTTTGTCTCAGACTCAGAAATTGCCTTTCCATATCTGCTCGATGGTCGCGAGGGAAGTATTTTTCTCAAAACAGATCTTTGAACTCCCTCCATTCCATATTTGATACTTCATCATCTTCCTTCGTATTTTGAATCAATGACCACCATTGATCAGCATCTCCAGTGAGGCGGTAAACTGCCATGATAACTTTTTCCCTTTCACTGCTCCCCAAAGCCTGAAATATTTTCTCTAGGAAAAAATATCCATTGCTCAGCTACTAAGGGATTTGTATTCCCTATTGAACGTTGGTGGTTGTTGCCTCATGAATTGATCTAACATTGATCCTCCACGCTGCGGATCAGGGTGCTCCATACGGGTAAGGTTATTATTCATAACCTGAGTAAGTTGTCCCAGTATGGTGATTAGCTGATCAGCACCAGTTGCATCACCAGCCCCACTATAATTATCTTGAGCAGGAGGGCAATCTCTACATGGAGTGCGTGCATTGATACATATTCCATTTCTTCCACTAGGCGCCATTTCTAAACAATGGCATAAACTAGATCAGTTTATGAATCAAAATACATAATCCCATACTTATAAAACACTTAACATAAATTGAACTATTTATGGATATAATCCATAATCATAAAAATGTTTTCTTTGAGGAAGTATATACTTATAAACCCTTCATAATTATTTGTAAAGATATTGAGAGTTATCCTAAGCATATCCCCCGGGAGTGTCGTAACCAAGAGTGCAGCAAGGCCCATTGTCGTGCACCAGTTCCTGTTCGAGTCTAGCTCAAAGCGGTGTTTTCGGGTTTTACCCCTAGGTACATCTGTGCCAGAGCCGCCTCTACCTGCTCATATCCAGACAGGGATGTATTGCTCCGAAAACTCACAAAATCTCTACAATACCAAAATTCTTGGAAGTTCTTCTATACTAATACTCAAAGTTCATCTTAGGTCTACGTGCTCTAATCAGAGTTTATCTAAATCTAGCTTCCAAGGTTTGTACTAAAATTCCTCTGATACCAACTGTAACGCCCCGACCCCAGTTACCCAGAGTCGGTGCATTATTACATAACATTGGCATGATCACAAGAAAGATCAAATCTCGAAAGACCGATTGGTTTAGTATCTTTGGAAATACTAGATATATTCATAGGTTTTACATTACATCATAAAATGAAAAACTACTACAAAAACATAAAGTCTCCATAATCCACACTCATATCCCCACATAATATCCCTGCAGGTCATTCATATTTTACTTCTTCACTTCCTGGGAAAAATAAAACATATAAAAGGGGTTAGCTCAAATGCCCAGTAAGGATAACAAAATAGCGGAAACTTTCATAAATAAGAATAAACTTTTAAGGCAATGTATAACTAAAACAAAAGCCTTTCAAACATGAACTTTCAACATGGTATGGCATAAATAAAATGGAATAATGCCATTTACTTATTCACATGGATATTCTACTAATCGAATAATCACATGCAAAAATCAATAACCACTTTCATAATGTTGGAATGCATAATGCCAGACTATCATAACCACATAGCCAAGGCCTCGTGCCAAGACTACAAATAAGATTTTGTCAAGGCCTTGTTCCAAGACACTAGTTTGTCTCATGAGACCTACCGATGCATTGAGGAGCTATAGCGGGCTCCACCCGTCACATATTAAGTCCAATGCATTCCCATATGAAAAGGTTTAAACATAACATAAAAATTCATATTAAAAATAGCATATGAAATGTCAATACATTCACCATAAACTATGAATGGTATAAAAATAGCACATCCACAGTCAAACATATCACAAAACCTTCAATACAATATAGAAGTTTTGTATCATAATAAATCAACTTCAAATAATCTTAAAATCCATCAAAGGATGTTGACATAGATGAAATCAAAATTCTTTTTAAAGAAATATCTCCTTTTATTTTGAAATAATTTAAGATCCATATAAAATAAAACATTTTCTTTGAAAATATTCTTATAAGCTTGTAAGGGAAGCTTTGAAGATTTTATAACGGCGAAAAATAGCCGCACCCGCCGTATAAGTTAAAAAAAACATTCTTACCTTAATTCTGTCGAAAAGGTTAAAAAGGACCTTGTTTTGAAAACGACGGAAAGATTCCTATATAAACCTCTTATAAAAAGTCAAACAAGGGTATAAATGACTTTAACCCATATTCTTGTAAATAGTAAAAATGTTTTGAAATACATTTTTTAGAAACATGGATGTGGATGATAAAGATATCCCAGTAGATTATTACGTATAAACAACCTCGGATAATGAAGAGATTGTGAAATAACCCTTACCTTGTACTTTTCCTTTGTTGGGGTCGGTTAACCTCCTGTATAATGGTGAAATAATTGTTATTAAATTATACAAGAATCATATACATTAATATGATATCATATATGATCTTTTAACATTGCTTTAATAATATCTTAGTATTATCGTCGTTTCAGGTGATAATCGATTCGTTCTTCTTAAATGTTTGGTTACGTAAGACATGTTTGTAATGGATAGATTAAATCTTATTCATAATCAGAACGATATTAACATTATTTTTAACCCTAAAATGAGAATAAGACTTGAATGGATACGATGGAGGATGGATCTCACCGCGTTCGTGGAGACGGTAGTCCGTACGTACGCACGAATGCTACTTCCATTTAATTTTTATTTTAAAAGAATCGAATCCAAATGATACATAGGTATATTACTATTCCAGTAAAATATAATATTCTACATATGTTACTTAAGTTCATTAACACCATACTTTATACGTTCCATGTGTGGTATGAACGAGTCATATCATTTTAAGGGGGCGGTAGTCCGCACTTCCTCAAATGAAATTATCGTATGTATATACAACATGAAACGAATAATGGTATGAAATAAAATGGAATTACAGAAGCTTATATTTAAAATATATATCATTAATATCATATTTAATTACAGTTCCATCATAATGGCCACCATGAGAGGCGGTAAGATGTATTTGAACAATCATCGTTTCGTGAGGCGTTAGTTTTCCATCCACAGAAACATTATGTTCATCATCCATTCGATGGAGTTGTGTGTATGTGTAGTTTGAATCCTTCTTATAACAACATCCTAGTATATTGAGGATACTGTTGTTGTTACAAAAGAAAGGAAATAAAAAGAGTTTGGGGGTTGGAGAAGAAAAATAAAGGAAAATAATTTAAGAGAAATCGTTACTTTTAATTTAGGTAACTCACTTTGGTTGGAACCAAAGGACTTCTTGAAATGCTTTCAGCCTAAGGGGAAGCTTCAAGGAGGAGGAGAGGGATGTGGGGAGCTTATTTGGGCAGAGTTTGGACGAGCCAAGTGGCTTGAGAGGTGTGAGGAATGAGTAGAAGTGGTCTCCTTTTATAAGGGAGAGGAGGGGCTCTTTAGGAAAGAGTGAAAGTATTACTTTATAATATAATTATATTCGGTTAATAATGGTCCAAAAATCATTGAGGTAGAAGATAAGATGACTCATATTCTAAATAACATCAACCAATAAGAATTGGACAGGTTTTAGATAATAATTTAATCATTATAATCTTATTTATTTAAATGATTTATTAATGAGGTAAACATTGCATCATTATTGTGTCATTAATAATTTAAATTATTTGATGTCTAAAAATTATAAATAAAATATAATTATGTAGGAAATCTTTTTATCTTTCTAATGAATATTTATAATCGAAAATACAACATGTATAACCCTATGTAAAAATTTTTCTTCTAAAAGATGTAAGCTTATGCCATTTTTATTTTTATTTCAACTTTATTAATATAAAGTGTCCCTACCACATACAAGTGGCTCCAAGGGGTCCCCAAATTGACCCAAGGATGCTCATGGTCGGGTATGTGTCCACCAATAAGGTTAGGACACGTTTTAGGGTAATTTTGTATTATTATAATATTATTTTTTAACCCTTATTTATCGGATTTACCCTTAACCATGGTAAATAAAATATTTACCGCAGTAATTATTCAAAATGACTAAAAATAAAAGTTACCTATTTACACAATTTGAACATCCTGATTCCAAATATGGAATCCATTTTTCTAAATTCAAAACACAGAAGTGGAAGAAATTAATTTAAAATTAATTCCCGCTGTCAAAACAAAAAGCGTGTTTTTAAGAGATAATAACTATCAAAAGATTGACACTTGTTTTTGTTCGGTTTAATTGTAAAATTATGTCCAATGACCAAAATTATATTAAATGGTAAAAAGATATTCTAAATATACTTTAAAACCACTCAAAATCATAATTTATCACTATTAATTATTTTTATTAAAAAAGTTGTTTTTAATTAAAATTTAGTAATTATTACTATTCATCAAAATATGAAAGTTATCCGAAAAGTACCAAAATTTCACCTTAGGCTAAATTTGATATTCCGAATCCAAAAATGAAGTCCATTTTCAAATATAAAATATATATAATTTCAAAAAGTAGGTGTTACTATTCATAACGGCTAGTTTGATTAGTTATGGTGTGTTAGAACTCGGTGTTGCGTACAACACACGCTATCACGTTATTCAAAGAGAAGCGTACCGTAGAAGCTTGGGGTGTTACAACTAGAACCCAAGAAAACTGGAATCAGATGTTTCCTCTGATACACGGAAATATTAGAATTAATTAAATGCATTGTATTTATTTAAAACTATGAAATTAATGTTCATTTTGTTTTCAAATACATGATTTGTAGCCACATTAGACATTATACCTAAACCATTAATGAGATAAAAAATATGTAGTTATTGTACACAATTTATAAATCATTATTTCATATGTAATATGAACAAAATGTGTCCATATGTTGGTGATAATTATACATGACTAATGAAATAAACGATATGTAGCTAGAGTACATTTCATGTAGATTTGTGCCTAAGTAACACACAACATCCATTTGTGTGTAAAATTCAAACATGGAATGAGTAACAAATAATATGTATCTTCTCAATACATAAAATATTTTCTTACCATGGTACACACCAGAGCACCAAGTATATAACCTAGGATTATTATAATCAAGGAACAATAGGTGTTGCTTATATGTTCTTGATGTGTAGTATCCTATTATAATTATCTATAATTATTATTATTTTTTTGTATTACATAGAATCAGTTATGATTCATATATCCAATAAACATCATATAGATTTTAGATAATGGTAATTTATTTAAAAATTAATTAATAAACATTAATTTATCATCTTAAAAAATAAATAAATGATGTAAATTTAATATAGTAGAGTTTTTTCTATTTTCATCTTGTGTATACCAATTAAAAATCATTGAACCTAATTTATCAAATTTTATAATTTAATTTTTTGAATGGTAGTCTAATTATTAAATTAAAATTTAAATATCACGGTATAAAAATAATCCATACCTCATTTATTATGTAGGATCATCATATACACGTTGATTTATATAATTCCCTTAAACCATTCCATTAGTTCCCCTCCACTATTTGTTTTCATAATTTCACGTAATTAAATTAGAATCCCAGGGAATTTTAAGGTGGATAAAATTAATAAGTGAGTTGATATAATCAAAAGTTATACAAAATTCGATATGTTGAGTGTTGAAACTAATAGAAATAATAACACAACTAGATTTCATATTTGACATAGGTTTATTAATAAAATTATTAATAAATCAACCATTAGAAATGATATGGAAAGAATTTTTTTTATTTTTTATTTCAAATAGAAATATAATAATTTTTTTATATAAAAGGTTATATTCACATAATAATAAGGACTACAATTAAAAAAATGATATTTATATTAATCAAATATACATCAATGTTTTATTAAAACTAAATTAAATGATGGTTGAAACTTAAGAATATTTTAATTAATTCCTTTAATGAAATAAGTGGAGTAATAAATATTCATCTGATTATCAAGAACACTATTGAGTATGTTATTTCACTGAATTATTAAATTAAAAAACAACACATTCTTAATTTAATTATTAGAGTATATACCATTTTTATATTAATGATATCTAATAGATATTCACATATATGACTGAGATTATTCATTCCCCTCCATCACCTTCATCCTCTCCATCAACCTCTTTAGTCTCCCTATTTGTGGCATCGCACCCCACAAATTATTATAGATATTAGTTTATCTTTTATTTTATGTCCAAAATTTTCATACGTCCCATCATCCATGAATATACTCCCAATTTTACCATCATTCCTATACATATAAATAGACACCATGGTTTATCCACCTCTTCAATATGTTGTTTAGTCCCTTTCGTGGGAACACTAGACATACATGATAGACCCTTTGATCATTAGATTGCAACCCTAAATTTCCACCAGAAGAGTTTTTTTTCACAATTTCATTCAATGTTTACCATAAAACATTCATATGAATATTATAAATGAGGAGATTATAACACCCATAATGCATCAATAAATGATGATCCATACATTATATGTCAATTATGAAACAAAAATGAAATCTGTTAGAGATATACTAGGGCTGTAGGAAGAGGCATGTTGATGGGTTAGTATGATTTCTGGGGAATGGGATGAACTTTATGTAAGGATTACACTATGAATGATATTTTGGTTATGGGACCCATCTTTCATACCCCAATTTGCATCAATAATATTCAACTAATGATTATAGGAAGGGTTTTTATATTTGGATTCCCCATAAGATTGCAATATGAAATATAATATCATGGTCCTACTAAATTACAAGTTAATTATTTATAGAATGATTACAATATTTCTTCATTTAGGATATTAATTATTTTATGAATTTATTTCAAAGATGATGTTGAAAAATATATATGTTTTCTTTTAAAAGTACATTTTGTGGTATTTGGAAAATTTTACCCCATTAATCGTAATACTATGTTGTAAAAAATGATAAAAAATATGGTTGATGAAAATTAATTTAAATTCATAATTTTTATCCACAATATAAAAAATAATTATTTTTCAAATTTATATTGATACTACCTAATGTGACACTAAAAAATGATTAACATGATTGACATTGTTAAAAGTTTTTATTTGGAACTTCGTAAGTATATAAACAATATTTTCAATCTCTACACGTTATTTCCAAGACAATGACATTTTTTTCAACTTTTGTAATAGTTTACTAATAAAAAAAATTGTATTCATCTAATATGAGGAACAATTTACTGATGGATGACTTAATAATGATGTGTTTCAAAACACATCACTTTAAATTATTAATTACATAAATTAATTTTTGTGGCTATAAATATTGAATTGCAATCAAATTTAAGGTAAATATTTTCTCAGAATACATTTTTTATGAATTCAATATCTCAAAATGTTTTTTAACAAATTATGTTTCTCAATAGAAAAAGGATATTAAAGTAAAAGTATAAAATAAAGCAAAAATAATTTGAAAAAATTATAGTAAGAATAATTTTTAAATTATTGGAAGATATATTATTGAATAAATAATATTTTTTTGAATTGACTACTAGTTAAACACATATTATATTTCGATCCTAAAATATCATTACATTTGGAACATCATTAGGAAAATTAATCAATTATGCGACTAGAAAAACTCAAAACGGGGTTATAAACACAACTCACTCAACCAAATTTTTATTCAAATAAAATGATTTATAAATATATTATATGATATATAATTTATTTTAAAAACCCTAAATTTCAAATGATTTTTTTGAAAATGAAAAAAATATAATCATTTTCTTCATTTTTTCAATATTCAAACCTAAAATCCCTCATAATAAAAAATTAATTATAATATAATCCTAACATTTTGATTTATTCATATTAAATTATGACACAAAATATTAATATTCCATTTTAATATAGGTTGATTTCATTGATCAAATTCATTTCAAGAACATAACAAATAATTATTATAATATTTCATTCATACAATATATTCATAAATAGAAAAAACTCATTAATTGGAGTCCTACCCTCTTATAATGATTAATAGTTATGCATCATACATTGTAATTGAAATTGAATTCTTTTAACCGTGATATATGAAAATAAATGGAGTCACATTGACAATATAACAAGAGATGACCATAACAAAATAATTTTCCACAACTCATCTAAGTGGATAGAAACCACTAGGTTTATTCAATAATAAAATTATATAAAATTACATTAAATATAATTCCAGAAATGGATTCTTCTTTAGATCATATAGCTTTCACTAAATATGATATTCTATAATAAAATGAAAAACTATATATGAAGAGGTAAATATCCATAAAAATATATTTACCACAACATTCCTATGAATTCTAGTCCAATAAAATATAAAAGTTGATTATGTGCTATAAATATCATAGGAAATTACCATCACAAAATAGTATTCCACAACCTATCAGAATGGATAGAAACACATAGGTTCATTCAATTGAAAAATTATATATAATTACATTAAATATGATTCCAGAAATGGTGTTTCCTTCAAATAATATAGCCTTCACTAAATTTGATATTAAACCAATAAATGAAAAACATTATAAGTATAGTGAAATATCCCTAAAAATAAATTTAACACAACATTCACATGAATTATTGTCCTATACAACATAGTAGTAGAGTAATTGCAATCAAACGATTTAGTTCTAGTGTGTAGTCCAAATGAATTTGAAATATAAAAATAGAACATCCAATCAAAAAAATCATATTCAATACCCCCATTATATATTTAATAACGTATATCACTTTAGGGTTATTCATCCAGGATTGTGAATATTATTATTGAGTTTTGACACTAAAATATTTATGGTACAAAAGTTATCTAATGAATTCATTTAACCCGACCACTTAATCAAACAAGTATGAATCATCAAATTAAAGTGATCTTCAATTTCAACAACACATGTGATTATTCAATTTAACTAATTTATTTTCTTTTCATTATGAAACCCCATTTTTAGTATGATGGGCTATAGCATGTAAGATCTATTTAGTGGCATATCTATAGTGGAAAAAAACTACAGGCCTCCCTAATTTGATATTTTATTTTCTTAAACAAGTTGTTAGAAAATATCAAACTAAAATAAATATAACTATGAAAAATGTATTTCAAATCATATGGTTATGGTTATATTTTTCTAAATATAGCTGTAAAAAAAATCACATTCTAAAATGAATACATGTTTAAATATACACTGAAACTCTATGAAAAATGTTAAGTCTTCATATATTATTAAGAGAAACTCTTATACCCATGAATTTTAAGCTTAATTGACTTTTATATATAATATAAATTATATATTATGCATATAATTCATATTGGATAATCATTGAGATTAAATAAATTAATGAAATCCATAAGTTCATAAAAACACCTCTCAAAACAATGAATATGGGAATCATTTAATTCATTTTTGTTAAATTAATAATAAATTTTAGAAAAAAAATGTTTCATATAGATAATGTTTTTTATTTAATGAAATCTCAAACTATTGATATATCTCAAAATATAAAATACATTTTTCAGCATCTAATGTATAAATTTTATCTGCGGGATCGTCCTAGATTATATCAATATCATTGTTGATAACATGTATTCAATATTTAACATAGTATAAGGATAATGATGTTGACATACTATCATAAACTGGTTGATGAGTTATATATTTATATATACATAATAATATATCTATTGTTATCTTTTAATAATATTTTTTTTTGATTAATATTCATGATTCATTTTTATCATTTGGAGTTCATAATAATGTTATTTGAGTCACCATTTTTTATTTATAGAATTTTTATAAAAAAATTCTAGATATCGCTATTTAATGTAACAAGATTTTTTCTGCATATAATGAGTATACTTATTGCAATATTATTGACAATTTATCAAACTATAGTTTTTGTGATTCAACTCATGAGGAGATAGTGGTAACCTCAATAACTTATTTACCATTTTTTGGGGATATAATCTTTAAGGTATTAGTGATAATAATATCATTGATAAGATTTCACTTGATAACAACATTAAAAATACCAAAAAAAAAATTTAAACTAGTGATGTGTTATCCCACTCATTAAAAATGGATTATGATTGTTTTATATCACCATCAGATTACTTCTTCTTGATAGTCTGTTAATTAGGATGAAAATCATAACCAAACAAATCCCTTACTTCCATAAGGTCCAGAAAGGAAAATATTATTATTATTTTACATTTCCACCAAATTTAATATTATTTATCATTAGTATATTAAAAATAAGACCACTTTCTATATTCATGGGAGACAATAGTAATTTTTTTCATTTTTTTATGAAGGAATATTCTTATATGCCACCTCATTTAAGAAATCCTATTTCACTTATTTTCCTCCCATTCATGGTTGGAAGAGGATTAGATATATCAGACTATACATAGTACATCGAAAAATAGGGAAATGATAGATTTTTTATACATCCAAATTTTACTTGCCTTCCAATTAAATAAGAATTCAAAAACAAGACAACTTGGTTAACCAAATGAAGTTACAATACCACGAAACAAAAACAATTATAGTTATGTGAGGTTCAATGACAAGATAAAAATTCATATTCATTATTAAAACATTATGGGGAATGTCCCAAATAAACCATGACATCAATATAAAAAAATAGAACTCATTTTTTGATGAAAAATGACAAAAAACTTATGGTAAATTAATAATAACTCCATGAAATTCAAATAACATTATATCTATAATAGATTTCCATAAGTAATTTAGTGAAGGATTCTACATAATGAAGTCTCTTACAAGCTAAAATATAGGTTTTAGGAAATCATATGCACTACATTCAATAAAAAATAATACCCTAAAACATTCATATTTTTTTCATCCAAATGAGAGGATATTTGTATATCAATGAGTCCTAAAAATGATATTATATGTTTTTATTGAGAATTAATGATATAAAATGATATAAAAATCCTAATTTCACATATGAATCATATTAATGATTAGATATTCATCTATGGGATAATGTATTATTATATTGAGAATTTATAATTAACTATTATATGATTTATATAAACGAATATAATGTATATATAATCATGAAAAGTAATGTATCTACTCTTTTTGATACATTTTTTCATTTATAAATATTAATGGAAAAATACCTTTTATAGTAATATATACTGATTTGATTCCAAATTAAAAAATTTAGAGAGATTATAATACATTACATGAGTTATGTTTCTGATAAAAATATGTTAATAAAAATTTTAGGGTAAAAGATGATGAATTAATGTTGTTCAAATTTTTTTGAACAAAAGGATCTAATGATGATTTCATAATAATGAAATCATAATTATAATAAATTTTTTATATCGTATATATTATAAACACAAATTTTATATTGTACAATATCATTATAAAAGAACAATATAATAATGTAAAAATTACATTTAGGTTGATAAATTCCATATAAAACCACAATCTTTTTAAGGAAGCCATAATTTATATATATTCATTAATTTTATTGGCCACCGAAGTGTTATTATTTTAATATATATAGTGGAGGTAGTCATATAAAATTAATATAATTGAAAATATATTTTAAAAAATATTTTATACTCCTAGGTTATTATTTTTAATTTATATTTTCAAACATTAATATATACAATATGAATTGTTATAAATTATGGAAAATTTATTATATAATAAATTGTAGTACATTTTCAAATTTTATTAATGACTTAATTGATTTTTTTAAAATATCGCAATTAACAATACATATGAGTTTATAATTTACTATCGTTAATACTTTCTATGATTTTTAAAAAAAAGTATAATTTTTTTATGCTATAGTAAATGTAGAAATTTAATATCATTATATGGATATTTTGATCAAACATAAAAATACATTGTACATTAGTTTTCAATGTTCATTGAAAAAAGATAAATACTCATTCATTGTGAAGGAAATGATCATTTCAGGTCCTTGAAACCAAATTTGAATTATGAAGTACATACCCATTTTTATGTTCTAATAAATAGAATATCCTTTCAAGGATGAAAATGCATTTGTAAATTCAAAATTAATTGATCTTAATGATTCAATTAACTATTGTATCATCTTTTTTATGAATTAAATTTCAAGTAATAATTTATTGATTTTTATTCATATGAAATTGAGTATTAGGATATGATGTAAAATCCTCAAGGATTTATGGGTATTTAATTGTTTTCAAATTATGATTGATCGGTAGTTTTTTGATATCTTTGGATAAATATAATTATAATATTTTTTGTCAATATTTCTATATCCTATATAAATATAGGTTTAATTGATTATAGTAACAATTGATTCTTTGAAAAATTGAGATAGTTATTTTGGGATTTTATAAAACTATTGTCACCTAAAGACAATTTTATTGACATTATAAAAACATATTTTTAATGTGTTGATATTCTATTGAAATATTTTTCTATGATTCTAATATTTAATTTTCTAATTAAAGATATTTCTTCTTTATAATGTCAATTTATGCAGTGTACATTTTTTATGAATGGATGTACAATATATTACTTAAAAAAATTTAAGCAATTATTATAAATAAATGTGATGTAATTTTCGTTAAATAATCCTATATAATGAGGATTTCAAAATTAGATTTATTTTATATTTTCTATCAACCCCTCCATTATATTTTGGTAAAATATTTTTATCCAAATTTTTTTTAGATATCATTATTAAATTTATAAAATATTTTTGTGATATATACATCATTATTATAATATATATATTTGAAAGATGGTATATTTTTTCTTTCATTTAGACAAAAATAATCATTTAAACATTAATCAATATACATCCATGAAGTCCATATAAATTTGGTGGTTCTGATTTTTAGTATTGGAAGGTCACAAGATGACATTTTTTTATAATATCCATAATAAGAAATTTTGTGATGATATATAAAAATAATGAAATTATTCATTAAAAAGTTACTACATTCTCTAAACAGGGAAAATATCAGTATTTATTAAAATATTGAGTGAGAAAAACTTTATTGTGTTCTATCAAAAGAATTCTATATTGGTTTCTTTAATCCCATGAATCATATAATATTTAATGGAATCAACCATAATTTACTCACTATTAGACGCCATATTTTTTAAAACATAATGATCAATTCTTAGGGATAATTAATAATCATTTGATTTTTTTCTTAGTAAAACTATTAATATGATTACTCAATTTTTTACCATTCAAAATAATAAACAATCTCATATAAATAAATATTAAAGTATTGTGATTTTGTAATGATTATAGACATTATAACCAATGAATGGAAATATAAGTGGGAAATTGTAAATGATACACATTTTCATAAAAATATTATATTTGAATTTATTATTATTACAATCATACAGTATGAAAGATTATTAATAAGAGATAATGATAAGGTGAGGATGATAAATGGTGTAGCATTTAATTTTAACACCAATATTATCTAACAATGTCAAATAATTTGAGGTTGTTTTTATCCATTCATAGAATAAGAAATTAATATTTTAAAATAAAAGTTTTTCATATGAATAATGTGTGAATAAAATTTCTAATATTGAAAATAGATGAATAATATATTTGTCTGTAAATAATTTTATTTTATGTATATTTAAATATCCAAATATTATATTTTGAAAAAAGATTTTTTATATATTATTTTGAATGATTGTAATATATGTGGTCTGATTAGATGATGTTTTACAAAAAAAATATAAATCAAAATAGAGATAGAGGGTCTATGAGGTTCTACAAGAATAAAAGAATTTAATGTTTTATAGATCCTTACACCTAGAGTTGTAGTCGTTCATATGGCTCTTTGGATGATTTTGTTGATAATAGTACCAATAGTCCAAATGTTATAAGATTATATGATGGAATTATAAATAAAACTCATTGATTAATATATAATAAATAGTCTAGATCAATGAGTTATACAACATTATATGAGAATTACTCAGATTCGGATGATGAATATAATTTTACATGATCGGATGATGAAAAAATTACATCATATGATGAATATGATTGTTTACCTAATTATGAGTTATTTTAATTATATAATACATTATCATGAAAAATTTTAATATGGTTTCTAATATTATGAAAATTATAAGTTAAATCATTCCACGGTAAATTATATAATATCATAATATTAAATAGTGATTAATAATCATAACTAATAATTAGATACAAAATACCATTATGTCATATCTACCAAAAAAATATTTACTTATAAAGCTAATCACTGAAATTTTTGTTCTGAGAAATATCATATCATTGTTTACATCAATGAAGTAAAATATTCACAATATTCATTGTTTAATGAGATGACATCAATATACTACATTAATCATATTTTCAAATTCAGAAACTCAGTTATAAATTATCAATATTTTATTATAATCAATAATTAATAAAAAATTACTCATTTTTTTGAAAATAAATGAAACAAATTATTTCAAAAAAGTGAAACATTTAGTTTAGCATAGTGCATATATATCAAAATAATTACTATATTTACAATGAATGTTTTATTGATTGGAATTACCATGCTATTATGTTTAATCAATTCAAAACCCATGTATGATTGGGTACTATAATTTGTCTCATGAGGTGTTATGGGATGTCATGGTTTCAATGATGGTTATTCATTTGTAATTTTTTTAGTAAATTATTGATATAACTGAAATGTAAAATTAATTTTAGATAAAATTGAATTGGATAGGTTTCTTATACGATGGAATTGACCTCTCATATGTTTTTTAGTTTTGAAATATCAAAATGTTATTTTCTTTGTGATGAGTTTGGGTGTGTAGAGGCATGCCTACTAGAAGACATAATGTTGTGTGGCTGAAGGGGGTAAAATTCCACAGTTCAGAGGTAGTGGGTCCTGGATACAGGTGGATAATTAAATAATTTATATGATTGATGAAATGGTTTTTCTATAAATTGTTTCCATGTCAATGTTCCCACTAATATTTAATAGCAACATGTAAAATTTTCAAGGAGCACCACATCCTACCTTCTATAATGTTGTACTGATGCATGTGATTAAGTAAAATCATCATACCACATTATTAGAGGATGTATATCCACATTCATCTAATCTTTTTTAGTATATTATTCCTGAAATAATAGTGAATCTAGAGAATCCGAATAATAATAGGCTGGATCTGTGACTGACATGTTTTTAGGATCAGCAAACAACTAGTAGGATGTTCGGATCCAATATAAAGATCTACATGTTATGGGTTCTATTGATTTGCAAACATAATACTATAACTATTTCTACCATAAAATAATATTGATAGAGAGGGGTAATGAATTAATGTATCTAGAGAAGGTCACATTGACAGATAGAGGGTACTCGACTCACATTATAATGTTGTATTGTTTCTCACTGATGTACCTTACAAATGAGATATTGAGATAGAGGAGATTCATGAAAGGTATTTTATATTATATCATATTATAGGTCAATGTGAGAATATTTAATTCTATTACTATATTTTTTAATATAGTTTTTATTACATTTTTGAACATGAATAATGTCTATGTCACAAAGTAGGGTAGTGTTATCTTTTGACCTCGTAGTTTGACATCATATTGTAAGATGTGACATTTTGAGACATACAGTTCATTTATTTCCACTAATAAGTTGAGTAATTGTATATCAGTGCTCAATCATCAATGGGGTAAATGGGTCCACAATAGGAATTAGTGAAACCACATCCCATTCAAACTACACGCATGTATAAGGATGGGTCAGGTGAAATTTTTTATCGGTCATTACCTCTATATGTTATTAGAAGGGGATAATATACAACACTAGAATAAATATAAAATTCATAGGACCACATAAAAATGTTTTTTGGATGAGTTTCAATCAATTATGTGGAGTATGTTGTGGTCACTAAAAAGGCTACCATCCAGCAGTAATACATAGTCATCAATGTAGGCCTACTTCAGGCATTTATGTTATGTTAATGGGTCATTGTCTAGGAAATATCTTTTTTGTACATCCGTCCACTGAAGACCGCGGTTCTAGAAAATCTAAGGTGATATTTATGATCTTAGTACCTCTAAAATATCATCTTCTCTAAGTTAATTGGGTGAATCACAATGTTTTATATATATACCTATGGTAAAAATCATTGGGCATGCATGAAATGTTCTCGAGAATGTTATGATTCTCCAAAATCTATTACGGATCAGAACAAATTATGTATGATGTAGCATGGAGTTCCCCCTTGAGATTATATTTTTCACTTCATCTGTGGATCCTTATATTATAGAGATGAAAAGGTTTTTCGTAATACTTTTAATGGACTTTATATCATCTTATAATGATAACATTTACTTCTACTGTAAGAGATGGACTTTCCGATCACACGATGGTGTAGATCACACCCATAAGTGATAATGTGATTTCAATGTGTTCCATGATAGATTATAGAATTGTGGGATGGGTGGGATGACATCCGTGATTTCTCTTTTTTATTTGGATGATCTGGGAGTGTGTCATGAAAAATTTACTCCCATTCATGATTGGAACATGTTTGTATTCTTATACTATATATGTGGTTTACTTATTTATAGATAGGTGGTGTTATCTATACAGAATGTTCTAGGAGCGACATATGGTTCCATTCCTATTAACGTGAAGACATGAATGGATTTGCAGAAGCATAAGAGGAACCTATATGACTTGGTGGGAAATTTTTTTATTAGAACCAATACTTTTATGTGGGGTTGTGTTGTCATTTTTTTGAAGAATGATGATGATAACCTTGGTATATGAGTTTATTATGTTATGATTCACAATAATATGGTTATGAATGGATATCCCATTCCATATATAAATTACATGATTTATTATCTTTAAAAAGAATGGGTATTCATTAATGTTTATTTGAGTTCATGATTTCATCAAGTATGGGTTTAAACTATATAAATATATGTAAATCCATTCATTGAAAGCAACATATATATGAGTATTAGTTTATGCATTTCATCCTTATGAATGAGTTTGTTTTTTTTGTGGAACTAGAAATTTGATTCTTCCATTCATGTCTGGATATGTTTGGGATTTTTTTATGACAGTAACTTGTTGTATTATCAAAATCGAAAAACCTATTCCAAAAATATTAAGATTTATATGAATTAAATAAGACAACATATTTTATTTGATATGTTCTAAGTGATATGATTATGGATGGTGAATGTTCACTTAAATGGTCACATTATTTGGATTATTGCAGTATCAGTAGACCTAGAGAAAATGAGAGCTATAGTTTTCTAAGAGAATCCAAAAAATATATATTATATAAAGTGTATATTAGGGATATAAAGATACTACATGTAGTTTATTTATGATATATCACTCTTATCAGTTCCACATAGAGTATTGACTATGAATGGTTTGATTTTTTTGTTCAAATGCATGTGAGACAAGCCTTCACGAGCATCAAGTTACATTAACATAAACATTTGTTCTGATTCTTCCATAGCATGGATTGAAGAAAACTATTTATTTTGAAACATATTTTTTTGATATTATAGTGATGATTATTTATGGGGCTAGTATTTTGGAGTACGTGTCTCAGTTTATGAGGCCACACAATATTAATTACCAAAATTCAAGATCTCGAGTATGTTGATGTCATTCATCAATTTTGATGCAAGAGGAATTATTTAATGGGTGTGTGTATTGGGGTGTAAAATAACCATTTAAGCCCCAATAAAATATTTAAACACACGATATATATCTAAGATAGTCTATTTTGGAGGATTAACTATTTTTTTATATCATGAATTTCTACATTCTCGGTAATGGAAAATTGTTGACGAACACACTGAGTGTGAGGACACAGGTATTAGAAATTTAACAAGACAATTTGAAGTGGAATATTTGGGATTTTATCTCTAAAATGAACATGGAGGCTCACAACAATCTAGGTAAGATTTATATATTATATAATGTTGTGACCCCTAACATTTTTGATATAGTGAGGATGAGGCACCTATCAGGTTATGAAGGCCTAGTCCTATTTGACGGTGATGTAGGTGGAAATCCAAATACTATGTTTATATGAGGTGATAATGAGATCATGCATATCCAAGGTCTCATTAGGGATATTGATGATATATGAGAGGAGATGATCTAGGAGTTTTATTCCTCAGCAAGGGTAGTGAGTCCCAATGTCAACATGATGTAATTGGACTAATGATATTAGTAATGGTGGTTGGGTAGGAAATGTGATGTAGCTAGTTTTGTTATGATGTTTTCCACTAGTAATTAGATGAAAGAGGATTATCAACGTCCAACATATATTTTATATATGATACCTATTTTTATGGGGAAATGGGTTGATGCCATGATGGGTTTTGTGATAGTATTAACTAGGTCACCTCATGGAAATGTTGATATTACATTTTTTATGATATTCTAATGACGGATTATAATTTATTTTCAATCACGGAGACCATCAGTGTGGATGATACTTACAGTTTGTATATCCATCAAATAGTATGATTTTTTAGGGTCCATAATCCTATCAGTTTATATAATGACATTATATTTAATTTTTTTTCAAGAAATGTTTAGAGAGGGTGCATTGTATTTAGGTTCACTTAGTACAATATACAACTCTCATATTGATTAAAAGTTAGAGAAAAAAATAATGGTGGTAGGGAGAAAGTTGTTGTCATGCATCCTGTATTTTTAGTTCTATTTGGGGAGGCACAAATATTCATTTGAGTTTGTCAAAAATAATCGGTAATATAAGACCATGCATATGTTAGGATAGGAGGTATTATATGGAAATCCATTCTAATAAACACTATGTTTTCCAGTGGAATGTGAGACTAATTTACTGGGACAAAATTGTAACTCACATAGATTTTATGAGATATATTCTATTAAAATTATTTGATATCTGTTGTTGTACACTACACCATCTTATGCTTTTGCTATATGAAACACCGTATTAGATTGTAGTATACACAATAATATTCTTGTCCTGTGTTACACACAAGAGCGACCTTCCTCAATATCTTGCATGGAACGCAATACCGTGTTTCACTAAACAATGATATATTATTATAATATTATTCGGAACTAGCCGTTATGAAAAGTATTAACTGCATTTAATTTTTATGACATTAAAAATCATCTTACATATTTTATAGAACACGGTATGAGACAAAAATTAATTTTTCAGAGGAAGTATTTTATAAAAAATGCAGTTTGGTTTCCATTTTGAAGACACAACCTTTTGATATATAATTTTTTAAAATTTTATATGTTCACATTGACCAAGAAATCTTATTCTTTTGAATAATGATATAAAAATTGATATTGGATACAATTTTGACATTATTATGATAACCTTCATATTTTGATGAATACAAAAAATATGCTAAATTATAATTAAAAACAAAATTTTTCATTGAGATAATTTATAATGATAAATTATAATACAAAATAACTTTAAAGTTATTATAAAATATATTTTTACAATTTAATATAATTTATGTTATTATCATTAATTTTACATTGAATCCATAGGCAAAATCATTTCAATCATTTGCAATGTTTTAAACAAAAAACCGTAATTTCTGACAATGTGATTATTCATAAATTAATTTATGCATCTTCTGGGTCTTGAATTTGAAAAAATAGATTCGATATTTTGAATATTTAGGTCCAAATTATGTTAATAGACTACTTTTTTGGCATTATGAATAGTAACTACGATAAATTTTATTTACCACAGTTAAAGGTAAATCTTGTAATTGTGGGTAAATATAATTCTATAAAATTACAATAACACTTTTCAAAATATAATTGGAATGTTATATTTCACCCTAAAAAATACTTTTGTATATATGGAATCTTTAGGAAGCACTAGGATAATATTAAGACCTTTAATTTATTTTATTTAATGTAAACTGAAATATGTCTCACTAGAACATTTATAATTAAATTATATTTAATATAAGGTTATAAACAATATAAATTCGATTATAAATAATCATTTTCAATATAAATTTTTTTTCTTTATCATGGTAATTTATTTTTAATTCTTAACAAATATATAATTAACATATTTGATTATAAATTAATGATTTTGAAATTATTTACATAGTAAAAAATCAATAATATAGTTTTTAATAATTTAATAATACCAATAAAAAGACCCAAAAAATTGATCATAACTTATTAATAGAGTATATCTAGACCATAAGCATCCAAGTATCTTCTTGTGGACCATTTGGAGCCGTCTAAAAAAATTATGACATTTATATTATTTTATTTTAAATGATGTCAAAGTTGGCACCTTCATAATTTAATAAACATAGCGTTTTAAAATATGGGTGTTTTAGAAGAAAACTTTGACTAAATATATTTTTATGAAATATATTCGATTTATATTCATTATAATATTTGAGTTTTAATTTTTATGAAATGAATTTGTATATAAAATAATTATAAAAAAAATGTTGTATTAAATATTATATTATAAAAAATATCAAATTAATATTTGTAAAAATATTAAAATTAATAATATATTAATTAATTAATGTACTTCAAAAATTATATAGATTAATTTTACATGTTAGTAATATATTATATATTTTTGTTCCACTCTATCATCTGATTGGATTTTATTTAAAATCAAATAAAATAATAGTGTCAAAATTGACACGATTGATATTTTATAAAAATAACATATTATTAAATTTGTTTAATAATAACAAAAATATTTAAAAATTAAAAATATAAAATTTATATGGTCTATAATTTCATAAAGAATCCAATTATGGACAATTCACAACACATAAGTATGTATTTATAACAATTAAATATTTAGAATATTATTCAGACAAATGTAATTAAATAGATTAAATAAAGATAAATCAAAATGATAAGGGTTAAAATAAACATAAAACATGTATATATTTTATTGTTTGACAAGATCACAACCCTATATCATCTCATCTTCAAATTGAGTCATTTTCGGAGGATTTTATGTGGGGTTTGAATTTATTATTAATTTATATTTTTGGGGTCTCCCAATGTTCCCCTATCTTCTCTTATATAAAATGGGACTTTACAGACTGAAAATTATATTTTTATTTCAAAATAACTCATGAGGAAAAAGTGGGAAACCAGAATTAAATATAAGACATAAAGAACAACCATGCCTCCATGGTCCATGATGATCAAGAGAAATACACTCCAATTCAAGAGAAAGGAAAATCTCTACCCTAGAAGAGAAACAATACGATTAGAGTCTACCTTCCCATCATTTCATGGCTAGAGATCCCATGCAAGACTGCATGGGCCCTGTACCGATGGAAAATGACATACCCTCTCAAACATCGAATTCCAAATAGCGATGAGAAAGAGAACGCTCCCATATCTAAACCTCATATGGATTAGTCCCTTGCATGTAAACATAATGCACTATCTCATGGATCAAGGCCACAAGCCACAAGCAACCTAAAATTTTTGAAACCCACACACGAGCTTCAATGGACACAAATCCAAATATCCATATTTCATCATGATAAGAAACAATGACCAATTTATCTTCAACCAGCACAACCACCCTTTCCACTGATTCACATAAAGTAGCCCACAGACAACACAAAATGCAGGAGAATCAAACGTCATGAACCATACATCCAGAATTTAATAACATAGCCTTCAAACCAGAAATTGCCGACACAGGAAACAAGACACAATTTCCATCGTAATATTTAAGTACAAGTCTCCCAACCAGTAGTAGGAACTCCAACAACCATGAATCCAATAGAAGACCAAATTGAAGCCTAAATACTGATGCACGAAGAAAGAACCATGAAATTAAAATCCTATAAAATAAAAAATGATTGAAAAAAAACAAAAGTCATAGAAACATCGCCATTCCACCAGGAGGAAAACCACTGCAAATCAGATCTCGTCACCACCATCCGAGTCGACCATGAAGAACATTTCAACCTCTTAACGCATAGACTAGGGATCAGACAACAAATCTATAGTTGTAGGCGCTAGATCATGGCCGGGGGCTGACACCGTGCTACCATGAGGAACCCTATCCAGCTTAGGAGGAATTGAGCATGAAGTGGCTATCCCTGGTGCAAATCGCCTGGGAAACCGTGACCACGAAGTCGTCGTCACCGCTATAACGGAATTCCACCGCCACAATGTTCCCAAGAGTGGAGGTGGGTCACACCGATCCAGAAGAGGAAGGAGGCGACAAAAAGTGTAAACCTATCTCTCTCAGTTCCCCTTACGGGTGCATTCTGTAATCTATAAAAGGGAACCACATCCCTTTCCTCATTCCACCATTTTGATAATTCAAAATTGGGCAACCGATGCCCATTACTATTCTCAACTTCCCTAGTAATATTTTGGATGTTCGGGTCTTCTAAAAACACCTAATATAGTCTCTTAAGAATATTTTAAAGGAGGTATGTTGCGGAAGAGGATTTTCAGACACATACAAAAGTAATTGGACATATGCTAACTGAAAATATCACTATCTAATTTTTATTCAAGATTATGTATACATCAGAATGTACTAAGTCATATTTATCATCTACATCCATGTTTCCTTAGTATGTATTATTAATTATATCCTTCTAAAAATTCATAAATATAATTCTACTTGTTGGTGAATTTTAAGTAAATGTTATGAAAGGAATATTTTTTTCGTTTTCAGCACGAGATACTTTTTGACATTTCCAGGAATTGTATGTGAAGAATGTTTTTTTAACATATGAGGCATACATGTATTTTTATGGTTTTATAACTACTTCTTTCCATGAAGATTCCTCTATCACAATTCTTATTTATTTTTAAAATAATTATTTTCTTTTAAAATTTAATGTCATTTTGAGAAAAGAAAATGATGTTGGTGAAGAAAGGATATTTTCATCATGAATCGAGTTCATTTGTTTTATCAAAATTATTTACCATCGATGATGATAGAGAGTAATGTTTTTATCCCTATTATTACATATATGTTATTTTATTATGATGGAATTATTTTTATTATGTTATATTTTATTATAAGGATTATGTTATGATGGCATGATGTTAAAGAATCCCATTTTTATTACAAGGGTTATATAATGATGTATGATTTATGATTTAGTGGAACAAATAATAATGGATTCATTATAAGATGAGTGAGACCTATATATCCCTCCAATGCATTGGGAAATTATTTATATCTCATGAGATAAACGTGGTTAGAATGACAATTAAATCTCGATCAGTACTATAGGGCTGAACGACAAGGAAACCCTATTTAATAATGGACTTTGTCCACTATGATGGTCTTGGCTGCAATGCTTTGTCTACTATATAAATAATGTTGTGTTCATTATGGTTTTCCACCAATCCATGTATTATTCTTATGCTATTTTAGCATGATTAATGTTACATTATGTTCTATGACTTACGTACTGCTAATATTTATTTCACAACACAATATTTTGATGTTAAAACGTTATGTTCATGTTTTTAAGATCAAATATACATGGTAAGTTTTATTTTTTCTATTTTTACCCTTAATGAGGATTTGATCTCAACATTTCTATGTTTTCTATTCCATAGGATATAAATAATGGTTTTAGGTAGTTAAAAAAGGGGGCGCTCATTATAGGAGATGTTGAAGATCTTTCACCATGATTAGAAGATTATTTTCCATGTTTTTGAAGACAATAAAATAATATGCTCAATGGGTGATTGTTTTTTCTGTATTATTTATTCCTTTCGAGTAATTTAATGTCCATGTACGTCATGGATTGGGTCTCTAAATTTGGTATCAGAGCGAAGGTTTAGTCAAACATGGGAAACTATGATGCGAAAACCTTATTGAGAACCCTATAGATATTTCTAAGATATGTCTAGGGATGTACTTAAGGATATGTATATGTATTGTTTATAGTCCTAGAATTATGGAAATTATCATATAATTAAACCTCAGATGTTATATATTGAAAGTAATATCCCTTTATTATGTTTTTTTTCTAGAAATTTTTTTTCCTTTCACACAATTATTTTTTGGTTTTAGACAATGGTTGGAATCTGAAGGAAGCAAATTGATCAATGTAATGTAAAATGCAATTATTGTCCTCCCGAACAAAGAAATTTTATGATATATGGAGTGACTAATCTTATTTCTATATTTATACATGATATGAATCATTCTGGACATCTTAATGAGCATAGAAGTGAACAATATATTAATGAGTCCTCTGTGAGGCAACGTCCCCCTTCTATCAATGGGTCTTCACATCCACGTATAGCTGAACAATGGATCAGTTCCATTTAAAATATATATTCCATTAATCGCATCTTAGAACATGAAGAAGTCATTTAGGGCTGTTTACCATTTAGAAGGTGAATCATTCTAGTTGTATATACTAATTAAGATTACATGGAAAAAAGATGAAATTGAATCCTTGGAATGGGACAAGTTCAATAGACTATTTTTGAATAAGAACATTCAACGTATTCTTTGAACGATGATGGAAAAGGAGTTCCATGAGCTTAAGAAAAAGGATGATGAATCTGTTGGTATATAAAACGTTAATTTTACAAGGCTTCCAAGGTATGCATCTGGAATTATCATCCAATCTTAAAGTAAAGTTGATCGATTTTTCAGTGGATTAAAACCAAGTCTATGAAATGATTTAGCTATAAAAGACTTCAATATCTCTGAATAGATTGAGTGTTGTGCTATCAAGTTTGAACTTGAAGTTTTTGAAACATATCCATCTCATCGTTTTGACTATAAATGAAAGATGGAGTTCAAGGAAAAATCTCAAAATAATGGTGAAAAGAAGATTAATGTTTACGTATGCCTACATTGTTAAAAGAAGAATGGTTGAGATTGTCTTAAAGTGACTAGAAAATAATTTATGTGTGGTAAAGAAGGTCATCGAGCTGCTGAGTTCCAACGTAATTGAAAATATGTAGTTAATGATGTGAATAGAGACAATACTATAGAGAAGGCACCACCAAAACATCAATGCTACCATTTCATGGAAATAGGGAATTATGATAGTCTTGCAATAATCCAAGTGTTAATAATGATCAACATCAACAACCTATTAAGGCAAGGGACAATGGGAAGTGACGTATGATCACTATGGTCGATCGTGAATATGGAAACAAAGTGGTTCTATGAGTAAGCATTAATTTAACGAGATTCCAAAATAGTGTAGTGGAATGACATTTATAGTATCAAAGAATATTGTGATATCTATATATTGGTTTTTTTTTGGTTTTCAATAATATTATGGTAATGGTACCACGAAAAGTGATTGAAATATTTTTGGAAAGAAAATAATATGTGCATAATGGAGAGATAAGAATAAAATAATATGATTGATTATATCAATGAGCCCATGATTGATATACGGAAAAAGTGATATAATTGTTTGAGTATATAAAATTTTTGGGATTTTGGTATGTGGAAAGTTTAAATATTTGACAGAATTCATGTCATCATAAATATTATATGGTAATTCAAGTTTAATGATAATGCATGATTAAGGTATTCACATGTTTGAAAGTGACCACCAAGATATATCTTATGATATATTGAGGATTAATGAAGTCATTAACATGCTTGTTATGTGATATTTCTTGTACTTGTTTTCCATGTATTACGAGATTAGAGAGATTTATTTTTGATAAGACTAATGGTTTTAATGGACTATGATCGACATCTGATAGTATTTTTTTTAAGGCTATAACATTTTTCAGAATTTTATAATAGTTTAGATTTATAAAATGGGCAACTCGTAGGATAGGCGAAAATACCTCATGTTGGACACAATTGCGGGTATCAAACCCACAACCAAAGTGTGACATTCCTTCATCGGCTACCCCTATCCTACACGAAGTCCCTAGATAGTAGAAATTAGATTTATTTTATTATGGTGTATGATTGATAAATTATAAGTCCATTTTTGGAATCATGTACGGTTAATCACAACATTGATTGACATATGTATATTTAATAATTATTTCCAACCATTTTGTGATAAAGATATAAGGAATGACCTATCATTCAATAGCATGATCTATTAACACATGAAGAATGAAATAATCAACTTCATTTCATTAAATAAGAGATGAAGTGAAAATTGTTCATGGAATGACCCACACTGATATTACATTGAAATCAAATAAGTATTTCTCCTTATGAAAAATTTCATCAGTTTCAGTGAAATGGTCATGAAATCCAAAAATTTGTCCTAGTACACTCATATTTAATGAATCAGATGGTACCATAGATCATTAATAATTTATGATTTTGTTATTGTTGGATTTTTCATATCCTTATTATCAACCACTCTCCATTAGAACATGATGGTTAGATTTCTCTACCATATATGTGTTTACACCTATGTTAACCATTATGAAAACCCAATGAAGAGCTACATTGGGTAAGAGTTATGTTTCTGATGTTCCTTAATATAATGAAAATTTAGTATTCCTTCTTACAATGTGGGTTTCTATGTAATAAAATCCCATGTATTAAACCATTTATAACCCTGATTATTTTTGATGGAGAAATTCATTTTATGGGGGGTAGAATGTAACACCCTATGATTTTATGAGATATATTATATTAAAATTATTTGATATCTTCTATTGTACGCTTCACCGTGATTATTTTTCACTATACGCAAAATTTTATTAGCTTTTAGTATACGCAATAATATATGTGTCTTGTGTTACACACAAGAATGACCTTCCTCTATATCTTTCGTGGTACGCAATACAGAGATTCACTAAACAATAAAATATTATTATAATATTGTACTTAACTAGCCATTATGAATAGTATTAAGTACATATGAGTTTTAAAATATTATAATTCATCTTACATATTTTATATAACATGTTATGTGAAAAAAATTTAAATTTTTAAAAAACGAAGTATTTTTTAAAAAATAGAGTTTTGTCGCTTATTGATGGAACGCCCATTATAAAATATAATTTTTTATAATTTTATATAATCAATTTGACAAAGTTTAAATTTTTATTTTGAATAATGATAGAAAAATTTATGTTGGACCAAAATTTTACATTATTATGATAAGCTTCATATATTGATGAATAGTAAAAATAGATGAAATTTTAATTAACTTTTTTTTCATCGAGCTAATTTATATGGTTAAATTATAATATTAAATAGTTTAAAACAATAAATAGATTATATTTTTATCATTTAATATAATTTATGTCATTAGAATTGATTTTACATCGATTCCATAGGTAAAAACATTTCAATATTTTGTAATGTTTTAAACAAAAACAAATATTTTTTCGACAAAGGGATTAATTTTAAATTATTTTTTGAAAATTCTATAATTGGATGATTATATTTTTCCAAAAATCATACTTGGGTCGAAATGGAATCTTTTGAAACACACTTGGATAAGATTAAGACCTTTAATTTATTTTATTTAAAATAATGTGAAAAATTTCTTACTCAATCTTTATTATTTAAATTATTTTTAATATATGGTTATACAGAATATAAATTCTATTCTAAATACTCATTTGAAATCTAATTTTATTTTCTTTATCCTGTTAATTTATTTTTAATTATTATGAAATATATATTCAACTTATAATCTTATAAATTAATAATGCCGAAATTATTTATTTGTTGACTAATCAATAATACAGTTTTTATGAAAATAATAATACCCATAAAAAGGACCAAACACTTGACCAGAAATTATTCTATGAGTATATCTACACCATAAGAATCCTTATTTATACTTGTAGACCATTTAGAGCCTTATAAAACTAATTATGACATTTATATTATTTTATTTTAAATAATGTCTATGTTTTCACCATCATAATTTAATAAACCTAACATTTTAAAATTTAGATGTTTTAGAATAAAAATTAGAATAAATGTTGTCCTATGAAATATATTATATTTGACTTCATCATTGTATTTTATTTTTATTTTTTATGAAAAAAATATGTATATTTAATAATTATACAAAAATGATGTAATAATTTTTTTATTATGAGAAATAAAAAATACACTGTTTTATAAATATTAAAATAAATATTGTATGAACAAAAAAGTGCACAATGTAATGGAAAATCTCGTAATCTCATTTTTATCCGAGATTTATTATAAATCTAAATTTACATGTGCATATTTATTGTCCAACTAAATGTTTCTACAATACAAATTATTAATTATATCCTCATATAATTGATTAAATAGAATTTTAATTATTATTTATTTTTAGTAAAAGATATGAAAGGAATATTTTGTCGTTTTTAGTACAAGATACTTTTTGACTTTTCGGGCCAAAGTACAAGAAGAATGATTTTTTAACATATACGGCATACATTTTTTTACAGTTTCATAACTCCTTATTTACATGATGATTCCTCTACATGATATTATTATTAATTTAATCAAAATTATTTTCTTTTAATATTACTCGTCTTTTTTAGAAGAGAATGTGAATGAAAGGATTTATTCCTCAAGAACTGATTTAAAGTATTTAATAAAAAATATTTTCCATCAAAGATGATATAGGGTATTATTTCTATTTATATTATTAAATTTATTTTATTATGTTATGATGGAATTATTTTTATGAAGTCACTTAATCATATATGGATTTTTTTATGATTTCATTATGCATAAGAATCCCATTTTATTTACATAGGTTATGCAATAATGTATGATTTATGATTTTGATGAGAACATAAGAATGGTTTTATTATGAGAAGGGTGGGACCTACATCTCCTTCCAATGAATTGGGTAATGATTTATATATCATGGGAAAGACATGGCTGGAACAACAAGTAAATTCCGTTCAGTAATTCAGGACTAGAATGGAATGTAATCCCAGATCAGTAATGGTCTTCGTCCTCTATAATGGTCTTGGCAGAAATGCCTTGGCGACTATGAAATTCATATTATGTTCTTTAAGGTTTTCCACCAATCCCAGTTTTATTCTTATGTTATTTTATCATGATTAATGTTATTTTATGAACTATTCCTTACGTAATTCCATGATTTATTTCACAACTCAATATTTTGATGTTTTAACATTATTTTCTTGTTTTTAATTTCAAATGTACATGGTTTGTTTTATTTTATGATTGTCTTCCCTTACTAAGAATTTGAGCTCACCATTTTTATGTATTCTTTTCCCATTGATGTAATGAAAGGTTTAAGGTGGGGAAGAATGAGGAGAACATTATGGGAAATAATGAAGATCATTCACCATGATTAGAAGAGTATGTTCAGAGTTTCCAATTATACTAAACTAATACAGTATTTGGGAATTTTTTTAGTTATGTATCAATAATTCCTCAAAAGTAATTTAATTTACATGTATGTCATGTTTAGGGACTCTTCAAACATCTTTTTTCATATTATTCTAAGAAGGCCCAGTTGATTTAGATGTGGATGTATACTATGTAGTCTAATAAGAAATATTACATAAATCACTGCCTACAATATATAGAAGTTGTTGTTAGTTATCCGGTCTTCTACCTGTTACAGTAAATCATGGATAGAAAAATATCAGGTGATTGGTTATGTTTTCGCCACGATATGTCTTGTTGTTCAAGATTCTTGATATATTTGGGTCAGTAGCCAATCATATGTGGGTACCTCCGAGGTACCAATCCATGCACAATTTCTTCAATGTATCTTTCTTTCACTATTATTATTCGTACCCATATCATTATTATCACCATTAGAATGATGAGTAACATGAAGACATGTCCTTCAGAGAGAATCCTATTAATATCACTTTCTGGAGCATAAGGTTCTAGGAGGTTATATCATTTATATATTATTGGTGTAGTGGACACATAGTAATTTTGAATATGTTACTTGTGGGTGGTAGACTAACTTGTGTGCTTAGTGTATTGAGTTATTCTCAAAAAAAATTTGACCAAAAAAGAGAAGAAAATTTTGGGTTGAGTTTATTTAAGGAGGTAATTTCTATGTTCCAAAGTATTTTTGCGATATATATATTTTTATTCTATATATTCTCATGTTTATGTAATTATTTTTTTGAGGAAATCATGTCAGTTCATGGACATGTTGTGTAGTTCTTGAGAAGGTAGAGGTAAGATGGTTTTATATTTACTTCAAGCTATTTACACATCCTTTTTTTTAGATTCTCAACCATTATCAATTAAATGAATATTTTTTTTCAATATATTTCATAAATACTAGGAATTTATTTTTGAAAATGAATATGCTAATGACTCTATTTTGGATAGAACCACTAACTCTCCTCTATTTGACATGAAGTAAGCCTCAATAATGAATAAATCTAGTCCTATAAACAATATGTAGATATAGAGTACTTTTCATCCACTATATGTCTCATTTTATCTCAATCACTAAGTACTTGATTTCTTTCAATCTATTTTATGTTATCCAGGATAATATTTCTACAATTTTGGTGAATTATTATTTCCCCTAATTTTAGTTTATTCGACTAATTTTCTTATTTTCTCTGGATCTAAGACGAATCAATAGTTGACACTATACATGAAATATAATTTTGATCTACAGATGGTGATATATAAATTTAAATACAGGTTTTCTACATTATAAGGCTAGATGTAAATGGGCCACAAGATAATCCTTCTGAAATGAACCTGAAATTGATTTGATAAAATTAATTAAATGAAATTGGTAGTTATAGGGATTCCTTTAGGTTTCCTTGAGATTCATTGGTGGTTTCTTACAAATCCATGTTCACATATTGGGTCCTCTAAAAGAATTTTCTTTTTTTTGAAATGATAGAGATCCCATGGGGTGATTTGATGCTTTCTTAGCCATAAGAATCCACTTTTAGAAATGAATTTAATTTAATGTAATTTTTGATGGTGAAATTTTTAGTGGTTGAATAGCTAATTATTTGGTAAAATGATTTGGAATACTCATTTTATTATTTGATTACAAACATTTAAATGTGAAAATTTATACTCATAAGAAGTAATCAATTTTGGATTGGATTCATGATTGGGTAAAATAATGATATGAAATAATGAATTATTCATTAGATCAAATAGAAGATGCTCTATGGATATTATTGTTCTAGGGGATGAATTGGATTTAGTACGTTCATATGATATTGATTCTATGAGATTCCATGTCATTTTCTACCATATAAATTTCCATTCTTGGTAACATAATGTAAATTTGTGCCATAAATACTCCATGGACTCCATGCAGTGGTTAAATGATTTTCAATCGAGATTCACAAGGGAATCGATGAGGTTTATTTTGTCTTATACAACATTGAACTAGACATTCATGGCCAGAAACATTAATTATTACGACTAATATATGATGAAATGATACTCTAGATTTTATGGCATGATCATGGATTTTTTGACACATCAGGTTATATGGTATGGAGGTGGTTGTTTGATATGTGTGTTTATAAAGATGAACCACTGTGATTCGATATGTGTGGATATACAGAGAGGTTGTGGTGGTAATATATAACTATATAAATTCTATGGCAATGAAGATTAATTTATTTTTTTATATATAAATTATTTTAGGAGGGGACATAACATCTGTAGGGACCCTCTTAGGGATTTTTGTTGTCACTTATGTTACTTATATTCATTGGGAATATTTTTCTTTTAATACAGCATAAATGATTACCTACAAATTGCATATCTTGTAATATTATATTAACTATAAATTTTTATATCATTTTCTAATTACCTATTTTTATTTTACCTCACTGACAATGGGTACTTTAATGTACATATTGGATTGATTGAGTGAACTATGAAAGCACATATAGTGATAGAATTGATTTTGGACATATATAGGATAGGGGAGAAAAAACAGAGGAGAGGAGTGTGTTTCTATATGGATATAACAAATATATTGATTTTTATCATAAGGATTTATATAATTATGTAGATTTTTTTAATATGTATATACATTACATGTTTATCAACATATATGAGAGACCAATTTTTTCAATGTTATATATTCATTATTTGATTGAATTTTCTACTGATTATGTGTTCTTATGATTCTTTAATGACATTGATATTATGATATCCTACACTCTGGAATGGAAATAATATTTTCCACCTAGACACAACTAGGACCCCACTTATAGTTGGTAGCTTCTGTTGTATGAAGACATGTTTTTTAGGGCATGTAGCCAACCGGGCATAGAGCCATATTAAGTGGAAATCTGGGTCTGGTATATTATATAAATTCCTCTAAAATATATTTAAATCAAGGTATTCATAATTTCATGGTTATAAGATTCATTAATACTTTTGGATAATGTATGTATCTTAATATGAATTTTTTCATTAAGTAATTCTAACTATCATTTTAGAATATTTAGACAACTTTTTTTTTAATTTTTATTTCAATTGTAAAATTTTTTTATAAAAGTATTATTTTGTATGTTTATTATTTTATAATATATTATTATAAAAAAAATTATTCAGAATATTTTTCCAAAAAAATATAAGTAGGTTAAGGGCATTTGTTTGTGTTATTTTATAAACAACTATTCACGTACACTTTTTTATTCCATGATCATTCTGTATTCAATATCTAGATGAATCCCATTCAATGTATTAGTATAACAATAATAGTAATAAATATTTACAATGTTACAAGAGTTGTTATACAGAGTAAAATAAAGTCAACATACAAGAAAATGCGATATATGTTATAAATGATACTATATAGATCACCAAATATATCATTAGGCACTAAAAAACCATGAGATCACTTCCTAATCACTTGATGCTTGAAATGTGATTAATGATAATGAAACATAACTATGAATACAATCAACATCATAGGGGTCTTTAGAAAATATCAAAATTTACATGAAAGAAAATTATAATAATATATATGAAAAATATAATAAAATATTAAAAAATTATATGACAAGATATAAGGCCCTAGCCTTAAACCTTACTTAATATTGAATTAAATGAATAATTCACATTGAGGATCTTTTCTGGTTTAGAATTTTAGAGAATTAGGACATAACTATTACATCTAAAAAGATTACAAAGTAGTCTCTTCTACTAAATTTCCATAAAATAAAAACTCTTAATAAGAAACATGTCTAGTTCCATGTTTTAGGTAGCATGACTTTCCATTGATCCCATCCTTGACACTATTCCATGATATGTCCTGTGAAAATTGTCACGACCCGTCCTCAGGCCCGTGCCGTGACTACCCCAAGCCTGCCTCTCTTAGGCCAGGGGTTGGCGACTAGCACCAAGGCGTAAATCCCAGAAAAAGGGAAGGCATTGCCTTTGCAAAGTAAACAATCACCTTAGAGTAAGAAAGTGGAAAAGTAAACACTAAGTAAAAACTGGTACAACAGTATGTGAGGAAAAGTAAGTGGGCCAGTATATAAACCCAAACTGAATGTAAAGTACAACTCGAAAGGGAAAACAACAACTGAAAAGTAAAGGCTGCTACGCCGAGCTGTCCACTGTAATTCCCACCTGAAGGGTGGGTACAGATAGCTCCACTGCTCCTCGAGTCCCGCCATCCGCTCCGAGTACATCCCGCCAAGTGGTCTACCTCCAGGTACCGTCCTGCTCTGCAAACCTCAACCACGATCAACGTTGTCTGTCGTCTGCAACCAACATAACGTAGTGCGGGCATAGCCCGTGCAGGGGTGAGTATAAGGTACTCAGTAGGGACCCCAAGACTCCCAAAGGTCTCCCAAAATCCACAAAGGATAAACCAAAAAGGAAATATACAATCAAGAAGTAACAACCGACACTGCTTAGGTATATTCCAATACATATACCTAAGTCATCAATTCCAATATGCTCTAACCTCTGAGACCAAGTAAAACTCAGTCCACACAGTAATGTATGCGTATTCCACACAGGAAAGCAAACGTAATCCACACAGGATAGCACAACACAATCCACACAGGAAAGTAAACAAGATTCACCTCACACAGGTATACTTCTTCGAAAGATGATAGAGATGATCACTGATCAATCTAAGTCATCGGACCCATAAAGGATCGATAGGTACTAACCCCCGCAAAGACCCACACAAGATCAGTAGGAAACTAACCCCCGTAAAGACCCACACAGGATCAGACCCACAAAGGATCTGTAGGCGCTGGCTCACACAGAACCGCTGAGCGCTGACCCACACAGGATCAGACCCACAAATGATCGATAGCACTGATCCACATAAGATCGCTGAGTGATGTAGTCGTCGTCGTCGAATCCACTGAGGATCTCGGCACATTCGTCGTCGTAGTCACAGTAGCAGTCGCAGCCAGCACTAGGGTTCCTGCACACAGCAAACTCGTTCGGGAGGGTCCGCTCCATGAACGGAGAGTTTGATACATCAACTGACACATATTCCACAGTTGATGTATCCAAAAGTTCCATATTGAGAATAGTAACTCATCGTCGCAGACGGCGCGTCAATCGGACGTCCGGTCTGAGAGTTATTGGCTTTTTCGTCCCATGGGCCCGACTGTTTTATAAGGCGAAACCAACCCGACCGTACTCCACCTATGTCCAATCCTCGGGCGGAGTATGCCAAAAGATCCGTCTCACTAAGAGGAACTCAACAAAGTTGACGGCACGTCACCGGGACGCTCGTAGCTCAAGATATGAGTGTTTCTGCTCTGAGGACCCGGTTGGTTTCGTGTACGAACCAACCCGACCGAACTCAAAGTATTCCGAAACCTTGAGTGCGATATACCGAAACGACATTCGCGATCCATGGATCGCATCGCCGCTGACGTGGCGTCTTTTTGCGGTCCGTAGCCCGAGTTATGGTCATTTGAACCCAAACAGTCTGATAATAAGGTTTTCGGGCCCAGACCGACCCCGCCCAAGACCCCCCGGTTGGCCCGAACCAGGTAGACCCGCCCCTGTCCGGGTCGGCACGGCCCGGCCCGGGTGGGCGCGGCCCGGCCCGGCGCAGCCCGGGCGCGACCCGGCCTGGCACGGCCCGAGCGCGACCCGGCTGGGCACAACGCGCCCAGCGCGCTGCCAGCGCGGCCGACGCGGTGCGACGACGTCGCATTCTTGAATTTCTTTCCACAGCGCGGCGCGATGGCGCCGCGCATATCTTCCGCATGAAACCACGTTCTTGTAAAATTTCAATGAAAATTAAGAAAAAATTTCCCTTGAATTTTACGGGTCATTACATTACTCCCACCTCAGGGTTTTACGCCCCTGTAAAGATACATCATAAAATGGGAAACAAATGTGGGTACTGAGCACGCATCTGAGCCTCCCGCTCCCAAATGATCTCCTGGAGGTTCTCGTGCTGCCATCTGATGCGCACCAGAGGAATCAACTGTCCACGTAGGACCCGCTCCTGTCAATCATCAATATCCACTGGGACCTCCTTAATAGTCGCCCCATCGTTAACGTCAAGCTCCCCATGGTCAATGATGTTCGTCGGGTCGTGCACGTATCTCCTCAGCAGAGATACATCGAAGACGCCATGCACCCGCTACAACTGAGGTGGTCGAGCCAGACGATAATCCACCTTTCCAATCTTTCTGAGGACTTGGAAGGGTCTGATGAAGCGCGAAGATAACTTGCTGTCTCGGCCAAATCTTCGTAATCCTCATCGAGGTGAGACACGCAAGAAGATGTGGTCGCCATCCTCGAAATCTAGTGGCCTACGCCTCCTGTCAGCGTATGACATCTGCCGGCTCTGAGCTGTCCTCATCCACTCCTGGATGATCTGGACCATCTCTGGTCCCACATGTGCTGACTCCCCAGGGTCTGTCCAGCACAAAAGAGATCTGCAATGTAGGCCGTACAATTCCGTGTACGGTGCCATCCCGATGGTGGAGTGGTAGCTGTTGTTGTACGCAAACTACACCAATGGTAGGTGGACCTCCCAGCTACGACCAAAGTCGAGGACACATGCGCGGAGCATGTCCTCGAGATTCTGAATGGTCCTCTCCGTCTGACCATCCGTCTGAGGGTGAAATCATGTGCTCAGACGTAGCTGCATCCCGAACGCCTCCTGCAACACCTTCCAAAGCTGGGAAGTAAATAGAGCATCCCGGTCGGAGAGGATAGATGATGGCACACCGTGAATCCGAACAATCACCTGAACGTAAAGTCATCAAAATCTCTCCACTGAGCCCTTCTCTCTGATGGGTAAAAAGTGAGCCGACTTGGTGAGTCGGTCAACAATCACCCAAATGGAGTCGTGACCTCTGGACGTACGTGGACGTCCAGTCACGAAGTCCATAGATATGCCGTCCCACTTCCACTCCGGAACCTCCAAGGGCTGTACGAAGCCTTCTCGTACCTGGTTCTCAGCCTTCACCTGCTGGCAGGTGAGGCATCGAGAAAAAAACACTGCCATAGCCTTCTTCAAGCCCACCCACAAGTGCTGTCGTCTGAGATCCTGGTACCTCTTCGCCACTCCGGGATGTACCGCCAAGGGAGAAGTGTGAAACTCTCTCCGCACCTCCTCCCATAAAGCGACTGTTACCATGGTACGTCCTCTAAAAAGGATGTTGTGCCCTGCTCCAAAAGAGAAACCATCAGGTGCATGTCCTGAGGATATCTGCGCACGCCGCGTCTCACAGTCGGTGCCCCCACACTGTGCCTCTCTGACTCGCTGCAGTAGTGGAGGAGTGACTGTGAGAGACTGAAGAAAGGATGGCCCATCTCTATCCACGAAGGATATCTTCAAAGAGGCTAGATGATATATCACCTCCTCAAGTAGCTGAATGCCCATCCTCCTGCTGAGGGCATCAGATATTATGTTCCCCTTCCCAGGAGTATAGACTATCTCAAAGTCAATGTCCTGGAGGAACTCGAGCCATCGTCGCTGTCTCATGTTCAGGTCCTTCTGAAAGAAGAAAGACCTGAGACTCTGATGGTCAGAAAAGACTGTAATGCGCTCCCCATCAGATAGTGTCGCCAAGTCTTAAGAGCGACGACCACTGCTACTAACTCCAGGTCATGGGTAGCATAGTTCTGCTCATGCGGCCATAACTGACGTGATCCATTGGCGATCACTGCCCGTTCCTGCATCAGGACACATCCGATTATGGTCCCTGATGCATCGCAGTAGACTACTTACCCTACACTCTCCTCAGGAAACCTCAAGATAGGTGTGCTGGTCAATCTCTGTCTCACCTCCTGGAAGATCTCCTAACATCTGTCTGACCACATGAAGAGTTTCCCCTTCTTCGTCAAAGCTGAGAGTGGTGCTGCAACTCTGGAGAAGTCTGGCACAAATCTCTAGTAGTATCCAGCTAGTCCCAAGAAACTCCACACCTCCATCACGCTCCTGGGTGGATCCCAAGATAACACTGCCTCGATCTTCACAGGATCCACTGCAACTCCCACCTCAGAGATGACGTGTCCCAAGAAGTGGACCTCACGTATCCAGAACTGACACCTGGAGAACTTTCCACAAAGATGGTTCTCTCGGAGTGTGTCTAGTACAACCCATAAGTGGTAGGCATGCTCTTCCTCAGTCGCCGATTAAATCAAAATGTCGTCGATGAAGAACACGACAAATCGATCGAGGTATGCCTCAAAGATCATGTTCATGACATCCATGAACACTACTGGAGCATTGGTTACGCCGAATGGCATAATCAAGAACTCATAGTGGCCATACCGACATCTGAAGGTCGTCTTCTGCACGTCCTCATCTCAAACTCAGAGCTGATGATAGCCTGACCCGAGGTCTATCTTCAAGAACCACCATGCTCCCTTGAGCTGATCAGAGAGGTCATTAATCATCGGTTGCGGATACTTGTTCCTCACTGTCACCTGGTTCTGGCGACGATAGTCGACACAAATTCGCAAGCTCCCATCCGCCTTCTTGGCAAACAATATCAGGAAAGCCCAGGGTGAAACACTGGGTCGGATGAATCCCTTTCCCTGCAAGTACTACAACTGTACCCGTAGCTCTCGAAGCTCAGTGGGGGCCATCCGATACGCTGGAATCGATAACGGGGCTGTATCAGGGTACATGTCAATATAAAAGTCTACCACTCTACGAGGAGGTATCCCTGGAATGTCATCAGGAAAAACGCCCGCAAACTGATCCACCACTACAGGAAAACAAGGACTCTGCACGTCGACTGCTCCTAGGATGAGGCTAGCCAACTGATGAGTGATATCAGGTTGTCCTATCCTCCGCGGAAGTCCATCCTGTGCTGCAAAGGGTCCCTTCTCGCTGGTGAAGGTGAACCTGCTTCCGTCGGTGCGTACACAATGCACCTTATGCCTAAAACAATCAATCTGGTCATGGACCTTAGATAACCAATACATGCCCAAGATGACGCCGTAAGGTCTCGACACTGCTACAAGAAGATCCTATCCGAAGATCTCACCTCCTAGAGTAAGCTCACACTACCGACACCAGTGCTTAATCGTCGATTCTTCTCCTGTAGGAGTCTCTAGCCGTAAGGATCGAGCCAACGGATCTGTCGGAATCTCCGAGCTCCGAACAAGGGCATCGGCTATGAAATAGTGACTCGCTCTTGTGTGTATAAGGACTGCAGTAAGGGTGGAATAAACACAGATAGTACCTCAAATCATCTCGGGCACGCCGTGGTCGTAGGCCTCTACTGCCTGGAGTTGTGCCTATTTCTGCCCGCCAGCTCCCCGTGGTCGGGGTGGAAGTCCTGGTGGTGGATGTGGTAGAGACTCAAAGCGTCACCCACCACCTGCTGCTCGGCCAGCTCTTATGCCTCATCCCCCTCCTCCCGACGGACCGCCATGGTCCACCCTCTTCCTCGGCCTCGGTGGTCGCTCAACCATCTGCTGCTCCTCGGCACGGCGGGTCGGGCAATCATGAGCCATGTGGGCCTGCCCGCCACACGAGTAGCACTGTTTGCCTCTCAAAAGACTGACTCCACGCTGTGTGTCCCGCACTGCTGAGCCAGTGTCCTGAGTTCGTCTGCCTGAGGGTCTGGTCTACCTGGACACAAGAGTCATCCGTCGACTACCTCCTGCAGATGACTCTGCTACGTGCCGCCCTGCGGTGGGTCTCGGTGCTGGTGTAGATTCAACAAGAAAGCTCTCGATCAAAAGGGCCCGCTCTAGTACTCCTGTCTGAGTCAGAATGCTGAGGGAGATCAGTGATGCCCTGATCTCATGTCTCAAACCATTCTCAAAGGTCCGGGCCCAGTGGAATGGGTCTCGTTCCATGTCGTTTGAGAAGCGCGATTGATCAGTAAATCTCCCCGAGTACTGAGTGAACGTCATGCTGCCCTGACGCAGCTGTAGAAGCTCCTGAATGTGCACCGCACGGAGGGTGGCTGGGACGAACTCTGAGCGGAAGAGACTCTCAAAGTCCATAAAAATTAGAGATGCCTCATCGTGCACCTGGAGCATCAAGCTCCACCATCCGCCCACTGCTGCGTGCAGTAGGCTCGCAGCGAGGATCACCATGAGGTCTGTTGGTGTCCTACCTAGCCTGAAAACTCATACGACTGCCTCCATCCAGTCCTCGGCTGCCTGGGGGTCCGTCTCCCAGTAGAACCTGGGCAGTCGCTAGTGCTGGAACTCATGCAGTGCACTGAGGCGACATGCATCGTCAGCAGCCGGTGCTGGAAGCATCGGTGGCTCGGCTGGTAGAGCTACCGCCGGTGCCACTACTGACAAAGGGCCATGCACCGAGGCCTCAACGCTCGGTGGGCTGTCGTCATGCTCGACTCTCGGAACCCTAGATGGCTGCCGTCGTGGGGCCATCCTGAAAAGGAAACAGGTGCGCCACGGTCATAACAGTATACCTGGTGAGGTGATACAATGTAATCACAAAGAAAACATCAAACACACATGAAATCAATGTTTTCGTGCATTAAGTCAAAAATTAGAAGTCATGGTCCTGGTGTATGGATACGTAGGCCACCGCACCAACACTGGACTCCATAGACTGATAACCACACTCAATATAGTAAACACTATTGCTTCATATAGAAAATATCAGTGTTCACGGTAGAACCGAACTCCTCGGATACCAATTTGTCACGACCGGTCCTCGGGCCCGTCCCATGACTACCCAAGCCCGCCTTCCATAGGCCAGGGGCTGGCGACTAGCACCAATGCGTAAATCCCAGAAAAAGGGAGGGCACTGCCTTTGCAAAGTAAAGAAGCACCTCAGAGTAAGCAAGTGGAAAATTAAACACTAAGTATAAACTGGTACAACAGTATGTGCAGAAAAGTAAGTGGGACAATATACAAACCCAAACTGAAAGTAAAGTACAAATAGAAAGGGAAAACAGAAACTGAAAAGTAAAGGCCACTACGCCGAGCTGTCCACTGGAATTCCCACCTGAAGGGTGTGTACAGATATCTCCACTGCTCCTCGGGTCCCGCCGTCCGCTCCAAGTACATCCCGCCTAGTGGTAGACCTCCAGGTACCGTCTTTCTCTACAAGACTCAACCAAGATCAACGTTGTCCGTCATCTGCCACCAACACAACGTAGTGCGGGCATAGCCCGTGCAGGGGTGAGTATAAGCTACTTAGTAGGGACCTCGAGACCCCCGAAGGTCTCCCAAAATCAACAAAGGTTAAACCACAATGGAAAGATACAATCACGAAGTAACAACTGGCACTGCATAGGTATATTCCCATAAATATACCTAAGTCATCAATTCCAATATGCTCCAACCTTCGAGCCCGAGTACAACTCACTACACACAAGAAAGTATACGTATTCTACACAGGAAAGAAAACGTAGTCCACACAGGATAGCACAAGACAATCCACACAGGAATGTAAACAAGATTTAGCTCACACAGGTATACTTCTTCGAAAGACAATATAGATGATCACTGATCCATCTAAGCCATCGGACTCACAAAGGATCGATAGGTACTAACACCCGCAAAGACCCACACAAGATCAGTAGGAAACTATCCCCCGTATAGACCCACAAAGGATCGGACCCACACAATATCTATAGGCGCTGGATCACACAGAACCGCTGAGCGCTGACCCACACAAGATCAGACCCACACAGGATCGGTAGCACTGATCCACATAGGATCGCTGAGTGTTGTAGTCATCATCGTCGAATCCACTAAGGATCTTTGCACAGTAATCGTCGTAGTCACAGTAGCAGTCGCATCCATCACTAGGGTTCCCGCACATAGCAAGCTCGTTCGGGAGGGTCCGCTCCACGAGCCAAGAGGCTGATACATCAACTGACATTTAGTCCAGATTCGATGTATCCAAATGTTCCGTATCGACAACAGGAACTCATCGTCGTAGATGGTGCGTCAATCAAACACCCGGTCTGAGAGTTATTGTCTTTTTCATCCCAGGGGCCTGGTTGGTTTTTAAGGAAAAACCAGCTCGACCATACTCCACCTGCGTCCAAACCTCAGGCGGAGTATGCCAAAAGATCCATCTCAATATGAGGAACTCAAAAAAGTTGACGGAATTTCAACCGGACGTCCGTAGCTCAGGATATGAGTGTTTCCACTCCGAGGGCCCGGGTGGTTTCGTGTACGAACCAACCCGGCCGAACTCAAAGTATTCTGAAACCTTGAGTGTGATATACCTAAACGACCGTCTCGATCCAAGGATTGTATCACCACTAACTATGCGTCATTTGGAGGTCTGTATCCCGAGTTATGTGCATTTGAACCCAAACGGTCTGATAACGGGGGTTTTGGGCCCGGACCGACCCGTCCCAAGACCCCCCGGTTGGCCCGAACCGGGTCGACCTGCCCCTGTCCAGGTCGGCTAGGCTCGGCACCACCCGGCCCGGCCCGGCCTGGCAGACCGGCCAGGCGGCCAGTCCGGCTGGGCACTACACGCCCCGCGCACTGCCAGCTCGGCCTTCGGCCGGGCTTTTGGCAAAAGGGTGGGGGGGGGCCTGCCCCTCTTGAGTAACTGTGGCCACCCTCATTTATGGGGGGCCTTTTGAAGCCGACCGGGGGAATTTAATTCCCTCATCTTTCCCCTTTCTATCCGGCCTGACCTGGCCGGCCGGTTCCTTCTCAATGGGACTGGCAGTGGCCAGTCCCCTTCCAGCTCCGACACCAGCGGCCCGGCTGGCCGCCACTCACCTTGCTCCGCTGTGGCCTGGAACCGGCCACGACACTTGTCGTCGGGCGCGGTGTGACGGCACTGCGCCCCTCTTCCACGGCCCCACTCCGGTCACGTCGTCTTTGGTTTTCTTCGACGCTGCGCAACGACGTCGCGTCCTTGAATTTCATTCCACGGTGCAGCGTGACGGCGCCGCACATATCTTCCGCATGAAACTGCGTTCTTGTAAAATTCAAAAGAAAATTAAGAAAAAATTTCCCTTGAATTTTACGGGTATTTACAAAAAACATTTCAAAAACATGGGATGAGCATCGAATTCTCAGTAAAGGATACACAAAGAATGAAAACTGTTAAATTTTCAAAACAACAAATAAACCATGTAAACTTTATCAAAGTAATACTTTTCACCTTTTCGAAGTAGTAAAAACTATTCACTGAATAAAAGTTCATTACTTACCATTCTGTAACCAAAAGATTACCATAAAACTCATATAAAGATCACATAACATATAAAGGTAACTTGGGACATAAACATACTTAAGTGGAATAACCATAAGGTCGACTTCCACACATATCACTTAATGGAAAACCCATTCGGACAACATTCATACAAAATTAATGGAAAATCCATATGGCCGACTTCCATACCCAATGCATTAGAGGTTATAACGTAACCACCCGTCCTGGTATTCACGGCACCACCCGTCATATGGTTTATTACGTAACCACCCATAAAATGTCCAAGTACAATTATAAAATAATAACACATGAAACCAACATAAAAAAATGATAACATTTCCACATTTCAATCACAATATATCATTTAAATATATTGACATAACAGAATCCTTTATCAAAACCATTTTCAATACCAAAATACAAAAAGATGTATATGGTATTTATTTTATTTTAAAAACATTACGGCTTGTTGAGGAAGCCAAAGATCAAATAATACTCGCGGAGGCGGGAAAGGTCGTTGTCACCGCATACGTAAAAAGAAACATTCCTTTTTGTCATTTATTAAAACGCTTCGTAGAAAAAAAATTCCTTTTGAATAGATGTAAATGTCAAAGGGGTTTATACACCGTATAAAATAAGGTTGTGTATAAAACAAAATATGCCTCAATGAATGGAGATTGAGATGAAGACCCTTACACAGACGGTATCCTTGTTTTAAGGATAAATCCAATGCAGAATTATGTGTGAAAAACGAATACACCAAATATACGTGGATATTAAGTGTCAAACAATCATAGTTTAATCACACATATTCATAGAACGACATATTCGTGGAGTACAATATTATCCGAAATAATCAAATTTGGGATAAAAAGTTCCCTTGCAAAAATTTTACAGCCTAACGGCGTCACTAAAAAATTCAGAAAAAAGTTGATGAGAGATAAAAAGGGTATCTCATAACTTCGACATAAAATTTACATCAATAAGGATATATGATAACATATCCCAACATAACAATATGTGAATTAAAATACCCAACAAAAGATGCCTTTTAAAAATAGGAGGGTGAAAGGTTCCCTTATTGACTTGGGTATTTTACGAAACATACACCCCATGAAAGAAGGACAATAAATCATTGATGTAAATACCCATAAAATAAAGTATATTACAAAACGAGTAGAATAATGGGATGTACATACACCAATCTATGGAAATTGTGGCAAATGTACCATAAATCTCACGGGACTAAAAGTGAGATGAAAAATCTCTTATGAAAACTCGGCAGCCTAATGAGGCCACTTAAAACATTCAAAAATGGATTGATGAGATCAAATAGGGTCCCTAATCATATTAAAATAACGTTTACAGAATGAGTATTATAAAATAACATCCCCAACATAACAAAGATTACCTTAAAATAAGTGACATAAAGGAGAGTACTTAAAAAGAGAGAGAGAGGTTAGATCTCTTACGAAAATTCGGCAGACTAACGACGCAACTCAAAACTTCCAAAATGGATTGATGAGAGAGAATAGGGTCCCTCTTCATATGAACATAAAAATTACAGCATGATTAATATAAAATAACATCCCAATAACAATAAAGATGATCTTATAAGGAATGACATAAAAGAGTGTACTTAAAAAGAAAAAGAGGAGTAAGATCCCTTACCTCAGGTCCGACTTGACTCGATCGTTCTTTAACTTTCTGAATAATAAACATGAGTTATATTCTCTTAACATCCTTTTTCAAGTTCATTATTCCTTTTATATCACTTATTTCCATGTTATAAACATTATGTAATCATTTAAGTTAATAATGTTTGTTTTGTCGATATTTGGTTCTTTTGTCGAAAGTGGACTTCTTACAATTACATGTTGTTCGTGTGGTCAAAGGTTCTTTATATCCAAAATGACATACCTGATTTGGATATAATATATATCATATATATCTAGAATATACATGTATTTATAATATAACCTAATCATTTAGAGGTAGGAAATGAAATGCACCATTCATAGAGACGGTAAGCCGTACGTACGCATGAACGCTACTTTCATTTCATTGTCATATTAATGGAATTAAAACTAAATGAGAGGTATGTATATTTTAATTACAGAATTATATTAATAATTTAGATGTATCATTCATCATTTATATCCTCTATATACATGTACTTATAATAGTACATTACATTTGGTTATAAGAAATGAAATGCATCATTCATGTAGACGGTAAGTCGTACGTACGCAAGAATGCTACTTTCATTTCTATCTCATACATTAATGGAAAGAAATAATAATGATATAGAAGTATATTATAAATCCAGTATATAATAATATATAATAATATTAAATCCATCTTTTATACATCCCACGTATGGCATTAACGAATCATATCACTTTGAGGGGGCGGTAGTCCGCACTTCCTTAAATGAAGATATCACGCTTACCCATAATGGAAACCATAAAGTTATGCCCAAAATGAAAAATACAAAAGCTTAAGGAAAACATAAACATATTATATATCATATATAAATATATTTTCATTTTAATGTCCACCATTTATGGTGTTAAAATAATGTTGAACAATCATCATTTCGGGAGGCCGAAATTCGCCATCAACGGAAACGGTATGTTCATTAACCATTAGATGTAGGTGTGTGGAAGTGTAGGTCGAATCCTTCTAATAACAACATCCTAGTATATTTATGACTCTGTATTTGTTACAAAATAAATGAATAAAAATATTTTAGGGGGTTGGAGAAGCAAAATAAAACAAAAGGAATCAAGTGAAGACATTACCTTAAAATCGGGTAACTCCCTTTGGTTTGAGCTCAAAGGCTTTCTTGGGAAGACTTCTGCCCAAAGTGAGGCTTCAGGGAGTAAGAGAGAGAAGTGGAGAGACAAAATGGGCAGGGGATGGCCGAGCCAAAGGATTTGGGTGTGTGGGTAAGAAGGTAGAGGCGGGGGCCTTTTATAAGAGGAGAGGAGGGGCACTATTGGAAAGTAAAGAAGAGTCACCTGATTTTAAAATGATATTCGGATTTAAGAGGTCCCACATTGATATAATTCGAGGATAAGGTGATAAGGGTTCGAAATCCACTCATCCAATAGGTTTTGGACATGTGTAGGTCTTAAATATTACATATCATTCCATTTTATTTAAATCGTAAAATAATGAGGTCATCACTGCATCATCATGATGTCATAAATAATTTAATTTATTTAATTTCTAAAAATTATAAAACAAATACTATGATGTAGGAAATCTATTTATATTTCCAATGAATTTTTATAGTCAAAAATATGATTTTTATAACCCCATGTAAAAATTGTTTTAGTAAAACATTTCATGTTTGTCTCATTTTTACTTTAACATTAAATAAAAAGATATTAATGTCATTTTCCCACCAAAGTGACGTCATGGGGTCCCCATGTTGACCCATGGGTTTTCATAGTCGGCCATGACACATAAAATGAGGTTAGGACATGTGTCAAGTTCATTCCATATTATTAAAACATTATTTTTACCTTAAACTACACTAATTATCTCTAATCGCGATTAAGAACATAAAAGTTACTATTCACCAAAATATTATTTTAATCTTATTGAACCACATTTTACTTCTTAATGAAAACCATGTATGTCATATTTTTGAAATTCAAAACACAGAAATTTGTAAACATGTAATTTAAATTTCATTGTACTGATGATCGTGGTAAAGGGTTTGTTCGTACCTGTTAAATATTTGTTTTTCATTCTAAAAAGTTTAGAAAATATATTTTATCTGTAAAAAACATTTTCCTTATATAATAATGTAAAAAGGTATATAAATTTTTTAACAATGTAATTTAAAAAAATAGATGAAAAATAATAAAATTTTAGAATTTTTTTTTGAAAAATTGTAATATGAATAAAATATATTGTCGAAAGAAGAGATAAATAATATTGATTTTTAATTAAAAAATTTTAATTGGTCATATAATGTAACAAAGAGTGGTAAAATGGTTCCATTACATGATTATATATTGAATAATTGTAGTATAAGAAAATTATTGGGAGTTATTGACATATGGATCATAATATTTCATCAACGGAAACATGATATAATGAAACCCTGATAAATGATGAGATTGTTTAAATAAACTATTAAAACTTTTTTAACATTATTCATGAATCACCATTTTTGAATTAAATTAAATTATGATTAAAATATCAAGAAAAAAAATTAGGATATTAATTATTTAATTATAATATATACATGCCATAAATGTGTATAGGTGCACCAAAAAACATTCTCCAAATGAAAAACAGAATAAAATTTATTACCGATTTGGTATCTGTTGAATAATAAACCACATGAATAATAGATCATAAAATTAGACATATTTTAAAAATGAAATACATACCACTTATATAAAATAGGATATTATAAAATTATGAGCTTATGTCATGCCTACTGTTGTACAATTACAACCTTTATATATGAGAAATATCTTGTTATAAAAAATCAACCACATGACAATATTTCCTATATAAAACACTATATATGACTTTATTGTGAATTTATATAACCAGCTTATTCACAAATACCTTGTTAAAATTATGTTTCTAGTAATCACATCTTTCTAATATGTTTTGAATTATAATTCGTGATCCTTATAAATAAATCATGATGTATATATTTTTATATTGTAAAACAAGATAAAAATATATTACCAATTCACTATATATTTATTTATAATAATAAATAAAATATCCAAAAAAATAAAATGAAAAACACCATTCATGGAGATGGTATTCCTTACGTATGCATGAAGGCTGGTTCTGTTTTATTATCATTTTGAAATATAGAAATAAAAGGACATATATGTGTATATATATTCATTATAGAAGAATTATTATATTATGTATATCACGTATTTTTTACTAATCTATACTAAAAACGTTACTTTTATATTTTGAATGAATCACATTTTTTTGGGGAGGTAGCAGTCCACATGTCCAAAACAGAGGTATCATATTTACAAAAATGAAAACCCTAAAGTATGATTTTTAAATAGTAAAGGAATTTTATATAAACCATATATATCATATATATCGTAAAAATGAATGTATATCATCATTCCCACCCAGGAGTAGTGGTAAAAGAGAAAAAAATGGCAGTGTTTCATCAGGATGTAGTTTTTTGTACATTATAATATTAGGTTCATTACCATGTTGATGGATGTGTGTGTGTGTACCTACAAAAAATTGACAAAAAATCATATTTTTATGTTTTTTATAATACATATATTATATTATCGTAAAATAATAATAATATCAGTGGTGGTGAATGAAAATAAAACAATTGTTATTCATGAATGATTTTATCTCTTATTTGGGTAAGTATTTTTGTTTTCACCAATGGGATACCATGATGGATTTATGTAAAATGTGATTCATCGTGATTTATTGGATAGAATTTTGTATCATATTATATAATTGATTATAGAACCCAATGTGGCATTATAGGTTATAAAAATTAGAAGAGTTAATTCCTTTTTATAAAATATGAGTGGTGTAATTAATCTAAATTCTAATTATAAACAAATATTGGTTGTTATCCATTATATCATGAGCTTCCAAAAATGGGTCCATTTTTTAAGTTTGTTCATTAAATTATTAGTTTCCCACTTAATAATTGTGTTTATTATTATTTAATCATGTTATATAACTTATATAATTTAAATATTATGACTATATTAAATTAAGACATATTATAAATCATAATCCAAAGGACTTATAAATGTTATAAATAATTTTTAATTAAATTATCCATTATTTGATGGATATTAATTTTAAAATATTGACAAGAAATGTAGAAAAACGCATCATTAACTTGAACCGTGATGTTAATGATTATTCTATTTAATTTTTAGTATGTTAATTATAAAATATAATGATTCTAAATAAAAGAATATATTTTATATTTATTAAAATCTGAAAATAATTTTTAATAATAGTTAACAATTATTAAATATTTAATATTTTAATAAAATATTATTTATTTTAAAAAAAATTCTTAAACTCGTGAAATTAAATTTATAATTTCAATTAAAAAATATAAACACAATGGAATAAATTTAATAAATTAAATTAACAAATTTTAAACATTATATACTCATTTAAAAAAATTGTGCGAAATAATTCACTAAATTTAAATCACATTTAATATTTTTAGTATAATTTATGATTTTAAATTACTAACAAAATAATTACTAAAGTTTCCATTCCATTATAAGACATTATAATTAATTTATCACTAAATATTAATATGGTAAAAAACTACATTAATATTCAAAATAATTTATACCAAAAATGAAATGTGGTTTTTTTTCATTTCATAAGGATTAATATATGTAAAAGGTATGGATGGTTACTCATTTGTCTTATCCCTTACATAACTTATTATGTAAGTCACATTAAGGGTACATTATCCCAACATCTAATACAATTTTATATAACAAGTTATATGAATAATACATTTCAATACAATGATTTGTAGTCAATTTTATATTCACTATTACTCTTTTTTTCTATGTTTAGCCATTAATAAAGATCCTTCTAACATAATCACCATAGTTAATTTTAATTACACTCACTTATATGTTATTTTAAATAATGATAAACATATTATTTATTATAAATTTTGATTATTACAAATATTGAAGCCATTTTTTAAAATTCCAATCACATGAGTTTTCAAAATTAATTGAAAACTAATAACACATAATTGATGAGATGACTTTTCTTGTAGTGAAAAAGTTCAAAAGATTGAATTGTTTTTATATTAAATTTCTTTTTGAAATTGGAATAAATAGAATAAATTGGATTATTATAAGTCCATTTTAACTAATTATACCTTTAAAAAGTGAAAATATAATTTATCTATAGAAAATAATGTGAAGAAGTAGTTTCAATTAAAAATTATTTTTTTTGCTATTCATTGAAAAATTTATATTCTCATAATATTACTAAATAATAACCAGTGTAAATTTTGATATTAATATTTATAAAATGTGGTTTATTTTTTCTAATAAAAATTATAAATTTAAACTGTATATAAATAATATAAGTTCAGCATTAAAATATGGTAAAATTGCCTTTTTGAAAAACCAATATATTTTTTCATAAATTTGATTTATTATTATCACATGTATAAATAACAAAAAATATGTATTTTAAATTTATCTATGACATTAATATATATATATATATTACATTAAAATAAATTGGAATTTTTTAATTTTTTTAATTTTTTAAAATGTGTTTGAGTTTATATATATAGTTTTCACAAAATTTATTTCCTATTATTTTAAAATTGTTTTCATATTAATCTCTATTTATTTTTTCTCTAAATAAAAAATAATCATTAAACATATAAAATATATTTTCATAATTTAATTAAACTTTTACATTAACACTATTATAATGGATATGTGACAAATATAAAAATAATTTTCTAATAATATTTATTTTGTAGATATTTCAAAAAATTTGGTCCATGTGTGTAATGTATTCAATCCCAGGAACTCTGAACTGTATACAACAAAAAAACCATAATGTTTCATATAATATAGAATAATATATGTGTGGGATATAGATAATGGGGAAAATTGGGTTTTCTTACAAATCATGAATAACATGGTTTCCTCATATAAACGAATCTATATTCTATGTTGTGTGAAATAAATAATACATTTAAATTTAAATTAAATTTTATGTTTTCTAAAAATATAGGGGTGTAACATTTTACCAATAATTAGATGAATTTTTCCCTTGAAAAATGACTGGGATAGGTGTCGTTTAGTAATATAATTTTTCATTCAATGAAACAAACATTTTAAAAAAGAAATACTAAATATTCCATTAAAATTGAAAAAATGGATTAATAAAATCAACCCAAACAAAAATATAAATAGGATAAAAAATAGTATAACATAATTATAAAGTGAAAACATGGAAATGGAAGAGATATCTAAATATAATGTTATGGGTGAGATTGGTATGGAATAATGTGAGGATAAAAATAACGATCAAAAAGCCATAACCCAAAATGGAATGTAAAAGGTAATTGAAATCATAAAATTTATTAAAATATGATTCCAATATATTTCAAAACAATTTTTTGTAAAGATTACTAATATTCAAGAGTTGATATACATAAATAATTTTAAATAAATCAACCTTTATTATTCCTTTATCAATTTAATCTATGTCACTTATTCCATGAAATAATGGTGAGTTTTTAATTAATGATTCATCAGTAGATCACAAGATCAATAAATAGAATCATAACACATTATATCTATATTTTTCAAAAAAATAGGTTATAAAATGTTATCCAATATCCATAAAAACATAAAGCAATTTAAAATATTAATTTTTTAAAAAATCTCATAATTTTACACTAAAACTTTACATATATAGTTATCCTTATAACCCTTCCGAATAATGATAGTCGAAAAATAGTAAACACCAACAAAATGTATCTTAATTGATAATTCTCATTGAACCTCGTATATCATAATGTAGTTCTTGTTTTTATAATTACAAAAATGTTCCTAACATAATCATATATTCTCCTGAATAAAGGTAATTATTATAAATAATTACCTAGAAAATGAATTTTTCCTTTTTCAAAATATTATTTATATACCCATTATATATAAAATTATATAAAATATATCCTTTAGAGAAAAATTTACATTTTCAAAAAATCCATTATCTGATCTGAGTTAATTAGTACAATATTATTTACATAATGATATAAAACTTATAATTATATAGACATCATTATATATACACGATGCAACCATTAGTAGATACATTAAAATTATTATGGAGACACATTCTAATTAAATAAAATTTCATTCCATCATCATAATTCAACATATTCATGTAAATCATTAGTGAAAAAAGTAAACAATCCATATATATATATATATATATCATAATTTACGGAAGAAAATAAAAAACACTTCAATCCTGCTTCAAAAATGTTTGAAATGAATTGGTACTTGTATTTTTTAAAAATAAAATTTTAGGTTTGGAAATTTTGTAGGGAAAGACAAATGTTCTCCACACAAAAAAAATCATCGAACTCTATAATAATTTTCCACTATGTGATCGTTTTCCTACACATATAATAGCATCCCAACTATTTGCGGTATACCTAAATGTACTTATTTCCATCTTCATGACATGTATGATTCTTAAATATCTTTCCATTAGGTTCCATACCATGTAAACAGTTATAATTTACATCTTCCTATTAGTCAATGTGTCTGGAATATCTTGATTGTTCAAATTGTAAATCTTATTATTGGTCAAGTTATAGTACTCAAGAGGGGGTGGCATTAATTATATATCTTTAAAAAATTATGTTTGAAAACATTTCATAAAAGGTTCCCTAATAAGAATAAATATATCTCGGCTATTCAATATGATACAATATTGAATTTTTGAATTTTTAAATAACTTTTTAGAAGATTGATTAATTCTCAGTAATCTAAATAACAGTTTATAATATTAAATTGATTTTAAAAAATAAATACAAATTTAAGGCCTTCGGGAAATTTGTGGAGTTATCAATATTAAATTAATATTTATTCTAATAAGGCCAATCAATTATAAATTATTTCAATTATTAACTATGAATGTAAATATTTTAATTTATGAATTATCCAGTAAAACTAAGAAAAATAAATTAAACAATTCGTTAGATATAAAACAAGATGTTCAGCCTCAATCCGAGACCTAATCCACTCTAATTGTTGATCACCTGATACCACTGTGATTATATTAATAATCATGATACACACATTGTATCTATGTAAACAATAGTGCGCATGATACTCTATGTCACACGATCCCTTCCACAATTCTTCCTTGGTAAAAACTACCAGGTCACACAAATACCTCTTCCACACTTATCTGTTGGAGTAAATTGATGTGCAAGGATAACATTTATGATCTTACTCAGAGCCTGAGATAAAGTCATAGAGGTAATGGAAAGGGTAGTGGATGAGAAGGTAAGAAAACCAGGTCACACTGGTGATGTTTCAATCTCCAAAATAGATGTTCTCTAGACATGAAAGTAAGGCAACAATAGATTGATGATGTCACCAATAATCTCACCACAATATTGAATCACTTTGTCAAAGTCATCTTTGTTCTCTATGACCTTGTCCAACAAATGAGTGAAATATATCTTCTTTTGAACTTGATTTTTGAATGCATGAGTGACTGTTGGAATTTTCATATTCATTAAAAGGAACATGAAATAATTTTTCATATCATGCTCAGAGAAAATAATATTAAGTAGAAATACACCATCATGGTAATTTCTTCATGATCATCACTTGAAATCTTGGAATGAATTCATACCAGATCAAGAACTTGGCCACTATTCTTGAAAAACATTGATAGAGACTCTCTGTCAAAGACACTAAGAACTGATTAATGTTCTTCTATGACAATCATTCTTAGAAAATCACTATCCATGGAGGGTTGATATGACTTTCCAAAGGTAATACATGTTGATACTGCTGATGTAAGGGACGTCAATTGAATTCTAACATTATAGACACATCAATTATACTCATCAGTTAATTTTCTAAGACCAATAATAAGCACGTACATTTATTCTAATATTTTTTCTGTTTCTTTCAGCCACATTGTTTACTAAAGATTATTGGTTAGGATGAATCAGGGAGTCAAATTCATGTTGAATCTATCCTCTAAAAACCTAAATAAGATGAGAAATAGATAATGCTCTCAATTTCAACACACCCTCCCAATCGTTAACAATAGCTTTTAAAGAATTCACTTCCTCACATTGATTTTTGTTCTCAATCATGACTTCATGAATTTCATGAATCAATTTTGGAAGAATCATCTAAATGATATTCTCTAAATATAGGGCATAATCTATTTGACACATGTTCTTCACAGGTGCAGTTTAACAACTCATAAGCTTTTCAACACCATCCAATAAGGTAGCTCTAAAGGATTTCAAATAATTATTTCTTACTATGGTAAAAGGATCATTTGAATTGATAGAATAGAACCTGAGACATGCTCAAATTCCATTGCAGAGATAACATCAATAAAATATACTGGTATCAATTGAAACACAGTAGACAGATATATACCTTTTACTGAGGCATCATGGGAATCATTTACATAAATATAGCTATAGAATATATACCTTGTATCCATAGAGCTTGTTTCAACTGAATTCGGAATATAAAAAATTTAAAAATTGGAGTGATTCTCCCCCACAATTGGGGCCACTATCATAAGACTATGTGATTTATATCATTGATCTATTTCCAAAATTTCATCCCAAAAAGAATCACTCATTTATTTTCTAGACAATTATATGGCTCGCCCCATTATTTCATCACCAAATTGGATAATCTCATGAACAACATGTTCATATAGGTGTTCCATAGATGAAACTTCATTCTCAAAATAATGTTCTTATTCTAAATGAACTTCTATAATATCATTTTCTCATTAAATAACAATATATTCTTATATAAGAGCATGTTCCTAATCTAAATAAAAAATTTCTTCCTGACTAGGTACCGTATTCCAAACTAAGACTTGAGGAATATGTCTACTTTTTTCCTTATCCTAGATTGTCTTCCTTATAGGTGAAACATCATCTTCTTCATTATTCTCAATAGGATAGTCATTTAATTCATTCGGATCCTATCTATGAAAAAAAACGATCATAGGTGTTGAATAATTCTCAATTGGGTTAAGCATTTCATATGCACTCTCATTATACTCAACCTGTTATATTATCCAAAAATTCCATTTATTTTTCATAGTTTTGTGTATATCCATTTGGATACAAAATTCACATTGCATAAAAACATATTCATCTATTATATCCAACCCTTTAGAATGAATCAAAATATGGATTAACCTTGTGTAGAACAAATACGATGACTTTGAGTTTGTCTTTATCAACATACACATATGAAGTATAACATACTTTCATAGGTTAATCTTGAAACCATTTTTAAAAAAGATGTATCAAAAATACATCCTTATATATGACTATTGCGGAATCTATTTCTCTTGGAGTAACCATATTATGAAGAAACAAAAACAAAATTCGAATTTCACCATCTATCACAGCAGCAACATATATTCTCATTGTTTCTTTGACAATCAAGCTTTATGAGTCTTCATCTATAATAATGATATCACTTGGATATTAAGGACCTATCTGGTAGCCACAAAAATTCCCTCATGAGGAATCCGTAATAAATCACCCCATAAACTAAAAGAAAAAGTAAAAAATTTAACCATTTATCTAGCCTATAACCACAAAAACATCTTTTGTATCAAAAGAGAGTTAAATGAACTGATAAAACTGAGAAACTATCTTTCAGTAAATCAATATTTCCTAGTTTGAGAAAAATTCCACCCATCCCTGCTCTTTTTGTTCTTTTAATACTAAAAACATACAAGATCTAAGCCACAAGAAGAATATTTCCTATCAATGTACCACTATTTTATTCATCATGTTCAGATCAAAAGGACCATCAGGTCCTATCTTAAGTGCAATTTTCAACTTTTTTGTTGATCTTCACGTCTCAAGTGTTTATGATGATGGGGATTTCATTTCGTGAATTCAATGATGGTTTGAGTGATAGATAGGGAGATATTTTTTTGGTTTGAGAGAAGAATGCTCGAGTGAATAAAAGAGAAAATCATCTTTCATTTTTATTATTTAGTGATATCAAGCATCAAGGATTTAAATGTGTAAGAATGTAAATGAATAAAATAATTATGTATAACGATATGAGTTATAATATTTAAATAAAATGATATTATGTCTTTAAGGATAACTAGAACAAAATTTTACAGTGAGACCGTAACAGGTTTTCACGGTGAGACTGAAACCAGTTTTCCAGGAGAAACCACTTTACGTTTTCATGGTGAGATCTATACATTGTGACTTAAAAACTGTGTGAACATATTCTTTGAAATAGTATTGTTGAATAAATTTATCATGAGATAGTAACCATAAGATATTAAACATGAAACAATGACATTTAAGACAACAAACAATTGAATTGTTAGTGTTAGACAAATATCTTAAGATAGTTACTTGTGAATAGATAAACTGTAAAATATTATGTTGTGAAACAATACACTTATTACATATGATTTATCATTACCATTTAATATATTATGTAATATATTCTTTCATAATTTAATGGTTTGGTGAATATATCATCATTCTATTATTACATTAAAATGAATTATAATGTGATATCACCTTTTAGATAATGGTCCCTCAAAATGGGATGTATTACATCAATATGTCTTTTTCCATGAGTGTGAAAAAATATTTTTTTGGATGTTATAGGATCTTGTATTATCACATTTTATGTGTACATACCTGAATTGAAATCCATCATCTTGTAATGTGTGTATCATCCACAAAATTTGTGATCATAAACAACCAGGAACTATGTATTTAGATTCATCAGTAGATAATGAAACAACAATCTTATTTATACTACACTATGATACTAGTGATTTTCCTAAAAATACACTTTATCTAGAGGTTCATTTTCTACCTAACATTCAACCACCGAAATAAACATCAAAATAAATAACTAACTCAAATGATTTTCATCTTGGATATATTATTGCTAGATTGGGTATATGCTTGATTTAATTTAAAATTCCCATAATAGAATTTAAATTAAATTCCTTAGGGGTTTCATAAATCTAGAAAACATAGACACACTAAACATAATGTTAGGTTTTCTAGATGTTGAGTAGAGTTTGATTCCAATCATTCCTATATAAGTTTTTGGATCAACCAATTTTCCATTTTCATCAAGTTTCAACATACATGTAGTACTCATTAGAGTGTCACTACATTTAGTCTTTTCTATTGCAACAAATTTTAGATGATCCCTAGTATATTAGATTTGATTTAAAATAAAATTATCTATATTTTGAAAGATTTAAAATAGATGAATTATTTTTATTTCACATGTTAATATCATTTCATATTTATTTTTGATCAGTTTAGAAAATTCCTAAATAAGAGAATTTTATTAAGATCAAAAGATAATATCATCTACATATATTTCAACAAATAAAATATCATTGGAAATTAGTTTTATAATATGGGAATAATCAAATATTTCATATGTAGTGTATTTGGAAATTAAAACTGTACATAATCTATCATTCCATGCTCTTGTATCTTGTTTTAAACCATATAAATCATCTTACAATTTAAAAACCTGATTTGGAAAATGATAATTTATAAACCAGGGGGTGGATCAACAAGGAAATCATCAACAATATAACCATTTATGAATTACGTTTAACATCCATATTATATAGTTTTAAATTTATATCTACAACATAAGAATGTATAATTATGATGGCTTCAAGTCTATCTAATCGTTCAAAGTTTTACTAAAATTTAATTTCTACTTCTTGATTATTTCCTTGTGAAACAAATCTATATTTATTTCTATCTATTATACTGGTTTATTTTCATTATTTCTAAAAACACACATAGTGCCTATGGTAAATGTGTCTCTCAGTTTGTCATCAAGATTCAAATCATTGTTCCTTTCAAACTGATTATGTTCTACTTTCAAATCCATTACCCAAAATTCATCATTGATAGAATCATTAATATTTTATGGTTTATGATGGGACAATAAGACATTATCTTCAACCAAATCTATAATAGAAGATCTAATTTGAGTTCCATTATATAAATCTCCTATAACATCATATAAATGATTGTTATTAAGAGTTATAAGAGCTCATGAAAAATACATACCAATGATTTCAGGTTCTTCACCAGGTTTAGTTTCATTATGCACTAATTCTGAAGAATTTATAGAACAAGACATTTTCATAGATTCCATTACAATATGGTTAGAGGATTTTGAAAGGATTTCTATAAAAAACTCATCATCCTCCAAATTCTATATAGTTTACATTGGCTCATGTGGATCTGTTTCATCGGATTTTACATTGACAAATTTTCCCACACATTTAGTTCTTTTGTTATACACTCTATATGATTTACTAGTGATTGATTCTTCTATAATTATTCGTTGATTACTCTTGGATGCCAATTTTTTCTGATTTCCCTTAGTATTATGTATATAGATATTTCAACCAAAAACATTGATGATTCTTATATTGTGCTTTTTATTGATCCATATATCAGACATAGCTCTTTTAAGAATGGGTCTAATGAACACTCTATTAATATTATAGAATGGTGTATTTACAGTATCTGGACAAAAATAAATAGGTTATTTATATTCATTGATAATAGTTCTAATAATATTTTTCGGGGCTCTATTTTTTATTTTTTACATCTCCATTCTATATAGTTGTTCTAGATGTATATAAATCATGACTATCGGCATTTTTGAACAAAAATATTCAAACAATTGATTTTCAAACACACATCCATGATCAATTCTTAAGGATTCAATTATAATTTAACAAATATTTTCTACAGTATTACCATATATGGTGATGTGAGAAAAGGATTCACTTTTATGATCCATAAAATGTTGAAGTATATGTAGAATCATCTTCTAGAAGAACAAAAACACAGTTCATCCATTTTAAAATAGAAACACTATATGGTCCATAAAAATCCCTGTGAACTAGTTCGAGAGGTAGAGATGTTGACAATGTTTTATTTGGTTTGAGGGTAATAATGTTTACATTCCCATATGACATGTATTACACATTATATCAATTGGAAATTCATGTTTGGGTAGATCATGAACTATTATTGTTCAAGTTATCCTTATAAGGGAGTGAATATTATAGTGTCATAGTATCATATGCCTAATCCTAGACTCTTTGTGAAATACAGATAAACATGAAGCATTTTTAGAAACTAAAGACTATATATTAACAATTTATACATTTTCATTTCTCAATTCATAAAACAGAAATCATTTTTCGAATTCACAACATTTCAAAAATTATTTTAAAATTTTATATGAAATCCTTCGTTATGTAGTTGGGAAATACTAAGCAGATTATATTTCAATCCATCAACAAAAACTACATTTGAAATTAAAACAAGGGTAGAGTTACTAATTTGGACAAGGTAAATTATTTTTCAATGGGAATTCTCACTAAAGGTGACATATCCTCCATCAATTTTTTTATGTTCATGAAGAATAAATATCCCCATGTCATGTGTCTTGAGAACAAACATTCACTGTACCCTAAAATTTTATCTGATATCTTCAAAAATCATTCCTACAATGTATTAAAAAAAATATACATTTGAACACATATTTGTTTGGGTCCAGTAATATTAGTGTATTGTGCTTTAGGAACCCAAATCTACCACATAGGTTTCTTATTAGAATTATATAAGGTTCTTGAAAAATAATGTATATTTTTTTTCCTGAAAAGCATGAGATTGTAGAGAGTGAATCATAATTTGAAATCGGTGAATTTTTTCTAGACCGAGGAATAATGTTGACTGTCCAATACATCGAAACAAAATATGTTTTTCCAAAATTTATTTTACTAGGTTGATATAAAATACCAATAGTATATTTAGGAAGCAATCAGTTTACCTAGAATTTGTAGAAAATTATTATTAACATTATCGAACCATTCAAAGTTCTTTTTCATATTTGCCCTAGATACCTTTAGTGTGTTGTTTTATTTGAGTAATTGAAAATTTTTCTCCAATTATAGAGTATGTTCATATTTAATTGTTGAGGTAAGACCATGTTGTTTCTTTAAACTCGTATTTTTATCTTTTAGTTCATTAATTGTCTCTTAAATCATATTACAAATCTCAAACATTTATTCCTTAGAAATACTCCTATAATCACATTCATCACCATAATAATAGGAATTGTGAATCTAATATTCCATTGATAGCTCATGTGTTTTTGTCATAAAACACATATTGGCTTTGTTATCCTATATGAAATTTCCAGATTCTGAGTCACTTGAACTATCCATAGATGAACTCTATATTTTTTTCATTTCATTTTTATACATTCTATAATAGTCATAATATTTTATTTTTTACATAATTAGAGGATAGTAAGAATTTAGAGGTCCATTTTTCATTCACTCATATCACACTATCTCATCATACATGTCACTACATTTCGAATATTTCTTCCAGCTTTCTTTTTTATCATATATTCCATTGATGTTAGGATTTCTGAGAAATTTCTTCTACAAGTAAAATCACTAAACCTTCTGGATAAATGAGCCGTCTCATTATCACTGTTAGGTAATGATTGTTAACTGATGTCTCTTACTACAAAGACATCAAATTCCTCTTTTTCATTGTTTTTAATGGTGGTCTTAATGAAAACAAATTTTTTTTGGGTTCAATCTCATCTTCCTTTATGAAATTCAGCTCCACCTCAAACATCATTATTTTCCCAATGAGTTATTTTACAATTAAATTTCTAATGTCACATTATTCTCTAATAGATATATAGGTTCGTCTCAATATATGAAGTATTTATATGATAATTCTCCTATTTTGTTATTTTGTAGTGACTTCTATTCTAAGATAAATCATTGTGTAAAAAATTATGATGGACCTGAGATACATGTCAGAAATTTTCCAATTAGGATTCATTTTATAGTATTCATATTTAATAGTGTAAGTATTATGATTATTTTCCTTCACACTAGAAGTTCAATCATGTGTAAATGGACATTGTATCCCTTATTTCATAGGAATTTTTACATTTGTAAATTTTATGTTAAATTTTTCATCTTTTAATGAGTAATATAAAAACACATCGATTTGAACTGTTTATTGTATGATGTCTTGGATGGGTCATCCCATGTGATTCTATCAGTTTCAGGAATCTTATACTCACCTATAATTGATGAAAAAATTTCAAAACCAATACATTCTAAATGAATATTAATTTTAATATTATAATGTGCATAATTAGTTCCATTTATTAATATTGGTCTGTTGGTTGGAAGACCTTCTAGTCGATTATCCATAATATAGAAATTCTTTTAAATATATATATATATATATATATATATATATAAATAACCAAAATTTATAGATCATTAACGTAAAACTAAAATCAATGTTGAATAGTTTCAAAAATAGAGTCTTAACAAGAATAACTAACACCTCAGATACCAAATGTTTATTAGAGTAGAGTACTCTAGAGGGGGGTGGGGTGAATTTAGTATCTATAATAATTTCTATTTGAAATGTTTTCATAAATGATTCCCCAATAAATATAAATATTTCCTATTTAATCAAAGTAATATAGTTATGAATGTTTTCCTATTTAAATAACATTATAGAATATTTATTAATTCATATTAATGATAATAGCAGTTATTAAAAATACTTTTTTATATATTAAAATAATAAAAAAAAAATTCTAAATTAATTCCATGATTAACAATCAATGAAAATATAGTTATTTATGAATTATCAAGTAAAAAAAAGAAAATAAATTAAACACCACAGATGTTATATATAAAGTGGTTTTGTATCAAGATGACACCTAATCCAATCCACATAGTCATCACCTAACACAAAACTATTTATATTAATATACTTGATCCACACCTTGGATTAAGCTAAACAATAGTTCAAAGGACTGTCCTGGTCACACGATCTCTTCCACAGTTTTTAGTGGGTAAAAAGTACCCAATCACACAAATAACTCCTCCACACTTATATGAGGGAGTAAAAAAATTTAAACATATATGGGAGGAATTCTATCATGTATCATTCAGTTTAGTGAAGGATAAAGAGTGTGTTTTTATTCTGACATGCACACACAATGTTTAAAATCCAAAAAAATTACACAATAGTGAAATGATGGTGAAATAAGGTTAGAAGTGTTTTAATTGTTATTATATGCATATATAGACTTCTAGGATGAAGCATATGTATAAATCGGTCCTCTTGTGGAAAACAGAGTATCACAAGGCTAGTGATTTTGTTACCAATTAGATCATGCTCATGTTCTTCAAGGAATATGTATTGTGAAGATGATATTAACTCTCTTCTATTGTTTTCAATATTAAAGATCTGTTAATGCTTCATGTGATTTTAATATGTTTCTTGTTGTGTCTGTCAGTACATTTCAAAATAATTCTTGGGCTTCTTCGCTATCACACCCTATAGTTTCAGGGCCACACTTTCAGTATTATTCATTGAGTGTATGTGTTCGAGCTAACAAGATGCATGTATTATGCACCTCGTACCTCGTTATTTAATGTGGAATGTCTGAAAAGAAATATTAATATGTTATTCTATTAAAAAAACTAATATATGGGAATTATATAATAAAATGGAAGAGTAAAAATATATTAAATTATGGTGTGATAGTCTATCAAGAAATGGTGTCACTATGAATTGGGTTAACCAACAAAACAATATCTCTAGGAAATGGTGTCTCCATGAAACTATGTATCATTGTTTTCCATTGAGAGGTGAGACTTTTATGATTTCATAATTATATATAGAGATTAGGAATTGGTGGAACATATGGGGTGTTAGGATCATAGTGTACATTCCTTTTCCAAACATCAAATGTTGTCCTTTCATAGAACCAATGTCATAGACTTCAACAGATCTAAAACTAGTTAAGGTGTCTGGCCACAATGTCTTGGTCACAGTGTCTTGGTCACGATTTCTGGTCATGATGTCTGGGTCACTTTTCTAGATAAAAAAAATAGGTTTTAGACTAATGGTTTGTTAGACTACACCAAATATCTGTATATAGACATTAGCGTTAATATTCACTATGTGAATGAAACTTATTAATTCATAAAATAAATCATTATAGACCAAAGAAAAATAAAGGTTAAAATAATCAATCATTATTAACATCAAATAATATAATGAGAACATTTATGTAAAGCATAAAAAAATAAACCATATCTACACATGACTTGAAATTGATTAAACATGATGTATATGAATTGTGTTCAATAAATAATTATTAAAAGATGAGGATTTTAAAACATATATAATTATATACAATTTTTTATAATCTTAATATTAGTCTCCTTAGTCATTATCTAATCTAATTTCACATAGTCTGCAAATTTTCTATTATATTCAATGTTATCCCATTTCTTTATGGATCACTTCATTGATTAAAACTCTTATGCATTGTCTGGGTATAAATTATGATAGGTGAAAACTAAATAAAAAGGAAAATCACTTATATGATATCTAATTTATGAAATCATTAATTAAATAAATTAATACATAATACTATACTTATAGATATTTTAATATGTATTTATAAAAATAACCTTAATGATCACACTATTATCCCTAATTCTAATTTACAATGGAAGACTAGACCTATCCATTGATAAATAATATAGATACTATGTCTTAATACATATGTATATTAAACCAATATATATGAATAATAAGCACATTCAATATTTTAAAAAATGAGTATCGTGATATTTTAGTGTCTATGAAAATATAAATAAAATAATATAACATGGTGAAAGATCATCTCCATTTCCCTCCAAGATCATCCCCTTTAGTGATATAAATTATAAAATATCATCATATCCTCGGGCAAGGAAAAATAAGGAATAATTAGCTCAGATTCATAGTAATGTCAAATAAAGGTTATATGTATGAATAATATGATAATAATTGTATGATAACATTATAATAACATATTAAGAACATGTGAAACCCAAGAAATATCATATAAAAGAGTCATGGTAGATCTGATGTATTTTCACATGACATGGATCATATGGGGATCAAGTGAATAAAACATGATATAATACCATTGTAATTAGATATTTTTTTCATATATGTAATAATATGAAAGTAATCTATATATGTCAAGTATTATTAACAAAACATAACAAGGTATTTAATGGTTCAAACACCTACTGGGACGGATTCACAACCATCCCCAGTCACCTCACATTCCATGTAGTGGAATGGTTTCACAACCAAAACCTTCTTAGTAGTCATGTTTGACTACCAAGACCATTTTAATTTTCATGGGTTTCACTTAATACCATCTACAATGGTAAATTAATTTAATAAAACAAATTTACTCCACATTATAGGCATGTTGTCGCATGAAAAATGAATCATTACCTAATTTTTTGGAGGAAGATATAGTTTCTCGAAATCACATGACAAAATCCTACATATGTGTTAATCATGATAATAAATAATTCATAATATCATTGTAGGATCGAAATATAATATGAGATGCTCAATATACAAGAGGGGGGTGAATTGTATACTTTAAAAATTCCTTTGGAACCTTTAAAGTTAGTTATGAATAACTAAAGTTTCCTTAAGAAAAGGAAAGGGCTAAGTTTAACAAAGTTAAACTAAGTAAATTCACAACACCTCTAACACCGAACTAAACTTGGAAAGAGATTCCAAAAGTAGGTTCCGGAAATATGGTTCCGGAATTTGAAACTTAACAAAAGTAACAATATGAGATTCTACCTTAAAGCGTATAGAATCTAAATGAATCAGAGTAAGTAAGGAAGTATAAGAAAGATAAACTTTCCTTAAGATACAAATTGTAGCGGAATAAAAACATGTAGTAAAACTACTAGTAACAAGATAATAGTATTTTAACCCAAAGAGAAGGGTATCCAACAACCTTGGATAAAGGTCCCTTGATTTATACTTTCAAGAAAGTCTGTCTTACCCACACCAGGGTAAGCCCTCGATACGAAGATCGGAGTCTCTGTCTTGCTATCCCTGCAAGCCCTCAACTTCAAGGTAGTTGGCAACCTCTGTCCTCCTCAGCAAGGAATCCCTCGAACTTTAAGGTAGTCGGCACCTCTGTCTTCTTATCCCCGGAAGCCCTCAAATATAATCACCAATATTCGGAGTCGCACGAAGCTTTGAGAGTTAATAAGAGTCTCTCTCTCTAGAAATCACTTCAACAGTATGTATGCACAAAGTCCAAATTGTTCATCCATCCATTGCGAGCTTTTTCAAATGAGATCCTATTTATAGGTAAGGTCGGCTCCTTCTCCAACGATCATATTTTCCTTAATGAACGGAGGGACCTGTACACGTGTCACTTAGACAACGGTTAGTTTATAACAAAATGAACGACATCATTTTAAACTCTAACATAAAGGTTCGGAATGAAAACTTCGGAGTGAAGGTTCGGAGTGTAATGAAAATAATAAGGAGTAGAAAAATTATAGAAATATAAGCAATATAAAAGTTCCATGTCCAAAAAAGATATTTTTTGGAGTCTAAATTAATTCAGAGTGTATAAAACAAAGATAATCAGATTCTGTTTAATAGATGAATTCGGAATGAGAATTCGGAATAGAAATTCGTCATCAGAAATTGTAATGAGAATTCATCATCAGAATTCGTAATGAGAATTCGTCATCAGAATTTGTAATGAGAATTCGTCATCAGAATTCGTAATGAGAATTCTTTATCAGAATTCGTAATTAGAATTCGGAATGAGATTTCTTCATTAGAATTCGTAATGGGAATTCTTCATTGGAATTCGTAATGAGAATTCGGAATGGGATTTCTTCATTAGAATTCGTAATGAGAATTCTTCTTCAGAATTCGTATCTTGAATCTGGAATAGAACTTAGTCAGAGTTTATATCCGGAATTCGGAATGAAACTTCCTTATAGTTCTTGTCCAGAATCTGAATCCTAAAACAGAATGCTTTATATCAAAGTTTCAATGATTCCTAGAAAATGAATCCGAAACTTATACTTAAGAAAAAAATGGAAGAATATATGATAAGGACAATTTTTCTTATAAAAGCGATTTTCTTTAAGAAAGCAAATTTCCTTATAAAATCAATTTTCCTTAAGATAAGGTGTTTTTGATTTTCAAAACAAGAAGGAATGGAAAAGTCATAAGGAAAACCTTATTGACTCAACAATCATGACCATAAAAAGAGTTATGTTTCATAATCATCATTCCATAACCCATGTAATGAAATTAGATTCATAATTACTTATTAATATCATAACAGGTGTGAAATATAAAAATTTCATATAAAATTCATCATTTAATAACTGATTAATCGAAGCGGGTTTCATAAGAATTTTATACTCTATTACACATTGAAGCCAAATGAATTTCAAACTCTAAATTCCCTCTTAAACATAAAAAGTTGATAAAATGTTAATTAATGGGGTCCATAGATCAAATCCCTATTACAATACACATCATTTCAAAGGATTAAATCACATATAGAGATATATTATGATAGATTAATTTGAATATATCTTACAGAAAATATCCATTCATTGAAAATACCATTCTTCAAATAAATCCAAAAGCTTTTCTCTTAAATAATTGATTTTCATTTTCATTTAAAAAAATTATGATGGAAAATATCTTTCCCATTTTGAAATTTTTATTATAAATAACCTTTTTGGGAAAACATTTTTAATGAAAATCACTTTGAAATCATATAATGTAATCTCAAAATAAATTTCAAACAATTTTTCTCTGCAAAAAATTTGGTAAATTTTATACAAAGCATGGAATTATATTATATATAGTTTTATTAGAAAACAATATGATATTTTATAATTATATACTAAAATGTTATTAAAAACATCTTTAATGGGAATTTCTTTGAAATTATTAGGATGAAATGAAAACATTTTTAATCCTTTTTTATTTGAAAACATATTACAAACATATATAAAAATATTGAAACCTTTTTAAAACCAAATTTATCTGAAAATAAATTTAAAAACATATAAGTAATTGTTGAAAAATAATTTAAAAACTATTTCCTTTAAAATAACATCTAATATTAAAATTAAATCATAATAATATTTTAAAAAATTGATATTTTAAATATATTATGAAAACATATAGTAGGATAATTGTTTTTGAAAATTTTAATCTTTGAAAATAGTTTTGAAAAAATTTCAAGAACATCATGAATAATATTTTTATTATACATGTATTTGATGATATGAAACTTGATCTTCTAGAAAATATTGTGCAAGATGGTGGGTATGTTTCGAGGAGAAACAAATTACTATTTGACAAATATTATTTTTATAAAACCACCATGTTCATAATATTACATGAAGATTAACATTAAAATCTTTTTTAAAGGGTGAAAAATTGTAGATTTTATGTTTAATAAATTAAAGATACATATTAAAAAAAATTCTATTTTTTAAAAATTGTTTTTTGGATAAATATATATTTCTGACCGAAGAGTGAAATGCAATAAATATTAAGTATATCATGAATAACCTGAGGAGAAAAAATTAAATGAGTTTTATTAATATATAGATCATAATATTTCATTGATTTAAGAATTATCATATAAAACACTAATAAAAATTGATATCGAAGAAATAACCAATTAAATATATGGTATCATTGAATCAAAATAATTATTTAATAAATATAATTTATATAAGTTTAATATACCATTAAAATTATTATATTTATGATATAAAATTCAAATTTAATGTATATACAACCCATAAATGAATATTGGTGCATAATTAAACAAATGTCCAAAAGAAGTCAAATTAAGACAAAATTAATTTTTACATTCAGAAAATTTGCACCATAAACCCCATGAAAGAGATAAAATAAATTTTAAATGAAACTAACCATTAATACAATAATAATAATCAAATAATAAATTGACTTGACGTATATAAACAATACTAAATAAATTATTGATGAATATGGATAAAGCCTTAAATAATCAAATTTGAGACATGACGTCCCATTACTACATTAGTAACATTAGAATATTGACGAAAATAAAAGTATAATAGAAATAAAAACATTTAATTTTATGAAATAAATGAGATAAATGAGATAATATGTCATAATTATGTATATACCTCATAAAAAATAAATGTTAGGTGAATATGTGAAATGTCCTAGACCTGAATGTTACTCAGAAGTTTCCCGTGCTTAGTAGGTCACAAGGCATCCGACACATCTCCTCAATCTCAATTATCACTATACTAGAATTGAGGGCCTCTTTTTTCCTGTGAGTATACTATTCCCCCATTATTTGAGTAAATCAGAGGGTATGTTTATAGAAATATGTATAGATGATTCAATAAAAAAAATAATAAAATGGAAACAAAGTAGGAATAGATCATTATGTTAACAAAAATAAAAAATAATGATAAAGATGATACATGTTTCTTGAAAATAACCAAAAAAAATTATTTAAATATAATAAAATACTATTTTCCAAAATAATATGATGTCCAAAAAGTCTTAGTAGAATTACAATCCTACGCATGGTCCCATGCACCCCTTCTCCATATATAATTCAATAAAATGTTCTAGGGATATTTTCCCTACCAGCACCTACACCCATGTATTCTATTTGGTCCCGATGGAGGCCTGAACATGTTTTCCAATAAACAACTTGGTTGGTATCCACCCAATAGTAATTACAATTCTACGTTGAAAAATGTAACACACTATTGATGTGTATGTAAATAAAAAGAATAATTGTGAATTCCCATGGTATATGTCTACTATATATTGAAAACCCAAACAACATATTGAGGATCCCTGAAAAAAGTGTCATCTACAAACAAGGGAGATATAATAAATGAACAACTAACTTAAATTTTTTTACATCCATCCATAAACTGTCTATATGTATTTTATGTACAAATAAAACATAACAACCCATAATTGATCCGAATAACAAATCATGTTATTTATCCCCTTGCCATTTTGACAATTAATATACAAATACCACATTAACTAAAAATATATAAATGTGTTGATGATAATGTGGTGAATCCACAGTGTCAAATACCATGGTATCCATCTCAAGTCCCTGGTGAGTCCAGATAGAAAACTGGTATAGGTGAATGTTGGATTCCCTGGTTCATGTGTACAAACATGTCATACATGAGTCCAATCAAGCCTGATCCAAGGGGTATCAAAGATTGAGGCATATGATGGAATCATGACCAAAGAGAAATAATCAACCTATGCAATCCACTACCATATTCCAGATCCATGGATTTGAATACATGGTATTGATTTAAAATATAATTATATCATTCATATCATTCAAAAATTAATACCATATGAGTATACCACACTTATATAATTAATTTTATTTTTTACTCTACACATGGGTATACACACCCATTAATAAAAAAACCATTTCAGCGATCCAAATAAAAAAACGAGCATAAACACTCATTTATCATATTCATTTTTTGTATTAATACAATTTAGGAGTATCATATTTCGGACAACAAATTTGATGGAGGATTAAAATATTAAATGCATGTAATACTACCTCAATAAATTACAACAGAGTTTACATATACTATGAAATCTCTGGAAAACACTTTTTGGGTTGTTAATTAAGGATATAAAATAAAAATAATCCTATCACTACCCTGGGTTCCTCTGGTTGTGGAAAAAATTTCCATTTATAAATAAAATCTAATGCATCACTAATAAGTCATAAATCACATATTTAATATTAAAATTTCAGAATGATGCCCGTAATAGACATTCTAGAAGGTGGAAAATTGGCCAATAGCTCTACAAAGAATCACAATATGAATGATACTTTTAGAAAAACTACCTTATCTCTATAGTAGAGTGAGAATCTTGGATCATGTCCAAAATCACCTCGGTTTATGAGAAATAATAATAATGAATTAATAAATAGAAATTATGGCATATAATGCAAAATCTAAATCGGATAATCATTGTTATGAAGAATCTACCATGGAGACAAATGAATCGATTAATTACCAATTATGTCTGAACATGACTAATAGTGGAGGAATCCGAGTCTAGATCTGTTCTATATCTAAAAAACTAGATTTAAGAGTTCTCGATTCAAATATTAGGGATATGTGTTATATGCAAAAAAATAGAGTCTCTTACCTCTACATTAAAAAAAATTCATCCAATTAAAACATGAGTAATTGACATTCACATCGTGTAATGCCCAATTTCCCATACAACTTCTGAACAACCCTTTCAAGACTATTACACGTCATGTAATCTGATAACATGGTTTGTAACCCCATTAGAGATCATGTATTTGGCCTATATCCAGTTCACATCCTCTTAGACACTTCTATCCCAAACACATCAATATCAGCCCATGGTCCTACTTAAATTATAAGAAAACAATGAATGTAAATATTAGTTTAACCAGAAATAAAAATATCTATAAGTAATGAAAACCAAGGATCATACATTCTTCTTCCTATAATAAAATTAAAAAATGAATTAATATTTCATGGCTGGTAATGATTATCCTAAAAATAACTTCTACCACTGAGCACATCTGTTGGTCTCAAGCACCCAATTCTAATCCTCTAAATTTACATTCTTCCATAGCACTCATATTAAATGAACATACCTACCTCAATGAACTTTCTTGAACATTTAAATAATTAAATTTATATATTAATATATGGATGAATCAACCTGAATATCATCTTCCTTGGGATAAAAACTGTGATATATGATTAAATTACTATGATCCAATATAGATATGTGGAAGACATAATACATGGATTGGTGCAAATATAGTAACTACAACTGATAGGAAACTTAACCAAATAATTCTCGAATAAAAAAACCATACATATCTCCCTAAAATCTTACCCTATATCTAGATCCACCAGTTATCTAGACTTAGTAAAATGCACAATAAAATTCCTTGACTTCGTTCTCTAGGGTTCATTTGTCACAATCAAAATAATAATTATAAAGAGACTCTTTTATAGAAATATGCTTCTAAATCATCCAGGCCTACATATAATTCACATTCATGAGATGTGGTCCTAGTAAATCTGACTCACCATCCTAAAAGATGCACATGGGAGAAATAATGGGTCAATTGTACATAGTGTAATATGGTACCATCTGTGTAGTCTCATGAGAGCTATTATTTGCAGTGCACTCAACTAGGGGAATGTGCCACTCCGAAGAGCCCGTAAAATATAGGTCATATGATCTTATCTTTTCATCTGACACATGTAACATAAACATGGTCTTTCCATCATTCTGAGGGTTATTTGTTTTAATCAGAATCAAAAGTTTACATAGCACCCTATGAAAACCAGGTCCGAAATTATATGTAAATAAGGATTAACTATCTAAAATGATAGTGCAAGGAACCCTTTTGAGTCATACTATATCACATATTTATGACCATTCAAACTCATCAATACTAAAGGTTTCAGTGATCGCCCCAACTGGAGATACCTTCATTATCCATTCAATAAAAATCCATACTACATCATTACCTTGAGGCAGCGTCCACAAACAAGTCATGTAATCCATCATGACATCATCCCATTTTAACATTAAAATAGGTAACTCCAATAAAATACCATATGGTCAATAATGTTCTACCATCACCTAAAAATGTATCTTCATCATTATACCAACCCTGATATGTGTAATGGAAAAACAAATAACATCATTTTTTGAGGTGGTAGGTCTTCGTACACTTGAAATGTATGATCACTACACATGTGATGAATGTGTGTATAGATGTAGGATAACCAATTATAACAAATAAATTAATATATTTATGATACTAGATATCATATATAATAACATAATTAGAATAATTGTGGTGGGGGATATAGAAAAAAACATGTCTTCTTCTGTCAGAATGGTAAATGTTTTTGGGTTACTATTTATTAGCTCTATGGGTCTTCCATTGATAGATTTATTCAAAAATTAATGAATCTAATATTAAATTAGACAAGTTTAAAACCCATTTTTTCAAGTTTTTGGATTAGTCAATGTGGAAAAAGAGGTGTGATGAACTAAACTATTAAATTTTTTTGATAGATGTTGAGGGGTGGAATACTAATAAATACAAAAAAAATTCCTGGGGGGTCCCTCCCCTCAAGTGACTCAAAAAATGGGAAATTAATGAATTAATAAGTATATTGGTCCAATAAAACCTACACCACGCATAGAAGTTAATTATTATAATGTTGGTACATATATTTTATGTCTCCATAAATATATTTTTTTCATTTTTTAATGGTAACATGTTTTCAATAAAATGACAAGTATTATTGAAGTAAAAGTGGTTGTAACATTAGGTGAAAAATTTCAAATTATTATTAAATAAAATAATACCACATATTTTAATTAATTTTCCAACACATATATTCAATAAAATTAGTAAAATTATAATCATTCGATAACAACTAAATATGTTTTTTTAAATTTAACCTATAGATTATTGTGACAACAAGATATTTTATGAATATTTTTTAAATTAGTTTTTCATTTTTGATATTGTTCTTTTTCTAAAACAGTGAAAGAATTTTTTGTTTCCATATAAAATCACTATATTTATATTACGTTATACAAAACATCAACAAGGATTGCATTACTATAAAAACTATGTTTCATCGAAAAAAATTGTTATCATAATTATTTAAATGAGATAGTTATAAATTATCCTTTAAAAATATTAATATGAATGTTAATAACTAATTTTAAAATCTTATCAGTAATTTTTTCATAATATATATTTATAAATAAATTTATATTATGTTCCAAAGTCATTATATGTTTCAAAATTATATTTCTATAATAAAAATGATTTTCTCATCCTTCAATGAAGAATAAAAAAAATTATGTTATATAACTATAAATATTTAGGTAATTAAAATAAAAATAATTTTTTATTTTGTAATTTCATTATTAACAAATTATAGATGTTTAGTATTTTTCTGAGAAGTATCATTTTTTGATAAACAATTAAAATTATTCAAATGTAGTTAAAAGATCGATTTTTTGAATAAATAATTATTATATTTTAATTTTATTTAAAGACATAATAGATAAATAATATATATATTAATTTAATTAATGAAAGATTAAATAATAATTCTACTGTAATTATATATATAATATCATTGAACTTTTGATGATACTTTTTATCTTTATTTTCGCTACGTCTACAAGATTATAAATAAACATAATTTTCTAACATCATTGAACTACATTTTGTGCAATGTATATACATTGTTGTAAAAATTAATTAATTTATAATCTATTTGGAAGAAAATAAATTTTTTATATTGTGAATAGTGAAATTAGAATATTTTTTATATACAATTTTTAAATGTAAATTGAGTTAGTGATATTGAGACTGAAATTATTAATTTTATAAAATTATCCTAACAGTAGTCCTATTTCCATTGTATGAGTGGGTTTCAACAAAAATCATCCATATGCTAAAATTATAACCATTTTACGCCACATGTCATTGAATATTAAATGAATTATATTATATTTAAGGATTAATTTATAATTTCATACGCATATTATTAATAAGTAAATTATTTTTAATTTTGTGCATCAAAAAAATTTAACTTTATGTTATACATTTAAATATAATAAATTTAACTTCATAGTATGAATGTATTTATAAATTTTAGGGAATAAACAATTTAATTATTGGCTATCATAATGATGACATTGTATTTGTTTAATTAAATGAAATATCAATTAAATGGTATAAAAATATTAAAATAAATATATTTTAACATTATTATTGACGTCTATTAATATTGTAGATACCTAGGATAAGTTATTGATATATTAGATGTTTTTTTCATAGTTATCATGCTGATAAGATTTTTTAGAAAAGTCAAATAATGAAAAGTATCAAAACTATATTAATTAATTCTGTAAAATAGATATTATTTTCATAAATAATATAATATTTATATGAGTCAAATATTTGACCACAAACCGAAAATAATTTTTAATATTCTATAATTTTCTATTTTTTGGACTTTTTCAAATTTATAGTAATAATATTGACCCTACTGACTATAAAATCCATGTAGTCATGCTAAGAGTTAATGTGTTTATCTTAGGGTTAAATCGAAAAATATGGTTAATAAAGTAACATATACATGTCTAAAAATATTTTTTTTAGAGTATTTATATCCATTATCATTTTATATTACAAATAACATACATTAAAGAAATTAAAAATCTAATATAATTACATATTAATTTAATATTTTATATGATTCCAAGAGGGACCATCTATTCTAAAAATGGTACCACTTTCTTCACTTACTCACACCATATCGAGAATTATTTCATTATAAAACCTTATATATTTCCCCTCATCCCTTCCATAAATAATTCGTGGATATCATCGTCTTCCAAAAATACCAACCATAGTATTAATATGAGGATATAAAATAGAAGTACATTGAAGAAGATGTAATTGTTTTTCTAACTCATTCATGTTCATCTCTACATATAATTCATCATAGTGAGTTTTTTCAATTATCAGGTAATAACTATAGTATATCATATATTATATGATTTTTATAATGACTTTGGAAGAACCCAATATGTCATATTATCCATCATTTGTAAAACAAATTATCACGCATCCGTACATATGGTGTACTGTCTCCACACCATGGTGTTTTATTATTGATAACATCATTTTTTGGATTGGTATTACACTATATAGAATTCATATGAATAATAAATATAGAATAATATAGATCATTATATTAAATATACCATCTAACTCCATACCCATTCCCATTAATGGATTGATATCATCATTGGAGCATACACAAGTCATACCATCTCAACAACACTATGATATTAATATTCCAAATTATCCACTAATGATTGATTATAGAAATATATATAATATATAAAAAGTAATAATATTACTAATAAAAATATACTATATAAATATAATTCATTTACAAACTATAATTCAATATTATGATAAAATGTAGGAAACGTTCAAGCGCACCTATGACATATGTTCTCCATGAATAGTGTATTTCATTTCATATATATAAAAATGAAATACATTTATATACTAATTTTTTATGATATATCTTTCATTTTATTCTTTCTATAATTAATTTATTCATGATCTATTTTATTATTCCAATAATAAAAAGTAAAAACATTTTTGATAAAAAAATAAATTATTATAAGATAAATAACATTAATATGTATGAGATAATAAGAGGGTAAAAATAAAACAAATTATACTAAAATATTGAATGATAAAATAAAAAAAAAATCTTTTGGTAGATTAATAATAAAATTATATTTACAATAAATAAGTTTTTAAAATGTGTAGAATAATTCAAGATGTATGGAAAAGGAAAATAATCCCACATTTTTCCCTTGGGATACATGCCATATTCCACAATAAATTTTTTATTGTAGTGGACCAACTAAAAGTTAATTTATTATATGATTTTTAGATATTAATTTATTTGTATTTACAATCAATTTTATTATATCTATTAGATGGGGTTTATGGTTCAAATGTTTCCAAATGAGTAAGATAGTTTTGTCTAAATTTTCATTTGTTGAAACTCATGTTTTTATGCAATTATGTTCTGTTATATGGTGTATACACTGTAATTTTCTTGTTATATCAGGCATATCCTTCTTTTAATGATATTTTATTCTTTTTGTAATGTTCTTATTTCTTGTGTTTTATGATTCAAATGATTCAATATTTTTTGACCACTATGAAATGTTTAAAGATTGTATTCTCTATGAAATGGTTTTAAAATATAATTTAGGATGATTTTCATGGGAAATTATTTTAGATATATATATTTTATTTTAAAAAATTTTAAAGTCTTAATTTTTATTTTGAAAAATACTTTTTTCTTGTAAATTTTTTTTTAAAATGATTTAAATAATCCTTCTCAATTTTTATTGGAAATTTTTTTTGAGGATTTATATAAAAATTTACTTAATATTTTTAATTATAGTCGTATTAATTGGATATTTGATTAAAAAATTATTTTCCAAAAAAGAAAGGGTATTTTTATAAAGGAAAATTTTAAATTATTTTTCATCATTAATTTTTATTATTTAATTAAGATATAAAAAGAAGGGTTTTCGAAATGATTTATGTTATTAAAACTTAACTTTAATAAAAAAAAATTTTATTTGATCATTCAAAATCCTTCCCCATCATAAATAATTATTTTTAATATTTCAAGGATAGAATTCATATTATTTCCCTAAATCATTCATGTCTTTATGGAATGATATTTATGAAACACACCTCTTCTCACAGATTATTCATTTAATGAAATTATTATAAAAAATATATGTTTTATAATTGTTAGGATTTGATTAATTATGTTTGAAAACCATTACATTTCATTTGTAATGATATGATATTTATGATATTTTGGAACATGTATGTATTATTTCATTATGAATTTTGAGCAACATATATCTCCATCAAATGCATTTAGTAATTATTTATATCTCAAGAGATAAAATAATACGATATTGGGAGTAAACCCATACTTCTATGAATGATTTGCATGTAAACCATGTCAAACAAGATTATATCTAGAATTAAATAATACAAATAATATTTCTAGTGAATTGAACCATCAAAAATAAATGTTATAGTGAGTGGCCCTACACTACTAATATGGCCTTGGATGTGTTTCCTTGAAAATAGGGGAAATCATATTATTAACTAATGTTCCTACCACTAATTCTTAGAATTTTTTTTATTTTGTTCTTTATGTTTTATTATCTTTATATCCTTATGATTCATGTTTATTGAACTACCAATATTTATTATATGATTTCCTATTTATGTTATTTTTTATTAAAGATATAATCTTTATTCTTAATTATCGTGTTATCATATCCTTAACCTCATTTAAAAGATTAAATATCACCCTTATTTAAACATAATGAGAATTTTGAGCTCATCATTTTCATATGTTTTCTTTTCCCCAAGAAATTGTGAAATTGTTTATTTAAGACTAATAAAGGGGACACAACTTATGGAAGATGATTAAGATCACTTATAATAATTATAATAACATGTTTTCATATTCTTATGGAAGTAAGAAAGTATAGTATTTTGGAATCTATATATGGTGTGTATTATGTCTGTTGGAAATGTGATGTAATGTAATTTTTTAAATAATGAGGGTCTCTACAATTTTTTTCAATGATAAAGAATCTTTATTATTTTGAACATTGGGTTATAAAAACATAGTGAGATCACAACATACATTTCTATAGATATATATAAGGATATTTAAAAGTGTTGGAAAATGTAATTGAATAATGGTTCACGATAGAGATCATGGTCTTCTAGAATTACACAGTATTTAGGATTCTACAAGTGGACATATATCTGTTACATATATAATTAGTTGACAAATATATGAAAAGGTTTGTTGCGCCTTACTTTGGAGTAAAGTAGTACACAATAACTGACCAAAAACATAGATTGTTTGATACCCTATGTGGATGTTCATATGGAATTATAAAACAGTACACGAACATTCATAATGGATTATAATCCAATTTTTCTATTGATAACCTAGTATTATCCGATTTTGATGTAGATTAATGAAGTATCTGTCATTATTTTGGACATAAAATAAGTGGTATTTTTTAATTATGTGGTTTCCATTTTGATAAATGTTTATTACACTATATTTTTTGGTTTTAGTCAATGGAGGGTATTAGAAGGAATTAGGTTACCATTGAATATGATGAAATGTTTTGGGTCTATAGAAATCATAATTGGTTAATGTTTTTATAAAAATATATTTAGATGATAAAAAATTATATATTGTGATACTGGATTAAAATTTTAAAGCATTTTTTGTAATTATATGACATTGAATAAGATGCAGATTAAATTTTTTGAAATTTCACATTTAGTGTTACATATAGAAAACTAGATTCATCTTCATACTTGTAAACAGTAAGGGAAGTGTAACTATGATGAATACATAAAATGAAATAGAACATGTTGTATGATCTAGAATAGGGGTTTTAGAGTGATGAAATAATATTTTGTTTAATGTCTTATATGTGTATATTTATTTAATTACTCTAATTAGTTCAATAACCTGTAAATTTACATCCAAACCAATCAATCGTAATTTCTATTACAATATCTTAAGAGGAATGATTTATGTTTTTATTTATTTTCATTCAAGATTTTTCATATATATATATATATATATATGTATTTTCAGTTTATTTGTTTTTAGAGGATGATTTAAAAGAATATACTGAATTGTTTAGATAGACATGAAATGTGATTTCATGGAATTGTGAAATTATTAGTAAGGGGATAAATGCCTTAAAATATTCGTGATATCTAGTTTTTAATTTCTATTTAATGATATTTTGGATATAAATAAGTTAATTAGATGATACTAATTAAATTTTATGTGACTATAGATTTTCAAAAATTTGTTTTTCTTTCACTGATAAAATATATGATGTTTTTCATATATATAGAAAAAATACACTAAACATTGGAACATGGAAACATGAATAATTTATTGAATTATAGTTATTAACATCTTTTAAGGGAATATATTTTGATGTTTTTCCTATGTTAGGTCAGTGAAAATGATGAGATAAATTATAATATATATGGGATCAATGCTTTGTTGGTTATGAGAAACTTAGTTATCTAATATACAAATATTTATACATTAATCATTTAGATTTGAATAAGGTTAACCATCTATGGAACAATTTATGTTAATATTCAAATGAAATTTTAGATAATAATGTATTGTCTTTCTTTATTATGACTTATGGATAATAGATATCATGTTCTTCTATTTAAATTGTAGAAATATTAAAAATCATTTCTTTAGATCTCATGATCTGCTAATGCATTAAGAATGAAAATTTCATATCCATTCATAACATAATATATATAATGTAAATTTATTATGTCATAAATAAAATGAGTTTTCCATAATATTATAAATTTATATCTTTCATAATTTTCTTTTACTTTGTGAAGATGATATTGGAAAATATAATACTTCCTAAAACCTTATTTTTAGATGCATTAAATGACCCATTTTATCATTCCAAATCTCTAGTTTTTTTTATAATTATCATTATCTTACCCAAATTCTCTATCACTCTCCATCAGAACATTATAATCAGACATATATTCATATACATGTTTTTACTTTCCACCTATGTTAATTTATATAGAAACCATTTTATAAGTTACAACAGTAAACTATTATGTGTCAAAATTTTTTTTTAAAATGGATGTTCTAGTTTAAATTTTTATAATGAGGGATTCTATTAAATGAAACGTCATGTATAAAATCATTGAAAACACAAACAATTATCGGTGGAGGAAATAAATTTTTGGGGGGTCAAATATAACACCCTGAGATGTTTTCAATTTTTTTTTTAATTAGAATGAAATTTTTTATATTTTAAATTTAATAGAAAATTGAATATAAATTTTTTTATTATATAAAATCACTAATTTTGGATTAAGTTATATGCAACACAGATAAGGAATGTGTTCACAGAATAACGAGTTTTTGTGAAACAATGCATTTTTATTGTAAAGACCTAGAAATTTGAAGGAAATTTTTTTCATAAAATCTATAGAATTTTACGAGTCTGAGGTTTCTGACAGCGCTTGGTTCTGAGGAAAGGTGTGCCCGGAATCAATTTTTGATGTTCTGTTCGGGTTGGTTCAGTAAATGTATAGGCGGGTTTTTTTATCTTTTGAACCGGTGCTCAGAATTGAAATATGAGAACACCGATGAAATCACATCACCAATATTCGCTTATGGGGTCTTTTACCGCAATTGTGTTTTGTGCAGGTTGATAGTTAATTTTGGGATTTTTATTAAATTAAATAAAATTTAAGTGTTTTATATATTTTATAAAGGCAGTGGATAAATCCACCAAACGGTGGTTGGAGGTGGGTCCCATACCCCACATAACCTCCAATGGAGGATAATGTGTGGTGGGGCCCACAAGAGAACCTAACTCCCCATTAACTCCCCTTAAGCCGTTGGACTTCTAATTAATGTGCCAACTCACCTTTCATTAATGTTTATGAGACCTTTGATATTCATTCCAACCCATGCAAAATTAATTAAGTGAATCACTTTATTAATTGTTGTGTGTTTTAAATTTTATGAAATACATTAAAATATTATTAAAATATTGGGAGGCCTTTTTATGTTTTATTGGTGTTGGAAAATTTTCAATTGGGAAAGCTCTCGATAATTTGAAGAATATTGTTCATCTCTTGATGAAGAACATTGTTCTTCAACGAAGATCATCTCTGAAGAAGAACAATAAGAACTTCTTTGAAGAAGCTGCCTATTCAAACACACCCTGACATCTACTGAATCAACATCTGTATTCCGCGAAACCCGACCTACGCGATGTTGGTATTCTACTGCTCGTCGACGTGAAACATTCTTGAAATTTCAGAAGAGGTTTTGTATAATTTTATTTGAATAAACAGTACTATGTTCTTCGATAAATTTCATGGATTGTCTTCGGCCATCTGTTATCACATAACGCGGAGGTGCGGGCAGAACGAACACAACTCGATGACTCTCTGTTGATCTTTGTTCTTATTCGCAATAGAGGCGGAGATGGAAGAGGCGGTGACTACCGAGTATGCGGCGGCAACGGAAGCCATGCACCGTCCTGTTAGAGGACCGCGAAACCAGATGCTGCTCGGAGAGGGGAAGACTGCGACCCGAAACTGGGCCGTTCGGCCGAAGAAGAACGGGCCGGCTAAAGCCGACCAGGCTGTAGAAATCGCAGTTCCATAAGGGCGTCACACTGTGGAGATCTATGGCATGCTTCCGTGGGATACTTTGGCGAGCGAACCTATAAGTACCCAGCCTTAAAACATTATGAAATCATGAATTAAATGAATAATTCACAAAGAAGAACTTTTCAGGTTTAGTGTTTTAGTGAATTAGGACATAACTATTACATCTCAAAATATTACAAAGTAGACACTTCTAATAAGTTTCCATAATATAAAAACTCTTAAAAACAAAAATGTATATTTCCATGTTTTAGATAGCATGTCTTTCCTTGATCCCATCATTGACCCTATTCATATTAAAGTCCTATGGAAAACATTTCAAAAACATTGGATGAGCATAAAAATCCCAGTAAAGGATACAGAATGAAGAAAAACTTTTAGTTTTTCAAAACAACAAGTAATCCATGAATACTTTATCAATGTAATTCTTTTCTCCTTTATGAAGTATTAAATACTCTTCACTGAATAAAAGATAACTACTTATCCTTTGTGACAAAAATATTTCCATAATCCAATTTAATGATTACACAACATATAATGGTAACTTGGGTCATAAACATACTTAAATGGAATAACCATACGGTCGACATCCGCACATATCACTACATGACATAGCCTCATGACCGACTTCCATACCCAATGCATTGGAGGTTATAACGTAGAAACCCATCCTAGTATTCACAAAAATACATGTCATATGGTTTATCATGTAACCAACCGTCAAATGTCTAAGTACCATTACAAAATCATAATACATAAAACCAATATAATGGAAAGAAAACATTTCCACATTTCAATCACTATATATCACTTAAATATACTGACATAACAAATCCATTATCAAATAAGTTTTCAATACCATAATACATAAAAGATTATATGGTATTTAAATTCTTTTAAAAACATTACGGCTTGTTATGGAATCCATAGGTCAAATAGAAATCGTGTCGGTGGAAAAGGTCATTTTCACCTCATACGTTAAAAGAAACATTCCATTTTGACACTCAGTAAAACCCTTCATAGAAAAATATTCCCTTTGAATGAAATTACAAGTCAATGGTGTTTATATAGAGTATAAAATAAAGTATTGTATTAAAACAAAAATATGCCTCAGTGAAAGGAGATTGAGATGAAGTCCCTTACAAAGTCGGTATCCTTAGATTAAGGATACATCAGTTACATAATAATGTGTGAAAAATATAAATACACAAAATATAAGAGGATATTAATTGTAAAACAATCATAGTTCATCCCCAAGTATTCATAGTATGACATAATTAATAATTAGAGGTTTAACCCAAAGAATTGAAATTGGGTTAAGAAGTTCCCTTACAGAAATTCGACATCCTAACAGCGTCATTTTAAAATTCAGAAAATGAGATGATGAGATATAAAGAGGGTATCTCATCACTTGTAAATATCATTAACATAAATAAGGATATATAATAACATATCCCAACATAATAATATGTAAATTAAATGACCTGCCAATAAAGTCTTCTAGAAAGAGGTGGGTGAAAGGTTCTCTTACTGATTTGGGTAACTTTCGAAACGTACACCCCATGAAAGAAGGTTTATAGAATGAAGATGTAAATCCACAAAAATTAAAATATATTACAAAAAGAATACAATCATGGGAAGTACATACACCAAACAAAATTAAATAGTGGAAAACATAGCATGAATCTCAAGGTAACAAAAAGTGTTATAAAAAACCCTTACCTCGTTGTGATCAATCGATTCGTATGACCAAAAGATAATAAAAACCAAATGAATCACATAATACCAAGAATATAAATACAATCATTATAATATATATGAATGGGAAGTACAAAATACACTACATTCAATAAATAAGTGGTGAACAATGGAAATCTCACAGAATTAAAAGTGAGATAAGAAATCCCTTACGAAAATTCGGCAGCCTAACAGCGCCACATAAAACTTCAAAAATGGTTTTATGAGATCAAATAGGTTCTATAATCATATAAACATAAAAATTATAGTAATAGGGATATAAAATAAAATCCCCTAACTTATGTAATATGAGCATAAAAGGAATGACATAAAAGAGAGTAATGGAAATGAAAGAGAGAGGTAGGATCCCTTATCTCAAGTCTGACTTGTCTTATTCATTTCTTTATATTACTGATTAATAACATTGGTCAATTTATAATTTATTAAGTACATAATTTAATTATTATTATTCAGTTCATATTACATATTATAATTTTATAATAATTGGTTAAGAATGTGAGTTCATATCAAACGTTTTTGTCGATGTTCGGTACAAGAGTCAAAATTGAACTTGTTGGAAAAGAATTTTACATGTATGTATAGGTAAATCATCTCTAGAATAGTATTAATGATATAAATATAATATATATCCAGTATATATTCATTTTATACTAATACATAACATTTGGAGATAAAAAATGTAATGCACCATTCATGGAGATGGTACGCCGTATGTATGCGTAATAGCTACTTTCATTTCTTTGTCATATTAATGGAATTAAAACTAAAATAGAGAAATATATATTATAATTCCAGAATTATATCCATCATTTATTTGTAATATACTACATACATATCCATTATAAATATGTACTTATAATAGTACATAACATTTAGAGATATGAAATTAAATGTACCGTTCATGGAGACGGTAAGTCGTACGTACGCATGAACACATCATTCATTTATATCTCATACATTAATGGAATGAAAAAATAATTATATTTTGGTATATTTTAATTTCAGTATAATATCATATATAACATCATTAAATACATCCTTTATACATCCCTCATATAGCATTAACGATTCAAATGACTTTGAGGTGGCGTTAGTCCGCACTTCCTAAAATAAAATTATTGAGTTTACCCATAATGGAAACTATAATGATATGGAATAAATGAAAAATACAGAAGCCTAAATAATAAATAAACATAATATATATATCATATATAAATATAGTGACATATTAATGGACACCATGAGAGGTGTTAAAAGAATATCGAACAATCATCGTTTCGTGAGGCAGTAATTCACCACCCAAAGAAACAGTATGTTCTTTAACCATTATATGGAGGTGTGTATGAGTGTAGCTATAATTATCCTCATAGCATAATCCTAATATATTTAAGATACTTTTTTTGTTAAAAAAGAAAGTAATAAAAGTGTTTAGTGGGTTGGAAAAGAAAAATAAAACAAAAGAACATAAGAGAAGACATTACCTTCAAATCGGATAACTCTTTTTGATTTGAGCTCAAAGGATTCCTTGAAAAGGATTCTGCCCAATGTGAGGCTTCTAAGAGTAATAGAGGTATGTGTAGAGACAATATGAGAAGATTATGGACGAGCCAAGGGTTTGAGAGGTGTGGGTAAGGAGTTAGAGGTGGGGGCCTTTTATAAGACGGAGGAGGGGCACTATTAGAATGTCTTGAAATGTTAGTTTATAAAAAAATTATTTTCAGATATTAAAAATCTAAAAATTATATATTTCTAGGATAAGGTGATAAGGGTTAAAAATCCACCCATCCAATGGGTTTTTGAAAATTGTATGTCTTATATTTTACATTATCTATTCATTTTATTTAAATCTTTCATTAATGAGGTAATCGTTGCATCATGATAGTGTCATAAATAAAATAATATATTTAATGTATAAAAATTATAAAAAAATACTATAATGTAGGAAATATTATCATATTTCCAATTAATATTTATTGTCAAAAATATTACTTCTGTAACCCCATGTAAAAATTGTTTTAGTAAAACATTACATATTTGTGACATTTTTATTTTGACTTTAAATAAAATGTTATTAATTTCATTTTCCTACCCATGTGGATCCATGGGGTCCCCAAGTTGACCCATGAATAGTATTGGTCAGAAATGACTTTTCCAATAAGTGTAGTACTTGTGTTATGGTCATTTCATTTTATTATAACATTATCTTTACCTTAAATTACACTAATTACCTTTAATCGCGATTAAGAAACCATAAACGTAACTATTCACCAAAAATTAGTTACATCCCATTGGAAAACATTTTACATCCTAATTAAAACCATGTATGTTGGATTTTTGAAATTCAATTCACATAGGTGGTAAAATTTCATTTAAACGAAAAATCAGTTTTTTAACTACCACTTAGTGGATTCACTATTCATCAAAAATTGTTGTTTTTCAGGAAAATGCCAAAAATTCATCCTAGGTTATATTTGATATTCCAAATTCAAAAATGATGTCTATTTTAAAAAATTAAAAACATATATGTTCCATTAATATATTTAATAATTAATTTATGTTGTCAAAAGAAATAGAGTGTTTTTAAGAAACAAAATATATCAAATGATTGATCATAGTTTAAGTCCAATTTCAAAGTGAAATTAATTTAAATGACAACCATTAGGTAAAACAGTAAAAACAAATATTAAATACATTTTAAACCCAATTAAAAAAATAATATATCTATATAAATAAATTAAATTAAAATGTGGTTTTGTATTAAAATAAAACATTTTAACTAAAAATGATCTTTATCGGAAAAATAACAAAAATTTACACACAGTAAATTTTGATGTCCACATTCTAATGAAGGATTTTATTTGGTCCAATATAATATATAAAATTTTCAAAAAGATTATTCAAAAATGGTTCCCCATCAAAAGGTGGTTAATCAACCTTTTAAAGTGTATTAGAAATATTTACGCTTAAAATTGGATTCGTTCGCATTTTAAACCTCTAACATTTATTGGATAAAATAAAAATTATTTCAAAAACATATAAAATCAATTTACAATTAGTTATGTTTATTACCTCCATTACAATGTCTAGGCGTTAACTACCATTTAAAAGAATATTATTTTATTATTAGTGTGCAACGTAAGATTTAAAAGAAACTCGTTCTTGCATATTGGGTACGCCATCGTGCATAGAGTTCCCATTAATGTAATATTAATATTTTATTAAAAAATATTATTAAATTTGAAAATGTAATATTCATTATTTACCTGGGGTGTAACAGAACCGGCCGGCAGGCGGCTGGCCTGGTTGAAGAAGGCAGCGGCAACCGAACGTGCCACGTAAGAGAACAGTGGCCCACCTGTGTGGGCTGTTCGCACTGTAGAAGACCGACTGGCTTCGGCCGGTCAGGAAAAAGGGGTGTCATTGCTTGCAGCCACTGTTTCGGAAAACCGAGGGTTGCTCCCTCCACTCCACTCATCCATCAGGTCGATTCGCTGTAGGTCGCATGGCCGGGCTGCCAGCGGCACGGACCGAGCTGCCATGCACGGGCCGGGCAATCTGCCTCTCGGGCCGGGGTGTGCCCCCCCTGGGCTAAACAGTGCCCCCCCCGGGCTGGGCCACACCATGTCTGGCCGGGCCGACCCCTTATCTGTGTTGGACCAGCCGAGCCAGAACGGGCTGCCCCGCAAGCCCACCGGGCTTGACGGGATGGGCCCGTTTTGCTTTAATGCAAATTACCTCTTGATTGTGTGTCTGATTGAGGTGCCTTCTGCGAATCTCGGACACTTACGAAGAGGAGGTCCCCTTTCGATAATCTATCTGAATTTAGGACATAATTGGAAAACATTCGGGTTTTGAATGAGCGTAATTCCAACCGGGCCCCTGGAATGAAAAATCCCACAAATCTCAGACCATGTGTCTGATTGACATGCTGTCTATCACGTTGGGTTTTTTTTATTTGACAAAAATTTGGGATAAATAAACTCTGGGCATCATGATAGTTTATGTATCGAATCTCTTTGCTCGAGGAGCAGAACCTCCCAGAATCGAGCATGCTGTGTGCGAGAACCGAAGAGCTGGCAGCTACTGCGTTGACTACTATATTGGAATCTCTTGTGGGTTCGACAGCGACGACTACCATTATGGGATCCTCCGAGGGTTCGACGGCGATAACTATTGTTCTTGTATCCTTTGTGGGTCTTGCAGTATTGACCTATGTACTTGTATCTTGTATGGGTTCAAAAAAGTAGCTGGTTCTATATCCTGTGTGGGTATGACAGCATTTTTGGTCTTTTATCATGTGTGGTTCCGACAACTTAGATGAATCATTGACTACATCTGATAATCTTCATCACTATTAAAATATCTGGTTTTGTATCTTGTGTGGGTCTGAAAACTATGCTAGTCTTGTATCCTGTGTGGGTCCGACATCATAGATGAATCAGTGACTACATCTGATCAACTCCATCACTATATGAATGATGTATACCTGTGTGAGCTGAGTCTTGACATTCAATCATTATCATAGATGCGATTGACTTTACATCATTTCTGGACTGGGTTGTCCATCGGATCGAGATTTGAAGTTGAGCTGAGGTAGATAACATAGGTATATGTATGGGAATATACCTAAGTAGGGTTGGTTGATACTTCGTGATTGTATCATTCCATTTGTGATTTATCCTTCATGGATTCTGGGAGAGCATCGGAGGTCTCAGGATCCCTAATGAATATCATTATACTCACCTGTGAACGGGCTTTTCTTGCACATTGTTTTGTTGGTTCCAGATGATGGATAATGTTGACAGAGGCCGAGAGTGAGTCAGGACCGGGCGTTACCTAGAGGTGGACCACACGACAAGATGGTACATGGAGTGGACCAATAAAAGTGGAATTCTGAGGTGGAAATCTGTACCTACCCTTCATGTTGGATGCTCCACGGAGATTCTTGGTGTTTCCCTTTTTAGATGTTTTCCCTTTTTTCCGTTGTACTTGCATTATGTTGTACCTGTACTTTAATTTTGGCTTATATTTCCAGCCCCCTATACTATTAGCACAACTCTTTGTATATTGTATTTAATTTTTGTTTACTTCATGCCACGTACTCTATTGTGTTTGTTTACTTTCATAATGGAAATGCCTTCCAATCATGGGGATTTAATACTTTTTTTTCTATTCACCAGCCCCTATCCAATGGAAAGCGGGCTTGGGGTAGTCACGGAACGGGCCCCGATGATGGGTCGTGACAAATTGGTATCAGAGGAGTCAATTCTATCACATAACTCAGGAATATGATCATTCTTTTTTGTGATGCAATACTTTTATGAGCATTATGTGGGGTTTTCAGTCTAGGGAGTCAACTGTTGGTGCAGAGGATGACGTATCCATTCACCAGGACCCTGACCTCTGATTTCTAACATAGTGAAGAGAAACACTGATTATGTGTGTGATTCAAGAGTTACCTTTGTGGTCTCTTTGACTCATCCCACCAGGTATAACTTATTGACCGTGGTGCACCTTTTCCTTATCATGATACCACTTCGAAGAAAGCCAGCAAGGGTTCCCGAGAGATAGTAAATGATGACGGCCCACTGAGGGATGAGGCTCCTATGTAGGGCCCTCATACTATGTTGGCACCATCTGGTGGTGTACCAATAGCACCATCACCCATTGGGTTGTAGATTCCACTAGCGACACGGGTGAATGATGCATGCCGACTGAGCGCGTTGCACAAGTTCCAGCAATAGTGGCCTCTGATGTTTCAAGGCGAGAATGTTTCCAAGACAGAAGAGGACAGGATGGAGGCGATTATTGGAGATTTCAGCCTAGATGAGAAACTAATAGAGCTAATGTTGATCTTAGATACTAATCCTTTTCAGTGAGTTACCATGAGGATGGTCCACATAGTGATGAGGTTTTGGTACGTGGATCGTTTTGCGAGATGGTACCATCGGGAAGTGTTCCAACAATATCAATGCCCGTTAGTTAGCAGACACAACCAATGATACAAGTAGATGACTCTTTTAGGCTTAGTTGTTGACACGTATTTCAACATCAAATATCCCTCATGTTCCAAGGTGAGCTTGACTCACAGGAGGCTAAGGAATGGATTGAGGAAGTGGATGATAGTTCCCAAGAAATTCTACAGTTTCGGCAAGACGACATATCGGTAGCTGAGTATTTATCGAGGCATACCAAACATTCCTGGTACATGAAGAATATGATACGATTAGTGCTTTATATCTCGTACCTCTGAGTGAGTTGTGTTTAACAATATCTGAGCTAGTACTTTTTCCACTATGCATTTCCTTCTTATGTTAGGGTGCTAGAGAGAACCTTTGTGGGTGAATGATCAGTGGATGAGCTGTTACAGCCAGTGAATGTTAGCAGTTGGAAGCATAAAATTGGCGCCAGTCTTAGAGAATTCAGTGTGTAAAATGTTATGAGGAAGAAGGGTTACAGGTAGATGAATCTGTAGAGCAGCAGATGAGGATGCAGAGCTAGGAGGACAACATGTGGTGATGTACTTTTCGACATGTTACGACCAACCTCTTGTGTAGTCACCGTCAATCTCATGGAGAAGGAGGGAAGGTGAAGAATGTTTCTACATGCTGTCAAGTAATATGAATCGAGGGCTCTAGGAATGATTTAATGTACGATTTGCGTCTACTACTAGCTACTGTATCAATATACATAGGTACCAATCATTCCTTATTTCCATGGATCATGTCCTAGACAATGAGTTTCCAGTTAAACCATTGACTTGACCCTCACGTATGGAGATCCCTTTGGAAGGAGACTCGATAATCACAATTCTGCTGAAGATGTATCTGAGCCTTGAGATGGGAGTTTCAATTGGAATGTCATGGTGGCAGCGTCGATTCCTTACAATGCTGGTTTGGGTATGGAATGGGAAACCACATTAAATACAAAAATTGACTGTATTAGGTAATAACTTTGTGTTTTATCTAGAAAGTTGTGATAGGGTTTTCCTTGGTCAACAAAAAAGGAAAACCCAGGGAGTACATGATAGAATCATGTATAAGAAGGTGTGTTTGAATAGTCACAAGTCAGCCAGACTTATCATTGTCCTAGACTTCTCTGAGTATGCCACAATACGTTTTGCATTGTGGAAGAAAGGTAAACTCTTCGTCTGGTCAGAGAGATTCCAAGAGATCTTTCGGGAGCTAAGGAAGAGGTTGACTAGTGTGACAATTTTGAGGCTACCGGAGGAGGGAATAGGGTATGTAGTTTACTGCGATGCATCATGGACCGGACTCGGTAGTGTCCTGATGCTAGAGAGATAAGTGAACGCGTATGGTTCATGTCCGCTGATAGAGTGGCAATAGATCGAGTTCCATAAGTACTATAAATTCAAGATAGACTATACTCATGGGAATGGGAACATTGTAGAAGATTCTCTCAGTTGGAGATCATGCATTCAGCTGCCTGGCGAGGCGATAGAGCAGCTAGCCACGTTGCAGATATCCTTTGTGGATTAAGATTGAGAGGCCTTTATTTAGTCTCTCAATGTCACTCCATCAATTTTTCAGCGAGTCAGGGAGACACAGCATGTGTACATTAACTATGAGGTGCAACATGCTCAAATATCATCAAGGCAGGCACTTGATAGGTTTTCTAATGGTGGGGAGAACATCATCCTCTACAGAGGACATACCATGGTACTAGTTATGCTACAAAAGGAAGCGCTGAGAGAGTGTCACACTTCCTCTCTAGCGGTAAATGTAGGAGTGGAAAATATGTATCAGGACCTTAGATGATAGCCCTGGTGGCTGGGTATAAAGAAGGCAGCAGCAGAGATCATTTCATGATGCCTCACTTGTCATCAATTGAAGGTGGAACACTAGGTAGAAGGAGTTGTGGTTTTTCCCTTACAGTTTCTAGAGTAGTAGTGGGACATGATATCTATTGATTTATGGATGGGACTTCCATGTACATCAAGAGGATAAGACCCTATCTGGGTGATTGTCGAACGAATCACCAGGTCGGCCCACTTCCTACAGATCAGAGAGCAGGGATTAGTAGAGAGATTAGAAGGTGTCTACGTTGAGGAGATCATATGGATTCATGGTGTGACATTGAATATCGTCTCCGATCGTGATTCCCATTTCACTTCCCAGTTAAGGAAGGTGTTACATGAGGATTTTGGGATGCATCTTCGCATGAGTAATGCCTTCCATCCTCAGATGGACTGTTAGACTAAGAGAATCATTTAGACTCTCGAGTACATGCTCTGTGCATGTGTCATCGACTTTGGTCACAGCTGGGAGGATCACTTACCATTGCTGGAGTTTGTGTACAACAACATCTACAACATCACCATCGGGATTGCACCAAATGAGGCAATGTATGATTGAACTTGCAGATCACCACTATGCAAGACATACATGGGGGAGTTAGCGCTTATAGAACCAGAAATGGTTTTGGATACGATAGTGATGGGGTAGATCATCCAGGAGCAGATAATGACTTCACAGAGCAAGGAGAAGTCCTATGCTGATAGGAGGTGGAGACCACTAGAGTTTGAGGATTACAACCACGTCTTCCTAATGGTCACACCTCGACAAGGTCTACAGAGATGTGGTCAGGGAAGAATTTTATCTCCACATTTCATCAGATAATTCATGATCATCTGTATGGTAGGTGAGGTGGCTTATTGCATGGCCCTTTAACCTCAATTGAACTGAGTGCATGATATTTTCCACATTTATCAGCTGAGGAGATACGTGCACGATCCATCCCACATCATCGACCACAGGGACCTGGACATCGATGATGGGGCGACATTCATGGAGGTTCTAAAGGAGATCGAGGATCGACATGAGTATGTCCTACGCGGATGGTCGATTCCTCTGGTTCGCATTCACTGGCAGTATGAGAACCTCCAGGAGAGCACAAGAGAGCGGGAGGCACATATTCGTGCTCAGTACCCCAATTTGTTTCCCTAGTGTGTGTTGTATCTTTACGAGAATGCAAATCCCCGAGGTTGGGGTAGATTAAATACTTGGAATTTTAACGGAGATTTATTTCATAAATTCTTTTGAATTTTACGAGTCTGAAGTTTCTGACGGCGCCTGATTCTGTGGCCCGGTGTTCCCGGAATCAATTTATAAAGTTTTGTTCGGGTACTTTCAGTAAACGTACATGTGGGGTTTTCTATCTTTTGAACTGGTGCTCAGAATTGAAATTAGAGGACACCAATGAACTCACAACGCCGATATTCACTTAAGGGGACCTTTATAGCAATTGGGTTTTATGCAGGTTGTATGTTAATTTTGGGAAATCTATTAAATTTAATAATATTTATGTGTTATATATATTTTATAATGGTGGTGGTTAAATCCACAAAAGGGAGGTTAGAGGTGGGGCCCACACCCCACACAACCTCCCATGGGATGATAATGTGTTGTGGGGCCCACATGATCACCTAACTCCCCTTTAACTCCCCTTAATCCTTTGACCTTCTCATTAATGTGACAACTCACCTTTGTTTATTGTTTATGAGACCTTTGAAATTATTTCCAACCCATGGAAAAATAATTAATTGAATATGTTAATTATTTTTTGTGTGATTGAAATATTTTGAAAGGTATGGAAATATTATTATAATAATGGGAGGCCTTTTGATTTTTTATTTTTGTTGGGAAATATTCGATTGGGAATGCTCTATAGAATTAGAAAAACTGTGTTCTTCTCTCGAAGAAGGAAGTTGTTCTCCAACGACGAACATCTCAAATGAAGAATGAGGAAAAATTCTCTGATGACGCTTCCACTTCGAATGCATAAATACATCAACCGAATTGATGTATATATTCTGTAACTCCCGACCCCTATGATTCTCATCTTCTGTGGCTCATCGATGTGAAACGTTCTTGAAATCTATGTAGGTGTTTGGGATAATTTTATGTGAAAATATGTACCATGTTCTTTGTTTAATTTTCTGGATCATCATCGTCCATATGTTATTGCCTAATGCAGAGGGGGAAGTTCGAACCAAATTAGCCCGAAAACTCTCTAGGGATCCTTGTTTCTATTAACAATGGAGGCGGAGATGGAAGAGGAGATGATGACTGAGGCAGTGGCGGCAACAATGGACATGTGATGACCCATTAGAGGAGTGTGGAAACAGATGCTGCGTGGAGAGGGGAAGACTACGGCCCACAAATGGGCCTCTTGGATGATGAAGAACCATATGGCTAAATCCGAATGGGCTGAAGAAACTGCGACGCCACGGGGGCACCGCGCTGCGGAGAATCGCATCCCACTTTTTCGGGCCACAGCAGCGGGCAAACCGGCCGGTAGGTGGCTGACTGGGTGGATGATAGTTGTGGCACCTGAAGGTGTCACAATAGAGAACAACGGACCACCTGTGGGGGCTGCTCGCGCTGGGGAAGACTTGCCATATTTGGCCGGGCAGCCAGCGGCACAGACCGGGACACCTTGCACAGGTTGGGCCATCTGCCGCCCTGGCCGGGCCGACCCCTTAGATGGGTGGGACCCTTCGATCCAGAACGGGCTGACCCTCCAGCCCACTGGGCCTGACGGGCCAGTCTGGTTTAACTTAAATTTGAATAACATCTTGACCGTGCATCTGATCGACATGCCTTCTATGGAACTAGGACCCTTATGACGAGGCGGTCTATTTTCGGAAGTCATTGTGAGTTTTGGAAAAATTTTGAAAATGTCCGGGTTTGGAATGAGCATAATTCAAACCGAGCCCCTAAAACGGAAAAGCCAATAACTCTCAGACCGGGCGTCCTATTGATGCATCGTCTGTCGTGTTTGGTTCCTTTTGATGAGAGAGAACTTTGGAATACATCATCTCTAGACTCTGTGACAGTTTATGTATTGACCCCTTTTCTCGAGAGGCGGACCATCCCAGAATCGAGCGTGTTGTGTCTGGGAAGCCTAGAGATGGCAGCAACCATGTCGTCTACTTTACTGGAATCTCTTGTGGGTTCGACAGCGACGACTTCCATACTAGGATCTTTCTTGGGTTCGACTACAATGACAAGTTTTCATGTATCATGTGTGGGTCCAGCAGTGTTTTCCTCTGTACTTGTATCCTATGTGGGTCTGACAGAGTAGTTGGTCTTGTATCATGTGTTGGTCTGATAGCTTAGCTGGTCTTGTATACTATGTGGGCCCAACAGCTTAGATGAATCAGTGACTACATCTAATCATCTCCATCACTATAAAAATAGAAGGTCTTGTATCTTGTGTAGGTTCGACAACTTAGCTGGTGTTGAATCCTATGTGTGTATGACATCTTAGATGAATAAGTGACTACATTTGATCATCACTATAGCTACATGAGAGATGTATAACTATGTGAGCAGTGTCTTGACATTCAATTATTATCATTGATGTGATTGACTTTAATTTCTTTCTGGCCTGGGTTGTGCTTGGGCTCGAGAGTTGGAGTCGAACTGAGGTCGATAACATAGGTATATGTATGAGAATATACCTAAGTAGGGTTGGTTGATACTTCATGATTATATCATTCTTTTTGGGGTTTATCCTTCGTGGATTCGGGGAGGCCTCCGAGGGTCTCGGGGTACCTACTGAGTATCTTTATACTCAACCCTTCACAGGATATACCCACTCCTCGTTGTGTTGGTTGTAGACGACGAATATCATTGACATAGGTTGAGAGCGAGCCAAGACTGGACGGTACCCAGAGGTGGACCACACAGCGTGACATTACATGGAGCGGACCGATAGACATGGACTGATATGGTGGAAATATTTACCTACCTGTCAGTTTGGATGCTCGACTGACATTCCAGGAGCTTCCCTTTTTAACTGTTGTCCCTTTTTTAGTGGTACTTTCTTTCCATTGTACATGTACATTACTGTTGGTCTTGTATTTCTAGCCCCCATAACATTCATCACAACTCTTTGTATATATTATTTACTTAGTGTTTACTTCATGTTGTGTACTCTGTTGTGTTTGTTTACATTCATAAAGGAAACGCCTTCCGAGCATAGGGATTTACGCCTTTGGTGCTAGTCGCCAACCCCTGGCCTAGGGAAGGCGGGATTGGGGTAGTCATGGTATTGGCCTTGAGGACGGGTTGTGAAAATTATTACAATTATGTAAATAAGATAGTTATTACCATGCCATTAAACACAGTAATATGAATTAGAATTTATAAATTTAAAATTTTAAATATAAATTTTAAATATAATTACCAAAATATTATCAATGAAACGTACAATTTTTTTAATGACTTTATATTATGAAAAATAAAATTTTCTTAACAGAACATAATTTTATATCATTATATGGAAACATATATAATTAATTATTGACATTAATGGAAATTAAAAGTATAAAATAAATATCCTTTTTGAATTCATATTGTCAAAATAATCATATGGTAATTTTTTAAATTTTTATGATGAGATTTATTTTTTGATGATTAGGGAAAGATACTTTGTTACAGATAATAAATTCCTTTCATTTAAATAAGAATTTTATCATTAATTGATTATTAAACTAAGAATAGATCAATAATTAAAATATTAATAAAATGTCGGCAATATGAATCATTTTTATATTTAAATTATATAAAAATTAATTTAATTTTTAAACAATCTTTTTAAATTTTTTCAAGGAACATCTCAATGATTATCACTAAACATAATTATCCTGCCTTTCTGGATTAACTTTTTGAAAATATATAAACATGGTTGTAATTAGTATGATATTTTTAGTATAATACAATAAATTATTTCTTTTAATATTATGTATTCAAAAAATAGACATTTTTTACCATGGTTAATGGAGAATCTTGTAATTAACTATTAAAATAAAATTAAAAATATTATAAAATTACACTAAAACATTTTGTAGTTTCATTTTTTGAGTGGTTATAAACCAAAATCAACCATAGGTAGAAATTATAATTTTTTTCAACCACATGGGAATTATGGTTCCATTTATTATATATTATTTAAAGATAACTTAAAAATGATATAATAATATTTTTAATTGTTAACCCATTTTTAATATGGGGTAATATAGAACAAAATAATCAATATCAATAGTCATTTAAAAGGTAATAAAATTATACTCATCATCAAAATGTATGTTTAATTTATATATATAATATAATATAATAAATTTCATTCATTATAATGATCCCTTAATTTATTAATTAACAAAAATATAAAATAAATTATAATAAAAATATTAAAATGAATAAAATTTATTATATTTGATGAATTAAACAATTTTAAAAGATAAATTTGACATGTCATTGATATATTTTTACAATTGGATTGATTTTATCTTCTTGAATATATATCTTTATAAATATTTATAATAAATAGTATGAAAATTGATATAAAAGATATTATAAAAATAAATAATAAATTATTAATCTATGTAAAATACATAAAAAATACATTTAGAGAAACTTAATACAATAAGGATAAATATTAAATCAATTTTCCATTCCATTTCATATGTCGTTTAATATTAAATATATTATCCCTAAAGAGTAAAAAATCCATGTAGCAACTATAAGAGTTAAAGTGTGTAATAAATGGTAATATCAAATAGAAAAGGATAAAAATGTTACATAAAATTATATAAAAATAATTGGTTGATATTATTTATACCCATCATCATATTATATTTTATATATCTCACGTTGTTGATATTTTAAATGATAAATATCATAAACGTAAATTAATATTTCAAGAAATTCATAGAGTGCCCCCCTCTTATAAATAGAAAACACCTCCCTCACATACTCACACCAAATTTCAACAAATATATTGAAACAAGCCTTCCTATCTTTCCTCCATGAACCCATATCCATGATTTTGGGGACGCATTCATTCAAAAATAATAATCATAGTGTCCCATTGCGGACATCTAATGAATTTGCACTAAAAAGGTATAATTGTTTACCAACTCATTCAAATTCATTCGTTCTTGAACACACACATCATGTTTTGAGTTCATTATGATATAATAAAAACACTATAAACTATATTATTATATTTCATTTGGATTTTAAATCAACCATATCCCACCATTTATCCATTCTATGAATAATGTAATCAATATATGTGTGTGTACGACCAACTCTCGGTACACATTGTTGTTTTCTATTTTTCATCACGAAATTATCTGTATGGGTATAATGATTGATATAATGTATAGAAAATAAAATATGACTTTATTAAATTTCAATTTGATTGATATACTATCAAATTCTTCACATGTTTTCCATGAAGCTATGTTATTGATGCTTGTGCTTTTGTACGACTGAAAATCTGAAAATGTGATGATATTCAACATCTACATTTACCATGAATGAATAATTAATGAAATTTTATAATGAATTAATATGAAATAATATTTTTTCATTAATTATATTATATACATATATACATATATTACATTTACATATATTCATTTGATACAATAATAATAAATAAATTGTGTTCTTTCTTAAGTACATCCTAGATTATCAATGAATAATGTCTCTGATTTCATATATATTTTTAAAAAACATATATATGATAAATAAATAACTTTTTTAAATAAATATTTAATTAAATCCTGATCTATTAGTAAATAGAAAGAATAAAAATTAAAGACACATACAATAAAAAAATCTATTATTACCTGAATCATAACATTAACAGTGATGAGTTAATAAAATATTAATAAATAACATAATTGAATCATATATAATTTTAAATAATTAAATAGAAATATGTGGAATATATATAATAATATTATATTTATTATATAGTTCATTTAATCATGTTTGAATGAATTCAATACTTATGTTAATGTAATGACATCTCTCATTTTTAAGTGGGATACATGGCTTATAGAACACAAATTTTTTAATCTGTACAAAAATACCATGAATTCATTTATGATTATTATATTATTATTTATAAATATTTCCATATCCATTTTTGGATACCTCATTTAATTGGTTTTACAGTTCTCGGGCTACAAAATTATTTTAGTATTTTTGTATCAGTTTACATTCTTTGCAACAAATGTTTTGTTATGCACCTATAATATTTTATGAGTTATATATGCGGCCCATTAAAATGTTTTATCTTTAAAAGACTTATATTTATGATACATTAAAATTATTTTAATTTTGTAATTATATAGGTATAATTATTCAAATTTATCAAACTGGTATGAGACATATTCAAATGTTTAACGTGTATTTTCCTCATGAAATGTTTTTTAACGTTATATTAAGATAATTTTCAATGAAAACTATTGTAACAGAAAAAGTAATTTTTTTACAAGGATATAATAATTTGTTTTAGAATATATACTTTATGGAATGTTTTTATAATTTTTTAGGTATCCTTAATATGTTTTGAAGGAGAATGTTTTCAAATTATCCATTACATGTTTTCTTATTTGTTAAAAAATAAAAATGTTTTATCAACTGTTTTATGATTCATAAAAAAATTTTCAAAAAAAGAAAGAATATTTTTTGACGATTTTTATAAATGATATATTCTTATTCCATCATATTATTTCATATTTGTATCAGCTGAAATGGGTATAAAAATGATTTATTTTTCAAAAATTGATATTTATTACAATGTTATCTTCTATGTTATCAATAAAAAACTTTTACTATGTAAGAATAAAATCATTGTTATGGATAATGAATACCATAAATATTATTTCCCTGAATGTTTTATGTTTTGAATGAATAATGATTATGAAAATCTACTTCTTTTCAAGGGTTATGGTTTTGTGTAATTGATTATTACAATAATATCTTTTCTATATAGTATGATATGAATAAATGTTTATAACACCCATTCCATTCCATTTGTTATGATAGTGATTTTTTATTATATTATGTTACATGTATATATATTTTTTAATATGATGGGTGGGACCTATATCTACCTCAAATACACTGGTTAATGTTTAATATCTCACGAGATATACAAAGATTGGATTGGGAGTGAATTTTGAATTTTAAAAATGGCCTGGAAGTAGACCATGACTTCCAAGATTATATGTTGAGTTAAATCATACTAATATGCATTCCATAAAAGTGGATGGTGCATACCATGATGGTATGAAGAGTGAACAAGTACTACAAACCATATTCTTATTATTATATTTACATGTCTCTTGTATTTTCCCTTGATGATAATTTGATCTCAACATATTCTTTTGTTTGTTTCCTATGATATAAATACTATTTTTATCTTGGAATACGAAAGGGTAGTATACTATAGGATATTCTAAAAATCATTCACCAATTCAGAATAATGTGCTTCTTGATTACAATGGAACAATACTTACACAGTCTTTAGGTATATGTTTGTGTAATGTATTAGGTATTCATAAAAGGTAATGCAATGTAGAAGTATGAAAATATCATCACTCTATAACTAATGTCAATAAGTTATTCAATAATAGATATTTAAAAACACATGGAATCATATAATTTAAAATAATCACTATTCTTATTTTTTCATTAAAGATGCAGATAAAAAATTCAAAAATATATGTTATATAAAAAAATCAATGTGTTCATTTTGAATTTTAATCAAAATATTAACCTAATAATTTGGATGAGTATTTGGGATATGTGGATTGGGTAAAATAAATATCAAATGATCTTAATAATTTATTGAGAAACAATGAGTATTATTTAGTTGAATTTAAAAAATATATTCATGTAATTAGATTAATTGATTTTTTTAAAACATACATGATTAAAGTGTATTAATAGAATGATATAAATAAGGATCTGTTTGCATGTGTTATAACTATAATGATGGAATATAATACAACGAAACATACAGTCCTGTATGTTGACATGAATATTTTCATATACTCATCTAATATGTTGAATTCTTGAATTTTAATCATCATATTATGTGTGTGATGTTTGATATCCAAAATTGGTAAATAAAATGGTATTTTGTGAAAAATATTTTAAAACCACAAAAACATTGATCATGTTTTTAGATGTACCAAGGAACTAAATAATATTCAATAACCTTATTTAATGGAGATGATGATCCCATATTATTCATTAAATTTTTATTAAACTTTCAATCATTTTTTAATGTAAATTTATGACTATATATAGTTCCAGAATAATTTTCTTTTTTATTAATTATGTTTTTAAGAATTTATGTTTGACATGAACATGATGGGGGACTATATTCTTCTCCCAATTTTCTAATTTATAAAGAAAAGTAGAAACTTGTATATTTAGATAATCGTATATAAAATATCTACATGAAAATTGAATATGTGAGAATATAAATTTTTTACTTACATTAATCATAGAATTAAATAATTACATTTTGTTCAATATGGTAATTGGCACTGTTAATAGTCATTTAGATCAATAATTTTCTAGTTTTCTATATCATTAATATAGTCACAATGATATTTTTTTTGAAAATATATTAGATACTATGTATTTTCAAATGGACATCACATTATTGTTTGTAATATGAAAATTCATTACCTTAATATAATTATGAAAAATAGATTATTTTATTCATTTAGAATTGATGTTGAATTAAAAAAAAATTTAATGTATAATATTGTTATACTAAATTGGATATAAAATGTTGATATGAAACATATCATTTTATATTATTGGGTTCATTGTATTTCAATTATAAAAATCAATAAATAGTATAAATTTTTACTATTAATGATGAATATATTTAATTAGGGAGTGATTATTCATAGTTTTGGTGAATGAAAAAACCCCACAAATGCACACGCCGAATTTATAGTTTTTTTTAGAAAATCATTTTTTATTGAAACAAATGTTTCATTTATTTATATAAATAACAATAACATCACTCACAATATAAGAACATTGATTTATAACACAATTTATTTTTTATCATATACAAAAATATGTTATCATTACAATGTTTAGTAGAATAAAATAACGAACTACTAATATTTTTACAAGAACCCTCCATTCTAATAGATTTCAATACATTAAGCATAATCATGGAATAATAAACATAAAATGGCGATTTATCTATATAATATATATCAATTTGCATTTTATAAATAACTTATTAAAAAATATGGACTGCATATAATAAACATTTTTAAAAAAAAAAATTTAATTAATTATAATCAAGACATTATTTACAGGATTTAATAATATTTTAGGTTTTTTTTAAAATAGTTTCATAACATTGTTCCAAATAAAAATTTGGAATAAATTTTTACTAATTTTTATAGAAAAAAAATATCTGTAGTTTATTGTAACAAAAAAAATGTTAAATAATGTAAAAAAACAATTTTCTATAATATTTTTGAATCTTATGGTATACATAAAAATTATAAATTGATATATAATCTTATTACCTAATAAAAATTACAAATAATTTGCACTTATTTTTTTATGATGTTAATTTTAAATTGGTTCATAAATCAATATCTCATAATAATTAATTTATATATTTTTTCACCATTAATGAACTTTTCAAAAAAATTTATAGCATTTAAGTATTGTCATATCATTTTTATACGGTAAGGCATATATGAAATGTTAATAAAATAAAAATAATTTCTAATATTTTATTACATTCATGAAATTCTTTTGAATAATGATCCTTATGAGGGTTTCAATATATATAGTTTTATCAAAAAAAATTAATTTTCTCTAACCATTTGTATATTTATCGGATTACAGGGCCTCAACATTATCATCACCTATTGTTTTTATAAGGATAATGTTTCATTCTGATTCACATTTATTTGACGTTTATTTGGTTAATCTGATTTCATTTTTCATTGGATTCGAAAAGACTGTATCGTCGAGTCATTTTTCTAACATAAATATATTGAATGAAATATAGATAGTTTGATGTTGGTATGAAAAATATGTTTTTATTCTATAAAAGTTATTTTTTTTTCACGGAATAAATATTTTTTTGAAATTAATTTGGTATTTGATTTCCATAATTGTGAGATAGTTATATATTTTTACAGTTCTGCTATGATATTTAAAGATAATGGTTTAAATAATTTTACCTTTAAAATTTATGGGAAGTCAAAAAATCCAAACATAGTAATGGAGGATGGATTTTTAAATATAACATTGTAAGGTGACTAAAATTGTGAATACCACACAACTGAAGATAAACACTATATTTTTTGAAAATCAAGAGATGAAGCTTATATTTTCACTTTATTTGACATTGTTTGGAATCTCTCACATCTCTCTCTGAATGAAAAAATACTATCAACATGGGTTAATGTTATCCAATTTCATGTTACACTAAATTTTACAACATCAAAAAACAAGATAATGAAAATATGATGTAAGGAATCTTGAAAGAGATACAAAATATTATGTAAGAATTATTTTTCCTTATAAAGATGAAAATAATAAAACATTTTGATTTAATATTTTGGTTGGATAAGCATACTGTTTAATCTCTAATTGAGTAAATATACTATATAATTCATGAAGTTGAATTAAAAAATTATAAAGAATATAATTAAATTTAATGTTACACAAGAATTTATCAAAATAAATTAAAAAAACTCAATAAGTAGTTTACGATTCATTAATGGTGTAATCACTTTCATCTGATCTGAATTTATTAAAATATTAAAATTTGGAGATTCTAAATATTCACAATGAGTCATAAAATTTATGAAATTGGAAATGATGTGTTTGTTAAAAATTCTATATCAAATGATATAACTATTAATTTTGAAAAATAATATTCATATGATAATTAATGAATAAATTACTCTAGTTATAGAAAATATGTGACTATTGATCATGGAACCATATGAATACTGAAATATTTAAATATTTTTTATGATTTGAAATATCATTTTAGAATTCAAATACTGCCATATTATTAATTAATATCTTTATCAATACAATTAGTGAATTATATTTCATTGACAATTATGAATGAATCCGAATCCTATGAATAGAATATAGAATGATAAAAATATATTACATTAGGGAAACCATTATTAGGTGATAATTTTAAAATATTTATGTTTCTAAAAATCAATATCATAATGAAAAAAATATATTACTCATTCTTGTATTGTAGTTCTTTCAGTTCATATTGTTTCGTCAAACTCCACCAAATCTCACCAATCACTATTATCAATCATAGAGATATGATGTTGAATTATATCAATTTAGTAGATAATCTTAATGAGGGATAAATGGAAATTTCCCATCACATAAAATTATTTTTCATGTAAATGTAATGAAAAATTAACATCTTATAAGATTATAGTTCAATTAAACAATGTATGGAAATTAGATGTAAATTTTTTTATATGACCAATGATTTTGAATAAATATAAATAGTGTACTTAATAATGATGAATGAATGTATTAGGTGAATCATAAATACAATAAAATATAAAATTATTTATGACTAACAAATGGATTACAGAAGAAGGGATACTAACTATGATTTCCCAATAATTGAACACCATCAATTATTAATGTAACGCCCTGACCCCAGTTACCCAAATTAGGTTAATTTTTACATAATATTGGAATGATCAAAATAGTACAAGTCTCGAAATAATGATTAGTTTAGTAGTATTGGAAAAAAGATTCATACATAAGATTAAACTTAATTAATGAAGAGAAATACAACATAAATATATTTCATTAGAAACATCCATGACTCCTAGATTATGCCTCCAAGTCACTCATAACTAACTTCCTCATATCCTAGGAAAATGAAACATAAGAAATGGGTGAGCTCAACCGTTCAGTAATGGTATGTAATACAGCAGAAAATGACCTTAATATTAAGCATGGTAAATAATTGAAACCACATGCCTTTACTAATATTAACATGAATACTTTCACTGCAAGAATATGAGCTGAGTAAATAATGCCACAATAAAACTTAATCATGGGTATTCTACTAGTCTAATGACCACATGAACCATCAATATTATTTCAATAATGAGGTAATGTATAATTCCAGACATTCTAAAACATTTTGTCAAGGCATTGTCCAAGATGTCTACAAATGATTAAGGCCTCGGCCAAAACCATAAATCAAACTGAGAAAAGGCCTCGTCCAATTCCATGTCTAGTTGTCTCATGAGACCTACTGATGCATCAAGGAGCTAAAGAGGTCTCCACCCGTCACTTACTACGTCCAATAAATTCCACATATGAAAAGGTTTAAACATAACATAATCATTCGTATAAGAACTAGGATACAAAATGACAATACATAAACAATAAACAATGAATAGTATAAATATAACACATCCACAATCAAACATATCACAAACCATTAAATACAATAAGGAAGTTTTTTATCATTATAAATCAACTTCATATAAAATTAAAATCCATCAAATGATGTTGACATAGATGAAATGTAACAGCCCAAGATTTTAAAAAAAAAAATATTCTTTTTAATTTTATTAATGTCTTGTGTTGTACGCTACACCAAAAGGAGCTTGCACAACACACATCCTTGACTTGACTTACATTACACACAATCGCGACCTTCCTCGATAGCGTGTGTAGTACGCAATACCGAGTTTCACTAAACAACAATATGCTATAAAAACATTATTAAAACTAGCCGTTATGAATAGTAATAACCACTTTTTGAAATCCAGTAAATCTTATTTTTCAAAATGAACTTTATTTTTGGCTTCGGTGTATCGAATTTAGCCTAAGGTGAAATTTTGGTACTTTTCGGATAACTTTCATATTCTGATGAATAGTGAAAATTACTAAATTATAATTAAAAACAACTTTTTTAATCGAAATAATTAATAGTGATAAATCATTAATTTTAGTGGTTTTAAAGTATATTTAGAATATATTTTTACAATATAATACAATGTTGGTCATTGGATGTAGTTTCACATTTAAACTAGACATAAACAAGTGTCAATCTTTTGATAGATATTGTTTCTTAAAAACACGCTATTTGTTTTAACAGCGGGATTTAATTATAAAATTAATTAATGAAACTTTTATGTTATGAATTTGGTAAAATAGACTTCATTTTTGAATTCGGAATATGAAATATAGCTTGGGATGAAATTTTGCCATTGTTCTGAAAAATATCAATTTTTGATGAATAGTGAAACCACTAAGTGATAGGTTAAAAACTGAATTTTGCATAAAACTTAATTTTACCACTTCTGTGAATGGAATTTCGAAAATCCGAGAGACACGGTTAATATCAAGGACTAAAATGTGGTTCAATGAGATGAAAATAATTTTTGGTGAATAGTAACTTTTTACTTTTTTTTTACCGCGGTTAATAGTAAATAGGGTAACTAAGGGTAAATATGATATTAATATTACCCTAACACATGTCCTAATTCTATTGGACAAGTGTAATTCGACCAAAAACAAACTTAGGAATAAAATATGACCATTTAGGCCCACTTGGATTAGATTAGGACATTTATTATTAATTTATTTAAAGAAGGGTTAAAATAGTTAAAATCAAAGTTTAATAAGTAAATCATTTTTAATATGGGTTTATACATAAGATAAATTAGACTATAAATATTCATTAGAAAGCTAAAAAGATTTCCTACATTATGGTATTTTATTTGTAATTTTTAGACATCAAATAATATAATTTATTTATGACACAAAGATGATGCAGTAATTATCTTATTAATAAAATATTGACATAATTGATAATATAAATACCAAAATAAATGTAATTTAAGACTTTTTATGAATTCCACTAATTTTCTAGGTTACTATGATATATTAGTGATGATTTAATCAACTTGGTTCGAACATATAATTCTGTTATGACTTTCACAAAAATCATATATCAAATAGTGTCAAAATTGACACAAAATAGTTTTTAAATCAATTATTATATTATTAATTGTTATTTTATTCCTAAAAATCTAAGGTTCGGCCAAATGACTTAGATAAGGATATATATATTAATACTAAACAATTTGGGGTTCTTTTGGCATGTTATAGTAAGTTTATTAACCATATAGTGAAAGAAAACAAAAAGACACGGTAAAAGTTAAATTATTTAACTTAGAGTTAAATCTAATTGATAAGGTTAAAATAATAACCTAAACTTGTCTAAATCCTATTTTTTGATAGGATTTCGACCCATCCCCACTTTAGCTTCGAAATAAGACCCTTTGGAACCATTATAAACCGATTTTGACTTTAATATAAAATAATATTTTGAGATATTCCTAAGGTGCCCCTCTCCTCCCTTATAAAAGGGCACCTCCTCCCCCTCCTCCTCACACCAATTTGAGCACTCAAGCTCGGCCAACCCCTGCCATTTTCTCCTCTCCACTTCCCTAGCAACATCCTAGAGGTTATGGTCTTCCTCAAAGACCAATTCTAGTGCCCTAAGAAGAGGTCTCAAAGAGGCACTTCAAAGAAGAGGTAATTACCGTTACCAATTCTTTCATCTTTATTTCTTCTTCCACTTCTTCTTCTTAGGTTGTTTCATTATGAAGTAATAACATCAGTATCACTCATATAATGATATGTTATTATAAGTATGAAACAACCCTATTTCACCATCTATCCATCCTACGGAAAAAGAAATCACCGCGCGTGCGTACGTACGGAATACCGTCTCCACGCCGTGGTGTAATCTATTTTTCACCACCACCTTACATGGATGGGTATAATGGTGTAAAGAATAACTATACATAGTTATTACAACATCATATTGATTCTGATATATTGTATAATCCACTCCAATTCAATTCAATATTTATAGAAATGATATCATCGCTCGTGCGTACGTACGGACTACCGTCTCCACGACGCGATGAGATTCATTCTCCATGTTAACCATTTAAGAATGATTATAAAGTATATATAAGAAATAATAATGAAATATATGAAATTTTAAAGCTACTGGATTTATGTATAAATATATATGTATGCCATCTACTTACTTCCATTTCAAGACAATAAGGAAAGTAAAACAGCGTTCATGCGTACGTACGGACTACCGTCTCCATGAACGGTGTTTTTTCATTTTATTTATCTATATATTATATATATATATATACACTGAATATATATGATATATAAATCATATTTTATATTCTGGAAGTAATTAAATCATGATATAATTAATAATGATGTCAAGAACAACAAGTCAAAACACCTACGATAAATGAAACGATTTTACCCAAAACGCTTCTTTAACATGGAATTTACAAAAGAACGGGTAATATAATGTCATAAGTGAACCATATATGATATCATAACAATGAATATGATTCTGTAATAAGTCAATAACATGATTTAAATCATTATACAGGAGGTTCGGACCCTTACAAAGCAAGTCGGACCTAAGGTAAGGGAAATATCACAATCTCATTTTTATCCGAGATTGTTTATTCGTAAGTATTTACTTGGGTGTATTTTATCATCCACATCCATGTTTACTCAATATGTAATATTATTTCCATCCACCTAAAATTGTTTAAATCCATTTTTACCCTTCAGTGAGTTTTTAGTAATACGTATGAAAGGAATCTTTTGTCGTTTTTCGTACGAGGTACTTTTTGACTTTTCCGAAAAAAGTACGAAGAATGTTTTTTTTAAATTAATACGGCACGCATGGATTTCTAATGTTTTACAAAGCCTTATTTTCATGAAGCTTCCTCTAAAATATTTCATGACTATTTTCAATAAAATCTCTTTCTTTTAAAAGTGCATGATGTTTTGTGAAAAGAAATTGATTTTGAAGAAGAAAGGATATTTTCCTCAAGAATTCAATTCAAGTGTTTTATCAAAATTATTTTCCATATAAGATAATAAAGGGTTCTGTTTCTATCCATATTTTTACATTGATTTGACTATGTTGTGATGGAATTATGTTTATGAATTCTTTTATCTTATATGAATGGTTTTATGATGTCATGATGTTTAAGAATCCCATTTTTATTACGGGTTATGCAATGATGTATGATTTATGATTTTGTGGAACACATAAGAAAGGATTCATTAAGAGATGGGTGGGACCTATATCTCCCTCCAATGCATTGGGTAAATATTTCATATCTCATGAGATAGACATGGCTGGAATGGTAGGTTATACCGGTTCAGTGAAACAGGACTGAAACGAGGATTACTCGATTCAGAAAGGGACTTTGTCCACTAAGATAGTCTTGGCAAAGAGTCTTGACTAACAAGAAATGATTCTCTATGATTATGTGTGTATGCCACAATGAGTAATGTTTTAAGTAAGGGTTTCATTTTCACTACTATGATTTATCCCATGTTATGAAATTATGCTCTCTTTTTCAGGTTAAGATTTCCAAAAATGTTATGTTCTTATGAAAATTATGTGATTGATATTTCTTTTGTTTACCCTTACTGAGCATTTGAGCTCACCCTTTTATGTTTTCTTTTCCCCAGGATATAAAGAAAGGTTTTAGGTAAAAAAAAGGAAGATCTTTGTGGGAGATTTTGAAGATCTTTCACCAGGATTAGAAGATTACGTTCCGAGTTTCCAAAGACACTAAACTATTACGATCCTTGTGTGTATATTTTTGTTATGTATTAAGTATTCCGCAAAAGTAATGTAATGTCCATGTACGATATGCTTCGGGTCTCTACAGTTGGTATCAGAGGAAAGGTTTAGTCAACCTTTGGAAACTAGGATGCGAAAACGTTAGTGAGATCCCTAGAGATATTTCTAAGGTATGTCTAGGGATGTCCCTAGGGATAAGTATACGTATAGGTTATAGTAATAGAATTACGCTAACGATCATAGAATTAAACCTAAGATGTTGGATATTGAAGGTACTCCCCCTTTATTATGTTGTTTTCCCTAGCATGATTTTTGCCTCTCACACTATTCTTTTTGGGTTTTAGACGATGGCTGGAACCCGAAGGAACCGTGTTGATCAATGCAATGGACAATGCAATGATTGCCCTCCTGAACAAACAAATGTTATGGGAGATGGAGTGCAAAATCTTATTGCTATACTTACACAAGCTATGAATCATTCTGGACTTCCAAATGAGCAGAGAAGGGAACAATATTCTATTGAGTCCTTCATGAGGCAATGTCCACCTTCTTTCAGTGGGTCTTCTGATCCACTTGTGGCTGAACAATGGATCAGTACTACTGAAAAGATATTTTCAGTTCTTCAATGTTCTGAACATGATAAAGTCATCTTAGCAGTATATCATTTGGAAGGTGAAGCTGATCAATGGTGGAATCTTATCAAGAATACGAGGCCAAGAGATGAAATTGAGTGCATGGAATGGGACGAGTTCAAGAACTTGTTTTTCAGTAAGTACTTACCTCGTATTCTTCGAACAAAGATGGAGAAAGAATTTCTTGAACTGAAGCAAAGGGACGATGAATCTGTTGGTACCTATGAAGCAAATTTTACAAGACTTGCAAGGTATGCTTCTGGAATTATCATCCAACTTGAAAGTAAAGTTGATCGATTTTTCAGTGGCTTAAAACCAAGTCTTCGAAGGGCATTAGCTATAAGAGACTTCAGTAGCTATGATGAAATTGTGCGTTGTGCTATCAAGGTAGAAATGGAAGTTGGTGTTACATATCCATCTCATGGTTTTGACAAGAAACGAAAGATGGAGTTCAAGGAGAAATCTCAGAATAATGGTGAAAAGAAGATGAATGTTTCCTTATGCACAAAGTGTGGAAAGAAGCATGGTGGAGATTGTCTTAAAGGGACTAGAAAATGTTTTAAGTGTGGAAAAGAAGGTCATCGAGTAGCTGAGTGTCGAAGTAATGGAAAAAGGGTTTCTAATGATGTGAATAAAGCAAACACTGCAGAGAACGCACCGCCAACACTTCAATGCTTCAAGTGCAAGGAAATGGGGCATTATGCTAATAATTGCCCTAATCCAAGGGTTAGTGATGATCAACATGAGAAACCACTGAAGGCAAAGGACAAAGGGAAATCACATGCGATCACTATTGGCAATGTTGAATATGACAACGATGTGGTGTAATGATTATGTGTTTATGTAATGGTATTCCAAAATAATTTTGTATCATTGAGTATTGCAATATTTATTGATGTGGTATTCAAAGTGATTGAGATATTTTTTGGAAATAAGATGATATGCGCATAATGAAGACGAGAAAATGAAATGTTTAATAGTTTTCATGAGCTCATGATTGATATAAGGACTAAGTGATATCATGGTTTGAGTATATAGAATTTTGAGGATTTTGGTATGTGGAAAGTGTTAACTTTTAACTGCACTCATGTTTTCACTAAGGTATTCAAGAGAATACACGATTAAGGACTTTGAATGTTTGGAATGTGACCAACAAGACATATCTTATGATATGTGGGGATCAACGATAGTATTAAATCTCTGGTAATCGTTGTCACTATATTATGAGAGTGGACTGCAGTATTATAAGCCTAAAGATTAGACTGGATTATGTTGGACATAAGTTAGTATTGTTTAAGGATAGAAGATTTTCGATATTATTGATGGGATGTTATAGTAACGTAGTTTTAGAAAAAGGGACAACCTGCAGGACGGGCGACAGCCCATCGCTTCGGACAAGGCTGTAGGAATCGAACCCACAACCAAAGTGCGACTGGCCTTTATCACCTACCACTGGCCTACAGGAAGTCCCTGTTTAGTAGAAACTAGTTTTATTATATTAAGCAGTATGATATATGAAGTATAAGTCCATTTTAGGAACTATATATGATTAATCTCACTATAGAATGACTTATGTATATTTAATAACTTTTGCTTACCTTTTGTTTGAGACAGATGGAATGACCCGTCATTCTATCACATGATCTGCTAACACTTCACGAATAACAAATTCAACTTCATTTATTTAAGAGATGAAGTGGAAATTGTTCAAGGCACGAACAACAGTGATATTGTATCAAAATAAAGATTTATTCTAATTCAAATTTTCAACTTTAGGGAAATGATCTTGAAAACCAAAAATGTTGTCCTAGTGATCTTATACCTGATGAATCAGATGGTACCTTAGATCGTCACAAATTTATGGATTTGTGATTACTGGATTTTCCATAGCCATGTTCTCTACCACTCTCCATCAGAACATGATGGTTAGATTTCTCTTCCATATCCATATTTTCACCTATGTGGAAACCCAGTGATTAGTTTATTTGGGTAATCGTTACATTTCATACTTTAGTTTTTAAAGCCAAGTTTTGGTATTCCCTTTTACGATGTGGGTTTCTATTAAAGAAACTTTCAAATAGTAAACCATTTATAACCCCGACGAATTTCGAGGGCGAAATTCATTTTAAGGGGGGTAGAATGTAACAGCCCAAGATTTTATAAAAAAAAATATTCTTTTTAATTTTATTAATGTCTTGTGTTGTACGCTACACCAAAAGGAGCTTGCACAACACACATCCTTGACTTGACTTACATTACACACAATCGCGACCTTCCTCGATAGCGTGTGTAGTACGCAATAACGAGTTTCACTAAACAACAATATGCTATAAAAACATTATTAAAACTAGCCGTTATGAATAGTAATAACCACTTTTTGAAATCCAGTAAATCTTATTTTTCAAAATGAACTTTATTTTTGGCTTCGGTGTATCGAATTTAGCCTAAGGTGAAATTTTGGTACTTTTCGGATAACTTTCATATTCTGATGAATAGTGAAAATTACTAAATTATAATTAAAAACAATTTTTTTAATAGAAATAATTAATAGTGATAAATCATTAATTTTAGTGGTTTTAAAGTATATTTAGAATATATTTTTACAATATAATACAATGTTGGTCATTGGATGTAGTTTCACATTTAAACTAGACATAAACAAGTGTCAATCTTTTGATAGATATTGTTTCTTAAAAACACGCTATTTGTTTTAACAGCGGGATTTAATTATAAAATTAATTAATGAAACTTTAATGTTATGAATTTGGTAAAATAGACTTCATTTTTGAATTCGGAATATGAAATATAGCTTGGGATGAAATTTTGGCATTGTTCTGAAAAATATCAATTTTTGATGAATAGTGAAACCACTAAGTGATAGGTTAAAAACTGAATTTTGCATAAAACTTAATTTTACCACTTCTGTGAATGGAATTTCGAAAATCCGAGAGACACGGTTAATATCAAGGACTAAAATGTGGTTCAATGAGATGAAAATAATTTTTGGTGAATAGTAACTTTTTACTTTTTTTTTACCGCGGTTAATAGTAAATAGGGTAACTAAGGGTAAATATGATATTAATATTACCCTAACACATGTCCTAATTCTATTGGACAAGTGTAATTCGACCAAAAACAAACTTAGGAATAAAATATGACCATTTAGGCCCACTTGGATTAGATTAGGACATTTATTATTAATTTATTTAAAGAAGGGTTAAAATAGTTAAAATCAAAGTTTAATAAGTAAATCATTTTTAATATGGGGTTATACATAAGATAAATTAGACTATAAATATTCATTAGAAAGCTAAAAAGATTTCCTACATTATGGTATTTTATTTGTAATTTTTAGACATCAAATAATATAATTTATTTATGACACAAAGATGATGCAGTAATTATCTTATTAATAAAATATTGACATAATTGATAATATAAATACCAAAATAAATGTAATTTAAGACTTTTTATGAATTCCACTAATTTTCTAGGTTACTATGATATATTAGTGATGATTTAATCAACTTGGTTCGAACATATAATTCTGTTATGAGTTTCACAAAAATCATATATCAAATAGTGTCAAAATTGACACAAAATAGTTTTTAAATCAAATATTATATTATTAATTGTTATTTTATTCCTAAAAATCTAAGGTTCGGCCAAATGACTTAGATAAGGATATATATATTAATAATAAACAATTTGGGGTTCTTTTGGAATGTTATAGTAAGTTTATTAACCATATAGTGAAAGAAAACAAAAAGACACGGTAAAAGTTAAATTATTTAACTTAGAGTTAAATCTAATTGATAAGGTTAAAATAATAACCTAAACTTGTCTAAATCCTATTGGTTGATATGATTTCGACCCATCCCCACTTTATCTTCGAAATAAGACCCTTTGGAACCATTATAAACCGATTTTGACTTTAATATAAAATAATATTTTGAGATATTCCTAAGGTGCCCCTCTCCTCCCTTATAAAAGGGCACCTCCTCCCCCTCCTCCTCACACCAATTTGAGCACTCAAGCTCGGCCAACCCCTGACATTTTCTCCTCTCCACTTCCCTAGCAACATCCTAGAGGTTCTGGTCTTCCTCAAAGACCAATTCTAGTGCCCTAAGAAGAGGTCTCAAAGAGGCACTTCAAAGAAGAGGTAATTACCGTTACCAATTCTTTCATCTTTATTTCTTCTTCCACTTCTTCTTCTTAGGTTGTTTCATTATGAAGTAATAACATCAGTATCACTCATATACTGATATGTTATTATAAGTATGAAACAACCCTATTTCACCATCTATCCATCCTACGGAAAAAGAAATCACCGCGCGTGCGTACGTACGGAATACCGTCTCCACGCCGTGGTGTAATCTATTTTTCACCACCACCTTACATGGATGGGTATAATGGTGTAAAGAATAACTATACATAGTTATTACAACATCATATTGATTCTGATATATTGTATAATCCACTCCAATTCAATTCAATATTTATAGAAATGATATCATCGCTCGTGCGTACGTACGGACTACCGTCTCCACGACGCGATGAGATTCATTCTCCATGTTAACCATTTAAGAATGATTATAAAGTATATATAAGAAATAATAATGAAATATATGAAATTTTAAAGCTACTGGATTTATGTATAAATATATATGTATGCCATCTACTTACTTCCATTTCAAGACAATAAGGAAAGTAAAACATCGTTCATGCGTACGTACGGACTACCGTCTCCATGAACGGTGTTTTTCATTTTATTTATCTATCTATTATATATATATATATACACTGAATATATATGATATATAAATCATATTTTATATTCTGGAAGTAATTAAATCATGATATAATTAATAATGATGTCAAGAACAACAAGTCAAAACACCGACGATAAATGAAACGATTTTACCCAAAACGCTTCTTTAACATGGAATTTACAAAAGAACGGGTAATATAATGTCATAAGTGAACCATATATGATATCATAACAATGAATATGATTCTGTAATAAGTCAATAACATGATTTAAATCATTATACAGGAGGTTCGGACCCTTACAAAGCAAGTCGGACCTAAGGTAAGGGAAATATCACAATCTCATTTTTATCCGAGATTGTTTATTCGTAAGTATTTACTGGGGTGTATTTTATCATCCACATCCATGTTTACTCAATATGTAATATTATTTCCATCCACCTAAAATTGTTTAAATCCATTTTTACCCTTCAGTGAGTTTTTAGTAATACGTATGAAAGGAATCTTTTGTCGTTTTTCGTACGAGGTACTTTTTGACTTTTCCGACAAAAGTACGAAGAATGTTTTTTTTTAAATTAATACGGCACGAACGGATTTCTAATGTTTTACAAAGCCTTATTTTCATGAAGCTTCCACTAAAATATTTCATGACTATTTTCAATAAAATCTCTTTCTTTTAAAATTGCATGATGTTTTGTGAAAAGAAATTGATTTTGAAGAAGAAAGGATATTTTCCTCAAGAATTCAATTCAAGTGTTTTATCAAAATTATTTTCCATATAAGATAATAAAGGGTTCTGTTTCTATCCATATTTTTACATTGATTTGACTATGTTGTGATGGAATTATGTTTATGAATTCCTTTATCTTATATGAATGGTTTTATGATGTCATGATGTTTAAGAATCCCATTTTTATTACGGGTTATGCAATGATGTATGATTTATGATTTTGTGGCACACATAAGAAAGGATTCATTAAGAGATGGGTGGGACCTATATCTCCCTCCAATGCATTGGGTAAAGATTTCATATCTCATGAGATAGACATGGCTGGAATGGTAGGTTATACCGGTTCAGTGAAACAGGACTGAAACGAGGATTACTCGATTCAGAAAGGGACTTTGTCCACTAAGATAGTCTTGGCAATGAGTCTTGACTAACAAGAAATGATTCTCTATGATTATGTGTGTATGCCACAATGAGTAATGTTTTAAGTAAGGGTTTCATTTTCACTACTATGATTTATCCCATGTTATGAAATTATGCTCTCTTTTTCAGGTTAAGATTTCCAAAAATGTTATGTTCTTATGAAAATTATGTGATTGATATTTCTTTTGTTTACCCTTACTGAGCATTTGAGCTCACCCTTTTATGTTTTCTTTTCCCCAGGATATAAAGAAAGGTTTTAGGTAAAAAAAAAGGAAGATCTTTGTGGGAGATTTTGAAGATCATTCACCAGGATTAGAAGATTACGTTCCGAGTTTCCAAAGACACTAAACTATTACGATCCTTGTGTGTATATTTTTGTTATGTATTAAGTATTCCGCAAAAGTAATGTAATGTCCATGTACGATATGATCCGGGTCTCTACATGAAATCAAAACACTTTTTAGAGAAATATCTCTTTCTATTTTGAAATAATTTGAGAGTCACATAATTATAAAATAAAACATTTACATTAAATATATTTTTATAATCTTGTAAGGAAATATTCTATGAGTTTATAATGGTAGAAAATAGATGCACCCACTGTATAAGTTAAAACAAACTCATTCTTACCATAATTTTGTCGAAAATGTTAAAAAGGTCCTTGTTTGAAAACAATGAAATGATTACTTTATGAACATCTAATAAAAAGTCAAAAAAGGGTATAGATGACTTTAACACATATTATGTAAAATAGTATGAATGTTTTGAAATACATTATTAAGAAACATGTATGTGGATGATACAGAGGTCCTAGTAGATAATTATGTATAAACAACCTCAGATAATGAATAGATTGTGAAATAAACCCTAACCTTGTACTTTTCCTTCGATGAGGTTAGGGTAACCTCATGTATAATGGTGAAATAAAAGTTATTAAATTATACAGGAATCATATACATTAGTATGATATTGTATATGATCTTTTAACATTGCTTTGTTTATAATATCATAGTATTATCGTCGTTTCAGGAGTTAACTTACTCGTTTTCTTTATATTATTTGTTACATAAGTCATGTTAGTTATGGATAGGTTGTATCTTATTCATATCCATAATGAAATCATGTCCTTAAAAATAATTTTTAATCATCAAATGAGAACTATACTTGAATGGATATGATGGGAATAAATATCATCGTGTTCGTGGAGACGGTAGTCCGTACATACGCACGAGCGACAATATCATTTTTTTGAATTAAAATAATATATAATTGGATGGTATATCATATATAAAGAATCATTATCATGTTATATTTATTATATAAATGAATTAAACATCATTATTATACCCATCCAAATAAATATGTATTTAATAACAATTACACAACGACATGTAGACGGTAGGCCGTACATACACATGTATGGTGACATGTCATTCAAAGGTTGATAAAATACTAAATATGGTAGTACCATATTTATAATAAATCAGAACATATAGAAGATACTAGAGTTATTATTTTATAATGGAAACAGCAATGAATGAAGAAGTTGAAGAAGAAAGGAACATGAAAGATGGTGGTGAAAACATTGCCTCTTCTTCAAGTTCTTCCTTTTGATTTCATCAAAATGGATCTATAGGTATGTTATATAACTAAAATAAGTCCTCTATTATTAGTGGAGGATATTTTAGAGTGTATTTGGGCAGTGGTCAGCCTACCCAAAATTCTATGAAGGTATGAAGAATTGGTTGGAAGTGGTGTCCTTTTATAAGTGGGGGGGGGGATGGGCTTTTTAGTAAAAACATAATGTATTAATTTATAATAAATTCTGATTTGGTTTATAATGGCTCCAAAGTAGATTATTAAAAGTATATGGTAGTTATGGGTAGAAATAAAATTATCCAATAGATTTTAGACATTTTTGGGTCACTATATTAACTGTATCATTTATATTTACCTCTTAGTTAAATACTTTGACATTTACCCTGTCACTTTTTATTTTTATATTATATGGTTAATAAACTTACTATATGCTTCTTAGAGACCCCATAGTGGTCCATTAATGATACAATGATCATTATATAAGTCCTTTGGTCGAAACATATATTTTTAGAAATACAATACAAATTAATAATATAATATTACTTTTAAATACTCATTTATGTCCATTTTGACAATATTTATTAATTTATTTTTGTTAAAGTCATAAAAACTGTATTTAATTATAAAAATATTCAATCAAGAAATACTAACATTTCATATTAAATAATAAAATTATTTTATGTAATAAAAACTATCAAATTATATTTATTTTAACATTTATAATACCTATTATTTGATTCATTCATTAATGTGTAATATATTGCATCATTATTGGGTCATAAATAAATTTAATTATTCAATTTCTAAAAATTATAAATGAAATTTTATTATGTAGGAAATCATTTTAATTTCTAGTAAATATTTATAGTCAAAAATATAAAATATATAACCCTATGTAAAAATTGTTTGTCTAAAAGATATATGCTTGTGTCATTTTTGTATTTATTTTTATTTAAATAATATAAAGTGTGATTATCGCTTACATGTGAATCCGTGGGGTCACAAAAATGACCCAAAGATTCCAATGGTCGGAAATGTATCATCCAATATGGTTAGGACAAGTTTTAGGGTAATTTATTATTATAATATTAATTATTTACCCTTATTTAGTGGATTTACCCTTTAACCACGATAAATAAAATATTTACCGAAATAATTTTTCTAAATATCGAAAAATAATAGTTATATATTCACCATATTTGGACCTATTGATTCTATATATAGAATCTATTTTTCTATATTTAAGACAAAGAAGTGGCAGAAGTTAATTTAAAATTATTTCCCGTTGTCCAAACAAATAAGCGTTTTTTTAAGAAATAATAACTATCAAAATATTGACATTTTTTCATATCTGCTTTAAATGTGAAATTACGTCCAATGACCAAAATTGTATTAAGTGGTAAAAATATATTCTAAACAATTTTTAAAACCACTCAAATTCATAATATATCACTATTAATTATTTTGATTAAAAATGTTGTTTTTAATTTAAATTTAGTGATTTTCACTATTCATAAAAAATTAAATGTTTTCTGAAAAATAACATTCTCCCTATGATTATTTCCTTATTCCAAATCCAAAAATGAAGTCTATTTTCAATGATAAAATATATAAAATTTCAAAAAGTGTGTATTACTATTCATAATGGGTATTTTGATTTGTTGTCGTGTGTGTTAGAACTCAAAGCTGTGTACAACACACGCTACTGTATTATTCAAAGAGAAGTGTACTGTGGATGTTTGGGGTTTTATATTCTCCCTTCCTTTAAATAATTTTGTCCTTGAAATTTATAGAATACTACCATATGAAATGAATCTGGTGGTTCTTCATCATATGTTTATCAAGTTCCCATGTTGCGTCTTCCATCTTATGGATTCTCCATAGAACTATTAACAGACGAGTCGTTTGGTTTCTCAGCACTTGTTCTCTTGTATCAAGAATCTTGATAGGCTATTTGTAATAAGGCAGATCGACTTCCTGTTCTACTTCCTCATAAGTGTTTACATGAGTTGGGACATACATGTATTTTCTCAACAGTGATACGTGGAACACATCATGATCATTGGAGAGACATGGAGTCATTTCCAAATGGTGAGCTACAACAACAATTCGTTCTAGAATTTCGAAAGGCCCGATGTACGTGGGAAACAATTTTCCTTTCTCACTAAATATTTTAACTCCCTTCCATGGAGACACCTTTATGAAAACATGATCTCCTACATGAAAATCCAAATCCATCCATCAGTTATCGACATAGCTCTTCTGCCTACATTTAGCTAATTTGATGTGGTTTTGGATTACCTTTACCTTTTCCTTCGTTTCCCCCACCGGTTATGGACCTACAAGTTTTCTTTCACCATCTTCATCTCAACAGGTTGGTGTGCGACATCTCTTTGCGTAAAACGCTTCATATCGTGTCATTCGAATAATTGAATAGAAGATATTGTTATAGGAAAATTATACCAGAGGTAAATATTGATCCCACGTACCCTGAATATCCACAAAAAAATATCTCAACATATCTTCTAAGGTTTTAACAGTCTGTCCTAATTTTCCATATATTTGAGTGTGGTAGGCAGTGCTCAAACGGAGTTCAGTATCCATGGATTTCTGAAAACATTTCTAGAATCATGATGTAAAATGGGGATCACGATCCAAAAAAACTTATAGGGGTACTCCATAAAGCCACAAAACTTCATTAACATACAGTCTTTCTAGACATTCAAGTGATAAATCGTCCCTTATAGCATGAAAATGCACTGACTTGGTAAGACAATGAACAATGACCCATACTGTATCAGTCCTTATAAGAGTCTTTGGTAGTCCCATGACAATGTCAATCGTGATATTTTCACATTTCCACTCAAGTATGGGAAAAGGTTTCAATACACCACCCAGATGTTTCCTTCCAGCTTTCACTTTTTTAAAAACTATATATCATGACACAAAATTAGCAATCTCCCTCTTTATCTTGTACCACCAAAAATGTTCCTTTAATTATTTAAAGATTTTGGTGCTCCAAGGGTGTATAGAGAAATTGTAACTATGAGCATCGTCCAACAATTCCATTTTTAGAATAGGAATATTGGGAACTCAAAGCCTCTTCCCAAATTTCAACATTCCATATTCATACACAATTTCACTCAATCTCCCATCATTGAATGCTTTATTCCTCTTTTAAACTCTTCATCATCGGTCTAAGAACTCTTTATCCTTTCTTGTAATGATGGTTTGGGAACCATTTGAAATAGCATTGATGTTTTATCTTCCATGGTGATTCCCTTATCCATCATTACTAGATCCATGTATATAGGATCCTTTTCAACTGACATATTGTTCAAAACTACATGATCCATTCTACTCAAAGCATCTGCCACATTATTTTCCTTCCCCGGGTGGTATTTTATCATGCAAAAATTATCCTTGAGTATTTCAAGCCATCTCCTTTGCCTCATGTTGAGTTTTTTATGTGAGAAAATATACTTCAAAATATTGTGATCAGTATAAATCCCACATTTTTCACCATAGAGATAATGTATGTATATATTCAAAGAATGGATTACATCAGCTAACTCAAGATCATGAGTAGGATAGTGTTGCTCATAAATTTTGAGCTGTCGTGATGCATAATCAATAACTCTATCATTCTGTATAAGGAAACAACCAAGTCATTTATTTGATGCATCACTATAAATAACGAACCCATCATTCCCCTTTGGTAGATTCAATATAAAATAATTGACTAATATTCAATTCAGTTCTTCAAAACATTCATCAAACTCTTTTTTACAAACAAATTTAACCCCTTTATGTGTGAGCTTCATTAATGGGTTAGCCATTCAGGAAAAAATCTGGACGAAATGACGATAATAACATTCTAAACCAATAAAACTACATACCTCAGTTATACTCGTCAGTGCTGGCTATTCTTGGATATCCTTAGTCCAAGAAGGATCAATAGAGATTCCATATTTATAGAATATATGGACAAGAAAAGAGATCTCCTGATTCCAGAATTCACACTTGATAAACTTCCCATATAATTCATGTCTTTTATGAGTCTTCATGATAATGTACAAGTGATTTTTATGATGTTCGTAGCTTTTGGAATATACCAAGATATCATCAATAAATACCACCATAGAATCATCGAGATATTCCTTGAAAACTCTATTCATTATATCCAATAATACAATGGGTTCATTAGTCAAAACAATATTCATTACAGTAAACTCCTAATGCTCGTTCGTAGTTCGAAATACTGCTTTCGGAATGTATCCCTTCTTCACACACAACTTATGGTATCCAGATCGAAGGTCAATCTTTTAAAAGTATTGATATTTATGCAGTTGGTCAAATAAATCATCAATGTGAGGTTGTGGATACTTGTTATTTATTGTTACAACATTGATCTACCTATAGTCTATACATAACCTCATAGATCCATCTTTATTCTAAAAAAAGGATAAGGGATCCCCATGGAGAAACACTAGGGAGAATAAATCCCTTATTACTCAATTCCTATAATTGTTTCTTTATTTCCACAAATTTCACAGTGGAAATTATATAAGGGATCTTCGATATGGGCCTTGATCCAGGAATTAAATAGATGGAAAACTCAATTTCTCGTTCTAGAGAATGTCCAGGAAAATCTTCTAAAAACACATCAACCTATTCTCTCACAATAGGTATATCCTATATTTGAACATTCCTTTTATTACCCACAATTATTTCATTCTCTTCCTCCCCAATAATTGAATTTAGATGTGCTACTCGGGGTCGATCTAGGTAAGAATCAGGTGGTGATGATTCTGCTATAATGATAAGTTGTTCTTTATCATCGTCATCATTTATTGTATCCTCCATTTTATTACAATAAAATTTCTGATCATGGTCCGAAATAGAATCCATACCAAGGATTATATCAAATTCAGTCATGGATATGAAAATGAGATCATAAGATAATGAACATTTATGCGCCATAATGAGAACAGATCCATAGAACTTTATATCAATGATACTTCCCTTAGGAGTTTTAACTGAAACTGCCTTGTTAATAAAATTTGAAATATCTAATTTTCTTAGAAAACAGGGAAGATATGAAACAATGAGATGATCATGAATCAAATAATGTATTTTCTAATCTTGAGGAAACCATTAAATTACCTACCACCATGTTTTCGGGGATTCAACCTAAGAAGTAGTGATTTCATAAGATTGTCCTTGATCCCTTTGAATTTTTTGAGGTACATTTCCCTGACACTTAGGAAATTTAATTTCATAATGTACCATCTCTCTTCAATTGTATCATTGAACATTGGTAGAGTCTTTCATTCCTTTACAATCGAAAGTTGTATTTCCTTTCTGTCGACATTTTTAGCTTACTCCCTTTCCTTTTAGACAGGAACCAGGGTGATTCCTTCCGCAACTATACCATGGTGGAAATTCTATTCTACCCTTCTTCCCTATTTCTTTATTTCCATTCCCAGAATTCGTAGCATATATCTTCTTATCGTGCTTTGATTTAAAGTCATAAGACTTAGATAATTCTTTTTCTGTCTTGATAGAACATGATAAAATATCTTTATATGATGAGAAATAATGTGATAATAATGCTCATCAGAGAAATGGTTTTAACGCATAAAAGACACGATCAATCTTATTTCTTGGGTTACATATATAATCTGCAACATGCCTCACTAACCTTGTAATGTTTTCCTCATACTTTGGGACATTCTCATCCACCTTTTTCCTCAAACTCAGATATTTCCTTTCCAAATCTACTCAATGTTCACTAGGAAAGTATTTTTCTAAGAAAATATATTTGAACTCCTTAAATTCCATATTTTATTCTTAAATATATTCCTTTTTGTTTTGAATCAATTACCACCATTGATTAGAATCTCCCGTGAGGTGTCAAACTACCATGATAACTTCTTCCATTTCACTACTCCCAAAGGCATGGAATATTTTCTCTAAAAAATGTATTCATTGCTCAGCTACTAAGGGATTTGTACTCCAATTGAATTTTAGTGGTTGATTTCTCAAAACGATATCTAACATTGATCCTCCACAAGGCGTATCAGGGTGCTCCATTCAGGTAAGGTTATTATTTATAACCTGAGTGAGTTGTCCCTACATGGAGATTAGAGGATTAGCACCAGTAGCATCACCAGCTCCACTATAATTATCTTGAGTAGGAGGGAAATCTCTACATGGACATCATAAATTAATACAGTTTTAATTTCATTAACTAGGAACCATTTCTAAATAATAGAGTATACTAGATTAGTTTACGAATCAGAAATAAATAAATCCAAACTTGTACAACACTTAACATAAATTGAAAATTTTATGGATATAATCCATAACCATAAAAATGGTTTCATTGAGGAAGTATATAATCATTAACCCTTCATAATGTTTTCTAAATAAAATGAGAATTGTACTAAGCATATCTCTAGGGAGTTTCATAACTAGGAGTGTAGTAAGGCCCATTGTCGTGCACCGGTTCCCTTTTGAGTCCATCTCAAAGCAATGTTTTTGGGTTTTACCCCAAGGTACATCTGTCCTAGAGCTACCTCTACCTGCTCCTATACAGACAAGGATGTATTTCTTAGAAAACTCACAAAATTTCTACAATTTCAAAATTCTAGGAAGTTCTTCTATACTAATCCTCAAATTCAATCATAGTTCTATGTGCTCTAATCAGAGTTAATCTAAATCTAGTTTCCAACATTTGTACTAAACTTCCTCTAATACAAACTGTAATGCCCCAACCCCAGTTACCCAGAGTCAGTGCATTATTACATAACATTGGTATGATAACAAAATATCATGTCTCGAAAGACTTATTAGTTTAGTAGTATTGGAAACAAGATTCATACATACGTTCAACTTTACAGATTGAAGAGAAAAACAACACAAATATATTTCATTAGAAACATCCAAGCCTCAAAGATTATGCCTTTAAGTCACTCGTAACTAACTTCTTCATATACTGGGAAAATGAAACAAAAGAAAGCGGTGAGGTCAAATGCTTATTAAGGGTATGTAATATTGTGGAACATGACTTAAATATTAATCATGGTAAATAACTGAAACCACAAGTCTTTATCAAAAATAAACATGAATACATTCATGGGAATAATATGATCTGAGTAAATAATTCCATAATAAAACATAATAATGGGTATTCTACTGGTCAAATAACTACATGAACCATCAATATTATTTAAATAATGAGGTAATATATAATGTCAGACATTCGAAAACATTTTTTCAAGGCCTCAGCCAATACGTCTTAAAATAATTACGGCCTCATCCAAATCCATCAATCATATTGGGAAAATGCCTCACCCAATTCCAGGTCTAGTTGTCTCATGGTAACTACCGATGCATCGATGATCTATATTGGGCTCCACCCTTTAATTACTAAGTCCAATACATTCCTCATATGAAAAGGCTAAAACATAACATAAAAATTCGTATAAGAACTATGATAAGAAATATCAATACTTAAACCATAAACCATGAATTTTATTAAAATAACACATCAACAATAAAACATTTCACAGAAAATTCAATACAATATGGATGTTTTGTTTATAATAAATCAGCTTCAAATAATCTTAAAATATATCAAAGGATGTTGAAATAGAAGAAATCAAAACCCTTTTTTGAGAAATATCTATTTCTATTTTGAAATCATTTAAAAGTCACATAATTATAAAATATAACATTTAATTTGAAAGTATTCTTATAAGAATATAAGGGAAGATTCGATGAGTTTATAATGTTAGAAAATAGCTGCATCTACCCTATAAGATAAAACAAAACATTCTTACTTTAATTTTGTCGAAAAGGATAAAAAGGACATTTTTTGGAAAATGACCGGAAGATTCATTTATAAACATCTAATAAAAACTCAAAAAAATTTATAATTGACTTTAACCCATATTTTGTGAAATCGTAAGAATTTTTAGAAATACATTTTTATGATACATAGATTTGGATGATAAAGATGTCCTAGTAGATAAATATGTATAAACAACCTCAGATAATAAAGAGATTGTGATATAAACCCTTACCTTTTACTTTTCCATGGTTGAGGGTAGGTTAAACTCTTGTATAATAGTTAAATAATTGTTATTAAATTATAAAAGAATCATATACATTATTATTATATCTTATATGACCTTTTATCATTTCATTGTTAATAATATCTTAGTAATTTCGTTGTTCCGGGTGTTAACTTACTCATTCTCTTTTATATGTTTTGTTACATAAGCCATGTTTTTTGGTATAGGTTGTGCTTTATTCATATCAATAATGGTATAAAGTCCTTAAACACTATTTTTAATCATCATATGTGAATTAGACGTGAATTGATATGATGGGGAATAAATCTCATCGTGTTCATGGAGATGGTAGTCTGTATGTACGCACGAGCGACAATATCAATTTTTTAATATTAAAAAAATATAAAATTGGATGGTATATCACATATACAGAATAATTATCATGTTATATTTATTATTTATAAGAATTAAACATCATTATTACACCGATAAAAATAACAATGTATTGAATAACAATTATACCACGACGTGGAGACGGTAGGCCACACATACACACAAATGGTGACATGCCATTCAAAGGATTGATATAATACGGAATATTTTTGTACAATATTTATAATAAACTCAATGTATATAAAATATAATGGATTTATTATTTTATAATGGAAACAAAAAATAAAGAAGATGTTTAAATGAAAGGAAGATGAATCTGGGTGGTGAAAACATTACCTCTTCTTCGGGTTCTTCCTTTTGATTTGATCAAAAGGGATCATTAGTTTGGATATCTAAAAAAAGGAAGTCCTATAGGATTAATGGAGGATAGTTGAGAGGGTATTTGGGAAGATTTTTGCATAACCAATAGTCATTGAATGTATGATGAATTAGTTAGATGTGGTTTCCTTTTATAAGGGGGAGGATGGGCTCTTTATGAAAAACCTAAAGTATTAATTTATAATATATTAATATTCGGTTTCTCATGGATCCAAAGTGAATTATTAAAAGTCTATAGTGTGTATGGGTCGAAATATTTTCATCCAATAGATTTTATCGACGTTTGGGTCAGTATATTAACCTTATCATTTCATATTTACCTCTTAGTTAAATAGTTCAACATTTACCATGTTACTTTTTATTTTTATATTATATGGTTAAAAAACATACTATATAATTTGAAGATACCCCCAAGTGGTCCATTAATGATACAAATATCATTATATAAGTTTTTGGGCTGAAAAATAAATTTTTATGAATATAATATCAATTAATAATATTATATTTCTTTTGAAAAGTCATTTATGTAAATTTTGACAAGATTTACTAATTGATTTTTTAATGTCATAATAACTTTATTAATCCGATCCAAAATCATTTTAGAAATAATAAAATGTCATATTAACTAATAAAATTAGTCTATGGAATAAAAACTGTCAAATGATATTTATTTTTACATTTATAATAGAAATTATTTGAATCATTCATTAATATTGAAAATATTGCATCATTATTATGTCATAAATAAATTTAATTATTAAATGACTAAAAATTATAAATAAAATACCATTGTGTAGGAAATATTATTATCTTTCTATTTAATTTTTATAGTTGAAAATATATCATAAATAAAGTGATGTAAATTTTTTTTTGATAAAAGATATAAGCTTATTTCATATTAATATTAACATTAAGTTAATTAATATAAAGTGTAATTATCATTTACATATGGATCCATGTTGTTCCAAAACTGACCCAAAGATGACCATGGTCGTACATGTATCATCCAATAGGTTTAGGACACATTTTAGGGACGTTTATCCTTATTATAAACTTATTTTTACCCTTATTTACCAGATTATCCTTTTAAACATGATAAATAAAATATTTATCGAAGTATTTATTCAAAATGTCTAAAAATAAAAGTTAACAATTTACACAATTTGGACCTACTGATTCTAAATATGGAATCCATTTTTCTAAATTAATAATACTTAAGAGGCAGATATTAATTCAAAAAATAATTCCCACTGTCAAAACAAAAATCATGTTTTTACGAAATAATAACTATCAAAAGATTGACACTTGTTTATGTCTAGTTTAAATGTGAAATAATGTCCAATGAACAACAGTGTATTAAATGGTAAAAATATATTATAAATGTACATTAAAACCACTAAAATTAATAATAAATAACTCTTAATTATTTATATTTAAAAAGTATTTTTTAATTAAAATTTAGTGATTTTAACTATTCATCAAAAATTAAAAGTTTTCATAAAAATTAAAAAAATTCACCGTAATATAATTTTGATATTCCAAATCCAAAATTGAGTTCAGTTTTAAATGATAAAATTTATAAAATTTCAAAAAGTGGGTATTACTATTCATAATGGATAGTTTGATTTGTTGTGGTGTGTGTTAGAACCCGAAATTGCGTACAACACACGCTACTGTATTATTCAAACAAAAGCATACCGTGGAAGCTTGGGGTGTTATAATTAAGTTGTAGAGACTATATCGTAGTTTATAATAATTTATTTTTTGTTAGGAATTGTGATGAATATTTATCTAAATAGTGATGTAAGATATAATAGTTGGTTTAAAATTTCATGGCATAAAAGAACTGTAGAACTCCTTGAAGTTGATCATTATGAGGGAAAAAAGGACCATGTTTTTTGAAGAATAAATTGAAATGATAAAATATATAGTTTATGAATCAAGTATTTATTATACCAGACATAATGTGGATTAATATCATCATAGATTGTTTGGAATAAATTTTTTTATTTTTTCCCCAAACACTTGAAATATTATATAAAAAATACAATTAATTTTATTATTGATGATTTTTCATTAAATGTTTTTTGTATTCTTTTAAACAAATAATATTATTAATATATATATATATATATATATATATATATGTTTTTAGGATAAATTTATTTTATAAATATTAATTAAATGTAATGTATAGTTTTTTCACATAGTATTTTATTCTATAAAATTTTAGTTACGCCTATTACCAACTATATATCATTTCAAAAATCATAAATTGTTATAAATGATTTTATATTATGTTTAGAAACATCTATTTTTTTAAGCATGAACTATACTTTTTTAGAGATGGATACACTAAGACAATGAATTTTAACATTCAGAAAAGGGAGAGAATGTTTGAAAAAAATGTATAAATGAATTGAGGGGTCGTTATATATGAAAGTAGAGTAATTATTTTCATGATTTAATATATTAGTTTTTATTCCTAAATTTTATGTAATATGATTTTCCCAAAATATATATACATTATTCGAATTATTTCGTGCAAAATTTTATATATTTATATGGAAAATAATAATCCAAATACATAAATATTTATACTTTACAAAAATTTATACTTCTCTATTTTTATAAATAATTTAGTTCAGATTAATTATTTATAATAGTACATATAAAATTTCTTCCATTTGACATATATTCCCATTATATATAGGTATATTGTGTAGAATTTTTTTTTCTTTTATTTGAACGATGATTTTTAAATTAAAGTAGAAAATGTATAAAAATGTCACATAAGAAGATGATTTTAAAACAATTTCATACAATAATTTTCAAAACATATAAAACATGCATTAAAAAATCTAAAAAATATATCATAAAAATAAACATTTATCCACACTAAAATGAATCATCATTATAAATGATATATTTAATTATTCATTATAATTGTTATATGGCACCACAACCATCATACATAGATGAAATGTTGAATATTCCATGTGATATAATATTTTATTTGATTCTATTTCAACTATTTATGAGAAGTGATATGCCCATTAAAAAATTTAATAACACAATTATGAATTAATGGAGTGGGATACTCTTAAAAATTCAAAAATCAATCATCAATTAGTTTGAAGGATCCTTTGGTATCATCTTATTACATAGGTATTAATAATTTTATTGGTTTAGATGGTTATCTTCATATGTAATCCATTGTCTGGATCTATTATAAATTCCATAAAAACATTGATTCAAAGATATCATGATCTAGTGTTTTTAAAGGGTTTTGAGGATCAAGAAGATAAAAAATTCTAATCATGTATATTTATGATTCGTATGGATATGGGAAAATTGGAATATATTAACCTATTTTGGAAGAATTATATTGATATGTAAGATGATTTTTTTGGATTGCATATAAATTTTAATACAAAATTTATTGATTATTGAATTCCATAACACATAATTTTAAATTGTAGATGATCTTATTAAAATTTTCACCAACAATTTCTTATATTCATTGTATATGTTTAATTTTACTTATTTTTGCATGTTGTCTTTCCATTGAGTGTTTTATTATCAAATGTGAAAAATTTTATGATAAATTTTTATAATAACTAATTTTATAAATTATCAAACATAACAATCAACTGGTAAACCTTCATAGTGAGTTTATGTAAAACTGATAGTTATATTTTATACGACACAACACCCCCCCCCAAATTGCAATATTTCAAAAAAACCTACGATCCTACAGGTAAATTGTTTATGTATGATTTATTATGAAAATCATAATAATAAATATGAAAAAATATGAGTTTCCACAAATAATAAATGAATGTTCACTATTATAGAAAAATATCAGTTGAGGTTGAAATGAAATTGTCTATATAACCTTGTCCTCTATGAACCACCAGAAGATGTTGGTCACACATCCCAGTCACATAAGTATTTAAAATTGATGAGAAATGGAGGTAAATAAATAAATAACAATTCACCCATAAAGTGTTATTTATCAAATAACTAAATTTTATGTATCTAAATTGTATGAATATATATTAAATATAAATATATGATATAAATAATTTCCCATAATATATAAATACTAAGGAAATTGAAATCATTTAAATTTCTTTAATATTCTATAAAACTAATCACAAAATTTGATATTGAAAGAACCTAATTATCAACCATCCCATATCCATGAATGATAACTTTCCACATGATTGAAAACATTAAATACCACTTGATTTTTCATTATTATCATCGATAATTTTTTGGACACTTTCTCATACCTCTATCATAAATACCTCATCCTATAATAACTCAAATCATACTTATAAGGAGTATGTGTATTGTAATACATTTTTAGGTCACCTACCAACAAGGGAAATGTTAATAATAGACTAATATAGTATCTTATTAATATTATTTATTAAATTTTATGTATTCTTATTCATTATAATTATTTTCCATTATCTATCAAATGAACAATAAGAAGATTTATATAAAATAAAAAAATTCATGTATTTTAGATTGTTATTTAATAATAAAATTATTAATTTTTGGAATGATTTTTTTTAATGAAATTATTTTTGATTTGAGAAAAATAAATTACCATTGGAATATTATTATCAGTTTCTTGAAATATTTTTTTATTACTGATAATTATTTTATTTGTAAAATGTAATTTCAGTACATTTATTTAGAAAAGTATCATTATATGAATGAATTTTTTTTAGAAAATTAATCCCATTTACAAAAAACAATAAAATTATTTCAATATGAATTACTATTCTAATATATTTTGCAAACAAATTTTGTAGTAAGATAAAAATACTAAAAAACCATTTTTTTGTGTTTGGAATCATGTATTAATATTATTTTATTCAAAATATATAGATAGAATAATGAATTATTGATTTAATATTTGTAAACAATAGGATATATCGTAATTATGTGTTCAATATCATTTTTTAGCTATAATGAATAATGACCATATGAAATTTTTATCACTATAGTAAATTGCTGAATGAGTTAATTTGGGAAAAAAATTCAAGATATGTTTTGAAAACCACACCTAAAATAGTATTTCACAATATTATTGTGACCATATATCATTATCATAAAAATTGGATTTTTTTATTTTCACATGAACATGAATATAACATTAAAAAAATGTAAAATCTATAAAGAATTAGGAGACTGTCACTCCCCACAATTACAAAAGGGGACAACATATCTTCATTATTGCCAAATATTTTTCATTATGTCTTGGCCAATATATTTTTTAATACCTTCCTATATCTCATTAAAACAATCAAACAATTATTGAATCTCTATAAGAGAATCATATAATTATTAAGGAGTCAGATAAATGAGCCTTCCAATAAATTGGAGTTAACGAACAGACATGCAGTTTAGATTATTGGAATGAAATTTTGAATAAGAGAATGTTTTAAATGTTGTCTGTATTTATTATTAAATAATTTTAATCTATATCATGTTTTATAATAAATTTTAAAAAAATATATTACTATAAAAAGGATATTGTTTGATGTCATTTTATACATTCATTGTTATCTCTTTCTATTGTTCAAACACATATATATTTACTGTTTTATATTTAGTTTAGCATTTTACATTCATGAATGAAATATAAAATTTTATATAAATATAAATAAAAATGTTTCCAACATCCATAATAATTACTCATTAAAAATATTCTTTTATATGATTCATGGGTTTATCAAATAAAAATATTTTCTTCTGATTCTATGAAATTTCTTATCAATTAATTTTAAAAAAGTATCATAATACTTATATTCATGTGATTGTTGTTGGTTATTTTAAAATGGTGTTAAAAATAATTTTATTGATTTTATATGATTTAAATCTAATAATAAATATATATTATTATTATCCTTGTAAAATTTTTATGATGTCAGTTGATATAATTTTAGATTATGGTAATAGCTAATCATGAGATAGATCCAAAATTTGTTGGATAATGATTATTTTCTGTGAATGAACATGTTAGAATAAACTACATATAATATATAATTTTTAATGTTTATTTTATGGGTTCTATGAATATGATGTCTGAAAGAACCTATTTAAAATTTCAATTCATTAAATTTTGTTTTTTATAAATAATTTTACTTCTCATGGTTTAAAAATGCGTTTTTTATAACCCTTTTTGTACATTTATTAGCGAAATAAATGATTTTAATGCTTTTTATTAATGGATATCAGGTTTTCTACGATACCCCCTTGATATTTATTGTACCTTATATCTTTGTTAAATTTTATTATTAAAAAAATGTAATAAATAAGATATCCTAATAATGTAAATGAACATATGTGATCAATGATTAAAATTTAAGGAGGGAAACCTTTCTAATATAATATATATATTTTCAAACAGACTAATTGGATTTTTATATTTTATATACATTAATTTTTTTTTCTTATACCATATATTTATATATTTTTTTAAGGGAAGAATGATGAGATATAAATATTATATGGTAAATATTTCTAATATGGTTTCACATTTGTAAATAAGTTATGAAATAATTTTAATAAAAAATATTTAAATTTAGGTATCATTTTTTATTTTAAAAAATAAAAATTGTGAATAAGGGTACAGTATCTAATGTTTGGGTTTATAGTGCAATTGTTTTTTTCTAATTCATTATAACACCATATATAAACCATTGGGATATTTTAAAATATTTTAATATTTATAATTTATCAAATAATTATATGTTTCCTTATTCCCACATCATCATAGTTTGAATCAGAGAATGTATTAGATGACTTTTAAGGATATGATTTTTTAACAAATTACACCTATGTGATGTTTTAAGGATTATATTATCCTGATAAAATACATTTGGTTTTGTTGTTTCATATATAATATTTACCTATTTCTGAATTTTTTTTCCATGGAGGAATCCTGTTTAATTATATATAAATTAATCTTGAGGATAATAACCATATAAATCAACAACATATAATTGATGTCATTCGTATATATTAGAGTGTATCTCTGTTAAATCAGTTGAAATTAGACCACAAGATCTTGAGTTATATAATCTGTAAAAAAGTATTTCAATATCCCCTAAAGGCGTTGGGTGGAGTACCTTCAATCCTTCAACGATTACATTTCCTATACCCCGGTGAAATGGAATGTAGTTGGAGATGTGTTAAGAAAGAAAATTCTATCACAGAGTATGAATGAATATTTAGAATAGTAGAGTATGATGACTCTTTTTGCTCAGTTGAATGTTAAAGTTTAGTTGAAGGGGAATAATGATTCTTTCGCCAGTGTTCAGTTTACTTATACTCTCAAAGAGATAATTCATCAGGAACAATTGGATGAGGAATTCCCTAACATTAGTGACTCTCTTAATGGTGGGGAGACCAACACCCAGTGGTTGTTCCCCAAAGAGGGTGTTCTGTGTTATCTAAACTGTTACGTTGTGCCGTTATTGGCAAGGAAGGATGTGATGGGGGTTGATAACTCTCAACGGGTAGTACACCCAGGAAAAATGAAGATGTTCTTTGAGATGTGGAAATATTTTTGGTGGCCAGGTATGAGAAGAGACATTGCTCTGTTTGTATCTCATTTCTATACATGCCAGCAGGTGAAAGCTAAGCACCAGAAACCTTCAGGTTGACTTCAACCACTTCCAGTACTTACATGGTAGTGGGATGAAATCTCTATGGAATTTTTGGTGGGTTACCTCAAACCCATAAGAATATGAATGAGATATGGGTTGTGATTGACATGCTAACATTATTCATGTTTTTAGTCAATGGCTGGAACCCGAAGGAACTGTGTCAATGCGGAATGCAAAGGGAAAGAAATGATTGTCCCCCTGAGAAAACAAACGTTATGGGAGATGGAAAGAAAAATCTTTTATCCATGCTCACACAACATTCTCAAGCTATGAATCATGCAGGACATCCAAATGAGCAAAGGAAGGGGCAAAATTCTATTGAATCCTCCATGAGGCAGGGTCCACCTTCATTCAGTGTGTCTTCTGATCCATTAGTTGTTTAACAATGGATCAATACCACTAAAAAGATATTCTTAGTTCATCAATGTTCTGAACATGATAAAGTAATCTTTGTAGTTTATCGTTTGGAAGGTGAAGCTGATCAATGGTGGAATCTTGTTAAGAATATGAGGCTAAGGGGTGAAATTGAATCCATGGAATGGGATGATTTCAAGAACATATTTTTCAATAAGTATTTCCATCATATTTTCGAACAAGGATGGAGAAGGAGTTTCATGAACCGAAGCAAAAGGATGATGAATCTGTTGGTACCTATGAAGAAAATTTTACAAGACTTGCAAGGTAGCTTCTGGTATTATTATCCAACCCGTGAGTAAGATCGATCGATTATTTTGTGGCTTAAAACAATGTCTTCGAAGGGTGTTCGCCATAAGGGACTTCAATAGCTACGAGGAAATCATTCGATGTGCTCACAAAGTAGAGATGGAGATTGGAAAAACCCATCAGTCATATGGGTTTGATAAGAAGAGGAAAATGGAATTCAAAGAAAAATCAAAAGTGCACAATGAAAATATTATGAGTTTTCCCTTATGCTCATGGTGTGGAAAAAATGTGGAGGAAATTGTCTTAAGGGGACAAGAAAATGTTATAAGTGTGGAAAAGAAGTTCATCGGGAAATTGAATTTCGAAATAATGGGACGCAAATGTCTAATGATGGAAATAAAGGAAGGGATACACAGAATGAACATAATACACTTCAATGTTTCATGTTCAAGGAAATGGATAATTATGCTAATCATTGCCCTAATCCAAGGGTTGATGATGATGATCAACGTCAACAAACTATTAAGTCCAAAGACAAAGGAAAGTCACATTCAATTACTATCGGTGATATGGAGTATGATAACAAAGTGGTGAGCTGTACACATACCATCCACTCTAAAGTAGAAAATGTTTTATTTGATTTTGGATCCACCCACTATTTTACTTCTGAAGAATTTTCTAAAGGTATCACCGTATTACCTCAACAATTAGATGTTGAGTTAGTTGTGACAACTCCTAATGGCACAATAGTCGCATAAAATGTTTATAGATCTTCTACGATTTAAGTTTGTGGGAATGTGCTTCCTGAAAATCTTGGGATCCTTCCTATAGTGGAATTTTATGTGATTCATGGAATGGATTGGATTTCTTTATATGGAGCACATATCAATTACCAAAGAAGGGAAGTCACATTTCATATTCTAGACCAATCTATGATCATATATCGATGCAAGGATTAACAAAACCAACCAGTGAAAATTTATTCCATCTTATGGCTCTTGATTCCACTAAATGAAGGTTATTTATCTCAAATGGTTTGTGAGAAACTCACTATTAAGAATATGCCCATTGTACTGGATTTTGACAATGTTTTTCTAGAGGAATTTCCAGGTCTTCCACAAAATCGTGAAGTAGAGTTTTCAATAGAACTCGTACTGGGTGCTTTGCCTATTTCAAAGACACCATATAGAATGGCCACAATTGAGTTGCAGGAATTGAAGAAGCAACTCCAAGAGAATATTGATAAGGTATTCATACGCCCTACTGTGTCACCATGGGGAGAACCTGTTATTTTTGTTAAGACGAAAGATGGATCAATGATACTCTGCATTGATTATCGAGAACATAACAAGATCAATATCAAGAACAAATATCATCTCCCATGAATTGATGACTTATTTGACCAACTATGAGGAGCTCAATACTTTTTGAAGATTGATCTTCGTTCAGGGTATCATCAATTAAGGGTCAAATGGGAGGATATACCAAAGACGACTTTCCGTAAAAGGTATGGACACTATGAATTTATAGTGATGCCATTTGGTCTTACTAATTCCCCTGCTATCTTCATGGATCTAATGAATAGAGTCTTTAGATACTATCTTGATCAGTTTCTGGTAGTATTTATAGACGATATTCTTGTATATTCGAAGAGCAAGGAAGAACATGATGATCACATGAGAATTAAATTGAAGACCCTGAGAAAGGAGAAGATTTATTCCAAACTTACCAAGTGTGAATTTTGGATTCAAAAAGTTACATTTTTGGGTCACATAATAAAAAAAGAGGGGATATTGGTGGATCTAGCAAAAACAAAGGTTATCGAAAGATGGTCGAGACCAACAAAAGTAACTGAGATCGGATGTTTTCTAGGTTTTTCTGGATATTATCGACTTTTTTTGAATTATTTTTCATGATTATCTAATCCACTCATCATGTTTACTTGTAAAGGAGTTATGTTTGTTTGGACGGAAGAATGTGAAGAGAATTTCAATGAGTTGAAAAGAATGTTATCTAGTACACCTGTTCTAACAACTCCTTATAGTGGAGAAAGGTTTGTGATCTATAGCGATGCATCCAAGAAGGGATTGGGGTGTGTTCTTATGAAGAATGATATGGTGATAGCTTATGCCTCAAGACAGTTGAAAATCCATGAGGAAAATTACCGAACTCGTGATTTGGAGTTAACTGCGGTAATCTTTGCATTAATGATTTGGAAGCATTATATTTATGGATAATGCTGTGATATTTATATTGATCATAAAATTTTAAAGTATATTTTCACACAAAAGGATCTGAATATGTGTCAAAGAAGATGGTTGGAGATGATTAAGGATTATGACTGCTCAATTCATTACCACTCTGGGAAACCAAACAAGGTGGAAAACACATTAAGTCGACAAGACCATGCCAGTTTATCCATTATAAGGATCACAAAAGAACCAATATTTATTGATTTACAAAGGATGGATCATGGAATTATAATGGAAGGGGGCAAATCGTATCTTTCTCAAATGAATGTTCAACCATCTATACATGTGAAGATTAACGATGTGCAGAAAGAAGATGACGATTTAAAAAAGAAGGTGAGAAATGTTCTTGAATTCAACCTAGATTGTGATGGGATAATAAAGTTCAGGAATCTGGTTTGTGTTCCTCCCATCCCAGAATTAAAGAAGGAGCTGCTAGATGAGGCTCATAGTTCTTCATTATCTATTCATCCTGGAAGCACGAAGATCTATAGGAACCTGAAAGAGTACTTATGGTTGGATGGAATGAAAAGAGATGTTGCTCAATATGTCTCTCAATGGTTGATTTGTCAGCAAGTTAAAGCTGAGAGACAGAAGTACAAGGGGATGTTACAACTATTACCCATACAAGAATAGAAATGAGAGAACATCACTATGGACTTTGACACTAGACTTCCTAAAACATCCAAAGGAAATAATGCTATCTGGGTCATAGTTGATCGTCTTACAAAGTCTTCACAATTCATTGCTATTAGAGAGGATTTATCTCTAGATAAGCTTGCCATTATATATGTAAAGGAAGTTGTAGGATTTCATGGAGTACCACTTCCGATTATATCTGATTGGGATCTGAGGTTTACCTCAAAGTTATGGCGAAGTCTTCAGCATACTCTGGGTAGAGAGTTGAGTTTCAGCACTACTTATCATCCTCAGACAGATGGTGAGTCTAAGAGGAAAATTCAAACTCTAGAAGATATGTTGAGATAATTCCCTATAGATTTCAAAGGTGGTTGGGATCAACACTATCCTTTGATGTAATTTTATTATAATAATAGCTTTCACTCCAGTATTCAGATGGCTCCTTATAAAGCTCTCTATGGAAAGAAATGCAGGACTCCAACTTGCTGGGATGAAGTTGGGGAAAAATATATTAGGACATGATCTTGTTGATGAGATGGCAGAAAAGGTCAGATCTATTCAACAACACATAAGAGCAGCTTAGTGTCGACAAAAAAATTATACCGACAAACGAAAAAAAGTCCTAGAGTTTGAAGTGGGTGATAAAGTGTTCTAACTAATATCTCCTTGGAAGAGAGTAATGAGATTTGGAACAAAGGAAATGTTGAGCCCTAGATATATCTGTCCTTTTAAAAATCTGGATCATGTTGGGAAGGTAGCTTACCAATTGGAACTTCCACCGAATCACTCTCAAGTTAAAGATGTGTTCCATGTATCTCTCCTGAGAATGTACATACCTGATCCTTCACATGTACTAAGCTCAGATGTTGTACCGTTGGAACAAGATCTTTCTTTGGAAGAACAACCGATAGAGATTATAGATCGTAGAAAAAATGTCTTATTGAAGAAGACCACTCGCTTGGTGAATGTTTTATGGAGGAACCACCAATTAGAATAAGCTACATGGGAACTTGAGGATATGATGAGGGAGATGTATCCTAATCTGTTTGTTACAAAGTGATAAATTTTGGGGGCGAAATTCATTTTAAGTGGGGAAGAATGTAACACCCTAATATTTTATGAGAATTATATTTTTTTATGTAATATTTTATATGTAAAGGAATCTTCCACTACACACAACACTATCTTGGCTTGCGTTACACACAATTATGACCTTCCTCGATAGCATGTGTAGTACGCAATACCGAGTATCACTAAACAACGATATATTATAATATTAAAAACTAGTCGTCATAAATAGTATTAACTGAATATTAAATTTTATTACTTTATAATTCATCTTATAAATTTTCTAGAATGACGTATGAAAATGAAATCAATTTTTTGGATAAAAGAAGTATTTTTCAAAACATGCAGTTTTACCGCCTTTTGATGGCACACCCACATTAACTCTAGTTTTAGACATGTTGAAAAGTTAAATTTGAAAAAATAAAATTCTTCCTTAGAATCAGGATATAAAAATTTACTTTGGACAAATTTTTCATATTATTCTAATATCTTTCATATTGTAATGAATACTAAAAACACGGTATATTTTAATTAAAAAAAAACTTTTTTCATCACAATACTTTATATGGATAAATTATAATATTGAATGTTTTTAATGTATAAGTAGAATATATTTTTACAATTTAATATAATTTATGTCATTAGAATTAATTTTACATTGAATTCATAGGTAAAAACATTTCAATCTTTGGCAATGTTTTAAAATTTAAAACCCTTTTGCTTAACAACGGGATTAATTTTAAATTAATTAATGGAAATTCGGTGTTTTGAATTTTTAAAAATGGAATTCATATTTTGAATCAGTGGGTCCAAATTATTTCAATATTTTATTTTTGTTGATATGATGAATAGTAACTACGGTAATTTTTATTTACTACGGTTAAAGGTAAATAGGGTAATTCAATGTTAAAATATTATTATAATAATTCTAAATTACATTTAAAATTGTCCAACCATTATTAGATGAGTAGTGGCCAACCATGTTAATCCTTGGGTCAATTTTGGGACCCCATTGAGCCACTTGTTAGTGAAAATGGCAATTTGGATTAATTAATTTAATGTAAAGACAAAATTGACATTAACAAAAATCTTTTAGTAATTAATTCTTATAATGGGTTATATAAATTATATTTTCGACTATATGTATTCATTAGAAAGATATAAATATTTACTAAATAATAGTTTTTTATTTTTTATTTTTAGACAATATATAATTTAATTTATTTATGACATAATGATGATGCAGTAATTATCTTAATAATGAAATATTGACATAATTGATGTTATAAATACCAAAATAAATGTAATTTGAGAATTTTTATGAAATAAAATAATTTTATATGTTAATATGACATTTTCGTATTGATTTAATTAACTTTTTTCTAACTGATATTTCTGTTATAAGTTTCAAAAAAATCAATTACCAAATGGTGTCAAAATTGACATAAAATTGTTTTTAAAACAAATATTATATTTTGAATTGTTATAATATTCCTAAAAATCTAATTTTCGGCCAAGATACTTATATAATAATAGTTTTATCATTAATGGACCACTTGGGGGTCTCTTGGATGTATATGGTATGTTTATTTACTATATAATATAAAAATACAAAGTGATATGGTAAATGTCAATCTAATTAACTAAGAGTCAAAACCAAACGATATGGTTCATATAATGACATAAACGTGTCTAAATTATATTGGATGATAGGATTTAGACCCATCCCTACTTTAGATTCTAAATAAATATATTAGGAGCTATTAACAACCGAATATTACTTTATAATAAAATATTATTTTTAGTTTTTACGAATGTTCTCTCTCCTCCCTTATAAAACAGCACCTCCTCCCTCTCTTCCTCACACCAATTTGAGCCTTCATGCTCGTCCAAACACTTCCCATTTCACTTCCCCACTTCTTTATAATCCTACTAGACGTACTGTACTTCTCAAAATACCAAATCTGGTGCATTAAGAGAGAGTTTAAAGGAGGCACTTCGAGAATGATGTAATACCTTCTACCGTTTTCTAAAAGTTCCATTTTTCTTCTACTCCCTATTCATTATTTGTTTCTTTATGATGTAATAACATCATTATCCCTCATATACTTATATGTTGATATAAATATGAAACAACCTGATTTCACCTCTTATCCATCCTACGGAAAACGAAATCACCGCGCGTGCGTACGTACAGAATACTGTCTCCACGCCGTGGTGTAATCTATTTTCCACCACCACCTTACTTGGATTGGTATAATGGTATAAATAATAACTATATATGATTATTGTATAGTGATATTTATTCTGAAATAGTATACATACACTCCAATACAATTCCATGTCCATGGGAATGATATTATCGCTCGTGCGTACGTACGGAATACCGTCTCCACGATGTGATGCGACTCGTTCTACATGAACATAATTTCATAATTATTATATAAGTAAATTTAATGAAATAATATGATATATATTACAATAATACCATTCTTGAAATGAGGTATCTATAACCTACAGAGAAGAATAATAATTTATTCGACAAAACACGCATAAGAACAAAAATTAATAAACACCCTAATAACAAGTAACAATGAAATATTACTAATAAGATGCTAAGAATATGTCCATATATGATATCATAACAATGATTATGATTCTGGAATAAGTCAATGACATTATATAAATCATCATACAGGAGGTTTAGAAACTTACGAAGCAAATCGGACCGAAGGTAAGGGAAAATATCACAATCTCATTTTATCTGAGATTGTTTATACTTTGGTATTTACTGGGGTGTATTTTGTCATCCACATCTATGTTTCCTCAATATTTAATATTATTTCCATCCAACTACAATTTTTTAAATCAAATTTTACCCTTTAGTGAGGTTTTAGTAAAATATATAAAATGAAACTTTTGTCGTTGTTCATACGAGGTACTATTTGCCTTTTTCAACAAAAGTACGTGAAGAATGTTTGTTTAAATTATAAGAAATGAATGGATTTTTAAAACATTATTTCCAAGAAGATTCCTTTATAAGTTTTCACGTTTATTTTTAATCAAATTCATTTAGTTTAAAATTGTATGACATGTTAATAAAGGAAAATGTTTTTGAATTAGAAAGGATATTTTCCTCAAGAATGGAGTTCAAGTGTTTTATCAAAATTATTTTCCATCTATTATAATATAGGGTTATGTTTCTATCCCTATTATTAAATTTATTTGATTATGTTGTGATGGAATTATTTTTATGAATTCATTTATCTTATATGAATTGTTTTATGTTGTCATGATGTTTAAGAATACCATTTTAATTACATGGGTTATGCAATGATGTATGATTTAGGATTTTATGACAAACATATGAATGGTATCATTATCATATGGGTTGGACCTATATCACCCTCCAATGAAATGGGTAATGATTTATATCTAATGTGATAGATGTGGCTGGAATGAGAGGTTAATCCAGTTCAGTGAAACAGGACTGAAACGAGGAGTGAACTCGGTTCAGAAATTGACTTTGTCCACTAAGATAGTCCTGGATATGAGTCCTGACTAAAAGAAATTATTAGCTATTATTATGTGTGTATTTCACAAAGTTTCATGATTTAAGTTATGATTATTGGGATTACATTTCACTTCTAGGATTTATCCCATAATATGAAATTATGATTTCTTTTGCAGGTTATGATTTCCAAAATGTTATGTTCTTATGAATTTGATGTGATAGATTTTTCTTTTGTTTACCCTTACTGAGAATTTGAGCTCACCCTTTTGTATTTTATCTTTCCCCAGGTCAGGAATAAGATTATTATGTAGGACATGCCAAAATGGACACTAGATATAATGAAATAAATGGGAGACAATGTAGATGCTTTATAAACTACTTGTTTATGTTTCCCAGTTTCTAAAGACACTATACATATATGGTCCATTAATGGTTTTGTTATACGATGTATTAATTATGATTCAATTTTGAAGTATTAATCATGTATGTAAAGTATGGGTCTCTATAGTTGGTATCAGAGGAGAGGTATAGTCAACCTTTGGAAACTAGGATGTGAATGCCTTAGTAAGAAACCTAAGGATATTTCTAAGCATAGAACACAATCATAGTGTTTTAAAAATGGCCATGAACATCCTATGATAAGAACTTATGTGTGATATTTTATTCTTGATTATTTTGTTTTCCTTTTATAATTACTGTTGCTCACACTATTCTTCTTGTTTTTAGTCAATGGCTGGAACCCGAAGGAACCGTGTCAATGCAAAATGCGAAGGGTAATGAAATGATTGTCCCACTGAGCAAACAAACGTTATGTGAGATGGAATGAAAAATCTTGTAGCTATGCTCACACAACTTTCTCAAGCTATGAATGATGCAGGACATCCAAATGATCAAAGGAAGGGGCAACATTCTATTGAATCCTTCATGAGGCAGCGTCCACCTTCATTCAGCAGGTCTTCTGATCCATTAGTTGCTGAACAATGGATCAATACCACTAAAAAGATATTCTCAGTTATTCAATGTTCTAAACATGATAAAGTAATCTTAGTAGTTTATCATTTGGAAGATGAAGCTGATCAATGGTGGAATCTTATTAAGAATATTAGGCAAAGGGATGAAATTGAGTCCATGGAATGAGATGAGTTCAAGAACTTATTTTTCAATAAGTATTTACATCATATTTTCGAACAAATATGGAGAATGGGTTTCATGAACCGAAGCAAAACGATTATGAATCTGTTGGTACCTATGAAGAAAATTTTACAAGACTTCTAAGGTACGCTTCTGGTATTATTATCCAACCCATGAGTAAGATCGATCGATTCTTTTGTGGCTTAAAACAAATTCTTCGAAGGGTGTTCTCCATAAGTGACTTCAATAGCTACGAGGAAATTGTTCGATGTGCTCTCAAAGTTGAGATGGAGATTGGAGTAACCCATCAGTCATATGGGATTGATAAGAAGAGGAAAATGGAATTCAAAGAAAAATCTAAAGAACACAATGAAAATAAGATGAGTTTTCCTTTATGCTCAAAGTGTGGAAAAAAATATGGAGGAAATTGTCTTAAGGGGACAAGAAAATGTTATAAGTGTGGAAAAGAAGTTAATCGGGAAATTGAATTTCGAAATAATGGGAAGAAAATGTCTAATGATGGAAACAAAGGAAGGGATACACAGAATGAACCTACTACACTTCATTGTTTCAAGTGAAAGGAAATGGATAATTATTCTAATCAATGCCCTAATCCAAGGGTTGATGATGATGATCGACGTAAACAAAATATTAAGGCCAAAGACAACGGAAAGTCACAAGAAATTACTATCGGTGATATGAAGTATGATAACAAAGTGGTGAAAGGTACACTTACCATCCACTCTAAAGTATAAAATGTTTTATTTGATTTTGGATCCAACCACTCTTTTATTTCTGAAGAATTTTCTAATGGTATCACCGTATTACCTCAACAATTAGATGTTGAGTTAGTTGTGACAACTCCTAATGGCACAACAGTCACATCAAATGTTTATAACTATTCTCTGATTGAAGTTTGTGGGAATGTGCTTCCTGAAAATCTTGTGATCCTTCCTATAGTGGAATTTTATGTGATTCTTGGAATGGAATGGATTTCTTTATATGGAGCACATATCAATTACCAAAGAAGGGAAGTCACATTTCATATTCCAGATCTATCTATGATCACCTATCAATACAAGGATTAACAAAACCATCCAGTGGAAATTTCTTCCATCATATGGGTCTTGATTCCACTAAATGAAGGTTATTTATCTCAAATGGTTTGTGAGAAACTCAATATTAAGAATATGCCCATTGTACTGTATTTTGACAATGTTTTTCTATAGAAATTTCCAGGTCTTCCACCAAATCGTGAAGTAGAGTTTTGAATAGAACTCGTACTTGGTGCTTTTCCTATTTCAAAGACACCATATAGAATAGCCACAATTGAGTTGCAGGAATTGAAGAAGCAACTCCAAGAGAATATTTATAAGGGATTCATACGCCCTTGTGCATCACCAGGGGGAGAACCTGTTATTTTTGTTAAGACAAAAGATGGATCATTGATACTCGGCATTGATTATCGAGAACATAACAAGATCAATATCAAGAACAAATATCATCTCCCATGCATTGATGACTTATTTGACCAACTATGCGGAGCTCAATAATTTTTGAAGATTGATCTTCCTTCAGGGTATCATCAATTAAGGGTAAAATGAGAGGATATACCAAAGATGGCTTTCTGTATAAGGTATGTACACTATGAATTTATAGTGATGCCATTTGGTCTTACTAATTCCCCTTCTATCTTCATGGATCTAATGAATAGAGTCTATAGAGACTATCTTGATCAGTTTGTGGTAGTCTTTATAGACGATATTCTTGAATATTCAAAGAGTAAGGAAGAACATGATGATCACTTGAGAGTTAAATTGAAGACCCTGAGAAAAGAGAAGATTTATGCCAAATTTACCAAGTGTGAATTTTGGATTCAAAAAGTTTCATTTTTGAGTCACATAATAAAAAAAGAGGGGATATTTGTAGATCCAGCAAAAACAGAGGTTATCGAATGATGGTCGAGACCAACAAAAGTAACAGAGATCCGATGTTTTCTAGGTTTTTCTGGATATTATCGTCGTTTTTTGAATTATTTTTTATGATTATCTAATCCACTCATCAAGTTTACTTGTAAAGGAGTTATGTTTGTCTGGACGGAGGAATGTGAAGAGAATTTCAATGAGTTAAAAAGAAGGTTATCTAGTACAGCTGTTCTCACAACTCCTTATAGTGGAGAATGGTTAGTGATCTACAGTGATGCATCTATGAAGGGATAGGGGTTTGTTCTTATGAAAAATGATATGGAGATAGCTTATGCCTCAAGACAGTTGAAAATCCATGAGCAACATTACGGAACTTGTTATTTGGAGTTAGCTGCGGTAATCTTTGCATTAAAGATTTGGAGGCATTATCTTTATGGATAAAGGTGTGATATTTATACTAATCATAAAAGTGTAAAGTATATTTTCACACAAAAGGATCTGAATATGCATCAAAGAAGATGGTTGGAGATGATTAAGGATTACGACTCCTCAATTCATTACCACTCTGGGAAAGAAAACATGGTGGAAAACACATTAAGTCGACAAGACCATGCCAGTTTATCCATGATAAGGATCACAAAAGATCCAATATTTATGGATTTACAAAGATGGATCTTGGAATTATAATGGAAGGGGGAAAATCGTATCTTTCTCAAATGAATGTTCAACCATCTATACATGTGAAGATTAATGAGGTGCAGAAAGAAGATGTCGATTTACAAAAGAAAGTGAGAAATGTTCTTGAATTCAACCTAGATTGTGATGGGATAATAATGTTCAGGAATATGGTTTGTGTTCCTCCCATCCTAGAATTAAAGAAGGAGCTACTAGATGAGGCTCATTTTTCATAATTCTCTATTCATCCTGGAAGCACGGAGATGTATAGGGACCTAAAAGAGTACTTCTGGTGGGATGGAATGAAAAGTGATGTTGCTGAATATGTCTATCAATGCATGATTTTTCAGAAAGATAAAGCTGAGAGACAGAAGTCCAAGGGGATGTTATAACCATTACCCATACCAGAATAGAAATGGGAAAACATCACTATAGACTTTGTCACTAGACTTCCTAAAACATCCAATGGCAATAATGCTATCTGGGTCATAGTTGATCGTCTTAAAAAGTCTTCAAAATTCATTGCTATTAGAGAGGATTTATCTCTAGATATGATTTCCAGTATATATTTAAAAGAAGGTTGTAAGATTGCATGGAGTACCACTTTCGATTATATCTGATTGGTATCTAAGGTTTACCTCAATGTTATGGCGAAGTCTTCAGCATACTCTGGATAGAGAGTTGAGTTTCAGCACTACTTATCATCCTCAGACAGATGTTCAGTCTAAGATGACAATTCAAACTCTAGAAGATATGTTGAGAGCTTTCTCTATAGATTTCAATGGTGGTTGGGATCAACACTAACCTTTGTTGTAATTTTCTTATAATAAAATCTTTCACTCCAGTATTCAGATCGCTCCTTATGAAGCTCTCTATGGAAAGAAATGAAGGACTCCAACTTGCTGGGATGAAGTTGGGGAAAAAAGCTATTAGGACCTGATCTTGTTGATGAGATGGCAGAAAAGGTCAGATCTATTCAACAACACATAAGTGAAGCTGAGAGTCGAAAAAAAATTATACCGACAACCGAAAAAATGTCCTAGAGTTTGAAGTGGGTGATAAAGTGTTCTAACGAATATCTCCTTGGAATAGAGTAATGAGATTTGGAAAGAAGGAAATGTTGATCCCTAGATATATCTGTCCTTTTAAAATTCTGGATCATGTTGGGAAGGTAGCTTATTGATTGGCGCTTCCACCGAATCTTTCTCAAGTTCACGATGTGTTCCATGTATCTCTCCTGATAATGTACATACCTAATCCTATACATGTACTAAGCTCAGATGTTGTACTGTTGGAACAAGATCTTTCTTAGGAAGAACAGCCGATAGAGAATCTAGATCGTAGAAAAAAAGTCCTATGGAACAAGACCACTCTCTTGGTGAATGTTTTATGGAGGAACAACCAATTAGAAGAAGCTACATGGGAACTTGAGGATATGATGAGGGAGATGTATCCTAATCTGTTTGTTACGAAGTGATAAATTTTGGGGTCGAAATTCATTTTAAGGGGGGAAGAATGTAACACCCTAATTTTTTATGAGAAGTATATTTTTTATGTAATATTTTATACGGAAAAGAATCTTACACTACACACAACACTAGCTTGGCTTGCGTTACACGCAATTGTGACCTTCCTCGATAGCATGTGTAGTCACTATACCGAGTTTCACTAAACAACGATATATTATAATATTATAAACTAGCAGTCATAAATAGTATTAACTGAATTTTAAATTTTATAGAATTATAATTCATCCTATACATTTTCTAGAATGAGGAATGAAAACAAAATCAGTTTTTTGGAAAAAAGATGTATTTTTCAAAAAATGCAGTTTTACCGCCATTTGATGGAGCACCCACTTTAAATATATTTTTGACAAGTTTATAAGTTGAATTTGAAAAAATAAAATTATTCTTTAGAATCAAGATGTAAAAATTTACTTCAGATAAATTTTTCAAATTATTCTGATAACTTTCATATTTTAATGAATAGTAAAAACACACTATATTTTAATTAAAAACAACATTTTTCATCGCAATACATTATATGATTAAATTATAATATTGAATTTTTTTAAATTATAAATAGAATATATTTTTACCATTTAATATAATTTATGTCATTAGCATTAATTTTACATTGAATTCATAGGTAAAAACATTTCAATCTTTGGCAATGTTTTAACTTTTAAAACCCGTTTTCTTAACAACGGGATTAATTTGAAATTAATTACTGCAACTTCTGTGTTTGGAATTTTGAAAAATTGATTCCATATTTGGAATCAGTGGGTCCAAATTATGTTAATAACTTACTTTTATTTTTTTGATATTATGAATGGTACTTACGGTAATTTTTATTTACTACGGTTAAAGGTAAATACGGTAATTCAATGTTAAAAGAATATTATAATAATTCATAATTACCATGACACATGTCCTAACCTTATTGGATGAGTAGTGGTCGACCAGGGTCATCCTTGGGTCGATTTTGGGACTCCATTGAGCCACTTGTTAGTGACAATGACAATTTGGATTTATTAATTTAATGTAAATACAAAATTGACAGTAACAAAAATCTTTTAGTAATTAATTCTTATAAGGGGTTATATAAAGTATATTTTCAACTAGAAATATTAATTAGAAATATAAAAAGATTTCCTACATAATGGAATTTTATTTTTAAATTTTAGATAATAAATAATTTAATTTATTTATGACACAATGATGATGCAGTAATTATCTTATTAAGGAAATATTGAAATAATTGAAGTTATACATAACCAAATAAATGTAATTTGAGAATAATTATGAATTCCAATTATTTTATATGTTAATATTTAATGTTATTATTGTTTTAATTATCTTTTTTCGAACTAATCATTCTATTCTGAGTTTAACAAAAATCAATTACCAAATAGTGTCAAAATTGACATAAAATTGTTTTTAAAACAAGTATTAAATTATTAATTTCATTATATTCTTAAAAATATAAGGCCTTTAAAAGATACTTATATGATGATATGAGTATCATTAATGGACCACTTGGTGGTCTCTTGTTTGTATATGGTATGTTTATTAACTATATAATATAAAAATACAAAGTGACATGGTAAATGACAATCTAATTAACTAAGAGATAAAACTAAAAGACAATGTTAATATAATAAACTAAACCTGTAAAAATTCTATTGGATGAGGAGATTTTGACACATCTCCACCTTATCTTCGAAATAAATCAATTTTGAGCTATTAAAAACTGAATATGACTTTATAATAAAATAATATTTTTAGTTTTTCCAAAGGTGCTCCTCTCCTCCCTTATAAAATGACACCTCTTCCCTATATTCCTCACACAAATTTGAGCCATAAAGCTCGACCAACCACTTCCCATTTAATAAACCCACTTCCTTAGAAACCTACCAGAGGTACTGGTATTCTAAAAATACCATCTCTAGTGCCATAAGAAAAAGATTAAAGGAGACACTTCGAGAAAGAGGTAATACCTTCTACCGTTTTTTTCATGTTCCATTCTTCATCTACTCCCCTGTATTTTTCTATTTAATTATGAGGTAATATCATATGTATCCCTCATCTACTGATATGTTATTATAAATATTATACAACCGTATTTCACCTCTTATCCATCCTATGGAAAGCGAAATCATCGTGCGTGCGTACGTACGGAATACCATCTCCACACCGTGGTGCAATCTATTTTCCACTACCACCTTACTTGGATGGGTATAATGGTGTAAATAATAACTATATATGATTATTTTAAAGTGATATTGATTCTGAAATTGTATACATAAACTCCAATACAATTCCACGATCATGTGAACAATATCATCGCTCGTGCTTACGTACGGAATACTATCTCCACGATGATATGCGGCTCGTTATACATGATATTCATTGCATAATGTAACACCCCAGGTAAATAAAGAATACGACATTTTTGTATTTATCCATATTTGTGAATAAAATATTAATATGACTTTAAAGGGGACGCTATGCTCGATGGCGTACCCAACACGCAACAACGAGTTTCTTGGGAATCTTACGTTGCACTCTAATAATAAAATAATATTATTTTAAATGATAGTTAACATGTAGCCGTTGTATTGGCGGGAATGGATAGAAATAACTAAAATATGATTTCATATGTTTTTAATTGTTTTTACATTTATCCAATAAAGAATAGAGGCTTAAAATACGGAAAGAATTCAATTTTAGGCGTATATGCCATAGTTTTCACTAAAGGTTCACTTATCACCTTTTGATGTTGAACTATCATTAAATATAGTTTTGTTCACTCTTAAACATTCTTTTGGACCAAATAAAACTCTTATTAAGAATCGGGACATCAAAATTTACTTTGTGTAAATTTTTGGTATCTTTCCGATAAAGTTCATTTTTTTAAGGAATAGTGTAAAATGTTGTATTTTAATTCAAAACCACTTTTTAATCTAATTTATTTATATGATTAGATTATCTTTTGAATTGGTTTTAAAGTGAAATTAGGAAATATTTTTACCATTTAATCCAATAGTGGTGGTTGGAATTAATTTCACTTTGAAATCGGACTTAAACTGGTGTCAATCTTTTGATACTTATTGTTTTATAAAAACACGCTATTTGCTCTGACAGCGGGAATTAATTATTAAATTAATTAATGTGACTAATATGTTTTGAATTTTGTAAAACGGACTTCATTTTTGAATTCAGAATATCAAATATAGCTTAGGGTGAATTTTTGGTAATTTTCTGAAAAACTTCAATTTTTGATGAATAGTGAAACCACTAAGTGATAATCAAGCAAACTGATTTTTCAGTTAAATGAAAGTTTACCACTAATGTGTATTGAATTTTGAAAATCCGACATACATGGTTGTCATTAAGAAGTAAAATGTGGTTCAATGAGATTATAATAATTTTTTGGTGAATAGTAACTTATTAAGTTTTTAATCGCGATTAGTGATAATTAGTGTAGTTTAAGGTATAAATAATACTTTAAAAAAATGAAATGACCTAGACACATGTCACAACCCTATTGGTTGTGTCATGGCCGACCAAGACAAGCCATGGCCTAACTTGGGGACCCCATGGATCCACTTTTGTTGGGAAATAACATAAAATACTTTTTATTTAATGATAAAGTGAAAATGACACTAACATAGTATGTTTTACTAAAACAATTTTTAAGTGGGGTTATACAAGTCCAAATTTTGATTATAAATAGTCATTGGAAAGATAAAAAGATTTCCTATATCATAGTATTTTTTTTATAATTTTTAGACATTAAAGAAATTAAATTATTTATGACATAATAATGTTGCAGCGATGACATCATTATTTGACAATTTAATTAAAATGGAAAGATAATGAAAAATCTACAATATACACATGGACAAAACCAATTGGATGAGTGTATTTCGATGCCTTATCACCTTATCCACGAATTCTACCAATGTGGGACCCTTTAAAACCGAAAAGCATTTTCAAATAAAGTAATATTTCTTTGCTTTCCAAAAGTGCCCCTCCTCTTCTCTTATAAAAGGCCCCCACCTCCACCTTATTTCACACACTTCAAAAGCCTTTGGCTCGGCCAACCCCTGCCCATTTGCTCTCTCCACATCCCTCTCCTCATCCTAGAGGATTTACCTTGGGCAGAATCCTTTCAAAGGAAGACTTTAGGCTCAAATCAAAAAGAGTTACACTTTTAAAGGTAATTGTTTCTGTCATATTCATTTGTTTTATTTTGCTTCTCCAACCCCCTAATCTCTTTTTATTTACTTCTTTTGTAACAACAACAGTATCTTAAATATACTAGGATGTTGTTATAATATTTATTTGTGCTACACTCTCACACAACTACATCAAATGGTTAAAGAACATACGGTTTCCGTGGATGGTGAAATTCTGCCTCCCGAAACGATGATTGTTCAATACTCATTTAACACCTTCAAAGGTGGCCATTATGATGTCACTATTTTTATATATGATATATAGTATGTTTATGTTTTCCTTAAGATTCTGTTTTTTTACATTTTGGTAAAACCTTTATGGTTCCCATTATGGGTAAACACGATATCTTCATTTAAGGAAGCGCGGACTACCGCCCCCTCAAAGTGATTTGATTCGTTAAATACCATATGTGGGACATATAAAGGATGGAACTATGATATTAAATATGATATTATACTGGAATTATAATATACCTTTATATCATTATTATTCCATTCTATAAAATACGAATAGAAATGAAAGTAGCGTTCATGCGTACGTACGGCTTACCGTCTCCATGAACGGTGCATTTCATTTCTTACCTCTAAATGATTATGTAATGTTATAAATGCATGAATGTACTGGATATATATGACATATATTATAACTACAACATGAATACAATTCTGGATATAATAAACATTTGGCCACATGAACAACATGTAATTGTAAGAAGTCCACTTTCGACTTAAGAACCAAATACCGACAAAATGAACATTATTAACTTAAATGATTACATAATGTTCACAACATGTCAATAATTGATATAAAAGGAATAATGAACTTGGAAAAGGTTCTTAAGAAAATAGAAATTAACTCAAGTTTATTATTCAGGACGTTAAAGAACGATCGAGTCAAGTCGGACCCGAGGTAAGGGATCCTACACCTCTCTTTCTTTTTAAGTACACTCTTTTATGTAATTTCTTTTAAGCTCATATTTCTTATGATTGGGATGTTATTTTATATTACTACAACTGTAATTTTTATGTTCATGTGATGAGAGACCCTATTCTCTCTCATCAATCCTTTTTGGAAGTTTTATGTGGCGCCGTTAGGTTGCCGAGTTTTCGTAAGGGATTTTTCATCTCACTTTTATTCCCGTGAGATTTATGCTACATTTGCCACAATTTCCTTTGAGTGGTGTGTGTGCTGCCCATTATTCTACTCTTTGTGTAATATACTTTCGTTTATGAGTATTTACATCAATGATTTATTGCCCTTCTTTCATGGGGTGTATGTTTTGAAAGATACCCAAGTCGGTAAGGGAACCTTTCACCCTCCTTTTTTTAAAAGACTTCTTTTGTTGGGTCTTTTAATTTAAACATTGTTATGTTGGGATATGTTCTCATATATCCTTATTGATGTAAATTTTATTTCCAAGTGATGAGATACACTTTTTATCTCTCATCAACTCATTTTGATGTGATGCCGTTAGGCTGTCAAGGGAACTTTTTAACCCAATTTCGATTTCTTTGGGTTCAACATGTAGACATTGAATATGTCGTCCAAGGAATATGTGTGAATGACCTTTTATTGTTTTACACTTAATATCCACTTGTATTGGGTGTATTTATTTTTGTCACACATATTTTTGAGATTTATTTGTCCTTAATTTAAGGATACCTTCTCTATAAGGGATTTCATCACATTTGACATTTCTATTGAGGGTTCATTGTTGTTATGCACCAATTCACTCTTATATGGTGTATATACTGTCCTTTGGAGTATTATATCATGAATCCTTTTATTCTCATGATATTATAAAGTTCTTACTAAATGTTATTCCTTAATTATTGTATTCAAGTGTCTCTAATTTTGGTAAAACCCCTTTAACCAAAATATCGTTTTAAATATTTTAATTATTTTTTCTTGTTAATATTCATGCTTTCAAAATGGTTTTAAGGATTTATTTATATGGATATTAATGGTTTAAAATTTTAAGCTTCAAGGTGGTATGGGACACTTTGATTCAAAAATCACTTTATTAAATGTTTTAAATGGTTTTGGAAATGGTTTCTTTTTGTTTGGATTCATTATTTCAAAATACTAAAATGTTATATTGTGATTGAAATGTGGAAATGTTTTGTTTCCTTTATGCATGTTTTATGTGATACGTTTATGTTATGGTTCTTGGGCATTGTTATGAAAATGGGTGGTTCCGTGATAAACTAAGGGCGGGTGAGCCCGATATAGCTCTCCAATGCATTGGGTAACGCGAAGGAGTGAAACGTTAAGGTTTCTCCGAAGAGATTTTAGGGAATATACTGTGATGGGTATTCCAAACGTAACCAAGAGGGTTACTCCCTACATAAGAATGTTATGAATGCCTCAAGTTACCTTTATGTCTTATGATTTCTACGATTTATTCATGTTTTGAGGAGTTAGGTTAAAGTGCCTATGTTTTATGGGTAAATTATGATTTCATCTTTATGTATACATGAACTCATGTTTCCTTTCCATATTTTTATGTCCCTTACTGAGCTTTTTATGCTCATCCCAAGTTTCTGAAATGTTTTTCAGGTCAAGAGGAAAGGTACATGATAAGACGTTAGAGTCAAGGATGTGTTAAGAGAGAATCCATATTTTATTTTAAATATGTTCTCGTTGATGGGAAGAATGAATATTGTCTTTTATGTAATCCACTTTGTTTAAATGTGGAATGTAATGCAAGTTTCATGATCTAATTCTCTAAAACTCTAAACCTGAAAAGATCCTCAATGTGTAATCTTGTAATAACTCAAGATTAAGTATGTTTTAAGGCTGGGGCCTTATAGTTGGTATCAAAGGTCGGTTTAGATAACTTTAGAGGTTAGGGTATTCCTTAAGCATAAGTGACATTACCATAATGGTTAGGATTTCAGAAAGAGTCCTAGTTTTAGATAAAGTGAATGAGTAAGTGTATATTAGTGTTTATCTTCCTCATTAGTACATGATGGTTTTGTTGATATACTCACACTGACCTTTTTGGTTTTAGTAAATGGCTGGATCTAGCAGGCACCAAAGTAACAGTGGATGTGAAGGAAATTGTGATAGTCTTTTGAGCAAGCAACTGAATGATATGGGAGCTGCAATGAGAACTCTTCTGATTATCCTCAACCAACTATCTGGAGTCATGATTGACCACCTAAACCTTGGAGTTTTCTCTAAGGCATCAAATATGCAAGAAACAAATCCCTACGGAAGTGCAGGTAATAATCATAAAGGTATGAGTGTTCAAAAACCTATGTGTCAGAGATGTGGAAAGAAACACCTAGGGAAATGTTTCAAAGGGACAGAAATATGCTATAGATGTGGAAATGAAGGTCATAAAGCAAGAACCTGTAATGGAAAAAGGAAGCATCCCGTTGACTCGAGGAAAGAGAAAGAAGTTCTTTCTGAGGGATCAATTGAATGTTTTAAATGTGGTGTGCATGGTCATTATGCAAACACATGTTCTATGAAGAAGTATCGTGAATGGGGTCACCAAGAGCGTACAAATGTTCGTTTACCAATACCTAATGCCATTCCTATTGAGGATGAAGAAACTGACAATGACCAATCAAAGGTATGTACTATTTCATGACTGTTGTTTTCCTATTTTGAAATCTTATGATATGATTCATGATTTTGTTTGTAGGAAAGAGGTATTTCGGAATAGGTTGGAAAGGAATGGATAATGGATCATGAAGAATGTTGAATGAGTAAGATGTCAACATATAAGGGCTTCAAGAGTTATGGTGAAATTCTTAAGAGTATTATGTCTCTTTTGATGATGGGGTTACATTAGAAGACTTTTTATATTATGTGTAACCCTGATGATTAATATAGGCAAATTTTATCCAAGGAATAGTTACCTTTTTTTTTGTGGACATAGTTATAAAGAACCACTTGGGTTTATATGATCCTTACTTTTGAGGTAATTATGGGTTACTAAAGGTTATGATTGAAGTGGAGGGCATGAGATGAAATTGAGGTTAAAATGTGTTATGATTATTTTGAAGATTTTATCTCGTTTTGGGGAATGTTTTAAGAATTATATAGTTTTGGAAAAAGGACAACACGCAGACCGTGTGACATCCCGTCGCGTCGGACAAAGCTGCGGGAATCGAACCCACAACCAAAGTGCGACTGGTATTTATCGCCTACCACTGGACTACGTGAAGTCCCTGGTTAGTTTGACTGATTCTTTTGGTTATATGATTTTATGAATTAAGAGTAAGTTGATTTTGGGTTATTTATTAAAATGATTACCCTATCATGGAGGATATGTGATTGGGATAATTACTTTTCAATGCGTGACTTTAGGAGAAACTGATGTTGTTTGGAGATAAATGTTACGATTTAACTTGGAAGACTATGTGACTAAATCTTTCAAATATTTGGGTTTCGATCTTATATTGGTTTACTTTGAAGAATTTTATGGACAAATTGTTTATCGAATGATCCTTGTTGAACATTGGGTTTTGTTTGACAAATTTTGGATGTTAAGAATAGATTTTATTTTTATAAAGGGTTATCCTTTTCTGGATTATCCGATCTTGTACTAGCCTTTTTGGTTTTGTTTTTGGATAAATTCTAAAGACATGGGAAGTATATAGCTCTCTTTTGTGGATTAGGTGATTCTCTAGAAGTTGATTATGGTACTCTGAATGCGAACAAGTCTCCCTAAATACTCGTCTTTTGAAAAAAATATGAGTTTGATTAAGGAATCTAGTAAAAGTTGAAGGTCAACATGATAAGTGATTATGTTTCCTTATGAATAAAATTCCTCAATAAAATGTAACTTAAAACAAAAATGTTGTCTATTAACTTTTTCTACTAGGGAATCGAATACCGTTTAACCCATCACAAGTTTGTGATTTTCTCGTGGTTAACTTTCTCCTAAACATGTTTTCTAACACTCTCCATCAGAACATGACCCTTTGTTTTTTCTCCATGTCCATATTTTCATACTTGGAGTCCTAGTATGGGTTAACTCGGGTGACCTTTGTACTTATCTTTCTTTATTTTAAAGTGATTGTTTTACCAACTCTTGTTCCGATGTGGGACTTCCAAGGATGTTTCCAAGTCCAATTTTAAAATTGCGCGGACGCAATTCCCAAAAGGGGGGAAGGATGTAACACCCCAGGTAAATAAAGAATACGACATTTTTGTATTTATCCATATTTGTGAATAAAATATTAATATGACTTTAAAGGGGACGCTATGCTCGATGGCGTACCCAACACGCAACAACGAGTTTCTTGGGAATCTTACGTTGCACTCTAATAATAAAATAATATTATTTTAAATGATAGTTAACATGTAGCCGTTGTATTGGCGGGAATGGATAGAAATAACTAAAATATGATTTCATATGTTTTTAATTGTTTTTACATTTATCCAATAAAGAATAGAGGCTTAAAATACGGAAAGAATTCAATTTTAGGCGTATATGCCCTAGTTTTCACTAAAGGTTCACTTATCACCTTTTGATGTTGAACCATCATTAAATATAGTTTTGTTCACTCTTAAACATTCTTTTGGACCAAATAAAACTCTTATTAAGAATCGGGACATCAAAATTTACTTTGTGTAAATTTTTGGTATCTTTCCGATAAAGTTCATTTTTTAAGGAATAGTGTAAAATGTTGTATTTTAATTCAAAACCACTTTTTAATCTAATTTATTTATATGATTAGATTATCTTTTGAATTGGTTTTAAAGTGAAATTAGGAAATATTTTTACCATTTAATCCAATAGTGGTGGTTGGAATTAATTTCACTTTGAAATCGGACTTAAACTGGTGTCAATCTTTTGATACTTATTGTTTAATAAAAACACGCTATTTGCTCTGATAGCGGGAATTAATTATTAAATTAATTAATGTGACTAATATGTTTTGAATTTTGTAAAACGGACTTCATTTTTGAATTCAGAATATCAAATATAGCTTAGGGTGAATTTTTGGTAATTTTCTGAAAAACTTCAATTTTTGATGAATAGTGAAACCACTAAGTGATAATCAAGCAAACTGATTTTTCAGTTAAATGAAAGTTTACCACTAATGTGTATTGAATTTTGAAAATCCGACATACATGGTTGTCATTAAGAAGTAAAATGTGGTTCAATGAGATTATAATAATTTTTTGGTGAATAGTAACTTATTAAGTTTTTAATCGCGATTAGTGATAATTAGTGTAGTTTAAGGTATAAATAATACTTTAAAAAAATGAAATGACCTAGACACATGTCACAACCCTATTGGTTGTGTCATGGCCGACCAAGACAAGCCATGGCCTAACTTGGGGACCCCATGGATCCACTTTTGTTGGGAAATAACATAAAATACTTTTTATTTAATGTTAAAGTGAAAATGACACTAACATAGTATGTTTTACTAAAACAATTTTTAAGTGGGGTTATACAAGTCCAAATTTTGATTATAAATAGTCATTGGAAAGATAAAAAGATTTCCTATATCATAGTATTTTTTTTATAATTTTTAGACATTAAAGAAATTAAATTATTTATGACATAATAATGATGCAGCGATGACAACATTATTTGACAATTTAATTAAAATGGAAAGATAATGAAAAATCTACAATATACACATGGAAAAAACCAATTGGATGAGTGGATTTCGATGCCTTATCACCTTATCCACGAATTCTACCAATGTGGGACCCTTTAAAACCGAAAAGCATTTTCAAATAAAGTAATATTTATTTGCTTTCCAAAAGTGCCCCTCCTCTTCTCTTATAAAAGGCCCCCACCTCCACCTTATTTCACACACTTCAAAAGCCTTTGGCTCAGCCAACCCCTGCCCATTTGCTCTCTCCACATCCCTCTCCTCATCCTAGAGGATTTACCTTGGGCAGAATCCTTTCAAAGGAAGACTTTAGGCTCAAATCAAAAAGAGTTACACTTTTAAAGGTAATTGTTTCTGTCATATTCATTTGTTTTATTTTGCTTCTCCAACCCCCTAATCTCTTTTTATTTACTTCTTTTGTAACAACAACAGTATCTTAAATATACTAGGATGTTGTTATAATATTTATTTGAGCTACACTCTCACACAACTACATCAAATGGTTAATGAACATACGGTTTCCGTGGATGGTGAAATTCTGCCTCCCGAAACGATGATTGTTCAATACTCATTTAACACCTTCAAAGGTGGCCATTATGATGTCACTATTTTTATATATGATATATAGTATGTTTATGTTTTCCTTAAGATTCTGTTTTTTTACATTTTGGTCAAACCTTTATGGTTCCCATTATGGGTAAACACGATATCTTCATTTAAGGAAGCGCGGACTACCGCCCCCTCAAAGTGATTTGATTCGTTAAATACCATATGTGGGACATATAAAGGATGGAACTATGATATTAAATATGATATTATACTGGAATTATAATATACCTTTATATCATTATTATTCCATTCTATAAAATACGAATAGAAATGAAAGTAGCGTTCATGCGTACGTACGGCTTACCGTCTCCATGAACGGTGCATTTAATTTCTTACCTCTAAATGATTATGAAATGTTATAAATGCATGAATGTACTGGATATATATGACATATATTATAACTACAACATGAATACAATTCTGGATATAATAAACATTTGGCCACATGAACAACATGTAATTGTAAGAAGTCCACTTTCGACTTAAGAACCAAATACCGACAAAATGAACATTATTAACTTAAATGATTACATAATGTTCACAACATGTCAATAATTGATATAAAAGGAATAATGAACTTGGAAAAGGTTCTTAAGAAAATAGAAATTAACTCAAGTTTATTATTCAGGACGTTAAAGAACGATCGAGTCAAGTCGGACCCGAGGTAAGGGATCCTACACCTCTCTTTCTTTTTAAGTACACTCTTTTATGTAATTTCTTTTAAGCTCATATTTCTTATGATTGGGATGTTATTTTATATTACTACAACTGTAATTTTTATGTTCATGTGATGAGAGACCCTATTCTCTCTCATCAATCCTTTTTGGAAGTTTTATGTGGCGCCGTTAGGTTGCCGAGTTTTCGTAAGGGATTTTTCATCTCACTTTTATTCCCGTGAGATTTATGCTACATTTGCCACAATTTCCTTTGAGTGGTGTGTGTGCTGCCCATTATTCTACTCTTTGTGTAATATACATTCGTTTATGAGTATTTACATCAATGATTTATTTCCCTTCTTTCATGGGGTGTATGTTTTGAAAGATACCCAAGTCGGTAAGGGAACCTTTCAACCTCCTTTTTTTTAAAAGACTTCTTTTGTTGGGTCTTTTAATTTAAACATTGTTATGTTGGGATATGTTGTCATATATCCTTATTGATGTAAATTTTATGTCCAAGTGATGAGATACACTTTTTATCTCTCATCAACTCATTTTGATGTGATGCCGTTAGGCTGTCAAGGGAACTTTTTAACCCAATTTCGATTTCTTTGGGTTCAACATGTAGACATTGAATATGTCGTCCAAGGAATATGTGTGAATGACCTTTTATTGTTTTACACTTAATATCCACTTGTATTGGGTGTATTTATTTTTGTCACACATATTTTTGAGATTTATTTGTCCTTAATTTAAGGATACCTTCTCTATAAGGGATTTCATCACATTTGACATTTCTATTGAGGGTTCATTGTTGTTATGCACCAATTCACTCTTATATGGTGTATATACTGTCCTTTGGAGTATTATATCATGAATCCTTTTATTCTCATGATATTATAAAGTTCTTACTAAATGTTATTCCTCAATTATTGTATTCAAGTGTCTCTAATTTTGGTAAAACCCCTTTAACCAAAATATCGTTTTAAATATTTTAATTATTTGTTCTTGTTAATATTCATGCTTTCAAAATGGTTTTAAGGATTTATTTATATGGATATTAATGGTTTAAAATTTTAAGCTTCAAGGTGGTATGGGACACTTTGATTCAAAAATCACTTTATTAAATGTTTTAAATGGTTTTGGAAATGGTTTCTTTTTGTTTGGATTCATTATTTCAAAATACTAAAATGTTATATTGTGATTGAAATGTGGAAATGTTTTGTTTCCTTTATGCATGTTTTATGTGATACGTTTATGTTATGGTTCTTGGGCATTGTTATGAAAATGGGTGGTTCCGTGATAAACTAAGGGCGGGTGAGCCCGATATAGCTCTGCAATGCATTGGGTAACGCGAAGGAGTGAAACGTTAAGGTTTCTCCGAAGAGATTTTAGGGAATATACTGTGATGGGTATTCCAAACGTAACCAAGAGGGTTACTCCCTACGTAAGAATGTTATGAATGCCTCAAGTTACCTTTATGTCTTATGATTTCTACGATTTATTCATGTTTTGAGGAGTTAGGTTAAAGTGCCTATGTTTTATGGGTAAATTATGATTTCATCTTTATGTATACATGAACTCATGTTTCCTTTCCATATTTTTATGTCCCTTACTGAGCTTTTTATGCTCATCCCAAGTTTCTGAAATGTTTTTCAGGTCAAGAGGAAAGGTACATGATAAGACGTTAGAGTCAAGGATGTGTTAAGAGAGAATCCATATTTTATTTTAAATATGTTCTCGTTGATGGGAAGAATGAATATTGTCTTTTATGTAATCCACTTTGTTTAAATGTGGAATGTAATGCAAGTTTCATGATCTAATTCTCTAAAACTCTAAACCTGAAAAGATCCTCAATGTGTAATCTTGTAATAACTCAAGATTAAGTAAGTTTTAAGGCTGGGGCCTTATACATAATGATTATATAAATGAATTGAATGAATTAATATGATATATATTACACTAATACCATTCTGGAAATGAGTTATCTAATACCTAAAGATAAGAATATGAATTTATTCGAAAAACACACATAAGAACAAAAAGTAATAAACACCCGAATAGCAAGTAGCAATGAAATATTAGTAATTAGAATCTTAGAATATAGCCATATATGATATCATAAAAATGATTATGATTCTGGAATAAGTCAATGACATTATTTAAATCATTATACTGGAGGTTTGGACACTTATGAATTAAATCAGACATAAGGTAATGGAACATATCACAATCTCATTTTATTCGAGATTGTTTAAACTATGGTATTTACTGGGGTGTATTTTATCATCCACATCCATGTTTCCTCAATATGTAACATTATTTCCATCCAACTTCAATTGTTTAAATCCAATTTTACCCTTTGGTGTGTTTTTAGTAAAATATATGAAAGGAATCTTTTGTCGTTTTTCGTACGAGGTACATTTTGACTTTTACGACAAATGTATGAGAAGAATGTTTTTTTAACTTATACATCATAAATGGATTTGTAAAAAATTATTTCCAAGCATATTCCTTTACAAGTTTTTATGTTTATTTTTAATCAACTTCTTTTAGTTTAAAATTTTATGACATGTTAAAAATGAATTTTTTTTGAAGTATAAATGATATTTTCCTCAAGAATGGAGTTCAAGTGTTTTATCAAAATTATTTTCCATATAAGATAATATAGAGTTATATTTCTATCCCTATTATTACATTGATTTGATTATGTTGTGATGGAATTTTTTTTAGGAATACCTTTATCTTATATGAAATTTTTTATGATGTCATGATGTTTAAGAATACCAATTTTATTACATGGATTTTGCAATGATGTATGATTTGTGATTTTGTGGCACACATAAGAATGGTATCATTTTGAGATGGTTGGGACCCATATCTCTCTCCAATGCATTGGGTAATGTTTTATGTCATGAGATAGACATGGCTGGAATGGAAGGTTAATCTGATTCAGTGAAACAAGACTGAAACGAGGAGTGAACTTGGTTCAGAAATGGACATTGTCCGCTAATATATTCTTGGCTATGATTCTTGATTTATAAAAAATGATTCTCTATTAGTATGTCTGTATGACAAAAAGTTTCATGTTTTATGTTATGATTATTGGGATTACATTTCACTTCTATTATTTATCCCATGATATGAAATTATGATTTCTTTTGCAGGTTATGATTTCCAAAATGTTATGTTCTTATGAATTTGATGTGATTGATATTTCTTTTGTTTACCCTTACTGAGAATTTGAGCTAACCCTTTTATATGTTTTCTTTCCCCATGTCAGGAAGAAGGTTATTAAGTAGGATATGTCAAAAGGGACTCTAAATATGAAGAAATAAATGGGAGACAATGTAGATACTTTATGAACTAGTTGTTTATGTTTCCCAGTTTCTAAAGACACTATACATATACGGTCCTTTCATGGTTATGTTATATGATGTAATAAGTATGCTTCAATTTTGATTTATTAATAATGTATGTAATGTATGGGTCGTTATAACACCCATTCTCAAATGCTTATTCAAAATAAACTAATACAAGTACAAGGAAAAATACCATGAAATATAACATATAAAAGTAAAAATCAGCAACAATTATCTCGATGTCTGAGATAGTAAAGCCTGGAATGGTCCTCAATTTCCTTTTATAATCTTGAAATCAGTTTTATATACGTAGGGTTAGATTACATGTATATTAAGTAGGGAAACCAAAATATCTCACACCCATGTCGGGTGGAATTCAAATGTCTCATGAAAAAGTATCGGTATCAAGAAACCTATTATATCAAACCAACCCCACAAAGGCACACTACCAAAATAACCCAAGTCGGGTATAGTAATAAAAATAACACATCAATATTTGGGTACCTTGTATCGCTTTCCCGTGGGTTATTTAGGGAATTCTACTCCTCAAACCTCCCCAACAACTCACACTGCACTCCCATTGCCTCCCCAACAACAACCTTATGGGACACCAGCACACATACTACCGGCAGACACCTAGGACACCACAAGAACAAGAAACCACGCCTGTAAAAACCTAGGCCCCTAAAACCACAACCATTCCCATAGAAACATGGGTCACCAAATCCACACATAAACACACCTGCAGACACCTAGGCCACTACAACCACAACCACTCCCATACACACATGAGCCGAAATGGCCACTACCATCCCCGATGACAACTATGACTCATCCTAAAGACGCAAGGGAAACAAATCTTACAAAATACACTTGGGTCAATCACCACAAAACATCCTACAAGAGGATTCTTCGACCATAGTGATATTTACAATGTCAAAGCCTGTCTAAAGAATCATGGACTGCATGAGAGAGGGAGCAGAAAGAATGTAATTACCAAGAATTCATTAGAATGTTAGAAAAACACCCTCCCCCATGAAAAGGGGGTGTTCGTTATAAAGTGATCTACGCGGGTGGGGTGAATATTAGAATCAAAAGAACTAATTATCATTTATATATGTAAACAAGAACTTGACCCAACATAAGGGTTCCAAAATAGACAACCATCTTGTACAACAACACTCACACTGCTATCCCTACATGCACAAATAAGCAACAACCACAACCATAACAAAACTCATTTCATGAAAAACAAATCCCCCATTATAGATGTTCTCTATATAATGTTCAAGTATGTTTTTTAAAAATTCAATCCACTACCAGCCTACTAACATGCATAAACACAATCCCAAACATCCATTGAAGCAAAAAATGAAAAATCAAGAATTTAATCATTCAAACTCGATTATATTGCAATGTATCAATAATAAATGTGATCGATGACATATGTCCATGTGCTAGAACCAAACCAATCCCTAAAAGACTGGCCCCAAAAGGCCCCCATTTCACAAAAAAACATCTAAACAACCAGAAAATTCCATCCCCACTCATTGTCACCCCATAAGGCATCAAATCGATCCACTATTCATATCACCAGAATAGAGAAAGGATGTTTTCATATTTTGAAGCACAATTTTTTAGATAAATTTTTTCTGTTTTTTTATTCTGGATAACATAAGGGATAAAATTCATCGGTCATAAATTTATTGAACCATGATTATGGGATTAACCTTTTCTCATTATAAAATCATTAAATCAAATAAATAAATAGAAAAACAATGTTTCAATAGTCTTCAAAAATGTACTACCAATGGACATTATTTTCAGGGGACATAATATCATACAAATATCAACATAAATTCAATTTAATATCACACAAACATCATCAAAATTCATCCCATTAATTATTTAATAATAAAATTATTATATCTATTATTTTTTGGCTTCATCTACATCTAGAGGGAATCATTATCAAACCCACCATGAAAAATACAAATTAAAGACAGATGAAGGAAAACACCATACATTGAAAATCAAGGAGTGTTGTTCTCTCATAGCGCAATGAAATAGGAATGTGCGAATTGTAGAGGTAGAAATATATGTATAAGGCAGATGATCAGGGAAGGGTTTAGCATTAGAGCACGATTCAAATCAGAATGAAGTATCCATGAACACATATAGAAACTAAAAGAGGAAGTCGAAGAAGATGATGCTAGTGTGATAGAAGGTCTGACCCTAATGTTATGTGATGTGAAATGATGATGAACATAAATGATTGATCATGGATTACCCTTGAGATTGGGAAGTTTCCAACGATTGAATTAAAATAGATTTATGAAATCTCTTCAGTGACGGTGAATATGAAATAACATATGACATTGAGTTGATAGATATCCTTTAAATAAAGGAAACATTCAATAAGGTATAAGATAGAAACTATTCAAAGATATAACACCAGTAAAACAAAGGGAACATAATTTGGGTATGTTAATGGTTTCCCCACTATTGGGGGATTTAAATATCATTTATTAGATTCAATACTGACAAAAAAACTCTTAGAATGAATTATTCATAATCTAAAGGGAGGTTATGAAAAGGCATGGAAATGAAACCCAAACAACCCTCTATAGAACCATTTGGGTACAACACCGATCGATAACACAATGATCAGTGGCACCTATAGGCGACACCACTAGGACACCCCTCCATCAACATTTATGCCCTCCTGAATCACACCTACAATTCAGGACACCCCAATCACTTGAATTAAACAATTTAATGTACTATGAATGTTAGTTCCATTACATAAAATACCTCACAGAAAATTATAATTCACGATAATTATGAATAATCTCTAAGAAAAGAGAGGGGTCCAAATAACCACCTCACATGATTACATTAAAGGGCATACCATGTCAATTTGTTACAATACTGGAAAAAACATTGATATATATGAACCTCTCTAACTCATCTATCTCCTAAAAAACTATAGATAGACTAAAAATACTCTCCGAAAAGTAACCATATTGACATATAATGGTCACACTGTCCATGCCCGCATATTAGGTACTCTCCATTCCCGTGTCATTATACAATCTGCTTTAGACATCACTCAGCCACCCCGCATATGTTAAATTTCAAGAAGCATACTATGACATTATTAAGTATCTTGTCCTGCCCTCCTCCATATCGAAGATATTTCACCCGCATTTGAAGAATAAGAAAATCATCCCATCTCATAGAAAAAAGGTCAACCATTAAACCACAACAAAGCCTAAGAAACAGAATATCAAATCGTAAACAAGCTCTGGGTACTGGGCACAAATATAGGTAACTTTTTCATAGGTCCTCCCCTCGATGCCACCATTCCTATACAACCCATTAAAAATGGAAAAGTTCCTCCCATAAATTTCATTCTATTTTTGATATATGATTCTCACCAGTTTCCCTATGAACATCACATCATCCTCAATATCTATCTCTCCCCAATTGACGATGTTTGAGTCTTCCGGTAGTTACCAAAGTATCCATGATATGTTGATGGAGTTGTGGAACCATGTTAGTGGTAGTGGTAGCAACAACTGATAAGAAACTATTCTGAACTCTCTAAACACCATGAAGGGTCTAATGAATTTGGGAGAAATCATACACTCTTAGTCGAACCATCCCTGCACACACCGATGTGATACCATTGAGAACATGTGGTTTCTATCCTCGAACTCCATGGGTCTCCTCTTATGTTCGACATAAGAATTTTTCTAGTCCGGAGCTACCATCATCCTCTCAAGCACAAGCTGAACCTTCTTTGTCGTTATATTCACCACCTTTGGGCCATGAATTCTATCCTCCCCATCATATGTCCATTACATGAGTTAATGACATAGTCTCTCGTACATGGCTTCAAACAGTACCATTTCAATAGAAGAGTGATAGCTATTATTGTATGAAAACTCTAATAATGGAAAATGATATATTGATGACCCCCTGATGTTTAAAACACATTCCCGCAACAAATCCTCTAATGAATAGATGGTCTGCTCTGTCTGCCAATCGATCTGGGGGTGGAAAGTTGTGCTAAGGAGTAGATGGGTTCCAAATTCATGCAGAAATCCCTTATAGAATCATGAGGAAGACTTTGTATCTCAATCTAAGAGTATTAGCCTCATAAATAAATTCAACTGAACTTCTCAACGATGTATCGATGCTCTATGTAATCCACCACACTCGACTCCAGGATCACAAGAATGTGAGCTGATTTTGACAGCCTATCTACCACTACAATGATAACATCACATCCTCAATGAACATTGGGATGTCCTATGAGGAAACCCATCAAGGTGTTATCCCACTTCCACTTGAGGAAATTTAAAGAATACAACAAACTGTTAGGAACACGATTTACAACCTTCACTTACTGACACAAGAGACACATTTCCACATACTCTACCACAACCCTCTATACTGCGGGCCACCAAAACTGAACCCTCAATTCATGATACATCATCAAAACAATTGGTTGTACTACCAGGGTTGAGTTAAATAAATCAATAATAACTATATATTTCATTGACACCGAGAAAAATTTCTTCCCAAAAAACTACAATTGATTCTGACCACCCATTGACCACCCATCTAACGTATTGCCTCGTTCAACCCAATCGCTCATCAATTCACTCTATGATTTTTTCCATTGAGACTCCCCTACATGCCGCAATATATAGGAATTCACAATCAAATGATATAGATATCCTCTACCCCCATCAACTCATGCATCCAGGTGCATGGAAGATAAATCCTCTATTGCATTACATGAATCCACAGAACCCCGAACAATTTCACTCTATGTCATCCTACTCAATGTGTCGAACACAAAATTACACATACCATTAGTTTTAATGTTCTGAAACTTATAGTCTAGAGGAAACACCACCCACCATTGATGTTTCATGTTTAGGTCTTGATGTGTAATGATATGACACAAAATATTTTGATCTTTGGAGAGATAAAAGTTCTCCATCATTAGGTAATATTGCCCTAACTACAATGAGAACACTACTACTACAAGATCTAGTTCATTTGTGGCATTGTTATGATCATGGGTAATTATCTATATAAAACCATTAAATATCACTCCCTACTTCTGCCTTAGTACACACCCCAATAAAATACCTGAATTATCAAGAAACACCTTAAACTACACCACTTTATCTATAAGACTAAGGACTAGAACAATGTCCATCATTTCCTACATATTGATGAAAGCTTTATGAAAACTCTCAATTCATATTGAAGTCTTGTATTTCCTAGTTAATGCAATAAATGGTTTTTAAAATAAAGATAATTCAGGCATGAACCTCTGGTAGTTACCTTTTAGTCCTAGGACACAACAAACCTCTTCCACGTTCATAGTTGATTATCAAGAAACAACCACTTTGACCATCAATAAGTCCACTTCTTCTCTGTACTTGGACACCAAATGTAAAAGGAAATGTGCCTCTGGTGTTGTGAACACACACATAAACAACATCTTTTAGATATGGTGCTATTGGATGATCTCCCAAACTGTCTTTACATGATAGGTGTTATACTCCTATTATCATGAGTAGTCCATGATGTCGTCGATGAACACAACTACAAACTGGTATAAATACTCATGAAAAATATTGTTCATGTTCCCTATGAACATAGATGGAATGTTCGTGACGCCGAACGACTTAACCAAGAACAAAAAGTGATTATATCTTCACCTTAAAGCAGTCTTTGAGATCCCACCCCCACACCTTTAACTAATTATATCCAGGTCGCATGTTAATCATAGTGAACTGACATGCCCCCTTTGACTGGTCAAAAAGGTCATCAATCCTTAGTATGGTTTACCCATTATTGATTTCCATATGATTCAACCATTGGTAGAAAATGAAAATTGTGAAAACCCCATTTTTATTCATTACAAATAAGACTATAGCATCCAATTCAAACACATGTGGTCATATAAAACAATTCTTCATCAGGTAATCAACCACAATCCAAAACTCCTAAAACATTGAATATTTCAACGTATAAGAAGCCATAAAAACAGATGGGCTCCAAGATCTATGACTTTACCTAACTCTACATCACGTTGAGGGGTGGCGAGTAACAACCCCATTAAGGAATATGTCTAGGAATTCATTTTCAACCCATGGGACATCCTCCATCTGGAAATTTATTGACCCCCCCTGAAATATCACCTAATAAGGAAATGAGGGCTCCACTTGTAAGATACCCTTCTAGAAAACATTCAAGCTGATGAAATATTCATGTTGGCCACCCATATCAAATAACACGAGCTTTATCCTGAATTTATTGGTAACTAAGATTATATAGAACAATTAGTCAATACCATGGATGGTATTGTATGGATTCATTCATTGTAGACAAAGTTCCCACTGGCCTGATGCAGCCCCAAAATCAGTCAGTATCCTTGACAAGAATCAAACAAGCTGGTTTGACCTCAAATCGGTGTGCTCATCACCTAGGGAATATATAGTTTCTATATATATAGACCAAAATAATGGTCTAGAATGGGTGTTACAATGTAGTGAGATTATCTTAGATCAAACAAGGTGTATTAATGAGTGTTGATCAAATTGATCACACCTCTAATGACCTCCATCCATGTCGAAGTTACTACCTTTGTGGCATGAAACTGACCAGACCCAGTGCTTCTTCCTGTATGAATTTCACCACCTCCCCAACCACACCCAAGTAGAGGTCCTTTGGGAGATCCATGTGGTTAGCCTCTTCAGGAAAAATCTGGTCTTCCAATAGTGGAAGTTGGTTGTCCCTATTGATGCTACTGAAATGGTCTGGCTGGAAACTGATGATATTGATGTATGAACTAAATCATTAACCCCACCCATTACATATATCATTCCAGGCACTAATTTTGAAGATTATAATGTTTGTGATAGATAAATCATCTCAGTTCATAGAATGTAGAGAAAGGGAGAGAACTAACATATCGAAACAGGAAATGTTGGGGCATACTCCCAACCGTCCAAAACCGGTAATCCACTGATTTCGGATGCCTAATGATAACATCCTTATCCATTTCCATGATCAATCAGTTCCCTTATAACGGAACACTCCCTTCATGTGTATCCTCTCTAATAACACATCCTCCTTCAGAACATCAATGTATGCCACTAGTGCGAAGGGAGTAACAACATAATGAAGGAATGGTCAGTGTGCCTCCTCTAAGTGTCTTTCCTGAAACTACTCATCTGGTAAGAGTTCTGGAGTGAAACGACTGATATCGTTGAACATAATCCCAAACTCCCTTACCAACATACTCCCTTGATTATGTAAGAGTTTCTCTTGAATATTTTTAGCCTTCATGGTAGAAGAAATGAGTTCTTCCTAGAACTCCTTCGTAATGTTAGTCTACAAAACATCAGTCTTCATCCTCTCTCTGAGGTAGAGCATCCACCTCTAACATGTTGCTCCCCACATCTAACTGACTAACAATGAAACACAGTACACCCTCAGATCACAATTAAAGGTAAAGGTTATCACTATCTCATCATGATATCCTTCTGTCTCCAAGTGGGATACACTTCCCTCGTACGTCCTAATAGACTACCAATGTAAATAATGTAGAGTATTTTTCAACATTTCATATAATATTTCTAATTCAATACTCCACTTATTGACCATATTATCCTCATGGGTCTCGATTTCCTTCACCACTTGTGGATTTCATTTGGGTTTAATATATGCATGGTAAACTAAAAATTCTTATGACTGAGTAGTTTAAAAGATTCCTTTTTTATTTTTATAAAACTATTATTTATTTTAAATTCCAGAAACATCCATGAGACATGAGAGTAAAATTAATTATGATGCATGTAAAATACCTCGTTTCACTAAAGTGCAATCATTGTAACACCACCTGGTTTTTCGGTAGTCCCAAAGTCCTTGAATTGGGTCATGTGAGGGGGGGGGGGGTAAATCTGGTGTCCTAGATGATCATCCCATGACTATTTTACACACCACGACTGCCTAACTCTGTTTAACAAATATCCAATTAAATACTCATCTTTATTACCATTTTTTCAAGACCCACGAGCACCATGATTATGTAAGGGACAAAAAACAACCATACCCTTCATTATTAATATTTATGGACAGATAATGACCCCCTGAGTCCCGCCTATAATAGGCCTCATATTGGTGAATAACACTAACGGTATGGAATATTGTGTATTATGGAAGAAATTAAACTTTTTATTGATCATGATCAAGGGATAAGATGTAGAATAACCAACATCCCTAAAGACTAATAATAATAGTCATGTTAAAACACATTCTCATATCGGTGTTTAAATAAAATAATAAAATTACAAGAAAAACTCCATTAAAATATAAAAATTAAAATAATGAAGAAAATACAAATGTCTGGATATCCATGCGAGTAAGGTTTTAGGATGGTCCTAAATTAGCTCCTGGAATCCTAAAAACAAGTTTATATATGTTGGGAGAGTATACAATTATACACAGTAGAGAATCCAAAAAATCTCGTGCCCTACTGGGATGGTATTCTAATGCCCTGTGAGAATATAGAGGTAAAAAAATCAAGTATGTAAAACTATCTACCTAACCTCACCAAAGAACACCCCTTAAATAATACAAATAATATAATGTATTAATAACAACTCATTGATATTGGGGAACCAGACACTAATTTCCAACAAGTTATTTAGGAAATTTTACACATAAGAACATTGCCAAAAGTATTAATGTTTTCACATTACATCCCCAACAATATCCTTATCAACCAATAGAATCCATCCCACCCACAGACACCTGACCACCACAACCACACGTAACCCCACCAGTAAACACCTAGACCTCTACAACCACCGCCACGCCCGTATACACGAGGGAAACCAAAACCACATGTGACACACTCCGTATACACTTGGGAAACTATAATCCCTACAATTCCCATAGACACATGTGCCAAAAATACCACATCTACATGTTGAAGACATCTAGGCTGCATCCCAAAGACACATAGGAAACCCGCATAAATGCATACACCTTGGACAACCACCACAACACACCCTGCCTAATGTTTCTTGGCCCATGCTGAACCTAAGGCCATCACATCCATCCTAAAGAATCATTGGCTACATGGGAGGGGGAGAAATGAGGGTCTAATAACCATCCACTCATGAAATTGTTCAGATCAGCACTCTCCCCAGTGAAATGGGGTTGTTCATCATAAAATTTCCAATAAGGATGGGGTGTGTAAGACAAAAAAAAGATAAAATACTATACATATAGGTAATCAAGAACACAATCCGTCCTTTGGGTTCTGAAAGGGACAATAATATTTTACACCATCACTCTCTCTATTATCCCTACATGCAAAAATAAAAATCATCTATAACCATAACACATCTCAATTCTAGAAAAACAAATCCCTCATTATACATGTTCTAATTTTCATTTTCAGGTGAATTCATTTAAAAATTTCCTCCAATAATATGCTACTAACAGGCATATCCATAAGCCAAAACAACAACTCGAGAAAAAATTCCCATGCATGATTGTTTTCATTTACACATTGTTATCTTGAAATGTCACAATAATAAAAGGGATCTGTGAGATTCTTCAAAAAACAAGAACAAAACCAAGCCCTGACACACTGGCTCCACAAGACCCACAATTCAGAAATCAACAACTAAACAACCATAACATTCCATCCCCCAACTTTTCAACCCACAAAGCATAAAACATGACAAATCAACATTTTAACAGAACAGATCATGAGAGTTTCTAGATTTCGTCACCCAATTTGTTAGGTAACATCATTCTATTTGGTTAATTTGTGTGATTCTATAAGGGATATTATTTATTGGGAATCCATTTAATCAACCACTTTTATATGATTAACTAGTTTTAATGATAGTGATATTCAATCAAATGATTATCCAGAAAAACATAGAATAATTATTTTGAACGAAAGGACCACCAATTGAAACAATTTTTTTCTGGTTATAAGCCCATAAAAAACATAAAAACAAAGTCATAACATAACAACATCATCATCATTTATATACCTTCATTATTTAAAGGTCTATTTATTAAATTCCTTTTTATTGGTTTCATCTACATCCAGAGGGAACCATGATCACACCCACCCCACATGATTCCCTGTAATGAGATACAAAGGAAAAAACCTCTCTTAGATGATCATGGATCGATGTTTTCTCCATGAAGCATTAACAAGTGATGTTCAACTTGAAGAGGAAGAAATATGAGGACTTGAATGTCGAGCGGGGTCGGATCCATCAGAGGAACATGATCTCCTCATAAGGAAGTCTCTAGGTGCACTATGTGAAAACAATATACAATATGGTTGAAGATGATATAAGTGTGAAAATAACCCGATCATAGAGATTCGAGTTGTCAAATCTCAATTCTCTTAAAATTTATATTGTGGTTTAACCATGAAGTTGGGATGTTTCATATGATATAATAAAATTATATTTAATAATTATCATCCCATATTGTGAAGATAGACAAGAATATGATAGTGAGTTGATAGATTACCATTAAATGGAGAAAACATGAAACATGGGAAAACATGAAATACGACAATGGTGTAACACTGGTAGAATAAAGGGACCACTATTTGTATAATTCTTGGGTCACCACACTCTTGCAGGATTAAAATATAATTTATGGGCTTCAAAACTTGCTTAAACCTCTTGAAAAGAGGTATTATGAATTAAAAGGGAGGATATAAGATGTCTTTGAAAAGAAACCCTAGAATTTATATGTGGCACTATTCGCGTGCGACACTGATCGATAACACATCAATATGTGAAACCACGGTGACACCCTACATATACATTGATATCATCCTGACTCACTCATTTCTTCGAGGACACCCCAAGCATAAGAATTCGACAAAGTAAAGGACTAGAACTGTTTGGGCCATTAATAAGTATGATATTGTAGGTTTAATTTGATTTATATTATAAATGGTGACATTAATAATTTTTTAAACAAATAATAAGGGAAAATAATGTAGGTAAAGGAAAAAAAATAATATTAATAATATTAGATAATTACCCTAACACTTGTCTTAATTTCATTGATTGAGTATGTCTGAACAAAAATAATCCATAATAAAAAATTATACCTTTTTTATGCCACTTATGAATAAATATGATATTAATAATATTGTATTTAAAGGTATTTATAAAATTTCATACTCTTAATTTAAATATGTAAATACTTTTTAATATATTCTATCACATGAAATTAATTAATCTATAAATATTTATTTGAAATATAATATATTAATCACTATAATGAATATTTATTTTTAATGTATTTTTGAAAATAATTTAGTTTTATTTCAGCATAATAAATATGTAGTAATTTTTTAAATAAATTGAGATATTAAACAAATATTAAAAATATTAAAAAATTATAATTTTAATAAATTATTGTGATCAACTAATTTTATAAGTTATTATTTAATGTTAAGGGTCTGTTCTTTTTTAAAAAAAATTACACTACTGCTTGGATTTTAGTCATTGAAAAAGTGTTAAAAATGAAAAAAATTATAGTCATTATATTTTATGAAAATAATATTTTCATAAATTTCATAAAATATTAAAGTTTATAAAAATTAAATAATATTTTAAGACATGGTATAAAAGTACATCATTTTTCAATATATAAAAAATATACACCATATAAGTAATTATTTATAAACTCTTAATATTAAAATTCCTTCATAATTAATATTAATATTGATTAATTAAGGATAGATAAAAATGATTTGTTTTAAAATAAACAAAAATAAGTACAATTTTTTTGGTTTATAGGATTAATATATATCATCAAATTATATCAAAAATGAAAAACATTGGGGCAATTTCGTTTTAACAACAATTTAATATGAATTTAATATTTATATAGTTTTCAAGAGTTCTCATCCCACTTTTATAAATGGACTCATATTCTAATATATTATTCAAACCTATAATACCGTTGTAACTACCAAACACTAACCAAATATCATACTATATAAATTTCCTTCAAACATATATCTCTTCATTTGGGATTAAATACTACCAATGTTTTCATTTTCTAAAAATAAAATGGGGGTGTCCAAAGAAAATGTAATTTTTTTCAAAGAACATTGTTGTTCTATTTCAAATTTGAATCCATTCAATAATATATTTTTTATGTTTATATAATAATCATATTATTTTCAATATAATTAGATCTTTTTATATTATGGGAATGAACTAAAATAACCCACACCTCCATCTTATTTGTAATTTTCTTTTCATTCTTCTGTGCGGTGAGTTACCTTCTCAGAGAAAAAAAATTTGTAATTATTTCAATACCAACTCTCATTTATGGAAATTATGATGGAAAAATCTATTTTTATATGATATATATGATATTTATAATGTATTTATGATTTTTTAAATTTTTATTTAACATTATTTTATCTTTTCAATATCATGGGTAGAAGGTAACATCGTTTGTGGACGAGGGGGATACTGCCTCCTAAAAAATGTGATTAATTAATATTTCAAATGAAATTTATTAATCACTGTTTTAATAATAATTTATTATACACATGATATATTAAATATACCATAATGATATATATATACATTTTATTTTCCTTGTTTTCTACAATTCAAAGTGAAAATTGAAAATAGTTTTCATGCGTACATATGTCATATCGTCTCGATTAAATGTTTTTTAAGGAATAATGATTTATATAAATACTTATTTCATTTTATATATATTTTTATTTTATTATTTTAATGTAATATACTGGATCAAACCCCTTCTCTACTTATTTTTATTATAAAAATTGATACATCATCTGTGATGTGTTGATTACCACCATCATTGACAATACTATTTAAATATCCATTAATGACTTCAAGGATGGTGATAATACCTTATTTTTGTTACATAGTATTTTAATATTCATATTAAAATATTTTCCATGATTTTTGTCCACCATTGGAACATAAAATTAAATAAAATGATACAACTTTGTGATGGTTGTAAAAACCCCAAAAATATATTAAAACAATTTGAAAAATGTTTTATCTATCAAATGAACCTCATATCATATATCCAAATGATATACAGATACATTAGATTTCTATAATTTTATTAATTATATATAGCATCACTTAATGAGGTTCACTTCCCTTTTAAATTATTTATAATAATTACATACATTGGATGCAACCATAACACCAGGAAATGACATCAATATGAACAATGCAATTAACAATTAAAACTCCTACTAATCGAATAATGTGAAAATAATAAAATTATTAAAAATAAAATATAATAATGATTATATGAATTACGTAATTAATAAATCTCAATGGATTAATAAAGTCATTATGTAAAATAAAATAACTCTTTTATAAATATGTTAAGGGGTTTCTCCTCACGTTTATGTCAGTGTGATTTTACTTAGTCAACACCGATTTATTTTGTTTTTGTATATATTATTAAATATAAAATATTATATCACGACCATTATTACATTGATTATATTCAATGTTCTATTTTAGGATTATTATTTATATGTGGAATATTATTAGATTTATTACAAGAGGAACGGTTCTCTCTTCCCACCATTATCTCTATAGGAAGTTATCTATATTCACCACTAATTTCCATTGTTTAAATAACAAAATTTTAATATCATTAATAACACACTTTTTTTTGAAAATATCCATATTTATTGTATCATTTATTTTTCTCATATCTAAAAGGATTAAAATTTTTAAATAAGATATTTTAGTTGAATGTTTTTTTGACTAGTGAAATAATGTTATATTTATATCCTTTACGCTGTACAAATATTTGTTCATAAATAATATTGATTCGGGAATTAAATTGACCATTTCTGTATATTATTAATTCATATGATTGTAATACATTAGTGGTTCCCTGTTATAGATAGTACCCCGATGCATTGTCATTTCTATTGAGACATGTCAGTTGGTAACAATCCATTTGAGTTTATTTCCATGAAGAATCACAAACTGTTTCTACCCATATATTTAACCCTTCAACAGAAAGGACTTCATTTTAGTGTTCCGTGATCAAGATACATGATTTACAATGAAAAAATACTTTATTTATTCAGTATATGATTATTACATTCCATGATTTTATCACTATGATAAATCTAGGGATTCATTATCACCATTAATTTATTGATGTAACAATTTTATAGGTTATTTACCATGAAATAATTATTATTCCTTATTGAATTTGAACTAATTATTACGAGTTCACCTTTATGAAGAATTTATCCTTTATTTATCTTTCTAGATATCCTAATTTTTTCTCCTTAAAATGTTATTAAGATCATATATATGAATATGCTTCACATAAATAGTTTATATTACTTTTTTTTCTCTCTCTTATTAATAAAAAATATAAAATGTAAACATTTTATGTATAAATTGGTTGTATAATACTAATATGACCAATCCTTTTTTATGATATCAATATTTTATATTCAATTTTAATTAAATATCAACCATCTCTTGGTATTAGATTATTGGTTTTTATAGTTGGTATCAGAGGAGTATTAGTTGAAATGGTGGGGGCTGGATGTTAAATAAACATATAAATTATAATAAAACTACAAAATGAATTTTAACATCATTATTCATAATTATTCAGAGCTCTCTTTGTCTCTTAAACTATTTAGTTATGGATTTTATGGATGAAATCAAAACAATACCCTTAAAAAAATTATGGATTTCCCCACTAATTAAATCAATTATTTTAGTGGTGGAGATCATAAGATCCTGAACATATTAGAAAAAAATACTTATTTTACAAAGAACAACCATACAACATCTATAATTGGTTGAATTATTTGCTATAATCTTCATCTTATAGTGGGACTTAAAATCTGGTTATATAAGAAAAATAGATCCTGTATCATGAATATATTTTTCTATCATTGTGGAGAAATAAAATTGGAAAGGTAGCACTGAAAATATTTTATCTCATGAAGGATATTGTTAAATTAGTTATATATAATAGGAATAAAATGGATGAAGGTGACATAAAACATAGATATTTCATATAATGTAATGATATATTCTATGAAAAATATTTTCCTCAAGAGAATAAAACTAGCATCTATAGAAAATTTAATAACATAGACAAATAAAGTAAAGAGAGTTTATCATATAATTAGGATACCCTACCAAGACCAGACAGTTTATATATAGATTACTAAAATGATTTAAAAAAATTACTGATCATTTCCATTAATATATTTCCACAATTCTATAAAGGTAATTTCCCACCAAAAATATTTCATCATTTAATGATTTTGGTTTATGTGCCATGAAAATAGGGAAGTGGTTTTCTAGAGACTTTATTTTTAAGGGGAATCAATCGAATTATAACTCATCTTATAAACATAAAATCAATGAAGAATCAAGTTATAATAGGGGAATAAATTAATTCCCATTATGCAGAAACAATGGAGTCAGACATCCTATATTATTGTTTAATGGCATGAAAGTTTGTAATAAGTTAAAATAATATCATAATCGATAATATTCTGTTAAGGGGATGAAACAATTAAATTATTTTCAACAAATTAATTGTATTTAAATGCGGCATTATTCAGAACACTTTCTAATTAACCAAATGAATATTAAATAGAAGAGGAAATGGGGATATGGATAATCTTATGTGATCATCACATTATAAGTATAAGTAATCAATAATGTTGTGTAAGGTAAATTAAACCAATCTAGAAATTTTTCCAATTTATTATTTTATTCTAGATAATCACTCTATTGTAAATCTACCTATTTTTTAGTGAAACTATGGAATCTCCCTTATGATTTTGTTACGAAGATTTCTTCAAAAACTCATAAGGTAAGTCTTAATGAAACAAAAATTTGACATTTAGTACCATTTAAGTCATATAAATATGAAATATTTATTGACATTATCCACATACCAATGGATTAATTTGATAAAATTATCATTATGGATTTGATTTAAAAGTATAAATCAAAAATTTAATACATGATTTAGTAAATTAGGTTATTTGATGTGGATTATGAATCCCTTTTCTATAATGCTTAATAATCTTCATTTGATTCTTATTTAGATTCCCTCCACATGTTATAATGAATGAAATTATTAATAATGTTTATAAAAAAACATCTATGGATGAATAATGAATACATAAAAATTAATATCTACAAATTTTATCGAAATACATTGATGTATATATTGAGTAATTACATAGACACCCTTTATATCATAATTTTTAGTTTAACATTGATTTAGTCATTGATTCAAAAATAATATCAACTATTTATTATTAAATGTAAACTTTTAAATTAGTGGATCTTATGAAACTACTAGAGTAGTTGAGTTAGAAGGGATTTATTCTCTACATTAATATAATTTGTTTACGACACAATGATGAGGCAGTGATTACCTTATTAATGAAATATAAAAATAATTAATATTATAAATATCTAAATAAGTATAAATGGTGACTTATGATGAATTCCAATATTTTTCTAGTTTAATATGTGATGTTAGGGTTTATTAAATAAATTATATTAGGAGTTATAATGTTCTAATGTACTTTAAAAAAAATAAAACACTAAATATTTTCAAAATTAACATAATTGATTTTTAAAAACAAATACTATATTATTAATTGATATAATATTCATAAAAATATAATGATATAAAAAAGGACATTCATATGGTAATATATATTTATTATGAACCCCTTGGGGTTATTTTGGTAGTTTATACTATGTTTATTAATCATATAATATATAAATACAAAGAGACATGCCAAATGTCAACCTATTTATCTAAGAGTCAAATATTTAAGATAAGGATAATATGGTGTCATAAACATCTATAAAACCTAATGAATGAATGTTTTTTGACCCATTACCTCCTTAAACTCTAAATAAGTAATTTTCAAGACATTATGAATCAAAAATTATTTTATTATAAAATAATATTTCAAGCTTTTCCAAAAGTGACCCTCATCTCTTTTATAAGAGGGAACATGCCCTTATCATAATTTGACATATCAAAATACATTTTTCTCAGCCAACCCCTAATAATATATCCTCCCAACATTTATCACTTCATCCTAGTGACCTTTATATGGTCATAAAGCCATCCAAATAAGCACTTTTGATCAAATCAAAAGGAAGAACACAAAGAAAAGGTAAATATTTCACCACCTCATTCATCTTATTTTGTTCTTCCACTTCCTCATTATTTTTTGTTTAATTTCTAAAATAATAAATCTAGTATATTCTATATACTGTGATGTTATTGTAAATATTGTAAAACCATATTTATAATTCTATCCATCATATGAATGAAAAATTCACTATACGTTAGTACGTACGGATTACCATCTCAATCTCGTGGTGTAGTTTGATATTCAAACACTTAAATATTTGGATGCAGTTAATAATGAGTATAACTAATTTCAATAATAAACATAACATGTTAATTATTATTTTGATATGTTATACCATCCAATTACATACTATTTCACCTTCAATATAATTATATTGTCACTCGTGCTTACTTACATATTACAATCTCCACGAACACGATGAGATTAATTACCCATCTTAACCATTCAAGAATAATTTTTATTTAATGATTAAAAAAATTATTAACATATTATCAATATAAATATTAATAAAATATATCCTATCAAATTCAAACATAGATTACGTAGCCAATCATATAAAGGAAAATGATTCTATTAACACCCGAAATGATGATAGTACAAAAATGTTATTAACAATGCAATATTATATTATCATATATGATATCATATTTATTTATATATTTATTTATAATATACTAAAATTCTTTGAAATATTATATAGGACGTTAACAAAAAATCGACTTTGGAAAAGTACATGGTAAGTGTTAATTTTACAATCTCTTTATTATCTGAGGTTGTTTTTACATATGTATCTTCTAGGACCTCTTTATCATCCACATCCATGTTTTAATAAAAATGTATTTCAAAACATTTATAATATTTACTAGAATATGGGTTAAAGTCATTTATACCCTCATTTTACAATATATTATTTGAAAGGAATCTTTCCGTCATTTTGTAAACATGGATCTATATGGCCTTATTGTCAAAATTAAGGTAAGAATGTTTTTTTTACTTCTATTATGGGTGAATCTATTTTCCACTATTATAAAATCATCGACGTGTCCATTAAAAGAATATAATAATATTTTCAATATATAGGTTTCATTTTATAATTATGTGACTCTTAAATGGTTTCAAAATAGATAGAGGTATTTCATTTAAATAGTTTTCATTTCATCTATGTCAACATACATTGATGTATTTTGAACTTGAATGAAGTTGATTTATTAAGATAAAAATCTTCGATATTTTATTGAAGGTTTTGTGATATGTTTGATTGGTTATGTGTTATTTTTATACCATTAATTGTTTATGGTTAATGTATTGACATTTATTATTCTAGTTTTGATATGAATGTTTATGTTATCTTCAACATTTTCATATGATGAATTTATTGGACATAGTATGTGACTGTTAGAGGAAAAAATAACACTTTTGTGCATCAGTAGGTCTCATTATGCAATTAGACATGGAATTGGCTGAGTCCTTTCCCAATTTGATTAATAGTTTTGGATGAGTCCTTAATAATTTTTAGATATCATGGGTGAGGCCTTGAAATTTTTTTAAGAATTTTCAGCATTATACATTCCCTCATTATGATAATAATAATGTTTGTTCATGTGGTTATTCGATAATTAGGATACCCCTAACTATGTTTTGTTATAGAATTATTTACTTGGATCATAATCCTTCCATAAATTATTCATGTTTATTATATGTAAAGGCATGTGTTTTAAATTATTCATCATGCCTAAGGTTTACGTTAGCTTCCACTGTATTTCTTACCCTTACTCTTCATTTTTGCCCACCAATTCATTATGTTTTATTTTACCAGGATATGAATAATTTAGTTTTCAGTGACTTTCAGGAATAATCTATGGGTCTTTGAATTTATAAGGGAATAAATTGGTGTTGTATTTCTTTTCAAGTTGTAATATTTATCTAATGTGTGTATGTAGATTCTAATAATACTAAACTGATCAGTCTTTCATGAATTTTTTTTTGTATCATTCCAATGTAAGGTAATAAAGCATCAACTCTGGGTAACTAGGGTTAGGGCGTTATAGTTTGTATCAGAGGAATTTTATTACAAACCATGAAAACTAGATTTAGAAAAACACTAATTGGAGAACATTACACTAAGATAATCTTTGATGACTAGTATAAAAGAACTTCTTATAGTTTTAGTACTGTAGATATTTTGTTAGTTTTCAATGAAGTAAATCAATGTATGGATACAAGTAGGTAGAGGCGGCTATGGAACATATGTGTTTAGGTGTAAAACCTGAAAACAACACTTTAAGATAGACTTAAACTGGAACTGGTGCACGATATCGGGCCTTGCATTACTATTGGTCACGATACTCCTGGGGGATATGCTTATGATAATTCTCATCTTCATTAATTACTAGTATTTAGGATTTATGAGTATATAACTACTCAAAGAAAACATTTTCTTAATTATTTATTATATCCATAAACTGTTCATTTTATGTTATGTTTTTACAAGTTCCAAATTAAGTATTTAAGTTCATTAAAAAATATATTTTATTCCATATTTTAGAAATGGTTCATTGTGGAAGGAATAGAAACCATATAAATGCACCTAATCCATATATGTATTTTCCTCCGTTTCAAGATAATTATAGTAGACCTGATGATGATACTGGTGTTGATCAGCTTATCCCCATACTAGGATTACTCACACGAGTTATGAATAATAACCTCACCCATATGGAGATCCTTGATCCAAAACGTGGTGGATCAAAATTAGATTTCATCATGAGGAAACAACCACGAACATTCAATTTTTATAAAAATCCATTTGTAGTAGAACAAAGGATAATTTCCTCAGAGAAAATATTTCATGGTTTGGGGTGTTTCAAAATGTAAAAAGTCTTCATGGCAGTTTATCGCCTCACCAGAGATGTAGATCAATGGTGGTCGAAATTCAAAACGTAAAAAAGGATAATGAAGCATCAATTATAGAATGGAGGGTGATTAAAGATCATTTCATAGAAATATAATTTCCTCATGACCATTTATTAGATATGGAATGGAAATTTCTACGTATAAGACCAAAAGAGGATAAGAATCTCCGAAATTATGATGCATACTTTACAAGTTTAGAAAGACATGCTTTAGATTATAGACATAACCCTTGAAGAAATATTGATCGTTTCTTTGATGGTTTAAAACCATTTCTCCATCATGAATTATTCTTTCATTCCATCCAATCATATGTTGATATAGTCTCATGTTCTATCAAAAGAGAAAAGGAATTTTATAATTCTTACGACTTTAAAGAATGAATAGAGAAGAAGATATCTACTGAAAAACCTGGGAAATGAAATAAGGAAATTGGGAAGAATGTAAGTGTTGAATTTCCACCATGTGATAATTGTGGCAGGAAGAACCTCGGCGCACGTCTAAAATAAAAATGAATATTCTATAAATGTGGTCATAAATGCCATATTGATATTCATTTTAAGGGAACGAAAAAATCTACCAAAGTTCAATAATACAATTATAGGGAGATGGTACATTATGAAAATGAATGTCCTAATATCCATGGGAACAAACCTTAGAAATGTCCAAGGAATCATGGCCTTCTTAATGAGATCAATGCTACTGAGGTTGAAGCTCCGAATGACACGGTGGTAGGTCATTTCATGGTTTCCTCAAGTTTAGCTAATTATGTATTTGACTTTGGATCTTAGAATTGTTTCATAACATACCAGTTTGCTAAAAAAATTAGTTATATACAATTTGATTTACGAAAGGAGTTGTCGGTCATAGCTCTTAAGGTTAGTATCATTGCAATAATGTTAAGTGAATCGGTCCCCATTAAGGCATATAAATTATATTCATCTACTAATCTAATTTCAGTACACATGATTGAATTTGATATAATTCTCAGTAGGGATTCCCTTTCAGACCATGATCCAAAAAATTATTGTTTGAAGAAGGAGTTTACAATTCTCAATGATGATAAGAAGTACCTTATCATTAGATCAGAAACTTATCCAACTAATTTTTATCTAGATCCACCCTCAGTCTCTATAATAAATTAAATTATACGGGAGGATGAGAATGAAATAATTATGGGTGAGGACAAGAATGTATGAATATAGGATGTACCTATTTTTCAAGAATATGTTGATATGTTTTCAGAGGAATTAACAGGACATCCTTTAGAACGAAAAATTTAGTTTTCCATTGATTTAATTCCGAGTTAAATGCCCATATCATAGACCCCTTATATAATTCCCACTGTTGAATAATTAGAACTAAATAAATAACTGGAGGAATTGAGTACTAATGGATTTATTTTCCCTAGTGTTTCTCCACGGGGAGATAGTATACTATTTGTTAAGAAGAAAGCCGGATTTATGAGGTTGTGCATTGACTACATGGAGATAAATGTTATAAAAATAAAAAATAGTTATCCCTTACCTAAAATTAATGATTTATATGACCAACATCATGGAGTTAAATATTTTTCAATGATTGAACGTTGATCTGGATATCCTTAGTTTTGTGTGGAGAAAAATGAAATTCTAAAAATAGCAATTCAAACAAGGTACAAGCATTATGAGTTTATATTAATGACTTTTTGATTGAATAACGCGCCCTCTATCTTCATGGATCTATTGAATATATTTTCCAAATAATATCTTGATGACATATAAGTGGTATTTATTGATGATATCTTAGTATACTCAAAACCTACGAAGAACATGAAAATTACTTGCATATGGAAATAAATTTTCATAATTGAAATGAATTATATGGAATGTTTAGAAATTGTGAATTCTGGCTATAAGTGATTTCTTTTATTGGCCATATTTCCTTTGAAGATGGAATCTCTATTTATCATTCAATGACAAAAAATGTCCAAGAATGGACTACACCAACAAATATAAATGAGGTACAATGTATTATATGTTTAGTAGGTTAATATCAATGTTTTTTCCAGAATTTTTCTCTGCTGGATAACCCATTAACCATGATCATAGGTAAAGGGGGTAAATTTGATTGGAAAAAAGAGTATGAAGAATGTTTTTAATAACTGAAGAGAAAATTATTTAATTCCCTATCTTGACTCTACCATTAGGAAATTTTGGATTTTTTATTTATAGTGATGCTTCAAAGGATGGTCTTGGTTGTGTCCTTTTGAATAATGATAGAGTAATGGCCCATTGATCAAAATAGCTAAAAATTAATGAGAGAAACTATCCTACTCATGATATTGAGTTAGTATCTATAATCATCAATTTAAATATATGGAGACAATATCTCTGTGGTGAAAAAATGTGAGATTTAAACTAATCACAAGAGACTGTAGTATATTTTACCACAAAAATAACTATACATGAGGAAATTTAAATGTATTGAAATACTCATGTATTATGATATCACAAAACACTACCCCCTGGAGAAGTAAAATAAGATGGCATATGCTTTTAGTTGAAAGGATGATGGAGTTTTGAACAAGATGAGAGTTTCAAGGGATCTTATTTTCAATGATCTTGTAATGATGGAAATGGGAATATCCATGGAAGAAGAAACATCAAAACATTATAAAATGGTTTCCAAACCATATTTAATAGAAGGATAACGAGTTATTAGACTGATGGTGAAGGGTTTCAAAAAAATATTAAAGTTGTAAATGATGGGAGATAGAGTAACATTGTATATGTAGATGGAAATTTGAAATTTGGGAAGAGAATTTGTGTTCTCAATATACCTGAACTAAAAAGGAAATTGTTAGTTGATGCTCATAGATTAAATTTATATGTACACCATGGGAGCCCTTATATGTACAGATATTTGAAGAAATTTTTTTTGTGGGACAACATTAAAAGAGAGATTATTGATTTTTTGTCAAGATTTATGTTTTCCAAACAAGTGAATGTTGGTAGTCAACATTAGTGAGTAGTCATGAAACTACTTCCCAAACCTGAAATGAAATCAGATGATATTATGATGGAATTTTTCATAGGGAAACGAATGACTATTAGATGGAATGATTCAATATGGGTCATTAATGATCGTCTTACCATGCCATCATATTTTCTGGTAATAAGAGAAGATGTACCACTTGAATGTTTAGCAAGATTATATATTAATGAAGTTGTAAGACTTCATTTTTACCCCTATCTATTGTTTATGATCATGATCCCCATTTTACATCCAGATTCTATTAATGTTTTCAGAAAGCCCAGTATACTGGGATTCATTTAAGCACTTCTTACCACCCTCAAACTGATAGATAATCTAAACGGACTATTCAAACCATAGAAGTCATGTTGAGATCTTTCTCACAAGACTTTCATGTGAGGTGGGATCAATATTTACCATTGGAAGAATTTTCCTATAACAATAGCTGCCATTAACGTATTTAGATGGCCCCATATGATGTGTTATATGGAATGAGATTTCGTACACCAATATGTTGGGATGATGTTAGTAAATGATAACTAGTAGGCCCAGATCATCAGAATGAAACAATGGAAAATATGAATGTTATCCAAACCCACATCAAATCTTATCAATGTAGGAAAAATAGTTATGTCGATAACTGAAGGATGGATTAGTAATTTTAAGTCAGATATCATGTTTTCGAGAAGGAATCTCCAATGAAGGGAGTTATACGATTCTGTAAGAAGGGTAAATTATGTCCCAAAAACATTGGACCATTCGAAATTCAAGAACGAATTTGGGCTATATATCACCTTTTAGAAATGCCTCCAAGTCTATCCCAATATCACAAGGTGTTCCACATAACCCTGTTAAGAAAATAAATGAATGAAACAATAAATATACTCAGATATGTGGAAATTTAACTGGAACCTGATTTGTCTTATTGTGAAGATCCATCCATGATTCATGATACCAGAGAACATGTGTTGAGAAACTGGATGACTCGTTTGGTAAAATTTCTATGGAGAAACCATATGATGGAAGAGGCAATGTGGGAACCAGAAGAACCTATGATGACTGAACACATGAATTATTTTGTGTGGTAGTATTATAGAAATTTTGAGTACAATATTATTTAAAGAAGGGAATAATGTAACACCCCAAGCTTCTACGGTATGTTTCCCTTTGAATAATTCAATAACCTGCATTATATACAACATCGAGATTGTAACACATCGTGACTAATCAAACAAGCCATTATAAATAGTAGTACATACATTTTGAGATTTTATAATTTTTATTTTTCCAAATGGACTTCATTTTATAAAATGGAATATCGAAATTAGCTTTGGGTGAATTTTTGATATTATTCTGAAAACATTCAATTTTTGATTAATAGTTAAAAAACGTGTTATTGGTTAAAACTGGAATTTTATGTAAATATTTATTTATATTATATAAATTAATTTGATGTCATAAAAGATTAATAAAACTAATATATGTTCAATTTAATTAACTGGGGTCATTTTATAATAAGTTTTGATATATAAAAATATTATTGAACATTTTACTGTATTTTATCCACCTTCTAGGGAAATTTAGAAATTTACATAAATCATAATTATACTACTTTTGTGAGTTGAATTTAATAAATCCAAGAGACATAGTTATTATTAGTAAGTAAAATCTTGTTCAGTAAGATAAAAATAATTTTATGGCGAATTGTATCTTTTTACATTTATTTACCACAGTTAAAAGTAAATAGGGTAATTATGGGTAAAATGATATCATAATTACCCTAAAACATGTAATACATCATTGGGATAAATTTAATTTGAAAAGAAACAACATTAGTAATAAAATATTATCCCATTTTTTCTACTTGTATTAGATTAGGAAATTTATTATTATTCAATATAAAGAAGAGATAAAAGAGTTGAATTAAATGTTTAATAACCAATCCATTTTTAATATAGGGATAAAGTCAATATAAATTATATTATAAATATTATATATGATATCAAAAAATTTCCTACATAATGGTATTTTATTTATAATTTTTTGACATTATATAATTTAATTTATCTATGACACAACGATGACACAGTAATTACTTAATAAAAAAATATTAAAATAATTGATATTATAAATATCCAAATAAATGTAAATTAAGAATTATGATGAATTACATTAATTTTCTAGGATAATATGACATGTTAGGGTTGGTTAAATATATTCTATTAGAAATGGTAAATTTTTTATGGCTTTGAAAAAAAATTAATACTAAATAGTGTCAAAATTTACATATTTGAGTCTTTAAAAAGAATAATATATTATTAAATTATATAATATTAATAAATATGTAATGATTTCCCAATGTACATAGATAATGTTATATATATAAATAATGAACAACTTGGGGTTCTCATGGTAGTTAATGGTATGTTTATTAACCATGTAATATAAAAACACAAAGAGAAAAGGTAATGTTAAAACTATTTATGTAAGAGTTAAATCTAAATGATATGGTTAATATGGTGACCTAATCCTTTCTATAAACTATAGTTCGAGAGTGTTTAGAACCATTACAAACTTATCATATATATAATTCATTTTTGATCCATTAGAAATAAAAAATGATTTTATTACAAAACAATATATCAAACTTCTCCAAAAGTGACCCTCACCTCTCATATAAAATGTCACTTCCCATTCTATTAATTTCACACAACCAAACCATTATGCTTGGAAAAACCATGCCCAAATATCCTCACCACCTTCTTCCATTCATCATATAGGCCTTCTGTCTGTCATAAAGCTGTTTTATGGAGCCCTTATGATCAAATCAAAAGGAAGAACCCAAAGAAGATGTAAATATTTCATCTCGTCTTTCAATTTCATTTCATCATCCACTTCCTATATCATTGTTGTTTCCAATGTCAATTGATAACTCCGGTATCTTATATATAATATTATTTAATTATAAAAATTTTACTACCATAATTATTATTCTATCGATCATATGAATGAATAAGTCAACATACGTGCGTACGTACTAATTACAGTCTCCATGTAATGGTGTAGTTTGTTATTCAAACAAATCATTATATGGATGGTATAATAATGAGTATAACTGATGTAAATAATAAATATAAAATTTTAATAATTCTTTATATATGATAAACCATCCAATTACATAGGATTTCACCATCAATATAATGATATTGTCGCTCGTGCGTACGCACGGATTATCGTCTTCACGAATGCGATGTGATTCATTCCCCATCGTATTAATTCAAAAAGTAATTTTAATTTTATGATAAAAAATAATGTTTATAACCATAATATCATTATTTATAGTATTATTATACATCCTATACAAAAAATACATGGCTAAAGTAACCAATCATATAGTGTAAAACGGTTCAGTTAACACCTAAAATGATGATACTACTAAAATATTATAAACAATGCAATATTAGAGGATCATATATGATATCAAATTTCTGTATATATCTATTTTATAATTTAATAAAAAAATTTAAATAATATATAATAAGATAACATACCGTCAACTAAGGACAAGTAGAAGGTAAGGGTAAATTTCACAATCTCATTATTATCCAATTTTTTTAGTACATATATACTTGTTCTTCTTTATCATCAACATCCATGTTTTTTAAGTGTATTTCAAAACATTTGTTCTATTTACTATACTATGGGTTAAAGTCATTTATACAGTTATTTGAACTCATGTGTTTTTATAGGAATAATTTTTCGTCTTCCAAACAAAGTACATAGGAGTTTTTCAACAAAATTATGGTAAGAAACATTTTTTAACTTATACGGCAGGTGTGGCTATTTTCTGTCATCATAAAATCCTTGAATCATCTTGTACAAGCTCTAAAAATATATTCAAAATAAATTTTTTCTTTTATATTATGTGACTCATAAATGCTTCCAATATAGAAAGAGGCATTTCATTAAAATAGTTTTCATTTAATTTTTGTCAACATCATTTGATGGAGTTTAATCTTGTTTGAAGAAGATTTATTTTCATACAAAGATCCCATATTTATTGAAGTTTTTGTGATATGTTTGACTGTGTATGTGTTATTTTTATACCATTCACAGTTTATGGTTAATGTATTGAAATTTCTTATGCAAGTTTTAATACGAATGTTTATGTTATATTTCAACAATTTAATATGAGGAATGTATTATTATTAGTATGTGACAGGTGGAGCCTACTATAGCTCCTCGATGCATTGGCAGGTCTCATGATACAATTAGATGTGTAATGGGATGAGCCCATTCAAAATTTTTTATATTGTTTTGGGTAAGGCCTTATTCAATTTTAGACATCATGGACGAGGAGTTGGAAATTTTTTTCAGAATGGTTGGCATTATACATTCCCTCTTATTCAATTTAAGGGTGAATTAAAGCACTAGAGAAGATTTTCGATGTCATGGGGTGTTCAGACAATCAAATGGTTAGTCTTGCTATTTACCGTTTAGAGGGTGAATCAGATCAGTGGTGGTCGATGGTTAAAAATATCAGGGATGCTAATGAGATTGATGCTCTCAACAATGATGAATTCAAAGGTATGTTTCTTGAGAAGTATTTTCCTAAGGCTATTCGACTTAGGATGGAAAAACAATTCCTGGAATTGAGGGAAGAGGAAGACTTAGTGGCTGCCTATGAAGAAAGGTTCACTCGATTGACAAGGTATGCTCCAAATTTTATCTGAGACCATGATATTAAAATCAATAGTTTTTACTTAGGATTAAAGCCAAAATATTGAAGGTCATTAGCTTCTCATGAGTTCAAAATTTATGAAAAGCTTTTTCGATGTGTTGAGAATGTGGAAATCATGTTTTCCAATGATCAAGTGTTCTATAACAACTAGTAGAAGAAGAGACCGAGGTGGCAGGAGAAAGGGAAGAATTCATCAAAAAGGTCTGAAAGAAAGAAAACTATGTTTCCAATTTGTGAGAAATTTGGGAAATGGCATGCTGGGGAATGTCTTCTAAATTCTGGATTGTGCTATTGATGCGATAAGATGGGACATAAGGCTCGTGATTGCACTGAAAAAGATTAGTGTGATGGTAAGACCAAATTTGATTTACAGTTAGTGAAATTTTTTATGTGCAATGATATTGGTCACTATGAAAATGAGTGTCTGAAAAAGAGCTTGAGTGATGGGAAGCAGAAAGACTATAATAAGAAAGGGGTGGTGAAATCCATTGCAACTACTTCAGCAGATGTCGGCCCATCAAATGAAGTTGAATCAGGTACTTTGATTGTTTTTCAGATTATGATAGTGTGTTGTTTGATTCGGGGTCTACAAATTATTTCATCTCTAAAAAATTATCTAGTAAAATGGTAATACCATCTCAAGAAATGACACCTGGACTTATGGTAAAAACACCTGGGGAAAATGTTTAGGCAAAATGAATTTATAAGAATCTTCTTATCCTTATCCGTGGAAAAAACCTTCTTGTGAACCTTATTGTTTTACCTATACTATAGTTTGATGTTATCCTGGCTATGGATTGGCTCTCTATTTACCATGCTAAGATTTATTGTAGAGCTAAAGAAGTTTCTTTTTAGAAATAATTTCAGTTTGTGTACAAGAATGAACCCTTACTGTTGATAACATATCAAGAGGCTGATAAACTTGTAAAATATGGAAATGAATGTTACCTTGCAAATATTGTTGAAAACAAGGGAACATTTTAGATTAATGATGTGCCAATGGTAAATGAGTATCCTGATGTTTTTCTTGATGAGTTTCCTAGAATAATACCAGATCAGGAAGTTGAGTTTACTGTTTACTTAGTTGCTGATGCTAAGACAATTTCAAAACCCCCTTATCTAATGGCTCAAATTGAACTTTTAGAGTTGAAGGAGCAATTGCAATATTTATTAAAGAAAGGTTTCATTCGACCCAGCACATCACTATGGTGTGCTCCTGTTTTATTTGTCAAAAAGAATGATTGTTCTATGAGAGTTTTCATAGATTATAGATCCTTGAATAACATAACTATTAAGAACAAATATCCTTTGACTTATATTGATGATTTGTTTGATCAGCTCCAGGGAGCTCAGTATTTTTCAAAGATTGACCTAAGATCAGGGTACCATCAGCTGAAGGTAAAAGAATCTGATGTTCTGAAGACTGCGTTTCGTACAAGATATGGCCATTATGAATTTGTAGTAATGCCTTTTGGGCTAACCTGTGAACCTGTTGTATTCATGGACATAATGAATAGAATTATCCATGAGTTCATAGATACATTTTTGGTTGTTTTCATTGATGATATTTTGGTGTTTTCTAAAATTAAATAAGAGTATGAAAGACATTTAAGGGTTATTTTTTAAACCTAGAAAGAAAATAAGTTGTATGGGAAATTCCGAAAGTGTAAGTTTTTGTTGCAACAAATTTCATTCCTTGGTCATATTGTTTCTAAAGATGGGATAATTGTTGATCCTGCAAAAAAAAAAGGTTGTTGAAGAATGGCCAAGACCCACAAATGTACTGAGATTCGTTGCTTCCTTGGTTTGGAAGGCTATTACCGATGGTTTGTTAGAAAATTTTCACAGTTATCTCGTCCAATGACGAAGCTAACTCGGAAGGGTGGTATGTTTATCTGGAATCAAAACGCGATGATTGTTTTCATGAACTGAAAAGATGATTGGTGAATGCTCCAGTTTTGGCACTACATTCCTGAAATTGTGAGTTTGTTATATACAGTGATGCTTCATTGAAAGGACATGGTTGCATCCTAATATAGAATGATCAAGTAATTCTTTATGCTTCATCACCGTTGAAAAAATCATGAGGTAAATTAACCTACACATTATTTGAAATTAGCTGCTGTTGAATTCGATTTAAAAATTTGGAGGCATCATTTGTATGTAGTAATGTGTGAAATATATACTGATCAAACAAGTTTAAAGTATATATTCACTCAGAAAGAGTTGAACATGAGATAGAGGAGATGTCTGGAATTAATCATGTATTATGATTGTACAATTCATTACCATTCGGGGAAAGCAAATAAAGTGGCTGATGCTTTGAGTCGGAAAAGTAATGCTTCATTAACCATGATACGTTTGGAATGAGATCCTTTGATTTTTGTTTTGATGAAATTTGGCATAGAAGTTGTTGGTACATGAAGTTCTTCTGTTTTTTTCATGTATCAGTGAGATCATCTCTATCAGACAGAATCAAGTAAGCAATGAAGCAAGACAGTGAGTTGCAAAAAAAGGTAGAGCTATTCCAGAATGGTATTTTTCCTGAATTCAACATTGATAATGATTGTGTTTTGAGATTTGGAAAGATATTGTGTGTGCCTTGTGATTCACAGTTGAATAGAGCGTTGTTTTTTGAAGCACATAGTTCTCCGTTTTTAGTTTATCCTGGTAGTACAAATATGTATAAGGATCTTTGGAAGTATTATTGGTGGGATGGAATGAAAAGAGATATTGCTGATTTTAATATGAAGTGTTTGAATTATCAACAAGTTAAAGTAGAGCAGTAGTTACCGAATGGGATGATTCAGCCTTTACCAGTGCCAAAGTTGAAATGGGAGAATATATCCATGGACTTTGTTGTGGGATTACTGAAGACATCTCGAGTTAATAATTCAATCTGGGTTATTGTTGATCGCTTGACCAAATCTGCTCATTTCCTTGCTATACAAGATACTTTTTCCTAAGATCAACTTCCCCGTTTGTATCTTAAAGTGATTGTCAGGTTACATGGAGTTCCTATCTCCATTGTATCTGATCGTGATCCCAAGATCACTTTTAACTTTTAGAAAGGCCTTTAGAAGTCATTGGGTACTGAATTAAATTTTAGTACATCATTTCATCCTCAATCAGATGGGCAGTCAGAACGAATGATACAGACTTTGGAGGATATGCTACGTGATTGTTTGGTGGATTATCAGGGAATTTGGGACCAACATATTTCTTTGGTTGAATTTTTTTATAATAACATTTTTCATTCCAGTATACAGATGGCAACATTGTAGGCATTATATGGGAAGCGGTGTCGAACACCAGCTTTCTAGGATGAAGTGGGTGAAAGGAAGTTGATGGGACCATAATTTGTAGAAGAGTTGGTAGAAAAATTTCAGCTGATATAGAAACACATTAGAACAGCTCAGAGGAGGCAGAAGAGTTATGTAGACAATAGGAGGAAAGATCACTCTTTTGAGGTAGGTGATCATGTTTTTCTCAAAGTATCAGCATGTAAAAGTGTGATGTGATTTGGAAAGAAAGTAAAGTTGAGTCCAAGGTTCATTGGATCATATGAAATTCTGGATAGAATTGGATCCGTTGTTTACCGAGTGGCTTTACCTTGGGGTTTTTCTCAGGTACAAAACATTTTTCATGTTTTGATGTTGAGAAAGCATATGCCAGATCCATCTCATGTTTTGAGTCCAGAGGTAGTTCAGCTGGAAGAGAACCTATCTTATGAGGAAAAATTGGTCCCAAGTATTGACCACAGGGAGCATGTGTTACGGAAGAAGATTATTCAACAGGTAACTGTTTTTTGGAAAAACCACATGATTGAAGAGGCAACATGGGAATCTGAAAATTCAATGAGGGATAAATACCCCCACTTATTCGATAAGTAAATGAATTTTGGGGACACAATTTTCTAAAGGGGGAAGGATGTAACATCCCAAGTAAGTAATGAATAATAGATATTTTTATCTATGTCTATTAATGAATTAGATAGTGTTTTAGAGGCTTATAATGAGAATAAATCCAATTGTAAGTATGGAATACAATAATATTTTTAAAAGATAGTTATACTGCCTTTTGATGGAAAAACATATTTTAAATATTTCATTTGACAATTTTATAAGCTATATTTGTCAAAATAAACTTATTCTTTATGATTGGGACATAAAAATTTACTTTGTGTAAATTTTTGGTATTTTTCCGATAAAGTTGATTTTTTAAATGAATAGTGAATACTGTTGTATTTTAATTCAAAACCTCTTTTTAATCTAATTTATTTATATGATTAGATTATATTTTGAATTTGTTTTAAAGGTAAATTAGAATATATTTTTACCATCTAATCCAATAGTTGTCGTTGGAATTAATTTCACTTTGAAATTGGACTAATCTGCCTTTTGAAACATGATATCTTGTGATCACGCCAATGTTATATAATAATACAAAAACTCTGGGTATTTAACATCGGGGAAATTCAATTGGTATTAGAGAATTCATAGAAAAAATCATTAAAACTAGATATATAAAATCTTTTTTAGAGAAAATTACCCTAAGATAGACATTGAATATTATTATAGAAGAACTTCCTATAATTTTGTTAATGTAGAGATATTTGAAATATTAAAATATATACATCCATGAATGGGTACGAACAGGTAGAGGCTGATCTGGAACATATGAACCTAGTAGTAAAAACTCTGACAAGGGGTTTCTGGCATGACTCTTGGTATCCTAGTGCACAACAATAGGCCTTGTTGCACTTTTGGTTACGACAGACCTGTGGGATATGCATAGGATAATTCACATATTATTTAGAAACCAGTATGAATGATTTATGATTAGATACTTCGTTGAAGAAAACATTTTCGTAGGATAGTGGATTGTATTCATAAATTATTCAATTTATGTTAGGTATTTTACAATTTTGGAATTATGTATTGTTTTTCATAAACATTCATAGTTTAATCCACTGTTTTGAAATGGTTAATAGTACAAATAATTAGAACTTTAGAAATACGAATGATATATATAGTAAGAATGGTCATTTATTTATTGGTATGAAGAAAACATTTAGAATGGAAATGTTCTTCTAGGAATTCTAATCACATAAAGAAATTATGTCATGTGTTGATAAGATAAGTAAAGAATCCACTATGTCCTATGGATTTTAAGGGATTCTATAGAAGAAAAGGATGGTAGAGAACATGTTGGGTAAAGTGAAGAAGAAAAAGAAGGATTTTCCCATATGTGATAATTTTGGAATGAATAACCTTTTGTAAATGCATAAAGGTAATGGGAGTTTGTAATAAGTGGGGATAAAAAGGAAACCATGTTCTTGATTGCGAGGGTAAGAAAAATGTTTAAATTGTAATATTTATCATATGAAAATAGTTGGGACGCAACATGAATCAATTTACAAATCATCATAGTATGCCCCAAATGAGGCTATTGAATAATAATCAAGTTAGGATTCTACAGTAGATAAAGAGTAATGAATAGTGTTCTTATGTTTTTATTCATAAATTGTGTCATTTGAGTATTTTATTAATGATGTACACGTTATAATAATTATATAGTATAAAAGGATTGTATTAGAGTACTATTTCATTAAGAATGTTGGATTATGTGGTAAAAAGAAAAGTAACTCATTAGAAAGATAATTGTTTTAAAAAATTCAGGGTTGATTGTTGGATAAACCTTAAAATATTCTCGAGGTTGAGGTAATGATTTTTGAATAAGATATGGATTATTTTGATAAATTTTATTGGATATTCTTGACTACCATGGAACTAGTTAATTGATTGATTATTCTATAATTGTAGGAGATAAAAAAATTTACTAAAGGAGTATATCTTGTATTCTTTTACGGATAAGGGAGCATGAACATATATTATAAGTTTTCATGGTAATTTATTTTTTGACAATGTTTTATGAGAATACATGATGAATTTATTCACATGTTATTATGTGTAAATAGATATCTTCAGTATGTTTACCTTACTTATAAATTTTTTATTTGTGAGTTTTGAAAAAGAGAATTTTGGATATGTCTAATAGTTGGAATTAATTAATTTGGTCATTGGATAATACTGTTTATGGTTAATATATTTTGTTAGATTATTTTTTTATTGTTATAAAATGGGTAACCCGGTGGACGAACAACAACCTGCCGTGTCCTGCAAGAACGCGAAACATAAACACACAACCGAAGGTGACAATAGAAAATCACCTACCATTGGCCTATATGATGTACATGATTGTATAATTTATTTTTAAACAATGGTATGATAGGTGAAATATAAATTCATTTTTTTGAATCCATATACGATTATGTTTAACAACATATTTTTGTGTTTTATAATCTTTTGGATAAAATGATGAAATTGTGGTAGATATTAGTTAATGGATGGAACTCTACATATGAAGAATTATTTTTTTATTCTCTGTTGAAATTAATTCTTAAAAATTAGGAAAAGGAACTCAAAAAAAAATTGGGTTATCATAATTCCTTATTTTCTGTTGAACCGTTGATATTTTAAATTATAATAGATTTGTTGGTTTGATGCACTCATTTTTCATTTTTGATCACTTGATTGTTATTGATGACCTCAATCACTCCATATAAATATATATGTATTCCCTCCAATTTTTTTTTATAATTTCCACCAACGTTCTCCAATCCAAATCATTAATTTCATTGTGAATTTTTATTTTTTCATTCCCCCTTATTAAGACAAAATTTTATTGACCCTATTTTCGATGTGGGTATTCCAAAAATGTATTTTCTTTTTTAACCCTTTTTATTTTTGAATTAAAATTTAAAATTTTAGGGATGTAATATATTTAAGGAGGTTATATTCTAACACGTCAATATTTCATAGTACGTTATATATATATAGTAATTCAGTATCTTGTGCTACACACAACACATAGTTTGAGTGCACTGCGAATAACTGAACGAGATGTCCAAAAGCGGTTATGAATAATAATAAAATCATTTCGAGCTGTATATATTCCATATAATTTTAACATGAATATTACTTGTTTCCTGATCATAAATTAAGAGAAATTACAATTTTTCATATAAAAGAATTATATTCCAAAAAATGCCATTTTACCATCTTTTAATTTAGAACACTTTTTTATATCCAATATTGACAGTATTATATATTAAATTTTAAAAAATGTAAAATATTATTCAGATTTTAGACATAAAAATTATTTTTGAAAAATATTTGGTATTTTTATGATTAGAATCACATTTTGATGAATAATAAAAATACTAAATTTTTATTGAAAAAATCATTTCAAATCAAATTAATTTTTTGTGATAAATTATACATTTGATTGGTTTTGATGTATAATTATATTATATTTTTATCATTTAATCCAATGTTGTTTGTTGGATGTAATTTTACATTAAAATTTGACATAAACACAAATCAATCTTATGATATTTTTTTCTCAATAAAACGCTTTCTGGTTTTGACAACAAAATTTAACTCTAAATTAATTAATTAAACTTCTATGTTTTTAATAATGTTAAATATAAATCATTTCTCGATTTGGAATATCAGATTTATCTTAGGATGAATTTTTTTTTAAAACATTAATTTTTTGATGAATAATAAAATACACTCACTTATTGTTTAAAACATAAATTTAATTAAATAATAGTTCTTATAATTTCAATTTTTTTTAGCGTCCAAATAAATACATAAAAACTATATTAGTTTAATTTAATTCATTATGGTGATTTTATAATAATATTAGATATAAAGTATTCTACTGAACAATGTAAATTCTTTTACCAACATTCTAGGCGCATTAGAAAATTTGTATAAAACATAATTTTTTCAATTATATGAATTGAATTTAAAAAAATACAAGAGAAACAGTTTACATCAGTTAGTCAAATTTTGATCAATAGGATGAACATAATTTTTTGGTGAGTAGTAACTATTTAATTTTATTTACCAACGGTAAAAGTAAATAGGGTAGTTATAGGTTAAAATGAAATTAAATTTACCCTAACTCCTATACTAATTATATTAGTTAATTTTATTTCGACCATAGTCTATATAATTGAAATAAAATATTATCCTTTTGGTCTACTTGTTTTAGATTAGGACATTTATTATTAATATTATTTTTAAAGAAGAGTTAAAAGTCTTCAATTTAATGTTAAATATCTAAACAAAATTAAATATAGGAATATACATAAGATAAATTTAACTATAATTATTAAATAGAAGTTTAAAAAGATTACATACATCTGATATTTTATATATAATTTCTAGATATTAAATATTTAAATTTATTTATGAAACAATGATGATGCGGTAATTATCTTATTATTGAATGTCATAAATAGTTTATATAATAAATATCATAATAAAAAAAATTGAGACTTTTGATGAATTATACTAATTTTAAAGGTTAATATTACATATTAGGATTGATTTAATTTATTTTAGATGAAGTAATCAATTTTTTTTACTTTCACAAAAATAAAATACTAAATAGTGAAAAAATTAACTGAAATTAGTTTTAAAAAAAATACTATATTATTAATTGATATATAATTTATTAAAATATATGGATAATCCAAAATACATAGATAATATGTTATAGGTCATCAATTAACAACATGGGTTTCTCTATGATTTTTATAGTGTGTTAATTAACCAATTATTATAATAATACAAGAATACATGGTAAAAGATAAACTATTTAACTAAGAGTTAAATCTAAAAGATATGGTAAATATGTTGACCTAAACCTTTTTAAAGCCAATTGGTTGAGTGGTTTCCAACCAAGACACACCATTTCCTCGAAATATATTCTTTTAGAGCTATTATAAAATGAATATGATTTTATAATAATGTGATATTTAATGATTTTCCTAATGTGACCCTCACCTATCTTATGAAAGGGTACGTTCTCTTCTCTAAAAATGACACCTACAAAGCCATTTGGCATAGCCAAACATGTCTCAAATATCCCCCAAACTACACTTAATTCATCTTAGAGGCATTACATTGATCAGAAATCCATCTGTGTGATTTCTTTTGATCAAATCAAAATTATTCACATGAAGAAGAGGTAATAATTTTAATCACATATTTCAAAGTTATTTTATTCTTTCATATCCTCATTATTAGTTCTTTTCATAAAAAATTAATAACTAAAGTACGTTCTACATACTGTGATTTTCTTATATGTATGATACAACCATATTTATTATTCTATACATCCTATGAATGACAAAGTCACCATACGTACGTACGTACATCTTATCATCTCCACGTCATGGGATAGTGTGTTATTCAAAATATCATTATTTAAATTGGTTAATAATGAGTATCATTGATATAAATAATACATATAATATGCTAATGATTCATTATATATTATACAACGTCCATTTACTTATGATGTCACTACCAATAGAGTGAAATTTTCGCTCGTGCGTACGTATAGATTACTGAATCCATGATAGTGATGAGATTAATTCCCCAATATAACCATTCAAGAATAAATTTCAATTGATTATTATAAAAATAATGTTTATGAACTTAATATAATATGTATATGAATCAAATATATCATATCCATTATAATCATGACTTACGTAACAAAACATATAAAGGAAAATGAATCCATTAACACCCTAAACCAAGATACTACTAAAATACTATTAAATATGTAATATTAAAAGATCATATTTGATATAAATTTTATGTATATAGTTCCCAAATAATATTACAAAAATTATTTTACTAATATACAGGACGTTTACACATACTCGAACCCAGAAAAGTACAAGGTAAGGGTTAATTTTACAATCTATTCATTTCAAAGGTTGATTATAAGTGAGTATCTACTAAGACCTCTATATCATCCACATCAGTGTTTCTTAAAAATTTATATCAAACCATCTTTAATATTTCCATGATTATGGGTTAAATTCATTTATAACCTTGTTTTATTTTTTATAAATTTTTTTTGAATGGAGTCGTTTTACTGCATTCCATACAAGGTACAATATGACCTTTTCTAAAAATTATGGTAGGAATGTTTTTGTTAATTTTTATGGAGGATGCAGATATTTTCTGCCATTATAACACCATCGAAGCGGCCCTTACAATCGTATAAGAGTATTTTCAAATTAATTTAATTCTTCTATAATTCTGTTACATTTAAATGATTTTAAATTAGAAATATATATTTCTCTCAAATAATTTAGATTTCATATATACAAAAATACAATGAAAAAATTTACACTTGTTAGAAGTTGATTAATTACAGTCCACTCTTCCATATAGTTTTTAATGTATTGTGATATGATTGACTCTATATGTGTTTTTATACCATTTATGGATTATTGTTAAATTATTATTATTATTTATCCTAATTTTAATACACATGTTTATGTTATGTTTCAACTTTTTCATAGGAGTAATGCATTGGACATAGTAAATGATGGGTGGATCCTGTTATCGATCCTTGATAGATCGGTATGTCTCAAGAGACAAAATTTTCACTTGGAAGAATGGATTGACAAAATATTATTACAAGTCATAGTATGAGGCCTTGACAATGTGGTTACGATGTCTGTCATTATGCATTCCATTTTTATGAAATATTCCATTTATATACATGTGATTATTTGACTATTAAAATATACCTTTGAATAAGTAAATGGAAGTATTTGATTTATATTTTCCATTTTATTCTAATTATTATTTTTAAAAGGCTTGTGAATTTTTCTTATACATTTTTTTCAATGTTTAAGATTATTTATGAATGTTTTTTTTCTGTATTATTATCCGTACTGAGCATCTGAGCTCAACCCTTTATTGTGTTTTAAATTTACCAGGATGTGAAGATGTATATTATGATTAACCTGTAGGGTTATGCTATGGTATATCATTGTGTTAAAAGGGGACACAATTTTATTTTTTTATTTCTTGATGTAATGTATAAGTTATGTTTTTATCTAGTACTTCCAAGGCTAATAAACTAATTAGTTTTCGATAAAATATATATTGTGATCATTCCGATGTTATGTAATAATTCACTGACTCTATGTAACAAGTGTTGGGCCCTTACATATCATTATTGTTACGTGCATTTTTTTCATTTCAATAGGGTTTCACTATTTTCTTCACTTGTTCACTAACTAGTATGGTCAAATATAATGACTATGGGTCATGATGGGTTTTTAATGAATAATTTTTTCTATGATTATTTTTGAGTCCATCTGCACCATCTTCTTCATTGGTGTTTTCTATTAGAATAGTTTTTGGAATTTTAGTTAATGGTATGTCTTATAAATAATTACTATAAGGTTCATTAATTTCGATGTTTATGAAATACTGTGATTGTAATAGAATAACCAATGCCGAATCAATTATATAATGAATGGGATTATTCATAGATTTACATTGGTTTCAAATGGATTTTCAAAATACTTTTGGAAATGAAATGGGTGAGAAACCATTAATATAAATATATTTTATACTGTATTATTTATTTATTAGCATGGATTGATACATTATGTGATTTTTTGTCATAGAATACCTAATTCATTTAATATATCATATTGTTAAATTGGTTAATCAATCTTTTTGTAATCGAATGTGTCATATGAATTAAAAATTGAACATCACATATTCATTAGTTCATATTTATTATATGATATTGTGTTCTCAATGATTTTGGATATGAGTTTTGATCCATATTTAAATGCTTATATGTCAAGTTCGACATTAGATCTTTTACACATGTATGAAATACTGCAAATATTAACCTGGATTGGCCCAGTCCCATGTTGTATTTATTATATATAGTTTGTATAACCAGTCCAAAACTTTTATGGTTATAGGGGTTTGAACCAAATTTTGTAATCCTTATAGGGATATGAAGAATATAAATTTGAGTATTCAATGGTTATGTGGTTTTGGTTGGAATAACCATAATACATGTTCTAATATATTCGGTCTTGATGATGTAAAATAATATTATACCTTTCACACGCTATTAGAAATAATTCTTTTCCGAACACTTCTATACCAACGATTCTTTTGAACCATTGGTATAGTTGTTCTTGAACAACAGTTTATGAAAACTATTGGTAAATATGGAGTTGTGGGGATTTTTTCCAACAGTTTGATGAAACCATTGGGAAATCATTGTTTTCCAAATAGTTTTAATAACATTTGTGAAAATTTTCCCAAAATTCAGCTAAGGTAGGTGACCCCCCCCCCCCCCCCCGATTCCAGAAGTAGATTGCCGACTCCTAGGAAGCGTTTACCGACTCCCAGAAGCCCTTGAGAAGCCCCAAGCACATGTGCACCTCTTCCATCCATTCAGGTACCAGTTTAGACTCCTTCCACATCTTCTCACAGATATCCTTCCACCTCTTCTCATGGTTATCCTTCGATTCTCAAAAATATTGTTATTCCCTATTTCTATGGATTTTGGGATGTTTTAATATTCACTACTCCATGAATTGTGTAGTCAAATCAATATATCCATGAATTGTGTACTCAAATCACTACATCGGTGTACACATTGTCTAATTAAAGTTTTCATCACACAAATTCATTTATAAGGGCATGCTGTCTCTTTCTTCTGTTTTAATATTAATGAATCATAGTTTTTTTAATCTCAATGTTTCATGTATTAAAGCTTCATGTATATAAACTCATAAGAAACTATTTGTAATATTTATTCATAGTATTTCCTGAAAATAAATCATTTCATTATGATCATGTCATACATGAAGATCTTATTTATCTTAATTATTGTACACCTATGTGTATTCTATAACATGTATGTATCATTTTTCTATCAATATATATATATATATATATAATGACACACTGTTCACATATCCTTTTCACTATTGAACATATGCAATATCTTCTTAAACATTAAAAAATAGAATGTGGACCCTAATTATTATTCAAATAAGAAATAAGAAATACTTAATTGTACTATCCAGTGTTCTTTATGAATAAAATATCTAAATCGGGAACTCCCAGTGGGACCTCTCCTTTTCCCATGTAGTACATATTCCTTCTTCATGAAACTAATTCACAGAATGTCAAATTTGTAATATTAATGAATATTATTTTTCCTAATATAACTATTAATCATTCTGCCTTCAGCATGATACATGAGTTATTCAATCACCTGTTTAAAACACAATTGACATTTTCACTGATTTGGAGTTCCTAAAAATGATTTGGAAAATTATAAAAACACATTTATTGAACCGTTCTTCTCATATGGGTTCATGGATACATGTTCATCTCGAAAATCATGACTACATGTTTCAAATATCCAAAAAACCATGGGATCATTATTCTTCACACAAATGAGGTTGTTTTCTGTAACTGTGTGTATTTTTTCACATTTGATTTGGCCGAAAGGGGAGCTTTGTGGTAATTAATCATGTTTTTGCGTGGTCATTTAGGATGTAAGATAGTATGACTTCATTTTACTTCATATATCCAATATTATTATAGATTTATGTTCAATTTTATTATCTTTGACAAGTGATGTTGTTTAATAAGTTGTTATTAATGGTTGTAATAATGAAAATTTGGTATAAGGGTTCACATGGCATGTATAACGGTGGACATAGTGTCTACAATAATCTAGTGTCCTAGGAATATACATGGGAATGTACACAAAATACATGAATTGGTTGGCCATGTATATTTACATGGACAATCGCTTATGGTGAAAAGTATGTTTGGACAAATGGGGAGCTGAAAACGTCCCATTTTTTACACATGTCTTTGTTTCATGGGTATTCCCACATGATGTGTTGGACAAACTATAGAGTAAGTAGTAATAAGCACATTCAAAACACATAGATCCCTAATATTCAAGAATACATTTTCTAATGGAAGAACCCATGTTCTAATGACATGATTAACATGGTTTTTAACTCCCTCACCTTATAATAAACTAGAACATTAGTTAAATGCAGGAATTCATCCTAAAAGAACACTATAACATTGGTTAAATGGAAAAAATAACCCTCATTACTGATTTCTATACTCATTTAGGCACAAAACCATCATTCACAAACATAACTGTAATTTTTATGCTTTTCACAAAACACATGTCACATAAATATCAGGAAATATCAGTAGTCACTGATTTATAGTCGTCATGTTTGTAGGTGGAATCTTTGTAGCATTGGATAATATATCCTCAGAACATTAGAGTGGAACACCATTCTGTGTTTTGAGGTCCACCCAGGACAACCCTCCTCCTTCCTATATCCTAGATAGCCCCCACCCTCCTCCCTAGACCCCAGACAGTCCCCCACCCTCCTACCTATACCCAGGACATCCCCCCCCCTCCTTGTACCTCGAACAACCCCCACCCACCTTTCTAGACCCAGGAAATCCCCCACTTCTTCCTAGTACATTGACACCCACCCCACCCTCCTACCTAGAACTAGGACATCCCCCCTCCTCCATGTAACCCAGACAGACCCCACCCACCTTTATGGACCCAGTACAGCCCCCACTACTTCCTAGTACATTGACAGCCCCCCACCCTCCTCCCTGGACCCCGAACATCCCACCAGCCTCTTCCCTAGACCTCGGACATCCCAAAAATCATTACTTGTATGTGAGATAAAACATAATAAAACATGATGGTCCACTTCCAATGAGTGGTTATCTGGGTTCGAGACACTAATGAGTGGAATCTTGGTTTGGTATGTCATAATTCCTTGATAACATTTTATAGGTGTTTCAAATCAAATTCATACATATAATTTTTGAAGGACCCTCTCCAAAATCAATTGGGACATGTTTCAATTAATACACCCTACCAAAATATGATCTATGGTCCCAAAACTAAGATCCTTTACACCATGGTTAAGGTGAAACATGATGAGGCCATAACTACTTTTGAGGTGATCCTCATCCTACTCCTCATCCTGATCTCCTTGAAGAAGTTAATGTATAACACTCATATACTCCCAACAAGACCCTTAAGGATTATGTTTTCCTTGATCCACTTCAAATCTCTTATTGGGAAATCTGTGAATATATTCATTAGAAATTCTATATCTTATTTATTTATATACACTGTATTTTGTTGTATTTCTTAATATGATTATCATTTAGAGTAATGTGTCAATTTTTCTTTTATTTAATGTAAAAAATTGTCATTTACCTAAAAATTTATTCAATTGAACTTCATAATTATTTAATTTCTTTTAAATGACTTACTGAAATTTTTTACATAATGGATTGAATTTAGAAGTACGAAACCGACCAGATTTCAATCAATTTTAAAAATAATTTGAAAATATTCATCGTTTTTTCATTTCACAAGGCTTCAGATAGTGGTCTCATTGATTGCCCATGTTCTAATTGTGTTGGAAGACCTTGGTTGAGTCATTAAGTATTTAGCTATCATATAACCAAATATGGTTTCCATACAAACAATTATGTGTGGTATCAAAATGGAGTGAAAATCGAATGTCAAAAATTTGATGATCCAAATGATATGACTGAATTGGACAGTTTGATATATGATCGATTTCAATTTATTTGGAATCATGAGAAGGAAAGGATGTCAAGCCAACAAGATTATAAAACAAGAACACATGATGTGTCCAATAAAAATGATGATGTTGATAGGGTGAAAAAAATTTATGATGTCAGGATGACTCCAGTATGCTGGCAATGTGGTAGAATGAAAATGTTGGAATTTTAATCCGATTGTTTAATGGGAAAACTATGTATGGGATATCAAATACAGCAATTGATTACATTGTTACCTTCTTGAAGGATTTATTCCTAGATGATTCAGATATTCCTTCAATCCACTATATGGTATAGAAGTTAGTTGTTGAACCTGGATTCTCAAAAAAAATAATGTATGCACGATTGATTGCAGCTTATTTTGGGAGAAAACTGCTAAAAGAAATGATTCTATCAAATGTGGAACCTCTCAATGGAATCCAAAAGATGATGGAACCACAACTCATGTGCCAAAAAAATTATTTATCACATTCAATTGACCCCCAGATTATATAACATTTTCATATTGGATGAAATATCAGTAAAAATGTGATGGCATGACCGCGAGAGAAAAAAGAATAATGAAGAGTTGGTTCACCCTACAGAGGGATTTTCAAGGAAGATTTTTGATACTTGATATTCAGAATTTGAATCCAACACAAGTAATGTATGATTGGGTCTTTCATGTGACAGTTTTAATTCATTTGGGATGATGCTTACTTCGGACAACACAAGGCCGTCTTTCATACACATTTTTATCCTTCCCTCATGATTGTGTATTAGAAAGCCTTATACATTCTTGAGTATACTTATATTTGGCCCTTCTGATCCCGACAATGATATAGATGTATATATGAAATCATTAACAAATGAATGGAGGCTCATTTGGGATGTGGGTGTGCCCACATACGATGCATGTTTGAAAGACAAATTTCAGATGTGTGTAGCGCTTATGTGGACGATCAAAGATTTTTTTCTTATGCAATAATGTCTGGATAGAGAAAAAAATGAAAATTTTCATGACCTATTTGTATGAAAAATACTAGAACTGGAAGAATGAAATATTTTCATAGTTTTAGTTTAATGGGACATCGATGATTCTATCCAATGAAGCATCCATATTGAAACAATAGTCGAAGATTTCACAATACCTTGGAGACTAACGATCCACCTTAGCGTTTGTCTAGAAATAATGTGCTTAATTAATTGAAATATGTTGGTTATTCATTTGGGAAGGGTATTATGATATCTAGAATGAGGAAAAAAATTTCCAATGATACCCGTTACAATTGGAAGAAAAAGAGTATATTCTTTGAGTTGTCATATTAGTCAACCAACTTGTTAGGTCATTTCATAGACGCAATTCAATTTGAAAAGAATATATTTGAAATGTTTCTTTAGCTTTATCTAAATATCAAGGGGAAGACAAAAAATGATTTATGATCTCGGCGTGACTTGGTATATATGGGGATCATACCAAAATGGCATCTTGTCTGTATCCGTGAAAATAAATGGCAAGTTCAATGTGATTCATATGTGATGAAACAAGCTGAAAAAATTCAATTTCTGGAAGTGCAAGATACTATTAATTTTCTTTATTTCAATTCAAGAAATATATCAAAATGGGTCAACAAAAAAGAGTTGAAGTGGAAATATTTGAAGACTCATGATTATCACTTCCTTTTTCATTCGTTGATTCTAATAGTAATTTGTCATCTGTTTTCCAATAATGTAAGAGTCTCAGTTATTTAGTTGTGCTATTTGTTTAGAGATCATTATTCTACGAAGTTTTCCAATTCCTTCTTTCAAAAACTGTTGGTAGAGATACCATTAATTGTTTAGGAGTTAGAAAAAATATTCCCTCCATCATTCTTTACATGCATGTTGCATCTGGTTTTCTATCTTATGACCGAAATACTCCATGGAGGACTTGTTGCATTATGTTTCATGTATCCAACTAAAAGAATCATGTACACATTGAACTCATAGGTTTGGGACATTAAATATACTGAAGGTTCTATTGTGAACGATTACATGGCTAAAAAATGAATGGATTTCTGGTCAATGTATTGGTATGATCTTACTATGAGAATAAACAGATTAATGAGAAATGAAAATTAATAGTATGAGAAAATTGAACGCAATTTTCCATCACTTCCTTAGACAGGAGGAATTCCAGGATCATATAAATTTACAACATTAATCCATGAAGTGTGAGAGATGGAACATCACTCAATGTTGTTCAATTGTGATTTTTTCGATGAGTATATCAAGTAAGTAAATTGTACATGTATATCTTATCTTATCTCTTATAATTATAAATATTTGTTAAACTATTATTTTTGTTATCTACAGGGAACATAAAGAATTGAAATACAGAATGAATCGTTGATTATCATTGAGAGGAAAGAGACTATTCATATAAAAGGGTTTTCTGCTAGGTTGAAATTGAAGGTAAGTTATTTTTCTAATAAATAAATGAGAATAATATTTAATTAATTTAACTATCTATTTATATTTCAGGTATTGATTTTTCCTGCAGATTCTGTTTTTGAGAAAATAATAGAATCAACTTTTGGTCCTAATACCATTGTTCGTGCTTGTAAATCACTTGTGACCAATAGATACAAATTTTTTATCACTAAATGAAAAAGAAATATGAGAACAAAACATGATGGTGTTATGATAACTTCCACAACAGACTGTTATGCTAGTTCATCGGATAATAGACCTCGTTCTAAAAATGTATCTTATTATGGAGTTTTGGAGAAAATAATTATTTTGGATTATTACATACATGGTCGAGTCACAATGATGAAATGTCAATGGTTTGATTCAATGATGAGACAAGGCAACTTTATTGATGATTTTGGATTTTGAGTTGTTTACATGACTCACACTCTTGCCACCGATGAACCATATGTATTGGAATCAATGGTGAAACAATTTTTTTATTTCAAAGATCATTGTCATCATAAATTCGGTATAATTATTGAAGTAAATCCCAGGCATGTTTTTGATGATGGTGATGTTGAATTTGACAATGTCCCTACTGCAATTGGAAGCAATCTTTTTATTACTTATAATGACTAAAATAGCTCAATTTTCAGAGTTGATTGTGAACCCAATGTTGTGGATGAAAATATATATAATCATACACCCGTGTTCTCATCTACAAGTTTTAGCTACAACATTCAGAGTGTGTATCATAGTACATACCATCAAACCACCATAAATCATTTGTTTATATATGTTTTTTCAATAACAATGGTATTTCAATATTTTTTTACACAATAGTTTTTTGTTTCTAATTACTTATATATTTGTATTCATTGCAAGAAATAACACCCATTGAAGAGAGGTGGCGAAAAAAGTTGACAGAAAATAATCGCCACATGATACAGATGGGTGTTAATCCACTCATAACTGTTGTGAGAATTATATTTCAAATATATATATCTCAATAACGTATAATATCATGAGTTTACTTTTGTGTTAAACATTTTTTCAAGATCCACCCTTTACACGAGAGATATCCGATGAGGAGCCTGATATTTCTACGAGTACAAAGGCTATAAGTAGGAGGGGGTGTCAGAGTTAGACTATCATCTAGTGGTACGAGGTCTCAGGGTGTGAGAGTTTGATGATTCACTGTTCGTACCTTATTGGACTATTCCCCCGCCAAAGATGAATCTTTTACACCCCATTTTGATCATGGTGTGTCTTTACGGACACACGAGATATTTATCCCTCCGATGTTTATACTACCAGCTAGCCAGACATATATGCCATCAACTTTTTCTTCACGTTCATTATATATGAGCTATTATATTGCACCTTCATCAAATCCTAATCTGACACAGTATGTTGATGAAAAGAATACACTGAATGACACACCCATGTACATGATATTTCATCAGCTTCTGCACATCTAGTGACTCCCATGGATCTGACTACCACATGTATATTTATATAAATCTAACAAATATTTATTCCAAAATTTACTTTTATTATAACTTGTACTGATATTTTTTTCTTTTATATCAGATTCATCTATTGATAGAATCTGGGGGAGTGGGAGTACTCACTTTCATGTAGTATGGAACTGCCAAACACAGTTAATGGTGGAATTCAATGATGATGGATAAAGGATTGATAAATCTGGGTAGGAATGTCAGGGTTTTTTGGTGACACTAGCCAAATAATCTAACATCATTCTAGGCATACCTCTCTCTGGGAGACATCTTCCACACGAAGTAAAGGGAAATTCATGGGCATAAATATGGTTTAAAAATGTATTGGATTTAATGTAGTATTTGTTTTGGATTTATATGAATTAATCTATTCGGTGGAAGCTTCAATTTTACTTCCCTGGTGGAAAAGGTGCACGACCATCACATTTAATGTATCTAGGAGAGCTTTGGAGACAATATAATCATGAGATGTATGTCGGCTGGTGTAATAGAGTGGGCATGGATTCTGAGACATTACCTATTTTGGACGACTATCTGATAAAGAAATATTGCGAAATGATTACCCAATGGGAAACAAGCAAAATTAAGTTATTAATCCCATATGAGGTATTTAAATGACAGTTTTCATATTTTTCATTAATATTATCTTATATATTATTAAACATCATTTATTAATACTCTAAAAAAGCAAAAAAAACATTTATTCAAAGAAATACCTCCACACTTTGGGGTGCATTACTATGTCAGATCTTGAGAGGCTGCTGGTATGATATAGTTGTTTATAATTTTTCATTAGGCCATTCCCTTTTAATAATTTCTTACATAAATTATATGATTCATTTAATATTGAATATATTATTATACATGCACTTTATATTGTTTCAATTTCATTATAGAAGAAAAAATACAATATTAAACGACATAACCCTCGAGAAAAATTGGTTTTCTCGAGTAGAAGGAAAAAATATGGAACTGTTGTTAATAAACCGATACAAGAATAGATTTTAAGTTTTAATTTGTTTATTTCAATGTTTAATATCTATATATAATGTTATTATCCTATAAATTTTTTTAAGAAGATGCTTTAGAGGCCCTTGATTCCCAGGAGCCTGATAATTTTGGTCTACATGATCATTTATATCAGGTTTTGGGAGATGAGCACTCTGGTCGAGTACGCTGCCGACCTGGAATTAATATAGTCCCGAAAAGCTATTGGTACACTCATGTAATCTATTCTCATACCAATGAGTCGAGAAAGGTCAAGGATCATGCAATACAATCTCATAAAAGTGACACATAGTTAGAAGAACATGTTCAAATGAGGGAGAAATAATTTATGAATCTGATCGAAGCTGCATCATCATCACTTCTTCCAGAGGGTAGCATGTCTTATCAGACATATATTTCGTCGATGGGTGAATTATCCAATGAACCAAGAGGCAAATCATGAGGAAGTTGAGATGATGATGTTCCAGGTGATGATGAGGATACTGAAGAGGACGAGGCTGAGGATGCGTACGAGGACGAGGGCAAGGATGGGTCTGAGGATGAGGATGGGTCTGATGGGGAGGTTGGGGAAAAATATGAGCATGGGGATGATGACAAGGAAGACGACGGGGAAAGAGATGGCATTGAGGATGAGTCTGATATGATACTGGTGATGGTGATGGTTATCAGGGTCAGATTGATTCATTACATTTTTAAATTCTGTATAACTCGTTATTTTTTAACCGAGTTTTTCAATCTGTTATGGATATTTTTAAATTTGGTATATCTCTTTATTTTTTACCAAATATGGAAGCCTGATGATGTAATAATGGTTTGGATGTGAGTGATACTATATGACATTTTATGGTTTAGTGTGAGGAGTTTATTCCTCTTTAATTTATTAGTTCATAAAACATAAGTTGGTGCGGCATATATTATGTAATTTGAATTGGTAAAGTAAAAAGTTGCTCTCAGATTTCTGAGTTAGTTATTTATATGGAATTCTCTATCAAATGTGGGTATATCTCTATTGACTATGGGTGTATTTTATAATTGACTAATTTATTTATTTAACTGACCATTCAATTCATATTTCCCATAATACAGAAGCACCACAAAAATCATAGATAAACACTACACACCAGAAGACACCCATGGGAGACACCCCTTGAGGTAGAGTCACTCTCATAGCCTCTTTAATTTAATAATCCTATAAATTTAACATATCTTCATTCTTAATTCTTCCTAATTATATTTTATTGCATATCTTGAATTTTTTTTATTTAATATAATTGTTTCTTTTGATAAATAGTGTCATGTTTTTATAATAAAACCCTTCCAACAGAGGTGCGCTGTCAGAGAAAACTCACAGTGATAGTTTAGGGTGTCATAATTTGACTCCAAATAAGAATTTTAAACTACCAAGTACATCTTTTTAAAACAAATAATATAAAATATATTTATTTATCATACCATAATCACTAATCAAGAGTCTATTTTTTATAACATAAGACCAGTTTCTATAATGTGGAGGACAACTACAAAGGATTTATATGAAATCATGGCTAGTAGATGATGCCCCGCGGATGTCACTGGATAGGGCCAACACACCGTGATCACGCTGCGATCACACTGCAGTAACGCTATGGTAATGTTGTGATTTGGCCCTCCTCCAGCACAACACATTGTGGGGGTTCACAGTCCTGTCAGAATTCGATGTATGATACATAAATAGAGTTTTACATACATTAACCTCCCTCCTCCCTATACACTAGACATCCCCCACCCTCCTCAATGGACCCCGTATAGACCCCCCCCCCCCCCCACTCACCTGAATCTGCGGGATGGTGTGGTCAGCATCACTAAAATTGGCACACTTTAATCTGAAAATGGACAGAATTATAAGAGAGAAAAATTGCTGGCATACTTTAAACTGACCAATGCATTCGGATTATGTTGATACATCATTAAAATGATCCATGAGCCATTTGTAACGTGTACGAGTGAACCCCATCTCAATCTGAGGCACGGTGTTGCCGAAACCACTCAAAGTGTCACACATTTTTTCAAAAAGAAAATCATTTTATGTGAATACAACAAATGACATTCAGAAAACTGAACAAATGCATTATAATTCTATTTAAAACATTATTTAAATGATCCATGGGTCATATATGACGTTTAGAAGTCATCCTCACCTCAATCTGAGGCATTTTGTGGCTGGTATCACTCGAAGTGTCTCACTTTTATTTGAAATGGACATGATTTTAAGTGAAAACAATAAATGGAATTCAGAAAATTGACCAAACACATTCATATTGTGTTGATAATTCAAAAAAATGATCCATGGGTAATTTATGACATGTACGAGTCAACACCTCCACAATTAGAGGCATGGTGTGGTCGGTACCACTCAAAGTGTCTCACTTTTAATTGAAATGGACAACATTTTATGTGAAAACAACAACTGGCATATAGAAAACTGAGAAAACGCATTCAGATTGTGTTTATAATTCCACAAAAAAATATATGGGTCATTTTTGACATGTACGTTTCAACCTCTCCTCAGTACGAGGCGCATTGTGGCCGGCACCACTCAAGTTTTATCACTTTTCTTTGAAATGGAAAACATTATTAGTGAAAACAACAATTGGCATACAGAAAACCAAAAAAACACATTCAGATTATGTTGATACATTAGGAAAAATACCCATGGGTCTTTTGTGATTTGTACGAGAAACCCCTGCATCAATTCGAGTCATGGTGTGGCTATTACCACTCAAAGTGTCTTTATTTTGTTTAAAATGTTTACTCATTTATGTAAAAACAAGTGGCATACGGAAAACCGACCAAACGCATTTAGATTTTTTTATACATTAGGAAAACCATAAATGGGTCATTTTTTATTTGTACATGTCAACCCAGTCTCAAAATAAAGTAAGTTGTGACCGACACCACTCATTGTGTCTCACTTTTGTTTCAAAATGACACCATTTCAAGTGAATACAGTAACTGGCATACAGAAAACTGACCATTGGAATACAAATCTTATTGAATCTTTACGAAAATGATCAGTGGGTCATATGTGACATGTACCAGTCAACCCTGCCTGAATTTGATAGATAGTGTGGCTGGTTCCACTCAAACTGTCTCACATATATTTGGAATGGATAGGATCATAAGTTAAAACAACAACTAGAATACTTAAAACAAACAAACGAATTAGGATTATGTTGATACATTAGAAAAACGATACATGGGACATTTGTGATGTGTAAGAGATATACCTGACTCAATATGAGGCACGGTGTTTCTAGCACCACACAAAGTGTCTGTCTTTTGTTTCAAGAGGACATCATTTTAAGTGAATACTACAACTAACATACAGAAAACCAACCGAAAGAAATCATATTTTATTGAAACATTAATAAAATGATACATGGGTCATATGTGACGTGTACGAGTCTACCCCCCTCAATTTGAGGGTCGGTGTGACCGTAACCACTCAAACTATCTCACTTTTATTTGAAATGGACATGATTTTTAGTTAAAACAACAAGTGGAATTCCGAAAACTGAACAAACACATTGATATTGTTTTAATACATTATTACGACGATACCTGGGTCACTTGTGATGTGTACGAGTCAACGTTGCATCCATCTGAGGTGTGGTGTGGCTGGAACCACTCAATGTGTCTCCATTTTCTTTCAAAAGGACATCTTTTTAAGTGAATACACAAACTAACATATGTAAAACTGACCAAGTCATTCATATTCTATTGAAACTTTTTGAAAACTATCCATGAGTCATATGTGTCATGTATGAGTCAACCCCATCTCAATCTGATGGCCGGTGTAGCCGAAACCACTCAAACAGTATCACTTTTATTTGAAATGGATAGGATTTCAAGTGAAAACAACAACTGTCATACTAAAAAATTACCAAACGCATTAGGATTGAGTTGAGATATTAGGAAAACAATCCATGGGTCATTTTTGGCATGTATTAGTCAATCTCGTCTCAATCCGAGGTGTAGTGCTACAAGAACCACTCAATGTTTCTCTCTTTTGTTTTAAAAGGACACCATTCTAAGTGAATAAAACAACTTCCATATGGAAATCCAGCCAATGGAATTCGGATTCTGTTAAAACATTTGGAAAATGATACATGGGTCTTATGTGACATGTACGAGTCAACCCCACCTAAATATGAGGGCCGGTGTGGCCGGAACCACTGAAACTGTCTCACTTTTATTTGAAATGGACAAGAATTTAAGTGAAAACAACAACTAGCATACATAAATCTGACCAAATGCATTAAAATTGTTATGATATATTAGGAAAACAATCCATGGGTCATTTTTTACATGTAAGATTCAACCCTGACTCAATTATAGGAGTGTTGATGATGACACCACTCAAAGTGTCTCTCTTTTGTTTCAAAAAGGCATCATTTTAAGTGAATACAAAAACTGACTTACGGACATCCAACCAAAGGAATTATGATTGTGTTGATGCATCAAAAAAACGTTACATGGGTCATTTTTAAAATGTACATGTCATCCTCACCTCAATCAGAGGCACAGTGTATCCTGAACCACTCAATGTGTCTCACTTTTGAAATGGAAAACATTTTATGTGAAAACAACAACTGACATTCGGAAAACTGAATAAACCCATTCAGATTCTATTGATACATTAGGAAAAGGATCCATGGGTAATATTTGACGTGTTCAAGTCAACCCCGCCTAAATACAAGTCACAGTGTGGTTGTTACAACTCAATGTGTCTTTCATTTGTTTAAAATTGATACTCTTTTAAGTAAAAACAACTAGGTTATAGAAAACCGACCAAACACATTCATATTGTGTTGATATGTTAGAAAAATGATCCAAGCTTCATTTGAGACCGTATTGTGCAAAAACGCAGTGTAAAGAACCCCCCCGGACAGCCCCGACCCCCTACCAACCAAACAGTCCCCCCACCGGACTGCACCCCCCCCCAACCCGGATGACCCCACCCCCTAACAGCTCCCCCAAACCCCCCTAATATCACCCCTCACCCAAGTCGGCATCCACCCCACATACACCCCCCACTCACCTCGGACAAGACCCCCACCCCCCTAACAGCCCCCTGCACCACCCAGACATCCCTCCCACCACCCAGACAGCCCCACACACCACCCGGACAGCCCCCACTCAATTATTTAGTTCTAATATATTATTCAAAATGTTATTATTCTATTTTATTATTTTCTATTTTGATTTGGTCAAAACTAGATCCCTCTCTCTTTACCCAGGCTGGGAACTCCGTCCTGCATATAGATCCATCTGAAGACTATCATTATTTTAGTTATAAACTCCAAATCGGTAAGACTTAACTTTTTAATAATATTTTTCATATATTATGAATGAGTCATGACATCAAATCATGAACATGCACCAACACTTATGTTCTAATTCTCAATCACGGGTCATTAATTCTATACAATAACATACAACAACTAATGATCATATAGTGATTTCATATGAAACCTATGAACACTCAATCATACCATATAACAAATTGTAAAAAAATGATACACATAGATTGCTGAAAAATAAGTTTCAAAGTATCATTAATACACCACAATGGTGAGGAATACATATGGTGACACCATTGCCCCATGGATCACCTCAATCTCATCCTCAAACAGTGTGTTCTAGGACCAAACCAAAGTCCCTTTGAGAACCCAATAAAAAAGACTTAATTGAATATTCATACCCCCTACCTAGGATGGAGATTCATCTCACATCACACACAGGAGAGAAAATTACAATTATCCACATTCCCCCTTATTATAATTGGAGAGTCTATGAAAAACATGTAGGCTAGTCTGGTAACACATATCATATGTTGAGATTTCCCATTGATTCCCACTATAAAATCGAGAACCATTTATACATGGATACGTAATCATTAGTTGAATATATACATCCCATGTGCTTCCTATAACTCATCCTAGGACTACGCACATGACCACTACCATTATCTATCTTATGGGTATCATGATCCTTGTCTACTCTACCCATGTTTTTCTATTTTAGTCAAGATATTGAACCCAAGACCATTACTAAACATTCCATGTGCTTACTATAACATGTAAGTTTTTTCTCATGTGTGTATAGGTGTTTTAGATTGAGTGAGGAATGAATTCTAAATTTTGAATACTCATAAGTGTGTTGGTGTTGTGGTTTAAGTGAGGAATGAATTGTAATTTTGGAATACTCTTATTGGTTGTATTGTATTTTCTATAATATATAGGATTTTTCTCTTATGGGTGTTACTGCATATGAATTTTTAAATTCTGGAATGAATTCTAAATTTTGAATAGTTAGGATGGGGATTTTGTATTGGTGTTGTTGTAGGTCTAGAGACAGGGTGGTGTGTTGTTGTGGTGTAGGTCTAGAGGGGGGAGAGGGGACTACTGCTGCTTTGGAGTTGAGGAAAAGTATACTAATGGTTTTAAACCATTGGTATAGATTCTTTAATATAACAAAACTATTGGTATAGCCTTATGTCATTCCATATCCCCTATATTCCAACAGTTGTAACCATTGGTATAAGTTTAACACAAATATACCAACAGTTTCACAATATGTGGGTATATGTTATACTTTAACACACATATGCCAACAGTCTGTAGTAATCAATGTTATACCTTCTATTTTGACACCTATAACAAAAGTTTTCACAAAATTGTTGGTGTAGGCCTATTGTCATGGTGTTCTTGGCCATGGTTGGGGGAACCATTGGTATACTATATACCAATGGTTTCCAATCCTTTACCAACGGTTTTGAACCATTGGTAAAGTGTAAAATTCTAGTAGTGATACATGGTTATAGATGGAATGGTCAAAAGACTTGTTCATTGATATTCATGAATTCCACCAAAGTATGTTATTTTACATTTCTGACATCGATTTGGTTGGAATGGTCATAAAATTATCTCAACGATATTCCAGAATGGATCCAAAGCATGTTATTGATGTAATTTAGTATTTTTTGAGTAAATTAAAAAAATTATAACATTATTTCATGAACTTATTATCATACAATGTATGGTTTTTTATGGTTGAATATATATACTGATATATAACCACACAATATTAGGGATACGGTTTGAATACTGATATGATTATTCAGGTATAGGTTTGTAATAGTGAAAAGGGCATTACATTTGATTGTTTTCTTGATTTTTGGGATTTTTTTAGAGGTGGGAGTGTTGTGGTAATCAAGAATAGATATTTTCATTTCATTATCCATGTCATCTAGTATTTTAATTTTATTTTTTATATCATTAAATTTAGTAAATTTTATCACATCAATAAATTATTTATTCATTATTTAATGGAAATTTTATTTAGAATATATCATTTTCTTATATTATGATTGTACATTGATTCATTCGTTTATATGGTTTATCATATAATACTATGTCACTCCATATCAGGGTGTATAATTTCTCCATTATATATATCACAATGATACATCTAGTCTGTATACTATGGTGTAATGTGAGGTGTTCTAGAGGACTATTATGTTACAGATTTTATAAAAGTGATTGAGTGCAAGATAAGAGCATGTGAAAAATTCGTTTTAAATTTAAGTACTTATTTATTATAATATACTATTTAATGTAGGTTGAAATGAGAATAGTATGTGTCGTAACATTGTAATGAGAATGTTCATGGAGAAACTAACACCTATATAGGGGAGTATCTATGTTCCTAGGGACATTATAAATTTTCTTGTATAGTTTTTTTAAAAAATATTTTATTTCACCATGGTTTATTCAAATATAGTTTTGGGTTATTGATTATTTAATTTTCAATTTCACTAATTGTTTTTTATGGCTCAGTACAATTGGATATGATAATACAGTCATTATAATTGGCCAATGAGGATATATATTTACATGAATTGTTCATGACAATAGAATGTATAATTTTCCTTTTGATATATTCTTTCATACTGAACAGTGATATGGGATTAATTTTTCATAGGATATATAAATTTACTGGTCTTTTCATTAATGAAAACATGTCATCAATGTATAACGAAACATTGAGCCTGCGGATCTCTTTGGTCTTCACCATTTTTTGACCATTTTGAAAACTAGTTCTCTATCTTGGGTTGTTGTATTGTATACAAAATTTTTCCCCATCATCTTCTACATTAGAACCACGAGAGTGGTAATAAAAATTCACCAATTATAGATAATATTTAGAATCCTATAGTTCATGAGGAGTCTTTGTATGTTCTTCTTCATGAAAAATTCATGTGGGTCACAAGATCCATTTATTGGGAAATTGATTATACTATAACATTGGTGTATGACATGACAAGAGAGATTCATCATCAGTGTCTAAAAATGTATTTTTTTGATGTGGGAACATAGGTAGTCATTTATATATTTCTTTAGTTTATATTATATTCATGAATATTGATAAACCCACAAATATGATGGAAAATATATCTTCATAGATTTGTCTTTTAACTTCCATTAATTAGTGGTATATATTGGTGGAATATGTGAAAAATTATTACCTATCATATAAGGATTTTGGGATGAATATCATGATTTATTTCTATCCATATATTATTATGGATGAAAAATCTCTTCATTTGATGCATCTGACTCAAGAGTGAATGTAACTCCTAGAATGAGTTGGGCAATTTTCTATCATATATCGATATGTAATTTTTTTTGGAAATAATTAGATATATAGGGATATATTTTATACTATTGTATTAACTGTGAGATTAGTTAGTAGGAAATTTTATTGCTCAGTCCGATTTTAAGATGTGATGAACTGCGAACACATTACACAATTGAATTTGAGAGGTTAACTCATTATGAAACATGTTATTTTAGTTGGGTGATCTGGGAGCACATATTCATTTTCCAAGAAGTGTATGTAATTTGGTTTCAACCAAGGTAGTATTCAGTAGATAATCCATTATAGTAGAGACCGTTCTCATGAACATATTCCATTTGATTCTTATTAACGTGCATTTTTTGCAGCATGAACGCATAATGTTGTTACACCGCAGTCGAGTGTTAGATTTATTGTAGAAACATTCATATTGATAGGCATTGTGTGGTCATTCCACGATATACTATTTGAAGAGGATTTGGTTATTAACTACAGTTAGGAACATGATAATTTACCCATCAGTATTCTTGTAAAAAAAGTTCCACATATTCATCATGTCGAGGCAAGAGACGTGGTACATCAGTATAAGAGCATCATTACATAGAATGGTAATTTGATCACAGTAAAATAACTGAATACCAAGCTATAGGGACAAGTCAGCCTCATGTCACATAGACTACTAAGGAAATATTCAATGCAAGACCATCAATCGTCAAATGTATGAATCATATATCATCCACATGAGTTTGTGTTTTTTCTTATGGTAGAATAACATTATATTATATATTCCCTTTTTTGAATTTCCTTGGTCATGGATATGGAATTATTGGATTGAGATTGTTAATCAAAATACCGTTGTGAGTTCATTTAGATAATATCAATCTTTTAATGGGGAGTTCTATTAAGATTGGTGGTTACAGTATCTTTTGGGAACTATTAGAGATGTAAATGGAAATCATTAAAATTATTACTACTATGTATTTTTTATTTCTATTAAGTTATAATATAGAATATTACAGAAGGATATTGACCTGCCCATCTCAAGAATTAAAGAAACCATATTCACTAGAGTGAGTGATTTAATCATGTAGTTCATGTGTAACAAAATTAGAGTAGATTGTATTGTCTCAAAGAATTGATATCTAGTATTTCATTAGATTATGGGTGAATGTAGTGGGATTTTCTCCCTTGTGTTTGAATATTTAAATGGTTTTTCAATGATGATTTATTAATCTTGTTTCATGAACATGATATCTATTTCATTATTGTGTGTGTGTCGGGAGCAGTTCTAGTTTATATCCCACCTTACAGAAATGAAAAATAAAAGTTATTGGAGTAGAATATTTAGTTGGAAGATCACAAATCTAAATGCATCATACGGCCTAGTACAAATCCTTGGAGTTCCATGGTTCCCTTTTAAAAATGATTTATTTATCTTTATGACCATATCATGATTGTCAGAGGATGAACCATATGAATGTATGGAACTAGTATCATATTCCAATAATTGGTGATATTTTTATCATTTGAGAGGTGTTAAAATAATTTCTATGAAATATTTGGGTGCATATTACCATATGTTGAGATTCTAGTCCACAGTAATAACCAATAATTTATCTAGTATAATGTTAGTATATTATGATTTCATAGTGATGAAATTTTGGTTGAATAAAATTACAACATTATTCATTTTCTTAATGAATATGATCTTTCAACCTTTTACGGAACAATATTTTGTGGTTTTCATAAATGATTAATTTTTATACTCCAATTCATCTGATGATCATTCCATGAATCATGATATCATTCTATGTATATTGATATAGAATAGCTACTATTACAAGCTAACAGAATATAGATATTAGATTAATTATGTTCACATAATATGATATTTTATTTGTGAGTCACTATTTTTAGTTGACCCATGACATCAAACTTTTTGATATAATGGGATCATCCCATTAACACATTAGATATACATAGTTATTTAAGTATTTAATGTTATTATAGGTAAATTATACATGATTTTTCTTTTATTACAACACCAATGTCTGTGATAATCCATAATATGTTGTTTTTTGTATGGTATGATACTTGATATATAGGTTTTTTGGAGATGATGGGTAGGATGACATCATCATGAATACTAAATATACATGTGTTGGGTAAATCGTATACCATGTACTATGATTTATATAAAGTTAGAATTGGTCGTTTCTATAGTAGGAAGATCAATGTTTGAGAATTCTTCCATGAATTTGAGACCAGATGACACTAATTGTCCTTATCATGATATAGAATTAGAATAAGTACTACATGCCCTAATATTTTGTAGAAACTACATCAGGGGTGTGTGGTTTTTTGTATATATGTACTAATATATCCTCTTGTAAATATTTTCCTAGCATGAAATATTCATTCGGAAATATGATGTTGGTGAGTAAATAAAAAAATTTGACATTGATTTGGTGTACAAATAAAATGGAATGCATCGTTTTCAATGAGATAAGATTAAATAAATAGATAGAGGAAGTATTGGAATCCATTGATGAGTGGAGAATAATGACTCATTAAGAGGTCATTTATTTGGATGTTTATGAGTCTCATGGATATATGTCTCTAAAATTGAAATCATTTATACCTATGATACGTGAATATAATAAAACCAAAAATTACTCTGAATCAATGGTATTTATTATATGATGAAAATTAAAGAATTGATAGACACCATCATGATGGACAATTCGATATAGAAATTCTATTCTTTTCTAAGAAAGAGAATGTGTTCTTATGGTCATACATCGTATAATGATAAGGGTGTTTCATTATCCATGAGTTTTTTTTCATTATTTTCAAAAAAAGTTTTAACATTAATTCTACACACAATAGTAGTTGTCATGAAGGAAGAAGATGTATGTAATATTCATAACTAGATGATTTAAATTTCAATAGGTGAATGGTGATAATCAAAGGAAAAAATATGTTTCGTAGCATTTCCCCATTCATGATTATAAATGGTATGATGTCATGTTAAATTATTTGAAATGATTCAAATGAAAATCCATATGAATGATGACGTATGTGTTATTGTGGATTGATAGACCAATGTAGATGACTATTTATCTATTAGTTACAACATCATGGTAATTGATATGTGCAGTATTTACATTCTCGAGGTGGTTTGGATTCATATTTATATTGGGAATATAATTTCAAAAAAATGTCCTCATTTCACATGTAATATCAAGTAGGGTCAATAGATTTCAATTGGACCATTGGATCCAACTTGAACAACCTATCATCCACATACTAATGGTGATTCTATGATTACAATTTAGGGACTAGAATATTTTTTTGGTTCCAATGGTTTGTGTTTTCTTAATTTATTAGAGAAATATGTTCAATTTTGATGTTTTAATATTATAATAGATTCCATGAAATGTTCCTAATGGTTCCTATTAAGAATATATAATAATGCACATTTTATTCCCCTATTTGTTGGCTGGAGGTAGGTGAGTCAACGCTTACTAGGAATAGTCTCATAAAAGATACATCTGTGTAAGTTTGGTTGATGATACAATGGTGGTTGACCACATTGTTCATGAAATTATGTAATATAACCGTCTGAAATGACTTAGAGATTTTGATGATGGTAATCATGTTTCCATCGAGGGGTAGATAGGATTAGAAATCACCAAATTATACAAAATGAAGTCCATCGCCAAGGATATTTTGGAAATTTGACATAATGTAAAGGATCAGTTATTTGGCATAAAATTTAGCTCCTCCAATGTTCTATAGTTCCATACATGGTGTAGCATGTGTCATTGTACGTATTAATGTTTCCTTTTAATAGAATTAGATGTGGGTTGTGGATTTATTTGATAAATATCATTAGTGTTGGACAATACTATTTTTTGAGTGTAGTGGAACCATAAGAGAGTTCTGGTGGAATTCATGTATAATGATTATAATATGAAGACATAGTGTTTGGAGTTGTTCTCATATTCCTCATTGTGACACATAGATCATCATGGGTATGAGCTATTATAATGCAGGGTGGTTGTAACACCATATATAATTCTCAGGCTTGTCTCTCTATGAGACTTAATAAATGTTTATTATGATTGTGTTTTCTTCATGGATGACTGTTAGTTGATTAAAAATAGACATTTTATAATTATTTTTTAAGAAAATTTGTGATAATCATCATGTATAGACTTTGTTAAAAAGAGTAATTGATCTTCTATTACATTTGATTGAATTAATTAATGGATTTTAGGTATAAATTGGTTATGTGTTCCATAATTTCATGGTATATTGAGATCATTTAAATGGGGTTAATATTTTTTAGTAGTAAAATGGGATGAAAACCCATATATAAATCATTTATACCCCATTTAAACTGATAACACATCAAATATTATTAATTTCATTTAACTGAATAATTATATGGTGGAATTTTTTTGGTGTATCTTACTGATAATATTTACATGTTGTGTAACTACTATATATATTGTTTAAATAACAGAAATTTTTTTCTAATATATATTGTGCGGCTATATGTTATTCCAAATTCCTTGAATTTCATATCCCCTCTATCTACGAAAATCATCAGGGTGAATTGGGAGTTTCAAAATCCCATCGAAATGTCCCATTTACATATTCAATTATTGGTAATTCTTTTCATTTATCTATCACCATTAACATTAGTAGTTTTATAATCTATCAAATTAAAACTGTTACCCATGTTTATTACTGCTATGGATTGATAAAATTTTTAAAGGGTTCTCTTGGAAACCGTCCACTCTTTTCTCTATGAGGGTTTTTGTAGTTATAAGTGTTTTTGAAATATTAGTTAAATATGTGATGTGTAAATAATAGCACTATGGTTTGATAATTTTTATCATTGTCAAATATTTTGTTTCCCCAAAATAAAATGTTACAAAAAAAATGTATCATAATATTAAATGAAGTTCCTTTTTTAATTTTTTTTAACAACATTATGTGTTCTAGTAGGGTCATTGAACCATGAATAGTATTTAATTCGATAATGGTTTAATGAGTTTTAATCTAGATCTGATACCAGACGTGATTTCATGTTATATAATACCTAAATTGGGAATTATTTCATATTGATATAACTAATAATAATGTTTTATGTAATTTGAGGTGGTATATGAATGAAAATTTATATTTTTTTGATTACCCATTGATATTTATAATGAAATATATTGATGTTTTGGATATGTGACATTAATTATGTTTCACTGTATAATGACTATATATTTGGCTCATCACTGGAACATGAACACTTATATGCTATAATGTGGATATTATGTGAGATTTTCACATACCCATATTGTAATGCATACAGAGAAAAGGGTATTCCAATTCAAAAGTTGTAATACTTATAGGGAATTAACTTGGGTTCTATAATGATTATAGGTATTTGACATGAATTTTTGTGACTATAAAACTTTTATATTTTTGATTTTTTCATTGTTAAAAGACATGATCTGATATATACCATCATTGTGGTGATTTATATATTTTTCATTGGTGAAACGGTTTTGGATGGAATGGGTGTAAGACAAGCTCATAGATATTATGGAATGGAACTGAAATAGGTTGTCTTACTATGGATACATGGTTGTGGTTGGGATGATCATGCTTTGAGATACATCAACAAATTTATGATTTTCATTTTTTCTATATTTATATTTATAATTTATTTTTTTATTATAAATGAATGTTTTGTTATTTCATGATGAATTTTCAATATTAGTTCTTTGTAATTCATTGGGTTTTTGACCTACTTTGTTTTACTCAAACCCTATACATATAAGGAACCATCCAAAAACACTTCATAGTCATGAGTTAAAAAAAATTCACATTGAGGATATTTTAATGATTAGAGATTTAGATATTTAGGGCATAACTATTACATATCAGCTTGAATATTTTAGGTGGACAATACTATTATGTATCTATATTTTTATAAAATATAAAATCTAAAAAAAACATGTCTACTTCAATGTTATAGACCTCATGAAATATCCTTGAACACATCGATCTACTATTCCTCCTCATGTCTAGTTAAAAATATTTCAAAACCATGGGATGAGAAAAATATCAGTGAGGGATACACAAAGAAGTAAAACTATTGGTTTTTTTAAAACAAGTAATCCATGAATACATTATCATAAATAATAATTTTTACCTTTATGATGTTGTAAATACTCTTCTGTGAATAATTTATAACTTCTTATAATTTTTTAACAACTAGATTAACATAAAACCCATTTAAAGAACACATAATATATATAGATAACTAGGGACAAAACATACATAATTGGAATAACTATAGGATTTACTACCACACATATAACTAAATGGAATAGCTACACATCCAACCTCCATTCCAAATTCATTAAAGGTTATAATGCAACCACCTTTCCTGGTGTATCACAGTACCACCAATTATATGGTTTATCACATAACCACCTGTCAAATGTCCAAGTACCGTATTAAAATCATAACACCTAAAAAATTATAAATATAAAAATTTCAATAATTATATTCCCACGTTTCAAATAAAATATATCATTTCAATAAATTGACATAATAAATTCTTAATCAACCCATTTTCAAAACCATTAAAAATATTTTATAAAGAGATTTTTGAGTCAAAGTGTCTCATACCACATTTATGATTTTAAAGGAATTAATGTTTTAAAAATTTCATTTCATGATAAAAATATACTAAAAACCATTTTGAAAAAATGGACATTGATGAGAAATATTTAGACTAATAATTCATTAAACAATTTAACACGATACATTAGTTAAAGAGTCTTGTAACACATGATACACACATGACTAAAAATAAATGAAGAATTGAATAAAACAAAATGTATAATTTCATGAGAATAATTATATTCATGATATAATATTCCAAAGTGAAGTATAAACACCATATAAAATGGAATTGGTGCATAACAACATTGAAATATCAATAAAACGAAAATTTAGATTAAACATCTTATGAAGACGGTATCCTTTGATTAAGGATAAATAAATTTTATAATTATGTTTGTCAAATTATAATACAATTATTATATGTGGATCTTAATTGTGAAACAATGAGAGGTTATTCAGACATATTTAAACATGGCCAAATCAAGAAATATATGTTTACCCATATAACTAAAATATGGTAAAAAATTTCCCTTAAAAAAATTCGACAGTCCATCAGCGTCACTTTAAAATTCAGAAAAAATAATGTGATGAGAGAGAAAATGGCATGTCATTAGTTGGAAATAATATTTAAATCATTAAGGATATATAATATAATATCAAAAAATAATAATATTTAAATTAATAGACATAACAAAAATAAGTCTTTAAAAAAGGGGAGGGTGAAAGGCTACCTAAACGATTTGGTAATATATGAAAAATTCACCACATGAATGAAGGATAATAAAATGAAGATTTAATTACCCATAAATAAATGTAAATTACACAATAAATAGAATAATGGTTTGTACATACACCACCCAAAAGTATATAGTGTCAATATTACATGAGTCTCATGGGAATAAGAACTGAAGGGATAACCCCTTACCACAATGTAATAAAACTCGTAGTATAAATAAAAGTTCATAAAACCCAATTTAATCACAGAATAACATGAATACAATGTTAATAAATATAATATATAACAAATTTCAGTACACAATACCACACTTGCAATAAATAACTGTAAAACAATTGAAATCTCATAGAATTAAAAGTGAGAAAGAAACCCTTCACCTCATGTCCAACATGACATGTTTAAAACAATTGAAATCTCACAGAATTAAAAGTGAGACAAGAAACCCTTCACCTCATGTCTGACATGACATGTTTGTTTCTTGTTCTTCCTAAATAAAAAAATAAGATAATTTATAAATTATTAAGAAAAAATTTTCAAGTTTATTATTCCTGTTGTATCACTTATTTCTATGTTATAATCATTATTTAATCATTTATGTTAATAAAGGTTGTTTGTTCGATATTTTGTACTTGAGTCAAAGATGAAAACCATATAATTACAAGTTTTCCATTTGGTCAGGATTCCATTTTCTCCAGAAGGATTTTCATGACATATTATCATATATAAAATTTAAATCTAGTATATATATGTATACATAATAGTACATAACATTTATATATAAGAAATGAAATGCATCATTCATGGGGATGGTAAGCCGTACGTACGCAAGAACACTACTTTCATTTAAATTTCATATTTTAATTGAATATAAACATATTAATATATTTATATATTATAATTAAACTATACTATTTTATATAATTTAAATAACTCTATCCTTTATACATTTTACATATAGTACAAACGATTCATATAACTTTGAGAGGGTGGTTGTCCGCACTTCCACAAATGAAATTATCGTGTTTACCCATAATAGAAACCATAAAGGAATGATATAAATAGAAAATAAAGAAGTATAAAGAAAAAATAAACATAATATAAATAATATATAAATACATTACTATCATAATGGACACCATGTGAGGTTGTAGGAGACAATTGAACAATCAACGTTTCATGAGGCATTGGATAGTCTTCAATAAAAACAATAAGTTTTATATCCATTAAATAATGTTTTGTTAAAGTTTAGTTAAAATAAATCTCAGTACAACATAATAGTATATTTTAGGTACTGGTGTTGTAACAAAAAAATTAATAAAAAGGGCCTAGTGGTTGTAGAAGTAAAATAAAATAAAAAAATTTAAGAGAAATTGTTACCTTTAATTCTGGTAACTCGCTTTGGATTGAACCAAAATGACTTCATGAAGTTTCTTATGCCTAATTTATGTAATATAGGTGGAATATAGGGATCTTGAAATCTTATCTTTTCAGGGGATGGACGAGACAAGGGGATTGTGGGGTGTAAGAAATTGGTTAAAAGTTGTGTCCTTTTATAAGGGTGAGAAGTGGCACTTTAGGAGAGTGTGAAAATATTATTCTTTTTTTAATTATTTTTTATTTCTAAAGACCAAAAACTTATTAAATTCAAATATAAGATGACTCCTGGTCAAAATAAAATCATCACATACGAATTGTACAGGTTTTGGATATTATTTAAATCATGATAAATTTATTTATTTAAATCATTTATTTATTATGTAAACACTGCATCATTATTGTGTCATAATGAATATTATTTATATGATGTCTAAAAATTATAATAAAATACCATTATTTAAGAAATATTTTTTTACTTCCAATTTATATTCATAGATGAAGATATAACTTATATTGTAACGACCAAATGTTTTTCAATGGAAATTCCCTTCTTATATTTATGTCATAAAATAAAATGAAAACACAACATAATGAACTACTAAGTGATTATTGACCATTAAACATAATATTGTCACTTCTGTGTTTGGAATTTTAAAAATCCGACATACACGGTTGTGCTGAAGATGAATTTTCGAGTCTAATGAAACATAAATAATTTTTGGTGAATAGTAATGTACCCTTAGGAATAGTAAAATTCCATTATGAATAGTAATATGACCCTTATGAATAGTAAATCATCCATTATAAGAGTATCCATACCCATGAATAATTAAATAAAATTTAGACATCTTATAAAGTGATAATTTGACCATGGTAAACGTTATGGTATTTTATAAGTCATAAATAAATATTTATAATTAATTAATTAATATAAAAAATATTTATTTCCCTAAAATGTATTCATAAATTATAGATCAATTTATTATAGTTTGTAGATAATTTTATAAGACACTATGTAAATTTTTAAAGCACTATAATATAAGTTTTAATCTAAAAAACTTTTTTTATGAAAATTATGAATTTATTTTAATATTAAATTAACAATATTTACATTTTTTTTTTGAAAAATATAATTCATTTTTGGATTCAACATGTCTATAAATGGTTGGGGTAAATTTTTGGTATTTTTCTGAGGTACTTCAATTTTTAATGAATAATATTATCCGATAATTTACAATAAATGCTAAATAATGAATTATTTGAGTCCTCAATGATGATATGCTGATGTAAGAACACTTGGTTCGGGATCACATGATAATGGTACTATCTTGGGTCATTCATGACTCATTATTCCTTGTCATAGGTGAAATTAATAAACTAATGATTTTTATATTAAGGAAACCTCTCTCCCCTCCACTATAAAAGCCACCCTTCACACCCTCATTTCATCACACCTATCAAGCTCCAAGCCTTCTCTAAACTCTACCAAAACACCTTACCTAGACCCTCCCACATGTACAAGAGGTGATGGTCTCATAAAAATGCCAATCATACGCCCTTAAGGAGGTTCCAAAAAGGAGGATTCTAGAGGTAATTTCCCTCCCTCTTCACCTTTAATTTTCGTTCATGTTCATGTTCATTTATTGATCTCTTCACACTTATCTTCATCAAAATTTTATTGTAACACAAATATTATACATATAATGTTATTGTATTATTCTAATAGTATATTATATCATAAAACCCCCTTTCCCTCTTCCTTTTATATAATTAATGAAAACGTTGTTCGTGAGGTGTTAATTTATCACCTTCAAGAACGACATGATTTCTTCTTCCATTTCTACCTTCAGATCTGGTTATAAAACAATTTTTATAGTTGAAAAATAATATGTTATATTCATTATGTTCTATTTAATGTTTTGGTAATAACCTAAGGAAATATTACTAAGTGAAAAGATAAAACAAGTTCGATGTGATCCAAAAACCGCCCGATTTGACCCAAATAACCATCATTTAATTATTATCTAATGATTAATCCACATATATCTAATAAAATTCATTATTAAAACATTAAAACTCTTGTAATATCATTAATTACATTTAATATCATTTCTTTATGTTTACTCATGTTATACCCAAACATCAATTTAAGAATACAAGTGAACCATCCATGAAAAACCATAAAAACGAACATCCCCGAACAATGTTTTTAAACTCTATAATTCATACAAAGGAAAATAATATGAAATAATGAGACCATAATAAACTCTATTAATGTAAAAAATGGTTATTTATTTATAATTAATGAATATAATGTCATTATAAAGGACATTAAAGAGAATCAATCATTCGGGTACAAGATAAGGTGAAATTCTTGAACCCAACTTTGATCCTTCGGGTTCTCCCTCTTTCACTCCATTTTTGATATGGTTACTCCTTAAAGATCATTTTTTCATAATTATTTTACCATTTTTTTGATATAAATGTTTTATACTAATGTTAATGTCAATAAAAATGTTTTCCAAATGAACTCCTCTTTTAAGAACTCACCTTTTACCTCTCATTCAAAGTCGATGGTTATTGTATCAATTATGTTTCTCGCTATTTCTTTTGGGAACCAAAATATTATGAATGTATTATTATGAGATTAAATCCATTCTTTTTCATGGGTTAGTTATGTTCATTTATTTTATATTTTCATTGTGTAATGCATGATAAATGATAATTTTATGATGTGACGGGTGCACTCGGAATTATAAAGTGCAATATAAATGTTTAAATGTGATGGGTGCACCTGAAATTATACAAATCTCAAATGCATTGGGTTAATTGATGAATCTCATAATTAAATGTGAAATTATTTGTGAACAAGATCCTAGATTGGATGAAAAGTATGTGTAGTAGTTAACCACAAAGACATGATGTTTCATTTTTATGCATTTCCACTTTTCATGTCTTTTATTTATGCTCCAATAATTTTAATGATCTTTTTCCTATGTTATGATAATTATCACCCCATGATATATTGTTCTTATCTATCATATTATTGGTCTTCTACATCACCCCTTATGATGTATATCCTCATGTGGCTAGATGTACTAAGGAGAGGACAAGTTACAATAAAAATCTATAGAAGAACAAATTAAATAAATGATTACGCAAGATGTTGTATATGTTATGTGGGGTCCTAGTTTTCCCAAGACACTAAACCATTGGATCTTATTTTTGTAATAATATTATGTTGATTATCTTTGAAATTATGTAATAGTAATGTATGAAATGGATGGGTCGCTATAGTTTGTTTCATAGGAAAGGTTTAGTTAAGTTGGGAATTAGTATTAGTGAAACATAGGAAAAAACTCTAGTATGAGATTAAGTACAAATATTCCCAAAAGAGTATTTTACTAGGAATCCCATATGTTATGTTTTTGGTATAAATTTTCTAAATGAATAAATTATTAATGAATTTTTTACTTATGTTTTTTTCCACACTTTTATATTTTAGAAAATGGTGTGAACCAGGTGAAATCAGGACAACAACTCTTGCATGGGACAATGCAACGATTGCCCGAACGATATACTCAATGATTTGTGAGGTGGAGTTCAAAACGTCATGGATATGATTTCCCAATTATCTCAGGTTATGAAAAATAACCATAATAATGGGGAACTTCCTCCTTCACCAAAGAAGGCGCGACTGGATATCGAATGTTTTATGCGGAAATGACGACCGATGTTTAGTGGATCTTCTGATCCACTAGTTGCGGAATAGTTGGTCAACTCCATGGAGAAGATCATTTTTCTGCTTCATTGTTCTGAGACAGAGAAGGTTAATCTATCTGTTTATCATCTAGATGGAGAAGCTGATCAATGGTGGGATTTGCATAAGAACACCAGTCCAAGGGAGGAAATTGAAAAGATTGAATGGGAAGACATTAAGATAATTTTTCTTAATAAGTATTTCCCAAGAACTCTTTTCACAATGATGGAGATAGAATTCATAGAGATCATGAAAAAAGAATGAGAATATTTCACAACCTATGATGTGAATTTCACAAGGATCACATGGTAAACATTGGGTTTTGTTATCAACAATGATTGAAAAATAGATAGATTCTTTATTGGATTAAAACAAAACCTTCGAAAGGATCTTGCAATTCGAGACATTAGGGGTTATGAAGAATTTGTTTAGTGTGATCTCAAAGTAGAGATGGATTTTGGAGAATGGTCCCTTGGATATGGTGATAATAAAATAAATTTGGTGTTTCAATGTTGTGGATTTAATTATAAAGGAGGGAAGAAAAATCAACGACCTACATGCCAAAAATGTGGGAAGTTTCACAATGGGAACTGCCTCAAAGGGATGGTGAAATGCTTCAAGTGTCGGAAAGAAGGAAACTATGCTCAAGACTGTCGAAAAGTCTCGAAAAGGAAGGAGAATGAAACTGATTAAAGGAGAGAACCACCCATGGGTTAGTGCTACAACTATTGGGAGCGTTGGCACAATGCAAACCAGTGCACTAAAACTCTAGTTCTCGAGGGTAATCAGCGTCAACAGCCACCAAAGACAAAGTAAAATGGGAGGGATTATTCCATCTCTACTGTGGAGGTGGAGCATGATAAGGAAATCTTACAAGGTACACTTCCTATTCAATCAATAATGTAAATAGTCTTATTTGATTCTGGTTCTACGCATTACTTTTTATCTTGCATGTTTTCTAGAACTATAGAATCAAATCCCCACAACCATGAAGTAAATATATGTATAAAAACTCCAATTGGGGTAGTCATTGCAACCCATGTGTTTGACTATTTTCATGTTGGCGTATGAGGGGAGACTCTTCCAGAAAATCTCGTAATACATCCCTTGTTGGAATTCAGCGCTATAATGGGAATTTAGTGGATCTCTTTATATAGTGTGCATATCAACTATCCGGAAAAGGAAATATATTTTCATATTCCAAACCATCCCATGTTCCACTAAAAATTCAAGGAAGATCCTGAATCACCTTTGAAAAATCCTTCGATGGTGTGGGTTTTGATTCCCTATGAAGAAGCATAGCTCGCCAAAATGGTTGAGTCGAAGGAAAGTTCTAACTTTGAGGAAATTCCCATCTTGAGTGATTACGACAATGTATTTCCATAAGAGTTACCTGAAATTCCCATGGATCATGAGGTAGAGTTATCAATTGAACTCATGCCTAGAGCTACTCCAATCTCGAAGGGTCCCTATAGGATGGCTTCTATCGAACTGGAGTAGTTAAAGAAGAAATTGCAACAGCATCTGGACAATGAGTTTATATGCCCTAGTGCATCACCTTGGGGTGCACCATTTCTCTTTGTGAAGAAGAAGGATGGAACTATGTGGATGTGTATCGATTATCGGGAACACAACAAGATCACCATAAAGAACAAGTATCCTCTTCGAAGGATTGATGACTTGGATGATCAGTTAATAGGATCTCAATACTTCTCAAAGGTGGGCATTTGTTATGGATATCATCAGTTAATGGGGAAGAAAGAATATATTCATAAGACTGCCTTCTGTACAAGGTTTGGGTACTAGGAGTATTTGGTGAATCCCTTTGGACTTATTAATGCCCCTGTAATCTTCATGGATTTGATGAATAGGGACTTTAGACATTACCTTGAAATTTTTTTGGCAGTGTTTATCGATGATATTATCATCTAATCCAAGAGCAAGGAGAAACTTGAAAAACATCCATGAATTGTGTTTGTGACATTAAGAATGGTGATGTTTTACGCCATGTTCAGCAAGTTTGAGTTTTGGATGAATCATGTCACGTTCTTGGGACATGTGATCACATGTGAGGGAACTTTTGTGGATCCTTCAATGGAAAAGCTGATTGAGGAATGGCCCAGGCCCTCTAGTGTCACAGAAATCCATAGTTTTCATGGTATATAAGGGTAGTACCGATGTTTTGTGAGAATCTTCACCTGATTGTCAAGCCCACTAACTATGTTAAAAAGTAAAGGGTTAAAGTATGTCTGGGTGGAAGAATGTGAGGAAAGCTTCAAGGAACTAATGAGAAGTCTGATCACTACACCTTTACTAACATTACTGAAATGTGGTTAATGTTTTGTGATATATAGTAATTCTTCCAAGAAATCCTTCACTTGTGTACTCATGAAAAATGATAATGTGATAGCCTAAGCCTCACGAAAGTTGAAGATCCATGAGCAGAACTAACTGATGCATGATCTAGAGCTGGAAACCATGATTTTTTCTATAAAAATCATGGTGGCACTACCTTTATGGTGAGAATTATGACATATACATTAACCACAAGAGCCTAAATGATATATTCACACCAATGGTTCTCAACATGCGTCAAAGGAGATGGTTAGAGCTAATAATGTATTATGATTGATATATTAACTATCATCCTTGAAAGGCGAACAAGGTAGATGATGTTATAATCATAAAATAACCCGCTACTCTATCCATGTTGGGGATTGAGAAGGACCTTATCTTCATGGATATGCAATGAATGTATTAAGAAATCGTAAGGGCTGGGGATACATCCTACCTTGTCCAAATGATTGTGCAACCATCCATCCTATAGAATATTAAGGAAGCACAAAGGAGGATGTGGAGATAAAAAAGATGGTGAATGCAGTAAAGGAAGGAAAGATGCAAGTGTTCCATATCGATGATGATGGTTTGATTCAGTTTGGAATGCATCTTTGTGTGCCTTCATCAACCGAGATAATGAAGGATCTATTGGACAATGCACATAGCTCAACATTCTCTATCCATCCTAGGAGTACCATGATGTACCGTGATCTCAGGGAACACTTCTTGTGGGATAATATGAAAGAGATTGTTGAATATATATCAAGGTGTTTGGTATGTCAGCATGTTAAATCTGAGAGTTAAAAGTCCAAGGGTATGATGCAGCCATTGCCTATACCCATGTGGAAATGGGAAAATGATACTATGGGATTTTTCACCGGTCTCCCGAAGACGTCATAGGGAAATAATGTGATATGGGTTGTGGTTGATAGACTCACCAAGACTGCCCATTTTACCGCTATTCGGGAATACCTCTCGCTTGAACAACTTGCAATGATATATGTGAAGGAATTGGTGAGACTACACGGTGGTCCACTCTCAATTGGCTCTGACCCTGATCTATGGTTCACATCTATGTTCTAGAGAATACTTCAACATGCATTGAGTACGGAATTAAATTTCAGCACGGCCTATCACCCCCAAAATGATGGCCAGCTTGAAACAACTATTCAGATGCTTGATGATATGCTAATAGCCAGCTCTCTTGAATTGAATGGTTGTTGGGATCAGCATCTCCCATTGGTTGAGTTCTCATACAACAATAGCTTCCAATCAAGAATACAGATGGCTCCATATGATGCTCTTTATGGAAAGTGTTGTAGAACTCCTACCTGTTGGGATGTTGTTGGAGAAAGGAAGCTACTTGTTCCCGATCGTGTTCAAGAGATGACATAGAAGGTTCAAGTCATCCAAAAACACATCAAAGATGCTCAAAGTCATCAAAAGAGCTATGATGACAACCGTCTAAGAGACTTGGAGTTCGACGTAAGAGGTAAATTCTTCCTTCGAATATCTTTATGGAAGAGAGTCATGCAATTCGTGAAGAAAGGGAAGCTAAGCCCAAGGTATATTGGCCCCATTTAATTCCTTGACCGCATAGGATTCATGGCCTATCGTCTTGCACATCCACCGAATATGGATCAATTTCATTATTTTTTTCATGTATAACTACTAAGGAAGTACATACCAGACCCCTCACATATACTAAACTCAGAGGTGGTGTAGTTGGAAGATGATCTCTCCTATGAGTAGCAGCCAGTAATGATTCTGGATTGGGGAGATAAGGTTCTATGCAACAAGACAACCTATATTGTCACGTAGTTTTGGAGGAACCATAGGGTTGAGGAAGAAACTTGGGAACCGAAAGAGGAAATAAAGGAGAAACACCCTCACCAGTTTGTGTAAAGTGAAATTTCAGGGGTGTAATTTCTTAAGGGTTGAAGAATGTAAAGAACCAATGTTTTACAATGGAAATTCCCTTCTTATTTTTATGTCATAAAATAACTTGAAAACACAACATAATGAACTACTATGTGATAAGTGACCTTTAAACATACGTTTTTCACCTTTGTGTTTGGAATTTTAAAAATACGACATACACGGTTGTGCTAAAAATGATTTTTGGAGTCTAATGATAAAATAATAATTTTTGGTGAATAGTAACGTACCCTTAGGAATAGTAACATACCCTTATGAATTGTAATATAACCCTTATTAATAGTAATTCATCCATCATAAGATTAACCATACCCAGGAATTATTAAATAAAATTTTGACATCTTAGAAAGTTACAATTTGACCTTGGTAAAAGTTTTGATGTTTTGTAAGGCATTAATAAATAATTATAATTAATTAATAAATTTAAAATAATATTTATTTCCCTAAAATGTGTTAAAAATTTATTTAATCAATGTTTTATACTTTTTATATAATTTTATATGACCCTACGTAATTTTTGAAAGCACCATAAAATCAGTTATAATCTTAAAATCTATTTTTTATGAAAATTCTGATTTTAATTAAATATTAAATTAATAATATTTACAATTTTTTTTTTGAAAAATGGACTTCCTTTTTGTATTGTACACGTTGAAAAATTGTTTGGGTATTTTGTTTTGGATATTTATGAGTTACTTGAATTTTTGATGAATAGTAGAATCTGATAATTTACAATAAATGCTAAATAATGGATTAATTGAGTCATCGATGATGCTCTTCTGATGCAAGCCCACTTGGTTCAGGATCAAATGATAAAATTAAAATTATTGGTCAATCAATACTCACCATTCCTTCTCTTATAAATAATTAATAAACTAATTAATTTTATATTTAGGAAACCCCTCTCCCCTCCACTGTAAATGCCACCCTTCACACACTCATTTTCTCACACCTCTCAATCTCCAAGCCTTCTATAAAATCTGACTGAACACCTTCCCTATCCCCTTTTCCACGTCCAAGAACATCAGGTCTCATCAAATGACCAGTCTTAGGCCCTTAATGAGGTTCTTAAGAGGATGATTCTAGAGGTAATTTCCCTCCCTCTTCTCCTTTAATTTTCATTCATGTTCAAGTTCATTTCTTGATCTCTCCCCACCAATATTCATCAGAATTGTATATTAACTCTAGTATTATACATATAATTTTATTTTATGATTCTAATGGGATATTATATCATCCAAACCCCTTTCCCTCTTCCTTTAATTTTATTAAAGAGAACGTTGTTCGTGAGGTGTTAATTTATCACCTCCAAGAACGACAAGGTTTCTTCTTCCATTTCTACGATCAAATCAGGTAATGAAACCATTTTTATGGTTGAAAAAGAAACTTTTATATGTATTATTTTCTATTTAAAGTTATTTAAATAACATATGGACAAATACTATGTGATATGTTAAGACAAGTTCGTTGTGGTCCAAAAACCGCCCAAATTGACCAAAATAACCATTATTTAATTCTTATCTAATGATTCATCCACATGGATATAATATAATTCATTATTAGATGAATAATAATATCTAATATCATTAATGAAATGTAATATCATTTTTGGAAGTTTACTCATGTTGTACCAAAACATCAATTTAATAATACAAGTGAACCACCCAAGAAAAACCATATAAACGAACATCCCCGAACAATGTTTTAAAACTCATTATGTCCTCCAATGTAACATAATATGACATAATGAAACCAGAATGAACCTTATTAATGTACACATGGTTCTGGATTTCTAATTAATGAATATAATGTCATTATACATGACATTAAAGAGAAGGAAGCATTCGGGTACAAGGTAAGGGGAAATTCTCAAGCCCAACATTCATCCTTCGAGTTCTCCCTCTTTCACTCCATTTTTGATATGGTTACTCCTTAAATAACATTTTTACATAATTATATTACATTTTCTCGAATATAAATGTTTTATACTAAAGTTTTTGTCAATAAAAATGTTTTCTAAAAGAACACTTCTTTTATGAGCTCACCTTTTACCTCTCATTAAAGGTTTATGGTTCTTGTATCAAGTATGTTGTTCCCTCTTTATTTTGGGAACCCAAAGATTATGAATGTGTTCTTATGAGATGAAACCGATTAATTTTCATGTGTTATATACATTCATTTATTTTATATTTTCATTATGGCATGCATGATTAATGACAATGTTATGATGTGACGGGTGCGCCCAGAATTATATTGTGAAATATGAATGTTTAAATCTGACGGGTTCGCATGGCTTTATACAGCACTCCAATGCATTGGGTAAAGAGATGAATATAATGATTAAATGTGAAATGATGTGGGAACAAGATTCTAGCTTGGTTCACATGTATGTCTGGTAGTTAACCACAAAGTCGTGATGTTTCATTTTTATGCATTTCCACATTTCAAGTCTTTTATTAATGCTCCTCTCTTGATCATTGTCATTTGCCTCTGTTATGATTATGCTCACCCCATGATATATTGTTCTTATCAATACTCTTACTGGGAATCTATCTCAAACCTTTTTATCTATATCCTCATGTGGCTACATGTAATAAGGAGAGGAAAATTTCCAATAAGAAGCTAGAGAAGAAGAAATTAAAAAGATGTTTATTCTATATATTGTATTTTCCATGTGTGGTCCTAGTTTTCAAAAGACACTAAACAATTGGATCTCTTCTGGGTAATAATATTATGTTGTTATCATTGAAATTATTTAACAGTAATGTTTGAAAAGGTTGGGTCGCAATATATATAACCCCATGTAAAAATTTAATTACTATAAGATATTTGTTTATGTTATTTTCGACATTACTTTAAATTAATTAATCTAAAGAGCCATTATCACTCCAATGAGGCTTCATTGGGTCCCAAAATAGACCCAAGGATAAAAAAAGGTCATCCATGACTCAAATGATATGTTTTGGACAAGTGTTATGATAATTTTGTATTATTATGTTATTATTTTTACCTTGAATTACCCAAATTACCTTTAGCAGCGACAAATAAATGACAAAAGAAAATATTCAAAAAATAAGGATTTAATCATATTAAATGGTGTTTTACATAAAAATATAAATCATTTAATTATTATATTCAAACTTAAATTCACTAAAGAGGTAAAATTTCATTTAAATATAAATGTGTTTTTTTAACTACTAATAAGTGGTTTTACTATTCATAAAAAATTTGATGTTTTTCTGAATAATACTAAAAATCCAGTCTGAGAAATATTATAAATTCCAAAATAAAAAAAGATGTATATTTTATAAAATTGAAAAAATAGAAGTTTAATTAATTAATTTAAAATTAATTCCCTTTGTCAAAACAAAATGCCTGTTTAAAAAAAATATTAACTACCAAATGATTGACAAATGTTTATGTCCAATATTAAAATGGAAATAAATAAAATGACTAGTATTGGATTAAATGGTAAAAATATAATCTAAATAATCTTTTGAACCAATTAAAAAGATAATCTATCCATAAAAATATATTATATTACAAGGTAGTTGAGAATTAAACTATAGTATTTTCACATTTCATCAAAAAAAAATTTTTATCAGAATAAAACCAAAATTTTACCCAAAGTGATTTTTGATGTCCCAATTCAAAACAAAATATATTTATCATGTCAGATATAACAAATTAATGTTACCAAAAATATATTTAAATATTGTTCGTCATCAAAAGGCAGTAAATCATCCTTTTAAAGTAAATTATGTTTATCATTAGATACATTCACATTTTAAGCATCAACCTTTTATTAGATAGAATTAAAAAATTAAAAAATATGTATAATCATATATTAGTTAGATATATCATTCATGAAATTAAAATAGCTGGGCATTAATTTCCATTTAATGTAATAATAATATTTTATTTTTCTATATGACTCGCCATTGTTTGCAACATAAGACATTGGAGAACCCTATTGTTGTGTGTCAAGTACGCCCATGAATATAACATCCCATTCAAAATAATGATAATATTTAATTAAAAAATATAAATAAATATGAAAATTTTATATTCTTTATTTTCCTAGGATGTTACATCCTTCCCCCCCTTTGGAAATTGGGTACTCACAATATTAAAATTGGGCATGGATGTATCATAGAGAGTCCCACTTCCGAAAAATAGTAAATATATCTATCACAATATAATAAATAAAGATATGTAAAATGTTATCTAGAGATAACCCATACTAGGATTCAATGAAAATATGGACATGGAAGAGAAAATAATTGTCCAGTTCTGATGTAGAGTGGTATAAAACATGATTAGGAGAATGTTAACAACAAGAAAACCACTAATTTGTGATTGGTTAAATGGTTATTTGTTTCCCAGTAGTAAATGTAAACGGAAAAATGTTTTTGTTTTAATTTCCTTTTCATAATATTGATGAATTTATTTATGATCCTTACTATGAACATAATGCCACATACTTACTTGACATGTAGACTTTCACCGTTTACAGAATTTCTTCCAACGACTCTTCTTTTATCCAAATGAAAAGTATTCATGTTGATGTGGAGATATCAAAAGCAAAAAAATAAAGTTCTAGATAATTAAATGATCAAAAGAATATAAACCATATATTTCCCCTCTCGTTATATATAAACCAAAACAAAAAATGGTTAGTATGATATCAAATAATCCCTAAAAGGACAATCGTTTATAAAAATAAATACTACACTTAATCTGCAAAAACCAAAAATAGTACCCAAAGAACAAGAAATACCATTCCATATAAAATTGTAATTTATATCAATCAAAGTAATCCAAACATTGATGGAATCCTAAGAGTCCAAAATATTTAATAACATAGTCTTCCACAATAAATCGTATCATTTATCTCCAAAAGCATCAAATATTCTTAATGTCTCATACTAATATTTAATTAACCTAAACACATAATATCTATGATAGATTAATAATTACCATTAATAACCCAAATAAATTTATTTCCATAATAAAAACATAGATTCTTCTAGAATAATACTTCAACCAATACTCCACCAATTAAACCGTATAGTATTTTATATTCCTTAAGAATATATTTTTCCCATGAAAGAGAATGTCTTCCAAATTAACCATTCTTACATAATCACCAAATCATTTTTTATAACAATGATTTCCATTTGATAAAACATAAGATCCCAAATAAACATATTCTTGATCCATAAAATCATTTAATGAAAATTAATTAGTCGTACTAACCAGAGACATCACGCAGTCCAGTGGTAGGCAATAAATCCCAATCGTAATTTGGTTGTGGGTTCGATTCCCGCAGCTTTTTCCTACGTGATGGGTTGTCACACGGTCTTCAAGTTGTACTTTTTCAAATAATATAAAATTTTATAAAATTTCAAAAATTACTGACAACCCAATCTTAAACAATGGAGTCTGAAACTCCATGCAGACGTACAATCTATTAAATGTTCAATCGTCCCATCTCATCAGCACTGAAGGGTTCCTTGAAGGAATGAAGTGAAAAACCATTATGAATCTATAAATGACCACCCAAACTGCATCATTCCATCGAGGTGACCTTGGAAACCATATTAAAATATCCATCATGGCATCGTTCCACATCCCCTCGTGAATGGGTAATAACTATAATAGCCATGATGTCCACTGATGCTCCACCATCACCTGCTTACATGTGGAACACCTCATGATGAAACCAGAAACATTCCTCTTCATAATTGGCCACCAATAATGATGGTATAGATCAAAATACATCATGGGGACTCTAGGTTAAACCTTCCAAATTGAGGAATTAAAACCCTTCATCAGCTCCTCGTGTATATCAGCTGGCACCCATACATGTCCCTATAAATGAATGATCTCATCCTCACCTATGGTCCATCCTGGAATATGGTCTCCTACTGACACGTTCTCTGGTAGGACTAGGCCTTCCGAATCTGAAAGCTGCCTAATTCTAACATGATCAAAGGATTTTAGTTACTCAACCCACCTTTAATGTCTCAAATTCAGATCATGTTGGGTGATGATGTACTATAAACATTTGTGGTCAATGAAAACCACAAAATTCTCTCCCAGATGATAATGTATCCAATAGAATAAGGAATAAACAAAAGCTGCCAAATCTAGATCATTCATCAGGTAATTCCTCTCATGTGGCCTCAACTACCAAGAATAGTACGCAACAACTCCATCTCCCTGCACAAGCACATCTCCAAGCACGATACCTGAGGCATCATAGGAAACAATATAGATCATTCCTGGCTCTAGAATGATTTGTTTCATATCTGATGTAAACCTCCCTTTTATCTTCTGAAAGGCAGACTCAAAAAAATATGACCATAAGAACGTTTCACCCTTCTTAGTCATACCTATCAGTGGTGATACTAAGTATGAAATTTCCTGAATGAAACATCTTTAGTTTCCCTCCAGTCCTAGAAAACACTGGATCTCAAAGAGGTTGTTCGGCTGCTCCCAAGATACTCTAGCTCTCACTTTCTATGGGTCTCTTGATACCCCTGTATGTGATATAACATGACCCAAGAAGTGAATTGGATCCACCCTAATGTGGCATTTGGAGAGATTATCATATAACTGATGATCTATCATTGTACTCAGAATGATCTCATGATGGGTAGTATGTCCGTGTTGAGATTGGGATTACCCCAAGATATCGTCCATGTAGACAACCACGAAGGAATACAAATATGGATTGATCACTCAGTTCATTAGTGTCGTTATAACTATTGGTGGACTCATAATGATGAACGACATAACCACATACTCATATAGACCATACTTTCTCCAGATGGCTGGAAGAGATATATCTAATGATCTAACCTGAAACTGATAATAACTAGACCTCAACTCAATCATCGATAAAACCCAGGCAACTCAAAGCTAATCAAAGAGATCACATATCCTTAGTATGTTTTAATGGTTCATTAACATCAACCAATTTAACATCCGATAGTCCACAAAAATCCTGATGGTTCTATCTACCTTTTTTGCAAACAAGATATGTGATCCCCAAGGAGAAGTAATGGGTTGGATGAAACCTTTTTCTTGCAAATCCCCCAAACTGTTTCTTGAGCTCCAGCAACTCTGGTGTAGCCGTACTATAATGATGAATGGACACGACTGCCAATCATGGAACATGCTCAATAGAAAAGTCTACCTCAGGATTTAGAGGAAAACATTAAAAGACCTCTGGACAGACATCTCTGAAACAATACACCACTTCCAGAAAGTCTAAATGTGAAATCCCCTGGTCATCCAGATATAGACTACTAATCTGGGCTATAACTCCTCCCAACCCATGATGCTCAGGACATGCTCTGCTCACCTGGACATCCCATTCACCCTTATGAAGAAAATAAACACCATCTTGTGACGTGAAAATCACCTTGCGGAAATAATAGTCGAATACTTCCTTGAACGAAATTAACTAGTCCATCCTAATAAAAAAATCATTGCATGTCATATCATAGACATAGTGGCCCCAGAGAACGTGACACCCACAAACCTGTAGAGGTAACTCTCTTCACTAACGTACAATAGACATTATAGTCTATAATAGATTTTATAGAATAATGATATCTGCAGAAGAAATGATTTAGAGTCCAAGGATATCCACAATAGCAAGAGATATAATGATATGGGAATCCCATGTATTGAAAAAAGCAGAAGCTAAAACTGAGGCAAATAAGATTGTACCTCGAATGGTAGAAGGTCTAGGATGCTATGCCTGCTGGATCTACTGCACTACTAATGTCTGAATAATACCGTGGACCTGTGACCCTACCTAACCACTCGGAACTGATCCACCCTGATGTTTTTAAAAAATGGGTGTCTGGAGACCATGACCATGACCCCCACCTCGTACAGAATGGTCGGAAGAATTCACAATCCTTGATTGGTGAGAAACTGATTGTGCTGATCTTGAACACAAAGTCATAGGAGAACCCCTGTCATAAGCTGCTGGTGACAAGAACTGAGAGAAGCACTGAAGGTGACCCATCCTTTCACACGGTCGGTACTCCACTGGGTCTATCGGGTAATGTGGCCTCGTATGCCCGTACTTCCCCCGCACTGATAGGACACCACCCATCAACCAGATGAAGCATCCATCCATCATTTTTCTCGTAGTACAGTCTCAATATTCCCTTTCATGCTACCAGTAGGTGGAATACTAACTCTTTATGAAGAACCGCCCTAGCTCACCACTACCAAATCCCTCAGATTGCGCTCTGTGATCAGCACCTGGTTTAAGATAGAAGATATTGAAGTCCACCTGATGATGTTAACTTGTGATCAGAAGTCGTGCCTAAGACCATCCTCGAACTTCTGTGAAAGGAACAAATCATCACCTCCTAGAATAGGCATGAAATGATATAGATCTATGAAGCATGAGTAATATTCTATAACAAGATGAGTACCCTACTCCAGACTCATAAACTATCGGGCAAGATCATCCCTCAAGGTATCTAGATAGAATTAATAGTAGAATACGGTCCGAAAATCTTCCCTATCCATATTCTTCTAGCGTCCCTCTTGTGAGATCACATCCCACCACCTCTTGGCGGAGTCTCGATGCATATAGGTAGTGATCATTACCCTTTTTTCTAGAGGTTTCTCTAGATGCTCTAAAATCGCAAGTGTGGCTTATAGGCATGACTATGTAGCCTGGGTTCTTCCAACCCCATAGAAAGTGGGAGGATATTTCTTATGAAAGACCTGCTTTATTTCTACCATCGATGAGGTATGAGGAGACGTTCCATGAAAGGTCTTCCTCATCCTAAAAAATACCTCTTTGAATTGTGAATCAGATCCTATGTCAGGTAAAATGGCTGGTCCCAAGAATTGCACAATGGGTGGATCTACATGTAGTCCCTTATCAGTCATGTCCAGTGTTTGATCACTTCATGGAAATCGACATACAACCAGAGGACATCATGTAGGCATGACTTTTCATGGTCATTCACACACCGTACATCAATACTGTCATGGAATGAAAACTAGAAATAGAATAGGCAAAAATGAGAATGAAATCATTCATGTTTTACAAAACATTTCTACATGATGTGTATAATTCGTATATGGAGTGTTACCTGATGTCATTTTCATGGGCATGTACTCCTGCCTAAACTGATCATGTAACACCCCTTACACACGGCGTGTTGTCTTAACACAAGTTGTGGAATTTAATCTTCTTTCCTTTCCTAGTTCATTTTACATGGTTAAGACACACTGCTCTCCTAAGGCAAGACTACATGGAATGTTCCCGGTTGAAACGTCGTATACTAGACTAGACATAATTGGCCCGTGTTGTTACTGAAAAATTATGAAACATGACTAACACTACACGACATGTTATATATGGACACAGTGTGTATGTGAAATGATAACACCGACCCATGTTGATAGTGACACGAACGGGTACATGGGTCAGAACACACGACATGTTCATGTATTACACGACATGTACATGAATGGATAACAACGACCCTTTTTGTTCATGATAAGGACGAGTATCTAGGTCAGACTACTCGGCATGTTCAACAATGACACTGTGTTTATAGCTTATATTTTATCTATCTGTGTTGTTAGTTACATGTGCAGACATAGGTTCGACACTACATGTCATGTTCGATTGGTAGAGGATGTGTTCCCTACCATACATTCCTCATCCTGTGTCTTTTCCCACAAAAAATACAAAATGGATAGAGACTACACAGTGTTTACATAAAGTACACTGCGTGTACTTAAGAAAAACAGTTTCTTCCCAAACAGAGGAACACATGGCATCTACTTAACATTTCACTGCATTTATTCTGGGTTTTTACGGACAATGATCCTTAGAGACTTCTTCGTTACCCAGAAAAACAGTAAAACAAATATTGAAAGTGGAAAATTATGATCCATGAGGGCCCATACTCCACGCAAATCAGTGTTTGGCATCTTTTACACAATATAACCTGGAAAACAAGGCAACGATTCACCGAATTCCAGTCCATGAGATCCCATAACACCTAACAGCCAATGCTTGGAGTCCAATCAATAAAATATCTACACAACACAATACCCTATCAAACAGAAGTTATTTTTATCAAGGAAACTATCACAACAACATGCATATTTTACAAAACATCTATGACAACAACATGAAATCTCTAATGCATCCGAGATGGAATGAAAAAATGAATGGCATGTGATTTCTTGCAGGTGCCTATATGGTGCATGTGATGGCATAACCTCATCTCATCAAGTTAGAACATAAATAGAACCTCAGTAACATCATCAATAAAAGTATAAATCATATGAATCAATCAAGGGGAAATCAAATCAACTGAAATAATTTGAAAACAAGAAAAATTTCAATTAAATGAGGTAGATTGGCTTATCCCTCTACACAGTTTTGCTACTCCCAGGCATTGCTTATTACCGAGTATCTATTCTTTCCAATCTTTGGAAAAAGGCTCCAAACAGTCTGTCATGATAAAATAATTCCTCTAATAAAACATTGTAACATCTCGATTCCGATAGAACCCAGAGACGCCCCGTCCCCGGTTGGTCACGTGGCCTCAAGTGAATTTCCCCAAATGCCAGAGGCTGCCGACAAGCAGCGAGGGCCTTGTGTGTAATAGTGGGGAAACTATGAGCTCATTTGAAGAGTCCAAAATGAACGTAAACAAACACATACAATAGTTAAAGTATTAAAAATGACCTACAATAATATAATCAGAAAAAAAAATTTAAACTGGAGAAAATATATAAAATTAATCATGAGACATATGACTTCGAGAACAGAAAAACAAGTCACAATGCTAGAATACAACACTGTTAAACCATAGTGCAAGAAAAAAAAGACAAACTCCTTAGAATCCAAGCCATAGATAGGTTCCATTCTCTCCCGCACCACAACAAATCACGTACCTATTGTTGAAGGGTGCCTTCCCATATCTATACCTGCAAAAATATAAACTATTTGGGCCATAGAACAGGGCCCAAAAAGGATGTGAGACTAAATCCAAACTGGAAACCACCCCACGATTTATGCTTAACAGTCAGGGAATATAAAAGGTAAAAGTAATGAAAACAATAAATAGGATTGTTCTCAGCAGTAAACAATGCACAGTTTCAATATCAGTCAACAGCAAATCAAATAGCTAAACCTCAAACAGGCAACCCTATGGGAAGTACCAGTATCCATACCCTCTTGTCCATCTTAAGAAGTACACGCAACCATCTGGGTAGTTAGCTCATCCAAACCCCTCTATTTCAGTCATAATAATATATAAAGACTCTCTGATAATGCACTCAGAGTCAATTCCCCATACCGTCAACAGTAAGGAATGACTCTCTGAGGAATATCACATAGTCAATTGCCCCTTATATTCAAATGTAGTCAAGGACTCTTTGATGAATCCCACATGGAAAATTTCCATTGTAGTTGTAACACCAAAAGCTTCCATGGTACGTTTCTCTTTGAATAATATAATTGCATGTGTTTTATGAAACTTCGAGTTCTAACACAACACAACCAATCAAACTAGCTGTTATGAATAGTAATACCCACTTTTTGAAATTTTATAAATTTTATCATTCAAAATGGTTTTCATTTTTGGATTCGGAATATCTAAATTATCTTAGGGTTATTTTTTGGTATTTTTATGAAAACATTCATTTTTGATGAATAATGAAAAATACTAAATTTTAATTAAAAAACCTTTTAATCAAAATAATTTTCAGTGAAAAATTATACAATTTAGTGGTTTTATATTATGATTACATTATATTATTACCATTTTATCCAATTATTGTTATTGTACAAAATTTCACATTTAAACTGGACATAACCGAGTGTCAATCTTTTGATAATATTTATTTGGTAAAAAACACTATATGTTTTGAAAAAATGAATAAATTTTAAATTAATTTCATCCAGTTACATTTATTGAATTTAAAAATTGGATTGAATATTTATAATTAGTAGGTCCAAATTTTTTAAATATATAAATTTTATTTTTATATATTTTGAATAATTACTTTGGTAAATATTATATTTACCATGGTTAATGTGTAAATCTGGTAAATAAGTGTAAAAAATAATATTAAAATAATATTTAATTACCCTAATACAAGTCCTAAACCTATTTGATGATACATGTATGACATTTGGAATATTTTGGTCGATTTTGGGACCCTCTGGAGCCACTTGTAAATGATAATGACACTTTATATTAATTCTTTTAAAGTAAATACAAAAATGATATAAGAAAATACAATTTAAATAAACAATGTTTACATATGGTTATGCATATTATCACTTTGACTATAAATATTCATTAGAAAGCTAAAAATATTTAATACATAATGTTATTTTATTTATAATTTTTATACATTGAATAATTAAATTTATTTATGACACAATGATATTGCAATACTTTCTTTATTAATGAATGAATCAAATAAATGGTATTATAAATGTTTGGAAAAAATTATTGGAATTTTTTGATTCCTTCAAAGAATTTTAAAGGTTAATTAAACATGTTATAATTTATTAAGTTCATTTAGTTAGAATTAATAATGTTTTTAGGAATTTAACAAAAATCAATTATTAAATAGTGTCAAAATTGACATAATGTAGTTTATAAAACAAATATTATATTATTAAATGATTCCATTTTTCTAAAATTATAAGGATCATAAAATAGACTTATATAATCATAGATGTATCATTACTATACCACCAGAGGTTCTCTTGAAAGTATATATTCTGTTTATTAACCATATAATATAAAAAACTAAGAGACATGGTAAATGTCAAACTATTTAACTAAGAGTTAAATCTTAATGATAAAGTAAATATAGTAACCCTGACCAGTCTGAAACCTATTAGATGTGTGGTTTTCAAACCATACATAACTTATCCTGTTTTAAATTCATTTTGGAGCCATTATAAATAGAAAATTATTTTATTATAATATAATATTTCTTGCTTTTCCTACGGTACCCCTCACACCTCTTATAAAAGAGCACTCCTCCTTCCCTCAAATTATCATCATCAATTCATTTTGGGAGGGCCAAAACATTCCCAAATACCCTCTCAACTGCACTAACATCATCTTAGAGGCCTTATTTTTGTCTGAAATCCAACATAAAGAGCTATTATGATCAAATCAAAAGGAACAAACTGATGAATTGGTAAATATTTTGTAACCTCCTTCAAGTTATTTTCTACTTCCACATCCTCATTCTTTTTTTTCCTTCTTAAAATAATAACTTCTATATATTATATATACTGTGATGTTATTATAAATATGTAACAACCATATTCATTATTATATCCATCCTTTGAATGACATGTCATCATACGTGTGTACGTACGGCTACATGTCTCCACATCGTGGTGTTATTGTTATTCAGTACATTATAATTTGGATAGGTAAGTTAATGATGTGTATTTGATTTAAATAATAAATATAACATGATAGTGATTATTTATATATCACATATCATCCAATTATTTATTATTTTCATATCAAAATAATGATATTATCGTTCGTGCGTACGTACGGATTACGACCTCCATGAACGCGATGAGATTTGATCCCCATCGTATCAATTCAATATAATTTTTCATTTGATGATTAAATTTTTTTTATAGACTTGATATAATAATATATATAAATAATATATATCCTATTCATAAAATACATTAGTTACGTAACAAAGCATATATAGGTATACGAATCTATTAACACTCGAAATTATGATAATACTAAAATATTATTAACAAAGGAATAATAGAAAGATCATATATGAGATCGTATTAATGTAAATAGTTCTTAAATAATTTAATAACAATTATTTAAACATTATAATGGAGGTTAACTCACCCATGACCATGGAAAGGTACATGGTTAGGGTTAATTTCACAATCATTTTATTATCCAATATTGTTTTTACATAAGTATCTTCTCGGTCCTCTTTATCATCCACATCCATGTTTCTTATTAATATATTCCAAAACATTCTTAATATTTTATAGACTACTCGTTAAAGTCAGTTTTACCCTTGTTTGACTTTTATAATATGTTTATATAGGAATCATTCTGTAATATTCCAAACATGTTACTTTAAAACCATTTCGACAAAACTATAGTAAGAATGTCTTTTTTAACATATGCGTTGGGTGAACTATTTTCCAATGTTATAACATCATCAAAGCATCAAATAAAATATTATAAGAATATTTTCCAATAAAATGTTTTCTTTTATAATTATAGGAATTTTAAATGATTTCTAAATAGAAAGAGATGTTTCTCTAAAAAAGGCATTGATTTCATCTATGACAACATCGATTGATTGATTTTAAGCTTATTTGAAGTTAATTTATTATGATACAAAAAATTTATATTGTATTGAAGGTTTTGTGATATGTTTGATTATGGATGTGTTATTTTTATACCATTCACGGTTAATAGATAAAGTATTGACATTTCATATGCTAGTTTTAATACGAATATTTAGGTTATGTTTAAAATTTTTTATATGAGGAATGAATTGGACATAGTAAGTGATGGTTGGAGCCCGCTATAACTCTTTGATGCATCAGTAGTTCTCATGAGACAAACTAGTGTCTTGGAACAAAGATTTCACAAAATCGTATTTGTAGTATTGCCACAAAGACTTGACTATGTGGTTATGAAAGAATGGAATTATGTATTCCACAATTATGAAAGTCGCTATTGATATTACATGTGATTATTCAACTAGTAGAATATCCATGAGAGTATGTAAATGGAATTATTTTATTTTATCTTTTCTATATTATGCTAAAGTCATGTTTAAAAGGATTTTTTTAGTATTATACATTACCTTAAATGTTTATGCTTATTTATGAAAGTATCAACTATATTATTATCCATAATGATCATAAGATCTCAACCCTTTCTATGTTTTATTCTTCTGAGGATAGGATGAAGCATTTTATTACTGACCTACTGGGATAGTCTGAGGGAATATGAGTGTGGTGTATAGACACAATGTTGTTGAAGTTTTTTATTTTATTACATAATATAAACCTTATGAATATATCTAGTACTTCCAAAGCTACTAAACTAGTCGGTCTTTCGAGACTTGATATTCTGTGATCATGCCAATGTTATGTAATAATGCACTAACTCTGGGATTTTGGGGTCAGGGCATTACAATTGGTATCAGAGAAAGTTTTAATAAAAACCTAGGGAACTATATTTAGATAAAATATGATTATAGAAAATAACCTCATGATCGACATTGTGGATTAGTATAGAATAACATTCTGGAATTTTGTTATTTTAGAGATTTTGTGAGTTTTCCAAGGAATAAATCTCTGTCTGGAAACAAGCAGGTAGAGGTGGATCTGGCACAGTTTCACCTATAGGTAAAACCTGAAAACACCACATTCGGATAGACTCCAATGGAAACTAGTGCACGACAACGGGCCTTGCTGCACTCTTGGTTACGTCACTCCTAGGTGATATGCTTAGGATAATTCTCAGTTTCATTAAAAATAATTATAAAGTGTTTATAAGTATATACTTCTTCAAAGAAATCATTTTTTATGATTATTAATTATATCCATAAACTTTTCATTTTATGTTAAATGTTCTACAAGTTAGGATTTATATATTGCATTTAATAAACTAATCTAGTTTATGGCATTGTTTTGAAATGGTGCCTACTGGAAAGACTGAAAACCATATCAATGCACACACTCCAGGGAGGGATTGGTATCCTGCTCAAGATAATTATAGTAGAGTTGGTGATACAACAGGTGCTGATCAGCTTATCACTATATTGGGACTACCCACTCATGTTTTTAATGATAACCTTATCTGTTTGGAGAACCCTGATCTGCAGTGTAGATGATCAATCTTAGATCGATTCATGAGGTAACAACCTCTAACACTCAATGGGGTTAGAAATCCAATAGCAGCCGAGAAATGGATACATTCCATAGAAAAAATATTCAACGCCTTGGGGAGTAGTTAAAGGAAAAACGTTTTCATGGCAGTTTACCGACTCAGTGGAGATGTTGATCAATGATGGTCATTGATTCAAAATACAAAGGAAGATGATGAAGTATCAAATATGTAATGGTGGTATTTTAATGAGCTTTTCTTTGAAAAATACATTCCACGTGACCATCGAGAAGATATGGAAAGGCAATATAAATGTTTGAGGCAGAAGGTGGATGATAATGTCACAATGTATGAAGATAACATTACAAGGTTAGCGAGGAATGCAGCAGATTATATATGTAACCCATGAAGTTAAATTTATCATTTATTTTATGTGTTAAGACCATTTGTCTGTCAAGAATTAGTCTCACAATCATTGTCATCATATGAAGATATTGTCTCATTTGCTATCAAGACAGAAAAAGAATTCTCTAATTCATATGACTTTAAAGCAAAGAAATAAAAGAAGTGATAAGTTGAACACGTTGTAAATAGAAATATGGGGAATAAAAGAAAATGTTGAATATCTATCCTACAGTAAATGTTGGAAGAAACACCTTGGTACTTGCCTGAAGAAAATATGAGTATGTTATAAGTGTGGTAAAAGAGGCCACCAAGCTCGTGATTTCAAGGGGAAGAAAGCAGATGTCAAGGTTGAATGCTACAATTGTAGAGAACATGGGCACTATGAAAATGAATTTCCTAAGCGTCAGGGGGACGTATCTCAGAAAAGGCCAATGGATCAAGGCCAAGCTTATGCTATCACTACTGGTGAGGTTGATGTTCCGAACGACTTGGGGGTAGGTAATATAATGGATTCCTCGATTTTAGAAAATAATTTATTTGATTCTATATCATTGCAATGCTTTATATCATCCCAGTTTTCAAAGAAAATTAGATATTTCCAATATGATTTAACAACGGAATTGTCAATCAAAGCCTTAAAGGGAAGTATCATCGCAACAATGTTTTTTAATCAGTTTCTATTAGAGCACATAAATTTTCATTATCTGTTGATCTCATCATTATACCCATTATTGAATTTGATATACTACTTGGTATGGATTGGATTTCATCCCACTATGCAATGATTTATTGTATGAATAAAGAGATTACAACATTTGATGATGATGATAGAGAACACATTATATTTAGATAATAATCATCACCACCTAATTCTTATCTAGATACACCCCTAATAGCTCAACTAAATTCACTTAATGGGTTGGAAGAGAATGAAACAACTACGGGTTTAGAAAATAATGTTCAAATATAGGATTTACCTATTGTGCAAGAGTATGGTGATGTATTTCCAGAGGATTTACCTGGACTATATTCATAATGAGAAATTGATTTTTCAATTTATTTAACTCATGGTTCAAGGCCGATATCAAAAACCCTTATAGAATGGCGACTACAGAATTAGTGGAACAAAATAAACAAAAATTGGAATTGATTAATAATGAATTTATCCTCCATAGTGTTTCCCCATGAGGAGACACTATCCTTTTTGTTAAGAAGAATGATGGATCTATGAGGTTGTGCATTGAATACAGGGAGATCAATGATATAAAAAAATTAAATGTATGACCGACATCTCATTGATGATTTATTTGACCAAATGCAAGGATATCAATAATTTTCAATGATTGAAATTTGATTTGGATACCACCAGTTGTACATGAAAAAGGAAGACATTCCAAAGACAACATTTCAAACCGGGTATGGGCATTATGAGTTTACAACAATGTCTATTAAAATGACTAATGAACCTCTGCCTTCGTGGATCTAATGAATAGAGTTTTCAAAGAATATCTCGATGAAATTATAGTGTAACTTATTGATGACATATTCATATACTCCAAATGCTAGAAGATCATGAAAATCACATGCGCATTATCCTGAAGACTTTAAGAAGACACGAATTATATTGGAAGATTAGAAAATGTGACTTCTAGAATAATGATATTTCCTTTCATCAACACATTATCTCTATGAATGGAATCTCCATTGATCATTAAAAGAAGAAGGAAATCCAAGAATGGCTAGCACTGACGAGTATAACTAAGGTACGAAGTTTTATTTGTTTAGAAGGTTATTATCGATGTCTCGTCCAGAATTTTTCCTAGTTGGCTAACCCATTAACAATGCTCACACATAAAGGGGATAATTTTTTTTGGACCAAATAGTGTGAAATATGTTTTGAGGAACTAAATAGAAGATTAGTCATTGCTCATATATTGACTCTACCATTGTGAAATGATGAGTGTGTTACTTATAGTGATGCTTCAATGAATGGAATTTGTTGTGTCCTTATGCAGAATGATTGGGTCACTGTCTATGCATCATGACATCTGAAAATTAAAGAGAAATATTGTCCTACTGAAGATCTTAAGTTAACAGGTATAATATTTTCTTTGAAGATTTGGATACACTATCTGTATGGTGAAAATGTTGAGTTATGTACCGGTCATAAGAGTTTGTAGTATAGTTTCTTACAAAATGAACTCAACATGAGGAAAATGCGATGTATTGAACATCTCAAGGAATATGATTTCACTATACACTACCACCCTGGGAAGGAATACAAGGTGGAAGATTCTTTGAGTAGAAATGATCATTGAGTTCTGAACTAGATGAATGGTTAAAAGGATCATATATACATGGATACAATAAATATGGATATGGTAATAAACATGGAAGGTGAAACATCAATGATTTTTTAAATTGTTTCAAACCCATCTTTACTAGAAAGGATAAAGTGTTCTCAAGCCAGTGATGAAGAGTTTCAAAAGAAGATTAAAGCTGTGAATGATGGGAGATTGAGTGACATTTTGTATGAGGATGGAATTTTGAATTTTGGGAAAAGACTTTGTGTTCCTGATATACCTGATCTAAAAAGTGATTTGTTTAATGATACTCATAGTTCCAGTTTCTCTATACACCCAGGTAGCACTAAGATGTATAGTGATTTGAAGGAAAATATTTGGTGGGATAGCATGAAGAGGGATATTGCTAATTTTTTAACAAGATTTATAGTTTTTTAATCAGTAAAATCTAGAAGGAAACATCCTGTAGGATTCATGAAACCCATTCCCATACCTGAGTGGAAATGGGATAATATCATGATGGACTTTGTTATGGGACTACCAAAGACTTCTAGAAGGAACGATGAAATATGGCTCATTGTTGATCATCTTACCAAGTCAGCACATTTTCTAGATATAAGAAAAGATTTACCACTTGAACATATAGAAATACTATATATTTTTGAATATTTGAGACTTCATTGAGTACCCTTATTGATTGTTTATGATCATGATCACCATTCTGCATGACGATTCAAGAAAAGTCTTTAGAAAGCTGTGGATTCTGAAAATCATTTGATCGCTGCCTACCACCCTCAAACTGATGGACAATGAGTACAGACAATTCAAACCTTAGAAGTCATGTTGAGATGATGCTCACATTGCATTCAAGTTATGTGGGAACAATATTTACCTCTGATAGAATTTTCCTATAACAATAGCTTGCATTCATGTATTCAGATGGCACCATATCAATCATTATATGGAAAGAGATGTCATACCAAAACTTTTTTGGATTATTTTGGTGAAAGATAACTTGTAGGCCCCAATCATGTGGGTGAAATGATGGAAAAGGTGAAGGTAATCCAAAACCACATCAAAGGAACTCAATGTAGGAAGAAGAGCAATGCTGATAACCGATGGAATGATTTGAAATTTATGGTTGGAGATCATGTTTCATGGATTGTATCTAAATGGAAGGGTTTTATATGTTTTTGTAAGAAGGGAAAATTGAGTCCCTGTTACAATGGACCATTCTAAATTCTATAACAAATTCGAGCTATAGATTACCATTTGGTAATTCCGCTATGTCTCTCCATGGTTCACGATGTATTTTACGTATCACTATTGAGAAAATACAAGACGGACCCAATGCATGTACTCACTTATGAAGAATTAATACTGAAATCTGATATGTCATATTGAAAATAGAATGTCCAGATTCATGATACAATTGAACATGTGTTGTGAAAATGGACGACTCGTCGGATCAAAGTTCTATGGAGAAACCATAAAATTGAAGTGGTGACTTGGGAACCCGATGAACTTATTTTGAAGAACCACCAGAGTCGTTTTATGAGTAATATTCTATAAATTTCAGGGAATTAATTATTTTAAGGTGGGGAGAATGTAACACCCCAAACATCCATGGTACACTTCTCGTTAAATAATACAATAGTGTGTGTTGTACGAAAATTCGAGTTCTAACACACCACAACCAATCAAACCAGCAGTTACTAATAGTAATACAAACATTTTGAAATTTTTTAATTTTTATTTTTCAAAATGGACTTCATTTTTGGATTTGGAGTATCGAAATTAGCTTAGGGTGATTTATTTTTTAATTTTATGAAAACATTCATCTTTTTTTTGAATAGTGAAAATGAATAAATTTTAATTAAAAACATCTTTTAAAAAAAATATTTTATAGCACTAATTAATAAAATTTTATTTTTTTAAGTATAATTAGATTATATTTTTACCATTTAATCCAATGTTGGTCATTGGACATAATTTCACAATTAAACTGGACATAACCATGTTCCAATCATTTGATATTTATTTTTTCTTAAAAACAAGCTTTTTGTTTTGAAAAAGAGAATAATTTTAAATTAATTATTTCCGGTTCTTTGTTTTGAATTTTGTAAAATGTATTCGATATTTAGAATCTGGAGGTCCAGATTTTGTAAATAGTTAAATTTTGTTTTTATACAGTTTGAATTATTATTTCGGTAAATATTTTAATTACCATGGTCAAATGGTAAATCCATTAAGTAAGGGTAAAAAGTAATACTATAATAATATTAATCTACCATAAAATGTTTCCAAATCCTATAGGATGATAGATGTCCGACCATGTGCATCTTTGGTCGATTTTGGGACCCCATGGACCCAGTTGTAAGTGATAATGGCACTTTATATTAATTAAGTTAATGTAAATACAAAAATGACATATTCATATACATTTTAATAAAACACTTTTAACATGGGGTTATAAATGTGATCATTTAGACTATAAATATTAAATATAAATATAAAAATATTTCCTACATAATTGTATTTTTTTTTTAATTAATATAAATTAAATAATTAAATTTATTTACGACAAAATGATGATGAAGTACTTTCTTTATTAATTATAGAATCAAATAAATGTTTTTATAAATGTTAAAATAAAATAAATTTAATTTTTTTATTCCATCCATAATTTTATTGGTTAATATTACATGTTAGGATTGATTAAATGAATTTATTTTGAAATAACTAAGTTGTTATGACTTTAACAACAATTAATTATTAATTAGTTTGAAAATTGACATAAAGATATTTTTAAAAAAATATTATATTATTAATTGATATTATATTCCTAAAAATCTATGAATCTGAAAAATGACTTATATAATGATAGTTTTATCATTAATGAACCACATGGGGTTCTATGGTAAGTATATACTATGTTTATTAAACATATAATATAAAAATTCTAAGAGACATGGTAAATGAAAAACTATTTAACTAAGAGTTAAATCTAAAAGATAAAATCAATATATTGACCCAAACCTGTCTAAAAACTATTGGTTTCGTGTTTTTAGACCTATCCCCACATAAGAATTTATGGAATTAATTTTTCATCTATTAGAAACCAAAAATTATTTTACTATAAAATAATATTCTAGCTTTTCCTAAGGTTCCCCTCACCCCTCTTATAAAAGGTCACTCCCCCTTCCCTCAAATTCACATCATCAAAGCCTAATGGATCGGCCAAACCATTCCCAAATACCCTCACCACTTCTTACCTTCATTTTAGAGGCACTAGTTTGATCATAAATCCAGCCTATGGATCCCTTTTGGTCAAATCAATAGGAATAACCCGAAGAAGAGGTAAATATTTTATCACCTCTTTCAAATTCTTTTCTTCTTCCACCTCCTCTTTCATTGTATTTTACATTATTAACTAATAAATCTAGTATCTTCTCTATTATGTGATGTATTTATAAATATGGCACAATCATATTCATTATTTTATCCACCATTTGAATGACGTGTCACCATATGTGCATACTTACGGCTTATCGTCTCCACATCGTGCTGTAATTGTTATTCAATAAATTATTATTTGGATGGGAATAATAATGATGCGTAATTTATGTATATAATAAATATTACTTGATAATTATTCTTTATATATGATATACTATCCAATTATATATTATTTTAATATCAAAATAATTATATTGTCGCTCATTCGTTTGTACGGATTACAATCTCCCCGAACCTGATGAGATTTGTTCCCCATCATATCCATTCAAGACTAATATTAATTTGATGAATAAAAATAAGTTTTAAAGACATAATACTATTTTTAATATTAATAAGATATATCCTATTCATAAAAAACATTACTTACATATGAAATCATATAAAGGAAAACAAATTAGTTAACACCCGAAACAACGATAATTCTAACATATTATTAACAATGAAATATTTGAAGATTATATATGATATCATATTTTATGTATACAGTTCTTGAATAATTTAAAAACAATTATTTCACAATTATATAGGAGGTTAACCTACCCTTGACCATGTAATAGTACAAGGTATGGGTTAATTTCACAATCTCTTTTTATCCGACGTTGTATTTACGTAAGTATCTTCTAGGACCTCTTTATCATCCACATCCATGTTTCATTAAAATATATCTAAAAAAATTCATTCTATTTTATTGACTATGGGATAAAGTCATTAATACCCAATTTTTTCTTTTATAATATGTTTATAAATGAATCTTTCTGTAGTTTTCCAAAAAAAGGCACTTTGTAACCATTTCGACAAAACTGAGCTAAGAATGTCTCTTGTAACATATACAAAGGGTGAGGATATTTTCTGCCATTATAACATCATCAAAGCTTCTCTTATAATATTATAAAAATATTTCCCCAAATATTATTTTTTTTATAATTATATAAATTTTAAAAGATTTCAAAATATAAAGAGATATTTCTCTAAAAAAGGCCTTGATTTCATCTATTTCAACAACCTTTGATGTATTTTATGCTTATTTGATGTTTATTTTTTATGATACAAATATTCTATATGAAATTGAATTTTTTTTGATACGTTTTACTATGGATGTGTTAATATTTATACCATTCATGGTGTATGAATAAAGTATTGACATTTCGTATGATAGTTTTATTATGAATGATTATGTTATGATTAAAACTTATCATATGTGGAATTCCTTGGACATAGTAAGTGAAGGGAGGAGATATATATAGCTCCTATATGCATAGGTAGGTCTCATGAGACAAACTAGTGCCATAGAACATGGCCTTGACAAAATCATATTTATAGTCTTGGCACAAGGCCTTGACAATGTGGTTATGAAATTCTGGAATTATACATTCCATCATTATGAATGTGGATATTTATATTACATGTGATTATTCTAATAGTAGAATATACATGTGAGTAAGTAAATGATATTATTTGATTTTATCTTTGCCATATTTTGCTGAAGTCAACTTTAAAAGGCTTTTGTTTTAATCTTATGCATAGCCTTAAATGATTATTCTTATTTATGAATGTTTATGCTATATTGATATCCTTACTGAGCATATAAGATCACTCTTTTATATGTTTTAATTTTACCAGGATGTGATTAATTATTTTATGACTAACCTATAGGGATAGTCTGAGGGGATATGAGTGTGATACATGGATACTATTTTGTTGTAGTTTTTCATTTTATTATGTAATGTTATGCCTATGAATGTATCTAGTACTTTCAAGGATACTAATGTTATACTTCATTCGAGACATGATCTTTTTCTGATCATGAAAATAATATGTAGTAATGCACCGACCCTATGCTTCTGGGGTCTGGGAGTTAAAATAGCCCGCAGGTCTAGGAGTCTCTGAGGAAGCTCAGACGGTCAATTCCCCTTACATCCCAAGTCATTCAATTAAAAGAAATACTCTATGAAGAATCTCACACCGTCAATTCCCCTTATAGTCTACAGAAATCAAGTTCTTTTTTATTAATCTCACACGGTCAATTCCTTTTATAGCCCCAAATTTTAATAGGCTCTCTAAGGATGATCACACAGTCGATCCCCCTTATAGCCTAAAGTGCTCAAAGACTCTTTGAGGAAGCTCACCTGGTAACTTCTCATAATTGTCTACTACACCATGTTATCAAAGGTTGTGTAGGTCAATGAGCATAGTAGTGAAAATGGACAATGTAAACCTACATGACTACTACGATAACCAGTCTAGAGCATATCAAGCATGTCATAATACAATCGCCACATCCAACAACAATAGGCATGGATAAAACACTTAGCGACCAAAATGGTGAAACAGAACAATGGTCGTAAACAGAACATGCTTGGGAAACACATAAATATCATAATAGTAAACCCTCTTTATATCCAAATATCTTCTATACAAACATGTGATCATGGTAGGTAACCACTGTGGGTGAAAAGGTAAACACGCAATACCATGTTCAAGGGAATTGGGGGAATTTTCACATAATACTCAAAGACATTCAATGGAAAGGAACAAACAACCTACATTAGGGTTAGTAGATCTCTATATGTAATCCTCGAAGATTGAATCTCCTTATAATGTCGAACATCTACAAAAAAATATCAAATTTTCAACACCTGATATCTCAGGAGTGAGGATAAATCAAATTATTTTGCTCTATATGAAATGAAAACTAACATATGTGATTCCAAAGCAACTGATGATGTCTGATTCGGAGGACATACAGATGCTCGGGGGTTCATCAAAGATATGAAGCCGTACATAGCTCTTGTTCAAACAAGACTGGGAGAAGATAATATTGTTGATTTGGCATGTCCCCAGTGTGTCTAATGGAAAAAAGGAATGTACAAAGCATGTACTTTTGAAGTACATGATGTGTACTCACTGTTTCCTTACTATGCTTTATGTGACGTCCAAGTCACCCGCACATGGCCATGTGTGTGGAAACTACATGTCCAGCACACGACCTCCTACGGCAAGGCAGTACCTGTCGTGTACTCATAATGTACATGGAGTGTACATAGAAAATTCTCCAGATTTTGTTTCCTCAAGAAAGTCTGTAAAATGAAAAAACATACCTGAAAAGAATATCTGGGTTCTTAAAAGGATGATGTGGAATTTTATTTTAGGTGGATAAACATAATGGAGATTATATGTTTTGTTGTAACAATCACTACTTATGAAATTTATAAATGTATTCAATGATTTCTATAATGATGTTGTTGCTAGGGAGGTGTATTTCAATGTAATAATGTTCTGGGGTGATTGTGGACATCATTACCTCTCGATTATTTTTTTGTCTCGATTCCTTTGATTTTATGTGAGGTTTACCCAATTATCCTTAAAAGGGGGTTTATCCAAAAAATAAATGAAAATTCCGTCCATCGGGACATTCAGTCATAAATTTCATGACCAATTGACATTATCGTTTGAATATGGACTAAAGAAACTCGAATTATATAAAATAAATTTTTTAATTTAAATTTTTTATTTAATTTCAATTACTACAAATAAAATATTACATCATATTATATACATTATTTAATGATTATAAGGATCATATGAAGACCCTATTTTGTATTACCTTCATTATTTATAGATTAAACAATGTAGTTCACCTCTTAAAGGGATTCTCGTGTTATCCTTTGATATACTAACAACACTGATTATCTTGGGGATGAAATATCATCAGATTGATCATCAAACATTGTTCTTCTATATCAATTATATATCCTTTAATGGTAAAGTAATTCTTATTATTGAGAATATTGGTGAATAAATAAACAATAGAGAAGTTCATTCCATGTAATTATTTACAATTTTTGATTAACTGTTCACAATATACATAACATTATACTTATAGTGATAGAGTTTATGATAATATTTAATATACATTTACAATGTAACATAAATAATATAATAGTTTTAATCATTCATCTTACCATATATTGATAAAATGATTTTTTTTGGGTTTTCTTAATATGGTATAATAAATACAAATTTACCTGATTGTATATTAATATTTATCACCATACATGATCGTGGATTCATCCCCCACATATATTATTTCGAATTTCCAAATAAATAATTATTTAATATATAAGAAAAAATATATATTATATTCATGTAATTGATAATAAATAATTATTAAATATTTAATAAATAAATTTATTAGTTTACTATGTGTTTTTTGATTAAATATTAAATTAATATCCCTATATATAGATTATTTATTACATAATGTATGAATATTTATTTATTACATTAGATAATATACATTAATAAAAAATGATTAAAATTATAAAAAGGACATTAAAATAATATGTAGTCCAATAATTTAAGTCAATTATAATTTAATCTTGATTAGTGGATGAAATTTTGTTTATCCTTCTTGGATTTTTTTTTCACATTAACATTTTTTGGGATTGATTTATATCCATGATTACTAAAATGGTATGGGTAATAGTCAATATGAAAAAATAATGTAATGATGGAAAACAATAAAATTATTGATAGATGCCTATTATTATCTATAACCCCTTTACATAAATATCTCATTAATATTAATGAAAATAAAACCCATAAACTCATTTTATTGATTATTCATTCATTAAATATTTGAAATAAACTCATTGTTACACAATAAGAATAAATTTTAATGAGATGATTCTATTTCAATACAATAGAATCCATATAATAATCTATAAATTTTGAATTAATAAAAACACGACTTATTTGTTACTAAAACTTCATTTATGGTGCACTCAATGTACCCAACATCATCATGATCAATTATCTCCATGGATTAAAAATATTAATCTATGTGTAAATTAAAAAAATAGAGTACGTATAATATTAATTTATAAATAACATTATAAATTTATATAGATAATAATATTTTGTTACATATAAACATGAGAAGTTACAATAGGAGGGTTTATTTTTATAATCGTTCATCTTAGATATTGCAAATTTTGAACATCATGAAAAAAAATAAGCTTTATATGAGAACCGTTACCCTATAGAAAAGATCCTATGTGGCCTATCTTAGTTTTATGTACAACCATATAACTAAAATTAACAATATCCTCATGAAACATCAATGATATCTTCATACTAAGGATATTCCATGATCTTGTCAATGTAATTAGTACCGAATAATATTACTACAATAAACTCAAGACAAACAAAGAATATAAATTCTATAATATGATTTGTGAATATTTAAATAATTAAATATTATTGTATTCCATTTTATAAAAATATTTTTCTAGTAATCGAATTCAAACTAATTCCCACATGAACTGTATTCTACTTCCTACAACATTGAATCCTTTAGACCTCACATAACAATCTTGTTTCCATCATGAAAATGATTTAGTTGAATTTTTAACTATATTATCATCCATGTACATTCATCTTATTGTGACATCACCTTTCATTGAAGAATCCATCAATAAGTTATAACAGTTTTTCATATGATGATTTGACCATGGTACCATTGTGAGATATATTGGTGTAGTATTATCACACAAGAGTGTGATTGGATCATTACATATACATATAAGATCAAGATCATCGATGAAATTTAATATCCAAAACGATTATTTAGCTACCCCATAAGTGGTTAAATAATAATAAATTTATAGATAATCAAAATCCACAAAATTTTATGCACTCTTCCCGTACATAACACCTCTATTGATAATAATGATGTATCATGAGAACAATTTATTAATCATCATGATCTATTCTGAAACTCCAATATGCATAACCAATAAATCAATATTTTCTTATATCTTCTATATATATGGAATTTATCCTATCTATGACTCAAATGCTTAATGATAAACTTGATTAACATATTATAGTGGTGACCTTGGTCAAAATTATATTTTACGTCCATAATTAATTAATAAGCACCATCTAGCATAGTAAATTTCATAAAATAAATGATTGACCAATTAATTTATGTGTATTAAATCCTTTAAATTCATTTTCATTCCTAATTTTACTCTCTATACATTTTTAGGGTGATTCGATCACAATATATTATTGGAAACAATTCATTCTTAGTTACACGTACACAATTTCTTCATTGTATTCTTCAACATATGTAACATTAGATTGACTAAGTAGCCTCTTTAATCAATCATGATGGATATTGATACATAAATTTATTTTTATTGACTTAATTATTTTTTATAGAATTGTTTAATCAAACCATCATTAATATAATCTAATACTTTTACTTCTTCTTCAATAAATATTATGTCATTGTCATATAATATTATGAAAACCACCCCTATTTCACTGAATATCTTATAGACCCTATGATTGAATTTTTTCTTTATAAATACAATTACTATTATGTGTTCATCAAAATTAATTTTCCAGGACTAAGATTCTTAATTACATAAATAAATTAGTATTTTAAATATTCATAACTATAAAAAATCCTTTGGTTTCATAAGGACTTCGATTATTGTTCTTTTTTATTATCCCCCATTATTCTTCAGTCCATAAGCAATAATATTGTGAACCCAAAGCATTTTTTGGAAATATATGTTAAACAATATAATCCAGTTATTTCCATTACTTCTGCATCTAACAATATCATGTAATTTTGTACAATAAATTCTTATATATGGTTTTTCATATAATATTTACATCATTATGTTCATTAATATATAAATATATCGAGTTTAATTAATCTACATATGGGGTTGAAAGAGTATATAAAAAACTACAATAAAGAGGAGTGAAATGTGGAATATAAAAGAAAAAAAAAAAATTCCTTCAACTCATTGTGTAAGATTATCTAATGAATATTTTATCAGTTTATTCTTATAATAACTTTTTATAAATATTTAATTATACAATGTAAAATTGATCACAAAAAAATACACTATGTAATATAATATTAAAAAAACTATTTATAAACATAATATTAAATGTATGTACGAAATTTGTACTATAATTTTTTTATGAATATCGTACTTTTATATATATGTTTTTTATTGTAATTAAATAATATTGAAATTAGGAATAATTTCATTAAAAAAGCAATGACAATGTGTATTCATTATTGAAGGAAGACCATGATAAAGAATTTATATTATGAAATCTTTACCTATCCTTGTGATTCCTTGATCATCATGATTTTACATATCTATATCTCTAATCCTTATAAGTCAACAATCAAAGCAGATAAAAATGAAAAATTATATATTATTAAGGAATTTTTAAATGATCATCAGGATAGATGAATTACTAATAAAAATATACAAAAGATTAAAACTATTCACCCTTATTGGAAATGATTTTATTATAACATTAAAAGAAAAAAATTAATCATTAGTATTTTAATATTAAAATGATTACTCCTCCTCATGTTAACTTCAAATTATATTAGAATCTCCAAATTAAATATCATATACACCTAATAACTGATCACAATTCCTTAAAGAGCGTTATTCATTCACATGTAATGCGTATTTACTAGGAAGAACATCATATATTGATGATGTTATGATGATAAAATCAATCAAAAAATTAGTGAAAAAAATTAAGATAATTAATACTTAAAAGTTGGATCGAAGGGTGTCTTTTCTTATATCTCCATCATGAATGATTCAAATTCAATATATGATGTTTCACATTTCATTTTTCATCAAATGGGAAGAAAATTTTCACCATACATCATCTTTTAATAAAAATTTAATATTAGTTTTTTTCATTAATGGACACAATATATTCTGTTTTCTCATAAAAATATCTATGAAGGGATCAAAACCTATACATTCTAATTTTTTGTCACCACATGAACAATGGAAATCATTTTCCAATGAATAATTTCTTAATTATCAAAATTATAAACATATTCAATGAACAAAAAATATATGATACTTGGTTAATGAATAATCATAAACAATTTCACAGCATCCTTCATTAAAATAATGAAACTAAATATATATCGTAATATGTAAAAAATACATATTTTTAAAATGAAATCAATACATAATTATCTAAAAATATTAGTGTCCCTATATACTCATTTCCAACAATGTGAAAGTTATTAACCCTTATATAAACTAATTGTTCATCCAGAGAGAGATTGGAGTGTTTTGTAAGTATTTTAAATTATTTTAAAAGAGAATATTCGGAAATTGATATTTTAAAAATTTCAGGTTTCTCATGATTATTTTTTGTAACATTAATTTATTCTCCTTATAGTGAATTATAATCAAGAACACGAACCTTCTTAATGATTAGGTTTTATGAATTCAAAATTAGTAATGTTAATAAACAATAAAATATATATTTTTATTAACACATTTTATATATATAAATAACATTCTATTTTAGGATAATGAAAATATAATTCATTATTATCTAAAAAAATGATTCCTTCTCCGATCAACATAGATTATCTGTAACGATGAATCATAATTTTTATACCAATATAACTCAATGAGTCATTCCTATTTTTCAATTCTATTATAAAAATTACTATACATTTCTATCATTTCTGATAAAAATAACCAATAAAATAAAATTCAACAAATGAAAACTTGAATGAAATTAATCAGAACATCAAGAACACATTATGGGGATAGTTGGTCAAGATGGAGTATCATTTTACCACTCATATATACATCTAATGAAATGTTACTATTCAACTTCATTAGATACAATAAGAAATATTGGAAACAACATTAAAATGAACCATCATATAATTTTCTCAAAATATATATAATATATAAATAAAAATTATTTTATTTAATTTTTATATGATTTTTCATGTTGATTTGATATGATGAAACTAAAATATAATTTAAAAATGATGACAATTTCTTTAAATAATAAAAAACATATAAATTAATTATTATGTTTGAAAAAAGTTTCTAATGATTTTTAATATTAAACTATTTTCAATATATATATATATATATGTATACATTCTTATGAATTTTTATCTAATATTTTGATAATATTAGTATTAATTTTTTTATGAATTTATATGTTTTGAAAAAGGTATATAATTTTTTTAACTTCATAATTGTTAACAAAAAATATTTAAAATTATTTTCTTAAATAATAGAGTGATTCTATTTTTAAAATGATTATTCCAATAACATGGGAAAAATTATTAAAATAAATCATAAATAATTAATAAATTATTTTAAGATATTTCATAAATGAAAATTTCATAATAAATTATTTTATGAAAATACTAAAACATTGTAACGGTACTCTCCCATTTTTAAAGGCATACATAATTTAAGGGTATTAAGAAAATTAAGAATATAAATGATGATTTTATATTAACCAATATACACTTCAGTTTGATATATTCAAATATATCAAAATTAAGAAAATTTTATTAAAATATAATCTATTTTTCTTGAATAATTAGTAATTTTTAATTGATATATTAATAATATGTTTGATATAAAAAAAATATTATAATCTCATTAAATATGCATAAAACATGAATAATTTTCTAGGTCATTACATAATAATATTATACATGTATTGTAACAAAAAAATAGTGCTTTTATATATGTATTTATGAATTTAGTGAGGATATGTTGCAACCAAAACACCTAATCACAACAACTTCCAACGTATAAATATTACTTATTAGTTGCATACAGTTTTACTAGTTGATGTTTTCTCCAATAAAAAGACACTAAATACTCTCTTATGAAATTATAAGTTCCAGATCTATTTGGTCTATCTATTTTACACCCACTAAAAGAATAATTTGTATTTATCATTATTCAATTTTATTTCTATATGAATAAAAATTACCATGTTATAGAGATCCTAAAATATAATGAAGTTTTTTTATTATATATGATCATTTTAATATTATTATTATACCAAAACAATAATAATATATAATATGTATTATAAATGAGATATATGATACAAAAATCTACAAATCAATCATCGAAAAGTAATTTTTGATAATTATTTTTCATATTACCTGTGATGAATTATTTATGGGGATCTTATTAGTCTACTAATTTATTTATATTGTTATTATATGTTATTTTATTTTGATATAAATTTTCATTCTTCTATTTGATATATCTAAAAACAAAAAAAAAGTTAGTCTCCCATCAAGATCATTTGAAAATCAGAATTCATAAAATCAATAATGGAATAGAAATTTGATATTTTATTTCACACAGATATAATATCATAAAAAGAAATTCTAATAATTATGTTATTATATAAAATTATTCAAAAATAAATTTTTGATCTATAGATACTTTAACTAAAATGTATCTCAATTTTTTAAATATATCATAATATTATCATTGTTCATTTTTATTAATATGTAGAGCATTAGTATATCCAAATAAATGATCCAATGTTTTGTATTTTCGAAGAATTTTATTTATTCAGAAAATTCCTCATTTACATATACATTATGGAAATTAATCATTTCATCTATTTGAAGATGATTAAATTTTAGGAATTATATATAGGAAACGAGTATAAGAATAATGTATTGATTAAATAATTGATTTACATTTTATCAGTACTAATTTAAATCATGTTCATTATACTGAATTAAAAACATTCTATAAATATTTATGACTATTATTCCATATTAATTGTTAATGTTATTGAAAAAAATTTATACAATAATTATTGGAAAATATTCATGACATTCAACTAATGTACAATATGGAAAAAATTTCAAATTCCATGAGTTTGTCTGATTTTAATTTTAACAGATCATCATCACGAAAAGAAGCATCAAGATACAATAGTTAAAATTTTGACATCAAAACTAAATATTAACACTCTTTTCAAAAGGATAATCTTGGTTTCATCAGTTTCTGAACATATCCAATGATATTTTTAAGGGGTTATTCCATAAATTTATATGATCCTATGTCTTTGTAAAATTTGTATCCTAAAAAATATAATTTTTTATAGATATACATCTTAACAAATGGTTTTTTAAGATGTTATAGCATCTGAAAAAATTTCAACATTGGATGAAATGAAGTTAGCTAAAAATAATTAGATTTGTTGGTTTTAGGTTTTATAAAAATAAATGAATTATTTTTAATATATTGAACATTCTATGTTATATCAATAGTAAATTAATTTTTAATATATATATGATATTATTTATAATATATATAATAACTAAGAAAATTCATTTTTCAATATTTTTTGGAGTTTTTATATATTATCGTTAGTACATAAAATTATGAAATTATATCAAAATTAATTGATGTTAGAAATTTCTTTCATTTTCCCAATACAAAAATAGTAGATTATTTATTAATTAAATATATATTAAAAATGTGCTTTCTATTATAAAATATATTTTTAACTACATCATTCATTATTTGTTTAGTATTATATTATTACATAAACACTTTTCAAATGAATTTACGAATAAATATGTTTCATCATTCAACAACACAAATTCATTAAGGATTTCAAGTTTCTATAAATTATTTCTTGTACACTTATATATATATAATTTTACTATTTCATAATTTGAAAATTTAATACAATGATCACTATGATATAATACAAATTGAAGATTATAATCATTTTTATAATATGGAACATACTTTTTAAAATAGATATGGTATTTATAATATTTTATTCAAATTATACCAATGCATATCATGTGTATTAATCAATTTAGACATATTCCATATATATTCCTCCTTTTATTTTATTTTTTTATAAATTAAAATTCCATGTGAGTTTTTATAAATAATTAGACGTTTAATCTTCACTAAAATATATAAAATATGACATATGTTTCTTTATAAATTGACAACCTTAATATAATTTAAAATAATAAATCATCTGATTTTTTATATAATTAACTATTTTTGTAATATTCAATTTGGATACTTCAATGAAATTTTAGTAACGTAAAATTCATTTTCATGATAATGATAAAATTTACATAGCACTATGGAAATGATTATCTTGGTTTATAATCTCATGTATATATATATTTTTCACATTCTAGTACATATAAAAAAACTAACTAATTTCTCATTTGAAATATGAAAACTACATTTCTAATTATGGATGTAAAAAAGATTTCCATTATTATAGAATTGTATTATAATAATAAGGTTTATTTCCTATAATAAATATTTCATTCCAAATTATATTTATTCAATGGTGAAATATATCACCTATAATTAATATCCATCAATGACCATTTTATCCAAATAGCACATTGACACATTTCATCGTGATAATATGAATTTATTTTTCTCTGTTATATTACGATATCATCCAGTATCCATTTAAAATATTTAATATTTGGTGGTAATAATTATGTTTTTCTAAAATAAACAATTTATAATTTTGGTACCCAAACTAACTTGGGTCATATACAAGTATAATTTTTTTTCTAATCCACATCATTATTTATATTTTTTGTGGTGATGATGCGAGTTATTTAAAAATTAAAATGTAAGATAAAATATTTTTATCATTTTTCAATGAATAATTATTCATTTAATGACCACCACATTGAACTTATATTGAAATGGTACAAATTTAGAATAAAATTGTTATTATTATAATGATTTTTTGATGTTTTAAAACTGAATATCGATTTATTTTGACTATTTTCCATCATACATTACATTTTAATGAATGATTTCTTCCTAGATTTAAAATCTATTTGTTTTTTTTTCAAAATTTTAAATTCGCAGTATAGTTTAAAACATAATCGTTATAATTAGTAGATGAGGAAGAGGTTTATTTTTAATCTAATTGATAGGTAAGCATAGAAATGTTGGGGGAATTTATTGAAATTATAAAATTTTCCTTATAAATTCATTACATAATATAATTATATTATTTAGAATAACTATTTTTTTTAACAAGGTAACATAACAATATTAATAGTCATACCTTTTTTAATAATAAATTTTTACACATGTAGTTGATTATTTATCAAAATATATGTAAAAATATTTCCTTCATACTAATATGAAATATTATAATTTAATGATAAATTGGTCCAATATTAATTATATACCATAGTAATTAATAATTTATTTTTTGTTGGAATAACATCATAAATATGATTATTGTATGATAGGTAGATGTATCCTAACAATAATTTCTAATATATATTCATACACATTTGGTAATCAATACATTAGAATATTTTATAATTTCCATGAATATATTATTATAAAAAATCATATAACATATATATTATTTTGATTCACCATTAGAATTTAAGGTATTTTCAACATGATATTTGTGGAGGGATCACATCAAAAATGGTCTTTGGCGATGGGATCATGTCGTAAAGGATTTTTGGCGATGGGGTCATATTGAAAATATCCCTTTGCAGAAAATGGCATTGCAAATATTATTTTTTGTGATGGTCCCATCACAAAAAAAAACTATATGATATGGGAAACTGTCCCATCACAAATAACTCTCTAATTATACAAAATAAATATATAAAAACGTGATATTGTAGGCCCATCACAAAAATTATTTTCCACGTGCTTGTTTTCCTGTTTCAAATACTTCCCTATTTTTATATGACATATATATCAAAACCCTTTGAGATGTGCCTGTTGGAAAAAAAACAATTTTCCATAGGCCCTTTTTTCCGTCCCAAATACTAATTTTAAAAAAATATATAAAATATTTGAGACAGGGTTCCGTCAGAAACATTCTTGATGTAAATACTGAATAAAATATAAATAATTATATTTATTATAATTTTGGAAATTAATATAATTTATTAATAATATTATTAAATTAATTATGAAATTAGAAATATTAAAATTCTCAATAATGATAAAAATTATAATAAACATAAAATATTATTGTTATTATTATTATAATAAAAAAATATTTAAAAATATTTTACTGATAATAAATAATAAAATATTAAAATATCTTCAAAAATTAAAATATGCAATATTTTCACCAATATAAATGACATAAAGAGTAAATAGATCTTATTACAAAAAATCATAAATTCAGATGTTTTCAACATAATAAATAATTCACTTGGGAGATAATCTTCTAGAGGAGGTGGACGAGCTAGAGATGATGCTGGAGGAAACTCCATCCCTAAACAATGAGTTAGACTATGCATGTACTACATATTCTCATGATTTTATTGCTTCAAATGATGCATCTCCTCCTTGTGTTTTTGTTCTACTGCTGCCATAGACACATATCCTCCATGTATTGTTACTTATCCTGCTGAAAGATTGCTTCTTACGGATTCAACAAACTCTTTATATGCTCATCTATGCATGTAGCTACTCCGAATACTATTATCTAGAAGATGAAGTCTCTCCATGATATCCTCTTGAGATAGACATCGATATTGCAGCAGTACCATAATAATTACAAGGAGTCAAATAAGTGAATATAAAAACTAATATGTCCTTCTCGAAGTCATACTAGGTCACCTTCATATGTGTCTCCTCATCAAAATTGTGAGAACTAGTCTAATCAGCCATATCGGGTTTTCTCTTAGCCTGTTTCTAATAGGTCCTGGACTCATTTGAGTCCTGTAAATCCAATTTGAAAGTAAAATAATGAAAATATTATAGGTAAATATTTTTCAAACCAAAAAAGAAATAATACTGATCACAATCGGACGATGGTGATCTACTGTAATATCTCTAGTGGCTGGATCACATTACAACATCTGATAAGATTATTAAACCATAATATTGGGATTCTCAATTAGTTATATGAATACAAAATAAATTTTTTATATTTAATGAAAGAAAAAATATTTTGAAATTATACCTACCGGATGCTATATATGCTTACTGTATTGTCAACAACCAGATAAATGTGTCACCACCTGTCTCCCCCAGTTCAATCAACCCAATGAAGATATATTTGAAAATCCACCACATAAAAAGCCTGAACAAAAAACATCCAAAATGTGTGATGAAATGTAATATAGTTAGTGGGCTCTACACGACTCATCAAATACTTTCACTCATTCTTTATACATGGTAATCCTTCTCAAGTTGTGAAAAAACTAACGGAAACATTCATGTATAGAAACCTCCCATTCCACATGGATAGAGTCACTAATGCTATAATTTATGGGATACAATAAACCCTAAAATTAATTTATTATATCATGCCACAAATGAAATAAATTTCAAATTTAATAGTATTTATTTGCGTACTTGTCAATGATTGAACATGCTAAGTTAACGATCAACTAAAATTTATTCCCATGTAAACCATAGTGAGAAAAATAATTTCACTTGATAGAGCTCTAGTATCCAATAGTTACATGAGAAAAACTGTGAACAAATAATAAATAGTCAAAAAAATTGTTATATAAATAAATTTTTGAATGCTATCCAAAAAAGACAGGGCAACATCCCTCTATGTGCATGGATTGAATCCATGTCATGGACATCGCTTGAGGATAGGGTCATGAATCATCAGTCATGTAGGACCACACCCCCTCCACATAACCCCTTGAACCGCTAGTCACCTGAGGGTCAGATGATCAAAAATCCTCATCATCCAAAGGTAGCTCAGCCTCCTACAACTCACGAAATATATCATTGTTCATAAAAAAATATGGTTGTTCATATAAAATTTATAAAATAAATATTATATATATTTATATTAGTTATGATTATTACAAACACTTAGTTGTGTCAATGTTCAAAACATAATCTAGTTGAAAACCAAAACACAAGAGATGTCCCCCAACATTGTGAAATGAGTCAAATGTTCTCAGATGACATTTTTTACAAGGATAGTTATTTGTACCTACTAAAACAAATTCTTGTTTTGATAATGAAAATGATAAGAAATATTAAACCCCCAGAATATATATAAGATTTAAACTAGAACTTTTTGGATTTCTGTGAAAATTTATCCTAGCATGATCATCTAATTATGAATATTGTCGAATTTTTGGATCCATATTTTTCTACAAAATATATGATCATTATTTTTTTGAATAATCTTCAATAAGGAAAACACTATACAAAAAAGCAGATAATTCATTAAAACATTTTCTTACTAATTACCAGTAATTATGGGCGACACAATTCCCAGTTTATTGATGACTACTATTTTTTCTGATGGCTCATTAACATGGAAATTTATCACACATAAATTAAAATGAATAATCTTCTCAAAGGTATACATATCCATTCCTGTGTATATGAGAATGCTTAAGCATACGTCCGACCATATTCTTCATTGTGATTTTAGTGTGAGAAAGATGGATTTAAAAGCGGTGTCCCTAAATACTCATAATTATCGCCAATTATAACTAATTATCCATAATTATCCATAATTATGCTTAATTATCCCTATTTACGCATATTTATCTGTAATGATCCCTATTTATGACAATTTATCCCTATTTATGAGTAATATTTACTATTTATGACCAACAATTAATAACTAGTAATGTTTATTACTAATTATTAATATTTATATCTAATTATTATTCATTATTACATATTATTACTATTTATTACTATTTATTACTCATTATTACTATTTATTACTAATTATTAGAAATTATTAGTAATTATTAGTAATTATTTGTATTTATTGGTATTTATTAATAATTTTTACTATTTATTACTATTTATTACAATTTATTAATAATTAATACTAATTATTACTAACCGTTACTAATAATTACTAATTATTATTAATAATTACTAATTCATACTAATTATTACGAAGTATTTCTAATTTTTACTAATTTTTAAAATTTATTACTAATTATAAGTAATTATTAGTAATGATTAGTAATTATTTATAATTATTAAAAAATTTAATTATTTATTATTATTTATTACTTTTTATTACTAAATATTTATAATTATTACCAATTATTACTAATTAGGTATTATCCCAAATTATGCCAAATTATCCAAAATTATCCCAAATTATCCTTAATTATCACTATTTGTCACTTATTATTACTAATTAATAATATTTATTACAATTTAATACTATTTAATATTATTAATAACTATTTATAATTTTTTATTAGTATTTATTATTGGATCGAAATGTAGTTGTATGTGAATATTAGATGGAACAATAAAAGAGGGAGGGGGTAATTATAGATTTAAAAACATTGTGATTAAACACTTAAGAGATAAGTTTAAAAGATATTAAACTATTACAATTCAAACAACCAAAATTGTATTGAATTTAGAGGTATGATGTAATTTAATACTATTAGAAAAGTAATGTAATTGTATTCAAGATGAATACAATAATCAATGTAATACAAGTGTGAGAGATTCTACCATAAAGCATACAAAATTTATTAATACAAAATGTAATAGAATAATTGTAATTGAAACAATTACAATTGAAAGCTAATGATGAAAGGAAACAATACAAATTCCTTTTTAAACTAACAACATTAGAAATGTAAAAGTATTACAATTATTTTGACCCAAAGAGAAGGGTTATCCTTTCACCAAGGATAAGAGGTCTGTCTTACCACCACCATTGTAATCTCTCGATACGATGATCAGAATGTCTGTCTACCTATCCCTGGAACCCCTTAATACGATGATCGGTTCTTATGTCTGCCTATCCCTAGAAGCCCTCGATACAATGATCAGTTTGTATGTCTGACTATCCCCGGAATCCCTTGATACGAGGATTGTAATGTATGTATGCCTATCCCCAGAAGCCATTGATTTTATAGGCAATCGACACTTCTGTATTTCAATTACCTGAAATCTCTCAATACAAAGATCAGTCGTACAAAGCACATAGCATGAGAGAAGTCATAGAGTCTCACTCTAGAACTTGATAGAAGAAAATTATCACAATTATATCACCGTTCTACTTTGGCTTCAAATGTCCTTCTATTTATAGGCCTTAGGTTACAACATTCACATTTCCTCCAACGGTCAAATTTCTCCGAAAAACTCGGAGGGACATGGACACCTGGCATTATAATGGTCATTTGAAACAGAAATCACGATATCGTTTTGATAAGATTGTAACTAACTCAATGACATCATATTGGTTAAAAAATATTAAAAGATGATGAACTATAGTACGATTGATCTAAAACAAGACTTTTGATAATATTATAAAAGCATGCATGTGATAGAAGTATGAGTACTATTAGTATTACAATGTGTAATGTAATGATATGATAAAAAGTAAGATATACAAAAGTTAGTACAATTGATAGAGTCATTAAAATACGATTGACAGAGTCAGCATGAAAAATTATAGTCCGTTCGATGAGCATGGTCAGTATGATCAGCATGATCAGTACGATGAGCATTGTAAGTACGATCAGCATGATCAGTACGATCGTCATGATTAGTACGATCAGCATGATCAGTACGATCAGCATGGTCAGTACGATCAACATGGTCAGTACGATCAACATGATCAGTACTATCCGCATGGTAAAAGACATTTGTGATTTCCAAAATAAGATATAGGAGTCAAAGGAAAACTTTTGACTCCAAAATGTCCCCCTTTTTGGAAAGCACAAAACACATAGTAAATACCACATGAAAAACTAATCTCCCCTAAGTTATTAGAAAGTATTATGAATATAAATTTGAATACAACTAACTCCCACTTAGGTATATTCTTTCCTAAGGATTGTATTCACATATTTTCCATGGTTTTGAAGTATTTTATTAAAAAATACTCCCTTTCAAAAACGTTCTCCCCCTTTGTAAAACATTCTCCCCATTTTTTATTTACAAAAGGAATGTGGTAACCTTGAGATTCCTGAAAGAGTTAGAGAAAACAATTACAGGACAAAATAATGAGTAACATAAATATCATTACAAAAAAAAGACAGGATCCATAAGAAATGAAAAACAAATACAATAGTCATTTGTGTTCTCTTTCATTTACCTTGTTTATCAGCTCATGAAGAACATTATTCCTATTTTTGAGTTCTTTTTTGTCTTCAGAAATAGAATCACCCTGAGATCTTAAAGGAATTCATTCCTTCTTGCAACTCTTTTTTTGTAAGGATATCTACTCAATTATTTACCTGATTAAGTCTTTCAACAGTTTATTTGTCAAGCTTATTGAAAGCAATCACAAGATCATTTGACAACCTCCTTATTTCTTCAATTGTTATCTCATGGTCATTCACTGAGCTTTCTGTTTTATATGTCCACTTGGTCGTCCTGTTGCAAGATTTCTTATGAGAAGCCAATATTTCAGATAGAACTTTCAAATCAGCTTCAACTGAAAAAACTCTCTTTCTGAACTCTCTTACAGAGCCAAACTTCTTTTTATGATTGTTAGTAATTAAATAAATTTTCCCTTCCAGCCTAGGGAAATAAAGAATAGTCTTTTCAACCCTTCTTAAAACATGAACAATGTGATCACTTTTCTTGATACAAAGTGACTTTTCTGAATCGGTATCCTCATCATACGGATCCAGTTCATTTGATCAGCTTGAGTCAACAACTGGTTGTTTTCATTTGTCTTTTTATTTCTCCCTTATTTCTTTTTTACTTTTTCACTGATGACAGTAAATTTTTCTGTATGAGAAGATGGAGCACCATTCAGTTCATGAGAAGGTGTTTTATCTGACATTTTAAAGATTCAACCGGTGCTTTATCTCCATGAAGAACTTTTTAATACCTTCACTCTACTATTGGTAAGATTCTTCTCTACTCATTTTTGATTTTTGAAGGAATTATAATAGAAAATATCCATCCTCATCTTCAACTACCTATATCTCTTCCAACATTTTTTTCCCTTTTTCATTCCCTGATTGACTCTGTACGATAGGATCTTGATGTATTTCTTCTGTTAGTTGAGCACTAGCATCATCAACCACTTTCAGAACATTAGAGATATCAAAGTCTTGAGCCTTTCTTTTCAAAAAAATCTTCTTTTACATTTTAGTTTTAAGGGTTTCCTCTACCCTTATTCTCTCAGAAAAGGCATCAGCTGGATCAAGTCCAATCTTTGGATCCCCTTCCATTCTATGTTCTTTTTCTTTTCTCCACTTGGCCACAACCTCATTACTGTACCCTGGTTTCTTCATTGTCTTTGAACTCGTTTGCGGATCTGAATTTTGAGGAACACCAATAGAAGGATTGTCATTGACTGGCATAGGTTCCGATTGATTCTAAGCCGATTCAGCTTCTAAATATTTAAAAAAAAATCTGAATTCAGATCAAAACAAACATTCAACTTCCTCAAAGTACTCTTACTAATCAATGATGGCTTCAGATCTATCATCCTTCCTTTCAAAGGAATATTACATAACATCATACTCTCCAAAATAAACATTGTAAGGATATCTGGATACATAATCAATTGGGATTTGATTTCTCCTAACTTGACATTCTTAATAGCTTCAAAGATGTATCCTATAAGATTTAATTTCCTCATGTTGACAAGTAGTCCAACATGATGATATCAGAATCCATTAAAATTTCTCTATCCCCTTGGGATGAGAAAAACATGCATCCAAAGAGCCACAAATATATTGTCCAGAGAATGATGAGCCACTTTCCTCATATCTTCATATATAATAAACAAAGCCTTTTCATCATTTTCATTGTTAAACGTACCAACTTCCTCTAGTAGTTTATAAGATGGACAGAAAGAATCACCTTCTTTTGAAACATTCATAAAATGAGTTTCTTGGTTCATAGACATAGAAATAATTCTATCATACACAACAAAGTTGATCGATAAGTTCTTATCAAATGATACGGTTTTGTAAAAATGACTGAACTCATCAATAAGAACTGGGTCTTGAGATACTGGTTTTTCAACACATAAATGTTCCCAGCCTTGGAAAAAATGATTCTTCGGATTGTATAATCGTACCAATCAAAAAAGTCCCAAGAAACTAACCATTCTATGAAAAATTATTTCTCTGAAAAAGTATTTTAAGACATTTCGACAGGAGTATTAGAAGAGGACTGAGACATATAGGTGAAGCTGCTTGATTGATAGTACATAGTCTTAAATCAGTGGAGCAAAGCTTCACCACAAATCCTGAAAAAACTGGTGTGGGTTTGGGGAGGGGGACTATTTATAGTAGGGAAAAGGGTGACTGTTGATCTTCTACAGATGATATTAGAAGAGAAGAAATCAATGGTTAGGATTAAAAAGAAATAAAATTAAAATTATGTACCTGCCAGAGTTCGTAAGGTAATTGTTGGTTTAGATAGTATTAAAAGAAAAACACAAGTGTATGAAGAAAAAGAATACCATCAATCATGACGCCGATGGAAAACAAAGTCGTTACCATTAACTAACCAGTCGATGGAAACAAATCTTGTTACCATGAACTGACAAGGTTATGGAAAGCAATCTTGTTACCATGATCAGACAAGGTGATGGAAAACATTATTTTTACCATGAACTGAGAAGCCTATATAAAACAATCTTGTTACCATGAACTGAAAATCCATTAGAAAACAATCTTGTTACCATTATCGGACGTGCTGATGGAAAAGAAATTCAATACCATGAACGGATGATACGATAAGCAGATAGGTAAATAATACAATAAAAGTCAATAAAAAAAATAAAAAATTTAAATAATACGATAAAACTATCAATACGATAAATAAATAGGTAAATAATACGATAAAACAATAAATATGACAAACAGATAGTTAAATACCCATACCAAGAGAATAAATGATTATAGATCATAAGATTTGAAGAAATAGAGTAAAAAATGGTCTCCCCATTTCTAAGAAGAATTATTTAATATAAGGAGAAAAGTAAAACATGAAGTAGATATGAATGATTATTTTAATTTAATCATTCTTATCTTCTGTTTTATAAACTCAAATCTATTGGAAGGTAATGGTTTGTAAAAATGTCAGCAAGTTGTTCTGGAGTTCCGATGAATTGTAAAATAATATCTCCTTTTTGTGTGTGATCCCTAAGAAGGTGATGCCTAAAATCTATGTGTTTTTCACTAGAGTGATGTGATGGGTTCTTACTTAGAGCTATGACACTATTATTATCACATAGAATTTTAGTTTTGAAAAAACTCAATCTATAGTCAATGAGTTTGTGGGGTTTCTTTCAAGACCAAGAAACCAGAGAATCTCTTAAGAAATGACATCTTCTAGATATACATTTTCTATCAATTCTACAACCACCAAAGTCAGCTTGTGAAAAACATTTTAAAAGAAAATCATTTCTAGAAGAGTAAAAAATTCCTAAATCCATAGTGCCTTTTAAATACCGAAAGATTCCCTTTACATATTTTAAATGAGACACTTTTAGATTATATTGGTATCTTTCACATAAGCATATAGAAAACATTAAGTCTGGTCGACTAGCTCTCATGTATAGAAAAATTCCTATCATACCTCTAAAATTGATTGATCTACTGGTTTCCCAGTTTCATCAATATCAAGTGTATTTGAGGTACCAATTGGAGTGATATTACTTTTTTGTATTGTCGTATCCATACTTTTTAAGTAAATCTTTAATATACTCATGTTTGGATATATATGTTCCTTCTGGTTTTTGAAAAATTTGAAAATATAAAAATATTGTTAACTCACACATCATACTAATTTCAAAAATAGACTTCATTAAATTTTCAAAATTATCATTTAAAGATAGCTGAGTTGAGCCAAATATGATGTCACCAACATAAATTTGATCAATCAGAACATTTTTATTTTCCATTTTTATAAAAAGGGTTGGATTCGCTGTACCTTTTACATAATTGTTTTGAAAAATAAATCATGTAAGTCTACCATACCATGCTCTATGGGATTTTTTATGACCATATAGGTCTTTTGTAAGTTTAGAAACATGATTAGGATGTATTGGGTCTAGAAAACATGGAGGTTGTTCAACAAAAACTTCTTCTTGAACATAACCATTTAGAAAAGAAAATTTAACATCCATTTGAAATAGTTTGAAGTTAAAGTATACTGCGAAGGCTAATAGAATACGAATAGATTTATGTCTAGGTACCAGAGTGTAGTTTTCATCATATACTATTCCCTCTTGTTGATTATAGCCCATAGCAACATGTCTTTCTTTATTTCGTACAATGATTACATTTTCATCACATTTTTTTTGTGAAACCCATTTTACCCCAATTACAGTTGATTCTTTGGGTCTTTCAACTAACTTCCAGATTTTATTCCTTTCAAATTCATTAATTTCATCTTTCATTGCTTTGATCCAATCTTCATCACCTAAGGCCTCACTTAGACTTTTAGGATCAAATTGGGAAAGAAAATCAAGATGTTCTATTTCATTTCTTAAAGAATTTCTGGTAATTACAGGTTGATTTATATCACCAATGATGTTATCACTAGGATGATTCTTAAGAAACAATTGATTTGGGTTTTGTAAAACCTGTTCATCAACATATGGTATAAATTCTTCTTTGGTAAATGTTTTTGAAGTATCTCCTTGAACATTTTCCTTATCAAAAGTATCTTCTAACAAAGGTTGATAATCAGTTTTTGAAAACACATTTGAGGATGTAGGTTGGGATTACGTAAAATCAAAAGGATCTACTTCATCATATTTTACATGTACAATTTCCTCAACAGTACAAGTTTTTTTATTGAAAACACTATAATCCATAGAATTTGTGGAGTAGCCTAGAAAGATTCCTTCATCAAATTTTTGTGGGAATTTATTTAGATTATCTTTTGTATTTTGAATATATACTTTGCACCCAAAACAATTGAAGAATGAAACTTTATGTTTTTGGCCAGTCCATAACTCATAAGGTGTTTTATTAAGAAATGGTATAGTTCAAACACGATTTATAGTATAGCAAGCATAACTAACAGCTTCAGCCCAAAAGTGTTTAGTAATTTAGTATTCAATCAACATGGTTCTAGTTATTTCCTGATGAATACAATTTCTTCTTTCACCAAAACCATTTTGATGAGGAGTTCTTGGAGCTGAGAAATTGTGAGTAATACCTTTCTTAATAAAAAAGACTCAAATTCAAAATTTTGAAATTCACCTCTACGATCACAATGAATACTTATGAATGGTATGTTTTTCTCATTTTTAACTTGGGATCTAAATGTTTTGAAATAGGAAAAGGCTTAAGATTTCATTTTTAGAAAATTAACCCAAGTGAATCTAGTGATGTCATCAACTAAAACAAATACATAGTATTTTCCTCCAATGCTTCCAGTTTCTGAAAGACCAAAAAGATCCATTTGCACTAGATGTAATGCATTAGATGTTGAAACTTCCTTAATTTATTTAAATCTAGTTTTATATTGCATTCCAAATTGAGAAGTATCAACGACTTTTGATGAATCATATCTAAGACCTGGTAGTCCCTTTATAAGTATTTTCATTGAGATTTTACAAGGGTTTCTTAGATTGCGGTGTCCTAGTATTCTATTCCATAGCCACGATTGGTCTTCTATTGAACTTAAGTTGCGTAAGTTTTGGCTCTTATGGTCTTCTATGTTAATAATGTATACAGTATCTTGCCTATAGGTAGATAGAATGAACTAATCCTTGTAATTGTGAACTAGACACATATCATTTCTAAAATTCACAAGGTATCCTTCATCACATAATTGACTTATGCTGATGAGATTATTCCTAATACCATTAACAAACAAAATATTTGAGATAAGAACATTTCCAAGAAAAACAATATTACCTATACCAAAAATCATTCCATGAGCATTATCTACGAAGGTAACCTTTTATCCTTTTCTTTTGATAACATTTTCAAAGAAATATTTGTTTCCGGTCATGTGTCGAGAAAAACCACTATCCATTACCAAATATTCTTGTTGGTACACTTATCATTTTCCTGGAAAAGAAACAACGAGTTTTTCAGAATCCAAACTTGTTTGTATCGAGAATGGATAGATAACAGAATTTTAGGAATCCACATTTGTTTTGCAAAATCAGCTTTATGAAATCCTAAAGACGGATTTATATTAAGAGAGCACTCTCTTTTCCAATGTCCACCACATTGACACATATAACAAAAATGTTTATTTTGTGGAAAAAAATAGTTATTACTAAAAATAGATTTGGAATGATTATAACCAAGTCCAGAATGATTTCTCAAAGGCTGGATTTGGGAATACATTTTGTTAAAGTTATCTCTGCAATAAGTAAAGTTTGGAAAACTTTTTTTCAAAGAAAAAAGTTCTGACGTTAGTATTAAAACTAAATTCTTATCCTCCAAAACATTTGATTTTGAACTAGGGTTAGGTTCTAAAATTTTTTTATTAGAAATTACGTTTTCAAGACCCATAGAAAGTCTATCCTTATCAAATTTGACTTTCTCAAGAGTTTTTAAAATACATTCAAAATCCGAAGTTTTCGTATCATGATAATTAGAAATATTTGATACTTCTTTAGTAAAAACTGAAATTCTAGAATTTACTTTATCATGCTTTTTCATAAGTTTGGAATTATCATTTTTAAGTAATTTATAAAATCTAGATACATATTCAAAAGAAGGTAATGTATCATCTTCTGATGACAAAGAATCTTCATTTGAAGATTCATAATATTTATTATCAGTATAATTTGTATTTAAAGAGTCATTTGTAAAAGCTTTATCATTATGTACCTTAGCCATATGACAATGATCTTCAATTGGTAATCTAGATATAAGTCCAACATTTCTTTATCCCGAGGACTCTTATTGTGAAGAATTATCTAATGAATCACTTCCACTTGAACTCCAAGTATCATTTTCCTTCAAGACGTTCTTTGTATTATAGTACTTTTTATTATTTATTTCATAATGTTTCTTCTTTCTGTCTATTCTCTTCAGTAAAGGAAAATTAGGCCTTATGTGTCCCACAATCTTACATTCATAACAATATACCCTTGAATCTTTCTTATCCTTCCTATATTTCTTTTTGAATCTCTATTAGAAGTGTTTCTTTCCCACAATATTGTTCATCCTTCGAGAAATATTGGCTAAATCATTATCCGAGTGATTACTACCACTTGATTCTGATATAACATCTTTTTGGGATTTGGATCTTTTTATCCTTTCAGGTGTTTTAGCTTTATATGTGAAGGCTAAAATTCCATTCCCATTTTTCTTCTTATTTAATAATCATCTCTCTTTATTCTTGTCTCCTGCAGTAAAAGAGTTCCAAATAGTTCATCAAGATTAATCTGGGAAAATTTTCAATTTTCATCAATAGATGTCCTTTTTGTCTCCCATTAATTTGGTATTATGTCAATAATCTTATCAACAAGAGCTTCATCATTAATACCTTTTTCTCCCATAGCTTGTAAAAATTTGGCAATTGTCATAAATCATTGTTTCACTTTACATACTGGCTCTTCATAAGGAAAAACAAATCCATGATACTCTGCACGAAGAATTACTCTTCTTGTTTCTATAACCTTGGATGTACCAAAATGTGTGACTTGCAACTTCTTCCAAATACAGTTCGAGGCTTTACATGAATATATATGGTTGTATATATTCCTAGTCATAGAGCATAATAAATTATTGCATAGCTTGTAATTCAGTGGATATTCTTGCTTCTCTTGGTTAGTGAAAGTACTAACTTCTTTGTCAGGAATTTTGTAACCTCCAGTAAGCATATTAAATTTGTCTACACCAGTATTGATCAAGAATGTCTTAATTTGATCTCTCTAGTACTCATAATCATTCCCATCAAAGATAGGTGGTCTAGAATGATTTAGGTTGTCAATTGGCCCAATATTCATTCCTGTCATCTGATGAAACAAAATCGTTTCCACTCCACATGTTAGTGTAGTAAATAGATAAAATGAAAGATTGAATGAAATAGATCATGTAATAAAAATCAGTTGAAACCTACTCTGATACCAATTGTTGGATCAAAAATGTAGATGTAGATGTATAATAGATGGAACAATACAAGAGGGGGTGATTTGTAGGCTTAATAACGTTGTGTTTAAACACATAAGAGAGTAGTTTAAAAGATCATAAACTAATACAATTCAAACAACCACAATTGTATTGAATATAAAGGTGTGATGTAATGTAATACTATTAGAAAAGTAAAGTAATTGTATTCAAGATGAATACAATAATCAGAGTAATACAAGTGTGATAGATTCTTCCATAATGTGTATAGAATATATTAATACCAAATGTAATAGAATAATTGTAATTGAAATAATTACAATTGATAGTGTATTGAATAAAGGAAACAATACAAATTCATTCCTAATTCAAACAATAGCGGAAATGTAAAAGTATTACAATTATTTTGACCCAAAGAGAAGGGTTATCCTTTCACCAAGGATAAGAGGTCTATCTTACAACCACCTCGGTAAGACCTCGATACGATGATCAGAATGTCTGTCTGCCTATCCCTGACAACCCTCAATATGATGATCGGTTCGTCTGTCTGCCTATCACTGGCAGCCCTAGATATGATGATCGGTTCATCTATCTGCCTATCCCTGGCAGCCCTCGATATGATGATCGGAACATTTGTCTGCCTATCCCTAGAAGCCCTCGATTTTGTAGGTAATCAACACCTCTGTATTTCAATTACTTGAAAGCCCTCGATATGAAGATCGGTCACACAAATCACAAAGCATGAGAGAAGTCACAACATCTCTCTCTAGAACTTGTTAGATGAAAAGTATCACAGATATATCACTGTTCTTCTTTGGCTTCAAATGACCTCATATTTAAAGGCCTCAGGTTCCAATGGTCACATTTCTTCCAAAGTTCATATTTCTCCGAAAACCCAGAGGGACTTGGACACCTGACATTATAATGGTCATTTGAAACAGACAACACGACATTGTTTTGATTTGTTTTAACTAACTCAACGACATCGAATTGGTTAAAAAATATAAAAATATTATAAACAAGAGTACGATTGATCTAAAAAAAGACTTTTAATAATATAATAAAAGCATGCATGTGATAGAAGTATGAAACTATTAGTATTACAAAGTGTAATGTATTTATATGATACAAAGTAAGATACACAAAAGTGAGTACAATTGATAGAGTTAGTACGATATGATTGACAGAGTTAGTACGAAAAATTATTGTCCGTACGATCAGTATGGTCAGTACGATCAACCTAATCAGTATGATTACAATGGTCAGTACGATCAGCATGATCAGTACGATCAGCATGATCAATGCGATCTACATGATCCGTACGATCAGCATGGTTAGTACGATCAGCATGATTAGTACGATCAGCACGGTAAAAGACATTTGTGATTTTCAAAACAAGATATAGGAGTCAAAGGAAAACTTTTGACTCAACATTTATTAATAATTATTACTTATTATTACTAATTTTTTATAATTATTACTAATTATTACTAATTTTAACTAATTATTACTAATTAATACTAATTATTACTAATTAATAATACTTATTACTAATTAATATTACTTATAACTAATTATTACTAATTATTAATATTATTAAAATTTATTAGTATTTACTATTATTTACTAATATTTATTACTATATGTTATTATTTATTACTAATTTATCTATTTTTTATTATATATTACAATTTATTTCAATTTAATACTTATTATTACTTATTAATACTAATTATTAATAATTATTACTGATTATTACTATTTATTACTATTTATTACTATTTATTACTATTTACTAATTGATACCAATTAATACTAATTATTAGTATTTATTACTAAATTAAAATATTTATTAGTATTTGTTACTAAAGTTTTATAATTAGTACTAATTATTAGCATTAATTACATATTATAACTATTTATTACTAAATAATAGTAATTATTACTAATTATTAGTATTTTTGATATTTTTTAGTAATTAATAATATTTATTACTATTTTTTATTATTTTTTACAAATTATTCAAATATATTTTAATTTATTATTAATTATTGTTACTTATTATTAATTAGCGCTAATTATAATTAATTACTCCAAATAACATCAAGTTATTATTATTCACTACTAATTAATAATATTCTTTTTTAATTATCTTTAATAATTCCTAACTACTATTAATTATTAATAATTGGTACTAATAATTTATATATATTACTACAAATAATTATTGATGACAAAACAATCGAAATCTAATTTAATTAAAAATTAATGAGAATAATTAATGTTAATAAAAAAAATAAAAATTAAATTAAATAAAACATAAATAAATTTAAACATAATCTCTTATAGTTGGAGAAGGATTAATGAACTTCATCTTAAAAAATTTAATGTAGAGAAATTTCACTCTAAAATTTGAGATTACAGATAGATATATATAAAGTGTGAATTGAGGGGAAGAATGAAAAAAATGTATAGGGGTATATATAGGTTAGATTAGTTGCAATAGTACTATTTGTAATGGGACTCCTGTAGGAAATGCCACTAATTGTGAGGGGACCATTCGCAAATACATTCGGTTGGATTAATTACTATCGGCAGTTCGAAGGGTATTTTCCACGGGACCCATCGCAAATAGTTGCCTTCCGAATCACTATTGGTGATGAGGCATCATCCCGTTGCAAATTGTATTCAGCACCGTCGGGTATTTGCGATGTGACCTCCAGACAAGTTATTTATATTGGAGAAATTCATCTTTGCAAATCGTATTTATCGCCACTGAGTTTTTGCGAGGGTTGGTGCCTCCCCATTGAAAATATCCTTCCACGGATTGGAACGCAAACCACGCCTAACCGCGCCTAACCTTTTCGGATGAGACCCCAAGTCTCATCACAAATAACTAATTATTTGTGATGGTTCAAAGCTCTCGTCGCAAATAAGCCGTTGTAAATGGCCATTTTTCTCATAGTGATTTTATATAGTTATGAAAATTTTGGGTTTATATGACTACAATTAATAAATTCTTAGATAATAATATCTAAATAATTTTGTTCCTTTTTATATTTAGAATATTTAGTTTATATTTATTTAAAAAATTATCAAACTATATTATTTGTAATTTTTGTATGATTAACATGTTCATTCTCACATTATTCGGATGACCTACATTTAGTCTCAACTATTATATTCTTCTTCTTTGAATGTTTAGTTTATTTATATGTTGTTTACAGTTTTTTGAATCATATATATATCGAAGGAAATACTACAATATTTTTATTCCAATCATTTTATAAATGACATATTATTCACTCCAAAAACAAAATGAATGTAATAATAAGATCATATAAGTAATAGTTTTTAATAATATTTGTATCATCAAAATATATCATTATATATTAAAATTCATTTGGAAATGTTTCTATAATTATTATATCAAAATTAAAATCAATCAAATATTTATCTCTATGAAATTTTAGTCTAATAAGAATTACCTTAAACCATGGATTAATTTTAGCAATAACATTAAATGGTATGTAATATTTGGCTATATAACTATCTATAACCAAAGATCATCTCATTTCAACATCATTGGCAGTACAAATGTTTATAATGTATATATCTTTCCAAATACTACCAGCTATAAAAAAAAATTAAATCTAAATTTATATACATCTTTGCATAGAAACCATAATAGAATTTCTATCATCGTAGTTTTATTTATAGTTATTTTTTATTCTTTTGTAAAATTATAACATCCATTCCAGGAATTCCATATTTTCTATTCATCTTCCAAAAACATTTCTTCTATAGTATTTATAATGATTGTATTTATGTGATCCATTTATTACTAAAAATTAAAATAAAAAAATATAAGTGGTGTTTTTGAATTTATATTCTACAAAAACCCTATGATTAATAATGGATAATTTAAAACATAAATATAAACATCCTTACAAGAACACATTATTGTATCAAATTGTATAACACAAAATATATTAACCCCCCCTCTAATTCCTAATTTCAAATCAATAGTACATGAAAAATACATGAATGGGATGTTAACTGTAGTTTATAAAATAAAAAAAATACATAAGCTGATTATGTAGGTTATTCAGATAATTATTATATCCAATTCTTTATTTAATAATAGTTTCAAATTTAATAATCATTTAATGTAAATATTTTCATACAAAAATTAAAAATAGGAAAGAACTATTAAAAATTAAATAAAATTGTATACAGTTATAGTAAATATATATATATATATATATATCATTTCTCTAAGATGATCAATGACATAAAATAATTTTTTTAGGTAGCTAAATACCCATTCATAATGGTCCCACTATTTCAAAAAAATTGTGTCCTTCTCTATCCCTTTCCAAAATATGTTCTTGAAAATAAGATCATACATTCCTCTTTATTCATAAAATCAGAAAAACATGATCATTAGTATTAGAAAACAATACATAGCATACCCTTATAAGTCATCAATCAAATAATTTTAGAAAAACAAATTACAATTAAACATATTATTAAATAATTACAATCATTGATTTCTAAATATAATGTTGATATAGAACCACTATAATTCTTATTATATCACAAATTGTAGAATTATGTTTCAAATTCCATTAATGTACATTTTATATTTTATGTAAATTTTATAATATTTTTCTAAAAATTATTTCTTTATTTTACATACAAATTTTTTCAATATACTTTTTAAGTCATCATATGATATGATGTTTTTACATATCATTTTTAGTAATTTATATGTATCCATTCAATTATCATTGAAATAATATATTTAATTTAGAATAATGTTTTATATGACTCTACATTTAATGAACATAATTTCCTCTGACTAGAGAACCAATAATATTTTCAACAAATATTTTATTAAAATATTGGATATGTAAATTATAGTAAATAATTAACACTTAAGAACATGGATTATGTTTTTTATAATAAGGTTTGAATTATTTAGAAGAAATCACTTGATTACAAAAAAAAAATTATAGCTAAAAATATTAAATAAATAATTTAATAAAATAATTATATATATTCAAATAATGAATCAATTAAAAAATATATCAAAATAGAAGGAATATAAATTATTTTTTAAATTTATTTTTATTTAATGATTATAAAATTACTTGTATTATTCATATTTATAATATATTTTTTGTTTCCTCCAAAATAATATTATACATATATATAATGACCATCATGAAATTATTTCGAGTTCATACAGAATGATTCATCTATAATGAAATTTTAACATGATTGTATTGGGGTTATAGAATCCTTATATACTATCGAAATATTATTTTTTTCTATATATGGTATTTACAAGATTTCTAGTATCATTGATGTAGTTATAATGCTATAATCATTATATACTTTTTTAAATAAATTCACTTAATCCAATTTCGATTCACCATCATTCACAATATTCTTTTTATCAAGTCATTTTAAAAAAATCACTCCTAAAACATTTTATAATGATAAATATTGTTTAGTTGATTCAAGGAAAACCATACTTATAAAAAAATAATCAGAGTCCTTGAAAATATATACATTCATAAAATTATACACAAGTGTATATCAACTAATTTTCAAGATGTTGTATTCATCATATTAAATTTTACAAAAAATATTATATTTTCTTAAACATGCATAATATAATAATAAATTGATAGATATAAATTTATATGAACATCACACTATTTTTAAAATGTATATATAATTTACATATAATTTGTTAAAATTATATTTATAGATGAAAAATATAATTGGTTTATTATGTAATTTTTAAAAACAAGTATCAACTTATACTGGATTAAAATTTTTAATAAATTTTTTATGAGTATGATTATAGAAATATAGAATAATTCTATATGAAGAAATCAGAAATGATTTTTTCCCAATATATGATTAGTTTGATAAAATTATCACTTCATGGAATGAAAGGATTTAATGTTTTGATTGAAGAGTAATAATGATTCTACAATCATATGATCATGTAAGCAATCATAACTCCAATTCTAGATCATTCACTGATGTTGATGTAGGTTGATATCAAATATGTCATCATAGAGATATATGTTTCAACATTGGGATTATGTTATTCCCCCATAGGTGCACTGTGATGATTTATTTTTCATTATATGAGGTAGTAATGATTTATTTTGACTATCACATCATTCATGTTTGAAATATCATCTACTGAACTCTTTATCTATATTCATATGGGAAATATCTAAGAGATGTAGTATTTTTTCATACTGTTGTACTTTATTATTAAAATAATTTTTTTATTTAACAATTACCACTAATCATTTATTATGGGTATTGAATAGGATTGATATTGATAACTAATAAATTATCATTTATGGGATAATGGAGTTAAAATTTGACACTAAACATCTTATCGACACAATTTATCTTTGTATCGTTGTCTTTGAACATCATATATTTATGAAATCATTGATGATTTTGATTGGAAATATAATTTTACAACCGTTAAAATTGGATATAGTAAAAATATTACAAGTCCCTTCATTGATAGGATTTTCATTAATATTTATATCATTAACCCTCATACAATATATATATGAATTCAAATTGATGATTCAGGTTCCTTTAAACATGTGTCATATTCGAATCAGACAACATATAACACCAAAAGATTCAAAATTTTGAATTTATCTAGGGGATATGATTACATATCATCATTTAAATTCATTATAATCCATATATGTTTGTTCTTTGTTGAACAGATAAAAAATAATTAAATTTTCCCTAATAGGATCTCTCAAACTAAGTGTTTTTTATGGTTATTTATCTCATCTTCATTGAGAAACTAAGGGGAAGTAGAAAGTTATCATTAAAATAATAGTATCATAAGATTTGGCTACTTAATAAGATAACCCCAATTCATATGAGGATTTTTAATTTTTAATACTTTTAATGATGACCATTACCTCTAAAAATTTATTTTCTATAATTCATAATGAGGGTACTCCCTAAAAATTGGATATATGCTCTGGATATTTACACTATATTTTCAGATGTTTTTCCAACCACTCAATAGTGACATAAAAAATTATACATTTATACTCGTGAAAATATTGATCATTGACATGGGGAAGAACCTCCAATATAATAATATTTTAAATACATTAGTGATAAAAAAATATTGAATAAAAAAATTTTAATCACATGCCTTTATTATCATAAACGATAAGAATACCATGAAGCCTAAATATTAATCTAAACTAAATAAAAATATGGTTAGACAATTTTTGGGGATACATATTAATTTAAAAAAAATATTCCTCTTTAACTAGTTCCCTATATCCCTTACCCATCAATTTCATCATCCTCTAGAGAATTTTTTTTATCTGATTTCACCATGTTAAGAAATTATACTGAATTTATTATTTAGTGTCTCATGGAACAAATATATAACTTATAGGATGAAAATATATCTGTTCTTGTACGATATATCAATGTATCCAAAATTTTTTGGACGATTACATTGACCATAAATTATAGATATATTGTAAAATATAATCTAATTTTCATAAAATTCCAATGAGTGATTACAAGGACCATCATTTTGAGAAGTTTCATAATGATATAGGGTATTGTTTATTTAGGGTTTATATATATAATCTCCCACATTATGCAAGGGTTTTATATGTCAATAAATTTAATGATTAGTGGAAATTCAGCTTTTTAATCATGGATGTATGAGCTTCTCCTCATACTGTGTTTGAATATATTAGAACTCATATTTTGAGGTTACACATTGAAAAAAAATTATTCATTACATAACATTTTTATTCATGGTATATCCAAAAAAAATTATTAATAAAAAAATTTGATGAAATTTATTTTTTCAAAGAGATATTAATGTTTGTTCGAAATTCTCTAATACATTATTATAAGAATGAAATTAATTTTTAAGGGATAATTTAGATTTTACTATTTTGATTCCACTTAATGGAGCTGACAATGTAGATGATACCATTTTAAAAATTGATTTCCTTATTGGAATGAATATAACATGATAAAAATCATTGTTCAAGCATTTTTTTATTTAAATAATTTATTTAATAGAAATTCTCTGACACCTGGGATTGACCTATACTGATTTATAGATGCATTATTGATGTTGTGCTCCAACAATAATTTATTTTATATTTTAGTGGTTCATAATGAGAATCTTTGAGGAATAATGCAAATGATATCTCATATATTAATTAATTATATTTTTATGGAGTCGTATTGAGTTTTTTAAATATATGGATAATCAATTAATCAATGTCACAAGGTATATAAGAATGTCATAAATGGGGTATGTGATGATTCTCTACAAAAACATTTTCTGGGAAAATAATGAATTACAATGATTAGATTTAATCATGTTTATAGCGTATGAAATATTTTAATGTTTTTTCTATGATTATGGACTATTATTTCTAGGTTAGGATTTATGATAATTATTGATTTTATTTATTGAATTTTATTAAATAATCATTTATATTATTTATCCCATGAATAATCATAGACATCTCTGTCAATTATGATTTGTTATAAAAGGTGATTTTGTGATGGACATTTCTTTTAGATATATGACCAATGAATGATATGATTTTCTAGGCTCGTGGATTAGTAATTTAAATTTTTTAGGGATAATTTTGTATCATACATCGTCAACAATATTTTATTTCAAGACTCTTTTATATATATTTATTTTGATATTGATGTTCATCCTAGATTGAGTTCACAAATTATATCCCTATTTTGATGAGATTAATGGATCCAAAGACAAGAATTAACTAATAGGTATTCAGATTAAATTTCTATTATTTCATAATAAATACATCATTCAATAATTTATCTATTCATTGTATATATATGTTATAATAAATTTTCAATATCATTGTATAATATTATTGTAATTTACTTTTATATAAAATGAAATGTCATTTTGTTAATAGGGAAATGAAGACAAATAGAAGCCTAAAAAATATGACTATTTTTGGCACTGTTTTCTCTTTTAAAAATGATATTATCTACACTGTGATAAAATATTTTTAGAAGCTGTATTCAGTCACGGGTAATGACATTTCTGAGAAAAATCTCTGATTCTTTGATCCATCCTTCTAAGTGGATCGAAAAAAGAGACTTGTTGACATACCCAATGAAAAATTTGTATATTATTCTCCATTTTCATTGAATGTATATAGTGTTTCATGTTAAAATGGATTCACAAGTATGTTCTTTATGTTTTACTAGGACAATGTCCAGATTGATGTTATAAATGCTATGCGGGATTTTTTAAACCGTCAAACAAGCCTTTTGGGATGAAATACAATGTCATTACACTAATCCTTAAGAAAGAAAATGTCCTTGAAATTAAGGATTTTAGGCCTGTTGATATTGGGAATACCATACAAAAAGTGATCAGTAAATTCATGACTCAACGATTGGGTGAGGTTTCCGAATGGCTTATATAAGGTAACCAGTTTGGTATTTCCCCAGGATGGAATATACAAACGTCACTATGCAATGCCTATTGAAAGTGTTAATGTAATTATGATAAAGAGTATATATTGAAATATGTCATGATAATTGGAATGTATAATGCTTTAGACACCATCAGATAAAGTTTTTTTTCACCATTCGTAAAATGAAATGCATCTCTCAGAAATTCATTGTTCTTTTTGGGTCCATTCTCACCAGTTCTTGGATATAAATTCTTTTAAATGGATCCCCTAGAGGGTTTTTAAAATGTTCAAGTGGGGTCATACATGGTGATCCTCTCCATGATATGATATTTTATATTGTACAAGTATATATTTGTTGGTGCCTAAATGATCTGGTCAGCATTTGATGGCACCGAAGGATGATAATTTGAAAGGATTTGTGTGCTCTGTCACATTTATGTTATACTGATGAAATATTTCTCTTTTTCAGATAGTACAAAGTTACTATATCCTATATAAAATGAATTTTCCTTCACTATGAAGAGGTTGCAAGGAAAGTCATATGTTGGGGAAAATTATCTGTCTTATTCAGTGATGAGATTTAAATATCTCGACAAAACAGAATATCTAGGAGGCATTGATTTCTAAGGGGTTGTCTCCCTTTCAAATACCATTGTGTACCTTTTTTCCGGGTCAGAGTATAATTGTGTAATTTGGAATTCATTTCCTTAATGATAACAAATTAGTAGGCATGATGGAATGGAAAATATATATCCAATGTAGGGATAATATGTGTAGTCAATTCAGTAATCACATCAATGTTTGTATACTAATTTTTTTGTACATATAGCCAATAATTCTTCTTAAAGAGTTTAGTATCCAGATCACAGATTTGGTTTGGACTTGTTCAACTCATGGGAGGAATCTGGTCGTGGTTTCTTGGACGGAATGTATTAAACCATCCCAAATGGGTGTGCTGAGTGTTAAAGATATATAATTATTCAATGATAGTCTGATAAAAACATTCACATGGAATCTAATATAGAACCTGGATTCATCATTGGTCTTCATGGAAATTAGATTTGTTGAGTAATTGTAGAATGGATAAACTGTTACCTAAGATCCACTTTTGGGACTTCTTTGAAGCTGGTCTTCGTATGACTCATGGTCTACACAAAATGGGTGGTGTCTAAACAGTCAAATCTAAACTTTTGGACCACCCCTTGGATTTCCAACCCAATCTGTGATGACATTATAATTAATTCTTCTATAAATATTAAAAATATTGTAGAATTTTATGAAAATACAGAGCTTGAATAATATATGGACTCATCTTATGCATTTCATGATCTTTATTTAAATCAATAACTGACATTGAGGGTCTATTCAGGTTTTGAGTTTTTGAAAATTAGGTCACAAATATTACATTTCACCATGAATATTACAGGTAGACACTAGTATTCAGAATTTTTTTTCTTAAAATATAATCTCTTAAAAAGAAACATGTCGAGTTCCATTTTTTAGACATCATGAAATTTTTCTTATTACAACATTGTCTTAATCCTCTTCATGTCCTGTAAAAAATATTTCAAAAAATTGGATGAGAAAAAAGCATTGTAAGGTATACACAAAGAAGGAAAACTATAAGTTTTTCAAAACAACAATAAATCCATGAGAACATTATCATAAGTAATACTTTTTAAATTTATGAAGACGTAAATAATCTTCTCTGAATAAATGTTCATTGCTTACCCTTTTGTAAAAATACATTTCCATAAAACCCAGACAAGTCACACATAACATATATAGATAAAATGGGACATAAAAATATGTAAATGGAATAACACTATGGTCGACTTCCACACATTTATCTAAAACGAATAGCCATATAGACAACTTTCATACCCAATGCGTTGGAGTTTATAAAGTATCCACCCTTCCTGGTTTATCACGGCACCACCCATCATTTGGTTTATCACGTAACCACTCGTCAACTGTCAAAGTCCTATAATAAAATCATAGAACATAAAATATTATGAGTATAGAAATTTACCTAAAAACATTTTCACATTGAAAAAACAATATATCATTTCAATATACTTTCATAATTAATGCTAAATCAAACTATTTTCAAACCCATTTAAAACATTTAATACACATATTTTTTAATAAATGTGTCTCATAACACATTTATGCTTATAATAAAATTAATGTTTTAAAATATTAATTTATATATAAATAAATACTAAACAACATTTAGAAAACAAGGACATTAATGAGAAATATTTAGATGAATAATTCATTAAAGATTTTAAAATGATTTTCTTGTCAAAGAGTCTTGTAACAGTTGAGAAAAAAATGAATATATAAATTGAAGCATATAATAAAAAATATAAAATGTTAGGGGAAGAAATATATTCATGATATAATATTCCAAAGGAAATTATATAAACCATATAAAAGTTAATTGGTGCAAAAAAACAATGAAGTCTTAAGGCAATGTAAATTGAGATGAAATCCCATAAAAGACGATATTCATAGATTAAGGATAAATAAATTACATAATTATGTGTGAAAAATAAAAACACAATCCACATACGTTGATATTATGTGTTAAAAAATCATAGTTCTTTCAAAAATATTTATAACACAACATGATCTTGATGTATAATTTTAACCCAATAAATTGAAATTGGGCAAATAAGTTCCCTTACAAAAATTTGACAGCCTAACACCGCCACTTTAAAATTCATATAATTTATTTAATAAGAGAGAAAAGGGTATCTCATCACATGAATATAAAATTTACATCATTAGGGATATACAAGAACATATCCCATCATTATAATATGTAAATTAAAAGACAAAATTAAAAAAGTATCTAAAAAATAGAAGTGTGAATGGTACCCTTAACGATTCGGTAACTTATGAAACATTCACAATATGAAATAAAGATCAAAAAATGAAGATTTTATTAACCTTAAAATAATTTATATTACACAATGAATACAATCATGGTCAGTACATACACCACACGAATGGAAATAGTGGCAATATAACATGAATATCACGAGAATAATAAGTGAGATGAAATCCTCTGACCCCATTGTAAACAAACGAGACATATGAAAAAAAGTTAATAAAAACCTATTGAATCATATAATACCATGAATATAAAGATAATAATTATAATATATATCAAATGGTAGTACACAATACACCACATGCAATAAATAAGTGGCAACCAATGGAAATCTCAGAGATTTAAAAGTGAGATAACAATCCCATTATCACGCTGTAACCAATAATGTCCTGTAAAAAATAGATAGTAACCACCAAAATAATCATAGAATAACATGAATAAAAATATAATCATGATAATATATATATAATTGCATTACCCAATCCTCCAGATAAAATAAATAAGTGGCGATCAATGGAAATCTCAATGAATTGAAAGTGAGATAAGAAATCTCGTACCTCGTGTCTGACATGACTTGTTTGTTCATTGTTCTTCCTAAATAATAAACATAAGATAATTTATACTTGATTAAGAAAACTCTTTTGAGTTTATTATTCCTTTTATATAAATTATTACAATTTTATAACCATTATGTAATCATTAAATATAATAATGTCAGTTTTTTTGATATTTTGTACATGATACAAAAATGAACACCATATAATTACAAGTTGTCCTTGTGCTCAAGTGTCCATTGTCTCTAGATTGACATTCATGACATAGATATCCTATATATAATTTTTATCTAGTATATATTTTAGTTTTTAATCATAATGAATATTTACAGATAAGAAATGTAATGCATTGTTCATGTAGAGGGTAAGTTGTACGTACACATGAATGCTACATTCATTTCTATTTCGTAATTTTAATAGAATGAAAACATAATGATACATAGTTATATTATAATTACAGTATAATATAACATCTTATTTTAATAAATCCATTCTTTATATGTCCCATGTATGGTATGAACGAGTCATATCACTTTGAGGGGAAGGTAGTCCGCATTTCCTCAGAAGAAATTTTCGCGTTTACCAATAATTAAAACCATTAATTTATTCAATAAAAGGAAAATACAGAGATTAAATAAAACATTAAAATAATATATATCATATATAAATATAGTTCAATAATAATGGACACCATGATAGGTGGTAGGATAAAATTGAACAATCATTGTTTCGTGAGGCATTAGATTGTCATCCAATGAAATAGTATGTTCATTACCCATTATGTGAAGCTGTGTGAATGTGTAGTTCGAATCCTTATAACAAAAACAAACTAGTATATTTAGGATTATGGTTTTTTATATAAAATTTAACAATAATAGTCTTTAGTATTTGGTGAATTAAAATTAAAAAATGAATTTAAGAGAAACTATTACCTTTAATTTGGGTAACACCCTTTGGTTTGAACCAAAAGGACTTCATGATGTGCCTACTGCCTTAGTTTTGGATTATAGTTGGAAGAGAGGTATATTGAGATCCTATTTGGGTGGGTGTTGGTTGAGCCCAGGGGCCTGCGTGGTGTGACTGATTGGTTATGAGTTGTGTCATTTTATATGAGGAGGGGCACTTTAGAAAAGTGTGAAAATATTATTTTATTATATATTAATTTTAGCTATCATAATGTCCAAAATTTATTAATTTAAAATATATGATGACTCATGGTAAATATAAAATCATCCAATAAGAATTGGTAAGGATTGGTATATTATTTTAATATTTATAATTATATTTATAGAAATCATTTTTTAATAAAGTAAATACAACATCATTATTGTGTCATAAATAATTTTATTTATTTGATGTCTAAATATTATAAAAAATTACCATGATGTGGGAAATATTTTAATATTTCACTGAATATTTATAGTCAAAAAGATATCTTATATAAACCCATATACAAATTGATTTCCTAAAAGATATTTGTTTATGATATTTTTGTCTTTACATTAAATTAATTAATCTAAAGTGTCATTGTAACACCAAAGTGGATTAATGGGATCCCCGAATAGACCCATGGATGACAATAGTTATCCATGAATCATTCAAATATGATAGGACATTTGTTAATGTAATTTTTTATCATTATGATTTTTTTACCTTGAATTACCCTATTTACATTTAACTATGGTAACTAAAAGCCAAAAGAAACTATTCACCAAAAAATGTTTTCATCTTATTGAACCACATTTTACATAATAAAAACCATCATATATTTTAGATTTTATAAATTCAATCCAATTATGTGGTAATAATTCATTTAAATGAAAAATTCATTATTTAACTACGACTTAGTGGTTTCACTACTCATCATAAGTTGATGTTTTTAGAAAATTATCAAAAATTAAGCATAAGATATATATGAAATTCAGAATTCAAAAATGATTTCTATTTTATCAAATTAAAAATGTATATGTTTAGTTAATAAATTTCAAATTAATTCATGTTGTCAAAACAAATGGAGTATTTTTATGAAATATTAACTATGAAAAGATTGACACTTGATTATGTCAAATTTCAAAGTGAAAAAAACTCCAATGAACACCATTATATTAAATAGTAAAATTAAAATATAGTTAAAATTTAAAACCAATTAAAATTATAACCTAAAAATAAAAATAAATTATATTAACATTCATTTTTTAATTAAAATACAGTATTTTTTCACTATTCATCTAAAAATGAATTTTATCATAAAAATACAAAATTTTACCCAACATAAATTTTGATGTACCAATTCAAAATAATAATTTTATTTTGACAAATAGAACATATAAAAGTTAAACAAAACTACATTTAAATAGGGTTCTCAATAAATAGGTTGTAAATCAACATTTTAGAGTAAATTATGCTTAACATTAGATTCATTCACATCTTATGCCTCTAACATGTATGAGATAAATTTAAATATTATTTAGAAATTATGTATATTTATATTGTAGTTAGTTCTATTTATTCCCTCAAATAAAACATTGAGGAATTAATTACCATTTAAAATAAAATGAATATATTATTTTTCATTATGACTAATAATTGTTTTCAACATAAGAATTCAGAGAACCCCGTTTTTGTGTGTCAAGTACGCTCTTTAATATATCATTCCCATTAAAATAAAATTAATATTTATTTCCTAATATTAATAAATATGAAAATATTATATTTTTTATTTTCCTGGGAAGTTACATCCTTCCCCCTTTTGATAATTTTGTTTTAACAATTTTAAAACTGTGCATGGAAATCTCATTGAATGTCCCACATCGGAAAAAGAGTGAAAAAAAATATCACATTAAAATAAAGAAATATGTGTACAAAGGTCATCAGATATAACCCATTTTATGATTCCATGAAAACATAGATATGGAAGAGAAACTAACTGTCAAGTCTGATGTAGAGTGATAGAAAAAATGATTAGAAGAATTATAACAACAAGAAAACAACTAATTTGTTATTGGATAAACGGTTATTGCTTTCCTAGTAGAAAAACTAAACATAAAATATATTTTTATGATTCTTTTCATAAAGATGAGGAATTTATTTATGAGCCTATCTAAGAACATAAGGAATCATACTTACATGTAATGTAGTTTATCATCCATTGCAATATTTCTACCACAATCTCTTCTTTTCTCAAAATTATTAGTATTCAAGTTAAATTGGACACATCAAAAGCGCAAAAATAATGTTATAGAGAATAACATGATCCACAAAATATGAACCATCTATTTCCCCTATCTTTAAATATTAACCAAAATGCAAATTGGTTAGAATGAGATCAGATAATCACTAAAAGGATAATCATTTTGAAAAAGAAATACTACTCATAATCTCCAAAATCCATCAAAAGTTTCCAATGATCAAGAAAAACCATCCAATATACAATTGTACTTAGTGTTTATCAATGTAATCCAAACTAATATTGAAACCCAAAACTCCAAATGATTTTATCACATAGTCTTCCACAGTAAATCATATCATTTATCTCCAAAAACATTGAAAATTCTAAATGTATCATAATGATATGTAATTTCCCTTAACACTTATTCCCTATGATAGACTAGTCATTTACATAAATAAACCAAATCTCTTTATCTAACCAATAAAACATAGGTTCTTCAAAAATTCGTTTTTCAACCATTAATCGAAAAATTATATCCCATATTATTTTATTTTCCTTAAGCATAGAGTGTTAACAAGAGAGGGAATGTCATCGAAAATAAAATATATTACTTAATTAATACATCATTTTTTTACACTAGGGTTTTCCATTTGATAAAACATAAGATAATAAATAACCATATTCATGATAGATAAAATAATTTAAAAAAATAATTAATCATACAAACCAGGGACATCACATTGTCCAGTGGTATGAAATAATTTCCAATCGTACATTGGTTGTGGGTTCGATTCCTACAACTTTTTCAAACATGACGGGATGTCACATGGTCTGCATGTGATCCATTTTCAAAAAAAAATAATATTTTATAACATTGCAAAAATTAGAAAAATTCATCAAAAATAATAATAACATAATTTATCATCAATGGATATCTAATACCTTTAATTTTTCACCCCAAAATGTAATAAAAATTTATCACCTCTAAAATAACTATGATTCTTTCAAATATGCTAACCATTATGGTTTTGTCCCTTATGCTTAAATTAAATTATAACCTATAATTTTATATAAACCAACCTATGATACCAACTATAAATACCTGAAAATAAACATTTCATAATCATGAGTTAAATCGAGAATTCACATTGATGATCTTTATAGGATTAATGTTTTAGAGAAATGGGCCACATTTATTACATATCAGAATGAATATAATAAATATAAACCACAACTCAGAATCAATTTTTTTCATAAAAATAAAAATATTAAAAAGAAACATGTCAAGTTCCATGATTTATACATCATGACATGTCTTTGATCTCATCCTTATCTTATTTCTCTTCATGTCTTGTGAAAAACATTTCAAAAACATGGGAAAAGAAAAAATCTCAGTAAGGGATACACAAATTATGAAAAATATTAGTTTTTTAAAACATCAAGTAATCAATGAATAATTTATCATAAGTAATACATTTTACCTTTATGAATTAGTAAATACAATTTTATGAATAAAAGAACATTTCTTATCATTTTGTAACCAAATAAATTACATAGAACCCATAGAAAGAACTCATATAATATATAGATAACATTGGTCAAAAAAATATTTAAATAGAATAACTACATGGTTGACTTCCCCTTATATCAATAAATAGAATATTCATACTGCCAACTTCCATACCCAGCACAGTGGATGTTATAACGTAACCACCCGTCCTAGTTTATCATGGCACCGGTCGTTATTTGGATTATAACATAACCTCTCATAAAATATCCAAGTAAATATATAAAATCATAACACATAGAATATAGTAAATATAAACATTTCACTAATAACCTTTCCACATTACAAATACAACATATAATTTCAAGATATTGACATAATAATTGATTAATCAACCCATTTTCAAAAACATTTAAATAATTTAATAAATAGATTTTTGAAACAATGTATCTTATTAAACTATGATATATTTAAATGAATTACTGTTTTGAAAAATTAATGTCCATATAAATAAATACTAAAATCCATTTTGAAAATATGGACATTAATGAGAAATATTTAGAAGAATAATTCTTTAATTCTTTTAAAATGATGTTTTAGTTAAAGAGTCTTGTAACACTTGAGAAACAATTGAGTAAACATAAATGAAGAATTGAATAAAGCACATCTTATAATATCATGAGAATAAGGATATTCATGATATAATATTACAAATTTATGTATATGAAACATATAAAAGTGAATTTGGCACATAATAACAATGAAGTCTCATTGGAAAGTTATTTGAGATGAAATCCCTTATAAAGACGATATCCTTAGATTAAGGATAAATCAATTAAATATTTATGTGTGGAAAATAAGAATAAAAAAATATAATTGGATATAATTTTTGAAAAAATCAGTGGTCATTCAAACAGATTTATAACATCACATAAATTAGAATTATAAGTTCATCCCAAATAATTGATATAGGATTAAGAAATTCCCATACAGAAATTTGACAGCCTAACGATGTCACATTAAAATTCAGAAAAATAATTTGAGGAGAGATAATAGGGTATCTCATCTCTTGGAAATAAAATTTGCATCATTAAGTATATATAATAAAATATACCAATAGTATAAGATTTAAATTATAAGATATAACAAAAAGAAGTATTTAAAAAAGCGGAGGGTCTTAACATTTTGTTAACTTCTAAAACATTCACTGTAACACCCCGAGATTTTATGAGATAATTTTTTTTCATATCTTCTATTGTAAGCTACACCAAGATAACCATGCGATATACACAACACAATAATAGCTTGCAGTATACGCAACACTATTCTTGGATCATGTTATACACAATTTCAAGTTTGTTTGATAGTAGTTTTTCTACGCAACATTGAGTGTATATATATATATATTCAATGTATAAATGAAATAAAGTTGGATTACGTTATATGAAACAATGAAGGAGTCTTTCACAACATGCAACACTTACTTGGCTTTCATTACACACAATCGCGACCTTTCTCGATAGTGTGTGTTGTACGCAATACCAGGTTTCACTAAACAATGACATATGGTGATAATATTATTATCAACTATACGTTATTAATATTATCAACTAAATTTTGAATTTTATAAAATTATTATTCATCTTACACATTTTCTAGAACATGGTATGTAACGACCTGAAATTTTAAATAAATCTTGTTTCCTAATTTTATGTCTTATTTTATTTTATTTTTATACTCAAAAAAATGTTTCATTTGATAACATGAGTATAATTAAAATGATACTGTTGGGTTTTGACTGTTATTTGACCATTGGTCAATATGATTGCTGGAAACTAAACGTTTTGACAATTGTCTCTAAATACAAGAAATCATGGCTAATTAATATAGAAAGAAGATTCGATGGCCCCTCCAAGTCATCTTGGACCGATCGAATCCCATCTAACAGATGTTGGGAAGGAGGTAGCACCACTGGGCTTTGCACTGGTCCAAACCCAAGCTGAACTTCATCGTGTGAAGCTAGAATGGGATCACCTTCATGAGAAGTTCAAACTGATAGAAATTACTACTCGTGCGATGTTGTCCGAGCCTCCCTCAGATTCTCTCACCCTAGAACACCTGACACTTATGTCCTATGCTGGTGTGATAAGTGGCTATGTAAGGAGACCATAACTGCCTTGTGTAATCATTTGTTTTAAATAAAAAATTGTGATTTCTTCTTATGATGAAGTTTATGAATAGTGATTTAACGCTTAGAATAGGTTATGTGACCAAATGGATTAGTAAATTCACTCAAAGAAAGATTTAGTATAATTTAGACACCTAGATTATGTAATGAGATTCAATAAAATGGGTAAATAATAGTTTCATAAATTAATATTCAAGTATTAGTTTTTTTGGGTGAATAGTGTTTCTTAATTAAAAATTAAATTAAAAACAATTAGAAAATTATTTTTATAAAATGGATTTCATTTTTGAACTCAGAACATCGATATTATGTTAAGGTAATTTTTAGGGATTTTTCTGAAAAAAATGAATTTTCGGTGAATTGTGTTTTTTTAAAAATATGAATTATAAATATTTAGAAAATTATTTTTATAAAAAAGATTTCATTTTTGAAATCATGTAATTGATATTGGGTTAATGTAAAATTTTGGGATTTTTCTGAGAAAGTTGAATTTTCAGTGAATAGTAAAAAAGACAGTTTTAGGGTTTCGGTATGTTTAATGACATCATAACCGTGTCATGATGATGTCATGAGATGTTTTAAGGGATGTTCGACTAATGAGTATGAGTTATTGTGTGGGGTTCTTCATGTGGCCTAACTCTATGGTAATTACCATGGGAGGGCCCATGCTTTTGAGAAAACCACTTTTGAGGTGTCCCTTGGCCATTAATGTCTTGTCCCCTCACTTTCCCTATAAATACCAAGCCCTCCTCTAATCTTTTCGACTCCAAAACCATCCTCAATGATGTTCTGGTCTCCTTACATCCCAAAGAGTCCTCCCAAGGTGCCCCCAATCTCTCAAGGTCCAAACCATTGAGTTTTAAGAGTTACGTTTTAAGGTAAGGGATCCGACCTCTCTCTTTCTTTTCAAGAAATCTCTTTTACACAATTTCTTGTTTTTTCTCCATGTTCTTATGTAAATGGATGTTCTATTTTACTCATATTACTGCCATTTTCATGTTCATATAATGAGATATCCTCTCTTACTCTCATTTTTTCGTTTTATGATGTTTTAAGTGGCGCTGTTAGGCTGCCGAAATTTTTGTAACGAATTCTTTCTCTCTTCGCATTTTTCAAGATCTATTTTCATGTAAAGTATTTCAAGTTCCTTTTTATTATGCTGGGGTATGATCTCTAAATTTTTCATACTGATATTTTATGATCATATGATATGAGACCCCATTTGATCTCTTCAATTCAGTATTTTGAAGTTTTAAGTGGCGTTGTTAGGCTGCCGAAATTTTTGTAACGAATTCTGTCTCCCTTCTCATTTTTCAAGATCTATTTTCATGAAAAGTATTTCAATTTCATTTTTATTATGTTGGGGTATGATATATAAATTTATTATACTGATATTTTATGATCATATGATGAGATACCCCATTTTATCTATTCAATTCAGTATTTTTAAGTTTTAAGTGGCGCCGTTAGGCTGCCAAATTTTTAAGTGGTTCTTTCACCTTTCTCCTTTTTCAATGTTCTAATTCCATGTCAAGTCTTTCAAGTTTATTTTTATTATGTTGGGGTATGATATATATATGTATAATACTGGCCTTTAATTTTCATATGATGAGAGACCCTATTTGATCTCATCAATTCATTTTTGTTGAAGTTTAAGTGGCGTCGTTAGGCTGCCGAATTTCTAAGTGGTTCTTTCACCTTTCTCGTTTTCATGATCTACTTTCATGTCAAGTCATTCAAGTTCCTTTTTATTATGTTGGGGTATTATCTCTATATCTATCATACTGATATTTTATGTTCATATGATGAGATACCCTATTTGATCTCATCAATAAATTTTTGTTGAAGTTTAAGTGGCGTCGTTATGCTGCCGAATTTCAAAGGGGTTCTTTCACCCTTCTCATTTTCAAGATCTACATTCATGTCAAGTATTTAAATTACCTTTTTATTATGTTGGGGTATGATCTATATATCTATAATACTGATCATTTATTTTCATATGATGAGAGACTCTATTTGATCTCATCAATCCATTTTTGGATGTTTTAAGTGACACCGTTAGGCTGCCGAATTCTCATAAGAGAACTCATATTTTTGTCTTCCTTTCAAGTTCTTCATTTCATATGGTATATCATTCAAATATCATTACCATGTTCGTAAATACTATATATTCTATTCCCCTACTGTTTTATGTATCATTTTTGAGTGGGTGACACATGTCCCCTCTTTTTTTAATGTTTTCTAAAACCATGTATCATAGACCTTTTTCTGCATAGTTTTTCATCTCAAAATACCTCTCTTTTTTCTCAAAATTATTTTATGTTATTAAGTGAATACTCAAAGATATTATTTATATAGGGGTATTCAAATATATATCAAAATGTTCTATTATAAATTCTGGGATTTACATACATGAAACCCGCTTTCCCTTTCCGTGGGTTTAAAGTGACATAAAGATAATGTATTTAAAGCAGTTTTTAAAAAGTTTTGATTATGAAATAAAACCCATTTATTTTATGCTATATGGGTTGTTTATGAAATATTTTATGATGATATATGTGGCTCATATGATAATAAAGACATGTCAAGGGTGAACCCAGATAGCGCGCCAATGCATTGGGTAAAGACTTAATCTCTAGAGATGACATTTTAGACTGATACCTTGGTGAATAACCTTGGTAATTTTTAATGACTCCTTGGGGATAGACCTTGGTGAAACTAAATGGCTGTCAATATTAAATGTTGCATCTGCATCTTCATGTTATGAAAAATGTTATTTTTATTATGATGTATCTCATGATTTCTTTCTCATGCCTTAAAGTCATTTTCATGTCCTTATTGAAGTATCTCAAGTTCACATGTAAAATCTTTCTCTTGTTTCCCTTACTGGGCCTTCTGCACACCCTTTCTTTTGATGTATGTCCCCAGGTTATGAAATGCAGTAATGAACATAGGATGAACATAAGGAGAAGACTTTCAAGTGTTTAAGAAGAATTCTTTATATTGTTTTCATGTATTATGTTCCTTGTTTCCAAGACACTAAACCTTAAAGATCCTCACTTTTGTGTAATGTAATGATAGTTTATGTTATAAAAAGATGGGGTGATATAGTTGGTATCAAAGGATGGTTTAGTTATTTGTGTAAATTAGGATATGAAAACTCTAGAAATAACCCTATAGAAAACTTTAATTATAGGAAATCTTCCTGGTATTTTGGTGAGTATTGAGTAAGGGGTTTCCAAGCAAATACATCTCTGTCTGGATACGAGCAGGTAGTGGTGGCTCTGGCACATATGAACATAGGGGTAAAACCCAAAAATTCCGCTTTGATCTAGATCAAACGGGAACTGGTACACGACAACGGGCCTTGCTGAACTCTTGATTACGACACTCCCGGGGGATATGCTTTGGTAAATTCATAAGCATAGTATGAATCATTGTTAAAGGAACAAAGATAAAATAAAATAAATATTCATATAAGAATATATGATCATGTATAACCTAGATAAGAACCTAGGGGATCACAAGTTAGGGTATACTTTTCTTCTACAAGTTTTCCTTATATTCTTTCAGTTTGTTTTCATGATTATTGGCTAAGTACATATGCACCTAAATATGCATTCTCTTCTTAGTTAATGGTGGGAAATGGAAGAACATGTCCCAACAACCAATGTGATTGGAAATGCGACGATTGTCGTATTAATATGACATGGATGATTAGGGGATTAAAAGATGATTATTATTTTGGAAGACGTCCAAAATTTTAGGGACTATATATGATCGAGGTAAATAGATTACTACGGTATTTTCATTGAGGATTATGGTTGACTTATATTTTGAAGAATCGATGAATTTAAGGTGGACTTATATTAATTTAGGTTACTTATGGGAATGACTAACCTATCTTGAGTAAAATATGTTGAGGTTATCAACTTTTGTAATAAGATGTTAGGAGTGGTTGATGTTGTTTGGATATGAACAATAAATTTTAGTTTGGATGACTATGTTATCATATCCTTCTTGTATTTGGGATTCAATCTTAGTTTACTTTATTTTGAAGAATTTTAAAGGCCGTTATTTATGGAATGGTCTATGATGAACTTGGGGTAGTACCATGGAACTTTGAAGATTTAAAAGTAGTTTCCATTCCTATGGGATTCTTTCTTTTTGAAGAATTGTTTTACCTTAACCTTTCTGTTTTTCGGATAATGTTTAAAGATAGAAGAAATAGTTAGTTAATCTTCTTTAGATTATGTGATTCTATAGAAGATGATTCTTGTGCTTTTTATGAGACCATGTTTCATTGAATTTTCATCATTTGGAGAAAAGATTAGTGTTGGTAGGGACTTATTAAAGGATGAAACTCTACTTTAAGGTAGTTATATTTTCTTATGTTTTTGTTCTATGTAGTAAATGAATTCCTCAAAATTATGAGAAGAAACGTAAAAAAAATTTTGGTGGTTTACATTTCCTACTAGGTAATCAATGACCATTTATACACATCATAAGTTTGGGACTTTCTTATGGTTAACTTTATCCTAATCATGTTCCCTATCACTTTCCCTCAGAATATGACCCTTTGTTTTCTCCTCCATGTCCATGTTTCACTACTGGAAATTAGATCTTTCCCAATGCTTCTATAACAATAGTTTGCAAAAACCGTTGGTATAGGTCCCCTTTAATAACGGTTTGGCCAAACCATTGGGAAAGGCCCCCAAATTGGCCACTTTTCCCAACGGTTTGGCCAAACTGTTGGGAAAGGCCCTCAAATTGGACCCTTTTCCCAACGGTTTGGACAAACCGTTGGGAAAGGTGGACCTATCCCAACGGTTTGGCCAAACCGTTGGGAAAGGTCCCCAAATATACCACTTTTCCCAACAGTTTGGCCAAACCATTGGGAACGGTCCCCAAATATGCCGCGTTTCCCAACGGTTTTGTCAAACCGTTGGGATAGGTCTACCTTTCCAAACGGTTTGGCCAAACCATTGGGAAAAGTGGGCCAAAATTCAACATCCTTCACAGAATGAAAATCACAACCAAAGACCAATACCAACGGTTGTTAAAACCGTTGGTATAGGTACATTCATTTTTTATCGGACCTTCTTATCGAGAACATTATATAAATCGGAATTTTAAATATTTATGAGAATACATATATATATTTATGTAATTATGATCACAAAAGTCATGTTAGGTTAGTGGATGAGTTGTTCAATTATAAACGAGGGGTCCTTGGATCAAATCCCAGTGGATGTTTTATTTTTGGAATTTATATACCAATGGTTCCATTACCGTTGGTATAGATTTATCCCAACGGCTTACTTGGTTACGGTTCTCCATACCGTTGGTATATGCTATACCAACGGTTTGGAGGCCTATACCAACGGTTCCAAACTGTTGGTAAAGGTTAGTTTTCCAGTAGTGTTTTCCTACATGGAATCCTAGTGTGGGTTATCTCGGGTGACCTTTGTACTTCCCTTTCTTCTTTTAATGTAGTAGTTTTACTGACTAATTTTTGGATGTGGGACTTTCAATGAAATTTCAAAACCCAATTTTAATAATTGCGAGGACGTAATTTCATAAGGGGGGAAGATTTTAACGACCTGAAATTTTAAATAAATCTTGTTTCATAATTTTATGTGTTATTTTATTTTATTTTTATACTCAACAAAAATGTTTCATTTGATAACATGAGTATAATTAAAATGAGACTGTTGGGTTTTGACTGTTATTTGACCATTTGTTAATATGACCGCTGGAAACTAAACGTTTTGACTATTGTCTCTAAATATAAGAAATATTGGTTAATTAATATAGAAAGAAGATTCGATGGCCTCACCCAGAAGTCTTGGACCGATCGAAGCCCATCAAACAGGACTTGGGAAGGAGGTAGCACCACTGGGCTTTGCTCTGGACCAAACCCAAGCCGAACTTCATCGTGTGAAGCTAGAACGAGATCACCTTCACGAGAAGTTAAAACTGATAGGAATTACTACTCCTGTGATATTGGCTAAGCCTCCCTCAGATTCTATCACCTTACCACACTGTACACTTAGGTCCTATGCTGGTGTGATAAGGGGCTATGTAAGGAGACCGTAACTGCCTTGTGTAATCCTTTGTTTTAAATAAAAAATTGTGATTTCTTCTTATGATGATGTTTATGAATTTTCAAATGTCCGGATAAATATAGTATGCATATTTTTGATGAATTTTAGAGAAAGGATATTTTAAAAATGATTATGTAAACATTAAATAAATAAAAATGTGTAATGATTTTAAAAAATGGTCTTCTACAATTATGTTCAATACGAAATTTGGAGTCTAATAAGATTAACTTGATTTTTGATGAATAGTAAATTATGAATAGTGATTTTACGATTAGGATTAGTAATGTGACCAAATTGATAAGTAAATTCACCCAAAGAACGTTTTAATATAATTTAGACACCTAGATTAATTAATGAGATTCAATAAAATGGGTAAATAACAGTTTCATAAAATATTATTCAAGTATTAGTTTTTCAGGTGAATAGTGTTTTTTAATTAAAAATTAAATAAAAAATATTTAGAAAAATATTTTTATAAAATGGATTTCCTTTTTCAACTCAGAGCATCGATATTATGCTAAAGTAATTTTTGGGGATTTTTCAGAAAAAAATGTATTTTCGGTGAATAGTGTGTTTATTTAAATAAAATGAATTAAAAATATTTAGAAAATTATTTTTATAAAATAGAGTTCATTTTTAAAATCAGATCATAGATATTTGGTTAATGTAAAATTTTGGTATTTTTCTGAAAAAGTTGAATTTTTCAGTGAATAGTAAAAAATACAGTTTTAGGGTTTCAGTATGTTTAATAACATCATAACCGTGTCATGATGATGTCATGAGATATTTTAAGGGATGGTCGACTAAAGAGGATGAATTATTTTTTGGGGGTCCCTATGTGGCCTAACTCTATGGGATGTACCATGGGAGGGCCCATGCTTTTGAGAAAACCACTTTTGAGATGTCCCTTGGCCATTAATGCCTTGTCCCCTCACTTTCCCTATAAATACCATGCCCTCCTCTCAGCTTTCCGACTCCAAATCCATCCTCAAAGACATTATGCTTTCCTTACCTCCCAAAGAGTCCTCCAAATGTGCCCCAATCCCTCAAGGTCCAAACCTTTGAGTTTTAAGAGCTACATTTTAAGGTAAGGGATCCGACCTCTCTCTTTCTTTTCAAGAAATCTCTTTTATGTAATTTCTTTTTTTTCTCCATGTTCTTATGTTCAAGGATGTTATTTTATAATCCTCTTACTGCCCTTTTCATTTTCATATAATTAGAGATCCCCTCTTACTCTCATTATTTCTTTTTATGTTGTTTTAAGTGGCGTCGTTAGGCTGTCGAAATTTTTGTAACGAATTCTTTCTCTCTTCTCATTTTTTAAGATCTATTTTCATGTGAAGTATTTCAAGTTCCTTTTTATTATGTTGGGGTATGATATCTAAGTTTATAATACTGATATTTTATGATCATATGATGAGAGACCCCATTTTATCTCTTTAATTCAGTTTTTTGATGTTTTAAGTGGCGTTGTTAGGCTGCCGAAATTTTTGTAACGAATTCTTTCTTCATTCTCATTTTTCAAGATCTATTTTCATGTAAAGTATTTCAAGATCCTTTTTATTATTTTGGGGTATGATCTCTAAATTTATCAATCTTATCTTTTATGATCATATGATGATAGACCCAATTTTATATATTCAATGCAGTGTATTGATGTTTTAAGTGGCGTAGTTAGGCTACCGAATTTTTAAGTGGTTCTTTCACCTTTCTTCTTTTTCGAAGATCTAATTCCATGTCACGTATTTTAAGTTCCTTTTTATTATGCTTGGGTATGATAAATATATCTATCATACTGATTTTTTTTCATATGATGAGAGACCCTATTTGATCTCATTAATTCATTTTAGTTGAAGTTTAAGTGGCGTCGTTAGGCTGCCGAATTTCTAAGGGGTTCATTCACCCTTCTCGTTTTCATGATCTACTTTCATGTCAAGTCATTCCAGTTACTTTTTATTATGTTGGTGTACGATCTCTATATCTATCATACTGATCTTTTATGTTCATATTATGAGAGACCCTATTTGATCTCATCAATTCATTTTTGTTGAATTTTATGTGGCGTCGTTAGGCTGCCGAGTTTCTAAGGGGTTCTTTCACCCTTCTCATTTTCATGATCTACTTTCATGTCATGTATTTCAAGTTACTTTTTATTATGTGGGGGTATGAACTCTATATCTATCATACTAATAATTTATGTTAATATGATGAGAGAACCTATTTGATCTCATCAATCCATTTTTGTACATTTTATGTGACGCTGTTAGGCTGCCGAATTCATATAAGAGAAATCTTATTTTTGTCTTCTTTTCAAGTTCTTCATTTCATATGGTATATCATTCAAATTTGATTACCATGTTCTTAAATACTATATATTCTGTTCCCCTACAGTTTTATGTATCATTTTTGAGTGGGTGACCCATGTCCCCCCTTTTTTTAATGTTTTCTAAAACCATGTATCGTAGACGTTATGCTGCATAGTTTTTCATCTCAAAATGCCTCTCTCTTTTCTCAAAATTATTTTATGTTATTAAGTGAATACTCAAAGCTATTATTTATATAGGGTAATTCACATATATATCAAAATTTTCTATTTTAAATTCTGGGATTTACATACATGAAACCCGGTTTCCCTTTCCGTGGGTTTAATGTGACATAATTATAATGTCTTTAAAGCAGTTTTTAAAACATTATGATTATGAAATGAAACCCAGTTATTTTATGATATATGGGGTCTTTATGATATAATTTATGATGATATATGTTGCTCACATGATAATATAGGCATGTCAAGGGTGCGCCCAGATAGCGCTCCAATGCATTGGGTAATGACTTAATCTCTAGAGATGACTTTTTAGACTGATACCTTGGTGAAAAACCTTGGTAATTTTTAATGACACAGTGGGGATGAACATTGGTGAAACGAAATGATTGTCAATATTAAATGTTGCAGCCACATCTCCATGTTATGAAAAATTTTATTTTTATTGTGATGTATCTCATGATTTCTTTCTCATGCCTTAAAGTTATTTTCATGTCCTTATTAAAGTATCTCAAGCTCACATGTAAAATGTTTCTCTTGTTTCACTTACTGGGCCTTCTGCTCACCCTTTCTTTTGATGTATGTCCCCAGGTTATGAGATGCAGTAATGAACCTAGGATGAACATAAGGAGAAGTCTTTCAAGTGTTCAAGAAGAATGCTTTATGTTGTTTTCATGTATTATGTTTCTTGTTTCCAAGACACTAAACCTTAAAGATCCTCATTTTTGTGTAATGTAATGAAATTTTATGTTATAAAAAGATGGGATGCTATATGGTCTGAGAACAAACTAGATTTTTCAGGTAAAATACATATTTATCATAAAATGCAGTTTTGCCTCCTTTTGATGGCGCACCCACATTAAATCTAGTTTTTGACATGTTAATAAGTTCAATTTCACAAAACAAAATTCTTCTTTGGAATTAGAATATAAAATTTTACTTTTTAAAAAAATTTCACATTATTCTGATAACATTAATATTTTAATGAATAGTAAAAACACGCTATATTTTAATTCAAAAAAAACTTTTTTCATCGCAAAAATTTGTATGGTTGTATTATTGTTTTAATTAGTTTTAAAGTGTTATTAGAATATATTTTTACCATTTAATTCAATTTTGGTCATTGAAATTAAATTCACTTTGAAATTGGACATAAACAATTGTCGAACTTTTGATAGTTATTGTTTCTTAAAAGGACGCTATTTGTTTTCATAACGGGAATTAATTTTTAAAATTAATTATTTCCACTTCTATGTTTTTAATTTGATAAAATAGACATCATTTTTTAGTTCAGAATATCAAATATATATTAGGCTGAATTTTTGGTATTTTTCTGAAAAACATCAATTTTTGATGAATAGTGAAAGCACTTAGTAGTAGTTAAAAAAACCGACTCTTTAATTTAAATGAAAATTTACCACTTTTTTGAATTTAATTTAAAAAATCCTATATGCATGATAGTTATCAAGAAGTAAAATGTGGTTCAATATGATGAAAGTAATTTTTTGTGAATAGTAACTTTTGACTTTTATTTACCGCGGTTAAGGGTTAATAGGGTAATTCAAGGATAAAAGAATATTATTATAATTAAAAATTACCATAACACATGTCCAAACCTTTTTTGATGAGTAGTGGACGACCATGGGAATCATTGGGTCGATTTTGGGACCTCATTGAGCCACTTGGTAGTGATAATGACAATTTGGATTAATTAATTTAACGTAAAGACAAAAAAGACATTAACAAAAATATTTTAGAAATTAATTTTTATAAGGGGTTATAAAAATTATCCATTAGACTATAAATATTCATTGGAAAGGTAAAATTATTTCCTAAATGATGGTATTGTTTTTATAATTTTTAGAAATCAAATAAATTAAATTATTCATGACTCAATAATGATGCAGTATTTACCTCATTAATAAATGATTTAAATAAATAAGATTATAATGATTAAAGTATTATCCATAACATGTCCAATTCTGATTGGATGGTTCTATTTCGACCATGAGTCATATTATCTACATCTTTAAAGAATTTTGGTTCTTTTTTAACCCGATGAAAATTTATAATAAAATAATATTTTCACACTTTCCAAAAGAACCCCCCCTTATAAAAGGAGACCATTTCTATCCAATTCCTTGCACCAGTCAAGCCATTTGGCTCGTCCAAACTATGCCCAATTAATCTCCCTACATCCCTCTCCTCCACTTAGAGGCATTACCTTAGGCAGAAGGCACTTCAAGAAGTCTTTTTTGTTCAAACCAAAGGAAGTTAACCAAATTAAAGGTAACCGTTTCTCTAAAATTATTTTCTTTTATTCTACTTCTCCAACCCATAAACTCTTTTTAATCCATTATTTTGTAACAAAACCAGTATCCTAAATATAAAAGGATGTTGTTATGATATGTTTTATAACTAAAATTACACACACATCCATATAATGGATGAATAACATAATGTTTCTGTGGATGGAAAACTAACGCCTCACGGAACGATGATTGTTTGATTTTCTTCTACCACCTCTAATGGTTTCCATTATGATGGAACATTATTTTTATATGATATATATTATGTTTAGGATTTCATTATTCTTTTTTAAATACCTATTATATCACGCCTTTATGGTTTCTATAGTGGTTAAATATGATAATCTCATTTAAGGAAATGCGGACTACCGCCCCCTCAAAGTGATGTGACTCATTAATGCCTTATGTGGGATATATAAAGGATAAATATATTGATATTATATATGATATTATTATTTAATTATAATATACCTATGTATTATTATGTTTAATTTCCATTAAAATAAGAAATAGAAAGGAAAGTAGCATTCAGGCGTACGTATGGCTTACTGTCTCCATGAACAGTGCATTTCATTTCTTACCTCCAAATGATATGTAAAGTTATAAATATATATATATAATGGATATATATGATATATATTATATATATATCATGAATAAAATTCTGGATATAATGAACCTTTGTCCACATGAACATCATGTAATTATAAGTAGTCCATTTTTGACTCAAGTACCAAATATCGACAAAAGAATTGTTATTAACTTAAATAGTTACATAATGTTTATAACATGGTAATAAGTGATATAAAATGAATAATAAACAATAAAAAGGTTATTAACGAAGTATAAATTAACTTTCGTTTATTATTCAGGAGATTAAAGAATGATCGTGTCATGTCGGACACGAGATTGTTTATTCGTAAGTATTTACTCGCGTTATATTTATCATCCATGTCCCTATTGTCTAAAAATGTTTTCAAGTATGTTTAACAACATGTTTACCCATTTTTTACTTTTAATACATGTTATTTATGTAATTTTACTTTTTTCTACCATACAAGGTACTTTTTTACTTTTCCGGCAAGAGTTTGAGAAGAATGTTTTTTTTAACTTATACAGCCAGAACATATTTTTACATTTTCTTAATGCCTTATTTACATTATGCATCCTACACAATATTTCATGATTATTTTCTAAAAAATATTTATCTTTTAAAATTGAATTGAATTTTTTGAAAATAAAATTATTTTGAAGAAGAATTGATATTTTCCTCAAGAATTCATTTCAAGTGTTTTGTCAAAACTATTTTTCATCTAAGATGACATTATTTAGTATGATTATGATTCAAGTATAATGTCTATATGATTTAAATGGTTTCACATGTCAAATGATGAAATGTTATCCATTTGTTTTATTTGGATTATGCTACGATGGGATGATATTTATGAAACCTGTTTAATTTATTTGGTTAGAATGAATGATCTATGTTAATTATGTGGCACAAGTAAGAATGATTTCATTATGAGATGGTTGTGACCTATATCTCCATCCAATTAATTCGTCAAAGATTTATATCTCATGAGATTGACATGGCTAGAACTGCATGTTAATCCGGTTCAGTTATACAGGACTGGAATTAGAAGTGAACTCAATTCAGAAAGGGACTTTTCCCAATATGATGGTTTCGACGGCAATGACATGGCTACTATGGAAATCTTATCATGTGCTTAATGGTTTCAAAATTACATATTTTATTCCAATGTTATTTTATCATGATTAATGATTCTTTATGATCTATGCCTTACTTATTTCCATGATTTTTTTCACAACTCATGATTTTGATGTTGAAAATATATGTTCATGTTTTGAAGTTCAAATGTATATGGTTTGTTTTATTTTCCCTATTTTTAACCTTATTGAGAATTTGAGCTCACCCTTTATATGTTTTCTTTTCCTCAGGATATAAAGAATGTTTTTAGGTAAGAAAAAAAGGGAAGATCTTTATCTGAGATGTTGAAGATCTTTCACCAATATTAGAAGATTATGTTCCATGTTTCCAAAATAATAATCTATTACTGTCCTTTGTTGTATATTTTTGTTATGTATTATGAATTATGGAAAATTAATGTAATTTCCATTTATGTGAAGCTTGGGTCTCTACAGTTGCTTTTATATGAATGGTTTAGTTATCCTTTGGAAACTAGGATGCGAAAACTTTATTGAAATCCCTAGAGATATTAATAAGGTATATCTCAAGATGTATCTAAGGATAACTATATGTATAGGTTATAGTCCTAGAATTAGAGTAACAATATTAGAATTAAATCTAAGATGTTATATATTAATGTTACTCCCCCTTTATTATATTATTTTCCATTCATGATTTATGCCACTCATACTATTGTTTTTGGTTTTTAGAAAATGGCTGGAAACAGGTAGATTCACGATAATAGATGATATGATGGACAATGGAATGATATTAATCATGAGCCCCCAAATTAAATTGGATTTGGAAGACCAAACATTTTTATTATGCCTAATCATAAATCTCATTATATGATCAATAATATCACTTTTGGTACTTTTCCTGACTCGACTAATAAGAGAAAGATGCAGTTTCATGAGGATCATAGAAGAAAAATGTTCAATTTACCTCATGTAAATCATGTGGGAAGAGGCATAAAAGGTAATGTTTAAAAGGAAATGGATGATTCATTGGGTGTGGAAAATAAGGACACAAAGCTAGTAAGTGTAATGGAAAATATTCAGTTAGCACCATGAACAAGGATAATGGAATTTCTACGACATCAAAAAAGATTAAATGTTTTAAATGTGGAATGTATAGGAATTATTCAAACCAATTCCCTAGGAGAAAGTCTCATGAAGAGAATCAGCATGGTCGTATGGGTAGTATTAATGTTGATAATGATGAAGAGACAACAAATGATATGTGAGATGAAAGAATTGTTCATGCTCGATCAATGGTTTATGAAATTAGTGGAATGATTTATGTTTATCAAGAGTTATGTTGTTTAGGTAATGGTACTATGGAATAAAGACACATATAAGGATTTTTACGCTGTTTTTTTCAAATGTATTTGAAAGTAAATGTTGAATGGTACTGGTAACCATGATGGGTTTTTCAGATATTTTTGGAAAGTAGATGATATGTGCATAATGAAGGTATAATGAGATAATGAGAATTTTGAGAGTAATATTTATCTCATGACTGATGTAATGAAAATGTGATATCATGGATTGAGTATATAAGAAATTTTTGGATTTTGTTATGAGGAAATAGTTAAATTTTGATAGCATTCATGTTTTCACTAGGGTTCAATGGGTATTCATTTTTAAATATAATACTTGATTAAGGAATTCAAATATTTGAAATGTGAAAAACAATATATATCTTATGATATATGGGTGATAAATGATGGTATTCACGTGCTTGGTAGATAAAATTTCATGGAATTGTTTTCTTCATACTATGAGCTTGGACCGAAGTATTTTGGATAATCCTAAAAATTGGAATCAATTAATTTATATATAAGATAGTATTGTTTAATTCTAGAACATTTTTCAATATTATTGCATGAATGTTATAATAATGTAGTTTAAGAAAAAGGGACAACCTTCAGGATGGGCGACACCCCGTCGCGTCGAGCAAGGATGTGGGAATTGAACCCAAAATCGAAGTGTGACAAGCCTTTATCACCTACAACTGGCCTACAGGATGTCCTTGGTTAGTAGAAACTAGTTTTATTTTATTAAGAGGTATGACAGATGAAGTATAAGTCAATTTTAGGAACTATATACGATTAATCTCACCATAGATGGACTTATATCAATAAATTTTTCTAACCATATGTTTGAGATAGATAGAATGACCTATCATTCGATCGGATGATCTTTTAACACTTCACGAAAGACAAATTCAACTTTATTTATTTAAGAGATTAAGTGGAAATTGGTCAAGGCACAAACAATGGTGAGATTTTACCAAAATCATGTAAGTATTTCTTCTATTAAAAAAATTCAACTTTAGGGAAATGATATTGAAAACCAAAAATGTTATCTTAGTGCACTTATATCTGACGAATCAGATGGTACCTTAGATTATCACAAATTTATGGCATTGTGATTATTTTCTTTTTCATAGCCATGTTTTATACCACTCTCCATCAGAACATGATGTTCAGATTCAACTTCCATATCCATATTTTTAACCTATGATCTCCTACGTGGGAACCCAAGTGATGAGTTACTTTGGGTATCCTTTTTGTTTCAAACGTTCATTTTTAAAAGTATGATTTAGTTTTCCTTTATACGATATGGGTTTCTTTGAAAGAAACTCTCAAGTAATAATCAATCTATAACCCGGATGAACTTCGAGGGCGAAATTCATTTTAAGGGGGGTAGAATGTAACACCCCGAGATTTTATGAGACATATTTTTTTCATATCTTCTATTGTAAGCTACACCAATATTACCTTGCGCTATACGTAAGACCGTATTAGCTTGCAGTATACACAACACTATTCTAGTATCATGTTACACACAATTTCATGTTTGGTTGATAATAGTTATTCTACGCAACTATGAGTGTATATATATATACATATATATTCAATTTATAAATGAAATATGGTTGGATTATGTTATATGAATCAATGAAGTAGTCTTGAACAACATGCAACCCTGACATGGCTTTCATTACACACAATCGCGACCTTCCTCGATAGTGTGTGTTGTACGCAATAACAGGTTTCACTAAAGAACAATATAATGTTATAATATTATTATGAACTAGCTATTATGAATACTATCAACTAAAATTTTTAATTTTATAACATTATTATTCATATTACACATTTTATATAATATGGTATGAGAACAAACTAATTTTTTTAGGTAAAATAAGTATTTTTCAAAAAATACAGTTTTTTCTCCTTTTTATGGCGCATCCATGTTAAATCTATCTTTGACATGTTTATAAGTTCAATTTTACTGAATAAAATTCTTTTTTGGAATCAGAATATAAAAATTTAATTTGGATAAAATTTTCATATTATTCTGATAACTTTCATATGTAAATGAATAGTAAAAACACGATATATTTTAATTTAAAAAAAAATTAAACCAAAACAATTTATATGGATATATTATATTTTTAATTGGTTTTAATGTGTAATTAGAATATATTTATACCATTTAATCAAATTATGGACATTGGAATTAATTTCACATTGAATTTGGACATAAACACGTGTCGATCTTTTGATAGTTATTGTTTCTTAAAAACATGTTATTTATTTTGATAACGATAAATAATTTTTAAAATTAAATAATCCCACTTTTATGTTTTGAATTTGGGAAAATAGACATAATTTTTTAATTTTGAATATCAAATATAGCTTAAGAAGAAATTTGGTATTTTTCTGAAAAACATCAATTTTCGAGGAATAGTGAAGCCCCTTAATGGTAGTTAAAAAACTGACACTTTCATTTAAATAAAAATTTACCACATCTTTGAATAGAATTTCAAAAATCCTCATACATGGTTTTTATAACGATGTAAAATGTGGCTCAATAAGAAGAAAATAATTTTTTATGCATAGTAACTTTTGACTTTTATTTACAGCAGTTAAAGGTAAATAGCGTAATTCAAGGTTAAAAAAATATTATAAGAATTAAAAATAACTGTAACACTTGTCCAAAATTTATTGGATGATTAGTGGAAAATCATGGGAATCCATGGGTATGTTTTGGAACCCCATTGAGCCACTTGGTAGTGATAATGACAATTTGGATTAATTAATTTAATGGAAAGACAAAATTGACTTTAACAAAAATCTTTTTGTAATTAATTTTTATAAGGGGTTATATAAATTATCATTTAGACTATAAATATTAATTGGAAATCCAAAATTATTTCATACATTTTGGTGTTTTTTTATAATTTTTAGATATCTAATTAATTTAATTATTCATGACACAATAATGATGTAGTATTTACCTCATTAATAAAGGATTTAAATAAATTAGTTTATAATGATTAAAATATTATTCAAAACATGTCAAATTATGATTTTATTATTGTATTTAGACCATTATCCATCTTATCATAATCTTTAATGATTTTTGGTCCTTTTTAAACTGAAGATAAATTTATAATAAAAAAATACTTTCCCACTTTCCAAAAGAGGCCCTCCTTCCCTTTATAAAAGGATACAATTTCTATCCTATTCCTCACACCTATCAAGCCATTTTTATCCTCCATCCTCATCCCAATTAAGCTCCGTACATCCATATCCTACCCCTAGAAGCATGAACGTTGGTAGAAGGAACTTCAAAAAGTCCTTTTGGATCAAACTAAAGGAAGTTACCCAAATTAAAGGTAACAGTTTCTCTTAAATTGTTTTCTTTTATTCTACTTCTCCAACCCCTAAACTATTTATAATAATTTATTTGGTAACTAAATAGGTATCCTAAATATTCTAGGTTGATGTAATGAAAATTATTCGAACTAAACATACACACACCTCCATCTAATGGATGAATAACATAATGTTACTGTAGAGGGAAAACTAACGTCTCATGAAATGATGATTTTTAGATTTCCTCTACCACCTCTAATGGTGGACATTGTTATGGAACTGTATTTATATATGATATATATTATGTTTATGATTTCTTTATTATCCTTTAATTATGAATTATATCAAGCCTTTGTGATTTCCATTGTGTGTAAATACGATAATCTCTTTCGAGGAAGTGTGGACTACCACCCCCTCAAAATAATGTGATTTCTTAATGCCTTATGTGGGGTGTGTAAATGATGGAGTTAATGATATTATATGTGATATTATAATGGAATTATAATATAACTATGTATCATGGTGTTTTTATTCAATTAAAATAAGAAATAAAAATGAAAGTAGTGTTCTTCTGTACGTATGGCTTACCGTCTCCATGAGTGGTGCATTTCATTTTTTACCTCTATATATTATGTACTATTATAAATACATGTATATGATGGATATATATGATATATATGATATATAAATCATGAATATCTTTCTGGATAAAATGAACCTTTGACCACATGAACAACATGTAATTATAAGAAGTCCATTTTTTACTCAAGTACCAAATATCGACAAAACGAATTTTATTAACTTAAATAGATACAAAATGTTTATAACATATTAATAAGTGATATAAAAGGAATAATAAACTTGTAAAAGTTTCTTAAGAAAGTAGAAATTATCTATGGTTTATTATTCAACAAATTAAAGAACGATCAAGTTAAGTCGGACACGAGGTAAGGGAACATCTTAACCCAATTTTCGTTCTTTGGGTAGATATTCTCTTTCTTGTTTATGTCGTTCCTTGATTATGTGAGAAATGAATTTTTATATCTTATCATGTGTTTATACATTCTTTATGTGACCGTATATTAAATACACATAAGTGATCTATTTTATTTAAAAAATGATCTTTGTAATGGATAACTTTTCCAATCTCGTTTTTATCTGGGATTTTTTATTCGTAAGTATCTACTAGGGTTATATTTATAATTCATGTCCCCATTTTCCAAAAATATTATAAAGTATATTTTAAGTCCATTTTACCCAATTTTGAATATTACTACATGGAATTTAAAGAATCTATCTTTTGTTTACCATACGAGGTACTTTTTGACTTTTCCGGTAAAAGTTCGAGAAGAATGTTTTTTTAATATATAAGGCATGAATGGATTTTTACAGTTTACTAAAGCCTTATTTTCATGATAAATCCTCCACAAGATTTGATGGTTATTTTCAAAAAAAATAATTTATTTTTTAAAATTTCATGGAATTTTTTGAAAAGAAAATGATTTTGAAGAAGAAAGTATATTTTCCTCAAAAATTCATTTCAAGTGTTTTATCAAGACTATTACCCATCTAAGATGAAATTATTTAGTATGATTTTGATTCAATTATAATGTATCTATGATTTAAATGGTTTCAATTTTCTAATGATGAAATGATATCCATTTGTTTTATATGGATTATGTTATGATGGGATGATATTTATTAATCCCATTTTAATTATTATGTTAGAATGAAAGATTTAGGTTTATTTTGTGGAACAAGTAAAAATGATTTCATCATGATATGAGTGGGACATATATCTCCCTACAATTTATTGGGTAATAATTTATATCTCATGAGATAAACATGGATGGAATGACAAGTTATTCCGGTTCAGTGATATAGGGCTTGAACGAGGAGTGTCCTCGATTCAGAAAGGGACTTTTTCTACTAAGATGGTCTTGGAAGCAGTGCCTCGGCTACTATAAAAATCTTATAATGTGATTAATGGTTTCCACAATTACATGTTTTATTCCCATTCTATTTTATCATGATTAATGGTTCTGAATGATCTATTCCTTACGTACTACCATGATTTATTTCACAACAAAATATATTAATGTTTAAACATTATGTTCATGTTTTTAAGTTCAAATGTATATGGTTTGTTTTATTTTCTCCATGTTTAACCTTACTAAGCATTTGAGATCAACCATTATATGTTTTCATTTCCCAAGGATATAATGAAAGGTTTTAGGTAAGAAAAAAAGGGAATATATTTATGGAAGATGTTGAAGATCTTTCATGAAGATTAGAATATTATGTTTCACGTTTCCAATGATACTAAACTATTACCATCCTTTGGTGTCTGTTTTGGTTATGTATTTAGTATTTCGAAAAAGTAATGTAATTTCTATGTACCTCAATCTTGGGTCTCTACATTCACCATATGAAATATGGATCATAAAATAAAGATTTAATTACCAAATTATTAATATATATTTAACAATGAATAAAATCATGGGTGGTACATACACCACCGAAAAGGAAATCGTGGAAATATAGCATGAATCTCACAAGAATAATAAGTGAGTTGAAAACCCCTTAACACATTGTAATCAAATGATTCGTATGATAAAATATTAATAAACACCAATTGAATTACAAAATACATTGAATATAATGAAAATAATTATAAAATATATCAAATGGTTGTAAAAAATAATCCAAATTCAATAAATAGTTTGCGAACAATGGAAATCTCACAGAATTGAAAGTGAGATAAGAAACCTCTTACCACATTGTATTCAATCGAGTTGTATGCAAATAAAATAACCAAAATATGAATCACAGAATAACATGAATATAAAGATAATAATGATAATATATATCAAATTGTAGTACCCACTACACCACATGCAATAAATAAGTGGCGAACAATAAAAATCTCATGGAATTGAAAGTGTGATATGAAATCCCTTACCTCGTGTCCGACATGACTTGTTTGTTCCTTTTTCTTCTTGAATAATAACCTTATTTTAATTTATAATTTACTATGAAACCATTTCTGTTTTATTAATCATTTTATATAATTTATTACGCTGTTATAAACATTATGTTATCATTTACTATAATAATGGTCGTTTTGTCGATATTTGGTACTTGAGTGAAAAATGGACACCTTATAATTACAAGTTGTCAATGTGGTCAAGATTCCATTATCTCTAGAATTAAATTTTTGACATAGATATCATATATATAATTTATATACCGTATATATATGTATTTTTAATAGTTCATAATATTTAAAGATAATAAATATAATGAGCTGTTCCAGGAGATGGTAAGTTGTACGTACACATGAACACTACATTCTTTTCTATTTCGTAATTTTAATATAATTATAACATGATGATACATAGTTATATTATAATTATATTATAATATCTTATATAATTTCAATAAATCCATTCTTTATATGTCCCACGTATGGTATGAACGAGTCATATCACTTTGAGTGTGCGGTAGTCCGCATTTGCTCATATGAAATTATATTATTTTCCCATAATGGAAACCATAATGTTATGATATAAATGGAAAATACAAAAGAACAAGAAAACATAAATGTAATATGTGGCATATATGAATATATTTCTATCATAATGGCCACCATGAGTGGTGGTAGAAGATAATTGAACAATCATAGTTTTGTGATGGATTAGTTTGACATCCACAGAATCAGTCTATTCCTTACACAATAGATGAAGGTTTGTGGAGGTTTAATTTGATTCCTTATCATAAAAACAACTTATAATATTGAGTATACTAGTTTTTTTATAATAGAAAATAATAAAATGAGTTTAGGTATTAGAGAAGTAAATTAAAAGAAAACAATTTAAGACAAATTGTTACCTTTAATTCGTGAAACTCCATTTGGTTTGAAGCAAAATGACTTATTGAAGTTCTTTATGCTTATTTTAATGCATCTACGTGGGATATTTGAATAATTAATGATTATTTGGTAGGGAACTGATAAGACATGGGGCATGTGAGGTGTGAGGAATGAGTTAGAAGTGGTGTCCTTTTATAAGGGGGATGAGGGCCTCTTTAGAAATATATGAAAATATTATTTTATTATAAAATTAATTTAGATTTCTATAGGTCTAAAACATAATAAAGTATAATATCATATGACTCATGGTATAAATAAATTCATCCAATTATAATTGGACCAATTTTGGATATTATTTTAATCATTATTATTTTATTTATTTACATCATTTATTATTGAAGTAAACAATGCAACATTATTGTGTCATAAATAATTTTATTTATATAGTTTCTAAAAATTATAAAAAATTATTATGATGTGGGAAATATTTTTATCATTCCAATGGATATTTTTAGTGAAATGGATAATTTATATAACATCATGTAAATAATTTTTTACAAAAATATATTTGTTAATGTCATTTTGGTCTTTACATTAAATTAAATAATCTAAAGAGCCATAATCACTCCCAAGTTGATCGATGGGGTCCACAAATCGTCTCCAGGATTTCCATGGTCATCCATAGCTCTTAAAATAATTTTAGGACAATTGTAAAGGTAATTTTTTATTATATTGATATTATTTTTTCTTTGAATTACCCTATTTACCTCTAACTGTGTTAAATAAAATTCAAAAGTCACTATACACCAGTGAAATGTTTTCATATTATTGAACAACATTTTACATACTAGTAAAAAAAATATATATTGGAGTTTCAAAATTTAAATTACAATAGCATTAAAATTTCATTTAAATGAAAATGCCAGTTTTTAACTACATCAACGTGGTTTCACTATTCATCAAAAATTCTTGTTTTCCAGAAAAATACAAAAAAATAAAACAATTCTATATTTGATATTCAAAATTAAATAACAATGCCTATTTTACCCAATCTATAACATATAGTTTTGATTAATTAATTTAAATTCAATTTTCGTAGTCAAAACAATAGGCATGTTTTTAAGAGATATTAACTATTAAATGATTGACATTTGTTTATGTCCAATTTCAAAGTGAAATTAACATCAATGACAACCATGAGATTAAATGGTAAAAATATTATCTAATTACACTTAAAAAAAATTAAAAATTAATATAACCATACAACTAAATTAGATTAAAAGGATGTTTTGAATTAAAATACAGTATTTTTCACTATTCACCTATATATGAATTTTATAGGAAAAATACCAAAAATTTATCCAAAGAGAATATTGATGTCCCTATTTAGAATAAGAATTTTATATTTTCAAAGTTAATATATAAAAGTGACCAAAAATATATTTAAAGTGGTTTCACCATCAAAAGTTATTAAATCAACCATTTAAAGTAAATTATGCTTAAAATTAGATTCATTCATATTTTTAGCCTCTAAATTTTATTGGAATAAGTTAAAAACATTTAACAAATATGTATAATCATATCGTAGTTATTTCTATTTCTTATTTCCAATAAAATTGCAATGCATTAATTTCCATATAAAAAATAATAATATATTATTTTTCATTATGACTTAGTATTGTTCTCCACAAAAGACATTGGAGAAATCCATTGTTGTGGTTCATGTACTCCCCTGAATATAACATCACCTTTAAAATAAAATAAATATATAATTCAAACATATTAATAAATATTAAAATTTCATATTCATTATTTTCCTAGTATGTTACAAAAATATTCGTCTCATCCACCTGCACATGGAGGAACTTAAATACAATTTGAATGTTTATTATGTGATTGAATTGTTTCTTAATGCGTATGGATGATTCACCAAAAAGTTGGGCTATAGATATCTTTGTTCTGGTAATTCATTGTACCCTCCATGCTAGGTAATAGACTTTTGCAAACATTTCATTCCTCCTTCTTAATCACTACTGGTCTGGAGGATCTGGAAAGGCCGACTTCCCTTGTAGAACATGATGCAGCGCTATGGTTTTCTGCAGGCTACGACCTGTAATTTCTATTTAGTAGTGGATGAAACCATGATTCGTGTTTTTATATCTTGTACTCTTGCACATAGTTAGTGGGCCTATATGCAGGGCATTTTCCAATTCCACCATTCCCTCCAATAAATGGTGTATTTAATACAATATGTTTGCAGTACTAAATTCAGTGAGCATGTCCATCACATCATGTGGACAATGGAGTACATGGTTATGGATTTCATATGGACCGCAAGGAATTCTTTGATATTATGTATCACAACTCCCTCTTTGCATGAGGGTGTTCATAATGTTCACCATGCCATCAAAATTCCCTCTATCATTCTAACCGGTTTTATGAGAAATGATGCATATGACCTCATTATTCTGAATTTCCTTGGAGATAATGGAAGGAAGAAGAATCCTATAATGATGATGAATGTTTTATGGATACCACCCCAATTCTAGATAAATGTAAATGTTGATGGACTACGGTGTGTGCTCTTGGTCCCTATAGAGGCGGTGCCATCTTTTGTACCTAAAATTTTTTAAGTGTTTTTTTAATCTTCCTTGGAAATGTATTTTCGATTTCATTGGTGCTCATTGTTATGATAAAAAGATATAATGTATGTTGTCCATTTTGGTTTTCATGAATTATGAATGGAATCAGACTCTTCTGCCACAATCCAAATTCCCAATTACCACTCAAATAATGTTCCATGAAAGATGTTACCTGTCTGGACTGAATGTCTTAGACTCATTGGTTTTATCTCCCATAAAGACACACGTACTTATCTTGAAACCAATCATGTATTTAATTCTCTATTAAAGGGATATATCTATGATGTTTTTTCTAATTGGTCCTTTGACTTACCTGATTATTTTGAAAGTCTTTACGAGGATGATTATTGTGGTGAGGTACACACTCATCTTAGTAGAGAAACTATGTTATGTCTTGTAGAACACATTTTATCATTTTAATTTATTTTTCTCAAAGCAGGTTTTCCTGCCTTCAGATATACCTGGTAATAATAATGATTGTTATTTAAGTTGACAAAAATTCAATACTAGAGAATTTATAACAACATTTTAAATAATGAATGCAACATATGGGAAAGGGAAATTAATTTTCAATAAAAAAGTGAAAATAATATTCTGTGACATATATCAACTCCATGTCATATAGTGGTAAAATTTACATTATATTTCATGAATGTTAACTTATGAAAATAAAATTATTATTATATATAAAAAAATAAATTTCTAATTTCATTGAAATCATTTGGGGATGAGGAAAATATTATTTCAATAATTTACAACTATTATATAATCCATGATATCCATTTCATTAAAGTCAATACATTCCATTTGGAAACCATTGGTATTAATAATTGTATCGTAATACAAATTTTCTTTAAAATAATAATTTTTTTTAAAATATTCATTGATCATTTTTTTGAAATGTTTTTGTATTTTATCCCCACATGTATTTACTATTTAATGGTTAATATTAATATTTCTAAATAACATTTAAAATAAATTAAAGTAAATACAATTATCTTCAATTCCATATATCAAAACAGTTTTGTAAATTTAATCAAATCCTCCATAAATTGATATTATATACTCATTAATAATGTTTTACCTTATATGTTGGTATGAAACAGAGGACATTGACACAAAAATCCTCCTAAATTGAATCCAATTAAAATACATGGTATGAAACTCCCCATTGAGTATGTATTAATGCCCATAATGATATAGAAGATGAGTTACATCTCTAGAAGATCATTCTATGTGGCCTCCGGTATTGAATTTCACCTATTTTACCTTATATTTGTAGTAATCCATCAACTAGGAACATAAAAATTTAATGTAGTTATGAAACAAATTTATTAATTATTTCTAAATTAATGTGTAATTCTTATTACATAATTATGTTTTTCATCATGTGGATGATCTACTCAAACATAGAAATAGTAATTGTCATATATAATTATTTCACCATATGATTAGTTAGGTAAAACAATCCTGGATGATTTATAGGGTTATGGCCGAGTGATTAAAGGATTTGTTGATACTTTTTGTGTAAAAAAACATTTACTAAAATGTATGTGGATGTAGTATATTTCAATGTGTTGTGTTGATATATAGATATACATGATTGATAATAATATGTGAATGATATATATGTAGATCAAGTAGTATAAAAAATGGTGTTCATAAATGAAAAACCGCTGATTTATGGTAGGTTGTGTGTGTATATGTCTACAGGATTCAGAGTGAAAAGTTTGATGGGGAAGAAATGTGTGGTTCCATTTATGAATGTGCTAGATAATCTATGATTATAGCATGTAATGATCATTATGTTATCATAATGAATATAACCCAGTTATTTTATCATGATTATGTAATTTTTAAATTATTCATTTTTCAAATTACTAATTAAGAAGTGTTTTTTATCATGGTACCAATAATCATTTCACCAGTTGTTTACCGGATTATATGAATTCATTTTATATTTATATTTCATATATGATAGCATTTAAATATTCTGAAATATATAAAAATAAAACATTAATTTAAATTTCAACTTGGAAATTTAGTTCATTTATTTTTTGTAATCAATGTTATTCATCATTAAAAAATTGTATATAATACAAATAAATAATTCATTAATTAGTGTGATAATTAGATTATATAAATTATAATTTATTTATTTCATAATAAATCCAAAAAAAATGCCAAAGTATTTTTTTCTTCCTTCTTATCATTCAAATTATTCAACATATAAACCATTGTACCAACTTATTTCATATAATCTTTTTTATGTATTGAACTACTTCCTTGGGCCATCATATAATCCCTTGGATAAATTTAATTATGACTCATATATAGTCGAGTGTAAGAAAATTATTGTTTAGATGGAATTATATAAATGATTCTGGGAACACAAAAAATACATAACAAAAGATGGATGGACGACTTCGAAGACAACATATATAATTTAATATTTAATAATTTATTATCAAAAAATAAAATAAAATAAACCAAAACACACATACAAGTGTTTAGAAAATGATCAATAATGGTCATAGATATGTAATAAATATGAAAATTACACTAGATATCATTCAATAAAATTCATAATATTATTAATAATATAAATTTGATAGTGTATATTAATTAATCAATAATTTATTATATTCATTTTTTCATAATGGCCATCTGAAATATCATAAATATAACCGTGCTAAATAATTTTATGGAAAAATTGAAGACCAATACTTGTAGATAATTATTACAAATTCATTACGAAATTATTAACAATTTTGAACAGTTATTACATATTAAAAGATAGTTGGTTCCAAATGTATAATTAGAATTTTGTGATGTAATAAATTATTTTAAATTTATATATTTCTTTATATAATTTAAAGTCTAGAACATTCTTACTTAATTTATATAGACAATTTCACCTGATTGCCATGTACCCAGGATAAACAACTCTTGTTTTTTAATGTACCTCGAACAAACTACATTACATGAAAAAACCACATACACACTATTTTCACAACATGAAATGTTTTCGTGTAACTCTCTAAATCACATGTAATATCCTATTGATATGGAACAACATGAAATGTACGCTAGATACATGATATGTGTTCTAGTATAGATGTGTCTACTTTACATACCAAAATAGCAATCTGGTTCGTTGTACATGGGTAATAATAATTTACAAACAATATTCAATATATATATTTAGTGTATCCCATTAATTATCTTGTATTTATCTCTCATGTATCTTGAAACCATTTATTTAATAACAATATTTTTGTGAATTTAATATCTAAATAATTTATACTACACAATGTGTAAAACCAAAACATTCCATGTAATTTGAAAATTCATGTTCAATATCGGCATGGTAAAAATAGAATGTCTTTTAAATACACCCTATCATAATAACATCTTTAACACTATGTATCTCATGATATGTCCATGTGAAGTGAGATTTGGTAAATTCCATATACTCATATGACACACAATGTATCATTGTCTATCGGACAATATTCATATAACATCCTGATGACATCTCAAATCATTTTTCATATGTTCTTAGACATTGAGAAACTATGAAAAACGAATGATAAAAATTAAAATATTGGAATCATGTATACTAAATGTGATATTTTAATAATTTATAATATGGATATAAATCATCATGCCACTATTATCAATAATTTATCAATAACCAGATAAGTATTTAAAAAATTAAAACGTTCAATTCAAAGATAAATTGAAAGTTCCAGATGTATTGGAGGTTTTTGTTGGGGTAATAACCATAATTATTATTTATTTATTTAATAGACCTTTCAAAAATTCTAAAATCCATTAACATAAAGTCCAATGAAAAATATCTATTTAATAATTAAAAAATAATCTAGAAACCCAAAGAGTATTTTATCATGTTTGATTAAAAATTAATTTCAGTTAGATATTGTTAAAGATTACCTAGTTATGGGAGAATTCATTGATTATGAGGGTAATCATAAAAACCTTCTTTGACTTACATTAATTATTTAGGGGCGACCGAATGTGGAGAACAGGTTACAATTGTCTATAATTAATTATTTAATCTCCTAAAACATTGATAATTTTATGATTGAAGTTTCTTAAGGCCAATCATATTTTAGAGTTCTTATTTATCACTTATATATAATTCAGTCTTGAATGAGTTCATGTACGTAAATTGGCATAGAATTATTACTATAGAGAGTATTCCATTATGTGGGATGATTCTACATTCTTGTTCAATCCATTACAATAAATAGAGAAATATTCATTTAATTATAATTTTTAGGAGAGTATATAATATAATTTCACAACATACATTAAATAATATTATAAATATTATCCCACTGCATGAAATTTAATAATAATTATATTTTGACCTTTTTTGGATTATTCTATTTTGTGAAAAAATGAATTTTTTTTACTCGCTTAAAAATTAATATTTATCATCAGACGCGTACATGGTTAGTTCATCATCCTAAATATTTATCAAATATTTGAATAAATATTTATTAAATATATTATAACAAATAAATATTCAATTCACATTATTATGAAAAAATTCATAGATATATTTTTAATGTAAATGGATCATTCAATATTTAAGATAAATATTCATCACATTACATAAGAACATGCCCAGAGACCATAATAAGATTGTTTCTCTTGTAACATGAAACATTTGTTTATAATTTAGTGAATAATCCTCAACATATCCCATAATTAAATTGACCATTATTCATAAAACTTTTAACATTTCCTAAAAAAGATGGTGAAAGAAAAAAAGATGAAAGAGTAGTTTTCTTATGCTAAGAAAGGGTTTACATTGATACATGCAATAATTATCTAGAGAAATGGGTTTGATAAAATTAGAACATTATAAGAGCATATCCACCAAAAAAAAAATTATATACATGTTTTATAATATAATGAATGTATTTTAATAAAACATTAATCATAATGGAATCAAGAGCATAAGGAATGATAAATTTCCTAATAATAATACAAAGAATTTGTGTCATAAAAAGAAGGATATTAAATCATTCCCTATAAGCCAAGTTTTATTTAGAAATAATATGAGGGAACATTGTGGTGGTTACACCTACTGGGAATATTAAAAAACTATTATCAGTCACAACCCATTGATTTTAGTAGAATGAGATCACTTCAAAAGTAGATTTATAATGAAGGTTCACTCCCAAGAACAGATAAGTAGTCAAGGTTCATTCCCAATTACATATTTTTATAAAATATATTTTATTAAACCATATTCACTCACTATTATATCTGGTCTTTATACTGGGATATAAATCATTACCCAATTCATTAGAGGGGGATATAAAACCCAACCATCAAATAAATAATGACCACATATGTGACCCAAATGATTGTAAAACATATACAACATCATGACCGATGAAATTTTATGGGTTTCATTCAGATTATATAATATCTAATTATATAAAAATTTAATGTTATGAATTTAATAATATAAAAAAATTGAATATATTTTGGATTCATAATCAACTTTCCTAACAGTAAACCATCCGAGGAAGAATGTTTCACAGGTTTTTTACAATTCTATAACCAATTGAATCCATATGGGTTTCAAAAAAACATTTTTTTCTCAAACAAAACCCATTCAATGAAAAGATAATATTTCTTTCCTAGGAACATATCCCAATAAACCATGTACTACTCCAAATATTTCATATAATATGGAAAATTATTTTGTAATATCACATTGATCAATTTTAGGGTAAAATCTATCTATTAATATAATTTTTCATACATAAAAATATTTCAAAAATCATTTATTCTAAAAACACATTTTTAATTAAGGAAATAATATATGAAAATAAGTAATATAACTTAAGAATAAAATATTTTTTATTGTATGAAAAAACATTTTAATTCATATTACAATATGATAAACCTTTTCTTATAAAATTATTATGGTGACATATAATTGAATCATTGAATCGTTTTTACAATATTTTAAATTTAAATTAATTTCAAAACATATAAGGAAATCTTGGAAATTTTTTCATTACCAATTCATTAAAAATAAATATGAAAACATATAATAGAGTAACAATTTTTTTAAAAAAACATTTAATTTTAAATAAAATTAAATAAATAAAAATTTAAATTGATATGGTTTAGAATTACATTTTTATGAAAATTATAATTTATAAAAATAAAGGATGATTGGAAAATTAATGATAAAATTTTATTTGAAAATAAAATTTTTAAAAAATAAAATCATTTTGGAAAATCATTTAAATAATTTTCAAAATATTTAAATTATAAAAATTATTTAATAAAAAATTTAAATATTTTATATAAAATAGGTTTTTCAAATAATCCATCATTCCAACCAATGAGTGAAATAGATTTAGATTTTATTAAAATAATATTATTAATTTTTATACATATGGAATAGAAAACAAATTGTAACATCACATTATGATACAATGAATTACAAGAGGATATAATAATTCATGTGATTTTTTTTGATATGGATCACATGATTTCATACATAGATTAATAATTGTGAACTACCACAAAAATGATGAGTTTATTGTGATAGACACTTATCACATTTGTAATATTTAATCATAATTTCTACTAGAGAATATAATTACATTAATATTAAAATATAATGAAAATATTTTTAATCATTACATAACATGTCAAAGTGTACAATGTACTCCTCTGAACTAAATGGGGTTTCATAACATAACATGTGTCTCAAAAAAAAGGAAACGTGAGGCAAAATAACATTATAGATTTCGAATCATCAGAAATGTGAGCTTCAAGAAAGAGAAATAATAAAAAGGATATGAATATACCATATATATTTAGGGAAAGAAAAATATAAATATATTCATGGTAAATATTGTAGGATCGAAATATAATATGAGATGCTCAATATACAAGAGGGGGGTGAATTGTATACTTTAAAAATTCCTTTGGAACCTTTAAAATTAGTTATGAATAACTAGAGTTTCCTTAAGAAAAGGAAAGAACTAAGTTTAACAAAGTTAAACTAAGTTGATTCACAACACCTCTAACACCGAACTAAACTTGGAAAGAGATTCCAAAAGAAGGTTCCGGAAATATGGTTCCGGAAATTGAAACTTAACAAAAGTTACAATATGAGATTCTACCTTAAAGCGTGTAGAATCTAAACTAATCAAAGTAAGTAGGGAAGTATAAGAAAATTATACTTTCCTTAAGATACAAAATGCAGCGGAATAAAACAAGTACAAGTAGAAGAACTACTAGTAACAAGATGATAGTCTTTTAACCCAAAGAGAAGGGTATCCAACAACCTTGGATAAAGGTCCCTTGATTTATACTTTCAAGCAAGTCTGTCTTACCCACACCAGGGTAAGCCCTCGATACGAAGATCGGTGTATCTGTCTTGCTATCCCCGCAAGCCCTCAACTTCAAGGTAGTTGGCAACCTCTGTCTTTCTCGACAAGAAAGCCCTCGATCTTTAAGGTAGTCGGCACCTCTGTCTTTCTCAGCAAGAAAGCCCTCGATCTTTAAGGTAGTCGGCACCTCTGTCTTCCTATCCCCGGAAGTCCTCGAATGTAATCACCAACATTCGGAGTCGCACGAAGCTTTGAGAGTTAATAAGAGACTCTCTCTCTAGAAATCACTTCAACAGCATGTATGCACAAAGTTCAAATGTTCACCCATCCGTTCGTTATGAGCTTTTTCAAATGAGCTCCTATTTATAGGTGAGGTCGGCTCCTTCTCCAACGGTCATATTTCCCTTAAAGTTCGGAGGGACCTGTACACGTGTCACTTAGACAACGGTTAGTTTATAACAAAATGGACGACATCGTTTTATAACAAAGTAAGTGTAACAGAAAGTACGACATCGTTTTAAAACCTAACATAAAGGTTCGGAATAGAAATTTCGGAGTGAAAGTTCGGAGTGAACAAATTCAGAGTGTATAAAACAATGATATCCAGATTCTGTTTAATGAGTGAATTCGGAATGAGAATTCGGAATAGGAATTCAGAATAGGAATTTTTCATCAGAAATCGTAATGAGAAATCGTCATCAGAATTCGTAATGAGAATTCGGAATGAGATTTCTTCATTAGAATTCGTAATGAGAATTCTTCATTGGAATTCGTAATGAGAATTCTTCTTCAGAATTCGTAATGAGAATTCGAAATGGGATTTCTTCATTAGAATTCGTAATGAGAATTCTTCTTCAGAATTCGTAATGAGAATTCGTAATGAGAATTCTTCTTTAGAATTCGTAATGGGAATTCTTCTTCAGAATTCGTATCCTGAATCTGGAATAGAACTTAGTCAGAATTCATAACCGGAATTCGGAGTGAAACTTCCTTATAGTTCTTGTCCAGAATCCGAACCCTAAAACAGAATGCTTTTTATCAGTTTTAATGATTCCGAGAAAGTGAATCCGAATTTCATACTTAAGAAAAAATATTAATGAAAATATGATAAGGATAAATTTTTCTTATAAAAGCGTTTTTCCTTAAGAAAACATTTTTCCTTATAAAAGCAATTTTCCTTACAAAAGCGATTTTCCTTAAAGATAAGGTGTTTGTGATTTTCAAAACAAGAAGGAATGGAAAAGTCATAAGGAAAACCTTATTGACTCAACAATCTCCCCCTTTTTGGAAAGCACAAACATCCTTACGAAAAAGCTATTTCTAGGAAGAAAGAAACACAATAAAGCTTATCTCCCTTGGTTTAAGAATATAGATGAATACGACTAACTCCCCCTTAGGCTTTGAATCTCTAAGGATCGTATTCATATTTCCGGAGTGATATTTCTTTAAGATAAAAACTCCCCCTTAAACAAACTCTTATTAGAGTTCTATCTCATTGGGTATTTTTCTTTCTCCCCCTTTGATAAGCACTTATTAGATTTCCTCTTTTTCTTAAGGATCTTTTCCTTCTCCCCCTTTGTGATTTTCAAAAAGAATTTCGAGGGAATGGAAAAAATAACAAAGTACCTGAAAGATTAGTAACAACAACAAAGCAGAACAACAAGCACGATTCTCATTAAATTTGAAATGTCAGCAACAAAAACAGATTACAACAAAAAGATCGGATTGATTATTTCGGATCTTTCTCCTTTGACATAAGCCCCTTGAGAATAGTCTTGATCTTTTTGAGGTCCTTATGATCTTCCTCTGCTTGCTTTTCTAAGGCAACTATTCTTGCTGACTGAGCTTGAATGATTTCTTCCTGAGCCTTCAACTTTTCTTCCTGAGCTTCCATTTTCTCTTCCTGAGACTTTATCCTTTCTAGAAAATTGATCCGATGATCCCTTTCAAATTTCCAACTTTGATTAACAGAGTTGAGCTTTCCATTCAGATCTCTTACTTCCTGACTCCGAATGTTCTTTTCCTCTGCCAATTTCTCATCGAATGATGCAGTCATCTCATGAAACTTCTTATCCTCGGTTTGAAAAGCATCCTTAACATTCTCCTGAAACTCATCCAGCAACCTCATCTCTTCCACATTCTTCTTCGACCAGCTAGTCATCCTTTTGCAAGATCTTTTATGGGCTTCGTAACCAATGAAGAAATTTTTGAACTGGGCTTCTATCTCAACACACTTATCCATTACCATGGATACGGAATCGGTTTTCTGATTCAGCGTATGTTGGAGCATCTGGCACCGAGAATCAATACTGGAGAAAGTCGGAATGGTTCCCACCAACTTCTTCAAGGATTGAACAACAAAATCGTGCCCCAACGAAGATGATTCCGAATCTGACATCTTGCTAGGAGAATTTTCTTCTACAATAAGCTCCAACTTCCTCTTTGAAGAACTACCAGCTTCCTTCCTCATACTCTTTTCTGAACTCGGGGTATCAGCAATAACTTGTTTCCCCTTATCTTTTTTCGGAATAGAAACCTGTTCCGGAGATTTCTTCTCACTGTCAGAAACTTGAACAACCAAATCTTCCTCATCAACAACTTCTATATTTTCTTTCTGAGCAGCATCAAGTGAAAGATGTTCTTCTTCTCCATGATAAGAAACTTCTTCCTCTCCTTCCTTTCCTTCTATTACTGGAGTAACTAGTTTTGAAGATTCGGCTTCAGAAGTTCGGAGCGACAGGTGTTCCGAAGGAGTTCCCTTGTATTCATCTACTTGTTTGAGCACATCTCCTGTCTCACCACTTCCTTCAGCAGCTTCTTCCACTTCTTCCACTAGCTCTACTTCCTCAGCATTCTTAGCAGCAGCCTCTTTTGGATCATCGAGATTTCTTCCTGGAGTCTCAGGTAGAGAGTCCAAAGAAAAAGTTCTCGGAACGGGAATGGTTGCTGAAACCATTTCATTAAACTTCAACAAGGCTTTCACAGCCTCAGCTTCTGACAACTTCTTCTTCAGCTTCTTTTCCTTAGCTTGCTTCTCGAGCTCATCAGCAGCCTTTTCTTTCAGAGCTTTAGCCTCTGCGGGATCCAATCCGAACTGCGGATCTCCTTCCTTCCTCTTTTCCTTGTCAGCTCTCCACTTCGCTGCAACCTCATCAGTATATGTCTTCTTCTTCTTAGGCTTAGGAGGTGCGGAATGGACTTCCTTAGACTTAGGTTCTTCAGCTTCACCTACCACTTCTTTCAGCTTCCTCTTCCTTACCGGCTTAGGCGATTCCGAATCAGCCACTTTCGGAGTCACTTCTTCTTGAGGAGGAAGATCAATAAACATGCCAGACTTCTTGTCAAAAGCTATATTCATTCTTTTAAGAGTTGCATCACTGAGCAACATGATCTTGCAAACTTTCGGTTTAGAACTGCAAGCAACCTTGAAGGACTCAAGGCACCGAACTATCAGCTTCGACAATATTGCCGGGTACATTACTATCTGAGCTCTCAGATTCCCTTTCTTTAAATTCTCAAGATTAAGAAGGATATGCTTCATCAGGTTGAACTTCCTTTGATTTATCAAGAAATCTAAGATGTATATCTCACTCTTCTTCAAGCTGTCCTTGTCTCCTTTTCTCGGTACAATAAGCCCTTGCACCCATAACTCCAGAATCCGGAAGTTTGTAGATAGGGTTGCAATTTTCGAAGCCTTATCATCATCCAGTCCGAGAATTTCTAAGGCTTTCTCCTTGTTGAAACTACCCAAGGAGTCTGGTAGAACATGCGAGATAAACTCAGCTTCCCCTTCATAATTCAACCCTACCAAGCTTGCAGCCTTGGTGTAAGATAGCTTATAAGTCTTGCCATACGATTTGAAGGAAAATTTTTCTCTATTGTCTTCCACGAAGAAAGCAACCGACTCATAAAACTCAACAAGCAAGTCTGGGTAAACTTCATCTTGGTTGCCGGTTTTTGATATCGCAACATCTTCCCAGCCATTGAGCTTGATATTCTTTGATATAATAGAATCATAGTTGCTGAAGAAATTCGGATGCACTAACCGCTCTCTGTAGACTAACCACTGTGAAATGGGCTTTGTTGAAGACATCTCTTGAGAAGCTAACTCTGCAGACATTCGGATTAGAAGTCTCTGAGAAGTTCGGAACTGAGAAGACTGAAGTTCGGAACTGGAAAACTGTAGTTCGGAACAGCCTTAAATCAGAGAGACAGAGCTTCAGCACGCAAGAGCTTGAGATCGATGTGGGACGAGAAAATAGGGTCCCCTTTATATAGGCTTTGGAATGACGGTTCAACTTCCTCGGTTGATCTAACGGTTTAGAATGATCTGAGATCAGATCTGACGGTTGAGAGATTGAATCCGATCTTTTTGAGGTTTTATTAAAACAAAATTCAAGAAATTAAAAAAAACCGAAAACAAACTATAAGAAAATGCCAGAAAGTAAAATATGATTACGAAAACTTCAGTAAGGAAGTCATACCTTTCGGATTAGCTTAGGAAAGTTATTCGTAATGGGTAATGTAAAGACGACTACGGAAAAAAACTCAATACGAAAAACTTGATACGAAAAACTTGATATGGAAGATTCAATACGAAAGTTTTTCCATTATGAAAATACCAGTACGAAAATTTTCCATTCCGGAAATTTTCAATACGAATACTTTTATTCCAGAAGTATTTTGTATGGAAATATCCATTCTGGAAAATTGTAGTTCTGGAAGTTCCATTCCGGAAAATTTCGTTCCGAAAAATTTGAAAACAAATTTTGAAAAAACTTTGTTAAATAAACAAACAAATGTACTCCCCCTATGAAAAGGAGTTTATTACTGTGAGAAGATTTTTCCAACAGAAAGTTAATTAAGGAAGATTACCTTACGGTTATCATTCCTAACTTCTGTTTAATATATTCAAATCTATCAGAAGGTAAAGATTTTGTGAAAATATCAGCAAGTTGATCTTGCGTTCCGATAAACTGAAGAATAATATCTCCTTTAAGTGTGTGATCCCTAAGAAAGTGATGCCTAATATCTATGTGTTTTGCACGGGAGTGATGTGCAGGGTTTTTACTTAGAGCAATGGCACTTGTGTTATCACACAAAATTTGAGTTTTAGTAAAACTCAAGCCATAGTCTGTGAGTGTGTGTTGCATCCACAACACTTGTGCACAACAACTTCCAGCTGCTACATATTCAGCTTCAGCAGTGGAGAGTGCAACAGAATGTTGCTTCTTGCATGACCAAGAAACTAATGAATCTCCTAAGAAATGACAAGTTCCGGATATACTTTTTCTATCCATTCTACAACCACCAAAGTCAGCATCAGAAAAGCTTTTTAGAACAAAATCATTTCCAGAAGTATAAAATAATCCTAGATCCATGGTTCCCTTAAGGTAGCGAAAAATTCTTTTAACTGCCTTTAAGTGAGATTCCTTAGGATTGGATTGATATCTTGCACATAAGCATACTGAAAACATTAAGTCTGGTCGACTAGCAGTTAAGTAAAGTAGACTTCCAATCATACCTCTAAAAGATGTTTGATCTACTGATTTCCCAGCTTCATCAAGATCTAAAGAGTTTGAGGTACCAATAGGAGTACTTATACTCTTCGTGTTGTCATAACCATACTTTTTAAGAAGATCTTTAATATACTTATGTTGGGATATGAAGGTTCCTTCTGGTTTTTGAGAAATTTGAAAACCAAGGAAAAATGTTAACTCACCCATCATACTCATTTCAAACTCAGATTTCATTAGACTAGCAAAAGAATCAGTCAAAGATTGCTGAGTTGAACCAAATATAATGTCATCAACATAAATTTGAACAATCAAAACATTTTTCTTATCTTTCTTTATAAAAAGGGTTGGATCTGCATTTCCCTTAACATAGTTATTTTGAAGCAAAAATCCAGTGAGTCTATCATACCATGCTCTTGGGGCTTGTTTAAGGCCATACAAAGCTTTGGTAAGTCTAAAAACATGATCAGGATGTTTTGTATCTTCAAAGCCAGGAGGTTGTTCAACAAAAACTTCCTCTTGAACATAACCGTTAAGAAAAGCACATTTCACATCCATTTGAAATAGTTTGAAATTAAAGAATGCTGCAAAGGCAAGTAGAATACGGATAGATTCAAGTCTAGCTACTGGAGCATAGGTTTCTTCATAGTCTATTCCTTCTTGCTGATTATAGCCTTTAGCAACAAGTCTAGCTTTATTTCTAACAATGACTCCATTTTCATCACATTTGTTTCTGAAGACCCATTTTACTCCAATAACAGAAGTTTCCTTAGGTCTTTCAACCAAGGTCCAGACTTTATTCCTTTCGAATTCATTTAGCTCATCTTGCATTGCTTTGATCCAATCATCATCACCTAAAGCTTCATCAGTGCTTTTAGGTTCTAGTTGGGAAAGAAATGCTAGATGTTCTACTTCATTTCTTAAGGAACTTCTAGTCCTTACAGGTTGATTTACATCACCAATGATACTATCACTGGGATGATTCTTAAGAAACATCTGATTTGGGTTTTGTAAAACCTGTTCATCAACATAAGGTAGAAAGTCTTCTGGGGTAAATGTTTCAGAAGTATCTTCTAGAACAATTTCCTTATCAGAAGGTTCTTCTAACAAAGGTTGACAATCAGTTTTTGAAAACACATCCGAAGATGTAAGTTGGGAAGTTTTAAAAACAAAAGGATCTGACTCATCAAATTTCACATGTACTGTTTCCTCAACAGTACAAGTATTTTTATTAAAAACTCTATAAGCCTTAGAGGTTGTGGAATATCCTAAGAAAATTCCTTCGTCTGATTTTGGTGCGAATTTATGTAAGTTATCTTTAGTATTCAAAATGAATACTTTGCAACCAAAAACCTTGAAGTAGGAAAGCCTTGGTTTTCTACCATTCCATAACTCATAAGGAGTTTTATTAAGAAAAGGTCTAATCAAAACTCGATTTATAGTATAACAAGCAGTACTTACAGCTTCAGCCCAGAAATGTCTAGCAATAGAATATTCACTCAACATGGTTCTAGTTATTTCTTGAAGAATTCGATTTCTTCTTTCAACTACACCATTCTGTTGAGGAGTTCTAGGTGCTGAAAAGTTGTGAGTAATACCTTTCTTACTACAAAAAGTTTCAAAATCAGAATTTTGAAATTCTCCTCCATGATCACTATGAATAGTTTTCAATGGAAGGTTTTTCTCATTTTTAACTTGAGCTCTAAAACTTTTAAAATAAGAAAAAGCTTCAGATTTCCTTGCTAGAAAATAGACCCAAGTAAATCTAGTGTAATCATCAACTAGAACAAACACATAGTATTTGCCTCCAATGCTTCCAGTTTGTGTAGGACCAAAAAGATCCATGTGCACCAACTGTAATGCATCGGTTGTTGAGACTTCACCGATTGACTTAAAACTAGATTTATGTTGCTTGCCATATTGACAAGGATCACAAACTTTAGAAGAATCAAATCTAAGCTCCGGTAGATCCTTAACTAGTTTCTTCTTAGAGAGTTTACATAGGTTTCTAAGATTACAGTGTCCTAGTCTTCTATGCCATAACCAAGAATGATCTTCCATTGCACTTAGGCAAGGTAAATCTTGGCTTCTTAGGTCTTCTAAGTTTAAGGTGTAAACATTCTCTTGCCTGTTGGCTGAGAGAATAAATTCTTCCTTGGAATTGTGAACTAAGCATTTATCATTCCTAAAATTCACAAGGTAACCTTCATCACATAACTGACTTATGCTAATGAGGTTGTGCTTAAGACCTTTAACAAAAAGAACATTTGAAATCAAAGTTTTACCTAAAAGAACAATATTACCAATACCAACAATCTCTCCCTTAGCATTGTCTCCGAAAGTTACCTTTCCTCCTTTCGTCTTGATAATTTTTTCAAAGAAGCTTTTGTTACCAGTCATGTGCCGGGAACATCCACTATCCATGTACCAAACATTGTTGTTGGAACTTTCTTTATTTTCCTTAGCCATAAGACAATGATTATCAATAGGTAATCTGGCTATAAGACCAAGATTCTTCTGTCCTGAAGATTCATATTCAGAAGATTCATCTGAAGAGTCACCACCACTGGCACTCCAGGTGTCATTAGCTTTCAAAACTTTCTTAGCTTTAGCTTTGTAATATTTCTTCCTGTTCCTGTCTGAATGCCTTTCCTTTCTTTCTTTCTTTCTGAGCATAGGGCAATCTGGTCTAATATGTCCTGCTCTCTTACATTCATAACAAGTAACTTCTCCATCTTTCTTATCTTTCCTATCCTTCTTCTTATACTTGGATTGAAAGTTTCTTTGTCCAGCTATCTTGTTCATCCTTCGAGCAAGATTGGCTAATTCATTTTCTGAAACTTCACTTTCACTAGATTCGGATTGGAAAATGACTTTCTTCGATTTGGATCTGGTTACTCTCTCAGGAGTCTTAGCTTTCATCTGATTCGAAGTTGTAGTAAAAGCAACAGTACTATTTCCATTCTTCTTCTTGATGTTGTCAGCATCTCTCTTCATTCTGGTCTCATGTTGTAGAAGAGTTCCAAATAATTCATCAAGAGTTATTTGAGTAACCTTCCTGTTCTCATCTATAGCTGTTCTCTTGGATTCCCACTCATTGGGCATAATGTCAATTATCTTGTCCACAAGAGCTTCATCATCTAAACCTTTCTCTCCCATAGACTGTAGACTATTGACGATTGTCATAAATCTTTGTTGTACTTTACAGATAGGTTCTCCATAAGGAAAATTAAAGCCATGATATTCAGCTCTAAGCATAGCTCTCCTAGTTTCAATCACTTTAGAAGTCCCAAAATGAGTAACCTCTAACTTCTTCCATATACAATTAGCTGCTTCACAAGAAGAAATTTGGCTATATATATTTCTGGTCATTGAACATAATAAAGTGTTGCGTACCTTGTAGTTGAGTTGATATTCTTGCTTCTCCTGGTTAGTAAAGGTTCTGACTTCCTTGTCAGGAATTTTGTAATCACCAGTAAGCATGACAAAGTTATCTACTCCAGTATTGATAACAAACGTCTTCATACGATCTCTCCAGTATTCATAATCATTACCATCAAATATTGGTGGCCTTGTAGGATTCAAATTGTCTATCGAACCAACATTCATTCCTGCCATACTTGAAAATAACTTGGAGACAAACTTGTTAATAACAAAAATTCGGAATTAAAAAGTTCGGAATAGGAAAAGTTCGGAATGGATAATCCAGAATGAAAAAGTTCGGAATTGAAAAGTGAGCAAGAAAAACTTGAATGTGAGTACAAGTATTTCAGTAACCTTGGCTCTGATACCAAATGTAAGAATGGTATAGAGTAAGAGGTTTCCAACCTCTGATACCAATTGTAGGATCGAAATATAATATGAGATGCTCAATATACAAGAGGGGGGTGAATTGTATACTTTAAAAATTCCTTTGGAACCTTTAAAATTAGTTATGAATAACTAGAGTTTCCTTAAGAAAAGGAAAGAACTAAGTTTAACAAAGTTAAACTAAGTTGATTCACAACACCTCTAACACTGAACTAAACTTGGAAAGAGATTCCAAAAGAAGGTTCCGGAAATATGGTTCCGGAAATTGAAACTTAACAAAAGTTACAATATGAGATTCTACCTTAAAGCGTATAGAATCTAAACTAATCAAAGTAAGTAGGGAAGTATAAGAAAATTATACTTTCCTTAAGATACAAAATGCAGCGGAATAAAACAAGTACAAGTAGAAGAACTACTAGTAACAAGATGATAGTCTTTTAACCCAAAGAGAAGGGTATCCAACAACCTTGGATAAAGGTCCCTTGATTTATACTTTCAAGCAAGTCTGTCTTACCCACACCAGGGTAAGCCCTCGATACGAAGATCGGTGTATCTGTCTTGCTATCCCCGCAAGCCCTCAACTTCAAGGTAGTTGGCAACCTCTGTCTTTCTCGACAAGAAAGCCCTCGATCTTTAAGGTAGTCGGCACCTCTGTCTTTCTCAGCAAGAAAGCCCTCGATCATTAAGGTAGTCGGCACCTCTGTCTTCCTATCCCCGGAAGTCCTCGAATGTAATCACCAACATTCGGAGTCGCACGAAGCTTTGAGAGTTAATAAGAGACTCTCTCTCTAGAAATCACTTCAACAGCATGTATGCACAAAGTTCAAATGTTCACCCATCCGTTCGTTATGAGCTTTTTCAAATGAGCTCCTATTTATAGGTGAGGTCGGCTCCTTCTCCAACGGTCATATTTCCCTTAAAGTTCGGAGGGACCTGTACACGTGTCACTTAGACAACGGTTAGTTTATAACAAAATGGACGACATCGTTTTATAACAAAGTAAGTGTAACAGAAAGTACGACATCGTTTTAAAACCTAACATAAAGGTTCGGAATAGAAATTTCGGAGTGAAAGTTCGGAGTGAACAAATTCAGAGTGTATAAAACAATGATATCCAGATTCTGTTTAATGAGTGAATTCGGAATGAGAATTCGGAATAGGAATTCGGAATAGGAATTTTTCATCAGAAATCGTAATGAGAAATCGTCATCAGAATTCGTAATGAGAATTCGGAATGATATTTCTTCATTAGAATTCGTAATGAGAATTCTTCATTGGAATTCGTAATGAGAATTCTTCTTCAGAATTCGTAATGAGAATTCGAAATGGGATTTCTTCATTAGAATTCGTAATGAGAATTCTTCTTCAGAATTCGTAATGAGAATTCGTAATGAGAATTCTTCTTTAGAATTCGTAATGGGAATTCTTCTTCAGAATTCGTATCCTGAATCTGGAATATAACTTAGTCAGAATTCATAACCGGAATTCGGAGTGAAACTTCCTTATAGTTCTTGTCCAAAATCCGAACCCTAAAACAGAATGCTTTTTATCAGTTTTAATGATTCCGAGAAAGTGAATCCGAATTTCATACTTAAGAAAAAATATTAATGAAAATATGATAAGGATAAATTTTTCTTATAAAAGCGTTTTTCCTTAAGAAAACATTTTTCCTTATAAAAGCAATTTTCCTTACAAAAGCGATTTTCCTTAAAGATAAGGTGTTTGTGATTTTCAAAACAAGAAGGAATGGAAAAGTCATAAGGAAAACCTTATTGACTCAACAAATATATACAAATATCATAATAAAATATTTGATAATAATTTATATTTCTATTGAAAATAAAAGTGAAACATGATATCTCCATACTACATAAGTAGTTATTCATTCATTATATCTATGAAATAATAACATAAATTGAGACATAGAATATAATGAAATTATTTAAATTTAATATATAATACATTACATGGAAATATATACCACACACAATAAGAATATGTGGTTAGTATAGTATATATCTCAAAGAAATAAATGTTGTATTAAAAAACCACTAACTTATGTCTAGAATTATTTCATCATTGTTTAGACCTACTTTATAATAAATATGAATTTATTATAAATAAAAATATTTGGTCTTAATAGATATAATACCATATATGTTTTAAATAATTTATCATATATCCCATTTAGTAAAAATTTCATGATAAATTATTTTTTCAAATAAATGATACTTTTTCTATCTTATGAATTTTGTCTTGTAAATCACAGTCCTCTTACACAGATCATGATTTAAATTTTTTACAAATTTAAACAATTATATAAATATAATATTTATCTTTATATATATATTTACAATAATATAATAAATATATAAGTATTAAATGAAATATTCAATTAATGGGGATAATTTGTTTTATGTGACAATGACCAATATTTTATCTTTATTATAACAATCACTAAAATTAATATATAATATATTAATAGATATGAATATATTGAAATTACAGTATCATCATTATTTCACATATAAATATATGTTTTTTAAATATATATATATATATATAATGTATTTTTTAAAATCATCGGTGAATCACATCGTATTGAGGTGGAAGCAGTTTACCAGTCCACAAATGAAGTTATCATATTCCATTAAAATAAAAATCATTATTTAATGTGTTCTATAATAATTTTTTAATCAGTAGTGAATCATATATATATTATATTTCTCATAGTAATTGTATTAAGATCAATTTTTCCAATAATGAGAGAGGGTAATGGATGCAACATTGATATTGAATCATGAGGTAGTAGTCATCCATACACTGGAATGATGATTGTGTATCAATATTATTTGAAATATGTGTTAGTGGAGGTTACACAATTAACATCAATACAGAAATTTATATTCCATATAAATTTTTTATTACATTAAAAATTAATAATATTAATATGGGATCGTAGAAACCAATAAAATAAAAGTGACTCTTGAAGGATTCTACCACGTAACTGATTACCTCTTATTTGTTTGAAGTAAAGGCCATCATTAGTTTGTTTTCTGTCAAAATTTCTCCGTGAAATACTAATTTATGGATTTTTTATCCTATTTATTGTTTTTAGTGATAATAATAAGGGATTTATATGTTTGAATAAGTGAGGGGGAGTTATCTTGTTATAGTGAAGAGGGTAGGGGTGAGAAATTCTTTTAAATATAAATATGTAAACACTATTGAGAGGTATTACTTACATAATGTGCGACCAATAATTGTAAAATTTAAAAAAAATTAGAATATGGATGAATAATGGATAATTAGTGGATTCTAGTAATATGATTAAGTAATTTGGTCACTTATAATAATTTTTATCCACTATGTATACATGTTTTTATCATAATAGTTAGATATAATTTTAACCATATTGATTTATATTTTACAATAACAAACATAATTCATGTAATTTTAAAATATAAATAATGCAGATTAAAAATAAATAATAAATTATTCGAGATTGGATTAATTGTAGTATTATATAACTAATTATACTATAAATCATATTTAAATTGAAACATATCTATATAAATAAATTACACAAAAATGAAGTTTTCAATTAAAATTTTCGCGTTTTCATTCTTCATTAAAAAAACAACACAGAAAACCGCAATATTGATTAAATGAAAAATTTTATATTACAATTTCAATAATGGATTATATTTTTTCAAATAATAATTATAAATTAATTATGAATTTAAATTAACAAAATTTCTCTATTAAAAAGATGTAAAACTACCTTTTAAAAAAATACATACCTTTTTTCATAAACTATGATTTATTCTTAACATATTATAATATAAACAATTTCATGTGTGTAAATAATGATTGAATATATAATAGAGTAATATTATTAAATAAATTATAAAAAGTATATGTAATTCTTTTAAAAATTAAATCGTTTTTATACATATAAAAATAGTTTTCTTAGAAAATTAATTAATTTATTCTCTAATAGTTATTACATTAATTCCTTAGTAATTTTTTCCAAAATGAAATTATATATGTGTGTGTGTGTGTTCATATAATTTTATAAAATGTCAGATAATATTATTCATAACATCCATTCAAATGTGTCAGTGGTAAGAATAATTATATTATAATAACAATGTTAATAGAATATTATAGTTCTGTAAAACATTTCAATATGTATAACGTATGGTATAAATAGAACTCACCTATGATTGTAACTCAATAAAAATAGAATCCAATATATGGGTTTATTTTATAGAATTATTGAGATGCTTTTAATATAAATACATGAACTATTTTTTATTTTAGATAAAGAATTATATATTCATTATTATATGAGATGAATAATTATATACTGATTATATTAATTAGAAAAAATATATATCCCAAAATATATGGTTGTTACATTTTACAACATTTAAAATGAATGTCTACTTGAAAATTCTTCTGTTTTTTCAAATGATTAATACTGGAAAGTTAATCTCAAAAAAATCCAACAACCTAATCATGTATACTAAAACATTATTTAAAAACTAAATGATGGAGACATAATGGTTACCCAATGTATCTTATTACAGAATTTCACATATTAGAATATAGGAGGAATGTGAAAACATGGAAATTGACGAGAAATATTAATATTTAATTATTATGGTTAATGATATAGATCATACTTAAGGTAATGATAACAATCACAATCCCATCACAAAAGATTCTTGAGATAGTTAATTACTATCTTCAAAACTGTTGAAAACATGATATAATTTTATTTCATGAACAATTCTCATAACATTGGGTTTTTTCATCAGATGACTTACTTACATCATTTTATGACACCATCATCCTACTTTTTTCCATGATCAATTTCCACTTGATAATTTATTGCTATAATAGATAATGATTATCTTATTCATGAAGAATTTAGAAAACATGATATAAAAAAATAGAATGATAAGTCATTCCATTTATCATTTTCACAAACAAAAAATGTAATCCAATATACATAAATCCTTATATCATTATATAATAATTTTATAATTGAAAGCACATTCGACGATTAAAATAAACCATTTAATAAATTTTTATCCATACAAACATTCTAAAATATGATATTCTAAATTATAAAAAGTATATGTAATTTTTTTAAAAAGTAAATGGTTTTTATACATATAAAAATAGTTTTCTTAGAAAATTAAATAATTTATTCTCTAATAGTTATTACATTAATTACTTACTAATTTTTTTCCAAAATGAAATTATATATATATATGTGTGTGTGTTCATATAATTTTATAAAATGTCAGATAATATTATTCATAACATCCATTCAAATGTGTCAGTGGTAAGAATAATTATATTATAATAAAAATGTTAATAGAATATTATAGTTCTATAAAACATTTCAATATTTATAACGCATGGTATAAATGGAACTCACCTATGATTGTAACTCAATAAAAATATAATCCAATATATGAGTTGCTTTTATAGAATTATTGAGATGCTTTTAATATAAATACATGAACTATTTTTTATTTTAGATAAAGAATTATATATTCATTATTATATGAGATGAATAATTATATACTGATTATATTAATTAGAAAAAATATATATCCCAAAATATATGGTTGTTACATTTTACCACATTTAAAATGAATGTCTACTTGAAAATTCTTCTGTTTTTTCAAATGATTAATACTGGAAAGTTAATCTCAAAAAAATCCAACAACCTAATCATGTATACTAAAACATTATTTAAAAACTAAATGATGGAGACATAATGGTTACCCAATGTATCTTATTACAGAATTTTCACATATTAGAATATAGGAGGAATGTGAAAACATGGAAATTGACGAGAAATATTAATATTTAATTGTTATGGTTAATGATATAGATCATACTTAAGGTAATGATAACAATCACAATCCCATCACAAAAGAGTCTTGAGATAGTTAATTACTATCATCAAAACTGTTGAAAACATGATATAATTTTATTTCATGAAAAATTCTCATAACATTGGGTTTTTTCATCAGATGATTTACTTACATCATTTTATGACACCATCATCCTACTTTTTGTAACACCCCAAGCTTCCTCGGTATGTTTCCTTTCGAATAATGCAATGACGTGCATTGTACGCAACTTCGAGATTTTAACACACCACAACCAATCAAACTAGCCGTTATGAATAGTAATACCTACTTTTAGAAATTATACATATTTTATATTTCAAAATGGACTTCATTTTTGGATTCGGAATATCGAATTTAGCCTAAGGTGAAATTTTGGTACTTTTCGGATAACTTTCATATTTTGATGAATAGTGAAAATTACTAAATTTTAATTAAAAACATCTTTTTTAATCAAAATAATTAATAGTGATAAATTGTGAATTTGAGTGGTTTTAAAGTATATTTAGAATATATTTTTACCATTTAATATAATGTTGGTCATTGGACATAATTTTACAATTAAACCGAACATAAACAAGTGTCAATCTTTTGATAGTTATTATCTCTTAAAAACACGTTTTTTGTTTTGACAGCGGGAATTAATTTTAAATTAATTTCTGCCACTTCTGTGTTTTGAATTTAGAAAAATGGATTCCATATTTGGAATCAGGATGTCCAAATTGTGTAAATAGGTAACTTTTATTTTTAGACATTTTGAATAATTACTGCGGTAAATATTTTATTTACCATGGTTAAGGGTAAATCCGGTAAATAAGGGTTAAAAAAATTAATATTATAATAATACTAAATTACCCTAAAATGTGTCTTAACCCTATTGGTTGATACATGGTCGACCATGGGCATCTTTGGGTCAATTTTGGGACCCCATGGATCCACTTCTAAGTGATAATGACACTTTAAATTAATTAAGTTAAAATGAATACAAAAATGACACAAGCATATATCTTTTAGAAAAACAATTGTTACATAGGGTTATATATGCTGGATTTTAGATTATAAATATTCATTAGAAAGCTAAAAAGATTTCCTACATAATTATATTTTATTTATAATTTTTTTGACATTAAATAATTTATTTTATTTATGACACAATGATGATGCAGTAATTACTAAAATAGTAAAAAATTAACATAATTGATATTATAAATACCTAAATAATTATAATATTAAACTTTTAATGAATTAAAAAAAATTTCTAGGATAATATGATATATTAGGATTGATTTATTTGACTTTGTTCGAAGTAATCAATCAGTTATGAGTTTCACAAAAATCAACTAGTGAATAGTGTCAAAATTGACATAAAAGAGTTCTTAAAACAAATATTATATTATTAATTGATATTAAATTCCTAAAAATCTAAGGTTCAGCCAAGAGACTTATATTATGATAGGTTAATCAGTAATGTACCACTTGGGGGTCTTTTGGATGTATATAGTATGTTTATTAACCATATTATATAAAAATACAAAGAGACATTGTAAAAGTGAAACTAATTAACTTAGAGTTAATACTTAAAGATAACGTTAATATAAGTACCCAAACCTGTCTAAATTCTATTGGATGAGTTGTTTTCGACCTATCCCCACCTCAAACTTTGAATAGTCAACTTTGGAGCCATTGGAAACCGAATATGAATTTATTATAAATTAATATTTCTAGCTTTTCCAAAGGTGCCCCTCACCCCTCTTATAAATGGGCACTCCTACTTCTCATTTCCTCACACCTCTCAAGCCACTTGGCTCGTCCAAACTCTGCCCAACTAAGCTCCCCACATCCCTCTCCTCCTCCGTGAAGCTTCCCCTTAGGAAGAAAGCATTTCAACAAGTCCTTTGGTTCCAACCAAAGTGAGTTACCTAAATTAAAGGTAACGATTTCTCTTAAATTATTTTCATTTATTTTGCTTCTTCAACCCCCAAACTCTTTTTATTTCCCTTCTTTTGTAACAACACTAGTATCCTCAATATACTAGGATGTTGTTATAAGAAGTATTCAAACTACACATACACACAACTCCATCTAATGGATGATGAACATAATGTTTCTGTGGATGGCAAACTAACGCCTCACGAAACGATGATTGTTCAAAAACATCTTACCGCCTCTCATGGTGGCCATTATGATGGCACTGTAATTAAATATGATATTAATGATATATATTTTATATATAAGCTTCTGTAATTCCATTTTATTTCATACCATTATTCGTTTCATGTCGTATATACATACGATAATTTCATTTGAGGAAGTGCGGACTACCGCCCCCTTAAAATGATATGACTCGTTCATACCACACATGGATCGTATAAAGGATGGTGTTAATGAACTTAAGTAACATATATAAAATATTATATTATAATGGAATAGTAATATACCTATGTATCATTTGGATTCGATTCTTTTAAAATAAAAAATTAAATGGAAGTAGCGTTCGTGCGTACGTACGGACTACCGTCTCCACGAACGCGATGAGATTCATTATCCATCGTATCCATTCAAGTATAATTATCATTTAATGATTTAAAAATGATGTTTAAGGACTTGATATCATTCTGGATATGAATAAGAAACAACAAACATGACTTATGTAACAAAACATATAAAAGAAAATGAGTAAGTTAACACCCGAAACGGCGTTAATACTAAGATATTATTAACAAATCAATGTTAAAAGATCATATATGATATCATATTAAAGTAAATGATTCTTGTATTATTCAATAACAATTATTTCACCATTATACAGGAGGTAAACCTACCATCGACCAAGGAAAAAGTACAAAGTAAGGGTTTTCTTATCTCACTTTTAATTCCGTGAGAATTCCATTGATCACCACTTAATTATTGCATGTGGTGTATGTGTACTGCCCATGATCATATTCATTGGTTAATATACTTTAATTTATGGGTATTTACATCATCATGGTATGATACTTCTTTCATGGGTGTATGTTTCGTAAGTTACCTAATCGATAAGGGAATTTGAGATTTCAATTTCCACTCATTTGGCTTTACACATATTTCATTGATTATATTACCCCAAGATTATGTGTGGAATCACTATTCATTTGATTATGTCATAATTTCCACTCCCCTTCCTGTGTATAGAAGTTTGATACACATAATCACTCCATTGGTAATTCTCAAGTCATTGATATGAATTTGATAAGAGTAATTTTAACTCATTCTCCATTTGTTGAGTTAAACATCCAATTCGTTGGTATTGTTTTTTTTTACAAGAATATGTGTGAATGTCCTTTGATTGTTTTACACTGAATATCCAATCATATTTAGTGTATTTATATTTGTCACACATAATTATTTCATTGATTTATCCTTAACCTAAGGATACAACCTTTTTGAGAAATTTCATCTCAATTTACATTCCATTGAGACTTCTTTGATGATATACACCAAATCACTTCTATGTGGTGTATATAATGTACTTTGACATAGTATATCATGAATTCCTTTATTCTCATGATATTACAATGTTTGATTACCTCAATTATTTGTATTCAAGTGTCTCTCTTTTGGTTAGAAACTCTAACCAAGATACCATTTTAAAATGTTTTAAAGAATTATTCTTCTAAATCATGCTCATTAATGTCCATATTTTAAAAATGGTTTTAAGGATTTATTTATATGGACATTAAAGTTTTAAAATTAAAACTCCTTTTAAAAGTTTCAATGTGGTATGGGACACTTTGATTCAAAAATATACTTTTAAATGGCTTCTTGACAAATAGTGTGACTTTTAAATGTTTTCAAGAAAAAGGGGGATATTTCTCTCAAATAGTTTTGATGATTATTTTCATCTATGTCAACATCCTTCATTATTATTGATTGAGGTTAATGTGATACAATAAAATCTTCCATATTGTATCGAATGAATTATGTTTGACTGTGGATGTGCTATTTTTATACCATTCATGGTTTGTGGTGAAAGTATTGACATTTCGTATGCTAGTTTAATACGAATGTTTACGTTATGTTTAAACCTTTTCATATGGGAATGCATTGGACTTAATAAGTGACGGGTGGAGCCCGCTATAGCTCCTCGATGCATCGGTAGGTCTCATGAGACAAACTAGTGTCTTGGCACAAGGCCTTGGCAAAATCTTATTTGTAGTCTTGGCACGAGGCCTTGGCTATGTGGTTATGATAGTCTGCCATTATGCATTCCATCATTATGAAAGTGGTTATTGATATTGCATGTGATCATTCGACTAGTAGAATATCCATGTGAGTAAGTAAATGGCATTATTTCATTTTACTTTTGCCATACTATGTTGAAGTTCAATTTTAAAAGGCTTTTGTTTTAGTTATAAATTGCCTTAAGTGTTTATGCTTATTTATGAAAGCTTCTGCTATAATGTTATCCTTACTGAGCATCCGAGCTCACCCCTTTCAATGTTTTATTTTTCCCAGGATTATGAAGAAGTAATTTATGAATGACCTGCAGGGATAGTATGAGGGGATATGAAGACAAGATGTTTTTTTTATGATGTAATATAAAAATTTATGGATGTATCTAGTTATTCCAAGGCTACTAAACTAATCGGTCTTTCGAGACTTGATCTTTCTCATGATCATGCCAATGTTATGTAATAATGCACCGACTCTAGGTAATTAGGGTCGGGGCGTTACAGTTGGTATCAGAGGAAGTTTAGTACAAACCTTGGTAGCTAGATTTAGATAAACTCTGATTAGAGAACGTAGACCTAAGATGAACTTTGAGGATTAGTATAAAAGAACTTCCTAGAATTTTGGTATTGTAGATATTTTGTGAGTTTTCCGAGCAATACATCCCTGTCTGGATACGAGCAGGTAGAGGCGGCTCTGGCACAGATGTACCTAGGGGTAAAACCCGAAAACACCGCTTTGAGCTAGACTCGAACGGGAACTGGTGCACGACAACGGGCCTTGCTGCACTCTTGGTTACGACACTCCCGGGGGATATGCTTAGGATAATTTACATTTTCTTTACAAACCAATTTAAGTAATATATATATATAAGATGAGAGTAAATGACCTTGGTTAATCCTAATATGTTTCAAATTGAGAATATGGTGACATTTTAATCTCTAAATGATTTTACGACTACTATTACTCACACAATGCTTTATGGTTTTAGTCAATGGCTGGATTCCAAGGAAGTCATAGTGACTTTGAGAATGATGTACAAGATGGGAACGGTGGTGGCAATGAGCAACAAAATGGAATATTGATAGGCGTAAAAGATATCGTCTTTATGCCAAATCAGTTTTCCAAAAACATGATCAACAACATATATATTAACCAACTCCCAGACTCAACAAGGAAGAGAAAGGTGATAAATGATAAGAGCTCCAGCAATGGAGACCATGGAGAAAAGAACCCTCAATTTTCATCATGCAGGAAATGTGGAAAGAGACACCCAGGAAAGTGTCTCAATGGGACAACGAAATGTTTTACGTGCGGGAAGGAAGGACATAAAGTAAAGAATTGCCGAAGAAAAATGAAGAGTACTATGGAAGAAGATAAAAATCGTCCCAAAAGTCCATTTACAGTCATTTGCCGTAAATGTAGGGGACCTGGCCATTACCCGAGTGAATGTCCTATTCTATAGGATATTTTCTTGGTCAAAGAAGAAGCTATGTGGGAATAAATGGTTGGAGAAATGTTTAAAAAGTATTAGCACTCCATGTTGATGGGTTTACTATGGAATAATTTTCTCTTGTATTTGTAACCCCGCAGTTTGCCATGTGAGAATGATATTTGAGGAAGAATTGTCTCTTCTCTTGTGGATTTGGGTATAAATAACCATTTGGATTTATATGATCATTGGGGTTTGAGAGAATTATAAGTTATTCTAATTTGGGATGAAGATTCAAGGTATGATATAACATTTGTGGTTAAATTTATGATATAGTATTTTGAGGAATTTATCTCATTTTGGAAATATTATAAAATATAGTTTTTGAAAAAGGAAAACACGTAGACCATGTGACAACCCGTCGCGTCGGACAAAGCTATGGGAATCGAACCCACAACCAAAGTGCGATTGGGATTTATCGCCTACCACTGGACTACGTGAAGTCCCTGGTTAGTGTGACTTTTTTTTTGTTAAATGATTTTATTGATCAATAATAAGTTTATTTGGGTTCTTATTTCATATAAAAAGAATACCCTTGGTATAGGAAAATGATTTGGTGATTAAGTGATAAATGTTATTTTGGAAGATGTTCGCTTTGTTGGAAACACTATATGTCCAAGGAAAATAGAATACTATGGGGTTTCATTTGTGGAGTAATGATATATTTTTATCTACGTTTTTATTGTGGATTTATAGTGATTTGGGTTATTTATGGAAATGATTAACCTATAATAGAGAATATGTGATTAGGTTAATTACTTTTGAGTATGTGACTTTAAGAGTATCTGATGTCATTTGGAGATACAATTTAACATGGGAGACTACATAATCAAATTCTTCTATGTTTTGGGTTTCAATATTAGTTTGGATTATATTAAAGGATTTCAAGGACAATTGGTTATTGAATGGTATCTATTTAACTTTGGGGTATTGTTGGTTTAATTTTAGAAATTAAGATTAGTGCATATTTATCTCAATGAATATCCTTTTGGGGGATCATTAGATCATTCACTGACCATTTTGGTTTTGATTAATCTTCAAAGACAATGTAAATATATGGTTTATCCTTCATGGATCATGTGATTCTATAGAAGTTTATTCTATCTCTTCCAATGTGACGAAGTCTTCTTGAATACTCATCGTTTAAAAAAAAATGAGTTAGTGGTGGAAATTTATTAAAGAATGAAAATATACTTAAAATGTAAGTATATCTCATAATGTTCTTAGTCAATATCATAAATGAATTCCTCTTCCTTATGTAATGTAACTTAAAAAAAATGTTGTCCGTTTACTTTCCTACTAGGAGACTAATGGTCGTTTGTCCCAACACAAGTTTGTGGTTTTCTCATTGTTAACTTTCTCCTGATCATGATTTCTATCCCTCTCCATCAGAACTTGACACTTATTTTATCATCCATATCCATGTTTTCTTACATGGAATCCTAGTATGGGTTATCTTGGATGACCCTTATACCTCTCTTCCTTTCTTTTAAAGTGACAGTTTTATTGACTCTTTTTCCGATGTGAGACTTTCCATTATATTCCCAAGCAAAAATTTAAAAATTGCGAGGACGCAATTTATTGAAGGAGGGGAGAATGTAACACCCCAAGCTTCCTCGGTATGTTTCCTTTCGAATAATGCAATGACGTGCATTGTACGCAACTTCGAGATTTTAACACACCACAACCAATCAAACTAGCCGTTATGAATAGTAATACCTACTTTTAGAAATTATACATATTTTATATTTCAAAATGGACTTCATTTTTGGATTCGGAATATCGAATTTAGCCTAAGGTGAAATTTTGGTACTTTTCGGATAACTTTCATATTTTGATGAATAGTGAAAATTACTAAATTTTAATTAAAAACAACTTTTTTAATCAAAATAATTAATAGTGATAAATTGTGAATTTGAGTGGTTTTAAAGTATATTTAGAATATATTTTTACCATTTAATATAATGTTGGTCATTGGACATAATTTTACAATTAAACCGAACATAAACAAGTGTCAATCTTTTGATAGTTATTATCTCTTAAAAACACGTTTTTTGTTTTGACAGCGGGAATTAATTTTAAATTAATTTCTGCCACTTCTGTGTTTTGAATTTAGAAAAATGGATTCCATATTTGGAATCAGGATGTCCAAATTGTGTAAATAGGTAACTTTTATTTTTAGACATTTTGAATAATTACTGCGGTAAATATTTTATTTACCATGGTTAAGGGTAAATCCGGTAAATAAGGGTTAAAAAAATTAATATTATAATAATACTAAATTACCCTAAAATGTGTCTTAACCCTATTGGTTGATACATGGTCGACCATGGGCATCTTTGGGTCAATTTTGGGACCCCATGGATCCACTTGTAAGTGATAATGACACTTTAAATTAATTAAGTTAAAATGAATACAAAAATGACACAAGCATATATCTTTTAGAAAAACAATTGTTACATAGGGTTATATATGCTGGATTTTAGATTATAAATATTCATTAGAAAGATAAAAAGATTTCCTACATAATTATATTTTATTTATAATTTTTTTGACATTAAATAATTTATTTTATTTATGACACAATGATGATGCAGTAATTACTAAAATAGTAAAAAATTAACATAATTGATATTATAAATACCCAAATAATTATAATATTAAACTTTTAATGAATTAAAAAAAATTTCTAGGATAATATGATATATTAGGATTGATTTATTTGACTTTGTTCGAAGTAATCAATCAGTTATGAGTTTCACAAAAATCAACTAGTGAATAGTGTCAAAATTGACATAAAAGAGTTCTTAAAACAAATATTATATTATTAATTGATATTAAATTCCTAAAAATCTAAGGTTCGGCCAAGAGACTTATATTATGATAGGTTAATCAGTAATGTACCACTTGGGGGTTTTTTGGATGTATATAGTAAGTTTATTAACCATATTATATAAAAATACAAAGAGACATTGTAAAAGTGAAACTAATTAACTTAGAGTTAATACTTAAAGATAAGGTTAATATAAGTACCCAAACCTGTCTAAATTCTATTGGATGAGTTTTTTTCGACCTATCCCCACCTCAACCTTTGAATAGTCAACTTTGGAGCCATTGGAAACCGAATATGAATTTATTATAAATTAATATTTCTAGCTTTTCCAAAGGTGCCCCTCACCCCTCTTATAAAAGGGCACTCCTACTTCTCATTTCCTCACACCTCTCAAGCCACTTGGCTCGTCCAAACTCTGCCCAACTAAGCTCCCCACATCCCTCTCCTCCTCCTTGAAGCTTCCCCTTAGGAAGAAAGCATTTCAACAAGTCCTTTGGTTCCAACCAAAGTGAGTTACCTAAATTAAAGGTAACGATTTCTCTTAAATTATTTTCATTTATTTTGCTTCTTCAACCCCCAAACTCTTTTTATTTCCCTTCTTTTGTAACAACACTAGTATCCTCAATATACTAGGATGTTGTTATAAGAAGTATTCAAACTACACATACACACAACTCCATCTAATGGATGATGAACATAATGTTTCTGTGGATGGCAAACTAACGCCTCACGAAACGATGATTGTTCAAAAACATCTTACCGCCTCTCATGGTGGCCATTATGATGGCACTGTAATTAAATATGATATTAATGATATATATTTTATATATAAGCTTCTGTAATTCCATTTTATTTCATACCATTATTCGTTTCATGTCGTATATACATACGATAATTTCATTTGAGGAAGTGCGGACTACCGCCCCCTTAAAATGATATGACTCATTCATACCACACATGGAACGTATAAAGGATGGTGTTAATGAACTTAAGTAACATATATAAAATATTATATTATACTGGAATAGTAATATACCTATGTATCATTTGGATTCGATTCTTTTAAAATAAAAAATTAAATGGAAGTAGCGTTCGTGCGTACGTACGGACTACCGTCTCCACGAACGCGATGAGATTCATTATCCATCGTATCCATTCAAGTATAATTATCATTTAATGATTTAAAAATGATGTTTAAGGACTTGATATCATTCTGGATATGAATAAGATACAACAAACATGACTTATGTAACAAAACATATAAAAGAAAATGAGTAAGTTAACACCCGAAACGGCGTTAATACTAAGATATTATTAACAAATCAATGTTAAAAGATCATATATGATATCATATTAAAGTAAATTATTCTTGTATTATTCAATAACAATTATTTCACCATTATACAGGAGGTAAACCTACCATCGACCAAGGAAAAAGTACAAAGTAAGGGTTTTCTTATCTCACTTTTAATTCCGTGAGAATTCCATTGATCACCACTTAATTATTGCATGTGGTGTATGTGTACTGCCCATGATCGTATTCATTGTGTAATATACATTAATTTATGGGTATTTACATCATCATGGTATGATACTTCTTTCATGGGTGTATGTTTCGTAAGTTACCTAATCGATAAGGGAATTTGAGATTTCAATTTCCACTCATTTGGCTTTACACATATTTCATTGATTATATTACCCCAAGATTATGTGTGGAATCACTATTCATTTGATTATGTCATAATTTCCACTCCCCTTCCTGTGTATAGAAGTTTGATACACATAATCACTCCATTGGTAATTCTCAAGTCATTGATATGAATTTGATAAGAGTAATTTTAACTCATTCTCCATTTGTTGAGTTAAACATCCAATTCGTTGGTATTGTTTTTTTTACAAGAATATGTGTGAATGTCCTTTGATTGTTTTACACTGAATATCCAATCATATTTAGTGTATTTATATTTGTCACACATAATTATGTCATTGATTTATCCTTAACCTAAGGATACAACCTTTTTGAGAAATTTCATCTCAATTTACATTCCATTGAGACTTCTTTGATGATATACACCAAATCACTTCTATGTGGTGTATATAATGTACTTTGACATAGTATATCATGAATTCCTTTATTCTCATGATATTACAATGTTTGATTACCTCAATTATTTGTATTCAAGTGTCTCTCTTTTGGTTAGAAACTCTAACCAAAATACCATTTTAAAATGTTGTAAAGAATTATTCTTCTAAATCATGCTCATTAATGTCCATATTTTAAAAATGGTTTTAAGGATTTATTTATATGGACATTAAAGTTTTAAAATTAAAACTCCTTTTAAAAGTTTCAAAGTGGTATGGGACACTTTGATTCAAAAATATACTTTTAAATGGCTTCTTGACAAATAGTGTGACTTTTAAATGTTTTCACGAAAAAGGGGGATATTTCTCTCAAATAGTTATGATGATTATTTTCATCTATGTCAACATCCTTCATTATTATTGATTGAGGTTAATGTGATACAATACAATCTTCCATATTGTATCGAATGAATTATGTTTGACTGTGGATGTGCTATTTTTATACCATTCATGGTTTGTGGTGAAAGTATTGACATTTCGTATGCTAGTTTAATACGAATGTTTACGTTATGTTTAAACCTTTTCATATGGGAATTCATTGGACTTAATAAGTGACGGGTGGAGCCCGCTATAGCTCCTCGATGCATCGGTAGGTCTCATGAGACAAACTAGTGTCTTGGCACAAGGCCTTGGCAAAATCTTATTTGTAGTCTTGGCACGAGGCCTTGGCTATGTGGTTATGATAGTCTGGCATTATGCATTCCATCATTATGAAAGTGGTTATTGATATTGCATGTGATCATTCGACTAGTAGAATATCCATGTGAGTAAGTAAATGGCATTATTTCATTTTACTTTTGCCATACTTTGTTGAAGTTCAATTTTAAAAGGCTTTTGTTTTAGTTATAAATTGCCTTAAGTGTTTATGCTTATTTATGAAAGCTTCTGCTATAATGTTATCCTTACTGAGCATCCGAGCTCACCCCTTTCAATGTTTTATTTTTCCCAGGATTATGAAGAAGTAATTTATGAATGACCTGCAGGGATAGTATGAGGGGATATGAAGACAAGATGTTTTTTTTATGATGTAATATAAAAATTTATGGATGTATCTAGTTATTCCAAGGCTACTAAACTAATCGGTCTTTCGAGACTTGATCTTTCTCATGATCATGCCAATGTTATGTAATAATGCACCGACTCTAGGTAATTAGGGTCGGGGCGTTACACTTTTTTCCTTGATAAATTTCCACTTGATCATTTATTGCTATAATAGATAATGATTATCTTATTCATGAAGAATTTAGAAAACTGGATATAAAAAAATGGACTGATAAGTCATTCCATTTATCATTTTCACAAACAAAAAATGTAATCCAATATACATAAATCCTTATATCATTATATAAAAATTTTATAATTGAAAGCACATTCAACGATTAAAATAAACCATTTAATAAATTGTTATCCATACAAACATTCTAAAATATGATATTCTAAATTATTATGGAGTTTATAAATAAATTTCTTAAATACATCATAGAAATGATATCCCATATATTCGAATTTAAATCATATTGATCATATTTCATACATGTGAATAACTTCATATAATATTCTCTTCATTAATGGTTCCTACCATAAATAGTTATTAAATACATGTATAATTTATTATTACAATGATTATTGGTTATATTCTTTAAGCCCAAAAATGTTGTAAATCCCATGCATTATTATATTTTCCACATTGTCAATAAAAATCCTTAATTAGATCCATGGTTATCAATACCTTCCATTTTACTTATTCAAATACAACATATTTTTATCCAAACCCCATTATCTATATATTAGAATCATATTATGTGTAAATATTGTATTAATAATTTATTTTCCCATGAATATAGCATTTCTATTAAATCACATTTCTAATCCATTTGAACCAATAATCTAATTCATTTTAATCATTATTGAAAAACATAAACTAAAAATCCTTATATATATACCAATTCATATTTATTAAATCTAAATAAATAAACCGTATGATTATTCAAATTCGCACTTGAGATAATAATATTTCTACCTCACCATATGGAAATAAACATTTTTTTGATCACATTTTACCAAGAGTGTCATCATCATCAGTAATATTTCTATTTCACATACCACCTTTCTGATTCCATCGAGGTTAATTCCACAAATAACATTGATTTTAATAATAACCATTCATTCAATATTTAAAGCATTCTAACAGTTATGATTTATTATCGTAGTCATAAGTTTTCTTCCTTTTATTACCCAAATATTTAATTTTATAATTTCCATTACATGAATTGTTTCTATCATTTCCCTCTATAAAAACATATTTTATTTCTTCTAAAAAATATTCTTTGGTTATTCTTTCCACATTCCCATCATTATAGAATTTTATCATCCATCCTTCATACTCTCCATTACCTAAAAACATAAAGAACTACTTTTTTTATAATTTCTTGTTTCTACAATAGTTTTTTATAGTACAGTTTGTTAATAATTTTCAATAGATACTAATAAATAATTGTCACAACATCCATCACTCCCATGATCATCCCATTTTACGACACATCAAAATAATTTCACTGACATTCAAAATGAACCTAATTAATTCTTGTTCTTGTTAATTACTTAAACTATAAATCACATTATGGACAATAATTATCGTATTGTAAATCTACATAATCATGAGAAATAATTTATATGATCTCTGAACTATTAATACATCTTTTTTATCTATGACACCTTAATCGTTCCCATAGATAAATCCTTATACATATACATAGAAATATCTCAATATAAATAACTAAATGTTTCTCATAATACATTTCCAATATTAGAAATACCATTTCTTTGATACAATATAGTGTCCTAGGCATATCATACATGGTTATTATATCATTTATGATTATTATTCAAAACCATTATTTATGACCCTGTCAAATAAAACATATTAAATGGGTGAGATCAGATCATAATAATTTCATATAAATTATAAATATTATTTATAACATGATTGTAAATTTACGAAAGAATGACAATATAATTTTATGAACATATATGTCATACCACGTATAATATATTTTACAGAGAAAATAAATATTTAATGTTTATATGTCATGAATCATTTTTGAATAATGATCACCTTCTATGATATAATAATATTGGAATAAGGTATAATGATTTTTTCATATATGTAATCTTATTAAATCTTTCCTTTATAATACAATTATTATTTCCCAAAAACATTTGGGAACATCAACGAGCCACACTTTCATGACCCCCTCCCCACAATGTGCACCCTTACTGGGACAACAATGTTAGAAGGAATATAATGACCCCAGATTCCCACCTCTAGTATGCCCCGAGATGGTGACTAGCACCGAAGGTATAGTAAGCACACAAATGGGAGGAATTACCCTCTAAGAGAACACTTGCGGAAGTGAGATATAAGAAAGACACCAACCAACTCCATCTCAGAATTGAAATATAAAAGAAAAACCAAATGAACATATGTAATGTCATGAAAATTTACTAACAATTCTAGGGAAACCCCACAAGTAACCAATATAGTGTAAAACAATAGCAACAACAATCTCAAACAACTCCTATAACCATAAGCTAGTATTAACCATACTGATCTCCAACCTGCTCCATGTGACCTGAAAAACAGTTTATATATACATAAGGTGTGTATAATTTTTTAATAACTTCCCAGCCTCACCATGGCTACTCTCACAAAGTAACACATACATGAATATATCATATAATAAAGAATATCAAGTGTACCCCACTACTAATTCCCAATTGGTTTCCCACTTGGCCCCAATGTCGTACGTCTGAAGAATCACTCTATAAAGAGGATTTATCTAAGACACCTGGGCGAAGAACCACAACATACACCCCATGCAACAAAACCAGCATGTCCATGCATGAAATGTAACTAGGTAGTTTCAAGGTTCCACCACAACCTGAATAATGTGTATCATACATCGAATATTATACCTCAAGACATTACATCCCATACACCGAGTAAGGATCCTCAAACCATCATTGACTATACTCATTACACCTATAGATGTCGATAGAAAAATATATTAAGAATATATATGTGTGAATGACCACAAGCCATTACAGCCTACTACACACATATATCTGGAAAACTATCCAATGTGCCTACCAGAAAAAGTAACTACCAAGAGAAGAGAGCAGGGCCAAAGGGGGTTGTCAGCCATTAATCCTCCCCCAGAATGTTGGGGAAAACAACCCTAGTGATCAGAATCCCTAAGGTGTCAATTTTCTTTACTGACAGGGTGGAGTAGCATATTGAAACACAAAATTAAAGGATATATTATATCCCACAACCACTCTATGGGGATAACCTAGTCTTATACAAAAAATTCAGCAAATGTCTCTTAGACTCCAGTCTGCTACTTCTAAGACTAGGTATCATATAAGCACAAAACAATTTAAAGAAATTTATTAAATTACATTATTCCCTTTTTTTCAGTTACACTTTAGATTAATTAAATCTTCAATCATTAAGTGACCGTGAAAAATTCCACATTAATTTTCATTAGTATCACAACCATGTTCACAGTTCCATCAAAATTGCAACCTCATCATTATGTTCCATCAAATTCCAACCCTATGGGTTAACACCATTAATTAAATTATTCATTACAGAATTACTATCCTGCATTCCCATCCATTCTTGAAAAACATTCTATGCTACTAAACACAAGGGCGCTCAACATGGTGAGAATATGTACTACCCGTCAATTGATTTACTCTTATTAAAAGAGTATATACCCCTCTTCTAAGGATATTATAAACACAGAAATTATGTGGTATACCCCGTGTGACTTCGCCTCTTTCGGATGAAGGGTATGTAAGACAAACTTCCTTGAGAAGTGGGGAAAAGTAAAGTAGATAATCACCCAAAAAAATAACATGAACCCAACAAAGACATCCATCCAATTCCATAATCTCTGGTGTCATCCCTGACACCCACATGTTTAAACAGATGAATCTCACCACCCTATGAATCATCTGATGCCACAACGAAAATCCTCCATGCCCCCCACATATCACAATGACCATTAATGATCACATCACAACACAGGAAGCAAGAAATCAAGCATCACATCATTTGGGATTTTTTCCCATTAACAATCAAGAGGGTAACTCAGAACCCTTTAAGGAATTATCAAACAATAAGTTCTTTAATCCATATTTAATTAACAAATTTATTATTCCTAGATTCCAAATTTGGGAACCTTAATCAGTAAGCCATTACAAATAATTAAACATGCATATTGCGCTACTTTTATTAAAATAAAATTACAAAAAGTACCCGATTTGTTTACATTACTCTTAATCTTTAGATAAAAAATTATCAATTCATCTAAATTTATGTTCATTAATGATTTACTTCAAGAACGAACACCTAGTAAAATAAGGCATAGATATCACAATATCTAGAAAAAAATGAGGAAATAATATACGATTGATATCAATTTATTTATCCGGTTAAAATATTTATTATGTCAATTCCATTGTCATCCAAAGCTATAAAACATAATAACGATACAGTTGAACAAAAAATCAGATAAAAGAAATGAATCCCTATCCTCAGACAGTTCTTGATGTTCTTTATCCACAAAATGGGTCACGATCCTCCGACCAAAAAAACTGCATCCATCTGAGGATTCCACGGTACAAATGCACCAACTAAGCCCAAAGAAAACTATATTAAGATCATGGAGATTACATGATAGAATATTTAATGGAGAAAAAATAGAATATGAACCATAAATGTCCGATGATAAAACATACATTATATTAAAGATTGACAGATTTTTCTTGTTTAAATCAAAACAGTGAAGAAACAATCCTAGGAGGAATGATTGATTTTATGAATTCCTACAAGATGGAATGACATTTTAGGGACTCTCACAGACTAGAATAAGGAAAAATAAACAGGGATGAAGATATCCCATCCCGTTAGAGGATTTAACAGAGTGGAGATTTAAGATAAGAAGGATTTCCCATTAAAAGTGGTTCACATTAAACCACTTTGTTTGAACAACAAAAAACATCTCGATCCTTATGAATAATTAATTTAGGAGTTACGGATTCTGAATCTTCCATAGAGTCCTTAAAATAAGACATTAAATTTATTTTACATCAATGGAAACGTTAAATGGGTGAAACTATAGGAAGTTGGAAACACTGTTCAGAAACTCAAAATTTGGAAAAGGGAAAACACTATTCATAAACCTCACCGTTAGAACCACACTGTTCTAGAAACATTATTCATGAACTCAAAATTTGGAAATGGAAATATGTATTACCGATAGAAGTTTCTATAAGAGGTTACCAATAGAAGTTACTGATTGAGGTTACCGATAGACCTCCCCGTTCTAGAAATATTGTAGACCTACTGTTGTAGAAACATTGTATTCCTACCATTATAGAAACATTGTACCCCTACCGTTAGAGGTTACCAATAGATATTACCATTAGACCACACCATTATGGAAACATTGTACAACTACCGTTAAAGGTAACTGATAAAGGTTACCGATTGACATCACCATTCTGAAAACATTGTACACCTACTGTTAGAGGTTACCAATAGAGGTTACCAATAGACCTCACCATTATACAAACACAGTAAACCTGCTGTTAGAGGTTTTTTAGGGATGATAATGATAGACATCACCATTCTAGAAACACTATACACCTACCATTAGAGGTTACTGATAGAACTATTCATTGAGAGAACTATTCAATGAATCAGAAATTTGGAAAAGGAAATAGAGGTTACCATCAGAGGATACTGATAGAACTATTCACTGAAAGAACTATTCACAGAACACAATATTTGTCAATGAAAATAGAGGTTACTGTTAGAGTTTACCGATAGAACTATTCACTGATAGAACTGTTCACAGAGTTGGATGTTTGGTAAAAGAAAAAATAGTTTACCAATAGAGGTTACCAGTAGAACTGTTCACTGATCGAACTGTTCATAGAACTCAATATTTGGAAAAGGAAAGATATGTTACTGTTAAGGGATAAAATTTGAATTGATCACTGATGGAACTATTCACCGAACTCAACATTTGGAAAAGTAAATAGAGGTTACCAATATAGGTTACCTATATAACCGTTCACTAATGGTGTTATTCACAGAATTGGAAATTTGTCAAAGTGTTAGGGATAAGTCTCCTTGACTTTATGGAACACCTCAACCACCATATTTTTTACAATGTAATGGACCAGAGAGGTCTGGGACATTAAATCATATTCCTCTCAAAACATTCTCGTCCTTGGTAATTCAAAACCCACCTAAAGAAAAAAGATGAAAGGTCCGAAAAACCACACATCGAGATAGCTCTCAAAAGAGAGAAAGTCGAAAAAGAAAAAAAGGATATTAAAAAAACATGAATGGTCTAACCATAAATAGTACATCATTACATGAAATGAGTTAAACAAAAAACAACTATGGGTTGTTAGCACGTATCTATGACTCACGTTCCTAGGTATATTCCTCCATGAAAACATGTTCCCTAAAGACACGAACCAAGGGAATAGTATGCCAACACAACACCATTTCCTTGCAGTCTGGGATCTCTATAGGGTGCTTCTAAAAAGTTGTATCATCATCATAATCAATATCTCTCCCAATCGATGATGTGATATTCATCATGAAGATAACGACGAAGCTATGATACATGGAAAACATCATGTATTCGACTCATATTGTGGGGATGTTCGAATCGATACACCACAGCTCCAACAAGATATAACACATCAAAAGGCCCAACTAACTGGGGATAAAGCTTACTGACACGACCAAAACATTGCTGCCCATGGTGGGGAGTCACCATCCGAAACACATGATATCAAACATTAAACTCCGAGTGTCTTCTTCTTTGATCAGCATATGATTTCTGTTGTTCATACACTGCTGTTATCCTCTCACAAATAACCTGAAGCATCTCTTTTGAATTCTTTACTAGTTCCAGTTCGAGAATTGTTAACACTCCGAACCCATTCCAGCACAACAGAGAAAGGAAATGCTGGCAATAGAAGGCATCAAACGGTGACATACCAATCGTGGAGTGAAAAATATTATTTTATGTGAACTCCACAAGGGTAGGTGCCTCATCCATGAACATAAAAAATCATAAACTCAAGAGTGTATCATGTCTTTAAGAGTCTGGATGGTAGGCTATGTCTGACCATCAATTTTAGGATGAAAAGAAGTGCTCATGCATAACTGAGAACCAAAATCATGTTGGAGACCTCTCCAAACCCAGGAGGTAAAAAATTGGTTCTCAATCAGAAATTATCGTCCTTGGGACTCCATGATGTCTCACCACCTCCTCTATATACTACCTCATCAAAACATCCATTGAGCTCGACACCTTGATCACTATGATGTGGGCTGAATTTTTAAAAGGTCTAGTACCACCCAAATTGCATCATGTCATCCCAGAGCTCGAGGTAATCAAGTAAAAAATTCCATTTATATGTTCTCCCACTTCCACTGAGGAATCCCTAATTGCTGGAGTAGACCACCATGGACACGTTGTTCGACCATCACATTCTAGAAGACCAAATATCAAGACAGAAACTCTGCAACCACACGCTTCAGCAAAGGACACCAAAACTGAATCTTCAAGGCTCGGTAAATCATTTTCACGTTAGGATGCCATGATGAATGAGAACTATGGAACTATATTAGAACCTTCTCTCACATCATCAAAGGAACAAAAATCCTTCTTTGGTACATAACTCAGTGTTTTTCATCCTCAGTCCAACCATCAAGGGCCTTGCCATAATGAACTCAATCTCTACATACCCCAACATCTAGATTCCCCAACTAGGACTCTTCCACCTTATGCATCAGGTATGATTGTACCTTAATCTAAAAAAGACACCCTATACCCCAAAATTCTTCCATGTCAAGCTGAAATGTTGACAGCTCTTCTATTACTCTCCAAGAATCACCAAATTCATTCATATCACCACTACATGTCTTTTGACTCAGCGCATCAGCTACAAAATTCCATTTTATAGGAATATACGATATTTCACAGACATATTACTATAATAACTCCATCAACTGACGTTGTTGTATGTTCATGTCATGCTGGGAGAAAACATACCTTAAAATTTTATGATCGGTTAAAACCACAAAACACTCACCAATGAGATAATGTCACCATAACATAAGAAAAAACACCACGACATCCATATCAAGATCATGGGTGGCATAGTTACATTCATGGGGACGCAACTGATGAGACCCATAAAAAACAACTGACCTATGCTGCATGAGAACACAACCTCACCATAGGTGTGATGCGTCACAGAAAACATCCAACTGAATTCCCTCGGTTGTAAGACAATGAACTAGAGAACATACTAACCTCTACATTAGATACTCGAAATCTTCAAGACACAGATCATTCCATATTAATGCCAGATCATTCCTAGTCAAAGATTTCAGAGGAGTCACAAATCATGAAAAATTGGCTATGAACTTCATGTAGTAACCTGTGAGACCATGGAAACATTACTCCTCTGACACTGTCTTGGGGGATTCCCAAGCCGTAAATACTTCTATCATCGATGGATCCTCATTTACTCTGTGGTGGGACACAACATGCCCCATGAAATGAACTTCTCAAGCCCAAAACTAACACTTTGACAACATCCAAATAAGGTGATGTTGATGAAGAAATCCCAAAATGGCTTGTAGATGCTCTGCATGTTCATCCTCAAATGTGGAGTACACAAGGATTTATTCAATGAAAACTACTATAAACGTGTCCATGAAATCACGGAACATAGTATTCATCAATCCCATGAATACATCTAGAGCATTCTTCAATCCAAATAGCATTACAACGAACTTATAATACCAATGATAACAACAGAAAGCAGTCTTCGGGATATCCCTATCCTTGACATGCATCTGATGATATCCCCAACGCAAGTATATATTTGAGAACCAAAATTCTCCATTCAGTTGATCGAATAAATCATCAATATATTGAAGAGGATAGTTATTCATTATTGTTACTTTGGTCAAGCGACAATAATTTACACACAACCGTAAATTGTCATCAGCCTTCTTCATGAACAAAACTACTGCACCCCATGGTGACACACTTGCCCGAAAAAAACTGCACTATAACATACCATCAAAATATATACATAACTTTCATAACTCAGAAGAGTCCATTATATATATAGACATAGATATAGGAGACACTCCTAGTTGTAGGTTGATCCCGAACTCAGCCTATCATCAAAGGGGTAAGGCTGCAAAATCTTCTAGAAAGACATCAGGGTACTATTATAAGACCCCAATAAATGCCAACTGCATTACCTCTTAATTACTCGTCATCATATAATCCATCATGGATGATAAGGATGGAATATTCTTATGACCCATATGAGGATATTGCACACAAAAAATCACCACTAGCTCTCCATCTGCACCAATTAGAAAAACAATATTCTTAAAGGAATCCATGATATCCTACACTGAATACAACGAATCCATGCTGAGGATGACATGAAATTGTTGTATATGTTAAAATTGGAAATCTCCTCAAGAGAGGTTTTGTCACAACACTAACTCATAGTTTCTACATACTTCAAACAAGTCATCCCACCTTCCAACTAGCATAGTCAATGCCAAGGGCATTGGAAGCCTCTTTACCACATGTCCCAATGCATGGAAAAGTGTAGGAGATATGAAGGATTATGACACCCCAAAATCAAACAATGAATACAAAAAGGTTGAAAACAAGCAAAGGGTACCACGAATGATGTCATGCTCGACTAGAGCTGGCAATTCTAGAGCATGAAGTTCTCCACGACCTTCTCTAGGACCTCTCTGACCCTGATAATGACCACCACCACATAATCACTCTGATCGTTGAGGATGGGGAGAATCATAGGGTTGTACTCTACATGCCCCATCTACCGTCTGCTGATCTAAAGCTGGTGTAACCTACTGTTGCTGCTTCCTCGGCTGGAACTGCCTCAATAGAGGAACTTAAATGAAAATCACATTGTGCACGGTGACTGCTCTGATAGTTTGGCACTCCCGCTACTTATGACCACGACCAACACAAGAAAAACAAGTGCTTGATCCCTTGGAATAGGCTTCAGAGTTGATGCCTTTAGAGAAACAAGATGTAATGGGCTGGGACATACCCCTGACTGAACGTAAACTCATCTACCCTGAAAATTGGGAACCCCAGACCACTGCGCTACTTTGTGAGGAATCAAAATGGCTCCCCATTAGTGATGACAAGGTTATAGAAAAATTCCTCTTGACAACCACTACCCTCGCCAAAACCTCAATATATGACTTGAGGTTATATTGGGTGACCTAGCGCTGGATCTCTAGACGCAAAGCCTTATAAAAAGGACTCACCCTAGCCTCCCCATCTTATAGCAGGTTCGATGCATATCATAAATTGTTCATGAAACAGATTTCAAACTATCACACACTGGAGCTCCCATATCGAATGGTTAAAATCTCCTGGCTACTGGATGACTTTGTGGTCGAAGCAAGAAACTCAACTCTAAACTTGTCTTGGAACTCTTCCCATGAGATAGATGACTCCTCGCGATCCCCAAGCAACAAGAACCACTACAGCCTCACTACTCCACCCATCATCATCACATCCAACAAAACCCAGTTCTCTTTCCACTCATGTATCGAATTAAAGACGATCCTGAACTCCTCAAAATAGTCTTCTCTGACTGCATTTGAAAACGAGCCCTCGTAATTCTTATAGACTCTGGAGATGAAACTCTTGGAGTGTCTTCCTCCAAGTGCCCTCGTCGTCAACCTCTACCCTAAAAAGATCTACTAGGAAAGCCTATTGTACATTTTCTATGAATACCTAACAAGGACATTGACCTGGAGCCATAACTGTAAAATAAAAAACCATTATAGATCCTAAACAATGAATATGGAAAAGTCAACATAAATTAATTCATTGTTTTATTTCATTGATTTTAGGATTACCTATCCCATGGTCTACCCATTCAAACACAAGCACAAATAAGAATGATGCATGATCCATTACATGTTCTCTACCATGAAACTACTATAACCTTGTTTAGTATCCACTGTAAACATAAAGGTCTGTACATCTGATCATAGAGCTCCCTAAACGCTTATATATTATCTACAATCCTTTGCTTACATAACATTATAAACAAGAATTACATTGTTTCCCTACCAACCACTGAAACCTTTCTTGTTACTAAAACCAATCTCCATCATAACCCTGAACCTGGCCTCTGATACAACTCAGTCGTGACCCCTTCTCACATTGCAGACCCAAGAGTGGTACACATTGTGGGGATGGGGTCATGACATACACATACTGCATAAGTATGAACACCATCCATAGTTGAATATCATTCATGTAGTGGAATAGTTTCATTCCAAAAACCATATTTGTTTTCATAGATAAATCAAATGGTCGTCTTAGTAGTCAATGATCACTAATAAGAGTGTCTTTATGGACAAATTCTCTTACTTAACTTACTTTACTACCCATTTCAAACATGTCTAACAGATGTGATATAAATCATCACACAATTCAAAAAATGGGAATATTGGTCCCTCCATTTACATAAATAAATAATGCATATATTATTCACATGAATGTATAACAGTAATCATTTCATGACACATAAAATGTGATGGATTTCATAAAGATCATATCATATCCCCTAAAATGAAATTTAGAAAATAAACATTTCTACATATCATAACCTATGAAAAAGTGTTCGGTTTGATAAAAATATTATAATAGCATAACCCATGAAAATAATTTTCTTAATTACAGTTATATAATCATATTACCAATGTATTTGTAATGATTTTTATAAACGACATGTCATCTTAGACATTATTCTTTCAAATAAAGGATAAAAATTGATTCCATGTATAATGTCAAAATATACCATAACCAATATCAAACGATCTATTCATAGATGGTGGTGTTTATTGAATGAGAAAATATTGAATTTATGGTTGAATATATTTACTAAATGAAAACTACTGTTTAACTCTTCAAAAGACTTTAAAATCCATTTCCATGAAAAACACTATAACTTTTTTGATTTAAATTTTTAAATAAATAAATACATTTAATGTGAAAAATATTTATTCCAAATTGGGAAATTATTTATAAATAATTAAAAAATTAAAACATTACTAATACAAAGTAACCACGAAATCATATAATGAATCCTTGAAAACATTTTGAAAAACCTCTCTAAAAAATTACTATGAAAATATATAAAGGAATATTATGATATCTATAATAATAATTTCACTGAAAAAAATATTATTTGATATAAATTTTGCATGAATACATTTTCTAAAACCATTTCATTCATAAAACTACAAAAACATTTTAATATAATCTTTAAAATGTTTTGAAAACAGTTTCGTTGAAAATATATTTCAATACATATAATGGAAAAAAAATGTTTCAACACATTTTTTTGAAAAAAACAATAAAACATTATAAAATAATTATTTAAAATCATTTAAATAATTTTTAACTAATAATAAGCTTCATTTACATTTTAAATACATTTTTGAAAAAAAATTATGAAAATATTGTTTTGGAAGAAAACATATTACATACTGAAGAGGGAAATGATATCATAATTTCTTAAAAACATTTTATTAATTATAATAAACACAAAAAGAAATTATAAACTGTTAATTCACATTATTATATAATGAATATCAATAAAATATTATTGTTATTTTATTTTCATGATATATGGATCATTTTATTTAATCAATGGTTCCATAATCATTACCAATCCAAATAAACGTTGATATTATTGCAATAGAATCTTACCACTTTAGAAAAATTTAATCATAATACCCCTAAGAGAAAAAAATTAAGTAAGTCATAAAATTTAATGAAATTATTTTTTTCATGATATTAAATTTTAAAAGGAATTATAGAGACCTCGAAAAATATTCTGGGTAAATAATATTATATGTTTCTCAAAACAGTAAAATATTGAAAAAATAAACTAATATATTTTGTAAATTCTAAAATGTAATCCTCGTGAATGAGAGAACATAAAATTTATTTTTAATAATAAATTACTATAAGTATAATTATCATATAATATGGTTATTAAAATATTATACAGAACAAAAAATAATGAGTTGTGAAGAAGGAATAAGACTCATTCCAATAAATGTGGGACATGAAATCCCCTTACTTCTTGTGTTTCTCGTGAATCATGAAATTTTTAAAATAATAACATCCATTAAAATAGTTTATATCATGAATTAAATTAAATTATTCATATACCATATCATTGTGATATATACATATATTATAAAACTATAATATGTTATATATAGAGAATATATATTATAAAAATAAATATATGATGAGAAAATCATTACATTAGGTGTTGAAATTATTAATAAATGTTAAATCATCCTGAATAATAAATATGAGTATGTTATATATATATAATTAATTAATTTATATAATTCTATATATTGTTTACATATTAATTTATATTACCCATTTATTAAAAATTCTATGTTAATGTTAAGTTTCTTATTAAAACTACATTGTTGTTAATATAATATTTTACTCATTAATAATTGTCCTCACACATAGATGATGATTAACATATTACCGTAAATGAAAAAAATTATATTAATATTTTTTATATTCGGTATATTTTTAATTCATAATTTATATATATATAAGAAGGAAATGAAATACACCATTCATGGGTATGGTAGGCAATATGTATCCATGAATGTTGTTTCCATTTTCAGGTCATATTGTTAAAGGAATAGTATATTATATAACATTATGTATGTTTATATTATCTATATAGTATAATTATTATATTACATATGAATTAAATTTCAAATAATCACATTATTAAAACATTAATGTAATGAATGAACGAATCATATTGTTTTGATTATAAGATAGTACAAACATCTTAAAATAATGTTATCACGTTCCCAAAATATATATATTATTATATAATGTGTTTTACAAATATTAAAAATTAATATAATAATTATAAATAAAATATATTTAATATGATATAGTAATTCCATATGTATTCTCATCCATGATTGGAATTAATGCATAAAGAAACGCCATATGTTAATTCGACGATGGTTAGTGTAAAACACAAACGATGATTACTTTCCCCATTTTATTGGAATATTTGTGGGTGTAGTTTGTACCCATTATATAACATCATTTCATCGTATTTGGAATTATGATTTTTTTATATAAAAATGTAATAAGAATTATTTATGGTTAAAGAATGAAATAATCCAAAAGTGCTTCTTGAAAGACATTATCTATTCTTTGATAACACCTTTTGGATATCAACAAAGTGATTCCTTGGTTGTATTTATTCCCAAATGCATGATTCCATGATAAATATTGGAATGTTTAAAGAATATGTAGATGTGTAGTGTCTTTTCTGTGAATCCATAGAGTTTTGTTGAAGTGAGTGAGTGAGTTCCCAGTTTATTGTTGATGGGAAGTGGTATACTTGAAAAAATAAAAAGGTAATCACTATTAGGTGGTCTAACATACATATTGTGTAACCAATAGTGTTAAATTTTTGATAAAAAATATTATATTGATTAAATTATTCTATCTAATGGATATTGTACATGAATCTAAGTTAGATGGCTACATATGTTAATGTTTAAAAACTATTTAAACATATTTACCTAAATCATTTTAATTAAATTTTATTAAATTCCCTATTATTTTTTGTCAAAAAAATAAAAATCATATTATAGTATAAAATTATTATTATTAGAACAAAATTTATTCTTTATTATGAATTACAATCATGAATGTGGCCAGAAAAATTTAAATCAAATAATGAATGCAAAGTAAGAATTCAGGTTTTGAAATAAAAACGTACAATATTTTTTTATATCCATTTTCAATGTGAAAATTATTCCAATTACCTCATTTGGATATAATGATTTATAATTTTAATAATTATTTTTTAAAAAATAATATAAAATATAATTTATAAATATAAATATTTTCTCTAAAATAAATGTTTTCAATTAAAATTCAATGTTCTCCAACATTCATTAAAAATTAAGCATCTTAGAAAAATACCAAAAAATTTCTGATAATAACATTCTGTTATTTTGATTTTAGAAATTAAATATTTTATCAAAATAAATAATAATATTTTTAACTTTATTTTTTGTATTCTCCTCCATTAAAATGTGAAAAGATAAAATTTTAAAAAAATACATCTATTTTAATCATAAAATTTTATTTCATTGAATTTTATACCTATAAATTCTTTGTGTGAGTGTCAGAAACATTTTTTGATAATTTATCATTTAAATTTTTTATAAAATTATTAAAAAAAATTAATTAAATTATTTGGATAATAGTCTATTCTTCCATTAAAAATATATTTCATATAAATTGAATATTTTTATACTCAAATAATTGTTTCCTTTCATTCTAAATAATTAATATGGAATATTTTAATATTATATACTTTTTTTTCATATTTCCACAATTTAGTTAATCATATTTTTATATTCCACTATAATGGAAAATTTTTAACTATATTACAATTTTAATAACATTATTTATAGCATGTTATATTTCTATAACACTATGTATTATGTGTAACATATGATATCCATTGATGTTAAAATTATGTGTAAAAAACATAGTAATTTGGGTAAAACATTATAATATATTTTTATATTATTCATAAATATTAATTTTAGGGTTTTGATGAATTCATGAAAATATTACTCCCTTTATATAACAAAGTACATATTTTGTGGTATGTCAGATGAAAAATATAAAAAAAAATAAATATTATTTGATGAAAATCATATCATAAAATCATGTGTTTAAAATAAATATGTTTTAAATATTAAATAAATAAAATAAATATTATGTTCACAACGTGGTGAGATTTTTTTATTTTATATTATTGTAACTAAAAAATTTTATTTATTTTAAAATTACTAAATATTTAATACATTTTGACTAAGTTATATTTAAAAAAATATTGAATTAAATTAATCCTAGAACATGAGAATAAGATAAATTCCAATACCTTAATTCAAATAATAGTTATTAAGATCAATGGAAGAAATTTGTTTGAAAGAATCTATGATTCACGGTGATTTAGATTAGGCATGTTTCTTCATGTCCACGATTACTATGTATCAGTATTTCAAAGATCCCAAGAGAACGTATTTAATCTCATAACATCAGAAAACAAACATGTATAAAAGGGATTAAAAAATATGCGACAAAAATATCTAATCAAGACTTTTTTACATGCATTTCATCAATCGTTATTTTTTATAACTCAATAATTGAATATTTAAAAAAACATCTCATTACACTATGTAAATAGATTTAAATGTGACGATTCAATTTCAATTAAATGTTGTTGGTACCTTCTTCCATATTAATGGAATGGATAATTCATTTATAAAATTATTAATTTATAACACATTATTCATTACACACTCATCATACCAAATATCCTCATGAGGTTTTATCACAAGGATTAATGATAATTGATCTATGTGTTTGAGTCTTGTAAGAGGGTAATAATAATCATAAGGTTTATGTAAAATAGTACGTTATCAAATATTGAAATTTCTAATGAAAAATGGAAATAATAATTTCCTATAGGTGCAATAATACTCATTATCTCATATCATGATCATTATGTAGTGAAACATCTTGAGAAAACATATCATCTTATTTTCTGTACTCACAAATGACCATGATCATTCTATGTGTCCCATAAAAGTATGTTATACCAAAGTAGATATATTCTTTAGAACATCTTCTTGAATCATGATTATTCTCATCGTTGTGGGTAAGTACAAGGATACTATCAATGTATCAGATAAAACCATATTGGATCGAAGGACTTCTTTTTTTATTGTTTTGTTGACAACCCCCCTTTAAAGGGATGAGTGGGAACCCATACAAGTCCTATTGGCTTAGCGATAACATAACAGGTAGGTCTTAAGAAATATACATACTATTCTTGGAACTCCGCCTCACATCTTCTTCATCGTGATATCTTCTCTCTACCATATAATGGATGTTCTTCTAGGATTCTTGTGTAAGAAAGGGTTGGTCACAATGGAAATGGCATACATTCTATTTTTGAAAAAACATGCTTAGCATATTCTCTAGTTAATGAGCTTACTCTGAGTACACATCTAGAGTCTACTCCTTCTACAGTCAGTCTGTTCATTTATGCACTATTTCATGAGGCCCGAGGGCCATGAGGTTGACCAAAGGCCTTGAGGTGGCCTGAAATCCTAACAGTCCTAAAGGCCTTGGGTGGCATGAAGACCTTAAATGACCAGAAGCCCAAACTGGGGGCCCTAAATCCTAATTAGATGTACAGTTTTAGTTGCTACAATACCTAATAGAATCTGATAGAGTGCTTTATACACTTCATGCTATAGTTAATGCTATAGTAATTCTATAGTACCTGAAAATATGTCCCTACCCAATTTTCAACAAGGGTCTTTTGGATGCAATTGTTGAGTCCTGAAAAACTCGACTAAGGCTATTGTGTAATCAAATTAAGTGATAATGTTTGATTTTATTACATTAAACACAACTATATTATTGAAAAATATATAATTTTTTTTATGATAATTTTAACAGCATTGAATATTCATGAAATCTATAGTAAAAAATTATTTTTTTCGAGAACAAAAAATACATTAGAATCCCAATTATACAATAAAGAACTATATATGAATTAATAAACTATCATTTTGTAGGGAATTAATGTTTCAAAAAGTATTGAGACTAGTGCCTGGACATTAAAAAACAATCCATATGGAATTACTTTTCCATAGGAATGAAAACATACAAGTATAACATGGATAATAATCCATGAATTTTTTTATTATTAATACATTACAATGGAAAATTTCCAAATATAGTCATCATGAAATTTATTTGAAAAAACCCAATGATGATTTCATATTATGATCTCCTTGTAACAAGTTGGTCATATACTCCACCTATGAAAAAAATATTCCATTGTCCCACTATGAAGAACACAAATATCCTCAATGTTGTTTACCACATTTAATGAACTTATCATAAGAATATGTATATTTTTTATGGAAAAAAATCTGGGAAACAATATCATCGTATTATAACACCTATAATACGATAATCATTCAACCAAACAAAATCCTACTATGATAACATTTAAATAGATTTTGGCATGGTGATATTTTCACAATTCAAAATTATAAATGATTTGAAAATGATTTCAGTGGAATGAATAATATGGGTAGAAAATTAAATTTCAATCAAATGATTCATATAAATGCATTTCAGTCGATGTTGGAATAAATAAATTATATATTATAAAAAATAATTATGACAATATTTCATAATAATTGGTATCTATAAATCATTTTAATCCATAACAACAATGTTATAATCCCTATGGTTCTGTTTGTTAGGTCAATATGATATATACAATCAAGGATGAAATGAAACTCTATGTCTTCACACATCCCTATATATCAGGAATATATAGTTTTAAAATTTATAAAAAATTAAACCATCCATCAACATCACAATTTATATTTTATTTCCATCATTAATAAAATTAATTTTATGTATAATATATTCATATAATGTAGATTGTAATTAATAATACCTAGGTTGTCATTTTCATTACATTAATCAACAATACAAGTTTATATCAATTGTTTTGTTAATTATGAATTCATTTTATTCAATAATTTAATTCGTCCCTAAATTCATATTTAAAAACCATTCATTTTATTGTGAATACCAATATCAAATGGTTTTATTTCATGATAATTCATTTATAAAAATAATAATTCATTTATGATACATATAAAAATTCCTATCATCATTTATCAGATATATATCCAATTTCAATCAAGAAATATATCATTATAACTCAAAATTAGTGTCATGGAATCCAAAAAAAATATTTGAAAATCCATTTTTAATGTTGTAGGAAACAGACAGTACAATTTTTAAAATATTTAGATGGTTTTTCTACTTTTTATTCAGCATTCTCCTCATCCTTCCATGGATTAGAAAGATTTGATGAATCATCTTGAGAATATAGGAATGATAATTTCTCTGAAGGGATCTCTTTCTCATGAAATTCCTTAACTTACTTTGTCAAATCTTTGGTGTGACCATTTATTGCTTCTTCATCTTCTTCGTCCAAAAAATTTTCGTGAACCTCTTATTGAACAACTTATTATTCCTGATTTTCCATAATTAAAAAAATATTTCCCAGAGTCTCAGTATGGGGTTTTTAAAGAAATGACTCTGGCAGCTGAATATTCTCAGTGTCTTTCTCACTAGCCTTCAGAAGGGATTGCACTATCTCTGCATGATACACTTTCTTCTTTGGCTTCTTTTCTTTTTCATCCTTATGTAGATTCTCAGTAGATTTTCCTTTTAATTATTTTGACTCAGAAAAATCCTGGCCAAACATATGCTCACCTTCATTTTGATTTTTCTTTTCATTTCTCCACTTTTCTACCACTTCATCAGGATAAGATTTTTTTTCATTAGCTATGGTGGATAATATTGGGTTTCCATTTCCATTGGGATTTCTAATTTATCTTCCATATCCTTCAACTTCCTCTTCCACCCTCCCTTTATAGAGGTCTCATCTGCCTTTTGTTTCTTTGATATAGCTTCAACATATTTTTCTAGAATGTCTTATAATTATTCAGATTCTATGGAAAATAAATCATTCATTCATTAAATGTATCATCACGTAATAACATAATTTTGCAACTGATTCATAATAATCTGAAAGGAATTTTTAATGATTCTAGACACTGAACAATAATCTTTGATAGAATTTATGGATATATAATAATATGAGTCTTCAGAATTCCATTCTTTATGTTCTTAATTGTAATCATGATATAATTTTCCATGTTTATTTTTCATAGGTTTACCCTGAAATCAAGTATGTACATGTCACTTTTCATTAAAGTGTCCTTGTATCCTTTTCTCGATATGATGAATCCTTGATCCCATAATAATGAATCTAATAAAATGTAAAACAGTGATAAATCTTCACAGTCTTTACTTTTGAGAGACTATGGAGAGCCATGGCCTTTACCTTATCCAAACATCCTTGTACATCAGGCAACTTATGAGAACAAAACATGGCTTCCCCTTAATTATGAATAACAACCATTCTTACAGCCTTTATGTAAGATTGTGAATATGTTTTCCCATATAATGTGAAAGGATATTTCCTCCTGCCTTCTTCTTTATAGAATGTTACTGACTCATAGAATTCTATTAACAAATATGGATATTCAAATTTTTGAGATTTTAGTTTTGAATGGAAAACGCTTTCCCACCCATTAAGATTTATATTCATAGTGATTATAGAATCATAATTTAAACAAAATATTGAATCATATATCCGTTATCTGTATATTTCCATTCAATGATTGGTTTGATAGTTGAAATATCTTTCTAAGAGGAGACTTTGGTATAAATTTGGATGTTTGAAAGATCTGTGATGTTCAGTACATGCTTTATGTAGGTGGGAATAACTTTAGCATGTGAAGGATTGTGTTTCAATGTGATAAAACTATCAGGGCTCCTTTATAATGGTGTTTTAGGTAACTGTTCAACTTCTATACTCAATCCAATGGTTGGAAAACATTCTTACCTGATCTGACGGCTGAGATGATAACCGAAAATAGATTTTGATATAATTTGATATTTTTAATTTTATTAGTAAAAACATTCAGATTATGAAAAAGTGATTACAAAAATTTAAAAAAATATGAAAATACAAAAAAATAATATGTGATTCTGAAAAGTTAATAAAGGATACATACCTTTCGGATTTCTGGGATGATTATTCCAAATGTGGAAAAATCTTATTGAAGAGCATTAAATTCTGAAAATTTTGATTATGAAAACACTGACAATGACAATATTTATTATGAAAATCTCATTTATTAATATTTATAGAATACGAAAAACATCATTACCAAAATTTTATGTACAAAAATCATCATTTCCAAAAATTTATGTACGAAAATATTCATTATGAGAATATTAACTACATAAATATTCATTTCAAAAAATTTATGTATGAATATCATCATTACGAAGATTATAAGTATGAAAATATTCATTATGAATATTTTTTGTTTGAAAATATTCATTATGAAAATTTTAAGACAAAAAAATTTTGGACTAAAATATTTTAGAATACGGAAAAATTTTAGACTACGAAAATTTTTAGACTATATAAATTTTATAATCTATAAATAAAATAAGTCTATGAAATTTTTTTCGAATATAACAAAAAAATTTACTCCCCATATGAAAATGAGTTCCTTATTATAAGGAGATAAATTTCAATAGGAGATTATCATGGAATATTACCTTATTTTTATCATCTCTATCTTCTGTTTAATGTATTCAAATCTATCATAGGTTATGAAATTTGTGAAAATATAATCAAGTAGATATTGTGTTCTGATAAATTGAAGAATGAAATATATTTTTTTCTGTGACCCCTAAAAAATGATTCCTAATATCTATGTGTTTTGCTCGAGAGTGATGTAGAGGGTTTTTACATAAGGCAAGGGCACTAGTATTTTTACAATGAATATATTTTTTGGAAAAATGAATACTATAGACTGTGAGTGTGTCTTGCATCCACCTCACTTGAACACAACACTTTCCAGCTGCTACATATTCAGCTTTAGTAGTTTAAATTTCTACTGGTATTTACCTTTTCATGACCTTGAAAATAATGAATCTCATATGAAATGAGAAGTTCTGGATGTACTTTTCCTATCTATTCTATATCCATCAAAATTATCACACGAAATACGTAATAAAACAAAATCATTTCAAGAAATATTAAAGAGTCATAGATCAATTGTTTTATTTATGCAGAAAAAAATCCTTTTCGCTTACATTAAATGACATTCCATAGGATTGGATTCATATCATGCACATAAACATACTGAATAAATTATGTCTGGGAGACTAGCTGTCAAATAAAGTATACATCCTATCATACCTCTAAAAGATGTTTGATCTACTGGGTTCTCAGCTTCATCAATATTATGTGATTTTGAGGTACCAATGGGAGTAATGATACTCTTAGTGTTGTCATATCCATACATATTATGAAGATATTTAATATACTTACATTGGGATATATAGATTCATTTTTATTTTTGAGAAATTTGAAAACCATGGAAAAATGTTAACTCACCCATCAACTTATTTCAATTTCAGATTTCATTAGATCCAAAAATGAATTAGTAAAATATTGATGAGTTGAACAAAATATAATGTCATGAACATAAATTTGAACAATCAAATCATTTTTCTTATTTTCCATTATAAAAATGGTTGGATCAGCATTTCCATTAACATAATTATTTTGATACAAAAAGCATGCAATTCTATCATACCAAGATTGAGGGTCTTGATTTTTTCTATACAAATCTTTGTTATGTTTTAAAACATGTTTGAGATGTATTGAATCTACTAAACCATGTGGTTGTTCATCAAAAACAACCTCTTAAACATAACCATTAAGGAAATCACATTTAACAACAATTTTAAAAAGATTAATAATAAAGAGTGCTGCAAAGGAAAGTAAAATATGAATAAATTCAATTCTAGCTATATGAGAATATGTTTTTTCATGGTATATTCCTTCTTGTTGATCATAGGAATTACCAACCAATCTAGATTTATTTCAAAATGTGATTCCATTTTCATCACTTTTATTTTTGAAGACCTGTTTTACTATAATAACAGATGTTTCCTGATGCCCTCCATACAAGGTCCAGACATTATTCCTTTCGAATTCATTAACTCATAATACATAGATTTTACCCAATAATAATCACCTAATGCTTCATCAGTTTTTGTTGTTGTAATTTGGAATGGAATGAAAGATGTTCAACATCATTTCATAAGGAACATCTAGTCATTACAAGTTTCTTTACATCACCAATGATACTATCACTATAATGAGTCTTTAGAAATAAGTGATTTGGGTTATGTAAAACGTGTTTATCAACATAGGGTATGAATTCTTATGTGGTAAAGGCTTCAGAAATATTTTCTTGAGCATTTTATTTATTAGAAGGATATTCTGACAAATGTTGATAATCTGTTTTTGCGACACATTTGAAGATATAGGTTGATAGTGTTTAAAAACAAAAGGATCAGTTTCATAGAATTTGACATGTACTATTTTTTTCAATAGTACGTGTATATTTATTGAAAACTCTATAAGCCTTAGAAGATGTGCAACAGCCTATGAAAATTACTTCATTAGATTTTGGTGTAAATTTATGTAGATTATATTTATTATTTAGAATGAAAACTTTTCAACTAAAAAAGATAATGAAGGATATTTTATATTTTCTACCATTCCATAACTCATAACAATTTTTATTAAGAATATGTCTAATCAAAACATGATTTATAGTATAACAACATGTACTTATAGATTCAGCAAAAAAATGATTGGCTACCTAATATTCACTCAATAAGGTTTTTGTTATCTATTGAAGAATTATATTTCTTCTATTAACAACAACATTTTGTTGAGGTGTTCTATGTTAAGAGAAGTTATGAGTAACACCTTTTTTCTACAACAAAATATTTCAAAATTGGAATTTTGAAAATATCCACCATGATTTCGATGAATAGTTATTAGAGGAAGATTTTTATAATTTTATCTTGAGTTATAATTGTTTTGAAATAAAAAAAATATTCATATATCATTGCTAGAAAATATACCCACGTAAATTTTATGTAATCATAAACTACTAGAAATACATAATATTTTCGACCAATGATTCTGGTTTGTGTTGGACCAAAAAGATTGATATTCACCAACTGTAATGAATCTATGGTTGAGACTACAACAACCGATTTAAAACATTATTTATGTTGCACTCCATATTGATAAGGATCACAAACTTTTGAAAAATCAAATCTATGATCTTGTAGATCCTTAACTATTCTTTTCATAGATATATTTCCTAGGCCCCTATGGTTATAGTGTAGAGACCCAAAGCTTGACGTACATGGACATTACATTACTTTTTCGGAATACATATTATATAACAAAAACACACACACAAGGATCGTAATAGTTTAGTGTCTTTGGAAACTCGGAATAAAATCTTCTAATCGTGGTGAATGATCTTCAACATCTCCCATAAAGATCTTCCTTTTTTTACCTAAATCCTTTCTTTATATCCTGGGGAAAAGAAAACATAAAAGGGTGAGCTCAAATACATAGTAAGGGTAATCAAAAAAATATCAATCACATCCTATTAATAAGAACATAACATTTTGGAAATCTTAACCTGCAAAAGAGAGCATAATTTCATAACATGGGATAAATAATAGTAGTGAAATGAAATCCCAATAATCACAAAATTAAACATGAAACTTTGTGGCATACACACATAATCATAGAGAATCATATTTTATTAGTCAATACTCATTGCCAAGACTATCTTAGTGGACAAAGTCCATTTCTGAACCGAGTCACCCTTGTTTCAGTCCTGTTTCACAGAACCGGTATAACCTACCATTCTAGCCATGTCTATCTCATGAGATATAAAATATTTACCCAATGCATTGAAGGGAGATATAGGTCCAACCCATCTCATAATGATACCATTCTTATGTTTGTGCCACAAAATCTTAAATCGTACATCATTTCATAACCCATGTAATAAAAATGGGATTCTTAAACAACAGGACATCATAAAAAAATTCATATAAGGTAAAGAAATTCATAAAAATAATTCCATCACAACATAATAAAATCAATGTAATAATAGGGATAGAAACTGAACCCTATATTATCATAGATGGAATATAATTTTGATAAAACACTTGAACTCCATTCTTGAGGAAAATATCCTTTCTACTTCAAAAACATATTTTTTCTTAACATTGTCATAAAAATTTAAACTAAAAGAAGTTGATTAAAAATAAACATTAAAACTTGTAAAGTATGATTCTTGGAAATAATGTTTTAAAAATCCATTCATGTCATATAAGTTAAAAAAACATTCTTCGTACTTTTGTCGGAAAAGTCAAAAAGTACCTCGTATGAAAAACGACAAAAGATTTCTTTCATATCTTTTACAAATAACTCACCGAAGGGTAAAATTGGATATAAACTATTGTAGAAGGATATAAATATTACATATTGAGGAAACATGTATGTGGATGATAAAATACACCCCAATAAATGCCAATGTATAAACAATCTCGGATAAAAATGAGATTGTGATATTTCCCTTACCTTTGGTCCGATATGCTTTGTACGTGTCCGAACCTCCTGTATAATGATTTAAATAATGTTATTGACTTATTAAAGAATCATACTTATTTTTATGATATCATATATGGTCATATTCTTAGCTTATTATTATTAATATTCCATTACTACTTGTTATTCTGGTGTTTATTACTTTTTGTTCTTATGCGTGTTTTGTCGAATAAATTCTTATTCTTCTCTTTAGGTTATAGATACCTAATTTCAATAATGGTATTACTGTAATATATATCATATTCATTCATTCAATTAATTTATATAATCATTATGAAATGAAGATCATTCAGAACGAGTCGCATCACATCGTGGAGACGGTATTCCGTACGTACGCACGAGTGATGATATCATTCCAATGATCATGGAACTGTATTGGAGTGTATGTATACTATTACAGAATGAATATCACTTTAAAATAGTAATACATAGTTATTATTTACACCATTATACCCATCGAAGTAAGGCGGTGGTGGAAAATAGATTTCACCACGACGTGGAGACGATATTCCGTACATAGGAACGAGCGGTGATTTTGTTTTCCGTAGGTTGGATAGATGGTGAAATAGGGTTGTTTCATACTTATAATAACATATCAGAATATGAGTGATACTGATGTTATTACTTCATAATCAAACAACCAACGAAGAAGAAGTGGAAGAAGAAATAAAGATAAAAGAATCCGTAATGGACATTAACTCTTCGTTGAAGTGCCTCTTTGAGTCCTCCTCTTAGGGTACTAAAATTTGTCATTGAAGAATACCAGGACCTCTAGGATGTTTCTAGGGAATCGGAGAAGAGAATTTGGTATGGGTTGGCCGAGCATGAAGGCTCAATGTGGTGTGAGGAAGAGGGGGAGGAGGTGCCCTTTTATAAGGGAGGAGAGGGGAACCTTAGGAAAATCTCAAAATATTATTTTATATTACGGTCAAATTCGGTTTATAATGGTTTCAATGGGTCTTATTTCGAAGATAAAGTGGGGATGGGTCGAAATCCTCTCATCCAATAGGATTTAGAGAAGTTTAGGTTATTATTTTAAACTTATCAATTAGATTTAACTCTAAGTTAAATAATTTAACTTTTACCGTGTCTTTTTGTTTTCTTACACTATATGGTTAATAAACATACCATATCAAGCCAAACGAACCCCAAGTTGTTTATTATTAATATATATATCTTTATATAAGTTAATTATCCGAACCTTATATTTTTAGGAATTAAATAACAATTAACAATATAATATTTGTTTTAAAAACTAATTTATGTCAATTTCGACACTATTTGGTACATGATTTTTATGAAATTCACAACAGAATGATAACTTCGAACCAAGTTACTTATATCAACTATAACATGTCATAATAACCTAAAAAATTAATTTAAGTAATAAAAAGTCTCAAATTACATTTATTTTGGTGTTTATAACATCAATTATGTCAATATTTCATTAATAAGATAATTACTGCATCATAATTATGTCATTAATAAATTTAATTATTTAATGTCTAAAAATTAAAATTAAAATACAAGTACGTAGGAAATATATTTATCTTTCTAATGAATATTTATAGTCTAATTTATCTTATGTATAACCCCATATTAAAGATGATTTACTTATTAAACATTCATTTTAATGATTTTAACCCTTCTTTAAATAAATTAATAATAAATGTCCTAATCTAATCCAAGTGGGCCTAAATGGTCATATTTTATTCCTAAGGTTCTTTTTGGTCAAATTACACTTCTCCAATAGAATTAAAACATGTGTTAGGGTAATAATAATATCATTTTTACCCTTATTTAGCCTATTTACTTTTAACCGTGGTAAAAAAAGTAAAAAGTTACTATTCACCAAAAATTATTTTAATCCCATTGAACCACATTTTACTTACTTACATCAACCGTGTCTCTCGGATTTTTGATATTCCACTCACATAAACGGTAAAATTACGTTTTATGAAAAATTCAGTTTTTTAACTACCACTTAGTGGTTTCACTATTCATCAAAAATTGAATGTTTTCAGAAAAATACGAAAAATTAGGCCTAAGCTATATTTGATATTATGAATTAAAAAATGATGTTTATTTTACCAAATTTAAAACATATCAGTTACATTGACTAATTTAAAAATTAATTCCCGTCGTCAAAACAAATAGCGTGTTTTTAAAAGATAATAACTATCAAAAGATTGACACTTATTTATGTCTTGTTTAAATGTGAAATTACATCCAATGACCAAAATTTTATTAAATTGTAAAAATATATTCTAAATATACTTTAAAACCAATCAAATTAATAATTTATCACTACTAATTATTTCTATTAAAAATGTTGTTTTTAATTAAAATATAGCGTGTTTTTACTATTCATTAAAATATTAAAGTTATCGGAAAAATATCAAAACTTTATCTAATGTAAATTTTTATATCCTGATTCAAAATAAGAATTTTATTTTGTCAAATTGAACTTATAAACATGTCAAAAACTAGATTTAATGTCGGTGCACCATCAAAAGGCGGCAAAATTGCATTTTTTGAAAAATATTTATTTTACACATAAAAATAATTTTGTTCTTATACCATGTTTTAGAAAATGTGTAAGACGAATAATAATGTTATAAGATTCAATATATAGTTAATTCTATTCATAACGGCTAGTTCAGAATAATATTATAATAATATATCGTTGTTTAGTAAAACTCGGTATTGCGTACTACACACGCTATCGAGGAAGGTCGTGATTGCGTGTAATGCAAGGCAAGTCAAGGATGCGTGTTGTGCAAGATCATTTTGGTGTAGCGTACAACACAAGACATTAATGAAATTAAAGAGAATATTTTTCATAAAATCTCGGGGTGTAACATTCTACCCCACATAAAATGAATTTCGCCCTCGAAATTCGTCGGGGTTATAAATGGTTTAATATTCGAAAGTTTCTTTAATAGAAACCCACATCGTAAAAAAGAATACCAAAACCAATATTTAAAAACAAAAGTATGAAACGTAACGGTTACCCAAATAATCTAATTATTGGGTTTCCACATAGATGAGAATTTGGATATGGAAGAGAAATCTAACCATCAAGTTCTGATGGAGATTGGTAGAGAACATGGCTATGGAAAATCCAGCAATCACAAAGCCATAAATTGGTGACGATCTAAGGTACCATATGATTCATGCAATATAAGAGCACTAGGGAAACATTTTGGTTTTCAAGATCATTTCCCTAAATTTGATTAAATTGGAATTAGAAGAAATACTTTCGTGATTTCGGTATAGTCTCACCGTTGGTCGTTCTTTGGACAATTTCCACTTCATCTCTTAAAGAAATGAAGTTGAATTTTTTATTTGTGGTGTGTTAGCAGATCATGTGATAGAATGATGGGTCATTCCATCTGTCTCAAACAAAAGGTTAGAAAACTTATCAAAAAAAATACATAAGTCCATCTATAGTGAGATTAATCATATGTGGTTCATAAAATGGACTTATACTTCATATATCATACTGCTTAATATAATAAAAATAGTTTCTACTAAATAGGGACTTTATGTAGGCCAGTGGTAGGCAATAAAGGCTAGTCGCACTTCGGTTGTGTGTTCGATTCCCACAGCCTTGTCTGATGCGATGGTTTGTCGCCCATCCTGAAGGTTGTCCTTTTTCTAAAGCTATATTACCATAACATCCGATCAGTAATATCGAAAAAACATCTATCCTAACTTATTTACAACATAATCCATTCCAATATTTAGGCTTATCTAAAATACTTCGGTCCAAGCTCATAGTATAATGAAAATGATCACGTGAATTCCATCATTTATCCCCCATCTATCATACGATATATCTTGTTGGTCAAATTACAGAAATGTGAATACTTTAATCATGTATTCTCTTGAAGAATGAATATCCACTGAACCTTAGTGAAAAAATGAATGCAGTTAAAAGTTAACACATTCCACATACCAAAATCCTCAAAATTCTATATCCTCAAACCATGATATCACTTAGTCCTTATATCAATCATGAGCTCATGAATACTATCAAACATATTAGATTCTCTTTATCCCTTCATTATGTGCATATTATCTACATTCCAAAAATATCTGAATAAACATTCATGGATACTGGTAACATTAATCATACACTTTCAAAACTCAAGGAAAGACAACAGTGTAACAATCCTTAGATGTCTCTTTATTACATAGTACTATGAGATTACTTATACAACATTACACATGATAAACATGTAATCATTCCACTACATTCTTAAACCATTGACCGAGCTTCAACAATTCTTTCATCTCAAATATTATTTGTAGTCTCTTCATCATCATCCACATAAATAATACCCATACGACCATACTGATTCTCTTCATGAGACTTTCCCTTAGGGCATTGGTTTGCATAATGCCCATACATTCCAAATATAAAACATTTAACCATTGTTGATGTCGTAGCGATACCATTATCCTCATCCCTGGTGTTATCTGAACCTTTTCCTTTGCACTTACTGGATTTGTGTCCTTCTTTTTCACACCCAAAGCATCTTCCAGTTCCTTTGAAACATTCTCATTGATGTCTCTTCCTACATGATTTACATAGGGGAAATTGAACATTATTTCCGCTATGATCATCATGAAACTCCATCTTTCTCTTATTAGCCGAGTCAGGAAACTTACCAAATTTTACTTTATTGATCATATTATGAGATTTCCGATTCGACATAATAATGATGTTTGGACTTCCAAATCCCATTTCATTTGGTTTCTCATGAATAATATTATTCCATTGTCCATCATATCCTCCATTATCATGAATCATCTTGTTTCCAGCAATTTTCTAAAACACAAAAAGAATAGTGTAAGAGGGAAAAATCATAATAAAGGGGGAGTAACTTTATTATCTAACATATTTGGTTTAATCTAATATCGTTACCATAGTTCTAGGACTATATCCTATATATATATACTTATCCTTATGGACATCCCTAGACATACATTATAAATATATCTAGGGATCTCACTAACGTTTTTTCATCCTAGTTTCCAAAGGTTGACTAAACCTCCCTGTGCTACCAACTGTAGAGACCCGAAGCTTGACGTACATGGACATTACATTACTTTTGCGGAATACTTAGTAAATAAAAAAAACACACACACAAGGATCGTAATAGTTTAGTGTCTTTGGAAACTCAGAATAAAATCTTCTAATCATGGTGAAATATCTTCAACATCTCCCATAAATATCTTCCTTTTTTTACCTAAAACCATTCTTTATATCCTGGGGAAAAGAAAACATAAAAGGGTTATCTCAAATGCTCAGTAAGGGTAAACAAAAAAATATCAATCACATCATATTCATAAAAACATAACATTTTGGAAATCATAACCTGCAAAAGAGAGCATAAATTCATAACATGGGATAAATCATAATAGTGAAATTAAATCCCAATAATCATAACATAAAACATGAAACTTTGTGGCATACACACATAATCATAGAGAATCGTATCTTATTAGTCAAGACTCATTGCCAAGACTATCTTAGTGGACAAATTCCATTTCTGAACCGAGTCACCCTCGTTTCAGTCCTGTTTCATTGAACTGGTATAACCTACCATTCCAGCATTTTCTATCTCATGAGATATAAATTCTTTACCCAATTAATTGGAGGTAGATATAGGTCCCACCCGTCTCATAATGATACCATTCTTATGTGTGTGCCACAAAATCATAAATCATACATCATTTCATAACCCATGTAATAAAAATGGGATTTTTAAAGAACAGGACATCATAAAACAATTCATATAAGATAAAAGAATCATAAAAATAATTCCATCACAACATAATCAAATCAATGTAATAATAGGGATATAATCTGAACCCTATATTATCTTAGATAGAAAATAATTTTGATAAGACACTTGAACTCCATTCTTGAGGAAAATATCCTTTCTATTTCAAAAACATTTTCTTTTCTTAACATGTCATACAATTTTAAACTAAAATAAGTTTATTAAAAATAAACTTGAAAACATGTCAAGTATTCTTCTTGGAATTAATGTTTTAAAAATCCATTCATGCCGTAAAAGTTAAAAAAAACATTCTTGGTACTTTTGTTGGAAAAGTCAAAAAGTACCTCATACGAAAAACGACAAAAGATTCTTTTCATATCTTTTAATAAAAACACACTGAAGGGTAAAATTGGATATAAAATATTGTAGAAGGATATAAATATTAAATATTGAGGAAACATTAATGTCGATGATAAAATACACCCCAGTAAATGCCAAAGTATAAACAATCTCGGATAAAAATGAGATTGTGATATTTCCCATACCTTTGGTCCGATATGCTTTGTACCTATCTGAAACTCTTGTATAATGATCTAAATAATGTTATTGACTTATTACAGAATCATAATTATTTTTATGATATCATATATGGTCATATTCTTAGATTATTATTAGTAATATTTCATTACTACTTGTTATTCGAGTGTTTATTACTTTTTGTTCTTATGCGTGTTTTGTCGAATAAATTCTTATTCTTCTCTTTAGGTTATAGAAAACTAATTTCAAGAATGGTATTACTGTAATATATATCATATTAATTCATTCAATTTATTTATATAATCATTATGAAATGAAGATTATACAGAAGGAGTCGCATCACATCGTGGAGACGGTATTCCGTACGTACGCACGAGTGATGATATTGTTCCTATGATCGTGGAACTATATTGGAGTGTATGTATACTATTTAAGAATCAATATCACTTTAAATTAATCATATATTGTTATTATTTACACCATTATACAAATCAAAGTAAGGTGGTGGTGGAAAATAGATTTCACCATGGCGTGGAGACGGTATTCCGTACGTACGCACACGCGGTGATTTCATTTTCTGTAGGATGGATAGATAGTGAAATAGGGTTGTTTCATAATTATAATAACACATCAGTATATGAGTGATACTGATGTTATTAATTCATAATGAAAAAACCTAATAAGAATAAGTGGATGATGAAATAAAGATAAAAGAATCGGTAATGGACATTACCTCTTCTTTGAAGTGCCTCTTTGAGTCCTCCTATTAGTGTACTAAAAATGGACATTGAAGAAGACCAGGACCTCTAGAATGTTTCTGGGGAAGTGGAGAAGAGAATTTGGCAGGGGTTGGCCGATCATGAAGGCTCAATGTGGTGTAAGGAAGAGGGGGAGGAGGTGCCCTTTTATAAGGGAGGAGAGAGGCACCTTAGAAAAATATCAAAATATTATTTTATATTAAGGTCAAATTCGGTTTATAATGGTTCCAAAGGGTCTTATTTAGATGATAAAGTGGGGATGGGTCTAAATCCTCTAATCAAATAGGATTTAGACAAGTTTAGGTTTTTATTTTAATTTTATCAATTAGATTTTACTCTAAGTTAAAAAATTTATCTTTTACCGTGTCTTTTTTTTCTTAAACTATATGGTTATTAAGCTTACCATAACAAGAAAAAAAACGCCAAGTTGTTTATTATTAATATATATATCCTTATATAAGTCCCTTTTCTTGTACTTAGATTTTTAGGAATTAAATAACAATTTATAATATAATATGTTTTTAAAAAACTAATTTATGTCAATTTTGACACTATTTGGTACATGATTTTTATGAAATTCACAAAAGAATGATAAGTTCTATCCAAGTTAATTATATCAACTAAAACATGTCATATTAACCTAGAAAATTAATTTAAGTCATAAAAAGTCTCAAATTACATTTATTTTGGTGTTTATAACATCAATTATGTCAATATTTCATTAAAAAGATAATTATTGCATCATCTTTGTGTCATAAATAAAATAAGTTATTTAATGTCTAAAAATTTAAAATAAAATACCATTATGTAGTAAATCTTTTTATATTTCTAATGAATATTTACAGTCTAATTTATCTTATGTATAACCCCATATTAAAAATGATTTACTTATTAAACGTTGATTTTAACGATTTTAACCCTTGTTTAAATAAATTAATAATAAATGTCCTGATCTAATCCAAGTGGGCCTAAATGGTCATATTTTATTCCTAAGGTTGTTTTTGGTCGAATTACACTTGTCTAATAGAATTAGGACATGTGTTAGGGTAATAATAATATCAATTTTACCCTTAATTACCTAATTTATTTTTAACCGTGGTAAATAAAATTAAAAAGTTACTATTCACCAAAAATTATTTTCTTCCCATTGAAGCACATTTTACTTACTGACATCAACAGTGTATCTTGGATTTTTGAAATTCCACTCACAAAAGCGGTAAAATTAAGTTTTATGAAATATTCAGTTTTTTAACTACCACTTAGTGGTTTCACTATTCATCAAAAATTGAAAGTTTTCAGAAAAATACCAAAAATTAGGCCTAAGATATATTTGATATTAAGAATTCAAAAATGATGTTTATTTTACCAAATTGAAAACACATCAGTTATATTAACTAATTTAACAATTAATTCCCGTCGTCAAAACAAATAGCGTGTTTTTAAGGGATAATAACTATCAAAAGATTGACACTTATTTATGTCTGGTTTAAATGTGAAATTACATCCAATGACCAACATTGTATTAAATTGTAAAACTTTATTCTAAATATAATTTGAAACAATTAAAATTTATAATTAATCAATATTAATTATTTCTATTAAAAAGGTTGATTTTATTTAAAATATAGTGTGTTTTTACTATTCATTGAAATATGAATGTTATCAGAAAAATATCAAAACTTTATATAATGTAAATTTTTATATCTAGATTCAAAATAAGAATTTTATTTTGTCAAATTGAACTTATAAACATGTCAAAAACTAGATTTAATGTGGGTGCGCCATCAAAAGGCGGCAAAACTGTATTTTTTTAAATATACTTATTTTACCCAAAAAATTTATTTTGTTCTTATACCATGTTTTAGAAAATGTGTAAGATGAATAATAATGTTATATGATTCAAAATTTAGTTAATACTATTCATAACGGCTAGTTTATAATAATATTATAATAATATATTGTTGTTTAGTAAAACTCTGTATTGCGTACTACACACGCTATCGAGGAAGGTCGTGATTGCGTTTAATGCAAGGAAAGTCAAGGATGCGTGTTGTGCAAGCTCCTTTCGGTGTAGCGTACAACACAAGACATTAATGAAATTAAAGAGAATATTTTTCATAAAATCTTAGGGTTTTACATATAGTGTCTTAACCATCAATTCCATAACCAAGAATTATCTTCCATTACACTAAGAAAATGTTGATCTTGGCATCTATTTACATCATAGTATAGTTTGTAAACATTCTATGGCCTATTGTCAGAAACAATAAACTCTTCCTTGGAATTGTGATCTAAGTACTTTTCGTTCCTAAAATTCACAAGGAAGCCTTCATCACATATTTTAATTTTTATAATGATATTTTTCTTAAGACACTTAAAAAATAAGACATTTGAAATAAATGTTTTCCTAGATAAACAATGTTACCTATTCAAATAATTTATCCCTTAACATTATCTCTAAAGGTTACTTTTCCTCCTTTCAAATTGAAACTCTTTTCAAAGATGTTTTTGTTACTTGTCATATGCTAGGAACATCAACTATCCATGTACCATGTATTTATATTGGTACTATCTTTATTTTTCTAAAAAAAATTTGGATATAATCTCGGAATCCAATATTTCTTGGATCTAGAATTGTTAGGAAATATAATTTTGGGTATCAAAATTTGTTTAAAAATTTAATATTTATGAAACCCAAGGAATTGAAAATTATTTAATGAACAATTCTTCTTTAATTTCCCACCACATTGACATTTAGTACACAACGACACTCTTGGTGGAATAGAATAATTGTTTCTAAAAACAAGTTTTTCAGGTGAATTACATAATCCTTGATTATTAACTTGAGGTCAGATTTGAGAATACGTCTTGTTAAAAGTTTCTTTACCAGAAGTAAAATTTTCAAGAATTTTCATCAATGAAAAAATTTCAGACATTAGTCTAAGGAAAAAAATTATTATCCTCTAGAATAATAGACATAGAGATAATTTTATCATCCAAAACATCTTTTTCAAAAAATAGTTTATTATGATCCATAGAAAGCATATCCTTCTCAGAATTAGCTTCCTGATGTTCTTAAAAATATTTTCTAAAACATCATTTTCTTACCAAGAGCATTTGTCAGATGTAGAATTTCATATCTCAAAATAAATTCTCTAGAATTTTATTTTATGAGTTTCATAGAAACAATAAAATTTCATATTTATGGAAACTTGGAAAACCTTGAAACATCTACGTTAGAAGGAAAATCATCATCATTATCTGATTAAGAATATTATTAATCTTAAGAAAAATCATTATCAAGAAAATTTTCACTAAAATAAATATTGGTTAAGGATTCAAATGTTCATACCATAGCCATAAGACATTGATTTTTATATGTATCATGGGCTATTAAACAAATTTTCATTTGCTTAGAAGATTCCCATTCTTAAGAATCATCAGAAGAATATCCACCACTGGCACTCAAACTTTCATTGTATTTTATGGATTTCTTAAGTTTGGATATGTAAAACATCTTCATGTTTATCTCAAGAATTATTGTCCTTCTAGTCTCTTTTAATAAGTAAGGGAAAATCAGGTGTGATATGACCCATTCTTCTACATTCATTACATTTCACTTATTCATATTTATTATATTTTCCATATTTTTTTGTATCTATATTGAATGATATTATACCACAAAATCTTGTTCATCCTTCAAGAAAGATTATCTAGTTCATTCTCCCAATGTTCACTTTCACAAGATTCAGATTGAACAACAACCTTCTTTGATTTAGTCCTTTAAAGTCCCCCATGAGTCTTGGATTTCATATGTATTGAAGTAGTTGTAAAATCATCACCTCAATTCCCAGTATTCTTTTTAACAATGACATCATCTCTCTTCATTCTAGTCTCATGTTGAAGAATAATTCCAAAATTCTAATCAAGATTATTCTGTTAGACTTTTTTATTGTCATTAGTAGTTTTTCTATTTGATTCCCACTCATTTGGCCTGATGTCTATAATCTTGTCTATAGGTGCCTCCTCATCCAAACATTTTTCGCCCATGGATTATATATTGTTGACAATAGTCATTAATATCGGTTGTACTTTACATACAGGATCTCCATAAGCAAAGAATAAACCATGGTACGTAACTATAAGAATAGCTATTCTTGTTTCAATAACATTAGAAGTACCAAAATGTGTAACATCAAACATCACCCAAAAACAATTTTCTGCTTCAGTAGAGGAAATCTAGGTATATATATTCCAGGTCATGGAATATAACCAATAATTATGTATGTTTATGTTATGTTGATAATATGACTTCTCTTGATTAGTCAAATTTCTAAATTTCTTATCAAGAATCTTGTAATATCTAGTGATCATATCAAATTTTTCCTCTACAGTGTTAATGAACAAAGTCTTCATATGATCTCTCTAATATTCATAACCATTTACCATAAAAAATAGGTGGTCTAGTCCGATTATGATTGTCAACTGAACAAACATTTATTCCTACAATCTTCATGAAAATTTTTTCCCACACAAACTGGTTAGTAATAAATGTTTTTAAGAAAGGATAAAAATATCCTAAGCAAGGAAAATATAGATTAATGAAAAACATGAACATGAAAACATATATGTGAATATAATTATTTTAGAGACCTTCTCTGATACCAATTATAGGATAAAATTGATAATGATTGGAGTATCATAATAATGATGTAGTTTCTCAATATACAAGAGGGTGTTGAATTGTGTAAATTAATCAATTCCATAGGAACATTTAAATATAGTATTGTTTAACAATGTTAAAAAAAGTAAATTCACAAAACCTCTATGTTCTACAAAATTTATTGATTCTATAAATGTGGTTTTGAAAATCAGAATCCAGAAATGTGGTACCGGAAATGAAACTAGTTCTACAATCATACTAGATTCCAGAAATTTTGTTCTGGAAATGAAACATAACAAAATATTAAAAAACAATTATTATACCTTAAAGAGTATATAATCATATTTAATTAGAGTACACGTGTGATGATTTATAAGATAGGTATACATTCCTTAACAACCAAAATACAGCGAAAAACAATCTTGAAATAGTATATGTAACAAGTATAGAAATCGTTTATCCCATATAGTAGGGTATCCAACAACATTTGATAATGGCCCCTGATTTATACTTTCAACAACGTCTGTCTTACCCAAACCTATGTAACACCTAAATATGAATATTAGTATCTATCATGTTATCTCCACTAGCTCTAAATTTAGAAAGAAATCAAATCATCTATCATCTAAACCGGGAATTCCATGATCATCATGATCGAGTCTACAAGAAGCACATCTGAACAAGTTGTTCAAATCTGAACAAGATGTTCACAACATCTGCACAATGTAGTAAGAGTTGAAATATTCTCTATACATTTCATGTAATCTTTATATTGGTAAAAAAGTTCATAAATTTTTCCAAAAGATATCCAAAAGTTCTGATCTCATTAAAATGAGAACCTATTTATAGCTACATATTCAACGGTCTGCTCCCTCCTCCAACGATCAACATTTTCCTTGATTTTTGGAGGGACTCCTATACATGTCAATGAAACAAAAATTAGATAATAACAGAATGCATGAAATCATTTAATACTTATAATAGAGGTATGTAAAAATTTGGATTCTTTCAAAATCCATTTTTCATAGTGTAATAAAAGTTCAGAGTCTTAGAATGTTAATATTCACTGTCTATCTTACAAGGATATTCAGATTGTGTTTCTCAGGAATTTAGAATCATAAATTTAAATAAATTTTCCCCAAATTTCTTATTGAAATCAGAGTGTGAATTTATAAGAATCCAGAGTAAGAAAATAGATAGTTTAGAGTTTAAATTTGGATAATTCTGAACGTAGACTCAGAAGCATTGGAGATCGAATTCAGAGAATTCAGAACCTGAATTTGGATCCCGAAAATAGAATGATCTATATCTATGTATTTATAGGATTCAATGAATTTAGATTTGTACCTGAATTTTACACAGAAAAATGAAATAGCTCAGTTTTAGAGAAACAAATAGAGGAAAAATGAAAACTTGGTAAGGATAAATTTTCATTGGGAAAGTAATATTTTTTTTATTAAGGAAAATCGTAGGGAAAATGAACTTTTCCTTAAGATAAGGTGTTTGTGATTTTCAAAACAAGAAGTTTTGGAAAAGTCATAATGAAACCTTATTGACTCAAAAATCTCCCCCAAGCATGAAGGAATGAAAAATTCATAATGAATCCTTATTAACTCATCATGTATGCATATGGAAAATAGAAGACTATGGGATTTAAATTGTGGGGTACTGGTTGAAATATTATTTTGTAAGATTCAATTTTTTTATCATGGACATAAGGTTGTTTGGGTTATTTTTGGAATTTACTAACCTATCATAGAGAATATATGGTTAGGATAAATACACTTAATTATTAGACTTTAAAATTAGTCGATGTTTTGGTAGATAAATCTCATTATTTACTGTGGAATTCTATGGGATTAAATCATTTTGACCATTGGTTTTCAATATTTGTTTGGATTATTTTGAATAATTTTAAGGAAATTCGTATTTTGAAGAATCTTTTGTGACCAAGTCATATTGAATACTTATCATTCAGATAAAATATAGGTTTTTGGTAGAATTTTATTAAAGGATGACACTCTACATGACAGGTATGTATATTTATTTACAATCTTATACTTGTTATTAATTAAATTATTCAATTCGAGGAAAATGATCTTTAAAATAAATGATATAAGTTGGATTTTTTCATCATATTTTTACTCAAACACAAATTTCTGGTATTGTGGTGGTTTACATTCTGTGATCAAGTTATCTATCATTATATATTAATCTATGATACTTAGTTTCTCTTCTATATCTATGTTTTCAGGGAATCGTAGTATTTTTTGTCTTATGTGTCCTTTTAATATCTCTTTCATTATTTTATTGTGATATTTTTATTGCCTCTTTTTCTGATGTGGGACATTCAATGATGTTTCCAAGACAAATTTTTAAATTGCATTTATGTAATTCCCAAAATGGGAAATAATGAAACATCACAGGTAAATAAAGGATATAATGTTTTCATATTTATTAATATTTGTGATTTAAATATTAATTTTACTTTAATAGAGAATCAATATTCTATGGAGTACCCGATACACAATAATAGGTTTCTCTGAAATCTTATGTTGAACACAACATTGAGTTATACTGAAAAAAATAGAAGAACATTATTATTTTAAATGGTAGTTTACAAATATCTATTGTATTTGAAGGGATAAATAAAACCTACTAAAATATGATTAAATATGTTTCTAAAATATTTTTACATTTAACCAATAAATTTTAGAGGCTTAAAAGAATAATGATTCCAATATTAAGAATGAAACATTGTAATATTCTTTAAAAAGATGTTCAACCTCCATTTGATGGAAAACCCTATTTCAATCTATTTCTTGTCACTTTTATATATTATATTTGAAAAAATTTAAATCCATCTTTAGAATAAGGAAATCAAAATATACTTTGGGAAAACATTTGGTATTTTTCAGATAATATTTTTTTGTTAATGAATCGCGAAAAATACTGTATTTTAATTAAAAATATCATGTTAATATATTTTATTTATATGGTTAGATTATATTATTAAATAATTTATAGTGTAATTAAATTATATTTTTACCAATTAATCCAATTTTGGTCATTACATGTAATATCACTTTGAAATATGGCATAAACAAGTGTTAATATTTTGATAGTTATTATTTATTAAAAATACACTTTTTACAATGGAAATTATTTTAAATTTAATTAATGAAACGTAAATGTTTTGAATTTGGTAAAATATACATCATTTATTATTCGTAATATAAAATATATCTTAGGATGATTTTTTGGTTTATTTCTGAAAACCATCAATTTTGATGAATATTGAAAATAAAAAGTAGTAGTGAAAATGCAGACAATTTCATTGAAATTAAATATTACAACATCTATTAATTGAATTTATAAAACCATACATACATGGTTGTAATAATTAAGTGAAACGTGGTTCAATAAGATAAAAATAATTTTTTTGAATATTAACTTTTGACATTAATTTTCTGTGATTAATGGTAAATAAGGTAATGTAAGTTAAAAATAATATTATAATAATATAAAATTACCATAAAACATTTTCTAACCATACATGATGAGTCATGTTCGACCATGAAAATCCTTGGGTATGACTTTTATCCTTCTAATGGCATTTGGATAACATAATTACATTAAAAACATATAAATTAAAGTAAAAATAAAAATAGCATAAAAATGTATTTTTTGGTAAAACTATTTAATTGCATGGTTATATAGTTGATATTTTTTTACTATATATATATATTTATTTATAATCTAAAAATATTTCCTACATCATGGTATTTTTTATAATATTTAGACAACATATAAATAAAAATATTTATGACACAATAATGATGAAATGTTTAACTCTATAATGATTGATTTAAATAAATAAGATTATAATGGTGAAAAAATTATCCAAAACCTGTAAAATTATTATTTTATGCTTTTATTTAGACCATTAGTCATATTATCATTGAAATTAATATGTTTTTTTCCTTTAAAAACCAAAAATCATTATATAATAAAATAATATAATATCACATTCCTAAATACGCTCGCCCGACCCCTTATAAAAAAATATCAACTATAACCCATTACACACACCTCTAAAGACCCTTATCACATAAAACCTCTACCCAAATTATCTCCCATGATCTCTCTCTTCCATGTGGATTCCTTTCGTTAGGAAAAAGTCTCTTCAAGAAATCCATTTCATTCAAACCAAAGGGAGTGTCTTGATTTAAAGTAATGTCTTCTCTTATGTTCTGTTCTTTTATATTACTTATCCAACCCCCTGAACTCTATTTATTCGTTTATTTTAAAACAAAATGTGTATCCTCATTATACTAATATGTTGTTAAGGTTAGTCTTTGAATTACCCTTACGCAGACCTCCATCTAATGGGTAAAGAACATAGGGTTTCTTTAGACAGTGAACTGTTGACTCATGAAACGATTATTGTTCGATCATCATCTACCACATCTTATGGTGGCCATTATGATGGTAATATATTTATAAATGATATATATTATGTTTATATTTTATCTATTCTTTTTTATTTTACATTTATAGCATTCCATTATGGTTTCCATAATGGGTAAAAATGATAATTTTATTTGAGAAGGTGCGGACTACCGCCACATCAAAGTGATATGACTCGTTCATGCCATACGTGGAACATATAAAGGTTGGAGTTAATTATATTATATACGATATTATACTGAAATTATAATATATCTTTTTATCATTATGTATTCATTCTGTTAAAATAATAAATAAATATGACAGTTGTGTTCCTGTTTACGTATAACTAACTGTCTCCCGGAACGGTGTATATCATTTCTTATCTCCAAATGTTATGTCATTTTATGAATATATATATATATAAGATATATATGAAATATATGATATCCAAATCATTGATATAATTATGGAGAAAATTTAATCTGAAACACATGAACAACATGTAATTATAAGACGTTCATTTTTTACTCAATTATCAAATATCTACCAAACAACCATTATTAACTTAAATGCTTTCATAATGAATATAACATGGTAATAAGTTATAAAAAATGAATAATAAAATTGAAAAATGATCATAAAAATTTATAATTTTACTTTAGTTTTTTTCTCAAAGAGTATAGAACGAACATGTCATGTTAGCAAAGAGGTAAGGGGTTTCATATCTCACTTATAATTATGTGAGATTTATATTGGTCGCCACTTATTAATTTCATGTGGTGTATTGTGATATGACATTTGATATATATTATAATTATTCAATTTATATTCATAGTATTCACGGATTCATTTCGTGGTTATTAACATTTGGTCATACGACTCGATTGGTTATAACAAGGTAAGGGTTTTTCATCTCACTTCTTATTCCCATGAGATTCATCGTATATTGAAACTATTTCCTTTTTTGTGGTGTATATACTGCCCCTTATTGTATTACTTGTGTAATATACATTCATTTATTGGTTTTTACAACTTCATTGTAGGATCCTTCATTCATGCTATGTATGTTTCGTATGGTATCAAATCGGTAAGGGGATTTCTAATTTTGATTTCCACTAATTGGGTTTCAAGAAAATAGCATTGATAATTTTACTCCATTATTATGTTTAAAATTTTATTTTTGGTAATTTGAACTCTACTTGGTTTGGATATACTTTTGGAACCCATAATCACACAATTTATAAATTCTGAGTTCATCGTTATAAACAAGATAAGAGTAATCCTAACTCAATTTCCATTCATTGAGTAAAACTTCCAAGTCACTGGTTTTGTTGTTACATGATTTGTGTTAATTTTCTATGATTTGTTTACACTGAATATCCAATCATATTGATTGTATTTTTATTTTTCAAACATTATTATGTAATTTTTTGATCCATAACCTAAGGATACAATATTTATAAGTGATTTCATCATAATTTGCATTCTATTGGGAATTCGTTGTTGTTATGCACAAATTCACTTTTATATGGTGTATATAATGAACTTTGACATAGTATATCATTAATATATTTATTCTCATGATATAATAATTTTATTATTACATCAATTACTTTTCTTCAAGGAACTCTTATTTTTTTAGTAACTCTAACTAAAATATCATTTCAAATGATTTAATTATTTATTGTTCTAAATCATTTTCATCAATTTTTATGTTTTAAAAAAGGTTTTATTTATTATTTATATTGATTTTAATGTTTTAAAATTAAAATAACTTTTAAAATATTTAATGTGTTATGTGACACATGGATTACAAAATCAAATTACTAAATTCTTTAAATGGATTTGAAAATGGATTGAAAAATCATAGACTCTGTCAATATATTTAAATTATATATTTTGATTGAAATGTGGAACTATTATCTTTTTTTTTGTTATGGTATAATGTGTTATTAATATGATATGGTTATTGTGTCTTTTATATTTATACAGTTGTTTCCGTGACAAACTAGGGAGGTTGATCCCAAGATAGCTCTCCAATGAATTGGGTATCATGACGAAGGTAAACATTAATATTTCTACTAATAGATTTAGGGGGTATACTATGATGGGTATTTTAACGTAACTCAATACATAGCTATGATATATACAATTTAAGTATGATATTGATGCTATTTGTTAATTTTATTATTTATGATATCTATCTGTTATTCATAAATCGTATGAATTTATGAGGTATGTTATGATCTAAAAGCATGGTTTCCTTGATTTGTATTTATTGATGGGTTAATGTTTCCTTTAATTATTTAATATCTGTTACTAATATTTTTATGCTTATCCCATTTTTCTGAATTTTTTTACACCAGACTTAAAGATGAATAGGGTCAATGATAGTATCATGGAAAAGTCTGGCAGTCAACAACATGGAACTAGACATGTTTTTTATGAGTTTTAATATCATGATAAAATTGGATACTGAGTAGTATTATGTACATGTAATTTTCAAGTTGATATATAATAGTTATGCCGTATTTATATATATTTCTAAACCTAAAAACATTATAAATGGGAATTATTCATTTAATTATTGATTATGTAATGTTTTAATGTCGGGTCCTTATAGTTTGTATCAGAGGATTGATTAGATAACATTAGAGGTTAGGGAGTATTTGTGCATACATTACATAACCATATAGGTTAACATATTAGAAATGGTCATAGTTATTTTTGAGGTGATAATTTTTTATTACATTTTGTGGTGAAAAATTAAAGGTATTAGATAACCTTGGAAGATAAAATATGTAATGGTTATTTTTTATGAATTTTTCCCTTTTTTTGGGATTTTATGAAAATATATAATTTTTTAAAAAGGAAAAAACACAGTCCGTGTGAAAACCCATAACATCAAACCCTACTACGGGAATCAAAACCACAACCAAAGTGTGATTTGGATTTATCGCCTCCCACTAGACTACATGAACTCCCTAGTTAGTATGACTAATTATTTTTAGTTAAATGGTTTTACGGATCAAGAATAAATTTATTTGGGATCTTATTTTTATTCAAATAGGTATCCTTAGTATAGGAAATTTATTTTTTGATTAAGTGATAATAAATATTTTGAATGATATTCTATCTTTTGGGAACATTTTATACTTATCAGAAATAAAATACTATGAGAATTAAACTATAGTGTAATGGTTGACATATTATTTTTCAGAATTCAAATTTTTTATTGTGGACATAAAGATATTTGGTTTATTTATGGAAATTATTAACATATCATAGAAAATATTTGATTGGGTTAATTACAATTCAGTATGAAAATTTAAATGTGGTCGATGTTTTTGGAGATAAATCTTAAGATTTATTGTGGATGACTGTGTGATTAAATCTTTTTGAATTTTTTGTTTCAATATTAGTTTAGATTAATTTGATTAATTTTATTGAAAATTTTATATTGAATGGTCTTTCTTGATGTTTGGGTTCTTTTTTATAAATTTTGGAAGATAAGAGTAGTATTTATTTTTATATTGTATTATCTTTTGGTGGATTTTCTAATCATGTACTTTCCGATTTGGTTTTTGGTTTATGTGAAACGATAGGGAAAATATATTGTTCATATTTTTACACTATTTGATATTATAGATGTTGATTTTAGAACTTAAATTGTGACCAAGTCATCTATAATACTTACTACTTAGAGAATATATGGCTTTGTGGTTGAATTTTATTAAAGGTTGACACTCTACATGACAAGTAACTATATTTTCTTACGATCATAGTCTAGTTATAAAAAAATTATTCAACTCGATGAAAATGATCTTGAAACAATAATGTTATAAGAAATCTTTTATCTTTAGACTTTTACCCAACCACAAATTCATGGTATTCTAGTGGTTAACATTTCGTGATAATGTTCTCTCTTACTCTATAGTAATCTATCAGAGTAATTATCTCTTCCATATCCATTTTATTATGGAATGTAATATTTTTTTTTGGCTCAGGTGACCATTGTTCTTCTCTTACATTATTTTAATTAGATATTTTTGTTGACTCTTTTTCTGATGTGCGACATTCAATGAATTTTCCAAGTCCAATTTTAAAATTACAAGGATGTAAATATCCAAAGGGGGAAATGATGTAAAATTCATGGTGAATAAAGGATATACACATTTCATATTTATTAATATTTTTTAATTAAAAAATAATTTTACTTTAAAAGGGATTATATGTTTATTGGAATACCTGATATGCAACAACGAGTTTCTTTGAAATCTTACATTTCACACAATATTGAGTAATACTGAAAAATAATATAATAATATTATTATTTAAAATGGAAGTTAAAAAATAGTTGTTGTATTGGAAATAATTAATATATCTATCTAAAATATGAATATATTTTATACTAAAAAGTGTTTACATTTACACAATAAATTTTAGTGGAGAAGATAATAATGAATCCAATATTAAGCATGAAACACTCTAATATTCTATAAATGGTTGTCTTACCGTCTTTTGATGAAGAACCCTTTTTGTATCTACTTTTTATAGCATTAATATTTTCTATATAAAAAATAAAATCTTTCATTAGAATCGGGACATCAAAATTTACTTTTGGAATTTTTTTTTGTATTTTTTAGATAATTTATTTTGTAAATACTGAAAAATAATGTATTTTAATTCTAAAATGCCTTTTGATCTAATTTATTAATATGGTCAGATTATATTTTTACATTGTTTTAAATTTTAATTAGATTATATTTTTACCATTAAATACAATTTTGGACATTAGAAGTAATTTAACTTGGAAATTCGGCATAAACAAGTGTTAATATTTTAAAATTTATTATTTTTTAAAAACAACCTTTTTGTTTTAACAACAGAAATTAATTTTAGTTTAATTAATGAATCTTATATGTTGTTAATTTGATAAAATAAACAAAAAATTTTAATTCATAATATCAAATATATAATGTGCTGAATTTTTGGTGTTTTTCTGAAGAAATTCAATTTGGATGCATAGTTAAAACAATAATTAGAAGTTAAAAATTTGACCTTTTCATTTAAATGAAATTAAACCTCTTCATGGAATTGAATTTCAAAAATCCATAATACATGGTTGTTATCAGTAAATAAAATATTGTTAAATAAGATAAAAATAATTTTTGGTGAATTGTATCATATGAATTTTATTTATCACGATTAACGGTAAATAAGGTAATATAAGGTTAAATAATATTATAATAAAATAAAATTACATTAACACATTTACTAACCATATTTGATGAGTCATTAACTACTAATAAAATCCTTGTGTAAGAATTGTGTCTGTTTAATGACATTTGGGTAAGATAATGACATTAATATAATTTAATTTAAAGTACAAGTAAAAATATCAAAAAATGTTTCGTATTGATAAAACAATTATAATGTCGGGTAATATAATTGGTATATTTGAATATGTTTATTTATTTTAATGCTAAAAATATTTTTTAAGTTATGTTATTATTTTAATAATTTTTAAAAATCAAATAAATACAAATATTTAAGACAAAATAATGATGAAATGTTTACGTAATTAATGAATGAATTAAATAAAGAATATTTTGATGACTAAAAATATCCAAACCCTGTCAAATTCTTATTAGATGAATTTATTTCTACCATTAGTAATATTATATTCATCTTTAAAATTTTTTGTTCTTTTAGTATCTGACATTCATTATATAATAAAATAATATTTTCACACTTTCCAAAAGAGCCCCTCTGCCCCTTATAAAAAAACCTAACCTCTATCACATTACATACACCTCTCAAACCACTTGGATCATCCATAATTTGCCCAAAGAATCCTTCAATATCAATCTCTTCCACCTAGAAGCCTTTTATAAGGCTAATGGTACTTCATGAAATCCTTTTGGCTCAAACCATATCTTGTTACCCAATTTGAAGTAATGTCTTCTGTTAAGTTCTTTTATTTTTTTTTACTTCTCTAACCCGCTAAATTCTTTTTGTTAATTTATTTTATAATAAATTTAGTTTCTTCAATATACTAGTATGTTTTTATGATCCAGATTAGAATTACACTTACACACACCTCAATCTAATGGGTAATGAACATACTATTTATATGATCAAGATCTACTGCCTCCCGAAATGATGATTGTTCAAACTTCACGTACCACCTCTTATGGTGGAAACTATGAAAGAAAATTATTTATATATGATATATATTATTATTATGTTTCCTAATTCTTCCGTATTTTACATTTATAGCATACAATTATTGTTTCCATAATGTGTAAAAGTGATAATTTAATTTGAGGAATTGTGGACTACCGCCCCTCAAAGTGATATGACTCGTTCATGCCATATGTGGAACATATAAAAGATGGATTTAAAGATTTTATTTATGATATTATTTATTAACTATAATATAAAAATATATCATTAAGATTTTATTCCATTTAAATATTAAATAGAAATGAAAGTAGTGTTCATGCATTCGTACGACTTACCGTCCCCATTAACGGTGTAATTAATATCTTATCTCCAAATGTAAGGTAATATTATGAATAAATATATATACATTAAATATATGATATATATGATATCAAAATAATTAATATCATTCTATATATAATTTAATTTGGACCACATTAACTATTTGTAATTCTAATAAGATCATTATTGACTCATGTTCCAATTATCGACCAAACGACCGTTATTAACTTAAATTATTTCATAATTTTTATAACGTGGTAATAAATTATATAAAAAGAATAATAAACTTTAAAAATAATTGTAATCATGTATAAATTAAATGTAGTTTATTATTTAGGAGATTAATGAACGAACGGGTCATGTGATACATGAGGTAAGGGGTTACTTATCTAACTTTTAATGTCATGATATTTGCATTGGTCACCACATATTTATTGCATATAGTTTATTGTGCTCTTGAATTTGATATATATTATCATTATTATCTTTATATTCATGTTATTATGTTATTAATATGGTTTTTATTAATTTTTTGTCATACAACTTGATTGTTTAAAATGAGGTAAGGGGTTTTCATCTCACTTCGTATTCTCATGAGATCCATTCAATATTTCCATTATTTCCATTTGTGTGGTGTATGGACTACCCATTATTGTATTACTTGTGTAATATAATTTAATATATATTATATTTAAAACTTAATTGTATGATCCTTCTTTCATGGGTATTATGATTTGTAAGTTATCAAATCCTATGGGAATTTCAAATTTCGATATCCACTCATTGGGTTTCACGCTAACTTCACTAGTTATTTTACTCCAAGATTTTGTGCGAAATAACTATTTATTTTTTATGTAGTAATTTACACTCCCCTTTTTTTGGATATCATTTTGATACACATAATCACTCCATTGATAATTTCTCATGTCGTCGATATGAACATGATAAGAGTAATCTTAACTCAATTTCAATTCTTTGTGTTAAACATCCTAGTCATAGGTGTTGTTGTTACAAGAATATGTGTGAATAATATATGATTTATTTACAATTAATATCAAATAATATTGAGTGTATTTATATTTTTCTCAAATAATTATGTAATGTTTTTGTCCTTAATCTAAGGAAACAGACTTTATAAGCGATTTCATCTCATTTTCCATTTTATTTTGACATCATTGTTGTTATGCGCCTATTCACGTATATACGGTGTATATGAATTACTTTGACATAGTATATCATGAATCCAATTATTCTAATTATATTATAATGTTTTTATTACAACAATTATTTTCATTCAAGCATCTTTCATTTAGTTAGGAAGTATTTAACTAAAATATTGATTAAATGTTATAAAGATTAATTCTTCTAAAACTTTTTCATTAATTTCCATGTTTTAAAATTGTTTTTAAGGGTTTATGTATATGGATTTGAAGGTTTTGAAATTAAAATTTCTATTAAAATCTTAAAATTTGTACGAGGCACTTTTATTCATAATTCCCAATATTAAATGTTTTAAATGGTTTTGAAAATGTTATGTTAAAGCATTGACTAATTCAATATATTGAAATGATATATTGTGATTGTAATGTGAAAATGTAATATTTTTTTATTATTTTTTTGTGTGTTATGAATATGTTATGGTTATTTGGAATTGATAACATATACGGGTGGTTCCGTGATAAACCATAAGAGGGTGAGCCCGAGATAGCTCTTCAATTCATTGGGTAACATAACAGAGGTAAACATTACTGTTTCTCCTGTGTGATTTAGGGAATATAATGTGATGGGTACTACAATGTAAATCCTTATGTTGATGTTATAGCTACAATGTACTTATGATATTGATGACACGTGTCAACTTAATAAATTATTATTTCTATGTGTTATTTATAAATCTATTGATTTCATGAGGAATGTTAAGGTCAATAAATATGGTTTCGTTGATGTGTATTTATTGTTGGATTAATGTTTCCATCCTTTAATTTTTTACTCTTTCTGAGAATTTTATGTATATCCCATGTTATTTAAATGTATTACAAAGGACATAAAGATGAATTGTGTAATGTTTATGATCATGGAAAAGTCATGAATTCTAAAACATGGAACTAGACATGTTTATTTTTATGAGTTTTTATTTCATGAAAAAATGGATACTATGTAGTAGTGTCTACATGTAATTTTTAAGTTGATATGTAATATTTATGGACAAATTCTCAAAATATCTTATCCTAAAAAGATAAAAAAATGTGAAATATTCATTTAATTCAAGATTATGTAATGTTTTATGGTCAGGTCCTTATATCACTTGTTGGGATGAGTCAAAACAACATCTTATTTGAGATTTACATGGCTTAATAAATCTGGACCTTCATAAGTGACATAACATGTTTCCCTTCCAAATCCTTATAAATTCATGAATTCCTCAACTGAGGGTTCCTATAACGACCCTTTTATTTATAGAATAATAAATTATAAAATCATAAAATATAAATGAATATAATATTATTTTTATATTAAATAGAACACATTTTGTGATAATGTAATCAACAAGAAATAATCGGTTTCTTTGGAATCTTACGTTACACACAACCTTGAGTTATTCTGAAAAATAATAAAATATTATAATTATTTGAAATAATAGATACATCCAAGACATTTTTTGGCGGTAATGAATAGAACTAATTAAAATATGTTTATAGATGGTTTCTAAATGTCTTAAATTTATCTGATAAATTTTTGAGGATAAAAATTATAACAAATTGACTTTTATGCATGAAATACTTGTATATTTTTAAAAGGTCATTTTACTGAATTTTGATGAGGAACACTCTTTAATATAGTTTTTGTCACTTTTATATGTTCATTTTAACAAAATAAACTACTTATATAGTATCAGGTCATTATAATTTACTTTTTATTATATTTTGGTATTTTTGTGATAATGTTCATTTGTTATTGAATATTGAAAAATACTGCATTTTATGTCAAAACTACATTTTCATCAAATTTATTGATATAGTTATATTTTACATTTATATTGTCTTAATGTGTAATTGGATTTTATTTTTATGAATTAATCAAATTTTAATCATTGGAATAAAATTCACTTTTAAATTGAACCTAAAAATGCCATTCTTTTGATAGATTTTATTTCTTAAAAACATACATTTTTTGTGTTGACAATAGAAATTAATTTTTTATTAATTAAGGAAAATTATTTGATTTCAATTTGAATAAATGGATTAAATATTTGGAATAAGTAGGTTCATAATTTTAAATAATTATGCTTTATTTTTTGTATTGGCCTAGGTTCTTGGAGGTCCATTACATTGTAAAAATCTGATGTTGGGTGTTGTTGGTAGTCTGGGAATGTTTTAAGGCTTCTTGGTGAAGTTTTTACCCCTAACGGTAGGCCTACCAGTAGTCTTAGCCTACCGGTAGCAGGCCTACCTGCCAGTCGCTGTCAGCCACTAGTAGCCCTCAGCTACCGGTGGCTCTTTCCTACCCCCACGGGTTTTCTAGTAATGCCTCCTTTTTTGCCAATTGGATTTTGAACCCTATTTTGACCCCTTTAAGTTTGTTTTAAAGCCCAGTAATACCCATAGATAGTGTTTAATTATTTTTTTATGAGGTCCCCTAGGGTGTGAATCGGTTCAACCCACCCCTAAAGGCGGGGGACCCTTTAATGACGTGTTGGGCTGCATGGTCAACCCACGACCCCGATCCTTACACGGTTTCGCTTTCTTATCTCAACCGTGCCTAATCCTTATAAACTAAAGGGTTCTCCATGAATTTCTTTTTCTCTATCTCCCTCCCATCGTTTCGTATGTGCGTTCTTGAGTTCCTGAGGCCCCACCCCTCCAAATCGTGCATCCCATGTTACTAGCGTGTGGAGATAAACTTTGATTGTTGATCAATCAGGTAGGGTTTCACCTTCATCTCTATTTTTTGTGTATCATGCAGGGTGGGTATGATTTTTTTGTTGAATTTGATGAACCAAACATTAATGAAGATAATAAAAGGATTATAAAGATTAAAGGGGAGTGGTGTGATCGATGATGCTCTGATTAATTATTTCTGAATTGTGTAGGATTACACCTATTGAATATCAAGGCTGTTGGTGGTATTTGTCTATGCACTAATGAATCCTTACCTTTGGTAATGTTTAAATGGATTCTATTGTTATTGTGAACCTATGATGAGTAAATTAATTTGTTTAATTACGTATATTCCGCTAAATAAATTGAAAGCACCAGGATAAACCCTATCTGTGATAACATCGGCTAAATAACACCGAAATTGAAATCATGGAATGTATTAAATCTTTTAAATATGAAAATACTTGCATGAGCCATCTTCTGTTGGTGGTAGTGGTTTGGTTTTTTCCCTTTCATGGGATGATAGTTGGGTGATGTGGGTGGGGATAGGATCCCATGTGGTTATGCTTTCAGTTGTTAATTTAGGGTCAGGTGGTTACATTGATTGTAACGCCCCGACCCCAGTTACCCAGAGTCGGTGATTTACTTCGTAGCATTGGCATGATCACAAAAGATTAAGTCTCGAAAGACCGATTAGTTTAGTAGCCTTGGAAACACTAGATACTTTCATAAATGTTACATTAGATCACAAAGTGAAAAACTGAAATAACATTGTCTCCATTTTCCACACTCATATCCCCTTCAGACTATCCCTGCAGGTCATTCCTATAATACTTTGTCACATCCTGGAAATATTAAAACATTGATAGGGGTGAGCTCAGATGCTCAGTGAGGATAACAATATAGTGGAAGATTTCATAATTAAAAATAAACATTTAATGCAATGAACGAATAAAACAAAATCCTTTTATAGTTGAACTTCAACCTAATATTGAAAAAGTAAAATGAGATAATGCCATTTAGATATTCAACTCGTCGAATAATCCCAAGCAATATCAATAACAACTTTCATAATGATGGAATGCATAATTCTAGACTATCATAACCTCGTAGTCAAGGCCTCGTGCCAAGACCACAAATAATATTCTGTCAAGGCCTCGTGAGAAGACACTAGTTTGTCTCATTAGACCTACCAATGCATCGATGAGCTATAGCGGGCTCCACCCGTCACTTGTTACGTCCAATTCATTCCTCATATGAACATGTATAAACATATCATAAACCATAACATAATCGTATCACATAAACGTGCATAAAGGAAACATGAAATTTACACATTTTAATCACAAGATATCAATACAACAAATTGAGATAATAAAAACCTTATCAAAACCATTTTCAATACCTAAATAAAATAAAATTAAACATGGTATTTATTATTCATTTTAAAAAAAGTTATTGCTTATAGAGGAAGCCGAAACTCAAATAATAGTCACGGTGGCAGGGAAGTCGTTGTCGTTGCATACGTAAGAAAAAAACATTCCATTTGTTGCTTAGTAAAAACGCTTCGTATAAAAAGATTCCTTTTGAATAAAAGTCAATGTCAAAGGTGTTTATACACCGTATAAAAGAAAGTTGTGTATAAAAAAAATATGCCTCAATGAAAGGAGATTAAGATGAAGACCCTTAAAAAGAACATTTTTTTAAATAAAGTAGATCTATTTTGTGTATTCACTATAATTACACATAAACAAAGTAAAAATACAAGATAGGACATAATAATATCTTTATATAATTTGAAATTAGGAGATTAACCCAAAGAATAGAAATTGGGTTAAGAAGTTCCCTTACCATGCGTCTTGTTTTGACTCGACCGTTATTTAGCCTCATGAATAATAAACTAGAGTAAATTTATAATTTATTAATAAACTTTTTCAATATTTTTATTCCTTTTATATCACTTATTACAATGTTATGAACATTATGTAATTATTTAAGTTAATAACGGTCGTTTTGTCGATCTTTGGTCCATGAGTCAAAAATAAACTTCTTATAATTACAAGTTGTTCATGTGGTGATATATCCATAATATACAGAATTATATTCCTGATATAGATATCATATATCACATATATATATAGTATATACATGCATTTATAATATTCCATAACTTTTAGAGGTTAGAAATGAAATGCACCGTTCATGGAGACGGTAAGCCGTACGTACGCATGAACGCTACTTTCATTTATATTTTTTATTTAATGAAATAATAATGATATAAAGGTATATTATAATTCCAGTATAATATAATATATAATATCATTTACTCCATCCTTTATACATCCCACATATGGGATTAACTATTCAATTCACTTTGAGGGGGCGGTAGTCCGCACTTCCTAAAATTAAAATATCGAGTGTACCCATAACGGAAACAATGAAGGTATGCCATAAATGAAAACTACATAACCTTAAGTAAAACATAAACATGTTATATATCATATATATAAATATAGTGACATATTAATGGTCACCTTTGAAGGTGTTATATGAGTGTTGAACAATCATCGTTTCGTGAGGCAGAAATTCGCCATCCATAGAAACTGTATGTTCTTTAACCATTATATGTAGGTGTCTATAAGTTTAGCTAGAATAATTCTTATAAAAACATCCTATTATATATAGGATACTGGTTTTGTTACAAAATAATTGAATAAAAATAGTTTAGGGGGTTGGAGAAGCAAATTAAAACAAAATAACATAAGAGAACACATTACCTTAAAATCGGGTAACTCTTTTTTGATTTGAGCCAAAGGCTTCCTTGGAAAGAATTATGCCCAATGTGAGGCTTCTAGTAGTAAGAGAGGGAAGTTGGTAGATTATTTGGACAGAGGTTGGCTGAGACAAAAGGCTTTGAAAGTGTGAGTATGGTTGTATTGGTGGGGGCCTTTTATAAGTGGAGAGGAGGGGCACTCTTGGAAAGTCATGAAATGTTACTTTATTAAGAAATTCGATTACGAATATAAAGGTCCCACAATAAAATATTTCTAGGATAAGATGATAAGGGTTCAAAATATATTCATCCAATATGTTTTTGAGAAGTTTATTCCTTATATTTTACATTATTCTTTCATTTTATTTAAATCGTTATTTAATGAGGTAATCGTTGCATCATCATGGTGTCATAAATAATTTAATTTATTTTATGTCTAAAAATTAAAAAAAATAATGATTTTGGAAATATTTTTATCTTTCTAATTAATATTTATAGTAAAAAAATGACTTGTATAACCCCATTTAATAATTGTTTTCGTAAAACAACTTATGATTGTGACATTTTTATTTTAATTTTAAATAAAAGTTATTTATGTCATTTTCCTAGAAAAGTGGCGCCATGGGGTCCCCAAGATCACCCGTGTATTTTCTTGGTCATAATTGACTCATCCAATAGGTTTAGGACAAGTTTCAAGGACATTTCATATTTTTATAATATCATTTTTACCTTAAATTTCACTAATTTCCTTTAATCGCGATTAATTAAACTTAAAAGTAACTATTCACCAAAAAATTATTTTAATCCCATTTAACCACATTTTACTTCCTAATGACAACCATGAATGTTGGATTTTTGAAAATAAAATCACAGAGCTGGTAATGTTTCATTTAAACGAAAAATCATTTTTTTAACTACCACTTAGTGGTTTCACTATTCATCAAAAATTGAAGTTTCTCAAAATAGTGCCAAAATTTCACCCTAAGATATAATTGATATTTTGAATTCAAAAATGATGTCTAATTTACAAAATTCCAACCATATAAGTTGTATAAAATTATTTTATAATAAATTCCCGTTGTCTCAACAAATAGCGTGTTTTTATGAAACAATATATATCAAAAGATTGACAATTGTTTATGTCCAATTTCAAAGTGAAAATAATTCTAATGAACACCATTAGATAAAATGGTAAAAATATATTATAATTATACTTTAAAACCACTCAATAGTATAATTTATCAATATAAATTATTTTGATCAAAAAAGTTGTTTTAAGTATTTTTTACTATTCATATAAATGGAAGTTCTCATAAAATTACAAAAAAATTATCTTAGGATAATTTCGATATTACGAATACAAAAATCAAGTCCATTTTGAAATATAACATTTCTATAATTTTAAAAATTGGGTATTACTATTCATAACGGCTAATTTTAATAGTTGCGGTGTGTTAGAACTCGAAGTTGCGTACAATGCAAGCTATTGAGTTATTGAATGAGAAGCGTATCATTGAAGCTCGGGGTGTTACATTTATTATTTCATGAATATTTTTGGGATCTTCTATTGATGAGACACCGTTTTCTTATGGAATTTGGGGAACATGGGCTAGTATCTTGGGGTTTTCCTTAGTTCCAGTACTTTGAGGTATCTCAAATACCCCTTTTTGTGGTTGTGACTTTACAAGAGAACCGGGTGTGAATTTTTATGTTGATTTTTGACTGTACTCGCTTTCAATTTTCCCACGTATGTGAAAAAACTTATTTAAACTGTATTAATGAACATGAAAACGAGGATGGGACAATGGTTTGGGTTTGGAATGATTTGTGACTTGGGAATGTGTGTTGATTGTGTTCTTTAGGCTGGCTAAAGAAAAACATAGATTTGGGTGAGTGCTTGTTACCTATAGATATACTTGTAGTTTTTTGTTTCTTGTTTGCACCCCACCCATGTTGAGAACTTAGTTCTGAACACCCACATTCCATGGGGGAGGGTTTTTTCCCAACTCTTCTATTAGTGGCTGGTTATTAGCTCATTTATGCTCCCTTTCCCGGATAGCCCTAGTATATTCTGGCAGGGTGTGTTGGCCTGAAGTCCATTATTATTCCAAGAGTCATCGGGCGGGATAGTGTGGTGGTTGGCCAAGGTGTGTGTGGGAAGGTGGTTTCCCATGTATCTTCGGGATGAGGCCCAGGTGTCTTCGGGCGTGGAAGTGGTTGTTCTGGCTGAGGTGTTTGTAGGCATGGATTAAATGTGAAAGTTGTGGCCCAGGTGTGTGCGGGCGGGTTTATTGTTGCGGCCCAGGTGTCTGTGGGAAGGTTGTGTGGTTGTGTCCCAGGTGTGTGCAGGCGGGTATTGGCAGTGGGACTGTGATGAGAATAGTGGGATTGGTCTGATGGATAGGATGTACTCAATAACCAGTGGGAAAGTGGAGAGGGGTACCCAAACATCGATGTGCTATTACTATACATTACATGAATTTCTTTATTTGGGGAGTGTGCCTTCGTGAGGCTTGGGTGGTTAGTTTACATTCTAGGTGCTTGGTTATCTCTTTTCTCACAGGGCATTAGTATGCCTCCCCACACGTGCATGAGATCTTTTGGTTTTTCCCTACTGAGTATACTTGTATGATGACCCTACATATATTAAACTTCATTCAGGTTTCTAGGAGGACTTCAGAGATCGTGCTGGACCGTACTACCTAGGAACTTGGGTCAAATTTGGTTATCATTTTTCTTTATTTTGGTAGTTTATCTTTGGAGTTCTTGTACCATGTATCTTTTACTTTTGAACATGCATGTGGGAATGGTTAACATTTTGATTTACTTCTCTTTCAGTTCTGGTGTTGTTGTGTATCATCATCTTATCTGTCAATCCTATTAAAATAAAGATAAAGGGGTAATGCCTTCCATTTAATGTGTCATCTTATGCCCTAGGCGCTGGTCACCACTCTGGGGCCTATTGATGGTGGGTTTCAGGGGACATTATCTCTTATTTAACTTAAATAACAAAGGGCATGGAAATATGCTGACCCTTCCCTCCTTCTGGTGAAGGCGGGTCGTGACAGAATGGTATCAGAGGAGTTTTGAGAGATAGGATGGAGTCTGGAGTTAGGAATAGTATGGATTCCATGAGATAGTTGGGCAATAGTGATTGGTGACCTTGGTGCGTGAATTAGGCCAGGGAAGACCGACTAGGACGCGGGATTTTAGGGCCCCCTGTGATCGGATGCAAGGACTCCGGACCTAACAAACAACCTAGTGAGGCCACACTGATTGTATGGTAGAGACCCTAGGAAAGGTACATGCATCATAATGACTTGTGTTCTCATGTTTCTGGTGTGTTTTGGGAATTTGATATAAATAAGATGATAAGAAGTTTTAAGAACAAATAATATGCACTAATTGGGCTTAAACATTCATTGTTTACCTTGTGTATATGTCACATGGGAGATGACAACGAGTTGTAAAGGATATCGAGGCCCAAAAGGATGACTTGGCCGATATTCATAGGGATGATCGAGATTAGGAGGACAACCGGTTGTAGAAAATGCTTCGAGCCGTCCAGCGATAGACCCTCGAGAAGTATGAGGGCATCACCTCTGACATGAAGACGGAAACTTGGCTAAAAGAGCTGGTGATAAGATTCAACCTGCTTCAGGATCCGCCTGAGTACTGGGTTTATCTGGCGGTCAGCCAGATGTGGAGAGAAGCGCATCAGTGGTGGAATCATTGTCTTGGAGAGAGGATAGAGGTTGAGATGGCATGGGATGATTTCGAGAAGGAGTTCCGGGTGGAATTCCTCTTTTCTACGATGAAGGCGGAGAAGATGCAGGAGATAATCTCCCTCCAGCAGGGAAGTCTGTTAGTAAAGGAGTAGGGAATCAAGATCAATGACCTCCTACAATTTTCTCTGGTCCTCATTCCAGATGAGGAGTGTCAGGCAAGAGGTTTAGAGGAGGTGCTCCGACCCTCCCTCTAGTACGATGTTACCCCCTTCACATTACCGACATACATGGAGGTCTAGAAGAAGGAATAGGTGGTGTAGAGGATTCACACTCTAGGCGGTGTGTCATGAGAGAGAATTCATCTAGGCCCGTCAAAGGGAAATGGTGTCAACACCAGACCACCACCATAAAGACCCTCTCAGTTCCGACCAGCAGGGAACATCCCAGCAGTTCCAATCCTGGTCCCCTAGTCTTCATCCTTTGCATTTAGGCATATGACCGAGGTGCTTCATCTGTGGAAGCCCTGGAAATCTCTGGAATCAGTGCCCGAATCGAGTTCAGTACGTCCGTGGTGGACATTCTCAGCACCTTCCTCAGTAGCAGCTTCCAGTTAGGCCCTTCCACCAATAGCAGTAGGGGTAGAGAGCTCCCGCTACTCCTAGGAAAGACGTTGCAAGGGGAGGCCGACCTCAGGGAGCTCCTCAGGGACCTCAACTAGGGCTTGGTCGGGGAGGTGGACGACAGTCGTGGGGAAGAGGAGATGGCCATGGGTAGTTGCACGCCGCAGAGGCATAAGTTTGAGCGGGGCCGTATGTTGTTCGAGGTACGATCGGTTTTTTTAGAACCCTTGCTTACGCCTTGTTCGATGCCGGAGCTTCGCACTGCTTTGTTACACCTGGTCTGGCCCATGTTCAAGGTCTAGATGCTGAGGGACTTCCAGTGCAACTGGTTCTGAGCACACCAGTATGAGGATAGACCGACTTTTTATATAATTTTAGAGGATGTAGTCTGATGATAGTGCGAAATCAGTCGGTCAGGGATCTACTAATGCTACAAACACAAACATACGATGTCATCCTACGTATCGACTGGCTTTTCTCCGTGTGTTCCGTCATCGACTGCTTCTAAGGAATGGTTGTCTTATCAAACATGGGCGGCCGGCGTGTTACCCTCACCGGTGAGTACAGTTGTCAGAAGGGAAGCAGGTGAGAGGATCCCATCCACTCCATGTTAGCCGAGCTGTCAGAAGAGTCGGTAGATGCTGAGATGGTAGAGGTGACAGGAATGGTCAGCGAGATTATGGACGTCTTTCGTAAGGAGGTAACGACTCTACCCCCACGACGTGATATAGAGTTTGGGATAGACTTGTAGCCTGGTGCTCGTCCGATTTTGATGTATCCTTACCAGATGGCACCTTCGAAGCTACGGGAGTTGCAGATTCAGATTGATGATCTGATGAAGAGGGGTTACGTTCGACCAAGGGCATCACTGTGGGGTGCACTAGTCTTGTTCACAACGAAGGCAGATGGTGGTCTCAGGTTGTGCATAGAATATAAGAGACTGAATCAGGTAATGATCATGAATCTCTAGCCTCTTCCGAGGATAGACAATCTTCTTGACTAGCTCAATGGGGAAGGATGGTTCTCGAAGATCGACCAGTGGTCTGGGTATCACCAGTTGTGGGTAAAAGAGGGCGATATCCCAATGATGGCCTTCAGGTGCAGATATGGACACTTCATGTTTGTAGTCATGCCTTTAGATGTTAAGAATTCCCCAACGGTGTTCATGGGGATATTGAACTCCGTCTTCTGGATGTACCTGGATCAGTTTTTAGTTGTGTTCATCGACGACATCCTGATCTATTCAATATCAGAGGAGGACCATGAAGAGCACCAGAGGATATTTTTGGAGGTCCTTCTAGAGCACCATCTTTATGAGAAGTTGTCAAAATTCATTTCTGGATGCGAGAAGTACACTACCCTTGTAACGTAGTGTCTGAGGAGGGGGCAGTGGTAGACCCATCAAAGGTTGAGGCGGTTGTCTCTTGGGCAGCACCCAAGAATGTGGCAGAGGTTCACTGTTTCCTCGGGCTGGTGGGTTACTATAGGAGGTTCGTGCCCAATTTCTCTTGAGTTGCAGCCCCTTTGACAGCCTTGACCAAGAAGGACCAGGTTTTAGTGTGGAGTGAGCAGTGGGAGACAGCTGTCAGCTATCTGAAGGATATGTTGGTTAGTACCCTGGTGTTGAGACTACCAGAAGAAGGGGTGGCATATGAGGTGTTCTCGGAGGCTTCAAGGCCTGACCTCAGATGTGTGTTGATGCAACGAAAAGAGGCGATATCTAATGAGTCTAGGAAGCTACGCCCTCATGAGCGTAATTATGCCACCCACGACCTGGAGCATGCATCGGTCGTTTTTTTGCTAAAGTTATGGTGGCATTACCTCATCAGAGAACGCTTTGTGGTCTTCAAAAATCACAAATGATTGAGGTATAACTTATCCCAGCGAGACCTAAACTTGCGACAACAAAGGTTGATTGAGTTCCTCCAGGATTATGACTTCGAGATTTCCTACACATCAGGATAAGGTAATGCAGTGGCTGATGCCTTGAGTAGGAGGTCATAGAAGGATGCATTCCGAGAGTCAGAAGACGCATGGAAGGCAATGGAGGATTTGGCTGCCTTGCACCTGGATGCGAGGATGGATAGCAGTAGAGGTTGCTTGTATCAGATGATAGTGCAGTCATCTCTATTTTAGGAAGTGGAGGAGTCTCAGTGTGGAGACTCAGAGTGCGAAGTGATTCATGACTGAGTTTACTAGTGAAATGATTTGGAAAGGTTGACATAGGATGGTCAGAACCGGATGCTTTTTTGAGGAATTTTGTTTGTTCCATAGGCGATGTGTGGAAAAGTTCTTAGTGAGTTACACAACTCACCCTTAGAAGTGCACCCGGGTGTTTCCAAAATGTACAAGGGTCTGAAGAGACAGTTTTGTGGCCCGGCGTAAAGCGAGCAGTGGAAGAGTTTGTGCCCAAGTGCCTAGTGTGTTAGTAGGTGAAGACTAAAAACCGTGTTCCAGGTGGCCTGCTACAGTCTCTGGATGTCCTCTAGTGGAAGTGGGAGGACATCTCGTGGGATTTCGCCAAAAGACTACCCAAGGATCAATGGGGATACGATGCCATCTGTGTAGTAGTGGGCCAGTTGACTAAATCGGCTCACTTTTTGGTGATTAAGGAGTCAAGTGCAGTGGATTCTTTGGCACAATGTTACGTGGATGAGGTGATGCGGTTTCATGGAGTTCTTAGGTCCATAGTCTCAGATAGGGATGCATGGTTTACCTCACGAATCTGGAGAGGATTTCAGCATACATTTGGCACCCAACTACATCTTAGCACTGCTTTCCATCCCCAGATGGATGGACATATAGAGTGCACCATCCAGAACATGGAGGATCAGCTACAGGCATGTGTTCTAGACTCAGGAGGATCATGGGTGTGTCACTTAACTTTCAAAGAGTTCACCTACAATAATAGATATCACTCCACCATTGGTATGGACCTGTTTGAATCCTTGTACATGATGCCATGTCGCTCACTTGTGTGTTGAACCGAAGTCGGAGAGGTGGGCATCCTTGGCACGAAGGTGGTGCAGAGCATGACAGAGAAGGTTCAGCTTATATGGGAAAGGATGAAGGCATAACCAGGACCGACAGAAGTTGTATGCTGATACCAGGAGATGGCCCTTGTAGTTTGAGGTTGGAGACCACATGTTCTTTAAGGTCTTCCCTCGGCCTGGACAATGGAGGATCGGCAAGGGGAGTAAGCTTTCTCCTAGGATCATCGGACCCTTAGAAATGTTTCGGTGGGCCAGTGAAGTGGCTTTTCATCTAGCATTACCACAGCCGCTACTGAGGATACATGAAATCTTCCATGTGACCCAGCTCTCTCGGTATCTCCATGACGATTCACACATCCTTGACTAAGGATAGATAGACATCGAGGTTGACATGACCTTTGTAGAAAGACCTGTGATGATTGAGGATCATGAAGAAAAGGTGCTTCGTGGGAGAACCATTCCCTTGGTATGTGTGTTATGGAGACATGGGGGGCTTGAGGAGAGTGCGTGGGAGAGGGAAGAACAGATGTGTGCCCAGTACCCTGAGCTATTTTGATTTTCGTACTATTCTATTTATACTTGTTGTGGTGGGGTGTTTTACCTTATTGGCTATAAAATATGTGGTTTTTCCTTCCTATAAATGTGTGTGAATAGTCATGGATATGGGGAGGGGAGGACCTGAACCCTAAATAAGATGCATTAAGGTGGATGCGATTAAACCCATGTGGGCGAGTCATTGCCGCCCAAAGCAGATAGTATCTTGACATGGGGGAATAGACTCCCCAACCCACATGACTGGGCAGTTTGACTTGGTGTGATTCTTGGATCATTATAGGGATGTGATTTTAGTTAACAATGGGGTTCACTCCTGAGAGGTATCTTTCGAGGTGGTTGTTTAGAACCTCTCTTTCCTTGTGATGTTTTGATTATTGAGGGAAATAATAGTTTGAGAGGTATTTGATGTAATGTTCTGGGTTTTTGGAGGTCCATTACTTTGTAAAAATCTGATGTTGGGTGTTCTGGGTAGTCTGGGAAAGTTATAAGGCTTCTCGGTGAAGTTTTGACCCCTAACGGTAGGCCTACTGGTAGCTTTAGCTTACCAATAAAAGGCTTACCGGTATCTATCAGCCACCGGTAGCCCTAGTCTATCGGTGGCTCTTGCGTCCCCCACGGGTTTTCCAGTAGCTCCTCCTTTTTGCACAAATTGGGTTTTATAACCCATTCTGACCCCATTAAGCTTGTTTTAAACCCAGTAGCACCCATATATGGTGTTTAATTAAATTTTTAATAGGTACCATGGTGAGTGTGTCTGTTTAAACCACCCCTAATGGTGGGGGACCCTTTAATGACATGTGGGGTCGCATGGTAAACCCAAGACCCCGCTCCTTACGCGGTTTCACGTTCTTATCTCAATCGTCCCCAGTCCTTATAAACTAAAGGGTTCTCCATGAGTTTCTTTTTCTGGATCACCCTCCCATCATTTCGGCTGCGTGTGCTTTATTTCCCGAGGCCCCACCCTTGCAAATCACGCATCCCCTGTTACTAGTGCGTGAAGATAAACTTCGATCGTTGATCAATCACGTAGGGTTTCACCTTCTTCTCCCCTTTCTGTGTATCATGCGGGGTGGGTATGCTTTTGTTTCGTAGAATTGGATGAACCAAAATTCAATGAATATAGTAAACGGATTTTAAAGAATGAAGGTGACGGTTGTGATCAATGTTGCTCTGATTAATTATTTCAGAATTGTGTGGGATTACGCCTACAGAAAATCAAGGCCCTTGGTTGTCTTTTTTTGTGCACTAACGAACCCTTAAATCGGGTAATGATTAAATGGATTGTATTGCGATTATGAACCTTAGTTGTGTAAATGAATTTGGATAATAATGTATATTCGGATAAAAAAATTGAAAGCACCAGGATCAACCCTTTTTGTGATAACCCCTGCTAATGTGCACCGAAATTGAAATCATTGAGTGTGTTAAATTTTTTAAATCAGAAAATACTGGCATGGGTATTCTTGTGTTGGTGATAGTGGTTTGGTTGTTTCCCTTTCACGGGCTAATTTATGGGTGATGTGGGTGGGGATGGGATCCCATGTGGTTATACTTTCAGTTGTGAATTTAAGGTCAGGTGGTTATATTGATTATATCATGAATTGGAGAGGGATCCTATATTGATGAGAAGCAATTTTCTTCTGAAATTTTAGGATCATGGGTTAGTATCTTGGGGTTTTCCATGGTTCCTTTACATCGAGGGATCAAAAATATACCTTTTTGTGGTTGTGACTTTACAAGAGAACCAGGTGTGAATGTTGAAGTTGATGTTTGACTGTACTCGCTTGCTAGTTGCCCAAGTAGGTGCAGAAACATATTTAAACTTTATTACTGAACATGAAAACGAGGATGGGACAATGGTTTTGGTTTGGTATGAGTTGTGACTTGGGAATGGGTGTTGATTGTGTTATTTAGTCTGGCTGAAGAAGAACCTAGAATTGGGTGAGTTCTTGTTACCTATACATATACTTGTAGTTTTGTGTTTCTTGTTCACGCCCCACCCAACATGAGCACTTAGTACTGAACACCCCTATTTCATAGGGGAGGGTTTTTTCACAAAACTTCTATTAGTGGCTGGTTATTAGCTTCTTTCTACTCCCTTTCCCGAATATCCCCTGTATCTTTGGGCCGGCTGTGATTGCCTGAATTCCATTATTAGCCCAAGAGTCTTCGGGTGGGATTGTGTGGTGGTTGGCCAGGGTTTGTGCGGGAAGGTGGTTTACCAAGTCTCTTAGAGATGAGGCTCAGGTGTCTTCAGGTGTGGAAATGGTTGTTCAGGCCAAGGTGTTTGCAGGAATGGATTACGTGTGACAGTTGTGACCCAGGTGTCTGCGGCAGGGTTAGTGGTTGCAGCCCAGGTGTTTGCGGGCAGGTTGTGTGGTTGTGGCCCAGGTGTGTGTGAGTGGGGATTGGTAGTGGGACTACGATGATAATGGTGGGATTGGTCTGATGCATAGGATGTCTTCAATAACCAGTGGTAAAGTGGAGCGGGGTACCCAATCATCGATGTGCTATTACAATACATTACTTGACTTGCATTATTTGGGGAGTGTTCCTTGGTGAGGCTTGGGTGGTTAGTTTCCTTGCTAGGTGATTGGTTATCTCTTTTCCTACAGGGCATTAGTATGCCGCTCCACTAGTGCACGAGGGATTTTGGTTTTTACCTACTGAGTATACATGTATGCTCACCCTATGTATATAAAACTATTTTTCGGTTTCCAAGAGGACTTCGGGGATCGTGTTGGACGGTACTTGATAGGACCTTGGCTTAGTTGTTGTTATCGTTCTTCATTCTTCTTTTACTTTATCTTTTGAGTTCTTGTATCTTGTATCTTTTACTTTTGAACATGAATGTGGGAATGATTTACTTTGGGCATTACTTCTCTTTCAGTTTTGGTGTTGTTGGGTTTCATCATCTTATCTCCTTATCCTATTAAAAGAAAGAAAAGGGGGTAATGCCTTCCATTTAGTGTGTGATCTTATGACCTTGGCACTGGTCGCCACTCTGGGACCTATTGAATGATGGTTTCTGGGGTCATTATCTCTCTTTCAATATAATGAAGTAGGGGCTTAGAAATCTACTGACCCTTCCCTCATTCTGGTTAAGGCGGGTCATTACATTTTTGGACATTATGAATAATAATTTCTATAATTTGTTTATTTACCATGGTTAAAGGTTAAATCTTGTAAATAAACGTAAAAAATAATATTATAATAATATTAAATTATATTATAACATTTCCTAAGACTATTTTATGAGATATATCTGACCATGGGAATCCATGGGCCTATATTAGTTCCCCATGGAGCAACATTTACTTGAAAATGAAATTTATTTACTTTACAATTAATGTTAGGAAAAATATAACAGCAACATATAACTTTTACAAAAATATTCTATATGGGGCTGTATGAATGATATCGTAGACTGTAAATTTTAATTTTATTGTTAAAAATATCTCTTAAATCATGGTATTTTATTTTTAATTTTTAGATATTATTTTAATATATTTAATTATGACACAATGATGATGCATTGACTGCTTCATTAATAAAGTATTCAAATAAATGATATTATAAATGTTAAAATAAATGAAACATGGTTTTTGATGTCAAACACAAATTTTATGGATAATAGATACATTCAAACTTTTTATTAATTATGATTTATTGAATCAATAATGTTTTCATGGATTTTTTAAAATGTCATGATATGAATATTGTCAAAAATGACATAATTCATATTTTAAAATATAAAGTATTTTTTAAAATATTAATAATTTAAAAAATATATAATATTCATCCAAATGGATTTAATCAGTATAAAATTTTATTATTGACTATTTAATTGGATATTTGTCATGTTTTGGAAATATTGTCAATTCTCAAAGTGTTAAATACTTGATAAAATGTTGACAGTTAAAAAGGGTTAAATAAAAAATTTAAGAATTAAAAATATCCAAAATGGGTAAAATTATTATTGGATGATTTTATTTCGACTTATATTCATATCAAATTATAATATAATGAGTTTTGGACCTTTTGTAACTGAAAATTATTTTATAATAAAATAATACATTCAATCTTTCAAAAATAGCCCATCCTCCAACATATAAAAAGCCACCAGCTCTAACCCATTACGCAAACCTATAAAGCCCCCTGGATTACCAACAATCTACTCTAATAATCTCCCAAACGTCACCATTTTTCTCCTAGATTTAAACCCATAGGAATAAAGAAAATACAAGAAATACAATGGGCTCAAATCAAAGAGAGTCACATGATTTAAGATGTAGTGTCTTCTCTAAAATTCTATTCCATTATAATACATATTCATTCAATGTTCTATTCTTATTATTTTATTACAAAAAAACCACGTTATAATCAATATAATATGGTTTTATCATTTATTGTATTCTAACTAAACTTACACACTCCTCCATATAATGGATACGAACATACTATTTTGGTGTACAGTGAACTACAGCCTCATGAATAGATTCTGGTTCAGTTGTCTATTATTGCCTCTCATGGTGGCCACTATGATGGCACTATTTTTATATGTAATATATATTATATTTATTTTTTCTGTTTTCTTTTGTATTTTTATTTAACATCAAACCTTAATTTTTTCCATAAATCATAAATATGATAATTTTTATTCCGGAAATTTGTACTGGAGCCCCTTGAAAGTTATATAAACCATTCATGCAATATAAGAAACATACAAAGTATGTTAATAATGAAATTATATAAAATATATAACAAATAGAGTTTACATTAATTGTAATACACTTTTGTATCATTTAGATTTCATTCTGTTAAAAATGAAATTGAAATGAATGTACCATTCATGCGTATGTACGACTTTTCATCTCCATGAACATGCATTTAATTTATTATATCCAAATGTGATGGAATATTATGAAAAAATATATACTGGATCTAAATACATATATAATGGTTATATATGTTAATTAAATCATGAATACAATTATTGAGATAATTGAATTTTGACAACAAGGACAATTTGTAGTTATAACAAGTTAATTTTTGACTCAAGTACCGAACACTGACAAAAAGACCGATATGAAATTGAAAAATTATATGATTGTTATAAAAAGATAATAATGGAGATAAATATGAAACTATACTCAAAATAGGTTATTAATCAATTAAAATTATCCCATGTTTATTATTCAGGATGATAAATAATGTATAGGTCAGGTCTGTCACAAGATAAGGGAACTACATTACCCAATATCCAATTGTTTGGTTAATGTTATATATTTAATTATGTCGTGATATGATTATGTAAGAAAAAAATTTATCCTCTATTGTATTAACACATTAATTATTTTTACTTATATTGAATACACATAATCAATCTATTTTACATATAGAATGATCATTTAATGTGAACACATTCACCCTCCTCTTTTGGTCAATGACTTTTTTATGTTATGTCTTTTTCAATTTTATAATGTTGGGATATGTTCTTATATATCCTTATTGTTGTAAATTTTATTTCCATGTTATGGTATACCCTTTTTTCTCTTATCAAATCATTTTCTGAATTTTTATGTGATGTCGTAGTTTTCCAAATTTTCATAAGGTACTCCATCTCAAACTCCTTTAATTGAGGAATATTTTGATTTATACATGACACTCTTTTATACAGTGTATAAAACCATTTTTTTGTTAATTTAATTTATATGGGAATCTTATTTATATGTAGAATTTTACTAAATGAAAAATAAAATGTTTTTATAACATACTTGTTGAAAACGACCTTACCATCGCCACAAGAAATATTTGATATTTGGATTCCTTAACAAGAAGTAATATTTTTATAAGGAAAAAAAATTAAATATACTATTTTCATGTATTTTTTAATTGAATATGATTTTTATAAGGCACTGATCATGTCAATATTCTAAAATCATATATTGTGATTTCAATGTGGAAATGATATCTTTCCATTTTGATTGTTTTGTGTGTCATGATTATGTTATAGTACATGGAAATTATTTAAATAGACTAGTAATTACATGATAATTCTAGGGATGGTGAGGTAGAGATATAGCTATGATGCATTGGGTAACGTGATAGATGTATATGTTAAAATTACTCCAAACAGATTTAGGGAATATGGTGTGATGAGAAATGAAAACCTAAATCCTGATTTATTTATGAAAGAAACGGTGTATGTATGTTATGGATGCCATAAGATAGCTTTAAATTTTATGATTTTTATGTTCTATTCATAAATATTTTTATTTCTTGGGTTATTTTAAAGTGAATATGTTTTATGAATGAGTAGTATGATTTCGTTAATTTTTATGTATTTATGTACTAATGTTTTCTATCTTTATTTTTGTAACCCTTATAGAAAATTTTATCTTCATCCCAGGTTTTTGAATTGTTTTTCATAGGGTATAATGAAGGATAAGAGAATGTAATTATTCAATCTATTTTATATCAATAAAATATCCTTTTTTATGTAATGTTTTTTATTATTGTGAAAAATTTGGATTGATTAGAAGTACCTATTTTGTAATTTTAGAGTTGTAATGTAATAGTTTCATCCTATTTATCTAATCATTTAGACCAGAAAATATCCTCAATGCTTATTAGTAACATAATTCAAAAAAAATTAATGTGTAAGGTTGGGGCCCAATAGTTGGTATCATATATTGGTTTAGATAACAATAGAGGGTAGGGTGTTATTTAAGAATAAGTGACATAACCATAATGTATAAAATATTAGAAAGAGTTATATTTATTATATATAAATTGAATTAGTTTATAATAAAATTAAAAGGAATATTTTTGTATTTATCATCTTCATAAGATATTATATGATGATTTTAATTATTTACTCAAGCTGACCTATTTGGTTTTAATAAATGGATAGATCTAGCAGGAACTAAAGTAACAATGTATGTGAATGAAACTGTGGTGGTTTTATGAATTAGCATCAAAATGAAATTAGATATAAAATGGATTATCTTGTGGTTATTATCTACCAAATATATAGATTTAGGTTTGAACACCTGGACATTATTGTTTTTTATATGGACATCTTTATCAGAGAAAAAAATCCATAAATAAGATCAGGTAATGATCATAAAGGTAAGTATTTTAAATTACATTGGTGTCATGGATGTGTAATGAAAAACCTAGTAAAATTCATCAAAGAGACGTGATGATTATTTAGATGTGGTAATGACGGTTATAAAGATAGATCCAACCATGGAAAAAGAAAGTGTCAACTTTACTCATGAAATGGAAAAGAAGATTATTTAGAAGGATCAATTGAATGTTTTATATGTGGTGTGCATGGAAATTATAAAAATATATTTTTACAAAGATGGTTTGGGTATTGGGTCATCGAGATCATACAAATATATTTCTATGAATTCCTAATTCCATTCCAATTGAGGATGAGGAAACTGACAATGACCAATGAAAGGTTTGGATTAAGTGTTAGATCATGATTTGAAATTAAAGAATTATTAGGAAATTATGAATGGTTTTATTTTTAGGAAAGATATATAATAAAATAATATTGAAAAACATGGATAATGTATCATGGATAATGTTCTATTATTGTGATGTATCCAATTTTGGAATTGAAGAGATATGTTGTGTGTACGAATAATGATATGTTTAAATGTATTAGTGGTAATATTACATTGGAAGAAGTTTTCAAGTATGTGTAGCCCCGATGATTGACATGTAATATTTCTATTTGAGGATTAAATATAATTTCATTTGTGGATAAAGAACCATTTTGGTATATATGATCCTTGAATTTGAGGAAATTACAAGTTATTACTTTTTGGTATGGCAATGGGAAGTGTGAAATAATATTTCAGGTTAATATATTGATGTGGAATTTTTCTCATTTCATGGAATGTTATATAATAATATATTTTTTGAAAATGGGAATCATTAAAAATGATTTACTACCCGTCACATCAGACAAGGCTGCGATAATAAAACCCTCAACCAGTTTTCAATTGGGTTATAATGCCTAAAATGGACTACGTGTAGTCCTTATTTAGAGTGGCTTATTTTATTTAGTTCAAAAAAATATGGATTAATAATATTTTTTTGGGAACATATGTTATGTGAAAATGTATTCCATTAGTATTGGAAAATGATTTTGTGATTATGTAATAATTGTTATTTTTTAATTTAATCTCTCCTTTGGGAACACTATATGCCTAAGGAAAATAAAGCACTATGGGATTTTATTTATAGAGTTTTGGTTGATATATTATTTAGGAAGAATATATGTTATTATTGTGGATATATGAAATTTTTTGTTATTTATTGAAATGTGCAACTTATCGTAAATAATATTGGATTAGTTTAATTAGACTTCGATATGATATTTTAAAAGTATATTCTTTTATTTACAGATAAATGTAATGATTTATCTACAAGACAATGTGATAAAATCCTTCCGAATTATGGGATTCAAAATTATATTGGATTATTTTGAATAATTTTAGGTACATTTGTTAATTGAATGGTATTTTTTATCTTTGGGTATTGTTTGTTCAATTTTGTAGATTATGAGTAGAATTTATTTTTACAAAATATTATCCTATTTTTGAATTATCTGATTTATTACTAGCCATTTTGGTTTTGGTTAATGTCAACAAAGAGGGGAAATATATAGTTCATATTTCATTTATAATGTAATTCTACATCATGTGTGACCAATTCATCTTTAATAATCATTATTTGTATAAAAGATATGTTTTTGGTAGAAACTAATTAACGGATGTAACCCAACTTGAATTGTAAGTATATTTACATATGTTATAAGTAAATATAAAAAAACAAATTCCCTCAATTTAAGAATGGTAATAGAAAAAAAAATACATTTACTTTTACTACATGGAAAACGTAGACCGTTTAACCCATTAGTAGATTATGGTTTTCAGATTGTTAAATTTCTCTTGATCATGTTTTCTATCTATCAATACCATATCATAACATATTGTTTCTCTTCCATATACATGTATTCCAACATGGAATCCTAGTATGTGTAATCTCCAGTTACCTTTTAATATTTCTCATTTAATATTTATGTGATTTTCTTATCGACACTTTTTCTGATATAGGATTTTAGTTGATGTTTTTGAGCCCAATTTTAAAATTGTGAAAATTGAATTTCCCAAAAGTGGTGATGGATGTAACACCCCAGGTATTTATAGAATAATATATTTTCATATCTATTAACACTAATGAATAAGTTATTAATTTTATATTAAATTGAATATTTTGTCCGATGTGTTAGTCAAAAGACAACAACATGTTTTTTGAAATAATAAATTTCACAAAAAATTCTGTTATACAATAAAATAATATTTTCAAATTACTATTTCAAGTGAATGTTAAAACCTAGAAATTGTATCAGAGGGAATGAGCATAAAAAACTAAAATTTTATTAGACATTCTTTTTCATTGTTTTACATTTTTCTGATAAATTTAAAAATCTTATAATAAGAATGATCTGATTTTATGCACAAAATACTCTAATATTTTTAAAAGACCCTTTTAACACCTCTTGATGGCGAGCCTTTTATAAATATAGTATTTTTCGTTTTTATATATTACATTTTAAAAAATAAATTTATTCTTTTGAATCGTGAAATAAAAATTTACATTGGATTAATTTTTGGTATTTTTCTAATAATGTTCATACTTTAATGAATAGTGTAAAATATTGCATTTTAATTCAAAATGTCATTTTTATCTATTTTATTAACATAGATATATTAAACACTTAATTTTTTTTAAAGAGTAATAGGTTTTATTTTAAAATTTTATCCTATTATTATCATTTTATGTGATTTCACTTTTAAATTTGACATAAATACATGTTAAACATCTGATAGTAATTACTTCATAAAAACATGCTTTTTGGTTTTGGAAACGAGAATTAATATTAAATTATATATTGTGATGTCTGTGTTTTGAATTTGAAAATTTGATTTCATATATGGAATCGGGAGTTTCTAATTTTTGAAATTTGTACCTTTTATTTTTGAACATTATGAATGATTACTTCAGTAATTAATTTATATATAATTGGTAAAGGGTAAATATGTTAAATAAGGGTATAAAATAACATTATAATAATATTAAATAACATTAAATTGACTCCTAACCCTATTTTTTGAGATATATCATACCATGGACATCTATTGGTTGATTTTAGGACCCCATGGAGCCACTTGTATTTCCAAATGACAATAAATTACTTTCAATTTAATGTTAAGGAAAATATAACCTAGGAATACATCTTTTACTAAACATTTTTTTATGTTGAGTTATATGAACAATATATGAGACTAAAAATATTAATTTTAAAGATAAAATGATATAATAAATCATGGTATTTTATTTATAATTTTTAGATATTAAATAAATAAATTTTATTTTGACAAAATGATGATTCAGTGATGTCTTCATTAATAAAGGATTCAAAAATTTTTTATTATAAATGTTAAAATAAATGTAATTTCATTATTTTGATATCATCCAAGTATTTTTGTATAATAGTTAAATTTAATTGTTGTATTAATGATGTTTTTTCAAATTAATCATTTTCTTATAGAATTTTTAAATAATCAAGATATTAATACTGTCAAAATATAAATAATTCATATATTAAAAAATAATTTTATTAATAAAATGTAATAAAATTCAAAAAAATCAATGATTCAAAAAAATTGTAATAATAAGACAAAAATTTTATTATTTACTGCTTAATGGTATATTTTTTATTTTTCAGTAACTATTATGATTTTCAAAATTTTTAAGGCATGAAATAAAGTTATATGTAAAAAATGGTTAAATTAAAAGGATAATTATTAAAAAATATCCAAAACCTATATAAAATATTTGAATTATTTTTTTCCGACATATATTAAATATATATTTTATTTTAATTTCTTTTAGTACCTTGGAAACATAAACTAATTTTATAAGAAAATAATGCTTTCAAACAATACTAAAGAGCCTCTCCTCCCTCGTTTAAATGATCACCACCACTAACCCATGACACACAACTCTAAAGACTATTGGCTCATCCAGTCTATGGTCAAAGAATTGTCCATTATCCCACTATTTCTCTTTTAATCATTTTCCTTGTAATAAGGCATTTCAAAAATCCTTTTGGCTCAAATCGATGGGTGTTACATGTTTTAAGATGTAGTTTCTTCTCTAAAATTTCATTCAATTATTCTAAATTTTCAGTCCCTATTCTACTAATAACCAAATTTCAATTCTTGGGTGAATATTATACATTTATTTTTATTTTTCAATGATTATGTAATAAATAGTATTTTATATCTTATTCTGTATTTATATATTAATTATGTGTACATAAAGTGAATATACATAATCGATAAATTTTACTTAGAAATGATCTTTGTAAGGGTACATTTCACCCTCCTGTATTAGTCAAAAACAACTTTTATATTATGAATTTTTGAATTTTATTATGTTTGGATATGTTCTTCTATATCCTTAATTCTGTACAATTTATTTCTATGTAATGATATACCATTTTCACTCTAATAAACTCATTTTATGAATTTTTATGTGAAGTTGTAAGGCTTCCAAATTTTTCGTAATGGACTTTGTCTCAATCTACATTCATTGAGCCATATTTTGATTTATACACAACTTTATTATAGAAGATGTATAAAACCCTATTATATTTCAATTCAGTTCAACGGGGAATCGTTTTTATACGTAGAATATTTCTAAACTACAAAGAGAAGGATTATTTTTAACGTATGTGGTGACAAAGACCATTCCATCACCGTGGTAATTATTTGTTATTTGTCTTCCTTAACAATTCGTACTAGTTTTAAAATGAATATAAATACCAAATACCAATTTCCTATTTTTTGGTATTTAAAATGGGTTTTAGAAAGCATTGATTTTTTCAATATAATGTAATTATATATAGTGATTTTAATGTGGAAATGTTATCTTTTTTTATACATGTTTTATTGGTTATTATTATGTTATACTTATTAGGAATTATTTACGTATAGTGGTGGTAACATGCTAAAACTATGGAGGGTGGGCCCAAGATTTCTCTTCAATTCATTGGGTAATGTGAAAAAGTTAAACGTTAAAGATTATCTTAAGAGATTTAAGGAATATATAGTGATGGGTATTCCAAACATTACTTCATATGTAACTGTGAAAGTTACAATGAATGTTTGTTATTGATTCCACAAGTTACCTTTATGATTTATGATTTTTAGGTTCTGTTAATAAATCTTATTATTTCATGTGTTATTTTAAATACATTATAATTTATAATTGAGAAGTATGATTTCATTTATTTATATGTATTGATTGACTAATGTTATAATTCCTTTTTTTATTGACATATGTGAGCTTTTAATGCTCATCCCATGTTTATGAATGTTTTTTTCAAATGGTAAAATTTGGATAAGATTAATAATTTTTTCATGATTTTTTATACAAAGACAATAACTTGTGTGTTATTTAAGGAATTTCATTATTTTGATAAAATTGGATAGATTTTATGTGTCTAATTTGTATTTTTTGAGATATAATTTAATATTTATAGCATAATTCTCTTAATCTCTAATACAAAAAGATTCCCCAATGTGGATTATTTACATAATTCAATATTATGTAATGTATAAAGATGGGACCTTATAGTTCCATGTCATGGAATCCTCCTAAATAGAGAAAAACGCTAAAATGATAGTCATCCTTGTTGTTTTTTGGTGCATTTGGCATGTAAAAAGCACAGTTCTCTTTGAATGGAAAGCCATGTATATGTCATCTCTAGTCATTAACCATAACAATATTCTCAGTGACTTTTCCATGTTAGCATCAAATTTGGTGGACAAACCCAATCTTGGATTTTTTTTTATTCTGGATTCATTCCATATTCCTCGGTCCATATAACATGTCATGGTCATTAGTTGTGATGGATTCTTCTATGGTCGGACCATAAGAATAACTCAAATTTATCATGTTTCATGGGGTCTATATGGGGAAACTATGTGGTACAGAACTCCTAACAGTCTGTCATCATCGCCATCACTTCCTTCTATTCCCAGTATCATTCCCTCTAAGGTGAAGGTATTAACATCTTTAATATTAATAGACATTTCATGAAAAACAACAATTCACTGAAGTCATTGAGATGGAATCAAAAATTTCTCGTCACTTCTTTTGTGGCATGAGAAAAAACCTGATATATCGCTAACATCCACCAATGTTGCATAAGAATGATGTCCCCCTAAAATGAAATCTTTCAAAATTGGTTGGAAGGAAATTAGTTTTAGGGATACCTCCCCTCCTTGGTGGATCAGGGATTATATATCACATTATAATCTCACATTAACTCATTTCCCCATGATGTAATGAATTTTTATTTGGATACACTCAAGGGTTTGACCACTATAGGCCCCCTTAACTAGATCATTATTATAGGTTTTCCCTATTATTACATTTTTAAATAAAAAATAATTATGATGATATTTTTTATTTTTCAATTATATATATATACATGAACACATAAATTCAAACACGCATATGAATATATATGTAAATTTGGAATATATTATTAAAAACAATAATTAAAGAAAACTCTTACACCCTATCATGTATGACCACATACCTCCCTATAAAGAATGATTAGAACTTTGTTGTAGTTTTTTATTAGATAGTTATTATGTGATGACCCATGTTTTTGATTTATTGAATAACATACTAAAAAACTATATTACCTTGAAGGATATGACACAAAATCCAATAGTACTATCTATGAATCACATCACGATCCTCAAAATAACATTGCATAACCACAAATTCTGAAATGATTTGAATGTGATTCAATATATTTCATCAAGATAGAAAATATATCCATTCCTTGTCGAGGTAGATGGCATGCTGATGTATTATAATACATTAATCATATTTTTGATCATGTCAACCATTGACTATAATAATTTTCCCCTTCTACACTACCTAAAAAAATGTGTTCTGTCAACTTCCATCTCAACAACATTAAATAGTTTCCCCAAACTATGCCAATAGACATCACATTGTGATTCTATTTACGATGTCATAGATTTAAAACCACAATCCCCTAAATTTGAGGAGTTTTATTTTTCTTATAAATGCAGCACCCATATTTCATATTCCCCACAAAACATAATTTTATATCTCTCAGCTTCAGCGTCTACCATGTGTACCATATCGATCATCTGGACCCTCAAGGTCTGCAACATTCTTAAATATGGAAAAAACACAGGGAATGTGAATAAAAAAAATTTAATTGATTTGAGACCCTTATACCCATTTTCGTATCATGTCATAAGGGACCTTGATTCATGAGAATCAAATTTTGACTGGAAAACCCAAGTTGGTGTAATATTACCACTAATATAATATTACATTATTGGATTTGATATTGGGAATCATTTTAAATTTTGGATTGCATTTCATTTTTTTAGGCACAGAACTTCATATATGATGTATACGATATAATTAATTTTGTTTATTTTTAATATAATAATTTAAATAAATATATTTCTTAATAAATTTTTTTCTTTTAACTGAAAGGATTTTATTTCACTTTAATAAATTATATTTATTAATATAATATTAAGTTTATATATTACTTTATTTATTTCATGTTAATTATATTTAACATTATTTAGGTTTTGTGAATAAAATTTTAAAAAAAATCAACACACATATGTGGATTATTCCTTAAATAATTCCATAAAGATCAGTAAGAACACACTATGATCATTACATTAAATGTAATTATGATAAGGGACATTAAAAATTGAGTGACAAAATGTCTCACGAATTATGGCCTAGATACATATCTTTTTTAATAATACTAATGCTAACTAAATAACCTGATTCAATTCTTGGTAGCTATATAGCATGATATAGTTCTCTACATATATAGTGAAATTGTACCACCATGTGTAAAATCCAACCAAATTGGGGGCCAACTAGTGTTGAATAGTTGACATTTTCGAAGTAAATCATCAACTCATACTACTCATGCATGTGATGGACATAATCATTAAGGTAATTATATTTGTGTTTCTACATTATTTATATAAATATTTTCATATATTACTAATTATATGAACATAAAATGGTTTTTATTATTATATATTTAAAACAAATAAAAATATTATATTCATTTTTATTTTGGAATATGTTAATAGTTTTTTATATTGAGGGAAACACTTATCTGACACCTCAAAATATATTCTTATTTTCCTATAATAATGTGGCTATAATCCCAAAATATCTCAATTTATATTAAATATAAACATGAATATATTTTTCATTCGATCAATGGAAATACATAGAAATGAAATCTATATTTACTATATTATCAAATTAATTATAATATTATTTAAATTATAATATAAATATAAATATAAATATTAATATAAACAAAAAATTAGTTTTATGAATATATTTCATTTATAAATAATATAATTATACTGATAATATAATTAAATTTATAATAAAATTATTATTATATATAAATTCCTATAATATAAAATACATATAAACCTATATTTGGTTTTTATTTATGTTCTTTATGGTTATTACTACAAAAAAAACACAACACATATGGGATATCATGGATCATTCCTCATATATCACCATGGATAGTCTGATAAAATAGGGAGACAATTATAAACATTAATATCCAAAATATATAGTTGGAGTATTGACAAATAAAGGATGAAAAATCAAAATTTATTTCCAAAGGATCAGTGCAGCATCACGATTTCATCATTCAGCCTCAGTCAGTAGACATGCATCATTCATGTGTCACTATATTCCCATGAAATCATCTATGTAACATCCGAGATTAATAAATAATAAGACACTTTTCATATTTATTAATATTTGTGAATTAAAAATTAGTTTTACATTAATGGGGTTGCAATGTTCGATGCCATACCTGATACAAAACAACAAGTTTCATTGAAATCTTATGTTGCACAGTAATAATATAATATTCTTATTTTATGTTGTAGTTAATGCCTAGCCATTGTAATGGAGGGAATGAATAGAACTAACTAAAATATGATTATATATATTCGTTATATATTTATAAAATTATAAAATCACATAGTATGGATTAAAATATGAAATAATCTAATATTAAGCATGAATACTATAATATTTAGTAAAAGGTCTATTTAGTGCCTTTTGATGGACATCCCTCTTTAAATCTAGTTTTGGTCATTTTTTTATTATCCATTTGAAAAAATAAAATTCTTATTTAGATTTAGGACATCAAAATTTTCATTGGGTATATTTTTTTTCTGATAATGTTTATTTTTAAGTGAATATTGAAAATATTGGATTTTAATTAAAAAGTGCCTTTAAATATAATATGTTTATTTGGTTATATTATCATTATAACTGATTTTAAAGATTAATTAGAATATAATTTTCCCATTTTATCTAAATTAGGTAATTAGAAATAATTTCACTTTGAAAATAGACATAATCAAGTGTTAATCTTTGATAGTTATTATTTCATAAAAACAGACAATTTGTTTGGAAAATAGTATTTAATTTATAATTAATAAAGGAAACATCAATTTATTGAATTTCATAAAATAGACATCATTTTTTATTTTGGAATATCAAATATAGATTATTCTGAATATTTGGTATATTTCTGAAAAACATAAATTTTTTATGAATAGTGAAACAACTTAGTCGTAGTTAAAAAAACTGACATTTTCTTTTAAATGAAATTTTATAGTTTCTGTGAATTTATATTTGAAAATACGAAATACTTGGTTGTTATTGGTAAGAAATATGTTCTTAAATAATATGAAAATATTTTTTGGTGAATGGTAAGTTTTAACTTTTATTTACTGCGGTAAAATTTAAATAGGGTAAATCCATGAATAAAGAATATCATAATAATAAAAAAATTAATTAACCCTTGTCCTAACCTTATTGGATGAGTCATGAACGGCCATTTAAATCATTGGGTCTATTTTGGGACCCCATGGAGCCACTTATGAGTGATAATGACACATTTGATTAATTAATTTATTGTAAACGAAAAAATGACACAAACAAATATCTTTTAGTAAATAAATTTTAAATGAGGTTATATAAGTTATCATTTGGTCTATAAATATTAAATGGATAGTTATATTATTTCATAAAACATGATATTTATTTATTAATTTTTAGAGTAAAAATAAATTAAATAACTTATGACACAATAATGATGCAGTATATACCTCATTAACAAATTATTTAAATAAATAGTATTATAAATATTAAAATAACACCCAAAAATTATCCATTTTTTATTGGATGATTTTATTTGGACCATGAATCTTCTTTAAATTGACTTTAATTAGTTTTGGTCCTTTATAAACTGAATATCATTATATAATACAATAATATTTTCACACTTTCTTAAAGAGCCCCTCCTCCCCCTAATAAAAGGACACCACTTCAAAAAAATTACCCACATCTCTCAAGAATTTTGGCTTGTACAAACTCTATCAAATTAAGTTCCCTACATCCCTCTTCTACTCGTAGAAGCCTTACCATAGGCAGGAGGCACATCAAGAAGTCTTTTTGGATCAAGCCAAAGGAAGATACACAAATTAAAGATAAGAGTTCAACATAAATTATTTTCATTTATTTTACTTCTACAACCCATAACTCCTTTTATTCCATTATTTTAAAACAAAAAATGTATCCTAATTATACTAGTATGTTTTTATCATAATTATTTTAACTAATAATACACACGCCTCTATATATAGGGTGATGAACATACTGTTTCTTTGGATGGAAAACTAACGCCTCACGAAAGGATGATTGTTCGATTATCTCCTACTGCCTCTCATGGTGGCCATTAATATGGAACTGTATTTATATATGATATATAATATGTTTATAATATCTTTATTCTTCTTTATTTAACATTTATTTCATACCTTTATGGTTTTCATATTGGGTAAACATGATAATTTCATTTGAAGAAATGTGGACTACCGCCCCCTCAAAGAGATATGACTCGTTAATGCCTTATGTGGGATGTATAAAGGATAGAGTTAATGATATTATAAATGATATTATAATTTAATAATAATATACCGTTGTATCATTATGTTTCAATTCAATTTATATACAAAATAGAAATGAAAATAGTGTCCATGCATATGTACGACCTACTGTCTCCGTGAACGGTGCATTTAATTTCTTATCTCCAAAATGTTATCTACTATTATAAATAAAAATATATACTGGATATATATTATTTATGTGATTTTTAAATCATTAATATAATTATTGAAATAATAGACTATTTACCACATGGACAACATTTAATTATAAGTAGTTCATTTTTGACTCAAGTACCAAATATCGGCCAAATGACCATTATCAACATAAATGGTGAAAAATTCTTATAAATTGGTAATAAGTGATATAAAAAGGATAATAAAAATTAACAAGGTTCTTATGAAATTAAAAATTTACTTTTATTTATTATTCAATAAGAACAAAGAACAAATGATTCCTGTCGAACACGGTGTAATGGATTTTCTTATCTCACTTTTAATTCTGTGATATTTCCATTGTTCACCATTTATTCATTGCATGTGATGTAATCTGTAATAAAATATGATATATATTCTCATTATTCTCATTATATTCATGGAATTCTGTGATTCATTTGGAGGATATTAACGTTTGGTCATATGACTCAGTTGATTACAATGTGGTAAAGGGTTTCATCTCAATTTTTATTTTCTTGAGATTCATGATATATTTTCCACTATTTCATTTTGTTTGGTGTATGTACTACACATTATTGTATTCATTATGTAATATACATTAATTTATGATTATTTAAATCTTTATTGTATTCATTCATGTGGCATATTTTTTGTTTGGTACCAAATCGGTAAGGGAACCATTCACCCTCTTATTTTTAAAGACACCCTTTTGTTATGTCTTTTAATTTACATTTTATTATGTTGGGATATGTTCCTCTATATCAATATTGATGTTAAAATTATTTCCAAGTGATTATATACCCTTTTTATCTCATCGACTAATTTTATGAATTTTATTGTGACTCCTTTAGGCTGTCAAATTTTTACAACGGAACTTCTTAACCCAATTTTAATTATTTGTGTTCAACTTCTACTTCTTGAAAATGGTGTACTATGAATATGTGCAAATGTCCTATGATTGTTATACACATAATATCTTCTTATATTGCGTGTATTTATATTTATCACACATAATTATGTGATTGATTTATCCTTAATTTTATGCTAACATCATTATAAGGGAATTCATCTCAATTTACAATTCCACCGAGACTTTATTGTTGTTATGCACCAATTCACTCATATATGGTGTATATACTGTCCTTTGAAATTTTATATAATGAATCCATTTAATCTAATGATATTATAATGTTCTGATAAAATTTTATTCCCCAATTATTTGTATTCTGGTGTCTTTTTTTGATAAAAAACTCATTAACTAGAAAATATTTTTATATTTTTTATAGATTTATTCAACAAAATATTTCTCATTAATTTTCATGTTATCAAAATGGGTTTTAGTATTTATTTATATTGCAATTAATTATTTCAAATGAAAATTAATTTAAAATCATCAATGTTGTATGAGACACATTGATTCAAAAATCACTTTATAAATAGTTTTGAAAATGATTTGATAATGGGTTGTATATTTCAATAACTTGATTGGATATAGTGGAATGTGGAAATATTATATATATTTTATAGTTTTGTTATGTGTTAATATTATGTTATGGTATTGGACATTGTGTACATATATGGGTGGTTCTGTGATAAACCTAAGGTGGGTGAGTCTGAGATATCTCTCCAATGCATTGGGTAACGTGATGGAGGTTAACATGATACTTCACCAATGAGATATAGGTAATATACCATGATGGATATTTCAAGTGTAACTCCATATGTATATGTGATAACAACAATGTATATTTGATATGGATTCCATAAGTAACCTTTATGATTTATGATTTGTGTGTGTTATTTATAAATCTTATGATTTTGTAAGGTATGTTGTGATTAAAAAGTATGATTTCATAGATTTTTATTTATTGATAGGCTAATGTTTTCCTTCCATATTTTATAACCCTTACTGAGCTTTTTATGCTCACCCCAATTTTTTGAAATTTTTTCCACATGACTTAAAGATGAATAAGGTTATGGATGGGACAAAGGAAAAGTAATGTTGTCTAATACATGGAACTATAAATGTTTCTTTTTAAGAGTTTTTATTTAATGAAAAAAATGGATAATGAGTAATAGTGTCTACATGTAATATTCAAGATGTTATATAATAGTTATGATCTAATTCATTAAAAGACTGAACCTGAAAATATCTTCAATGTGAATTATTCATTTAATTCGATATTATGTAATGTTTTACGGCTGGTTCCATATAGCTGTTATCAGAGGTCGGTTTAGAAAACTTTAGGGATTATGAGTTTTCGATAAACACATGTTTAGTCCATAGGTATATTATTTTAGTTTAATCCTTGTTTTATAACTTTTTCAGATCATGGAAAGTCATTTACAAATTGAAGGAGGACGATCTCAAATGACATTCATATATCTTCTTGATGACTTGATTGCAATAATTATTTCCAAGTCATGTTTGAATGATTGTGGAATATTTTCTAGCATACAACTCACATGGAAGCATTTGTTTGAGATATCAAACAACTCCACCATACATCATTATTATCATGAATCATTGGTTGTATTTAAACAAATATTATTTTCACAATATTAAAATTCATTAAAGAATGGTAAATATAATCATGGTATATACAAATATTTTACTTATCACCAGATTTTGAAGAATATTTTAATTTTAAAAATGTTTCTGATGAAGGAGACTTTTGGTAAACATATTTATATTTGTTTTTACAATATAGTCTCTCAGCACACACTTATTGTATTTTAAAAGGACAATTAATTGAATTTTTCAACTAAAATTTGGTCCGACTGTTTCATAGAAATCATGTTTTATCATATGTTTTGAAATTATTTGTCATACCAGATTATTTTACAAAACTATTTTTCTGTGAACACCCATATGTACCATTTTGTATAATGTGTATTTGGATGGAGAAAAAATGATTTTAAGGATCTATAAATCATTGTTGCAATGCATGGACCTTCTAACAACGTGAACAAGATGACAATGAAACCAAATGGACACCATGATCAAGGTATGATGTTTACATTTTGGGGATCATTTTATATTATCATATGGTGGTGAAATAAGACTTCAATAATTAAGATGTTGAGATAAAAATGAATTTGGATGAAAATTAAAGGTATAATAAAACCATTGAGGTTAAATCATGTTAGGGTTATTTTTGAGTATTATAAAAAGGGAAACATATAGGATGGTAGACAACCCGTCTCATCCGGCAAGGAGGAAGGAAAAAAACTCACAACTGATGGGCGATAAGGGAGCATCACCTACCACAATCTTAAATGAAGTCCCTGTTTAGTATGACTTATTATTTTAGTAAAATGATTTTATGGAAAAAGAATAAATTGAATTTTGGATCTTTTGTTTTATCAAGTTGATATACGTATTATAGAAAATGAATTATTAATTAACTGATAAATGCTGTTGTGGAAGAAGTTATCTCTTTTTAATAAACACTATATGCCTATGTATGATAGAATACTATGGGATTATATTGTGGAATAATGGAAAAAAATTTAGATTCAAGGAATCTATGTTTTTATTATAGGAATATGGTGACTTTATTTATTTATGAAAATGATTAACCTATCATGGAAAATATCTGATTAGGTTAATTAATTTTCAATATGAGACATTACGAGTAACTAATGATATTTGGAGACAATTGTTAAGATGTATCTTGGAAGTATATGTAATTAAATAGTCATGAGATTTCTGTTACAATCTTAGTTTGGATTAATTTTTAATACTTTTTTGGATAGTTGTTTATTATATGGTATTTGAAAGTCGTTGGGTTTTGTTTGAAGGATTTTAGAGATTAAAAGCAATATTTCTTCTTGTAAAAGATTTTCATTTTTGAAAATTATCTGATATCTCTCTAACCATTTTTGTTTTATATGATGTCTAAAGACAAGGTAAATATATTGTTATTTTTTTGTAAATTTTGTGATTCTCTGTAAGATGATTCTTGGGCTTTTGATGTGACCAAGTCTTTTTGAATTCTCATAGCATGAAGAGATGATATGTATTTTTGTTTTAACTTATTGAATGTTGAAACATTACATGAATTAAGTATATTAAATTTTGTTAATATACTATGTCATAAATAAATTATTCAAAATTATGAAATGAGACATAATATAAATATTGTCGGTTTTCATTTCATTCTAGTAATCAACGAACATTTAACACATAATATGCTTGTGATTATCTAGTTGTTAGCATTTTCATAATCACATTTTCTATCACGCTCAATTAGAACTTTATCATTTATTCTCTCTTCCATATTGATTATTTCCTTCATGTAATCCATGTATTGGTTATCTTGGGAGACCTTGGTACTTCTATATTTTTATGTAAATATTTTTATAGGCTTTTTTATGAAGAGGGACTTTTAATGAAGTTTCCATGCCCAGTTTTAAAATTGTGAGGACGCGATTTTCAAAAGGGGGGAAGGATGTAACAACCCAGATAAATAAAGAATAAGACACTTTTTATATTTATTAATATTTGTGATTTAAATATTAATTTTACATTAAATGGATGTTATGTTCGATGGCATACCGATATGCAACAATGGGTTTCTTTGAAATCTTATGTTGCACACTAATAATATAATATAATTATTTTAAATCATAGTTAATGTCTAGAAGTTGTTTTGGCATAAATGAATACAACTATTTAAAATATGATTATATATGTTTTTTAAATGTTCTTACAATTAACCAATAAAAATTTAGGTGCTTAAAGTATGAATGAATCTAATTTAAAGCATTAATACTCTAATATACATTAAATGGTCATTTAACCGCCTTTTGATGGTGAACCCTCGTTAAATATACTATTTGTAATTTTATATGTTCTATTTAAAGAATTGAAATTTATATTTAGATTCTGGACATCAGAATTTACTTTTGGTAAATTTTTGGTATTTTTCTGATAAACTTCATTTTTAATAAATAGTGAAAAATAATGTATTTTAATTCAGAAGTTCCTTTTATTATAATTTATTTATATGGATATATTATCTTTTTAATTGGTTTTAATGTCTAATTGAAATATATATTTACCATTAAATATAATTTATGTCATTGAAAATAATTTCACTATGAAATTGGACATAAACAAGTGTATATATTTTGATAGTTATTATTTCTTAAAAACACGCTATTTGTTTTGACAACGACAGTTAATTTAAAATTATTTAATGCAAAATATATGTTTTTAGTTTTTTAAAATAGTTATTATTTTTTAATTTGGATTATCAAATTTATATTAGGATGAATTTTTTGTATTTTTCTGAAAAACATCAATTTTTGATGAATAGTGAAATCATTTAGTAGTAGTAAAAAAACTAAAATTTTCATTTAAATGAAATTGTATATCTTATGTTGATTGAGGATAATTTCTCTATAAACTCACTAAACATGGAATAAATAGTACAATAGTTAATCCTTTAAATAGGATGATGTACTCTCCACTTTCAAAAAATCAATCAAATGTCTGTCCTGAGGATATCGAAGCACATCGGGGCCCACTGTCATCATCCCCTAGATGAGCCTCCCAAACATGATGAAGAATTGGGGGATTGAAAATCATAAACTAGAGTTAATGTGTTTCATCCATATCCACTATGGATATCTACAATTCGGATAATTTCTCTATCACCTCACTCAGTAATTGTAAACTAGACCTCCTGCTGAGTGTCTCTGCTACAATGTTCCCCTTCCCATAGTTGTAGACTATCTTAAAGACGTAGTCATTGAGGAACTATTTCCATCATTGCTATCTCAGGTTCATGAACTTTAATAAAAAGATAAACCTATGTATCTTCTAATCGGATAAGACTTCAAAACATTTTCCCATCAATTAGAGTCACCACGTCTTCACAAAAAAGACCACTACTACTAAATCATGGTCATGGGTAGAATAGTTTTTCTCGTGTTTTCACAACATTATTGATCTATAAGTGATCGTTGATCACTACTGCATCATGAGACAACCTAGTCTGATACCTGATGCATCACAATAGTCTACATACCCAACACCCTCTTTCATTTTTATCTTCATGGAGGCACTTGTCAGTTTCTGCCTCAGCTCTTGAAAACACTATTAGAATCTCTTCATCAATACAATGTGTTGTCGCTTCTTTATCAATGATGAAAATGGTTTCAAAACTATGTAAAATTCTAGTACGTATATTTAGTAGTACCCGTCCAATCCACATAAACTGTGCACCTCGATCACACTCCTTAGTGGCTCCCAAGAAAGAACTACAACTATCATTGCAAGATCCAGTGCAACTCCAGCCTCTGGGATAACATGCCCATCGATGTGGACGTTCATATCCAGAATTGGATCATCTAGTGATTTCCATAAATATGGTGCTCTCAGAGTGTATCCAAAACTATGATGTAGGTGTGTGTCGTGTTCCTCCTCCAACACCGAGTATATCAAGATTTCATCAAGGAAGACCACCACGAATTGATCGAGGTAAGGATGTAAGATCCAGATCATGTGCCCCATGAACAAAATAAATGCTTTAGAAACAATTAAGGGAATCATCGAGAACATTTAAGGGTCATACAAACATCTAAATTATATATTCAAAACATTCTCATCTTGAACCCTGAGTTATTCATAGATTGATCTGAGGACTATCTTTGAAAACCATAGAGCTAACTTTATCTAGTCGAAGAGATCATCGATCCCAGGAAGATGATAATTATTTTTCGTGGTCACCTAGTTTAGGCAGTAATAGTACACACAAAGCCTTAGACTCCATCATTCCTTCTTGGTGAACAAAATAGTGGATACTCATGGAGAAAAACTAGGCCATTTGAACCATTATTTTGAAAATCCTCCAATTGTACCCACAACTCACGAAGCTCTGCGAGGGCCATCCGATATTTCAGTGTATATTTTGTTGTCATACTAGGGTATAGGTCATTATTTAGGCCTACCTCCCTGCGAGGTTGTAGTACCAGAACATCATCAAAAATGAAATTATCATATTATTTCATCACTACAAGATAACTTGGACTCCGAAAGTCAATATCCCAAGGGTTATGGATATCCAACTTATGAGGTATCGGCTTAAACCTTTTCCGTTAATGTCCATATTGTGCTTCAAATGTTCCCTTATCACTGGTGAAGGAAAACTTGACCTCATCCTCGTGGACACAAAGCACATTGAGCATAAAATGGAAAATCTAATCATGGACTGTGGATCGCAAGTCCATACCCAAGATGACGTCATAAGGCCTTGACGCTGCTACATGGAGATCCCATCCAAATATGGGTTTCCTTGAGTGAGCTCACAATATCTGCACGAGTGAGTAATAAGAGAATCATCTCCCATAAGAGTCTGTAATTGTCAGTATCAAGGAAGCGACTCCATCAGAATATCCATGCTCCAAACTAGTTTTGTGGAAATAAAAGAGTGATTGGCACCTGTGTCTATAAGAAATTTATATAGGGTGGAATATACATAGATCATACCATTATTTATGTATGGATCACTATGGTCATAGACCTCTACCGCATGGAGCTGAGCTCACCCATGTCCACCTTCTACATATGGTAATGGTGGACCACCTGTGGGTTGTGGTGGTAGAAACTCAAACCGTCATCCACCACAAACTTTATGTCGTTCTCCTTTTCCATGTCTACTGCCATGAAGACCCCATCATTCGATCCTCGGTCGGTGCCTCAATGATCCCTCAGTCATCTAATGTCTGTCTTTTGGGGAGTTGGATAGTCGCAAGCCATGTGTCCCTATCCACCACATGAGTAACATACATGAGTCCTCTAATGACATATTCTACCTCATGATCTCCAAACCTCTGACCCTATGTCTTGGGGTTGTCTACCGGAATGAATATCCCACTTAGAACTCTGCATCATCTGCCTAATACCCGATGGAGATGACTTGGATACCTATCGCCAGGGGTTGTCTCTCACAATTAGTGACTACTATTCTATGAATATCATCAACAATAATGCTCGATCGATATGTCCATCCAACATCGGGATATTGACTGATATCATCGACACATTGATCTACCTCCAGATTCCCTCTTCAATGGTCTAGGCCCTAAAGAAAGGGTCTCATACTATGTTGATGTAGTGTAATAAGAGGTTAGTGAATCATGTTGCATACTGGACCACTGATAATATTCTATCCTATAAGTGCAACAACTCCTTGATAAAAAATGAGCATAATTTATCTGGTATGATCTGTACCCTGAAGAGGGTATTGAAGTAGAATTAAGAATTTTTCACCTCCTGTCACTACTCGTCCCTCAGTCCTCAGGCTGTAACTACCCCAAGCCCACCTTCCATAGGATAGGGGCTGACTACAGCACTGAAAGGCGTATTCCCTAATATCGGGATGGAATTCTCTTTATATCCTGTAAAAACACACAAACAAGGACACAACAAGATATGAACACAAGTAAAATATATAGTAAAAAACAGTGTGTACAATAAGAAAAAGGGATGAGAATACAAGTCCATCTTGAAATTTCAAGAAAACTAAATAATACAGGTACACTAAATCAACTCATGTGAACTGCTACCACAGATCTTTCTTGAAGGGTAGGTACAATTCTCGAACAACTATCTCTACGGTACACATCCTCTAATGTCCACCTTTGAGCTACCTCCAGCCCTTGTACTCTCGTCCTTAGTCATTGATTTCCATCATCTGCACCAAAAACAACAAGGTGGGTGCATATCCCATGCATGGGTGAGTATACGATACACATTAGGGACCTTGAGACCCCTGGAGTTCTATGAAAATTCACAATGGATAATTAACAAAGCATGAAAACAGTATTCAACTCTACATAGGTATATGCCCATAAATTTACCTAGGATATCAAGTAAACCCATCTCATTCAGGAGGAATCACAAGGCCCAATACATTATATAAATGATAAACTGTTCCACGAAGGAAACAATATGACGAAGCTAATACCTCTAAGGTAAGTACCAAAATGGTAACACCACACAGAAGAACACCAAAAAGGTATCACCATGAAGGAATGTACCACACAGGTTCACCCCACAGAAAAATACAACCAAGGATTCACCACGATGTAAATAACCACACTGGTACACCACATATAAGAATACCAAAAAGGTATCACAACAAAGGTATGTACCACATAGGTACACCAAACAGAACATTATCAAAAATGTATCCCCTCGAAGGAATGCACCACACATGTATGCCACATAGACGAATACCACCAAGGATTCACCATGAATGAATTTAACACACTGGTATTCCACATAGAAGAATACCACAATGGTATCACCATGAAAGTATGTACCAGTAAGTTACCCCAATATAAGAATACCACTAAGGTATCACCATGAAGGTAAGTAACTCACAGATATTCCACTCATAAGAATGCCTCAAAGGTATCACCATGAGGGAAATTGCCACACCGGTATGCCACACAGAAGAACACCATCAAGGTATCACCATGAAGGAAATAGCTCAACTCACACCAGGTATAAAATAGGCAAGTTAGTAAAGATGATCAGATTTTACTACTCAATCATCTTACTCTTTTAAGAGGCATACCCCTATAGGATCCTAAATCATCAGACCCATGAAGGATCCTAATATAGCAGACCCACATTAGATCGTAGAGAAGTCCCACATGGATTACCTAGAGAGGATCCAAGTGAGTCACTCGAACACATACCCACAAAGGATACCAAACCACATACCCACATTGGGTCCCAATGCATAGATCCACATAGAATCCCAAATAATAGCGCCACATAGGATCCTATTCTAGTGATAAAACCTACTATAGGGTTAAAACAATAAACTCACATGATTCCAGGAGGGTACGCTTTTCAATCTAAATGTTGATATTCTAACATCCACGAAGTCCCACAAAATGTTATCCCAAAGGACCGTCGCATTATAGGGGTCTCAACACAATATATGGTGCATCAATCAGTTGCTCGGACTATATGTAATTGAACTTTTATTCGTGAGGCCCTAGATGGATTGGTGTTCGATCCAACTCAGTTGTACACCAACTTTATCCAAAACTCAAGTGGGGTATAACCAAAAGAACCATCTCGATTAAATTTTTTAATCACCACAAATGGTTTGTCGAATGGACATCTGTAGTTCAATATATGGATGAAAGAGTGAAAAGGACTGAAACTAGTCCTAGTCTGGTCCAACTCGTCAGAGGCCGTCACAACACGGTTCGGGTCGACCTGGACTGATGGGTCCTACCCCTCCTACTAGGTGGCCAACTGGGCTCACTGGCTGGCTGGATGACTAGCCTCCTCTGCGTGGTGTGGTCACGTGCCACACCATCATCGGCGGTCGGCTCAGCTAGCCACCCTACCTTTTTCTATGTGGTACAAGGAAGTTACTCTTGAACGCCGGGAAACAGAGATGAGAGCCACCACCCCCTTCGCGTGGCCGGCCAGAGTGCCAGCCACCGCCATTTCTCTGTTGGGGCCAACGGTCCGCGACCATTGTCCTGTAGAATGATCGCACCACCGCCTTCCTCTCGTCCAACCGGAGTGAGGGCCGCCACTTCCAAGTTCTGTTGGTGACGTTCCTCAGGGAATCTGGTGTTCCCCGATGATATGTTATTCATTCTAAAGACATCTGCTCTTCTTTAGGTACCTCACCATCATTTCTAGAAAATTATAATTCACAATGATTTTGGAAAGGCCGGGCCGAGTTTTTTTGGCCCTCTCTCTCCGCATTAGAATGATATTAATCATATTATTAGTTCTTTAATAATGAGGAATGTCAATAACATGTAAGGGGTGTTTAAACAATAATAAACCATACAAGATACCGAAAAAATCCATCATCAATGATGAAAAGATTGCGGGTCATCCCGTTAGTCAGATGACCCATGATATTCGTATAAATTAAAAAATGGGGAAGAGGAAAATCAAAAATAAACAAATGAAATAAACCCCTACCTCATGTTCGTTGGAATGTGTCCGCAATTGGGGTTGTTTTGGCATTCATCATCCCCCACAAATAGTCTCCAATGATATCACTCATTATTCGATCTATAGCTCAGGGTTTTGGTGTCTCTCACCCCCTCCTGCTTGTACCATCTCCATCCTCCAAGCATTTGGTGTCAATGCCAGTTGTCAACACTTCTTTTCATGGTGAAGAAATGCCAACAAATATCCTAAAAATCCATATAAACAGGATAGGCAATGAACGTGCAATGATCATGGGATTAATGGAGGCCCATTAATTAGGAACCTTTCGATTTCCCCAATGGTTTGGTTACTTATGATTGAATGGTAAATACATTTATTTGGATGACACATCGTTTGTACCACCTTACAGCTCCTTAATGATAGGAATAGAATAAATATAAAATAATATAGTTATTTTATTTATAATATTAAAAAATTCCAAAAACTAAAATTTAGTCCATACCTTCTACGGTCAATGTGAAAGTAACATTAAGAAAATATTTTCACTGCGAGTTCAACAGTGCCCTCATATTTCAATTTCAAGTATAGGTACAAATGTTATAAAATGTATATCACATGCTTAATGAAGGTACATGTAAAAATGTTCGGAAAATTATAACACTCACCCTTGACTCACGACGATCGAGGATAGGCTCTGCCTAAGTGAAACACGCCCCAAAGAACCCATTAGTACTCTCAGATTTTCAATTCGAGTTACTGTTTATATGTTACGAATTTTAAAAGAAAATAATTTTCGATTAATTATTTTATTGACGACCAAAAACTAACTTTTATTGGTGTCCTATGCTGAACAATGTTAGTAACATCTTAAAGTGATAATACCCTCATGATATTAGTAGTCATATCATATTTTCATTCCGAGTTACCATTTTTTAGTTATATGCATTTGAAAATTTAAATTATTAATTTAAATATTTCATTCATGATTATGCCAATTTGGGTTTTCTTACAGGATGCCTGCAATGACTAAACAACTATCATTCCTTGGGTGAACCCACCATCTAGAATGCAATAGATCCCTCAGAGTTCAGATCAGAGTTACCTTTTTAGTGTTATTCTACTTTTTCTGGAAAAATACATACACAACCTAGTTAAAACTTAACTAAACAGCGCTAGACCATTCTGGCCACTCCGGACCACATAATATTATGATATGTGATTTCAAGGTCTTGATATAATTCCATATAATTAAAAAAAATATACGAAAATTTTGGAACAGTACATTCCCCCCGACATATGGCTTTACATCCTCGTAAGCCACAACTCAATCTAAGGGAACAAGTGGGTGTACTACGCACCTATCTAGGCCTGATGCTCCGATGTTCTCTCCTTCCAACGTACATGCACTAAAGGTATCGATCGCCCATGAAGGAATTTATCCTTTTGATCCTTAATCTCCATTTGAACCACAGTAAAGGTCTCTCAATTGTCAATTTCCATCTCTCCCCAGTCAATGATGTTTGAATGTTCGTGCATGTATCCCCTCAGTTGGGATATGTAGAACACATCGCACCCACTATCAAATTAATGAGGAAGACCCAAGTGTTATGCTACCTCGCCTATCCCCAAAAGTATTAGAAAAGGACATATAAAAATCAGTGATAACTTTTTCCTTAGGCAAAATATCAAGATTCCACATCGGGGAGAAACTCTCAAGTATACACGGTCCCCCTCCTAGAACACCAGGAGTCTTTCTATATTGTCGGAATAAGATGACTTCCCACACTGTGTAGTCTTCCCTTGATAACAAGTGAGACGTCATGATATAATCATTTCCACTGCTTTTATCATCTCTAGCCACTAGTACTGAGGCTAAAGGTCTTGGTACATATTCACCCCACCAGGATGTACTGCCAGATGGGACGTATGGAACTCCCTCAACACCTCCTCCAAATGATCCACTAGTACAATGGTACTTCGTCTGAGGTGGATGACATGATCTTCACATTAAAAAAAATTAGGTGTCATCCCGTAGGATATCTGATCACGTCAATCCTCGTATTAAATGCCCCATGTTGCATCTCCCCATCTTACTCAAGGATAGGGGGAGTGACAGTCATAGACTGGAGGTATGCAGCTTAATCTATATCCATTAAGGATATCTACTATGCAACATGGGACTCTGATGCCATACTTAGCATCTGTAGACTAGACCTCATTCTGAGTGTGTCTTCTACCATGATCCCCTTCTGATGAGTATAGACTATCTAAAATTCAGATTCCTGGAGGAACACTAGAAACTCCTTTGGGGAACTGAAATCTCAAAACATCTGCTCACACGAGGGTGAGGTTTCCCGACTCAGAAGTAATCAGTCGCATAGTCCTATGCATGAATTTATTCTGTGCTATCTAGGTTTTCATTTTCTCCAACCAAGGTAACCCCCATTCAAAAAATTTAGATAAACCGCAACCATTATTAATAATATATTCTATCTGAGTATCAACTATGGATTTCGAGTCTATAGTCAAACTAACATTGTAAGGCCCCAACGCTGCCACCAAGAGGTTCCTACCGAAACTCTCTCCCCAGGGGTCAGATCACACAATCGACATAAGTGTTATTATCGAGTCTCCTCCAAAATATAACTCTAGACGTGACCGTCAAGTCACCTTTTTAACCACAAATTCTAGGTCTTGTACATGATTCATGGAAGTAAGGAATGATTAGTGGCTATATATATCGTTATAGAAGCTAGTATTAGACACAGACCATACCTCGAATCATTCCTATAGCCCTTGAGGAACACTTCTTGACAACATAAAGCTACTCCCTTCGTCTGTCCTCCAACTCCCTGAGCGTGGTGGGAACCACATAGAGGGGTGGTAGTAACATGTCCAAATTTACACCACCTGAAGATGCACTCCTAGTTGTACTTCCACGTCTGAAGCCCTTCCAACTCATTTATCCTTAACACTTCCTCATCCGGAAACATTTTACACACCCATGTCTCTGATACTGGTGCTGTTTTCCTGCATTCCAACTACTAACATTCACTGGCCATATCCTCTTATCCAAATAACATTCTTCACAAAGGTTCATTGTACAACCCTAACATATATATGAATCCATATAAGAAAAGTTCTAGCTTAGATGTCCATAAAGTCTCATCGATCAGAGGTCGGAGCAATGATTCATTGTCCATACATTATTCCTCAAGTTCCTGAGATGATTGTCAAACATTGATGAATACACAACTACTGACATGTCATCCTTCCAAAGCTGTAGATGCTCTAGAGAAGTCTTAGCCACCACTCCAACCCAGTCCTTATACGCATGTGAGTCGAGCACTCCATGAAACCTGAGGGGTATCTGATACTGAATCACGCATAAGGCACTAAGCCTATATGTGTCCTCTACTGGTACCGCCGGTTTTAACTACTGACCAATAATCATGGATATAGTAGATGCAATAACCGAAGGTACTATCTCGGGTAATGGTTCATGTATAGATGCCTCATCAATATGTGGACCAGCCTCATGGTATCTCACTGAAACAGACTAGTAACTAAGATCACCATCTGCTCTACTGGTGTCTCAACGCGGCATAAAATTCTAGCAATTTCCTCTAGACATCCCTGAGCTACATAAGAATATGTCTCGCCTTGAAACCACAAAGGCCTGTGCAAATGGAACTCGTAAAACAAGATCAGTTATCACGCACCATTGGTTGCGCCCAAATTTACCCTACTGGTAAAAGCAATCGATGTAGTACATGTAGGGGTCTAATCCACAGGGACCGAAGAAGTAACCTTGAGACACAATGATTGTGTGAAGGATGGGCTATGAGGTATCCGACTTTGGGTTTAATTTTAGATGGTTTTTAAAGAAAACTAATAAACCTAAGTGAATTCAATTAAATGTAAATGGGTTGATCTTAGGATTATTCTCGGGGTGGATTGAATGAATTTTACATCATTAGAGAATTTTGGTTTTTTTAATTAATGATGAATCCATTCATCAAAAATAACATTACATTCATCATTTTCTGGTTTGGTGCTTACTAAACACAATTACATATCCCGTATACACTTAGAAAACCAAATTCATGATCTCTATAAGGTATATGGTCATTTAGTAATTTCATTTAGTTTTCTCAAATAAAGTAAAGATGAAGAGTATAAATAATTAAAGAATGGATGTCTTAAATTAATTATCAAATTAACAACAATTTGTTCATAAAAAAACAATCAATCCAGCCTTTGAATCCTACAAATATCATCACATTAAGGGTTTATCCCTCCATTGATGGTATACTCTCAATGGTGGGTGGAAGATGGCTAACATGAATTGGATTGAAGAAATTAAAGCTGCGGAAATAACGAGCACTCCTCCGTGTGTGTGAATGAAATCCACAACTATGTGTGAACATATTCACAACAACACAGAGATATCACTGTGCTTTGTGATAATAATGTTTTAATAAATGAAATGGAAAATATAGAGGAGAATGAAGTTGATTGAGAACATAAAGATACAAAAAAGAAACTTACATGGAAATGGAAAACATTACAAAGGAAATTTTGAAGCATAACCTTACAATGAAACAAGCAACAAAAGATGATAAGAAAAATTTACACCCCTATTACCATCACCACTAGCTCCTTAAATAGGCATATTAGGAGCCTTAGGTAAATCCCACAACAATTAATTCACCCCAAACAATTAATAGAGTCAAATGGAGGGTGAATAATCAAAATGAAATTGATGTTTCGAATTTGACCCGGAAATCTGTCCAGATTCCTCCACCACATTAACGCATGCATTAGAAATTGGAGAAGGACGAATAAGAAGGGGTTATAGAAGGAAATATATTATTACATCTATCCTCTATGAGCTGTAAATATTTCAGGAAATTTGGCTCATCCTTTTGGATGTTGTGGTCTAAATGGTGGGATAGATTTCTGTGCATTAATGTCGGTCCACCATTTAAATCTCAACTTCAGATTCCTTTATCGTCATGAAAAAATCAGAATTAGCTCCTGCCACAGTTGAATAAAATGATCCTCATATTTTCATATTTATACTGTATATATTTGAGCTTCATTGGGCTTGGTTTCTGGGCACCACATTTGTTTGATGGGCCTTAGGCCCATTATACTTTTTTCCAACAAGTTTCTGCATTCAGGCACAAAATTATCCAACTTCCTTTGGGATTCATCCATCGGACCTAAAAGATAAAATGTTCCAAACAATGTGATAAATAATATCCCAAAATTCCAAATTCAGAAAATGAATATAATGTTTTCTAAAAATAAATGAATGATTGGGCCGAAAATTTTATTTTAAACATGAATTGCATTTTTGATGAGAAATGAAGTTCTATTTATATAATGAACTAAAAACAATGTTTATGGACTTTTGAACAATTAATATAAATATATTAACAATTAATATTAGACACTTTCAGTGACTAATCACACCCCCCAACTTGAGTTTTTCTAGTCCCGAGAAAAGTATATTAAAATATGAAATTCAAATCCCCTTTTCCAAAAACATTTTAATATACATTGCTCACCCAAATATCTAATACCAAAAAAAATTATGAAAACCAATCAAAATCATTAATATCAAGATAGGTACATAAGCATATCCTAAGCCCAAGCCCATTCCTTTGTTCAAATTCATTTCCACATTTCATCCAATTCCAATTAAGCATGATAAAGTGTTTTGCATCATAAAAGATATGGGGCCCATTTTATTGTTCAAGGGGAAAAATGGAAGCGCTAGGTGGGAATCACATTAAACATTAAGATGAGTATCTTTTTTTTTTATTTTTTTATTTTATTTTTTTAACCACAATAGATAAAAAGCCTAGCTCTGGGTAAGAAAACAATGGAGTCACGATCCCCAAGTGACAGACGCCACACATTTGGACAAAACATTGCTCTATTTGGTCTTTTTTTTGTTATTTGTTTTGTTTTTTTGGATACGCAAATTAAACTAAAAGTGACCCCAGAACCCTATGCTATAATGAAAGGGACTCGAGAACACAAATTTACACCCATGATCCAGTAGACGTGAATTGTGGCATTTTAATTAAGAGGATGAAATTGTAAACATTGAAAAATCACATCGGACAACCGCACTTTCCAAAAACTATGCTCATGAACATAAACATTCATTAAAATCAGAATCAAGGAATGCAACATTTATTTGATATCCAATTTTAGAGTTTTCAATGTGTGTTTATCATGTTTATGGTTAATGGAATTTCTCTTTTCATGCATGTTTTTATTCACAAAATAAAAAAAATTTATCTCCCCCCAACATAGAATGACACTGTCCCCAATATTTAAAGAAAAGAAAAGTTAGAAGTGGGTAGGAGAGGATTTCAAAGACGAAATTGAGAATGATAAACATGGAATTATTTCACATGGTGGTTGATGATGATAGCGCATGCCATAGTCTCCATTCAATCCTGGATTTGAGTCTCAGCGGCATAGATGGTGGTGAATGGATTTTCATTATGACTTATGACATGTCCCTTTATTTTTTTAACCTATAAAAACATTAAAATAAAAAAAACAAAATAAACTGATGATACATTGTCTTATTTTTAGATTTCTGGGTAAGGTATTACTCAGAGATCATGCCACGTGACACAGATGAATATGGCCCTCTCCTTTCATACTGATCCTTACTCCTAAAAGAAGAACAGGTCAACAACTTATGGTAATTAATTATATGAAAAAAATGATTCAAAATAATTAGAAACCTGAAAACCATGGGTTGCCTACCATGCAGCGCTTTTTTTTAATGTCTTTGGCTTGACTTGTACCCCCCATCATATCCAATTCCAACTTTCTAAATTTTAATTAACCCATATTTCTCCACTTCAACAAGATTGAGATTGATTATTTGTTTGAAATATGTTTCATGTGAAATCCTTTGTTCTATAATGAGTGGTAAAATCCATTTAATATCAGAAATGGTTGATTGAATTGAATATGTAGTATTGCCTAAGACATCAATACACATTCCCAATTTTTTAGTTTCATGAGGATAATAAATTGAAATTTCATGGTATTGGTTATCCACATTTATGAGTGGGGAAGAAAGGAGAAAAATTTTGAGTTCAGGTTGATAAAAATTTACAAAAGAAGAATGGTAATTTGAATAAAAAACAGTTTCTTCTCCATGAAATTTAGAAATAATTGGTTCCTTTTGAAATTTTGATTCCACCCAAAAATTTTCCTTTTGAATGTCAGGAGTGGGTATAGACTCACTATTTGTTAACTCTCCCAATGGTTCAATGATTGGTGATTCTAAAAAATAATTTTTTGTGCAATATTCTGGACATTAAATCCTTGAAGAATAATTTCCCTCTTGTGAATTCATGAAATAAATTTCATCCCGATTTAAATACTCATTAACAATTCATTCATGTTCTTTATGTTGAATTTCAACATTACCTGACCAAATCTCTTCATTATCCAACTCTGTATTCCAAGATTTTAAAGTGGGTTCTTTACTAAATTACATGAGTTATGTGGGAATCAAGATTCGTCTATAAGTGATGTGGAAAGGACATCCTTAGTGGTAATGGGTTCTTCATAAGTCTCAATGTTTTGTATTTCTAATCTCAGTGATGAAACGTCTGAATTCATTTTAACCATTTTGTCACACAAATGTTCAAAAAAAATTCAGAATTAGGATTGATTGTTGTTTGTACATCATCATCATCATTATGTTTGATCTCTTAAATCATCCTTAAGAGGTATGAAAAATGATCCTTTAAAAAATCAACATCCCATTGATCATTCATGTTATCGGGTGTAGGGTATTCATTTAAAGGTTGATCAAAGTAATTTCCTATGTGAGGGGATTCCCAATGTTGATTTTCTATTCGATTCCAGCCCGATTTTATGAAAGTAAATTGTTGATGATACTCCATTGGAGTTGAATGAAATTTTTATTTGGATTTGTTTTTTTGGAAAAACAGAAAGGGGAAAAGAAAAGAGAAATAGAGGTGAGAAAAGAGAAGTATGGTGAGAATAGAAGGTGGGTGTCTAAGAAAACATACTAGGGTCCCCGGAAACGGCGCCAAAATTTTGCTGCGCCCAAATTTACCCTACTGGTAAAAGCGATTGATTTAGTACATGTAGGGGTCGAATCCACAAGGACCGAAAAAGTAACCTTAAGATGATATGATTGTGTGAAGGATGGGCTATGAGGTAACCGACTTTGGCTTTGATTTTAGATGGTTTTTAAAGAACACTAATAAACCTAAGTGAATACAATTAAATGGAAATGGGTTGATCTTAGGATTATGCTCGGGGTGGATTGAATGAATTTTACTTCATTAGGCAATTTTGGATTTATTAATTTTTGATCAATCCATTCTTCAAAAATAACATTACATTCATCATTTTCTGGTTTGGTGCTTATTAAACACAATTACTTATCCCTTATACACTTATAGAACCAAATTCATGATCTCCCTGAGGTATATGGTCATTTAGTAATTGAATTTAGATTTCTCAAACACGGTAAAGATGAAGAGTAGAAATAATTGAAGAATGGATGTCTTAAATTAATTATCCAATTAACATCAATTTGTTCATAAAATAACATTAAATCCAGCCTTTGCAACATCCTAAGATCATCCCATTAAGGGTTTAGCCCTCCATTGATGGTATACTCTCAATGGTGGGCGGATGATGGCTACCAAGAATTGGATGGAAGAAATTAAAACCGCGGAAATAACGAACACTACTCCGTGTGTGTGAATGAAATTCACACCTATGTGTGAACTAATTAACAAAAACACAGAGATATCACTATGCTTTGTGATAATAAAGTTTTAGTAAATGAAATGGAATATATAGAACAGAAATAATTTGATTGAAAACATAATGATACAAAAAAGAAACTTACATGGAAATGGAAAACATTACAAGGGAAATTTTGAAGAATAACCTTATAATGAAACAAGCAACAAAAGATGATAAGAAAAATTTCCACCCCTATTACCTTCACCACTAGCTCCTTATGTAGGCATATTAGGAGCCTTAATTACATCCCACAACAATTAATTCACCACCCCAACAATTAATAGAGTCAAATGGAGGGTGAATAATCAAAAGGAAATTGATGTTTCGAATTTGACTCGGAAAACTGTTCAGATTCGTCCACCACATTGATGCGTGAATTAGAAATTTGAGAAAGTCGAATTCGGAGGGGTTGTAGATGGGAAATATCCTCGTCCATTCGTTCTCTATGAGCTTTAAAAATTTCAGGAAATTTGGCTCATCCGTATGGATGTTATGGTAGAAATGGTGGTAAGGATTTATGTGCATTAATGTCGGGTCCACCATTTAAATCTCAACATCAGATCCCTTTATCGTCATGAAAACATCAGAATGAGCTCCGGCCACAGTTGAATAAAATGATCCTCATATTTGTATCTTTCTACTGTATAAATTTGAGCTTCATTGGGCTTGTTTTATGGGCCCCACATTTGTTTGATGGGACTTAGGCCCATTATGCTTTTTTCCAGCAAGTTTCTGCCTTCAGGCGCAAATTTCACCATCTTCCATTGGGATTCATCCATCAGACATAAAAGATAAAGTGTTCCAAACAAAGTGATAAATAATATAACAAAATTTAAAATTTAGAAAATGAATATAATGTTGTCCACAGACAAATGAATGATTGGGCCCAAATTTTCATTTTAAACATTAAATGCATTTTTTATGAGAAATGAAGTTCTATTTATATAATGTACTAAAAACAATGTTTATAGACTTTGGAACAATTAATATAAAGATATTAACAATTAATATTAGAAACTTTCGGTGACTAATCAACCATCCACCAGTGCAACTGGTGGTAACAACTATCCAATAGTTGGTGGTGGTGCTGGTATACCTCCCGAAGGATCCAACATAGTAAGAGGGCCCTACACCGGAGCCTCAACGCTTAGTGGGATGTCATCACGTACTCTCTCAAGAAACCTAGCTGGTTTTCTACGCGGCATCATCCTGATATTAAACAAGTTCTCCATAGTCCTTAATTTATACCTGGAGAGATGACTCATGAAAACTTAGAAACACTTTTCAAAACAATTGTAGTTAGTGTTTTCGTGCACTAAGTCTGAAATTATAACTCAGGGTCTTGGTGTATGGATACATCGGCTTCTGAAACAACACTGGACTTCTTGAACATAAAAAGAACACGAATAACAAATAAAACTTTTTCTTCATAGAAAATATCCTAGTCCTAGTTCGAGGTAGAATTGAAATCCTCTTATTCCAATTTGTCACAACCCATCCCCCGGGGCCCGTGTCATTAGTACCCAAAGCCCAAAATCCATAGGCCAGGAACTGGAGACTAGCACGAAAAGGAATATTCCTTAATAACAGGAAGGAACTACCTTTATATAATGTGAACACACATAACCAAGAACACAACATGAAATGCACACAAGTAAAATGTATAGTAAAAAAATGTGTACAATAAGAAAAAGGGGCCATAATACAAGCCCAATTGGAAAGTACAAGAAAACTGAATAGTACATGTAATATGAAATAGTTCCTGTGAACTCTAGCCTAGGATCCCACATAAAGGGTAGGTATAGATCTCTAATGGACATCTCTATGGTAATCCTCATCTAATGTACACCTCTGAGCTATGACCAGTCCGGGTACTCACGTCCCCAGTCAGAGTGGTTTGTCGTCGGTACCAAACACAATAAGGTGCGGGCGTTGCCCATGATCGGGTGAGATTACGATACCTAGAGAGACCCTCAGACCCCTGAAGGCCTCTCAAATTCCAAAAATGATAATCAAAAAAATAAAGGAAACAACGTTCAACCTTACATAGTTATATGCTATACATATACCTAGGTAGTCAGGTAAACTCATCAAATTCATGGGAAAAAGAAAGGCCCAACTCATTTGCTCAAAGATCTACTAATCCACAAAGGAAAGAATAATATTAAGGTAATAACTCAATGGTAAGTACCATAACAGTATCATCATATAGAAGAATACCACAAAGGTATCCCCATGAATGAAGGTACCACACAGGTTCTCCACAATGAAGAATACCACCATGGTTTCACCACGAAGGAAAGTACCACACATGTACGCCATATTGAAGAATACCACAAAGCTATAACAACAATGGTATGTAGAACAATTTTACTAGACACATAATAATACCACAAACGTATCACCATGATGGAATATACCACACATTTATTCCACACAGAAGAATAACACCAATGTTTCACCATGAATGAAAGCACCACACAGGTACTCCACACATAAGAATACCATAAAGGTATCATAACAAAGTTAAGTACCACACATGTATACCACACAGAAGAATAAAACAAAGGAATCACCACATAGGTAAGTAACACACATGTATGCGGCACAGATGAATACCATAAAGGTATCACCATGAAGTAAAGTACCACACAGGATCGCGATGCATCTCAATACCATCGAGGTTTCACCACGAAGGTATGTACCACACAAGTAAGACACAAATAAAATACCACAAAGGTATACCAACGAAGGTAAGTAGCACATTGGTAAACCACAAAGAAAAATACCACAAAGGTATCAAAATAAAGAAAAGTACCTCAAAAGTATGCCAAAAAAAGAATATCGCCAATGTATCACCACGAAGGAAAGGACTCGTCTCACACCAGTTATAACATTGTTACAGTAGTAATGATGATCAGATGTAACTATCGAATCATTTTACACTATTATGTGGCAGAACCACATAGGATCCAAAATCATAAGACACTTTAATGATCCTAGTATACCAGACCCATGAAGTATACTATTATAGTAGACTGACGAAAGATCCTATTATAGAAGTCCCACATAGGTTGCTAGAGTAGTACCATGTTGAATTCATAGATAGGATCCTTGTGAGACTCTCGAACACAAACCCATGAAAAATACCAAGGCACATGCACACATAAGAACCCAAATAATAGACCCACATAGGATCCCAAAGCACAGAACCACATATGATCCCTTTCTCCTGATGCATACAACTATAGGGTTCCCGCACTAAGCTCACATGATTTTAGGAGGATCCGCACCACAAGCCACATGTTGATACTAAAATTTATATGAGGTTTCATGAATAAGTATCCCAACGGACCACCAAATGATTGTGGTCTTAACGCAACATACGATGTGTTACTCAGACACTCAGTCTGTAAGTTATTGTTCTTTTAGTCTCGAGGGCCTGGTTGGATTCAGGATTGATCCCACCTAACCATACCCAAGGGTTATCCAAAACACATGTGGGGTATAAAAAAAGGGCCATATCAATCCAAGGATTTTGGATCCAGAAAAAGTTTTTTGAATGAATGCTCATAGACCAAGATATGGATGAAAGAGAAAAAATGGTCGGAACTGGTCCGGGTCAAGTCCTACCCGGTCAGACCGGCCCTGCCAAACTAGGCCCAACCTGAGTCCAGGCCTGGGACCAACCCAGCCCACTGGGTGGCCCACCAGTAAGCCTGCCGGGTGGCCCACAGTGCAGGTCCCACGCTGCGGTGGCCTGATAGGCTCGGAGTCTGGCCAGATGGCCAACCACCTTCGTGAAGCGCGGTCGCCTGTCACGCCATCACCTACAACTAGCTTGTCTGGCCTCCCAACCTTCTCCACCGCGACACAAGGTCGCAGATCTTGCATGTAGGGGGGAACACTGCCATCCCCATCGCGTGACCAGCTAGAATGACGGCCGCCACCCTTGCTCTTATGTGGCCGATGGGTTGGGGACCTTCTCTGGTGGCATGATCGCACCTCCGCCTTCATCGTGGCCGGCCAGAGTGATGTCCGCTGCTCCCAATTCTCCCCGGTGATGTTCATCAGGACCCCAAGAATTCCCCGGAGCCCCGTTATTCATTCTGAAGATTTTATTACTTGTCTACGGACATCACCATCATTTAATGCCCATCAAAATTCACAATGTTTCCAGAGAGTCCAGGACATGTTTGTTTGGCATGCTCTCTCTGAGTTAGAATGACTGTAATCAGCATATTTGTTCTTGTATCATGAAAAACGTCAAGAACAAGTAAGGTGTGTTCAGAAAACAATAATCCTTATAATATAACATTCAACATCCTCCCGAAAAAGTGAAATAATCGAGGGTCAACCCATTAGTCAGTTTTCTTACGTTCTTCAGTTAAATTCAAGAATATAGAAGAGAAAAATAAAAAACACACAAAATAAATAACCCATACCTCAAGATTGTTGGAGAGCATCCGCGTATGAGGAAGTGTCAGTGTTCGATGTCCCCCGTAACTTGCCTCTAATGAATTCACTCATTCATCGATCTCCGGTTCGGGGTTTGAGTGCCGCCCGTCACCTCCTGCTTGTATCAGCTCCATCCTCCAAGGGTTTGGCATCACTGGATTTTGTCAATAGTTCATTTCTTAGTGAAGCATTGCCATAAAATATTCCAAAAATCTATATAAATAGGAGAGAATAAGTGTTTACAATGTTCATGGGATTAATGTACGACTATTAATTAGGATCCACCTTACCAATCATTTGTTGGAGGAATTGAAAAAATAATAATACAAAAGTTATTTTATTTATTCTATTAAAAAGATCCAAAAACTAACTTTTTTTAGACCTACTGTTGTCGAAGTGCAGGTCTCATTAAGTGAATATCAATGATGTGAGTGCAATAGTTCCCTCAGATTTCAATTCTGAGTACTAGTTCAAATGTTATATAACGACGACAATGTGTTTACTAAACGTACTGGAAAAAAAGTTCCGAAAAATTATAACAGTCACCCATGACCCATTCTGATCGAGGTTAGACTCTACCTAAGTGAAACACCCCCCAATGAAGCCAACGTTTCTCTCAGATTTTCTATCAGAGTTAACGTTATGAAGTTATAAATTTTAGAAATAAATTATTAATTAATTAACTATTTTATTTACGGCCACAAAACTACATTTTACTGGTGGCCCGCATCGACCATTTTTAGTATCTTCCAATATAGAGAATACCCTGATGAGTTCATTGGTGGTCTCATATTTTCTATCTATGTTATCATTTGAGAGTTATAAGCATTTGAAAAATAAAATATTTTATATAATTACTGTATTCATGATTATGCCATTTTTGGGTTTTCTCACTGGAGGCCCACGCCGACGTTGCTTATGTCTCTCCTATCTTAAACTCACCCTTTTGAACGCAAATATGCCCTCACATTTCTAATCAGATTTACCTTTTAAGAGTGATTCCATTTGTCCATGAAAACTGCTTACACACGCTAATTAAACCTTTACCACACTTTGACGGATCATTCTGGGCACTCTGGGCATTGGAATCACACATCGTCAGATTTTTCGATCATGAAATAATTATATATTATTAAAAAATATATACTGAATTTATGGGACATTACACCTCCTCTAACATCTGAATAATTAGACCCTACCATCTATATATTGTGGACTTGAATATGCAAGCATATAGGGTCAGTATCTCATCTGATGGTGTCTCAGCTTGACAAAAAAACCCATGTTATATTCTCAAGATAGTCCTCATCTTTATTGGGAACTATCTCACATCAAATACTCAGAGGCCTTGGTATCTAGAACTCAGGAAACACGCACAGTCGGCATGCATGATCATCTAATGGGGCTACTGTAAACTGCAGCCTTCCGAGTGTTGGTGCTGGTGGTACACCACTCGATGGTTCCATAAATTTAAGAGGGACATACACCGAAGCCTCACTGAAAAGTGGGTCATCATCATGTACACTCTATGGAATCTGGGATAGCTGTCTACGTGGAGACATCCTAAAATGAAACATGTGTGTCATGGTTAATAAGTTATACTGGGTGATAGGATACTAAATAAATTAAATGTATAACATTTCCAGAACACACACAATATGTTTATTTAGGCACCATGTCAGAAAAAAGAATTCAGGGTCCACGTGTATGGATACATCATCCACCACACCAACACCGGACTCCCTCAACTAAAAACCACACTCAACACACATAAAATTATTGGTCCATTGGAATGACCAGAGGTCTAGTTCATCTATTTAACTTACTCCTATAATACAACTTTGTCATTACAAGTCCCTCAAGGTCTATGTCATGACTACCCCAAGCCTACCTAACATAAGCCATGGGTTGGAGACCCACATAAAAAAGGTGTATCCATAAAATTCTAAGACATTTACATTAACCCTGTACAGACACATAGTCAAAGAACACAACAACATGCTACCATGAAGTAAAATTGTAGTAGTAAATGTGTGGAGGGAATGTAAAGGGGACCTAATTCACGCCCAACTGAAAAGATACAACTACAACATAAAATATAAAACAACCCCTAATATAGTCCACCATGGATCCTACATAAAGGGTAGGTACAAACCATATATGTATCTATCCATATCCACCATCACCCCTATCCACCATCTGGACTGAGATCCCCATGTCTCAGTCAAGGATGCCCATTATTAGCACAAATAAAACATTGTGCAAGTGAAACCTGTGCATGGGTGAGTATAACAAAACACAATAGGGACCCCGAGCCCCCTGAAGTTCTCTCAGAATTCCAAAAAGTAAAACCAAAAAGAATTCTATCGACCATAGATTATAATGAAATGTCTCAACTCACCTCAGGTATAACATTAATACAGAAGTATAGATGATTAGTTGTATGGCTAGGTCATCTTATTCTGTCAATGGTTCTGTTGTTGATCCATACAAGATCACTAGGTGCAGATCCATAGTGGGTAGCTAGGTTCTAATACACACAGGATCACTAGGTGTTGATCCACACAAGACCACTATGTGATTTTCTATAGAGGAATGCTAGGTGCAAATCCAAACAGGATCACTATGCGGTGATCCACACAAGATCACTATTCATTCTTTACGTCTCAGTCATCCAATGAATTCTCTTACATAGTATGTTTGATTCGATGAGAATATTGTTCTCAATAAATAGGTCACACATCAACCTTGAAGATGTCCCTTTATAAATTACCACAAATATTTGACATGTCATAATTGTTCCAATGCAAAAGATGACGCATCTATCGAACACCCGATTTAAGAGTTATAGGCATTTTAGTGCTGAGTTGTGGGTAGGATTATGTTACAATCCATACCAGAAATAATCCTACAATAACCAAAACATATGTGATTTACCTCAAAAAATAATATCTCTTTCCAAAAATTAATGAATCGTAGACCGTTCACCAAACAGACGTCTGATTTGTGAGATACAACCTTTTATGTGTATCTGGGCTTAAATGGGTGTGGGTCTGGTCTGACCCAGTTAGACCAACCTGGTCTGGGTCCGACCCAGCCTGGTCAGAACTGGCCATGTCGCTGTGGGATTTCCCCACTGGGTCGTGGCGAGCTCGACCCACAAGGAAGCTAACTGACCCGACCCCCAATCTAGCATGACACACGTGAGGGGTCACGCATCCCTTCCTTCCAGAACATTTCAAAGAGACGTTCAGTTGTTTTGTAACTAGATATGCCATTATGTGCTAACCCAAAAGTCAGCGGTACGCATGGGACGTGGGTCCCTTCACCTCCTCCATCGATTTGAAGCTACGACCACCTACCCGTGGCGCGCGACGACATGCCGCCTTCCGCCTAGGTGGATGTCCTTAAGGAAGGCGCCATTTGGCCCTCCACAGTTCAACCCCACCACCGTGATCAGTATTTTTCGGTCACCACTATCATCCAAGAACGTTGATTTTCGGCACTGGTGTCACGCTGACGAATCATCCGCGTGGCTCTGAAAATGCTCGGGAGCTCCATTTTCACTCCCATCTTCGCCTTTGGCCCTCCCGGGATGTCACTGTCACTACGTACCTCTTGGTTCAAGGTTCTGTCATGTTGAGAAATACTCCCTCAATGAATGAAATGATAAAACATTTGGAGGAGGTTCCATTCATTTTTTATTATGCATATTCTCTCCGCGTTAGCATTGCAACATGGTTGAGATTAATTCATCTTCAAAAAAATAGAATTAATCCAGAAAAACCCCATATAAATAATCAATATAAAACCACCCACCTTGAGAATCGTTGGATGTCTCGTGGATGTGCCAGGAGAGGAGTCATTATTAGATGAAGCCTTTGGCATTTCTCGATCCTAGATCATTTCCACCCAATCTTCCATTCATCGTCAGTGGAAGATGTCACAATACATTGCAAGATGTTTCTCGCGTGATGAAGCAGTGTCAAAACCCCATCCAGAGATCCATTTAAATATTTGTTGAAGGGGGAGTAATAGATCAAAAGAATAATTTAGGTTCATTAATTAATGAACCTCTTAATTCTCAAGGATGTGGTTACACAACTAAAAAGTCAAGCCACTGAATTGTTTTATAAACCATCTGTCTAACCACCTCATATCAACAAGAGGTAATAAAAATAAAAAAAATTATTATTTTATTTTTTCTTTATAATGACGGAATAAAATAATTTTTCTCCCAACCTACTACGGGCGATGTTTATCCTCCCTTAATAAAATACAAGAACTGTTGATTCAACTGTGCCGTCAAATTCTTAATCCATGCAGCAGTTTAAAATTAGAAAACTCCGCATGCGCATTAACTGAATGTACCATAAAAAAAGATCAAAAATTCATTCCAGACACACCGGGCCACGTAATCCAGGGCTGTCAATTTTCACAGACTAATAATAATCCAAATTAAATTTTAAAAAATATGGAATTTCAGGGTCGTTATAGAAATATATCATTTTGTCAATTTTTTAAAAAATAGAAATTTTATAATGTTTCATAGGATAAGTTTACATGAATATATTCATGTCATTCTATTGTAGTGAAAACATATTCATATTCAATTCCCTATTATTGAATATCACCCTATGAAATTTTAATATTTATTATAAAATATATTAAATATTTCTATATTTTAAAATGGAAAAACCTTTTTATAATTACAATGAAATATTAATGACATTCAACTAATAACCAAACATTATTCCTCTAAAATTCATTGATTTCATCATATATAATACTATCTATTATTTATCACCCTAGCCTTGTCATTTGTTTAAGGTGTGAATTATGATAGATATTGTGATTTATCACATTATTTTTTAAGGAAAATCATGTTTTGATTAATTTATCTAAATGACTACTTATATTATAAATTTTTTTATTTTTAAAGAATTTTTTATTCCATAAGTTTTTAATACTCACTTGATTAAAATATTGTCATGTTTAGTGTAGAGTTTTGAATTCATAAATTGTTTCTCCATTTTTTCCCTTATGATATGAAATTACCAACATATGATAAAAAATATATTTTTAGAAATAAATAAATGTAATGTTTTTAGGTCGATTATGAAAATAGATTGGATTCTTTTAATATTTCATGAACTTGTTAACAAAAAATTCATTCAAAATAATTAATAAACTATATTCATTACTATTTGTCAAATAAATAATAATAATCATTATTCATATTATTGAAATAAAATATATAAATTATATTTAAAAAAAATAAACTTATTACATAAATTGTTTTTGAAGTATGATTGTTTTACTTTCATTATGACCATAAGTAGAATAAATTTTTATTAAGATTATGTCTATGTAAAAAATAATTTATTATATAGAAGGTAGTCGAAAACAAATTCATGAAACTGATTTTTAATTGAGTGTTCACGATATATAATTCAATTAATGTTTTTCTGAGAAATATATTTTTTCTCAAATACATAAATTTTCATTGGAATTCTATGTGGTAAAAATTATGTGTTATTGAAATTCTACAAAAATATGTTTCAAAATATAAATTTTCAAATTCAATTCCACAATCCAGATGATTGTCAACTTATTGTAGGATTGAATGATTTTTTTTCCTATGGCTACATTATTTTTAAAATCAAAAAATTATTAATATTTTTTTCTCTAAAATATAACCATGTATATCTTGTGTAGTCATTATGTAATGCAAAAACACGGTATTTTACACTTATTAATGATTCTCGTGCTATACTAAATAAATCACTGTTCACAAACAATAAATATTTATAAGTTCATACAAGACAATTATATTTTAAAAATTACATATCTTTCTTTATAAATTGACACGGATTAATATATTGTTCATTTAAACTAGTCATCCTGTAAATCTATGAAAAGAAATTTTATAGAATTTTTAGCAAATGTTATAGAAATTCAATGATCTAACATTCTATTATATAACCATGCATGATATTCCATAACACTTATTTATGGTATATCATTAATTATAATTTTTTAAATGTTATGAGTGAATTTTTTATCATGACTATCAACCAAAAAATAATGTTTCATTATGAACATTCTACTATATATTTGAAATTACTTAATTTTGACTGATATCATTCCTCATATGACTAAATTATGATAATGAGGTTTTTCGAGACATGTAAAACATAAAAAAAATTAAAATAATTTATCCTTGAATAAAAATATCACTAAATCCATATATATATACTATAATTTATTCTCCAAAAATGAAATTTCATTGACTCAATTAGAAAAAATTATGAAATAAAACCTTGTTTCAGGTTATTTGGATGGAACTTCAATTTTCCAAATTTATAATATTTCTTATTTTTGTACTATTATTAATTTTTAAAATAATATCATTTTAATTTTGGAACCCTAAAATACTTCGAATCGTCTTTTTCTTGAATATAAAAGTCATGGAATCAATAAATTTCCCAATATTTTGTGTTATATATTTATTAAATTTCATTATAATTTTATATTCGGTGAAAACCATTATATTATACAATGTCAAAAACATATTTATCCTTCACGTGTAAAAAATGACATTTTTTATATAATTAGGGAAACTTAATGAAAGAAAATATATATTTTTTAAAATTTATTAAATGTTTTAAAAACTATTCTCGATGTGTATTTATTATTTTACATCCATCTATAAATATTATCACAAAAATTAATCATGGATATAAGCATTGGTAAAAGTTTTTTTAAACTATTAATCTCATATAATAGTTTTCTACTATATATTATTATTATTTATTGACTGAGACCTTGATATTTTCTCTAAATCATAGGTAATATAATAAATTTATAATGAATTTTCTTAACATATATAATTTTATTTGGAATGTTCTTCTTTGTATTTTTCATAATTTTTAGAATCAATAAATCTTTTATAACAATGAAACATAATAATACACATCCTTATAACTTTTTAATGAATCATGTTTTTTATATATTTTCTACATTACTTTAAATGATTATTTTAAACTATATACATCAGTGAAAAAATAATAATAGTAATTTAATTTCTAATTAGTTGTTGATTCGTTAGATAACATTTCCATTATGACATTATTTGTCAATGTAATTTGAACATACGATCCAATAATATTCTTAATATTAGAACAATATTCAAATGAATTCACATAATATATATTTCAACCACTTCCACTCATATTGTGATTATATTTTAAAAATATCTTCCCTATATGCTTTTTGAGCATCGTATAACATATATCATTCACAAACTATACCATTAGTCTTGGAAAATTTGGTTTTATTTGATTCAATTTATTATATTCATATAAAATCATCTATGATTATTCATTCTTCTCAGTTCAATCATAATAAAATTTAATTTGAACGTAATGAAAATCATTTTTTATTACTTACATGTTATTAATTTAAGCCTAAATAGAGTATTTATTTTAAATTTCATCATATTATTGAACTTCCTTTTCAACATTCAATTTCATCATCATTGATGGTTGTAAACCTTCTCAGTTGATTTGACATTCTTAACTATTATATTTGTACAATAAAATGCTACTACTTGTTTCTTGTCCATGTTATAATAATTTATTTTAAATATCTACTCATTCTACATGATATCTCTGATAAGATCACATAATATTAATCTTTTTAAGACACTATTTATCATGTTGAATTTCCGAATTAGATTATAAATCATTAGGAATGATGAAAAAACATTATTTAAAAAAAATATGGTCAAATCATTATCTTCATGAAATTGATGATCATTAAAAATGGTCATAAATCATTGATTATATTTCATAATACCATTAATACATATGAATTTGATGTCTATAATTATACCAATGAATCGATATTCTCATTTAAGAAACTTTGTTCATCCCATTTTTAGTGACATATAATTTCTTCAAAATAATAATATGTTTTTCACAATTTTGAAACAGATTGTATATTGTACATATCATTACAAAAAAAATTTATTTCAAACTCTATATTTCAACTAATACTCAGATTTGTCATTTTTATTGAGTTCACTAATTAAATATAATGATTTTTAAAATTTTGAAACATCATCACAAGATTTTTTATTATTGATATAATAAAACAAAACTTATGATCCCACAAATATGAAAAATTATAACCATTATATATTTGTCGAATAAATGGATTTAAATACAATAATGTCTTATTGTTTAATCATATAATCTAATAACATAAATATAATTTTTTCAAAATAAACATATCAGTATAATAATGGTCATAATTATCAGATATTTTAAAAATTGATAAAAACCTCTAATTCTAAATGAAGGATGGAATGATTATAAAAAATATATAAAATGATGATATTTACTTTTTTTAAAATAAATATAACATTATTTCATAACCTTGTTGTCTATGATTATGAGATGATGGTTTTCTCAAGTTTGTTTTATATTCATAAGTTATAAAAAAAGAAAAAATTATTATTAAAACGTTTTAAAATATTATATAGTAGATTAATATATACGGAAGTGATATAAAAATAATATAAAATGTATGTATAAAAAACATTACAAATATATGTATAATAATATATGAAAATTCACATTAAGTGTTAAGAATATATAGAAGACTAAAATTATTTATAATCTATTTAACCAAACAATAAAAGTAATTCTTTTATATTATTTGATGATCAAAATACTATGATTAGATAGAAACCTATTTCTATATCATCATGAACCCCAAATCACATATATCAGAAATCACTATCTTTATATAGAGATATATCCATATGTCACATTTGATTAGAAGAAGAATTAGAAACACATAAATTATTATGGTATTCTGAAAAGACACTCACAATATATTATAAATGAATAGGAATATCTAAAAAATTATATGGATGAACAATAAAGTAAAAATAGGATATAAAATCTTTGAAAAAATTTTAAGATCATTGAATTGTGAATTTTTTATATATTACAACACTTTTAATGAAACCACGCTATATTAAAGTATATCAATCGATTATAGTACGCATTTACTGGAGATCGTAATATGGACATAAGATGAACTCGTCCATATATTATAATGATCATCACATTATATTCATATGATGAACATTTAAATATAGCATAAATAAAACATATGAAATATTATTTTTAGTAACATATTGTTTCTTGTACAAATAGAATATAGTATATTTATCTAACTGATTTTATAGAAGTTTACCTAAACATCATGTCTACCTTCATCTAACAGTGTTTATATGATAGTCACTATAAAATATCAATCGATAATACATTGTTATAATTATTTTTCTAGAATTTAGAAAACATTTTTAGAAATAATTTGAATTTTGATGTATCAATTATACATATGATGAATAGATATAACTGTCTAATGGAATAATATTGCTATATTTGTTAAAACATAAAAAATTCTATAAAAGGATTTCGAAAAATTATAATTATTAAAACATTATTATATAGTCTATATTTATCACAATCTATTATCTGTATCATAACATTCCATTTTCATAGAAGTAATTTGATTAGAAGATTGATATGTAAAGAACTATGAATCAATTCATGGGTTATGGAGTAAAAAACTATTGTTATTCTATATCTGTATAAAATTTTGATAATTTAGGAATTATTATTTAATATATAGTGGAATAATGAATTAAAATTGATCAGAAAATAAATCTCCATATTAGAGTTTTTGTGCTTTTCATTCATCAGGCGAGGTACATATGCTGTCATAGGACCTCACATTCTTCATGTTGAAATTTCCATTAAGAAGTATATTTCAGTAAATTTATCCAGTGAATATATGATATCTATTATTTTTTTTTCATGTTGTTCTACTTAATTCAACATATTATTCATTTTAATCTAAAAATGAGTACTACCGTTTTAAATTTAGGATGTAATGGGTTGTTGGGGTATATCATATAAATGTTTTAGAAATGTCTCTTGAATTTTATCCTGAGAATTAACCACTCAGATCCATAATATCTATATTTTATTTGTTACTAAACTTCATCAAATTAAGTATGATTCCGGGTTATGAAGTTTTATACTAATTGTACGTCCTCTAAACATTTATACGACAAAAAATAATATCACATGACCAAATTTTGATAAGATCTATTTTGAAATTTATTTTTATAAAACATTATATAACATATGGGATCCAAAATAGAGATTAATTTTTCATTCAATCATTTTACATTGATGATATTGCATAATATATGTTTCAGGTGTAGTTAATTCACTGTATGTATGGTAGAAAAATTTAATTTTTACCATTATCAATGATTGTTCAAGGATCAATATGACATTGAACGAATGTCACTATAAAATATAATCAATGATTGGATAATGAAGGAAGAGGCCTATATCCTTTTCAAAATTTATTGCTCATAGTTATTATAATTAATTCAATTAATGTCATCAAGAATATAAAACCTGGATCTTTGGTATTTTCTTCATTTATGACGTTGATCATTTGGAATTACCCTTTTGTATAGTTTTGTTTCACTTGAGAGGATCCATACAAGAATCCATATTTTTGTGATCCACACGTCCTCTGATGGCCTCTAATCGACACCACTCATTGTCAACGCGCTAGTGTAGTGAATCCATGGTCTTTTTTCAATATTTCTTGATCGCTTTTCTATTATCCTTCAGTAACATCTCTAGTTCATGAGAGAGGAGGGAAGGGGATTCACAAGATATATTTTTTAGCTCAATGATTCATAATTATCCATCTGGGGATTTTGGTACATGGAACAATAGACGTATGTTTATATTTATTGACATATGGAATTAGTTTCTATATTTAATTTTTCTACAAAAATTAAATACATTAATAAACATAAAGAGATTCATTGTTGATTATAAAAATACAATGTCATTATTTATAGTCAACCTTCATGCGTGAAACAAAATTATAACTAAAACTCTGCATCCAAAAATAATTGCACTCTTATAATAAGTTGTTCCATCTCGTTAAATAATTATTTATTATATTGAAAATAATTATTTTACTACCATATTGGGCTTGTTCCACTCGAAATCTACTCTATTCTATTGAACACCAGAAAAATTAAAGTAATAATTTATTATTTTAAATAATTTTTTTTTTCAAAGTAAAAAATAAATATTTATTAAATATTTAATTTAATTAAATTAATATATTTTACCCACAATAAAATGAATAAATATTTATTAAATTTATGAAATCATATTTACTTGATTAAAATTATTCCATTGTCTAGAGTATAATATTTATTAAATAAATTCAAATAGAATTTAACAGATACCACTAGAAACACTTATTCTGTGACACTCTAAATGTATTTTTCATTAGAATTAGGCGGTCTTGCCTAATTTCCAAGATTAATGTATAGAAACGTGTCATGGAACCCGTGATAAAGGAAATAAAGTCATAATAACAACATCCACAAATGAAAACTCTATGTGTAATTTAACATCAATGTCTCAATATTTCATCAAGAAGGTTTCCTGATAGGGTCATCAAACATTGTTCTGATACCTCATTCATTAACTAACTGAAATAAACTCAGTATTACACTAGGGAAATCAACATTCAAATGATGTTATTACTTCAATAAATGGGAAATGATATCAACATCCATAAATGGAAGTAACAAATCCTTCTTTAACAAATCCATTAATAACATTCCACTCATTATGCACCCAATAATACCTACTTCCTGCCAACAGTCTGTGTGACAGTTTTCATCTGTAAATCAATGTTTGTGATTCATGACACATAATAATGATAAAATTAAAGTCTCATGATCATTAATCATGCTCATAAGTATAAATATTTTAAGTCCCCATAACATTCATAATTCCTACTGAAGGTTCAGATATCATAATCTTTTTCCTTGAACATTACCATGTTCGAACATCATGAGCTGATGCCTCATCTGCTTACGAGTGCTCACATATGACAGTACTCATGCTATGATTCCCATCATATAATGTCATGTAACTATAGAACTATATATAAGAATACTATTATATTGAAGGTTCTAATCATAGAGGGTAACATCCATGACCTTATCAACACAACAAATACTCTAGGACGTTGTTACATCATAGTTATGCAGAACAACAAATAGTTTGTAATAATATGATTATATTAAATAAATTAAATATCCATGTGATCAACGTACAACCGGTTGGTTCTAGAACCCTAACTCTTACAAAAAAACAACTTGTACTAGAGTCAGCCGCATCTGAAATTTAGTCAGCTAGTCATAACAAGGTTACCATGTATATGAAGAGTCAAGGACATTGTCAAGGGGTCCACCACATTGTCATCCATGGATATACTGATCACTGCAACTTCACCTCTTTCAGAAAAATCAACAATGACAAGATACCTCCAATGTATGTACTTCATCCATTGATGTGACCTATGCTCTTTTGTGATAGCCATTGTTCATGTTTTGACACAATATAGTGTGATGGGATCTTTACTACTATGAATCACATCCATCTCCAGGATGAAGATTTACATCCAAACTACTTTTTCAATTGCCTCATATGCCATGACAAACTCGGAATCTATTATTGAAAATGCGATCACACTATGATTTGATCACTTTATCCTCATAAACAACCATTCAAAGTGCATATGTATCTCGTATGTGATTTCACATTATCTGGATCTTCATGGAAAGTAAAATCTATATATCCTCTGATGACTACTTCCTCATCTCCTCTATAAACTAGGAACACATCCATAGTACACCTTAGATACATTAGGATTGTCTTGACTACCATCCAATGGTTGTCCCCTTGGTAATCATGATATCATCCTACCACACTAAATGCATTGTCAATATGTTGGATGGTGCATATCCTGTCATATAGGAATGTCCTAATCGATAATACGTATATAGTCCATTCCATTATCTTTAATTCCTCACGTGTCTAAGAAAACATTTTCATAGATATATGAATACCTTGGACGCTGGTAATAATGTTATCCAAGATTGTTCCATAGAAAATCTCTTTGGTATCTTATCAATGTATGTACATTGACATAGGCCCCAAAATACATTGGATATATCATGATGGATCTAAATCCCTTGAATATATGCATCCTTTCCCAATTCCTTTATGGATAAGCATTGATTAAATAATTCCTCAATAGACTATAAGGCAGTTATCTCCATTCCAATATGTAATATGTCATTAACATATAATATTAGGAAAATGAATGAACTCCCACTAAAATATTTGAAGAAAGAGGCTCAAATTAAATCTTGATAAAAGAAAATTTCATTTTCACTTCATCAAAACAAATTTCCCCCAACATGAATTCTTTTTTTAATCTATAAATGGATCTCAGAAAATTTTATACATTATTATAATCCTTTGGATTCCTAAAAACATCTTGTTGTGTCATGTAGGCATGTTATTGAAGGTTAAAATTAAGGAATGATATTTTTTACATAGATTTTACAAATCACAAATTCATGGTTAGTGGAAATGTCCCATTGAATTATGATGGATTTCATCATTACAACTACTGAATAGGTTTCATCATTGTGAATTCCTTGACGTTGTTTGTACCTGTTGACAATCAATCAAGCCTTATAAGTACTATCTAGTCATTCCCTTTCCAATTTATTCTTCAATACCCATTTAAAACCAAAATTATCTACATCAACATGATGATATATAAAAATCCATATTTGTTTTTTGTACATGGAATCAATTTCAAAATACATGGCTTCATGCCACTAGGAAACATATGTGACTCTTAGAGAATCCTTGTAGGTTAGAGAATCATTATTATCAACTAGTAATAAGTTACCATCCACAGTAACTAGAAAACTATACCATTCCATTTCTATGACCTATCTTATACTCTTTCATATTTATTGTGTCTTTGGAATAGTTCATCCTTCCATGGTGATTTGTGGAATCTTCTCTTTCACCAACTCTTGTGTACCTTGATCACCAACTTCCTCATAGTCTATCTTGATACCGCTATCTATTATGAATATTTTTTCACCCTCAAGGAAAATGGTGTGTCTTTCCACTATAAAGTATTTGTCAAAGGGGTTCTAAAGATAATATATCCTTGATTCATTGGGGAATCCTATAAAGGTACACTTTGTTCCTCGGGGTGCATGTTTGTTCCTTAATATGCCTTAACAAACAAATCACTTCCCCAAAAAAGTAAATTCAATAACATTAATTACATTCCACTATAGAAATATAATGAAATAACATTGAGTATGTGTGTTTTTTTAGTAACAGATACTCCATAACGATAATGGGAGACTCACATGATTCATCATTGATCTCACCATGACTAATACAATGTTGTTATTTCATTACCTCAGACCATTCCACTAGGGCGTGTAAGGAGAAATGATTTGGGATAGGATCAAAAACTACGATAAATAATCATTAAATTCATTATTATGATATTCTCCTACTTGTTCTAAGAAGGGTTTTTTAATATTCTTAGCATGATAATTCTAAACTTCATTCTAGTATTATTGGGAATTATCAAAATAATCCAACATATACCTCATTAATTAGATATACACATATTTATTAAAATCATCAATAAATGATTTGATGTATAATTACCATTCCCTTGATTCAACTAGAAATGATCCACACACATTAGTATGAACCAATTGAAGTATTTTTTATACCTTTAACATTTCCCAATAAATGGGGCTTTGGTTATTTTGACTTGTAATCATGTGAAACATATAAAATGTTGTTTTAGTTCAAAAGAATATTAATATCCATCATTATTTTAATTTTTATTGTGTTTATTGGTTAGATGACCGAGATATTGATTCAATAGTTGGGTGTGTATTAGTATTGTGCAATATATTTGTTATCAAATGTCATTACTTGTTTTGTGTAATCCAACATGTAATTAATAATTTATAAATGTGACATTCCAAAACAAATTCTATCATTTCAAAATTAGTAAAATTAATTTCCAATCATGAAATAAATTCTATCTATATCTAATTTGGATACATAAATAATGATCTCAGAAACATACGACACAAAATAACAACACTTTCACACCAATATGATCTTTGTTGACAACATGCGGAGGTAGAATCTGATAGCTAATGTAGTTTTTCTGGATCCATTTGATGCTCTATGATCTACCTACCCTCATTCAATCATCATGTATCAACTTGGTTCATGTATTTGGATAATTATGTCAGCGTAAAAAGTTATATATGATACCCAATAATTAAAAATTGAATGATTGTACTCGATTAAAAAAGGAACGTGAATTTTCTCCTTTATTTTTATGCGTAGTTTAGTTAGTTATCTAGCGGCCTTTACTTCAAAATGAAAACAAAACAACCTCTAGTTCCCATGAATACCATTTTATGTTCCTTTTCTTGGATTATCGTGATGAATCGTTGGGCATAAATCTCATCGCATTATGTTTACTCTTAATAACCATAAAGACAGAAGACTTATCAAACTTAATATCTTTTTTTCTCATACTGAATGAGTATATTAAGATATTATAAAGACATATCTATGTTGTTCATGTTATAATTAACAACATATGTATAGAATCTCTGTGGGAGTAATTAGAGAATGAGATTGGTTCCATGTTCATCAGAGAGTTTTAACCATAGATCCTACTGTCACACAATTTAGCCAATGAGATTAATCACATGAAGCCTAGCTGGGGATCCCTCTCCAAGATTACTTGGAAATAGTGCCTTGGATATCTCAAAACATTCATGTCTTGCTCTCTCTGGGTAGAGAACATGGAGGTGCAAGAGAATTTTATAAGAATCCATTTTTGTGAGGCTTAATTAGTTCAATAGAAATTGATGAAAGAATCAATCATTGAATGTAGACCTCTCCATTCATATCTTTCTCATAGTCCATGAAATCCTCATCACCCGCCACTTTGGAAGGAATATTAGTTAATTATGACTCAAACACATAACACATTTGTTCATAGTGTAGTATAACCTAAAGAAGTCTAAACCATTCATAGAAGATACTACCAATGTGGATGTTGTCATTATCCATAATTAATCACAGAGATACTATGGTTGATGAGATTGTAATTTTTATTCTATAATTAAAATAAAATATCATTAATAAATTATTGATTAAATTTTTAATTTAAATAATATATTAATTTTCTTAGGTCTCCCACTCATTTTTCAAATACCAATGGCCCACACCATTGAACTCCAAATATTTGGTTTCCATGACATTCTATTTGTAAGGATCCATTTTCCACTTCTAATAAACTAATCATTTGTTGGTCAAGATATTTGAAGGTATTTAGGGAGGTAGGTCATTGCCAACTATGGGCTTGAAACTCATTGATCTATTGAGTGGACTCTCGAATCATGAAATCATGAATTTGTATTCACTCAACTCTTGCCTCCAATATTTCACCTATTCTAGAAAGTTCTACTCCACTTTAAGTAATATGGTTTTGTCAACATGAAACCTTTAATAAGGGATTACAGTTTATATCTATGTGTCCCAACAATGGTTCATCAAACACATAGTTTTATAGTGTTTTCCCTTAATCAAGTAACATAAATCTTGGTATAATATAATTTTTTATTTGATGTTTTTAACTCTTTTATTGTTGAATATCTTCATATTATTATCACATGCTTGTTAATATTAAGTGGAACATACTTATGTGATTAACCATATTATGATAGTATTTACACATAAGAATAAATTATTTTACTTCCATCATGAATTATTGTTTAATTAATTAATTATGTGATCCTGACAACACATCCATAATGATAAACAATGAAATTGATATAAATAAAATAACAAATAATGCTTGATTTTGAGATTTTATAATGGTTTGTTTATCAAGAGGATGATAAATTAACCTTGTCCTAATTTATAAAAACCATGATCCTTTTGGGTTTATGTTTAAATAATTCCTGTTATCCACCTATGTATCTCAAGTGATTGATTTCATCTCAGATCTAAATTGAACTACCTCCACTAGCATTATAGTTACAACCATTACATATGCCTTTTTTAACTGGAAAGTTGTTGAGGGGAAAAGGGGTTTTATATAAGAGAAACATTGGTCACCCAATACCTATAGATTATTGAGTAAAAGGATTGGAGGCCAACAAATTTATTTTTAATAAATAAATTAAAACAATTTCTATAGAACGGTCTTGTCCTTTATCATGCTCATCCATACATGTAATGATATTTTAGAATAAATACAACTAGAACTCAATTCATTAATCATTTTTGATTATGATAAGTCATGCTAAATTAAATATTTGTTGTTATTAATTAATCAATCGTTTTATCTAAATCATTTCTCTGAATATCCTTGATATTATCATCAATCATAATTTTGAAAATATTATTCCATTTAAAATTATATTTTTATGTAACATATACCATGGTGGAAACACGATGAATTCCTATTAATAACTACCCAATGAGTATAAATGAACTTTTAAAAAATGATAAATTAAACACATATATATAAAACACCAATAATATATTGTGCCTCGGCTTTAGGCCTGCATGATGGTACAAATATTAGGTGTTCTAATTGTTTAAAAATATATTTTAATAAATATGTTTAATAAGGATGAGTACAGAGGGTGTAGTTTCAACTACATGAGGTTTTTTGTTGTTCATCGTCCTCTCAAAGTACACAGTCAGTTAAATGGCATGTGACTGTATTTCAGAAATCATCAGAGTACCCAACATGTCATGTGGGAAAAACACTATGCAGTTTCTCAGTGCATAGTCTCCTGCAGGGAAATCCATGTATGGGGTACATGGTCAAACCCTAACCAGAAATGACTACATGACAGGTCATGTGGGATTCAGGGTGTGTAATCGGAAAAAATCATTCTACCTACTCTTGAATAGTACAAGGATTCATTAAGACATAGAAAAACACCAATGAAACATCTTGGTTTTGTGGACCAGACTCGGTGAGCTGAACCTTGACTACATGTTGTGTACAACCGTATACATGATGTGTGTTCTAGTGTTGTATGACCAATAACCATGGGATCCGGTACATGAGTCCCTAAATTTTATTTTAATCAAAATTAATAGAAAAAGATAATTTCTATAAGGTGAATGAGAAATGGATGTGGACAAATAGTTATCGAGATTCTGGTTTGTAGAATGATTAACATGAATTTAAACAACAAAATTATTAAATACCTAGATCATCAATGAAAAATTTAAATATTATAATCTATTATTTTTCAACTCTGATACCACGTTTAGGTTCTGTGAGTAGTGGATGTGTTGTTTCGATTTCAAACAACATTAATCATCACCATGATCAATTATTGTTCTGAGATCAATATGATGACCAACTCCAGTATCCACATAACAAGATAAAATATTTAGATAAAAAAGATAGTGGAAAAAAACCTTTACATAGAATCATTCAAATAATGTTTATAATATTTTCAAATAATTTTATAAATAAAGGAATACCTGGATCTTCGGTATTTTCTTCATGGTTTATGTTGATTGTTCAGATTTACGCTTCTTGATAATCTTGTTGTTCTTTCAAGGATCCAAACTAGAATCCCACCACTGATAATCCACATGTGCTCTAATAGGATCTGATCAACACCACTCATTCTCCATGTTTTATTGCAGTAAAGAGATTGTCATGTGTTATTAATTATTGATCGTGTGTTCTTCATCCTTGAATAACGTCTCTCAATGATTAGAGAGGCGGGAAGTGGATTCAAGAGAGAAATTTTTAGCTCAACAACTCTCACTTCACCAGACATGCATTTCATTATATAACAAAATAGATGTATGTGTATATTTATTTTCATGGGGCTTCAGTTACAATATTTAACACTATAACCATAATTAAATACATTCATAATATTATATAAAAATTATGCTATTAATAATAATACAACTTCATTATTTATGGTGTTCGAACATGATCAAAAATGAATTATATATAGGATTGCACATCACCAAATAATATAAATATTATTTTATTTTGTTCCTACTTGTTAAATAATTATTTACCATCTTGCAAATAAATATTTTCCTACCTTACCGGCCTTGGTCCTCTTAACCTCCACTTCAATTTATTGATCAAAAAAATAAATAAATACATATATTATTCACTTAAATAATTAATTTATTTAAAACTTGTAAATAATTATTTTTAATTTTCTATAAATATAAATTAATATATTTTACCATGAATCCGGAGAATAAATATTTATATAATTTATGCAATCATTTTATCATTATTAAAATTATTATTTTTCTCTAAAAAATAATTATTCATTAAATTCAAATAAATTTTAACTGATACCACCATGAACACATAGTTGATGATCCTATTTGATTTTTTCTTTGTAGAATTAGGCGGGTTGGCCTAAATCCCTAGAGTATTATCTAGAAACATGTTAAGAAACCTAAGAGACAGAACATAAAGTTGCAATAATGAAATCCACAAAAGAGTGCTAAATGTGTACTATAATATTTTTGTCTCCATATCTCAAGAAGAAGGTTTCATTATAGTTTCATCAAACATTGTGATTGATATATCGTTATTTGACTACCTAATATAAACAACTCATTACACCATGGCCATGTAGATTCATGTCACGGTTCTATTTCAATAGAAGGGTTGACATATTATCTTACATGAATGCAAGGGAAAAATCCTTCCTCGACTTATCCATTAATAACATGCAACTCATGATGCGCCGAACATACCGTAATTCTTACCATCTATCTGAATGATAGTTTTTGTCAGTAAATCAATGTGTGTGGGTCTTGACACATATTAATTATAATGGTAATATATAAGGATCATTACACAAGATCGTAGATATAAATATCTTGATGTCTAAAAAACATTTGGAATACAAATTAATGTGTATGTTCTCATAATCATCATTCTTAGAGATTACCATGTTTGAACACCGTGAGAGAAAGTATAATATTCTTACAACTACTCTCAAAAAAATGATCTTCATGATATGGGTCTCATTATATTATTTCATCCAAACCGTACAACTATATTTATAAATATTATTATTGAATTTCAAGGTCCTCATCATATCTGAGAACTAAAATAACCTTATAATTTCAAAAAATACCCTATGAAATTATTAATTTATAGTCGTAGAGAACAATGAACAACATGTAATAATATTTTTAATATTTAAATACAATATATATTATTATAATAATTTTAAATGTAATGTCTTTGGGGATACCAACACTTACATATAATACACATAATTCGATTGAAAATTATGCATTTATTAAATGATTGTGGTGATATATCATAATTTGTATTCCATGACACCAATAGAGTATTATTTTGGGTGGGAAAGGGGATGAATAATAATATTTAATGCATTTAGACCCTCTAGAATTAAGGTATTTTTTTGATTATTTTTCTCATTCGCAACATGATACTCATCAAAATAAAGAAGTTGGTAGTGAGAAAGAAATATTTTAACATTTAGTTAAGGAATGAGATAACACATTATATCATGATAATTTTCCTATTATGGTTATGGAATCCCACCTTTTTATTACATAACTTTTCAATACATTTTAGAAACAGAGGATCTTTAAAGTCTAGTGTCATGGAAATCAGGAAAATATAAAATGAAGAACAACATAAAACATTCTTCTAATCCACTAGTAAGTCTTCATAATAAGATCTTCATAAGTAAAATTAGTACCACTCATATATTGGAGACATAAATCAATGTAACGGGTGAGCAGAAGGCCCGGTAAGGGTAAACAAGGAGGCAGTTTACTTGTGATATCAATAAGAACATGCATCAAAACATAAAGACATGAGTAATCGATGCATATGCATATCATAAAAAAATAACCTAAATCATAACATGAAAATGTGGCTACAAAATTTCATTTATATATTCATGAACAAATCAATAAGTTCAATCCCCAAGGTGTCACAAAAATTACCAATGTTATTCACCAAGGTATCGTGAAAATTGTCATCTCTAGAGATTAAATCATTACCCAATACATTGGAGTGCTATCTGGGAGAAACATTAATATGTATTTACATACATGTGGTCCACATAGATAATATTCAAACATTTCATAAATTACACACAGATAATAAAATAAATGGGTTTCATTTCAAAATCGTGAAATTTTAAAAGCTCTTAAAAATAGGATCATTATATCATTTATAACCCATGGAAAGGTAGTGAAGGTTATATGTATGTCCATTACAGAATAAAATAAATAATATTTATATATTTATGGACACCCATAGAAACGAAATAGGTCTGGGTAGTCACATAAATAAATGAGGGAATTTTTTGATAGAAAGAGATAGAAATTTTGGGGCAAAATTTCTGCAGCATAACAGCTCTATTACACGGTTTTAGAAAACATTGGAAATAGAGGGTAAAAGAGTATCCCACTCATAAATAATATATAATAATGTATTAATATAGATAAAAATGGAAACAAAAACATGGTATGGAAATTTTAATGGAATTCCACATGAAAAGAAAACATGAAAGAAAAGGGAAAACGTGATTTCTTTTACGAGAAATTCGGCAGCCTCACGATGTCACAAAAAAATTCATAAAACAAACTGATGAGAGAAGAAAGTGTATCTAATCATTTGGAAATAAAATGGACAGTAATAAGAACATATAATAACATACCCTCAATATAAATAGATGGAAACTAGATGACACAACATAAAGGAAGTCATGCCTTAAAATAGGAGGGTGAAAGAATCCCTTACCTTGAAGAGTAACTTCAAATGCTTAATGTTTGGAACCATGAGAGGCTTGAAAGAACCGTGGAAGGACTCTTTGGGAGGTATGTAGACCATAAATTCGTTGAGGTGGATTTTGGAATGAAAAGGATGAGATAATAGCATGGTATTTATAGGGGATGTGAGGGGACAAGGCATTAATTTCCAAGGGACACCTCATCTGTGGTATTAGAAAAACTATGGGCTATCCAAAGATATTTCCTCATGTGATTTTCCAAATGGGAAATTAAATACCATATCAAACTATTAATAATTAGACAATAATGATTTCATAATTATTACATCCTTATTGACATCATTTAACACCTGAAATTCTAAACTAAAAATTCACTATTTACCAAAAATTCAACTTTTTCATAAAAATCCCAAAAAATCACCTTAACATAATATTAATGCTATGAATTCAAAAATGAAATACCTTTTATAAAAAGAGTTTTCTTTATATTTTTAATTAAATAATATTAACCAAAAATAACTAATTCGTGACTAATAATTTCTGAAACTGATATTTACCTATTTTATTGAATCACATTACTTAATCAAGGTGCCTAAATTATATTAATACTTTTATTAAGTGAGATTACTGATCTATTTGTTCAAATTACTAATCCTAAGTGTAAAATCACTATTCAGGATTTACTATTCATCTAAAATTAAGTTGATCTTATTAGACTCTAAATTTTTTACTGAACACATTTGCAGAAGATCATTTTCTAAAAATCATTACACATCATTAATTAATTAAGGATTAAATAAATGTTTTAAAATATACTTTTTTTCAAAATTCATCAATAAAATACATCCTATATTCATTTTAACAATAGAAAACTCACAAACTTCGCCATAAGAAGAGAACAAAATTTTATTTATAACAAAAGATTATGCAACGTAGCTACGGTATCGTTATGTATCCCTTTAACACACCAGCATAGGACCTATGTCTAAGGTGTGCTAAGGTGAGAGAATCTGAGGGTGACTCAACCAATATTTCCCTTGCAGTGATTTCTATATGCTTAAACATCTCATAAAGGCGATTCCATTCCATCTTCACACGGTGAAGTTCGGCTTGGGTTTGGTCCATAGAAAAACATAGTGGTGCTACCTCTTCCAGTTCTTTCATATGGGCTTCAATCATCCCGAGACTACTGGATGATTCCATCATATCTTCTTTCTGTATTAATTAACCAATGCCACTTTTTTTATATAATAATAATCGCTACATAGAGTTTAGATTCCAATGGTCATATTGACCAACAATCATATCATAGTTGAAACCCAACATTATTATTTTACTTATACTCATTTCTTTAAATGAAATTGTTTTGCTGAGTATAAAATAAAACAACACACAAAAAAAGGAAACATAAATTATTAAATGTTTGGGTCATTACATTCTTCCCCCCCACATAAAATTTTTTCCCCGAAATTGTAACGCGTACCCTCAGAAAAAAATTATCTTTACTTTTGTCTCATAGACTCCTCTAGTTCACACATCGCTTCTTCGTATTTGTAGTTTCTCCACAACACCATAACAAGGTGGGTAGTATTGTTGCGTAGAACCTTGTATCTTCGATCCATGATTTTCACCAGCCCATCCTCATAAGAGAGGTCATGTTCCAGTTGTAACACCTCTCGTTTCAGTACATGTGAAGGGACATGTATGTACTTTCTCAAGAGGGATACATGAAATACATCAGGAACGTGTCCTAGATTTGGATGATGTGCAAGCTGATAGGCCCTTGCTCCCACGTGATTAAGGATTTCATATGGGCCAATGTACCTAGGGATGAGCTTCCCATTCATCCCTAACCTCACGAATCTCATCAAAAGTTAAGTCTGAAGAAATTCTTTTTCACCAACATCAAACTCCAAGTCCCTTCGACTATTTTCAGCAAAGCCCTTTTGCCGACTATGAGCAGCCTTAATGTGTTTGTGGATAGGATGGACCTTTTCTGTCATCTCTTGCACAAGATTAGGAACAACAATATTTATATCACTAGCTTTATCCCAACAAGTAAGAGTTCTACATCACTTCCCATATTGAGCTTCATATGGTTCGATTCAAATGCTCGAGTAAAATCTATTTTTGTATGAGAAATCAACTAAAGAGAGATTCTGTTCCCATCCACCTTTAAATTCTATTGATAAAGTTCTCAACATGTCCTCTAGTGTTTTAATAGTCCTTTCATATTGTCTATCATTTTGGGTGTGATAGGCCGTACTGAAATTCAATTCAGTGCTTAGAGAATGTTGACGACTTTTCCATAATTTTGATGTGAACCTTGGATCACGATCAGATACGATAGAAAGTGGAACTCCATGTAGCCTTACCACTTACTTCATGTAAATCATGGGAACTTTATCAATATAGAAATCTTCTAGAATACAGATAAAATGGGAAGTCTTTGTGAGATGGTCCACAATAACCCATATCACATTGTTTCCGTTCAATGTTCTTGGAAGACAAGTGACGAAGTCCACAGTGATATAGTCCCACATCCATTCTGGAATGGGTAGTGGATGCAATACCCCTTTTGGAAGTTGTCACTTTGCCTTTACTTGATGACATACTGGTCACCTTGAAGTGTACTTTGAAATATCACTTATCATATTATCCCACCAATAATGATCATGAAGGTCCCTATACATTTTTTTGAATCCAAGATGTATAGAGAAAGTGGATCTATTAGATTAATCCATCAGATCCTTCTTTGTTTCTGAAATATATGGGACACATAGTCTTGTACAAAATCTCTTTACAACATCTTGATCAATATTGACCTCAGGATACATTCCATTATTTACAGCCTCAATCATCTCTCGTAAAAAAGTATCTTCTTTATTATATTTCTTGATCTTCTCTAGTAATGTCGGTTGAGAAATAATTTAGGTTAGGTTTTATGATGTCCATTCCATTATAATTCCCATTTCCAGCTTTACTAGGTCATTGATTAATGGATTTTTTTGAATCCTCATCATGGAATTATTAACTAGGTCTTTTCTTCTTAATGCATCAACAACCTTTTTTTCTCTTCCGAGAAGATAATGAATTGAACAATCATAGTCTTTAAGAAGTTCCAACCATATCATTTGCCTCATGTATAATTTCTTTTGTGTGAAAATATACTTTAAACATTGATGGTCTGTGTATATATTAGATTTCTCCCAATAAAGATAATTCCTTCATATCATCAGAGAAAAAACGACGGCAATGAGCTCCCGATCATGCGTATGATAATTTTGCTCATGTATTTTCAACTGTCGAGATGCGTAAACAATGACCTTGTCATTTTGCATGAGGAGACACCCAAGACCTTTTAGAGATGCATCACTAAATATAAGAAATCCTTTCTTACTTGAGGGTAGTGTAAACACGGGTGTAGTAACCAATCACCTCCTCAGATCATGGAAACATTCCTCACACTCCTTTGTCCAGATGAACTTGACCCCTTTTCAGGATAACATGGTTAATGGATTATAAATTAATGAAAAGTTATTCACAAACATCCTATAATATCTAGCTAATCCATGTAAAATTTTAATCTTAGTAATTGATGTAGGGTGAGTCCACTACTCTACAATTACTATCATTGCAAGGTAAACTATGATTCCTTCGTTGGTTACAATGTTCCCCAAGAATGAAACATGTTGTAACTAGAAATCAAATTTACTCAACATCCTGAAAAGCATCTCCTTCTGTAGAGTTTATAAAATATCCCTTAGATAATCCTCAGGCACCTCACTACTTTTGGAATATATCAAAATATCGTCAATAAAAACTACAACAATGTTATCAAGGTAGTCATTAAAAATTCTATTCATCAAATCAATAAAAATAGCATTTGCATTAGTTAGTCTAATAGGCATAGAAAAAAAATCATAATGCACATATCTTGATCAGAAGGCAGTTTTTCGAATATCTTCTTTCTTCATTCTCAATTGATGATAACCATATCGAAGATCAATCTTAGAGAATTATTGATCCCCACGAAGATGGTCAAATAATTCATCAATTTCTAGATGAGGGTATTTTTTCTTGAATGTTATCCCATTCATTTCTCTGTAATAAATGATTAACCACATCGATACATATTTCTTAATTACGAAGAGAACAGGTGCTCCCCATGGAGACACACTCGGTCGGATAAACCCCTTATCCAAAAGATCTTGTATTTATTTCGTTAATTACTCTAAATACACATTTTCTATGCAATATGGGGTCTTTTATATCGGATTAGATCCCATTATGAGTTCAATGGGGGAACTCTACCTCTCTTTCTGGGGGAGGTCCGAGTAAATCCTAACGAACTGCTTAAATGTATTCCTGGATGATGGGGACATTTTATATCATCAAACTATAATCAAATTCTTCTTATTCACCGATCAACTCCATAAAGAAGGATATAAAGGGTTCTTTTAAACAACGACGAGGTTGAGATATCTCTCCTTGGAAGATAACTGTAGAATTTCCATTGAATACTACTGATATTTCCTTGCTTCTGTAATTGATCATATGATTATACTTTTAGAGCCAGTCTATCCCTGGTATAATGTCCAATTTCAGCATGGGAATGAATAATATATTTTCTATAAGATTGCGCTCACAAAATTAAATACTATAGTTTCTAAACACTGACGATGCTTGGAATGTCCCACCAGAAGAATTGACTGACAACTATACTTCTAGCACTCCGAGAGTTATTCTATATTCTTTTCAAACATTGAGGAAATAAAGTAATGCGTAGAGCCAGAATAAAAAAATGTACTTTCTAGCTTTGAGAGGAAAACAATAGTACCTGCTTCCATATCATTTGGAGCCTCATCTACAGCTGTCGTGATAGAAAATGCACGACCTTGCTCCATTGGCCTTTGATAAGGCTGATGGTGGTTCCACTCCACTGCACTAGGATTTGGATAGTGATTAGAAAAGTGCCAATGTTGTCCAAACTTGAAGCTCTAGACATCAGGTAGGGCCTGCACCATCTTCCCCTTGTTGTTTGTATTTGGAAGTTGAGGTTCCACCTCCCCATGAGAATTCATCACAATGTGGCCATCTATGCTACACTTTTAGCATATCCCACTACCGAGCAGGTATTTACTAGAATGCTTCTTACCACATTTATTACACGTGGGATGTTGCACCTTCTTTCCTCATCTTCCATGATCAAAATTCCTCCATAATATGGGCTCCATAGATCTCTTCTTGTCATTGTATTTATGAGACCACTGCGTGTCACCAAACTGTAGCTCGACATTCATCGTACTCCACATGATCTCCTCATAACTATCATAGTCTTGGATTGGATAGATTTTTCCGCATATGAGGTATCATTCCACCGAAGAATATATCAACCTTACCATTTGGATTCATGATAGTTCTAGTGTTATATTGTAAATTCCTTATGAATTTAATCTCTTAGATTCCCATAGATTCATTCTCCTTATGCTTCAGCTCGAGAAACTCCTTCTCCATTCTTCTCATGTAACGGAGGAAATATTTACTGAAAAATATCCATCTGAACTCTTCCCACTACATAACTTCAACTTCCACTCTATGCCTCATTTTTTTGATCATTTTCCACAACTGGTCAGCTTCTCTCTCTATGAGATAGTTGGCCAGGGTGACCTTCTCTTGATCTGAACAATGAAACACAGAAATGATCTTCTTTATAGAGCCGATCTACTCTTCAGCAATCAATGGGTCTATCGATCCAGTGAAGGTTGGTGGTCGCTAACGCATAAAGGACTCAACAACAAGTTGTTACCTTCGTAGTGAGATCGGTCTCTCAGCTTGATTCAAGTTATTTCCCATTACTTGATTTAGTTGGTTCATCATTCGCATGAATGTTTTCATTCCGGCTTCCATCGGAGGGTCATCGGCACATGGTCAATTGTGGTCACTATTTGCACGGTTCCACCAATTTCCCACCATTTTCTAAACGAATAAATTCTTAGTGAGAAACTTATGTCATTGATGAATCTTTTAAATATGAAGGATTTTATGTCTTAAAACATCATTCTTAAACAATTACATTTCCCTATAACTCCTTCATAATGAATCATAAAATGAATGAGATTAACAGAACATATCCGTCCGAAAGTGTCGTATCCAAGAATGCGACATGGCTCATTGTCGTGTACCAGTTCCCATTCGATTCTAACTGAAAGAGGTGTTTTCATGTTTTACCCATATTTACATATGGGCTAGAGCCACCTCTACTGTCTCATATATAGAGAATGGTGTGTTTTCTTGATGAAGCACTTACTCAATAATCACCAAAATAACAGGAAGTTTTCCTATATATAAACTTTTATATATGGTTATTCTTAAAGTTTTCATAGCCTAATTTCCATAAATAACAAAACATGCCATTAATAACAACTATGGCATCCCGCATTTTCATTTTATAACTTTTCATTACAGTTTACAATTAGAGTATCATTAAAGTGTACTGCCTTGGAAATCAGGAACATACAACATGAAGAACAACATAAAACATTATTCTAGTCCACAATTAAGGATACATAATAAGATCATCCTAATTAAAATTACTTCCTTTCATATCCTGCAGACATACATCAAAGTAAAGGGTGAGCAGAAGGCCTAGTAAGGGTAAACAAAGAATCAATTTACTTATGATATCAATAAAAACGTGCATAAAAACATACAAACATGAGCAGTGAATGCATAGGCATATCATAAAGAAGAAAACATGAAACATAACTTGAATATGAGGCTAAAAAATTCCATTTATACAATCATGATCATATCACCAAGGTCCATCTCTAAGGTTTCATAAAAATTACCAAGGTTATTAGACAAGGTATCATGAAAATTTTCATCTCTATAGATTAAATCATTACCCGATAAATTGGAGCGCTATCACGGCACACCCTTAATGTGTATTTACATACATGTGATCCATATAGATCATATTAAAACATTTCAAAAATAAACCATATAGAATAAATGAAATGGGTTTCATTTAAAATTCATGACATTTTAAAATCTCTTAAAAATAAGATCATTATATCATTTATAATCCAAGGAAAGGAAGTGACAGTTATATATATGTCCCTTAAATAATAAAATATATCATATTTATAGATTTATGAACACCTATATAAAAGAAATAGGTCTGGGTACTGACATAAATAAACAAGGGAATGTATTGAGGGAACGATATAGAAATTTTGAGGCGAAATTTCTACAGCATAACGACTATATAACATGGTTTTAAAAAATAGAGGAAAAAGAGGGAACGAGAGTAACCCACAAATAAATAACTAATAATACAGTTTAAATATATAACAATATGGAGATAATTACATAGTACGGAAATTTTAATGGCATTCCACATGAAAAGGGATCATGAAAGAAAAGAGAAGACGTTATTCCTTTTACATGAAATTCAGCAGCCTAACAGCGTCACATAATAATTCAAAAAATAAACTGATAAAAGAAGAAACAGTCTCTGATTATTTGGAAATAAAATGTAAAGTACTTAGAACATATAATAACATAACATCCACATAAATAGATGGAATCTAGAAGAAAGAACATAAAGGAAGTCATTCCTTAAAAGAGGAGGGGGAAAGAATCCATTACATTGAAGAGTAACTTCGAAATCTGGATGTTTGGAACGTTGGGTGGCATGATGGCACCTTTTAAGGACTCCTTAGGAGGTAAGGAGACCATAACATTATTGATGATGATTTTGGAATGAAAAGGATTAGATAATGGCTAGGTATTTATAGGGTAAATGAGGGGACAAGGCATTAATTACCAAGGGATACCTTATCGGTGGTATTGGAAAAACTACAGTCTCTCCAAAGATATTTCCTCAAGGTATTGGCCACATGGGAAACCCCATACCTTATCATACTATTCATTATTTGAACAAAATTATTGAAAAATTATTACATCCTAAATGACATCATTATACACCCAAAACTCTAAACAGAAATTTCACTATTCACCGAACATTCAATTTTTTCTTAAAAATCCCAACAATTAACTATAACATAATATCGATTCTCTAAAATTTAAAATGAACTCCATTTTATAAAAATAATTTTCTAAATAATTTTATTTTTAATTTTAATTAAAAAACACTATTTACTTGAAATAACTAATACATGAAAAATAATTTCAAAATAGTTATTTACCTATTTTATTAAATCACATTACTTAATCAAGGTGCCTAAATTATATTAATACTATATTAATGTGATATTACTAATCAATTTTGTCACATTACTAATCCTAAGCATAAAATAACTATTCATTATTTACTATTCACCTAAAATTATGTTGATCATATTAGACATTAAATTTCTTACTGAACACATTTGTAGAAGGCCATTTTTTGAAAATCCCTACACATAAGTAACAATTTAAGGTTTACATAAATATTTTAAAATAACATTTGTTTGAAAATTAATTTATGAAATAAATATTATATTAATTCAAATCTTAGAAAACTCCCAAACTTTACCATAAGAAGAAAACAAAATTTTATTTATAACAATGTATTACGCAATGTAGCTACAATCTTGTTCATATCCCCATATAACACCAGCATAAGACCTAAATGTAAGGTGTCATAATGTGAGATAATAGGATTGTTGCTCAGCCAACATTGCTCGAGTAGTTATTTCTATAAGCTTAGACTTATCATGAATGCAATTCCGTTCTTGCTTCACATGGTGATGTTCGACTTGGGTTTGGTTTAGAGAAAAACCCATTAGTGCTACCTCCTTCTTGAGTTCTGTCATATGGGCTTCGATCGCCGTAATACTACTGGATGAGGCCATCATATCTTATTTTTGTATTAATTAACCAAGGTCAATTTTATTATAGAATAATAATCTCAACATAGAGTTTAGTTTCCAATGTTCATATTGACCAACGATCAAATAATAGTTGAAACCCAACCGTCTTATTTTAATTATACTCATTTCTTTAAAATACATGGTATCATTGAGTTTAAAATAAAATAACACATAAACAATAGAAAAAAAATTATTCAAAGTTTGGGTAGTTACAATGTGGAGTGTTGGTACCAAGAATAATCCCAAACCTCATGTGATATTAAGAAATTCCTCAATGTGGTTATAAATAATAAGGGTCAATATCAGTTGGGTGATATAAAAATATCATTATAATTTTTAACACCCACATTTGTGTCAAATAAAGTGTCCAACAATGGTTTTGATAAATTTAATCATTACTTTCTTAATAAATCATATCAAAATTAATACAGATATTTGAAATAATGTTCTATGAATGGAGAAAAATTAATTATTAATGCATGTGGCTTTATTTCCACAAAACCAATTATGACCTAGACGAATTAAGATTATTCTAAACTACATAGATCAATTATTAAATTTTCATCTAGGAGACATATATTTATATATAAATATATACATTCCCAAAAAAATCATGATATATTTTATCATCTTCTTCGTTATCCTCTTATTAATGTTGTATGTATGATTTCAGGAATTATACTATCATATTCATGGAGTATCTCATTGAATAAATGTAGACATTTTTGGATGATGAAAATTATTTTGAATTTTCGATATATCAAAATGGAGATAAATATATGGATGATTTCCTACACTATATCGTTCAGAAGTTTTATTTATTATATTATTAATTTGAAAAATTCATAATATTGAATTAAAAAATTGTAATTGCGAGTAATCATGTTATAAATATAGGTATTGTGCATTTTACGTTTCTATCAGGAATCAAACTATTAGTGTTTAGTGGATAATATGAAATTAATATAATATAACATGGTCAATTAAGAAAGAAAAAAATTTGGTTGTTTGAGTTTAAACTAATATTGTATATGAATAAATTTGTTTTTCAAAGAGTGACATTGTAGATTCATAAATAGATTTCCTAATGAATGCATTTATTATTGGATTATATAGAAATGATATGAAAACAAAAATCTAGGATAAAATACTTTTATTCATAGAAATATTTATAAAAAACTGATATTTTATGAAATTTTTTAAATATTTTTACTTATTCTACATATTATGTTTAATGAACCAGTGTGTTTAACAGCAAAACAAGACGATATAAGTATAAAATTACCATTATATCCATGATATTAAATTTGTAGTAATATATTATAATAATAAACATATTATATAGAAATAATGGTCCAACATAATATTTTTATATTAGATATCTCACAAGAAATTATCTAACATTTTTAGTAATGTCATTCTAATCATTAAATCAATATTTTCATAAAAACAAATGTGTAATTTGTATTGTCACAATTTATTTTAGAAAAAGTAATTTTATCATTCAATAATGAATGTAATGTTATATAATTATAGTTATTTAAAATGATCAGGAGAAAGAATGAATTTTATTGATCATTTTTTTATTTTCAAAGCAAAAAGAATTTTAGAAATATTTTTTGAGTTATTTTAAAATATTAAAGTAGTTAGTTTAAATTTAAAATAATTCAATTATAGTTTTTTTGAAAACAAAATTAGAAACCATTATTTAAAAAATTATAGTTTAATGGAAATTCATTTGATGAAATGTTAGTCATTATGTATAATTGTTATTATTTTAAAATTAAATTCTAAACATTATGTATTATCAATTTCTAATAATTGATTGAAAATTTATATTAAAAATGTAATTTTTTTAAAATAATACCTTTCATTTTTAATAAATTTTAATAACAAAAACTGATAAAATATTTTACAAAATAACACTGTAAAATATGTAATAAAGGTAAAAATATAAAGATATAATGTCTATAAAATGACCCTAACTAATTCCAAAATATTACTAGATTAATAAAATTATTACCTTCCTTCCAATTTCACTATAAATAGTTCTATAATTTAAAATATTCCTTGAATATTTCTTATATAATTTGTAAATCAATGAAACAACAAAATGTCACTATGTTTGCCTTTAAAATATATTTTTTTCCATCGTGCGTAAAAATTTTATGTAATGAACGAATATCATTGTATATTTTAATCATAATAAATATATATTTTTAATATAATTTCATTTCCCAAAATTTAGGTCACATAGATGAGATTAGAATATTTATAATATTTTATTTATGAAAAATTTAATAATGAAACTATCATATTTTAAATAATAAATCAGTTTTCATTTAGGGTAACACAAAATATAAATTCAGATATAAAACTTATTTTTTTAATGTTGAAGATAAATCATCATCATAAAATTATATTTTTAATTATTAGTGAAAAAATATTAATATTAAATTATGAGACAAAAAATATGTATTAATTAATTTATTAATTGAAATATCAAACTAATATTAATAAATATATTAAAATATATATAATATCTGATACTTAATGAGATAAAATAAATTTACCAATATAGTTCAACAATTATTTATATAATAATTTAGTTTTGTTCTAATTTTAATTTCAATATGGAAATTCTTATATGTTCATGTAATGAATATTGTCAATTCTGACAATAATTGTTTTCTAAAAAAATAATATATTTATAAAATATTTAAATATCATAAAACATTTTAAATATATAAAATATTATAATAACATGTAAAATGATATTTTTTTAATTAATGATTTAATTTCCATCACAGAAGTAATATTTCAGCAATTTAATACTGAACAATTTTTAACCTTAGTTGAAATTAATATAATTTAACTAATGAATAAAAAAAAGAAAAAGACAACATGTATACAAAAAAATCATTAAAATCAAATGGTGGATGATATATAATCATTATATAAACTCGTATTCTAATAATTGACACTAATTTTTTAATTTTATTGATATTTAATTTATTATAAAATAAAAGGTTTTTTAATTTAAAATGTTCCCCTCAACTGATTTATAAAAAGGAACCTCGTCCCTCACTTATTCAAACCACATTGATACTTCAAACATAAGCATCCTAATAATGGATACTTTATCAATTTCCATGGTTATATTATATATGTGTTATTACTATTAAAATAAAATCTCTATTGTCTTCAATAGGTGATCTTGAATGAGCACACCAATGAATAGATAATCTCATTTACCAACACTCCTATGTGAATTTCTACTTATACATCCTCTACATGTGTTTTTTCCATTTTAATGTAATGTGTATAATATAAAATATTCTAATAGAAGTTATTATGTTTATTTATCAACCATATTCATCTGTGTATCCATCCCATGAAAATTATAGTACCATACTTGTGTATGTATGACTTACCATCTCAAAGTTGGGTATAATAGTTTTTTATTGACAAATTTATTAGGATAGATGTAATGATGATATATATATAAAAATATATGATAATTATAAATTTATCATTATTAAAAATTATGGAATATTAAAATGAACTGGGACATATATGACCAATCATGTATAGAAAAGTGAACCAATAAACACTTGATAGAAGAATAATAGTACAATATTATTAAATGGATGATAATATGATCATGTATGATATTATACATATTAATTTGGTTCATTTATTGATAAATACAATAATTTAATCCATTATATGGGAGTTTTAATTAAATATTTTGGAAATCATGTCTATTTTAATTGTTAATATAAAAATATCGATAATATGTGAGTTTGATTATATACATGTATATACTTGGATATATTATTCTTCAATTTTAATGTTTCTTAAAAATGTATTCAATCAGAGTCATATTAATTTTCTATACTTTTTTTTATTTAAATTACAAAAGTTTTAATATTTGTTAAAATTTATTAATTTTGTCTTTTGTTGTTTTCCTTACAAGATAATTTTTTACTTTTTCGGAAAATGCATGAGAGAATTTTTTTTAATCATACAAAATAAAAATATATTTACTGGTTCTTGATTAGATTATGCACATAATCATTTTTTAGAATATTATTGTATTATATTTCTTGAAAATTGTTTCGTTTAGAATAAAAAATCATTTCATAAAATGTAATAATTTTACAATAAGTAATAATATTTTCCTCATAAATTATTTTCAACTTATATATGAAATGGTTAATATGTTTTTATTTTGATATTTTTAATGGATTATATCTATATTTTACATAAGTTTATTTATTTTTATTTAAATTTATTATTTAAAAAATATAATTACATGGGTAATTATTTATTTGAATAATTTTTAGGAATCCAATATATTTGGTTGGAAATAGATATGATGCATGATTTATGTTCTTGTTGAACACATATGTATGGTTTAAATTTTTTGATGGGTGGGAAAAATATATCCACACAATTAATTGGGTAAATATTTTCAATCTAATGATATATGTAATATTGTAATGGTAAATGATAATGGTTCACTACTAAAGGGTTTGAACAAGGAGTGGACTCTCTTCAGTAGATGAAAAAATTCATTATGATGGCCTTGAAAATGATCCTTGACTATTGTAGAAATTATTTTGAATATTTATGTGTATGAAATACTCTATTTCTTAAGGTTTGTTCTCAATAAGTATTTTCATTATGGTATTCTCTGATATATCCCATGACACAATATCATGACATTTGATATGTGGGATTTAATTTGAAATATAATATTTTCTGTTGATATTATTTTAGGATGATGATATAACTGAGAACAACCTTATATAAACTTATTAATAATTTGAGCTCACCCTTTGTAATTTAGATTTTCATCGGGATATGATGAATTTTATTATGAATAATGTGTCAATAAGGGGATCTATTTATTATTTAATAATCAGAAGATGATGTAGTTGTTTTATAAAGTAGTTTTAAATTATTTCCAAATTTATAAAGACATGAAACCAAATGAGTTCTGGAAAGTTTTTATATGTTATGTATTTAATATTCTTAATTTTTTATTAATATCTATTTATTAAATGAATTGTTTGTAATATTTTGAATCCAAAACAATTTTAGTTATCCATTCAAATATAGTATGAGAAAATATTAGTCAGAACCCAATCGATACGCCCATTTATAGGTCACAATCTTTGTGATTCATTGAAAATTATTAGTAACATAGGATAAATCATAAGGATTAAAAAATAAGAATTTTAAAAATAATTTTATTTTATTTTGTGGATATTATATCATGATTTGATTTTATCACACTATTCATCGTGGGTTTATTTAATAATTGGAACCTAATGAAAAAAATTAAAAATGAAGGTGTTGGGAAATGAAAAAACAATTCTATATGTGCAGCCCAAATATATGTCTGATATAATAAAAAATCATTTTGTATTGATACAGAAAATTATCCATCCATAAATCATATGGTGATTCCAAATAAAAATATTAAAGAAGAACATTCTATTGAATCCTCTATTATACATCATTCACCTTGTTTCAATGGGTCGTCAAATATAGTAGTGGGTGTACAATTAATTACCACAACTGAATTTAAATTTTCGTTTCTACAATGTTTATAAAATGTAATAAATATTTAGGAAGTCTCTCATTAGTGAGGTGATGATGATTATTGTCTGAATAATAGCATTAATACTAGTAAACATGAAAAAATTGTCTCTATGGAATTGGATGAGATCTGAAATATATTTTTGAATAAGTTCATTCCTCGTAATATTTTTAAATGTATAGAATATGTATTCCATAAAAATATGTAAAATGATGATTGTAATATTGTTACATATGAATACAATTTTACTATACATTCATGGAACTCTTCTAGAATTATCATCCTAATTTATAAGAGGATTAATCGATTTTTCAATGTATTAAAAAATGTATGTGAAAGAAATTATCCAATAGAAAATTCAATACATATAATGAAATAATTTTATGTACTGCCTTGGTTGAGATAGGGAAAGGAGTTACCCATATTTCCCAGGGTTTTTAAGAATAGAAAAATTGAAATAAAGGTAAAATCATAATCCAATTGTGAAATGAAGATGATGTTTTCCCTATGCTCAAGGTGAGGAATGAATTATAGAGAAAAAGTTTATAAGGGGACTATTAGTTTTTATTGTATTGTGGGAAATATTTATGTCTAGTAATATACTCAAAATGTTATGGGAAATAGATAAATAATATGAGAATATTGAAAAGGATTCCTGAAATTCAACACCCATAATTCAGTGTTACATGATCAAGGAAGTAGAAAATTTTTCTAACAAATTTCATTATAGAAGGATTAAAAATGATTATTGATTCCAGCTACCTCTTAAGTCTACATGAAAAGTAATGTCTCAGACGATTACAATTGTTGACGTGGAGTAAGAAACCAAATTGGTTAAAGGTATAGTTATTATCCACTCTAAAGAATATAATGTTTATTTTGATAATGGTTCCAATAAGTATTTTATCTGACAATAATTTTCTATGTGTATCACTGAATTAACACAATTATTTTATGTTAATAAAAAACCGAATAATTTAAATGGAATAATAGATGTATCAAAATCAAATAATTATTCTATACATGATGTATGGTGTAATTTGATTCTGGAAAATCATGCGATCCTCACATTATTGGATTTTGATGTGATTATTGGTATGGATTGGATTTATTTATTCAAAATCTCATATCATTTTTAAGTAATGTAAGTAAAATATTATATTCTGAATGAATCTGTGATCATATACAGATGAAATGATGAATGTGATCTTCAAATAGAAAGTAATTCCATTTTTGGTTCTTAATCCCTATAAATGATGGTAATATTTTATATAAGGATGAAGTGAAAAACCCCCATTAAGAAAATAAATATTTTATGGGAGTTATCTTTATTTCTTATAAGTGAAATTTTCATGTAATCCACTGGATCGTAACATTGAAATTTCAATAGACCTAATTAATAGATTAATGCTTTTTTCATATAATCTGTAGACAATTATACCAACTTATATGCAATAATTGAAGAAGAAACTCAAACAGAATCATGAAAACGTATACCTACACCCTAGTGTGTAATAATGTAGTAAATTTTTTCTATTTTTTTATGAATAATGATCCCTCAATGAGACTCTAAATTGAATAATAAATAAAATAAAAAGATCAATATCATGACAAAATTTCATGTTCATCATATTGATGTAATATTGGACCAACTACATTAATATCAATAATTATATATTATTTATCATCATTTTAAATATTATAAATTGTGGGTAAAAAGGAGGATATTCACAAGATGATATTTTGTACAATGTATAAACTCTATGATCTTATAGTGACGTGATTTTACTTAAAATTTCCCTTCACATTTAAGGATTTAAGGAATAAATTCTTTATAGATTATGTTAATATGTTTTTGGTAATATTTCTAGATGATATTAATATATATTTTAATAGAGTGATGAAAATTAAGATCAATATAGGATTATAATATTTTCTATACTAAAGGATTTTTTTTAAATATAGACAGTTTCAATTTTAGCGATAAAATAATTCATTTTTTGGCTTCATTATATAAAGGGATAAGATATCTATGGATCCAACAAAGATATAAATTATTACACATTGTCCTAGAAGAAAAAAATGGATTCCATATGTTGTTTTGTGGTTTTTCGACATATTAGCAATGTTTGGTGAAATATTTTTCATGATTTTCTAATCTAATAACAATATTGTCTCAGAAAACAGTTATGTTCATATAGATATAGCATTTTGAATATAATCTCAAAGAGATATAAATAATGATAAATAGTGCACAGTTACTCACAAAAAATAATAGGGTGATTGTTTAATGATCTAAAATGATGAATCCAAGAAATATATGTGATGTGTTCTAATTGATAAATGATTTGATTATTGATTCATTGTCGAGATAATTGAAAATCAATGAAAAAAATTTCACACCCCATGTTTTTTAATTATCTTTGGAAATATATTCATTAATGATATTTAGTCATAAATGTTATAGTTCATGGAGTGATATATATTCTTATAATAATGGTTTATAGTTTATCTTCACATAAAATTAGATGAATATGCACCAATAGATATGGTTTTAGTTGATTAAATATTAAGATTGTTAAATATATTACCACATTGGAAAAGTGGAAAAGGTGTTAGTATAAGGAACATGCCTTACAACATTACAAAATATTGAATTAAATAAATAAGTCAAATTGAGAATCTTTTCAGGATTAGAGTTTTAGAGAATTAGGATATTACTAATACATCTCTAAAGATTACAAAGTAGACACTTATACATAGTATCCATTTTTTTCACAAAATAAAAACTCATAATAAAAGAGTCATGTCTAGGTCCATGTATTGTAAATAATGACTTTTTCTAGATAACATTGTTGACCATATTCTTTATGACCTATGAAAAAAATTTCAAAAAAAAACATTGGATGAGCATAAAAATCTCAGTAAGGGTTATAAAACAAAAAAGGAAAAAAATTAGTTCATCATTACATACATAACATATGTTCTTATCCATAACTAATGAAAGAATAAGATTTATGAATAACATATAGTAATCATAAATCATAAAGGTATCTTGTGGCATCTATATCATACTTACATTGAATCAATCACAGCTACGTATGGAGTTATATTAGGAATACCCCTCACAATATATTCACTAAATCTCTTCGGAGAATAATTCACATTTTCCTCCATCATGTTACCCAATGCATTGGAGTTCTATCTCGGCTCACCAACCAACGGTTTATCACGGAACCAGTCGTATGCGTAAAAATGCACAAAAACCATTACATATTCATAACACAAAAAACAATCATAAAATAAAAAGATACCAATTCCACATTACAATCACAATATATGATTTAAATATATATAAATAAAAAATATATTTTAAAACCCATATTCAACTCCCAAATACATAAATGAGTATATGGTGTTTATTTTCCATTTAAAAACATTTCATCTTGTTAAGGAAGCCAAAGGTCAAATAATACTCGTGGCGGCATAAAGGAAGTTGTCACTGTATACGTTAAAATAAGAATTCATTTTTGTTGTTTAGTAAAATTATTTGTAGAATAAAATTCCATTTTAATGAAATTAATAGTAAAAGGAGTTTAAAAACTATATAAAAAAGTCATGAATAAACCAAAATAATCCTTAATGAAAGGAGATTGAGACGAAGTCTGTTACCTCCTGTACAACTTGACCCATTCATTCCTTAATCACCTGAATAAGAAACAAAATTTAATTTCTTACTCCTTAAGAAACTTTTATATGTTTATTATTCCTTTTATAACACTTATTACCATGTTATAAAGAATCTGTAATCATTTATGTTAATAATGTTCGTTCTGTCGATATTTGGTACTTGAGTCAAAAATAGATATCTTATTACTACATGTTGTACATGTGGTCAAAATATCATTAAATAAATAATTATATTCATTATTTAGATATCATATATATCATATATATCTAGTACATACATGTATTAATATTAGTATACAACATTTGGAGATAAAAAATGAAATGCATCATTCATGGAGACGTAAGTTGTACGTACACATGAGAACTACTTTCATTTCCATTTAATATTTTTATGGAATAAAAACATAATTATACATATTTATATTGAAATTATAGTATAACATTATATATAATATCATTAACTCCATCTATTATACGTCCCACATAATGCATAAATGAGTCATATCACATTGAGGAGGCAGTAGTCCACAATTCCTAAAATTAAATTATCACATTTACCAATTATGAAAACCATAAATGTATGATATAAATGAAAAATACATAAGAATAATGAATAACTCATCATAATATATATCATATATAAATATAGTTCAATCATAAAGGCCACAATTAGAGGCGGTGGGAAATAATTGAACAATACTCCTTTTGTGAGGCGTTAGTTTTCCATCCACAAAAAGATTATGTTCATTACCAATTAAATGGATTTGTGTGTAATTTTATCTTGAATAACTCTTATAACAACATCCTAATATATTGAGGATACTGTTTTAGTTAAAAAAATGGAATAGAATTTTTTAGGGGGTTGTAGAAGTAAAATAAAACATAATAACTTAGAGACGACATTATCTTTAAATCGGGTAACTCCCTTTTGATTGAACCAAAAGGTTATCTTGAAGTGATTTAGGCCTAATTTATGGCTTATAGAATGAAGAGAGGGATCATAGACAATAATTTCAATAGATTTTGGATTATATAATATCTTCAGAAGTGTGAGAAATGGGTAAGAAGTGAGGTATTTTTATAATGGAGAGGAGAGGCTCTTTTTGAATGTTTTAAAATATTATTTTATTATACAATGATTTTCAATTTCTAATGGTCCCAAAAACAATACATTCAAAGATAATGTGTCCCATATTCAAAATAAAATCATCCAAACATAATTGGACATGTTTTGGATACTGTTTTAATTTTTATCTTCTTATTTATTTAAATCATTCATTAATGATGTAAACACTAAATCATCATGGGGTCATAAATAATTTAATTTATCTAATGTCTAAAAATTATTTTAAAATGTCCATGATTTAGGTTGTAATTTTATATTTATAATGAATATTTATATTCAAATATATCAAATATATAACCCAACATTAAAATTGATTTAGAAAAACAATACAAGTTTATGAATGTTTTTTTACTTTAAATAAAAAGTTATTATTGTCATTATCGTACCCATTTAGCTCCATGGGATCCCAAAATTGACACATGTATATTCATGGAAGGACATGACTCAACCAATATTGTTAAGAAAAGTTTCATGGTAATTTTAAATTATTATAACATTATTTTTACATTAATTACCTTAATTATCTTTAATCGTGGTTAATACATGTCAAAAATTGCTATTCAGAAATAATTATTTTCATCACATTGAACCAAATTTTACCTACTAATGACAACCATGTATGAAAATAAATTTACATTAAATTCACAGATGTGGTGAAATATCATTTAAATGAAATATTTAATTTTTTAACTACTATTTAGTGGTTTCTCTATTCATAAAAAATTGATTGTTTTCAAAAAAATTAAAAAAATTTACCTGAAGATAATTTTAAAATTCTGAATTCAAAAATGATTTCTATTTTATGAAATTAAAAACGTAGTAGGTGGATAAATAAATTTAAAATTAATTCCTCTTGTCAAAACAAATAGTGTGTTATTATGAAACAATATCTATTGAAAGATTAACGATTGTTTATTTCCAATTTCTATGTAAAATTACTTCTAATGAGAACCATTTGATTAAATTGTAAAAATATAATCTAACTTCATATTAAAACGTATTAAAAATATATTTTATAATTATAAGTAAATTATATTAAAAAGATTATTAGAATTAAAATACAACATTTTTCACTATTTATTAAAAATTGAATTTTTAGAAAAATAGAAAAAAATTACAGAAAGTAAATTTTTTTGTCCTGATTATGAAGAAGTAATTTTTTTGTCAAATAGAGCTTATAATTTTTATGAAGAAATAATTAAAAATGGTTCTCCATTAAAAGATGGTAAATTAGCCATTTTATGAATATTAGAGTATTTATGCATTGAATCGAATTCATTCTTATTTTAAGCCTCCAATATTTATTGGATAAATGTGAAAACATTTAACAAATTTGTATAATCATATTGTAGTTCGTTATGTTCATTCTCTCCAACACAACAGATAATAATTAACTACTATTTAATATAATAATATTATATTGTTAGTGTGAAATGTTAGATTTCTATGAAACCAGTTGTTGCGTATAGTGTACAACATCGAACGTAGAAACCCCTATAAATTAAAATTAATATTTAATTCTAAAATATTAATAAATATGAATAATGTATTATTATTTATTTAACTGGGATGTTATAGGTGGACTCTCTGAGTTGAATAGAACATGCTAGCCTATGTATTATGAGGATCACAAAAGATCCTATATCCAACTGAGATTCATGGTTTACCAAACGATTATGAAAATATATTCAGTATGTTATTGATATATAATTTTTTCAGCAGTATGTATCATCTTTATTTAGGTGGTAAGTCAATAAGGAATATTCAAACTCTATATGAAATTATGAGATCTTTTAATATGAATTTCAAACGTAGTTGTGTTCAACACCTACAACTGGTAAATATTTATAAAATAAAAATTTTCAATAATTTATTTAGATGGATCCATATGAATCCTTTTATGGTAAGATGTGGAAAACACCCACGAGATTGGTTGTTTATGGAGAAATAATGCAATTGGATCATTATATTGGTGAGTAAATGGACGATAAATAAAATTATTCTAAACAAGACATATGATAATATCATAGCTGAAAAAAAAGTTATATTGAAAAAATATGAAATGACATGGTGTCTGAGGTGGGTGATAATTTATTTTTTTATATATACCTTTAATATAGTAATTATATTTTCAAATTAAGGAATGTTGACCCCTTTTTTAGGTTTCCTTTGGAAAATTCTGATCGGGTTTGGAAGGTAGATCACTGCTTGGCACTTCCACCCAAAATCTATCATGTTAATGTTTTCTTCCATGTATATCCATTGATATATTACATAACTAATCCTTTACATTTACTAACCATAGATTTCAAAACATTTTTTAATGATATATCACATTAATAACAAGAATTTGTGATTCTCGATGAGAGTGAAAATATTATATTAAATAAGACAAAAATTTTGGTTAATGAATAATTGGGGAACCAAAAATTTTAAGATGCTATGTTGTAACATGGGGATATTATTAGGTATCATTATTGTCATCTATGTTTATACATGTAATAAATGTAGAGTGAGAAATTCAATTTAATGTTGTATAATGTAACACCCCTATATATTTATGAAATAATTCACTTTAAATAGTTTTTCTTTAATATTAACTTGTGATTAATGAAAATGATAGTTTAAATTAATTCAGATACACTATTAGTAGAAGATGAATATTATATCCTAAATGTAAAATTGTTGTGAATAAATAGGAATAAATAATTTACTAAATAAAATTAATATTCAAACTCTATATGAATTTATTAGAGATGTCATATAAAATAATCAACAATTTTAGTAAATACAATTATTCATTGGAAATATTTTTTCTTAAAGTTAGTTATTTTATATGAATTTATTTGAAAAAAAGAGTTTAATTTTGACATATAATATATATAATTTATGACAGAAATAATATATTTATAAAATATTTACAGTAATTTTATTATAGAAAACATTATTTTATATTAAAATATATACATGTTACATCTCAATTTTTTAGATGATAATATTAATTTTTTTACTAATTTTAAAATAAATAAACTATTTTTTAGAAAAATATATTATGAATGAGTTCATTATAAATACAATATGTGTATTTAAATGGATTTTTCCCTATAAAATAATTTTCATTGTGTTTATGTGGTTTTATTTTAAAATTGCATATCAGAATTACATTGTTTTGATTATTTAAAATCTATGAAAAATAATATTCAATTGTTTGGAATTTGTATAATATATTTGTTTAAATTTTTTTAATATTAACAGTACATATTCATAATTGTGTTACCTTAGTAAAATCTAAATAAATTTATATAGTATAAAAATAAATTTATAATTCCTATAAAATGAACATAATACATTCTACAACATTATTTGATAAAAATGATTAAACTGTAAAAATTTAATAATCTAAAATAAGTCATTTAAGGAGAAAATGATTATGAAAATGACTTATATAATATATATATCAATAAAACTCACAAAAGGTCACATTATTTGTTTTGTGTTACATGCAATGAATTAAGGATGGGTTTAATAAGAATATGTTATATATATATTATATTACTATTCTAATTTAATATAAATATATATTGCCTTTAATATACATTGATTAAAAATATGGCATGAGAACGGAACCAGTGTTCATGCGTACGTATGACCTACTGTATCAATTAACAGTGTGTTTCATTTTATATTTATATAATTTAAATATTATTATCCATACATATATAATGAATATATATATATATAATAAATTTAGTTAATTTTATAAATTATTTAAATAAGTTGATTGTGATCTATGAAATAGAATCAAGAATTACATTTTGAATCATATATGAGGAAACAATTTTGTTATTACCTGAAACATATCATTTACATGAGATTATTTAAAAAATTGTACTATGAAGTTTTAATATAATATTATATGGTATTTTATATAAGAATATTGGTCTATTGTTTGTTTACAATATGTTTATATTTATAAAATAGATCTTTTATTATGTTGGATGGAATTCAAGTCATATAGTATTGGTTTTCGCATCTCGTGCTTATTTATATGGGATATATTTTATATTTACGATTTTTTTTTTCTGGTGTGTATTCTTTCATATGACATATTATATCATGAATTGAATTTATTTTATGGTAATATAATTTTAAATTGATTTTAATCTTTCACAGATCTAACGATTCAAATTTTTATCAAGTTGAAAGGGGATTTTAAGTATCACATTTATTTATATGGCAGTTATGACTTATTCAACAATCATTTTTTTAATTAGGTATATAATACCTATAATTTTTTGATTATTATTATCATTAATTGAATGTGTATTTACATATAAGTTTTAGGATATCAAGTTATTGGGTTTTAACATTCAATATTTACCAAATCGTAAAGGTAATTTTATAATAATTTAAATCTTTGAGACATAATGTTTTTTTCACACCAATATTTTCCTATATGTGTATATAATTATATTTGAATATATAAATTATTTATGTGATTAAATTAATTATTTTTAAGAATTATGTAATTTTTTTATTTCACATGTACAAATATTTAATATTTCAATTGTGGTAAAAATTTGTTGACACAGTAACATCATTTATCAATATTGTTTATGTTTGTGCTTCAATTTATGAAATATTATGGTCCATAAAAATTAATTTTATGGAATTTTCTACTATAATCAAAATTCATGTCATCTCAATGTAATGGAATAATTTTACCACTCTTTTGTACATAATATAATAAATAATTTTTTTAAATATATTCAATATTAAATTGTTTTTTCGGTAATAAGTATTTTTTTAATTAAATTCCATGTTTTCTAAAAATAATTTTAATGAAATAATAAAATTCCACAATTTTATTTATGATGCTTTTTTACCATGTTTAACATGTTATTAAAATTGATTTAAAAGGAATTTTCAACATGTTTTTTCATCTCAGTATTTTTCTAAACATTTTACAGTGTAGATGGAATTTTCAGTACATACTAATATATCCATCACTATGAATGAAATTTCATTATATATTCCTTATATTTATTGCATGAATTTATTAACTAAATTTTCTCTAATTTTTTATAATATTGTTTTTAAATATAATGGGATTCTAAAAAAATTAAAAGTTTATTTATATTTAGAGAAGTAATTTTCCATAGAAAATTATTTAAATGATAATTTAAATTTATATTAAAAAAAATGATACTTCTTTATGAAAATAATTCCTTAATAATAATTTTATCAAAGGAAACCATTTTTATTCATTGTTTTTATGGTTTATGTTTAACATGACGTTTTATTTATGAATCGTGTTCTATTTCAATGTGTTATAGTATGACGGATACCACATATTTTCATTCATTTTAAAATGATGAAATTATTATTTTACATATTTCATTTCCATATTCTTATCTATTATGAAATGTTTTAATACCTATAAAATTTCTTGTATTAGGATATGATTAATGTTTTAGGTTCTTATGGTTAATATAAATATGATTTTCATTTTCTTACATGTGGTACATATATCTCCATATTAAACAATGATTTATGATAAATGGTATATAAGTTATAATGCCCCTAACGGACTGACCACTATAATAGTTTCTAGATTAGTGGGTAACAATGCCTCGTTCATGCCTCCCCATAAGTTAAATGCTTCGGACTAACATCGAGGGAATAAGGAGGTGATCGATGGGTTATTATACTCTCATAGAAAAGTATCACAATGGTATATTAGGTGGATAAATATAATAAAACAACATAGGATGTCAAAAATTAAATACATAGATGTTAATGTGTAATACAGATTAAATATAAATGATAGACAATGAAAACAAAATTTTTAATTCATTTCAAAAAGATGAAACATTATTGAAATAGAAGATATTAAACATGTCTCTTAATACAGAGTAGTAAATGAATAAGAGTAGATATATTGAAAACCATCGAAATATACACTAGAATAATAATAATCGGGTCATTCTTATTCTCATAACTCTCGATTATATGAAAATAATCACATGAAATAAACCATTTTCATGTGATCATGAGATCTACTCAAGCACCCTAGTGAAATTTTGGACCGATAAAGATGTTAGATTATAATCAAATTAGGTTACTGCCCAGAGTTTCTAAATCTAAAAATAGACAATGAATATAATGTAATATATTATACATGTATAAATAATAATAAACAGAACTAAATAAATAAACAATAGCCAACTCATTTTCATTAAGGACACTGTCTAGCACTTTCTAAAACCGTTCATATAAGAAATAAAATCCTAATCCACAAAAAAAATGTACAACCCATAAATCTCATAATATATGGAAGGCCACATGGTTTTCACTCAAGATGTTGAGTGTTCCATCACAGTAGGAATATTTATTGTGTCCTCATGTCAACACTCAATAATGGATGTGGTGGACTATGCACACTATCATTATATTGTCACTAGGGATAGATGTCTTTCTAATCACCCTATATAAAAGAACCTGATATCACTATTATAAATAGATACCATAACCTCATTTTGAATCCTCTGACAATGTATAATAATAATTACAATAAATTTAATGATGAATCACTTTTTACTCACACCATTTATTAGGCCAAAATGTTACTAATGGAATATCATCATAGTTATAAAATGTACTATCCATGTAAATATTATTTTGGAATCCCACCCATTACAATTAATTCAATTTAAAACATATAATAACGTCAATAAAATTCATTAATACCACTTATTTCATTCATATAGTGAATCAAATCATTATCATTTTATTCTATTTAATAGATTCCATTTGACCTATTAAAAATGTGAAATTAGATTTTAATGTGTTTGAAAATAAAAAAATAACATCACATGTTAGTTAGGGAAAATACTTACATGGGAAATCACATTCCTCAAGAAAGACAAATCATTTCACAGATCTGGGTTGATTGGTCTTTTTTGTAGGAGATGGCCAAGGAATGGACATAGAAGATTTGATGGTTCAATGAAAATTTATGTCAGATGAGGGAAAAATAATTTTCTGATAATATAATGGGACATGTACTAACCATTCCTTATATATATATATATATGCAATCCATGTATAGATAGAACACAAAAACTATATGGACTTACAAAAACTAAAATGAATACTCACCACTTTTTATTTTAGTTGACAACACTTCTCATATGAGGGATATTATTATATAAACATATAATTTACGGTCAAAATATTAATTTATAATAACAAAACATTAGAATGATGATCCATAATTCAATTCAAAAAATAAAGCATCATTGATACCACCATACATGACAATTCAATTTCAAGGATCAAAAAGACACTTAGGATGTCGTAACATCGCATTGATAATCGTTGATAATATGAATATAAATTTATATTTTATGTAAAACAAATAGAATGAATTCAATTATTTTATTAATTAAATTATATTTGGGAAATTTTAGATACAGAACCCCTGGGGTGTCCGCTATAGAGTATGAAATAATCAAAAAAATAAAAAAATAACCAACCATAGTTATACCTAGTGTGTAGTAATATAAAATATAAGATAATTTTCTTATTGAAATGAATGAAAATTGTTGTAATGTGATTCCACAATACTGTTTATAAATATAAATTAAATGATGAAATTGATATAGAACATATATCTTATACGTATGATTCTTTAATCATCCAATGTCTATTTATGATTCGGTCTATTTTGTAAGATATCTAGGAATGGGAAATATTTCCTCTAAATAGTGAAAATATTCTTGCACCAAAACAACATTGTAAATAATAGAATAAAGATTGAAATTTTTAGGACTAATATAGAGATTAGTGACTAATATCCACATAGATTTACGTATATAGAGTCAGAGTCTTAATACATGATACATATACATTAATATATTGGAGAGTATGATGAAAAACACATTGATCAAGGAAATCCTACCAAGGATGGAGGATAATGAAGATGATGGTGAAAATAAAAAATAAATAAGTGTAAATTATTTATTTTTACTTAAAAAACAACACCCATGGTTTGGATGAATGGATTCCCTAAAAATTCAATGACAATGAGGATCATACAACATATTATCCATACATTGTTTGGTTGTGTATCATGGAAAAAACATAACCATTATCCACTATGTGATTAAGTGTTAATTGTTGATACATATGTGGTAGTAATCGTGTGTGTTAGGAAAACGGTATGAAAAACAATGAGTATCCCATGTGACACATACCACATGTCTAATTCTGGAAGAATGGTTTACACATTTGGGCCACATGGTTACAAATCATGTACCCCATTCAGTATACCAATAATTATGATTTTTAGCACCTGGAACTCTCAAAACTCCACAATACCACTGAGGGAAACCTCGTTCCTTTAATCAAAACATCAAAAAATATTTTTAAGAGGTCCAACTATCATAAATTTTTTTGATTCCAAAATTAAATATGTTCCCATCAACTAAACATCAATATTTTTTGTACCATGTAATATAGCCTTTGAGAATAAACATGGTTCATTTCAATCATCCCACCAATGAACATATAACCGCGAGAAGAATTAATAAAAATGAAAAACCTCACACATCCTACATGGTTTATTAAGTAACATTTTTATAGTCGCACTGAATTTTCTAATGCATGATTCTGCTCTAATAATAACATCAGAATGTGAAAATGAATCCATAAAAACATGATTGAACACTCATTTCAATATAAAAACATATAAAAGGTTCTCACCCAAGTATGTTTGGAGAGATACAAGATCTCCTCATAATCTACATTAAACAGCTGGTCAATGATGCTCCCACCCACATTTTTTGACACTAAGGTGTATATGAGTAATTCTAGGAAACTATGCTTAAACGCCCATACTGTAATTAATAATAACACCCTTAATAGTCCTAGATAAATTCCCTATATGATTTCATGAACTGGGGAAACCTAATTATATTTTATAACACAAAAAGGACATCACTATAAGAAACATAAAAATCGTAATTGACGAAACTTAAACAGGTAATAAATGTTTTCCCCAAATTAAATATCATTCATTTAGACAACAAAAACCATAAACAAGAATCATGATTATACATGTTCATTAGGATCGTATGAAATAAAAAATGGATAACACATATTTCTAACTTATCCAACCAACCACAAAGACACTCCGAATAGATGATGGTTTTCATTCAAAAAATACTAAATCTCCATTTTCCAAAGAATCATCTATTATCTACAGGAACATTCGATAATTACTCACCTATATTTTCATGATGTTAAATTATAAAATAATCAAATTCCCTTTTAACCTATCATTCCTCAACACTAACAAGGGTGTATCACAGATCCAAAAAAAACAACACCATTTTTGGAAAACATAATATCAAGGCCCCAAATCATTCCTGGGATAACCTTGAATGCATAAATCAAGAATCCATCTAAAAATGGTTTTCATTAAATAACGATCCAATGTAGGATGTCTATTAAAGGCCAAACTGTCTATATCAGATCATTAAAGTTTACATTGTTGGAATTTTCTTTTTAGTCAAGTAATAGACGAAAGGATTGTATCTGGTTGTCCATTAAAGGATTTAAAATATTATAACACATGAATAAATCAAGACCAACCATTATTATATAACAACCATTTCATAAAAATGTATCTTAATATGACCATACATATACTGTATCCATGTACATTTAAGACGCTGGCACATTGTATAATAAGAACTCTATTAGTGGATCAAGGATGATTTCATCATAGGTGACATGGTTTTCACATAGAACTAGTCCACCAAGATGATATTTAGACTTTCAAAAAAGGGAAATATGAATGACTATAATTTACACTATGATGTTTGTGTTATGGTTCTGATCCAACAACACTCAAGTACCATATGGATGAATGGTTGGAAAACTACTGGTCTAATTACCAGAATGATATCAGTTTCACTACACAATGCACCACCATTAATAGGTCACAAGGCTTTACCACCATATATATTTATGTATAATTAATGATTAATAATCAAATTAAATCAATCAAAAATACATTCACCATATGATTCTTAAACAACAAAAAACAAAAACATATTTTTATCTACCATATATCAACACATTATGAGACTTATCATCTTCACAAGTATTTGAAAAATCACTGACGATTTCAATATGTATAACTTGGTTTTGTTTCTTCTACATAGAAGGAAAAATATTAAAAATAGACAGGGACCTCCCCACTATAGTTTGTTTAATCCATTTAAAGGATATAGAAACCATCATCTCATATGTGTATAATATATAACTCACCATAACATCCCATTACTATCAATCATTTCAAATTAACATACATCATTATTTAGTAAATAATAACAAAAAAATCAAGAACAATTGTATAAAAACACTTGATCCCCTTTGTAAAACAACCCATGAATTTAAGGAAAACTGATTCCAAATAGTGCTCTGTTACACTATTCCTGGGAAGGGACAAATATGTACAAAAAAACTAGCTAGAATATTGCCCCATACTTCTCTGAAGAATTATTCTATTAAACAACATACATGTACTATGTAAATGCTGACACACTACAAAAAAATTTAAAAATCAATAATATGCATGCTCAAAAGTATCCAAATGGATTCATAAATATAAATCAAAGTATATGTGGTCAATAGAATAGTTTTGTTTTAGAGTCACATTTCCACATACGACTATTAACATGGAAGATAACATGTCATGGAATCTATCACTAATAAAGAATATGGGGTCATGAGACCTATCATGTAGTTGAGAATTATATATACATGTATAACCTACTAAAACTGATCATCAATTGATGATAAATACTGTAATGATGGTGTATTGTAGAATCATATTTTTTTATTAGGTACAACAACCCCCAAATGACACCAGACATCAGAAATATTTCATCAATAGTATGATATTAAAATATCAAATGGTTCTTCCTAATCCAATTGTTCACTTTAAATAAGAAAAAATGATGACCATGTCACTATTTATCACCAAACTGATTTCAATGGGCTCCACACCTATGATTTAATCCATTGATAAAATGATTATGGCCTAAAAAAATAGTAATTTATATTTTAAGCTAACTCATTGTGATTTTAAACTACACATACATAATTTTTTAAACTCAGGGTACAACCTATGTCTCCATTTCCAACTAATTACATTAAATAACATTTACTCAAAAAGAATTTTTTTTTTAATATAGTGAAACTAAGTAAAAATTATTAAAAATAAAACATTTTAAATGATAAGGAAACTTACAAGGGTCCATATGACGTCTCAACCCGTGTTCCACTAGATGGTTCCCTTATCCGGATAGACCCATGTCCCCAAGTGTGCCACCCCATACACCAGAGGGTGCTAATAAGAAGCGAGGGTCTGGTAAGTCAGTATTTGGGAGACTATACCGTATTTTATCAAAATAACACAACAAAAAAAGAAAATAACAATAAAAATGTGTCAAATCATGTAAATAAAATGAAAAAATCAATTTCTTATGATATCCAATACATGAAAATTCAATACTCATTGAAAGGTAAAACATGTTATGAACATGAAAATTTGAATTGTCTATAATGAAACAGAATGTGAATATACAATGACTCTCAATATGTACCTGAACCGTGTCTGGTTCCCCCTACTATGCTCCAATCCCAAACTAAATCATATCCCATAGACTTGTCCATATCTTTCCCTACAACCACAATGTCTACTCATGTGCTGATAAGGCCTCTGAAATTGGGTTTTAGTATAATTAATTAATCCACCAGCAACGGTTTAAAAAAATAGCCTGGTCAAAAGATATTCCATGCAATTTTATGAAGCAGTAAAACAATTCATAATATAAATAGTTATGAAAAATTTATTTATTATTTAGTCAACACATTAGTGAAATTACCATTAATGTTTCCAATTCGAATCATCAATCATTATCATAATTTATATAATGTATATCATCATTCCTAGAACTCAAAATCTTAGTTGAAAATTCATTCATTATTATCATTCATTTGACGTAAGTCATCGTGCCTATCACCACAATCATGTTGAGTGTATTTCATCATTCCTAGAAATCATTTTCTCATTCATTGTAGTTATTCATTCCAAGAACCTCATATTTTAATTGATAGATAACTATTGGGGAGGCACACAATGACCATGTACCAACATCAAATTGGCATAGAACTCCATTTCTAGAACAAAAAAAATATCATATATTTAATCATTCATTAATTAAAAATTATTTTACACATAATTAAATTAATAATCAAATGATTTTTTAAACATTTCAATGTCCATTAGTTAACTGAATAGTTAACTGAGTTCATAAACCATTAATTAATTCATAAATTATTTATTCAATCAACAATATTATCATTCATTAATTAATTATGCCATATTAATTACCAGTGTTAAATCTCAACATTATATAATTAATAATCATAATTATTTATCTTGGATCAATATCATGGAACATAAATAATTAAAACCACTAGTTATCTTTGATCAACATCAATTCACTTAATTAATTCTCACAATATCTTATCGATGATAACCAGACATCATTTCATAATTAATTCCCCAAATTTAACATCATAAAAAACAAATTAAATATCTCAATGATAATATTTTAAACCATAAAAAATATCCAAAATATCTATTTGTGAAACCCCAATTCATTTCTTCCGAATATCATTTCTCAATTAATTGCTATGGAAAACACAAGTCAATTCATCATTCAAATTTTATCCAGTTTAGGTAATCAATCATCAATGAAAACAATAAAATCATAAAATCTCATTCTCATATCAAAACCATGACTATGAGAGTTCTATTTTGACCACCTACATCAGTTTATTGATGGATGTAATCCCACTGAAAATCCCCATAATCTGAGTGTCTTAACTACTTCTAGCATGTTTCATAACTAATTCCCCAAACCAAAATTAAGATCAAATGCATCACGATCATTGAAATATAGATCTATTTCCATAATCCAAGATCTAGATATCATCTAAATGGTTTGGATCCGTGAAAATAGGTGAGATCATCATTGAAATGATCATAAAAATATAGTTTAAATAATAAGAGAAGAAATGTGCTGAATTCTACAAAACAAAACAATAATAGATATTCCATTCAAGAATTCAATCATGATGAAAGGTGTTTGGAATTCCATTGAATCTATATAGAAGGACTAATATCACCTACACATTTCAAAGACCGACTCTAGTTCAAATTAGTTGGTTTTCAGTTGTTAGGTTGGTTTTTAATGATTTTTTATATTAAACTGCTCTTCAAAAAAGACATTAAATGAGGATCTTCACAGTTATGTGAAATGGTGAACTGACTATGCGGTCATGCACTTCCGGTTTGGCTAGATAGAGAATAGTTTGGCAAATTATATGCCAAAAATTCAATCCTCCATTATCCTCATTGTTAAATTGCACATGATTTGGAAAAAATATTCCCAAACCCTGAACAACCACATATTATCCAATGATCCTTAAAAACATAACAAAAAACACACCACATGACATACCACAACCCAAAGGAATATAATAACCAAAAAAGTACTTAAATAAATTCTAGATATTACTCTAGAAAAGGCCAGGATCTTAATATATCCCTACCTTATAACATCTCATCCTCGAGATGCACCTCTGAACATCTCGATGAATCCTATAAAAAATATTGGGTGTTTGAGCCCTCAGGTTGGCTCCTCGTTCCCATGTTACCTCTAAAACACTTCCATGTTTCCATAACACATGAACCAACAACATAGTCTTGCCCCATAACACTATTTTACTTTGACCTAGCACGTGTACTTTATTTTCTTCAATGGAATCATCTATCTCAATTTCAAAATCCTCCACATAAATAAAATGATAAGGGTTCGGGTGATACACCTATAGAGTTGACACATGGAAGACATAATGAATAGCGATGAATTTATGCTTATGTTTTTATCAGTATGCCACCTTCATGATTATCTCCAGCACCTTAAATGGTCCTACAAACATGGGCACCATCATTCTCGGCCTCCATATACTATGGAGACCCACACAATGAGACACTCGAATGAATACATGATATCATTATGTAAACTATATTGGTAATCTTTTTTTATCAGCATACGATAACTGCCTACTCTGAGCCATTTCCATACATTTCCAAATCCATTGGGCATGTTCCGATGTCTCCGTAATGAGCCTCGATCCCGACTACTCTGACTCAAATTCCTCTAACAAACAAAGATGAGATCTAAAATATCTACCATATAGTTCCCCATGTGTTGCAATCTGAATAGTTTCCTGATAATTATTTTTCTATGTAAACTCTACTAAATCCAAGGGATCCTCTCATTAACCACAAATGTCAAACACACATGCTTGAAGTATGTCTTCTGACACTTGTTTGATATAATTGGATTTCCTATCTCTCTGTGATAGGAAGGCCAGAATAACATAAATTGTGTACCCCAAGCCTTTTATAATCCCTACCTCAATCATGAAGTAAAGATCAAATCGTTATCTAATATAATAGTCTATGGCACCACATAAAAACATAATACCTCTATCACGTACAGTTCTTGCAACTATTATACTCTAAAGGTCTCCCTGATATGTTAGAAGTATTCTACAGTAATTATTCGATCCACAATGACCAAAAAAGAATCAGTCTTCCTGATTATATTTGGATGTACTACCAATGAATCCATATTCACATCATCCAACATTCATTTAGGGATAGACAATGACTACAACAGGACTCCAGGTTGACGATGTTATGACTTCACCTTTGGATAGGTGAAAATAATTATTACGAACCCTACAATCTAATTTTTTATTACAGGACACCAAAACTGTCATCATAGTTCATGGTAATTTTTTTTCACCCCATGATGTACTGCCCATTTTGAGGCATGAATTTATCACATGAGTTCCTCTAGAATACTCGTAGGAACAACAACCCGATTTTTCATATTGACATTCTCATACTCCTAAATTATCTAGTCTTATGGTATCAACCCACATTCACGGGTTTTCCATAGCGATAAACACCCAATATCCTCAGACTTCCTAACCATGATCTGTCTCAAGGGTGTTGAACCCACTACTATAGATGCCATAGTCATCCTCTCCTGACTCTCTTGAAGTACCACATGCATCTCTTATATAAAATTCACCATCTTCCACTCTATACTTGACTCATGTACTAATTGAGTTGGAGTTTTTTTCTAACGTAATAATTCACACTATTTCCCTTACCATGTATATACGCATATCCCAAATAAATGTCTATAATATACTCTAACCATATTTACTGCCAATTATTCAGGTCATGCTGGGAAAAGATATATATCATTACTCTATGCTCTATAAAAACAATAAAATTTTCAACCAAATTATATTGTATACAACACTAAACAAAATAAACCATTAATTCCTGTTCAATTTCAATTGTTGGGTCATTCCGTTCATGTGTCCTCAAATTTGAAGACCCATAACAAATGGGTCAATATCCTTACATCAACATAGATCTGAGTATGATTGAAGAAGAATAACAATTCACAATTTAATCCTCTCCCGACTCATGTATGATAAAAATTGGTGTGGATGACAATCATTTTGTCAACACCTTTAAATCATTCTCTCATTCTTCGTTCCAATAAAAAATAATCCATTTCTTTGTCAAACCTATAAGAGGTGAGGGAAATTAAAAAATGTCAGGGATTATCCTAATGTAATAACCATCTAAACCAAAAAATCATTAGATATCAAAAACATTATTCGGCTGATCCCAATAAACCACTTCCTGCACTTTTTCTGGGTCCACTACCACACCGTCTTCTGAGATGATAAGCACCGAAATTTTTACCATGTTAATCCAAATATAATATTTATATTGCTTGGTGTATAGTATATGATCTCTCATTTTACCCATGATGATGTATAGATGTTGGGGATGATCATCATGAATCTTAGAATACACGAATATGTCATGCACAAACACACCCATAATATGTTCTATGTATAAATAAAATATCCTCTTAATCAAGGCCATAATCGCTTCTAGGGAACTTTAAAACAGAAATGTAATTATGAAAAACTCATAATTTACATATATACATCTAAATGCAATTCATTGTATACCAGACTTCCAAACTATCACTTGATTATACCATGATCTCATATCAATAATTGTGAACACACACTCCCCCCTTCTACTTGTCAAATAGGTAATGATAAGAGGAAGATGATATCCGTTCTTCACAATCATATTATTCAGAATCTAATAATCTAAACATACGTGAAAACTCCCTTATTCCTTCATTACAAAAAATGATGATACCGAAGGCAATGTACATGGACTGATAAACCCTTTAACCTCCAACTCATTCAAGTGAATTTTGATATCGTGAAGCTCAATCAGTGCCAATTTTTATGGAAGAATATGTAGTTTTTCTGCCCCCACCATTATCTCAATAAATAATTCCACATGTTTCTCAGCATGCAACTCAAAAAAGTCTTCTGGAATGGCATCTAGAAAATATTTTACTATTAGTGGATGAATGTCTTTCCTACCACTCCCATTATTCTATAAAAGACTAGGATCTTGGACTATTGTCTCTCCCAGTTTTTGAGTAATTGTCCCAGATCAGCCAATATGGATTTCCCATTCTCCAAGAAGTACATACTGGTCACCCATATGTGATACAAAGGTGATAATCTTGTGGTAACAATCTATGTGGGCTCGTTTGTGACTAGCCAGTCCATACACATATTTTTGGCGAAGGACAGTATATAAATGACATAAATATTTCAAGGAAAACGATACTATCCTATCTATATTGAACGTCGCTTGAATAAATAGATATCTATAGGCCATGTTCCCAACAATTTATAGATATATATCACATCTCTAACAGTTTCATCCTCCAGTATCGATCCATTCACAAGATTTGGAGATATAATGGAATGGGAGGATCTAATATCAAAAACGTAATAATCTATATTAGAATAAACTAGAATAGTACGTCTCATTGACAATTGGACTTCCACGATCTCTAAAAGTTTAGGCTACACTACATTTAACTATCCAACCCCTATAACATGCGGTGTGTCCTAACTCCCATGAGTAGAAGCTATCTGCTTCTAAGAGATCTCATACCCAAAAATAACCATGTCCACTACCTCTACCACATCTTTTATTAGAACTCCATTTCCAGAAAAATATGGTGTAGAAGGCCTAATTCCCACACTATGACTCTAAATAGATACTACCTCTACCCCAGCCTACACCTTTATTCTTAATGAACCTATATAGGTTCTCCATCTTACCAAAAAAATGGAAATATAATAGTTGTAGAGGAAAATGTGTATGATAGTTTCCATTCCTACCCCACTTGTGTAAAAGCTCAAGAGTAATATCTGGCTCAACTGTACAAATTTCCTTCAACTTTTTTTACTAAGCTTTTTGTTATGATGCTTCATGTTCTCAGAAGGCACACACAATGATCATCTAGTGATAGCTCCATGTCCTATACTAGAAGCCTCATTTAGGTTCCCGTTGAATATTAGCACCAACTTAACCACTCTTAATAGTTTCTTCATCGTGAAGATTTTAAATTAGGACTTAATTTCCCATTTAGGTCAATATTAAAACATTTTTTCTGAAGTTCCTTTATATGACACTAAGGTTGGATAAAAATGTTGTAAATCTATGAATCGTTCAGCATACTACATTATGGACATGTTACCTTGGGTCAAATAAATAAAATATGAATCCTTCTCATGTATCCAAATTTCTAGGAAGATGTGTTCCTATATAATCTCTTTAATGTCTTCCATAATATCTCATATATCTTTCTAGATCATACATGAATGTCCCCCAAGCACATCACTAAAACCCATAGCATATATGTTGACAAGATGACCCTCCTCTTAGGAAAAGTCTTAAAATGGTCATGTATTGTCTCTGTGGATTAAATAAAATATTCATATATATTAGGCCCACTGACACCAATAAAATTAGGAGGGTTTTGTATTTGAAATTCCATTTTTAAGTTCTACATGCTTATCAGAACCTACCCTGGTTCTCTCTCCATGAATTGCAAGAATCGAGAAATATTCTCTCAGAAATTTACCCCTTCCTCCTCAGCTGGCACCAATGGTTCCTCAAGCTCCATGTGTGGATGTTTGTTTTGGTCTAAACCCCTTGATCCCTCCCTCAAAAATTATCCTGGAATAATAACTCTTGAATTCAAAGCAAATATATTAGGTCTTATAACGCATCCTTCAAAAATCTATGTAAGAGGAGAAACTATCAGAAAAAGATTCAAAATTTAATTTCCCAATTTTATGGCCACATAATCCACACTAACGTCTTATCACTACCCTTAACCATCCTAGTCATTGGCCTTAGTTAAATAGGGTAAATTTATTCTCAGTAAATAAATAAACCATTAATTAATAACATTATCTCCAATTAATTTATTCAAAATGTACCTAAATAATCATAATATTTCATCAATCAATGTTCTCAATGGAAACCCATTCATTCTCATTTGGTGTCAGTTTTTCAATGTCATAAAATGGAAAAATTGTTCATGTTCAACAACTTACCCGTAAACTTTTTTCCTGTGATTTCCTAGAATAATGTATGTCACAAAAATCGTGATTTCCTTTAAGGATGCATGAAGACTCAAGTATCATTCCACATAAGGCAATGAATCAAAATTGAACAATTTCCCAAAAAGAATATCACATCACACCACCACTAAATCACCAAAGGTGAAATAATATCCAACTGTAACAACAAAGTAAAATAAAGAAAATCCCACCCTGAGAACTCATATTTTCCACCAAACATGGGTTTTCAACTACCATTCATGAGATCATGACCAAGACAAAACTCATCCTACACTCCATTATACCATTTCCAAAAAATATAAAAATTAGAATGAATAAAAAATTCATTTTATTCCACATTGTGTAGTCTGGACTTAGGTTCCACTAAATGGTTACCTGAGCTAGTAGGCCACAAACCATCAAGAACATGTCCACGTATTATATAGGGTGACAACTAGCATTGGTGGTCTTGTAATTAAGTCTTGGGGAGACTATCTGATCTCTTATTCGAATAAAACATAAACTAATGCAAATAACAATAACCATTTTCCAATGAATAAAAATAAATATAACAATGTCATTTCACATGATAACCAAAACTTGAAAATACAATACTCAGTAAAAGATAAACCATTCTATGAAAATGAGAATGTCTTGTTTCAACAATTCAACTGAATGTAATGTTATAACGACTCCCTAAAGGGTTTCGAATGATGTTTGGTTCCCTCAACCATGATCAACTCCCAATCTACGAAATATCCTAGGGAATTTCCCTATTCATATTCAGGAACAAAAAAGTCTACCTATGTGACTATCATGCATCCCAAATAGGGTCCGAGTAAAAGTAATTAGGCATCCACCAACTACGTCTAAAATGAGTCCTATAAAAAGATAGTTCATTAAATATTTGAATCAATAAATAAAATTCATAAATTAAAAATTTATAAAATTGAAATTGATTTATTAATCATTAGATCATGACAATTTCAATTCATCTTGCCCATTTGAATAATCATTATTTATCTCTAATCATTTGGTGGAGTCTTCATTACTAGCTCACCAATTAATAGTTGAATCATTCTTTATTATAATCATTAGTTTTGTGAGTTCCATCAAGCATAAGACTGCGATCTTGATGATTGTAGGTCATCATTCTTACCACTCATTTTTAATTGGGTGTACGTCATCATGCCAAGAACCCCATAATTACATTCTTGGATAACTATTGTGGAGGAACTCCATGTCCAGTCCCAACATTTAATTGGCCTAGAATTCCATGTCTTAAACCTATTAAATTTAATCAATTTTATCATTAAATAATTCACAAGAATATTCTACATCATTCCCTTAATAATTGAACGACTAATTAAACATTTCATTGGAAATTAGTTAAATAAACCAGTAACTGAGCACATAACAAATTAATTAATTCTATAATTAATTAATCTACCTACACTATTATATTTACATAATTAATTCATCGTAATTAAATATAAATATTTTTTAAAAACATGTCGTAATTAATTATCACAATTAATTAACATTTATCAATCTCATGGAACATAATTAAATCCCACAATTAGTTACCTTAGGTTAATATCACGGATGAAAATTAATTCTCACAATAAATTATCCTACATAGTCAAACATAATTTCATTTTGCATTACCCATAATTAATTATCTTAATATAACCAATCCAATATAAAAATTGAAATATCTCATCACATAACAAATCTGCAAAATATCTATTTAGGAATCCCCCCTTCATTTTTTCCGTGATTAAATTATTAAATAATCACTAAGGAAAACACTAGTAAATTTCTCATTACTAATTTATCCAATTAAGGAAAACAATCATCATGGAAATCTTGAAAATAATAAATTCACAGTCACATGTCAAAACCATGACTCTGGGAGTTTTGATTTATACCAACTAACTTGGATTAATGAAGGAATTTAGCATAATGGAAATCCCAAAAATCTGAGCGGCACAACGTCATCGATCATGTTTCAAATATAAATCCATATGCCAAAATTAAATACAAATTCATCAAGATCAGGAAAATATATCAAGAACCCCAATTGTAGATCTATATCTAATCTAAATTTATTATATCTATGAAAATAGAGAATATATTAATTTTAATTATCTATAAACTATTTAAGAAAAATGAGTGAATCAACAAGATGAAATCATCATTTCAGAACAAGGATAACTCATTGATTTGAGTTCTGTATCTTGTTAAAGGTTATATAGATGACCTTTTAATCCCTATAGAAGTCTCTAAGATCACCTATAAATTTTCAAGCCAGCGATTCGGTCTAATTAGAAAGGATATTTGTGTTCTGGTGTTTTTAAAATAAAATTTGGATTAAACTGCTCCCCTAGCACAGTTTCACCAGGGAGGTCGCACAGTTAGGCCAAAACGTGAACCAACCATGCAGTCATCACTAAATGCACTCCTCAATGGCATATAATTATATAAATTGTTTTCCAAAAGTTCCAAACTCCATTGTCTTCATGGATATCTTGGGCCCGGTTTGGCTAAACTATTTGTGTACATAGTATAACCTCCTATCATCCAATGTTCTTTAAAAACATCACTAAAACACACCCTAGTTTTAATACCCAAGCTAATGGTATTTTATAATAATATAAACTACCTAAAAACATGCCTGATATAACTAAAAAATATGTTGTGGTCTTACATTCCCTCAATTCCAACCTTAGTTCATCAGGGTGCACCCGATTATCATAATCGTAATTGCTAGTGTTTTATAAAACACGTAGTGGGTTATATCATATAAAATATTACAAAACTAGGATAAATGGTTCCATTGGTTAAATTTTTATTTAAATCATATAGATAATCAAGCCCATTTGTGATGATAATTTTTATTTATAATGTAATCCATTAAGGTTATCAGTTTTAAAATTTCCCTCTATAGTATTCAGCAATTGTTCATAAACACCATAACTGACCTACCAGGGTCGAGTCGCGTTAGGGATTAATTAAATTTTATTTTTTTCCAAATTATCAATAATAATCATTCACACATATAATAATATCATAAAAAACACTTCGACATATATAATGGTATGATTATATTTGTTACCATCCCCGAATTTATAACATCAACATACAAATAATAGGCTTCAAACCTGATCTGATTTCATCATAACATATTGAAATTTAATATTATAAAATTTTCATCCTAATGAAAATTTACACGAAGTTCATTAAATATATATAATATCTTAGAATATATTTTTATTACATGGGTTACCCATTACCAATTATAAGGTTCCAATTCTCCTTAAAACTAAAAAATGGTATATGTTTCACCACAAATATTAAATTCATCACACGAATATATATATATATATATATATAATCTCTTTTTATGTCACTACAATTAGTAAAAACATATAAAAAATATAATAAGGATAGAAGAACACATCACCATAAAGCCATGCTAAAAAATGATGCAATATGGTATAAAATTAACTAAGAATAGAAGTAGAGAAAAAATATATAATAATTAATAAATCATGTTATTTTTAAAATATATCTAAATAAATACCACGGATGGATCATAAAAAGAAAATTTTATTACAAATCCTAACAATTTAAATCACAATAATGCTAATAAACGCATAATCATGGAAGAAAAACCTAATAAAAAAAAATTATTAAGGAGCCTAAATATTCAACTGCATGATTTGGGATATGCATAGAATGTGACTTTAATTGTGACTGTAATGATTAAGGTAATTATACATCATTTATATACCATGATAAGAGTCAAATTACATATATTTTAAAAAAACAATAACCATTCAGATGTACAACATCCACTCAAGGTTATGTAATAATTACCTACAATAGAGAAAATCATCATCAATCATCCAAGACATTGCCACATTATTATTTCACAACGAGTGTTGTGATCACTCATAGACAGGACCATTTACAACTAGATGAAACATTCCTTGTATCATCTATAACGTCAAAAAATATTATGATATTGAAAATTAATCACATATGATTAAAATTTGTATGATCCTAAAGCATTGAAAACTATATAATTATCTGGACCAGTGGGACACATGGCCACATTGGTTCCTCAAAGTATTCCAAATGTTGTCGAACAGATGGCATGGTCTAAGGAGGTAATTGTGGGGATATTATACCCTCGTATGTTGTGATGTACAATGATATATTTGAATGAAAAATAATATACTAATTAAGAAGAATAAATAATAATAATATTTATAAGGAGAAGAATAAAATTTACATAATATAAATATTGGAAAATTTAATTACAATAGTGCATGCATGTCTAGATAATGACAGATAGCTTCAAAATTATTCATAAAAATGACATCTAAATAAAATCTAGTACATGAATATGGAAATAATTAAATACCCCAGGGAAATTCATATGAGCATAATGAGATCCAACATAAGTAGGTTCTCCTAAATATCTGGTACAAGAAAATCAGTATATGCAACAACCAATGGAGTTTTGATGACGAGATCTACTTAGGTACCCAGTGTAAAGGAATATGATGACTTGTGTGAGATAAATATCCAAGTAGGATACCATCAATTATATCAATATCTAAAAATATAAATTTAATTTAATGAAAATAACTATTAACATACATATAATAATAATAAAACTGACTATACAAACAACAACCAAATATGGTTCTTGGAGGATTCCTATCAGCACTATGTTCTTTGGATAATTGCAGAAAAAATAATTCTTACCAGTATCAATATATTTTGAAATAATACATATAATTTATATTTATATTTCATTATCATATATGTAAATATTTTTTTATACTTAAGTGTCAATATTACTATAATACCATGTGTTATAAGGATAGAGGTGTAACTCAATCATTATTTACATGTCTGATCTATCATATAAGCTCAAATGAATAGGATAAATTACAACAATTTCATTATTAGTGGGGGACTTCATGCTCATCAATCAATATATTGATAATGATTTCATGTCAAAAACTGGAAAATCGTGAGTGTGATGTCAGGAAAGCATAATCAAATCACATGGTAAGCAATTCCCAACAACGACACTATATTTCTAGTTTATGTAATTATTATCTACAACTAATGTAATGTAATGTTATACCACTATGTTAAAAAAATCTATTAAAATCATTCCAGAACCTATACCATGTACTAATCATATTTATTATTAAATTCATGATGAATTACATCTCAAGATTCATAATCTTTAATCCATAATATATGAAAGGGTACCCAATAGATTGTTCCTTGATCATTTGGGAATTTCCCTAGATGGGAAAACTGATTCATTATGCAATCAAATCCTATAGTAGTATTTTGGATCAATGAAAATTTGGATAATAGTAGGACAATCCATTTACATAGAAGGATGAATCATTAAAATAGAATTTAGATCAATGTGTATAAAATCCATTTGGGAACAGAAAGAGGGTAAATGAACAAAAAATTACATTCACCCATAAATTCAATTCATTAATAAATAGAACACCTAATCCATAAAGAAAAATATGAGTTAAATTAACCAATATCTATAGTTCAGTTTAACTGATAGTGCACCTCAATCTATGTGTTATTTATTAAAAAAATTACCATATATTATACAAAAATCATTTCTCAGTATTTAACAACCAATTCAAGATCCATAATTCCAATAATAAAAAAGAATAATTTTTTGAGACAATATACATGAAAATTCAGTTTCAAGGATCATCATAGAACATAGGTAGTTCTTTCATCACATAGAATATTACTTGTAAGAGGAAATATAATTTATTGTCTAATAAAAATGTGTATAATGCATTTATAGATTTTAATAATTCATTTTTAAAATGGAAATTTAATTCGGCACACCCAATGGTTTCCTACGATTGAAGATGGTATCCAGAAATTGATAATCAATAACCAACAAGAGAAGTATATGTTATTTAATAAAATTTATAATGATGATGTATAATTTTAGGGCTACATAATAAAAGTCTAGAATTACGAACAATGATGCTACATATATAATTATGAAAAAATTTAAAAAAATATAAACCTCATTCTTTATATAAATAAAGCGTCAATAATCCAATATCAATATCTTATTTACTCAACCTATGAATAAATCAACGAATCAGAAAATTTCTCTAAAAATACGTAATGTGAGATAGTGTAATGATAAAATAGTGAAGAGGATATCAAACAGAGAAGGATGAAAGAAGAAAATATATCATGTTCATGATAACCCACACTAATTTACTTTTCTATATTTAGATTTTACATTATTGAGTTGTATCTATGTCTACGTTGGAGTTGTGGAGGAAGATCCCAAAAAATAAGGAATTCTTCCCATTGTTGGATGAGGAGGAAATTAGATGAAAAGAAATTTAAAATTCATTAATTGTAAAATATTAATTTGAAAATCAAAAATTGGATGCATGGTTTTTCATTATTATTGGTCAAACCATGTTTGAACAATGAAACTCTTTTAGTACATGAATTGTTCCTTATAAAAGTGTGTTGAAGTGTTAATCCTAACCATATATAAACCCTATAATGAATGGGGAGATGGTACATCAAAATTAAAACTCAAAATGTGGGTAAGGAATAATTATTGGGTGTTCAATGAAAACCTAGTCTGACACCAACTACACCTATGGTTATAGATTCCTAGTTTACTATTGGTTCCACACTATTATATATAAAACTCACACCATATATAGACCACATATTTTATAAATTTTAAGAGATCACTTCTCTCAAAAAATTGTGATACCCCTATGGTAACCCTCAAGATTTTATCCAAATCCAAATATAACATATTTAGGTTTTCAAACATTCATAATTACATTCTGATGCTCTGTTTAAAGAATATTAGACCATTTGAAGGCCAAAATTCAAATTCCCATTCAAATATCTCTTAGCACAAAAACATTGTTTGTTGCATTAGATAAGATGGTAAATGGTTTTTAATCCAGTCTTAATAACAATATGTTTCATTGGATGTTCCACTAGCCCCATTAAAATATAGTACACATATTTTATCTGATGAACAAAAAATAAGTGGGTATATGGGTACTGTAGAAGCCAGAAAACAGGAGGGTACACATAATATATTCTCATCCAAAAAGAATGTGCTATATAGGTTGTATTCCAAGATCAATAAAATAGGGTACAAATTTTGTATCCCAATACTAAATATACTATACAAGTTGTATTTTATATAAAATAAAAATGAAAGTGCATATGTGGTCATCCCATTGCATGCATGGCATAATGCTCTGGTGAATTTCCATGACATAATATTTCTTATGTTTTCTTGTATACATAGAATATAATATCACATTTTATGTTATGATCTCATTGATCATTCTATTAAGTCAATTATGATTCCTTTCATATGTTCTTACAAAAATTAATACATGAAAAATATGCATGATCTTTGTTATTGAATTTATTATCCTCAATTATTTTTATCATCTTCTCATTCACTTATCAAGATTTTATACATATGTATGACTATTATTTACAATTACTATAATTTTATGTTATATTATATTATGATTCTATTCACAACGATATAAAAAATTTTAACATCGGATTAGTACATGGTATTATATTTATGATATATATTGATGATCCTACTACAAGATAGAATATTATGTCTACATGATCCCAAATACACATGAAAATTACTTTCCATTGGCATATAATTTTTTTAATGTTTTGATTAATCATTTATAAATATTTAACATATATGTATGTTAATCTATGATAACTATTGGGAGGGGTTTATTTTTTGTTTTAAATTTTGAACCAACAAAATTAATTGACCAAATTATGTAAGTTTATCATATTAATATTTTCTATTATGATTTATATTTAGAGTTTAAAAAATAGTATACCTTTGATGTAAGACTTTTCATAACCAAATACATAGTGAAAATGCCAATAGTATATATCACATACAATCATATAAAATGAAATTACCAAAAACATATTTTATTATTTTTAAATATGATCCACATTTCAACATTATTTTTTATGGAGTTAAATAACACAAACATTATGTATCCATGGTTTATAAAAAAAGAAGATATTTTTCTATAATATTATGGATGGCCTTGATAACAAGATAGCATATGTCACTATTTCCCTAGACTATGGAATCCTTAATCAGCGATATTGGAAATATATATATATATATATTACAATACCATAGAATCCATGAACCTCACCCAATTCAATAAATAATTACTATATAAATTATATTATAGTATTTCAAAAATATCCTTATGACTAACGAATTAAGTGGAAATCTATAGAAAATATTACACGAAATCACACTCATGTAATAAGATGTTACAAAATAATCATTGAATAATATATATCATTGATTTATTACATTTCTAAATAATAAACCTAGAATAATTTAACATCTATTTATAATCATTTCTCCAATCAAAATATCACACATATAATAGTAGTGGTAGCAAAAACATTATCTAAACTCTTCCATCGCATAGAATGGTCATAACATTATCCCTATCAGATGGTTTTCTTAAAAAAGATATAATAAATTTATTATTATATTAACAAAAATATATTTGTGTTTCTCCATTTATATAATATTGTTATTCCTATGAGATTTTATTCAAGTTTCTCCATAAATAATTTCTTCTACAAGCCTAAAAATATTTTCCAAAAATATTTTAATAGTTCAATTGATAATACTTTTTTATTATTGACCTTCTATAAATAATTTATCTTAACTCAAAAAACATTTAAATTTAATGTTTTACGTATAATTAACTTTATTAGAATATTCATCCAATGGTAATAATTTTCCACATCCAATAAAACATAATTAATTTATATATAATAGTTTAGAAAAATTTAGGAATTAAAAAATTTAGTAACATATAAACATTTTAGTATGTGGACTGTGATTTTAAAACTATGTTTTGAAAATATTTATTGAAAATTTTTGACCCAAAAATATCACCTTTAATTAATATCCCAAAACAAAACTATTAAGCAGAATATATATAGTTCAAATTTATCAACATAAATAATAAAGCTATAATATAAAAATTTATTTTGAATAAATTTCTATTTTAAATCACAATTTCTCCAAATTTTTTACAATTTTATAATATTTCTAACAATTTTTCGTTCTCCACATGAAATTTAGATATTTGGATTGTAAATTTTAGAAATTTTTTCATAAAAGATCAAATCCATTATCCCCACCTGTGATTTTAGATAGGATATATAGGAGGGAGAATGTATAGCTGATATGTTATGGAATTATATACTACATTGAAGAAAATATAAGTAATATTTATATAAAAATTTATGAATGATATAAATAATATAAATATTATATTTAAAAATGTAAAATGAATGTTGGAAAAAAATTCATATAACAATTTTTATTGATCTAACCATCCTAAAATATATGAATATTTTTTCTGTTTGTATTTTTTAAAATTAATTATATAGTTATGAATAAAATATATCAATACAACATAAATAAAACTCTGATGTTCATATTCTTATTTTTTAAAACATTTTTACACTTTTATGATTTAAAACTATATATTTCCACATTTCCATTTCTTCTTCCCAAATATAGAAATTATTACTTTCACCTTATTAATGTTCATAAAAAACTAATGTTATAATATTTTAAAAAAATTATCTTCCCACAATCCTTTATTCATTCATTGTTTGGAACCCTTTTCATATTAATTTAAAATTTCATTTAGAATATAAACTTTCCTTATAGTATCTCATTAATAAAAATGATGGATGATGAAAAATTTTAAATTAGTTTTATAGCTATACATATTCCATCAATTAGATCAACATAGATCATTAAATTCCTTTTTGTTTATTGGATAAATATGTTCAATTCCTATAACATTTAGTAATATTTTTTTTAACTACCATTAAAATCAAATAAATTATATATATTTTGAATTAATATTTTTAAAATTTGATTCATGTATCATAATTTTTCATTTTATTAGACTTTCCCTTGAATGTACTTGAATATTTCATGACTGTTACAAGAAATATCTATATTTACCAGATTTATCTGAATCACTCCATTGAAATAATTAATTTTTGTTTACAAATTATTCATAATTTAATAGGATAGAAATTGGTATATTCACATGAAATGATAAAAAGAGAAGGATCGTTAAATATATAATTATATACATCATGTTTTCATTAAAATGATTTATTTTATAAATCATAATTTCTTTTTAATATCATCATCTAAATGGATTTAAACCAATGATTTGTGTTTATAATTTTCCATATCAAATTTTTTGGATTTACATTCATCCATATTTTATAGAGAAACACCGTTCACAAATTATAATTATATGGATATGGAATATGCTTCCTGTAATGTTAGTATATTTATTTATTCATTATTTAAAGTTACAGTAACTTTTTATAATTAATCACATATATCCTTAGAAATATATATTTTAATGAAACATTCCTTTTATTTTAACATTTGTATTTCAATGGGGATATATTAAATGTATATATGAGCTGAAATGAATAGGTTAAATTACCAACATTTCATAATTAGTGGGGGACTTCATGCTCACTAATCAATATGGTGATAGCGATTTCATGTCAACGTCCGATGAATCATGAGCGTGATGTCATGAAACATTAATCAAAGCACATGGAGTGAAATTCCCACCAATGAAACTATACTACTAGTTCATGGCATTGTGATCAACAACTAATGTAATGGAATGTTATACCGCTATGTTAAAAAAATACATTAAAATCATTCCACAACCTATAGCATGTACTAATCATATTTATTATTAAATTCATGATGAATTTCTTCTCAAGATTCACAATCATTAATCCATAATATATGAAAGGGTACCCAATAGATTGTACCTTGATCTTTTGGGAAATTCCATACATGGGAAAACTGATTCATTATGCATTCAAATACTATAGTAGTATTTTGGATCATTGATCATTTGGATAAGAGTAGGACAATCCATTTACATAGAAGGCTCAATCATTAAAATAGAATTTAGATCAATGGTTAAAAAGTCCATTTTGGAATAAAAAGAGGGTACGTGAACTAAAAATTCTATTCACCCATTAATTAAATCCATTAATAAATAGAACACCCAATCCATAATAAAAAATATGTGTTAAATTAACCAATCAATATAGTGAAATTTAAAAGAGAGCGCACCTCAGTCTATGTGTTATTTATAGAAAAAATAACAGATATTATACGAAAATCATTTATCATAATTTATCAACAAATTCAAGATCCATAATTCTAATATTAAAAAAGAATAATTTTTGGATACAATATACATGAAAATTCAGTTTCAATGATCATCATAGAGAATTGGTAGTTCTTTGATCACATAGACTATTACCTGTAAGAGTAAATTCAATTTATTGTCTAATAGAAATTTGTATAACTCATTTCTAGATTTTAATCATTCATTATTAAAATGGATATATAATTAGAAAAATAAAATTCATTCATACAATTGAAGATGGTATCCAGAAATCGATAATCAGTAACCAATAAGAGAAATATATGTTCTGTAATACAATTTAGACAGATGAAGTATAATTTAGGGCTACATATTAAAAGTCCAGAATTCTGAACAATGATGCTACATATAGAAATATAAAATAATAGAAAAAAATATATAAACCACATACCTTATATAAAAAATGCCCCAATAATTCAATATCATTATCTGATTTATTCAACCTGTGAATAAATCAATGAAAGGAACATTTTCTCTAAAAACATGGAATGTGAGACAGCGTAATGATAAAATGGTGAAGATGATATGAAACAAAGAAGTATTAATGAATAACATATATCATATTGATGATAACACATTTTGATTTACTTTTATCTATTTATATTTTACATCCTTGAGTTATCTCTATGTCTAGGTTGGAGTTGTGGAGGAAGCTCCCACAAAATAATGAATGTGTCACATCGTTGCATGAGGAGGAAATTAGAAAAAAAAATTTAAATTTCATTAATTGTAAAATGTTAATTTGAAAAACCAAAATAGGATTCATGGTATGTATATATTGTGGGTAAAACCATGTTCGAACTATGCAACACTTGTAGTACATGAATTGTTCATTATACAATGATGATGCATGGTTAACCCTAACCATGTATGAACCCTACAATGAATAAAGAGATGATACATAAAAATTAACACTCAAAATGTGTGTAAGGTATAATGATTGGGTATTCAATGAAATCCTAGTCTGACACCAACTACACTTATGGTTATAGATTCCTAGTTTATTGTTGGTTCCACACTATTATAGATAAACAATGCACCCTATATAGTCAACATGTTTTTAAAATTTTTATAGATCGATGCTCTCAAAACATAGTGATACCCCTATGGTAACCATTAAGTTTTTATCCAAATCCAAAAATAAAATATTTATGTTTTCAAACATTCATAATTACATTCTAATTCACTATTTAATGAATATTCCACCATTTGAAGAACCAAATTCAAATTCCCATTCATATCTCTCTTAGCAGAAAAACAATGTTTGTTGCATTAGATAAGAGGGTAAATGGGTTTTAATCCAATTTTAATAACTATATGTTTCATTGGATTATCCACAAGCCCCATGAAAATATAGTACACATATTTTATCTCATGACAAAAAAATAAGTGGGTACATGTTTATAGTAGAAGCTAGAAAATAGGAGGTTACACATAATGTATTCCCATCTTAATAAAAAGTGCTATGTATGTTGTATTCCAAGAGCAATCAAATAGGGTAAAAATTTGTTATCCCGATACTAAAAATAATATAGAAGTTTTATTTTGTCCAAAATATAAATAAAAGTGCATAGGTGGTTATCCTATTTCCAGCATGGCATAATGTTCGAGGTGAGTTTCCTTGACATAATATATTCTATGTTTTTTTACACACAAAATAAAATATCATATTTTATGTTATAATACCATTGATCATTCTATTAATTAAATTATGATTAATTTCATTTTTTCATACAATAATTTATACATGAAAGGTATTTATGATCATTGTAATTGAATTTATTATCCTCTATTATTATTTTCATCTTCTAATACACTTATAAATATTTTATACATATGAATGTCCATTATTTACACTTACTATCATTTTATGTTATATTATATTATCATTCTACTCACAAGGATATAAATATGTTTAATATGGGATTAATAAATATTAATATATTTATGTTATATATTGATAATCTATGAACAAGATAGTATATTATATCTACATGATCCCAAATACACTAGTCAATTACATACCTTAGGGATGTTCTTTATTAATGTTTTGATTAATCATTTATAATGATGTAACTTCCATGTATATTAATATAGGGTCACTATTGGGAGGGGTTAATTGTTGTTTTAAATTTATAACTAACAAATATAATTGACCTAAATATGTAGGTTTATCATATTAATATTCTCTATTATGATTTATATTCATATTTTATAAAATATTATACCTTTTATGTTTGACTTTTCCTAACCTAATACATAGTGGAAATGCCACAAGTATATATCACTTATAATCATATAAAATGAAATTACCAAAAACATATTCAATGTTTTTTTTAAATATTATACACATTTCAACATTATTTATTATGGAGTTAAATAACAGAAGCATTATGTATACATTTTTTATGAAAACCTGTGGTATATTGTCTATAATATTATTGATGACCTCAATAACAAGATAATTTGTGTCACTTTTTACCTAGACTAGGGAATCCTTAATCAGTGATATTGGAAATATATATATTTATATATATATATTAAATTACCATAGACACTCTCAACCTCACCCAATTAAACAATTAATTACTAAATAAATTATTTTCTAGTATTTTGAAAATATCCTTATAACTGATTATTTAAGAGAAAATCTATATAAAATATTACTCAAAATCACACTCAGGTAATAAAATGTTACAAATCATCATTGAAGAATATATATCATTGCTTTTTTACTTTTCTAAATAATAACCCTAGAATAATTTAATATCTATTTATAATCATTTCTACAATGAAAATATCCCACATATCTTAGTAGTTGTATCAAAAAACACCATCTGAGTTATTCCATCGCATGGAATGGTCATAACATTATCTCTATCAGATGGTATTCTTAAAAATATATAATAAATTTATTATTCCATTAAAAAAATATATTTTTGTTTCACTATAAATCATGTCTTCTACAACCCTAATAATATTTTCCAAAAATATTTTAATATTTCATTTGATAATATTTTTTTATTCTTGACCGTCTATAAATTATTTATCTTAACTCATAAAACATTGAAATTATATGTTTTAAAAATACATAATTTTATTAGAATATTCATCCAATGTTAATACCATTACACTTCCAATAAAATATAATGTATTTATATACAATAGTTTAGAAAAAATTCGGATTTAAAAAATTTAGTAATGTATAAACATTATAGTATGTGGATTGTGATTTTAAAACTGTGTTTTGAAAATATTTATTGAAAATTTTTGACCCAACAATCTCAACATTAATAAAAATCCCAAAACACAACTATTAAAAAGAATATATATAGTTAAAATTTATCGAAATAAATAATCTTGCTAAAATATGAAAAATTATTTTGATTACATTTCAATTTTAAATCACAATTTCTTCACTTTTGTTTAAATTTTATAATACTTCTAATAATTTATCATTCTCCAAATGAAATTTAGATATTTTACTTGAAAAATTAAGATATATTTCCATAAAAGATCAAATACATTATCTCCACCTGTTATTTTATATTGGATTTATAGGGGGGAGAAAGTATAGCTGATATGTAATGGAATTAAATACTACATGGGAGAAAAAATAAGTAATATTTATATAAAAAATTATGAATGATATAACTAATATTAATATTATAATTAAAAATGTCCAATGATTGTTGGAAAAAAATTAATAAATTTTACTTATTGATCTATCGAACCTAAAATATATGAATATTTTTTGTGTTTCTATTTTTTAAAAATAATTATATAGTTATGAAAAAAAATATATTAATAAAACATCAATAAAATAATAATGTTCATATTCTTATTTTTTAAAACATGTTTACACTTTTATGATTTAGAAACTATATATTTCCAATTATCCATTTCTTCATCCCAAATATATAAATTAATAATTTCAGCTTAATATTATTCATTAAAATTTTATGTTGTTATAATCTTTAAAAAATTATCTTCCAACAATCCCATATTCATTCCTTGTTTGGATCCATTTTCATAATATTTCACAATTTTAATTAGATTATCAACTCCCCTTATAATATCTCTTCCATAAAATGATGGATGATGAAAGTTTTTCAATTAGTTTTATAATTATACATATTCCATCAATTAGATAAAAATAGATCATAAAATCTCTTTTACTGTGTTTGATAAACCTGTTTAATTCCTATAAAAATTAGGAATATTATTTTTAAATTCCATTAAAATAAATTAAATTATATATATTTTTAAATAAAATTTATAAAATTTGATTCATGTATCATAATTTTTAATTTGATTAGATTTTCCCTTGAATGTACTTGAATATTTAATGAATTTCACCAAGAATATCTATATTTACCATAATTCTATGAACAAATCTATGGAAATAATTAATTTTCATATAAAAATGATTCATAATTTAATAGGTTAGGAATTGTGTATTAACATGAAATGATATGAACTGAAGGAGCTTTAAATAAATAATTATATACATCATGTTTTAATTGAAATGATTTATTTTAAAAATCATACATTTTTCTAATATAATCATCAAAATGAATTTACACCAATTATTTTTTTTTATAATTTTCCAATTTTAATGTTGTGGATTTAAATTCATCTATATTTGTTAGAGAAACATCATTCACAAATTAAAATTATTGGGATATTGAAGATGTTTCCTTCATTTACAAAATATCTAAAAGAATTTTAATCTATTTAACAACATTATAAATTCCATTATAATAATCTTATCTTAAATAATAGATTTATATTTAGTGTTTGTATATTTATTAATTCATTATTTCATGTTTCATTAACTTTTTATAATTAAACACAAATATCCTTAGAAATATTTATTTGAATGAAACATTCCTCTTATTTTTTCATTTGTATTGTAATGGGGATATGTGAAACATACATATGATGATCCTAAATTTTTTTTATTAGATGAAAGATGATTAAGAGTAGAATCAATGTAAACTCTTGATTAAATATTATACATTTACTTAAGGATATTTTTATCAAGAGTTTCTTTTATTCCCATTAACAATTTCCTTTTATTTTTTTAATATCTAGGATGTTTCGATAGGGTAAATACCTTATATAAAAAATAAATTTGTTATCAAACCCATCGGTTGGATTAGTAGGTTTTTTCTAAAACTATTACCATAGAAAAAAAATCTATATCAATCATTGTATTTAGATTATATTGTCTTCAGGTGAGATTTTTCATTTGTATTCAACTCTTCATTAACATTTCATTGATGATTATTATTTTATTATTGTAAAAAATTATATAGGATTTTACTGCAAACATATTCTGAGAATATTATTAACCAAGCCTCATTTTCGTTTTATTTTCCTCAATAACATTAGAAAACATTCATCATACTATATTTTAATATTTTTTTAATACCATAAAAAAAATTACCTAAATTTGTTTTTAAAACATTATTAAATATGAGTCATTATATTTTACATTATATCATTGCCTAAAATAATTAATCTAATTAAAAATATTAATAGTTTTTCTAGAAAATCATTAAATGTAAAATATAACAATGATATCCTTTACATTGAGTGAGTATTAAAACACATTTGATGCAATTGAAAAATTATAATTCCTATTTATCCGTTATTTCATTACCATAATATATATGGTATAGATTCCTATAATTATTATAATTAATTAATTGAGAAATTTTAGTCTGTTATTTTCCAAAAAAAATGAATTATACATCTAATATTTTGTGTTAATATATTTTCATCACCATATAATTTAATTTTAATATGTTCAAACACCGGATTAATATTTACTTTTTATGATATCCCAAAAAGATTAATGTCAAAATACATTAAACTAATGAATTCATTTATCATTAATTAAATTAAAAATATATATGACTCTATCAGGTTAATGGAGATAAAATTTTTCTTATCCTCGATATAACTATTCTACGACTAAAAAACAATGAATTTCTGTTACAATTAGTCAGAAATTTCATATCATCATTCCTCAATCAGTATATCCTTTATATGACCTGTTCTACAATTTTGTCTCCCGTTATGTTATGTCTGTGGCCTTTGAGTAAGTTTCCCCCACTATGGGGGATGGAACTCCATAAATCCTAATAAGCGTATATTTTTATTTCTACATGTTTACTAATACATATTTCCTTTAATTGTTCCCTTTAATCTACATGTGCCCTATGGTTCCTTATCTTCATGATGGAATACCTAAAATAAGGATATATATTTTAGTGTTTAACGAATCATAGAACATACCTTATATGAATTTTATCACTCAATTATTTAATATAAGCCCTCTAATAAATATTTTTCATAGGTTTGTGTTTGCTTCATGAGACTTGCTATTGGGGGAAACAATAGTTATTATAACCAATTGGAACATAATGATCATATTTTTATCAGAGTAAGACATAATTAATTCATATTTTAAGTCCATATGCATCTACACCTGCTCACATTTGTACCATTATAGAAATTCTTAATCATTTCATATGTAGAGAGACTCTTCACCCATTAAAATATGGTTGTGTATTCAATATAATAATTTACCATAAAAAATATATTGATTGTTTTTGTTATAATAAATCTTGTAGGTAGATATATTTCTCTAAATAGCTAGACCATTGAGGATTTCACCATGTTAAATATCGAGTGTATCTAGAGGGTGATGCATCATGGGATCATTCATATTACATTAGGATTACCATATTTGAAGACTTCTTGATTAAAAAACCAATAAAATATAACTCATTGAAACACATTTTTCATACTTGTTAGATTCTAGGACAATCAAAGGCGTACTATAGTCATGGATCACTAAAAAACCTGATAATCAGAAGGGTGTGAACAATGTTGATCGTGATTAGAAAAGCACGGTGGATGTTTGATCAGATGAAGGGATTGTTGGTGTTGAGTCAAAATTGAATTCGACTAAGCCTATAAAATATTTTTAATGAAATGATAATTCCTTTCTTGATGATATATTCAGTTGATGAAGGATAGAATAGGGTGTTCCTCATTGAACAACGCAAATATTGTTTATACAAAGGATGTCAGATGTGGATATAATTGATGTTGTTAAGGTGAACATGAATATAATGGATGAGGGAGGACCCAAGACACCCTTTTCTGGTTCTTGTGAGGAGGTGGTATGGCTAGAATAGGATATTAGTGTTTTTAGCTAGATAGAGACTCAAAATGAACCTATAGTGAGTATTAATAAAGGTTTTAATGGTTTGAATCATGTTTTAGGTGGTGAGGACATGATTCAGACCAGTCCAAAAGAGGTTTCATGTCTTGTATTAGGAAACCAGATAAATCCTTTGGCTAATGATGATCTCACATTGGTGATTAAAATAACCATGTTAAAACATCCAAGGATGAGTAGCATGTCCCTATGAATAGGTGTTGTAATGAAGATTATATCCACTTTTTAAGTGATTCAGAGGATGTGATATAGGGGAGTATGTATCCAAGACAGATGATTAGTAATGGGAGGAGGGGTATTCATAATGAACATAACTACAACTCTTGTTAAATGATTACAATATAGATCATATCTATGAATATGACATAGTCCAATCAAATGGATAGTGAAATGATATCTTTCAAATAGATGGAGTCTAATGTTTTTTAAGACCATCCTATAGAATTATTTATTTATTTTGAAGAGGTTCTTCTTGAGAATATATTGATATTTAATGCTTCTGAGGATGGGGTAGAACGAATTATGGGAATAACACTAAAGTTGAATCCCAATATGGAGCAGGACAACTTGATTGATAAACATGTCCTTATTTTAATATACGGTATCACCCAGGGGATGACTGGAATAGAGGAGCACATTAAATTACTGGACAACATGAAATCTAGGATTGATAATCATTTGATATATGAGCCAACAACTCATGTAATCATTATATTTTGGAAATTATTCATGGTTTATAAAATAAGAATGTTTAATTTGAAATTTAATGACTCAGTTATCTCATTTTGTAATTCACTTATGGTTTATCAAAATTTCATTAAAAAATAATCGTAAAAAAAATAATTTCCATTCAATCTCTCATCAAAAACAATTAATTATTAAAAATCACAATAATATGTCATCATTCCTAATATAAGTACAATAGAATCATATAAAAAATTATTAGATATATCTGAATCAGATAATCAATATATCTTTAATTAAATATGTGGTGATATTTTATTTGAGGCCCACTACTCCTATATATAGAATAATATAAAGAGAAAATTATTCTTCTTAAATCCAATTACATATAATAATACCCTCAGTGTGATCAATTGGTACATAATTTTTCAAAAAAATTATATATCAAAATAAAAAAAATTATTAAATTAAAGCGAGTTTTATCAGATGATGTTTTTATGAATAATCTAAACTATTACACCCCAAGATTTTATATTAAGTTATTTTCATTAATGTTATTCAATTATTTGTGCTACGAGCAAACCCTAGTTTTAGTGCACCACGACTAACCAAATTTCTCATTCAAATAATGGTTTTGAATAGTATTATCTTCATTTTTAATTTCATATACTTCATATAATTTTAACATCCATATTATGCATTTTTTAGATATAATATAAGTACATATTCATTTATTCAGATAAAGTAATCATTTATAAAAAAAATGAAATTTTACAACCTTTTAATGGAGAACCCTTTTTAAATACAATATTCAACACTATTATATATTTAATATTACAAATTAAACTTTTTCATTAGATCCAGAACATAAAATTTCATTTTCAGTAAATATTTGGTGTTTTACTGATAACATTAATATTTTGGTGATTAGTTAAAATTACAATATTTAAATTAGAAATAAATTTCACTAAAAATATATTATTTTTTGATTTAAATTATACATTTGAATGGTTTTTAATTATAATTAGATTATATATTTATCATTTAATACAATGTTGGTCATTGTATGTAATTTCACTTTTAAATTGGACACAAACACATATCTATCTTTTGATAGTTTTTACTTCTCAAAAACCAACTTTCTAGTTTTGATATCGAGAATTAATTTTCAATTAATTAATTCATATAATATGTTTTGAATATGATAAAATATAAAACATTTTTGGATTTGTAATATCAAAATTACCATAGTGTGAGTTTTTGGAATTTTCTTGAATACATTCAATTTTTCATGAATAGTCAAAAACATTGTGTTATTGTTTTAACATCAAATTTATTTAAATAAATATTTTTTTTTTAAAATTAATATTAAATCATAATATATAAATAATACCTATATTATTTCAATGTATTTCATTGAGGTCATTTGATAATAAAATGAAATGTATAATATTTTAGTGTATTTTTTAAGGTTTTTACCCTCCTTATAAGCATAATAAGAAATTTGCCTAAAATGTAATTTTCACAGTTCTGTTAATTGAATTTAAAAAATCTAATGGACACGTTTGAAATTTGTCAATAATATTTTGTTAGATAACATGAATTTTTTTGGTGAATAGTATCTTTTGACTTTTATTTACCATGGTTAAATGTAAATAGGTATATTAAAGGTACACATTATATTATAATAATGCTAACACATGTCATAATTATATTGGATAAATGTGTTTTGACCAAAATCATCTTTATAAAGAAAATATTATCCTCTTTGGTCCACATGGATTATATTAGGTCATTTATTATTATTTTATTTAAAGAAGAGTTAAATGTTTAAAATTCAAAATTTCATAACAAAAACATTGTTAATATAGGATTATACAGAAGATAAATTCTACTATAAATATTTATAAAAAATATAAAATTATTTCCTACGTCATGGAATTTTATTTATTATTTTAAGACATTAAATAATTAAATTTATTTATGACCAAATAATGATGGAGTAATTACCTTATTAATGAATGATTAATCTAATTGATATTATAATTATAAAATAAAATTTAAATTGATACTAATCATTCATTACATGAATTTTTTAGATTAATATGACATGTTGGGGATAATTAAATGAATTGTTTTCGATGTAATTATGTTTTTACGACATTCACAAAAACCAAATACTAAATTGTGTCAAAATATAAATAGATGATTTTTTAAAACAAATATTATATTATTAATTGATCTAATATACCGAAAAATTGTTGTTTCGTCCAAATGACATATATAATGATATATATATAATTATTGAACTACATTAGGTTCTCTTGTATGTTTATAGAATATTTATTAATCATATAGTTTAAGAATACAAGAAGACTTGGAAAACGTTAACCCAATTAACTAAGAGTTTAATCTTAAACATAAGGTTAATATGGTGAAAAAAACATGTCTACAACCTATTTGTCTAAGGGATTTTGACCCATCCCCACATTATCCTAGAATGGAATCTATTTTGATCCATTATAATTAAAATATTATTATCAAATAAATTAATATTTTAATCTTTTCCTAGAGTGTCTCTCACCTCTATCATAAAAGGTTACTACACCATCTATTAATTTCACATCTCTAAAGCCATTTGGATTTGCCGATTCCTACTCAAAAATCCTCCCAAATACCTTAAAATCATACATGTGGCCTTACATTGATCATAAAATCAACCTATAGAGCTCATTTTTATCAAATCAAAAGGAAGCACCCGAAGAAGAGGTAATAATTTCACCACCTCTTTCAATTTTCTTTTCCTCTTCTACTTATTCTTTATATGATGATTCAAATAGAAAAAATAACTCCAATAACTTCTACAACATCTAATGTTATTATGAATATGGTACAACCATATTAATTATTCTATATATCCTATTAATTACAATGTCACCATACATTCGTATGCATGGCTTACCGTCTCCACGTTGTTGTGTTGTTTGTTATTCAACAAATCATTATTTGGATGGGTATAATAATAATAACAATTGATGTAAAAAAAATTAAACATGTTAAATATTCTATATATATGATAACCATCCAATTACATACGATTTTACAATCAATTGAATGATATTTTCACTCATGTAAATATACTTATTACTATCTCCTCAAACACGATAAGATTCATTCCCCATTGTAACCATTCAATAATAATTTTCATTTTATAACTTAAAAATAATTTTAATGAATATAATAACATTTTTTATATGAATGATCAACATCCTATACATAAAAAACATGACTTACGTAAAAATATATATATAATAAAACGAATGAGTTAACAACTAAAACAATGATACTACTGAAATATAATTAATATATAAATATTAAAAGTTCATATATGATATCATATTTATGTATTTTATTATTGTATAGTTTAATAAAAATTAAATCTCAATTATATTGGAGGTTATAATGCCCTATAATATAGAAAATACAGGTATGGGGTTATTATCTCACTTTTATTCCTGTGAGATTCATGATATATTTTCCACTATTACATTTTTTGTGGTGTATGTACTGCCCATGATTGTATTCATTGTGTAATATAATTTTATTTTGGGGATTTTATATCATAATTTTATTATTATTCTTTCATGGGGTGTATATTTTGTATGTTACCAAATCGATAAGGGAATTTCAAATTTCAATTTCCACTCATTCGATTTTACCATAAATTTATTGATTTTTTTACTCCATGATTATGTGTGAAATCACAAGTTATATATATATATTGTAATTTACCCTCCCCTTTAAGAGGATATAAATTTTATAATCATAATTACTCAATTGATAAATTCTCAAGTCATCGATATGAACCTGATATGAGTAATTTTACCTCAATTTATATTAATTGAGATAAAAATCGATGTCATTGGTGTGGTTTTTAAATGAATATCTCTGAATGTCTCCTGATTTATTTACACATAATATCCAATCATATAGTGTGTATTTATATTTACCACAAATAATTATGTAATTGAATTATCCTTAGCCTAAGTATATGGTGTTTATAAGGTTTTTCACCTCAACTTACATTCTATTAAGACTTCATTGTTGTTATGCACCAATCCACATTTATATGGTGTAGATACTATACATTCACATAGTATATCTTGAACACATTTATTTTTATGATATTATAATTTTGTAATACCTATATTAATTATATTCAATTGTCTCTCATTTTTTTTGAACTCTAACTAAAATATCATTTTAAATGTTTTAAAGATTTATTCTTCAAAATAATTATCATTAATGTCCATGTTTTACAAATGTGTTTAATGATTTATTTATATGGACATGAATGGTTTAATGTTAAATTTATTTTAAAATATTGAATGTGGTATGGGGAACTTTTATTCAAAAATCTAATTCTTAACAGCATCTTGATAAAAATTGAGACTTTTTAATATTTTCAAGAAAAAAGAGTTATTTCTCTCAAATATTTTTACTGATTATTTTCATCAATGTAAATATCCTTCATTATTCTTGATTGTTTATGATTTAAAAAATTTTCCATGTTGTATTGAAGGAGTTATGATTGATTGAGGATGTGCTATTTTTATACAATTCATGGTTTTGTGTTAAAATATGTACATTTTTTATGCATGTTTTAGTATGAATGATTAGATTATGTTTCAACCATTTCATATGAGGAATGAATTGGACATATTATGATATGGGTGTAGCTCTCCATAGCACCTCAATGCATTAGTGGCTGTCAGGTGACTAACTATTTTCTTGGAACAAGGCATTGAAAAAATCTTATTTGTAGTCTTGGAACAAGGGCTTGACTATGTGGTTATGATGTCCAAACATATGCATTCCATCATTATGAAATTATATATTGATATTACATGAGACAATTAGACTAGTAGAATATCCATGAGAATAAATAAATGGAATTATTTTATTTATATTTTCCATATTATACTGAAATTTATCTTTGAAAGGCATTATTAGACTTATAAATCTCCTTAAATTTTTATTTTATTATAGTTTCATCTATATTGTTATACTTAATCGGAATCCTTGATCACCCATTTATTATTTTTTATTAATCCTAGGATACAAAGAATTATGTTAAAATTAACCTATAAGTGTATGCTAAGAGATATAAAGGTGTTCAAAGGGGAAACAATATTGTTTTTTATTTCGTGATGTAATGTAAAACTTATGTATGTATATAGTACATAAAAGGCTACTAAACTAATTAGTATTTTGATAAATTATTCCTTTTATAATTCTAATGATATGTAATAATTCACCAATTATGGGTATTTGGGGTTGGGATGTTACCGAAATAAATTTATTAAATTTATAAAAAAATTATTAAATGACAGAAAAAACTAATAACTAGAAGATATATAAGTAAAAAAATATTTATAATTTTTATTGTAATGAAATAATTATAGATTATATTATTAAATTTTAACTTATAATATGATTAAATATGATTCTATGACAAAAATCTTTTACTTTTATAAAATTACAAATAAATTATAAGAAAATGCATTTTTATATATTTTAACCAAAGGATTTTCAATCAAAAACAATTGATATGTTTTTCTTAGAAAAATAAAAGAATATTTTGAATTATAAATAACGTTTACGAATAAATTATTGTAAAATATTTTAATAAAATATGTACAAGTTATAATAAAAGAAAAGAACTTCTTTTTGAATATTTTCTTTGAAAAAAATTTATGAAAAAATTCAAACAATGAATAAATGTTGTCCCATTTTATAGGAGTTAATTATTTTAAAGAGATTAATAATAATGATGTAAGTAAATGATAATTTAATTTATACCATTAAATTATTTGATTAAATATTTTCAAATTTATCAGAATTAAATTTTTTTAAACCATCAATAATTTTTTCTTACATTCTGAAAAATTGTAAATTGATAAATCATTATTATGATTGACAAAATAGTGATTTCTATGTAATATCTATGTACATTGATTATGGATGATGTTATTGGTCATTAAATAATGAAACAGAACATTTAATTCCATAGAAAAAAATTGTTCCCCAATACCTATTTCCATATTTAGCTAGTTTGTGTCACAACCAGAACACTGCAATACAATTACATCCAACAACCACATATTCAGATTTAAAATATAAAAATGCCAAAAATGGTTTTTTTAATTTATAGAAAATTATGTCTGTAATATTTAATGATATGTTCAATATAAAAAATTTCTATCCATTTTACAACTTCTAAATTCTAAATTAAATTATTTTATTCAATATCATTTCATGATGAATGATGAAATCTATTTTCTATAGTTCCATTAAAGTAAAAGAAATTTCATTTTTAAAATTTTAGATGCTGTCCATTTGGATATATGTATTTATTTTAGACAATAATATAAAAATAGTTAATAATTTTATAGTAGTTTAAAGGTATGTTATGCTACCAATCATGACATTAAATTTATTTTTTTCAATGTTTTCGCATATCCCTCTTGATCAAATAATTATTATGTTCAAATAGAATTAATAAAAAATCCATTATTTTTATATCTAGAATTTTTTCTGATATATTTTAAAAAGAAAATACATGATATGAAAATTAATTATTATTTTTGATAAGTATAAATACCATGATATTTTTTTTATTCCCCCCATCATTCTTATTTCATTATAAAGATTCATAAAATCTGATAAGGAATGAAAAATTGATGTATGATTTATGAGAAATCTGAGGTCATCAAAATAATTTTTAAAAATGATGAAATCATTAAAAATATATCCATAAGAAGATTTATATCAACATCTCACCCTATGATTTTTTTTAAAATTCTGATAATTAAATTATTCGATGATCGTTTCAATTTCTATTTGAATAGAGTATGTAATTCTAAAAACATGATCTTATGTATTTTGATAAAAACATATGCTTATATTTCATAAACATAACCATGTATATATTCATAACATATATAAATATTTATATTAAAATAATAAATATTAATATTTATTAATTCTTCATATGTTAAGATAATAGGAAAAACACCATGTCTAACAACTATTGTTGATGATTCATTTTTGTAATACTTATTATGGATTATAATCCATTGATAAAAATCATGACTTATTTGAAACTATTATTCCATTTTCAATATGTATGTTATGAATAAATATTTTTTCTCCAATTATAGGTATGAAATTAATTTTATCAGAAAAATTCAAAATGATTTTCTTCTCAAAGACAATGAAATCATCCAATAAATCATTTACCCAATATTTTCCACCCAAATCCTTATTGAGGGTATTAAGATCAAATAATGATAAATATAAAAAATGATTACATTTATATCTTGTATAAGATAAAAATATTTAATAGTTCATCATCATAACTAATTACATTATCTAATGGGTGAATCGTTAAGATTTTTGGATTCCTTGGGATTACAATACATAGATAATCAACACTATGATGACATTATTCAAGCTATATGACTTTATAAAATATTTTTTCATCGTATCTCTCATAATAAAAAATTTAAATAACTTGTTTAATTTATGTTTCGTAAAAATCATATGATAATGTAGTTTTAGGTTTTTCAGCAATAAATCACCATGTATCATCATATTTTAATTTTAGTATTATATCATCAAAACATATATTTTATTTAAATAACATTATAGTAATAAATAATTAAATAATAACAATGAAAATTACATTAGTATAATTGTTATCATTTTATCGAAATTCTCATTTGTATTAAAAAATAATACTTTCATAAAATTACTCTAATATTAGAATGTGTTTAATTTCATATTAGACTGAAATTTTATTAATATTTACTATGAATAATATTAATTATATCATGATTTATATTATATATTCTAGTATTAACATCTTCAGTTCAAAAATTTTATCCAATCAAGTATTCATTCCAAATGGTTTTAATTATTTCTTGAAGAACTCTATTGTTTCTTCAAAAAACCTTTTTTGAATAATTATTTAAGTTGAAAACTTATTAAATATTTCTTTTTTACTAAAAAAACATTCCAAATTTGTAATTTTAAAATTCACTACCATGATCCTTAAGAATATTAACAAATTTTAGGTTTTTTTACTTTTATAAGGGATACATAATTTTTAAAATGAATAAAAATTTCCATAATTTTTTATATAATATAGAATAATTTATATCTAATGTAGTAATCCAATTAAGATAATACATAATATTGTCATCATAAGCTTTCAGTTTATGATTGATATAATAAGAAAATATGCTTAAAATATAATTCATTTTAAATTAAAAAATACGAAATTCGATTTAATATTTGAAATAAAATTTTACAAATTGAAAACATTAATAAATTGCTGAAGAATTAAAAAAAATTATTACTAAATCTAAAACATTAACATTTGAAAAATTTGTTGTTGTTGGTCTTTTATTTCAATGTCTTGGACTTCTATTTCTTAATAATGCATGATCTTCTTTACAACTAAGGAATAACATATATTGTATTCTAATGACATTTATGTTTTGATTGTATACATTCTCCTAAATATAAATAGAAAAAATAAATTTGTCATCTGAACATTCAACATTAAATTTATAGTTCATATTAATCCTCTTATATACATCATCATTTAATTCAACTATGACAGTTATGTTTGCTCATAAATCTGATAAAAATCATTTTTAATTTAATGATTTCCATGAATAAAAATATCACAAATTAATTATACATCTCTCTGAATATTATTTACAAAAGTGACATTTACAGTTATCAAATTAAAAATATTAAAAATAAAATTCTTATATCCAGTCATATTCTAACAGAATCAACTATCAATTTACCAAATATTATTATTGTTGGAAATATTCTTAAAACCATTAATTAAATTTTTATTATTTTAAATCCAAATCATATATGGGACTTGTAAAATTATAAAATATATCTTATAGAATACCTATATGTATAACACTTTTGTTTTGTAAATTCAATATTTTTCTTCAAATGATTTATTTATGAAATTAAAAAATATTAAACATTATCCAAAGAAAATTTATTTTTTTATTGTCTACTATAATGGAATTATTAATAGAATTGTGTGGTTTTAGGAAAAAATATTTATTATTAAAATGGGGTATTGATATTTCATAACATATTACTGAATTATTTCAATAAGTTATCATATATATTTAAATATGAAAAAATTCCTTCTTGGATGTAAAATTTTATAATTATTTAACATACTATTCATTTTAATGTATTGTTTGGAAACTAAATCATTATTATTATATCATGTATTGATGTAGTTATTTTAAGTAATTCAAAATTTGGATTATAATTCTCTACAATTTATTGTGAAATTTTATTAATTTACATTCCATGTAATTTATTAATAGATTTATATATTTTTGAATAATTAATGTTATTTCTAAAATTGTATTATATCTTCAAATATTCATATAATATGGTAAGAAATCATCTTCATCAAATGGAGTACTTTTTTTTCTTTAAAACACATAGATCCATATTAATCAATTCAATCTATATAAAAATGATGTCATGTTAAATTGGTAAATGATTTATTATATACCCTGTCCATTATTTATTTATTTTTCATTGTTATTTCATCATATAATTCATCAATACTTTTATTAATAGAAATATCAATTTCATAAATTTTTAATGATCTATCACCATTAAAATAACTCTTAGTATCAAAATATTTTAGACACTTCTTGAATTTATGATTTTTTAACTTTGTAGAAATTTTATATATGTTATCTTTTATATAGAATTAGTGGAAGTTCATTTTGAATTGATTTTGTTTCATAAATTAATAGAATATCATATCTATTGATATTATTTTCTAATTTTTTCTTTAAATAATTTCTAATAAAATTAATGAAAACCACTTTCTAGTTATATTATTCATTCATATCGCAATATTATATCATTTTTTATCACATTCATCATATGGTCAACATTCAATAGGAACCTTTAATTTTTAATTCATTGATGATTATGAAATTTCATATGATTTTCATACGTTCATAGATACAATTTATGTATTTAGAAATTATACTCCACTTATATTTTTCTATTTAACAGTATTAGTTTTTCATCATCCATCACCTGGAAGGAGGGTTCATATAAGATCATCTAAGTAAAAATGTTTATGATGTTTTTTAACGTGACGAGATATCCTCTTGGATTCAGAGTAGTTGGGAATGATATCTATAATCATTAAAATATATCAATCATATATATATATATATCAAAAAGTGATTTTACACTTTTAAAAGTGATCATAAATATTTGATTTATTTAGATAGTACATTATTCATGTTCAAAATGATAGGCTCTATAATTAACTATCAAAATATATCTTCTAAATTTAAAAAAAACTATAGTACCAATCTGGTTAACAGATAGTTTCTTCAAAATACTATTTGCAACACATGAGCATCATCCTAGTTTGAGTGGACCCTTCATGTTCATCAAAGTGACCTAATATCAAATCCTAGAAAAGGAATATTTTTAGGTACTATATACAGTATTCTAGAAGTATTTGTGCATGTATTATTTTTTTACTATAGAAGATAGAATAAATCACATATTTCTTCCTTAGTTACATCATAGTGATCAGGATAGTATGGTTTTTAGGCCACCAAATGTTTTTAAGGCTACCTTAAGGCCATCAACCCACCACTTTGATGTCGGGATTCATCATGGACTTTGGGACACCTGATATTTAGATGTAACAAGAATGATGGCAATTAAAAACGATTATAGATGAGTATTAAGTGAATGAAAATTCACCATAGTATAGATATTCAGAATTGGAAAATTAAGAGACAATGGAATTATCATCAGTACATGGCCTTCCAAACTATGAAAAGGTCATCTAGATAACTAATCTTATGAAAGAATATGTATTACCTCATTATATATATTATGGGGGGTTATTTTAATATATTCTAATACGTTTGAATTAATATATGTCAAGTAGTAATTGTATTGTTTCTCTAATCCTACGGTACTTGTAAGGGTTTCCCTTCACCCCATACAAGGGGGGTTATCTAAATAACTTATAAAATTATGTCCTCCGTGCCATTCATGAAAAATACTATAAAATTCATCATAATATGAAATATGACTGTATTTTATTCATATCATAGAAGATATAATTTTTATAAAAATCAATAGATCAAATGATATTTTATCTTTTAACTGATGTGAAATTTTTTACGTAACTATTATCAATTTTCTATTTTCTATTTATAATAAATAAATTGTATTCACCATTATCTATAAAGAAAGAATTAATGTTATCCCTCTAGTACTCAAAATCATACTTCTGAAATAATAGTGGAATTATTGGATTGGATTCTCTGAAATACCATCATTTAGAAATGTAGTCTTAAAAAAGATATATAATATTTTCTACAAGAAAATAGTACTGTAAAATAGTTTATAAAATATATAGTGATTATAAAAATTAGACCTACTATGTTACCAAATTTACAATCCAATTTGTATATGAAATACAAAAATGTGGGTTGGATTTTACATTATAAAATAATATTTCCAATATTCCATAACATTTTTATATTTGTTTTGTAGATAAATATTGTAACAGCCCAAGATTTTATAAAAAAAATATTCTTTTTAATTTTATTAATGTCTTGTGTTATACGCTACACCAAAAGGAGCTTGCACAACACACATCCTTGACTTACCTTGCATTACACGCAATCGCGACCTTCCTCGATAGCGTGTGTAGTACGCAATACCGAGTTTCACTAAACAACGATATGCTATAAAAATATTATTAAAACTAGCCGTTATGAATAGTAATAACCACTTTTTGAAATCCAGTAAATCTTATTTTTCAAAATGAACTTTATTTTTGGATTCGGAGTATCGAATTTAGCCTAAGGTGAAATTTTGGTACTTTTCGGATAACTTTCATATTTTGATGAATAGTGAAAATGACTAAATTTTAATTAAAAACAAACATTTTTAATCGAAATAATTAATAATGATAAATTATTAATTTGAGTGATTTTAAAGTATATTTAGAATATATTTTTACAATTCAATACAATGTTGGTCATTGGATGTAGTTTCACATTTAAACTAGACATAAACAAGTGTCAATCTTTTGATAGATATTGTTTCTTAAAAACACGCTATTTGTTTTAACAGCGGGATTTAATTATAAAATTAATTAATGAAACTTTTATGTTATGAATTTGGAAAAATAGACTTCATTTTTGAATTCGGAATATGAAATATAGCTTGGGATAAAATTTTGGCATTGTTCTGAAAAACATCAATTTTTGATGAATAGTGAAACTACTAAGTGGTAGGTTAAAAACTGAATTTTGCATAAAACTTAATTTTACCGCTTCTGTGAATGGAATTTCGAAAATCCGAGAGACACGGTTAATATCAAGGACTAAAATGTGGTTCAATGAGATGAAAATAATTTTTTTGGTGAATAGTAACTTTTTACTTTTTTTACCACGGTTAATAGTAAATAGGGTAACTAAGGGTAAATATGATATTAATATTACCCTAACACATGTCATAATTCTATTGGACAAGTGTAATTCGACCAAAAACAAACTTGGGAATAAAATATGACCATTTAGGCCCACTTGGATTAGATTAGGACATTTATTATTAATTTATTTAATGAAGGGTTAAAATAGTTAAAATCAAAGTTTAATAAGTAAATCATTTTTAATATGGGGTTATGCATAAGATAAATTCGATTGTAAATATTCATTAGAAAGCTAAATATATTTCCTACATGATGGTATTTTATTTGTAATTTTTAGACATCAAATAATATAATTTATTTATGACACAAAGATGATGCAGTAATTATCTTATTAATGAAATATTGACATAATTGATAATATAAATAACAACATAATTTTAATTTAAGACTTTTTATGAATTCCACTAATTTTCTAGGTTACTATGATATATTAGTGTTGATTTAATCAACTTGGTTCGAACATATAATCCTGTTATGACTTTCACAAAAATCATATATCAAATAGTGTCAAAATTGACACAAAATAGTTTTTAAATCAAATATTATATTATTAATTGTTATTTTATTCCTAAAAATCTAAGGTTCGGCCAAATGACTTAGATAAGGATATATGTATTAATAATATACAATTTGGGGTTCGTTTGGCATGTTATAGTAAGTGTATTAACCATATAGTGAAAGAAAACAAAAAGACACGGTAAAAGTTAAATTATTTAACTTAGAGTTAAATCTAATTGATAAGGTTAAAATAATACCCTAAACTTGTCTAAATCCTATTGGTTGATAGGATTTCGACCCTTACCCACTTTAGCTTCGAAATAAGACCCTTTGGAACCATTATAAACCGATTTTAACTTTAATATAAAATAATATTTTGAGGTATTCCTAAGGTGCCCCTCTCCTCCCTTATAAAAGGACACCTCCTCCCCTTACTCCTCACACCAATTTGAGCACTCAAGCTCGGCCAAACCCTGCCAATTTCTCCTCTCCACTTCCCTAGAAACATCCTAGAGGTTCTGGTCTTCCTCAAAGACCAATTTTAGTGCCCTAAGAGGAGGTCTCAAAGAGGCACTTCAAAGAAGAGGTAATTACCGTTACCAATTCTTTCATCTTTATTTCTTCTTCCACTTCTTCTTCTTAGGTTGTTTCATTATGAAGTAATAACATCAGTATCACTCATATACTGATATGTTATTATAAGTATGAAACAACCCTATTTCACCATCTATCCATCCTACGGAAAAAGAAATCACCGAGCGTGCGTACGTACGGAATACCGTCTCCACGCCGTGGTGTAATCTATTTTCCACCACCACCTTACATGGATGGGTATAATGGTGTAAATAATAACTATACATAGTTATTAAAACCTAATATTGATTCTGATATATTGTATAATCCACTCCAATTCAATTCAATATTTATAGAAATGATATCATCGCTCGTGCGTACGTACGGAATACCGTCTCCACGACGCGATGAGATTCATTCTTCATGTTAACCATTTAAGAATGATTATAATGTATATATAAGAAATAATAATGAAATATATGACATTATAAAGCTACTGGATTTATGTATATATATATATATGTATGTCATCTACTTACTTCCATTTCAAGACAATAAGGAAAGTAAAACAGCGTTCATGCGTACGTACGGACTACCGTCTCCATGAACGGTGTTTTTCATCTATCTATTATATATATATATATACTGAATATATATGATATATAAATCATATTTTATATTCTGGAAGTAAGTAAATCATGATATAAGTAATAGTGATGTCAAGAACAACAAGTCAAAACACCTAAGATAAATGAAACGATTTTACCCAAAACGCTTCTTTAACATGGAATTTACAAAAGAACGGGTAATATAATGTCATGAGTGAACCATATATGATATCATAACAATGAATATGATTCTGTAATAAGTCAATAACATGATTTAAATCATTATACAGGAGGTTCTGACACTTACAAAGCAAGTCGGACCTAAGGTAAGGGAAATATCACAATCTCATTTTTATCCGAGATTGTTTATTCGTAAGTATTTACTGGGGTGTATTTTATCATCCACATCCATGTTCCCTCAATATGTAATATTGTTTACATCCACTTTCAATAGTTTAAATCCAATTTTACCCTTAGGTGAGTTTTTAGTAAAGAATATGAAAGGAATCTTTTGTCGTTTTTCCATACGAGGTACTTTTTGACTTTTCCGACAAAAGTACGAAGAATGTTTTTTTAAACTTATACGGCATGAATGGATTTTTAAAACATTGTTTCCAAGAAGCTTCCTTTACAAGTTTTCAAGTTTATTTTTAATCAAATTCTTTTATTTTAAAGTTGTATGACATGTTATGAAAGGAAAAATGTTTTTGAAGAAGAAAGGATATTTTCCTCAAGAATGGAGTTCAAGTGATTTTCAAAATTATTTTCCATCTAAGATAATAAAGGGTTCTGTTTTTATCCCTATTATTACATTGATTTGATCATGTTGTGATGGAATTATTTTTATGAATTCCTTTATCTCATATGAATTGATTTATGATGTCATGATGTTTCAAGAATCCCATTTTTGTTTCATGTGTTATGCGATGATGTATGTTTTATGATTATGTGGAACACATAAGAAAGGATTCATTATAAGATGGGTGGGACCTATATCTCCCTCCAATGCATTGGGTATAGATTTTATATCTCATGAGATAGACATGGCTGGAACGGAAGGTTATTTCGGTTCAGTGATACAGGACTGAAACGAGGAGTGAACTCGGTTCAGAAAGGGACTTTGTCCACTAAGATAGTCTTGGAAATGAGTCATGCCTAACAAGAAATGATTTTCCATGATTATGTGTGCATGCCACAAAGTTTCAAGTTTTATGTTATGATTATGGGGATCTCATTTTCACTTCTATGATTTATCCCATGTTATGATATTATGAGCTCTTTTGCAGGTTAAGATTTCCAAAAGCTATGTTCTTATGTATATGATGTGATTGATATTTCTTTTGTTTACCCTTACTGAGCATTTGAGCTCAACCTTTTATGTTTTCTTTTCCCCAGGATATAAAGAAAGGTTTTAGGTAAAAAAAAAGGAAGATCTTTATGGGAGATGTTGAAGATCTTTCCCCACGATTAGAAGATTTTATTCCGAGTTTCCAAAGACACTAAACTATTACGATCCTTGTGTGTGTGTTTTTGTTATGTACTAAGTATTCCGCAAAAGTAATGTAAAGTCCATGTACGTCAAGATACGGGTATCTACAAAGATTATATCTTATTCATTTTATAATCAATGTTAAGACAAAAATAAAAAAAATTATAATATTTCTTACAAAAATGAATAATCCAAAAAACATATTAAAAATAAAACTAATAACAATATTAAACAAAGAGAGTAAGATATGAAGAGTTAATTTTTTTTAAATGATGACATAAAAATTAAACTTATATTTTTAGGATGTCAATAACCTAGTAATTAAATATCCACGGATTTAACCAGACCCAAAATTTCACTCTATTATATATATGGAACCCCTATATAATAATATCAGATAAAAGTATGTTTCTGCAGATTTGGGAAACAATTATCATAAATATCATAAATAAAAATCATCCCAAAAAACAATATAAAATAATTACAGCTGTTTAAAAATACCAATTCAAAAAAAACAATATTTTAATGAATTTATATAATACCCTCATAATGGATTAGCTAAAAAGAAAAAAATATTATGTACTTATTGGATGCACAGCCATTCAATATTAAATTAATAAATAATAAAAGAAGGAATTATATAGGTTATTTGAGAAGATAAAATATCGTCCTTCCCTGTAATTAATGATTATATATAAAATCATTTCTCTATGGGTAATATCATATAGATCACTATGCTGATTGAAATGGAATCAAGTGAATTATTCCTAAATATGAAAACTTCCAAACATCATATCCATATAATATTCATCTTTAAATAGAAAAATGATATGTATCACTAGATTCCAAATTTTATAATGATTTTTTGTCTTGTTTAATAGATAATATTTATCTTATTTATTATACAAAAATACAATAGAATAGAATACCTACATAAATTTAACAATATTTGGCCAACAGACAATGTAAAACATCATACGAGATGAAATTTTTATAATTTATCTTTTTGAATTTATAAATATCTAGTTAAATAACATTTATATCAAATGTAAATTTGTATTTATATTTAATAAATATCTTTTAGTAATGGAAATGTGCTATTATACTAGGTAAAACATATACCATTTCAAAAAAACAAATGTTAAATTATTAAAAATCTTATAGTATGTAATATATATAATTTTATGTATGATCATATTTATTTTCGAAATTAAATAGAATAATATTTAAATTTTTTTTACTAAACACGTCATTCTGAAAAAAAAATTATTTGAAATTTTATTTATAAAAAATACCTCAAATATATATCAATGTAAAAATTTACTCATAAAAAATAAACACCCTATTAATATCATATGGTTAATATAAATATTTTTGTTTATTGAATGATTAAATATTTCATCTCCTATTCATAATAAAAGTAATATCTCTTTTGTCTCCTCGACTATAATAATATACATTTATATTATAACCACTATGATATTATGTTGATGTCCATTGGAATATATCACCATAAAGAAAATGATAAAATTTGATTTTGTTTTTTACAATCCAATAGTACAATGGAACACTCTTTTTTTAATTACATGGTGCATCAATGAATTCATTAATTTTTATCTCATTATAAACTGATCATCTTTATATCCTTTTTTATTTGAATTCACATATTAAAATATCAAATAATAAATTTATATTTTTCTCATATTATTAACTAATTTTTATCATACAAGTTAATCGAGAAATTTATCATAATGATACTCTAGTTTTTTTTCAATTTCCTAAATTAATTATATGTTTTTATAAATTGAATTTTTATTGTTAAAACTATATACATTCATCAATTTATCAATATGTGGAAATACACTATTTTACAAGACAATATATTAATTATTATTCATTATAAAAAAAATAATACTTAATTGCACACATACATTACAATAATAAATATAAACATGTACATTTATCTAACCATCAAACCCTTTTTAATTTCTTATAAATTTTCAGATCATTTTGTAAATATCATTAAAAACGTAGAAAAGAATTTTAGCCAATAAATATCATGAAGGTTATATTTTACCCAGTCTATTATTAATATCATAACATTTCTCTTCTTGGAATAAAATGAATTAGAATATTTATCAATGATGATCATTGAATAGAATGCTAGAAGATTGGGTAAGAAACTATAAAATTGATTAAATTACAAAAATCAATGTTTTTGTTGGATGATCAATGATCGTGTATTTAGGGGAAAAAAATTTTGATATCAATTTGAAAATATTTCCCCATAAGGGAATTTTGGAGATACATTTCTCACTATATTTGGTACATATTTTTTTAAGTACCTTCACTCAATTATTTTGGGAAGATTCTTTAAATTTTGATCTTATATTAATTTATCCAATAAATCAATGAATGATTTATGGTGTGTTTGTTATCACAATAGACAATTAATTTCATTAAATGTTTGTTTACATATAAATATAATTATTACAATTTATAATTAAGAGATAATGGGTTATTTATAGATATCTCCTTAATTTTATTAAAAGGTTTTTTTATTTTTATCCAAAAACTGTACCTCCCATCACTATGATGGTCTTCAATTCATTTAATTGAAAAATGATTTAATTAATTAGTATTTCTTGTTTCATATTTGAATTATAATTATAATGCAACTAAATTTGGATATAATAACAAATATCTAGACAAGACCATATATTTATGGGGTATTTATGATAATTAAAATAAATAACCCTCTTTCGATATTGATTTGAATCTAAAATGTGGATTTTGGTTTCTTCCATGTTTTGGAATATGAGAATCTGCAATTACAGCAGAAAAAATTTCTCCAAATCATATAATTATTTTTGTAAAATGGTATGAGATCAACATTATATTTTCTAATACTGATAGATCATCAAATTTTGTGAAAAGGGAACTAAGATTATTTTTTCACTAATAGTAACCCCTTGAGAAATGTAATTTTATGGTTATTTATCTCATCCTCATCATTATACTAAGGGGATAATGGTAGCAGATTGTGATATGTAACTATCATATGATTTATTTAAGGTGCCGAATAACCCCCATACGTTTTTTATTTATTTTTTTATTGTGATAAAAAATTTTGAGACCCATAACACCTCTAATTTGATGGTAAAAAAATCCATAATGTTTTTACACTTGAAATGGTAATTCTACCAGGGTTGTTCCTACAGTCTCGTCATAGGTTGGACCATGAATAATTTATTTTCATCAAGATTATAACAATGATTTGGATGAAGATCCTCACTATTCACAAGGTAAATCTTACCAAATAAATGCATAATATAAAATAATGGGTTGTAAAAAAATTTCAAATCCAAATTGTGTTCACAAATGGATTTAATACACTATACCCACAAAAGACTACGAAACATAGAATTTATTTTGTATTATATATATAGATTTTTATAAGATCTAAATGGATAAATATTGATATAAAACAAGATAATTATCCTAAATGTGTTATTAATTGACATTACTCATCATTTTCCTCAACATCAGATGAATATTATTTGCCTGATGTCAATATGATCTAGAAATAAAATCATTTTTTAAATATATTATCATGGAAATATTTTATACAACTGTTTATGAAAATAATTATTTTATTTTTAAAAATATAAAAGGACAGACATGTATATTGATTATTAATGTGTCTTTAGAGTGCATATTTTAATAAATAAATTTTAATTTACGATAAATCCAAACAATGATAACAAAATTATAATTTATGATATGTTTTGTAATGAATGTCGATATATTTATTTTGGAGTTTCTATAATGACACATCATATTAGGGAAATAAGATCAATATTGAATTAATATTTCTCATTAGTGAAAATTTTGATTTCATTTCATTCATATGGATGTTTCCCCTACTAATATCTATGAATAAAAAGAGAGTCGTCGAGTGAGGTTGATGATTCAAAAATATGTTTTTTCTAAAAAAAATTTGTTTTAAATTCATGTCTACTTAATTTTTCTTAATTCATTTGTGATGAAATACATTCCTTAATTGATATAATGATGTCAGCAGGAAATCATCTAACTACATGTTGGATGAAAGAAAAAATCTAGTATTTATGGAATATTATATCTTATCAATTATTTCAATTCCATAGAATGGTGATGCCTCAATAAAGGATATCCTGTTGATTGTTTTTATAAATATCAAAATAAAAATAACATGGGTAAATGGAAGGATAAAACATGATGTTTATTTATAATAACTGTTTAATTATATTATTCTTACATTGTTAACAATATTATGTTTGGATCAATTATCTTGATAATTTTTATTTGTGAAAATTTGTAGTTTCAATCATCATTGATGAATAATTATAATAATTGATGACTATTCATACAATAATCACTTATATTAATAATAAAAGTTTTATGGAGATAAAGGGATGTCTTTTAAGTCATTGAGATTATATTTTTCAATTTCAATGTGCATATGAGAATGAAAAAAATTGGATGTGTTTATAAGATCATTTCAGATATTCTATAGATCTATAATATATAGGAATGTATTTATTTTTATGGTTTTATCGATTCTCAATATTTTGATTAAATAAATAATTATATGATTGAATCTAATTTCAGTGAAAGATATATGGGAATATACATACATCATTTCCGGAAAATTATTGATCACACTTTTTAATTTTCCTTTATTGTATCTACCTTGAAATTTATAAATGTAGAGACCCAAGGCTCGACTTACATGGACATTACATTACTTTTGCGGAATACATAGTATATAACAAAAAACAGACACACGATGATTGTAATAGTTTAGTGTCTTTGGAATCTCAGAATATAATCTTCTAATCGTGGTGACAGATTTTCAACATCTCCCATAAAGATCTTCCCTTTTTTATTACCTAATACCATTATTTATATCTTAGGGAAAGGAAAACATAATTGGTCTGAGCTCAAATTCCCAGTAAGGGTAAACATAGATAACATAAAACAATCCATAAACATTTGAATGCAAAAACTTGAACATAAAATCTAAACATCAAAATCTTGAACAAAGACATGAATCTTGGAAGTACGTTAGGAATATATGATAAGGGAAAATAAATCATGATAAAATATAATGTGAATAAAACATGTAATTGTGTCAACCATTCATCACTTTTTCTGATTTTCATAGTAGCCAAGGCATTGCTGCCAAGACCATCACAGTGGACAAAGTCCCACTCTGAATCGAGTTCACTCCTCGTTTCAGTCCTGTAACACTGAACCAGATTCACATACCATTCTAGCCATTTCTATCTCATGACATATAAATCATTACCCAATGCATTGGAGGAAGATAGAGGTCCCACCCATCTCATAATGAAATATTTCATACTTGTTCCTTAAAATAAACATACATCATTCTTAATAACCAAATAAATAAAATGGGTTTCATAAACATTATCCCATCATGACATTATCCATATAAAAGAAATTTATATCATTTAATAATAATAAAAGTGAAACCATGTAAATCATATAGACATGATACTTGAAACCTACCCATATGAAATAATGTTATCTTAGATGATAAATAGTTTTGATAAAACACTTGAAATGAATTCTTGGGGAAAATATCCTTTCTTATTCAAAATCATTCTGTTTTCACAAAATGTCATGAAATTTTAAAATAAAAGGATTTTTTATAGTCATGAATTCATTTGGAGGAAGCTTCATGAAAATAAGGCTTTATAAAACCGTAAAAATCGGTTGGTGCCGTATAAGTTAAAAAAACATTCTTCTCATACTTTTGCCGGAAAAGTAAAAAAGTACCACGTAAAATAAAGATTTCATAAATACCATTTAGTAAAAGTAAAAAATAGGTATTAAGGAAATTAAACATACATGAAAACATATTTATAATATGAGGACATGGATGATAACTATAACCCCAGTAAATACTTACGAATAAGCAATCTCGGATAAAAACGACATTGCAAAAGTTTTCCCTTACCTTAGGTATGATATGCTTCGTACGTTTCCAAACCTCCTATATAATGATATAAATAACATCATAGACTTATTACAGAATAATATTCATTGTTATGATATCTTATATGGTTCACTTATGTGTTTATATTACCCATTCTTTTGTAAGTTCCATGTTAAAGCAGCGTTTTGGGTTAAATCGTTTTATTTATCGTATGTGTTTGGACTTGTTGTTCTTGATATTATTACTACATATACCATGATTTAATTAATTCCAGAATGTAAATCATGATATATATATATCATATATTCAGTATACATAAATATATATAATATATTGATAAATTAAATTAAATACACCGTTCATGGAGACGGTAGGTTGTACGTACGCATGAACGCGGTTGTCTTTTCATTATTGACTTGAATTGAAGTAAGTAGATGATATATATATATGTGTGTGTGTGTGTGTGTGTGTGTGTGTGTGTGTGTGTCTACATAAATCAAGTAGCTTCAATATGTCATATATTTAATTATTATTCATTATATATACTTTATAATCATTCTTGAATGGTTAATCATGGAAAATGAATCTCACTGCGTTCGTGGAGACGGTATTCCGTACGTACGCACAAGCGATGATATCATTCCCATGATCATGGAATTTTATTGAAGTGTATGTATAATATTACCAAATCAATATCACTTTACAATAATCATATATAGTTATTTATTTACACCATTATACCCATCCATGTAAGATGGTGGTCGAAAAGAGATTACACCATAGCGTGGAGACATTATTTCGTACGTACGCACGCGCGGTTATTTCGTTTTCCCTATGATGGATAGATGGGGAAATAGGATTGATTCATAATTATAATAACATATAAGTATATTAGTGATACTGATGTTATTACTTCATAATGAAACAACTAAAGATGAAGAATTAGAAGAAGAAATAAAGTTGAAAAAATCGGTAACGAATATTACCTCTTCATTCGACACACATTTTTGAATCCTCTTATTAGGGAACTAATATTGGTCTTTGAAGAAGACCATAACATCTAGGATGTTTCTAGGGAAGTGGAGAAGAGAAATTGGTAGGGTTTGTACGAGCATGAAGGCTCAATGAGGTGTGAGGAAGAGAGGGAGGTGGTACCCTTTAATAAGGGAGGAGAGGGGCACCTTTGGAAATACAAAACATATTATTTTATTATAAAGTCGTATTCGGTTTTTAATAGATCCAAATTGCTTTATTTCTAAGATAAGGTGGGTATGGGTCGAAATCCCATCATCCAATATAATTTAGATAAGTTTAGATTTTTTATTTTTACCTTATCATTTAGATTTAACATTAAGTTAAATAATTTTCTTTTACCATGTCTTCTTGTTTTCTTACACTATAAGGTTAATAAACACATTATAACAAGCCAAAAGAACCTCAAGTTGTTTATTATTAATATATATAACCGTATCTAAGACATTTGGCCGAAAAATAGATTTTTAGGAATTAAATATCAATTAATAATATAATATTTGTTTTAAGAACTATTTTATGTCAATTTTGAAACTATTTGGTAATTGATTTTTCTGAAAATCATAACAGAATTATTAGTTCTAAAAATGTTAATTAAATAAACACTAACATGTCATATTATCCTATAAAATTAGTGGAATTCATAAACAGACTCAAATTTCATTTATTTGGGTATTTATAACATAAATTATGTCAATATATTGTTAATAAGATAATTACTACATCATTATTGTGTCATAAATAAATTAAATTATTTAATGTCTAAAAATTATTAATAAAATACCATTATTTTGGAAATATTTTTAGATTTATATGTAATATTTATAGTCGAATTTATCTTATGTATAACACTATATTAAAAAATGTTTTAATTATTAAACTTTTATTTTAACTATTTTAACTATTCTTTAAAAAAATGTCCTAATCTAATCCAAGTTGACATAAATGGTCATATTTTATCCCTAAGGTTGATTTCGTTCAAATTACACATATCCAATAGAATTATTACATATGTTAGGGTAATAATAATATCATTTATATCCTTAATTACCCAATTTACTTTTAACCGTGGTAAAAAAAGTAAAAAGTTACTAATAACCAAAAATTATTTTAATCTCATTGAACCAAATTATGGTCCTTGATATTAACTGTGTCTCTCGAATTTTCGAAATTCCAATAACAGAAGTGGTAAAATTAAGTTTTATGTGAATTTGCAAATTCTCCTAGGAGGTGGTTAAAGACGGTGAAAAGATCAATAAAATTTTTATATATCGAAATTTTCTATAAAATGACTACAATGACTTAAATTGAACTTATATATTTATTATGTATCAATTTTGAACTAAAATAAATTTATATAAATTAATTATTTTTTTAATTAAAAGGTCAGTTTTTTAATAGTAACCCAGTGTGTTCACTATTCATAAAAAATTGAATGTTTTTAGAAAAGTACAAAAAATCCACCCTTGGGTAATTTCAATATTATGAATCCATAAATGATGTCCATTTGGAAAGATAAAATTTACGAAATTTCAAAAAGATGGTATTACTATTCATAACAGCTAGTTTATATAACATATCGTTGTTTAGTGAAACTCGGTATTGCGTACAACACACGCTATTGTGGAAGGTCGCTATTGCATGTAATGAAGCCACGTCAGGGGTGCGTGTAGTGAAATCTCCTTTTGGTATAGCGTACAAAACAAGACATTAATAAAATTAAAAAGAATATTTTTCAAAAAATATCTGGGTGTTACATTCTACCCCCTTAAAAGAATTTCACCCTCGAAATTCATCGGGGTTATAAATGGTTTACTACTCGAAAGTTTCTTTAATAGAATCCCACATCATAAAAAAGAATAAAAAAATCTTTAAAAACTAATGTATGAAACATAACAGTTACCCAAATAAAATAATCACAGTGTTTCAACATAGGTGAAAATATGGATATGGATGAAAATTCTAACCATCATGTTCTAATGGGGAGTGGTACAGAACATGGATATAGAAAATCCAGAAATCACAAAGCCATAGATTTGTGATGATCTAAGGTACCACCTGATTCATCAGATATAAGTGCACTAGGACAACATTTTTTGTTTTCAAAATCATTTCCCTAATGTTGACGAAATTAGAATTAGAAGAAATACTTTCTTGATTTTGGTACAGTCTCACTGTTGGCCGTTCCTTGGACAATCTCTACTTCATCTCTTAATGAAATGAAGTTTAATTTTTCATTCGTGAAGTGTTAGTAGATCATGTGATAGAATGATGGGTCATTCCATCTGTCTCAAACAAAATGTTAGAAAAAGTTTTCAAAAATATCTAAGTCCATCTATAGTGAGATTATTGATATATGGTTTCTAAAATGGACATATACTTCTTATATAATACCGCTTAATATAATAAAACTAGTTTCTACTAATCAGGGACTTCCTGTAGGCTAGTGGTAGGTGATAAAGGCAGGTCGCACTTCAGTTGTGGGTTTGATTCCCACAGCCTTGTCCATTGCGACGGGTTGTCGCCGATCTTGCAGGTTGTCCTTTTTATAAAACTACATTATTATAAACTTCCATTAACAATATCGAAAAATTTATAGCCTTAAACAATACTAAGTTCTGTCCAACATAATCCATTCCAATCTTTAAGCTTATCCAAAATACTATTGTGCAATCTCATATATAGTGAAAACCATTACCAGATTGTTCATATAACAAGCATGTTAATACCATTTTTTATACCCATATATCATAAGATATTTATTGTTGGTCATATTCCAAACATTAAAAGTCTTTAATCATGTATTCTATTGAAAAATTAATACCCACTGAACCTTAGTGAAAACATGACTGCTATCAAAAGTTAACTCGTTCCACATACCAAAATCCCAAAATTCTGTAAACTCAAACCATGATATCACTTAGTCCATATAACAATCATGAGCTCATGAATACTATCAAACATCTCATTATCTCTATATCCCTTCATTATGTGCATGTCATCCACTTTAAAAAAAAAAAATTCAACCACTTTTTCATGGTTACGAGTACCACATAATTATTGAAAACTAATACATTGATATTCCAAAATTTCATAATACCATAAATGAGATTTCATGATACTATTCTGAAATCCCATTACATAAACACTTAATCATTACACAACATCATTGTCATTATCAACATCATAAATAGTAATCGCATGAGACATCCCTTTATCATTTTCCTTCAGTGGTTGCTAATGTTGATAATCATTAACCAGTGGATTAGGGAATTTATTAGCATAATGACCCATTTCCTTGCACTTTAGGCCTCGTATTCTTGACAAGATTCCACCGTTGATCAACTTCACCTTCTAGACGATATACTGCTAAAATGACTTTATCATCTTCAGAACATCTAAGAACTGAAAATATCTTTTCAGTGGTACTGATCCATTGTTCAGCAACAAGTGCATCAGAAGGCCCACTGAAAGAATGTGGATGTTGCCTCATGAAGGACTCATTATAATATTGTTCCCTTATCTGCTCATTTAGATGTCCACAATGATTCATAGCTTGTGTAAGTATAGAAATATGATTTTGAACTCCATCTCCGATAACATTTTTTTGTTCAGGAGTAAAATTATTGTATTGCCCATTACATTGATCAACGTGGTTCCTTCGGGTTCCAGCCCTCGTCTAAAACCCAAAAATAATAGTGTGAGAGGAAAAAATCATGCTAGGGAAAACAACTTTATAAAGGTGGAGTACCTTCAATATCTAGAATCATAGGTTTAATTCTAAGATCGTTACCATAATTATAGGACTATAACTTATACTTATACTTAACCATAGGGATATCCCTAGACATACCACATAAATATCTCTAGGGATCTCACTAAAGTTCTCCCATCCTAGTTTCCAAAGGTTGACTAAACCTTTCCTCTGATACCAACTGTAGAGACCCAAAGCATGACGTACATGGAAATTACATTACTTTTGCGGAATACATAGTACATAACAAAAACAGACACACAAGGACCATAATAGTTTAGTGTCTTTGTAAACTTGAAATATAATCTTCAAATCGTGGTGAAAGATCTTCAACATCTCCTATAAAGTTCTTCCCATTTTTTTCTTACCTAAAACCATTCTTTATATCCTGGGGAAAAGAAAACATAAAAGGGGTTAGATCAAATGCCTATTAAGGGTAAACATAGAGAACATAAAACAATCCATAAACATATGAATGCAAAAACTTGAACATAAAATCTAAACATCAAAATCCTGAGCAAAGACATGAATCTTGGAAGTACGTAAGGAATATATCATAAGGGAACATCAATCATGAAAAATTTGGATGGGAATAAAACATGTAATTGTGGAAACCATTCAGCACTTGTTATGATTTCTATATTAGCCAAGGCATTACTGCCATGACCATCTTAGGGGACAAAGTCCCTTTCTGAATCGAGTTCACTACTCGTTTTAGTCCATTAACACTAAACCAGATTAACTTACCATTCAATCCATGTCTATATCATGAGATATAAATCTTTACCCAATGCATTGGATGGAGATATAGGTCCCACCAATCTCATAATGAAATCATTCTTACTTGTGCCACAGAATAAACATACATCATTCATAATAACCCAATAAATAAAATGGGTTTCATAAACCTCATCCAATAATCACATAATCCATATAAAATAAATGGATTTAATTTCATAATAAGAATAGTGAAACCATGTAAATCATAGATACATGATACTTGAAACATACACATATGAAATAATGTCATCTTAGATGAAAAATGGTTTTTCTAAAACATTTGAAATGAATTCTCCAGGAAAATATCCTTTTTTTCTTCAAAATCATTCTCTTTTCTCACAATGTCATGAAATTTTAAAAGAAAATGATATTTTTGAAAATAGTCATGAAATATTTTGGAGAAATCTTCATGAAAATAAGGCTGTATAAAACAGTAAAAATCCATTCGTGCCGTATAAGTAAAAAAATATTCTTCTCGTACTTTTGCCGGAAAAGTCAAAAAGTACCTTGTAAAAGAATGATTTCATACATACCATGTAATAAAAGAAAAAAAAATGGTTAAAAAGGAAATTTAACATACATTAATGAAAATTTAGAACACAAGGACATGGATGATAAATATAACCCCAGTAAATACTTACGAATAAACAATCTCGGAGAAAAACCAGATTGGAAAATTTATCCATTACATTAGGTCTGATAAGCTTCGTACGTTTCTGAACATCTTGTATAATGATTTAAATAATTTCATTGACTTATTACATAATAATATTCATTTTTATGATATCATATATGGTTCACTATGACTTTATATTACCCGTTCTTTTGTAAGTTCCATGTTAAAGCAGTGTTTAGGGTTAAATCGTTTTATTTATCGTACGTGTTTGGACTTGTTGTTATTGATGTTATTACTACTTATATCATGATTTAATTACGTCCAAAATGTAAATCATGATATATATATATATCATATATTTAGTATATATAAATATATATTATATATAGATAAATGAAATGAAATACACCGTTCATGGAGACGGTAGGTCCTACGCACACTTGAACGCTGTTTTCTTTTCCTTATTGACTTGAATGAAAGTATGTACATGAAATATATATATATAAATGTATACATAAATCCAGTAGTATAATTATGTAATATATTTCATTATTATTCATTATTTATATTTTATAATGATTCTTGAATTGTTAATCATGGAAAATGAATCTCACCGCGTTCGTGGTGACAGTATTCCGTACGTACGCACGAGCGATGATATCATTCACAGGATCGTGGAATTTTATTGAAGTGTATGTATAATATTAAATAATAAATATCACTTTAAAATAACCATATATAGTTATTTATTTACATCATTATAGACATCCATTTAAGGTGGCAGTCGAAAACAGATTACACCACGACTTAGAGACGGTATTCCGTATGTACGCACGCGCGATGGTTTCGTTTTCTGTAGGATGGATAGATGGTGAAATTTGTTTTTTTCATACTTATAATAACATAATAGTATATGAGTTATACTGATGTTATTACTTAATAATGAAACAAATAAAGAAGAAGTAGAAGAAGAAATAAAGTTGAAAGAATCGTTAACATATATTATCTCTTCTTTCAACACGCCTTTTTGAATCCTCTTCTTAGGGCACTAATGTTGGTCTTTTAAGAAGGCTGGAACCTCTAGTATGTTTCTAGGGAAGAGGAGAAGAGAAATTTTCTGGGTTTGGCCGAGCTTTAAGGGTCAAATTGGTGTGAGGAAGAGAGGGAGGAGGTGCCCTTTTATAAGGGAGGAGAGGGGAACCTTTGGAAATAAAAAATATATTATTTATTTTAAATTCATATTCAGATTTTAATAGCTCCAAATTAATTGATTTATATGATAAGGTGGGGAGGGGTATAAATCCTTTCATCAATATAATTTAGACAAGTTTAGGATTCTATTTTATCCTTATCATTTAGATTTAACTTTAAGTTAAATAATTTTCTTTTACCGTGTCTTCTTGTTTTCTTACACTATAAAGTTAATAAACTTACTATAACAACCCAAACGAACCCCAAGTTGTATATTATTAACATATATAACAATATAAAATTCATTTGTCCGAAACATATATTTTTGGGAATAAAATATCAATTAATAATATAATATTTTTTAAAGAACTATTTTATGTCAATTTTGACACTATTTTGTTATTAATTTTTTTTAAACTCATAAATGAATTATTAGTTCAAAAAAAGTAAATTAAATCAATACTAACATGTCATATTAACCTATAAAATTAGTGTAATTCATAAAAAGTCTCAAATTACATTTATTTGGGTGTTTATAACATTAATTATGTCAATATTTCATTAATAAGATAATTATTGCATCATCATTGTGTCATAAATAAATTAAATTATTTAATTTCTAAAAATTATAAATAAAATACCACTATGTAAGAAATATATTTATATTTCTAATGAATATTTATAGTTGAATTTATCTTATGTATATCCCTGTATTAAAAAAATTTATTTATTAAACATTGATTTTAACAATTCTAACTATTCTTTAAATAAAATAATATCAAATGTATTAATCTAATCCAAGTGGACCTAAATTGTCATATATTATTCCTAAGGTTTTTTTTGGTCGAATTACACTTATCCATTAGAATTAGGACATATTTTAGGGTAATAATAATATCATTTTTACCCTTAATCACCCTATTTACTTGCAACCGTGGTAAAAAAAAGTTAAAAGTTACTATTCACCAAAAAATATTTTCATCACATTGAACCAAATTTTAGTCCTTCATATTAACCGTTTCTCTCGGATTTTCAAAATTACACTCATAGAAGGGGTAATATTATGTTTTCTGTAAATTTGAAAATTCTCCTAGGAGGTGGGTAAAAGACGGTGAAAAGTTCAATAAAATTTTTATATATCTAAAATTATTATAAAATGGCTCAAATGACTTTTATTGAACTTATATAGGTATTATGTATCAATTTTGACATAAAATAAATTTTAAAAAAAATAAATAATTATTTATCTAAAAGGTCAGTTTTTAAATAGCAACCTAGTGTTTTCACTATTCATTAAAAATTAAAAGTTTTCAGAAAAATACCAAAAATTGACCATAGGCTAATTTCGATATACTGAATCCAAAAATGAAGCCCATTTTGAATGATAAAATTTATAAAATTTCAAAAAGTGTGTATTTCTATTCATAATGGCTAGTTTATATGACATATCGTTGTTTAGCGAAGCTTGGTATTGCGTACAACACATGCTATCGTGGAATGCCATGATTGTGTGTAATGCAGCCAAGTCAAGGATGCATGTAGTGAAATCTCATTTTGTTGGACCGTACAAAACAAGACATCAACAAAATAAAAATGAATATTTTTCATAAAATATTGGGGTGTTACAATAAACATTATGATTGGTTGTGAATTATGATGTTGTAATGGTCCTTTTATTGTGATACTATATCAATTAACGATATGACTTTATACCCTCATGGATAAATGGTTTCAATTTTATATGCTAAAATTGATAAAACCTTCAGTAACATTATATATTTTTTAAAATCTATTGCATATGTTTACTTTGGTCTAATAGTTGTATACAACTTGAAATTTAAGATTTCCTAACACAATCATTTATCCATTATCATCTTATGATGGAATAATTTCACATATCATGTCCTTATTGGGATTGAATTTTTTCATCCAAAAACAATCTATTTATAATCATTATCATGTCAAAAAGTAATTTTTTCTTCAAATAGTGTATCATTAAATATTACATACATTGGAATCTTGACCTAGGTTCAATGCACCTTTTCTTTTTGTAGATTGTTTACATGATCGTCGCCTTGAATCTATATATACCATAGTCTTTATACTAGTTTCATGGATTTAATATGTCATGTGGGGAGATTGTACACTTTTTATTGAATACATATAACTGATTCTATAAATAATAAATTCTTATAATAATGAAAATAACAACAATAATAACTAATAACTAAAATTTTCCAAGCATCAAATAACGATCCCCATAAAAGGGTAATATACCATTAACAATAATATTAAATATGTTGTTCCATTACATGTCATTTCTCAAAAAGCAACCAATAATAAATACACGTCAAATACTGCCAATTGGTCCCAGAAATATGTTCTGATTACCTCATCCTATCTATATAACAAATCATAACACATTCATATAACACCTGAATCAATCCCTAATCATGGCCTTCAAATATGTAGTATAATCAGGTACTAATCGACAGACCATATAAGAGTGAGTAAAACTCAATTTAACAACACTAATGGGTCCTAATAAAATAAACACTCTATAAAAGTAAATGAAGTTTTATAAGAACTAAAATAAAAAATATGAGTGTACAAAATAAATTTTATTATTGTTTATTTAACTTCATTTTCCTCTTGGTTCAGTATGACATTGATATCAATCATACCTTCAATATCTCATGGTTTATTTATAACCATTATCTCTAGGGATTTTATAATTTATTCATCTAGAGAATTATATTATTCAATTTGAATTATCTTTTTCTAGTACCTAGAACCCTCCATCAAGGCACCATTCATATAGATAACTGGAGAAGCGGTCTAACATCATTATCTTCAATACATAGTCCAATAGTCCAAACCCAATATCCTGGATACATAAAACATCAATCTTCATCTTATGTTTCGGGTACATGTACCATCATTCCTACACAATTTCAAGTGAATTCATTGGGGGGGGGGGTAGATCATGAGTCTCGATAAAAAAACCTAGAGGGCTATTATATTACCGACATCACATTGTTCACATTTTAATAAAATATTAGGGTTTGAAATTTTTGACTTCTTGAAAATTATTTTCAACAGGGTGAACCAACATATTTATCAATAAAATCTTGGTTGTTTTCTATTTACACAATGAAAAACATGAAAAATTCACATTAATCCATTTATCATCAATATTTAAACAACTCGATATACAATAAAAGCTAATACAATCAACCATTAGATACCATTATTAGACCATAACCATGGATATAAATCAATTCCATAGTCTGACTATTTTCTTTTTTACACTCGATAATTATTATTTCAATTAAATGGGGAAAACACCTAGTATTCCACCATGATAGGTTGTATAATATCCAATGGATAAAAATGGATTTTGAATTATCTCATAATATTAATGTGTTATACTACAGTTTCTCTATTCAAAATACTATTGTGAAACATGTAAATGAGTTAGAAAAATTACATACATGAGTATAGAATAAATAATATGATAAATATAATGTATAAATTATACATTATTATTGTTTGGGAATTCTCTCCCAACATTAACATTAACATTGATACATAAAAGACGAAGACAATAAAGACACTACGATTGATAGGATCTGGGTTTCAATATCATTTCTATAATTACATAGAAATATATAAAAATAGAAATCTCACTCAATGAACAAGGATCAATAAAATTAATTTATATATCTAAGGAAAAATAATTTATAATAAAAATAAATCTAACATTATTGGAGAATTAATGAGAATAAATGGTGAAATTGGATCTCAAATGGGATTTTAATAACCCAAAAATTACTCCATATCAAAGGATAACACCTAAAGAATATTTTAAGAAACAGTGATCATAAATCCATTCAATTACATTGGGAAATTTGAACATTATATTTTTTGTTTTTATTATATCATTAAATTTTTTGAAACCTACAATATGTTTCAGGGTTACTATATATTTTTTTGAAAAATAATTGCCAACCAAATTATACGAATGTATCAATACAAACCTTATCATTGATATATCACATAGACATACACCAATTATATAAACATATGTATTTATTTTTTCTTTATTTTTTCATTTTCTATAAAAAATGATTTGAAAAAACATCCTCTAAATAAATGTCTATTTAGTACTTTCTATCATTAATTGCATGGATTCCAAGATGATGATGAATGGTTTATGAAAACCATTCACCAACTATAATATGTAAAATATCATATAAATAACAACCAAAATTTACTCAAACCCAATCGATACTAGACAAATCCAAATAGTGATTAAAATATTAGTGAACAAATGAATGAATATGCGTAAAAGAAGTCTTAGGAATGATCATTATTTAAAAATATGATCCACATTGTACCAGATATTCCTTGATGTATACAATAATTCATCATATGTATCTAAATAAAAGATATAGATCCACAAATCATGAATAATTACTTTAATTTTCAATGTTTATCATGAAACTATGCTACCAGAAAATATAGAATAATTGTATGGTATTCCCCAATAACACAATATCACTATTGTACACAACTTGAATGAAAATACACTCGAGTAAAACATTATAATCATGTTAAAATTTGACAATATTAATCCATGATAAGGATTAGGGCGACTAATGGAGTTTGTCAACATAAAAACATCTTGTATAGTTGTATTCCTACTAGAAGAGATAAACGAAACATATAACGAACCACACATAAAATTCATATAAATTAAATAACTTTTGATGAATACATAATAAAGTATACACATATAAGCCCATTGATTGTATTATATTAGTGCATTTAGTAATAGGGATATGTAAACAATACTGCATGAGTGAGAAACATTATCTCCCAAAAGGTGTTTGAAGTATATAACCCTTCATATACATTTCATAAAATATATATATTTTCATAACCTTTTAAAATAACATTAAATGGGAGTATCTTAGATGCATCGTAAGGTTATACAAGTGGGATATGTATGCATAATCATGAGGATAACCATATTATAGCATGATCATGAAAATATAATATCATACCATTCATATTAGAAATCCTAAAGAGGAATAATGTAATATAAATTTCTAGTTCATAAGAGATGAATCATAAATAGATAAAGAACATTATCCACAAAATTATTATACAGGAATAAAGTATATAATTTTGGAAGATACTTAATAATATAAAATGATATCCATATCTGTAAAGGCTTTGATTCCAATGACATCTTAGTGGTTGAAGACCATCACTATACCGAGTTCAGTCCTTGTTCCAACCCCATAATACTAATATGAGTTCATTTCCTGGTAGATCCGTATAATAATGAACTAATTTTATTTCACATTATGAACCATTAATAATGAGATGTAATCATTAATTGTACAATCTATATAATACTGAACTGAGATCATTTCGTATTCAATCCATGTCTATCTCATTAGATAAAAATCATCATCCAATGCAGTGGAGCGAGATATAGGTCTCACCCATATCATAATGAAATAATACATATATATTCCAGTAAATTATAAAAAAAATTATCACGACCCATGAAACTAAAGGGTTATAATAAACATTTTTTCATCTCATAACCGATTGAAAAAGGTATATTTTTTGTTACCCTTTTATTATATTCGTATCTTATGAAAATAATCTTGTTTCAATTAAATATATGCAGTGAAGGTGAAATGAGTGTCGCAACATCATTCCATCAAAACATAAACCATTTAATAAATACTATGATTGGAAAAATTTGGATTATTTTATAATAAAGAATGAGTAAAATCATCAGATGCCACCATAGAAGGAACATTAATTGGATGGATGTTTTTACAACAAGTCTTTATGAAGATATACATTTTCACATGAATATACTATTATAACATATATCCTTTTGAAAACCATTTCAGTTGAAATAATTTGAAAAAATTGAATGAAATATTGAAAACATATTGGTAAAAATATTCAATGAAAACATATAATCTAAAATGGAAAACATTTGAAAATCATTGTCATTGAAAAAAATATAAAAAATTCATTATTAGTTTTCATTGGAAATAAATAAATGGATATGGAATAAATTTTGTAATATTATTCTATAAAAACATTTAAAAGGAGATTAAAATCATTTAAAACCCCATTTTTCATCTATACTAATAATATATTGATTATAATATTTTGTGATCCATTTCACATGAAAACATTTAAAAGGAAATTGGAAACATTTTGAAAACCATTTGTATGAAAATATTTTTAAAAATAATATTATAAATTAAAATAAATGCCATAAAATACATCATAAAATTAATGATGGTGGATGAATACATACATGTCATATGAGGTAGAAATTCCATTCTGTTTTCATGGTAAATTGTTGGAATAATTCCTCATTTGGAAAGTGATGTAAAATTATTTTTGAAAAAAATTGGTAATATAAAGAAATTAAAATTCGTATTTTTATATTCCAAGGATATACATATATCATTCTTGGAAAAACATTTTAGAAACTTCATATTGAAGGAACACATATTTTTTACAGAGTTTTTGGTGATTTTGGGACTTTTAAAAAATATGAAATATCATATATACCACTGTTTGGAAGAAAATGGTTACAATATATGAATATATCATGAATAAAAAGTGTATAATAAATACCATTACTGTTCTTGAAAATGTATCATATTATATCATCATTGTAATTATATGTACAATCAATATTGTGAAAGTGTAGAGATTGGTTCATTATTGTATAATCACATGGTAACATTGGATCATACTCTCTGTGTAATAAAATTAAATTAATTGAATGTTATATAATCATTAAATGAATTATAAAAATTATTTAAAATTTAAAATGTAAGTTTACACAACTTGAAAAATAATTTATGGACATAACAAAACATGAGTCTTAAAGGAGGATAACTAGAGAAAACTATTTTACAGATTTGGTATCATTTGAAACGTAAACCACTTGAAATATAGATTCTAAAATGTGTATTAATATACATATTAATATAATTATTTTAATCATATAACTCATCCATTTTATGTAGACACTCTACATAGTATGAATTTGTGGTGAATAAAGTTTATACATAACTAGAACAAATGTAAGATGAAAATCCTTAACATTGATTCACAACACTCAGTGTACTGGTAAACATATATTTTATTATAAATATAAATTAATTATAAATATTTCAATGTACCATATTATTATATAAAATAACATACATGTTTTTATTCTGACTTTATATGTCCTACCTCTTAGAAATTCCGTATTATGTTTACACATCTGGTAATATTTACATTGTTTTTTTCATGTGTCATATATTGTTATTTCATGGGTACTTACACTTATATCATTATTTCCAGAATGTAAGACTATATAAATATAATATATATTATTTATATGTTTATTATAATAATATATATAATATATATTAATTAAATGGAAGTCAATGTTCATTGGGACGGTAATCCATATTTATGAATGAACATTATTTCCATTTTTTTATTGAATGTAATAATTTAGATGAAATATAAGAATACATATGTATGTATATAACTCATTATGAATTTTCTATTTTTATATAAATATATAATATAATTTAACTAAAATATTTATTAATACATTTTATGTATTGTGTTAACGAATCACATTGGTATTTGGGGAGGATGTCCCTATATCCTAAAATGAAATTATCATATTTACATGAATTTGAATCCAAATAAAAATATATATTAAAAATAATAAAGTAAAATAATAAAAATTATACATGATATATATAAATATGTTTTCCATTATTATATCAACCATGATAGGCAATAATAGAAAAATGAACAATCATCAATTAGTAAAGCAGTAGTTATCTGTACACATGAACAATAAGTTTGATTCCCATTAGATAGATCTATGTGTGTGAATATTTAGGTATACCACATAAAATTAAAACATCAAAGAATATTTATAATTCTATTTTTTATACATCATGTGATATGAAGAGTTTGGGAATGGAGAAAGAAAATAAAATAAAGGAGTTTATGGGAGAGTGTTGCCTCTTAATCAGATAACTCCTTTTGGTTTCCCAGAAGGGATTACTTGGAAAGGTTTCAACACAAAAGATAATATTAAATGAGAAATGTATGAAAATTGTGAGCATATTATAATAGATCGTTTTTTAGAAAATGGGATTGAGTTATTTTTAGAAGTGGGAGGACATTATGCAAATTTTTATTGGATGAGGAGTGGCATTCCTGTTAATATTTGTAATGATAATTCAACCAATCTTTTTAATCCAGACTGGGAATTCAATAAATGTAAAAAGATAATAGAAATTATTATATTGTCTAAATATTACCATAAAATTGATTTTGTGAATTTTTATAATTCATTTATGCACGTAAGATTAATACGTAGTCCTTAGTTTAACATAACTGTCCATTGATCGATTTAATTTTTTTCAATTAAATTTACTAGTATATTTATTAAAAAACAATGTTGACAATATTATAAATTATATATTATGATAATTACAAATTATAAATAAATTTTTCAAAATTAAAATCACATATGTGATAGAAATTAAATTAAATTAAATTACATAGTTGGGCCAAATTACGGGACTTTAATGTAAAAATAATAAAATATTGTTCTGTTTTTAAATATAATATCAATGTAAAATTGGGTCCAATGACATAAATTGTATTAATTGATTAAAAATATTCTTAATTTAATTTTAAAAAAGATCAAAAATAAATATTTTGTTATAAACATGTTATATGAAAAAGGAATTTTGAACAAAAATTCATTACACATTAAAATATGAAATTTGATGAAAAATTTAAAAAATTCCAAACCTATTTTTTAATTTTTTTTTATTATTATGTATATGAAGACATATTAAATAAAAAAAATTGATTAAAATTTTATTTAAAATTGGTTCTCAATTAAATGTTTACAAAATTACTTTTACAAAAAATATTTGTTTTTATCCATAAAGTTGGGTTTGTTTATATATTATATATATCAAAACTATTGAATTAATATTATAATTATTTTACTGAATGTTTAAAATTTATATTAAATTAATATCACAAAATAATTCTAATTTATTTCATTTATTATGGTAAAATAGATTTTTGGCAATAAAAATTATATTGTATTTCTTTTTATTCATTAGGCATTCATATTGATTTGAAATCAATTAGTAACCAATATATTCATCATATATTTTGGTAATAAATTTACTTATTTAAAAAAATTTATTATATTAATAATCAATAATTTAATAGATTTTTTATATATTATTTTAATAAATTATTATATTTTAAAAATATTTTTGTTGAAATACTCAATATTTAGTATTACACAATCCATCAAATAAAGTCATTATATCATGTAATCCAAGAAAGACACATTATGAAATTTTGATAAAGTGTAATTTTATGTTTTTTAGCATGATTTACTTGGTCTCTCATATAAAATAATAAAAATATAGTTCTTTAATATAAAATAAATTATATTTAGTGTTGTGTTATATCAATGATATTATCAATATTAAATTAATTTGATAAAAATATATTAGAAAAAATAAGAGATGATACCTTGTCTCCCCATTTAAATTTTTTTTTTGCACTAAAGGGTATTATTTATAAATTAATTATTACATTAATGTTCATTCATTAAAAAAAAATATTGTAAAAAATAAATACTAAAACATCCCTTAAAAATGATTTTTAACCATTATGGTTACCCAGAGTATCACATAGTTGGGTTTCCACATTATTTAATATTTGTAGAATGTAAAAAAGGACACTAAAAGTAATATAACTATCATGTTATTGAATAATGTGATTGTGATCTTGTTTAGGATAATTTTCACAATCCTAAATCCATAAATCAAAGATGAACTATGGGACCTTATGATTCATAAGAATTGAATGTACTCGGAGTTTTTTTACCTTAATATAAATTCTAATTACGTTGTTGAATTTCCATGAATATATATAATTTCATTATTTTTGGAAAACCCCACCCATTTTTATTTCATTATTCACCTCAAATGTTTCTTTAAAAAATGTAGCTTAATTTTTCATTCCTATACACTATGCGACTATGCGATCTGTCACACCCGATTTTTTTGTCTTTGTATTGATTTGGTCCATTGGAAATCCCGATCCTTTTTATGGGTATTTGGTGAGATTAATCTTGAGTTTTGAAGTTTCATATATGTCTAACCACCCTAATTTGGGATCCATATTGCATGTTTAAGAGTTTTTTAGGAAAGGGTGGTCACTTCATGATTTGGGCCAACTGTGAGCTCATTTCTAGTTTTAAACCAAATTTGTTTCTTTTATAACTCTTTTGTTTCATCATTTTTCACCCATTGAACTTACCACATGTCTTATAATGACATATTAAAACTTCCATAGACATTTTTACACCATATATATTCATAATCATGGTGATTTGGGGTCACTTATTTAGGTATTGAGCCAGCCTATTGGCCCATTTCCAAATTTTTTTAAAAATATTTGATTCTATTATATCAAATTCAAATTTGAATATTTTCTGGTTATTCCAAATTACCCCTTGAATAAAATACATGTATCTTGACCCCCATTGTAGATTTACCCTTTTTGGAGCTCATATGGGTCGCAGATTAGGGAGAAAGTTCTCAGGTTACCTCAAATAGCCCAGAATTGAAAAGATTAATCATTTTATACATAAGTCATTGAATTCGTACTCTTTTTCAAACAAAATCTTCTTTACCTGGTTCTTCAAGACCTTAGGAGAATCTCCAATAAGTTTCATCCAATTACCTTTACTATATGGGTGAAAATATAATATAATACGAATAGTTTTCTAGTGGAGAAGGTGAGAGTCTATATCATTTATCCTCCCTCTTCTTCCTCCTTTCAATTTTTCTAGGTTTTATAATCTCCCCTAGAAATTATTGTCCTAATGTTATGATATAACATTGTTTTTTTTGGAGTTTAAATTTATTTATGTCTTTTCTTCATAGTTTTAGGGTTTATAAACCCGTGACAAGTGATTTTGGGTGTCTGTTTTCGTTATGCCATGGATTTGAGGTAGGATATCCCTAACACAAACAATTATGATTTATGTTTCATCATTTTAATACTTTTATAACCTTATTTGAATTATATTTTATGCTAATAAACTTTGTTTCTAGAGGGTTTTTGTGCAAATTATGATTTGTGTCATATTTTTTTAAAAATCTAATTGTTTTGGTATAAATGTGCACTCCTCTTTTTTGATCAATTAATCCATGAACTTTCTCACTTCGTTTATCATATTTTGAAAATTTATTAGTAGATTGAATATAATTATGTCATGAAAATGGTGTATTCTCTCTTTTTAAGTGCTTAACACAAGTAGTTTTTATTAATGAGTGCAAGCAATGTGTTCGGTAAATTGCTCGGTTGACTTTTATGTGTCTACTCCAATTTAAAATAATTTGTATGATTTAAAAATTTATTGGAATCATGTAAGAAAATTATTTTGGGATCCTTTTATGGCTTTAAAATTTTTATTTTATTGTATAAAAAAATGGTTTTTTTGTTTAGAACATGTTTTGGCCCGAGTATCCAGAAAATGGCCCATTTCACATTTTTTATAAAAATGGTTTTGTTTTTAATATGTCACCTGAGTGTTTTCAGGGATTTATGAATTTGTTTTAATTCATTAAATGGTGTTTACACACCTCCTTAATAAAATTGGAATTCATAACTTTGTCAAATGATAGTTTTGAGAAAAAAATTTAAGGCTCATTTGGCCTTTCCTAAAAACGATGAATGAGTGTTTTACTTGTATATACCAAGTTGTGCCAATTGGGATAGTTTTATGGTCCATGAAATGAATTTACTAAATAATTTTTTGGATTCCAAATATGGATTGGTTTGGTTTTGATGTGTTTTTATAATTGAAAAGGTATTTTTGAATGAGGTTTATGTGAAAAGCCTCAATACACTGCTTGAAATTGTTTTACGACAATATTTAGGGGTTTGTTTATTTGTGAAAGAAATGTGAAGAATGTTAGTGGTCTATTACTGTGTCTATGGTTTGTGAATGGAGTTTTGATGTGAAATTTGTAATTGATAATATGTGTAAATTGATTGAGAACTAAAGGGAATCTCGGGTATCTAGGTGGTCAGATGTGTACTAGTATGCTAGTGAACCTGTGGGGTTTGGCCCCTGTTTCACGTAGCATGTTTGACGGTGACAACACTAACTAAAATATGATGATTATGATGTTGGGGGACCACTATGTTTTGGGTATGCTCCTTACTAGTGGCTCGTGTGCACGAGAAAGGATATTTAATATGGTTACTTTCACTGAGATACGATGTACCTGGGGCACACAATAGACTACTGCCTAGGGGTGTTCCCGTGACTTGTGCTCATTGGATCTTTTGTACTCACCATCGGCATACGGTTTGTTTGGTTGCTAAATTCAGTAGTGTGTGTGATTTATTTAAAAGTTAAAATTATTTAAATCAGCCCCTTTGATGTCTATTTTCATTTTGATGTTGCAATGCTTTCAAATTTATTACTACCATTCTTGTTTATAAAACATGAAATTTAAAGATCCGTAAATTTCATGGAAAATTATTTTTTCTTAATTTTTATTGATATTTTACAAGAACGCAGTTTCTGACGGCACCTGATTCCGAGACCCGGTGTGCCCAAAATCATTTTCTGAATTTTGGCTTGGGTACATTCAGTGAACAGATGAGCGGGTTTTTCTAACTTTTGAACTGTTACTCGGAATCGAATTTTGAGGGCACCGATGGAATCGCAGTGCCGGTAATTGCATAGAAACGCCTCTTCCGGAGTTGCGTTTGCTCTGATGTGGTTTTTAATTTTTGGGCTTAAAGTTAATAAATAAAATAAATTGTTCGACAAACTTTATTTTATTTCACTTAAGCCACTTGGAAGCCACTTGAATCCACTTAAAGCTGCTTAAGCTGAGTTGATGAGGTTAGGGTTCTATCCAAAAATATCCTACCCTCTTGGTAGGATATTTGTGACGTGGGGCCCACACAAACCCCACCATTTCTTTTCCGTGAAGAACGCGCGTGCGACGAGTTGACCGAGGTAGGGGTTTTATTTGGAATGATTTTACCCCTTTTATTCTGTGGGTGTTTCCGTTCAAAAAAAAGAACCCGGATTCATAAGAACAATTTTAATTTATATGAAATGGTTTTCTTGTTATGTTTTCTATGTTGAATGTTTTCTCCTGACTGTTATCATCTAACACAGAGGGTTCGGGCCAAACAAACACGGCCCGAAAACCCTCCATAGTTCTTCTTTGTTGTACGGATTTGGTGGGTGACGGAAAAACGTGCAGCAAAGGTGATTTGATGTTTCTGCAGTGAAGAACGGGACCCGAGAGGAGCCGCGGCGCAGACGGGAATGAAAACTGACCACTGGAGCATCTCTGGTGGCCCGCGGAAGCTTCCGCCAACGGCCGGAGGCGGCGGCCGGCAGCGGCCGGCCTCCAGACGGTGGCGGCTCCCAGCGCGCCACCGGGAAAACCTCGCCGCGCAGAACCGCAGTTCAGGGATGCGGTGGCCCGGCCGCGTCCGGGTGGTTCGGGGCGGCCCCACACGGGGCCACGTTACTTTGACACCACGGGGGCAGCGCCCACCCCGCGGGTTCCTCCGCTCGGCCGGCTCGACCGAGCCGAGCTGGGCCGACCCGCCTGGCCGGGTCACGCCCAAGCCAGGACGGGTCGGGTCGACCCGGTTCGGGCCGGCCCAGGGGGGTTGGGCCGGGTCGGCCCGGGCCCAGACCCCCGTCTTCGGACCGTTTTCGGTCATTTGCCTGTAACTTGGGCTACGGGCCTCTGAACGATGCGCCGTTAGTGGCGATGCGATCCTTGGATTGAGATGGTCGTTTCGGTATATCTCACTCAAGTTTTCAGATTACTTTGAGTTCGGCTGGGTTGGTTCGTGCACGAAACCAACCGGGCCCTTGGAGCAGAAACGCTCATATCTTGAGCATCGGACGTCCGATCGACATGCCGTCGACTTTTTTGTTTTCCTCTAAGTGAGACGGATCTTTTAGCATACTCCTCCCGAGGTTTGGAAGCAGGTGGAGTACGGTCGGGTTGGTTTTTCTTTAAAAACCAACTGGGCCCCTACGACAAAAAAGCCAATAACTCTCAGACCGCGCGTCCGATGGACGCGCCGTCTGCGATGTTGAGTTCCTGATGACAATACAAAACATTTGGATACATCAAATCTGGAATATGTGTCAGTTGATGTATCAGCCTCTCGGATCATTGATCAGACCCTCTCGAACGAGCTTGCTGTGTACTGGAACCCTAGAGCTGGGTGTGACTGCTACTGTGACGACGACGACTGTGCAGAGATCCTCAGTGGACTATGACGACTACTGCACTCAGTGATCCTTTGTGGGTCAGTGCTACTGATCTTGTGTGGGTATGATCCTATGTGGGTCAACGCTCATCGGTCCTGTGTGAGCCAGCGCCTACATTTCATGTGTGGGCTCGATCCTGTGTGGGTCTTTGCGGGGGTTAGTTACCTATCTATCCTTTGTGGGTCAGATCCTTTGTGGGTCATTTCAGGGGTAATACCTATCGATCTGTTGTGGTTCCGACAACTTAGATGGATCAGTGATCATCTATATCATCATTTGAAGAAGTATACTTGTGTGAGCTAAAACTCTATTTTACATTACTTTGTGGATTATATTGTGCTATACTTTGTGGATTTATGTTTTACATTCCTTTTTTGATTGGGTAGTTATATCCTGTGTGGATTTAGGTTTTACTTTCCTTTGTGGATTGTGTTGAGCCATCCTGTGTGGATTTTACGTTTTGCTTTCATGTGTGGACTGGGTTTTACTAGATCTCGGATGTTGGAGCCGAGCGAGAATTGATGACTTAGGTATATTTATGGGCATATACCTAAGCAGTGTCGGTTTTTACTTCGTGATTGTATATTTCCTTTGTGGTTTATCCTTTTTGGATTTCGGGAGACCTTCGGGGGTCTCGGGGTCCCTACTGAGTAGCTTATACTCACCCCTGCACGGCCTATGCCCGCACTTCGTTGTGTTGGATGCAGACGACGGATAGCGCTGACCGTGGTGGAGGCATGCGGAGCAGGACAGTACCTGGAGGAGGACCAATGGGCGGGACGTACTCGGATCGGACGGCTGGACCGAGGAGCTGTGGAGGCTATCTGTGCTCACCCATTAGGTGGGACTTCCAGAGTATGGCTCGACGCTTCGGCTTTTCTTTTCAGTTGATGTTTTCCCCATTCAGTTGTACTATACAGTTGGGCTAGTATTTCCGGCCCCTTTTACTTTCAGCACAACTTGATAATGTTTTTACTTAGTGTTTACTTTTTCCAGCTTGCTTACTCTGTGGTGCTTGTTTACTTTACAAAGGCAATGACTTCCCTTTTTCCTGGATTTACGCCTTGGTGCTAGTCTCCATCCCCTGGCCTATGGAAGGCGGGCTTGGGGTAGTCACGGCATGGGCCCCGGGGACGGGTCGTGACAAATTGGTATCAGAGGTGGTCGGTTCTACCACAGACTCAGATCTTTCTACTATGTGAAGCAATAGTCTTTAGCGTATTGGGTGTGGTTATCAGTCCAGTGAGTCCAGTGTTGGTGCGGCGGCCAACGTATCCATACACCAGGACCCTGACTTCTGATTTCCGACTTAATGCATGAAAAAATTGATTGCATGTGTGTTTTATGTATTACTTGTGATTACTTTATATCAGCTCACCAGGTATACTATTCTGACCATGGCGCACCTGTTTCCTTTCAGGATGGCCCCATGAGGGCAGTCAGCTAGGGTTCCGAGAGTGGTACGTGACGGCAGCCCGCCGAGCGACGAGGCTTCGGTACAGGGCCCTTTGACAGCAGAGGCACTGGCGGTACCTCTACCCGCTGAGCCACCGATGCTTCCATCACCAGCCGCTGACGATGCACGTCGCCTCAGTGCACTGCATGAGTTCCAGCACCAGCGACCGCCCAGGTTCCGTGGGGAGAGGGACCCCCAGGCAGCCGAGGACTTGCTGGAGGCAGTGGTGTGAGTTTTTCGGCTAGTGATGACACCAGCAGACCTCATGGTGATCCTCGCTGTGCGCCTACTGCACGCAGCAGCAGGACGATGGTGGATCTTGATGCTCTTGGTGCACGATGAGGCCTCTCTCATCTGGACAGACTTTGAGGGCCTCTTATGCTCATTGATCGTCCTGGCCACCCTCAGTGCAGTGCACATCCATGAGCTTCTTCAGCTGTAGCATGGCAGCTTGACGGTCGCCCAGTACTCGACGAGATTCGCCGATCTATCGCGTTACATGACCGACATGGTACGAGACCCGTTCTTCCGGGCCCGGACCTTTGAGAAAGGATTGAGACATGGGATTCGGGAATGCTGATCTCCCTAAGCATCCCGACCCATGTGTGAGTACTAGAGCGAACCCTTTTGATCGAGAGCTTTCTTGCTGAGACTTCTCCAGCGGTGAGACCTACCGCGGGGCAGCACGATGCAGAGTCTTCCGCTGCAGCCAGTCAGCGGATGACTCAGGGGTCCAGGCAGACCAGACCCTAACGTAGACGACCTCAAGACACTGGCTCAGCCATGCGGGGCGCACAGCGCGGAGCCAGTCTTTCGAGAGGCAGGCAGTGCTACACTTGCGGCGGGCAGGGTCACATGGCTCGTGACTGCCCGAACCACCGTGTCGAGGAGCAGTAGATGGTTGAGGGGTCACCCAGGCAGAGGGAGAGGGTCAACCGTGGTGGTCCGCAGGGAGGAGGCGGACGAGGAAGAGGAGCTGGCCGACCGGCAGGTGGTGGGCGATGCTTTGAGGCTCTACCACCACCACCACCAGGAGGCCCGCCCCGACCACAGGGAGCTGGAGGGCAGAGATAGGCACAGCTCCAGGCCGTGGAGGCCTACGACCACGGCGTGCCTGAGATGATTCGAGGTACGATCTGTGTCTTTTCCACCCTTAATGCAGTTCTTATAGACACAGGAGTGAGTCACTCTTTCATAGCTGCTACCCTTGTTCGGAGCTCGGAGATTCCGACAGAGCTGTTAGCTCGATCCTTATGGCTATAGATTCCTACGGGAGTAGACTCGACAATTAAACAATGGTTCCGGTAGTGTGATCTTACTCTAGGAGGCGAGAGCTTCGGCTGGGATCTTCTTGTAGCAGCTTCGAGGCCTTACGACCTCATCTTGGGCATGGATTGGTTATCTACAGTCCATGCTCAGATCGAATGTTTTAGGCGCGAGGTGCGATGTGTACGCACCGACGGGAGTAGGTTCACCTTCACCGGCGAAAAGGGAGCCTTCACAGCAAAGGATGGACTTCTGCAGAGGATAGGAAAGCCCATCATTCATCATTTGGCTAGCCTCATCCTAGGATCAGTTGACGTGCGAAGTCCTAATTTTCCTGCAATGGTGGATCAGTACGTGGACGTCTTTCCCGACGACGTTCCAGGACTACCTCCTCGTAGAGAGGTAGAATTTCACATTGATCGGTACCCCAGGACAGCTCTGATATCGACCCCAGTATATCAGATGGCCCCCACCGAGCTTCGAGAGCTACGGGTACAGTTGGAGGACTTGCATGGCAAGGGTTTCATACGACCCAGTGTTTCACCCTGGGCTTCGCCGATATTGTTACCCAAGAAGGCATACGGGAGCTTGCGACTCTGTGTTGATTAGCGTCGCCTGAACCAGGTGATGGTGAGGAACAAGTATCTGCTACCGAGGATTTAATACCTCTTCTATCAGCTCAAGGGAGCACAATGGTTCACGAATATAGACGTCAGGTCAGGCTACCATCGGCTCAGAGTTCGAGACGAGGACGTGCAGAAGACGGCCTTCAGATGTCGGTATGGCAACTATGAGTTCTTTGTTATGCCATTCGGTGTAACCATTGCTCCAACAGTGTTCATGGGCCTCATGAACATGATCTTTCAGCCATACCTCGATAGATTTGTCGTGGTCTTCATCGATGACATTTTCATTTACTCGACAACAGAGGAGAGGCACGCCTACCACTTACGTGTTGTACTAGACACACTCTGATAGCACCAGCTTTATGGAAAGTTCACGAAGTGTCATTTCTGGATACGTGAGGTCCACTTCATGGGACACGTCATCTCTGAGGTGGGATTTTCAGTGGATCCTGCGAAGATTGAGGCGGTGCTAGCTTGGGAGCCACCCAGGAGCGTGACAGAGGTGCGAAGTTTCATGGGACTAGGTGGATACTACCGAAGATTCGTGCCAGACTTCTCCAGAGTTGTGGCACCACTCTCAGGTTTGATGAAGAAGGGGAAACCCTTTTTGTGGTCACACAGATGTTAGTAGAGCATCCAGGAGGTGAGACATAGATTGAATAGCACCCCTATCATGAGGTTGCTTGAGGAGGGAGTAGTGTACGTAGTCTACTGCGATGCATCAGGGACCGGGCTCAGATGTGTCCTGATACAGGAGCGGGCAGTGATCGCCTTCGTATCACGTCAGTTGAGGCCGCATGAGCAGAACTACACTACCCATGACATGGAGTTAGCAGCAGTGGTCTTCACTTTGAAGACATGGTGACACTATCTGATGGGCGAGCGCTTTACAGACTTTTCTGACCATCAGAGTCTCAGGTACATCTTCTCGAAGAAGGGCCTGAACCTGATACAGCGGAGATGGATCGAGTTACTCCAGGACTATGACTTTGAGATAGTCTATACTCATGGGAAGGGGAACGTGGTAGACGATGCTCTTAGCAGGAGGACGGGCACTCAGCTACTTGAGGAGGCGACATAGCAGCTAGCCGCTTTGCAGATATCCTTCGTGGATAAAGATGGAGCAGCCTTCCTTCAGTCTATCACAGTCACTCCTCCACTACTACAGCGAGTCAGAACGGCACAGAGTGGGGGCGCCGACTATGTGACGCGGTGTGCGCAGTTATCCTCAGGACAGGCACCTGATGGCTTCTCCTTTGGAGCAGAGCACGACATCTTTTTCAGAGGACGTAACATGGTACCAGTTTCTTTACGGGAGGAGGTGCTGTGAGAGTTTCACACTTCTCCGTTGGCGGTACACCCTGGAGTGTTGAAGATGTACCAGGATCTCAGACGACAGCACTGGTGGCCAGGCATGAAGAAGGTTGTGGAATAGTTCGTTTCTCGATGCCTCACCTGCCAGCAGGTGAAGGCAAAGCATCAAGTACTAGCAGGCTTGGTACAAACCTTGGAGGTCCCGGAGTGGAAGTGGGATGGGATATCTATGGACTTCTTGACTGGACTTCCATGCACTTCTAGAGGTCACGACTCCATCTGGGTGATTGTCGACCGACTCACCAAGTCGGCTCACTTCTTACCCATCAGAGAGCAGGGCTCAGTGGAGAGCTTGGGGCGTCTCTATGTCCAGGAGATTGTATGGCTTCACGGTGATCCATCATCTATCATCTCCTATCGAGATTCTCGCTTTACTTCCCGGCTTTGGAAGGGGTTGCCAGAGGCGTTGGGGACGCGGCTACGTCTAAGCACCGCCTTTCACCCTCAGACGGATGGTCAGACGGAGAGGACCATTCAGACTCTCGAGGACATGCTTCGCGCATGTGTCCTTTACATTGGTCACAGCTGGGAGGACCACCTACCCTTGGTGGAGTTCACATACAACAACAGCTACCACTCCACCATCGGGATGGCACCATACGAGGCGTTGTACGACCAACCTTTCAGATCTCCTTTGTGCTGGATAGACCCTGGGGAGTCAGCACTTGTGGGACCAGAGATGGTCCGGGCCACGACAGAGAAGGTTCAGGTCCTCGAGGAGTGGATGAGGACAGCTCAGAGCCGGCAGAAGTCTTATGCTGATCAGAGGTGGAGGCCACTAGAGTTCAAGGATGGAGACCACGTCTTCATGCGTGTCTCACCTCGACGTGGATTACAGATTTTTGGCTGAAGCGGCAAGTTGTATCCACGCTTCATCGGACCATTCCAGGTCATCAGCAGGATTCACGAGGTGGATTATCGCCTGGCTCTACCACCTTAGTTGCACCGGGTGCACGACGTCTTCCACGTATCATAGATGAGGAGATACTTGCACGACCCGACACACATCATTGACCATGGGGAGATAGACGTGGATGATGGGGCATCTTTTGCGGCGGTCCTGGTGGAGATCGAGGATCGACTAGAGTGGGTCCTACATGGATGATCGATTCCTCTTGTGTGCATCAGATGGCAGCACGATAACCTCCAGGAGAGCACTTGGGAGCGGGAGGCTCAGATGCGTGCTCAGTACCCACATTTGTTTCCCTAGCTTATGATGTATCTTTACGGGGACATAAAGCCCTAAGGTGGGAGTGATGTAAATACCCGTAAATTTCATGGAATTTTTTTTCATAATTTTCTTTGAAATTTTACAAGAACACAGTTTTTAACGGCACCTGATTCTGAGGCTCGGTGTACCCTGAATCATTTTCGAAGTTTGGCTTGGGTACGTTCAGTGAACGGAGGAGTGGGTTTTTCTAACTTTTGAACCGGTGCTCGGAATCGAATTCTGATGGCACTGATGGAATCGCAGCTCCGGTAATTGCTTAGAAACGCCTCTTCCAGTGTTGTGTTTGCTCGGGTGTGGTTTTTAATTTTTGGGCTTATAGTAAAGAAATAAAATAAATTGTTCGAAAAACATTATTTTATTTCACTTAAGCCACTTGGAAGCCACTTAAAGCCACATAATTCTGCTTAAGCAGAGTTGATGCGGTTAGGGTGCTATCCAAAAATATCCTGCCCTCTTGGTAGAATATTTGTGAGGTGGGGCCCGCACGTGCCCCAGTGTTTCTTTTCCGTGAAGAATGCGCGTGCGACGACTTGACCGAGGTAGGGGTTTTATTTGGAATGATATTACCCCTTTTATTCTGTGGGTGTTTCCGTTCAAAACAAAGAACACCTGTTTCATAAGAACAATTTTAATTTATTTAAAATTGTTTTCTTGTTATATATTCTGTGTTGAATGTTTTCCCCCGACTGTTATCATCTAACGCAGAGGGTGCGGGCCAAACAAACATGGCCCGACAACCATCTTCAGTTCATCGTTATTGTACAGATTTGGCGGGCGACGACAAAATGTTCCGCAAAGGCAATTTGATGTTTCCGCAGTGAAGAATGGGAGCCGAGAGGTGCCGCGGCGCAGACAGGAATGAAAACAGACCACTAGGGAAACTCTGGTGGCCCACGGAAGCTTCCGCCGGCGTGCCACACCGGCACGGCGGCGACGGCGCCTAGCGCGCCGCCGGGGAAACCTCACCGCGGCTTCAGCCGTGCGGAACCGCGGTTCCGGGACGTGGCGGCCTGGCCGCGTCCGGGAGGTTCGGGGAGGCCCCACGCGGGGCCGCGTTACTTTGACACCGCGGGGGCAGCGCCCACCCCGTGGGTTCCTCCGCGCGGTCGGCTCGGCCGAGCCGAGCTAGGCCGACCCGCGTAGCCGTGTCACACCCAGGCCGGGCCGGGTGGCGCCAAACTGTGTCCGACCCGGACCTGGGTCGGGTCTACCCGGTTCGGGCCGACCCAGGGGGGGTTGGGCCGGGTCGGTCTGGGCCTAGACCCCCCGTCTTCAGACCATTTTCGGTCTTTTGCCTGTAACCTGAGTTATGGGCATTGGAATGACGCGCCATCAGTGGCGATGCAATCCTCAGATCGAGACGGTCTTTTCGGTATATCATAGTCAAGGTTTCAGATTACTTTGAGTTCGGCTGGGTTGGTTCGTGCACGAAACCAACAGGGCCCTCGGAGCGGAAACACTCATATCTTGATCTTCGGACGTCCGATCGACGTGTCGTTGACATTGTTGTTTTCCTCTAAGTGAGATGGATATTTCGGAATAATCTGCCTGATGTTTGGACACACGTGGAGTACAATTGGGTTGGTTTTGTTTTAAAAACCAACTAGGCCCCTGGGACGAAAAAGCCAATAACTCTCAGACCGGGCGTCCGATTGACGCGCCTTCTGCGACGTTGAGTTCTTGATAACGATATAGAACTTTTGGATACTTCATCTCTGGACTATGTGTCAGTTGATGTATCAGCCTCTCGGCTCGTGGAGCGGACCCTCCCGAATGAGCGTGCTGTGTGCGGGAACCCTAGAGCTGGCTGCGACTGCTACTGTGACGATGACGGCTGTGCAGAGATCCTCAGTGGACTGCGACGACTACAGCACACAACAATCATTTTTGGGTCAGTGCTACCGATCCTGTGTGGGTCATCGCTCAGCGGTTCTGTGTGAGCCAGCGCCTACAGGTCCTGTGTGTGCCCGATCCTGTGTGGGTCTTTGCGGGGGTTAGTTACCTATTGATCCTTTGTGGGTCAGATCCTTTTTGGGTCATTGCGGGGGTTAGTACCTATCGATCCTTTGTGGGTCTGACGACTTATATGGATCAGTGATCATCTCTATCGTCATTTGAATAAGTATACTTGTGTGAGCTGAAACTCTGTTTTACTTTCCTTTGTAAATTGTGTTGTAATATCCTGTGTGGATTTACATTTTACTTTCCTTTTTGGATTGTGTTGTGCTATCCTGTGTGGATTTACGTTTTATGTTCCTTTGTGGATTGTGTTGAGTCATCCAGTGTGGATTTTACATTTTGTTTTCCTGTGTGGACTGGGTTGTACTAGAGCTCGGATGTTGGAGCCGTACGAGAATTGATGACTTAGGTATATGTTTGGGCATATACCTAAGCAGTGTTGGTTGTTACTTCGTGATTGTATATTTCCTTTGTGGTTTATCCTTTGTGGATTTTGGGAGACCTTTGTGGGTCTCAGGGTCCCTTCTGAGTAGCTTATAGTCACCCCTGCACGGGAAATGCCCGCACTTCGTTGTGTTGGATGTAGTTGACGGACATCGCTAACCGTGGTGGAGGCTTGCGGAGCAGGACGGTACCTGGAGGTGGACCACTGGGCGGGACGTACTTAGAGTGGACGGCTCGACCGAGGAGCTGTGGAGGCTAGGCTCACCCTTCATGTGGGACACCCAGAGGGCGGATCGACGCTTCAGCTTTTCTTTTCAGTTGCTGTTTTCCCCTTTCAGTTGTAATTTACAGTTGGGCTTGTATTCCCGGCCCCTTTTACTTTCAGCACAGTTTGTTACAGTTTTTACTTAGTGTTTACTTTTTCTGCTTGCTTACTCTGTGGTGCTTGTTTACATTACAAAGGAAATGCCCTCCCTTTTTCCGGGATTAACGCCTTGGTGCTAGTCGCCATCCCCTGGCCTATGGAAGGCGGGCTTGGGGTAGTCACGGCACGGGCCCCGAAGACGGGTTGTGACATGAAAGTTTTTGTCTGGTAGTTTTTTTATAGCATGGGACCTCATTTAGAATACATAACATAATATTTTTATTAAAAACATGAAATTGAGATTTATTTTATTTTAAAGTATGTGCATTGGGAATAGAATATTGGGCTAACCTTTTGAGTTTTAATACTCATGCCTATAGTGTTCTCTTGTTTTTAGCCCTTCTGTAGGATTCATCTTGAGTTCGATCGCCTTGGGAGATGTCTAATCATTTTGTTGGAGAGTGACTAGTGGGGAAACATAGAGTTAGTTTGATATCGAGATTGGTCAGTTGAGTTGTTGTATTAGTTGTACTTTTAGTTTCTTGTAAAAATAATGTTCAGTTCAATTTTAATATATATGTATTTTGGGATTTCAATTTCTTTCATTGTTTTTCTGATTGTTCATATATTGGTGAAATTGTTACTTTATGTCCTATAATGATAACATTGGTTCATGTATCCATCCTAGGAGGATCAGGAACGCCTCTCACGACTTGTCGCGGGCTAGCCTGGGTGACCGGTTTAGGGTCGACTTCAACTGGTTTGTGAAAAAAATGGTATCAGTGGAGGTCATCTCTTAGGAGACCTTTCTTTTTAAAGAACTCTTGTTATTTTGGGGATTTCAAGGTAGATGGAGTAGGATTTCTGGGACATGACGGGTAATTTTATGAAGAGTGTCGTGAACTCTTTCTTATTCTAATCGGCATGTTTCCATGGGAAGTCCGGTTTTACTAGTGTCCTTTGTTCTTGTTGATTTTTTGGTGTTGGGATATGACAAGGGGAGTGTGAATAAAGACCTATGTGAGCTTTAAGGGCCTGTAAATCCATGTGGAGCTAGGGAATTTCTCTAATAAATCTCTGGGTGTTGGTGTTGTGTTTGACATATGGCTGCCAACCATATGGTAAAGTCACCTACCGAAAATAGTTCCCTTTTTTGGGTCTCTTGAACATTTCCTGAATTCTAAATTTCTGTTTTTAAAATTCTTGTGTGAGAATTATGGAAATGTGTTTTAAAAGAAGGATTAGATTTTTAAAAGTGAAATATGGGTTTTTCATAAATTAAATATAATAATGGTGTTGATAGGTTTTGTTTTTGTGAAAAAAATTGAGGGAAGTGGAAATGATTTAAGAGGATTGGATTATACATAATCTAAACATGTGGTCTATTGGAATAATTTTTTTTTGAAATTGTGAATCATTTTAAGTTGATTCTAGATATTTGTTTTAAATGTGGTATTTTGGGATGTGAAATGTTTTTTGAATCAGATAAATTAGTTTTGGAAAATGGATATGATCAATTGGTGTTTTCCTAGAATGGGTATTGGTCTTAGTGGACCTTCGAAAATGAAAATATACCTTGCAGAATTTTAAAAAAATGGGATGGGGATGTTTGGAGTGTCTTGGATATTTTATAAGTTGTGAAAAATTAAAATTGATAGGTTTTTAAGAAAATGGTTCCAAATGAATAGTGGTTTTTCTTTGTGAAATATAATAGGTGTTTTTTTCTAGGTGGTTGTTGTTCCTTTTGAATGTAAATGATTTTTGGAATGATGTTGTTTGGTTTTAGCCTTTGGTGCTTTCATGGGTGCTCTCATGAATTGTTTTATTGATATATTGAACGATGGACTATATGGAATGGCGATTGGGTGCCTGGGGTGGCATGGAAATGTGCATGTGGGTAAAACTCGATGAAACACTATTCATGAATGTGGAAACCCACTATCTTAGATTGTTCTACAAATGTGTATTGAGCTGAAATTTTTTGGCCATTTTTTATAAATCAATGGTTATGTGGCTTGTTTTTTTCTATGTCTTAGAAGAGTTTTTAATACAGTAAGCTTTCTTCTGATCTAGAAATCATACTCTTGTTGTATGTTGAGATGTGATCTTGTTCGTGGCTCAGTTTTGGAGTAATATTTATTTGGTTTCGAAAGATGTGTTGGATGTTGTGATGAGGTCATGGATAGATCTACGTTGGAAATACTTCCTACTGATCAACCTAATGATTCATTTAAAATGTTAAATCCACCTATTCTGATAATGCCTCAACCTGTTTAATGAAATAGAGAGATTTTTGTATCTATTAAAAGTGCTTCTAGGTCAGGATATTTCTTTAGGATAGAACATTTGTGTTCGGTGATGTTGATGTTTTTCACCGTATTCATTGTCCATTCTTCCTCTCATTCAGAGTGAGATATAATTTTTAAATATATATATGAGTTCCTATATATGAAGGTTTTTTTTGTGAGAAAGTGTGTTTTTTTTGAGTGGGGTGATTCTTATCACCTAACTGCGGTGCAACAGATGCTTTATGAATCAGGGCTCCATCTATAGGCCTCGGAGTGACACTTTTTACGCAGTCTGGAAATCGACAGAGTTGTAGAGTGCTCAATTAGGATCATGCCTTCTCTTTTTTGATAAGTTAGTTTCTATGTCAACGTTTTGGTTCCTCATTTCTCTTAATTTCCCTTGGTCTCAACAAGCGTGGTGGACTTACCCCTCACACAATGTCTAAGATTATGCCTTCATGGATGTGGGTTTTCAATCAATGTCCATGTGTGGACCGCCTGTGAAAATCAGGTGCAGTCATGATGTTACCTAATCGTATTTTGAGAGTTTTGGGTAGTTTCATTGTTTCTTTTGTGGTTTTAGTGGTCAAATTAGTATGTCCCCTTCTCTCCCATCCCAGAGTGGTGGGGGTTCAGATCTGTGGTGAAAGTATTTTCCACGTTCTTGTCCCCTCCATTCAATAGTGGTTGGTTTATATGTTCATGTTGTAACACTATTAACATGGTATTTTTGGTTTTTGTAGGAGTTTTTATTTGTGATTGTGTGAGTGAGGCCCAATTCTATCTCATTTTGAATTCTTGATTGTTCATTGCTAGTTGGTTTCTAATGGTGGGGAGACCCACCATGGGTCTCATGGATTTTCATCCTAAGAACATTTCTAGTGCTAGTTTTTTCTTAATGATGAGGAGTCCATTCTGGAATCCCTGGAAATATTTGGTTTTTGTGAGTGAACTTTGGTTTGGGTGATGATGGGGTTCATTGGGAGAATGCCCAACAATCGGGGTCTTGCCTTGGTTGTGGAGGTGGTGGCTTCATCTTTCTATTGATTCTCCAGATGTGTTTGTGGGTTGTCATTAGTTTGGGAAAGAGTATTAAGTTAAATTTTTGGTGATTGATATTTCATTATCATTATATGCTGGATTAGGTTGTTAAGGAATCCTTAGGTGAATATTTTTTCAGCCGAAAAGTGTTAAGGCTTTCCGGGGGCGGAATGCTTTAATGGTGGGTAGAATTGTCACACCCGGTTTTTTTTGAAATTTTATTGATATGATCCATTGGAAATACTGATCCATTTCATTGTTATTTGGTGAGATGAATATTGATTTTTGATGTTTCATATATGTCTAACCCCCTTAATTTGGGATCCCCATGGATCGTTTAGGAGTTTTTGAAGAAAGGGTGGTTACTTCATGATTTGGGCCAACTGTGAGCCCATTTCCAGTTTTAAAAACCATATGTGTTCCTTTTATTACTCATTTGTTTTTAATAATCTTTCACCCATTCCACATTCCACTTGTTCTATACTGACATATTAATACTTCCATAGGATTTTTTACCACATAAAAATTCATAATCATGGTGAATTGGGGTTACTTATTTTGGTATTGTCCCAGCTCCTGGGCCCATTTCCTCTTTAAAAAAATTTTCCTTTATATATAATTCAATTATTAATATGATTCAGTGATTCTACCTCCCCCTCGAAGCCAATACCCCTATCCTCTCCCCCATTTTCTATTTACCCTCTTTGGAGGTCATATGGGTCACGAATTGGGGAGAAAGTTCTTAGGCTACCTCAAATCCTCCATAATTGAGAAGGTTAATCGTTTTAGACACAAATCATTCAATTTGAGGTCTTGTTTAGAAAATGGTTCTTTCCCTTGCTTTTCTATACCTTAGGAGACTCTTCATGAAGTTCCATCCTATTCCCTTTTCTCTAGGGGTGTAGATCTAATGGAATACGATGAGTTTTCTAGTGGAGAAGGTGAGATTCCATCTCTTTTATCCTCCATCTTCTTCCTCCATTCAATTTTTATTAGTTTATAATCACCCCTTATAATGATCGACCTATTTTTCTGTTATACGATTTTTTATTGAGTTTATATTCATTTAGTTGTGGTCTTTATAGTTTTAGGGTTTATAAACCCCCGAAGGGTGATTTTTGGTGTGTTGTTCTGTTACGCCAGGGATTTGAGGTAGGAAATAACTTACACAAACTGTTATCATTTATGTTTCATCATTTTAATTATTTTATAACCTTATTTATATGATATGTTCTACTGTGAACCATTGGTTCTAAATTTTTTTGTGCAAATTATGTTTTGTGACTTATTTTGTTAAAAATATAGTTGTTTGTTATATATCAGCACTCCCCTAATTTGCTAAATTATTCCATGAGATTTCTCACTTGGTTTATGGTATATTGAATATGTCTTAGTATCTTAAATAACATTATGGCATGAAAATTGTGTATAATCCCTTTTTAAGTGCTTAACACAAGTAGTTATTTTAATTAGTTCATGCAATGTGTTTGGTAAATAGCCATGTTGGCTTTTATGTATCTACAACAATTTATAATAATTTATTAGGATTTATAAATATATTGGAAGAATGTAATAAAATTATATTGGGATCCTTTTAGGGCTATAAAATTTGTATTTTCTTTTATAAACAAATTTTTTTTTGTTTACAAAATGTTTTCCCCTAGGTTGCCTGAAAATGGCATGTTTATCATTCTTATATAATTGGTTTTGTTTTGAATATGTCACCTGAGTGTTTTATGGAATTTATGAATGTGGTTTAATAATTTAAATGGTGTGTACACACCTCCTTAAAAAAATTTAAATGCATAACATTGTCAAATGTTAGTTTAGAGAAAATGGTTAAAGGCTCGTTTGGCCTTTCCTAAAAATGAAGAATGAGTGTTTTACTTGAATATACTAAAATGTGTCAATTGGTATTCATTTATGGTCAATTAAATTAATATATAAAATATTATTAGGGATTCCAAATATGGTTTGGTATGGTTTTGATGTGTTTTTATAATTGAAATAGTGTTTTTGAATGAGTTTTATGTGCAAAGCCTCAATACACTCCTTGAAATTATTTTACGAAAATATTTAGTGGTTTGTTGATTCGTGAATGAAATGTGAAGATATTTTGTGGGATATTTGTGTGTTTATGGTTTGGGAATGGAATTTTGAGTGAAATATGTATTTGGTAATATGTGTGACATGATTGATCACTAAAGGGAATTCTAGTTACCTAGGTTGGCGGACGTGTACTAGTATTCTAGTTATCCTGTGGGGTTTGGCCCTTCTTTCACATAACATGTTTGACGATGAAAAAACATACTAAAATATGATGATGATGATGATGATGTGGGACTACTAGTTTATGGGTATTCTCCCTACTAGTTGCTCATGTGCACGAGAACATATATTTATTTGGTTACTTTCACCGAGATACAAGGTACCTGGTGCTGAAAACTGACGACTGCCTAGGGGTGTTCCCATGACTTGTTCTTATTGGATCATTTGTACTCATTGTCGGTATACTGTGTGTTTATTTTATAAATTCAATAGTGTTCGTGATTTGTTTAAAAGTTAAAATTCTTTAAAGTAGCCATTTTGAAAATTATTTTCATTTTGATGTTTCACCTCTTTGAAAGTTATTACTAGAATTCTTTTTTATAAAACAAGATTTTTTTTGTCTGGTAGTTTTTTATCTAGCTTGGGACCTCATTTAGAAGACATAACATTATATTTGTATTTAAAACTTGAAATTGATGTTCCTTTTATTTTAATGTATGTGCATTTGGAATAGAATATTGGGCCAACCTACTAAGTTTTAATACTCACGCCTATAGTCATTTTCGGTTTTTATCCCTTCTGCAGGTTTCATCTTGAGTTTGATCACCTTGGGAGATGTGTGATCATTATTTTGATGAGTGACTAGTAGGGTCACATGCAGTTAGTTGGTTATCAGGTTTGGTTAGTTGAGTTGTTTTCTTAGTTGTACATTCAGTTTATTGTACAAATAATGTTCAGCTCAATTTTTATATAAATGTATTTTGTGTTGTCCATTTCATTCCGCTATTTGATTGATTTTTCATATATTGGAGAAATTTTTCCCTTGTGTATTCTATTGATGCCCTTGGTTCTTGTCGCCATCCCCGGAGGATCAGGAATGCCTCTCAGGACTTGTCGCGGGAACACATAGTTGACCAGTTCACGGTCGACATGGACTGGTTTGTGACATGATAAATGATAATCCATCCCATTTTTTATAATTTATAATTAAAATGTTATCCAATATGAATAAATCTGTATCTGATGAGGTAATAATTCATTTTCAAAAACATTATTCAAGTTTTAAAAAAATATTTCCAAGAACTTTTTATCTATATATCCCAATTGAATCATTAATACCCAAAACATTATAAATAATAAAAATATCAGCTTATCATTGATCCCCCACATTCCAGAATATATCAAATGTATTTCAAAAAAAATATGAAAACCCTAATTGTATATTCCTTTGAAACCTAGTAATAACCTTAATAAAAATAATCCAATTTTTAAAACAAGATTTTGTATTGGTTATAATGAGTACTGAATATAATCATTAAATATATGATACATTAACAATCATCCTTAAATATTTAGAAAACTTTATCAAATATATGTCCTATGATAATCCATATGTTCAAATTTTCTTATTAATATACAATATATCCTAATCCAAACTACATTATCAAAATTCAAGGCATTAAATAAGGGTTACCATCACTTAATCAAAATATCACTCTTCACAAAATTTATCTTCAATGTATTCAACGCAATTCATCTTGTAAATTGAAATAAAAAGTGAAAAAATATAAATAAAATACATATTTATTATATTATTCATATAAAATAATATAGAAATTCAAAATACACAAATACATCATTCTTCCAACATTCATACTAAACCATTACTCTGCTTCACAAACTTCTTGAATAATTACACATTCATGTAATAATAAATATAAATAATTTATTATTGATCATAAATATCATAAATAATAATCCTTATTTTGTTTAATGTAATGAATTCTTGAAAAACATAAAATAAATTTCACTAGTCGTTTGTAGTATCTTTTCAGCTAGAAGTATAACCATTACTCGTACGACAATCATGATTCAATTAATGGGATTTACACTGGTGACGTTGATTAATATAATTCATATACATTCAAAATATGAATCATTAAATTTTAGCTAGGTTCCATTTTGTTCATTATATTTAATAAAATTAAAAATTATATTGCGATAATCAAATATAATATTGGGATACCATATAATCATTAAAAATTACTGATATGATGCATAATTCATTGTTCCTACATATATATTATATAAAACCATATGATTATTCTAGTTTATTCACTGCAATACATTATTTAAATACTTAGTTATATCTATTAAAATTTATTCAAATTACCAAAAAATATCCCCCATTATTGTCAAACTAAGTCTCTGATATGGCCCTATTGTCATGTACCATATTACCATAAGTTAGACCCATCACATATTGTTGGAGTCATTACCCCATGGTATATTTGGGCTTGTAATACATTCCATTTTAGTATATAGATAAAGATATTTTTTAGGACGTAGATCACGCTATCCATTACATGAATTACATGAAATTTTCTAATATGTTAACACATTTATATACTTATACATAGAGACATACTTAGGCATATCATTCTAAATATACTCAGGGATATAAGTAATGTTTTCTAATCAAATAATACTAAGGATAAATTAATTATGTATATGATAAAAACCACCAAGACCACCACATTATAAACATATAATCCAAATAAATTTTTTAGAATAAATTGAAAATTATATAAACAGATTCCCAAAGACATTATTAGTCTAGTGCCATTGGAAATAAGAATATGAAAAAAATACAACATGAGCGAGCTACAATGTCTCTTACTATGTTCTTCTATTAAATCTCTCCTATTAGACATATCATAAAATAAATTTATACTTGTATAATGGGTAATAACGCTAAAAATGGTAGATCCCAAATGCTCATAATAGTTATACAAGGAACACATTTTACCATAACCATTTACATATGGGTAAGAGAGAATGATCAGGAAAATATAAGATCATAACCATTATATCAATGATTATTAACATGAATCGTGGCATAAAATGTGGTAGTTCATAAGATATTAATCATAGTGAAATATAGAACATTCTCTATGAATGAATAAAATAGGTATAAAAATTGGATTATTTTGGAAACATAAGCATATATAATGATTTAAATAGTTGTAAAGGCAATGAAACCAAATCCATATTTGAGGAAAATATTAATTATTGAACTAGATTCACAACCCATTCCATCCCATTAATACTAACCTGATTAATTTTATCATTAATTCATATAATTCTACACTGAGTTTATTTATTGTTCTTACATTGTAATACTAAATCGAATTCCTTCTACATTATTCCCTATAGTACTAAATCAATTTAATTTTTCATTACATCCATTCTTATATCATGAGATATAAATAATTATCCATTTCATTGTAAAGAGATATAGTTTCCACCTATATCATAATTTAATCATACATACATGTGACACAAAATCATAAATAATCAAATAATTGTCCATGAAATGAAATGGGTATCATAAACATGTTATCACGTCATAACATATGAAAAAAATGATATTTAATTCATAATAATTTCATAATAATAAGATCCCATTAATATAATATGGATTCAATAACATATAACCTATGAAAGTGAAATGGGTATCTTAATTTTTATTCTATAAAAAATTGATGATTGAATATGAATAGAAACATTGGATGATTTCGTAAAATGGTATGAGTAATATAAAATAATGTAATATTAGATTTAAAATAAAAATGAAGGATATTTTGAAATAATTTATTATGGGAAATATTCATTCATCAATTAAAAATGATCTTTAAAACACAAATATATTTGTTAAATATTTTCATAGAAAATAATTTTAAAACAAAAAAAATGGAAAAAATATTTGATAAATATTTTCCTTGAAAACATATAAATAATCATAAAAATTTTGGGAAACCCTTTTATATAAAATCTAAAAAAAGTAGGATGAAATGTTTTTAGAATCCATTTTCATGGAAATCATATTAATGGAGATTTAATACATTTTGAAATTAATTTTCCTTGAAAACATATAAAAAGAGAGTCCAAACATTTTTTGAAACATTTCAATGAAAATATATTTTAAAAATATTTTCATTAAAATATTCTATTAAATATTAAAATAAAACTTCAATGAATTGAAGGTCGATAAAATTGTTCATGTAATATGATATAAATGAAAATTTATTTTTCATGGAAAAAAGGTTATAAAAATACATCATTTGGAAAGAGAAAAAAAGATTCCACAAAAAACATTATTAAAAAATTAAAAAAACTATTTTATTTAACCTTATATATTGTTATAATATTCTTTGAATACATTTTTACCAATCATGGGTTTTAAGTGACATGTTCTTCCAACTGAAGAGATGTTATTGTTTTTATTTCACAAAAAATATTTCCTACTATCATATGTACCAATGAGTGCATAAAAATTGGTACTGATATTTTAATATATCAAGAATAATCAGTTTATAATAAAATTCACTGGTGTTCTTGAGATATTGATCATAATATTATATCAAAGGAACCATAAGAATAAAAAAACTAGAAAAATTATTAGATTGCTATAATATGTTCATATAACTTTCTAAAATGGTAGCATACTATCTATTTAGGAAAATAAATCTATATTTAGAATAATGTATAACGAAATGTGTTATAATGAGGATATAAAAGGTAAAATGGTAGTATATACACCAAAATAATATTTTAGGATAATAAAAAACATTTTTATAAATGAATGATAATTTTTCAAAAAGTTTATTACTAATTTGGTTACCATTAAAACAATAACCACCTAAAATAGATATCAAACAATAAGTTTTTAAATACATATTTTTATATTTATAATAATAATATATTTCATTCTTGTGTTTTAGACACACCCGGGAAACAAAATAGGTGTTGAATAAAGAAGATACATCACTATAATAAAATGTGACATGAAAATAAATTTCCATGTGTATTGAATCCCATTATATTTGAATGAACATAAATTATAATAAATATAAATTTATTATAAATATATCATAGAACAGTATTATCATAACTAATAGGATATATGTAATACTTTTAATCTATATTACCCTCTTCTTAAAAACTCAATGTTATTGTTAGAGTATGTGTAATATTCACTTTGTTTTTATAAATTGTCTTTATTTTTTATTGTAAGACGTTAGATCTTTATTTCAGGTATAGATCATGATTTATATTGTTTTTTATAAATATGGAGTTTATGGAAGTTTAAGGTGTTTATGTTGTGTACTTTGGAGTACCTGGCATCTACCAGGTTGTTGTGGGATGTCCTGTAATGGCTGTGTAACAATAGATACATGGATATGTTGTGTGACCTAGAGACCCCCCCTAATGAGGGGCTCTAGTTGTGGAATTTACAAATCTATTTACATTAAATGAAAACACAATGTTCGTTTTCTTTTATTTGAAAAATCATACTAGGGTTGTTCCTCATAACAAGAAATATCTATTACTAACCTCATTTAATCTATGGACAGATGATAGCGACAATTCTTCTACGAGCAATTGATATGTCATTATTTCTCCAAATCGAAACCCTATGGGAATGTTATAATCCATTTTGTGAGTTATTACTTCTTCTAAATCCTCTAATACTATTTTTTCTCTCTCTCTCAAGTTATTCAAGGTGGAATATTTCAACGTTTTTGTAGATATAAAATGGTCTAGGTCAATCAAAATGCTGAGGTTCAACTATTTGAATCTTACAACTTCAACGTAAGTGGCTTGTTGCTTACATTCCTTGGGAATGTCGAGGAATTGGATGATGAGTTTTCACGAAGGAGACACGTACTAGTAGTTAAAAAGTCCAGTAGTTAGTGGTGGATTAGAGCTCTATTCTCAATGATGATTGATGGGTTCGTGACATACAAGGGAAGACATTTAATTCATCAATATATGCTACCTCTACTATTCTTGATCGACTATGAATAAGGTAGCTATAATATTATGAATTTATAGTCCTACATGAGAGTGGGTTAAGAGAGTACCCAACTCCAGGATGGATCGAAGGAAAGGATGATATTTTTCTCCTTCATGAACACGTATGGGTGTCTACCGACATACATGAGGAGAGGACGTAAGATCCTTATACCATACCATGGAAATATCATCCAGGTGTCCCCAAGATGAATCATGATTTACAACATCAGTATTGGTGGCTAGTTATGAAGTGGGAAGTTTCAAGATTTGTTATGAAATATTCCACTTGATGGAAGGGGATGGTGGAGCATCAGAAACTAGTAGGGATTCTGAAATAGTAACCATTTCCTATTGGAAGTATACTTATGTCACGATGGATTTCGTTAGAGGGTTATCAAGATTTTTTCGATGTATTTATTTCGTTTGGTTTGTTATTGATAGACCCTCAATGACTTAATACATTTTAACGATCAAGGAGACCCTCAGTGTGGATGAGCATGGAATGATTTACATAACAGATATTTTATGTTTTCATGGTGTTCCACATATTATCATTTCACTCAGAGATTTATGTTTTACTTCTCGGGTCAGGCAGGGACTAAAGATGGCATTGGGTACATTGGTAATTTTGAGTACAACATACAATTCTTAGACATATAACTAGTTTGAGAAAATGATTAAATGTTGGATGAAATGATTTGAGTATGCATTCTGGATATTAGAGTGTAATGGGATAAGCACATACCTATGGTGGGGATTTCCCACAATGACAGTATGATTTTGATGGCACTCTATGAGGATTTGTACGGTAGGCCGTGACGATCAGCATTATGTAGGGTGAAGCCCGGAGAGGCTACTATGTTGGGACCTCATCTTGTCCAGGAGACTACTTATCATGTAGAACTGATATTGATGAGAATTGATAATGTATAGTCTCAGATGAAATCTTATGTTGATCGAGAGAAACGACATCTGGTTTTCAAGGTTGGCGATCAGGATTTTCTACATGTCACACCATGGTTGGGACCCAAGAAGACTATAAGTCAAGGAATGCTTTCACTGAGATATGTGGGGTTGTTTGATGATTTATAGGGAGTGGTTCTATTTTCATATTGGTTGTAGTCACATCATAGGTATCAAGAAATGAACGATGTATTCCACGTTTCATAGCTATAACATTTCTTCTCAGACTCGTATCATGTTTTTCTACCCGAAGAGGTTGAGTTAGTGGTCGACGTATCATTCAAGGAGTATATTTTCTAGTTTTTTTATCGTATAATGATGGTTCTCCATGGACTATATCTTCATTTATTATGGATTTTGTGGCAGAATGGCCATGTACGAGATGAGACTTAGGAGAGGTAGACTGATGTGTGATCGTAGTGGTTGGAGTAGATCGAGGATTCTTCATTACAACCATGATAGGGAAATTTGGGGATGATCTTATTTAAATGGGGGAGTCTAAAAGAACTCATAGATTCATTTCAGGAATTAATCTTTATTTTGGGTTTATTTGAAATAAATGAGTGTTTTTTAGGATTAAATAGTACACATTGAGTACATAAGAGTACTTCTCGTGTACCAGGTTGTCTCAGGTAGCCATGTACTAGCCGTGTAATGGCCAAGACCTGGTCATGTGGGGTGACCTAGATACCTTCTAAAGTGGGGAATGATTGAGGAATTTAAATGACATATACATTAAATGAACACACCATTTAATTTTTCTTTTATTTGATAAATCAGACCGGGGTCGCGTCTCATTCCCCAAAAATTCATCTTCTAACCTTATTTTCATCAAGAGCATCCAAGTGAGAGGATTCTTCTCTAAGAAACTAATCCATCACCCTTTCTCTAAAACAAACATTTTCAGGTGCATTGGAGTCCCACCGGTGAGATATTCCTTCTTTTGAGCCTCACCTCCTATTTACTTCTCTCTCCAGAGTTATTCATGGATGGACATTTTTGACATTTTTTTAGATCTATGGCGTTATATGTCGATTCAAAGGATAAGTATCATCAATATTGATCATAAAATGTCTATGTATGTGTCTTATTCCATTTCATTGGATATCATTGATCTTTATATACCAATGTTCTGATTACCCATGTTTCGGGTATTTCAGAATAAGGATTTTGAAACCCATTTATTATCTTACTTTGATTGATTTCTAAATTTAGTGTTGTTTATATGAAATTTCATGTTTAAGGAACACCCCATGGGAGAATTTCACCAATTGATTCTTTAAGGAAGTTTAGTCAAGGTTTATTATGAGGCATACCCTATTTCATTAGATATCATGATATGATGGAATTGATTTTATTTTATGTCATGATCAATTTTTTTGATATGCATTGGTATTATTTATCCATGAAGTAGTTGAGATGAATTTGGGCTATATGATATCATGTATGGGTGATTGAATTTCCCAGCACTATGAGAACCTATTGTATATAGACCACTTAGGGAATTGATGTTGACTGCTTCTTGAAAGTTCCTATTAAATTTTTTACACAATGATACCACATGGGTGATTGATGATTAGTTCTCCATCAGAGTGTATATAGATTACATTATGAGACCACAACAGATATTGATGTTCATTGCCTTTCCAGATAGTCTATAGTTATTATGGAATGATCAAAGTGGGAATTGATGGTGAGTGCAACCCTAGAGTGTCTTTTATTTTTTATTGCTTTACTTGGACCAAGGGTTTATACTGTTTGAGGTACTAGAGAGCTAATATAAATTTTTAATGAGAGTGAGGAATCAAGAAAACCAATGAAAAGAATTGTATTTGATCCATTTATGTAGTCTTATGAGATACAAGTTTCTATTGAAATCATGATTGATTCATAAACATTAATTTCTAATGATTTTAAATGGAAACTGTATGAGTTTTAACATATGTGTACTTATAGTTTATTGGATGAATTTTTTATTGTTACCTTCAATAAATAATGATTGAATGTTCGGAATATAGTATGTGGTGGTTTTCAAAGAGGATTAATCACACACTATATTAAGTTCATTCTTTTGGACTCAAATAGGTTATATAGTTGCAGGTATAGATACTTGTAAGAACCCTTCGTCATCAAGTACATGATTGTTGTCGAGATGGAAAGCATGAGACCTAGACGAGTATTGTGATGCTGGTAGTGATTATTTTTTTCCTTCTTTACTTTTGTTTAGTAATTTATTTTTAGAATTTTGACTTGTTTGTTTTTTTTTGTATACATATGTGGCATGAATCAGTTATATATGTTCTCCAACCGTTTGTTTTCTTCTAGTATTCTGCTGTTTAATTATGGTATGATATTATTAATTCCTCTACTATTTGTTATTTGTTATTCCATTGTGTTTGCTCTTCCAATGAGGGAATATTTTCCCCACTATCACACCCATGTCCCTTGCTTCAATTTGATAGCCTCCGGTGTTTGTGGAAATTCTCTTAAGTTCATGTGACCAACAGGGTACGAGGCACCTTTCGGCGGCTCCCGGAACTGGGACTTTGTAATTATTTCTATGGAAATTATACTTATAAAATGATTTTAAAAATTTATAAATTGATATAAATATCATTTATATTCATTATACCTTTATTATTATATTCTATAGAATATAGATGTAAGAAACAAAATACACTATTCACTTAAATTGTATATCGTAAGTACAAATAAAATATGTTTCCATTTTCATTATCTCATTCAAAAAAAATATTGTAAATGACATATATATATATTTATATATCATTATTAAGGTATTATTTATATATCATATATTATCAGTTAACTGATTCTTAATATATTTCATGTTTTGTGTGAATTAATCACATCTCTTTGAGGAGACGGTAGTCCAGACATCCTCATTCAAATTTATCTTATTAACAACAAATAAAAAAAAAGATATGTTTTTTAATCGTAATATAGAATCATAATAAATAAAAATAATGATGTATATAAATATATCTTCCATTATAATATCTAACATCTATGGTGGTAAGTGAAAAACTAACAATCCTATTTTAGTGAGGTGGTAGTTTGTTGTACACACAAATTCAATGTTATTTACCCATTAGATAGATGTGTTTGAAATTGTAGGTATCACAAATATAATAAAGAGACACTACTTTATTTAAGATATTCAATTATTCATGCTGGGAATAAAAATAGTTGGGGTTGGAAAAATAAAATAAATCTATGGATTTAGAGGGAGATTGTAACCTCTTCATCTGTTAACACCTTTTGGTCTTTCCTAAGGACTTCCATGGTAGGATTTCTTTCTAAAGGGTGTATTCAATGCGAAAGGTAATAGAGATGAGAGATTATTTTAATAGAGTATTGGCAATCCAATAAGAATTATTGGTGTAACGATGTTATGGAGAGTATGCCTTTTTATAGAGGAATAAGAGTGACAGTCTTTTAAATATTTGTTGAATTAATTCCACCTAGTTTATTCATGTTGAAATTTGAAAAATAATGTTCATATGTCAAAGAACTTTATTATAAGGTCTATATATGGCCATCCAATAGATTTTTGAAATGTTTCTAGATCATTTAAAGCTTTATGTTTATGGAATAGTCATTATATAAGCATAATTTTACCACCAATTTTTTTTATCATTAAAAAAAAAGTCACTTTATGGTGAAGTTAGAACTTTACAAAAAAAATAGAAAGAAAATATCAAACAACAGACACATAAAACCGAAAACCTGATTCCAAAAATCTACATTCAAAACTAAATATCAAATTCAAAAATTTGAATCCCGGGAAATGCATGAACCTGAGAAGCCCATCGTCGAGGAATACCTAACTGCATCATCACTCGTCGTCCTAACAACACAACACTATCATCACTTCATGTTGGTGTCTTTACCACCGACCTCATCTGGAGTCCACTGCCTACACAAAACTCCAATCCACCACCGCCATCGGAGTTTCCAATCAAACACGATAGCAAAACATCACTACTGCTTCATAAAATCACCCATGCTTTCTAAAAAAACATCACGACTTCATAAAATCACCACAACATCCTAAAAAAATTACCACAACGACACCATCTGGAGCTTATGCTACTACAGGGCATCAGCACTGCACACCATCGCGCATTCTTCATAAAGACCAAAGAGAGATCTTCACGATTGCAAATCCCTGAAAAACCAGAATCAAAAAGATCAGGCCACCCAAGCCAAAAGGTGAAGACAACAAGTTTCGAATCACAGAATCCCAAAGGAACAAACCCACCGTCGCAAATAAACCCGAATGAAACACCTGAAGAAGGTACCATTTTGGCCAGATCCCATCACCGCAAACCAGAACACATAAAGGGATGTGACAAACCACCCTGAACACCCATGGAAGATGAGCCAGTAGCCTTATGTATTTGAATCTTAGTCATGTGTCACTGTGCCGCCAAAGAAACCCAATCCAGCAACGAGGATTCCAGAGAGGAACCGGCTAGAAACGGGAAGAATCGTCTGAACTAGAGAAGAAAACTAAAAAAGATATCTTTCACCACATCTCATTGAGTTCTAGGAGGAGCGACCCGCCATCGCGAGGTGAAAGAGGCGATGACGAAGAGGGGAAAAACCTAGAGCGTAAGGCCCCTTTAGGGCCCATCCTGTATTTATATTTTTACTAAAATCGATCTAATTAATATTAATTACATTCACCAATATTTTTGATAAAAAAACTATATAGACCATATAGAAATTATAAATCAAACTGATTAAATATATTATATTCATTTTTAAATATTTCAAATACAAAATAATTAAATATTAATTTAAATATAATCACGCAATTGGTCAACAATGTTGATTTTTATTGTAAGAACCTTAAAACTATTGTAATATTTTTATATCATCTTTTAATGTGAAATTTTTTATTTTGACTTATATGATTTAATTGATGAAAATATTATTTATTTAACATTTTATTCCAATTTAATATGTAATTATTCCTTATAAATATATTATATGAAAAATAATTTCAAAATAAAATGATAGTATTCATTAAAAAAAGAAAACATTTAGAAAAAATAAAAATATTTATCATAACATAATTTTAATTTTCTTATTTTATTTTTTATTTTATTATTAAAATATTAAATCTATAAAATCAAAAATAATTAAATTTAATGTGGGATCAATTTTAAAAGGTCAAAGAACTACATTTAGAAAAATATTTGTTTTAATGAACTAAAATTATTTTATTTGTATATTATGTCTATCAAATATATTAGATGAGTAAAAAAAATTATTGAATATTTAATATATATATTAAATTCTCATACCTCATTAACATTGATTAATATTATTTATCTGGGTGATACAGTTATATGACCATAGAAATTATAATATTTTATTATATATTTAATCAGTTATTATATTGATTTAAAAAATATTTGTAATCTAAAAATTCATCATATATTTGTGTAAACAATCTAATTTAATGAATTAGTCGTTACTATTCATGACCATAAAATTTTAAAATTAGGTTAATTTTTTATTATATTAAATAATATTATATTAATAATATATTTTTTTAGTATAATGTGGTCTTCTATATTATGCATTCCACAGTAGAATGACGTTGATCTATGTAACATAAACTAAATTCATTGATCTACAAAGATAAAAATAAAATTTATGTTGCATGTAGTGAAAAATTAACTATGTGTTGTGTGTAATGAAATAAAAACATCGTGTATTAATATAAAATAAACTATTTTCTCAATTTAATGAAGTGAAAAATATAAAAAAAATTAAAATTAATTAAAATAATAATACTTAAAAAAATCGTTGTGTTATAGTACACCACTAATAAAATCCTAACCATAAACAAAAATTGATTGACAAGCATTTCTTCCAACATTCCATACAAATGAAATGATGACCTAATCATGGTGACAATAAAAAAGAATACATGTAAATATACTGTAAACTCATGAGGTCAATGATGTTATTAGAAGAATATATATATCTACTCTGTGTTGTATCTATACATGTATTAATAAAATAAATTTTTTCAAATGACTTCAACATGAATCTCATTGCAAAAAATTATAACTGATAATCCTCCATCAAACATTATCATGTTCTTAATGGAAATCCATATTATTAAACTTCTTTTTTCATCTGAATAATGTACTAGTAATGTTTTTCTATGCTAACTCAACCAACAATAATTTCTTCTCCCATGATCAATTTTGTGGCTTCTTTCCCATAGAATTTCCCAAAAAATATAACTAATCTGTTATCATTTCTTCTCTATCTCAGTGTGAATATTTATTATTTGAATCACCTGAGTAAGAATAAAAATTTATAATCTATTGATGAATAATTATGTAAAATTTGGATCATGTTATAAAATAGGTATTTATTTATAATTATGAAAATGAACTATTTCATGTACATAAAAGTAGAGACCCAAAGCTTGACATACATGGACATTACATTACTTTTAAAGAATTTCTAATACATAACAAAAACAGACCCTAAAGGATCATAATAGTTTAGTGTCTTTTGAAACTCTGAATATAATCTTCTAATCTTTGTGAAATATCTTTAAAGTCTCCCATAAAGATCTTCAATTTTTTGTTACATTAAACCTTTCTTTATATCCTGGGGAAAAGAATAAATATAAAGGGTGAGCTCAAATGCTGAGTATGGGTGATCAAGGAGAAAATAAAGCAATCCATATACATTTGAACTTAAAAACATGAACATAATATTTAAACATCAAAATCATGAGAAATGACATAAAACATGGAAGTACGTATTGAATAGATCATAATAAATCATCAGTAATGTTAAATTAACATTGGAATAAAACATGTAATTTTGGAAAACCATTACGCACATGATATGATTTCCATTGTTGCCAAGGAATATCTACAAACACCATCTTAGTTGACAAATTTCTTTTATGAATCAAGTTCACTCATCATTCCAGTCCTGTAACACTGAACCAGATTAACTTGATGATCCAGCCATGTCTATCTTATGATTTATAAATCTTTACCCAATGCATTAGTGGGAGATATAGGTCCCAACCATCTCATAATGAAATCATTTTTAATTTTTCCACAATATAAACATAAATCATTCATCATTACTAAAAGAATAAAAATGGGTTTCATAAACATTGTCCCATCATAACATAATCCATATAAAACAAATAGATTTAATTCCATCATATGAAAAGTTAAACCATGTAAATCATTGATATATTATACTTCAAACATAAACATATGAAATAATGTCATCCAAGATGGAAAATTGTTTTGATAAAACACATGAAAAGAATTCTTGAGGAAAATATCCTTTCTTCTTAAAAATCATTTTATTTTCACAAAATGCCATGCAGTTTTATTAAAAAATGATTTTGTTGAAAATAGTCATGAAATAATTTATAGTAATATACATATTAATAATTCATTATAAAACAGTAAAAATATGTTCATGATATAAAAGATAAAAAAACATTCTCCTTGTACTTTTTTTTCGGAAAAGTCAAAAAGTACCTCGTATGGTAATCAAAAGAAAGATTCCTTCCATATGATGTGGTAAAATTAAAAATTGTAAAAAATGAATTTAAAAATACATTGAATTCAATTAAAATTTTTATTAAAACATTTTTATATCATATGGACATGGATAATGAACATAAACCCAGTAAATACTTACGAATAAACAATCTCAAATAAGAATGAGATTAGAATAATCATCCTTTACCTTACGTCTAATATGTATCTTATGTATCTGAATAACTTGTATAATTATTTAAATAATGTCATTTACTTATTAAATAATTATATTAGTTGTTATGGTATCATATATGAATCACTTATGATTTTATATTACCCGTTCTTTTGTAAATTCCATGTTAAAGCATCATTTTGGGTAAAAACGTTTTATTTTTCGTACGTGTTTGGACATGTTGTTATTTATATTATTATTAATTATATCATGATTTACTTTCATCCAGAGTGGAAATCATGATTTATATATCATATACATTGAGTGTATATATATATATATAATAGATAGATGAATGAAATGAAATACACCGTTCATCGAGACAGTAAGCTGTACGTACGAATGAACGTTGTTTTCCATTACCTATTGACTTGAACAGAAGTAAGTAGATGAAATATATATATATACATCAATACGGTAGATTCATTATGTCATATACTTCATTATTATTGATAATATATACTTTATAATCATCCTTGGATGGTTAACATGGAAAATAAATATCATCGCGTCATGGAGACTGTAATCTGTACGTACGTACAATCGATGATATCATTCTCGTATTTATTGAATTGAAATTGGATTGGATGATATAATATCATAGAATAAGTATAATGTTATAATAATCATATATAGTTATTATTTACAACATTATACCCATCTATGTAAGGTGTTGATGGAAAACAGAGTACACCACGGCGTGGAGACGGTATTCCATACGCACGCACGCACGGTGATTTCATTTTCCATAGGATGGATAGAATATTAAATAGTGTTATTTCAAATTTATAATAACATATCAGTATATGAGGTATACTGATGTTATTAATTTATTATGAAACAAATAAAGAAGACATAAATATGAATGAATCAGAAAAGGATATTACCTCTTCTTTGACATGCTTCTTCTAATACTCCTCTTAAGGCACTAGAGTTGGTCTTTTGAGGAGACCATAACCTCTATGATGTTTCTATGGACGTTGAGAAGTAAAATGGGCAGTGGTTGGGCAAGATTGGAAGCTTTAAATTTACTAAAGTGAAGAGGAAGGAGGTTCCCTTTTGTAAGGGAGGAGAGGGGCACCTTTGGAAAGTGTGAAAATATTATTTTATTATAAACATTTTTTCAATTTAAAAAGGTATAAAAATAATTAAAGATGAAGATAATATTACTCATGGTCGAAATAAAATCATCCAATCAGAATTGGAAAAGTTTTGGATAATATTTTAATCATTATAATCATAGTTATTTAAATCATTTATTAATGAGGTAAATACTGCATTGTTATTGTGTCATAAATAATTTAATTTATTTGATATCTTCAAATTATAAACAAAATACAACCAAGTAAAAAAAAATTATCTTTATAATGAATATTTATTGTCGAAATGATAATTTATATAACCCCTTATAAAAATTATTTACTAAAATATTTTTCTTAATGTCAATTTTGTGTTTATATTAAATTAATTAATCCAAATTATCATTATCACTACCATGTGGCTAAATGGGGTCCCAAAATAGACCCAAGGATGCCCATGGTAAGACAATACTAATACAATAAGTTTAAGAAAATTATTAAGGTAACTATGAATTATTATAATATTCATTTACCATTGAATTACCCTATTTACCTTCTTCCGTAATAAATAAAAGTCAAAAGTTACAATTCACAAAATATTATTTTCATCTTATTGAATCACATTTTATTTCTTGATAACAACCATGTATGTCATATTTTTTAAATTCAATTCACAAAAGTGTTAAAATATCATTTAAATGAAAGAGTCTGTTTTTCTAACTACCACTAAGTGGTTTCACTAATCATCAAAAATTGAATTTTATCAGAATAATAACAAAAATTTATCCTAATATATATTTGATATTCCGAATTAAAAAATGATTTCTATTTTACGAAATTCAAAACATAGAAGTGGAATTAATTAATATTAAAATTAATTCCAGTTATCAAAACAAATAGCATGTTATTAAGAAACAAAAACTATCAAAACAACGACACTTGTTTTGTCCAATTGAAAAGTAAAATAAATTCCAATGACCAACATTGTATTAAATGGAAAAAAGATATTCTAATTAACGTTTTTAAACCAATTGAAATAATAATATTACAATATAATTTTTTGAGATGAAAAAGTTGTTTTTAATTAAAATATACTATGTTTTTTCTATTCCTTAAAATAAGAAAGATATCAGAATAATATGAAATATTTATCCAAATTAAAAAAAATTATCCCGATTATATGGAACAATTTTATTTTGTAAAATTGAACGTATAAACATGACACAAACTATATTTAAAGTGGGTGCTCCATCAAAATGGGGAAAAACTGCATTTTTTTAAAAATACTAATTTTACTCGGAAAATATATTTTGTTCTTACACGATGTTCTAGAAAATGTGTAAGATGAATAATAATGTAATAAAAATCAAAATTTATAAATACTATCTGTAACAGCTTGTAAATAATAATATTATAACAATATATTGTTGTTTAGCAAATCCTGGTATTGCGTACTACACACGCTATTGTGGAAGGTTGTGATTGCGTGTGATGGAAGCCAAGTCAAGGATTCCTGTAGTGGAAGCCCCCACTGGTGTTTCTTATAACATAATCAATACTTATTTCATTTATAAATTAAAAAAATCTATACTTAACGTTTGGGATAATAATTCCCACACAACACACTTGAAATTGTGTGTAACACTAGCCAAGAATAGTGATTTGTATACTGCAAGCTAATACGGTGTTGCCTATAGTACCATCTAATTTTGGTGTAGCGTATAACAGAAGACATCAATGAAATTAAAAGAATATTTTTCATAAAATATTGGGGTGTTATATTCAACCCCCCTTAAAATGAATTTCACCCTCCAAATTCTTTGGGGATATAAAGGGTTTACTACTTGAAATTTTCTTTAATAGAAACCCACATCTTAAAAAGGGATACTAAAACATAATTTTAAAAAGTGAAGTATGCAACATAACGGTTACCCAAATTAACTCATCACTGGGTTTCCACATAGGATAGTATAGGTGAAAATATCGATATGGAATAGAAATATAACCATCATGTTCTGATGGAGAGTGTTAGAGAACATGGCTATGAAAATGCAAACAATCACAAATCCATAAATTTGTGATGATCTAATGTACCATCTGATTCATCAGATATAAGAGCACTAGGACGACATTTTTGGTTTTCAAAATCATTCCCCTAAAGATGAAAAATTATTAAAAGAAATAATTACTCGATTTTGGTATAATCTCACTGTTGTTTGTGCCTTGAACAACTTCCACATCATCTCTTAAAGAAATTATGTAGAATTTATCTTATGTGAAGTGTTATCATATCATGACATAGAATGATGGGTCAATACATCTGTCTCAAACAAATGGCTAGAAAATTTTATCAAATATACATAAGTCCATCTATGGTGCGGTTAATCATATATGATTCCAAAAATGGACTTATACTTCATCTATCATAAAACATGTTTCCAATAACTGGGGACTTCCTGTAGTCCAGTTGTAGGCGATAAAGTCCTGTCGTTGTTCAGTTGTGGGTCTGATTCCCATAGCCTTGTCTGACGCGACGGGTTGTAGCCCATCCAATGGGTTGTACTTTTTTTAAACTATACTATTATAACATAACAAAATGTTCTAGCCTTAAATAATACTATCTGATGCTGAACATAATATATTCAAATCATTAGGTTTATCCAAAATACTTCTGTCTAATCTCGTAGAATAAATAAAACAGTTACTAGAATGGTTATCTACCAAGAATTGAATAAAATCATTTATCGCATGTATATCATAAGATATATATATCGTGTTGGTAACATTCCAAACATGTGAATTCAATAATCACTTATTCTCCTGAAATATGAGTCACCATAGAACATTAGTGAAAAATGAATGATGTCCAAAGTTTACACTTTCCACATACCAAAATCCCAAAATTTTGTATACTCAATCCATGATATCACTTTGTCCTTGCACCAGTCATGAGCTCATGAATTCTATCAAACATATTATTTTATCCTTATCTGTTCATTATGCACATATCATATGTTTTCCAAAAATATTTGACTAACCTTTCATGGATACCAGTACCATTCATCATATAATTTCAAAAACACAAGGAAAGACCATAGTGTAACAATCCTTGGATTTTTCTTTATTCCATAGTGCCATACACTATTCTTGATAAAAATACAATCATTCCACTACATTATTATACAATTGACTATGCTTATTCATTTCATTTATCTCATATATCATTTGTAGTCTCTTCATCATCATCGACATAAATACTACCCTTACGACCATGCTGATTCTCTTCATGAAAATTTCCCTTAGAACATTGGATTACAAAATGCCTATGCATTCCACATTTAAAACATTTAACCATTTTTGATCTCTTATCAATATCATTATCCTTGTCCACGGTGTTAATTGAACCTTTTCCTTTACAATTACTAGCTTTGTGTCCTTCTTTTCCACACCCAAAGCATCTTCCAGTTCCTTTGAAACATTCTCACTGAAGCCCCTTACAACATTATTTACATGATGGAAATTGAACTTTCAGTCCTCTATGATCATCATGAAACTCCATCTTGCTCTTATTAGATGAGTCAGTAAACTTATCAAAGTTTAGACTATTTATCATATTATGAGATTGCTTATTAGGCACAATAATGATGTTTGAACTTAAAAATACCATTTCATTTAGTTGGTCATGAATAATATCATTCCATTTCCACCATATCCTCCATTATCATGAATCTTCCTGTTTTTAGCCATTTTCTAAAACCCAAAACGAATAGTGTGAGAGGCAAAAATCATACTAGGAAAACAAAATAATCAATGGGAGTTTTTTCAATATCTAACATCTTAGGTTTAATCATAGGTTATTCATGATCGTTATCATAATTCAAGGATGGTAACATATACTTATACATAACGTTAGGGAAATACCTAGACATAAAATTGAAATATCTCTAGGGATTTCACTAAATTTTTCACATCCTAGTTTCCAATGGATGACTAAACCTTTCCTCTGATAAAAACAGTAGAGATTCAAAACTTGACGTACATGGAAATTACATTAAATTTGTGGAATATATAATACATAACAAAAACATACACCAAAGGTCCGTAATAGTTTAGTGTCTTTGGAAACACATAATATAATCTTCAAATCTTGGTTAAAGATCTTTAACGTCACCCATAATGATCTTCCTTTTTTTTCTTATATAAAACCTTTCTCTATATCCGGGGGAAATGAAAACATATAAAGGGTGAGATCAAATGCTCAGTAGTGGTAAAAATGGAGAATATAAAACAATCCATATACATTTTTACTTCAAATCATGGTCATAATATTTAAAGATCAAAATATTGAGCAATAACATGAAACATTGCATTACGTATGTCATAGATCATAATGGATAATCAATCAGGATAAAATAGCCTGGGAATAAAAGATGTAATTGTGGAAAACCATTAAGAACGTGATATTATTTCCATAGTATCCATGGCATGCTTCCAAGATCATCTTAGTGGAAAAAGTCCATTTATAAATCAAGTTAATTCCTCATTCCTGTCCTGTAACACTGAACCGAATTAACTTTCCATTCCAGTCATGTCTATCTCATGAGATATAAATATTTACCCAATGTATTGGAGGGATATATAGGTCTCACCCCTCGCATAATGAAATCATTCTAACTTTTACCACAACATAAACATAAATCATTCATCATAAACCAAATAATAAAAATGGGTTTCATAAACATCATCCCATCATAACATAATCCATATAATGAAAATGAAAATAATTTCATCATAAAAAAAGATAAACAATGTAAATCATAGACATATTATACATGAAACAGACACAATTGAAGTAATGTCATCATAGATGGAAAATGGTTTTGATTAAACATTTGAAAAGAATTCTTGAGGAAAATATCCTTTCTTCTTGAAAATCATTTTCTTTTCACAAAATGCCACAAAATTTTAAAAGAAAAGGATTTTTTTTAAAATAGTCATGAAATATTATAGAGTAAGCTTCATAAATATAAGGCTTTTTAAAACTGTAAAAATATGTTCTTTCCATATAAGTTAAAAAAACTTTCTCCTCGTACTTTTTTCAGAAAATACAAAATGTACCTCGTATGGTAAACAAAAAAAAGAATCCTTCCATATGATGTGGTAAAAGTAAATAAGTGTAAAAAAGACTTTAAAAATAATGGAAAAAAGTAAAAAATTTATGAAAACATTTTGAGAACATATGGACATTTAGAATAAACATTACCCTAGTAAATACTTATAAATAAACAATCTCGGATAAGAATGAGATTGGAATAATCACCCCTTACCTTAGGTATGATATGCTTCGTACATTTCTAAAACACCTATATAATGATTTAAATAATGTCATTTGCTTATTACAGAATCATATTCATTGTTATGATATCATATATTATTCAATTATGACTTTATATTACCCGTTCTTTTGTAAATACCATGTTAAAGCAACGTTTTGGGTAAAATCATTTTATTTATCGTACGTGTTTGGACTTGTTTTTATTGATATAATTTTTACTTATATCATGATTTAATTACTTCCTGAATGTAAATCATGATTTATATATCTTATATATTCAGTATATATATATATATATATAATATATAGATGAATGAAATGAAATACGTCGTTCATGGAGACGGTAGGCCAACGATACGCATGAACACTATTTTCCATTCCTTATTGACTTGAATGGATGTAAGTAGATGACATATATTTATATATATACATCAATACAGTAGCTTTATTATGTCATATATTTAATTATTATTCATTATATAAACTTCATAATAATTCTTTAATGTTTAACATTAAAATAAATCTCATCGTGTCGTGGAGACGGTAATCCGTACGTACGCACGAGCGATGATATCATACCAATATTTATTGAATGGAAATTGGATTGGATAATATTAAACATTATAATCAGTATGATATTATAATAATCATATATATTTATTCATTACACCATTATACACATCCATGTATGGTGGTGTTTGAAAACTGATTACACAACGGTGTGGAGACGGTATTCCATACGTATGCACGTGCGGTGATTTTGTTTTCCGTGGGATGGATATAAGGTGAAATAGGGTTGTTTCATATTTATAATAACATATAAATATATGATTGATACTGATGTTATTAATTTATGTTGAAACAAATAATGAAGAAGAAGTATAAGAAGAAATAAATTAGAAACAATCGATAAAGGATATTACCTCTTCTTTGACAGACCTCTTCTTAACCTCCTTTTAAGGCACTAGAGTTGGTCTTTTGTGGAGACCAGAACCTATATAATGTTTCTAGGGGAGTTTAGAAGGTAAATGGGAAGGGTTTGGCCGACTTTTAAGACTCTAAATTGTGTATATGGAAGAAGGTGGAGGTGCCGTTATATAAGGGGGGAGAGGGGAACCTTTGGAAAGTGTGAAAATGTTATTTTATTATAAACATATCTTCGGTTTGAAAAAATCCAAAAATTATTAACGATGAAGATAAGATGAATCAAGGTCGAAATAAAATCATCCAAACAGAATTTGACATGTTTTGGATAATATTTTATTCATTATAATCTTATTTATTTAAATCATTTATTAATGAGGTTAATACTGCATCATTATTGTGTCATAAATAATTTAATTTATTTGATGTCTAAAAATTAAAAACAAAGATACCAACATATAGGAAATAATTTTATCTTTCCAATGAATATTTATAGTCGAAAAGATAATTTATATAACACCTTATAAATAATAATTACTAAAACATTTTTGTTAATTGCATTTTTGTCTTTACATTAAATTAATTAATCCAAATTGCCATTATCACTACCAACTGGATCAATGGGGTCCCCAATTCGACCCAAGAATGCCCATGGTCGGCCAATACTAATCTAATAAGGTTAGTTCAAGTGTTAAGGTAATTTTAAATTATTATAATATTCTTTTAATTTTGAATTACCCCATTTACCTTTAACCGAAGTAAATAAAAGCCAAAAGTTACTATTCACCGAAAATTATTTTCATCTTATTGAATCACATATTACTTCTGGATAATAAACATGTATGTCCTATTTTTAAAATTAAATTCACATAAGTGGTAAAATTCCATTTAAATGAATGAGTCAGTTTTTTTAACTACCATTAAGTGGTTTCACTATTCATCATAAATTTATGCTTTTCAGAAAAATTCAAAAAATTCAGCCTCAGCTATATTTGAGAATCTGAAATCAAAAATGACTTCTATTTTTATAAATTCAAAAAATAGAAGTGGCATTAAATAATTTTAAATTTAATTCTCGTTATCAAAACAAATAGCATATTTTTTAGAAACAATAACAATCAAAATATCGACACTTGTTTATATCAAATTTCAAAGTGAAATTAATTCCAATGACCGAAATTGGATTAAAATTTAAAAATATAATCCCTTTAATCTTTAAAACCAATTAAAAATATAATCTAACCATATGAATTATTGAAATGAAAAATGTTGTTTTTAATTATAATATAGCGTGTTTTTACAATTCATTAAAATATGAATGTTATCAGAATAGTAAGAAAAATGTATCCAAATAAACTTTTAATAACCTGATTCCAAGGAATAATTTAATTTTGTCTAATTGAAATTATAAAAATGTCAAAAACTAGATTTAATTTCGGCGGGCCATCAAAAGGTAGCAAAACTGTATTTTTTTAAAAACACTTATTTTGCTCGAAAAATATATTTTGTTCTCAAACGATGTTCATGAAATGTGTAAGATGATTAATAATGTTATAACATTAAAAATTTAGTTAATATTATCCATAATAGCTAGTTCATAATAATATTATAATAATATATCATTGTTTAGTGAATCATGCTATTGCGTACTACACATGCTATCGAAAAAGGTCGTGATTGCGAGTGACGCAAGGAAAGTCAGGGCTACGTGTAGTGGAATCTCCCTTTGGTCTTTCATATAACATAATAAAAACGTATTTCATTTATACATTAAAAAAATCTATAATTAATGTTGTGTAGAATAATTCCAACAAAACAATCTTCAAATTGTGTGTAACACTAGCCAAGAATACTGTAGCGTATAATGCAAGCTAATACGGTGTTGCATATAGTATATGGTAATTTTGGTGTAGCGTACAACAGAAGACATCAATGAAATTAAAATAATATTTTTCATAAAATCTCGGTGTGTTACAATAAATTTTACCCAAATGGAGAACCATGAATTTACCCCAAAATAGAATGAAATGGGGTACATTAATAACTATCTCACAATCACACCTAGCATGTTCTTATTTTGAGGGGTTCCAAAATGAAAAAAAAAACATAGTAGGTGGAAACATCATCCCACTATCACTCAATAATGGTAAATGAATATAACAAACTATATGTTCATTGATTCTCTGTTAACATATTATTAATGTTGTAGAAATGTGTCACAAAACCAATAAAATGTTTTTTTATAGTCCATCGATATTTCATTTGATGATATCAGTACATCGTGTTCATACCAGGATGTACATCCAACTTCGTGTCATGGAACTCATACATCAAGTCTTCTCTAAGGAATATGGGAACAATATCTCTGCCACCATCATATATGACTATATCATTATCATTATCCAAATAAATATTTTTACCCCAACCAGTTATGTTTTAAATCATGTAAAAAAATATGGAAACATATGCATCCCCACCTTGATATGCCTCATATATGTGTAATACATTTATAAAAATATGAGGGTCATATACTCTCAGACAACTTGAACAGCTATATGCATCTCAGGGATCAACATCACCATTTTCTAATCAGAATATGTCTCTTGTACTACATAAGTATGTGCATTTCGAATTAATGAATCGAATACATTTTTTTCCCTTCATTGGTGTACATGATAGATAAACAACTATTACTAACTAGATATCACAAATATTGTAATATCATGTGGCTTAAATTATCATGACCCATATATAAATACTCATTCACTATGTATCCGCACTAATCTATGTCTGGTGTTAGATGCATCCAAAAAATGAGGTATAATCCCCACCCAAAAATGGTGGGATAAAAATATATAAAGAAGTAAAATAATTCATTATCTACTTATAGGTATTCTCAAATATAGTATTCCATTAAAACTGTTACCCATTTTGGTTAGACCAAAATGCAGTGTCACAAATGGAGAAGTGTCCTTAATGAACCACTCATAATATAGAAACATAAAAAATAATAATTTAAACATCATAATTGGGTGTCAATTTGGATACATCATCATAAAAATTTCATTGGTATAATGATACACAGTCCTCAAGGATTATATGTCCCATTAAATGAACTATATATAGATATAAATTAAACATTATAGATTTGTGTATTTTATATGATATCTCATTTTACTATTAGTGATTTTTGATATCAATGGAATGATATTCATGATTCTATGATTACACATATACGTCATTGATTAAAAAACAATAAAATGTTCGAAAAATTAATAAAATATTCAATTAATAATAGAAAAAAACATATATATACCATGAATAAGATGAATTAGAACCTCTTATTGGTCATACATGTTTTTAAAAGTATTCAACGATATATAAAAATGACTTGACTTTGTGAAAAGATAACATTGCACCAAAATAGAAATAAAGAAAAAATCTATACCCCTTCACTGGTCAATAAAGCATATATACATAGAATATTATATTGAATCTAATCTTTAATCCTCTTCATCTACTAATAATCAACACACAAGCATATCTGTCAATCATCATTTATAGAATAGAAGACCGAAAAAAACATACGTGTTTTAATCAGATTGATAAATCCCTTATAATTTGATTTTCTAGGGAATTATTAATATATTTAGGCTATATGAGTTCAATTACCTATTAATTAACCAAAATTGGTTCATCAATAGGAATTATCTCATTTGTAAACTAAAATTTATCTTATGTGAAAACCATTATATTTCATCTAAAAAACATAATAAAACCAATGTAACATGTATATAAACCCATCACAATAAAACCAATGTAACATGTATATAAACACATCATTCATTTAAACCCCAATAGTGAATTAAGGTATCACAACTTTGGAAGTGTTCTCCCCCAATTTATATAGAACTAACCATGTATTACCTTCCCAGATATTCCATTCAATAATACTAACATAACTATTATACTCAAAGGATGTGACGGTCAACATCCAATGGTATGAATGTTTATGTGATCATTACGATAGTAAATATACCATATGGAAAATATATTTATAACAATAAATCTCATGTATGTACACATAAAAAAGTCTAAAATATTAACCATCCTCAATAGAACACCGCAAACATAGGAAATTTTCTTTTGCATACACCCCCAAATTTGGGTTGACAGTCATAAACCATGAATATAACTCCATTGTCACACTCATGTTGTACAAAAGTTGATAAAGTATAAAATAATGTTAGGCTCCTATATCTGTTTTTTTTGAATTAATATAATTTACATGTATTGTAAGAAGGACTATGGATGGAAAATCATCTTTATCAACTAATGTATATTGGATTAAAAACAACTAAATTATCACTATTCCATGTGATCTAGTATGATCCCCAAGATATAATACTCTATTGATATGGGTTCTCATTCCCTGAAGAACCATGACCACTACCACAAATGTCATGACCAGTAGAAATCCAGTTGACCGACAGGTATAAGGCATAACTCTCCCTTAAGTTATGTTGTTTTAACATTATACATCATCACATCCAATTGATTGAGGTTTCATACATTACCTATATATGTGTTCCATTATTTCTCAATATCATCACTCTAATCATGTTTTGAAAAACTGGCTACATGTTTTACCCAATGTACAGATTGATAAAACAAACACTGGCTACATCCATAATTAACAGATCATTCCCTCTAGATACTCGGGCTTCTACAATTCGTGTAAATATTCATATAATGAAAATTCATAACCTCAAATGAGATCCAAATTCAAAACATTTGAAACACTTTTTTTCAATCATATTTTATTCACCATTTAATAAATTTTTCATTTGTGTTCATCCTAAATGAATCTCAACGTATTACATTCAAATAGCTCTAAGAATAGTAATATTAATTAAATGTTATGTATGTGTCCAGAATATCCTATCAATTATATTCACCCATGGGACGATTGTATAACCAATAATTACCTATCCTTGCTTAGATTTATAGGGTAAATGTGTTCTACTATATTTTCCTATAATTCCTTCAATATTATTCAATACAACCACACATCTCTATCCAAAATATTCCACCACTGAATTTCTAGTTCCTAAAGTAGATAAACTTCCAAATTGACTCTTTTTCCCCCGTGAGCCTTAAAATGGCCCTAAATTCTACAGATAGACTAAAAAATAAACGGGATTACTCATTTCCACCAACTATGGAGGTGTGGGAGGGTGATGAAAATTGATCTCCCATTTAGATTAGACATACTCTGCATAGGCCACATATGACTCTCTATATGAACCGTATGATGTGACAAAATGTATCACTGTAATTCTCTTCAACCCATTCACCAAAAACTATCATGTACAGTGGTCCCCATGTTATAGAAAAATTTCAATCAATGTCAATCGATCACTTTACGGACAAATGACATCACAGATGTATGTCTCTACAATATCAAACGCACATCATAGGACATATCAAATATCATTTAAAAATTTTCACAAAATATATTTACATAAAATCATATCATGTATCCACCATACACTTCCCTATGTTTATAACTGAGGAACATTCACTACACTCAATGATCCCTTACAAAGTACCATACTTAGAAAAGGTAAACACATTTCATATTTATAAATTTTTAAATATAAACCATCTATATTTTATTCAAATTACATACTTTAACCGATTTTAAGGATTATAAATTCATTATCTGTGTTAATTTATTTTACATACATCAAATAAATTGATTAAATTTCAAATCCAATAACATCGTCCTAACATTCATTTTTGTGGGTCTATAATATGACATGTGTCATCAAATATCATGAGTTCCATGTATGATCCATGATTTAAAATTTAACATATCATTGTTTTGCATTACAAAAATATTACAAAACCATAACATTATATAATATGTGAGCCATTAATGGTGAAATAACATGAAACTATAATAAAGAGCATCAAGAACAACAATTCCACCCTAGGGGATTTAGTTTTCTCCCACACCTTGGTTTGTTACTCCCATGAATGATATATTAAAAATAATCAACTCATGCTAGCCTCGTATATACCTCAACCAAATAGTATCTAAACTGAAATTTAATTAAAATGTCTTATAATACCACCTGACAATGTCTCGTCCAAGGCGAATCATTCTGATTCCATGAGTCAATTCATTGCATGTCCCCAAGCACACCACCCTATAAGATATTGTTATCTAACATGTATTGATGGTATATATGTTACAATTTGTTTATATACATTATTTATCTTGCAAATAAAACAATTAAATTAAATTAAAATTTTACAATATTAAAAATAAAAATCAACAACAAATAATGACCATGAATGACATTATGATTCCCAAAATAGATTAAATGACCAAAACACTATAAATTTAACTATATTGTTTTTTAAAAGTCAATGTAAACCAATGATAAATTCATACTATTAACAACCATGATGGTCCCAACATCATATCTAGTTCCCAAATCCTTGAACCATCCTAAATCCAATCTCAACAATTTAAATTGGGTCACTTTCAATTATCATGTCATTTAATCATGATGTATATGCGGTACTAATTGACAACATAGTATGTTGTGATTATTATTAGTATCCCACTACTAACCATTTCTAAATCAATATAATGTATATAGTAATGTTTTATATTTTATAAATATTATAATACAAAATAAAAAAAGTAAATTAAATTTGTTTTTATTACAATATAGTCAAACAAATTGACACACTAGTTCACCGTAACTCTCATGAAAATAATACATTAATTGGAATTGATTTTATTCTAAACCATTCATCACAATTAATTTACATTTTCATCATTCATGGAATTTCATTACTCGATTGAGTTTCAGTTTTACTGTGTTAACTTGGAGAATCAATCTAGGTACCATGGTCACAAGTACATGTCTTGTATGTCAACTATTACATTATTAGGTACATGGATCATTAGTTTATTACCATTATATTGGTTATATATATTACTATAGTATCACTAAAATGCATGTTATATGTAGCAACATTCGAACACCATTTGACATTCTTGCATTAGGAAAAAATAGAATCTATATAGCCTACCATCAGTTCATGGAGAATTATTATATCAAACAGACAACATTTTTCATAAATATTTATATATATATATTTAACAATAGTGCCCTTCTTACTAATCACTAAAAAGTGGTTCACTATTTTATTTATCAAGCACAATCATGGATAATTAATTGTAACAGATGGAAGTCCTTGGTAATGAAAATTTAACCATTTACTATTATTAATTTCACATGTCATTAAAACTCCCATTATAAACATAAAACATTTTAAATCTCATTATCAAACCCTGAAACATGGTTTCATATCAATTCAATAATCCCACTCTCTCATGTTGTTACATTCCAAAATAATTAGTTCAATGAACAAGGAACACCCAATTGTATTCCATCATACATTGATGTATTATCGATGATGTATAAAATGGGGTCAAAATAGGGTACCACAATTACTATAGTGTTCAATACACATTTCTTAACAAATTAACAATTTCTATATAAGGAATCAAAATGGGAAAATTAAATATATGAGTAAAGAATAAAAAATTGGGGAAATATCATATAGAGTACCTATTTTATGATTGATTATGAACTCATTCCCAATTAAAGACAATATTATTTTTAACAAAATTTAAAATGAAGATAAAAACTATGAATGTAAGGATCTAGACTTGTACCACCTTTCAACAAAATATCAATAAATATAATTTCAGTATTTTCCTCAAATAACCAATATCATTTGAAAATGGAGTTTTTCTAATCTATAAGAAAAAGATGATTACTAGATAATAGAAAAATGATCAAGAATACATACATTAATGTGATACTCAATTTCTAATATTCCACGAATTTCTTTAATCATTTTATCAAGTTGTATAAAATTACCTCCCAATTCATGGGACAAATTGAATGTCTATATCCTTCTAAATATATAATAAATCTGGACATTATTTTTTAATTTTGACTAGATAAAAAATATTTAATATAAAAATTGTACACATCTTGGTTAGGCTGCATGTTTTATAAAAATTTTCACCCACAGTAGGGCACTAAAATATTCATCCAAACCCTTTCATTATTGGATCACATTGTCAGACAAACCGAGTACCAGCTATTTGTTTCCCCACTACTTGTCTTTTAATAGTCTCTCCAAAGAATCATCATGGCTTGCCCAAAAAATTCTCCAACCAAGTTCATGTCGCATTCCCACATTCATTCATTTAACAGTATCCTAGTTGATGCACATGGTATGGTAAAACTATCATTTAAATGTGGAATTCCAAATAATAACAAAAATAATCCAAAACTAACCTAAATTATGCCCCTAAAAACCCAAAAAAAGTGATATTAATCCAATAGTTATATAATACCTAAATTCAATTATGAATTATTCCCGAGAAAGGAAATGGTCATACAATACCATTATGTTGACATATATTTTTTGTAACATTACATTATCATCATTTAATATTTAAAAAATAAGTTTTCATTTTCCAAAAACATCATTATGTGAACAAAAATTCCACATTTATATTTTGAATTTTTTTAATGATTTTGTATTAAACATATAAATGAAGAATAAAACATATTGGGAAAAAATTAAATCAATCACTAAAAATAGAAAGTCGTGTTTTTGGAATCCTTTTAACATCATGTCCCTCATCATTACATTATAACCTAAATTTTTATGTATTTGAATTTATAATCATTAAAATATATCTAATATTTAAATATTAACTAAAATATTAATAAAAATAAAAATTGGAAGAATGAATTTTTATTTAAATCCTTAATAAGTGTAAAATATTTTCACACATCCATGAAATTCATTTATCACATTTAAATTATGAAACCATGCACCTGAAAATATTTATTAATGAAAATAAGTTTACCAAATTTGACAAATGTGAAATGATATTATTAATTCATCATTACTATATTCAAAAAATTTATATTTATTTTTTCCAACAAACTGTGATTAATTATATTTTCGTAGTATCCAAAATTATTATAATTGTAAAAATGAAAAAATAAATTCACAAAAAATATGAAACATCTCATTGAAAGTTATAATAAAATTAAAAATTTGATTAAATCATTCATGAAGCTGATATTAATTAATTTAGTAGGACGCATTGTTTCATGGCCCTTCAACACTCTTTATTTTAAGACCATGGTAAATTTTAATGTATACTTCCCTAGGAAAAAACGATGATGAACATTGGGATATTGAAGATGTGTACATTCATTAAAATACAATTATGGGTGGCATACCTCCTTGAACAATACATCTTCCACCCATCATCATAGTAAGACCTCCACTAATTTCTTAATACTTTCCTATTTTATCTCAAAATAATTTCAATCATGATTATATATTTATGTCCAATGTTTTATTTGTCATTTCATGATGCAGTAAAGCGAGATCCAATCTCTTCATATGCAATAGTAATTGGTAATTATAGGGTAATAAATGTAATAAAATTTGAAAAAATTATCCCTATAAAGTTATTGGTTGTCATTATAATGAAATGAGTATCTAATGATGTTGGAATCTATTACATAGGATCATTAAAATCGTGTGGAGAAATAGTGGATGATAATGGGGTGTAATGTTTGAGAGATTTGTTTGATCAGATAATTAGAATGACATCTATGTTCAATGGGTGGTTTTTTAATAGGTACCTAAAAGCATTGATACCACATGATCTATAGTATGTTGGGGTGTGAATATTCTTATATAGTGATATAATAGACTTATATATAGTGGATGTATGTAGTGGCATGGATGATGATTTTTTACAATCCACTAGGATAGGCGGTGGGGATATTTTTGGTTTTGCAAGGAACATATACCCTTGACAATGTATCATGAGTTTTTCATATTTTAATTACATATTTTGGTCAAATTACATACTCAATAGTGCTCATGATGGTGTATCCACTAATTAGTAATATTATTTTCTTAATAAATGAATGAATTCATTTTTATATTATTTTTATTTAATAAATAATTTAAAAGATCATATATCAATTAAACATAAATCATATATTTAAATTTAATCTTTGAATATTAGTCTATTTAATTATGTGATCATATTATTTTTTACAAAAAATAAATAATTAATATGATATAAATGAATAAATAAACTTGTGACATGTAAATAAGATTATCTAAATACTGATTAATGAGTGGATAATAAATAAACATATTTGCATTGAAAATTGTCATATTGATCATCGTATCAGGAGTTAGAACATTCGACTTGTCTTCATGTGTATCACCTGATTTGGTATTGTCTTAGTTATATCATCAATAGACTCCTCAAGACATAGGATACTCCCCAAAACACTTGTGTTTTTAATTCGTGTGAATGAGTGGGGAACCAAAGGAATTGTTATGTGGAATTAAAAATATTCACATGGACATATATAATATATATAATAAAATATAGAGGGTTTACTATGAGGACATCATATTTAATTTGATATTTAGTAATTTGAAACCCCTAAAATAAACGTAATTAATTAAAAAATTTACAAAAACTAGTTTCTTAAAAGATAATGAACAACAATACACATTAAGAAAATATGTAAAAGTACACAAACAATCATCCAGTTAAAAAATTTATCTTATTATTAATATTATATAACGTTTATTAGATATTTCAACAAAAATTATGTTAAGGACGATTATCTTATTGCTGATATTATGAATCTTGTAGAAAACCATAATAACAATATTCTTGTTAAATAAGAGTAATAAATAATAATTTTTTAGATTTAAAATAATTTAATTTCTAATTTATTATTACACAAAAAAATTATATTGACAAACACATATGATATCGAATGTTTAATAATTTTTTAATGGTGTAGTTATTTATTTTAATGTAATTTTATTTTTCATATTATTGGAAGTCAACAAGATGTGTACATTGAACCAAAAACTGAGTTCCTTGATTTCTATGATCACCAAATAAAAATATAGTAAAAATTAATATACCTCAACTAGACAAAATTTAATGTACTAACTATCTACGCATCATATCTTCCTCATTCCATTTGTATAACTATCCATAATAATATCATGGATTATTATTTTGTTGATAGACCACATGAAATGTACCTTAAAAAAATGTATGTTCCTCTATTCATGTGTCCACATAACCCAACAACAGAATCAGTTTTTTCATCGTTCAATGGATGTAATAACTTACATGAATTGTTTAAAATCAACACACTATATATATCATTTAAGGTCTGGAATCTGTAATCAATGTATTTAACCACTGAGATACTTGTAATTTCACTTTCAAATCATGTAGATATCGAGACATGTATGTTATTTACACAACATGTAATCTAATATGTCATCTGCTAAACTGGCTTGGTTAATTCATGTTACAAAAATTAACACATAGACTCTTACTACATCATCAAATCTCATTTATCCAATGACATATCAACATGTAGTGAACTTCGATACATGTAATTTACTCCAACAATATACTATGAAACCCCGCCTATCGACAAGAATTCCTGGCACATCCTAATTAAAAATCCAATCCTTCAACATATGTTTTTAGATCTTAAGAATGTTTTCATTTGGAATCATTAAAATTAAAATTTTAAAATCATGTTAATTAACCATCATATATAGTGAATGGATATTTTTCGAAATGAAATTTATAAGCACTATATCCTAATATCGATCAAAAATTAAATAAATACGAATAATTATAAAATGTCACTTTTCTAATATGAATCATTTTTTTGTATATAGTGGATGATTTTTGGGTTGACAAAGATAAATGATATTTTTGGATTCAAAGGATCATTCACCACATGATTATGAAATTGTATTTATGTCAAATGAAACTTTTCGACTAATATTGACTTAGGAATTCATGAACACATAATTGAATATTTTAAAATATAATATTCAATTATAATAATTAGATATTATGGTATATTAAACCAAATAATGATGATAATTTGATGAATATTTTGATCACATGAAAATAATTATTCATATTTTTTTCATTATGTAGGGATTAACTAAAATATGGAACCTCTTGAAGTGATCTACATGTGGTCCTTTGATCATAGAACAACATTGATAAATTCCCATTTTAATGTGTGAAAAATCAATCATCATGTATAGTTCATCATGATCTATTATATATCATTAAGGAATGAAATATTTTGTTTTAAGAAATGAGATAATGATGAATCTATTGTGATTTTTGTTTTTTACAATTCCCCCATATTTTATATTATCAATTCACAATAATATTATCAATATACATAAATAATCATCATTTATAATTAAATATTATTTAATTACTAAAAGTCTTTAAAAATATAATAATAATCATCTCAACCCATTCAAAATCAGAACAATTTTATTATTCATTCTCATTGACATTAGATGGGATTGAATAGTGTTAAGGATTATAGTATAGAAGAAGGTAAATGAACCCTACAGAAATGTATTAATATAGAAGAATTGACTACGGAACATTGATACATATTTTGTAATATAATACCTTGATCAATGTATCACATCATCAAATTTTCATATCTTTGTCGTCATTTTATATACATGATAATAGATTCATGAAATTTTTTAAAAAAATTATGCATTACACCATAGACATGGTATTTTATGCAATTATTCAATTTCAATCAATGATAAAATATATATTCAGATATAAATATGGAATGGATAATTCCTTCTATGACTTATTAATTAATATAACATCATTTCTAAGATTCTCCACATTCCCAATATTACAATGAGCTTTTATCATATTTTCTCATGAATATTCTTCTACGTGAACTATTCATTAAATGAAGTAATAATAATCTTCAATACATAATACCATTAAACATTCTCTCATAAAAGATTCTTTGATGATCAATAAACATGATAAATTGCTATATGTGGGTGAATTCTCAATATCTCGAATAATGTATTTTACTATCTGTGAACATCTAGATAAAATGTACCATCTAATTATGAGAACTGAAACAAGACATTGGACAAACTATTTGTAGCATCATGTTACATTATCCAATTTTTGAACTATATTTAATAATTTATTCATGACACGCCAATGTTCTCATCAGTGTTGGAAATTATTATAACATTATTGGTGTTATAGATATTGTTGGATACTATTAAATTATTATTATTAATAGTAATGAAAAATATGTAATAATATGAATTATTTATATTAAAATTTAAAATTTTACATGTAACAAATAGTATAAATAGTCAGTTTGAGAAAACCCACTCCAACACACACAAAATTATTCCTTATCCATATTGATATGACATTCAAAATAATACGAATGAAATGATGATTATATCTAAGATGACTTAATTAATTATACAAGACGTTCTAAAAATGTCCTTCTATGTATATTCTGATAAAGGTGAGTTGAACACTCTAAGAATAATTCATTAATATATGATATTTTATGTTATGTTCTTCACCACTGATGTTACCATATATCCTTTGAGATATCTACCACTACATTATTATAAAAACGAGTGTGAATTCATCATTAAATCTAGGTATCACTTCAATATCACAAATTAATTTTTCATACAAAAATTAATCATTTTGTACCTAAGAAAGATTCATATACTCAGATCTACTATAATATATTACACTAGAACTTTTTTTGAACTCTCTGAACAAAAAATTCTTCCATTTATTGAGAAGATAAATCCTGAATGTGATTCCAGATCTTCTAGGTCTTGTCGTAAACTATATAATACAAATTCATTTATTGATAATTAATTTTCTCTAAAATAAATTGAGAATTTATCACTATTAAGCCTAAAAATAATAATTTTATTTATGACCATAATCCAATTTATTCTATCTAGGTATTTTTGATATGTTTATACAACATATATGAAATTGTAAATATATAGAATAGTATAATGAATACAATACATAGCAGACCCATTATTTGGTACTTATCAAATCCTTCACATTAATTTTCATTCTTCATGTGATTAAGGATAAATATCCATTGAATATTGAATGTCATTTGTCATTTTTTAAAATAATATATTGAATTATTATATAATACATATACTATATTTCTTTTCATTATATGTACCATGTCTTAGACTATGTAACCAATTAGATTTATCTTGATGGATATTGATTCCTTCTATATATATTTCCTATGTTATGTCCATCATTGAGAAGAATATATTCAACCCTGATTTGACATATATTAGAACTAATATTCAACTTTTAATAAATATTATGTCATTAGTATATAATATAATCCTAATCATAACACTCCAACTAATCCCCTTAAAAATTATAGAATTGAATTCATTCTTTATGAATCCAAATCCTTTATGTATTGATAAAAATTAATATGTAATGAAATGTGCTATTTAATTAATACTAATATGAATATATTAAATTTTTATAACTATATAAAATACATATGATTCAGAAAAACCTCATGATATTTCATATATACATCCATATAAATATTAGAATTAGTAAAGTTTTAGGTCCACTGGGATAAATATCCTAATAGAGGTATTAAATCACGATGCGATAGATTAAAACTACAATACCTTAAGATATTGATATTAAATTAAACAAAACTCACTTGTATCCTTATCCGATATCAATATATGAAAAAAATAAAATATTTTACAAGACATTATTATTTTTATTTGGTTCACCCTCACTAGGCTACATCCAATGATAATACGATGATAACATATTGATGTTCCTAATCCACTAATGATCACTTCCAATTAAAATGTTTGTTCTAGAACTAATATGCCAAGGCACACGACAATTACAAGGTTTATGGTCATCTCACAGAATTCCAAAGGTTCACACACAATGTATATTCCTATGGATCTAGACATGTGTTATGGATCATCGTCTTTAGCTTCCTTTTTTCAGTGTTCTTAAAAGGAATCCACTCACAGTTTATGAACTTCTAGGTCTCTTTATTATCATGAGATGACTCATACAACACTATATATAGAGGCTTTGTTGAATACATTTTTTCACAAATAGATCAATTATAATTTTCTACATAATATTAGGTTGGTGGAAATTGCTTTCAGAAACTGTTCTACTAATTTTTCAAACGTCATTGAGTCCTCTACAAACCACCTTTTCTATTTGGAAAAAGTACATAGTGGGTAATCTATGTGGATATCTTACTTCATGAACTATCTTTAATTTTATATACCACGTATTCATTGTAGTCTAATTCTCTTGAGGACTGCATGCACTTGCTCGACAGTGTATAACCCTTCGAGTGCTAACTCCATGATCCACTTATGTTTATCACTTCTGCTTCCATGTACTGCATTCAGGTACTGCAAATGCATACCGAATCTGCATAAGAGTCTCTCTTCTTATTTAGATCATGTATTCCTTCTCCACATTCCAATTTTTTTGTGTTATAAGGTTCCCAAAAAAACCATCGGTAGAATTTCTTCTATGCAAACTACATATAATTCTCCCTAACATACTTCATTTGGACTTGAACAAATTCCAAAAGCAATAATTTTTTTGATGAGATTATCTCTCTTATTATGAAGGGATTACAAATTATAATGTAAAAAATTTATCCAAACAATCCATTATTCTGATATTAACCAGATCATCAATGTGTTATATCCTTCAACACATACCACTTCTCTTATGAATCATTCTTCCATTCACGGTCTACCTAATTCCGTTCTTCCTTCATGGGGGAAAAACCACATCATGTTTTCACCTATGAGGCCATTCAAGTCATCTAGAGTCACATTCTAAATTTCATGAATGACATGGAACCAGATGTACCCCAATCCTTCCACATATAATATTCCATCCGCCTACTTCATGAAATTCCTACAATCCCCATACTATCTCGAGTATTGTTCCTCCGAAATATTTCTCCTTTGCAAATAAATGATTCATGATCCACTAACTATTGTTAGAAATCCCATTATACCTATTGAATTTGTATAAAACCATCGTAATTTGATACCTCATATACGATCATTTGTATTAATCTAGCCTTGTAAATAATCACAATCACAACCAATACGTACTGAGAGGACACATGGGGGATTATTACCCAATAATCTCCCCCTTTAGGTTTGTTTAGAACACATTAATAATTTGATATATTATTAAATAATCATCCATAATTCTATATAATTAACATCATGTGAATAAGATATAGATTAATAATTTACTCAACACATACTCTAATATTACATGATCTATGCTCGGTGTGAAAAAGAGGAGTATAATTATAATTTCATCAATTATTCACATTAGTTCATTCAAAAAAATCATCTTCTTTCTCCAAAAATCAATGTTTTCTTGATATATATTATTTGATCGGTCACATCTACCATCACTAGATTTATCACTCCCCCTTTGTTACTACTCCCCAAAACAGCTTCAACGTGCCATTTATCACTACATTACTTGTGAAATTCTCCCAATTACTTGACTAAGACATTATATTGCTTTTATCATGAATGGATTGAATGCCTTATTTTTATTTATTTCTTATAACCCCCTTTCATGGGATGTAGGTGGACCCTTAAAAGACCATGAGACATAGATATTACATAACCTGTGGGTCTTAATGGAATTATCCAGACTCTAACTATAAGGAACTGATACTCCCCAGCATATTCATCGTGATATCAACTCTCCACCTTCGCATGGTTGTTCGGATAAGATTCTAGTTTATGCACAGGCCTGTCCGGACATAAATTCCACATGATCTAATTCTTCCATGTATATTAGCTTCTATTATGGTAAATACACCTACTGTGTATCCTTATATGATGTATGCTCCTTTTATAGACTACCTAGTCCATTAAGCACAATTTCATGTCGCTCGAAGGCCTCGAGGTGGCCTAATGTCCTTGAGGTCGACCATTGGCCATTAGGTGGCCCATATTCCTTACTGGACAAAAGGAATTTGGTGGCCTGAAGGCCTTGAAGGACCCAAGGACCGAACAGGTGTCCTGAAATCCCAAACAGATTTATAGATCCGTCTATAACCGTATTGAATAGTATGTGCTAAACTAATCCAATAGTTCCATATGTATATCTCTACAATATTTAGAACTCGATTCTCTTAGATGCACTGGCAGAGTCCTCACCTAGTAGGTTGAGGCTCATGTGAAGATTTTTATCACTTTTTAATAGCACAATTTCTCATGATTTTTCAACGATCTGAAATTTCATACTTTTTACATTAATAAAAAGGTAAATAACACAAATTATCACATTAATATAAATCACACAATACCATAGACAGAGGTTTAGGGTTCAAATCCACACATTTTCAAGTGCAGGAAGTCTATTGGACTCATAAATCAAATTTATTTCTTTCAAATGCTTATTGGGCTAAGGAAATTGTTAGAATATATGAATCATGTGGTTATATAGGAACAAACATCAGCATCAGAAGCCCTTTCGTAACATTCTACATGATTAAATGATACATTATTTGAATTTTATATTTCCATGATTGATGGAATGTATTTTTTCAATATATTAATGTATATGAATTATCACAATGAAATCTGATCAGAGTCTTCACTTCTAATCCCATATCGTCAAGATGTTGCTTCATCCAAAATAGATTTTGGCCTCACAATCCATATTGTAAACAATCATATTTATGTCTCTAAAAAATTATATCTCTCAAATAGAATCATATAATTTCAGGTGATGATCAACACTTAATTCTAATTCTTCTACATTACTGTAACATTATTTTTTAGGTAATTTAATATAACATCCACCAATGAATCTAAATCATGATACCTATAGTCCTAGAACTCTTCTTCATCATAATCTTATAAAATTTCATCATTTTATTATGTAAAAATCATATTTTTGATGAACAACATCATTGAAAATTTCCCACCCTTCTCATTGGATGAGAACTTATTTTCAGAAAAAACATCATTATCATCATCATCATCTTCATTCTTTTATGGAAAATTTACTATACAATGTCCAATATTTACATATTGGTAAAAAAATATATGTTTTCCTTTGAAATTTTCTATTACTATATGCATTATTGAAGAAAGAAATGACATGAAATCATCCAAATTATCTTAATCTTAACCATCATAAATATGGATCATCCTCAAGACCTAGAATTACACTACATTAGACATCCACTTTTCCAAAATTTAAATTTCACCATAAAAAAAGTTATATGAAACAACTTTACTATGATCATTATCCAATGTCATCTCTTTTGGATTTTTATCCTCTAAAACTATAAAACATTGATTAAATTGACACCTGAGAATCTTCATGAAAACCTAGAAATATTTATATCTTCAATAAAATATCCAAAGACACATATTTATTCCACAACCACATTCAGAAAACTAAATAATGCATCAAAAAATTCATTTGGGTTCAATCTTATGTCTTCATATATGTTTTATAAACCCTACAGATTAGACTATATTAACATTGAATCTACATTGTAGGCATTCAAATGAATTTCCCACTTATGATGTAATTTTTTAAATTACAAAACCGTCATACAAAATGAATTTTTTAGGGTTTCTCTTATATAATATTTCCATTTATCGTATATATACAATTCTATCCTTTCAACTTCTTATAAATAAACACTAATGATATCAGCTGATATTCCTGACATTGATGTTTTGAATACATCGATATATATTGATAAAAAGTTGTTTTACATCTGATTCTTCAATATATATAAATTGTTACAATTGATGATCAGAATTAGTTTGTGATTAAAAAACTGCATTTCTTCAACTAAGAAAGAACTACTAAATTTCAATATTTTCCTCTGATAACAATTGTTAAGTCCACTATGTCAATTAACTAGGGGGAGGGGGTTAATCATGGAATGATGTATTAAAACTAATAGCCCTTTAGATATTAATTAATCATTAAACAATACTATATTTTCACTTTCTCCCATCATTAATTTGAATATTAATGAAATCATGCATAGGACACAATGATTTTTACTTGGTTCGCAATCAATATAATACTCCCAAAGAGCATACAACCATGATTTGATGATGTACCTAATACACTAAAGGTCAATACGAATTTTAAGTATTGGGATTGATCTTATCTGTCCATGATCAATGCATTTATTTGTTTAGGGTCTTCTCAATAAATTCCCAGGGGTAACTAACTATATCTATTCTTATGGCTCACTACCGATTAGAAGGATGGTTTTTTTGATATTCCTTTTTTCACTACTATTGGATTTGATACTCTAAATGTTTATTATCATGAATGTATCTACATTTTCCTTAATGCACATATACTGAACTATATATATATATATATATTCGTGGTTAATGTACCTTTTTCAACCATATTCTAATTCCAAGTTTTCATATACTCTTAGGTAGGGGTAAATTGATTTAACTAACTATTCAAGATAATTTTCAATAATTCTTATGTCATTTGTTAAACACATTGCCTATTCTAAAACTACATAGTGAGAATTTTTTTTGGATCACTTACACAATGAACAACCTCCAATTCTACAGAACACTTTTCCTTTCCTGACTACCTCCACTAGTGCTACAATGGACCACATCCTTGTACCGCCTCTATAGAAAACCATACTTTACATACATTGTTAATACTTCAATATTAAAGCAAACTTATTAAAACATATAACAAAACCATGAAAGGACCGTATAGGTATAGTGTCTTTAGAAACTGGGAAACATAAACAACTGGTAATAAAGCATCTACATTGTCTCCCATTTATTTCATCATATCTAGAGTCCCTTTTGGCATATCCTACTTAATAAGATTCTTCCTGACCTGGGGGAATGAAAACATACAAAAGGGTGAGATAAAATGCTCATTATGGGCAAACAAAAGAAAAATCAATCACATCATATTCATAAGAACATTACATTTTGGAAATCATAACCTGCAAAAGAAATCATAATTTCATATCATGGGATAAATAATAGAAGTGAAATGTAATCCCAATAATCATCATATAAAACATGATACTTTGAGGCATACACACATAATCATATAGAATCATTTCTTATTAGTCAAGACTCATTTCCAAGTCAATCTTAGTGGATAAAGTCTCTTTTTGAACCGAGTTCACTCCTTGTTTCAGTCCTGTTTCACTGAACTAGATTAACCTACCATTCCAGCCAGGTCTATCTCTGAGATATAAATATTTACCCAATGAATTGGAGGGAGATATAGGTCCCACCCATTTCATAATTATACCATTCTTATGTGTGCCACAAAATCAAAAATCATACATCATTTCATAACCAATGTAAAAAAAATGGGATTTTTAAACATCAGGACATCATAAAACAATTCATATAAGATAATGGAGTTCATAAAAATAATTCCATCACAACATAATCAACTCAATGTAATAATAAGGATAGAAACAAAACCCTATATTATCTTATATAGAAATTGATTTTGATAAAACACTTGATCTCCATTCTTGAAGAAAATATCCTTTCTACATCAAAAACATTTTCCTTTATTAACACGTCATACAATTTTAAACTAGAAGAAGTTGATTAAAAATAAACATGAAAACTTGTAATGGAATATTTTTCGAAATAATGTTTTTAAAATTCATTCATGCTGTATAATTTAAAAAAACATTCTTCTCATACTTTTGTCGGAAAAGTCAAAAAGTACCTCGTACGAAAAAAGACATAAGATTCATTTCATATATTTTACTAAAAACTCACCGAAGGGTAAAATTGGATTTAATAAATTGTAGGTGGATGGAAATAATATTAAATATTGAGGAAAACTGGGTGTGGATGATAAAATACACCCCAGTAAATACCAAGGTATAAAAAATCTCGTATAAAAATGAGATTGTGAGATTTTCAATTTCCGTAGGTCTGATCTTTTTCGTAAGTGTCTGAACCTCCTGTATAATGACTTAATAATGTCATTTACATATTAAATAATCATACTTAATTTTATGATATCATATATGGTCATATTATTATCTTCTTATTAATAATATTTCTGTGTTACTTGTTATTCGGGTGTTTATTACTTTTTGTTCTTATGCGTGTTCTGTCGAATAAATTATTATTCCTATTTAAAGGATATAGAAAGATAATTTAAATAATGGTGTTTGTGTAATATATTTCATATTAATTAATTCAATTTATTTATATAATCATTATGCAATGAAGATCCTATAGAATGAGAAGCATCACACAGTGGAGACAGTATTTCGTACATACGCACGAGCGATGATATCGTTCCCTTAATCGTGGAATTTTATTGGAGTGTATGTATACTATTTCATAATCAATATCACTTTACAATAATCATATATAGTTATTATTTACACCATTATAACCATCCAAGTAAGGTGGTGGTGGAAAATAGATTATAGCAAGGCGTGGAGACGGTATTCCGTACGTACGCACGCATGGTGATTTCATTTTCCATAGGATGTATAAGAGGTGACATAGGGTTGTTTCATATTTATAATAACATATCAGTATATTAGGGATACTGATGTTATTACCTCATAATGAATCAACTATATAAGAGGGAGTAGAAGAAGAATGGAACTTGAAAAAACGGTAGAAGGTATTACCTCTTTCTCACTGTGCCTCCTTAAATCATTCACTCAAGGCACTAGAAATGGTCTTTTGAGAATACCAGTACCTCTAGTAGGTTTCTAAGGAAGTGGGGGAGTGAAATGGGCAGGGGTTGGTCTCGATTGAAGGCTCAAATTGGTGCGAGGAAGAGAGCGAGGAGGTGCCTTTTTTAAGGGAGGAGAGGGGCACCTTTGGAATGTTTGGAAATATTATTTTATTATAACTTATCTTCGGTTTCAAAAGGTCCAAAATTCATTAAAGATGAATATATGATGACTCATTGTCAATATAAAGTAATAAATTCATAATTGGACATGTTTTGGAAAATATTTTAATCATTATAATCTTATTTATTTAAATCATTTATTAATGAGGTAAATACTTCATCATTACTGTGTCATAAATAATTTAATTTATATGGTTTATAAAAATTATAAAAAAAATATCATTATGTAGGAAATAGTTTTAGCTTTCCAATGAATATTTATAGTCTAAAATATAATTTATATAACCCCTTATAAATATTAATTACTAAAATATTTTTGTTAATGTCAATTTTGTCTTTACATTAAATTACATAATCCAAATTTACATTTTCACTACCAAGTGGCTCAATGGGGTCAAGAAATCGACCCAAGGATGCCCATGGTCGGCCAATACTCATCCAATAAGGGTAGGACAAGTGTCAATGTAATTTTGAATTGTTATTATATTTTTTTAACCTTGAATTACCCTATTTACCTTTAACCGTACTAAAAAAAATTACCATAGTTACTATTCATAATATCAAAAAATAAAATAAAAGAAACCTATTAACATAATTGAGACCCACTGATTCCAAATAAGGATTCCATTTTTCAAAATTCAAAACACAGAAGTTTTAGTATTTAATTTAAAATTAATCCTGTTGTTAAGTAAATTTGTTTTAAAAGTTAAAACATTGCCAATGATTGAAATGGTATTTCCTATGAATTCAATGTAAAATTAATGCTAATGATATAAATTATATTAAATGGTAAAAATATATCCTGTTTATGCTTTAAAAAATTCAATATTATAATTTAACCTTATAATGTATTGCGATGGAAAAATTGTTTTTAATTAAAATTTAGTGTGTTTTTACTATTCATTAAAATATAGAAGTTATCAGAATAATATGAAAAATTTATCCAAAGTAAATTTTTATAACCTGAAGCTACAGAAGAATTTTATTTTGATAAATTGAACTTATAAAATTGTCAAAAACTAGATTTAATGTTGGTGCACCATCAATAGGCGGTAAAACTGTATTTTTTTAAAAATACTTCTTTTATAAAAAAAACTGATGTTTTTTTCATACCTCATTCTAGAAAATGTATTATATGAATTATAATGTTATAAAAATCAAAATTAATTTAAAACTATTCATAACGGCTTGTTTTTTATTTTATAATATATCATTCTTTAGTGAAACTCGGTATTGCGTACTACACACGCTATCGAGGAAGGTTGTGATTGCGTGTAACCCAAGCCAAGCTACTGTTGTGTGTAGTGGAAGATTCATTTCCATATAACATATTACATTAAAAAAATACTTCTCATAAAATATCAGGGTGTTACATTCTATCCCCCTTAAAATGAATTTCGCCCTCAAAATTCATCACTTCGTAACAAACAGATGAGGATACATCACCCTCATCATATCCTCAAGTTCCCATGTAGCTTCTTCTAATTGTTGGTTCCTCCATAAAACTTTCACCAAGCGAGTGGCCTTGTTCCTTAGGACATTTTCGCCATGATCCAGAATCTCTATTGGCTATTCTTCATAAGAAAGATCTTGTTCCAGCGGTACAACTTATGAGCTGAGTGCATGTGAAGGATCAGGTATGTACTCTCTCAGGAGAGATACATGGAACACATCATGAACTTGGGAGATATTTGGTGGAAGCGCCAATCGGTAAGCTACCTTCCCAACACAATCCAAAATTTTAAAAAGACTGATAAATCTAGCGTTAAACTTTCACTTCTTTCCAAATATCATTACTCTCTTCCAATGAGAGATTCGTAAGAACACTATATCTCCCACTTCAAACTCTAGGTATTTTCTTCGGTTGTCAGTATAAATTTTGTGTCAACTATGAGATGCTCTTATGTGCTGTTGAATAGATCTGTCATTTTTTTCCATTTCATCAAAAAGATCAGGTTCTAATAGCTTCTTTCTCCAACTTCATCCCAGCAAGTTGGAGTCCAGGATTTCTTTCCATAGAGAGCTTCATAAGGAGAAATTTGAATACTGGAGTGAAATATATTATTATAAGAAAATTCCACCATAGGTAGGTGTTGATTCCAACCACCTTTTAAATCTATAGAGAAATCTCTCAACATATCATCTAGAGTTTGAATTGTCCTCTCAGACTGACCGTCTGTTTGAGGATGATAAGCAGTATTGAAACTCAACTCTGTATCGAGAGTATGCTGATGACTTCACCAGAACCTTGAGGTAAAACTCAGATCCCGATCAGATAAAATAGAAAGTGGTACTCCATGCAATCTTACTACTTCCTTTACATAAATAATGGCAAGCTGATCTAGAGATAAATTCTCTCTAATAGCAATGAAGTGTGCATACTTTGTAAGATGATCAACTATGTCCCAAATAGCATTATTTCCTTTGGATGATTTAGGAAGTCCAGTGAAAAAGTCCATAGTGTTGTTTTTCCATATCCATTTAGGTATGGGTAATGGTTGTAACATCTCCATAGACTTCTGTCTCTCAGCATTAACTTGCGGACAAACCAAGAATTAAGAGACATATTCCGCAACCTCTCTTTTGATGCCATCCCACCAGAAGTACTCTTTCACGTCCCTATACATCTTCATGCTTCCAGGATGAATAGAGAATGAAGAACTATGAGCCTCATCCAGCTGCTCCTTATTTAATTCTCGGATGGGAGGAACACAAACCTGATTCCTGAACATTATCGTCCCATCACAATCAAGGATGAATATAGGAACATTTCTCACCTTCTTTTGTAACTCGACATCTTCTTTCTACGCCTCTTTAATTTTCACATGTATAAATTGTTGAACATTCATTTGAGAAAGATACGAATTTTCCCCTTTAATTATAATTCCAAGTTCCATCCTTTGTAAATCCATAAATATTGGATATTTTGTGATCCTCAACATGGATAAGCTAGCATGGTCTTATTGAATTAATGAATCTGCCACCGTGTTTGCTTTCCCAGGGTGGTAAGGAATTGAGCAGCCATAATCCTTAATTAGCTCCAACCATCTTCTTTGGTGCATATTCATCTTCTTTGGTGTGAAAATATAGTTTAAACTTTTATGATCAGTATAAATGTCACACATTTCTCCATAAAGATAATACCTCCAAATCATTAATTCAAAGATTACTGTAGCTAACTCCAAATCATGAGTTGGGAAATTTTTCTAATGGATTTTCAACTGTCGTGAGGCATAAGATATCACCATATCATTTTCCATAAGAACAAACCCTAGCCTCTTCTTGGATGCATCACTCTAGATCACAAACCTTTCTCCACTATAAGGAAGTGTGAGCACAGGTGCACTGGAAAACCTTCTTTTCAACTCCTTGAAATTCTCTACACATTCCATCGTCCACATGATCTTAACTCCATTTCGAGTCAACCTGGTGAGTGGATTGGATAATCATGAAACATCATTCACAAATCGTCCATAATAACCAGCCAAACCAAGAAAACTCCGGATCTCAGTTACTGTTTTTGGTCTTGACCATCTTTTCATAACCTCTATTTTAGCTGGATCCACAGATATCCCCTATTTTTAGATTATGTGACCCAAAAATGTAACTTTTTGAATCCAAAATTTACACTTGGTAAATTTTTCATAAATCTTCTCCTTTCTCAGGGTCATTAAAACAATTCTCAAGTGATCTTAATGTTCTTTCTTTCTCTTTGAATACACAAGAATAACATCTATAAAGACTACCAAAAACTGATCAAGGTAGTCTCTAATGACTCTATTAATCAGATCCATGAATATAGCAGGGGCATTAGTAAGACCAAATGGCATCACTATAAATTCATAGTTTCCATACCTTGTACGGAAAGTCGTCATTGGTATATCCTTCCTTTTGACCCTTAATTGATGATATCCTGAATGAAGATCAATCTTGGAAAATTATTGATCTCCATGTAGTTTGTCAAATCGGTCATCAATATGTGGGAGAGGATATTTGTTCTTGGTAGTGATCTTGTTAAGTTATTGATAATCAATGTAGAGTCTCAATGATCCATTTTTCTTCTTAACAAATAGAACAGGTTCTCCCTAAGGTGAGGCACTAGGGCATATGAATCCTTTTTCAAGATTCTCTTGGATTTGCTTCTTTGATTCTTGAATCTAAATTGGGGACATTATATAAGGTGTATTTGAAATTGGATTTGCACCTGGTACGATTTGTATTGAAAACTCAACTTCACGATATGGTGGAATACCAGGCAATTCCTCCAGAAAGACATCATCAAATTCCCGTAAAATGTGCATATTATTAATTGTGAGTTTCTCTACAACCATTTGAGATAAATAACCTTCATTTAGTGGAATCAAGTCCCATAATATAGAATAAATTTCTACTGGAAGGATATGTTCATCCTTGCATCAATAGACGATCATAGATTGATCTGGAATATGAAATGTGACTTCCCTTCATTGGCAATTGATATGAGCTCCATATAAATAACTCCAATACATGCCAAGTATCACATAAAATTCCACTATAGGAAGGATCACAAGATTTACAGGAAGCACATTCCCATAAACTTCAATCGGAGAAGAATTTTTAACTTTTGATGCGACTGTTGTGCCATTAGGAGTTGTCACAGCGAACTCAACATCTAATTGTTTAGGTAATACAGTGATACCCTTAGAAAATAATTCAGAAATAAAAATAGTGGGTGTATCTAGAATCAAATAAAACATTTTCTCCTTTAGAGTGGATGGTAAGTGTACCTCTCACCACTTCGTTGTCGTACTCCAAATCGCCGATAGTAATTGCATGTCACATTCCTTTGTCTTTGGCATTAAGAGTATGTTGACATCGATCATCATCATCAACCCTTGGATTTGGGAATTGATTGGTATAATGCACATCTATTTTCACTTTAATCATTGATGTGTAGTAGGTTCATTCTCTGTATCCCTTCCTTTGTTTGCATCATTAGACATCTTCTTCACATTATTTAGACATTCAATTTCCCGATGACCTTCTTTTCCACACTTATAACAATTGGTTGTCCCCATAAGACAATTTCCTCCATGTTTCTTTCCAAACATTGACCATAAAGGGAAAAATCATCTTCTTTTCAGTGTGGTCTTTAAATTTTCCTTTGAATTCCATTTTCCTCTTCTTATTTATCCCATGTGACTGATGGGTTAAGCCAATATCCATCTAAACATTGAGAGCACATCGAAAATTTTCCTCGTAGCTATTTAAGTCCCTTATGGATAATGCACTTCAAATACATGGTTTTAAGCAACTAAAGAATCGATCGATCTTACTCTCAGGTTGGATAAAAATTCTGAAAGCATACCTTGCAAGTCTTGTAAAAGTTTCTTCGTAGATACCAACAGATTCATCATCCTTTTTCTGCAGTTCAAGAAACTCCTTCTCAATCATTGTTCGAAGAATACGAGGGTAATACTTATTGAAAAATAAGTTCATGAACTCATCCCATTCCATAGACTAAATTCCGTCCCTTTTTTTGTATTCTAAAAAAGATTCTACCATTGATCAGCATCACCTTCCTAACGAGACGCTGCTAAGATGACTTTATCATGTTCATAACATTGAAGAAATGAAAATATCTTTTTAGTGGTACTGATCCATTGTTCATCCACTAATAGAACAGAAGACCCCCTGAAAGAAGGTGGACAATGCCTCATGAAGGATTGAATAGAATGTTTCTCCTTCCTATGCTCGTTTGTAAGTCCTTCATGATTCATAGCTTGAGAATGTTTTGTGAGCATGGATACAATATTTTGCTTTCCAGCTCCCATAACATTTGGTTGATCATGGGGACAATCATTTCATTGCGCGTTGCATTACGCATTAACACGGTTCTTTCAGGTTCCATCCATTGACTAAAACCAATAAGAATAATGTGAGCAACACTAATTATAATAGGAAAACCACATAATCATGAATAAAATTTCACACATAAGGTCTTATCATAGGTTGTTCATGGCCATTTCTAAAACACTAAGATTGTGTTCTATGCTTAGACATATCCTTAGGTGTCTTACTAAGGCTTTCACATCGTAGTTTCCAAAGGTTGACTATATATTTACTATGATACCAAATATAGCAACCCATACTTTACATAAATTGTTGATACTTCAAATTTGAATCACACTTATTACAACATATAAAAAACCATGAAAGGACCGTATAGGTATAGTATCTTTAGAGACTGGGATACATAAACAACTGGTTCATAAAGTATCTACATTATCCCCCATTTATTTCATCATATCTAGAGTCCCTTTTGACGTCTCCCACTTAATAACCTTCTTTCTGATTTGGGGGAAAGAAAACATAAAAATTGGTGAGCTCAAATTCTCATTAAGGGTAAACAAAAGAAAAATTAATCACATCATATTCATAAGAACATAACATTTTGGAAATCATAACCTGCAAAAGAAATCATAATTTCATATCATGGGATAAATCATAGAAGTGAAATGTAATCCCAATAACCATAACATAAAACATGAATCTTTGTGGAATGCACATTTAATCATAGAGAATCATTTCTTATTAGTCATGACTCATTTCCAAGACTATCTTAGTGGACAATTTCCATTTATGAATCGAGTTCACTCCTCATTTCAGTCATGTTTCACTGAACATGATTAACCTTCCGTTCCAGCCATGTCTATCTCATGAGATATAAATCTTTACTTAATGCATTGGAGGGAGATATAGGTCCCACCCATCTCATAATGATACCATTCTTATGTGTTCCACAAAATCATAAATCATACATCATTGAATAACCCATGTAATAAAAATGGGACTCTTAAACATCATGACATCATTAAAAAATTCATATAAGATAAAGGAATTCATAAAAATATTTCCATCACAACATAATCAAATGAATGTAATAATAGTGATAGAAACAGAACCCTATATTATCTTTGATGGAAAATATTTTTGATAAAACACTTAAACTCCATTCTTGAGGAAAATTTCCTTTCTACATCAAAAACATTTTTTTTTCTTATCATGTCATACTAATTTAAAATAGAAAAAGTTGATTAAAAATAAACTTGAAAACTTGTTAAGGATTATTCTTGGAAATAATGTTTTAAAAATACATTCATGCCGTATAAGTTAAAAAACATTCTTCTCATACTTTTGTCAGAAAAGTCCAAAAGTACCTCGTATGAAAAACGACAAAAGATTCCTTTTATATCTTTTACTAAAAACTCACCGTATGGTAAAATTGGATTTAAAAATTTTAGGTGGATGTAAATAATATTACATATTGAGGAAACATGGATGTGGATGATAAAATACACCCCAGTAAATAGAAAAGTATAAACAATCTCAGATAAAAATGAGATTGTGAGATTTTCCCTTACCTTATGTATGATCATCTTCGAAATCTATGATCCTCCTATATAATGATTTAAATAATGTCATTGTCTTATTAAAGAATCATACATATTTTTATGATATCATATATGGTCATATTTATATCTTCTTATTAGTAATATATCATAGTTACTTGTTATTCAGGTGTTTATTAATTTTTGTTCTTATGCGTGTTTTGTCGAATAAATTCTTATTCCTGATTATAGGATATATTTACATAATTTACATAGTGGTATTAGTGTAATATAGATCTTATTAATTCATTCCATTCATTTATATAATCATTATGCAATGAAGATCATGTAGAACGAGTCACATCATATCGTGGAGACGGTATTCTGTACGTATGCACGAGCGATGATATCGTTCCCATGATCGTGGTATTGTATTGGAGTGTATGAATACTATTTCAGAATCAATATCACTTTACAATAATCATATATAGTTATTATTTAGACCATTAGACCCATCCACATATGGTGGTGGTTGAAAATAGATTACACTATGGCATGGAGACGGTATTCCGTACGTACGCACGCGCGGTGATTTCGTTTTCCGTAGGATGTATAAGATGTGAAATAGGGTTGTTTCATATTTATAATAACATATCAATATATGAAATATACTGATGTTATTACCTCATAAGGTTACTACTAAATAAGAGGGAGTAGAAGATGAATGGAAGTTGAAGAAAACGGTAGAAGGTATTGCCTCTTTCTCGAAGTGCCTCCTTTAAACTTTCTCTTAAGGCACTAGAGATGTTCTTTAGAGAAGAACAGTACCTCTAGTAGGTTTATAAGGAAGTGTGGAAGTTAAATGGGCAGGGGATGGCCGATCTTTAAGGCTCAAATTGGTGTGTGAAAGAGAGGGAGGAGGTGCCTTTTATAAGGGAGGAGAGGGGAACATGTGGAAAGTGTGGAAATATTATTTTATTATAACTTATCTTCTGTTTCGAAAGGTCCAAAAATCATTAAAGATGAAGATAAGATGACTCATGGTCGAAATAAAATCATCCAATCATAATTGGAAGTCTTTTGGAAAAAATTTTAATCATTATAATATTATTTATTTAAATCATTTATTAATGAGGTAAATGCTTCATCATTATTTTGTCATAAATAATATAATTTATATTGGGTCTAAGAACTATATAAAAAATATCATTATGTAGGAAATATATTTTTATTTCCAATGAAAATTTATAGTCTAAAATATAATTGAAATAACCCCTTATAAAAATTAATAAGTAAAAGATTTTTGTTATTGTCAAAGTTGTCTTTACATTAAATTAATTAATCCAAATTGTCATTTTCACTACCAAGTGGCTCAATGGGGTCCCAAAATAGACCAAATGATGTACATGGTCGGCCACTACTCATCCAATAAGGATAGGAGAAGTTTAAATGTAATTTAAAATTATTATAATATTCTATTAACCTTGAATTACCCTATTTATCATAAACCATACTAAAAAAATTACCATAATTACTACTCATAATATCAAATAAATTTAAAAGTAACCTATTAACATAATTTGGACCCACTAATTCCAAATATGGAATTCATTTTTAAAAATTCAAAACACATATGTTTCAGTAATTAATGTAATATTAATCCCATTGTTAAGAAAATGAGTTTTAAAAGTTAAAACATTGCCAATGATTGAAATTCTTTTACATATGAATTCAATGTAAAATTAATGATAATGACATAAATTATATTAAATGGTAAAAATATATTCTATTTATACTTGAAAAACATTCAATATTATAATATAACCCTATAATTTTTGCGATGAAAAATGTTTTTTCAATTAAAATATAGCATGTTTTTACTATTCATTAAAATATGAAAGTTTTCAGAATAATATGAAAATATTATCCAAAGTAAATTTTAATATCCTGATTCTAAAAATGAATTTTTTTTTGTCAAATTGAACTTATAAACATGTCAAAAACTAGATTTAATGTGGGTGAGCCATCAAAATGAGGTAAAAAAACATTTTTTGAAAAATACTACATTTATCCAAAAAAAATGATTTTGTTTTCATACCTCATTCTAGAAAATGTATAAGATGAATTAAAAGGTTATAAAATTAAAAATTCAGTTAATACTATTCATAATGGCTAGTTTATAATATTGTAATATATCGTTGTTTAGTGAAACTCGGTATTGCATACTACACACGCTATCGAGGGAGGTCGTGATTGTGTGTAACACAATGCAAGCTAGTTTTGTGTGTAGTGGAAGAATCCATTCTGTATAACATATTACATTAAAAAAATAGTTCTCATAAAATATCAGGGTGTTACAACCCTTCCATACGAGAATCTATTTCTCTAGAGATCTCATCTTCCTCCTCCACATACTGCTTCCTTTTTCAGGCTCTTGTTCCCCACAAATACCTTAAAAAAATTCTTCCTTTTGAACCTCTTTTTGAAACTTTCCCTTGTGAATATCCTTTGGACTTCTTCAAATTTTATATGAAATGATTTTCACTAGTGGAATATGGTGTCAAATAATGAATGGATTAACACCTTTTATATAATATAATAGACCCAAAAAATATATGAATATTAGATTACTTAAATTTTGAATATGTTACAACTTTTGCTGCTTACTTCTTATCAATCAAACAATTCTTCCATATGTTGTCCAAGTACTACCATTCTTCCATCACAGTGACCCAAATCTCTATCACATTTTCAAAATCAACACGTATCATGACATTTCTATTCAATACGACCCATCTATGAATGAAAATCCATACTGCATTCCACAACCCTTCCAGGTACCACATTCTCTTATCACGAACCACATACCATCCTAGAAACCATTCCAACTATGCAACTCTACCTTCCAGATAACAAGATTTATGTTCCCCGTACAGTTTCCAAAAATTCCATTCATGATAATTTCGGGTTTTCAACTTACATAAAAACACCAAAATCATACCGAGAGGAAACCTTGAGGTATTAATAGAAAACATGAAAATTATTTTGAATTCTATTTTAGAAATTTCATATTAATGATATGATTTTCTATGAACCATGTTTTTCACTAAAGTGTGGAACAATTCAATTTCTTTATAAATCATTACTATGGACATAATATGGATCACTATGGGGTTAGAAATGTTTAGAATAGTGTGTGGTGCATGTTCAGATCTAGAATACTATCTTTAATTTAAAAAAGGATTGGTACATGGTTTAGAGATAATTTTGTAGGAATTCAGCACGATTTTGCGTACCATGTGAATTGTGATTTTTTGGATAGAGCCACCTTGCATAGTTGGCACATGACTATGCGGCCTAAGCATGCAAGATCGCCAGTTTCTAGGTAAACATTTATTTTTTGTGAAAATTATGTCAAACCATGCACAAGCTCATTTTTTGTTACAATTCAATCATATTCCTTAATTATCTAATTCTGATCCCCCTTTCTTTTTTAATATGATTCTATACAGCCATAACCAATTTTAGTCATAGTTTAGATATTTTTGATGATATTACCCTATAATCAAAGGAAATCATTCTTCTAGGATATGATTGTGCTTTCATTCATCACGTTGGTTATTGAATAGTAACTACTCGAGTCTAATTTATTCGTTACCGTATCTATTTATCTCGCTTGAGATGTCGAGGTATGATATTTTTTTTATTTTTCATAAAACTACTCTGATATGAGCCAAATCAATGACCAATATCAAAGAATCAAAGTCTTAAAATACAATGTTGAGTGTTCTATTACTTATATGTAATGTTATTCGATTTTTTATTTGTTGTGTGGGCCCCAACTATTTGATAGGGTTTCGTTTATTGAATTTATATTCCTTGATAATACTAATAAGAATAGTCTGGTTATGCTCTTTCAAAATACCTGATTACTTTTTAGTTTTTATGACCACTAATTCATCCTTCCCATGAAAATGGATATAACAAATTTCATGTTTAAGATATTCAATGAAAAATTAAATGTGAAAAGTGAATTGGCATGTATACCAAGTATATGTCATGGAATTAATTGAAATGTAATATTAGCTTCAATATCAATAACACCCCTTTCTATTATAATAAAATATACCATAATTATACTTGAATATGGAATATTCCTAAATGGGATAAAAGAGTTGAATGATACTTGAACTTTTCAGAGTAATGAGAGGAAGAGAAAGAACCAAAATACATGATAAAAAAGATGCATACGACCTAACCTTATCACACTCATAAAGGGAAAGGATTGAACTAAATGAGATATCAAATGACTTGATAATTAAATAGGATTGTATGGACTCTAGAACGCCTTCGATTCTGTTCATATATTTCAATGAACACTCATGATCCTCAATCTAATTCAAGTAAATGACTTGCATACAATTATACCCCCATAAATCCTTGTCCTTGTCTATTATTGAATTATCGATACAACACTCATGGATCCCCCCATTATCAATACATTTTTTCCATGGATACACTCTTTAGACCAAGAATTGTCCTGTAGGTGCCACAATTACATCCAATTGGGCGTTTTCTATTCTTACCCCATCTTACCTTGGTTGATCGCCGAGGATATGGTAGGCCCCATATTGTGGAATGCCTTGGAATATTATTCATATAATACACTCATACCCATTTTAGGATATAAGTTTTACTAAGTTAGTGACCCTTGAGTACAACATTTACGTGGCTATTACATTGGGAATTAATTGGTAAATATCATAACCATGGTTGAATTGATACATATTGGAACCTCTATTATTTATACTATCACGAGGTTATGTTAGTGTTGTTCATTCATCACATGAACTGTTAATATAAATTTTTAACTAATTAATATGTGTACTGGTTTCATGTTCAGACCATAGCTACGGGATAAAATAGGAACTTGGATATTTAGTTACATTGTAATTTCTTACATAAAAAATATGCATGGATGCACAATATTACATTTCCATTACATGTTCTTGATATTATGTACACTGTTGGTGGTGGCCCACTCATATTAATATCACACCCTCTCTTGGCATCGTTTGGATCCTGGGGCACATTACATGGGTTCATGTGTTGGAAAAGGGAAACATACGACTTCATACACTTGATTTCTTGTTGTTTTGTATGAATCTTGATATTAGAAGACTGAGTTAGAACTCATGATTATTTTTATAGTCTTTTATTTTCATTATTCATTGCAGAACATATTATTCCTAATGTTGTTTACATGTTTTCCATCTTTTTGGTACCTATCGTATCATCCTTTGTGGAATGATATTTTAGTTTTTTTATTATTGTTGATGTTATATCATCTTTCATGTTGTTCATTCTATTTACATACATTTCATATGTTTTTTATTAATGATTACATTAACCCAAATTTTTATAAATTGGTTATAAGGGAATTTTATCCAAAAAAATCATAGGCCCTTACTTTAGGTCGGAATCCTATAGTGTTTGGGGATATGTGTGTGAGTCCATGTTGCCCACGGGGCATGATGCACCAATTTAGTGGCATCTGGGTCCAATATGTCGAAATGTAGTATCTGATCAGGTTTTATTTTTTATCCATGATATTTGGAGATAATTTAAATTTTCAAGCTTCCACGGTATGCTTCTCTTTGAATAATTCAATAGCTTGTGTAATAAGCAACTTTTAGTTTTAACATACCACGACCAAAAAAACTAGTCGTTATGTATTTAAATTCTGAAATTTTCATATTATTTTAAATATTATTTTTTAAATTGGACTTCATTCAATGATATGGAATATCAAAACTATATTATGGTGTATTTTTTGTATATTTCTGAAAACATTCAGTTTTTTACGAATAGTGAAAACACTGTGTTATTGTTTGAAAACAAGTTTTTATTTAAAAAATTAAATATATTATTTAAATTTATTTTAGGAAACAATAGATGCATAAAACTTTTATATGATTAATTTAATTCATTTGACTTATTTTATAATAATTATATATATATATATAAAATTTTATTAAACTTTTTACCGTCTTGTACCCACCTTTTAGGTGCATTTGAAATTTTACAAAAAGGTAATTTTAGGATTTATGTGAATTGAAATTAAAACATTTGAGAGACATGTTTGAAATTAGTAATTAAAATTTTATTAAATATTATCGAAATAATTTGTGGTTAATAGTAAATTTATACTCTTATTTAACATAGTTCAAAGTAAATAGTGAATTAACGGTAAAAATGATTATTATAATTACCCTAACAAACGTCTAAATTTTGTTGGATAAGTTTATTTAGAATAAAACCAACAATAGGAATAAAATATGATCCTTTAGGTCCACGTGGATTAGATTATGACATTTATTATTATTTTATATAATGATAAGTTAATATTGTTAAATTCAAAGGTTATTAACTAATCCATTATAAATATAGTGTTATACATAAGATAAATTTGACTTTAAATATTCATTATAAATAAAAAAATTGTTCCTACATGTTGGCATTTTTTTTATAATTTTATAAATGTTTAATAATAAAAATTATTTATGACATAATGATGATGTAGTAATTACCTAATTATTGAATTATTAAAATAAATGATATTATAAATATTAAAATATATTTAAATTAATAATTGTGAAACATTCCAATAATTTAATAGATTAATATGACTTGTTAGGTTTGATTAAATATTTTTTTTTGATTTAATAATGTTGTTATGACTTTCACAAATACAAAATTCTAAATAGTGTCTTTATTGACATAAGTGATTTTTTAAAACAAATAAAATATTATTAATTAATATAATATTCATAAAAATATAAATATTTAACAAAGGTCATTTTAAAGGGTATATATCTCAATAATGATCCACTTGTAGTTCACATAGAATTTACAGTAATATTGTTAACAATATAATATAATAATTAAAGAATACATGGTAAAAGTTAAACTATTTAACTAAGAGTTATATCTAAAATATAAGGTTAATATGGTTACCTAAACCTATATAAAACAAATTGGTTGAGATATTTTCAACCCATATCCACCATTTTCTTTAAAAAACTCATTTATGGGCAATTTTGAATAGAATAATATTGTATAATAAAATAATATTTTTTTCTTTTCCTAAAGCGACACTCGCCTCTTTTATAAAAATGTACATCACATACTCTCAATATCACACCAAATAAACAATTTGTCTCAGCCAACCCCCACCCAAATATCCTCCCAACTATCCTCCCTTTAACCTAGTTTCCTTACATTAATCAGAAATCCATCTTATAGATCAAATCAAATGAAAACACTAGAATAAGAGGTAATAATTTCAACACCTCTTTCAATGTTCATTTCATCTTCCACTTTCCCATTCTATGTTGTTCACTTACCTAAATAAAAAATCCTGTAACATAAAAATACTTTCATGTTATTAAAAATATGTTACAACCATATTTCTTATAATATCCATCACATGAATGACTAGTCACCATATGTGCGTATGTAATTCTTACTGACTCCACATCGCGGTGTAGTTAAATATTCAAACCCATCATTATTTGGATGATTATAATAATAAAATAACTGGGGTAAATAATAAATATAGCATGTTAATGTTTCTATATAAATGATATAACAACTACTTACATATTATTTCAATATCAATAAAATGCTATTGTTGCACGTGTGTACGTACAGATTACCATATACATAAAAGCGATGAGATTCATTCCCCGTTATAACAATTCTAGAATATCATTAATTTAATGATTAAAAAATAATGTTTCATACCATAATATCATTCGTGATATGAATCAAATAAATCATATCATTTAAAAACATGGCTTACGTATCCATGCATATAATGGAAAAATAATAATTTAACACCTGAAACAATGATCCTACCAAAATATTATTATCAAAGAAATTTAACAAGATCGTCTATGATATCATATTTATATATGTGGTTCTTATATAATTTAATAAAGATTATTATAGTATGTACATGAGGTTAACGTACCCTTGATCATGGAAAAGTACAAGGAATGGGTTAATTCTACAATCTCTTCATTATAAGATGTTGATTATACATGAGTATCCATTGCGACCACTTTATCATCCAAATAATTATTTCTTAAAAATGTATTTTAATTTTTTTCATAATTTTCTATACAATGGGTTAAAATCGTTTATACATTTCCTCAGATTTGTTTTATAATGGTTATAAATTTATCCTTCTGTTATTTTCCACAAAAGGTCATTTACGTAATTTTCGACCTAATCAAGGAAAGAATTTTTTCTAACATATATGGTGGGTGCATTAATTTTCCACTATTATATCAAATTTGAAGCTTCCATTACAATATTATAATAATATTCTCAAAATTAATTTTTTCTTTTAAAATTACATGACATTTCATTGATTTTAAAAGAAAAAAATATATTTCTCTCAAACAGTTTTTGTTTCATCTACGTCATCATCCTTTGTGGGATTCTACACATATTTAATGTAGATTTTTTAGGATACAATATTCCATATTTTATTGATGTGTTAGTGATATTTTTTATTGTGGATGTGTTATTTTTATACCATTCATGGTTAATGGTCAATGTATTAAAATTTTGTATGATTGTTTTAATAGGAATGTTTAAGTTGTGTGTCATCTATTTTATATAAGGAATGTCCTATACATATTAAGTGACAGGTGGAGCCTACTATACATCCTCGATGAATCAATAGTTATCATGGGACAAACTACTGTCCTGGCAGAAGGCCATCACAAAATCTTAATTTTAGTCTTGGCATAGGGCCTTGACTATGTGGGTATGAAGTATGGAATTATACATTCTATCATTATGAAATTGGATATTGATATTGAATTTAATTATTGGACTAGTAGAATATACATATGAATATGAAAATTAAATTATATGATTTTTTTCCATATTATGATGAGGTTAATATTTAAAAGGCATTTTATTTAGTCCAATAAATTACCTTAAATGTTTATGCTCATTTATGAATGTTTTCTCTATATTGTTTTCCTTAATGAAAGTATGTTCTCACCCCTTTCTATGATTTATTTTTACTAGAATATGAATATGTATTTTATGGATTAATTGTAGGGATATGATTAGGGATTTATTTGTGATCAAAGGGGACAAATTGTAGTGGTTTTTTATCTCCTTACGTAAGGTAAAACTTATGTTTGTATCAAGTTAATCAAAATCTACTAAACTGATTAGACTTTATGGACATGATCCCTTAGGATCATTCCAATGTTATGTAATAATGTAATGACTCTAGAGATATAGTTTTGGGGTATTAAAGATGGTATTATAAATTTTTTTTACAAACCATAGAAGATAGATTTAGAAAAACTCTAATTAAAAAACATTACCCTAAGATAGACATTTGAGAATAGTATAGATGAACATCCTAGAATTTTTGTAATGTATAGATTTTTTTTATTTTCCTTGCAATAAATTCATTTTTGGAAATGAGCAGGTAAAGGAAGCTCTTGAAAACATATACCTAGGAGTGAAAACACCGACAAGGAGTTTCGGGCTTGACTGGGGTATCCTAGGACAGACAACAAGCCTTGATGTACTCTTGTTTATGACACTGTTAGTGGGTATTCCTAAAATTATTCACATTATTTTTATAAGAAATTAATAAATATTTATTCTTATATACCTACTAAAAGAAAATATGTTTATGATTATGTGTAATATATATAAACTGTTCAATTTATGTGAAGTGTTTTACATTTTTGGAATTATGTATTGTGATTCACAAACAAATCTAGTGTATGACATTGTTTAGAAATGGATCCTAGTGAAAGGAATGGAAACTGCGTCAATGCACATAATCCATGTTAGGATTTACCTTATACTCAAGATATGTATATGTTGGAGCTAGTGATGCAACTAGTTCCGATCAGCTTATCACCATACCGAGACAACTCACTAAGGTTATAAATAATAACCATTCATGTATGGAGAACCCCTATCCACAATGTGGAGGACAAATGTTAGACCTCTTCATGGGGAAAGTCAACTAATATTAAATGGGACTACAAATTCATTTGTATCTGAGCAATGGGTAAGATCCTTAGATAAATTATTACATCCTTTAGGAGTAGTGAAAGGGTAAAGGATTTCATTGTAGTTTATCGCCTCACGATAGATGAAGATCAAGGGTTGTAATTAATTCAATAAAAAAATAAGGCTTAATAAGTATCAAATATGGAATTTAGGGATTTTAAAGAGAATTTCATAGAAAAATACTTTCCTTGGGACCATCGAGTGGATATGGAAAGGCAATTTTTTGAGTTTGAGGCAATTAGAGGATGAGAATGTCAAAACGTATGAGGCTAACATTACAATGATATTATGGAATGCAGAAGATTATATATGTATCCTAAGGAGTAATATTTCTGGATTATTTGACGGGTTAAAAACAATTATATGTCATGCATTAGACTCACAATACTTATCATAAAAAGATGATATTGTCTCATGTTCCCTCAAGACAAAAAAGGTTTTATCTATGTCTTGTAAATTTAAAGAAATTCAATAGAAGAAGAGATCTTCTAAGAACACTGTAATTGGAAATAAGGGGAGTATGCGAAATTTGGAATATACATCCTATGGTAAATGTTGGAAGAATCACCCTGCTACTTGTCATAAGTCAATGGAATTCTGTTACAAGTGTGGTGAAAAATAAAACCCAAATTTGATTTCAAGGTAAAGAAAGAGTTTCTCAATGTTGAATGATACCGTTGAAGAGAAAAGGGTCATTATGAAAATGAATGTCAAGTGCACCAAGGAAACATACCTCAGAAATGGCCTGGGGAGAAATACCATGTTTTTGTGATCACTAATGTGGGGGTTGATTCTTTGAAAGATGTGGTGGAAATCAATTTATTGGTTTCTTAATGATTAGAAAATGATAGAGTTGATTATAAATCATTAGATTGTTTCACATTTATCTAGTTTTTTATGAAAATTAGAAAATTTCAATTTTATTTAACAAGTGAGTAGTTAGTACAAACTCCTATGGGATGAATCCCTGCAATAATGTTTTGTGAATCTGTTCCTATTATGGAATATAAATATTATTTATCTGCTGATCTCATCATCATACCCATGATTGAATTTGATATATTATTCATTATGCATTGGATTTCATACCATGAAGCTAAAATCTATTATATTAAGAAAGAGGATAGAATTTATTATTATGATAAGGAGTACCTAATCTTTATTGCTGAAATGTCACCCCCTGATGTGGATGTGCATTGACTATAGGGAGATCAATGTTATACCAATAAAGAAAAAGTGTATAATACCTCTCTTTTATTAGTTATTAGACAATCATTATGGAGCTCAATATTTTTTAAAAATTGGTCTTCGATCTAGATATCATTAGTTATGTGTAAAGAAGGAATACAGTCCAGAAACAACATTTTGAACTAGTTACAGGAATTACGAGATTATAGTAATTGCTTTTGGAATGACTAATTCACCCACTAATTACATGGAACTAATGAATAGAGTTTTCATGGAATATTTAGATGACACTGTAGTATTATTTGTTTAGGATATACTGATATTCTCAAAATGGTATGATGTTCATGAAAATATCATTATCATTCTTCTGAAATCCCTCAAATGAAATTAATTATATGGGAATTTTAGAAAGTGTGAATTCTAGATTCAAGAGATTTCTTTTCTTGGCCATATTGTCTCTAAGGATGAATCATTTTCTATCTTTCAAATACCAAGTCAATCTATGAATGTCTAGATCCAACGAGTAGAACTGAGGTACATAGTTTTATAGGTTTAGTAGGTTTTTCTATGCATTTATTCCCTGATTTTTCCGGATTGGAAACCCATTAACCAAGATCACACATAAAAGGGTAAAATTTGTTATGAAAAAATAGTGTGAATAATGTTTTGAATAACTGATGAAATGATTATTTAATACTCATATTTCGAATCTATATTCAGGGAATGATGGTTTTTCTATTTATAGTGATGCATCAAAGAAAGGATATGGTAATTTCATTATGTAGAATGATAGAGTTGTTGACTATGAATCTGGATAGCTAAAAATTCATGAGAAAGCCTATCAAACTCAATATATTTAGTTAGAAGCTTTAATCTTTACTTTAATGATTTGGAGACCATATCTCCCAGGTGATAATTTTGAGATATATAACAATCTCATGAGGTTGGAGTATATTTTTACTACAAATTAAATCATCACGAGGCTAAGGAGATGGTTTGAGAAACTCAAGGATTATGATTTCACAATACACTACCACACGGGGATAGAGAATATGTTGGTAGATGCTTTGGGAAGAATGATTCAATTAGTTTGGAACATGATAGAGTATAAAAGGATCTTATTTTTATGAATCTCATAAAGATGTATATGAGAATAACCATGGATGTTAAAACACCATTACTTTTTCAAATAGAAACCTAACAACCATTACTAGAAATGATAAAAAGTTATCAGATTGATAATGAGGAGTTTGAAAGGTAATTAAAACTGTCAACAATGGAAGTTTTATTGAGATCATATATGAAGATAGAATTTTGAATATTGTGGAGATGCATTGTGTTCTTGACATACCAGATCTAAAAAAGGGATTGTTGGATGATGCTCATAGCTTCAATTTCTCTTTACACCGTTGTAGCACTAATATGTATAGAGATTTTTAGGAAAAAATTTTGTGGGACAACATTAAGAGGGAGATCGCTGATTATGTTTCAAGATACATTGTATTTCAACATGTTATAGTAGGAAGACAATTTCCTAGAGGCGTCATACAACCTCTTCCCATAAATGAGTAGAAATGATATGATATTACGATGTACTTTTTCATTAAACTACCAAGGATTCCTAGAATGAAAGATTCACAATGGGTCATTATTGATTGTCTTACCTAGTATTAAAATTTTCTTGTTATAAGAAACGATTTACCACTTGAACATCATAGAAGACTATATATTAATGACGTTGTAAGAATTCATGGAGTACCCATGTGAATTGTCTCTAATCGTGATCCCCGTTTTACATCTAGATTATGGAAAATCATCAGAAGTCCAAGGATATTGAACATCGTTTCAGAACTACCTACCACCATCTAAATATGGACTATCATAATAGACTATTCAAACCATAAAAGACATGTTGAGATCTTTCCCACATGACCTTCATGGTATGTGGGATCAATATTTACCTCATGTAAGTGTTTTCGATAAAAATAGCTTTCATTCATGTATTCAGATGAAACAATATAATGCATTCTAAAAAATGAGATATCACACAAAAACATGTTGGGATGATGTTTCTGAATGAAAACTCAAAGGCCCAAAACATTTTGAGGAAACAATGAAAAAGGTGAAGGATATCGAAACCCACATAAATGATGATTAAAGTAAGAAGAAGATTTATTCCGATAACAAAAACAAGGATTTGGAATTTCAAGTATAAGATCTTGTTTTCTTTTAGGTATCTCCATGGAAGGGTGTTATATGTTTCATTGAGAAGGGTAAATTAAGTACCCGATACATCAGACCATTCAAAATTCTAGAAAAAATGGATTTGTATCTTATCATTTAGAAATGCATCCAAGTCACTTCAATGATAAATATGTATTCCATAGATAACTATTGAAGAAATACATGAATGAATCAACACATGTACTCACCTATGAAAAAATATAATGGTAACCCGACCTACCTTATTGAGAAGAGCCTATTAGAATTTTTGATTCTAAATGAAAAAGTGTTGAGAAAATCGATGACTCATCTGGTGATTGTTCTATGGAACCATATGATGCAAGAGGCAACTTGGGAACTAGAGAAACTTATGATTAAGAACCACCCAAATATTTTTGTACAATAGTATCCAAGAAATTTCGAGGACAAAATTATTTTAATGAGGGAAGAATGTTACATCCCAAGATTCCATTATATGCTTCTATTTAAATAATACAACAGTTTGTGTTGTACACAAAATTGAATTCTAACACACCACGGCTAACAAAAATAGAAGTTATGAGTAGTTATACCAAATTCTTGAATTTTAATAAATATTATTTTTAAAATGGAAATTGTTTTCGGATTCATAATATCTAAATTAGCATAGGGTGAATTTTTGTTATTTTGCGGAAAACATTAAATTTTTGATGAAAAGTGAAAAACGCAGCGTTATTCTTATAAAAAATCATTTATTTCATTTAAATTTATTTTAGTTAAAAATATATACATAATTCCTATATATGTTCAATGTAATTCATCGGATTAATTTAATAATAATATTAGATATATTATATTTTATTAAACTTTTTACCTTATTTTACCCTCCATTTTGACACATTTGAAAATATGAATAAAACTTAATTTTACTAATTCTGTGAATTGAATTTTAAAAATATGAGAGACACGGTTGATAATAATTATTAAAATGTAGTTCAATAAGATAAAAATAATTTTTGGTGAATTGTAACATTTGAGTATTATTTACCACAATTTAGAGTTAATATGTTAAATAAAGGTAAATAATGATATTAAAATTACCCTAACACATTTCATAATTCTATTTTCTAAGTATATTTTCATGAAAACCAACCTTAGGAATAAAATATGATCTTTTATGTCCACTTGTATTAGATTAGTAAAATTATTATTATTTAATTTAAAGAAGTGTTAAAAGTGTTAAATTCATTGATTAATAACTAAAAAATTTTAAATATAGGCTTATACATAATATATATTCAACTATAAATATTCATTAAAAATATTAAAATATTTCCTATATAATGGTATTTTTTATTAAAGATTTATTAGATATTAATTAAGTAATTTTTTAGGAAACAATGATGATGTTGTAATTACCTTCTTAATGAATGATTAAAATAATTGATATTATAAATATCAAAACAAAAAAATTATACTTTTTATACATTAAATGAATTTAATCGATTAATATGAAATGTTAGGGTTGATTCTATGAATATTGTTTGAAGTAATGATTCTGTTATGACTTTTAAAAATACAAAATACTAAATAGTGTCAAAATTGACATAAATGGGTTTTTAAAACTAATACAATATTATTAATTGTTATAATATACCAAAATATATTTGGTTATTCCAAATGAATTTGATGAGGTTTTATATATCAAACCACATTGGGTTATATTGGCATTTTATTGAATGATTATTAACCATATAATATAATAATAAAAGAATAAATGGTAAAAGTTAAACTATTTAACTAAGAGATAAATATAAATGATAAGGTTAATATGGTGACCTAAACCTATCTAAAAACTTTTGGTTGAGTGGATTTCTAACCATATACACCTTATAATAGAAATAAAGCGTTTTGAATCATTTATGAAAGGAATTAGATAGTATAATAATATAATATTTCATGCATTTCGTAAAGTTACCCTCACCACCCTTGTATAAAAGTAAATCCCCTTCCCTAAAAATCACACATCCAATGACATTTGGATAGGAAACCACTTCCTATATATCCTCCAAACAACCCTAACTTCGATTTAAATTCCTTACATTGATAAAAAACCATCCTATGAGCCCTTTCATCAAATCAAAAGGAAAACCCAAAAAAATATGTAATAATATCACCACCTCATTCAATTTTTTTTTCTCCTTCCACTTCATCATTATTTGTTATTCCCAAAATAAAATAATAACTATAGTACTTTATACATACTATGATGTTATTATAAATATGGTACAACCATATTACTTATTATATCTATCCTATGAATGACAAGTCAACATACGTGGGTAAGTATGGCTTACCTTCTCAACATTGTGGTGTAGTTAGTTATTCAAACACATCATTATTTGGATTGTTATAATAATTAATATAACATGTTCAAATAATAAATATATTATATTATGTGTTATTTATATATGATATAATATCCACTAACATATTATTTCATAATCAATAGAATGATATTGTCTCTCGTGCATACGTACGGATTACCGCCTCCATGAATGCGATGAGATTTATTCTCCATTGTAACTATTCAAGAATAAAATTAATTTTATGATTGAAAAATATTGTTTAATAACTTAATATAATTATAGATATGAGTCAAATAAATATTATTCCTATGAAAAATGGCTTATATTACCACGTATATAAAAGAAAATGAATGGGTTTACACCTGAAACAATGATACTACCAAAATATTATTAACAACGCAATAATAGAAGATAATATATTATAACATATTTATGTATGTGGTTCTTGTATAATTTAATAACAATGTATTAACTATAATATAAGTGGTTAATTCACCATTGACCAAGGAAAAGTATAAGGTAAGGGTTATTTCAATAATCTCTCCATTATTTAAGGTTGTTTATACATGAGTCTCCACTAGGACCTCTTTATCATCCACTTATGTGTTTCATAAAAATTAATTCCAATTTTTTTACAATTTACTAGAATATGGTATAAATTAATTTATACCTTTTTTTAATTTTTATAAAATGATTATAAATGAATATTTCCTCTGTTTTCGAAATAATGTTTTTTACGACCTTTTCGACAAAATAATGGAAACAATGTTTTGAACTTATACTGCGGGTGAGGCTATTTCCACAATTATAACACCTTTGAGAATACCGTAAAATATTATAAGAATAATTTCATAATTAATGATTTATTTTATAATTACAAAAATTTAGAATTATTTCAATATAGAAAGAGATATTTTTTTTAAACAGTTTCTAATATTATCTATGTCAACATACATTGATTTATTTTAAACTTAATAGAAGTTTATTTGTTATAATACAATCATCCATATTATGTTAAAGGTTTTGTGATATGTTGGACTATTGATGGGTTATTTCTATAATATTCATGGTTTATGGTTAATGTATTGACATTTATTATGATAGTTTTAATATGAATGTTTATGTTATCTTTCATCCTTTTCATTTGAGGAATTCATTAAACATAGTATGTTATGGGTGAAACCCAATATAGCTACCAATGCATTGTTAGGACTGAAGAGACAAACTAGTGTCCTGTCACATGGCCTTGAAATAATCATATTTTCAGTCTTCAAATGAGGACTTAACTATTTGGTTATGAGGTCTAGCATTATTCATTCCATCACCATGAAATTGGATATTGATATTGCATGTGTTTATATGAATAATATAATATCCATGTGAATAAGTAAATTTCATTATTGGATTTATATTTTCCATTTTATACAGATGTTTATCTTTATCAGGATTCGGATCTAGTCTGATACATTGCCTTAAATGTTTATGCTTATTTTTGGATGTTACTGCTATATTATAATCCTTACTGAGAATCTGAGATCACCCCTTTCTATGTTTTATTTTTCTGAAGATGTGAAGATTTTTTTTATGGTTGACCTGTAGGGATAGGCTAAGGGATATATGTTTGTTAAAAGGGGAAAAATTATGTTTTTTTAACTCATGATGTACTGTAAAACTTATGTTTGTGTATAGTGCTTCCAAGGCTACTAAACAAATTCATCTTTCAAGAATTGATCCATTGTGATCATTCCATTATTATTTCATAATGTAGTGACACAAGGTATATAGGGTCGGGGAATTATAGATAATAGATTTGATATTAGGATTTCATGGTACGAGTTCATATGTTTTTATTGGGTGACGAAAACCCATGTATGTGCTAAATACAAAGATACAAAAAATGTAAAAAAAATTTCTATTTTTTCTTTTATATTTGAAATTATTTCATTATTGGTTAGAAAAAAAAATTAGTGATGTTGAATAATACACTAATTATTTATTTATTTCATTCATTGATCAATGATATTTTTATAAGGATCATTGCTACATAGATCATTATAGGCACATAGAATTCATGTGTCTTTCATATCTCCATGCCATATAGGTTCATTTAACTACCATTAATTGCTTGATATGTTTGTGATTATTGAGTGATTATTTGATGGTTACCTTGTGCATTTAATAATTTATGTTTTTATTGAGTGATTTCCTATATCAATTCATGAGGTATATGGTACCTCAATGGATGGGATGGATAAATAATCGATGTGATCCATGTTACTAAAAATAAATTTGTGTCATTTAGGGTGATATGTGTATGGGCACTAATTAATCAGAAATGAATATCCATTATAAATTTAATTATAATATATAAAATTAAATAGTTTTACAACCATATCCCACCATGTTGTGTATTTGAAGGTTAATTGAGTGAACCTATAAATAAAATATAAACTGAAATGAAACATATACATGAGAGATTTTTGATACATGGTCATCTATGTGGATTGTTTTGATTAGTTTGATTTTGGTAGTTAGTTTTCATAATTATATAATCCTCTAGTGATGTTATTATATGCATATAATCAATATATAATATGTGTGTTTTAATTTGAGTAACAAATCCTCCATAACATCCTTGTCTCCTTATCATGTAAGGTGGTGACGATCATGCTCCAGAGTTGGTGGGTGATAATCCTCCAAACACACCTTCATGATTGCCTCACGAGGCATCAAATGTTGTACCATATCTGGGAACCGATTCCCATTTTCATTATAGATTCATATATTATATGCAGAAAATGAATTCTTCTCCTTAACATGCACAAACAGTAGCTGATCAGACTCATGACATACAACTGCAACATCCACCTACCATTTCCAGGGAAAGACGTCGACATGTTGCAGAGTCTTGGCTTGAATCCACGAATTATATCATTAATAATATGAAAATACCTCCACATCATAGTTTCATTCCTGACACATAGAATAAATTGGATTTTGGCCAAGTATTGATGGGATTTTATTACAGAGTCAGGTCATCATCTGAGATTGTTATGGTTTGATTTACAGGTTTCCAACAAAGATCAATTCATTCCATAGACAATGAAAGCTAAAATATCCTAGAGTCTCTGCATTTGGTGTAGGGTTAAATTTCATCCATGGAATCATTAGAACATTTCTTTGATTTATAGCTCTTTGTATCGATCCTTTCTGGATATGTGCTTTCATGCACAATATGTTTCAAGGATGGGATAGAGTGTTCCATTCGTATGCAGGTCAATGTATTTAACATGTGAACATTTTATTCATTAGTCAATCAGGATATTATCAATGAATGTATCCTAAACGATAAAAATAGTACCAGGAATAGAGTATCAGTGTCGTGTTAGGCCACCAATTATTCTACTAGGTGTAAATGTTCTCTTGAGTTTATTCATTGGGGAAATTAAAAACATTTCATTGATTGCGATTGCACATTAGCATGTCATTTGTGTGGAAAATGGGGGAATTATAATCCTTACAATGATATAGACCTAATAGGGTCTTGTTCATGCTACTCTATGGGTCACCTTAAGTGTTTCTACAAGATCGTTCCACTTGTATTGAGTGGGAAAAGTTCCACACCAGGCCCTCCTTTTAGAGCTCCTTCTTTTAAATCATGTTAGGAGAGGATATAGATTAAAATATGTTGGTTTGGCCGAAGAAAAGGTCAAGGACGTGGTATCGCGATAGTAGATCACCATTAGTACCAACAATATAGTTTTTTGTTTGGTTGTCAATATGTTTCAAATGGTTGTGTATCATGTTATTAGAGTTCACTAAAACCAATACCTCAGGATCGAGATTTGTGACCATATATAGTACAAGGTACTATTGCAGTATCCTCATCTATAATATCTTATTTATTTGATACAATTTATTCAAATAATTTTAACTCTGTATTTATTATAGAATTCGAAAATTATATATATAATATTACTTTGGGGTAATTCTAATAGAGATTTCATTATGGGTAAGAATAGAGGGAATAAGCCAGTGTAAATAATGATCCCCTTTAGGTAGGTAGTTACCCTTTTTTATTGAACCTATTTGTTCTCGAGATGATGAGATTCAATTTCATTATCGAGATGGATTGGTTGGTTCACTATAATGATTTAGTAGACTTCTATCATTTCATGGTATCTTTTATATCACCAGAGGGAATATTTTATATTCATAATGGTGAGTGGGATGTCTATGATAGTAGAGATGGAGCATAGAATCATGGTATAGTTGGAATGACTTCATAGATTAAAAATATCCTCATATAGGATAATGGATTATATAAAAATAATTTCCCTCTAGTAGTAGATCGTTTCTGGTATGCTTTTCATGATGATATTTATATCTTTCCTCATGTGGGAGAGGTATAGTTTGTAATCCTAGTTTTTTATAGAGAATATATACCATCCATTCATCCATTTAGGATGGAATGTATGTAGTTATAGGATATAAATGATATTTTATCGGATTTTGAGGTCAATGGATTAAAATGGACCAATACATCCTCTTTGTTTTTTCCAGTTCATTCTATAAAAAGGTTGAAGGAACCATGCGTTGTTTCATAAATTACATAATATTGATTCAGGTTATGATAATGAACCAGTATAAACATCCTCAAATATATGATAACATTGACTAGATCTAAGGAGAAGAGGTCTTCTCTAATATGTACTTGAGATAAGGTTTTAATTATTTGTGACTGATACCATCGCCCTTTCCTCGTATAGCATTCCACAAAATGTATGGTAAGAATGAGTACCTTGTTTTTTCATTCGGTCATTATAAGACACCTTCCATTTTCAAGGATTTGATGAATAGTGTTTTACACCACTATTTTTGATCTTTTTCAATGGTCATTGTGTATGAATTCTTAGTGTGTTCTTGAAATTGTAGAAACCATTCCAAATATCATGAGATCATACTGTGTTCATTGAGATATCATCATCATTATTCCAAGGATTCAATGTTCATCTTCTAGATCAACAAAGTCAACATATTGTGTAATATTATCTCAAAATCAATAGTATTGACATTTCTTGAATATGTTAGTGATCTAGATACATTAAAGAAGCCCAATAATGTTTTTTATATTAGAAGTTTTTTGGGGTTGAAAATATAATAAATTATTTCATACATGAAATCTTACAAACATACATCAAATATTTCTAGACATTCATAGAATAATGATTGGTTCACTTAGTAAGAATCATTCAAGGAAGCATTTCTGGAGATGAAAAAGTGTTATGTCCCTTCACCCATTATGATTCCTCCTGAACCACGTATTGGTTATACAATATATTGTGATGCATAAGGCATTGTACTTGTAGTAGTGGTGATTCTATAAGACAATGTTGTTGTTTATCGATCTCAGTAGTTGAGGTCCCGTAAGAGAAACGATAACACTTTAAAAAGAAAATCTATGCTTAATCTCCAAAATTTGTCCAACAAAACCCAAAGTTCAACGAGGGCCATCCGATCAACAATTAGTCCATAAAGTTTTTAAAAGTAAACCAATCTATGATTGAAACCCAAATATTTGAAGAATTTAGTCACATATTCTTCCAAGTTAAATCATAACATTTATCTCCAAACAACAGCAGTTGCTCCTAAAGTCTCGTATTGAAAAGTACTTAACCTAATAACATATCCTCCATGATAGGTTAATCATTTTCATAAATAACCCAAAATCAACTTAGTATTAATTCATAAAATCATATAACTAAAAAAATCAGTAAAAGTAACCAAGGAATTCACGTAGTCCAGTGGTAGGCGTTAAATACCTGTCGCACATTGGTTGTGGGTTCGATTCCCGCAGATTTGTCCGACGCGACGGGTAGTTACATGGTCTGCGTGTTGTCCTTTTTCCAAAACAATATAATTCTCAAATAAATCCCCAAAAAGAGATAAAATCATCAAAAATAACCATAACATAATTTAACCTCAATTTTATCTCATGCCTTTCACTTACATCATAACATATAGAAACCCATAATTACCTCAATAGTAAGAATCATATAAACTCTAATGGTTACCTTTATAATTATTACCGGAACTTCCACATCGATTGGTCATCTCGTACATGATGAATTAAAGATCATACCAAGGTTCAAGTGGTTGATCATGACTCCTTGATAGTTGGTTTAGAACAACCACATGTTTGCTCATTGAATCCCCCATTTTATCTAGTCTCTTAATCAGAGAACCACCATAGTTTCCTTCAAACCTATTGTCACATTGGTGCCTGCTAGAACCATCCATTCAATAAAAATAGAAATGCCAGTTTGAGTATATCAACAAAACCACCATGTACTAATGAGGGAGATAACCACTAAGATATACTTACTAATTCACTTTATCTAAAACTACGACTCTTTCTGAAATCATATCCATTATGGTACTGTCACTAATGCTTACAGAATACCCTAACCTCTAAAGTTATCTAAACCGACCTTTGATACCAACTATAAGGACCTAGCCTTAAAACATACATAATCTTGAGTTATTACAAGATTACACATTGAGGCATTCATAACATTCTTACGTAGGGAGTAACCCTCTTGGTTACGTTTGGATTACCCATCATAGTATATTCCCTAAATCTCTTCGGAGAAACCTTAACGTTTCACTCCTTAGAATTACCCAATTCATTGGAGAGCTATATCGGGCTCTCCCGCCATTATTTTATCATGGAACCACCCGTATTCATAACAATTCCCAAAAAACATAACATAATCTTATCACATAAAACATACATAAAGGAAACATAACATTTACACCTTTCAATAACAAGATATCAATACAACACATTGATATAAAGACAGTATGAAAACCATTTTCAATAACAAAATAAAAGAAAAGTAAAAGATGAAATTTATTTTTCTTTTAAAAATAAGGTATGGCTTGTAGAAGAAGACGAAACTCAAATAATGGTCACGGCGGCGGAGAAGTCGTTGTCGCCACATACGTATGACAGAAATATTCCCTTTTGTCGTTTAGTAAAATGATTCATATAAAAAATATTTTGTTTTGGATAAATGTAATAGTAAAAGGGGTTTATACTCCGTATAAATGAAGGTTGTGTATAAAAAAAATATTCCTCAATGAAAGGAGATTGAGACGAAGTCCCATAAAAAGAGGGTATCCTTGGATTAAGGATAAATCAATTAAATAATTATGTGTAACAAAATAATACACCAAATATAAGTGGATATTAAGTGTAAAACAATCATAGGTTATTCACACATATTCATAGAACTATATATTCAAGGAGTACAAGCTTATCCCAAAGAATTGAATTTGGGTTAAGAAGTTCCCTTGCAAAAATTCGACAGCCTAACGACATCACTTCAAAATTCAGAAAAAGAGTTGATGAGAGATAAAAATGGTATCTCATCACTTGGACATAAAATTTACATCAATATGTATATAGAAGAACATATCCCAAAATAATATTATGTGAATTAAAAGACATAAAAAAAATAAGTCTTTTAAAAAGAGGAGGGTGAAAGGTTCCCTTACCGACATGGGTATCTTTCGAAACATATGCCCCGTGAAAGAAGGACAATACAACATTGATATAAATACTCATAAATGAAATAATATTACACAATGAGTAAAATAATGGTCATTACATACACCACTCAATGGAAATTGTGAAAAATATAGCATAAATCTCATGGGAATAAATGTGAGATGAAAAATCCTTTACGAAAACTCGGCAGCCTAACGACTCCACATAAAACATCCAAAAATGGATTGTTGAGATCAAATAGGGTAACTCATCACATTAAAATAAAATTTACAGCAAGAGGAATATAAAATAACATACCACATCATAACAAATAGGATCTTAAAATAAGTTACACAAAGGAGAGTACTTAAAGAGAAAGATAGAGGTTAGATCTCTTATGAAAATTTGGAAGCCTAACGGCACCACTCAAAACTTCCAAAATGGATTGATGAGAGAGAATAGGGTCTCTCATCATATGAACATAAAAATTACAGTAAGGGTAATATAAAAGAACATCCCAATAACAAGAAATATGAGCTTTAAAAGGAATGACATACAATAGTGTACTTTAAAAGAAAGAGAGGAGTCAGATCCCTTACCTCAAGTCCAACATGTCTTGTTCGTTTCTTTATATCCATGAATAATAAACATTGGTCAATTAATAATTGCCTAAGTACCTCCTTTAGAGATTATTATTCAGTTAATATCACATATTATAATTTTATAATAGTTTTTTAATAATGTTAGTTCATATCAGAAGTTTTTTCCGATGTTTGGTACATGAGTCAAAAATGAACTTGTTTGAAAAAAGATTGCCCATGTAGTTATATGTAAATAACTTCCAGAAATGTATTAATTATTAAAATATAATATATATATCCATTAAATATTCATTTTATACTATTCCATATCATTTGGAGATAAAAAATTAAAAGCATCGTTCATGGAGACGGTAGGCCGTAATACACATGAACGCTACTTTCATTTTTTGTCATATTAATGGAATTAAAACAAAATGAGAAAGATATATATATGTTGTAATTACATAATGATATCAATAATTTAGATTTAATATATTACATATATATCAATTATATATATGTACTTATAATATTACATAACATTTTGAGATAAGAAATGAAATGTACCGTTCATGGAGACGGTAAGCCGTACGTACGCATGAACGCTACTTCCATTTCTATTTCATATTTAATGGAATTAAAACATAATGATACATAATAGTATTTTAATTCCAGTATGTTATCATATATAATATCATTAAATATATCCTTTATACGTACCACATATGGTATTAACAAATCAAATCACTTTGAGGGGGCGGTAGTCCGCACTTCCTTAAATAAAGATATCACGTTTACCCATAATAGAAACCATAAAGGTGCACCATAAATGAAAAATACAGAAGTTTATGTAAAACATAATCATATTATATATCATATATAAATATTGTGTCATCTTAATGGACACCTATGATAGTGCTAGAAGAATGTTGAACAATCATCGTTTCGGGAGGCAGAAATTCACCATCCATGGAAACAGTATGTTCTTTAACCATTAGATGTAGGTGTGTGTAAGTGTATATCTAATCCTTCTTATAAAAACATCCTAGTATATTTAAGATACTGTATTTGTTACAAAATAAATGAATAAAAACTGTTTATGGGGTTGGATAAGAAAAATAAAACAAAAGGACTCAAGTGAATACATTACCTTAAAATCGGGTAACTCCCTTTGGTTTGAGCTCAAAGGCTTCCTTGGGAAGACTTATGCCCAATGTGAGGATTAAAATAGTAAGAGAGTGATGTGGAGAGACAAAATGAGCAGGGGTTGGCCGAGCCAAAGGCTTTGGGAGTGTGGGTAAAGGGGTAGACATGGAAGCCTTTTATAAGAGGAGAGGAGGGGCGCTCTTGTAAAGTTACAAAATGTTACTTTATTTTCAAAAGAGTTTCGGATTTTAAAGGTCCCAAATTGATTTAATTCGAGGATAAGGTGATAAGTATTAGAAATGAACTCATACAATAGGTTTTGGACATGTGTAGGTCTTAGTTATTACATTATCCTTCCATTTTATTTAAATCGTTAAATAATGAGGTCATCGCTGCATCATCATGATGTCATAAATAATTTAGTTTATTTAATGTCTAAAAATTATAAAAAAAATTTAATATGATGTAGGAAATCTTTTTAAATTTCCAATGAATATTTATAGTCAAATATATGACTTGAATAACCCCATGTAAAAATTGTTTTAGTAAAACATCTCATGATTGTGTCATTTTTACCTTAACATTAAATAAAACGATATTTATGTCGATTTCCAACCAAAGTGGCTCCATGGGGTCCCCAAGATGACCCATGGATTTTCTTGGTCGTCCATGACACATCCAATGATGGTAGGGTATGTTTCAAGGTCATTTTAGTTTATTAAAACATTATTCTTACCATAATCTACACTAATTACCTCTAATCGCGTTTAAAAACATAATAAGATACTATTCGGAAAAAAATTATTTTTATCCCATTTAACCACATTTTACATCTTAATGACAACCATGTATGTCAGATTTTTTAAATTCAAAACACAAAGATGGAAAAATTACATTTAAAAGGAAAAATCAGTTTTTATAAGTACCACTTAGTGGTTTCACTATTCATCAAAAATTGAAGTTTTTCAGAAAAATCCCAAAAATTCACCCTAAGCTATATTTGATATTCTGAAATCAAAAATGAAGTCTATTTTACAAAATTCAAAACATATAAGTCACATTAATTAATTTAATAATTACTTCCCACTGTCAAAGCAAATAGCATGTTTTTATGAAACAATAAGTATCAAAAGATTGACATTAGTTTATGTCTGATTTCAAAGTGAAATTAATTCCAAAGACAACTATTGGATTTAACTGTAAAAAAATATTCTAATTTCAATTTAAAACCAATTAAAAATAAAATCTAATCATATAAATAAATTAGACTGAAAAGAGGTTTTGAATTAAAATACAAAATTTTATATTATTCATTAAAAAAAATGAACTTTATCGGAAAGATACCAAAAAATAATACAAAGTAAATTTTGATGTCCCGATTCTTAATAAGAGTTTTATTTGGTCCAATAGAATGTATAAGAGTGAAAAAAACTAAATTTAATGACGGTTCTCCATCAAAAGGCGATATGTGAACCTTTAGAGAAAACTAGGGCATATACACCTAAAATTGAATTCTTTCCGTATTTTAAGCCTTTATCTTTTATTGGATTAATGTAAAAACAATTAGAAACATATATAATCATATTTTAGTTATTTATATCCATTCCCGCAAATACAATGGCTACATGTTAAATACCATTTAAAATAATGTTATTTTATTATTAGATTGCAACATAAGATTCCCAAGAAACTCGTTGTTGCGTGTTGGGTACGCCATCGAGCATAGCGTCCCCATTAAAGTAATATTAATATTTTATTCACAAATATGGATAAATATGAAATTTTCATATTCTTTATTTATCTGGGGTGTTAAATCCTTCCCCCCTTTAGGGAATTGAGTCCTCGCAATTTTTAAAATTGAGCTTGGAAACATCCTTGAAAGTCCCACATTAGAACAAGAGTCGGTAAAACAATCACTTTAAAATAAAGGAAGATAAGTACAGAGGTCACCCAAGTTAACCCATTCTATAATTACTTTTAGAAAAACATGGACATGGAAGGAAAATCAACGGTTAATGTTCTTGAGGGAGAGTGATAGTAAACATGTCTAGGAAAAAGTTAACCATATGAAAATCAAAAACATGTGATGGGTAAAATGGTATTCGATTCCCCAGTAAGAAAAGTTAATAGACAACATTTTTGTTTTAAGTTACTTTTTATTGAGGAATTTATTCATAAGGAAACATAATCACTTATCATGTTGACATTAAACTTTTACTAGATTCCTTAATCAAAGTCATATTTTTTCCAAAAGACGAGTATTTAGGGAGACTTGTTCGCTTTAAGAGTACTATAATCAACTTCTAGAGAATCACCTAATCCACCAAAGAGAACTATATACTTCCCATATCATTAGACCTTAACCAAAACCAAAACCAAAAAGGATAGTACAAGGTCAGATAATCCAGAAAAGGATAACCCTTTAAAAGGAAAATCTATGCTTAATCTCCAAAATTTGTCCAACAAAACCCAAAGTTCAACGAGGACCATCCGATAAACAATTCTTCCATAAAATTATTCAATTTAAACCAAGCTAAGATTGACACCCAAATATTTAAAGGATTTAGTCACATAGTCTTCCCAGTTAAATCGTAACATTTATCTTCAAACAACATCAGTTGCTCCTAAAGTCTCGTATTGAAAAGTACATAACCTAATCACATATCCTCCATGATAGGTTAATCATTTCCATAAATAAACCAAAATAAACTTACTCTTAATTTATAAAATCGCATAACTAAAAAGAATCAGTAAAAATAACTAGTGACTTCACGTAGTCCAGTGGTAGGCGATAAATACCAGGCGCACTTTGGTTGTGGGTTCGATTCCCGCAGCTTTGTCTGACGCGACGGGTAGTCACACGGTCTTCGTGTTGTCCTTTTTACAAAACTATATAATTCTCAAATCATTCCCCAAAAAGAGATAAAATCATCAAAAATAACCATAACATAATTTAACCTCAATTTTATCTCATGCCTTTCACTTACATTATAACATATAGTAACCCATAATTACCTCAAAAGTAAGGATCATATAAACTCTAATGGTTACCTTTATAATTATTACCTAAACTTCCACATCGATTGGTCATCTCGTACATGATGTATTAAAGATCATACCAAGGTTCAAGTGGTTCATCATGACTCCTTGATAGTTGGTTTAGAACAACCACGAGTTTCCTCATTGAATCCCCCATTTTATCTAGTCTCTAAATCAGAGAACCACCACAGTTTCCAAAAAACCTATTGTCACATTGGTTCCTACTAGATCCATCCATTCACTAAAAATAGAAATTTCAGTGTGAGTATATCAACAAAACCATCATGTACTAATGAGGGAGATAACCACTAAGATATACTTACTAATTCACTTTATCTAAAACTAGGACTCTTTCTAAAATCCTATCTATTTTGGTACTGTCACTTATGCTTGGAGAATAACCTAACCACTAAATTTATCTAAACTGACCTTTGATACTAACTATAAGGCCCAATCCTTAAAACATACTTCATCTTGAGTTATTACAAGATTTCACATTGAGGATCTTTTCAGGTTTAGAGTTTTAGAGAATTAGATCATGAAACTTGCATTACATTCCACATTTAAACAAAGTGGTTACATAAAAGAAAGTATTCATTCTTCCCATCAATGGAAACATTTTTAAAATAAAACATGGATTCTTTCTTGACACTTCATTGACACTATCATCACATCATGTACCTTTCCCTTGACCTGTGAAAAACATTTCAAAAACATTGGATGAGCATAAAAACCTCAGTAAGGATTATAAAAATATGGAAAGGAAACATGAGTTCATATATACATAAGAATGAAATTATACTTTACCCATAAAACATAGGCACTTTAACATACCTCATCATATCATGAATAAATCATAGAAATCATAAGACATAAAAGGTAACATGAGGCATTCATAACATTCTTACGTAGGGAGTAACACTCTTGGTTACGTTTGGAATAACCATCATAGTATATTCCCTAAATCACTTCGGAGAAACCTTAACGTTTCACTCCTTCGTGTTACCCAATGCATTGGAGAGCTATATCGGGCTCACCTGCCCTTATTTTATCATGGAACCACCCATCTTCATAACAATGTCCAAGAAACATAACATAATCTTATCACATAAAACATCCATAAAGGAAACATAACATTTCCACATTTCAATAACAAGATATCAATACAACACATTAATTTAAAGAAACTATGAAAACCATTTTCAATACCATAATATAAGAAAAGTAAAACATGGAATTTATTTTTCTTTTAAAAACAAGGTATGGCTTGTAGAGGAAGCCGAAACTCAAATAATGGTTACGGCGGCAGAGAAGTCGTTGTCGCCGCATACGTACGACAAAAACATTCCCTTTTGTAGTTTAGTAAAATGTTTCATATAAAAAATATTCCTTTTTGGATAAATGTAATAGTCAAAGGGGTTTATACTCCGTATAAAATAAGGTTGTGTATAAAACAAAATATGCCTCAACGAAAGGAGATTGAGACGATGTCCCATAAAACGATGGTATCCTTGGATAAAGGATAAATCAATTACAAAATAATGTGTGACAAAATAATACACCAAATATAAGTGGATATTAAGTGTAAAACAATCAGAGGTTATTCACACATATTCATAGAACGACATATTCATGGAGTACAAGCTTATCCCAAAGAATCGAAATTGGGTTAAGAAGTTCCCATGAAAAAATTCGACAGCCTAACGGCGTCACTTCAAAATTCAGAAAAAGAGTTGATGGGAGATAAAAATGGTATCTCATCACATGGAAGTAAAATTTACATCAATAAGGATATATAAGAACATATCCCAAAAATAATACCATGTTAATGAAAATACATAACAAAATAAGTCTTTTAAAAAGAGGAGGGTGAAAGGTTCCCTTGCCGACATGGGTATCTTTTGAAACATATTCCTCGTGAAAGAAGGACAATAAAACATTGATATAAATAATAATAAATGAAATAATATTACACAATGAGTTAAATAATGGTCAGTACATACACCACTCAAAGGAAATTGTGGAAAATGTAGCATAAATCTCACGGGAATAAAAGTGTGATGAAAAATCCCTTACGAAAACTCAGCAGCCTAACAACGCCACTTAAAACATCCAAAAATGGATTGATGAGATCAAATTGGGTATCTCATCACATTAGAATAAAATGTACAGAAAGTGGATTATAAAAGAACATTCCCCATCATAACAAAGATGATCTTAAAATAAGTGACACAAATTAGAGTACTTAAAGGGAAATAGAGAGGTTATATCTCTTATGAAAATTCGGCAGCCTAACGGCGCCACTCAAAACTTCCAAAATGGATTGATGAGAGAGAATAGGGTCTCTCATAATATGAACATAAAAATTACAGTAAGGGTAATATAAAATAACATCCCAATAACAAGAAATATGAGCTTTAAAAGGAATGACATAAAAGAGTGTACTTTAAAAGAAAGAAAGGAGTCAGATCCCTTACCTCAAGTCCAACTTGTCTTGTTCGTTTCTTTATATTACTGAATAATAAACATTGGTCAATTAATAATTGCCTAAGTAAATCCTTTACAGATTATTATTCATTTCATATCACAAATTATAATGTTATAGTAGTTGTTTAATAATGTTAGTTCATATCAGATTTTTTTTCCGATGTTTGGTACATGAGTCAAAAAATGTACTTGTTTGAAAAAAGATTGCCAATGTAGTTATATGTAAATAAGTTCCAGAATAGTATTAATTATTAAAATAAAATATATATATCCAGTAAATATTCATTTTATAATATTCCATATCATTTGGAGATAAAAAACAAAAAACATCGTTCATGGAGACGGTAGGCCATACGTACGCATGAACGCTACTTTCATTTTTTGTCATATTAATGGAATTAAAGCAAAATGAGAGAGATATATATATGGTATAATTCCAGAATGATATCCATAATTTATATGTAATATATTAAAAATATATCAATTATATATAAGTACTTATAATATTACATAACATTTTGAGATAAGAAATGAAAGGTACCGTTCATGGAGACGGTAAGCCGTACGTACGCATGAATGCTACTTCCATTTATATTTCATATTTAATGGAATTAAAACATAATGATACATAATAGTATTCTAATTCCAGTATGGTATCATATATAATATCATTAAATATATCATTTATATGTACCGCATATGGTATTAACAAATCAAATCACTTTGAGGGGGTGGTAGTCCGCACTTCCTTAAATAAAGATATCGCGTTTACCCATAATGGAAACCATAAAGGTGCACCATAAATGAAAAATACAAAATCTTAAGTAAAACATAAACATATTAGATATCATATATAAATGTAGTTTCATCTTAATGTCCACCTTTGAAAGTGTTAGAAGAATGACGAACAATCATCGTTTCGGGAGGCAGAAATTTACCATCCACGGAAACAGTATGTTCTTTAACCATTAGATGTAGGTGTGTGTAATTGCATCTCGAATCCTTCTTATAAAAACATCCTAGTATATTGAAGATACTGTATTTGTTACAAAAGAAAATAATAAAAAGATTTTAGGGGGTTGGAGAAGAAAAATAAAACAGAAGGACTCAAGTGACGACATTACCTTAAAATCGGGTAACTCCCTTTGGTTTGAGCTCAAAGGCTTCCTTGGGAAGCCTTATGCCCAAAGTGAGGCTTCAAAGAGTAAGAGAGGGAAGTGGAGAGACAAAATGGGCAGGGGTTGGCCTAGCCAAAGTCTTTAGGAGTGTGGGTAAGGTGGTATAGGTGGGGGCCTTTTATAAGAGGAGAGGAGGGGCACTCTTTTAAAGTTACAAAATGTTACTTTATTTTCAAAAGTGTTTCAGATTTTAAAGGTCCCAAATTGATATAATTAGAGGATAAGGTGATAAGGGTTAGAAATCCACTCATCCAATAGGTTTTGGACATGTGGAGGTCTTAGATATTACATTATCTTTCCATTTTATTTAAATCGTTAAATAATGAGGTCATCGATGCATCATCATGATGTCATAAATAATTTAATTTATTTATTGTCTAAAAATTATAAAAAAATACTATGATGTAGGAAATATTTTTATCTTTGCAATGATTATTTGCAGTCAAAAATATGACTTTAATAACCCCATGTAAAAATTTATTTAGTAAAACATATCATGATTGTGTCATTTTTACCTTAACATTAAATAAAAAGATATTTATGTCATTTTCCAACCAAAGTGGCTCCATGGGGTCCCCAAGTTGACCCATGGATTGTCTTGGTCGTCCATTAAACATCCAATGAGTGTATGGCATGTTTCTAGGTCATTTCATTTTATTAAAATATTATTCATACCATAAACTACAATAATTATCTCTAATCGCGATTAAAAACTTAATAAGTTATTATTCACCAAAAAATTATTTTTATCCCATTGAACCACATTTTACTTCTTAATGACAACCATGTATGTCGTATTTTTGAATTTAAAAACAAAAAGATGGAAAAATTTCATTTAAAAGGAAAAATCAGTTTTTATAAGTACCACTTAGTGGTTTCACTATTCATCAAAAATTGATGTTTTTCAGAAAAATACCAAAAATTCACCCTAAGATATATTTGATATTCTGAATTCAAAAATGAAGTCTATTTTACAAAATTCAAAACATATAAGTCACATTAATTAATTTAATAATTAATTCCCACTGTCAGAGCAAATGGCATGTTTTTATGAAACAATAAGTATCAAAAGATTGACAATAGTTTAAGTCTGATTTGAAGTGAAATTAATTCCAACGACCACTATTGGATTTAACTATAAAAAAAATATTTTAATTTCACTTTAAAACCAATTCAAAAGATAATCTAATCATATAAATAAATTAGATTAAAATGAGGTTTTGAATTAAAATACATCATTTTACACTATTCATTAAAAAAAATGAACTTTATCGGAAAGATACCAAAAATTTACACAAAGTAAATTTTGATGTATATATTCTTAAGAAGAGTTTTATTTGGTCCAATAGAATGTATAAGAGTGAAAAAAAACTATATTTAAAGAAGGTTCACCATTAAAAGGTGATAAGTGAACCTTTAGTGAAAACTAGGGCATATATGCCTAAAATTGAATTCTTTCCGTATTTTAAGCCTTTATCATTTATTGGATAAATGTAAAAACATTTAACAACATATATAATCATATTTTAGTTATTTCTATCCATTCCCACCAATATAATGGCTACATATTAACTACCATTTAAAATAATATTATTTTATTATTAGAGTGCAACATAAGATTCCCAAGAAACGCGTTGTTGCGTGTTTGGTACGCCATCGAGCATAGCATCCCCTTTAATGCCATATTAATATTTTATTCACAAATATGGATAAATATGAAAATGTCATATTCTTTATTTACCTGGGGTGTTAAATCAGGATCTCATGGATGAGGGGAAACTAAATCATCAATCTAGTGAAGTTAATATGATTATTTCTAGATGACTAGATGGTTTGTATTCAGAGGGTAGTAATCATCTCTACAATAATGATAAATATGGGGATTGAATGAAGAGTAGGTGATCAGTTAATTTCTCAGGATTTTAAACACATTATTTTCCAGTAGTGTGGAATGTCATTTCACTATCATAGTAACTATTCCTAATCACCATTACAATTCTAATATTTAATTATATTGGGAAATAATTAATGTTTCAATAGGAACCCAATATAGGTAGGTAGTGACAGAGGGGGTTGATAGGACTAGAGTGAATTAAGGGGATCTTCTTCACCATAACATTTTTTGTATTTTTATTTCAATTAGGTATGTAGGTCGAGCAAGTATGGGTGGATCTTTTTGACATGACAAACAGTTTCATCATTGTAGTATATCTCAGGTAACTCAGACTACAACACAATGATGTGGGGAATAATACATACATAAAATTTTTCCTACACTTTTGGATATAAATGTTTGACCATTGATACTGAAAAGTATTATTCTTGTATCTTTTACTCATTATAGTTAATTATTTCATATTATTTAACATTACTTCATTATTTATGCATAACATGGAATGGATAATTCGAAGTGATAGAGTTTTTTAATGGGGTGTGGATGATAGAAATAACTTTTAGAGTGTAGTCTTAATATTTATATTTTATAATAGTGTGTTCTCTCGAGGTAGTAGAGTATCAATTTAATTTTTATAATTATATTTTCAACATTTCAGGATTTTAAATATTTTTTTTTGAAAATGTTGGTTGAGTATTGATCCCACATTTATTATTTCCACATTAGCGTGAATTTTACATCTCATGTGGATGAAAAATATATTAATCCTATAAAAAGAAAAATCATTATGGACCATTCAAATATTGTTTACCTGTACTTGAGGTATCTTACACCCAGGCTCCATAAATCTTGTTAGGAAATAGTTGAGTAAAACATGGTTTCATTTAAAAATTGTAAATAGGTTTCAGAAATTTATATAAGAGGATTCTCATGGATTCCAAATGAGAGGGATATTGAATTTACTAATGAGCTCATAGAAAGAACTGAGAAAGTTTATAATCTTTCATAAATAAATAGAATTGACATAGTATCATGATCTCAAGAATTTTCTGGATGAGGTAGAATATATTTTTCTTATCCATCCATGTTTGTCATGTTGGGTTATATAGTCTTTTATAAAATGAATGATTATAAAAAAATATTCTTCTGTATTATCTATAAGATTTTGAACTATAATTTAATGAATTAATTCAATCTTCTATTTATCAGTGATATATGTTCTCAATTGTCGGGATATTGTGTCTTCATGAATATTGAATTGTGATTAGGGGATCATCGGTATTGATTTTAACCTTCTAATATATTGATGAAAATCTTTAAAAGTAGGTATGTACTATATGATTTGGTTGTAAAGTAATTTGGTTTATGATATCACCATTAGTGTTTATGGAATTTAGGAAAAACATCAATTTAAAATTTGATCAATTTTTTGTGATGCTGGATGAGACCTTGGAATACTCAAAGACTCGTTAAGATCATGTATAAAATATTGATGTCATCCCAATTACCCTAAAATATAACCATGTATAAACCGATCAATCTATTTGTTAATTTATGATCAACCATGTACACTTATTTGTTCACATCAACTTATAAAAAATAGTGTCCATGGATGTAGATATGGCTTAGAGAGATTTGATTATTAATTGTAATATATAATTAAGTACTTGACATCATCATCAATATTATTCCAACCCATCCTCGGTGGGGAGTATATAGTTATTTGTGTTAAATCTACTACTGATATTGGAGTAATGTTGATTTAAGGATATATAGCTCTAGAATATTTGTCATGGGTGTTGAGGCATAATAAATTGAATTAACCAAAAAGGAATCCAAATGGGTATATTTTTTTTGTTGATGTATTGGGGGAAGAATAATTTGGAAAGTAATTTTATGGTGTATATAGAATACATGAGCATAATATATTTATTTTTGCAAAGATATTTTTATTTTCAGTAGTAGAGGTGGGTATTGTACATGTTGTATTTTTATTTAATGATATAATATACTAAAATTAATGGAAATATAATGTATGAATATTTAGTAATGAAAAATCATAATCATGTAGTTTAGGAGTCTAGTATCACGTGGATGATTATGACCATACTCTAAAAAATTGATGTTGTGATTCAAGAATGTAAATAGATGAATAATCCCATAAAAAGTACAGTAAAATATATACTCATGAGGAATATTTAATACAAAAATTATGATTATTATAATGAATATAATATATGTATGGACATGAATATAAGGAGACACCCACATTTTGGATCATAGATGAAGAATTATAATCTTTTTCTAGAATCATGTTTATTTTCTTAAGATAATGAATCATGTGTTGATGTGAAAATTTCATACCTCTATTTGAGAGGTGAATCTAGTTGTGACCAAAATGTAAAGGGCCCAATGATGAGCATTTTCATGTCAGGAAATTAAAAATGGAGACATAAGTGTATGTGAAATGATGATTAACCTATAAATAGATGAAGGATGAGAAAAATGACCTGCTTATTTCATATAGGTGTCTCACATTAAATAATTGAAATGGGAATAAAATAATATGTTTTTTTGGGTCTCTCAAAGACGCCTCCATATTAAAGACGTTATTTAGTTAATGTTTTACTATTTAATGAATATGGAACATTTGTTTCATGTAAGAAAAAAAATTTCACTGAATCTATTAGTTGACTTATGGGTGAAGATAATGTATATCTCAATTTAGTTCCAAAAAATATAGTTTTTATCATTATTCACAAATTATGTAGTGCTTAAAAATAGGATCCTTAAAGGAACTAGTAATTCATTTCTTCAATGAATGATATTCTGGAAACATACAGATGTTTAGTTGATGTCTACTATTCATGTACAAAAGGATATATTGCTAGAATTTCATCGAGACTTCAACGGTAAATGGGATAAGCGCCTCAAACATTTGGAGCTATCCTTTAAAAATATATATCTATAATCTATAACAATGGAACCATTAAATTCAATATATGCAAATCCTTATTCGTAATCTCTTTGGTGGATGGGGGAGAACGAGTATGAATTGTTGGGATCATTCTTGTACATGAAACTTTAGGAAAGGTTTAGGTGATATAAAATAAGAAGGATATATATTATAGTAGAAATATTTTCAATACTAATTGATGTCAATAAGACATGTAGTTTACAATGGTTAATAATTTATTTTTTCTGTTGTGACCTAGGTTGGGTCACCATAGGATACTATAGTAGGGTATGCATGCAGAAGGGTTTGTTGAAACACGTGATGTAGTGGAGTGAATAATTCTAGTGGAATACTAACTGGATCATCTATAGATATAAAAACATTTTCATGATGTTTTTATTATGTCACAACCTCGACTATATCACCCTGACCCTTCTCAAATAATTTGGGTAGATGATGTAAATCTTCAAAAGAATGCATACTTTGGGGATAATTTGATATGTATGATGGAATGTAATGAGAATGTGTGGCAGGAAAAGAGTGTCCTTATAATTTATGAATTGTGGAATCATGGCCAAGTTCATTTTGAAACATGTGAATGATAATATGATAGGTGGTCTTAGTTTCCAAATTTGTTTCATTCTGAATCATATATATTCTATGGAGTACAACTCATGGAGGTGTTGTTATAATGTTGTGTTATTATAAGATCCCATATATTTATAGTCATATCTCATGATCATTTATAGGTAATCTATTGAATAGTTTTTAATGATATTTGATTAGTTATTATACTAGGGTGAGTTTAGAATATATTTGTTAATAATAAAGGAAAGTGGGCAAGTGTATGTTTGGAGGACAATTTCCACAAACTGTGGGCCCCATCCTAGCAAACTATGTGAACCCATACGATGAGATCTAAACAGATGGACCAACAGTTTTCCAACTATGCTTCTTATTAGGAAAAACCATGAACCACTCACCATAAAGTAGAACATGTTGTAGGTTATGGTGAATTATATGTAAAATCATCTTCCCTAACACTAAAATCAATATACATGTTTTTAAGAAATGAATCCCCATATTAACCCTAGATGTGACATAACAAGAAAATAATCGAATTAAATAGTATTTGAAGACTCCCAAAAAATATCTTTTATCTCCCAACCATAGTTCATTGTAAATAAATTAGAAGATTGATGAAATGAACCTCGTAATGAATGTTGTTGATTATCCTATAGATCACTCTCTATCCTGTACCACACTCTTTATAAAAGAATTATTTTTATCTATTATTGGTTTTAAATATTGAACTATGATGTTAGATATTTATTCATTTTAACAATGATTTAGAATTCCAATATAGTTAATGATATTTTCCAGCATTTTTTCAATTTGAAGATTTCTATTAGTGATATTTCATCATAAATAATTTAGTTAGGTGGTCTAAAATTCAAATCCCAATGTCCTGATATAAATTATGTTAATCAAATTTTTGAATTGGGATTGTATGATTATAAATTGAATTTATGAACTTTAATTATCTATTTAGGTTGATTAATTAATTAAGGTATTTTGAAATAATGAATAAGGAAATTGATGAATTGGAATTGTTATATTAATTATGTAGGTACTATCAATTCTGATTCTTAATAAATTAGTTGTTGAAAAAATTAATATAGATTTTTGGGTTCCTTTGAATTTACTGTATCATATTAATTAATTAGTGAATTAATTATTTTAAAATATATGAATAATTATTTTATTAATTAATTAATTTGAGTGATATGATAAACTATTTGATTATTTTGTAGGGAAATTAATTTGATTAATTATTTTTTAGAATTAATTAATTTTATTATGTTAACATACATCTATTATTTTTAATTAATAAATTTATTTATTTATTATAATATTGAAATACAAAATGATTAATTGTAAAAATTTCATTCAGTAGTGTATTTTAAAATATTAATGATATCGATGTAAATTAATTGTCAAATAAAGAATGTTAACACTAAAATTTAGTCATGTATTATGAGATGTGAATTATTAAAATGAAATTATATGATTATATGATGAATGATTATTATTTAATTTAGTCATGTATTATAAAATAAGAATAAAAATATTTTCATTCAATTATAAAATTATTAATAATAATAGTGTAATTTTTTCATGTATTATAAAATATGAATTTTAAAAATTTAACTCAATTTTGAAATGTGGAAATTTAATAATAAAAATATTATTTTTTTATAAAATATTAATAGTGATAATAAAATTCAGGTATATGATATCGAATTTTTGTCCCCAGGAGCCTAAAATTGTTATGTTATTAAAAAAGAGTAACTAAAAAAATGTAAACTATATTTTGTTTATTTTATTTTTTTCATTATACAACTACATGAACAATTTTGATTACATATACTATAAACATTGTTTTTCAAGGCCTATTGATTTGTACTCACACCATATTTAGGATGCTTGATCGATACCTAAATAGATTACATTATTTTAGAATTGTTTTATGAGAAATTAAATATAAATGATGGTTCGGTCAAGATATACCATTGATTGGGGATATTGTTGTGAATTGGGAACCAATTAATAGATTTAGGTGACGTTGTTAATTTCTGGTTTGTAATATAGACACATGACACATATTTTCATTACATATCACCTATTTTTTGATATTATTTTTCTATTTTTTGGGAAGTGTTATTTAAATTAAATTGTTAATTGTTATATCATTGAGTTATTTCATATTTATGATTTCGTTGTGATAATTTTAAAATGAATGTATAGTCTCCCAGTCATCGGTATTAGACCCATTTGGCTAGTCAACATCCTTTATCAAGTGGGGTAGGAGCATGATGTAATGTAACTGACCATCAGGGGGAACTAGTTTGTGGATCTTCGATCGAAATATTAAAATTAAGAAAATTAATTTTTATTTATTTTAAATAATAAATAAATGTAATATATTTATTTATATTTTATTAAATTCCATTAAATATAAATATATTAATTATAATAACATCATTACATTTACATTTTAATTAATCTTATATTATAATAAGAACAATTTTATCTTTAATATTATTTATTTTATAGTATAATAAAAATTAATACAATTATATTAATATAATTAAAATTAAAATATTTATTTATCTTTAATTTAAATATACAATGATAAAAATTTATAGTAATTATTTTTAAGTGATTAAAAATGTAAAAATACAAACCCTCAGACACCCCATTGGGTCTGAAAACATCCCTCCCATTAAAGAATGATATCTCCCCTTTGGACCTTGTTTATTAAATATATATTCATATAACGACTAATTCTATGATTATATGATGTTCATACTGAATTGTCCTAGAGGCCACTAATTAATTGGACTAAAATTCCTAGTTGGTATTCATGAATAACATCATGATATCATTATTAAAATTATTTCACCCATGAGCCAAAAATCAGTGCATCATCTTTCCAGAAATTGCAACTTGTTTGAAAATCCATCCATCTAATTTCTAATTATAGCGTTAAATGATATGTTTCAAAAAACTCACAAAATATTTGAACTTCAGACCCTTAAATTCATTGCATGATTCCATAAGATATTACCTTCAATCTTATGATTTGTCTATTACTTGGTCATCATCATTAAATTTTCACTCAAACCCCAATCGATAGTCATTACACATAGATTCCTTTTGTTATAAAAGAGAAGATAAACCCTACTTATATGTCAGTAGAAGTATATATGATTTACATATATGTACCTAGTGCACTTTCAGGCCACCCACCCAAAAACACCGTGAGTCACCATGATATAGTGCCTTCCTATTGCATTGTACCAATAGACTAGTGCATCTTTGTCTCATGCGGCCCAACATAATGATTTTCAAAAGTATAATTTTCTTAATGGCATGTGATTATTATAAGACCCAATGACACGAGATCCTAGGTTGTTATAGATGAACATATTTAATGAAGACCTCGAATTTGTATCCATACTACCCAATTTCGATGAATATTACCATTATAAATTATTACTATAGAATCAAAATTTATACCACACTATAACACCTCTAATTTAGCATAGTGATATACCTCCACTATATTTCATCTTGGGTTTCATACAATATTATGGGGATGCATTATTTCTCATATAAACCGAAATATGTATATATGAATATCATGTAACTGATATAATTACAATTATTTCACTATTATATAATTCTATAAAAAAAATATTTTAAAATATATATTTAATATAAAAATATTTATTTTATTTTATATAAATTTGATTATGTTTACAATAATATGAATGAAATTTAATTTAATTACATTTTTTTATTGAAATTAACAATATTTTGATAGGGGGATTAAAAATCACAAATAGTTACACACTCAATTCCGTGATACAGATCACAGATAATCCCATCTCATAATGATCTATAGTTAAACACTAGGATTATTATAAGTTATGTAATGGGACATGACCCCATAAAAATGGAGTGGCATGAAGGCCATTTAATTGTGGCCTTGTTTCATATCTTTGTGAATTATTTTACTAAAATCTACATTGCCTTAAAAAATACTTACGCGTGGAAATACATGATAATATTCTATATGATCAGGTAATAGAGCATGTATGTGGTGGGGGTGATGTATTATAATTATTTTATATATTTAATTACATTGTACCATGATATATGATAATTCACATAAAATTTAGTATATATTTATTTAATATAAGAATAAACCAGTACATGGATAGGGGGTCTTTCATTGATCAGATTTTTCATAATCAATATAAGAATTTTCTTAATTTCCTTCATTTCACATTGATTGTGTAATTATATAATACATCTAGCAGTGATACACTTAAGTATCATTCATCTTTTATAAGAAGTCACTAATATCTTGGTGTAATCATATATAATCAATTATAATCTATTATTTTTGTTCATCGCTTATCCATATATCATAATAGAATCCATAGTGTGTTATCAATCATTATTGGTTGAGATGAGGATTCAATAGATACCCTTTCAGTGAAATAATACAGTATTTCATTTTCTTAATTTTTTTTGACACACATCAACATAGATAAAATAGTTTATTTATATATATTGGGTTTATATTAAATTTTAAATTAATTTCATAATGAACATTATATAATATAATAACCTTTAATAAACCACAAGATAAATAATAATTTTTTTCGTTATTAATTTTTTTAATTCTCCATCATTATCAATAACAAATATTATTTATCTATATTGTTATTTAATATTATAAACCTGGCATTGTCATGGTCTATATGATCTCATTCAATATTTATTCAAAATCATTTTTTTAATATATGATTCATAAAATAATATTTTTAATAAATAAAACATGAATTAAATTATACCTATTTGTGGGAATATTATTCATTCAAAAACCTATATTTAGATATAATTTTATCGAGATAATTAGTACCACATAGTATGTTATCATATAAAATTATTTATCATTGGACATTGGAGATAATGACGATAGAACAAGAATAAAATCTGTTAACAGTTCAGGTCATCCAGTGGAAGGAACATGATTTAATAATGATGATAACCATATGTTAATGATCACTATCTAATATAATCCATTTTTTACAATATATAATCATTATGTATTAAGATCTATGACTCCATTAATATTTTATAAACACTTCTTTCTATGACTATTGGAAATAATCACACTATTGAACCATGTCAATAGAATTTAATTTGAAGGATCTAATATAATCAAAGGTCCTTGATATGAACTTAAATAAAATTGCAGGAGAGAAGCCCATCCACAACATATCCATTAATGACATGAAAATTTACCCACAATAAACATAACCCACCAGGAAAAGAAATTATATCATCATGATTCTCATCATAAAGTTTTTTTGAATGTCTATGGAAATGATTTAATTAAAATATAACACTATAAGAACCATAATAGATTCTTCAATATATAAATAACTAATTAAATAAAAACATTTCAAAATTATTATGTCGGTTATGTTATAATAATAAAAAGTTTCCGAGATTACCATTTCTGATCATCAAGACAAGATGACTCATTCCCTTATGGGTACACGAACCATTGATTATTTGTATTTTGTTCCCCATTATATTATTTTTCCAACCAGATAACATTATATAACATCAATTTAATATAAAATTAATGTTCTCATTAAAATGCGGAACTAATATGAACTTAAAAAATTTTCATACCTTCTAGAAATTTATTACATTATATTCATGAATAAAAAATGATCTATGTGTAAAAAAATATTTATTAATTTCTAATACATGAATATAAATATAATAAAAGTAAATATAGTTGGTCCTTGGAAAACACTCTCAAAAACTCCCACATTGACTAGAGATATGTTCATACGACATTCATCCAGCTAGAACAATCATTATAAATATGTTTATTCTTATTCATTGTATTATTCAAGGGGTTAACTCATGGTATTTAATTGAGAATATTCTCCCTAAAACCATACCTCTTAGAGAATAATAAATCATGATATGATACTTCTTTTTTTTTATCCACTTATGTGTCCTTAGCTATTTTTCTAGATCGACAGATATGGTGTTTCTACAATAGATTGTGAAAGGATAATTCTTTTTAGTAAAAATATCAAGAAATAGGATGACTTATCACATATATAATGATTCTTTATTTACCATATAAGCGATAATATTATAATATTTTAATGTATTTTTGATGGCCACATCAACCATTGTTCTTTTCCAGTTCAAGAAACCTCCATTCAAGGTGAATATTTATCTCTTTTGTGACAACAGATCATTTAGAACAGTTTTAAAACTTGAATATGCATATCCTGTGATAAAATATTCATCATATTGTTTATAAAATTTGAATACATCCTTAGTTCCCATATGATATAAATTTAATTTCACGACTTCTATCAAATGGGGTTCACATGGGTATGCATGATATCTTCATACAACCCATACTACAGAGAAGACATACATCCCTATATATAGAAAAAAATTTATAAATGTCTCAATCCTTGATGTATATGGAATACATTATATCCTAATTATTTCCACATGTGCTTAAAGAATTTTTTTCCTCGAAATATTTCTTCCATGTAATGCTTTTAAATTTTCATATTATATTGATCCATATTGAATCTCTTAATTTACATGTCTATAAATTTATATTGACATATCACAAGAATCATAGTTAATATATAATTATGAATGTTAATCCCAAGTGTATATTTTTCTTCACCCAAAAAATTCATATAATAGAATTTATTCATCCATGACACAATTGAACGCAATGTTGATTTGTTTATCAAAGAGTATTGTGCCATCAAAATACTAATAATAAAATTACTGATCTATCACCAAAAGTTATATAGCCAAAAAACCCATCCACCGTCATTGTGAAGGGAAATTCAATTACAAATAATATGAAATTTGTGGAGCTTATTTAATTCATATATGATAGAGGTTAATTATTATTAACAATTAATGAATATACATCAATGTTATCTAGAAAACCAAATTGTTCTAGTTCATTAATCTCAATATGACACTAAAATATTGATTACGTGTATTTAATAGTTTCTAATTCCATCGGGCTTTCTGTAATATGTTCATATTCATATTATTTTATACCTTGAGACTCAACTTTTCCAATGTCTATCTTTTACCCACAATATCATTTTGAGACATGATCACTCTTATGGAATACATCATATCCTAAAAATATTATCTATTTTAATGCGGTGTCATATTAGAAATATCAAATTACTTCATTATGATATCATATAAAGGAATAATTTGTTGCTCTGGGAGAATTCTTTTAAGGTGAAATGACTTTATCAATCACATCAAAACCACACACAAAAATATATGAAAAAAACATGTTAATTTTCATTCAACAAATGGTATATTATACCATCTTCAATTTTTGATGGAATCTTATTTAATATTTTTTTGATGTCTTTACCACAATTACCCAAAAGGATAATGAAATAATCACAAGAGACACAATTTATATTTCCATGTCCAACAATGTGTGGATCCTTATTTTGCATAAAATTATATACAGTGGAGTATAAGGACGTGTTTGTTGCGATATGATTCCAAACGACCAAATGTAATCAATGATGTCTTGAATAATATAATCTCTATCACAGTAGGAGTTTATATTCATAATCACCAAACCAATATTCTCCGTAATATCATTATTGTAATCCTTGAATTTATCAAACTAGTATTACTTATACTTCATTATAATTACATATTGTTACATAATAAAATAATCATTAAAAGATCGAATGTATGGTTACCCATAAATTTACTCAATAGGAAATGATCCACATACACATTTATGAAATTGTAAAATATGATTTCTTTCCCTTTCACCTTTTCCAATGTATTCGGTGTTAGTCATAATATATTGTATAAATTAATAAAATGGGCAATTGTGTATTAGAATAATGATATATAATTACCAATCCTTATATAATTCATTCATGTGATATCAATTTCCAATATGTAAACAATGACATCATATTTGCAAGTTGTATGATCCATGTAATTTAGTTTCATTAATTATTTTCATCACATGTTTTTAATAATAAATTATTAAAGGACTGTTATATAATTGTAACTTACAAAAAATTCTTAATAATATAGTCAATATTCATTTTTAGTCATCAAACAACTCCATAGGTGAAATTTATATATACTGATATAATGTTTTTGTTAATTTATGTTACATAAAAAACATTAAACCATGATTTTTTTGGGAAATGTGGGGTGGTGGTCACTGAGAAATACAAAAAATATATGTTTAGATCTATTAAATTCTGATATATATATATATATATCACCCTATAATAAATCATTCTAAATATATTTGGTTACTTTATTTTCAAATATACATTATAATAAAATCTATATCTAATCCCATATTTATACAAATAAATAAATTTCCATCAATGATAAATGCACAAGATGATTCTATTTTATTATGTTGATAAGTTCTATAATTATTCCAAAGGCCCTTCTTGACATAAGTGAATCAAAAATAAACTTATTCCCTTATATTCCCCTTTATTATCCTTTTTTAAGGATGTGATGAATCATTGGGATTAATGATTATGGATTCCACATACCATTTTTTCAACATAAGTATTTAATTAATTTCATTCCTTATATCATTATATAGTTTTATAATAACAGTTATATGGCCTTCTAGAGTAATTTCAATATTGATTAAATTATTATTCACAATTACGTGGAAGAATCTCTAAGCTAGTGATTCATAAATGATATATTCTATTAGTTAAAAAATTAATTAAACACTAAAACATTAATGTGATCAATGTCGGAAATGAAAACGAATTTACAAGTCATATTGGGGGATCCCTCTAAATTATCTCTCTGAGTGGGTTCCAAAGTATTTCAATATGTTCCACTCTACCACTCTTATATTAAAGAACTTTGAGTTTCTATACCATGATATACACATCCATGTATTTATGTCACATAATGTGTTCACAATAAATAGATGGAAGCATCAACCATTTATCATTTAAAAAGTTGCTGAAATTATTTTTTTACAGACTGAAATCGTCATCACACTTCTACTAGGACAAAATATCAGGTGATTAGGATTTTATAATGTATGATTTATGTTAATGGTGTACTACAAAAAAATGTCTCTAAACCAATACATGATTTTAATATTGCATATAAGATGTTCATTTTATATAATTGATATTATGGATAATGTCGATGATGATCTTGATCTTTTATTATACATTTATTTTTATTTTTTTTTTGGATTTTTCGTGATTAAAATTTTTTGGATAAATTAATAGTTAATTTATATTATTATTAAATATCCAAATATATTATCAAGGTACAATATCCTCATCCACGAAATTTAAATTTGAATATTCATGAATATTAATGTAGTATGGACCTGCATGCCCCTTCACATAACCCCAAAGAGGGTTAGACATGGTAATTGAAGGTAGTTATATAGAAATGTCTTTTCAAACTATTGTAATTACACACCTTCGACCATTGAGTGGACTCTACTATCCTTTAATCCTAAGATGTAAGTCCTTATCACATTCCACACTGTTATAACAATTTTTCATAGTGATACATCTCTTTATTTTTTTTGGTTATGTAAACATGTAACCTTAATTAAAAATCATCTTTAAAATTATGTGTCCAAGTTAGTGTTGTAAAATGATTTCATTCTATGGGATTCTATCCTAATTATGTATTGGAATTCGATTTATAACTTATTACATAATTGAAGAGGTTTTATTTATTATGCATAAATTATATTATGTTTTATCAATTAAATGAAGTATTAATATTATGTTAACATTAAATAAAAATGAAACATTTGGGATACAACATTAATGAAACATTCAGTTATTTAAACTCCATATTATTACATTAATTCAATTATTAATGTGATCAACAACATGAAACCATAAAATGAATAATTTCATTTAAAAAAAACATATAATTAATTATATGACTTGTTCATAACAATTACATAATAGTATATTTATTGAGTGGATATCAAATCAACCTTTATCCAGGGGGTCTAACCCTCCACTATGTTATTATCATTAGTTATAGCATTCCACCACTCTACATGTGTTATAATTAAGTTTGAATAATTGTAGTTCCACTATTAACTACATCCATGTTCCTCGAAAAAATCCATTAAAAACAAATATTTATAAATCACTAATAGGTGATGGGAACCAAAGTATTATTTAATTAGGGATAACATAATTATTGTTAGACAATAAGGTACTAAAAAATAATCGAGTGGGTGGGATGATTAAAAAAGTAGTATATTTAATTAAATAATTATAAATTGAAAAACAATAAAATAAATTAAATTAATATATCTAACAAAATGATATTAATCTCTCAAGATCATAAAATTTCATTCATGTAATGTATATGCAAAATTAAATGGATAATAGTATTTTCAATTTGAAATATTATAAGTATGATAAACATGGTTTAATTAATTACTTATTTATATTATTAATTTATTCCCTTGAGTTGTAATGAAAATAAAAATATTATTTGGTACATCGATCATAATGGAAATAATATAAAATAAAAAATGAAAAAATTTATTAGTATTTATCACAATAATTATTTGGCCATTTAGATTTATTTATAACCCTTAATTAAATTATCAATCACACTGTCTAAAAATCTAAAAATATAAATTTATTCAAATAATATTCAATTTATTATATATTAATTCATCTCATAATTAGTGGACTATGTGAATAATTATATTCTTATATAATTTCTTTTACCTCTATTTTTATTAAACTATAATCATTAATGAGTGTTTGATTTGTTAACTCTGCCTACCTACACGAGATGTACATGCCAGCTACACAAAATGTATCCCCTTTACGTGATCATTAGATAATATCATGGTTCATTAGTTTATATGTCAATAATTAAATAATTTTTAGTGGCATTATACATGATTTATATTGAGAATTCCATGCCCTCATGGTACACTCCAAAAAGATGAGCATGTTATTGGGAGGAATATTACCTTACCTATGTAGTCTAGATACATGTTGTGTGTCACTAATTATATTTTTATGAAAAAATAATAATGTACCAAAGATGCTTTAATTTATGAAATATATTCTGTAAACACCACATAAATGTTGTATATATCATAAATTAATTATGATGTTAGTCTCATGTTGTTAGACAATGAATTTTGAAAACATTGATTTCACAATATACAGTGATATCTTATGTAGAATACATGATTTGTATGCCATTTTCATGGCCCTTGTGAATGGTTCATGTATCATTAATCTTCAAACCAGCCTTCTATATGCTAATTGTAGTCGAAAATTAATAAGTCAACATATCACTAACATTAGATTCTTTATTCTAAAGTACATGTAAATTCACACACATGTCAATGAACATACATTGTTTAAATAACAGAATCATGAAAAATCATGAATGCATTGAAATAAATTCTATAAATAGAGATCATAAAAAATAAGTAGAATGTAAATAGTTCCAAATAATATCTCAACATAATTACTTAGAAAACCGGTCTATCATGAAAGAGAATATGGTAAATCTTATTAAGATAATAATAGGAAGACATCTATGTCTTTCTAGCTAACTAAGCACCATCTAGACTTGGACTCCTAAATAATTAGTTGATGGGACGATCTTATATATTAGACATGACTTGTATGGGAATATCTCTGGCATGTGAGAGTATAATGATACCCAGTCATAAACCCAAATACGAAAATCAATATAAAGGCATTAAAAACATCCATCTTTATACAACTATATGATTATATTATATGTATCAATGCAATCCATATATAATCAAAAAATATTTAGGTGATATCATCTGATTTGGTTGAACATCAATATTCAAACTATGAAATGTCTTTCATTTTTTCATGAAATATCCTCCAATGGATATTCATTCATTCTTTAAACCAATGAAGTTCTATGACCAATCCTAACAAATAACTATAGACATATATTCAATGGGGGAATCAGTATCAATTTTTTGATAAAAAACAGAAGATAATTAATTTAATTACATTATTCATGTTACGATTGTGAAGACTATTCAAAAATTCCCCTAGCTGAAAAGGGTTATGATGAAACTATGGTAATAAAAATGCTCTGAACACAATGATAGCCTCATATTTATGATCATGGCTTCCATTTAGATATTCTTTAGATTATTTATGTAAACTAAACCCATGTGAAATTAAATATAATTAATTTATTTAAAAAATTCTATGATGTAAAACTATGCTTCTGAATTACACGCAATATCAGCTCATGGTCTAAAAAATAATCCATTTAATATTCAAAAATAATACATAGAAAATTGGAATTTCTAATTTCTCTCTATAATGTAAAATTAATTAAAAAACGAAATCATGTGGGCAAAAATATATGTTGATAATGATCATGAATTGGATCCTACTTCTACCATGAAAAAACATTAATATTTTCATTGTGAAACAAGAAAAACACAAAATAAATCACTACCCCATGAAGGATCCATTGAACCAGTCCATGATCATGATCAAGTACTCAATAAAGGTATCTCGATATTGGAATTCAAGCTCACCTCAATAGATAACATGTGACAGGTCACACTCATACCTTCTCATATGTGATTTATATGATAATTCATGTAAAATGTATAAATATGATGGTTGATCTATGCGATACTCTACCTCTCAAACTATACATAGTGTCTAAAAATGGCTAGATTTTCTCCCCAACCAAACCACTAAAATCATCATTGTGGTGAATCAAATAGAAACACAAGATATCCCTCCTAAAATTCAAAATTCACCCATAATATATAAATATGTGGAATATGATGGAATTGTAAAATCCTCATAGTCTTTGAGATGATCTGAATATATTGATTTGTAGCCTACGACAACTCTAGGCCCATGAGTTATGTATCTCAGAGTTCTGTCATGCCAAGTGCTGACATATATGGTCACTCATGTAGGGACAAAAAATGTTCTATAAAAATTTTATAATAATATTTATTTTATGAATACATCCCAAATGATATGTGATTATCTAAAATTTAGATAAATCACAACATTTTAGATCACATCATTTCCTCTAGAACCTTAATAGTTTAATATGTTAGGATACTGGTCTAAGGGTTAAAATCCATTCTCAAATGAAACTAATTATCAAAATACTCATTCAATACCCTATGATTCGAAGATTTTATATGAGAATAAATGTAGGAAACAATCATCATGAAGACTATATGGATCTATACAACATCAAACACAAGTAGTGATCAGAATCTTACTACTAATCTCAACTCAAGATTATCTTGGAAGAATAATTCTAGGTGAATCTCTTTATGATCAGACAGATGGAATTGTGTCCTATTAAAATACAAGGTATGATGAAGAATAATTCCATGGATATGACATCCCACATACACCCTGGATCTAGAAGTGGTTGAGATATCCCAACTTGAACTTACTACTCTGCCTTCACATGCTGACAAGTGAAAAATTGTGAGAGAAACTCAACAATTCCCTTATTTATCTTTATATTACACATCTAATGTCATAGGTAATGGTAACCATTTCCATATATTTATGTAAAACCGGATAATATGTATGATAATTTAATAGATCTAATTAACTATACATCAATATTATCATCATGTATCCTAGGAATAGAATGCCTTCTCCCAACCATCATAATGTACATCATTATCACGTCCATTGGATATAAATGTATGTTTAGACTCACCATAATATATTCCAAAATTGGAATCATTTATTGTATATAAAATAAATTGGTTAAAAAATTTACATGGGTTCTATTTTTCTATCTCCATTCATAATGTATAATTACATTATAGAATACTGCTCTAATTCCTCTCTCATCAACATCAAACAATATCTCTTGGTGTGAAATCGCCTATCATATTCCACATACCATTAATTTATATAATCATGAAATAATTATCATGATATAACTCTTGAACTATTCTCAATATTATGTTATGATCATTTTAATATATGATATACTTGAGACTCTTGTGATCATAATAGATGATAAACTGCTCAAATATCTTGTAGTGTTAGAACGTAATTTATGTGATGAATACCACAACAAACACATGATTATGGGTTATATAGAATGATTCAGGTTTTATCAACTAACATGAAACATAGGAATGTAACATAATAATCATCATAAATACTCATTGAATTCAGGTTCATAATGAATCATATCACAATAGTAACTTGAAACCCTCATATAATAATATAATGATGGGAGTTCTCGCTAGTTTTGGCCTCATATTCATAAATATATTCTATCACCATTCCAACCACATGAATGAATTCCATTTCTAGTCAATTATCTCAGAAGGGATGATATAATATATATTTATGGTATGATTTTTTTATATTCAACCGACCTATTGATGCTAGACACCCCTGTTACTTTCATGGGTTCCTCGTAGGATCGAATTGATTCAACCATATGTGGTTATACTACCACGCAATCTTTTGAGTTAAAATGTCCCACAAAATGGAATAAATAAATCCAAAAAATGATATTTTGATTGAATTTAATAAAAATGTTTATCTAAGAGAAAATTTAGAAACATTCATATTTGTCTCAAATGATCCACTTTAGTTGTGGAGAAGACAAAGATATCATCATTGATGACTATGATGAACCTATAAATGAATTTATGAAATATCAGGTTCATCATACCATTAAGAATAATGGATAATTATTTATTATATATTTAATAACTATGTACTTACAGTGACTATGGAGACACATGAATTCCATATTCGATATATATTCATCATGTAAAAAGAACTGATAATAATTAGATCTGAAATCAACATTGAAGAAGTATTTTCCCACTCTCAACTACTTAATAAAATCATTGATCCATTAGAGTTGATATATTTTACTCATAGTTACATGTTTCATGAAATAAAATTCCAATGATAACATCATGACCCTATCAACATTATTTGAAAACAACAGGATGGTTTCCCATGGTAAATAATTGGTTCTAACAATGCCCTTATATTTTATGTTATCCAACTGCACCATCTTTTAATGAAGATCTATGGAATCAATAATATATTATATCACAAATATCATGTTTTTAGTTCAATATTAGTCATGAAAAATTTCATATCAATCGTGGGTGGTATTAAATGAACATGCTAAGGAACGATTTACTCCTACTCCACTACCACAAAATAGAATTGAGATATCATAACACCCAATTCACCAAGGATAATTCTAAAAAAACAAATGTGTAATCACATGTTCCTTATTTATAATGAGTCCATCCTGTAAACCATTGAATTCCATTTCACCAACAAATGGAAAACCTAGTCCCATCTCAGTGGAAAAACCACATCCTATTAAAAAATAGTATATTGTAAAAATAATTTTAAATAACCAGTCCATACCTAGAATGAAATCATTTATCCTCATCACTAATTCAACAATATCCCATTAGAATCAATCACCTCCATGTGAAAAGTACGATAGTTAGCATAAGTGTGCGATAACTACGTCTTCTATTGTCAGATTCTCCATGTGAAAGGGTTTGGCCTAGATCTATCGAATAAAATTAGTATAAATAAATTAATTACTATAAATTTTGACAATATGTTATTAATTTGTTCTATAATAGTAATAAATCATACCTATAATATTTCCCAGTGGCTCTAGGTCATATACTTCAATTTTCTATGATACCCCCACCCCTGACCTCCAACTCCCTCACCATAGTGTAGAACACCTAGGGTGGTAATGGTAATAAGTTGTAGCAAATAATAGCCAATTCTACACTCCCATATACATTAAAATGAAATCTAGCAAAATGAAATGACTAATACAACTTTGAAATCTAGTTCAGGAGACCCTCCATTATAAAGACCTAGAAATTCCATATAATTGTTTTTATTATATGGACATTTTACAGGTCGGTTAAAATTGACGGTGCGTGATTCCAGGGCCCATTGTGCCCAGAATGAATTTCTGATCATTTTTTCGGGTACGTTCTGTAAACGTACGATCGGGTTTTTGTATCATTTAAACTGGTTCCCAGAATTGAAATATGAGGGCACTATTGAACTCACCGCACCCGTATTTTGATAAATAAACCTATTTATTGACCATAGTAGTTCGAGGGTGAAAGATGGGTTTTCACTTTTTCGTGGGAAAATAAAAATAAAATAATGTACAATTTTATTTATATTCATGATTCTTATTTTTATTTATAGAGGTGGGGACCACAAGAGTTTATCATTCAAAGACAATTCTCGGTGGTGGGGACCACCCTATACTAAAACCTCCCCCTATTTGAATTTAATTGCAGGGACCACCAAAACCCTCTTAATGGGAGAAATCTCTTGAACATTCTCATTAATGAGGAATTAACCAATGGACTTCCACCCCATTAATTATTCTCCCATTTAAATATTCTTTTTCAAATAATTAATGTGTCCAATTTGTTTTGTACCAAATATTTTAAATTGTACTAATAGTTTTTATTTGGGTTTGATATTTATTTTGAGAGAATTCATTTGGAAAATGGTTGGCAAAGCTTTTGGGAGAACATGGAGAAACACATACTCCAATGAAGAACGGTTCTTCAAAAAAGAATGATGGCGTTCTCTAACATCTTCGGCTCCTTCCTCATGACATCTTCTAATGTTTTACGTATTTAACCAAAATGAACCACATCTATAAAATAGCATGTATCTGACGAATTAGCTTTGGAACAGAGGCATGTGGTGGGCTCGACGAACGTCGACATCTTCGACTTCTCTCTCACAACACAACAAAAAATCTCCAAGGTAGGGGTTTTCATTTTGGGTGATTATGGATTCTCAATTTATTCCATTATAAACAAATAATGCATATCAAATCACTAAATTGTTTATTTCCAGTTTTTTTCTCTTTGTGAGATTGCGAAAAATCATTTCTGGGGGTTTTAGAGTTTGATGTTCATCATTCTAGATTTTGTAGAGCTTCTTGATACCTCTCTAATGCGGTGTGTGGAGGCCAAACATACATGGCCTGACCCTTCAGTAGTTCTTCATAATTTTGTTGAACATTATAGTGGAGGAGGATGACAACCAACATCGTTGGGGCATGTGAATGGAGGCCGACACCAACGCCAGCCACGATGTAGATGAAAGTGCAAAGGCGCCGCCCTGCAGCCTCTGTCGCCCCGCAGCCATCGTGCCGCCCTCAACCTCTGTTCCACAATCGTGACCCCCATGACCTCACACCACCCTCTAAAACCCATGGAAAATATTCCACCCATGCGCCCCACCCCCATATACTCGTGCCACCCTCATGGACCCATGGCCCTCGCGAAGCCCTCACAGCCTCGCGGCTGTCGCACCACCCTCGATCCCCTGCTGCCTCGCACGACCCTCAGGACCCCACTTCCCTCTAGCTGCCCATGTGTCCCCATGGCCCCCATGTAACCATTACGGCCCACCGAGGCCTCACACTGCCCTCGCGGTCTCACGACCCATGCACCGCACCACGTGTAGCCGCCCTGCGTGGGCTCAATCGGACCCAATGGGCTTGGTCAGACCGGACCCAATCCCACTTTGATCCATTTATGAATTTTTGGCCATAACATTGGCACCAAACATTCATTTGAAGAACTGCCTATACATCAAGAATCCCTGGAGCGAAACGGACCCTTTGGTATACCCCACATGAGATTTGGATAATGTTGGGATATGGTCGGGTTGGATCGATCACATATCCAATCGGGCCCTTGGGAATAAAAGGCTATAACTTATAGACCTCATGTCCGATTGATGCACTGTGTGTTGAGACCCCCTATGACGTGGTGGTCCATTGGGTTAATTCTTATTGGGATATCATTGATATTGGAGTATCGAGTAGTGGATTGAGGATCAGATCCTCCGGTAGACGAGAAAGATTACCACATGAACCTAGTAGTTGGCTGCGATGTGAAGAATGAATAGTAATCATGTGTGGGTCAGCACCAAGCCATCCTATGTGGGTCAGCACTGAGTGATCCTGTGTGTGTCAGTAGCTTGAGATCATGGGTGGGTCAACACCGAGTGATCCTATGTCGTTCTACATCGAGCGATACATTGTGGGTCAGCACCGAGTGATCATGTGTGGGTCATCACCTAGAGATCCTATGTGGGTTTGACGACGTACTGATGATGTAAGACGATCCTTTGTGGGTATGAATCTTAATAGTGTATGTTGATTAAGTAGATACATTTAATCATCACTACTACTATAAATAAAAAACACCATGTGTGAGCCGATTCAGTAACTTTGTGGTATTCTTCTGTGTGGCATACCTATGTGGAATTTACCTTCACGATGTTCCTTCATTTGTGGAATAGTTCAGCTTTGGGCTTCTAAGTTGGACTCTGGGTTTCCTCGTGATTGAGATACGTATACATGATCACATAGGAATATGTATGGGTGTATACCTAAGTAGTTTTGTCAGTTGAATTCATTTTTTGTGGTTTGTCCTTTGTGGATGTTGTGAGACCTTGTGGGTATGACGAACCTAACTGAGTATCGTTATACTCACTAATGAAGGGTCTATTCCCAGAAATCATTTTGTTTGGTGTATAAGTCAAGCATCATTGGCTGAGGACGATAGTACTAGGACTGGAGGTTGCTCGGAGGTAGACCTTATATGAGGAGTAGCACATAGATTACCGATCAAGAGCTGAACCTACCCTTTAGGTAGGATCCTTTGTGGCTGTTCATAGGATCTGTTCGAGTTTACTTGTTCATACAGTTTACTTGTACATTCAATTTCTTGTACTTTCATGTTGGGGTTGTATTCTAGTCCCTTTTACTTACTGCACTCACTCTATTTACTATTCAGTTTACTTGAGTTTGTATCTTTCTTTGTGCATGGTTTCATGTGCTTACAGGTTATAAAGGCAATGTCATCGCATTTTTATGGAATAAGCCTTCAGTTCTAGTTTTCGGCCCCTAGCCTATGGATGGTTGTCTTGGGGTAGTCATAAAACATGCCCTAGGGGATGGGTCATGAGAAATTGGTATTGAAGGAGTCATTTTTGTATAAAAAAATAGGATATTGATCTTTTATAAGTGATGAAATAGTGTAAGGTGAATTGAGTGTGGTTTTCAGTTTTGGGAATATACTATTGGGGCGGTGACATACATATATATACACCAGGACCCTGACTTCTGATTTCTGACTTAGTGCACAAAATCAATGATTTTGTGTGTGTTTTCAAGAGTTTCTTTTGTGATATCATGAGTTATCTCACCAGGTATAACTTATTGATTTTGAAAAAAAAAATTCTATTCATGATCCTTCCATGTTAACAACCATCTTTGGATCTGGATTTAGTACACATAGATATCCCACTGAGCGATGAGGCCTCGATGCAGGCCCTCTTTCAGTAGAGGCCCCAATGGGGGCACCAACAGTATCATTACCCATTGAGCCATTGATTCCACCAGCCACAACACCAGAGGGTGCATGCCTCTTGGGAGCGTTTCACATGTTCCATTGCCAGAGGCCACCCATGTTCAGGGGAAATACAGACCCACAGGCAGCTGAGGATTGGTTGAAGGTCGGTGTTTGATTTTTTTTGACTAGTAAGGACACCATCTGATCTCAATGTGATCTATTACACTTGCCTTCTACAGGAAGTCGTAGGCATATGGTGGAGTTTGATGTTTCATGTTCACGACGAGGTGACCCTTCATTTGGTAAAATTTGAGAACCTATTTCCAGTAGAGTTTGTTCCCATGACTCTAGTCATAGTGCACATACAGTAGATACTTCATGTTCATCAGGCCATCATGACTGTGGCTCAGTACTCTGGGAGGTTCTCTAACATCTCACGCAACACCACTGATATAGGGTTGGACAAATTATTTAGGAACTGGGCTTTGCATGAATTCTCAAAGAATCCCTACGCAGGTGGGGGTGTTAGAGTGAGCCCTATTAGTGTAGAGTTTTCTTCCTGAAAAGTCACAAGCAGCGAGACCCACCACCAGACGTCATGTAGTAGAGTCTTTCACTGCTGGAAGCAGATAGATGTCGTAGATGTCCAAAAGGACCAGACCTATTTGTGGATGAGTGCTGGATTCAGAGTCGGTTGTGTAGGGCACCCGAGGCAGAGCAAGTCATGCTAGGAGCAGTTATTGTTACACATAAGGCGGGCTAGGTCACATGGCTCATGAATGTATAACCTACCATTCATATGATCATAAGACAGTCAATGGACCGCCCAGGATTAGATAGAGCATCAACTAAGGATGTCTTCAGGGAGTAATAGGACGTGGCAGAGGAGCTGGCCATGAAACTAGCGGTGGGAGATGACTTGTGATGTTACCACCACTAAGACTAGGAGGTCCACCCCGACCATAGAGAGTAGGAGGATAGGGGTGATCTTAGCTTCCGGAAGTAGATTCCTATGACCACGGTGCTCCAGAGATGATATGAGGTATGATCTATGTCTACTCCACCATAGCTACAGTACTTATAGACATAGGTTCAATCACTCTTCTATTGCAAATTCCCTTGTTCGGAGCTCAGAGATTCTAATGGAGATGATGGCTTAATCCATACCACTGGAGACTCTTATGGGTGAGGATTTGAAAATTACGCACTGCTGGTGGTAGTGAAATCTTACTCTAAGAGGTGAGAGAATCAGTTGGGATCTCTTATTAGCAGCATTTAGGACTTACAACGTCATCTTGGGTATGTATCGGTTATCATCAGTCCATTCTCAGATGGACAGTATTAGATGCACTGTGTGGTGTGTCCACATGGATGGTACAATAATTACCTTCACCGGAGAGAAGAAATAATTTGCAACATATGATGGTCTTACCCTAAGGAGAGTGCTGCCAAACACTCATCATATGGCTATCCTTACCCTCAAATCAATTGATGTCGAGAGTCTGAGTTATCCTTTAGTGAAGGACCACTACATAGATGATTTCCCTAATGATGTTTTGGGTATATCTCTACATAGATATGAGGAGATTTACATAGACATTTCACCAGGACAACACTAGTATCTAAAATAGCATATTAGATGGCTCCCAACGAGCTTCATGATTATCGGGTACAACTATAGGACTTGAAGGGTAAGGGATTCATACGAACCAGTGTTTCTCATTGGGCAGCCCTGATTTTGTTCACCATGATGGCGGATAAGAGATTGAGAATTTCAGTTTACTATCAACACCTAAACATGGTGACCATTAATAACAAGTACCCACTTCTAAGGTTTGACGACTTCTATGAACTTATGAAGGGAGAAATGTGGTTCTAGAAGATAGACCTCAAATCAGGAAATCACCATCTAAGAGTGTGAGGTGAGGATGTGCAGAAGACATCCTTCACATTTCGGTACAACCATTATGAGTTCTTTATTATGACATTCGGTGTAACCAATTATCCAACATTGTTTATCGGACTCATTAATGAGATCATTAATCTACTCCTTGATAGTTTTGTATTATTCATCATCGACGACATTCTAGTTTACTTGGCTACTGAGGAGGAGCAAGACTATAATTTTAATATAGTACTGGGCACACTCTGAGAGCCCCAACTTTATTGTAATCTCTTGAATTTCTAGTTTTGGAACTGATAGGTTCACTTTCTAGATCACGTGATCTCAGAGGATGGATTAGAAGTGGATATAGTGATGATTGAGGAAGTACATTCTTGTTAACCACCCAGATGTTTGAAGAAGATACATAAATTCCTGGGTTTGGCAGGATACTACTGGATATTTCTTCCAGATTTCAGCATAGTTGCAACACCTTTATCAGCACTAATGAAGAAGGGGAAACCCTTCGTGTGGTCGGAAAGATGTCATCAGCGTTTTCAAGAGATGAGGTAGAGGATAACTAGTCCCCCCACATTGAGGATACCAAAAAAGGGCATAGGGTATGTATTCTATAGTGACGCATCATGGACCGTACTCAGATTATTCCTGATAAAGGAGAAATAAGTGATCACATATGGTTCCTGACAGTTGGGACATCATGAGTAGAGCTATTCTACCCATGACCTAGAGTTAGCATCAGTGGTCATCGCCTTGACGATGTGGTGAGATTACATGATGGCAGAGCGTTTTACATTCTACTCAGTTCACAAGAGTCCCAGGTATATATTCTCTCAAAAGGACTGGAACATGTGACAACCATGTTCAGTTGAGTTCCTCCAGGACTATGACTTTGAGATAGTGTATACTCATAGGAAGGGGAATCTTTTTGCAGATACACTCAGTCGGAGATCTTGTATACTGCTTCTAGGTGACGTGATGGAGAAGCTGGCCTCTTTGAAGATATCCTTTGTGGATCAGGATGGAGTAGTTTATCTTTAGTCTATTACTGTCACTCCCCCACTTCATCCATGATTCTGGGAGGTGAATCAAGGGGACGCTGACTGCGAGGATCGACGTGCTCAAATATCCACAGGGCAGGCACCTAAAGGATTTTATGAAGGTGGGGAGAATTTCATCCTCTTTAGAGGACGTCCCATGGTACCAATGTCACATAGGGAGGAATTAATGCGAGAGTTATATACATCCCCTCTAGTGGTGCATCCAGTGCTGGAAAAGATGTACCAGTTTTTCCAACGATAGCACAGGTTTTCCGGAATAAAGAAAGAAGCAGCAGAGTTTGTCTCATAGTGCTTCACTTTGCAGCATGTGATGGTGGTGCATCAGGTACCGACACGCTTGGATCAGACTTTATATGTACTAAAGTGGATTTAGCATGGGATATCCATTTAATTCATGAAAAAATTTCCACATAAATCTAGTGGTCTTGATTTTATACAGATTTTCATCGATTAGCTCAACATGTTGGCCCATTTTCTACCAATCAGAAATCAGGTTTTAGTATAGAGCATGGGATGACTTTAGGTGAAAGAGATTGCACTACTATATATAGTACTATCGATGATTGTCTCTGGCCATGATGATCATTATACATTCCATGTATGGAAGGGGTTGGAGGAGGATTTTGGGACACAACATTATTTGAGCACCACCTTCTAACATGAGACAGATGGCCATAATAAGTGGACCATTCAGAACCTCAAGAACATGTTGCTTGCTTGCGTCCTCTAATTGGGTCATAGAAAGGAGAATTAGTTGCCATTTTTTGAATTTTCATACAATAATAGTTATCAATCCACCATTGGGTTGGCACATTTGGAGGCATTGTATGACTGATTTTACAGATCAACCTTATTCTAGACAGACAAAGGATATTTAGCAGTATTGGGAATAGATATGGTATGGGCTACAATAGTGAAATTGTAGATCATCTAGGTGCGGATGAAGACTTCACGGAGAATGACTAAGACTTATGTGGACAGGATACAAAGACCTCTAGAGTTTGAGGATGGTGACCACATATTTTTAACAGGTCTCACCCCGATATGGTTTGTGGAGATTTGGCCGAGGTGGCAAGTTATCTCAAAGGATTGTCTAACATTTTAAGGTCCATTGTAGATTTGTTGAGGTGTTTCACTACTTAGCTCTTCCCCCTCAGTTTCATTGGGTGTGTGACGTCTTCCATGTATACCAGTTGAGGATATAATTACATGAACCATCCCAAATTATTAACCATGGCGAGATGGAAATCGATAATAGGGTGACGATTTCAGAGGATGCCATTGAGATTGAGGATCGATAGGAGTGGGTACTTTTATGGTTGTTGATACATCTGTTGCGAGTTTGCTGGCAGCACTGGAACCTCTAGGAGAGCACATTGGAGTTAGAGTCTCATATTCGTGCTCATTACCCCCAACTTGGTTAAATAGTTTGTGTTATGGCTTAGGGGGATAGAAATCCCCAGTGTTGGGAGAATTTAAAGACCCAGAAATTTAATGTATTATACATCTGAGGTGAGGTGTGCACAGAATGAATTTCTAGATTTTTTTCAGGTACGTTCAGTAAACATGCAAGTAGGATTTTTTAGCTTTTAAACTAGTCCTCAGAATTGAAATATGGGGGAACCATTGAACTCACAACGCCGATATTCACATAAATTAACCTTTACCTCTACTGTATTAGTTCGAGGGTGAAAGATGGTATTTCACTTTTTTGTGAGAAAAGGAAACTAAAAATATTTAACAATTTATTTTTATTCTAGAAACCACCTTTTATTTATAGAGGGGGGGCCATATAAGTTTATCCCCCATATTGAATGCTCAGTGGTGGGGACCACCTAAGCAAAAAAAATGTCTCTCAATTTGACTTTAATGGTAGGGACCACATGAACTCTTTTAATGGGAGAAAATCCTTGAACTGCTTTATTAATATGGAATTAACCCAATGACTTCCTCCCCTTTTATTATTCTCCCTTTTAATTTTTCCTTATCAATTGATTAGTGTTGCCAACATGTTTTTTTCCAACAATTAAAAATTGCACAAAAACTTTTTTAGTTGGGTGGATATTTATTTTGAGAGAATTCATAGGGGAAAGGGTTGGAAAATCTTTTGGGTGAACATGGAGGAACACATCCTCCAACGAAGAATGCTTCGTCAAATAATGAATGTTGGTGTTCTCCAACAACATCGACTCCATACACGGGACATCCTCCAATGGTGGAAATATTCCACAACAATGAACCATCTACATTGAAGAGAGTTTATCTGATGAAAAAGATTGGGATCAGAGGTGTGTGGAGAGAGCGATGAACATTGATATCTTCAATTTCTCTCTCACAACACAACATCAAATCTCCAAGGTAGGGGTTTTTATTATATATGATTACAGATTTCCATGATCAACACTTCTAATAAACGAACTCGTATCAACACTCTATAATGTTTATCAGCAGATGTGTTTATTTTTTCGGTTTTGTGAATATTCATTGCAGGGGGTTTTAGAGTTTGACATTCTTAATTCATGTTTTTTTTAGCCTCTTGCGACCGCTCTAACGTGGAGGGTGCCGAAAAAAATAACATAGATCAACGCTTACACCATCCTTCATTATATTTTTGTTCATCACGATGGTGTTGGATGGAAACCAACCTCGATGGGGAACAAGAATGGTTGTCAGCCCCACCATCAGCCACGATGAAGGCGATGGGGTGACAGTGCCACCCTGTGGCCTCTACCGCCCCATGGCCACTACGCCGCCCGCAGTCGTTGCCGACCCACATTCCCCATGCTTCCCCCGCGGCCCCCATGGACTCATGTTTCCCGCGCAGAACTGTAGCCTCCACACCTCCCTCACAACCTCCTATGGCCTTAGGCCTCCCTCGCGGCCCTCTCATCCCTCGCACTACACTCGCGACCCCGCGGCCTCTATGACACTCATGCGTCCCTCCGTGACCTCTACTCCGCCCCCACTCCCCTCTATGGCCCTACTATGCCCTTGGGGTCTCGCGGCCCTTGCACCGCACTGTGGGAGACCACCCAGGCCGGGACGAGTCGGACTGGGTCGGTCCAACTGATTCGGACTGGACCTGGACCAAATTCAACCTATTTAAACTATTTTGGCAATAATCATAGAACCATATGTCTGTTTGATGAACCATATGCAGCACCGAAATCCCAGGATCGAGATAGTATCGTTGGTATACCCCAATTGGGATTAGGATAATGATGTGATACTGTCGGGTTGGATTGATCAAAAATCCAACCAGGCACTTCATACTACAAGGCTAATAACAAATAGACTGGGCGTCAGATCGACACACCGCCTGTTGCATTAAGACCCCTATGATGTGGAATGGCTTTTGGTTACTTATTCAATGGACTTCATTGCCGTTGGAGCATCAACTAGTGGAATTATAACAGGACCCTCCTAGAGACGAGAAAACTTAGTGTGGGAACCCAATAGAAGACTATGATGTGAAGAATGATTAACAATCCTGTGTGGGTCAGCACCGAGCTATCTTGTGTGTGTTACCACTGAGCGATCTTTTGTGGGTCAACAACTAGTGATCATTTGTGGGTCAGAAATGAGCTATCCTATTTTGGTTAGCACTGAGCGATCCTGTGTGGGTCAACACCTAGTGATATTGTGTGTGTTAGCACGTAGAGATCATATGTTGTTCTGAAAACATTCTAAAGATGTACTACGATCCTTCATTGGTATGCCTCATAACAATGTAAGATGATTTAGTAGTTAAATCTAATCATCTGTACTATTGTACCTATGAAATACCTAATGTGAGCAGTGTTAATACCTTTTTTGTATTCTTTTTTGTGTCATACATGCATGGTTCTAACCGTGGTGGTGTTCCTTCCATTGTGATATAGATGAGCTTTTGGATTTTAATATGGACACTGTGTTTCCTCATTATTGATCTGTTTATACATGATAACTTAGGTATATGTGTGATCATATACCTATATTGGGTTTCCAGTTGATTTCATGCTTTGTGGATTATTCATTGTGGATTTTGTGAGACCATGAGGCTCTCAGGGTCAATACAAAGTATCATTACAGTCACCCCTGCATGGGATATTACTAAAAATCAGTGTGTTTGGTGTAGATGATGGAAAAAGCTAACAAAGGACCAATGTACCAGGACTAGAGGTATCTCAGAGGTAGACCATATATGATTAATACCATTGATATGACCGATCGAGAGATGTACCTACCCTTCAGGTCGGATCCACAGTGGGTGTTCACTTGAGGTGTTTCAGTTTACAAGTACATTCAGTTTCTTGTACTTTCTAGTTGGGCTTGTAATATGTCCCCTTTTACTTACTGAACTCACTCTATTTATTATTCAGTTTTGTTGAATTCGTATCTTTCATTGTGCTTGTTTTCATGTGATTATAGGTTATAAAGGCGATGCCTTCCTAGTTTTAGGGAATACGCCTTCGGTGCTAGTCACCAACCCCTAGCCTATGGAAGGCAATCATGGTGTAGTCACGGAACGAGCCCCATGTGACGGGTCGTGACATTTATTGACTCTCTATCAGTCATAAAACATTTAGTACAATCATCTGAATTTTTTACCATAATGTACCATGAGTTGAAATGCCTCTCCATGGGTTTTATACACCAATAATTTTAGACTAGAACACTTTAAAATCTATCATTTTACATCCTCCAAAAAAAATTCACATCCCACTAGCTTAGAATGACATCTTCTCTATTCCACTACTATATGTATGCATGGTTTTCGACTATCGATAATTATATTTGATGTCTACTCATCTTGGGAACTCTCGTCCAAAGATACTAAATCAATCAAACTATAATATATTCAAATTTATATATTTTTTAATACGTGTCACATATCACTTTGATGTCCATTATCAATAGTCTAGGACTAGAAGTACAAATCATTCACTATATAAAAACATGTAGCTGGAATGTTTAGGGAACATTGATGAATAATATAATAATTTATTGTTCACAAAAATGTCGACAGAATATGTTAGGTTAGTACATCCCAAAATAATTTAGGAGTGAAATACTATATAGAAATCCTCTCACACTACAAACATTATATATTCACCTCTTCATAACTATAGGTCATTATACCACACCATTTTTATACATATCCATGGAGAAGGATTAATTACATAATAAAAATAAGATCTATCAGTGTTCTAAAATGATGAAATGATAATTTTAAGACCTTAAGAATGTTCTCATTCTTATATGGGTTGGGAACACCTATGATCATGAGGGGTAACTTCCACTAAAACTCGTGATATGTGCTGAGATATCATACTCCATATGCTGGTACAATGGGTACTATCTATTGCGAAATAGGTGGTGGTATGACTTGTGGACTAACTGGAGGTAACACCTCTATAACATGAAACTATATTGATGGATCATTATAGAGAGGATCATCCATATGTTCCTGAAACTGAATCCATCTGACTTACATCATAGAGGAATCATAAATTAAAATATATTTACTACAGTAGCTATTTAAAATTTTTGAGATGAATGAAGAAGGACATGTATAGCACAACACATTGCTATATTCAGAATGTACCATTTTTTTCACCAAACCCATTTTCCTAATTTTCCATGACTAACAGAAGTTGAACATATTTTTTTTAGTACCGATACCTCACCCGCTACACAAACACTGGATTATATTGCTTAAAATTCTTACTCAAAAAACACTCTATTTTTCTAAACCATTGTAATATACTCTAATCCATTGGTATAACATAATCTTATATATCCACTCTTTATATATCTTTACCATAGGTCCCAATACCATGAATCCCTTTACAATACTCTAATAGGATAGGGGATGGAGACTGTCCCTGAGAGGGCATATCATTATCAAGGGATGCCTCAACCAAATTTACTAATAAACACACACATATTCATAAGCCCATACAATGCTAAAATAGAAAACAACTAATAAACCATGAATGAATAAAAAAATACAACAAAAACTATAAAATAAAAAGAACATTAAATTGAATAGGTCCAAATAAAATCAATCCCCAATGATTATAAAGACATGTCTGAACTGAATGTAATGATAGGGATTGTTGTCATAATAACTGCATGAAAACCCATCTGTTTTTCTAGATAACTATGTACCACCTAGTCGTAGTCCCTTTTAGAATACATCAATGGATAACTCATCTACACAATACATGACATGTTTGACCAAAGACCATATGTGAGTCTGAATAGAAATACTTATGGTATTAGGGGATAGGTTGAGAGACAGGATGGAGTCTAGAGTTAGTCACCGTGAGGATTGTATTGGATGCTAGGGTGACATTGTTGGGTGACCTTGGTGCGTGAATTAGGCCAGGGAAGATAGGCTAGGACAGGGGATTTAAGGGCCCCCCATGATCCGATGCAATGACTATGGACCTACCAAGTGGCCATACAAGGCCACACTGATTGCAAGTTAGAGACCCTAGGATAGGTACATGCATCATAATGACTTGTGTTTCGTGTTTCATGTGTGGGTTGGGAATTTGAATCAATAAGATGTTTATGAAATTTTAGGAAAAATATTCTTCACTACTTGGGCTTAGGCATTTCTTGTTTACCTTGCAGTTATGGCCACTGGAAGGTGACCAGGTGTGGTGCGGGCGATTGAGGCCCAGGAGACTACCTTGGATGATCGTCAGAGAGATGATCGAGAGGAGGAGGACGACCAGTGGTAGAAGAAACTTCGGTCCTTCTAGCGACATGCTCCTTAGAAGTATAGGGGCAGCACCTATAACATGAAGATGGAGAGCTGGCTAGAGGAGCAAGTGATAGCCTTTGGCCTGATTCGGGCCCCGGCCGAGTAATGGGTTCCTCTGGCCGTCAGCCTGATGCGGGGAGCAGCGCGTTCGTGTTGGAAGCTTTACATGGGGAAGAGGAGAGAGGTTGAGGTGGCCTGGGCTGATTTTGATAAGGAGTTCCAGGTATAATTTCTCTATTCTACGATGAAAGAAGAGAAGAGGCAGGAGCTACTCTCCCTCCAGTAGAGGAGTATGTCAGTAAGGGAGATGGGGATCATGTTCAAGGAACTCCTACGTTTTTCTCCGGACCTCTTTCCAGACGAGGAGTCTCGGGCAAGATTTTTAGAGGAGGCGCTCTAACCCTCTCTCCTGTAAGCTGTTACCCCCTTCACCTTGCAGGAATACATGGAGGTCTAGAGGAAGGCAGAGGAGGTAGAAAGGATGCACACAATGGGTGGTGTGTCACAAGAGGGGATTCAGCTAAGCCCATCAATGGGAAAGGTTGTTAGCACCAGACCTCCATCATCGGGACCCTCTAGGTTCTAACAAGCTGGGAGCAGGCCACATCAGTTCCAGTTCTGGTCCCCCGATCCTTGCCCATTCTCTTCGGGCCCAGGACCAATGTTCTTCATCTGTGGGATCCATGGACATCTCCAGAATCAGTTCCCCGACTGATTTTAGTATGGTAGTGGCAGATAGGCCCAGCACCAGCCACAACAATAGCTTCCAGTTAGGCCCTTCCAGTAGTAGTAGCAGGGGAAGCGATCTCCCTCTTCTCAGAGGGCGGACATTACAGGAGGAGGCCAACCTCAGGGCGCTCCTCAGGGACCTCGACCAGGGCGTGGTCGGGGAGGCGGCTGACAACTGAGGGATAGAGGATCTGGTCTTGGGCAGTTACACACCGCGGAAGTAGCAGTTCTAACAAGGTCGGAGGATGGTCGAAGTACGATTAGTTTGTTTAACACAATTTCTTATGCCTTGTTCGATACCGGAGCTTCGCACTCCTTTGTTTCACCAAGTCTATCCCATGTCTTGGGTATAAATTCTGAGAGACTTCCACTACCCATGGTGCTGAGCACACCAGTCTGAGGTTAGACCGACTTGTTATATGTTTGTCGAGGATGCAGACTAATGATACGGCCACATCAGTCAGTCATGGATTTTCTACTGCTACAGATAAAGCCATATGATGTCATCCTAGGCATCGACTGGCTGTTCTCTGTGTCTTCCGTCAACGACTGCTTCCGAGGAAAGTTTGTGTTCTCAGACATGGGGGGACAACATGTTACTTTCACCGGCGAGCGGAGTTGTCAGAAGGGTAGTAGGCGAGAGGAACCCCTCCTCTCCTTGTTAGTTGAGCTGTCAGTAATGTCAGTAGATGCTGAGATGGTGGAGGTTCCAGGAATTGTCAAAGAGTTTATGGACATCTTTCGTTAGAAGTTAACAGATCTACCCCCTCGATGTGATATCGAGTTTGGGATAGACTTGCATCTTGGTTCTCGTCCAATTTTGTTGGCTCCTTACCAGATGTATCCTTTGGAGCTACGGGATTTGCAGATTCAGATTGATGATCTGACGAAATGGGGTATGTTCGACCAAATGTGTCACCATGGGGTGCTCCAGTATTGTTCGCAAATAAGTAAAATATTGGTCTCAGGTTATCCATAGAATATAAGTGGCTGAATTAGGTGAAGATCAAGAATCGCTACCCTCTTACGAGGATAGAAGATCTTTTCGACTAGCTAAAAGGTGCAGGATGGTTCTAAAAGATCGGCCTACAGTATGGATATCACCACTTGAGGGTGAAGGATGGCAACATATCGAAGTTGGCCTTTAGGTGAAGATATGGAAACATCATGTTTGTAGTCATGCCATTCGGCGTTATGAACACCCTGACTGTGTTGATGGGGCTTATGGACTCCGTCTTTCGGGGGTATCTGGATCGATTCATAGTCGTTTTCATCGGCGACATCCTGATATATTCAAGATCATAGGAGGACCATGTAGGGCATCTGGGGATGGTTTTAGGGGTCCTCCGACAGCACCAGCACTATGGGATGTTGTCTAAGTGCATGTTCTGGAAGTGGGAAGTACACTTCCTTTGGCCACGTAGTGTCCGAGCAGGGGGTAGTGCGAGACCCATCAAAGGTTGAGGTTGTTGTCTCATGGGGAGCACCCAAGAACATGGTAGAGCTCCGTAGTTTTCTTGGGCTAGAAGGTTACTATCGGAGGTTTATACCAAACATACCTCGAGTTGCAGCACCTTTGACAGCCTTGAACAAGAAGGACCAGGTTCTCGTGTGGAGAGTGCAGTGCGATACATCCTTCTGTTATCTGAAGGAAACATTGGTTAGTGCCCTAGTGCTGAGACTACTAGAAGAAGGTGCGATGTATGAGGTGTTCTACGATGCTTCAGGGCAAGGCCTCAGATGTGTGTTAATGCAGTGACAAGGGGTGAGATTTTATGGGTCTAGGATGTTATGCCCTCATGAGCGTAATTACGCCACCCACGATCTGGACCTTGCAGTAGTCGTGTTTTCTCTAATGTTGGGGAGGAATTACCTCATCGGAGAACGCTTTGTGGTCTTCATGGATCACAAAATCATGAGGAATATCTTCTCCCAGCGGGACCTAAACTTATGGCAGTGAAGGTCGATAGAGTTCCTCCAGGATTACGATTCCGATATTTCCTACACCTTAGGGAAAGGAAATGTGGTGGATAATGCATTGAGAAAGAAGTCGCAGGGGGATGCGGTCCAAGAGTCGGCGGACACATGGAGGGAGATGGGGGAGTTGGCTTCCCTTCAACTAGATGCGAGGAAAAATAGTGGTAGAGTTTTCCGGTATCAGATGACAGTACAGTCTTCCCTGCTACATCAGGTGGGGGAGTCTATGTGGGGAGATAGAGAGTGCGAAGTTATGCATGATCGAGTTCACCAGAGAAATGCGCAGGAAGGGTGTACGGAGGATGTTCAGAATTAGATTCTTTTCCATGAAAAGTTGTTTGGTCCAGAGGTGATGCGTGTCCAAGTCCTTAGTGTGTTCCAGAACTCACCCCTAGCAGTACACCTGTGATTTTCAAAGATGTACCATGGTATGAAGAGATAGTTTTGGTGGCCCAGAGTAAAGCGAGAAGTAGCACGGTTTGTGGCCAAGTGCCTAGTGTGTCAGCAGTTGACAGATGAAAACAATGTCCTAGGTGGGTTGTTGCAACATTTATATGTCCCCGAGTGGATGTGGGACAACATCTCGAGGGATTTAGTCATGAGACTACCCAAATTGCAAGGAGGCTGCGACACCATCTGGGTGGTAGTGGACCGGTTGACGAAGTTGGATCACATCCTGGCGATTAAGGAGTCAAGTGGAGTGGAAGCTCAAGCACGAAAGTATGTGGATGAGGTAGTCATGTTGCATGGAGTTCCGAGTTCCATAGTCTTGGACATGGATGCATGCATTACCTCATGATTCTGGGGGGGATTGTAGCCTGCTTTTGGCACCCGGCTATGTCTTAACACTGCTTTCCACCACCAGACAGATGGGAAAATATGGACGACCATCCAGAGCTTGGAAGACCTGTTTTGGGCATGTATTCTGGACTTTGGGGGATCATGGGTTCTACACTTGCCTCTGGTAGAGTTCACATACAACAATATCCATCACTTTACTATTGTCATGGATCCATATGAATCTCTGTATGGAAGGTTGTGTTGCTCACCCGTGTGCTGGGATGAGGTTGGGGAAGCAGGTGTTCTTGACCCAGAGGTGGTGCAGAGCACGATAGAGAAGGTTCATCTTTTATGAGAGAAGATGAAGGCACCTCAGGACCGGCAAAAGTCATATGTTCATAATAGGAGGAGACCGTTGGAGTTTGAGTTCGGGGACCACATATTCTTGAAGGTCTCCCCTCGGTGTGGAAAACATAGGTTTGTTATAGGAAGTAATCTTTCTCCCAGGTTCATTGGGGCCTTCGAAGTGTTGTGTTGGGTCAGTGAAGTGGCTTATCAGCTTGCACTACCACCACCGATACTAAGGATACATGATGTATTCCATGTGTCCTAGCTCTGATGATATATGTATGACGATTCACATGTCCTAGACTAGGGAGGACAAGATATCGAAGAAGATGCGACCTTCATAGAATGAACGATCAAGATCGAGGATCGTAAGGAGAAATTAATTTGTTGGAGAACCATTCCATTGGATCATGTGTTATGGAGACATGGTGGGCTTGAGGAAAGTACCTGGGAGAGTGATGCACAGATGTGTGCCCTGTACCCAGAGTTTTTTTTGAGATTTGTACTATCTTATTTATAGTTGTTGGGGTGGAGAGTTTTACCTTGTTGGATATGAAATATGTGGTTTTTTATTTCTTCTAGATGTGTGTGAAATGTCCTGGCTATGTGGAGAGAGGACCCGACCCCTAATCAAGACGCATTAAGGTGGATGCAATTAAACTCGTGTGGGCGAGTCACTGCAGCCCAAAGCGGATAGTATCTTGACATAGAGGAAAAGTCTCCCCAAGACATATGACTGGGCAGTTTGACATGGTATGTTTCATTGTCCTTGGGGGGGAGGTGATTTTAGTTAACAATGAGGTTCACTCCTGAGAGGTATCGTTCGAGGTGATTGTTCGGACCCTCTTGTTCCTTATGGGTTTTGATTCTCAAAGGAGATAATAGTTTGAAAGGTATCTGATGTAATGATCCAGACCCTCATGACCCCATCCTTTTCCAATTATCGGCACAAACGATCAATGAGACCGATCGGCATGACCGATCAGAGAAACCAATCAGCGTCACCCATCCTTGGCGGGTTTTTCTCTTATTGCCCCCCTGTAATAGCACTTTTAGGCCCTTTTTACTTTTTGAACTGTTTCAAGGCCGTTTTTAGTCCATAATTTATATCTAAATATCCAGAGAAGTTTCCCTATTAAATAACAATTAATCGTGTCATGTGTACACACCCAACCGGGTGGGATAACCACGGTCCGACTTCCAAGACGTTAAAATTTCTTATTCTGTAACTATGAGATTTTATCTATATATCACAGAAGAAGTTATTCTTCCCCCTTCTTCCCTTCTTGGCCGACTTCTCTCTTCTTCATTGTGCGTTGGAATTCCTTTGTAACTAAGTCAAGTGGTGAACCTATGCCGGAACCCTGTAAGTCACACATCCCCAGTTCATAGGGTGTAGATAAAAACTTCGATCATTGAACAATCAGGTTGGGTTTCACCTTCGTCTCTCCATTCTGTGTATCGTGCGGGGTGGGTATGGTTTGGTTTTTGTAGAATTGGACGAACCAAACATTAATGAAAATAATAAATAGATTCTAATGAATGAAGGGAAGGGGTGTGATAGATGATGATTTTTTGATGGTTTCTGAATTATGCAGGCTTACGCCTACTGAAAATCAAGGCCATTGGTGGTCTTTGTATGTGCACTAATGAACCCTTACCACTGGTGATGCTTAAATGGATGGTATCGTGAGTGTGAACCTCTGATGTGTAAATCAATTTTGTTAATTACGTATACTCTGCTGAATAAATTTAAATCACCAGGATCAACCCTTTCTGTGATAACCTCGACTAAAGCACACTGAGATTGAAATCATGGCGTGTGTTAAATCTTTTAAATCTGAAAACACCGGCATGGGACTTATTTGTGTTGGTGGTTGTGGTTAGGTTATTTCCTTTCACGAGCCGATTGTTGGGTGATGTGGGTAGGGATGGGATCCCCTATGGTTATGCTTTCAGTTGTGAATTTAAGGTCGGGTGGTTACTTTGATTATATAACAAATTGAGGTGGGATCCTTTGTTGTTGAGAAATCGTCGTCTCCTGGAAATTGTGGGACACGAAGAATTGTATCGGGGTTTACTTTTCTTCCATTACATCGAGGGATCTCACTAGCCCCCTTTGGTTGCAGAAGGTGTAGGTATATCATGGGGTTTTACTTGGTTCCAGAACATTGAGGGAACCTTATCCCTCTTGTTGTTGTGACTTTACAAGGGAACCGAGTGTGAATGTTTAAGTTGATGTTTGACCGTACTCTTCCATTGTCTTGTGCTTATGCTTGCTAGTTGACCAAGTAGGCACAAAAACTTATTTAAACATTATTACTGAACATGTAAACAAGGATGGGACAAATGGGTTTTTGTTTGGTGGGAGTTGTGACATTGATATTGTACTGATTGTGATCTTTAGGCTAGCTGAAGAAAAACATAAATCGGGTGAGTGCTTGCTACCTATACATATACTAGTAGATTTTGTGTTTCTTATTCAATACACACACAAGTTGAGCACTTAGTGCCGAACAACACCATTTCACGGGGGTGGGTGTTTTTATAAACACTTCTATTAGTGGCTGGTTATTATCTTCTTTCTTCTACCTTTCTAGGATAACCCATTTATCTTCGGGCAGGCTATGATGGACTGAAGTTCATTATTAGCCTAAGAACCTTTGGTCAAGGTGGTGTGGTGGTTGGCCCAGGTGTGTGTGGGAGGTGGTTTCACAAGTGTCTTAGGGATGAGGCCTAGGTATCCACGGGCGTGGCAGTATATTTTCTAGCCCATGTGTCTTCAGGAGTGGCAGTGATTGTTCTTTCCTAGGTGTTTGCAGGCGTAGTTACATGTGACAGCTTTGGCCCAGGTGTTTGTGGGTGGGGTTTGGTAGTGGGACTACATGAGGATATGCCCCAGGTGTGTGTGGGTGGGTTTGGCAGTGGGTCTTCTTGAGGATATGGCCTAGGTGTGCATGGGCGGGAGTGGTAGTGGGACTGCGGTGAGAATGGTGGGATTGGTTCGTTGCATAGGACGACTTCAATAATCATTTGGAAAGTGGCGCGGGGTACCCAAACATCGATGTTCTTTTATTATACATTAATTTCATGCCTTATATGGTGAGTGTGGCCGATGAGTGGGATGGATGAGCACCTTGATAGTGTTGGTTTTCTACTTCTCAAGGGACTTTAGTACGTCTCCCCACTTGAGCATGGGAGTCATTGGGTTTTACCTTATGATTATACTTGTATGCTCAACCTACGTACATAAAACAGCTTTCAGGTTTCCAGGAGGACTTCGGGGATCGCGTGAGACCTTACTAGCTTGGACTTTTGGGAAACATTTTGTTGTTGATTTTCTTTTCTTTTTATTTCTTTTTCCTTTGATTTTTTGTGACTTGTATTTTTAACCATTGAACATGCATGTGGGAATGGTTTACTTCTAGCCGTACATGTACTTTTTGATTTTTTGTTGTGGGATTTTCTATCTTATCTCTTGATCCTATTAAAATAAAAAGGGTATTTCCTTCCATTTAGTGTGTAATTATATACACTTGGTGTTGGTTGCCACTTAGGGACCTATTGAAGGCGGGTTTCAGGATTCATTATCACTCCTTAAACTTAAAGAAGGAAGGGCCTGGAAATCTGCTGACCCTTCCCTCCTTTTGGTGAACGTGGTTCGTGACACCTTATTTTGAATAACACGAGAATATTCATTGATAAATACATCCAAATATTCAATTAATACAATGTAATTATTAAAATGTACAAGTTCATTTCATAAGAAAATATGATGAAGATAAACTCACCACAATATTGAATTAATTTCATATATTCATGATTAGTAATCATATATATGTACTCATTATTATATTCAAATATAAACTCATATTTAAAATTGAAATATCCATATATCTATAATATTCGTTATCATGATAAACATAAATACAATTCATTCGCAAAGTATTACAAAATTAAATTATTTTAATATAAAAAAATCAAGACAAACCATTCCATATATAACCATATGATTAATTATTAGAATGTATCAATAAATTGTCTTCCAATGAGGTAATAAACTCTTTTATCTTATTCATTTCAAACAAACTAGTTACCATCATATTCTTAGTAAAATTCGAATAGTAGATACCAATGAAAATTTAATTTATTACTATAAAAATAATAAAATATATTTAATGTTATACCATGATTTTATTAAACAATGACAACCTCTAATTGAATTCACATTAAAACTAATAAATAATAAATACTTATTTTTTCTTTAGAACATCCCAAAAATTGAATACATTTTCTATAGCCTTCATATCTATTCTTTCTACCATCAGGTTTGAGGTTTTCCCAAATAAATCAGTTTCTTATTTCATTAACAACTGCCCTATAAACATATTCATCAATGGAGATATTTTTCACTATATAACATGGGTACCACCATTAATACTCTATGTAAACTATTTTAACATAGATAAAATCTTCAATATTCTATTTCCAACCATTACATGTTGTTGATTTATAATGATATTATCCACCAAATTCTAGTCCAATTCACTCCATGTGTTTCCCCTTAGGAAAAAAATTGAAAATTAAACATTTTTGGATTAAGAAACAACGAAATAGTAAATTTGATTTCATGATAAAATAATTCTAAACATATAATCAATTTAATGGATCAAAGAGAAAGAAAATAATATCAAAAAATAAAAAAACACATAAAATGATCACATTGTAATGTATTACCATTATAATATTATATCATCACGTAGGTTTCATGATGGTTTCATTAACATATTTACATGATATGTAATTCTTTTACTTTCTAAGATAAACCTATTGTTACACTATTGGAATGAGAATTAATGTTATAGTTCGATTCTAATCAAATGGACAAGATATCAGCTTTCTTTAAGTATTAAAGGGAAAATACATCATAAATGAATCAATTAATGCCATGATAATCATGACACACCATACAGACCCTACTTCTCTCACACATATAATGGGAAAATATTTCGCAAAAAATTATATGACACTTTCATGAAATGAATTAATGAAAATATAAAAGTATAAGAACCACTATGCATTCTTCCATGTATAAATATTATATTACAATACCACATGTGTAATTCTTATTGGTATATATTCTATCATAATGAACCCTAATGGAGATTAATCAGGTGGGAAAATTTTGAGAATAATCCCCTTCCACTTACAAGCATTCACAACAATTGATAAAATAATATTCTTCATATCATAGTATGTTATATGACCATAAAACTATATTAAGAATATCTTTATTGAACATCATGTTTCTCATAATAGAAGTTAACTTCTATAATCGTATCAATATGAAAAATAATTTATGACATTATTACATTAATCAAGTGTTGAAACAATGAAAAGTATTAAACAACACATTAAATAAATATTCAGTAAATAGAATAAAAATGTTATAAAATTAAAATCACTTTGTCCTAGTATGAAAAAATTATAAAATAACAAACCTATGTTATGGATATGAATTTTAAAAAGGTATTTTGTATGATCATGGAAAAACCAAATAGTTCACGATGTGAGAATAAAGTAGAAGAAGATTTTAACATGTATAAGAGATGGGAGGTTCACTTTTCGTATTGCATAATATATTAAATTAAAATAAATTAATTTTTACAATAAAAAATTATCAAATTTTTAATATTATAACCTAATATGGCCTATATACTTTTATTAAAAATATATCACATGAATAGGTAATGATATAACAATTATAATTTTTCATTCTGTTTAATTGTTTTTTTATATTTCTTTGGTATTATTTATTTTACTCATCATGGGTCCAAAAAATTACATTAAAAGAAATATTGGCCATTAAATAGACCATAAATGAAAATTTTAGCCATATAACATACACATGGATGAATATAGGTTTTTTTGAACTTTAACTCATTTAATAGAAACATATTTATTATCATATATCATCAATGATAATTTCAAAACTATTCATTTACATTGACATCAATGACATCGAGAAAATAAATTAATAAAATATAATCAATTAAAATACACATAACTTGTTTTATTAATCCATGTAATTCAAGGATAATAGTAATTATTTCAATATATATTACATTTTATTAATTTTATATAATGTATAACCTTTTTCTAAAGGTAAATACTTACATCATCGATTTGTGTAGGCATTTGAGATAATTATTTCATCACTAAAAAAAGAAATAAATTCCTATGATATAGAAAAATATATTAAATTTTTAATGATTAATCAGAATTGATGATATAATATTTTTAACTATATAAAAAATTTAATGATATCCAAACTAATAGAATGACAATTTTACACCACTTTACAATATTATATTACAATAGTAAAAATGATAGATAAATGGAAAAAGTCATATACTCAAAATTTAGATGGTTTTTGATGATATGTACTCCTAAAATGAAATTATTTCAGGTTTTATGGTAATTTCTTTTCCCTATCATATTATTTTTAACCATAATTAATCCATTTATCCATATCTAGTTGAAAAATATTTACTAATGTTCATATTCATAATGAACAAAAATAAAAGGGACTTATTTACCAAATATACACATCCCAATTACAATTAAGAAGTCAATTTTTCAATATTAATAAACCCTAAAATTGGAAATTTAATTTATATTTATTCATTATAATTGTGATGTAAAACAATTTTTTAGAAATTTTCATTTTTATTTAAAATAATATTATACACAAATCCATAAATAAAATTTGTTCAAAATAATATATTTTGAAAATTGTTAATAAACATAAAAAATATATCATTTAAATCAAATCAAAAATATAATTTTAAATTAAAAATACATTATAAGATAATACATTTTTTAAAAATAAATATTAATGTTTACTATTCCAAAAAAATTAAAAAAATGTTAATTTCATAATTTCATCATTGGATGATTATGAAATGATGACAAAAATGATATTTATTTTATAAAATAAATTTTTTATAATTTCTTGAAATTTATTATAATACACATTCACAAAAATATATTAAAAATAATTTTTCATAAAAACATATATTTAAAGAATAATATAGATTTAAAAACAAAGTGAGCACTAATTTTCTATGTATAAATAAATACTTTTGTATTAATTGGAAAAATTATATATATATATCATAATGTATTCAACCATGTTCATAAATAGTAATTTTATTTCTAGGTTATGATTGTCAAAATTAAGTAAATTAAGAAATGGTTCGTTTAGGATCAGTTTTTCATATCTTGTATGATATTGAAGATAAAATAATATAATATCATTAAATAAAAAATTCAACCCCACTATAATAAATTTCATACTAATAATTTTAAATCATTTATAATATTTATGGGTTTAAATGTTCAAAATACCTTTATTAAAATCACATAACATAAAAAGGAATAATAAAACATCTTATTCAAAAGTGGGAAAGGTAAATAAAAATTTGATATAATATAACACATTATATGTTTATTAATAAGAAAACATTATTAGTATGTGAATTTATGAACATGGAAAAAAAATTTGATTTTTATACATTGATTTAGTTTGAAAATTCTCGTTGATCTCCAGATAGTTAATGAAAATAAAAAGTTAATGAAAAAAATACTATAAACCAAAAAAGAATTAAAATGAAAATTGATTGATTGGAAACAAATATAATATTAATAATTTTTTTTTTAAAAACCTTTTGTTAGTGTTTATGAATTATTTCAACATTTATACTATGATCATAGAGAAATATTATTACTTTAAACTTATAATTTTAGAATTTAATCAATTTCCACAACAATCTCATCTTTTTCCCCAAAAATTAAGTATTCGAGATGTTTTTTTAGTCATGTCGAAATGGAATAATATTATAATGTATCATGATATCCATCAAAATTATATCAATCTATTTCTCCATTTTTTTCTTGAAAAAATAAAAAATGGTAATTATATGATAAGATAAATCCCAAAATGAACAAACCATCGTATAAATAAATACATTAATAGACTGAAAAATTTAATAGCAATACCCTTGTTCAATACAGATCATATGATAAATAAATATAATTAAAATTACATAACATATTCCAGATATAATTGAAAATCCAAAAATATTGTTTTTTAATAACATATTCATCCAAAAATAAATTTAACATTTACAACTGTGTAACAAGAATCATTCATAATATCTCCTACAAAAAAAAGAAATCATTGCATAATCTCCATGATATTATAATAGTTACCATAAACAAATAATCGAATATCACAATTAATAATATTAATGAATGATTTATCCATATAGGTTTTCTTAGGACACTCATCATACAGTGGAAAAGGTGTAAAAAAATTCTCTCGAAATAACACTTCAAGTCAAAAAATCTGTTACATATTTTTTCTAATGCTTTCGTCGGGGCGTGTGCATATATCTATTTAGGGATGATGAAGACACATTATCTTTTTCCATGAAATCCTACTTTCCAAAGGCAGGAATCATTTGTCTCTTTTTCAGGAATGTCTTCTCCTTGATCGAAATGGAATGATGGGATGTTAGGTCATGCTTTTGTGGATTCATCCCTATAACTCGTTCCTATTCTGGGTCTCCCTTATAGACTAATATTTTTTTGAGAAAGTCATCAAAGTTCCATATCATCATGGATTCTGGTTAATTACACTACTTCTGTTGGGAAATTCTAAGGGGTCTGGCCAGGGAAGGAACCTTCAGTCAGGGGAGTAGTCACATTGGACATCAATACCGTGTCTGGATGTTGGAACACAAGCACGTCTGGGTTTCATCTCATTATGATAGTGCTTCTCGAGGGTGTGGATCCTCAAGGCATCACACGTCAAATGCAGGAAATTATATTCTATAGGCATGTCTCTGAGGTTTTCAACAACTTCACATTTTTAACACAGTGTATGTCGTGAGTTTGACATCTAGCGGAGACAAATCATACTTATTGGAACACTGATTAGAGTGGATCATATTGGTAAAACTACTAGAGGTAACATTGATTCTTTGAGGTGAATTGGTATGATCTCACCTGGATGTGGTGGACCAGGATTAAATTTGAATGGATTATTGAGGGCTAAGTGAAGTAGATGTAGAATGAGATGAAGTCGACTTGAGGGTCATAGTGATGATGGGCATGATCCTCAAAAAGACCTCATATGTATCCCTATGGAACAAAATCATTGTCTACATAGTTCAGGATGGTGTATAGGTTTGGGGTATGGATAGAGGATAGAAATCAAATGATATACAAGGGTTTATTCAGGGTTACCTACTCTAGCTTGATCTAACGGCACTGGGACAGACTAGTGATATGGGTCCCAACAGAAAGGACGACAGTGGCTTACTGATGGGTTTGGGTTGAGAATGGCTTTCCATTGAATGTGGTTCATAGTGCCTTACCATTGCATGAGTATCAAAATGTATTACCATTTGGTAGGTGATCACAACAGCTTAGACCTGGATATAGTTAACAAAGGATTACTGCAAGATAGGGGCACAATGACATACCACCTGATGGGGGAACAACGACTTAGTGCTGGATGGGGGACAATTTAGTGTCGTTCCAATCAACAGTGGCATGCAGTTTAATTTCATGGAGGATAGAGTAAAATGATGTGAAATGGTCAGGACGAATTCATGTTGGGCTTGAACCACAGGGAAGCCTTCTACGTACCTTTCCTTGGAAAGGATCAAAACCCACATTTTTTTTAATGGAGGATGAAATTTTACATCACACGGGATGAAATGGGGGAATTTAATTTAATATCATGCTTGATGAAGGTGGTACAACTTGATGGGGGTCTGAACCAGTTGTTAATTTTCTTGAACATCCGGGAGTATTTCTGAATACCTTACCATTGCAAGGATCAATGTCTACACAGATCCAAAAAGGGTTGTGGTGAACTAACATGAAGGGTGTTTAGACCACTAGATGGTGGGCTTGATCCTCAGGGAGGCTTCATACGTACCAAAACATGGAACAGATCAATGTCCACATAGATAATTATGGTTTCGGTGAACCAACGTGAAGTGGGTCTAGACCAATGGTTTTTGGGCTTGAACATCTGGGAGGATTCCTACGTGCCTTACCATGGAAAGGATAAAAGTCAACATATTTCCAGAAAGGGTTATAGTGATTCAACGTGATGGGATTCAAGACTCAATGATGGTGGGTTTTAACTTTAGGGATGATTCCTACATACCTTACATTGGCAAAGATCAATGTCAACAATGTTCAGGAATCATTTTTGGTGGACTGATGTGAAGGGATTTGGGACCACTGGATGGTGGACTTGATCCTCATGGAGGCATCCTACGTACCCATCCTTGGCATGGATCAATGTCCACGTAGTTAAAAAAGTGTTGTAGTGAACCAACATGAAGGGATTCAGGATCACATGAGAGTGGACTTGAACCTCAGGGAGGTTTCCTTTGTACCTTAACTTGTCATGGATCAAAGTCCACGTAGTTCAGAAAGGGATTGTAGGGCCTACAGTCTAAGGACGCTCCAAGAGGATGTCATGGTGGATTCATACTCTAAGCCCACGAGAGTAATGCTCAGTGTCAGAAACAAGAGTTAGCAATGAAGTAACGATCACATCATGAAAGGTGCATCAGTGGGACGTTGAATGGGACTGAAACAAAGTCTGCAGCCCAAAATGGAAACAAGGGAATATGAGTGGATAAATTCTCAAGGATAATGATATTGTTTCTTAATCCTTGATGGAGGCCCAGTGGTGAAAAATCCCAAAGGGAGAGGGATTTGGCACCGAGTAAGAGGGGAGGAGCTGGGGTGATACCTCCTCCATGAAAGGCTACTGACATACACCATGGTGGTTTTCCATTCCCCATCGACAGACGCTGCTCCGATATAGAGTTTTAGATTCCATCTGAGGAATGATCACTCACATGTGGATACCAGTGGCCTTATTGAATGTTTGGGACGAGGCACACCACATATGACGCACATGGTGATGCCACAGTTTAACATCATGTGGTGAGCACGATGGTTCTTGGCAGTTTAACATTATGTATCTTGGACGAGGAGGGTTTACCCCGCACCCCAAGGTCTTACATAAATGTTACCCACCCGTCCTTGGGGAATGGTGCTCCTCTGCAACATCGTGGTGAGGGGGTGTTATGAAGTGGTCCATTGAGGGGTCCCCATTAGAATGACTATGTGAATAAGCAATAGCGATTAGAAAGCTTATGAAATGAAGCATGAGGTGATGCAAAGATATGATATGTACCGACTATATGATCTTGATGTCACTTTGTGAAAACTTGTAGGGTCGCATGGGAGAAGGGGTTATAGAGAAAAGGTGTACATAGGTCTCGTTGAGCTCTATTTATCCATATAGTAGAGGGGATCAATGAAGGGTTGTGCATCACAATGTGAGGTAGAAAAGCATAGGCATAGGGCATTTGTGCTTGTTGATGGTTCTTTGAGAAGTTGAAAATCATTCATGGAGCAGTGATTCATGTATCAAGGGTTTCAAGAGATGCATAGAATTACGATGAATTGTGTTTCGCGAAGCACTATGTAACAACCATAGAATGTGGGTCACATGATCCTGGAGGGTATCTTGTGAAGAATAAGTGCACCATAAAGACCTGATTCCCCTTGGATATTCACTTATTTCATAGAGGACCAAGGGCTCCGCGAAGGGCATCTTTCTTTGAAGAGGGGAGGATATCAAACCAATGAAGAGGCACTTCATGATTTACTGTACCTTGAAGAGCTCATGGTCTGCAGAGAAAAAATTGCTTCCTGATTTGACAGCTATGAAGGTGAAAGCTCGGGTTATCCATCCCGTATTCTCGATGGTATCCCGTTATTTATAAGCATGAGGTGCCATGAATCATATCTCACTCAGTACTAATACATGGTTAATTTCATCATAAACCAAAAGCCTCCTACCACCTTTATTCTAGGCGGCTTCGCGAACGTCAAATGGGTTTGAAGAGACTCCCACTTACTTGCATCATGGTGGGTTTTTGAATGTAAATTGGGTTCACTGAGCCTATAACCTCCTTGCACTGCAGAATGTTTCAAATGTTAAATGGTTTCACAGAGCCCCCCGCCTCCTTTCTCCACAGCGGCTTTGCGAAGGGAGAGATTTGCATGGGCCGCAGTGCTACAGGTGCTCCACGAACATGTTTCGTGAGGAAACCCCTATGGATTTCTGTTTGTTCTTGTTCATCGTAAATTTTGGTGCAAATAATTTCCCCCAGCAGACTGGGAAATGAGGATAATGATAGGGTAAAGGTATGAGGGTCAATCCCCAAAATTCCCAGGTCAATCGCGAAGTATCCTTTTGTAGATGACTCATGAAAGAGGCCATCAATGTGGAGAAGCGAACTGAGGTATGAGCATGTCATGATGCTCACTGTAGTTTAGACACGCCGCGAAGCACTTGGGGACCCACATATAAATAAACTAGTTTGACCTCTCTTTTGTATTTTCTCATCTCCATCTTTTGGCCATTAGCGCTCTCAATTCATGAATCGCTACGTACTATATGATTTCACTATGAGAATCAGGCATTCTACTTCGCTGTGCACAATGTGTCATTGAAATCACAATGATGCCCTCTAAGGCTTACATCTGAAGGTTGGTGTAGGGTTTTGTAAACATCTTTCTTGAACTATATCCACGAAGGAGCTCCATGAAATAATTTCCTAATCAATAAAAAATGTAACAAACATTTAAACTAAATGGCTAACCTAGATGATGCTATGGGGGTCACTGTGGACGCTTCTCAGATAGTGGAGATGGCAGATTTCTCGGGTATAGGGGAGTTCATACAGAGCCATTATTACTATAATTCATTAGTGGAGCTGCTATTGGAAATATAAAATAACAATCGATTGTGAAAGAGGATTCTTATATATGGATTTGGACTGAGGGGTAACTTCTTCATCGTTGAAGCGAGTAAGGAAAATAATTCTTATTGGTTCAAGAGAATGTACGACCAGCACCAGTTGTTCAAAGCGGCTGACGGCCATGTCCGGAAGGACATCATAGATATCAACACCTATTTTCTATAAAATCATCTAAACAACATCGATAGGAAGGAACTAAAGCCAGAGACATCCCCCCACCCATCTGTACCACACTATCTTGATGGGATCCCTAGGGATCCTAGTAAATCCGTGGTATGATGAGGGGGATCTTACGATAAAGATTTATTGCACAGTGCAGGTCCAGCCATACCTGATCAGACAGTAGATGTGAACCCTGCTGATGAGTTCCTGGGGGGGTGGGGGGTTCCCTACGTATGAACATGCCAACCCCGCTGAATGGGATGTGACATCCTCTGATGAATAATACAACAAGATAGTCCACTTCTAGTCATGGAAGCTAATCAATCTCTTTATCGATGACACCCACACGATCAATAGATAGACTAGATGAAGATACGTCATTCATGAATATGTGAACTATGCTATGAGGGAGTGGATTCCCATTGTCCCCACATGCTCATTTGAGATCAAATGGAACAGAAGATCTGGGAGTATGATCATGAACTTGGTATGGGTTGGTAGTGGAGAAAAGAAGTGAACATCAAGAGGTCCATGAGGCTGAAGACAAAATTCTGTGGCCCCACATCTAGGAAGATGATCAATTATTCTTCCCTCAATGTACAGTAACAGATTATATCATAGAAGAAGGCCTAGATGGAAGAGGCTTAAGAGCACATAAGGAAAGCCTCCAAGTAGATGGACGTCATTTGAACCATTGAGGAGTAGTCCCAGATCATTCCTGACAAACAGTGCCCCATTGCTGCAAAGGTGGAGGAATAAATGAAAAGTTGACAATGTGTCTTGGATGCGACAACCTAGAGGTTGGTAGAGCTGCAATGAAATTTTGACAGGGTCAACCCATCCACATGAGGTATTGACCCTTCGGTACTAAGATGCATGTAAATTAGAACATGCCTTTATTTTTTTATTATTCAAGCTAGTTCAATGCATGAGTTCTATTATCCATTTTTGTCTATTTTATTTTCTTTACATTCATGGAATAACTTTCGATTAGTCCCTAACATGATGTGGGCTGGGCCTAATGCGAGAAACAAGGGATGAACACCTTTCCATTCCATTCAAATATATGGGTGGAAACTAAGATATAGACATCTAGGGTATGAATAACCAATTAGTATTTATGGGAATAACAATATAGTCCCTACTAATGTGTTGTCTTCCCAATGTTCACTAGTGAACGAGAGGGATAATTTCATAGGAATTTTGAATCAACACAAACAAAAGGGATTGGAAAGTGTGAATCATTATACCCCAGATGAATAACACTTTGGGTTGTGTTACAATGAAGGATAACTACAGACCATGTGTGAAACACAATATCTTTATTGCATTATACTGAAATGAAGATAACAAACAAGGTCCGACAGTTGACCCGGTTTGAAACACAGAGCTAGACTCAAAATTCTAACCATTATTCTTCTAAAACGTTGGCCCAGGATAGGAGGTGAGTCATAGTCCAGGAATCTATACTCTTAGGGGTTACTTTTATATTTGAAAAATGATGATGGTCCAAAAAAAGGTTACGTAAAACTTTGAGTGTGGAGTGATGGGTTGATCAAATGGAGTCAAACAAACTAGAAATAACACAACTATGGTGGAAACACAATAGGTGGACCTATCTATTTGATAAGGGATCTTACATACATTCTAGACAGACCTCTCTTTCAAGGACTTTGAATTATCTGTAGCTTATTTCATACCAATATTGATGATAGACATGTAGTGTAAACATTGTATGGTGAAGACAATGCACCTAGTTTAAATGTCATAATGCATGGACCAAGATAAATCCCAAGGGGCCAGAAGGTATAATGACACTTGGGATAGACCCAAGGTGAAATGACATGGTGTTTCTATGTATACCATATGGATGAGAATAAATCCATATGTAGTTCATATGTTATACATGGCCTGAGGCCTACAGTGATAGGCGAAATCCTCTCTGGAAATGGATCTGTTGCATCCCATGACTAACATGGTGCATCATAAACTTGTTTAATGTTTAACCATAGTGTAGTGTCATGCATGATCTACATGTGGGCTCATGAAGATTAATGTTATAAGATAGGACCAGGTATGAATGGGAAGATCCTGAGAAGTGATATTGTGGTGCGATAGCTATAAGATCAACATGAATGGGGAAATTAGGAGTCCATACCACAACATGTATCCATGGAGGAATTCCTTTTTGTCAAGGGACCTATAGTGAACGTGAGGCTCGGACTGAGGCAAAGTGACATGGTGTTCTTATGTACGCCATTAAAATGAAAATCATTATAGATGATGTTCAAAGAGTGCAATTTAATGTTACACGGGATGAGGAAAGGAATGTGCGGTATAGTTGCACCAATACACGTCCTACCATATCTATTAATCCCATGTGAGTTGTGCTCGATGTGGTAATCAATGGGTAGTGATGGGACATTCCTATCACATGTAGGAACATGTTATGGGTGATGGGAATCTAGGTAAATGATGCCATAATGATTTTGAACACTCTACATAACACACCTAGATGATTTATGGAGTTAATCCTCGTATGTTGGAATTCCATGTACAAATAAGGAATTGGAAATATGTGAATCATGATGCTCAAAAACTGGACCACAATTATGGTGGCGTGACGATAGTCTATAACTATTGACCATGTTTGAAACACAGTATCTGTTTTGCTTTATTGTGGAATGGGGTTTGAAAAATTATTGTCGACCACTCACCATGTTTGAAACATGGGATATATTGAAGAAGACGTCGGGGGTCCTCAAGGATGTTGGCCCAAGATGCTAGGTATGAGAATGTGGAATGGGAATAGGCCAAAAGGGGGTCCCTTCAGACATAGAAGTGGATGAGGATGCAAATATTTGGATCACAAATATTGGTCATGGAACGAGGGAATTTCCCAGTGAATGTTCCAATCATCACGATCTATGTCACAATGTATCTGATGATGACAAAAATGATGTATCAGATGGAGGGATTCATGTCCCATTCGACGGAAAAGGGTCCCGGGGTTGCACGCTTCCAACTTAATGGTTATAGGATTGTCCATAAAAGTGTTGCTTGATTTAATGTATCGTGCGTAGGGTTGTGATGTATCCAAACCCAACGCATAGTTCCCATAGGGACATCATAGTTTCAGATCATAAAACTTGAACCAGATTGGGAAAAGCCATGGGAGCCACATGTAATTACTAAAACCGGATGGGAGTCCACATCACCATAATGTGCTCGGTGATAAACATCTGGTTCAGAAGATCAAAAGTGAATGTTAGGCTGGGTCCAAGGTTATGTGCCCATGCATTCCTACATACCCCATGATGATAAGAATCAATTAATATGTAGATCTATGGTTTTCATGGTAAGATACATGTTCAATATATAATAAGGTCATGTACATCTATCCTGTTCTCCAAAAGATGCGGCATTTGATTGATCATTTTTTCCTTTAGATGAATGTGTTTTTTAAGAAAAGGACATAGGATAGAAAGTCCAAGAATTTCCATAAGTATCAATCCATATGAATTCATTGATAAATGGTTTTGTGGGTGACTGATACCAAATTTTATGTCCCCTCGAATGAAAAAACAACGATGCCATGCCAATATTCATCATTCTACCAGGATGATAATGTCAGAGTTTAGGGTCATGTGATGGGACCAACCATGCAGTTTAACGTCAGTTCGTATAGATGTAATAGTATAAATTTCTGTGGGGCTAGCCATCATAGTTTAGATTCTTATGGTTCAATCATTGACAATATATATTATGTTTAATATGGAATGTGAAAAGGATGATAAAGCATACCCTACATGAATGAGGATTTGGACCACCTCACACTGTGTGTGATTCCAAGAGAGGAACCTCAGTCCTGGGCAAGAGAAGGTTTGAGAATATGGGGTAGGAGAGACCATCTCTCAGTTGAGATGGACCAATAGATGAGATGATCAGGCGATCCTGCATATCCCATGAGAATTGGAATGAAGTCATATGTAGTTTAAGAGAGCATAGTTTAATGTCATTCTAGAAAAAAAATAGATTAATTTCATGTAGGACATAATACAACTTATTGTCAGGCAAGACAGGAGGTAGGAGGGACTATCTTCTTGAAGGGGAGTTCGTGGTGTTTCTATTATAAACCCGATGAGAAAAAAGGCTTATTCCCACAAATGACACATCATGCAGCCCTATAAGAGTTGAGTCCTAGAAGGTAGAAAAAAATAGATAAATTAGTGGACCATGAGCTGGAACCAATGAAGATATGTCTGGGCATTCCAACGTATCCTATGATGATGGGAATCAACCCATACATAGGTTTAAATTGGAGATGTACAAAGAGATCTTGGTTTATGTTCATAGATCACGGACCACGGATAAGCAGAATTATTCCATGTAGGAACATATCTCAATCAAATCCCTAATCCCACATGTGTCAATCTCATTACCGGAAACAAGATAACAATATGACTTTGCAAAACAAGGAATACACAAAAAGGGATGTCAGTACGGAGCCCCGATCGACACCTCACCGTGCCTTTTTCCTCATAATTGGCAAATGCACACGGGGGGATATTACCAAGAGTGTTGAAATTCTAATTGGACATGATGGGGTGGAATATGATGTGAATCATGTAACATGAATTTTATGGATGGATGGGGTTGGTGTGACGATGGAGGATGACATTTGACCATGTTCGGAACATATCATTTATATTGTGTGACCTAAAATGGGAACAAAAAATGAGCATTAAACACTAATCGTATTCACAATGCGGGACATGTATCAACTTGTTGTTCGAAACCCTCAAGGACGTTGGACCTATGGTAGGATATCCCTTGGGCCAAGAATCTATTCAATTTGGGGTTCCCATTAGATGTGAAATGTAATGAAATCCCAAATTAAGCGGAAAAAAAGCATGAAAAATGGGTGAAATCATGTCCGGGTAGAATCCGACTCTACAGGATCTGAATAAGAGAACTCATAGGCACATTGGCGAATAATCAATGAGGATTGAGAGACCCAACTCAAGTGTAGTCGTCTTGAAAAGATGAGTGTAGGGAATGGGAGTCAAGGGTGATCAAGATGGAGAGGTACGTGGAGGGGTAGTTATAAATCATGTGTGAATGGGGGAATATGCCCATTCCACACCATACGACCCTCTCCAGGAATAACATGCGCCAAGGCAGCAAGATGATAGGGAGGTTTCTAAGAGATTGGGTTGGAACTGAAAATGGGTTTCCCTACGTATCCTACAGTGATGTGAATCAAGCCATACATACTTCTGAAGGCCTTGCAGTTTAACGTCATGTGGGACGAATATAGTTCTCCTATTTAAAGGGCATAAGGATCAACCCATTAATAACTTGTTTAATGTAATATTCTTGGGAAAGGTAATTAAATCAAGAATCATCATGCCTATGGAAAACCAGAAAGTGGAAATGACGATAGGGGTAGATGTTGGCCATATTCAGAGAACATTGTCCTTATCTATGTGACCAGAGGTCAGGGAAAATAATTGAGCATAAATTGTTCACCATATTCGCAACACAGAACATGTATCAATTTTTTTTCAAAATCATCGAAGACATTGGCCTGTAATAGTAGGAGATCAAGTGGGCCAAGCATCCATATCACTCGGGGGGTCCTTGTGGATATATGATATAATTGAAACCCAAATTATTGGGCTTGCGAAGCATGGTAGATCATGTGCTTGTGGAAGGAATGATAAATAAAGGGATGTATGAAAGGGATATATACGACATAGAAAAATAGCCTGACATGAAAATGGACGTGAGTCCATACCACATTGCACATTCCAAAATGAGAACTTGGGCCAAGAGGAAAAAGGGTCGAGGGACATGAGGATGGGTGTCCCAGCTAACATCAGTCATATGATACATTGTGCAGGTATTAACTTTCCTCTAATAATATTCTCACACAAACAATTCCTAGTGTGGGAAATAAGGACTTGGTCTAGGCACTTCCCATCACATAAGGGTCTGACAAATGGAATCACACTCCTACCCAAAGCAGGCTGAATCATAAAGAGACTGCGGGAAAAAATGAGCCACTACACTCCGTTTTTGGTACCTATGGGTGTTATAACAATAAAAAAAGATATATTTTTTCCAAATTAATAAAACAACACCCCCATCTTGGTGACCTAAATTGGGATCAAAAATTAGCATCGACTACTGACCATATTTTCAATGATGGACCAATATCAATTTGTCATTCGAGGCCATCAAGGGCATTGGCCTGAAATGATAGGAGATCCCTTGGGCTATGTATCCATACCGTTCAGTGTCCATTTTGGATTCGAAATGTAACAGAAACCGAAATTAGGGATTGTGTAGAGCATAAATTTTCACATGCATCTTAAAGTCAAGCTGGGCAGTAGAAGAGGTGGGGATCTTTCGGGAGAAAGGTACATGGTATGGTCATTATGATCTCAACGTGGATGAGGGACAAAGCATGTACCAAACCATTTTCTTCAACCAAATGGGAGGTCCTGATGTTTTGGGTCGGACTACGGATGAAATGTCTGGGCATTCCTATATATCCCATAAGGTTGAAAATCAAGACATACATAGTTCTGATGGCCATACAATTGAACGTCGCGAAATGAGGGCTTGGGAGGAGAGAATAAAAAAGGAGGGAACATAGAGAAATCATCGTAACCCCGACATGAGTGGGGGCCAAAGAAGGCTACACGATGCCTTGTGAGAACCTCCAAGAGAACTATTTTCAGGGGAATGTTCAATGTGGACACTAGGGTAGGACTCAAGATGAAGCATCCAAGAATTCCTATGTATCCCATTAGAATGGGAATGAAGCCAAATGTAGTTCATGCTGTTTAACATCCTAAAGGACAACACACAGTTTAATTCCATGTCAAACTTTTTACAATTTATGTTTGTGTGGGACTAGATAGTTTAATGTCAGGTAGGAAAAACTATTTAAGGTTATGTTGGACTCTAATTTCGTTTATGGTCATGTGGGACCATACAGTTTAAGGTCATATATTTTAAGGTCATGCGGGACCATATATTTTAAGGTCATGCAGGACCATACTGTATAACATCATGTAGGACCATATAGTTAAAGGTCATGCGGGACCTTACAGTTTATGTTCAAGTGGGAGCATAGGACTCAGGAAAAGTATTGATTTTTGAACATGTCATTTGTAGGATTATTTATTGGCTCACCATATATGGTAACCAAGGAGTATGTTCCGTTGAAGCAAACCTTGTGAATAATGTTAGTTCCTTACTATTTGTGATCCAACATGTGTTGCTTCTAATCAGGTATCATTGGTGTCCTAAGGGCCAATACGAGGTTGATTTTAATGAAGTGGAGGTGAACATTCTTGTTTAAAGCTCTGAATATCTTATTCTGATTCCATTTAAGAATTTAAATTGCACAAAGCCTATTCTCATCGAGAGCTTCCAACTCAAGACAACATTTTTAAGCTACATTACCTGGCGCTTTCTTATCATAGACAGTTGTGCGCAATGAGGGAAACTGAATCTTGATGGGTAGGACAATCTTGTTTTTGTACACCAAGGAATATGGTGAAAATTTGGTGGAATTGCATGTCTTTATTCGATAATACCATAGGGAATTAGGGAGCTTTTTTGACAAAATATTCTTGTTTGGACCTACCATTTTCTACAGAATCCTAGAGAATGTATTTCTGAATGCCAGAATTTGTCAATTTTCATGCACATGATTATAGGAGGAATGATTGGAACTAATGTTGGGCGTAGAAAAAATTCCCTTCATATTAGTTTTTTGAATCCTCATGCTATGATTGGTTATGATGGTGTTACTGATTCCAAATCGGTAGATGATTATAGATCTCACAAAGTCAATGATGGAATGAGCCCTGACCACATTGTGCAGAACTGCCACTGCCCAATTGGGGAAGAAATCTATATTAGTCAGGATGATCCTGCAATGGCGAGATGTTGATGGTGGATATGGTCCCATGACATCAAGACCCCGTAAAAACAATGACTAGTTGTACATGGGGGTGTGGATAGGCTCTGGCGACTGATGACTAAAGTTGGGATGAATTTGGCATGCATTGAACCTGCTGGCGAACCCAATACAGTCATGGATTAGGGAGGTCCAAAATTACCGTAGACATTGGATCTAGTGGGATTGTTTCAGCCTGTTCTGAAGAGACCCACAGGGACCAACATGAACCTCCATCATGTCGTGGGAAATCTGAACACATTGAATTCAACGGAGGAGGAACCCATCAAACTCGTGATTGAAGATGATCTTCTCACGACCAAAACCATCCTAAAGGGTAAAAAATAACACGAACTATCGAATTCACTTGTACTCATCCTGATCTTCTATGAGATTACCATTTAGGATGTACTCTACATAGGAGGTATTCCAGTTATATGTTACATCAATCACCACAATGGAGAAAATGAGGGTTCGGATGTGGAGGCAATGGTGGTAAGATGGATTACCGCGGGCTTTCACCATCATCTTGAGTTGTAGGAGCAATGAATCTGTAATGTTCCATGTGGATAATCAGATCATCCTATTCCGGATTTGCAAGTGATGTGTCTAGGCTAGCCATGGGAGTTAGTTAGACCATTCTAATATATAGGGACATGAATAACTTCTAGCAGAGATGGGAACTAATCCATTAGCTGGAGAGTGTGTTCCATCAATAGTACAAGCTCTGTATTTCTAACGACATAGTCACCATTGATTTTCTTGTAGACTAGTTCTGATTCCCCTTTCACATGAAAAAGTGGGAAGCTAATTTAGAGGGCCAGCTCGAGTCCAGAGATGAGATCCTGATAATACACACCAATATTGGTACAAACATTTGAAAATAAAAATGAATACAACAGAATGTCTTTTGTAGGGGTTTTTAATACAATAAACGAGCCATCTCTGTTGAGTCAGGTGTCAGTTATAATTCGAAGGGTGGGGCTCCGGGAAGAACCATCAAAGTGCATTTTCAAGCATGATGTGGATCTGAATACAAATATCATTGTTTCAACTTGGAAATCCTGATCTAGAGACTGGTCTACAGGAGCCTGATGGTGAAAATGAATTCTGCCAACACTTTCCCCTTAATAGCATTTTGAGGAAAAAACTGATGTTCAACTACTAAAGGATTACCACACACCGATCTAGATGGAAAATCAACATGGGGTTGATCATGTTTTACATCAGCATGTCTACATAGGAATATAGATGTACCTCATGATGTTGGAGGTAATCCCATAATTTTTGTACTGCGAATACCAGCTCTAGCCAACTATTCTCGATAGGGGAGTATCTGGTCTCTTCATTGAAGATCATGCCGTGGGGGTATTAATGATTGTTCTGTATTCAGTCATCATTATTCTGATCGAGAAGGATTCCAAGAGACCATTCCAGGGCGGTCACGTAATGGACTAGTGAAGTTCTAGAGATGGGTGAAATTAAGACTAGATTCTTGAGCCGCTTTCATCCTCCCACACAGAAGCTGAACTTTCTCCGGGGTGCTCTGTACTACCTCTGGCCCAAGTGCACCTGTCTCACCAACCTATACCCAACAAATGGGTGAACGACATTTTCTTCCATACAAATCCTCAAATGGTTCCATTCCAATAGTAGCGTGGAAGCTATTGCAGTAAGAAAACACTACTAAAGGCAAGTGTCGCACCCTTGATCCTTCGAAATCCAGAACGCATGCTCGTCGAATGTCCTCCAACGTCTAGATAGTCTGCAATGTCGGCCCATTATCCTGGGGGTGGAAAGTAGTGCTAAGGCATAGATGGGTTCCAAAATCATGTTGTAACCCCCTACAGACTCATGAGGTAAACCTACTATACCGATCTGAGATGATAGTCTTTATAACTCCATGAAAACGCACCACCTCGTCAATGTATCCTTGTGCTAAGGTACTCACCGGGCCCGACTCCACAATTGCTAAGAAGTGAGCTGATTTCGTCTGTCAATCCACCACTACCCAGACAACATCATAACCACCCTAATATATGGGTAGTCCTATGATAATGTCCATTGATATTTCATACCACTTCCACTCGGGGACATCCAGAGTATGCAAAAAACCACTGGGAACACGATGTTCAGACTTTACTTGTTGACACACTAGGCACATAGCCACAAACTCTACCACTTCCCATTTCACCCAAGGCCACCAATAATGTTCCCTCAGGCCTTGGTACATTTTATAAACTCATGTATGTACTTCGAAGGCTGAGACATGTAACTCACAGTGAACTCCCTCAGGCATCTCCATTGTAACAAAATACATTCCATGAAAAAGCATCTAATGTTTGCTGCCCAATGAAAAATCCTTCTGGAGAATTTCCCTTATCAATACAATCCTGCATTACATCATCCTTGAAGTCTCCCCACTGAGACTCTTCCACCTGTTGGAACATGTTGAACTGCACTGTCATCTGAAAAAAATCCTCTTACACCCTCTACCCTTACTTCCATGTGCAAGTCAACCAACTCTCCCATATCTTTCCAAGAATCAGCGGAATCCGGAACCACTTCCTAATGCAACTTCCTTCTCAGGGCATTAGCCACAACATTTCCCATACCTTTAGTGTAACATATCTCAATGTCATAGTCTTGGAGAAACTCGGACCATCTCCACTGCAGTAAGTTCAAGTCATACGGGGAGAAGATATAATGTAAGCTCTTGTGATCTGAGAAGACCACGAAGCGCTCCCCCAAATAGGTAATTTCGCCATAACTTTAGTGTGAATAGTAGTACTGCAAGATCTAGGTCATGGGTGGAATATTGACGCTCTTGAGGGCGCAACTGGCTCGACCTATAATAGATGGCACCCTTCTTCTGCATCCGTATGCACCCCAAACCAAGGCCAGAAGCATAAAAAAAAACCTCATACAGCAACCCTTCTTCTAGAAATCTGAGTACCGGAGCACTGACCAAATTATCCTTCAGGTAGTCAAATGATTTCTGGAACTTCTCCCTCCATTGGAAGACCTGATCCCTCCTTTTCAAAGCATTCAATGGAGTAGCAACTCGAGAGATGTCTGAAACGAACCTCCGATAATAACCTGCCAACCCTAGGAAACAACAAAATTCTTCCATGCACATGGATGCCACCCAAGAAACAACTGCCTCCACCTTCGATGGGTACACTGACACTCCATACTGAGACACCACGTTCCCAAGGAAGTGTACTTCTTGCATCAAGAACTTAAACTTCGACAATTTCTCATTAAGATGGTGGTGTTGAACGACTTCCAAGACTGCCCTATGATGCTTAGCGTGCTCCGACTCTGATCCTGAGTGTATTAGGATGTCATCGATAAACACAATGACGAACCGGTCCAGAAACACTCGGAATTCAAATTTCATAATTCCCAAGAACACAGCTGGTGCATTCGTAACTCCAAACGAAATCAATACAAACTAAAAGTTCCCATACCTGTACCTGAACGCCGTATTTGAGATGTCACTGTCCTTTACCCTCAACTGATGATACCCAGATCGTAGATCAATCTTAGAAAACCAACCTTCTCCCCTTAGCTGGTCGAGAAGATCAGCTATCCTTGGAAGGGAGTAACAGTTCCTGAGTGTTACTTGATTAAACCTTCTGTAGTATATGTATAGCCTGAGACCACCATCTTCCTTCTTCACGAAAAATACTGGAGAACCCCATGGTAACAAGCTGGGTCGAACAAAACCCTTCACCATCAGATCGTCAATATGAATCCACAACCCCTGCAACACTAAAGGTGCCATCGAAATTGGATGGGCACCAGGGTGTAAGTCTATCCTGAACTCAATGTGATGTCGGGGGGGGGGGAGGGGGGGGGGGGGGGTTGACTCACAACCTTCTGAAGAAAAAACATCGAAGAACTCCCCAACAACATTAGGGACATACATCATCTCTGTATCATCTGAACCCACTGATAACCCACCTAACAAGGAAAGGGGATGCTTCACATCCCGGCTTCCCAACTGATAGCTCCTATCGCCAACAAAAGCTACACGCTGCCCATCCACATCGGAGAAAACCACTATTCTTCAGAAGCAGTTGATAACAGCACTAATAGAAAACAACCAGTCGATTCCTAGGATGACATCGTATGGATGCATATGTAGCAAAAGAAGATCCCCACTAGATCGATGCGGTCCCAACGTCATCCCACATCCCCAGAAAATGCAGGATATGCTAGTCAGACCTCCAATGGGTGTACTCCTCCCCATGGGTATGGAATGTCTCTCTACGTCTAGAACAAAACCATTTTCTAGACCGGGTAAAACAAACGAGTGAGAAGATACCGAATAAAACAATGCAGAACGAGAGTGCTGAACAAAAAAATCATACCTCGCACCACCTCTGGTCCTACTGGAGATCACAACTCTACTGCATGAAACTGTCCAAGCCATGGACCTCTGCCCTTCTGATGTCTACCACCTCCACCACCACGCCCTGGTCAAGGTCCCTGAAGAGAACCCTGAGTTCAGCCTCCTCCTGCAAAGTCTGCCCTCATAAGAGCATGGTCCTGCTACTGCTAGAAGGGCCTCACTGGCAACTGGGGCTGCTGTGGCGGGCGATGAACCTACCCACCTCCACCGTACTGATCTCGGGTCGGGAACTGACTCTGAATGTGCCTGAATACTCCGTAAGAGGAAAAATTCAGTCATGGGCTCCTGAAAAAGGGACGAGGACCCGATGCTCTGAACTAGAACTACTGGTGTTTGCTCTCTACTGGCCTGAATATGGATGGTCCTATCACAAGAGACCTGCTGCTGACTGCCTTCCCCTTCGATGAACCTGTCTAGATCACCTCTCGTGGTGCACCTCCCTATGAGTGTATCCTCTCTAAACCCTCTACCTTCTTCTGTACTGCTAAGTACGTCGGAAGGGTGAAGAGTGTGACAACATACTGGAGGGAAGGAAGAAGCACATACTCCAAACATCTCGCCTGAGACTCTTCATCTGGAACGAGATCTGGAGCAAAGTGTTAGAGACCCGTGACCTTGATCCCCAATTGTCATACTAACATTCTCCCCTGATGGAGGGAGAGTAACTCCTTCTGCTTTATTTCCTTTATCATGGAATAAATGATTTTCTCTCATAATTCCTTCTCAATGTTAGCCCACAGAACCTCTTCCCCTGACCACTCCCCAAGGTAGAGCGTCCACCACTAACGTGACACACCTCTCAGCTTACTGTCCTCTAGGGGTACCAAATACACCCTTAATGCAGAGATCGAAGTAAAATCGATCCCTATCTCATAAATACACCCCTATATATCGAATCCTATGTACCACCCTCGTACTTCTTGAGGGTTTGTCACTGGAATGAATGTAGAGTCTTCTTCCACTTATCTTCTTCCTCCTCTCTGTCAATCCTCAACTACTCGTCTGCCTGAATCTGGTGGGCCTCGACTATCTGAGTCACCCGAGGATGACGTCCAGGCGCCATAGCTGTATGGTAAAAAAATATTTCCTATGCCCAAGTAGTAAGGAAATTTCTCAAGGTTTCATTTTATAAAATTATTTCAATTTCATTCCCAGAACACCCAAATCATGTAATGCACATAAATGATGATGCATGTACCTTCCCTAGGGTCTCTACCCTACAATCAATGTAGTATCACTTGGTTGTTTAGTAGGCTTAGAGTACTTGTATTGGATCATTGGGGGCCCTAAAATCCCATGTCCTAATCGGTCTTCCCTGCCGTATGTCACGCACCAAGATCACTTAACACAATTTCCCTACCATCCCATGCAATCCTCACTGTTCCTAACTCCATACCCCATCCTATCTCTCAACCATCATCTGTAATACCATTCTGTCATGAACCCATCCCACCAAAGACGCCCCTTCTTAGCTGAAAATGGTGAATGGGAGATAATGACCCCTGATTCCCGCCTCCAGTAGGCCCCTAATTGGAGAATAGAACCAAGGGTATGAGTTTTCACAAATATATGAGGCATTACCCTATTTATTAGTTAATACTAAGAAATAGGATGAGTAAAACACCAAGAAGAAAAAGAATAGGTAAATGATAAAGAAACCCAAACCAACCCCACACGCATGTTTAAACAATTCTGAAAAAATGTACAAGTAGACGAAAACCCAAAAGTGCAATACCAAATGAAAAAAGACTACAAAAAATGCAACAAATCCAAATGCCCCGACTAGTAGGACTTGCACGGCCCTAATGGTCCTCCTGGAAACCTGAAAGTAAACGTAGGGTGAGAAAACAAGTATACTGAGTAAGGAAACCAAAAGCTCTCATGCACAGGTGGGGAGACATCCTAATGTCTCGTGAGAACAATAGAAGAACCAAAACCAATCAAGGAATTATATCCACCCACCCTCACTAGACATGCTTACCAAAACAGAAGAAAAAAGGTAGTAGTATATAAGAATAAGAGTATTGGGTACCCAACACCATTTTCCACCCATTAGTTAGCTGCTCTTCCAAACAGCGAATGTTATGATGCTACCACACTCTTCCTGCCTGCACACAGCTAGGCCTAAAAAGACACACATCCTGCCCGCACACACCTGGGCATCGCAAACCACATATCCCTCCTGCACACACCTGGGCCCCATAAAACACAAATCAAACCCCCCCCCCCTCGCACACACCTGAACCTCATCCTGAACATTATGGATAACAGTAAACCTGCCCGTAGAGTCTTGGCCGAAAATAACACCAATTGAAACCTACTTGAAGAGTCTTGGGTGTAAGGTCGCCTCAAGCCATCACAACCTATGGAAGAAGGAGCAGGATGTAGCTAGAAACAAAGGGGAAAACACCCTCTCCCAGGAAATTGGAGTGTTCAGCACTATGTACTCAACATGGGTGTCGTACGAAAAAACACAAAGATATAGATACATATATGTATACCAAACACACAACCCAACCTATGGAATCTAAATAGTGAAACTGAGCACGTACCTCAGAACTGCTACTATGAAGAATGCATACAACAAACTATTCCATCCCTATTTAGGTTTTCATGTTTCAACTGTATTAGTTTATTATTTCCTTAACTACTGGGCAATTATCAAACCAGATCAAGTGTTTCGTTGAACAAAACCCTGCCAACCACAAATCAAGTTAGATAGAATACAAGAAACACAGAACCAACATTTTTTATCAACAATCAATCCCCATTGATTGTTCCAGCATTTAATTCATTTTTTCCCCACCGTTCATTTATCAACATTCCACTTTCTTTTAATATCAAAATCATTACTGCATCCCTACTACCACTATAACCACATCTCCACAACCTTAAAACAAGGATCGTACCACATCATTTCCCCTTTAATATCATTTACCGCAGCCCCTCTGCCCATCCTTTTCATAATAACCCAGGATTCTGTCCCCCCCACCCCATTTTCACACACCACGTAACCAAACCAACCCCTAACTATTCATTATTCTATTTTTTTTAATCGGGGTGATCACACAATGGTTCCAAATATTCATTTAATCAACCAACATTACATGATTAACCAATTTACATATTCCACAATGTTTCCAAAAATAGATCTAGAAAGATAGGGAATCATTAAATTGCGTACAAAAAGGCCCCCAACGACTGTGATTTTCTGTAGGCATAAGCCTATTCTATTCACAACATAACAATAGGATAAACAAATATAAACATAACAACTTTCCCCATCCTCGTTAATTAACCAGTTATTATATTCATTTACCGGTTCAACTGTAACTCATGAATAAAAGATGATACCCACCCAGAAAGATGGACAAAATAGAGAGAGACGAAGGCAAGATCCCTACCTAAACGGTTTTTTACGGAAACCACAACGGTCAAGGAACTCTTAAGGAACCCAGGTCGATTCTCTGAAACCCCACCATAGATCTCTCCCCCTAGAATGATCAAGTCAAAGAATCATAAAATTAGACATCCAAACACATATATTTACCCATAATGGGCGTAGATTTATGAAACTGGGGGAAGAGAAGGTGTAGATCTAAGAAGATATAAGAACCCAAAAAGAACGATCTCTTACCTTGAAAAACCGTCTTCGATTTGCGAAGAGAAGATTCCAGATTGCCTCCAAAACTCTTGGGAGAGGTTATTCTACCTCCAAGGAAGGGTAATCCCGTGTTATGGAAGCTTAGTTGATTAAACTAACCATTTAGAGGAAAAAGTGTTCAGATCCGAAATTTTAGGATCTAACTTTACGTGCCCACACGGTTAGTTCATACAGTTTAGCAAACCATGTGCTAACTGTGCATTAGCTTCTAACTCGACAGCAATCCTCTCACGGTTAGGCTGCATGGTTTTTCCTAACCGCGCCCCTCCCGTGTGAAGGCTACTGCCTCCAAAAACATCCTCGCATGGTTTGGCTTCACGGTTTGACAAACTGTGCGCCTTCCATGCGAAGGCCATTACCACTTTAGTTTTCCTTAAAGTTCCACCCAAATGCACCTCCAAGCCACCTTGATTTCCCGAAACACCTCTAGCCCCACATTTTCACAGAGGAATGGACCAAAGAGGTCCGGACCCTTACATTAGATATTACCATGTGTGAAGTCTCTGGGAGGATGTTTTTTATACTGATGAGTTCTCACAGCTACAGGTCAACAATGTTCATGTCATATAATTATATGATATCTTACCATGGATCCTTATTTTATAATATTGTCCTTCCAATTCAATGTTATCATCATAATGAGTAAATTTTATAAAATTATCAATAGAAAATATACTCTACGACAATAATAAATTCATGAAATATCGAAATACAAAAAATATATACTGATTTGTTTTATTTATATTCTAATCTTTAAATATATATTTAATTCAACATATATATTGTATGTTCTAGAACACCAACTCTAATAGAGACCCACTTGTTCTAAATCCAACATTCAATGACATTCCATCTGATAATACAAACCTGAAGATATTTTTTCTTTTTAAATTTGTAAATTTTAAAGGGACCTGACATGTTTATTTATTTCAAATTAAACTCATTATGATTACTACTCATTGAAAAAATCACTAACTATATGATACATTCAATATATGTGATTCTGTCAATTATGAGGCCAATGAACCTTTAACAGATCCACCACTATTATAATATAAAAATATATATTGGAAATAACATTACTATATGTATAAAAATAAATATCGTGGAAAAATATTCATATCAATAATGCATATTTAGATTTCTCATAATACATGATATACTCAAATACTACTTTAAAAAACAAAAACAAATTTTTATTTTTTATCCACAATAGATATCCCCTCCATTAGATGATAATATTTTTCTAAAATACAATTTTAGTACAACATGTTGCATTTTGAAACTATAATCTACATATCCTTTGATTAATTTCTCCTTCTATATTTCATAGGCCATGAAAATATTCCTATTAAGCCTGAAATTTCTATGTATATTCGTGATTACCATATGATTTTGGACACCTAGAACCTCATGATATAGTCATAGTATTATTATGGAAACCTGATATCTATCATAATATATATATTATCATACATGACTACTAGAATCACTGAAGCATATGAAATCCTTGAAATTCATTCAGTTTCTTCACATGAATACTGACATCTTTTCATTTTATGGTGAATTCCTTGTGGCATTTCATAAATCACCTCATGAACTATTCTATATATATTATCATATTCATATAGTCAATATATATAACATGGGGTATTATTTGTAAACTCTTATATATATCAAGAATGAACATGATCCAAAATATATGTGTATATTTGATTATACTCTTCATATTGAATCATTTATTCATCCAGGCATTAATTTACTACAATACATGTGATTTTTCTTCATATAAATGGTATTTCATCGATATATACTATATTTAAAATTGAACCATTCCAAATAAATTTATTATATTTATTTACGTCCCATTTTTTTCATTACGAATAAAAATTATTTGGTTGCTACATCAAAATTAAGATCTATGACACGATTGATTTTATTAATCCAAATTTTAGTCATTGTAAATTTCATAAATTATCAGAAAATGATAATGTGAAAACCCCTTCATCATGTTCCATATAATGATAATATGAAATATTTTTATTATATAAGGATTATTATACATTCATTTTTTAAATTAAATAATAATGGTAAGAAACAATGGAATATAGATTTGATGTAAATTTTAGAATTTCAACTCGAGAAAAGGTATCATTATATTTTATGACATGAATATGTTTGATATCTATTGAAAAAACAAATTATTTATAATTAATGAAATTCTCATACATATCCAATTTATTTTAGAATACCAATTTAAATCCCATGATCCATGCATCTTATTGTAGATATTGGGGAAAATATATTTATTTGTATATGAAATCCATTTTAGCATCCATACTTTCATTATACAAGGAATCATCTATGATAAATACTACATCCGTGTATGTTATATAATCATTACTACCTACTATTAATTAGTCCCCATACTGTGCTATTTGAAAACCATAATATTTGGATTCTATAATCCCCATGGAACATATAAAAAAAGTTATGTCTTTAGGACTTCTTCTCCCAAAGGTATTTGAGGAATTTTTCATTTGAAAAAACTAGTGTATATATGTCATGGAGGTCATTGATGTTTATCTCAATGATCATATATATTTTAGATATATGATCCATCTAATGGAATGTGGTATGTTTTCTAAAAAATATATTTTTTGAAGGGTTTTGTAGGTAGAACCACCAAGTTTCCAAGAGGTATCCTATAATGTAACACAATGGGTCTATGGGTTCATGTGTTTTACGAAAAGTGGCCTTAATAAAGTCTTCAAATCCCCACACAATTTGATATGTAAACATTGGATTTTATCCAATCAACATATGTTATTTATTATCTTCTTCTATTGTATGTTATATACATAATATTATATATTCTATTGATTTTAACATGTATCCCCAAATGAATATTGGAAGAGTATAATGTCTTATTAATTATCTCACCTTATATAATAGGGTGTAGTACCACCTCGCACTTAATCAATTCCAATGTGTTTTATATAGAGTCTGTTATGATATATTCATGAAATCCTATAAAAAATTATTTATCTCTGGACTAAGATATTCTTCATGACTATTTTAGTTTAATTTATTAATTATTTTAACAAGATATTTCTCAAATTCAATCATGCATTCCATCAAACAGTCAATTGAATATCAATTATACCTATTTAATAAATGTAAAAAATATCAACATAAATCATTTGTAAAATTTATGAAGTTAGTTTATCCTGCATTTTCATCAATTGTATATTCTATATATACATCCATATGCAGAAATTCAAAAATATCGTTGTCTCCTGATCCTTTTTCTATAAAAGTGGACATTAATATTTTTCCTTGAAAAAATTATTTAGTTAATCTAATTCAATTTTTATGAAAAGAATCCCTATATACATATTGGTTTAAATTAGTGGAAATGTTTTTGTTCACAAGACATATCTTGTGATTTCATAATTCTATGTGGAATAATTCAGTTGTTGTATTATCATGATTGATTTTCATTACATTATCTGTCTAACACAATAGATAATTATCATCGTATAAATACTTCATTACATATTAAATAATACGATTAAAAATGAAGAATCCTTAATTAAAAAACCTAAAAATAAAATCATATGTATCATGTGTAGATAAACAGATAATATTCTTGTAAACAGATGGATGAAAATTACAATGTTATAAATATTGGATCATTAATATAGTTAATGTTTGATTGTTGTCTCCATGGGCCACATGAAAATTTTTAACTCTATTGGATACTCACACATAAACCTCCCCAAATAACTTCATATATATACTACTTGATTCATATACATTAATATATATCTTACGACCTCATATATTTTCTATTACACTATTTATCTTAAAATGATAAACTGCAATCGATAGAAGATCCATTTTAGGCTTTTTACTGTTTATATGTTATGTGTTTGTCTTAAATAAGAGTCATTTCATTTACCAATTGAAAAAATATCATCCTCACACCATTCAGGTAACATGATTATACTATTCATGATGTTTTGTTGGATTATGTGTGGCACAAATCTCATCCAATGGACTATTTTTAATATTAAACTAATGTATTAATTGATTTTTTCAAATTTTCACCATAGAAACATGGATCTAATGTGTGAGAATATCCATAATAGACTTCTCTATATGTTTTCATCCAAATTAAATACAATGATTTAAAATCTGTATGATATTGATTCATTTATGTGATTTGTGAACAGTTCTTCAGCTAGATTATAACCTTGAATAACTTTGTGGATAATTTATACATTTATTTTTAGTACTTGAGTCCCAACATAAGAATAATATAAATTATTACTTAGAATAAGAACCTTGTATATCAACAATATTTCTGATATTTATCTAAAAAATGATATTCCCCATAGATATTTGAACATATAGTATGTATCAATTACATTTTTTGAAATCATGAATTCACTAGACATTAACTATGTAATTAACTACCAAATTTTGATACCTTCACTAATGGGAGTATCATAGAATGTGAACATTTCATCAGATTTTTTTTTTCAAAAGGATATCAGACAATGAGGACTATAACATGTAAGATTTATTTTCATGTAAAAACACAAACTATGGTCATACGAACTATTCAAGAAAATCAATATAATGAATAAAATATATTTCATTTATATTAATATTTGTGACATAGTTGATGAATAATATACCATTATTATATGAATATAAGACATAATAATATTAGTAATATAAAATATTATAATATATATGAGACATATTTAATATTTTTTCATTATTTATCTGAATACATTATAAATACTAAGTGACCCTCACTATTAATTATATATTTTTTATCAAATAATAAATTATAGTGTCTGGATACATTTGTATTTTTTAAAATCGAGGCACATGACAAGAAAACTGTAATTTTTTCTTTAGAAAGGAGTTATTTCTTAATATAAATTCAGTTACCTATGAATTTAGGATTGGTCTTCCTAATAAATAAAAATTAACATTGATATCCAAAAAACGCACCACCAAAATATTACTAGACAGACATAATATTTTAAAACTATGATTGATTCAGTTTTGTAATTTACATATCCTTGTTATGACATCTTGAAAAATAAAATTTTACTTGATATTGGACGAACTGATAATTTAACAATGAGTTCATCTTAATTAAGATGATAGGAGGGTTAATGAATTAATATTAAATTGAGTGATTTTTTATTAGTCATTAATAACAATTTCTTATTTTCTATTGTAAATTATATTTTAATATTATATACATTTAAAATAATTATTTCCTATATTTTGAAAATTTATTTATGCATAATCTAATTATTTAAATTAAATATTTTTATATAAGTAAATTTGAGAATGTGACTGCGTTTTAACATCAGTATAATATAAAATGAACAATATAAAAATGAAATAAAATAAACAACCCATCCTTGACCTTAATTAATTAATGATCTATTTAGATGAAAATTACCCCACCTTTGACGTAGGTGAATCTCATCGCGTTGGATTTCTCAAGAGTCACATCATTCGACCTATCCATATATATATATATATATATATTAGATAGGATTATATCACCTTTGATTTTTCTTGATCCACATCAGCATGCTTTAGTATACATCTTTTTTGTTCTTTTATTTATAACTGACTGGAAGATGATGTGAATAGAAATATTTATAAAGGGATGTTATATAGATCACCGTACTCACAAATGTCATACATAAAAAATTCGGTGAGGATTACTAAAAATATTTTATTATTAATTATAAAATAAATAATTTCACTAATATGAATAAAATTTATTTAAAATAATGAAACTCATATTCAATAATGGTCAATAAAACCTGAATTGTAATACATAAGCAATTAATGTGACAAAATATAATGTCCATCATTATAATTAATTCTACATTTTATTAATATGATAAAAACACAATAATTAATTAATAATTTTTTTAATTTTTTCAACATATTTTAAGGGATGTTTAATGACTATTTGAGATACACAATATTAATGGATTTATAGAAAATAAATGGAATGACCAATATTTAAAAATAATTGGAAAAAAATAATTCTGAAATTTTCAATACATTTAAACTATTATTAAATAGTCAAACATATCTAGATCTAAATGTGATACTATAATTTTTGTTGTCATTAAATATGTCAATTTAATTTAATTTATAACCATTATTGGGATACTGCAAAACATTTAGTTACATTCTACATGTCTTGATCGTAAATTTTATTATACATATGATAAATTTATAGGAAATCATAGTTTATAGTGTCCTGACAATTTGGTGTGCACTAAACTACAACACATAGTTTGGTCCTCTCTAACATATCCTTGTAACCTCCAAAATGAATGATTTTTTTCATCTATCATGGAAATAAAATAACAATACTTCGATTATATGTCATGTGTTCCACATTTCTCGATTTTGTGTAATTCATGGAAGGACTAGACATCTTCCTTGGAATATGTAAATTTTTTTTACTAGATGAGTATACAAATTAAAAATATGTATCTTATTATTTATTTAATATATTTCTCCTACATGGATAGAAATCATTTATTTTTCTTAATGGTTAACATTAATTTTTTTCTCTACACTATTATAATACATAAAATGTCTGATAACTACTCATGTTATAATCTGAAAATTTAGGTTGTATATTATCCATGTAAGCACATTGTATATAATTAATGAATTATTTTTTATTAAAACTAATAATTAAATGTATCTAATGACATGTCAATAAGTAGTACACATGGATACCCATTTTGTAAAAAAACTACATGCCATGTAACATTGTATGTCGACAAATATTCATGTAACATTATAATGGAATCTATTGTAACGCCCCGACCCCAGCTACCCAGAGTCGGTGCATTACTTCGTAACATTGGCATGATCACAAAAGATCAAGTCTCGAAATACCGATTAGTTTAGTAGCCTTGGAAACACTAGATACATTCATAAGTCTTTCATTACATCAATATTAAACAAACTACAATAACATGGTCTTCATAGTCCACACTCATATCTTCACTGACTATCCTTGCAAGTCAGTCATAATACACTTCTTCACATCCTGGAAAATATTTAAACATTGAAAGGGGTGAGCTCAGATGCTCAGTAAGGATAACAATATTGCAGAAGCTTTCGTAAATAAACATAAACATTTAAGGCAATGTATAACTAAAACAAAAGCCTTTTAAACTTGAACATCAACATAATATGGCAAAAGTAAAATTAAATAATTCCATTTACTTACTCACATGTATATTATACTAGTCGAATAATCACATGAAATATCAATAACCACTTTCATAATGAGGGAATGTATAATGCCAGACATTCTGAAACACTTTGTCAAGGCCTCGGCCAAGACGTCTAAAATGATTAAGGCCTCGGCCAAAACCATAAATCAAATTGGGAAAGGGCCTCGACCAATTCCACGTCTAGTTGTCTCATGAGACCTACCGATGCATCGAGGAGCTATGGTGGGCTCCACCTGTCACTTATTAAGTCCAATACATTCCTCATATGAATAGGTTTAAACATATCATAAACCATAACATAATTGTATCACATAAAACATGCACAAAGGAAACATAACATTTCCACATTTCAATCACAAGATATCAATACAACACATTGATATAATAAAAACACTTTCAAAACCATTTTCAATACCAAAATAAAAGAAAGTTAAAACTTTGTATTTATTTTTCATTAAAAAAATGATGGCTTGTAGAGGAAGCCGAAACTCAAATAATGGTCACGGCGGAGGAGAAGTCATTGTCGCCGCATAAGTACAGAAAAAAAAAACATTCCCTTTTTGTCATTTAGTAAAATGCTTCGTATAGAAAAGATTCCTTTTAAATAAACTTAAAAGTAAAAGGGGTTTATACACCGTATAAAAGGAAGTTGTGTATAAAACCAAATATGTCACAATGAAAGGAGATTGAGACGAAGTCCTTAAAAATATCATTTTTTAAATAAAATAGATCTATTATGTGTATTAAATATAGGTACACATAAAGAATAAAAATAAGACATAATAATATTGTGTGTATTCACTACAAGTACACATAAATAAAGTAAAAATTCAAAATAGGATATAATAATATCATGACATAATTTTAAAGTTGGAGATTAACCCAAAGAATGGAAATTGGGTTAAGAATTCCCTTACCTTGTGTCCGACTTGACTCAACCGTTCTTTAACCTCCTGAATAATAAACTAGAGTTTATATATACCTTATTAAGAACCATTTTCAACTTCATTATCCTTATTATATCACTTATTACAATGATATGAACATTATGTAATTATTTAAGTTAATAACGGTTGTTTTGTCGATCTTTGGTACTTGAGTCAACAATAAGCTTCTTATAATTACAAGTTGTTTATGTGGTGAAATATCCATTATATCCAGAATTATATTCATGATTTAGATGTCATATATATCTTATATATCCAGTATATACATTCATTTATAATATTACGTAACATTTAGAGGTAAGAAATGAAATGCACCGTTCATGGAGACGGTAAGCCGTACGTACGCATGAACGCTACTTTCATTTCAATTTCATATTTAATGGAAATAAATCATAATGATATAAATGTATAATATAATTCCAGTATAATATAGTGTATAATACCATTTACTCCATCCTTTATACATCCCACATATGGCATTAACGATTCAAATCAATTTGAGGGGGCGGTAGTCCGCACTTCCTAAAATGAAATTATCGCGTTTTACCCATAATGGAAATCATAAAGTAAGCCATAAATGAGAAATACAGAAGCATAAGTAAAACATAAACACATTATATATCATATATAAATATAGTGACATCTTAATGGCCACCTTTGAAGGTGTTATATGAGTGTTGAACAATCATCGTTTCGTGAGGCAGAAATTCATCATCCACAGAAACCGTATGTTCTTTAACCATTAAGTGTAGGTGTGTGTAAGTGTAGCTCGAATCCTTCTTATAAAAACATCCTAGTATATTGAGGATACTGGTTTTGTTACAAAAGAAATGAATAAAAAGAGTTTAGGGGTTTGGAGAAGAAAAATAAAACAAAACAACATTAGAAAAGACATTACCTCAAAATCGGGTAACTCTCTTTGATTTGAGCCAAAGGCTTCCTTGGGAAGAGTTCTGCCCAATGTAAGGCTTCTAGGAGTAAGAGGGGGAAGTTGGGAGAGTATTTGGGAAGAGGTTGGCCGATCCAAATGGCTTGAAAGTGTAAATGAGGTGGGAGAGGTGGGGGCCTTTTATAAGTGGAGAGGAGGGGCACTTTTGGAAAGATTGAAATGTTACATTATTTCACAATGCTTTTCGGATTCTAAAGGTCCCACACTTATATAATTAGAGGCTAAGGTGATAAGGTTTCGAAATATCTTCATCCAATTGGCTTTGGACAAGTGTAATCCTTGTATTTTTCATTATCTTCTCATTTTATTTAAATCGTTAAATAATGAGGTCATCACTGCATCATCATGATGTCATAAATAATTTAATTTATTTAATGTCTAAAAATTATAAAAAAAATACTATGATGTAGGAAATCTTTTTATCGTTCTAATGAATATTTATAATCAAAATTTGGACTTGTGTAACCCCACTTAAAAATTGTTTTATTATAATAACTCATGTTTGTGTCAATTTAACTTTAACATTAAATAAATATATATTAATGTCATTTTCCAACTAAAGTGGCTCCATGGGGTCCCCAAGTTGACCCATGGGTTGTCTTGGTCGGCCATGACTCATCCAATAGGAGTAGGACAAGTGTCATGCTCATCTCATATTATTAAAACATTGTTTTTACCTTAAACTACACTAATTTCCTCTAATCGCGATTAAAACTTAAAAGTTACTATTCACCAAAAAATTATTTTAATCTCATTGAACCACATTTTACTTCTTAATGACAACCATGTATGTCGGATTTTTGAAAATCAAATCACAGAAGTGGTAATATTTCATTTAAACGAAAAATCAGTTATTTAACTACCACTTAGTGGTTTCACTATTCATCAAAAATTGAAGTTTTCTAGAATAAGGCCAAAATTTCACCCTAAGCTATAATTGATATTCCGAATTCAAAAATGATTTCTATTTTACAAAATTCCAAACATATAAGTTGTATTAATTAATTTTATAATTAATTCCCGCTGTTACAACAAATAGCGTGTTTTTAAGAAACAATTTATATCAAAAGTTTGGCAATTGTTTATGTCCAATTTCAATGTTAAATTAATTCTAATGACCACCATTGGATAAAATGGTAAAAATATATTCTAATTATACTTTAAAACCACTAAATATTATAATTTATCACTATAAATTATTTTTATTAAAAAAGTTGTTTTTAAGTATTTTTCACTATTCATAAAAATTTAGAAGTTCTCAGAAAAATACCAAAAATTCAACATAGGCTAATTTCAATATTCCGAATCCAAAAATGAAGTCCATTTTGATAAATAAAATTTATAATATTTCAAAAAGTAGGTATTACTATTCACAATGGCTACTTTGATTAGTCGTGGTGTTTTAGAACTCGAAGTTGCGTACAATGAAAGCTATTGCATTATTGAATGAGAAGCGTATCGTGGAAGCTCGGGGTGTTACATTCTCCCCTCCTTCAATAAATTGTGTCCTCTCAATTTGAAATTTTTCTTGGAAAATAAAAGGTTGAAAATAGAAAATACCTTTGAGGATAACCCACATCGGAAATAAGGTTAATAAATATATAACATTAAAAGAAAGCAAGATAAGTACAAAGGTCACCCGATATAGCCCATTATAGGATTATATAAAAATATGGATATGGAGGAGAAACAAACCATCAAGGTCTGATGGAGAGTTATAGAAAACAGGATTAGGAGAAAGTTTAACCACAAGAAAATCACAAACTTGTGATTGGTTAAACGGTCATTGAATCCCCAGTTGGAAAAGTTAACCTACAACATTTTTGTTTTAAGATACCTTTTATAATGTTGAGGAATTTATTTATGAGATTTACTAAGAACGTAAGGGAATATACATACTTGTTATGTATACTTTCATTCGTTAATAAATTTTTACCACAAACCCAACTTTTACTCCAAATGGTAACGGAACTCGAAAATATTCTTTTTATCCTAATTGTATAAGGTTCCAAATATTAACACATACCATTTAGATTAGTAAAACTATTTTGTAATAACCAGGGACTTCTTGTTGGCTAGTGGTAGGAAATAAAGGCTTGTCGCACTATGGTTGTGGGTTCGATTCCTGCAGCTTTGTCCGACGCGACGGGTTATTCCCCACCCTGCAGGTTTTCCTTTTCCTAAAAATATAGTACTATACTATTCCAAAAATAATCTTCATAAATGTTTTAACCTTAAACAATATTATCCAAATTTCAACTTAATCCACTCCAACCTTTATAGTTATCCAAAATACCTTCATCCAGACTTTCTCTAAAAGGTCTCTAAATTACAAAATCAATTGTAACATCAGATTCCCCAAACAAAGAAAAGTTTCTCTTATTGTCACATACTAAAAATATGATTACCTTAATCATATTAAAACCTTACTGAAATCAAAAAGTACTGCAGTACAATCCTTATATATATATCACATTATTTTAATAACCAGAATATAATCCATGAGTCCAAAAGCACCAATACATTAGTTATTCTGCTTCAACTGTAGTAACAGCATAAGATTGTCCTTGATCCCTTGGCCTTTTCTGAGGTAAGTTTCCATGACGCTTAGGACATTCATTTGCATAATGACCCATTTCTCTACAATTGTAGCATTCAACTTTGATAGCCTCTTTCTTTCCCTTGCAATCACGAGCCTGGTGACCCTTTTCTCCACATTTATAACAAACTCCCATTCCTTTTAGGCAAGTACCAGGGTGATTCTTCCCACAATTATCACATAATGGAAAATCCTTCTTTCCCTTTTTCCCTTTATCTGTCTCTTGTTCCACCGTTCTCTTCTTCTCTTGCTTTACATTGTTGTCATAAGACTTAGAGAATTCCTTTTCTGTCTTGATAGCACACGAGACAATATCTTCGTATGATGAGAAGGATTGTGATACCAAAGCTCGACGGAGAAATGGTTTTAAGCCATCAAAGAAACGATCAATCTTACTCCTTGGGTTACGTATATAATTGGCAGCATGCCTCGCTAACCTTGTAAAGTTAGCCTCATACTTTGCGACATTCTCATCCTCCTTCTGCCTCAGACTCAGAAATTGCCTTTCCATATCTGCTCGATGGTCACGAGGAAAGTATTTTTCTAAGAAAAGATCTTTGAACTCCCTCCATTCCATATTCGATACGTCATCGTCTTCCTTTGTGTTTTGAATCAGCGACCACCACTGATCGGCATCTCCAGTGAGGCGGTAAACTGCCATGACAACCTTCTCCCTTTCACTACTCCCCAAGGCATGGAATATTTTCTCTAAGGAATTTATCCATTGCTCAGCTACTATAGGATTTGTACTCCCATTGAAGGTTGGTGGTTGTTGCCTCATGAAGCGGTCTAACATTGATCCTCCACGTTGCGGATCAGGGTGCTCCATACGAGTAAGGTTATTATTCATAACCTGAGTGAGTTGTCCCAGTATGGTAATAAGTTGATCAGCACCAGTTGTATCTCCAGATCCACAATAATTATCTTGATCAGGAGGGCAATCCCTACACGGAGTTCGTGCATTGATACGGTTTCCATTCCTTCCACTAGGCGCCATTTCTAAACAATGGCATAAACTAGATTAGTTTATGAATCAAAATACATAATTCCATACTTATAAAACACTTAACATAAATTGAACTATTTATGGATATAATCCATAATCATAAAAAGAAATGTTTTCTTTGAGAAAGTATATACTCATAACCCTTCATAGTGGTTTGTAAATAAAATGAGAATTATCCTAAGCATATCCCCCGGGAGTGTCGTAACCAAGAGTGCAGCAAGGCTCGTTGTCGTGCACCAGTTCCCGTTCGAGTCTAGCTCAAAGCGGTGTTTTCGGGTTTTACCCCTAGGTACATCTGTGCCAGAGCCGCCTCTACCTGCTCGTATCCAGACAGGGATGTATTTCTCGAAAAACTCATAACATCTCTATAACACCAAAATTCTAGGATGTTCTTCTATACTAATCCTCAAAGTCTATCTTTGGGCTATGTGCTCTAATCAGAGTTTATCTAAATCTAGTTTCCAAGGTTAGTACTAAACTGCCTCTGATACCAACTGTAACGCCCCGACCCCAGCTACCCAGAGTCGGTGCATTACTTCGTAACATTGGCATGATCACAAAAGATCAAGTCTCGAATGACCGATTAGTTTAGTAGCCTTGGAAACACTAGATACATTCATAAGTCTTTCATTACATCAATATTAAACAAACTACAATAACATGGTCTTCATAGTCCACACTCATATCTTCACTGACTATCCTTACAAGTCAGTCATAATACACTTCTTCACATCCTGGAAAATATTTAAACATTGAAAGGGGTGAGCTCAGATGCTCAGTAAGGATAACAATATTGCGGAAGCTTTCGTAAATAAACATAAACATTTAAGGCAATATATAACTAAAAAAAAAGCCTTTTAAACTTAAACATCAACATAATATGGCAAAAGTAAAATTAAATAATTCCATTTACTTACTCACATGTATATTATACTAGTCGAATAATCACATGAAATATCAATAACCACTTTCATAATGAGGGAATGTATAATGCCAGACATTCTGAAACACTTTGTCAAGGCCTCGGCCAAGACGTCTAAAATGATTAAGGCCTCGGCCAAAACCATAAAGCAAATTGGGAAAGGGCCTCGACCAATTCCACGTCTAGTTGTCTCATGAGACCTACCGATGCATCGAGGAGCTATGGCGGGCTCCACCCGTCACTTATTAAGTCCAATACATTCCTCATATGAATATGTTTAAACATATCATAAACCATAACATAATTGTATCACATAAAACATGCACAAAGGAAACATAACATTTCCACATTTGAATCACAAGATATCAATACAACACATTGATATAATAAAAACGCTTTGAAAACCATTTTCAATACCAAAATAAAAGAAAGTTAAAACTTTGTATTTATTTTTCATTAAAAAAATGATGGATTGTAGAGGAAGCCGAAACTCAAATAATGGTCACGGCGGAGGAGAAGTCATTGTCGCCGCATAAGTACAGAAAGAAAAACATTCCCTTTTTGTCATTTAGTAAAATGCTTCGTATAGAAAAGATTCCTTTTGAATAAACTTAAAAGTCAAAGGGGTTTATACACCGTATAAAAGGAAGTTGTGTATAAAACCAAATATGTCTCAATGAAAGGAGATTGAGACGAAGTCCTTAAAAATATCATTTTTAAAATAAAATAGATCTATTATGTGTATTAAATATAGGTACACATAAAGAATACAAAATAAGACATAATAATATCATGACATAATTTGAAAGTAGGAGATTAACCCAAAGAATAGAAATTGGGTTAAGAGGTTCCCTTACAAAGATCATTTTTAAAATAAAATAGATCTATTATGTGTATTCACTACAAGTACACATAAATAAAGTAAAAATACAAAATAGGATATAATAATATCATGACATAATTTTAAAGTAGGAGATTAACCCAAAGAATGGAAATTGGGTTAAGAATTCCCTTACCTTGTGTCCGACTTGACTCAACCGTTCTTTAACCTCCTGAATAATAAACTAGAGTTAATATATACCTTATTAAGAACCATTTTCAACTTCATTATCCTTATTATATCACTTATTACAATGATATGAACATTATGTAATTATTTAAGTTAATAACGGTTGTTTTGTCGATCTTTGGTACTTGAGTCAACAATAAGCTTCTTATAATTACAAGTTGTTTATGTGGTGAAATATCCATTATATCCAGAATTATATTCATGATTTAGATGTCATATATATCTTATATATCCAGTATATACATTCATTTATAATATTACGTAACATTTAGAGGTAAGAAATGAAATGCACCGTTCATGGAGACGGTAAGCCGTACGTACGCATGAACGCTACTTTCATTTCAATTTCATATTTAATGGAAATAAATCATAATGATATAAATGTATAATATAATTCCAGTATAATATAGTGTATAATACCATTTACTCCATCCTTTATACATCCCACATATGGCATTAACGATTCAAATCACTTTGAGGGGGCGGTAGTCCGCACTTCCTAAAATGAAATTATCGCGTTTTACCCATAATGGAAATCATAAAGTAAGCCATAAATGAGAAATACAGAAGCATAAGTAAAAGATAAACACATTATATATCATATATAAATATAGTGACATCTTAATGGCCACCTTTTAAGGTGTTATATGAGTGTTTAATAATCATCGTTTCGTGAGGCAGAAATTCATCATCCACAGAAACCGTATGTTCTTTAACCATTAGATGTAGGTGTGTGTAAGTGTAGCTCGAATCCTTCTTATAAAAACATCCTAGTATATTGAGGATACTGGTTTTGTTACAAAAGAAATGAATAAAAAGAGTTTAGGGGGTTGGAGAAGAAAAATAAAACAAAACAACATTAGAAAAGACATTACCTCAAAATCGGGTAACTCTTTTTGATTTGAGCCAAACGCTTCCTTGGGAAGAGTTCTGCCCAAAGTAAGGCTTCTAGGAGTAATAGGGGGAAGTTGGGAGAGTATTTGGGCAGAGGTTGGCCGAGCCAAATGGCTTGAAAGTGTAAATGAGGTGGGAGAGGTGGGGGCCTTTTATAAGTGGAGAGGAGGGGCAATTTTGGAAAGATTGAAATGTTACATTATTTCACAATGCTTTTAGGATCTAAAGGTCCCACACTTATATAATTAGAGGCTAAGGTGATATGGTTTCTAAATATATTCATCCAATTGGCTTTGGACAAGTGTAAGCCTTGGATTTTGCATTATCTTCTCATTTTATTTAAATCGTTAAATAATGAGGTCATCACTGCATCATCATGATGTCATAAATAATTTAATTTATTTAATGTCTAAAAATTATAAACAAAATACTATGATGTAGGAAATCTTTTTAGCGTTCTAATGAATATTTATAATCAAAATTTGGACTTGTGTAACCCCACTTAAAAATTGTTTTATTAAAATAACTCATGTTTGTGTCAATTTAACTTTAACATTAAATAAATATATATTAATGTCATTTTCCAACTAAAGTGGCTCCATGGGGTCCCCAAGTTGACCCATGGGTTGTCTTGGTCGGCCATGACTCATCCAATAGGAGTAGGACAAGTGTCATGCTCATCTCATATTATTAAAACATTGTTTTTACCTTAAACTACACCAATTACCTCTAATCGCGATTAAGAACTTTAAAGTTACTATTCACCAAAAAATTATTTTAATCTCATTGAACCACATTTTACTTCTTAATGACAACCATGTATGTCGGATTTTTGAAAACCAAATCACAGAAGTGGTAATATTTCATTTAAACGAAAAATCAGTTATTTAACTACCACTTAGTGGTTTCACTATTCATCAAAAATTGAAGTTTTTTAGAATAAGGCCAAAATTTCACCCTAAGCTATAATTGATATTCCGAATTCAAAAATGATGTCTATTTTACAAAATTCCAAACATATAAGTTGTATTAATTAATTTTATAATTAATTCCCGCTGTTACAACAAATAGCGTGTTTTTAAGAAACAATTTATATCAAAAGTTTGGCAATTGTTTATGTCCAATTTCAATGTTAAATTAATTATAATGACCACCATTGGATAAAATGGTAAAAATATATTCTAATTATACTTTAAAACCACTAAATATTATAATTTATCACTATAAATTATTTTGATTAAAAAAGTTGTTTTTAAGTATTTTTCACTATTCATAAAAATATAGAAGTTCTCAGAAAAATACCAAAAATTCATCATAGGCTAATTTCAATATTCCGAATCCAAAAATGAAGTCCATTTTGATAAATAAAATTTATAATATTTCAAAAAGTAGGTATTACTATTCACAATGGCTACTTTGATTAGTCGCGGTGTTTTAGAACTCGAAGTTGCGTACAATGAAAGCTATTGCATTATTGAATGAGAAGCGTATCGTGGAAGCTCGGGGTGTTACATCTATGATCATTATTCATCTATTATTAGACAAAAAAATCATGAATCCAAAATAATAAATATTTAAATTTAAAAATTAGGTAAATTATATATCCCATATAAAGAAATGATAAACTTTGATGGAAGAATCATGTCTCTATTGTACATAATAGATCAACAGTCAAATAATATATTATAAATTTACAAGTTTTCATCATATTATTAGCAAAGGATTGTTTCATATCTAGTATATGTAATGAGTAGGTGGATAACCGTTATGTTTATTGTCATAGTAGATGAATAATTATCCCATTTTAATAGACTTAATCATTATGAAAAAAATTACATCATGTAGTTCACAAGGAATCCCAGAATGTATAGATGATCATTTAAATCATAATTTTACTATTAATTTAGATTCCCTTTGAGGATGTATTACCTCATACTATGACCATAAATAGATAATTTTGTGGATTTCCTATAAACTATTTTCATAATTTTCAGCATTGATCAAGGTTGATCTAATATATATCCACTCTAGTGTCAATAAATTCATGGACCCATATCATTTCAAAATACAAATAGATTACTAGGTTCATGATCAATTAATTTATCACCTTCTACTGTTTTTCATGATCTAATCAAGATCCTTTGAAGTCATACGAGTTATTCGCATTGATTATAATTTTAGTGACGGAGAAAAATTTGGGAATGTTTGTTTTGTGTAATGATCCTCAATGAATTATTAACACTATATAATATACATATTAAAACTTTATAATGTTAGGAATTGGGATGAACTAATTTTGAATTTCACAATGTACACTAAATATTAAAATAATTCTAATTTTACACCATACTTGTTAAAAATAAAATTTTTTTTATTATATATTGGATTGAGATAACCAATGTAATGATTTTTTTTATTTTGTAGTCTCATAAATAAATATTTTCTTATGGAAATGATCATGGTACAGTAAACCACTTTGTATTTTATAAAATTATTGGATAAATATATGAAAATATTTATTTATATTCATTTTTTACAATATCTGTTGAATAAATATTTATGAAATATTCAAAATTTAGATGATTTTATTATTATATGAATACAGTTTTTTTATTAAATTGATGTTTTTTTATCATTAAAAATAAAATATAATTATTCAATGGCCATCATAATAATATTTTTTAAAAAATATATGTTATATATAATGTGTTTGTGATATATAGAAAAATAGGTGTGTGGATCATTGGTATTCATTATCATTGTAATTATGTGTAATTTTTCTAATGTACCATACTATTACATATCATTGTATCAAGGATTACATGAAAATGTTGTGTATGTAAAAACATCAAAAAACGAGAAATGAAACATATAATGTAATATAATTTATTATTCCAAATATATAATCTAAATGGTTCCACATATGGGTCATCAAATAATATTTTTTATTCATATTTATTACATTATCAAAATTATTCTCGTTTTTACACACTAGGAATTGAATTCAATATAAATAATTTATTTCAATAAATTGTGACGAGATATCATCATCTATAATGATGTATGGGAAAAATCATTCCTAAACTTTTAAATTAATAATTGATCAATCCTAACACACTCATCATACACCAAATTTCCTTTAACAACCATGAACATGGATTTTTAATACACATCCATGTGAGCGAGTCAATAAACACATTAATAATAATTTTAATGTCTATGTACCATTGAACACAATAACATACAATTTTATCCAATGATAGATAAACATGTGGAAATATACTAGGATGTTCTATTTTCTTAATCATCTATCTCAGGGATTACAAAATTCGAACATCATGATGAGAAATATCTTGCTCTTTTAAGTACTCACACCTAGTAGTTATCATTATATGTGTCCCATCAAGGTATGTTATCTTAATATAGACCAATTTTTAAGAATATCATAATAGATCCCCAAGGATATCATCATAGTGGGAAACTATTATAACCTTTGTAGTGATATATATACTATTGGGCATTATTATATAAAATTTGTGATGAAAAATGATAAATATGTAGTTATTATTATTATTATTATTATCACTAAATATATAAATAATATAATGAATAATTATTTTAAAAACAATCCCCAACACAAATTGAAATAAAATATAATGTTATCTCTAATCTATATATCCTTTTCTATCTGATAATAAATATGGGGATAATAAATTTTACTGATCATTACATTGGATGAAATTTCTTCTGAGAAACCTCTAAAAACCATTTAGTGAACCGAGACTCCCTATAATATTCAATGAAATATAAAACACCATAGAAAAAATCAATATGCATCAATTACAGATTCTCTAATTCCACACCTTTGGTGGTATCATGGATGATAATAAATTCAGTTTATATTTTCATTGATTTAATAACCAGATAATTTGAATTACATCATATTGGTGTCTAATTAAATACCATAACTATTCCATTGATTTTTTATATATTCATTTTCATCATAAGAAGTTGAAGAGGAAATGTAGAAGTCTTTGGATTTCAAGTCATATCTTTAGGTAAGGTACAACTGTTGACAACACAATCCGAAATGTATTATTTCATTCAAGTCCACCAGAAATTACATATCAAAACAAGAAATATATTCACCATTCATTGCCTAATAATCAATAATAAATAATAATAATACCTAATCCCTACCATTTAAATATTTGATACTATAAAAAGTAGTTTAGGATGAAAATGATACAATTTAATGATAGAAACCATTATGTTATTATCACCTGGAATTATAAAGAATCAATAATTATTCATAACTCATCAACCAGAAGATATTACTAAAGGATAATATCATGGATGTGGGATGCAAAATTAAATCCTTACAAAAAAACACAACTTATCTTAAAGGAATCACAAATTCATAGAAGAATATGGGGACAAAATATCCCATTCTACTACATATTTATTCAATACATATGATTCTGGTTTCCTACTCAACATATCAGCTACAATGAAATCCTTGCAAGGGGATTATATGATGTCAAAATCAATATATTTTTGTTTCTCAAACCATTATATCAGATGATGAATCAAATTATCTTCCGAAGATATATAACTCATTGTTTTTTTAGATTAAATAGTAATAGTTTTTACAAATGGTTTGTGTTGCAAATCATTTAAATCATGGACCATAGATGTGTGTTCTATGATAGGGCTGATGTAGTTCTTCAAATTAGGACAAATAATATGAGAACTGAATATATTATTTTAATAAAAAATTTATTCAAACATCTCTTATTTCCCATTTGAATAATTTCATATATTATTAATTTTGATTCAATTTAATTTTTTGGTGATAAAAACATATTTTAATAACATATCAATAATAATGGATCAAATTATACCCCCCTGTAATATGGTTATATGATTGGAGATTAAAATGTTTCATGATCTTTTATGCAAACCATTTATGTATTTAGAAATGTGATACCTATTACATATAATTTCATAATATTTATTACAATAATATTTAATTAAAATGGATATGAAAATTTAAATTCATGAAATAGTTAGTCAATAATATGTGTATGTATAGATGTTTTAAGAGTTGATAAAAGAAAATTAACAAAAAATTTCTAAATTTATTAGAAAAATAAATGTCATATGTTGTGGGGGTTGTTTTCTATGTAATAGTGATTGATTATAATTAACTCTATCACCATAATGGGAATCAATTTGTGTTTAATATGTGACGTTGATTATCATCCATTTAAGAATGAACTAATAGGTTCTTCATATCCATTCTTACATTAATGAAAATAATAATATATATAAATTAAGCTATTTGGATATTTTGACATATCATCTATGACAATAATTATTAAAAAAATTAGAAATATTTTTATAATATAAGACAACTATGTAACATCATAATTGATTTGGATACTAATTTATAGTGATATGATAATCATTATTTGTTTACATACATGAGTTTATTGATTTATTATGAATTAAAAAATTTATTGTCTTACATTTTTATGAATCTATATTGTAAGCACTATATATTACAGATGGGATTCTTATGATAAATATTTAGAATTTTACATTTTCCCATATAAGAAAATGAAATTTTTTTATTATGATTTATCCAACAATGAAATGTATTAAAATAATAAATACCATATATAAAATCCAATTAGAGACATAAATATTAGGATAAGGGGTTTTTTAGGAAACTAATTTTTAGATATGAATCATCATTATAGGGAACTACAAAATCCTAATAATCTAGCAATTAATCCCCTTAGTTAATTTATGACACTTTTCGTTAATTGAGTAACATTAGATATTAATAATTCGTAAAAAATTCAATCTCTAGATGAAAAATTATTTCGAATCCGTTATAAAACAAATGAGATATATTTTTATTTATTTTTATTAATGTTGTATACCTATCAAATAATATTATGAACTGTATCTTTTATGCATCAGGACCTTGGGATACCCCACATGATTTCATAAAAGTCTTTTCTAATAAAATATTTTGTATTCCTAAATTATATTTTGTTATCTTAAAAATATGCCATTTCTATGGAAATTTTTACCTCATCTTATTTATATAATGATGGATCCCTACTATGGATGACTTGACATCAATTTGACCCATTTTTCTCTTAGGTCAATTGAATGTGGATAATTGAAATTTATAAATAATTTTCCCAATTTCTACTATATTCAATAAAGTGAATCTCCTCGTACCATGTATAATGTATTATTATCTTATTCTCATGATTTGTAAAAATATTATATAAACCATCGATACCAAACGTCATTTATGTTAATGTATAAACACATACTAATTCATTTTATTGAATTTTACTGAAATTTTTTTCTCAAGAACAATTCTTACACCAGATGAATCTTGGTTCCCTTAAAATTGTTATCCTAGAATATTGAATTTGAACTATATTGAATTCAATGACATCAATAATATATAAAACAAAAAATACATATCATTAGAATATTAACATAAAATAAAATTCATAATGGTCCTTTCGATATTAACATAACTTTACATCATTAGTCCAAGACACTTGACCATAAATAACATCAATTATTTACGATAGTCTAAAAAAATGTGACAATATTATTCATTTTAAAATGTTATTAAAATTTACAACATGTCTAATTATTAGATATTATAGTACATGGATTCTAAATTATATTAAGGAGATATGTATGAATCCATTTACATAGTCTTAATCCCAACTCACCAAGTCTTGCAACCTACATGAATGGTAAAATATTCAAGAGTAAATAGTTACAGAATGATGAAAAATAATTTAATCACCAATTAATGGAGAGATTGATAACCTTCTAGATATTTATATATATATATATGTACAGATATATATATTTATGTGTGTGTGTGTTGATATAAATTACGTGTATATGTAAATCACTCTAACAGTCATTGTAATTGAATTTTCTATATGTTTACATTCAAAAATATTTAAAAAATACATATAATATTTATGAATTGGAAATAAGACCAGTTAAAGGATCATATATTATCCAATCATTTTAAACTCAACAATTAATTTGTAGATCCCTTGAATTCATTGAATGGTCAACATTAATTGGAAACAACATCTAATGTACATATAATTAATAATCATGAAACTATTGGGGCTTCTATGTAATTATCAATCCCTTGTAAAATATTTAAAGATTGATGATTGATGAAATCATAAGAGAAATATCATCATTACTAGAAGGATATTCAATTGTCAAAAAAATATAATTCCATTGTAAAACAAATTATCATTCCAAATCACATACGACATTCAATATCAATATTAAACTTTTGATACATACTGTCCTTAAGTGGTTTAATTATTTTATGAAATCCAAAGTAATTTTTTGTATATTTAGTTCATTCATATAAGGATTATAACAATACACCATGATATATATGAGAAGCAGTTTCTGCCCAAAAATTTTCCCTTCAATATTATATCTAGTAAATTACAATGGAATTATATTCCAAATTTAGAAAAGATATTGATAAATTATAATTTATAATAAAACAATAGATTACCATATTAGGTTTTATTTCATTTTATTTTATCATGAAATAATATACCATTGTTTTTTCTATCCATATCATTTATTTTTGTCAAATTAATTTGAATTAAATATATATATCAGAAATAATATTGATAATCAGAAACTCAGTACAATGTTTTAAAATATATATTATTTCAGGTAAATTTCTTCTAAGACATATTTCATTATCACCCCAAATAAAGAGATGGGTTTTATGTTGCTAGATTTAAAAAACTCACCCGTAAAATATATATTATGTTTTCAAAATTATGTAACCTTTCAACAAAAACATCCTGAAATACATACAAACATTCAACACCAGAATCAACCACAATACATAAAATTTTTTCTGAAACGAAACTAAATAAACCTCTTAAATATTACACAAATCTGTCCTCACATGACTCGAATGGATTTCTCGATCCACACATGTTGGAGACCAATTCATGTACATCAAAAATAAAAAAATTGCGGATTATTTTTCACCAAAAATAACCATTCAAATGAAAATTGTACATAATAATCATTAGACAATAGAAATAGAAAACAATAATCATAATAAATGTTATAACTAGTTACATAAATCAATATACCACAAAAATTAATAATTTGATTTCATCACAATGACTCTTTATGATATGTTGATCACATAATCTTATTTTCACTACCAGCTACCTATGGCCTAGTATGAAGAAAAATTATAACATCCATGTGGAAAATTCCATTCTAATATACTTAATATTCAAATATCTAAAAAATTATTACTATAAATGAAGGGTGTGTGAATCAGTATACAAGTATGATAAAATATATAATTTTGGAATATTTACTTGTTAAATAAAAAAAATAGGATAGAATTTAAATAATTTATGTAATTTTAATACATCGAAAATTAATAAAAATAAATTATTCTAATATAAAATAAATTTAATGATGTGAAAATTTTAAAAACTAATTGTCTATCAAAACAGACCTATAAAATCTTTTCTTAGAAAACACCCATTAATGAAGAATTTCATCAAAAAATATATGAAAAATTTATTTCATAATAATTGGAATATAAAAAACATTTTCAATCAAATAAGCATGGCTATAAGCTGAAATAAAATTTTGGATAGAAAATAAGGTTATATAAAATATTAGTGATAAACTAATCTGAGTGTGGAAACATTATGAGATGAAAATACTATGTGGAATGTTAGTAAATCCAAAATAATGAACCCTCAGACCTCATATTTTGATTATAATTTTCTAAATAAATCAAATTTAGATAGATATAATACATTACTATCTTGAAAATAATTATTCAAAAATACACAAGATATCATGTTGTTGATGGTAGTTAATAATAAAATGTACTATCATATTTCTAATTCAATCAATAATAAATTAAATCAATCATTTCAATCTGCCCCAAATTTAATTTTCAAAATAATGATTTATATTTCAAAAATATTATTAAAATAGTTTTAGTCAATAATAATGAAATTAAAAATAATTATTTTCAATTTAAATTAATAATACATTTCATTCATTTATTTCATTGTAATCATAAATGTAATTCCTTGAATCAATTATTTTGAAAGGAAATCATTTTCCCGAAATTTTAACTTTATTAGAAGTGAAATTTTTAATGAGTATCAACCAAAAACATTCCAATTTAAAAAATAATTATTTTTATCAATTAATGTGTTGGAAATAATTAATATCATAAAAATAAATAATTAATGACTTAAATAGGGTTTATATATAATATAAAACCACCAACCTCACTCATGAAATCATAAAACCCCCATAACTGAATCATATATCAGAGATATAAATTATAAAATTGATCAATGAGTAATCTAATATGAAAATTATATACATCAACATATATATCCTTAAATTTTATAAGGATATATCCCTCTCAATGTATAAAATGTAGGAATGTTTAAATCAAAATTAGATGTATGGTTTACATGTTGAATGAGATTCAATGATTCAATCAGAAGATCAATCCACCTAGATTTATAGTTATAAGGGATGCCATTTATCTTTTAGAGGATCTTGTTTTTATTGGATATCATTAGCTTAAAATTGAAGGTGTTTGGATATAATCATGAAGATCGTGGTATATTATTCTAATATTTATTGGTTGTGTGAGTTTATAAAAAAACTCTTTATCAATATAAAATTTAACGTTGAGTGAGGGAGTATATTCATATTTAAATTTCTTATGGAATGAATTTTGTTTTCAAGGCCTTATTTTAAAATTATGAACCAAACATAATGAATGACATATCTTTTACCATCGATATATTAATGGTATATGGAGAATTATAACCACTTATTGTATTAATTAAAACCAATGATTTTGAAGTCCAATTATTGTTATTCAGATATATGGATTCCACTGTAAACATTTGTCTTGTACGATGATAGATTGATGAAAATGGATTTACTTATTAAAATGAAGATAATTAAAGGAAATATTATTATACTATATGATATTTATTATAATATCAATTTAACTGGGTGATTCTTTATTGTATAGTAGAATGGTTGTCCAGGAATGATTCATTGGAGATAAAAAGTTCTTGAAATACTATTGTACCAGCCTCCATCTTCAATTATAATAATAAGTGATTAATTATTCAAATTTTATCTCTTTTATTTAATAAATTATTATATAAGTATTCACAATTAGTATAGGTATAATATATATTTTTTTTTATTCTATGTCATGAGGTCTACTTGTCTGATATAAATGTGATGTGTTCGCTTTATATACAAAAATACTTCGGATTTGATTGCATGGAAATGTTTTTATATATATTTTTATATGATTTTTTTTATGTTGGTCTTCATTTATTTTTTGAATCGCTTTTCCAGCGAATACTGTTGGATCCGATATAGAGATCATTAATAGTGTTGTATTCTTGATTATTTTATATAAGATTTTCATCGAATCTACCATTATAATTCTATCCTTTTTTATGTGATATAAAATATTTTCTTCAGATGCGTACTACCTTATGATACATTCCCCATGACTAGAAGTTTGTTCTACTATCATGGATAATTTATTTCAATTTCATAATCGAAATATTATACTTCCTTTAAAATACATATATCAGTTCAGTACTCCAAATTACATGTTTCTTCTTATCTTTATGTTAATTTAAGAATGAAATCATATAATATTATCATATTTTATCATTGTGATACATTGGGTCAAAGGAATAAATATTGAATGAAAAGGAATGAAAATATGCCAGGACCATCTATATGATGATGATTTCTAGAAAAATGTATTTTGTTGGGATGAGTTTTTTTATTTGAAGGTTTATAACATGGATTATTAGAACTTGGGATGAAATGATTTATACATTGAGTTTCATTCATTAAATATTTTGTTAAAAATTAATTCGAGGATTGAGAAAATTCATTAAACCTCAATTAATAATATTGTACCTCATATTATTTAAATACTTTTATGGGAGGGTGGGTATGTTTTATTGATTATTATTATAGAAATTTATATCTCAATATAGAATGCAGTCACCTTTGATGTTCACAGTGTGATGAAATTTTTGGATCAAAATATTATCTTTTCATAACTAGTATTCATTATGAATCTCATTTATTTATTCAATAATATGTCATTCGTCAATTCAACTAGAATGTTGACTTATATTTCAATCTTCAGATTATATGATATTAATATTCTTTCCTATTACATGAGACATTAATATGTTAGTAACATTTATAGATATTAATTTTATTAATAATAAAATCTTATATAATTTGTATCAAATCGTTAAACACATAACACATTGTATAGCCAAATATATTATATTATTTATTAAACCAAGAAAACTATATTCATTATAACCATTCTAAATAAATTTATCAATTGTTTAAATGGTATTTATATTTGATGAGTAACTGTTTATGATCATTAAACTATAAATAATGATGAAAAACTAAAATATCACTTCCTCATAATTCCTGCAAGTAGTGGAAGGAAAAATATATTTTTTTCATCCTCCACTCATGGAAAAAAAATTTATAATCATGTAAATCATGACTAACCTTTCCCTAATGATACCATAGGGATTTATATATTTTTTAAGTAATGATTTAATGAAATTATAACTAAAAAATGTTTTCATATAAATGAAATATACAAAAAATATTTTATAGAAAAACATCAATTTAGGTTATTTCAATAAATTTAATCAATTCTACAATCAACCATCATACATGTATAAAATATATTTTTACCAATTGTACTGATTTTAATTTCATATTATATTATATCATGACCAATGAATGCAGAAAATGACATTCCATTTCTAATGATCCAAATAAATATAATTTTGTCTATCATTACTTGAATTTCAATCATGTTAAAAATATATAATACTCAATAATAAATTTCCTCATGAATGGTTTAAATCAAATGTAATATTTTAACATATTGGATAAATTATTATTTTTTAAATAATATAACTAAAAACATTAGAATATACAAAATAATAAGAATATATAAAATAAAATGGATCCCAATATTAAATGTTTTTTCTAGTTATAATAATATATACATTTATATCTCTAACTAATAATTCCAAATAAATTTCATTAACATTGACTTATTATTTTTTATATGAGTTAAATATTGAAAATATGAAAATATTTTTACTTCATGTGTAATGATTATAACATTAAATAACATTACAATATATATGTGGTCATGTATTTTTCTAGTTACTTACAAAACAAGAGTATTATTTCACTCAGATGATAGTTCCTCAAGAATTATATTTTTTACTTTAATATTTTATATGTGCCAATTTTTTTCATTCAACGAAATATATGGGGTGTGAAATATTCCAATCCTGATTTACTTTATTCATTATACAATTTATCAATATTGGATTATTTGAGATGATATATATTTCTAAATTGATGAATGGATGGAAAATTACTTAAGATAATTAAAAACCATGATTTAGTTTTCTTGAATAATTACTCGTAATACATATCAGTTATTTTTTTAACATTATTATTATTGATATATGATAATATATTTTAGGCATGAATATATTTATAAATATTTCATTCCAATGTAATTATAAATCCTTATTAATTTATATAATGAAAAATGTATATCAATTACATTTGGAATCATTTCCTATAAATTTGATTGTGATTCTATGAGACTAGTGCCACAATGACGTATAGATCTCTTCTAGTTATATATATTCTTTATAGTTTAGAATTTTTAATAAGTGTAACATTAAAAATAAATTCTAATATTTTCATAGTTATTAATCAATGAAAATTTATTTATATTATAAAAATCTGAATATCAAACCCCTACTATCATTTAATCATTATGATGTAAAACATCAAACACACTTATAATAAAAAACAGATTCCCTCACATATATTAATATTCCACCATGAATATGAATTTATTTTTTCTACAATTTTTATAATATTTATTTCTTTGGAAATATTCTTAAAAATCCCCTTCATAGATTCCTCATCGGTAATTATATCCTAGACCTAGATACAAGATTCTATAATTGTCAGTTTCATGGATTATTTTAATCCCAAAAATTAATAGAGCCAAATCATGTATTATTTTAGAATATGATTAAAAATCACCATTTTTTTCTTCTATTGACATATAATACTATATAAATATGTATTTTCTTTAATTTTATATAATTTTTTTTATCATATAGCTAAGATCCCGTGATGTTATAAAAATATTTGTAAAAAATGTCTATTTTCATCTTCATAATAGCACAAAAAAATTATGAAATAAATATAAATATAAATATATATATATTTTTTAACATTATATTATTTAATCATATATATATATATATGTTATAATTTTATTAATATATTTATATATACATATGTTTATATGATACTGTGTCTGAAATAATAAGAGAATTTATGAATATGTGTTAGTACATCATATCTATATATATTCATACACACTTGTGTACACACTCTCACATAGACTTAAACACACACTGCAACACCCAACCACACACACACACACATGTATATAAACACCCCCAACCCTAATGAAAAATATAAAGAGATATATATAATTACATATGAAAAATATAATTTTTTTTTAGAGTGTCTCCATAAATAAAATTTCAATACAATATGAAAAAATCAAATATATGTCCCTTTTTATATTTGATATGGATGGGGAAAATGAATTTTTCAATCTTTATTAATTTATATCTTTCAATAAAATTACATCCAATCGATGAATTTACAAATGTTCACTTTGATGTACTATAATCAATAAGACTTTCAATTTTTTTATTTTCATTCCTACAATATAAAATGTTGGGAATGTGGTATTAATGATTTATATTATGATGTTTTATATTATCCTCTAATGATTAAATCTCAATCAAGAGAGGCATTAAATGAAATAGGAATTATATCTCTTGATGTTCATCATGCACACACAAATATTGAAATTTAATTGATATATGATATGTTGAATAATGTGGAGATAATATTAATGTCATAAAAATATATTGCAGATCACTCAAACTAAATTTTATTAACATTTTTATATAGAATTTATGAATTATTAATCACAATTTTGTTACTATAAAATAATTTTTTTCCTTCTAGAATATTTTTATTTCACACATAAAAGAGAATATTTATCTTTATCATATCTATAAAATCATTAATTTCACAACTATTTGTTTATTTTATATTCAACTAATAAATGATATACATTATTTATTTTTTATAGTTGGATGTTTGGAGATGCATTTTGTTTAGAATTCATTCTATGATGATACTATCAATATATGATTTTAGGTTTGGTTTTTCTGGGAATTTTTGAGTAATTTTTACAACATAGAGATTTGTGGGTTTTTAATTCAATTACAGCATTCCTCAAATTGTTTTCATTTCATATTGGTCTTATTTTATTAATTTTTTTCTCAACATTATTAGGAGTTGTGAATATGTATGTTGTTGAAGGTGTTGATTATAGTTTCAATGTGACCGTGTCTGTGATTTTTCATCTATATATAATTATATATAAAAATATTATTTACAAAAATATTATTCGTTTATTGTTCATAGAGATATTGAAATACGATAGTCTTATTTCAATTTTTTATAGTTGTTTCCAAAGATTTATTTTATTTTTGTGTGGACCTAGGGTTTTTGAAACATTTGATAAACTGGGAAATATTTTTTTTTTGATAATTTGTTGAATATTAACTAATATATATCTATTATAATATTGATGATATGTATATGATCCATTTTTGTTATTTTATATATTCAATACATGTTATAATAAATATAGATATTTTTTATATATTTATTTATCCCTAACATTGTTATAATTTTTAACATTTTACTATGATCAAATTAATTGGAATCACTTGCAATTTAACAAGATTCAGTGAGATATGAGAATTAATGTTAATGTACACAATAATATGGATGAAAATAATTCAATTAATATAACACATCATATATGGATATATAAATGGATTCCAACCCTCCTGTTGATGATACGAAATTGTGAGAAATCCTGTCAAATTTTTTGTTCATCACAAACTATACATTATTCTAAATGTTGATGGCCATGTCCTCCCTTCAACATTAATCTATCCTTATGATATGGTGACTGATCTATTGTATTATTTACCACCATGGATATAGATTTATTTTCATTACATTGTTATGACCTACAATGAGCACTCCCATTCATCAAGGATGTAGATTTCTACTACAGTTACCAATGTCCATGTAAAAAGATTATAATGATTACGTGTTAATTTATTCTAGAAGAAATATATTAATGTGTTTATGTTAGATTATATATAATATTATCATGTTAGTTTCATAAAAAACATTCCTTTTATTGAAGGTGTACGCTAAAGTGTAATTCATTTCTTTATAGGACTCATGCCTGAACGTGTTATGAATTGAGACTATCTTCTTGACAGGTCCATTTTATATGTAAAGAGTATTAAATTCCTTGAGATTGTGTAATGTATTCATTGTAAAATTTCATATTTAATATAGGTTCTATGTGTTTATATGATTAATATATATTCTTCCACTAATAAATTGCATTATAGTGTTGGATTCTTTGAAAATTCTAGATGATAATTATTTTATGAAAAATATTATTTATTATTTTAAAAAAATTCACACAATGATATAATTATTAATAGTTCATTTATATTCAAAATATTCAAAATAAATAAATAAATTATTTAATTTAATGAAGAAAATTCAATTTATTATTTAATTATATTTTTAATTATAAAATGGAAAATTTATTTTTAGATATTTTTATATAAATTTAGAAAATGTTTTTACATGATTATTAACTTTAAAATATTTATATTTAATTGATTTTTTGAATAATATTTTTTGTAAATTAAATAGATAATTATTTATATAAAAATTAATGGTTTATATTGAGATCATACAATGTTGTTTATAGAGAGAAGATAAATATCAATATTTATGATATTTCTATTATATAAAAATGATTATATAATCTATACTGAATTTCAATCATTTTTATTTTATGAAATATCATAACATTTGATATGATAAAAATTATTGAAATGGTTCATATTATTGGAATATAAAATGTCTATATCAAATCAAATTTATATAATTTTTATAATTATTAGTTACCATAGGAATAGATAATAAATGTGGCATATTGTGGATAACTAATAAATATTCTATTTCAAAAATAAAATTATTTTCATATTACGTTAATAATTAATTATTTCTAAAAAGAAAAAATTAATGGGGATATATTTGGGTAATATAAGAGACACATAAAAAGCGTTTTTAAATCTGATATGATCAAGGTATATATAATATTTAACTATATGATATTTATATAATGTTAATTGTTTACATAATAAAAAATGATTTATATGTAGATTATACTTCATATAATATAATATATTTAAAATTAAACCTCAGTATTTTGATAAATATTTTAGTTTTAATATTTTAATAAATAAAAAGATTTTACATTCAAATGATTAAAACTTCCATACTATAAAGGGAAAATTATAAAAGGGTTTATAATTAACTTTTAATAATAAATTTGTTCTTAAATGATCATATCATGTTAATATATTTAAATGGTAAACTTATTTAATTATTATTCCTTATTATATTTATATTTATAAGTATTTAATATAATCAATAAATATTCTGAAACATTGATTTTCAGTTCTTTTCTATTATAGATCATTTCATGACATGATATGTTTGATATAATAAAATATGGTTTTGTCTAACATTAAGCCTATTTTTTTTTGTTTTTTTGTTCCTTAGAGTATTTTAATTCACATTGTTTGTGCATATTATGTGCTACATTTTTTATGACATGAGATATATCTCATTTAATGAGTAAACATATAGAGGAATAAGGGGTTAAAAATGATACATTCATGGATTGTATCATTTTATATGAAATGGAATGGGACATTATATCAACATATCATGAATTACTAATTTAGAGTTTCCCCATATCATATAAATCTACCCCATTACATGAAGTGTTCTTGTTCCTAAAAAATATAGTGAATTTGGATATAGTTTAAAATAATTAACATCTATATTGTGTTGTTAGGACAATATTATTAGTTTGGTAAATTGACGCACCTAATGTTGTGTGAACATAATAATTTCTACGTTCGTATAAGGATTGAAAAACATAATCACTATAAATATGAATACAAAATGGAAAATAAAATTGAAGATAAATATTATATATGAAGTAATAATTTTAATTTAATATTCATATATTTATATTAATGTTTTTAGACCTAGAAATTAATCACAAAAAATTATAAGTTTTATATTCATTCTAAAGAGACACTATTCAATACCACAATCACCCAAATGGGTAGGTCATGATAATGATTGGTCCCTCAAGGTTTAATTGTGTAGAGAATTCTAGTAATGAGTCAATTGGTATTATTTTGTTGGTGTAATATTCTATAGTTGGTTCCCCCTCGACTAACCATTGTTGTCTTTTAATTTTATTTTATGTTGGGTCACGCTATCTGAGAGACCCTTACTAGATTAGGTTTCCCAATTAATTGATCCATGTAAATACATTAGATTGATTTGGATTAATGTTAATATACTCAAATATCCAAGTGTCAAAAATCTTTTAATTTGAATGATTTCATTAATGAATATTTATGTAATGAGTGATACACTGACGATACCTAGAAAATTAGGATATATGGATCTTTTATCAATGGATTGTGATGAAATAAGGGTCTATAGAAAATTTTAGAGGAAGTAATTTAACGTAATTACCTTACTGAAAAGATATAACTTTGGATTTGATTCTGATTCATTGTTATATTGTTGATAAATTATTCATTATTATAAAACTAAAATTTATATTAATCCTTGAAATAATGAGCCTACAATGTGAAACTTCTGAGACATGAGAAATTAGAATAGATATAGATAAATTGAAATATTCTATGTGTTAGAAAAATTCCTTCACATGTAACACAATATTGAATTAGTTCCACAATAAAATGAAGATTCTTATGGAAGCCTGAAATGATTTGTGTATATTTCAATAAAATAGTATGTAAAATAACTAATGAAATATTAGTATCCACATTAGTAATCAATATTATTTAATATGTAAAGGCACGAAAATTTTGTGGAAAATTTATTCATAAATACATGTGAATTTTAGGAGTCTGCAGTTCTTAACGACGCTTGATTAAGAGGACCGGTTTGCCCAGAATCAATTTCTGAAACATTGTTCGGCTACGTTCAATAAACGTATAAGCGGGGTTTTATATCTATTGAACCTGTGCTCAGAACTGAAATCTGAGGCCACAGTTGAACTTCCAGTGTCGGTGATTTCATAATGAGGCCTTCACCGCAGTTGCTTTCTAACAAGAATGAAAGATAGTTTTTGGATTTTCATTACAAAAAATAAAATAATAAAATAACGTTTAACATTTTATTTTATTTTTGAGCCGCCATGTTAGTGTAGGTAGTTGGAACCTCCACTTGGGATTTGAAGGTGGGATTGCCACACCACAAACTCCCATGAGAGGTTATGGTGGTGGGGCCCACCTGAAACCCATAACATCTCTATTAATTGAAAGGGGTGGGGACAAACCAACCCCTATTGATTATAGAGGATAAATCCTCCCACCTCTCCCTCTTAAATGAGGGGTATCCTCTTGGAATCCCCATAATTTAATGTGACACCACTCACAAATTTAATTAGGTGGGTCCCACTCACTTAATTCAAATATTTTGAATTTCATGCCAACATAATAATAGGAAGACCCTCCTATTATTTTTTTGGCATAATCTTCTTTTTGGTGGATGCATTGAGAGGGAATCATGGGAGAAACGATCCAATATAATAACCCGAAGAACGTAAAGAATGAAAAAATCGCCAGTGACACACTTTCTTCTACAACATCTTCCCCATCCACCTACCGATCTACCCTATGCAACATCATCAATGAACCAATGCAGCTCAGATTTGAGGACATGCGGTGGACGCAGTGAACTCCTATCTCCTCCGACATTGTTATTCCACCCCGTAAATAAACGATGGGCGTCAAGCGACGAATAATAATGTAAGGGGGTTTGAGTTTAAATTATTTCTGTTCTTCGTCGTTCATTTATATGGTTTCAGAATTGTTGTATGGTATCACCATAAAGAGGATGGATCGGACTGTGCGATCACGACTCGATCCACCCCCTTTGTTTGATCAGGTTTTTTGATGATGATAGCGGTGCAACAGCGCCGCCAGAAGGAAGAATCGTGGCTGAGAAACATGACCGACAACGAGCCAACTACGGAAGAAGCTGTGGCTGCAAGGGACGTCGGGCCGCCATATGGGCACGTCAGCATCGCGCCGCACAGAGAACCAATCCGTGGCTAGGTGATCCATAGCGGTACCGGAGTGGCGGGGTGCTATCGCACTGCACTACTAGAAGGAGTCATGGCCATGCCTTCGTGGTGGTCGGATGATCTGGACATGGCACCGTCGCCCCGCACCGAAGAGGAGAGTTGCGGACATTGGTCGGAGCAGTAAAAAGATGTTGTCCAGCTAAGCTAGCCGCCGGTGTGCGCAACAAGAGGGACCATTTGGGTCCCGTGGTTACCAGGCTGGCGCCATGGGCAGATCGTTTTCAATGTCAGGGGGTGTAACGCCCCCCCTACCTGGCCAGCCAGCCACGCATTCCAGCATTCCAGCCAGCCACGCGGTTCATCCTGCTGGCCCCGTCGGGCCGCGCTCGGCCAGGCCACCCTCAAACCGGGTCAGACTCATTGACTGGGTGGGACCCCAGTATGGACTGTGTCAAGCTGTGTCGGTCTACCTGGGTCAGACTGGACTCAGAACTGTTTGGCCAGTTTACACCATTCCGCCCATATATTGGACTATGGGTGACTGATTGACAATCCTCATATAGGAAAAGAAAGAATAAAGCAAGAAGATGTTTTTGGCATATAAAACATGGGGTTTGGATGATGTTGGGAAATGGTCGTCTTGGTTTGAACCAAAAAACCAACCAGGCCCCTAGAAAAAAAATGCCAATAACACACAGACCGAGCGTCCAATTAGCGCACAATCTAACGCATTGGAATCCTTACGACATGTTGTTCCTTTGGGTTACTCCTTTGTGAAGTTTAGTGGCGGCTGCGGTACGACCGATATCTCGAGGGCAGATTCAATGAAACTTGAGCGCACCCGGTGCGAGGAATTCAGTGGCTGATAGTGATGCAGAGGATGGAGACAGATCATATGGAGGTCCGCGCTCAGAGATCCTGTGTGGGTCAGCGCCTACTGATCCTATGTGGGTCAGATCATGTGTGGGTCAGCACTCTGGAATCCTGTGTGTTTCAGTGCATACCGATCCTATGTGGGTCAGATCCTGTGTGGGTCATTGCGTGGGTTAGTATCTATCGATCCTATGTGGATCAGACTCCTTATGGTCTGAAGAAGTTCTTCATGACATAATAAGATTATCTAGCTTCACATATAATCATATGTACTTATATAATTCATTGAAAAATCATTGTTTGATCTGAGTTAACGACTTTTGTGTTTTCTTCATTAGTGATATGGGTTACTAAATAACTTAGGTATATGTTTGGGCATATACCAATGTAAGGGTTATCCGTTAATTTCATACATTGTTGTTATCGTTGTTGGATTCAGTGAGACCTTGAGGGTCTCGGGGTCCCTAATAAGTATCATTATACTTACCGCTGCATAGGATATTCCCTCAACTTATTGTTTTGGTTTCAGATGACAGAAATAGCTAATTGGGTCAGTGAGTAGTAGAATTGGACGGTACCCGGAGGTGGACCACTAGGTGAGACGTACATGGAGTGGACACACGGACGTGGAGTGATGAGGAGTCCATATATATCTATAGTTTAGGGAGGAATCCTCATAGGATTACCTCATAGATGCTTTAATTCTTTTCTTCAGTAGTACTAGCTTTTCAGTTGTATTGTACTTTATTGTTGGTCTTGGATTTTCGCCCCCCTTTACATTCATCAAACTCATTTTTATTATGTTTTAAATAGTGTGTTACATCCATTTGTGTACTCTTTTGTCTATTCATACAATTATAAAGGAAATTCCTTCCCAGTTTAGAGATATACACCTTGGGTGCTTATCGCCTGCCCCAGGCCTATGGAAAGGGAGGCTTGGGGTTGTCACGATAGGGTCCCCATGGTACTGGATGTGACAAATTGGTATCAGAGGAGTCGGTTTACCGCCGAACTTAGAACACCAATATTTCTATTCTATGATGCAGTAATGATAAGGGCACAAACCAGGGTTATCTGTTCAGAGAGTCTAGTGTTGGTGCGGTGGCTGGCGTATCCATACACCAGGACCCTGACTACTGATTTCCGGCTTAGTGCACAAAAACACTGATTGCAAGCGTGTTTCGAAATGTTTTCATTCTGTAAGATCAACCAGGTCAGTTCACCAGGTATAATTTCTTTTGATCGTGTCGCAATAGTTTCTTTCAGGATGCCTCATCGCAGATGAGCAGTAAGAGCTCTGAGAGTCATACACACTGACAACACACTGAGTGATGAGGCCTCGGTGCATGCCTTTTACCTGAGGAGGCACCTGCGGTACCACTTCCCGTTGGGAACCGATTCCACCAGCACCAACAGAAGACGATGCAAGTTTCTTAAGTGCATTGCTTGATTTCCAATGCTATATGCCACATAGGTTCCAAGGATAGATGAATTCAAAAGCGGTTGAGGATTAGATGGAGGCTGTGGTGAGAGTTTTCAAGCTGGTAGGGACACCAGCAGACCTCATGGTGATCCTTCGTGTGAGTCTTTTTCAGGAAGTAGTAGGTAGATGCTGGAGCCTGATGCATCAGGTCCATGATGGAGAGACATTACTCAGGACAGACATTGAGATCATATTCGGTCAAGATTATGTTCCATCCACCCTTCGTGTAGAGTGGATATATGAGCTAAATCATCTATAAAAGGGTATCATGACTATGGCGTAGTACTCAGAGAGCTTCACCAACCTGTTGCGTTATTCCACAACTATGGTGCAAGACCCATTCTTCAGTGCTCGGTTCTTTGAGCAGGGGATCAGGCGAGAGATCAGAGCCTCAATGATCTCCCTCAACATGATGACATAGGTTGGCGTGTTAGAGAGATCACTCATAGTAGGGAGTTTTTTTGCAGAGCAGACACCAGAAGCGAGACCCACTTCTAGTAAACATGTAGAGGGGTCTTCTACAACTGGTAGTAGAAAGATGAAGAATATGTCCTTGAGGAACAGACCCACAAGTGGTCGACCGCATGAATCAGGATCGATTGTGTGGGGGCACACAGATCAGAGACATGTATGCCAGCAACAGACAATGTTACTCATGCGGCAGGTAGGGTCACATGGCACGTGATTGTCTGACCCACCATCTAGACGATCATATGTCATTTGAGGGACCACCCATGCAGAGGCAAAGGTTCTATCGAGGTGGTCTGTAGTGCGCATGTAGACAGGGAAGAGGATATGGTTGAGTAGCTAGTCGTGGACGACATTACGAGGTGCTACTGCCACCACCACCAGGACTTCCACCCCGACCGTAGGGAGTAGGTGGACAGTGGAAAGATTATCATTAGGAAGCTGAGGCATACGACCAAGGCGCTCCAGATATGATTAGAGATACAATTTTTGTCAAATATACCTTATTTTTAGTTCTTATAGACACAGGTACCAGTCACTCTTTCATTGCCACTGTCCCCATTCGGAGGTCGGAGATTCCAACTGGGCCATTGGCTCGATCGTTACTACTAGATACTCTTACAAGATAAAACTTGACTATTAGGCACTAGTTCCAGTAGTGTGAGCTTTATCTAGGAGGTGTGATCTTCGGTTGGGATCTCTTCATAGAGGCGTCGAGGCCTTACCATGTCATCTTGTGTATGGATTGGTTATCAATAGTCCATGATCAGATAGACTGTATTAGGTGAAATGTGCGGTGTGCCCACATGGATGGGACTAGTTTTACCCTCATTGGTGAGAAGGGAACCTTTACAGCACATGATGGACTTACTCTGAGGAGGTTGCAGCTGATCACTCATCAGTTGGTATGCCTTACCCTTGGAGCAGTTGACGTGGAGAGTCCGAGTTATCCTATAGTGGTGGATCAGTACATGGATGTGTTCCCTGATGATGTTCTAGGAATTCCTCCTCATAGAGAGGTTTAATTATACATTAGCATGTGCCCTATGATGATAAAAATATATACTCCTACTTATATGATGGCTCATACTGAGCTTCATGAGCTATGGGTATAGCTGGAGGACATGTAGGGGAAGGGATTTATTCAGCCTAGTGTTTTTTCTTGGGCAGCCCCGATTCTATTTTGCAAGAAGGAGGATGGGAGAATGAGGATTTGTGTAGACTACAGTCTCCTGTACCAGGTGAATATGAAGAACATGTACCCACATCCAAGGATTGATGACCTTTTAGATCAGATCAAATGAGTACGGTTGTTCTAGATGATAGACCTCAGATCAGGATATCACTAGCTCAGAGTTCGAGACAAGGATATGCAGAAGACGACCTTAAGATGTCGGTACGACCACTATGAGTTCCAGGTTTTTCTTTTCGGAATAACCAATGATCCAACAGTTTTCATGACTCTCATGAACAATATCTTCGATCCATACCTCAATCTCTTAGTAATAGTCATCATTGACGACATTCTGATTTACACGATTGATGAGGAGGAGCATGCCTACAATTTTCAGGTATTACTGGACACACTACGATAGCACCAGACTTATGGTAATCTCTCGATGTTCTAGTTTTTTATTCGAGTGGATCACTTATTGGGAAATTTAATCTCAGAGGGTGGAGTTATAGTGGATACAACAAAGATTTAGGTGATACTTTCATTGAATCCACCCAGGTGTATGACGAAGGAACAAAGTTTCTTGGGCTTGGCAGGATATTACTAGAGGTTCATGGCAGACTTCTCCAGAGTTGTAGCACCACTATCTTCCTTGAAAAAGAATGGGAAACCCTTCATGTGGTCATAGAGATACTAGAAGAGCTTCCAGAAGCTGAGGGAGAGGCTGACTAGTTCCCCCCATCTTGAGGCATCCAGAAGAGGGCAGACGGTATATTGTAAACTATGATCCATCAAGGAATGGACATTGATGTTTCCTGATAAAGGTTCGAGTAGGGATCGCGTATAGTTCTTAGATGTTGAGATAACAAGAGCTGAACTATGCTACCCATGACCTGGAGTTAGCAGAGGTGGTGTTATCCTTGAAGATGTGGATGCACTATCTAATGGGTGAGTATTTCACAGTTGAATATGATCAGAAGTGTCTCAGTTATATATTCTCTTATACGGTCTGGAACTTGATACAATGGTGATGGCTGGAGTTAATCCAATACTATGACTTCAAGAGATTCTATACTCCAGTGAAGAGGATCATTATAGCAGATTCTTTCAGTAGGAGATCTGGCATTCATCTGTAAGGAGATATGATAGAGAAGTTGGTCGCGTTGAAGATATCCTTTGTGGATCTAGATGGAGCCGCTTTTCTATAGTCTCTTACAGTCACTCCTCCACTTTTTCGGTGACTCAGGTTGACACGTCGTGGGGATGCTGACTGCGAGACGTGACATGCTCAAATAACCACTGGGCAGGCACCTGATAGATTTTTTGATGATGGGGAGCTTGTCATCATCATCTGAGGACCTAACATTGTACCAGTTTCATTTCAGCGGGAATTGTTGAGGGAGTTTCACACTTCCTGTAACACCCTAAGATTTCATAGTGTGTTATTTCTTTAAAATATTACAATAACTTGCACTACACGCAACACCGAGTTCAAGAACACCATGAATTACCAAACAAGCCGTTCAAAAGAGGTTATGAATAGTATTAACTAAATTTTAAACTTTATATAATCCTTATAATTTTAGAATCCATATTATGAGTTTCTTAGACATAATACAAGAACGGATTCATTTTTAGTATTGCACTTTTATCAACTTTTAATAGTGAAACCTTTTTAAATACAATATATTAAACTTTTTGACTAAATGGGGACATCAAAAAAATTTAAAATTAAACATCCCAGGCTTCCACGGTACGTTTCCCTTCGAATAATGCGATAGCGTGTGTTGTACGCAACCTCGAGTTCTAACACACACCACAACTAATTAAAATAGCCGTTGTGAATAGTAATACCTACTTTTTGAAATCATATATATTTTATATTTCAAAATGGACTTCATTTTTTGATTCGGAATATCGAAATTAGCCTAGGGTGAAATTTTGGTACTTTTCGGATAACTTTTATATTTTGATGAATAGTGAAAATTACTAAATTTTAATTAAAGACAACTTTTTAATCAAAATAATTAATAGTGATAAATTATGAATTCTAGTGGTTTTACAGTATATTTAGAATATATTTTTACCATTTAATATAATGTTGGTCATTGGACATAATTTTACAATTAAACCGAACATAAACAAGTGTCAATCTTTTGATAGTTATTATCTCTTAAAAACACGCTTTTTGTTTTGACAGCGGGAATTAATTTTAAATTAATTTCTGCCACTTCTGTGTTTTGAATTTAGGAAAATGGATTCCATATTTGGAATCAGGATGTCCAAATTGTGTAAATAGGTAACTTTTATTTTTAGACATTTTGAATAATTACTGCGGTAAATATTTTATTTACCATGGTTAAGGGTAAATCCGGTAAATAAGGGTTAAAAAATAATATTATAATAATACTAAATTACCCTAAAACGTGTCTTAACCCTATTGTTTGATACATGGTCGACCATGGGAATCTTTGGGACTATTTTGGGACCTCATGGATCCACTTGTAAGTGATAATGACACTTTATTTTAATTAAGTTAAAATGAATACAAAAATGACACAAGCATATATCTTTTAGAAAAACAATTGTTAAATAGGGTTATATATGTTGGATTTTAGATTATAAATATTCATTAGAAAGCTAAAAATATTTCCTACATAATTATATTTTATTTATAATTTTTAGACATTTAATAATTTATTTTATTTATGACACAATGATGATGCAGTAATTACTATAATAGTGAAAAATTAAAATAATTGATATTATAAATACCCAAATAAATATAATATGAAACTTTTAATGAATTAAACTAATTTTATAGGATAATATGATATATTAGTATTGATTTAATTGACTTTGTTCGAAGTAATAAATCTGTTATGAGTTTCACAAAAATCAACTATTGAATAGTATCAAAATTGACATAAAAGAGTTCTTAAAACAAATGTTATATTATTAATTGATATTAAATTTCTAAAAATCTAAGGTTCGGCCAAGAGACTTATATCATGATAGGTTCATCATTAATGTACCACTTGGGGGTCGCTTGGATGTATATAGTAAGTTTATTTGCTATATTATATAAAAATACAAAGAGACATTGTAAAAGTGAAACTAATTAACTTAGAGTTAATACTTAAAGATAAGGTTAATATAAGTACCCAAACCTGTCTAAATTCTATTTTTTGAGTTGTTTTCGACCTATACCCACCTTAACCTTTTAATAATAAGCTTTGGAGCCATTAGAAACCGAATATGAATTTATTATAAATTAATATTTCTAGCTTTTCCAAAGGTTTCCCTCACCCCTCTTATAAAAGGGAACTCCTCTTTCTCATTTCTTCACACCTTCAAAGCCTTTTGGTTCGTCCAAACTCTGCCCAAATACTCTCCCAACATCCCTCACTACAACCTAGAGGCCTTATTTTGATCAGAAAGCCAACCTATGGAGCCCTTTTGATCAAATCAAAAGGAAGAACCCGAAGAAGAGGTAATGATTTCACCACCCTTCTCCAAGTTCATTTCTTCTTCCACTTCTTCTTACTTTGTTCTTACCCTTCTAAAATAATAACTCCAGTATCTCACATATACTGTGATGTTATTATAAATATGGTACAACCATATTCAGTATTCTATCCACCCTTTGAATAACATGTCACCATACGTGCGTACGTACGGACTACCGTCTCCACGTTGTGGTGTAATTGTTATTCAATATAATATTATTTGGATGGGTATAATAATGATGTGTAACTCATGTAAATAATAAATATAACATGTTAATGATTCTGTATATATGATATACCACCCATTTATATATTATTTTAATATCAAAAGAATGATATTGTCGCTCGTGCGTACGTACGGACTACCGTCTCCACGAACGCGATGAGATTCATTCTCCATCGTATCCATTCAAGTATAATTATCATTTGATGATTAAAAAATGATGTTTAAGGACTAGATATCATTCTGGATATGAATAAAATACAACAACCATGGCTTATGTAACAAAACATATAAAATAAAATGAGTAAGTTAACTCCCGAAACGACGATAATTCTAAGATATTATTAATAAATCAATGTTAAAAGATCATATATGATATCATATTATTATATATGATTCTTGTATAATTTAATAACAACTATTTCACCATTATACAGGAGGTTAACCTACCCCAACCAAGTAAAAGTACAAGGTAAGGGTTTACTTTACAACCTCTTCATTATCCAAGGTTGTTTATACGTAATAATCTACTGGGATCTCTTTATCATCCACATCCATGTTTCTTAAAAATGTATTTCAAAACATTTTTACTATTTACTAGATTACGAGTTAAAGTCATTTATACCCTTTTTGACTTTTATATGTGGTTTATAAAGGAATCTTTCGGTCGTTTTCAAAACAAGGTCCTTTTTAACCTTTTCGACAGAATTAAGGTAAGAATGTTTTTTTTAACTTATACGGCGGGTGCGGTTATTTTACGCCGTTATAAAATCTTCAAAGCTTTCCTTACAAGCATATAAGAATATTTTCAAAGAAAATGTTTTATTTTATATGGATCTTAAATGATTTCAAAATAAAAGGAGATATTTCTTTAAAAAGAATTTTGATTTCATCTATGTCAACATCCTTTGATGGATTTTAAGATTATTTGAAGTTGATTTATTATGATACAAACCTTCTATATTGTATTGAAGGTTTTGTGATATGTTTGACTGTGGATGTGCTATTTTTATACCATTCATAGTTTATGGTGAAAGTATTGACATTTGATATGCTAGTTTTAATATGAATGTTTATGTTTTGTTTAAACCTTTTCATATGGGAATGCATTGGACTTAATATGTGACGGGTGGATCCCTCTATAGCTCCTCGATGCATCGGTAGGTCTCATGAGACAAACTAGTATCTTGGAACAAGGCCTTGACAAAATCTTATTTGTAGTCTTGGCACGAGGCCTTGGCTATGTGGTTATGATAGTCTGGCATTATGCATTCCAACATTATGAAAGTGGTTATTGATTTTTGCATGTGATTATTAGATTAGTAGAATATCCATGTGAATAAGTAAATGGAATTATTTCATTTTATTTATGCCATACCATGTTGAAAGTTCATATTTAAAAGGCTTTTGTTTTAGTTATACATTGCCTTAAATGTTTATTCTTATTTATGAATGTTTCCGCTATATTGTTATCCTTACTGGGCATTTGAGCTCACCCCTTTTCTATGTTTTATTTTTACAAGGATGTGAAGAAGTAAGTTATGAATGACCTGCAGGGATTTTATGAGGGGTTAATAGTGTGGATTGTGGAAACATTATGTTGTTGTAGTAGTTTTTCATTTTATGATGTAATGTAAAACTTATGAATATATCTAGTGTTTCCAAGGCTACTAAACCAATCGGTCTTTCGAGATTTGATCTTTCTGGTGATCATGCCAATGTTATGTAATTATGCACCGACTCTGGGTAACTGGGGTCGGGGCGTTATAGTTGGTATCAGAGGAAGTTTAGTACAAACCTTGGAAGCTAGATTTAGATAAACTCTGATTAGAGCACGTAGACCTAAGATGAACTTTGAAGATTAGTATAGAAGAACATCCTAGAATTTTGGTATTGTAGAGATTTTGTGAGTTTTCCGAGAAATACATCCCTGTATGGATACGAGCAGGTAGAGGCGGCTCTGGAACAGATGTTCCTAGGGGTAAAACCCGAAAACACCGCTTTGAGCTAGACTCGAACGGGAACTGGTGCACGACAACGGGCCTTGCTGCACTCTTGGTTACGACACTCCCGGGGGATATGCTTAGGATAACACTCAATTTTTTACAAATCATTTTGAAGGGATTATGAGTATATACTTCCTCAAAAAAAACATTCTTATGATTATGGATTATATCCATAAATAGTTCAATTTATGTTGAGTGTTTTATAAGTATGGGATTATGTATTTTGATTCATAAACTGATCTAGTGTACGCCATTGTTTAGAAATGGCGCCCAGTAGAAGGAATGAGAACTCCCGAAATGCACTTGATCCAAAGAGAAGGAAGGATCACATCTTTCATGGTCTTAAGCTAGAATTTATAAGAGAAATAGTCTCCCATGTATTATCATCATATGAAGAAATAATATCATGTGTTGATAAGATAAGTAAAGAGTTTACTGAGTCCTATGGCTTTGAAGGGAAGCAAGAGAAGAAAAGGATGGAAGAGAGAAAGATGGATAAAGGGAAGAGGGAAAAGAAGAATTTTTCCATATGTGGTAACTGTGGAAAGAAACACCCCGGAACTTTCCTGAAAGGAATGGGAGTTTGTTATAAGTGTGGAGGAAAAGGGCACAAAGTACGTGACTGCAAGGGTAAGAAAACGGTTTCAAATGTACAATGCTTCATTTGCAAGGAGTTTGGACACTACGCGAACCTATGTCCCTATCATCAGACTATGACGCAAATGATGCTATTGGATAATAATCAAGTTATGATACTACCACAGATGAAGAGGAATGATTAGAGTTCTTATGTTGATTATGTCAATTGAGTGTTGTATCAACAATGTACTTGTTATAATAATTATGGAGTATATAAGGATTGTACTACAGTACTATTTCATTAAGGACTTGAGATTGTGTGGAACAAATAAAAGTGACTCAATAGCAGGATAAATTTTTGGAAAATATATGGTTGAGAGAATGATAAATCATAATATAGTTCTGATAATGAGGTAGTGACTTTTGAATAATATGTGATTGTTTTTGATAAATTATATTGGATATTCTTGACTACCTTGGAACTGATTAATGATTTGTATATTCCATCATTGTTGGGGTTTAAAACATTTTTGGATTAATGAAGTATATCCAGCATTCTATATAGAATAAGGGAGCATGAATGTAATCAATAAGGAATATGGTAATACATGATGAAGGTATTCATATTCTATTACAGGGTAAAAAGGATCTATATTATGTTTACCTTCCTTATAAATGTTGGACTGTGAGTTTGGACAGAAGTATTTTGGATAGTTCTAGTTTGGATTATTTTGGATTTCCATAAAAGGACAACCCGGTGGTCGGGCGACACCCCGTCGCGTCCGGCAAGGCCGCGAGACTTGAACCCGCAACCGAAGGGCGACAAGGGTGTATCACCTACCACTGGCCCATGAGATGTCCTGGATTAAATAATGTAGTTTTTTTTAAAAGATCTGGTAGATGAATTATAAATTCATTTATTTTGGAACCCTATACGAATAGTATAAATAGAATTTTTTTTACGAGTGAAAGATGAGTTTGTGGTAGAAATTTATTAATGAACAAAACTCTAATTATAAAGTAAGTATATCTCCTTATGATCTTATCCAATCTATTAAATAAATTCCTCAACATTAAGAAAAGAAACTTAGAACAAAAATGTTTTACTAGATGGTACCTTAAATCATCACTAATTTATGGCTTTGGGATTGTTGGCCTTTTCATAGCCATGTTCTCTACCACTCTCCATCAGATAATTGATGGTTATATTTTTCTTCCATATCCATATTTTCTTACATGGAACCCTAATATGTGTTATTTTCGGTAATCTTCATACTTTCGACTCTTTATTATAAATAGAGGCCTCATTAATTCATTTTTCGATGTGGGATTTCAACTAAGATATTTTGAAATGTCAATAATGTGTTATCCTAATACCCTATGTTTTGTAGAACCGATGGTATTTCAAATCATCATAGATTGATGAATTTAAGGACCTAAATTTTACACTTGTTTGTGATCGATGACCTCAATCACTACCTATAAATATTTACGTTTTCCTCCAATTATATGTCTCTAATTGCCACCAATGTTCTCCTAATCGATATCATAATTTGGTGGTGACCCTTTGATTTCTCTTTTCCTCATATTAAGACTAAATTTTAGTAACCCAATTTACGATGTGGGTTTTCCCACAAATATATTTTCTACTTTCAACCATTTATTTTTGAAGAACAATTTCAAATTGCGAGGACGCAATTTATTGAAGGAGGGGAGAATGTAACACCCTATTATTTCATAGTGTGTTATTTCTTTAAAATAATACAATAACTTGCACTACACGCAACACCGAGTTCAAGCACACAATGAATTACCAAAAAAGCCATTCAAAAGAGGTTATGAATAGTATTAACTAAATTTTAAACTTTATATAATCCTTATAATTTTAGAATCCATATTATGAGTTTCTTATACATAATACAAGAACGGATTCATTTTTAGTATTGCACTTTTATCAACTTTTAATAGTGAAACCTTTTTAAATACAATATTTTAAACTTTTTGACTAAATGGGGACATCAAAAAAATTTAAAATGAAACATCCCAAGCTTCCACGGTACGTTTCCCTTCGAATAATGCGATAGCGTGTGTTGTACGCAACCTCGAGTTCTAACACACACCACAACTAATTTAAATAGCCGTTGTGAATAGTAATACCTACTTTTTGAAATCATATATATTTTATATTTCAAAATGGACTTCATTTTTGGATTCGGAATATCGAAATTAGCCTAGGGTGAAATTTTGGTACTTTTCGGATAACTTTTATATTTTGATGAATAGTGAAAATAACTAAATTTTAATTAAAAACAACTTTTTTAATCAAAATAATTAATAGTGATAAATTATGAATTTTAGTGGTTTTAAAGTATATTTAGAATATCTTTTTACCATTTAATATAATGTTGGTCATTGGACATAATTTTACAATTAAACCGAACATAAACAAGTGTCAATCTTTTGATAGTTATTATCTCTTAAAAACACGCTTTTTGTTTTGACAGCGGGAATTAATTTTAAATTAATTTCTTCCACTTCTGTGTTTTGAATTTAGGAAAATGGATTCCATATTTGTAATCAGGATGTCCAAGTTGTGTAAATATGTAACTTTTATTTTTAGACATTTTGAATAATTATTGCGGTAAATATTTTATTTACCATGGTTAAGGGTAAATCCGGTAAATAAGGGTTAAAAAATAATATTATAATAATACTAAATTACCCTAAAACATATCTTAACCCTATTTTTTGATACATGGTCGACCATGGGAATCTTTGGGTCTATTTTGGGACCCCATGGATCCACTTGTAAGTGATAATGACACTTTATTTTAATTAAGTTAAAATGAATACAAAAATGACAGAAGCATATATCTTTTAGAAAAACAATTGTTACATAGGGTTATATATGTTGGATTTTAGATTATAAATATTCATTAGAAAGATAAAAAGATTTTATACATAATGATATTTTATTTATAATTTTTAGACATTAAATAGTTTATTTTATTTATGACACAATGATGATTCGGTAATTACTATAATAGTGACAAATTAAAATAATTGATATTATAAATACCCAAATAAATATAATATGAAACTTTTAATGAATTAAACTAATTTTCTAGGATAATATGATATATTAGGATTGATTTAATTGACTTTTTTAGAAGTAATCAATCTGTTATGAGTTTCACAAAAATCAACTATTGAATAATATCAAAATTGACATAAAAGAGTTCTTAAAACAAATATTATATTATTAATTGATATTAAATTCCTAAAAATCTAAGGTTCGGCCAAGATACTTATATCATGATAGTTTCATCATTAATGTACCACTTGGGGGTCTCTTGGATGTATATAGTAAGTTTATTAACCATATTATATAAAAATACAAAGAGACATTGTAAAAGTGATACTAATTAACTTAGAGTTAATACTTAAAGATAAAGTTAATATAAGTACCCAAACCTGTCTAAATTCTATTGGATGAGTGGTTTTCTACCTATTGCCACCTTAAACTTTGAATAATAATCTTGGGATCCATTAAAAAAGGATTATGAATTTATTATAAATTAATATTTCTAGCTTTTCCAAAGGTGCCCCTCACACCTCTTATAAAAGGGCACTCCTCCTTCTCATTTCTTCACACCTTCAAAGCCTTTTGGTTCGGCCAAACTCTGCCCAAATACTCTCCCAACATCCCTCACTACAACCTAGAGGCCTTAGTTTGATCAGAAAGCCAACCTAAGGAGCCCTTTTGATCAAATCAAAAGGAAGAACCCGAAGAAGAGGTAATGATTTCACCACCCTTCTCCAAGTTCATTTCTTCTTCCACTTCTTCTTCCTTTGTTCTTACCATTCTAAAATAATAACTCCAGTATCTCAAATATACTGTGATGTTATTATAAATATGGTACAACCATATTCAGTATTCTATCCACTCTTTGAATAACATGTCACCATACGTGCGTACGTACGGACTACCGTCTCCACGTCGTGGTGTAATTGTTATTCAATATAATATTATTTGGATGGGTATAATAATGATGTGTAACTCATGTAAATAATAAATATAACATGTTAATGATTCTGTATATATGATATACCATCCATTTATATATTATTTTAATATCAAAAGAATGATATTGTCGCTCGTGCGTACGTACGGACTACCGTCTCCACGAACGCGATGAGATTCATTCTCCATCGTATCCATTCAAGTATAATTATCATTTGATGATTTAAAAATGATGTTTAAGGACTAGATATCATTCTGGATATGAATAAAATACAACAACCATGGCTTATGTAACAAATCATATAAAATAAAATGAGTAAGTTAACTCCCGAAACGACGATAATTCTAAGATATTATTAACAAATCAATGTTAAAAGATCATATATGATATCATATTATTATATATGATTATTGTATAATTTAATAACAACTATTTCACCATTATACAGGAGGTTAACCTACCCCAACCAAGGAAAAGTACAAGGTAAGGGTTTACTTTACAACCTCTTCATTATCCAAGGTTTTTTATACGTAATAATCTACTGGGATCTCTTTATCATCCACATCCATGTTTCTTAAAAATGTATTTCAAAACATTTTTACTATTTACTAGATTATGAGTTAAAGTCATTTATACCCTTTTTGACTTTTATAAGTGGTTTATAATGGAATCTTTCGGTCGTTTTCAAAACAAGGTCCTTTTTAACCTTTTCGACAGAATTAAGGTAAGAATGTTTTTTTTAACTTATACGACGGGTGCAGTTATTTTACGCCATTATAAAATCTTCAAAGCTTTCCTTACAAGATTATAAGAATATTTTCAAAGAAAATGTTTTATTTTATATGGATCTTAAATGATTTCAAAATAAAAGGAGATATTTCGTTAAAAATAATTTTGATTTCATCTATGTCAACATCCTTTGATGGATTTTAAGATTATTTGAAGTTGATTTATTATGATACAAAACTTCTATATTGTATTGAAGTTTTTTTTGATATGTTTGACTGTGGATGTGCTATTTTTTTTACCATTCATAGTTTATGGTGAAAGTATTGACATTTCATATTCTAGTTTTAATATGAATGTTTATGTTATGTTTAAACCTTTTCATATGGGAATGCATTGGACTTAATATGTGACGGGTGGAGCCCGCTATAGCTCCTCGATGCATCGGTTGGTCTCATGAGACAAACTAGTGTCTTGGAACAAGGCCTTGACAAAATCTTATTTGTAGTCTTAGCACGAGGCCTTGGCTATGTGGTTATGATAGTATGACATTTTTCATTCCAACATTATGATAGTGGTTATTGATTTTTGCATGTGATTATTCGATTAGTAGAATATCCATGTGAATAAGTAAATGGCATTATTTCATTTTATTTATGCCATACAGTGTTGAAAGTTCATATTTAAAAGGCTTTTGTTTTAGTTATACATTGCCTTAAATGTTTATTCTTATTTATGAAAGTTTCTGCTATATTGTTATCCTTAATGGGCATTTGAGCTCACCCCTTTTCTATGTTTTATTTTTCCCAGGATGTGAAGAAGTAAGTAATGAATGACCTGCAGGGATTTTATGAGGGGTTAATAGTGTGGATTGTGGAAACATTATGTTGTTGTAGTAGTTTTTCATTTTATGATGTAATGTAAAACTTATGAATATATCTAGTGTTTCCAAGGCTACTAATCCAATCGGTCTTTCGAGATTTGATCTTTCTTGTGATCATGCCAATGTTATGTAATAATGCACCGACTCTGGGTAACTGGGGTCGGGGCGTTACACTTCCCCTATAGCGGTACATCCCGGAGGGTCGAATATTTACCAGGACCTCTACCGACAACACTGGTGGCCTACTATGAAGAAGGTATTACATAGTTTGTCTCAAGATGCCTCACTTTTCAGCAAGCGAAGGTGGATCACCAGGTACTTGAAGTCTTGGTTTAGCCTTTAGAGGTACCAAAGTAGACGTGATATGGGATATCAAAGGACTTTTTGACAGGTCTTCCATGTACATCCAAAAGACACGATTTGATATGGGTGATCATTGACCAAGTCACCAAGTCGGACCACTTCCTTCCGATCAGTGATCAGGTCTCAGTAAGGATCATGGGATGCCTCTATGTGAAAGAGATTGTGTGTTTAAATAGAGTATGTTCTTCTATTGACTCCGACCGTGACACATGGTTTACTTCCCGGATATGGAAGGGGTTATAGGAGGCTTTTGGGACATATCTTCACTTGAGCACCACATTCCATCCTCATATGGATGGTCAGACCGAGCGGACCATTCAATCCCTCGAGGACATGATATGACCAAGTGTGGACGACTTTGGTCGCAGTTGGGATGATCATTTACCATTGGTGGAGTTCACCTACAAAAACATATATCACTCTGCCAACGGTATGGCACCGTTTGAGGCCTTGTATGGTCAACCATACCGATGACCACTATGCTGGATAGACCTATGGGATTTAGCACTAGTGGTTTCATAAATGGTACGCGCTCCCACGGAGAAGGTGCAGATCATCCATGAGTGGATGAAAACATCACAGATCAAGAAGAAGTCATATAATGACTAAAGACGGAGACCTATGGAGTTCGAGGATGGTGATCACGTCTTCCTACGAGTCTCACATTGATGAGGTATGCATATATTTGGTCGGGGCGACCAATTATCTCCAGGATTCGTAAGATATTTCTAGGTCCTTAGCAGAGTATGCGAGGTGGCTTACCTCCTAGAACTTCCACAATATTTTTGATGGGTGAACAACAACCTTCACGTATCTCATCTGAGGAGATATGTGCATGACCGATCCCACATCATCGACAACAGGGAGCTGGACATCGATGATGGGGATACCATTACTGAGGTTACAACAGAGATTGAGGATCGACAGGAGGGGCTCCTACATGGACGGCTGATAGCTCTGGTTCATGTTTGCTGGCAGCATGGAAACCTCCTAGAGAGCACATGGGAGCGGGAGTTTCATATGCATGATAGCTACCCCCATTTATTTTCTTAGTGTGAGTTATATCTTATGGGGATTTAAAGCCCTAATGTGGAGAGAATATAATGACCTGGAAATTTGTAGGAAATTTTTTTCCTAAATATATGGGAATTTTACGAGTCATTAGTTTTTGACGGTGATTGATTCGGAGGACCAGTGTGCCTAGAATCAATTTCTGATGTTTTTCAGGTACATTCAGTAAACGTACGAGTGTGATTTTATATCTTTTGAACAAGTGCTTGGAACTGATATCTTAGGTCACCTTTGAACTTGTAGCATCAGTGATTTCTTAGAGATGCCTTCAGAGTAGCTGCGTTCTAATGAGAATGAATGTTTTGTTAGGTTTTCTTTAAAAAATATAATATTAATATAATGTGTAACACTTTATTTTATTTTTGAACCACTATTTGTGTGCGGGTAGTTGGAACCTCCATGTGGGAGTTGAAGGAGGGACCACCACACCCAAACCTCCTATGAGACGTTATGGTGGTGGGGCCCACCCGAAACCCATAACGTCTCTATTAAATGTAAGGGGTGGCGACCACCCGAAACCTATTGATGACAAGGGATATAACCTCCCACATATCTATCTTAAATGAGGGGGATCCTCTTGATATACACCTAATTAAATGTGACACCTCTCACAAATTTTATTAGTTGGGGCCAAGTCACTTAAATCATCAATTTTGAATTTCATGCCAAAATAATAATAGGAAGACCGTCCTATTATATTCTTTGGCATAATCTTCTTGTGGTGGAGGCTTTGAGAGGAATGCTAGGGAGAAAACTCTCAATGAAGAATGCAAAGAACACTGACAACACTCTTTCTTCTTCGACTTCTTCGTAGGCTAATTACCGATCAACCATTCACAATGTCCTCAACGAACCGACGCAACTCAGAATTGAAGACGTGAGGGTGACGTGGTGAACGAAGGTCTCCTCTGACATCCTTTCGTGAGTCTGTCAACAAACAACGTGTGTTTAGAAGCGAATCAAAAGGCAGTGGGTTTTATATGAATATATTCATGTTCTTCATCATTCATTTATATTGTTTGACAATTGTCGTATGATATCATAATAATGAGGAGAAATCATACCACATGAACACAACCTGACCCTCCCCTTTTGTTTGATAACATTTGTTGACGAGGAAGACAACGCAATGGAGCCACCAGATGGAAGAAATGTTGTGGAGCAACACGACCAGCAATGAGCCGGCTGTGGAAGAAGCCGACGACGCAAGGGACGTCGGGCCGCCGGAGGGGCGCGACATTGTCGCACCACGAAGAGAACCAAACTGCGGCCATGCGGGCCTCGGTGGGACCAGAGGTGTTTGGTGCTGTCGCACCCCACAGAATGATGGATCTGCGGCCACACAACTATTGTGGTTGGACGAGTTGGGTGTGCCACCGTCGCGCCGAGCCAGGTAGGAGTGTCGCAGCCATAGGTCATGGCGGTAAGAGGAGGGCGGCCGACTGACATGGCCACCTCTCTGTGCTATCGGTGGGACCCTTAGGGTCCCGCGGTTACCAGGCTGGTTCCATGCACTTGTCGTTTCGAATGTCAAGGGGGTGTAACCTTACCATGTGTGGCCCGCCAGCCACCCGGGCCATCCCACAAGCCGTCCCCGATGGGCCACCATCATTCGGGTCGCCCTCGGTATGGGAAGCCTTTGGCTAGGCCTCCCTCGGGATGGCATGCTGTCGAGATGGGCTACCCTCGACCACGCCACCCTCAGACCAGGCATCCCTCTTCCAGGCCTCCCTCGGGCCGGGCCGCCCTCATCTAGGCCGCCCTTCGGCAAGGCCGCACTACGGCCAGGCCGCCCTCCAACCTGGACACCCCTTTGGGTCGGGCCTCCCCCTCGGTCTGGGCCACATCCTTGGACCAGGTCATACTAGGGGACTGGGTTAGACCCCGGTATGGACTAGATCAGGCTGGGTAGGTCCGACTTGGTCGGACCGGACTCAGACCCGTTTGGACAATTTACACCTTTCCGCCCATATCTTGGGTTGTGGGTGACCGAATGATGAACCGTCTATGGCGACTAAAACAATAGAGAAAGACGATTATTTTTTCATAGTACACATTTTTTGGACACATTTCGATAATGGACAGGTTTGATTGATCCTAAAAACCATCATGGCCCCTGGAATGAAAATGTAATTAACTCACAAACCGGGCATTCGATTAACGTACCGTCTATCGTGTTGGAACCCTTACGACATCTAGGTCCTTTGGGTTACTAATTTTTAATGTTTAGTGGTGATCAAGGTAGGACCGATATCACGAGGGAAGATTCTATGAAACTCGAGTGCATAGGGTGCGAGGAATCCAGTGGCGGATAATGAGGTAGAGGTTGGAGATAGATCATACGTAGGTTAGCGCTCATCGATCCTATGTGGGTCAGTGCATACCGAACATGAGAGGGTCATATCCTATGTGGGTCAATGACCAGTGACCCTATTTGGGTCAGCGCATACTGATTCAATGTGGGTTAGATCCATTGTGGGTCATTGTGGGGGTTAGTACCTATCAGCCCTATGTGGGTCAGACTCCATACGGTCAAAAGCATTGACTCATGACAGAATAAGATGATCTAGCTTCAAGACCAATCATTTTTAATTCTATAAATCACTGAAAAATTTTGGTTTGATCTATGTAAATGACTTTCATGTTTTCCTCATGATGGAGATAGGTTACTAAATAACTTAGGTATATGTGTGGGCATATATCTAAGAAAGGTTTATCCATTGATTTCATACTTTGTTGTTATCCTTGTTGGATTTTGTGAGACCTTGAGGGTCTCGGGGACACTACATAGTATCGTTATACTCACCCCGGCATGGGCCTTTCCCGAACCTCGTTGTGTTGGTTGTAGATGACATACAACATTGATCGGGGCCGAGAGTAGCAGAACTGGACGGTACCCGGAGGTGGACCACTTGGCAAGATGTTCACAGAGCGAACATACAGACATGGAGTGCTGAGGATGCCATCATTAAGTACCAGTCAGTTAAGAATCCCCAGAGGATGACCTAATAGATTCTCTACTTCTTTTCTATAGTTGTAATATCTTTTCATTTGTATTGTACTTTACTTTTCAGCTTGTATTTATGCCCGCCTTTCATTTCATCACACCCTTTTCTATTAAATTTTACATAGTGTTTTACTTCCAGTTGTGTACTCTATTAGGCTTGCTTATTGTTATAAAGGAAATACCTTCCCAATTTTGCGATTTACACCTTTGTTGATAGTCTCCATACCTTGGCCTATGGATGTAGGGGTGGGGTAGTCACGATACGGGCCCCGAGGCACAGGCTGTGACAGAATATATCAAGGATATTATTATCATAAAATCAAAATGATTTGATGAGTCAAATGATATTAAAAATTAATAAATATATTAAATAAATTTTTAGAATAAACAATTCCTTAAGTATTTTTAGATTATTAATATCGTTTATATTGTTTGAATAGATATATGTTTTTTAATATATGTTTTATAATGTATTTAAAATATGAAAAATTTAAAAAAGATGAGAAGAATTGTATCTTGAATTTTGGTTTCATGTAATAGATCTATGTGTTGTCTACATTGATATATTGGATTTTCTAATCTTGGATAAACTCAAAATAAAATGTGCACAACATACCATTTTTCAATTAGGATGATTTTTTTTAAAAAAATTATTTAAATAAAATTATATTGTAATTTTTACACATTTTTTATAAATAGTAGAACTCATTAACTTGACATAAAGAGTAGTGTAAAATGTAATTTCCATGTTGGAACATTTATCCAATTGTAATTATTAAAAAAACTTATAGTATACTTTTATTCAATTAATATTATTACCAAATATTATCAATGTATTATGAATGTAAGAATTGGGAATATGAGGTCCTGCATTTGATTCTATAATGATAGATTAAATATTCAATACTAAAAAAACAAATCAGTGTAATTTATCAAAAAATATTAGTAGAATAATATCATGGTTATTGAAGCAATTGGATATTAGGAAATAAATAATAATAATTCAATATGATTTAATTATCCAAAAAATACCTAATCATGTTTTTGAGTCTAGATAATTTATATATCATAATTTTTTAAAAGAAATTAAGACATTTATTTTTTAATTGAATTTGATAACAAATTCATATAATACAATGTGATTTAGACATAGATGAGTTTAAAATAAAATGATTAACTGAGTAATCTTCTAGATTATATTCTTGATATTATGTAAAATCCTACTACACCAAGAATTGAAATGCAAAAGAATGTGTCAGTCATCGATGAATCTATTTAATATATGTGTGTGTATATATATAATATCTAATATGATAATAAGGGATATTAAATGTTAATGTGTTTTTAAGATGATTATACATATACACATGGTTTATGATTCCTTTTCTTTTCAATAAAACATATTGGGAATAAAATTTAAATAAATGTTTTTATTTAGGATAAAAGTGTTTATAAATATATATTTTTCAAAATATGAGTGAATGTATTACTACAGTCCATGGATGAGCCAATTTAATAATATATTAATTAAAAAGAATGGGATTTAAAAACATTGAATTCCATTCCTGATTTTAAAGAGTTAGTTTATTTTTATCATATTTATATTAAAAGTTTATACATGTTATTTCTAATTATAATATTAAGTAAATAAAATTATTAAAATGTGTTAATTTATTTTTCTAAAGAGTTTGATTATTTGTACAATGTAGTTTGTGTTGCATAATATAATTATATTATAAAGTGAATATAATTATTTTGATAGTAGTGGGGGAATGAATCCATTTAGAAAAATGAAATTTATCAAATAATAGATTATAGAAATTTGTGTTTGAGTGACTTTTCAAAATATTTAATAATGATGAAGGATATGAAATATTAAAGATACAATTTATATAAACGCATTACTAAAAATAGAATTCATGGAAGATAGGTAAATGGAAATGGTTCCAATAATTGATCTGAAATACATAGATTTATTTGGTAGTATAAAGAATAATAAATCATTATAAAATTTGATTTTATATATACAAGGAGTTTAAATATATGTTCAATGAGATTAACATAATTAATATGACTCCTATGTCGCACCATTATCTAATATATAATGACACCCAAATTACACTCCCTATGTGGTCTGTGGGGTTGTTTTATCATATGTAAAAAAAATTATGGCCTAAATTACTAATTAATATAATTTTCAGAGAATTAGTCCATTGAGATTACTATAACATGATGACTTTGTTATATCTCTATAAGAGATTGTTTTTTATTTTTGTAACTATATCATTAAATTTCACTGATGTCTATTTTCATTTATTATTCATTCATTTTTTATAAAAAATATTTTAGAAAAATGGAAATATGATTAAAAACCTGTCAAAGTGAAAAAAATATTTAGTCATCTTAACTGATTATCATGAAAACGTAAAAATATATGGGATAATATATAATGTTTATCATAAAGATATTATTTTTAAAATTACATATTTTTGTATATGAAATATTTTAAAATATATTTGGGACGTAATAAGTACATAAATATTACATGGGTTGATCCGAAAAATTATGTATAATGGGAATTTTTATATTTATAGATATAATTTGTGGTGTATAAAAAATTTCATTCATTCTCACTAGATGTTGATAAGAAACCTAGTATAGGAACCATTATATATTGATACCATAATTATGTAAGTCCACATTTCAATAAAACTAATATGGAAATGGCTGGGTATGTTTCTTATCTTGTCATCATTTTAAGTGAAACAATCATTTTATTTATCAACATGTATGACAACAAAATACATTTATACCTAGAATTAATAACACTGTGGATATTCATAGAATTGTTTTTTAGTAACATATGATGTGTTAAAATACATGGATAAGTGTCATTTGACGTTCTTAACTGATATATGAATATAATTTCATGTATTCGTCAACAAGGTCAACTATTTTGTATAATGATGAACATAATAAGAGGAATAATCTAGATTGTCATGAATCATGGATAATTGTCCCCCAATTTCGTTGTAAAAGTTATTATATAAGATATATATGTAGTATTTGACACATATTGTGGTGGAAATGTACCAATAGAGAAATGAGTGTGTTTTATTGATATCACACCAGACTCCTCACTATCTAATGTAATATTTATGAATTTCTAGATGCCACAAATTGCATACATCTAGGAAATTTATTTTTTATAGCTATTATTAGTGCATAAAGAGAACACATCTTCAAACTATTTGGACATTGGGTAAGTGTAAAATTTTGGACAATGACCTTGTTTCCAATGAAGATAGATTCATGAAAAAAGAATTACAAAATGTTTTTTGAGGGATTCACAATGATATGGGATGTTATGCATAATGTCCAAATAGTACATTAGTGTTATTAAAATATTTTTAAATATTAACTAATAAATTTTGATACTATATATATAAATTTTATATATAATGACATGTATTTGATTTACATATCAAATACATGTGATAATAATTTTAGGTATTTGAATTTTTTTCTTAGCTATAGCTTTTTCCGATTTAATCTCTAATGAAAGGACTATTTGTATTCATTGATCATTAAAGGATATTGGTGTCAGATAAAACAAAAAACATAAATTATAAAAAATAATTCCATAGAAAATATTATAATATCTATGTAGATATATTCTCAATAATATTATAACAATATTAAAAAAATAAATATTTAATTTATTCAAATAGAAATATAAATAATTTAAAATTTATTCATGTATATTTGAATAGAGTCAAGATTTAAGACATTCATTTTATATTGTATTTTTCAAAATTAATAGGTATTATATTTATAAATGGAAAAATCATTATTATTAAATTATTTTTTTAATATATATAATTTATCATAGAATGAAATTAATCTAAAATATTAAAGAAATTATTATATTATCATCTTTTGTTAATATATTAGTATATTGAACAGAAATCAAAGTTGATCCAAAAATTTAATTTCACTTATATCATAGTCCCTCCCAATCATAACTAGTACTAGATCTCATGTCTTAAATTTGTTATGAATAAAATAGGAATATATATGCACAATTTTTTTGATAGAATTATAAGTGGTAGTAAACCACATAACATAAAATTGTAATTTATATTATAAACTTTGGATATTAAATCCTTCACCCCTTAAAAATCAGTTACAAGAAATATCTTTTTAACAACCATAATAGTTAATATTGATAAAAATGATTAATTTTCATTTTTCAATAATTATTTTATTAATCCAATATATGATTTTTTAATATATTTTATTTGGCAAATTACATTCGAAAACAAATATAAACATATAAAATGATTTTATTAAAAAATTAAATTTCATCACAATAATCATAAAATTATTAAAAATATTAAATTGAACATTAATTTAATTATAACTATTTAAAAAATTCTATAACATTATAAATTTTATTATAAAATCTGATGTTTAATATATATTTTTTATAAATTCAGTAATAAGTTTTAATAAATTTTAAAATTATATCTGAATTTTATTATATGATTAAATTTCTTCAAATATTTAAATATATATAATAAATTTGGAAAAATTATAATTAAAATTTTTTATATGTTATAGAAATAAAAAATTTAATTTTAATATTTAGATAAATGTATAAATAAATATAATTAATATATATTAATACACCAATAATTAAATATAAAATATTTTTAATTTATTAATTAGGTACCAATTTTTAGATAATAAAATTTTTTAAAATTTATTTCAGAAATTTTTCTAAAAATAAATTTAAAATTGTTCGCTAATAACTTAATATTATTTATAAATTTAATTTATAAATAATCAATTAATTTTTTATTGTGATATTCTATGAACGTTTTATATTAAAATTTAGTTATTTTATTTTATTTTACACATACACACACACACACATGTATATATATATATATATTTACAAACAAATTTACATACAAAAGTGTGTTTATGTATATACATATGTGTGTGTGTGTGTGTTTTTTTTATATAAAAAAATAATTATATGTATATATATATAAACACATATATTTCTTATATGTGTGTATGAGTATAGGTGGGTGTGAATATTTATATAAACACATAAAAATTTCAAGATTGAAAATTCTATATCTCATTTCATATATTTCCAAAATTACCAATCTGTTCAATCAAATTGTTTTTTCTATGTTATTAATTTTTTTAAAAACATTATTTATTTCCATGGAATTTTTTTAATATATATTTATAATAAATATTCATTATTTAAAATCAAATAATATATTTTTGTAATTTAATATTAAATCTTTTATCTATATAGAGTTCAAATATGTGTTCTGATAGATTTTCATAGTACCGATGCACATTAACATCATCGGTATTTTTCCAAATATAGTATATAAAAATTGTAATGGATATACTATTCATCAATATATGGTTATTAATGACATGTAAAAATCCATTGATGCATCCCATGTTACAATTTTTTGCATTACAAAAGAAGATAACCTTGTGCGAGGATTGTGAAATTTAATTCTCTAGATATTCAAGATATTGTTGGGAGACAATCAAGGGAGAATCAATCGTGTGACTGATTACTCTAAGTATTTTATTTCTAAATGGATAACGAAATATATATAATTTACATTGTCAGGGTGGCATACAGAACAAGATAGCATCAACAAATGATATTAAAGCTAGTGGGTTCATTGCAGTTTTTCTATTTGGGCATTCTTGTTTCACCTTTCTTCCACTAGGCCTTTATGCCATATATTTTGGAATGTTGATATATGTATTTTATATCAGTAATAACATTAATATAGATGATATATACACTATCTTGTATAAAAATTTATTTTAAAAAAAATATTTAATATTTTAAAAATGTTATAAAATTAAATATTAAAATATATTCTAATTGTTAAGTATATTTACTATATACTAAAAAATATAAAAATAACAAATAATAAATAAGTTTTCTATTCTAATTTGAATATTTTGTTATTAATTAATATTTTAATGATTTAAAAACAAATAGAACATTATATATAGTTTTATTTCATTTTGTTGTTTTAATTTGAAGAAAATGATTATATATATATATATATTATAGAATATAAATATTTATATATTCAATTTTTCTGTAGTTATTTAATATATTATAAAACAAATTTATATCTTAATATTTAATAATTAAAAAATATTATAATATTAATTATTAAATAATTAAAATATTCTATTTTTTTAATGAAATTTCTTTATAATTAAAATATTAATAATTAAATGTTTATACTTTAAAACATATTTTTAAGTACAAGAAATGTTTTTTTTTCTATCCTTATTACAAGAATAATTATTATATATTGAGTACATTTAAAATATATTTAATTATATATAAAATGAATTAAAAAATTATATAATTCTATGTTAAATAATTATTTTTCCTGTTATTCATCAAATATGGTCTATAAATATTTTAAAAAAATATCATTATTCTATATTTATTTTTTAAAAAATAGATTTTTAATATGATAAATATATTTTACTGATATTAGAAACATTATAGAGAACAATATTTTTGTGTTTGATGAATATTTTAATCATTTTTAATACATAAAATTCAATATTCAAAAAAATAATTATTAAATTATTAATTTTCAAATTCTCTACTAATTTAACCATATTTATTTCACATGAAAAATTTGAAAAATTTACTATTTTAAATGGATTATAATTGAATAAAATTATATATATTTAAACATAGTTGGAGAATACTTTTTGTCTCTTTTAATGATTATTTTAATTGTATTTTATAGAGAAATATTCAAATATTTAATTATAAATAGTGATGGTTATAGAAAATATATATTAAACTCAATCCATTATAGTAAATATTGAAACATTAAATTATATAACACATGTATTAGGTTATTATGAATTATATAATTATATTTTTAATACATATACAATTTATTTAAAAACATTGAGCATATGTTTGATGCATTGGTGTTTGTTATATTAGTGATACTAAACAACATCAGAGTATATATTTTTATTAGAAAACACACACACACACACACATTTAATAATGAATATGTATAACTATTTTTTTAAAATTAAACTAAAATCCGAATATTTAATGAGTATATTATTTCATTCTTATCACAAAACATTTGATATGTGTTTGAAAATAGGAAATATATTTTTCTTAAAGGTGAATTAGTCAATATTTATGTATCAAAAATGTTTTTATAAATGTTTTTATTATTTTGAGTTAATGTATATATAAAAAACTATCACATATTCAAATATATAAACAAAAAATATATATGACATTTGATTAAAAACCCATTTTTTTAATATAATTACTTTTAGGAATTTATGATTACGGAACATATATTATGTTCTTATCATAATACAATTTTCATAATTATATATATATATAATCAATCAAAAAAATAATTTTAAAATTTGTTTTAACTACTATATATTTTTAAAATTTTTTCTATAATCTTTTTTATGAATTACTTAATTCTAAAGATGAAAATTTTTGTAATATTGAATGATAAATAACTTTCCAATATTATAAGATATATGTTATGGAAACAAATAGGATACCATTTTATTTAGTACATTATGATAATTTTTATCAATTTCTTAGTGGTAATTTTAATTGAATATTGATTATATCATTTATATGGACTACGAATATTAACACAATTAGGTTTTAATTTATAAAATAAAAAATAAAAATACATTTTTAGAATTTTATATTATTTTATATATAGAAGCCTCCAGATAATGGATGTTTATTATAAAAAGAAAAAGAAAACTGTATAGAAAAAAAGATACAACCATGGAACACCAAACACCCATAGTGAAAGGGTTATGGTGCTTGTATCCATAAGCCCATTTTTCAAATTCATAGCATCATGAAACTGATAATGAAATTGGGTGAACTATGATGTCAATCAGTAGGATCTTACTCACTTTCCAAATCTGAAGGATGATCCATGCAAACCAAGTACACACCATTCATTCCATTATCAACAATGAAGTTGGAAACTCAACATGCATCAATGAACCCGAAAAGTAAGTTATTCCAAGAGAATCAATGAAGCCACAAGATCAATGCCATAGTTTTTTTCTATATTTTAAGAAGTTGGAGGGTACGTATCCACCATTATGACGGCATATTGTTCCTTCTCAAGATATTATAAAATTAGTATGATATTTTTACCACTAGTGTTTCCTTCAAAGACTCCAACCGATCTATGTATTCAAATTCAGAATCAAATTAAAATCTCTATGAAATAATGGTGATAAAATTATAAATTATGATTTAAAATTTTCCACTCCATTCCTATAGGAAAAGTGTAGAGACAATATCCAAACATGCCACTCATTGGAAGAAATAAAATGTAAGAGTAACTCCTAAAATGCACCAAAAAGTTATAAAAAACTTAGGAATGTAAAAACATTACATGTACCATATACCATATATGAAAATAATTGATAAAATAAATATAGATATATGAATATCAAATAGAAAAAATTATGTTGCCCAAAAAAATAATGGAACATATGACATAAAAAATTAAACATTTTCACTACAAGATGACCCTTACAAGACACAAACTGATCCATGAATTACATATTTAGAATCTTTGTATATTAACCTTGAACTATAGTGTATAAATTTCCATTAAGGAATGGCATATACAATAATTTATTCATGTAGAAAAATAATACAAACACACCACTCCATGGAAGGAGTAAAAAATGAAAACATAACCAAATAGGCCACAAGGGGTTATTTCAAAACATATAAATATAAAAAAACATACATATCAGAATAAACCTTAGTTGAGTAGAAGTCATTAGAATCAATAAATTGTATGTAAAACACCATAAATAACATTTTTAGACAAAATTAATAATTAATATGAGAGGCAACATACATATCTCTAAAAATGGGAGACTTATCACAGACCATTTTATGAAAGGAAAGATGATCATCATTAAAAAGATCATACCAAGAAAAAACAACTCAATTGACACATTTATTTTCAAGACCATAAATAACCAAATATTCTTCCCTATTTATTTGAGTGATATTATTATTCATGTATATGATAATATGAAAAATTTATATCCAATGATTAGTTAACTTTCAAGATAAGTGAGAAAGACCCATCCTGCTGGCAGAGGCCACAACAATTGAATCACATTCAATATATATATTATTCCATCCATGATTCCTGTATTGTTCCTCAAAAATGTAATTGCAATGAATTTAATCATCAACTGAAGTATTAAGGCCCCATGAACCATGAAAACATCGAAGAAAATCCCCATTATGATTTTTGAAGGCAACACCATAGCCATAGATCTCTAGATTTACTACAGATGCACCCTCAGAATTTAATTTTAACCATCCAAAATAAGGATTGTTCCAAAAAAACATCAAATTTTCGATAAGGAGGCACGATGTTTCCCTAGTAACTTATCTGCTTCAGTACAGACATGTCATGAATTTAGTTGAAGAAAAAAAATCTACCTCGGTATTTCTGCATTAAGCACATATGCCAGAATATAAGATAAAACCACACTAACTAATAATGAAAAGATTTCATCAATCAAATTATTCATATAAATACAAATAAAATTAAGATTTTTAGTAAAATCCACCCAATAAAGATACAACAATCATGGAGAATTCCTAGTTGAATGCCAGCCTTGAAAAAATTATTGGATAGAAGACACACTAGGCATAGTGATTTAAAAGATATAATAAACAACCATCCACATATATGAGGTAGTAACAAGATTATGAATAAATTATCAAGGTATTTACTAAGTTTATGGTGAAGCACAATTGAATAACAGGGTGAAATGTCACATTTTTTATGGAAACAATCAGTAGGAAGCTTCCCATGAGCCATTCTCTATAAAAGTGCTTCCCGATAAGGCCTAATAAAGTTCATATGTAAATAGCCCATCCACGCATAACATGTGTAGCATGATGAATAATGTTTATATGATTTTTTCTGTGGAAAAAATCCATTGATAAATGGATCACAAGGCCAAAAATACACTCTATTTTAGAAATTATAGCTGTTGATTATATTTAAAATATGTTTTGGGAGACCCCCCATATTATCAAGTTGGTCATTAATCATGGTATCCAAGTAAGCATTAAATTCATCAATCCTCAAGGTATCACAAAGGGTACAACCAGTCTATTTTTTCTTCCAAATGGATGATGATTAATTCCATGAAACAATCCATTTGAAATAATAATCAATAGAAGGAAAAATTGATTTAAAATAAATCCAAATAAATGAATCTAGATGATTAAAAACCACATTCCTTATGTTATCCTTCAATTTATTTCGGATATAATCAATATAATAAAAATAACTATTGATAAACCTCTATATGAATTAATCCTATAAATATTAATTAAACATATCAATATTTTTAATAACAATACCACTTTTATCATAGGGTTCACAACAATTATTCCATGAGACATTGGGTAATTTCATTTCAATAATATTACAACTCCAAATGAAATTTTTTATAACGAAATAAAATCTCCTGATGAGACGGACTAGACACATATATTCCATGAATGAATAAACAAACATGGAAATAATCATATCCTTGACCAAACATACATGGCCTTCCAAGGATAGAGACATTCCTTTCCAAGTAGAAATATTCCTTTTGATTTTTCTACCTATATGAGAAAGGTAACATGCTTTAGGCCTCCACAAAAATTTTGGAAAACCCAAATCTATAAAGTGAATAGCTCCCTCATGAATACCCAAATCCCTTAAAATGCCTACCCTTGTGAAAATGGGAAAATTGATACCAATGTAGATGAAGGACATCCTCCATCAAATCTCATAACCTGAATCATTTTCATAATAAAAAAGGGTCAGCTTAATATTTTTAATATTTTGATTATCCCCTTTAGTGAATTGAATGATATCATCTGCATACAATAATGATTCTGAGCAACAATTAATCTACTAGCATGATTAGACTACAGTTTCCCATTTCCAGCCATAATAGAAAGTAATCTATTAAGATAATCCTCCATAATTGAAAAGATGATGGTCGAAAGGGGGTCTCCCTATCTAACACCTCTAGAACATAAAAAATAGCCCATAGTGGATCCATTAACAAGTAAATAGATAATAGATGACTCAAAAATGATTTTAACAAAACTAATGTAATCATCATGAAATCCAAGATACTGCAAAACCATAAAATTGAATTTTCAATTTATAGTATCAAAAACATTCATAACATCCAATTTGAGATCAATATTACCACACATTGTGGATTTTTTAAAAAATGTTAACACATTCCAATGTTGTAATGGGAAATCATGAATAGACCTACCCATAATAAATACTATTGGATTAGGGGAAACAATATTACATGCAATAGAAGACAACCTGATGGTGATAATTTTGAAAATATTTAAAAAATGTTTTGACAATGGAAACTAGCATGAAAAAATGAATCACATTAGCATTATCTATCTATGGAATGAGTCCACACAACAAATAATTTAGACCCAAAGTAAGAGAGTTACATTTTAAAAAATTAGTAACCAACCTGCAAACATATACATGAATTACATCCCAGTGTGTTTGAAATAATAAATTCCTAAAACCATCTAGAATAGGAGAGTTGTCAGGCTTTAGACTGAAGTATACATCCTTAATTTCAATGTCCAATGGGACAAATTTAAGGGTGGAATTATCCTATTTACTGACAAGACTCAGAATAATACCCTCCAATGGATCAATATGAAGGACACAACCATTGAATATATCCTTAAAATACGTAACAAAATATGCAAAAAGATCATTGATTGACGGTGACTAGAATATTTTTTGGTGAGTGATTATCTATATTTAAATTTACTTGATTAATTATAAAAGACAAGTAAATTAATATTTCTCAAATATGGAATGCTATTTATTGCTCCACAAATTATGGAAATTATGGAATCCCATTTTAATATATTTTTATGTATAATATCCTAAAAAAATCATGAAGCTACACTGAAATTTTATAAATATTAATTTAAATATATATTGAAAAATATGATATACAGAAAAATTTATTTTACATATTTAACAAAGATATAAATATTAAAATAATACTATATATTGTTTTTTATTATATTTTTTAATTCATTTTTAAAAGTCATATATCTCTATTGTTTTAAATAAAAATTTTATGGTTAATATCTGAAATAATATATATATATATTATTATAATATAAAAACAATTATATATTAAATATAATTAAAAATATCTAGTTACATATGTACTATATATAACGTGAGTCAAAATAACGTTGTATCTACATTGTCAGGAGTATTTTATTATATTATTATATTAATAGGCATTTGGACAATGAAAATGTGACACTGGGGATAAAAATTGAATTTCATGTTATAATACCATTAGAACATTAAATTATAATGGTCTTATTGGGTTATTTTTAATAATTGTGAGAAGTAATGAAGCATTACAAATAAATATTCTTGAGTTTCAGTGTTGTTAATTGTTTGGTATCCCATTTATAAAATTTAGAGAATATATTTTTAATTAAATAATTATTTTTATTAAGGTATATATATACGAATATTATTGTACAAATATGACTATTTTTTATCATTATATATTTTTTATTATAATTTAAATTATTTTAAAAAAATTGAAATTTTCTTTTTGTAAGATAATGTCATTTATATTATAAAAAATATAGTTATTATACTTACATTATAATTTAAATTATATTAATTATATTACTATTATATATATACATTTATATAGTATGCAAAATGAAATAAAATCACATTTAACATGTACCCAGATTTCCCAGTGGAAAAACCCTCAACCACCCCATAATGATTGATAAGAACTATATTTATCATTTTTATTACATGTCATTTACCGAAAGTCGCATGATCATGACTACACGAATAACCTATTAAATAGAAAATATATCTCGTAAATATTTGTATAAAACCTTTAATTGTGCATTATTACCTTACATCATTATCTCACATTTCCTATTGAGTCATCCCCCTAGAAAAAAATAATTTCGCCATACCTCCCAATTTGGATCATGTTAGAACACTGATATATATAAAATATCACTACTATGACATATGATATTTTTCCACAATATCACCAATATTTGAAGGTAAAATGCCATTGAACCATTGAAAATTTCAATGTGACACTACCATACAAAATGATATGTGTTGTCTTCATGTAAATTTCTCTTCACATTCCACCCAATACCCTACAAATGACTATCATATTGGGAATCTATTTGTTTTGTTGTCATTGGGAACCCTCTATCCCGGTTAAGAAGAGAAATTTATAACAAGAATTACTGTGAACATATCTCATTAACTACTCCCAGAAATGGTATCGAAGCAACTATAACACATGAACCATAGTTTTTCGTATTTTATGGTTTAGTTATTTTTCCCACATTGACCTATTAGTTACGGACCTAGCCCCCCTACACAGTTTTCACTAGAAGATTTTTTATGTATCTTGTTTCCTTCTTGAGTTATAGTTATATTTTCGGATTGGGAATAACTACGCCATTAAATTATTGAATGGTATTTAAAATCTCTGAGCTAATGGTCTTCTATAGACTTCACAAGGTGTAAATAGTTTTGAGGGCCCACCTATGATAACAGTATTTAATTTTTTTGGTATTTTTTTGATCAAATACTCGATAGATGGATTGAAATATTATAGACTAAAATCATTTAGTGTATACTGTGAATATGTGATATCAGGTATGCTAATATTTAACTTTTCAAAGATAAATAACATATTTTATTGGAGTAATTCAAATAGAAACTCTTTTTCAAAGGACATATATTGGAATCTGATGTGATTGGAGAGATCATTTGGTAGATAGTACTCCACCTCCCATTTGTTTGATATTGTTGGTTGTATTCTTGTGACAAAATCCTTCATTACAATGATATTTTCAATATCTATTCATTGCCTCTGTTGATCTACTCTTTTATATATTCATTCAAGAACCTAAATCATCGTTACATGATATTCTTACCCATGGAGAAGTATGTATGGAAATTTTATAAATCAAATGATTCTCATTATTTAAATATTCTATCAAAGATCACTATGTTGTCAGTCGATTTGTCATGATCTCTTCCATTATAGGAAGATGTAATCATTTTTCCTAATTTCATATTTCATATAGTTTCAATGAAATTATTTCATCTTTATCTAAATCTAAATAGATAATGGTTTCTATAATAAAAAAAACCACTTCATGTATTGATTTAGGGATGCTTAATGATTCATGGTCTATAAGTCCCAATAATTCCCAGTTAGTAACCTCATGGAATCATTCCCCGTCATGTGTTATTAAAATTAATGAGGAAATTTCACTATATGTGAATATGATTACCATGATTGGAGTTATTTGTCAAGGATCTTGTATATAATTATTTATGGATACCCTGAAGTCAGTCTCTGCAAATTGGTTTCCAATAGTGGTTGCGGACCATGATATTTTGATATTTATGAATCTATTTATTGAAATTTTATGGAATATTTAAATCATATAATACGATTTATATTCCATTATTAATGATCTCCACTGAAATGATATATGATATTAATCATTTGGCATGTTAATTTTCATGATCGAGTCACTTATCTTGAAATTATAGGCTACCTCTTTCTCTATTACATAAGAAAAGGGGAAAAGAGAATCTAACATTTTGGCTACTCAGGTTATATATGTTGTTGTGATGGATTGATGAAATTACATTCATCCATGGATAAATTACATTGAAAACATTAACCTTAAATATAATTATAAAGTCTCAATTTGATCATTAAAATAATATTTTTAATATATTAATTTAAATATAATTTTATTTATATTCATAATATTACTAAATATATATTATAATAAATATTATAATACAATAAATATAATTTTATTAAAAATATAACTGAATTTATATTAGTATATGTAGTTTAATCATTTAAATTTTATAATGAAAAATATATTTTTATTAATTTAATTATATATAAGGGATTTCAAATTGAAAACAATATACACATTTACATCATAGTTGGTTATACCATATCAGGCCATAAATGAAGGATAAGAACCATTTGGAAATACATTATCACATATATCATATTTTAAGGAAATGAATAATGGTAGATCAAAGGAAAAACTAAAATGTATAAATTACCCTATGTGTAGGTTATTCAAAACCCCATATGACCATTCATGTGTCACATCATGGTCCTAAACATCATAATGCGCATTCCCCTTAGCAACAGTCATTTCATATTGTTTCCTTGTATTGATTCATGTTACAAATCCCATATATTCTCTGTCTAGGTAAAGGTTCATATGATATGTGACCCCAAATTTATTAATAATTTAAGCCACTCACCTATAGATACCTTGCATTATGTCGGGACACGTTTCCAGCATTAATGTGTTCCATCGTCTACTTGGTTATTATCCATTACATGCCTTATAGCCCCTACTTGTGACTGTAATATTGTGATTCCATTTTCTATGACATGGTATTGATCCCAATATCCAATGTATTGGTAGATATATATTATCATATTCAATTCCTCCATCACTTATTCAAGGTGGCCACATAACTACGTTGAGTCTCACCATAATGCATTTCCTAACGGTTTCCACATTCAAGTTGAATAGTCCCTCTATGGATTTTTTTACAGAAGATATGGATTTCCCATTGGTTTAGTTTATCAAAAGGCCTATGGTGTATCTAATAATCCACATCCTTATGGTGTATGATTGAATGGACAACCATGTGGCGTAAAGACAACATATTAGTACCAAAAGTACCACTAAACATGAATATTATCACGACTACAATATCAAAACAAAAATACATTACTATAATACTACATTACTACATGTGTTCAATAGTGAATTCCACCACCACATTTGTAATGGGATATCAAGAATTATTAATGGGTGAAATTATAACATGTCTAATCCCATAACTACATATATGAACGTTATGTATGTTATATAAATTTATTTATTAAAAATAATATAATTATATATATATAAATTCATATAATAATATGATTTATTTTATTTTATATGTATACAATCATTAACCTAAATTTAATAATAATTTTTATAATATTATTGAAATTATAATGTACTGTATTAATTTTCCAATATATATAATTATCTTTATTTAGGTTGGGGTCAAAAATTATAGACACTCACACAAAGAAGACATGAAAGTGGATAATTCATCTTATCTATTCATAAAAAGTTTCATGTACCTACTATGTATATTATAATTTGTTAATGGTGTAAAGGAACCATCAAAATAGAGTGGAGAAAATGACCTGGATATATAGAACATCGACCTATCTTGGTGAATAATATTACTTCAAAGAAGTTACATCAAACAATTCCAAAATTCTATAGATCCTAATATATATCCCGACTACTATAATGGTATTGTAATGCCATAGGGGAAATACCCTAAAATTGGAGGTCATATACAATTAAATCACCAATATCCTTGATGCAGAGCGTCACCATATTCAACTCAAGTACATGTTGGACCATATGATAATTGTTATTATATATATAGATATTCTTATACCAAATATATATAAAGTTATGTTGATTGAATAATCATTATAATTTTATTTACAGTTATATTTATACAAAATATGTTTATAAGAATATTGATTGAATAATCATTATAATTATATGTACCCTTATGAAAAATATAATTCAGTTTATTTCACTATATATATGTGTGTGTGTGTGTGTTTGTTGATGATGTGAATATTTTATGAATTGATATAAAATAAGGGTTTATGTGGGATGAAAGACAAAGAGGAAAATCTCTTAACCTTCCTTGATATACACTGAAAATTAAATGACTCCAACATAGGGTAATAATCTTATCTACCTATTACTAATTATGGGATCTATTATGAGTCTCATATGACACGTAAATGATATATATTTTCTATAAAAAATAATATTCATTTTGACTTTATACTAAATTGTGTATTTAGTATCTCTTTAAATGGTTTAGTTAGATGGAACACAATGTATGATCCACATGGAGCCATACACCCCATGAACTAGAATATGGAATCCACTTAACATAGACCTCAATATGTTCTCTCCCATGAGATATTTGGTCTATTGATCAATGTTCCATATTTAACAATATAATTTATTGTGCTTTAACCTCTACAGGAATACATTATTTGTATAATATAAGAATATAATGTTTAAATTATTAATTCACATCTCTAAAATGAATGTTAGTATAATTTCATAAATAATCATAGAACTAACAATATGAAAAATTATAATAAATGATGTAAATAAATGTGTCATGTCAAAATACATGTCTTATTTGTCTTGTTGGGCCTATAATGATGAAATTAATGCGAAAAAATAATTTCAACCATCCTAGGTAAAAAACATTAATTTTTATAATAGAAATATAATAAGATAATTAAAAATTACTTCACCCATCATTGATGTCATATGAACAATTATTTTCATATTAAATAACATTGTTTATTCATCCCATGTAATATTGGTTTCCCATATACGTGGGGTAGATACATCCGAGAACATGGTCATTTCAAAATTCTATTAACTCATATTATCCAACAGAAGACATCAAAAATAAGATAGTTAAATAAAATTAATCTGTAATACCTCATTGTAATGTCACAACCAGTGATCCAAAAAACATTTTCCCAGATGTTATGGGTCACATGGCCCCTGGAATACATCTTTGTATAATAGAGGATGAAGAATATTAGCACGGTTGTAAAGTTGTCATCATGTGGAGACATACATTATTATCAACGTTATGTTACTAAATAATGAAAATAATCTTAAATATATTGAATCATATATTGAAATACATAATTTATAGAGTACATAAACATAATTACTGATCAAGTGAATAATAATATCAAAATCCAATAGGCATTGTCGTATAAATGGATTCTTGGAATTGTAATTTAAAATTTTGGTATAGGGGAAAACCATATATAAAAATTTCTATAATAAAATAGTCTACCCCACTAGAATCTCCTGTACATTATCATTCAACTACTCTTATGGTGAATATATATGGAAATAATATCTAAACACTATATTTGGGACATTTTTTTATACATACTCTCCAAAATGTAATCTACTCATGTAATAAAGATGTCCTATATAGGTTGTGAGATAAAATCCCCTCAGTACACCACCAATAAATTATATATGTTATCCAATTATTTTATATTTCTAGAAAATAGATTGTAGATATATAGAATTGTTATTAATGGTGAATAAATAAACAAAAATATGGAATGTTTTGAAATTAAAACATGGTGGAAATACATGAATGGTCTCAAATATGTAATGAACGTTAAATTAGTTGATATAAATTGATATATAGTATTATGTATATATATATATATATTATATAGTTTTATAGTATGTCATTATATATTTAACTTGTATTTGAGGATGTATGTTTCCATATACCTTGAATACTACATGCTAGCTAGACCGAGGCATAACCAAGTAACCATTTAATTGTATGATGAATACTATAAGCTCCAACAGAGGGTATAATTCGTATATATCATAGTGAGTGGGGAAATCATGATAAAAACATGTTATTGTGGTTGTGTCATTATGTCAACACCCACACAAAAAACGTAGTGCATTGTGCCCTCCATCCAAATATTATCAACAATGTGAGATGTCCGGGTCAACACCTGATGTATGTGTGAATCATCATTACCATTATTTCTCATGAAATGTCACACAACATATATCAACAGTAAAACAATATTTATAAAAAAATTAATTAGTTAGTACATATCATGCATCATAGTTATTAATCCTATTTTAACTAAGTCATTAAATTTCATTTGTGGAATATAATAAATAATGCATTAAATAGTTTCCACACTCAATCGTATATAAAATTAGTTAAATGAAACCATATAATTCTAATAAAGAATGAATATAACATTAAAAAAATTCAACAATGTATAGTACATTTAATCTATCTAAAAAATCATTTAGCAATGATTTAGGAAGAATATGGAATTTTGAATTGTAATTGAGGAAACTACATGTAGGGAAAATAATAATTTATTTGAAAGGAAAATCATTATTAGGATCATTATGATCAATATGAATTTTATTAAAATATAGTAAAATACATTTATAATCCATTATGAATGCTTAAAAGGTGTTCCAAACATATAATCACATTGTTATAATTGGAAAATTCAAGATGGATCACTCAATAGGTGTCCATCATCATGGTCAACATCATATAACAACTTTAAAAAATGATAAATAGTTTAGAAATGCGAATATACCAGTTCAGAATGATGAAACCAATTTTATGGTGATTTTCAATGATGTTTTTAATTTTACACAATATTTAAATTATGGAAATAAGTAAACATTAATCTTAAATGATAATATCTCATAACATATATTTTGGGATCACTCCAAGAATGGAAGTGTAATAAAATTTAATGTATATTATGATGAAATTAATTAAATAGTCAAAAATAACATAACAAAATATATATCTCACCTAAATTGTGAAAAATATTCAAATATTAATTAAATAAGAATAAATAATAATAATTATCATTATGTGTAAAAATAATTCTATAGATAGATCTTGATTCAGAGTATGGATGATTGATTGAAATCAAATCCTAGATTATGAAATATGGAAATCCATTGGAGGTGGGAGAAGATTCATAAAATATAAATGAAATGGGAAAGTGGAAATATGTTTTCATTATTTTTAAGGGGAAATGTTTAATATCTCCCTCAAAGTATGGGGTGCCTAGTTAGGCATCATGTTTTGGCCCAAAATTGGGAAATCCAAATTAGCCTCACAACATGTAGGAATAAACCTCATGGCTAAGTAACATAATATTATTAACCATGCTGATGCTTTGTGAAATACCACTATATAATATATTTATTTTTTAACATGAGCATATTCATGGGGTCTCAAGGATGAAGAAAAATTGTTTTCCCCATAATTGTCACAAGGTTCCCCACATGTTTACCTCAAAAGATTTATAATATTATAATATAACTGAGTACTTTAATTTTTTATCCCATTTAATCGAGAATAATGCACCAAATATTCCCCAGATAAACTTGGGACATTACGTAGATCCTTTTATATGTTAAATAAAATTAAACAAAGTGTATAAATTTAGAAAAAAATGATACTTTACTTCATTAAAATATTGGTCATTATTCCTTCATTGATGTGGCTTTCATTAGAATGAATTGACTTTAATACATCCTTTATCATAATTTTTTATGTATATTAGCTTAAATAATCACAATACATGAAAGGAACATAACTTAGAGTGGTGAAATTGTATAGACTCTTCAATTTTCCATCATAGGAATAACAATCAATTCTAGGATATTTGAACATATTATTTATACATTCCATAAACATATATTCCAAAATTTTAATTTATTATAACATATTATGTCCACCCATAATCAATGAATATATGTTCACTTATTAACAATCTATTTCTCTGGTCTATTTTCTTTTGAATTTTAAATAATAATAATTTTTTAGTTTTCCATAGATAGTGAATCTATAGATATGAATTGGGAAATGATCCACCATTATAAGGGAAATATGTGAAATTTATATTACATAATTGTTATTAATTCAAACAAATTATTCCAAAAAACTATGCTAGTAATTCCATGATATGTGTGATTTCAGAATTCCCTTGAAATCTATTGAATCGGTCAAATGAGGAATGAATGTCTGAGAGACCCTCAATTAGTCCATCCTCCCAGAATTCCATCATCAATTTATTTGTTCTAAATGGACCCGCTATTTTAACATATTGGAACATAATATAAATGAGTATCCATATTATAATTACAAAAACTATATTGGCATGATAATCCTCCATGATTTAATTATATTCCAAATAAAAATTTATAGTTATAATAAATTTATGTGATAGAACAGGGCATATAACTGATGAATATAACTAGTAATATGGAAAAAGAGATAAATTCTACCATACTATCCACTTAAACCATTCAATGATGACATATTCATCCAAATTGATCTTGAAAATAAATTAGACAAAAATGAACACCACTAACATTTTTTTAAACTCCATTCATGTCTATTAATTCCGAAATGGTTTTGAATTTGAATTCCATGTTTAGAAAAATTTTATGACATCATAAAAAATATAAATTGAATTTTTCATGGGTTTCTATTAGCACAAATTGTTTATATTAAGGTTTCAATTGTTCTATTCCAAACTATTTAATTAAATCATTTTCATTTAGGTTATTTATAAATTATCAGTCCTTAGTTTATTTCCTTGTTTCTGTAGTATTGTTTTTTGTTCCTTTGGATATTTTAACACTATTTTGAGGGGACTAGATTATATATCAGGGTGGTTAGTTCAATTATCTCACAAATATGTCCTCTTAAATGACAAATAGTATCATGTTTTGGTAAAAAAATGTTCAAAAGTGACCTCACAAACTATAATGTATTTAATGGAATGTTCATTCATTAGAGTATTTCTTTGATCTAATGGAGGAGGGTTAAAACATATTTTTTACTAGCAGGAACATTAAGAATACAGTAATAGGATTGAGAAAAAATAAATGATAATAATTATGAAATTATATAATGTATCACAAGGGGTTATATGTTATTTACACATACGTCAACAATTTGAAATGTTTCAATATAAGACCCCATTAATTACACCTGGCAGTGATGATCTATCTTTTAGAATGGACGTCCCAAAAGAATAACCTTGTTTAAATCAAAATAGACTTATGAAAAAAATGGAATTTATAAGTCTCTCTCTATTTATTATTCCTTTAGACCATTATAAAATTTAAATTCAAATATTTTTAATATGGATCATAGGGCCACACAGTAGAATAATTATTCTTTTACCATCAAATTTATTCTCCTCAATTTATTTTCTCCATAGGCTGTGGAATCCATTGAAGAAGTATACGATTTACGTTTTCTTGTATTTAATGGATATAAATGAATTATATTACTATAATGACATGATGGATTCCCTCATAATTTGATGAAAATTTTTTATATATGATTTATAGTCTATCAAATATATAAATGCTATTTTTAACTCAAATAAGGGTGTAATTATTTCTACTGTGGTTGTGGAGGTGAATAATAATTCCTATATAATTTTGAATAATGTGATATAATTTATTAAAAAATTTTGTTTATTTACATTTTTTTCCTTCATTATTACACTTGGAGTGTCCACATCACTTCCAATTATAGATAAAATATTTGAATTTGATTATGGTTTGATGTGTGTCCTAATAGTTTCACAAATGGATGGAAACATTCCCCTCAATATTTGGTCCCATGTAAATTTTTAAACCGTGTTAATAATGTTTCTTTAGGAATGTTCAAAAAATTAAATGTAGTGAATATTTCATAGAATATTTATCAAATTTAGTGGAATACAATAATTATTTTAATTGTCCAACAGTTCACTATTAATCATCGCTAGATAATGAATATATTCATAAATATATTCAATTTTGTATGAGTATATTTTTGGAATAAATCATTATTATAATATTTTGTTATCTTTTTCAGGGAATTCAGTTATTCCCTTACCAATTTTCCCATACATAGTTGATGGTTTTTCATTGAGGTTGTTTATATTGATTATTCTAATTGAATCATTTCAATGACTCTAACTATAACCCTAGGTATTTTTATACTATTCATAATAAATTATTGTGGATGTACCATTTTATGTTAGTGTTATTGTGTATATTATGTTTTAGATCATTATTTTTTGTGATCATTGTTGCATTTATTTGACCATGTTAATTGTACAATATGTTCTCATTTAGAAAAAAAATAATTTTACAGAATTTTAGCAAAATAATTTTAATTATATTTACATATAATATATATTTATAAAATATTATATATATATATATATATTGATCTTTCTTCCTATAAATTCAGTATATATAGAATTATATTAATTTACCATTGATAGTAATGGAATTTATAAGGGATATCCTAACTATTAAGTGAAAGGATATATGTTTTAAAAATTGTTAAGTTCGTAGCTTAGTGATAATTAAATTTAAATGTATGGGAATATTATGAAATATTAGAATATCCAATATCCACTCATATTATTATTTGTCTATAGTCACAAATGGACCATATTATTTTTATAATGATCATAAATCTACCGAACAGACTATTAGTTGATCAATGATTAAATGTATTAATTTTGTAAACTATAATATAACTGACCCAAGAGAAATTGAAATGTGTCCCTATCTGATTATGTTTGAGTGTAAACCAAAAAAATCATGTATCCATAGGGTGTTGTTAAAAGTGTCAACATTCATGTATAGAAACTCACTAGTTTTTTAAATAATAGAATTTTATCTAAAATATCAATGATAATTTAGACACATAGAATTATTCATCAATAATAGTAATAGATATAATTATTTCTATCTTTTATATTATTTATTAATGAAATTCTTAGGATTTATTTGAATTGGTAATTTTTAAGCTAGTTGGGGATTGGTAGGTGAAAATCAAAACTGATTAAAAAAATTAAATATATTTTCCATTTCACGAAGAAAAATTATATTTAGATCAACTCTAAGAATGTTACGGTGATCATGATTTAACAGAAATCCAAAAATTTATTAGTCATTGAAAATCACATTTCATCCCCTATGGATTTTTATCTTACCCAAAAACAATTTGAATTTATAAATAACCTAAAATAGGTTTTTTTATTGATTTATGTCCATGGAATTATAGTATATTGTTTTTGATATTAGAAAATAATGGTTTACTAAAAATATAATCCCACAGTTTATCAATAATCATATAGATCCACACCATTAAAATTTTGCTAAACTCACAAATCTAGTATAGATACCAACAAACAAACATTTCCAAATAGTATACTATATAGAATAGTTCGTAGACATCACGTCAGAACTCAAAACCCCATTTATTATATTTTATTTCTTATAGTGTATCATAATAGTTATAAAAAATATCATTGGACTTACATGTTATGAATAATTATTTTTACCTTGACTTTAGTCTATAAAAACATTTCACAATAAATATTTCTTCCCATGAGATGAGATAGATAATGAATGAAGGGTTAATATCTAGATTTATTAAATACCTAAATAGTGAAATTATGTCCATTACTGTGGAGGGGTCCTTTTATCATTGTTCCACTCATTTATGTGGGGATTTACCTCAATAAAAATCTTTAAAAATATTTAATCCCTAAGGATCATTTCCATTTTCCATGTTTTTATCATGTCATGTCGATTAATCATGTTGAATGTGTGTCTTTATGTAATAAATCTTATAATGATGAATAATATAACATAATTATAATGGTGATACAAATATTATGATACAATGACTAATTTGAATAAACATACTATAATAAAACATATACATAGTCTATAATGCTCAGGGGCATCTAGAAGATCTGGGAATATACAGTAAGAATGATACATATTTGATGAAGTCTTTTACATGATTTCATCTCCAATATCCATTAATAATGGGATATAATTGGGATATTTGAGTGGTTGTGGTTCTGAGGTAATTTAATTTATAGTTTTTTTATTCAATATAAATAATATACCCAAGAACACAATCCTCAACAAGATCATCCTCTAAGATAGAGCATCTTATTAATTAAATGGTGTCCCAAACCATATAACAAAAATGATTTATCTATTTTCATATTATTTCCTTTATCTGGAATTTGGAATAGATACATTACGGAGAAACATGATTCCATATATGGTTTATATATCTAATTATATGTAATACATACTCAAATAACCATTGAGAGGTTTAAATATCACAGTATGGAAAATTTATTTGAATATATTTGATGTTATTTATCATCAATTCCAACATTTTTGTGAAATATAATGTATCATAAATCTAATAAATAAATAACTTTAATATTATGTGTTAAGGTATAGTCAATACATTGGATAACTCTAAAAGATAGTATAAAATTTAAAAATGTTAATCAATAAAATTTTCCAATGAAGTTCGTTGAAGATGATTCTACATAAGAATTATATGGCTTATGGATGTTATAAAAATTCCACTATATGTTATGGTTATAATCAATATTATGTTCATACCTTTAATATCTAATAGTCCATTTTTACCACTATGAATCATGTAATAGGTAGAGTTTAAATATGTAATAATTTATTTTAGGTTATATAATTATCAATGAATCAAAAAAAACTATATTAGTTCAAATTGTGTCACCACTAGTTGTGTTCAGAGGGACATATATAATAATTTTCCCATAAAAAATATATAATTAAATCATATCTTATTAAAACATAGAGGTCATCAAAAAAAAATTTCTGTGTATTCCAATCATATCAAAAACCAATCAAGGGATTTTTGAAAAATAGATAAATAGTATGACACTATGTTGAATAATGACAAAAGGTAAGAATATTTTAAAATTAAATTTTCAATAAATATATTGAATTTTTTTTATATTGTTTGTAGTGGGTTTTTTTTATTGTTTCCCAAATGAATTCCCTTAGGACTGCATAAATTTCTCAGAGTTTTGGAAAAAAATATGTTGATTTGGTGATCATTCATTGTAGGGTTGTAAAATTATACAAGTAGATTCATCACATATATTAAAACATCAAAGAAAATGTACCCATTCATTAATATATCTATTTAAATATATTTTATATATCTATTACGATTTGATAAAATTTAATTACTACTATCATATTCTAAATATTGTATAGCTAGATAACATTCTCATATCCATGGAAATTGATTTCCAGAGATGTAGTAATCTAGCTTTATGATCTCCCAACAATTAATTGGCTGATGATTGATGATAACATTGATTAATGGGAAATATAACTAACATATGAGTGAGTATTAAGGGAAAAAATAATTATAATATATTATATGTTTATTTTACACATTTAGTGTTTAATCAATATAATTATGAGACATTTAAGATCTTTTCGGTTCATGATTCCACCAAATATAAGGAAAACAATAATTATACTAACATATAAGTACCAACAATAGAAAATTTTAAAAGTGATAATTGATATTACATAATAAAATTTATTAGATATTAATCATATCACATAAGAATTACCCCATTATTTAAATCCATTAACAGGTTCTCTATGATAATGTCAATGAGTATGAATTATATGGATAAACATATCATGAAAATATTTATATTGTAGTTCCTTCCTTGGATGAGTAAATCATGAGAAATATAAGATAAGAATATTTGATATGTATTTTAATGGATTTTCATTTGATATTATATCTAATGAAATATTTATATGGTCAAAAAATATTAAATGTGGAGACATTTTAAATTTTCTTCTCTTCATATATAAAAATATTTTTATAAGAAATTTAGGATTCATAAATTATAATTTTTTCTCATTCTCTATATTTTATTTCGAAAAATAATATAACTATATCCAGTTACTACATTATGGTTCCTCACTATATATATGTATGTAAAAATTAATCCACAAATTTATTGATAAAAACTTCATTATAAGGAAACAGTGAATATAATAATATTTCTCTTATTACAATACATTTATATCCCTCATGAGAATTGATCATATGATTGATCATATTATTCCAAAGATTAATAAATGTTAAATACATACCATGTCCCACAAACTCGATGTATCCCATATAAAACATCCACATTAATCATTTTATAGTAAATTAATAATGAATTTCTATACTATATGTCCCTCAAAATAAATCGTTATGTTATATTCACAATGTATTAATTTCATCAGGAATTTAAAAAATATAAAAATTATTTCATTCTTTTATTATTGTAAAATAAAAATTCAATTCCTTATCAAATTTTCATAATCAAAATACATGAGAGAACAATATACATAATCACAAAAATATATTTCAATATTCATAAATGTACAACCATAATAAATATTTCATTTGCTGATAGTATTATTCCATTAAATATCACCACATTAGAGGTTTTTACATGTACTTAAATGGTGTTTAATGCCATTTTATATGGTGATGAACTATGGTGGTAATAATCCTCGTCATGAGGATATAGTAAAAGCTTCTAAAATAGGCCTCACACCTACTCAAAAATACATACCACCTCCTTGTATGGTGGCATATTCCAAAGATGAAAACTATTGAGCATTAAATCATATTGTAATCAACTATTAAGGTATATAATTGGAATATATATATATATATATTAATTTCAATAAATGGTATTGATTTATCACCCAATAAACTAGTGTAAATGAAATTTTAACTTTTTATAATGTTTAAAATATATCAAAAATCAATATGGTGGTCAATAGATGATATATAAAAACCCTTAGCAAAGGAGATAACCTCTCATATTTTTAATTTAAACCTTAAAAATGATCAACCACTGGAATAATTTAATTTCCAAATTGCATAGACAATATTAAAGGTATATCTTATAATACATCTACAAAACCACACATGGAACCACTTGTAATATATAATTACATCAAAATAAGTATTGTCTAGGGACTTATGCAATAAAAAATAAGATATCAGTAAATCCAAAATGCTACACTCATGTCCAAATATCCATTCTCAACATGAAATATATTTCGTATCCAAATTTTATAACTGCTAAATTTTCAACATTAATAATATAAGACAAACCATGCTTAAAATATATCATTACCACTTTCAATCCAAAATATTATTTTTTAGAATTCTTATTTATATCTGGAATGTATTAGAAAATTTATAACTATTTCTAAATGGATGGTTTTTCTTCAAAAAAATTTCCAATACAAAATTAATAAAATATTTTACAATAGGTATTGGTTCTAATCCTATCATATTTAATGATACATTATCCATTATGAAAGGATTACTAATAGTCATTTTTATAATTACCATTATAATAGTTTTCAATGAATTCATTATCATTTATTATTTCCAATTATTCCGTATTCATCATATATGGTTCCTTATGAGTAAATAAAACATTATAAATTTAGGATCTGTATATATTATAGATTTAAAACCATGTATACGACACATAAAAATTTTAAAATGACAAAATACCACTATGTATTTATGTTTATTTGTTGAATAATTTGTTTCTTGATTTTAAATTATGATTTATTTAAACATTAATACCAAATTAATATGAATTAATAATATCACTAGGACCACAAATGAAGTATAAATAATGATAAAAAATCTGAATATGTTTATGGTTCTTGAAATATAATATCATCAATAAATGTTATTTATAATTAATAAAAATATTCATCATGTTCTTTAATCAAAATATAATTCATCTCATTTTGATTAAAGATAATTTTTGTGTCAGCTAATATATAGTAGATAAAACAATTTTCAATAATAATATATTAATTTAATAAATAATAGAACATATTTTAATTAATATGTAATTTCCATTCATCATACGATTTTGGTTTATTACGAGTAACAATTATACCATCGTTTGAATCAGAATTCTTGTTGAATGATATATGTTTCAACTGAAACTCATAATTTCCTAAGAGTCCATACATAATATTTATTTCAAATTATCTATAATTATACATATATTTTTCCATGAGCATCATTGATTTCTGAATAAATGTGAATTAGAATATTAATTAATTTCTAAAAACAATCAATATAATCTATGAAAATTTAATTGATCTGAAATATGAATATAACATGTATATTTTAAACCACAAATGGAAGAAAAAAACATATTTATAATTCCTAATATAAATTTTTTTCATGATAATTTATTCATCATTGACTTTCAACTTTTGATATCGCACCATGTGGTCAATATATATAAAATTCATATGTACATTATGTTGATAAAAATATACATCTATATTAGGGTACAAATACATATTCATAATAGAACATTTATATAGTTGCATATAGTCCGGGATTTGTATCATAGGACTATATAAATTTTTCTAAAAAATTGGATCTATATAATATTATGTGATATGATGAATTAAATAAAGGTTTATAAAATTTAAAAACCATATAATAATTTAACAGTGATTTTAATCTATCATCCTAAAATAAAATAATATAAATAAATTAAAAACACATCTCGATGTTCATTTAATACATGAATATCATTAATCTATTCAATTTAATTTCCTGATAAAATATAATCAAGTTAACATTAACATCAATTTAAGTAATTTGCAAATATTCTGGGTAAAATATCAAAGATATAGGATTATTATCATTTAAAAAATCATACATAGATTAAAAATTGAATATAACTTCTTTAGACATATAATTCTTTATATAATAATAATTATTAATCATATCCCCATCGCTAATAATACCAAAATCAACTATAATAAATTCAACAGGATTTTTAGGATAACCAATCCATATATAATTATTGAAATATTAATAATAATTTAAATAATAATTATAATTATATGAAATTTTGTTACCTTTGGTTTGATCTCAATTTTCTAGTTCATTTTCTATTTTTCTACAATGAATACCAATCACAAATTATTGGACATATTATCAATATAAAAATTGTCCAAATTAGCATAAACAAGATGTGTACATTTAATCACATCATTGTATGGTCTTTAATTTCATTATGTAGTCATTAATGAAATTACCACACCCTTGTAATTAAGAACATATTTATTTAAATACTCCAAAATTATCTTTCATAGCTTATTTTCATAAGGTACAACTTATTACAATTTATACAACTCACATACTTATAAAATCTTTTGGTTTGACTATTTTCATTTCCACTTTCATTATATTCATTTGTTATAGGTCTGATCAGAACTGAATAAAATTAATTACTAGATATAATGATACACTCCCCATGATTATTCTTTCGAAACATAACATAATAATTTCAATTATTCCTATAACATTTATATTTATTAAGTTAATTATTCCCTATTTTAATCCACATGTACTAACTGTTATCATTGTTCATGTAAAATAAACATATCCCATATAATCCTTTTTATTACATTTCTCAACATTACATGAGATTTTGAAAACATGATATTGATAATATAGTATTAGTCTTGACAAAATTCTCCCAATTTTTATATCATGTTCAATAATTAAATTTGTTGTATAATTTGAAAATCATGTAATTTTTTTTTCATATATATTAATAAAATACTATTTATATATTCACTTCATAAAGTTTTCGTTCAATTAAAAATAAAATAAATATGAAAAATACCCCCCATGAAAATATTCATAAATTGTAACACTCTATGATTTAATAGTATGTTATCTCTTTAATGTAACTCAATAGAATGTGCTACATGTAACACCGAGTTCAAGAGCATCATGACCTTTCAAAGTATCCATATAAAAAGATGTTATGAATAGTATTAACAAATTTTTGAATTTAATATATACCCTATATAAAATTAAAATTTACATTTTGTGTTTCTTAGTCATAATATACAGACAAATTCATTTTTTAAATAAAAGAGGTGTCTTTAAAAAAAATGAAATTTTACCTTCTTTTTAATGGAGAGACCTTTTAAATCCAATATTTGAAACTATTATATATATATATATATATTAAATTTGACAAAATGGAATTATTTTATAAAAATGGGCCACAAAAATATTGTTTGGTTATATTTTTGTTACATTTTTTGACAACATTCATATTATTTAGAATAGTTAAAAATACTAAATATAAATTAAAAAATAATTTAATCGATATAATTTAATGTTTTAAATTATATAAATTGAGTGTTTCTAAATTATCATTAGATTATATTTCTAGAAATGTATATAATTTATGTCATTTCATGAAATTTTACATTTAAATTGGATATAAATGCATATAAATCATTCGATTGTTTTTCCATTTAAAAAACATTCTTTCTGGTTTTGATAATGAGAATTATTTATAAATTAACTAAAAGAACTTATATGTTTTTAATTTGGTAATATAGATATCATTTCTGAATTTGGAATATCAAAATTAACTTTGGGTGAATTTTTTAGATTTTTTATTAAAAACATTCAATTTTTTGGAATAGTGAAAAACAAAGAATTATTGTTTAAAAAAAATTTATTTAAATAATAATTTATTTTATTTAAATTTATTATAATTCAAAATATATATGTAATACCTATATTAGTTCAATTTAATTAAGTGGATTCATTTTATTATAAAATTAGATGTATAAAATTTTGTTGGAAATTTGTCATCTTTTACCCACCTTCATGTAACATTTGCAAATTTTTATAACCATAATTTTACCTCTTTTTCTAAATTAAATATCAAGAATCAAAGACAAAATGTTCAAAGTAGTATAAAAAATTTTGTTCAATAGGATGCAAATATTTTTTTGTGAATAGTAAATTTTTTATTTTCATTTACCAAGGTAAAAAGTAAATAGGGTATTTAAAGGTTAAACTGATTTTTTAATTACAATAAAACATGTCCTATTTCTATTTAATATGTGTATTTAAACCATAATATTCCTTAGGAATAAAATATGATCTTATTTTATCCCCATGGATTATATTAGAACATTTATTATTATTCTATTTAATGAAAAATTAAAAGTTGTAAATTCAAATTTTAATAAATAAAACAAGTTTAATATTGGGTTATACATAAGATAAATTTGACAATAAATATTCATTAAAAATCAAAAAATCATTTCTATGTAATGGAATTTTAATTATAATTTCTAGACATTATATAATTTTATTTATTTATGACATAATGATGATGCAGTAATTACCTTATTACTAAAATATTAAAATAATAAATAATATAAAAATTGAAATAAATGTAAATTGAGACTTTTATGCATTAAAATAATTTTATAGTTTAATATGGATAGTTAGGTTTGATTATATAAATTTTTTTCTATGTGATAATGTTGTTATGACTTTCTCAAAAACAAAATACCAAATAGTGTAAAAATTGACTAAATGAATTTTTAAAAAAAATATTATTATATGAAATAATATTCTTAAAATTATAAGGTTATAGAAAAGGAAATATATAATGAATGAAATGATATTAATGAACAACTTTTATTTCTCTCTTAATATTATAATATGTCTATTGACCATTTAATCTAAAAATATAGATGAGAATGTAAAGTTAACCTATTTGAATTAGAGCAGAATTTGAATGAATAGGTTAATATGGTAACCTAATCATGTATAAAACCTATAGTAGATAGGTTTTTGACCCATACTCACCATAGCCTAAAAATAAATCCATTTTTGGCCATTATTAACCGAATATAATTTTATAATAAAATTATATTTCATGCTTTTCCTAAACTGGTTGTGACCTCTCTTATAAAATGGTACCACCCATTTTCCAAAAATCACACATCCTTTGAAATTTGGCTCTGCCAAAACCTGCTCAAATATCCTCCCAACCACCCTCAATTCAACCTAGAGGACATTATTTTATTATAACGTCATTTTAATGATCTCTTTTGATCAAATCAAATGGAAGCCTCCTATAAAGAGGTAATAATTTCATCACCTCTTTCAAAGTCCTTTTCTTATTCCACTTTTTATTTCATTGTGGTTTCAATAACAAAATAATAAATATAGAACCTTCTAATTTATTTGATATTATTAAAAATATGGTAAAAACTTATTCATTATTCTATCCATCCTATGAATGTCAAAGTCACCATACTTGTGTACGTACAACATACAGTCATAATGTCATGGTGTAGTTAGTTAGTCAACAATTCATTATTTGGATGGTTATAATAATGAGAATAATTGATTTAAATAATAATTATAATATTTTTTCATGAATTTTTATATATGATTTACAGTCCAATTAAATAGGATTTCATTGTAAATAGAATAATATTTTTTCTCCTACAAACATACAGACTACCGACTCTATGAGCGCGTGTAGATTCATTCCACATCGTAACCCTTCAAGAATAAATTTCATTTTATGATTTTTAAAATAAATTTTAAGAACAAAATATCATTATGGATCTGAATAAAGTAAATTTTATTTATATCATTAATGAATAACGTATCAAAAAATATAAAGGAAAATGAATCAGTTTACATCCAAAACAATCATACTATTAAAATGTTATTAACAAAACAATTTTAATAGATCATATATGATATCATATTTATGTATATGGTTCTTTTATAATTTAATAAAATTTATTTAACTATTATAAATGAGGTTAATTTTACAATCACTTCATTATATGATGTTCTTTATATGTGAGTATCTACTGGGACCTCTTTATCATCTACTTCCATATTTCATAAAAATGTATTTCAAAACATTTTTAATATGTCCTAGATTATGGGATAAAAACATTTATACTCTTGAATGATTTTTTATAAACATTTAAAGGAATCTTTCCATCTCATTTCAAACTTATAACTTTTTCCCTTTTCTAAAAATTGATGTATTAATGTTTTTTAACTTATATGGTAGGTGCATCTTTTTTCAACCATTATATACCATTAATATTTTTTCTTATAAACTTATAATATTAGTTTCTAAATAAATTTTTTCTTTTATAATTATGTTACTTTTAAATGATTTCAAAATATAATGATATATTTCTCTCAAATATTTTTTATATCTTCTATGTAAATATCCATTGATGGATTATACACTTGTTTAATGGTGATTTATTATTATACAATCCTCCATATTCTATGTAATGTTTTATGATATGATTGACTGTGGATGTGTAATTTTTATACCATTCATGGTTTATGGTTAATGTATTAAAATATTGTATGCTAGTTTTAATATGAATGTTTAGGTTATGTTTCATACTTTTAATATGAAGAAGGAATTGGAAATTGTATGTGACAGGTAGAGAGGTTTATATATCCTTGATGAATCGGTAGCTCTCATAAGAAAAACTAGTGTCTTCGCATAAGGTCTTGAAAAAATCTTATTTGTATTCATGGAAAGAGAGATTTACTATTGGGTAATTATGTCATAAATTATGCATTAAGTCATTATAAAGTTATCTATTGATATTACATGTTATTATTCAACTAGTATAATATCCATGTGAATAAGTAAACAAATTTATTTGTGTTATATTTGAATTTTATTATAATGATTAATTTTAAAAGAAAAGCGTTTTAGTCATATACATTTCCTTAATTGTTTATTATTATTAATAAATGTATACACTATATTGTTTTCCTTGCTAGGAATATAATCTCACACATTTCATATGATTTTTTATTCCAAGGATTTAAAGAAGTATATTATCATTTCACTACATCGATAAGATATGTGAAATGAGTGTGTTCGACGGGGACACTATGTTTTTTTTTCATGATGTAATGTAATACATGTGTATGTATATAGTACTTCCATTGATACTAAACTAATTGGTATTTCAAGTTGTGATCTATTGTGATCATGAAAATGTCATGTAATAATGCACCGACACAAGGATAATAGGGTTGGGGTGTTACAGTTGGGATCAGAGGATGGTTAGTACAAAACATGGAAAATAGATTTAGAAAACTCCTTGATTATTGTATGTTACCCTAAGATAGACTTTGAGAATTAGAATATATAATCATTCTAAAATTTTGGCTATATAACGATTTGGGGTATTTTCCATGCAATAAATCCAAGTGAGGATAGTTGCAAGTAGAGGTGGATGTGACATAGATGTTGTTAAGCACGAAATTTCAAAAAAAGGACTTTCTGTCATGTCCTAGGGTATGTTGGTTCACGACAATGGGCATTGATGCTCTCTTGGTTATGAAACTGTCAAGGGATATTATTATGATAATTCAATTTTTTTTACAAACCTTTTTGAACCAATTACGAGTAAATATTTCAGTAAAGAAACCATGTTTTTAATTATGATACTTGATGTGGGAAAATATTCAATTAATTTAGATAATTTTTCTAGTTTTTTATTATAAAATTGGATTTGATCTATGCTAGTGTATGCTTCCATTTAGAAATGGATCTCAGTACAAGGAATGAGAAATTTAGAAATACACATGGTCCAATGAGTATGAATGGTCATATCATTAATGATCATAAGCCATAATTTAGCTGGTAAATAGTTTCCTTGTATTCTCATCATAAGAATTGATAATATCATTTGTTAATCAGATGTGTTATTAATTCTATAAGACCTATGGATCTTAAGGGAAATAAATAAGAAGATGATGGTAGAGAAGAATATTGATAATGGTTAGTATATAGTGAAGTATTTTCTAACACATGATAACCATGGAAAGAATGACATTCATAAATGATTAAAGGGAATGGGAGTTTGTAATAAATGTAGAGAAAAAGGACACCAATTTTTTCATTGTAATGGAATGAAAAAGTTTTCATATCTATAATCCTTTTTCTGTAAGGAGGTGGGTCACTACACGAATCAATTTCCCAATAATCAGAATATACCCCAAATGATGATATTGGATAATAATATTGTTATGATACTATCACAGATAAAGAGGAATGATCAGTGTTATTATGTTTTTATTCATGAATAATGGCATTTCTATGTTATATCAATGATATAATCTATATAATAATTATAGAAATAAATAAAGATTTTAATGTAGTTCAATTTCATTGAGGATTTGAGATATATGTTAAAATGAAAATGTACGCGTCAATAGGTTATAATTTTTGAAAAATATATAGATAAAGGAATGGTAATCCTTAATATTGTCCTGATATCGAGGTAGTGATTTTTTATTAAGTGGTGGTTTCTTTGGGAATGTTATATTGGATATTCTGGACTACCTTAGAATTGGTTAATGGTGTATTTATTCCATCATTGTTGGAGTATTAAAATTTTATGGATATATGGAATATTTCTAGTATTAAATAATGAATAAGTTGTAATGAATGAAATAATTAATGTATTATAGTATTTTAGGGTGTTACCATGTTTTATTATAATAGATGATGATGTTACTCACATGTAATTATGTGGATAAAAGGGATCTGCATTATGTAATATTGACCTTCCTTAGAAATATTTGGAATTTGAGATGGGAAACAAGATGTTTGGATAATTATCAAGATTGGGATGAATTATGTTGGAAATTGGATACACTGGATGAAGGTCAAAACAATTATTTAGATTATTTATTTATTTTTTATAAAAATGAAATCCGGAAGGTCGGGTGACAACCCGTTGCTTCAGCCATGACCACGAGAATTGAACCCTCAACTGATGGGAGAAAATGGGCATCACCTGCTATAGGCCTATGTGATGTCCTATATTATATAGTGTAATTTTTTTTACAATATTAGTATAGATTAATATTAAAGAAATAATTTTTTGAAACCCTATATGATTAGGTTTAATGGAATGTTTTTTAATTCGATTATCTTTTGGAGATATAGATGAGTGTGTGGTTGAAATTAGTTAATGAATGGAACTATACATGTCATGTATTCTTTTTTTCTTATTCTATGATGAAATTAATTCTTGAACATTGGGAAAATGATCTCAATACCAAAAATTTGTTATTCAAATACCATTGGTTTTGTTAAACGGGTTGTATTTTTAAGGAATTTAGGCCTTAAATTTTACATTTATTGTTCAGTTGTTTATGATTGATGACCACAATCACTCCCTATAATGATTTATGTTTTTTCACTAACTATTGGTATATATTTTAAACCAATGATCTCTTATTCGATACACAAATTTGGTGGTGAGCGTTTCATTTCACTTTACCACTAATCAACTCTAAATTTTAGTAACCCTATTTACGATGTTTGTTATCCAAAAAGGTATTTTAAATTTTCAACCTTTTATATTAGAAAAAATATTCAAATTTTAAGGCGTAAATTTATTAATAGAGGGGATAATGTAACAACCCACGATTTTATAGGATGTTATCTTTTTAATGTAATTCAATAGATTGAACTATACACAACATCGAGTTCTAACGCATCATGACCTATCAGACTAGCCATTTAAAAGATGTTATGTATAATATTAACCACATTTTAAATTTCATATATATTTCAAATAATTCAATTATTCAATTTTTATTGTTTCTTATACACAATATACATAGAAATTAAAATATTCAAAAAAATAATTGTCATTATGAAAATGAATTTATACTGCCTTTTAATGAATTTCATTAACTGTAATTTTACATTTAAATTGGACATAAACACATATCAATATTTTCAATTTTTTTTGCTTCTAAAAAACCTTCTATTTCGTTTTGATAATGGGAATTAATAATACATAAATCAATTCACCATATATGTTTTTAATTTGGTAAAATTGACATCTATTTTTAATTTAGATAATCAAAATTAGATTTGTGTGAATGTTTGGTATTTTTCTGAATACATTATATTATTTTTGATTATTGAAAAACATTGAATTATTTTTAAAAACCAACTTTTTATTTAAATAATTATTTATTTTAATCAAATTTATTTTATGTAAAAACAGATACAATATACATATATTAGTTCAATTTAATTCATTGGAGTTGTTTTGTAATAAATTTTGATGTAAAATATATTATTTAACCTTTTAACATCTTTTAACCAACTTCTAGGCACATTTGAAAATTTTCATAATATGTAATTTTACAGCATCATTGAATTTAATTAAAAAAATATGAGAGGTGCAGTAGAAATTAGTAAGTTAAATGTGGATTAATAAGATGAATTTTTTTGGTGAATAGTAACTTTTGAATATTATTTATCACGGTTTAAATTAAATACATCAATTAAAGGTAAAAATTAAATTATAATTACCATAACACATGTTATAATTCTAATGGATAAGTGTATTTCGACCAAAATAAACCATTGGAATAAAATATAATATTCTCTTATCTACATGGATTAGATTAAGACATTTTTTATAATTTTATATAATGAAAAAAAAGTGTTATATTCAAATTTTAATAACTATGTTTTTTAATATAGAGTAATACATAAGACAAATTTGAAAATTATTAATCATTATAAAGATAATAATATTTCATAAACAATGGTATATTATTTATAATTTTTATACATTATATAATTAAATTAATTTATGACACAACGACGATACAATAATATACATATTAATGAATGATTTAAATAATTATTATTATAAATATACAAATATATTTAAATTGATAATTTTTATACATTACACTAATATTATAGGATAATATGACATGTAAGGGTCGATTAAATAATTTTTTTTGAAGTGATAATGTTTTTATGAATTAAAAAAAAACAAAATACCAAATAGTGTCAAAATTTTCATATATGTGTTTTTAAAACAAATTCAATATTTTTAAATGATATAATATTACTAAAAATATTATTCTCTATAAAAGGACATATATAATGATAGATATATCATAATGAACAACTTGGTGTTTTTTATTTTATTGTTATTGTACTAACTATATAATATAAAAATACAAGAATACACTGTAAAAGTTAATCTATTTAATAGAGTGTAATTTAAAAGAAAAAATTAATTTAGTGACCTAAACATATCTAAAATATATTCGTAAAGATGTTTTAGACCAATAAACAACTTATCCTATAAATAATTCCTTTTTAATCCATTAAAAACTATACATTATTTTATAATAAAATAATATTTCATGGTTTTCCTAAAGTCACACTCACCTCTCTTATAAAAGGGTACTTCCATTTCTCTCAAAATCAAACCACTAAAGCCATTTGGATCAGCCAAACCCTTATCAAATATCCTTCCAACTACCCTCAATTTAACCTAGAATCTTTACTTTGATCGTAAATCTAACTGAATGTTCACTTTTGATCAAATCAAAAAAGAAGAACCCAATGATTAGGTAATAACATCCCCATCTCATTCAAAGTAGTTTTCTTCTTCCACTTTCTCATTCATTGTTGTTTCTATTACAAATTTATAACTAAATTAACTTATATATATTGAGGTATTATTATATGTATGGTACAAACACATTGATTATTCTATCCCTTCTATTATAGAAAAATTCATCATATGTGCGTACGTACAACTTATCTTCTCCACGTCGTGGTGTAACTTGTTATTCGACACTTGATTTTTTGAATGGGTTTAATAATATTATCATTGATTTAAATAAAAAATATAATATATTAATGATACTGTATATATGATATACAATCCAATTACATATTATTTCACCATGAATAGAATTATATTTTTGATCGTGTGTACGGACCGATTACCGTATCCACATGCACGATGAGATTCATACCCCATCAAAACCATTCAATAATAAATATAATTTTATGATTATAAAAATAATGTTTAAAAACATTATATCCTTGTGGATATGTATCAAATACATCCTATCTGTTACAACCATGAATTAAATAACGAAAAATGTAAAAAATATGAATTTGTTAACACCCAAAAAAATGATACTACTGAAATATTATAAAAAAATCAATATTAGATGATAATATATTATAACATATTAATGTATATAGTTATTTATTCATTTAATAAAAAATGATAAACTATTATACAAGATGTTAATGTACCTATGTACAAGGAAAAGTACAAGGTTAGAGTTAATTTTACAATTTCTCTATTATCATATGTGGTTTATACATGAGTATCTACGAGGATATATATATCATCGACATATATATTTCTTAAAAATTAGTTTCAAGACATTTTATATTAGTTCCTAGATTAGAGGATATAGTCATTTATACCCTTTTTTCACTTTTTATAATTTTTTAATGGAATCTCTCTATCGCATTCCAAACAAGGTACAGAATGAACTTTTCAAAAAATTAACATAAGAATGTTTTTAACATATAAGGTAGCTATGGATATTTTTCTCTATTATAAAACTTTATATTATTCCCTAACAATATTAGAAGTGAAATTAAAAAATAAATTTTTTCATTTATAATTATGTGATTTCTTAATTATTTCAAAACATAATGATATATTTCTCTCAATTAGTTTTGATTTAATCAATATCAACATCCTTTGATATATTTTGCAGTTGTTTTAAGTTTATTTATTTTCATACAATATTTTATATTTTATTGAAGGTTTTTTGATAATTTTTATTGTGTATAGGTTATTTTTATACCATTCAAGATTATGGTTAATATATTAACATTTCATACGTTAGTTATAATTATAATGATTAAGTTATGTTTCATCCATTTTATATAAGGAATGCATTTTTCCTAGTAAGAGACAGGTGGATCACACTATAGCTCCTCGATGAATTGGTATGTCACACTAGAAAAACTAGAGTCTTGGAACAAGGCCCTGAAAAAATATTATTTGATATTCTAGCATGAGGCCATGACTCTATGGTAAAGATATCTGGAATTATGCATTCTATCATGATGAAGTTAGCTATTGATGTTACTTATGATTAGTAGACTAGTAGAATATGCATGTGAATTAGTAAATGACATTATTTTATTTAACCTTACCATTTTATTATGAATATTAATTATAAAAAGCTAGTTTTTTAGTATTATACATTGCCTTCAATGTTTATTCTTATATCTGGATTTTTTCACAATATTGTTATCCATAATGAGATTCTGAGCTCATCTATTTCCTATGTTTAATTTTTCCAAAGACGTAAATAAGTATATTAGGATTGATCTGTAGGTATATGATATGGGATACAAGTGTGTTTAAACGGGTCAAAATGTTTTTTATTTCATTATGTAATGTAGAAATTATGTATGTATCTACTAATTCCATGGATACTAATCTAATAAGTATTTCAGGAGTTGATCCCCTATGATCAAGAAAATGTTATGTAATATTGCATCAAAATATGGTTACTACGGTCATGTAGTTACATAAATATAGTCATCTCCCTAACATCACTCTCATAATTTTCATTGGAATTTTAACAGAATGAAAAATATTATTCATCTTCATCCTCATAATGATAATGTTAAATTATTACCTATTCATATATAATTCCACTAAAAATATAGAATATATATTTTAGATCATTTATACATCCTTCTTATACCACTACTATTTTATGTGATACCATATTCTAAAATGTGTTTTCTCATGGAATTATCTACAATTGACATGTTATCTTATAGGTGTTTGGCCATTCACTATAATGTGTACCATTTTAAATGTCCCTTTTCAATATATCTAACTAAAAGAAAATATAATATATTCTTATTACAAGAAATCCATAACGATGATTAATAATTTTATTATCATATTAATTTCATTCCACACCATTCATCATTTTTACTCTATGGAAAACAACATGGAAATAGACATATATCAGATACACTTACACAGAAATCAAAACAAAATTCAAATCATATTATAATCTAATATTTATAAAAAAAATTTCACTATTATATTTCCATTATAAACCAATTTGATAAAAATATATTTGATTAAAATCCATAAATGTAAGCACCCAACCTTATAACATTAAATAATATAAAATTAAATGAATAATTCACATTGAAGATTTTTCAGGATTAGAGTTTTAGAAAATTATTCCATAACTATTACATAACAACTTCAATATTACATGTAGTCACTACTACTCAGTATCCATTTTTTTCATAAAATAAAAACTCTTAAAATGAAACATGTCTCCTTCCATGTTTTAGACAACATGCATTTTCCTTGATCCCATCCTTGACCATATTCAACTTTACATCTGATGGAAGACATTTCAAAAACATTGTATGACCATAAAAAACATAGTAAGGGTTATAAAATAATAAAGGAAAACATTATCCCATTAATAAATACAAATAAACGAAACCATACTAGTTAACCATAACATACCGAACGAAATCATAAGAATTATGAATAACAGAAATCATAAATCATAAAGGTTACCTATGGAATCCATATCAATCATACATTGTATATATCATATCTACATATGGAGTTACACTTTGAATACAAATAACAGTATATTCCATAATTCTCTTAGGAGAAACATCACGTTTATGTCTCTCACGTTACCCAATGCATTGGAGAGCTATCTCGAGCTCAGCCGCCCTAAGTTTATCATGGAACCACCCCTATATGTAATAAAAGCCCAACAACAATAAAATATTCATAACACTTAATACAAATATAACGTTACGATAACATTTCCACATTCCACTGTATTAAATCAATATATTGGAATGCTTTATCAAATCATTTTCAAAACCATTTAAAAATAGATTTATGAATCAATGTGTCCCTTACAACTTTGAGGATTTTCAATTAATTATCATTTGAAATTATTAATGTGCATATAAATAAATCCAAATAACCATTTTGAAAACATGTAAACTAATGATAAATATAAAGAAGAATAAATCAATAAAACATTTAAAATGATATTTTAGTTAAAGAGATTTTTTACAAAAATAAAGTGGCTTGACTATAAATAATTGAAGAATAACATTTAACTATAACATAATAATATCATGAGAATAAAGGTATTCATGATATAATATGTCATAGGACATAATATACAACATATAAGTGTGAATTTTTTCATAACAACAATGTAGTCTCAATGGAAATGTAAATCGAGACCGAATCTCTTATAAAGATGGTATCCTTAAATTAAGGATAAATAAATAACATAATTATGTGTGAAAAATATAAATACAACTAATATAAGTTGATATTGAGTTTAAAACAATCAGTTTTAATTCACATATATTCATAGGACGACATATTCAATAAGTACAAGTTGAACCCAAAGAATTGAAATTGGGTTATGAAGTTTCGTTGAAAAAATTTGACATCCTAACGGTGTCACTATAAAATTCTGAAAATTATTTGATGAAATAAAAATGGTATCTCATAACTTGGAAATAATTTTTAAATCAACAAGGATATAAAATATTATATCCCTACCTAATAATATGTGAATTAAAAGACATAACAAAAATAATTCTTTTAAAAAGCGGGTGGTGAAAGGTTCCCTTACCGACTTCGTAGCATACAAGACATACAGCACATTAAAAAAGGATCAGAAAATATTTTATGTAAATACTCATAAATGATCAAATATAACAGAAAGAGTACAATAATGGTCATTACATTGACCACATAAAAGGAAATAGTGGGAAATATACCATGAATCTCACGAGAATAAAAAGTGAGATGAAAACATTTACCACGTTGTAATCAACTCAATCGTATGACCAAAAGATAATAACCACCAAATAAATCACAGAATAACATGATTATAATGATTATAATGATAATATATATATATATATATATATATATATATATATTTATCAAATTTTATTACAAAATACACCACATGCAATAAATATGTGGCAAACAATGGAAATCTCACGGAATAAAAAGTGGGATAAGAAATTCCCTTACCTCGTGTCCGACATGACTCGTTTGTTCTTTGTTATTCTTGAATAATAAAGAAACGTTAATTAATACTTTCATAAAAACGTTTTTAAGTTTATTATTCCTTTTATATAACTTATTACCATGTTATATTATGTAGTCATTTCATGTTAATGATGGTCGTTTTGTCAATATTTGTTACTTGAGTGAAAAATGCACACCTTATATTTACATGTTTTCCATGTTTTCAATAGTACATTATACCTAGAATGATATTAATTATTTAGATATCATATATATCATATAGATACATTATATATATGTATTTATAATAGTACATAACATTTGGAGATAAGAAATGAAATGCACCGTTCTTGGAGACAGTTAGCCGTACGTACAAATGAACGCTACTTTCATTTCTATTACTTATTTTAATCGAATTAAAAAATAATGATAAATAGTTATATTATAATTAAATTATAATAACATATATAGTATCATTAACTCCATCCTTTATACATACCACATAAGGCATTAACGAGTCAAATCACTTTGATGGGGCGGTGGTTCGCACTTCTTTATAAGAGATTATCGTATTTACCAACTATGGAATCCATAAAGGCATGATATAAATTGGTAGTACAGAAGCATAAGGAAATAATAAACATAATATATATCATATATAAATACCTTTCCATTATAATGGCCACCATGAGAGGCGGTAAGAGGTAATTGAAAAAACGTCGTTTTGGGAGGCGTTAGTTTGCCATCCAAAGAATCATTATGTTCATCACCCATTAAATGGAGGTGTGTGTATGTGTAGTTAAAATAAATCTTATAAAAACATACTAATATATTGATAATACTGGTTTTTATATAAAATAAAGGATTAAAAAGAGTTTAGGAGTTGGATAAGTAAAATAAAAGAAAATATGTTAAGAGAAACAGTTTCATTTAATTTGGGTAACTTACTTTGGTTTGAACCAAAAGGACTTATTGAAGTGTCTTCTGCCTAAGTTAAGGCTTCTAAGAGGAGAATCAGTATGTATGGAGATTAATTCATTAGATTTTTGGTTGAGACAAATGGCTTGAGAGATGTGAGTAATTGGATAGAAGTGGCCTCCATTTATAATGGAGAGGAGGGGCTCTTATAGAAGGTGTGAAAATATTATTTTATTATATAATGATATTCGGTTTCCAAAGGTCCAAAAATCATTAAAGTATAATATGAGATGACTCATGGTCGAAATAAAATCATCCAATAAAAATTGGAATGGTTTTGGATAATTTTTTAATCATTATAATCTTATTTATTTGAATCTTTTATTAATTCATTAAATAATGCATCATTATTGTGTCATAAATAATTTAATTTATTTAATGTATAAATATTATAAAAAATTAATACCATGTTGGAAATATTTTTAAATTTCCAATTAATATTTATAATCAAGAATATTCTTTATATAACACCATATAAAAATTAATTTACTAAAAGATTTATGTTTTTGTCATTATTCCTTTACATTAAATTAATTAATCCAAAGTGTCATTATCATTCATAAGTGTATCCATGGGGTCCCAAAATCGACCCAAAGATGCCCATGGATGACAATGAATCATTGAATAGAGTTTTTACTAGTGTTAAGGTAATTTCTAATTATTATAATATTATTTTTACCTTGAGTTAAATTATTTACCTTTAACCGAGATAAATAAAAGTCAAGGGATACTATTCACCAAAAAAATATTTTCTTCTTATTGAAACACATTTTAATAAATAATAACAACTTTGTATGATGGATTTTACAAAATCAATTTATAGAAGTTGTAAAATTTCATTTAAATGAAAAAGTCAGTTTTTAACTACAACTTAGTGGTCTCACTATTAATCAAAAATTGACGTTTTTCTAAAAAATAACCAAAATTCAGCCTAAGCTCTATTTAGTAATCCAAATTACAAAATGATTTTTATTTTTACAAATTATAAACATATAATTATCATTATATAATTTAAAAATTATTTTCCATTGTTCAAAAAATCACGTGTTTTTAAGAAACAATAACTATCAAAATATTGACACTTGTTTATATCCAATTTCAATGTGAAATTAATTTCAATGACCAACATTGGATTAACTGTTAAAAATAGATTCTAATTAATGTTTATATCAAATTTAAATTATAATATAATTATATAAATAAATTAGATTAAATCACAGTTTTGAATTAAAATACAATATTTTTCACTATTCGTTAAAAAATGAACTTTATCGGAAAAATTCTAGAAATTTACACAAAGTAAATTCTGATGTCCCCATTCTAAAGAAGGAATTTATTTGTCCAAATAGAGTTTATTTTAGTGACCAAATCAATATTTAATGAGCGGTTTCCATTAAAATGTTTTAAATCGGCCTTTTAATGTAAATTAGGGTTAAAAATAGATTCATTCACATTTTAGGACACTTTTATTGGATAAATGTAAAAACATTTAACAAAATATATAATCATATATTAGTTAGTTATATTAATTCAATCCAATAAAAATAATATGATTTAAATACCATATAAAATAATAATATTATATTATTAGTGTGAAACTTAAGATATCAATGAAACTCGTTGTTGTGTATCAGGTACGCTATCAAACATAAGAACCCATTTAATGTAAAATTATTATTTAATTCACAAATTTTAAAAAATATGATATTTGTCTTATTCTTTATTTACCTGGTATGTTACATCCTTCCCACCTTCTGGGAATTGGGTCCTAGCAATTTTAAAACATGGCTTGGAAACTTCATTAAAAGTCACACATCTGAAAAGAGTCACTAAAACTATCACAATAATGGAATGAAAGAGAAGTAAAAAAGGTCACTTGAGACAACAGATACTAAGATTCCATGAAAACATGTATATGAAATAGAAACTAACTCTTATAGAATAATAGAGAGTGATAGAGAACTTGATCACAAAATGTTAACCACCACAATACCATAAATTTGTGGTTGGGTAAAAGTCAGATGATAAAAGAGGGCTTATATCATTTTTTATTAAATATTCTTTTCATATGGTTGAAGAATTGTATTAATAAAAAGACAAATATTTTAAGGAAATATACTTACTCCTCATGTGGAGTGTCATCCTTAAAAAAAATTATACCACAAACTCATCTTTTCTCTAGACAGAATGTATTCAAGATGACTTGTTCACATTGAAAGCACATTAATCATCTTCTAGAGAATAACATGATCTAAAAAATAGAAACCATATATTTCCCCTATCTTTATATATTATCCAAAACCAATATTGGTTAGTATGTGGTCAGATAATCCCCAAAATGAAAATACTTTATAAAAACAAGTACTACTCTTAATCGCAAAAATTCAACCAAAAGTACACAAAGATCAAGAAATACCATTCAATATAATGTTGTCCATAAAATTATTCAAAATAATCCAAAATAATATATAATCCAAAAAATCATAAGGATATTATCACACCGTCTACCACAGTAAATCATAACATTTATCTCTAAATAAAATCGACTACTCTTAATGTCTCATAATGAAGTGTAAATAACCAAATCAAGTATTATATAGGGTAGGTTAATCATTTACATAAAAAACCAAATCACCATATATTATTCCAAAATAATATATCAACCATTACTTCTAAATTTATATCCAATGGTATTCTATTTTCCTTGCGCATACAGTGTTTCCTCAAAAGAGAGAATGTATTCCACAATAGCCTTTATCACTTAATCATTAAATCATTTTTCTATACTAAGTATATCCATTTGAGGGGGGAGTGGAGATACAGGAGTCAAAGACGAAGACTGTGTTGAACCTTCTACTTTTCTGATCTGGTTTTGGTGAATCCTCTAGAGTGTTACTTTGATCCGAATGAGGTATTCATTCCCCCTTCGAAAGCGGTGTCTACATGTAGAGGGAAGGGGAACACTGTAGATTCGTTGAGGAATGATTCAGCAAAACCTAAGAAAAATCTATATGGATCGGATTCCCGGAACCTGTTCTTGTATGATTCCAGATATGAATCTGCTTCTCTCAGCGAATGGATTACGAAAAATGGGTCGATTGCATTTATCGAAGAAGACCTGAAGATATTGGAAGATCGACTGGAAGAATACTAATTTTCCCTTCTTTCCAGAATATCTGGAACTCGAAATGATGCACCTGTCAGGGCTAAGGATGTGATATTGTGGCTCTCTCAGAGCTAGGGATTTACATAATGTCATCTAATTTCTATTGGAAGTGTTACATTTTACATTGTTTTCCCTTCAAAAGAAATGCAGAATGCGGCCTAGAGCTTCAGACTAGTGTCGATGAAACCTGGATATGTCATGGTTCAATAATAGGATCATCATTCATGTCCTCTGGCAATCAGGAACTCTTGTACACAGACTTGGGTCCAGATCAGAGGGTTATATTGGTTTTTTTGGCCTCCATCTATCCTGGTGGAAGTTTCCACTACCATTGGCTGCCCGATTAAAGTAGACAATGAAACTAAACATCCGAGTAATGGCCATTTTTCTCGTGTCCTAGTTGATATTTATTTGGAAAATTTGCTGATAGATACAATATTTCTGGTTGTTGGTGAAATCAAGCTGGAACTCTCAATCCAATATGAGTTGTTTCCTAGTTTTTGTAAGTCCTGCCTATGCATTGATCATGCTCATGCTCAATGCTGTTGGAATTTAAAATTATCCCTATGTAAATCACAGTGTCACTCCCTTGATAAGTTTAAGAGGAAAGGTGCAGATGGAGGTAAACATGTATCCAAAACAAAGGATCCTCTCAAGGAAAATCCAACTTTTGGTGAAGCTATTCAACATGGTTTGCAAAAGGCTGATGAGTCACAACATCCTACTGCTGCTGTTGCTATAGAGACTGTTAAAACATTGGAGCAGGTGTCATCTAGAATCAATGGTGAGATGGGAATTATGAATAAGTCATGGGATAATGTTGCTAGGGATGAAGAGAATCAATCAGAACATGAAATTGAGGTTCAAGAAAAAGTCAATTAGGATCTTGATCAAATTGAAATGCCCCCTATTTGTGGTAATGGAAAGATTATGATTATTAATGATGAAGGTTACCAAATGGTGATGCACAAAAAACTGAGGGCCTACTCAACTTCTCAAGAAAATCGGCATGCAGATAATGTGGTGGAGGATGGTGCTTCTTTGGATAAGTTGGGAATTAAGGCATGTATAACTAAGAAACTGTTGAATCTTCTAGCATGCATATTGCTCAAGGGGAGGATTGTCTGCATGAGACAGATCCCCCTGACTATGTCAAGTAAGTTAGTAAAGGGAAATTGGATCAACAAGGAAATCAAGAAATCTTTTTTGCTGATGAATCTGATAACTCACAATGAGATCCATGGGTGGACTGTCTCCACAAGACATATTCTTCCCTGGTTAATGTGGAGTAGGATAATTTAATAAATCTGGAGCTGGACCCTTCAGCGGTGGTGGAACAAAAGACGGTGGATTTAGTGGATGCACATAAACCAGCTGCTAATTTTTTCTCCATGTTAGAGAACATTAATAATCCCGAATTTTATTTAATTAATTTAGATGGTTTGAAGATTGTAGGATGCAATAATAGATGGTGCATTGGGATATCTAATGTTGAGGATGTATCTGATTCCTTCGACATGTATGTGCATGTCACAAACGGGGTTCAAGAAGGGCCCCATGAATTGAAGGAGCAGCAATCCACTATTCTTCAGGATGTAATACCTGAAGATACAATTCATGGGGACTCCTCTTCTAAGATTCATGTGATGGTGAATCATAGGGGGGGGGAGGTCGACATCCTACTGATCGAGGTGGAGCTAGGGGTCGTGGTCGGCCTCGGAAAAGGTAACTTTTGGATGTGCACTTGTGTTTTTTTAAGACGTGGCTTACTGCATGTAAACATCTCTTAAACTCTTCTGTACTATTTCATTTTTCTTTTCAATAAATTTTAGAGCCATGGGTCCTACACCCTTCGCTGAACCTTCTTGGTATATCCATTTGATAAAACATAAGTTTCAAAAATATACTTATTATTGTTCCAAAAAATTATTTTACTAAAATAATAAGTCATACTAACATGGGACGTCATGTAGGATAATAGTAGGTGATGCGGCCTTGTCTCCCTTCGGTTGTGGGTTCAATTCCTATAGCCTTGCTGTATGAGATGGGTTTTCACTAATCCTATGTGATGTCCTTTTTATAAAACTCAAAAATAACAGTAACATGTTTTAACCTCAATAGTTTCTTTATACCTCTCATTTTCATCAAAATTCATTATGATCTCAACATCTTAATTATTAAAGTCGTATTTCACCACTACAATATAAAATAAAACGATCCCTAAAATGGAGAAGATCATACCATGATCATGGTGTCCATTTGGTTTCATCGTCATCTTGTTCACTTTGGTAGAAGGTCCATACATTGAAACAATGATTTAGAGATGCTTCTAAATCATTTGCTTCCTCCATCAAAATACTTCTTTTACAACATGGGTCATTTGGGTGTTCATAGAAAAATATATTTGGAAAATAATCATGTATGACATATAATTTTAAATTATCTGATAAAACATGATTTCTATAAAATAATCGGACTGAATTTAAGTTGAAACATTCAATTAATGGCCCTTTTATAATACCATAAGCATATACTGAGAGAATATATTGTAAATTCAAATATAAATAGGTTGTTCAAGGGTCTCCTTCTAAAAAGCATTTTTAAAATCATAATATGATTTAAAATCTTGCGATAAGGTAAAATATTTGAAAATACTTTGATAATATTTACCTTTCATCAAAATATGAGAATATTGTGAAAATTGGATTTTCCTAAATACAACCAATGATCCTTGATGATAACTAGGTATAGTAGAGGTGTTTGATTTCTCAAAAAACTTCTTTCAAGTGATTTATATTCTAGAAAAAGTTTTACAGTCATCAGAACATGAATTTGAAATAATAATTGCAAGCATGTCATCAAGAAGAGATAGGAATGTCATTTGAGATCCTCCTCCTTACATTTTTAAATGAAATTCCATGACCTGAAATAGTTATAAAACAAATATTTAACTAAAATAATAGATAGGGACTAACCATATGTCTAATGAAAACTCCTAATCCCTAATGTTGTCTAAACAGACATTTGATACCAACTATAAGGACCATTCCTTATAACATTACATCATATTTAATTAAATGATTTATTCACATTGTGGATATTTTCAGCATTAGAGTTTTAGATAATTAGGCCAAAACTATTACATAACAACTTTAATATTACATGTATACACTTCTACTCAGTATCCATTTTTTTCATAAAATAAAAACTCTTACGAAGAAACATGTCTAGTTCCATGTTTTAGACAGCATGACTTTTCCTTGATCCCATCATTGACCATATTCATCTTTACGTCCTATGGAAAACATTTAAAAAACATGGGATAAGCATATAAAGATCAGTAATGTTTATAAAATAAGGAAATAAAATATTATCCCATCAATAAATACAAATCAGTGACACAATCCTTTTCAACCATAACATACGATACGAAATCATAATATTTATGAATAACAAACAAAAATCATAAATTATAATGGTAACTTATAGAATCCATATCAAAATTACATTGTAGCTATCATATCTACGTAGGGAGTTATACATGGAATACCCATCATAGTATATTAGTTAAATCTCTTAGGAGAAACATCTCGTTTACCTCTATCACATTACCCAATGCATTGGAGAGATATCTCATGCTCACACGCACTAGGCTAATCACGGAACCACCAATATATTTAAACAATGCCCAATAACCATAACATCTTCATAACAAATAATAAAAGTATAAAGTAAAGATAATATTTCCACATTTTAATATATCAAATCAAGATATTGAAACTCTTTATCAAATCATATTCAAAACCATTTAAAAATATATTTTTTAATCAAAGTGTCCCATACCACTTTGAATATTTTAAATGAAATATCATTTGAAAAAATTTATTTCTATATAAATAAATCCTAGAACCAATTTTGAAATCATGGTCCTTCATGTGAAATATTTAGAAGAATAAATCTTTAAAACATATAAAATGATATTTCAGTTAGAGTTTATTTACAAAAAGAGAGACGTTTGAATAAACATAATTGAGGAATAACATTTAATAATAACATTGTAATATCATGAGAATAATGGTATTCATGATATAATATGTCAAAGGACACTAAATAAACCATATAAGATTGAATTTGTCCATAAAAACAATATAGTCTTAATGGAAATGTATATTGAGACGAATTCACTTATAAAGATTGTATCCTTAAATTATGGATAAATAAATTAGATAAATATTTTTCTAAATTTAAATACACCCAATATAAGTTGATATTAAGTGTATAACAATCATATTTCATTCACACATATTCATAGGATGACTTATTCAAGAAGTAAAAGTTGAACCCAAAGAATTAAAATTGTGTTAAGATGTTCCTTTGGAAAAATTCGACAGCCTAACGACGTCACATTAAAATTCAGAAAATGCTTTTATGAGATAAAAATGGTATCTCATCAGTTGGACATAATTGTTTACATAAATAAATATATAGAATAAAAAATCCCAATATAATAAGATATAAATTAAGAGACATAACAAAAATAAGTCTTCTAAAAAGTGGAGGGTGAAAGATTATCTTACCAACGTCGTAACTTACAAAACATACGCCACATGAAAGAAGGATCATACAATGAAGTCATAAATAATCATAACTGAAATTATATTACACAAATAGTACAATCATGGGAAGAAAATACACCACACAAAATGAAATAGTGGCAAATATAGCATGAATCTCACGAGAATAAAATGTGAGTTTAAATCCTTTACAACGTTTTAATCAACTGAGTCTTATGAACAAAGATAATAACCGCCAAATGAATCACAGAATACCAGGAATATAATGAGAATCACGATAATATATATATATATATATATCGAAATTCAGTACACAATACACCACATTCAATGAATAAGTGGTGAACAATGGAAATGTCATGAAATTAAAAGTGATATAAGAAAATCCCTTACCTCTTGTCTGACATGACTCATTTGTTCCTTGATCATCCTGAATAATAAACGAAAGTTAATTTCTACTTTCTTGAGAACCATTTTCAAGTTTATTATTCATTTTATATAACTTATAACCATGTTATATAATGTAATCATTTCAACTAAATAATGGACGTATTGTCGATATTGGGTACTTGAGTCAAAAATAAACACCTTATATTTACTTGTTGTCCATGTGGTCAATAGTCCAATATATCCAGAATGATATTAATTATTTAGATATCATATATATCATATCTATATATATATTCATTATGTACATATATTTATAATAGTACATAACATTTGGAGGTAAAAATGAAATGCACCATTCATGCAGACGGTAAGTCGTACGTATGCATGAACGCTACATTAATTTCTATTTCATATTCTAATGGAATTAAAACACAATGATAAATAGTTATATTATAATTAAAGTGTAATATCATATATAATATCATTAAATCCATCCTTTATACATCCCACATAAGGAATTAACGTGTCACATCACTTTGAGGGGGCGGTAGTCCACACATCCTCATGTGAGATTATCGTATTTACCCACTATGGAAACCATAAAGGCGTGCTATAAATAGAAAGTACAGAAAAATTAAGAAATAATAAAAATAATATATATCATATAAAAATATTTTTCCTTCATAATGGACACTATTAGAGGAGGTAATATAAAATGAAACAATCATCGTTTCGTGAGTCGTTAGTTTCCCATCCACAGAAACATTATGTCTTTTACCCATTAGATGGAGGTGTGTGTAAGTGTTGTTCAAATACATATTATAACAAAATACTATTATATTGAGTATACTGGTGTTTATATAAAATAAAGGAATAGAATTATTTTCGTACTTGGATAAGTAAAATGAATGAAAACAAGTTAAGAGAAATTGTTACCTTTAATTTAGAAAACATCCTTTGGATTGAACCAAAAGGTCTTCATGAAGTTCCTTCTGCCTAAGGTAAGGCTTCTAAAAGGTGGAGTGGGATGTAGGGAGCTTAATTGGAAAGATTTTGAACGAGCCAAATGTCTTGAGAGATGTGAGGAATTGGTTTGAATTGGACTCCTTCTATAAGGGATAGCGGGGCTCTTTAGGAAAGTGTGAAAATATTATTTTATTATATTATTATATGCGGTTTATAAAGGTCCAAAAATCATTACAGTCAAAGATAAAATGACTCATGATATAAAAAAATCATAAAATAAAAATTTTATTGTTTTTGTATAATATTTTAACAATTATAATTTTATTTATTTAAATCGTTTATTAATGAGGTAAATATTGTATCATTATTTTGTCATAAATAATTTAATTTATTAGATGTCTAAAAATTATAAAAAAATACTATCATGTAATAAATCTTCTTATATTTCTAATCAATATTTAAAGTCTACCATTTTTCATATATAACACCATATAAAAATTAATTTAGTAAAAGATTTCTGTTTTTTTTTCTAATTATGACTTTACTTTAAATTAACTAATCTAAAGTGTCATTTTCATTCATAAGTGGCTACATGGGGTCCCAAAATCGACCCAATGATGACAATGGTCTACCATGACACATAAAATAAGTTTTTTACATATTTTAAGTTAATTATTAATTATTATAACATTCTTTTTTACCTTTAATTACATTATTTACCTTTAACCGCGATAAATAAAATTCAAAAGTTACAATTAACTAAAAATTATTTTCATCTTATTGAACCATATTTTACTAAAAATAACAATAATGTATTTAATATTTTTTAAATTCAATTCCCATAAGCGGTAAAATTTCATTTAAATGAAAAATTCATTTTTTAACTTTTACTATGTGGTTTCACTATACATAAAAAATTGAAGTTTTTTCATAAAAATACAAAAACAACAGCCTAAGCACTATTTTATATTATTAATTCAATAATGATGTTTAGTTTTTTAAATTATAAACATATAAGTTTCATTAATTACTTTTAAAATTAATTCCCGTTGTTAAAAAAATAGCATGTTTTTAAGAAACAATTACTATCAAAAGATTGAAACATGTTCATGTCCAATTTTAAATTAAAATTAATTCCAATGACCAAAATTGGATTAAATGGTAAAATATACACAATTTTAACTTAAAATCAAATTAAAAATATAATCTAACTATATAAACAAATTAGATTAAAACACATTTTTGAATATGAATACAATATTTTTCACTATTTATTAAAAATGAACTTTATCGGAAAAATTAAAAAAATATACACAAAGTAAATTTTGATGTCCCTATTCTACAGAAGGATTTTATTTATTAAAAAATAATGTATTATAGTTACATAAACTATATTTAAATAGGGTTCTCCATTAAAAGGCATATAATCGGCCTTTTAATGAAAATTATGCTTAAAATTAGATTCATTCTCATTTTAAGCCAAATTTATTGGATAAATGTAAAAACATTTAACAGACACATATAATAATATTTTATTTAGTTTTATTCATTCCCACTAGTACAACGACTATGCATTAACTAACATTTTAAATAAAAATATTATATTATTAGTGTGCAATGTATGATTTAAATGAAACACGTTGTTGCGTATCAGGTATGCTATCGAACATAAGAACCCCTTTAAATTAAAAATAATACTTAATTCACAAATTTTAATAAATATTAAATATGTGTTATTTTTTATTTACCTGGGATGTTATAATAAAAATATTCAGAGGAATGTTAAAAAAATGTAATTATTAAAATTCAAAACATGATTAGTAAAATTATGGTCTTCAATGTTTGGTATTTGTAAAATAGAAATGTTTTAATTAATAAAACTATTAATAATTAATATTTTAACATCATATTTAATGTGATTGAATTTAATTTTGGTGGTGAATTCAAAAATCATAATGATTTACTTTTAACAAAGGGGTCGGTGTAATGGTTTCACTATTATTGAATCGTTATTATTAGTTATATCATCTTGGTATGTAGAGGATATAATATGTGCTGATAACAACAAAAACATATAACTTTTTCTAGAACACAAATTTAATTTATTTGAATTTTTTATTATTTCTTTTATCCTTGGAAGTCTATAAAATATTTTTATTTGACACATTTTTTCTTTTCTAATGTCGGGAACATAGACTTTATCTACATGATAAATGTTAATATTTTTTACATCTATGTTTTTGTAAAAAAACATGATATTATCCATATTCAGGTTCCATTTAATAGAATGAAATGTCTCCTTAAAATATCCAATATTATTTTGAGGATAATTCCACTATAATTTATTATAATATTTATGCAAATTTTTTTTTGATTATTTAGTATCGTGAACTTATTTGTATTTAAAACGATCATTTAAAGTGATTTTTTTTCAACGTTGACACTGCGATAGATTTTCTTAAATTTAATCAATAAACATAAATATATTATTTTATAATTTTAGTAAATATTAAATAATCTATTGTTGTTGTTTGATTTTTACTTTATTAGATATAAACCTTCATTTAATTTTGATCAAATTTTCTCATATCATCATTGTTGTGTACTATTAAATATTTACTACAAAAATAAATAAAAATTAAAATCGATGTTTTTAGTTATACAAGGATTGTAAGGGGTATTCATGAAAATAATCTTATTAAATGGAAATAATGATAAATAATTCAAAATTTATAATAATAGACAAATTATATTATGATAAATTAAATGATTTTAAAAAATCATGTAAAATCATGTAGTATTTTATTAATTCATTCTAATAACCCATTTCGATGGAGGGTTCGAGGTTTAGAAGAAGATTTACATTATAAATTAGAATTATTTAAATCCTAAAATGACATGTTTTTTAATTATAAACTAAAATAACGTGGTATATATAAAATTTTATAAATATTTTAATTTTCATATATTTTTAAAAATATACTCAAGGAATTTAACGAAAAAATTTTATAAGATATTAATTAATTCAAATGGACTCTTATAATCCAATAAATAATAATAATTTTATGATTTTCATCAAATATATTCAGTTGATGAATTTCAAAATAATTCAATATGAATTTATCAAAAGGGATTATAATTAGAAAAAATCATTTTATCATTATAGGAAGAATTTTTTTCCTTCTCATATTTTCAATATTCAATAACCATATAATCATTAAAATTTATATTGGATAAATCATATATTAATTGGTGTCGGTTGAGATTGAAAATTTAATTTTTTTCTCTAGTGAAAAATAAGTATATGTCATATTTATAAATTAGAAAAACTATTAATCTGAAATATTACATTTTTGATAGAGCGGTATTTTAAATTTATTACATAAAAATTTAAAAAGGAGAATAATTAAAAAAATGATTTCTTTTGTGTAAAATACTTTTCAAATCTAAAATAAGAATGTTAAATAAACTAGACTAAAAAATTAATATATTTATATTAAAAAAATGTATATATAATTATATAAATAAATAATTTTAAATATGTTAATGGATTGGAAAAAAAAGTTGATCCATCACAAATTATATTACCCATGAGTTATCACCAGAATTGATATGACCTCCATCATATTTAACGATTTAATTTAATTCAAATAGTTACAACACACATTCCTTTAAAATCCACTATATAGGTACTACATTATTATATTTCATTTCATTCAGTTATAATTTTCTAGAAAATATAATTTTCAAGACCCCTCGTAGTGTGGCCCCTGCGGCGACTGTAATACCCCAGAAAATGTCATGTAAAATTAACTTGCTTGAATGGAATTATTTTTTTCCATGGAATTAAGAGGGAACGTGATTCCAAGGCCCATATAGGCCAGAACATATTTTATAACATTGTATTGTGCATTAAGTAATTGTGTTAGTGGGTTTTTCAAAAGATTGAATTTCTAAGCCGATTGAAAATTAGATGGCCCTATTGAATTCAAAACAGTAGGATTATCCAAAGAAGGGACTGCCCATGAATAGTGTGGGTTGACCAAAAAAGATAAATTTCACACTTTTAGTGAAAATACAAATAATCATAAATTAATTTCAATGTTTAATTTATTCAAACTATTACCATTGATGCACAACAAGTAGTTAGCGACATAGTAAAATGATAAGGACATGTTGATTAATTAAATATCCTCATTAATGAAATAATGTGGTGACATACAACGCATATCCCTCCTTTAATAATATAGTGATCCATGGTTGAAAAAAGTCTTTTGGAAATTATCTTACAAATGAATAATATCATCACATATCTGTCTATCACTGAAGATGAATTCCACCAACAAACTCCATCAAATCAAGGATTGACAAAAAAATATTGGATAGATTCAAGAGATGATGAATGACCATGAATGCTAATAGATCATGTGTTCACAAAGGCTAAGAGTTTGGTCCAGCGTTATAGATATATCCACAATCCATGTATGGGTTATGTGATTTCTATGTGGTTTCTTCGTCGTCTTTATCTATTATAAAGATGAATAATGATCAACCCACGAATAGTTTGACCCACAGTTTGTTCTCTATTGCAGTTGGGAAATGATATTACATGGGGTTATGGGATATAAAATCTGTGATTGAATTCTAAAAACCCTATTGATATATATTTTTAAATTCTATCATGGAGGGATAAGGTCGAAAAAAATATTCAAATATCATTCCGTAGTGGATTTATGTGTTCTTCATGAAAGTATGACAGAATCGACAAACTATTGGCCCTGCGGTCATGGAAGTGATGGTGGCTACTTGGAAAGTCCACATACACAGAAGGATGTGATATTAGATCACCCAAGAGGACCCGGTGACCTGAAGAAGGTTCATCTAGGGAGACAACACCAACGAGGCAGTAGAGGTAACCATTGGTGGTGGACAGTAGTGAAACCACCCCAATGCCACATACGTGACAATGTGGATGGCCTTAGCTAGCCGTGATACGGGAGGTGGCAAAACACAATGTGCACTATCGCGGAACCACTGGCACTCGTGACGATGGATTGCGAAGGCGGAGCGCCTGGAACACATTGCTAAAAAAGAGGATGTGGCCTATTGTCCACAATGAAATGATGGATGTGGTGATAACATGGATCCATATAGGTGGAGAATCCTTCTATAAGAGGACCATTTTTTATTAAATGGTGTGGCCCTTTTACCGGGCTCCAATGAAAAAACTAGACATGATGAGATGGTCTATACTGAATATGATCAGACACCTTACCAGCCCGGTTAATTTTTTGATTCTGTCCTCTATAATATATCTGGATGATGGGATAATGTCGGACCATAGGGCAGCATGAGTGGGGAAAAATCATCCCATCAGTGCAGATCCAGATGGATGGATTCAGATCACAAGAATACTTGGTAGACTTGTCACGACTCATCCCTCGGTGCTCGTATTGTGACAACCACAAACCCGCCTTCCATAGGTCAGGGGATGGTGACTAGCACCAAAAGGCATAAATCACAAAACTGGTAAGTCATTGCCTCTATAACTGTAAACAAATAGAAAAGAGTACACAATTGGAAGAAAAAAACTATGTAAAACTGTATACAAAAGAGTGTGCTGTATTTAAAGGGGATATAAATACAAGACCAATAGGAAAGTACAATAAAACTAAAACAAAAGTAAAACTAATGAAAAATGTAGTAAGAAGCTACTGGATCGTCCTCCAGGGTTCCTACATTAAGGGTAGGTACATATGGTCTACGTAGAACTCAACATTCATTCTTCCGCTCTGTGTACCGTCAGGACAAGTGGTCCACCTATGGGTACGATCCAGTCATGCTACTCTCTTCCTAGATCTACATTGTCCGTCGTCGGCAACCAACACAGTAGGGTGCGGACATAGCCCATGCAGTGGTGAGTATAATGATACTCATTAGGGAACGAAAAACCATAAAGGTCTCAAAAAAATCCAACAAGGATAACCAATAATTATGAAACCAATAGATAACCATTAATTAGGTATATGCCCATACATATACCTTTGTTATTTAAACCCCCATCTAAATCATGAGGAAACACCAAAGTCATTGAATCATCTCAAAACTAGTATTTTATTCTACGGTGTTTACATGTAACACTCCCAGTCAATCGGATGGAGCGTCAATCGGACGCCCGGTCAGGGACTTATTGGCATTTCTGTTCCTGGGGCACGTTTGCTTTTTATGTTCAAAACCACCTAACCATATCCCAACTGTAAACAAACCTTACATGGGGTATGCCAACAAAACCGTCTTTCATTAAGATTTCTGTTTCCATAGATTCTTCATCGATCAGACACCCATAGCTCATGATATGTGAGAAAAGGTGTCAGCTGGCCATAGAGGGTTCGGGTAGGGTCCTACCCGGTCCGAGGTAGCGGCCTGGTCCGAGGGTGCGGCCTAGACCGAGGGCTGCCAGACCTGAGGGCGGCCCGACAGTCCACGCTGGGTCTGGCCCGACTGCCCACCTGGTCGGCCCATGGGCGACCCGGTGTCCTGTGTTGGGTCCGGCCTGGCGGCCCGCGCGAGGTCCGGCCTGGTGGCCCAGCAGCCCGGTGGTCTGCGGGGGTCCGCCTCAGCCACGACCAGGGGCATACCACGTGGCCCCTGGCATTCAAATGGGTTAGTCGTTAGGTTGGGGACCCAAACCTGTACTAGGTGGTGGTAGTCCAGAACACGCAGGACCTGTTGGGTCCTACTCCTCCTGGTTGGTCGAGCGGGCTGTCGTTCCATCTCCACCGGTAGCCGCCTTGGCCGGACGCCTCATCTCCTCCATCGCGGCGCGACATCACCGTGGTTCTACTCCTCTAAAAGGTGCCACGGCACCATGCCACATCTTTCACGGCAGCCGAAGCCCTCCTCTCCACGGTCCTTCCAACCGCATGGGGTGACAGCCCCACGCCCCTCCAGCGACCCAACGGCCCTTGCCCCACCGGTTTTCATCATGGTTGGTTTTTTTTGTGGTCGACCCGATGTTGGCCGTTGTTGATTCACCTCCATAATCAACAAATGAGAACAACAAAGGGGTAGGGTTGGGCCGTGTTCATGCAGTCCAAGCCCTCCTCGTTATGGTGGTATCAATCAGCCACAAAGAGCGCAACAAACGATGACGAATATAGGGTAAAACTCATACATAAAACAACCCCTAACTTATTATTTGTCATTCTTCATTCATTGATATTTGAAGTCACAGGAAGAAGATGAAAGAATTCTTCTTTCTTCACATCCACCACACACTCTGAATACTGTGTTGAGTCGGCCATAGAAGGCACTCCACGTCGGTAGGATTCATGGAATGAAGTCGATGAAGAAATATGGCATTCCTCAGTTCTTCATTTGGAGCACTTTTCTCTGAAGCTCCACTCAATTACACCATATGATAAATGCCAAAGAAATAATATTATATTAGTCATCTAATATTACATTGGAACTCTAATTAAAAAAAGATAATAAAAAACCCATCTCCACCAATTTAAATGCACGAGTGTTGCCTCATTAATATGGAGGACGCCCAGAGTCTCTCATTAATAAAACACATATGATGGCACAATTAATTGATCAGGGAGGTCAATAGAGTCTCCCACATTAATAAGGGAGAGTGGGGAGGTTTCATCCTCCACCATCAATAGGTGTCGGGTGGTCCCCACCTCAATTATCCTCCAATGAGAGGTTATGCTCTGGTGGGACCCACCATCATAACCTCTCATGAGAGGTTAGGGTGTGGCGGTCTGACCATCAACTCACAAAGATAGGTTTTAAGAAACACAGTCAACACATGGAAGCATAAAAATAAAATAATATGTTGAACATTATTTTATTATATATTTATAAAAAAACAAAAACTAACATATATTCTCGCTCGTCTGCCATCGAGGAAAAAGTATTTGTGAACGAATATCAGTAGTGCGAGTTCAACAGTGCCCTTAGACTTCAATTCCAAGCACTAGTTCAAAAGTTATAAAATCATGCTTGTATTTTTACAAATCCTAACTGAACCAAACTTTAGAAAATGATTCTGGGCACACCGGGCCTCAGAATCAAGCGCCATAAATTTTCTCGGACTCATAAAAATATCATGTACTTAAATACAATTACATGGAATTTCCATGTCTTTATATTCTCCCCACCTTAGGGCTTTACGTCCAAGAAACCTACAACTCCGATTAAGGGAACAAATGGGCGTACTGAGAATGCATCTGAGACTCTTGCTCCCATGATCTCTCCTGGAGGTTCCCGTGTTTCCAGTTTACGCGCACCAGAGATATCGACCATCCACACAGGACTCGCTCCTGTTGATCCTCAATCTCCACTGAAAAAAATCATGAAAGTTGCCTCATCATCGATGTCCAGATCTCCATGGTCGATGATGTGGGAAGGGTCGTGCACGTATCTTCTCAGCTCAAATTCGTGGAATACACCGTGCACCTGGAACAACTGAGGTGGAAGAGCCAAGTGGTAAGCCACATTTCCTACTCTACAGAGGACTAGGAAAAATCCTATAAATCACGGAGACACTTGCTTAGATGGCCTAATATCCGTAGACCTCATCGAGGTGAGACCCGTAGAAGGATGTGGTTTCCATCCTCGAAATCTAGATGTCTCCATCTCCTATCATCATAAGACTTTTGTCTACTCTGTGCAGTCTTTAACCACTCCTAGAAGATCTGAATCATCATTGTGGTAGCCTGTAATATCTTCGGTCCCACTAGTGCTGACTCCCCAGGGTCTATCATGCACTGGGGGATCTGCAAGGTCTCATGTACAATTCCTCGAAAGGTTTCATCCCTAAGGTGGAGTGATATCTGTTGTTGTAGGAAAACTCCACCAACGGTAAGTGATCCTCCTAGATGTGACCAAACATGAGGATGCATGCATGTATCATGTCCTCGAGCATCTGAATGGTCCTCTTAGTCTGACCATCTGTCTGAGGATGTAAGGTGGTGCCCAAACATATATGCATCCTGAATTCCTCCTACAACCCCTTCCGGATCAGTGAAGTAAACCGTGTGTCACATTTAGAGACTATATAAGGAGTTACTACCTAAAAATTCACAATATCCTATACAGAGAGGCATCCCAATCTCTATACTAAGCCCTGCTCTATGATCATTAGGAAGTGGTCTGACTTGGTGATTCGGTCAACGATCACCCATATCAAATCACGAATCATGGATGTACATGGAAGACCCGTTAAGATGTCCATGGATATCCCATTACACATCCACTTTGGGACCTTTATTGATAGAACCAAGACTATTGTTACCCAGTGTTTTGTCTTCAATTGCTAACAAGTGAGGCATCGTGAGACAAAATCTACTACTGCCTTTTTCATACCTAGCCACCAGTGCTGTGATCGAAGGACCTGGAATATCTTCACCACTCCATCATATACCGAAAAAGGGTAAGTGTGGAAATCCCTAAACACATCTTCTTGAAGTGAAACTGGTACTTAGGTATGTCGTATGAAGATGATGATATTCTCCCCACCTTTAAAAAATCCATCAGGTGCCTACGCGGTGGATATCTAAGCATGTAGTGTATCACAGTCATTGTCCCCAATATGCGCCTCCCTGACTCACTGAGGAAGTGGAGGAGTGACTGTAAGAGACTGTTTAAAGGTTTCTCTATCTCCATCCATGAATGATATTTGTATGTCAGCCAGCTGCTCGGTCGCCGCTTCCAGCAGCTATATACCAGATCTACTACTGAGTGCATCTGCAACAACATTTACCTTCCCATATGTATAGACTATATCAATGTCGTAGTCCTTGAGGTACTCAAGCCAATGTCGTTGTCACATGTTCAGGTCCTTCTGAGAGAAAATATACCTGATACTCTTGTGATTTGAGTAGACTGTGAAATGATCACCCATCATATTGTGTCACCACATCTTCAAGGTGAAAACCACTGATGCTATTTCTAGGTCATGGGCAGCGTAGTTCTGCTCATGCATTATCACCTGCTGAGAATCGTACACAATCAGAGCTCGCTCATTCATTAGTACACACCTGAGTCCGGTCCCTAAGGCGTCGTATAAGACTACGTACACTACGCTTTCCATTAGATCCCTCAAGATGGGGGAACTATTCAGCCTCTAACTTAGCTCTTGAAAGCTCTGCTGGCATATCTCTGACTATACGAAGGGTTTCCCCTTCTTTGTCAAAGCTAATAATGGTGCTTCAACTCTGTAGATGTCTGGTACAAACATCCGGTAATATCCATCCAATCCAAAGAAACAATGTACCTCTATCACACACTTGGGTGGCTCCCAAGAATGTAATGCCTCAATGTACACTGGATCTACTGCTTCTCCAGCCTCCTATATGACATATCCCATGAAGTGAACCTCACGAATCCAAAACTGGCACTTTGAGAGATTACCATAAAGCTGGTGCTCTGGAAGTGAGTCCAGTACTATCTGAAAATGGTATGCATGATCCTACTTAGAAGTTGAGTATATCAGAATCTCTTCGATGAAGACCATGAAAAAGACATCGAAGTAAGGATAGAAGACCATTTTCATCAAACTAATGGAAACTGTTGGATCGTTGGTTATGCTGAAGGGCATAACCATGAACCCTAAGTGGTTGTACCGACACGTGAAGCATGTCTTCATCACCTCCTCATCTCTATCTATGACCTGTTGATAGCCTGATCATATATCTATCTTCTAGAACCATCGCAATCATAGAGATTATGAAAAGGTCGACAATCCTCAGGAGGGGGTTTTTGTTCTTCATAGTAACATAATTCAGGAGATGGTAGTTGACATAGTGCCTCAAGCTCCCATCCGCAATCTTGGCTAATAGAATCATGGATGCCTAGGGAGAAACTTTGGGCCAGATGAATCCATTCCCTTGAAAGTCCTCCAGTTGTACCTGCAGCTCACGAAGCATAGTGGGAACCATTCAATATGCTGGGGTAGATATCAGTGTCGTCTTGGGGTAGAAGACTATGAAGAAGTCAACCTCTCTTCGATGAAGATAGTCCTAGAACATCATCAGGTAAAACATCTGTGTACTAGTCCACCACTTCAGGATACATGGGACTGGAGTGACCCAAATCATTATGTACATGGACATTACATTAATTTTTCAGAATACATAATACATAACAAAAAGAGACACCCAAGGACCGTAATAGTTTAGTGCCTTTTGAAACTCGGAACATAACATTATAATCATGGTGAATGATCTTCAAAATTTCCCATAATGATTTTCCCATTCTGTTTTCAAACCTAAAACATTTCATTTTATACTGGGCAAAACCATTAAAAGGGTGAGCTCAAATGCACATTAAGGGATATCATGGATAACATAAAACAATCCTTAAAAATTTTAACGTAAAAACATGAACATAAAACATCAAAATCATGAGTAAAGACATAAATCATGGATACACATAAGGAATATATCAAAAAAGGAACATTAAACATGATAAAATAGTGTGGTAATAAAACATGAAATATTGGAAACCATTAAGAACATGTTATGAATTCTATATTAGCCAAGGCATTGCTTCCAAGACCATCATAGTGGACAAAGTCCATTATTGAAACGGGTTTACATTCCGTTCCATCCCTATATTAATGAACCCGATTCATTTTCCATTCCAAAAATGTCTATCTCATGAGATATGAATCTTTACCCAATTCATTTGATGGAGATATAGGTCCCACCAATATCATAACGAAATAATTCAAACATGTTCCAAAAAATAAACATAAATCATTTATCATTTCCCAAAGAATAAAATGGGTTTTATAAACATCATCTCATCATAACGTAATCCATATATAAAAAAATTGATTCCATTTCATCATAATAAGTATCACACTATGTAAATAATAGAGGTATTATAATTGAAACATACTTATAATAAAATAATGTATTCTTATATAGAAAATAGTTTTGACAAAACAATTGAAATGAATTCATGAGGAAAATATATTTTCTTCTACAAAATAATTTTCTTATCACAAAAAGTCATGCAATTTTAAAAGAAATTGATTTTGTTGAAAAAAATCATGAAATCATGTTGAGGAATATTCATGGAAATTTGGCGTTTTATAACTCTAAAAATCCATTCATTTCATATAAGTTAAAAAAAACATTCTCCTCGTACTTTATCCAGAAAAATCAAAAAGTACCACGCATGGTAAAAAAAGAAAGATTCCTTCCATAACACAAAGTAAAAGTCAAAGAGGTGAAAAAATGACATTAAAAATACATGGAATAATAGTATACACTTTATAAAAAACATTTTATGGGAATGGAATAAAAATATAACCCTAGTAAATACTTACATATAAGCAACCTCGAATAAAAATGAGATAGCCAAATTATCCCTTAACTTATGTCCAATTTCTTCCATATGTGTCCAAGACTCTTGTATAGTTTCTTTAAACATATTAATAACTTGTAAAATAACCATAATAATATTTATGATATCATATATGATTCACTTATGACATTATATTACACGTTCTTTTGTAAATTACATGTTAAGGCATCGTTTTGGGTAAGATTGTTTCATTTATCGTACGTGTTTCGACTCGTAGTACATGATATTGTTACCAATATCCTGATTTAATTAATTATAGAAAGTAAAAAATGATTTATATATAATATATATTCAGAATATAAATATATATGATATATCAATAAATGGAATGAAATACACCGTTCATGGACACGGTAGGCCGTACGTACGCATGAACACTGTTCTCATTTCCTTATTGAATTGAATAGAATTATGTTAATGAAAGATATATGTAAATAAATCCAGTATCATTATTATGTAATATATTTCATGATTATTTATTATATATACTTTATATCCATACTTGAGTGGTTAATCATGGAAAATGAATCTCATCGCATTCGTGGAGATGGTAATCTGTATGTACGCACGAGCGAAAATATCATTAAAATCATATATAATTGATATCTATATGATATATAAAAAATCATAATAATTTAATATTTATTATTTATATCATTTATACTCATTATTATACCCATCCAAATGATGAAATGTTTCAATAACAAACTACACCACGACGTGGAGACGGTAAGTCGTGCGTAGACACATGTGTGCCTTTTTCATTCATATGATGGATAAAATAACTAATATGGGTGTAACCTTTTTATAATTACATCATAGTATATATATGATACATGATTTATTATTTTATAATGTAAAAAAAATTACAGAATAAGAGGAAGAAGAAAGGAACTTGAAATTGGTGGGGATACATTTACCTCTTATTCGTGTTATTCCTTTTGATTTGATCAAAAGGGATTCTTAGGTTGGATTTATGACTAAATGAATCCCTTTAAGATTAAGGTATGATAGTTGAGATGTTATTTTTTAAGGGTATTGTAGATTCAAATGTATATGGAGGTGTGAATTAGAGAGATGAGAGAGTGTCGTTTTATAAGAGGGTGAGGGGAACCTTATGAAAAACATAAAATAAAATTTTCTAATAAATTCGTATTGGGTTTATAATGGCCCCAATGTGACTTATTTCGAGGATATGGTGTATGTGGGTGGAAATCATCTCATCCATTAGGATTTATACAAGTTTGGGTTACCATTTTCACCTTATCTTTTAGATTTAACTCTACGTTAAAGAATTTAACTTTTACCGTGTCTTCATGTATTCTTACACTATGTTGTTAATAAACATACTATAAACATGAAATCCAACCCAAATTGGTTCCTTAATGTCAAATATATTAATATATAAGTCTTCATTCCGATCCACATATTTTTAAGACCATTATATCAATTAATAATATAATATTTGTTTAGAAAACTATTTTATGTCTATTTTGACACTATTTGGTATTTATTTTTATCTAAATCCATAACAGCATTAAATACTTCGAAAAAAATTCATTTAACCAACCCTAATATGGTATATTAACCTAGAAAAATAGTTTAACTCAAAAAAGGTCTCAAATTACAATTATTAGGGTATTTAAAATACCAAATATGTTAATATTTAATTAATGAGGTAATTACTGCATCATCATTATGTGATAAATAAAATAAATTATTTAATGTATAAAAATTAGAAATAAAATATCATTATGCAGGGAATATTATTATATTTATAATTAATACTTATAGTCTAAAATATGTTATTTATAACAATATATTAAAAAAAATTAGTTATTAAACATTGATTTTAACTATTGTAACTCTTCTTTAAATAAAATAATAATAAATGTCTTCATCTAATCCATGTAGACCTAAAGGGTAATATTTTTTTACGAATTCTTTTTTTGGATAAATTAAACTTATCAAATAAAATTAGAACATGTTTTAGGGTAAAAATAATATCATTTTTACCATTAATTACGCTATTTAATTTTAACTGTGTTAAATAAAAGTTATAAGTTAATATTCACCGAAATTTATTTTAATCTCATTGAACATAATTTTACTTACTGATATCAAATGGGTCTCTTGGATTTTTGAAATTCACCTCACATAATCGGTAAAATTATAATTTATGTAATTTTTCAAATGCTCCTTTGAGGTGGGTAAAAGATGTTAAAAAGTTCAATTATATTTTTATATTTCTAAAATTTTTACAAAATGAATCCAATGAATTACATTGAACATATATAGGTATTATGTATCTATTTTAACATAAAATAAATTTAAATAAATAAAATTTTTATTTAAATAAGAATTCGGTTTTAACCAATAAATCGGTGATTTCACTTTTCATAAGAAATTTAATGTTTTTAGAAAAATAAAAAAAATTCACCCTAAGATAATTCTGATATTCTGAATCAAAAAAAGAAGTCCATTTTGAAACATAAAATTTAAAAATATTCAAAAAGTGGGTATTACTATTCATAAAGGCTATTTTATATAATATTTTAATAACATATTTCTGTTTAGTGAAACTCAGTATTGCATACAACGCATGATATCGTGGAAGGATGCTCTAGAATTTAATGTACGAAAAGAATAGTGTTGGGTATACAACAATCAAATATGGTGTTGCATATAATGAAAGATATTCTTGTTGTGTAGTTTACAACACAATACATCAAAGAAATTAAAACCAAAATTTCTCATAAAATCTCGGGGTGTTATATTCTACGCCCCTTAAAATGAATTTCACCCTCAAAATTCATCAAGGTTATAAATGGTTTAATACTTGAAATATTTATTCATAGAAACCCATATCGTAAAAATAAATACTAAAACTTAATTTTAAAAAAGAAAAGTAATGGTTACCCAAATTAACTCATCACTAGGTTTCCACATAGAAAAACATAGGTGAAAATATGGATATATAAGAGAAATCTAACCATCATGTTCTGATGGAGAGTGGTAAAGAACATGGCAGAGAAAAATCCAAAAATCACAAACCCATAAATATGTGATTATATAAGGTACCGTCTAGTACAATGTTTTTTGTTTTCAAGATCATTTCCATTAAGTTGAAAAAAATTATTTAGAATAAACACTTAATTAATTTTGGTACAATCACACCGTTGGTAGTTCCTTGAAATATTTCCACTTCATCTTTTACAGAAATGATGTTGAATTTGTCATTCGTGAAGTGTTAGCAGATCAGGCGGTAGAATGATAGGCCATTTCATTTGTCTCAATCAAAAAGTTAACGAATGATATTAAATATACATAAGTCTATCTATGGTGAGATAAATTGTATATGATTCCAAAAATTGACTTATACTTCATCTATCATACTGCATAATAAAATAAAAATAAATTATACTAACCAGGGACATACTGTAGGCTAGTGGTATGCGATAAAGACCTTTCACACTTCGGTTGTGGGTTCAATTCCAACAACCATGTCCGACGTGATGGGTTATCTCTTGTCCTGTAGGTTGTCCTTATTTCTAAAACGATACTATTATGACATTCTATCAATAATATTGTAAATGTTTTAGCCTTAAACATCACTATCTAAGGTCCAACATTATCTATTCCATCCTTTAGGCTTATAAAAAATACTTATGTACAATATAATATTATAAAGATAATGACTACCACAATGGTCATTTTACAAGCATTGAATTCCATCATTTTCCCCCATATATCCTAAGATATATATTATTGGTCACATACAGAATATGTAAATTCATTAATCATGTATTATTTTGAAACTTCAAGTACCAAATAATATTTGTGAAAACATGAATTAGGTCAAAAGTTAACTCTTTCAACATACCAAAATCCAAAAATTTCTATATACTTAAACCATGATATCAATTTGTCCTTATATATGTCATGATATTTTTAATAATATCATTTTCTATTTATCTTTTCATTATTTGAATATCATCTTCTTTCCAAAAATATCTGAATAAAAATTCATGGTTACTGGTACCATTCGTCATATACATTAAAATGCATAAAGAAAACAAAAGTGTAACAATCCTTAGATGTTTCTTTATACCATTGTATCATTAAATTACCTAGACAACATAATTATTCATAAACATACAATCATTACACTACCTTATTAAACTATTCACCTAGCTTCATCATTTTATTCCTCAACACGTCTTTTATCTAATGTATCATTTGTAGTGTATTCATCATCATTAACATAAATACTATTCATACAACCATGCTGATTCTATTCATGAACATTTCCATTAGGGAATTGTTTTTCATAATGCCCATGAATTCATCATTTACAACATTTAACTATTTTTGATGTCTTATCAATACCATTACCCTTGTCCACGGTGTTAACTGAACCTTTTCATTCACAATTACTGGCATTGTGTCCTCCTTTTCCACATCCAAAACATTATCCAGTTACTTTAAAACATTTTCCTTGATTCCTCTTCCCAAAATATTTACATGGTGGAAATTGAGCTTTCTTTCCTATATGATCATCATGAAACTCCATCTTTCTCTTATTAGCTGTGTCACAAAACATACCAAAGTTGAGATTTTAGAACAAATTATGAGATTTTTGATTAGGAATAATAATGATTTTTGGACTTCCAAATCCTTTTTAATTTGGTTTCTCTAGATGAATATCATTTAATTGTCCATCATACCCTCCATTGTCATGAATCATCCTATTTCCTTCCATTTTCTAAAACCCATAATGAATAATGTGATAGGAAAAAATCATGCTAGGATCACAACATAATAACGCAGGAGTACCTTCAATATCTTAAATGATAGGTTTAATTCAATGATCGTTGCTGTAATTATTGGACTATAACTTATACACATAATTAACCTTAGAGACATCCCTAGACATACCTGAGAAAAATCTACAGGGATTTAACTAATGTTTTTGCATCCTAGTTTCCAATGGTTATCTAAATCGTTCCTCTGTACCAACTGTAAAGACTCGAATCATAACGTACATGCACATTACATTTCTTTTGAGGAATACATAATACATAACAATAATAGAAACCCAAGGACCATAATAGTTTTGTGTCTTTGGAATATCCAAATATAATCTTCTAATCCTGCTGAATGATTTTCAGAATCTCCCATAAAGATCTTCACATTTTGTTTTCTTAACGAAAAACATTCATCATATCCTGGGGAAAGATATCATAAAATGGGTGAGCTCAAATTCTTAGTAACGGTTAGCATGGAGAACATAAAACGATCCATAAACATTTTAACGTTAAAATATGAACATAAAACATCAAAATCATGAGTAATGACATAAATCTGGGAAATGCATAAGGCATAGATCATAAAGGAACATTAACCATGATAAAATAGCATGGGAATAAAACATGTAAATGTGGAAACCATTATTCACATGTTATGATTTCCATATTCTCCAAGGCATTGCTGCCAAGACCTCCATACTAGACAAAGTCCATAACTAAATCATGTTTACATGCCGTTCCATCCCTATATTACTGAATCAAAATCACATTTCATTTAATCCATTTCCATCTCATGATTTATTAATCATTACCGAATGCATTGGAGAGAGATATAGGTCTCACCCATCCCATAATGAAATCATTCTCACTTTTGCCAGAAAATCAACATAAATCATTCATCATATCCCAAAGAAAAAAATGTGTTTCACAAATATCAACCCTTTATAACGTAATCCATATAAAACAAATTGATATAATTTCCTCATAAGAATAATCAAACCACGCAAATAATAGAGATATTATACATGAAACATAATCATACTAAATAATTTTATTTATATGGAAAATAGTTTTGACAAAACAGTTGAAATAAATTCTTGATGAAAATATGCTTTCTTATTCAAAATATTTTTCTTTTATAGAATGTCATTCAATTTTAAAAGAAAATAATTTTTTTTAAATTAATCATGAAGTATTATAGAGGAATTATAATGAAAATTATGCATAATGAAACAGTGAAAATCCATTCGTACCATATTTGGGGAAAAAACATTATCCTCGTACTATTGTCGGAAAAGTCAAAAAGTACCACATATGCTAAACAAAAGAAAGATTACTCCCATAAAACAAAGTAAAAGTTAAATAGGGGTAAACATTAAATTAAACATACATGAAATATTATTAAACACTTTATGAAAAAAAAATTATGGCTATGGATGAAAAATATAACCCCGGTAAATACTTACGTATAAGCAATCTCGGATAAAAATGGGATTGAAAAATTATTCGTTACCTTATGTACAATTTATTCCATGTCTCTGAGAGGCCTTTATAGTTTGTTTAAAAATATTATTAACTTGTAAAATATCCATAATAATATTTATGATATCTTATATGATGCTCTTATGACCTTATATTACCCATTATCTTGTAAATTCCATGTTAATACAACATTTGGATAAAATCGTTTCATTTATTGTACGTGTTTCGACTTGTTGTTCATGTTATTATTACCTATATCCTGATTTACGTAATTGCTGAATTTAAAAAATATTTATATATAATATATATTCATCATATAAATATATATGATAGGTCGATAAACAGAATGAAATACACCATTCATTGAGACGGTAGGCCGTATGTACGCATGAACGTTTTTTTGGTTTCCTTATTGAATTGAATAGAATTAAGTAAATGAAACATATATGTACATTTATAAAATATCATTATTATGTAATATATTTCATGATTATTTATTAAATATACTTTATAACCATTCTTGAATGGTTTTTCAGGGAAAAAGAATCTGATCATGTTCGTCGAGATGGTAATCCTTTGGTTCTCACGAGCGACAATATCATTAAAATCATATATAATTGGATGGAATATCATATATATATATAATAATAATAATAATAATGTTATATTTGTTATTTATATATTTAATACTCATTATTATACCCATCCAAATGTTGAAATGTTTGAATAACAAAATACACCATGATGTGGAGATGATAAGTCGTACGTACGCACGTGTGGTGACTTTTTCATTCATTGTATTGATAAAATAACTAATATGGTTTTAACATTTTTATAATAACATCATAGTATATAGAAGATACTGGAGTTATTATTTTATAATGGAAATAACAAATAAGGAGGAAGTGGAAGAAGAAAGGAACTTGAAATAGGTGGTGCGACATTTATCTCTACCTCAGGTTATTCCTTTTTATTTGATCAAAATGGATACAAAGGATGGATTTATGATTAAAAAATTTCTTCTATGATGAATTGAGTACATTTTTTAGGGTATTTGGGTAAGTTTTTTATGAGTAAAATTTCTTTGGAGGTTTGAATTAGAAAGAAGGGGGAGTGCTCTTTTATAAGAGGGGTGAGGGGCACCTTAGGGAAATCCTAAAATATTATTTTATAATAAATTAATATTCGGTTTATAATGGATCCAAAGTAAATTATTTTGAGGCTAGGGTGGTTATGGGTCGAAATACTCTCAACCAATTGGTTTAATACAAGTTTAGTTTACCAATTTAACCTTATCATGTAAATTTATCTTTAAGTTTAATAATTTAACTATTACCCTATCTTCTTATATTCTTACACTATATTCTCAATAACCATACAATAAACATTCAATCAAACAAAAATTGGTTCATTAATATCATATATATACTATATAATTATTTAGGGTGATCTTTATATTTTTAGGACCATTATATCAATTAATAATATATTATTTGTTTTAAAAACACTTTTATGTCAATTTTGAAACTATTTTGTATATTTTTTATATATTTATAACAGAATTATTACTTCTAGAACAATTCATCAAACCAACCCTAATATGTTATATTAACCTATAAAATTAGTTTATATCTAAAATAGTCTCAAATTACTTTTATTTGGGTATTTATAATATCAATTATGTTAATATATATTTCATAAGGTAATTACTACATCCACATTGTGTCATTAATAAATTTTTATATAATGTCTACAAAATATAAATAAAATTAAACCATATAGGAAATATTTTTATCTTTCTGATGAATATTTATAGTCGAATTAATCTTATGTATAACCTTATATTAAAAATGTTTTAGTTATTAAACATTGATTTTATCTATTTTAAATCTTCTTTAAATTAAATAATAATAAATGTCCTAATCCCACCCAAGTGGACCTAAAGAGTAATATATTATTCCTACGGTTGTTTTTGGTTGAATTACACTTATACAATAGACGTTGGAAATGTGTTAGGGTAATAATAATATCATTTTTACCATTAATTACCCTATTTACTTTTAACTGTGGTAAATTAATGATAAAAGTCACTATTCACCAAAATTTATTATTATCTCATTGATCCACATTTTACTTACTGATATCAACTGTGTACCTTGGATTTTTTACATTCAACTAACAGAAGTGTTAAAATTAGGTTTTATGTAAATTTGCAAATGGTCCTCGGAGGTGGATAAAAGACGGTAAAAAGTTAAAAAAAATTATATATATAAAATTATTCCAATATGACTCTAATGAATTTCATTGAACTTATATAGGTATTATTTATCTATTTTTACCTAAAATATATTTAAATAAAATAACTGAATATTTAAATAAAAATTCTGTTTTAACCAACAACTCAGTGTTTTCACTTTTCATCAATAATTTAATGTTTTTAGAAAAATACCAAAAATTCATCCTATGATAATTTCGATATTCCAAATCCAAAAATGAAGTCCATTTTGAATAATAAAATTTATAAAATTTTAAAAAGTGGGTATAAAAACTCATAACTGCTAGTTCATATAACATTTTAATAACATATCATTGTTTAGTGAAACATTGTATTGCGTACAACGCAAGCTACCAGGAAGGTTTCTATTTTGTGTAATGCAATCCAAGAATAGTTTTGTGTATTCTACAAGCGAATATTGTGTTGCGTATAGCTCAAGATAACCATGGTGTAGGGTACAATAGAAGACATCAATGAAATATAAAATAATATTTCTCATAAAATCTCATGGTGTTACACGGACTAACCACATAACTACTCTGAGGGTAAAACAAGCCAACTGGTGAGTGATCGGTTACACCCTCCTCAATGTAAGTATGTCATGTGCTTCAGAGGTACTTTTCTCACCGATGAAGGTAATCCTGGTCCCATCTGTGCGGACACACGACACATTTCGCCTAATACAATCAATCTTAGTATGGACTGTAGATAACCATTCCATACCCAAGATGACGTCGAAAGGACACGATGGAACTATGAGGAGATCCAATCCGAATCTATCACCTCTTAGAGTTTCCTCAAAATGCCATAACCAGTGCGTAATCATCAAGTCTTCTCACATAGGATTCTCTACATGTCAGGATTGAGCCAACGACTCCGTCATAATCTCTGATCTCTAAACAAGAGAAGTGGCTCTGAAAGATTGACCGGAACCTGTGTCTATAAAAACGGCAACTATGGTGGAGTAGACACAAATCCTACCTCGAATCATCTACGATGTGCCATGGTCATATGCCTCAACTTCCTTAGGCAGATCTCTCACGTTTCCACCTACTCCCTGTGGTCGAGGTGGTCCTCCTAGTGGTGAAGGCAGTAGCACCTCGTAATGTCGTCCACTTCCAGTTGCTCGGCCAGCTCCTCTGCCACGTTCACTTGTGCCCTGGGGACTGCCTCAATGTAATCTATTTCTCTCTTTTAGAGGTCCTTCAACAGTTTTTTTATTGCCTAAACGGTAGGTCGGACAGTCACATGCCATGTGACCATGCCCGCATCATGAGTATCATTGTATTCTCCTATCATATATGTCACTACCCCAGTTTCCCCGTAGAACAGATCCTGAGTCCTGCGGTAATCAACCCATGGGTCTGGTCCACTTGAACATCTACATCATCTTTCTACTGCCTACTGCAGAAGGCTCTGATGCATGTCGATTTGTATTGGGTCTCGCTGCCATAGAATGATCAACATGGAAACTCTACACTAGGAGAGCTCTCTCTAGCACCACTACCTATGTTGGGATGCTGAGCAAGATCAATGTTGCCCTAATATCTCACCTGAGCCCCTTTTCAATGGATTGGGCCCTGAAGAATGGGTACCAAACCACATCTGTGGGGTAGAGCGAGAGGTTAGTGAACCTCACTGAGTATTGTGCTACTGTCATGATGCCCTTCTACAGATGATGTTGAACCTAAATCTGCAATGCATGAAGGGTGGCTAGTAACAACATGGCATGTAACAGGCTCTTGAAGTATTCCTATATAAGTGTCTCTTCATTGTGCAACTGGAGCATCAGGATCCACCATCTTCCTGCTACTACCTAAAAGAGACTCGTTGTAAGTATTACCATGAGGTCTGCTGGTGTCTCTACCAGCCTAAATACTCTCACCATAGCCTCCAGCCAATCCTCAGCTACCGATGGGTCCATCTCTCCCCATAACCTGGGTGGCCTCTCATGCTAGAACTAATGCAATACGCGTAAGTGGTGTTCATCATCTGAATCTTGGGAAAGTGGCATCGGTGTCCCAACAAAAAGTGGTACTGCTTGTGCCTCTATAGGTAAAGGGCCCTACACCGAGGCCTCGTCGCTCTATGGGCTGTCAGAGCATACGACTCTCGGGGCTCTAACTGGTTGTCCACGGGGAGGCATCCCGAAAGAAACATATGTGACACGGTCAAAAGATTATACCTGTTGGGATGACCTGGTTGAGATAACATTATGAAAAACGTTTGAAAACACACACACCCAATGTTTTCATGCACTGAGTCTGTAATCAGAATTCAAGGTCCTTGTGTATGGATACGTCGGCCTCCCGCACCAATATTGTACTACATGAACGAAATACCACACTTCGCACCCTTAATAGTATTGCTTCATAGAAAATAAGGACCAGAGTCATATGTTCTATGGTAGAACCTCCCTCTGATACCAATTTTCCATGACCCGTCCCCCGGGGCTTGTATCATGACAACCCTAATCTTGCCTTTCATAGGTCAGGGGATGGAGACTAGCACCACAAGGCATAAATACCAAAACTGGGAAGGAATTTCCTCTATAACTGTAAAAAAACACAACAGATTACACCATTGGAAGAAAAACACTATGTAAAACTGTATACAAATGAGTGTAATGAATGTAGAGGGGACAGAAATTCAATCCCAACAGGAAAGTACAATAATAATGAAATGTCGGAACAACTAATGAAAGAAGTAGTAAGCGGCTACTGGATCATCCTTCGGGGTTCCTACCTAAAAGGTAGGTACCGATGGTCTCCTCATCACACCACGTCTGTTCGTCTACTCTGTGTACTGTCACGTTGTGTGGTTCACCTCCAGGTACTGTCTTGTTCAGCTACGCTCTACCTGGATCAGCGTTGTCCGTCGTCTGCAACAAACCCAACGATTTGCGGGCAGAGCTCAACCATGGGTTAGTATAACGATACTCAGTAGGGACCCCAGACCCTGAAGGTTACAGAAAATCAAAAAAGGATATCCACAAAGTATGAAATCAACCTATAAATCATACTTAGGTATATGCCGATACACATAACTATGTTATTTAGTATCCCATCTCAATCATGAGGAAAACAAAAAAGTCATTGACACTTCTCAAAACCGGTATTTTATTCTTGGGTGGTAACATGTAACACTCCCAGTCAATATGTTGAAACTTTGGCTTCTAGACTACTCCTCCTCTATAGAGTGTGGTGGGCCTACCACATCACACATAGGAACTTCCCACTTTCTTGAACTTCTGTGGTAATCCTCCTATCAAGCACTGTGGGTCTGCTGCATCACAAAGAGGCGCTCCCCACTATGTGTGTTCACATCACATAGAGGCACTCCCCTATATATCATGCTTAGGTACTCCTCCTTGTATCATGTTGAGGTACTCCTACTTTCGAGTATAGTGGGACCACCGTGTCACAAAGAGGCACTCCCCCCTTGTGGGTTTGCCGCGTCACACAAAGGCACTTCCCCCTAGACTAGTTGAAACACTCCAACTCGAAATGTCAATAGTTGTCAGGTCTCAACCATTTACTAGGTCTCTGTACTATGCACGCTTGTCTCTGAGAGGATCTGCTACATGAGATACTATTCGATACTCCAACTGTCATGAAGTCCCATGTAGAAGAATTTCAATGGATAGCCTCGTCATTGGGATATAAAAATAGTAGACGGCGCGACAATTGGATGCCCGGTCTGTGAGTTAATGGAATATCCATTACTAGGGCCCGGATGGTTTTTAGGTTCAAACAAACCTGACCATATCCCAGCTATGTCCAAAAAAAAGTTTGGTATTCTATTAGAACCGTCTCGCTCTATGGTTTCTGTCGCCATAGATAGTTCGTCGATCAGACTCCCGTAGCAAAATATATGGGAAAAAGGTGTACTCTAGCCATAGCGGGTCCGGGTCTGTTCTGTCCACGTCAGACCGACCCGGCTGGATCCGGTCCATAATGGGGTCTTTCCTAGTCTGTGGTTCTTACCCGGTCGGAGGGTGCGGCCCGGCCCGAGGGTGCGATCCGGCATGAGGGCACGACCCGTCCAGTGGGCAGCCCGACCCGAGGGCAGCACCAAGGCCCGAATGGGTCCGGCCCGGTGGCCCAATGCCCCACCTAGAGGGCGGACCAGCTCCCCACAGAGGTTTCGGTAAGCTGGCCTGCGCCGGGTCTGGCCCGGCGGCCCAGCGGCCCGATGGACCACAGGGGTCCGCCTCAGCCGCAACCAGGGGGAAGTCGCGCACCCTTGGCTCTCGAACGGATTAGTCATTCGGGTGGGGACCCAAACCGTTGTCTAGTGGCACCAGTCAAGATCACGTGGGATTCGTTGGGTCCCGCTTCTCCCTTTTGGCTGAGTGGCCAGCCCTTCCAGCTCCATAGGCGGCCGGCCTGGTCGGCCTCCTCGGGAACTCTGCCACAGTCTGCTGCTCCACTTCACAGATCGACGACCTCACGACAACTCTGCTGCGGATTCCGCGACCCACAGGGCGGCGGTCCTTCCACATGTGCGACATGACAGCGTTGTGCCCCTCCGGTGACCCAGTGACCCTTGCATCACTAGTTTTCTACATGGTCGGTTTTTTTCACGGTCAGCCCGACACTGTCCACCGTTGCTCTGCCTTCGTCGTAAAAAAATTAGATCAAAAAGGTGGTGGGTAGGGCTGTGTTCATGTGGTCTGAGCCCTCCTCTTTATGGTGATATAAATCAACAACGTAGAGCACAACAAACAATGAAGAATGGTGGTTAGAAATCATGCATATAACAACACCTACCTTATTATTTTTCATTCGTGATTCATTGATGTTTGAAGTCATGGTAAGAAGTCGAAATAATTTGACGTTCATCACATCTGCCATGCTCTCCGAATCCCGAGTTGAGTCTATCGCTGAAGGTCCACCTCATCGGTAGGATTAGATGAAAAATGTCGAAGAAGAAATATGGAATTCTTGGTGTTCTTCATTGAGAACACTTTTCAACAAAGAATATCTCAATTCCTCTAAAAGAGAAAATCCAAAGAACTAATATTATATTACTTGTCTAATCTAACTTTGGCACACCAATTAAAAAAGAGAATTAAAAACCTGGCTCCACCAAATTAAATGCATGAGTGCTGCCTTATTAATTTAGAGGATGCCAAGATGCTCTCCTTAATAAAAAAAATGCGATTGTGAAATTAATTGCGTAGGGAGGTCAAGAGGCTCTCCCTCCTTAATGAGGGAGAGTGTGGAGGTTTCATCCTCCACAATCAATAGGGGTCAGGTGGTCCCCACCTCAATTATCCTCCCATGAGAGGTTATGCTCGGGTGGGCCCTAGCACCATTACCTCTCATGGGAGGTTAGGGTGTGGCGGTCCAACCACCAACTCCCAAAGGGTGGTTTTAACCAACACACTCAACACATAGAAGCATAAAAATAATATAACGTGGTGTACTTTATTTTTTTATTTTTTTTTATAAAAATCCAAAAACTAACATATATTCCCGCTAGTCTGATGTTGAGGTGAAAGTCTTGCTAAGAGAATAAAGGCACTACGAGTTAAAAGGTGAAGTCATATTTCAATTCCAAACACCGGTGAAAAGGTTATAAAAACCTACTCATAAATTTACTGAACGTACCCTAATAGAACCATAGAAATTGATTCTGGGAGCACCTTCCCTCGGAATCAAGCACCGTAAATTTTGTAGATTCGTAAAAATCACATGTATTTAAAATAACATTCCACAGAGTTTTTGGGTCTTTACAAAACTGGACCCACAACCAAACATGGATGTTTCACGGGAGTACAGATGTGCTATAAAAATGGGTTAGATGGGAAAGATGGGGTCTTGCACGACCCCAGCCTTGGTTTGTTGGGTCAATCTGAACAAGACGGACTAGGCCCAGATGTAACAGGTGCATATTTACAACATGGGACTTATCTCTCAGACAATGGGTCTTATTGGCATGTCTTTTGTGGACTTGTGACTCATGTGATAGGGAGGTCCTTATGAAATCCTCTTAATAATAGTTCATGGATGTTGACAATGAAATTTTTTCTGACTCAGCTAACCAGCAAGGCTCCATGACTTAGCTATCAGTGAGGCTTCATGACTCAAATACCATGTGATGCTTTGTTTCTCAAAAATCCATTATGCCACCTGTCACAACTACCCAACAAGGCTTCATGAATCAGATATATAGATATGCTTCATTACTCATATTCCATGTGCGGCTTCGTTACATAGCTATTAGTGAATCTTGGTTTCTCAGTTAGCCAATGAGGTTTCATTACTGAGCAACTAAATCAGTCTAAGTGACCTAGCTAAGCTAAAGGTCTCTTAAGGAACATATACCATTGTAGTGATTAATTTTCAATTTTTGCAACTGTTAGTTTTGGTATCAACAATCTATGATATAACTATGTCTAGATGACTCTATTTACACTAATTGTTGATTATTATTTTGTTATTTCCTTTAGGATTTTGTTGAATAAGATTTGGTTTTGGGGTACCTACTTTATATTGGTATGCTCATCCCAGCATGGGCATCTCACACACCTATTGTGTCTTGTGCTAATGACATACAACTTTGACTGGAATCATTGAGATCCAGGGCAATGTGGGGTCTGAGGTGCATCTATAGATGTCAAACACAGCAGCAACATCCAAAAGTGAGCTACACATACCATTTTTTGTATGATATTTGGTGGATGACCTACGAATATTGTACATCCTTTTACTGTAATTATATTTTTAGTTGGGTTTTTATAATGGTCCCATTTTCATTTTAGTTTCACCCTTACTTGTGTGGTTTCATCCTTGTATGACAAACATGTTTTTTGTTTCTTAGTTTCATCTTTGCATTAGTTTGTATAGACTTTGTGTGTGTACATGTTTACAATAAAGGCCTTCCCATTTTAGGATATTTCAATTTGGTGCTACTCACCATCCACTAGCATATTAAAGGTGTTCTTGGTGTAGTCAAAGAACAGGCCCCGGAGGACGGGTCATGCTGGTGACTCCCCAAGCCCACCTCAATATGATCGGGGATGGTGAATAGAACAGAGGTGGAAATTCACCAAAATTGGAGGATTTTACTTATTACCTGTACACATGAACCCATCTAAAAAAAATTATAAAAATAATATACCACTTATGTGAAAAAATTCATGCATATAATTAGTCCCACTAAACCAAGTAAACCAAAACGTAATGAGAGGATTGTAAACTAGTCCAGAATACAATCCCACCAATCCAAATGATTTTTTTGACTACAAAGTCAATGATATAAGCATGAAATAGGTACTAGGACTTCTAATCTTATCCTTTAGAATACCCCATCATATATAAAATCTTATAAAGCATACTTCGTTGCTAGTCTACACTGTACTCCATCAAATGGCCGATCGTTTTCATAATACATGACACGTGCAGGAAAAGCATGTGCTGAGGTGAGTATAACAACACTCAGTAGATGACCTTGAAAACCCAAAAAAATACACAAATTAAAGGTACAACTAGATCTATATTGTATATGTCTATAGAAAACATAAGAAGATTAAAATATCTATATATACATTTTACACAGAACTATAGTCTAGTAATATATTACAATATTTGCATACCCATTCGTGGGATTCAGTTCACAGATTCTATGAAGAACGGGTCTGGGAGAACTCAATGCATAGGTATGACTGCTCAGATGATTTCTATCACAGATGTACATTTCATTAGACATTTCATGTGTGAGATAGATAAACTGATAGATCTGAAGAGATAACAGATGCACTCATTCTAGTATAACAGACTCATGAGTGGGGAAATATAATAATACACTGATGAGGATCACATTCATGGCCTTGAAGCATACCAATAATTATCTATCTTATACAAATATATAGAGGGTGGAAATCTAATATAATTGGTTACATCAGTACCTAACTCTACCAGGGGTCATTAATGGGTATAAGATCTCAAACTAGGCCTCTTTGAGGGATTATGAATCTATCCAAAAATTCAAAATAATGGGATCATACACTTGTGGATGGAAATGATAAATGACCTTTAAGGTAACGAGCTAATGGGAAATTAGAAAAACCCAACTAGTCTAAGGAATGGTGGGAATGAAAATCGTGCAATCTATAGAAGTGTATATGATATTTGGGAAGGTCATTTGATATGTCATATGAACCCGGGTACTTCTCATGAACAATGAAACATGTTGAAGATCGTGTCATGTAGAAAGAGATGAAAATGGCATGTAAGTGTGTGGAAATCCATTTCATACTATAAGGATGTTTCTCAATGTACACTGGTCATGTTCACGTACATGGCTTAAACCTGTGTCTTCCTACTCATGTACCTGTACATGGGGTAACCCACGTAACATGTCTGGTTTGGATGTGTGGTGGAGTACATGCCATTTACTCCACCCTATATATGTGTATCGACCAAGAAACTCAATGTGTCCTATGTTAAGACAACATGTTGTGTGATAGTTTTGATAGGTATTTCTATCGATTCCTTCTACATAAAACCAAATATGCAACTGATCTTGACCCACATGCTATGTTCTTCAAAGAAAATGTCACATTATTTTAGATTTTTTAGAAACACAGTTTTCCATTACTGCACCTTGATTGTTCATTCCACCATTTTTCTAGCAGCCTGTTCACCTCGATGCCCTTGATTCAAAGGTGTCCCTTCACGCTAACATGATGATTTTTGGTTTCAGCCCTTCGACTGGCTCTTAAAACATTTTTTGATCATCCATGCATATAATTGTGTCATAATGATTACATCCAAATTATGATAATTCATTATCATCCATCATTTTCACACCTCCACTAAGTTTTATTGACGTTTGATCTTTAATTTGGCGACGTTTCATGATTAAATAGACATTAAATGGTCTTTTTATGTTAACCCCATGATGAACGCAAAGAATAAGGGGTAAAAAAAGGAGATAAAATTGAAAATAAATTCGAGAAACAAACCTCTATCGTCATTCATCAAGACATTGACCTTATCTTGTTTGTTGGATCAAATGAAGGAAATAAAAAAAACATTCCTAGATTAATTTCCCAAAATAATTGAAAAAAATCCCTATTTAAGATCAATCAATCTATTGTCCAACCTCTTAGTGGGTTGATCATTATTCATCATTAAAATCACAGAATGAAGAGAAATGTTATCAAAAATATCAAACCCCTACCTTGATCAACAATGATTAGGGAGATTGGTTGTTGGTTCAGATTCAATATCATTGCATAATAATCCATGTTTGATCCTTCGTCATGGTTCATTTGAAATTCTATATGGGTCACTCTTCTCACAATATCCAAGAAATTTTAGGATGATTTCAATAGATATGAGCTAATCGATGTACTCTTTCATATTTAAAAACAATTAATATGGCATGACATTATGTAAAGGAATAAACTAAAACTTCTTAATAAATTATTTTCTTCTCTATAATGTCAATAAACCAACTTCTATTTCTAACCTGCACCAGTGGATGTTATACCCGACCTAGTGTATTGTTGATGCTCTAAATGCAACACTAACACATATTTCTAATCTGGGACCCGATTAAATTTTATTCCATCATTTCATTATAAATTCTCACTTTTGATATTTAAATGATTAAATTATTTCAATAATTTATTCTGGGAACTATAGGCCACATAATTACATGCTTTCTCAAAGCATGATCTATATATAATTCTATATATTATTTAATAGTAATACATACAAAATACAAGACATTTCAGAAATGATTTCTGGTTTTCTATCCCAAAAATTATGTTTCTAATAACTTAGGGACATAAAAATATAATATGGGGAATTTATTTACTAATTCTTAAAAATATGTATTGGTAGTTTTATTCCTATACTTAGAACCTAAACACTATTAATTAACATTGTGATTGATATTAAATTGATTAATTTAATTAAACATATATTTTTATATGTGTAAATTTGGCTTCATGAGACTAACTATAATGCATTCATATTATATCAATCATTGTTACAGCTTTGATAAAACTTTTTGGTTCGGATGGATGCATGGTTTTTAGAAAACATTTTTGAAATTTATTTGATTAAACCAATTTATTTATCTTCTCAATGTGATGAGTCATCATTGGTAACAATGAAAGAGATTGATTTCATTACTACCATTTATTTATTGAAATACTTCTCATATTGTATAATCATTGATATTTGTTATTTCATTCAGAATATGAAAATTTCTATTGTCAATTTTTTCTTTATTATGTTTTATTTATAATCTGTAGTGACAACAGGTTAACCATTTCCTTATAGCATGTAGTGTTTTTTTACTAATACTTCTTTAGATACATCATTATTTTGTTACATTAGACAATTTTATAACTTAAAATAACATGGTAACATAAATTCACATTTTTCATTTGGATGCATAGAATATCATTTCTTATTATGACTGTACATTCTAAATATAGTATCATAAACATTTTTAATTCCTTCTAGAGTGAAATCATGTATTTTCCATATTTCATTTATATTTTTTAAATGTACACTAATTATTAAATTTTCATCCTTCAAAATAAATTTGAATATAATTCATGTATTATAAATTTAACTAAAGGGATTTACTATCATCATGTTTCATAATAAATGTTTTAGATTGTGTAATAATATATTCATACAAATAATTTTCTTAACATTTTAATATATTATACTATGATTATAAAAAATTTATAAAAAATTAATAATAAAAATTTATAAAAAATTTATTCAATCATTATACAATTTGATAAATCACTATTATAGATAAAATTATATTTTTTAATGAAAATTATAATATTTATCATAAAAATTGTTTTTTGGATTGAGGTGTAAATTGGCGTTTATTTTTCCCCATATTAAGAAATATTCCAAAGGAATATGTAAAATTCAAAACAAAAATATATTTAAATGACATGGTGAGAATTTTCATGAATACTAAATATAAACATTATTATTACATTAATGATTATGAAAAATAGGGAATTTGATATCAAAATTTTTCAATTACATATCATTATTTTTATGTTTAGTGAAAATTTAACTACCAATACAGAAAAATAAAATTCAAAACAAATAAGAGTTTATAATGGAATTCGACAATAGCTCAATATGAGCATCTAGATCGCCTTACCAACTATAAAAAGGATTTTTATTTATCCCATTATAATTTCGATGACATGGAAACCCATTCATCATGATTATCATTTTGAGGAAAGACTTTATCATATGATGAATCCAATTAATTCAACTATCTTTTATACAGTAGGAAGAACCTATTAAAGAATTATGTATAAGAAAAAAAATTATTGTGAAAACTCGATACATGGATTCTACCTTTTCTCAAATAATTATTTTAAAAATTGGGAGTAGATATAAACTTATGAGGGGGAATAAATAATTATATTTTTTAATTTTTTTTGAATCATGATATATTTTTCAGATTGAAAAGAATCCACTAGAGCCTCACCTTTGGGTGCCATGATTTGATAAAGTGTTATATTATCGATTGAGGTGTTTTACAATTTCAGTAATGTTTTATTCCCACACATCACATATAATTCACTTTTTATACAATAATTTTGAATTTACTATCACATGTTGTCATTATTAAATCATTTATGTTTATTAATGTCCACAAAGAAAAAATATCAAATTTTAATCTAATAAATTCATCCTCAAAATACATACCTGGAGGGCACTATAAACAAATATCTTCTGTTGGATAACTGATGGAACACATTGTTCTCACTACTTCTATAAATAGTAAACTGTATAGAATCTACTAGACAATACCTATCTAGTGACCTATTGATAACATACTTTTTTGTGAATATCATCATCAATATAGTGCTCCTTTAAAGAAAGCTAGGTAGACTTCATAGAGATATGGTGTTGTGTCTAAAAATATTTTTAAATATTATGTAGCTGACAATACATTTATTTTCACTTTTCCCACATATCCCCCATGAATAATTTTTTTGATCCTATAACAATGTTCCTCTAACTTAAAATATCATAGAATACATTTTTTCCTTTTTAGAAGAACATCATGATACTATTGAATATAATATTATATATTAATTATGTCCAAAAAATATTTAAATGAATTTAATAATTATGAAACATAAATTTACAAAAATAGAAATGAAACAATAACAATAAATTTTATATGATCATAAAAACACAATGACTGGTACATTGGTACAATGAAGATAACATAGAGATTTTTTATACATCTGTATTATCATTAATATAGATAAATTTGGATAATTTATTTAATAAATGTCCCATAAACATGATAATATTACACCACCAAAATTTACATGGTAATCTAAAAATTAAATCCATAAATATTTCGAAAAATTTAATAGTAGTATATTGGGATCTCTTGGTGAAAACCATAGGGTTCATAATATTTCATTTTAACTTATTGACTTATATTACTCGATTATAATAAATACACAATGTTACATCGCAACTAATGAATCCAATAGGGAAATATCATTATATTATACAACATGGTTCCTATAGGATAGAAATTCAATTGTGTGTCAGAAAAATAATTCATCATTTTTTTCCTCAAATCAAATGCAAACACATAATGAATCCTAATTAAGATAATTACCTTAAAAGATATATACCACTCACTAGTGGCCAAATCACTATTTTTTTTATCATATTAATATATTTCCATTCTAAATCCCCTAGTTTCTCATAAAAATATGTTCAATATATTATTGTATAAATTTAATTGTAAAAATAAACCGAGTATATTTTTCAAGCATCGCCTTTATGGAAATTTCAATATAAATGCTTATCATGTCCAATTAGTCAATAGATCCTTCCAAGAAATCCAATAGAAATTTATTGCAATGGGAACCAGGAAAAAAATTTCCCTTCAATGTGTATAAGTGATCTTAAATCCAAATATCATATGGTATTTAATATATCTCTTTTCTTCCTTAGGATGAATTCCATTGGGAAATAAAATAAAACTCTACATTTTATGATATGTATAAAATATCAATATTTCACCAAAATGGAAATTTATCAATTATTTTATGTATAATCATATGTTTTCGTATCATGACCATGTGTTTTGAATTAATTTTAATATAACTAAATATAAAAAATTATCGTAAACCACAATGTAATCACAATGTATAATCAAACAACAAAATCCAATACCTCTTACATCATAATAAATTATAATTCCCTATACAACAAATATATAATGGCTTGTATATTTAATAAATATTAATTACATCTATATACATAAAAATTAATTACATGGAATACCAATCCACCCTATAATAATATGCATATAATATCATTGGAATATTTCAATCATATATAAATGGTTAGTAGATGTTCTATCTCTTTTCTCAATTAGATCGATATGTCACCTAAACAATATCAAATTGTAATAAATAATATATTTCTTCACAACCATGGTAATGAAAAATAATAATTGTTGTGATCTCAAACATAGTAGAAGAAAATAAAGGATATTTAATTGATCATATGAAATTATCAATTAAAAATGTGTATGATATCTAGAGCATGTAATTTCATAACAATAGCCTTTATATCATATATCAAAATAATGAGCCTTGTCATTAATAATGAATGTGTAAAATAAATGATATATAAAAGAATAATTGAACATAATATTTTGTATATTAATATTTGTATAATAAATTAAATTTATTCCCATAAAAAATAAAAAAAAATCATTTCCTCTAAACTCGAGGATTGTATCCAAGAAAATTATAGTGGAATGTGTTCACTCCATGATGCAACTCAGTAGAAAATTTTGGTTCCAAATATTATCATTTTGAACAGTGGGCCTTAATGAAATAGATTCCCTCATCATTACAATCCTTACTATCCCATGAGATATTAGTCATTTACCAATTAATAGTATGGACATATAGTTACCATAATTCACATATTCCAAATTATAAACCTGTTTTCCACAATATTATTACCCATTACCAATATCTAAACACATGAAAAGAAATGGATTTCCCTAAATGTACATAATTTCATAATATCCAAACTAGTGAATGATAGAACAGTTTCATAGGAACTATTTTCATCATAATCATATAAATTCTAGAGAAATAATATTGAAGGTAACATTGGATCAGATCCCCATTAAATCGTATGAATCATTAAATTGTGTTTTCGTAGGAGATTAAAAATAATATAATAACATTGTTGGGGAAAATAATATAGAATTTTAAAATCCATTATATAATCTATAAAAATATGAATAAAATTTAAGAATAACTTTAATGAATTAATCATCAAAATATCAAAAAAATTTCGAAAATTGATTTCCCCAAAATATGATAAATTAAATTAAAAACGTTTAATTTTTTAATAATTAATTCATTATATTTTTTTAAAAAAATTTACAAGGTGAATCATTTGGATATATAAAAGAATCATAAAATCAAATCGGTTTTTAGATAGATAAAAATATGTTAAATATAATTTAAAAATAATTGGATAATCGCAGTCAACTTTATTAAAATATTTTTTCTGAACATGGAAATTGGATGAAGAAGGTTATTCGACTGAAGGTAACTATGATGTTGTCATTCCTTATAATAATATTATCATTTTCATTAGTCTAAAAAGTGAATAAAATTATGGAAACATGTAATTTCAATAAATAAATATATTATATAAAAATTCATGAGTATAAGGAGATTTTAATTATAATAATTTATTATCTGAATGTAAACATAAGATAATATGAAAAAATATTGTGATAGTGACATACTAATTTTTTCCTCATGTATTAAATCATTATTATGAATTGGAACAACATTTATAATAATATTTAATTAATTATAAATCATATTCTAGAACTCTAATCATAAATTTAAAACCATACATCATTAAATTTTAATCATTAATCCATAATTTTTTTTACAAATAAATAATAAAATTACAAATTTCAATTATAATTTCTTTATTTCATGTATGTTTATTTTTTTAGTTTCAATCTATAAATAATGAACCTTGAGTGGGTTGGACACAAATAAAAATGATCAATGTTACTATTTCACATTTTATTGGATAGTAAGATGCTTAATAGGATATAATAATTAATAATGTATAATTTTAACATTAATCACATATATAATTATTAATCCAACATAATTCCAATCGATAATAGATTGCAGTGATTAATTAATAGTATAACTACATGTTAATGGTATGTCACACATATGCATAGGTATTACATTCACTTAAAATTTGATGAGAAATGGGTCATGTAATCTTGTTTCCATAATAATAATAACATTTAGGTATATTTATGAAAATTCTGTAACTATTTTATGAATAATATATAATATTTAGATTATGAGAGATTATATTAATATTATGACTAAAAATTTAATTTTTATTTCAAAATAATTTAGGAAAACTGAGAAACCATGAGTCACTTTGAGGGGAAGTGACAAACCGAAAAAAATCACAAATGAAACCAATCATAATACAAGAAAATGAAAATAGACGACATGACCATATTTAAAAATGTTTGGATTATATTTGTAACCTTATCATTTTTTTATAACCCCCCTAACTATTTTGAAAATTGACATGATATTAATGATTTATATTGATTATGGAGTTATGATGTAAATTTAAAATGAAAAATGATCAATAAATAGACAATGGATTTTGAATAAACAGTATCAATTTATATTGTGTTTATATAGGCTTATTTGGAATTGAATTTCATTTATTAACGTATATTTTATTATATAATGTCATTAATATAATTTTTAGCACTTTTCATTTCATTTTTATTTAAATAAAAATAAAAATAATTATAATTAAATAATTTCTACAAAAACTAATATTTCATATATGTCACGCCCGGTCGTCATTTTGAGGTACGACTTTAATTTTTTTAATATTTTTATTTCATGTGTTGAGATTGTCGGTTTATTTAATTGCTTGGTTGATGTGTGGACTGAATCGAAAAGGGGCTTCCACAGTGGCACTGATAAATGCGTGTTGGCCATACATCGCTTGGCGTGCGTACGAGGCATGAGAAAGCTGGATAAAATTTATTTTAAGTGCGTGTTGATAAGTGCACGTTAGCTTCACGTCCCTCAGCACGTGGTGCCGATGCTCGAACGTTAAATAACTGGATAAATTTTTATTAGAGTTTTATCGGTTATTATTGTATTATGATTATATTATTAATATTGTTATTAATATCTTTACAATTATTATGATATTATTATTATTGCTAATATATTATTATTATTATTATTATTATTATTATTGTTATGCGGTTATTATTATTAAGATTATGATTATTATTATTACTATTAATATTATTATTTCTAATATTATTATGATATTTAATATTATTATTTTATCTTAAATTGTTTAACTTTTTTTCCCCATGTGTAACCCCAGCCACCGCCACCCCCTTTCTTTTTTTTATTTTATTTCTTTTCCTTCCTTCTCCCCCACGTCTTCCTCTCCTTCTCCCGCGACACCCCATTTCTCCTCTCCTCCTTCTTCTTCCTCATCTTCCCGAGCTGGCGCTCTCTCCCTCACCCGCTCACCCGCACCTCCCCGCTCCCGATGTCCCGCATCGGACCATCCACCTACACACGTACCTCCCGCACCGGACCAGCCGCCTGCACTCGCACCTCCCGCGTCGGACCAGCCGCCTGCACCCGCACCTCCCGCCGGACCAACCCTACCGTCTTTCTCTGCTGCGCACCGCACCTGACCCCCCTGCCGTTCTTACTTTCTCTTCCTCCCCTCCCTGCTTGGCCTGTTCTTCCTCTGCTCCGCCAGCCCAGACCACCCCGCTGCCGGTTGCCTCCCGCTAGACCCGGCCTTCCCACCGCTCTTCTTTCTTTTCTTCTTCTTCTCTTCTTCTTCTTCTCTCTTTTCTTCTTCTTCTATTTTTTTTCTTCTTCTTTTATTCTTCTTCCTCCTCTTCCCCGGTCGGCGCTCTCTCCCTCTCCCATGTTGCGCCATTCCTGCACCCCCCACCGGTTTGTTCCTTTTTTTTATTTTATTTATTTCATTTTATTATTTTAACGTCTAAGATATTAATGTTTTCTTTTATTATTATTAATATGTTAATTATTACATTATTACTAAAATTATTTTTTTGTTATTATTATTATGTCAATAATAATCATATTATTATTATATTATTATTATTGTGATTAATATTAAATTATTATTATTATTATTATATTATGGTTAGGATATTATTATTTTTATTATATTATAAAATTATCATTATTATACTATGGGTATGCTATTATTATTATTATTATATTATATTATTATTTCTATTATTATTATTATATTATTATTATTCTATTATGTTATTATTATTATTATTATGTTATCGCTATTATTATTATCATCATTATTATTGTGTTAACATTTTCATTGAACCTGTTGTGGGATCTTCTGTTTTTAGGACCTTTTTGATGGCTCAAGACGGTGCGACCGCGGCGCAACTAGATTCTTGCGCCGTGTCTTTTTCTGCGCCTATTTGAGATAGGTGATTCCACACTCAATTATCATCTGGTGATCTTTTGCGTGTTGGTTTAATTTTTCAGCACCCTTCCAATTAGTTTCCATATTGAAAAATTAGTTTTGATTACTTTTTAAATGTGCATCTAATTTTCTAGTGTTATATTTATGTGGTTAAAGTCCATTTATTTTATTGCGGAAACTCAATTTGGAAGTTTATTATTATTTGTAAACTGTGCAGTGTGGTTTAAGTTTTTTTAAAAAAAGAGGAAAAAGAAAAAAAAATGTTTTGGTGTCTGTGTGTGGTTTCCAAAGAGGATATCAGTGTGCAGGTGACACGTTTGGCTCTAAGTGATAATGTGACATGCTATATGAACATTGATCTTTAGGTGAGCACAAGGAGGGAAGCCGGGGTATTAGGTGGGGAGACTGGGACTAGTGAGCTAGTGTTCCGGAGATGACCCGACCCGGTTTCACTGGCAGGTTTGACGACTGCAACACTAACTAAACATATGATATTTGAGTTTCATGGACTTCTAAGACACGTGTTCGGAGGGTCGTGGCCTTCTAAGCCACGTGTTCAGAGGGTCGTGGCCTTCTATGCCACGTTAACTGAGGGTCGTGGCCACCTAATCCACGTTTCACCGAGACACGACGTTCTAGGATCCAACTAGTTCTAGTACCCATAGGGCCTTTCCCATCCTTTAGTGCCACAATTTACTTTGAGTGCATAATTATACGTGATATGTCACTTGAACTGTTATCCTAATGTGTTTATCTTGAACTGCCTTTCATTTAAATCATTTTATGAAAACCATTTTCTTTTGCACTTCTTTCTCTCTTTATATTAGAAATGCAAATTGTTTGTCTTTTGATAGTTGCGCGTGGAATATTTTATTGGTGATATTCTGTTGGGCGATTGCTCACACCCTACTTACACCCTTTGGTGTAAGTAGACTTGTTTACTTCTGATACAGGTAGGGGTCCAGCATTTGGGAGCAGTGGTTCAGGTTGTTAGAGGGAATATTTACGTGGCGTTTTGGTGGTGGCTTAGAGGCGGTGTCCTCACACCGGGCGACAGTCCTTAGGTTTTGTTTTGGTCAGTTTGTTTTAGTGTTATTTGGGTTTTGAATACCTGTGAACCAAAAACCTGTTTGGTCAACTACATGGTTGAATGTAACCTTTACTTCTGTTTGGTTTACTTTGGTTGGATGATTTATATTTATTCACTCGGGTAAATCATTCCCAAAGTTTATTTTGATAACCGGGCACTTGTGCCAGCCCGTGAAGATCAAGAACGCCCTTCGGGCCTTGCCGCGGGCCGTGTCGGGCGATGGTTCGGATGGAAACCTGATTCGATTCGTGAAAAAATGGTACCAAAGGCGAGGTTTTTTTGGTGGTTTATGTTATTTGGGATGAGTTGGTTTATACATGAGTTGGGTCTGTCTGGGCTCAGAATTCATGTTGCGAGTAGGGTTCCTTGCCAGCACGCCTCGTGACAGATACTGAGTCACCATGGGATGTCAGGGTCCTTGTTTCACTTATTTTCTGGGTCGGACGTGCAGGCTGCAGACTATACGTGGACACTAGGTAAGGAAAGTAAATCTTTTATATGGATTTGTGTTTTCATGTTGTGTTTATTGATGAATGTTTATCTTGTTGGAAAAATTTATTCCCTTTTTATTGATTTTTTTCTTTCTTGTTTGCTGCCCTTTTCAGTAAGATTCCTCACCGGAGAGTTCCCATGAATCCACGGGAGGAATATGGGGAGAGTTCTCTCGCGCCACTTGATCAGAGATTGGTTGAGGCGATGGTCTGAGACGTTCAAGCTTTAGGACAGGGGGCGACTCCTGCCCCCGCCCCTGTTCCAGCTAGAGGGGAAGAATTCGGCTCCAGGAAGGATAGAGCTCAGGAGTTTCTGAGGAGCAAACCTCCTTCTTTCCAAGGTGGTTCAGAACCTCAGGAGGCATAGGAGTGGCTTGAGAAGATAGAACGCATGTTCGATTTCCTTGACAAGCTTGAGGAAGTCAGGGTGAAGTGTGCATTGTACCAGCTGGAGGGTTCCAGTCGCAAATGGTGGGAATCAAGGGTCCAGGCTGGGAAACATGAGCACATGAGCTAGAAGAATTTCAAGGGTATCTTCAACGAGCAGTATTGTCCAGAGTTCATAGCCTATGCTAGATCTCGATAGTTCATGGAGCTATCGCAGGGGAATCAGACAGTGATGGAGTATGGAAATCGCTTTCCTGAACTGGTATGATACGCACCTGAGATAGTTTTGAGCGAATTCTTGAAAGCTCGGAAGTTTGAGAAGGGCCTTCGACCAGAAATTCACTTCCAGTTTTTCTTGTTCAAGCTGAAGACTTATGCTGAGGTGGTTGATTGTGCTTGTATGGATGAGATTGACCAGAAAGGAAAGTCGGGGTTTTCTGGATCAGTGTCAGGGCTTGGTAGTGGCAGTTCATCTGAGAAAAATAGGATGCGTGATGAGCAATGGAAGAAGGGTGATGGCAGCTCAGGTCATCCTCCCATGCAGTTTTCTTTTGGGGCTTATGGTGCAGGGTCCGTTGTGTGCCATCATTGCGCAAGGGCAGGGCACATTCGACCTGTTTGTCCATACCCTCCCAGACCATGCCATGGATGTGGATTTGTGGGACATCTATAGTGCGTCTGCAGGACTTTACACCCTTATCAGAGTGGGGCTGTATCAGTGGCTTCAAGAGGGGTATCAGTTCAGTCAGAGCCGACTAGGACGACAGGATATCGGTTTGGTGGGCATGGTGGTTGGACCGGATCGTCTTCAAGGCAGAGCCATATAAGGGCAGAGCCTCAGGCGAGCAGTCGTTCTCAGGCAGGGACCAGGCAACTGCATGTTGTGGATCAGGCACCAGCGGGATCTGATGCGGGCCCTTCGATGGTTCGAGGTACTATTCTAGTTGCATATTCTATAGCTGCAGTTTTATTTGATATTGGTGCTTCAGTTTCTTTCATATCTGCTCGTTTTGTGAATCTCTTGAACCTACCAACCGAGCTGTTATCATTTGCTATGGAGTTGGTAACACCATTGGGGAAATAGAGGGAGCAAGGCCTTAAGTGCCGATCGTGAGTACTCTCTGTGTCGGGATTCGAGATGGAATGTGATTTGTTGGTCCTTGACATGGGCCTATTTGATGTGATCCTCGGTATGAACTGGCTGGTGCGCTTCCAGGCACACATTGATTGCTATCAACGTTGAGTCTGATTTGCAGCACCAGATGGGACTCCTCAGTTATTTCATGGAGAATGGGATCCTCGGTCGGGACGTGCGGGACCTCCACTCCCTGATCGTGGAAATCTTTCTTATCAGTTGTCGTCGCTCGCACTGGAGGACGATGGTGGTATTTCACAGGGCAGGTTACCTTGTGTAGTGGATGAGTTCCCAGAGGTTTTCCCAGATGATTTTTCTGGCATACCCCCAGAGCGAGACGTGGAGTTCTCGATTGAGTTGGCGCCGGGAACACAGCCTATATCTCTTCCCTCCTATCGCATGGCCACCATCAAATTGAGGGAATTAAAGATACAGCTGGACTATTTGGAATCCAAAGGATTCATTCGCCCGAGCATCTCTCCTTGGGCCGCACCGGTTTTATTCGCAAAGAAGCCCGAGGGAACCCTTTGGTTGTGCATTGATTACTGGAAATTGAACAAGGTAACCATCAAGAATAAATACCCTTTGCCTCGGATTGATGATTTGTTTGAAAAGCTAAAGGTGGAAAAGTGGTTCTCCAAGATTGATTTGAGTTCTGGATACCACCAGCTCAGGGTGAGAGAAGCAGATATCCCGAAGACGACTTTCCGAAGCAGGTATGGTCACTTCGAGTACTTGGTCATGCATTTCGGACTGACGAATGCTCCTGCAGTTTTCATGGAGCTCATGAATAGGGTGTTCCACCAATATCTCGACTAATTTGTCGTGGTATTCGTGGATGACATCCTGGTCTATTCTTGATCTGAGGAGGAGCAAGATCGTCACCTGCACGTTGTTTTGGGCACCTTGCAGGATCACAGCCTGTATTCCAAACTCTCGAAGTGCACTTTCTAAATCAGGGAAGTGATGTTTCTGGGGCATGTCGTCCCAGAACAAGGGGTCTCAGTGGATCCCGAATAGATCAGAGCAGTTATGTCTTGGGAGAAGCCGGGAAATGTGTTTGAGATCAGGAGTTTTCTGGGCTTGGCTGGTTATTACAGGCGCTTTGTCCGGGACTTCACGCGGCTTGCCTCCCCCATGATTGCACTCACCCGGAAAGGGGTGAAGTTTGAGTCGAGCCCATAGTGCAAGACATATTTTGAGGAGTTGAAGCGGCGGTTGACCACTGCACCTGTGTTGACCTTACCGGAGTCAGGAAAGGTCTATGTAGTGTACTGTGATGCGTCAGGTACAGGCCTTGGTTGTGTGCTCATGCAAGATGAACATGTTGTGGCTTATGGTTCTTGCCAACTCCGGCCGCATGAGAATAACTATCCGACTCACGACTTAGAGTTGGCAGAGGTGATGCATTCTTTGAAGATGTGGCGCCACTATCTTTTTGGGGAGAAGTTTGTGGTCTACTCTGACCATAAGAGCCTGGACTACATTTTATCTCAGAAGGATCTCAATTTGAGGCAGCACAACTGGGTCGAGTACCTGCAGGGTTTTGATTTTGATATTGTCTATACCCCTGTCATGGGTAATGTGGTAGCTGACACTTTGAGTAGAAATGTACCAGTGCAGGCGTTGCGGAAGTCCAGCGATGAGTGGACTTTGATATGGCTCTTCGCCCAGATGCATTTGGAGAGTAGGGAGCACAGTGGAGGTACATTCTTGGCTACCATCTAGTTGACTCCTTCCCTTCTAGAGTTGATTCAGCAGGAGCAGCCTGGTGATGAGTTTTGTCAGCGATCTATGCAGTTTCTTCATGTTGGGGAGACTCCTTCTGATTGGACTTTGTCTTCCCAGAGGGTCCTATGCTTTAAAGGCTGTGTTGTAGTGTCGTTGTCTCTGCGAAAGGTGGTAATGCAAGATAGCCACCAATCTTAGTGGGCTGTCCATCCTGGTACCACCCAGATGTATTACGATGTTCGCCGTCTGTTCTGGTGTCCAGGTATGATAGGGACATAGCCGACTTCGTATCCAGATGTTACACCTACCAACAAGTGAATGCAGAGCATCAGAGACCATCTGGCCTACTCCAGCCATTACCCATTCCTACCTGGAAGTGGGATGAGGTCGCCATGGACTTCATCATTGGATTGCCTCGTACACCTCGAGGGAGGAATGCTATCTGTGTGGTGATTGACCGTTTGACCAAGTCTTCTCACTTTATTTTGATCAGAGATATAACGAAGGTAGAGGAACTGGGCCGCTTGTATGTTCAGGAGGTGGTCAGACAACATGGCGTGCCGTCGACAAATGTTTATGACAGGGACCCTCGCATTACCTCTCTTTTTCGGGGAGAGCTCCAAAAAGCTTTGGGGTCGCAGATTAAGATGAGCACGACATAGCATCCTCAGACCGATGGCCAGACGGAGCAGGTGAATCAGATTCTGGAAGACATGCTCCGAGCCTATGTGTTAGATTTTGGAGGCTCACGGGATAGCCATTTGGGGATGGTTGAGTTTACTTACAATAACAGTTACCAGTCTTCCATCAGAATGGAACCCTTTGAGGTGCTCTATGGCCGGCCTTGTCGGTCTCCTCTGTGTTGGGCTGAGGTAGGAGAGGCCTCGCTCTTGGGACCAAGTCTTGTTCAGGAGATGTCTGAGAAGGTCAAGCTGATTAGGCCGCGGTTGTTGACAGCTCAGAGACTCCACAAGTCTTATGCAGATCAGAGGCGGCAGGACCTTGACTGTTCAGTGGGGGACAGAGTGTTCCTGATAGTGGCCTCTCGCTTGGCTCACCGTCGTTTGGGGAAACAGGGGAAGCTGAAACCGATATATGTCGGACCTTTCAAGAATCTTCAGTGGATTGGCAAGTTGGCATACAGGTTAGCTTTTCCCTCACAGTTGACGTCGATTCACGACGTATTTCATGTCTCTCAACTAAAGAAGTACAACCCCGACCCGTCACATGTGCTGAATTGGGAGGAGCTGGAGATAGAGTCAGACTTGTCTGTGGACGAGCCACCAGTGCGTATAGTGGATTCCCAGGAAAAGGCGTTCCGTGGAAAGTCCATTCCTCTGGTCCGTGTTCTTTGGCAGCACGAGAATAATGAACACGAGACTTGGGAGCGGAAGTCAGGGGTTGAGTAGGAGTACCCATTTCTATTCTCTAATCTGGCTTCGAGCTGACATTCTGAGGGCAGAAAGTTTTCATGGTGGGGAGAATTGTCATGCCCGGTCATCATTTAGAGGTACGACTTTAATTTTTTTAAATTTTTTATTTCATGAGTTTAGATTGTCGGTTTATTTTATTGCTTGGTTGATGTGTGGACTGAATTGACAAGGGGCTTCCACAGTGGCGCTGATAAATGCGCGTTGGCCTTACATCGCTTGGCATGCATGCGAGGCACGAGAAAGCTGGATAAAATTTATTTTAAGTGCGTGTTGATAAGTGCGCGTTGGCTTCACATCGGTCGGCACGTGGTGCTGATACTCGAACGTTAAATAACCGAATAAATTTTTATTATAGTTTTATCGGTTCTTATTGTATTATGATTATATTATTAATATTGTTATTAATATCATTATAATTATTATGATATTATTATTATTGCTAATATATTATTATTATTATTATTATTATTATTATTATTGTTATGCGGTTATTATTTTTAAGATTATGATTATTATTATTACTATTAATATTATTATTTCTAATATTATTATGATATTTAATATTATAGTTTTATCTTAAATTGTTTAACTTTTTTTCCCCATGCCTAACCCTAGCCGCCGCCACCCCCTTTTCTTTTTTTTATTTTATTTCTTTTCCTTCCTTCTCCCCCACGTCTTCCTCTCCTTCTCCCGCGGCACCCTATTTCTCCTCTCCTCCTACTGCTTCCCTTTCTTATTCTTCCTCATCATCCTGAGTCGGCGCTCTCTCCCTCACCCACTCACCTGCACCTCCCCGCTCTCGTTGTCCCGCGTTGGACCATCTGCCTGCACCCACACCTCCCGCGCTGGACCAGCCGCCTGCACCCGCACCTCCCGCGTCGGACCAGCCGCCTGCACTCGCACCTCTCGCCAGACCAACCCTGCCGTCTTTCTGTACTGCACACCGCACCTGACCCCCCTGCCGTTCTTACTTTTTCCTCAGACCCTCCCTGCTTGTCCTGTTCTTCCTCTGCTCCGCCAGCCCAGACCACCCTGCCGCTGGTTTCCTCCCACTCGACCCGGCCTTCCCTACCGATCTTCTTTCATTTCTTATTCTTCTCTTCTTTTTCCTCTCTCTTTTCTTCTTCTTCTTCTCTTCTTCTTCTTCTTCTTCTCTTCTTCTTCCTCCTCTTCCCCGGTCAGTGCTCTCTCTCTCTCCGCTGTTGCGCCGTTCCTGCACCCCCCGCCAGTTTGTTCATTTTTTTATTTTATTTATTTCATTTTATTACTTTAACTTATAAGATATTAAAGTTTTTTATTATTATTATTAATATGTTAATTATTACATTATTACTATAATTATTTTTTTGTTATTATCATTATGTCAATAATAATCATATTATTTTTATTATTATATTATTATTATATTATGGTTATGCAATTATTATTTTTATTATATTATAAAATTATCATTATTATACTATGGGTATGCTATTATTATTATTATTATATTATATTATTATTTCTATTATTATTATATTATTATTATTCTATTATGTTATTATTATTATTATTATTATTATTATGTTATCGCTATTATTATTATCATCATTATTATTCTGTTAACATTTTCATTGAACCTGTTGTGTGATCTGCTATTTTTAGGACCTGTTTGACGGCTCAAGACGGTGCGACCGCGACGCAACTAGAGTCTTTCACCGTGTATTTTTCCGAGCCTGTTTTAGGTATGTGATTCCCCACTCAATTATCATCTGGCAATCTTTTGCATGTTGGTTTAATTTTTCAGCACCCTTCTAATTAGTTTCCATTTTGGAAAATTAGTTTTGATTACTTTTTAAATGTGCATCTAATTTTCCAGTGGTATATTTATGTGGTGCAAGTCCATTTCTTTTATTGCGGAAACTCAATTTGGATGTTTATTATTATTTGTAAACTGTGCAGTGTGGTTTATGTTTTTTTAAAAAAAAGAGGAAAAAGAAAAAAAAGGTTTTGGTGTGTGTGTGTGGTTTCCAAAGAGGATATCAGTGTCCAGGTCACACGTTTGGATCTAAGTGATAATGTGACATGCTATATGAACTTTGATCATTTGGTGAGCACAAGGAGGGAAGCTGGGGTATTGGGTGGGGAGACTGGGACTAGTGAGATAGTGTTCTAGAGATGACCCGACCCGGTTTCACTGGCAGGTTTGACGACTGCAACACTAACTAATCATATGATATCTGAGGGTCATGGCCTTCTAAGCCACGTGTTATGAGGGTCGTGACCTTCTATGCCACGTGTTCTGAGGGTCGTGGCCTTCTAAGCCACGTTATCTGAGGGTCGTGGCCGCCTAATCCACGTTTCACCGAGACACGACGTTCTAGGAGCCCACTAGTTCTAGTACCCATAGGGCCTTTCCCATCCTTTGGTGCCACCAGTTACTTTGCGTGCATAATGATACGTGATATGTCACTTGAACTACTATCCTAATGTGTTTATCTTGAACTGCCTTTCTTTTAAATAATTTTATGAAAACCATTTTCTTTTGCACTTCTTTCTCTCTTTATTTTAGCAATGCAAAAGGTTTGTCTTTTGACAGTTGCGCGTGGAATATTTTATTGGTGATATCCTGCTGGGCGATTGCTCACACCCTACTTACAACCTTGGGTGTAAGTAGACTTGTTTACTTATGATACAGGTAGGGGTCCAGCTTTTGGGAGCAGTGGTTCAGGTTGTTAGCAGGACTATCTACGTGGCGTTTTGGTGGTGGCTTAGAGGCGGTTTCCTCACACCGGGCGACAGTCCTTATGTTGGTTTTTGGTCATCTTGTTTTAGTGTTATTTGGGTTTTGAATACTTGTGAACCAAAAACTTGTTTGGTCAACTACATGTTTGACTGTATCCTTTACTTCTGTTTGGTTTACTTTGGTTGGCTGCTTTATATTTATTCACTCGGGTAAATCATTCCCAAAGTTTATTTTGATACACGGGCACTTGTGCCAGCCCGTGGGGATCGGGAATGCCTTTCGGGCCTTGCCGCGGGCCGGGTCGGGCGTCGGTTCGGATGGCGACCCGATTCAGTTGTGAAAATAAAGATATATAAAAATTTTAAAACATTATCACAATCAAATTTATACCCAATTAAAACTGTGAAAATCATTATTCATATTTTTATTAAATTAATAAATACAACATTGGTGTTACATAATCAATTAACAATACTTTACAATTACTATTAATTAAAAATTATTATATATAATTAAAAATAATTACATTTTTTAAAATATATAAATAGATATTCATTCATTACATTCTTTTTTCTCTATAATGAAACATTGTGTATATTAAAAATAGGGAAATTATCATTTTCTAACATCATTTTATTTAAATATTATATTGATAATTTTCAGGATAAAGTCCCACTAAACTTATAAATTTCAACAAATTGGTGGTATGTGAAGCATTAAAATATTAAATAAAAAAATACAATGAAATATAATGTCAATATAAAATAGTATTTAAATTGATTAAGGCAATTCTACCATTTCTGAAGTGGTAAATATTACAACAGTTAATTATCAAGTTTAACAGGAATAATGGGGACCTATAAACAAATTTATTCATCATAACTATAAATATTTAATTAATATTCAATAATTAAATCTTTATAAATGTATGAAATTATTTTTATTATATGTGTTAATAATTTAACAATAAAAAAAATTTCTATTTATTTTCAGACACCAAAAAATATATTTTATTTTCTAATGAATTTTATTTTCATTTCTAATTAATTAAAAATTAATTTATTCATTTAATAAATGTGTAAAAAAATTTAATAATAACTTTTTATTTATTTTCAGACACCAAAAAATATAGGAAGTTGAAAATAATATTTTAATTTTATATCACGGTTCATCTAAACTCATTTATCTCTTTACAAAAAAAATATCAACGAAATTAAATTTATTTTTAAATAATATATTTTCAAAAATCTCATAGTGCTATATTATATAATACATAAAGTAACATTTACCAAAAATTTACATTAATATGATACATATAAATTTGTATACTTCTACCTCTTCATACCCATTGGTTCCCAAGTAGCATTCCCATGTTGATGGATTATCATCAAAACATTTACCATTATAGTGGAATTGAATCAATTTACATTCCTTTTATGATCAATAATTCCCACTGTTGATTCACCATAAGAATGATAATTTTCTTGTGGTGAAACTACTAATTTTATTACATGTGAATGATCACTAATGCACATCATCCATTGAGATGCATGGAATACATAATGATGGTAGAATGATAACAATATGGAGAACCAATTGATATGATAACATCATGATATTATCAATATTTTCAAACAAACCAAAAAACATAAGGATTATATTTTCCATTCATTCTAAATCTAAACACCCTCATCTGGTGATATATTATTAGAAATTATTTATAACTAATATCATACAAAATATGTTCTAATATGATGATTAGAACACTCTTTTAAACAATGAGAAGCTATTTTTTGTTGGTGAATAATCATAAAATTATATTTCTTTTCCAAATTAATATCATGTATTAATATCTATCTTTTTCCAACATCATTCATGATCATTAATGTATTTTACATACAACCATTATTGGTTTCATATTGATCCATTTAAATGCATGACTGAACACTATTATTGTTTGAAATTTTTTCCAAAATAAGGCTTCGATATCAAAAAACATTATAATCCAGACAGAAAGACATCATCATGAATTCTATCCATCAAATTATCCCCTCATAGAAAATTTTTGTTTGAATGGGATAATATAAAACATTGTTCACTATAATATCATTATACGATATTGAGTAGACATATTCACTAATCATCTATAACCAAAATTATTTTCATAAGATAATATATTTTCTTGTAAAAATATTCAATTATCATTTATGGTAAATATATACTTCATAAATTATTCTATATATAATATTCCTAAATATATTTGTTGATAAAATTACTACCTCAGCTAGAAATCACTGGATTTGAAATTTTTATCATAGATATTCAATTTCTTAAGGCATAAGTTATATACACATAACTATACGTGATGATTCATCACAATAAATTCATTAATGCAAGACGATACATTAGAAACTTGTGTCAACTATAAAATTGTGTAAGAACAAGATTGTTAACTAGACATATCTGTAGTTCCATTAAAAATTCCTAATATCCATCCATTTTCACGAACATAAATTCATTATATTTTTACATGGTTATTGGATTAAGTAGACATGAATAAATAATCATAATCCAAAAATAATTTCTATCCAAATCATGAAAAATGTGGATTTCATTCATTGTGGTTGGCCTGGGAAAATATTAAACAACATAGGTATTTTATTTTACTATCAATATACCATTATATCATATTATATGACATGAGATTGAATCATTCTGAATAAATATTCTTCACAGTTTTCATTATTTATATCATTATGTATGGTCTTCATAAAAATCCTCGTATTAACTTTTAAATTAGACTAGTCCATTGAACATATTTGTGTTTCATATCTAAAACCACCAAAATTTTATCATTGTATTCTCTAATAAGCATATTCATTAAATTCATGAGGATAATAATTGAATTATTATTAAGAAATGGAAAAAATTAAAATTCATAGTGTATATAACATTTATTTAATACATATATTTGTATATCTATCTTATCATCCTTGAATATGAGATATCCATAATTAACATCTATCAGAAAAAATTACTGATCTATATATAGTTGATCATACTGATAATCCATACAATGTTGAGGATAATTATCAATATTTTTATTTCGATAGGTGTTAAATTATAAATTTAGATTCACATTAATCCATATTTTTTTCTACCAATAGAATATATGTTCACCCAAACATGACACATTTTGAAGAATAAATCACTTTTCACGATTCTTATAGTGTCTCAACATCATTTTTTATTTCCCATTCAGGTTATTTTTATATGGTGTCTTGGAAAATGATGTTTCATGGGTTTATTTTATATTAAAACCGACATAAATTTTTATTGTCGGATGAGGAATCTATTTATAAAATAATTCAATAAAATTCAAAAAACTTTTCATATCATAGATATTAACGTTTTACCAAACCATCTAGGAAAAATGCCTATTTTGAATAAGAATAATTACCAATATGATGTAATTCATATCTATTTGACAATAATTTTATTAATATCACGTATAAATGATTATAGTATAATTGAAAATATATATTATAACTTCAAATCCTTGAAAATTGATGCGATATTTATATATTGAATGATAATACATAAACAAAATATCATAAAATTTGTATATAGGAAGAAGGCATGGATTTTCTTGTTAGACCATCCTAAAAAATCAATATTAGAAGTGTCATGTACTTGGGATGCTATAATCATACCATTATGTATTTTAGTATATACACAATTTTAATTTTTATACGAGGAACTATGATACAATTACAAATTTATATTATTATAAATGACTTAGTAGATAAAAAATTAAATAAGAAATTAGATGTCCTAGATTGTATAGTAAGTTTACATATCACCTCATCATTACCACCTCCCTCATTTAAAATAGTTATAACATTATATTTACCCTTGCGTGTAGGCATAAGAATCTATTTACATAGATAGATATCATTAACCATCAGATTTGGTAGCTAGTTAGAATATTTCACATACTTGATGTATTTACAACACATGACCGAGGGTTATGCCTAATGTGGTTCATTTTCACCATTAATAAGATTATATAACATATCTATATCACATTTATAGTAAATTGAATAATTACCTTAATAACCACTCATTAATCACATAGCATTTCCCATAATTCTGAATCAACCATGTTTCGTTCAAATTTTTTAGTATAATGAAATTATTTTCCCATTATCTCATTGAATTGTTGAACTTATATTTATTTACATTTTTTATTATATTTTTTAATAATTGTTACTTATATTATACTCTAATCTCTATATCCACAGTCATAAAATAAAAAAATGTAATGATTTCTAAATTTTTTTCATATGTCTATCATCTATTGATGACTTAGATTTAATCCACTTAATAATAAATCAACCTTACATTTAGTTTGGATGATAATTTCTATTTAATTTTTTGTATGTGTTGTAAAATTTTCCTCATTAGTACCAACTATTTCAATATCCTTCAATTTCAACAATTTGAATTCACAGTGCAGATTCATATTAATGTTATATGGATTGTAATTACTGATGAATAATATCTTAAACTCATCCACATCCAATGATTCTATTTCCTCTAATTGATTCTGGTTTTTATAATCATCAAACATTTATTTAATTTTTGTTTAAAATGATATATATAAAAAATAACATGAACATGATCAAAACAGATGTTAATATAAAATATCATTTCATTTTTACTAATCCAATACTCAAAAACTAGTGGTATACTATTCCAACCAAAATATGGTGGATATTACTTCATGAAGGATAAAATAAAACTTTTTCCCCCCATATTCCAACATTGGATTCCTACATGATTCATAAAAAATACATTCTTCATGACCATGTAAATTGAATATAATAAATGGTGGAATCGAATTTTTAGTAAGGGAAAAATTATAAATATTTATAAATATATAAGAATAATATTTCAAGGATTTTTTGATAATAAGATATTAAAAATTATAAAATACTTCATTTCACAACATAGTAATAAATCTCGAGTAATAACAAAAAAAATTATTTCTTCTAAGACGTAATCATAATTTTATCAGACTACATGATCCACATGTGAATAATATTGTCCTATAGAGTACAGTTGTCGATTATACATTTGAATAGAAGAATCTTTCCATATATGTAAATCTAAATTTCCAATATTATCAAAGGATAATTAAATCACACCTAAAAAGATTATCGTCATCATTGATCAATTTTATGGTTATCATAGTTGACAATGTCCATTACTGAGATGTTTTCACTACACATTATAGTCATATATATCCCATTAGATATCAATTTATAACCAATAATATGTAGTTAGATATATGTAACACATATTGAAAAAATGAAAATTGTAATTATCTGTGAAATATTCAATAAACTAGTCATAATATTTTAACCCTTGAAGATAAATGTATTGAAAAATAATTCATCGTTTCAAATAGAAACCCCCTAAAAAAGTGAAATGTTTCAAAAATTAATTACCATCATAAGAATTTACCACCAATAAAAAAAATAATTATGGTATAATTGCATCATATACCTATTAAACTATAAAAAATAATGCCGGTTGTTGGCTTTGATAAATAAAAGGATCATGAAAAATATTTTGAGATAGATTTTATTTCCATTTTGGAAAACAATTATCAAATATATAAAGTCAAAAAATATTTTTGGGATAAAATATTCATATAATGTAACAATTATATCCAGATAATTATTATTTATAATAATATGGATCCATGACTGTATCAAATTTTATTTAGGCTGTCTAGGTTATAAAAACATTTATTCTATTACTTTGATAAAAATCTATCAATGTTCCTCATTTGGAAACATAAAAGTATATTCCTTTAAATATGATTTATAATATGTCATTTATGGGTAAAAATTACTACTAATATAATTATAGAAACGTATTAAACATAATTATTTCATTTCATGAGAATATTGATATGGAGAAAAATAGTTTTTCAGTCGATGTGAAAGATTAAATTGAAATTCCTTAAAAAATCATCCTCTTATATATAAAATGAGAGAAAAAAGAATGAAAAATACATTTTCATTAAGTAAATAAATGATATGAAAAATAATTATTAAATTGATATGTTCATCATATTATTTCATTATTATATATTAACAATAAACAATCATGTTAAACAATATATGATAACAAAAAATTCATTATGCCAAGTTTGAATTCTTTCATATATATTTGGACCTTATAAATAATTATTGTAGTTTAACTGTATATATTATTTCTAAATGATAATAATATATATAAATATATATATTATTTTCATTAAAATTTGATTTCCCAATTATTTTTAATTTTTTGTTATAATCAATTTATTGTGTGATAATTTATTCATTTATTATTTTTGTTTTGGATTGGTGGTTTTTTTCATTTTAATTTGATCATAGTTATATTATCTATACAATATTAATCATTCTATAAATATGACATATTTTTATTATTAACATATTTATATTCATCTATAAATATCAATGATATAAAAATGAATTACACCATAGATGGAGATAGTGTGTAAATTCTACGCATGGGCATTGTTTTCATTTTTTGATAGATGGTTCGGTCAAAAGGAAAATATTATTTATAATTTAAATGATGTAAATTATGACATATGTATCTTATAACATCATGAAATTCAGGGTCATTTACACCCTTGTAAGATATATATCTAAAAAACACATCACTTCGTTGTTGGGGTAACACACACGTACGAATGAGCAGTGTCATTGTCTCCTAAGTGATTTGATTGTTAGATGTTATATAACATATTAAAAGTAAATAAGAATTACAATAATATAAATAAAAAATATATTAAACCCATCAAAATACCTATCAGTAAAATATTCAAATGGAAATTTAATTGTATTTATACATTGCGATGATTAATCGTACGTAGACATGAGTGATACATTCACATAAAATTCGATTGTAAAGAGGTTTTTTAATCCTTATTAAATAATAAAATTATCATTTTAGTATATTTTGGTTAATATATATGATGTTTTATGAAGAATATAATATATTAATTGTTGGTAATTTTTTTTAATGAAAGTGTCCATTTATGGTTATTATATCATCATTGTATGGAATCTATTAGATATCCTCCACATAAATCTAGGTATAGTAACATCTAAAGATAAAATATATTAGGATATATATATTGATGTTGATATTATGAATTGGCTGAGTATTTATGATCTAGAAGCCTCAATGTGGTGCTACTAAGTGAAAAATTAGAACGCTTTTATAATTAATGGGATATACACTAATAAAAGTTCAAAAATTATAATTTCATATCAATTAACATAGATTTTACAATAGATTTTAATTGATATAACTTAATTATATGATGATTTTGAATCTAAATAATCTCATCCAAAAAATTTATTCATGTTTGAATCACAATTTAACAATTATTTTTTTATCTAAACTTACCATTAATCATTTTGAAAATTACCGTATTATTAATGGTTTATTATATTAATGGTCAATAAATGAAATGATAAAATACGTAAATGGACCATTGATTATTTATATAACCATATCCCCTAATATTTTTAAAGTATAATATTACTACGGTATTTATATCATTTATTAAAATTTTATATATTATAAAATAACATTAATGTAATTTTTAACACTATATATATTTTCAAAGTTCAAATATATAAAGAAAATAGATTAATTAAAATATTATTATCTCAAATCCATAAAATAATTATTATATCTCTATAATCTACTAGGTCTAAATTAATTCATTCAAATAATATATAATTTAATATTATTGAAACAAATATTTTAAATTATTATTTTAATGGAAAAAAACATAGCACTGTTGCGTATTGAATTGAAGCAATTATTTAATTACAAAATAATAATAATTAAATTTCAACATAGAATTTAATTAAACTAATATCAAAATATATTCTTATATTATTTCACAACATGATTTTTTATCAATATGGATGTATAATAGAAATTTTATAAAAAAATTGGGGAATTTTGTAATGTTCACTAATTGATATATTATATAAGTCATTTTCATAAAAATTTCACCATTAAAATATTATAGTCCTAGAATATATTTATAATTATCTATCTAAAATTATTTATAATGAATTAGGATGAAACATTATGTCCCTACCCATTCGTTTTAATCATGATTGATCATATTTACCCAATATTGATTAGATAAATATTTCCACGATATCTATTCATATTTATAAAACAATTATTTTATTCATGACTTTGTATGAAATTAATTATATTTTTTTAGACATATTCAAATTAATGAACATAATTTTATATTTAGTGCGAAATATTTATTGCAAAAAAGATCAAAAAATTACATTTTTTAACATTAAACTATATTTATTATTATCCTATGGAAAATAATATTAGTGGAATGATGAGGAATATTTCAGAATATATAATTTCTTTACATCGTAAAAATAACTAAAAAATAATCATTAATTTATTTTATTTGGATCAAAAAAATATTATATCGTGGCATATTTTCTAAATAAATTTTCATTTATTTTAAAATGTTTTTAAATTTTTTCAATTAATTTATAACTAATTATATATTTTATAATATTGAACATTATAAATTTTTATAATTTAGTAATCCTAACTGATATTATTCAATATACATTCATGTTGGTAAAATTATTTTAACAATATATTGTAGAACATATAAACATTCTATTTCTTGTAATGATAACGGTCAATGAAATTAAATACCTTTTAAAATAACTATTTTATGAATTATAGTGCTGTTAAACACGAGTGTAATTGGGATATTCTATTATTTCAAATACATATTCAACTAATCAAAATCTGATTTATATTGTTTGATACGTATAAAAATCTCACATTTCCTACCTAGAGTAGTCATGGATTCCAAAATTCTTGAGATGTCCATTAAAAATCACAATTAGTTTTCTAATAATCCTAAGATGATATATATATATTGAATATTTTCATTTTTTCATAATATGAATGAATATCTCTAACATCTCTAATATAAAATTTTATCCTTTTTTGTAACACCAAATATCCTATTAACATGACATCTATGATCAATAATCTACAATTCAAAAGTCATTTCATGGATGATAATCATAATGTGTAGAAAAAATAATCCCCCACTAACATCGATTATCCATGTTAATTTTATAACAAACCAATATTTCATAAAACAAGACCTCAATAATCTATTTAATGTAAACAATAAATTTAATTATCATTTATATCATGAATACATTATTATAATTTGTCGATTCAAATTGCATCCCCAAGTTTATATAATGATGATCATTTCTTCTAAAAATACCCATTCAAATTTTAGACTTCTTCTCCTGATTATATTTATATCCTAAAATGAGATTAATCATCAAAACATTCATCATAATATGAATTTTATACAATAGGAAATCAAAGGTAGTCAAGGGGTATGAATTCATTATATTCATCATATAAAAATTCATTTAGCTATATTTTATGTAAAGATTCCAAGAATCATTATTAGTAAAGAGTGGTATGGGATCCCATAGGGATATACTATATTAAATATATACTTGTATTTTTTATTTTTTATTTGAATCATTAGTAATTTCAAATCCATTGGTCTTATATGTTGAAAAGGAAAATTAATCATTTATTTTCAGTGTACTAGGAATGTGGAAAAATCATCTCCTTCCTCTTGTATTAAAAAAATAATATATCAATGAATACATCAAATAACATTATATCCATTTGAAGACACTAACTAATGAAATTTATATCATCTAGCACAAACAGTAGAAACAAGATTATACATATCAATAAACTGACCTTAAGAAGAAGATACATCACCTATTTGGGCCATGAGTCTCACATTCATTGTAAATAATTGAGATCTCGTATTTTTTAAATAAATCTTTTAATCTTATAATTAACATAATTAATATAAATAATGGTTTGCATCCAATACATAATATTATTTATAATAATGAGGTCTTTCTTAAGAATATCGGAGTCCCATGGTAACTCTATATATGACATAGAGTCAATGTAACACCCCAATAAATTTTTAATATATATTTCATCACATAAATTTAATAGTTATGAAATTTTGTGAAAAACATAGCACTTTTTTCATCTTTAATTACATATAAAAGTAAGTTTATCATGAATTAAACACAACATAGAGTTTAAACAAAACATGAAATAATACTAATAAATTTTATTTATTATGATAGTTATTTTCATTGAAAATGATTGGATGGAATTAATAAGATTTAAGAAATTTAAAAATGATTACATTAAAATATGAATAAAAAATGAATTATTTTATGAAATTAAAATTTAAAAATGAAAAAAACATAAATTTTGTGAATCAATTTTATGAAAGTAAATTATTACGGACCAAAACACATTTTAAATAAATAAATTAAATAAAAAACATTTTTATGAATAACCATAATTATTTTAATATATTATTTATTTAATAAAATATTTATCATTTATAATATTTTTTTGTAGACAATAAATAAATTAAAATCTAGTATTACATAAAATATTTAATTTTATTATTATTATTTTTGAGAAAGTATATATTAATTATAATTTACCAAAATCAAAAAAATAAGAATTGATGTTTTTTTAGAAATACTGTTGTAAAAATAATCTTATGATTAGTTTCTTGGAATATTCAAATTAAATTTCATTTGATATATAAAAAAACTACTAATTTTATTTAATAAATTCTATTTCATGTAATTAATTTTTAATAATAATTTGATTAATATGGTTATAAAAGAATAAATGATTGAATTATATATATTTTAATATAACTTATTATATTTCATTCAATTTCATTATGAAAATTGATATAAAAACATTTCATAATTTTGATCATTTTCCCTTTGAAACACCTCATAATAATCACATAAATGTGATTTATTTTAAATATCATTTTCTACATTTGTTATTGTAATTTTGAAAAAATTATTCCACATTTTTTTTAATAATTTTTATTATGTAATATTGTGTTCTAAATTTTTACTACAATGAATATAGATAACATTTAAATTTATTTACCAAGGCTATTGTTGAAATTCTTTCCCATTGTGTCATAATAAATTGATATGATAATTAATGATCAACAATATTATTTAAAACCCAAATTTTAGAAATATTTAAATCTAATAAGTTATAACGTTTTATAATGTCCCATTCAGGATCCTTTTTTATGTGATAAATGTGGGTATACCATTTTCCTTAAAAAAATAGAAGTGTACAACTAAGCTCAATTATAAATGTCTCCACTCTCCTACCCTCTTCACCCATATAAAACACAATGGATCATACAATACCTACTATATTGAATTTATTAGTTCACTCTTAAATCCATAAAATCAATAGTTTGGTCATCATTCAATTCGATGAACTGATTCCATTCAATTAAAAATATGTTTTCTGATAAAGAGGTATTGTCCCCAATCGAGCATTTTGTTATACTTACTCATCTTCCTCATTCAATTCCTATTATATCATTATGATATAGAAAAATAACTACATTAAAGATTCAATATTTTTATGTTATTTTGATAACAGAAATTTATCTCAACTTCTGTAAACTAGTTTATAAAATCATTATTCATGTATATGGAGGACTGCTACAACATGATCACTATTATTATTATCTATCTCGACCACTCATATATAGATATAGATATGGATTTATTTATTAAATATGAATGGTTTGAAATTATTATTCATACATTTTGTTGATACGAAATATTATTTCTAACATTCTATTCATGGTGTATAATTTGACAATCCAGAATTCAGTGATTCAGTGATCAATGAATAAACATTAAATTTCTATCATTGATACTAATGAAGGTGTCCAAAATTAGTCTTTATAAAAACATACAATATCAAAATAATATGGTTTAAATTACTATCTAAAAGGACATTTAGTTTCTGGGCTTATGATAATTACCTAAAAACATACATTAGTTATTTCATAAAATTAAGGAGTGAATCATTCCTTATATACTGAAATTTTCATATTACATATTATATCCTCAAAATGATTCCTATGTAACCCTTTTATAAATAATTCAAAGAAACTTCATATTTTATAAACATGAGAATTTTAGTATAATAATGTTTATCTTGAATTATCTAAATGGGTGAACACAAGCATTATCATATGAATTTCATCTTGGAGAAATAAATGTGCATAATGATATGATAATATAATCCAAGTGAATAATTGAATTGGAAATGAAATCATAAAATAAAATACCTGTATCATCAATATTTATACTTGGAATTCGTATTTAAAAATAGAAACGTTAATAATTATCAATAATATTGATTCATATGATAGAAATCATGATTTAATGAATCATTATCAACACACGTCACACATTGATAATATGGGTTTCTACTATCAGGAACCCTCGTCATACATCATATATATAGCCCTTAAAATTATAATATGATTGTGGATAACATCTAATATAATTCATTATAGTACAAAATTATTACCCATTTCATTGGAGCTCAATTTGGATACACCCCTCAAGGAGGCTTTATCAATCTCACCCAATACTATCTAGGAACACTTAATCAAAAAAAATTAAATGAATCATAGTATGCATAATGTTCAATTTTAATTTATATATTCATAAAACTCCTAAATTCCATCATTATTCATTCAATAAAAATATTAACCCTTGAAAATGAATTGGGTTCCAGGAAAATATCATTTAATCATGATTTACCTATTGAAAGTAAACGAATTCTATAAAAAATATTTGAATCATTATTAAACATTAGAATATAAATATATTCCATAAAAATATTTTTGATACATGATTAACCTATAGAATAGATATAGTACTATATTAATATCATGAAAACGTGATTTACCATTGGAAAAGAAACATGATCTAAAAAAATCTATTTTAATGTTCATTATCATGTTGGAATGAAAGGTGATAGATGTTAGTATCATTCAAATAAAAATAATCCATTGAAATGAAAAAATGAAGTTGGTGTCATTAAATAATATCACAATTCTATTATAATTAAAAACATGGCTTTGGGACCATGATTATATGAAGTACTATTAAAAATTCATTAAATTATATAGTGGAAAAAATACTATTCATTTTGAAAATAACATTTAAAAAACCATAAGAAAACATATTTTAAATTATTACTTATTAAATTAACCATGTAAAATATTAATTAATAATATATTTAAATAATTAGAGTTATTTTTGGAATATCCATTCATGATATAATTGTTATAATTAAAAATTTACTTTAAAATATTTTTTTAAGGGAGTCAAAAGATAAATATATGAAAAACATGGATGTTTAATTTATGGACTAAAAAAATTGCTAAAATATCATATAAATTATCATTATGAAATAATATTTTTAAAAAAAATTAATTTTGAAAAAATTTGTTTATTATTTTCTATGGAAATATAATATAATCTAATTTGAAAATAACATATGATAAGAATTAGTATAAAACTTGATTGTTTAGGGTTTGTTAATATATAATTGTAGAAAATTAAATTTAACAATTAATAAGCATAAATATTTTGAGGATTATAATTTAATATTGGTTCAATAAAAAATCACAATATTTCACCTAATAGAAACATGAACATAAATAATTGAGAATGAAAGGATATTGCAACATAATGCATTTTATGATTTCATAAACCCTAAATCATAAGTCCCATGGAAGAAATAAATATAATGAAACGCTCAATATAATTACCATAAAATGTTTCCCAAAACCAATTATTTTTGGTAACAATATAAATCATATAAAATATATTAGGCCCAATATTATATAATATTTTATAATGAAGGTTATTAGAGATTAATTCAAATCTCTCATTTTTAATCTCGGGATCAAGCCGTTGATGCCTTACGCACTGATAATGGCACTCTCGACTCCCCTCTCCTCTTTGGTGGGTGAGGTCCTCTGTTTTTGACCACTAGTTCTCATATTGTCCCTATCATATGTTTCTCTGACCCCACCTCTCTTCTGAAGGTTCTAGAAATCATGCTTCTCAAGAAGGTCCATGTTCAATTCGATGGTTCTCATCAGCTTCCAATCTATCATTCGGTGTGGCCTAATGCCTCAAGAATTTTAAAACAAACACTAGTTTCTAAATTCTGGTTTCATCATCCCTCAAACAACATGTTTTTAGGTTCATTTTTGACAACATTGGATTAAAGCATCGTGTAGTGGTATGGAATCTCAATCGCAAAAATGTCATGGTGGGGTTCATGACTGTAGTGGATATCTCTAATTCCTGGTCCATCACCCCTTATAGATGAAACATCTACTCCTCATACATCTAATTTTGTTCCTTTTAATTCCACATGAGGTTGGATTCTCTAATGATAGTTATATGTGTATGTCTTTCGAGACTTCCTCCACCAATTCAAAACCCTTCAATATTGACAGTTATTGGAAACCTCGTTGGGAGATTCTTGTGCTCCGACAGTCGAATGGAAGTTGTATGCAACCATTTTTTCCTCCGTATATGCATTGAGGATGATGTTTTGAAGGCACTGATAGAATGGGTATAGAATAAAATGGGAGAGGATCTTCAGTGGAAGGAGGTTGTAGTGTACGAATCGCGGTATTATTACTATGAATCATGATGCTGGATTGAGAAACTGGATTTTGTATGCCAGAACGTGTCTCGGAACTATGGTAAGGGTCCTCGAGAGAATATTCATGTGGGTGATTATGGCTCTCTCAAACTAGTTTTTGTTCTCCCAGAGATCTGGGATGTATGTTGAATGAGGAAAATTTTGATACTATTTAAATTTGAGGGGAGTATGGGCCTTAGTGTACCTCTACTGGTATGGTCATTGGTGTTGGTGCACATGATGTTCATAAATCACTAATGTCCTAGTGGCCAGAACCAAAAGTCATGGACATCTCAGGAAGATAGAAATGTGATCTGGGAGATGATGTCCCTTCACATATAGTGGATTAATTGGATAATGTGCCTCTGTGTATTAGTGTGGACCACTAAAATTCTACAATTCCAATCCGTGGAACACTAACAGGAATTTCAGGGGATGGAGAAATTATTCATCTGGTTCCATCAACTTAAATAATTAGAGAAGCAGTTTTTTGAAAATTCTATGTTGATCTTCCCACTTGTAAGTATCCTCAACTATTTATCCTGGATAATTCAAATAATCAATTCCAATTTATTGTTCACAGATATAACCAGCCATGTGGCCCAATGATGCTAATGTTGGTCCCACATATAATGCAGTCTTATGCCGAGAAGGTCATGTCTGGGGGTGTCTTGGGACCCTATGACTGAAACACCCTCGATGCTAAATCAATAATTTACTATAATGTTGTGAATGTTGGGAGAAAATTGTTTTTGAGAATAAATCAAGAGAAGGATTTGCAATCAAGTTGGGGAACCAATTTGAAAGTATGTATGTTCAAAAGAAACCATTAATTCAAGATGTGGATACTTTAGGAGATGAAAAACATAGTCAATTTTATGAGGCGTTCATGGACTAACATAAAGGGAATCCTCATAGACTTAAAAAGAAGAAGGGGTAAAAGGAATTCGGTACTCAGGGAAGCACATATTTGTCCAAGGGAAAACATGAAGGGACATAAGGATTACTCTCACATGGCAAAACAAAGGGAGATGATGTTGGAAAAATTTGAATGAAATAAAAAAAGAAAAGGCCATTAGAATGGGGAAAATGAGGAATCATGTAAGAAAACAAAATACACAGTATAGGAGTAGGGAGAGTGCTTGAATCTTATCCTTTACTTCAATGATGAAATTCTAGATAAGGATGCCCAGAAAAATGTCTAGGAAGTGGAGATAAAATGAATTTATGAATTAAGGATGAAAGTTTATGATGATGATGACCATGAAGCTTGGATAAATAAAAAATATCATATTCTAGCCTCGGGCTCCAACTAGAGTGAACTGAACTCATAGGAATAAATTTATACTATTTAAAGGATCATCATTAAACAAGAAAAGCATATTAGATTGGATCTAGATATGAAGCTTTGTACACTGCAATGAGAAAATTATAGAGTAGCTGATTCAAGTAATCTTAGTCTTGTGAATATTAATTTTTTAGCTCTTTTATCATGTATTGGTAACTTGTCTATGAACATTGGTTTTCCATTTTTCTATAAAATTGTATAATAAAAAACAAAAAATTAGATAAATATGTTGATCAAAACCCAATGAAACTGATAACTACATATGGAATTAAAAAAAATACTTTGAAAATAATCATTGAAAATTGTAATGGAAATTCTATAACACACAATGAAATATGTGGTGAATTTTTAATGTGTCCTCTATAAATTAAATTGATATGACATGAATTCTTACTTCATGTATAGAAATTATATGTATGTCCATTAAATCTATATTAATAATCAAACATCAATTATTATTTTTACAAGAAAATTACTTTTTTAATTCCATATTCATATTTCTTATATTTTATTCAGTTAAAAATTTATATTTAAATATTTAAAAAATTATGTTCAGATTAGGTGTTTTGTGGAAATTCTGTTCATTATTTCAAAATAGCTTCCATGTGTAGACCGTTACTAATGTGGTCATTACAAGAAAATTTCCAAAATATTAGTAATGACATTATTATAATATTATCCCTCAAAATAAAATTTAAATACTAGTCATTTACAATGATTATGTAAAATGAATGATGTATTGATCAATATGACAGAGGCTGAATGTACACATGTTTAACATTTCCAATATTTAATGTTCATTTGGAAAAAATATATATTATTTAGTTTTTTAAAAATTATCATAATATATTATATACAATATTATAAATTTATATAAACTTATATTTTTCATTTATATCAGGTGGATATGAAAACTAATGCACATCTTTTCATGGATGAGGTAGTCTCACTACTACAAAAAATGAGCTTTATCAGTGCTCAAAGCGTTTTATATTGGCGCTAAGAAAGCCCTGTAAATCTTAGTGTTGATATAGGGGGTACATTTTTTCAATGCTCTTAAAAGAACTGATAAAGGCCACTTTTATCAGCAAAAAAATAGCGTTGATAAATGACCCATTTATTAGTGCTTTTTTAGCGATGATAATTGTGGCCATTATTAGTTCTTTTAAAAATCACTGATAAAAGCCAAAAAAATATAAAAAAATAAAAAAGATTTATATACTGTGGGGAGAGCATTTAACAGCGCCTGACCCCCCTATATCAGTGCTTGGTGAACCCCACCCCCCCCCCCCCCGCACACTCTCCCACGTCCACCACTTTACATCCACCGAAACTCGAACTCGCGACCTCCCTCTTTTGTGAGTGCACCTTTACCATTATTTCATTTTGTTTTCTTCTCTATTTAATGATATGTCTATTTATTAATTTTTATTTATATATATATAGTTATATTTGTTTGTATATTGATTTTGATTAATATTAATATAAATATATTTATTCATATATTAGTGTGTATATATACTCATTCTAATATTAATATATATTTATATTTATTTATATATATATTTTTAGTTATAATTTTTTATCCTTATATTTATTTGTATATTAATATATACATATAATATTAGTTTTAAATACATTTATGAAATATGTTTTTATGTGTGTCTATAAATAAATAAATATATACATAAATACATATATATAACACACACACACATAAACACACATACATAGACACATATATATCTACGAATAAATACATTTATATGTCTATTTGAATAGCCATAGAATGTTAAACCGATCATAACATATAATATAAAATCTCGTTTCAACTCAACAACCATTCAAATCAATGAAAATGAAACAATGTCTGATATTATCTGTTGAACAATTCTAACAGACATCTGGATCAGAAGTTATACTTTTTTTAATGTTATCAAATCGAGGTATCCCAAATAAAAACTCAGTTTTAGAGGCCTTATGGGACATTTTTTTCCTCTAAAATTGTGAAAGAATCTTCTCCTAGGTAATTAGCATGTAGACCACGTCATAGGCTTCAATTTGATATGTTCATAAGCTCAAACGGGAACCCGGATAAAATGTTATGGTCTTTTGATGTTTGAGTTACATTTTCACCTTATTTTAGGTCTTTTATTATTATTTTTGGATTTTTTATGTCTTCAAATTGTTATTAACAAATTTTTAATTGATAATAAATATCAAGTTATTAATTAATAATATTATTTTAAATATATTAAATCCATTTTGACTCAATTTCCTATATAATAAATGTAATAGTCTATTTATACTTATCTAAAACAAATTTAAAAAAATATATATTATATTAATATCATTATAAATATACTTATATATGAATATTTTATTTATCATGATTTTTTGGAAACATAAAATTTATCACCTGTACGAAAAAGCATAGATAAATCTCCCATATATTAGTGCTAAAAAAGCGCTGATAATGGGGGGAATTTATCAGTGCTAAAAAAGAACTTATAAAGAGGGGAATTTAACAACACTTTTTTTACCGTTGATAAAGGCCAACCATTATCAGCACTTTTTTATCACTAATAATGGCCCCCTTTATCAGTGCTTTTTTTCACTGATAAAAGGGTTGATCTTCCCTTGACTGTTTTTGTTGTAGTGTCTACACATACGTAGACTAAATTAATTTTTTATAGTGTAGGAATGAAAAGGATATATTAACATTAAATATGATAAATATGTCATTAACATCCTGATTATTTCATTTTTTAAAAAAAAATTCATTAACATTATCCTTGTAACCTTACTTGAAATGCTTTATTTTTAAGATAATCACATAACACTGTAAAGTGCCAGATTGTCATACACACGAGCAATGTTATCATATCCCACAAGGAGTAGAATGTAAAAAAATCTACAACAATTATAATTACAGAATATGTATAAATATGTTACAAATATCATATATAAAATATAAATCAATAATATTAAAAATCATTGAAAATGATTATTTGATCAAATAACATCCTTTCCTGTGGAATTAGATAATGAAAAAAACGAATGTTGAGTTTCATATAATTTGAAAAAAGAAGATATTGATTAATTCAATAACATTAATGTATCAAAATAGAATTATTTATTAGATAATAGTTATATCATATGATCATATTAAAAAAAATATTTTATTTATACTGAAGAATAAATTTTAAAAACACATAGTTATTAATTATACCTATTCTCCAACAACTACAATATTATTATACTTAGTGTATTCCTTGTCTATTAGTCCAAAACGAACATTATTAATTTTGTTTTTTATTGTCTAAAAAATGTATTTATATTTATGGATAATTGCTAGTAGTTGGTGTGTAGGGCTCACAATTAAGATGATGTCTCTAAGGGGGGGTGATTGTTACATCCCCAAATGATACATGGTTACAGGACTAAATGATATGACTCATGTCAACAAGGTGCACCTTTTTTTCGAGACACTATCTGATTAGAACTCCACAGTTATGCGTGCTTGGTCTGGAGTAGTGATCAGTACGAGTGACCTTCTGAGATGTTTTCCAGGGTGTGTGTGTGTGTGGAAAAAGCACACTTAAAAGGACAAGTGTTGGCCTGCAGTGATTTTCATTAGACAGATGACTCGTTCTGGCTTGTGGGTGGACCTTTGGTGGAGACCATGTGTCTACAGGAAAACTGGTGGTACCTGTTGGGCTAGGACCTGACATCCGTGTTAAGGAGGGGTGATTGTGCTGTCACTGAGACCCAGTTATCACATTTGGTATCAAAGGTGGTTCCCATCATTATGTACGGTGCACAGACTGGGTCGATATGTAGGGCCCACAACGAGGAAGTTGTTCTCTATAAGGGGTCATTATATCATCTCCAAATGATAAAAGTTTTAACGACTAAATGATATGACTAATTTCAACAAGATGCACCTTTTTTCGTTAGCCTGTATGATTAGAACTCCATAGTAAAGGGTGTTTGGAATAGAGTAGTGATCATGATGAGTGACCTTCTGGGATGTTCCCCTGGGTGTGTGTGAGTGAGGAAAAAGCACAATAAAAAGGAAAAGTGTTGGCCTGTGGGGATTTTCACTAGTCAGATGACTCATTCGGGTACGTGGGTGGCCCTTGGTTGGGGACCATTTTTCTACGGGGAAACAGGTGGTGCTTGGTGGGCCAGTACATAATAGGCATGTTAAGGTGGGGTGATTATACTATCACCAATATTTATTTGTCACATTTCGTATTAGAGGTCTCAGTTCTACCCCTGAACATAGGACTCTGATCATTTTTATGTGAGGCAATAGTGTTAAGGGTACTATGTGTGTTTTTCAGTTCATTGAGTCCAGGGTTGGTGCGGGCGACCGACATATCCATACACAGGGACCCTGACTACTGATTTCCGACATAGTGCATGAAAAAACTAACTTCATGCGTATCGTTAAATTGTTTATTAAGACAACTGAACCAGGTAAACTCACCAGGTATAAATATTTTGACTGTATAGAAACTGTTTCTTTCAGTATGCCTCCCCACAGAGACGTGAGAGTCTTACACTCTAACAACCCAGTGAGCGAAGAGGCCTAGGTGCATGGCCCTTTACAAGCATAGGCACCTGCGGTACCACTTGCCCTTTGGACACTAATGACACAAGCCCTAGAAGTAGACAATGCACACCACGTGATCACATTGCATGAGTTCCAGATCCAGAGGACACCTAGGTTCTGAGGAGATACGAACCCACAAGGCGGATAAGGATTGGATGGAGGCTATGGTTAGAGTCTTTTGGAAAGTAGGGACACCAGAAGAATACATGGTGATCCTTGTCGTGAGTCTCCTTCAGGCACCAGCAGGAATATGGTGGAGCGTAATCCTCTAGGTCCACGAGGAGACGAAACATCCCTAGGTAGACTATGAGAGCCTATTTTAGGCGGAGTTTGTTCCAGAAACCCTATGAGTGGGACATATACTGGAGCTACTTCATCGGCTGCAGGGCAGCATGATAGTAGAACAGTACTCGGTGATGTCCACCAACCTCTCTCGCTACTCCACAGATATGGTGTGCGACCCATTTTTCAATTCCCCGAACCTTTGTGAAGTTGATCATGAGATATATCGGGGCATCGATGATCTCCCTAAGCATCCCGACGCAGGAGGGCGTGTTAGAGAGAGCCCTCCTAGTGGAGAGTTTCCTTGCTGAGTAGTCACCAGCAGTGAGACCCACTACTAATCGACATGTAGTGGAGTCTTCTACAAGTGGTTGTAGACTGATGAAATAGTGTTCCAAGAGGACTAGACCCATGGGTGGGTGACCGTATGAGACACAATCTATTGTGATGGGGCACTCGGGGCAGTGTCATACCAGCCAAGAGCAAGCACTGTTACTTATGCGGTGGGTAGGGTCACATGGCTCTTTATTGTCCGACCCGCTGTTCAAATGATTACTAGACAGTTGAGGGACCTCCCAGGAATAGGCCAAGGTTCAATCTAGGTTTTCCTCAAAGCAAAATAGGACGTGGCAGAGTATGTGGTCGCGCAACTGGCGGTTGATGACATTACGATGTACTACTACCACCACCACCAGGTGGACCACCACAACTTCAAGGAGCAGGTGTACATGGGAGAGATCAGCTTTTGGTAGCTAAGGCATACAACCATGCCACTCTGGAGATGATTCAATGTATGATCTATGTCTACTCCACCTTAGATGAAGTTATTATAGACAAAAGTTCCAGTCATCCTTTCATTTCCACTGCCCTCATTCGGAGATCGGAGATTTCTACAGAGTCGTTGGCTCAGTATTTATGGCTAGAGACTCCTACGAGAGCATACTTGATGATTACGCCCTGGTGATGTCAGTGTGGGCTTACTATAAGAGGTGAGAGCTTTGGCGGGGATCTCCTCGTAGCGGATTTAAAGCCTTAGAACGTCATCTTGAGGATGGACTGGTTATCTACAATCCATGCTCATATAGACAATATTTGGTGAAATGTGTAGTGTGTCCTCACAGATTGGATGAGGTTTACCTTAACCGGTGAGAAGGGAACCTATTCAGCACAGGGCAGATGTACTCGGATGAGGGTTGAGCCGATCACTCATTAGTTGGCATGCCATACCCTCAGAGCACTAGATGTGGAGAGTCTATGCTATCATGTAATGGTGGAATAGTATGAAGATGTTTTTACTGGCAATGTTCATGGACTACCTCCTCATAGAGAGGTATAATTATACATTGAGATGAACCCCGGGATGAAACTGATATCTACTCTAGCATATTGGATGTCTCCCGCTGAGCTTCGTGAGCTATGAGTATAGCTAGAGTAATTGCAGGGGAATGGATTCATCCAACCAGGTGTTTCTCCTCGGGTAGCCCTGATTCTATTCACCAAGAAGGTGTATGGGAGGTTGAGGTTTTGTGTCGACTACCATCACCTGAATCAGGTAAACATGATGAACATGTACCCACACCAGCGGATTTATGACATTATAACCAGTTCAAGGGAGCAAGGTGGTTCTCAAAAGTATACCTCATAACATGATAGCACCAGCTCAGTGTTCGAGACAAGGATGTGCAGAATATTGCCTTCAGGTGTCAGTATGGCCACTACAAGTTCTTGGTTATACTCTTCGGTGTTTCCAACGCTCTATAAGTTTTCATGAGTCTGATGAACATGATATTTCTACCTTACCTATATCGATTTGTTGTCTACTTCATTGATGACATAATGATCTACTCGACTACTGAGGAGGAGCATGCTTACCATTAGAAGGTAGTACAAGACACACTCTGAGAGCACTATCTTTATAGCAAGATCTCGAAGTTCCAGTTTTGGATTCGAGAGGTGAACATCATTGGACATGTCATCTCGAAGGCTGGAGTTGAAATAGATCCACCAAATATTGAGGTGGTGCTTTCTTGGGATCCACCCAATAGATTGAAGGAGGTACGGAGTTTCCTTGGTCTGGCTAGTTACTACCAGAGATTCATTCTAGAATTATCCAGAGTGGCAGCAGCACTATAAGCCTTGACAATTAAGGGGAAACCCTTCATGTGGTCGGAGAGAATCCAATAGAGAATTCAAGAGCCGTGATATAGGAAGACTATTTCCCCAATCTTGAGGCTTCCAGTGGAAGACGTAGGGTACGTAGTCTACTACAACCCATCAGGTTCCAGCTCGGGTACGTCCTGATGCATGAGAATGTTGTGATCACGTATAGTTCTCGGAAGATGAGACAACATGAGTAGAACTATGCTACCAATGACCAGTAGTTAGCAGTAGTGTTCTTTGCCTTGCATATGTGGAGGCAATATCTTATGGGAATCTGTTTCACAGTTTACAAAGATCATAAGATTCTTAAGTATATCTTCTCCCAGAATGTCATGAACCTGAGATATTGGTGTTGGATTCAGTACCTCAAGGACTATGACATCAATATAGTTTATACTACTGGGAAGTGTAATGTTGTTATGGATGCACTCAGAAATATATCTGCTATACAGCTTCTAGGAGTGGCAGCAGAGCAGATGGCTAATTTTCTAATTTCTTTTGTGGACCATGATGGTGTATCATTCCTTCAGTCTCTTACAGTCACTTCTCCACTTCTTCATCTATTCAGGGAGGCACAACATGGGAACACTGACTGCGAGACATGACGTTCTCATATATCCATATGGTAGGCACCTGATTGATTCACTTAATGTGGGGAGAATGTCTTTCTCTTTAGAGGACATACCTTGGTACCATTTTCACATCAGGAGGACGTGTTGAGGGAGTTCCACATTTCCCGTCTTGCGGTACATCCTGGAGGGGAAAAGATGTTCCAGAACCTCTGACGATTACACTGGTGAAAATGTATGAGGAAGTTTATATTATATTTTGTCTCTCGATGCCTCACATGTCATAAAGTGATGGAAGAGGACTAGGTACCATTAGGATTTGTTCATCCCTTAGTGGTCCTATATTGGAAGTGGGATGGGATATCTATGGAATTCATGATGGGTCTTCCACATATTTCTAGGAGCACGATTCTATATGGGTGATCATTTACCGACTCACCATGTCAGCCCACTTACTACTGATCAGAGAGTAGGGCATAGTAGAGAGCATGTGATGCCTCTATGTGTAAGAGATTGTGATTTTATATGGAATACCATAGACGATTTCTTCGGATCGTGACACACAGTTTACTTCCTGGCTATGGAAGGGGTGGCAGGAAGCATTTGGGACACAACTTCGTTTGACAACCGCCTTCCATCCTCAATCAGATGTTCAGACTAAGCTGACCATATATACTCACAAGGACATGTTACATTCTTGTGTCCTTGACTTTGGTCATAGTTTGGAGGATCACATACCGTTGGGAGAGTTTTCATACAATGACAGTTATCACACCACCATCAGTATGGCACATTTTGAGGCATTTTATGATGGACCATGCATGTCACCAATGTGCTGGACAAACCCATGGGTGTCAGCACTAGTGGGACCAGTGATGGTATGGGTTACCACTGAGACGGTGATGATCATCCAGGAGCTGATGAAGTCTACAATGAGAAGACATAAGTTATATGCATACCGAAGAAAGATACCTCTGGAGTTCGAGGATAGCGACCACATATTTCTATGAGTCTCACATCGACGAGGTATACAGAGAATTGGATGAGGTGGTAAGTTGTCTCCGTGATTCATCAGACCGTTCCTGTTTCTCATTAGAGTATGAAAGGTTGTTTACAAATTAGCTCTTCCACCTCAGTTTCACCGGGTGCACAATGTATTCCACATGTCCCAGTTGAGGAGATATGTGTGTGAACCTTCACACATCATCAACCATAGAGAGATGGACGTCGACTACGGGTAGACTTTCTCGGATGTTCTAGTTGAGATTGAGTATTGACAGGTGTGTGTCTTATGTGTACGGTCAATACCTCTTATGTGCATTCACTGGTAGTACGAGATCCTTCAGTAGAGTACATGGGAGAAGGAGGCTCAGATGCATGCTTAGTACCCCCGTTTGTTCCCTTAGTTTGAGTTGTAGCTTACGGGTATGTAAATCTCTAAGGTGTGGAGAATTATAAGACCTAGAAATTTAGTGGGTTATTTTAAATACATGTGATTTTTACGAGTCCGTGAAAATTTACTGTGCTAGATTCCAAGACCTAGTGTGTACCTAATCAATTTCTGATGTTTTGATTATGTACGTTCATTAAACGTACGAGCGGGATTTTATAACATTTGAAATATTTCTTGGAATTGGAATATAACGGTACCATTGAAATCACAATGCCAGTTTTCACTTAGGATAACATTAACCTCGATGGCAGTTGGTCAACAAAGAAAGTTAGTTCTAGAGTTTTTAAGAAAAAGATAAATAAAATAAGTGTGAAGCATATTTTTATGCATGGTGGTTGAAACATCCAAGGGGTGGTTAGTGGTGCAGGACACTAAACCATAACATCCAATAAGAGGTAATGGTGGTGTGGTCCACATACACATAACCTTTAATGGGAGGATATCTTTGGTAGGGATCACCCGGGATTTTAACCCTTGGAACTCCCCATTTATGTGGGTAGAACACTTGAACATTCCTCCTTATGCGCCAACACCCTCAATTAATTAATTGAACCCTTGGAATTAATTAATTGAACCCTTTTTAATCATTTTAAATTTTTGGGGCCACAAATTAAATAATCGATTAACTTAATCAATTATTATGGTATGAATTTTCCATCTTGAGGAGCATGGGGATAGAGGGATCTTGGGAGAGAAAGGACTCACCATCAAAGAACACACTTCAACCATGACATAAATGAAGGCGATGACCACAGAGAACACCATCTTTGACGTCATCAAACACAAACTCTCATTTTCTAATGACAGATGTCCTCTTATTTTTCCGACATTGACGAATTGACACCCTCCTTTTCACGACATCATCAACGAAATAAAATACAGGGAGGGGTTGATTTATGATTTGAGTTCGAAATTTTTCTATTCTACGTCATCCACCCATGGTTAGTGTTTTTCCAAATGATAAAATCATAACGTGGAGGTCTTGGATTGCATGAACATGACCCGACCCTCCCCCTAAATTTTTTCATGATTATTGACGACTGTGACGGAGCAAAGGCGTTCGGCATCAGACCGACCACGGAGAAATTGGATGTGCAAGGCCGTTGGGTCGCAAAATGGGTGTTTCACCACTGTACCACACAGAATGACAGTCGCAGCCTAGGCAGGGCGCAGTGGAGGAGCCGAGGTGATCGGTGTAAGTCTGGCCACCGGCAGTGCGAAGCAGCTGGCTGCTGGCGGTGGGGAGCGGCGGGCCGCTCGACCAGCCGGGAGGATCATGGCACTATCGGGTCGCGCGTGAGATGGATCATCAACACCTGGCACTGCATTGGGTCCCCACTTGAACGGCTCAACTGTTCAGTAGTCCAGGGTGAGCTCGCCTCCCCCTGGACGAGGCCAGTGCAGGCCCCACAGGGTGCTGCCAGCCGCTGGCCGGCCAGGCCACGCCGACTGCCGAGCTACCGAGTCAGACCCAATGTGGGCCGCAGGGCCGGAACCAGCCCGGGACATCAGGCCAGACCTAGTGCGGGCCGCTGGGATAGACCCAGCATGGGCCACTGGGCCAGAACCTGCGCTGGCCGCCGGGCTTCCCACTCGGGTCGGGCCACCCTCAGATTGGGCCACCCGCTCGGGTCTGGCCTACCACTCGAGTTGGGCCACCCCCTTGGGCCGGGTAAGACCCATGGACTAGGTCAGACCCTGGTGTAGAATGGGGCGTGTCGGGTCGGTCTGACTAGGACGGACAAGACCCAGACCCGCTATGGCCTGTTTTCACCTTCTCCCCCATAACATTGGCTATGGGTGTCTGATAGACGAACCATCTGCGGAGACAGAAAGCATTGAGTGAGACTATTCTTTTGGAGTACCCCACATGAGATTTGGACATATTTGGATTATTTTCGGGTTGGTTTGAACCTAAAATCCAATCGGACCCCTGGGAGGGAAATTTCAATAACCCAGAGACCGAGAATCCGATTGACGCGCCATATGTTGCATTGAGTTCTCTATCACGGGCCGAACCACGGAGAAATTGGATGTGCAAGGCCGTTGGGTCGCAAAATGGGTGTTTCACCACTGTGCCACACAGAATGACAGTCGCAGCCTAGGCAGGGCGCAGTGGAGGAGCCGAGGTGATCGGTGTAAGTCTGGCCACCGGCAGTGCGAAGCGGCTGGCTGCTGGCGGTGGGGAGCGGCGGGCCGCTCGACCAGCCGGGAGGATCATGGCACTATCGGGTCGCGCGTGAGATGGATCATCAACACCTGGCACTGCATTGGGTCCCCACTTGAACGGCTCAACTGTTCAGTAGTCCAGGGTGAGCTCGCCTCCCCCTGGACGAGGCCAGTGCAGGCCCCACAGGGTGCTGCCAGCCGCTGGCCGGCCAGGCCACGCCGACTGCCGAGCTACCGAGTCAGACCCAATGTGGGCCGCAGGGCCGGAACCAGCCCGGGACATCAGGCCAGACCTAGTGCGGGCCGCTGGGATAGACCCAGCATGGGCCACTGGGCCAGAACCTGCGCTGGCCGCCGGGCTTCCCACTCGGGTCGGGCCACCCTCAGATTGGGCCACCCGCTCGGGTCTGGCCTACCACTCGAGTCGGGCCACCCCCTTGGGCCGGGTCAGACCCATGGACTAGGTCAGACCCTGGTGTAGAATGGGGGGTGTCGGGTCGGTCTGACTAGGACGGACAAGACCCAGACCCGCTATGGCCTGTTTTCACCTTCTCCCCCATAACATTGGCTATGGGTGTCTGATAGACGAACCATCTGCGGAGACAGAAAGCATTGAGTGAGACTATTCTTTTGGAGTAGCCCACATGAGATTTGGACATATTTGGATTATTTTCGGGTTGGTTTGAACCTAAAATCCAATCGGGCCCCTGGGAGGGAAATTACAATAACCCAGAGACCGAGAATCCGATTGACGCGCCATATGTTGCATTGAGTTCTCTATCACGGGCCGAACCATTGAGATACTTCTACATTAGACATCGTGACAGGTGGAGTTTCAACCAGTATCTCGTGGAGAGGATCTTTCCAGGAGCGAGAAGAGAGAGTTCAGAGACCTAGTAGCTGGCTGAGACCTAACGACTGCTTGACGGATTCAGCATGGGTTGACTCAAATGTCCTAGTGGGAAGTGCCTCTATGTGAGTGAGACATACCAACGGTGGGATGTTCCAATGTGAGAGCATGACAGACCCACAATACTCGACAAGAGAGGTACCTTAGCAGGCTATGAGGGGGAGTGCGTCTATGTGAGTGTAGTAGACCCATGGAGGGAAGTTCCACTGTGTGGTGCAGCAAACCCACAGTACTCGATAGGAGGAGTACCTCAGCAATCCATGGATAGTGGGAAGTGCATATCAGTGACGTGGCTGGCCCACTGCACTCAATAGAGGAGGAGTACACCATCAGCCAAGGATCTGACAATGTGAGTGGGATTGTTACCTGATACTACCCCCTAGAATAAAATCCTGGTTTGAGCTGAGGAAATGAATTATGTGTTTTCTTCATGTCTGAGAAGGAATAATAGATAACTTAGGTATAGGTATGGGAAAATACTAATGTAATGATTATCAATTGAATTAATACTTTTTTTGTTTTTCCTTGTTGTATTTTGTGAGACCCCAAGGGTCTTGGAGTCCCTACATAGTATCATTATACTCACCCCTACATGGGATATAACTGCACCTCGTTGTGTGGGTTGTAGAAGATAGACAATGCTGATTGTGGTAGAGATTATCAGGACTGGACGGTACCTAGAGGTGAACCACTTGGCGTGACGGTACACAGAGCGGACACACTGATGTGTATTGCTGAGGAGGACATCTGTTCTTATCCTTCATGTAGAAACCCTGGAGGATGACCCAGTGGCATCATTACTTTTATTCATATGTACATTCTGTTAGTTATAAATGTACTTTGATATTGGGCTTGTATTTCTAGCCCCTTTTAGATTCCATCACTTCCTTTGTATACCGTTTTTCTTAGAGTTTTTCTTACAGTTGTGTACTCTGATGTGTTTGTTTATAGTTATACAGGCAGTACCTTCCCAGTTTAGGGATCTACGACTTTGGTTCTCGTCACCAACCACTGGCCTATTGATGGCGGGTTTGGCGTAGTCAAAATATGGGCCCTGGGGAACGGGTCGTGACATGGTGTCATTTTAAATGTGAGGTGTGCGGTAGAGTTGATATTTTTTAGAAGAAAAAGGGGAAAACACATTAAGTAAAAAACTCCAAAATAGATTATTATAGACAATTATTAATGTAAAATATAAAATAATGTGAATTTATAGATTTTATAGAGGTTTATAAGTCATTTTCGATGTTATCATTTTAGTTCAACCACCTATTAAGCAAATTTTTTCCCAAAACCATGGTAATTATTAATTTTTTACTTATTACATATTATGGTAAAAAATTAATATGAAATTATTATAATATAATAATATTTATTAATTATAATATTGAATTTATTTTAAAATTTTAATATATTATAATAATAAATATAAATTAAAAGTACATCTAGACACGTGATGAAAAACATGTTTTAAAAAAGTGGACATTTAAATGAAAAATAGATTCAAATTAAATTGTTGAATTATAATAATTAATATTATAATTTATATTAATAATTATATATATATATACAATCCATTTCATTAAAATCATTCCTCATTACAGTTTTTAAATTAAATTAAAAAGTGGCACATTTTCTATGACAAAACAATTGTTAAACAAATTTATTTTTTCTACAAAAATGAAAAAAGTATAATAAAATAAAAAATTGTGTCAATTGAAAATAAATAATATGTATTGAATATTTTGAAATAACTAATTTTCTACTCATAATCATACTTCATAAAGAATGGTATATTTAAATTTCAACATTTATTAATAAGTAAAATTATTTCTATAGAAATGTTAATGATTCATTCTTGTATTAAAAAAATAAATATTTTCCGAAAAAACACATACATTCACCAAAAACACATTTTTATGATAGTTTTTAAAAAACTAATTTCATTTTATCAATTTTATATTATATAATTTTAATAAAACTAGTTTAATATTTCTTTATGAAAATAAATAAAAATAACTTTTTGTAAAAACATATTCTTGAAGAATGTAATAATTTCACTCATTATATATCAATTGTTTAATTACAAAATATCTAAGATTTTTAATGATTTGATATATATATATATATATATATAAAAGTTAAAATTATTTATTCCAACCAATTTAGAACTATTTTATAATAGTTATTTATATCATTTATCATTGTAGTTATGTGGATCTTGTCAAATATGCTATTGAACATTTTTTAATTTTCTAAAATATCATGTTTTTATCTCCCCCTATGTTAATAAACATAATAAGAATAATTTAAACTATTTTTTGCAAATAAATATATTTAAAATCAAAACTAATTTTTTTGGAAACAATATTATAAAAAAATAAATAAAACATATTTTTTATAAGTGAGAAAATTACATTTGATGGTAATTTAGACTAACACTAATTTGAATTAAAAATATGAAAAAATAGGTGGATATTTTATATATATGGAATAAAAGAATAAATATTTCTATATTTTCATACAATGTATTAATTTCAAAAAACATTATGTTCAATATAATGTAATAGATATAAATAGTAAATCAATGATGACTGAAAAGACAATGGCTTCATTATAAATAAAGGTACGTTGAGAAAATGATATTTCAATAACCCTTTATAATAGTTGAGTATTAAATTCGTCATATATAATAAAAATGTTGTTAAAAACATATTAATGAATGTTGTAATAAATTCTTTTATCCATGTTCTAAAAAAATAACTTAAATTTTTCATAATGATAAATTTTCAAGAAGAATATCTCATCCGTGAATCAATAAGATACCATTTTAATGTATAAAATCCATAAAATTGAAAACTAATTTATTCTAACTATGTTATATGAAAAAATGTAATAAAATAGTATGGTAATTCAAAAAATGAAAAAACTCATCATATGATTACTCCAAAAAATTTAACAGTAATTACCAATTGTAAATCATCATCATTCAATAAATAAAAAACCCAATATCAAAATTACCTAAACAAAATATACATTAATGAATTTTTTACCATAAAATTATATATTAATCCATTCTATTTAAAACAAAATTGATGATTAGTATTGGAAATACTAATAATACGATAGTATCATAACTATATTTCAATATAGTGATATTTATATCAAAAAACATGTCTTCAAAAAATTACCTCCATTTACAATAACAAAAAACCAATAAATATTATCAATATTATAACACATATGTATGAAAATATTAAATCTTACTTCACGCTAAACTAAATTTTTAAATATAGTTCCAAAAATTAAAATGTCTATGATATTATTATTAATCACTTTATAAACACATATTATAAAACAATAGATTTGGTAATATTAATTTGAACAATTGATAATCAACAATTTTATAGACATATGATTGTTACCATAACTCTTAATATAAAATAAAATTTATAAAACACAATGTTCAATTGTAACTAAGACTTCATATGATAGAAACTATAAAATTCCCACTCATGTACTCCCGGATGTAGTGCTAAAATCATCAACATTTAATTTCAATAATTGATTGATATTAAGGTGAAAAAATGATTCAAAAATAGAATAAATGAATCAAAATAAAATATTTATTCAATTAAATATTCAATTAACAATTATGATTATAGTTTTCGGTACATAATAAAAACACTTATATAAATATTTCACACTAATTCAAGAGAGTATCATTCCCACTGTACACTACTTATGAAATTCTAAATTAAATAATAAATATCATCTATATGAAATCATTTAACACATATTTCAATTATCATTATACCTAAAATCTAATGGAAAATGAAATAGAATAATAGTGATCTCAGTTTCAATGAGTGGGTAAACATATTCATCAACAATAAAATGTCATGAATGACTATATGAAGTGAATAAGCTTATAATTATATAATCAGTTTATATTAGAACATCATAAAATAAATCATACCCTTTAATAAAAAAATAATATATCATGAAACCTAGAATTAGTCTTCATTCATTTATATATTTATATGAGTCAATTATTGTCTACCATAGGATAATAGTATCAATCTAAAGAAAAATTATAATCCATGGAAATCATAGATAAAACATTTTGGTATCATGGGACATCAACATAATTGAAGTCTTATAGAACCATTAAAAATTATTATAATTAGAATATCCATATATATATGACGTTAAATATATTATTTATATAAACTAATCATTATATATTTATTTGGATTTCTAAATGTGTATACCAATCAAATATTTTATATCAATATCACTTGTTACTATCAGGGAGCATATGTCATATTAAAATGTAGATGAACCAAAAAATTAAAAAATATCATAGACATTAAAATAAATAAATAAATTGAAAAAACTTCATTATTCATTTAATAACTTTTAATAATCCATGGAAATAATCATCTTTCAATGGATTCTATTTAAAAAAAGAATTAACTTTTGAATAGAATCTGTTTCCATAACATTCCTAAAGAAATGTGATTAGATGGTGGTATATAAATGAGATAAAAAACATTGATAAATGATATAAGTCTGGATAATTAATTGGTTAAAAATCATTATCACTGAAACATTATTAAACTACGAATGAAAAACAGGTTCTATAACAATCTCGTTGATACATGATTATCCCATGGAAAAGAAAAAGATCAATGTTTATCTCATTGAAACAATGTTATTAAATCCTAATATATAATTAGGATGTTATCATTTATAATATCCCCTTTGAGATTTTATTACTCTAAATGTTTATATTTCATAGTAAATAAAAACACAATTAAATTGTAATTAAAAATAATTTTTTGGTAAATAACTTATTCACTTTATAAACTAAAAACTAAGAAAATATATCTTCAATAAAATACATGGATACAATTCCTGAATACATATAAAATAAAAATCATTGAATATAATGGAAATGATGGATGTAAATTATATATATGTCATAAGTCTTAAAAATAACTATTCTTATTAAATCATTTTGAGAATGGGTTTCAAAATATTCCCTTTTGGAATTTATTTAGAGATTTTTTAAAATGATTAATAATAAATATTATAGTGATTCTAAATTATTTTTGGAATATTTTAATTACATAAATGATCATATTTTTAATAAATTTAGGAAAACATGTCTTTGTATAATAATGAAATCAAATATTAAATAAATATAACATATCCGTATAATTTAAAAACAACATTACAGATGCCTCTTAAATCAATAATGTAATTAATATAAATTAAACAAGTTAACCAAATTTATAAATATTTCATAAAAAATATATTTTGTTCATGGAAATAATATCACATTATTTCATCAAAAATAAACATTAATATAAACAATCTTGAATAAAAATAGATTGACACATAATGCCTCTTTACATTTGGTATGTCTACAATCTTATTACCCACGAAATAATAACATAAAACTATTAAATAAATATAAATAAAATAATAATTACCATTATAGAAAAGGTAAAATGGTTGTATATACAACATAAAAATTATAATTGGTGAAAAAATATAATATTCTTCAAAAAAATTCATCTGAGTTGTTATCACATACAAATCATGTAATATATTGTTCGAAACCGAAAAAAAGAGATAAAAATGTTTATATTTTCAAATAAATTTTTTTTTCATAAAAATATTCATAATCTACATTAATTATATCTATATTCACCACACAACAATTTGCTTTTTAATATGAACTATGTCTCACTTAATTAAAAGTAATAAGAGAAAAACCCTTACCTCATGTCATAATATTCCATATTGGTCCATTTACTCTCTAATAGTACGTTTAAATGAATTATATGAATTATTAAGAATATATTTCTGATTTAATGAAATGGATTAAAATATTTCATTTACTTATTAGTGACATATATAAATATTTAATCAATTTTTTCCACATTGGTGGTTTTGAGGACATTTGGTTCGTTATACTAATAAGGATTTTCTCTTTTGACCATTGTTAGAAGTAATTATTTAAACATATCTAGAATAATTATAATAAAATAATTATGGTTATTATTAATCTATTAAACTTATGTGGCCAATCATGAGAATCATTTTTTAAAATTAACAATGTTATGTTCACGGTGATGAATGGTCTCACGTACACATAAGTAATGTTTCCATTATTAAATGATCAATATGGGATGATGTTAACTATTTTATTCTCTTCATACAATAATTAAAATACCATAGATACAATAATAAATCTCTAAATAAAATCACACATATCATTCTTATTTTGTGGTGATAAATATATCATAGGACATTATGGATATGGTAGTCCCCACATACATAAGAGACATTATAATGTTTATATTAAAAGTGGAAATGGTATATAATATTTTATGAATGATAAATAATTAATTAATATAATTATGATAGAATTTATATCACATTTATTAATTAACAAAATTTTGTTACCATTAATATAAAGTGATGGTGAAGAAAGATCCACATAACATCGGGATGTAGTAGTACACAATACACAAGATTGACGTTATCATTTCCCACATGAATTAATAATGAAAAATTATAACTTATATAATAACTCATGAAGAATAAATATGTAAAAAAATATCATATATATACATTAATTCAATCCTTACAACACTACTTGAGAGGGTTCGGAGGATATCATGTGACATAAATTGATAAGGATGTGGTACTCAATATACTAGAATGATGATTTGGTATGCCATTTGTTTAATTTGGTTACATATTTATCATATGATATTAATTTAATAATAGATAAATATATATTAGATAATGGTTCTATCATGTGACCCTGATTTATAACTAATATAATGTTGTGGGAGATGAAATAAAATAAAAACAAAATGATTTGAATTTTAAATCTCCTCAAACAACCACTTAAGGTTTATAACTCATGTATTCCAGAAATTACATTCTCAAAAAACCATGGATTCAAGTATTAGGGTGTCATGTTTTTTAGTATATTTGGTATGGTATTTTTAAAACCAAATGGTATTAATTATTTACGAATATAGGATATGTGGCAGCATTTTATATTTGATGTAAGTAGAACACATGTAAATTTTAAATGGAAATGTTTTTCCCAGTTTTTTACAATAAAACATTTGTCCCACATTGACTAATATTGAATCTTTAACATTATAATGTTTATATATATCCATAAAATAATTTTCTATATGTTTTTACATCATTTTAATAATTAATTTTTCTACTAGGAAAACCCATATTTAATATTGCCATTAATAATAATTCACATTCTTTTACAAATTAATATTTTTAAGAAATTAATTTTAACATAATTGAATATATAAATTATTCTGATTTAAAATATTAATTTAATTTTACAAAATTCATTTCATATAAATTTACACATTAAAATTCATATTAAAGTAACATATGTGAGGAAAAATTGAATTTTCAATATGTGAGTATTTTTACAAAATAGTTTTCTTATAAGAAATATATGAATAATTAATAATATTTTATGAATCTCAGTTAATATTTATATATATGTATAATCTACTTAGTTAATTTTAATTTTTCTTTAATATTTAAATAATATTATAATGTGAAAAATAATGAATATTATTATAACATTCTGTAAAATCTTGTTTGAAAACCCATCAACAAAATTATACATATATAAAATAAGAATCTCATTAAAAAAAACAATGTGGTTTAAATATGAATGGAAGTTTATTAAAGAAAAAAATAAAAAAATACCAAAAAATATTAAATCATATTCATATCATAATCATAAATATAATTTTACTAGTTTATTGAAAATTATTGACATGTTTATAAAAAATTATATTTTTAACGATTCAATTAGAAATTAATATTTTCGTTAAATATCACCAAATTTCCATAAATTTGTAATTTAATTATTGGTTTAATGATGAAATTAATTTTATCAATTAATATTTCAGTTTTTCTATAAAATATCATTATTTTTCTTATGAAACAAAATAAAAATATTATTTGTATAAAATATTTTTTTATGATAAAAATTACCCTACTAAATATAATTCAGTATTAATTTTTTATGAAATAATTTATATATTTTTTGGAAAAAAAATATATATTCGTATCGTAAATTATAAGATACAGTTTATAAGCACATAATTAATGTCTCAGATATAAATGATTGCATCGTAAAAAAATTTCCCATTGATATATTAATAATTGCGAGAGGGGAATTTATCAGAACCAATCATCTTCTTTATGAATTCTGTAAAATATTCTTTAGTGTAAATTTTATACAAATCGATAAATCCTTCCCCCCACCACATATCAATCAAAATGAATTTGTAATCCAATGGGATTCATCTTTGGATGAATAGATGGATTCCATGTAATGCTCATGTTCTCAAACTATCAAAAAGTAAGAAAATATGATCTTATTTGTTCCTGATCTCCAACAAGAACCATCTAATCGAAAAAAACTCTTTGAATTCATCTTTAGCTTCCATATATTCATCTTGTTCATGGATAATTCCATAACTAACTGTAAATTTTAAATCCCTCTCCAAGCTCACCCCCCATGAGTAGACACATAACCATTATTAAATTTTATATAGTAACAATTACCTACAATATATGATTTAACAAGGCCTCTGATTTTGAAGTATAATACTCTAAAATATAATGACTCATCTATGGTTTCATTGATTTATCTCAGGATCCTCTTCATCAAGATTCAATGCTCTCGTCCTAGAGTTTCCATCTACCATATAACTTATCCAAATTCATGTGTAATTTTTACTCTAGTAAAATTTATATAGAACAATACACTCCACACTACTAATGTATATGGAACTGAAGACATTTATATTTTATTTCCTTCATTGATATGACTCATAATGGAGAATGACATGGAATTAATGGTAAATGGTGCAGAAATTGACTTATATTATTTCAACTTCAATAATTTTGTCAAATATGTTTGCAATGATATCTAAATATTTCAATTATTCCTATTTAAGTAAATCATTATAAAAATAATATTTTTTGTGGGTCCCATTTAAAGACCCATAAATTTAGAGGAATTTTTTTAGATTCATTGGATTTTTACGTGTCCACAGTTTCTGATGGCACCTGATTTCGAGCCTTGGTGTTCCTGGAATCAATTTCTGATGTTTTCTTCGGGTACATTTAGTAAACGTCTGAGTGGGTAAATGTATCATTTGATCTGATGCTCTGAATTGAAATCCAAGGACATTGTTGAACTCTAAGCATTGTTAATCGCTTAAGGGGACCTTCGCTTCCATTGCAATCGATTCATGGTGAATTTTTGTTTTTCGAGGTTTCATGGGATAAAAATAAAATAAACATTGGATTTTATTTTTAATTGAATTATGAAATATTGAAACATCTCATTTAATGTTGTGTTTTAAATGTGTTATAACCCAAGAGGTGTTACCACCAATTTAATTAAAATTATTTATGTTAAACAAGATTAGTTGGGGGGAATAGGTTGGAATGGTTTTGGTGTATGAGAAACATTTCTCCAATGACATTCTCCCCCCCACGAAGAATGATCCTTCGACGGAGATCAGATCCAGATGAATCTCTGATGCATGAATTCGGATCCGAAGTGCGATGTGGACACAACGATCGTCATCAACTTCACCTTCTTCCCGTGATGCCATCAACAATCAACGATCGAGGTAAGGGTCATTATTGTATAATTTGAATCCTTGTACCTCATCATTATTTTTGGTTCTTTGTCAGCAAAATTGTTATTATCTAACGCGGGCGGCGTGGGCGGAACAAACACTTTCCAACATCCATCTGATGGATATTGATGGTTTGCTAACAGCGGTGGCGCAACGGTTCCATCAGAAGGGAGAACCGAAGAATAATCTGGCAACACAATTGACATCAGTCGCCGAAGTTGTGCGAAGAATGGGGACATGACCACCACATTCTCCGATAATGAAAGAGGGGCGCAGTGCCGTCACACCACTCCATAGGAAGAGTGCGATGAGAAGAAGGGACACAGCGGTCGGAAGAATGTGTGGTGACATCGTCCTGAGCCGGAAGAGAAAGTCGTGGTAGGGCCGTGGCGGATAGGCAAGAGGGGGCCGGCTGAGCCGGCCACCGATGAGGGTGCACCAGGGGGGAACCCAACGAGTTTCGCGGAGAGGAATTGAAAAATTCCAGTACCATTACGGGAGGCATGGGTGCCAAAACCGCCTGGTCACAGTTACCAGGCGGACATTGTTGCCCCGACCACAAGGATGCGACACCTCATCATGCGGACAGGGGCACTGCGCCATGCAGACCGGGCCGGCGTGCCATGGGCGCCATGCCGGTGCACCACGAGGGCCGGGCCGACGCGCCACGCGGGTCGAGCCACCGTGCCACGCGGGCCAGGCCTGAATGCTGAGATGGGCCGGCATTCTGGGCTGGGTCGCGCCCTACTGGGCCAAACCCGGTTCGGTCTATCCCAGGGCAGGGTGGGCAGAGCCATACCGGGCCCAGACCCCCCCCCCCCTTCGGACAATTTTCGATTATTCATCCATAACATGAGATACAGACCTATGATCGACAAAAATTTAGATTCTAATGATTTCTTGGATCGAGATGGTCGTTTCAGTATATTCCACTCAAGGGTTTGGCGATGATTTTGTATGATTGGTTTGTTCGAACTTGAAACGAACCGGGACCTCAGAGCAAAAAAGCTTATAACTTAAGGACCAGATGTTTGATTGATGTGACGTCAACTACGTTGGTTTTATTTTGAAAAGACATCCCATTTGGTGTACTCCATATGGGTTTCATAAGAGATTGGTCTTCGTCTTGGTTGGATTATACCTCAAATCCAACCGCGCACCTAGAACGGATAAGCCAATAACTCTCAGACCGGGCGTCTGATTGACGCGCCCTCTGTCATGTGGGTTTTCTTTTGATGAGACGGAACTTTGGCATACATCAAATTTGGACTTCATGAAGGTTTATGTATCGACTCCCTTTGACTCGAGGAGTGGACCCTCTCGTAATCGAGCGTGCTCTGTACAGAAACCCTGAGTTGGTTGTGACTGTAGAGACAAAAACTATACTGGAATCCTCCGTTGGTTCGACAGAGATGACAACTATACTAGAATCCTTTGTGGGTTAGACAGTGATGACAGATGACAAGTGTACTAGAATCCTCCGTGGGTTCGACAGATAAGACAACTATACTAGAATCCTCCTTGGGTTCGGCAGAGATGATAAATGTACTAGAATCCTCTATGGTGTCGACAGAGATGGAAACTATACTTGAATCCTCTATGGGTTTGCCAGAGACGACAACTATACTGGAATCTTTTGTGGGTATGACAGTGGCGGAAACTGTGCTGGAATCCTCTGTGGGTTCTGCAGCATCGATGAATCAGTGACTACATTTAATCATCTCTATCTCTATACAAAAGTTTTTTACCTGAGTGAGGTGAGCCATGACATTTAATAATTATCATAGATTTTATTTACCTTCATCCAGTGTATACTGGGATGAGCATGGTCTCAAGATTTGGTGCTTAACTGAGATTGATAAATTAGATATATGTATGGGCATATACCTAAGTATTGTTGGTTGTTAATTCATTTTTGTATCTATCCATTGTGGTTTATACTTTGTGGATTCTGGGAGAACATTGGGGGACTAGAGATCCCTACTGATTATCATATACACACCCCTGAACGGGCTATGCCAGCACTACGTTGTGTGGGATGCAGACAATGGATAACTCTGATCGAGGAAGAAAATTATGGTGCGTGACGGTACCCGGAGGTGGACCACTTTTCAAGACGTACACAGAGTGGATGGATGGTCCAAGGGTGTTGAGGATGCCATATGTACCCACCCTTCAGGTGGGATTCCTTGAGTAAGACTCAGTAGTGGTTGTTTTACTTTACTGTAGCTGTAATAGCTTTTCAGTTTTATTGTACTTACTATTAGGATTTTATTTCCTACCCCTTTCCTTTAGAACTTACTTTTGTATTCAGTTTTACTTAGTGCTTACTTATTTTGTGCACTCTTTTGTTTTATTTACATTTATAAAGGCAATGAATTCCCTAATTTTTTGGAATTTATGCCTTTTGTCCTAGTCGCCAAACCCTGGCCTATGGAAGGCGGGCTTGGTATAGTCACGGCATGGGTCTGAGGATGGGTCATGAAAAATTGGTATCAAAGGAGTCGGTTCTACCGCAGAAATCAGGACTCTGATCATTCGTTCGGTAAAGAAACAGTTTTAACTGTATTGAGTGTGGTTTTCAGTCCAGTGAGTCTGGTGTTGGTGCGGTGGTCGACATATACATACACCAGGACCCTGAATTCTGATTTCCGACTTAGTGCGCAAAAAAACTGATTGCGTGTATGTTTAAAGAGCTTGATTTGTGGTCTCTTTGAGTCATCTCACCAGGTATAACTTATTGACCATGGTGAATTTGTTCCTTATCCGGAAGTCATTGCGAAGACAACCATCTGGGGTTCCCGATAGAGTACATGATGACAGCCCACCGAACGACGAGTCTCCAGTGCAGGGCCCTCTTACTATTTTGGAACCTTCGAGTGGTGTACCAGCAACACCATCATCCATTGGGTAGCATATTTCACTAGCCACACTATTGGATGGTGCACGCAAACTGAGCATGTTGCATGAGTTCCAGTGGTAGAGGCCTCCGAGGTTTCGAGGCGAGACAGATTTCCAGATAGCAGTGGACTGGATGGAGGCGATTATTTTAGTTTTCCACCAAGATGAGACTCTAGTAGATCAGATGTTGATCTTAGCTACTAATCATTTCTAGTGAGTGACCATGATTATGGTCCACATAGTGATAAGGTTTCGGTTCGTGGATCATTTTTTGAGATAGTACCTTTGGGAAGTGTGCCAACTAAATCACAGTCCATTGGACAGTAGACACTACTGATGATACTCGTAGATGACTCATGTAGGATTTTTTCTTTACATATGTTTAAGCATCAAATATTACACATGTTCCAAGGTGATCCCGACTCATAGGCAGCTGAGGATTGGCTTGAGGAAGTGGCTGAGAGTTACCTGGAACACCACAACTTTGGCAGGACGACATGTCCATAAATGAGTATTCATCGAGACATACCAAGCATTCCTGGTACTCAAAAAATATTATAAGACCAGTGATTTAGGGCTTGGACCTCTGAGCATGGTGTGTTGAAGGATAACTGAGCCATCACTTTTTATTCTATGCATTACTACTTATGGTAGGGTTATAGAGAGAACCATTGTGCTTGAATGTTCATTGGATGAGTGGTTACAGCTAGTGAATGTTAGATGTTGGAAGCATGAAACTAGTGCTGGTCTCATGACTTGGGCATGTGACATGTTTCAGGAAGAGGAAGTGTTAAGGACGGATAAATCTGCAGGGTAGCAGACGGGGAAGCAGATCCAGGAGAGCAGCATGAGGTGGTGAACATTTTGACATGTTGCACCCACCCACCTTTGTAATCCCTGCTAGGCTCAAGGAGATAGAGGGTAGGGGAATGGAGTAACTTCTTGCGGTCAAGGAGTGTGTCCCTAGGGTTCAATGAATGATTTGTGGTATGGTCTGTGTCAACAATTAGTTTCTGTATGTATATACATAGGTACTAATCACTCCTTCCTTCCACGAATCTTGTGCCAGAACTCGAGTTTTCGGCTGAACCATTGGCTTGATCCCCACGTGTGGAGATACCTTTGGGAGGAGACTCGATAATCACACATATGTAGATGGTGTGATCTGACCCTTGATGCGACAGTTTTGGTTAGAACTTCTTGGAGGTAGCATCAGGTCCTTATGACGTTAGTTTGGGTATGGACTGGGCAACCATAGTTCATACACAAATAGAATGTATTAGGCAAGGAGGTTGTGATTTATCTACAATGGTGGTACGAGGTTTTCCTTGGTCGTGGAAAAGAAAAACCCAGGCAGAACGGGTTGAAAGCATTTATAAGAGGGTGCAGTTGATAACAAAGGAGTCGAACAGACTTACCTTTGTGCCAGACATCTCCAAAGTTGCAGCACCGATTTCAGCTTTGAGGAATAGGGGGAAACCCTTTTTGTGGTTAGATAGATGCCAACAGAGCTTTCAGGAAATGATGCGAAGGTTGACTAGTACGCCCATCATTAGGCTACGAGGGAGAATTTTAAGATCCTGCAGTAGTGGATGATGACTGCACATAGCAGACAGAAGTCCAATGCTGATAGGAGATAGAGACCATTGGAGTTATAGGATGGGGATAACATCTTCTTATGGGCCTCATCTCGATGATGTATACTTAGATTTGGCTGGGGCAGAAAGTTATCTACACGATTCATCAGACCTTTCCTTGTCCTCAGCTAAGTAGGTTATGTGGCTTACCACAAAGCTCTTCCACCTCAGTTGCTCTGGGTACATGACGTCTTCCATGTATCATAGCTGGGTAGATACATTAAAGACCCTTCCCACATCATCAAACATGATGATATGGACATCGATGACGGGGAGACATTCACAAAGGTTCCAATAGAGACTGAGGATCGATAAGAGCGGGTCCAACGTGGATGGTCGATTACTCTAGTGTCCATTCGCTGGCAGCATGGGAACCTCTAGGGGAGATCATGGGAGTGGGTGGCTCAAATGCGTGTTTAGTATCCCCATTTTTTTCCCTATTTTGTGTTGTCTATTAATGGGGACATAAATCCCTGAGGTGGGGGTAATGTAAAGATCCAGAAATTTAATGAAAATTATTTTTTTATTCTTTGTATTTTTACGAGGCTGCCATTTATGACGGTGACTGATTCTGTGGCCCGGTGTGCCAGGAATCAATTTATGATGTTTTGTTTGGGTACGTTCAGTAAACATGAGAGCGTGTAAATGTATCTTTTGATCAGGTGCTTAGAACTGAAATATGAGGACACCGTTGAACTCCTAGCGTCAGCAATCTCATATTGGGTCTTTCTCTTTGATCGTAATTGTGTCGGGGTGAATGTTGGTTTTTCCAGGATTCATGGGATAAATATAAAATAAACATTGTATTTTATTTTTAATTGAATTTTTTAATTTTGAAACATAACATTTAATGAGGGGAATTAAATGTATGATAACCCAATAGGTGAAACCAACCATTTGATGAACATTATTTATGTTAAACTGGATTTGACAGCGGAATGTGGTTAGAACGGTTTTGGTGGATGAGGAACGGTTCTCCAACGATGTTATCCCTAGTGAAGAATGATCCTTCAACATAGATCAGATCCCGACGAATCTCTGACGCACAAATATATATCCGAATTGCGAGGCAGACATAATGATCGTGGTCAACTTCACCTTCTTCCAGTGACGTCGTCAACAAGCAATGATCGAGGTAGGGGTCGTTACTGTTTAATTTGAATCCTCATACCTCATCTTTAGTTGTGGTGCTTTGTTAGAAAAATTGTTATTATCTAATGCCGAGGGAGCAGGCCAAAGAAACACGGCCCAACATCCCACCGATGGATCATGATGGATTGATGACGGTGGTGGTGCAATGGCACCACTATTTGGGAGAACCGGAGAATAAACCGACAGTGCAATTGATACAGGTCGCTAGAGATGTGCCAAGAATGGGGCCACGACCACCATGGGCCCTAGAAATGACAGAAGGGCATGGTGTCATCGCACCGCACTAGAGGAAGTGGACCATGATCATAAGGGTCTCAGCTGTAAGAAGAATGTGTTACGCCCTGGCTCCGTGAGGTAGAGGGGTCGTTACTATGCGGGCCGCGTCGATCAGAGATAGCTCGGCGCCGTCGCTCCATTCCAGATGGGGAAGTCGCCATTGGGCCACGACGAATAGGCAGGAGGGTGGCCGGCTGAGTCATCCGCCACTGACGGTGTGCCAAGGCGAAACCCAGCAGGTTCCGTGGACAGGAACTGGCGCTTGCCGGTTCTATTACGGGAGACAGGGGGCGCAAAACCACACTCTTAATTTTTTAGGGCAAGCCCTGCAGGGAACCTCTGCCGCCTGGTCACGTTGAACAGGCGGACTTCGCTGCCCCTACCACGTGGTAGGGACCCCACGTCACACATACCGGGGAATCGCGCTGCGCGGGCTGGGCTGGCGGGCCATGCGAGGCAGGCCGCAGCGCCCCACGGGTCGGGCGGGCGCACCACGTAGGCTAGGTCGTCACGCTGCATGGGCCGGGTCGGCACCCTGGGCCGGGCTGGAAATCGAGGCGAGGCCGCGCCCTACCTAGTCGGACAAGAATCTGGGTCAGGTCGACATGGTTCGGTCCAACCCAGGGCGGGTAGGGCCGGGTCGGACCGGGCTCAGACACCCCCCCTTCAGACCATTTGTGGTTATTCGTCTATAACGTGATCTATAGTCCTCTATTCGATGCACCGTCTGTTGATTATGATTTCATGTTTCGAGACATTCATTTTTTTATATTACCCTCATGGTTTGGGCGATGTATGGGTATGCTCGGGTTGGTTCGAACATGAAACCAACCGGGTCCTAAGAGCGGAATCTCTTATAAATTAACTATCAGACGTCTGATTGACGTACCGTCAACTATGTTGGTTTAATTTTGATGAGACGGTCCTTTTGGTATACTACATATGGGATTATGAAGGTGTTGGATTTTGGATAGGTTGGATTGTACTCAATATCCAACCGATCCCCTGGAACGGAAAAAACAATAACTCTCAGACGGTGCGTCTAATTGACACGTCATCTGTCGCATGGGGTTTCTTTTGACGAGACAGAACATTGGGATACGTCAACTCTTGACATAGTGATGTTTTATGTATCGACCCCCTTTGACTCGAGGAGCGGACCCTCCCGGAATCGAGCGTGCTGTGTGCGGAGACCCTAGAGATAGCTTCTAGTGCATAGATGACAACTGTACATGAATCCTGCATGTGTTCGTTAGAGACGAACACTATACTGGAATCCTTCGTGGGATCAAAAGAGACGAAAACTGTACAGGAATCCTCCGTGGATTCAGTAGAGAAGACAACCATACTAGAATCGTCTATGGGTTTGGTAGAGACAGAAATGTACTGGAATGCTCTGTGGGTTCGACAAAGACGTCAACTGTACTGGAATCCTCTGTGGGTTCGGCAGAGATGACAACTGTACTGGAATCCACCGTGGGTTTGATAGAGATGAAGACTGTACTGGAATCCTCCATGGGTTCGGTAGAGATGACAACTATACTAAATCCCTATGTGGGTTCGGCAGAGAAAACAACTATACTGGAATCCTCCCTGGGTTCGGGAGTGACGACCACTGTACGGGAATCCTCTGTGGGTTCGACATCGACGATGTATCAGTGATTACATCTGATCATCTCTATCTCTATACAAATTTTTTGTACCTTTTCTGAACTGATTTTTGACATTCAATAATTATCATTGATGTGATTGACCGTCTTTCCATTTGGACTAGTTTGATCTTGGGCTCGAGAGTTAAAGACGAACTGAGATTGATAACCTATGTATATGTGTGGGCATATACCTATGTAGGGTTGGTTGTTACTTTGTGTTTGTATCTTTCCTTTGTTGTTTAACATTTGTGGATACTAGGAGAACTTCGAGGCTCTTGGGGTCCCTACTGAGTAATGTATACTCACCCCTGCATGGGATATGCCCACACTACGTTGTGTTGGATGCAGACGACGGATAGCTATGATCGAGGAGGATACTTGTTGAGCGGAATGGTACTTGGAGGTGGACAACATTGAAAGACGTATACAGTGTGGATGGGTGGACCGGGGGTTATGAAGGGGCCATCTTTACCCACCCTTCAAGTGGCATTCTCGAAGGAGGACTCGGTTTTGGATGTTTTACTTTACTGTAGTTGTACTATCTTTTCAGTTGTATTGTAATAACTGTTGGGCTTGTATTTCTGGTCCCTTTCCTTGAGCACTTACTTTTGTATTATGTATTACATAGTGCTTACTTTTTTGTGTGTAATATGTTGTGTTCTTTACATTTATAAAGGAAATTACTTCAAAATATATCGAGAATTTACACTTTTAGGGCTAGTCGCTAGCCCCTGACCTATGGAAGGCAGGCTTGGGGTAGTCACATCACGGGCCTGAGGGCAGTTCGTGACATCCCATGTTATGCATATCAAACACCCTATCCAATTGTGCATTTTTCTTATATATTTGATAATTATTTGGGCAAACCACCATCATGTCATCTACATACAACAATATAATTTTAATATCATTAAAATTTGTTATATTGAAAAATGTACATGGATCTGGATTTTGTCCACTGTATCCAAGGCACATGATATTGGATTCAAATTTATATTTCTAACACCTCAGAACCTATTTGATATTGTATAGTGACTTTTAAAAAATTAAAACTAGTTTATCATTACGATCATAATAAAAAACTTCATGATAGATAACTGATAATTTTTCATCATGATCACCATTAAGATATTCTATATTTCACATATGTAGTCTCTCAATATTGATATTATACATCCCATATCATTAGGACTACCCAAATATTCATCTTTCTATCACGGTATAAAATATCATATTGAAATTGATACATTCCTTCTATGAATATCCATTAACCACCAATCATGTCTGATATCTTTCTTACTGGTCTTTTTTATCTATTTTGAAATTTTATACACATTGGTTGAAAATTTTCTTCCTTTCATGAGGAAATGGATCATGATTCCATGACTAGTTTTTGTACATTGCTTCATGTTCCTCCCACATCACCACCACTCATGATGATACATCAGGACTCTTTGTTTCCTACGAAATAGATAATGTGTCACCATCCTATATCAATAATTTATTTAAGCATTACCCAATGTAGAAAAAATATGAATTCCATATTGGTAATTTTTTCTCTCATTTTTACTATCATTTCCTATGATTATCTTGTAAATGATTATGTGGCTTTGGTAAGGCCTCAGAAAGTATTTTTTCTTCCTTTGAATTTTCCTCCAACTCAACAATTTTAGTTTCTATAATCAATTTATCACTATATTTATCCATCACCATTTGAAATTTTTTTTCCAAAAAATGACATCGCTTCAGATGATAAGTTTTTGGTTGTGGGATTCGACTAATGGCACCCCTTTCCACCATCAAAGTACCCCAAGAAGATACATCATATTGATTTGTAGTCAATATTTGATCTTAAATAGTAATAAAATAGTGCATATAGAGGACCTACAAAAATATGCAATTGAGAATAATTATAGATTTTACTAGCCACATATCCAACAACGTCTTCAGATCAATCTCCATTAAGAGGTGTCAATTAATCACATAGAAGAAAATATTTACTAATTTTTCATAGAACTTCTTTGTTACTCAGGTGGTCTTAAACATTAACCATATTCTGTCCAATTTAGTTATATTAATCTACTCTACAACTATATTCTATTTTGGATTATATGCCACAATGAATAAAATCTGATTCCTTCATGATGAAAAAAATAATCAAAATCCTCACTTTTATAATCTCCATCATTTTATGTCCTCAACGACATGATTTATTTTCATAATTGATCTCATTATATTATTTGAATATTTTAAATATTTCAAATAAATATAATTTAATCATTATTGGAAACACACATAATATACTATAATGTCATTAATTAATGATTCAAAACACATTTCTCCTCATAGGGGTATAACCGGTGCTTTCAAAAAGTCATAATTGATCAAATCCACTATATCGTTTCTCCTAGATGTTGATGATTCAATCATCAACCTGTATTTCTTACTCAAATCACCTTGCTTTCCAATTGGTAAATATACTTATGTATAACCCAGAAATAACATTTGATCTTATGAATAATTAGGCCACATTCTGACATATTGTCATTCTTTTGATCACATAACATCATCAACTCTATCATCGAGGTAGTTGATGAGATATTTATATTTTCATCATCTGACATTTCACCCATACACATGTACATTTTCATTGAGATATTCTCTTCCATTAAACCCATATGTGCCCCATAAAAAATATTTTCTACACCTTTCATTGTTTGACCTCTCATCTGATATCATGAAATTGTCCCATGAAAAAAAGATCATCTTGAGTCCCTTCAATTGATGTACACCTGGAATGGTTTGGACTATGATATCATGAATCATCAATTTGATGATTTTAATTCCAATGATTATAAATTTATATTCACTACCCAAATACCCAAGTCCTTCTAAGATTGATTCATATTTTTCACAAATTTACCATAGATATTTCATGTTACATAATTCTACTTTGTCAATAATCCATGCGTCGTCGAGATGTTGTCTACCATCGGTAGTCATCACCACTTCATTAACTTGTGCGCTTCCATTTGCAGATGCACTATCCAAATTTCATTGATATTTCTTTTCACCATAATTAATTTTTAAATAGTATTTTCATACATTTATCCCTTATTAAAATTGTAACATTTTATGTATTTATTTATTCTATTTGGTTTTGACCAGCCATGATTCAAGCTCTGAATGGAACCATGATCTATTGAATTTTTTCATTACATTTTTAGATGTTCCACATGGTGTGATGTTTTTTTCCTGATTTTTTCATGTGACGACATTCTTATTCAAGAACAAAAAAAATTCATTGAAGGAAAAAATATCCATACATTATTATTAGGGTGTATGATGATATATAGATCATAAAAAACACGTTTTTATAAAAGATTAATCTCATTACATTTAGTATAAATAATTTTATATCCAAAAATTTCGGTTCAAAAATATGGGTATTGATGTTGTTGATGTGGTTTTTTAATGATGATGACTCCACGATTTTGAGAGTGTATAATTCTATCCTCATAAAAAATTATTTGTGGAGTTTCTTTGCCTCGTATAACATTGTTAGAGTATCCCAAATATCTTTTACATTATTCTACATTACAATGCAAGATAGCACCCCATCTACTAAAGAAAAATCGATATTGGTAAAAAAATTCCCTTCAACGTCATTCTATTACTCCATGTCAAACCCATTAGTTTCTCTCCAATGAAATATATTTATTTATATTTTTTCATCACCACATAATTCATCATTTTCCACAATGAAAATTTATTTCCTTTTATTTTATGGATGACAAATTTTTATTGTATTTATATATGTCCTGAGTTGATAATTTGTTTATGTCAGAACCATTTTACGTTAATATTTATTTTTAGAATTATAATTAATTTTTCATCTGATTCAATGATAATTACGAGATAAAATATATATTTAAAAATTATTAAATTAAAATGATCATCTTATTTAACATAATAAACCCCCAAATTCAATGGCTAAAAAACCATTCAAAAATACATGTATTTCACTATGGTAAAATGTAAGTACAACCACAATCATAACAACAAGGATAAAAAAAGCAATAAATTCGCTTGAAAAAATATTGAGAAACACTTCGATAAATACAACAGTAATGACTACAGATGTGTTTCTTCCTAATCCTAAGACGAAAACCTGTGGAATATATCCACTCTTATATCCTTCTATCACACTATTTTGGTCTCCCCTCAATCAAAATTTTATACCCTAATTAAATGGGAGAATAATGGAAAGGTTTCAACCTCTTTGAATAGAATGAATTTGATAGAAATAGTTATTAATTTTCTCTCACCCTATTAACTTCAAACGACAAAGGATATATATATAAATGTACTTTACCCATGGTGTTTCATGAAAATTAAACTGCTGATAATAATTTTATTTTCTAAAATGTCAGCGAATTACAATTGTAATATAATAATATTTTTTTCATGTTTGGAAAATTGTATCAATATAAAGAAATGTGATTTATTCTTCAATTGTTCATTAATTCTATGTTAATATGTGCTAGTTAAAATAAACACATGTAATATATATAACATAATAATGATTATAGAATAAGAATAATTTATTTACTATTCAATCAATTTATCCATCTAAAATTTTTTGGAATCATTAATGTGTATGTATGGCCTATAATCTCACTGAATATTGTAATTAATTTTATATCTCTGTAATTAATTGATAATTATAAATAAATATAAGTTAAATATTATGAAAGTTATAACATGGGTAAAAATATGTATACCATAGAACACCGATATATTTATGATTACCAAAAATAGAAAAACAAAAATGACATGAAAAAATTTAGATATTTAATTATACATTAAAAAGTAATTTTTAATAAACTCATAATAAATGTCCACAAGTAAATCATATATGCTATGAAACTTATTTTAATGGTTTTATAGTTGATTTATAATAATAATATAAATTCAAAATATTGGAGGTTCCAATGTGTTTCACTGAAGTCATTACATATGTAATAGTATTTCAATCCGACATTTATCTTTTATGAGACACATGAAATATTAACCATATTTTAAATTTATATAATTTATATATAGCATGTAAATTAATATAATGATAAATCACATAATTTTTTTTATAAAACATAACTTTTTGTAAATTTCTCATTCATTTGGATTATGATTCAGTTTTATGAAATGGTAAGTATTTTATTGTACAATATCATTGTTTATCATGATTTTTTATATTTATACTTCACATGTTGAAATATTGTTACACATTTCACAATTCACACATGATTTTCCTTCTCCCTTGGTTATTTAAATATATTAAATTTTCTCCATAATTCACTAATATATATGTACTCATGTATTTGGAATAATGTTTTTAGAACATTTTTTGTAATTTTATTCTTTTGTCAAACACACATTTTTCATCCAAAACAATTTATTATATAAAATTATCTAAAAAGTCTAATGGTTTTATAAAAGAATTGTAATAGAAATTATTAAAAATGATTGAATGATTAAAAAATTGTATGGAATCATCATGTCATTTTCAAATCATTTCTCATTTGGTTATTACCGAAAATGTTTAAAATATAATTTTTATAATTTGTATGAATAGAAATGAATTTTACACCATCTTGAAAAAAATATCATTTTGATTATTCAATTAAATTATGACCATTTTATATTCAAAGAAATTTTTTTCCAAAATTCATTATGAATTTATTAGTTTCAAAAAATGAATATCATAACATCTTATACATGAGTCTTATAAATAATAATATTTGTGCAACATGTCATATTTTGTTTTTCTTGGATTGGAATATACCAAACAATAAAAAATATATTATTTAAACAAAACAAATACAAAAATCATGGGGTGTTACGATATACATATGTAATACATTTATGTCCATAAAATTTAATTTCATTTCCAATAAAATAGATTTTAATCAATTAATAACATTAATTCCTATGATTGGATGAAAAAAAATATTTATGAATGAACAAAAAATTGATAATTTTTTTTATTATATATATATTATAATATAAAAATAGATAGTAAAAAATACATCTCCAAATTAGAAAAAGATAAATTGTAATGTCCACTAGAATTAAACATAATTGGGATCTCATAGAAGGTGAACATTATTGGAATGTGAAAATACATAAATGAAGGAAAAAATAACTCTGATCAACTAAGGGTTTTTGATAGAGAAAATTATCTTGATAATATAATATACCAAAAACCATAAATCACTAGAGGATAACAAATAAAATTATTTTATCCAAAATTAATTCAATGGGATGACATTTATTCATATATTCTTTTCTAAGAGAGGAGATATAATATTACTATTATGAGAAATACAATTAAAAAATGAAAATATTCCATATTATTTGTTTTTATAATAAACAATTAATTATTTAGTTATACAGAGTTCAATATTGACATATATTTGATATGTTACTCCAGGATATACTTATTCAATAATATCTCACTCATTTGAAGAATGAATGATAAAATATAAATAAACATAAGATCAAAAAATTATAATAATTTACTAAAACTATTAATCAATACTATGAAAAACCAAAAATATGCTAGCATTAGCTATTATAATAATAATTACAAAAAAGTCTTAATATGTTGATATTAAACCCTAATAAAAAATTCCACAAAAATGAAACCCAATGTTATAAAATAAACATTAAATAATTATATAATTGTAAAATACATGAAAAAATCTTTAACAGTATTAAAAGCTTAAAATTAAATTTATTTTTTAAAATATACTTTTGAGATAAAAATAAATTTTATCTCAAAATTATATCATTTACACCTAATGAGATAAAAAATAATATATAATCCATAATCATATTATCTTAAATTTATTTTAATCTTTCCTTAATTACCTTGTACCACCAAAAATCTTCAAACAACATTAAAATGATAATTTTCCAATTATCCATAAATAGAAATCAGATATTACCCAAAAGTATTCCCCTTTAAATTATCAAATTAATGTTTTAAAAATAGTGAACTTATTCAAAAAAAAATTAATCATGTAGTTACTATATTGATTTCAATTTCATGATTATCAATATATTATAATTCATATGTTCCAAAATTATAATTATAAATTTATCAAAATTATTCCTAATTAACTCAACATTAAATATCATATAAGTCAAATGTCTAATCATAATCAATTAACTTATGTCCAAATATAATAAAATCCTTCTTCCTCTAATAAATAATTCACTAGAAAAAACCCTTGGGTTTTATTCATTAAATGTCTTTGAAAATACACTTAATCATTTAAAACCAAAATAACAAAAATCCTCAAAAGGGGTTGTCATCCCATTATAATTATGACAAACTATAGTCTTATTATCAGATAATGGCATCTAAATATTTAAATAAACACTTATTTTAACAATCATATATTCTAATTTTATCTATATTTTTCATCTAATACTAATTATAATGGAATCTTACATATTTAATACTTATTTCATGGTATATAGAAACAATTGATGGTTATCAAAATTAATATTATCTGTTGAGTCTATAATATATTATAATTATGATATATTAATAAATATTTAGGAAAAATAGATATAGGGTCCAATTTTTTTGTATAAAAGGTTATTTTATCATGTTCTCAATCATCTTTAAATCAATTAACATTCTTATTTTTTGTGCACATTCACTATTTAGCTCAAAATAAAATTTAAAAATTCATAACCCCTATGAAAAAATAGATAATGTGATATTGCACAAAAAATTTAATTATGCGATATAAATTTAAAAAGAAACCAAATTTAACCTTTTAATCATGATGAAATCGTATAGTATTTTTACAATTTGTAATAGAAACCTTTTGATCAAAAAATAAAATTTCACATACTCCTAATGTAAACAAAAAATATCATGTTCTCTCATGAAAATATGCAATAAATGTAAAAATGATGAATCACAGTCATGAAAATTTCATAAAAAATATATTAAATCTAGTAAACAACCCATTCAAAATTTAAATTTTATTAAAATTCCAAAAATCATGAGTTTTATTTCTTATAATATAAAATAAAAAATTCATTTAAACTCATACAAATCATTGAAAAAACATCCATGTTCTATTTTATTTTATTATTACCTTAAATATTTTAATAGAAGGAACTAACGCATTATTTTAATCATTTTTTTCGGTAACCTAAAATAAGAAAAAATTGTCACATTACCTAATTAATATGGGAATTATATCAAGATAATTGTTCCATAGATATTTTTTTGGTTTCCCATAATTAATAAAATATGTTGATGATCTGAATCACGATAAGATAAAATATATATTTCACATTAAGTATGAAACCAATTTTAATTTTACTAAATGACCATAATAATTAACTAGTTTAGTTGTCTCATAATGATCAATTTTTTTCCCTATATAATAACATTTTATGACTATAAATTACAAAAATATTGAATGAAATATTTACAATGAAAATAAAAAAAATAATTTTCAAGTTAATATTGATGCAGAACAATGGTTTCTTTGCTGGGAATGGGAATTCATTCTCTATACATTTAAATATTCATTGTTTACTTAAGAATTTTTTTTAAAATTATCTCGTAAATATTATATAAAATTGATTCATTTCTGAAAAATACATGGAAAGTAAAAAATAGTCATAACTATTTTAAAATTATCAATAGAAACCATTGAACCATAGATAATAAGATTCATGAAAAATTTCAATACCATAGATGTAGAGGATAAAGAATATAAAATAATAATAAATGATTCAATGTAATGTACCTTATTTTTCAGTATCATTTATATAAAAATTAAATTGATGGATAAAACAGGGGAAAAAAATATTCCGTAGAATTTTAGAAAATTAATATAAAAAATTTCATTTAGAGGTTATTTAAAACTTTTTGAACTAATTATGTGTCTCAATAAATGGAAATTGAGATGATATATACCTTACCTCACCTATGGATTACCGATGTATATTATTCCGCTCAAGTATAAGGAACATATTTAAATTATTATCAATATTAGAAATCATTTATTGTTATATTCCCTTATCATAATAAAATTTATTTCATTTATAACAAGGCCCCACCATTAAACCTTACTTACTCTTGAGTTATTACAAGATTACACATTGAGGATCTTTTCATGTTTAGAGTTTTAGAGAATTAGATCATGAAACTTGCATTACATTCCACATTTAAACAAAGTGGTTACAAAAAAGACATTATTCATTCTTCCCATCAACGGAAACATTTTTAAAATAAAAACATGGATTCTATCTTGACACATCCTTGACACTATCATCACATCATGTACCTTTCACTTGACCTGTGAAAGACATTTAAAAAACATGTGATGAGAATAAAAAGCTCAGTAAGGGTTATAAAAATATGGAAATAAAACATGAGTTCATATATACATAATAATTAAATCATACTTTACCCATAAAACATAGGCACTTTAACATACCTCATAAAATCATGAATAAATCATAGAAATCATAAGACATAAAAGGTAACATGAGGCATTCATAACATTCTTACGTAGGGAGTAACCCTCTTGGTTACGTTTGGAATACCCACCACAGTATATTCCCTAAATCTCTTCGGAGAAACCATAACGTTTCACTCCATCACGTTACCCAATGCATTTGATAGCTATATCGGGCTCACCCGCCCTTAGTTTGTCACAGAACCACCCGTCTTAATAACAATTCCCAAGAACCATAACATATTCTTATCACATAAGACATGCATAAAGGAAACATAACATTTCCTCCTTTCAATAACAAGATATCAATAAAACATGTTGATATAAATACATTATGAAAACCATTTTCAATACCCAAAAAAAAAATAAAATTAAAACATGGTATTTATTGTTCTTTTAAAAAAAATGTATGGCTTGTAGAGGAAGCCAAAACTCAAATAATGGTCACGGTGGCGGAGAAGTTGTTGTCGCCGCATACATACGACAAAAACATTCCCTTTTGTCATTTAGTGAAATGCTTCATATAAAAAGATTTCTTTTGGATAAATGTAAAAGTCAAAGGGGTTTATACCCCGTATAAAATAAAGTTGTGTATAAAACAAAATATGCCTTAATGAAAGGAGATTGAGACGAAGTCCCATACAAAGACGGTATCCTTGGATTAAGGATAAATCAGTTATATAACTATGTGTGACAAACGAATACACGATATATAAGTGGGTATTTAGAGTAAAAAAATCATAGGACATTCACACATAATCATAGAACTAAAAATTCATGGTGTAAAAGTTTATCCCAAAGAATCGAAATTGGGTTAAGAAGTCCCCTTGCAAAAATTCGACAGCCTAACGGCGTCGCTTCAAAATTCATAAAAAGAGATGATGAGAGATAAAAAGGGTATCTCATCACTTGGACATAAAATTTAAATCAATAAGGATATAGAAGAACATAACCCAAAATAATATTATGTTAATTATAAGACATAACAAAATAAGTCTTTTAAAAAGAGAAGGGTGAAAGGTTCCCTTACCGACATGGGTATATTTCAAAACATACGCCCCATTAAAGAAGGAAATAGAACATTGATGTAAATACTCATAAATGAAATAATATTACACAATGAGTAAAATAATGGTCATTAGATACACCACTAAAAGGAAATTATGGAAAATGTAGCATAAATCTCACGGGAATAAAAGTGAGATGAAAAATCTCTTACGAAAACTCGGGAGCCGAACGGCACCACTTAAAAATTCAAAAACTGGATTGATGAGATCAAATAGGGTATCTCATCAAATTACAATAAAATTTAAAGAAAGAGAAATATAAAATAACATCCCGCATCATAACAAATAGGAGCTTAAAAGAAGTGACATAAAGGAGAGTACTTAAAAAAGAGAGGGTTTAGATCTCTTAAAAAAATTTGGCAGCCTAATGGCGCCACTCAAAACTACCAAAATGGATTGATTAGAGAGAATATGGTATCTCATCATATGAACATAAAAATTAAAGTAAGATTAGTATAAAAGAACATCCCAATAACAAAAAATATGAGCCTAAAAAGGAATGACATAAAAGAGTGTACATAAAACGAAAGAGAGGAGTAGGATCCCTTACCTCAAGTACAACTTGTCTTGTTTGTTTATTTATATTCTTGAATAATAAACATTGGTCAATTAATAATTTCCTAAGTAACTCCTTTAGAGATTTTTATTCAGTTCATATAACATATTTTAATATTATAATAATTGTTTAATAATGTTAGTTCATATCAGACGTTTTTGCCGATGTTTGGAACATGAGTCAAAAATGAACTTTTTTGAAAAAAGATTGCCCATGTAGTTATATGTAAATAATTTCCAGAATAGTATTAATGATTAAAATATCATATATATACAGTAAATATTCATTTTATACTATTACATATTATTTGGAGATAAAAAAATGAAAAGCATCGTTCATGGAGACGGTAGGCCGCACGTACACATGAACGCTAATTTCATTTTTTTGTCATATTAATGGAATTAAAACAAAATGAGATATATATATATTTTTTAATTCCAGAATGATATCCATAAGTTAGATGTAATATATTACATATATATTCATTATATATATATACTTATAATATTACATAACATTTTGAGATAAGAAATGAAATGTAAAGTTCATGGAGACGGTAAGCCGTACGTATGTATGAATGCTAAATTCATTTCTATTTCATATTTAATGGAATTAAAACATAATTATACATAATGGTATTAATGAATCAAATCACTTTGAGGGGGCGGTAGTCTGCACTTCCTTAAATGAAGATATCGCGTTTACCCATAATGGAAACCATAAAGGTTCGCCATAAATGAAAAATACAGAAGCTTAAGTAAAACATAATCATATTAGATATCATATATAAATATTTTTTCATCTTAATGGACACCTTTTATGGTGTTAGAAGAATGTTGAACAATCATCGTTTCGGGAGACAGAAATTCACCATCCACGGAAACAGTATGTTCTTTAACCATTAGATGTAGGTGTGTGTAATTGTAGCTCTAATCCTTTTTTAAAAACATCCTAGTATATTTAAGATACTGTATTTGTTACAAAATAAATGAATAAAAATAGTTTAGGGGGTTGGAGAAGCAAAATAAAACAAAAGGACACAAGTGAAGACATTACCTTAAAATCGGGTAACTTCCTTTGGTTTGAGCTCAAAGGCTTCCTTGGGAAGACTTATGCCCAAAGTGAGGCTTGAAGGAGTAATAGAGGAAAGTGTAGAGACAAAATGGTCATGGGTTGGACGAGCCAAAGGCTTTGGGAGTGTGGGTAAGGAGGTAGAGGTGGGGCCTTTTATAAGAGGAGAGGAGGGGCACTCTTGTAAAGTTACAAAATGTTACTTTATTTTCAAAAGAGATTTGGATTTTAAAGGTCAAACATTGATGTATTTCGATGATAAGGTGATAATGGTTCGAAATAAACTCATCTTATAGGTTTTGGACATGTTTAGGTCTTAGATATTACATTATATTTCCATTTTATTTAAATTGTTAAATAATGAGGTCACCGTTGCATCATCATGATGTCATAAATAATTTAATTTATTTAATGTCTAAAAATTATAAAAAAAATACTATGATGTATGAAGTCTTTTTATCTTTACAATTACTATTTATAGTCAATAATATGACTTGTATAACCCCATGTAATTTTTTTAGTAAAACATATCATATTTGTGTCATTTTCACTTTAACATTAAATAAAAAGATATTTATGTCCTCTTCCAACAAAAGTGGCTCCATGGGGTCCCCAAGTTTATCCATGGATTTTCTTTGTCGGCCATGACACATCCAATGAGGGTAGGACATGTTTCTAGGTCATTTCATTTTATTAAAACATTATTCTTACCACAAACTACACTAATTACCTCTAATCGCGAATAAAAACTTAATAAGTTACTATTCCCCAAAAAATTATTTTTATCCCATTGAACCACATTTTACTTCTTAATGAAAACCATTTATGTCGGATTTTTGAAATTCAAAATACAAATATGGAAAATTTTCATTTAAACAGAATAATCAGTTTTTATAAGTACCACTTAGTGGTTTCACTATTCATCAAAAATTGATGTTTTTTAGAAAAATCCCAAAAATTCACCCTAAGATATATTTGATATTATGAATTCAAAAATGATTTCTATTTTACAAAATTCAAAACATATAAGTCACATTAATTAATTTAATAATTAATTCCCGCTGTCAGAGCAAATAGCGTGTTTTTATGAAACAATAAGTATCAAAAGATTGACATTAGTTTCAGTCTGATTTCAAAATGAAATTAATTCCAACGACCACTAATGGATTTAATGGTAAAAGTATATTCTAATTTCACTTTAAACCCAATTCAAAAGATTATATAATCATATAAATAAATTATATTAAAAAAAGGTTTTGAATTAAAATACAACATTTTACACTATTCATTAAAAAAATGAACTTTATCGGAAAGATACCAAAAATATACACAAAGTAAATTTTGATGTCCTGATTTTTAAGAAGAGTTTTAAATGGTCCAATATAATGTATAAGAGTGAACAAAACTATATTTAATGACGGTTCTCCATCCAAAGGTGATAAGTGAACCTTTTGTGAAAACTAGGGCATATACGCCTAAAATTGAATTCTTTCCGTATTTTAAGCCTTTATAAATGTAAAAACATTTAAAAACATATATAATCCTAAATTAGTTATTTCTACCCATTACTACCAATAAAAAGGATACATGTTAACTACCATTTAAAATAATATTATTCTATTATTAGAGTGCAATGTAAGATTCCCACGAAACTCGTTGTTGCGTGTTGGGTATGCCATCGAGCATATCGTCCCCTTTAAAGTCATATTTTATTCAAAAATATGGATAAATATGAAAATTTCATATTCTTTATTTACCTGGGGTGTTACATTCTTCCCCCCTTTTGGGAATTGTGTCCTCGCAATTTTCAAAATTGAGCATGGAAACGTCCTTGAATGTCCCACATCAGAACATGAGTCTGTAAAACAAGCACTTTAAAATAAAGGAATATAAGTACAGAAGTCACCCAAGTTTACACATACTAGGATTACATGTATAAAAACATTGAAAAGGAATAAAAGGGAAAGGGTCATGTTCTTGAGGGAGAGTGATAGTAAAAATGTCTAGGAGAAAGTTAACCATATGAAAATCACAAACATGTGATGGGTTAAACAGTATTGGATTCCCCAGTAGGAAAAGTTAATAGAGAGAATTTATGTTTTAAGTTACTTTTTATTGAAGAATTTTTTCATAAGAAAACATAATCACTTATCATGTTGACTTTCAACTTTTACTAGATTCCTTAATCAAACGCATATTTTTTTCCAAAAGACGAGTATTTAGGGAGACTTGTTCGCATTAAGAGTACTATAATCAACTTTTAGATAATCACCTAATCCACCAAAGAGAACTATATACTTCCCATATCTTTAGACATTAACCAAAACCAAAACCCAAAAGGTTAGTACAAGGTCAGATAATCCAGAAAATATAACACTTTAAAAATAAAATCAATGCTTAATCTCCAAATATTTTCCAACAAAACCCAAAGTTCAACGAGGACCATACGATAAACAATTTTTCCATAAAATTCATCAAAGTAAACCAATATAAGATTGAAACCCAAATATTTTAAGGACTTAGTCACATAGTCTTCCAAGTTAAATCGTAAAATTTATCTCCAAACAACATCAGTTGCTCCTAAAGTCTCGTATTGAAAAGTACATAAACTAATCACATATCCTCCATGATAGGATAATCATTTTCATAAATAACCCAAAATAAACTTACTCTTAATTCATAAAATCATATAACTAATAATAATCAGTCAAAATAACCAAGGACTTCACGTAGTCCAGTGGTAGGTGATAAATACCAGTCGCACTTTGGTTGTGGGTTCGATTCATACAGCTTCGTCCGACGCGACGGGTAGTCACACAGCAGGGTGTTGTGATTTTTCCAAAACTATATAATTCTCAATTCATTCCCCAAAAAGTGATAAAATCATAAAAAATAACCATAACATAATTTAACCTCAATTTTACCTCATGACCTTCACTTCCATCATAACATATAGTAACCCATAATTACCTCAAAAGTAAGGATCATATAAACTCTAATGTTTGCCTTTATAATTATTACCTGAAAATCCACATCGATTGGTCATCTCGTACATGATGCATTAAAGATCATACCAAGGTCCAAGTGGTTGATCATGACTCCCTGATAGTTGGTTTAGAACAACCATGAGTTTCCTCATTAAATCCCCCATTTTATCTAGTCTCTTAATCAGATAACCACCATAGTTTCCTTCAAACCTATTGTCACTTTGGTCCCTTCAAGATCCATCCATTCAATAAAAATAGAAATGTCAGTGTTAGTATATAAACAAAACCATCATGTACTAATGAGGGAGATAACCGCTAAGATATACTTACTCATTCACTTTATCTAAAACTAGGACTCTTTCTGAATTCCTATCCATTATGGTACTGTCACTTATGCTTAGAGAAAACCCTAACCTCTAAAATTAACTAAACCGAACTCTGATACCAACTATAAGGCCCCAGCCTTAAACCTTACTTAATCTTGAGTTATTACAAGATTACACATTGGGGATATTTTCAGGTTTAGGGTTTTAGAGAATTAGATCATGAAACTTGCATTACATTCCACATTTAAACCAAGTGGTTACATAAAAGACAGTATTCATTCTTCCAATCAACGAAAACAATTTTAAAATAAAACATGGATTCTTTCTTGACACATCCTTGACACTATCATCACATCATGTACCTTTCCCTTGACTTGGGAAAAACATTTCAAAAATGTGGGATGAGCATAAAAAGCTCAGTAAGGGTTATAAAAATATGGAAAGGAAACATGATTTTATATATACATAAGAATGAAATCATACTTTACAAATAAAACATAGGAAATTTAAAATACCTCATCAAATCATGAATAAATCATAGAAATCATAAGACATAAAAGGAAACATGAGGCATTTATAACATTCTTACGTAGGGAGTAACCCTCTTCGTTACGTTTTGAATACCCACCACAATATATTTCCAAAATCTCTTTGGAGAAACCTTAATAGTTCACTCCTTCGAGTTACCCAATGAATTGGAGAACTATATCGGGCTCACCTGCCCTTAGATTATCACGGAACCACCCATATTCATAACAATTCCCAAGAACCATAACATAATATTATCACATAAAACATGCATTAAGGAAACATAACATTTCCACCTTTCAATAACAAGATATCAATAAAACACATTGATATTATTACATTATGAAAACCATTTTCAATACCAAAATAGAAGAAAAGTAAAACATGGTATTTATTTTTCTTTTAAAAAGAAGTTATGGCTTGTAGAGGAAGCTGAAACTCAAATAATGGTCATGACGGCGGAGAAGTCGTTGTCGCCGCATACGTACGACAAAAACATTTACTTTTGTCATTTAGTAAAACGCATTGTATAAAAAGATTCCTTTTGGATAAACCTAAAAGTCAATGGGGTATATACACCGTATAAAAGATAGTTGTGTATAAAATAAAATCTTCCTCAATGAAAGGAGATTGAGACGAAGTCCCATACAAAGACAATATCCTTGGATTAAAGACAAATCAGTTACATAACTATGTGTGACAAACAAATACACGCAATATAAGTGGGTATTAAGTGTAAAACAATCATCGGACATTCAAACATAATCATAGAACGACATTTTCAAGGTGTCCAAGCTTATCCCAAAGAATCAAAATTGGGTTAAGAGGTTCCCTTGCAAAAAATCGACAGACTAACGACGTCGCTTCAAAATTCATAAAAAAAGGTGATGAGAGATAAAAAGGGTATCACATCACTTGGAAATAAAATTTACATCAATATGTATATAGAATAACATATCCCAAAATAATATTATGTGAATTAAAACACATAACAAAATAAGTCTTTTAAAAAGAGGAGGGTCAAAGGTTCCCTTACCGACATGGCTATCTTTCAAAACATACGCCCCATGAATAAAGGACAATACAACATTGATGTAAATACTCATAAATGAAAGAATATTAAAAAATGAGTAAAATAATGGTCAGTACATACAACACTCAAAGGAAATTGTGTAAAATGTAGTATAAATCTCACGGGAATAAAAGTGAGATGAAAAATCCCTTACGAAAACTCGGCAGCCTAACGGCGCCACTTAAAACATCCAAAAATGGACTGATGAGATCAAATAGGGTATCTCATCACATTACAATAAAATGTAAAACAAGTGTAATATAAAAGAACATCCCCAATTATAACACAGAGGATATTAAAATAAGTGACATAACGGAGAGTACTTAAAAAAAAGAGAGGGGTTAGATCTCTTACGAAAATTCGGCAGCCTAACAGCGCAACTCAAAACTTCCAAAATGGATTGATGAGAGATAATAGGGTCTCTCATCATATGAACATAAAAATTAATGTATTATTAGTATATAAGAACATCCCAATAACAAGAAATATGAGCTTAAAAAGGAATGACATAAAAGAGTGTACTTAAAAAGAATGAGAGGAGTAGGATCCCTTACCTCAAGTCCAACTTTTCTTGTTCGTTTCTTTATATTCCTGAATAATAAACAATGGTCAATTAATAATTTCCTATGTAAATCCTTTAGAGAATATAATTCAGTTCATATCACATATTATAATATTATAATAATTTTTTAATAATGTTAGTTCATATCAGACGTTATTGCCGATGTTTGGTACATGAGTCAAAAATGAACTTGTTTGAAAAAATATTTCCCATCTAGTTATATGTAAATAATTTCCAGAATAGTATTAATGATTAAAATATCATATATATACAGTAAATATTCATTTTATACTATTCCATATCATTTGGAGATAAAAAACGAAAAGCATTGTTCATGGAGACGGTAGGCCGTACATACGCATGAACGCGACTTTCATTTTTTTGTCATATTAATAAAATTAAAACAAAATGAGAGAGATATATATATGTTATAATTACAGATTTATATCTATAATTTATATGTAATATATTACATATATATCCATTATATATATGTACTTATAATATTACATAAAATTTTGAGATAAGAAATGAAATGTACCGTTCATGGATACGGTAAGCCGTACGTACGCATGAACGCTACTTTCATTTCTATTTCATATTTAATGGAATTAAAAAATAATGATACATAATAGTATTTTAATTCCAGTATGGTATCATATATAATATCATTAAATATATCATTTATACGTACCACATATGGTATTAACGAATCAAATCACTTTGAGGTGGCGGTAGTCCGCACTTCCTTAAATGAAGATATCACATTTACCCATAATGGAAACCATAAAGGTATTCCATAAATGAAAAATACATAAGATTAAGTAAAACATAAACATATTAGATATCATATATAAATATAGTGTCATCTTAATGGCAACCTTTGATGGTGTTAGAAGAATGTTGAACAATCGTCGTTTCGGGATGTAGAAATTCGTCATCCACGGAAACAGTATGTTCTTTAACCATTAGATGTAGGTGTGTGTAAGTGTAGCTAGAATCCTTCTTATAATAACATCCAATTATATTTAAAATAATGTATTTGTTACAAAATAAATTAATAAAAAGAGTTTAGGGGGTTGGAAAAGAAAAATAAAGCAAAAGGACACATGTGAAGACATTACCTTAAATTCGGGTAACTCCCTTTGGTTTGAGCTCAAAGGATTCCTTGGGAAGACATCTGACCAATTTGAGGCTTCAAGGAGTTATAGAAGAAAGTGTAGAGACAAAATGGGTAGGTTCTGGCCAAGCCAAAGGCTTTGGGAGTGTGGGTAAGGAGGTATAGGTTGGGGCCTTTTATAAGAGGAGAGGAGGGGCACTCTTGTAATGTTACAAAATGTTACATTATTTTCAAAAGCGTTTCTGATTTTAAAGGTCCCACATTGATGTATTTCGAGGATAATTTGATAAGGGTTCTAAATCCACTCATACAATATGTTTTGGACATGTGTAGGTCTTATATATTACATTATCATTCCATTTTATGTAAATCATTAAAAAATGAGGTCACCGCTGCATCATCATGATGTCATAAATAATTTAATTTATTTAATGTCTAAAAATTATAAAAAAATTACTATGATGTAGGATATCTTTGTTTCTTCAAAATGAATATTTATAGTCAAATATATGACTTGTATATACCCATGTAAAAATTGTTTTAGTAAAACATTTCATATTTGTGTCATTTTTACTTTAACATTAAATAAAAATATATTTATGTCATTTTCCAACCAAAGTGGCTCCATAGGGTCCCCAAGTTGACCCATGGATTTTCTTGGTCAGCCATGAAACATCCAATGTGGGTAGGACATGTTTCTAGGTCATTTAATTTTATTAAAATATTATTCATACCATAAACTACACTAATTACCTCTAATCGCGATTAAAAACTTAATAAGTTACAATTCTCTAAAAAAACATTTAATGCCATTGAACCACATTTTACTTCTTAATGACAACCATTTATATCAGATTTTTGAAATTCAAAACACAAATATGGAAAAATTTAATTTAAACGGAAAAATCAGTTTTTATAAGTACCACTTAGTGGTTTCACTATTCATCAAAAATTGAAGTTTTTCAGAACATTCCCAAAAATTCATCCTATGCAATATTTGATATTATGAATTCATAAATGAAGTCTATTTACAAAATTAAAAATATATAAGTCACATTAATTAATTTAATAATTAATTCCCGCTGTCAGAGAAAATAGCGTGTTTTTATGAAACAATAAGTATCAAAAGATTGACATTAGTTTAAGTCTGATTTCAAAGTGAAATTAATTCAACGACCACTATTGTATATAATAGTAAAATTATATTATAATTTCTCTATATAACAAATTCAAAAGATAATCCAATCATGTAAATAAATTATATTAAAAAGTGGATTAGAATTAAAATACAACATTTTACACTATTCATTAAAAAATTGAACTTTATCGGAAATATACCAAAAATTTACACAAAGTAAATTTTGATGTCCCAATTCTTAGGAAGAGTTTTATTTGGTCCGATAGATTATATAAGGGTGAACAAAACTATATTTAATAACAGTTCACCATCAAAAAGTGATCAGTTAACCTTTTTTGAAAACTAGGGTATATACGCCTAAAATTGAATTCTTTCCGTATTTTAAGCCTTTATAAATGTAAAAACACATAAGAACATATATAATCATATTTTAGTAATTTATATCTATTCCCTCCAATAAAATGGCTACATGTTAAATACCATTTAAAATAATATTATTTTATTATTAGAGTGCAATTTAAGATTTCCAAGAAACTCGTTGTTGCGTGTTGGGTACACCATAGAGCATAGTGTCCCTCTTAAAGTCATATTTTATTCACAAATATGGATAAATATGAAAATTTCATATTCTTTATTTACCTGGGGTGTTACATTTATTACTATTTCTAATATAATTATCAAATATAATATGTTAATATCATCTGTTTTGAGGATGTAAAATTCACATTCCCCAAATCAATTTAGGTCAGTTTATCAAGGTAAGAGGGCGAATTTCAATATTATAAATATAATACATATATATATATATATATTAATTACACTTTGAAGAAAATTTTAGGATCATCCATTTAGGTAATATGATAAAAATTAATCAAATTTCATTGGGTAGGAGGTGTGCCACATGTAAATTTTAGTGATGCTATTACATTTTGATAGGGGGAGGTGTTTGTAGGGATGTAATAAATTATATTTATAAAATAATAATTATGTAAATGATATCAAATATATATATATATATATACAAATATCAAATAAACTATAAAAACATTCCATACGGAATGGTGATGAAAAATGATACACCTCGCAATGTTGAGGTGGTAGTCCACACATACTAATGAATAATGTTTTTGTTAATACTATAATATAAAATTAGATTAAAAAGTTTTTAGAAATAATAATATTAAAATATTAATTTCTTATAGATAAAATTGATACAATTTCATCATGGATTAAAAATATTTGATGTAGATATAAGAATACATGAAATGAAATAGTTCTGTTAAGAGTTATATATATTCTTCATAAAACATTAATTCACATATTCCATTAGAATATAGCCAGATTGATGACACAAGATCCAATAAGATTTGGATTTGATGTTTTTGGTAGTAATTTGGTAGTTATTGACTAATATAGTGATACTGAAAGGTGTGGGAAATAGATGATAGGAGTTTACCTTTTAGAAGTGATTGAAGGACACACATTGATTTAATTAAAATATTTAATGGTAACAAAATAATATCTAATGATAAAATCATTAAAATGGTCATTTATTTTAATAAAACGTTGATAATGTGTAAATATAAACATTTAGTAGAATTTGAAATTTTTTTGGGTCCTTTTATACATTATTTTTTTGTTTAACCCCTCCATAATTATGTTATTAAATTTAGAGTGGTAACTGATTTTTTTTTTCATTTTTAGGAAACATAGTCAAACATAACATGACAAGTGGAACATAATAGTTCTATATATGGCATGATTTAACATTATGTATTACACAAGTACTAATGAAATATATTTAATATATTTAAATAATATAATAAAACATTATGTAACCTAAAATACCATTATCGACATTTATTTTCAATTCATTTAATTTGAATTTATCATAATTATCATTACAATACAATTATAATATACATATTTTAACAATAAATTATTAATTATTATTAAAAAAAATTATTGAAACACCATACTTCATAGAAAATATGTTTTTTTAAATGTTATCAAATTTATTTATGAGATTCATTAGTCTATATGAAAATGAGTTGGTTCGAGTATAAATAATCATTTAAAGTAATAATACCATTAGTAAAAAAATAATAAATTAAAAGAAAAAAATATTTAATTTCATTTCAATATATTATTTCATATTCATTCTAAAAAATTCCATTATGAAAACATAAAATTTATATTGAAATTATAGAAGGGAAATTTTTTATTTATTCATTATTTAATGTATGATAAATAAATTTAAAATTTAAAATCTCAATATAATTACATATATTCAAATTTATTATTGACATGGAATAAATAATATAATTGATCTATCTACAGGAATATTTTTAGTTGATTTTAATACAATATCCATTATTTTTATTGATATTTAACATATTTTAACCATGTTGTGGGGATAAATAATTAGCATATTTTTTAATTTTAATGACCCAAAATTTAAAAGACCTATTTATCAAATATGAACATCAATATAATTAATATTGAATCCATTTATTAGGATTCAATATTTATTAATGGATGAAATAGATATTAATATTAACACATAAAATTCATTAATGGATGATTTTATAAACGGTGTAATTAAGTAAAAAATATTTTACCAAAATAAAATGTATTTTTTATAAAACAACAAATTTCAGGAACATAAACCTTATATATATACTTATATTTAAAGAAATTATCTTTTGATTTATGAGTTAATGAATAGTTTTTTTATATGTTTTTATGGGTGGCCAATTTTAGCACAATTTGGGGAAATCATGTATAATAATCCACAATTTAGTAGATTGAATATTTTTTTAGAATTGTTTCAAAAACCCATTTGGGTTTATGTTTAAACAATGTTATTGCAGATAGATGACAAATGAGTGGTTTCAACGTTTTCTGATAAACTATCTCATCTATCCAATTAACTGGATGAAAAGGAAAAATAATAATTGGAAAATATATTTTAAATGAAATAACCTATTATGTGTTGGTTTTTTGGAGATTGAATCTTGTGTTTGGTCAGTAAAAAGTCTCAAATACCTTGCACTATATTATTTTTATGTGAAATTATTGATGTCAAAATTGTAGGATAATTTTTATTATGGATCAAACACCCAAATTTATGTCCCCCTCACATAATCTCTAGAACTCCACCCATCCCATAAGTGTTATTAATGATTCCTATTGGTCTTGATGTTGGATGGATGAATCAAGGCATGTTGGGGGTCAAGAATATACCTTCAATCCCAAATGATTAATTTTCTCTCTAGATATAATAATTTTATATCCCACTAATCCATATTGGTAAAATGTTATAGATATGAAAATGTCGTCTATGATTTCATATATGGTTATATTTATTGAATCTAATGATGGTTAGATACATCAAGACAGATATATTTTTTAGTTTCCCTTCATCAAATTTCATCAAATATTTTTAGCTAGTTGAATTTTCTCACACTTTTACTACATTATAAAATGAATTATTCATGGTAAAATATCCATCTTATTTTTTAATATAAATTATTTGATTTTGGACATATGTACTATTTTTATAGGATTCACATAAGATGTATGATCAATTTATTTAATAAAATGGATATATAAAAAAATTTAATAGGGTTAGATTCAAGTTTTTAATCATTATATTCTACTTTCGATTAATGTGTTAGTATAGTACATTTAATTTATATTTTTATAAAAATATAGTTTGATATATTTTTATTGTTATTTTATTTCTACATGCATCATGTTTTTTTGTCAATATTAAAATTTCCACCTCTATATTATATAAATTATAGATAAAATCTCCCTTTAATGATCATGTATTTCATCAAAAATTATTGATTTCCATTAATTTAACACTTTTATATTTTCAAAAAAATTTAATATATTTCATATATTATGTTACAGGCAATACATATTTTTTACAAATTATGATATAAAGATAATATTATATTTTAAAAATGAATATTATAAACTAGAAATTTATCATATAGAAACAATATAAATATCCACTGATTAAATTTTATTTATAATTATGTTATATAATGAAATTAAAATGATACAAAAGTACTAAATGTTTCATAATGACTAAATATGTATAAAAAATAAATTTTTTCACAAATGAAAATTATATATTTTTTTATAAATGATAGGTAATATTTATTGATGATTTAAAAAAATGTTTAGTAAAAAAATTAATTTACTTTGAAATCAACATGTTAAAATTACGATTTAGTGATTTTATTAAAATTTTTAAAAAATATTAATTTTTAATGAGATGAATAAAAATTGAATTTTAATAAAAAAAATTCATTGTATCTAATTTATGTAAAAATAAATTTTAATGTAAAAATAATGAAAAAGTTTATTCATTAAAAAAATTATGATTATTGAAATAGATTGAATATTGAATTTTGATATCAAATATGTATATAAATAATATAATATTCCCATTAGAAAACATATTTTTCATTATTATTAATTTTTTTTACTAAATTCAATTTTTTTAATTAAATTTGATAAAATTCATTCCATATTTTTAATAAAAATAATTTAGGATATATAATATTTCAATTTTAAATTGGTATCATAATTATTTATAAAAATCATAAGAAACTATTTAATACTATTATTGATGAACTGAGGTTTTCGGTGATTCATACAGATGTGTTGGTATTGATTTTCAGGACAGAAATGTTAAGTATATTATAATTCATTTTTATAATTATATATTTTTTTCAAAATGATATTATAAGGAACATTTTTCTTTAATTATTAATAAATAAAATACCACGAAAAAATATACCAATTATTATTGTAAAAATAAAATGGTTAAATATAGTCTTTTAGATGGTTAAAGAGAAATATATTTATATTTAATTATAGAGACATCATATCATTAATTTCTTTTGATAATTAAAAAATGACATTCTTCAAATATAAAAGTGGACTTCCTTTGATAAATTATTCCCAAAACATAATAAATTTCTCTCAACCATAATCTACCAAAATGAATCCCCAAAAATAGTAGCTGTATATTAATGGTATAATTTCTCATAAAATAAATATATTAATGCCCTTAACAAGATACAAAAAGGAATTTTTAATAAGTTATTCTAAATGACACCAATAATATATTTCTGTTTTACATCATCTTCTAAAACCTTCATTCAAGTCCTAAAATTTCCAATATAATCACACTAATATTGGAAATATAAATATATTATATAATTATGGATTTATAACCTATATTCATTTTCTCTTTCATCATATGGGAAATCCAACCTTCGAACATTTGTGTAGTAGATTATGCTTCTAGAACCAATATAGATAATTTTCAATCACAACCTATCTAATATTGATATAATAATGTATATTTTATTTTTTTATATTATATTTAAGATATTATTTTATCTAATGGAATTAAAATAGACCATATAACTTATATCTTTCCATTTCATTTGAATATGATATTGTCCCTCATGTATACGGTAAACTACACCATTAAAACGTGATGTAATTAATTTATTACATATTCCCTACATGGTATTTAATAAGGATAAATTTATTAATTATATGTTATATAAATGAAATAATACTTACTATGTATTGGTGATATATTATTTACCTTTTTCAATTCCCTCTATCATAAAAATGTATATAGTGTTCAAGAATAAGTACGGTCTTCCGTCTCCATGAAAAATGTATTTAATTTTCAATAACTATATATATGAATTTTCTATAAGTACATATATTATTATTATAATTTATGATATTCATATAATTGTTGAAAATTTTCTGACGATGGAACCATGATAAAAGTAAATGGAATAAAAAGTAATCAGATCATACATGATTAACAAACCTGTTTTTACATAAAACATAATTTTAACAATGAATAATGAATTAAAATGCAATAAAATGTCATAATTAAATTGTTTTCAGATAAATATTTAAAATTATTGTAACATATTATATTCAAAATATATATATATTACATATATTGAATATTCAAACATGTTTGATGGAATTCATTTTGTAATGATAGATATTTATAGTCTCCATTTTATATCATATAGGCTTATTCAAATTGACCACACATGTATTTTCTATTAGTTATGTACATCACATGAATGTACAATGTTATTAATATCATTTTAATCAATTTATGAACATATACATATTTTTTTCTTTCAAGAGACTAATGATTTAAGAGATACAAATGTGGTAATGATTTAATGTTTAAATCCGATTTTACGAGGATTAATTATGGTATGAATCTAATGATTTCATATTCTCATATAACTTTGAGGAAAATTAGTTACATTATAATCTCTTGTTATTTATAAAAATAAATATATTTATTCCATTTACATCTCATAATGGACTGAATAAAGTAAAAAAAATTATTTCATAAAATTCATATGTTTTCTTCTCTTTAGTCATTAAAACTTTTTAATATAAATATATATATGTTTTATAAAGATGATTTATTTAATAATTAATCTATTTTCAAATTATTTTTAAATGAAAATTTTACCCATATTTTAATTTTTACCTAAAATTCAGATTGAATCATTGTGACATTTCCCTTACGTGGCACATTTGGATGTTTACAAAATATAAAAGGAAATTTTTAACATGTATTGAATGTATGGAATATACAATTATATCCACTAATCAATGTTTATATTATTTATATATTTTTTTCTAGAATTTTTTTTAAATGAAAATGATTTAGAAAAAATTTATGCTATTTTTTTGAAATAAATTGAAATTTTCAAAGGGGAAAGTCAATTTTCTTCATTAAATTTTTCAAAATGATAATTAAAATTCATTTTCAATCTAATAGGGAATCCATTTATGGTACTCATGATTTAGAGAGGATATGATACAATTATACCATCTTTATTTTCTTTCATGTTGGTTTCTTGATTATGATGATCATATATTTATAAATGTAATTTATATTCTAAGGGATATTCTATAATGAATTGATGATTTGATAATAAGACCCATTTTATGTCATAAGTTATACTATGAAGGATTTTTTATGATATCACATAATTATTGATTATGATATGATAAAATTTTTATGATATTCTAGAATTTTAATATATGGTTTTCATAATGTGACAATGGTCTTCTTACATCAATGTATGTTGGATATGTTATAAACATTGAAATAACCTATATTATAACCAAGGATTGATGGGTCACATGTCTCCTTTTGATAAATTGTATAATTATTAATATAATATGCGACAAAAATGGAAATAATGTGTATGATCTTGATTAAAAATGGGAAGTAGACCAACGGTCGTGACCCATAATTAGAACCTGATGACAAAGCCTGATCCACTCTATTTAATCGTAATAGTAATATAAAAAAAATGACTTATTCTCTATCTCAATGTTTGTGATACAATTTAATGATATGTGTATATTGTTTAAGAAATATGATGATATCATAATATGAAAAATAATGACATTCTGAATGATAATTCTTTATACCATTAATCACATTTATGATATATAATAGGTTGCGTATGATTTCTGTTTGATATCTTCAAAAAATCATGTGATTGTGGTTATCATATGCATTTATAGGATCATAGTAAGATATATATTGTGTTCTCCATTAATTATAATCCATGATCACAATTACATAAGTTACATTTCCCATAGATCTGAAGAAATTATTATATATGGTATTATTATATTGTGTAAAAACGTGGATTAACCTTATAGGATATTCAGATGTGGTTATATTTAATAAGAATATTATATAACCAATAAGTAATAAAATTAAAACATTATATTCCTAAATGGTTCATTTTTTAATTATATTATATATAAATATATAAAAATTAATATTTATGACTAAAAATCTTGTGTCATTACATTTAGTGTCTTGAGGATGTAACCCATTGTTAGTATATCCTATAACCCGACCCAAGTCAATGTTTTGAATTTAGATATTATCATTTTGATTTATTTTTAATTAAATAAATTAATTATAATTTATTTATAAATTTTATTCCTTTAGATATAATTCAAATTTTATTAACTTTATAAAATTTGATGATTTAGTTAAATGAAATTACTGTTTTACATAAAAGAGAATTGTTCATAATTCAATGAAAAAAAATCAATTCTGGAAAGTCAAAAAATTAATTTTAAACACAATTTCTCATATGAATTTAATTATATATTTTCATTTTGAAAATTACTTTTTTTTTAATTTATTTAAATTAATTATAGTACTTATGCACTAAATTTAAAATAACCTATTTCGTAAAATATGTATTTTTGAGTAATAAAATGACATTTTTCTCATTCCTTTCTTAATAAAATTATAAATTAATATTTATTAATTAATTCTGATATTTATATATATCTTAATTAATTCATTATAAATATATATAAATAGTCATGAATTTTATCTATTATGATATATATAAATTAGTTATATAAAAAGTGTATTATGAAAAAATATATTTTATCCCCAGATGTTATAATCTTCATTTACATCAGATAGAAAATCATTAAATGATTTATTATTAATTTAATTACTTATTTTATAATAAATATTATAATAAATTTAATCAAATTAATACCCAAAAACAATTGGGTGTGTTCAAATAATAAAAACTAAATGATAAAATTTTTGTATTACATAATGGTTCATTTCTTATAGTTATTGAATTTGACACACATTATTGAATATGCATTATTAATGTTAATAAATTATAAAATCATGGGGTCCTAAAAAGGGTTTGACAAAATATTAAACATTAAAAAAAGGATGGATATAATTGATTTAGTGGAACATATACCAAATCATTTAGTATCCATAAATGGGTAAATAATATTGATACATAAATTCAATTTTTGGACTTGCATCTAATTTCATATGTAATTTAGCACAACATGCATAATCCTAGACTCAAGGTGGCTATATAGGTTTACACCAGTTGATGGAGTGGACATAAACAATCTCTTTCAATATCAAGATAATCTCTTTCTTCCACAATAATGTGATTTTTTTCATTACAACAATGTTGAATCTGAATAAATTGACGATCTCGTTAAAGATAATGAATGCCATCCTATTTTAAGTGAGGTAATAATTATATAAATACATTTATAATGGATCACATTATATCATCCTTGAAAAGTCCTTGGGATTTTTTAAGGATATTATTTTATCCAAATTCCAACTATAATGACCAAAAATAAGTTATTTTATTGACATGTAATGGTGGATGTTGTATTAAATGGGTTTATTGAGACATATATTCTATCTAATCTTGGATTTTTTGTATTATTATTCTGCTAAGGAGACGACTTTCACTTATTATAGGGTTGATATAGACATCAGTCATCCATGACATCCATTATTAATTCTTTTAAATCATATATGTTCGGTTCATGATTTTTGTATAGGTCACGTGTATCAATAAGAAGAACCAAGAACAATTAACATATTTATTACCCATTCAAAATCATCTACCTTTCAAATAATAATGATTAAAAAACATGTAAATTAATGAAATGATACTTTAAATCCACATTATTGTTTTCTGTATGATATTATTACAATGATGGATGTAAAATAATATATCGTAAATTTTCTAATTTCATATATTAAAGGAAGAACTACATAGTTAAAATGGCAGTGAAAACTTTCAAATATATTTTCTCATAAAACATATGTTTTGTAACAAACACTAAAAACATTTTGATATTGAATTATTTCAATAAAAATACATATTTAACATTAATATCTCATGGATTATTAATGAATTAAAATATAATTTCAATATTCTCTAATCAATACCCTACCTCTTGAGGATTACATAATCCTTGTGAAGTTATAGTGTAATGGTCAAGAAACTCCTGAGATAAAACATTATATTTTCCATGACCATGACCTATATATTTTGGGATGTTTTTATAGTTCTTTCTATTTGATACCCATTGAATAAATTATTACCAATTACATGATACATTTATAATCAATATAAGCGTGATCTAATAGAATAACTTTCAAAACATTCTCTTGATGGTTTACATGGGGTATTCAAGGGGAAATAATACTAGATAAAATATAATTAGTATGAAAACCACCATTAGAATTTCAAATTAGACCCAATTTAATCCATAATTATACAAAAAATAAAAAAATAATTATAAGTAATTTAAAATATAAAGAACATGTAGCTTCAAAATATACATTTTGTTCATTTAAAATTCAGAGTTTACCAAACTTTGAAACTTCCATGTAGGCTAGATGATGTTAATTGTATATATATATAGTTTAGCCACATGTTTTTAAAAAACCTGAATCCAGGATGAATGTACCATAATATTTACCATCTATTAATGGTCACGTGATTTTTAATATGGTCTAAAACCCATGTGAAATATATGTTTACAATATAAATTCATTACGAACATACAATATCTGACATAAACATTTATTCAAATCAAATAATATATCACAACACATCCAAATTAACATTTTACCAATATAAAATAGATAATTTAGTATAGTTATGATCATTTTATTTTTGAAATTCAATCATAAAATACCCCTCAAGTCACAATACGTTTAACTTTTATCTTCATTAAGATATGAAAAACATAATTACATTAATTTTTACTATAAAAATTAGTTTTAAACCAAGTAATGATACCACTAAAACTATATCATATATTTACCATGATAACATCTTAATTGAATTATTATTCCAAATTGGATGAAAACTATTTCGTTTAAATCATGGATACACCTTGGATATTGACTTCACCTAATAAATACATTAATAATGAAGGGTGTACCTTTCCAAGAACCTATGTTTACATAACCATATATTGGGGAGTCTAACTATAAGTATATAAATATATCGAAACATGAAATATTTATAAATTGAATAAAATACATAAATGATAATAAAAACCCATAATTGCATATATTGAAACATGAAACATAATAAATTCACAACTGCATGGCATAGTACTAGAGAAAACAATAGGATATGGTGCCGAAAAAAAGAAAAAATGAGTTTAAATCTACAAAAATTAAAAAATAAAAAATAACTATTTCCCATAATTATGTGACAATAAGATTAATTGTAACATCTTGAGTTTTTAGAAATCTAACTCAATGTTCGATAACGTACATTATATGCCACATTAAATTTATAAGAAATATTAATTATTTTTATTTTATCATTCTAGTGTAACAAAATAAATAAAATTTATGGAATGGATACTATTAATATAATTACAGAATTACATTAAAAACTTTTTTATAAAATTCCTTATGGTGAATTAATTATAAATGAATGTATAACCATTTAAAAAAATATTTTATTGTAAAATTATTTTGAAGTGTAAAAATGTGTATTATACAATATATTATCAAAAATTTAGGACTATATTAATGAAATATATATGTAATATATTCAATATAATATTTAATATACATTTAAATAGTTTTATAGAAATTATAAAAGAACAAATACAATTTTACACCTTAATAATTATTTTAAATGAACCATTTTCCCATAATTTTAATGGAACGCCCTGATTAAATATAGTTTTTGTCACATTAATGAAATATATTTTATGAACTAAACATATTATTTGGATATTTGATATTGAAATTTACATTGGAATATTTTTTGTGTGTTTTTTATGTTAAATTTCAAATATCAATGAATAGTGAAAACTAATGCATTATAATTCGAAACTACTTTTTCATATAATTTATTTATATATTTAGATTACAATTTAAATTAGTGTTACTCAATAATAAAATAATTTAATTATAATTTATCCAATTAAGGTTATATGAGTAAATTTCACTATGAATTTTGATATAAAATCATTGTGAACTCTTAATCAATTTTATTTAAAAAACTATTTTCTCATTATGTCAACTACATTGATTTGAAATATATTTTATCAAATTATTTTTTTAAAATTTTGAAAAATGTAAATAAATTGTTATTATAACTACTAAATTTATTATGTCATAAAATCCACTTAATTTTAAGAAATTATTTCTAATAAAATTAATTAATATTTATATTAACAATGTTAAGGGTAAATATTCTAATTATGTGTAAAAAATTATAAAATTATCCTAAAATATAACCTAATTTAATTAGATGTGTTATAGTAGACCCAAATAATAATTGGGAAATTTCTATTTCAACATGGTTACACTTATATGAAATTATGAAAATTATAATATTATATTCCTAGATAAGACAAATTATTCACAGCCTTGATTTTAATAAGTAATGTATTTTTAATACGGGGTGATGCAGGGGAACAATTTGACTATAAATAATCATTAGAAATCAATAAAATTTTTATATATAATTTTAATTTTATTATAATTATTATAGATAATATAATTACCATAATTTGTGATATATTGATGATGTATTAATTTTTTATTTAATAGACAATTCAAATAAACTATAAAAAAATATTAAATTAAATATAAATTAATATTATTAATGAAATATAATTAATTTATATATATAAGTAATGTTATATAGCTTTAATAAATATTTATATTATAATATATAATTTTGATGATATTTTTAAAAGTCATGTAATAAATAGTTTCAAAAATTCACATTACTGATATTTTAAAATAAATAATATTTGATAAATAGTTATAGAATTAATAAAAATGATATATTCTTAAAATGGTGTGTGTAACTTCATATAATGTCCTAAATGAATCTTTTATTAGTTTTTCGGCATGTTATGGTATTTATAATTTCCCAAATGTGTAAATGACATGATTACATAGTAACTCATAAAAGGGTTAATAATGGATCAAAATAAAAACGTAAGTATTAAAAAACTAAACAGAAATAAATTTAATTTAATGAATTTATAGATACGACCTAAAAATAATATATTCTAACAAAATATTATTTATCTCTATTTTTAATAGAAAATTAATTTATATTCATTTATAATTTTGAAACATTCTATGAGTGCCCTTCCCATATTAGAAAAATTGGATACTTATTATTACCATTTTTTCTTGCCTCATAAAAACATTTTATCAGCCCGAAGAGACCCAAATAGTTTCCATGTACCTGTAAATACATTTTATAAGTTTAATATTATGAATAAAACCCTCCTTTGTGGTGTTAAGGATTTAATCAAGGGGAATTCATGATGGAAAGATATCGTTTTTATGTGTTTATTATTCAACATCCTTCAAATATTGTTCCACCTTGATTGAATAATAATTCATGTGTGATCAGTATAATTAGATGTTATTATTTTAATATCATCACCAAAATCACATTTATATTTCATTAAATGGAAAATAAATTATACATGCATGTCTTTGGAAAACTACCACCACATTCACAGAAATGATTTTTTTTCATCATCATCTATCAATAATGTTTATAATGATGTAATTAATGTATATATATATATATATAATATTATTTACATATTTATCATTATGAAATAAAAATTTATCAATTATTTTATTGACATTTCATGAACATAGAAATGGTTACATTGTTCGTGCATATGTGGGAACTATCACCTCCATGAAGCGATAAGATTCCTTTTTTTACAACATCATATGGGTGATTTATATAAGTAAATTTAAATGAGCAACATGATATTAATGATACTATAATAATTATAGGATGAAAATTAATAATTACTCACATTTCATAAATTATAGATGAAAAATGGAATTGTAACTAATTCAAACAAATGACATTCCACTTCCATGATTATAAAATTGGTCATTTTTCAAATTATAAATAATCTATTGATTAAAAAAAATTTGAATATAAATAATTACAATGGTATTAATATTAAAATGGTGATGATTTTATTATGATAATTTTGACTATATACATCACAATAATGTCTTTTGGGACCCGAGTACCGAATATTGACAAAGTGAATTATATGAGCATAAATAATTATGTAAATTTTATATAACGATATCAAGTCATATAAAATGAAAAATAATCATTGAAATTTTTATAAATTATGTATATAATTATCCAATTCATATTATTTAGGATGCTAAATATTGTACTTTTCAAGTCAAACTAAAGGTAATATGAATTCTTTAAAGAGAATCATTAAAACATATTCTTTCAACTATTTTAAAAGAATCCAAAAACAGTTATTAACATATGATGAATTGATGTATTTTTACGAAATAAGTTGTTATAGTGTTTTAATGAATTCATTATCAATAAAAATTTATTTTTAAGAAACATTTTTTTTTGAGTGTGCATTTTAATAAAAATTATTTCAATGTTGAAATGTTAATTTTATTTTATGATTAATTTATGTTTAATAATTATATTATTGGTAATAATAATTTTTTATAAATATTGGAGGTACCATGATAAACCAATTAGGGGTGAGATCATGATATCTCTCCATTGGATTACATAACTAGATATAGTTAAACATTATGATTTCTCATATGATATTTATAGAATATACTACTATTGGTATTCCAAATGAGACCATGATGGTTACTCCATTTGTAGTTGTGAAAGTGTCAATATAAGAATGATATGGATTGAAATTTTTTCCATTATAATTTATTTTTTCTATGGTTTTTCATTAAATATTATAATTTCTTGAGTTGTCCTAGAGAGTATATGTTTTATGGGATGATACAATTATAATGTCATAATGTGTTCATGGGATTAATGTATTCATGGGGTAACGTTTTTGTTGCATATATAATTTACATTGCTATGATTTTAATTCTCATCCATTGTACAAAAAATAATGATTATATATAAGATCTTGTAGAAGGATGGATGATTTCAAGATGAAATTTAAAAATATTCTTATCATGAAAATGAATTCAGGTTTTTATACATTTTGGATGATAAAATAATGAATAATGAGTATATTTGTATATTTTGTAATAATTGATTTCTATGTAATAGTAAAGGCCTAATAATATAAAATTATGAACCTGAAATGATTTTTTTTCTGAAAAAATGTAAATTTGATGACATATATCATGAGTATGTAATGTTTAAAGTTGCGTCCATCTAGTTGGTATCATGGGAATGTTTTAGATGACAATAAGGATAATGAGTATTGGTTAATCATTTTTTATATATCAGTGTCTATTGTTTTAGTAAAATCCTTTTTTAATAAATTTTAATATCGATAAATGATAGTTAAAAATGGAAGGAGGATGATCTAAAATAATATTTTTATGTATTCCTTATGAATTCCATGCCATAATAATTGCAATTCCATGTATTTATGAGCATATAAAAAACATAACATAATAATCCCAAGAGATTACTTCATGGATATATCAAAAACCTCCCCAATAAATTTATATTATCATTGGTCATATATTGTTTTAAATCAAATAGAATTTACTCAATATTATTATATTTTTTAATATGATATATATTATCAATTCATATTTTGGTATTTTAAACTGTCGCCAGATTATGATGAATATTTAAATTTTAAAAAATATGTACTATTATGTTTCCACTTGAAGTCCCATTTATTATTTCTTTTTTCTATTATTCTTCTAGAAATTAATTAGGGTATTTAAAGTGTCATTTGATATTTTTTAGAAAAAAATATGTCAAAATGTTTTAAAAAAATAAATTCGTATTTTATGTTTTGAAATTATATATCATAAAAAATGTTTTCCAAATCTATTTCTCATTTAGAACTCATAAAACTAATGTTATTCAAGGATTATTAGAATAAAGGAAGCTTGTGATTTTAACAAATCACAAAATCATTATTGTTATGATTCAACATTCTATATACATGAAACAATAACAATAAAATTTGGTGGACACCGTGATAATGGTTAGACTTTATATATTTTCTAAATTTTTTTATTAAATCACATGTAGGTGAAATAAAAAATTATAATATATTTAAAAAATTATGAATTAATATGTTGAGTTATTATGATTTCTGATTGAAATGAGAGGTATAATATAATACTCTAGTAGAAAAAATGTTATTGTTATTTTTATGACTTATTCTTATTGGGAAGTGTTATAAGAAATATATAGTTTTTGAAAAATTGAAAATTATAAATTAACACCCTTTTTGTATGAAAATGTTGGGATAATCGAATCCAAAACCGAAGGGAAAAATGGGTGGATTACCAACCACAACCCTATGTGATGTCCCAATTATATTGAAATCTTATTTTATGTAAAATTATTATATGTATTATAAATATGATGAATTTGATAACATTTATTTTATCAAAAAAAATATACGGGTTTTGAAAATGATTTGGTTATTAGGTTATTAAAGTCATTTCTGATTACGTTCACTATATTGTTAATCATATATGATCAAGGAAAAAAGAGTATTATTTTATTTTAATTGATGAATAAATTATGAAAGATATTTTGGAATAAATTATGATGTTATTCTAGAGATATAATGATATATTTTATATATTTTAATAGTTAGAATATCATGAAAATTACTTGGGAAATTACATTTTGGTATGAAACGTGGCGATTAATTATAGTTATTTAGATATAATAAAAAATATTTATCTTAGAATATTATGTGATATAATATTATTTTTTTAGATTCAATATTATCCTGTCTAACATTAAGGAATTTAATGAATATTATTTGTTGAATGTTCTTTGCTTAACAATAGGTCAATCTATTGAATTTTGGTGATTTAATTTATATTTTATTTTTAATTTTATTATTATTTTTGTGAATTATATTATCTTACACTAAAAATTATTAATTTTATTAATATTTCACGATTCTAGAATTGTTAGTTAATCTTTTATTGGATTATTTTATTCATTTGATGATGATTTAGGCCTGAAGAATTCATATTTAATATGCATTATATGGATAAAAAGACGATTTTTTTGTGGAAAATTGTTATTGAATGATACAATAATTTTAAATAATTGTATTTTATTTTAATATTTGTCTAGTTTGTAAATAAATTTTTTAACAAATTAAAAGGATCATAAAAAACATTATCCATTAAATTATATTACAATGAAATCAATGAACTTATAATCAATAATAGACTAATGGTTATGTCATTTTTAACATTACATTGATCATGTTTTGTACAACTATCCAACAAAACATGATGGTTAGTATTATATTCTATATGAAATTTTTTCTTCATGGAATCTTGGAATTTTTTAAGTCATTTTACATTTGTATATTATTTCCTATCATTAAAATTGGATGATTCATTGATATGTTTTATGATGTGGGATTTAAGTATATATATTTTTAAAATAATCACACTACGTATTAAATATAGAGGTCAAATTATTTGGTTGAAATTTATTAAAGGGGTATAATGTAACATCCCATGCTTTTGTAAACAAAAAATTGTGTTCGATTATGTAAATGATATGTCACATCAAATTTAAATGAACAAATAAATGTTATTCTGTTATAACATATTCCACTGGATGGAATGAATGAATAATATTAATTAAATAATGGGAATATTTCTTAAACTTTTACATAAACAAATTTGGTGACCAATTTATTTTAAATTAAACTAAAACAATTTTTTAAATAAAATGAAATGTTTTCCAAAAAAACTATTTAAATGTGAACAAGTGTATTATATAAATATCTAAATCACTCTAGATTTATTATAAAAATTAAATATATATGTAATATATTCAATTTATTGTTTAAAATTATTTTTCAAAGATTTATATATATTATATAATAATAATAAAAATCAAACCTAAAATAATATTTACACAAAAATGGATGTTTTTCATCAATTTATTAGAATACCTTTTATAAATATTAATTTTGTCAGTTTTATGAAATATAATTTATAATGTGAAATTATAAATTGGATCTAGGGAAATAAATTTACTAATGTTGAATTTTTTTATTTTTTAAAAAAATATCATATGTTAAAGAATAGCCAAAAACACATAATTTCAATAATAAATTAATTACTCCAATAATATTTTATATACTTTGATTGACCATTTAATTTGTTTTAAAACAGAAATATTTTTTTATTTAATGTAACATAGTTTATTGTTTTCAGTTTCACATTTAACTTTTATATAAAAACATTGTGAACTTTTAAGTATTTACTTTAATAACCCATTTTCTTGGTCCATCAATGCGATTAATTTGAAAATAATTTTAGCCACATATGTGTTTTAAAAATTTAAAATATATAAATTTATAAAATTATATTAAAAAATAGGTACTTATTTCCTTTTTTTATTTGATGTCAACAAAGAATTGGTCGTTTGAAGATATTATGATCACATTGATCCACTTGGATGACTTCGTGACATTTATAATATTAAATTAAAAATTAGTCTATTTTTATCAAAACAATGTTTTTACTAGTAATGTACTTTTATAGGTGGATATACATGGCTCTATTTAACTACAAATAATATGAATAAATTTAAAAATTTTATGTACATTATGGTATATTATTTATAATTATTATATAAAAAATAATTATCTTAATGGGTGACACAATGAGGTTGTGGTAATATTTTCTTCAATAGATGAATAAAATAAAAGATAATAAAAATAATAAATTAAAAAAATTGAGATGATTTATGTAATCCAAATCTTTTTTCGAAAAAATATACATTTAATAGAATTTATATATTAGTTGGTTTATATTTATAATATTTTTTTAGGAAATTTTTGAATGTCAAGCAATGAATACTATCAAAATTGGACATTATTGGTATTTTATAATTATTAAAATTTTATTAAATGATATTAAATTTCTAAATATTTATTATTCATCAAACAAGTTAGAAAAAGATATTTATTTCTATAATTGGATATTTTATTCATGTTTTGGAATGTTTTGTTATTTATATTAACACTCAAATTGTAAATTAATTAAAAACATTTTAAGATTAAAAAGTGTTAATAAGATTATAAAAAAATATTAAAAATTACCTTGATATAATAATATTTATTTTATTATCAAATACAACCCTCCAATTTTTTTCAGATTTTAAATAAACCAACTAGGAATCATTTTTAATATAAAATTATTTTATATTAATTTATTATTTTGATGATTTCCTAAAGTACCCCTACCCTCTCATATAAAATTTCAAGACTTATTTAAATTTATTGAAACCTAAAATCGCATTTATATCAGCCAATATCATCCTAAATACATTCTTATTATACCTACACACATTCTATAGTATATATACTAAATATAAAACCCTCATTACTGGTGTTATGTAGTTAATCATGTGAGAATGTAAGAAGGAAATGAATTAACATTTAAGTGTTTTTTCTTCATCCACTCCCTTCAAATATCTCTCAATCATCATTAAATAATATAACTATAGTCATTAATACAATTTTATGTTAGTATGTTAATATAATCACCAATATAAATATCCTATTTTATCTAATGGTAAATGATTTTTTTTCATTCATGTGAACGGTTGACTAACACCATAGGAACAAAAATAATTAGTTTCCCATCACTATCTCTAAAAACTGGTTATAATGATTTAAAAAGTGATCATACAATATATTCACAGAATATTTATCTTCATAAATTAATTATATTTAAAATACGTTCTTACAATTCTCATGTTTGATATATATAGTTATATTTAAATTATTTATTTATTGTAATAATATTATTATCATTTTGGGATTTTAAAATAAATAATATCATCATTAAAATAACATAATAAAGGAAAATGGAAATGTTACTCAAGTATACGTACGACTTACCATCTCAATGATTATAACGTTAATTTTTTATATCAAAATTAATTTTTTTAATAGATAATTTTTGAATATAATTAATTATAATTCCCAGAATATTACTATAGATTTGATTTATTTTTTAACTTTTAGAAAATAGAAATCATTTAAAAGTCATTTTCTTTTCATGTACTCAATATCATCAAATTGACCTATGTGAAAAAATAATCATGGAATTGTTATACCATGATATTAGGTAATATAAAATTAAAAATAAACATTAAAAAGTTTCTTAATAATGTAAATAAATAACCGAATTTGTTATTTTGTGTCATTAATTACATGCTTATATTTATATTTCAAAATAAGGTGTTTTCATTATTGTTTGTGTGGGTTTTTAGAAATTATTTCAAAGTTAAAACATTATTTTTTTCATTATTATTTATCTATTTGATATTATATTGTTTTGGTTATTATGAATTGAATATTAATATTATTGATAAAATGATCATATAAAATAGGTTTAGCATTTTATATCAATCTAATGAATAGGTTATTGAGATGAAGTTAAATGATACATTTACCTATAATATATTTACTGAATAAACCATGGGGGTATTTTTAATGTAACCATGAAGGTTACTCCCCATATAGCAATTAATTTAACAGTTTAATATTAATATAGAATCAACATGTTACCATTATGATGTTTGATTGATATTTTCATTTTTTTAATCATGTTAATTATTGAGAAAAGATAAAGAACCTATGTTTTAGGGGTGGAATGTATAACATTTTGAAATTTTTCACAAGGTATTATAGTACTCATAGATTAACAATTTCATTACTTCTTTAATATTTTCATACTATGATTATTTTTTCTCATTTAATGTATTAAAAAAATTAATAGGGTATAATTATTTTTAATAAAAATAATGATTTCATGATGAATGTTTTTATGATTTTTCTCTATAAAAAAATACACGTTTATTAAATGTTTTATATTTTGAAAAAACTGAATTGTTATTTGAAGTGTCTAGTTTGTAAAATTAACGTTTTTATATAATAAATTTTTTTAATTCTCATAAAATATAAACCATAAATGATCACCAATGTTAAATAAATTAAATTTTGAGACGTAACTAAATAATATGTAATAATTATGGTCGAGAACATATACAATTTCATTCCATGAATCCACTACGTAAAAAAACACAAATAACATTAACATCCACCACCACAAAAATGTTTCATAATTTTACCAATAATAGTCACAAAAATTTCCACATACAATCAATATCTATATATAGATTGTCAGAATACGTGGAAGAGTAAGATAAGAAAATTTTTATGATTAGAATATTATTATAGATAATCATTCCATCCTTGTATAAAAATAATACATACAAATATACACATTAAACATATAATGGAAATTACTATGAAATTATAGTTGCAGAATATTATACATGAATGTATGATATTTTATTAACCCATCACCATGGGATCCTCCTAATATTGAATAAGGATTTTTCATATATGGATTTTCATCTTCAAGTATGTATAATATTATCAATTTGGGTCTAAGATACTATATAGAGTGTCATATAAAACTAGAGGTGTCTCCAAGAATTTTCATATAATGTGGAACGAATCCCAATATTTCATTTTTGATAGGTACCGGTCAAATTTACCATAGGTTTCCATGATGGACATGAATTTAAAATTAATAGTCTTCCAGTAAGAAATAATTTCATTTATTATATACATAAATATCATCAATTCCATATAATTATACATTCCATTGATATCATAAAAAATAATCACATAAAAATAGAATGATTAAAATAAATTTAACCAGTATATAATAGTACTCAAATATTGCTTAAATTCTATTTAAATAATTTGAAACCATCATTATTATTTATCTAGAACATATGGTTCATAAAAAAATATATCTATATAGAATCACCAATCATATTCAAATAAAAACACCCACTAATGGACATAATCAATTTGATGATATGACGAATGATACATCAATTCATAAAAATATATACACATAAAAAGACATATCATTATACGCACCTATCTTGAAATATATGCCTTCATGGATATTTAGGAAAAATTAATGGTGATGTAGAAGAGTAATGAACTATAGAGGGAAAATGAAACATTGTGTTATAGATTTCGCTAACAAAATTGAGATTGATCAACTAAAAATCAAATGTAATGGAAGAGAAATACAATTTCATTGAATAAGGACATAGATAAATTAAATGATGAAAAATTAAAGTTCATAATTATATAAATTTTATTCAGTTAGGATTCTCATTTCATTGATTTAATAAAATTGGTCAACTCAAGTGTTTTTGATGAGATTTTTTGTATACTATGAATTTAACAGTTTTATGGAACCGAGTAACATATAGGAAGACTTCTTAGATTGGATAGAATGTTTATGAAACCATGTTCCAATAGTTGGGAAACCACTATTAACAGACATATGATTCATAATGTTTACATTTCAGGATTCATTATATGGTTTATTTAGTCATGTTAATACCATTAAATTCCCACTATGATAAATTTTTACGATTACCCTATATAGATTCCCCTTTAATACGGTTTTACTCTCATGTAATATGTTCTATGAGACTTTCTCTATGGTGTAAACAAGATCCAACCACATATACTCCACTAGATAAATACCTACCTCTTACCATTCTCTTGGTGAATACTTATCACTAACTATGGTCCAATTATTCTACGTATCATAATCCACTATATTTACCAATAACAATCAAATGAGTTAACTGATAAATTAAATGAATATGTAATAAGAAAATATTGATAAAACTCATACATAAAAATGAAACCAATGGTGTGATCAGGGTACAATATGTATTTTATTTTATTCATTGAACTATTAGTTATTCTATGTATTAAATAAATAATTTGAATAATATAAAAATGAAATACAGTATATATGATTACATTTATGTAATTCTATAATGAAGCTATATATTTTGATTCGATATATTTTATTGATTATTTACATTTATAGTTCTTAAATTTAGGTCATACAAGAACATCATATATTCTTAAAAATTCATAATTTTTTTAATGAGGAAATTATATTATTTATTATTAAGGAATGTTTTAAATTAAAGAATTATTTTTTATTAATGTTATTTCAAATAATTATTATTTTTATTAAAGGGATCCATGTAATATTTAAATTACTAATTTGAATATCTATCCAATTTAAATTACATCACCTTTTCTTATTATAGGTTCTTTTATGAAAACAGTTTAATTTTTTTATAATGAATGGTTATAAAGGTAACTCGTAACATAAATTTTTTGGATGACATATTCCAACTTGTATTATTGTAAAAATCCAAATCAATACAAATGTCTCACTGTAGTGTATCATAGACAAAAACTTATATATTTTATTATTTTACATTTGAAAGCCTAGGTCCTTTTTAGTGACGATGTTACTTATATTTTGATGGAATTGTTAAGTGGAATCATGGGAAACATCCGTTATAGGAACCTTAATATCATGTGAATCCCATATATCTGGATATTCTTTTTTATAGTTTTGGTTTCGAATATTTCACTGAGCCAATCCACAATTAAATAAATATATGGTAATTGATTATTTATAGTCCATATATTTTGGATCCTAAATTATATTATTATATTCATTGTCTTATGTCACATAAAAATTGAACAAATTCACCAACCAATAAAAATATATCAATAAATTTTGATTTTACAAAAAATAAAATAATCGTTAGTATGTAAAAGTTTAATAATAAATTAATAGTGTTAAATTTATTTAATTTTATTTTATTAATATTTTATTGGAATTAATTATATTCTAATAACAATTTATGAAAATGTATACTCTTTTTACCATAATAAATAGAAAATCAAAGTTTAAATATGAAAATAATATATAATACTGTTATTAATAAACTAATAAATCAATATTCAATTATTTTGAAATGTTAGATGAAATATTATTATGGATAATTTAGGTATAAATTTTTTTAGTAATAATGTTTTTTCCATAATACATTTTATATTTACATAAAAGGTATGATAAGATTTTAAATCAAAAAAATAACGTAAATTCTCTTTTAAACAATACATGAGTAGATTAAGATGGGTTTTCAATATTTTTCTAAAATAATAGATTTTCATGTGAATAGTAAAAAATATTATTTTTTAAAATACCAGGGAATTTATAACATGAAATGGATATAATAATAAAATGAATCATATGACATCCATTTTAATGAAAAAAAATTATCCATTTACAAAAAATTTTTATTTATAAATATTATTTTTCCATTTCATACTTATATTTGATATTTAATAATATAAGTTATATTTTCAATGAAATTATTTTTTATACATTCGATATTAGTAATTTAGAATATTTTTATAAATTACTTAAATTGAAATGGATATTTTTAATGAACTGATTAAATATATATTATCTTGACTTACGGTCTGTTTTATTCATAACTAGTGTATAATAACATGTATAACAAATTATGATTAAAAGAACTATTCAATTAATGGGTTTTTTCAGATTATTTATATTAATTAAAAATTTATATATCTCATAAATATATGTTGTATTTAGTCAAATGGATCTCATATTTTGTGTTTTAATATCAAATATTAGTGAAATGGTATTAAAAGTATTTTTAGTAATAATATAAATGAAATGATTAGCATTTAATTTAGAGTAATAAATATTTAATTTTCTAATAAATGGGGGAACTATTTTTTTATAATTAACGTTTCCTTTAGACAATACAAAAATATTTTTTTAGATATTAAATTCCTAAAAATCATTCATCACCCAACGCACTATAATTTCATTTTATTCATTTCAAACCCAATATATCGTAGTCCTCTACATGAAAATGTACATCCTCATCATGTATAAAATAAGGATGTTGTCCAACTGTTCAATAATCTAATTATATAAATAATTTACATTGAAACCTACAAAAAATTAATATCCTTAATATCCATTACATGAACAAATAACATGATTCAACCAAAAATATATACTTTTCTACAAATATAATGCCTTTGTCTATATGTACTTTATTTTCTCAACAGAGGGAATATCTATTTATTTAATAATATTTCATATTATATAAATTATAAAACCACATAACCAAATAATATTAATAATATAAAATTATTATTATTTTTGTATATTTTAAAAATAATTGTATGATATTTACTTTTTATATTCCATTTGTAACGAATAAATTTAAATCTTCATTAGATAATGTTTATGGATTACACCAACTTTTACTTGATGTGTTTTGTTTTCCATAAACACTTTCCTTTGATAGTTACAAAAATATCTACTATTGTAAAATAATATTTGTAAAACTTGTTTCATTCTATCAATTTATATTTTATATTTTATATTTTATTCCATTTTAATGAAATGGCAGAATCAACTCTATGTATGTGTTGACTACAACCTCAAAGATAAAATGTAAACCATTTAATTTCCATACAAAATGACTTTACTAGTTTTAATGATTTATTTACTATTTTCAAATGGTTATTTAAAAAAGATCCAATTAATAATAAATGTACGACATAAAGTTAAATATTGATTAATAATGTTTTTAGGTATATATTTAATGATATTAATTTAATTATTTAATAAATTTATTGACAATGAATAATAAATTAAAACAAAATTAATAATATCATCTGAGAAATTCCTTATTTTATATACATGTTCATTTATGAACCAAATTTATTTTTAATTTTTAATATATATACAATTAGATATTTTAAACCATATAATATATTTATTTATTTATTTTATCTAAAAATGGTATTTCACTCTCTATTTAATGTGATTTTATTAGAACATTTCATAAGATGTAATGTTTTTTTCTCATTTCATATTGATTAAGACATGGTTTGATGTTATAATATAATTCAATATTTCTTTGTTGTTTATTATTCACATTAATTCTTTGGGAAATAATATATTAATAAATTAACTTTTTTATAATGACTTCAAATTCATGATTCCAATGCATTGTTATCCAAATATTTCATTGGTCACGACTATTTTTCCTCAAATATTTCTAATATGTTTATACATGTTATGTATTATGCATAATTTATATATTAAGTTGGGTATATGAAAACTATTTTATATATTTTAACATGAAATACACTCTACTATTGATATTTGATGTTCAATTTGAATTACCATTACTCAATCATATTTATTTTAATGTAACTAAATATATAACCTTTATACTCTAAATAATATTTTAAAATTGAGACATTTAAAATATGATAAACCATATACGAATTTTGATATAATTTAAATTTTAAATTACAATCATAAAATTCTCATAATTTCTTTCATGGTGATATTTATAATCTCTTAGATTTTTTTCGATCCACTGGTTTTATAATATTTTAATATTTTGTTGTTTTAAATAAAAATAATTTAAATATTCTATATTAATTTTATACTATACTCTATATTTTTTGAGAAACAATTTATATATTTAATAAATTAATAAAGGTCATTTCCAATGAAAATGTTCTTTTTTAATATTTTTTTGATGTAAAACAACATTATGATTTCTATAGGGACTATTTATTGAATACTAAATGATTTACATTATCATGTAAATTTATATTTATGATTTATTTTTCATTTTTATGAAGTCTCATCTATAAAATTTCTTACATCATAATTTGAAATTACTTTTCCACTACTATTATAATTTTTTTATTTTCAAAATATTTCACTGGATCATGGGAATCTTATACATCAAATTTCATTTTATGTAAAAAATATTAAAATAAATTAATATAAGTCAACATCCCTTTTTATGTATTATACATGATTAATTTTATGTCTAAAATAATATAATCCATCACATTTAACTTGATGTATTTTTAATGGCTCACTTTTTTGAAGGAATGATACCTCACTTCCATTATATTGCTTAAAATAATTTGGTTCATAAACACATTAATTATTCATATATTATTCATCCATATATATATATAATTCTTGTTTCCATTGATGGATGGGTGTTCACATAGACTCTATATATTGATTTATTAAGGAAAATTATCATAATAATCAAAACATATTATATATGAATTTTCAATAATATATGTTCTTTTATATTTATTGAATTGTATTTTTCTTTTAATGTTAATCATTGTCATTTTTTAACAATTTATTTTTATGGGATTTTCATGATATTATTATAGATGTTATTATTAGTTATTTCATTATATAAATGAATAAAAACACAATTTATTTACATGGGATGACATTTTATTCACATCAGATGTTTTTAATTCAATGGGATCATTATTTTATAAATGTTAATGACTTTAATTTATAAATTATTAAAAATATTATTTAATTTTGATGGGTTCATTATTAGGTGAGAAGTTAATGATTTCATTTTTGACAAGAATTCATGGATTCTCTGATAGGTGTTACCTATATCTCTATCAATTTCATTGAGTAAAGGTTTATATCCCTTGGGATATGATTTTTATAAGATCATATTATAATTTAAAAGGATTCTATATGGGTGGATATGTTAATATATATATATGACCCAAATATCATTACGGAATAGGTCGGTTGGTAGGAAGGAAAGAATATATATTAAATATTATATCTTATATTTTTCCAGAGTCATTGCTACATTTCATGGATCATGTTCATGTATTCATTTTTTGACTGAATTTTCTAAATAGTTTTGATTCCAATAAATATGATATGATTCATGACTCATGATTTTGTTTAATGTATTTTTCTATGTATCTATATTATTCTCATATTTTCATCTTGTTATCAGATATGATATATTATTTTTTTCGTTTATGTTTTCTGTTACTGAGAAACATATCTCGTCGATTTCTTATGGTTCCTTTTACAAAGGTTATGAGGAAAATTATTATGTGTCTTGTTTCTAGATAGACATATTATGATCATATTGTGGAATATATATTTACGATCATTCATCAATTATGATAATAATAATATAATGTTAAATTTTCTAATTTTTAAAAAATAAATGATTTTTTTGGTAATATATTTTCATAATTCCCAAAAAATATAAATGAAAATTTACATTAGTATCTATTAAATATTTAATTTTTTTAATTAATGTAATTAATAAAAAAATGTGTATAGGGAGTAATACATTCATGTCAATGTAGGGTTTCTAGATCATATTTGATTAAGATGTTATATGTGGTTGAAAAATTGGGATTCCAATGTGAAGACCCATAAATTCATTATAATTTTTTTATTTATATGCAATTATTACAAGACTGTGTTAATTGAAGATAGGTGATTCCGAGACCTAGATAGCCCAGAATGGAATTTTGGATGTTTTTAGGGAACACTCAGATATTTTTCTGGTGAAAATTTCTATATTTTAAACCATGGATCAGAATTGAAATTTTAGGGCATTTTTGAACTCGCAACGCCAAAATTCTCTTCGGAGAAGCATTACATTGTTCCAGAAAATTTTAAACGGGATTTTAATTTTAATCCATTCAGGAAAAAATAATAAAATAACATAATAATTAATTTTATTTTATTTTTCATCCATTGAGTAACAGATCACGGGACCATAGTCTAATGTTAGGGACTAAATAGGAGACATTTAATGTCTTAATCCTCACATTGTGTAACCACAACAATTGTGGTTTTATATGATAATAAATGAATCCTAAAAATGAACCAGTGTGGGGGGTTTATTTGTTTTATTTTATCTAAACATAGTGAGGGGATTTAAAACCCCTCTAAGAGGAGACTATGATGAAATTCCCTAAAAAATTCCTCCAATGAAGAATGGAGATTTTATTACGCCCACTGATGAATCAATCAAGAGGATAAAGGGCGGAAATGTACATCAAATGACAACACACATGTATCTTCTTCTTCTTCCTAAATAGTTTCCAACCAAATAAAGGTAAGGGTTTATGATTTTAATAATTCTACATTCCCGTTTATGTAAAATACAACAAATGCAGACCAACCGACTAACATGTTGGTCCATAAATTGTTCTTTATTATGGGAGGTTTATGTTGGGGTTCATTATCGTTTTTAATGATTATTAGTCTTCCCAATATTTAAAACACTAATGTGAAGGGAATAGGCCGATACAAACAAGGCCTGAACTTTCTTCCAATCGTGACATCGTTGTGTTCTTCTTAGGAGACCAGGCATCATGGTAGCAAGGCAAAACCAAGGGTCGTACTGTGAAGGAGGTGTCCTGGTAGATCCATAGGTGTAGACAAGAAGGAATTCAGACCACCATAGTTTCATCATTGGACCATGAAATAATGGCCATCATGTTAGTGCTATAGACCGGTGGCATAGATTGGGGGAAGTGCCTGCAGCCGTCATGGTAGATAGGGTGTGGTTGGCTATTTCCTATCATGATGAAGGCGAGTAGTGTGTCGTGGATCTGGTCGTGGCGGGGGCGGAACTGCATCCACAGTTCCATTATAATACGGATCATCCATACCAGTCAGTTATAGTGGTAGTGACAACATAGAGCTTTCAGTTGGAGAACCCAAACAGACTACGTTTTTTTGGGATGGGAGTGGAATACGAGCCATGTTGGAATGACATGCACAGCCAGAGTGCTGGGCTAGTCCCGTGACCTGGTGGGACATGCCCATCAATGTGGCAAGGTCTGGTCCAGTTTCCCAATAGGTCATACCTACATCCCATCAAGTTGGACCAGGCCCTGGTTGAGCAAGTTTTGGTCTGGACCATACCTGGTCGGAATGGGTCGGTCCGACAAAGTCAGACCGAACCCTACCCCAATTTGACCCAGACTTTCATAAAAGGGACATAACTTCTAAACCATACATATGTTTGATGAATCGTCTGGGTACTAGAATATTTTAAAAGCAGTGGTCATTTTGGGTTACTTCTTTTGTATTTGGTAATAATTTGGTGCATAGTTAAGAGGGATCAAAATCGAATCCAACCGGTCCAATGGTACTAAAATGACTATATCTCTCAAAACAGTTGTCTGATTGATGGACTTTCTATTTTTTTGGAAACCATATGAGATAGCATCTCTATGGATTACTTATTCACGAGAATTCATGGAAGTATAGGTATGATCGATGTATTTGAGGTGATGAATCTATGGAAGTCAAGTGCACTAATTGCGTGAATCTGATGGTTAGTTGTCAAGTGATGAATGAATCTTTGTGGATCGTTATCAGAGAGTCATTTTTTGGATCAGCAGTAGGACAAAATAATAAGGACTAACCTTAGAGATTATCATTGTGGATTCGCAACATAAAATCCATTGTGGATTGATGACATATGAGGTTGTGTGGATCAGCGACTTACGACCATGTGTGGATCCCTGACTTACAACCATGTGTGGATCAAAGACTTATGACCCTATGTGGATCGATAAATTTTGACTCAATGTGGATCGACAAAAGAATTTCCTAAAAGGAGAAGCCTCAGAGATGACCATCATGGATTTGTGTCTTATGACCATATGTGGATCGATGAGTAACAACCCTGTGCGGATCTGTGACTTATAAACCTCTATGGATTGGAAATATAACGAATTCTTCATGGTTTAGTAGTGGACCAACTCAATGTAATATTTTGGTTTACCTTCATGAATATTCATCATTATTAATGTTTCTGTGTTATATACTCGGTGTGAGTTGTCATTTACATAGAGCATTATGATTATGCTTTGTAGGTTTTTCTTTTTGGAATTCAGAGAAGCCTTTGGGGGTCTTCTGATCCATCCTGGGTAATGTTATGCTATCCCCTGTGTGGTCTTTGCCTGCCCCTAGTTGTGTCATGTGAAAATAACAGACATCTTTTTACCATGATTTGGGAGCATGGACTATACGGTGCACTGAGGTGACTAGTTGGCATGGAGATTCGGTGTGATGAGTTGTACCAAACGGTCAGGTTGAATCCTTGGTGGATGTCATATGTAGATGTTTTTTATTTTTTTGTACTTTATTTTAGTTGGGATTGTATACTAGCACATTCTGCGTCAGTTCAAACTTTAACTATAAGAAGTTATACTACATGTTTTTTATCGTCGTGTTCCTAGTTTGTGTGTTTTTTGGTTTAAAAAAAAGTCTTTCCCATTTAAGGATATGACATTACGGTGCTAGTCAGCAACCCATGGCATATGGAATGCTTATTTTTGGTAGTCAAGGAAGGGGCCATGGGGGACGGGTCATGACAACGTGGTATCAGAGTGGTCCATTTTTACAAAAAACTAAGAATTCTATAATTTCAATGGTGAAATAGTGTTAAATGGTTTTGAGTATGGTTTTGAGTTCTTGCAATATAGTGTTTGTGCCACTCCTGAAGTATCCATACAGAAGGACCATGAATTCCAATTTCCAACATGGTGCCCCAAAAAACTGATTTCATGTGTTTTTTTAATATTTTTATATTGATCACTATTTAGTTAGCTCACTAGGTATTAATTAATAATCATTGAACATGTATTTATTTATAGGATCTAGGAACATAGATATCTAGCTAGGATTTTACAGAGAGATCATGATGATGGCCCACCTAGAGATGAGGTGTCAATGTAGGGCCCTCAAAAAGTGATACCACCTTTGGGTGGTTTACCAGCATCAACACCACCCATAGAACAACAATTTTGACCAAACCCCCCCCCCCACCCCAGTAGACCATCCAATCCAACATATCACACTACACGAATTCCAGATATAGATGCCTCTATTGTTTCAATGTGAGACAGATTAGTAGGAGTATGAGGACTGGATGTAGGCTGTAGCATGATTTTTCCACCTTGATGGGACAACAGCAGACCAGATGGTGATCCTAGCTTCTAGACTCATATCGGGAACATCACAGATATGGTGTAGTCTGATGCTCAAATTACAGAAGGAGATTATCGTCACCTGGTCAGACATCGAGGGCTTCCTTGCTGAGCCGACACTGACAGTGAGATACACCACTAAAAGACATGTAGCTAAGTAATCTGTAGAACGAAGTCTGCTGATGATGCATATTCCTAAGTAGGCCAGACCTTTAGGTGGACGGCCACAAGATATATGATCAGAGGTGCAGAGCTCACATGACATATGAGGTCAATGAAGGATGAGGCTGTGCAACTCGTGTGACAGGGATGTTCACATGGATCGCGGCTGCCCAAATTTCTACACTAAATATTAACATACTGTCCAGGGACCAACTAAAAATATGCATAAATTCATGAGTGGAGGTCATATGGGTGACATATGTGTCATTAGAGATGGTCGAGAACTAGGCGGTGGGCTGTGATTGGGGGTTATATAACCACCACCTCTGAGTGGTCCACCATGACCTTAGGGTTCAAGGGGACATTAATGATCTCATCTTCATTAAGTTGAGACCTATGAACACAATTCTGTAGATATTATTCAAGATAATATATGGTGATACTCCACCCTAGTTGCAGTTCTTGTAGAAAAAAGTTCTACTAATTCTGTTATTTCCATGGCTCTCGTTAGGATCTCAGAGATTCTGGTAGAGTCGTTTACCCGATCTTTTTTATTAGAGACACCTGCGAGAGAGGGTTTGATGATTACACATATGTGCTAGAAGTGTAATTGTACTGTAGAACTCAAGATATTCATATGGGATCCTCAAGTTGTAGTGTCGAGGCCTTAAGAATCCATATTGTGTGTGGAATGTTTTTCCATGATCATAGATCATATCAACTATTTTAGGTTCCATGTGGTGTGTGTCTAAAAGGATGGGACTATGTATTCCATCATAGATGAGAATTCAACAATTACAGCTCAGGATGGACCTTCTCCAAAGAGGGTGAAAACGACCAGTCATCAGTTGTCTAGCCTTACTCACGGAGTAGTGTATGGGAGGATTCCGAGAAATCTATTAGGGGTGGACCAGTATGATGATTTATTTCCTGAGGATGTATCTGTACTAGCTCCTCACTAAGATGTAGACTTCTATATTGACTTGAAATCTATGATGACATCAATATCTACACCATCATATTAGATGGATCCCATGGAGCATCGTGAGTTGAGGGTATAATTGGAGGACATGCGGGGTAAGGGGTCCATAATGCCAATATTTCCCAATGGACAGCCTCTATTTTGTATGACCTGAATGAAGATGAGATTTTGAGTTTTTGTGGGAATTAACAGTATCTGAACAAAGTGACCATGAAGAACATCATTCCACTCCATATGATTGATGATATCTTCGCTCAGCTAAACGAAAAAAGGTGGTTTTCAAATATTTGTCTTATATCAGACTATCATAATCTTAGGGTATGATATGAGGATGTACGGAATATTGACTATAGATTCTGTTATAGAAACTATTATTTCTTGGTGATTCCATTCGGCATGAAAAATTCCCTAAAAGTGTTCATGGGACACATTAATTGTATCTTTCATCCATACCATGATCACATCATGGTGGTATTTATTGACGACATATTGTTGTACTCAGCGTCAGAAGAGGAGCATGCCATTCATCTGCATATAGTTATAAATAAAATTTGAGAGAAAAGAACATTATGGTAAGATCTAAATGTTCCAGTTTTATACATGGGAAGTCCACTTTCTATGGCACATCCTATCTTTGGATAGAGTTATAGTGGACCCGTTAGAGAGTGAGGCAATTCATTCTTGGGATCCACTCATGATCTTTACTGAGATACAGTGTTTCTTGGGGTTGGTTGGTTACTACCGGAGATTCATACATTACTTTTACCGAGTATAAGCATGCTTTTCAGGCGTGACAAAGAAGGGATTTCCTTTATTGTGGACATACATATGTCATAATATTTCCTAAGAGCTGAGGGAGAGAGTGATGATTGCCTCCATCTTGAGGCTATAATAAGAGTATATTGGGCATATAGCCTACTGTGACACGTCAAGAACTAGAATAGGATGTTTCTTGATACAGGAGTGAGTAGTGATCATCTACATCTCAAGAAAGTAGAGGTAAAATGAGCAGAACTATGCTACCAATGACTTGAAGATAGAAGCATATCTATTTATTTGATGACTTGGTGACACTCCATGATGGATGAACAATTTAAAATATACTATGCTCGTAATAGGCATAGGTATATCTTCTCTCAAATGTACCTGATGCTAAGAAAACAGTGATGGCTGGTGTTACCCAGAACTATGACTTTGTGATCATATAAAAACATTGGAAGGGGAACATGGTTATAGACACCCTCAATAGGAGGTCTGGTTTATAATTGTTGCGTGACATAATAGAGTATCTAGATGGGTATAAATTATACATTTTGGGTAGTTATGGAGAAGATTATATTCACTATGATATTCACCTCCCTACTACATTAGTGAGTCAGGGAGTCACAGATCGGGGACGCTAACTACAAGACCTAACATGCTCAGATATCCTCAGAACAAGATCCTAATAGATTTTATGAATGTGTGGATAACATTATTTTTTTCAGAGGATGCACCACGGTACAAGTGACACTAAAAGAAGAGGTGTGAAGGGAGTTCCACAAATAAAATTTTTTAGTACATCCTAGTGTGGAGAAGATGTGATATGACCTTAAACATCAGTACTGGTGGCCAGTGAAGAAGAAATCTATGGAGGAGTTCTTTTCAAGATACCCCACTTGTCTGCAATTGAAGGATGATCATTAGGTTCCTGCAGGACTAACAAATCCACATAAAGGGCCAAAATGGAAGTGGGATAGAATATCCATGGACATCATGATAAAAGTAAAATATACGTCTAGGGGACATGATTCCATCTGATTGATCATTGACGAACACACCATGTCGGCATACATCCTACCCATCTGAGTGAAGTGACCAATAGAGGTATTTTGAATCATAAACGTAAAAATGATTGTACACCTTAAAGTGGTTCAATCATTGATCATCTCATATATTGATTCTTTTTTACATAATGGTTGTGGAAGGTATTGCATGAGGCATTCAGGACCCTGATACATTTGATAACCACATTTTATCGTCGGAGAAATGGTTAGATGGAGCAGACCATACAAAAGGTTGACAACATGAAATGTGCTTGCATCCATGTGGTTAGATAAAGTTGGAAGGATCAATTACCAATTCTGGAGTTTTCATATTACAATATATATCACTCCACCATCAACATGGATCCCTTTGAGGCCTTGTACGGTGAACCATGCAGATCACCTCTTTGATGGAATGACCTATCGGATTCCGCACTTATGGGTCCCGAGTTGGTACGGGATACCATAAAGAATGTGTATATCACCCAACAATGGATGAAGACTATATAGAGCAGGCCAAAGTTGTATTCTATCAGGAGATAGAGACCATGTGGGTTTGAGGGGGGAGTCTCTTTCTTCATACTGGTCTCACCAAGATAAGGGTTGAAGTGATTTTTCTAGGCCGACAAGCTATATCAATGGATCATCGGACCATTCCATATTCTAAACATATCTGGAAGGGGGGTATACCACCGAGATCATCGACTATAGATGCACATGGTGCATGTAATTTTCCATGTGTCGCAACTAAAAAGATTCTTTCATGATCTATTGCATGAATTCTACTGTGAAAATCTAGAAATTGATGATGGAGTTGAATTAGCATATTTCCTAGTAGAGATAGACGATCTACATGACCTGGAACTTTTTGGATTGTTAATTCATATGGCGTGAATTTAGTGACAGCATGGGAACCTATAGAATATCTCATGGGCGAAAGAGGATCAGATTCGTTCTCAGTAACCAAAAATGTTTTCATAGACATTATTTTTTATTTTTGGATACATAAATATCTAAGGTTGGGTCAATGTAAAAACCCAAAAATACAGTATATTGTTTTTTTAATTATATGGAATTCTAAAGACACTAAAAAAATTGACGGTACATGATTCTATGACCTAGAAATTTCATAATATAATTTTAATTTTTTTCGTATGTTTAATAAATATGAGGATTAGATTTTATAATATTTGAAATGCTTCATAGAATTGAAATCAGAGGGCAATGTTGAACCCACAAATCTGGAATTCTCTTTGTTAAAGTTTAACGTTGTATAGAAAAAGTGCAACATAGAAATCCTTTTTTTGAATTTATGAAAAATATAATAAAATAACTAAAGAAGTAATTTTATTATTTTTTCAACCATTGAGAGTTGGATTGAGGGACCATAATATAAACTCATTCATTAAATACATGACATTTAATGACTTAATTTCTCATTATTTAACAATAATGCTTGTTTTATAATATGTTCGTTAAATAGAATTAATTAATGAATCTTAATAATAAACCAATGTCGGGGAAAATTTATTTTATTTAATATAATCATTGTCATGATATTCAAAAGAACACAAGGGAAAACTCTAATGAAACATAGGTAAAAACATCCTCCAATGAAGAATAGAGATTTGACGATGCCCGTTGAGGAATCTATTTTGATTTTGATGAGTGGTGAAAATATTTTAATGGAAACACATGCATATATTCATTATCATCCAAAATAGTTTTGTACAAAATCATTGTGGGGGGGGGTTATGCATTTAATAATTTTCATTTTTCATTCATTAAAAAAATGAATGTCGAAAAAGAAACTAACGGTTTGATTCTCTTATAATTCTGTATTATAGTAGGATGATGTAGAGTTTCATTATGGGGTTTAAATGATTATTTTTTATCACCATGTTTCAAACTCTACCGCAGAGGGCACAAAATGATCCGAAAAATTCCTGGACCCTCCACCGATAATGGATTTTTTACATTCTTCATGGGTGACCTAGAAACATAGCGGGAAGGTGAAACCAAGAGTCAAGAAGTGAAGGCATAGTCCTGGGAGAGTTGTAAGCATATAAGAGAAAGAAAATTAGACAATCAGATCTTTAAAAGAGGAATGTGGGAGCACTGGTTGCGAGATGGTATTAGCACCCACAGGCGTCGCGACATCACGGAAGGGAGGACATAAAGCAGCTCCAGTCGCAGCGATAGATATCCTGTGTCCATATGGCCCACCCTATACCAGTCCACCGAAAAGGTCTGCTGGAGGAGCAGTGCCAACCTGGCGCCGCCGGTTGGGGAACCTGAATGGACATGGTCTATTCGAGAGGGGAGCAGACCTTTCCCCTAGCTGGTTGGTTGCACCAAGCCAGCTGGACAGTCCCACGGCCGAGGGCCAATCTTCCGGCCCAAATGGATGATCACGTGGCCCATCAGGCCTGACCAGTCCGGGTCCATCCAGTTTAGTCTAGGCTAAGACTGGATAAGGTCGGGTTGGACCAACCAGGTCGGACATGACCCATAACTAAATTGACCTAGTTTCTCTTAAAATGCTTTAACGTCTAAACTGATCATCTGTTTTATGAACAGTATACGGTGCCAGAACCCTTAGGATGAGGTGATAGTTTTTGAGATTCACCACAATGGTTTTAGTTAATGTGGAGTATGTTCCATTTAGATAAAATTCGAATCCAACAGGTACTTCAGTACTAATCTTCATAACACTCAAAGAACTAGAGTCCAATTGACCCATCATCGGTTGTGTTGGATCCCTTATGATATGTCGGTTCTCCAATCACTTATTCGTGTAACATAGTGGTAGTTGAGGTATGATCGATGGCTTGATTGTATAATCAACAGAACACAAGAACACTTTGTGTTGGAATCCTATGGTTCATTTTAAACTGAAGAGCCACCTTCTTTGGATCAGCATCAGAGTGACCATGTGTGAAGTGATAGTAGTGCGATCCAATAAGGACCATCCTTAGAGCGGTTCATCATTGATCAGTGAATTTTATCATTCATTGTTAATGGACTAATGACCCTTTCTAGGTCGATGGCTTACGACCCATTGTGGACTGATGACTTATGACCTTGTGTGGATCGACAACCATCAACCATGTGTGGATTAGTAGTTGCGTGACTCGATGAGGACCTTCCTTAGAGTGGTCTATTGGGGATATGCATCTTATGACTGAATTTTGATCGATGACCTATGACCATGTTTGGATCAGTGACTTACTACCCCGTGTGGATCAGTAATATAAGGACTTCTTAATGGTTCAATAGTGGAACTTCTCAATGGAAGAATATTATTTTACAGTACAAATAATCAACATTATTTTAGTACATTAGTTATATAATTAGTGTGACCTGTATTTTACAAGGTTATTTGTGATTAAGATCATGCATTGTGGGTTTTCATTAGTGGATTTTTGGGAGTCCTACGGGGGTCTTGGGGCCCAGAATGGGCTTTTTTATACTAACCCCTTCATGGTCTTTCCCACACCATGTTGTGACTAATGCAGACAACGGGATGCTTTGATTGATATTTGGGTGCCAGGACGAGATGGTGTATGGAGGTGACCAGTTGGAGTGGAGAGCAGCAGTGACAAGTTATACCTACCATTCATGTATGATCCTATGTGGATGACCAAAAGAGCTGTATTTACATTTTGTTGTACTATCTTTTAGTTGTGTTTGTATACTGGCCCATTTTGCTTCAGTTTACACTTTTACATTCTGTAGTTAAACTTCAAGGTTTCTCTTATTGTGTACCTAGTTTGTGTGTTTGAAGGATTAATGAAATGCCTTTCCATTTTATGTATATTCCTCTAGGGTGCTAGTCAATAACCATTGGCCTATGAATGGAGGGCTTGGGTTTGTCATGCCAAGTCCCCCTGGGTATGGGTCATGAAATCTAATATGTAATCCTAGATAAAAAAAATTGATTTTTATGTTAATCGATTAGATAACCATTCATTATTTTTATGATACTATTGAATATTATATGAACTAGATAAATGAAATTTAGTTATTACATCAATTATATGTCTACGAGATAATTCAATGTATATGATAATAACTCTAAATATTAGAATAATTTGAATTGTGTGGTTTGTAGATCAATAAAATACAATTTTTGATAAAAATAATAGATCTGGGATTTTGAAAATTTTTACATATGTGTAATGACACATTATAATTTTATTGTGTATTAACATGATCATCACATAGTGAATGACAAAATTACAGAACTATAAAACTATCTTTCCAGCTCCCTTGTGCAATACAATAGTTAATTCATACTCTTTAAAAACCATTTTGATCGATTTTATTCCTACTTTCATCAAGGGAATATGTTATGATGGGTGTGATGATTCAAAATAATGTTTCCTTTGAGAAACCAAGTGAGTAATTTCATTAACCATGTATTTAATAGTTGAACGTATAGAATCTTATGATAAATAAATTGTTTAATTGGAGATAACCACCGAGGATTGACATTTAATATTATTATTTTCTTTTGTTTTGAATAATATAATAATAATTTTAGATTTATTACGTAGTTGAAAAAAATTTCACTATGTTATAGATTTTAGGGGTGTGAATCAAAATGTTACTATGTCTTATGACCAAATAAGAAAGAAAATGTGAATTGATGAATCTTATTATATGAATGATTTAAGGAAGTAAATTACTATTTTTGTATCAATTAAGTTAATGGGATGGATATCCACATTAATATTAATTAGTGATTTTAATTTATATTGTTTATAACATTTAGTTGTAACTGTGAAATTTTTGTATTCAAAAATTTATTATGGATTACCAGAAACATATCATCATTAATTATTTTGAATCATATATTAAATGGAATTAATAATATTGTAAAATGATTTAATGAAATGGAATTTCATTGTAGATAACTATTGAATGACACATGTTTAAGGTAGTGATATGTTTTAGGTATAGTACATATATTATTCAAATATATTAAACAATTCACTAATTCGGAAAAAGAAATATATACAGTATTGAAATCTTTGAGGTTGATGATAATTCAAGAATTTTTATTGTATGTTTATATGATTTTATTGAATATGGTATGTACTTTGTGGCCTATTATTTGGTTAACTAAATAATGATACCATTTTTAGATTAATCATAATTTAATGTTAGGAATAATATTATATTTAGTTACATATTTATTTCTCTAAAATAATTGTTGTTTTAAGGGATTAATTCTATAGAAATTTTTTAAATTTGATATAAATAATTAGTAATTTCTAGGAATGATGATTATGTTTATCGTACATAATATATTAAGGTAGATGAAATTTGATAATTTGAATGTATAAAAATAAATATTTTAAGAAAAAAACATCATACATTCATCAATTGCTTATAATTAAAATATATAGGTATGTGACATATGTAACGAGGGTACAATATAACAAACTAGTATTTTCTTCATTAATACTAGAAGTAATAAAAAGTGTCACACATATCACGAATCTAATATTTATCATTACTATAATAAACAACAAAAAATTAAAATTCCATTAATAAAATAATAATAAAATAATAAATGGTTGATAATAAATTATTTATGTTATAGTATATTATTTTAAGCTGATTAATATTTTAAATGAAATAATGGTTTCAAAATAACCATATTTAAAATGGTTATGGCAATTCAAAATAATAAATTAAAATTATTCATAATTAAAATTATTTAATAATAGGTAATATTTAGATTTATAATTTAATTTATCAATATAAAATAATTTAGAAATATTATTTAAAATATTATTAATAACATTTTATATTAAGCAATCTATTTATTATAATATATGTTATTCAAAATATTTTGTGTAATTAAAAATAATATTAATTAATTAATATTTATAAAATGAAATAAATATAATTTTCAATTTAAATGTGTCAATAACATATTATGGTGGATTTTTTGAATTATGTGAATGATTGAGTTTTTTAGGTGAATGGTAACAAATACTGTTCTGAAAAATATTATGGCCTTCCTAGCATAACATCAATAAAAGAATAACAAAAAAATTATGAAAAAATTTCGATTGAAAATATATTTTTCATCTAGGTAGTATGGAATATATTAAACTATTGTTTTTTAATAAACACCTCTAATAGATATTTTAGAACATGTAAATGATATTCTATAAAATCTTTAATTAATTAATTATTTTTATTTTAAATTTCTTTTCTATCTATTGATTAATAAAAGATGGATTTAAAATTTAAAATAAATAGGTTCCAATCATTAAATAAAGGCTACATTTTTTTATTCCTAATATTGAAACATTCATGTGTAAATATTATTTTCACTGGTAAAACAATTATTTACTAATAATTTAAAATATTTAAAATATCATATTTATCCTGTGATATTTTATATTAAATTAACTTTCCAATGTAATGTTAAATAAAAAAATAGGTTATCACTCTTTTAATTGGTAATAAATATAAAATGTAACTAATAAATCAAAATTACAAAAAAAAAATTTCTAAGTAATTTTCATTTAGTACACTATGAAATTTAATATAGAAGTTAAATTTTTCATACAAATATTCTTAATTTTGTAATATTGATTATAAATTTACATTTAGATATATTTTTCTAAAAAAAATTCCATCTGAAATATTTGGTAATTAAATAATTTACATTATTAATATTTGCATAAGAGTGGTAGTTATTTTAATGGATGATCTATGTTGGTATGAATTATACTAAATTAACATGACCATTGAACCTTATATATAAACATAGATAGGGACAAAATTATTACCTAAATGTATTAATAGAATTTATTCAACAAAATCATCATATATTCTTTCCAATCAATTAATAACCATTAACAAACATTATATTCATTAGAAAAATATTTACTATTCATATATTAAATGTGAACACTCTCTTGAAATAAATATATCCCACATATTTCCAAATTATATTAAACCCTACCAAAACATCAACTCATTGAATTCATTAATAGAATATAATTTACATTGTCTGCACAAAATATCTCATGTCCTGAAAATATAACACTATCATCAAGAGGATATTCAATGTTTCAATGTGTGTAACATATCATTCTTAAAATTTTGTTTATATTCATTCATATTTAAACAAACAATAACAATACAATAAAAAAATAATAATTAAATATTTCATATTTTAGTATAATATTTTTATAACCATTATTATAACATCTTTAAATGTAAAATATGTTCATTTATATTGATAGAATATATGATAATCAACTAAAATAGTGTAGCACCCCGAGATTTTATGAAAAATATTTTTTTTTAATTTCATTAATGTCTTGTGTTGTATTATACACCAAGATTACCTTGCGCTATACACAACACTCTATTAGCTTGTAGTATACACAACACTATTCTTGGATCGTGTTACACACAATATTGATAATAGTTATTCTACGAAATACTGAGTATATATATATATACATATATATAAAATGTATAAATGAAATACGTTTGGATTTTGTTATACGGAAAAACGAAGGATTCTTTCACAACATGCAACCCTGACTAGGCTTGCATTACACGCAATCGCGACCTTCCTCGATAGCTTGTGTTGTACGCAATAATGGTTTTAATAAACAACGATATATTTTTATAATATTGTCATGAAATAGCCGTTATGAATACTATTAACTAAATTTTGAATTTTATAACATTATTATTCATCTTACACATTTTCTAGAACATGGTATAAGAACAAAATAATATTTTTTGGGTAAAATAAGTATTTTTCAAAATATGCAGTTTTGCTGCCTTTTGATGGCACACCCACGTTAAATCTAGTTGCTAACATGTTTATATGTTCAATTTGACAAAATAAAATTCTTCTTTTGAATCAGGATATTAAAATTTACATTAGATTAAGTTTTGATATTTTTCCGATAACTTTCATATTTTAATGAATAGTAAAAACACGCCATATATTAATTAAAAACAACTTTTTTCATCGTAATATCTTATATGGTTAAATTATAATATTAAATGGTTTTAAAGTATAAATTGAATATATTTTTACCATTTAATATAATTAATGTCATTAGCATTGATTTTACCTTGAATTCGTAGGTTAAATCAATTCAATCTTTTGCAATGTTTTAAACAAAAACCCATTTTTATTCAACAACAGGATTAATTTTAATTTAATTTCTGTAACTTCTGTGTATTGAATTTTAAAAAATGGATTCCATATTTGGAATCAATGGGTCCAAATTATGTTAATAGGCTACTTTTTATTTTTTGGAATTATGAATAGTAACTACGGTAAATTTTATTTACCATAGTTAAAGGTAAATCAGGTAATTAAGGGTAAATGTAATATTCTAAAATTACCGTCACAAATTTGAAAATACTATTGGATGACTAAAATTCGACCCATATCACCTAAGGGTAGGATTAGATTAATTTAATTAAATTCTGTCAATGAAAATAATTTAATTATTATTAAAACCAAAGAAAGTGACAACATGCCACTTTCTTAAATTTTATAAGTATAATAATTATAATCTAGTGATAAACTTCATGAAACATCGAAAATGTATAGTCTCCAGAAAGATAATACAATTATCTACATCATAGAAATTTATTTAGAATTTTTAGGGATTATATAATTATCATTTATTATGACACAAACATGATGCAGTAATTGTCTTATTAATGAAATATTGACATAAATGATGTTATAAATGCCCAAATAAATGTAATATGAGACTTTTCGTGACATAAAATAATTTTCTAGGTTAATATGACATGTTATTGTTGATTTAAGTAATTTTTTTAGAACTTATCATTCTTTTATGAATTTCATAAAAATCAGAACCAAATAGTGTCAAAATTGACATAAAATAGTTTTTAAAACAAATATTATATTATTAATTGTTATTTTATTCCTAAAAATCTAAGGTTCGGCCAAATTACTTAGATAATTTAATATATATTAATAATAAACAAATTGGGGTTCTTTTGGCTTGATATAGTAAATTTATTAACCATATAGTGTAAGAAAACAAAAAGACACGGTAAAAGTTAAATTATTTAACTTAGAGTTAATTCTAATTGATAAGGTTAAAATAATAACCTAAACTTGTCTAAATCCTATTGTATGAGAGGATTTCGACCCATACCCACCTTATCCTCTAAATAAATCAATTTGAAGCTATTTAAAACCGAACATGACTTTATAATAAAATAATATATTTAGTTATTCCAATGGTGCCTCCCTCCTCCCTTATAAAAGGGCACCTCCTCCCTCTCTTCCTCACACCAATTTGAGCCTTCAAGATCGGCCAACACCTGAAAAATTCTCCTCTACACATTCCTAGAAACATCCTAGAGGTTTTGGTCTTCTCAAAGACCAATTTTAGTGCCCTAAGAGGAGGTCTCAAAGAGGTGCTTCAACGAAGAGGTAATTTCTATTACCGATTCTTTCAAATTTATTTATTCTTCCACTTATACTTCTTAGGTTGTTTCATTATGAAGTAATAACATCAGTATCATTAATATACTTCTTTGATATTATAAGTATGAAACAACCCTATTTCACCATCTATCCATCCTACAAAAAACAAAATCACCGCGCGTGCGTATGTACGGAATACCGTCTCCATGCCGTAGTGTAATCTGTTTTTCCACCAACACCTTACATGGATGGGTATTATGCTGTAAAGAATAAGTATACATAGTTATAATAACATAATAATGATTCTGATATATTGTATCATCCACTACAATTCAATTCAATAATTATGGAAATGATATCATCGCTCGTGCGTACGTACGGACTACCGTCTCCATGACGCGATGAGATTCATTCTCCATGTTAACCATTTAAGAATGATTATAAAGTATATAGAAGCAATAATAATGAAATATATGACATTATAAAGCTACTGGATTTATGTGTATATATATTTATGTCATCTACTTAATTCCACTCGATTCAATGAGGAAACGAAAACAGCGTTCATGCGTACGTACGACCTACCGTCTCCATGAATGGTGTATTTCATTCCATTTATCGATCCATTATATATATGTATATTATGAATATATATTATATATAAATCATGTTTTATATTCTATAGTTATGTAATAATGATCTAAGTAATCATATGAATAATTACAAGTTTAAACACAAACGACAAATGAGACGATTTTACCCAAAACGCTACTTTAACATGAATTTACAAATGAATGGGTAATATAAAGTCATAAGTTAACCATATATGATATAATAACAATGAATGTGATTCTTTAATAAGTTAATGACATCATTTAAATCATTATACAGGTGGTTCGGACACTTACGAAGCAAATCAGACCTAAGGTAAGGGAAATATCACAATCTCATTTTTATCTGAGATTGTTTATACTTTGGCATTAACTAGGTTGTATTTTATCATCGAAATCCATGTTTCCTCAATATGTAATATTATTTCCATCTACCTACAATTTTTTATATCCAATTTTACTCATCGGTGAGTTTTTAATAAAGGATATGAAAGGAATCTTTTGTCGTTTTTTGTACGAGGTACTTTTTGACTTTTCCGACAAAAGTACGAAGAATGTTTTTTTAACTTATATGGCATGAATGGATTTTTAAAACATTATTTCAAAGAAGCTTACTTTAAAAATTTTCAAGTTTATTTGTAATCAACTTATTTTAGTTTAAAATTTTATTACATGTTATGAAAGGAAAAATGTTTTTTTGAAGAAGAAATGATATTTTCCTCAAGAATGGAGTTCAAGTGTTTTATCAAAATTATTTTCCATCTAAGATAATATAGGGTTCTGTTTCTATACCTATCATTACATTGATTTATTTATGTTGTGATGGAATTATTTTTATGAATTCCTTTACCTTATATGATTTGTTTTATGATGTCATGTTGTTTAAGAATCCCATTTTTATTACATGTGTTATGCAATGATGTGTGATTTAAGATTTTGTTGCACATATAAGAATGGTATCATTATGAGATGGGTGGGACCTATATCTCCCTCCAATGCATTGGGTAATGATTTTCTATCTCATGAGATAGACATGGCTGGAATGGTAGGTTATACCGGTTCAGTGAAACAGGACTGAAACGAGGGTGACTCGTTTCAGAAAGGGACTTTGTCTACTAAGATAGTCTTGGAAATGAGTCTTGACTAACAAGAAATGATTCTCTATGATTATGTGTGCATGCCACAACGTTTAATGATTTATGTTATGATTATTGTGATTACATTTCACTGCGATGAGTTATCCCAGGTTATGAAATTATGATCTCTTTTACAGATTAAGATTTCCAAAAGTTATGTGCTTATGTATATGATGTGATTGATATTTCATTTTTTTACCCTTACTGAGCATTTGATCTCACCCTTTAATGATTACTTTTCCCCAGGATATAAAGAAATATTTTAGGTATAAAAATGAGAAGATTTTTATGGGAGATGTTGAAGATCTTTCAACAGGATTAGAAGATTATATTCCGAGTTTCCAAAGATACTAAACTATTATGATACTTGTGTGTGTGTTTTTGTTATGTACTAAGTATTCCGAAAATGTAATGTAATGACAATGTACGTCAAGTTTCAAGACTCTACAGTTGGTATTAGAGGAAAGGTTTAGTCAACCTTGGGAAATTATGATGCGAAAACATTAGTGAGATCCCTAGAGATATTTCTATGGTATTTCTAGGGATTTCCCTATTGATAAGTATACGTATAGGATATAGTCCTAGAACTATGGTAACGATATTTGATTAAACCAAAGATGTAAGATATTGAAGTTAATCCCCCTTTATTATGATTTTTGCCTCTCAGACTATTCTTTTTGGGTTTTAGAAAATGGATGGAAACAAGATGACTCACGATAATGGAGGATATGATGGACAATGGAATGATATTCTTCATGAGAAACCAAATGAAATGGGATTTGGAAGTCCAAGCATCATTATTATTCATAATCAGTAGTCTCATAATATGATCAATAAAGTAAAATTTGGTATGTTTCCTGACTCGGCTAATAAGAGAAAGATGGAGTTTCATGATGATCATAGAGGAAAGAAAGTTCAATTTACCCTATGTAAATCATGTGGGAAGAGGCATCAAGGAGAATGTTTCAAAGGAACTGGAAGATGCTTTGGGTGTGGAAAAGAAGGACACAAAGCCTGTAAGTGAAAAGGAAAAGGTTCAGTTAACACTAGGGATGAGGATAATGGTATTGCTACGACATCAACAATGGTTAAATGTTTTAAATGTGGAATGTATGGGCATTATGCAAACGAATGCCCTAAGGGAAAGTCTCATGAAGAGAATTATTATGGTCGTATGGGTAGTATTTATGTTGATGATGATGAAGAGACTACAAAAGATATGTGAGATGAAAGAATTGTTGAAGATCGGTCAATGGTTTAAGAATGTAGTGGAATGATTACATGTTTATCATGTGTAATGTTGTATAAGTAATATCATGCTACTATGGAATAAAGAGACATCTATGGATTGTTACACTGTTGTCTTTCCTTTAGTTTTGAAAGTGCATGATTAATGTTACCAGGTATCCATGAAAGGTTATTCAGATATTTTTGGAATATAGATGATATGCGCATAATGAAGGTATAAGGATAAAATTAAATGTTTGATAGTATTCATGAGCTCATGACTGATATAAAGAGAAGGTTATATCATGGTTTGAGTATATATAATTTTTGGATTTTTTAATGTGGAAAGAGTTAACTTTTGACAGCATTCATGTTTTCACTAAGGTTCAATGGGTATTTATTTTTCAAGAGAATACATGATTAAGGTATTCACATGTTTGTAATTTGACCAATAAGATATATCTTATAATATATGGGGGATAAATGATGGAATTCACATGATTGTTCTGTGACATTTCAAGTAATAATTTTCTTTATACTATGATCTTGGACCGAAGTATTTTAGATAAGCCTAAAGATTAGAATGGATTATGTTGGACATAAGTTAGTATAAAACGTTTTTCGATATTATTGATGGGATGTTATAGTAATATAGCTTTAGAAAAATGACAACCTGCAGGACGGGCAACAACCCATCACGTCGGACAAGGCTGTGGGAATCGAACCCACAACTGAAGTGCGACTGGCCTTTATCGCCTACCACTGGCCTACATGAAGTCCCTATTTAGTAGAAACTAGTTTTATTATATTAAGCAGTATGATATATGATGTATAAGTCCATTTTAGGAACCAGATATGATTAATCTCACTATATAATGACTTATGTATATTTGATAACTTTTTCTAACCATTTGTTTGAGACAGATGGAATGACCCATCATTTTATCACATGATCTACTAACACTTTACGAATAACAAATTCAACTTCATTTATTTAAGAGATGAATTGGAAATTGTTCAATGCACGAACAACAGTGAGATTGTACCAAAATAAAGTATGTATTTATTCTAATTCAAATTCTTCAACTTTAGGGAAACGGTCTTGAAAACCAAAAATGTTGTCCTAGTGCTCTTATATCTGATTAATCAGATGGTACCTTAGATCGTCACATATTTATGGATTTGTGATTGTTGGATATTCCATAGCCATGTTCTCTACCACTCTCCATCATAACTTGATGGTTAGATTTTTCTTCCATATCCATATTTTCACCTATGTTCTCCTATGTTTTGGTATTCCTTTTTACGATGTGGGTTTCTATTAAACATACATTATAGTAGTAAACCATTTATAACTCCAACGAATTTTGAGGGCGAAATTCATTTTAAGGGGGGTAGAATGTAACACCCCGAGATTTTAGGAAAAATATTTTCTTTTATTTCATTAATGTCTTGTGTTGAATTCTACACCAATATTACCGTGTGCTATACACAACACCATATTAGCTTGCAGTATACGCAACACTATTCTTGGATCGTGTTACACACAATATTGATAATAGTTATTCTACCCAACATTTAGTATATATATATATATATATATATATTCAATTTTTAAATGAAATATGGTTGGATTCGGTTATACGAAAGAACGAAAGATTCTTTCACAACACGCAACCCTGACTTGGCTTGCATTACACGCAATCACGACCTTCCTCGATAGCTTGTGTTGTACGCAATAGTGGGTTTTAATAAACAATGATATATTATTATAATATTTTCATGAACTAGCTGTTATGAATAGTATTAACTAAATTCTGAATTTTATAACATTATTATTCATCTTAGAATTTTTCTAGAACATGGTATAAGAACAAAATAAAATTTTCGGGTATAATAAGTATTTTTCAAAAAATGTAGTTTTGCTGCCTTTTGATGGAACACCCTCTCTAAATCTACTTTTTGAAATATTTATATGTTCAATTTGACAAAATAAAATTCTTCTTTTGAATCAGGATATAAAAATTTACATTAGATTAAGTTTTGATATTTTTCCGATAACTTTTATATTTTAATGAATAGTAAAAACTCGCTATATTTTAATTAAAAACAACTTTTTTCATCGTAATATCTTATGTGGTTAAATTATAATATTTATTGGTTTTAAAGTATAAATAGAATATATTTTTACCATTAAATATAATGAATGTCATTATCATTGATTTTACCTTGAATTCGTAGGTTAAATCAATTAAATCTTTTGCAATGTTTTAAATAAAAACCCGTTTTTATTCGACAACGGGATTAATTTTAATTTAATTTATGCAACTTATGTGTATTGAATTTTAAAAAATGGATTCCATATTTGGAATTAGTGGTTCCAAATTATGTTAATAGGCTACTTTTTATTTTTGGGAATTATGAATAGTAACTACATTAAATTTTATTTAGCATAGTTAAAGGTAAATCGGGTAATTAAGGTTAAATATAATATTCTAAAATTACCATAACAAATTTAGAAATCCTATTGGATGACTAAAAGTCGACCCATATCAGCTAAGGGTCGGATTAGATTCATTTAATTAAATTTTGTCAATGAAAATAATTTAATTATTATTATAACCAAAGAATGTGACAACATGTCACTTTCTAAAATCTTATAAGTATAATAATTTTAATCTAGTGATAAACATCATGAATCTTAGAACATGAATAGTATCCAGAAAGATAATACAATTATCTACATCATAGTAATTTATTTAGAATTATTAGAAATTAAATAATTATCATTTATTATGACACAAAGATGATGCAGTAATTGTCTTATTAATGAAATATTGAAATAAATGATGTTATAAATGCCCAAATAAATGTAATTCGAGACATTTTATGACATACAATAATTTTCTAGGTTAATGTGACATGTTATTGTTGATTTAAGTATATTTTTTCGAACTTATAATTCTGTTATGAATTTCATAAAAATCATGTACCAAATAAGGTCAAAATTGACATAAAATTGTTTTTAAAACAAATATTATATTATTAATTGTTATTTTATTCCTAAAAATCTAAGGATCGGCCAAATGACTTAGATAATATTATATATATTAATAATAAACAACTTGGGGTTCTTTTGGCTTGATATAGTAAATTTATTAACCATATAGTGTAAGAAAACAAAAAGACATGGTAAAAGTTAAATTATTTAACTTAGAGTTAAATCTAATTGATAAGGTTAAAATAATAACCTAAACTTGTCTAAATCCTATTTTATGAGAGTATTTTGACCCATACCCACCTTAGATTCTAAATAAATCAATTTGGAGCTATTTAAAACCGAACTTGACTTTATAATAAAATAATATTTTTAGTTATTCCAAAGGTGCCCCTCTCCTCCCTTATAAAAGGGCACCTCCTACCTCTCTTACTCACACAAATTTGAGCCTTCAAGCTCGGCCAAACCCTGCCAAATTATCCTCTCCACTTCCCTATAAACATCCTAGAGATTCTGGTCTTCCTCAAAGTCCAATTTTACTACCCTAAGGGGAGGTCTCAAAGAGGTGTTTCAAAGAAGAGGTAATTTCCGTTACCGATTCATTCAACATTATTTCTTCTTACACTTCTTCTTCTAAAGATGTTTCATTATGAAGTAATAAAATCAGTATCACTCATATACTGATATGATATTATATGTATGAAACAACCCTATTTCACCATATATCCATTCTACGGAAAACAAAATCACCGCGCGTGCGTACGTATGGAATACCGTCTCCACGCCGTGGTGTAATATGTTTTTCCACCAAAACCTTACATGGATGGGTATTATGGTGTAAATAATAACTATACATAGTTATTATAAAATCATAATTATTCTGATATATTGTATCATCGACTCCAATTCAATTCAATAATTATGGAAATGATATAATCGCTCGTGCGTACGTACTGACTACCGTCTGCACGACGCGATGAGATTCATTCTCCATGTTAACCATTTAAGAATGATTATAAAGTATATATAAGCAATAATAATGAAATATATGAAATTATAAAGCAACTGGATTTATGTGTATATATATTTATGTCATCTACTTAATTCCACTCAATTCAATAAGGAAACGAAAACAGCGTTCATGCGTACGTACGGCATACCGTCTCCATGAACGGTGTATTTTTTCCATTTATTGATCCATTATATATATGTATATTCTGAATAAATATTATATATAAATCATGTTTTATATTCTATAATTAAGTAATAATGATATAAGTAATCATATGAATAATTACATGTTAAAACACGAACGACAAAAGAGATGATTTTACCCAAAACGCTACTTTAACATGAATTTACAAAAGAACGGGTAATATAAAGTCATAAGTGAACCATATATGATATAATAACAATGAATATGATTCTGTAATAAGTCAATGACATTATTTAAATCATTATACAGGAGGTTCGGACACTTACGAAGAAAATCGGACCTATGTTAAGGGAAATATCACAATCTCATTTATATCCGAGATTGTTTATACTTTGGCATTTACTGGGGTGTATTTTATCATCCACATCCATGTTTTCTCAATATGTAATATTATTTCCATCCACCTACAATTTTTTAAATCCAATTTTACTCTTCGGTGAGTTTTTAGTAAAGGATATGAAAGGTATCTTTTGTCATTTTTCGTACGAGGTACTTTTTGACTTTTCCGACAAAAGTACGAAGAATGTTTTTTTAACTTATACGGCATGAATGTATTTTTAAAAAATTATTTCCAAGAAGCTTCCTTTAAAAGTTTTCAAGTTTATTTTTAGTCAACATCTTTTAGTTTAAAATTGTATGACATGTTATGAAAGGAAAAATGTTTTTTTGAAAAAGAAATGATATTTTCCTCAAGAATGGAGTTCAACTGTTTTATCAAAATTATTTTCCATCTAAGATAATATAGGGTTCTGTTTCTATCCCTATAATTAAATTTATTTGATTATGTTGTTATGGGAATATTTTTATGAATTCCTTTACCTTATATGATTTTTTAATGATGTCATGTTGTTTAAGAATCCCATTTTTGTTACAGGTGTTATGAAATGTTGTATGATTTAAGATTTTGTGGCACACATAATAATGGTATCATTATGAGATGGGTGGGACCTATATCTCCCTCCAATGCATTGGGTAATGATTTTATATCTCATGAGATAGACATTGTTGGAATGGTAGGTTATACCGGTTCAATGAAACAGGACTGAATCGAGGGTGACTCATTTCAGAAAGGGACTTTGTCCACTAAGATAGTCTTGGCAGTGAGTCTTGACTACCAAGAAATGATTCTCTATGATTATGTGTGCATGACACAAAGTTTAATGTTTTAATTTATGATTATTGTGATTACATTTCACTGCCACGAGTTATCCCAGGTTATGAAATTATGATCTCTTTTACATGTTAAGATTTCCAAAAGTTATGTTCTTATGTATATGATGTGATTGATATTTCTTTTTTTTACCTTTACTAAGCTTTTGAGCTCACCCTTTTATGTTTACTTTTCCCCAGGATATAAAAAAAGATTTTAGGTATAAAAAAAGAGAAGATTTTTATGGGAGATGTTGAAGATCTTTCAACAGGATTAGAAGATTATATTCCGAGTATCCAAAGACATTAAACTATTACGATCCTTGTGTGTGTGTTTTTGTTATCTACAAAGTATTCCGCAATTGTAATGTAATGTCAATGTACGTCATGCTTCGGGTCTCTACAAATAGTATACTGTAATATAACACCATAGGACATTAAATAATATATACACATATCAATAAATTAATTACATTCATTACCATGAATAATGTGAAATAAATGAATTATCTTGACATAAAAAAATCAATATCATTCATTGATAACATTGATTAAAAACAACATTATGTTTTGTGAATTAATAATATACTATAAATATTATTTTGTGGTATGATAGTTATATCCTAGTGGATGGAATGATGGGAATGAATAGGATTAACTATATTATTAAAATTTATGCTAAAAAAATTATTATTAGTTATTACTTTATTAGTAATAAAATAACAATATATATATAGAATTTTTTTTATAACAACAATAGTTTTTTCTGAAATATTATTTAATATTAATTTCAAAAAATAGTTAGAAATTAATATTAAACAATTTGTTTAAATTTATATGAAAACAATAATTTATGAAATTATATCACCCATATTTTCTAACGGTGTTTTTTTAATTTTCTAAAATTTTATATTTCATGATGAATAGTTAAAAATATTAAATATTAAATAAAATTTTATTTTTCATTTAAATAACCTATAATGTAAATTAATATATTTTAAATTCCATTTACAATAAAATAAAATTAATTTTAAATAAATTCTTCCAAGTTTATTCATTTCATTAACTTTTATATTGAATTTTGAAATAATATATTTTATTATTTTGATCATTTTCTATATAAAACCCCAATTTCTAATCATGTCTACGAGATTAATCTAAAAATAAATTTTGTCAAATATGTGATGGGAATTTTGAAAATTTTATCCCAAATTTTGAATCACCATAATTTATTTTACCTAATATTAAAAACCTATTTTTTACATTTATTTTTATTGAATGATAATAAAATTAGTTTAAGAAATTAAGTTAAAAATAGTTTATCATATGTTAATCATACTAGATTATGTTACAAAATACATACCCTCTTTTACAACACTAATTTGGAGAATTAATTTCTAGGAATACAACCATATACCATATTTTTATAATTTTATAGGGAAATATTCATTGATAATGACATATATAATAAGAGAAGTAATGAAAATGATAATAACAGAACCTTCAATTTTTTAATATATAATAATTATAATTATAATGAACAAAATAAAATAGTTGTGGTAATAAATATTATTTTTAAATAAGTAAAATATTATTATTAATTTATAATTCATTTTATTTTGTTGGAGATGATATAATTACACAAAACTCTTAAGAAATATAAACACAATAATTCTATTTTTTGTAAAAAACATTATTAAATGAAAATGGAAATATTAAATATTAAATATATTAAATTAATTATTGAGGTAAATTAATTTTGTATATGGTTATATCTTTATAAAAGGATTTCAAAGTAACATATAAAAATTCCTTAATTGAATATACATCTTATTAAATTCAAATGTTTCGTATAATGTCAAAATTGGGATTAATGTGATTTTATAACAAATGATATTTTTTAAGTGATCAATATTACAAAAAAATAATATTAAACCATTAAATTATAAAATATTATTTAATATAAAATATTGTTTCACATATTTTCCAATATTTCTTTTATAAATATTATATTGATAGTTAAATAGTTATATGATTATTAATGCAAGTATAGTTAATATTTTCTTTTATATTTTAACATGATCATAGGTAGAATATAATTTTAAACAAGCATGAGTTTTTGGATAGAAATATTTAATTTCATATTAATAAAAAAGAGATTCCAAATTTTTTAATCGATCCCTCATAAATTTATTCTTATTGGATAAATTAGATATGATATGAAAACTAGTTTCTTTGATAAAAAACTGTAAAATTAATCAAAAATAAAAATTAAAGAATTAAATTATAAAATTAGATTATTATTAGTTTGATAGAGGATTTTATCATCCCCAAAAACACTAAAATTTATTTTTTATTCAGATGACAGATGAGAGACATACCAATAGTGAATATTATTATGTATATACAATAATTTACCTCCTAAACAATAAAAGATAAGTCAATCTCTCCCCACCAAAAAACATTAAAACTACATAGGTTCATCCAAACCTGTACCATGTCACATCCCATCCATCATCAAATCATCATAGAATCCTTTTTTTATAATAATATTATGTATATTTAAGAATGTCCCTCCTCAACATTAAAAGATAATTCAATCTATCCGTACCATAAAACATTAAAACAACATCGGTTCATCCAAACCTAGACCATGTCACATCCCATCCATCATCAACTCATTAGAGAATCCTTATTTTATTTTCATATCCACAAATATTAGGTTATATAATCCAATAATTATTAAATAAATTATATTCATAAACTTTTTGGTGCTATTTATATTTCCTATAACCCTATAAACATCTAGTAAATGGATTATAAAATAATCATTAATCTGTATGATGAACTACCAACCAACAAACTAATGTCATTAGTTTTTTAATTTACCCCTCTCATGGATATATTAGTAGATTCATTTAATTCATTCATATGATACTTATAAAATATTTATACGATTTTTGTCTTTAAATAATTCAAACCCTTTTTTACATTCTATTATATTGTGATATTAGAGTGTCAATCATGATTATGGATTACTACTGCCTCAAGAAACGATGTGATTTATATTTCACTATATATTTACATGGATAGTAATACATATAATGTTAATGATTATATATCACATTAATTACATTAATATAATGTTAAATAATTAATAAAATTCTAAAATTGTGTTATATAAATTTTAATTTATACATTAAAACGATGATAACATTGTTTGTTTATTTGTTGAATATACATTTTAAAAATTAATGTGACTTTATTTTCTTTAAAATATTTCATTAAATATTGTAATATTTTAATTGATGCCAAATTATTTTTATAATTTCATTCTTATTATTCTGTATACAATAACAATATATAGCATGTAGATGAACTAGACCATTTATGAAAAAAAACACATGAGAATACAAGACAATTAACAATAGAAACAACCAAATTCATACAAACATATAAATGAATATTTAATATGATTTAATAATGAAATAATATATGATATTATAAATATTAATATGCTTTTATAATAAGTTAATTACATTCCTAAAATCATTAGAAATGGTGATAATAATATTTTATCTAAATGAATGTTTCATGTTAGGGATTTTGTCTCATTTTTTTATTGTGACATAAGTCATATTATGTGATTATATTATTTAATGAGATATATGCATAAATCATTGGACATTATATATAATAAAAAATTAGTTATTCATTATTTTTAATATTTTAATATTAATTAAAATTTTGATACTTATTTTAAATTTAAATTAAATAATTATTACAACTATCGTGAAGTATCACATTCATTCCTAATAGATATCTTCTTCATGAGAAAAATTATTTTAAAAATATTTCATAGATAATTAAATATATATTTAGTGTCCCTAATATTGTGTAATAGATATGATTATTTCATAAAAAATATATAATTTTCTAATACAATGATTACATTGATTGTAATTTGATTAACTAGAAAAATATTAGTAAATACATTTCCATTAATATATACAAATAGTTTTTATGGAACATTATTTATGTGTAAAATTTTTAATTCAATATATGATAAATGATTTTGATATAAAATACAATGTTTTGGGAGTATTTATCATAATAATTTTGATGAATCGATAATCTATTCGGTGAAAATCTGTTTAAAAATCCCTATTAGTTTTGAACCACTATGTTATATATTATAATGTGAAATGTATTGATAGTATTATAAAAGAAGATCTTGTAAAATGGTGTGATGTTAAAGTTATTCTGTTATTGGGAAACATGAAATATTGTAATTAATCATTTACTTCATTTAGATTCAGTTTCCAATATCTGTTATGTTGTCTATATGATTTTGTCAATATATTAATTTCATTATCACATTATTGATTATATGCAATATGTTATTATTTATTAATTATGAGATATTTATGGTTCTACATCTATTCTTGTAGTATAGTTATTTAAATATAATGGTTGTTAAATTATTAGAATCAAAATATTGTTTATTATTTTTGAGATATGTTTTATTCTATTATAAATAAACCTTTCAGGGCATTACATCTCACCCTTACTAAGATTACATACCCCATTATCACAAAACATTAACATTAATGATATTTACAGATAATATTGAAAGAATAAATTTATTATTTAAAAAAATAATGTAGTTATTTATGTATTCATGTATTTTATTTCAATCTTGTATGTTTATAGTTTAACATGTCTACTAAAATATTTTTACTTTTAGGATTGAATTACAATAGTCATACTCCAATGTAATTTTGGAGAAATCACTCCTCAATTTACTAGGATCTATTCCAATATATTTGGAATAAATGGATGATTAGTATAAATCATGAAAACAAATTATTAAGAATCATAAATTATAGAAAAAGTGAAGATAGAATTTGAGGACAATGATTTAATAACTCCTTAATGTTTAGTGACCCCTTAATTATCATTATTCTAAGTTGTCATCACTTCAGTAGATGGATTTTAGTGATATACATAGTAGGTATATGTGGTTAATAAATTCATATGTGTTTCAATATAGGTGGGGGTTATTTTACTGTTAATAATTTAACAATTGACCAAAAACAATTACCATCAACCAATATATTATGCGTGTAAAAATCAAAGACAACTAAATAAATTCATTTATTTTAAAACCAACCATTTTGAAATACAGTGGATGAAAAATATTCATCCGTACAAATAGATAAATATAATTATTCAACCAACACATATAATCCACATGACTCCATTCTATATAAGCTCCATGATCCAACATTAGCAAAATGATCAAGTATTAAGAAGCAGGGATAATGATTTGTGATACATTACCTTTTACCCAATCCTGGTAGATCACATATATAAAATTGAAAATGTATCAAAGTGTGTGTGGGTTTATAACTCAGTAGGTTTTCCCCAATTATGTCCATACTCACGCCGCTATGATATAAATGATAGGAAAATTTATATTAAAAAATTGAAAAAATCAATTCCCAAAATAAGATCATAATAAAATATAAATAAAATTTCGAAAATGGTTCATAACTACAAATAAAAAAGTGCTATGTCACCAAATATTATGATAATATATTTTTCATGAAAAAAATAAATAATTATTTTGACTAATTTATTGACATTTGTATTAAATAATAATTCCATTATACTTATAAATACATCCAATGAGGCATTATACATGGACCTCCCTGTACACCTGATTGGTGAGTCACTCATTCACAATGTTATATCTTATTGAACAATTTAATTTGGGAAATGACCAAATATTTATCAACCTCAAAATGACGGGTGAGACTCCTTACCCATATCTATCCTAAATTCAGATGAAAAAACACAACCATTATTCCAAATAAAATTCAAAGACAAAAATTTCATTTATTTCAAAAAACATATTTCTCTTATTGAAAACAATTAAAAAATATAATATTTCATTATATTTCAATTAAATAATCGCTTTTATTGAAAAAATTATAATCACCCAGTTTCCGTGAACCCCCAAAATATCCCAATTTATAATCCATATTTTCAAATAAATAACCAAATCATATATAAATAAATAGTCAATTTTAATGTTTTTATATAACAACAATCATGAGGTATTAGAACAATCAATAATATTAAATTGAAATTCAATTTCACAAAAAATAATCAATTTTGAATAATTATATCTAGTTCAAGTAGGAGGAGTCGAGTGTGAATCAACCAGCCTTGATAGTTCTCGATATAATTTAATATTGATGAAGAAAACCAACCAAACTAGGTAAAAGCAACAAAACATTGTCTTATACATCCAACACAATCATGAACCAAGATAAATATAATCATATTTTTCATTCATATTCATAGATATACCCATATCAGGCATAGTTATATGAATTTGAGAAGAGGGTTTAAATATATATGAGAAACTTGTAACAGGATAACAAGAATAAGAACTTACCATGAAGAATTAGCTTCTAATCTGAAAGAAAATAATTTGAATACATTTCAGATCAGCATGATAATCATTTTTATGAAATAGAGAGGTAAAATACTAAGATAGTGCTATTTTGGGGAAAAACTGTATTTTATTGTGAAATCCTATTTACATCCTCTTTTAATTGATTTGTTTTTGACTCGCACAGGTTTTGATGAATGCTTAGAAAAATCATCGGTTAATCATGAATTTTCTAGTATATTAATAACTTAGTCACACCACCTCCTTATATGGCCTCCCTAACTATAGTCCCACCATTCCAATTCTACTTCTTAACATCTTAAATGTTTCTCAATTTATTCTAGGATATCGCATTGTTTACGTATGTCATTCATATACCATGTGCCTCCCCTATAATCCCAAAAACTCCTAGAATGTTCCCTATAATATCCCAAACATCACCTTTTACATTATATTTATATTAAATTAATGAAAGAGGTAGGATACTAGAAATAATGGGGCAATTATCCCCAACATTGGACAATTATTCCACTAAATTTAGACAACAATTATTTACATGAAAGTGTTCTGGACATTGCTCTTTCATTGACATCATGGATTCCCACGATTCTTCATGAATATGAGTATGCTTCCAAAAAAGAATCTAGACCATTGATTTTTCTATGGAATACCGTACCCTGCCTATCCAAAATCTGTATTAGGATATGATCCTATTAAGCATCCTTCGCTCAGTAAACATGACCAATACTGATCAAAAGGTCAATATCAGGTTGATACTCTTTAAAATGAGATAAACAGAACATATTAGGCACCAAACTAAAGAGTGGTGGAAATGAAAAATTATATTCCACCACTTAAACCTATTAAAATATCTCAAAAGGGCCAATTTATTGAAGATATTATGTTCATAGATTCCTAAAATGATGATGTCCAATCTAGTGAGATATTTTAAAGAACACATGATCATTCAAGATGAAAAAAACATCAATAGATGATAATAAACATATGACTTCTACTGAATCTGAGCCATATTCATCCTCTTTATTATAAAATGATTCATATTTTTTAGACTTCTCTAGGACCAACTAATAATGTATCTCTTACATTCAACCATGAATTTGGAGAACAAAATTGAATCCCATTCTATGCCTCAGAATGATCTATATTTATGGAGGCCTAAAAGATGTTATTATATTAGTATTATACTAATGGTAATCTCTCAACACATGATCCACCAAAATATATTTACCATTCACAATTCATGTCTTCCAACTTCTGTATCATTCATTCAGATTGGCCACCTGTCTGAGGGTGATTCATCATACTCATAGTCAATTGAGTCCCTTGGTCGTTTTGTAATTATTTATAGAAATAATATGTGAACCTCAAATATACTTAAAGGAATACTGAAACTCATATTTCATTTCTCTTTTTCAATTCATTTAAATAGATAATGGATAAATCCTCTATTTTATGAGTTCCTCAAATATGGATATAATGGACTATCTTTTTATGATGATCCATAATCAACCATATTCCATATAGTTTTTAAACTATTTAAGGGAGACCTGTAACACAATAAATAATGATCTATTCTTATTTAAACACTGAAATATATATAGATAAGAACATAACTTTTGGATGATGTTAATCTTCCATAACATAGTGACATGTTAATCATATTTATACGAACTCATCTGTTATAATTTTCTTGTCGATCTAGAAAAACATCGCATTCCATAGCTTAAAATTAATAATTATTCCAGGATGTACAACTCATTTATAAATTTGGAATTCATATAAAATTTTTTCTTGATAATACATAGGTATATCCATCTTATTTATGAACAACAACATTGAACTACCATCATGTTTTTAGCACTCAATGGTCTCCCAACCAATGAGTTCTGAACTATCATCCTAGCATTATGAATCATATGATTGTCCCTATTTAGACATCATGGCCAAATCAAGAATGATAAAAAATGATTTTAAAACCACAACATCACCTTGGTCTTTACATTCCATGTAACATCCCATGTTTTATAAAAGTGACATATTTTTCAATTCCATACATGATATGCTAAATTGATCTTAAACAGACAACAAAATGTTATTATATAAAATGATATAATTAAAAACTAGCTATTGAAATGAAAGGAAATTATAGTATCAGATGAATTGTGACAATTTGGTTTACATATGTTTATATAATGACTCTTTTCTTACGAAATACATATTAAATGAAACTATAAACCATTCGATTTATAAGGATTTTATTATATAAAAAACACTTTTTATATTTGAATAAATTATTTTTTAAAATAATATATATATATTGATGTATTATATTAATTATATAATAATAAAATATAATTTTTAATATTCATCTTATGTATTTTTTATACATGATATTAGAACAAATTAAAATTTTCAGATAAAATAATTGGTTTTATAAAAATGCTGTTTTCCAACAATTTGAGGACGAGACAATAAAAATTTAAGATTTAGACCCCTTTATATGTTATATGTGAAAAAAAAATCTTCAATATAAGTGGCACACCATATTTTATTTTTATGAATTTTTTATTTTATTTCATATGTATAAATTTTTGATGAATAATAATAATATGATATATTTTAAATGAATACAACCTTTTCCATCATGATATTAATTACTGATAAATAACATTATTTTATGGTTATTAAGTATAAATAGAATATATATTTATAATTTATCAAAATATACGTCATTTTTTTTTATTGTATATTAAATTTAGTTGAAATCCAATTCAATCATTTCGAATGATTTTACATTTAAAAACACACATTCTCTATTTAACAATGGGAATTCATTTGAAAATAATTCATTTTAATTATGTGATTTCAATTTTAATAAATGTAATCATTTTTTGGAATCACAAGGTCCTATTTATGTAAATATTTCCCTATATTTTTTTCTCATTATGAATAGAAACTTTTGTATTTATTTTTAGTTAACATTATTAAAGTGAAATTCAGGTATATAAGGGTGAATAATATAAATAATAATATAAATTAACCCTAATTTATGTAATAATCCTATTTGATGAGATGTGGACAACCGTGGGAATCCTTGGGTCTATTTCAGGATGCCATGGATCCACTTGGGTGAGATAATGACATTTTGTAATATTTAATATCATTATAAAGGGAATATAAAATAAAACATGTATCTCCTAACTAATTTTTTTTAATATAGTTTATTAAAATGATTTATTTGACTATAAATATTAATTATAAATCTAAAATAATTTTCCACAACATTTTTTTATTTATAATTTTTATACAATAAATAAATTTATTTATTTACGACACAATGATGATGTTGGGAGTACCTTATTAATGAAATATTGAAATAAATTATATTATAATTATTAAAATAAATGTAATTACCAAATTGAGATTCCATACACATTTTTATTTCTTTTATATTGACATGTTGGTTATTAGTTAATGTATTTGGTTTTTTGTAATAATTTTTTTTTGACTTTAACAAATATCAATTACTAAATAGTGTCAAGACTGGCATAAATGAGTTAAAAATAGAAAATACGAATTTATTAAAAGATATAATATTTATAAAAAATATTATTAGGAAAAATAAATTATATATATTTTCCAATTTCATAAATTATTCAATTTTTGTTGGATTTAAATTTTCGAGAATATATAGTAAACATATATTATAAAAATACAAAAAGACATGATAATATTTATTGTTTTTTAACTAAGGGTCAATGAAAAAAAGATACTGTTTATTTTTTTATGTAGAATGTATAAACCCTATTATATTAGATTATTTCTACCCATAATCATCTTACACTCAAATTATATCACTTTGTAAATGTTATAATCTGAAAATCATTTAAAAAAAAGAATATTTCATGAGTTTCCTAAAGTGACCCCCTATTATAAAATCCCCCACCTCTACCAATTTACACATACCTCTCAAGACACTTTTATAACCCAAATTAAGATAAAATAAGATCCAAACATCCCTACCTTCTTCTTGGATTCCTTACCTTAGGTGGACAGAAATTCAATAATACCATTTGGATTAAATTAAAAGTAGTTACCCGATTTTGAGTTATCTTCTTCTCTCTAGTTCCAATCATTTATTTTTCATATCCAACCCCCTAAATTGTCTTAATGAAATTTATTTATAAAATAAACAGTCTAAAAAATATTCTAGGTTTTTTAATGATAATGGATCAACCTACACTTTCCGACACCTCTATCGAATGGATATAGAACATATTATATTTTTGTATGGACAAATACTTCATAACTAAACAATTATTATTATAATTTCTCTTAAAACCTCTCATTGTGGAGATTATAATGGAAATATATTTGTATATTACATTTATAATATTTATATTGTCTCTATGTTTTTTTAGTTTTTATTTATAACAAAACATTATGTAGTCTGTACTGTGTATGTACGGGAATTTTATTTGAGGAAGTGTGGACTACCGCCCCTAAAAAAAGTGATATGAATAGTTCATGGAATACATGGAACTTATAATGTATGGATTTAATGATATTATGTAACTTATATAACATATATATGATAATGGAATTATAATATAACTATTTATTGTTTATTTTTCCCCTTTAATATGACATGAAAAGAATGTAGCGTTCAATCGTACGTACGACCTACCATTTACACGAACGATGCATTAATTTATTATATCCAAATGTTATATAATATTATAAATAAAATTATCTTTGATATATATGAAATTAAAATCATGAAAATTATTGTGGAGATATTATACATATGATCACATGTATAATTTGAATCAGAACAACTTCATTTTTTACCCAAATAATGATCTTCGACAAAATATTTGATATGAACTCAAATAAATAAATAATTACGTTAACATAGTAATAAGTGATATAAATTTAATAAAAATATTTAAAATATCCAAATAAAGTTAAAATAAAAAAATATTTAATAATCAAGAAATTAATTAATGAACAAGACAAGGAAGACTTAATGTAAGGTACTTCAACTCAATCTCCATTCATTGATGAATTACATGATAATATATAAATTTATTATTTTATAAGGTGAATAAAAAGACAATATGACATTTCATAAACATATTATATCTATATTAATATTTTTTACTAAATCATGGAGATTAATATTTAATTGTTTAATGTGATATGGGACACTGTAAACTCTTAAATATTTAATTATCAAATGTTTTTAATCTTTATGGTAAGTTATATATAAATATATATATATATATATTAGTATAAATGGAATCTTAAATAAATTTTATTCCATTTTTTAATTTCATTAAAAGTTTCAAAAATAAATATTTTTATAAAAAAAATATTTCTTTAAGAAATTACAATTGGAATATTTTTTTATGTATACAGATACAATGACATCTCTATCGTTAATAATGTTATTTGATATTTGGCTCCCTCTATGATGAGTGGATTAGAGGGAAGGGTGAAGGGTACAATTTCATACTAGAAGTGATTACATGTTTTTTTCTATCATTAGAGAGAATAATTAATATACCATATTAGTAACCCATGGAAATTTTGGTGTGGGATTGTGGCATAACATCACTATTCATCTATCATTATTACGACCGATAACACACTAAATCATCATTTTAAACAAACTAGGCCATATTATCATGGAAAATATATTATATCCATATTTTATTATATTAATCTAACAATGTGGGGTTTCTTGTCCTAGATAAGAAGAAAATAATTTTCCCACATCCATTATTAGACATAAATAATTTTAGTACACATTGAAGAAGGCCTCTTTGAACTCTCATAATCTAGCAATTTCCTCAATGCATGTTGTGCATGTTTTATATCATCCAAATACAGATGAATATGAATCATCACGTGGTTAATTCTATTAATTATTCAACAAACTATATGAAATAAAAATCTATATTTTTAATCAAGTATAATAAAAAAGGATTCATGTTTCACATGAATGGAATGAATAAATTCCATTATAATGTTTTCACCTAAAACAAGGTAATAAAAAAATTACCATAGATCCATAATAAACCAATACATTCATCCTCATTACAATAATAAAAAAATTAATTTTTCAAAATATTATATATAAGAAATAATTTATTAAACATATTCAACTATATAAAAATATATTATTTCAAAAAATCAATTATCAGTGTTGAGGTCATCAATAATATCCAATTTACTTTATCAAAATAAATCATTTCATTATCAAAACTAAAAAAAATTAGAATATATATTATTTGATAAGGTACAATCCCTAAATAATTAATCAACATGAAAATAAATAACATTCCCATGCCATTGGAATAACTTAACATGGACATTGATATTCATAATAAAACAATTGTATTGAACAATCCTTATATATTTCACAATTCAAAATTCATAAATCCAAACAGATAAGTCCTTTATCCTACCATTATAACAATTGTAAGGGAATAGTCTTTCATTGCATCAATGTGATTTTTTGGCTAGTGAATAAAGTTGGTAATTACATTTCATTCCACAGATAGGACATTGACCTCATTGTCAATATTTCCTTATATAACATCCTTTTTAACATAGATAATGTCATTCCATCCATTTGGGATATTCCATCTGGCTATTCATCCCAACATTAAGATAATTAAAAACATGTTTCTTCTTCACCATATGTCCATAACCACATGATCATTCATAAATTGAAATATTTCTATTATTTGATGTGTCATGTATATCATTGATGTTCATATTGGTAATATTATATCACAATATTAGATTAGACATAATCTGTAACATCATATGTAATTATTGAATATTTTTTATTTCATATTTACTCATATTTATGAGTTACATATTAATTTTACTCTATTGGTTATGATTTTTGATGATGGACTACCCAAAAAGAAACAATGGGTATCCTTGTAATATTATGATGCACACAAGACTAAGTGATACAGAAAATAATACGTTATAAATATTATTATTTTAAATGGTAATTAACTTATATAGTTTATATTGTAAGGAATGAGAAAAACTAACTATATTATGTTGACACATGTTTATTAATTTTTTTACTTTCTTATAATAAATATAAATTTTCTAAAATGAAAAAATCGAGTTTTAAGTATAAACATTTCAAATATTTTTAAAAGTTGATCTTATTAAATTTTGACAGTTAGCCATTTTTAAATATTATTTTTTTCAAATTCTATTTATTTAATCTGACAAAATAATATTCTTATTTGGATGAGAGACAATAAAAATTCTTCAATTTTTTTTTATTTTTCTGTTAAAATTTGGTTTTTATGTATAGTGGAAAAAACTAAATTTTATTTACAAAAATGATTTTTCATCAAAATAATTTCATATAGATAGGTTATAAATTTATTTGTTTTTATATAGTTATTAAATAATTTTTTAATATTTTAATACATTTTATTTCATTTGAATCATTTTAAATGTAAAAGTAGATTTAAACGCATCGTGAACGTTTAAGAATATTACATTAAACCACATTTTATATATCCATGAATGGTTTTAGTGTTAATACCAATTTTACCAATATTTGGAATAGAATTTTAAAAAATATAAAAAAATGGATGTGATCTGTATGAAAAAGGAGGTCTTGTAGGATCAAAATACTTTTTGGAAAATAGAACTGTTGTATTTTCTTTTTTAATGATAAATGTTTATAGTGTTGTTAAATGTAAAATAATATAAAAATAATATAAAAAAACCTTACTCAAGTAATAATATTATATTATGATTTATTGTTGACAAAAAAAATCCATGGAATGATATGTTTTCCATCTCAAGCCACATGGGTGTGATTTTGACATTTTTTAATATAACATAATGTAATTGAAAATATGTCATAAACATGTCACCTCTTAATGAAAATTTTTCAATATTAATTAATGTAACATATGTCATTAAGTATAAATATTAATTAAAAATAAATGAATATTATATAAATCTAAGAAATTTATTTATAATTTTAATGATATAATTAATTTATTTAAATTCTAACACATTGTTTAAGGAATAACGATTTTATTAATGAATAAATAAAATGAAATATATAATTACTAAAAAAATAAATATAGGATTAAATAATTTATAGAATACATGAATGTTTGGTATTTATATTATAACTTAGTATTGAGTTATGTTTTTTAAGGAAGCCTGTTGTTGTGAATTTTTTTAATATTCATGTACAGAATAATGTAAAAATTGACATAATTCATATCTTAAATTATAAAATAAAAAATTATGTGACATACTATTTTTAAAAATTACATTATAAAAAAAACGCTTATATAAATCTATAAATTTTATTAATAAATCAATAATTGGACTTGTTGAAAATTGTTGTATTTACATTAACTCTCAAAATGTAAATACATTATAAAACAGAAAGAGATAAAGGGGATTAAAACCAAAATATATTGACATAAAAAATATTCAATCCTGCATAATTTTTATTAGTAAAATATATGTATACCCACATTCATCCAATATTGGAAATAAATCAACATGGATAGTTTTTTAATAGAAATTTAATTTACTATAATTTAATAATAATAATAATTCTATGGGATCCCCTCCTCTATCATAGGAAAAGTAACTCATTACAATATAATAATGAAACATTAAAAATCATTTGGTTCGGCCACGATATATCCAAAAACCTTAATATGAACCCAAACCACATTATTAAGGCCTTATATTAGTTATAACACCGTTATTAAAGGTGTTAAGGTGTTAGAAATGGTTATCATATGTAATAAAATGTAATGTATTTTATAATGTGTTCCTATGTTATTTATTCATACATTTCATTTAAATATCCTTAATACATGATGAAATATCCAAAATATTATCTAAAATATGATTATATTGTCGTGACCCGTCCCCTAGGGTCTGTGTCGTAACAACCCCAATCCCTCCTTCCATAGGCCAGGGGCTGGCGACTAGCACCAAGGGAATACATCCCTATAACTGGGAAGGCATTGCCTTAATGAAACGTAAACACACACACAACCAGAGTACAAGCAGAAGGAAATAATAAGTAAAATAGTAACAAGTGTGCTGAAAGTACAAAGGGGCCGGAAATACAAGATCAACAATAAAGTACAAGGAAAAGACAAAACAAAAGGAAGGTGTCAAGCTGCTCCCGAATCGTAATGTAGAGTTCCTAAATGAAGGGTAGGTAAATATCATCACCTCATCTCCCCACATCGATATGTCACCTCCGGGTACCATCTCTTTGTGAAGTCCACATCCGGGTACTGTCCAGCTCTACAAGTCTCAACCACGATTAGTGATGTCCATCGTTTGAAACCAACACAACGAGGTGCATGAAAATCATGTCCAGTGGTGAGTATAACAAAACTCAGTAGGGACCCCGAGACCCTCATGGTCTCAATAAAATCCAACAAGGATAACCCACAAAAAACTATCTCAACATACAATATTTACTTAGGTATATGCCCATACATATACCTATGTTATCATGTAACCCATCTTAATCATGAGAAAAAACAATGGTCATTGAATCAGCTCAAACTAGGATTTTTATTCACGATGACGAACACATGGCTGCTCCAGAACTCCTTATCTATCAAGGGTGGTAGTCCTTCCACGACTCTGAGGTGCCACTCACTAACCTTATACTGCGGAGGTACTCCTCCTGTCGAGTACCGCGGGTCTGCCACCTCACAATGTAGTGCTCCTCCGCCATGGGACTTCCACCTCACAATGCAGTGCTGCCCCCTCACAGCCTATAGAGATACTCCTCTTGTCGAGTACTGCAGGTCTTCCCCTTACAAAGTAGTACTCCACTACCATGGATCTACTAACTCACAAAGTAGTGCTCCCCAATGGGCTATTCAAGTCACTCTGAATCAAATTGGACAAGCAGTCATCATGTCGCAGCTAGCTTCATGGTCACCGTACTCTGCTTGCTCGTCTCTGTGAGGATCTACGCCACGAGACACTAGTCGATAATTCCATGTGTCACAAAGTTCCATGATGATTTATCTCAATGGACTGCCTCGTTATAGGGGTCTCAATGCAACAGATGACGCGTCATTCAGACTCCTGTTCTGTATGTTATTAGCATTTTCGTTCCAGGGGACCGGTTGGATTTCGGGTACAATCCAACAAGTCCCTACTCCAACTACGTCCAAAACTCAGTTGAATTATAGAAATTGAATTGTCTCATTAAGAGGAATCCAACGTAGTCGATGAACCATCAATCGAACATCCAGTCTTCTAGCTATAAGCGTTTCCTCTCCGAGGGCCCGATTATTTTTGAAATTGATCAAACCCGGCCATACCCAGACTTTTCCAAAACCTAGAGTGTAATATACTGACCCAACTGTCTCTATCCCTGGAATCCTACGCAACTGATAGTGCATCAATCAGTGGTCCATAGCTCATTTTATCGGCATTTAACCGAAGAAGGTCCGAAAATAGGGGGTCTGGGGCTGGTCCGACCTGGCCCAACATCCACTAGGTCGCCCCGAACCGGGACGAACTGACACAAGTCCGGGTCCAGCCCGGTTGGGCATGGCATATACTGGTCGGCGTGGCCCTGCCCTACCTGCGTGGCCCAGCCCGGCTAGCGTGGTCCGCCCGGCATGCACGGCCCGACCCGCTAGGCCCACCCCAACCCTGTCGGGGACAGCTGGCTCGTCCAGCTGGCCGAGCATGGGGAGGTGTGGCCTCCCCCAACTGGCACGATGTTAAGCAGCCCCGATTCATCTGTTGTCGCATAATAGCAATGGCGGTCTGCTCTGGCAGCGCGCCACTGCCGCCGGACACCGGCGCTGCCTTTGCGGCGAGGCGCACCGGTGCCGCCTTCCGTAGAGCACCGGACGCGCTCCGGTGGTCTGTTTTACCCATCGTCTATGCCAACGGCTCTCCCATGACATGTTCTTCAATATGACGGCTTGAAATCTTCATCGTGGACCCGTTCTATCATCACCGGTCATCCCACACACAAAAAAAACAACATGGAGAGGGTCGTTGGGCCTTGATTGTTCGGTCCGCAAAATCCGCATTAGGCGTTATCAATTGGAAAAGATAATTATGGTTCACATAAAACGAATAACAATTTTATTCATATTAAATTTTATCAATCCACCCTAAAAAATAAAATTTCATGTTCTAGGGTTTTAAACTCAAATATAAAATATACAAAAACAACCCCCTACCTCGAATAATTAACGTCCAACATCAGCATTACGGGGAAAAAATTCGTAGGTGACATTGGAGTGCATCCGAGGTGGAAGCGGCGTATCCTCACTTATCACAGAGAAAATAAAGGAAGGTGCATCAATCATTATTTGTGGAACTAGTATTCTCCATTGATAGAGAAATTCATTATTCATGGATGAATAAATCTATCCTCTAATTCTCCCAAAATATTTTCCAAGAAAATATATCATTAAGTCTTCTTATTTTAAAACTTCTCTAAGAAATTCAAAATAAATAAAAAGAGGTGTGACAAAAATAATTAATAAGGTTATTAATTACCTCAGTTGGCTTCATTATGTTTGGGAGGTGAAGAGTCTCCCCTTTAAGAAAGGATGTTGTCAACATTTAACAAGAGATTTAAATGGGTGTTTAAGGTGTTCAGGGGTAGGTGAAAGTTTGGGGTTTGTTAGGGCCCCACCTCACAAATATCTGCACATGGGATGTTGGGTGGTTGTGGGATCCACCAACAACTTCCCATGGGAGGGTTTAACTTCCAATGTTAAAAAATAAAAAATTTCAAAATTTTTATTTATCTTAATCTAATTCCCCAAATAATAATTCTCAACCCGCTTAAAACATAACTGTGGTAAAGTTCCCCTTAAGAAATTATTGGTGCTGCGAGTTCATCGGTGCCCTCGGTATTCAGTTCCGAGGACTAGTTCATAAGATAGAAAAACCCACTTGTTCGTTCAATGAACATACCAGAGATAAACATAGTAAATTGATTCGGAGCACCTCGGGTCTCAGAATCAAGTGTCGTCAGGAACATCATACTCGTAAAATTCAAAAAAATAAGAAAAAAAATTCTTTGAAATTTCCACATATTTACATTTCTCTGTCCTCAAGGATTTACATCCCAGTAAAGATACAACAACAACTAGGGAAACTAATGGAGATATCGAGCACACATCTGAGCCTCCTGCTCCCATGTGTTCTCTTGGAGGTTCTCGTATTGCCAGCGAAAAAGCCCACGTGGAATCGACAATGCCTGTTGGACCTGCTCTTGTCGATCCTCAATCATTAATAGATCATCTTGAAAGTCACCCCATAATTGACATCTATCCCTCCATGGTCAATGATGAAGGATAGGTCGGGAACACATCAGCTCTGCTGGGATTTGTGAGTGACATCGTGCACCCTGTGCAACTGAGGTGGAAGGTCCAGGCGGTAAGCCACCTTACCGACACCGTTGAGGGCCTAGAATGGTTCGATGATACGTAGTGATAACTTGTCGCACCGGCCAAATATACGTTGTCCTCGTCGAGGTGAGACCCATATAATGACAAGGTCGCCATCCTCAAATTCTACTGGTCTCCATCTCCTATCACTATAGGACATATGTCTGCTCTGTGTAGTCTTCATCCTCTCCTGGATGATCTGCACCTTCTCTGTCATAGCCTGAACCATCTATGGTTCCACACGTTATGACTCTATCACTAACCACACAAGATATCTAAAATTCATCAACCTGCTGTCTCGCCACTCCTAACAGCTGAATGCTAGATCTCCTACTAAGAGAATCTACTACAACGTTACCCTCCCCAAGAGTATAAATTATCTCGAAGTCATATTCCTGGTGGAATTCAAGCCATCGCCGTTATCTTAGGTTCAGGTCATTATTAGAGAAGATACACCTGAGACTATTGAGTTAGAGAGAACCATAAACTGTTCACTCAATGAACAATGTCTGAGACTAGCCAATTGTAAGAAATCATATTAACCCTTCTTTGTCTATATTCTACAAGAGATGCTGAGTTTTCTCTTTTACTGAAAAGAGAAACATGGTCTCATCCCCTGTATGAACCACGTTCTTTGCATAATACTATCAATCAAGGCATGAATGATACTAATTCATGTCATGGATGATGTCGTAAGGCCTCAAAACTAATACTAAGAGATTCAACTGTTACTCTTGCCTCGAAGGGTAGAGTCAGACTGTCGGCATGAGTGCCTGGTTACTGGGTATCCTCGAGTAGAAATCTCTAAAGTGAGGGTCAAGTCAATAGAATTAACCAGAACCTCTTTGTATCAACCATACAAAAATATAAGGAAAGGAAATGTTACAATGGTAAGTGTATATTATTACTGGAGCTCAAGTACAAAGACACAAAACAACCACAAATAGCAGCAACACGGAACTAGATGCACCAAATGAAAAGGCCTACATGCCTGGAACTAGTCTCTCTCTTGTCCTCCTGCTTCCGGACCTCCGCCGCCTTGACCACCACTCGGCTGTTGCTCACGCTCCAGCCGCTGCTTCTATCTCAGTGGGTCCTTCAACACCTACGGATAAAATGTGATGGGATTCGGATAGTCATGTGCCATGTGACCAAGCCCGCCACAGGAGAAACACTGTGTGTTCCCTGTATGCCTTGATCTGACTCCACATCGGGTGACCAGCACTACCAATCCTGAATCGTGCAGTCGTCCACCTATAGGTCTCATCCTCTTGGAACCCTGCATCTTTTGTCTACTGCCTACATATGAATCCTCTACTGAAGGAATACCCTATGGAAAAGGAAGCAGCTCCTGAGCACGCTCAGAGTGTAGAGTAACTACTATAAAAACCACCCAGAAGAAAGTATCTATGTTTCCCCAGGTGAAGGACATCTCACCGCAAAACTGGAGAATATGGCTCCACCACATCTCAGCTGATCCCTAAAAGAGACTAAAATCTAGGTACACCATTGAGTTAGTGAGTGTCCCAGTTGTGTAGAAAGCTCGTGCTACAAACTCTATCCAGTGCCCAGCCATCTAGAAATCTGACTCGCCTCGAAACCTCGGAGGCCTCTGTCACTGGAACTCATGCAACACACTCAAGCGACATTCACTCTTTACTGTTGTGTTAACTGGGAGAGGGCCCTATACAGAGGCCTCACAGCTCGATGAGAAATTATCACGCTCTCCACTCGGTACCCATGCTGACTGACTGGCTGAAGACATCCTGAAAGAAACAGATGTGACACGGTCACAAGACTATACTTGGTGAGCTAACCTGATTTGAGACAATTTAAACGAAAACTTTTAAAAAAACACACACAATCAGTGTTTTCGTGCACTGAGTCAGATATCAGATGTCAAGGTCCCGGTGTATTGATTTGTTATCCATCCGCACCAACACTAGATTCCCTGAACTGAAAATCACTCATAGTACCCATAACACTATTGATTCACAAATAAAAAATATCAGAGTCCTAAGTTCTATGGTAGAACTAACTCCTCTGATATCAATTTCTCACAACCCGTCCCGCGGGGCCCGTGTCGTAACTACCCCAATCTTGCCTTCTGTAGACCAGGGGCTAGCGACTAGCACTAAAGGCGTAAATCCCTATAACTGGGATGAAATTTCCTTTATAAAACGTAAACACACACACAACCAGAGTTCAATCGGAAGTAAACACTAATTAAAAAAGTAAAAAGTGTTCTGAAAATACAAAGGGACCGGAAATACATGCCCAATAGTAAATTACAAGGAAAAGAAAAACAACAGGAAGGTGTCAAGATCCTCCCGGATCATCCTCCGGAGTTTCTACCTGATGGGTAGGTACAGATGGTCACCTCACCTCTCGACATCCGTCTGTCAACTCCTGGTACCATCTCATCATGAAGTCCACATCTGGGTACCTTCCATCTCTACAGTCTCAACCATGATCAATATTGTCTATCATCTGCAACCAACACAACGAGGTGCAAGCAAAGCCCAACAGGGGTGAGTATAATGATACTTAGTAGGGACACCGAGACCCTCAATGTCTCACTAAATTCTAACAAGGATAAATCACAAAGAATGATCTAAACAGATAACATTTACTTAGATATAATCCCATACATATACATAAGTTATCAAGTAAACAATCTCAATCATGAGGAAAACAAAAAAGTTCATTGACTCAGCTCAAACCACGATTTTTATTCACGATGAAGAAAACACGGCTGCTGGAGAACTCCTCATCCGTCGAGTGCAGTAGTCCTGCCACAACTCTGAGGTTCCACACACTAACCATAGACTGCTGAGGAACTCCTCCTGTTGAGTACCACGAGTTTGGCACCTCACAAGGTAGTGCTTCTCCACTATGGGTCTGCCACCTAACAATGTTGTGCTCCCCCTCATATCCTACAGAGGTACTCGTCCTGTCGAGTGCCGCGTGTCTGCCACCTCACGATGTAGTTCTCTTCAGTCATGGGTATACCACCTCACAATGTAGTGATCCCCACTAGGATATTCAAGTCACTCAGAATCGAATTGGACAAGGAATCATCAGGTCTCAGCAAGCTACAAGGACATCGTACTCTGTATTCTCATCTTTGGGAGGATCCTCTCCATGAGCCAGTGTTCGATACTTCCATGTGTCACAATGTTAAATGAAAAATAATCATAAAGGACTGTCTCGTTATAGGGGTCTCAACGTAACAGACGGCACGTCAATCAGACGCCCGAACTGTGAGTTATTTGTATTTTTGTTCTAGGGGCCCAGTTAGATTTCAGATACAATCCAACACAGCCATACTCCAACTAAGTCCAAACCATAGGTGAATTATCAAAAAAGAATCATCTAAAAAATATGAATACAACATTTTCAATGGCACATCAATCAGACATCAGGTCCTCTTGTTATAAGCTTCTCAGCTCCGAGGGCCCGGTTGTTTTTGATTTCGAACCAACCTGGTTGTACACAAAATTTTCATAAACCTTGAGTGTAAAATACCAAAATGACCGATTCAATCCAAGGAATCCTACGCAACTGACGGTGTCCAATCAGTGGTCTGTAGCTCAATTTATGGGTGTTTAACCGAAAAGGTCCGAAAATAGGGTCTCTTGGCCCGGTCCGACCCGGATCAATAGCCCTTGGGTCGGCTCGAACCGGGACGACCCACACGAGTCTGGGTCTGGCCCCATTGTGCGCAACCCGGCCCGGCCAGTGCGGCCCGCCCCGACCAGGGATAGCTGGCCGAGAATGGGGATGTGCGGCCTCCCCCAACCGGTGCGTCGTTAAGCCTCACAGCTTCCTCCACCGTCGTGTCTCAACCGCAGCGGTCTACTTAGGCGGCGCGTCGCCACCGCCGGACATGCTACGATGGTTAGTTATAACCACCGTCTATGCCAGAGGCTCTCCCAGGTCATGTTCTTCACTAAGACAGCTTCAAATCGTCGTTTCAACCCCATTCCATCATCGCCCATCATTCCGCACAGAAACAAACAAACAACGGAGGGTTGTTGGTCCATGTTTCTTCAATCCACGCCCTCTGTGTTAGGCGTTATCAATAGGAAAAGATAATTGTGGTTCACGTAGAAGGAAGAACAAATATATTCACATTAAATTTTATAAATCCACCCTACAGAATAAACTTTTAAGTTCGAGGGTTTTAAACTCATATATAAAATATACCAAAACATCCCCCTAACTCGAATAGTTAACGTCGCACGTCAGCATCATGGGGAAAATATTCTTAGGTGGCGTTGGAGTACGTACGAGGAGGAATCAACATCTCCTCACTTGTCTCTGTGAAAATAATGGAAGGTGCGTCAATCGTTCTTCAAGGAACTAGCGTTCTTCGTTGAGGGAGAAAGTCATTCTTCGTGGATGAAAAAATCTCTCCTCTAAATCTCCCAAAATATTAGCCAATAAAATATTTCATCAAGTATCCTTCTTTTAAAAGACCTCCATGCAATTCAAAATTAATCATAAGAGGTGTGGAAAAAATAATTAATAAGGTTATTAATTACCTTAGTTGTCTTCATTATGCTTGGAGAGGGTCCCCTTTAAGAAAGGAAGTTTTCAACATTTAACATGTTAGTTAATTTAGGGTTTAAGGAGTTCAGGGGGAGGGGAAAGGTTGGGGCTCATGAGGGCCCCACCTCATAAAAATTTTCACATGGGATGTTGGGTGGTTGTGGGCTCCACCAACAACTTCCCTATGGGAGGTTTTAACATCCAAGATTACAAAATAAAATTGTTCAACATTTTTATTTATCTTAAACTAATTCCCCAAATAATAATTCTCAACATCCTTAAAACAAAACTGCGGTAAAAGTCCCCTTAAGCAATTACTGGCGCTGCGAGTTCATTGGTTCCCTTTCTTTTCAGTTCTGAGCACTGGTTCAAAAGATAGAAAAACTCAATTGTTTTTTCACAGAACGTAATTGGGATAAACATCAGAAATTGATTCCTGGCACACCGAGCCTCAAAATCAAGTGCCGTCAGAAACTGCATATTCGTAAAATTTCAAAGAACTTAGGAAGAAAAATTCCCTTGAAATTTATGGGTCTTTACAGATATTTTATTATGTTAATATCAACAACAAAATCCATATATAATATTAGGAAATGAGAAATAAACATTTTGGCCCTGAGTAGGGTGGACTACTGTATTGTGAAGAGATATTGTTCGTTTTTCATTATAATCCACCAATAAAAGTAATAATGATGTAATTAATGTATTAATATTATTTTTATGTAATAATTAAAATTATAATAGTCTAATATATTAATTATGTAATTAGTTTCGATTCACAGAATAATAATAACGTCATTCGTGTGTTGGTGTGAACTATATTCACTATGATGTGATGTAAATCATTTCAATTCACTACATAACATTTTTGGTATATATGTGTATATTGAATTGATTATTAATATTTTAATTATATTATGATAATTATATGTAGTTAAATAAATATTTTCATTATATCCATAAGGAACAATGGAAAATGGAAACGTTATTGTAGCGTACGTACAACCTGTCGTCTCAATGATTATAACATTGATCATTTTTCATTACATAAATGAATTTATTGATACAAAGTATAATTTAAGTGAAAAAGTGAGTAATATGTCATTTATTTTATTCCATTTGTGATGTAACTATGTCCTAAGGGACTATTGACACCATTCATTGTTCATAATCGACTCAACTACCGAATATCAACAGAATGTACTATATGAGATTAAATAATTAGGTTATATTTATAATAATGTAATAGATGATATTAAATGGATTATAGACATTAAAATGGTTATGAATTAAGTAGAAATTAATATATTCTTATTATTCCAGAATATTATTATTACAAGTGTTGTATGAGACTCAATGTAAGGGAATTTGTTTCAATATCCCTTCGTTGAGAAATGATTTAATAAAATACATCACTTTCTTTTATATGGTGAATAATCCACACCAATGTATTTGTATTCCATTATATGGATTCCAAATGGAATCTTTTTAATTTGTATAATTACACTAAAAGACAATGTGAATTATGTTTAAACATATAGGGAAATATTAACTTTTATGGCATTGTAACCATTATATTATATTTGTCCTGTTCTTCAATCTCCAACATTTTCAAAACAAATATTAATAACATATTACTATTTTATTTAATTTTCTATTTAAAATGGTTGTGAGAATGTATTGTTTTAATAAATATTATTTATTCTATTTTGTTATTGGAATGTGGAAATGTTATTTTTCATTTATTCTTATTTATGTTTCATGATTATGTTTCTTGAGAATTGTTTAAGTATATAGGTTATTACATGATTAAATGAGGGGATTCCAGTACATTGTAACTCTCTAATGTATTGGGTAATTATATTAAATAATTTGATAATTTTGATCTTATGATATTTTGGAAATATATTTTTAGGGGTATTTGAAATATAATAGTGAATGGTAATCCCTATTTTGTTGTGAATGCAATAATGTATGTATCATATAAATTACTGAAGTTTACTTTATGATATATAATTACTATGTAGTTTTATCAATAATATTTTTACTTAATTACGTATGTTGAAGAGTTTATGTTACATTGGTTATAATTATGATTTTATGAAAATGGTTTCATGGGTATTAAATATTCACAGTGTAACGGTTCAAGTCCTTGTTTTACATCCCTCAATGTTCTTTTTGTTCACATATAATGTTTTTGAAATGCCTTCCACAATTTATATGAATGAGTAAGATGATGTAAAATGTAAATATAAATGATATTAATATTCATATAAAAGAAAAAAATCATTATTAATTTTAAAATTTTATAGACTGTGAATGGAATTGTTAGCATGTAGAAATGTCTATATTTAAAAAATCTAGTTTTCTAATAATTATTATGGCCTAATTCTATAAAAATATAATCCTGAGAAGATCCTAAATGTGAACTCTTGCCATAGCTCTATATTTATAATTTTTTATGCTTGGGAATAAATAGTAGGTATCATAGTAATGGATTAGAAAATAATATGGATTATGAGTTTCATTAAATCTCAATGAGAGTTTCAAATTTTATTAATTAAAATAATTGTTTTATAAATTTCTCATAATAGGAAAGGTTGTTAAAATTTGAAGGAGGAGGATCTCAAACAACAATCCTTTCTATTCTTGATGAAATTCCGGAAATATTTATTAAATTGTCATATATGGGTGATTCTAAAACTTTTTCTAACATACAACTCACATGAAATTAGTATATTGAGATATCAAAAAACCTCCACTACAAATCGTTACTGTCATGGATCATATGATGTAGTTAATTAAATACCATTTTCTTAATATTTTATTATTTTCATGAAATCTAAATACTGTGAATACATTTTTATATATTTTACATTATTATATTATTTTATGGAATATTATAATTTTTGAAAAGAAGTTTAAGAAGTATAACCTTGTGCAAATTTTTGATAATTTAATTCAATTTTAAAATATTTATTAACATAGTAATTGAATTTTAATAGGATTATGGATAGATTTTTTTTTTAAAAAAACTGCATCCATATGTTTAATAAAAATAAACTCTTATGTGATGTTTTGAAATTATATTCCATACATGATTATTTTCAAAAAACATTCTCTCTAAACACCCATATGACAAATGCGGTATAAGGTGTGTTTGGTAAAAGGAAGAAAGTGATTTCGATGTATCCCTAAATAGTAATTTTAAAAGCATGGACCATTTATCCACATTAAAAAATGTTGTTGAAACCAGGCAGACAACATGAATAATGTAAGATGTTCATTCATTTGGGAACAGTTTTATTAAATCATATCTAGGTTAAATAAAAAAATGTCAATATATATAATAAATCATGAATTAATATGCTGACCTCATTATTAGTTGGGATGAAAATTATTGTTATCAGAAAAAAATTGAGGTTAAAACATATAGTGATTATTTTTTTCATTTATTAAACATTTCAAATGGGTGGTGGATTTTCGAGTCCATCAATGTCACGGGGATCGACCCATAATTGATGTGCGACAATTGTGCATCACCTTCCACTAACCAACATGAACTCCCTTGTTACAATGCCTTTTTCTTTCACATAAACAATTTTATGAAATAAGAATAAAATTCGTTTGGTAAGTAATATTTTATAAAATGGGTATCCATGGTATTGGAAATTGATTTTGGGAATATTTAATAAATGTTTTTGTGGAATAATTCATTATTTTAGGAACCCTATATGACTATAAAAAATAGAATACTATTATCATTTAATTGTTGAGTAATGGATTAATTTTTTAAAGATATTATTATTTTAATTGTGTAATATTGGTTAATTAAGGTGTTTATTGAAATAATTAACCATTAATGGAAAATATTTCATATGTTAAATTAATTTTTAGTATCAGATATTAAAATTTATTGATTCATTTATAGATAAATATTAAATATTTATCTTAAAATAATATGTGATCAAGTCATTTTAGTTATTCATTAGTTTATAATATATATTTATACATTTGAAGGATAATGATTTTTTGAAAGGAATATGATGATCTTTTTCTATTAGTTATAAATTTTGGAGATTAAAAGTAAATTTCAATGATAAAATGATTAAAAGTAGTTTGCCATCATATAATATTTAATTAATTTTGGAGATTTATCAAAACCTGGATGAACAATTTTGTGTTTTGATAAATTATCAAGATATGAAAATATATATTTATCCTTTTTTGGATTTGGTGATTCAATTGATGTAGATTAATCTTGAATACTTATTTTTTGGACATAAAATTGATTTTATTGTAGAAATTGGCTAAAGGATGAAATTATACTTCATAGGTAAATTGTATCTTTTTGATCCTAATAAAGGAAATAAATTAATTCCACAACTCAATGAAAAATAATTTAGAAAAAATTCTTATCCATTAATTTTTCATTCTATAAAATCTATGACAATTAAAAAATCAGAAATTTATGGTTTTGCGATAGTTAAATTTCTCCTAACAATTTATTATATCACTCTCCATCAAAAGGTGATGGGGATTTCTCACTACCATATCAATGATTTCCTACATGGAATCTTATTGTTTTTTATCTCATGTCAACGTTTTAATTCAATTTAATTTATTTGAAGATGATGTTTTATAATATCTTTTTCCAATGTGGGATTTGTGTCAAGTAATTTTGAAATGTGATACTTTTTTTAATGATCATAACATTAAAATTGGGAGGATTAAATTTTCAAAAGCAGGGAAGGGGGTAACATTCCATTTAAATATAGAATAAATTTTTTTAATATATATTAATATTAATTATTTACATAATTAGTTTACATTAAAACTGAAACATTTTTTGACAGTATACCTGACACAAAACAATAGGTTTCTAAAAAATATAATGTTTCACAAAAAGATGTGTCCTACTAAAAATAATACATTATTAATATTATTATATTAAATTGCCTTTTTTCTTATCCATTTTATTGGAGGGAATGTACATAACCAAATATATTATGTTAACACATGTTTATTAATTGTTTTTAATATCTTTATATATATTTTATAGTCCTAAAATTAGAATACATTCAATTATTAAAATAATGATATATTATATTTTTAAACATTAGGTTTAGCACCTTTTAGTGTGAACCCATTTGAAATATAGTTTTTTCACTTCAATATATTCTATTTGAAAAAATGAAATATTTTTTTGAATCGGGACATTAAAATATAATTTGGTATAATTTTGGTTTTTTCTAATAAAATTCATTTCTAAATAACTAGTAAATTATAACAAATTTTAATCAAAAAATACATTTTCATCCAATATATTTATAAAACATGGTAAAAATATTAATTTATTTTAAAGTGTAACGAATTTTTTAATCTAATATCATTTACAGAAGTCATTTTCATAGTTCTATTGGATCTTAAAACATTCTGAATTTTTTAGAATTCAACTTAAAAGACATGTTTTCTATATCTGCAATCTTTAACAGTGTTAAAAATAATTTAATGACCATATTTAATTTACATTATATAAACTAAAATAAATTATTTTATTTAGTATGAAAAAGGACAAATTATATTATTAATATAATTTTTTGTGAAATAGTAACTATAATTATTTTTACCATGATTAATGGTAAATAGGGTAGTTGGTGATAAAAAATTATAATAAAATAATCTACAGTAATACTTGTATAAATATTATTGGAATAGATATTGTACACCATGAAAATACATGGGCCAAAATGATGTATTTTTTAAGCCACTTTTTTTTTATGAATGAATTTATAACATTTACATTAATGTAATGAAAAAAATTTCATAAACATGTATTTCTTACTAGAGAAATTATAATGTGAGTTTATTAATGTTATATATTATATTATAATTTTAAATTTTAAATATAGATATTTCCTAAATCATGGTAATTTATTTTTAAATATTTGGTAAATAATAATTATATAAAATAGTGACACAAATATGATGCAATATTAGATATATTAAAGTGTAATTCCAATTAATAATTTTAATACTAATAAATTAAATATAATTTGAAATATTTTACTCCATAATCAAATTTAATTAATATATATTACATGTTACCATTGAGTTAATGTCTTCATAACGTAATATAGTAGTTTTTTATTTTTTTTAAATTCATGTAGTTAATAATGTCAAAATTGAAAAAATTCATAACATAAATTATAGGACATGTAATTAAAAGATATATATTATATAAAAATATTATAATTGAAAAACAAATTAGATTACTCAAAAAATTGACCAAATACTCAATTATTTGTTGTTTTTATGTTTTGGTAATTGTTTTAACTCTCAGAGTGTACATACATTATAAAATAGGAAGAGTTATAAGGGGTTAAACCAAAAATAAATGGAATAAAAAAATTTAAATATTTGTGAAATTTATTAGTATTATTATATTTCATCCCAAATTCATCATATAAAAATATTACATCGTCTTAGAACCATTTGGAATAGAAAATGAATTTAAAATAATTTAATAATTTAAATTATTCCAAGGGTTCCCCTCCCCTATTCTATAAAATGTAACCTATTCCTCTGTATTAATCACACATTCATAAAAATTTCTTAATAAAATATCTTCCTAAATCTCATCCAATATACACTCATCATATTCATTATTCATCACTTTAGGAAATCACCATATTTAGAGGTGATAATGAATTAATAGATGGTAATCCGAAGGAACATATATAATAACTTATTTGTCTCGTTGTTATTTCTTCTACAATTTCCATTACATATCTATCATAAATTATGAAATAATAACGACTGTATACTTATTATAATGGGATATTATTATAAAAAATCATAACATAAATCCATCTCCATTTTCATCATATTGTAAATGAATATTAAGATAGTGTGTATGATGGACTACCTCCACATGAACCGATCTGGTACATTTTTCATTACCATCTCTCTAGAAAATTACTAATGATTGAATTTATGTTTTTATATAATTTTCATGACCTATTTATCATTATAAGAATAATATATACCTATTATGTAATTAATTTTCATGATCATAAAAATCATGACATCATTCATATGTACGTGTGAACTATGACCTCCATGAAGTGTTGTGAATCATTTTTATTCATCTCATCACAATTATGATGTATATATAAGTTTATTTTAATTATTATTATTATTATGTTAGTAATATTAGGATAATTATGGATAGTAAAAATATTAATTACCTTATTTATATAATTTCTAATGAAACAAGGAAACATTAATAATACGTATGTACAGCCTACCATCTCCATGATTAGAACATTTTTCTTTCTTCATATCATAAATAAATAGTTCCACTGAAAAGTGTGATTGAAATATAAAAGTGATCACTATATTATGAATTTTATTCTAGAGATGATGGAATTATGACCTCATGTAATATTAAAATCATACCATGTTCATGTTCAAATCATGTATCGAATATCGATAAAACATATAATAAAAACATAAATATTTTTTTATTTCTATGTCATGTCTATTAGTGAAATAAAAGTAATAATAAAAATTAAAAAGTTTTTTATGAATGTCAATTTTAGTTATTTTTTATTCTTGAATACAATTATTGTAGGTGATGAGTCAGACTTAATTTAAGGGATTATTTATAAATATCCTTTCAATAATGAAGTTTGGTAAGTTAAAATAACCTCCTTTTATACCGTGTATAATTAATCCCATTGAAATATAATTTGATAAATTTTTTAAAAATGGAATAACATTAATATGATTCTTTTTACTAAAATACAAAAGGAATTTTTTTAACATTTTCTATGAAAATGATTTTTATATCTTCATGACCGTTATTCAATATTATGATTCCTTTAAAATATATTATGTCTTTAAAAGAAAATTATATACAATTTTACCTTTCTAGGTCCATTGTTATTTAAAATGGTTTTGATACTATTTTTATTATATCAATATCATTAAATAACATTTTTTTAATAATGTGGAAATTTTTTCTTATATTAATTTTAATGTGTTAGGATTATGGTTCATGGGAATTGTTTAAGTATATAGGTGGTTCCATAATAAAATAAGGATGGGTGAGCCCATGATATCACTTCAATGCATTCTATAATGACACATAGTTAAATGATAATGTTTTCAATAATAGATATAGGGAATAAACAATTATTGGAATTCCAAATATAACCTTTATGGTTATATCCTTTGAATATGTAAAAGTTAAAAATTTATTATGATATGGACTCCAAAATTTATCATCATGATTATTAGTTAATAATATTTTTTATAGGAATATAATGATTTCTTGAGGTATGATAATGAGATTATATTTTTATGGATGAAAAATATGATTTTTGGAAAATGTTATCGTCATATTAATATATTAATGGGATAACAGTTTTACTCATTATTTTATATCATATACATTGATTTTTATGCACATTGCATGTTTTTTAAATGTTTTCCATAGGTTATAAGGATGGTTAAAAGGAAGGATATTGACAGATTTAATTTTATAATGATTTTTAGAAATACAATTAATGCATTTTATTCTAAAAATGTTTTAGAAAATGAAGATAATGAATTGTGTGTATAATTTTCAAATTTTTAATATTTGTGTTATTTTGTAAAAGTTATGCCGTACTTCTCTAATACTATAAAATATGAAAAGATCTTCGATCTGGACAATTGACTTAACTCAAGATTATGTAATGGTTAGTGACGTGGATTTATATAGTCACAATATATGTACCTATAATCATCATCCAAATTGAGTTCACTCTGTCACAAAATTGTCCATCATAATCAATGTTATACCAATTCCTTATATTTCCATCCATGGAATTATACCAACACATAGTTTCAGTAATAATAATCATTATGAAAAAACACATAGTTATAACAAATCAATTATACAACATCTAAATCATAAAGAAACTGAAACTATGATACATTTGGTTCATCCTATATTATTCACAGTCATTATCTATTTAAATATATAATGTTGTTTTATAATGTTTTTGGGAATTTATAAATAATTCCTCCTAGGAGACTCAAACGTGGTGTGTAGAAAGTCATGTTATTATGCACTACTTACAGAAATATTCAAGATGAATACGATGTCTTCATGATTTTTACCCCTAGGTAAATCTAATACATTAAAAAATTGGCCAATTTTATCCAAACAGGAATGTGTATATGAGAATTAAATTTCACTATCAATAAACAACATTTCAATAAATTTTAAAATACTTGTACTCATACCTAGACTTATCCTTCGTAATATTCTTATCCATGTCCTTATAATTCTCACAATGAATCTCAAGAACATTTTTTTAACCTGGTTTCTAAAGTAAATGTACACCATTCCATTGATTCCAACTATTATTATTGGGTATTTTATAGATGGTTATAATATCATTTTTGAAATACTCAATACATTATAGAAACACATTTAGGAGGACCATAATAGTTTAGTTCATATGGAAACACTAAATTAAATATTATAATTTGGTGAATAAACTTTAATGTTCCCCATATTGATTATCCATTTTAGTACACCTCATCGACGTAATCTATATAATTCATTTAATGACATCCTCTAGAATGTAAACAAAATAATGGGTGAGCTATGATTATCATTAAGTTTTAAAAAATAAAATAAATGAGAATAACATGATCATAAGGGTACCTAAACATGATTATAAAATTTGAATAGAATATTACGCATACCAACTATTAAAATAATATATCATGGGAAAATATGGGAAATTATTAAGATATAAATCAAAAGGGGATCAGTGACTATGATCCATATGATAAAAACATTGACATAATACATTGAATTTTTGTCATAAATTTCTGCATAGAAAATCATTTCAAGGTTAATCAACGCTCAATACCATGACCATAATTGAAGACAATGTTCTTTAATGACCCGATCAACTCCTTGTTCTGGAAATGTATTTTTGATTCATGTTAATATCCCATGACATACCTATTTTACTAAACCAGGTTATCCAAAAATTCCACTGTAATATATCTCGTGAGATATAAATTATTTACCAATGAATTAAAGGGAGACATAGGCCACAACGTTCACAAATTGAAATCATACATATGTGATTAGTAAGATCATAATAATTATTATTATCATAACCCCATAAATTAAATGGGTATCATATATGTTATATCACAACCAATTGAAAATGTATAGGGGTTTTAATTCTTTATTCATAAAATACAACAAGAAAAAATATTACCTCACTGGATATTTATCATGGAATATCCTATTGAATTGAAATGGGTTTGATAAATAACTTATCATCATAAAAATAAACAACAAATGAAAGAATAATAATGTTATATTTGAAATATATCCCCATTAAATAATATGTGGCATAACTAGATGAAATATTTTATGTGTAATAATTTTTAATTATCATTGAAAAAATTGCCTGATGAAAAAACCATTTCCCCAATGAAAACACAATTTCTAAATCCTAAAATATATATTAAAATCAATTTATTTTTAAATAAAATTGAAAATATATAAATAATAATTTTAAAATAATATAAATTTTTAATGAAATAAATCCATTTTTATATTATATTATTTCAAAATAAAAATTGAATTTTATAATTGAATCATTTAATATTATTTTAATACATTGTTTAAATACCAATCGATTTTATAATAATTTTCAATTGATGTAACCATAGAATCTAATTATGTATTATTTGAATAAAATATATAACTCTATTTAAAAAATATAATATTTTCGATATCCTTTTATAGAAATATTTTATTTAAATATAATTTAAAAATGAATTTTCAAAAAATAACTTGATAAAAATTGGGGAATACATATTTCTAACTGGAGGAAAAATTAAAGTCTGATTTTACTTATTTTTTTTATCCTTTTGGTTAGTTACCATATAGTGGAAAAATGGTACCATTATTTGAATATATTATGAATAACCATAGAATAACAAACAACATGAGAATAGCTGTTAGGTATATAATTACAATTCAGCATTGGATACTTAATCATAAAAAATATAGAAAAATGATGAGATAATAATATAAAATTTTTATGAGTTAGTAATATTGATCATATCACTAAAAAAATATAATATAATATAATTATGGTATATAAATTAACATTTTTACATTAATAATAGTATATATATAAATCTAATGAAATATTATAGGATAATAACATAACATATATATTAAAGAAGATAAACTGAGACAAACCACCATTACCGATTAAGTATACTTTGAATCAAATCCCAATGATTGTGAGATAAAAAAATGGAAATGTAAATAAAATAATAATAATATAAGAATCATATAATTCATGCAATGTAATTATATACAACACATAAAAGAAACATGTGTTCTATATGAAATTTTTCTAATAGAATGTAAAAGTAATATGTATGTCCTTTATAAGAAGTCATGACAATCATCGTACACATTAAATATCAATGTATAACAAATATAATTTCATTATACATTTCATATTTGTAATTTTTATTTATATAATCAAATATTTTATTTTATTATGACCTTTTATTACCTATTTGTTAACAATTTTATGTTAATTTTACTTTTTGTGGAGTACCTTATATGTTTTTCAGTAATTTTTTGATTTTAAGTTTTTTGGATATCTCAAATTAATAATGAATTTTTCATATATATATATATATAATGATAAAATGTATATATGTATCAAAAATACTTAGTATATATTTTTTATAATAATATAATAGTGTATGAAAGAGGAAATTAAATACACCATTCACAGAAACCATTGGTCATGTGTATTCAGGAACATTTCTTCAATTATGTATTTAAATTTAAAAATAATTCTGTTATATTTTATATTATAATTTCAGAATAATTTTTTTATTTTTTATCACCTATTATTAATAATCACATACTTATTAAATTATATGTAAATTGTGAAAGAATTACATTGCTTCACTGGGAAATATCATTCCAAACACACAATAGACATTATCATATTCCCTTAAAATAGATATCACGATGTTATATTTGACATAAAAATTAAATATGCATTTAAATATAATAAATTTAATAAATATTATAAATATAGAATTTACATAATTATTCTTCACCCATCATAGGAATTAATGTCAAAAATTTTACATCAATTAATGAGGTGGTTGTCCTCCACATAAACAAATGTTGATTTCATAACACATTTGATGGATGTGTGTGAAGTTGTAAGTTATAAAATTAATATAAAAATGTATTATTATATATAGGTTATTTATTTTATTATAAAACCATGATTTAATAGAAACACAATAGGGGTAGAAGGAAATATAATAAAAACACTTTTAGAAGAATGTATCCCCTTTATCATATATCCTTTTTATTACTGTAAAAAAACATATATTTTCAATATTTCTTCCCAAAATAAGTCTTATATCATGGGTATGTGAAACTTTAGGAGTGAATTTTCTATATATTAGTTGCTCTAAATTTATTTATATGTGTGATGAATAAGAGAGAGTATGTTACCAGTTATAATTAAGTAGTTGTGTAATTTAAATACGTACACAAAACCATTCATTTCTTCGAGGTCTCCATTACATCACATGGATCCAATATTTTTAATTAATTTTTAGGATGTTCTATATGTGTTAAAGAATCATATACCACACAATAGAAAGAATTTTATTAAAAAATTTGTTATATAACAAACAATGATTTATATTTTACAATTTAGGTTGTTTTCATTATGATAACTAGTTTTCAAAACAATGTAATTATTCATTTACAAATAAATTAAGGTGAGAATTATGAAAAAATGTGTACACTCTATTACTAAGTATGAAAAAAATCGTAGAAAATAAAAAACTCAATGTTTTTAGTGAATGATTTTAATAGATGTGCTTTTACATTATAAAAACATTAATTTAGCCAAAACCGTGCTAACAATGTTTTTTTATATTAGGTTAATTATGTTTATTATTAAAGATAAATTTTTCCTTGAATATAAAATTTATTATATATATTTACACTTATGAATTACATGGAAACTTATAGAATTTTAATATATTTTATATCATCAATAATTGTATCATTATATATAAAATAGTATTAATATCAATTTTAACATTATTCATTTAATTGGACTTTAGAAAATATTGAGAAATGTAGATTCTTTAAAAATATCAATTACACAGATGTATACCATTAAATATTTATGTACTAAATTAATGAAACATAATAATTGATTCATTTTAGATCACTTATACTATTTGTTAACATTTATATTATTTATTGAAACCATACTAATTAGTTTGTTGCAATATCATAACAATATGACTTTGATATAAATCACATATAATTAATGATTATTTATAATGAAAACGTGAACAAAATTTATTGAATATAATATTTATATCAAAACCTGTGTTTTATTTTCCATTATTATAATCCTTGATAAATGTTACTCCTAAACCAAGGTACATTTTTTCCTTTATTTAGATTATTATATGGTTACATATCATTGAACCGTGTCCCCTGATTTCCTAGAATTAAATTATAATGTTAAAATGTTCAATATATATTAAAAAAATTGGTTTTGTAGAAATAGGTAGGTCATTTTACTCATTCTCATCCACATTCAAAAAAATCATTTTTTACATTTTTCATTGATTTTAGAAAAAAATTTGAAATAAATAAATTAAATAAACTATGATAATTTTAATTATTTAATATATTTTGCATAATTATAATCTCATATGTGGAAGAGTCTAATTTAAAATTAATCCCATAGACATTGTGAGAATACTATATTTTTATTTGTGAGAAAATGTTCAATGTTTTAAAATGTTTTATATATGAACTCAATATGAAAAATATTATAATAAATATGATGTTTTATTTATGAATATAGACATTATGAGAAAATATATACATTATTTATTAATATATATGATTTAATTAAAAATACTTTTTCAACTAAAAATTTGAATTCATTAATATTCCTTATAAATGATTCTTGTTAGAACAATCCCTACAATTCACACTAAGATAATATTTATATTACAATTTTGAGAGATAAATTTATTTTAAAATATAAATATTATAAAATTAGTTATATTTGGTTTAAATTATGTTCTCCAAGCAATAATAAACAATCATTTAAAAAAATATTATTTTTTAGAAGTCATTTATTTATCTATTAAATGAAACTTATATTATCTAAAATAAATTCATTTGTCTAAAATATTTGATAATAATATATTTTAATAAATAGATAATCATAATCATTCAATATCATCCAATGGTTTTGTGACAACTATGATATACATTTATTCTAAAAAATAATTCCTTAAAATTATTTGAGTAACATTATACATCCATTAAAATTTATTTCACCCTAAAAATAAAATTCATCATCAATTGTATAATACCTGAATGTTCATCCCATAAACCCACATCAAGTATACGAATAATAGAACATCCATAAAAATATGAGATATAGAAACATTAAAATTAGACACAGTAAATCATTATTAGAATTCCATATAGGATATCATAGGTTGTATGTAACTATTTGGACATGAATGAAAACAATAAATAATTATAGATATTGATTGTGATCGCATTCCATAAAAATGTGGGCGATCAATTTAATATTATCTATAACAAAACATTAATCCATATTGATCTAAGGGACCAATTGATTCATCAGAAAAGAAGGCACTATTTTAAATTTTTTGATTCATGATCATTTTCATTATGATGATTAATTTTAGTGAGATGATATAATTAATTGATTTAATTCTATTAGAAAAGAGAAATTTTACCATTGGGTTGTTCCTTTATAGATTAACACTTTTCATATTACATCGTGTTTTGAAGGTGATTATTTTTTCTTTAATAATATAATTATCATTATATACATATACTCAATGATATGTCTTTTTTTAAATCCATCATTACAATAAATAAAAAAGTTCATCAAAGAATATATAGAAGGAATAAATAATTATATGGTAAAATAATACATAATCTTATAGAAAACACATTAATATAAAAAAATTAACCCTTTCATAAATGGTTATCCCCATGACCATATCAAAATGCTAAAGTACAGAAATTAAAGAAGAATTTCACTAAATATCTCAAAAAAAAAGATTACATTATTATCATATATATAATGATGTTGATCTTTTTTTACGATACCCAACCTATGAATACATTGATCATGAAATCTATTAAAACATGGTAATAAAATTAATTACCATAGAACATTAGTGAAAAAAATAATTCAACCAGATTAATTTAATAAAAAAATTATTTAATATATTCCATATATCCAATAATTTTGGAAAATATATCAATGATATTATAATATACATTTAAAAAAAAGAATGTTGTTTGGTCCTCGATATTGTAAAATTCACTTTATCCCAATCAACAATCCATATATCAATAATAAATAAATTATTCTTATCATATAGAAAATATTAAGGTGTACCTTACCATAGTGACAATATCAAATTACCATTAAATATATTTTCTATTCCACTAAGATCATTTCACATAGTCGTTCAAATCATAAACAAAAAACCAATACTTGATAATCCTTAAATATTTCACATTTCATATTTCATGAATCAAAATAAGTAAATACATTAACCCTTTAATTTGTAAAATTACAATAAAATATGTTCTTCCACCATATTGATGTAAATTATAGAGCTGAGTAATTTAGTTGGGGGGTGACTGTATCACCCAAAAATAATATATTTAATTCTCGATAATATGTCACAATAATCTCCTTTTTTAAAATAGATGTGAAATTACTATCACTCTAATATATTTTATGATGGTTTATTTCCACCATCTAGATATGAAATAATTTGTGTCATCTTTATATCAAGTCCATTACTACATGAAATTTAATAAAAGTTTATATTCATCTTATTTAAACTTTCATTAATCACAGTAATGTTTAATTTTTCAATCATATATCATGATAGATAATTATGAAAAATATAAATATCATTCTCTCATGTCACCATCCCTATTATTTCTCATAGTCAATTAAATTCTTTTCAGGTTCATTGTTTACATTTTTCATTCTGATTCCAAACAATTAATAAAACTATAACATAGTGTTACTATGTCTAATCAGACAAAAAAAATATAATCATGATAAAATCAATAATATGTCGTCTAAATCATACATAAGAAATTTCAATAAATTTTACATTATGATTATCCTAATATATTTTTAATCAATGTCTATTAAAATCCTTCATGGTGGTTCATACAGAATATTTAAATTTCTATATAATATCACATAAGTGTGTTAATTTAGCTATGCATCTAGGCCCGTTTTCATGCACTAATTCCTTATCGAGTGTATCTCAATACAGGTTTTTGTGTTTTTTACCCGTGTACACATCTTTGTCATAACCACATGCCGTTTTAGTATCCATATATTTATATATTTATTGGAAACGACATTCTCTCACTATTTACAATATTCTAGTATATGTTTTTATTCTTTGATCCATCCATAGAAATTTGATTATTTACATCACTAAGAGTATCCCTAATAATATACTTAAGAATCTCACATAGGTTTTTAACATCCTAGTTTCTAATGGATATCTTGTCAATTCAATTGATACCAACTATAGAAACCATTAATTTTTACATGGATATTAAATCATTTTTTTGAATATTAATTACATAATATATATACATCCTTAAGGAAAATAATATTTTAGGTCCATTGGAATCTTGGGACACAATATTAGAATATAAAAAATTATTTTCAATGATTCCAACAATTATATTCCCATTAATACTCTTTATTGATATACCCTATATAAAACATATCATTATGAACAAGAAAATAAAACATAAGAATGGGTGACCCCAGATTATGAGTAAGTGTATAAAATAGAAACCATGATCATAACATGACAATAATTTTATGATAACATTATCATAATATTTTAAAATAATACGCATCATATTAGATATAAAAGTCATGTTTCATGTAATATATATTAGAAATTAATAACACATGAATGATAAGGAGTTCAAATAACATGATGCTAAAGAGTACAAAATAGTCATTAGACATGGAATTTGTGGAATACACATATGAATTGATATCAATTTCCATATTATATATGTATTACATCCAAGTCTATCATAGTAGACAATGTTCATTAGTGATCCATGTTCACTCCATATCAAAGCCATGTATTGCTGAAATACGTTTACTTCAAACTCATGTGATTCTTAATTAATTTATTTCACTAACCATTATATTGTTATCAATATCATGAGATAAAAATATTTACCAAATTAATTAGAGGTATTTATATTTCCCTCCCATCACATAATAAAATCATTCTCAAGTGTTCCTCAAGATCAAAAACAATCAACATTATATAACCATGAAATTATATAAGTATCATTAACATTTCCTAAAAACATTACAATTAATAAAGAGATAAGTTTTATATTCTTTTATTCATTTTTTATAGGTGAAATGAATTGGGTTTCACAAAACATATATCATGGTATAACATGATGATGTTAAATGTGATGCGTAAATAGATATGCATCATAAAAAATAAGGAATGAATAATAATTAAAGACTTGTATTAATTTTCATTTATGTAATAAGTAATATCAATGAATTAAATATTAAATGAATTATAAATTTACATGTTCATTTAAAATTTTTTGTTAAGAAAATACTAAATGATTTGTTGAAAATAAATTCTATATTACAAATGATTTTAAGACATATTTATTTGGAAATAAATATGAAAATGTATATATGAAGCATTGAATATAATTTAAAATAATTATAAAACATAATTAAATTTTCAAATCCAATAATCTGAAAATAAATTTTGAAGCATATAATGAACACTTTGACAACCATTTAGAACATTTTAGAAATATAAAACCATTTTAAATCATTTTTTTATAAATTACATTTCAAAAATATAAAGTATTGTTTAAAATTTATTAAAAAAAATTAATAAATACATTATTTTTAAATATATTTTTAATTAAATATTGTAGTAATTTTTAATTTTAATTTTAATATTTTTTCAATAAATATGTTTTTAGGAGAAAATAGATCTAAAATGGAAGAGAGATATAAAGAAATGTTTTATTAACAAATTTTTTTTACTTATCTAGTTTAACATAGAGTGTAATAGAAATTAACATTAAATGAATATGTCATTAATATATAGAGGAAAATAAATATAAATAGAATATTTGTGAGGTAAATCGTGATATATATGTATTGGAACATAATAGTAAATAATCTTGATAAATTATGAGATTGTAACATAATATATTTACCACTTTGGTAACCTTGAATCATAATACACACAAAAGAATACATTAAAATTTATCATAACATTTAATAAGGTTAGATAAATTCATGATGATAAATGGAAAAGCGGTTACAAACACACTTCAATACATAATATATATGCATTTCATAACTTAAGTGTCAATGAAAGAAAATTGTGATAACATACCTTTAACTATTTAAAATTTTTTGATCCATGATCCCATAAAAGGGAGATACATAAATAGATATGGAAATAAGAATTCTATTTAGTATATACATTATAATCTACATTTTTGGTCAGTATATACACCACCTAAAAACAACATCTAGTGTATATGTAATTTTCCACATAAAATTTAAATGTCAGATGGATATACCATACCATAAATAATGACTATCTTAGTACTCATTGAAAATAATGAATACTAAATATATGTTTATTTTACATCTACTGATGAACTACAATTATATATGTCATAAAATATATGATTTTCTATTGAAATGTTATTACCTATTTATTAGCAATTTAATGTTATATTACAGTAATCGTTATTTAATAAACCACATAATGATAAAAATTGTATAAATATATAATATAATATTTACTTTTGTATTTATAAAAATATAAAAATATTATAAATATTATATTAAATACAACATCATAGCTATTGAAGGTCATACGTACGCATGAACATTGTTTAGAATTTCCTGTATGATTGAAATAAAGTGAAGTATATGATATATGTTATTTAAATATTAAATTATTATTGATTTATATGGATTTTTTTTAAACTACCCATACTAAATTCCATTTATAGATTGATCAAATCACATCGTTTCGTGATGTAGTAGTCCACCGTACGTAAGAATAATGTTATCATTTCCAAAAAAAGAAATCATGTGTGTATAAGTTATACTAAATTCCATTGGTTTCATTCTTGGAATATACTATTTAGTCTCATTTTAGGTCCATGTAAATTTTTATCACCATAGGGTGAGTTTCACGTCATGAGAGGGTAGGTCTTTTCTACACAAGGATGAATGTTATGTCCATGCAAGAAGAGCTCAACCCGATCATCATGGGTTGAGAGGGATTACATCCCAGATGTCTATTTAATATATAAATGACCAAGGGACTTCAGAGATGAACATTCCTTCATTGTTGGATATTTTCAAGGATGTCATTCAAGGATAATATTCAGGTTTACCTCTATAGAGTGAGGTATATTTCTCTATTGATATTTTTTTAGGAGCGACGCCAGTGTCCATTCATTTATATATTATGGAAACACTAGAGTTATAGGAGAACAAGAAAAAATTAAGGAAGTTTTATATTAAGGGTTTCATTCGACCTTGTACATCTAATTGGGGTTCACATGTCCTTTTCAAAAAGAAGGTTGACGGTACCCTTAGAAATTGTTTGGATTATCAGATATTGAACAAGTTTATGGTCTGGAATTTATATCCCATATTAAGGATAAATGATCTCATTGATCATCATTGAGGAGATTTGGGGTTCTCGAAGATTTTCCTAAGATCTGGTTTTCATTAGTTGCATTTTAGACCATCAGATATACCTCTTATATCCTTTTAGAGTAGGTATGGTCTATATGAGTTTTTGGTTATGTTATTCTATCTGAGGAACAAATCTCTATTTTTAATGATACTGATTATCCAAGTGTTCTATTATTACTAGTATTTTTTTGGTGGTAGTCTTCATGGATGATAAAAACTTTTACTATCACACTCGATGCGGCCATTCCACCAATCTTGTGATTGTTTTGAGTATATTGAGAGATCATCAGTTATATGATATGCTCTAAATATTCCACATTTTGATGGATCTGACTGACATCATGGGTCATGTTATCTTTGAGAAATGAGTATCAGTAGTCCAAGTAAATGTTAAGGAAGTACTTTCTTGGGAGCAACCGAAGAACATATCTGAGGTATGGTCTTTTATGGTGATAGTTGGGTACTACACAAAAATTATACATGACATTTCATGATTATCAGGGACACTGTATGGCCTAAAAATGAAGGGTGAAAAGTACTTATGGACAGATTTCTGTGATTCAACTTTTCCAAAGATGAATGGGATATTGACTTTAGCACCTATACAATTTTTTCCTGTTATATTCAAGAGTTTCATAGTTTAATATCGTGGTTCAGGTATTATTCTTGGAGCTATGAATGTGTATTGGGAAGGATTAATTTCTTATAGGTCTCGGCAGCTGGTCCACATGAGAATAATTACACAACGAATTATCTGGAGTTAGCTGACATTTTGACTTCCCTGCACTATTAGGGACATTGTCTATTGGGATTTCATTTTTTGTTATACATTGGCCATAAAAGTATCATGTATATCATTAATCCGTGTGGTCTCACATTGATACAGCAATGGTGGGTTGAGTATCATCGATCATTGGACATTGTGATTGACATCCTGCTTGGGAAAAGCATCATTATGGATGATGTATTGAGAAGGAGGAGCCAGATACATGCAATTTAGGAGGCTAGTAGAGAATGATTGCATGGAGCTCTATTCTATATGTGGCATTTGGAGGTGCATGACATATAGAGGTAGATGTTTCTTTCCTCTGTATTCAATACCTATACTGTACATTATCAAATTAGAAAGGTCTAGCTATTAGATTCTAAAGTCCATGTCCTCTGTTATTGTATGTTAAGAGAATACCTTACTCCTGGGAGGACCATAGGAAATGATGTGATCTTGTGTTTTCAAGGAATCCTATGGGTTTTAACTAACAAACATGAAGAGTTGATTTGAGAAGTTCATTCCACAGTTTGGTTAGTTTATACTTGTGTCACCATGATGTATCAATATATACATTGTAATTATTTATGGCTAGGAATAAAGATGGTTGTTTCTGGTTTTGTAATGAGCATTTACACCATTCCACAACTGATGGTTGTGCATCGTTGACCAGTAGGACTCTTACAATAGTTACCCATTCACGGATGGAAGTGGAATGATACAATGATATATTTCGTGACATTTTTACCGAGGTCTCCACAATTGAATGTTGTAGTTTGTTTTGTTGATAGACTGATGAGGGCTTCATTTTTAGTTTCAATCAAGGAGACCATTAGTGTTGACAATCTTGGAAGGTTTTAAATCTATGAGATTGTTCTTTTTCTTGGGGGTACACACTCTATGGATTTACACATGGATTCTATTTTACATCTTATGTCTAGAAGAGACTATAGATGTATTTGTGTACATAATTACTTCGGAGTATAGGTTACCTTTTCTAGATAAATGACCAATCTGAGCTGACGATTCGGGTTTTGGAAGAAATGTTTCAAGAATGTGTTTGGTATTTCAGAGGATCTTTAAAGAGACACATACCCCTAGTGGGGGTTTCCCAAAAAAACAGTTTTCTAGAAAAAAATTCAGATAGAGCCTTATGAAGCATTGTACGGTAAGCAATGTTGATCAACCCTATGTTGGATGGTGGTATGAGAGGCAGCTATGTTGAGACCTTGTCATTACCAGGAGACCATTATGTAGGTGGGGTTGATTCGTAAGAGGATGGATACATCAATGTCTATCTATAAATATAATGTTGATCAATGAAGTTGACCACTACAGTTCGATGTTAGTGATTATAATTTATTACCCATTACACTAAGGTGGGGACAAATGAGGATTAGGAAATAGGGAATTCATTCACAAATATATTTAAATCCATTTGAGGTTTTTGGAATGTTTTCAGAAAGTTTCCTTCCCATTTAAATTTCCATCGAGGTATTGGTCCATGCATGACGTCTTTAATGATTCTCAGTTATGATGTTACATTTCATAATCGACTCACATTTTTTAACCCATGGAGGCTGAGTTAGATGTGGATTCATACTTTTAGAAGAACCGTATAATTATTTTTGGGACACATCCAAAATGTATTATCTGGCCATTGTGTTACTCTTATATGGATGTTATAGCGGCGCATGTGAGTACAATATGAGACTAGGGAGAGGGAAAACCAACATACGATCACAGTGGCCTGAGTTGTTTGAATATTGTTCTTAAATACCCCATAAATGGAAATTCAATGTAGAATTAATTTAAGTGGGAATGTTTATAAGAAATCATGACATTATTTTAGGTATGGATCTCTATTTTGGGTTATTTGTGGGGGAAACAGAAGATTTGGGAATTTTTTATTTGAATGTTGTGTACTCTTGAGTACACGCTATGTACATATTAATACACATTATTTACCCAATTTCCATGTGTAGACATTTACTAGACGTGTAACAACCAATTACAAGGTCATGTAGGTGACCCGGATAACCACATAAGTCAGGGGTTGGTTGTGGCTTGTATATTAAATGAAAATGTCATGTAATTTTATATATAATTGATGTGTTAGAGTAGGGTCACATCTCATCTCAAGAACTCTCTTTTTATCTCTGTGTTTCATACATGAGAGTGGCAGATGACAGAAGATCATCAGAACCCTCAGGATCCTCTGTATGACCTCTCATTGAGATTCCACTTGATGAGTTAGATTCCCATCGGTGATTCCTTTTTTCCCCTATATCATGTCATCATAATTTATCATCTATAATTAGGTAATAAATGTCTAAAATTTTTATATTTATAGAATATATACATCGTTCTTGGCCATTTAAAGGGCCGAAATTCAAGAGTGTTCATTGTAGGACTATGAGGTAGGAGTTTTGTACATTTATTTTATTATTTTCCGATTATATAGGAATAATGTTTCAAATATTGATGTTTGGGTTATTGTGTATTTTTGAATTAGACACTGTAAAATTCCTTCTATTTTTTGGTTGTTTTATTAAGGGTTGTTTCATATGAATAAGATTGTATACACTTGTTTATGGGACACCCCATGGGTGTGTTCCCTTGTTTGATTGTTTTAGGCAATTTTTCCTAGGTATCCTATAAGGAAAATCAAGTTTACATGCCATGATTTATTTATGATGTAGTTTGTTGGATACATGTGATGACTATTTAATTATTTCATAACCATTTACCCATGTGACAGTTTTGATTTAATGAAGATCTTTTATTACATATGGTATGAACATTGAACTTACAATGGATCGTGAGAGACATTGACTAAGAAATCTATTGAGGTTTCCATGTTTATATACACATGACCATGAGATACTCGGTGTAGACTTTGACCTTGGTTTATTAACATTGAAATATATGTTGGAGGTTATTTATGATTATTTATACCACATTCTCCCATAGGGTATTGACCGTAAAACTACCTAGAGGTCATGTAAAAAACATGATGGAAAATAAAAAAATTGCATTATCTATGAGAGTATCCAAGGCAGTCTTTCTTATTTGACTACTGTTAGGTTAAAACAAAGGAGATAGACTAATAGAGGGTTGCTAAAAAGTTTTTTTTGAATAATTGAATGATTGTGACAAGTCTACCCGGGCAAAGCAAAATCTTGGATATGGTCTCACTTTTTTTTGTTTAGATGGCCTTCTCAGATTTCTATTCTTAATTCTGGACAAGGGAATACATAGTATATTCTAGATCCCAAGATTATATTAGTCAACTTATTGAATAATTAATACATTTTAATTTTCTTAATTTTAAATTGTAGGATTGTTTACTTCTAATTACATCCTTGTTTATTTCTTCATTTTCCATATTGCCTACTATATATTTTCACTAATTGTTAGGCATACAACATTCAATGGTTTCCTACAAAGATTCATCTCACATCCTGTTTGGGTCATGAATTTTATCCAAAAGGAAATATATTGTTTCAGGTATAGATAATGGAATGAAGACTTTTTCATCAGGTACAGTATTGTTGTTTGATGTGGAGAGTGTGAAACCAAGCTTAGGATTTTCATGTTGTTGGCATGTATTATTTTTTGTAATTTATTTTTTTAATTGTATTTAAAAAATTGTGACTTGTTTGGATTATTTCCATGGTACATATGACAAAAATAACTTGTTTATTTATGATGCAGTTGTTTATACTATTATTATTCTATTATTCAATTATATTGAAAAGAACTACTGCTTCTGCTATTGTTCTCAATTTTATTCATTGTATGACTCTGCCAATGAGGGAATCATATCCTCACCATCCCACCCATGGCCCTCCCTTTTAGTCGACAGCCTATAGAGTTCATGGAAATGCGAATGAGGCCATGTAACTGACCTGGCATTGGGATCCTCTGACCATTACCCGGTTCAAGGACATTATAATATTATTAATATATATTCATACAAACAGAAACACATACATATGACCATTTATTTTTTTCATTAAAATATATTCATTGATTTTTCTTCCAAATGTATCAAAGAGAAAAGTGTTGGGATATCTGGGATTACACCTTATCCCCTCTATAAGGAAATGTCCATAAACCTGTTATGATATTATAAATGTTTATGGATCAAAGTCTAATTGGGATTGAATATATTTACATGGAACAAATTTATTTTTTTTTAGCCAAGTGAATTGTGCAGCGTAATGCCTTCATATTTGAGCACATATCACCCAACCAGCATCATGCCTACATCACTACCTACAATCCTCATCATCTTCTTCACCACCTACATTGTACTAGAATTGTACTGGTGTCATTCATTTCCCGAACTGAGGACCTCCTAAATGTGGAGGTCAATGGCTACGTACCACCTAGATATTGCTCTGGCCACCCACACATACACACACAAACAAAATGATATATATTGCTTATATATATATATATGGATAAAATATTATTTTAATTGAATATCATGATATCCGAATGAAAATAATTATTTTATATGATTATCATAAAAAATATTACTAATTGTTGTATTTTGGATGTCAGGTATATGGATAACCTAATCCAGTAACAACACATAATTAAAATAGAGACATAGATTATCTATGAGGATTACTACAATTGATTAAAATAAAATCATTTATTTTATTTGCAAGGTAAAAACAATACCATTTTTTTAAATTTCACAATTGTTTTCTAATAAAACAAAATAGCATTATAGTGAAATAAAAAAATTAATTAAAATATATATTATGAAAAAAATACAATAGAAATGAAATTATATAATACATTTCTTTCATTACAAATAACAAAAAAAAATTTTGTAACTAAATAAATAAATAAAATCCTATTTATATTTGTCGAATATATACCTATATTTTTATATACTAAATAATTTGGAGTTCTTAATTTTATTAATTAATAATCAAAAATAAATTATTAAAAATATATTAAATGAATAATGATTATAATTATATTAAAATTTAGAATTGATTTATTTCTATTAGTAATATTATATTAAAATACATACACACAATTATAATTTTACTTGAGTGGTATATGATGTAGCAAAATATTCGTAAGATTCGTGGATGAACCTCTAACACCCCTTAAATTTCGAGGACAATATGATGGTACTGATGTGGTACGTTTATTGAAGCTCATAATAAATATTGAGTAATTAGGAAGAATTATTCCAAAAAGGGGACTTTTTGTAAAAATATTTTTGTATTCTGACCATGGTGATGTTATATTTATGCTATACAACATTATAATATCATATTAATGGAGAGGGTCAAACTTTGAAGGAGGTGTTTAATACCCTTGGTAGTGTCGTGGTGTTTGTGTTATTTCCTTATCTAATTACTTATATGACCATAAAATTATATATATAAACATGATAAATTAAAAATATATAAAATATATATATATATTAATTACATATTTCTCAAATGTTTTGATATATAAAATACATTTATATTTATACTATTTTAACACATAAAATTATTTTAAAAATTTAGGTATTCATTAATAATTTTATTATATTAACTAAAAATGTATATTTATTGTATATTCTTTATAAATAAATGATTGAATATATCATTCATATTATATTATTTTTATAGTTATACTATAGTTAAGAAAAATATTTGTTATAATATACTATTTTTAATATATAGAAATATTTTTTGTGAAATTTCATTTGTGACATTGTAAATGTAAAATTGGTTAAAAGCTCATAGATTATGATAGATAATGTGTTGGATTAGATCAATCCCTTTATCGATCATCTTTTATCTTATTAAATTTTAAGTAATCTTTTGGTGTCATGTAAATTCATGATTATAGAGGTATCATCAAGAAAATTCATCAATACAATCTACAGTGTAATCTCTTGAATTGAGGCCACATTTGAAGAGAAAAATAGCTATATATGATTACTTCACTTATTTTGATGAATAATTATAGTCTAATAGAGGATCCCATTGATATGGAGATAGATTTAAAAATGGCTGGACTTTATTCATAATAAATCATGTATAATGATGTTAATTAGTTGTCTTATATGGGTGGAATTTTTTATCACATGGATATTGAGATGACATAACCTCCACTAAATCATTTTCTATGTCATGATGGGTTTCATGGTCTATACGCAGTGCTTTAAAAATATATTATTCAGACTATAAGAAATGGTGAGTGTAGATTTTTATAGTCAGTGTAAAATATTTCAATCCGCTATCAATACATAGAATGATGTGAAAACCATAGTGACATTGTCAGGGATATCAATTATCCCAATCGATCTATGGGTTCTAGCATGAAAAATTCATTGTCTTGTGTTGTTTATATTTATCACTCATCATTCAATATTTAATGAATCTATTTTTTATTTATAATTCTTGATAGAGAAAGAGAATGAGATTCTGAATGATAGTTTATTTTCCCAAAAACTTCTCAATTTTAATTTCTCCAATCAGTCTATACATAAAAAACATAATAGTCATAACCAATTATTTATAAATATATATTTTTTGTTTTTAAAATTATTTAATTTTATAAAATCCCATATGTATATTAATAACATTCACTAAACTCATTATCAATAAAATATAATTATTATTAATTTTTAGGACATTCTAACTCACCCCATAAAAAATATCGTTTATTTTTCTTGTTATTTTGTATATAAAATCATACATGGTCTTGTTCTCTTTTAAATCCTCATGAATTTATTAATCACTGTAATGAATATTAAATAAAAATATCTATTACATCAATAAATATTTTTTATTTATAAAATATGAATATTAATATCCCATGGTATTTTTATTTCTATTTAGTAAAATGGATTAAATTTTATTATAATTTAATCATATCATTGTTAACAATTAGTATATAAATGTATTGTATTTTTTCTCATTATCATTAGCTAGGCTTACCTATAGACCAATATAAATATATAGTAAGGGGTTGAGTAACCCAAGATTACTTACATAATGTCAAATTTATGAAAAACACATAATAATTATAACATTTTAATTTAATAATTTTGGAACAATATCTTATCAATGAGGATTCACATCTATATCAGCAACTGATTTTCTTGATACAGAATTATTGACTATCTAAAATAAACATGTCATTACACCATGAAATTGTAATTTTATATGATTATATCTATTCCAATAAAGTGGATGAGATATATAATTCTATCTAATTTAAATGGAAATATCCTTCCATAAAATATCATTTAATGAAATATAAATTCTGACAAACCAAACATTCCCTACCTATCTGCTAACATATGTTTTCATGGTTTTTATATGATAAACGAACTGAAGAAGACATGAAATGAATTATTGATAAAATTAATGTTTATGGATTATGAATCATGCATTCATATAATAATATAATATCAGAATAAAACATTTTTCATTCCTACATGTTTTTATTTTCCCATAATATAACCTCTTGAAATGTACTATTGGCGATCATCATTTAAATAAGACTCTTTCGATTATGTGTACTCACACCTAACAGTTTATGTACCATGTGTCCCATCATAGTATGTTATCTAACCACAAAACATTTTTAAAATGTATAATCCTAGAACTTCATGGTTCACATTATATAGAGAAACTATTTTGACATTATCAATATAACATACATTGTATAATATTATAACCTTAGATTCATTGTGAAAAATGAAAAATATGTAATAATAAGATTTACTAACACTCAATATATTGATAATTTATGTATTCAATATACACACTACTTATCATATTCCATCAAATCCAACATGTTCCCCATTATTACATTTTTACAACACCATCATATGGATAATTCATAGTAATTGGGGGTTTTCTTGGAATTAATCCCGAACATCCATGATTTGGACATTCACCTCATACAACTCATGCGTATGTTTGACCAAATTTATAGTGTAATTAAATTTATAGTTATAATTTTTTATAGTAATATATTTATATAATAATAAATATAATTTATTTATAATGGGGTTTTATATTTATATATTATTATATTATATTCATCTCTTTTTAGACATTACACTTATTATTTTTTATTAAGAGAGAAGTATAGCATTTTCATACCACATCCTACTCTAGTTTTATTTTCATCAAAAAAGGAGCATAGAAACCAACATTTCTGAAATTATTTTCTATGTCAATTTAATTATATTTCACAATCGATAAATGTAAATGAATAATAATGATAAGTATATTTATTGTATTTATTAAATTATAAACATATCATTTACATATAATTGAATTGTATTGTAAATATTAATAAAAATTTGATATATTTATTTAAATAAATTTTAATATTAATAAATATATGATTATTTATAATACTATTACCTTTATATTATTATTTATACTAACATAGATATTTATTTCATGAATAGATCATTATTTTAGTAAGTTTTTTAACAAAAAATATGATTTGTAAATTTTTTATGGACACATCGTTTACTCATGAGTACGCACTATGTTCTAACGTTGTAATTACCAACTACATGGCCTTGTAGGTGACCTAGATGACCACCAATAGTGTGGGCTGGTTGAGGATTTTACACATCGTTTTTATGAAATGATATTACTATATACATTTTTTAATAGATCATTTAATAAATTATGTAAGCATGGTGATCTTTCAATGGACCACTAGATACTTTGACAATAAATACTATATGGGTTTTCAAGTTTATATTAATAGTAACATGAGTTCATTGGTGTAGAATTTTTACATGGGTTACAGACTATGAGATCAACTTAGGAGGTTGTTTATGATTATTTATACGACATTGACGAAGGGGGTATTGTACGTGAGAGCTACCCATATGTTATGAATAATTTTTTGATTCCAATGAAACCTAGTGGTATTGACGATGAGATCTTCCGAGTCAATAGTTTTAATTTGATTAGAGATATGTTAAACCAAATGGGTTATACTTTGAGAGTTTACTAATGGATTGTTTTGAATAATTGAATGATTGTGATGAGTATTCCAAGCCGAAGCACAATCCTGAACATGGTCATAAATGTTTGTTTAGATGGTCTTCTAAGATTCATGTTGATACTATTTAATAGGGGGATCCACAACATTGGCTATATCCTAATGTTATATAATTCAATTGTTTGAATAATTAAAATATGTAAATGAATGTAGTTGGAAATTGTATGATATACTACTTTTGAGTAATCCGAGTTTATTGCTTCTTATTTCATATTTCCCGTTATATATATTTATTTACAGTTAGGCACAAATCTATTTGTGGATGACTATTTGGATTTGTCTCACACCCTGTTTGTGTCTTGATTTATGGCCAAAATAGATTATATGTGTTTAGTTCTAGATTTGTGCTGGCACCCTACTTCACTGGGTACGTGATTGCTGATGGAGCTGAAGAGAAAGATACCAATCTAAGGCTTACGATGCTATTTCAGTTTACTGTTTTTGTAATTTGGTTTCAATATTGTATTTTCAGAATAGTGACCTGTTTTGAATCATTCCTAGATACATGTGGCATGCATCATTTATTAATATATTATACAATTGTATATATTATCAGTCTTTTATTGTTCACATCCGTGGTAAGGTACTTCTTCTTTCGATATTGTTTTCTATTTATTTTTTTAATATACAATAAAACTGTGGGAAATGTTTCCCCAATAACATAAAAAGGACCTAAATTCTAGTTGGAACCCTTTAGAATTCAAGGAAATGCACTTGAGGCCATGTGGAAAACCAGGATCAGGGCACCTCTGGGAAACATCCGGATTAGGGACGTTACAATGTGGTATGAATGGAATTTCTTTTCTACTTTGTCTTATACTTTTGAGCATATATATAGGGTCATGAAGGAATGTGTAGTTGGTAATATGTTGAACTAGGGAGTAGCTAACCCCTGTATATAGAATATCCATTTTACCTCAAATATTTCTATTTTACTAGTTTTGAAATTTTATAGTTGATTGCATAAAACTATTGGGTGACACACTTGTTTTTTTGCTTTTATTGATTATATCATTTTAGTTATAATTCAATTTTAAACGAAATAGATGAGGGTTTGAAATATCATGAAATATATAGGAACTATTTTGATATCAAATTTCATGCATTTTGTACATTCCATTTAGGGTTTATTACAGATTTATTATCGTTGTGATAGATTTTGTGAAAGATATACACGCTGTTGTGATAGATTCCATGATAGAGTACCTCTTTTTTTATAGGGTTTCGATATATGTATTGTTTAATTTAAATGGATTCCATGATTTGGTTCCTAAGTTGTAATGGCCCCACTTGGATTAGAATATGGTAGATCATGTTTGATCACTATTTTAATTTATTCATGTTATGATATGAATAAGGATTCCAGATAATTATTCATGGTAATATGGGCACTCAGTGTTTGGAATTTGTCATGCCTTATGAAAAATTCTATGTTCACTGGGGTTCTGGGGAAGATTCAAATGCTTATAATCCGAAAAACAATACATCATGATGCGTTATGTTATGAACACATGCCATGTGTAATTTTGTTATTTTTGAAACAAATTTTCTTATTTAAATATTGTCTAATTTATGTATAGTATGTGTAGTCTTAAACTGCGTGACAGACTATGTATGTAGAGACATGGGGTTAGGAATAATTGGTTGACTACACCGTGTACCTAGAGTACACGTCGTGCCTTAAATATCGCATGTCATGATGTGTGACTAATGATATGGGTGGATTAAAAATAGTTTCAACAAATTATGTATCATTCATTATTGATATGTATAAGAAATCATGTGTCCAAATGTATAAATAAAGACACGTTTGGAGAGAACATAACCATTAAACATCATGTCGTGGGTGAACACATCGTGTAGTTTTATCTAGGAGTAAAATATATGGGTTTTCAATGTAATGTAACATGAACATGAAATGAGATTCAAGTACATTCCATGTCATAGGAGGAGCATGTTGGGTGTATGGTGGTTACAAGACTAGGTTTGGGAGAGGTACAGTACATGTTAGATTCTTAAGGGATCACACCGTGTAGGCTTTATAAAGGACATGTAACCTTCTTGGGCAAAACTTGAATGTTTCCTCTTATGCTTCATTATAGAAATTATAATTTGTTATCCTTAATAATGATGATCTGAGGAATGCACTTGAACATGAAATTTCATATAGTTGAGACGTCCTCCGGTTGTATACCAGGATCTTGGTGATGACTAGACACTCGAAAGGGTAGATCAGGGAGTACCATTAAATCCTCATGTTCTAGAAATTTTGGAACCAAATGGTATACCAGCCACAAGTGTTGATACAAAGTACAGTTAAGGATTTTTGAGGATGTTAAAACATTTCAGGAACCACCTTACCATGGGATGTATATGGATGACTTCACACAGATGCTAGACCAGTAGAATAATTCCACATTCTCTAGGGATGGAGAACAACAAGATGTCGAGTCATGGTTAGATTCCATGCTTTGTATATTTGATCATTTGAATATGCTTCCAGATAGGAGTTTAAATCATTCTACATACATGCTACGTTATTCTTCCATGAGACGGTGGGATGTTCTCTCCCAAGAGTGATGTCATCAGGTTAAGTCTTGGAAAGTGTTAGGGGGGACCTTCTAGGGATACATCTAGAATTAGACGTTGAGGAATGATCAAGCATGAGTGTTGAAGCATTTTCAGTAGGGTTCTATTTTAGTGATGGACTACTCATCTATTTTCATATATCATCGACTGTTCACACGTCTTTTGGGAGATGAAGAGTTATCTTTAGCTAGGTGATTTTTTGATGGACTAATGTATGACATCTGGTTGATGATGAATTTATTCAAGAACACATAAATGATGTCTATAGTAAATGATTCCCTAAATACCACACATAATCAGAGGGTGTTGGGAGCAGTGAGCCATGGATGTTAAGCATCCAGGGCTAGAACTCCTTTGGCTGATAGAAAGAAGCTCCACAAGGAGCCTTCACCTAGTGATTCTAGTATTAGGTATGTATCTACAAGTATCCAGGTGAAGTGATTCCAGTGTAGGAAGAGTGTGGACATGATACCTCAGTGCCTGATAGACTAAGTTGTGAGTCAAGGTTGTGAAAATATAGGCCAACTATAATGTTTTTAGCTTATTCACACCAAAAGACAGAGAGAGGGGATCTGTTATGACTCCAAGTTCTGGTGAAAGACCTTCTGTTTTTTCTCAGTCAAGTAACTACAGAATTATAGGTCATTCAAGATGAGGAGGTCGATGTGGTCATCGAAGTTTGGCTACTGGTCATTAGAGGTAAAATTTTGTATCAACTCAGGGTAGTTCGGAATTGTCACATGGGTGTGGTGTAGGTTAGAATTTTTTAGTGGAGAAGTCCTAGTAATATCAGGATCCCAGACACTCTACAGTTATTCATATGATTCTAGATGCCTAGGTTTTAGGTTTTACACTTATTGATACAGGGGCACCCATATTTTAATATTTTTTTCCAATGTGGAGATCCTAGATATTTGTATCTTCACTTCTGAGGATATTATAATGCTTGACACTCCGTGGGGGATTAGTACATATAGTTTACGTCAGTGCAAGGAGTACCCTCTTGAGGTTGGTGGGAGTTTATTTTTATGGTACCTATATTTATAGATATGATGATATTTCATTTCATTCATGGAATATAGTGTTTAGTCTCATTATAGGACCTAGTTGACTATTATAACAATAGGGTGAGTTTCACATCACAAGAGTGTAGGTCTTTTATACACAAGGGTGGATGTTATGTCCATTCAAGAAGAAGTAGACCCGAGCATCATGGGTTGAGGGGGATTACACCGTAGATTTCTAGTTTATATCTAAATGAACAAGGGAATTCAGAGATGAATGTTCCTTCATTGGTGGATCTTTTCAGGGATGTCAATCAAGGAGAATATTCAGGTTTACCTATAGAGAGTGAGGTATATTTCTCTATTGATCTTTTTCCCTGAACGACACCATTGTCCATTCCATTATACTATATGTCTACATTAGTGTTACAATAGCACAAGAAAAAATTAAGGGACGTTTATATTAAGGGTTTCATTCGACCCTGTACTTCTAATTGGGGTTCAAATGTCCTTTTCACAAATAAGGTGGATGGTACCCTCAGACATTGTATGGATTTTCAGATACTGAACAAGTTGATGATAAGGAACTAATATCTCATGATAAGGATAGATGATCTCATTGATCATCATTGAGGAGATTGGGGGTTATTAAAGATTTACTTAAGATCTGGTTATCATGAGATGCACCTTAGACCATCAGATATACCTCGTATAGCCTTTTGGAGTAGGTATGATCTATATGAGTTTATGGTTATGTCATTCTATCTCACGGAAACATCTACAGTTTTCATGATACTGATGTACTATGTGTTATATTCATACTATTATTATTTGGTGGTATTCTTAATATATGATAATTTTGCTTACTCTCACATTAGACACAACCATTCCACCCATCTTGTGATTGTTTTGTGTATATTGAGAGAGAATCAGTTATATGTTATGCTCTAAATATTACTCTTTTTGATGGATCTGATTCACATCCTGGGTCATGTTATCTTTGAGAAATGAGTTTCAGTAGACAAAGAGAAAGATAGATAAGTAGTTTCCTATGAGAAGTCGAATAACATCTCTATGTTATGGTGTTTTATGGTGATATTTGGGTAATACATGAAAATTATACATGAAATTTCATTCTTATCAAGGTCCGTGGATGGCCTAACAATGAAGGTTGCAAAGTACATATGGACAGATTTCTGTGATTCAAATTTTCAAAAGATGATTGGGAGATTTACTTCTGCATCGATACTATTTTTTTGTTATATGAAAGAGTTACACAGTTTAATATGATTGTTCAGGTATTAGGCTTGGAGCTATGCATATGTATTGGGAAGTAATCATTTATTATAGGTCTCGGTAGTTTGTCCACATTAGAAAAATTTCACAATGAAAGATCTGGAGTTAACAGACGATTTGATTTCCTTACTTAATTGGGGACATTATCTATTGGGAGAGCATTTTGTGGTATACATTGGCCATAAAAGTATCATGTATATCATTAATTAATGTGGTCTCACATTGATACATAAAATGTGGGTTTAGTATCATCGATCATTGGACATTGAGCTTGCCAACATGCTTGGGAAAGACATCATTGTGGATGATGTATTGAGAAGGCGGACCGAGATACATGCATTTTAGGAGGTTACAATAGAATGATTGCATAGGGCTCGGTTCCCTAGGTGGAATTTGGAGGTGCATGACATATAGAGGTATATTTTCCTTTCCACTTTAATCAATACCTATACTCTACTTGATCAAATGAGAAAGAGATAGCTATTAGATTCTAAATTCAATGTCCTATGTTGTAGAATGTTAAGATAATACCTTACTCTTGCGAGGACTATAGGAAATGATGTGATCTTGGGTATTCAAGGAATCCTATGGTTGTCAACTATCATACATGAAGAGTTGATGCAAGATGCTAATTCCTTAGTTTGGTTAGTTCATCCTTAGTTCAACATGATGTATCGATATATAAATTGTAATTATTTATGGCTTGGTATGGAGAAGGTTGTTTCTAGTTTTTTAATTTGATTTTACACCATTCCTCAACTAATGGTTGTGAATCATTGACCAGTTGGATATTAACAATAGTTACCCATACAAAGATGGAAGTGGAATGATTCCATGATATATTTTGTGAAATGTTTACCGAGGACTCGATAATTGAATGTTGTAGTTTGTGCTGTTGTTGATAGACTAATGAGAGTTTCACATTTAGTACCAATCAGGGAGACCTTCAGTGTCGAAAAACTTGGATGTTTGTACATCTATGAATTTTTTAGTTTGCATGGGGTTACACACTCTATGGATTTATTCGTGGATTCTAATTTTACTTCTTTTTTCTGGAAGGGTCTATATAAGGATTTTTGTACACAAGTATTTCAGGGTATTGGTTTCCATTCCCAGAGAGACGGCCAATCTGAGCAGACGATTCAGGTTTTGGAGGACATGTTTCAAAAATTTGTCTTCTATTTTGGAGGCACGTTATAGAGACACATATCCCTTGTGGGTTTTTCCAAAAATAACAGTTTTCAAGAGAAAATTCAGATAGTGCCTTATGGGGATTTATACGGTAGGAAATGCCGATCAACCCTATATTGGTTGTTGGTAGGTGAGGCAACTATGTAGATACCTCTTCATTACAAGTAAACCACTGAGTTGGTGGGGTTTATTCAGAAGAGTTGGATACATGATAGTCTAACTATTAATCTAATGATGATCAACAGAGTTGACCTCTTCAGTTCGAGGTCAATGAATAGGATTTATTACCATTAACTCTAAGGTGGGGAAAAATGAGGATTAGGAAACAAGGAAATATTTCACAAAGATTTGTAGGGCCATTTGAGGTTTTGAAATGTTTTAGTATAGTTTCCTATTCGTTAAAATTTCCATAGAGGTATTGGGCTATGCCTGACATCTTTCACGATTCTCTTCTATGACATTAGATTTCATAATCGACTCACATTTTTTATCCCATGGAGGCTGAGTTAGAGGTGGATGCAACCTTTTAGGAGAACCCTATAATTATTTTTGGGTCACATAACAAATGTAATATGTGGCTATTGTGTTCCTATTATATGTATGTTATAGTGGAATGATTGAGTAAAATATGAGACTTCAGAGAGGGAAACTGACCTACGATCACAGTTTACTATGGTGTTTGAAGATTCTTCTTAAATACACTAGGAATGGAAATCCAAATAAGAATTAATTTAAGGGGGATTTTTATAAGAAAGAAGATCATTATATTAGGAATAGATCGTTATATTAGGTATGGATCTTTATTTTGGGTTATTTGGGAGGAAAATGGATGATTTGGGATTTTTTATTTTCACATTGTGTACGCTTGAGTAAAAACTATGTACACATTAATACGCATTGTGTACCCAATTTCCATGTGTATCCTTGTACTGTACGTGTAACGGCCAATTATAAGGTCGTGTAGGTGACATGGATAACCACATAAATTAGGGGCTGGATGAGGCTTGTACATTAAATGAAAATGTCATGTAATTTTATATTTAATTGATGTGTTAGAGCAGGGTCGAATCTCATATCAAGAACTCTCTTCTTGTCTATGTGATTCATACATTAGATTGATGAATAACTGAATATCTTCAAGACCATCATGTGCCTCTCTATGATCTCTCATTGAGATGCCACATGATGCGTTAGATTCCCATAAGTGAGTCCACTTTTCCCCTATATCATGTCATCTTAATTTATCCTCTCTATTTAGTAAATCAATGTCTAAATATTTTATCTTTATTGAATATATACATTGTTCATGGCCATTTCAAGGACCGACATTCAAGAGTATTCATTTTAAGACTTTGAGGTAGGAGTTTTTTTAATTTCTTTTATTATTTTTGGATTAAATAAGATTAATGTTACAAATAATGATGTTTGGATTATTTTTTATTTTGGATTTTGACACTGTAAAATATCTTATATTGTTTGGATGTTTGATTAAGTGTTTTTTCCTATGCATAAGATTGTATACACATGTTTATGGGACACCCCATGGGTGTGTTCCCTTGTTTGACTATTATAGGCAATTTTTCATAGGTTTCCTATGAGGCTTATCATGTTTCCATGCCATGATTTACTTATGATGGAGTTTGTTGGTCACATGTTTTTAATATTTAATTATTTGATACAATTTTAACAAGGTGATAGTTTTGATTTAATGTAGATCCTTTAGTAAATGTGGTATGCACGTTGAACTTCCAATGGATCGTGAGAGACTTTGACTATGAAATCAATTGGGGTTTCCATGTTTATTTACACATGACCATGAGAGACTGGGTGTAGACTTTGACCTAGGTCTATTGAATGTGAAATATATGTAGGAGGTCATTTATTATTATTTATACCACATTCTTCCATAGGATATTGACCATGAGAACTACATAGAGGTTGTGTAAAAATCATGAGGACAAGTAAAACCAATTGTATTATTTGTGAGAGTTTCCTAAGTGGTCTCTATTATTAGACTAATTTTAGTTTAAACCAAAGGGGATAGACCAAAATAGGTATCCTAGAAGGTTGTTGTGAATAATTTAATTATTGTGACATGTTTAACATGGAAAAAAATCATGGACATCGTCTTACTTGTTTATTTAGATGGAATTCTTAGAGGCCTATTCTTACTACAGAATAAGGGAATACATAGCATATTCTAGATCCTGTGATTATATTATTCAACTTATTGAATAATTAAAAAATGTAAATTGTTGTAATATGAAATTGTAGGATTGTTTAATTTTATGTAATTTCTTGTTTATTTCTTCATTTTTAATATTGACTACTATATATATTCACTAATTGTTACGAATATAATATTTCTTGGTTTCCTACGAGGATTAATCTCACATCTTGTTTGGATCATGATTTTTTCCCAAACCAAATATATTTTTCTTGGTATATATAATGGCATGAATATTTTTTCATCTGGTACAGTATTGTTGTTTGATGTAGAGAGTGTGGAACCAAGCTAAGGATTGTGATTCTTTTGGCGTTTACTATTTTGTGTAATTTGGTTTTAAAATTATATTTAAAAATTTGTGACTTGATTGGATTATATCCATGGTAAATATGACATAAATCACTTGTTTACATATAATGATGTTGTTTATACTATTAGTATTATGTTATTCACTTCTGTTGGAAGCAACTACTTCTTCTGCTATTGTTCTCGATTTTTTTCATTTTATGACTCCGTCAATGAGGGAATGTCACGAACCACCTCGGGTCGTCATACGGCCCGACGCTCGACCCGGTCCGCACATGGCCCAAGGGCGTTCCTGATCCCCACAGGATGGAAACTAGCGTTGGGCATCAAAACAAGAAGTTGGGAATGATTTAGCTGAGAAAATAATACAGATAGATATAAATAAACTGAACAAATGGGTAAACACTAACAATGAAAAATAATATAAAGGTAACCAACTGGACATACCTCCATGTGACCCCATGGGTCACCACCAAAAGTAAAACCATGCTCGAGCGATACAAAACTAAAACCTGAAACTGTAAAGATAAAGTAGGCATGAGCCTCGAGATTATCATTACAAAATCAAGATTACAACAATTTCCCTTGCCATTGGCATTAATAAGGAATCCAAATAATGCTAGTTTGAAAATAAGGCATAATAAAATAATGTTTTTCTCTCATTTAAAATTCAAACAACTAGCTTACAATTCCAATGAAAACATATCTCTTCCCATTTCAAAATATGTTTTAAATGTATTTATGACAGACATCGTGATAAGATGCAATTGGTATTAAAATATATATTACTATAACAATAACATTTTACATTTATACATATACGTGATTCAGAAAAGAAAATTGAACGCATTTCTTTTAAATATAATTTTATTTATTTTATGATCTTTCATAAAAGAAAGCATTAAGCTAGGATAAGAAGGCCATCCCTCACACTAGAGGGTCAAAGAGTGTTTCTAAAAGCCGATCGGATCAAGTTATATTTTCATTAGTTTAAATAAATATAAGACAATAACATTTTTTTTATATATTTATTTGTTGATTTATGTTTTTTAATACAGTCATAGAGTTTTGGTCCTGATGCATCTCAAACAGAAGTGAGGGGGAATATTCATCCAAATTATTATGGAAGTTTTGTTAATGAACCTACCAATTAAGTTGGGGTATGAACTCATTTTTCATTAATATGACTTATTTATAGTTGATACTATGTTAATATATATTGATTCTAAAATGTCTACTATTTTATTTGTTGGTAAAAACTAAAGAATTGTTGGATGCTAATCCTACGCATTCCTACTCAGTCACCCAAGATAACCTGATGGCTAATGTCCATGGGAATGAGCATCTTGGTATAGTGCATGGGGGGGACATATACTATCTGAGGTCATTGGATGGACACTAGGGATTTTTTAGGAATCTTCTAATGGTTGTAGTCAGTCCATACCCTAAGATACTGAGAGAGATATTTTTTCTCTATGAAACATAGTTCAAGTCCATGAGGCCTAGATGTATACTTTTCATAAAGTGTTGAATGATTTATATCAAAAGATGAATGTATCTACACCTGGAGGTATTTAACCGACCAGTGGTGAGAATGTAAATCATAAAAATTCAAAATCATTTAGTTTTCAAATTTTTACTGGTTTCATGTTTATGTATAAATATTCAGATGTAATTAATTTTCTATATAATTATTTTTGGTGAAAGTAGGCAGTAGATATGGAGGTGGAGAGGGTGAAATTATTTGTTCCTCATCAGACCGTTTTTAGTTGTTTTCTTGATATTATGGACAAACAGGGTAATAATATGTTTTTATATATATCATGTGCGGCACATAGTTTCCACCAAAAAATTTTATTCCCTAACATTTACTTGATTTCTCATGTTTATATTAGGTATTTTATTGATTTCAGATTATTCATTTTATTCCATGATTTCTCTGGTGTGGTTTGCACCATATATGTCAACTATTTTTTTCATTAATCATGTTTTATGATTTATTTTTCCTAAATTTATTATGTTTGTTTCCCATGTATGAACAATCAAAAAAATATATTATAGTAACTAGAATCAGTAAATTCTTAGTTGATGAAAAATTAATTCTATAAAAATTTATCTTGTTTATAGAAGTTTAATGATGAGATGTATGGGAAACATTATGTGAGAAATAAAAAAAATTATGTGAATGCGTATTGGTCTTGCATTTAGTGTATAAAAAGTGTGATAATAACTTTCACCATGTCTTATTATAGGAGATCCCAACATCATTGCATATATTAAAGCAACATGAAACAATACACATATAGATTAAATATAAATCACCTATGCATATTAGTATCTTTCCTAGGTTAAGAGTAATTTTTTAATAAATTTGTTTTATTGATAAAAAATTGCATGCTACTAATCCTTGTGTAGATTTAGATAATATGTAGAGGAAGATTGGTCTAACTAGGTAAACTACACTAAGATGCTTCATTTTTTAAATGATAGACCACAAATCAAATTTATTAACATCATGTGAAAATGACTAAAATATTTTATAGCTTAATATCATATAAAAAATACCTTTTTATATGATGTTTAATGTAGTTTAAACTATTTATTAAAATTATATGAACATTTCTGGATGCAAACCCTATGGATGGAAACCCAATGTGAATGTATAAACCTATTTAATATGATAAAGTGGGGGATTTGATTTCAGTTTATGGGTTGGGGTTGAGATAGGAGATTTATTAATCACTCTATATCCCATGAAAATATCATTTAATCTACACATAGTTATCGTAATTTTTGGGATAATATGATCACATTGACATAGAATTGAGAAATAATAGAGAAACCAAAATAAATAGATTGTTTGTAATGGTAAATATCTTTTATGAACTTACATTTGTTCTTTAACTAGAATTTGGGGTGTTTAGGGAGAGTTTTGTTGTGATTTTGAGGATTAAGGTAGCGTTTTAGCCTTTAGAAGGCCACCACAGCTTGTGCAATGAATTTTCAAGATATAAAAGAGGGAGTTTTATGTTGGGAGTGATATTCTGTAAATTGGTATATAAAACCATTTCATGGGGATGAAATGGTGGTATACATGTTTTCCAAGTGGTTTTCTAATACTCCATGAGAATCTTGAAATGCCCTTGGGTGGGCATGGAATATCGAAGGAAAACCTATCGAAAATAGGAAACTCATGCTCTCCTCATTGTAGACTTGGGAATGGTGAGGGTAAAATCTTTGGGAATTAGTATGTAGGTCATGGATTCTATATAAGTGAGAATAAATAAGAAACATTTTTTCTTAGACCAATCCATGTTCTATTATATCTTGGAGGAAACATTCGATTTTAAAATGGGGATAAAAGATAAATCGAAAATGAGGTTCATAGATCACACTTTTACTAAACCCACCTGATGAGTTTTTATATCTACCATGTTTCAGTAGAGTTCACTATGATTCTCATATAAATAGGTGTTTTATTAACACATTTTTTTGAGTTTTATATTTTTTTTTCAATTCAAGGTTTACCCTTACTCATCCTCCTCTTCCCATTTCACCATTATTGGTGTTCCAAACAAGTGGGATCATATTGGATAATATAGATTGAAATTATCTGATTCATGGTAGCCCTATCATTCCCTATTAATCTTGTATTATCATTCTATTATATTCACGAGTATTTACAGTGGTTATTTTTCACTTTTTTGGGTGGTTTTTGATTGAGTCTTATTATTCATTGGATTCAATAGTGATTCACTAGAGATCGGTGGTGGTTTATCTATAGTTCTAGTTCATTTATCCGTGATGATTTGGTCAAGGATGGGGATCCTTAATCTCCCCTTCATTATATGTACAATTATAAAAAGCATGCTTATTTATTTCTTTGGTTAAATGGTATATCATATTAATAATGAAAATAAACAAGCATAATTGAATTTTTAAAGGAAGGGAAAAATCACATGATTTTTACTTATTCATGTTATTTATTCTTATCTGGCCATACTTACATGGTTTTCCAATTATGACTTATTTTGAGATATTGTGTTGTTTTTTATTTTTAAAACATTCTCTCTATGTCTGTATAACCTCACCAGATATGAAAAAAACAATGAATATATATACAAAAATTAAATTTGATTCCGATGCAATATTGTATTTTTGTGTGAATACCCTTCATGAAAATTTATTTATTATGTTAAAAGTAATTATTGAAATGAAATTATGTATGGTCGTTGTGATTTTTAGTGGTTATGATGTGTGGTGGTGGAGATTTGGGTGGTTGTGATGTGGGGTGGTTGCGATGGTTTGTGGTCTTGATGTGTTATATGTTATATGAGTTGGAAAGGTTTTTTTCAGGGAATTGATAATGGGTCTACAGTATGAGGGGGATTTTGTAGTTAATCTGGCTTTACCAGTTGATTTAACCACCGATAAATAAATATAATATATTTATATGTTGTTTTATCCTCTACAATAATTAGTGTATTTATCAATCCACATGGGTTTAAATGACAGCTACAAAGAAAAATTTAACAATAGTTTTAACTACCACTACATAGTTTTCATATTCCATAAGTATATCAAGACTGTTTTGATGGTTATAACATCAGTTTTCCAGGGCAAACAATATATTTTGTTATGAGATATTTTACCCACTGCATAACATTTTTCATATTACATTATTATATCATGGACGTTTCAACGAATTATGATGTATTTTTCCTTTTCAAAATTGATATTTATATAGTGGCAGTTATATCCACTGTTAAAAAAATATTACATTCACCGAGGAAAACTACCGCTAGAACTATAAAAACCTCCACAACATTCACCCACTATGACGGTAACCAAAAACTTCTAGTAAATCTATGAAACTGTGATGTATTTTATCTTGACCCACAATTCAATGATGGTCACAAAAAACATCTACAATACCATAATGTGGCGGATTAAACTACTGCCATTTCAAAAAAAACCCCACCTTGAAATGGTCTCATTTATTATATTGCATAATGATATCAGCCTATTTTCTTTATTAATACCATTTTATGTTGGTGATGTTTGACTTATCATATATGAAATCCATTGTGGACACATAAAATTCTCAAATCCATGGAATTTCTTTTTAGAACATGTTATCATTCTTTACATCCATGTATTATTATACTATAGGTTTCATCGCATCCACATTAATATCAACAAAAACTACGTTATATGTGATGGAATCAATTGTAATATATTTTCATATAATCTAATAGAATCATACACAACATTTAGATTATCATTGTTGAAATTACCAAAATCTAGATAAATATATAATGGCATGGAAAATTTATTGGTTGAGATTTGGAAAGAAATTATTAATTTTATAAAAAAAAATAACAAGATGAAACGTTGTGATATGAGTAATGAAATGTGAAACTACCGTACTTATCTATACATATATAGGATATCCAATACATAATATTAATTCCAATCTTATTTGTCTCATTTTCTATTGTTTTAATATTCCATCGAGACCATATACATCATTTTTCATGGCGGTGCTAGCATTTATATGGAAAATTATTAAAGAACTATAATATAAATAACCAAAACACTATGATTGAAAAAAATAAAATTAATTTTCTATTATAATAATTTTAAGAAATTAATCTCTTAATGTGGGACCTCTTGGTTATGAAAATATATAATTTCAATCCATTTGTTAATGCCCAAGTCTAGGAATTTGATGGAGCAAGGGGGCCATGTAATTTCTTTTGAAATTATTCTCCTTGATGAATAAATCACAATGAATCCATAATAGAATATTTGAGATGAATTTGAGGGTAATTTCATAAAATAGTACATTTTTTGAAATCCCTTTTTGATCCGATTTCCATAAGCACCATGATGTTAAAAACCCACATATTTGAAATAAAAAAATTTACAATAGGACATTTGGGCTTCTTAAATTGTATTTATTCCTCTTATCTATTACTGTATGATATTTTCCTTAAGAATAATTACATCATAAATGATCCATATTATTGATTCCTTGGAAAAAAATACAATGTTTTTTTATGGCTCATCAAATTAGTTTGAATCAATTCGTTTGATGACTTTTCTCTCTTCCCACTATGTATAAACCCATGATAGGAATCATAATGGTAGTTATATCAAATAATATCATTGATCAAATTTTTTATGATCTAATAAATTTATATATATTTCATCGGATTCTAACTCCGTCTATCCCCTGCCCAAATTTCACATAAGTAAATTTTTAATAAAACAAGAACGTGTTTCTCATACCTATAAAAAACCTAGATGTTTTAGAGTTTTAATAACCTTGTATTCCAATAATAAAAACATTAAAATTAAATGCATATATTCTATTGTTTTTTATGTTCAACTATAAGGAAGTATCCATATCATATGAACATATCATAAATTATAAAAATGGTTCTATATTCATGTCCAAAAATAGAAACATCATTAGTCCAAGACACCTGATCATAAAACACATCACGTATTAATGGTAATATTCCCTTAAAAGGAACAACATTAGTAATCAATACATGGACATAAAAGGGGTAATGTGTCAAATTATAAAATATTATACTATGTGGGTTCTAATTCCATTCATTGGTTTTTATATGAATCCTCTATCATATGAAATATCCATTCAAAAAATGTGAACTAAACCCCTAAATCATGATATATTTTATAATTTACAACTACGAATATTAAATCCTCTGTATATTAAACAATGAATTGAGATATAGTGAAACTATGATATATATATATGTGTGTGTGTGTGTGTGTGTGTGTGTCCATACTAATAAATGGAATTGATCGTTCACTATAAGAAGAAGTATAAATATTATAGTCACTTTTTAGAATTTCACAAATATGTCTACAATATATTAATAAGACTAGGAATATAAAATAATTCTTTAGATGGGCTCGAAATTTTCCCATTCTACTGATCACAACATGAAATTTGAAAAACCATAAGCATGTCTGAATTTACACCATCATTTATAATGAAGGATGACTGATCATATAAACATTGAGAATAAATGCATCAGGGAATACAATTAGTAGAGAATTAAATGTTTATTATACAAGTAATGGTGACTGATGTTATCAGTAATGTAATATCATATTGTCCAAATGGTCAACACCCTGAAAAAAAATATGTTTCCCATCATGAATCATACCATATTTCTATGTCAAATTGTACCTTTATTGGTACTATTAAATATAGAATGAAATCCATCTTCTACTAGTTTAATTAATTGATGACAACAAAAATTCCCTATTTTTTATTAATAATTATTTCTTGAAATAATGATACCACTAATATATTGGTCAAAATAGAATGTTTTTTCATCACGAAAAATTTACATAACAAAATTAATGAAGTCATTTATAATGAACATATGTTCAAAAGTTAGCATAGTAAATGATATATTATATTTCATACATAAATAATCACCCCCTTATTTGATTTACCTCTCTAATAGATAAATAGTAAATCATAATAAACTCTTTTAATCATAACCTATTTATCATGTTAAACTATTTTCAAGAGCATATATAATTTAGACATTTATTATTAATATATATTTTAAATTTTATCCAATATTGATGATGACTCCAAATTTTTAAACCATAAAGTACCACTACATGATCGATATAATTTATTATGTAAAGTTGGTAATTTGGTTTTAGTTACATAGAAGAGAAATGAATTTCCCAATAAAAAAGAAATAATAACAAACCAAGGCCCTTATCTATTTTTTATAAATAAAATTTATCTATTAATGGGTGGTTAGTTTAATAATAGTGCCTCTTAATTTTTTTTTGTAAAAATAAAAATCACCCTCAATTTTCAAAATTATTTGGACACCCATTTGTGTTAACCTTATTAGTGGGTTTCGAAAAAGAAATTGGTTTTTGAAAAACTATTTGCAATAATGAAGTAATAATAAATTATTCAAATATCTTTTTCATTATGGCTTCTTAATTTTTCCTCAATATTGGATTTAATATGATCGACAGTTATCCAATTTTTTGAATCAACATTAACAATTAATAAATACGTTCAAATGAAAACACATATTTTCGAAAAATTTAATTCAACTTAATTTCATTTAATTTTTACATAATAATTTTTATATTTTTCCCATGATCCTAATATATTTATGAATGCACGAAAATATCACTAATACACACAATGAAACAAATATCCAAATAGTAATGGGAAAATATATTTATATTTTATTTAAAAACTGGGAGATTATTTTCGATTAAAAATTTAATAACCACAATATAATATATGTCCATACTGGTATAAAATTTCTTCTCCACTATGTAATCCAAATTCGATTTTAGATGATGATATACGATCCTAAGGTCAATCACTAAAAAATATTTAATGCTAGGATGCTGATAAAACTATATAAATATATGAAAAAAATATACTTATTCTAAACAATATTGTTATCACGTGCATCATAATAAATTAAATTCTGTATTTATTCACAATACATTTTAATAAACAAAATTGTATCTCCCTAAGGTGATGTTATATAATGAATTAATCCTTAATAATTAACTATTATAACTGCATTTTGTATTCTAATAACCATACTAGTGTCATTGAGTAAAGGGGTTTTGAAATTGACCTAAATTCTGGAATAAATTCAACTCATAATTTAATAACTTAATAACAAATAACACCATTAAAATCATCTATAAATAAATATAAATATTCATTTTCTATGGAATAAAATTATGATGTTCAATTACATTTAATTAAAAAATGATTAGCAAAAATCTCACTAAAATATTTAACACTTTTAACTTCATCATGAAATTTTATCATATTAATGTAATAATTTGAATATATAAATTTAAAAAAATAATAATAATTGAAAAATACTAATCTGGGTAATTTACCATAGATTTATAAACTATAATACAATCTATAAATAGAAAAATATCAAACACAACTATTGGAAATTAATAAATATTTCTATGAAAAACAATTCCATAGATAATAACAGGATGAATCCAATAAATCAGTGTATCATATAGACATCAAGTACATGTTTTCAACAAATTCTCTATCTCAATTTCTAGTGGTGATATTTTAATTGTACCTTTCATAACATCATTCAATGTTCTGTCTTCTCTTGAAATATGCATGAATGAATAAATAACTATCTTCTACATACATTTTTGATGATTAACATATATAATTTTAACAATATGACTCGAAATTTCATAATTTCCAATTTCATTACAATTATAAAAACAAAATCCATGATTACCATTATAAGTCGGTATTTTACCATTACTATCCCCTTTTTAGTCAATATTTATAAGCTCCTAATTACAAAACATGGAACCATACAATAATTAAATGATAGACAATCCAAGATTGTTCTTACTACACATATGATATGAATAATTTTTAGTCCTTGTAATTTTTGATTTAGTCAATCAAATAATCTATATTCATTACATGTAGACTAGTTTTAATCGTTATTATTGTAAAAGTCATCAATTCATATCTCACCCTTCTTAGTATAATAAAATATATTCTTAGAGAATTTAACATCGAAATACAAAATATAAATTAAAAATAAATTCAATGTTGAGTAAAATCATTCAAATTTACTATAATGGTCCCAAATAAAATAGGGTGCATACCAACCCAACAACATAAAATTGTCTTCAAATGCTACTAAAGCATCCTCCATTTTCATTATTTCTAAAAAATCATTTCCACCATTATTTAATTGAAATTAGAAATATACATCTAAGAAATTGCTATATAAAAAAATTCAAAGGCATGTCACAAATACCATCATTTTCATTATTATTGAATAAAAAATGAACACCATTAATCAAATTAAGTGTAAAATAATAAATAGAATGAAATAACAGTTTATATTTATAAAAAAAATTAAATTTTTTTTTGGGAATTGTTCCTTCTATAAGCTATCATGTCCATTGAGGTTCTACCAAATTAATGAGATTTATATCTCATCAAAATATACTATTTGGAAATTTTTCTATGTGGAGAGTTATCGAGTCTCTAACAAGGGTACCACCATTAATTTCTTATATCAACTGAGTTAACAAAGATCAATGCCAGTGTATTATAATTCAAACCATTAAACCCTTTGGATTTAAAAGGATATTATAATCATGGTTCTATTCCACTTCATTTACATTGTTTTGAATATGAAAAACCAATCCAAAATATTCATACATTAATAAATTCAAAGGAAAATAGTGGTGTATTATCATTTAAATATTATCTATAACTTAAGAGACCTTAAATTTATTTTCTTAATAACAACATAAACCCTAATATTATCCAATCCATTCTACGACGATAACTAGAAGGATACATTACTCTAACAACCCATAAATATTAGTTTAACAGATGGGATTTCAATTTTTTACATTCCTGTAAACATTTATGATTTTTCTGATGAAAATGATAAAAAATAAATATAAAACACATAAATTAAAATGTGTACACTACTACTTGTAATATATTTTTTCCACAAAAACATTTTTCACATATTTAAAAAAATCATTCTATTTAATTTTTCCCCATATAAAATTTTCTACCAGAATGGAATATAGATATTGTTAGACTTCCAACTCATCTTTATGCCATATTAATGGAATTTAAAAATATGTGATGAGAAAAAAACCATAGTAATGAAAAAAAGGAATTCAATACATTATACCATTTTAAAAATTATCAAACCAATTAGAATAATTTAAATTTTTAAATAATAATTGTTATGTTTACCTATCACTTTATATATTTTCTAAATCACATTTATTTCATAAATTTTATTATGAAACATTTAAAACAACAAAATAGGATAAATAATTATAATGAGGTTGTCATAGGATTCAAGATAACCAAAAAACACATTTTATAGATAAGAATAACTTTCTACCTTTAATGGGTAATAAATTTTCATAAATTATTATCACATTTGATTACCTTTTGAATTTATGATATTTCTAAACAATATTATATAAATCAAAGAATAATCATTGAGGTTATATGGTGATTCATATTTTTATAACACATAAACAACCTTAAAAATACAATAAAATATAATTTTAATTCTAATATACTTTTTATAATGAATTATTTTTTTAACCAATACAATATTGAGAAAATCAGGCATACCCATCATTTTGGGAATTAATATTCTCACTCGTTATCATAATCAATTTCAATGGATTGTAATATACATAAAAAATTGAATCACTTAATATAATAATGATATATAAATATAATAATTTTAACCTATTTTATTAGTCAATTTTTGGCCTCATATTAAAATAATGGTAATAATAAATTTTCATTGAAATAATATAAAAAGTGATATTTCCAAAATGAAACTGAAAAAAATTAAAAATCCATCAAAACATATAATAGAAACCTAATAATATATAAGTATTATTTTCATAATATATTGTATCAAATTACATTCATTCAGAAAACTATCAAATTAAAAAATTTTAAAAAAAAAATTACTTAAAATTATAAAAATATATTTTTTTATTCCAATGTGACAATTTTCATAGATAAATTAATGTTATTTTTAAATAAAAATTAAGGGTAAGATGACAATTTATGAAATGAGTTAATAAACATGGATATAAATGAAAATGTATAAAAAATATAAATATAAATCATTTTGAAAAATGTTTTAATGAAAATTATATTCCTATATTCCATATTGAAAAACACATTTATTAACTCTTCTTTGGAAAACCTCTGTTCTTTTCATATTTATACATATAATTTTTTCTTATTGAGAATAAATTAAATATTTTACTAATGTGTTTACACTTCCATCTATATAATATATTATAATCACACCATAATAGTGTTTCTAAATTTATATTATACTCTAATATACATTATAGAGATACAATAATTTTTTAAGCTCAGGATGCATGAAATTAATAAGGGTTTCAGTGGTATTTGTTGTTATAGAGATGGTAGAGAGAGATATTTCATAGAGAGTATATGGATGATATTCATATGTATTCTATATTATTTTTTATACTGTATAGTAAATACAATTCAAACTATTTGAATGATTTTCTTATAAAATGTATCCATATATTATTGTATGTTATTTATATCATTTTTTATAAATTTCTTCTATATTAATAAATTTATATAAATTCAATTTTGATTATATTTCCCAAAAAAATTTAGGATGAATGGAACACAACTTTTTTACCTTTATCTCTCATTAGTTTTCCTTTATAAGGTTCATAGGATGTGATCCCAAGTGATTTTATAGATTCAGGAGAGAATATGTGATCCAGATAATTTAATTGCATTGCTTGCTGCCAATTTTATATAAGAGAGAAATTTATATTCATATATATAACCAATAATGTAATTTGATTCATATTTAGGATAATAATTACATATACCGTACAATAGAAATAAACAAGATATAGGATGAAATGCGTATATGAAATAAACAATTTGGTGTGAATCTTAGTTTAGAAAAAATGAAATGTGAAATTTTCCACAATGACTATACATATGATTATTGGATGAATATTTTGTCAAAATATTTTTATATTCACCATAAATAAATGATTCAAAATAATATTAAAAACATTTCATAAGAAAAAATATTAATAATAACATTTAAAAACAAATAATAACTATATTTTACGATGTTAATTACATTAAAATATTGAATATTGTTATAATATGATCAACACATAATCCTTATGTACTATAGATGTCAATAACGATGATATTATCATAAAATTGTTTTAACCAAATGATAATGTTATATATCTTTTAGTATAGTAATCCATCAATTATATGATTATGTTATACACAATTTACCAAGACTCTAGAACCCATTATCAAAATTATTAGAAATATATGTCTTCCTAAACCTAGAAAGCCCTAAATCAAAACAAATCAAGAAAATACTTTAAAAAGAAATATTATTTTAGAATTTAAAAACTATCCCCGCATTGGATTACTTATTGAAGAATATCTTCTAAAGGCCTCATTTTAGTGGACTCTGGTAACAATATGTGAAAAAACATAAAATAAAAAATGATATTATTTATTTTTGTATTTTAAAATTCATATCTGAACTCAAATGATGAATATATATATATATATAATTTTAATATCCCATATAACATATTAATGGTTTCAAGGGAATAAGACATTATTATAGTTCATTATATACAATCTATAAATATCAATTTATATTATATCAAATTCGGATGGTAAAATTTAATGTATAACATATAAGATTCATCATATGATTAAAATAATTTTCTACATCTAGGTAAATGTAAACCTTTTTTGAGTACAAATTTAGAAATGTGGGATATATAAAACTCATAAATGTGTAAATATTTAAGTATGTAGACATTTAATTTAAAAATAAGGTTTGAGTATTTTGGATGAAAACCATTGACTCTCTAATATATTAACTTTTTAAATAAAAATTAAAATATTTTAGTTCAAAAATATTTTTTCAAAAATCATCAAATAACATTATTCCCTTATCTGATATAATCTCTATTTTTAGACTATTCATTAATTTACCATACTTTTACACCATTTGTTTCAAATTTTACACTCTATCAATTAATTGATTTGTAGCCAAAATAGTTTATAAAATACTCCCAAATAGTATATATATTTCCCCGTAAATGATGAAAAATGTTTTATCCATTTTTTTATTTTCAAAATAATATATATGAATTGGAATGTGTACGTAATATTATGGGGAATGAAATAATAAATAAAGAAAATATATAACATTTAAAAAAATTTAATAAAATTAATTCCTAAAATTTAATAAATTCACTGATCACATTATACTTTCAAATAAATCCATCCAAAACATATAAAAGTATTATCAAATAAAAAAGATGTTAAATTATTTATTTTCTGTTTTTTACAAAATATTTTAAGTGTATTAAAAAAATATTTAGTTGAGATCCACTTGATTAATTCATTCAGATCCAATAAATATTTTTGATACCTCTCTAACTTAATAACAATGTTCAAAATCATTATAATTTCTTCATTTAAAGAATAGAGATTTTTACACTCATGATAATTTTCTTCTAGGAATGTCAAAATTATCTTAAGTTTTGAATCATTATTTGTAACCATTATTTCTTCTTTAATTTTTTTAAATATTCATCATCATGACATATATACTAAATAACATTATTATAAATATTTCTTAGAGGCTCACGAACATTAAAATTTTATGGATGTTGGCAATATGGAAAATATATTTTTGTCCATTCTTATTCAAAAAATGTTTTAAACATAAAACCTTAAATCTACATAAAATACATTATCCATTTATTTATAACCCTAAACTATAATGATACTAATATTGATATTAGTTTAATATAATTTAACTCACCGTTATTCATAATTACCTTATATGAATATTTATCCAGAGAAAAATTTCTATGAAATGTAATTTTCCCTTGTATATGCATTCACCTAGACTTTATTAAAATGAAATATTTTATTATTAAATCATTATGAATTATTAATTAATTTAAATAACACAATTCCTCATCAAATAATTAATACTTGTTCATGGGGAAGAGTTGGTTGAATCAGATGAAACATTGGGAACTGACGGGCCTTGTGGTCTAGTAAGATCTACATGATCTAGTCCCTCAAAATTTGATTTTAAAAAACATCAGTTATTTTAAAATCATTATTGAATGATGTTTTCTCTAATTTTTTTTCATTTTAATGATTTTCATTATATTAGGAAAATTTATTTTTCATCTCTATTTCTCTAGTAAACATTCCCTCATGGTTGTTTTGACAAGGATGAATAGTATGCATAAAATTTTTCCTTTATATGAATATGTTTTTTATAAAATTTTACCAGTTCAAACATTTTATTTAATATTATATTACATGGAAAAAACTTATTCTCATTAGTATGAGTACATTTATATGTTTCATTAATATATTTTTAAACAGTTTTTTTAATTTAATCTATATATAACTATAAATATATTTTCCAACAAACTTTTTGTTTATTTTTTCTATTTGTTCAACCCAATTAATATTTGAAACAATAGTAGGTTACATATTTAATGAGGATGTGTCTTTTGATGGGGGTACTGACATTTTGAATCGTTAAATATTGATTAAATATTATCTAATTATTTTAAGAAATAATTTTTTATTTTTTATTTTATTTTTACTTATAACATCTTTTATATCGTTTATTCCACACGATATTTTTTTTATTCAGAATATTTAAAGAGAAATCCTAATTTTATCCAACCTAAAATTTTTATTGGGTTGTTTATTTTCATATTTCATCTCCATAAGAGAAAGAAATCATCCTCATACATTATTTTTTCCATTTTTACTTATCAATGTAGGTGGTTTTTCTCATACCATCAACTTTAACAAAACATTAACCTTAATATTTTTTTGCTACTAAAATAGATATAAATTTATCTATTTTCTAAAAAAACAATTTCTAAGTCTATATGTAAACTAAGATCATTTTATGATAGTTTTCACACAAATATAAGAAATTATTTTCCTAATATGAATTCTTTCATTGTTTATTTACTCATTATACATAAGGCTTAACAATTGTTTATGAATCTTTATTAAATAGTAATTTTTAACATTATAGTGCCAGAAACCATTTATTTAATGCAATTAAATAATTACATTACTACATATGACATCCATATAATATAAATTAATTGCTAAACATGAATATCACACACCTTTGAGTTTTTCTATATAACATATTCAAAGTATGTAATTTTTTTTTACCCATATAGAAACTATTCGTTGATCTTTAGTTAGATGGGAGACATTCATAAATGTTTCATATAAAAAAATTTAGACGTTTCATCCCCTGGTTATTTTTAAATGTTTTTTTTATTTGTAATACTTTGGCTTACTATATGGGATCTATAATAAAATAAAATATTGACAATATTATCTAAATACATAATGTTCAATTTCAATGATATCCAAAAAATATTAATAGTGGTGAAATTTACAACATTTACACTAAAAAAATCAACTCAAGTGTTACAATATCTGACCATCTTGGGGCTATGAAATTAAAAATACTTCTGTTACACAAATTGATTCCTAGAACTATACTTTTGTTTATCTTTATAAATGATTCATAATTTTCACCACTATATCTATCTATCAGTATTTCCATTATTACTATTAATTTATAAAAATAATTGTAAATTTTCAAAAAAAATTATAATAAATACTATATAAATATGGTGATGTAAATGAAAATTAGAGATATGAAAATTGGTATGTCCTAATAGATTTATAGAAGCAAGCCGTAAAATTAGAGTGGTGGACTAATAATTCTCTATCTAGATGAATGTAAATATATTATTCATTATTTTTATATCTAACTACATAGATTAAAACACTCATTCAGATCAATAGTCCAAAAAATTTCTCCAAATACATGAATTAACCAAACACATGAAATTGTTTTCTAGTATAACAATTATCTAATGAATATATATTGATGAAAGTAATATATTTTAAAAAAATGACAGAAAATTATAAAACAAATATTATAGAAATTAATTTTTATAAGATAAATAAGAAAAATATATTGACCACATATAAATTAGAGGTAATTTTTTAGAATTTCATATGAAAACTTTTTATAAAATATTAAATTGTTTATTTTAGTTGAAATTTACTACATTTAGTAGATTCTATGAAATTAAAAAAAATCTAATTTAATTAAATAAAAAATTTATTAAACTATATGAAATGTTTTAGTCAAAAAATATTTTAATAAGTTAACAAAAAATAAAATTTATTAAAAATTTATGAAAAAAATGTACTATAAAAAATGAAAATATAATAAAAAATTGTGAAAAAATTTCTTAATTAAAAATTATCATCAATTTTGTTAATAAATAATTAAATAATAGGAAAATTTAATCTACCAAATTTTTTATGTGTTCATTAATCTAATAATATTGATTATAATTATTAAGGATAAATTATCTTTTTAAGTTGGACATTCAGTAATTTAGATAAATTTATTTATATATATCTAAATGCAGGGTGTTTGTATAAATATTATTAAGTTACTATCTTGTTCTGATAATTTGTAAATAATATCGATTTTTCAATGATCTTGTAGACAATGGTATCTTATATATATTATCTAAACACAAGACGCCATTGTTGGGATTTTATATAATGTAATGTCACATTTTTATATAAAAAATAAGTGTTTTTTTTAATAGTTTATAATATCAGTGAGTGTGTATTGTATCCACAAAACATTACCAAAAAAATAAAATTTTCCCTAATTCGGTGCATGAAATTTTGGGTTCTATAGTGTTTTTCTTACCAACGGACCAAGAATGTCACGACCCATCCTCGGGGCCCGTGCCGTGACTACCCCAAGCCCACCATGGATAGGCCAGGGGATGGAAACTACATCCAAAGGCATAAATCTGGATAACTGGTAAGGGATTGCCTTTATAAAACATAAACACAACCAACCAGAGAACAAGAAGATTTAAAACACTAAGTACAAAAGAATGTGCTGAAAAGTAAATGAGCTAGAATACAAACCCAACTGAAAAGTACAACTATATTTGAATAAATGTACAACAGAAAAGAAAAATAGCTGGATGATAGAAGCAGCTCCTGGGTCGTCCACCTTGGATCCTAACTGAAGGGTAGGTACATGTATCCTCCTCAATTCTCTCTCCTACCAACCTCTTCCGAGTACCATCTCATCGTGAAGTCCACCTCAGGGTACTGACTCCTAATGAGGACCACCTCTGGGTACTGTCCATTCCTCATACACTCGGTCTCTAACATCTTTGTCCATCTTCTACATCCAACACAATGAGGTGAAGGCATAGCCCGTTCTTGGGTCAGTATAACGATACTCAGTAGGGACCCCCAGACCCTAATGGTCTCACTTAATCCAAAAACGATAAGCACAAAGAAGTATCTCAACAGATAACCCTTGCTTAGGTATAATCCCATACTTATACCTAAGATATCAAGTAACCCATTTAAATCATGAGGAAACACAAAGGTTATGAAATCAACAGATAACCACTACTTGGGTATATTTCCATACATATACCTAAGTTATCAAGTAACCCATCTCAAAAATGATGAAATCATAAAGGTCATTGACTAAGCTCAAACCCGTATTTTCATTATCAAAACCACAACTGTCGAAGAACTCCTCCTATGTAGAGTACAATAGCCATGTCACGACTCAGAGGCGCTACTCATTAACCTTATACTATTGAAGTAATTCTCATGTCGAGTACCACGGGTCTGCTGCCAAATATCGAGCACTCTATCCACTGCGGGTCTATCGCTAAATACCGGGTGTTCCCCCTAATAGCCTACATAGGTACTCCTAATGATGAGTACCGTGGGTCTTCTTCCATCTTCCAGGACCTACGTCTGTCGTGGTTCTGCCTCCAAATACATGAGCGCTCCATCCACTGGGCTAATTGAATCACTCCGACTCGAATCGGTCAAGCAGTCATCAGGTCTACAACTACTAGTTTTCCATAATCCATACGCTTGTCTCCAGTAGGGACCACTCCATGAGCCATGGGTCGATACTCCGAGAATCACAAATGACCACGAAGAAGTATCTCAGAGGACCGCCTCATCAACGGGGTCTCAACGCAACTGACAAGGAGTCAATCAGACGACCGGTCTGTGAGTTATAAGCATTTTATTCCCAGCGGCCCAGTTGGTTTCGTGTATGAACCAACCCAGAAGTATCTCAACTTTATCCCGAAATCTCATAGGATATACTCAATGGGACAATTTCTCAACGAGATTACCAACGCCACTGACTGTTTGTCAAATGGACGTCTGGTCCGAAAGTTATCGTCTTTTCCATTCTAGAGGCCTGATAGGATTTACTGTACAATCCAACATGTTCATTCACCAATTGGTTCCAAATATCGGATTAATTATACCAAAAAGCAGTCTCATTAAGAGGAATCCATCCAAGTCAACCCCATGTCACTCCGACATCCGGAGCTCATGTTATAAGTGTTTCTTCTCCTAGGACCCGGTTGGTTTCGGTTTCTAACCAACACAACCATGCACAAAAATCAGCTATATCATGAGTGTAATAGTGAAATGACCGTCTTGATCCAAGGAATTATATGCAACTGATAGTGCATTGATCGAAGGTCCATAGCTCAGGATATGGTCGTTTAACCAAAAAACGGTCCGAAAATAGGGGGTCTGGGCCCGGTCCAACCCAGTCCAATTCCCCCTGGGTCAGCGCAAACTAGGTCAACCCGACCCAGGTCCAGGTCCGGCCCGGCTGGCGTGGCCTGGCTCATGGGTGCGCGTCCGGCCCCTCCCGTGTGGCCTGCGGCCCGGCTTGGCGCTGGCCGGGCGTGACGCAAAGGGGTCGCCGCCCACTGTTTGCGGAAACGGTGGACCCAGTGGGGTCTGACCTAGCAATAGGTCAGGGGGGGTTAGACCCTGCTCAGTTTTTAGTGTAACAACCTCCATTTATGGCCGGCCAGTTTTTGAACTGCTGCGAGACCTTGAAGGGTTCCCGCCTCCTGGAGTCGTCGGCGGCCGGCTCGGCAGGCCACCCCTGCTGGTCTGATTTGTCCTTGGGTGGTGGATCATCTCACCGGTGTGGCATTATGTGCCCACGCACCACCACCGCAGCCCGCTCCAGCCGCAGCCTTCCTCAGCCCCTCTGTTGTGGCGCGACAGTGACATGCACCACTATCGCGGCCCGCTCTAGTCGTGGTCCTCTTTTTTCTCATGCAGTGGAATGGCACCATTCTGCCTTCGTCGCGGACTTGCGTGGTCGTGGTTCAATGCTGATCATCGCATGGTGAAACGACATTGTGCGCCTCTGCATCCAACTTCAATGAATATCAAAAAAGAATAGGGGAAAAGGATTGGCCATGTTTGTGTGGTCCAATCTCCTCCCATTACGACAATATCATGCAGCCAATCCCTTAATCAACGAAGAACATTGATAATGTTTTGAACAAGAAAAATAACCCCTAACTCATGACGTGAACACTCGATGGATCTGCGGAGAGGTAGCACTGTTCGTTGACGTCAAAAGGTGATGTCATTGGAAAAATTCCCTCGGTGGTGTCTCCTCCCTTGATGGAGAACTGGGGTGCGTTCCTCATTGAGATAGATTGCCATTTTTCCTCAGTCAGTTGGTACACTTCAAAAACTCAAAAGCTCTCCCATCCTCCATACTCCAATTTCCAACACCATTAAAATATGACTTCCTCTTATTTTAATTAATTATGCCTTTCTTTCAAAATTCAAAATTTAAAACACATAATTAATCAATTAAATGAGTTAAATATATTATTTAAGTGTGTTGGCATAACATAAAGAGAGAGAGGAAGTAGAGAGAAAGAGTTACACAATTAAAAGGAATTATCAAAATTAATTGGGTGTTCAAAACGGGTTAAGGGGTTATGGAATGTGAATATTTTGGGGCTCATGTCGGACCCACCTCATTATTCTACTCACATGGGAAGTTAGGAGCTTGTGGGTCACATCCCAACTCCCCCATGTTGGATTTAACCACTTTACATAAAAAGATAAAATTGTCCCACAATTTTATTCACTTCTTATCTAACCCAAAAAATTAAATTCTCATCCCGCAAAAACACAATTGCGGTAATGGCCCCCTTAAGCAATTACCACCATTGCGAGTTCATCTGTGCCCTAGGATATTAATTCTGAGCACCTATTCAATAGATAGAAAATATCTCTTGTCCGTTTACTAAATTTACCTGAGATGAACTTCGGAAATTAATTCAGGGCACACCTGGCCTCGGAATCAGGTGCCGTCAAGAAACAACACGCTCAAAAAATTCAAAAGAAATTAATAAAATAACATCCTTGATATTTTCGGGTCTTTACATTACACCCACCTCATTGATTTAAATCCCCATAAAGCTACAACACAAACTAGGGAAACTAAATTTGGTATCAAGCACGCTTCTTAGCCTCCTTCTATGTGCTCTCTTAGAGGTTCCCATGCTTCCAATGAATGCGCACAAGAGGAATCGATTTTCCCCATAGGACCCACTCATATCGATCCTCAACCTCTACTGAAACCATATGTAAGTTGCCTGGTCATCGATGTCCATCTATCTATGGTCGATGACGACAGATAGGTCATGCACACATCTCCTCACCTGAGATACATGAATGACGTCGTGATCTCAGTGCAACAAAGGTGGAAAGGCCAGGTGGTTATCCACCTTGCCTACATTCCTAGGGACATGGCAAGGTCCGATGAAACATGGAGATAACTTTCCGCCCCAGTCAAATTTACGTAGACCCCATCAAGGTTAGTCCCGTAAGAAGTCGTGGTCATCACCCTCGAACTCTAGTGGTCTCATCTCCTATCATCATAGGACTTCTGTCTACTCCATACAGTCTTCATCCCTTCCTGGTTGATATGAACCTTCTCTATCATAGCCAGACCATTTCTGGTTTTACACATGATTACTCCATCACAATCCACAAAGGATATCTAAAACGCAGTCAGCTGCTGTCTCGCCACTCCTAATAGCTGAATGTATGATCTCCTATAAGGAGAATCTTCTACAACGTCCCCCTCTATAATAGTACAAAATACCACGAAGTCATAGTCCAAGAGGAATTCAATCCATCACGGTTTCCCAGGTTCATGTCCTTCTGAGAGAAAAATACACCCGAGAATAATGAGATGGGGAGAATCGTAAACCATCCACTAAATGAACAATCAGTGAGACTAGAAAATTGTAAGAACTTATATCCACCATTCTTCATCTACATTTCACCAAAGAGCTGGTGGGATTCCTCCTCTTCCTAAAAGAGAAATCTGGTCTCATCCCCTGGATGAAACATGTTATTTTCCTAATACAGTCAATCCATACATAGACGGTACTATTTCATGCTAATGACGATGTAGTATGGCATGGATGCTACAACCAAGAGATTCAACCATTAATCTCACCTCCAAGGGTCGAGTCACACTGTCAGTAGCAGTGTGTGGTCACTGGGTCTCCTCCAGTAGGTATCTACAAATTGAGGATCAAGTCAATAGTCTTAAACCATAAACTCTTAGTATCAACTATACAGAGAGGACATGAAAGTAAAAGTCACAAATAAATGTGTCTTTTATTACTATAGCACAAATTATAAAGACACATACAACCACAATAACAACAAAAAGGAAGCTAGAAGCACCATTAACAAAGGCCTCCATGCCTGGATCTGGTCTCACTCTTGTCCACCTGCTTCTGATGCTCAATTGTCGTATGCTTTAGCTGCCAGATCTTGAGATCTACGATATCCACTCATCCCCTGTGCTCGGGGTGGACCTCTGGGTAGTGGTGGTGGAAACACCTCGAAGCGTCGTCCACCTCCATCTGCACGGCCAGCTCCTCTGCCTCTACCTCCGGTTCCTTGTAGTCCGCCTCGATCGAACCTCTGCCTCTAGCTGGGATGTTCTTCCTCTATCTGCTGATAGTCTGTATGGCGGGTCGGACAGTCATGTGCCATGTGACCATGCCTGCTGCAAGAGTAACATTTCCTGCTCTTGGAAAGACTGGCTCTGACTCCACCCTGGTTTCCCTGCACAACTAAACTTGAGTCGTGTAGTAGGCCACCGTTGGTTCTGGTCCTCTTGGACCCTTGTTTCGTCTATCTGCTGCCTGCGGCAGAAGACTCTGTTGTAAGTCGACTAGTGGTGGTTCCTGCTGCTAGAGTCTACTCAGTAAGGAAACAATCCACTATGAGGGCTCACTCCAACACCCCTTCATGGGTCGGGATGCTGAGAGGGATCGTCGAAGCTCTGATCTCGTGCCTCAGTCCATGCTCGAAGGTCTGGGCCCTAAAGAACGGGTCTCGTACCATGTTTGTAGAGTAGCACGATAGGTCTGTGAACCTTGTCGAGTATTGAGCTACACTAATGATGCCCACCTGTAGATGAATTAGCTCCTATGTCCACACCGCTCGAATGGTGGCTGGTACAAAATCTGCCCGGAACAGGCTGTCGAAGTCTTCCCATAGTATTGACGCCTTGTCAAGCGTCTGAAGCATCAGGCTCCACCATCTTCCTGCTTCTTCCTGAATGATGCTGGAAGGAAGGATCCCCATGAAGTTTTTTGGTGTACTTACTATCCTGAACACTCTCCCCACACCCTCCTACTAATCCTCAGCCACCTGTGGGTCCGTCTTTCCCCGGAACCTGGGTGTCCTCTTGCACTGGAACTCGTGTAGTGCGCTCAAGAGGCGTGCATCACCTGCTCTTGGCTTCAGTGGAATTCGTGGCCCAACGAATGGTAGTACCGCTAGTTCCTCCACTGTTTCCTCAACTAGAAGAGGGCCTTGTACTGAGGCATCATTGCTCGGGGGGATGTCAGTATGTACATCTCCCGGGGAACTAGCTAGTCATCCACTGGGAGGTATCTTGAAATAACAAATGTGAAACTGTAAAAATACTATACATAGTGAGCTGACCTGGTTTGAACCGACGTAAAGGAATCTTTTGAAAACACACACTCAATCTGTGTTTTCATGCACTGAGTGGGAAATCATAAGTCATGGTCTTGGTGTATGTATATGTCAGTCGCCCGCACCAACACTGGACTCCCTGAACTGAACACCACACATAGTACACGTAACATTATTACTTCACGGAAAAGAAAATATCAGAGTCCTGAGTTCTGCAGTAGAAACGACTCCTCTGATACCAATTTGTCATGACCCATCCTCGGGGCTCATTCCGGTACTACCCCAAGCCCACCTTCCATTGGCCAGGGGATAGCGACTAGCATCAAAGGTGTAAATTAAGTAACTTGGAAGGATTTTACTTTATAAAACATAAACACATCCAACTAGAGTACAAGATGAAGTAAAACACTAAGTATAAAAGAATTTTTAGAAAAGTAAATGGGCCAGAATACAAACCCAACTAAAAAGTAAAGCTAAAACTGAATTAAAGTATAACAGAAAAGAAAAACAACTAGAAGATAGAAGTAGCTCCTAGGTCGTCCACCTCGGATCCCACCTAATGGGTAGGTATAGATAGCCTCCTCAATGCTCTCACTCGCTAACCTCCTTCGACTACCGTCTCGTCGTGAAGTCCACCTCCGGGTACTGACTTGTCATGAGATCCACCTACAAGTAACATCTAGTCCTTCCACACTCGGTCTCTAACTGCGTTGTTTGTTTTCTGAATCCAACACAACGAGGTGCGGGCATAGCCTGTGCATGTGTGAATATAATGATACTCAGTAGGGACCCCAAGATCCAAAAGGTCTCACTAAACCCAACATGTATAAGCAAAATTAAGGATATCAACAGATATCCCATACATAGGTATAATCCCATTCTTATACCTAAATTATCAAGTAACCCATCTCAATAATGAGGAAACACAGAGGTTATTAAATCAACGGATAAACAATACTTAGGTATATGCCCATACATATATCTAAGTTATCATGTACCCCATCTCAATCATGAGGAAATCACAATGGTCATTGACTCAGCTCAAACCGGGATTTTAATTATCGAAACCACAACTGCCGGAGAACTCCCCGTCTGTCGAGTACAGTAGCCCTGTCATGACTCTGAGGTGATACTCACTAACCTTAGACTGATGAGGTACTCCTCCTTTCGAGTATCGCGGGTCTTATGCCAAATTCCAGGTGCTCCATCCACTTTGGATCTGCCGCCAAATACCGGGCGCTCAACCTAATATCCAAAATACGTACTCCTCTTGTCGAGTACCGCGGGTCTGCTGCCAACTACCAGGTGCTCCGTCCGTCGTGTGTCTACCGCCAAATATTGGGCACTCCATCCACATGTCTAATCGAATCACTCTGACTCGAATTGGTCAAACAATCATCAGGTCTATAGATACTAGGTCTTCGTACTCCGTACGCTCATCTCTGGTAGGGTTCGCTCCACGAGCCACTAGTCGATACTATTAGTATCACAAAGTCCCACGAAGAAGTATCTTAAAGGACGGCCTCATCAAATGGGTCTCAACACAACAGACGATGAATCAATATGATTCCATTTCTGTGGGTTGTAAGCCTTTTAATCCCTACGGCCCAATTGGTTTCGTGTATGAACCAACACGGATGTATCTGAATTGTATCTTGATATACCATAGGCTATACTCAATTGGATAGTTTCTCAATGAGATTACCAACGCCACAGACAATTAATCAAACGGATTTCCTGTCTGAACGATATCAACTTTTCCGTTCTAGGGGCCCTATTGGATATGGTGTACAATCCATCCTGGTCATACTCCAATAGGGTCCAAATCTCGGTTGAAGTTTACCAAATGAACTGTCTCATCAAGAGGAAACCAACCAAGTAAATGGCACACCATTCAGACATCTGGTGTTCATGTACTAAGTGTTTCTGCTCCGAGGGCCTGGTTGGTTTTGGGTTCGTACCCACTTGACTGTTCCCACAATTCACTGATGCCTTGAGTGTAATATTCCAAAACGACCGTCTCGATCCAAGGAAACCTACGCATTTGACGGTGCATCGATCGGAGGTCTGTAGCTCATGATATGGTTGTTTAAAAAAAAGGGTCTGAATATAGGGGTATGTGCCCGGTCCGACCCAGCCCAATACCCCCTAGGTCGGCCCGAACCAGTTCCACCCAAACCGGGTCCAGGTCCGGCCCAGATGGGTACTGCTCGTCCAGGTGGGGCGCGGCCGGCCCAGCTCGTGTGGTCTATGGCCCGACTCGGATGCCTGCCGCGGTTAGGTGCTGGCCAAGTAGGATGCAAAGGGGGAACCACACCCTTTTGTGGAAACTGTGGACCCCGTGGGGTTCTCCCTTGCAAAAGGTCGGGGTGTTTACACCCCCTTTTATCCGGGTTAAGGAGGGCCTTTACGGCCAGTTGACTTGTGAACTGCCGTGGGACAGAGAAGGGGTCCCTCCTACGGGAGATGCCGGAAGCTGGCTCGGCCGGCCACCTCTGCTGGTTCGCCAGGGCCTTAGGCCGCCACTTGTCACACCGGCGCGGCCCAACGGCACCGCGCACCCACGTAGAGGCCTTCCTCGGCCCATCTGGCGCGGCACGAAGGTGCCGCGCACCACCGCCACAGCCCGCTTCATTCATAGTCCTCCTTGATCATGCACTGTGCAACGACACTCTTCCGCCTTTGCCGCGACCTTGCATGGCTTCAGATTCCTGCCAATCATCGCACAGTACATCGACACTATGCACCTCCGCTACCAACTTCAACGAAGATCAAAAAATATGATGGGAGGAGAATCACCCGTGTTTGTGTTTTCTGATCACCTCCCGTTATGACGATATCATGTACCCAATTCCTTATGCAATGAAGAACAATAATAAATTCTTGAACAAGAATAATAACCCCTACTTCGTGACATGATCACTCGACGGATCTATGGAGCCGTAGCGTCGTTCGATGACATCAGAAGGTGACGTCATTTGCGAAATTCCCATGGCAGTGACTCCTCCCTTGATGGAAAACCCGTGAGCGTTCTCCGTCGAGAAGGATGGTCGTTCTTCATCAGTGTGTTTGTACTTATCAAAAAATCAAGAGCTCTCATATCCTCCATACACCAATTTCCACACCCATTAAAAAAAGGCCTCCTCTTATTTTAATAAATCATGCCATGCTTTCAAAATTCAAAATTTAAAAGACATAAATAATCAATTAAATGAGTTCAATCTATTAATTAAGTGTGTTGTAATGAGTTAAAGAGAGAGAGGAAGTGGTGAGAAAGATTTAAATAGTTAAAAGGAATTAAACAAATAAATAGGGTGTTCAAAAGGGTGTAAGGGGTTATGGAATGTGAAAAGGTTGGGGCTAGTGTGGGTCCCACCTCATAATTATCCTCACATGGGTAGTTAAGAGGTTCTGGGTCCCATCCCAACTCCCCCATTTTGGATTTAACTACTTTACATAAAAAGATAAAATTGTCCCAGAATTTTATTCACTTCTTATCTAGCCCACAAAAAATTAACTTATCATCCTACACAAACGCAATTGCGATAAATGTCCCCTTATGCAATTACCAACATTGCGAGTTCATCAGTTCCCTCAGATTTCAATTCTGAGCAATGGTTAAAAATATCAAAAATCCCACTCGTCCGTTTACTAAAGGTACACGAGCTGAACTTTGGAAATTGATTCCGGGCAAACCGGACCTCGGTATCAGGTGCCTTCAAGAAACTGCATGCTCGTAAAAATCAAAGAAATTAAGAAAAAAATTTCATTGAAATTCTCGGGTCTTTACAATGAAACCAAATCCCATCATAATATATTTCATATAAAAAATATACTTTTTCTATAAATCCTACATCCACAAATGACATCTATTGATTTTTTTTTTCAAATTCATTTACCGAGGAATAAAATTATCCAATATCCATAGTTACGATAAAGTAATAGAATATTTATTTTAAATAAAATAAATGGAATTTGATTAATTTCATGGTATATATCACAAAATAATTATAAAAACATTAATTCTTGGTTACTTGTTGTAACGTATAGAACACTAACTATTATTCCACTTAATTTACATTTATCAACTAATTTCCCATATATATAATGATATAATGTTTTTTAGTTTCTGATATGTAGTCTAATACATGTATTTTTACGATATAGAAAGAAAAATTAATAGATATATTATTTATTTTTTTGATATATACTGTTACTTAGTAGTTTTCTGAGAAAATTAATAACCATGAGAAAATGTAGGTCACTTATCATGCTCATCTCAAAACAATATTTAATATGATCTATAAATAAATATTTATGTCATTTTTTAGATGATAAAAATATAATTCCATAGAAATAAATTTATAAATTTATTCAATCATTAAAATACTTTAAAATAATATTTATTTTATTATTTTCTACGTTAACAAAACATTTCTCTCACAAATATATGGTTAAATTATCAGACCAAGATCATGTGTATTGGTTATATATCAAGAGTTCCTTGGTATTTATAAATACATGATTCATTATTGTTGGATATTTAAATATTTATATTGTTCAATATATTCATCTACTTGTATTATTCATTATAGAATGAACACTTTTGATAAATTTGGGAAATGGTAAAATTTAGGGTTGGTTCAAATGATATAAGTATACAAATAACTTTTTGTCAATTTATTAGAAAAGAAAATATTTTTTATTATAATACATATTCTTTATTATAACCTATTGAAAAAATTAAATTTTTATATACAATATTTATTCAATATACATCCTGATGAATGATTAATTCTTTTATATAAAATATTTTAAATCCATATAGTTGATACATGTTCGTAGGGAAGAGTTAGTGGAATCATATTAAGAACTAGAAACTGATTGGCCTTGTGGTCTAGTTAAACCTACTTGTTCTATTCATTTAAAAAATAAAATTTAAAAAACATCACTAATTTTAAAATCATCATCGAATGATGTTTTATCAAAATAAAATCATTATAATGATTATAATTCTATTATGAAAATTTATTGTTCATCTAGATTTCTCTTGTAAACATTCTTTCATTGTTGTTTAGACATGGATCTGAAGAATGCATAAAAAGTTAACTTGATATGTAAATTATTTTAAAAATTTCAAACCACTTCAAACTTTTTCATTAATATTATTTTACTTGGAAAAAATTTCTTTTCATTAGGATGAGTACATTTATATATTCCTTCAATATTTTTTTAAACTATATTTTTAATTTAAACTATACATATCTAGAAAAATAATTCCATAAAAACTTTTTGTTTATTTTTTATATTTATACTACCCCATTAATAATTGTAACATTAGTAGGATGAGTATTTAATGGAAATGTTTTAGATGATGGAGGTACTAAAATTTTGAAACATTATATATTGATCAAATATTATCCAATTATTTTAAGAAATAATTTTTAATTTCTTATTTTATTTATATTTATTACATCCTATATAATATTTATTCATCATGATATTCATTATGCATTATATTTAAATCTAAAACCTCATCTTATCCAACAAAAAATTTGTATCATGATGTTTATTTTCACCTTTCTTCTTCATAAGAGAAAAAAATCTTCCCCGTACATTGTTATTTTCGTTTTTTCTTATCCATAAAGGTGGTTCTTCACCTACCATCCAATGTAAAAAAATAACGTAAATATTTTTTCTCTTCTATAATAGATATATCTTTATTTTTTTCTATAAAAACAATTTATAAGACTATATGTAAACTAGGATCATTTTTTGATAGTTTCAACTGAAGTGTCATAATATCTGACCATCTTGGGGACATGAAAATAAAAATAAATCTTCTTTTACACATACTGAATCCCAAATCTATATTTTTTTTATTCTAATTATTAATGATTCATAATCTTCACCACTACATCTCCATATTATTAAGTCCATTATTACTATTATTTTAAAAAAATTGTTTTACATTTTCATCATTTTTTATAATAAATACTATATAAATATGGTGAAGTAAATAAATATTAGATTGATGAGAATTGGTATGTCATGATATATTCATAGAAACAAGCCATAAAATTTGAGTGTTGGCCTAATAATCATCTATCTAGACTGATGGAAATATACTATTCAAATTTTTTAGATATATCTATATAAATTAAAAAACTCATTTAGATCAATAGTCCACAAAATTTCTCAAAATTTATGAAATAAACAAACACATACAATTTTTTCTCATATAACTATTATATAATGAATATATTTTTATAAAAAATTATATTCAGAAAAAAAATTAATAAAAGAATAAACATTATAGAAATGAATTATTATAAGTTATATAAGTTAAATGTATCGAACTAATATATCTTATATAAAATTTATTAGAATTTCATATATTATTTTTCCAATAACTATTAACTAATTTTATTTATTTGAAATTTAAAACATTTAGTAAATTATATGAAATTTGAAAATAATTTCAATGAATAAAAATAATTCTAAAAAACCATATGAAATATTTTTGTCTAAAAATAATTGTATAAATTAACTAAAAATTAAATTTATTACAATATTATGATAAAATTTTGGAATAAAACATAAAAAATTAATAAAAAATCTATGAACAGTTCTTAATAAAACATTATAAGAAATTTTGTTAATAATGATTTAAATCATAAAAAACTAATTCTCAAAAATTGATAATGTGTTTATTACATTAATAACATTGATAATAATTAGTAATGATTAATTATATTTTTATATTAGACATTCAATTATGTTGATAAATTTATTTATATATATCTGAATGGAGTTAGTTTTTAATAATATAATGAAGTTACTATATTGTTCTATTAATTTGTAAAATAATATCGATTTTTCATTGATATTTTAGAAAATGGTGTCCTATATCTATTATCTAAACACAATAGTGTAGTGCTGGGATTTTATATAATCTAATGGAACATTTTTATTTAAAAAATATGAGTTTTTAAAAAAATGTTTCTAATAGCATTGAGTGTGTATTGTATCTACAAAACATTACCAAAAAACATCGAATTGCCCCTAATTCAGTGTTCAAAATTTTTGGTCTTATGTAGTGTTTCTTAATAACAGACCAAGAAACAAAATTCCCTCATTATAAATATTATATAAAAAATATAAATTTTCTACAAATAAAACATCCACCAATGACATCATATGAAAAAAAAATATTTCATATACACTTTCTGAGGACAAAATAATCCAATTTCCATAGTTACTTAATAGAAATTGAAAATTAGTTTTAAATATTATTAATTGGAATTTAATTAATTTCTTGGTATATATCACAAAATAATAATAATAACATTATTTCTTGGTGACTTTTTAAAAATTATACAATACTACCAATCATTCCACTGAATTTACATTGATCAACTAATTTCCAATCTTCATAATGATATAATGTTTTTTGGGTTATGATATGCAGAATAATAAATGCAGTATTACAATATAGAAAACATTAATAGATATATTATTATTTTTTGATATATACAGTTATATAGTGGTTTTTTGAGAAAATTAATAACCAAGAGAAAAGGTAGGTCACTAATCATGCTCATTTCAAAACAATATTTCATATGATCTATAAAACAAATTGTAGGTTATTTTTTATATGAGAAAAATATAATTCCATAGATAAAAATTTAATATATTATTCAATAATTAAAAAACATTTAATATAAAATTTATTTTATTATTTTCATCCTAAACATAATATTTCACTAACAAATATATGATTAATTTATCAGACCAGGATCATGTGTATTGGTTATGTCCCAAGATTTCCTTACTATTTATCAAATTATCCATTGTTTTTGGATATTTAAATATTGTGATTGTTCAATATATTCAACAACTTGTATTATCCTTTATAGAAAGAAAAAATTGGATCAATTTGAGAAAAGGTAATATTTTGGATTAGTACAAATGATATGAGTATACAAACAGCTTATTGTTAATCGATTAGAAAATAAAATATTTCATATTATACTATGTATTTTTTATTAACACCCTTTGAAAAAAGTATATTTTTTATATAAAACATTTATTCCATTTTAACCATGTTAATTATAGAAAAACCACTTTACTACACTTATATGTAAATAATAATGACAATATTAAAATGACAAATTATTTTTCCTCTATAATTAATTTCATTAATCCTATATTTATTTTAAATAATATTAATAACTTAATTCCTCACAAAGAAATTTATGGAATTTTTTTTAAAAAAATGAATAAAATAACATTAATTTATTAAGGAACATATAGTTTGTACGATCGATCTATATCTCAAATTATATAGTCAGAAATATTATTCCATTATTTTATATGATTCCATGGGGTTGTAAAACAATATTAATCATTATAATGATTCGTTTTTTATAGAGGTATCACAATATAAAACAATTTCATTAGATATTATATCATGAGAAGAATTATACAAAATATATTGAAAGTTATTTTTTTAAAATCATATTATTATTGGATTTTTTATTATGTAATTTTTTTTTATTTCATCAATTTTTTCAGTCATTGTTTTCAAAATATTAGTTTTATTTTGATTAAAAAGATGGTATTCGTTAATATTTGATTAATAACAAAAAAATTCATTCACAAAATTTTAGAGAGGATTTATTTTGACTATCATTATAATTTAATATATGTATATTATATCGATAAAAAATGAAGTAAAATTGTTTTGGATTTAATTATATTCAATTTTTGTAATGAGTGTTATTATAGAAAAATTTGTTTATGAATATGATTTAAATAATAGTTATTAGTACTAACTACTTCATCCATAAAATGTTTAGGAATTTATATTCAGAAAACATTTTTCATGTAACTTCATGAAGAAATCTATTCCTTCGTTCAACTATGCCATCTTAATGTGGAAAACTATTTACTGAAAAAATAGTTATTACAAATAATTTACACCAAAAAGACTCAAAATATTAATTTTCAAAATCTCTACCATGATTAATATGACGGGTAGAAAATTAAATTTTCATTTTCATTTTAAAAAATGGATAATTTTTTTTAAATATAAAAACACTAATAAATTTGTTTATCTTGAAAATAGACCCTATTATATAAGGCTAACCCTCAATTCCATGACTAATATTTATCATACATAACACTAATAAAATGTATATATTGGTTTATTATGACATTTATATTTAGAGTTCATAGATTTTGATGCCTATTAGAAAAATGTATAGTTTTACATCAAAACATTAAATAGTACTTTTCTAATTCATGATGTAAACAATTAATTATTCAACATTAATTTTAAATATTCTAATGAGTTTATGATTATGTCCTAAAAATTAAAACAATTACATTGTTGGTTTTTCATTAATAACATTATAACATAATCTATATATCTCCCCATGAGAATTGTCTCTAAATGTGGCTTTACCACCTTTCATCATGATAATATTCTATAATCATTTATTTTTTAGGGTCATATGGTTGAAACATAAACTATTTAATTACCTAATATTATTGATATTGGTTTATAATAATATTACTATGATAAAACTTCATAATTTTTTTACCCAAGAATTCAATGGTATGTTAATGATTGACATATTTTTTGTAATCCACATCTATCCAAATATATTATAATGCATTTATAGTATTTAATTCTAAATTTAATCTCTATGAATATTCAAAAGATATCAATTTGATCAAAGAACATTTATTTTATCATTGTTACTATCTTATAATTTTTTTATTGATTAGTGATCATCGTGAAACATAAAAGATATTTGGAGAATTTTGTTTTGATGATGTAACACATGTTCGTAATGTATTTTGATTATGTCTCATATTCCAACACATTTTATAAAAATTTTACATCCTAGTTATAAACATTTCTATTATTGTAAGACTATTAAATTTAGAGAAAATATTTTAAAGTAAATTTTTTTATTATTATATTATTTATAAATATATTTTTTACTTATATTACCTATAAATTTACAAATATCTATATAAAATTATCAAATATTATAATTTGATATCTCATATTTCAATAGAATTTTTATATTTCTATGGAATCTTCTAAATTTTTTCCTAAAAATTTATCATATTATGATTTTTCTTCATAACATGGTTATGAATCATAATAATAATATAAATCAAATTTTCATACTTCAGATGACTTAAATCTATTTTCATCATTCAAATAAGAATTATTCTTATTTAATGTTAAATCAATTATTTATTTTGTTGATAACATATACATTAAGAATTTATTTGTCTTCATAATTGAGAAAAAATAATACAATATTTTTTTGACTATTGAAAATATCATTAGATGTATTTTATAAAGATTTTTACCACTACTAACAGCCATGGTTTTATAATATTTTAATCTTTTCATTTCATTATATTAAAAAATTATTAAAAGGTATATCTGACTAATCATTCTTCTTCATTTTAGGAATATTATATTGGATGTGGCTTTATTTTTTCTAATCATTTAAAATAATATCAAAATAATATTTTTTTGATTTAATTATTAACAAATTTTTTAAACATATAATGAAAATACTTCTTAATTAAGATCATATTAATCCTTTTAAAATGATTACAAAGTTCATTCAGACATTATTCATTTAAAAAACTCTATGTAAAAAATTTCACATTATTTCGTTATGTTTTTTTTAATTTATTATATAATATATATTTATTATATACTATGGTTTTATAATAAAACACTCCACCCTTTTTTCTCATTCTCATCATACCTTTTTAACAATCCCTTAAAGAGTGTGATAATTCAAATAGGATACTCTATGTTTAACATTGAATGATATTTTTCATCATCATATGTTTTCATCAAATATTACAATTCATTGGGCTGGATTTCTAAAAAAAAATCTATATAATTTTCCTCAATCCTAAATTTATATACAATATATTTTAGATTATTAATGATATAGATAATTAATTGATCAAAATTTTCATAAATTTCAGTAGTTATGAAATCAAAGTAATAAAAATTATTTCCAATATTATCTCTGACAATTTATACAACATTAATAGTACCAAATTTTGTTACCTTCTATTCTATTCAAATACTATTAGTTTCTTGTAAATATAAAACCAAATTGAATAATTTTCTTGACATGAAAAAAAAAATTTCTAACACAATAGTTCCACTAATATATAGATTTTTTTGTATAGTATCATGTATATCTATAATTTCATAATATAGAGTCACTATCACAACATTTGTAAATTTTTTTTTATATTGATATTCTACTTGTTGTCCCTCAAAAAAGAATAATCAGAACCATCATTTTAAGGTTGCCTTTAAAAAATTATATTCCCTAAGTTCCCAAAGTCTAATCCTCTGAACATAAAAATAAAATTATATAATTTTCTTTAAAACACCTTTGTCTAACATATTTTATAAAAACAAATGTGTTTATAAATTTAAAAATACCCTTTCATTCCAAATATTGTTTTATAAAATTATATTAAATAATTCAATTGTGTAGTTGATTTTAAATTATAAAATAAAACATTAATCATTTTTTATATACTTATGTAGTTTTATCAAGAGATGATGTTGATTGGTTGAGCTAATAATCATTTTTTTGAAATGTTGTACCATATAATGTACAAATTTTCATAAATATTGTACAACATTGAAAAAATATTGTAAAAATATGAAATATAAATTTTATAATATGTAATTATGAATAATATTCATAAAAACATAATTAGAGATTAAGCACATTTAAATATTGAGTCCATAATTTCCAACCCATGGCTTAGTGGTCCATAATTATAACTAAATCATAAAACATTATCATACTAATTATTGTAATCCTTTGATTCTATGATCATATAATCCATTTTTAACCTATAATCAGGAACCCTTGATCAGTGATATCATAAATATCATTCTTCCAAAACCTCATATACACATGATTACACCTAATTTGATTTTTTTTAAGAAAAGCTTCAAAAATTTATAAAATTTCCACACATCAGATTTTATAATAATGAAAACCTCTAAAAGAATACATATATAGACACTAATGTAACAAAATGTTACAAAATATTAAATTAATTTATTATAGAATTTATTTTTGAATTTCAAAAAGCATCACCATTGTTAAATAATTATTATATCTATTTGATTTTATCAAATGTTAATATCCCAAATATGTCATATGTGGTTTCAAAAAAATTGTGTTAACCCTTCCATGAAATGAAATGTTCATAAAGCTATCTTAATTAGATAGAAATATTGATATAGAACAACATTAATTCTTAAAATATTTTACCTGATATAATTTTTTTTCATAATCATGAAGGATATAGTTTTTTTTTAGTATATTTTATATAGCCTTATTTAAAATTATATCATCCCTAGTTAGAAAATGATTTTTTATATAGTTTTTAAACATTAGTATTATATGAAATTGTTATAATTTATATTCCTGAAATTATAAATCAATTTTCATTGATCATTAAAAATGTATGTAAAATGTATATTTATATATCATAGGTATCTATGTTTGGCAGAAATTATTTTAATATCATGTACAATATAAAACATTTCCAAAAAAATTTATAGAAATAATGTTACGTATAATATATAGAAACTTATAAAAAAAATTGAATGTGTATTTATATTTTGAAAATAATTAAAGAATGTGTGGAAAAACATTTGAATCAATAATAAATATTGAGAAAAAATTATTCATACCAAAATTATAAATACTAAAAACTATATATATATATATATATATATCAAGAAAAATTTAAATAAATTATTAAAACCATATGATTTTAAAAAAATAAATAAATTTTTTATTTATTTAATGATTGAAATATACCTTTTATATTTATAATAAAAATATCATCTCATTGATCACATATATCATAAAATATTATATGTCCATTATGACCATCATGAAGTGAGTTCTATATGTTATTTGAAGGATAACCATCATTGAAATTTTAAATTGATTCTATTATTTTTGTATTATCCAAATTTATAATTAAATAATTATTCTTCTATTATATTCCATATAAATAATTTCTTATAATATTTATTTCACTAAAAATTAATAACATTTTTATCTATTTTTACGGAAATTCACATAAACCAGTCTCGATTCATCATGTTAAACTAAAATATTGTAATTAACTCTTTTAAAAAAACACTAGTTTTAAAATTTATTACAATTAAACTCTCATATTTTTTCATTGTTTTCAATGAAATACAAATTTATTTAAAGGGTATATTTTAAATAAAAGAATGTACTTCCAAAAAATCACCCAAATGAGTAAATACATATTTTTGAAGATTATATTTTCATTATATTACATTATATAAAACAAATAATAGTAAATTACTGATGCATAATACAATAATAATTTTTCAGATAAAATTTTATCTAAAACTTTTACTATTTTTCTGTTGAATTTAATATTTATAAATAACATTATATAAATTAATTATCTTAAAAAAATATAATATGTTAATTATAGGATTTTAATATCCAACTGTTAGTCTGTTTTGATAAAAATACCTTTGAATATTTTTATTATTTTAATAATATAATGAATCCAAAATAACATATATTTTATTTTTTTTACTCTATATTGTGGTTATTATAACCTTATATTTTCATTTAATGAATGTATTTAGAATATGTATCCAATAGGAATAGTGATTCTTTTCTTGGGCAATCGATTAAAAATCATAATATGGATTCTATATTTTTCAGTAATTTTCTTTTCAAAGAAAACATCATAGAAACCCAAAAATTAATAATAATTAAAAAAATAATTCACCTTAGGGGCATTTTAAAAAAAAAAATTCATTGTATGGAGTATGTGTTATTTAATAGTTCCATTTCTTTATGTGTTTAGAAAACTATTTTAAGAATATCCATTCACTAAATTTTATAGGGAAATATTAGAATGCAATCATGAATTTTTTTTTCATATAAGTCTTCTTAATACATCATTTTTTGTTTACCGTCTCTAAATATGTATTAATATTTTTGGATTATAATTTTATTGGGTTTCAACATCAGCTGTTTATACATATTTCATTATTTTTTATTTCTAGATAAAAAAACTCTTGTCATTAAATTCTATACAATAGTAAAATATCTCTGAGATACCACTATATCTACGGTGTTTATTGAAATTTATATAAAAAAACCACTCCAAATCCATATTTGTATCAAAAATTCATATATTCCTAGCATTTTTATCAAAATGATTTTTTTTCCTATATGATTAATTTCATAGTATGGGTATGAAGAAGAAAAATATTTTTCTATTGATAAATTTTTTAATTCATAATAAATCTACTATAATTTTCCACATTAATGCATTTCATGATGTGTTTATATGGATTGATAGTAAACTTATTCATTAATTTTTATATAATCCTTATTTTTATTAGAAAATATAAAATATTTCCTTCATAATTTAGTGATATTGATTCCTATAATATATAAATCTAATGAACATGATTTTTAGATTAACAGAATAGATGATTATTTTTTTGATTTTCTATATAACCTATAAAAATTTTAAAAGGAAATATATTATAATGATTTTAAATTATTAAAAAAACAAATCCAGTTTCAAATTTGGTTATTATCTTTATGTCATATAAGAAATACATAATTACACAATAATTATACTAAAACCCTAAAAAGGATTGTAGGAGATGTTGTCATTATGCTTTTCATATAAGTATGTTTGTACTAGTAAATGTTTCACAACAATGATCACATCAATATAGAATACCTTATATATAAATTTATCTATTGGGAAATATTTTATTATAAACCATGATCCAATTTCAACTCATTTTTCATATCATAGGGGAAATTCATTATTGATTGAAAATATTCAAATGTGGTTTATTTTTTTAGATATAAGTTATTCTTCAATTGTTACACACAATGAATCATTAGTTTAGGAATCATTATCGAAATAATTAAAAATGAAAATATGAGGCATATCAGTGAATATGTTGATTAAATGTTATATATTATCCATGATAATATTATGTGTCTTATTTTTTATTTCCACTTTATTATTGTGATAAAAATTTGATATGATAATTATTCATTATGACAGAATTTTTTTTTCTCATTACTAAATTTGAGCTAATTTATTCCAAATATTATATTCATGTTCATGAATTCAATATATATTATATGTTAAAATTAAATTTAATATAGGAGACAAAATGAAATGGTTTTTTTTTAATAATTTGTTAATAAATGTTAAATAATTACATAAAAATGTATAATTGTTTCCCTATTGGATTAATTTTAATAATATTAGTAAATTATGATTAATTTTTCATTAAATGAAATGAAAATGAGAAATAAACTGTTTAGATACTTGGAAATAAATTTTATATTAATTAATAAATGGAATATTTCACACATCCCAAAAAAATTAGTCATTTCCAAATAAAAACAAAAAATTCTCCCTAAAGTAAATATAACAAGCTGATATAAAAAATGATGTCCCTTTTATAAAAAATGTATTTCTAAAATATATAATTAATCATTAAAAAATAATATAATAAATGAAAAAAATATTTAAAATAAAATATATTTATTGTTATGATTTTGAAAATAATATAAAATCATTATTGTTAATGTAAGTATATAAAATATAATCCTGAATATTAATAGTTAATGAATTATATTTACTATTGTCATCAACTAGGATTTTAAAGTACCTCTCAATATAATATTTTCTAATCACACACTAAATGTATCAATAAAGGTATTGTAGACTATATTATTCCTTAGAGTGTTATGGGATTGTCTACAACACATGATAGACTATAGTGTTGGGGAAGTGAGTGGTATTTCATGTTTTGGATGATAGGTTGAGATGTCATTCAAGGAGATGTGATAGATGTGATTTGGGACATATTTATATGATTTTTAGGTTTTAATGTATAATTTAGTAATGATATTTAAATATTTTTTTTCATAAATATTCATATATTAAGGGACATTATATATATAATTTATATATATTTCTTGTATATCAAAAAAAATCTAACATGTAATTTTGATATTTTTAAATACCGCATTATATTTGAATGTCACCCAATTTATTAAACATTATCCCAAATAATTTTTTTATCCTTGCGGTATTGATAAGGGATGAGATGTTTTAATAGTCATTTATGTTAGACTAGGTTATCAAAATAATTTTATTGAGACCATATCTAAATGTTCCATGTAATTATGCACATTAATTTCCACTGTATGGGCCCTCATATAATTTTGTAAATATTATTTAATATAACTGTAATAATTATTCAGAATTAAAGAAAATAATTTTACGATCAAAATAGTATATTAGAAACAAAAATATGGGTGGGGTATTTTTTTTATAAAATAGAGAAAAAAAAATTTATTTACCCTATTTATGATGTATTGTTTGATAAATTTTTTTCTGATTAATTTTATAATAAGAGTTCATAAACCATTAAACATGCTGTGTAAATATTTTCTATACCAAATTCACAGGGGAAATATAGTTACTAAAAATTAGAAATAACAACCTTCTACAATGAATGTATGAAAAAATTACATTATGATTTTAAGAATAAATTATTATTAACTATATGTGTTATAGAAGTCTATAACCTTAAAAATAGGTATCCAAAGTTTTAACCAATCCATAATGTTCTTTCTTCCTTATCCATAGATTCTGTTAATACTATGAAACTATAATTCATTACTTATCTATCCTCAAAATTCCATGACCATATTTATTTAAGTTACAAAACTTCTTTTCTATCAAAATACCATAATCACAAATAATCAGACAAAAAATTACATAGATTGTTTTTTAAAAATTTATATATTATCCTTATATTGGACTCATTATAAAAAATACTCTTTATATAAATATACGGATAAAAATATGGAAAAATATGTTATAATTTATTGAATGAAAAATCATGATCATTGATTTGAAAGCAATAAAATTATTCCTCCTCCTCATTTTCATCATCACATTTTAAACTGTTATCAAATTTTTATATCTTATTAATATATGAGGTGGTTGTAACATCCATTGGTAAATAATAAATCATAAATATAATTCAGAATATAAAGAATGTATAATCGTTATACTGATAAAGAACCAATAATATTAATTAATCAATAAAACATGTTGTGGGAATTTAATTTCCTTAGTATAATATAGTTTATAATTGATTTAAATATTATTGCCAAAAAATCATATTTCCATCTATTAGAGAAATATTGTTTGACATACATTATAAAACATCATGTAATGGAATAGTAATATACATAATGTTCTAGAATTTATAAATTTCTTATCAATGAGATGTAAATTAGTTGTACAAAGAATACAATCATCTAATAATAATAAACATCTCATGAATATAGTTTTCTAGAGTACGTAAAGCATTATTCTTCTATACAAAACATTTTATAAAATTTTGGATGATAAAAAGTTGGAAATGTGTATAAATTTAATAATTACATTTATATATTAAAAATAAGTTATAAAGGGTTGTAATATATCTTTTAACTCAAAAATATCGAATATTTTTAAAATAACTAAACACATCTCTTATGGGATAAACTAATGTTTTTAAATTTAAAATAACCTATTCCCCATGCCATGTATAATCTACCTTATATTAAAATAATTTTTTTAATATCACTTTATTCAACTTTTTTATAATATTTACACACTTTCTCCTAATTCATCATTTTATGAAATATTATAAATCTTTCTACCAAAAATATATGATATATATCCCAAGAAGATCAAACCTATTATCCCCCTTTTAATTTTTTAAAATATTTTCTATAGGATTAATGTGTACCCAACATTTTTGGAATGAATTCGTCAATATAATAAATAAATCATATCTTTTTGGTAAAAATTTAAAAAATATATTATTTCTACATTTTTTAACAAAATAAATCTAATTATTTTTTAAAAAAATTTATAAATAATATTATGGGGAATCAATGATCTAAAAATGTTATGAATTGTTTTAGTTTGTTAGAAAATATTAAAATGTTTAGAGAAAAACTATCTATCAATATTAAATAAAATATTTATTCCTATTTTAAACATCTTATAATTTTCTTGACATATATCTAATTCGAAAAAAATGATTTCACCATATCAAATTATTTTTTCAAAACATGTATTATCTTATATTTATCTTGGTCTTATTTAAGGGTAAATATATAGTCATATTCCCATTAAATTTATATTCCATCTATCCTTTCATCTTATGATGTTTAGAATCATTGTCAGAATTTTTATAAACATGAAATTTTATAAAAATATGTATCCTTGTAGTCTATAATTTTTCAAAATTAGATGAGTATGAATGTTTTCAAACTAAATTTTTAGCATCGATTATTATATATTTTATTTAATAATAAAAAATTATGTTTAATTTGGTGTGTTACATTCACTAAATTATTTCCATAAACATTATTCACACTAATTATTAAATGAAATTAAAATGCATTAACTACCAGACATTTTGAATTGAATTATTTATATGTTCATTAATGGAATTTATGTTTTCAATCTGGAAAATTTTATCTCACATGTACTTAGACAATGATTTTATATTATAGAAAATATACATTTTTCTATCATGTTGATTTATAAAATTATTGATATAATAAATTTTTATTATATATATTCATTATACATGTGTTTGGGGAAGAGTTGGTGTAATCGTAAAAAACACTAACAACTAAATTCATGTACGACCTATAAGGACCTAATAATTCTATTAGACAAATAAATTGATTACCAAAATATTAAATAAATTTTAATTAAAAATATGATTTTGGATTACATATTTTTTGAGCTTTATAAATATTCTAATTCTATGAAAAGGATTCAAGTACATAAATATTTATAAAAGAATAACCATAAATTGATTTTACTAATTAGGATGTTCAAGTTGAATTTGAAATATACTTGATATCAAAACAATTGTTCACCAATGAAACCACATAAAAATAATCATTAGTATTAGAATAGTTAGAACAATATTCTTATTATTTGGATGAGTATAAATATTTATAAAAATAATCTCTTATGTAACGTTTATTTATACACTAACATATGTATCCATAGACATAGATAATTCAAAAATCATAATCATTTCATTATCATTATGTACAAAAATTGAATATTGTATTCATCTATAAGATGATAAAAAATGAGAGTGGAATTTTGCGAAGGAGGTACTACCTTAGAAGAAATGTAAACTCATGATTTAATAAAATCTATTTATTTTACTAAAACTATATAATACTATTTTATCTTTAAATTTATTCCTATATTTTATTCCGCAAGATGTATCTTGTTGTTTTTTTCCATTAGAGCCAAAATAATATCCTTTTCAAACACAAAATTTTGATATATTGGTCTCTTATCTTAAATTATCATCATGATGGAAACAACATCCATATATATAATTGTAATTTTATTATTTTTCGTGGAACGAGTGTATATTTATCAACTACCTTATCTTCTAAATTTTTTTTGTAGAATTATATTTTTTTTCCATTGACATATCATTTTATATTTTCTCCATGAATATATCAGAAGAAGGGATGTAATTGTACATCATCACATATTTTTTTCATTAAAAATATATGAAAACATATCCATTATTTTTCATAATTCATAATTTTTTTTCCAAACATTTATAATGTTTAACAAAATTTTTTTGATGAATCACTGTCGAGAAATAATATTTATATTTTTCATTACAATATTAACCACATCATTGAACTATAAGAAATATATTACTAGGTGTACATACTAGTATGAAAAAGGAAAAAATATATCCATCCTACAAATAGAGTGTTTATTTTTCCATATTTCTTGGAATTAGAAAATTATCATACCATATATAAATTATTTGGTCATTAAAGGAGAAATTGGAATATTTTCTATTATTTTAATACGAAGAGAGCAAAAATATTTCACACCCTGATTTTTAAGATATTTTTTATTTCTACAAGATCTTGTGGGTTAAATGTATCTCATATAGATTCAAAATAAGTCTCAGATGACCATATGTAATCTTAATTATAAATATATAATACTTCTCAAAAATAGTAAAGGTAAAACCCTTAATACCATCAATTTATATTAAATAAACTATTTTCATAAAATCACTATGTAATTAAGGTTTTTCAAAAGAAATTATTTTTTTGAATAGGCATATGGATTTCTACCATGTCCGTCTATGAATAAATGATTTAAATAATAAAAAATATTATAACAACATATCATTATTTTTATTTCCATAAAAAATATTCAGATAGAAAATTCAATAGCAGATTCAAATTTTTATATCAAATGAACTAAATATATTAAGTTTATTGAATATAAATATAATATACATGAATCATAATAACATGAGATCATTATATAAACATGTTTTGAATAGGGATTATAGGTCATTTTTTATAATATATATATTAATGCTATGATACAGTTTGAATTATTTAAATCCAATACAGTAATTGAAACCTTCACTGAGTTTAAAAACTAATGTTTTTAAATTTAAAATAACCTATTCCCCATGCCATGTATAATCTACCTTATATTAAAATATTGTTTTTAATATCACTTTATTCAACTTTTTTATAATATTTACACACTTTCTCCTAATTCATCATTTTATGAAATATTATCAATCTTTCTACCAAAATTATATGATATATCTCCCAAGCAGATCAAACCTATTATCCCCCTTTTGTTTTTTGAAAATATTTTTTATAGGATTAATGTGTACCCAAGATTTTTGGAATGAATTCGTCAATATAATAAATAAATCATATCTTTTGGTAAAAATTTAAAAAATATATTATTTCTACATTTTTTAACAAAATAAATCTAATTATGTTTTAAAAAAAATTTCTAAATAATATTATGGGGAATCAATGATCTAAAAATGTTATGAATTGTTTTAGTTTTTTAGAAAATATTAAAAAGTTTAGAGAAAAACTATCTATCAATATTAAATAAAATATTTATACCTATTTTAAACATCTTATAATTTTCTTGATATATATCTAATTCGAAAAAAATGATTTCACCATAACAAATTATTTTTTCAAAACATGTATTATCTTATATTTATCTTGGTATTATTTAAGGGTAAATATATAGTCATATTCCCATTAAATTTATATTCTATCTATCCTTTCATCTTAAGATGTTTAGAATCATTGTCAGAATTTTTATAAACATGAAATTTTATAAAACTATGTATCCTTGTAGTCTATACTTTTTCAAAATTAGATGAGTTTGAATGTTTTCAAACTAAATTTATAGCATTGATTATTATATATTTTATTTAATAATAAAAAAGTATGTTTAATTTGTTGTGTTTCATTCAATAAATGATTTCCATAAGCATTATTCACACTAATTATTAATTGAAATTAAAATCCATTAACTACCAGACATTTTGAATTGAATTATTTATATGTTCATTAATGGAATTTATGTTTTCAATCTGTAAAATTTTATCTCACATGTACTTAGACAATGATTTTATATTATAGAAAATATACATTTTTCTATCATGTTGATTAATAAAATTATTGATATAATAAATTTTTATTATATATATTCATTATACTTGTGTTTGGGGAAGAGTTGGTGTAATCGTAAAAAACACTAACAACTAAATTCATGTACGACCTATAAGGACCTAATAATTCAATTAGACAAATAAATTGATTACCAAAATATTAAAAAAAAATTAATTAAAAAAATGATTTTGGATTACATATTTTTTTAGCTTTATAAATATTTTAATTCTACGAAAAGGATTCATGTACATAAATATTTATAAAAGAATAACCATAAATTGATTTTACTAATTAGTATGTTCAAGTTGAATCTGAAATATACTTGATATCAAAACAATTTTTCACCAATGAAACCACATAAAAATAATCATTAGTATTAGAATAGTTAGAACAATATTCTTATTATTTGGATGAGTATAAATATTTATAAAAATAATCTCTTATGTAACGTTTATTTATACACTAACATATGTATCCATAGACATAGATAATTCAAAAATCATAATCATTTCATTATCATTATGTACAAAAATTGAATATTGTATTCATCTAGAAGATGATAAAAAAAGAGAGTGGAATTTAGTGAAGGAGGTACTACCTTAGAAGAAATGTAAACTCATGATTTAATAAAATCTATTTATTTTACTAAAAATATATAATACTATTTTATCTTTAAATTTATTCCTATATTTTCATCCACAAGATGTTTCTTGTTGTTTTTTTGCATTAGAGCCAAAACAATATCCTTTTCAAACACAAAATTTATATATATTGGTCTCTTATCTTAAATTATCATCATGAAGGAAACAACATCCATATATATAATTGTATTTTTATTATTTTTCGTAGAACGAGGGTATATTTTTCAACTACCTTATCTTCTAAAAAAATTCTACATAATTATATTTTTTTTCCATTGACATATCATTTTATATTTTCTCCATGAATATATCATAAGAAGGGATGTAATTGTACATCATCACTTATTTTGTTTCATTAAAAATATATGAAAACATATCCATTAGTTTTCTTAATTCATAAATTTTTTTCCAAACATCCATAATGTTTAACAAAATTTTTTTGATGAATCACTGTTGAGAAATAAAATTTATATTTTTCATTACAATATTAACCACATCATTGAACTATACGAAATATATTATTTGGTGTACATACTAGTATTAAAAAGGAATAAATATATACATCCTACAAATCGAGTGTTTATTATTCCATATTTCTTGGAATTAGAAAATTATTATACAATATATACATTATTTGGTCATTGTAGGAGAAATTGGAATATTTTCTTATATTTTAATACGAAGAGACCAAAAATATTTCACACCATGATTTTTAAGATATTTTTTATTTCTACAAGATCTTGTGGGTTAAATGTATCTCATATAGATTCAAAATAATTCTCAGAAGACCATATGTAATCTTAATTATAAATATATAATACTTCTCAAAAATTGTAAAGGTAAAACCCTTAATACCATCAATTTATATTAAATAAACTATTTTCATAAAATCACTATGTAATTAAGGTTATTCAAAAGAAATTATTTTATTGAATAGGCATATGGATTTCTACGATGTCCTTCTATGAATAAATGATTTAAATAATAAAAAATTTTATAACAACATATCATTATTTTTATTTGCATAAAAAATATTCAGATAGAAAATTCAATAGCAGATTCAAATTTTTATATCAAATGAACTAAATATATTAAGTTTATTGAATATAAATATAATATACATGAATCATAATAACATGAGATCATTATATAAACATGTTTTGAATTGGGATTAGAGGTAAATTTTTCTAATATATACATTAATGCTATGATACAATTTGAATTATTTAAATCCAATAGAGTAATTGAAACCTTCACTGAGTTGAATGATTGATAAAAATTATCAAAAGGTATAAAATATTTTAACTCGTCCAATGGGGTTTATTTTGGTATATAATTTATCATGTTAATATTATTGGAGAAAAATAAATATATATTTAAAATTTATTAAAATATATTAAACAATAAAAACCAAATAAAATAATTGTTACATGAGATATATGTAACAAATGATTTATCATTTTCTTATAAGATAATTATTTATAGATATATTGTTCAATATTATCTAATAATATGATCATTTTAATTTTTATAAAAAATATAATTCAATTTATATGTAACTATAATTTATGTAGAAAAAGAAATTTTTTTGATTATTTTTTTAATAAAATCTTATAACACTTTAGAAAATTTAATGCATAAATAATATTTGAAATTTATTCTTGAGAAATGATTTAAAAAAAAACAGTTTTAGAAATATATTTTTAAAGAACATGATTATTTATTAAAACATGTTAAGAAATATTTTGACAAATATTTTGTCAAAAAACATTTATTTAATATTTTTAAAAAAATTATTTTTGTGCTAATCATTTTCTAAGTAGTTCATTATTGAAAATATATGCATAAAAACAATATAAAAAATTACAAAATTAGAGGTTGAACATTATTTGATTTAATTTAAAATATTCAATTCTATAATCATATAAAGGTAATATTAAATTATCAATAATTTATTATTTAATTATTGAAAATATTAAAAATATATATCTTTTTCCCCAAAATCAAATTGTGTATTATATCTATATTCATAGCACATGAGAGATGTTTTTGGTTTTTACATAACTAATATGAACATATGATTTCACAAAAAATATATAATTTTATAAAACTAATACCAAATTTGGTGTGTATGTATTCCACCGTCAACACTAAGGCACAAGAACATCATGGTATCATATATTTAACATTATTAGTGCAAATTAATACTTTTTAATCATATATTAATATTATAGTAAAAACTATTAAAAGAAATGATAAGTTAAATATATTATTTTACTCTGCATTTTACAAACACTAATTATATCATTTAAAAAAATTTCATTCCATATCATTTATAGTATAATAATTTGAACCATGTTATATTGTTCACATATGGTAATTAAATCATAGAATTGATTCTTTTAGATGGGACCATTTTTTATTTTCAATGTATATCGTTGAAAATCACACAAATGGAACTTAGTAAAGGTATACTAGATATAAGTTATCCCTTAAAAATATTTGGAATAAATTTTTTGCAATAATACACAAGATCTATTGTTTTTTATGTTCTTATCAGAGTACAATAAGATTTAGTATTTTCATGTAGAAAATTATTAATAAAAATGTTTATATACATTTTTATGAGATAGAGTTTCCTTCATTATCATAATAAAATTGAAAACATATTAAAATTAGTTCTCCCATTATTCTCATTTCATTGAAAATGTTTAGGTAATACTAAATGGAATAAAAAAATTATTTTGGAGTTGAATAAAAATATAGTTCCATTTCTATATGTTAGGATAATATATCAGTTTTATATTTTTAAAATAAAATATCATTGATCATCATCACCCATAACAAAAAAAAATTGTAAAAAAATTAAGGTTATTGTATTATAATAGAATCATGGCAATTTTTTATGTTCAGAGTGTGTCTTATTATCAAAAAACAAGAATAAGTTTTTTATAATTTTCAGAACATAAATCTATTTTACAAAAACACCCCACTATAAATATCTTTTGGTAATATCAAAATTTATATCCATGGGATTAATTACAGATTTTATCAGTTGTTTTTAATAAATGATAATAAGAATAGATTTCTTGTATTTCAACTCGAGAAAATGTTTCCTTGTATTCAATAAATTATTATTTATTATAAAAAATTTCAATAATTCTATATTAATTTGAAATTATTTTACATTTTCTTCCAGTATGTTACGAAAATACCATTTCACTGAAATTTTAAATAAATCAGAAAGGCATTCAGCTATTTTCCACAAAATATATCATCTCAAAATCTTTGAGTTTGTTTAATATTGATTTTAACCATTACTCATCTTCCAAAGCATATTCAGCTGTATAATATTCAATTTTAGATTAAAATGAAAAATGATAAAAATTATTCCAATAGGATATTTTATTTTTCACTAGTTGATCTTTGTATCAATTTATATTATACAGGGGTGATTCATTATGATTATCTAATTACATAGTTTTCTAATAAAAAATTCATAAAAAAACTATTGAATTAATATAAAATTATTATCTTTGTTAAATGTTTCATCATAATTTATCTCATGTGGGGAATTTTCTAATAGGGTTTGAAATGTTTAAAATTTTTTCAATCATATAATGATATTGTTTTAGGTTTTCAAAAAATAAAGGGATCAAATTCATTAGATTTTTTATATATAATTACATCATCAGCACTATTAATTTTATTAAAAACACGATTGGTCTTAGATTTTTTAGAATTCCAAAGAATGTATTCTTCACTATAGTTTGAATTCCATTATATAATTCCATAATCATATCACTATTATAACAATCATGAGAAGAATATATTGAAGATATTTGCATCCAAATATAATTTTAGGTCCCTCTATATTTTATATTTTTTCTATCATTTATGTTTGCAGAACATCGTATAAATATTATCATTATTCATTATATAAGGAATTTTTTTAATATAAATAATGTTATTAAATTCATAAAAATTTATTACTAAAGAATATGTTTTCCCAATTTATCTTTAAAACATTTGTTTTACTTTTATTTAAATTAGTTTTCCATCTATCATATTAATACATTTAAAAATATTTAAAATAACATTCATTTTGAGTAAATAAGGTTTCCTAATGACTTATACATCATCAAATGTTTTGAAAATCAGGAACACATTATCTTATTGAAAAATATTTCTCTAATAATTATATACATATATAAAACATCTCTAATCTAATGTAAATTTTTTCCCTACCTTTTTTTTGTAATCTCATTTTAAAAACTCTCAAAACTAAATTCATTTTATTACTACGTAAATAATTATGATTTATTTCTAAATCCTCAAAAAAAATTTATTCCATGGATATATAGAATTTTCTTTTCAGACATAGAATTTTATAAAATTTAGATTCTAATTTATCTAAAAATAAAATACTAAATTCTATGAAATTCAAATTCCAAATTCTATGAATTTCATATTAGGAATTCTCAAAAAATTAGATTTTGTATTTTTATAAATTATTATTCCAAATTCTATGATATTGAGATTATGAATTCCCAAAAAATCTGTTTTTATATTTTCTATAATTTACATTACTAATTAACTGAAATTTATATTTTGAATGAATTTAAATTTAGACACTGAATTCCTCAAAATTCATTCTTCAAATTCGACTGAATTCGGAATCCAAATTCTTCAAAATTCAAACTCTTAATTACACTAAATTATAACTCCACAATCCAAATCTAAATTTCATATAATTATGAATACGAAATATGTATAACTATGAAACTGAATTCCTCAAAATTCAGACTCTGAATTAAATGCAATTAAGACACTAGAATCTATTGAATTCTTATTCCAAATTCCTTATAAAATATAATCTGAATATAATTGTTCTATAGAATCTGATTTGTTATATTATTAAACTCCAAACACTATTTTTCTATAGACTCCAAATTTTATTTTTCATTAGAAACTGACCATTTTTTTCCATCGACTCCATAATTTCAGATTTGTTTATGCTACATCATTATCATTACACATGTTATTAGTATGAAATAATGTCATGAAATCAGTTTCTAACTAAAATTTTGTGGAGTGTCAGGGATGCATGTCCCTTTGAGAATCAGGGAAGAATATTAATATTGGAGGGGGGAGCCCATAGTTGGAGTTGTTCCAATAATTATGATCATATTTGAATGATCACATCATCAATGTTATCTATTGGTAAACAAAGATATTACATACTATTGTAGTGATTTCAATAGATAGAGAATATTTTTCTTCGTAAGTTCTCAACACCTTGTTCATCATGCTTAAAATTACTTTTATTGTATGGGAGTATAATTGAGGGATTTAGGAGAAATTATGATAGATGTGCAGACTAACTTAAAGATCGAAGACATGTGGGGATAGAAATATAGATTCTGATATTCCAATCAGGGGATTACCCTGGCATGGGTATGATATAGATTCATGAATGTTTTAATCAGGGGACCTTTATCAATAGTCTTTGGATACCATACTTTTTGGGTTAAAATATTTTCAACTTGTTATTTGTTTTGTTTCTTTTTTTAATTCCAATTTATTTTAATAATATATTACATTATAACATTATTTAACTTTTTAGTATTTTTTATTTATTCTAATAAATAGGATTTTATAGGAATTAAGTTATAATACTTTATCTGTAAATAATTATTAAAATTTATTTCTAGAGCCATATTTCTAGACCATAAGTATGTTGGTTTTGTAGAACTAAAATAAGTTATGTGAATTTACCTTGTTTAACAATGTTAAGAAAAGTTTTCAATATGGATATAAATGAATATTTTTAAACATAGAATTCAAACACACTTGTAATTGATCATCTACTTATAATATGTTGATCCTAGAATTCCCTCATTAATTAGATGAACAAACTTATAAAATAACATTTACATCATTCTGATTTGTAAATTTAGAAATGATCTTTTATAGTCATACATTTTTATCTATGACTAATATAGAATGGAATGGTACAGAATATTTCTTATTAACATTTTCAAATTCACTTTTTAATAATCAATTATGTTTTATGAATTTTCCAAAAAATTCATATAATCCTATATTTTTTTGATGATTTGTATAATCATGAGATTCTTTCTTTGTTTCCAATTCTTTGAGGATGATGGATATAATTTTTTCAATAATATTTAAATCATTCAAATATTTATTTCTAGGAGATTTTAGAAATTTAATAATTTCCTAAAATATCTAATGAGTTTTATCAATAGAACTATTATGTGGGAAATTAAAGGGTACATAATTAGCTCTAAACATAGGTCTTATTGTTTCAATATGTTTTGTATTCCAAATTTTAGTACCTTATAATTTCTACAAAAAACTATTAGGTTCTTCAAAAGATGAATTATAAATTTATATTGTTATTTTTCATATAACACATAAATGTAATTCAATATTAATATATCAATGGATACTCTGTTTTTTAATATTTTTTAATATAGTGACATTGTTTTATAAATTTGATTATTTGAATTCATCATCAATAAATTGAGTAAACTAATTTATACACTGAAGACATTAATATTACCCCACCAATACTAAATATAAAATAAAACAAATATAGGGTGTCTTAAAAGACTTATATACTATAAAATATCAATATTTAAGAATGTAATCCAAATAAAAAATATATTTTCTTTTATACAAAAATATACATGAAACAATTTTCATAAAGAAATGTTATTTTATAAAAAAACCCCTTCCAATGAAAACTACACAATGATATGTGTTTAAAAATTACTATAATACGGGTGTGTAATTTTTTATAAAATAAAACATACATTTTTAATTAATTTAATTATATAAATTTTTTTAGGAAAATTCTATTGGATTCATATTATAATTTGGGTTTATAAAATAATAAACGAAAAAATTAGAACATTTCACAATAAAATTAAAAAAACAGCATCAAAAAGTTGAAATAAATATATTATACAAAAAATCATAGACAATAATGTATTTAATTTATGTGGTGAGATCCATAATTTAAAAATAATTATTAATGAACTCAATATAACTAAATTTGGTAATCCCATATTTTAGCCGAACTATAATATTCACTATTCATAATCCAAAGAATCCCATGATATTACCATATTATAAACCACTGTTTAACTTTATTTGGTAACCCCTGATCAATAATATGACAAATCCCCCTCTTTATAATCATAAAAATAATTTACTAAAAAATGATTATATAATAAACTACAAGCACACAAATTCATTAAAATTTTGATAATGATCTTTACATTAGATTCCATTTGATGAAAAAACACAAAATTATTACAAGGAAAATAATCAATGTAGAAAAATGATAAAAATAATTAAAAACCTAAATATACTTTATTAATAAATTTGTATAAAAATTCCACCTCATTAAATGCATCTTATATTTATAATAATTCCATTAATTTTTGTCTCCAACATATCTCAAAGTTGGATTAAGTTGCATTAGATGAACTATTCGTTAAAATATAAATGTTCCCACTTTATATCTAACTAATATCCATCTTAATAAAAATCTATATAAATTTATAAAATCCTTCATATGATAGAATTATGCTTCTTCATTTGTAAAATTATTGTTTCATTGTTTTCTATATTTTAAAAAAGACCTCTATAAGTCATGTCAACCTCTTTTGTATAATGTATGTCATAAAATCATTTAAAAATTTAATTATATTGGGATTTTTTATAATTAATAATTTATTATTTATATATCTTTATTAAATGTACATTAAAATTATATTTACATACTTTACTTATGTCTACTATAAATCATTATTTGATGGAAAATAATTCTTATTATTGAAAAAAAAACATTTTCACTACATGATTTTGAAATATGAATATAAAAATCGATTGAATGTATGACATGTGTCCAGAAAGTGTTGAATGTAATATAAAATCATGATAATTTAGATTATATTTATTTTTAAAATAACATCAATCTCTTTTATAATATGTAATCATTGAAACACCTTGTTTGAAAGAAAAATGATACATTATTAAAATTTTATCATTTATAAATAACCATTATAACCAAGTCGTTAAATTGATGTGTATGAATAGTGATTAATAAATTATGAAAATTATGGCTATCTATTTATTAGAAATAAAATTATAATCAATGAAAAGAAAATAGAAATGATTTTCTAATTTTTTTTTTCAAAAAAAATGTTCCAGTTAGACATAGTGCAAATAATTGTAAATCAATATTTAACCATTTAGGAAATAATTAGATAAAATAATATTAATTTTCTAATTTATAGTATTAAAAATATCTTAACGTAATTTTATTCCTATTTTAGAAAATATACATTGTTTAATGAATTAGGAAAAATACAAAATTTTAATTGATAACATATATTTTGTTTAAATTACTTATAATATCATATTATATTTTTAACTAAAGAAAAATATAACTTTATTTAATATTATAGTAATTAATTAAATATTTTACAATTTAATAAAATTTTTATATAAATTTTATATAAAAACATTGAAACATTTGTACATTTTCTCTTTAAAAATATCATTATCATCACATCTATAATATTAAATTGAAAATAAATTTATACACTAATTTGAATGAAATTGAACAAATGAATTATATATTAAACATAATAATATTTTATATGAATTTATATTATTATTATAATTTCTGAAAATAATCAATAGTAAAAATAGATAAAAAATATTTCCAATTATTAAAGTGAATATGGATTTTCAAAGGGTTAATATTAAATAAAACAGTTAAATTCAGCTTATTAAATGTGTAAAACAGATTAGATATAAATTTTTTCACCGAATCATTTCTAATAATATATAATTCTCCATTTTGGTCACATTTTCATATAAAAAACGTGGGTATACATTTATCATACTATACATATCATGTCCCCATTTACCTCACTTATAATGGGACAACTCTTATCCTCTATTCTTCATAGCTTCCAATCATATTGAATTGAATAAATAACTATGTAAATAACCTTCCAAAATTTCCTATCTAATTATATAATATGTATTTGGTGAAAAAAAAGGATGCTTGGTTGTTTTTAGGGAACATCTAAAGAAGATAATCAATGATGTGGTAAGTTTCCTCAACAAGAATTTTTATTTTATTTCATCCTCTAAAAAATTATTTATTAATAAAAAACGATGATATAATAAAAATATTATTATCCATAGAATTTTATTTTGTTATATTTTATAAATTATATACAACAGTCAATAATTCCACCAAATGGTTTAGTAAATTATCATTCAATTGACTTTCATAATTCCACCTCTCAAAGAGATATAATTCATTTTTCCATTAACACATCCCATGGTTGGGTAAGATGATTGTTATAATATATATATATGTCATAATTATGTCATATATATGCATCAATATTCATTAAATAATATATAATGAGTTTACATTTTATTTCATTTTTGATATTTTAACATCAATCATGTGTTAGATGGACTACAACATTTAGAATGATGTGATTCCTATTTCAATAAAAAATTACATGGAAGTTTATATTTTTAAATTTAATGATTATCTGTTATATAAATTATATAATTATCATATTCAAGAAATATTTACCATTATGAATGATAATATATCATTTCATTTCTCTCACTAATGAATCGTAATATCATGGTTGTATATGTGGACTGCCACCTTTACAGATCGATGTGACTCTCTTTTCATCACTACACAACATGGACACTAAATATAAAAAATTTTGAAGAATAAATTATGTTTACATATGATATTATTATAATATTATGAAGGAAAAATAAAATATACCTTCATTTAAAAATTATCATTGGTAAAATAGAAATAATAGTCATGGGTATTTGTGACCTACCCTCTCCATGATTGTAACTTAATTCCATTTTCAAAACCATTTTTAATATATGCGTGGAATATAGCCTTGAAAAATCAATGTGACTCTCTCTTCATCACTACACAAAAATATGATATATATAATTATATTTATTGTATTAATATGGGTAATAAATGAATTTATTTTAATTTCGTAATGAAAATTTAATCAATAAATTCTTACCTTAATGGACAATAAAAAATTAAAACATTACTAAAGTATACATTCAAGGTAATATCTCCCTGATTATAATGCAATTCATCTATCTCAACAAAAATTCAGGAATTGAATTAAATGTGTAATTGATTTAAAATTAAATTAAAGATGTCATGATTATTATATATTAAATATTTAAATAATAACCACTTTTACCATAGTCGTCATAACAATGAAATTTTTAATAAATTAAAAAATAATACATAAGATTACTGGTTAGGTAGATTAAGAAGGTATCTGATGAGTTAGACCGAAGGAAATGTTGTTTCACCTCCCCATTACTTCAATGAGATGTACAAAATATTCAACGCTAAATTATCTTGTGTTGTTTATATAATGAACTTTTTTATTATTATTACTGTAATTTATTTACCATCATATTATGTATTTATCATTTAAATTTATTAATTATATGGGGATTATCATTCAAAAGAAACACAATCATAATTGTTTATTTCACAATCTCATCACCATTCGAGATTTTTTTCTTATGTATCCATGTGAGAATTCATTTGGAATTATATCATAAAAATTTATTTATTATTGTTCTATAATAATTCATGTAATTTTTCATGTAATTGTAATATTTTTCTTCAATTTTCTAAATAATATTAATAAGAAAATTGTTTAAAAAATATGACAATATATCTCCCATTGTGTGGAAATAATTTTACTTCTAAAACTATGATTTCATAAAATGTTTCCAACAATGTTATATGAGCATAAAAAACATTTCATTAATAAATAATTAATCTTTTTTTGATTTTTTTTTTAAAAAACGAACAAAATATTTTTTTCATTTTCTAATCAATATAGATATATTGAAATTTAAAAATCACAAAAATATCATTTTACCATATAAGATGTTTAAATAAGTAACTATTTCCCTTAAAATCATTTAATTATCACATATATTACAGGTTTCCAAGGAATATTTTCATAAAATGTTTTTCAAATATTCTTGAAAGTCGTAATTTATAAAATTCATTTTCATGGAAATGTGTTATGAATATATTTTATTATTTTTCCCGTTTTTAAATAAAAATTGTAATTTTTAATAAAATATAATGTTACTCATTAAATGATGCCTGTGATCAATCAAGTTAATTTAACACCTAAGATTTCTTTAATGGATATTGCATATTATTTAATGGGGATATACTCCAGTTATAATATCCTCATTATTTCTAGGTATGTTTTATGAAATGATAGACTTTAGGTGTACTATATTGATACAATTCATTTTACTCGAAATGGATTATCATTATGATTATAGATTATGTAATGTTATTAAATTTATATAGTACATTAAATATTATGTTTTATTATCATTTTGTTTCCCCCCATTGATATGTCTATTTTTTTGGATATAGAATGTTACAGTCAAATCCTGATATAAAACCATTATGCATCTGTTTGTATTAAGAGAAATATAATATAGGTTTTTTATATGTATTTACCTATTCATTATATGTGTCCGAACATTCCATCATGTTATTATATGTCTTGGAATGATAAATTTATTTTGTTAAATGTCATGGAGGAAGCCTATATATTATTTTTTATATTAATAAATGCTCATTAAATATTTTTGAACTATGTTATTGATATTCCATGATATTATTGCTTTAGTAAGAATACACTTGTTAGTGATTATATTTAATATGATTATTTATATGAAAATATTATATCATCATTATTCCCAACATATTAGATAAAAATAATTGATTAAATATAATGGGTTTCATTTATTTACCATTCTATATTGATTATTCTTTATTTAGTCATGGATTATGTTGTACAGTAACCCTTACTAAGTACCTAAGATACACTACTTTTTATTTTTTATTTTATTGATACTAGTAATCATTTTTAAATTTCTATTAAATCATACTAAATTTAAATACCCAACAATCCTATGATAATTTTTTCGAATATATGGGAATTTTACGAGTCTGCAAAAACTGACGGTGCATGATTTTGAGGTCCTTTGTGCATGGAATTAATATTTTATGTTTTGTTCGATTATATTCAGTAAACGTATGATCGAAATTTATATCATCTAAACCGGTGCTCAGAATTGAAATCTGAGGGCAACGTTGAACACTCAACGCCGGTATTCGGTTAAGAATCCTTCTCCTTAGTGACAGTTGGTCGAGAATAAATGTTAGATTTTGAGATTTCACGGAAAATAATAAAATTATATGTGTATGAATTTATTTAATTGAGCATCTATGTTGGCGACTGGTAGTTAAAACCTCTTCATTGGAGTTGTAGGTTGGACCAACACACCTTAACTGCCCATGAGATGTTATGGTGGTGGGGCCCACCGAACTCATCCTCCCATGAGAGGATTAATGTGGTGGGACCCCATGGGGAAAAACGACCACTATTAATTGGAGGAGAGTATAACCTCTCAACTCTCCTTCATTAATGAGGGAGATAATTTGACCTTACTTTAATTATATTGTGCCAATATCCTCTAATTCATTCAGTAAACTCTTGAGAATTAATTAGGAGAAGCCAATTAATTTAATTCGTGCCAACAAAGGTGAATTAATGAGGTGGAGCCTTTTAATTCAATTCACCCTTATGAATTTGTGCCAACAAAATAATAGATAATCTAATCTATTATTTTCACCATGATTTTACTTAGGGTTATTGAAGTGAATGATATCAACGAGAAACCTCACCTTCCATCGAAGAATGCCGGTGATGGTCTCCGTTGATCTCCTTTCTAGGACACATATAGATTTATGACCACTTCCCCAATTGTCAAGTGAATTCGAGAGTGGAAAAGTGTGGCAGACGTGACGAGTGAAAACTTGGTCTTCTTCTCATGACTACACCATCGACGACTGACAATCAAATGTAGTGGTGTGTTCTTCGCGTTCTTCATAGGGGATGAAAAAATTAATGTTGAAGGTTCCTTTTGTGATGAAATGAAAACCAATTGAAAACCCAACATCACAACGACCTAGAAGAGGTGCAATGACGATACCGGATGACAAATCGAACTGGAATGGGAAGACAGTTATTTGATTGTTGTTTGAGAGGGTGATTCATAACACGTTTTCAAAGCTGATCAGAGGACCGAAAATTCAAGTAATGATTTTGTAACATTGGGGAGACATACAATATATATTTTTATGGCAATCAGAGCATCAGAAAAGAGAATTAGTATCACAAGAGGTGCACTGGCCAGAGGAGTTAGTTCTAAAAAATTCCATAATACATGGTCTGTACATCCAAAGAACACACCGTGTATTACGGGCGTACTTCAGTTAAAGGTATGGGCGTCAGAAGCATATTACATGGCGAGTGAACCTTGTCACAGGGCATGTACTCTCTTCACCGACTCCGACAAAGGCGGCTTAATGAAGACTTGGTGTGTATTCTACAGGGACACGAGAATACTTACACGGCCTAGAGACACAACGTGTACTCACTGCGCAGCTTGGAAGAGGCATCTTTATGACGACTCATCATGTATTCTACAAGGACAAGGGAAGACATAAACATCTTAGTGACATGGCGTATACTCACTATATATCTTTGTAGAGGAGGATTCACAAGACTCGGCCTGTATCCCAGGGATAAACACACACGAGGTAAAGTACACTGTCATGTACTCCGCAAAATGGCCAGGAAAGGCCTGTGACACGGGCAGTGCCGGAGGTCTGACTACATGATGTGTCACCATACAACACGTTGTGTACTTACTTTTATACATGAATAGACCTTCGACATAGGCTATTTCACATGGATAGTACCAGAATTCTAACTACATGGCGTGTACCTTATTACAACATGCCATGTACATTTTGGTAAATGGCTTTGTAATATCGTTCACTTTGACATGGGAACAAAATGTTTGGGTTTTCCTTCAATGGAGAGGAGGACCTTTGAGTTACTTTTATGTACGTCATTTTCATAGTTGGAGAATCGACTATTAGCCTGTGGACCAGATTGTCCAGGGACGATCATGCATTTTTGTGGGAACCTAGTAGCTGGACTAGACTTGACGACTTCTAATTGTTGAGACTTTGAGTGATTCCACTAGCCTAGATGATAATGCCTGGTTGTGGTGGCAGACCCACAGCTGAGGAAGGCCTGGATGTGGCAGAAGACCCGTGGTACTCGACAGAAAGAGTACCTATGCAGCCTATGTGGGGGAGCACCTGGATTGGCCATGGTGGGGAGTGCCTACGTGTGAGCGCGGAAGACCCATGGTACTCAATAAGAGAAGTATCTCAGCAGTCCATGTTATTGGGAAGCACCTGGTTGTGGTGGCAGGCCCACTGTAATTGATATAGAAGGAGTTCTCCATAAGGTGAGGGTTTAGATTAATACAATCCCTAGAATAAAATCCATGTTAAGCTAAGTCAATAACTTTTTGTATTTTCCACATGATTTAGATGTATTAAATGATTAATTAGGTATATGTATGGGCATATAACTAAGTGGGGTTATCTGTTGATTTCATACTTTTTGGTTTATCCTGGTTTGATTTTGTGAGACCTTGAGGGTCATTGGGTCCCAAATGAGTATTGTTATACTCACCCCTTCACGGGATTTTCCCACACCTCATTGTGTTGGTTTCTGACGACGGACAACAATTATTGAGGATGAAATTAGTTGGACTGGACGATACTTGGAGGTGGACCTTACGACGTGTTGGTACATGAAGGAGACTGACATACGTGGAGTGATGAGGAGGCTATCCATTTATACCCTACAGGTAGGAATCCTCGGAGGATGACCCAGTAGCTTCATTACCTTTTCATCAGTTGTAATATTTTTTCAGTTGTTCTTGTACATTACAGTTGGGCTTCTATATTCGAACCCTTTTAATTTTTAGCACTCCTTTGAATACAGTTTTTCTTAGTGTTTTACCTCTAGATCATACTCTATTGTGTGTGTTTACAATTTAAAAAGGCAATGCCTTCCCAATTTTATAGATTTAAACCCTTGGTGCTCGTCGCCGTCCCATGTCGTATGGAAGGAGGGCTTGGGGTACTCACGGAATGGGCCCCGGGGGATGGGTCGTTACAAATTGGAATAAGAGGTGTTGGTTCTATCGTAGAACTTAGGACTCTGGTGTTATTTTTCTGTGAAGAAATAATGTTATGGGTAACGTGTTTGGTTTTTAGTTCAAGGATTCAAGTGTTTGTGCGGCGATTGACATATCCATACATCAGGACCCTAACTTCTTATTTTCGACTTAGTGTATGAAAACACTAATTGCATGTGTGTTTTCAATAGTTCTCTTTAAGCCAACTCTACTAGGACAGCTCCCCAGGTATAATCTTTTGACAATGTCGCAACTGTGTCATTATGTATGCCTCCTCGCGGACGACCAACAAGAGCCCCAAGAGTTGTATACAGAAATAGCCCACTGATCGACGAGGTCTTGGTGTAGGGATCTCTTCCCACGAAGGCACCAGTGGTACCACTCACCATTGGTCCACTGATGCCACCTGACCCAGCAGCAGACGATGCATGTCATTTGAGCACGTTTCATGAGTTCCAGGGACAAAGGCCACGCAGGTTCAGGGGAGAGACGGACCCATAGGTAGTTGAGGATTTGCTGGAGGATGTGGTGATAGTCTTCAAAATGGTAAGGAAACCAGAAGACCTTATGGTGATCTTTGTTGTGAGTTTCCATTAGGAAGCAGTAGGTAGATGGCATATCCTGATGCTCCAGGAGCACTCTGAGATGACACTTTGTCTGGGCATACTTCTTGAGCCTGTGTCTGGTAGAGTTTGTCCCAACGACCCTATGTGATGTGGTGATACATGAGCTACTTCATCTGCAACAGGGTAGCATGATGGAAGCTCAGTACTCAGCGAGGTTTATAGGCCTCTCACGCTACTCAAAATATATGGTGCAGGACCCATTCTTCAGTGACCAGAACATTGAGTAGGGTCTTAGGCAGGAGATCAGAGCCTCAATGATCTCACTCAGCATCCCGACATATATATGGGTGCTAGAGAAATCCCTCCTCGTGGAGTGTTTCTTTATTGAGAATTCTCCAGCATCGAGATCCACCACTAGTCGACATCCAGCGGAGTCTTCTGCGTTTGGTAGTAGACAGATTTTGTAGAGGTCCAAGAGAGCCAGACCCACAGGTGGATGATTGCATGACTCTGGATCAGTTGTGTGGGGCACTTTAAACTGAGTCAGACATGCACATAGTAGACATTGTTACTCATGTGGCGGGCATGGTCAAATTGATCATGACTGTCCAACCCACTATTCATATGATCATAAGACAATTGAAGGACCTCACAAGAAGAGACAAAGATTCAATCGAGGTGGTCCACAGGGAGTAGGTGGACATGGCAGAGGAGCTGGCCGTGCAGGTGGCGTGGATAAAATTTTGAGTTGAAAAAACAACATCCACCAGGAGGTCCACCCCGACCATAGGGAGCAGATGGATAGGGGAGTTCTCTTCTCCATGAAGCTAAGGCCTAGGATCTTAGCACTTGAGAGATTATTCGAGGTACGATATGTGTCTACACTACCATAGATGCAATTCTTATAGAGATAGGTTCCAGTCACTCATTTATTGCCACTTCCCTCATTCAGAGCTATGAGATTGTGAAGAAGATGTTGTATCGATCCTTATGGATAAAAAATCCAATGGGAGCAGAATCAACGATTACGCACTGGTTCTGGTAGTGTGAGCTTACTCTAGGTGGCGAGAGCTTCGCATAGGATCTCCTATTAGTGACATCGAGGCATTACGACATCATTATGGGTATGGACTGGTTATCTATAGTCCATTCTTAGATAGATTGAATTAGGCACAATGTGTTTTGTGTTCACATGGATGGGACCATGTTTACCTTCACCAACTGGAAGTGAGTCATTGTCACGTATGTAACCTATTTTAGGGTTATTTTAAATTTATTTTCCACTCATGATTTGTTTTGGTGGTTTCCAAATGTTTTATTGAGAATAGGTGAGTTTTCATGAATTGGGCCAAACTTCGAGCCCAATTCCAGATTTAAAAATAAATATTGTTTCATTTATAACTTTTTCAATTTTTAATATTTTTGACTCATTCCAACTCCTAATTGTTCTCCCCTGATGTATTAACCCCAAATTTAAATTTGGGGCCTTTATAAATCCATAAGCATGGGGGATTTTTGTTTTTATTTGAGAATTGGGCCAACACGATGGCCCATTTTCCTGTTTTTAATTGTTTCATTAATTTATTAATATCATATCCATTAAAATGTATTTTTTGGTGATTCCACCTCCATATCGACCCTAAGAATCCCAGGCGCGACCCCATGCCCTCCTCCAACAATTTGGAGCTCGATAGAGTCTCGAAAATAGTCGAAACGTTCTGGATTTCAGAAATCGTCCAGATTTTGGAGAGGTAAATTGATCCTTTCTTAACTCCTTCTATTCTTAATCTTTTCCTTCCATTACAATTCATAAATGACCTAATACTTCTTGTGAGACCATCCCTTGAGTTTTGGCCGTTTTAAATTTCAGATACTAGTGTTTTGGGGATATTCATTCTAGATTTCTCAAGTAAGTTTGTCCATTTCTTTTCCCCTTTCAAATTGATTAGGGTTTCATTCTATTTTTTTTAGGGTTTCCTACATTTTTATTGAAGTGAACAATGACCAGTGGGTATGGGTTCGAACCTAAGGTTTAACCTTGGGTTTTCTTGGTCCAATTTTCTATTTTTAGGTTTGACCTACCCTACTTGAGGTGCGGCGGTGGTGCGTTTGTGTTTTCTCACAAAGGATTCAATGGTTTCATTTGATTTGGTAGGTGATTCCAATGTTGATGCAATCTTTGTGTATTAGCATGCTGTATTTATCATATTTTCAGATTTATATAATTTTATTATTGCTACAAAAATTGGTTCTAATGATGTTTCCATTGCAATTAAATTTAAAATGCCAATTTGGTGTGAAATTGGGGGTTTTCCAAAGAAGTGTTTTGTTTGTTTATTTGGGGATTCCTTATAAATACTTAGTTGTTTTTATTGATCTGTAATAAGGCATAAAATACTGTTTATAATGTTTATCCCCTTTGGTAATTGCTGCAAATAATGAGTTTTAATTGTGCTTGTAACGAAAGTGATGATTTGGTTCCACTTTTGTGTGAAAATGAAGGTTTTACAAAGAGAACACTTCTTGTTTAACATGAGGATGCCCAAAAATTGATTTGTTGTTTTAATTGATATTTATTGGGCTGCCTTTACTATTTTGGTAACTTACAATTGTGAACATCGTGTACAAGTGGGTTTCTTAAGGGGGTTTGTGTGCAAAACTACACGAGATTTTGTGAAATTGATTTATTCAAATTCAAAGAGTTTGTTGTGTGTTTTAAGTGGTAGAAAATGAGATAGCTACTGTATTTGGTGTATGTGACCAGTAGTGGTGTTTTACATTAAAATGGATGTGTGTTAAATCCTGAAATTGTTTGAGCACAAAGGGGGAAGCCCGGGTACCTAGGTGGGGCGGATTTGTACTAGTACGGCTAGTGGACCTGATGGGTTTTGTCCCTGTTTCACATAGCATTTGGATAACGACAACTATATCTAAACTATGTGGATGATGATTGGGGACCACTAGGTTATGGGTATGTTCCCTACTAGTGGCTTGTGCACGAGAAAAGATTTTACTATGGTTACATTACACTGAGGTACGAGGTACATGGGGCCTGAGACTATCTAGTGCCTAGGGGTGTTCCCGGTTTTGTTTCTCAGTGGATTTGTGGTATTTGCCCTTGTTTTTGGGTGTATTTGGAATTATAATGCAGTATCTAATATTCCTATTTAAATGTGTTAACGTTCTGAATGTTTTATCTTGAAAAATATTTTCAATTTAAAGTTTCATTTCGTGGATTTGTCACCGCTTTTAATTGCATATTAAAACTGCTTGCTTTTTCACCTTGTATTGCATGCACCTTGGAATCATAGGGTGGTATCCTATTGGGCTTAGGCTCACACCCTACATACACCCCTTGGGTGTAAGTAGACTTTTTTTTGACCCAGTTAAAGGAAAGGCTAAGGGTGTTGACGGTTCAGAGTGTTATTCCTCATCCTTGGGGAGGAGTAGTGGAGACAACTTGGGGGTGATGACCCCTTGTCATGTGGATTCCATGGGGCTGTTTTGTTTCTGTTCCATTGTGTCTTTGGGCCTTTTTTATTGACTCTAAACCTATGTATTCAGTTCTGTTTTTGTTTAAACATCGTTTGGTATAAATTTTTCAGATTCAGTTTATTGATTGTTTTTAATGGTTTATGCCTTCATATTCGGGTAAACCGTTCCCAAACCTAAATAAATGATACCCGGGCACTTGTGCCAGCCCGTGGGGATAGGGAACGCCCTTAGGGTCATGTCATGGGCTGGGTTTGGTGCCGGTTTTGGCGGTGACCAGATTCGGTTCGTGACAAAATGGTATCAAAGGAGGTTCGCTTTCTTTGAGTCATGTTATTTGGGGAACAGTCGGGATAGTCTAGAGTTGGGATTGTTGGGACGTGGAATTTCGGTTATGAGTAGTGTGGTTGATCACCACACCTCATTACGGGATTCATGTCTCTAGGGGAAGTCGGGACCTTTTGGATTCCTTTGGTTTTCTTGGTTTGATGATGATTAGGGGAAATGAAAAGAGAGTTGGGATAATGATCTCAGTGATCTCACAGGGCCTGGCAAGCCATGTGAAGCCGGGGATATTCCCTAAAACACTCTCTGTGACAGTTAAGTGATTTTAATATGTCCGCCAACCATATTTCCAAGTCACCCACTGAAACTAGTTTCCTCTCGCATTGTTTTGTGGTTTAGTTTTGAAATCTTAGCACTTTGGTTTTAAGGTGACTTGGTTTTAAGAAGCTTAAAGTTTTTATGAAATGATTTTAAAATAAAGAGGGAATTGTTTGGTTTATGAAATGTTGGAACTGAATTTTCAGAATTGTTTTGAAATATAAAATGGTGTTCTTACACCTCTTTGAAAGAAGGAACTATATTGAAGTTGGTTTTGAAAAGTTTTTACAATAGAGTTTTCTAAAAAATCAGAGTGTGTTATAATGGGATGAGATGTTTTGAAATTGATGTTAATATCTTGAAAGTGAGTTATTTTATAAATAGTTGTGACTTTCTGAAAATTTTTGTAAGATGTGAGTTGGGATTTTGATCTCGTGGTTAGCGGTTTTGAGAAAAAAGGATGTGTTGGTTGACCGTTTTGGTTTTGAAAAGTGGAAATAATTTTTGTTTTAACCATTGGTATTTTCGTGAGCAACCACATGCATGAGATTATATGGGAAGATGGATGGTTGATGAAATGACTGTATGAGTGTCGAGATGGATACGAGGAGGGTGCCCAGTGTGGCACAGAAACATGCATGTGTAAGGCCCATGGGGTACCATTGGTGGATTCGCTAACCGTTGAACCATTTGTTTTCAAAGAAATGTTTTTAAATAAAAAAACATGATTTCTTGATGATTTTTTTTGGGATGGTGTATATTATGTGTTTTCGGAAAATGTTGATGTTGTGGGATGTTTTGAGTCCAAGAACCCCTCCTGTTTGAACTGTGTTTTGGGTTTCGGTTTGGTCAGTAAGTTGTGTTGTAGGGACGATTAGTGGTCTATTTTGAAAAATGCTTTGGGATGCCTTTACGGTGGTTCCCTTCATGTGTTTGGATCTGGTTTGAGGCATGTTTTGACTAATGGACCAGATTGGTTGGGTCCTTGGGTTCTCTCATTGGATAAGGTATGCCCCCATTAAGGGTTAATGCACAGCTGAAGTGCAATCCATATTGTTTCGCCATTGGAAAATCCTCCAGTTGATCAATATAAGGAATATGTTATCGATCATTGTTGATTGAGTCTACACCCATTCATTTCGTTGATTTTTGGATCCTCTTGTAGTGGTAATGTTATTGTGGATGGTTGAAAGAAACCATAGTTTCTAATGTTTCATGATTCCTCGAAGGTGGAAGTGTTCTTTGGTTGTAAGTGTGGATGAGTGTCTCGATGGTGTCTAAGAGGACCTTTGGGTTATTCAAAGTTTCTTTGATGCATTAATTCATGTTAAACCACCGGTGTGGGAAATATGGTCACGATAGGATATTGTGGCCACTTTCTAGAATTCTGTTTTGTTTGGGGATGTTGTATAAGGTCCCTCTCCATGAATTGTTTATATCAGTTGAAATGGTCATGTTTGGTGATGCCTTATGATGTCATGTACTCGATTGACTGTATAGGTGAAAGTAGTGAAATCCTCTGAGAGTCCCTGTTATGTTGGGAAAATGTCTCCCTTGGAAAAACTTCAAAATCATCTATTTTAGAGGAATGTGAGTGTAGGCGATCTTTACTTCTATTGTTTCTCACCTGAAGAAACAAGTTGTGATGTGTGTGTATCTTCTCAGCCCTTGTTTCAGTGAAATATCGGGATAAGGTAAAGTGAGTTTGGAATGTGTTATGTCTAGAAAACTTATTTGGGACTACGGTGTAGTTTTTGGTGGCACCGAAAAGAAGAATTATCATTCAGTGGGTTTCCAAATATTAACTACGAGGCCGAAGATGCTTCAATCATTTGATCTCCAGCCATAGGTCTCGGAGAGAAGCTGGCTCGTAGTCATGGAAAATCCCAGGGCCATTTAAACCCATGTACAAAGTCCTATCCTTAGTATGAAAGATGGGAATAGTTCAAACCTATAATTTCGTCATGGTTGAGCACATAGTTTGTGCACGTTTAGTAGTGGTCGTGTGCTAGGAAGACATGTAGAAAGAATTATATTCATAGTTAGTACACAGTTTCCCAAACCATGCAGACTAATCATGCGCCCTTCCTAAATCTTTGATTTCATTTTGGGTCTTTCTGTGTCGGCCCATGATGGTCGGTTAAGATGGTCAGTTCTTATGGTGGGGATACCCACTATAATTCTCATGAATATTCCATCATAAACATTTAATGGAAGTATATCCCTTTTACTAGAGAGTATGTTTGGGCCTCCCACTATTAGTGTCTTCATTCTGTCTCGGGAAAACAATTTAAGTTGTCTCTTATGGTGGGGAGCCCATTTGTGTCTCTTCATACGAGTAACTAAAATTTTTTTTATTTGGACTTGTCTGGGAAGTAGGTATTATCATTCGAAGATATCTAACTAACTACATATTCATTGGGTAAACATTGATATTGGAGAGTTTCCAATGGTTTAGTTATAGTAGGGAAGTGTAACCTTGTTCAATGTTGTTTTTTTGGGTAAATTGATTGAGTATTGTTCAGATTGTATTTGAGGAGTTTTCATTTGGGATAAATCTTGAATGTACTTTATTGTTTCAGGAAAATGGTGTATGTTTGGTTTGTGACAGTATTCCTTCCATCATTGATCACTGGAGGTGTTTTGACCTTTGGGGGTGAAACCTGGCAAGGGTGTACCTATTGGTTTCTCAGTTGGGGTTGGTTGTTGCTTTGACCGTGCTGTGACTTTCCGGGGCTGAAAGATTCCAAGGGGGGGAGAATTTTCACGTACGTAACCTATTTTAGGGTTATTTTAAATTTATTTTCCACTCATGATTTGTTTTGGTGGTTTCCAAAGGTTTTATTGAGAATAGGTGAGTTTTCATGAATTGGGCCAAACTGCGAGCCCAATTCCAGATATAAAAATAAATTTTGTTTCATTTATAAATTTTTCAATTTTTAATATTTTTGACTCATTCCAACTTCTAATTGTTCTAACCTGATATATTAACCCCAAATTTAAATTTGGGGCCTTTATAAATCCATAAGCATGGGGGATTTTTGTTTTTATTTGAGAATTGGGCCAACCCGAAGGCCCATTTTCCAGTTTTTAATTGTTTTATTAATTTATTAATATCGTATTAATTAAAATAGAATTTTCGGTGATTCCACCTCCCTATCGACCCTAAGAAGCCCCGGCGCGACCCCATGCCCTCCTCCCACAATTTGGAGCTCGATAGAGTCGCGAAAATAGTGGAAACATTCTGGATTTCAGAAATCGTCCAGATTTTGGAGAGGTAAATTGATCCTTTCATAAATCCTTCTATTCTTAATATTTTCCTTCCATTCCAATTCCTAAATGACCTAATAATTCTTGTGAGAGCATCCCTTGAGTTTTGGCCGTTTTAAATTTCAGATACTAGTGTTTTGGGGAGATTCATTCTAGATTACTCAAGTAAGTTTGTCCATTTCATTTCCCCTTTCAAATTGATTAGGGTTTCATTCTATTTTTTTAGGGTTTCCTCCATTTTTATTGAAGTGAACAATGACCAGTGTGTTGGGGTTCGAACCTAAGGATAAACCCTGGGTTTTCTTGGTCCAATTTTCTATTTTTAGGTTTGATCTACCCTTCTTGAGGTGCGGCGGTGGTGCGTTTGTGTTTTCGCACAAAGGATTCAATGGTTTCATTTGATTTGGTAGATGATTCCAATGTTGACGCAATATTTGTGTATTAGCATGCTGTATTTATCATATTTTCAGATTTATATAAATTTATTATTGTTACAAAAATTGGTTCTAATGATGTTTCCATTGTAATTGAATTTAAAATGCCAATTTGGTGTGAAATTGGAGGTTTTCCAAAGAAGTGTTTTGTTTGTTTATTTGGGGATGCCCTATAAATACTTAGTTGTTTTTATTGTCTGTAATAAGGCATAAAATACTGTTTATAATTTTTATCCCCTTTGGTAATTGCTGAAAATAATGAGTTTTAATTGTGCTTGTAAAGAAAGTGAAGTTTTGGTTCCACTTTTGTGTGAAAATGAAGGTTTTACAAAGAGAACACTTCTTGTTTAACATGAGGATGCCCAAAAATTGATTTTTTGTTTTAATTGATATTTATTGGGCTGCCTTTACTATTTTGGTAACTTATAATTGTGAACATCGTGTACAAGTGGATTTCTTAAGGGGTTTTGTGTGAAAAACTACATGAGATTTTGTGAAATTGATTTATTCAAATTAAAAGAGTTTTGTGTGTGTTTTAAGTGGTAGAAATTGAGATATATACTGTATTTGGTTTATGTGACCAGTAGTGGTGTTTTACATTAAAATGGATGTGTGTTAAATCCTGAAATTGTTTGAGCACAAAGGGGGAAGCCCGGGTACCTAGGTGGGGCAGATTTGTACTAGTACAGCTAGTTGACCGGATGGGTTTTGTCTCTGTTTCACTTAGCATTTGGATAACGACAACTATAACTAAACTATTTGGATGATGATTGGGGACCACTAGGTTATGGGTATGTTCCCTACTAGTGGCTTGTGCACGAGAAAGGATTTTACTATGGTTACATTACACTGAGGTACGAGGTACATGGGGCCTGAGACTATCTAGTGCCTAGGGTTGTTCCCAGTTTTGTTGCTCAGTGGATTTGTGGTATTTGCCCTTGTTTTTGGGTGTCTTTGGAATTATAATGCAGTATCTAATATTCCTATTTAAATGTGTTAACATTCTGAAAGTTTTATCTTGAAAAATGTTTTCAATTTAAAGTTTCATTTCGTGGAATTTGTCACCGCTTTTAATTGCATATTAAAACTGATTTCTTTTTCCCCTTGTATTGAATGCACATTGGAATCATAGGGTGGTATCCTATTGGGCTTAGGCTCACACCCTACTTACACCCCTTGGGTGTAAGTAGACTTTTTTTTGACCCAGGTAAAGGAAAGGCTAAGGGTGTTGACGGTTCAGGGTGTTAGTCCTCATCCTTGGGGAGGAGTAGTGGAGACAACTTGGGGGTGATGACCCCTTGTCATGTGGAGTCCATGGGGCTATTTTGTTTCTGTTCCATTGTGTCTTTGGACCTTTTGTATTGACTCTAAACCTATGTATTCAGTTCTGGTTTTTGTTTAATCATCGTTTGGTAGAAATTTTTCAGATTCAGTTTATTGATTGTTTTTAATGGTTTATGCCTTCATATTCGGGTAAATCGTTCCCAAACTTAAATAAATGATACACGGGAACTTGTGCCAGCCCGTGGGGATAGGGAAGGCCCATCGGGTCATGTCATGGGCTGGGTTTGGTGCCAGTTTTGGCGGTGACCAGATTCGGTTCGTGACAGTCGTTGCATCACAACAAAGATTTACCCGGAGGATGGTGCAACTAATCACTCATCTGATGTCCTAATTTACACTTGGAGTAGTATATGTGGATAGTCTGAGCTATCGTGTAGTGGTGGACCAGTACACTGACTTTTTCCCTGACAATGTTCCAGGACTACCTCCCATAGAGAGGTGGACGTCTATACTGACTTGATCCCCGAGACAATGCTGATATCTATAGAAACATATCAGATGGCCCCCACTAAGCTTCGTGAGATTCATGTACTGTTGGAGATATTATAGGGGAAGGGATTCATCCGGAGTAGTTTTTTCCATGGGCAACCACCTATTTTTTTCACAATAAAGGCGGATTGAAACTTGCTACTTTGTGTTTTCTACCGTCGCCTAAACCACGTTAATGTGAAGAACATGTACCCGCACCTGAGGATTGATGACCTATTTGATATGCTAAATAAATCACACTTGTTCTTGGAGACAGAACTTATATAAGGTTATCACCATCTTTGAGTTTGAGAGGAGGATTGGAAGAAGACAACATTCAGATGCCAGTACAGACACTACGAGTTCTTTTTTATGCCATTCAGCGTAACCAATTCTCTAGTAGTGTTTATGGGACTTATGAACAGGATCATCCAGCCATACCTCGATCTGTTTTTCATAGTATTCATCAACGAAATTATGTTCTACATAACTACTGAAGAGTAGCATGCCTACCATTTGTGTGTAGTACTGCACACACTCCGAGAAAACCCGCTTTAAGGTAAGCTATAAAAGTACCAGTTCTGGATCCGATAGGTTAACTTTTTGGGGCATGTTATCTCAGAGAGTAGTGTTGTAGTGAATCTAGTGAATATTGAGGCAGTACATACTTGGGAGCATAAAAGGAGAGTGAAAGAGGTACGGAGTTTCCTGGGTTTGGCTGGTTACTACTAGAGATTTGTGCCAGATTTTTCCAGAGTGGTAGGACCACTATCAGCCTTAACGAAGAATCAGAAACCCTTCGTGTTGTCAGAAATATTCTAGAAGACATTTTCAGAGTTGAGTCAGAGGATGAATAGTGCCCCCATCTTGAGTCTTCATGAACAAGGTGTAGGGTACGTAGATAACTCGACGCATCAGGGACCAGACTCGAGTGTGTCCTGATGCCAGAGCGATTAGTGATCACGTATGGTTCTAAGCAGTAGAGACAACATGTGTTAAACAATGCTACCAGTGACCTGGATTTAGAAGCAGTGGTATTTTCCTTGAAGATGTGGTGACACTACCTGATGTGAAAGCATTTTACCGTGTACTCTGATCACAAGAGTCTCAAGTATATCTTTTATCAAGAAAAACATGAACCCGAGACAATGGTTATAGTTTGTGTTCCTCCAGGACTATGACTTCGAGATTCTATATACTTTTGAGAAGGTGAAAATTGTAGTAGATGCACTCAGCATGAGATCTGGTATGCAGCTACTTGGTGCGGCGACTGAGCAGATGACCACTTTGTAGATATCCGTTGTGGATAGTGATGGAGTAGCATTTCTATTGTCTATTAAAGTCAACCCTCAACTTCTTCAGTGATTCAGGGAGGCACAACATGGGGACATCGACTGAGTGACACGACCTGCTCATATATCCACATTTTAGGCACCTAATGGATTATCTGATGGTGGGGAGCATGTCACCCTCTTTAGATAGCGTACTATGGTTCCAGTGTCACTTCAGGAGGAATTATTGAGGGAGTTCCACACATCTCCTCTAGCGGTACATACAAGAGTGCCAAAGATGTTCTAGGACCTTCGATGATAGCATTGTTGGCCATTGATGAAAAAGGAAGTAGTGGAGTCTGTCTCAATATGTCTCACATGTCAGCAAGTGAAGGGGGAGCATCAGGTACCAGCAGGCTTGGTTTAGTATTTAGAGGTCCAAAGTGAAGTGGGATGAGATATCCATGGACTTAGTGATGGTTCTGCCATGTACATCTAGGTTTCATGACTTGATATGGGTGATCGATGAACAACTCAACATGTCGTCCCACTTCCAACCGACCAGAGAGTAAGGCTTAGTAGAGAGCTTGGGATGCCTCTATGTGCAGCATATTGTGCGGATACCTGGATTAGCTTCATCTATTGTCTCTCGTCATTACCCATTGTTTATAGCCCTCCTATGGAAGGGGTTGTATGAGGCTTTAGAGATGAAGCTTTGTTTGAGCATCATCATCCATCCTCAAATGAATGGTCAGACTGAGAGGACCATTTAGACTCTCGAGGACATGCTCCGTGCATGTGTCCTCGATTTTGGTCATAGCTGGGAGGACCACTTACCATTTTTGGAGCTTGTATACAACAACAACTATCAATCCACTATTGGGATGGCAACTTTTGATACCATGTATGGTCGACCTTGAAGATCATCACTATGCTGGACCGACATCGGGGAGTCAACACTAGTGAGATCAGGGATAGTATGGGCTACCACCAAAATGGTGCAGATCATCCAGGAGCGGATGAAGACTACATTGAGAAGGAAGAAGTCATATGTAGATAGGAGACGGAGACGTATGGAGTCTGAGGATGGAGACCACGACTTTCTACGTGTATCACCCCAAAGAGGTTTACATAGATTTGGCCATGGAAGAAATTTATTTCTACGTTTCATCAGACCATTCTAGGTCCACAATAGATGAGGTGAGGTGGCTTACTGCCTGGCTCTTCCACCTCTGTTGAACTGGGTGAATGACATCTTCTTTGTATCCAAGATGAGGAGATATGTTCATGACCCCTCTAACATCATCGACCATGGTGACCTAGACATCGATGATGGGGATTCTTTTATAGAGGTTTTAGTGGAGATTGAGGATTGATAGGATCAGGTCCTTCATGGAAGGTTGATACCTCTGGTGTGCATTCTTTGGCAGCACTAGAACCTCCAGGAGCGCACATGGGAGCAGGAGGCTCATATGCATACTCAATACCCCGATTTATTTCCTTATATCGAGTTGAATCTTACTGGGACATAATGCCCTGAGATAGGGAAAATGTAAATACCTCTAAATCCCATGGAATTATTTTTTAAAATACATTGGAATTTTACAAGTCTATGAATAATGATGGCGCTTGATTCCGAGGTCCAGTGTGGTCGGAATCATTTTTTGACATTTTCTATGGGTAAGTTCAGTAACCATAGAATCATGATTTTATAACATTTCAACCAATGGTTGGAAATGAAAATCTGATGGCACCATTGAACTCGCAGTTCTAGTATTCACTTTTGAAGACATTCACCATGACGATAGATGGTTTAAAATTAAAAGTTATATTTTTTTTCATGGAAAATAATAAAACAATGTGTGTGTCACATAATTTTATTTAAGCTTCCATGTGGGTGACTGGTAGTTAAAACCACCTCATGGGAGTTGGATGTGGGACCACCACACCATAACCTATCATGAATGGTTTGGGCGGTGGGGCCCACCGGAATTCAACCTCCCATGAGAGAATTAATTTTGTGGGGACCACAAGGGGCTAAGCGACCCCTATTAACAGGAAGAGTGTATAACCTATCAAATCAACTATATTAATGAGGGATAGCCTTTGAATTTTCTTTTAACTAAATTGTGACAATATCCCCTAATTAATTAGCTCAAACTCTTTGGAATTAATTATAGGGAGCGAATTAATTTAATTCTTTACAACACACATGAATTAATGAGGTCGAGACTTTTAATTTAATTCATTCTTTTGAATTCGTTCAAATGAAATAATAAATAAACTAATCTATTATTTGGCACAATTGTTTCTCTTGCGGTGATTGAAGAGAAAGCTCTCAACATGGAACCTCACCTTCCAACGAGGAACCCCAGCAATGGTTCCCTTTGATCTTCTTCCCCATACACCTACAGGCGTGGAACCACTTGCATAACCGTCATGCGAATTCGGCAGTGGAAGAGTGTGATGTAAGTGACGAGTGACAACTCCGTCTTCTTCCTATGACATCACCATCAATGTCCAAAAATCAATGGTTGGGGTGTGTTTGATTTGATCAACATTAATTTTGTTCCTCATAAGTTTTTTAATTCCTCTTAAACTTCTTTCTATCAAAATAACAAGGAGGTACTAGGCCAAACTAACACGGACTGATTCCTCCTCTATATTTCTTGTGGTGTTTTCTTCATATTCATCATTGATGATAAACAATGGAACTTTGTGGGTTTGTTGTGCAACAAAATGAACCCAAATTGAAGACCCAACATCACAATGACCTATAATAGTTGAGACGATGATAGTGGATTACAGATCCGACCGGAACGGGAATAATGTTCTTCGACCGTTCTTCGAGTGGCTGAATAATAACATGTTTTTGGTGCCGATCAGATTTCTGAAATCGCTGGTAAATATTTCAGGAATTCGTGGTGTCTTATAGTATGTAGTTTCATGCCAATTGGACCATCAGAATAGAGAATGAGCATCATGGGAGGCGTGCTGGCTGGAGGTTTCAGTTATGGAAAATTCAAGAATACACGGTGGGTACATCCGAAAAACACGTCATGTAGTACATGTGTACTACGGATAAAGTTATGGGTGTCTGAACTTCATTAAACGGAATGTTACCCCTGTCACATACCATTTATTCTCTTCACACAACCTGGCATAGGTAGATTCAAGAAGTCTCAGTGTGTATTCTACACAGACACTGGAAGAGTAACACGGCCAAGAGACATGGCGTGTACTCACTGCGCAGCTTGGCAGAGGTGGCTTCGTGAAGACTCGGCGTGTATTCTACATGTACATGGGAAAACATATAAGTCCATGTGACACCACATGTACTCACTGCACAACTTGGCAGATGCGGCTCCACAAGACTCGGTGTGTATCCCGGTGATACACGGACACAGGGTGAAGTACACAGTCATGTACTCCACCACACGACCAGGCATGGCCAGTGACATGGGCAGTGCTCGAGGTCTGACTACACAGTGTGTACCCATACCACACGTCATGTACTTACTTTTCTATGTGACCAGACTTCGACATTGGCCATTGCACACGGATAGTACCTGATGTCTGACTACCCAACGTGTACCTTTTTATAACACATAATGTACTTTTTGGTAAATGGTATGGGCATCTCGTCCTTGGAGACTTGTGAAAAAAATGTATAGTTTTCCCTATATGATGAGGCATACTATAGAGATACTTATACCTAGGTCTTCATGATAGTTAGAGTATCGACCAGTAGCTTATGGAGCAGATCTTCCAGATACGAGCAGGAATTTGTGCGAGAACCTAGTAGTTGGCTGAGACATAAAAACTACTGACCTATTCGACTCAGAGTTATTCGAATAGCCTAGTGGGGAGCGCCTTGTTGGGGTGGCAGTACAATGGTGGAAGAGCACCTAGCTATGGTGGCTGACCCACGGTGCACGACAGAAGGATTACCTCTATAGGCTATCATGGGGAGTGCCTGGTTGTGGTGGAAGACCCGTGGTGGGGTGCACCTCTGTGTGAGTGTGGAAAACCAATCGTATTCGACAGGAGGAGTACCTCATTAGTCCATGTTAATGGGAAGTTCCTGGTAGTGGTGACAGGCCCACTGTACTCGATAGAGGTGTTCTCCAGTAGTCGAGTGTTCAGATTGTTATTATCACTAGAACAAAATCCTGGTTGAGCTGATTTAATATCTATTTTTTATTTTCCTCATGATTGAGATGGATTATTTGATAACATAGGTATATGTATGGGAATATACCTATGAGGGGTAATCTGTTTATTTTATAAATTCTGTTTTATCCTTGTTGGATTTTGTAAGACCATGATTGTCTTAGGGTCCATAATGAGTATTGTTAAACTCAACTCTGCATGGGCTATGCTACCACCTCATTGTGTTTGTTGAAGAAGAATGACAACGCTAATTGAGGATCAGAGTATAAGGACTGGACGATACCCAGAGGTGGACCTTATGACGAGTCGTTTCACAGAGGATACTGGCGGATGTGGAGTGATGAGGAGGATATCTGTACCTATACTAAAGGTAGGAATCCCATTAGGACGACCTAGTAGCTGCTTTACCATTTCTTCATTTGAACTAGTTTTTCATTTATTCTTGTACATTTGAGTTGGGATTGTATTTTTGTCCCCTTTTAATTTTCATCACTCCTTTGTATACTGTTTTTCATAGTGTTTTACTTCCAGCCCGTACTCTATTGTGTGTGTTTACACTTTATAAAGGCAATGCCTTCTCAGTTTAAGGGATTTACACCATTGGATCTAGTCTCCAGCCATTGGCCTATAGAAGGCAGGCTTGGGGAAGTCACGACCTGAGCCCTAGAGGATGGGTAGTTACACTAAAGAGAATGAATGGAACTATAATATAAAATTATTTTTTATATTACAATTTAAAATAAATTGTGAAATTCAAGTGTGAATGTAATATAAAAATAATAATAAACAATTTATTATTTCATTATGTGATGACTTATATGATATGAAATTGTAATAATGTAGATATCGGGTCTAGGATACTGGGGTTATGAAGTTATAGTTAGTATCCAAGTAGGATTAGTGGATTCCATGGGAACTATATTTTTTAAAACATAGATGTGTGTACATAACCCTATGAATGATTTTTAGGATGAGTATATATTGAGATACTAATTTTTTAAATTATTATCTTATAGAGGTTTTCCCATAAAATATATCATTGTAAGGATACTCCACATTGATCTGGTTCTATCCTAGAGGTATATTTGGGTAATAACTCTAAAAAATGAACATTAAGCTCGACCTAATAATTACTAATTGCATGAAAATGGGCCATATACATCACCTAGTTTGACACACAAGGAATATGTTTAGGATAATTCACATTTTATATAAAAATAATTATGAAGGATTTGAACATAATGTCATAACGAATGATACAATGTATATTATTATAATAATAGATATATATAATATTTTCGATAAATATTTAGTTTTTTATTTTTATTTTTGGGATTATACATTACGTTTCATAATGTTATTATCTAATAAAGTGTTTTCTATTACAGCAGAATTTATCATATTAAATGGATTTGTAAATATATCAATACACATAATAAATATAGGTATTTCACTCTTAATAAAGACAATGAACCATGAGATAGAGCTTCAATTGGATCTAGTTAAATTATAACCATATTTCCATAGTCACTATGGTAATGATTAATAACCTTTATCATATAGATCATCATTTTATTCAACTATAAGTTAAAATAAAATTAGATTAATTTATTTATTAGAAACTTCCATTATTAAATTGGACTGTAAATCCATATTTATCTCAGTAATGGATAATTTTTTTAGATAATAAATTTATTGCTCAATGTAGTAGTAGAATGGATACATATTTTAATAATGATTATAATTTTATAGGATATGTAAATTAATGGTATATACTGATAAAAATACTAATTATAAAGATGAAATAACATGGTTATTGTAGAAGGATTTCAATGTAATATTATGGGTAATGGAATCTTATTCATGAGTCTATGATAGAAGAAGTGGAAAATAGTGATATACATGAAGCCAAATTTAAATGTTCTTCATAGAATGTTGTAAACTATGTACATAATCTAAAGAGATATAATGAGTGTTTCTTTGATATGATTATTTCCAATCCTCAAAATGGAATATGTATCAAAAATATTCATATCATATAAAAATTTAGAGTCATGATATATTATTATAGAAATATTACTCTCCATGTATAATAGATTCGATTGGATACATGATACGAATAAGATGGAAGAGGAAAAAAATTATAATTAGATGATTGGAATATAGGATTTTCCAACATGTGATAATTATGAAACGAGACACTATGGTTATTTAAGAAAATGAAAAATGATTTTTCCATAGTTGTAGAGAAAATATCCATTGTGATCATGATTTCATGGGTATGAATGAATCCTCAATTATGTAATTATTCCACAACATTGAGTTTCACCAAATTAAAAATATGTTACCCATGGATCATGGTAATATAAATCATATTTACCGATGGGGGCACAATCAATATTATGCTATTAATACATATGAAGTATAATTATTAATGTTATTCTGTTTAGAATACATAATTATACCATTATATTTTTTTTGTTGATACCCTTGTAAAAATAATTATGAAAGGTACATGGATTGTACTGAAGTACAATTTCATTAAAGGCATGAATGGTTTTTTTGAATGGTAATAATGAATAATATAAATTATTTTTTGGAATGATAAAATTCTTGTAAGACACATGATTGATGGGTTTACAATGCATAATATTTCCAAGATGTTAAGATAATGCTGATGGGATAAATAGTTCATTGATATAGATAAACTAAATTAGATTCTTCTAACAACATTGGATATGAATAAATATATGATGAAAATGTAGCTTACGCTATTTGTGATGGATTTTAAATAGTTTTCTATTTTAGGGCATATAAAAATCTAAATTTTATTACATGAAAAATTAATAATTTATTTTTAAATAATTTTTTTGGTAATATTTAATATTAAGAAGTTTCAAGACAATTAATAATGAATATATTCACATTTTTGTTACGTGAAATTTAAGAAGAAATTTATATTGATTGGGAGATTAATGATATGATTATTTATTAATTTTTTTAAATTTTTTATAATGTTTGGAACCATTATAATTTTTATGGATAAAAATTATATCAATTTAGAAAATGGTATAATATTAAACTTAGATGTGGTTTAAGAGATTAATGTATTATATCTCATATAATTATTTATGACTATTATATAACAAGTGATAAAATATGTTTTCTATAATTATAAAAATATAAAATAATTATTTATCATTATATTGTGGATCGTATGATATATTACTCATTCAGACCTACAAAATTCATCAGCATTACATTGATTAGATATGAAGTGGAAATTTATCAAGGCATAACAAAAAGATTCAATCACATTTATATAATTTAATGAAATAAAGTATATATTTTCACGAAATTTTTTTTAAAAAATTATGAAGTTGATATTGAAATAAAATGTAATTGTGTTATCAATTTTTTGATGATATTAATGAACTCTATTACTCACTATAATTACTTTTGTTTTTCTTCCACATCTATATTATCACCATCCACCAATGTTTTATGTGTTAGAAACCACTTCATGTTTTATCAATTTTAATAATGTATTTATGATATCAATTATAAATATTATATTTTGATAACCTTTGTCATATTATAGGATTTCAATAGTGGTATTTTCAAATAGAAAAAACCAAGGTTATCAAAATAATGAATAATTGTGAGGTTGAATTATATTTAATTATATCCTAATGTAAAACTCTTATAATTTAAAATATTAATATCATAATAAATCGAGTGTGTGACATGTATCATCAATTTTATAATGGATTATCAAATCCTTATAAATTATGATATATTTAATTTTTCAATAATTTCAATATCTTGGATAAATTATAAAAATATTATCATAATGATATTACCATTATCAACTGTACATAAAATTGTCAGGTATAAAAATTAATATCTTTATTATGAACATATTTTTTCTCTATCTATTATAAGATAATAAAGACCATTTAGATGTTATAATGAAATCCATTCTGAGAATTTATATTTTTTATAAAAGACACTTTAGTAAACTGTTGCACATATTATTTTTCCAAAAAATAATTATTTATAATTTTTTTGATAATATTAAAAAAAATTATATAATGATGTAAATAATATTTTTTAGAAATTTTTTCCAATTTTATTAATATCATTAATTTCTAGATGAATAGTTATGAATACTGAATTTTTATGAAAGCCACACTTTCATTCAAATTATATATAATTTTAAATTATAATTTAATTTTATATTAATGTAAAATTAGTTTATATTAATATATAATAATTATATTATTTTTATTATGAATAATTTCATAAATAATTTATTTATAGAATATTTGTAATTTTTTAAAAATTAGCTCTTTAAAAACCAAATTTATCATCGTGTTTGTGGGATTAATTTTAACAAAAAAAATTCCCACTTATGAAATAAGAATTTTTAAATAAATTAAATAGTTGGGATTAAAATAATTAGTATAATCAAAAAAATTCATCAAATTTTTTACCAACATGAATTCCAAAAATATAAAAACTTTATATATATTTACTTTAAAAATTGATTTTATTTAATTCCTCGACCCTAGAGGTTTGGAGAAGGTGATTTATAGTAATACATTGGCATGATTACAAGGAATCTAGTCTCAATTGACCGATCAGTTTAGCAGTATTAGTAAAATAGATTACAAACATGAAAATCACATTACACTATCTATCATAAAATACATCAATAAATAATCCTTCGAGAACTCCATTATTCCAATTGAATACCCATAAATAAAATTCATTATACACATCTTGGAATAATGGGAAAATTAAACATATGAAATGGGTGAGCTCAGATGATCCATAAGTGGAAAAAATCCAACAGAAGCTATAAACATATAAAGAAATAATTATAATAAAAACATCATCCTGGTAAACAATAAGAATGAATATAATATGGAAATAATAATTCAAACAATAATATATAATCATGAACATGGATATTCTACTAGTCATAAAATCACATTTAAAAACTAATTTCATAACCATATATTGAATAGTGTTTGACATAATAACTACTACGTCTAGAATTTTATCCCAAACAATTAAAAAATATTCTGTAAAGGCCTTATCCCAAGGAAATGGGTTGTCTCATAAGACATACCGATGCATCAAGGGGCTATAACAGGCCCATACCATCAGTTATTATGTTCAATTAATTCCTTATATGAAAAGGGTGAAACATAACATAATCATTCATATTAAAACTAGCATAGGAAATGTCAATACATTTGACATAAACAATGAATAGTTTAAAAATAGCACATCCATAGAATAATGTACCATATATGATTCAATACAATATATAAGAATATATTATAATTAAAAAACCTCAATCGTGAATAAAAAAAATAATGTATATTGACATAGTCTAAAATTATTAGTGTAACTCTTTGACATAAATATACATTTTTCATGAATTCATATAAATTCTGCACAATTAATAATGGAATTAATTTTAATGAAATATTTGAATCAATGTTTCCCATACCACATTGATCATTTTTTTTAAATTAAAATTTTAATACAATTATGTCCACATCAATAAATATATAAAATCATTTTCAAAACATGTACAGTAATTAAAACGAGGTAGTAAAATATATCATTAAAACATTTAAAATGATGATCTAGTATAAATATTCCCTTCCATAAAACCATAAAATATTAAACTAAAATTTTATTTATGAATCATGGACCTGTATGATAAATATGTACCATTAAATACATACTCATAAATAATCCACGATAATAAATAGATTGAGGAATTTTCAATTACATTAGATCTGAAGGTCATTGTACATGTCTGAAACTCATGTATAATGTTTTTGAACATATTAATAACATATTTCAGAATCATAATAATATTTATGATATCATATATGATTCTTTTATGAAATTATACTAACCATTTACAATGAATTTATTGTTAACGCACCATTTCCTGTAATATCGCTTTGATTATCTTACGTGTTTTGATTTTGTCATTTTTGATCGTATTACACAAATAATGATTTAATTAATTAGAGAATGTATATTATGATATATATATATATATAATATATATATATATATTATAAATAAAAAATATATATACATATTAAATGTCTAATACACCGTTCATGGAGACCATAGTCCATGCGTACGCATTAACGTTGTTTCTATTTTCAAATCGTATTGAATGGAAGTAAGTGAATGAAATATATGTCTATATATATAATTACAGTAGAATTATTATTTCATATATTTCATTATCATTAATAATATATTTTTATATAATCATTATTGGATGGTTAATGTAGAAAATGATTTTCATGGCGTCGTGGAGATGGTTGGTCGTACATACACACGAGCGACAACATAATTCTATAAATGGGGAAATCATATGTAATTGATGTTATATTACATATAAATAATCATTAAAAGGATATATTTTTTATTAAAATAAATTATAATTACAGTTATACCCATCAAAATAATTAATTGTGGAATAAAAAACTAAACCATGATGTAGAGATGGTTAACTGTATGTACCCACCTTTGGTGAATTTGCCTTTCCATGGATTGATAGAATAATGAATATGTTTGTATCATATTTATAAAATCATCTCAGTATGTATATTGTATTGGAGTTATTATTTTAGTTTGGAAACAACAAGTAAATAAAAAGTTGAATAAAAAAGAACATTGAAATAGGAGATAAAATAATTACCTCTTATTCATGTGTTTTCTTTTTATTTGAAAAAAGTATCCTTTGGTTATCATTATGATAAAATTTAGAACTCTTGGATATAGTGAGTATAGTTTAGAGGATATTTGAGTAGGTTTCGTACATGATAAATGTAATTTGAGGTTGTAATTTAATATTAGTGGATGTACACTTTTGTAGAAAGGCGAGGCGCACTTTTAGAAAATAGTGAAATATTAATTTATTATAAAATTCATTTTCGGTTATTAATATCTAAAATGGTATTAATTTAAAATATAGTGTGACGATGTGTATAAATACTCTCAAAAATTAGGTTTTATACATTTTTAGGTCACCATATTAAACTTATCATTTAAACACAACTATTCGTTAAATAGTTTATTTTTTCGATGTCTTCGTGTATTATTATAAAACATTATTGTCATAGTAACTATAACATTCTAATATTAACTAATTTTTTTTAATAATGAAATATAAAACATTATCTAGGTCATTTGGAAGAATCATAAATTTTTATGGATATTATATACTTTAATATATTATTATTTGTTTTAAAAACACATTTATGTCAATTTTGACACTATTGAGTATTTTTTTGTTAATGTCATGAAAACATTATTTAATCGAAAAAATAGATTTAAAAAACCAAAAAATGTAACATTAATCAATAAAATTCGTTTATTTCATCAAAAGATTCAATTTAAATTTATTTTAATATTTCGAATAACAAGTCATTTAATATTTCATTAATAGGGTAATTATTACATCATCATTGTAATATAAATTAATTTAATTATTTAATGTATAAAAATTATAAATTACATTTTATGATTTTGGTAATAATTTTATATTTATAATTTTTATTTATAGATGAATCAATCTTATGTGTAACCCTATATTAAAAATATTTTAGATATTAAAATTAGAATTTAACACTTTTAACTCTTCTTTAAATAAAATATAAAAAATGTCCTAATATAATACAAATGAATAAAAAAGAATAATATTTTTTCTATTATATATATTTTTCTAAATAAACATATCCAATATAATTAAGACATGTTTTTGAGTAAATTTAATATATTTATAATATTATGTTTATATGTAATTACACTAATTACATTTAATGGTGGTAAATAAAATTCAAAAAGAAACTATTCATAAAAAATTATTAACATATAATTGAAACAAATTATACATATTAATAAAAAACATGTATGTCCTATTTTTGATAATAAATCAACATTAACGGTCAAATTACAATTTATGCAAATTTGGAAATTTTCATAGAATGCGGTTAAATGGAATTTAAAAGAAAAATAATAATTTTATGTCTAATATTATTATAAAATGACTCAAATTAATTTAATTGAACTAGTATAGGTATTATATATCCATTTTTACCATAAAATCAATTTGAATAAAAAATAATTATTTCAATAAAAATTTGGTTTTAAACAATAACGTAGTGATTTTCATTTTTCATTAAAAATTGATAATATTCAAAACAATACAAAAAAATTATGGTAATATAATTTTGAGATTATGAATTCATAAATTAATTAAATTTTGAAAAATAATATATTTAAAATTTCATAATCTATGTTTTACGATTAATAACTACCTTTTAAAAGGCTTGTTTGATTAGTCGTAGTGTGCTAGAACTTGGAGATGCATACATTGCAAACTATTTTATTTTTCCAAGAGAATAAAATCAAGATGATTGGGGTTGTTATGTTACCCCCTTCTTTAATAAACTGTTTCCTCACAATTTCATCTCATGATTGAAAACTAGGGTTTTGACATTTCAAAATATCTAGGTTGAAATCCCACAGTGAAAAATGGATAAATAAGACCTCTGTTTGAAAATAAATAATGTAATGTATGAATGTTACTGGATGAAAAACATACAAGGGTTCTATATATAAAAAAATTATATAGAATAAAAAACTAACCATCTGGTTCATATGGATATTGATAAAAACTATTATTAAGAGAATGTTAACAATCAGAAAGACATAAATTTGTGATGACCTAAGGGAAAATTCGATTCATTACAAAAATGATATCAATAGGAATTTTTTTTTGGTTTTATTATCATTCCCCTAGTGTTTTGGAATTAACTTACATCATATAATAAGAACATATGAAATAATACATAATATAGAGTATCATCCTTTAACTAATTCATACCACAAACTTATCATTTTATTCAAAACATAATAATCAAAATTATTCTCTTTAACTCAATACTATAAGGTTCAAAATATCGTTATATACCATTAAATTGAAGATATTTATTTTTTTAATAACCATGGACTTCATGTAGGAGACTGGAAGGTGATAAATCATTGTTTCACTTTGGTTGTGCGTTTGACTCTCCTATCTTTTTCTGACAAAACAGGTTATTACCCAACCTATAGATTTTCCTTTTTCATAAACTATTGTATTAAAACTTTCCAAAAAATAATATTAAAATATGTTTTACAGATAAACTATACTATTCAAATTTCAACTAAATACATTCCATCTTTTAGAGTTATCCAAAACACATATGTTCAAACACCCTTTATAAGGTATCTACATTTCCAAAATCAATTGTGTCATCCTATTCCCAAATAAATATAATGTTTCTCATACCGAATAAATTATTACCGTAATCATAATAAAAACATCAAGAAAACAAATAGTACTATTATACACTTCGTATATATATCACAATCTTACTTAACCAAAATATAATTCTAGAATATAAAAACAAAAATTCATTAAATATTCCACATTGACTGTAGTTGAAGCATAATCTGGACCTTGATCCATTTTTTATGAGACATATTTTCTTGATGCTTTGGGATATCATTTGAATATTGCCTTATATCATTTAAATTATAGCATCAATCATTTATAACCTCTTTTTCCCCCATGAAATCATTATTTTGGTGGCCTTTTTCCCCACATAGATAAAAAAATATCATTCCTTTAAGAAAAATTAAAGGGTGATTTTTCCACAATTATCACATATCTTAAAATCCTACATTCTCATATTCACTTTATCTTTCCATTTCTTTTCCATTTTATTATTCTCTTGATTTTCGTTTATATAATAATAAATAAAGAAGTCTTTTTATGACATGATATAACATGAGTCTATATCTACAGATGATTAGATATATTGTGAGACTATTACAATTTAATGTAATGTTTTTAACCCATAAAATAATCTAACAATCACACTTCATGGGATATGTATATAGTCTGTATAACTCCTAGATAACAATGTGAAATAATCCATATACATTGCAATATTTGCATCCTCCATTTGCGCCAGGATCAGAAATTTTCAATTCCATATCAACTAACTATTCACATGGAAAATATTATTTTCAGAAAATTTATTAAAACACCCTCTATTATATATTATCTACTTAATCATCACCCTTCATGTATTTAATAATGGACACCATTGATCCGGATTTTCTCATAGACAATAAAAATCCATGAAAACCTCTAAAATTTCCTTACATCACAAATAATGAACTATTTTGTATATATAACATATCAATTCCTCAGCAACAAATGGATTTGTAGTCCCATTGAATGTTAGAGGTTTTTGAAACATTAGTGGTCTAGCATTGATCATCCACATTGTGGATTAGGGTGCTCTACGGGAGTAAGTTTATAATTCACTGCTAGAGTAAGGTGTCCCATTATGGTTATAAGCTATTCAGTACAAGTTGTTTCCCTAGATACACAATAATTTTCATGCATAAAAGGGAAATTCCTACATGGATTACAGATATTGATACTATTTCCATTCCGTCAACTATGTGCCATTTCTAAAAAATGGTATACAATATATTAGGTTATGAACCATAATTCATAAATGAAAACTAATAAAATACATAACATATATTGAATTTTTTATATATATCTAATCAAGAATCATAAATATGGTTCCATTGATGATATATTTACTCATAAATCCTTCATAATTGTTTGTAATGAAAATATGAATAATCCTATGCATATCCTCTAGAATTGTCAATCCAGGTGTGTAGTAATGACAGTTTTCATCTTCTAGGTTACCCTATTTCATACTCAGATCACATGGATGGAGTTTTCCCCATGGTACATCTATTCCAAAACTACGTCCACATGTATTATCTAGGAAGGTTTGTAATTCATGGAATATCCATGTAATCCCTCCATTAAAAAAATTTAGGGGGATCTTCTGTACTTACCCTCAATATCTATATTCAGGTTATAAAACCAAATATTATTATTTGAAATCTATATCCTAGGTTGTTTGTAATATTACATTGATACCAACAGTATTGCCCTAAACCAAGAAGCATGGTGTTGGATCATTGTTTTAATACATTGTCATTTTTACGATGAAACAAGCACCAAAGGAACTATCTGTTTAGTAGTCATTCAAAATAGATTACAAACATTAATATTACATTACACTTTGCCACATAAAACAGAAAATAAATAATCCTTCAATTACTCCAATATTCCCCTAGAATAAGTGGCGTAAAAATCATAATACATTTCTTATCATCCTAGGAAAATAATACAGAAGATAGGGGTGAGATCGTATGCTCATTAATGGTAAATTATTCAATAGAAGATATACGCCTTTAGTACAAGAATATTATTTAAAATATCATCATTCTAAACAATTAAAATGATCATAATATGGAAAAAAGGAATAAAACATTACCATATGAAAATGAAAATGTATATTATACTAGATGAATAATTACATGTTATAACTAATTTTATAAAAATGGAATGCATAATTCCATACAAAATAACTACAATGTGACTGCATTTTTCCCAAAAAATTAATAAATATTCTTTCAAGGCCTTGTGTTAAGACAATAGTTTTTCTCATTAGACCTACTAATTCATCGAGGGGCTATAGCGGGCCAAACCTGTCACTTACTATGTCCAATGAATTCCTCATTTGAAAAGAGTGAATCCTAACATAATCATTGTTATTAAAACTAGCATAGGAAATTTCAATACAGTAGATGTAAACTATGAATGGTATAAAAACAGAACATCCACAGTCCAATATATCATAACTAATTAAATATACTTTGGAATATTGTATTATAATAAATCAACCATAATAAATAATAATATATTTTTAAGGATATGGACATAATTGAAAATGATTAGTAAAACAATTTGAGAGAAATATAGCTTTTTCATGAAATAATTTAAAAGATAAAAACATTATAATGGAATTCATTTAAAATATACCTTTTAATATTTGTGTCACATACCACATTGAATCTTTTAAAATGAATTATCATTATAAAACAATGATGTCCTTATTACTAAACACCAAAAAACTTTTTGAATACATGGTCACTAATTAAAAATATTTAGAAAAATAAATCATTAAAACATTTAAAAAGAAGATCAAATTTAAATAGATCCTTCCATAATTCCATAAAATTTTCCGTTTATAAAAATATCTATGGAACATTGACATGAATGATAAATATGATCCAGTAAATACTTACAAATAAACAATTTCGGATGATAATGATATTGATGAATTAACCCTTACATTAGATATGATACTCTCTATACATGTATGAAACTACTGTATAATGTTTTTAAATGTATACATAACTTATTTAAGAATCCTAATAATATTTATTATATCATATTTGTTTATTTTTTAACTTTATATTACCCATTTATTAATTATTCCATGTTACTGAAACATTTCATATAATATCACATTATTTATCATTAATGTTTTGACTTGTTATTACTGATCATATTACATAGATAATGATTTAATTACATACAGAATGTATAATATGGTTAATATATCATATATATTAAAAATATAAATATTTATAATAAATTGATATATAAAATGGAATACACATTTCATGGATATGGTAACTATATGTAAAGAGGAATGTTTTTTATGTTTTCATATCGTATTGAATAGAAGTAAGTGAATGAAATATATATATATATATATATATATATATATATATCATTATAGTAGACTTATTATTTAATATATTTAATAACTATTAATATTATATTTTTATACATATAATATTGGATGGTTATAGTGGATATTGAAACTCATGGATTCATGGAGACGGTTGGTCCTAAGTACACACAAACAACCGTATCATTACATTATTGATGAAATAATATATAAATGGATGTTAATTTATATAAAAATAATCATTAAAATATTATATTTATTATTCACAATAATTACAATCATTATTATACTCATCCAAATAAGTAATTGTTTAATAAAAAACTAGACCATGATGTGGATACGGTAAGTCGTACGTATGAACATTTGGTGACTTTTTCATTCTTAGGATGAATAGAATATTGAATATGATGCTAAAATATTTAAATTAACATATATGTATGTATATTGTACTGAATTTATTATTTTAGTATTGAAAAACATTGAAGGGGTAAGATGAAGAAGAAAAATAATGTTGAAATAGGGGATAAAATATTTACCTCTTCGTCTAGTATTTCCTTTTTATTTGATCAAAATGGGTCCAATGTTTAGTTTTATGGTCAATTTAAGGGTTGTATGATGAATTTAGGGTAGTTGGTAGGTTATTTTAATAGGGTTTGGCATATCAAAATTGATTAGTATGGGTGAATTTAATAGAAGGGGAGGTAACATTTATAAGAGAGGTGAGATGCACTTTAAGAATATCCTGAAATATTAATTTATTATTAAATTAATCTTCAATTTCAAATAGCTCCAAATAGATTTATTTCTAATAAAATGTGGTTATGTTTATAAAGAAACATATATAATAGGTTTCATACCTATTTAGGTTACCATATTAACAGTATCATTTAGATTAACACTTTGTTAATGGTTTAATTTTTTTGAGGTCCTCTTGTCTTATTATAATACATTATTAATATTGTTACTATAAAATTCCAATAGAATTTCATGTCATTTAATAATGACATATATAACATTATCTATGTCATTTGGATGAATATAATGTTTTTAAAACAATTATATAATTTAATAATATAGTATTTGTTTTAAAAACACATTTATGTCAATTTTGACACTATTTAGTATTTTTTTGGTTAAATTCAAAACAACATGATTCCTTGTTAACAAATAATTTAAATCAACCCTAAAATGTTATAATAATTTATAATATTATTTTATGGAATAAAAAGAATAAAATTACATTTAATTTTATTTTTATTATATCAATTGTTTGAATCGTTCATTAATATGGTAATTACTACATCATCATTGCTTCATAAATAAATTTAATTATATAATGTCTAAAAATTACAAATAATATACAATGATTTTGTAAATATATTAATATTTCTAATTAAAATTTATTTTATAATATTTCTAATTTAGAACCATATATTAAAAGTGGTTTAGATATTAAAATTTTAATTTAACAATTTTTATTGTTCTTTAAATAAAATTTTAAAAATGTCATAAAAATTTCCAAGTAGATCAAAAACTATCATATTATTTCTTACTGTTGATTTTGGTAGAAATATAAATAACAAATAGAATTTGGTCATGTGATGGTATAATTTTATATTATTATTATATTATTATTTTTCTCTGTAATTACCCAATTTACTTTTAATTGTGGTAAATAAAAATCAAAAGTTACTATTCAACAAAAAATTATGTTTACCCTATTAAACCAAATTTTACAAACTGATGAAAACCATATCTATAGAATTTTAAAAATTCAATTTATAGAAGCGATAAAATTACATTTTATGAAAATTTACAAATGTTCCTAGTAGGTGGGTATAAGATTTTAGAAAGATTAAAATAATTAATATGTATAATATTTTTATAAAATGAATCCAACAAAATAAATTTGAATGATATAGGTATTATATATCTAATCATACCGTAATGTAAATTTTAAAACAATATATTAATATATAAATTTGGTTTTAATGAATAAAGTAGTGTTTTTCAGTATTTATATAAAACTGAATGTTATCATAAAAATACCAAAATTCAGCCTAAGCTGTTTTAATATTCTGAATCCAAAAATGAAGTCCATATTGAAAAGATAAAAATATATTTTTTTACCGTATCACATCATTCTCTAGATGGGTTATGGTCATTATATATCATACAATTACATGGGAAATTTTTAGGAATATTTCATGTCTTTATTAATATAAGGAATTATTTTTGAATATTGATAAGTCCTGATTTTTTATTTTTCATTTCATTTGAATTTGTGGAACATATAATTATAACATGTGGGACCGACATTATATAACCCCTTGATGAATTATAAATTCTAATGAGACAATATTATTTGGTTATTTTGGTGTATTCCTTCTATGAATAGAATAACTCAGTTATAGTATGATTATGAGGTCTAAGAACATAATTTCATGTATTAGAAGATTTAATTACTATCACTCATTATATATAAGGTCACTATTAACGAATTTATTTCAACCCTAGTGATTTATTTATATTCATTTTTATCCATCTATATATTATTCATTAATATTGGGTTGTTAATGGTGTTTTGATAATTAATACTTCTTTACATAATATATATTCCTTGTTTAAATCACAAATTACATAGTCGTATGATTTCCCAGAAGGATCAATTGAGATCCCCACAAAATATTTATATATTTTCTCGCATCATGGTGTCAAATTATATGCATGATATTTATAATAGGATATCTATGTGGAAAATTTGAGGGTGATATGCAATCATTTTTATTAAATAAGTAGTTTCTTATATAGTGGAATATAATATCAATTATTTTATAAGGAAAATGGTCTCTTATATTATATTTTCCCCTAATTCTCTAAATCTCCAATTCTAAACGATCATGATATTTTATGTAATAATGTACATATTTTATGTCATGTTATTATGAGGTAGTTATATTTGGGAATTTATAGTTGTTACTGAAGCTAGTTTTTTAGGAATGTGTATTTGTCACCGGGCTCCAGACTTTTGTTTAAGGGTACAATATATTGGGGTAAAATTAGTGAATTTAGTAGTGTTTCAACCAGAAAACTCACAATACATGAAACCAATGATTTATTTTTTAAAAAGATAAAATAGTAATTTTAAAATTGAAAATAATAAACATGGTATGATAATTTTTTATATATATAAATAAATTGATGATAACAAAAAAAAATATATTTCATCGTTAATTTGTTAAAAAAAAAAATATATTTCAATAATTCAATGTTAATTCCTAAAAAAATTAAAACCAATTGAGGAAAAGATTCTATTTTTTTAAGAAGCTCTAATTTTAACACAAACTGCATACTTGTCACCTGGTTCTTCCTCTAATCTATAAAATAGACTAATAATGAATTTTTTATATATGTGGGTCCAGAAAAATATAAATTTAATCATTTAAAAACAACAAAATCAAATTTAAACTGATGAAATCACATATATAATCCCTTGTCACCACATATCACATGTCAATATGGATCACCCTCTATCTCAGTTGAATCATGTTTCTCCATGACTATGAAAATTGAATCCGAAAAGTGCACTTATTGATTAACATACATTTCTGAAAATTTATGAAATTTTTCTAACACTTTATTAGAACATTTTTCATTTTTCCTAGGGAATATTTTTTGTATTCTCATGAATTTTCACATTGTATTGACTTTCTATATAGATTTATTTGGAAATAGATAATATTGGGCATTGATTTTTTTAATTTATATTTCATTATACCATTACGTGGCTTAGAACCTCTGGGGTGGACCTTTATATTTATCATGAAACTGCTGGTCACCCATCCATTGAAACAATCATAAAACTTTTGATAGTGATATTTGTTCCATAATATAATGTTAAAATGTGAATTGTACTAGTACATCACCATTAAACTAATGGATTACCATGAAACATAATCCTATATCTAATTTTACACTTATTCCCATTTTGAATCTCATGAAATACCTTTAATCATCCATACAAGTGCAATGGATCCATTCTATATTTGTACTAGTGACTTTTAAGAAGGAAATAAATCATCATCCACAACTATACAAAAATACCCTTCCATATGAAATGGTGATTTTCAAAACTATTTTGTTTATAGGAACACTATCATGATATGTTAGTCAAACCTATACGGTTGGATCCATTAAAAAAACAGTGAATTCCAATTACTTTTATGTGAATCATCCATATATATAGTTAAATATTTCCCAGAGCCTTAGTATTATAATACATAACTATTACATAAAATATTATTTTATTAAAAAAATTAAAAATATTTGATGAAAATAAACTAAATGATAATTTAAACATAAAAATAATTATAAAATGTATAAAATCGTACAATAAAATATTCAAATGAAAAATTGTGTTCTAAAACAACTTTTATAGATAAAACATGTATGTATTCATATATATATTCAAAAAAATTCCAAATCACATATAAATTTATATTAAAATAGATAAATTAACAAAATTAAAAAATTATATTGGTTCATAATAATTATAGGAATTAATGAAAAAAACCATTATTCAATTTGGACGAAAATTAATTGATTTTTATACAAATATTCTAAGAATTTTAATTACCACACTAAAAGATTCAAATTTTATAATATCTAATTTAAATAAAATATTAAGGATGAATACAAGAATTAAATAAAATTAAAGTGGAAATTTTGAAGTCAAAATAACCTAAATCAATATATTAGTTGTCATATTACCATAAAACAACACTGATGGTACTTTGACATCTAGTGTGATAGTAACTATAATTTTTTCATCACCTAATTAAACATAAAAACAATATTTTGGGGTAAATGGATCGACTCCTGTTCTCTAATTCATTATAGTATGATAATGTTGTAAGAAAATAATACTATCTTGAAATTTAACCCTAAATAATTTCATTGGGAGAAAATTATCTTTAGAGGTTAAATGTTATGAACACCAATTTATTTTCAGATTACCACATAAATTATATATTCATGTATATATAGAATTATATTTTGTAGATTGGTAATTGAAAAAAGTCCCTTATCAAATATCTTTATCCACTATAAAAACACTAGAAATAAAAATAAAAATATTTTTATAATTATTTAATTTTCAATTACATTTGTCAAATATAATATAAATATCAAAAAATGAATTAATATTTATTTAAATAATATTTATTATTTAAATTTAAAATAGTGGGAAATGGACATATCCTAATGGATATATACTGACGGTTTAGATTAACAGTGGGTATAAACATTTTTTTTCAACCTTATATTGATGATTTTGTAAATAAAATTTGTATAGGTTCTAATATACTAATAGTTTTTTGAAACCATTGGTATAGTCATGTAAATATTAGAAGCTCGCTCGACCTCCTCCTCCTCTCATCCTCAGTTGAACCCTGTTAATTATATGTATGTATATGCATCCCCCCTCCCCTATGATGATTCCGGCTACCCCACATCCCTTCTACATCAACTTAGGCCATCCCACTTTCATCCTAAATTGATTTTATCCTCCCACTACATTATTATCACTATTTAGGCCTCCCCACTCTTTTTATAGTGATTTTTTATTATAATTTTTGTGATGAAAAAATTTCACTTGGTGGTCAATTTAATAATTTTGAAATTAAATTTCATGGGTTTTTAATTAATATCTTATTTTTTAAAATTAAAATATTATCTTTGATTAATAATTTATTAAAATTAACTTCATATTTAACATTATTTAATTCCAAAAGAAATTAATTTTATATTTTTTACTTACATGTGAAGGTTTTATTTATCATATCACACCCACCCTATAATTGTATAATTAATTCCATATAAATTTTAAAATATATTCATTTATTATAAAATATATTTCTAGTTTACAAGTAAACATTTAGCCGATTCTTATATTTTTACTCAGAATATCACATAATACATGGAATGGAAGGTATTTTAAAAAACTGTCAAATACAATTTCGATGAAAATAATGTGAGATTATAGAAAATAATATTTATATTTTATTGTAGTCTTAATATACATGACAGTAAATATATATATATATATATATATATACCTATATATGTGAAATTATAAATAACCACCACGAAACATTTGTTTTTTATAAAGAAGATGAATATATATATTTGTGTATTTGTGTGATAGATAGAGATTTAGATAGTATATTTTAATAGTGGATGGAATCCACGATAATTAAAAATTTATTATAAAATTTGCTTTCTCAAAAAAGACATTATGATAATTTTCATCATAATTAGAATGGAACCAGTTATATTGATGCAATCTACAACTTATATTTCTTAAAAATTTATTTTGTATAGTTACAGCCAGATTATTATAGTTTTTCAGTTTATTTTATATATTCAATATGGTTCATAATAAATGAAATAATTGGTATTGAGGTTCCATTAAATACCCATTTTGGGTATTAAAATGCATTTTCGATGGTTAGAAAATAGATTTTACATAAAGAAAAACGTATTTAATTAATTATCTAGTTTCTTGGGATGGGTTGATGAATGGACTATTTTGAATATCAATTTATCTTTTTGAAATTTAATTAGAATATGGGAAACTATGTATCTTAGGAGGAAGACAAGTGTCAATTATCTCTTTAGATTATGCAATTTCTCTAAATAGAAAAAGATATATGAAATTATCAGTTTCATGTAGTGGTGAAAGCACACAAGTCCATGAAAGTTACTCATTAATAGGGGATTGGATGTTGGTTCATGGAGGGGTGAAAGAATCACTTGGGGCCATAGAATGACCTCTTTAGTGGTTTCATTGCACATTTGGATATGAATATTATCTATGATGATGATATGAGGTAATAAGGATCATAATGACAATAAATGACACAACACAATTTCATGGTGTATATTTTAATAAATTATTTTTATATATCTTTCACTATATTATAAACATCAAATTATTTCACACTAATCTCTTTTATAATAAACTCTAGTATATTTTCTGTCAACCTTTAAAAATTATTAATGTTTCTAGATTTGATAAATTTCTTAATATAATGTTTTATCTTCAATTAATATTATAGAAAACAAAGTTCATTAAAAGAATTTTTATTAGGATTCCTCTAAAAATAGTTTTCAATATATGTTCTTTATGAATACGGTGAGGGCCAGATAAATTTTTTAATAAACACTTATTCTCCTTTAAAAGTTAATGAGAAATAATTTCCATTAATTTCAAGTATGTTGTATTAATTTTTTTTTAAAGAAAAACATTACATGAATTTAATTTTCAATTTATGGGGTCAAAATTGATCTTTTATTAATGAAACAAATTAGCGTACAATTGGTGGTGTTAAGCTAGTAGTTTTAATGGTCATTCCCAATACATATAACAATTTTTGGTTTTTTTTCATATTTTCCCATTATAGAAAATGATTTCCCTCATTTGAATGTGGTGTGACCATCAATCATAAGGGTTATTTTGTCAATTATGTTGATTTTTTTTTATTAAGTTTATTTTATCTCTTCAACTATGTAGAAATTTAATTTCATTATAAAGTCATATAGTGGTGATATTTTATAGTGTTTGATGTAATGGCATCTAGAGGAGGCATTTCATCATTGAATATATATGGGTGTGAGATTGTGTGTTTGTAGATGGATTTTTTCTTTGTTTTTATTTTGTGTTTATTTATTTATTTTTAAATAATTTTGTTAGTTATATGTTGGTGAAATAATACAATATTATTATGTGTGATAGACCATCTTTATTTTTGATTGTATCCCATGTACATAGATTATTTTATAGAAACATTGTTAATTTAGTTTACCCATTTTGATAGGATTTACATTGTTCATACAAACTATATCCATCCTTATTATTTTCTCCGAGATTATATTTTTTTCTAGTATTTAAATGTTATAACAAATAAATAAATAGAATGTTTAATAATATAGATCATTCAAAATATTTAGTAAATTTAATTGATAGGGTGTGTGCATTAAAGTGTAAAAAGATTTTTCAAAATTTATTTTACTAAATATAACATAAAATAATTTGTTATTTATTAATGAAACTATGAGTGTGTATTGTAATTAATAAAAAAATAGGAAAATGTGCCATGTGTTAACATAATTTTTATCTTTTAAATTAATTTAATTATATTCTATGAGAATAATGAATTTACATTTATGTATATTTTTTTGATCCTATTGATCTTCCTAGGGATGTTTTTGGATAGTGACCATGATAGAGAATTAGTAAATGTTAGGTAAAGACAATTGGGATTGATATTTATAGTTATTTCGTATATCATATATAATTTATATAATTCATTGTTTTCCATTATACAAGTATACATTCATGATGTTTAAATACAAATTGTTTTTAATTATTTCTTTAATTATTGATTTCATTGTTTTTTTGAGGATAAATTTTTTCCCGTAAATATAATAGATAAAAGGATTATGTATCATATAGATAAGATATCAAACATGTTTCAAATAAAATATTTTTTTATATACTGTATTTAACAATGATTTAGATTGAGGTTGTATGAATTTTTAATTTTATAATTATGGTGGAATACCGTGTTTATGTTGATAATAAGTCCGAAATCATAAAACCAACAAATATATTTCCAACAAACTATTATATTTGGTATCAAAATATAGATCTGAGACAATCATCTATGGTTCATGAACACAAAATATTAGTTTGAAGAATTTAATATCTGATCTATATACATTTTTAAATCATCATGAGAGAGATAATATAATAGTGAAATAATACAATGATTAAAAAAATACATGTGGAATATATTTAAGATGATGATGTTGACTGAGTGAAAATTCAAATGGATTATGCTAGAACTCCAATACATCAGGATTATACTAAAATGACCATGTTTTAATATCTAATGTGGTGATATTTTTTGAAAACCATGTATTGAATTTATAATACATCCATCAATTATATTATTACCATTTAATGAATGTTATCTTAATAGTTCTATCATTCCCTCAAATCATTACATGGAGAGGTAGTTAGTAAACATTCATTCATTTTCTACTCCTTTATTTCATGATTGTCTGAAACACATTCAATGTTTTTAATATAAATGTTTATATAAATATCATCTAATAATTTATGGAATGATCATAACTGAAATTAAGGAAATTAATATTTAGTTCATCTTATAAAATGGCTATCATGTATAGAATCTAATGAACAACATCATATTTTTTAGTTGAGGAGGATAACGTTAGGCATGGTCTATCCTATGATTGTTCTAGACATTTCATCATATGATTACTCCTCAAAGCACATGAAAAGATTTTTTTTGTTTATTATCATCCTCTATGGATGTGAATGAAGAAACCTTTCAATCTATTGAGTTTATTGATATATATATATATATATATTAAAATAATGGTAATTACATAAAAATATACTTGTAACCTATAATAGGAGAGACATAGCAGCTTTGGCTTATGAGTGTGTTTCAATTTGATGCCTGTTAAAAAATATTTTTTCAGATCTGGGCATTCCTTCTATGAAAAACAAATGAATTCCTTACAAATGAAATAATTTATGCCTAGAGAAAAATAGAAAATTATCAAGTCTTGTATGTACAAAGAATTTATGATCAAGAGGGCATCAATATCATCACAGGTTTAATTTCATGGGATATCTATGATAATTTTCAATAGATCATCAATTCAAGATGAATCATGAGAGGTTTTATAATACTTTTAAAAATAAAAAATAACCTCAATATATCCAATGTAGTGAAATTCATAATGAATTAAAATGTTTTATATTTTTATTAGGTGATTTACATCATAAATATAAAATGGTGATGTATATTGAAACAGAATCCAAATACAATTGGAAAAAAAATTAACATTTAATAGATTGAATATTGGTCTAAAAATTTTATTTTATGTAATTGTATATATGTAATGAAAATTGAGAAAAATATACATAAACTGAACATTGAAAATATTTTAAATATCAACGGAATAACAAATATGATTTCTGACCTCTTCGAGTCTTGTTGTATTGTTAAATTCATCCAGAACTTCATCCCTTGTCTATCAGTAAATATAAATGTAATGATCAATATATTATTTATGTGATTATATTTTCATTAAAATGTAAATTTTTGGATCTATTATAAAATATAAACTTTCCTAATGTATATTCCAAAAAATATCTACATTAGTCAACTACTGGATTTTAAACTAATATCCCTAAAAACTCGTGATTATCTCAATATTCTTCATGAATTGATTCCAATTGCAATTCAACATTTTCTATACAATATATTATGGTTTATATTGATTCGCATGTGACTTTTTTAATAAATCATTGTCCAAAAAGGTTATCCAATGAATTTTTTATAAAAATGTTTTAGGAGGATAAATTAATTTTGTTTCATATAGATAAAAATTCTTTCCTTCCATTCACTTGCATGCATCATTTAACAGTCCATATTCCAACTGAAACACCGATTGGAGGACCATTTTCACATTAATGGTTATATCCTACTGAAACAGATATGTTCACAATGAAAAAATAATTTCTAAAACCAAAACTATCATGAATGTTTGATGTGAGAGGTTTTCTAGATCATGAATATAAGGCTTATTGTTTGATGTAATTGTATAATATGAGAACCAGACATAAATAACCAATGAGAAATATATATTACTAATATATGTAAATATAACCCTAATTTCCACCACTTCTTCATGTAGGAAATTTTTTGGGCCATATACATTAGATACATTGAGTATTGAAGACTCTGATATGGCACACCACAAATTATTGTTTTACTGTTGTTTTTTAGATGACTTTGTCAATTCTGTAATTTGATTTTTTTTGTATCATATTATAATATTTAACATGTACCATACCATATTCATTTATTATAATTATATATCGGGAACATGAACATATTATATGATCAGTTCATTGATCTTTTCCATTATGATGTATAAAAGCCTTTCATAGACTAGAGTTCCTTCTTTTTAAAAATGTAAGGTATGACCCTTACATTAATTATCTTAAAATATATATATATCCAATAAACTGTAATATTCATAAATATTTCATGTATTCAGTAAAATTATTTGATCTATTTCTAATGAATTATGAGCTTTGTTAATTGGTCCAAATGCATATTATTGAGAATGAAAATATTTATGAATATATGGGAATAAATTTGATACAACTTATCGTGTGGAATGAAATAGAACACAAAATGATGTAGTTGTGTTTAATATTGTAATGTATTATTATTCCAATTCATCTAATAGTCAAACATTATATCATGATGTGTATTATTATATACATTTTGAGAAATTATTTCTATTGGTTTACTACTATAAGGGCCAATTCACTAAGATGTACTGTATATGGATTGATTCAATGGTGCGATAGGGTATTTTTTTTTATGGATGTGGATTTAGAGATAATGAAATAAGACTATTACAATATATTGATAAACCATACATCTTGGAATCAATTGAAAACATGTTTTTTATAGGAAAGAACATTAGAGACCCGATTATGGTCTCATCAAAGAATTAATCCCAAAAAAATGATGATGATGGTGATTATGTTTTCACAATTGAAATACTCATTGGTTTTGACCAAAATACTTCATTTAGTTATTCAAATTATCCCATTGGGAGGAAAGAGGATGATCTGGAGGTAGGGGTGGGTAATATATAGAAGCATCATATATGTTCACTCTTCATTTAGTTTACCACAAAAATAGTTTCTCACAATATTATTCCTATAAATACAATAATTTATTTATAATATAATGTTGTATCTATATGATGAACAATAATCATTGATGGATCTGTGGGTTTCCATGGACCGCATTCCCTAACTATCCAAAAACTAAATATCAGAAAATTATAGGACCAAGGAAAATAAATGTGTTTACGGTATTTCCAATGTTAATTGGTTTTCATATAAATTTTAATTTTTTAAATATATTGTAATTTTAATATGATGTATCAGGTAAAAAAATTATAAAAGACTAAATGACATATGTTAATTCATTTCGGTAAACAATAATGCCCAATCAGTCGAAGATAGAGGTAATTCAATCTATATTAAAATAATGTCCTTATTTATTTTATTACTTTGTTAGCATTCCATGATAAATTTGATGATTTATTTTATTTATTCTCTTAAATAAAAGGCTGAAAATATCCCATTCAAATGTCTCGTATGCGAATAGTCCAATTTTCATATACGCCATATACGCAAATTGGGCAATAGGAAATTATGACTTATGGAATAATGTCCATGTGGAATAACATTCCATTATAAATATTAACTAATTTTACTATTGGAGATTATGTCAAATGGCTTATTAGAAATTATTCCTATAGGTTAATTTCCCATTAGGAATTATAGAATAATTTTTAATTGAATATTTTTCAATGGCCCAATGTGCCTATAGTCCTAATGGAAAATTGGCCTCTAGGACTAATGGCCCATTGGGTATTATTCAATTTTGTATAATGACCAATTACCCAATAGTACAGTATATCATTACACCTATTAAATAATTGTCAAATATGACTAATTATAAAATAGTATTTTTTGGCATATATGCCAATTGGACATTTTTTTATTTTGCCTATTGGAAACCTGGACTATAGGACAAATTGTAATTTTCCTTATTATTCCTATAAGAGAATTTCCAATTATTTCTAAAGAAAACTTTTCCATTATTCATATATGATAGTTCAATATTATACCATTTGTCCTATTGGGCCATTTGTTTATTTGAATTATGGATATAGGCTGAATGACCAAATCAGCATTATGTCATTAATCTTACTGTCCTACCAGACAATAGTCGTATATTCCAAATAAAAAATTGATCAATTATGAATAAAATAAAATTTTCCTATTAGGCCTATATTTAAATTTTCCATTACACCAATCGTCTAATTAAACATTATCCCATTAGGCCTATTGGCCTATTGGATGAATGTCCCGATGGAAAATCAGAAAATTTGTCGATAAGACTACAGAAAAATTTTCCAATATGGCTTTTGGTCTCTAGTATTAATGTCCAGTCATCCTATTGGTCTTTAGTACAATTTACCAATAATGACTATTGGAAATTCACATTAATATTGAATTTTTCATTTTTAAAATGCTCTTCTATATTAATATTATTCATGATTATAAAATATTTACATTTTTTATTATGATTATAATAATCAATTTAATTTATAGAAATCTATATTTGGCATCAGAGGATATCTACGTCGAGCTAGATTATTTTCCTCTGGTAGTAAAAAATTGGAAGTGTAGGAAATGTACAAACTCATGAAAATATTGTAAGATCATTTATAAATATTTATATTATTTCTATAAATTATTTTATTAAATATATTATTTTTATTTAAGAAGTCATCCCCTAAGTATCTTGATGATATGAATATGTCGAAATCATTCCAAATAATAATCAGAGTACGATTTAAGGTGAAGAGCACTACTGTAATGTCTGATGTCGGCCAGGGAAAAATAACATCCCCTCCAGGTGTTTGTCCTCATCAAGCTCCAATAAATGATCTTAGACCATCAATCATCAATGATCTCATGGTAATGAAGATGAAAAAAATATCTTTAGAGGATCTTTCCAAAATTAGAAATGTGTCTGAAAAATTAATATTGTCATACAAATATACTTTATTGATATGTTGGTTATCAGTCAATATCTTTCATCAATGTATTGTGAAATTATATATTCATATAATTCATGTATTAATTATTTCCATGATTTCCCCAATGATTCAATTTAAGGTTGTAGTAAAGCTCGAGCAGAATGTTGTGATGACGATGTTGCTACACCCGATGTTGATGTTGGTGAGGATGTTGTCATTGATACAAATGTTAATAAAGATGCGGATGATTTTTATAGTGCGGATGGTAATTTTACTGAATTGTGATATATTTATGGCCATCATTATTGAAATGGATTTATGTGACTTTGCACTTTTTTAGTGACTTAAATTATTTTTTCATGGATGTATTTCTGTACATTAGTATATTAGATTGTTTGAAAATTATTACAACATGTTGATTTGATTCCAAATGTATAAAATATGTTCTTCATGGAATGTATACGGTCTTATTTATTTGATTTATAGGTTCATACATTTCGGGAATAAGTTGGGGGTCACAGAAAAATATAGGTAGTAACCTATACCGATGGTTTCAAAAACTGTGTGTATAGGTTCTATGATGGGGAAATATATATCCATGTTTTAAAAACTGTGGGTATAGAACCATACACGTTGTTCGAATAAACATTGGGTATAGAAAAATCATGGTGTCCTACACCCACGGTTTATATACAATCCTTCGGTGTAGAACTATTTTGGAACGTTAACTATCTATTGTTCTCAAAACCATCAGTATATCGTATAATCACAATTATTGGCAAAATAACCATGTTTTAATCACATAAAAATATGGTCATTATCCATAATTAATAATTTTAGGGTGTTATACCTTACCCTTTCAGAATTGCTATTATTTTAAAAACATCAAATGTTTCATATTATTCATTAAGTAAACAAATATAGTATAATAATATATTCAAAGTCATGTGATTAAATATTTATTTAATATTCTCCTAAAAATAGTCGATAATATATGAAATAAAACAAATCCTATGTAAATATTATTCCACAATATAGAGAATAAATTTTTTTATTATAATTATATTTTACTATATCTTAATTAAGATCAATATAAGTAATTAAATTTTTACCCTCTATAATAATCTGTGATATTAAATGAGATTTTTTAATGTAATTTTTACAAATAGAAATGTACAAGGAAATGAAAGTGGAAAAGATAATTTCACACCCCTTATGACCACCTATAAATTATCATGATATAATATAATTTCTTTTTCGTGAAATCTCACCATGTAGGTTTTATACTCACGTCATTAACATATTTTATTGTTATGTATTTATTTTACATCGTGAAATTTATTAGTCCATATACTATGGAAAATTAATGTATTTATAAAATTTTAAACTATTCAATGTGTCAATATATTAAAATTATTAATGTTTTAAGGGGTAAAAACTCCCTTGACTAATTCATTAATAATATATTATTCAAGGATCAAAAAATGTATCAAACTGCATGGTGAACTTATAACATCAATGTTTTTAGAAATAATTCATATTATTGGAGTATGGAAATGAATTAACAAAAGTAAAAATTATTATGGATCATTAAACATATTCACACAAGGTAATAAGATATGACATAAATACATGTGTATTTTTCAAGTGTTTATCTCATCAAAATAATTCGAACTTTTGATCTCCATGTGCGTTCTTTATGAGTTGAAGTCTTGTCCTATGATATGTATCAGCTAATTGGAAGTCTAAATAAAATTTATCCCATTTTATATTGTCACATGACTATAGGATACATATTATAAGAGAGTCATCATAACATTTTAGTTTTCTAATCATATCGGGGAAGTTCATTGACCATTTCAATGTGAAAGATGTTGTAGAACATTTTCACAATAATGTTAGGAAAAATAAACATAAATATATGATAATTAATTTATCAATATTAAAATATTTTAATAAGAAATAATTGAATGATAAATTTGTTATATTCTATAATTGATAATAATGTAAATTATTTACTTTAGTTGGTTAGATATAGTGATCCAATTTTAACATTTTTATTGAATGGGGAAGATGACTAATGAAATGAATAAAATCCTTCAGATACTCTCAACTAAACCACTTGAGTTGGGTCAGATAAATTTGTGTGGTCCAATTAGAAACAAATATATTAAATATGATCTTTTTTTTCAATTATACATTAAAATATACTAATGAAAATATATTTATTTGTGAAATAGAATTCCCATGTTGTTGATATGATAAAAAAATTTATAAGAGAAGCTAAAACAGAACATGGATATCTTAGGTAATTGTTAATGAATGATAATTTAATGATCCTTATAAGGATTTTATATTATTCCAACTATTATTAAAAATGAATCAAGAAATGATATAAATTATTATACACTACTTATCAAGGACAATTATTGAAATTAATGAACATGAAATTGTATAAATGGGATGTACATTTCTTGTTGAGTTTTGATTGTCAAATTTTTCCTTAAAGAATTATTTGTCCAAAATTATGTACATTAAAACAAATTATTGAGATTAAAAAATAATATAACCTTATATGATATGTTCTGTAAAATAAATACAATTGTAATTTATGTTAAATTAATTTTTAGTCCCCTTTTGTTTAAATTTAAATACTAAAATTATTTTAAATTTGAAGAATATGTAATGGAAGATTCATTTCTGATATACCAATGTAATAGAAAAAATTATATGTTATGAAAGATTAGAATTCATGGAGTTTTAGATTTCCATTTATGAGACATGTATTTAAATCAATCCAATGGTGTTTCTATTTATACAACATTATAATATCTAGATGAAAATAATAATTTAAATTTCTACCAATTCAGGGATGAATAGGTTAGGACATTATTTTAAGTTGATAAAGATGAATCAAAATAGACATTGATTAATATTATATTGATGATAATGATAAATAAAAGTTCCAATGGTTAAAAAATTCATATGAAATAATAATACATTTTAAGAAAATATATTTCATGTACATGCCAAAAGAAGATTGAAATTGACAACCTACCATCTCTCATTTCTCAAATTAAAAAATGTTCAATGGTTGAATTTTTTAATAAGGAATAGTGGTTTAGATATATAATGTAATGAAAATACCAAATTGTGAATAATTCTACCATAAATTTTATCAATTTAAAAAACTATAATATAAATAGATAAATAGTTGGTGTTTAGAAAAAAAATGAATAAAAAGTTAGAAATCATGAGGAACATGGTCATACATATTTGTAAATAATATTTTGGAGATTATGGACATTTTTTAAAAGAACATTATTCTTTTTGAAAATTTATTTGTATTAGGATGTACATAATTATGTTATATTATTTGAAATATATAGTTTTTGAAATGGATCTCAAAATTTTCAGGTTGAGTAGTGAGACAGGGGTATGGTTTTATATTGAGAAAACTAAATGATTTCTTCACAATAAAGATGTACATATTGTATACAAATGAAATAATGGGATGTATGTATTGAATATGTCTCCCAATTTTTTCAGCAATATGGAGAACTAAAAAAGGAAAATTTAATTCAAAAAATGAATACTGAAAAACATTTCACATATAAAATGTTTAATGGAATGTACTCTCTTAGTAATTGTAAATATTGATCACTTCATTTTTCTTTTGATTTTGATATTTTGTAAATTATTTTTTCTGAAAATTTAAAGAAATACATTGATTATTCTTTTTTTGATATATTTTAGAATCCTAATATTTTATAATAAAACACTTAGTTAGATATCATACAAGATATGCTAAATTCAGTATAAAATAAAAATTCAATTTTTTAATTTTTAATTATAGATATCAAATAACCATTTGAATGTGTTTATGAACAATATTAAGCGAATTATGAAAATTGGGTTTAAACAAGTACATATAATTAAATATTTGGTGACCAATTAATTATAAATGAGATAAAAATCCATTTTAGATAAAAAAAATTGTTTTCCTAAAAAAAATATTAACACTTTTACAAGTTTTTTAATACCAATAAAATTAAATGTTATCCCTTGTTGTTTTATATTATTTGAGTTTATATATAATATATTCAATCTAATTAATACCATTCCTCCTATGTTTAATCCTAATCCCAAAACATCTGGCTCCCCATTTTCAATGGAATATACAAATTATGAGGTAGTTACTACAAAAAAATCATAGATATCACTAGCATGATAACCTGGAAATTTTCATTCATTCATCTGAATAAATATTGGAGGATTTTATAGTTATTAATTCCTAATATGAGGATAATTATGATATAATGGCATGTATACAATCTGTGGGAACTACTGTTATACAACGTTATCACATTAGAATGGAAACCCACATTTTTATAAGAGTTTTAAATGTGATTAAAATCAACAATGAAGTATATAGGAATGATTGGGACTATTTGGATTTTCTATATGAGGAAATACTAGTGGATAATCTATGTACACATGATGCTCTTATTTAATGAAAATATTATATGGAGAAAGAATAAAAAAGGCTTAATATATCACTCAATAATTTTATTGTTACTTTTAGTGGATAAATATGTTTGAAAATGTGGGTTATCACATAACCCGTAAAAGTAATTTAGATATAAAAAATGTAATTTTGATGATTATATAAGAACAAATCTAATTTTATTCAAAAAAGTTGTATTTTCCTAAAAGGTATGTTTTTCTGCCACTGAATGGAATCTTTGTTTCAATGCTAAATTGTAAAACATTTATAAATATTATTTTAAAATATATTCAATCTATTTGAATGAGGAATATTGATATATTTTTTGGATGAATTTTTACTATTTTTCTAATATGTTTCATTTTATAATGAATACAATAAAATACTGCATTTTAATTTTAGACAATGTATATTTTTATTTATATATGTATTCTGATTATATATTAAATTGGGTCAAAGGTATAAATAGTTCAATAAGAAATAAATAAATATAATATTCTTCATTTGAATCATATTTTTATTTAAATTGAATTTAAAAACATTCAGATCTTTTTCACATTTTCGATTAATAAACATTCCTTCTCCCCACTTCAATAAGATTATTTTTATGTTAATATTAAATAATTTAATGACATTAAATTTTAAAAATAGATTCCATATTTCAATCAATATGTTTCCCTATTAGAAAAGTATTATCATTAATTAATAACCAATATTATTAGAATATTTGTAATTTTTAACCATGGATGACATAATATCTCTTAATTAAGGGTAAAATTAAATTTATAAATATTAGAAAATGACCCTAAAACATATGAAAATTTTAATGGATGGTTAATTTGAATACATACATGTTTTTGAATTGGATATTTTCAATTTATTTCCTTTTATATGAGACTAATAAATTTATTAAATATTATTCAAATAAGAATACAACTTATCAAATGATTATAATCTAGTTAATAAATATTAATATTGGATTATCAATTCGATATATATTGATTGAAATAATTTTTTTGTGATAAAACATTTATCATCAACATGAAAATATGTTTTAACTTATTAGGGGAAATTTGACTTATATATTATTAAAATGATTATGTGGTAAATTTTTACATAAGTTAAATGTCAAATAAATTATATTAAAAAGATGAAAATAAATATATGTAGTGAGGTAATATATGGGATAAAACAAAAAGTTATAGATTAAAAAATAGACAACACATTTCTAACATTCATTGAATGAAAATAGTATTCCCAAAATCATACAATATTATAGATAAATCAGTTAGTATCTGATTTTACTATAATCATACTATAAATTAATTTCATAATTTGTTAAAATAGTAGTGTAGAAATCCTTTTAAAATAAAAGGGAACCAATTGATATATATTATTTACAAATAAAAAATGTTTGTTATAAAAATTATCTATACCAAATAAATTCGTATAATCCTTCCAAACATTCTATTGAACATAGTTTTGGTGGAAGAACAACCTTAGTGGTCATTCTGTGTTAATAAAAAAGATTGTTAGAAGAACAATATTTTTTTAATTACGTTTTCCTTTCTTATTATACATAAAATTCTGTAAATTAATTTTGAACCATATTGAAATAATAAATCCATTATACTTTATATAATTATTTTTAATTACGTTAATATCATCAACTAAATCATTCTCCACTTCCATCAAATTGGATTAGAAATTCTTGTTTTTGTGGACAGTAGACTGATACCTCATGAATTGATGATAATAATTATCCATCATAGACACTAGAGATGATTATAAAATTATTGATTATATATGATATCCATGATATATTATCATTATGAAAATTTAATTGAAAATTTCTATTACTAACTTTACATTCATTGAAAAATGATATTTAAGATCATGATTACATGTGAACTATCCCCACTATGAAGCTATGTGATTGATTTTTAACTAAAACACAAAATTAATGTTATATATTAGTATATTTATTTTAATAATGTTATGTTAATGATTACAAGATCATTCTAAAAATATTAAATGATATATACCTTACTTCCATAATGATCACTGAAAAATGGAAACATTACTCATTTATACCTACCTCCTTCTACCAACAAAATTTAAACATATTTAATATTAAAAATGATAATTTATCGATGGATTTAATATTATATATTATTTATAATGAAGATTTTTATTTCATGAATTTTATTTTGGATAATATGTAATAATGTAATGTTTACATTATTTATCCGAATAAATTCATTTTTGACCTTTAAACTAAATATCATAAAAACGTCAGATTCGAACACAAATAATGATTTAATTATTATATCATGATAAAAACATACAACAAAACATTAAATGTTTATCATTAATAATTGATGTTTTAATCAGAAAAGTTTTATTAAATAAATGCAATTTTTATGTGTTTCAATAGTAGACTTATTGTAAGGAAAAAAATCGACACCTATATACATTTGATTTGAAAAAATAATTTTAATATTTTAAATAAGAATTTAAATTTTTATCTTGGTTGAATTAATGTTTTTTATAATAATTGTAATTTTTTTATGAATAGTGGTAAGTATTCCATTTTAATTGGAAACTATGTTTCCTTATAATTTGTTTATATATTTATATTATATTAATAATTATTTTTATAGAATAAAATGATTCATAAAAAAATTAAATCCAATATAGATCATTTTAATCAATTTGAAATTGAAATTATAAATAAAAACATTATGAGATTTTGAACATATTATCATTAAAACCCTTTTTTCTCACCCAGTCCATGGGATTGATATTTAATTTTTTTAGCCAATTATGTGATTTGATTTTGAGACAAGGATTCCATATTTTTATCTATATGTTCCATGACTATTCATTATGTCGCATTTATTTATGTAAAATATGAAATGTATCTTTAATAATTAATGTTAGCGTGATTTAGGGTAAATCAGTTAATTAAGGGCAAAATAATACTATAAATGTTTTAATATTACCACAACACCTGTCGAATTTTTATAAGATGATTAACTTTCTACATTAAGAATATAAATATATTTTTTAACATTTATTTCCATTTCGATTAAAATATATAATTTTAATATGTTATTCAAAGAAAAGTCGAACATTGCATACATTTTTTCAATTTCAATATTTTTAAAATGGAATTATCTAGGGTATGAATTCGACATATAAATGAACACTGAAAGATAAAATATTTAAATAAATAATAAAATATTATTAAATTTTTTTAGTGGATAAATAATTACATAAATAACAATATATGGATGATGGAGTAATGGATTAATATTTTTGAATATGAAATTAAAGATATTATAAATATTGAAATAAATATAATTTGAGATAATAAATGTTATTAACAAATATTATAGATAATATGGTAATTTTTAGTATCTCTTAAATAATTTTCTTATATATACTTTTTATGATATTTTTAAAATTTAATTTATTTAATATTGTCGAAATTAACATTAAATATATTTGAAAAATAATAATATTTAATAAAATGATAAAAAAATTATACATAAATTAGATTCGTAAAAATTATTTTGATAAGAATTAAATTTTCTTACATGTCCCATTTTTATGTATATTTTCATGTTATAGTATAATATATTAACCTTAGTGTAGTAAAATTCCATGTTGTCATGTTAAGAGTTAAATAAGATAAATAAGTCTCAAAATATATAAGGATTATGCATTTGTCAAAATATATATAAATTTTATTAGATAAATGTTCATGAAGACAAAACTTTCACATATTTTATAAGATTCATTTAAAATAAATTCATAAAATATAATTACTTTATATTAATTTTTTATTTTTTGAATTTCCAATAGTTCCCCTACCTAATAATATATAATGAAACCTCTAAAATTTTTTATTCAAAAACGATTACCTAGATATTGAAAATATATCATACCAACTACCATCCTAGAATCCCAAAAAAAAATATAGAACTTATCTTATGATATACACCCCCTTATGGGTCTTGATGTGTCAATAAAGTGAAATTTTACGAAGAAAATGTATTGTTTTTAATTTATTGTTTCTGATTTATTTATTCTTACACCTCTATAATATGTTATTAAATAATCATGAAATAATAAATCATGTATCCTAGATATTAGTATATGTTTTTATTTTAATATCACCACCTAATAACATCAATAATTTCATAAAATTGTAATTGAATTTATCGTCTGTGTGTACGGTAGAAAATCGTCTCATTAATCGATTAAATTTATTTTAACTAATAGTCTACTCAGACAGGTTATAATGATGAATTAGTTATTATATATGATATTTAAGACATTATTAAAATTATTAATATATAATATATCATTATATTTCTTCCTTTCCATTAATAGAAAATTTATTACATTGTTCAAGCATACATGTGAACTATCACCTCCAAGAAGCGATTATATTTGGTTTTTGCCACAAAAATACATGAATTATATATAAATATAATAATATTTAATATATTAATATGATTTAAAGAATATTATTATCATAGTGAAAAGGTAAATTGATAACTTAGCAGTTTTCCATAGTGATCATTGATTAATAGGAAGATTACTCAGGTAAACATATGGCCTACCATTTTTATGATTTTAACATAGATAATTTTTAATTCCTATAATTAATGGGTGGATTTAAATTTATAATTTATATATAAAAATTATATTATTTAATTAATATTATTATATATATTATATAATAATGTGATGTTTGACCATAATCAACAGAAAAAAGTCTATTTGGACATATGAACCAAATATCAACAAAACATCGAGCATGAACATAAATAATGAAGTAATTGTTATAACATGATAATAAGTGATATAAAATGAATATTTATAATAATAATCTTATCAATAGATTCAATAAATTATATTATTCTAATATTCATCAATATATTGATTCTATGTGATGAGTCAAAGTCAAGTTAAGGGACTTTTTTGAAAAAATTAATCTATTAATGATACTCATTAATATATTCTTAAAAAATTCATATGGAATATTTTTTAACATATATTTAATTAAAATAAATTTTCACAATTTTTTTATTTAATTTTTTATGAAGAATTCATTTCAATTTTAAACTGTTTTTAAAAAAATAAACAAATTTAATCAATTAGTTTTTGGTATATAAAAAATGAAATGAGCATTCAAAAATGTAAAAGTCATTTTTCTCAATAATATATTATTTATGAATGATTTAAATTGTTTGATTTTGTAATGGTTATCTGGAAGTATTTATTACAATTAATGGTTTTTTGATAAAACAAAAGAGGGTGAGCTCTTTATAGATCTCCAAAGCATTGGGTAATGGGATATAGTTTATATTATGTATTTATCCAGAGATATTATGGAAATAAACTACTGTGTTTATTTCCAATGAATCCGTGAACATTACACAATTTATATCTGGTCTATTCTAAGTGTATTTAAGAGATATGTGTACAAAAATTACTCATGTTACATCATTATACAATATATTCTTTTTTTGGGAGTTTTCATGAAAATCATTGATTTTCCAAACATATTATAAAGTTTTTAATGATTGGTAATTCCATTTTAGGGGTAAAACATATTATTTTAAGAGAATGATATATTATTTTTCACATGAGTGATGGTTCCCTATATTTTATTACACTTATATAGATTTTTCTTTCATCGCTATTTTTTAAACATTTATTGGAAAACAGATTGTAAGGACAATTAAGATGACATGATGAATATATTAAAGATGTGTCATGAAATGAAATCATATTTTTTAATAAAAGTTATTCTTTTGTTGAACATATGGATATCCACATTAGAATTAAAAATAAAAAATTTATGTTAATTTTTTATGTTTTTTCCCTATTTCTAGAAAAATAAAAACGAAAAAGAGATTCAAATTTGAATTATATATAAAAACACATGAAACTGAAATGTTTTAGGTCAAATTTTTACAATTGATATTAATTGGTGTTATATATATCTTTTATGTAACACCCCAAGCTTCCACGGTACGCTTCACTTTGAATAATACAGTAGCGTGTGATGTACGCAACTTCGAGTTCTAACACACCACGACCAATCAAAGTAGTCGTTATGAAGATTAATTCCTACTTTTTGAAATTTTATAAATTTTATCTCTCAAAATGGAATTCATTTTTGGATTTGGATTATATCGAATTTAGCCTAGGGTGATATTTTGGTACTTTTCGGATTACTTTTATATTTTGATGAATCCTGAAAATTACTATATTATAATTACAAACAACTTTTTTATTAGAAATAATTAACAGTGGAAAATTTTTAATTTTAGGGGATTTCAATTATATTTAGAATATATTTGTACCTTTTAATACAATTTTTGACATTAGAAATAATTTCACAATTAAATCGGACATAAAATAGTGCCAATATTTTGATAGTTATTGTATTTTAAAAACACGCTTTTTGTTTTGATAGTGGAAAGAAATTTCAAATTAATTTCTTCCACATATGTGTTTTGAATTTGGAAAAATAGATTCCATATTTGGAATTAGGATGTACAAATTGTGTAAATAGGTAACTTTTATTTTTGCTCATTTTGAATAATTACTTCGGTAAATATTTTATTTTCCATGGTTAAAGGGTAAATCCGGTAAATAAGGGTTAAAAAATAATATTATAATAATAATAAATTACCCTAAAACGTGTCATAACCTTATTTGTTAATAATATTCCGACCTTGGGCATCTTTGGTTCGATTTTGGGATACCATGGAGCCACTTCTTGATGATAAGGACACTTTATATTAAATAAGTTAAAATAAATTCAAAAACAACAAAAGAATATATCTTTTAGAACAACAATTTTTGCATAGGGTTATATATTTTTAAAGTTTGACTATAAATATTAATTCAAAATCTAAAAATATTTCCCACATAATTGTATTTTAATTTTAATTTTTAGAAATTAAATATTTTAATTTATTAATGACACAATGATTATGTAGTAATTACTGCATTAATGAAAGTTTAAGATAATTGATATTATAAATACCCAAAAAAATGTAATTTCCGACTTTTTAAAAATTAAAATAATTTTCTAGGTTACTATGATATATTAGTATTGTTTATATAAATATTTTTAGAAATAATAATGTTGTTATAAATATCTCAAAAACAAAATACCCATTAATGTCAAAATTGATGTAAAAGATTTCTTAAAAAAATATTATATTATTAATTCATATTCAATTCCTAAAAATCAAATTTTCAGAAAAGAGTCATATATCATGATAGTTTTATCATTAATGGACCACTTGTGACTTTTAAATGATTTCTAAATTTTATAAATTTGTGAAAGGTACTCTTTATCAAGATCAGAATTTTAAATGTCTTAATTATTTATCCTTCTAAATATTTTTAATTAATGTCTATGTTTTCAAAATGATTTTAATGATTTATTTATATGGAAATGAATGTTTTGAAATGATATTTATTTTCAAAATTTGCAACGTGGAATGGGACACTTTGATTCAAAAATCTCTTTTAAATTACATCCTTTATAAATGTGTTACTTTTCAAAGATTTCAAAAAAATGAAATGAAAACTACAACAAACATAGTCTCCATAGTCCACACTCATTTCCCTACATACTTTCCCTGAAGGTCATTCATAAATTAATTCTTCACATCCTGGGAAAAATAAAACATTAAAAGGGGTGAACTCAGATGTTTAGTAAGACTTATGAATATATCTACTATTTCCAAGACTGCTAAACTAATCGGTCCTTCAGGACGTGATTCCTTATTATCATGACACGTAGCTAAGGCCTCGTGCCAAGATTAAAAATAAGATTTTTTTCAAGGCATCGTTCCAAGACACTAGTTTGTATCATGAGACCTACCGATTCATCGAGGAGATATAGCGGCGTCCACCCGTCAATTACTAAGTCCAATGCATTCCTCATTTGAATAGGTTTAAACATTACATAAACATTCGTATTAAACTAGCATACGAAATGTCAATAGATTCTGCATATACCATTAATGGTATAAAAATAACACATCTACACTCAAACATATCACAAAACCATCAATACAATATGGAAGTTTTGTATCATAATAAATCAACATCAAATAAGCTTAAAATCCCTCATAGGATTTAGACATAGATGAAATCAAAACTATTTTAGAT